>JAZHRO010000063.1:18660000-23660000 GCA_037157565.1 Thalassia testudinum
CAATAACACTGCAGAAGTGGGTTTGAAGTGTGAGGGAGTTGGCTAAGGGTCCTGGACGTCTTAAAACTTCCCTGGACGTCCAGAGAAGGGTTGGAACTTGGGTTTTAGGGCTTCCTAGGGTGTTGTGACCTAATCTAAGGGTGGCTAAGGCTTGGGGAAGTCTCTAGGCTATCCTAGGGCTAGGATGGACCTAAGCTCTTCACATTTTACTGCTTTATTTCTACTTAATAGAATAGAAAACCTTTAACCCCCTTACATTATTATTCCTATATCTAAACTAGGCCTTCTGCTCCAGCTCTACTACAACTCCCGTTATTCCTGATCCAGCTTCAGATCCAGCTCCTGATCAGGTTATTCCCTGCAATCGACATAATGCACTTAATCAGCACATTATAACATTATTTTATGCATAGCTAAAGAAAAATAGTAAAGATGCAGATAATGTGTATGCATGCATGGATAACCCTAACTTATGCTAAGTCCTAGCCTAATTTAGGTCAATTAAGACCTATGATTGCTGCGCAATCATACCCCCATGCCTAAATCTTGCTAGTCCCTAGCAAATGCAAGACTAAATTATTTACCGCAAGGGTCCCTAAGGGACTGGTTATTTTATCAACTTTTTGCATAGAGATTTTTCTCACTTTTGTTTTCATCCTATGCTCTAGAAATCTTGACAATCGTGAAGGTGCAGCTATGTAGCTTTTGCAACGGTTTCAAGTGAAAACTAATACACCTCTAAACCCTGTACTTGACCCCTAATAAAAATTCTAGCGGGATAGGCGGATTTCTTCCCTCAGGGTATTCAAGATATTTTATGAATTCCACCGTGGCTTTGGGCTTAGATAGAGAATCTTTGAGGGAAAGGATTATATATTTGGTGGCTCATTCTCACTTGGTGCTACATAGAGACTAGTACTACAGAATCCAGATTCCCGAATTACTAAGTAACTCAGCTCAGAGAAAGACGAGAAAAACTATGCTCCCTTTTGATTCCTTTGTATTCATTCTCTCTTGCTCTTTTTCTTTCTTTTTCTTAGAGCTCACAACCTCACTAGATTCACACATAGGATCTGTATTTGGTAGTCTCGCTAGGCATTAACACTTTAATTGAGTTCTCATAACCCTAACACTAAGTCGGGATTCCTCAACCAGTATTCGGGCGGTCAAAAACACAAGAAAGATAGGTTAAGGCCATATTTGGTGGAGCTCAATTTTGTTTGGTGGTATTGCCTCAATGCAAATGAAATAAATACTAAATATTCACACTCTTTTTCTTCTTTTTCTAAGTTTTTTCTTTTTTTCAATTTTTCTTTCTTTTCATCATTCTTTTTCTTTTTCTCTTTTTTCTTTATTTTTCATTTTTTTCAGCATAACACAACTAGCATACATCCATGAACTTTATTAAGGAGGCATTATTAGGGATTTGTGGTACTCAAGAGACATTGGGTGGCTTATTTGATGGAAGTGCCTACTCACGGCACCAGGAGAGACGGATAGGACGGTGTATTTCTGACCTTGACATTAATACCCTCCTTCAGCCGAGGATTCCGTAAAGAATGGTCGTAGCCATCCACCTTAGCCCTAGTTTTATGAAAACTCGCTCTCCACGTTTTTGCCTTATTCGGTGGCTCTCAAAATTTTGCACAAAAATGTATAAGCAGGAATCGAGAGCGAAAACTATGTCTAATCTCAGAGTATCATCACCTAATTATCTAGGATTCCAGATTCCTTGCTCTAATCTTAGAGCACCAGTATACTCTACTCTCTCACACTATTTGGTGGATTTTTGAAGGAAAATCTGCCTGACTCCCAAAATATTTTCCAAGGGTTTAGGAAAAGAAGCACTGCTTCTTCTCGACAGATTGAAGACGTTTATCAGCCTTCACCGTGAATCCATTGCAAATTCTACATGCGTGTGTGAAAAGTTGTACTGGATTCCAGATTACAGGAATCAACTAAAGGATAAAATCCCTAATGCATTCTCTTAATAAAATAATCTTATTCATGAGTGCAATATCTGTATATGCTATAAACATTTAACCTCATATAATTTGTACTTCGTGAAATTCCCGTATCGGGTTACAATCATCTTGACCCTAAATTTAGAACAAAAGGTGAGCGGGTGGGTCGGAATTGGTTATTGCGAATGATTTCTAGCTCCAATGCGAGCATTGGAGATGGAGTCAGTTGTTCTTTTATTTAAGGTCCTAAAGTACGTTTTACATGCAGCTCCGAGGTTTTCCTAAATGTTGGCATAAAATTTTTTTCAATTTTTTTGCTATACTACCCCCCCATGCCTATGTTCTTGCATGTCCTCATGCATGAATATAAAAGAAAATAAATTCGACAGAGGATGAGTGGGTAGAAGTCACCTGGAATTGCTCCTGAAATTATATTCAACACCGGCCAACCTGTTAACAAGCAATATACAAAAGGGAAATATGCTAAAACAAAAATATGCTATGTATAAAAATGCTTATGTATAGATGATGGTGAAATGGTATTTATATGTGCTGAGTTTAACGCCTCCAGCTGGGCAAGCACTAAATCATTGATCTATGTCCTCACTAAGATGAATAGTCTCGTCAGGTGGAGGAGGTTCCTGGGCCAAAAATGTCTTGAGGCTTTGGCCATTTACTGTGAATATATGCCCAGATTTAGGATCCTTGATCTGGACTGCCCCATTAGGATATGGTTGCATCACAACATACGGGCCAGTCCATTTGGACTTAAGCTTCCCTGCAAATAGTTTCAGTCTTGAATCAAATACCAGACTCGCTGGTTGGGCGTGAATACTTTCCTCCGGATGTGGCGGTCGTGAAAGGCCTTGGTCTTGTCCTTGTATATTAATGCATTCTCATAGGCCTCCAGCCAGATTTCTTCTAATTTGCTGAGCTGGAGTTTCCGTTCTCGACCTCCTGCATCGAGGTCGAGATTGCATTTCCCCACAACCCAAAAGGTGCGGTGTTCTAGCTCTACAGGAAGGTGACAGGCCTTGCCATATACCATGCGATATGGTGACATTCTGAGTGGGGCCTTGTATGCAATCCGATATGCCCAGAGTGCATCGATTAATTTGTTGGGCCAATCCTTCCTATCTGGTCTAACCGTCTTCTGGAGAATCAGCTTGATTTGACGGTTAGACACTTCAGCCTGCCCATTGGTCTGCGGGTGATACGGGGTGGCTATGCGGTGATGTACCCCATATTTCATTAATAACGACCTAAAATGGGCGTGGATGAAGTGGCTTCCCTCGTCGCTAATCAGAGCACGGGGTATTCCGAATCTCGCGAAAATATTTTGCCGTACAAAAGAAATGACGGTCTTGTGGTCAGCCTGTCTTGCCGGGATGCCCTCGACCCACTTCGAGAAATAATCAACGGCTAGCAATATGTACTCGAAGACATACGAGTTCGGAAACGGGCCCATAAAATCTATGCCCCAGACGTCGAACACTTCTACGACCATGATGGATTGGAGTGGCATCATGTCTTTCCTAGTCATAGAACCGATCGATTGACATCATTTACAGTGTTGCGCGTAATCATGTGTATCTCTGAAGATGGTTGGCTAGAAAAATCCCGACTGCAAAATTTTTGCAGCGGTTTTCCGTCTTGAGAAATGGCCACCACATGCATCATTAAGGCAGAAAGATAACACACTGGGGATCTCAGAGTCTGGGATGCATCTGCGAGTAATCTGGTCTTCTCCAATGCAGAAGAGCAGTGGGTCATCCCAGAGCTAATATTTGGCATCTGCAATGAATTTGAGTTTCTGGTCTCTGGATAGGTTCACGGGAATTTTGCCTGCAACAAGGCAGTTCGTGAAATCCGCATACCAGGGGAACTCAACAGAATGAATTGCCAAAAGTGATTCATCCGGAAATTGTTCATGGATAGGCAGGGAATAAGGAATGTGGTCTGGGTCTAATCTGGATAGGTGATCTGCCACAACATTTTGTTTCCCGGCTTTGTCGTGGATCTCGATATCAAATTCTTGTAATAGAAGGATCCATCTAATGAGTCGTGGTTTGGCATCCTTCTTTGCCAACAAGTGCCGGAGGGTGGAGTGGTCAGTGAAGATTATGACCTTGGACCCTAATAAATATGATTTGAATTTCTTCAACTCGAATACTACTGCTAGTAGTTCTTTCTCGGTGACAGTATAGTTGTGCTGAGCCTCATTCAGCGTCTTGCTAGCATAGTATATGACAAAAGGTTGTTTCTCGCGATGCTGGCCTAAAACAGCACCGACGGCAAAATCAGAAGCGTCGCACATCATTTCGAAGTCAAGCGACCAGTCGGGTGGTTGGAGAATCGGGGAGTTGGAAACAGCGCTTCGTAAAGACTAGAAGGCGCTGAGACACGAGGTATTAAATTCAAATGGGATATCGGTAACCAGGAGATTCGTCAAAGGCCGTGCAATTTTTGAAAAATCGCATATAAATCTCCAATAGAAGCCGACATGGCCCAAGAATGATCTAATCTGCTTGACTGAGCTAGGTGGCGGAAAGTGGGAGATAATCTCTGATTTAGCTTGGTCGACCTCGAGTCCATTTTTGGAGATCCTGTGCCCTAGTATACCATCCCTCACCATGAAATGGCTTTTCTCCCAAGATAGTACTAGGTTCACCTCAATACATCGTTTCAGGATCTTTGTGAGGTTATCAAGATAAGATGCAAAATCATCTCCGAAAATAGAGAAATCATCCATGAATACCTCCACATAATCCCTAATCATGTCAGAGAAGATAGCCATCATACAACGCTGAAATGTCGCTAGTGCGTTGCAGAGGCCAAAGGGCATCCGCCTAAAGGCAAATGTTCCAAAGGGACATGTGAATGTGGTCTTGTCCTGATCTTCCAGGCTAATTGCTACCTGATTATACCCGGAGTATCCATCCAGAAAGTAGAAGAAACTGCGTCCGGCTAACCGTTCCAAGATCTGATCAATGAACGGTAAAGGAAAGTGATCCTTCTGGGTAGCCGTGTTCAGTTTCCTGTAGTCAATGCAGACCCGCCAAGATGTCACAGTGCGGGTCGAGATGGATTCACCCTTATCATTCTTTATAACGGTGAGTCCTGCTTTCTTGGGCACTATCTGAATCGGACTCACCCACTGGCTGTCTGAGATTGGATATACAATTCCTGCATCCAACCATTTGATGATCTCCTTCTTAACAACCTCTAGCATATTCGGGTTTAGCCGTCTTTGAGGTTGTCTCAAAGGTTTCACCCCCTCATCCATGCAAATGTGATGAGTGCAATACGAGGGGCGAATACCGCGGAGATCAGCAATACTCCACCCGATAGCAGCCCTATGGTCTTGAAGTGTAGAAACTAATTGATGCTCCTGTTCTTGGGTTAAGTGGGCATTGATAATGACTGGATATGTCTCACTTTCACCCAAGAACACGTATTTGAGTGAGTTAGGTAAGGGCTTCAATTCAATTACGGGTGGGTAAGAATCAGAATTTAGAGTGGGAGGAGTAGAATCGAGGGTGGGAATCTGCTGATCCGTGTGCACGTGAATTCCGACTGAGTCGCTCCTTGTGAAGTCGGTTGTGACTGCGTTAACGGGAAACCCGTTAGCTGTAGTCACGTCTTCCTGTGATAACAGGGGTGATTCAGTACTATATGGATCAAGATAGCTGGATTCAGGGGTGCTATGGTCAGAAGCACACCCCAAACAGTCAAATCCTCGAGGAGATATGTGTAATGCGGTAGTTTCAATCCCGTGTGGATTGAGGTCCGAGAACCCTGATAGTGAAGACGAATGAGACATTGGGTCGTCACAAAGGAGCCCAATGTTACCACAGTAAGCCGAATCTTCATCTTCATCATCCTCCTCTATTCGATCACAATCGAAGTTCTTTGCTGCCGTGAATATGTCTAGTTGAAGTCGCTCATTGCCTAGGGCAATATCCATACACCCAGATGCACAATCGATGTTCGCTTGGGCTGTTGCCAGAAATGGGTGACCTAAAATAATTGGTGCATCTTGGAGATTAGGAGGAACTTCCATATCGAGAACAAAAAAATCTGTGGGAAAGCAGAACCCGCGGACTTTTACGATCACGTTCTCAACTACCCCCCTCAGTGTTTTGGCTGATCTGTCAGCCAGCTGAATTGTAACCGAGGTGGGTTTCAACTCCCCAAATCGAAATCGATCAAATACGGCGGTGGGAGTTAAGTTGATGGACAAACCCAAATCTAGAAGGGCCCGATCAAATGGAGAATCCTGCAAAAAGCAAGATATGAGTTGGGTGCCAGGGTCTTTCCTCTTTGGCGGTAGGTCAGCTAGAATCACGGCGCTAGCTCCTTTTGACAGTACCGCCTATCGTCCAACTCTCGGTTGTCGCTTCGGGGTACAGTAGTCCTTGAAGAACCTAGCGACAGCGGGAATGTGGTCGATAGCCTCGAGGAGGGGGACCTGAATATGTACTTCTTTAAACATCGCTTTCAGGTCCTCGAAATTCCATGTGTCCTTTTTCCGTACTATATTTCATGTCAGAGCCTCAGGAAAAGGGACAGGAATCTCAGGGTTAAGTGGCCTCTTACCCTTATCTACCACAGGTGGCTCCTGAGATGCTGAGGGAGTTGAATCTGCCTGCGGTGAAGGGTGGGAAAAATCAGAACCCGCCTGCCTAGGTGGTGGGTCGAATGTCTTCCTTCCGCTCCGCAATGAGATAGTGTGTGCATCGGCTTGCTGTCCATGAGGTGGTGGGAGAGCGGATGGGGTAGAATACACGGGATTCTGCAAAGGCGGCTGGCCTTGCGCATAACCGGGTGGTGTAGGAGGCGCCTGTAGTATGGCGTGTGCTTGTCCCTGCGGTGCCTGAAACCTAGGCGGGGCACCCTGGTTTTGCACGTATCGAGGATTTGGGACGGGTTGGGAGGGCAAGGCTCCCTGAGTCCTATGATCCTACAACAGCCGATTCTGCGTATTTTGTATGGTCTGAATCTGATCAGCCATCGCCATCATTATCTGCAAGCTATCTTGTGTAGACTTCCTCATTGATTCTTGCAGCTCCTCTTTCAGCGCCTCCAAAGGGTCGGTTCGCTTTGGAGGGTGGTTGGCAGCTTGGTGCAGCAGATGGTATAATGAGCGGGGTTGCTGCTGCTGAGGTGGGAATGGCTGCTGCCTAGGATACGTGTTTTGTGCATTCCCGTATTGCCTGGTCTGGTAGTGTGGATCGTGATGTGGTCACTATGAATTACCAGACCAAGAGAAATTCGGATGCTAGCGCCAACCAGGGTTATACGTCTCCGAGTATGAGTTATTACGCCCGTATCCTTGGATAGCGCTGACATCCTCGTAGGCCGAAGATGTCTGAGACGTATATCCATCAAGGGGATATGCATTATAATCTGCAGGTGGTGCGTAGCCCTGGTCGTTGGGTGCCAGATCCAGATTATTCACGGGATTCTGATATGCGGGATCTCGTAAATAGGGAGATGGTGCGTCCCGAGTGAGTAGATTAACTCGAGCAGGTGGGGCTCGGGATGCATAAGAGGATCTTACGGCAGCAGAGCTCAAGTAGGATTGACCTTGACTGATTTGGTCAATCTTCTTCTCAATCAGGTTCATTCTATCCAGCTGCTTGATGATGATATCCATGTTGGCTCGAATAGAATCGGTGTGAGCCTCGTGGACCCCAACCCGCTGCTGACCAGGCCGCTGGAACTGGTTCATAGATGCGGCATTCATCGAGTTCTCCACAAATGATTCGAACAGCTCAAATGCGCTGTTCTCATCTTTTGCGAGAAAATTCCCGCCGCTAGATGCATCGGCCAGATATCGATGTGTGTCATCTAGCCCATGGTAAAAAATCTGAGCTAAGTGCCATCTGGGTATACCATGATGCGGGCATTTTTGGAGAAGGTCATGAAATCTATCCCATGCCTCATGTAATTTCTCCCCAGCTCCCTGGGAGAAAGTCGTGATTGCACGTCGCATTGAATTTGTTCGACCGATTGGGAAGAACTTTTGCAGGAATTCACGTCGTAATTCCGGCCAGGTTCCAATTGGCTTCCCAATAATCTTGAACCAGTATGAAGCTTTGTCCCTTAGAGAGAACGGGAAAAGCTTCATTAGAACGATCCCGAGATCAATATTCCTGGGTCGGATCGTTTCAGGGAGTCGACTCAGGTCCTCAAGGTGCTGGAATGGATCTTCGCTTGAGTTCCCGTAAAAATGAGTGCTGATCAACCCAATTACATTGGGCTTGAGCTCAAATGCGTCTCCGCCTGCGGGAATTCTGACTAGCGGTGCGCCGATAGGTGCGGCTGGGTCGTAAAAATCCTACAGTTGTTCTCCTCGTGGCAGGTGCTGCATTCTGTCAAGCACCGTCAGAATACGATCCATGCTCTGCTGATGCCGCTCCTCAAATTCGGCAACCCGGGCTTCCAGACGAGCCATCGGGTCCAGATTCTCAATGTCCTGACCCGGTCTAGGTCCAGGTTCAGGATTTGCCATGGTGGCTCTTGGAGTACAAGAAATGGGGGGAGAAGATGGTCTGGGAGAGGTGACTCCCCTCCTTGGGAGTGGCTCCCAAGGTCCAACCAAGTGAGGTCGAAGTGACCTCCTTTCGTGCATACACCGCCCAACCCCTGGGTTGGTGTAGCCACGCAGAACTAGGCTAAGGCCCTGTCAATCAAATGGTCCTTATAAATCAGGTGACCAAATTTTTTCGTTAGGGATTTGAATTCCTTAAGGTAAGTTCATCGTACAACCAACTGAACGTGAATCCTGCCTCTCAAGCTAACCTAGCCAGTCTGGTTACGAGGGGACTAAGGGGAAGGATCTTCCTTTGGCTTACGCCTCCGGTTCCGTTGATCCCCGAGCCGCGGTTGTTTGACACTACCCTGCAGACTTAGTCACCAGGTTTGGCAAGAGAGATTAAATCCATTCAGTAGTACGACAACGAACTCGGGTTGAATTCGTGTTTTAAAATTATTTTTAACCCGTTTTCTTTAGTGGGGTTGTGGTGAGAGGCCCACAAGGTGACCAAGCTCACTGGCTAACTAGACTTGATTAAGTCTAGGTTAGCCAAAAGTGTGGTCTCTACTTGTGACCCTAAAGGTTCAACCTAAGTTGCATGCACTTCTAGGGTTTTTTTTTTTTATTTCAACAGACCACAAAACTAATGCAGATTCTATGATAATAATTGGAATCCAATTAATTTGAAATTTTGCGAGTAGATTCCTTTTTCAATTTGTTTCATAGAGAATATTTTTTTGGAATTTTTACTATTTTAAATACCAGGGGGTCAGATTTGGAACTTTGACCCCTGGATGGTTTTTTGCCTTGAAATAGTATCAAATGATCCTAAAAAATTTGGGAAAAATATGAAAAATAAAGCCAATTAGATCCGCTTTGAAACCCCACCATCTTTAGTCAAAACAGATTCGCGGATTTCTTGGAACTACTTCTTGAAATTTGAAAATTTTTCAATCTGGGTCAATCTGACCCTCGTACACTTAGCGAATTTTTAAAAATTTTATATTTTGAGTTTTTTCAATGTAATAGTGGCATTTCAAAGATGGTTTGAAATTGAAGGTTTTGCCCAAATTTCAGAATTTTTCGCTAAGCGATTTTTTGACAATCGAATTTTCAAGTGAGATTTGAAATCTGGCTGAAAATCAGAAGGTGGTGGAAAAGCTTTTAAAGAGGTTTGAATTTGAAATTCAAGCCTTCCACCAAAGATGCTTTTTTGTTTCTTTTTAACCTTTTGCAAACTTTTTTTATTTTTTTATTTTTAAAAGAATTTTTCAAAAGATTCAAACGGGAATATCTCCTTTTCTTTTTTCTTTTTTTTTTCTAACTTGGATTCAAAAGGAAACCTAATCTAGATTTTATAAAAAAAAAAAAAATTTCTTTTTGATTTTTTTACACGAAAATGAGAAAAAGCTTTTTTTTTTTTTACAAAAGAAATTGTAGGAAGTAAATCTAGTCCTAGGGTTAAGAAAGAGAAACCTAATCTAAGATAATGATGTGCACCTGATTTTTCTTCGCCGCGCTCGGTGTGTGCGCAGATCCCGTTTTCGTTTCATGTTGTCCTGCACATCAAAAATGAAGTAGAGGCAGATTTGTCAATGATAAGTAAAAGATCGAAATCAAGAAAAATGACGTTGCCTCCCTGGCAAAGGCGCCATTTGACGAAGAGGCATTTTCGCGCATTTGAAAGTCGTCGAAAGTCGTAGTATAGTCACGCAAAACGTTTGTCAAAAATATTATTTTGTAAAATAACGAGACTTGAGTCCCGATCATTCGTCTCTGGGAGGTGTGTTTCTATTTTTGAAATCGATCTTAAAGCCGCTCTACTTAATATTCTGGTGCGCAATATATAGGCGGTTAAAGAACAGGCACTTAAATCATGCAAATAAAATAATCATTCAGCTCATGGTGATTTCGAACACATAAAGAGAGATATATATATATAAATGCATTTTCATTCATTCATTGGGGGAGAGTTG
Organism: Thalassia testudinum; assembly: GCA_037157565.1. Taxonomy (NCBI): domain Eukaryota; kingdom Viridiplantae; phylum Streptophyta; class Magnoliopsida; order Alismatales; family Hydrocharitaceae; genus Thalassia; species Thalassia testudinum. The sequence goes on from JAZHRO010000063.1 coordinate 18,670,482, forward strand.
TTTGTACAGGAAATCTAGAGGAAAGCTTATACAGGATTGCTTGAAATTAAACCTAGCTACTAGAAAACGATTGCATACAAGAATCAGCGGGGGGATTTCGCATGCATCATTGGGGGAGAAGTAAGACTACTCTACTAAGCAGTAAATGGAAGCAATAAAAATTATGAAGAGCATGATCTAGAGCTAGAAGAATAGAGGGCATTCAGGGGTGGTCCCCGATGGCTTTGGAGTGGTCGAGAGGAGAACGAGGGGCGACCAATGTAGCTTAGGCCGACCCTTGGAGAGAAGTAGGGTTGATCTAGCATCTCGGCATGGTTTCCTCCATGGTGGTGGTAGTGAGCTCGTGGAGGTGGAGTGAATGGCTAAGTGGAGGTGGCGTGAATGGCACCAATGGAGAGCAATTGCCAAGGGAGTGAATGGGTGCCAATGGCCACCCAAGGGGTCTTTTTATAGACCTAAGGGAAGCTCTCTAGAGAATTATGGAATTCTCTAGAGAGGCCTATGGTGGGAGCTCGTGGGAGAGTGAGAGAGAGAGGGTGGATGGTGGTTTTTAGATCCACCAAATGTGGATCTAAAAATTGAATGGCTCTTGGTTGCTATTTTTGGCAACCAAGGCAACCACACATGGTAGAGAGTTCCAGAGAACTCTAGGCTAGATATTTTCGTGTGGATGGTGTGTGTGGGTGTGTGTGGGTCGAAACTTAGGTGGCTAGGTTGATTAGGTTGGGTTCTAGTGGGTTTAGGTCAAGGTAGGTCTCAAATTAGGGTTATAAACACTAATTCACTAAGGTAAACTGCAATTAAACTTAATACAAGTCTAATTGGGTGTGTGGAAACTTAATTGAGAGTAGAAAAACTCAATTAAGTTAGGTCTAGGTCAATTAGACTCTCACTGAGTCCAATTGGACAGTGTGTGCTGAGTTCAGGGCTTAATTGGACTCAATGAGTCCAATTGAATAGGCTGATGGAATTGACTAAGATCCAAGTCAATTAGGTTTAGTGATGACCTAATTAGGTTCTTAGGGAGGTCTAGAGGTGATGTACTAGGGTTAGGGCACCTTAATTTTGGTTCCTATGTGGTTGGAATTGGGTTTAGGGACCTAGAGATCCAAGATCAAGGCTTAAATCTCAAAACAGGAATTGGAGAGCAGTATTAGACGTCTAATTATAGAATCAGATGTCTTATACGCAAAAATCAGAAGTCCAGACTTCTTGTCTGGATGTCTAATCAGAGTCAGGAAGGATTTCGGGTTCTGTTTTAGGTATTCTGTAGAAATTGGACGTCTGACAAAGTGACTGGACATCCAAGAACACTGCAGAAGTGGGTTTGAAGTGTGCGGGAGTTGGCTAAGGGTCTTGGACATCTTAAAACTTCTCTGGACGTCCAGATAAGGGTTGGAACTAGGGTTTTAGGGCTTCCTAGGGTGTTGTGACCTAATCTAAGGGTGGCTAAGGCTTGGGGAAGTCTCTAGGCTATCCTAGGGCTAGGATGGACCTAAGCTCTTCACATTTTACTGCTTTATTCTACTTAATAGAATAGAAAACCTTTAACCCACTTACATTATTATTCCTATATCTAAACTAGGCCTTCTGCTCCAGCTCTGCTACAACTCCCGTTATTCCTGATCCAGCTTCAGATCCAGCTCCTGATCAGCTTATTCCCTGCAATCGACATAATGCACTTAATCAGCACATTATAACATTATTTTATGCATAGCTAAAGAAAAGCAATAAAGATGTAGATAATGCTTATGCATGCATGGATAACCTTAACTTATGCTAAGTCCTAGCCTAATTTAGGTCAATTAAGACCTATGATTGCTGTGCAATCAATAGGCCCTTTTCTGACCACACTCCACTAGTGTGGGATAGTGGGACAAATTTTGACATTGGGTCATATTTCAAACTCAAGAAGTCTTGGTTTAGGGAGGAGGGCTTTGTGGAGATGGTAACTCATTGGTGGCATAACAAGGCAATGCAAGGATCTGCCACACAACAACTGGCTTCAAAGTTGACAGGTCAGAGATCCATGTTGAAAGAATATAGACAGGCAGTGGTGCTGATCAGGGAACAATGGAGGGTGGAGGCATTGGCAGTGATCAGAGAGCTGGACTTGAAGGAGTGCAAGCAGCCTCTGAGTCCTCAAGAAGAGCAGTAAAGACAGCAGATGGAGTCAGCAGTTGGGGAGGAAGATTTGAAAAAAGAAGTGGATTGGCGTAAGAGCTCTAGACAACTGTGGCTCAAAGAAGGTGATGCTAACATGAATTTTTTTCATCTAGCGACTAGTGCTAGGAGAAGGTTCAATCTAATCTCATCAATTAAAGTGGGTGAGAGAACTACTACTTCTATTAATGAAATCAGAAGTGAAGCTAGCAAGTATTTCAAAGAACTTGCCAAGGCTACACCAAGGGGCTCTTGGAGGATGGCATTGGCTGATTTCCCAAGTGTCAATAGTGATCAGAGGGCCATGCTAGTTGCTCCTATTTCTGAATAAGAAACATTGAAAGCAATTAAAGACTTAAATAATGAGGGGGCTCCTGGACTAGATGGGATTCATGTATTCTTCTATAGAGAAATGTGGAGTGTTGTCAAAATGCATGTAATGAAGGTTATTCATGAATTTGAATCGAGCAACTCTAGGTTTAAGAGATTGAATAAGTCCTATTTGTTCCTGTTACCAAAAAAATCAAGTGCGGAGAATTTCTCTGATTATAGACCCATTTCCTTATCAAATTCTATTTATCTTATTATTAGTAAGATTATAGCTAGTAGATTGCGGGAGGTATTAAAGGATTTGATAATGTCGGTCCAATCTGCCTTTCTTCCTGGGAGGTCGCTGCAAGAATCCTTCATTATGGTGCAAGAGATGGTAATGGGATGGCACAAGCGAAAGGCCAAGGTCTTTCAATGGAAAGTCGACTTCTCCAAAGCTTATGATTCAGCCTCCTGGCCGTACCTGTGGGAAATCCTCAAAAAGAGAAAATGTACACCTCAGTTGATACAGTAGGTAAAGAGCTATATCACGACTGCCTCCTTTTCCCCATTGATAAATGGGAAACCATGCCGAACATGGATCCAACCCTAATGTGGGGTTAGGCATGGGTGCCCACTTGCCCCTTTGATATTTAATCTTGCAATTAATACATTGGCAAGATATGCATGGAAACTAGCAGCTGATGGACTAATAAGGGGGTATTCAATGTCTAATAACAGGGCCTTATCTCCCATTCTCCAATACGCAGATGACACTATTTTTTTTGTGGAAGGGGGGAAGAGGGAAGCGCAAGTGTTATTTTATATGGTAAAGATTTTTGGTGAGATTTCTTGTCTTAGACTTAATGGAAACAAATCTTCCTTGGTCTGTTTTGGTATGAATGGAATGATCCAGAATGACATTTCTACCATCTTGGGCATGCCTGTGGTCACACTGGCTGTCAAATATCTGGGGTTGCCTCTGAAGTGCACTAAACTAAGGAAAGCAGACTGGTCCTTCCTATATGAAAAGGTGGCTACGAAATTGGAGGGTTGGAGTAGTCGCTACCTATCAAAAGGTGGGAGGTATATTTTACTAAACTCGGTCATTACATCGATTAAGGTTTTTTTCTTTTTTGTTCTCAGAGCCCCAAAATCAATTTGGAAAAAACTCGATGTGATGTGCAAAAGATTCTTCTGGAAAGGGGCCTCTCATCACCGGTCTTTCCTCCAACCAATAAAATAGGATTTGATCTGTAGGCCAGAAAAGATTGGTGGCATGGGTATTAGATCCCTCAAAGAATTTAATGATGCTCTGTTGTTGAAGTGGGCTATTCGACTGCTGCAAGGGGAAAAAAATTGTGGATAGAGATCGTTCAGGATAGCTACGGGGCTGCTAATGATAAGAAGAACTACCTAAATCCCCACAAACCCTCTCCTTTTTGGTCTTCTGTGATGCATGCCTTGGCGGATAATTGGATTTTGTTCAAATCTTTTTTAGGTGATGGGAAAAGCTTCAAATTCTGGCTAGAGTATTGGTTTCCTGGGGAGGTGATTAAAGACAGGTACCCCCATGCTTTTGTAGCTGCTTTTGATAAGAATGCTGTAGTTTCTGATTATTGGGACGGGGCTTTTGAAAAGTGGTCTTTGAACAATGCAAGGTGGAATAACCACGAAATAAGAACATGAGTAGAAAATGGGCTCCTCAAGCAAGAACTTGCTGCCCTCAAACCCATACCTGATGAATATGACACATACAAGTGGGGGGGGTAAGTTTTCTTCAGCGGCTGCCTATGACAAGCTGGTTAACTCATCCAAGATGGCGAAAGTTGATGAGGTGGGGAAAAGGTTATGGAAGTTGAAGGTACCACTAAAGGTACAAATTTTTTTGTGGTTATGCAGATGGGATGGTCTGATTACTGGAGATCTGAGGCACAAGAAAATGGGAACTCCTACCCAGTTTTTCCATTTATGTGGGATGCATAATGATTCCAGCACTCATATTTTTTCTTTGTGTGTAATCACAAATTATGTCTGGAGGAGAGTTTGCAGGGATTCTCTTCCCACGTGGGGGAATCTCTGGAGTTCTCTTGTGAGGGTGAATAAGCCATGTTTATCTATGGTGGTTGTTTTATGGTCTATTTGGAGAGCTAGGAATGAGTGTGTTTTTCAGGAGAGTCCAGTAAATGTGGATAAGATTATCAATAGCTATTGGAATCTCATGCATCAATGGGGTTCGACCATGTAATTGTTTCATTATTTTTTATTAACAAAAGCTCTCCTGGTTTGCTATCGGTGATTTGATAGCATTCCTTTCCTTCCCAAAAAAAAAAAAAAATCTTAACGTGAAGAAGTGATAGTCTCACTAGGCGACCGTTAAAATGGACTTCAAGTTTTTACGACCCTAGGTAGCCTTAAGATTTTCTGCCTAACGATTTATTTGTTCAACCAACAGCTTTCTCCCTACCTTTTTTTATTTTTTTATGGGGTCAACACAAGGAGAACCTAGTGTATAACTCCCCAATTTATTCTAGTTCCCTGCTTCCTCCCTATGATTTTTGGGAATTATTTGTGCATTTTTGTGAGCTGGGATCTGGACAAATGACCAATGACCTATTACACATAGCAACTTGTCAGCCATACTCGTGCGGTGAAGTGTGGTTTATTTATTTTCTTCCTTTTTCTATTCTTTTCATTTCTTTTTCATTTCTACATGACCATTCCTCAAAGGTAGTAGAAAGAGAATGGTCATGTAGCTGGGCTCTGGACAACCGGCCAATGGGCTGTTACCCATGACAACTTGCCAGCCAAATTACCCTAGAAAGTTCATTAGCTACCTAATTTCTATAAAAGCAGTCGAAAAGTGAGTTAGTATAAATAGTGTGTAGATGCTTTAGACTTAATGTGCCCTCAAATCAAAGGGTGGGTTGATAAGTCATATACTTATCACACCAATTTATTAACCAAATAAAAATAAAATTAATGTTTTGAGGACTCGAGACATAGGTCAACATTTTAGTGGACACCCAGGCAGATTAAGCCTGAAGACCCGAAGAGCTTAAGTGTTCAGGTCCTAAAGTATCGTTTCCTAAAGTTAACAACTCCTAATGCCTATGTTCTCTTCTCCTAATTCAAAATTTTTTTTATCATTTTTATTATTATTATTTTAAAAAATAAATAAAATAAATTATACGGAGCTAACAAAATAATTTTAGGATTAAGTATCCACCCCCCATGCGTACATGATGCAATGTCCTCATTGTAAAAATAAAGGCATGAAAAGGGTGGAGTAAATAGAGTATCACTTGAATTTCATGAAAATCTGATTGGCTCCACAGAGAGAAAGGAGTATTCACACGTGCTAAGTTTATTGCCTTTAGCAAGACATAATATACAAACAAGGAAGAAATTAAGAATTCACAAGTGAAGATTAAGATTAGAATTAAAAGACTAATCCTTAAACCCTTCAATAGAAGATGTCCACAGATGTGGACTAAGTTGTGGTGCACACCCATGCCCCAAGGTCGTGTGGTTCTGAGGTTCTAGATGAACATCAACCAGAATCAAAGATTGTTGTGTTTGTGGGGCCGAGCTTGTGGTTTTGTGGTGTGCAACCCAAGTCTAAAGTGGCAGGCAATAGGTAGATCTGATTCACTATATTTAGGTATCCACTTAGAGTTCAGCTCAGAAATATAGTCAATTATTCTATACTTGGGTTGCACATCAAAGATATGATAAGCATCCTAATAGAATGTTGGTTGTTTTAGGTCAATAGGAACCCTTAAATCCAAAATTATATTTCCCTCAGAAGTAGACTCCCAGATTTTCATTTCCAAATTTTTACCCTCCAAAATTAGGATTTCCAAGACCTCCACATCATTGTACACCCCATCTAAATTATCGAAGTCAAACAATTGTAGTTGAATCAAAATTGACATTGGTTTGGTGATCTCAAGAATATCATCATTTAGTTCTTTGGGGTGTGGTTGAGGAACAAGGCTACTAATTGAATTATCCAATAACTTAGGATCGGAATCCTCCATGTCAGCTCCAATTAAATCATAATCTTCAATTATCTAGCTATCAAATAGTTCATCAAATCCTTAGGCCCACTTGTCTCACTAAAATCATTTTCTTTGAGCTCAAGTGAGACTTCATCTAGAGATTCTTCACCCTCAGAATTAAAGAATTTTTGATCCTCAGTTATATATGTCTCAAAATAGTATGTCATCTCCTAGTCAATGGCGACATGTTTTTCTTCACTCCCTAGCTTGGGGATCTCAGGTGAGAAAATCGATTTATCCTCAATGGGTTACTCTAGACCAACCTGGTCATTCTCGGTGTCATAAAAGTTGTCCTCCCCTGCAGGTGCCAAGTGGGTTTTGACATTGGTTCTCTTGAAGGAGGTTCATCCTATGAATCATCCCAAGATTGGACTAGGGCAACCACAAATTTCATCCTCAATCTTGACAATTTCCATTGTAGAAACTCACCCGGTCTCTTATCCTCAATATCTTGGAGCCAATCCAATAATGAACTATTCAGATTATCAATAATTTGAATCAAAGGCTCCAATTCTTCATTGCGGAATGATGGCCGGGTTTCTAAAGATCGTATAGTGTTGCTCAAATTGGCCAACACCCTTTCTTGGGCTTGGTTTACATGAATCGAGTGGTTCGATTCAAGGTTGGGTGGGTTTGGGTTAAATTCAGGGGAATCAAAGAATTAAGGTTCTTGGGGTCCTCCCTGATATTAGGTCTTTTTGGGTTATTCAAAGAGAGGTGATGACCTATGTTCAGCATAATCCTGGGGAGGGTAAAAGTTATAATCATCATATCCTTCTTGATTGTAGGTTGGGTTAGGTTGATGATCGAGGTGAGCTTCGCAAATTGAAATTGGGGTTCAAAGGATCCATCATCGTAGATCGCAAAACACGTCTATCAGATAAAATTTATAACCGAAACTCAAAAAGTGAGTCCCGGGTCAAACATAGGGAGGCGAATGTTTGGTTTTATAAAAATGCACATTTCTCTTTATTTGTTTTTGGTCGTTTTTAACTTTTCTACTTTTTTTGGTATTTTTAGCAAGCAAGAGATTAGGTTGATGACTTCTAACTAATTTACTTGCAACAATATAAGAGAGAAAGAGAGAGAAACAATCATTTATTTATAAATGAATGTTTGCTACAGTACTAAAAAGGAAAATCTATACTACAAAAGCGTAAAAAGATAGAATGAGGTGAGAGAAATTCCCCTCTATGGTCTCTCGAAGGATGACTTGCTCTGACATCACCTGGAGGAAGGTGGTGAGGAGCAGGACGAAGGAGGGACAGAGTCAAAGGATGGAGGATGGGGTAGGATGGCATCACGGCGAGGATCTTCTTCCCGAAGGGCGGTGAGAGGATGACCACGGGATGCTCCATGAATGGGGATGAAGGAAGGGAAAACTATTTGATTTTCTACTATAGAGGAGCATCCCAGGCTTGGTACAAGCTCTCTCTAGAGCCTTGAAGGTGGTGAGAGGAAGAAAGGAAGAGATGAAGAAAAATGTAAGGGGTAGGGGTCCTTTTATAGTGGAGGAAAGAATCAAATTCATATACAGGACATTTAGTGGTGGCCATAAATGTTGCTGAAGATCCATTGCAAACGATGCTGAAGACAGCCCACGCGCCCACCCACCACTTCCCTGGCATGCGCTCCATGAGCCCATGTTGCATGCCTCCATGCGTGCACCTGCATGTTATGCCACTGCACGTGTGTGCCTCCACGCGCATGTGCACTCGCGCTGTTGTGTGCGTGCGATGGCATGTGCGTACACGTGGGCAGCCTAGGTTGTGCCACATGGCGCGATCTCGGTCATCCATTTCATTTCTATTCGAGGAGCTGCTACAGAGCTCGTATTTAGTCGATTGTCATGCTGTTGGGCTGCTATTGTCGACTCGAATCCATCCACACAGTCGGATTTGTCGTTTGAAGCTCTAAATTATGTCACCTAGTCCCTTGGCCATTGATCTTCCTTGGACAACATATGGTTCTATAAGACTCTGATAAATTAAATTTTAGAGGCACTAGACTTCGATTGTTATTCTGATCAGATCCGTATAGCCGGATCGTCAATCTAAGGCTCCAAAATAAATCTCTTTCTCTCCTGGCCACAAAAGAAACGTAATTAACCTAAAATATACACAACTACTCTAAATGCAGAATGATGCATGCTATACAATATTTATAATATCGAATGCAAATCTAAGCCTAGGAACATGCACAAATAGGCATTGTAACCTAAATAGTTGTGTCTATATCATACCCCAATACCAATCTTTTGCTAGTCCCTAGTAAAATTAAACTACATGCTATGAATAAAATCAAAATTAGGATTAGATCACTTAGGCCTATGTCATTTATTAAGAAAAGAAATTTTCAACTAAGGTCTAAACTACGAAGACTCTACAATACCCGAGTATCTACCAAAATGCAGACTGCCCAAGTCCACGCCTTATTTGAAAAGGGAAGATACATTTTCTTTTACTCTTTTTCTTTTCTAATTTTTTTGTACTTTTGGAGTTTGAGAGTTTTGGAATAACTTTTTATGGCTACCCAACCTGCCCAAGACTTGAAAAGGACTTTAAGTGCTAAGCATCTAGTGAAAAGAGTGAAAGACTCACTAGGCAGCCATTAAAATGGATTTCAGGTTTCTTTGACCTTAGGTGACCTTGCCTAGAGGTTTTTCTTTTCGAACGGTAGCTTTGTCCATACTTCTTTGTTTATGGGGTCAACACAAGGGTGAACCCAGTGTATATCTTCCCGGTTTATTCTACTTCCCCGCTTCTTCCTTAAGTGTTTTGAGAATTATTGTACATTTTTGTGAGTTGGGCTTTGGAAAACCAGCCAATGGGTTATTATCCACAATAACTTACCGGCCATACTCATTCGGTGAAGTGTGATTTTATTTTTTTTTTCTCCCTTTTCTATATATTTTTTTTCTTATTTCACCTTTTTTTTAAGTAGGTGGCTTCCCTGATCTAAGATTTAACTAAAAGTAGTATGATGAAAATGGTCTTGTGGCTAGGCTCTGGACAACTGGCTGATGAGCTGTTACCACCGACAACTTGCTAGCCATACCACCCTAGATAGTTCATTAACTACCCAATTTCTGGAGAAACCACCGAAAAGTGAGTAAATGCAAAAAGTGTGTAGATGCTTAGACTTAAAGTCCCCTCAAATCAGAGGGCAGGTTGATAAGTCATATACTTATCACCCTAATTTATTTACCGAATTAAGATATGATTGACTTGGCGAGGACTTGAGACTAAGTCTACATTCAAGTGTACACCCAGGCTAATTAAGCCTGAAGACTTGAAGAGTCTAAGTGTGTAGGTCCTCTCGTATCATTTCCTAAAGTTAATAACTTCTAAATGCTTAAGTTCTCTTCTCCTAATTCTTCTCTTTTTATTTTTTTGAATTTTCATTTTTTTTTAAAGAAACTAAAAGAAATTCTATGGAGTTAACAAAATGATTTCAGGATAAAGTTTCCACCCCACCATGCCTAAATGATGCAATGTCCTCATTGTAAAAACAAAGACATGAAAAGGGTGTAGTAAACAGAATATCATCTGAATTTTGTGACAACTTGGTCAACTACATAGAGAGAAGAGAGTATAGACACGTGCTAAGTTTAATGCCTTTAGGTAGGCATAATATACATATAAAGAAGAATTTGAAAATTCACAAGTGCTGGCCAAAATCAAAATCAAAAGGTTGATCCTAAAAACTGCCTGCAGAAGATGTCCACAGATGTGGACCAGATTATGATGCAAATCCATGCCCCAGGGTTGGGTGGTTCTAAGGTTCTAAATGAAAATCACCAAGAACCTAAGGTTGTTAAGCTTGCAGGGCGGAGCCTGTGGTTTTGTGGTGTGCAACCTAAGACTAAAGTGTCAGAGAATAGGCTGATCTGATTCATTAAAATTAGGTGTCCACTTATAGTTCAGCTCTGGAAGATAGTCAATTATTCCAGGCTTGGGTTGCACGTGAAAGATATCAAAAGGGTCATGATAGAAGGTAGGTGGTTTCAGGTCAACAGGAACCCTTAGATCCAAAATCAAAGTTCCCTCAGAATTAGCTTCCGAGATTTTCAATTCCAACTTCCTATCCTCCGAAATCAATGTTTATGGGACCTCCAAATTGTTGTATACCCCATCTAAAGTACCAAACTCCAACAATTATGGCCGAATCAAGATTGACTTGGGCATAATGAACTCAGAAGTCAGCTCTTCGGGGTGTGAATGAGGAATGGGGCTATCGATTGAATCTTCTAGTAAATGAGGATTCGAATCCTCCTGATGAGTCAATTTTCACTTTTGAAAATTATGATTAAGAAGATTTATCGTTGTATTTCTAAGTGGTGGAAAAATGACTAATCAATATAACTAGAATTACAATTAAACCACTCACAGGAGAGTAGGTCCTATCCACAGGGAGGCAATGACCTACTTAAACTCGCACCGCTTAAAAACATATGTTCACGGTTAGTTTCGTCAAGAAATCAGATCGAAATTGCTTTTCAATTGAGATAATAAGATAATATCATGCCAATATTATAGTTATGCAAAACAAGAGGGAGATACTCATAAAATCAACTGAATAGAATATTACTAACTAATAATACCCTCCCCCTCAATGGAAAAAAATGTAAATTTTAATTAGCTTTAAAACAGGGGAATTGTTGCAACAGCTAGTGTGCACAGGAGGAGGAGAGATGGGCGTCGAGGCTGCAGGTGAAGGTCACCCCGCTCGGGTCGCACCCGATGGTGGTGATGGCACAGCAGAAGGAAGCCTGTGGTGGCCGCATGAAGGAGAGGAAGGTGGCAGGTGGTGGTTCTGCTCACCACTTTTGAGCACACAAAGGCACAGGCTGAGCAGCTAAAGGGTGCACGCCTGCATGCTAGCAGGTGCTGGAGGGTGGTCACGCGGCCTAGAGGTGGACAGTGTGCTCTGTTGCTGGAGGACACGTGGCGATTGTTGCGGCAAAAGGTGAGGATGCGCTCAGAGGGGAGGCACGTACGAGGAGGAAGTGGATGGCGGCAGGCTGCTGAAGGGCGCTGGAGGTGCTCTACGCCTGCGAGCGAGGGTAGGAATGCTTAGAGGACATGCGGCCGCTGCTGTTGAGAGTGTCAACGATGCACTGCAGGGAGTGCGAGCGGAGGTGCAACGTGATCTGCGCACGCGGCTGGAAGGCGTGCGAGCTGAGCAGCTAGAGGGCATGCGGGTAGAGGTGCAGGCGCGTGGTGCGTGCTGCAAGAGGTGAGGTGCATGGAGAGGGGCGTGCAGTAGCTGGGTTGCGCTGGAGGGTGCATGCCTGCTGCAGTGGAGGTGCAGTGTGCAGCGATGGGCTGTTGTGAGGGGTAGGCACATGCGGATGGCGCTGTTGTAGAAGGTGAAGCATGGGCCGAGGGTGCTGGAGGGAGGTGCCTGCGCTTGGTGATGGACGTGCGCAAGGATGGTCCTGGTGGGTGTGGTTGCGATGAAGAAGAAGCACGGTGATGCAAGGACTCTGATTGGTGGTGTGGGCTGTCACACCACACACCCACGGTGGTGGAGTCGCACTATCGCAATTGAGGTCGGTGGTGAGGAGCGGAAGAGAAACGAGGTTCTCCACACAGTGAGGAAAGGGGTGGTGGCCTCCTTTGAATGGCAACCATTCTTCCTCCTTTGTAGATGTCTGCATGGATTTGAATGGAGAGGCGGGAGTTGATCCACATTCTCCTCTCATCGTTGGATGCTGGTTTTAGTGCGGCAGCTGGTGGCATTGGAGCAGCGAATTCCTGCAAAGAAGAGAAAACGAACAATAATAAAAAGATTGGTTAATTATGTTCAAATAGTCAAGAAAATGTTAATGCATATAATGTAACCTAAAGATTAATGCATGTTATTCTAATGCATGCTAAATAATTTATATATGTAATGCATACAAGAAAATATATATAAACTAACTTATTTATATCCTAATACATGCTATGTATACACTAATATCAGTCTAATTCCTAGGCACTTAAGTAACTAAATAGCCCACAAATATGGGCTCATCAAATGCCCCCATGCCTAATTTTTGCTAGTCTCAAGCAAATCTAAGCAATAACCTAGCACTCCAAGTAGACTAGCCAACCCAATCGGTCTTCCTTTGGAAACATGTTATGTTCAGACTTTAGACCTAAGGTTCCCAAGTAGTTGCTAAGTTACAGACTAAGTTAGCTAAAGACGAGTTGTAGGCACAGGTTTCCCTGATTTCTAACTTCACCCTAAGGTTTATTGATCCTCGAGATTAAAGCATCCGTGCATGTGCGTTGGTTTGAGTTATTTGAGGTTGGTATGATTGCCTATCTGGAGAGGAAAAAGGAATTTTTCTTTTTTTAAAATATATTTTTTTGTGTTTGATTCCTCTAAGTCTAACCTTGGACCAGCTATCAACATGGTCTGTGTTGGATTCATTATCCCCATCACCATACCTCGAAGGGTGCCTGGCATTCGATGCCTTGAGATAGCACCGTCCATAGCGGCCAGAGGAACTCCTGGCAATCGACACTTCAAGATAGTATCGCCCATGGATTTCTTAAGCGAATTCAGGCTTGTGGCAATCGACACTTCGAGATAGGGCCACCTATGGTACCTGAACCACACAATGCACTTACATGCCCCTAGCAGGATGGATATCCTAAGAAACAAGCGTCGAGGAGATAACATGTTATCATCGCATCCTTAAGGTGAGTATATGTTCACCTCTCCTGTGGCAGGAACTCTACCAATCAAATTGTGTTTTCAAGCTTCTCCTAAGTCAAAACTAGGAGAAGCAAATTTTCTTTTAAGAAAGGAATTAAAGTGATCACTTACTTACACAAGACCAAGTGTGTGTAAAATTTGGATGCTTTGGTTAGAAGGACTCACAAGCCAAAAGGTAGAACAAAACTCCAGGTACTACCTAGCCTTTAACTCAATCCCTAGCTTTCCTTCCTCAACCTCTTGAGGAATGATCCACAACTTAACTCCTACTTAAGTTTTAAGTCCACAAAGGACCCTAAAGGTCTAAAGCTAGTAGCTCTCTTAGCTTCTAAGGTTCGACACCTAGAATCAACTTAGTCTAAACTAAGGTTCTGGTTTGCTTAGGAATGCAGGGCCCAATCAGTTAAGCTCAATAATATAATTTTTTTTTTAATGCAATATGCATGAATGAATGCAAAATGTAGACATGCTATAAATAGATGCCTCAGGTCCTCTCCCCCATGCCTGGTTCAAACAATGTCCTCATTGGAAACAAAACAGTTAAAGGAAGATATTACTTAAGGCGGAGAATGGTGGGATCTAAGGCTCCTCAAGAGTGACCTCGTCAACCAGATGGCCATCCAAAGTAATGTATGGTTTTAACCATTGACCATTGATGATAAAGGGAGTTGTTGAAGAGGAAGGGCTTTTAATTTCCACAACTCCATGTGGAAACGCTTTAGTGATTATGTAAGGCCCATCCCAAAGAGATTCTAATTTCCTTGGAAAAAGTGTAAGTCTAGAATTGAAAAGCCAGACTTATTGTTTGGGCTCAAAGGTCTTTCTAAGGATATACTTATCATGCAAGACCTTAGTTCTCTCTTTATAAGCTTGAGAGGTGTCATAAGCATCATTCCTCAGCTCCTCAAGCTCACTTAATTCCAGAAGTCGGGCCTTACCCGCCTTTTCTAAATCCATGTTAACACTTCGAATAGCCCAAAGTGCCCTATGTTTCAGCTCAATGGGTAAATGGCATACTTTCCCATGCACAATCGGAAAGGGAGATGTACCCAAAGGGGTCTTATAGGCCATTCAATACACCCACAAAGCATCATCGAGCTTTTGGGACCAGTCTTTCCTATCAGGTCTAACGTTCTTTTCTAAAATATTTTTTATCTCCCTATTCGACACATTAACCTGGCCACTCGTTTGAGGATGGTAAAGGGTAGCGACCTTGTGAGTCACTCCCAGACTCCTGAGTAGCTGATTGAAGTGATGGTTTCAGAAATGAGGTCCCCCATCACTTATAATGGTCTTGGGGCAGCCAAAACGAGATATGATATTGGCCTTCACAAATTTAAAAATCACAGAGTCATTATTTGTGTGCGTAGGAATGGCCTCTATCCATTTAGAGACATAATCAACTGCCACCAAGATATATTCATAACCATGGGATGAAGGGAAGGGGCCCATAAAGTCAATTCCCCACACATCAAAAATTTCAACAGATTGAATAGGGTGCTGAGGTGTCTCATTCCTCTTCCCAATCGTTCCAGTCTGTTCACATCTAAATAGGCCTTAACAAAATTATGAGAATCTTTAAATAACGAATGCCACCAAAAACTAGATTGGAGAACCTTAAAAGCACTTTTCTTAGCGCCAAAGTGTCCTCCACAATGAAGTTCATGGCAAAAACTCAGCACACTTTGTTGTTCCTCTTTAGGTGCACATCGTCTCAATACTTGGTCTTCTCCAATTCTAAATAATTCAGGCTCTTCCCAATGAAAGTATCTAGCTTGGGAAATGAATCTCTTTCTTTTCTGCTCATCCCAAGAGCTAGGAGTTTCTCCAGTGACCAAGTAATTTACGATATCATCATACGATGGTGAAGTTGGTGTTACCACCATAAGGGTTTCATTAGGAATTGTCTCGCGGATGTCTCCAGATAGAGAGTCATTAAGTGGAAGGTGAGACAGGTGGTTAGCCACAACATTTTCTACTCCTTTCTTTTCATGTATCTCCAAGTCAAATTCTTGAAGGAGTAGGATCCACCTAATCAGACATGGCTTATAATCTTTCTTAGCAATGAGATGTTTCACTACTGCATGATCAATGAAAATAACCACCTTAGACCCAAGAAGATAAGACCTAAACTTCTCTAGAGCAAAAACTACAGCAAGTAATTCCGTTTTAGTGACGGCATAGTTTTGCTATGGTTCAGTTAAAGTCTTACTGGCATAATGTAGCACATGAGGTCTTCCCTCAACCCTTTGTCCAAGGACTGCTCCCACCACATAATCCAAAGCAACACACATCAGCTCAAATGGGAGTGTCCAACTAGGAGCTCGAAGAATAGGCACAGAGATCAAGGCCTTGGCACACTTTGAATCAAAATTGAAGGAAGATTCCTTCTCCAATAGGTCCCAAAGTGGCCTAGAAATTTTACTGAAATTTTTAATAAAGCACCTATAAAAGCTGGCATGGCCCAAAAAGGATCAAATCTATTTAACATTTGTGGGCAGTGGGCGTTTAGAAATAGAATCAATCTTGGCTTTATCTACTTCCAAGCCTCGCTCAGACACAACATGCCCAAGTACAATTCCTTTCAGTACCATGAAGTGGCTTTTCTCCTAGCTGAGGACTAAACCAGTCTCCTTACATCGCTTCAACACATTCTCCAGGTGCAGGAGACACTGGTCGAAAGACAAGCCATAAATGGTGAAGTCCTCCTTAAACACTTCAACACAGTTGTCAATCATGTCTAAAAAGATGGACATCATACACTGCTGGAAGGTTGCAGGGGCATTACATAATCCAAACAGCATATGCCTGAAGGCAAAGGTACTGCAAGGACTCATGAACATCATCTTCTCCTAGTCATCACGGAAGACTGCAACCTGGTTGTACGCAGAATATCCATCGAGAAAACAATAGTGCGTATTCCCCACCAATTTCTCGAGAATTTGATTAATAAAAGCCAAGGGAAAGTGATCCTTCTGGGTAGCGGTGTTTAGCTTGCGGTAATCAATACAAACCCTCCATCTAGTTGAGGGTCTAGTCACAACTTGTTGACCTTGGTCATTGAATTCCATAGTAAAGCCTACCTTCTTTGGCACCACTTGAATAGGACTTACCCATTTACTATCTGCAATGGGATATATGATCCCAGCATCCAACCACTTCAGGGTTTCCTTTTTAACCACCTCCCTTATATTAGGGTTCAAACATCTCTACATGTCCCTAAATAGTTTGATGGAATCATCAATATAAATGAGGTGCATGCAGAGTGTAGAGTCTATACCCTTAATGTCAACAATGCTCCAAGCAATAGCTTCCTTGTGCCTAGACAAGCATTCAATCAGGGCTTCCCCTTATGCCTCGGATAGCACAGTCAAAATGATAACGGGCGTATCATTGGCACCCAGAAAGACGTACTTGAGAGTGTTAGGGAGGGGTTTCAACTCAAGGTTGGGGGCTTGTATAGTTGAGGGTTTCATAATAGATGTCCCCATCTCAGGTTGTAGATCTACCCTGGGCAGAGATGATGGGGAAAGAGACTCAGCTGAAACACCCAGCAACTCCTCAAGTTCTAGTATATCCCCTTCGCATTCCTCTAAGAGATGGGAATGCTCATTTAGCATGACATGCTAAAGGGGGTCATCACTTAACATTGCAGGGGTTGTCTCTCTAATCAAATCATCTATCACATCAACTTGAGAACAATCCTCAAGCCCGACTTGTTTGTAAGCATAAAACACATTAAGCTAGATTTTCCTATTCCCAAAGCCCATTTTCAATGCCCCAGTATTGCAATTGATTGAAGCATGAGAAGTTGCAATAAAGGGGTGGCCCAAAATGATGGAGGGCTTGGTTGGCCTGTTGGTAGGGTCTGTGTCCAAAACTAAGAAGTCAATAGGGAAGAAGAAATCCTCCAGTCTAATGAGGACATCTTCCAAAATTCCCCATGGTGTCTTAAGTGATCTATCAACAACTTGGAGGATTACCGGGATAGACTTTAGATTGCCTCCCCTAAGTTGTTCATACACGTAGCTTGGAAGGATGTTCACCCCCGCACCCAGATCAAGTAGAGCCTCATCAATCTGTAAGTCACCAATAACCACTCAGTTGTACGGGGCTCCTGGGTTCTTAAGTTTCGGGGGTGTGCTATGTTGAACAATTGAGCTAACAGAATCAGGCAGGACAACTTTTGATTAGACCTGTTTCCTAGATTGCCACTTTTTGGTGCACAGGTCATTTAAGAAGCAGGCATAAGATGGAATATACCTGATACCTTCAAGCAAAGGTAGGTTAATCTGCACTTGCTTGAAAGCTTCCATGATCTCATCCGTCTTATCTTTGGCTCCAGATGAACCAGCAGAAGTCTGCCCAGAGGTAGATAAGCACTCTGGAAAAGGCACTCTCTATCTCTGGGTGGAAGGGTTCTTATGTCGAGTAAGGGGTGAAACGGGGGCAACTTCTTCTGGTGTGGTGATTTCAAGCGGAGGAGATTTGGGCAAGTCTTCTCTGGTGGGGGTGAAAGTCGGGGTGGATGCCTTTTTATAGGGTGAGACTATAGGAGCATCGGGTTTGGAAATTTCTTTTCCACTCTTTAGAATAGTCATCGCCTGAGTATGCTCTCTAAGGACAATCCCTTTTCCTTTAGGATTCTCCCCAGTAACACTGGGAAGCTTCCCAGTTTCCCTCTGTCTAACTGCCTCAACAAGGTGTCCTATCTATAATTTCATTTCATGTATAGCCTTATCATGAGATCAGATGATGGCACTTTGACTTTCTTGCATAGTTCTGAACATTGCCTTCAATTCATCCATCTTAGAGGTCTTTGGTTGGGCAAAGGTCTGAGGTTGGTTCATTTGATGGTTTTGAAAGGATTGTGGTTTACAATTCCTTGAATTTGAGACATTTCCTTGTCTCCATGAAAAGTTTGGGTGGTTCCTCTATCCCTCATTATAAGTGTTGGAAAAAGGGTCATTACAAGGTCTAGGACGGAACCCTTCAATGGCATTTAGATCCGCCAGTACAAGCTCAGGGAATTGGGAGGCCAAGTGGCAATCCATAGTGGCATGTGTATTGCCTTGGCAAATGGAGCATTCAGAAGCTTGGGATGTGGAGGTGTTAGATATGAATTGGCCCAGGCTCAACAAAAGCCTTTCCATGTTTTGATCCAACAATTGAATCTGATAGCCTAAATTCTGGGTGTCCCTTGCCTCATTCGCCTCCAACTTTCTTTGCAAGAGTGTGGGTTTTCTATCCATGTAGGTAGAATTCAAGTGAATAGAATTTTTACTCAAAGTCTCAAAAAGGTTTCAAGCTTCATCCTCAATCTTAGATAGAAAGGTTCCTGCACAGGCACCAACCACAATCTGCCTGTGCGAATCATTAAGTCTGGTGTAGAACCTTTCAACCAGTTGCCACTTAGGCACCTGATGATGTGGGAAAAGTCTCAACAGGTCATTAAAGCACTCCCACGGATCATGGAAAGCTTCCCCATCCTTTTGAACAAAACACATAATTTCCCTTCTAAAGTGATTTGTTTTGCTCATGGGGAAGTACTTCTTCAGAAACTCCTTCTTTAGGGCATCCCAAGTGTTAATATCATCAATGGTATGATACCAAACTTGGCTTTGTCCTTGAGGGAGAAAGGAAAGAGGGTCCGTATTTGAGCGTCATGAATAACGCCCTACAGCTTCATCGTGGAACAGACCTCGATGAATTCCTCTATATGCATGTAAGGGTCCTCCTTAGCAGTACCATAAAAGGAGGGCAGCAAGGATATGGTACTGCTTTTAATCTCATAAGGATTGTCCCCTCCAAGTCTACGTACTGCAAGGCCAGCTTGATTAGTTGGAATGAAATATTCCTTAAGGCTCCTTTAACCAGCCATTTCTTCCCTTGGGAGGTTCCTTCTTAAGATTCTTTCAGGTTTAGGATCAGACACAAGCTATCTCCTAAGGGATCACCTACCAAGCATGCACTACAAAGACAATTCAAAAGGACTTGTTCGATCTTTACAAATTTAGGCTTTTGACTTTAGTTCAAATTGTAGATGACAAAGCAAGTTGCCCAATCAATTACACGCTTATTATCGACCTTTGAAATGCCTAAAAAGACCTAGTTGGAGCTTAGGTGTTCTTCCCTAAATCTCAAATGGTAGAGCAACTCCAAAGATGGAAGATCGAGGGATGCAAGTAGGCCTAAGCCTTCCTTTGATGCTGTGCTTTTGCGGTGCTTCTTAACTACCCCCAAAAATCCGTGACAGGGTATCCCCCTCTTCGGATTTACAAAACCTTTGATCTCAAGTTTCGAACACTTTAGAATCCAACGGTAGGAGGGCTGTTGTCCTAGTAGTTCCAAGAACTAGGAGTGTCTAAATGCGTGCCCTGGTGCAAAAGATATAAGTGTGCATACACTGCAAAAGATTTTGAATTTTGAATCGCACGTCAAGTTTGAAAATCAACTCCTTGATTTTTAAATATCCCTCCTTTAATTATTCCTTTTTCAAAAATTAAATGTGACCACTTTATTAGATTGCTTCAAGACAGATTATGTGGTCTAAAAATTAATCCAAAAGCATTTGCAGGACAGGTAGAAATGCAAAGTTAGAAGTGCATACCTGATTCCAGCATTCTTCATGCAATATGCAAGACAGGAAGTTAGATCTAGATGCTGCTCATTCAATCCTAAATTATTCGACCTAAGGGTAGCCAACTTCTAGTAGGTAGCTCGTGTTTTCTATTGTGTTTTTTTTTAGCTACTTATGCACAAACAAATTAAGGATAAACAACCCAGAAAGAAAACCTAGATCTAAAGAAAAGGGAACAAACTCCCGAAAATTACCCATGCAGGGGCCTAAAAGAAAGTCGGAGAACTAACACCTAAAAAGCACCTTGGAACAAGGGTCTTCAACCAAATGTATGTGCAAGAAAATAAAGAAAAGTAAAGTTCTAAAACCTAAATCTATCTACTAAAAAAAAAAAAATCTACGGAGATGAAGTTGATAACTCCTCCCAATTGGTGACAACAAGGTTCACCAATGTTCAAGCTCCTCCTCGCAGATGCGAAGCTTGGTCACTCCTCTAAGTGGGGGTTCCACTGAGGTTGGTGCATCAACTCGCATGTAATATATGTACCTCGCACCAAGTTAGATAAAACAAGTTAAATATGCCTCAATTAAAATGTGAAAAAATAAATAGATAGATGCGAGTTTAACAAGCATGTTGCCTCCCTGGCAATGGCACCATTTGACGAGTCGATTTTCGCTTTCGAAAATTATGATTAAGAAGATTTATCAGTGAAATTTTAAGAGGTGGAAAAACAACTAATCAAAATAATTAGAATTAAAATTAAACGACTCACAAGAGAGTGGGTCGCATCCACAGGGAGGCAATGACCTATTTAAACTCACACCAGTTAAAAGCATATGTTCACGATTAGTTTCGTCAAGAAATTAAATCGAAATCGCTTTCCAATTGAGAAAATAACATAATATCATGCTGATATTGTAGTTATGCAAAACAAGAGGGAGATACTCATAAAATCAATCAAATATAATATTATTAACTAAAAATACCTTCCCCCTCAATGGCAAAAAATGTAAATTTTAATTAGCTTTAAAATAGGGGATTTGTTGCAGCGGCTAGTGCGCACAGGAGGAGGAGAGATGGGTGTCGAGGCTGCAGCTAAAGGTCACCCCGCTCGGGCAGCATGGGTTGGTGGTGACAACACAGCAGATGGCAGCCTGTGGTGGCCGCAAGAAAGAGAGAAAGGTGGCAGGTGGCGATTCTGCTCCCTACTATTAAGCACACGAAGGTGCGGGCTGAGCAGCTAGAGGGCGTGTGCCTGCATGCTAGCGAGTGCTGGAGGGCGATCACGTGGGTTGGAGGTGGACGGTGCGCTCTGATGCTAGAGGGCGCGCAGCAGGTGCTACAGTAAGAGGTGAGGACATGTGTAGAGGGGAGGCTCACACGGGCTTAAAGTGGACGGCGGCGGACTGCTGAAGGGTGCTGGAGGTGCTCTGCGAGTGCGGGCAAGGGCAGGAGCACCTAGAGGACGTGCGGCTTCTGCTGCTGCAAGCGTCAATGGCACACTGTAGGAAGTACGGGCAAAGGTGCAGCACGTTCTGCGCGCACGGCTGGAAGGATGCGATCTGAGCTGATGGAGGGTGCACGAGCGGAGGTACAGGCGTGTGGTGCATGCTGCAGGAGGTGAGGTTCATGGAGAGGGGCGTGCAGCAGCCGGGTTGTGCTGGAGGGCGCGCGCCTGCTGCGGTGTGATTAGCCCATAGTTGTGGGCTATTTAACTATTTAAGTGCCTAGACATTAGGTTAATTCCAACATTTATTTAGCATAAAATAGGATGTAAATAGATTAATTCATATTTCTAATTCAATTACATAATTCATGCATCTTATTCATATTTAAATGCATTTAGAATTAACTTAGAATTGCATTAGTTAACTAGTTAGGTACATTGCATGCATTAATTTAGGTTAACATAAAAGTTGAGGGTTTGTATATAAAAAACCATAATATTTTATCATTATCTTTTATTCTTCTTCTACGTGCAACGGCTGCAGCTGCCGCAGTGAAGAACCCATTCAAGGAGGAGCAGATGTGTTGGATCTGGTCGGGCAGCTTATTTCAAAAGAGAGAAGGCAATCGAGCTCACTAGGCCTCCACCACCGACCCACCACTGTGCAGAGAGATCTTCTCTCTTCCATTCCATACTGCCGACCTCAACCGTGGTGGCGAGTCTCCACCACCGTGGGTGTGTGGTGTGACAGGCCACACTGCCATCCGGAGCTCGTCCGCATTACCGTGAGCACCTTAGCGTGCATCTCCCTCGCCGTCGTCACAAACAACCACCGCTGCAGCCTCTGTGCATTTTCATCTTCTCGGTCAGTTAAGATGTCCGGGAAATTTCTCGGACGTCTAGAGTCCACCCGCACTCTAGCAGCAACCACCATCCGCCTACTTCACCTCCAACACCTGAACCGCAACCTCACCCGCTCACTCCCGCACGCCTCCAGCCGCATGCAAGAACCTGCCACTTCCTTCCGCTCTCACCGCCTGCACACCCACGCCAACAGAGCGCACAACTACCCGCACGCCTGCAGCAGGGCCGCACCCTCTCACTCCTGCATCCACTCTAGGCCGCGCATGCCCTCCTCCCACTCAAGCAGCACCCGCTCTCACCGTCAACAGAGCGCGCACCCGCGCCTACAGCACCCGTACTTCGCCAACAATAGAGCGCGCACCCATGCCCTCCAGCCTTCGCGACCACCCATCCGTGCGCACCCACGCCTCCAGCCAGCACGCAGCAGCAGAGCAGGTAGAACTGCCAACAGGCCGCGCGCGTTCCCTCACCCCCCTGCAGCGCGTGCACCTCACTGCCAATAGCAGCTGCAGCATCGACTACAGCCACCTTCGCCAGAGTTCCGCCCGGCCGACTCCGACCACCACTCGACGTGCGGCTGCCACCATCGTGACGGCCTCGCTTCATCCACCAGCCTGTGCAAACCTCTCCTAAATTGAACCTCTCTCCCGATCGCAAGGAGGAGAGAGGTAAAATGCCCTGCTAATGGGTTAATTAGTTATTACATTTCATGCCATTGCCAGGAAAATGAATTTTTTTTATGAATATTTTATTGTGGTAAAATTTGCAACTTTATACTCAAGTTCTTTTACAATTGCATAGCTTTTGTAATTAACATTATTTTGACATTGATTTTGGAATTTAAATGTGCAAATGGAAAATTGCATAAAATCATCACATGTTTCTTGAATATTTCAGTGAGGAAAAATTTCACACCTACCCTTATGTTTTCAAGATATTGTGCATCTTCTTTTCGTTGCATTTCATGTCAGATATAACTACAGATTTCTCACGAGACTGAACGAATACGAAATAATTGAGATATTATTGCCTCATTGCCTCCCTGTGGATACGACCCACTCCTCTGCGAGTGGTTATTTCTTTTTAAATATTGTTTAGTCGATTTTTCCTCCACATAAAACTGCAAACAACTTAAAGCAAAAAATCGATTCGTCAAATGGCGCCATTACTGAGGAGGCAACAGACGTAACAATTTCACCTAATTTTATTTTGATTATTTTTCAATTGCACAGTGATTTGACCATTTATTATTTTCTGTTCTATGCAAGAAATTTGTGCAAGAATCAGCCAGTGTGAGAGGCGACCCTTGACGTCGCCAGAGGAGGATTGGACAAGCTATTTTGGAAAGAAGGAGAAGGATGAGGATGCGACGAACATCATTGTATATTTAGTCGCTAATTTGATAGAATTAAGACTTTAGATTTAATTTTTCATTGCATTTGTTTGAAACCCTTGTTCTAGGGTATATTTTGAGGGGTTTGTTCCCCGATTTTGTTTTGGGCCCGTGTTGGGTAATTTTTGGGAGCCTGTTCCCTTTCTTCAGATTTAGGTTTTTTAGTTTATTGATTACTTTTATTTGCTTGTGCATAAGTAGTTTAAAAATTAAAAAAATAAAAAAACAAGCTACCTGCCCTAGGACGAACCATTTAGGTCTATATGAGCAGCCTCTAGATTTATTTCTCTGCATTGCGTGCATTCTTGCATCATTGGTTGCTGGAAGCAAGGTATGCATTCTCTTACTTTGCATCCTATTCTTGATCATGCATTGCATTTGGGATTTAATTCAAAGATCACAAAGTTTGTCTTGAAGCGATCTAACAAGTAGTCACATATATTCGAAAAAAGGACTAATTAAAGGAGGGACATCAAAAAATCAAGGACTTGATTGTAAAACGTGGTGTGCGATTCAAAATTCAAAATCCTTTTGCGGTGAATGCACAGCACCCACTTATATCTGTTGAACCACAGCACCCACTTAGACACTCCTAAGTCCTGAAACGACTAGGACAAGAGCCCTCCTACTATTGGATTCTGAAGTGTTTGGAACTTGAGATCAAAGGTTTTGTAAATCCAAAGAGGGGATACCCTGTCAAGGATTTTTGGGGGTAGTTGAGAAGCACAGCTTCAAAGGAAGGCTTAGGCCTACTTGCATCCCTCGATCTTCCGTCTTTGGATTTACTTGACCATTTGAGATTTAGAGAAGAATACCTAAGCTCCAACTAGGTTTTTTTTTTAGGCATTTCGAAGGTTGACAATAGGCGCGTAATTGATTGAGCAACTTGTTTTGTCACCTACAATTTGAACTAAAGTCAAAAGCCTAAATCTATAATGACCAAATAAGTCCTTTTGAATTGTGTTTGTAGTGCATGCTTGGTAGGCGTTCTCTTAGGGGGCAACTTGTATTTGATCCTGAACCTAAAAGAATCCTAAGAAGAGACCTTCCAAGGGTAGAAATGGCTGGTCAAAGGAACCTTAAGGAATATTTCATCCCAACCAATCAAGCTGGCCCAGCACTACATAGACCTAGAGGGGACAATCCGTATGAGATCAAAAGTAGTACCATATCCTTGCTACCCTCCTTTCATGGTACTACTAGGGAAGACCCTTACAGGCATATTGAGGAATTCACCGAGGTCAGTTCCACGGTGAAGCTGTAGAGCATTGCTGATGATGCTCAAATGCGGACCCTTTTTCCCTTCTCCCTAAAGGACAAAGCCAAGTATTGGTATCACCCCCTTGATAATATAAATACTTGGGATGGCCTAAAGAAGGAGTTTTTGAAGAAGTACTTCCCCATGAGCAAAACAAATCACTTTAGGAGGGAAATTATGAGTTTTGTTCAAAAGGATGGGAAAGCATTCCATGATGCTTGGTAGCGCTTTAACAATTTGCTGAGACTTTGCCCACATCACCAGGTGCCTAAATGGCAACTGGTTGAAAGGTTCTACACCGGACTTAATGATTTGCATAGGCAAACTGTGGATGGTGCCTGTGTAGGAATCTTTCTATCTAAGACTGAGGATGAAGCTTGGAACTTATTTGATACTTTGAGTGAGAATTCTATTCACTTGAATTCTGCCTACATGGATAGAAAGGCCACTCTCATGCAAAGAAAGTTGGAGGCGAATGAGGCAGGGGACACCCAGAATTTAGCCTATCAAATTCAATTATTGAATCAAAACATGGAAAGGCTTATGTCGAACCCGAGTTCATTCGTACCTAACACCTCCACATCCCATGCTTCCGAATGCTTAATTTGTTAAGGCAATACACACGCCACTGTGGATTGCCACTTGGCCTCCCAATTCCCTGAGCTTGTACAAGCGGATTTCAATGCCGCTCAAGGGTTCCGTCCAAGACCTCGTAATGACCCTTTCTCCAACAATTATAATGAGGGATGGAGGAACCACCAAAACTTTTCATGGGGACAAGGAAATGTCTCAAATTTAGGGAATTACAAACCACAATCCTTTCAAAACCATCAAATGAAACAACCTCAGACCTTTGCCCAACCTAAAACCTCTGAGAAGGATGAATTGAAGGTGATGTTGAAAACTATGCAAGAAAGTCAAAGTGCCATCATCCAATCTCATGACAAGGCTATAAATGAGATGAAATCACAAATTGGACACCTTGTTGAGGCCGTTAGACAGAGGCTGACTGGGAAGCTCCCTAGTGCCGCTACGGAAAATCCTAAAGGAAAAGGTATTGTCTTTAGGGAGCATGCTCAGGCGGTGACTATTCTGAGGAGTGGGAAAGAAATTTCCAAACCCGATGCTCCTATAGCCTCACCCCATAAAAAACCATCCACCCCGAGTTTCACCCCCACCGGAGAAGACATGCCCAAATTTTCTCCGCTTGAAATCACCTCACCGGAAGAAGTTGCCCCCATTCCACCCCTTACTCGACATGACAACCCTTCCACCCAGAGATCGAGAGTGCCTTTTCCAGAGCGCTTATCCACCTCTGGGCAGACTTCTGCTGGCTCATCTGGAGGCAACGATAAGACGGATGAGATTATGGAAAGTTTCAAGCAAGTGCAGATTAACCTGCCTTTGCTTGAAGCTATTAGGCAGATTCCGTCTTATTCCCGCTTCTTAAAGGACCTGTGCACGAAAAAGCGACAATCTAGACAATAGGTCCAATCAAAAGTTGTCCTGCCTGATTCTGTTAGCTCAATTGTTCGACATGGCACACCCCGAAACTTAAGGACCCAGGAGCCCCATACATCTTTGTAGTTATTGGTGACATACAAATTGATGAGGCTCTACTTGATCTGGGTGCGGGGGTGAACATCCTTCTGAGCTATGTGTATGAACAACTTGGGGGAGGCAATATGAAGTCTAGCCCTGTAATCCTTCAAGTTGCTGATCGATCACTTAAGACACCACGAGGAATTTGGAAGATGTCCTCACAAGAGTGGATGATTTCTTCTTTCCTGTTAACTTCTTAGTTTTGGACACTGACCATACCAACAAGCCAACCAAACCCTCCATCATTTTCAGCCGCCCCTTCCTTGCAACTTCGCATGCTTCAATCAATTGCAATACTGGGGCATTGAAAATGGGCTTTGGGAATAGGAAAATCCGGCTTAATGTTTTTTTTGCTTACAAACAAGCCAGACTTGAGGATTGTTCTCAAGTTGAGGTGATAGATGACCAAATTGAATAGGCAACTTCTGCAATGTTATGTGATGACCCCCTTCAGCATGTCATGCTGAATGAGCATCCCCATCTCTTGGAGGAATGTGAAGGGGATATACAAGAACTAGAGGAATTGCTAGGAGTTTCTGCTGAGACTCTTCCCCAATCATTTCCACCGAAGGTAGATTTGCTACTTGAGATGGGGACATCTCTTATGAAACCCTCAACCATACAAGCCTCCGACCTTGAGTTGAAACCCCTCCCTGACACTCTCAAGTATGCTTTCCTAGGTGCCAATGATACGCTCCCCGTTATCATTTTGGCTGTGCTATCTGAGGCACAGGAGGGAGCCTTGATTGAATGCCTATCTAGG
Organism: Thalassia testudinum; assembly: GCA_037157565.1. Taxonomy (NCBI): domain Eukaryota; kingdom Viridiplantae; phylum Streptophyta; class Magnoliopsida; order Alismatales; family Hydrocharitaceae; genus Thalassia; species Thalassia testudinum. The sequence goes on from JAZHRO010000063.1 coordinate 18,697,637, forward strand.
CACAAGGAAGCTATTGCTTGGAGCATTGCTGACATTAAGGGTATAGACTTTACACTCTACATGCACCACATTTATACTGATGATTCCATCAAGCCTTTTAGGGACATGCAGAGATGTCTGAACCCTAATATGAGGGAGGTTGTAAAAAAGGAAATCCTCAAGTGGTTGGACGTCGGGATCATATATCCCATTGCTTATAGTAAATGGGTTAGTCCGATTCATGTGGTGTCAAAGAAGGCAGGCTTTACTGTGGAACTCAACGACCAAGGTGAAGAAGTTGTCACTAGACCCTCAACTGGATGGAGGGTCTGTATTGATTACTGCAGGCTAAACACCGCTACCCAGAAGGATCACTTTCCTTTTCCTTTTATTGTTCAAATTCTCGAAAAATTGGCAGGGAATAAGTACTATTGCTTTCTCGATGGATATTCTGGGTACAATCAGGTGGCAGTCTTTCCTGATGACCAGGAAAAGATGACATTCACGAGTCCTTACGGTACTTTTGCATTCAGGCGTATGCCGTTTGGATTAAGTAATGCCCCTGCAACTTTCCAGCGGTGTATGATGTCTATCTTTTCGGACATGATTCATGAGTGTGTTGAAGTATTTATGGTTGACTTCTCTATTTATGGCTCGTCTTTCGACCAGTGTTTCCTGCACCTGGAGAATGTGTTGAATGATGTAAGGAGACTGGTTTAGTCCTCATCTGGGAGAAAAGTCACTTCATGGTACAAAAAGGAATTGTACTTTGGCATGTTGTATCCGAGCAAGGATTGGAAGTAGATAAAGCCAAGATTGATTCTATTTCCAAACTTCCATTGCCTACGAATGTCAAACAGATTAGATCCTTTCTGGGCCATGTTGGCTTTTATAGGCGCTTTATTAAAAATTTTAGTAAGATTTCTAGGCCACTTTGTGACTTGTTGGCGAAGGAATCTTCCTTCAATTTTAATTCAAAGTGTGCCGAGGCCTTTCAAACTCTAAAGGAGGCCTTGAACTTTGCACTTATTCTCCAAGCTCCTGATTGGACACTCCCATTTGAGCTTGTGTGATGCTTCGGATTATGCAGTCGGAGCAGTCCTTGGACAAAGGGTTGAGGGAAGACCTCATGTGTTGCATTATGCAAGCAAGACTTTAACCGAACCTTAGCAAAACTACACCGTCACTGAAAAATTTTTGAGCTTAACTGGCTAAGTCCTGCATTCTTAAGCAAATCAGAACTCTAAGGTAGACTAAATTAATTCTAGGGTCAAACTTTAGAAGCTAAATGAGCTGCTAGCTTTAGAGCTTTAGGGTCCTTTGTGGACTTAAAAACATAAGTAGGAGTTAAGTTGCAGACCATTCCTCAAGGGGTTGAGGAAGGGAAGCTAGGGTTTGAGTTAAAAGGTGGGAAAGTACCTGGAGTCTTGTTTTACCTTTTGGTTTACGGGTCCTTGTAACCCAAGCATCCAAATTTCACACACTTGGTCAGGTAATTAACTCAATTTCTTTCTTTCTGAAAAGAGATTTGGTTCTCTTAGTTTTGACTTAGGAGAGGCTTGAAAACACACTTTGATTGGAAGAGTAGCCGTCTACATGGATTTGAATGGAGACGTGGGAGTAGATCCACATTATCCGCTCGTCCTTGAATGCAAGTTTTTGTGCAGTAGCTGGCGACATTGGAGCGGTGAATTCCTGTAGAGAAGAGAAAATGAGTAATAATACAAAAAATGGTTAATTATGTTCAAACCCTCAATAAAATGTTAATGCATATAATGTAACCTAAAGACTAATGCATGTTATTCTAATGCATGCTAAATAATTTATATATGTAATGCATACAAGCAAATATATATAAACTAACTTATTTATATCTTAATACATGCTATGTATACAATAATATCAATCTAATTCCTAGGCACCTAAGTAACTAAATAGCCCACAAATATGGGCTATTTAAAAATTCTTTTTCCTAGCAATGGCCTGAAATGTAATAACTAATTAACCCAATAATAGAGCATTTTACCTCTCTCCTCCACGCGATAGGGAGAGAGGTTCATTCGAGGGGAGGTTTGCACAGGTGGGTGGATAAAGCGAGGCCGTTGATGAGAACCTCATCATAAGCCATAACTAGCTCATTTTGACCCAATAAACAAGATAAAAGCTCCTACATAATCTAGAAGAAGGCTTAACTGAAGGAACAAGTGCTCTGAGAAGAAAATAAGAAATAAAGGTTAAAACTGCAATTTTACCATTGCAGTACATAAACGGGATTTCTCAGAGGCAACACATTGGTCAAATAGTCTAAATGAGATAAAAAGTGGGTTGAGTCAATCAGAAATGGGTTTATGTGCAATCAAGGAATTAAATGACACTTGGTAACCCTAAAATAGACCCACTTAAATTAACAAGGTTCCGGTCAAGATAAAAATAAAGTAAACCCTCTAAAAATCATGGAAAAACATCCTCTAGGGTTTGGAACATTTAATTTACCCTTTGGAACCCAGTTTGACATAGGTTAGGGTCCTAGCTCTTCAATTAACCTAATTTGGGTTTTTACACAAAATGTCTAGTCAAACGAGGTCAAACCTAAAATCCAACTTCACAATTGGATTCCGTATGTCTAAATTAGGTTTATACCAAAATTTGGACCTAAGCGGAGGTCATCCTGGCCTACATTGCAATTTAGTACACCCAAATCATAATTTGGTCCCTATCTTTTGAATATCTTTGCAGAGAGGCCCCTAAGTTCCTTGCCACCTTTTCAATCAGGTCCTGCCGCCATTGTTTGGGCAGAACCGAGCTCCGACGAGGTTTAGAGGGGGATTACTCTCTGATTCCTCAGAGATCTCCTCCCAAGAATGGAAGGGAGATTCTCTAAGGAATTCCCTTCCATTTAAGGCCGATCACAACCTCTAGTGTGACCCAATCTCTCGTGTGAACGCATGAGAGATTTGGGTATCTTAACCTCTTTCCATCTCCGGCGAACGACCTCAGACGATTGCGTGCCCTCCACACCCTGAGCAACCGGCCCAGTGCCTATAAAAGAGACTACACCTCCGGCCGCTGAAGGGGAGCTTGATTTTGAGGGAGATCCCCTCAAATTTCCCTCTCTCCCATCTTCGGCCAAAAGACCCGCAAGCTCCGGCGACCTCCTCCCCTCCTTCTCGTCTCTCTGCTGCCATACCAGCAGCAGAGTCAACTCCACTGCTTCCTCCCACATCACACCGTACCAAGCGCGCGTGTCCCTGACTTCATCCTCGTCGCCGCTTCGTCCCTCAGGGTCCTTCTTCCCCGACGACAGCAGTTACACGCCGTCCACTCCACTGCCTCCCATCCTCCCAGATCACTCCAGATACCCTCTCCATCCTCTCCTCTCTCTTTTCCCCCTGCTATTTTATCTAATTACCCCTCGAGAGTGCCTAACCACCTCCATCATCCTCGCCTCCAACCGACCTGCGACGAGCCGCCCACACCACTCCGCCCCTCCACACGGCTCGCCAACCCTCTCGTGAGCTCCGCCTCACCACCAGGAACTCATTCCACCCCTCCACTGCTACTCCAGACCTCCACAGTAGCCCCCCGAACAACCCCACAAATCCAGCCACAGGTTGACCTAGGCACGCACGCCTAGGCCGACCTGCGGCCTGCAGCACCGCGCATCATCTTCGCCGTGCCACGGCGAAGGTACCCAGCTAGTCTGATTGGGCCAATAGGCCATTCTTTTGTATGACAGGTTGCAGCTCCTGCCACCATTGACGGTTGAAGCAGCAAGAAGCTTCGTAGCAGCTTCAAGCGCCAGGGCTCCCAGGCTGCAGGTTCACGCGAGTGTTGCGAAGCAATTGAGGCCAGCAAGTCACGTTGCGAAGCCAGCAGCTGGGGCAATTGCACGACGAAAGCTCTGCGGGCGCGCGTGAAATCGGGACTGACCAGATAATCCCACATCGTGGAATCACAAAACACAGGTATAATATAATTTGTTTTTGTGTTTTATGATCACTGCCTCCGTAAGCACAGGGGTGAGGTCCGTCACCTGACCCACTCGCCTCGTCTGCGGCTTGACCTCGCGGATCTGGCGAGATCCGACCTGACCCTAACCTTGATCACTCCTCGTGCATCACCACCTACCGGTGCGCTTGGTCCCGGGTGCGAAGCCGACCCGATTACCCGTGTGGCTCTGCGAGAGCGTCCTTTAGTGAATTGCAGGGAAAGAGAGAGACGTTTGGGTAGAGGGATGGGGGTAGGTTTTGCATTGGCTGTGGTTTGCGCAGGAGCAGAGGAAGAAGCGACCACTTAGCCACTGCAGCAAGGGAAGAGAAGAAAGAAGAAGAGGCTGTGTAGCAGAAAAAGAAGGAGAAGCTTTCGTAGAGAAACAAAGACAAGGAAGAAGACCAAGGAAGGAGGAAACTTCGAAGGAAAGCACAAAGAAGAACTGAAGAAATAGAAGGAGCAGGAGCAGAAGAGCAAGAGATCTGAGAAAAGGAAGAACTGCAGTAAAGACAAAAAGAAAAGGAAGACAAGAGAGAAACAAAGGCAAAAAGAGAAAGAAGTGCAAAGAAGAAGAAGAGCCAACGAAGAAGAAGAGAGAAGGGAGATTACATTTAAGACGTCTGATATAGAAATCAGACGTCCAATTCTATTTTTCTTTTACAAATTTTTTTTAAAAGCTCTCTTTGAATCAATTATTTAACAGTTGTATTCTTTGGTTTTAAAAAAAAAAGTACTGAGATTGCTCCCCGTGTTTGACCTCGGATACTCCAGTTTTTAAGTAATAAAATTCTTTATATTTGTTTGAACATTCTGTCGGTTATAATACAACGTATTATCTTTTAAACCTGATCAAAAGCGTGAGAACATTTTGGCACCGTTGCTGGGGAGGAATGGGCACTTTTAAGGCTTTTGATTACAACTTTTCTATCTAATATCTGACTTAACTTCTCTCTTTTGTTGTGTTCAAGCAGGGAAAGCCAAACAAAAAGGAGAGAACAATAACTGCACAACAAACTCTCCAAGGAACAGGTAATTTCCATAAGCCCTCTTTCTTAACCCTCTCAAAATCTAAAAAGGAAAAAAAAAAAAAAAGAAAAATCAACTTAGGGCTACCTGTTTCATATTTATTAACTCATCAAGTTTCCTGATTTTCATTTCAACATATTTTTGTCTATTCATCCAACTAAGGCAACTAGGGCTAGAACTTTCTTGATTGAGCCCTAGGAGCTAATTTCTGAGGCAACTAAATTGGACCCACTAAAGCCAAGTTAAGGATTGCAAAGCTAGGGTTTTTAGAGACACATCTTCTCTTAAGCAAAGAAACAAATTTTGCAAAAAGAGGTGTGCCTAAACCGTGTTTGAAAAGATCTATACAAGAAGAACCTTAATAAAATCAGGCTGTTAATCCATTTGAACCATAAAAGAAAAAGACCTAAAAACTCTCAAAGGAACAAGAGGTGAAGTTGATCCCTTGGGTCAACCAACCTTAAAATTAGGTCACTTTTGCACTCAAAATACTTAAAAGTTCAAGTGGAACATTAAGCACCTTGATCTTAAGAAAAAAAAAAAGGTAGACTTAAGAGGTCAAGGTCCCCATTCTGGTCTACCTGGAACCGCAGTGACAAGAGAGGTCGGGTGGGGGAAACCCTGTAACCTATGGGGATGCTCTACCGTGTAGGGGTCTTTAGGGGACTCTCCCTCTTTGGCTGCCCAGGTATTTCTCAGGTGGACGATCTTCTGATCTAGGGGTCCATCTGCCCCAAACCTTTATAGTCACCCAACAATTTTTGGGTGTCTTGATTGGGTCTAGCACCTTCTAATCTCATCACATCCTTTGGTGCATGTTCGGTAGGAGGTCCTTAAGACTACCCTTGAGACCTCCTTTAGAAATTCACTCTCGTCGAGGCCAAGCCTCGATGCCCTTGTTTGTGCAGCAACCCCACCTCATAAATCTTTCATCTGATTCAGATCCTGATTCTCCTTCTTCTCCCATCATGGCACAACCCATTGAAGAGGAGAATAACCTTGAACACCAACTTCAACGCTTTAATGATCTCTTTCAGAACTTTGTAAATCCAACGCAGTGACCTATGATGCGAGATCACTATAATTCCGCTGCGGTGGCAATCGAACCCTGAGTATGAATCCCAATTGGAGGACCTGATTCTGAACTGAAGCCCAATATGATTCATGCCATACCGAAGTTCCATGGGCTTAACTCTGAGGATCCATTCCAACACATCAAACAACTCAAGCATCTGGCCCAGACCTTCGGGTCAGATATACAAAATCGGGATATCCTACTCATGAAAATGTTTTCGTTCTCCCTCATGGACAAGGCCGCACACTGGTATCAGACTCAGACCCATCCGATCAACACATGGGAGGAATTGCAGTCCGAATTTTTGAAAAAATTCTTCCCCGTTGGCCGGAGAAATGCCTTGCGCCACCAGATCACTCATTTCACTCAACAACCGGGAGAACCTCTTCACGAAGCTTGGGATCGATTCCTAGATCTCATGCGAAAGTGCCCCCATCACAGAGTTCCTAAGTGGGAACAAGTCCAGTCTTTTTACTATGGACTCCGTGAAGATATTCGCTTATTCGTCAATGCAACGTGTGGTGGAAACATCATGGGTCAACACGAGGACACGGTGTGGGAGATTCTCGAAAACATGTGCGAGAACTCCATAAATAATGACTCCATGGGCTTATTCGACAGGACGAATACCCGCGCATCGACGAATCTAAGAGGGACACATGAGATGCAGGACCTATCCACTTCCGTCGACTTGGAACTAATGGCCAGTCGGTTGGACAAGGTTTCTATCATAGAAAAGAAGGTGGACGAGCTAACTCGACATTTGTAGCAAGCCACCTCTGCGCAAAACTCTTTTGCAAGACCTCCTCTGGCAAGGGAAACTGTGCAAAACATATATCGCCAATCTGCCAAGGGGATGGACCAATATCCACCCCCGTCTGCCTCTCGGACCGAAGTAACCTCCGATCCATTCTACCCGAGTTGGGGGAACTCTGAACCCTCGTATTCTGACTTTCCTGAGGTTCCTCAGAGCTGCGAGGACCTCAACACCATCCAGAATGACCCATTCTCTAATACCTACAATCTTGGATGGCGAAATCATCCTAACTTTCAGTGGGTGGGAAATTCTCAAAGACCACCATATCAACCCCGTCTACAAGCCCCTCGTCCATTTCAGCCGCCTCAGCCTCGGCCCAATCCCACCTACCAATTCGGGCAAAACCAAGATCAAATGACTCTTATCCTTCAAGCACTGGCTGACATTCAAAAGATGAATGCGGCAATGCAAAAACAGCACAAGGATGAGATCACAGAGGTTCGCAACCAACTGGCCCAGATGGCAAATTCCCACCAACCTGGTACCCTTCCCTCGCAACCTCTGCCCAACCCAAATAACATGCTAACCCAGAAGCGCGTTATGAATCCAAATGCAGGCCAAACACATGTGATTTATCAGGCCCCTACTGCTCCATCGCCAGAAGGGATGGAGGCTTCAACATCGTATGCGGGATTTCAGCAGCAGCCACCCCTCCTACCTAACCCAAATCAGGCCAGATTAAACTCTGTAACAACACGTAGTGGTAAAACAACCCAAGACCCACATTATCCGAACCACTCCAAGCCTGAAAATAGCCAAGACCCTAGGATAGTTATCCAAGATACCACTGTTCCAGATCAAGAACCTGGACCTATCCTAAAGGAACCAACTAGGATCACATTTCCTGAGGCCTTGACCAAAGGAAAAGGAATAACCAAACCCATGGCTCCCGAGGAGGATCTAGTCAAGCTCTTTGAACAGGTCTAGATAAACATCCCGTTGATGGATGCAATTCGCCACATACCGGCTTACGCAATATTCTTAAAAGACATATGTACACCTAAACGTAAGCCGTGAACCAAGGATGGGAATCCAATCATACTATTAGAGCAAGCCAGCTCTGTCATCTTGAGCAAACTCCCACCTAAGGCTAAAGACCCACGAACTCCCTTGATTTCTTGTAAAATTGGTGAAACCCAATTTGATAGAGCCCTACTAGATCTAGGTGCCTCCATAAATTTAATACCTACTTCCCTCCTTGACCACCTTGAAGAATCTGAACTTAAACCCACTGAGGTGACATTGCAGTTCGCCGATCGATCCATCAAGTCACCGAAAGGAATACTCGAGGATGTCATTGTTAGGGTACGAGATTTTTATTTCACAATGTACTTCATAGTACTAGACATGGATGCACCTAAGAACCCAAGGGACACACCAATCATATTAGGGAGACCCTTCTTGGCCACTGCTAGGGCCAACTTAAACTACGAAGAGGGCCAGATAGAATTAAAATTCGGGAGTCAAAACATGAAGATTGACATTTTCAAGGCCCAACAAGTGATTAATTGCGGGGTTATACAGGAAATATGTGATGTCAGAGCCGTGGTTGATGAATTGCATATAGAGGACAACCTGATTACCCCTGATCAACCACTGGAGAATCAAAACCCGCTAGCAGAGGAGTGCGAACATGATCTAGACACACCCATGACTCCTACCATTACTCCAGATACAAACCCCGAACCGCCCGCTACTGCTGAAAATCCTATCATGGAACTCAAACCCCTTCCCGAACATCTGAAGTACGTCCTTTCGGATTCAAATCAGACATTTCCTGTCATTATCAATTCTCGACTCACACCTGACCAGGAACTCCGTTTGATTTCTGTTCTCCAGCAACATCGTAGAGCCATTGGATGGACTCTCGATGATTTGACTGGTATAAGCCCTTCATACTGCACACATCGAATCTACACAGAAGAAGGCGCACAACCTTCAAGAGAAATGCAAAGACGCCTAAACCCTAACCTATAGGAGGTCGTGAAAAAGGAGATCATAAAGTGGTTAGATGCAGGGATCATCTACCCGATCTCCGACAGTCATTGGGTGAGCCCAATACAAGTGGTGCCTAAGAAGGCAGGACTTACCATCATCACGACTGAAACTAGAGAAGTCATTCCTACTCGAATAGCTAACTCGTGGAGAGTCTGCATTGATTACAGAAGACTCAATTCCTCCACGAAGAAGGATCATTTCCCACTACCATTTATTGATCAGATCCTCGAGAAACTAGTGGGAAATAGGTTCTTCTGCTTTCTTGACAGGTATTCCGATTACAACCAGGTGGTAATCCATCCAGAGGACCAAGAACAGACCACATTCACCTGCCCCTTTGGGACGTACGCATTTCGAAGGATGCCGTTTGGTCTCTGCAATGCACCCGCAACTTTTCAGCGGTGCATGCTTGCCATATTCTCAGATATGGTAGGTGATTATCTGGAAGTCTTCATGGATGACTTTTCAATTTTTGGACAATCATTTGACGAATGCCTCCAACACTTGGTCCAAATACTCAGGCGGTGCATTGAGGTGAATTTGGTTCTTTCCTGGGAAAAGAGCCATTTCATCGTGCCTGAGGGAATTGTCCTGGGACATCTAATATCAGAGAAAGGCATCCAAGTGGATCGAGCTAAGGTTAACCTGATTTCCAAGCTCCCTATGCCTAGCTCGATTAAGGACATCCGATCTTTTTTGGGGCACGTCGGTTTCTATCGTCGATTTATCCCTGATTTCTCCAAAATCGCGCGCCCCTTGACCAATCTTCTTTCCAAGGATGTGTCTTTCGAAATCTCCAAGGAATGCACTCAAGCATTTGAGATCCTGCGTGACGGAGTCACCCAAGCCCCAATCCTATAGTCCCCTAATTGGTCTCAACCCTTTGAGATCATGTGCGATGCATCTGACTTCGCTATAGGAGCGGTTTTGGGGCAGAAAATTGACGGGAAACCTGTGGTCATTTACTATGCCAGCAAAACACTAGATGAGGCTCAGCGTAACTATACGGTTATTGAGAAAGAGCTGCTGGCCATAGTATTTGCCTTGGAAAAATTCAGATCATACCTTCTGGGTTCCCGTGTTATCATATACTCGGATCACACAGCTGTGAGGCATCTCCTTGCAAAGAAGGATGCGAAACCTCGATTAATCCGATGGATCTTACTGTTGCAAGAATTTGACCTCGAGATTCGCGACAAGGCGGGAAAGCAGAATGTGGTAGCTGATCACTTGTCCCGCCTTCCTTCTGAAATAATCGACCCTTCCGAACCTATTACAGAACATTTCCCTGATGAGCACCTCTTGACTATCAGTACAAGTCTTCCATGGTTCGCTGATATAGTTAATTACTTAGCATCACATCAGATTTTGCCCGATTGGCCAAAGGCCAAAAAGGACAAATTACGCTCCGATGCCAAGTATTACCTATGGGAAGACTCGTATCTATTCCGGATGGGCGCTGATCAGATAATCCGACGGTGCGTCGTGGAAGTGGAAATCAAAGGCATACTCTCATTCTACCATGACCAGGCGTGCGGTGGACATTTTTCAGGACATAAAACCGCATCAAAAGTCCTCCAGTGTGGCTTTTACTGGCCCACAATTTTCAAGGATGCATACGATCACTGTAAGGCATGTTCCCGTTGCCGGACTATGGGCAACATGAGCCATTGAGACATGATGCCTCTACAGCCGATCTTAGTATGCGAAATTTTTGATATTTGGGGGATTGATTTCATGGGACCCTTCCCGATCTCGGATGGCTTCGAGTACATCTTACTCGCAGTTGACTATGTTTCCAAGTGGATAGAAGCCATTCCGACCTGAACCAACAATCATAAAGTCGTTATAAAATTCCTCCATCAAAACATTTTCTCCAGGTTCGGGATTCCGCGTGCTATAATTTCCGACGGAGGGACCCATTTTACAAACGCTCAGTTCAGGTCACTAATGACCAAGTACAGGGTGTCACACCGAATCTCTACTCCTTGCCACCCCCAAACTAATGGTCTAGCTGAGCTATCTAACCGAGAGGTCAAGAAGATCCTTCTGGTTACTGTTTGACCTGATAGAAAAGATTGGTCTTCTCGACTTCTGGAGGCATTGTGGGCCTATTGGACAGCCCACAAGACCCAATTAGGAATGTCTCCCTTCAGACTAGTGTACGGGAAGGCATGTCACCTCCCCGTCGAGTTGGAGCATAAAGCCTATTGGGCAGTACGGACCTGTAATCTTGACCTTTCTAAGGCTGGAACCCACAGAAGACTTCAAATGAGCGAGATCGATGAATTATGCCACGACGCGTATGAGAACTCGTGAATTTACAAAGAACGGGTTAAAACTTTTCACGACAAGCACATTTCTAGAAAGGTCTTTCATCCTGGTCAAAAGGTTTTACTCTTTGATGCTCGACTCAAATTATTCCTAGGAAAGCTAAGATCCAAGTGGGTCGGACCCTACCTAGTCCGACAAATCTTCAGAAATGGAGCCATTGAAATCAGCCCACTTAGCCACGATTCTGAACCTTTTATCGTGAACGGTCAGAGACTCAAGCCGTTCATTGACATGATTGATATAGATTTGGCTGAATCATCCTTTACCCTCCATTCCTCTTGAGCTCATTGCGCCTAGCCGATGGCGTAAAACTCAGCGCTTAATGGGAGGCAACCCGTCATTCTTTGAAAAAACCCGAAACCTTTTTTGACATCTCTATGCGGAACTCATATTGCACTTTAGGGTTCATCCATTAGAACAGCCAACGTCACCTCAGGTATACCTACCCGAGAATAGAAATCGTTCGCAACAAGTCACTTCGACCCATTCACTCACCACACACCTGTCCTAATGCATAAACTAAGCTGAATTCGAACCCACCTAATTTACAATGGGGACATTGCAAATCTTAGGCATGGGGGGGTATGAAAGTGCAAAATGTTAGGAAATTCATTTCAAGAAAGGGTTTCAATAAAAAAAAAAAAGACTTGATACAGGGGAGGAACAATTCAGGGTCATACAAATGAGAGAAGGAAAAGAGTAAAATGACAAAAAGGAGCACAAAAGGAAAATGAAAAGAAATAGTCATTAGTAAAAGATTAAGGGGTTAACTGAAGTTCTAGACCGAATCAAGAAAAAGAAAAGAAAAGTGCTACGGAGATATAACAAGAGATTAGCAGGAATGCTGGTCTTAGGCCTCTTGGGCTAGTATCTTTAGCTTAAAAAAAATTCACGTATCCATTAAAATCTGGATAATCCTCAAGAGGTTGAGGAAAATACGAAGCTTGAGTATTAGGCCTAAGGCTTAGGAAGTATTCGACCACATTAACTGACCTCCGGTTTGCGAGATTCGGTAACCTAAGCACCCCAAATTCCCAAATTCACAGACAATCTGGTTCAGTGCGCATAAACATCCAAATCACGCAAAAAGCGTTTAATGTCCTAAAAAAGTCACCTAGATTAGGAGCGGCCAATCAAAATAAATTGATTTGGACGAGTTCCCAACACGAAGAGGTAGGAAATTCCCCTCAAAGATGCGTAACAACATATCGCCTCCTTGGTGCTTATCTCCTAGGATATTTAAATATCCTACTAGGGGCATGTAAGCACTCTGCCGGTTCAGATACCATGGGTGGCATTATCACGAAATGTCGATCGCCAGGGTCTGAATTCGGCCACAGAACGCCATGGGTGGGATTATCTCGAAATCTCGAAAGCCAGGGACCCTTGAGGATTAATGATGGGGACGACGAATCCGATACTGACCGTGTTGAGAAGCTAATCCGAAGGTAGAAATAAAAAGAAAAGAGAGAGAAAAGCTGTCCAAACAAATAAATCTTCTATCTCTCTCTTACAAAAAATGCACTGCAAACTGAACTTAGGCTAAAAATGTCTTAAGCACGGGGGCTTTAACCGCGGAGTCCAACAAACCCTAGGTTAGTTTCTGTGGGCCGTAGAAACCTTTGCGGAGGACTGAGGCTAAAGTGAGACAGGTCTGGATTTTGGTTGGCACTTGAGTACCGCTGGGCCTATTGTCGGCATTCTTACCTAATCACAAAAGAAAAGGAGAAGCACTTATCAAGATTGGTGACAAACAATCAGGGTCTAGAAAGGAAGTTAAAACTTTGAAATTTTGCTAAGGGACTAGCAAAGTCTAGGCATGGAGGTATGATGAGAACCTCATCATAAGCCATAACTAGCTCATTTTGAGCCAATAATGAAGATAAAAGCTCCTACATAACCTAAAAGAAGGCTTAACTGAAGGAACAAGTGCTCTGAGAAGAAAATAGGAAACAAAGGTTAAAACTGCAATTTTACCATTGCAGTACATAAACGGGATTTCTCAGAGGCAAAACATAGGTCAAATAGTCTAAATTAGATAAACAGTGGGTTGAGTCAATCAGAAATGGGTTTATGTGCAATATAGGAATTAAATGACACTTGGTAACCTTAAAACAGACCCGCTTAAATTAACAAGGTTCTGGTCAGGATAAAAATAAAGTAAACCCTCTAAAAATCATGGGAAAACATCCTCTAGGGTTTGGAACATTTAATTTGGCCTTTAGAACCCAGTTTGACCAAGATTAGGGTCCTAGCTCTTCAATTAACCTAATTTAGATTTTTACGCAAAATGTCCAGTCAAACGAGGTCAAACCTAAAATCCAACTTCACCATTGGATTCCTTAGGTCCAAATTAGGTTTGTACCAAAATTTGGACCTAAGGGGAGGTCATCCTGTCCTACTTTGCAATTTAGTACACCCAAATCACAATTTGGTCCCTATCTTTTGAATATCTTTGCAGAGAGCCCCCTATGTTCCTCGCCACCTTTGCAATCAGCTCCTGTCGCCATTGTTAGGGCAGAACCAAGCTCTGACAAGGTTTAGAGAGGGATTACTCTCTGATTCCTCAGACATCTCCTCCCAGAAATGGAAGGGAGATTCTCTAAGGAATTCCCTTCCATTTAAGGCCGATCACAACCTCTAGTGTGAACCCAATCTCTCGTGCGAACGCACGAGAGATTTAGGTATATTAACCTCTTTCCATCTCCGGCGACCGACCTCAGACGATTGCGTGCCCTCCACGCCCTGAACAACCAGCCCAGTGCCTATAAAAGAGACTACACCTCCGACCGCTGAAGGGGAGCTTGATTTTGACAGAGATCCCCTCAAATTTCCCTCTCTCCCATCTCCGGCCAAAAGACCTGCAAGCTCCGGCGACCTCCTCCCCTCCTTCACGTCGGTCTGCTGCCATACCAGCAGTAGAGTCAACTCCACTACTTCCTCCCACGTCGCGCCGTACCAAGCGTGCGTGTCCCTAACCTCATCCTCGTCGCCGCTTCCTCCCTCAGGGTCCTTCTTCCCCGACGACAGTAGTTACACGCCGTCCACTCCACTGCCTCCCATCCTCCCAGATCACTCCAGATACCCTCTCCATCCTCTCCTCTCTCTTTTCCCCCTGCTATTTTATCTAATTACCCCCCGACAGTGCCTAACCACCTCCATCGTCCTCGCCTCCAACCGACCTCCGGCGAGCCGCCCACACCACTCCGCCCCTCCACACGGCTCGCCAACCCTCTCGTGAGCTCCGCCTCACCACCAGGAACTCATTCCACCCCCCCACTACCACTCCAGACCTCCACAGTAGCCCCCCGAACAACCCCACACCTCCGCCCATAGGTTGACCTAGGCACGCACGCCTAGGCCGACCAGCGGCCTGCAGCACTGCGCATCATCTTCGCCGTGCCACGGTGAAGGTGCCCAGCTAGTCAGATTGGGCCAATAGGCCGTTCTTGTGTATGACAGGTTGTAGCTCCTACCGCCATTGACGGTCGAAGCAGCAAGAAGCTTCGTAGCAGCTTCAGGCGCCAGGGCTCCCAGGCTGCAGGCGCAGCAGGTTCATGCAAGTGTTGCGAAGCGATTGAGGGGCAAGTCACACTACGAAGGCAGCAGCTGGGGCAATTGCACGATGAAAGATCTGCGGGCGCACGCGAAATCGGGACTGACCAGATAATCCCACATCGTGGAATCGCAAAACACAGGTATAATATAAATTGTTTTTGTGTTTTATGCTCACTGCCTCCGTAAGAACAGGGGTGAGGTCCCTCACCTGACCCACTCACCTCGTCTGCGGCTTGACCTCGCAGATCTGGCGGGATCCGACCCGACCCTACCCTTGAGCACTCCTCACGCATCACCACCTGCCAGTGCGCCTAGTCCCTGGTGCGAAGCCGACCCGATTACCCGTGTGGCTCTAGGAGAGCATCCTTGAGCGAATTGCAGAGAAAGAGAGAGATGTTTGGGTAGAGGGACGGGGGTAGGTTTTGCATTGGCTGTGGTTTGCGTAGGAGCAGAGGAAGAAGCGACCACTTAGCCGCTGCAGCAAGGGAAGAGAAGAAAGAAGAAGAGGCTGTGTAGCAGAAAAAGAAGGAGAAGCTTTTGTAGGGAAACAAAAACAAGGAAGAAGACCAAGGAAGGAGGAAACTTTGAAGGAAAGCACAAAGAAGAACTGAAGAAATAGAAGGAGTAGGAGCAGAAGAGCAAGAGATCTTTGAAAAGGAAGGACTGCAGTAAAGACAAAAGGAAAAGGAAGACAAGAAAGAAACAAGGACAGAAAGAGAAAGAAGTGCAGAGAAGAAGAAGAGCCAACAAAGAAGAAGCGGGAAGGGAGATTACATTTAAGACGTCTGATACAGAAATCGGACGTCCAGATCTATTTTTCTTTTACAAATTTTTTTTAAAAACTCTCTTTGAATCAATTATTTAACAGTTGTATTCTTTGGTTTTAAAAAAAAAGTACTGAGATTGCTCCCCGTGTTTAACCTCGGATACTCCAGTTTTCAAGTAATAAAATTCTTTATATTTGTTTGAACGTTCTATTGGTTATAATACAACGTATTATCTTTTAAACCCGATCAAAAGCGTGAGAACAACCGTTACGATGGTGGAGGCCACACGTCGAGCGGTGGTCGGAGTCGGCCAGGCGGAGCTCGGGTGAAGGTGGCTGCAGCCGGTGCTGCAGCTGCTGTTGGCAGTGAGGTGCGTGCACTACAGGTGGGTGCGGGAATGTGCACGGCCTGTTGGCGGTTCTACCTGCTCTGCTGCTGCGTGCTGGCTGGAGGCGTGGGTGCGCAAGGACGGGTGGTCGTGAAGGCTGGAGGGTGTGGGTGCACGCTCTGTTGTTGGTGAAGTACGGGTGCTGCAGGCGTGGGTGCGTGCTCTGTTGGCGGTGAGAGCGAGCGCTGCAGGGGCAGGAGGAGGGCGTGCGCGTCCTGCAGTGGATGCGGCCCTGCTACAGGCGTGCTGGCGGATGTTGCAGCTGGTGCAGCTCTATTGCAGGCGTGCGGGCAGTTGCATGCTCTGTTGCTGTGGGTGTGCAGGCGGTGAGAGTGGGAGGAAGTGGCAGGTTCTTGCGTGCGGCTGGAGGCATGCGGGAGTGAGCGAGTGAGGTTGCGGTTCAGGTGCTGGAGGTGAAGTAGGAGGATGGTGGTTGCTGCTGGAGTGGGGGTGGACTTCAGACGTCTGGGAAATTTCCCAGGCATCTTAACTGACTGAGAAGATGAAAATGCACAGAGGCTGGCAGCAGTGGTTGTTGGTGACGACGGCGAGGGAGATGCACGCTAAGGTGCTCACGGTAATGCGGACGAGCTCCGGATGGCGGTGCGGCCTGTCACACCACATGCCCACGGTGGTGGAGACTCACTGCCAAAGTTGAGGCTGGCGATATGGAATGGAAGGGAGAGGATCTCTCTGCACAGTGGTGGGTTGGTGGTGGAGGCCTAGTGTGCTCAGCTACCTCCTCCTCTCTTTTGAAATAAGCTGCCCGACTAGATACAACACATCCGCTCCTCCTTGAATGGGTTCTTCATTGCGGCAGCTGCAGCGGTTGCACGTAGAAGAAGAATAAAAAATAATGATAAAATATTATAGTTTTTTATATACAAACCCTCAACTTTTATGTTAACCTAAATTAATGCATGCAATGTACCTAATTAGTTAACTAATGCAATTCTAGGTTAATTCTAAATGCATTTAAATATGAATAAGATGCAGGAATTATGTAATTGAATTAGAAATATGAATTAATCTATTTACATCCTATTTTATGCTAAATAAATGTTAGAATTAACCTAATGTCTAGGCACTGAAATACTTAAATAGCCCACAACTATGGGCTAATCACGTTGGAGGTGCAGCATGTAGGGGTGGGCTGCTGTGAGGGGCAGGCGTGCACGGATGGCACTACTGCAGAAGGTAAAGTGTGGGCTGAGGGTGCTGGAGGGAGGTGCCTATGCTTGGTGATGGACGTGCGTAGGGATGGTGCTAGTGGGTGTGGTGGTGATGTAGAGGAAGCACAGTGATGTAGGGACTTTGATTGGTGGTGTGGACTGTCATACCACACTCCCATGGTGGTGGAGTCGTGCTACCACAGTTGAGGCCGGTGGTGAGGAGCGGATGAGAAACGAGGTTCTCTGCACAGTAAGGAAGGGGGTGGTGGCCTCCTTTTAACGGTAGCCATTCTTCCTCCTTTGTAGCCGTCTACATGGATTTGAATGGGGATGTGGGAGTAGATCCACATTATCCGCTCATCCTTGAGTGCAAGTTTTAGTGCGGCAGCTAGTGGCATTGGATCGGCGAATAACTGCAGAGAAGAGAAAATGAATAATAATACAAAAATTGGTTAATTATGTTCAAACACTCAATAAAATGTTAATGCATATAATGTAACCTAAAGACAAATGCATGTTATTCTAATGCATGCTAAATAATTTATATATGTAATGCATACAAGCAAATATATACAAACTAACTTATTTATATCTTAATACATGCTATGTATACAGTAATATCAATCTAATTCCTAGGCACCTAAGTAACTAAATAGCCCACAAATACGGGCTCATCAAATGCCCCCATGTCTAGATTTTTCTAGCATGCAGAAAATCTAAGCAATAACCTAGAGACATTTTTCCTCGCTCCCTGGCTGGGGGATCTGTGGTGAATCAATCGGTTCATCCTCAATGGGTTGCTCTAGCCCAACCTGGTCATCCCCAGTCTTAGAAAATGTGTCCCCACCAAAAGGCACCTGAGCGGGTTCAAACATTGGCTTTCCTGAAGGGGGTTCTTCTTGAGAATCATCCCAAGATTTGACTAGGGTAACCACAAATTTCATCCTCAACCTTGACAACTTCCCAAGTAGAAACTCACCTAGGCTCCTATCCCTAACATTTTGGAGCAAATCCAATAAAGAGCTATTAAGCTTATCAATCATTTTTATCATAGGCTCCATTGCTTCAGTGCATGGTGTTGGCTGAGCTTCTAAGGATTGTATAGTGTTCTGCAAATTAGCCAACACCCTATCCTGGATCTAGTTCACCGGAACCGACTGGTTCGATTCAGGTTTGGGTGGTTTTGGGTTAAATCTAGAGGAGTTAAGATGTCGAGGTTCTTAGGTTCTTCGCTGATAGTAGGTCATCTCGGGTTGTTCAAAGAAAGGTGATGAGCTATTCTCAATGGAATACTGGGGAGGGTAGGTGTTATAATTAGCATATCCTTACTGATTGTAGATCGGGTTGATTTTTTCATCAAAGGATAGAGATCCATAATCATTGTAGGTTTGGGAAGGATAGTAATCATAGTCATGTTGTCCAGGGTTAGGCCCTAGACACTGAGGTCCAGATTTGTATCCCCAATCAAGGTTATCCAAGCTAGTGGATGGGTAATTACATGTCAAGTCAGGATAGTAATCATCTTGGGGATATGTGGCGATAGGAGGGTTGGGTGGGAAATGCATGTAGGATGTGGAAGGGTACATAGTGGACTAGGAGTGAAATCAGAAGAGAGAAAGGAGCCCTGCAATGCAAGCAATCAACCCTGTCCTTAGGTTGGTTAACCTAAAGACCTACAGACTCCCAAGACCCATCTTGAGATTATAAATGATTTAGTCTACTTTTATTTGGTCAATCCAACCAGTTAGAAGGAGGGACTGGGGAGAAGGTTCTTCCTTTAGCTTGCGCCTTCGGTTCCTAGTGTACCCCCCAGCTATACTCGTTTGACGCTACTCCCCTAGCTAGACATCAGACGGACCAGCAGAAGTAGATCAATTGAAAAAAATCTCAGTTTGAGCCCTGCAGAGTGAATCAATCCTTAAGGCCAACATCTACTCAATTTTAATTAAGCTTGGGATGATTGTGCTCTTGGAATGTGATGGGACCTTTAGTTGGGTTGTGCCCTTAATGATCAGTTAAAATGTGTGTGCATGTACAACCAAGGTTAGCAAACAAGTTTATTTGATGAAGTGTCTTTTAGGGTTTAACCTTGTTTAGTACCTTTTAGGGTTTAATTCTTAGGTTGGTTCAATCAAGGTTTAGTAGAACACTGTAAGTTTTGAAAACTTGGGTGATGATATATTCCTTTAAAAATAAAAAATAATGTGGAGTGCCTGGTTCAGCCCTAAGAATTAACCTTAAGTGGCAAGCTACTGATGCATCGCTATTAATTTAAGTGGTGCAGCACAAACAAATCAATCAATTGTCCTATTTGCACCATAGATTAAGGCACACAATGTCTTAGCCTAATCAAATTTCTACTCACTTATGTGTTTTAAGTTGAAGTGTACCAGGTCCATAGGTTAGATCCCGGTTAAGTGGTAGAATCAAAGTGGAGTGGTGTTCCTTAAGTCGAGAGTTGTGGGTGTTAAGGTGTGTCTCTTTCAAACAATCCCACAATCAGATAACACTTTTTTTTATTTTTTTTTAGTTATGTGGATGGCGAGGTGAGTGGAGGTGGCAAACAAATAACCAAATCGATCCTAGGGTTTATAAGAAGCACCAAAGTTGATTTGGGTTTGAGTTATTAGGTTATGGAATGAAAACTAAGGTGGGCGTGGTGTGGGGGACACTTACAAAACACTCTACCTACACTTTACTCCGGTCTACCACACTTGGATCTCAATGCTAGGGTACCTACAAGACAATAGATCAGAGATAAGTGGGGTTAGTGCTATGTAAATGCAAAGAAGCATAGAAAACAATAAAGTAAATTCCATTACCTCCCCTTCAACGGTGCCAAAATGATCGAGGCGAACTTCGCGACTTGAAAGTGGGGTTCGGAGGACCTGTCATCGTAGCTCGCAAAACGTGTCTATTAGATAAAATTTATAACCGAAACTCGAAAAGTGAGTCCCGGGTCGAACATGGGGAGGCGAACGTTTCATTTTATAAAAATCCATGTTTCTCTTTTATTTATTTTTGGTTGTTTTTATCTTTTCTAATTTTTTTGGTACTTTTAGCAAGCAAGAGATCCGGTCGATGACTTCTAACTAATATACTTGCAACAATATAAGAGAGAGAGAGAAAGAGAGAGAAACAATCATCTATTTATAAATGAATGTTTGTTACACTACGAAAGCAAAAAATCTATACTATGAAAGCAAAAAAAGATAGATAGAGGTCAGAGAAATCCCCCTCGACGGTCACTCGGAGGATGACTTGCTCTGACGTCGCCTAGAGGAAGGTGGTGAGGAGCAGGACGAAGGAGGGATGGAGTCGGAGGATGAAGGATGGGGTAGGTCAGCATCGTGGCAAGGATCTTCTTCCCAAAAGGCAATGAGAGGACAGCCACAGGATGCTCCACGAATGGGGATGAGGGGAGGGAAAACTATTTGGTTTTCTACTCTAGAGGAGCATCTCGGGCTTTGGACAAGATCTCTCTAGAGCCTTGGAGGTGGTGAGAGGAAGAGAGGAAGAGATGAAGAAGATTTGTATACAGGACATTTAGTGACAGTCATAAACATCCCTGAAGATCTACCGCAAACGTTGCAGATGACAAGCACGTGCCCACCCATCGCTACGCTACCTCGCGCCCCACGTGTCCACGTGCGCTGCTGCTAGGTGTGCGTGCCTCTACGCTTATGCACCCGCACTACTGTGCATGTGCAATGGCGCGTGCATACGTGTAGGAGGCCTGGGTTTCGCCACATGGCATGATCTGGGCCGTCCATCTTCTTTCTGTTGTAGGGGCTACCACAGAGGTCGGATTGAGTGAATTTTCATGCTGTTGGGTAGCTATCGTTGACCCGAATCCATCTACGTGGTCAGATCTGTCGATTGAAGCTCTGAATTATGTCACCTAGTCCCTTAGCCATTGATCTTCCTCAGACTGCATATGGTGATACGGGACTCCGATAAAGGTGATTTCGGAGGCATTAGACTCCGATCGTCGTCCTGATCAGATTCGCATGATCAGATTGTCAATCTGAGGATCCAAAATAAATCTCCTTCTCTTCTGACTACAAAAAGGATGAAATTAACCTTAAATATACACAACTACTCTAAATGGAGAATGATGCATGGTACGTAATATTTATAATATGGAATGCAAATCTAAGCCTGGGAACATGCATAAATAGGAATTTTAACCTAAATAGATGTGTCTATATCAGTTGATCATCAAAAGGTGGAGATCTATAATCAGTGTAGTCATGAGAAGGATAATAATCAGAGCCTTGTTGTCCAGGGTTTGACCCTGGACATTGAGGTTCGGAATTATATCCCCTATCAAAGTCATCCTGACTAATGGATGGGTAGTCATAGGTCAGGTCGGGATAGTAATCATCTTGGGGATAAGTGGTGGTAGAAGGGTTGGATTGGAAATGTGAATGTGGCATTGAAGAATACATGGTAAAATAGGAGAGAGAATAGAACAGAGAAAGGTGCCCTGCAGTATAATTGATTATGACAGATTCGCATGTAGAAAGGGTTGGATTTTTGAAAACCTGTCGTCGTAGTTTGATTCGCGAGAAATCCATCGATCAGATAAAATTTATAACCAAAAGTTGAAATGTGAGTCCTGGGTCAAACACGGAGAGGCGAATGTTTGGTTTTGAAAATCTACATTTCGCTTTTATTTGTTTTTATCATTTTTTTCTTTTCTAATTTTTTTGGAATTTTTAGCAAGCAAGAGATTAGGTCGATGAATTCTTATCTAACTAATCTACTTCTAAAATGTAAGAGAGAGAGAGAGAAACAATCACATATATCTCAACAAGTGTTTCTACAACTATGAAAGTAGGAAAAACTACACTATAAAGCTGTAAAGATAGATTTAGGTGAGAAGAATCCCCCTCAACGGTCGCTCGGAGGACAACTCACTTTGATGTCTCCTGGAGGGAGGTGGTGAGGAGTGGGACGAATGAGGACGGAGCCAGAGGACGAAGGGTACGGCAGGACAACGTCGCAGTGAGGTTCTACTTCCCGAAGTAGGCGAGAGGACAGCTGCGGGATGCTCCACGAATAGGGATGTGGGGAGGGAAAAATATTTGGCTTTCTACACTAGAGGTGCATCTCAGGCTTGGGGAAAGCTCTCTCTAGAGCCTTGGAGGTGGTGAGAGAAAGAAAGGAAGAGATGAAGAAAAATGAGAGGGGTAGGGGTCCTTTTATATTGGAGGAAAGAATCAAATTCGTATATAGGACATTTAGTGACGGTCATAAATGTCACTGAAGATGCACTGCAAATGTCACTAATGATAGCCTACGCGCCCACCAGTTGGTGCGCTGGCGTGTGCTCCACACCCCTCTGCGTGTGCGCCAATGCACGCCCGCTGCACTGCTATGCAGGCATGCCTTCGCATGTGCCTACGCTGCTGTGTGCGTGCGGTGGCACGTGCGTGCGCATGGACAGCCTGGGTTGCACCACGTGGCACGATCTAAGCGGTCCATCTTCTTTCCGTTGTAGGGGCTGCTACGGAGGTCGGATTGAGTTGATTTTTGCGCCGTTGGGCTGCGATCGTTGACCCGAATCCATTCGCGAGATTGGATTTGTATTTTGCTATTCCAAATTTTGTCACCTTGTCCCTTGGCCGTTGATCTTCCTTGGTTTGCATATGGTGCTACGGGATTCTGATCAAGCCGATTTCAGAGGCGTTGGACTTCGATCATCTTCCTGATCAGACCTGTACAATTGGATTGTCAATCCAATGCTCCAAAATAAATCTCCTTCTCTCCTGACCACAAAGTGGATGCAATTAACCTAAAATATACACAAGTACTCTAAATGCAGAATGATGCATGCTATGCAATATTTATAATATGGAATGCAAATCAAAGTCTAGGAACATGCATAAATAGGCATTTTAACCTAAATGGATGTGCCTACATCATACCCCCATGCCTATCTTTTGTTAGTCCCTAGCAAAATTAAACTACATGCTATGTATAAAAATAGAATTAGGACTCGATCGCTTAAGCCTAAGTCATTTATTAACAATACAAAATTTCAATTAAGGTCCTAAACTACGAAAACTCAATAGTACTCTGGTGTTTGCTGGAATGCAAACCGCCCAAGTCCTCGCCTTATTTGAAAAGGGAAGATACATTTTTTTGTTTTTCTTCTTTTCTAATTTTTTTAAACTTTTGGAGTTTATGAGTTTCGGGATAACTTTTTATAGCTACTCAACCCACCCAAGACTAGAAAAGGACTCTAAGCGCTAAGCATCTTGTGAAAGGGTGATAGACTCACTAAGCGACCATTTTAACGGACTTCAGGTTTCTGCGACCCTAGGTGACCTCAAGAGTTTTTGCTTAATGGTTTATCTTTCCAATCGTTAGCTTTCTCCCAACTTTTCTTTAATTTTTTATGGGCTCAACATATGGGCGAACCCAGTGTATATCTCCCCAGTATATTCTACTTCCCTGCTTCTTCCATAAGTGTTTTGGGAATTATTTATGCATTTTTGTGAGCTGGGCTCTGGAGAACCCACCAATGGGCTATTACCCACGACAACTTGCCAGCCATATTCATGCGATGAAGTGTGGTTTTATTTATTTTCTCCTTTTTCTACTTTTTCTTTTTCTATTTTTTTCTTTTTTTTCTTTTATTTTTGAGGATCATTTTTTTTCTAAGTAGGTGGCTTCCCTATTCTAAGATTTACCTAAAAGCAGAAGAATGAGTATGGCCCTGTAGCTGGGCTCTGGACTACCAGCCAATGGGTTGTTACCCACGGAACTTACCAGCCATACTACCCTAGACGGTTCTTTAGCTACCCAATTTTCGTAAAAACTGCAGAAAAGTAAGTCAGTGCAAACAGTATGTAGATGCTTAGACTTAAAATCCCCTCAAATTAGAGGGTGAGTTGATAATTCGTGTACTTATCATCATAGTTTATTTTCCAACTTAAAGTAAAATTACTTGGTGAGGACTCAAGACTAAGTCCCCATTCAAGTAGACACCAGGGTTGATTAAGCCCGAAGACCTGAAGAGTCTAACTATTCTGATCCCAAAGTATCAATGCCTAAAGTTAATAACTTCCAAATGCCTAAGTTCTCTTCTCCTGATTTCTCTCTTCCTTCTTTCTTTCTTTCTTTCTTTTTTAAAAGAAAATCAAAGGCATTCCAAAAAGATAATCAAGATATTTTTTGGATTAAGTATCCACCCCCTATGCTTAAATGATGCAATGTCCTCATTGTAAAAACAAATACAAGAAAAGGGTGGAATAACATAATATCACTTGAATTTCATGACAATCTGATCAGCTCCGCAGAGAATGTGATATATACACACGTGCTAAATTTATTGCCTTCAGCTTGGCATGGTTCACAAGTAAAGAAGACATTAAAAGTTCAAAACTGCAGGTCAAAATTAGAAAAAGAAGATTGATTTTGAAGCCTGCAAAATGATGTCCACAGATGTGGACCAGATTATGGTGCAGACCCATGCCCCAGGGTCGAATGGTTCTAAGGTTCTAGATGAAAATCACTTAAAATCAAAGTTGATTATGCTTGAGGGGTCAGGACTGTAGTTTGGTGGTGTGTAACCCAAGACTAAAGTGTCAAACAAAAGGTAGATTTGGCTCACTAGGTTCAGATGTCCAGTGAACGTTCAGCTCAAAAAAGTAATTAGTTATTCCAAGCTTGGGTAGCACATCAAAGGTACCGTAAGGGTCTTGGTTAAAAGTAGGTTGTTTCAGGTTAACAGAAACCCTTAGATCCAAAATCGTAGTTCCCTCAGAAGTAGCCTCCCATATTTTTATTTCCACATTTCTATCCTCCAACATCAAGCGTTTAGGTCCCAAGACCTCTTGCATATCATTCACCCCAGATGATTTACCCAAGTCTAGAAATTGTGGATGAATTAGAATTGGCTTGGGTACAACGATCTCAAAAGTATGATCATTCAGCTCTTTAGGGTGTGGCTGAAGGTAAGGGCAACCGATTGGATCATCTATTATATCAGGATTAGTATCCTTCATGTCTGCCCAAATCGGATCACAATTTTCAATAATCAGGCTATGAAATGGTTCATCTTGCTCCTCGAGCTCATTAGTCTCACTAATCATTCTCCTTAAGCTTTAGTTAGACTTCACTAAGAGATTCCTCACCCTCAGAATCAAAGAATTCATGATCCTCATTTATATATGTCTCAAAATCATATGTTATTTCGTGGTCCATGAAGACATATTTTTTGTCATTCTATGGCTCTAGGATCTCAGGTGAGAAACCTGGTTCATCCTCAATGGGTTGCTCTAGCCCAACCTGGTCATCCCAGGCCTCAGAACATTTATCACCCCCAACAAGCACTTGGGTAGGTTCAAACATTGGCTCCCCTGAAGGGGGTTCTTCTTGAGAATCATCCTAAGATTGGACTAAGGAAACCACAAATTTCATCCTCAACCTCGATAATTTCCTAAGTAGAAACTCATCCAGGCCCCTATCCCTAACATTTTCGAGCAAATCCAATAAAGAGCTATTCAGCTCATCAATCATTTTTATCATAGGCTCCAATGGTTCAGTGTACGGTGTTGGCTAAGCTTCTAAAGATTGTATGGTATTCCTCAAGTTAGTCAACACCCTATCTTGGTCCTGGTTCACCTGAACCGAATGGTTTGGTTCAGGGTTGGGTAGGTTTGGGTTCACTTTAGGGGAGTCAAGATATCGATGTTCTTGGGTCCCTTCCTAATGGTAGGTCATGTCGGGTTGTTCAAAGAATAGAGGTGACCTATGTTTAGCATAATTCTGGGGAGGGTAGGTGTTATAGTCAACATATCCTTCTTGATTGTAGATCAGGTTAGGTTGATCATCAAAGGGTGGAGATCTATGACCATTGTAGCTCTGGGAAGTATAGTAATCACAGTCATGTTGTCCAGGGTTAGGCCCTGGACACTTGGGCCTGGATTCATATCCCCAATCAAAGTTATCAAGGCTAGGAGATGGGTAATCATAACTCGAGTCAGGATGGTAATCATCTTGAGGATACGTCTTGCTAGGAGGGTAGGATTGGAAATGTGTGAAAGATGTGGAAGGATACATTGTGGAGTAAGAGGGAAAATAGAAGAGAGAAAGGTGGCCTGCAGTACAATCAACCAAAGCTATCCTTATGTGGGTATCCTAAAAACCTACAGGCTCCCAGGACCCATCTTGAGATGATAGAAACAATTTGGTCTACTTCTATTCGGCTAATCCAACTAGTTACAGGGAGGGGCTGGGGAGAAGGTTCTTCCTTTGGCTTGCACCTTTGGTTCCTAGTGTATCGCCAAGTCATGGTCATTTGATGCTACTCCCCTAGCTAGACATCAGATTGACTAGTAGAAGAAAATTAATCAAGAAAAATCTCAGTCTGAGTCCCGAAGAACGAATCAATCCTTAAGGCAAACATCTACTTAGTTTCAATTAGGCTTGGGAGGATTGTGCTCTTGGAATGTGATGGACCCTTTAGATGGGTTGTGCCCTTAATTATCAATTCAAATGTGTGTGCATGCACAACCAGGGTTTGCAAAAAGGGTTATTTGATGGTGTCTTTTACGGTTTAACCTTCTTTAGTAGCTTTTAGGGTTTAATCTTAGGTGTATTCAATCAAGTTCAGGAAAACATTCCAGATTTTGAAAACACGGGTGTAGATATATTCCTTTAAAAATCAGAAATAAAATGTGGAGTGCCTAGTTCAGTCCTAAATATCAACCCTAAGTGGCAAGCTACTTGATGAATCAATTTTAATTTGAGTGGTGCAGCCCAAACAGCTTAATCAATTGGCTTGTTGCATCACTTAGTTAAGGAACACAAAAGGTCTCAACCTAGTCAATTTTTCTACTCACTTATTACTATGTTGAGTTAAGCTGTACCGAATCCACAAGTCAGATTCTGGTTAAGTGGTAGAATCGATGTGAAGTGGTGCGCCTTAAGTCGAGAGTTGTGGGTGTTTAATGTGTGTCACTTTCAGTAAATCCCACAAGAGAAGAATATTTTTTTTTTATATATGCGGGGATGAGATGGGTGGAGGTGGAAAACAAACAACCAGATCTATCCTAGGGTTTATAAAAAGCACCTAAGTTGATTTGGGTTTGGGTTATTAGTGTGGTGAAATGAAATCTAGGTTAGGGGTGGTGGGGGAAAGCTTACAAATGTCTCTACCCCAGCTTTACTCCAATCTACCACCTTCGGCTCCTCCACCGGGTTCCTGCAAGACAATAAATCGAAGAAGAAAGATAGGTTAGAAAAATATGTAAGTAATGTGAGAAAAGAGAGAAAAAAAACCAAAGAGCATTGCCTCCTTGGCAATAATGCCAAAATGATTATGGTGGATTCGTATGTGAAAAGGGTTGGATTTTGAAAAACCAGTCATCGTAGTTCGATTTATGAGAAAATCCATTGCTCAGATAAAATTTATAACTGAAACTTGTAAAGTGAGTCCCAGGTCGAACATAGGGAGGCAAACATTTGGTTTTGAAAATCTGTGTTTTGCATTTATTTGTTTATGTCGTTTTTGTCTTTTCTAAATTTTTTGGAATTTTTAGCAAGCAAGAGATTTGGTCGATGAATTCTTATCTAACTAATCTACTTACAAAATATAAGAGAGAGAGAAACAATCACATATATCTCAACAAGTGTTTCTAAATAATGAAATTGGGAAAAACTACACTAAAAACCTGTAAAGATAGATATAGATGAGAAGAATCCCCCTCGACGGTCGCTCGGAGGATAACTTGCTCTAACGTCTCTAGGTGGAAGGTGGTGAGGAGTGGGACGAACAAGGACGGAGCCAGAGGATGGAGGGCGAGGCTGGATGGTGTCACGGCAAGGATCTACTTCCCGAAGTAGGTGAGAGGATGACCGTGGGATGCTCCACAAATGGGGATGAGGAGAGGGAAAAATATTTGATTTTCTACTCTAGAGGAGAATCTCGAGCTTGGGACAAGCTCTCTCTAGAGCCTTAGAGGTGGTGAGAGGAAGAAAGGATGAGATGAAGAAAAATGGGAGGGGTAGGGGTCCTTTTATAGTGGAGGAAAGAATCAAATTCTTATATAGGACATTTAGTTATGGTCATAAACGTCACTAAAAATCCACCGCAAACGTCGCTATAGACAGCCCACGCGGTCACCAACTGCTGCGTTGGCTTACGTTCCGCATGCCTGTCTCGCGCGCCTCAGCATGCACGCCCATGCACTCCCACTACACTGCTATGCATGCGTGCCTCCGTGTGTGCGCATGCGATGGCGTGTGCATGTGCATGGGCGGCCTGGGCTACAACACATGGCACAATCTGGGCCATCCATCTTATTTCTGTTGTAGGGGTTGCTATAGAGGTTGGATTGAGTCAATTTTTGCGTTGTTGGGCTGCGATTGTCAACCCAAATCCATCTGCGCAATCGGATTTGTTGTTTGAAGCTCCAAATTACGTCACCAAGTCCCTTGGTCATTAATCTTGCTTGGACTATATATGGTGCTACGATACTCCGATCATGGCAATTTTGGTGGCGTTAGACTCCGATCGTCATCCTGATCAGATCTGTAGGGTCGAATCATCAATCCAAGGCTCCAAAAAAATCTCCTCTCCTGACCACAAAATGGATGCAATTATGCTAAAATATACATAACAACTCTAAATGCAGAATGATGCATGCTATGCAATATTGATAATATGGATTGCAAATCTAAGCCTAGGAACTTGCATAAATAGCCATTTTAACCTAAATGGGTGTGTCTACATCAATAATCAACCAAACCTATCCTTAGGTGGGTAGCCTAAAGACCTACTAACTCTTACAACTCGTCTTGAGATGAAAGAAATGATTTGGTCTACTTCTATCCAGTCAATTCAACCTGTTAGAGAGAGGGATTAGGGAGAAGGTTCTTCCTTTGGCTTGCGCCTCCAGTCCCTTTAATAACCCCCAACCATGGTTGTTTGATGCTAGTCCCCCAGCTAGACATCAAATGGATCGGGAGAAGTAGACTAATCGAAAAAAATCTTAGTTGGAGTCCCAAAGAGCGAGTTAGTCCTTAAGGCCAACGTCTACTCAATTTTACTTAGCCATGGGATGATTGTGCTCTCGGAATGTGATGGGCCCTTTAGATGGGTTATGCCCTGAAAGATCAATTAAGATGTGTTTGTGTGCACAACTAAGGTTTTCAAACAAGGTTATTTTATGATGTGTCTTTTAGGGTTTAACCTTGTTTAGTAGCTTTTAGGGTTTAATCTTTAGGTTTATTCAATAAGGTTCAATAGAGCACTCTAAGATTTCAAAACACCAGTGGTGATTTATTCCCTTAAAAATTAGAAATAAAGTGGAGTGCCTAGTTAGTTCCTAAAATTTGAACCCTAAGTGGCATGGTACTTGATGGATTATTTTTAAATTGACTGGTGTGACCCAAACAGTTCAAGTAATTGGCTTGTTGCACCATTTTATTAAGGCACATAAAAATGTTTAACCAAATCAAATTTCTACTCACTTATCTCGGTATTGAGTTATGTGTATTGGGTCGACAGGTCAAATCTCGATTTATGTGGTAGAATCAAAGTGATTGTGAACCTTAGGATGAGAATTTGTTGTGTTAAGTGTGTCTCTTTTAATTTAATCCAAAAAGAAGGGAAGTGGTCGTGCGTGTTTCGCGTGTTTAGAAATCAGGATTACAAGTAACCCATATGCTAGTTGCAAAACACGTCGATCAGATAAAATTTATACCGAAACTCCAAGGGAGTCCTAGGTCGAACACAGGGAGGCGACGTTTACTTTACTTGAAATCCACGCTTCATTTTGTTTTTGGAATTTTGGGGTTTTGTTACTTTTTTGTATTTTTGAAATAAAAGAAAACAAGCAAATCTGTCACAAGATAGAGATGCGGAACAAATATGATATATATTACTTCCAATGTCAATTACAAGAAACTATGAAAGCATATAAAGAGAGGAAGGTGAGAGAAAATCTCTCGAATCGGCTGTTCAGCAAGACGACGGCACCTGGTGGAAGCTCGTACGAAGGAGGTGAGAAGATGGAGTTGATCTGTTACCGGAATGGAGGTGGGAGGACGGCTCCAAGGTGACCTATGAAGGGAGATGGGAAGTTGGAGGAGTATTTGGTGGGGCAGAGGTTCGCTACACTAATAGGCACCTTGAGAGCTTGAGAACAAGCTCTTATGGAGCGTTGGTAGGCTTGCTAGAGCTTGGGAGTAGGTGGGAGTAGAGTAGGAAGAGATCGCTTGGAAGGGAGAGGGTGTAGTTCCTTTTATAGTGGAGGAGAAGAGGCAAAAATAGGTATGGGACCATTAGTGACTTCTAGGCCATCGCTGGAAACGTCGCTATAGGCAGCTCATGCCTGCTGGCACCTATAGCTGGCTTTGCTGGCATGCGAAGAATTACCGACAGCTGTAAGCGTCGTTGTAAGTCCAGCTCATGCGTCGCTGTAGTCCACCTCACGCTGCGCTGGCATAGCATTCCTGCCTTACTGCACGCATGCGCGCACCCACACTGCTGCATGCATGTGGTGCTCCGTGCGTGTGCTGGTAGCCTGGACTGTGGCACGTGGCACAGTCTGGGCCGTCCATCCTCTTCTCGTTGTAGGGGCTGCTACAGAGGTCGGATTGAGTCGATTTTCACACCGTTAGGCTACGATCGTCGACCCAAATCCATCCACGTGGTCGGATTTATCGTTTAAAGCTTCGAATTATGTCTCCTAGTCCCTTGGCCGTTGATCTTCATCGGACCTCATATGATGCTACGGGACTCCGATCGAGGCGATTTCGAAGGCGTTGGACTTCGATCGTTGTCTTGATCAGATCCATACGATCGGATCATCAATCCGAGGCTTCAAAATAAATATCCTTCTCTCCTAACCAGAAAAAGGATGCAATTAACCTAAATTATGTACAACTTTAAATGCAGAATGATGCATGCTATGCAATATTTATAACATGAAATGCCAATCTAAGCCTAGGAACATGCATGAATAGACATTTTATCTTCAATAAATGTGTTTACATCATACCCGCATGCCTGTCTTTTCCTAGTCCCTAGCAAAATTAAACTATATGCTATGTATAAAAGTAGAATTAGGATTAGATCGCTTAAGCCAAAGTAGTTTATTAACAATAGAAAGTTCCAACTAAGGTCCTAAACTATGAAAACTCAACAGTACCTGGGTGTTTGCCAAAATGCAGACAGCCCAAGTTCTCTCGTTATTTGAGAAGGGAAGATATATATATATTATTTTCCTTCTTTTCTAATTTTTTTTGTTCTTTTGGAGTTTGAGAGTTCCGGGATAACATTTTACGGCTACCCAACCCCCCCAAGACTCGAAAAGGACTCTAAGTACTAAGCATCTTTGTGAAAAGGTGGTAGACGTACAAAACGGCCGTTAAGATGGACTTCGGATTTCTACGACCCTAGGTGACCTTGCCTAAAGGTTTATCTTTATGATCGGTAGCTTTCTCCCTGCTTCTTTTATTTATGGGGTCAACATAAGGGCGAACCCAGTGTATATCTCCCCGATTTATTCTACTTCCCCGCTTCTTCCCTAAGTGTTTTTGGAATTATTGTGCCTTTTTTTTTGTGAGCTGGGTTCTAGACAACCAGCCGATGAGCTATTACCACCGACAACTTGCTAGCCATACTCGTGTGGTGAAGTGTGGTTTTATTTCTTTTTTTATTTTCTCCTTTTCTTTTTCTCTTTTTTCTCTTTTCTTTTTGAGTGTTTCTTTTTTTTTCTTTATAAGTAGGTGGCTTCCCTGACCTATGATTTACCTAAAGGCAGTACAACGAAAATGGTCTTGTGGCTGAGCTCTACACAACCGGCCAATGAGCTGTTACCACCGATAACTTGCCAGCCATACCACCCAAGTCGATCCATTAGCTACCCAATTTTCTGTAAAATTTGTCGGAAAGTGAGTCAGTGCAAAAGATGTGTGTAAATGCTTAGGCTTACAGTCTCCCCAAATCTGAGGGCGGGTTGATAAGTCGCATACTTATCATCCCAAATTATTTACCAAATTAAAATAAATTTTAATTATCACGGACTCGAGACTAAATCTACATTCGTGTGGACACCCAGGCTAATTAAGCCCGAAGATCAGAAGAGTCTAAGTCTTTAGGTCCTCTCGTATCATTTCCTATAGTTAATAACTTCCAAATGCCTAAGTTCTCGTTTCCTAATTTCTTCCTTTTTTATCTTTTTTCAAATTTTCAATTTTTTTTAATTTTATAAGAAACTAAAAGAAATTCTACGGAGTTAACATAATGATTTCAGGAATAGATTATCCACCCCCCCATGCCTAAATGATGTAATGTCCTCAATGTAAAAATAAAGACATGAAAAGGGTAGAGTAAACAGAATATCACCTGAACATCGCAAGGAATCCAGTCAGCTCCGCAGAGAATGTGAAATATAAACACGTTTTAAATTTAATGCCTTCAGCTAGGCATAAAATACATACAAGGAAGAAATTGGGAATTCACAAGTGCGAGTCAGAATCAAAATTGAAAGGTTGATCCTGAAAGCCATCTAGAAAAGATGTCCATAGGCATGGACAAGATTATGGTGTAGACCCATGCCCCAGGGTCGAGTGGTTCTCTGGTTCTAGATGAAAATCACCCAGAACCGAAGTTGCTGTGTTTGCGGGGCTGGGCCTGCGGTTTAGTGATGTGCAACCCAAGATCAAAGTGTCGGACAATGGGTAAAGATGGTTCAATAGGTGTGGTTGTCCACTTAACATCTAGCTTAGAAAAATAATCAGTTATTCCAGGCTTGGGTCGCGCTTGAAAGATATCATAAGGGTCTGTATAGAAGATAGGTGGATTCAGGTCAATAGGTATCCAAACTTGTTTTTCCCTCAAAATTAACCTCCCAAATTTTCATTTTCAACTTCCTATCCTCTGAAATCGAGGTTTCCGAGACCTCCAGATCATTGTACACCCCATCTAAAGTACCCAAGTCCAACAATTGTGACTGAATCAGGATTGACTTGGGCACAATGATCTCAAAAGTATGTTCATTCAACTCTTCAGGGTGTGGTTGAGGAATGGGGCTACTAATTGAGTCGTCGGGTATTGGATCCTCCAAGTTAGCCCCAACCCAATCAGAGTCATCAGTAGTCGGGCAACCAAATTGGTCGTCATACTCCTCGAGCCCATATGTCTCACTAAAATAATTCTCCTCAAGCTTAAGTGAGACTTCACTAAGAGATTCCTCACCCTCAAAATCAAAGAATTCATGATCCTCATTTGTATATGTCTCAACATCACAAGTCATTCCATCATCCAAGGAGACATAATTTTTTTCATTTCCTGACTTGGGGATCTCAGGTGAATCAATCGGTTCATCCTCAAAAGGTTGCTTTAGACCAATCTGGTCATCTCCAATCTCCGAATATGTGTCCCCCCCGACAGGCGCTTGAGCGGGTTCAAACATTGGCTCTCCTGAAGAGGGTTCATCTTAAGAATCATCACAAGATTTGACTAGTGCAAGCACAAATTTCATCCTCAACCTTGACAATTTCCCAAAAAGTAACTCACCCAGGTCCCTATCCCTAACACTTTGGAGCAAATCTAATAGAGAACTATTAAGTTCATCAATCATTTTGATCATAGGCTCCAGTGCTTCAGTGCATGGTGTTGGTTGAGCTTCTAAAGATTGTATAGTGTTCCTTAAATTAGCCAACACCCTATCCTGGATCTAGTTCACCTGAAACGACAGGTTTGATTCAGGTTTGGGTGGGTTTGGGTTGAATCTAGGGTAGTCAAGGTGTCGAGGTTCTTAGGTTCCTCAATGATAGTAGGTCATTTCAGGTTGTTTAAAGGTTGGTGGCGACCTAAATTCAGCATAATTCTGGGGAGGGTAAGTGTCATAATCAGCATATCCTTCACGGTTGTAGATCTGGTTAGGTTGATCATCAAAGGATGGAGATCTATAATTATTATAGCTTTGGGAAGGATATTAGTCATAGTCTTGTTGTCCAGGGTTATGCCTTTGACATTGAGGTCCAGATTCATATCCCCAATCAAAGTCATCTCAGCTAGTGGATGGATAGTTACAAGTTAAGTCAGGATAGTAATCATCTTGGGGGTAAGTGGGGGTAGGAGGATAGGATGTGAAATGTGTGTAGGATGTGGAAGGGTACATGGTGAAGTAAGGAGGGAAATCAGAAGAGAAAGGAGCCCTACAATAGAAAAATACAAGCCTGTCCTTAGGTTGGGTAGCCTAAAAGTCCACAGACTCTCAGAATCCATCCTAAGATTGTAGATGATGTACTCTACTTATGTCCAGGCAATCCAACTAGTTAAATGGATGGACTGGGGAGAAGGTTCTTCCTTTGGCTTGCACCTCCGGTTCCTAGTGTACCCCCCAGCCGCAATTGTTTGATGCTACTCCCCTAGGTACATATCAGATTGACTAGTATAAGCAGGTTAATCGTGAACAATCTCAATCTGGATCCCGATGAGCGAACCAGTCCTTAGGGCCAACGTCTAACCAATTTTAGTTAGGCTTGGACAATGGTGCTTTAGGAATGTGATGGGCCCTTTAGATGGGTTATGCCCTTAATGATCAGTTAAAATGTGTGTGCGTGCACAACCAGGGTTCTCAAACAAGGTTATTTGATGATGTATCTTTTAGGATTTAACCTTGTTTAGTAGCTTTTAGCATTTAATTCTTAGGTTGGTTCAATCAAGGTTTAGTAGAACATTCCAAGTTTTGAAAGCACGGGTGATGATATGTTCCTTTAAAAATAAAAAATAATGTGGAGTGCTTGGTTCAAGCCTATGAATCAACCCTAAGTGGCAAGCT
Organism: Thalassia testudinum; assembly: GCA_037157565.1. Taxonomy (NCBI): domain Eukaryota; kingdom Viridiplantae; phylum Streptophyta; class Magnoliopsida; order Alismatales; family Hydrocharitaceae; genus Thalassia; species Thalassia testudinum. The sequence continues at coordinate 18,732,554 of JAZHRO010000063.1, forward strand.
ACTTGATGGATCAATTTTAAATTGAGTGGTGTGGCCCAAACAGCTCAATCAATTGGCCTATTGCACCACTTAGTTAAGGCACACAAGAGTGCTTAACTTGTTCAGATTTCTACTCACTTATGTGTATTTAGTTGAAGTGTACCGGGTCCACAAGTCAAATCCTGGTTAGGTGATAGAATCAAAGTGATTGTGCGCCTTATAATAAGAAGTTGTAGGTGTTAAGTGTGTAGCTTTCAGAAAATTCCACAATTAGATAACACTTTTTTAAAAAATTTTTTTTTTTTATGTGGATGGCGAGGTGAGTGGAGGTAGCAAACAAACAATCAAATCTATCCTATGGTTTATAAAAAGCACCTATGTTGATTTGGATTTGAGTTATTCGGCTATGCAATGAAAACTAAGGTGGGGGTGGTGTGGGGGACACTTACAAAACACTCTACCTACACTTTACTTCGATCTATCACACTTGGATCTCCATGCTAGGGTACCTGCAAGACAGTAGATCAAAGAGAAGTAGGGTTAATGCTATGTAAATGCAAAGAAACACAATGAACAATAAAGTAAATTCTGTTGCCTCCCCGGCGATGGTGCCAAAATGGTCGTGCATGTTTCGCGTGTTTAGAAATCAAGGTTACAAGTAACCCATCGTCGTAGTTGCAAAACACGTCGATCAGATAAAATTTATACCAAAACTCCAAGGGAGTCGCGGGTCAAACACAGGGAGGCGACGTTTACTTTACTTGAAAACTGCACTTCGTTTTGTTTCTTTTTGGTATTTTGGGGTTTTGTTATTTTTTGTGTTTTTAAAATAAAAGAAAACAAGTAAATGTATCACAAGATAGAGATGTGGAACAAATATGATATATATTACTTCCAATGTCAATTACAAGAAACTATGAAAGCATATAAAGAGAGGGAGGTGAGAAAAAATCTCCTGAATCGGTTGTTCGACGAGATGACGGTGCCTGGCGGAAGCTCGGATGAAGGAGGTGAGGAGCAGGACGATGGAGGTGAGATGCAGGAGGACGTTGTGTTGAGGAAAGCTTCAGCATGGCTCTGGAATGGAGGTGAGAAGATGGAGCTGATCTGCTACTAGAATGGAGGTGGGAGGACAACTCCAAGGTGACTAATGACGGGAGATGGGAAGTTGGAGGAGTATTTGGTGGGGTGGAGGTTCGCTACACTAATAGGCACCTTGGGAGCTTGAGAACAAACTCTAATGGAGCGTTGGTAGGCTTGCTAGAGCTTGGGAGTAGGTGGGAGTAAAGTAGGAAGAGATCGCTTGGAAGGGAGGGGGTGTAGGTCCTTTTATAGTGGAGGAGAAGAGGCAAAAATAGGTATGGGACCATTAGTGACATCCAGGCCGTCGCTGGAAACGTCATTGTAGGCAGACTTGGCTTTGCTAGCATGTGATGAATTACCGACAGCTGTAACCGTCATTGTAACTCTAGCTCACACGTCGCTGTCATCCACCTCATGCCGCGTTGGCGCCATGCTCCTTCCTTGTTGCGTTTTCGCGCACCCACGCGCTGGTGCTACGGTGCGCGCATGCGGTGCTGTGTGTGTGTGCTGGCGGACTGGACTGCACCACGTGGCATAGTCTGGGCCATCCATCTTCTTCTTGTTGTAGGGGCTGCTACAGAGGTCAAATTGAGTCGATTTTCTCACCGTTAGGCTGCGATTGTCGACCTAAATCCTTCCGCGCAGTTGGATTTATCATTTGAAGCTCCAAATTATGTCTCCTAGTCCCTTGTCTATTGATCTTCCTCGAACTGCATATGGTGCTATGGGACTCCGATCGTGGCGATTTCAGAGGCATTGGACTCCGATCGTCGTCTTGATCGGATCCATTTGGTTGGATCATCAATCCAAGGCTTCGAAATAAATATCCTTCTCTCCTAACCACAAAAAGGATGCAATTAACCTAAATTATATACAACTACTCTAAATGCAGAATGATGCATGCTATACAATATTTATAACATGAAATGCAAATCTAAGCCCAGGAACATGCATGAATAGACATTTTATCCTCAATAAATGTGTTTACATCGAAAAGAGTTTTTATAATTATGTTTTTAAAATTTATGCATGTGGGTAAGGTGAGGTGAAGTGACAATCGAACAATCAGATCTATCCTAGGGTTTATAAAAGCACCTAGGTTGATTTGAGTTTGAGTTATTAGGTGGCGGAATGAAAATCTAATGGGTGGGGGTCGAGGATACACTTATGTAACCTTCCAACAACACTTCACTCCAATCTATTTCTATTTGGCTCACCTTGGAAGGGTACCTGCAATCACAGAAAGAAAGGAGCAAGTCAACTAAAAAGTCAAGGCAAAAAATGCAGAAAAACCAAAGAGATTGCCTCCCCGACAACAGTGCCAAAATAGTGAGCGTATTTTTCGTGAGTAAAATCAGGGTTTTGGGGAACCTGCCGTCGTAGTCGGAAAATATCGCTATCAAATAAAATTTACCGAAACTCAAAGGGAGTCCTAGGTTGAACATGGGGAGGCAAATGTTTGCTTTATGAAATCTGCATTTTGATTTTATTTCTTTTATTATTTTTATCTTTTGCAATTTTTTTTTGTATTTTTATAAGGCAAGAGATCAGGTCGAAATAATTTTTTTCTAATCTACTTGCAGAGAGAGAGAGAAAGATGAACAAATATTATAGGGGTGATCTGAACTATTTATTACAACTAATTATGTCAAGTAAAACTACGCCACAAAAATTATAAAAAGAATAAGATGAGGAAATCTCCCTCGATGGTCGCTTGGAAGATGACTTGCTTTGACGACACCTCGGATGAAGGTGGTGGGAAGCTGAAGGAAGGAGAACGGTAGTAGAGGGAGGAGGATGGGACAAGATGGAGACGCGACTTGGATCTTCTTCCAGAAGTTGGTGAGAGATGACCATGGAATGCTCTACGAAGGGGAGTGAGAAGTAGGAAAGAAATATTTATTTTTCTACTTTAGAGGAGCATCTTGGGTTTGGGATAAGCTCCTGGTGGGTGTGTTTTTTGCGATGGAAATTAGGGTTTCAAAGAACCCATCGTCGTAGTCACAAAAATTGCTACCAAATAAAATTTATACCGAAACTCAAAGTAAGTCCCAAGTCGAACACAGGGAGGCGACCGTTTGGTTTTGAAATCCACACTTTCAATTTTATTTGTTTTTGGTGTTTTTGTCTTTTATGATTTTTTTGTATTTTTATAAGGCAAAAGATCAGATCAACAAAACTTTATCTAACTAATCTACTTACAAAAAAAGAGGGGGGGAGAGAGAGAGAAACAATCACATATATTTTCAATATAGAGTTTGCTACAGATAGAAAAGCAGAAAACTACACTAGAAGCAAATAAAAGATAGAGAGAGATGAGAAGAGTCCCCCTCAACGGCTGCTTGGAGGATGACTCGCTTTGATGTTTCCTAGATGATGGTTGTGTCGAGCTAGATGAAGGGGAATAGCATCGGAGGAAGGAGGATGAGGCAGGATGACTTTGCTGTGAGGATCTACTTCCCGAAGGTGGTGACAGGACGGCCACGGGATGCTCCACGAAGGGGTGAGAAGAGGGAAAATATTTGATTTTCTACTCTAGAGGAGCATCCCGGGTTTGGGACAAGCTCTCTCTAGAGCCTTGGAGGTGGTCAGGGAGAGAAAGGAAGAGATGAAGAAGAATGGGAGGGGTAGGGGTCCTTTTATAATGGAGTAGAAAGGCCTTGGTCGTTCAAGGGTCAATAATGACATCAAAGACATCGCTGTAGACCCACCTTAGACATCGTTGAAGGTCCCTAGCCAATGCATACTCGCACCTATGCATGCTAGCTTTTACATGCCCACAGCTGTCATGGTTCATCAATGGAGAGTCGTTCGACCAAGATCGTGCACCTAAGGATGAGAAGAGATTGCGTGCTCATATTGCACGTGAGATGAAGTGTCGATCTCTGCGTGTGATTGTGCGTGCATGTGCGGGCATATCCGCATTCATGAATTACGCCATGTGGTTGCATCTCGACTGCTCAATCACGATTGGGCTATCGAATTTGGGCACGCCTCTCTACTGCAGTCGATTGGTGGCATTGGAGGAGTTGAACCCGCATTAAGGGTTTGCAAGTGACCTCTGCGAACAATGCGACATGTGGTTTGATTGTCGAACGGAGGGTTGAGGTGGCGCAAGATCTCGACTGCTGGATGGAGATCCAATGGTCAAGAATTAAAGTGCATGGGCTACTCTGATGAAGCAGGTGATGTGGCATCACAAGGGTCGTTGGATGGACATCCAATGGCCCAGATCTTACGATGGAAGAGCCTTTGAGGAGGGGCGGTTGCTGCGGGTAGATTTGGGTGGCTGGCATGGTGCCACGTGGTGCCATTCTGGTCATCCATCTTCCTCGCCTTGCAGTTGACGCCATGGATGTCGGATTGGATTGATTTTTGCAGAGTTGAGCTGCGATCATCGATCTTAATCCATCTGTGTAGTTGGATTTGTCATTTGAAGCCCCGAATTGCGTCACATGGCCCCTTAGCCATTGATCTTCCTTAGACTTCATAATGTGTTACAGGACTCTGATCAAGACGATTTTGGAGGAGTTAGACTTCGATCATCATCTTGATCAAATCTGTATGGTCAGATCATCAATCCGAGGGCCCAAAATAGATCTCCTTCTCTCTTGGACATGAAAGCACATAAATTAACCTACAATTTATACAAACTATTATAAATGCAAAATGATTCATACTATATAATATTTATAATATGGAATGCATATTTATTCCTAGGAACATGCATAAATAGCCATTTTAACCTAAGTGGATGTGTATACATCAGCTCTCTCTAGAGCCTTGGAGGTGGTGAGGGAGAGAAAGGGAGAGATGTTTATGAATGGAGGGGTGTAGGACGTTTTACATTGTAGAAGGGGCTAAAATAAGTATGGGACAATTAGCGATAGCAAAGATGTCACTAAAGCTCCAGCTTATTCATTTTTGTAGCCAGCCCTCGTGCCCGCTGGAGTCCACTCATGCGCTCGCGTATGCTCGTAGCTGTCGCGTGTAGTCGAAGAAGAGTGCTCTAATGCTTATTAATGATAGAGGTGAGTCATTGAGATCGCATGACCATAGTTAAGGTGTTTAGACCCGCAATCAACTATTCGATCTGCATCAGAGGTGTGAGGATGGCATGCGAGCTAAATCTCCAGATCACGTGCCTACCGCATGTCAGAACGCACGTGTGATGGTGCGAGATCATGTGCATTCGCATGCTGCTCTCATACATTGCGTGAGATGTGCCACATGGAAGCTTCGATGCTACCCGATGCCAATCCAATGGTTGAATTTTGATTGCTGGCCTCCTCGCAAATTTAGTCCGCCATGTGCAACTTGAAGTCATATTTGGCGGGTGCAAGTGTGGTGCGCCACCGCTATGCTAAGGGCCCAACTTTGTCTTGTTTTCATTTTAAGGATGTTGCACTCTCAGACGTTGGATGAGGATCCAACGGTTGAGATCAATGGCTACTTAATGAGAAGCGTGAGGCCGACGACTTTGGGTGGCTACGATGGCACCACGTGGCACCATCATGGCCATCCATCTTCTTTGCTTTGTAGGTAGCACCACGGATGTCGGATTGGGTCGATTTTTGCGTTGTTAGGCTGCGATCGTCAATCCAGATCCATCCATGCAGTTGGATTTGTTGTTTGAAGCTCTGAATTGTGTCACCCAGTCCCTTGGCCTTTGATCTTCCTTAGACTGCATAATGTGCTATGGGACTCCGATCAAGATGATTTCAAAGGCGTTGAACTCCAATTGTCATTCTGATTAGATTTGTATGGTCAGATCGTCAATTCGAGGCCCTTAAAGAAATCTCCTCTCCTAGCCACAAAAAACACAAATTAGCCTTAAATTTATACAAAGCATTCTAAATGCAGAATGATGCATGTTATGCAATATTTATAATATGGAATGCATCTCAAAGCTTAGGAACATGCATAAATAGGCATTTTAACCAAAATGGATGTGTACACATTAGGTCTCCTCCTCAAATGGAATACATCAGTGGAAAGTGTTAGAAAGACTTGTAACAATTGGAAGGAATAAAATCAACTAGTTGAAAATGATTCATAAATATTAGAATGGAGAGAATCAACTGGTTGAAAATGACAATACACTGGTTGAAAATTGCTGATACACATTGGAAAGTAGAGAATCAATCAGTTGAAAATGACAATGCACTAGTTGAAAATGATTCAAATATATTAGAAATAAGAGAATTAACTGGTTGAAAATGATTGATATATATTAGCAAGTAGAATCAACCAGTTGAAAATAGTAATATACCAATCAAAAATGGTTCATATATATCAGAGAGGAGAGAATCAACCGATTGAAAGCGACAATGCTCCAATTGAAAATGCAGATACACCAATGTAAAAAGATTCATATATATTAGAACAGAGAGAATCAATGGATTGAAAATGGCAATACACCGGTTGAAAATGGCATAGATATTAGAAAGGAGAGAATCAAATGGTTGAAATTAATGATTCAACTGGTTGAAATTAAAGATTCAATTGGTTGACTTTTGGAAGTTTTAAAAGGAAATAGAGTAATTTACTAACCTCCTCTTGTTTTTCTTCTCTTTCCTCTTCCCTGCTAGTTTGAGTGTCTTCATGGTTTGTTTGTGATTGTCTAAGGAATGCACTGATGCTTCCTTGGGATTGTTGTATTTCTTAACTTTTATTTCTGAACATCCTTCTCAACATCTCATTATTTTTCTTCTCCTTTTTCAAATCATCTTTCAATCTCTTAAAATAAATTTTTCTCACCATTATCATATCATGTCTTTCTTCTTTCTTCTCTTGTTTCATTCTTTTTAGTGGGGGTACTTCTGAGCTTCCTTGTCTTTCTTTAAATTTTCTCTTTAGTTCTCCTTTTTGTCTTTGTTCTTTGACCAAATGGTTTCTCTCTCAGAAACCTTCATATTGCTTTCTCTAATTGTCGGCCAATTTCATTAGCTTGGGCTATAAATGTTTTTTCATGGTTGTATCTTTCAACCATTGTTTATGCCTCCTCATTTGTGGGCATTTCGACATTGAACATCTCTGTTGCCCACAGTGTTAATAGTATGGCACATCGTTTTATGTGTTGCACTTGTTTTCTCTTGTTTACATCCTTCATTCCTTCATGTATGAAGTCATTTACAACCTCAACCCAATTGTAAGAGTTTATTGACTCTAGATCCCCTACAGTATCAAAATGAAATGTAATGATTGCTTGATCTCCGTATGGTAGTAGGAATGATCCAATTGTTATGAGAACTAGCAACTTGGTTTTCTTTTCAATTTGATTCCTTCAATCCTCAGTGGTTTCCTTTTTCTTTCCCTTTCCCTTCTCCTTTTTCTTATTGAATTCTTTCAATTTCTCTGCTATATGTCTGACCTTTGACTTCAATGTTTGGAGGTTTTCACTCCATATGCTAGGTCTGTCATTGGGATTCTTTATTCCATCAATTAATACCAGATTCCTTCCTTCATTCCTAAGTCCAATCATTTTCTCTACCTAAGCAACTGTTAGTTTGAGTGTTAATTCTCCAAGCTTGAACTCCTTTGTGTCAGCATTGTATGCAGTTATAAGCTGACCATATAATTCCTTGTGCTTTAGTTGTAGGTAGAGCTTTTCCTTGTTAACAAGTTGAGCAAAGGTTGTCTTTGTCAAAGCATGGAATCACATTTTTGAAAATAATTTTGTCGTAGTATAGTGCGAAAACACATCGACAAATAAATATAACGAGATTAGTAAGTCCTGGTTGAACTCAAGAAGACAAAAAAGCGACTTGATTTAAAATCAATCTAATCTGACTAGAACTAAACACTAAGAAAGATATGAAGCAACTCAACTTTATTCAGATAATAATCAGGTAAGTGTTCCATTTAGTTGAATGCTTGACAGGAATAATAACTAAAAATAACTAGAACTAAATCAAAATAACTAGAATAGAAATTACTAGAACTAGAACTACAAGAATAAATAAAAAGACACTATCTATTCTACTAAAACAAGGGCACCAAGGGTGGTCCTTGGTGGCCTTTGGAGAGGCATGGAGTAGCAACAATAGTTTAGCAATGGTAGCCTTGGTGGACACCTCAAAGGAAGAGGGCTCTTTGCAGTAGAAGGGAGTGTGAGATGTCTAGTGGAAGAGATGCCTACAAATGGGGGTTCTAGGGTCCTTTCTATAACCAAACTGAGGGGTAAAATAGGTATTTTAGAGTCCCCAAACCGTGCAATCAACTTGGAGTAGCACGACCTGTCAATCTGGCATTAAAGGCTCAGATTGCATCAAAAACACCTCTCCACAAGCTTCCATCGTGCACCCAACGTGTGGACACACGAGATTGTGCCATGTGGCACATGCACGACCACCTATTCCCTGCCCCCGCACTCCTTACGCCTGGGTGCGCATTTGAAATCAGCCATTCGATCACTGAGATTGATAGATGATATCACGTGCCGCACCACCTTTGGTTCCCACATACAAAAGCATGTGCATCCGTGCATTCATCGTACCACCTAATCTGACTCACGATCGCGGGCAACGCATTCCGCGTTGCGCCACGCGATAGAGATCGCATGACTGAATTTCAATCGTGTCACCACGGCCTTAATTTTATGCTCCGTGCAATTCTATCGCTTGCTGCTCGCTCCTGTTGAAGGGCACTGACCAACACGCTATGTGCCCTGATGGTCATGCTCTTGAATTTTCGCTCGCATGCTCTTAGTTGTTGGATGATGATCCAATAGCTGAGATGAGGCGTTCATTAATGGCGTGCAGGGAAGGTGGTGACATGTCTCAATCATGTCCATTGGATGATGATCCAACAACCCATGTTTTTATTCAACAACTGAGGTAGTTGGGTGAGAGCCATTGGGATGGCATCACATGGTGTCATCCTGACCATTCATTTTCTTGCTTTTGTAGATGATGCTACAGGGCTTCGATCTAGTTAATTTTTGCATCATTGGGCTACGAACGTTGATTTGGATCCATCCGTGCAGTCGGATTTGCTATCTAAGGTTTAGATTTGCACCACCTTGTCCCTTGGCCTTTGATCTTTTGTAGACTGCATATAATGCTATGGTAGTCTAATCAAGACCATTTTAGAAGCGTTGGACTCCAATCGTCATCCTAATCAGATCCCTACGGTCGATTTTATCATCCATGGCCTCGAATCATCTACAATTAATATTACCCCTCAATTAGAACATAAAATAGCATTATTATTTATATGGCTAAACAAATCAACTATGATGAGAAATATGTTGCTCATGCATGCATTATTCCTAAGTTATGTTAGGATCTAACTTAATTCAGGTAGATTAGGTCCTATGATTGCTATGGAATCATAACCCCATTCATAAATCTTGCTAGTCCCTAGCAAATGCATGACTAAATGCACAATGGTCCCGAAATGACTAATTTCTATCAAGGGTTAGACTAGAGATCCATTCGTTTGCTTTCAACCAAAAATTTAGAAATCCCGATAATTGTGAAAGTGCAGTGTTGTAGCCAATGCAACGGATCCAAGTGAAATGTCTATCCACATCTAAAACTCGTACTTGACACCTAGTAAAACTCCATCGGGATAGGCAAACTTCTTCCCTCAAGGGTATAACAATTTATAATTTCAGCCCTGGCTTTTCGCTTAGGTAGAAGATGTCTGAGTCAAGTGGGTTTATATTTAGTGGCTCACACTCCTCTGATGCTACATATAGACTAGTACTACAGAACCTAGACTTTTACTCTATCAAATAAATCAACTTAGAGAAAGGAAGAGAAATCATGCTCTCTTCAGTTCCTTTATACTCATTCTCTCTCTCTCTCTTTTCTCTTTTCTTTTCTTTTTCTTTTCCTTTTGAGCTCACAATCTCACCAGATTTGTAAATATATTTGGTGGTCTCTCATGGCATTAACACTTTTATTAAGTTCTAATATTGCTATAACTAAGTCATAAATTCTTAGCCAGTATTCAAGTGGCAAGAAATACAGAAAAGTAAGTCAAGGCTGTATTTGGTGGATCGTAATGGTAGGTATTGTTACCTCAATATACTTGACAAAAAATAAACATAACTCAACTCCTTTTCTTTTTTTTCTCTTTTCTTTTTTTTCATTTTTGTTTTTTTCTTATCTACCAACACAATGTAACACACACACATATGCAAACTTTTATTCACGAGGCATTATTGGGGATTGGTGATGTTCAAGAGGATATCGAGTGGCTTATTTGGTGGAAGTGCCTACGCTTGGTACCGAGAAACAAATGGATGGGATGGCATATTTTCTGACCTTGACATTAAGACCCTCTTTTAGCAAAGGATTCCATAAAGGATGCTCATAACCATCCACCATAGTCAGTTTTATTAGAACCCACTCTCTGTGTATTTGCCATATTTGGTGGCTCTCAAAAACTCACACAAAGAATTTGTACATAGGGATCGAGAACAAAAACTATGCCTAACTCCAAGTCTCATTATCCAATTACCAGAACCTAAGATTCCTTATACATGACTTAGAGCGCTAGTAGACATTTGGCAGGTGCGGGACGTAGTTGTTTAATTATGCCATTGTAGTATGCATTCACAATGTTGATTTTAATTTAGAATGTGGAGTTGGTGAGTCCAAGTGTCGAACACAAGAAGGTGTAAAATCGGATTATTTTGTCGCTTTAGCTGTCACAGGAATGGGTGGCTTGCTTGCTTACAAGAAAATGTGAGAGACTGAGAGGGAGAGAGTAGGGTTAGAGATCATGTTTAAAACATGTCGAGCAAGAAGAGGATGTGAGCTACAATATATGAAACATCATGAATATATATCATGCAATTAAGGTTTGTTGACAACTACAACAATATATGAAAGCTTAAACAAGTGCAAGATAAACTAAAGTAAAGAGAGAGTGCGAGGAGTCAAGGCGGCCACGGCGGTAGAGGGAGGCTCCATCAGCAGCTTGACAACTCCGAGGTGGGTATGGACTATATGGTGGAGCTAGGAGAAGGCTAGAGTCATATGGAAGGTGTGTGTGTATTCAATGGCTTTGAATGGGGTGGTTGGGAGGGTTTATATAGAGAAGAGGGGTTTCTAAACGAAGGGCTTTAGCGACGTCCAAGACGTTGCTAAACCCATTCTAGAAAAGTCGATTTATCCTAGCCATTGTTTGTAGTCGAAAATAGGAATTGATTACTTAAACATATGTTGCTTGTCAACGGGAGGAAATATACTAAGCGCCTAATCCATAGAGACTAAACAGTGCCCAGGTGTCTGCCAAAATGCAAACCGCCCAAGTCCTCGCTTCAAAGCATATATATTTTTTTCTTTTTCATCTTTTCTCATTTTTTGGATTTTTGGAGTTGAGAGTGTGTAGGTAATTTTTTACAGCTACCCAACCCACCCATACCTCGAAAAAGACTCTAAGTGCTAAGCATCTTGATGTGAAGATTTTGATAGACTCACTCAACGGTATTTAAAGCAGACTTTGGGTTTCTACGCCCCTGGGTGACTGGAAAAGAAAATGGTTGCTTAAAGGTGTATCTGTCCAATCAGTAGCTTTCTCCCTACTTTATTTTGAGTGGGGTCAACACAAGGGTGTTTCCAATGTATATCTCCCCAGATTACTCTGCTTCCCCACTTCTTCCTTAAGTGTTGTGGGCATTACGTGCATTTAGTGAGCTGGGTTCTAGACAACCGGCCAATGGGCTGTTACCCATGACCATTTACTTGCCATACTCATGCGGTGAAGTGTGGCTTATTTATTTTTTCCCTTTTCTTCTTTTTCTATATATTTTTTTCTATTTCTCCCTTATTCTTTCTTTACTTTTTCTTTTGTTGTTTCAGTAGGTGGCTTTCATGATCTAAGATTTACCTAAAGGCAATAAAAGAGAATGGTCTTGCGTCTGGGCTATGGACAATTGGCCAATGGGTTGTTATCCACGACAACTTACCAGCCATACCACCCTAGAAGGTTCATTAGCTACACAATTTTTGTTAGAATCTCTGAAGAGTGAGTTAGTGCAAAAATGTGTGCAGATGCTTAGACTAAAAGTCCCTCCAAGTCAAAGGGTGGGTTGATAAGTCGTATACTTATCACCTTTCTTTATTTATCAGATTAATGTAAATTAAGGTTGTGAGGATTTGGAGCTAAATCCACATGTTAGTCGACACCAAGGCTAATTAAGCCTGAAGACCTGAAAAGTGTAGGTGCTTCAGGTTCTTCTTGTATTATTTCCCACAGTTGACAAGCTCCTAATGCCTAAGTTTTCCTTCCTTTTTTTATATATATAATTCATGCTAATAATATAAACTCAGAGAATGTGAATTTTCACCCCCCCATGCTTAAGTTGGACAATGTTCTCATTGGCAAATAAATGTATGTAAGGGGGTAGAGAAAGAAATCACCTATGTGTCGCAGTTTACCTGATTAGTCTGAAACTTCTGGGTTGCCTTGTTGCCTCTAGCTGGGCGAAGCTCCATGTCAACCCTCAATAAGGGTGACTACTTCCTTTGGGGGAACCTAGGCAAGATAATGTTTTATTCTTTGGCCGTTTACTGTGAAGGTTTGCCCAGTGTTAGGATCTGCAATTTCAACCACCCCATTGGGATAAGGTTTGACCACCTGATATGGTCCTATCCATTTTGATCTCAGCTTCCCAGGAAAAAGTTTAAGTCTTGCATCAAAAAGCCAAACTTGCAGATTGGGCTTGAAGGTTTTCCTATGAATGTGTCTGTTGTGGATAGCTTTCATCTTTTCTTTGTAAAGTCGACTGTTCTCATAGGCATCATGACGGATTTCCTAGAGCTCAGAGAATTGGAGCATCCTTTGAGCTCCAGCCAACTGGGAATCTTTATTGCACTACTTCATAGCCCAGTATACCTGGTGTTCCAACTCGACCAGAAGGTGGCAAGCTTTTCCAAAGAGCAATCGATAAGGCAACATGCCTATTGGGGTCTTAAAAGCGGTCCTATATGGCCAAAGGGCATCAACCAATCTTGTGGACCAATCCTTCCTGTCAGGTCTCACGGTCTTCTACAGAATATTCTTGATTTGTCTATTAGAGACCTCAGTTTGCCCAATTGTTTATGGGTGATATGAGGTGGCAATGCGGTGAGTAACCCCATATTTTCTAAGTAGGGCACAGAATTGGGCATGAATAAAGTGACTACCACCATCAATGATCATGGCTTTTGGTATCCCAAATGGAGAGAAGAAGTTCTGCTTAACAAAATCCATGACAGCCTTATGGTCACATCTTCGGGTGGGTACGGCTTCGTTCCACTTTAAGACATAGTCCACTGTGTACTCATAACCGTTGGATGGCGGGAAGGGACCCATAAAATCGATGCCCTAGACATCAAAAATTTCAACAATCTGAATGGCCTGGAGGGGCATCATATCCGTTCTAGTCATAGTCCCTAATGTCTGGCATTGAGAGCAAGTCTTGGTGAAACTATGTGCATCCTTTAATAAGGATGGCCAATAAAATCCAGACTGTAAAACCTTTGCAGCCGTTTGCTTCCAGGAGAAGTGGCCACCATAGGCTTGGTCATGACAAAAGGACAACACACTTTGGACTTCCTCTTCAGGAATACACTTCCTAATGATCAGGTCAGCACAGAGTCTAAATAGCATAGGATCATCCCAGAACTAGTGCTTGGCTTCAGCTAAGAACTTATCCCGTTGTTGCCTGGACCAACCGTGTGGAGTCTATCCTACTACCAGATAGTTGACTAAGTCTACATACCAGGGTAGCTTTCTTTCTTGCACGGCTAGAAGTTGTTCATAAGGGATGGTGTCAGCCAAGGGCAATGTGGATCCGATGTGGTCCGGGCGAAGTCTAGACAGGTGATCGGCTTTAACATTTTTGGACCTAGCTTTGTTGCGTCTTTCCAGGTCAAATTCCTGCAAAAGTAGGATCCATCGAATGAGCCTGGGTTTAGCATCCTTTTTGGCCAACAAATGCCGAATAGCCGAGTGGTTGGTGTAAACAGTCATGTGGGATCCCAGAAGGTATGATCAAAACTTTTCTAATCCAAAGACTACGGCGAGCAGTTCTTTTTCTGTGACGGTGTAATTCCATTGAGCCTCATCCAATGTTTTGCTCGCGTAGTAGATCACCACAAGTTTCTTCTCTCTTCTTTGTCCTAGGACTACGCTAATGGAAAAATTTGGTGCATCACACATAATGTAAAAGTCCTAGGACCAGTCCGGGGGTTGTAAAATAGGTGCAGTGGAGACTATTTCCCTAAGGGTGTTGTAAGCCTTGATGCAATCAAGTGTCATGTGAAAAAGGGCGTCGTTGGCAAGAAGGTTAGTCAAGGGCTTAGAAAGTTTGGAAAAATCCTTAATGAACCTTCTATTGAAGCTAACATGTCATAGCAAAGATTGGATTTGCTTTACCGAGCTAGGGTGTGGAAGTTTGGAAATTAAATCAACCTTAGCTTGATCCACTTCGATGCCCCTATGCAAGACGATGTGACTGAGGACAATTCCTTCTTGAACCATGAAATGGCTCTTTTCCCAGCTTAAAACTAGTTTGACCTCGATATATTGCTTCAGGATCGTCTCTAAGTTGCTAAGACAATGGTTAAATGAGTTCCTGAATACGGAGAAATCATCCATAATGACCTCCAGGTATTCACCCACCATTTATGAAAAAATGGCTAGCATGCAATGCTAAAAGGTTGTGGTTGCATTGCAAAACCTGAATGGCATACAATGGAATACGAGTGTGCCATATGGACAAGTGAATATGGTCTTCTCTTGATCCTCTAGTGCAATAGCAACTTGGTTGTATCCTGAATATCCATCTAGGAAGCAAAAATATTTCTGCCCAACCAATTGCTCGAGAATCTAGTCAATGAATGGTAGAGGTCATGGTGGCCCCATTAAGTTTCTTATAGTCGATGCATACCTACCATGCAGTAGCGGTGCGTGTGGGGATGGATTTGCCCAGGTCATTGGTGACCACAGTGAGCCCAGATTTCTTGGGTACCAGTTGAGTGGGGCTCACCGAGGGGCTATCGGAAACCGAGTAAATGATATCTGCATCAAGCCACTTGATTATTTCCTTTTTAACAACCTCTCGCATATTCAGGTTCAATCGCCTTTGCATCTTGCGAGAAGGTCAAGCCCCATCTTCCAAATAGATCTTGTGAGTGCAATAGGTAGGGCTAATTCCCCTTAGGTCAGAAATTGTCCACCCAATGGCCGCCCGATGTTCAGAGAGGGCGGCAGTCAACCTAAGTTCTTGATCCTTAGTTAAGTGGGCATTGATAATCATAGGGAAGGTTTGGTTAGGTCCTAAGAAGACATACTTGAGATTATCAGGCAAAGGCTTTAGTTTGGGTGTAGGTGGGACAACATTTGATGGGTAGGGGAAAGGGGGGAGTTGATCAACCTCAATCTCCTCAAATGGAGGTTGTCGAAGGTAACCAGCTCTACACAGGTCAACCTCCACAAGTTAGGGGTGTTTAGGGTAGTCATCAACTGGTTGAGTCAGATGGTCTTCTAAAGAGCTAAGAGTAAGACATTCTTCAACTAAAGGTTCCACAAGATCGTTCTCCTCAACCTAGCCAGAATCAAAAGACTTAGCTGCCCTAAAGATATCCAATTACATCTTCTTGTCCCCAAAGGTGATTTCCATGCATCCCCTGTCGTAATCAATGTTCGCCTTAGCCGTAGCTAAGAAGGGTTTGCCCAGGATGACGGGTGTGTTTTGAAGCTATTCAGGGACTTCCATGTCGAGGACCAAAAAGTCAATCAGGAAGTAGAAGTTCTTGACCCGAACAATTACATCCTCGACTATCCCCTTCGGGGTTTTCATAGATCTATCAACCAATTGGGTAGTCACAAGTATGGGTTTCAATTCTCTAAATCCAAACTGGTGATAAGGGGTAGTCAGGAAGAGGTTGATTGAGGCGTCTAAGTCCAAGAGTGCTCTATCAAATGTCATGTCCTCAATATTACAAGAAATCAGGGGTGCTCCTGGGTCAGTGTATTTGGGAGGTAGGCTACTTAATATCACTGAACTGGCTTGTTCTAAGAGCACTACCTTCCTTGGTGCTTTGGTTTTCGACTTACACTTCAGCATACAGACATCCTTCAAGAACTCTGCGTAAGCTGGGATATGCTTAATTTCTTTGAGGAGTGGAATGTTAATCTGGACTTGTTAGAAAATGTCCAATAGCTCCTCATTCTCAACTACAGCTTTCTTTTTCTTCCTTTTCTCCAAGGCCTCACGGTATGGTGTTTGTGTTTGAATCGGGTCAGTCTCCAGGTCCTTGGGTTCCTTCTGCTCATCCTGAGAATCAGGTACCTTAGGAAGTGAGGAGGGGTCGTCCATTTGTAGTCCTGGGTTTTAGTACTACTTCTCAAGGTAATCGAGTTGGCAGAGGCGTTGGGACCATGTATAGATCCTTGAGAAGAAGAGGAAGAAGAAGCACCACACCTAGGGGTGTTTGTGGGGCTTGCTGGACCATGTGAGCATGCCCAGGATTGGCTTGGAACCCTTGAGAATTGGGGCCTCTGTTGATCACATTTCTCGGGTTTGGTTGTGGCTGAGAAGGAAGGGATCCTTGTTCGCAATCCAACAACTGGCTCAACTGTCCCTTCATTAATGCCATTTCCTCTTGATGTTTCTGATTCATATCAGCTATCATTTTTATCAATGTGTCCATTTGCTTTTACAGGGGAAGGGCCATCCTATTTTGATTATAGGGTGGTCTAATCGGTGGACCTTGCTGATAGGAGGGGGTGTTTGGCCTGCGCTGGTTCTGGAATTGGTTCAATTTTTTTTTTCGTCATGGCGAAATTCGGGTGATTACGCCATCCGGCATTGTAGGTGTTGGAGAAGGGGCCAGGTTTGGAGTAACCATGGATGGCTTGGACATCTTCAAAGATAGAAGGTGCCAAGCGGGAGGAAAGAGAGTAATCAGGGTTTGAGGGAGCAAAGGTCCCACCTTAGAACATGGTCAGTGGTGGCAGTGCCATCACGCTCTATAATTCACTTAATTTAGCTAAGTCCTAAGGTAAATTGATCTAAATAATGCGTAAAAAGGGTACAATATCATATTGAGGAAGATTCATTAGATTAATCCCAAGAGACTGCAAAACTGGTCAAAATAATCAATTTAGTTTTCCTTTGAAATTACGCTATTAAAGAGAACAGTTAAACCCTATATTTGATCTTACCTAGTTTGATAGAATTTTGATGAAAGTATTGCAACCTTTTAAAAATTGTAAGTAAATATCTCACAAGGTTTAATTTGATCAGATACGCCAAAGAAGCAAACTAAACCTAAAATAATAACCTAAGTAAATAATTAACGTCAACTAAGTTTAAATGGAGGATTTACCAACCAAACAACTTCAAAACTCAAAATTGACATAGCCACCAGATTCCCTAGAGCCTAATTGAGCTTCCATAAAAGGTTGGGCCTAATTTGACAATACGCGTACCTACTTTGCATTTAGGCCCCTAAGTTCCTTAAATCCTTGCAAGTAGATCCAATTTCATTACTCTTAGACCCTTCTCTTCTTACGAATCAGTCCCCAATGTCAACTTCCTCCTTTAGCTACAGCGAAACTGTTGACCGAACTATCCAACAACTTTTCTACACCATTTGCGATCGCTTCAAGCATCAGTTGAGCTCGACCTCTGAGGTGAAGTTATTCGTCGTTCTTTTCCATGTCAGGCGAGACCCATCTCGCCAGTTGTCGACATCGCAACAACCTGCGATCTCCGGTTAAAAACAAATGCAGACATACGACTTGTTGGAAGATCTTCTCGCTACCTCCTACAACGAATTCACGCACAACCGAGGCTCCATAAAGCCTCGCGATACTCCTCCATGTTGAGTTGTCTGGAATCCGAGTGCAACTGCTACCTTCTCTTCTTCCTCCATGCGACGCCATTGCCAGACCTTGAGGTCCTCTCCGCCCCTTCGCTCCGCTGCCTCTCACCATCAAACGAGGGTGCAACCACCTTCGTCTCTCTCATGGAGCTTCTCAGCCCAGCAGCCGACTCTCTACCTCCTTCATTGACCTCAATTCCCTCTTCGATTCTTCGCCGACGGCCTACCACAGCCATCGGTCTCCACCTCTCCTTCTCCAAATTAGGCTAGGGTTTTTATTCCCCTTTCTTCCCTCTACCTTCTTATCTCTTCAATTTTAAATTCCAACCTTGTTTGAGCCATCACCGGCCATCATCTTTAAGGGCTCCGGCGAGCATCTTCACCACATCATCAAGCCCCTTTGCACAACACATAGAAATTAGGAAAAGCTTTGAGGATCTTCCCTGAAGTGCCTGGACTTATCTCGGAATGAAAGGTTCATTTTTCTGTGCACATGTACCTGCGCCAGAGATACCTTCGTCTCCACCTCCGGCAACCACTCCAGCGAGGGTTTCTATCCGCTACACATCTCAATTCCCCTCGACGACAAGCCCACAACTTCCGCCATGCACCTACAACCAAAATCCTTAACTCTTATGGGCCGCTTTCCACCCTAGTCACTTGTCGAGCAACCCACCATTCGCCATCCAAATCCTTCACCGTCTGGCCACCTCATGCACTATTACACCACTAGACCACCACCCACACATTTGCCATGGTCTGGCAAAGGTTCCGAACTACGTTATCGTGGTCGAGAAGCCTTATTCTTGTTTTCAGGTACAAGAGTTATTCAACCATTGCTGCTGAAGCTTCGAACTCACTTGAAGCTCATTCTTCAGACGATTGCTCCAGGTTTCGATCCCAGGTGTTGTGGAACCCTCTTAGCAACACACGTAGTAGGTCAATTGGGAGCATTGACCGCTTGCCCGACCTCAATCAAATCCACCTACTACTGCTACTACACGCGAAGATAGCAGGAACTTTTAGTCCCACATCGTAAGTGGCAGCAGCAGTGATAGTGAATAAATTCATTTTGTCATCTTAGCTATTTGCCTCAACTAGCAATGGGGGTGAGGTCCCTGCACACCCCATGTACCTCGCCCG
This sequence comes from Thalassia testudinum, assembly GCA_037157565.1. Taxonomy (NCBI): domain Eukaryota; kingdom Viridiplantae; phylum Streptophyta; class Magnoliopsida; order Alismatales; family Hydrocharitaceae; genus Thalassia; species Thalassia testudinum. The sequence continues at coordinate 18,751,591 of JAZHRO010000063.1, forward strand.
TGACACTGCTACATGTAGGACTAGTCCAGTAACCCGCCTATGCCCACAACTCAGCTACTACCCACGCCGGTAGCCCTGGCCCTGGGTATGCGAATCCCTGATACTTAATTACCTGAGCATTTGACCGGACATTGAGGAAGAGAAGGGAAAGAGAGAGAGAGAGAGAGACCACGGGGTAGGGGAGGGTTTTGCAGCGAGAAATAGTACCACTACGCCCTCGCCCTTAAGAGTTAAGGCGTCTGTGCCTATTCTCTATCATCTAAGGGTAAAGTGCTAAATTGAGTTATAAACGTTGATAATTAATGGCTGTGTTGAACTTGGTGGTCATCACTTTTGCTCTACTTTTTTTTATCTATCTATAAAGAAGCACTTTATTTACTCAGCATATATTACCTTTTCAACAGTGATAAATTGTGTGAATAACTGCTCCCAGAGATGACCTCGAATTTCTTTTTATTCGAGTATTATAAATTTAAATGCTTGATTCATTTTGATCACTATACTATGACGCGACTATTTCATAATACGATCAAAGCGAACCAAACATTTTGGCATCGTTGTCGGGAAGCAACACACATTTACCACTAGTATTCTTGATTCCTGACACACCTGCCTTTATTGGTTGTTTTGCATGAACTTAACTGAGGGTGCCTGACTTCTGGAACCTGAGGACAGCCACTCCGTGGTAGGTAACTTTCTCCTATCTTCTTAATACCCTCTTTCTTAATTTCAATAATATAAAAAGGGGTAAAAGAAATATAGGACTCAACCTTGCCATATTTTCTTAGAAGTTTCAATTGTGGCAAGAAATTATAAATTCTGAGCTAGGATTGGCCTAAAAGACACAACCTAGCAAGTTCTGAGCCTATAGGGACTTGTTAATTGAACCTGTGGACTAGAACATTCTTGATTGAGTACAATGGGATCACTAAATTTCAAGTTGGACTCCACTTTAGAGCCAAATTAAGGTTAACATTTTAGGGGCCATCTAGTACACATTTATAATTATGAAGGAAAATATCATCCGCATTGTGTGCTACCTAAGCCTTGGTTGAACCGATTTACAACTTGACCCTATAATGCAAGCCCTAAGATCACTTGAACTTTAAAAGAAGTGACTTAATAACCTCTTTGTTGAACCAAAATAGGGTGATTTGGGTGAGTTAACTGATAGGTCTAATTTATTGGGCATTTATTTGGCTTAACTACATATGCAAGACATTTCCTTATAGTTTAATGACCTAATCTAAGAAGTAATTAATCTTAGCGTATGAATATTTTTGTATCTGCTTTGCATTCTAATACATACTTTTATACTTCTTATTTGATATGTGCATGTAGAAAATAAAAGTATAATAGGTGGCTGGACATAATTAGCATTTGAAGAAGGATATGCCCATAATTGTCCACCTCCCACCGCTGCTCCCTCGGCCAGCATTCAAATCCAACAGTTGCGCATGCAAAGGGCGAGGTGGGTGTTGTGGATCTGGAAAAGGTTAAAGAATCTCTTCAGGGGTTTGAAATGGGGGCTCCTTTCCTCTCCACAGTGAAGAGAGCATGCACCGCAGCCAGCCGTGTGCCCTCTCACCGCTCTCACCAAAGCCAGTTGCGCGTCCTCTCTCCGCCTTCACCGACCGCAGCCAGTCGTGCGCCCCCTCGCCGCATGCACCCACACCCATGTGCGAGGTAGCCACTCCCTGCACAGTAGCCCCACCGCGCGCACCCTCCTAGCATGTGCGTGCACCCACCTAGCGACAGCCTGTGCGCGTGCTCCCTGAAGGCCAGAAGCTGCGTGCCCTTGTGTGCGCACGTCCAACCAGCGAGCGGTCTACCTCATCATCTTCCTCTTCTTGTCTATTTCTCCTCCCCTATTTTTGCAAGTGACCCAAACTTGCAGCCACCTAACCCCTCACAGCCATGCCTCTCACCAGCCAAGCCTGTGCGTAGCTACCCCCTCACGCGAAGCGGCAGCTCCACGTGCAGCCGCGCCCTCGTGCGCACGCAACACCTCTGCGAGCAGTAACCACCAGATGCGACTGTAGTCCCTCCTACCCCTCTTCGCTGCCACTTGCCACCCGGCCGACCACCACCGGCCATCTTCTGCCTCACCGCCATCGTCTACAAGATCCACTCCTCTGGTGGAACTCCTCCACCCAAGCAAGCTGCTAGCGATGCCTCCTCCAATGTGTGGCTAAGAGAGAGGAATTTCCCTTATTTTTGCACCTATTAAAATTTACATTTGCATGCCATTGGAAGTTGTGGGATTTTAATTGTTTGAGTATTATATTCTGGTGAATTTGGAAGTGTGCACTTATATTTCCACATATTTGTTTGGTTCCTCTTATACATATCATTTCACATTGAAATTTGATTCATATTTTCATTCAATTAAGAAGTACATCCTCTGCCATTACACCTGTGTCATTTATAGATTTTGGAAGCTTTATCTCTACTGCAAAATTTACATAAATAGTCCATAACTTTTCATAAAATCACAAGTACATTCAAAGCAGCATATCCATTAATTCCTTTGACAAATATTTCTGCAAATATGATTGTTGCTTAACTGTGATTTATTGTAATTGTTCCTCCCTGTGGATTCGAGTTGACTTTTCATGGTTAGCTTTACTGATAAATACTTTTGATCTGGGATTTTTCCATCGCGTGATTTCACAGCGAGGATATATTTTTTTGATATCATTATTCTACAAGTGAAACAAATCCCGATCAAATGGCATCGTTGCCAGGGAGGCGACAGATGCAATAATTTCACCTGATTTTTATTTCTAGTTATTTCTTGTTGCACAGTGATCTGACCAGTTATCTTTTCTGTGCGAGGAATTTGTGGAGGTGACAAGAGTTGCTGGGAGACAACATCGACCTTGAGCGATGACCACATGCGGGGAAGATGCAGGAGACCTGGATCCCAATTCCATAAGGGATTCTCCTTTGTCACAAGTTTTATTCCTATTTTCTCGCCCTTGTAGTAATTGGGGTTGATTTTTGGGGGTCTGTCCCCATATTCTTTAAAGGCTAGGGCCTATATTTTTGCTACTCGCATGATTCATTTTTCTACATGTTTGCCTCTAAAACAAGCACAATAAAATACCGAGCTGCCTGTTAGGAGTTGCATGCCCTTAGGTGCACACATTTAGTTGTGATTGAGTAGCACATTAGATCTTATTGTTGCATCGCAAGCATAGTTGCATGAAGATTGCTGGAGGTAGGTACACCTTTCTAACTTTTTGCAACTAGCTCCTGTTCACGCATTTGCATTCGAGTTAAAATTCAAGACCACAAAGCTAGGTGAAATTACTTTATCTAGTGGTCGCCTAACTGCAATTGGGACTGATAATCATATTTGACCTTAAAACCATATCACAATTTATCTGATTCAAAGGGACTTGTCTGCGTTTTCAAAATAAAAATGATTTGCGGTGTGATGCACACATCTGGCACTGAGCACGCACATTAGGCACCGCATTAGGGCCCGATCCCTTAAGGCTATAGGCACTGATCTCTTTACCGGTACAGACCCTCCTATCGTGCTTTGTGGTGATGGTACTAGCCTTTGACCAAGTGTTTTGATACTTCACGGAGGGGGACACCCTTTAAAGGAACAAAAGGGTAGTTAAGAGGCACTACATACGCATCACCTCAAAGGAAGGTTCTCCTTACTTGCATCCCTTTGTTCATCCTTGGAGTAACTTCTCACTTGATGACCTGGGAGTATCATCTAAGCAAAGTATTGGTCCTAGGGCACTCGAAGGTTGAATTAGGTCACGTAATTGTAGTGAATAACTTGTTTGGCCATCTATATCAACCAATTCTAACTCTACAACAAAGAAGGTTAAGATCTTAAGTCATCACCCCTCTTATACCGCTTATGTGGGAATGGAGGGATAAGCCTTGACCTTTTGACCTATCTTTGGAGTGGAGGTTTCACTTAATTAACAAGAACTTGAATTGTGATTGATATTGTATGCTTGGTAGACGCTCTTGTGAGGGCAGTCTAGTGTTTGATCCTGAGCCCAAGAGAATTCTTAGGAGAGCCCACCAAGGAGAGTAAAGAGAAGACATGGCTGATCAAGGAGAAAATCAACAAAGGACCCTGAGAGACTATTTTATTCCAACCAACCAACCGGCTCAAGCACTGAGATGACCGGCAGGGGATAATCCATATGAGATTAAGAGCAGTATCATATCTTTGTTGTCCTCCCTTTATGGTACTACTAGGAGGACCCCTACAGGCATTTGGAGGAATTCACTGAGGTCTGTTCCACAGTGAAGCTCCAGGGCATTACTAATGAAGCCCTGATGAGGACTCTATTTCCATTCTCCCTAAAGGATAAGGCCAAGCACTGGTATCATACCCTCGATGCAGGGGTAAATGATTGGGCCACCCTTAAGGGAGAATTCTTGAAAAAGTATTTTCCTACGAGTAAGACCAACCATTATGGAAGAGAGATTATGGGTTTTACTCAACAGGAAGGGGAGCAATTTTATGAGACTTGGGAGTGCTTTACTGACCTTCTTAGGTTATGCCCCAACCATCAGGTGCCAAGATGGCAGTTGGTTGAAAGTTTCTATAATGGATTATCTGAAAGGCATAGGCAAACCATCGATGCAGCCTGTGCAGGAACCTTCATGACCAAAACTGACGATGAAGCCTGGGCATTATTTGAAACATTAAGTGACAACTCCATACATATGTCCTCTGCCTATGAAGAAAGAAAACCATCAATCTTGCAAAGGAAGATAAAGGCCCATGATGCCGGGGCTACTCAGGATTTAGCTTATCAGATTCAATTATTGAATAAAAACTTTTATAGGCTTTTAGCAAACCCTGGCATGAACCCGCAAGTAGACTCTATCTTTCAGGCTTCAAGTGAATGCTCCATTTGCCAAAGCACAGCACATGCCACTGCAGAGTGCCACCAAGCAAATCAATTCCCTAGTTGGTTTAGGCTGACTTGAACGTGGCCTAAGGTTTCTGCCCACCTCCTCGCAATAATCCTTATTCCAATAACTGTAATCCAAGGTGGCAGAACCATCGAAACTTCTCTTGGAAGCAAGGTGATGCTTCTAACTGAGGGAATACAAGATTCCTACCTCCCCAACCTATATACCAACCATCCTATGAAAACCCTCCTCAGAATAAGCCCTCTGAGATGGATGAACTTAAAGCCATGATGAAAGCGATGCAAGAGCACCAGAATATGGTTTTCCAATCTCAGAATAAGATGATTACTGATATGCAATCCTAAATTGGTCATCTTAATGAGGCAATTAGGCAACGTGATCTGGGGAAGTAGCCTAGCTCTTCTGAGGAGAACCCAATGGGCAAGGGGGTCGTATTTAGGGAGCACGCCCATGTATGACTATGATGAGGAGTGGAAAGAAAATTGACAAGCCTGATAACACTCTTACGGTTACGTCTCAAAATTCCCCTCCTACAATGGAGTCGACTTCCATCTCCACCGAGGAAGAGCCACATTGCTCTCCCTCACTTGAAATCTCCCACAATGAGGATGTCGTCATTCCACCACCCCTCTCCTGCCATGATGACCCCTCTACCCAAAAGCCGAGGGTGCCCTACCCAGAGTGCCTATCTGCTCCTGTGGAATCTTTTGTTGGCTCGGCTGGAGCCAAGGATAGGACGGAGGAGATTATGGACACTTATAGGCAAGTCCAAATCAACTTGCCTTTGTTGGAAGCTATCAAATAGATCCCATCCTATGCCACGTTTCTAAAGGACTTGTGCACCAAGAAGCACCGATCTAGGAGACAGGTCCAAGCCAAAATCATCCGACCTGACCATGTTAGCTCGGTTCTCCAACATGGAACAACCCCCAAAATGAAAGACCCAAGGGCTCAATATATTTCACTAGTTATAGGTAACCAACACATTAACGAGGCTCTGCTTGATCTAGGGGCTGGAATGAACATTTTACCGAGCTCTGTCTATGATCTTTTGGGAGGAGGTGAGTTAAAACCTAGTCCACTCATCCTCCAGGTCACAGACAAATCACTTAAGACACCTCGGCGATTATTGGAAGATATCCTGGTGAGAGTGGACTTCTTCCCTATTGACTTTCTTGTGTTAGATACTGACCCTTCTAATAAGCCCACCAAGCCATCCATTATTTTGGGACTTGCCTTCTTAGCCACAACCAACGCCTCTATCAATTGTAGATCAAGGACACTTAAAATGGGCTTTGGGAACAAGAAGATCCAGTTGAATGTTTTTGATACCTATAAGCAATCCGGATTTGAAGATTATTCTCTGATTGAGGTTGTTGATGAAATAATTGAGGAGACTACTCTAGCACTCTTATGTAGAGATCCCCTTCAAAAGGTCATATCTAAGGACCATCCTTCGACTATTGAAGAAAGTAAAGGGGAAATACCCGAATTAGAAGAGTTGCTGGGGATACACACGGAGTCTCTGTCCCCACCCTGATCCATGAAGGTAGACCTGCTACTTGAGGTGAGGATGTATCAACTTAAACCCTCAATCCAAAAGGCTCCTGAGTTGGAGCTAAAACCCCTCCCAAGCACATTGAAGTATGCTTTCCTTGGTCCTAGTGACACGCTCCCCGTTATTATCTCTTCTGCATTATCTGAATCGTAAGAGGAAGCTTTACTTTAGTGTTTACAAAGGCACAAGGAAGCAATTGCTTAGTCAATTGCTGATATCAAGGGTATTGATCCCTCCCCCTGCATGCATCATATATACATGGACGAGTCTGTGAAACCATTTCGAGACATGCATAGAAGCCTCAACCCCAATATGCGGGAGGTTGTTAAAAAGGAGATTCTGAAATGGCTGGATGCAGGGATTATCTATCCCATTTCAGAGAATAAATGAGTTGTCCTATACATGTGGTGGCCAAGAAGGCAGGAATCACTGTTGAAGAGAACGAACAAGGAGAGTTGGTGACCACTAGACCCTCAACTGGTTGGAGGGTTTGCATTGATTACCGCCGTTTTAACACGGCTACTCAGAAAGACCATTTCTCCTTACCGTTTACCGATCAGATCTTGGAACGACTGGCGAGGAACAACTACTTCTATTTTCTTGACAGATACTCTAGGTACAACTAGATAGCCATTTTTCCTGACGATCAGGAGCGTACCACCTTCACGAGTTCGTATGGCATATTTACGTTTCGCCGAATGCCATTCAAGTTATGTAATGCTTCTCCCACTTTCCAAAGTTTTATGATGGCTATCTTTTATGATATGATCGAAAAGTTTGGTGAAACTTTCATGGTTGACTTCTCCATTTATTGCTCGTCATTTGACCTATGCCTTTCGCACCTTGATAAAGTCTTAACCCTTTGCAAAAAGGCAAAGTTGGTGCTTAGCTGGGAGAAAAGCCACTTTATGGTCCAGCAGGGCATTGTGTTAGGGCATGTAGTTTCCAAGAGAGGATTAGAGGTGGACATCACAAAACTAGATTCCATCTCTAAGCTTCCATCACCTGCCAATGTTCGTCAGGTTAGATCTTCCTTAGCCATGCTGGATTTTATAAGTGCTTCATTAGAGATTTCAGTAAAATCTCTAAGCCACTTTGCGACCAATTAGCGAAGGATGTCTCCTTCGATTTTGATGATAGATGTGGCAAGGCTTTCCAAGTCTTAAAGAAAGCCCTTATTACCACACCAATTCTCTAAGCACCAGATTGGACCCTCCCATTTGAGCTAATGTGCGATGCTTCTAATTTTGCAGTGGGAGAAATCTTAGGTTAAAGGGTTGATGGTAAACCTCATGTGCTATATTGTGCTAGCAAGACCCTTACGAATCCTCAGCAAAACTACACGGTCACTGAAAAAGAACTTCTTGTTGTAGTATTTGCTTTGGAAAAGTTTCGATCTTATTTTTTGGGATCCAAGGTTGTGGTGTTCACTAATCATTCTGCCTTAAAGCATCTTCTTGCTAAAAAGGACACTAAGCCTCGCCTAATTCATTGGATTCTGCTACTCTAGGAGTTTGACTTGGAAATTGAAGATAAGAAAGGAGTTGAGAATGTGTTAGCAGATCATCTATCTAGAATCCCTATTGAGGCATCAAACCCTACTGACGATATCCAACAAACTTTCCCTGATGAGTCTCTGATGGCCGTGGAGGCCAAAACTCCTTGGTTCACTAACATAGTGAACTATCTGGTCACGGGCATTACCCCCAATACTTTGAACAAGCAAAAGTGAGATAGGCTTCTTGCTGACGCTAAATTTTATCACTGGGAGGAACCTGAGCTTTTTAGAATAGTCCTTGACCATCATTTCCGTCGTTGCATCCTTGACAAAGAATAAATAAGTGTTCTGAGTTCCTACCATGACCTCCACTGTGGGGGACATTTTAGTGGAAAAAAGACTACCCATAAGGTTCTTTAATCTGGCTATTGGTGGCCCACATTATTTTGAGATGCAAATACATATGTGGGCACATGTCTATGTTGCCAGCAGATGGGAACCATCAGGAAAAGGGATGAGATGCCCTAATAAACACCAGTTTATCATCATTCTTATACATTAAAACAAACCTAGCTCTTAGGATTTTGCTCCGCAAATGGGTTTTTGGGCTGCATTTAGGCATTAACTAGGTTAGGCATGCATTGCATTTTTTCTTGTCTTTTTAATGCATTTTTCTGAGTGTTAGGGATGAACAGATATACAGATCCCTAAAACCCTAGCACTCAAGAAGGCAACTGGTGAAGAAGAAGCTCAAACTAGCTGGAACTCAGCTTGATCCAGCTCACCATAGCTGGAATCCAGCTCACTTGAATTAGGGTTAGCTCATCCTAGCTCCATTCAGCTCATTTCAGCTGAATGGAAGCTCAAGAGAGCTCATTTTAGCTCACCCCAGCTCAGGTCAGCTCAAATCCAGCTCAACTTAGCTAAGTCTAGCTCATCTTAGCTCCCATTACTCCATAGGGAGCTCTAGCTAGCTCAACTGAGTTGATTGGAGTTCACCCCAGCTCAGGTCTAGCTACATCCAGCTCTACTCAACTCTAGACTACTGAAGATGACTTCATTCTAGCTTAGGAAGCTCAAGTCCAGCTCCCAGGGACTCAACTTAGCTCAACTCAGTTGAGCTAAGCTACCTTAGCTACCTCAACCAGCTTGATCCTCCCCGGGAGCACCAGACCCAGCTCACCTCAGCTCATTATGGTAGAAGCTAGCTCAGTTTAGCTTGGCTTAGTAGCTAGCAAAGAACTAGCAAGCTAAGCCAGCTAGAGTAGCTCCATGCTAGCCTCTTCAGCAGCTACCAGCTCCAATTTAGCTCCAGACTTTGCATATCCAGCTCCTCTCCTCAAACCCTAAGCTCCACATACATACTCCTCTAATCCATAGCTGGCTAAGCTAGCTTACCTTGGCTTAGCTAACATCCAGCTCCTTGGCCATCCTCCACCTTCAACTTAACCCTAGCTAGCTCCACCAACTAAGCTTACCTAGTCCACCTAAGCTACCTAAACCCTACTCTATTTTGGTGCCAAGATGGGCACCTCCTAGCCCCTAAACTACACCCAAAAGACACCATGTTTTGGTGCCAAAAACCTTTCTAGAAGCGCTCCCTTTTGGTGCCAAAACACTCCCATATCATGGCCCTACACATACCCTACAACCCATCCTAGCCATCCACTTAATCCCTCTTCTAGAAGCCTTCATGGTGGCGCCAAAACCAAGGCATCTCTCCAAGGTTGGCGCCACCTTTAGGTGGCTCTTCACCACCATAACCACCACCTCCACAACCCCCTACTTGGCGCCAAGTCTCCTTAGCCCTATGATCACCTAACCACCTCCATTCTCCCATCTTATCCATCCATCTCAAGAGCCACCTTAACCCCCTCATCCTACCCTATAAAAAGACCAACACCCACCACCTTACAACCCATCCTTGGCTAGCAAAATACCTCTCATACTCTACCTAAAGCTCACGCCAAAGAGAGAAGAAGAAGAAGATTAAGGGGATACTCTGTCCCTTTGGTGCCTTCCCCTCTTCCCTTCTCTCTTGTGCCCACGCTAGCCAAAGGAGAAGCCAGGCAAGGAAGACCTTTGGAGGAGGTCTTGGAGGTGGTCCACACTACGTTGGAGGAGAGCTTGAGGGTGGTGCATGCCCACCCTTGGAGGAAAGAATTGAGGTGGAGAGCATCCACCTTGGAGGAGCAATCAAGGAAGGAGAAGAAGGAGACCCTCTTTTCATGCCAAGGAGCAGCTAGGCTTGGAGCAAGAAGACTCCCTTCTTCACCAAATTTTGCAAGAAGATTTGTGTTTCTTTTTATTGCTTTCGTATTTTCCATTTCTAGTAGAAGCATTCCTCTACATGTTTTTATAATTGAACACAAATTCTACAAAATCCATTGCCTTCTTTTCAATTTATATTTGCAATTGCTTGCCTTTGTTCAAGAACTTTTTCACTTCCACTTCCTAATTACTCTAGGCCTCCACTTGCCTAGAGTGAGCTTAGGGAGGGGTCAGAATTGTCTCTTAAGTTTTAGCTTAGTGATTATAGGTGTTAGTTACTTTTTCGTCGCAATTCGCATTTTACCCTCATTATTACAAAACTAAAAAAAAATTATATATTTAAAATACCAAAAAGAAAGATTGAGTTTCCCTTTAAAGCAAGAGATTTGAATTGCAAACTTGCCTCCTTGGATGACCCTAGATACTCCCCTATCTAGGAATATAAATTTAAAAGCATATGCGATTTTGCATGTTACAACGACATTAAAAACCCTAATTACAAATCACGCTTATTTTCTCATCATGCCCCAGCAACCTATCCTCCCTGTTGAGATTTTTGATATTTAGGGCATCGACTTCATGGGTCCCTTTCTTGTATCCTTCAGATATGAGTACATCCTTGTGGTTGTGGACTATGTATCGAAATGGATAGGAGCCATACCCATGTGAACCAATGACCATTCTGTGGTCTTGGGTTTCATTAAGGCTAATGTCATTTCTTAGTACGGGTACCCAAGGACGATCATAAGTTATGGAAGACCTCACTTCAAGAATGTACACTTCACAAGACTACTCTAAAATTTGGGAGTTAACCACATGATAGCCACACCTTACCATCCCAAAACGAGTGGACAAGTTGAAGTGTCTAATAGGGAGATTAAATGAATTATAGAAAAAATTGTCAGGTCCGACTGTAAGGATTGGTCTAAAAAACTAAATGATGCTCTTTGGGCCTACAGAACCACATATAAGACTCCCTTGGGCATGTCTCCTTTCCGTCTTGTCTACGGAAAGGCATGCCATCTTCCCATTGAAATCCAACATAAAGCCTATTGGGCTATTAAAAACGTTAACTTGAATCTGGATAAAGTGGGAAAGGCATGTATGTTAGAGTTAAGTGAGCTTGAGGAGCTTCGTAATGAAGCCTATGAAACTTCTCAAGCTTACAAGCAACGTACAAAGGTCTTCCATGATTTGCACATTATTAGAAAGACCTTTGAGTCGAACCAATGGGTCTGCCTTTTCAATTCCAGACTTAAATTATTTCCAGGAAAGCTCAAGTCCTGCTAGGATGGGCCGTACATTATTATCAATGCCTTCCCACATGGTGCTGTAGAAATTCAGAACCCTACATATGGTGCAAGCTTTAATGTGAATGGTCAATGACTTAAACCTTATGTTACTCTTTCAGATGGCCAAGTTTTGGATACACTTCGGTTGAGGAGCCTTAGCTCCTCCCACTCTCCACCTCAGGTGATATTCTTCTATGTATGCATTTTTCCAATAAGGACATTGTCAATCTTAGGCATGGGGGGGTTTAACCTAAGGATGTTTATAGCATTTATAAATATTTGCATACATTTAGGGTAGTGATTTATAAATAAAAAATATAAAAAATCTTTTATGTTCTTTAGCTGAATTGGTCAGTCCCTAGTAGAAAATTTATCAAGGAGGTGTCATTAAAGATTTTCTTTTTAAATTATTTCTTAATTTTAGAATCCAGTACAGTTACATACACTTGCACGTAGACTGGGAAATGGATATTTGTAGAAAACAAATAAGCCTTTTTAGTCTACTGAACCCTTGGACAATTAATAGGAAGTCAGGTGGTCAGACGTGTTTCTTGTGTTAGAAATCAGGGTTACGAGTAACCCGTTGTTGTAGTTGCAAAACACGTCGATCAGATAAAATTTATACTGAAACTTCAAGGGAGTCCTAGGTCGAACACAGGGAGGTGACATTTACTTTACATGAAAATCGTGCTTCATTTTGTTTCTTATTAGTATTTTAGGGTTTTGATATCTTTTTTATGTTTTTGAAATTAAAGACAAGCAAAATGACTCACAAGATAGAAATGGAACAAATATGATATATATATCAATTCAATGTTGATTACAATTAACTATCAAAGTATAAAAAGAGAGGGAGGTGAGAGGAAATCTCCTGAATCGGATGTTCGGTGAGACGACGACGCCTAGTGGAAGCTTGGACGAAGGAGGTGAGGAGCAGGACAACGAAGGTGAGGTGCAGGAGGACGTCAAGCTAAGGAAATCTTTGGCGTGGCTCTGGAATGGAGGTGAGAAGACAAAGGTCATCTACTACTGGAATGGAGGTGGGAGGATAGCTCCAAGGTGACCTATGAAAAGAGATGGGATGTTGGAGGAGTATTTGGTGGGGATGAGGTTCACTACACTAATAGGCACATTGGGAGCTTGAGAACAAGCTCTAATGGAGCGTTGGTAGGTTTGCTAGAGATTAGGAGTAACTAGGAGTAGAGTAGGTAGAGATGGCTTGGAAGGGAGGGGGTGTAGGTCCTTTTATAGTAGAGGAGAAGAGGCTAAAAATGGACAAAGGACCTTTAGCAACTTCCAGACCGTCACTGGAAACGTTGTTGTAGATAGCTCACCTCCGCTCATGCCCTTAGCTGGCTCTACTGGCTTGCAATGAAATAGCGATGGCTGTAAGCGTCGCTGTAGGTCAGCCTAGCTATCGCTGAAAGCTGACCCCAACCGCACTTGCGCCCGCACTACGCTGCCCTGCCTATTACGCTCGCTGACCGCACGTGCCCTGTTGTTGCGTGCTGGCGTGCGCGTGCGCACGTGTACTGCCATGCGCTGGCGCTTTGCACGCTCTGCCGCTACTGCTGCCATGTGCCTGGCCAAATTGCAAATTGAAAGGGCTGCAAGGATTCAAACCCGCACCCCCCTTGCAAACCGGCGCTCTAACCGTTGCGCTAGACCTTCCCTTGTGTCGTGAGGAGTGGCTTGGTGCAACCGCTTCCCAGCCGTTGGATCTTCATGCAAGAGCTAGGATTCAAGGGTCCGGATGAAGAAGGAATTAGGTGGTGTTGCTGGCCAGTGTTGGGTGGCCTGGATGGTGCCATGTGGCGCCATCTTTGTTGTCCATCTTCTTCTTGTAGAGTGTGCCACGGTGCTTAGATCGAGATGATTCTTGTGGGGCCGAACTGCGATCGTCGCTTCGGATCCATCCGTACGATCGGATTTTCCATCCGAAACCCGTATGGATGTCGCATTTCCCCCTTGGCCATATAAAATGAAGGAATTAATATACAAAACATACAACTATCCTAAATGCCATGCAATGGATGTTATGCAATATTCATAACAAGATATGCAATGCTAAGCGTAGGAACTATCATAAATAAATAATTTATCAAGAATTTATGTGTATTCATCATACCGCCATGCTTACCTTTTGCTAGTCCCTAGCAAAATTAACCTAAATGCTATGTATAAAAGTAGAATTAGGGTTCGAGTAATTAGGCAAAATTCATTGATTGCTTTAGAAAATCTCAACCCCAAGACCTAATTACAAAAACTCAATAGTGCCTGGGTGCCTACCAGAATGCATATCGTCCAAGCCCTCACCTTATTTGAGAAGAGAAGATAGAAAATTTTTTTCTTGTTTTTCTTCTTTCCTAATTTTTTTTTTTGTACTTTTGGAGTTTGAGAGTTACGAGAAAACTTTTTACGGCTACTCTACCCACCCAAGACTCAAAAAGGATGCTAAGTGTTAAGCATCTTGTGAAAAAAAAGTGAAAGACTCGCTAGGCAACCGTTAAAATGGACTTCGGATTTCTACGACCCTAGGTGACCTTGCCTAAAGGTTTATCTTTACAATCGGCAGCTTTCTCCCTACTTTCTTTTATATGGGGTCAACATAAGGGAAAACCTAGTATATATCACCCCGGTTTATTCTACTTCCTGCTTCTTCCCTAGGTGTTTTGGAAATTATTGTGTTTTTTTTTTTTTTGTGAGCTGGGTTCTAAATAACTGGCCAATGAGCTGTTACCACCGACAACTTGCTAACCATACTCTTGCAGTAAAGTGTGGTTTTATTTATTTATTTTTTCTCCATTCTTTTCTACTTTTTTTCTATTTTTTTTTTAAGTAGGTGGCTTTCATAATATAAGATTTAGCTAAAGGCAGTACAATGAAAAAGGTCTTGTGGCTGGGCTCTAGACAACCGACCGATGAGCTATTACCACCGACAACTTGCCAGCCATACCACCCAAGTTGGTCCATTAGCTACCCAATTTTCGTAAAAACCATCGGAAAGTTAGTGCAAAAAAATGTGCGTAGATGCTTAGGCTTAAAGTCCCCTCAAATCAGAGGGCAGGTTGATAAGTCGCATACTTATCATCCAAAATTATTTACCAAATTAAAATAAATTTTAATTGGCGAGGACTCGAGACTAAATCCACATTTGAGTGGACACCTAGGCTAATTAAGGCCGAAGACCTGAAGAGTCTAAGTATTTAGGTCTCAAAGTATCAATTCCTATAGTTTACAACTCCTAATGCCTAAGTTCTCGTCTCCTAATTCTAAATTTTTTTTTATCTTTTCAAATTTTAATTTTTTCATTTTTTTTAACAAGAATCAAATAATAGGAAATCACTGTTACTGCTGACAAAATGGTTATAAAATATGTCCACACCCGCATGCTTAGCTATTGCAATGTCCTCATTATTAAAAATGAAGGCATGCATGAGAGTAGAAGTGGAAGAATAGCACTTAGTTTCCGTGAGACTCTAGTCAGCTTGGAACAGTCTTTACATATGCTAAGTTTAGTGCCTTCAGCTGGGCGTTGATCAGCCTACGGTGGTTACAACAAGGTAAGAGCAACCTTATTCGAGAAAGGTTCAGGGAGCACATGGTCAACAAAGGGTTTGAGACGCTATCCATTGTCCTTGAAAATATTACCGGTCTTTGGGTTAGAGATGTCAATAGCCCCGTTAGGGAAAATCTGTTCAATAACAAACGGGCCACCCCACTTAGACCTGAGTTTACCGAAGAAAAGCTTCAATCGAGAATCAAAAATCCAAACCTTCTGGTTTGGCTCAAAGCTCTTACATGAAATCATCTAGTCATGGAGAGCTTTGATCCATGCCTCATAGATTCTGGTGTTTTCATAAGCATCATTTTGAAGCTCCTCCAACTCAAATAGTTGGAGTTTCCTGGTTTTCCTGGCAAACTCAAGGTCCACATTACATTTCTTGATGGCCCAAAATGCCCAGTGTTCAAGTCCTACGGGTAACTGACACGCCTTCCCAAACACTAGACGGAATGAAGACATAACGATAGGCATTTTGTATGCCATACGGTAAGCCCAAAAAGCATCATCTAGCATTTGGGTCCAGTCCTTCCTATCTGGCCTAACGGTTTTCTGTAAAATGTTCTTGATCTCCTGATTGAAGACCTCGGCCTGTCCGTTCGTCTGAGGGTGGTATGGTGTGGAAATCCGATGGCTCACCCTGTATTTCCCCAGTAAATTTAGAAACTAGGCATGAGTGAAATGTGTCCCACCATCACTGATAATTGCCCTAGGAACCCTGAACCGACTGAAGATATTTCTGTTCACAAAATCGATGGCCACCTTGTGGGAGGTGGGAGGACAACTCCAAGGTGACCTATGAATGAAGATGGGAAGTTGGACGAGTATTTGGTGGGGCAGAGGTTCACTGCACTAATAGGTACCTTGGGAGCTTGAGAACAAGCTCTAATGGAGTGTTGGTAGGCTTGCTAGAGCTTGGGAGTAGGTGGGAGTAGAGTAGGTAGAGATGGCCTGGAAGGGAGGGAGTGTAGGTCCTTTTATAGTGGAGGAGAAGAGGCTAAAAATGGATAAAGGACCTTTAGCGACCTCCAGACCGTCGCTGGAAATGTTGCTGTAGATAGCTCACCTCCGCTCATGCCCTTAGCTGCCTTGCAATGAAATAGCGACGACTGTAAGTGTCACAATAAGTCAGCCCAGCTGTCAATGAAAGCTGACCCCAACCACTCTTACACCCGCGCTGCACTGCCCCGCCTATCACACACGCCGACTGCACGTGCCCTGCTATGTGCATGCTGCTATGCGCTGGCGTGCGCGTGCATGCACACGCTGCCATGCGCTAGCGCTTTGCATGCGCTACCACTGCTACTGCCATACGCCTGGCCAAATTGCGAATTGGAGGGGTTGCGAGGATTCGAACCCGCGCCCCCCCTTGCAAACTAGTGCTCTAATCATTGCGCCAAACCTTCCCTTGTGTTGTGAGGAGCAGCTTGGTGCAATCGCTTCCCAGCCGTTGGATCTTGATCCAACGACTAGGATTCAAGGGTACGGATGAAGAAGGAATTGGGCGATGCTACTGGTCGGTGTTGGGTGGCTTGGATGACGCCATGTGGTGCCATCTAGGCTATCCATCTTCTTCTTGTAGAGGGTGCCACAGTGCTCAGATCGAGATGATTCCCATGATGCTGAACTACGATTGTCGCTCCGGATCCATCCGTATGGTCGAATTTTCCATCCGAAACCTGTATGGATGTCGCATTGCTCCTCTGGCCATATAAAATGAAGGAATTAATATACAAAACATACAACTATTCTAAATGCCATGCAATGGATGTTATGTAATATTTGTAACATGATATGCAATGCTAAGCCTAGGAACTATCATAAATAAGCAATTTATCTTGAATTTATGTGTGTTCATCATCAGGCATACTATCTTCTATTAGATCCACCTCATATTTGTGAGAAGAAAATAGAGAGATTCTGGTGTGCTAAGTCTAGTGCAAGGACTCTTAAGTTTTGGACAATTAGATAAGGATACCTCAGAGTTAGGCATAGTTTTCACTTTCTGTTCCTGTGTGCATACATTGTGTGAATTTGTTGTTGGTGCTAGAGCACCACGATCATTTATTTTGATGATAACAAAATACACGTCATTTAACATTTGCATTTAAAGTCTTAGATTTCAGGTTAATTGCAAATGGAGATGTGTTTAAGATGGAGTTCGAGCTCGCATCCATGGCGGATTGGAGGAGCTTGATGTAGAGCAGAGGAGCTTCACGAGGAGCGAAAGCTTGAAGAAGGAAGGAGATAAAGAATAGGATAGATTTCATTTTATCCTGTTCTATGTATTTTTGTTTCATTGTCATGCTCTTTATTTTTGTCTTAGATCTTTTTGTTAAAGAGCCTCAAAGAACCCTTAAAGTAGTCCTAGGAATACTTGCACTATCCTAGGATACTTAAGTTTTCTTTTGAGAACTTATAAAACCAAAATAGGGTTCAGACAGCCTTTTCAGACATCTAATCTAGATTTCAGACGTCTGATAAAAACTTTTAAGATGTCTGACTATTGACTCAGACATCTGATTATTTAGGCTGGACTTAGTTAGTTCTGTCTGATGAAATCAGATGTTTAAACCTTAGTCCAGACGTCTTAGAAGACATATGATGCCTTTGCCAGACGTCCAATTACTGAAACATTGGCTGCCCACACAGACATTTAGGAATCTGACCGTTAGCTTATATTAGACATTATCAGATGTTCGTAAGCGATCCTAGACATCTGATATGTGACCAGTTTTCCTTGACTAACTAAAATTACCTTTGGCAGATCTTGTAGGCATTACCCTTCTTGGGAATCCATTCTCGCAGAACATATAGATTTCCAGACGTCTAGACCTTATGCTAGACGTCCTATGTGTTGTCTGATGGACTTTAACTAGAACACTATTTCGATCTGATTCAAATCAGGAAGGAAACCTGCCAAAAATCAGATGTCTGACTTAGTTCCTAGACGTCATAAATAGGTTTTCCAAACGTCTAATGCCAGGACCTGATGTCTGATGACCCTGTCAAAATTATTATTATTTCTGACTCTGGCCTGATTCTCTTGGGCCTTGCACCCAACGGCTATGGAAGCCTTCCAAGGCCTTCCAAAGCCTTCCTAGGACCTTTATAAATAGAGAGCCCTTGCCACTCAAAAAAAGCCAAGCAACACACTTTCACATCATTTTGTGTCTTTTGATCCTAAGAAGAAAGCTCTTTCTCTCCAAGCCTAGTTCTACATCTATAGAGCTTCAATCCAATTGCGCACTCGCTCTCCCACCGTAGTTCACGAGAGCGCCATTGTGCCTTTGCATAGTTCACGCATCCACGTCGTCGACGCACTTTCAAGAAACGGGAAGCATCCTAACACCTATAGAAGCTAAGTTTAAGAATTATTTTGTTGGCTCTATAGGACTCTTCTTGTATTTGTTACTTTGTTATTTGGTTGGGTATTCGCATTGTGAATTCCTGTCTCCTTCGTGAGACAAAATCCTTCTCATGAAGAGAAGGGGTTTGAGGCACACTACCCTCGTTCAAAGTAGTGTTGTTGTAAAAGGTTGAATCACCCTTGTTTAAGTGATTCGTTTAGTGGATTTGATAGACTTGGTCGATCAAAAAATCATAACTAGAGAGGGTTAAGTGGTGATTTTCACCCGGGTTGGGTTTCCACCTAAAAATACTTGTGCCTATTGTGTGACTGTTACTTTATGAGATTGTTATATTTTTAATTCCACATTTTTTACATTACACTGATCTCACCCCCTCCGAAGTAGGGAATTTCATTCCTGAGAGTCACCAAATAATGCAGATACACAGAAATTGAGTCTTAATAAAACTATTATTATGGTGGATGGTTACGACCGTCCTTAATAAAGTCCATGGCTGAAGGAGGGTAATAGTGTCAAAGGTCAGAAATGCGCTTTTCCTATCCATTCCTTCCCGGTGTCGAGGGTAGGCACTTCCACCAAATAAGCTACACAATATCCTCTTAACCACCATCATTCCTAATAATCATAATAAATAAAAGTCTGCATCATGTTATGTTGATTTATGAAAAAGAAAAAGAAAAAAAAAATGAAAGAAAGAAATATTTATATTAAAAAAATAGGAGAAAAAAAAAAGAAAATAGTTCAAGTTTATAGTTTTATCTTCGTATCACTTTTTTCATTATATGTCGATGTTTTTGAGGCAACAATAAAATCACCCATTGTGATCCACCAAATATGACCCTTACCTACTTTTCAGTATTTCTAACCGCCCGAATACAATTTGAGGTCCTCAGATTTAGTTGTAGGATTATTGAGACTTTAATTGAAGTGTGAATAACATGTGAGGCCACTGAACATTGAGTATATTTACAAAATCTGGTGAGATTGGTAAATCTCAGAAAGAAAAGAAGGAAAAGAGTGAGCACAAAGGGGCATCAAGAGAGCACAGTTGTTCAGCCTCTCTCTGAGTTAACTTGTTTGATAGTCTAGAGATTAAGAGTCTGTAGTACTAGATTACGTGAAGCACCGGATTAGTGTGTGCCACCAAAAACAAATACATTTCACTCGATATCTCCTACCTAAACCAAAAAGCTGGGGTCAAATTACATATTATCTTCTACTTTATCCTCGAGGGAAGTAGTTTCCTATCCCGATAGAAATACCTACCAAGGGATAAGTACGAACTGCAAATGTAAGTTGGTTATTTTCACTTGGATCCATTACCTAGGCTATTATTATCACTTCACATTTGTCTGGATCTCTAAATTTGTGGAGTAAAGAAAGAAGAATTCTCTTGATTACTTTCATTATTTTCACTTTTGCTCGGGACTAGCAAAACATAGGCATGGGGGCATTTGATAAGTCCAATTTGTTGGACAATTATTTGGCTTAAGTACATATGGAAAACATTTCCTTATAGTTTAATGACCTAAGCTAAGATGTAATCAATCTTAGCATATGTATATTTTTGTATCTACTTTGCATTCTAATACATACATTTATACTTCTTATTTGATATGTGCATGTAGAAAATAAAAGTATAATAGGTGGTTGGACATAATTAGCATTTGAAGAAGGATAAGCCCATAATTGTCCACCTCCCACCGCTACTCCCTCCACCAGCATTTAAATCCAGCAGTTGCACATGCTAAGGGCGAGGCGAGCGTTGTGGATCTGGAGAAGGTTAAAGAATCTCTTCGGGGGTTTTAAATGGGGGCTCCCTTCCTCTCCACCATGAAGAGAGCATGCACCACAGCTAGTCATGCGCACTGTGACCCCCTCACCGACCGTAGCCAGCCGCGCGCCCTCTCACCACTCTCACCGCAGCAAGTCGCACACCCTCTCACCACCCTCACCAACGGTGGCTAGCCGTGTGCCCCCTCACTGCGTGCAACCACGCCTATGTGCGAGGCAGCCGCTCCTCGCACAGCAACCCCACCACATGCACCCTCCTAGCATGCACGTGCACCTACCCAACGGTAGCCTGTGCGTGCACTCCCTCATGGCCAGAAGCCGCGTGCCCTTGTGCATGCACTTCCAGCCAGCAAGCGGTCTGCCTCCTGATCTTCCTCTTCTGGTCTACTTCTCCTCCGCTGTTTCTACAAGTGACCCAAACTTGTAGCCACCTACCCACTCATGGACATGCCTCTCGCCAGCCACTCCCACATGCAGCTACCCCCTCACGCGAAGCAGTAGCTCCACACGTAGCCGCGCCCTCGTGTGTGCACAACACCTCCACTCACAGCAACCACCCGCGTGCAGCTGCAATCCCTACCGTCCCTCTCCGCTACAACCTGCCATCCTGCCAGCCGCCACCAGCCATCTTCTACCTCACCACCATCATCTACGAGATCCTCTCCTCCGATGGAATTCCTCCACCCAAGTAAGCTACCGACGATGCCTCCTCCAATGTGTTGCGAAGAGGGAGGAAATTTCCCCTGTTTTTGCACCTATCAAAATTTACATTTGCATACCATTGGAAGTTGTGGGATTTTAATTGTTTGATTTTTATATTCTGGTGAATTTGCAAGCATGCACTTATATTTCCACATATTTGATTGGTTCCTGTTATACATATCATTTCACATTGAAATTTGATTCATATTTGCATGCAATTAAGAAGTACATCCTCTACCACTACACCTTTATCATTTACAGATTTTGGAAGCTTGAGCTCTGCTGTTAAATTTACATAAATAGTCCATAACTTTTCATAAAATTTCAAGTAAATTCAGAGCTGCATATCCATTGATTCATTTGACGAATATTTCTGCAAACATGATTGTTGCTTATCTGTGATTTATTGTAATTGTTCCTCCCTGTGGATTCGACCTGAATTTTCATGGTTAGCTTTACTGATAAAAACTTTTGATTTGGGATTTTTCCACCACGTGATTTCATTGTGACGATATATTTTTCTGACATCATTATTCTTCAAGTGAAACAATTCACGATCATTAACTCGGATTGCATCCTCAACATTAGAACAAGTCAGGTGGAATTGGTTCACTTGGTGACCCAATAAACATAAAAATTAGGTCACAATTGAAATAAACTCTTAGTCAAGTTATAATTTGAGTCACAAATAGGCTTAAAATTTGATAGACCTAGGACCTCAATCCACACGTATCTGGTCTACTTGGAACAATAGTGACAAGAGAGGTCGGGTGGGGGAAGCCCTGTAGCCTATGGGGGCGCACTACAATGTAGGGGTCTTGCAGGACTGTCCCTCTCTGGCTGCCCATGTAATTCTCAGGCAGGTGGATTTGTGATCTAGAGGCCATTGTCTCTATTAAGCCTAAGCCATCCAAATATATTTTTGGGTGTCTCGATTGGGTTTGATTGAAATATAGTCCCTCATCCTTTCTATAGTGCATGCATTGTAGGAGGTCCTTAAGACCAGTCATAAGACCTCTTCTCTAGTAGTTCATTCACGTCAGGGACAGAACCTGACAAACTTGTTTGGGTCTTCTTCTTATTTGATCCCTATCTTCTCTGACCCATTTACATCCAACCTAGGTTCTCCGCTTTCTAACTCTGACTCAATGGAGAACCTTGGTTCAAAAGGAGGAGATGACATCCAGCAACTGCAAGACCAGCTCCAGACTCTCACAGATCTTAATAATGGGTTGGCAAACCCTAGAGCAGGTACACAAATGCAGGATCATTATAATCCTGCGGAAGTGGTTATCAAGCCCAGAGTGTGTATTCCAGTTGGGGGACCTAAGACCAAACTCAAGCCGAATATTATCAACTTGATCCCCCATTTCAAAAGGATGGGTTCTAAAGACCCATTCCAACACATTCAAGAGTTGAAACTTTTGGCCCAGACTCTCGAACCAACTGTTCAAAACTAGAGCACTCTGCTCATGAAATGTTCCCTTTCTTGCTTAAAGAGAAAGTTGCCCACTGGTATCGGCCTCTAAATCGACCGATCAATACCTAGGATGAATTGCAAACTAAATTTCTAAGGAAATACTTCCTAATAAGGCATACAAATGCCCTAAGGCATCAAATATTGCATTTTCAACAAAATGTGGGGGAACCACTTCATGAGGCATGGGATCGCTTTCTCAATCTCATGCGAAAATGCCCACATCATGGAGTTCCTAAATGGGAACAAGTCCAATCTTTTTATCGGACACTCCATGAAGATATTCGACTTTTCGTCGATGCAGCTTGTTGAGGAAATTTCATTGACAAACATGAGAATGCTATTTGGGAAATTCTCGAAAATATGGCTGAGAATTCAATAAACAATGCATCCATGGGTATGTTCGATAGGATGACTACCCGTGCATCAACAAACACACGTGGGACACGTGAAACACAAGACTTATCCTCTTCCGTCGATATGGAGGTTGTGGCCAGTCGATTAGATAAAGTCTCAATAATTGAGAAAAAGCTTGACAATTTGATTCGCCAGCTGCAGAAGGTCACTTCTTCTCAACAGAACATGCATGCACAACCAGCCATAAGGAGGGAGGCCATGCATAATATTCACTACATCAGGATGGACATGAATTCATCAACTTCTGACACTGGGTTTGGGGGAAACTCTGAACCTACTTATCCTAGCTGGGGGTCCTTTGAACCCCATTATCCTAATTTTTCCAGAGCTCGTCAACCTTGTTAGGAACTCCACGCCATCCAAAACAACCCCTATTCTAACTCCTATAATCCTGGCTGGCGCAATCATCCTAACTTCTCCTGGTTGGCGAATTCCTATCCTCAAAATTCTAGACCTCAATATCCACCCCGACCACAAAATCCACACTCATATCAGCCTACTCAACCTAGGCCCAATCAGAATTTTCAACATGGGCTAAGTAAAGATGATCAAATGAGCATGATTCTTCAGTCCCTGGCTGATATACAGAAGATTATTGTTGCTATTCAGAGGCAGCATACTGCAGATATGGCAGATATGCGCAACGAGATTCTGCAAATGGCTGAGACTCGCTAGCGAGGCACATTACCCTCACAACCTCTGCCAAAGCATAACAACATGCCAAATCAAAGATACGTTGTGAACCCAAAGCAGGGCCAATTTCATTATGTGCAACTAGGCCCTTCTGCTCCTATAATCAAGACAGGTCAGAAGCATCAACTTCTGTACCTGACTCATCTCAACAGCAGTAGCCACCTATCCTACCCACTTCTCCATATCTTGCTGGATTACATTCTGTCACAACCCGTAGTAGGAAGTGTACTAAGGATCCTGAGCCTAAGAGATACGTTAAACCTAAACCTAGTACATCTCAATCTGGAGTGATTATTAAGGATAACTCAAGTACTACAGAACCCACTCCAGAGGAGCCTGAGACCACACCTTTTCCTAAGGCATTGACCAAAGGAAATAAGGGCAGGAATCCACCACAAGTTGATGAGGACTTGATCAGGCTCTTTAAGCAAGTAAAGATTAGCATTCCTTTGATGGATGCTATACGTCATATATCAGCTTACGTGCAATTTTTAAAGAACATATGCACTCCTAAGTGCAAGCCAAAGAATTCTGACGGGAGACCTATTTGGCTATCGGAGCAGGTTAGCTCCATTATCTTGAGCAAGCTTCCGGAGAAATTGAAAGACCCTGGCACCCCTTTGATCTCCTACAAGATCGAGGATTTAGAAATTAATCAGGCTCTTTTAGATTTAGGTGCATCCATTAACCTTATTCCCACGACCCTCCTAAAATATTTTGAGGATTCTAAACTTAAACCCACAGAAGTGACATTGCAATTAGTCAATCGATCTATTAAGTCACCCCATGGAATTTTGGAGGATGTAGTTATAAAAGTCTAGGATTTCTATTACCCAGTTGATTTTATTGTACTAGACATGGATACACCAGAAAACCTAAAAGATACACCTATAATTTTGGGGAGACCATTCCTAGCAACAGCTAAGGCAAACATTAACTGCGAGGAGGGCCAAATGGAGTTAAAATTTGGGGATAAGACAATGAAAATTGATATATTTTAGGCCCATAGAGGAATCAATTGTGGTGTAATTCAGGAAATAAATAGTATCGATTCACTTATTGAGGATCCTGTTGCTAAAATGAATATAAATATTCCTAAGCAAGAACCATTAGAAGTCCAATCCAGATTACACCTTGAGGAAGCTAGTCCACCTCTAGTTCCCCCTCAGGCTAGCCTCGACCTTCCTACTACTGCTAAGAACCAGGTACTTGAACAAAAATCGCTTCCTGACAATCTCAAGTATATCCTTTTTGGTTCGAACAACACGTTTCCTGTGGTTATCAACTCCTTTTTATCCTCCGATCGGGAAATGCATTTGATTTTCATCCTCCGAGAACATCGTAGGGCCATCGGTAGAACCTTAGATGATCTCTCTGGCATAAGTCCTTACTGTACCCACCACATTTTTACAGGAGAAGGCTCACGACCTACGCGCGAAGGACAGCACTGACTCAATCCAAATCTTCAAGAGGTTGTGAAGAAAGAGATAATTAAATGGCTTGATGCGGATATTATCTATCCCATCTCTGATAGCCATTGGGTCAGCCCAATTCATGTGGTACCTAAGAAGACTGGTCTAACCATTATCAAATCAAAGTCTAGAGAATCCATCCCCACCAGAATTGCAAATTCATGGAGAGTCTCAATAAACTACAGGAAATTGAATACCTCCACGAAGAAGGACCATTTCCCTCTATCTTTCCTTGATCAGATTCTCGAAAAATTAGCGAGAAATTAGTACTTCTATTTCTTGGATGGATACTCAGGCCATAATAAAGTGGCCATTCATCCTGAAGACTAAGAGAAAACCACTTTCACCTATCCCTATGGAACATTTACATTCTGTAGAATGCCTTTTGGACTCTGCAATGCACCTACTACCATACAACGGTGCATGTTGGCAATATTCTCTGACATGGTGGGTGAATTTTTAGAGGTCTTCATGGATGATTTTTCTGTCTTTGGAAAATCGTTCAATGAGTGTCTAGGCCATTTGACTAAGATCCTCCAACGATGCATTGGTGTAAATCTGGTCCTAAGTTGGGAAAAGAGCCATTTCATGGTTCCCCAAGGAATAGTTCTTGGACACCTTGTGTCTGGGCAAGGTATCCAGATTGACCGAGCAAAGATGAATTTAATATCCAAACTCCCTCCCCCTTCCTCAGTCAAAGAAATCAGACCCTTTTTGGGGCACATCGGATTCTATCCATGTTTTATTCCTGACTCCACAAAGATTGCCAGGCCCATGATTAACTTATTATCAAAGGGTATTCCCTTCAATTTCTATGATGATTGAGCCAAAGCCTTCAAAATCCTTAAGGATCGAATCACCAAGACACTAGTATTGCTACCCCCTGACTAGTCTCATCCATTTGAGATCATGTGTGATGCGTTAAATTTTGCTGTTGGGGTAGTCCATGGTCAAAAAGTTGATGGGAAACCCATAGTGATCTATTACACAAGTAAAACGTTGAACGACACCCAACAAAATTATACTATCACTGAGAAGGAACTTCTGGCTATTGTTTTTGCCCTGGAAAAATTTTGATCGTACCTTCTCAGGTCCAGCATAATCATATACTCGGACCATACAATGATACGACACTTGCTCACCAAGAGGGACGCGAAGCCTCATTTGATTCGTTGGATCTTGCTTTTGCAAGAATTTGATTTAGAGATTTGTGACAAAGTGAGAAAATAGAATGTAGTTGCAGATCATCTATCCCACCTTCCCTCATCTATCATTGATCCATCACTACCTATTTCTGAGCATTTTCTAGATGAGCATCTTATGGGCATAGATGCTAGGCTTCCCTGGTATGCAGATATTGTTAACTACTTGGCGTCAAACCAAATTCCATCTGATTGGCCCAAAGCCAAAAAGGACAAATTGATTTCCGAGACCAAGTATTATTTCTGTGAAGATCCAAATCTTTTTTGCATCGAAGCTGACCACATCATCTGGAGATGTATTCCTGACATGGAAATCAATGATATTATCTCATTTTGTCTTGACTAGGCCTGCGGTGGCCAATTTTCTAGGCATAAAACTGCAGTCAAAATCCTCCAAAGCGGCTTCTATTGGCCAACTTTATTTAAAGATGCACACAAATACAATAGGGCATGTGCTTGTTGCCAAACATTAGGCAACATGGGCTATCGCGATATGATGCCCTTAAATCAGATCATCGTGTGTGAAATTTTTGATATTTAGGGGATTGATTTTATGGGCCCATTTCCAAATTTGAATGGCTTCGAATATATTCTTCTTATTGTGGACTATGTGTCCAAGTGGATTGAAGCCATTCCTACCCGAACCAATGATCATAAGGTCGTTATTAGATTTATTCACGATAACATCTTCTCCAGGTTCCGTGTTCCTAAAGTAATTACATCTGATGGTGGGACCTATTTCGTGAATGTTCATTTCCATTCGGTACTTAGAAAATATGGGGTGTCTCATCACATTTCTACCCCGTATCATCCGCAAAGGACTTGCTGAGTTATCAAACCGGGAAATCAAAAAGATTCCACAGGTCACTGTCTGACCTGACAGAAAGGATTGGTCAACCAGGCTTCCGGAAGCATTATGGGCTTATAGGACTGCACATAAGACCTAATTACAAATGTCACCCTTCAAGACTATTTATGAGAAGGCATGTCACCTTCCTATAGAAATGGAGCATAAAGCCTTTTGGGCAGTACAAAAGTGCAATCTAGACCTCAGAAAGGCTGGTACTCACCATCACTTGTAAATAAGCGAACTCAATGAGCTACACAATGATGCATATGAGAACTCATAAATTTACAAGGAACAAATTAAAGCCTTGAATGATAAGCACATTTCACATAAATCATTCAGTCTTGGTCAAAAAGTACTTCAATTTAATGCCCATCTTGAGCTCTTCGCGGGTAAGCTCAGATCTAAATGGACCGGACCTTTCTAGTTAGGAGGATTTTTGGTAATGGAGCTGTGGAAATCTCACCTACCGATCGTGACTCTATACCATTTGTTCTTAACGGCCAACGTCTTAAACCTTTTCTTGAACTTCATGATTTGAGTCAGATCGAGGAATCGCTTGACCTCCATTCCACTTGAGCTGCATTGCGCCCAGCTAATGGTACTAAATTTATCACTTAATGGGAGGCAACCCGTCATCTGAAAAACCCGAGACCTTTCTTATCTTTTTTTGTGCAAATCACTCCACTACACTTTAGAGTTCCTAATTTAATAACAGTCATTTCTGAACCACCGACCCACCCTTAAATCTGTTCTAAAATTATGAACTAAGCTAAATTTGAACCCATCCTATTTGCAATTAGGGCATTACAAAACTTAGGCAGGGGGATTAAAGTGCAATTATTTGAAATTCATGATTGAAAGGTTCTCACAAAAATACACATAGATTCTCATAAAAAATCAAAAAAATAAAAATAAAAATAAAAATAAATAAAAAAAAGAGAGAAAAAAAATCAATAGGCATTTTTAGTTTGTTGAAGCTCTTAAACATTCAGTTATGGAGTCAGGAAAAAATTTTCTTCCATAAGATTCTAATAAAACTATAACTAAGGCGGATGGTTATGACCATTCTTTATGGAATCCTCGACTGAAGGAGGGTACTAATGTCAAAGGTCAGAAATACACCATCCCATCCATTCTTTCCTAGTGCTGAGAGTAGGCACTTCCACCAAATAAGCCACATAATATCCTCCTGAACATACCCATTTCCCAATAATGCCTCATTAATATATATTGTGTTGTGTTGAGTTATATCTTTATAAAAAAAAAAGAAAGGAAAAGAAAAAAGAGATATATATATGTACATAGATACTTTTGATCCAAAAAAAAAAAAATAGAGGGAGAGAGAAAGAATGTGTTTAGATTGCATTGAGGCAACATTACCTACCATACTTTATACCCTACCAAATACAGCCTTTACCTATCTTCTTGTATTTCTAACCACCTAAATACGGGTTGAGAAGTTCCGACTTAGTTATTGGGTTATCAGAGCTTAATCAAAGCATCAAAGCCTTGAGAGACCACCAAACATATTGACAATATGAAAAATTGTGAGCTCTTGATATATACAAAAAAAAAAGCGGAAGAGAGTATGCATAAAGGAACTAAAAAGAGAGCATAGTCTTAAGCATTTCTCCGAATGGATTTATTTAATAATCTAGACATTCAGAGTCTGAAATACTAGATTATATGTAGCATCAATTGAGTATGAGCCACCAAGAAAAAAATCCTTTCAACTCAGACATCTTCGACCTATACCTAAAAGTCAGGGTTGAACCAAAGATCACCTATTATCCCTGATGGAAGAAAGTTTTTGCCTATCCTGATACATTTATACTAGGGGTTGAAAATGAAATTTAAATGAATATTTAAAAAAAAAAAGGGGGGAGGGGGGAAGAAGGAGAGTAAATTCTTTATAACTGCATAACAGAAATACCCTTATTCCAAACATGTGGGCTAAAAGCTCTTAAATTTGCTAAGGGATTAGCAAATGATAGGCATGGGACTATGATGGTAGAGCCATCATGCTCTATAATTCACTTAATTTAGCTAAGTCCTAAGGTAAATTGATCTAAATAATACATAAAAGAGGTACAATATCATATGGAGGAAGATTCATCGGATTAATCCCAAGAGACCGCAAAATAGGTCAGAATAATCAATTTAGGGTTTCCTTTGAAATTATGCTATTAAAGAGAACAATTAAACCCTATATTTGATCTGACCTAATTTGATAGAATTCTAATGAAAGTATTGCAAATTAAACCTTTTAAAAATTATAAGTAAATATCCCACAAGGTTTAATTTGATCAGATATGTCAAAGAACCCAATTAAACCTAAAACAATAACCTAGGTGAATAATTAATGTCAATGGAGTTTAAATGGAGGATTTACCAACTAGACAACTTCAAAACTCAAAATTGAGATAACCACCAGATTCCCTAGATCCTAATTGAGCTTCCATAAAAAGTTGGGCCTGATTTGACAATAATCGTACCTACTTTGCATTTAGGCTCCTAAGTTACTTAAATCATTGCACCTAGGTCCAATTTCATTACTCTTTGGTCCTCATCTTGCGAACCAGTCTTGACATCATCTTCCTCCTCCAGCTACCATGGAATTGTTGACCGAACTATCTGACGACTTTCCTACGCCATTTCTTGCCACTTCAACATCAGTTGAGCTTGACCTCTAAGGAGAAGTTGTTCGCCGTTCTGTTCTGCGTAGGGCGAGACTCATCTCCCCGGTTGCCAACACTGCAATAGCCCACAATCTCTGGTCAAAAACAAATGCAGAGATATGAGTTGTTGGAAGATCTTATCGCTACCTCCTGCAACGAATTCACGCTCGTCCGAGGCTCTATAAAGCCTCGCGATACTCCTCCGAGTGGAGTCGCCTGGAATCCGAGCTCAACCACTGCCTTCTCTTCTTCCTCCATGCAATGCCATTGCTAGACCTTGAGGTCCTCTCCGCCCCTTTGCTCTACTACCTCTCGCTATCAAACGAGGTTGCAGCTGCCTTTGTCTCTCTCTCGTCAAACTTCTAAGCCAAGCAGTCGACTCTCTACCTTCTTCATCGGCCTCAATTCCTTCTCTGATTCTTCGTCGGTGGCCTACCATAGCCATCGGTCTCCACCTCTCCTTCCTCCAAATTAGGTTAGGGTTTTTATTCCCCTTTCTTCCCTCTACCTTCTTATCTCTTCAATTTTAAATTCCAACCTCGTTTGAGCCATCATCGACCATCATCTTTAAGGGCTCCAATGAGCATCTTGGCCACATCACCAAGCCCCTTCGTACAACACATAGAAATAGGAAAAAGCTTTGGGGATCTTCCCTGAAGCACCTTGACTGATCTAGGACTGAAAGATTCATTTTGCAGTTCATAGGTACCTATCGGAGCTACCATCCTCTCCACCTCTGGCAACCACTCCAGTGAGTGTTTCAATCTGCTACAGATCTCCATTCCAATCGCTGACAAGCCCACAACTTCCACCGTACGCCCACGACCAAAAGCCCTAATTCTTTTGGGCCGCTCAACCAACCCACCGTTTGCCATCAAAATCCTTCATCGTCTAGCCACCTCATGCACTATCACGCCACGAGACCACCACCCACATGTTCACTGTGGTCAGGTGAAGGTTCTAAATTGCTTTAACGTGGCCGAGAGGCCTCATTCTTGTTTTCGAGTACAAGAGTTATTCCGCCATTGCTGTTGAAGCTTCGAACTCACTTGAAGCTTGTTCTTCAGATGATTGCTCCAAGTTTTGTTCCCAGGTGCTGCGGAACCCTCTCAGCAACACATGCAGTAGGTTAATTGGGAGTATTAATCACTTTCCCAACCTTAAATTAAGAGTGGCGTTAGTAGCAATAGCAAATAAATTGATTTTGTCATCTTAGCTATTCACCTCAAGTAACACCAGGGGTGAGGTCCCCACATACCCCACGCACCTCGCACGTGACACTCCTTCACGTAGGCCTAAAATGGTAACCTGTCGAAGCCCACACCTGAGCTACTACCCACGTCGATAGCTCTGGTCCTGGGTACGTGGATCCCTGATGCTTGATTACCTGAGGATCTAATTAGACATTAAGGAAGAGAAGGGAAAGAGAAAGAGAGAGTGTGAGGGGTAAGGGAGGCTCTTGCAGCGAGGAACAATACCACTACACCCTCACCCTCAAGACTTAAGGCGTCTATGCCTATTCTTTGTCGTTTGAGGGTAAAGTGCTGAGTTGAGTTATAAACGTTGATAATTGATAGTTGTGTTGAATGTGGTGGTTTAAACCATCACTTTTGCTCTATTTTTTTTATCTATCTATAAAGAAGCACTTTATTTACTCAGCATATTTTACCTTTTTAATAGTGATAAATTGTGCGAATAACTGCTCCTGGAGACGACCTCGGATTTCTTTTTATTCGAGTATTAAAAGTTTAAATGATTGATTCATTTTGATCACTATACTGCGACGCGACTATTTCATAATATGATCGATGCAAACCAAACAGTAAAGGGTTGTTCCAGGTGCATTTTGTTCATTGGCTGCAGTAAATCTACATTGTGAGCTCGCATTCCTAGGGAGAGGGTCTGTAGCAGGTTTCTGGTTTGGTTCAACAGTTCATCAATCTTTTTGTCCACCAACTCAACTCGATCCAACTTCTTGGGTATAATGTCCATGTCAATTGTTCCAGAATTGGCTTGCATGTCATAGATCCCACCACTGGGTTGACTAGATAGATTAAACTGGGTCATAGAGGCATTGTTGAGTGAGTCATGGACTCAAAGAGTTCAAATGCTCTCTCCTCATCATTTTTCAAAATGTTGGCTCCACATGAGGCATCAACAAAGTTCCTAAGGTTGTTGTCCAGACCATGGTTGGAAGATCTGAGCCAATTGCCACCTTGGAACCTCATGGTGTGGGCATTTCCTTAACAATTCATTAAATCTTTCCCATGCCTCATGGAATTGTTCTCCACCTTGTAGTGTAAATGTGGTAATGGCTCTTCTAAGGGTATTGGTTTTACCTATGGGGAAAAATTTCTTCAAGAATGCATGCCTCAGTTCCTCCAAGGTGGAGATGGGTCTCCCTGAGGTTCTAAGCCAGTGAGATGCTTTGCCTTTTAGGGAGAGAGGGAACATCTTAATCAAAATAATGTCCAAGCTGATGTTCCTGGGTTTCACAATTCGGGCGATTTGGTATAGGTCCTCAAGGTGTTGGAAGGGATCCTCATTTGAGTTCCCATGAAAGTGGCTCTGAATTAAGCTCAAGACAATAGGTTTCAACTCAAAATCATCTCCCCCTTTGGGGACCCTAAGATGTGGCTCAATCTGGATAGCAGACGAATTCTAAAAATCACTGAGAGGCTTAGGTTGGTCCTTAGGAGGTTGTGGTGGGTTAGGTGTGTTTAGTGGAGGTTGCCCCTGAGGGTTTTGCAATCGGTGTATGGCTTGCAATTGGTATCCTTAGAGTGTATACCTTAGGTGTCTTAGAAGCCTCAAAGGGGTGAACAGATCTGTAAGTACTTAACCACCATTCCCGATGTCAATTTGGCCAGGTTGATTACGAGGGGGTTGAAGGGAAGGTTCTTCCTCTGGCTTTCGCCATCAGTTCCGTAGACCACACAATCATGATCGTTTGACACTTCCCTATAGCCTAGACACTATATTCTACAAAGGGAATGAAGGCCAAGTGCCTAGAAAACCTAATCACACCTTCAAGACTTAGACCAGTCCTACCTAGGGCATGCCTACTCCATTTTAATAAGGGCTAGGTTAGTGATTATGCTCAGGATATGTGATGAGGCATTGTTTGGGGTTGTGCCTCCTAGTTAACCGATTTAAGCATGTGTGCACTTAACAAAACATGGTTTTCAAGCAAGGATTTTAGGATGTGATGTCTTTTAATGATTTTTCCTTGCTTTAATGCTTTTTAGGGTTGAAGTTCCTTAATGTTTTCAAACAAGGTTCAAGTGGGCACACCAGGTTTCACACACAATGGGCGAAAATCAATTCCCTTTAGAATAATGTGACCCTATAAAAATAACCCTAGTGTATTCACCTTAGTGTTCATGCAATTCTATCAGGTGAGTTGATTTTAATTATGGGGAGTGGTGCGGCCCAAGTCAAGTCATGGTGGCTTCAAAAATACCACTCAAAAGAAAGAAGAACACTCCAAAAAGATTATCTTTTCAAGAACGTTAGAGTGCATTTTTTTGTTAGGTGATGAGTTTGGAATGTGGGTCAAGTAGCCATTCACCATGCCAATTTTAGATTTTTATATATTTTTTTGTATTATTTTAGGCAAGCAAACAATAAATGGGTGGAGTAATACTCACAACTGTCTTCACTGCCCTTTACTCTAGGTCCACTGTCTTCTATCGCGCTCCTCTGTTGCCTAAGCATCGAGTTCCTACAACCAATCAAGTAAAGAGAGCAAAATGAGTTAGAAGTTGTGAATACATATGCAGGATAAAAGCAACAAAAGAAATCCGTTGCCTCCCTGGCAACGACGCCAAAAACTGGTGGGTGTGGAACGTAGTTGTTTAATTATGCCATTATAGTATGCTTTCACGACATCGATTTTAATTTAGAATTTGGAGTTGGTGAGTCCAAGTGTCGAACACAAGGAGGCATAAAATTAGATTATTTTGTCGCTTTAATTGTCACAGGAATGCGTGGTTTTCTTGCTTGCGAGAAAATGTGAGAGAGAGAGAGTAAGGTTAGAGATCGTGTTTAAAACATGACCAGCATTAAGATGATGTGAGTTACAATATTTGAAACATCATCAATATATAGCATGCAATTAAGGTTTGTTTACAACTACAACAATAGATGAAAGCCTAAACAAGTGCAAGATAAACTAAAGTAAAGAGAGAGTGTGAGGAGTCAAGGTAGCCACAGCAGTGGAGGGAGGCTCCGTCGATGGCTTGACAACTCTGAGGCAAGTATGGAGTATTTGGTGGAGCTAGGAGAAGGCTAGGGTAGTATGGAAGGTGTGTGTGTATTCAATGCCTTTGAATGGGGTGGTTGGAAGGGTTATAGACAATAGGGGTTTCTAAATTAAGGGCTTTAGTGCCATCCAGGATGTCACTAAACCCATTCTAGAAACGTCGATAAAGCCCCTCTCCCGCCGGTCCAAGCACACACGCATGTTTCCTTCACCTACGTGATCTGTGTGCACGCCATGTGAGCCATCCGATGGATTATCGGACAGTTGAGAGTTCGCATGGGCGCACGATATGGATCGCACCTTGAGCACGTGTGGGCGATGGCGTGCATCCAGAAAGCCACATAGCCTCCATCCGCACCTTTCGCACCTTCATCTATGGCTGAATTTCCTTCTTGCGTGCCTCCACTACCGATTTGAGCCCTACCCCGACTCGAATGCACGTCTACGTGAGTGGATTTGAGGCACTAACCATTGCGCCAATGATGCAATATGGTTGCGGTTTTCACGAATCCTCAGTCATCTGAAGGGAGATTGGATGACCATGGTTGCTCCTACACGATGAAGAGAGGCAGTGGATGCGGCAGGCAGGTGCCACGTGGCATGTCATGGGTCGTTGATCATTAAATCAACAGCTAGAACTTCTTGGGCTGGTCGAGGGAGCTCCAGATGTCGGATTTAAGTGATTTCAAGTCTGTTGGACTCCATTCGTCGATCTGAATCCATCTGTGCAGTCTGATTGGTCATCTGAGGCCTATTTCAACATGCACTTGTACATATGGCCATTAAACATTGATTTATAAGCAATCTCAAATCGCAATGCATGCATTGCTCCTATGGCCATCATGACATGTTATTAGTGCGCATATGTCCTCAAAACTAACCCCAGTTGATGGAATTATCATCATTGAATCTAGAGTTATCAACATTCTACTATCACCTCTCAGTAGTTTGTTGGATCTAATAGAAGACGGTTTGCCTGACTCCATAATTCCTGTCCAAGGGTTTAGGAAAAGAAGCAACGCTTCTTCTTGACAAACTAAAGATGTCTATCAGTCTTCATAGTGGATCCATTGCAAATTCTACATGCAAGTTTGAAATTGTACTGGATTCTAAATTTAGGAATCAATTAAAGAGTAAATCCATAGTCAAACCTCTTAATAAAATCTATTTTCTAAGATATTGGTAGGAAAATTTTTCAATTTTTGTGTACTACCCCCCCATGCCTTAGTTCTTGCTTGCCTCAATGCATGAATAAGAGAGAATAAAGTAAAATAGGGTGTAAGTGGATAGAAATCACCTGGAATTGCTCCTGATTCATAATTCAGCCTATTCCATCCCAAACATGATATTCACAATATGTAGAACAATATGCAAAAATGAAATATGTTATGTATATAAGATATCTACTTATGTATAAGTGCTGAGTTTAATGCCTCCAGTCAGGAGAAAATTCAATTACATGTCCTCAATGAAATTAATAATTTCATTAGTAGGAGGTTCCTGGGTTATAAATGACTTAAGGCACTAGCCATTTACCATAGAAACATGCCCAGATTTTGGATCCATAATTTGGACTGCCCCATTAGAATATGGGTAAATCACACGATATGGGTTAGTCCACGTGAACTTGAGCTTTCCTGCAAAGAATTTGAGTCAAGAATCAAATAACCAGACCTGTTGGTTAAGCGTGAATTTCTTCCTTTAGATGTGGCAATCGTGAAAAGCCTTAGTTTTATCTTTGTATACGTTTGCATTCTCATAGGCTTCCCATCAAATTTCTTTTAATTTGCTGAGCTGGAGCTTCTTCTGATAACTTCCTGCATCAAGGTTAAAATTACGCTTCTGCACTACCCAAAAGGTGAGATCCTCTAGCTCAACAGGAAGGTGACAGGCCTTTCCATACACCATGCAGTATGGTGACATTCCGAGCAGGGCCTTGTACGTGGCCCGATATGCCCAAAGTGCATCGATCAATCGATCAGACCAATCTTTCCTATCTGGTCAAACCATCATCTATAGAATAAGCTTGAATTGATGGTTAGAAACTTCAGCCTACCCATTAGTCTGTAGATGATACAGGGTGGCAATTCGGTGTTGTACCCCATATTTCTTCAATATAGACCTAAAATGAGCATGGATGAAGTGATTGCCCCTGGAACCTCCGAATGCATAGTCGATGTTCATGCAGGCTGTTGCCAAAAATGGGTGACCCAAAATAATCAGTGCATCATGGAAATTAGGGGGAACCTCCATATCGAGAACGTAAAGGTCCACTAGAAAGGAGAATCCATCAACATTTGCGATGACGTTCTCAACCACCCCCCTCAGTGCTTTTAGTAATCGATCGGCCAATTATATTGTAATCGAGGTGGGTTTCAACTCCCCAAATTAGAATTGATCAAATACTACAATGGGAGTTAGGTTGATGGACGAACCCAAATCGAGAAGGGCCCGATCAAATAGAGAATCCTGCAAAAAAGTAGGAAATGAGTAGGGTACCAAGGTCTTCCTTTCTACGTGGTAAGTCGACTAGAATTATGGTGCCAGCTTCGTTCGGCAATACCGCGTGTCGTCCATTTTTCTACTGTCGCTTTGGGGTACAGTAGTCCTTGAAGAACCTTGAGATAGTAGGGATGTGATCTACTACATCAAAAAGAGGGACCTGAATGTGAACCTCTTTCAACATAGTTCTCAGGTCCTCGAAATTCCGCGTGCCCTTTTTTCGGGATAAATCTCGTGTCAGAGCCTCGGGAAAAGGGACGGGAATCTCAGGGTCAATTAGTCTTGTACCCTTATGTACATTAGGTGGCTCCTAAGAGGAAAAAAGATACGAACAATCCTGTGGTAAAGGGCACAAAAAATCATGACCTGCTTGCCTAAGTGGTGGATCCTGTGTATTCTTCCTGCCCAATGTGATAGCCTTTGCATCAGCGTATAGTCATTGAGGTGGCGAAGGAGCGAAAGGGGCAGAATAGGCAGGATTTTGCAATAAAGGTGGCTGACCCTATACATAACCAGGTGATGTAGGAGGTGCTTGTAATACAACTTGTGCATGTCACTGTGATGCCGTGGACTTAGGCGGAGTGCCCTGGTTCTACACATATCTTGCGTTAAGGACAAGTTGGGAGGGCAAGGCTCCCTACTATCCATGCTCCTACAGCAATTGATTTTGCATATTCTGTATGCTCTGTATCTGATCAGCCATAGCCTTCATATCTGCAAATTATCATGACTCAATTTTCGCATTGAATCTTGCAATTCCTCTTTTAATGCCTCAAAAGGATTGGCCCACTTTGGAGGGTGATTGGCATCATGGTGCAGCAGCTGATAAATAGAATGTGATTACTGCTGAGATAGGAATGGCTGCTACCTCGGGTATGTGTTTTGCGCATTCGCCTATTCTCTGGCCTATTAATGTGGATCTTGATTTGGTGTCTGTGAGTTACCAGACAAGGAAAAG
This sequence comes from Thalassia testudinum, assembly GCA_037157565.1. Classification (NCBI taxonomy): domain Eukaryota; kingdom Viridiplantae; phylum Streptophyta; class Magnoliopsida; order Alismatales; family Hydrocharitaceae; genus Thalassia; species Thalassia testudinum. Next base: position 18,789,075 of record JAZHRO010000063.1, read on the forward strand.
TTTGGATGCTTGTGCCAACTAGGATTATACATCTCCGAATACAGGTTATTATGCTCATAAACTTGGATAGCATTGACATCTTCATTGGCCAAAGATGTTTGAGCACATTTCATCAAAGGAATACGCACTAGAATCATCATGGTGTGTGTAAACCTGATTATATGGTGCCCGATCCAGATTAATCACGGGTTCCTGATATGCAGGATCTAGTGAAGAAGGAGAAGATACATCTTGAGTGAGTAAATGTACTCGAGCAGGAGGTACTCGGGATGCGAAACAAGAGTGAGATGCAGTAGAATTACCAGAAAATCCAGGTTGAGCTCAAATCAATTTGTTGAGCTTCTTCTCAAGCAAATTCACCTTATCCAGCTTCTTGGTGATAATGTCCATATCAGCTCTGACAGATTCGATGTGAGCTTCTTGGATACTAACTCGTTGCTGCCCAGGTTGCTGGAATTAGTTCATAAACATGACATTCGTTGAGTTCTTTCTTAAGGACTCAAACAACTCCAATGCGTTATTTTCATCCGTCACGAGGAAATTCCCGCCGCTAGATCCATCAGCAAGGTATCAATGTGTCTCTGATGACTCTACAATTATTAGTGTCAATTATATCAATTAGAGACAAATTCGAGGGCACATGTGCATTAATATCATATTATAGTGGGTCTGGGAGCAATAATGCATACGGTGTGATTTCTACGGTTAGATTGCTTATAATTAATGTTTAATGACCATGTGTAAAAGTACATATTGAAATAGGTCTCAAATGAACAATCAAACCGTATGGATGGATCCGGATCGACGAATAGAATCCAATGGACTCAAAATCACCGCAATCCAACTTGTGTATATCCCACAACAAGCCCGAGAAGGTCTGACCATTGATTTGATGATCAATAGCTCTCATTGCACCATGTGGCAACCACTCCACCCTCCATCATGCGCCCGCCTCTCATTCACCGCGTGCATGCGCTGAACCACCGTGGATCACCAACAGACGGCCTTTGTCATGCCATTTCACACTTCATCGTCAACCACACGATCACCATCAGATGGTGGCAAGCACACGAGGGGAAATGCAAAAAATGAGACAACTTCGCACCTATAGCACGTTGGTCCGCACCTCGAGCAACGTAAGGCAGGCATAAGTTCGAGGCATCGCAAGGCGTAATTGCATGACATGAGAAGAGGCGGTAAAATTCGACTAACGAATCTCCATTGAGCATATGACGAAGCGGCTATGTGGCGCAGCCACATGCGCTAGATGCACACGATGAGTCGATGCATGATCCCGCATGCGATCTTACGTGCAATTGTACGAGCCAATGAGGCGGGATCTTAAGGGTGTAGTGAGGCGTGACATCAGCCCTTAATTGCCTATCGGACGGTCAGCAATGCGAGCTCATGGATCGCGTACGATGGCAGCTGTGCTTGAGTGAGCACCAGTGGGCGCTGAGCTAGGCTTTAGCAATGCCTACAGCTAGGCTACGGCAACATCCTTACTATCGCTAATTGTTCGATACCTATTTTGGCCGCCTCTCCTCCACTATAAAGAGGCCTACACCCCTTCATTCATGGCATATCTCTTCCTCTCATCTACCAAGCATAATCCCACGACCTTCTAAAGCATAGAGTAAGCCTTGGAGCTACTGAGCCACTGACGGATGCCCATCCACCACCGTGGTTGCCTCGACACTCCAATTGTTGCAATTAGTTGTTTGTTTTCTTTAGTTTAATGCTTATATTTCTTAAAGCTTTCATCTAGCATTGCAGTTGTCAAATAATTTCACCAATTCAATATATATTAGTTTTTATTATCATCTTGTAATAGACTCTGTTATGCTTCATCATGTCTACTTTTCGTGCATTGTTAGATATCGTTGCTTTACTACGAATTTCTATCCCTAATCTTTCTATCCCTTTTTCTCATTATCTTTTCACAAGCAAACTAAATAAATATCATGTGACAATTAAGCGATTAATTGATCCGATTTTACGCCTCCTTGTGTTTGTCACTTGGACCCACCATTCAATTCTATTATTAAAATTGATGTCATAAACGCTTACTACAACAGACAAATTAACTAATTTCTTTTTTCGATGTCAATTTTTGGTGCCATTGCCAAGGAGGCAATGGATTTTTTTAGTCGCTTCTATCCCTTCATTGGTGCTCACATTTCTAACTTGCTTTTCTTTCTATTAATTGATTGTAGGAATTTGGCAAGAAACCGTCAAGAGAAGTGTATCCCAAGATGGTAGATTGGGAGTAAAGTGCAGTGGAGATTTTGGTGAGTACCACCTTATGTACCGTAGATTCATCTTCTTGTATCTAAAAAAAAAAGATCGCATCTAAGCTCATGCATGAACATTAAGATAGAATGTTTGCTTGTTTGCTTGCTTAAAAAAAATCTTAAAAAAAAAATGGCATGGCGAATTCCTATTTGATCCACATCACAAACCCACCGCCCGAAAAAAAAAATTTACATTCTAATATTCGTAGAAAATCTTTTTGAGTGTTTCTCCCTTTGAGTGATGTTTGCGAGGTCACACATGTCTTGTTTTGGGCCACACCACTCTAATTCAAATCAACTCACCTGGTAGAGTTGCATAAACCTTAGGGTGAATACATTAGGGTTATTTATTTCTAGAGCTACATCAATTGCTCTAAAGGAAATTGACTATCATCCGTTGTATGCAAAACATTGTGTGCCCACTGCAAACATTACTTGAATCTACTTAGAAATTTTAACCCTAAAAAGCATTAAAGCAAGGATGAATCATTAAAAGATACCACATCTTAGAAAACCTTTGCTTGAAAACCCTGTTTTGTTAAGATCACATCTCAATTAGATTAATCAAAAGGCACAACCCCAAAAATGCCTCATCACATATCCTGAGCACAAGCAATAACCTAGCCCTAAATTAAAATCTAGTAGGCATGCCCTAGGTAGGACTAATCTAAGTCCTGGAAGTGTGATTGCATTTGTTAAGTGCTTGGCCTTAATTCCCATTATGGAATCTGGTGTCTAAGCTATGGGGAAGCGTTAAATGATCGCGGTTGGGAGGTATCAAGGATCCACGGTGTAAGCCAAAGGTCGAACCTTCCCCTCAATCCCCTCGTAATCAACCTGGCTAAATTAACTTTTTGAAAAGGGGTTTAAATACTTGTAGATTTGATTACTCTTTCAACAATTTTAGGTCACCTAGGTCTACACTGTAGGGCCTAGTTTGTTGCTTGGTTATGCACACATAATTCTCTCGACTATTCTTCCCTCATCCCTCCACTTCTTCCAAACCATGGATTTCAATGCCTATCCATCTTACCCAAACTATCCCCAACATGATTTGTATTCTAACTCAAGTAGACCGTATCCACAGTTTACTTGGGATAGCCAGCCACCTATTTAGGGATATAATCAAAAACCTAAGTACCCAGAATGTCCCTCTTTTCCCAACTATCCCAATTTTACCCAACCAGCACCAACCTTCTATTGGGATACATCCAACCCACCCACCTAGGGGTACAATCCAAACCTTGGGGATTCTTATCTTAATTATGATTCTCCTTATGATGACTCTTCTTTTAGGTCCAACCTATCCACTAACTAATCTGATAGGACCTATATTTTTGGAGAACACCAAGACCCCTACCCTTACTAGGATAATAACCATGATAAGTCATCTGAATTCAAGGATCTCTCCTACTTGACCTATGGATTGGAAGGGATTTTAGAAAAATGAAAATGAAATGATGTTAGACCTAGGCAAACCAAGTATGATCAACCCCTACTTTAGACCCCTGACTAAGAATCCTACTGGGAGGACTTAGAACCTCAATTATTCTAGAGTAGAACTAAATAGAAAATGATTCCTCTTAAGGAATTAGACCCCAAAAATGATAGAATAGAGGACCCACCCAAGAACCTAACCCATAGTACGAACCCTAACACACATAGTCACCCATACCCCCCTAACCCTGAGTAGAATGCTAAGTACAATAGGGAGGAAATCCAAAGGAAACCTAATGGCACTTAGTCAATTCCTGATAGCCTTCAATTGGAGTTATATAGACAAAATCATGAATTGATTGAGGAGAAACAAGCCATGATTGATATGTTCCAACAAGTGGATGAAGAGGGACAAAGAACACTATTGAAAGCATCCCCTTTTACAGAATTCATGATGCAAGGCCCCATGGTGATCGGTTGGACTACACCAATTTTCCTAAAATTGGTTCAATCCACCATTAATACTCCCCCATTGTTGGATAACTCATTAGAAAATGTCATTAAGGATTCTTTAGAACATGACTTGGTAAGGGTTGAGGACAAAAATCATGAGAAAATTTAAAATTTGGTGGTTGATGTCATTGAAACCAAATCTAATCTTCCTGAGGAAAGTGATTTGGTGAAAAGACATCCAAAATTGGAGATGGGGTGTGGGATTCCGAAATAATTGATTTTGAATCATTTGAAACTCCCATCACAAGTTTAGAGGATGACCAAGGGAAATATTCTGAGTCTGAGTTAGATGATGAAATTAGCCCTACCTCTACTGCAACCTTGAAAACTAAGTTTGATATAAAAGAGGTTCAAGATAATATTCTTGGGGTCAAGGAATTAATGGGAATAAGCAACGAAACCCTAGTTGAAGAAGTGATGGATTTTTCTTTGGAAAGAGACCTCATGCCTGATTTTAGGGCCCATTGTGAAACTCTTGATTTTTATACATGCCCTATTAGAATTGAAATCCCACAACCCAAATTTACTGGGATTAATAGCACTTTGAAGGATTACAACTTTAAAGGGACACAAGCTTATCATAAAGCCAACATCTTTAGCGTCTGGCATTTTAGATTCGGGTTGCACTTGTCCAAATTGACTTCTCTACATGCCCACAAATTAAGAAAGGAACAAACACGGGCATGCATGATGCACCATTTGCAAAGTTCTCATCCTTTAGAGATGGGATTACATCACAACATGGTTTGCATTTGTGGGCCATTGATTTTGAGCAACTAGGATCATATCACTTTCATTTTGTTAACTCAACCTCTGGAATTGACTGTTTCTTCTAGATAGGGTTCCCCATGCCAAGCTGAAGGCACTAAACTCAGTGCTTATTGGGAGGCAACCCAAAGGATTCAAGCTGATCGAATTCATTGTTGAAACTCAGGTCATTTCTTTCCTTACTCCCTTGCATACATTTATTTTTTAATGAGGACATTGTCAACATAGGCATGGGGGGTGGTAATTCGTATTTTCTGAGTACAAAATTGTCAGCATGAACTAGCTTTTATTTCTTTAAAAAAAAAAAGAATTAGGAAAAGAAAACTTAGGCATTAAGAGCTTCTCAACATTAGGAAATGATACGTTAAGGACTTGAACACTTAGACTCTTCATGTCTTCAGGCTTAATCAGCCCATTAGTCCACTAAAATATGGACTTGTTCTAGAGTCCTCGCCACCTTAATTTATATTAACTTGGTTAATAAAGTGGGGTGATAACTATATGACTTATCACCCCACCCTCTAATTTGGGGGGACTTATAGTCTAAGGCTTTAAGCATCTGCACACATTTTGCACTGAGTCACTCCTCGGCAGTTCTAACATAAATTGGATAGCTAATGAACCTTAAGTTGGTATGGCTAGCAAGTTGTTGTGGGTAACAGCCTATTGGTTGATTGTCCAGAGCCAAGACACAGAACCATTCTCTTGTACTACTACCTTTAGGTAAATCTTTGATCAGGAAAGCCACCTACTTAAAAATAAATTTAAAAAAAAGATGAAAAGAAAATAAAAATAGAAAAATGAGAAAAAGAAAAAAAAAGAAATAAGCTACACTTCATCGCATGAGTATGGCTAGCAAATTATCGTGGGTTAGATGCCCCACTGGCCATTTGTCTAGATCCCTGCTCAAAAATCGCACACAAATTCCAAACACGTAAGGAAGAAGCAGGAAAGTAGAATAATCCAAGGAGATATACACTGGACTTGCCCTTTTGTTGACCCCAAAAAAATAAAAGTAGGGAAAAGGCTACCAGTCAAACAGATACACCTTTAGACAGCATTTTCTTTTCGGGTCACCTAGGGACATGGAAACCCAAAGCCCATTTTTATTGCCGTTGAGTTAGTCTATCACAATTTTCATGACAAGATGCTTAGCACTTAGACTCCTTTTTAAGTCTTGGGTGGGTTGGGTAGCCGTAAAAAGTTACCGGGAAACTCTCAACTCCAAAATAAAAAATAAAATTAGAATAAAAAAAAAGGAATTTTCCTTCAAGCAGAATATGGCGAGGGCTTGGGTGGTTTGAATTTTGGTAGGCACCCAGGCACTGTTGAGTCTCTATGGGTTAGGTTCTTTATAAAGATTTCCTTCTGTTGATAAGTAACTTATGCTTGAGCGATCGATTCTTAATTTTAGTTGTAAATATCATTTAGGTTAACCTTGCTAGGGACTAGCAAGGGGTGGCCATGGGGGAATCATGACTCTACAATTATTAGTGTTAATTATATCAATTAGAGTCAATTTTGGGGGAACTTGTACATTAGTGGGTCTGGGAGCAATATATGCATACAGTGTGATTTCTACAGCTATATTACTTATAATTAATGTTTAATGACCATGTGTACAAGTGCATATTAAAACAGGTCTCAAATGAGCAATCGGACCATACGGATGGATCCAGATCAACAAACAGAGTCAAACGGACTCAAAATCACCGCAATCTGACCTTTGTAGCTCCCACAACAAACCTGAGAAGTTCTAACCATTGATCTAATGATCAACGGCCCTCGTTACACCATGTGGCAAGTGCTCGGCCCTCCATTGCATGTAAGTATGCCGAGCCACTGTCAGATCACCATCAGACGGCCTTCGTCTCACCACATCGTTCTTCATCAACAATCACACGATCACCAATTGACGGTGGCAAGTGCACAACGAGAAATACAAAAAAAGAAACTTCTCATCTGTAGAGTGGTAGACTGCACCTCGACCAACGCATGGCTGGCTTGAGTTCGACACCATATGAGGCGCAATTGCATGGCATGAGAAGAGACGACAAAATTGGGTCGTCGAATCTCCATCGAGCACATGAGGAAGCGGCTATGTGGTGCAACTATGCATACTGAAAGCGTGCGATGAGCCAGCATGTGATCTTATGCATAATCGCATGCGCAATCATACATGGGGGTGGGGCACGATCCTAAGTGCACGGTGAGGTGAGATCTCAACCCTTGATTGCCCATCGAATGGTCAACAACGCAACCACACAGATCGTGTGTAGCAGCAGCTGTGCACGGGCGAGTGCCAATGGGCACATGAGCTGGGCTTTAGCAACACTTGCTATTGGGCTACAACGATTTCCTTGCTGTTGCTAATTGTTCAATACCTATTTTGACTGCTTCTCCTCCACCATAAAGAGGCCTACACCCCTACATTCATGGGCATATCTCTTCCTATCATCTACTAAGCACAATCCTACTACCTTGAAGAGCTCAGAGTAAGCCCTTAGAGCTGCTGAGCCGCCGATGGAAGCCCATCCACCACCATGGCTGCCTCGACACTCCAATTGTTGCAATTAGTTGCTTGTTTTCTTTAGTTTAATGCTTATACTTCTTAAAGCTTTCATCTAGCATTGTAGTTGCAAACTAATTTCACCTATTCAATATATATTAGTTTTTATTATCATCTTGTGCTAGACTCTATTATGCTTTATCATGTCTACTTTTCATGCGTAGTTAGATATCGTTGCTCTACTATGATTTTCTAACCCTAACCCTTCTATCCCTTTCTCTCGTTTTCTTTTTGCAAGCAAACTAAATAAATATCATGTGACAATTAAGTGATTAATCAATCTGATTTCACACCTCCTTGTTTTCAACACTTGGACTCACCGTTTGATTTTCTTATTAAAATTGATGTCGTAAATGCTTGCTACAATGGCCAAATTAACTAAATGCATTTTTCGACGTCAGTGTCATCCAACCCATGGTAGAAGATTTGAGCTAGGTGCCATCTGGGGACACCATGCTGTGGGCATCTCCTGATAAGATCATAAAATCTATCCTAGGCGTCATGCAAATTCTCCCCTGGTCCTTGGAGAAAGTCATAATTGCATGCCTCATGGAGTTTGTTCGACCAATCGGGAAGAACTTTTGGAGGAATTCACGACGTAATTCCGCCTAGGTTCCAATTGGCCTCTCAATGGTCTGGAACCAATAAGAACCTTTATCCTTAAGAGAATGTAAAAAGCTTTATGAGAATAATCTCTAAATCAATGTTTTTGGGTCGAACTGTTTTTGCAATTCAACTCTGATCTTCGATATGCTAGAAGGAATCCTCATTCAAGTTTCCATGAAAATAAGTATGAATCAAACTTATTATATTTGGCTTCATCTCGAATGCATCTCCGTCTGCTAGAATCCAGACTTGGGGTGGCAAAATCATAGCTATCGGATCATAGAAGTCCTGCAGTTGTTCTCCCAATGGTGGATGTTGCATTTTGTCCAGTGTGGTGAGAATCCTGTCAATATTCTACTGATAATTCTATTCTAATTCCTTGACCCTGGCTTCTAAACAAGCCATTGGGTCTAGATTATCAGGGCCCTAACCAGGTCTAAGACAAGGATTAGCCATCTCAACAAATCAAGAAGAAGAGGGTTGTGAGGAAGAGTCAGGCGATGCAAAAAGTCACCTTTGCCACCTTAGGTTTGGTTCCCAAGGTCCAACTAATTTAGGTCTTAAAGACCTTCTTCCTTGCATACACCAACAACAAGAGTTGTTGTCGCCAAGCCAAACAAGGCTAAGTCCTTGTTAATCAAATTGGTCCTTTAGAATCAGATGACCAGATGTTTTGCTAAGGTTTAAATTCTTGAAGAAAAATTCGTCAAGAAACAAACTGAAAATGATCTTCACCTCTTAAGTTAACCCGGCCAATCTGTTACAAGGGGAGTAAGAGGAAAGTTCTTGCTTTGGCTTTCACCTCTAGGTCCTCAATACACCTTGGCCGTGGTCACTTGACATACCTCACAAGCTAGGGACCAGGTTTTGCCAAAGAGATTGAGACCACCCAGTAGTTAAAAGACAAATGCAAGTAAAATGATATAATTTTACAATTTTTTTTCTTAACCTTTTCTTAAGTTTGGGTGTGTGGTGAGTGGTCCACAAGGTGGCTCGACTAACCTACTAGTCATTGGACTCGATTGAGTCCACACTAATCCAATGCGACCTCTAAATGTGACCCTAAAGGTTAAACCTAGGGTTCATGCAATTTGACTAAGAAGAACATAGTCAGATTTAAAATACTCTCTAAGATGTAATTGGCATCCAAATGATATAAAAATTGGTAGGAAGATTCCCTTTTCAATAATTTTTTTAGAGAATATTTTTTTTAGAATTTTTACTGCTCTAAATAAATAAATATGATTTTTAATTAATAGGGGGTCAGATTTGAGATTTTGACCCCGTGTTAGTTTTGCTTCTTGAAATAGTATCAAATGTGATCCAAAATTTCAAAAAAAATAATAGAATGAAAGTTAACTTGATTATCTTTCAAATCCCACCATTTTTAGCTCAATCAAATTTGTGTGTTGTTCGGAATCAAATTTTAAACATCAGAAAAATCTGAATTTCAGTCTGTTTGAACCCCATGCACTCCGTGAATTTTTTGAAATTTCAAAAATTGAATTTTTCAATGGAATAGTGGTTTTGGAAAGATAATTTGAAAATCTAGTACCTACCTGAGTGTCAAAATTTTTGGGTCTCTATAAAAGTGGCAAATGATTTTTCAAATATGTAGCAAAATTCTCGTCGAATTTCTAAAAATAGTAATAAGGCTTTTAAAAGTGTTTTCAATCCAAACTAAGCCTTTTCACCAAGAATTTTTATTTTAATTTTTCAATTTCCTTTTGCAAAAATAAATCATAATCTAAGTGATGGTATGTACCTAAATTTTTTCAACTACACTCGATGTGTGTGTTGAATCCACGTTTGTACCTGTACACCAAAAATAATACACTAAATCATATATCAAATCAAGAATCGTCGTGCATCCTCGCCAAATGTGCCATTTTGTCAAAGTGTGGAATCGCATTTGTGAAAATAATTTCGTCATAGTATAGTGCGAAAACACATCGATAAACAAATATAATGAAATTGGCAAGTCCCGGTCAAACTCAGGGAGGTAGAAAAATGACCTGATTTAATACCAATCTAATCTAACTGTAGGATCTAATATGGACCGCTACATGAACAAACAAACTCAATGCAATATTAGTAATAACAAGAATTTTGCATAAATAACAATTCACCAAAATTGACAAAATATATAGTGGTTCCCAACTCACTTGATACTCCACTACCTAAGCCTCCAAGCTTAGGATTTTTAACCTGATTCCCTCAACCCTGAGGAAATGAATTTATTAAATGAGGTAATTAACGGGTTACCTCAACCTAAGTACAAGAAACGGGTTTGTTACTACCTAAACAAAGAGTAAAAGCTAAGTACAAAATAATAGCACCAGTATAAGAAAGATAAAATCTTACAACAAAGATTCCTAAGTCTCCCAACAATAATTAGAATAATATTACTAAATAGAAAGCCTAGAAAAGATGTGAATCACCTTGAAAATGCATAAGAAAGACACATCGATGCGTTTGCAAAAGCGTAGAGAAATTTGAAAGCTGCAAACTATTTCTACTCTTGAGAAAGTGGTGGAAAATATGAAAATTAAGCTCAAAGAATTTCTCTTCTATTTCTTGTATGCAAACTAAGAGTCCTAGAGTCTTTCTATAGAGTTAGGACCATAGTAATACGTCAACTAGACATTAGGGTTTAAATCCCAAAGTTCATCCTCTCAAAATAAATTTTCTAGCCGTTCAATTTTGAGCCAACGGCTAACTGGTACCAGTACTGAAGTACAGGTATCGGTATTAGCTACTCACTATCTTTTTGCAGCTAGCACATATGAGTCCTAGTACCGATACTCATCATGGTACCAGCATTTGTGGCTTCCAGGTTTGAGACTCACTAGGTACTATGACCTACCTGTACTAGTACTCATCATGAGTATCAATACATGTAAAATCTAGGCCCGAAATGATGCTTCAAATTGTGACCATTAGATACCAGTACTCTTGATTAGTACTAGTACTTGTTGTTCACAGTTTGAGACTCTTGTGCCTTGCATGTACTGATACTGATGAACAGTATCAGTACTTGCTTTCAACTACCTTTATTTTTGTGTAGTACTAATTAGTTCCTTAGTTTGCTTTAACCACTAAAACAATACATATTTTGAATGATCGTAATGTTAATCCTAATTTATGTCTAATTAATTTTACGATCAAATACTTGATTCTTTGTTAAGAGGCATACATTCTATAAAATAAAAATCTAATCTAAAAGACAACAAAAACTCCAAATGATCCTCTATCATCAACTCCTTGTCATCTTTCCTCCTTATCATCAAACCTCCTTGCCATCATGCCTTCTTGACATATCTATTTGCCTTGATCTTCACCTAAATCTGAAATATAACTTAATTACAAACATTAATCGACAATAATTTTCTTAACACCAAAATAAGATGTGGAAGAAGATTCCAACAATCTACCCCTTTTTGGTGTTGACAAAACTATCTTGCAAATAGATAATTATAGGATAAATTATTTTTAGCAATTTTATATGAAGGAAATTTAAGCTAGTTAATCCTCCCCATCAATATATGCTCCCCCTAAAATTATTACTATTTGCTCTTTATTTTTCTCCCCCTTTTTGTCAATCATCAAAAAATGAAGGGGTTAAAATTAGCATATAAAAAAAAATTACCAGTAGTAGAATGATGAAAGTGGATACTAAGCTCCATAGCCCATCTTTCTTGGTCTTCATGCAATCTATAGAACGGTTGGAGTGTTCTGCTGTGTGTCTTGAGCACCCACTGATCACTTTGATCTACTCTTGCAAAACAATGTAAAATGTCTTTTCTAGGTACCTATTTTCTTATGGGTCCTTTTTGGTTAGTACCATTCAAATCTTAAGATTTATAGATTTTTTTAGTGTTAGATCTATAATTCTTTGGATTTTTTGCTTTTTGGTACATCCATGCATGCCTACGTGCATGTGATTTATTTTGTGTATTCTTTTTACTTTGAAATTTGACTTTTAAAGAATCACAAAATTCTGTATTTAACCTAGTAGTTGTCTTAAGATTGTTTATGGTTCCCTTAAAATGCTCATAAATATCCTCTAACTCTATTATTTTTGCATGCAATTGTGAATTAGTATCTTTTACCATATCTAACTCTATTTCTAAACATGACTTTTCTATTTCCAAGGTCTTATAGTTATTATGCAAAACATTATTTTCCTTTTTAATTAACCTAGCTTTATGATACAAATCTTCATATGCTTGCAATAATTCATTAAAAGTAATTTTAGATTCTACCTCATTTTCTGAGCTGATGTCGTTTGCCATCAAACACAGATGGGCAACTTCATTTTCCTTGGATTCTTCTGAGAAGGATCCCATGTTGGAATCGTTGTCATCCCAAGTCGCTTTATATGCCTTTTTTGAGATCTTCTTTTGATCAACTTCATCTTTCATCTTGCTGGTTCCTTCGTAGGTGACCTCGAGAGTATTCCAAATTTCATACGTAGATTTGCATGCTGAAATTCAGTTGAACTCTTCTTTTGATAATGCGTAATAAAGTGCATTCATAGCCTTTGCATTACTGACAATCTTCTTCTTCTGATCTACCGTTCATGCTACTCCTTGTGGCTCCGGATCTGAATACTTTTCTTGAATGAGAGTTCATGATTCCTCATCCATCACCTTGAAGAAGACTTGCATCCTCCTCTTCCAATAACAATAGTCTATCCCATCAAAATAGGGAGGACGGGTCGATGATTGTCCTTCAGTGTGCCTTGTTGAAGATGATGCCATCGCGAAGAGGTTTGTTACGTCTTCTTCGTAACCCGCTCTGATACCATCTATAGGATCTAATATGCATGGCTATGCACACAAACAAACTCAATGCGATATTAGTAATAGCAAGAAATTTGCACAAATAACAATTCACAGAAATTAACATAATACATATAGTGGTTCCCCACTCACTTGGGTACTCCACTGCCTAAGCCTCTCAGCTTTGTATTTTTAACCCGATTCCCTCAACACTGAGGAAATCAATTTACTAATTGAGCTAATTAATGGGTTACCTCAACCCAAGTAAAAGAAAGGGGATTGTTACAACCCAAACAAAGAGCAAAAGCTTAATACAAAATAATAGCACTGGTGTAAGAAAAATAAAATCTTACAATAAAGATTCCTAAGCCTCCCATAATTTTTAATGTTTGTTTGTGTATAAATATTTCCAAGCATTGTAATGTGTTCTTTTGTACATAACTAACCAAATTCTTTTATTCATTCAATGATTCATTCAGTTTTGTAAATAAAACCAACATTTTTTAAATTAAAGAATGTCTTTAGACTTAGAGAGTGATGTATATCAATAATTACCTCCTGGTGAATGACTTGGAAAAAACCAGTAAAAATTGTGTAAATAAAATTGACACGACAACGATTTATATTTGTGACAAATACTACAACAATGACATTTAAAACCCTTTTTTCTAGTGCAAACCGGTCGTCAACGATTATATTTTTGGCATAGTTGGTGGGGAGGCAACTCTTTATTTGCCAAAAATTTTCTTTTATTCTTTATTTGTAGATATTTTTGTTTTTCTTTATAAATAATTATTCTTTCATTCATATTTTTTGTTGTATATAGATTCTTTTATTCATTTTATTCTTTGATTTGATTTGTATATAATTGTCTTACTAATTATTTGTTGTTTTTGCAGCACTTGAGGAGTAGGAGAAGTGATTTCTTCAAGGTGGATTTCTTCCTGGCAGATTCGCTGCACTTCAAACTCGACTTCCCAGAGGAGCTTTTCCAGATGGAGCTATATTTCGTACTTTTCTAGGTTAGTGTAGATAGGTAGTTTAGACTTAGATATATTTCTTAGGATTAATATGTTAGGCATAAGTTGTAAAAGCATGTTCTCACACATATTTGTAATAACTTGGACTCTCTATATCTCTCTACTCATCTCTCATCAATACGATTTTTCCGTATTGCAGTTTTCTGTATCGATTTCTTTTTCTTTTATTTTTGTTTGTCGCATTCAAACATAAATACAAAAAATTATAAAATAAAAAATACAAAAAAAGATCTCATCCCTTATCTAGCAGCAACATATTCTAGGCATCCATACTTAGTATCACATTTCCTGCTAGATTTTCATTGCAAGTCAAATTGCAACTGTAGAATTGTTGGAGTCAGGTATGCATCTTCTATCCTTCCTTATCTCCTGCCATTTTTACATTTGACTTAAACTTAACAAGACCATCTTTTGAGTGAAAAGAACTAAAAAGCAAGATGAGTTGCATAGAATACATCTTCTAACTACTTGAATCAAATTCAAAAGGTGACACTAAAACCTGTTTGAAACCCTGACTGTGCTTTTCATCAGATTCTGTTGATTTCTATTGTGTACACACTACATGATCACATTAACTCACAAATACATGGGTTTCTATCTCATCTCCTGGAGCAATCACAGGATCTACATTCGCATGCTAGTCATATCCAGATTCCTGGTGGATTATAGAGGTCTACACTTTGCTAGGTTATCTTTAGGACGTGTACAATTGTTTTGAAACATTTGTTTGCCCACTACTATTTCACGTAGAAGACTCTAGGAAAAAAATTCGATTTATCTCGCTTGCTTATTTGATTGGTCTTTTGATTGGTGAGATTTATTGGGATTTTTGATTTTATGGTTGAGATTGAGATTTACCTTTCTTTTGAGTTGTAACTGTTTTAAAACTCATTTTCAAAAACCAACTCAATGGAAGGTACGAGATCCAAAAACCTTAAGCTAGTACTTCCCTTTGGTACTAATGCCCAAGCTTCCACTTCTATGCCTTTCACATCCAATTCAATCTTCCTAGGCCTCAAACTCCCATCCACCACTGCATTCATCCTAAGGATGATCATGATTTTGCACAATTCAAGGATTTCGAAGAACTTCCTCCACATCTTTTTACACATCATCCTCCACCACCACCACCAAACCATAAGTTTCAACCTCCACCATATGCTAACTTTCCTAACCAACCACCATTGGAGAGAGGTCCTATGCCTCATTTGCAACACCTATTTGAAACACAACTACAAATGAATACTCTAGCCCAACAGGTGCCATAGCTTCCTAGTTAATTAGCTAGAAATATGTAAATATATGGGTTATTTACTAAATAAGGGATAAATAGTAAAGGACCTTAAAATAACTTTAAAATGCTATATTATCATCCAATTAGTATTATTAACAATTTAATTAATAATTGGACTCAAAATATTATCAGCAATTCATCTAATTAATGTGATTAGCTAGCTTAAGTACAATTTATACCCAAGTAAGTAACATTACTTAATTAAATAAATTAAGCTAAAAAGGTCAAAAATGTAAATTCAAGGTCTAAATATAATAATTGTCTTATTTATAATCATATATAAACAAAGTTGAAAAAGATTTAAATTAAAATAAACCTTGAAAACATTAGTTTACGTTTTAGTCCTTAATTTTATTTCAAATGGGTCCTTATTCTTCATTTACATCTTCAACTTTCATTATGATTAAGTCCCTGAAACTTCTTTCCTTCTTCAGCCTCCTCGACGGTTGACGATAGGAGGTGCTTCCACCATCTGATCACCACACATTCGACGTCGTTCCTTCCTCTTCAAACTCCTGGAGCTTGTGCTCACCATCTCCTTTTCACCCACTGGTCTGGATGAAGCTGTAATCCCATTTTAGGGTTGGAGATAACCACACCGGCATCGAAGAAGATGCCCGTGGTTACTCCACCCCTAGCCTCTTCACCATCCAGATTCAACCTCCATCTCAGTCGCTGCCACCTACAAATACCCGTCCACACCCTCGATTTTCCCCAAGTTAGCTCTCTTTGCTCTTCTTCACTGAGCTAACCGACAGGCTATTCTCTCTAAACTCTAGCGACCTTCCTTTGCTTCATCAGTCTTCCTCCATCCATCTTTTATTGCTATGGATCTCCACTGAAGTCAGCCATGTCTTCTAGCGAAGTGCTGACTAGGAGTTCCTCTGCTTCACCTCACAAACGCCCACCAGACTTCTTCCTTCAACCCTCTAATTTCCTCCTCCGCTAAGGACCATCGATAGAGATCTCCTACCTCCTTTGTCCAGGTAACAATATGTTAGGTAAGTAGATTAGTTAGGATAGTTAGTTAGGTAGATTAGGTATTTGTAATGCTAGTTTCGCATTCGACGAGCTCCTTGAGCATGTAAGGAGCAATTTCTTGTCTTTTTAATTCATTCATCATCTCCTTTAACCTTTCATGAACATTTCTATCATCTTTAATCACTAAATTTATCATCTAATTGTCTAAACCACTTCCACCTCCACCAACTGCATCTGCTATCCATGGTAGCAGTGGTTGAGCATTACTCCACCTTCACTGGGGCTCTCCACCACTTAAGGGCCCTAATCCTCACTCTAATTTAAGTAATTACCCTCTATAACTTAAATGCCCAATTTAATTTAAGCTCCTGAGCTCGCTATCAATGGTAGCTCAAAAGAAGTTCAAATCATTAATTATTCACATATAAACCATCGTAAATGCATTTTGACTTGTTTTCTCCACTCAATTGAGTGGGAAAATGGGTCCTCAGCCTAATCAAACTCAAAAATTATTTAATATGAATTCACTATTTAATCTTCACTTTAATGAACAATTGACAAAATTAATGTGTTCCTTAGGTTCCTTGTGACCTCAGGAAGCTTTTTGAATCATTAATGGCACATTTTACTAATATCTGTACATTTTAGTCTTTTTCTGGACTCATTGGAGATCCGGGGAGCTCCGACGAGTCAAAAGAGCTCTTTAGCCTATAGAACTCGGTGTGAAGCTCCAGATGATTGATTTGAAGTACACTGATCATGCTGAAGCAGTTTATTTTAAGTTTTAGTGCTTGGAGCTTCTGTTAGACCTTTGTCTTCTCCAACTCCGGCAGAGTTGGAGATGTCTGATAGTTAGGGTTAAGTCTTATTTGAAAGGTCTAAAAGCTTCAATGACTTGCCCTGAGACTATTTCCATAAGTCAATCACTGTGATAAACTTTGGTTTATCCAGTCGAACAGACTCCTCTTGAAGCTCAGGTGATAGGCTTGGAACCCTAAGAACCTTAATTGAAACATCATTTTAAAGAACCGAATCCATTCCTGTGCTTAAAGAGAAGTTATCTGAGGCTTTAATTTCATCTGAAATGGTTAAACTCAGAAAGTCAAAATTCGAGGCTTATGGTCAACCTTAAGTCTGATTCTTGGATTTTGGATTCAAATAGACAAATTGAAGAGTCCAATCTATTTCTGGGATGTTTGTAAATGATTCAAATGAGATTTGGATTTGCACTGATGGATTCTACGGTAGAAATTGATTTCTGTCAGTTTGGGCTATTTTTGAACCCAAACTGATGACAGTAGGTTTATGATGAGATTTAATTAGAAATTCTGCCCAGATAGATTCTTAACAACCTCTAGAGGTTGTTTGATTTGATTAAAAAGGACTTTAGCTCTCTGTAGGACCTTTCAGAACTTGAATTACAGTTCTGAAGATCCCTGGAGAAGCTTTTTAGCTTCTGCTCCTTCCTGAAGCTCCTTAGAGCTCATTTCCCTCACCAACAGCCATCGAATAACCTTCTAAACCTATTCAACACTTCATCTAGAAGTCAAAAGACCTTCTGCAGGACTTAAGATTCAAAATTTCATTTCTATAGCTAATATAGTCATAGTCAACCCAGGACTTTTGCCCTTCAAATCGAAGAGTTGAACTTTTCCTAAGTATCAAATTGATACTCGAATAGTGTAGAACAACCTAAGAGCTTTCCAGCAAGTTTTTACTTGCTTGGAACGGTGCTCTGAGCTGGCTGGAATCAACATCTGAAGGCTAGACTGGGATGGGGAAACTTAGTCCCACATCGATGGAACAAGAGCAGCCACTTGGGTATAAAACTAATTTGTGTTTAAGGCTTCTCAGTCGACAGCGCACGTTACATGAAATGAAACTGAGCATATGGGTGTGTGTGTGGGCGCATGCGGTGGGTGTGCCTGGGTGTGTGTGTGCCTGTGGGCATGCCAGTGTGGGCCCGTGAGGGTGTGTGCATGGGGCCTAGGAAGCCATGAACCAGATGGGCTCGAGACTATGCGAACCAGAAATAACCAAAACTAAATAAAACCAGGCTTGGACCTAGTAGGGTCTGGTCCCACCATGAAAGAGGTGTTGTGTATCCCCGACCGATCCAAGCCGCAAATCAAAAACCTAATTTTTGGTTTAAGGGGTTAAACTGGTTCGGTTCAGAAGATCTGCAAGGGTTCAGAAGAGAGGGAGAAGAAGCAAGGGAAAGGAAGAGAAGGAGAAGAAAGAGAGAGCTCATAAAGGAAAGAAAGGTAGACAGGCAGAACAGCTGAAGAAGAAGAGAAGGTAGAGAAGAAAGAAAAAAAGACATGTATAAGAGGAGCTCGAGAATGATTAAGGAAAAAAATTAAGAAAGATTAAGAGAAAAGTAAGAAAAGAAAGAAAGAGGCTGAAGACAAAGAAGAAAAATTAGTGATTTAATTTCTTTCATTTTATTAATTCCTTTTGAGCTTAATGTTGTAATAAGGCATATTTTCATTAGAATTACTTTTTCTATTGCCTTAATCTCTTGTAAATAAAAATAAATAAACATGTTTACTTGTTTGTTAAAGAAGATCATTTGTGTAAATGTGCTTACCTTATGGAATTTTGCATATTCTTTTAATTTGAAATCCTTAAGCAAAATTCATGTTCTTAAAGTAAATTTAATTATACTTCCCATAAGTAGTTTAAATTTAATGGTGAATTCTAATTACGTTATGCCTCCCAGCGAACGACCTGGACTCAACAAGTTAAAAGAAATAAAATCTAAAATGCTAGGTTAACTTGACCCTATACTACTTAATCGACACAAATTCAAGTTAACCTAAGTTACTTTCTTCTACACATAATTAAGCACAATTAACTTAATTAACTGTGTTGAGAGAGATAACCATCATTTTAATGGCACCACTGCCAATGAGGTAATTGTAATTATATTTGCCATTATTGCTATTTTTAGTGTTTTGTACCAATTAGTTTTGTTTTCTGTCTTCGTCTAGGTTTACCTCTACGGGTATTCTCAGAAAAGATGGCGGGTTTTCTTTTTCTATCTTTTTTTTTTCACTATACATACATTGTAAGTATTCTTTCTTTAGTCTCTAGTTTAGTTTGAATTGTTGTATTTCGTAAGTAAAAAAATTAAAAAAAATACAAAAATACATACTTCTTGACTAGCTGCAGCATGTTATAGGCATACACTCTTAGGAGTGCATTTACCTACTAGTAGCTTTACGATTTGACTCAGGAAAAATTTCTACTATTTTTCTCCCATCAGCGGGAAAACACGTGAAAAGCCACATAAATCCCTATCCTGGAGTTAATATTAAGACCACATATTCTTTGAAAAAACTTAAAAAGCGGTCACTTTACTTCTTTCTATCATATTTTTGAAAAGATTAAGCAAAAAAGAGGATAATAAAATTTGTGACTTAAATATGTTTGCAGAATGCATGTGGGTTTTATCGCTATCGTCTGTTGCATGCTATCACGCACACAACGCGATCACTAAAGTCACACGAGTCTAAATTTTCTATCTCTCCTCTTTGCACCTCTTAGGGCTTTGGTCGAAGATCAACAAGTCTGTCTCACTACTAAAGCCCCGGGGAGCCAGTAGTGAGCGATCTCGATCCTAGACCATAGGCCTTTGAGCTTTGAGGATACGCACTTGCATAGACACAGGTTTAGGATGCATATTTTGATACTGATATTATACTTGTTTGCGTCCAAAGTATTTTACGTATTCTAGGACTCTCTTCTTCCCTTTGAAAGAAGGAAAACCCACTTTTTCATGCTGTTTTGTAGGTTTTGTTGTCCCTGTTTTTCTGGTGGTGTGAGTGTGCCTTTGCACATTCTTTTCATTTTATGCACAGGAGGCGATCCTTAAATTCGCCTCTTGTAACTCCATTGACAGGTGCTCCTAAGCCAGTTGTAGCTAAGCAACCAATTAAATTCCCGTCTAATTCATCTATTTCTATGGATCAATTGCAAAATTAGAATCCCGAGATCCCTTCTTCTAGTCAAGGGGAGATGTCGTGTTTTGACATTCATGAGGCACTCCTGAACCAGAACCTTAGAATGCTTGAACAAAATTGCCAAATCAATCTTCTAACTGCAGCTTTAAATAATTTGCAAAATCTTCAAGCCTGTCCTCCACCTCAACCTGAGGCAAGTTTTGACCTTCCTGATTTACCGATCCCTCATCCTAGGCCTCTACTTCAAGTTTACTATAATCCATCTAATGCACAAGTAGAGCCTAATGTTAGGATTCCCATTGGGGAAAATGACCCAGAATTAAAGCCAAACATTATAGGTCTAATTCCACATTTTCACGAATTTGCATCCGAGGATCCATTCCAACATATTGAAGATCTTAAAAATCTATCTCAAACTCTTGGATCTCGAAATCAAAATAGGGAAATCCTACTCATGAAAATGTTCTCTTTTAGCCTTAAAGATAAAGCCGCATATTGGTATAGAACTATTGCAAGACCAATCTCAACTTGGGTTGAACTCGAATTTGCATTCTTGAAGAAATTCGTTCTTATTGGTCACACGAATGCTTTAAGGTGAGCAATCTCAACTTTTAAACGAAATCAAGGAGAACCAATTCATGAAGCGTGGGAACACTTTCATGAATTACAAAGGAAATGCCCACATCATGACATCCCTCGTTGGCAACTAATGCATATCTTCTATTATGGATTGCAAGAGGGCATTCTCAATCTAGTTGATGCCTCTTGTGGAGGGAACTTTCTCAATCGCGATGCAGAATCCACTTCAGAATTATTTGAAGGGGAGAACTCAATCAATAATGCATCCATGTCACAATTTATGCGAGGCATGAATACAACACATCAAAATTCGCATAAGGGCATTCACGAGATCGGTAATCCGTCCAGTTCAAAGGATTTGGAAATTACTGCAGAAAAACTAGACAAAGTTGACATCGTAACAAAGCATCTTGATGAGGTTCGAAATACTATGAAAACTCTTACACCTCTACTTGCTATGCAAAATCCCACGCATTTACTTGTTTCGCAAACTCCCATGGGGAGGGAATTTGTGAATAATCTAGATTCTAGAGATCCATCTTCCTTGGGTTTTCTATCTATTCCTACACCAACCCAAGGAGGGACCTTTGTCCCACAATCGTTCCCACCTTTTTCTATTGTAGAAAACACACCATATCTTTTTGGTTTATATGCCATCCAGGAAAACATTCCATGATCAAATCCTTATTCTAATACCTGTAATCCTGGATGGAGAAGCCACCCAAATTTCTCTTGGGCTGATCAAAATCAAAGACCAATTTATCCAAATCAGACCCACCTAAACCCATCTCCATTACCTTCTCAGCAACCAAATGTGAGGCCTAATTCCATGAGTTTGCAGAATTACTCTAGGCTGATTAGAGATATGAAGCTCGATTAGATTTTGCGAGCTGTTACAGAGAGTCAATGACAAAATGCTGAGGATCTCGCTGAGATTCAAAGTCAATGTAAGGTAGAATTGGCTGATTTACGAAATCAGATCACACTTTTGGCTGAATCTCATCAGCCAGGTACTCTTCCATCTCAGCCAATTCCGAATCCTAGTAATCTACAAAACCTTAGGCAACATCAAGGCCAAGTACATTTCATTAATTAGGCCTTCGATTCTAATCAAAACCCATCCTCTGTACTTCCTGAAAATAATCCACCAAAGCCACATCAGCAACCTTTATTGTATCAAATGACCCACCTATTATTGAGAATTAGAATTTACTCTACTGATTCTCTGAACTTGGTTGGAATCACTTCTTATATTGCCTCAATCTTTAATATTTTACATCTCAACCTAAACAGATCTGATCTTCACGAGATTCATTCTTATCTTTCTAAGATTTTTATATAGTAATCTGATTTTGGTTCTGCGAGATCTATTTTAGGCAATCTCTGGATGAGTTTTTACCGGGTGGTCTTATCTGCTTTTCTATTTTTGAACCAATTCTTCCATAACTCCTTTGTTTTTACCATGCATATTCTTTTTAGGAGTTCTTTACTAGGGTTTACGCCTAGCTGAAGGCATAAAACTTAGCATTTTGTACATGGTTGTTTCCTACTTTCAACACTTTTCTCTTCCCATACACTTTTCTGATTTTTTCACTTCATCTTACACTGATTACCTTCATTTAGTCCGACTATCCACTCCAACCTTTGGTTAGAATTAAAATCATCCGCACGGAGATCATTGATCTCCTCTATCCGACTCCTTCCATCACCCTACACTAAATGAAGTGTAATATCTTTTCACCCTTCTTACAATGACATTGTAAAATCTTGGCTTGGGGGGATGTGAAGTGAAATTTTCACTTCAAGTGTATGTGTAGAGAAAATATATAAAAAAAACACATAAAAATTAAATTCCCACAAAATTTTTAAAAGATAGAAATACAAAAAATTTCAAAATTTCAAAATAAAAAATATCATAAAAATTTGAAAAATTTTGAAAAATTCATAAAAATTGGAAAATTTTATAAAAAATAAAAATAAAAATATATAAATATAAAAATTTGGAAATTGAAAAGTTATAAAAATAATAAAAGGGGTATTTACATCTAGAATAAAGAAAAGAAGAAGAAAGAAAAAATATATTTATATCAATAATTAAGAGCTTAATCTTTTTTTTAGGTTAGAAGCCAAAAAAAAAGAATATAAAGTATATATATAAGAGCATTAAATTCTTATTTATATTTTTAGTTATAACATTTTTTAAAAACACACTCTTATTTGTAAAATCTTAAAACAAGATTTTATTTGAATTAGAATCTTTAAACCTTAAAGCTTTGTTTTTCTATTCTTACCCTGAAATTAAGAAACTAAGGCGTATTAAGTTTAAAACTTAAGTTTTAGAATTAAATTGTAACCTTTTAATTAATTAAATTAAGTAATCCTTTTGCTTTATGAATATTAGATTTTATCACAAAGTTAAGTAAAAAGGCCAGATATTCAGAGTTAATTAAGTAGAGTTAGTAGAATCTTAGTCTTTAAGTCTATCAGGCTATAGTTAGCTTAATCAACTAAACGACATTTGGCTAAACTTGGTGAGTTTTTGTCTTGACAGATCCTATAGGAGGAAACTAAAAGTTTAAAGAACCTGAGAGTGAATGGCTTTGTTGTCCAAGCTCTGATTTGAGAGCTAAGTAACCTAAGCATCCAAAAATCACATGCATAGAATTGTCTTGATGGCATCTGAGACTTCGAAAACACAGAGGTTAAGAGATCGATTCTAAATCCTCTTTAGTCCAAGGATTTCCATGGGGTAGTTCTTGAAAGGGTGAAGGATGTGCCACTCACCAAGAAAAAGGATTTGGAGAATAAAGTTAGTAAGAAAATTGACAAGGGGAAGAAAAATAAAAAAATAAAATAAAACACCCTGTAGTTAAGTACCTCGCTACAAATGGGTACTTATGTAGTTTTTCCATTAAAAATAAAGCATCTCAGTGTAAATAGATGCTATCCTTCCTTCCATCAAATAAAGGAACACCTCGCTACATATGGGTGTTCTAACCTATTATTCGTGTCGCGTAGAGCACATTTTGATATGAAAAACGTCGTATTATAGTGTGCAATACGACCAAACAACAATATTTACAAAATGATAACAAGACTTTGAGTCCCGATCGTTCATCTCTGGGAGGCGTTTGTTTAGTTCTGAAATTGATCTTTTATCGCTCTACCCATTGAGAATCGCATGGGGATTTTTTATTATTACATATTGAAGTATGACATGCTTAGTTGCAAAATGTATATAAGTGAAAAATAGGCAACTTGAATCACACAGGAAAGATGGCAATCAATAAGCTCATGGTGGTTTCAAACATAGAGATATGTATTAAAATATATCTTTCATTCATTCATTTAGAGAAGTGTTTGCAACATGGAATGTAGAGGAAAGCTTGTACATGAAAGCTTAAAAAGCATAAACTAGCTAATAGAAACTAATCACATACAGGAATCTACGGGGGGATTTTGCATGCATCATTGGGGAAGAATAAGGACTACACTACTAAGTAGTAAATGAAAGCAGTAAACTATGAAGAGCTAAGTTGCTAATCTAGTAGAAGGGAAGGGCATTCGGAGGTGGGCTCCGATGGCCTTTGAGCTGGTTGAGAGGAGAAGGAGGGGAAGCCAATGGTGCTTAGGCCAGCCCTTGGAGAGAGGTTGGAGAAGTGATCAAGCATCCTGGCATGGAGGTGGTGGCCTTCATGGTGGTGCTCAACTCATGGAGGTGGAGTGGAGATGGAAGTGGCTAGCCTAAGTGGAGGTGGATGTGAATGGAGCCAAGTATGTGGATGGGTGCAAATGGCCACCCCTTAGGTATTTTTATAGACATAAGGGAGTCTCTCTAGAGAAGTGTGGAACTCTCTAGAGAGAGCTCCAAGAGTGGCCAGCCAAGTGGTTTTGAGATCCACAAAAATTGGATCTCAATTTGAATGTCTCTTGGTTACTAAATTTGGCAACCAAGAGTGGAGCAACTTGGATAGAGTTCTAGAGAACTCTAGATGTGTGGGAATGCGTGAATAGGTGTGTGTGTGTTTGTGTGTGTGTGGTCGTGCCCTATGTGGCTAGGTGGTTTAGGTTAGGTCCTAAGGGGTTTAGGTAGGTGTATGCCTTGAATTAGGGTTACAAACCCTAATTGCTAAGGGGAAATTGCAATTAAACTTAACCCAAGTATAATTGAATGAGTATGAACCTAATTAAGAGTGAAATAACTCAATTAGGTTGAGTTTAGGTCAATTGGACTCTCACTAGGTCCAATTGGACTTGTGTGGGTTAAGATCTGAGCTTAATTGGACCCTATGAGTCCAATTTACTTAAGTGATACTAATCGACTTTGATCTAAGTCAATTGGTTTTGGTGAGAACCTAATTAGGCCCTTAGGAAGGTCTAGAGGTGGTGTACTAGGGTTAGGATACCTTAATTTATGTTCTTATGGGATTGGATTTGGGTTTAGGGAGCAAGAGATCCAAGATCAAGACTTGAATCTCAAAACTGGAACTGGAGAGTAGTTCCAGACATCCAAAAATAGAATCAGACATCTTATACTTAAAAATTAGACGTCCAGACTTGTTGTCTGGACGTCCAATCAGAGTCAGGAAGAATTCAAGTTTCTGTCTTGGGTATTTTGCAAAAATTAGACATCTGACAAAGTGTCTGCACGTCCAATAACACTGCAGAAGTGGGTTTGAGGTGTGCGGGAGTTGGCTAAGGGTTCTGGACGTCCTATAACTTATCTGGATGTCCAAATAAGGGTTGAAACTAGGGTTTTAGGGTTTCCTAGGGTAGTGTGACCTATTCTAAGGGCGGTTAAGGCTTGGGGAAGTCTATAAGCTATCCTAGGGTAAGGATGGACCTCAGATCTTCAAATTTTACTAGTTTATTCCTACTTAATAGAATAGCATACCTTAACTCCCTTACATCATTATTCCCTATATCTAATCAAAGTCTTTTGCTCCAGTCCTACTGCAACACTCATTATTCTTGATCCAGCTTGAGATCCAGCTTCTGATCAGCTTATTACCTGCAATTCACATAATGCACTTAATCAACACATTATAACATTATTTTATGCATAGCTAAAGTAAAGAAGTAAAGATGCAGATAATACGCATTATCTGCATCTTTACTGCTTTCCTTTAGCTATGCATAAAATAATTGTATAATGTGCTGATTAAGTGCATTATGTCGATTGCAGGGAATAAGCTGATCAGGAGCTGGATCTGAAGCTAGATCAGGAATAATAGGAGTTGTAGCAGAGCTGGAGTAGAAGGCTTAGTTTAGATGTAGGAATAATAATGTAAGGGGGCTAAAAGTTTGCTATTCTATTAAGTAGGAATAAAGCAGTAAAATGTGAAGAGCTTAGGTCCATCCTAGCCCTAGGATAGCCTAGAGACTTCCCCAATCCTTAGCCACCCTTAGATTAGGTCACAACACCCTAGGAAGCCCTAAAACCCTAGTTCCAACCCTTCTCTAGATGTCCAGATAAGTTTTAAGACGTCCAGGACCCTTAGCCAAATCCCGCACATTTCAAACCCACTTCTACAGTGTTATTGGACGTCCAGACACTTTGTCAGACGTCTAATTTCTGCAGAATACCCACAACAGAACCCGAAATCCTTCCTGACTCTGATTGGACGTCCATACAACAAGTCTAGACTTCTAATTTTTGAGTATAAGACATCTGATTCTATTATTAGACGTCTGATACTGCTCTCCAATTCCTGTTTTGAGATTTAAGCCTTGATCTTGGATCTCTAGGTCCCTAAACCCAATTCCAACCCCATAGGAACCTAAATTAAGGTGCCCTAACCCTAGTACATCACCTCTAGACCTCCATAAGGACCTAATTAGGTCCTCACTAAACCTAATTGACTTGGATCTTAGTCAATTCCATTAGCCTATTCAATTAGACTCCTTGAGTCCAATTGAGCCCTGATCTCAGCACACACTGTCCAATTGGACTCAGTGAGAGTCCAATTGACCTAGACCAAACTTAATTGAGTTTTTTTACACTCAATTAAGTTTCCACACACCCAATTAAACTTTTATTAAGTTTAATTGCACTTTACCTTAGTGAATTAGGGCTTATAACCCTAATTTGAGACCTACCTTGACCTAAACCCACTAGAACCCAACCTAATCAACCTAGCCACCTAAGTTTCATCCCACACACACCCACACACACCATCCACACGAAAATATCTAGCCTAGAGTTCTCTAGAACTCTCTACCATGTGTGGTTGCCTTGGTTGCCAAAAATAGCAACCAAGGGCCATTCAATTTTTAGATCAACATTTGGTGGATCTAAAAACCACCATCCACCCTCTCTCTCTCACTCTACCACGAGCTCCCAGCATAGGCCTCTCTAGAGAATTCCATAATTCTCTAGAGAGCTTCCCTTAGATCTATAAAAAGACCCCTTGGGTGGCCATTTGCACCCATTCACTTCCTTGGCATCCATTCCACTTAGGCTAGCCACTTCCATCTCCACTCCACCTCCACGAGTTGAGCACCACCATGGAGGCCGCCATCTCCATGTCAGGAAGCTGGATCAACTTCCCAACCTCTCTCCAAGGGCCAGCCTAAGTTCCATTGGCCGCCCCTCCTTCTCTCAACCATTCAAAGGCCATCGGGGATGACCCCTCAATGCCCTTCCATTCTGCTAGGTTTAGATTATGCTCTTCGTATATTTACTGCTTTTGTTTACTGCTTAGTAGTGTAGTCTTACTTCTCCCCAAATGATGCATGCGAAATCCCCCCATCGATTCTTGTATGCGATCATTTTCTGGTAGCTAGATTTAATTTTCAAGCATTTATGTACAAGCTTTCCTCTAGATTCCTTGTGCAACAACTCCTAAATGAATGAATGAAAACACATTTATATATATATATATCTGTTTGAAATCACCATGAGCTTAATGATTGCTATTATCTTTTGCGTGATTAATGTTGCCTGTTTCTAACTCTTAATATTCTTGCAACTAAGCATGTCGTACGTAAATACGTAATAATCACGAACTGGCATGCGATTCTAAACAAAGTAGAGCGGCAAAAAGATCGATTTCAAAAGTAAAAGCAACACCTCCCAGAGACAAACGACCAGGACTCAAGTCTCATTATCTTTAGAAATCAATTTTTGACGAACATTTTTACATGACTATACTAGGATTTCCGATGACTTCCAAATGAGTGAAAACGACTTTCTATCAATAATGCATATGCATGCATGAATTACCCTAACTTATACTAAGTTCTACCCTAATTAAGGTCAATTAAGACCTTTGATTGCTACTCAATCACCTATAGAAAAAGTTGAAAAAAAAAATTATGGAGATAAAATTAGGAATAAGAGACCCAGTGGTCCACCGAGAAGATATACACAAAAAGTGTTGACCTCGGGATAGAAAAATAGTGAGGAGAAAGCAACCAAACCTTAGTAAGGCTAAGCCAAAGGATTGAATTCGAATAATCTGGATTGGAAATTGATGTCTTAAGATCTGGATTTTTGCAAATTTGGATGCCTTTAGGACAACTCTCTTCACAAGCACGGATGTTTTAAAATCATAGCTACTAAACCTTTGTATTGGGTAATTAAGTTTAAGAAATCGGGCTTTGAGGATTTGCAGTTGAGACCTAAAGGAGAAGGATTGACAAAATCCTAGGTCTAGAAGTTTGCCCTTAGTGGTGTAGGTTGGTAGATTAAAGTTTTACTGCTCTAAGTTTGATTAATGATGAATATCTAGTTAATTTTCTTAAACTTAGATTAATAGAAATCAAATATCATAAAGAAAGGATTAACTTAAGTCTATTGAGCTTTTGAGTTAAAATTTAATTTCCAACTCTTAGGTTTTGTTTTCTTAAAACACTTTGAATTCTAAGTTTTTAAGGGCTAAGAATGGTTACAAAGAATAAGTGATTTTTGAGATTCTAATTTCCGATAAAATTCTTGTTAACAACTCTATTTTTAAAGTGTGTTTTGAAGATGTGTTCACAGAATGCTCTGTATATTAGTTATATATATTTATAAAAAAAATTAAAAAAAAAAAATTCTGACTTAAGCTTTCCTCTACTTAGTTCTTATTTATTTAAACCCAGGTGCTTTAAATCATCATATTTTTAGTTAATTTTTCTAGGGACTAGCAAAACTTTGGCTTGGGGGTATGATAAGAAGCTCATCATGGTCTCTAATTACCCCTAAATAACTAGTCCTCCTAGTTAATTAGCTAGAAATCTGTAAATATATGGGTTAATTATTAAATAAGGGATAAATAGTAAAGGACCTTAAAATAAGTTAAAAATGCTATATTATCATCCAATTAGTATTATTAATAAATTAATTAATAATTAGACTAGAAATATTATCAGCAATTCATCTAATTAATGTGATTAACTAGCTTAAGTACAATTTATACCTAAGTATGTAATAACTTAAGTAACATTACTTAATTAAATAAATTAAGCTAAAAAGGTCAAAAATGTAAATTAAAGGTCTAAATATAATAACTGTCTTATTTATAATCATATATAAAAAAAGTTGAAAAAGATTTAAATTAAAATAAACCTTGAAAACCTTAGTTTACATTTTAGTCCTTAATTTTATTTCAAACGAGTCCTTATTCTTCATTTACGTCCTCAACTTTCGTTACGATTAAGTCCCTGAAACTTCTTCTTTCCTTCTTCAGCCTCCTCGATGGTTGACGATAGGAGGTGCTTCCACCATCTAATCACCGCACATTCAACGTCGTTCCTTCCCCTTCAAGCTCCTGGAGCTTATGCTCACCATCTCTTTTTCATCCACCGATCTGGAAGAAGCTGTAATCCCATTTTATGGTTGGAGATAACCTCACCAGCATCAGAGAAGATGCCAGTGGTTACTCGACTCCTAGCCTCTTCTCCGTCCAGATTCAACCTCCATCTCAACTGCCGCCACCTATAAATACCCGTCCACACCCTTGATTTTCGCTAAGTTAGCTCGCTTCCCTATTCTTCATTGAGCTAACCGATAGGCTACTCTCTCTAAACTTTGACAACCTTCCTCCGCTTCATCCGTCTTCTTCCATCCATCTTTGATCGCTCTGGATCTCCGCCAAAGTCATCCAAGTCTTCTAATGAAGTGCTGACTAGGAGTTCCTCTACTTCACCTCACAAACGCCCACCAGACTTCTTCCTTCAACCCTTTGATTTCCTCCTCCACTAAGGACCATCGACAGAGATCTCTTACCTCCTTCGTCCAAGTAAGAGTAGGTTAGGTAAGTAGATTAGTTAGGATAGTTAGTTAGGTAGATTAGGTAATTGTAATGCTAGTTTCACATTCATCTTCCTCAGCTCTGACAAGCTCCTTGAGCTTGCCAGGAGCAATTTCTTGTCTTTTTAAGTCATTGATCACCTTCTTTAACCTTTCATGAACATTTCTATCATCTTTAATCACTGAATTGATCATCTAATTATGTAAACAACTTCCTCCTCCACCAACTGCTCCTGTTGTCCATGGTAGCAGTGGTTGAGTCTTACTCCACCTTCACTGGGGCTCTCCACCACTGAAGGGCCCTAATCCTCACTCTAATTTAAGTAATTACCTTCTATAACTTAAACGCCCAATTTAATTTAAGCTCCTGAGCTCGATGTCAATGGTGGCTCAATAGAAGTTCAAATCATTAATTATCCACATATAAACCATCTCAAAAGCATTTTGACTTGTTTTCTCCAATCAATTGAGTGGGAAAATAGGTCCTCAGCCTAATCAAACTAGAAACTTGTCTAATAGGAATTCACTATTTAATCTCCACTTTAATGAATAATTGACGAAATTAATGTGTTCTTAAGGTTCCTTGTGACCTTAGGAAGCTTTTTGAATCATTAATGGCACATTTTACTAATATATGTACATTTTAGCCTTTCTCTGGACTCACCGGAGCTCCGGTGAGCTCTGGCGAGTCAAAAGAGCTCTTTAGCCTGTAGAACTCTGTGTGAAGCTCCAGATCATTGATTAGAAGTACACTGATCATGCTGAGCCAGTTTATTTGAAGTTTTAGTGCTTGGAGCTTCTGTTAGACCTTTGTCTTCTCCAACTCTAGCAGAGTTGGAGATGTCTAATAGTTAGGGTTAAGTCTTATTTAAAAGGTCTAAAAGCTTCAGTGACTTGCCCTGAGACTATTTCCATAAGTCAATCACTGTGATAAACTTTGGTTTATCTAGTCGAATAGACTCCTCTTCAAGTTCAGGCGATAGGCCTAGAACCCTAGGAACCTTAATTGAAACATCATTTTAAGGATCTAAATCCATTCCTATGGTTAAAGAGAAGTTATCTGAGGCTTTAATTTCATCTGAAATGGTTAAACTCAGAAAGTCAAAATTCTAGGCTTATGGTCAACCTTAAGTCTGATTCTCGGATTTTGGATTCAAACAGACAAATTGAAGAGTCCAATCTGTTTCTAGGATGTTTGTAAATGATTCAAATGAGATTTGGATTTGCACTGATGGATTCTATGGTAGAAATTGATTTCTGTCAGTTTGGGCTATTTTTGAACCCAAACTAACAACAGTAGGTTTATGATGAGGTTTAATTGGAAATTCTGCCTAGATAGATTCTTAACAACCTCTAGAGGTTGTTTGATTTGATTAAATTAGGACTTTAGCTCTCTGTAGGACCTTTCAAAACTTGAATTACAGTTCTGAAGATCCCTAGAGAAGCTTTTTAGATTCTGCTCCTCCCTAAAGCTCCTTAGAGCACATTTCCCTCACCAACAGCCGCAAAATAACCTTCTGAACCTATTCTACACTTCATCTGGATGTCAAAAGACCTTCTGCAGGACTTAAGATTCAAAACTTCATTTCTATAGCTAATATTGTCGTAGTCAACCCTGGACCTTCGCCCTTCAAATCGAAGAGTTCAACCCTCCCTGAGTATCAAATTGATACTCCAATAGTGTAGAACAACCTAAGAGCTTTCCAGCAAGCTTTTATTTCCTTGGAAGGGAGCTCTGAGCTGGCTGGAATCAACATCTAAAGTCTGGATTGGGAGGGGGAAACTTAGTCCCACATCAGTGGAATTGGAGCAACCGCTTGGGTATAAAACTAATTTGTGTTTAAGGCTTCTCAATCAGCAGCGCACAATGCATGAAACGAAACTGAGCATTTGGGTGTATGCGTGGGTGCGTGCGGTGCGCATGCCTGGCTGTGTGTGCTCCTATGGGCATGCGAGTGTGGGCCTGTGAGGGCGTGTGCATGGGCCCTGGGAGGCCGTGAGATGGATGGGCTCGAGACTATGAGAATCGAAAATAGACTGAAACTAAATAAAACCAAGCTTGGACATAATAGGGTTTGGTGCCACTGTGAGAGGGGTGCTGTGTATCCCCGACCGATCCAAGCTGCCAATCAAAAACCTAATTTTTGGTTTAAAGTGTTAAACCGATTCAGTTCAGAAGATCTGCAAGGGTTCAAAAGAGGAGAAGAAGCAAAGGAAAGGAAGAGAAGGAGAACAAAGAGGGAGCTCGTAAAGGAAAGAAAGGTAGACAGGCAGAAGAGCTAAAGAAGAAGAGAAGGTAGAGAAGAAAGGAAGAAAAAAAGACATGTATAAGAGGAGCCCGAAAAAGATTAAGGAAAAAAAATAAGAAGAAAGATTAAGAGAAAAGTAAGAAGAAGAGAAAGAAAGAGGCTGAAGACAAAGAAGAAAAATTAGTGGTTTAATTTCTTTCATTTTATTAATTCCTTTTGAGCTTAATGTTGTAATAAGGCATGTTTTCATTAGAATTATTTTTCTATTGCCATAATCTCTTGTAAATAAAAGGAAATAAACATGTTTACTTGTTTGTTAAAGAAGATCATTTGTGTAAATGTGTTTACCTTATGGAATTTTGCATATTCTTTTAATTTTAAAACCTTAAGCAAAATTCATGTTCTTAAAGTAAATTTAATTATGCTTTCCATGAGTAGTTTAGATTTAATGGTGAATTCTAATTAAGTTATGCCTCCCAGCGAACGACCTGGACTCAACCAGTTAAAAGAAATAAAATCTAAAATGTTAGGTTAACTTGAACCTATACTACTTAATCTATACAAATTCAAGTTGACCTAAGTTACTTTCTTCTGCACATAATTAAGCACAATTAACTTAGTTAACTATGTTGAGAAAGATAACCATCACTTGCACAAGCTGTTAGTTTCTTAGCAAACCCCCAATTTCAACCTAGAAATCCCCAGGCACCACCTCAACCTCGTTGATGTCAACTACGGGATTACTATAATCCTGGAATTGCACATCCTATGCCTGTGGTACGTTATCCCGATGGGGGATGTGCTATTGAGCTAAAGCCAAATATCATAGCACATATTCCTTACTTCCATGGTCTTGCTTCTGAGGACCCTTTTCAGCATTTAGAGGAGTTGAAAAACCTTTCTCCAACGTTGAGTCCGCAAGGTCATGATCAGCACACGCTTTTGATGAATATGTTCTCCTTTTCATTGAAAGATAAGGCAGTCTTCGGGTTTAGAACACTTGCACGAACTACACCAATAGAAGATTGGGCTTCTTTAGAACATGAGTTCCTAAAGAAATACTTTCCTGTAGGCTGCACCAATGCTTTAAGACATGCCATTACCACATTTACCCAAAATTCAGGAGAACAAATGCACCAGGCTTGGGAGAGATTCCATGAGCTTCTTAGAAAATGTCCCCACCATGGTGTCTCATGCTGGCAACAAGTCTAGATCTTCTATCATGGGCTCCATGGTGACACAAGGAATTTTGTTGATGCTGCTTGTGGAGGCAATTTTTTGTGTTGAGATGAGGACTCAACTTTCGAGCTCTTCAAAGGCATGGCCGAAAACTCAACCAAGCCACAAAGAAAGATCATTTCCCACTACCTTTCATTGATCAGATATTGGAAAGATTGGGTGGGAATCGATTTTTCTGCTTTTTGGATGGCTACTCAGGTTACAATCAGGTGTCAATTCACCACGATGACTTGGACAAAATGGCTTTCACCTGCCCCTATGAAACCTTTGCATTCCGTAGGTTGCAATTTGGATTATACAATGCACTTGCTACATTTTAGCGCTGTATGTTAGTAATCTTCTCCAATTTAGTAGGTGATTGCTTAAAAGTCTTCATGGATGACTCTTGGTCTTCGAGAGCACATTCGATGCATGCATAGACCACCTAACTAAAGTCTTGCAAAGATGCATCATTGTGAATCTGGTATTTTCTTGGGAAAAATCACATTTTATGGTACCAGAAGGACTAGTTCTAGGACACCTTATTTCTGAGAAAGGGATAAAGGTTGATCGTATGAAGGTGACATTGATTTCTGACCTGCCTTTACCTTCGTCTGTTAAATACATTAGATCTTTTCTCGGCCATGTTGGTTTCTATCACTGCATTATAGCGGACTTCTCGTAAATACCCTAACCTCTCACCAATCTCCTCTCTAAGGTTGTAGACTTCCAGATCTCTGATGATTGTGTTCGTGCCTATACAACACTTCATGATCTGGTTACTAAGGCACCAATACTGCAACCCCTAAATTGGTCTCACCCTTTTGAGATCATGTGTGATGCCTCTGATTATGCAATAGGGGTTATCCTTGGGCAGAAAATGGATACGAAACCAACAATCATTTATTACTTTAGCATGACCTTAGATGAAGCTAAGAGGAAGTGCATCGTCAGTGAAAAGGAATTGCTAGCTGTAGTATTTGCACTGGAAAATTCAGACCTTATCTCTAAGGTTCCAATATTATAGTCTACACTGACCACACCGCAGTTTGACATCTTCTTGGGAAGGACGTGAAATCTCATCTAATTGGATGGATCCTGTTATTGCAGAAGTTTGATTTAGAGATTCATGACAAGGCCGGGAAGCAAAATGTGGTAGCTGATCACTTATCCCACCTTCCTTCTAAAATAATTTCTCCTTTACTTCCCATCACTGACAACTTCCCTGACGAGCAATTATTGGTCATTCATTCTGATCTTCCTTAGTATGCTGACATTGTCAACTACCTGGATTTCAGAATCGTTCCCTCTGATTGGGTCCGACATCAAAAAGATAGACTTAGATCTGAGGCCAAGAACTATTACTAGGAAGAACCTTGGCTTTTCAAGCACTACAAAGACCAGATCCTTATGAAGTGTGTCCCTGATAAGGAGATTGAGAGCATCCTATCATTCTACCATGACTAGGCTTGTAGCGATCATTTCTCTAGCAAAAAGACTGTTGCAAAAATTTTGCAAAGAGATTTTTATTGGCCCACGATCGTCAAAGATGGACACGAATATAGTAGGGCATGTTCGCACTATCATCCTCTCGATAGCATTGGCCGCTGAGAGATGATGTCCTTAAATCCGGTCTTAATGTGCAAAATCTTTGACATATGGGACATTGACTTCATGGGACCTTTTCTTAATTCTCATGGCTTTGAGTACATCTTGTTAGCAGTTGATTATGTTTTTAAATGGATTGAAGCCATCCTCTCGAGGACTAACAATCATAGAGTCGTGACACAATTTGTCCAAGATTATATCTTCTCTAGATTTAGGGTACCAAAAGCCATCATTAGTGATGGAGGGTCTCATTTTAGGAACACACATTTCCAGTCCCTACTCTAGAAGTATGGGGTATCACATAGGATTGCTACACCTTACCACCCTCTAACCAATGGACTGGCAAAATTGTCCAACCAAGAGATAAAGAAGATTTTACAGACTGCCATTCGACCTGATAGAAAGGATTGGTCTTTTCACCTTTCTGATGCATTGTGGGCATATAGGACAGCTCACAAAACCCCATTAGGCATGTCTCCTTTTAGACTTGTCTATGGGAAACCCTGTCATCTTCCTGTAGAACTTGAGCATAAAGCCTATTGGGCCATCAGAAAGTATAACCTGACTTAGAGAAGGCTGGTGATCATAGATCATAAATTTTTGAGCTAGATGAATTGAGGAATGAATCTTATGAAAGCTCGAGGATTTATAAGGATAAGTTAAAGGCCTTCCATGACTGTCACATCCATAGGAAGTCATTTCGCCCTGGTCAGAAAGTCCTTTTGTTTGACTTAAGACTATAATTTTTCCCAGGGAAACTTAGATCCAACTAGATTGGACCTTTCAAACTCTTAAGAATCTTTGACAATGGAGTTGTTGAGATCACTGAATTTGACAAATCTGAACATTTCACTGTCAATGGACAAAGATTGAAACCTTTCATTGAACCACATGATCTCAGACTTGTCAATTCTATTATTTCGCTCTAATATTTTGAACTACCATTTGGGTTTATGCCTAGCTGACAGCATTAAACTTAGCAAACCTATCCTTTGTATATAGCTATTTTCACCTTTCTTGCTTTCCATTTCTTTCATTAGGTGTCTACCTTTGCATTTTCAGCATACATTCATTGTCACATAGCATTTCACTTCTTAGCTTGACTTTCCACTCTGATCTTATATCAAACTTGAAATCGTCTACATAGCGATTTTTATCTCCTCATTCTGACTCCCTTCCATCACCTAGTCTAAGATAGTGAAAAGCAGAGCATGCATTTGCATCCACCCTATTCATACAATGAGAACATTGCATCATTTAAGCATGGGGTTTGTAAATGGTGAATCATTTACCGAAATGGAATTGTAGACACACCTATAGTGTGTATAGTATAGTATTATAAAAAAAAAATTGAAAAATTTTGAAAAAAAAATTACAAAGTCAAGAATACAAAAAAATGTCAAAAACAAAAATTCCAAAAATACATTAAGGGACCTGAACTTTATTGTTAAGGGAAAACTCCAAAAGATTGAAAAATTTTAAGGATAGAAAAAAGAAGTTAAAAAGAATATAAGTGTTTAATTATGATCTTATAGCTAAGAACAAAAATAGAATAAGTGTTTATGGATATTCAACCTTTGCTAGTTAGACTTTTTAGGCCACTGTAGCTTGATTCGTTCAGGCTTTGGCTTAATACACTTTAAGCTTTTACAAGATAGACCACGATCTCTCCTAATTTAGGATGTATTCTTATACCTGAGTGACCAATATAGGATTCGCTATTTGCTTTGGCTTAGGAGTCTAAGTAACCTTAGTTCACACTACACAGTGTCGGGAAAGATCTTGTGAATTCGAAATTCAACCCTAGTGTTCATTAAGGAAGGTGGAGTCCTTACCTATGTGTGCAGGTAGACTGTTTGTCCTATTCTTTAGTCCTGTGTCTAGGACAAGCTCTTTCCACTAAAGAACTCACACACCAACTAAAGTGTGCACTACCAAATAAAGTTGTCGGAGATATACGAACAGTTATTTATGAAAAAAAAAATCAAAAAGTCAAAAAGATATTCATTGGAATAAGTCAAGTATATTCTCCATGTCTAGGAAATAGTTTTCCACCAAAAATAAAAAATAAAAAACAAAAGTATTTCCAAGGTGCAATACAAATACCCTGTTTCCACCAAATATTCATTGAGCCACAACACAATAAGAGCTGGGCTTCACTATTCCTCATTTTTTAAAGTCAATCTGAAAACATAAGCTGAAGCTAGGACCAACCTGGACATAGAAAGAAGTGAAACCCCAGGATTGAGTTTTGAAATTCACCTAGTTAGTCTTGACCCATCACTAAGCACAGCCATAACCTCTTAGCTTCTAAGTCTTGTAAAACCCCCTGAGTCCTAAAAATTGCACTAAAGGTTTAAATATCAAGAGCCCTTGTTGGTCGAGAGATGGTTTATGTCATATTAGTCTTAAGTTCTGGTCAGTCTTCCAAAGCAATAGGTTCTCACAATGTCCAGACATAAACACAGTTGGTTTATTAGGAAAATCTTCCAGCTTAAAGATCATCTCTAAGAACTTAACGCTTAACAATTTGAGAAAAGAAAAGAAGAAAAATAAATATCTCATCACACTTATCTTGCTGATACTTAAAATGCTTTGCACTTGAATGAGTTGTTTACTAAGGGATTAGCAAAGCCTAAGCATGGAGGTATGATGAGGTGTGACTCATCATAACTAAAATGCCTAAGTTAAGCTAGAAAATAGGTTAAACACAACTGAATTAACACATGAAATGGATTAACTGTGGAAAATAGTGAAAAAGACCTAAAACATCAAATCTATGTTAAAAATACAAAATTAGGTCATTAAATGAGGTATTCTATTCATTACTGTCAAATTATGATCCATTTGCAAATTGAACAAATATTTGAGCCCAAAAGTTCAAATCAAAAGCATAATTAACTTCATTAATGTTCAATTAATCTTCAACAAAAACTTAGTTATATTTGGACATCATTAGGACCTTGCATTTATCATATTACATTTAGATCCTTAGGTCATATACATTTAAAAGCCTCCAAGGACCTCTTTGCAATTTCTAGGGGCGGCTCTACAGAACTTCTTCACCACTTATGGGCCTCAGTGCAGAAACTCTACCCCTTCGCCCATAAGGGCATCCCCGCAAATTCACCTTCACACCTGCAGCCGTGCGGGAGTACTGTAGCTGCAAGGAACTTGGCCAATCATGGTCGTCCATTCCTTGATCTCTCGATCTCGTGCCTTAGATCCATTCGAAGCTTTGTGTGCTTCGACACGTGAGGTCACCGCCTTGCCTAAATCCCTGATGTAAACACATTTACACTACTTAAGATGTCTATTTATACATGTTCCTAAGCATAGGATTGCATTTCAAGATATAAATATTGCATAACATGCATCATCTTGCATTTAGTGTAGTTAGAATAAAATGGAGGTTAATTATCTCCTTTTATGTGCTTGGACAGGGCAAACATTTTATCGAGGCCTCGGATCGAAGATCAAACCGTATGGATGTGATCAGAGTAACGATTGGAGTTCAACGACTCCAAGATCGCCCTAATCAGACATCCGTAGCATCAGATAGTGACCAGGGAACCCTAGAAGATCAAGGGCCAGGATGGTGTAAATCCACCCTTCAAATGACAAATCCGACTGCATGGATGAATTCGGATCGACGATCACAGCCCAACGATGCAAAAATCAAGTCAATCCGACATCCGTGGCACCATCTACAACTTCCAGAAGTTGGGCGGCCAAGATGGCGCCATGTGGCGCCATCCCAGCCACCAAGACAGCTGCATGAATCTCTGAAGGCCCCGCACCCGCTCGCTCTCCGCCATTGGATCTCAATCCAACGGCTGTGGTCAGCCGCGCCTAAAAGCGCCCGCTCGACCATCCGCACCTCGTAGCGCAGCGATCGAGTGCGCTTACGCGAGTTGCGGGCGCGGGTTCGAGCCGCAGCAAAGGGGAGGAAGGCGCGAGTGTGCGGACGATGGCGGGCGTTGGATCATGATCGGACGACCGTCTACACTCAATCGAGATCACGTGCTACTGCACGCGCGGCATGGACGCGCGATCGTACACGCCAGGCAGGCGCAGCAGCGGGAGGAGATGCATCTTAAGTTGTCCGATCTTGCAATCAGATGGCTGAGAATCAAAGAACGTGTGTGGGCATTGAGGAAGCGGGCAGCTGAGGAGCCGCGCGTGGGCACGGAAGCTACGCCCATGTTGGGGGCTTTAGTGATGGATTTATCCATCACTAAAGACCCCTCATTCATTATTTTAAAGTTGTAATGACCATTTTGCCCCCACTCCTTGCAACTATAAAAGGAGACCCCCTCCATACGAAATTCTCATCCCTTCCTTCTCCTCTCTACCTCTCCAAAGCTCAAGAGAAGCTTGTCCCACACCCGGGATGCTCCTCACGAGGTAAAGTCTAAATTTTTGCCCCCTTCGGAAGTGGATCCAGCGATGACGAGGCATGCTGCTCCGTTCCCACTCTTCTGCTTCGTCCTCCCTCGTCCTGCTCCGTTCTCCTTCGTCCAGGCGTCGTCTCGTCCGGCTCGTCCGCCAAGCAATCATCGAGGAGGATAGCTTCTCTCTCCCATTCTTATTTATGGCTTTTCTAGTGTAGAATTTTCCTGCTTTATAGTGTAATTGATTTCTCGCTTTCTAGTGTAACTTTTATTTAGTTTAATTGTATAAATAGTTGAAATATTGAATGCATGTTCTCTTTCTCTCTCTTTCTCTCGCTATTTCTCTCTCTCTCTCTTTTTCTTTTAGTCTGATAGCTCCATTGTAATTATATCGCGTTGCTTATCAAAAATCCTAAAAAAAAATATAATTGCGAATATAAATCAACGTAGCCTCCCTGTGTTCAACCCGGAATTCTTTTCGGTATAAATTTTATTTGTTGAACACGAATTCTTCACTTTCAAACTACAACGACAGGTTTTCCAAAATCAAACACGTTAGCATAGCGATTCGTCGCGTTCAACATTTTGGCGCTGTTGCCGGGGAGCAATTCGTACGTTCAACATTTTGGCGCTTTTGTCGGGGAAGCGACGATCTTTGATTTCTCTTCATGTTTTGTAACTTATAAATCATTTACCTCACTTTTCTCCTTTCTTATTGTAATTGCAGGTACTCTTTTGAGACAAGCAAAAGCGGTAGATTGGAGTAAAGTGCTATGGAAGGTTTTGTAAGTTATCCCCCATTCTTTCCCCCTCCATAGATTTCATTCGCCACATTAAATCCAAATTCCAATTAACCTAGGTGTTTGTATAAATCCTAGGAATAGTTTGGTTGTTTGGATTCTCACTCACATTCATTCCACCTTCATTTATATAAAAAAAAACAAAAAGATAATTTTGTGGGGAAATTTTCAACAAACACACAACGTACACCCACATTCAAAGGCACTTAACCGAATTGATTTGTTTCTACTCAACCGGGTTCTGATTTGTGGAACCAGTACACATAAAGCAACACATAAAAGAGTAGAAATTATTCTAGGTTAACCATCTTTGTGTGCCTAACTTAGTGGTGCATTTGTAGCAAGTTGTTTGAGTTGATTGGGCCGTACCACTTCAAATATAGTAAACTCATCAAGTAGCTGCTACTTAGGTTCAACTCTTAGGGATTTACCAGGCACTCTACATTCTTTTTAAGCTTTAAAAGAAAACATTTTCACCTGTGCTTGCAAAACCTGGTGTGCTAATGAAACTTTTTTGAAAATACCTAAGTGGAATCTTAAAAGCTACTAAGCAAGATTTGAACCTTAAAATTCACCACATCAAAAATAATCTTGCTTGAAAACCACTGGTTGTCCACGCACACACAAATCAATCAATCATTAAGGGCACAACCCATTTAAATGGCCCATCACATTCCAAAGCACATTCAAACCTAGCCATAAATAAAACAGAGCAGACGTTGGCCTTAAGGATTGAACTCGCTCTTCAGAACTTAGAACGAGATTATTTTCGATTAGTCTGTTTCTACTGTTCAATCTGATGTCTAGATAGGGGAGTAGAGTCAAATGATCACGGCTGGGGGGTACACTAGGAACTGGAGGTGCAAGCCGAAGGAGGAACCTTCTCCCCAGTCCCTCCTTCTAACTGGTTGGATTGAACAGACAGAAGTAGATAAAGTCGTTCCTTTATCTCAAGACGGGTTTTGGGTCTTTAGGCTAACCCATTTAAGGATAGGTTTCATTGTTTGTATTGCAAGGCACATTTCTTCCTCCCGTATCTCATGAATCCTTCCACATATTTCACGCATTCCCGCTCTTTCCCTCATGTTGTGAAATATCCTCAACATGATGATTATCTCGACTCGTATTGTAATCAACCATCAGTCAGTTGGGATAATTCGGATTGGGGATACAATTCTGGACCCCCGTGTTTAGGGTCTAACCCTGAACACTTTGATTCTGATTTCTATCCTTCTCAAAGCTACATCGATTATAGATCGTCTTCCTTTCATGAACAACCTAATACGATCTATAATCAAGAAGGATACACCGATCCTTACCCATCCTCTGATTTCACTGCCTTTAGGCCATCACCATCTTTTGAACAATCTGAAATGACCTATTATCAGGAAGGGTATAATGAATCTCAATTCATTAATTCCCCTGCATTGAGCCTAAACCTGCCCAACCCTGAACCAACTCATTTGGTTTAGGTTAACCAGGTTCAGGATAAGGTTCTGGCTAACTTGAGGAATATCATACAATCTTTAGAAGTTCAGCCAATACCTTACTTTGAGAGATTGGAGCCCCTGATTGAAATGATTGATGATTTGAATAAGTCTTTGTTGGATTGGCTCTAGGACGTTAAGGATAAGAACCCGAGTGAGTTTCTACTTGGGAAATTAGTGAAATTGAGGATGAGATGATTCAATCTTGGGATGATTCCCAGGATGAACCCTCTTCAGGAAAGCCAATGACAGAACCCACTCAGGCACCTCTTAGGGGGGACATATGGCATGACCAGATTGAATTAAAACGACCAATTAAGGAAGATCTGAATTCTTCACCTAAGATCCTTGATCCGAGTTACGAGGAAACGTATGTCTCCTGGGAAGAGAAAGTGACAACTAATTTTGGGACATACATTGATACGGATCCTGATTTCTTTGATTGTGAAGACTCCAGTTGTGAAGTCTCACGTGAGTTTTCTGAACATAATTTCTGTGAGACGATTGGGCCTGAGGAATCTGATAGAACATTTGATAGCCCAATAACTAAGGAAATTGATCTTAGGGCACACATTACGGATCCAGAATCGCATTTTTTGGAGGAATCAATTCAATGCCCTGATTATCAGTTACACCCCATTAAGATTATCCATAATTTTGTTTATGAGATAATTAGACCCAAGTCAATTTTGATTCTGCTACATCATTTAGACTTGGAGATTTCAGACGGGGTGATTAATATACAAGAGGTCATAGAATTTGATATGCTGAATGAGGAGGATAGGAGATGGAAAGTTCTGATTTGGGAAGTTAATTTTGGAGGAAATGGAAGATTGAGTCGAAGGGTTCCTTTTAAGCTGAAACCATTAAATCAGAACCCTTATAACATTTGTTTCGAGGATGTCAAACTTAAGCACACATTCAATGATTATCCTTTTGAGCTTCAATTCTCTGTAAGCTGACTTTTTGGTCTTGGGTTGCATCCTCATAAATCGCAAGCTCGACCCCGCTTGCATTCTGATTTTAGGTTTTGGGTAATTTTTATCCAGAACCTAAGATATTCTCGATTATGGGGTGTGGGTCAGCACCACAATCTGGTCCACATCTGTGGACTTCTTTTGATAGGTCAGAAGATTCTTATGTTTATTTTAATTTTGACCTGCACTTGTGAATTCTTCATTTCTTTTCCTTGTATAGTGTGCCTAGCTGAAGGCACTAAACTCAGCACATATACAGTTTTTCTTAGTTTTCATCTCAGAGCGGACCTGACATTCACGTAATTCAAGTGCTTTCTACGCTTTTCCACTCTATTTTATGTCTTTTTAATACAATGAGGACATTGCATTAGATAGGCATGGGGGGTGGATATTTATCTCTGAATTCATTCGTCAGCTCCATAGATTTGTTTTATTTTCTTTTATTAAAATAAAAATTTAGAATTAGGAAAGAGAATTTGGGTTTAAGAAAATTTTCAATCTTAGGAAATACTACATTATGATTTGAACACAAAGACCCTTCAAGTCTTTGGACTTAATTAGCCTGTGT
This sequence comes from Thalassia testudinum, assembly GCA_037157565.1. NCBI lineage: Eukaryota > Viridiplantae > Streptophyta > Magnoliopsida > Alismatales > Hydrocharitaceae > Thalassia > Thalassia testudinum. Next base: position 18,832,441 of record JAZHRO010000063.1, read on the forward strand.
ATTCACTAAAATGTGGATTTATTTTTCGAGTTCTCGCCAACCTGAATTTTATTTCAATTGGAGTAAATAAATTTTGGGTGATAAGTACACGACTTATCAACCCGCCCTCTAATTTGAGGGAATTTTGAGTTTCTAGCATCTACACACTATCTTTGCACTGACTCGTTGTTCGACGATTTTAACGGAAATTGGGTAGCTAATGAACCTTCTAGGGTGATATGGCTAGCATGTTATCGTGGGTAACAGCCCATAGGTAGGATGTCCAGAACCCAGTCACTGGACCTTTCTCTTTTTGCTGCCCTTATGTAAATCTTAGATCAGGGAAGCCACCTACTTAAAAAAAAAAAAAATCAAAAGGAGAAAAGAAAATAATAATAATAATAAGCCACACTTCGCCACATGGGTATGGCTGGCAAGTTGTCGGTGGTAACAGCTCTTCGACCAGTTGTCCAGAACCCAGCTCAGTAAATGCACTAAAAATTCCCAAAACACTTAGGAAGAAGCGGAGAAGTACAATAAACCGGGGAGATATACACTGGATTCACCCTTGTGTTGACCCCGTAAAAAAATAAAAGTAGGGAGAAAGCTACCGGTTGTAAAGCTACACCTTTAGGCTGAATTCTTTTTGAGGTCACTTAGAGGCGTAGAAATCCGAAGTCCATTTTAATTATCGGTCAACGAGTCTATCACAATCACAATAAGATGCTTAAAACTTAGGGTTCTCATCAAATCTTGGGTGAGTTGAATGGCCGTAGAAAGCCACTCTTAAACCCTAAAATTTTAAAATCCAAAAAAATTAAAAAAGAGTAAAAAGAGAAAAGGAAATTTTTCTTTGAATAAGGCGAGGCTTGAGGTGGTCTGCATTTTGGCTGATACTCAGGCACTGTTGTATCTTTGAAAGTTTAGTTCCTAAGTAGACAATTTCTTAATGATTGAAAATAACTAAGGTCCAAATAATCCAACCTAATTCTTTTATAAATAGCATATAGTTTTTGCTAGGGACTGGCAAAAGATAGGCATGGGGTTATGATGTAAACACATTTACACTACTTAAGATGTCTATTTATGCATGTTCTTAAGCATAGGATTGCATTTCATGATATAAATATTGCATAACATGCATCATCTTGCATTTAGTGTAGTTTGAATAAAATGGAGGTTAATTGTCTCCTTTTATGTGCTTGGATAGGGCAAACATTTTATCGGGACCTCGGATCGAAGATCGAACCGTATGGATGTGATCCGAGCAACGATTGGAGTTCAACGACTCCAAGATCGCCCTAATCAGACATCCGTAGCATCAGATAGTGACCGGGGAACCCTAGAAGATCAAGGGCCAGGATGGTGTAAATCCACTCTTCAAGTGACAAATCCGACCACACGGATGAATTCAGATCGACGATCGTAGCCCAACGACGCAAAAATCAAGTCAATCCGACATCCGTGGCACCATCTACAACTTCCAGAAGTTGGACGGCCAAGATGGTGCCATGTGGCACCATCCCGGCCACCCAGACGGCTGCATGAATCTCTGAAGGCCCTGCACTCGCTCGCACTCCGCCATTAGATCTAAATCCAACGGCTGTGGTCAACCATGCCTAAAAGCGCCCGCTCGACCATCCACGGCTCGTAGAGCAGCGGTTGAGCACACTTACGCGAGCTGCGGGAGCGGGTTCGAGCCGCAACGAAGGTGAGGAAGGCACGAGCGTGAGGACTATGGCGGGTGTTGGATCGCGATCGGATGGCCGTCTACGCTCAATCGAGATCACGTGCTATTGCACATGCGGCATGGATGCGCGATCGTACTCGCCAGGCGGGCGCAGCAGCGGGTGGAGATTCGTCTTAAGCCGTCCGATCTCGTGATCGAATGGCTGAGAATCAAAGAACGTGCGTGGGTGTTAAGGAAGAGGGCATCTAAGGAGCCACGCGTGGGCGCGGAAGCTACGCCCACGTTGGGGGCTTTAGTGACGGATTTATCCATCACTAAAGACCCCTCATTTATTATTTTAAAGTTGTAATGACCATTTTGCCCCCACTCCTTGCAACTATAAAAGGAGACACCCTCCATACGAAATTCTCATCCCTTCCTTCTCCTCTCTACCTCTCCAAAGCTCAAGAGAAGCTTGTCCCACACCCGGGATGCTCCTCGCGAGATAAAGTCTAAATTTTCGCCCCCCTTCGGAAGTGGATCCGGCGACGACGAAGCGTGCTGCTTCGTTCCCGCTCTTCTGCTTCATCCTCCCTCGTCCTACTCCGCTCTCCTTCGTCCAGACGTCGTCTCGTCCGGCTCGTCCTCCAAGCAATCGTCGTGGAGGATAACATCTCTCTCCCATTCTTATTTACGGCTTTTCTAGTGTAGAATTTTCCTGCTTTATAGTGTAATTGATTTCTCGCTTTCTAGTGTAACTTTTATTTAGTTTAATTGTATAAACAGTTGAAATATTGAATGCATGTTCTCTTTCTCTCTCTATTTCTCTCTCTCTCTTTCTTTTAGTCTGATAGCTCCATTGTAATTATATCGCCTTGCTTATCAAAAATCCTAAAAAAAAATATAATTGCAAATATAGATCAACGTAGCCTCCCTGTGTTCGACCTGGAATTCTTTTCAATATAAATTTTATTTGTTTAACATGAATTCTTCGCTTTCAAATTACAACGACAGGTTTTCCAAAACCAAACACGTTAGCGTAGCGATTCGTCGCGTTCAACAATCCCATCCAATAGTCGCATTTTGATTTGATCCTCGTGCGTGCTCGCTATCCCATCTCCACCACCCATACCCTAAGTGTCTAATCGCACCACTCAGGTGCTGTGATTCACTATCCCAACTACTTAATGAGCTCCCTGAGCTCACATGCAAGGGATTGACTCCCTCCTACATCCCTTGAGCTAGTCATTCATCCACTCCAGCTACTCTCCACATACTGTCACCGTTTCACTACCATTGGTGGTGAAGCTCCACCTTCCTCTCCGACTCTCCTTGTTGTTAAGGACATCACAGCACTCGAGGGCGACCCAGAACTCCACTAGCGAGTTTTTCATCCACTAGAACACCTCCTCCCTCTCTTCTTCCTCTCCATTCATCGGGTGGAGACCCAAAGGTCCCATTCCTCTGATTAGTTAGGATTTAATGCTTTTGTAGAGTAGTTTTCCTACTTTCTAGATTAGTTTTAGTGTAGTTAGTGTAATTTAAATTAGGTTAGGAAAAGATTAGATGATGGAATTCAGTGATTTGTTAGATTAGCTAGGAGCAGTTTATCATGATGAAACCGACTTTAAAAGAAAGCGTTGTAATATAGCTGAAATCACTTCGAAAAAAAATATAATTTTTATTACTCAAATAAGTTCTGAGGTCGAATACAGGGAGAAAATGGAATTTACACACTAATCTCAATAATTAATGTAATTTGAACACAAAATATTACTCAAAAACTAATTTACAATGTAGAGCATATGAGTATATGAAGAGTAAAAAGAATTTCAGACAAAATAATGGTGACTTGAATCACCAATTATAAGTCCAATACATAGAATAATTACTCAAATTTACTAAAGGAGGGAGTATGAAATCAGACGTCTGATTTTGCAATTGGACATCATAAATGACGTTTGCTACAGTACCCATTTTGCTTTTGTCTATGTGCCTCTTCCATCTTCTTTTCTTTCTCTGACCCTTTCTTTGTAACTCCTCTTCTTGTTCACTTCTCTCTTATTCCTCAAGCTTTTCTGCCTTCTAAATTCAGCTAAGTGTCGGAGCCAAACTTCTCAGGGCAAAAACCCCCCTTCCTTCATGTAACTCTCCTCTCTCTTTCTCTCTTAGGATCTGCTCTCCTAGAGACATAGGGTATTTGAGTTATCGGGTCAGGTGTGTACTTGGGTCCAAGGCTACCTACAGTGGGTAGCAGCTGAGTGCGAGCTAGGCGGGTTATTAGGTCAGCTAGGTTCGCAGGGGAGATTTCACGGACGAGACCAGTGAAGGTGTGGAGGACCTCACCCTCAGTGATTAGAGGCAAACAGCCCCATTCACTTTTGTGTATTATGCGGCTACAGTCGACTCTTCATATCCGAGGTGGGACTAAATGTCCCATCTTTCTTCCGCACAGCACAGCACCAAGGCATTTGGTCAAATTGACGGGGTTGCAGCTGCTAATGCCCTTGCATGAGTACTTGGACTTTTGCAAGCCTCAATTCTGCACAGCCTGGAGCTATCCCTTGGAGTAGAAACACCCTGGAGCAGCTTGAAGTTTGCTCGAAGCACGCCATTAATGGAGGGTTTTCACATGCTACCTGAAATCAATGAAAAGGGGCCTTATGGCCACATCAAAAAGTTCAGCAGGATCGCCGTGGCATGGAGAATGTGACAGTGGCAGTGACGTGTTGCGCGAGTGGTTGTAGTGGCCAGACAGTTGCGATTATGGCCTGTGAGAATGGGTTTGTTCGGGAAGGTGTTTGGGTGGATGATGGAGCAAATGGAGTAAGGGGAAATGAGCAGGAAGGTGCAGTGGAGGTTGTAGGGTGGTCGGCGAAGGGGATGGTTGCGTGTAGCGGGCGGAATCCTTTGCTAGAGTGGTCGCCAAAGATGGGGGAGATGGAGGAATAGAGAGAGGGGAAGAAAGTAGGAGAGATAGGGAACATAAGAGTCTACTCTAAGGACAAAAAGGTGAAGGGATTCCCACGTCAGTGTGGTTACCAGACATGGGGAAGATGAACCTCCGTAGGAGAGATGGCGGCAACGACAGGGAAAGGATGACAACGGCTGGTATTGCACGACGCGAAGGATGGTGAGGAAGATGAATCCACCACTGGTTTTGTGGTCGGACGATGAGAGGAGTTGGAGAGAGAACGCTGGAGCTTGCGGAGTTTTGCGACCGAAGGGGAGAGAGGAAGAGGGGGAGTTCCAGCTGAATTTCAAGCTGAAGAGAACGGTTGAACCCTGGGGAGTCTTTTATAGGTCTCAGGAAGAAGCTTTAAGTTTGGGAAGCAAGCTTCGTAAGTTTTAAAATCTCATATAAGAAGGAAAATTCTTGATACCCAAATCTCTCATGCATTCGCATGAGATATTAGGAAAGATCTGGAGACATGGACAGGTTTAGATTGAAGGGAATTACTTGATGAATCTCCCTTCCAATTTTGGAAGGGATTCATCAATCAATCTGGGAGAAATCTCCTGTCAAAGGTCGCCAGAGTAGGTTTTCTTCATGACAATGGTGGAGGGGCCTCATTGTGTAGATGACGAAGAAGTTACAGGGCTGAATGCAAGGGTTTTTGAAAGTTGGGGGTATAAATGTAATCAGACATGACCATTTTGCAAACTAGGTCAAGACAAGTTCTCCTTGGGTCCAAATTTGGTACAAACCTAATTGGGACCCAAGGAATCCAATGGTGAAGTTGGATTTTAGTTTTTACCACGCTTGACTGGGTAATTTATGCAAAAACCCAAATTAGGGCAAATATCTGTCTAAGACTCCATTTTAGGTCAAGACGAGTTCTGATGGCCAAATTGAAGGTAACAAACCCTAGAGAATATTTTTCTATGATTTTTATATGGTTTATGTGAATTTTATCCTGACCAGAACCTCGGTTAATTAAGTGGGTCTATTTTTAGGGTTTCAAAAGTCATTTAATTCTCAAAACACACGCAAACCCTTTTCTGTTTGATCTAACCCACTTACTATCCTACTAAGAGCATTTGACCTTTATTCAACCCTTGAGAAAATCCATGGTTGCACTACAGTCATGATAAGCTGGTAAAATTACAGTTTTAACCCTAATTTCTTAATTTTCTCTTAGAATAGTTATGCAATGAATTAAGACCTTTAGTTGGTTATGTAGGAGAATTTACTAACTTAATTGGGTTAAAAATGAGCTAGCTATGGCTCATGATGCTGTTCCCATCATACCCCTATGCCTAGCTTTTGCTAGTCCCATAGTAAAATTTCAAGGTATTAACTTTGATTCTAGATCATAAAATCTTTTGATGCTTTAAAACTTTGTTGTGTGCTTCCTTTAGTGGATTAGGTTAGAATGATGATAGTAGGCCTGACGAGTCGATTCTTCGCTTTTAAAGTCATTTGTCACATAAAATGACGCGACGTTTATAGTTCTATGTGGTGGAAAAATTGACTAATCAGTAATTAAAATAACCATTTGCAGAAGAGCTGGTGGTGTCCACAAGGAGGCAATGACATATTTAAACTTGCACTGGTTAAAAACATATGTTCACAGCTAGTTTCGACGAGAATTGAGCCAAATTTTCCTTCAGATTAAGAAAACATTAAGAGAACATGCTGAAATGGCAATTTTGCACAACTAAAGGGTATATTTTGCAATGTAGCTTAATAAAATAATAATAAAAGTTGACAATGGCATAGAATGTAAATATTAATAGAGGCTTTACTGTAGAAAAACAGGGGAACTTCTTCCCCTTGTCCGTGTGTGAGGAGGAAGGAATGGCCGGAGGTGTGAAGCTCGAAGGAGGATCTCTAGACCAAGGGCTCTGTGATGACGGTCGCAGCGAAGTGCGAGGTGCCTCGAGGTGGCCGGATAGAGGTACGGTGGTGGTGGGTTCTAGTGGTTGCTGAAGTACTTCACGCAGAGAATGCGTAGGCCATGCAGGAGTGCGTGGGTGCAGTTGAGCTTGGCCGTAGCTGCTGCTGCTACGTACTGCTAGCCGCACGCTGCAAGTGTCGACGGCGTGCTGCAGGAAGTGTGGTGGAAGTGCAGCACGCTCTACGCGCACGGCTGGAGGCAATTTGCTGCTGCAGGTGTGTGCCAGGGGCACGTGTGGGTTGCAGTGGCACTGCTGCAGGAGGCGAGGTGAGGCACGCCAAGGGGTGCTGGTGGGCATGCGCTAGGGGCTGGAGCATGGCGGATGGTGCACGCAGCAAGGGAGTGCGCGGGGATGGCAGTGCTGCATGAGATGAGTGCGCACGGTGGAGCTGTGGACGGTGCTGCACGCTAGCGGGTAAGTGCTTGTAGCTACGCGGGGAGCCAGCGGAGCACTTACTACATGCATGGCTTCTGTAGGGCAGTAAGGTGATGGTCCCGTGCTGCTGGCCGTGCCCACCGCACGCGAAGGTGCGCGCGGGCTGGGAGTGCTCCTGGCTGGTGAAGGCACACGGTGGATTGGAGATGAAGGTGCAGGTAGGGCATGTAGGCATAGAGGTGCTGAGGAACACACGAGGCTGATGAAGAAGAAACACGGTGATGGCCAAGCCCACTAGATTGGCGCGGTGAGCTATCACCTCGTCGGCCCACGGTGTGGTGGAACTTGGCCTTGGAGACCACAATGAGGAGCGGGTGCATGATGATGGGCAGGTGGTGTCTCACAGTGTAAGGCAGCCTCCCTCCTTTTGTAGCCACAACCATCATTTCAAAATAAAAAATGCCGTAGCATAAATGTGATGCGCAGGAGGAGGAGGTGGAGTAGAAGCCAGAGGAGTTACATGTGCAGAGGAGAAAAAAGAATAAAATAATAAAATATTATGGTTATTTGTACATAAGCCCTTAACTTCTATGTTAAATTAAAACAATGCATGCAATGCACCTAATTGGTTAACTAATTAAATGAATGCAATTCTAAGTTAATTCTTAATGAATTTAGTTATGAATGCAATGCATGAATTATGCAATTAAATCAGAAATATGAATTAATCTATTTACGTCCTAATGCATGCTAAATAAATGTTAGAAGTAACTTAATGTCTAGGCACTTAAATACTTAAATAGCCCATAAATATGGGCTAATCAAATACCACCATGCCAAGTTTTTGCTAGCCCCTAGCAAAATTAGGTGAAACCTAGCACTCCCAGTAGACTAGCCAACCCAATCAATTTTCCATTAGAAACATATTAAGTTTAGACTTTAGACCTAAGGTTCCCAAGTAGTTGTTAAGTTACAGTCTAGGTTGGCTAAAGATGAGTTGCAGGCACAAGTTTCTCTGATTTCTGACTCTACCCTAAGGTTTATTGATCCCTGAGATTAAAGCATCTGTGCATGTGCGTTGGCCTAGGTTATTTGAGTTAAAGGAAAAAGGATTTTTTTTTCTTTTTCTTTTATATTCCTCTAAATCTATCCTCAGATCAGCTATCAACACGGTTGTGTCAGATTCACTGTCCCCATTACCATACCTCGAAGGGTGCCTGGCTTCGATGCTTCGAGATAGCACCGCACATAATGACCCTAAGAACTCCTGGCAATCGACACTTTGAGATAGTATCACCCATGGATTTCTTAATCGAATTCAGGCCTATGGCAATCGGCACTTCGAGATAGGGCCGCCCATGGTACCTGAACAACACAATGCACTTACATGCCCCCAATAGGATGGATATCCTAAGAGACAAGCACCGAGGAGGTAATATGTTGTCATCGAATCCTTAAGGTGAGTATATACTCCACCTCTCCTACGGCGGGAACTCTTCCAATCAAATTGTGTTTTCATGCCTCTCCTAAGTCAAAAATAAGAGAACCAAATCTCTTTTAAGAAAGGAAATAAGTTGATTACTTACTTACACCAGACCAAGTGTGTGAAATTTGGATGCTTGGGTTACAAGGACCCGTAAGGCAAAAGGTAGAACAAGACTCTAGGTACCACCCCACCTTTTAAATCAAACCCTACCTTTCCCTCCTCAACCTCTTGAGGAATGGTGCACAACATAACTCCTACTTAAGTTTTTAAGTCCACAAAGAACCCTAAAGGTCTAGAGCTAGTAGATCTCTTAGCTTCTAAAGTTTGACCCTAGAATTAACTTAGTCTAATCTTGAGTTCTGATTTGCTTAAGAATGCAGGACCTAGCCAGTTAAGCTCGAAACTTTTTTTTTTAATTATTTGTTAATTTTTATTTATCTAGATTTTTTTTCTCAAATGCAAATGTATGCAATGAATGCACTATGCTATGTATATACCCAAGTACACCCCCCATTCCTAAAATCTGTAATGTCCACATTGCATAGAAGGATATTACCTGGGTCAAAGCTGGGCTGCGATTCTTTTGTTAGCAGCCGAGTAGCCAAAGAACCTGCAAATCAGGTTCAAGGATTGCAGAAATAGGCCACAAAAATGAGCAAAGTAATGCTGGCCAAGAAAATAGGTAACCTAGGATGTTGGCGAGCTGATGATGAATCCCGATAGCAAATGCTCGCCCAACCAGGATGGGAATAAAATCTTCCCAGGTCACCAATGGAGGTTCTAAAGGATAAACTGGTATAACAACCTCCAAAGGGGAAGGGGGAGGATGACAAGGATCCTGCAAAAGGAATGGGGAAGGAATGGTGCAGAGATAAACCCCCAGGGCAATGGACGGACTAAAGAAATCATCAATCCATACCCGATACTCCATTACGGGAAATATTGGTTTGTTAAGCACCATGGTCAGGACAAAAGTGAGAAATTCTCTAAGGCAAGGATCGTCTAGGGTGTCCAAGTTTCGAGGTTGTGGGATGGCCATAAGATCTAGGTTGGGTTTAATCAGCTCGGTGTCCATCCCTAACACTCTTTCCAAAACCTCAATTGCATCCCTAGCATTCGTTGCACCATCACATGTATCTTCCTGCACTTTACCAGGAGTCACAATTTCGCCTTCAGACATAAGCGAATCAGAGGGTGACTTCGAAATAAATGAAGGGAGGTTGGAAGCAACAGATCTAGGGATTATCCTATCAATGTCCTCCCTAGGTTTTTGTTCTTTACTCAAATCTTCCCCGGAGTCTATATGTGAATCCACATAAATCTTAAAAGTTGCTTCCAAATTTTCCATCATTTCATCATGAGGAGAAATATCATCAATGGGTGTGCTAAGGAAACCTAATTTGGTCAATTTTGTGACATCCTCAGGGGCTAACTCTTCAAATAAGACATAATCACCCTTAGTGTCACTCCAAATCTTGAATGTAGGTTCCTCATATAATTCATCTTTCTCCTCATCATATGATTCATCATATACCTGAGGTCTAGAATCATATAATATCTTAGTAGATCCCCTAGGATGCTCTATCTGAGGCAAATGGTTTACACTGGTAACATCGGACTCCTCAGATAGGTCAAGTTCTTCAAGGTTAGGTTCCCTAAGGGTAGGCTTGAGTTCCATCTCATGATCAGAAGGGAGGGTAAGATTAACAACTTGACTTCAACCCACTTCATCAAATGTCACGGAAATACTATCATCTGGGTCATGGTCTTCCAATGGTCATTCCCTTCTTTTGACTCCAATATAATTCAGGTGGATACTCAACCTTATCATCATCTTCCTCGAGTTGCCACCTTTCTTCATCCAATGCATAGCTACTTTCATATGTGTCTTCCTCCCACTTAAGGCGTGGATCTCTCAAGGAAGTGTCATCTAATGGGGAGGTTTCAAAATCAATCCTCAAAAAGTAGCTATTCTCCCCAAAATTTCCCTCCAACTTAAAGTGTAGCTCTCCCACGGGAGATGCATCTATTGTAGAGGGGTGTACGTCATCCTCAATGGGGTAGATTGGGTGGCTAATTTCATCTCTTTCATGTTGGCCTGCTCTTGAAGATTCTCCTAACAATTCAATCATTTTGTTTTGCATTTTCTGTATTTCCATTGTCAAGGAGGAGAGGTCATTTTTATCATGAAAGAAGTTAGGCTTAGGCTTATACTACCCAGGATTGTCTATCCAACCATTATAATTATTCAGGGAGGGTAGGTTTGGTATTTCTATGGTGTGTAGGATATTGGGCAAAGCAAATCCTGCTCTTAGGTTCTGCTCACTGATTTTGGGGCTTAACCAGGCCAATACTCCTATAATAGGAGTAAAATGGATCCCAATGATTATCATTATGTCCATCAAGTGATGGACCATCTCGGCATATGGGATCGAAGAGTGCAGAGTGGGGGTGAGGGTGTGGGCAAGATGTGAAAGGATGAAAATCAATGTGGTCCATTCTAACTCACACCTCAATCAAAATTCCCCAAGCAAAACACAATTCAAAAAGGACTTTTTAGGTCTTTCCCAATTTAGGCTTTTGATTTAAGTCAGATTGTAGGTGACAATACAATTTGTTCAATCAATTTACACGCTTATTGTCGACCTACGGCTCACCTAAGAAAACCAAGTTGGAGCTTAGGTGTTCTTCCCTAAATCTCAAATGGTAAAGCAACTCCAAAGATGGAAGATCGAGGGATGCAAGTAGGCCTAAGCCTTCATTTGAAGCTGTGCTTTCGTGGTGCTTCTCAACTACCCCCAAAAATCCATGACAGGGTATCCCCTCTTTGGAGTTACAAAACCTTTGATCTCAAGTTCTAAACACTTCAGAATCCAACGATAGGAGGGCTCTTGTCGTAGTATTTCCAAACCTAAGGAGTCTCTAAAAGCATGACATGGTGCAAGAGAAATAAGTGTGCATACACTACAAAAGATTTTGAATTTTGAATCACACGCCAAGTTTGAAAATCAAATCCTTGGTTTTTAAATTGTCCCTCCTTTAATTAGTCCTTTTTCTAGAAAATATGCGACCACTTGTTACATTTATTCAATACAGATTAGGTGGTCTTCGAATTAAGTCCAAATGCAATGTGTGATCAAGAATAGGATGCAAAGTAAGAGAATGCGTACCTTGCTTCCAGCAATCAACGATGCGAGAATGCATGCAATGCAGAGAAGTAAATATAGAGGCTACTCATACAAACCTAAATGGTTCATCCTAGGGGCAGGCAGCTTCTAGCAGGTAGCTCAATTTTTTTTTGTTTTATTATTTTTTTTAACTACTTATGCACAAGCAAATAAAGGTAAACAATCCACAAAATAAACTAAAAACCTAAATCTAAAGAAAAGGGAACAGGCTAACAAAAATTACCCAACATAGGCCTAAAACAAAATCGAGGAACAAACCCCTCAAAATATACCCCAGAATAAGGGTTTCAAACCAAATGTGCAATGAAAAATTAAGTCTAAAGTATTAATCCTACTCTAATCAAATCAGCGACTAAATGTACAGAGATGATCGTCGCATCCTCTTCCTTCCCCTCCCTTACAAGGTAGCTCGATCAATTTCTCCTTTGGCGACATCAAGGGTTGCCTCTCATGATGGCTAGTGTGATTGCGAGTCGTAGAATATGTGTCGCAGATCGTTGCACTCGCCTCTTTCTAATTCCTTGCACAAATTTCTCCCACAGAAAAGATAATAAATGGTCAGATCACTATGCAATGAGAAATAATCAGAAATGAAATCAGGTAAAATCAGGTGAAATTATTGCGTCTATTGCCTCCCCGGCAACGGCGCCATTTGACGAGTCGATTCTTCACTTTTAAAGTCGTTTGTCACGTAAAATGACGCGTCGTTTGTAGTTCTATGTGGTGGAAGAATCAACTAATAAATAATTAAAATAACCACTCGCAGAAGAGCAGGTCATGTCCACAAGGAGGCAATGACATATTTAAACTTGCACCAGTTAAAAACATATGTTCACAGTTAGTTTCGACGAGAATTGAGCCAAATCTGCCTTCAGATTAAGAAAACATCAAGAGAACATGCTAAAATGGCAATTTTGCACAACTAAAGGATATATTTTGCAATGTAGCTTAATAAAATAATAATAAAAGTTGACAATGGCATAGAATGTAAATATTAATAGAGGCATTACTATAGCAAAATAGGGAAACTTCTTCCCCTTGTCTGTGCACGATGAGGGAATGGCCGGAGGTGTGAAGTTCGGAGGAGGATCTCTAGACCAAGGGCTTCGTGATGGCGGTCGCTAATTGCATAGCAAAAATACACCAATAAATATGCCATCTTATGTTATTTCCTAGCACTGCCATTGCATATTAGGTAGCTATAGTTGCATTTGTAAAAAGACACATGCATGCATTTTTAAAGAGGGGAGGAGAAAGTGAATAATTGGCCATTTAATTAACATCTTCTTCAAGTGCTGCCTCACAATTCCACCTTCTTCATTTTTTTATTTTCACTTTGAAATCATCTCCCTCGCACGGTTCAGGGCATGGGGCTTGCATCTCTTTGCGCCATTCCTCTGCTAGCAGCATGCTCTGCCGATAGCATGGCTGGTCATGCACACCTGCAGCATGGCTGTGGTGGCCTCCTTCTTCTTTGAAAAGCCCTGCCCTCTCCCTTGAGCAAGGGGAGCCGAGGGGAACACAAACCACCCACAGAGACCTTCCTCCAGGCCAAGCTCCTCCCCTCTTCCCCTCCATATGCAGTAGCCCTTGCACTGAAGAGACACACTGAAGGCAGGAGAAAGCTCACAGTGGTCCCACGACCACCACTGTGAGTTCCACCACCGCCCAGCTCCTCCCAGTGCAGGTGGGCGTGGTGGTTTCACCTTCTATTTTCACCGCTTAACTCCCTCGCTGCCATTGTCAATGCTCCAAGGTCTGAAGCTCCAGCAACAGCATCGGCCGACAGTAGTAGTGCAAGCACCACGCGCACACCAGCAGACGCCCCTGCAGACCGTCCGCAAGCTCTTTCCACGTGTGCAGGCGCCTTCCAACATGCCTGCGCATGCAGAACCGACCGCAACCAGTCTCTCACTCTGCGTGGCACTGTAGCTACTGTTCATGCCTCTCAGCACGACACTGTAGCTACAGTGAGGTGACCGGTTTGTTTCTCACTTATCCAGTCACCGCATGCTCTCTCTCCTCCTCGTGACCACCTCTAGCCAGTCAGCGCCAGTGCTTGCATCTACGCCAGCACCCGTCTGCGCCTGCGCCCACTCCCGCCTGCAACGTAGTGCGTTGCGTTGCCCTCTCTCTCTCACTCCCGCGCTCGCCTAAGTGCGACGACAGCACGTGCATTCTCTCCAGCGTCTCCGTTCTGCATTGCGCGCCTGTGTGTGCCCTGCCCACCAGACGTCACACACAGCCCCGAGAAGGCTTAACTCACCCGCTCCCTCTCACAGCCACCCGCCAGTACACGCACACACACGCTCACTTGTACACACCTATACATACTTATACATATATACATATATATATTTATATATATATATATACATATTAATACCTATACAACAATATATAAGTATATATACATACATACATTTATATATACATATATATATATTTATACAGATATACATATATGCCTACATATATACATATATATCTATAGATATAAATACATATATATATATATACACATACATATATTACTATATATATATATATATACATATACATATCTATATATATCTATATACATAGATACTTATACAAATATATCTATATACATATATACATATATATATCTATTTACATATATTATTATATATATATATATAGTAAAATATATAAACATATATATCTAGTTAAATATATATATCTAGTTAAAAGTATATATATATACCTATATATATATATTTACATATATATATATATATATACATAACTACATATACACCTATATAGTTACAACCCTATCTATATATATATACACATATATATATATATATATACATATATACATATATATATATTCACATACATATCACCTACCTGTATCCATACGCACTAGTAACTCCACCATGCATTTTATCGCGGGAATATCTGTAGCAGTTGTTGATATTCCCCGATACCCACGTAAAGAAAATGCCTCCGTGCACACTCCCACACATCCATCCTACACTTTACGCGGCACTTCATCTTATTGGTTGCATCTTTCTAGATGTGGACCAACTCGACACTGTGCTACACGCCATTTCCACTTCCACCCCCACCCCAATATATATAATATATATATATACATACTATATTTATTTCTCTAAAACCAACCTATCTTATTTTTATTTCTCTTTTGTTTCCTGCTATTAAAAAGATAAAAAAAGAGTAAAAGAGAAAAGATAATCCTTGTCTTGCAGGTACTCGATCTTGCGAATAGTAGGACCAGTTTTTTTTGGAAACCCTAAGTTGGCTCAAAGCCAAGAATAATTTGGCTCGAAGCCAAGGACCTGATTTTGAGGGTGTACCTCAAGGACAAAATTATCAGCAAAAAAATCTTAAATAGAAAAAACCAAAAACATAATAAACACATGAAAGAGATACGTTTTAGGTAAGGCATAAAAACTTATTCACCTTTAATCCTCGCCTCCCTGAGTTCGACCCTGGGCCTAAAACTGACCAAGATAAAATTAAGTAGGCCAGGATAAAATTTTTTTGTGAATGATGGTTAGACTCGATTTAGGCTAACCACTATATTAACTTCAACGATAATTTCACCATATTAACACAACCAATTCGAGTTCTAACACACCTTTTTCTGGCACCGTTGTCGGGGAGGTGCACATTGAGGTAAGTTTCTATTCCATTCCTTTGATTATCTCTTCTCACACCCTTCTCTTCAAGGGTGTTTTTGTTTGTTGGTGTGCAGGTAAACCAGTTGCAAGGAGGAGGCAAGTAGAGGAAGTTGGAGACGTGGCCAGATCCAAGGTGGGAACGAGAGCGTGAAGTCGCCGACCCCGCACTGAAGCTTCACGCACATTGTTGAAAAGGTAGGTCTCTCTCTCTTAGCAACTTAGGTTTACTTGTCACCTAAATAAGAAAAAAACCTAAAAAAGACTTCTTGGGATTTCTTGGGGCAAGTAGATTAAAAAATCACTTGTTTGATTGTCTGCTATCACCCCCACCACCCCAGGATTTCCCACCAAACTTCGCATAGCGAAGATCCAAGAATCTTGATTCTTGAATCTTTTGTCATGTGAAGTATTCTTTGAGGCAAGATTAAATAGATTGATTGCCATCCCTCCTTGCCTCATTTATCTGCAATTCCGGATCACATTTTTTGGTGGGGAGACTTGGAATTGAGTTGATTCCAACCCCACCACAACCTTTCACGTGCCTTAGATTTGATCCCGAATATTTCAACCCCAACACTTTGATTTTCTTTACATTATCTTGTGGTTGAGCCTTGTGTGTGGAACATCACTTTGGCGATTGGGAGCACTTGAATTGAAGTGCTTTGGCTCCCTTTCACACTAACCTAAAATTGACTTGTGCATCCACACATAGAAATTTCCACCTAGGGAAGCCCATTGCATATTTAGCATGCATTAACCAACTCACATTGAAGAAGGGTTGTTGGGCATAGAAGAACTTGTATTTTCTCAAAACCCGGAGATTGGTAACTCAGCAAAATCTTAAAATCCATGCTACTTAAGGCTAAAATTCTAGAAACCATTCACCAACTAAAACTTCAATTCGGGGAGATTTCCCTATTGCATGCTTTGTTTACACACTTTCTAAAAGTAACGCACTTAGGCAATACCTGTATACAATGCCCTTCACATTCCTGAAGCACTTGATTCTAAGCCTCTAATTAAAACTGGTAGCAACTTGACCCTTTTTAAGGATTGGAGGTCTAACTACCTGCGTGTAACACCTACGTGCTGGTGCAGGTTCCTGCATGCTATCGGGTGTCTAAGACTAGGGCCAACGGCCTTTCAATCTGGCTCGGTGGTTCAACGGTGCTCACATTTTGTTCCGTAGGTTGTGATAGTAGGTAACTTAGATCTTTAGGTCTAAGGGCACATTGTAGAGGTTAGGACTTTGATTGCCTTGATTTGTCATCAAATGTACCTTTGCAGCGTCATTTCTCTCATCCCCTTTTCCCTTCTTATCTCCCCAATTCTTCCTGCGGTAGTGCATGTTTGGGAGGAGGTCACAAAATCCTGAATTGTTTGAATTGTCTGATAATTTTAGGAAAGAAGTCGAATCATCATCCTCCTCCACAAACATGGCTGCACGCCCACCCCCAAATCCCGAGGGAGGAAACCGCCCTCAAACCCCACCAAGTGGTGGAGCCATGGACCCCATAACCCGTCTCCAAGGCCAAATGGAAATGTATAATGAACAGATTGAAGCCATTAGGGAAACCTTAGAGGAAATGCAAAACCCTCACGAATGGGAGGAGCCTAGGTCTCTTCGCTCTTATCAAAATCCCGCTGCTACAGAGACCATAGGACAAATTTGGGTCCCCATGGGCAGGGACGATTTTGAATTGAAACCCAATATAATTGGCCTGATAAACTTCCACTTCCATGGTCTTGCAAGTGATGATCCTTTTCTCCATTTAGAAGACCTAACCCGAATGGGTGAAACAGTTAAACAAAGAAACATCGGGTTATCAATTGTCCTCATGAAAATGTTCTCATTTTCGTTGCGGGATAAAGCGTCGCAATGGTTACGCACCCTTGGGAGAACCATCCATTCTTGGGAAGAGATGCGAACAGGATTTCTCAAGAAATTCTTCCCAATCGGTGCAAACTAATGCACTTCGCCGTGCTATAACTTCCTTTACGCAACAAAATGGTGAACAGTTTTATGAGGCTTGGGAGAGGTATAATGACCTCCTCCGGAAGTGTCTACACCACGATCTGCCTAAGTGGCATATAGCCTAGATTTTCTATTATGGGCTAAATGAGACTTTGAAGCAGATTGCAGATGCTTCCTGCGGAGGGAATTTCATGAATAAAGACGAGAATGGAGCATTCAAATTATTTGAAAACATGAGCAAAAACTCAATGAACAATGCCTCCATTGTCACCTTTAATTGTACCAGCTTTCCTCGTAATGTTCACGAAGTTGACACAGGACCCTCCCATTCATCCACTGATCTTAACCTTATCGCACAAAAATTGGATGAAGTCTCCGTTGTGCACAAGCTGGACGAGCTTCTGGTCAATCCCACCCATTCTATGGCAAACACCCCCACCTCACCACTTCGTCACAATCCTAATCCTTCCAACGCAAGGCTTATCCCCAAAAACCCCGTGAGATTTTCCTTATCGAGCGTCGTGCCGAGCGATTCGGTGAGTCATGTGGATCTGGCTTCTACAAGCCAGTATTTTGACAAGGAGGACCAAGCCTCCGTGTGCTCGGATGCATATTTACATGCAGACTAGTCTTCTGGCTTAGAAGACGCTTGTGCCCTGGGGAACAACCCGTTCTCTGCTACTTATAACCCAGGGTGGCAAAATCATCCAAACTTTGCATGGTCCAATAACCCCCAGCGCCAAAACCCTACGAGTGGGCCAATGCGACTATCCGCACCCGTCATCCCAAGGGCCCAGTCTAATCCTGTGGTGAATCCACCATCGAGTCCTTGCATACTGCAAATAGAACACACATCATGTCCTCTTGATAAACTGATGCGAATGATGATGGAAATGTCTAAGCACCATGAAGAGAACATGACCTCTCCTCAACACCAATTGGCGCAGCAGAATGTTGAGATCAGCCAACTACGTATGGCGACTTGATCTCAAGGCACTCTTCCAGCACAACCTGTTCCCAACCCACGAAATTTCAAACCTCGTGGTCCTCAACCACAGGTACGACCTTCTCAGAGGCAGGTTCATCAGATTCTGCAAGCACCGAGCATTCGTCCAGGATTTCAGGCTAATCCCGCTGCAGCACCTCACCCATATGTCCCTATTGTGAACCCTCCTCCCCCTTATGATCCCACTGGACCCGCGACATCCAATGCGATTACTATGAGGAGCGGTAAGCAAACCGTCGATCCACCTCGACCTGATCCTAGCCCTCTCATTCGGGATGTGCACCGCATTTGCGAAAGGAGGATACACCCAAGCTAGTGCCAGAATCAGTCCCATTCCCTAAGACTCTACTGAGGGAGCCAAAAGGAAAGAAAAAGGATACGCAGGCTTTTGATAACCAGTGTAATTTATTCAGGGATGTTGAAATCAAGGTACCCCTATTAGAGGCTATCGACGACATACTTAATGTCGCCCAATTTTTCAAAGACTACACTACACCCAGGCGACAATCAAAGAAAACAAAGAATCCGGTGGTTCTCTCGCCACATGAGAGTTGTGCTATACTCTCAAATCTACCACCGAAGCAGAAAGATCCGGGCACACCGCTTATTTCTTGTAGCATCCAAGGCTGCAATTTTAACCATGATCTGCTTGATCTAGGATCTTCCATCAATCTTATACCAACCATCATACTTGAGAAATTTGCCTTAAGGAATCTGAAACCCACCCCTATCACGTTACAGTTGGCAGATCGTTCTGTCAAAATACCAAAGGGGGTGGTGGAAGATGTGGTGGTTAGGGTCAACAATCTCTGTTTTCCTGTTGACTTTCTTGTTTTGGATATGGAAGTTCCTAGCTCACTTTCTGATTATCCGATCATCCTTGGTCGACCTTTCTTGGCCACAGCCTGCACCCATATCGACTGCAAGTCCAGCTGTAATGAGATTGCCATTGGATCTGAGAAGCTCAAGCTTAACATCTTCAAGGTAGCAAGAACTTTGATTGCGATTGCATCGAGGATGACACGTCTGACGAGGACATGGTCGTCAGCGCATGTATCAGACTAATAGGGACCTATTCTGACTGCTGTGGATTGCCTTTAAACACAGAAGATTGCCTGGCTGACACATATTGTGACGTTCCCCCATCCCTCCTTTTTCCCGTACCTTCTCCTGATCAGAGTTCTAACGAGGTTTTCTCCGCTTCCCATACCTCGTGGTCTAAGTCATATTCGGGCTACTCACCACCGGTCCACACTCTTGAAGACCGGATTGCCCTTTCTTTCTCGCCAAATCAGGTAGATTTGCAACTCCACACTAGGACCTTGAGCCCACATACTACTCACTGGGGCTATCCCTTTTTGGATCCATCTATCCAAGATGCCCCTCTCCTTAGCCAAACTGAGGGCCAACTTCTTCCTCCTGACTTATTTTCTTCTGATCCGCTTGGGACACTCTCGTCCCAAGGAATGCCAGATCTTTTGCCATCCTCTCCCGAGCTGAAAGAGCTACCTAATATGCTTAAGTATGTTTTCTTGGGACCAAATGAAATGCTCCCCGTAATCATCAGTTCAAAATTGACCAGGGAGCAAGAGTGCAAACTAACAAAGGTCCTGATGGAACACAAGGCAGCCATTGGATGGTCCTTATCAGACTTAACTGGAATTAACCCCTCCTACTACACTCATCGTATATATACGAAGGAGGAGGCTCAACCTTCCCACGAGATGCAGTGACGTCTCAACCCTAAGATGCGGGAGGTCGTTAAAAAGGAAATTATTAAGTGGCTGGATGCGGGTATAATCTACCCGATCACCGATAGCCCCTGGGTGAGCCTTATTCATGTCGTGCCCAAAAAAGCGAGACTCACCATCCTTGTCAATGACCAGGGAGAATCCATCCCTACACGCACTCCTACATATTGGAGAGTGTGTGTAGATTATAGGAAACTGAATGCTGCAACTAAGAAAGATCACTTTCTGCTACCTTTCATTAACCAAATCCTAGAGCGGTTAGCGGGAAATAAATTTTTCTATTTCTTGGATGGATTCTCTGGATATAACCAGGTGGAAATTGACCCCTGGGACCAAGAGAAAATCACCTTTACCTGCCCCTTTGGCACCTTTGCATTTAGAAGGATGCCGTTCGGACTTTGTAACGCGCCAGCAACTTTCCAGAGGTGTATGCTGGCGATATTCCATGACATGGTGGGTGACTTTCTCAAGGTTTTCATGGATGACTTTTCGGTCTTTGGACCCTCTTTTGATGACTGTCATGCCAACTTGACCCATATCCTTCGGAGATGTATTGATGTGAACCTCGTGCTTTCCTGGGAAAAAAGTCATTTTATGGTACATGAGGGAATTATTCTCGGGCATATCATCTCCGATAGGGGTATCAAGGTTGACAAAGCTAAGCTTGATGTAATTGCTGATTTATCTGTGCCTGGCTCTGTCAAACAAATCTGCTCCTTCTTGGGACATGTTGATTTCTATAAGAGATTCATCAAAGACTTCTGCAAGATTTCTGGACCTTTAACTCATCTCCTATCGACCGATGTACCCTTTGATATGGGCCTCGACTGCATACGAGCATTCACGCAGTTGCGTCAGGCTGTCACCAAGGCCCCTATTCTCTAGCCACCTAATTGGTCCCTCGACTTTGAACTCATGTGTGACGCTTCTGACCTTGCAGTCGGAGCCATCTTTGGACAAAGACGCGATAGACACCCCTTCGTGGTGTACTACGCCAGTATGACGTTGGACGAGGCCTAACATAAGTATACTACCACTGAGAAAGAACTATTGCCGGTCGTCTTTGGGCTAGAGAAATTCCGCTCTTACCTTCTGGGCTCACATGTTATTGTATTCACTGACCACGCAGCCATTCGCCATCTCATGCACAGGAAGGATGCCAAGCCTAGACTGATTCGTTGGATCCTTCTGCTCCAAGAATTTGACATTGAGATCTGCGGTAAGGCCGGAGCTCAGAATGTTGTGCCTGATCATCTCTCTAGACTGGACCCTGACGACACTGGACTTACCCTGCCGATTAATGAGGTTTTTCCCGATGAGCACCTATTGGCAATTAATGTGGCAAGTGGACCTTGGTATGCCGACATTGCCAACTACCTTGCTTCTGGTGCCCTTCCACATGGCTGGCCTAAAAACCAGCACGAGCATCTCATTGCAGAAACAAAGTATTATTTCTGGGATAATCCACTTCTTTTTCGAATAGGTGCTGACCAGATCATCCGTCGCTCTATTCCTGACAACGGATTCCCCAGTGTGCTATCCTTCTGCCACGATCAGGCCTGCAGAGGCCATTTCTCTAGGAGGAAAACTGCAACCAAGGTGTTATAGTGCGATTTCTTTTGGCCCTCCCTTCACCAGGATGCACACAATTATGCCAAACATTGCACTAGGTGCCAGTCGTTAGGGTCAATGTCACGTCGTGACATGATGCCTTTGCAATCCATCCTAGCTGCTGAAATTTTCGACATTTGGGGAATCAATTTCATGGGTCCCTTTCCTCCCTTCAACGGCTTCGAATACATCCTCGTGGTTGTTATGTTTTGAAATGGATCAAGGCTATTCCCACACACCATGCTGACCATGTCATATCCACTCGATTTGTCAAAGGCCACATTTTTGCACACTTTGGGATCCCTCGAGCCATTATCTCTGATGGAGAAGATATTTTACCCATGCTTCTTTTCAGGCACTTCTGAGGAAATATGGAGTCCACCATCGTATCGCATCTCCGTATCATCCTCAGACCAACGGCCAGGCTGAGGTATCGAACCGGCAAATCAAGCAAATTCTCCATAAAATGGTTCGACCTGACTATAAGGATTGGTCCGACAAGCTGATTGACGCACTTTGGGCATATTGGACCACCTTCAAGTCTCCCCTTGGTATGTCTCCTTATAGAATCGTTTATGGGAAGCCTTGTCATTTGCCCTTGGAGTTGGAACACCGCGCATATTGGGCAGTTCGCCAATGTAACCTCGACCCAGACCTGTGTGGTCGAGAAAGGAAACTCCAACTCCAAGAGCTGGAAGAACTCCGTCGTGAAGCCTATGATTCTGCCTTAACTTTCAAGCAATGCACTAAGGCTCTTCACGATAGCCGTATTCGATGGAAGGAATTTGAGCCCTCTCAGCAAGTTTGGCTTTACAATGCCCAGCTCAAATTCTTTCTAAGGAAATTGAAGTCCAAATGGACTGGCCCCTTCTTGGTCTCAAGACCATTTCCCAACAGGGCCATTGAAATTGAAGATCCCAAATCTGGGCATAAATTTACGGTCAATGGGCAGCGATTAAAACCTTATCTTACTCATGAACCTGCCCCCGTTGGAGAAACGGTTTCCCTGCTGGAGGGTAACTAATGTCGTGCCTCAGTCTGAGTCCAGCTGGGGACGTTAAATTTAGCGCTTGCTGGGAGGCACCCTAGCAGTACTCCACCACTGTCACATACACTTCACTTCACACCTTTTCACTTCACCACCCACCATCCACCCACCCTACCACCCTGCTATATACCTGCACCTCAGCTCTCGCTCCCCGATCTTTAGACCTTTCTCTACCCTACCCTGCATGCATATGAGGACATAGCATCGTTTGGCATGGGGGGGTGGATAGGCATCTATAGGATCTGGGTATTATATGGTATCATGTAGCTTCCATCCATCTATATGTACATAAAGAAAAAGGGTGTTTAGTAATGATCTAAAGGCTGAAACAAAAATACAATAAGTGTTTATGGATATTCAACCACTGTTTTGAAGACTTTCCAAGCCACAAAAGCTTGATTCGCTCAGGCTCGGCTTAATTCACTTGAGCATTGACAAGATAGATCGGAATCTCTCCTAACTAAGGATGTATTCTTGTACCTGAGACATCAGTGCAAGATCCTTTGGTTTGCTTCTATGCGAGAGCTTAAGTAATCTTGGTTCACACTACACATATCAAGAAAGACCAGGTGAACATAAGATCCAACCCTAGTGTTCATTAAGGAAGGTGGAGTCCTTACCTATGCATGTAGGTAGACTTTTTATCCCAGGCTTTAGTCTTGTGTCTAGGAGAAACCTTTTCCACCAAAAAGGAACTCTCCCACCAAAAGAAAAGTGTGCTCCTCCAAATAAAGTTGTAAGAGATATACTGACACTTGTTTCAAAAAAAAAAAAATTGTGCAAATAAGTCAGTATATCTCGCAAATGTCTGTAAATTCTTATCCCTAAAAAGTTTTTCAGGACAAGTTACAAATACCCTATTTCTACCATATATTCTTTGAGCCATAAATCTAATGGGAGTTGAGTTTTCTGTCATCTCTTTAAGGGTCAATCCGAAGACACGAGCTGAAACTGGGACCAACCTGCACTTAAAGATTCGTGAAACCCTGGGTTTGAGTCTTAATGTTCATCTGGTTAGTCTTGATACTTCACTATGCACAAGCCATAATCTCTTGAGCTCTCATGTACGGCAAAAACCTTCTGAGTCCTGGAAATCATACTTAAGGTTTAAATATCAAGAGTCTAGGGTAGCCGAGAGATGGTCTATGTCACATAAGACTTAAAGTACTGGTAGTCTTCTCTGCAATTGGTTCTCACAATATCCAACAAATAAAACCACCCATGTCTCCTCAGAACAAAATCTTCAGCTTAAGATCATTTCGAAATACAATACAAAAGATAGGCATGGGAGTATGATTGCACAGCAAAAATACACCAATAAATATGCCAACTTGTGTTATTTCCTAGCACTGCCATTGCATATTAGGTAGCTATAGTTGCATTTGTAAAAAGACACATGCATGCATTTTTAAAGAGGGGAGGTGAAAGTGAATAATTGGCCATTTAATTAACATCTTCCTCAAGTGCTACCTCGCAATTTCACCTTCTTCATTTTTTTATTTTGACTTTGAAATCGTCTCCCTCACGTGGTTCAAGCCATGGGGCTTGCATCTCTTCGCGCCATTCCTCTGCCAGCTGCATGCTCTGCCGGCAGCATGGCTGGTCATGCACACCTGCAGCATGGCTGTGGCAGCCTCCTTCTTCTCTAAAAAGCCCTCTCCCTTGCATAAGGGCAGCTGGGGGGAACACAAACCACCCATAGACACCTTCCTCCAGGTCAAGCTCCTCCCCTCTTCCCCTCCATACGTAGTAGCTCTTCCACTGAAGAGACACACTGTGGGTAGGAGCAAGCTCATAGTGGTCCCACGACTGCTGTGAGTTCCACCACTACCCAACTCCTCCGAGAGCTGGTGGGCGTGGTGGTTTCACCTTCTGTTTTCACTGCTTAACTCCCTCGTCGCCATTGTCAACTCTCCAAGGTCTGAAGCTCCAGCAGCAGCGTCGGCCGCCAGTAGCAGCGCAAGCACCACGCGCACGCCAGCAGTTGCCCCTGCAGACCGTCCGCAGGCTCTTTCTGCACGTGCAGGCGCCTTCCAGTGCACCTGCACACGTAGAACTAGCCGCAACCGGTCGCTTACTCTGCACGGCACTGTAGCTACTGTTCACGCCTCTCAGTGCGACACTGTAGCTACAGTGCGGTGATTGGTTTGTTTCTCACTTATCCGCGCGCTATCTATCCTCCTCGCGACTGCCTCCAACCAGTCAGCGCCAGCACCTGCGTTTGCGCCCGCACCCACGTCTTCGCCGCGCCCACACTCGCCCGCAACGCAGTGCACTTCGTTGCCCTCTCTCTCTCACTCCCGCACTCGCCTGCACACGACGACAGCGCGTGCGTTCTCTCCAGCGTCTTCCCTCTGCGTTGCGTGCCTACGCATGCCCTGCCCACCAGACGTCGCACACAGCCTCCGGACGACTTAACTCGCCCGCTCCCTCTCACAACCACCCGCCAATACACGCACACACACACTCACTTACACACACTCACGTGTACACTCACACACTCACTTCAACACACCTATACATACTTATACATATATACATATATATATATACATATTAATACCTAAACAACTATATATAAGTATATATACATATATATATATTTATACATATATACATATATGCATACATATATACATATATATCTATAGATATAAATACATATATATATATATATATATACACATACATATATTACTATATATATATGTACATATACATATCTATATATATCTATATACATATATACATATATATATCTATATATATATTATTATATATATATAGTTAAATATATATACATATATATCTATTTATAAATATATATATATATATACCTATATATATATTTACATATATATATATACATAACTACATATACACCTATATAGTTACAACCCTATCTATATATATATATATGCACATATATATATACATATATACATACATATATATATATATATAGTCACATACATATCACCTACCTATATCCATATGCCCTAGTCACTCCACCACGCGTTATATCGCAGGAATATCTGCACCAGTTGCTGATATTCCCTAATACCCGCGAAAAGAAAGCACCTCTGCACACAATCCCACACATCCATCCTACACTTTACGTGGCACTTTGTCTTGTTGGTTGCGTCTTTCTAGATGTGGACCAACTCGACACTGTGCTACACACCATTTCCACTTCCACCCCAACCCCTATATATATATAATATATATATAGACTATATTTATTTCTCTAAAAGCAACCTATCTTGTTTTTATTTCTCTTTTGTTTCCTGCTATTGAAAAGATAAAAGAAAAGAGTAAAAGGGAAAAGATAATCCTTGTCTTGCAGGTACTCGGTCTTGCGAATAGTAGGACCAGTTATTTTTGGAAACCCTAAGTTGGCTGAAAGCTAAGAACAATTTGGCTCGAAGCCAAAGACCTGATTTTGAGGGTGTACCTCAAGGCAAAATTATCAGCAAAAAAATCTTAAATAGAAAAAACCAAAAACAAAATAAATGCAGGGAAGAGATACGTTTTAGGTAAGGCGTAGAAACTTATTCACCTTTAATCCCTGCCTCCCTGAGTTCGACCCTAGGCCTAAAAGTGACTAAGATAAAAATTTTTTGTGAAAGATGGTTAGACTCGATTTAGGTTCACCACTATATTAACATCAACGATAACTTCACCATATTAACACAACCTATTCGAGTCCTAATAGTCGCGGCGAAGTGCGAGGTACCCCGAGGTGGCTGGGCGGAGGTACGGTGATGGTGGGTTCGTGTGGCTGCTGAAGTGCTTCACGCGGTGAATGTGCAGGCCGTGCGGGCATGCGCAAACATGAATGAGCTCGGCCGCAGCTTCTATTGCAGCGTACTGTTGGCCACATGCTGCAAGCGTCGACGGCGCGCTGCAGGGAGTGCGGAGGAAGTGCAACGCGCTCTACGCACATGGCTGGAGGGCATTTGTTGCTGCAGGTGTTTGGCAGGGGCACGTGTGGGATGGAGTGGCGCTGTTGCAGGAGGTGAGGCATGCTGAGGGGTGCTGGTGGGCATGCGCTAGGGGCTGGAGCATGGAGGTTGGTGCACGCAACAAGGGCGTGCACGGGGATGGCGGTGCTGCAGGAGATGAGTGCGCACGGTGGAGCTGTGGATGGTGCTGCACGCTGGCGGGTAAGTGCATACAGCTGCACGGGGAGCCGGTAGAGCACTTACTGCATGCGTGGTTTCTGCAGGGTGGTAAGGTGATTGTCGCTTGTTACAGGCCGTGCCTGTCGCGTGCAAAGATGAGCGTGGGCTAGAAGTGCTCTTGGCTAGTGAAGGCGTGCGGTGGATTGGAGAAGAAGGTGCAGGTAGGGTATGTAGGCACGGAGGTGCTGAGGAACATGCGAGGCTGATGAAGAAGAAACACGGTGATGGCCAAGCCCACTGGATTGGCATGGCGAGCTATCACCTCGCCGACCCACTGTGTGGTGGAGCTTGGCCTTGGAGACCACAGTGAGGAGCAGGTGCACAGTGATGGGTGGGCAGTGTCTCGCAGTGCAAGGTAGCCTCCCTCCTCCTTTTGTAGCCACGGCCATCATTTCAAAATAAAAAATGCCATAGCATAAATGTGATGCGCAGGAGGAGGAGACGGAGCCGAAGCTGGAGGAGTTACCTGTGTAGAGGAGAAAAAAGAATAAAAGAATAAAATATTATAGTTATTTATACATAAGCCCTTAACTTCTATGTTAAATTAAAACAATGCATGCAATGCACCTAATTGGTTAACTAATTAAATGAATGCAATTCTAAGTTAATTCTAAATGAATTTAGTTATGAATATAATGCATGAATTATGCAATTAAATCAGAAATATGAATTAATCTATTTACATCCTAATGCATGCTAAATAAATGTTAGAATTAACTTAATGTCTAGGCACTTAAATACTTAAATAGCCCACAAATATGGGCTAATCAAGGCCTAGAGGTACTCAAGTACCAACCAAGATTCAGACCTGACTAGCTCTAGCCTCAATCTACCTCGAGGGTTTCTAGGGCCCATAGGAACTAACCTAAGGTTTGTTGAACTCCGTAGTTAAAGCACCCATGCTTGTAACATGTTTTAGCCTCGGTTCAGTTTGCAGTGCATTTTAGTCAGAGAGAGAGGAATTTTCTTTATTTTTGGAGAGTTTTCTCTCTCTTTTCTTTTTATTTCTAGCTTCTGATTGGCCTTACAACACGGTCTGTATCGGATTCCTAGTCCCCATCATCAATCCTCGTAGTGTCCCTGGCAATCGATGCTTCAAGATAACATCGCCCATGGCAACCCCTAGAACCCTATCTTTCAAGATTTTGAGATAATCCTGAGCATGGCATTCTATAGTTAAATCCAGACTCTGGCAATCGACATTTCAGGATAATGCCGCCCATGGTACCTGAACCAGCACAGGGTGCTTCCATGCCCCCGATAGGATATGTAGATATCCTAGGAGACAAGCACCAAGGAGACGATATGTTATTGGGCATCTTCGAGGGGAATTTCCGACCTCTCTACACTGGGAACTCATCCAAATCAACTTGTGTTGATCAGCCGCTCCTAATCTAGGTGACTTTTTCAAAACAATTTAAATGCATTTGCAAGATTTTGATATTTAGGTGCACTGAACCAGACTGTGTGTGGATTGGGGTGCTTAGGTTACCGAGTCCCACAAACTAGGGGTCAGTTAACGAGGCCGAATAATCCCTAAGCCTTAGACCTAATACTTAATCATCACATTTTTCCCAACCTCTTGAGGACTATTCAGATCTTAGCGGGTACTTGAATTTTTAAGCCTAGGATTATAGCCCAAAAGGCCTAAAATCAGCATTCCAACTAATCTCTTCTTTATTTTATTAGCACTTTTTCCTTTCTTTTTCTTTTGATATGGTCTAGAACTAAGTCAACTCCTTAATCTTTTACTAATGACTATTTTTTTCTTTTCAAATTGTGCTTCTTTTAAACGTTTTTATCTCCTCCCCTTTTTCTCCTTAAAATCTGATATGACATTAAAATTTCCTCCTCTCATATTTTTGTTCTCTTTTCAAGAATTTTTTATTTTTTTGCTATTTTTGGAATATGTGATTTTTTTTTGTGAGAACCCTTCCGAACATTGATTTTTGAATGCTTGCACTTTACCACCCCCTCATGCCTAAGTTTTGCAATGTCCTCATTGTAAACGAAAGGTGTGAAATAATTTTGGGTTCAGGAATTAGAATAGGATTATCAGGTGGGAAAATGGGTCAGGAATGACTATTGCAGGTGATTTCAAGCTCTGGTATGTGTACCAGAGGTGGGGTCGACTGTTCTAAAATCAAACTCAGGGTGTAATAGACGTAAAGTACAAAAGGATAATCAGAAGGATCTCAATTTTTTTTGAATGACGGGTTGGCTCCAATTAAGTGCTAAATTCAACGCCTTTAGCCAAGCAAGAAATGGTATGGAGAAGGAGTGGTCAAATCAAATGTGTTTTGCAGAACAAGCACCTTGATCAAAAGCCTAGTTGGTCCAACCAGGTGCTTGTTTAGATCAATAGGCTGATGATGCACCTAAACCTAATCAATCTGGTGGGTTGATAAATGTAGATCAAGAGATGTGGAACCCACCATATACTTTGGAACTTGAGAGGGTATGGAAGTGTATAGCTAGGGTTTGGCTAAGTCGAATCTGCCTGATTAGAGTAGGGATCCTTAAATGAAAAAGAATCAGTGGAGGATGAAGGAACCCTACAGGAGTGATCAGAGAACGATGGGGGGTGATTTGTAGTCTGATCGATGTCTGAAACACGATAAAAATGTGGAGTAGAATCATCTACGACTGGCTCATTAAGAGGGGAATCAGAATAGAAATTGAGCCCGGTTGCAAGTCGGGGTTGAAAATGGGTTTGAATAGGTTCTGTATATGTAGAGGAGGTGGCATCAATATGAATTGTGTGTGAGGGCTCATCTGAAAAAGAATTAAAGGTGGGTTCATGTAGAGAGTCCTCATAGTAGCCATCAAACTCAAAGGTAAATGCCTGCAGAGTGTTTATAGGATGAAAGACATCGGAGTCAAGGTAAGATTCGAATTCTAGGTTGTAGTCACTCTTGGCACTTTTCATTTCTGATTCCCGAGTATCAAAAAGAAATGATTTCATCTCAGTGGAACCTGAATTTAAATCAATGATCTCACGATTAGGGACCTCAAAGTCAGAGGTGAAAAATGGATCATGTGTGCTGAGGTCGTAGATTGGCTCATCGTAGTCAGGAAACAATGGTTCTCTGTAATCATAGTAAGATTCAAAATCGTCAGAGAAATTGCAAGAATCAAGTTCTGAATTTGATTTGAGATCAGAGGTTCCACCATAGAATAAATCACAAGATGTAGACTCAACAATCTGACTTGGGTCTAGTCTATTCGTAGATTTCAACCCCAAAAAGGTGTCCTTATTGGGTCTGGGCTCGAGTTTTCGCTTGTAGGGAAGACCCAATCAAAACCCCATTCTTCCAACTCCTCAGTTTCTATATCGTAGATTGGCGTACTTCCAAAAAATCAATCTATATTTTTGAGGATGTGGAGCGGTACATTCATCAAATAAAGGCCCAGAATCATAATCCAAATTTAAACTTTGATTTTTGTCATACGAGGCCTTGTAATTATCCTAAGAAGATTCAGATCTAGATTCTAGGCTAAGGATGTGGGTTGAATTACTAGAATCTAGGTCAAAATTGCATTCGAGGGTCATCTTATCAAAGTAAGGGGCGGAATTTACACCCTCGAGAGGTTCTGATTCAATCTCATTATTACAAGAGTCTAGGAATTCTATGCTTGGTGAACCAGGGTTTTGGTTTTCTGGGGCTGGCCCACAATCGTATTCTCCTGCAATTAGGACCTCCCAACCTATTTCATGATCAGGCACATCATATTCCATCTGGGTTGGGAATCTACCATAACCTTATGTCTCAAACCTGGGATTTGGGAAATCAAATAGATCCTTAGTATTGTTCCAAGATATTTCATTAACAATTTGGGGTATGTACGGGTATTTTTGATCGATAACTTGTTTCAACAATTTCATCATTTCTTCCCATTTTTCAAGATCATCTTGGTGCTTTTCCCAAAGTATAGAATTTGCCATGCATTGAAGATATTCAAAGTTATGCAATTTTTCTATCTCGATGTATCCTATTATGAGAATATCCCGGGATGATCCCTTTGTTGCTTCTGTTACTAATAATTGGGCACAATTCACGATGAAGGTTGTTGTAGATACATTAACCTGAATGTCTTCAATTGGTTTTGAGGTTTTGTAATCAATCTCATAAAATCTAAGGGCATCCTCAACCATTCTATCTTTCATGGATCTTTGAGATTTAGGTTTCTTCAATGGTTTTCCTAAGTAGCCAAGCTGCATTTTTAAATTAGATGGTGGAATCAAGATATAGAATCAAAATTCAAATTTAGATCGAAATTGATTAAATCTGAAAAAGATTCCCAAGAAAATATATGTGTGTGCTCTAAATAGAGGGAATGAGGTACTGGATTGTGATATTGAACCAATCAAGGCACCCAAAGATTTTGGATGACTATAGAGGTTCGGAGCAGATGATACCCCTAGATCAGAAAGTCATCCACCTGAGAATTACCTGGGCAGCAAGGAAGGGAGAGTCCCGCAAAGACCCCTACACGGTATAGTGCCCTCACGGGTTACAGGGTTTCCCCCACCCGACCTTCCTTGTCACTAAGGGTCCAGGTAGACCAAAATAGATAACTTGACCTCTTAAGTCTACCAGTTTTATGTCCTAACTTGTGCCTTTATTTTTACTTGAATTAGCAGTTGATTTGACTTGTGACCTAATTTGAACGTTGGTTAGCCTACAATGTAGTCCAACTTTACCTAACCTGCCTTAAAGATGGCAGAATGAACTCTAGGTCAAGACCTAGAAATCACCCTGATTTTACTCCCAGGTTATTAGGTCCAAGGATTTTAGGGTTCAAGTGAATTTAGATCCTGATTTTAGGATTTTTCTTGATTAGATCTTTTCAATCAAGGGCTTGGGTAGTACACAAATGCGAGTGGGTTTGTTTCCTTTTATGCATGCAAGTGTGAACTAGCACTCCTAAACCCTAATGCAGAAATCCTAATTGGCTTTATTTCCAAGTCCCCTTTGATCTTCAAAAATGTTCTCCTTGGACTTTAAACAAGAAGTGCATAGTCTAAGAAGATTAGAAATTAAGCGTTGTCCCTATTAGGCACAGGAAATTTGGGGTAGGATCTCTAAACAGAATTGCTTCAACTTCAATGAGATTTGAAAAAAAAAATTTGCAAATCAGGAAACTTTCCTTTTAAATGATAATTACTATGAAAAATAAGGTAGGTGATTCCTAATTGATTGTTTCCATTTTGTCTTCCCAAGATTAGGGTTTTCAATAGAGAAGTTACTTACCCTGGAATGGTTGATTTGCGCGGAAGATCTCATTGTGAAGTACCTCGCAAAATCATAATAAAGCAAATAGGGCAAGTCAATGCTCAAATATAATCAAATAATGTAGAGAATAGTGGTGAATTACACGTTGCTCCCTGGCAACGGCACTAAAATGTTTATCGAGCGACATCGATGTTTAAAATAAATCGTTGCAATATAGCCAAAATCGCTTTGAAAATAAATATAATTTTTATTACTTGAATAAGTTCCGAGGTCGAACACAAGGAGCAAATAGAATTCACACACTAATCTCTACAATTAATGTAATTTGAACTCAAAATATTACTCAAAATCTAATTTGCAATGTAGAGCATATGAGTATATGAAGAGTAAAAAGAATTATAGACAAAATAATGGTGATTTGAATAACCAATTATAAGTCTAATACATAGAATAATTACTCAAATTTACTAAAGGGGGGAGTATGAAATTAAACATCTGATTTTGCAATCAGTCTTAAATGACGTTTGCTACAGTACCCCTTTTGCTTTTGTCTATGTGCCTCTTCCTTCTTCTTTTCTTTGTAACTCCTCTTATTCTTCTTCACTTCTCTCTTTGACCCTTTCTTTGTAACTCCTCTTGTTCTTCTTCACTTCTCTCTTCTTCCTCAAGCTTTTCTGCCTTCCAAATCCAGCTAAGTGTCGGAGCCAAACTTCTCAGGGCAAAAACCCCCCATCCCCTGCATAACTCTCCTCTCTCTTTCTCTTTTAGGATCCACTCTCCCAGAGCCACAGGGTATCTAGGTTATCGGGTCAGGTGTGTACCCGGGTCTAGGGCTGCCTGCAGTGGGTAGTAGCTGAGGAGTGCAGGCTTGGTAGGTTATCGGGTCAGCTAGGTCCGCGGGGGAGATGTCATGGACGAGACCAGTGAAGGTGTGGGAGGACCTTACCCTCAGTGATTGGAGGCAAATAGCCCCATTCACTTTTGGGTATTATGCTGCTACAGGCAACTCTTCATATTCGAGGTGGGACTAAATGTCCCACCTTTGTTCCGCGTAGCGCAGCAGCAAGGCACTTGGCCAAATTGATGGGGCTGCAGCTGCTAATGCCCTTGCATGAGGACTTGGACTTCTGCAACCCTCAATTCCGCATGGCCTGGAGCTATCCCCTGGGGCAAAAACACCCTGGAGCAGCTTGAAGCTTGCCCGAAGCACGGCATCAATGGTGGGTTTTGGCCTGCTACCTGAAATAAGTGAAAGGGGGCCATATGGCCACGTTAGAAGATTCGGCAGGATCGCCATGGCACGACGAATGTGATGGTGGCAGTAGCATGTTGCCGAGTGGCTGTAGTTGCCAAACGATTGCGGTTATGGCCGGTGAGAGTGGGTTTGTTTTGGGAAGGTGTTTGGGTGGATGATGGAGTGAATGGAGTGAGGAGAAATGAGTGGGAAGGTGCAGTGGAGGTTGTAGGGTGGTAGATGAAGGGGATGGTTGCGTGTAGCGGGCGAAATCCTTAGCTGAAGTGGTCGTCGGAGATGGAGGAGATGAAAGTGTTTAGTATTGTTGGTGGTCAGGTTTGGGAAATAGAGAGAGGGGAAGAAAGTAGGAGAGATAGGGAACCAAAGAGTCTACTTTAAGGATGAAAAGGTGAAGGGATTCCCATGCTGGTGTGGTTGCCAGATGTGAGGAAGACGAACCTTCGTAGGAGAGATGGCGGTGACGACGGGGACAGGATGGTGACGGCTGGTATTGCACGACGCAGAGGACGGTGAGGAAGATGAATCCGCCACTGGTTTTGATGTGGAACGATGAGAGGAGTTGGAAAGAGACCAGGAGAGCTTGTGAAGTTTTGCGGCCGAAGGGGAGAGAGGAAGAGGGGGAGTTCCGGCCAAATTTCAAGCAGAGGAGAACTGTTAAACCCTGGGGAGTCTTTTATAGGTCTCAAGAAGAAGTTTTGAGTTTGGAAAGCAAGCTTCCCAAGCTTTAAAAGCTTGCTGGAGAAGGGAACTTTTTGATACCCAAATCTCTCATGCATTTGCATGAGAGATTGGGAAAGATCTGGAGCACATGGACAGGTTTAGATTGAAGGGAATTACTTAATGAATCTCCCTTCCAATTTTGGAAGGGATTCATCAATCAATCAGGGAGAAATCTCTTGTCAAAGGTCATCGAAGTAGGTTTTCTTCACGATAATAGCAGAGGGACCTACTTATGAAGATGACGAAGAAGTTACGGGGCTGAATGCAAGTCTTTTTTAAATTTGGGGGTATAAATGTAATCAGACAGGACCATTTTACAAACTAGATCAAGATAAGTTCTCCTTGGGTCCAAATTTTGGTACAAACCTAATTGGGACCCAAGGAATCCAATGGTAAAGTTGGATTTTGATTTTGACCATGTTTGACTACGTAATTCATGCAAAAAATTGAATTAGGGCAAATATCAATCTGAGACTCCATTTTAGGTCAAGATGAGTTCTGATGGCCAAATTGAAGGTACTAAAATCTAGAAAATATTTTTCTATGATTTTTAGAGGATTTAGGTGAATTTTATCCTGACCAGAACCTCAGTTAATTAAGTTGGTCTATCTTTAGAGTTCTAAAAGTCATTTAATTCTCAAAACACACGCAAACCCTTTTCTGTCTAATTTAACCCACTTATTATCCAATTAAGACCATTTGA
The DNA here is from genome assembly GCA_037157565.1 of Thalassia testudinum. NCBI lineage: Eukaryota > Viridiplantae > Streptophyta > Magnoliopsida > Alismatales > Hydrocharitaceae > Thalassia > Thalassia testudinum. The sequence continues at coordinate 18,867,204 of JAZHRO010000063.1, forward strand.
CTTTATTCAACCCTTGAGAAAACCCGTGGTTGTACTGCATTCATGATAAGCTGGTAAAATTACAGTTTTATAATTTCTCATTTTTCTCTTAAAATGGTTATGCAATGAATTACAACCTTCAGTTGGTTATGTAGGAGCATTTACTGACTTAATTGGGTAAAAAATGAGCTATTATGGCTCATGATGGTGTTCCCATCAAGAGCAAAGTACCCTAGATCCAATCTTGCCTTATCTGATCAATTCATTTCAAAGAGATGTTTTTCCATGACCATTTTGATCCATTAATCTCTCTTATCATCTCATTGCTCGCATTTTTTGATTTCCTTATCAATTCAATTTGCAAACCAACCATCCACTAAGGCCTAATACAGATCTGGGAATTTTGATTTGTAGATCTGAATTAGCATCTAAAACTCACATGGGGGTCTCCCACTCACTCCATAAGTTCACAAAGACCCCCCGATTGGATTTGATTATCTCAAACTAGTTGATTTCTTTCAGATCTGATTTTAATGCCCAATCCCAGGATTTGGACCTTATTTGGTTTTCATTGGATTCAATCAAGCTTTTTGAGGGTTTTAATTAGGTGTCATGCAATGAATCCAATGTTTTGTATTTGGTTTTAATTTATGGATGAGCATGCACTTAATTTAAGTGTTATTTTGGGGACTTTGGCCAAGGATAATCATCATGCATGCATTATTCCTAAGTTAAGTTAGGATCTAACCTAATTCAGGTAGACTAGGTCCTATGATTGCTGCACAATCAGTCTTCTGAAACTCTTCTTTTACATCTTCCTTCACGTGTTTTAGTTCATTTTCGATGGAGAGCAAGCCATACTTGTGATCAATTTCCTTGCAAAAGAAGAGCAGATGTGTTAAACTGATAGAATCAACTGATTGATTCTCACTTTCAACCGGTTGATTCACATTTTCAACTAGTTGATTCTTGGTTTCAACTGGTTGAATATTGGTTTCAATCGGTTGATTCTTGTTTTGGATTGAGTAATCAAATAGTTTGGTTTCAATTGTTGTAACCAATTGAATATTGGTGTCAATCGGTTGATTCTAGTATAGGGTATTAGGTTTATGGATTTTAGGATTTCTCCTCTGAACTAGTGGACTCTTATTTTCCACCAGTGGATTCTCATTTCCAGCCTCTTCAACCTAACTCACCCTAGTGTATTAAGATTTTCAATGATTCCATTGGTGGATTCTCTTCTTCCACTAGTGGATTCTCATTTCCAACCACTTAATCCTAAGCCACCCTATTATATTAAGATTTTTGATGATTCCACTAGTGGATTCTCATTTTCCACGAGTGGATGCACATTTTCAACTAGCTAAATATTGCTTTGAACCAGATGATTCTAATTTAGGATATTAGGTTTACAGATTTTAGGATTTCTCCTCTCCACCGGTGGACTCTCATTTTCCACCGATGGATTCATGTTTTCAATTGCTTAAACCTAAGCCACCCTACTGTATTAAGATTTTGATGATTCCACAACTGGATTCTCATTTTCCACTGGTGGATTTACATTGTCAACCGGTTGATTCTAGTTTAGGGTATTAGGTTTACAGAATTTAGGATTTCTCCTCTCCATCGGTGGATTCTCATTTCCAACTGCTTAAACCTAAGCTACTCTAGAGTATTAACATTTTCAATGATCCACCAGTGGATTCTCATTTTCCACCGGTCAATTCACATTTTCAACCGGTGGATTCTCGTTTCCAACCTATTAAACGTAAGCCCCCTAGTTTATTGTGACTTTCGATGATTCCACCAGTGGATTCTCATTTTCAATCGGTGAATTCTAAATTTACACCACTTAGAACTAAGCCCCATAAGTGTATTGCTATTTTGAATGATTCCACTGGTGGATTCTCATTTCCAACTGGTGGACTCATGTTTCCCACTGGTGGATGTTCTTAATATACTGGTTGATAATCTAAAAATAGATTTGTAGACGTGTACCTTGTTGATGTAGCCATTTTGTAATATCTTGATTTTCCCAATATAAATGTCCTATAAATAAGTAATTATATGTGTGTATTATGAAATAATTATGGTTATGAGCTATTATGAGGAAGGGGGAAAATAAATGAATGAATAAACATTTCAAAAGACCTTTCCATAAAAATCAATGGCTAAAAAAAGAAGTAATAAGTAGACAACCAATCTTCCCCATTAAATAATTAGTAGTTGTTTTTCTTTATTACATGGATTTATTCTTTATTAAGCCACTACTTATGAATTATATCTCTCCATTTTTACTCAACAATCAATGCATTCTTAATTTTCTTGCCATCATATTACACCATAATTGTACCATTCTTAAATGGCAAGAGTCGTAGTCATGCACATCATTATCGATTGCTATCTACCAATGATTACTCTCATTATGTCCTTCCATCTCTTTATATTTCTCCATTTCAAAATCTAACAACACTTCAATAAGTCATAAGCCTCTCCATATGTGCTCTTGCTTATCTCCACCTTGAAAGCAAAGATGGCCTCCATGCAAGTTCTTTTCCATCCAAGTTACCAACAAGCTACCAATTTCACAGCCATGTGAGGGTTGAATTTGGATTTGATACTGATCAAGGTGATGGATGCCATTTGTAGTAGGATATACCAATGTTGTTGAATCCGCCATTTTCAACATTATTAGGAGGTAAGTGGGAATAAGTCGTGTAACCTATAGTTATTACAATCTATTCCACTTACCTTTTGCCAAGGCATTAATATGTAAAGAAAGGTAACTCTGGCACTATAAAAAAATACTTTGCCAACTATATTTTCTATAAGTAATAGAATTTTAAACTTGTGTAGAAAATTTCAAATATTTCTTAGAGAACTATGCATGATTTCTCTAAGATCTTATTGATTTGTTTTTCAATTTCATAGATTATATATTTCAGATGTGACAAATGCATTACATCTATCTTCAAGCACATCACGATCTATTTCTTTTTTTGTTTCTAATTAGTACGAATGAACATATATGTACTAACTTACATTTATACTTTCTTTTATGTGAGTGAACAACAAGGATGCCAATGTAAAATAACAATTGTTATTAATATGATTGGACCCAATTCCAACATTGGGTTATTAAAGCTATCGATGTGGGAAAAAATGTTAGTGGCATGTCCTCTTATATCCCATAGTTAAGTGTAAGTAAATAAAGAAGGTCAAATATGAAACCCCTTTTTCATTCTTACATTGTAATTAACCATTTTAGGAGAAGAAGCAATGACTCAAAGATGTTTGGTATTTTCTTTGGCATGTGACAATAGTTGACAGTGTAAATAGATTAGGCTTTACACATTCTTTAATGCTTGCAAATAATTTTCCTAGTATGGATATAGAAGCCTCCTACTTGATTTTAAATGGATTATGTTTAGTCTTATTCTAATGAATTGTTATTAATATATGTTGCTAACCTTTATAAGTTTGTGAATGAGACAACTAGGTAATTGCACATGCTTGAATGTAAGTTTTCCCCACTTGATAATAGTACTAATTTTATTATAAGGTCATATAAGTCAAACTAGTATTGAATATTGACCTCTATATATATTTATTACTTGAATAATTATGAACACGTCCATTGCAATGTGCAATCACCAACTAAGTACATGAAAACTAATGATCATGTAATATGATTCTTTTCTAAAGACATATGTGTAAGTTATACGATATATAAAATTTCAGTATAAAGAAATAAACTAAGCTTAAAGAGGTGTGTACAATTGAATATGATATACAAGAAAGAAAAGGATGAAATTAGTACTATTTATAAAGCACTAAGATATTGAAACTATAAGAATAAGCTTTTCTTGAAAAGTATGGAATTATCATTCATGAATATGTTAAGGCACTGACTCAAAGGAGTCTCGTGGGCCCTAAGAGGGGCAATGCCTTCCGGGGGCATATGGTTCTATGAACCACGATGGCAAAAGATAAGTCCACCTCAATTGTAGCTACACTGACATGCATCTTATTGTTTCATGGATTGCTTGTATTGGCATTTAAGCCATCAAAGCCACCTAATGATATGTGCACTAAAACAAATGTCTCTATGCAAAATGATTTAATAAAGTAAACCATTACAATGAAATTGTTATGAAATGCAATATGTGCACTAAAGTAAATGTCTATATGCAAAATGGTCTAGTAAAGTCAATCATTGCTACGAAATTGTTATGGAATGCAATATGTGCACTAAAGCAAATGTCTATATGCAAAATGGTTTAATAAAGTAAACTATTGTCAAGAAATGTTATTGAATGTCATGCAATAAATTATTAAAAATGAATACTAGCATAGAAATGCCATGGCATGTGTTATCAGATGAATTTCCTTTGAATACGATTTTGAAATCTTGGGTAAGGTTATGGAATATTTTTATGAATGCAACATGGTCATTGGAGCATTGTTTGCATAGAAAATGAAGTATAATTACTCAAATTTTTGCAAAGAAAAAGTTATAGATTTTTTATATTAAAGTAAACTTTTGAAGGGTATAAGTTTATAATATTGAAGATTGAATGATTACATGAATTATGACATTAATGGTGACTTATTGCTTGTGTTATTATAAAAGAATTATTTATGAAATTATGTCCTTCGTGTGCTATGTGTTATCTTTTGATTCATAGAAGTTTAAGACAACAATGCAATATAGAAAATAAAAGAGAATGTAATTAGTGTAAAGCATCATTATAACTCATGTCTTTTATGTAATGGAAATTAAGTTCCGATGAGAGATGGACATTATTTTTGATAATGTAAAATTAGATATAGCAGGGTATCTATTGGAATTATAAGATTATGTTATTTAATTATGTTAAAGGTTTTGGATCATTAATTATTTCTTTTAATGTTAGTCCCTTTTATTACTGAGTTTCACAACTCATAAGTTTCATTTGAAACCCTATAGAATCAGGCACCGTGGGTTCCTTGCAAGATTTAATCTTTTCCTATGGTGTACCAGTTCAACTATGCGAATAGAGGTATGTGATCTTTTTCTAAATTTGTACTTACTAAAACTTTAGTTTGGCTATTGTTAAGTCATTGTATGTAACACTCCACGTTCCATGAATCGATAAATACAAATGCTTTAGAAAAAAAAAGATTTATGCAAACGTGGGTCCTTACACATTTTCTTCATCTTTTTGACATTGTTCCTTCTCTCCCTTGATGTTCTTGATCTTCTACAAGAAGTTTTTGTACGATCTTGCTTGTTGCTGCTGCTTCGAAGGGGACGATTAGACAGAGTCGAGGTGGTGGTGGTGGGGGGCATGATGGTTTCTTCTCGAAACATTTTTATACTTTGTTGCATTTTTGATATTTAATAAGTTTTCAAGTCCGTACATAGTGATGAGGCATGCGTTGCATTTTGCATTGCATAACGCATTTTTTTACTAGCATCCATAAGAAAAATGCTTTGTCACTAAGAGTTGACTCAGTGATAGAATACTTTAATGACATTCAAGGGGTCATTAGATCAAATTCCATACCCACCACATTTACCTTTTCAAAAAAAAAAAGAAAAGAAAAAGGTGCTCTAATCCTACTATTTTAAGCTTCTTAGACCATCCAACAAAACTTATCTTATCTAAACGAGGATATTTTATCTTGGATTCAAATATGTTCAATTTCTTCTCATAATGTCATATATATTGAATAAACTTTTGATCAAAGCCCTTGATAAAGAAAGTTATGTTTTGGATCGAAGATTAACAAAAAAATTTTTTAGCCCTTCTGGCTATAAACTTTTAGCTGCCTACTCTAAAGTTTTCGATTCAAGAAATGTTAACACATAACACTCCTGAACAAATATACAAAACTCATGAAAATGAGCAGTGGCTATAAAGGATTAAGAATTTTTCCTTGACAATTTAAACTTAAGTATTTTGGATAATTACTTTAGATTCGCTGAACCTTTATTTCTAATGTTGGTTTTCGGAGTCTAATTTCACCAATCGGAATATAATTGATATATGGTGGCATAGGACTTCATATTGAAATCAATGAGATTTGATAAATGTTTTAGTTTCATGCTGGATGTGGATAAACCTCTTTGTGGGTGTAACAGGCTTCTACCACCTACAGTTTATATAGCAAAAAGTAAGAGGTCAGGCTAGGGATCACATACACACGTGCACATCCTGCCTTGGCCGAGCTAGAGCTCTAAAGAGAATAAATTTGAAACTTGAAACTTGGACTCTTTTGGTACGGATTTTTAATCTCATTATTTTTATCTTGAATTAGTCAATCAGAAGGTAACATTTGTTGATAAATTTTTTTGATTGAACAATGAGTAAAATTTTGTTGATCAATTAGTTTGGTTGACTAATAAGTGAAGTTTGATCGATTAATTAATTTAATGGATCAATGGGACTAAATTACCTTATTTCCACAAAATTCCATAATTGTTGGATCGTGTGCTCTATATCAAGGCCAGGAAGGGGCTCTCGTTTGACACACAACAAGAGCAAAAACACTCCCTCCACTCTCCCTCCTTTTCTTATTCTTATCTCTCTTTCTTGATATGTTTGTTCAATGTATGATTGGTAAATCAATCTCCAATTAAATTTGTCGATCTTGCACAAGGAGTTTGAACGTGATCCATAAGAGTTTTTCATTGATTAACTATTAAATTGGTAGATCAATTAGGAAGTTGGTTGATCAACCAAATTATCCCAGCTTTGTTCTTATGAGGTGATTTTCGAGAACGTCCAAGTTCAGAGTGCATTGAATCTTAAAGGTGGATCATTTTATCCTAGGAGAAGTTTGATAGATTCTGATACACTGATATTGTGGGGGGTGATACCTTCTCTAAAAAAAATTCTTCATGGACACTTCAATCAAAGTAACTCCTAATCTTTTTTCATTTTATTTGTTTTTGTTGTTGTATACTATTTACTCTTTATTTTATTCTAAATCTTGTCGTATCTTATTTAACTTGCTTGATTTAATATTTTTTTATCTATGTAAAATAATTGAAAATATAATTATTTATTTATTTATTTATTTTCTATATGCCTTTATTTCAACACTTAATAAGTTGTAAAGGCTAATTTTTCTCATTAGATCATAATTTAGGATCGAATCGTTATAAATGGTATCAAAATTAAAATCCCTCTAATTGGAGAAAAGAATTACCCTTTAGACAGTTAAAGAATATGTTATAAGGTGAAGTTGCTACTATTATTGGAACTTATATATTTTGAATGATTGTCTTAAATTGATTAGACCCACGTATGTAACAAATTGTTAAGATAAATTCTTTTCATTAGACTTGATTCTAAGCTCAACTCGTTAGATGCACGTCCCTGGCCAACAGGAAACAGAAACGTTAATAAACACCTCGCTGTTTCTTGCAATTGTTGCCCACGGTTTCTTTTACTCTTAGAGGTGCATTGATAATATTTAAATAGTTGCGAGGACTCAAGCACAGGAGTTTGAATTTTCCAAATTTGCGTGCGATTGCCTGGTCAAAGTTTTGAAATGGGAGACTTCGAAAGCATCTTAGGATTCTCTCGTTAAAGTGGGAAACGTGAAATGAAAGGGGAAGAGTCGGAGACTATGGGATCCTCTGTTTGAGACAGTGCCACGTAATCCTATTTACTTCAAACTGAGAAGTTATTCTTATATATTTACAATACCCTGAAGATGACATTAATGTTTAGCATGAAAGGGATCGACGCAATTTGCAACCGATAGCTGGACGTGAAATAGAGCATGTCTACCACTACCATGGGTCGATGGGAAAGAACCCATGGGCTGAAACCTTGAACTACGCATAAATACCATACTAATGCTATCCGATTTAGTTAATTACTTAAAGGTCCAGAAAACTTACTTTTAAATAACAAATTAGTATGTTTGGTATCGCACTTTACTGCAAGATTGATAAAAGAAAAAAAAAAGAGAGAAAGAAAAATGTCACATATATATAGTAACGTAATTAAATTTATCCTTGTAATACATTAAAATTACTTATCAGAAAAAAATATAAAAATACATAATTTATATTTTAAGATTATCATTAATTGTGAAATAATTATTAGGATCAGGTGATGCATGTCACATATTGTTTTCTTCTTGGCCTTCAATTTGATGAGAGGAAAAGAAAAACGTCAACTGCAAAGTCCAACCTGCAATATTTGCATGTGACCAAGTGAGGGGGAGAGACAGAGCAGGGGAGGCGTCGGGCGTAGGAGGGGCGGGCAGGGGAGATAGATTTTAATTAGAGAGAGTGTGTGGGGAGCTGAAGGGGCGACGGTGAGAGACAGAGAGAGAGAGCGGGAACGGGAGGGGGCAGGGGTAGATGGGGAGGGGCTGTCATGTGTGAGGAGGAGACACTCTTTTAGTATATAGGTATAGATTCATTATTATAGTGTACGTACCTGTGAGTGGTGCACATGGCTTGGGTTAGGACCCAACATGTCAGTTTGGCATAGCCTTTAGCCAGCTTCTGCCAGTATATATATGCCATTGCATACAATTCAATATATATCCTAGGATTTTTCCGGAATTATATTAAATTAATTCTAGAAGTTCAGGAGAGTAGAAATTACCCTCATGTGCAAAGGATAGGTCCTAGCCTGCAATACCCATGGTAATGAGAAACACATACATTAGGCAGGAAAAGGAGTTTGTCAGCCGTTACCATATAAGAAGAATGGAATTAGTTGGAGAATTGTTCTGGCATTCCTAACCTCAGCAACCACCTAAAATGCCGTTTATGTAGATAATGTTTTGTACAAATTACAAGAGAACACCTGAGCTTATTTACAAATTACAACCACAACATATGCTATATTAACACCACCCCTCAAGTGAAAGGCTTCGAGGATTGAAGCCAAAGCTTGGAACAAATGTTTTCAAACACAATTGCAAAGGTAGCCTTTGTTAGAACATCAACCACTTGATGTTTGGAAGAAATATATCGGACAGACAAATCATTGTGAACAACCTTATCTCTAATGAAGTGAAAATCAACTTCGATATGTTTTGCAGGAGCATCAAAGACTGGGTTGGTTGCGATGTATGTCACACCAAGATTATCACACCATAGTACAAGAAGCATGGATAGAAATAGATCTAATTTAGAAAATAAAGAATGTAACTAAGTATTTCAGTAGTGGCATTGGCGAGAGCATGATACTCAGCTTTAGTACTTGATTTAGAAATGATTGTTTGCTTTTTACTTGCCAAGACATATGATTGATGCCCAAATAGATGATATAACTTATAGTTGAACGGTGATCATCAAGGCATGCTGCCCAATTGACATCAGAAAAACCCTAAAGAACCATAGAAGACTTTCTAGAGAGAAATGGTCTATAATCAACGATGTCGGCCATTTAAATATCGTAAAACCTACTTAGCTACCTCAAGGTATTTCTCAACAAGTTGGTGCAAAAATTGAGATTATCTATTTGTTGAGAATTGAATGTTAGGGTGTGTGAAGGACAAATATTGTTGGCTTCCAATTATCCATCCCTATATAGATGGATCAAGAAATAGGAGAGTATCATTTTTGTATAGTGGCATTGTAGACATGGGTTTTTGATAGGCTTTGCACCATCAAAGTGAGTTTTCACTACGAGACTAATAATATATCTTCTTTGTAATACATATATCCCTTCATCATTACGGTAAAATTCTACACCCAAGAAAATTGTAGGTCTACCCATATTACAAGCAGGGAATTCAAATCCCAATTTTCAAATGAGGGCTTTTAGTGCTTCAGTTGGAGAACTAAAAAAAAGAATATCGCCAACATGGACAAGGAAATACATTTGCACACGTTGACTAAGATAAATGAATAAGGAAGAATCTATCTTGGAACTTTGAAATCCATAATATGAAAGAAACATGTGTAGTCTCTTAAACCACGCACATGATGCTTGTTTATGACCATAGAGTGATTTTTGTAGAGCACATACATGGTTAGGATAATCTAGATGCACAAAACCTGAAGGTTGAGCCATGTAGGCATTTTCGTCAAGATTTCCATGCAGTAAAACATTTTGAATGTCAAGCTAACATATCTACCATTATTTAATTATTGAAATTGCAAAGAGAAGGCGAATGGTTGTAGCTTTATCACAGGGATGAAAATGTCATAATAATCCACTCCATTTTGGTGAAAGCCTTTTGCTACCACCAGGGCTTTATATCTGTCTATAGTGCCTTCTTGAAATCCATAATCTGGAAGAAACATGTGTAGTCTCTTAAACCATGCACATGCTGCTTGTTTATGACCATAGAGTGATTTTTGTAGAGCACATACATAGTTGCAATAATCTAGATGTACAAAACCAGAAGGTTGAGCCATGTAGACATTTTCCTCAAGATTTCCATGTAGTAAAGCATTTTGAATGTTGATCTAACATATCTACCATTATTTAATTGCTGAAATTGTAAAGAGAAGGCGAATGGCTGTAGTTTTAATCATAGGGCTAAAAATGTCATAATAATCCACTCCATTTTGGTGAAAGCCTTTGGCTACCACCTGGGCTCTATATTTGTCTATAGTGCCATGTTGTTTCCTCTTCAAACGAAAAATCCATTTGTTACCTAAAACAATCATGCTAGATTGTCTAAGTACCAGTTTCCAAGTTTGTTTTTTTAGAAGAGCATTAATTTCCTCATGCATGGCTGCCACCCACTCTAGGTTTTCACTTACCTTAGTGAAAGAAGTTTGTTTAATTATATGAGTGTTGCTTAACGGGCTTGTCGGAGAGGATGAAGTGTACTTGTGAATGTCATTTTCTTGGAGATACCTCACATGGAGCAAGTAATCATTATATGTTGTCTGGTGCGATTATTTATGGAAATGTTTAGCTCAAAGGAAATGTTAGATTCTGCAAGAGGAACTAGTTCAAAAGTAGTATTGTTTGATACTACAAGTGGTTGAAGGTATGTAAATGAGGAAGTGTGAATATATTCAATAGTACCTGAAATGTTTTGTTGTGGGATAGGAGAAGAAGTGGGCTTATTTGGTGGAGGAGAGGAGGCTTATTTGATGGAGTGGTACTAAGTATATTTGGTGGTTTAGAAAAATTATCAATTAGAGATAAAGGGACACGTAAGGTGATATTTGTAGAGGTAGGAATAGAATTGGAAGAAACATGCTGTTTGAAAGGAAACAAGTCTTCATTAAAGACAACATGCCTGGTTAGAAGAAATTGATTTATTGAAATGTTAAGGGACTTCTAAGATTTGCATTGGGAATTATATCCAAGAAAAACATCTAATTTTGACCTTGGTTGAAGTTTATGTGTTGTGTAAAGCTCGAGGAAGTGATAACACCCATAGCCAAAAAATTCTGAGTAAATAACAATCAAGAATGTTATCATAGAGTTGTTGATAAGGACTGCTACCTTGTAATACATTGGTGGGCGAAAGATTTATAAGCTGAACTATTGTGTGGATGGCATGATACCAAAATAGTATTGGAATTGAAACATGGAAGAAGAGAGAACGTGTGATTTCAATAATATGTCTATTCTTCCTCTTTGCACACCCATTTTGTTCAGGAGTGTGGGGAGAAGAAATACAATGTTGTATGCCTTGACTTCATAGCCATAATGAAAATTTTTGATATTCACCTCCAAAATCTAAATGAAAATCGTTTATATTCTTGTTGAGATGTGTTTGAACATTTTTAAAGAATTGACAGTGATTAGCCCATAGTTGTGGGCTATTTAAGTATTTAAGTGCCTAGACATTATGTTAATTCTAACATTTATTTAGCATATATTAGGATGTAAATAGATTAATTCATATTTCTAATTTAATTACATAATTCATGCATTGCATTCATATTTTAAATACATTTAGAATTAGCTTAGAATGGCATTCGTTTAATTAGTTAATCAATTAGGTACATTGTTTAAGTTAACATAAAAGTTGAGGATTTGTATATAAATAACCGTAATATTTTAATAATATCCTTTATTCTTCTTCTTTTCAGCAATGGCTCGGCTGCTGCTGCAACGCCTCCTGCTGCACTAAAGCAACATTCATGGATCAGCGGAGAAGGTGGATCTACTCCCGCCTCTCCATTCAAATTCGTGCAGGCAGCTACAAAAAGAGGAGAGAGGCTGCCGAGCAGAACAGGCCTCCACCATCTACCCACCACTGTGCAGAGAGTTCTTCTCTCTTCCATTCCACACTGCTGACCTCAGCCGTGGCGACGAGTCTCCTCCACTGTGGGCGTGTGGTGTGACAGGCCACACCGCCATCCGGAGCTTGTCTGCATTACCGTGAGCACCTCGCCGTGCAACTCCCTCGCCGTTGTGGCCAACAACCACCGTCGCAGCTACTGCAATCGCCCCTCAGCCAGTTAAGACGTCCGGGAAGTTTCCCGGATGTCTGAAGCTTTGACCTCCCCACTCCAGCAACAACCACACTCGCCCACTTCACCACAAACTGCCTGCCCTCGCCTGCTCACCTAAAGCGCCAACCCTCATCCGTGCACTCCATGCCCGCATCACACTTCCAGCGCCAATCGCCTGCACTTTGTAGTACGCGTGCCCACCGCCAACAGCAGCGCACCCACTCCCACCGCCAACAGCAGCACACCTGCACCTCCCGCCTGCAGCGCCTCCCGCCAACAGCAGCCCACCCCACTTCCGCTCCAATGAGCGCACTTGCCTGCAGCGCCTTCCACTCTAGCAGCTGTAACCTTCTCGCGCCCCACGTGCCCGCCAGCGTGCAGCACCGGCTACAGCACTTACCCGCACTCCTACAGCAGAGTCGCCCTCCTCCAGCGCACCTCCAGCGCACTGCAGAATGCGCGCCACCTCCGTGTGCACTCTGCAACAGCAGGAGCAGCCGCGTTCGCCAGCAGTGCCACCTCCGCACGTGCGTAGTCCCGTGCGCACACCACCTCGCCAGGACACCAGCCGCGCCTGCCCACGTCACACGGCCTGCAGCATTTCAGCCCCCCACCGGAACCCACCACCACCGGAGCTTCGTCCAGCCGGCTCCGGTCACCGCGCGACTGCCGCCACCACTGCTGCAAAGCCCTCGGTCTAAAGAACTTCCTCCGAGCTTCCTGTGTCCGGCCATCCACTCTTCTTCGCACATGGCCAAGGGGAATAATTCCCCTATTTTGCTACAGTATCCATGCCATTAATAATTATATTTTCTGCCATTGCCATCTTTTAGTGATATTTTATTGAATCTACATTGCAACAAATATCCTCTATTTATTACGAATTGCTATTTCAGCATGATTTCTTGATTCAACATTAATCTGAAGGCAATTTTGGCTTGATTCTTGTCTAAACTAACTATGAACAAACATTTTTAACCAGTGCGAATTTAAATACATCATTGCCTCCCTGTGGATGCGACTCGCTCTTCTGCGAGTGGTTATTTCTTTTTAAATATTGATTAGTCGATTTTTCCACCACATAAAAGTACAAACGACTTTAAAGCGAACAATCGACTCGTCAAATGGCGCCGTTGCCGGGGAGGCAACAGATGCAACAATTTCACCAGATTTTATTTTGATTATTTCACAATTGCACAGTGATTTGACCATTTATTATTTTCTTTTCTGTGCAAGAAATTTATGCGAGGAATCAGCCATATTGAGAGGCGACCCTTGACGTCGCCAGGGGAGAATTGGTTGAGCTATTTTGAAAAGGAGGAGAAGGACGAGGATGCGATGGTCATCATTGTACATTTAGTCACTAATCTGATCAGAATAGAATTAAGACTTTAGATTTAATTTTTCATTGCATTTTGTTTGAAACCTTTGTTTTGGGGTATATTTTGAGGGGTTTGTTCCTCGATTTTGTTTTAGGCCCTTGTTGGGTAATTTTTGGGAGCCTGATCCCTTTTCTTTAGATTTAGGTTTTTAGTTTATTTTGTGGATTGTTTACCTTGATTTGCTTGTGCATAAGTAGTTTAAAAAAGAATAAAATAAAAAAAAATGAGCTACCTACTAAAAGCTGCCTGCCCTTAGGACGAACCATTTAGGTCTATATGAGCAGTCTCTAGATTTATTTCTTTGCATTGCGTGCATTCTCACATCGTTGATTGCTGGAAGCAAGGTATGCATTCCCTTACTTTGCATCCTATTCTTGATCACGCATTGCATTACGACTTAATGCGAAGACCAACTAATCTATACTGAATAAATCTAACATGTGGTGACATATTTTCTAGAAAAAGGACTAATTAAAGGAGGGACATTTTAAAAACCAAGGATTTGATTTTCAAACTTGCCGTGCGATTCAAAATTCAAAATCTTTTGTGGTGTATGCACACTTATTTCGCTTGCACTATGGCACGCTTCTAGACATTCCTTAGGTTTGGAAATACTAGGACAAGAGCCTTCCTATCGTTGGATTTTGAAGTGTTCGGAACTTGAGATCAAAGGTTTTGTAAATCCAAAGAGGGGATACCCTGTCACGGATTTTTGGGGGTAGTTGAGAAGCACCGTGATCGGTCGACCCAGATAGGTTGTTAATATGATGTCTTTATCGTTGAAATATGTATAGTGGTTAACATAATTCGGACCTAACCATCTCTTTACAAAATTTTTAACCTGGCCTAATTGATTTTATCTTGTCACTTTTAGGCCCGGGGTCGAACTCAGGGAAGTGAGGTTCAAGTCAAGTTTCTACGCTTTTCCTAAAATGCGTCTCTTCCGTTCGTTTATTATGTTTTTGGTGTTTTTCTTATTTAAATTTTTTTCTGGTAATCCTTGTTCTTGAGGCACACCCTCAAAATTGTGTCCTTGGCTTTTAGCCAAAACAGAGTTCCAAAACACACTTTGCTACTCGCAAGACGGGGTACCTGCAAATCAAAGATTATCTTTTCTCTTTTATATATTTTTTTTTCTTTTTACTAAGAAGGAAGCTAACAGACAGAAAGTAAATATAGTATCTATGGATATATATGTATATATATGTATTATATATATAAAGGGGTGGGGGTGGAGGTGACGATGGAGTGTAGCACTATGTCGAGTCAGTCGACATCTAGAGCGACGCAACCAACACGACTAGGTGCCGCGTGGAGTGTGGATGGAGGATGGATGATGAATGTGTCCACGCCTTTTTTGTACGCGTGTATCAGGGAATATTAGCAACTGGTGCAGATATTCTTGCAATACAGCGTATAGTAAATAACGTGAAAATATATGTACATATGTATGTATATAAGTAAATATATCTATATGTATATAAATGTACAAGTATATGTGTATAGATATATATAGATATATAGGTGTATATGTATGTATATATATATGTATGTATATATATGTATGTATATATGTATATAGCTATGTATATATGTATATAAGTATATATATATATAATACTATATAGATATATATATATGTGTATAAGTATATGTATCTAGATATATATATATATAGGTATATATATATGTATATAGATATGTATATATATATATGTATATAAGTATATATGTATATATATATAAGTATATGTATAAGTACATAGATATATATATATATATATAGATATATTATATATATATGTATGTGTACATAAATATATAGATATTACTTTGTATATATATATATGTATATATATATAAGTATATATATGTTACTATATATAACTATATGTATAGTGTAAGTGTGTGTGTGTGTGCATAAGTGTGAGTGTAGGTGTGTGTACGTTGGTGAAGATGTGTGTGTGCGTTGGTGTAGTGTGTGCTGTGAGTGAGTGAAAAAAGAGAGAGAGAAAGAGAGAGAGAGAGAGAGAGCAGGAGAGAGAGAGAAGACAGTGGGAGTAGAGAGAGCGCCAGAGAGAGCGGACGCAGAAGGGACGAGTTAAGTCGTCGGTGGATGGCGGCAGACGACTGGAGCCGCGTCGTCTGGAGAAGGCGGCGGACGTCTGGATGTCGCGGGTGCAAGCGCGCCTTCTCGCAGAGGACGTGGGGCTTCTGTAGGCTGGCGCGAGGGTGGAGAGAGGGCGATGGCGTGGGGAAGCGAACGCGGAGGAGGTATGTAGGTGGTCGCGGAGGGGCGAGGGGTTTGGCAGGGGACGGCGAGAGGGCCTGGTCAGCAGCTGCAGTGCGCGCAGCGGCCGGTTGCAGGTGCACGGCGGAGGCGACAGAACGGAGAACGGAGCGGAGGAGGCCCTGCAGGCATGCACGGAGGGCTGAGCACCTACAGGGAAGGTCGCGGGGGAGGCGAGGGGGTCTGCTGCTGCTGCCGCCGCGGTTTGGCTGCTGCTTCAAGCTTCGGAGCTTGAAGTGGCAGCAATGGCATGGAGACGAAAATGAAAAGAAAAGAAGACACCACGCCCACCGGCTCGTTGAAGAGCTGGGCGGTGGTGTGCACCACAGTGGGTTCTCCTGCTCGTCGGGTGTCTCCTCGAAGGAGGGCCGACGTATGGGAGGGGAGAACAATGGAGAGGAAGGTGAGGTTGTGGGTTTCTTTCTTCTGTAGCCGCCTCCGTGTCGCGAGGAAGAGGCTGCTGCTTTAAATAGAGGAGGAGAGCGTGGCCATGCAGCATGCGGGGAATGGGGGAGATGGCGACCACAGGGAATGGTGCGAGAAGGACAGCAGGGAGTGGCATTGGCAGGACGTGCAGCTGCAGCATGGCGTGGAGTGCATGCAGCCGCGGGAAGAAGAAGAACCGCGGGAAGAGAAAAGAAAGAAAGAGGAAATAAAAAATAGAGAGGGGACTTTTTGCAAAGAGGCACTTGCGAAAAAATGTAAATATGCAAGCCATTTATTCCATTCTCATCTCCTCTCAATTAAATGCATGAATGCAAGTGTTTTTACAAATGCAACTATAGAATCCTAATATGCAACATTAATTCTAGGAAATAGCATAAGAAGGCTTTATTGCAGGCGTATTTTGAGGTGCAAACACACCGCGAAAGAACAGCTTCAAAGGAAGGCTTAGTCCTACTTGCATCCCTCGATCTTCCGTCTTTGGAGTTGCTCTACCATTTGAGATTTAGGGAAGAACACCTAAGCTCCAACTAGGCCTTCTTAGGTGAGCCGTAGGTCGACAATAGGCACGTAAATTGATTGAACAAATTATATTGTCACCTGCAATCTGACTTAAAATCAAAAGCCTAAATTGGGAAAGACCTAAAAGGTCCTTTTTGAATTGTGTTTTGCTTAGGGAATTCTGATTGAGGTGTGAGTTAGAATGGACCACATTGATTTTCATCCTTTCACATCTTGCCCACACCCTCACCCCCACTCTGCATCCTTCGATCCCAGACACCGAGATGGTCCATCTCTTGATGGACATTATGACAATTATTGGGATCCATTTTACTCCTATTATAAGAGTATTGGCTTGGTTAAGCCCCAAATCAGTGAGCAGAACCTAGGAGGGGGATTTGCTTTGCCCAATATCCCACACACCATACAAATACCCAACCCACCCTCCCTGAAAAATTATAATGGTTGGATAGACACTCCTGGGTACTATAAGCCTGAGCCTGACTTCTCTCATGATAGAAATGACCTCTCCTCTTTGAAGATGGAAATACAGAAAATGCAAAATGAAATGATTGAATTGTTAGGAGAATCTTCGAGAGCAAGCCAACAAGAAAGAGATGAAATCAGCCACCCAATCTACCCCATTGAGGATGACGTATACCCCCTCTACAATAGATGCATCTCCCATGGGAGAGCTACACTTTAAGTTGGAGGGAAATTCTAGGGAGAATAGATACTTTTCAAGGATCAATTTTGAAACCTCCCCATTAGATGAAACTTCCTTGAGAGATCCACACCTTAGGTGGGAGGAAGATACACATGAAAGTAGCTATGCATTGGATGAAGAAAGGTGGCAACCCGAGGAAGATGATGATAAGGTTGAGTATCCACCTGAATTATATTGGAGTCAAAAGAAGGGAATGATGGTACCATTGGAAGACCTCGACCCAGATGATAGTATTTTCGTGACATTTGATGAAGTTGGTCAAAGTCAAGTTGTTAATCCTACCCTCCCTTCTAATCACGATATGAAACTCAAGCCCACCCTTAGGGAACCTAATCCTAAAGAAATTGACCTATCTGAGGAGTCTGATGTTACCAGTCTAAACCATTTACCTCAGATAGAGCACCCTAGGGGATCTGCTGAGATATTAAATGATTCTAGACCTTGGGTATATGGTGAATTGTGTGATGAGGAGGAAGACGAATTATATGAGGAACCTACATTCAAGATTTGGAGTGACACTAAGGGTGATTAAGTCTTATTTGAAGAGTTAGCCCCTGAAGATGTCACAAATTTGACCAAATTAGGTTTCCTTAGCACACCCATTGATGATATTTCCCCTCATGATGAAATGATGGAAAATTTGGAAGCAATTTCTAAGATTTATGTGGATTCACATATATACTCCGGGGAAGATTTGACTAAAGAACAAAAAACCTGGCGATGACTTGATAGGATAATCCCTAGATCTGTTGCTTCCAACCTGCCTTCATTCATTTCGAAGTCACCCTCTGATTCGCTTATATCTAAAAGCGAAATTGTGACTCCTGATGAAGAGCAGGAAGATACATGTTATGGTGCAAGGAATGCTAGGGATGAAATTGAGGATTTGGAAAGAGTGTTAGGGATGGACACTGTGCTGATTAAACCCAACCTAGATCTTATGGCCATCCCGCAACCTCGTAACTTGGACACCCTAGATGATCCTTGCCTTAGAGAATTGCTCACTTTTTTTCTGACCAGGGGGCTTAACAGACCAATATTTCCCGTAATGGAGTATCGGGTATGGATTAATGATTTCTTTAGTCAGTCCATTACCCTAGGGGTTTATCTTTGCACCATTCCTTCCCCATTCCTTTTGGAGGATCCATCTCATCCTCCCCCTACCCCTTTGGAGGTTGTTATAGAACCTCCTCTGGTGACCTGGGAAGATTTCATTCCCATCTTAGTTGGGCGAGCATTTGCTATCAGGATTCATCATCAGCTCGCCAACATCCTAGGTTACCTATTTTCTAGGCCAACATTGCTTTGCTCATTTTTAGGGCCTATTTCTGCAATTCTTGAACCTTATTTGCAGGATCTCTGGCTATTCAGCCCAGCTCTGACCCAGGTAATATCCTTCTATGCAATGAGGACATTGCAGATTTTAGGCATGGGGGGTGTACTTGGGGATATACATAGCAGAGTGCATTCATTGCATACATTTGCATAAAAAAAAAAAGAGTTTTGAGCTTAACTGGCTAGATCTTGCAATCTTAAGCAAATCAGAACTCTAGGGTAGACTACGTTAATTCTAGGGTCAAACTTTAGAAGCTAAATGAGTTGCTAGCTTTAGACCTTTAGGGTCCTTTGTGGACATAAAAATTTAAGTAGGAGTTAAGTTGCGGACCATTCCTCAAGAGGTTGAGGAAGGGAAGCTAGGGTTTGAGTTAAAAGGTGGGGTAGTACCTAGAGTCTTGCTCTACCTTTTGGTTTACAGGTCCTTGTAACCCAAGCATCCAAATTTCACACACTTGGTCTGGTAATTAACTTAATTTCTTTTTTTCTGAAAAGAGATTTGGTTCTCTTAGTTTTGACTTAGGAGAGGCTTGAAAACACATTTTGATTGGAAGAGTTCCCACCGTAGGAGAGGTGGAGTATATACCCACCTTAAGGATGCGATGATAACATATTACCTCCTCGGTGCTTGTCTGTTAGTATATCCATCCTACTGGGGGCATGTAAGCGCATTGTGCGGTTCAGGTACCATGGACGGCCCTATCTCGAAGTGCCAATTGCCATAGGCCTAAATTTGCTTAAGAAATCCATGGGCGATACTATCTCGAAGTGTCCATTTCCAAGAATTCTTGGGGTCGTTATGGGCGGTGCTATCTCAAAGCATCAAAAGCCAGGCACCCTTCGAGATATGGTAATGGGGACAATGAATCTGACATAGATCG
This sequence comes from Thalassia testudinum, assembly GCA_037157565.1. NCBI lineage: Eukaryota > Viridiplantae > Streptophyta > Magnoliopsida > Alismatales > Hydrocharitaceae > Thalassia > Thalassia testudinum. The sequence continues at coordinate 18,887,131 of JAZHRO010000063.1, forward strand.
TGTTGATAGCTGATCTGAGGTTAGACTTAGAAGAATCAAACAAATATATATATATGTAAATTTTCCTTTAACTCAAATAACTCAGACCAATGCACAGGCATGGATGCTTTAATCTTAGGGATCAATAAACTTTAGGGTAGAGTCAGAAATCAGGGAAACTTGTGCCTGCAACTCCTCTTTAGCCGACCTAGTCTGTAACTTAGCAACTACTTAGGAACCTTGGGTCTAGAGTCTGAACTTAATATGCTTCTGAAGGAAGACCAAGTGAGTTGACTAGTCTATTTGGAGTGCTAGGTTTCGCTTAATTTTGCTAGGGACTAGCAGAAACTAGGCATGGGGGTATTTGATTAGCTCATAGTTGTGGGCTATTTAAGTATTTAAGTGCCTAGACATTAGGTTAATTCTAACAATTATTTAGCATAAATTAGGATGTAAATAGATTAATTCATATTTCTAATTTAATTACATAATTCATGCATTGCATTCATATTTTAAATGCATTTAGAATTAGCTTAGAATGGCATTCGTTTAATTAGTTAACCAATTAGGTACATTGTTTAAGTTAACATAAAAGTTGAGGATTTGTATATAAATAACCATAATATTTTAATAATATCATTTATTCTTCTTTTCAGTAATGGCTCGGCTGTTGCTGCAACGCCTCCTGCTGCACTAAAGCCACATTCATGGATCAGCGGAGAAGGTGGATTTGCTCCTGCCTCTCCATTCAAATTTGTGCAGGCAGCTACAAAAAGAGGAGAGGCTGCCGAGTAGAACAGGCCTCCACCACCGACCCACCACTGTGCAGAGAGTTCTTCTCTCTTCCATTCGACACCACTGGCCTTAACCGTGGTGACGAGTCTCCTCCACTGTGGGCGTGTGGTGTGACAGGCCACACCGCCATCCGGAGCTTGTCCGCATTACCGTGAGCACCTCGCCCTGCACCTCCCTCGCCGTTGTCACCAACAACCACCGTCGCAGCTACTGCGATCACCCCTCAACCAGTTAAGACATCCGGGAAGTTTCCCGGATGTTTGAAGCTTTGACCTCCCCACTCTAGCAGCAACCACACTCGCCCACTTCACCGCCAGCCTGCCCTCGCCTGCTCACCTAAAGCACCAACCCTCCTCCGCGCACTCCATGCCTGCATCACACTTCCAGCGCCAATCGCCTACACTTTGGAGTACACGCACCCATCGCCAACAGCAGTGCACCCGCGCCCACTACCAACAGCAGCACACCCCCGCCTCCCGTCTACAGTGCATCCCACCAATAGCAGCGTACCCTGCTTCCGCTCCAGTGCGCGCACTCGCCTGCAGCGCCTTCCGCTCCAACAGCTGTAGCCTTCCCACACCCCACGTGCCCGCCAGCGTGTAGCACTGGCTGTAGCACTCACCCCCATGCCTGCAGCAGAGCCGCCCTCCTCCAGCGCACCTCCATCGCACTGCAAAACGCATGCCACCTCTGTGTGCACTCTACAGCAGCAGCAACCGCGTTCGCCAGCAGCGCCAAGACACCAGCCGCGCCGGCCCATGCCGCACAGCCTGCAGCATTTCAGCCCCCCACCGGAACCGACCACCACCAGAGCTCCGTCCGATCGGCTCCAGCCACCGCACGACTCGCCGCCACCAGCGTTGCGAAGCCCTCGGTCCAAAGAACTTCCTCCGAGCTTCCTATGTCCGGCTGTCCACTATTCTTCACGCACGGCCAAGGGGAATAAATCCCCTATTTTGCTACAGTATCCATGCCACTAATAATTACATTTTCTGCCATTGTGATCTTTTAATGATATTTTATTGAATCTGCATTGCAACAAAGATCCTCTAGTTATTAAGAATTACTATTTCAGCATGATTTTTTGATTCAACCTTAATCTGAAGGCAATTTTGGCTTGATTCTTGTTTAAACTAAATATAAACAAACATTTTTAACCAGTGCAAATTTAAATACATCATTACCTCCCTGTGGATACGACTTGCTCTTCTGCAAGTGGTTATTTCTTTTTAAATATTGATTAGTCGATTTTTTCACCACATAAAACTACAAACGACTTTAAAGCGAGCAATCGACTTATCAGACTGCATATAGAAAAGGCATCAGACTTCAACTTCATAGGGAACACCCATACAAATCTTGTGCAGTCATCAATAAATGTGACGACAAATTTGTAACCATCCAATGATAAGACAAGGGAAGTCCAAATATCTAAGAAAACCAAGTCAAAAGTAGCGTTTCAAATGGAATATGAAGAAGGTAAATGCTATATATGATTCTTCTCTTTCATGCAAACATTGAACACTTTATTGACAATATTGGATTGAACAGACAAGTGGCATTTTTTGAAGCACACACTGATGGTAACACCAACATCCTTCTTATCTAGTCTAATTTGACTATGTTTTAAGGTTAAATTCACTTTATTAATCATTAAAAGGGTATAACTGAAGAATACCAAGAATTGGAGCACTTACACAAAAATTAGTCAATTCTACTATTTTAATAGAAAAATAAATTGTAGATTAACTTAGGGGTAATCATGTACTTGATTTAAGGTCAAATAATCTTAAATTTCCAATAAGTGGGCTTGCTTCGATTGAATTAAGGATTTTATGAAATAAAAGCTAAATTACAATTAATAAAATCCTAATTTTGTCCTCACTTTAATTGAAAGGGTTTTGTTAAAAATAAATGTAACCTAAACCTTTTAAATGTCATTGAAAAATATTCAGAACATTCAATTTGACAAAAAGAATCTATTTTGACTAGAAACAAAGACTAAGGCGGGTAATTGATACAAATCATAAATTGACAAATCAAATTTCCTTAAAACCCAAAATTGAAGCCACCAATAGATTTCATGGATCCAAATTAGGTTAATCACAAATTTTGAGTCGAATTAAATTCCATCTTAACCAAGTTTGTAATTTACTCCTTTGGTTTCTAATTTATTTGCAAGGACCCCCCTAAGTTTTGAAATTTCTTACAAAGAGGTCCTTAGAACCATCTTCCTCCCTCAATAAACGGCTTGCATAAACCCACATCTTTGGATGAGGATTCCTCCCTAATTTTTCGATGAAACTCTGCCAAAATTGGTGGAGAGTTTCCCCTTTCATGGCTCTTCGATTTGGAATTTTTTCCACCTCCTCTTACTGTCTTTGGAGACCGTGATTCATGGCCAGAGTCTTTGCAGAGCAAGTACAATCACTGGCAATCATGACATCAAATCAACCTCATTCACGGCTGCCACTTGCCTATAAAGCAAGGCCATGTTCGCATGAACTTGTTTTTCGAGATTTGATCGCATTTCCTACTATTCTTCTTCGCCACGATCGTTGTCATCTCCTACCCTGGTGACTCCTCCGATCTCTTTCTCCATGCACACTCTGACCTCAAGAGCGACAACATCTTCTTCCTCAACTTCCTCTTGTCCTCGCCAGCCAAAGCAGGGGTCCTTTGACCCATTCCTTACCACTGGATTTCTTCCCTATCTCCTCTGTCTTCTTCACGATCGATGGGCTAAAACCAGCTGTTCACCCTCCTCACCATCCATAAGGTAGCTCTTCTTCCTCCCCTTGCTCCATGGAGTAGATTAGGCCCCTTAGATCTAGATTTTGGCCTTTAACTCCTCGTCTTCTTCACCACCAGTGGGAGCTTTAGCAACAACCTAAATCCTTGCCCTCGCATCCTTGCTCGCCATTGACCACCTCAGAAGCACCGCCACCCTTCCACAAGTGAAAGCCCTCAATCTTTTGAGGGTTTTGACATCCCTACACCCTCACCGAACACATACCACAGCTGTTGCCCTCTTCCTAAACATCATCCAACCACCACCACCCTCCCTTCACCAAATAAACACCACCAACACCTTCCACGAGGTTAGGTGGAGCTTCCTAGATATTTTCCTGAGAGCTTCGACACCTCCTTCACCGCAACCACCTCCACCTTTCCCCGCCATCTTTCCCAACATCGGTTGACATCCTCCGGCCATCCTCTAGCTTCCGAGCTTCGCGGGAAGCTCTGCAAAGCCATGCGGAACCTTTTATGATCTCCAGCAGGCCATTCCATGCTTCGACGACCTTCCTCCATCATTTCCTTCTTCGAGGATGGTAGCCACTGTCTGCCACTCTCACAACTGTTAAGATTCGTGAGAAGCTTTGTGGCACTACAACGAAGCTCTATGGCCTCTTTGCGTGGCCTAAGGAAGCTTGGAGCACCCTATACCTCACCAGAGATCCTCCCCCCTGCAGCCTCCTTGATGGGAAAGAAGAGCTACAGCTTTGATTGTTAACAGGGGCCAATTTGAAGGAAAAGAAAACTTGCAGGGACCGAACTGCAAGTTCACAAGGACTAGATCATAAGAAAAGACCTGATTCCAAGGACTTAAGTGTAATGATCATTTGAATTGCATGATTAGTTATTTCTTTAATGAATTTTATTGCAAAACTTTGTTCAAATATTATAGATAATTGATTATCTAGGGATCAAGTTAATTTACCCTTGGTCACTTTATGTTATTGAGCATAAAAATTTAGTTAACACTTGTACTTGAGATTTAGATTTCATGTATTTATTTCATAAAATAAGTGTGATTTTTGAAGTTGTTTGCCTTTCGAAAATTCATACTTAACACAAGTTCACTAAAGTATTTTGTAAATAATTAGATAGTGGTTTTTGCAAAATTTAATTGTTCCCTGCAAACGACCTTGGAATACTTAAATTTTGAGAATTATAAATTTTAAAAGTCAACTTATGAGATTCGACCATAGTACAATGCATTTTTAACGAAACTCATTTCGTACAGGTCACTTTTTGGCGCCATTACCAGGAAGCAACACATACTTACCACTATCATTATGTACATTTTTCATTTTATTTTGTGTATATTTTGTATTTAATTTCTTTTATTTTATTTGTGAATATTTATTTTTCTAACTCACTTATTTTTGCTTTGGTTGTTCATTTCTCTAAATGGTACCCACTACATCAAAGGACAACCACTCCATGGGCAGGCAACTTTCTTCTCTTCTTTTCCTTAATCCCTGTTTCTCCGTATATATAAAAAAAACAAAAAAAAAACTAGGATCACACCCTTGCCTTATTTTTCTTAGAACATATCATTTGTAGCAAGTATTTCTTGATTATGCTCTAAACCTCATTTTTTGAAGAGGTTGATTAGATTAGAACATACAACCTATTAATTCCTATGCCTAGTAGGGACTTGTGCTTAATTTTAACATACCTTGGACTAACATCTTCTTGCTTGAGTCCAATGTGTGCATTTAATTAAATAAAATTAGATTCCATTTAGAGCCAATTAGGGTTGAAACATTAAGATTGTTAGCACACAATTGCAAACTTTAAAAGGAAATATCTTACCTCATTATGTGCTACCCAAGCCTTGTTTGGATTAATTTGAAAATTTAAAACCTAAAATTCAGTCTCTAAGATCAGTTGAACATTAAAATTGGGACCTAATAACCTATTTGCGAACCAAAATAGGGTGGTTTGGGTTTGGATTTCATCCTCGAATCCTAGGATAGGTCAGGTGAAGTTGGTTCACATTGTGAATCAACCAACCTAAAATTAGCTCACAATTGAAATTAACTTCTAAATCAAGTGATAACTGATTGCGCAGCAATCACAGGTCCTAATCAACCTAAATAATGTTAGAACCTAGCTTAATTTGTAAATATTGCATTCATATCATGCATATCATGCATTGTATCATTTGATATAGAATAAGATGAGATATCCTATTATTTAATATTTTGTTGTTGTTTGCATGTACTAAAGTGATAGAGTGGGACAAGGCAATAATGAGAGAAGATGACTCATCCAAATAAGGGGAGTGAGGATGGTAGCCTTATCCCTATCCTTAGAAGTCCTAGGATAGCCTTCCTAAACCTAAAATCACTTCCATTAGGACATCTTAGCCTTAGAACCCAAAACATGGATAGCACTATCCATGTTCTTATCAACCTTATCCCTCTCCCAAACACTTATGAACAAAAACATACCTTCAAAAACCCAAAACCCACTCTCCAGCACCTTTCTGGACGTCCAGATATTAGGTTGGATGTCTGATTTTGATAGAAACTCAATCCAGGAAGCCATAACTTGCACTAACACAGAATTAGACATCAAACCTAACTTCCAGTCGTCCAATTTTGGAGTACAAGATGTCTTATCACTTGTCTGGATGTCTGGAGGTCTTCCCTAGTTCCTATTTTTGGTGCTAGAAGGCTGACCTTGCCTCTTTTGACCTATAAACCCCACCAAACACCTTAGGAAACCTAATTAGACACCTCCTAAGCTTATCCCACTATCCATACCCTTAGTTATCCTATCCCTAACCCAATTAAACTAGCCCATACCTTATTGGGTGCATCTACAGTTGATTAGGTGCACCTAAACCCAATTAAACCCACCTAAGACCTAATTGACTTGTACCTATTTGGATTACCTTAGCCTAATCACACACACACATCCAATTAGACTTGACCTAGACCCAATTAGGTTCACTCGTATCCAATTAGACTCTCCTAAGCCCAATTAGGTCCGTACCCACCGAATCTAGGTTAACCTAACCTAGATTTACCGAAACTCACAGAACATTACTCTATGAAATTTAAACACACACACCTTCCTTTTCTAAACCTAAAAAAACACATGCTCACCATCTTTGGCAATCCTAAACCCTATGTGCATCAACCAAAATCCTGAATAGGTAGGCAACTCCTATTTTTGGAGAGCCAACTTGCGACTACTAAAAGGAAGCCTTGCCATAAAAGCCATGAGAAAGAAGTTGTCACACATTCAATTCCATTCTCTTCTCCACCTCAACATGTGACAACCAACACCCTCCAAGGTCGTCCTCTTCCTCCTCTCCAAGACGTCCTCCATGGATGCCTAAAGAAGGTCCTCCAAGGTGCTCCTACATGGACGACCAAGTGAAGCTCCAAGGTCACTCCTCTAAGGCTTCAAGAATGGCTAGAAGAGAAAGGGCCCACCACCCCCTTCTCCTGTTCTTCTTCATGGACGTGCTCTCTTCTCTCTCCTTGGAAGATAAGCCCATGTAGTCCCTCTCTTTCTCCTCTTAGACGACCAAGAAGGCTTCTACATAGCCTCTCTTGGTTGATCCTAGCATTCTCTTAATTTAGTTCTTTTTATGTATTCTTTTGCAACTTGATATAATTAGTTAATGCATTTTTAATTTTTCTTTCAATAATTAGTGATTTGCTTTTGTTTGTCATTGTGAATAGACACCCATTAGTTAGGTTAAGATTATATTTTCGGTAGCATATTTAGATCTCGATTTCATTTCACTTTTTAAAACAAAAATAAAAAACATGAAAAAATTGCAAAATACAAAAAAGACCAAAAAGATTAGGTTACGTTAGATTTAGGTTAGAAAAGTGGATCCGAATCTAAAACTAATTTTATAAAAGAATAAAAATCAGCATGAGTTTCATAAAACAAATATTTTTTTTGATCAAGGGTTTAATGCAACTATACCGCAATTCCAACTTATTTCAAAAGGGTTTAGGGTTAGGGTCTGAGTTTTTAGATTTGGATTTGCATTTGTTTAACATTTTTGCGTTTGTTTTGATTGTAGGTCAAGATGAGGATCTGCCATGCATCAACCTGTGGTGAAGATCACAGGTATTATTCTTGATCCTCTATTTGGTAGATTTCATAGGTTTGAAAAAAAATAAAAAAATCAAATTCAAATTTTTAGATTTGAAATTACAAAAAAAAATCTTTGTATGGTGTATGTTTGACTTGGAAACTGCTTAAAATACACCAACTGTATATTTAGAAACTCGGCCTGAAATTGATTGTGATTTTCAAAAAATAATTATCATCGAATTAGAAATCCAAAAATTTTGGGATTTGGTCTGATATTAGGGTTTCAAACCAGCTTTCCAACACCACTACTTATGACTAAAAATTCACACCATACCAATTTTAAAAATCCATACAGTGGACAGGGGTTAGAGTAGCTCGCATATTGATTTTATTTAACTTTAAACATTAATTATGACCACTATATAAAGAAGATTGATTTGAAGTTTGTCGGGTTGGAAAGCCACTAAAACCTAGTCTTTTATATAAGTTTCCAAGAATTTTTGGATTTATTTTTATACTGTTTCAAACTGAATTACTAGCAGGGGTCTATCTCGACTATTTGACCCCCAGACACTAAACAATTCGTGAAAAATTGTATGAAATAGTAAAAATCTCCAAAAAATATTCTTTGAAAGCCTTATTGAAAAAGAAAATCTTTGTCAAATTTCATCTTATTGGGCTTCCTTTACTGATCTAAGGAGTGATTTCAAGCCAGAATAGGGTCTGACTGCATGTTTTTGGAAGAGCATAAACCCTAGGACATGAAACTTTTGGGTTTCATTTTTTCTAGAGGCCTAAACTTAATTGAATAAACTTAGTTGCCTAGTAGGTGAGGTTAATTTCTTGGTTGACCACCTCACCTACCTAAATTAAACTAATTTACATTTAAACTGAGGCAACCATTTAGGTTTATTTCACTTAGTAGTGGTGCATAAGGACCATTGTTTTCTTTGATTGGGTCACACCACTTCTACCTTGTTGGACTTAAAATCATCATATGGACCTATCTGATAGTAGGGTTTCCACATTAACATAGAGCACATTTTCATTCCATACTTAAAGGAAATTCATAAAACAAATTGAGACTTGCAAAACCTGTTGCGTGCTTTACTACAAACTTTTTTGAATTGACTTAAACAACAAAACCCTAAAAGAAATTAATACAAGCACTTGAACCATAAAAGCCACTACACTAATTAAAGCTTGTATTGCAAATCCTTTGTTTGTGCACCACACTACTAAATCTAGTTTTAAGGGCAACACCCCATAGTACCCAATCACATTCCAAGAGCACTTCAATCCTAAGCCTAAAACTCAATAGACGTACCCTAGGCAGGACTAACTTACTTGGTAACCAAAGTTTAATTGGGTGAAAAATCAAGGCCTTGTCTATTTGGACCAACTGGTGACAAGAAAGATCGGTGCGGTAACTATGTTAACCTTTAGTGTTGTCTCGTCATGAGGGGTGTCCTAGGAGGTCCCACCCTTCTTGCCAGCCAAGTAATTCAAGGGTTGGTTTAACCTAAGTCCATTTTAGGGTGCCAGGTTTAGGTCCATTTAGGGTATACAATTTAGGGCTAGCTTGTTTTCTTGATTTAGGGCTTTCTCTGATTTTATGCCCTTGACTTATTTTCACTTGCCCCATGTAGCTGGTTGTGTCTTCCTGAGGATGACCTTCTCTTCTCTCTATTCTCTTCTTTTATCGGATATCCATGAACCCATATCATCCTTTTGACCCTCAGGGTCCTCCATCTCCCAACCCAACCATGATTTCGACTCCTCCTAGTTGGGAGACTCATCCTTAGCACCTGGGATATGATTATTCCCATACTCCTTATCCGCCAACTTATTTCGAACCTGAACCTCATGGATCTGACCCTTATCTAGATCAGACTCGATTGAAGGCCATAGTTGCAGAATTTTGGGAGTATAACAAGGATTATAAGGATCAATGTGACAAGCTCCTGGACTAAATTAGACAATGCCAGGCACAATCTCAATCTTATCACTCCTCCCAGGAATAAGAGACCTGGAATAACCAGCCTAGTGGATCAGGCTACCCATATTTTGGATCCACTAGCTACTCTACTAAATCTTGCTACCCTGGGGAGGCATCCTAGACTCAGCCAACCCAGAAGGCACCTTTGGACCTACTTCATGATTTAGGTAGATCACTTGGGGAATGCACCATTTTTGATACACCTATACTTGACGATATATCACTTATGAATTTGAACAATGGATCACAAGTACAGGACAACACATCAGGTTCTCAATCAACTCCCTCTATAGTCAACCCCACTCAGGGTGATACACACTTTGAATCATATCCTGATTCATATAACCCAGAGTGGAGAGACAATCTTGATCTTTCTTGGCCTCCACAGAGACAAAATCAAACTCAAGATCAATCTAGGCGAGCGTAGTACTCCACTCAATCCACTTTCGGGCAACCATCTAGTCCAACCCAACCCGCAACCACCCTTATGGATATCATGAACATTTCATTGGACTTTGACAAGAAAAGTGAAGAAAGGCTGACTAATTTAGAAAATCAAGTGAATTTTCAAGGGGATCAAATCAAGAAACTTCAAGAATCATTCTATCCACGTATGCACACTCCTCTTCACTCCAATTCTCCACCTATTCTTCCGACCCCTCCTCCAATATATCATATGTGCCATTATGCAGGTGCCAATTCTTTGGCTTCTAAAAGAAAGAGAAAAGCTAGGAGCCCTCCCAAACGATCAGATTCGATCTCAACCAAAAATCTTAAGACCAAACCTACATCCAACTCTGACTCAGACTCTAGGGAAAAAAATAAGAAAAAGGCTGCTGAAGTTGATTTGACCTATTTACCCTTTCCTGGGGCCTTAAAGAAAGAGTCACAAGAAAATAAAAAGACTTGCACACCTAAAAAGGTGGTTTTATCTGCTAGCATAAGTGCATTCGTTTCTGGCACTCTACCACCCAAAAAGACCAACCCTGGAAAACCTTTCATATCTTGTGCCATCAAGGGATTCACCTTCAGTAGAGCCCTTGTGAATCTAGGGTCTTCCATTTGCTTGATTCCTACTGCTCCTTTTGACCACACCAGACTTGGAGATCTACACCATACACCTATCACCATTAAAATGGCAGATGTCTCCATCAACACACCTAAGGGGGTAGTTCATGATGTGATCATTAAGGTGCAAGGTCTCAACTTTCTGGTTGATTTTATTTTTTTGGACATGGACATACTAGAGATGCAAGTGATTCACCCATCATTTTGCATCGCCCTTTGTTCGCTATAGCCAATGCATGGATTGATTGTTACTCAGGATGTATAGAAATGAGTAGCAGCAATGAGAAGATTCACTTTGATATTTATGTAGCCAATAAGGAAAGAAAGTTAGGGTATTTTTTGGATGATACAGAAAGTGATTTCGAGGGTAATTCAGAAGAAACCATGGCAATTGACACTTAGGTAGGACCACATGACCCGAATCAAGAATCTAGTAAATCACAAGAGTCACCCTCAATACAAGATCAATTCTTTGATAGCATGGTTGACTATATTGACCGACCTAGCCCAATTCAAGCCCCTACCCCTTGCAATGAATCCCAGATTACTCAATTCATCAAAATGATTCATGGAATAAAAGAAGCTAGTACGAAAGAATATGATGATATAAGGAAAGAAGCTCATAGAATCTGGGATGAGCAACAAAAATGTTTGAATTTGGGTTAGGTATGCTACAATAGATTTGTGATTCTGAGGGGGTCATTGAGGAGTTTGTAGATCAGACTTGATTTCGAGGGTAATTCAGAAGAAACCATGGCAATTGACACTTAGGTAGGACCACATGACCTGAATCAAGAATCTACTAAATCACAAGAGTCACCCTCAATACAAGATCAATTCTTTGATAGCATGGTTGACTATCTTGACCGACTTTGCCCAATTCAAGCCCCTGCCCCTTGCAATGAATCCCAGATTACTCAATTGATCAAAATGATTCATGGAATAAAAGAAGCTAGTACCAAAGAATATGATGATATAAGGAAAGAAGTTCATAGAATCTGGGATGAGCAACAAAAATTAGAAATGTTTGAATTTGGGTTAGGTATGCTACAACAGATTTGTGATTCTGAGGGGGTCATTGAGGAGTTTGTAGATCAGACACCCAAAGTGGATAATATTGATTTTCCTATTAAAGTTGACGAAGGAGATTCATTTGTGGATCTTGATCTTGATTTAGGGTTTGAATATTAATCATTTCATTTTGAGGAACCAAGCATTAATGAACCTGAATATGATTTTGTTGTATTTGAGGATACCTATGTAGACATTGATGAATTGATTTAGATGATCACATACACTAAACAACAAAATAAAAAAGACTTTAATGACTTCTCAATCAGTGATTCAACCTAGTCCACCTTCATGGAGGGACTCACTACCGAATCTAATGCCTAATTCCATCTAAGTGAGGAGGAGGAAATATCCCCCTATGTAAAAGATATTCAAGAGATTGAAAAATTATTGGAGAATACATATGATGAGTTATCTGAGGAAGCTAAAAATTTTGTTGAATCATGTTATAATTGGAAATTAGAATTGAATTATTTGGAAAAAGAAGAGGATGATACTCAGGAAGAAACATCTTTGGAAGAGACAGAGACTGATCACTGGACCTTGATTTCCAGATCTGATCACACCACTTGGGTGATGCCTTCGATTCATCACCATTATCAGGATCTATATGATTTTACCAAACCACCAACATTCTCCATCACCTTTTCATTATGCCTTCATCTTCATTTCTTCGAGGCACCCACATTTATTTGTCTTTCTGCCATAGTAGTTGCCTGCAAATAACCCAAGCCCCATCTACATATTTTTCAGATTATTTGGGCTCGAAATTCATGGGCAGCTGATCCGTATTTGCGGCCCATTGTTGGTGAACGAGATTAAAATTCTTATCATTTTACTCACCATTGTCAATAGTATATTGACATATCCTTTTTGAGTTTGTGTCCAACTGGAGGCGTTAAACTCAACACTTATATATAACATCTTTAGCATATTTTCCTGCATATTTATTTTAATTCTTAGGTGTTGGAATAAGCGGAACAAAAAATTCAAGAGCTATTCGAGGTGATTTCTACCCATTTACTCCTTGTCTTAATTTATTTTTCATTATATTCATGCATGAGGACATGCAAGAAAGTAGGCATGGGGGGGTAGTACATGTAAACTGAAAATTTTTCTGCCAACACCCATGAAAAATCTTTTGTACATCATGTTAATTGCACGTTACAGTCTTGTTTAAGCGATAAATCGGTGTTTTAAAATTGCTACATTGTAATATAGTCGAAATTGCCAAAATAAATAAATTTATTACTCAAATTTTGAGTCCGAGGTCAAACATAGGGAGCAATATAGAATTCAAAACTCAAGATCACAATTTAAATCAAGAATAGAGATTGCAATAAGAATAATGTCAGGATCAATATGCAAAAAAGAATCGAGTAAAATGGTGATTTAAATCACCAATTATCCCTCACAAACACTTAAACCAAAGCCTCAAATAGATGTAAGCAAATATATCAGATGTCTTAAATAGCCTTGTGCTATAGTGCTAGAAACTCAAGGATCTCTCTGCTTTTGGCTCTTCTCTTCTTTGTTTCCCCTACCTTGTCTTCTCTTCTATTCTTCCACTTTTCTCCTCTTCTTGTTCTCTTCTTCCTTTCTCTATGCCTCTCCTCTTCCTGTGTGGCACCTTCTCTTCTCTTCTTCTGCTTAGGCCTTCCTCTCTTCTTCTTTGTTTCTTTATTCTCCTTCTTCACGTAGAGGGGGAAGGTCTTCAAATGGCTAAGTGTCAGCCATTTCTCTTTGTAGCAAAACCCCCCTACCCCTGCATGCTATCTCTCTTTCCCTCTCTGGGTCACTCTCTCCTAGGGCCTTCCATAGTACCGGGTAATCAGGTTTTAGACCTAGAGTGCACTCGAGGCCAGGGCTACCGGCATGGGTGGTAGACGAGGTGTGGGTTTAGGAGGGATGGGTTTACCATGTCTGCGGAGGAGAGATCATGGACGAGGAATGTGAGCGGGTGAGTGGGGACCTCACCCCCAGTGTCTGAGGCGATAAGCCCAAGACACTTTTTCAATTTATGAGCCTAAGTGCGCTCTTCAGCTTCCAAGGTGGGACTAAAGTCCCACCCTTCCTCTTTGTGTTGGCCACGATAGATGTTGTGTCTAATTCTGGTCAAAGGTCCAATCAAAGGGCCAAATTGATCCCCTTGTTGCATTCCTGGATGAAGTCCGTTGCTCCTAGAAGTGTTGCCTAGAGCTAAGGTACCCTGGAGCAGCCATGAAGCTTGCTTGAAGAAGCTGCTTCAATGGAGGAGGAGACACACACTTGAAATCAGTAAGAAGGCCTTTCGGCCACGTCATAAGGTTTAGGAAGGATCGCTGGATCACAGCGAGTGTGACGGTGGTAATTGTGAGGCGTGGCGAGGTTCGTGCATGCGAGGCAGAGTCAGACTGTGTGTGTAAGAGTGGGCATGTTTAGGGGCGAGTTTGGGTGAGTGATAGGTGGAATTAGGTTAGGGCTTTTGTATGTGGAGTGATGGCAGAGCTGGTGAGGGTGGTAGCAGCAAGATTCTTGCAGTGGCACAGTGGATAGGCATCGCTGAAGCTTCTTCGGAGCAGAAGAAGGTGACGGTGTTGAGGGAGAATCAGTGGTTGTACGTGCGTTGTGAGAGTGGGAAAAGAAAGTATAGTAAGAGTGAGAGCGATAGAGGAACTTAAGGACATAATAGTTAGACGGAGGGCTTCGGTGTTGGTCGACAGGAGCTGGAGAAGGAAGAAGGTGCCGCGAAGAGGCGACGTCGACTGAGGGAGAGGCACGACCTCTCATTGGTAGGAGAGGTTCGCGAAGATGAGGGGAGGATTGTCAGCCATCCAATTTGATGGTTGGACTGCCGGAGAAGGGTGGAAAGGGCCACTGGAGCTTGATTAGCCCATATTTATGGGCTATTTAAGTATCTAAATGTCTAGACATTAAGTTAATTTTAACATTTAGATAGCATACATTAGGATGTAAATAAATTAATTCATATTTTTATCTTAAGTGCATAATTTATGCATTTAGAATTAATCTAGGGTTGCATACATTTAATTAGTTAATTAATTAGGTGCACTATTTTAATTAACAAAGAAGTTAAGTAGTAATGTATAAATAACCTTAATTATTTTATTATTTTATTCTTCTCCTTTGCAAGTAACTCCTCCGTCTCTGCCTCCTCCTCCTGTGCATCACATTGATTCTATGGTGTTTTGAAATTCAAATCTTTGTAGTCGTGGCTACAAAAGAGGACAGGCTACCATTCAAAGCTAGGCCACCACCCCTTTGTTCCTCACTGTGCTTAGAGGACCTTGCTCCTCTTCCATTCCATACCATCGGCCTTCCACTGCAGCAGTACGACTCCACCACCGTGGGAGTGTGGGGTGACAGCCCACACCGCCAAGAGTCTCTGCAACTCCTCCTCACCTCAGCCAGCAACCCACGCTAGCCTCCATGCGCCCCACCTCCAGTGCATCCACCTCCAGCGCACACGCCAACATTGCGTGCCATCTGCCCACCGCGCGCCTTCACCAGTAGCTCCAACCCACGGACCAGCACCTGCACCCCCTCGCCCGCACGCCAGCAACCTGCACTCCAGCACCCACTGAGGGAGAGGCATGACCTCTCGTTGGCAGGAGAGGTTCACGAAGATGAGGGGAGGATTGTCGGTTGTTGGCCTCAAAACTAGTTGAAGAGCATGATCGTGCCCTGGGGTTTCTTTTATAGGCCATAGGACGCCCTTCCAAGCTTGGAAAGAAGCTTTCAAGCTTGGAAGGTGGTTGCAACAATGGATACCCAAACCTTTAAAAAGTTTGCATGACCTTTTGGGAAGGACTTAGAGCCCAAGGAATGGCTCAAATGGAAGGAGACTTTCCAAGGAATCCCCGTATTAATTTTGAGAAGGATTGATTGAGAATCGAGCGAGAAATCCTTGCTTGAAATCCATTGGTGAAGGTTTCACCTTCCAAAAATGGCGTCGGGACCTGCTTATGAAGAAGGTAAAGAAGTTGGGGGCCTATTTGTAAGAGAATTCAAAAGTTAAAGGTCTGAATGAGATAGAAAGGTCTGATTAGACCAAAATGCAAACATGGTCAAGATGGTCTCAGATTGAGCCAAAATTTTGGTACAAACCTAATTTGGACCCAAGAAATCCAATGGTGAAGTTAGATGTATGTTTTGACATCGTTTGACTGGGTAATTTGTGCAAAAATTCAAATTAGGGCAAATGTCAATCTAGGACTCTATTTTGGTTCAAGACGAGTTCTGATGGTCAATTCGAAGGTGTTTTATATGATTTCTAGAGGGTTTAAGTGAATTTTATCCTAACTAGAACCTCAGTTAATTAAGCGGGTCTTTTTTTAGGATTTCAAAAGTCATTTAATTCTCAAAACATGTACAAGCCATTTTTTGTTTATTCTAACCCACTTGTTATCCTTTTAAAACCATTTAACCCTCAATTACCCCTTGAGAAAACCCATGGTTGTACTGTATTCAAGTTATGATGGTGAAATTATAGTTTTAACCTTGGTTTCTTATCTTTCCCTCAAGCTGGTTATGTAGTGACTTATGGTTCTCTGGTAGTTATGTAGGAGCATTTACTGACTTAATTGGATGAAAATGAGCTAGTTATGGCTCATGATGGTGTTCCGATCATACCCCCATGCCTAGCTTTTTCTAGTCCCTTAGCAAAATTTCAAGGTATTAACTTTAATTCTAGACCATATACCTTTCTATGCTCAAAATTCTGATGTGTGCTTTCTTTTATAGATTAGGTCAGAATGCTGATAGTAGGCCTAGAGGTACTCAAGTACCAACCAAGATCCGAACCCGACCAGCTCTAGCCTCAGTCCACCATGAAGGTTTCTAAGGCCCACAGGAATTAACCTAAGGTTTGTTAAACTCCGCAGTTAAAGCACCCATGCTTGTAACATGTTGTAGCCCAAGTTCAGTTTGCAGTGCGTTTTTTTGTAAGAGGTAGAGAAGTTTTCTTTGTTTCTGGAGAGTTTTCTCCCTCTTTTCATTTTATTTCTAGCCTTGGATTAGCTTTACAACACAGTCTGTATTGGATTCCCAGCTCCCACCATCAATCCTTGTAGGGTCCCTAGCAATCAATGCTTCGAGATAGCACCACCCATGGCAACCCCCAGAACCCTAGCTTTCGAGATTTTGAGATAATCCTACCCATGGTGTTCTGTAGCTAAATTCAGACCCTAGCAATCGACATTTCAAGTTAATGCCACCCATGGCATCTGAACCAGCACAAGGTGCTTACATGCCCCTGATAGGATATTTGGATATCCTAGGAGACAAGTACTGAGGAGACGATATGCTATTGCGCATCTTTGAGGGGAATTTCCCACCTTTCTACACTGGAAACTCTTCCAAGTCAACTTGTGTTGATCAGCTACTCCTAATCTAGGTAACTTTTTCAGAACAGATTTAACGCATTTTAATGATTTTGATACTTAGGCGCACTGAATCAGACTATGTGTGTTGGGGTGCTTAGGTTACCGAGTCTCGTAAACCAGAGGTCAGTTAACGAGGTTGAATAATCCCTGAGCCTTAGACCTAATACTTAAGCATCGCATTTTCACCAACCTCTTGAGACTATCCAGATCTTAGCAGATACTTGAATTTTTGAGTCTAGGATTGTAGCCCAAGAGGCCTAATCTCTTTTAGTTTCTTAGCACTTTTTGTCTTTCATTTTCTTTCTTTTGATTTGGTCTAGAACTATGTCAATTCTTTAATCTTTTACTAATGACTATCTCTTTTTCTTTTCTTTTCAAATTGTGCTCTTTTTTGACATTTTTATCTCCTCCCTTTTTTCTCCTCAACAAATGATATCAATTCAAAATTTCCTCCCCTATCCTATTTTTGTTCTTTTTTAATTTTATATATATATATTTTCGATATTTTGGAACATGTGATTTTTTTTATGAAACCCTTTCTTGTGAAGTGATTTTCATGACATTTTGCACTTTAATACCACCCCATGCCTATGATTTGCAATGCCCTCATTGTAAATTAGGTGGGTTCGAGTTCAGCTTAGATCATTCATTAGAATAGGTGTTGGGTGGGTGGATGGGTTGGGGTGACTATTGCAGATGTTTTCAAGCTTGGGTATGGGTAACAAAGGTGGAGTCAACTGTTCTAATAGATGAACCCTAAAGTGTAATATGAATTCAACATAAGATGTGTCAAGAAGGGTTTCAGGTTTTTCAAAAAGATGATGGGTTTCTTCCCGTTAAGCACTAAGTTCTTAGTTTAATGCCATCAGCCGGGCGCAATAATCTCAAGGAGAATGGAGATCAAAAGATACCTCAATCTTGTTCGCATCAATGAGTTCAATGAATGACTTGAGTTGCTGATTGTTCACAGCAAAGGGTTCTGAATCAAGGCTAGGTTGGCTGATTTCAATAGCTCCATTTCCAAAGATTCATCTCACCAAGAATGTTCCAATCCATTTTGATCTAAGTTTTCCTGGAAATTATTTGAGTTTAGCATCAAAGAGTAGAACTTTCTGACCATGGTGGAAGGATTTTTGCACAATGTGCCTGCCGTGGAAAGCTTTAGCCCGCTCTTTGTAGGTATGTGAGTTCTCATATGCATCATTGCGTAGTTCCTCAATCTCGCTTAATTGCGACCGGTGGTGTATTCCAGCCTTCACTAGATCCAGATTGCATTTCCATACTGCCCAATAAGCCTTGTGCTCCATCTCGACAGGAAGGTGACATGCCTTACCATACACTAATTTAAAGGGAGACATGCCTAACTGGGTCTTGTAGGTGGCCCTATAAGCCTACAAGGATTCTGGAAGGCGAGTAGACTAATCTTTTCGATCAGGTCAAATAGTGACCTGAAGGATCTTCTTGATCTCTCGATTTGATAGTTCTGTCAGTCCATTAGTTTGGGGGTGGTAAGGAGTCACGATACGATGTCATACCCCATACTTGTTCATCAGGGACTCGAAGTGCACATTGGTAAAATGAGACCTACCACTGCGATGATGGCTCTAGGAACCCCAAATATGGTAAAGATGTTCTCTTGAATAAATCAGAGGACAACTTTATGATCACTCGTTCTCGTGAGGATGGCTTCGACCCACTTAGAGACAATCAACAGTGACTGGAATGTATTCAAAGTCGTTAGATCTGAGAAAGGGTACCATGAAATCAATTCCCCATATGTCAAAGATTTCACACACAATAATCGGGTTCAAGGGCATCATATCCCGAGGGCCCATGTTGCCCAGGGTCTAACAACGAGCGCATGCCCTACAATATGTCTATGCGTCTTTGAACAAAGTGGACTAAAAGAACCCACATTGGAGAATTTTCGCTACGGTTTTACGCCTAGACAAATGGCCGCCGCAAGCCTGGTCGTGACAGAATGACATTACGTCATTGACCTTGTCGTTAGGAATGCATCTCCGGATCACCTGATCATTTCCAATGTGGAAAAGGTATGGTTCCCCCTAAATATAGTACTTGGCCTCGGCAGTCAATTTGTCCCGCTTGGAAGTCAACCAGTCTAGCAGAACTTTCCTCGTAACCAAGTAGTACATAATATCAACAAACCAAGGGAGATTGTGAATGGCTAGCTGGTGCTTGTCCGAAAAATGCTCGATGATTGTACCAGATGGGTCGATGACGGAAGAAGGAAGATGGGACAGGTGGTCAGCTACCACGTTTTGTTTTCTCTCTTTGTCATGAATCTCAAGATCAAACTCTTACAACAGCAAGATTCAATGGATAAGTCGAGGTTTCGCGTCCTTCTTCACAAGGAGATGCCTCACTGCAGTGTAATCTGAGTATATGATAACATGGGAACCTAAAAGATATGATTTGAATTTTTCCAAGGCAAATACTACGGCTAGCAGTTCTTTCTCAGTAACTATATAGTTACACTGAGCCTCGTCAAGTGTCTTCCTAGAGTAGTAAATGACCACGGGTTTCTCATCTATTTTCGGTCCAAGTACCACCCCTACAGCATAATCAGATGCATCGCACATGATCTCAAAGTGTTGAGACCAATCAGGGGACTGCAGGATAATTGCTTAGGTAACTCGATCACATAGGATCTCAAATGCCTGAGTGATAGAGTGATCTTCGTTTTCATTGAAAACTTTAACATCAAATGTTGCGTCGTTGTAGTATGTCACAAGGTAGAAAATCACTTTTTGAAATGTTTAATTATTCAAAATCTAACCACGAAGATAGTTAGGTTGTCTCCACAGGGAGGAATTAGCCTATTGCACTAGTGAGTGGTGCCTCAATTATTCGGCAAACTTAATGGGTGTGCATGCTAATTCGTTCAATTCCTTTTCAACATAAATCATTATTCATGTAATTAATTAAGAATATAGGTGCATACATACAAAATCACCATCATGAAAATATGTCAAGCACCGTTAATCTTAATAAAAATAGAACTTGTTCCCCTTAACTAATATCCCCTACACTATCATTTTTTTGAGATAAATGCAACTATACGTAATTTGAATAAATCAAAGGGATATCCATGCAAATCCATCATAATATTTTAATTCAATAAATAAGTAAATAGTAGAATTTGCAATGCGGTGGGCGTACTTAGTGCGGTGGAGGTCAGCCAACTCTTGGCCGTTGCATTGGTGGTGTCGGCGAAGGCGGAGGCAACCGGAGGTGCTGCTAGCGATGAGGAGAAGGTGAGACGACCATAGGTTGTTTCAACTGTTTAGAGCAGCTGCTGGTGGTGCGAGCCACACGAGGAGGTCGGTGTCTATCCGCGGGAGGCTGCGTGCGACTGTGGAAGCATGTCAAGGAAGAGGTGGCTGCACCATGGTGGTTGATGGGTTCCTTCGGGAAGTTGCAGTGGGTGGGGGCTATTGGAAGGAGAGGATGAAGATGAAGATGAAGAAGACAGGGAGTGACTGGCCTGCTGTGGCGATGGCACACAGCGCACGAGCGGTTATGACGTGATGGTGGCGCGCGTAGCCGGTGGCTAAGGTCTAAAGGTGTTGTGGTTGCGGTCGCTGTTGAGAGGGTGTTGGGTTCCCTCCTTGGTTGCAGTAGGTGGAGGAAGAGGATGCACTGCTGTTGGTAGAGAGCGGGTGAGGGCAACGTGCACGCTGTCACCATGCATGCCTGCAGTCGATGAAAGGTGTAGATCGCCTGAGCCATAGTGCAAGCCTCTGACCATGGTGTATGCTCTGGCCACGGTGCCGGTGGATGAAGAAGATCCCTCGCTAGGGGAACAGATGAAGAACACCCTGTAAGGGAGAGGAGATAAACTACCACTACCTGTTTCTCTGTTGCGATTTCCACTCTCATTCTATTTCCTCTGAGATCTCCACCCTTCTCCAATGGCAGCACTAAGGTGGTGGCTTTGGAGGTGGTGCTACGTGATAAACAACAGTTTATCATCATTCTTATGCATTAAAACAAGCCTAGCTCTTAGAGTTTTGCTCCGTAAATGGGTTTTTAGGTTGCATTTAGGCATTAATTAGGTTAGGCATGCATTGCATTTTTTATTGTCTTTTTTATATGTTTTGTGAGTGTTAGGGATGAATAGATATACAGATCCCTAAAACCCTAGCACTCAAGAAGGCAAATGGTGAAGGAGGAGCTCAGACTAGCTGGAACTTAGCTTGATCCAGCTCACCACAATTGGAACCTAGCTCACTTGGACTAGGGTTAGCTCATCCCAGCTCCATTCAGCTAATTTCAGCTGAATGGTAGCTCACGAGAGCTCATCTTAGCTCACCCTAGCTCAGATCAGCTTAGATCCGACTCAACTTAGTTGAGTCTAGCTCATCTCAGCTCCCACTAGTCCACAAGGAGCTCTAGCTAGCTCAGCTGAGTTGACTAGAGTTTACTCCAACCCAGATCCAGCTACATCCAGCTCCATTCAACTCCAAACAGCTAAAGATGAATTCATCCTGGCTCAGGAAGCTCAAGTCCAACTCCTGAGGACTCAGCTTAGCTCAACTCAGTTGAGCTAAGCTACCTTAGCTGCCTCAACTAGCTTGATCCTCCCTGGGAGCACCTGACCCTGCTCAGCTCAGCTCATTACGGTAGAAGCCAGCTCACTTTAGCTTGGCTTAGCAGCTAGCAAAGAACTAGCAAGCTAAGCCAGCTAGAGTAACTCCATGCCAACCTCTTTAGCAGCTGCCAGCTCCAGTTCAAGCTCCAGACTTCTCCTCCTTAGCTCCTCTCTTCAAACCTTAGCTCACATTACCTACTCCTCTACTCCATAGCTAGCTAAGCTAGCTTAGCTTAGCTAGCATCCAACTCCTTGGCCATCCACCACTTTCAACTCAACGCTAGCTAGCTCCATCAACTAAGCGCACCTAAGCTAGCTATCCTACTCCAAGTTGGTGCCACCACCATCACACCCCTTTACCCCATCACCACTACCGAAAGCCACCTATTTTCCTTCCAAAATAACCTTCTATAACCCTTCCCTTTTCGTGCCAAGTTTCCCTCCAAAATTCCCTTCATATCTACCATAAACCTCTCCTTAAATTCATCTCCACCATCCACCTAACCCCCCTTCTAGAAGACCCTAGGTTGGCGCCAAAATGGTGGTCTCTCCACCACCAAAAGCCACCAACACCACCATAACCACCCCCTTAAAACCCTTTAAGGTGGCGCCAACTAACACTAGCCCTAGGATCATGCTAACCACCAATAACCACCACCAAACTCCATTCTAGCCCTCCACCTATTCATGCCAACTACCCTCCTCTCCACCTCTATATAAACCCACCATATCACCACATAAAAATCATCCTCCATTAGTGTTTACTTCCACCTACATCCACCTATACCTACGACCAAGAAGAAGGAGTAGAGAAGAAGATTAAAGGGGCACATCACCAGCCCCTTTGGTGCCTTCTTCTCCCCACTCTCTTCAACTTAGGCCCTGCCAAGGAGGAGGAGCTTTCCATTTCAAGGAGGACAGCCAAGCAAAGGAGAAGAACCTAGGTGATTGCGCAGCAATCATAGGTCTTAATTGACCTAAATTAAGCCAGGACATAGAATAAGTTAGGGTTATTCATGCATGCATACGCATTATCGGCATCTTTATTGGTTTCCTTTAGCTATGCATAAAATAATGTTATAATGCGTTGATTAAGTACATTATGTCGATTGCAGGGAATAAGTTGATCAGGAGCTGGATCTGAAGCTGGATCAGGAATAACGGGAGTTGTAGCAGAGCTGGAGCAGAAGGCCTAGTTTAGATGTAGGAATAATAATGTAAGGGGGTTAAAGGTTTTTTATTCTATTAAGTAGAAATAAAGCAGTAAAATGTGAAGAACTTAGGTCCATCCTAGCCCTAGGATAGCCTAGAGACTTCCCCAAGCCTTAGCCACCCTTAGATTAGGTCACAACAACCTAGGAAGCCCTAAAACCCTAGTTCCAACCCTTCTCTGGACGTCCAGATAAGTTTCAAGATGTCTAGGACCCTTAGCCAAATCCCGCACACTTCAAACCCACTTCTGCAGTGTTATTGGACGTCCAGACACTTTGTCAGACATCTAATTTCAACAGAATACCCAAAACAGAACCCAAATCCTTCCTGACTCTGATTGGACATCCAGACAACAAGTCTGGACTTCTGATTTTTGAGTATAAGACGTCTGATTATATTATTAAACGTCTGATACTGCTCTCCGATTCCTGTTTTGAGATTTAAGCCTTGATCTTGGATCTCTAGGTCCCCAAACCCAATTCCAACCACATAGGAACCTAAATTAAGGTGCCCTAACCCTAGTACATCACCTCTAGACCTCAATAAGGACCTAATTAGGTCCTCACTAAACCTAATTGACTTGGATCTTAGTCAATTCCATCAGCCTACTCAATTGGACTCATTAAGTCCAATTGAGCCCTGATCTCAGCACACACTGTCCAATTGGACTCAGTGAGAGTCCAATTGACCTAGACCTGACTTAATTGAGTTGTTTTACTCTCAATTAAGTTTCCACACACCCAATTAAACTTGTATTAAGTTTAATTGCACTTTACCTTAGTGAATTAGGGTTTATAACCCTAATTTGAGACCTACCTTGACCTAAACCCACTAGAACCCAACCTAATCAACCTAGCCACCTATGTTTCGACCCACACACACCCACACACACCATCCACACGAAAATATATAGCCTAGAGTTCTCTAGAACTCTCTACCATGTGTGGTTGCCTTGGTTGCCAAAAATAGCAACCAAGAGCCATTCAATTTTTAGATCCACATTTGGTGGATCTAAAAACCACCATCCACCCGCTCTCTCTCACTCTCCCACGAGCTCCCACCAGAGGCCTCTCTAGAGAATTCCATAATTCTCTAGAGAGCTTCCCTTAGGTCTATAAAAAGACCCCTTGGGTGGCCATTTGCACCCATTCACTTCTTTGGCAATTGCACTCCGTTGGTGCCATTCATGCCACCTCCATAGTCACTCCACCTCCACGAGCTCACTACCACCACCATGGAGGACACCATGCCAGGATGCTGGATCAACCCTACCTCTCTCCAAGGGCCGACTTAAGTTCCATTGGCCACCCCTCCTTCTTCTCTCGACCACTCCAAGGCCATCGCGGACCACCCCTGAATGCCCTCTATTCTTCTAGCTTTAAATCATGCTCTTCATAATCTTTATTACTTTCATTTACTGCTTAGTAGTGTAGTCTTACTTCTCCCCTAATGATGCATGAGAAATCCCCCCGTTGATTCTTGTATGCAATCGTTTTCTAGTAGTTAGGTTTAATTTTTAAGCATTCATGTAGAAGATTTCCTCTAGATTTCCTTGTGCAACAACTCTCCAATGATGAATGAAATTTCACTTTATATATATATATATATATATATATATATCTTATGTGTTTGAAATCACCACGAGCTGAATGATTATCACATTTGCGTGATTTAAGTGCCTATTCTTTAATTGCCTATATATTACTCACCAGCATGTTGTTTAAATAAAGTAGAGCGGCTTTAAGATTGATTTCAAAAGCAAAAACAACGCCTCCCAGAGACAAACGAGTGGGACTCAAAGTCTCGTTATTTTTACGAAACAATATCTTTGTTGGATCGTATTTCGCAACTATACTACGATGCTTTTATCAAAAATGCGATCTACGACCTTCCAACAAATGACGCCGTTGTCGGGGAGGCAAGGTCATTTTTCTTGATTTCGATCTTTTAATCTATCACTGACAAATCTGCCTCTACTTTGTTTTTAATGTGCAGGACAACACGGAATGAAAACGAGGTCCGTGCACACATTGAGCACGGCAAAGAAAAATCAGGTGCACATCATCCATCGTAGATTAGGTTTATTTTTTGAACCCTAGGATTATATCTACTTTCTGCAATCTCTTTTGAAAAAAAAGAAAAGGATTTTTCTGATTTTCATGAAAAATAAAAAAAATCAAAAAGGAAAATTTTGAAAAAAATCTAGATTAGATTTCTTTTCAAGCTTAGGTTAGTTTGAAAAAAAAATATTTTCTGTGAATCTTTTGAAAAAAATAAAAAACGTGCAAAAGTTTTGAAAAAAAAGAAAAATCCTTTTTGGTGGAAAGCCTAGATTTCAATTCAAACCTCTTTAAAAAGCTTTTCCACCATCTCCTAATTTTCGGGAAGATTTCAAGCTTAACTTAAAAATTCGATTGCCGAAAAATTCGTTAGCGAAAAATTTTGAAATTCGGGTTGAACCTTCATTTTCAAACCATATTTCAATTTCCATCATTACTTTGAAAAAATTCAAAGCATAAAATTTTTAAAAATTCACGAAGTGCACAGGAGTCAAATTGACCCAGATTAAAAATTTTTCAAATTTAAAAAAGCGATTTCGAGCAATTCGCGAATCTATTTTGACTAAAAATGGTGGGGTTTGAAATCTGATCTCATTATCTTTTTCCCAAATTTTTGAAGATTATTTGATACTATTTTAAAGCAAAAAACCAATCAGGAGTCAAAAATTCCAGATTTGACCTCCTGACATTCAAAATTCCCTAAAAATTTGGTTGAAATAGTAAAAATTCCAAAAAAATATTCGCTGAAAAACTGATTGAAAAAGGAATCTACTTGCAAAATTTCAAATTAATTTGATTCTAATTATTAGTAGAAAATCAACATTAATTTTGTGGTCTGCTGAAATAGAGAAAAACTCTAGAAGTGCATGCAACTTAGGTCAAACCCTTAGGGTTACAACTAGAGATCATACATTGGGCTAACTTATACTTAATCAAGTTTAGTTAGCCGGTGAACTTGGTCACATTGTGGGCCACTCACCACAAACCCCACAGAGGGAAATGGGTTAAAATTAACTTTAAAATACGAAATCAACCTAAGTTTGTTGTCATACTACTAGGTGAGTTTAATCACTCTTGCCAAACCTGGTGACCAAGTCTGTGGGATAGTGTCAAACGACCGCGGCTCAGGGGTCAACAAAATCGGAGGCGTAAGCCAAAGGAAGAACCTTCCCCTTAGTCCCCTCGTAACCAGACTGGCTGGGTTAGCTTGAGAGGCGAGATTCACTTTCAGTCGATTGTATGACAAACTTATCTTTAGGAATTCAAATCCCTAACGAAAAATCTAGTCACCTGATCTATAAGGATCATTTGATTGGCAGGGCCTTAGCCTTGTCCTGCGTGGCTACACCAACCCAGGGGTTGGGCGGTGTATGCACGGAAGGAGGTCACTTCGACCTCACTTGGTTGGACCTTGGGAGCCGCTCCCAAGGAGGTGAGTCACTTCTTCTATTTGCTGAGCCGTGATGGCTAACATTGGATCTAGACCTAATCAGGATCCAGAAGAGCTTGACCCATGAGCTCATCTGAGAGCTCGGGTCACAGAATCAGCTCAACCTTGGGATCAGAACCCAAGGTGGCAAAGATGACTTTTCGCTTTGCTTGATCCTTCTCCTCGGGTTACTGAAATGTTTAACCCATATCCTAACCCTAGATATTATGACCCATACCAGTCGGTTTCTCAATGGATCGCATCTTATAAGCCAGGATATGGATTTCATACTCCTGCTTCTCACCCATGAAACATGGGTAGACCTGATTCACCCCCTGGAACCCCTGAAGAGCTACCGATGCATATGCGGCCACATTATAGAATACAGAGAGCTATAGCGAGCACTAAGGAAAAGGTCGCATCCTATCTACGCGAAATCTAGGCTATCATTGAGCCGAACCAAAGACAAAGCCGGATTCTGCATCAACAAGCTGTGATGGAAACATCAGAGATAACAAGGCGAATGGGACAAAATCGGGAAACTCAAGAACTATTGCTTTTGAGATATCAAGTGGAAAATAGCATTGAAGACCTCGAAGAATCTGAAACAACTACGTCGGAAGAACACACAGAAGATTCTCGGGAGCAGATCCCTGAAGATCACTCAGGGGAAAAAGAATCTAGCATGGATATGAGACAGGAGCAGGAAGTATGCTGAATGGGTTCATCTAAAATTGAGGAGGAAAGGACTGATATCTCCAGGACTGAGCCGCAATCAGATTATCCTGAATCCTGGGAGACACCTATCGGGTTAGATGACCCAATCGAGACAAGGGAAGTAGATCCAATTGAGGATATGGATCTTGAGGCAAGCATTACATGCGACACTACTAATCAATCTAGGCCACTTCCCATTGTAGGTGAACCTATGCTAGAGCCAACATCTTTTGATCTGCACTCTTCTTCTTTCACCTACATCCCTAATTCGGATATTAGAGATTCTGAGAGGACACTTTCTATCCCTGATCCAAACATCCGAAAACCAGAAGTAGCTATGGATGCTTTGACCGAAGAAATAAATATGCTACCTGAGGCAGGAATTATTGAGGAACCCAATGCATATGAGGGTAAAGCTTTGAGCAGAATGAGCTGGAGATGCACCTATCATCCTAGTCAATCTAACAGATGGCTCAACTCTGAGCTTGAAGAGTCAGCCTCTAATGAATCAGAGATGGGTACTGATGAGGACGAAGTAATTTCTGATGAGGATTTCAGTGACCTCCCCACAGATCTTCTACTTTCACGGATACCCCCATATGACCCAGAGCCTGGAGAGGGAATGATCTTTGATGTCAATTATCATTATGAGGATCCCTATGACTCAGATTCTGGTTCTGAGGTACATTTTGATCTACTCCCTCAGCAACTTCCTACTGAATTGTGGGACATGATAAATCAGCTAAATCAACATCGTGATCCCACCTCTGATTATCCTCTATTTTCCACAACAACTCCACAGTTTCTTATAGCTAGACTTTTTGGAGTAGGGGTGCACAATCAGCTGGTTCACATCTCCGGACCACTGATTCTAGGAGCATACGAGCATATCTTTCTCTTAATCTTAGCCGGCTCCTATGCTAGAAATGACACATCTGATTGAGTTTTCGCCCAGCTGGAGGCATTAAACTTAGCACATATAGATACCATTCGCCCCACATTCCACCATCATTTATATACATAGCATATTTTTGTTTTAGCATATTTCCCTTTTATATTGCATATTAACAGGTTGGCCGGTGCTAAATATAATTTCAGGAGCAATTACAGGTGATTTCTACCCATTCTCTCCCTGCAACATTTATTTTCTTTTACATTCATGCATGAGGACAAGCAAGAACTTAGGCATGGGGGGGTAGATACAGAAAAAATGAAAAAATTTTATGCCAACACTTAGGAAAACCTCGGAGCTCCATCAAAACATACTTTAGGACCTTAAATAAAAAAATAACCGACTCCACCTCCAGTGCTCTCATTGGAGCTAGAAATCGTTCGCAACAACCAATTCCGACTCACCCACTCACCTTTTGTTCTAAATTTAGGGTCAAGCTGATTGTAACCCGATATGAAAAATTCATGAAGTACAAATTATATGAGGTTACATGTTTATAGCATATATAGATATTGCATTCATGAATAAGATTATTTTATTAAGAGAATGTATTAGGGATTTTACCCTTTAGTTGTTTCCTGTAATCTGGAATCCAATACAACTTTTCACACATACGTAGAATTTGCAATGGATTCACGGTGAAGGCTGATAAATGTCTTCAATCTGCCGAGAAGAAGTAGTGCTTCTTTTCCTGAACCCCTGGACAGTGTTTTAGGAGTCAGGCTGATTTTCTTCCAAAAATCAACCAAATAGTGTGAGAGAGTAGAGTGTATTGGTGCTCAAAGATTAGTGCAAGGAATCTAGAATCCTAGATAATTAGGTATTGATACTCTAACATTAGACATAGTTTTCGCTCTCGGTTCCCTCATACATTTTTGTACGAAATTGTGAGAGCCACCGATAAGGCAAATATGCCGAGAGCGAGTTTTCATAAAACTAGGGCTAAGGTGGATGGTTATGACCATTCTTTACAGAATCCTTGGCTGAAGGAGGGTATCGATGTCAAGGTCAGAAATACACTATCATATCCGTCTCTCCCGGTGCCGTGAGCAGGCACTTCCACCAAATAAGCCACCCAATATCTCTTGAGTACCACCAATCCTTAATAATGCCTCCTCAATAAAGTTCATGGATGTATGCCAGTTGTGTTATGCTGAAAAAAATAAAAATAAAAAAAATTGAGAAAAATAAAAAGAAAAAGAATGATGAAAAGAAAGAAAAATTGAAAAAAAAAGAAGAAAAAGCAAAGAAAAGAATGAATATTTAGTGTTTATTTCATCGAGGCAATACCACCAAATAAAATTGAGCTCCACCAAATATGGCCGTAACCTATTTTTCTTGTGTTTCTGACCGCCTAAATAATGGCTGAGTAATTCTGACTTAGTGCTAGGGTTATGAGAGCTCAATTAAAGTGTTAATGCCTAGTGAGACCACCAAATACAGAACCTATGTGTGAATCTGGTGAGGTTGTGAGCTCTAAGAAAAAGAAAGAAAAAGAGTAAGAGAGAATGAATACAAAGGAATCAAAAGGGAGCATAGTTTTTCTTGTCTTTCTCTGAGTTGAGTTACTTAGTAATCCGAGAATCTGGATTCTATAGTGCTAGTCTCTATGTAGCACCAAGTGAGAATGAGCCAGCAAATATATAATCCTTTCCCTCAGAGATTCTCTACCTAAGCCTAAAGCCGAGGTGGAATTCATAAAATATCTTCAATACCCAAGGAAAGAAGTCCGCCTATCCCGCTAGAATTTTTACAAGGAGTCAAGTACATGCTTTAGAGGTGTTTTAGTTTTCACTCGAATCCATTGCAAAAGCTACATAGCTGCACCTTCACGATTGTCTGGATTTCTAGAGCATAGGATGAAAACAAAAAGGAGAAAAATCTCTATGCAAACACTTGATAAAATAACCAGTCCCTTAGGGACCCTTGATGTAAATAATTTAGTCTTGCATTTGCTAAGGACTAGCAAGATTTAGGCATGAGGGTATGATTGCGCAGCAATCATAGGTCTTAATTGACCTAAATTAAGCCAGGACTTAGCATAAGTTAGGGTTATTCATGCATACATATGCATTATCGGCATCTTTACTGCTTTCCTTTAGCTTTGCATAAAATAATATTATAATGCGCTGATTAAGTACATTATGTCGATTACAGGGAATAAGTTGTTCAGGAGCTGGATCTAAGGCTGGATCGGGAATAACGGGAGTTCTAGCAGAGCTGGAGTGGAAGGCCTTGTTTAGATGTAGGAATAATAATGTAAAGGGGTTAAAGGTTTTCTATTCTATTAAGTAGAAATAAAGTAGTAAAATGTGAAGAGCTTAGGTCCATCCTAGCCCTAGGATAGCCTAGAGACTTCCCCAAGCCTTAGCCACCCTTAGATTAGGTCACAACACCCTATGAAGCCCTAAAACCGTAGTTCCAACCCTTCTCTGGACGTCCAGATAAGTTTTAAGATGTCCAGGACCCTTAGCCAAATCCCGCACACTTCAAACCCACTTCTGCAGTGTTATTGGACGTCCAGACACTTTGTCAGATGTCTAATTTCTGCAGAATACCCTAAACAGAACCCGAAATCCTTCTTGACTCTGATTGGACGTCCAGATAACAAGTCTGGACTTCTGATTTTTTAGTATAAGATGTCTGATTATATTATTAGACATTTGATACTGCTCTCCAATTCCTATTTTTAGATTTAAGCCTTGATCTTGGATCTCTAGGTCCCTTAACCCAATTCCAACCCCATAGCAACCTAAATTAAGGTGCCATAACCCTAGTACATCACCTCTAGACCTCCCTAAGGACCTAATTACGTCCTCACTAAACCTAATTGACTTGGATCTTAGTCAATTCCATCAGCCAATTCAATTGGACTCATTGAGTCCAATTGGGCCCTGATCTCAGCACACACTATCCAATTGGACTCAGTGAGAGTCCAATTGACCAAGACCTAACTTAATTGAGTTTTTTTACTCTCAATTAAGTTTCCACACACCCAATTAAACTTGTCTTAAGTTTAATTGCACTTTACCTTAGTGAATTAGGGTTTATAACCCTAATTTGAGACCTACCTTGACCTAAACCCACTAGAACCCAACCTAATCAACCTAGCCACCTATGTTTCGACCCACACACACCCACACACACCATCCACACGAAAATATATAGCCTAGAGTTCTCTAGAACTCTCTACCATGTGTGGTTGCCTTGGTTGCCAAAAATAGCAACCAAGAGCCATTCAATTTTTAGATCCACATTTGGTGGATCTAAAAACCACCATCCACCCTCTCTCTCTGACTCTCCCACGAGCTCCCACCATAGGCCTCTCTAGAGAATTCCATAATTCTCTAGAGAGCTTCCCTTAGGTCTGTAAAAAGACCCCCTGGGTGGCCATTTGCACCCATTCGCTTCTTTAGCAATTGCACTCCGTTGGTGCCATTCATGCCACCTCCATAGTCACTCCACCTGCATGAGCTCACTACCACCACCATGGAGGACACCATGCCAGGATGCTGGATCAACCCTACCTCTCTCCAAGGGCCGACTTAAGTTCCATTGGCCAACCCTCCTTCTTCTCTCGACCACTCCAAGGCCATCGCGGACCACCCCTGAATGCCCTCTATTCTTCTAGCTTTAAATCATGCTCTTCATAATCTTTATTACTTTCATTTACTGCTTAGTAGTGTAGTCTTACTTCTCCCCTAATGATGCATGAGAAATCCCCCCGTTGATTCTTGTATGCAATCGTTTTCTAGTAGTTAGGTTTAATTTTTAAGCATTCATGTAGAAGATTTCCTCTAGATTTCCTTGTGCAACAACTCTCCAATGATGAATGAAATTTCACTTTATATATATATATATATATATATATCTCTTATGTGTTTGAAATCACCACGAGCTGAATGATTATCACATTTGCATGATTTAAGTGCCTATTCTTTAATTGCCTATTTATTACGCACCAGCATGTCGTTTAAATAAAGTAGAGCAGCTTTAAGATCGATTTCAAAAGCAAAAACGCCTCCCAGAGACAAACGACCGGGACTCAAAGTCTCATTATTTTTACAAAATAATATCTTTGTTGGATCTTATTTCGCAACTATAATACGATGCGTTTATCAAAAATGCGATCTACAACCTTCTAACACTAGGGTGGACGTCCACCCTTGGAGGAGGAGAATTAAAGGCGGTAGCTGCCACCTTGGAGGACACCATTTTCAAGGATGGAGAAGGAGGAGCCCTTTTCAAGCCTAGAAGCCACTAAACTTGGAGCAAGGAGCTTCCCCTCTTCACCAACAATTCAGGAAGATTTGTGTTTTATTTTCTTTGTTGCAATTAATTAGTAGTAGAAGCATTCATCTACTAGGGTTTTTTGTAAAACACTTTCTCTTTCAATCAAAGTTGCGTTCTTTAATCTTGTTGTTGCATAGTCTTGTAGAATTCTTGTTTAACCATTTTCACTCCCTCTCCCTAATTACTTTAGTCCTCCACATGCCTAGAGTGAGCTTAGGGAGAGGTTCTACTTGTCACTATAATAGTAGTGTAGTAGATTAGTATAGAGAATTTTCTTGCTATCAACAAACCCACCTTATTCTCGTTATTTCAAAACAAAAAAGAAATCATATATATAAAACACCAAAAAGAAAGTTGAGTTCCATCTTTAAGCAAGGGATTTTAATTTTGCAAACATTTGGCCTCCTTGGATGATCCTAGATACTCCCCTATCTAGGAATATAAATTTAAAAGCGAATCCGTTTTTGTGTGTTGCAACGACTTAAAACCCTAAATTAACAAACCACGCAAAAATGCAATCACTGCGGTGGAGAGGAATTTTTGGAGGCGGTGATGCGGTGCGTTTGAAACCCGTCGGCTGCATCAGATGTCCAAAATAATCTTTGGACATCTTAAAAATTAAATTTGGCTATGCTTGAATTCGATGTAAATAATTATTTATAATATCACATAAACTTTACAAATATAAATTATATAGTACACATTTATTCTATAATCAAATGAAAATATTAATATACTCTAAAATGTAGGACTAACAAACTTAGGCTAAAATTAATCCAATAAATTTGACTTATCAAATACCCCCATGCCTAAGTTTTGCTAGTCCCTAGTAAAAGTGAAAAATAATAGAAATAACTAAAAGATTTCTTCTTTCCTTATACCAAAAATTTAGAGATCCAGATAAATGTGAAGTGATAGTAGCCTAAGTAATGGATCCAAGTGAAAATAACCAGCTTACATTTGCAGTTTGTACTTATCTCTCAGTAAATATTTCTATCAGGATAGACAACTACTTCCCTCGGGGATAAATCAAAAAATAATTTGTAATTTGACCCTGTCCTTTTGGCTTAGGTAGGTGATTGTTGAAACTACGAGTTACTACGCTAACGTATTTGATTTTGAAAATCTGTCGTTGTAGTTTGAAAGTGAAAAACTTGTGTTCAACAAATAAAATTTATACTATAATAGAAATCCCATGTCGAACTCAGGGAGGCGGACATTTGATTTAAAAATACATGTTTAATTTATTTGTCATGAAGTAAATTAATTGATTAGAAAGTATCTATCTATTTAGACTAAATAGAAGAGAGAGAGAGAATATTACAAACAAAAACCAGAAAGAGATGTAGAATGAACATGGAACTCATTAAAGAGATTGTTCGTTACACTAAACATTACGACTAGAAAGTAGAAAATGATTATACTAAAAAGCAGTAAATCTACTCTAGAAAGCATTAAAAAGAATGGAGAGAGAATTATCATCCTCGATAGTCGCTTGGAGGACGAGCCGGACGGGATGACGCCTGGAAGACGGGGAACGGAGCAGGACGAAGGAGGATGAAGTAGGAAGAATGGGAACGGGGCAGCACATCGTTGTTGTCGTTGGATCCGCTTCAGAAAAAGGGACGGAAATTGGACTTTATCTCTTGAGAAGCATCCCAGGTGTGGGACAAGCTTCTCTTAAGCTTTGAAGAGGGAGAGAAGAGAAAGAAGGGATCCAGAATTTTGTATGGAGGGGGTCTCCTTTTATAGTTGCAAGGAGTGAAGGCAATTTGGTCATCACAAGTTGAAAATCATTAATTCAAGAACTTTAGTGGTGGATAAATCCGTCACTAAAGGCCTGAACATGGCCGTAGTGGGGCGGCACGTGCATGCTCGCTTATCTCCCCACGCTCAATGCCTTTCCACGTTCTTTAACTCTCGGTCGTTCGATTGTGAGATCGAATGGTTGAAAGTGCTCCTTGCCGCGCTTCCTTAGTGCTCACTCGTGCGTGCGGTCCAGCGTCTTCACAGCACGTCTAATTGCGCGTGAGCTTTATCGAGCACGCGTAGCCACTCGATCGCGATCGAGCACTCCTCACGCCTGCTCGCCTGCGTGCCCCTCGCCATTTCCTTGCGGCTCGAACCCATGACCAAGCATGAGAGAGAGCTCTATCCACTACGTTACGTGCCTGGATGGCCGGGTTGAGTTTCTTCAGGTCGCACGCCCTGGACCGATGGATTGAGATCCAACAGTCGAGATTACTTCTTCAAATGGCCTTCAGAAGTTGAGGGCGGTCGGTTGAGCGCCACTCTCAACCGTTGGATCTTGATCCAACGGCGGAGATGTGTGGGCGCTAGCAGCTTCAAAAGTTGAGGGCAGCTGAGATGGCACCACGTGGCACCATCTTGGCCGTCCATCTTCTGGATGATGTAGATGGTGTCACGGTTGTCGGATTGTGTTGATTTTCGTGCTGTTAGGCTGCTATCGTCTATCCGAATCCATCCGTGCGGTTAGATTTGTTGTTTGAAGTGCGAATTCACACCATCTTGGCCCTTGATCTTGTAGGGTTCCCTGATCTCTATCTGATGCTATAGATGTCTGATTAGAGAGATCTTGGAGTCGTTGAACTCCGATCATCACCCTGATCAAATTTGTATGGCTGGAACTTTGATCCGAGGCCCCGATAAAAATTTTGCTCTATCCTTGAACATAAAAGGAGACAATTAACCTCCATTTTATTCAAACTAATCTAATTGCAAGATGATGCATGCTATGCAATATTTATAGTAGGCAATGCAATTTTATGCTTAAGAAGATGCATAAATAGACATCTTATGTAGTGTAAACATGTTTACATCACACCTCCATGCCTATCTTTTGCTAGTCCCTAGCAAAAACTATATGCTATTTATAAAAGAATTAGGTTGGATTATTTGGACATGAGTTATTTTCAATCATTAAGAAAATGTTTACTTAGGATCTGAACTTTCAAAGACACAACAGTGCCCGGGTATCTACCAAAATGCAGACCGCCTCAAGCCCTGACCTTTTTCAAAGAAAAATTTCTTTTTCTCTTTTTCTTCCTTTGTAATTTTTTTTTGGATTTTCGAGTTTTAGGGTTTAAGAGTGGCTTTCTATGGCCATTCAACTCACCTAAGATTTGATGAGAACCCTAAGTTCTAAGCATCTTAGTGTGAATGTGATAGACTTATTGATCGGCAGTTAAAATGGACTTCAGGTTTCTAAGCCTCTAGGTGACCTTAAAAAGAGAATTCTACCTAAAAGTGTATCTTTACAACCGGTAGCTTTCTCCCTACTTTTATTTTTATGGGGTCAACACAAGGGTGAATCCAGTGTATATCTCCCTAATTTATTCTACTTCTCTACTTCTTCCTAAGTGTTTTGGAAATTTTCAGTGCATTTATTGAGTTGGGTTCTGGATAACCGGTCGATGAGCTGTTACCACCGACAACTTGCCAACCATACTTGTGCGGTGAAGTGTGGCTTATTTCTTTTTTTTCTTTTCTCCTTTTCTTTTTCTTTTCTTTTTGACTTCTTTCTCTCTCTTTTGTTTTTCTTCAAGTAGATGGCTTCCTTGGTCTAAGATTTACCTAAAGGCAGCAAAAAGAGAATGGTCCAGTGACTGGGCTTTGGACAACCTACCTATGGGCTGTTATCCATGATAACTTGCTAGCCATATCACCCTAGAAGGTTCATTAGCTACCCAATTTCCGTTAAAATCAATGAACAACGAGTCAGTGCAAAGAAAGTGTGTAGATGCTTTAGGCTTAAAGTTCCCTCAAATCAGAGGGTGGATTTATAAGTCGTGTACTTATCACCCAAACTTATTTACTCCAATTATGATAGAATTAAGATGGCGAGGACTCAAAAAAAAAATCCACATTTTACTGGATACATGGGCCGATTAAGTTCAAAGACCTGAAGGGTCTTTGTGTTCAAATTATAATGTAGTATTTCCTAAGATTGAAAATTTTCTTAAACCCAAATTCTCTTTCCTAACTCCATAATTTTTTTAAATATATATAAATAAAAGAAAATAAAACAAATCTACGGAGCTAACGAATAAATTCTGAGATGAATATTCACCCCCTCATGCCTATCTAATGTAATGTCCTCATTGTATTAAAAGGACATAAAACAGAGTGGAATAGAGTAGAAAGCAACTGAATTGTGTGCATGTTAGGTCCGCTCCGAGATAAACAAAAACTGTATACGTGTTAAATTTAGTGCCTTCAACTAGGCACACTATACAAAGAAGAGAAATAAAGAATTCACAGGTGTAGATCAAAATCAGAATAGAGAGAAGAAACCTTCGACCTACCAGTAGATGTCCACAAATGTGGACTAGATTATGGTGCAGACCCATACCCCATAATCGAGAATATCTAAGGTTCTGGATAAAAATTACCTAAAACCTAAAATCAGTATGCAAGTGGGGTCGGACCTGTGATTTATAATGATGCAACCTAAGACCAAAAAGTCGGGTTACAGAGAATTCAAGCTCCAAAGGATAATCAATGAATGTGTGCTTAGGTTGGACATCCTCAAAATAGATGTCGTAAGGGTCCTGGTTTGATGGTTTCAGATGAATTGGAACACTTAGACTTAGTCTTCTATTTCCTTAAAAGTTTGCTTCCCAAATCAGAACTTCCCAACTTCTGTTCTCCTCATTCAGAATGTCAAGTTTTAGGACCTCTTGCAAATTAATCACTGGCAGGAACCATTCTCCCGAATTTGAAAGTCATCAGAAATCGTAGTATAGTCGCACAAAAACGTCTGTCAAAAATTAAGTTCGTAATGATTACGAGACTTGAGTCCCAGTCGTTCATCTCTGGGAGGGCATTTGTTTACTTTTGAAATCAATCTTCTGTTGCTCTACTTTATTTAGAATCGCATGCCGGTTCATAATTATTACGTATTTAAGTACGACATGCTTAGTTGCAACAATTTTAGGAGTTAGAAACAGGCAACTTGAATCATGCAAATATGATTGCAATCAATAAGCTCATTGTGATTTCAGAACATGGAGACATATGTATATATAAGCATGTTTCATTCATTTAGCAGGAGAGTTGTTCGCAACAAAAATAATAAAGGAAAGCATGTACATAAATGCTTGAAATGGAAATCTAGCTACTAGAAAACGACTGCATACAAGAATCAATGGGGGAATTTCGTATGCATCATTGGAGGAGAAGTTAAGATTACGCTACTAAGCAGTAATAAAAGCAGTTAAAATTATGGAGAGCATAAACTAAATCTAGCAGAATAGAGGGCATTCAGGGGTGGTGACCTAATCTAAGGGTGGCTAAGGCTTGGGGAAGTCTCTAGGCTATCCTAGGCTAGGATGGACCTAAGCTCTTCACATTTTACTACTTTATTCCTACTTAATAGAATAGCAAACCTTTAACACCATTACATTATTGTTCCTATATCTAAACTAAGCCTTCTACTCTAGCTCTGCTACAACTCTCGTTATTCCAGATCCAACTTCAGATCCTATTCCAGATCCAGCTCCAGGTCTGCTTATTGCCTGCAATCGACAAATGCACTTAATCAGCACATTATAGCATTATTTTATGCATAGCTAAAGTAAAGCAGTAAAGATGCAGATAATGTTTATGCGTGCATGAATTTTCCTAACTTATGCTAAGTTCTAGCCTAATCTAGGTCAATTAGGACCTATGATTGCTGCACAATCATACCCCCATGCCTAAATCTTGTTAGTCCCTAACAAATGCAAGACTAATCTATTTAGAGAAAGGGTCCCTAGGGGACTGATTATTTTATCAAGTGTATGCATAGAGATTTTTCTCCTTTTTGTTTTCATCCTATGCTCTAGAAATCTAGACAATCATGAAAGTGCGGCTATGTAGCTTTTGCAACGGATTCGAGCGAAAACTAATACACCTCTAAGGCCTATAATTGACCCCTAGTAAATATTCTAGAGGGATAGGCGGACTTCTTCCCTCGGGTATTCAAGATATTCTATGAAATTCACCCCGGCTTTTGGCTTAGGTAGAGAATCTTTAAGGGAAAGGATTATATATTTGGTGGCTCATTCTCACTTGGTGTTGCATAGAGACTAGTACTAGAGAATCTAGATTCCCTGATTACTAAGTAACTCAACTTAGAGAAAGAAGAGGAAAACTATTCTCCCTTTTGATTCCTTGGTATCCATTCTCTCTTACTCTTTTTCTTTGAGCTCACTATCTCACCAGATTCACACATATGATCTGTATTCGGTGGTCTCACTAGGCATTAGCACTTTAATTGAGTTCTCAAACCCTAATACTAAGTCAGGATTCCTTAGCCAGCATTCGGGCGGTCAGAAACACATGAAAGATAGGTTAAGGCCATATTTGGTGGATCTCAATTTTATTTGGTGGTATTGCCTCAATGAAATAAACACTAAATATTCATTCTTTTCTTTGCTTTTCCTTCTAATTCTTTTTTCTTTTCAGCTTTTCTTTTCTTTTCAACTCTTTTTTTTTTTTCCAACATAACACATCCATGAACTTTATTGAGGAGGCATTATTAGGGATTGGTGGTACTCAAGAGACATTGGGTGGCTTATTTGGTGGAAGTGGCTACTAATGGCACCGGGAGAGACGGATAGGACGATGTATTTCTGACCTTGACATTAATACCCTCCTTCAGCTAAGGATTCTGTAGAGAATGGTCGTAACCATCCATCTTAGCTCTAGTTTTATAAAAACTCGATCTCCATGTATTTGCCTTATTTGGTGGCTCTCAAAATTTTGCACAAAAATGTATACGTGGGAACCGAGAGCGAAACTATGTCTAAACTCAAAGTATCATCACCTAATTATCTAGGATTCCAGATTTCTTGCACTAGTCTTAGAGCACCAGTACACTGTACTCTCATCTCACACTATTTGGTGGATTTTTGGAAGAAAATCTGCCTGACTCCCAAAACACTATCCAGGGGTTTAGGAAAAGAAGCACTACTTCTTCTCGACAGAATGAAGATGTTTATCAGCCTTCACCATGAATCCATTGCAAATTTTACGTGTGTGAAAAGTAGTACTGGATTCCAAATTACAGAAATCAACTAGAGGATAAAATCCCTAATGCATTCTCTTAATAAAATAATCTTATTCATGAATGCAATATGTATATATGCTATAAATATGTAACCTCATATAATTTGTACTTCATGAATTTCCCGTATCGGGTTATAATCAGCTTGACCCTAAATTTAGAACAAAACGTGAGTGGGTGAGTCGGAAGTGGCTATTGCGAACGATTTCTAGCTCCAATGCGAGCATTGGAGGTGGAGTCGGTTGTTCTTTTATTTAAGGTCCTAAAGTACATTTTACATGCAGCCTCGAGGTTTTCCTAATTGTTGGCAAATTTTTTTTTTCAGTTTTTGCTGTATCTACCCTCCCATGCCTAAGTTCTTGCATGTCCTCATGCATGAATATAAAAGATAATAAATACTGCAGGGAGAGAATGGGTAGAAATCACCTGTAATTGCTCCTAAAATTTTATTTAGCATCGGCCAACCTATTAACATGCAATATACAAAAGGGAAATATGCTAAAACAAAAATATGCTATGTATAAAAATGGTTATAGATGGTGGAATGTGGCGTGAATGGTATCTATACGTGCCGAGTTTAACGCCTCCAGATGGGCGAAAACACAATCAAGTGTATCAGTTCTAGCATAGGAGCCGGCCAAGGTTAAGAGAAAGATGTGCTCATATGCTCCTAAGATCAGTGGTCTGGAGATGCGAACCAGCTGATTGTGCACCCCTACACCAAAAAGTCTAGCTATAAGAAAGTGTGGAGTAGTGGTGGAGAATAGAGGATAATCAAAGGGGGGATCATGATGATGATTCAGCTAATTTATCATGTCCCACAATCTAGCAGGAGGTTGCTGAGGGAGTAGATCAAAATGTATCTCAGAACCAGAATCTGAGTCATAGGGATCCGCATAATGATAATTGACATCAAAGATCATGCCCTCTCCAGGCTCTGGGTCATATGGGGGTATCCGTGAAAGTAGAAGATCTGTGGGGAGGTCACTGAAATCCTCATCAGAAATTACTTCGTCCTCATCGGTACTCATCTCTGATTCATTGGTGGCTGTCTCCTCAGGCTCAGAGTCGAGCCATCCATTAGATTGACTAGGATGATAGGTGCATCCCCATCTCATTCTGCTCAAAGCTTCACCCTCA
The DNA here is from genome assembly GCA_037157565.1 of Thalassia testudinum. Classification (NCBI taxonomy): domain Eukaryota; kingdom Viridiplantae; phylum Streptophyta; class Magnoliopsida; order Alismatales; family Hydrocharitaceae; genus Thalassia; species Thalassia testudinum. Next base: position 18,927,769 of record JAZHRO010000063.1, read on the forward strand.
TATGCATTGAGTTCCTCAGTATTTCTGGCATCCATAGCTATTTCCGATCTTTGGATGTCAGGCTCGAGGATATAAAGTGTCATCTCAAAATCTCTAGCATCCGAATTAAGGATGTAGGTGAAAGAAGAAGAGTGCAGATCAAAAGATGTTCGGTCCAGCACAGGTTCACCTACAATGGGAAGTGGTTTAGGCTGATCAGTAGTGTCGCATGTAATGCTTGCCACAAGATCCATATCCTCTATTGGATCTACTTCCCTTGTCTCGATTGGGTTATCTAACCCAGGAGGTGTCTCCCAGGATTCAGGATAATCTGATTGCGGCTCAGCCCTGGAGATATCAGTCCTTTCCTCCTCAATTTCAGATGAACCCATTCGGCATACTTCCTGCTCCTATCTCATATCCACGCTAGATTCTTTTTTCCCTAAGTGATCTTCTAGTATCTGCTCCCGAGAATCTTTTATGTGTCCTTCCGGGGTAATCATTTCAGATTCCTCGAGGTCTTCAAGGCTAGTTTCCACTTGATATCTCAAAAGTAGTAGTTCTTGAGTTTCCCGATTTTGTCTTATCAGCCTTGTTATCTCTGCTGTTTTTCGAAGGTGCTCCATCATAGCTTGTTGATGTGGAATCCAGCTTTGTCTTTGGTTTGGCTCAATGATAGCTTGGATTTTGTGTAGATAGGATGCGGCCTTTTCCTTAGCACTTGCTATAGCTCTCTGTATTCTGTAATGCAGCTGCATATGCACCGGTAGCTCTTCAGGGGTTCCAGGGTGTGAATCATGTCTACCCATATTCCATGGTGTTAGTTCAACCACTCGATATAATATTTTGATGATTTTACAAAATGAAGAAAATGAAATAAAAACTAAAGCGTAGCATATTATTCTCTCTGTAATAACATATTTGCAGGATTTCAAAAAGCTTTCCAAGACTGGAGATTAAAAGCTTAAAGAAGAGTAGCATAAGTATTAGGTCTTAGGATTTTTCATGTAAACTTTCAAAGGTTGTAATTTTCATTTTATTTGAGTCTAGAAATATTGTAAAGAGCCCCGAACAAAACCTATAAATAGCTAACTTAGGCTCTCTACACTTAGGATAAATTAGAAACAAAAACCCAACACTTATACTTTTATCAGACATCCATAACAAATGCCAGACGTCTGATTTTCCACTTTAAGACGTCTGGCATGTGTATCAGACGTCTAATTTCAAAGATTTCTGCCTTTGTATCTCCTCATAGACATCAGTCGAAGGACTTCACTTTCAGACGACGATAACCTTTCACAGACGTCTGATTCTTTACCCAGACGTCCTCATACTAACCGTTAGAGCATGTGTAGGAAAATGAATTTCCAGACATCTGGAGACACTTACAGACGTCTGCCTTTGAACCGTTGCCCATGATTTTCTGTGCGTATCTCTCTATGGTCACATAATCTTTTGGCAGAAGGAGGAAGGAAGAGTATTTAGGTTTACAGACGTCTGGTAATATTATCAGACGTCCATATCGACGTCCGATCCTCTAAACCTAGAACCCTGTTTGGATCTGATGATAGCAGGAACGAATGCACCATTCATTAGACGTCCAATGAAATAATCAGACGTCTTATGAGATAATTTCAGACGTCCTTCTTTTGATCCAATAGAGTCAGTTAAGGATGTCCTGCAATATTAGACGACCATAGGAAAAATAAGACGTCCTATAAGACATCTGATACTATAATTAGACATCTGATGTTGCTGTCAGACTCATCATTACCCTGATTTTGTGTGGATTTCATCCTAAACTCTTGGGATTTGTTTCCAACGGCTAGAAGAGCTCTCCCAAGTGTTCTTGAAGGTTCCAAACTTGCCTATAAATAGACTACAACTACTCTTAGGCAAGACACACACCTCTTGAGATACAATTCCATTAGAAAAATCTCTTGCTCACTACTCTAAGCTCCATCTTGCCCTTGTGCTGTGCTAATACTCTGATCAAAGGGCAAATCCATACTCCCAGCTCACTCCGTTCTGCAAATCATCAGGGAGTTCTTTTCATGCTTAGTAGATAAGAAAGCAACTAAATTATTGGGGTGCTCTATAGGTGTTATTTTTACTTCTTAATTTCTGTATTTTGGGTATATGGCCTGTCGGGTCCCCGTCTCTTCATTTTGAAGAGAGAAACCTCCGTTTAGGGATTGGAGGTGGGAATTGTAATTGAGGTACACTACCCTCGTTTAAGTAGTGTGGTTAGTGGATTGATCACCTTGTGATCGAAAATCTTAAGTCAAGAGATTGGCTTAGGTGGTGGTTTTCACCCATCTTGGGTTTCCACCTAAAAATAATTGAGTATATTGTGTGATTGAATTTGTTGTATTACAATACTCTATAATTTCACTATTCACCCCCCCTTTAGTGCAATTTCACATGGGTGTGAAGCAGGAGTATGAAATCCATATCCTAGGTTATAAGATGCGGTCCTTTGAGGAACTGGCTGGTATGAATCGTAATATCCAAGTTTAGGATGTGGGTTAACCATTTCAGTAACCCGAGAAGAAGGATCAGGCGAAGAGAAAAGTCATTTTTGCCACCTTGGGTTCTGATCCCAACGTTGAGCTAATTTAGTGACCTGGGCTCTCAGATAAGCTCATGGGTCCAGCTCTTCTGGATCCTGATTAGGTCTAGATCGAGGGTTAGCCATTTCGGCTAAGCAGATAGAAGTGACTCGCCTCCTTGGGAGTGGCTCCCAAGGTCCAACCAAGTGAGGTCGAAGTGACCTTCCTTGCATACACCACCCAACCCTTGGGTTGGTGTAGCCAAGTAGGACAAGGCTAAGGCCCTGTCAATCAAATGGTCCTTATGGATCAGGTGACCAGATTTTTCGTTAGAAATTTGAATTCCTGAAGATAAGTTCGTCGTTCAACCGACTGAAAGTGATTCCCGCCTCTCAGGCTAACCTAGCCAGTCTGGTTATGGGGGGACTAAGGGGAAGGTTCTTCCTTTGGCTTACCCCTCTGGTTCCATTGATCCCCGAGCCACGGTTATTTGACACTACCCCGCATACTTAGTCACCAAGTTTGGTAAGAGAGATTAAAAACATCTAGTAGTATGATAATGAACTCTAGTTGATTTCGTGTTTTAAAATTAATTTTTACCCATTTTCTTTAGTGGGGTTTGTGGTGAGTAGCCCACAAGGTGACCAAGCTCACTGGCTAACTATACTTAATTAATTCTAGGTTAGCCCAAAATGTGGTCTCTAGTTGTAACCCTAAACATTCAACCTTAGTTTCATGCACTTCTAGGGTTTCCCTTTTTTCTATTTCAGCAGACCACAAAAGTAATGTTTGTTCTCTGATAATAATTGGAATCCAATTAATTTGAAATTTTTTGAGTAAATTCCTTTCTCATTTATCTTTCCAGAGAATATTTTTTTCGAATTTTTTCTACTTCAGCTGAATTTTAGAGAATTTTGAATATCAGGGGGTTCGATCTAGAATTTTGACTTGTGGTCAGTCTTTCACTTTGAAATAGTATCAAATGACCTTAAAAAATTTGGAAAAAATATGGAAAATAAATCCAATGAGATCAGCTTTCAAACCCCACCATTTTTAGTCAAAACAGATTTGTGGATTGCTCGAAATCACTTTTTGAAATTTGAAAATTTTGTAATTTGGGTCAGTATGACCCCCGTGCACTTCGCAAATTTTTAAAAACTGTATGCTTGAAATTTTTTCAAAATAATAGTGGCATTTGAAAGATGGTTTGAAAATGAAGATTTAGCCTGAATTTTAGAATTTTTTCTTACTAATTTTACAGCAATAGAATTTTTCAATCAAGCTTGAAATCTAGCCGAAAATAAGAAAATGGTGGAAAAGCTTTCTAAAGAGGTTTGAATTTAAAATCAAAGCTTTCCACAAAAAATGTTTTCTTTTTTGAAACTTTTGCACTTTTTTTTTCAAAAGATGCAAAGAAAATATCTTTTTTCTTCTCTTTTTCTTTTAAAACTAACCTATATTTGAAAGGAAACCTAATCTTGATTTTTTTTTAATTTTTCTTTTTGATTTCTTTTTCTTTTTCACGAAAAAATCTCTTTTTTTTAACAAAGAATTTTTCAAAGGAAAGTGCAAAAAGTAAATCTATTCCTAGGGTTCAGGAAAAAAAAACCTAATGATGTGCACCAGACTTTTTTCTTTGCCACGCTCAATGTCCGCGTAGATCCTATTTTTCTTTCATTTTTCCTACACATCAAAAACAAACCAGAGAGAGATTTGTCAGTGATAGTTTCAAGATCAAAATCATAGAAAATGACGTTGCCTCCCTAGCAACGGCGCCATTTGGCGGGAACCGTTCTCGCGCATTTGAAAGTCGCCGGAAATCATTGTATAGTCATGCAAAAATGGCTGTCAAAAATTAAGTTTGTAAAGATTACGAGACTTGAGTCTCGGTTGTTCGACTCTGGGAGCCATTTGTTTACTTCTGAAATTGATATTCTATTGCTCTACTTTATTTAGATTCGCATGCTGGTTCATGATTACTACGTATTTAAGTACGACATGCTTAGTTGCAAGAATTTTAGGAGTTAGAAACAGGCAACTTGAATCACGCAAATATGATGGCAATCAATAAGCTCATTGTGATTTTAGAACATGGAGACGTACATATATATATATATATATATATAAAAGCATGTTTCATTCATTTAGCGGGAGAGTTGTTTGCAATAAAAATAATAGAGGAAAGGTTGTACATAAATGCTTGAAATGGAAATCTAGCTACTAGAAAATGACTGCATACAAGAATCAATTGGGGAATTTTGCATGCATCATTGGGGGAGAAGTTAAGACTACAATACTAAGCAGTAATAAAAGCAGTAAAAATTATGGAGAGCATAAACTAAATCTGGCAGAATAGAGGGCATTTAGGGGTGGTGACCTAATCTAAGGGTGGCTAAGGCTTGGGAAAGTCTCTCGGCTATCCTAGGGCTAGGATGGACCTAAGCTCTTTGATAAATGCCAGTTTATCATCATTCTTATGCATTAAAACAAACCTAATCTTAGGATTTTACTCCGCAAATGGGTTTTTGGGCTGCATTTAGGCACAAAATAGGTTAGGCATGCATTGCATTTTTTATTATCTTTTTAATATGTTTTTGTGAGTGTTAGGGATGTACAGATATATAGATCCCTAAAACTCTAGCACTCAAGAAGGAAAATGGTGAAGGAGAAGCCCAGACTAGCTGGAACTCAGCCTAATCCAGCTCACCTCAGCTTGATCCAGCTCACCTCATCTTGATCCAGCTCACCGCAGCTCGAACCTAGCTTACTTGAACTAGGGTTAGCTCATCCTAGCTCCATTCAGCTAATCTCAGCTGGATGGCAGCTCAAGAGAGTTCACCTTAGCTCACCCTAGCTCCAGTCAGCTCAGATCCAGCTCAACTTAGCTGAGTCTAGCTCATCTCAGCTCCCACTAGTCCATAGGGAGCTCTAGCTAGCTCAGCTAAGTTGACAGGAGTTCACCCCAGCTCAGATCCAGCTACATCCAGCTCCACTCAGCTCCAGCCAGCTGAAGAAGAACTCATCCCAGCTCAGGAAGCTCAAGTCCAGCTCCCGGGGACTCAGCTTAACTCAACTCAGTTGAGCTAAGCTACCTTAGCTGCCTCAACCAGCTTGATTCTCCCTTGTAGCACCAGACCTAGCTCACCTCAGCTCATTTTGGTAGAAGCTAGCTCAGTTCAGCTTGGCTTAGCAACTAGCAGAGAACTAGCAAGCTAAGCCAGCTAGAGTGACCCCATACCAGCCTCTTCAGCAGCAGCCAGCTCCAGCTGCAGCTCCAGATTTCTCCTCCTCAGCTCCTTCCTCCAAACCCTAGCTCCATTACCTTCTCCTCTACTCCTCCATTAGCTAAGCTAGCTTAGCTTAGCTTAGCTATGCTCCAACTTCCTTGGCTTGTACCACCCCAAAAGCCCACCTACCAACTCCACCCAACTAGCTCCACCTAAGCTCCACATAAGCTAACCTACTTGGCACCAACCTAACCTACCCACCACCGCCAAAAGACACCTAAAAGTGGCACCAAAAACTACCCATAACGACCCCTTAATGGTGCCACTTTTCCCTCCAAAATTTCCCCTCTTCTCCACCACACAATCCCCCTTGAACCCATCTCCACCATCCACCTAACCCCCCTTCTAGAAGACCCCATGTTGGCACCAACATGGTGGTGTCTCTCCACCACCAAAAGACACCAACACCACCATAACTACCCCCTTTAACACCCCTTGAGTTGGCGCCAAATCTCCTTAGCCATAGGATCACCAACCACCTCCATTCTTCCATCCTAGCCCTCCATTTCAAGGGGCACCTTAACCCCCCATCCTACCCTATAAAAAGACCACTACCCACCACCATTCAAGTCATCCTTGGCTAGCAATTTCACTCTCATATTCCACCAAGAAGCCCACGTCCAAGGGAGAAGAAGAAGAAGATTAAGGGGATATTCTGTCCCCTTGGTGCCTTCCCCTCTTCCCTTCTCTCTTGGGTCACGCCAGCCAAAGGAGAAGCCAGGAAAGGAAGATCTTGGAGGAGATCTTGAAGGTGGTCCACACCACCTTGGAGGAGTTCTTGAGGGTGGTGCACGCCCACCCCTTGGAGAGAGCATTGAAGGTGGAAGCTTCCAACTTGGAGGAGCTCTCAAGGAAGGAGAAGAAGGAGGCTCTCTTTTCAAGCCAAGAAGTAGCTAGGTTTGGAGCAAGAAGACTCCCTTCTTCACCATTTTTTCAAGAGGATTTGTGTTTCTTTTCTTGCTTTTAGATTGTTTAATTCTAGTAGAAGCATTCCTCTACTTGTCCTTGAAAAGAACACTCATTCTACTCAATCAAATAGCCTTCTTTTAGCTTTTTATTGCAGTTGTTTTTGGTTCTAGCACTTGTTTCACCTCTTCTTCCTAATTACCCTAGGCCTCCACTTGCCTAGAGTAAGCTTAGGAAGAAGATATTTCTATCGTTTAGATTTTAGTTAATCATTTGTAGGTGTTAGTTCTTTTCGCTACAATCTGCGGTTTGCCCTCATCTTTTCAAAATACAAAAAAAAAAATTACATATTGAAAAGTATCAAAAAGAAAGTTGAGATCCATCTTTAAGCAAGAGGATTAATTTTGCAATTTTTGCCTCCTTGGACGACCCTAGATACTCCCCTATCTAGGATATAAATTTAAAAGCGAAAGCGGATTTGCGTGTTACAACGTCGTTAAAAACCCGCTTTTACAAATCACGCGTATTTCGCAATAACTTTTTGGCGACGTTGCCGGGGAGGTACGGCTTGCATTAATTAATTTTCTCTTGCTTGAAGTGGATCTCATCCCCTTCTCTTTCTTTCTTTTGTGTGTGCAGGAACTACAGCGGGAAGGCAGGAATCTGGAAGCGAGAGCTCAAAGTTCCTTTTCTTCCCGCAAAATTCAGGTTGGTTCCTCTTTCTGGCCACATAATTAATTAATACTACCAAAAATATATTAAACTTGGCTTTCAGGATCCCAAAAGACTTAATTAAGTGGAGTGGTGCATTATAAAATCCATTGTTTGCTTGTATGATTCTTTAACACCACTCCATTGCAAGTATTGGTGTTCTATTTTTCGGGTCTAGATTTCTTTCTGGACTTGAAAAATTGATTGCTAACATCACAGGTCTCCTAAAATCATAACGTTGCATTGAGTGATTTCCAATTAAGTTTGGAACATCTGTTCCAAATTTCAGATCAATTGGATTTGTATTTAATTTTTGAAAATTCGTAGATTGCAGAGGGGTCACACCCTTTAATATTCCTATTTTGCTACTGTCCGTGAATTTTTAGAATTTTTATACTCATCCAATTTTTGTGAATTCTAGTTTTCTGGAATCCTTGTGAAATTTTACATATGATATAAAATCACAAAAATTTTCTGAGGTCGGTGGTAATACTGAAAAGTCCATAATACCCACGGGTATCATTTTTGGACTTTTACACCAGTACAATTAAAAATTTAAAATAATTATCAAACAAATTCTTAAAATCTTTCAAAAATCTTTTTTGGAATCCTTGTTTGATTTTCTTCAAAGTAGTGGTGTTGTTTGACTTATTCGGACCACTACTTAATTCTGAAAGCCTAAAAATAATTCATTGGTTGTAAAATTTCTGTCTTAGGGAAAATTGGCTTATGGTTTCTTCTTTCATTTTAGAGACTCAATTAAAAGGAAATATACAATCACCCATACAACTTGTTTTCCTTTGATTGTGGATCTTCAAACTTGTTTGAAAATTTAATTAGAAAAACCCTAAAACACATTTGATTAAATTGAATCCTAAAATACATAAATATAAGAAAATTGTGTGACAACTTGATTTTCATTGGAGCCACTCTCCAATTCCTGCACACACACAAAAAAATCAAATAACAGCGCAACAACCCAATAAACGCCCTCCACATTCTGTGTGCACTATAGCATCCTAGACCTAATTAAAATTTGTAGCAACTTGACCCCTCAGGCTTGATCAACTTAGGCTTGCTATTTAGGTCTTAAGTTCTCTTTAATTAATACCAATTTTGTCATCTGTATCTGGTGTTCAGGCTGAGGGGCTGTGTCAAACGACCAGGCACGGGTTTGTACAAGCACCTGGGGTCTTCCCTGGGAAACGTTTGGGCCCAAACCTCCCCTTTAGCAACTTGGCTAGATTTGTTGACAGAACGGGTATTCACTATTGACTACTTATTTCCTATATAGACCAAGTCTTAGGTTATTAGGGAGTCACATTTAAGTTAGGTCTAGTTTTGTTTGTTTGATTTGAACACTTTCTCTCATCTCTATCTCTTCTCCTCCCCTCCAAGTCTTCCAAGTAGTGCATGCACGGGCGACGGTCCCAAAAGCCACACCTCGAGGGACCATCTGATTTCGCCCCCCGTAGCAAGAAATCATTGTTTTCTTCCCCCTCGTCTTCTAAAAAAATGGAAAACCCAGGAAGCCGTCAAAAAAATTCTGCTTCCACTTCTAACCCGTCAGCTGACTCCACCCTCCCTCACCTTCCTAACTTGGAGCAACCAGAAATACCAACAGGGCCAAGTGGCCCTCCAATTATAACCCATAATACAAATCCCTTTGCATTAATCGTCGACCATTTGGCTCGACTACAACAAAATCAAGAAGATCTAGCTAGGACTGTCACGAACCTAGCTAATCAAGGACAAAATCCACCACCCCGCCAACAGCCTATCGTTCCTCTTAAGGATTTCTATGATCCTTCCAATTATGAGGAAAGACCAGGGGTGGTCATACCACAAGGGGATTTTGAAATCAAACCCGCCATTCTAAACCTTATCAAGCATTTTCATGGTCTTCTAAGAGAGGACCCTTTTTGTCATCTCGAGGAATTAACTGTCCTCGCTCAAACCACTCGTTCCCGCAATGTGCAGGAAGACATGTGGTTAATGAGACTCTTTCCTCTCTCTCTTAAAGACAAAGCATCACATTGGTTTAGAACAGTTGGGCGTCCTATTACCACCTGGCCCCAATTAAAAAGTGCTTTTCTTAAAAAAAATTTTCCGATCGGTCGAACAAATGCATTAAGAAGATCTATAACGACCTTTCAACAAAAAATTGGTGAACCCCTCCACAAAGCATGGGAAAGGTTTCAGGAACTTCTATGAAGTTGTCCCCACCATGAAATTCCACAATGGCAGCTAGTGCAGATCTTCTATCACGGATTAGAAGATCAATTAAAACGATTTGTGGATGCCTCATGTGGGGGCAATTTTCTTAACAAAGATGCCGAAAGTGCCTATCTTCTCTTTGAAGAAATGAGTGAAAACTCATTTAACATGACTTCAATGGACACTTTTGGCAGATCACAAAACCCCAGACACGGAGTCCATGAAATTGACTCCAAAACCACCTCTATTCTAGTCACACAAGATGATTTATATATGTTAGCTCAACGACTGGACCAGATGCAAATTCACCAAAAGAAAATGGAAGAAAAGCTCACAATCAAACAAGCTCCACACGTCCACTCTCCACACACTAACCCCCCACACATTCTCCGAAGAGAAAATCTACACAATATCGATGCCACATCTGCTGGCCAGCAAATCCCAGCTGATTTCCCGTAAGATTTAACCGAGAATTTTGACCAAAATATTTTTGATTCCACCTCGGAAAATATTTATGCTCTCCAAGAGCAATTTAGAAACCCCTCCAACACTTCCAATCAAAATTGGAGGACTAACCCGAATCACTCCTGGAAAAACCCGAATCCGATTCCTTTTCCCAAACAAAACTATTTTGGGAATTATGGGCAACCTTTGTATCAACCTGGACCATCCCAGGATGATATTAATAATCAGGTCATGAAAACTCTGCAAGGAATGCAGAATCAAATGACAGAAGTAACCCGCATGATTACCAATTTACAACACCAAGTTAAGGTTACTCCTGATCATCGACCTATTGGGAATTTACCATCCCAACCCATGCCCAACCCAAACAATCAAAGGAATCAATTTCAAGGTGGATATCACAGTCAACCTATTCAGCCAGCACCTCAGCATCCGCCGGGTTTCAATAACAGCCAGGCCCCCCATCCTCATCCTAGAAACAAACAAACTGCAAATGCAGTTACCTTGAGGAATGGGAAAACCACTCACAATACCCTGCCTGTTAAAGAAACCCGCTCTAATGACACACAGATTAACTCTTCCCCTCCTATTGTTCAGGAACCAATTCATGCAAAATAGGGCAACCCTGCCCCATTTCCATAAGTCATCCACTCTTCAAAAAAGGAAAAGACAAAATCCGAGCCCACTGAGAAGGAATTAATGGATTTATTTGGGCAAGTAGAAATTAATATCCCTATCCTAGATGCCATTAAGTATATCCCTGCCTATGCAAAATTCCTAAAAGATTTATGTACTCCAAAAAGGCAGCCCAAGAATTTAGGAAAGGTAATTCTTCCAGAGACAGTCAGCTCAGTTGTGTAGAGCCGACTGCCTCTTAAGAGAAAAGATCCCGGCGCACCCCTAATCCAAGTTATCATTAATGATACCTCATTTGATCGCGCTCTATTGGATCTTGGTGCCTCAATTAATCTTATCCCCACAGTTATTTTTGATGAATTTAAGATCGGTGAATTGAAGCCTGTTGAGGTTACTCTCCAATTAGCCGACCGATCTACGATTAAACCAAGGGGAATTGTTGAAGATGTTCTTGTCCAGGTCAAAGATTGTCTATTCGCAGTAGACTTTTTAGTCCTGGACATAGAAGTACCTGAAGCACTTAAGTTTGCCCCCATTATTCTTGGAAGACCATTCTTAGCCACCGCCCGCGGCAATATTGATTATGATTCTGGAAAGATGAAGATCATGTGTGGCGGTGAATCTGTAACCCTAGACATTTTTCAAGCCTCTAGGCAGTTCCAGGAACCAGATTTCTTTGATGATTCAGATTCAGAAATAGAAAACATTGTGGAGGAAACATTGCAAATTTCCCAACTAGGTTCCTGTTTTGCTGTAAATACGGTTCCTGAACAATCTACTTTTTCTCACCCTTCACCTCAACCACACGACCATCTAACATTCCAGCTGTCCCTTTCACTCTCACCTCACCTCTAACCCACAAAGCATAAACTCTTTCGGAACCGGGCCTACAATTGGAATTAAAACCTTCGCCCGATTCCCTTAAATATGCCATCCTGGGTCCAAATCAGACCCTGCCCTTGATTATAAATTCTGGACTCACCGGGGCACAAGAGCACAAACTTCTCCAGGTTTTGAGTAAATATCGAAAAGCTATTGGCTGGACCCTTTCTGATCTTAAAGGCATTCATCCGTCCTATTGTACGCATCGTATATATTTAGAGCACGATTCTCGCCCCTCCCGCCAACCACAAAGGCGCTTGAATCCAAGTATGCAGGAGGTGGTAAAAAAGGAGATTATTAAGTGGCTGGATGCTGATATCATCTACCCCATTTCTGACAGCTCCTGGGTTAGTCCAACTCAAGTTGTCCCCAAAAAGGCTGGACTAACAGTTGTCACAAATGAAAACGGGGAAAATATAGCCACTCGAACCGCTTCTTCTTGGCGCGTGTGTATAGATTACCGAAAATTAAACACCGCCACCAAGAAGGATCATTTCCCGCTCCCTTTTATTGATCAAATCTTGGAGCGGTTAGCAGGACAGGAATTTTACTATTTTTTGGACGGTTATTCTGGCTATAATCAAGTGGCGGTTCATCTTGAGGACCAGGACAAAACAACTTTCACCTGCCCCTTCGGAACCTTTGCTTTCCGAAGAATGCCCTTCAGTCTTTGCAATGCACCTGCGACTTTTCAAAGGTGCATGCTTGCAATTTTTTCAGACTTTGTAGGTGAATGTTTAGAAGTTTTTTTGGATGACTTCTTAGTTTTTGGTGATTCTTTTGACCATTGCCTCAAAAATCTTGAAAGAACCCTCCAAAAGTGCATAGAAGTTAATCTGGTCCTCAGTTGGGAAAAAAGTCATTTCATGGTCCAAGAAGGTATTGTCTTGGGCCATGTTATTTCTAAACAAGGAATCGCAGTAGATAAAGCAAAAATAGATGCTATATCTAAGCTCCCACTGCCCACTACTATCAAACAAATCAGATCCTTTTTGGGTCATGTGGGTTTCTACCGTCGATTCATACAAAACTTTTCCCAAATCTCCAATCCTTTAAGTCAGCTTCTTACTAAAGACCAGCCATTTGATTTTAATAATAAGTGCCTGGAGAGTTTTTTGAGGTTGAAGAAAGAGGTTACTGAGGCGCCAATATTGAAGGGACCTGATTGGAATAATCCCTTTGAATTAATGACAGATGCCTCAGATTTTGCTGTAGGGGCCGTTCTAGGGCAAAGAATTGGCAAGAAGCCCGTTGTGATCTATTATGCTAGCAAAACCCTTGATGATGCACAACGGAATTACACGGTTACTGAAAAGGACCTTCTTGCCATTGTATTTGCCTTAGAAAAATTTAGATCTTATCTGTTGGGGTCACGTGTCACTGTTTATACAGACCACTCAGTAATTAAATATTTGCTGACAAAGAAAGATGCGAAACCTCGCCTTATCTGTTGGATTCTACTGCTCCAGGAATTTGACGTGGAAATCAAGGATAAGGCGGGATTGCACAATGTAGTGGCCGACCATCTCTCTCGTCTTATGACGAATGACATAATGACCCCGCCAGATCAGTTCCCTGATGAAAGTATTTTAGCTGCTACAACCCTCCCTTGGTTTGCGCCCATTGCAAACTACTTAGCAACAGAACAAATCCCCGCTGATTGGCCAAAAACAAAACGGGATAAGTTCTTTGCTGATATTAAATATTATTTTTGGGAGGAGCCCGACCCTTTCCGCATTTGTGCCGATCAGGTCATTTGACGATGTGTCCCCGATTCTGAAATCCATGATATCTTAACACATTGTCACTCAATGGCCTGTGGCGAACATTTTTCGGGCAAGAAAACTACAGCTAAAATCTTTAATGCAGGATTTTATTGGCCCAGCTTGCACAGAGATGCTCATGACTTCGTTCGATCCTGTGTGCGTTGCCAGAGCATCGGCAACATGACTCGAAAGGATATGATGCCCCTTAATCCTATTTTAGAAGTTGAAATTTTCGATGTTTGGGGCATCGACTTCATGGGACCGTTCATCAACTCTGGTGGGTATTTGTATATATTAGTTGCAGTCGACTATGTTTCTAAATGGATGGAAGCAATACCCACCCGCACTAGTGATCACCGTGTGGTTGTCGAATTTCTTAAGAAAAATATTTTCTCAAGATTCGGCATATCAAAAGCCATTATCAGTGACGGAGGCTCACATTTCACCCACTCACAATTCCGTCACCTCCTTTCTAAATACGGGATTAATCGTAAAATTTTCACACCATATCATCCCCAAACTAATGGCCAGGCTGAAGTTTCTAACCGGGAAATTAAAAATATTTTACAAAAGACGGTTAGGCCCGACCGTAAAGATTGGTCCACCAAATTGGACGACGCTTTATGGGCCTACTGTACCACTTTTAAAACTCCACTTGGCATGTCTCCCTTCCGTCTGATTTTTGGGAAGGCAAGCCATCTCCCGGTAGAATTAGAACATAGGGCTTTTTGGGCAATAAAACAAGTCAATGTGGATTTATCTGACGTCGGTAATCGTAGAAAATTACAATTAACTGAATTGGAAGAATTACGTAATTTTTCCTATGAAAATGCGAGGATTTATAAAGACCAAACAAAGAAATTTCATGATAAATATATTGTTCGGAAACACTTTGACGTTAATCAACGTGTTTGGCTTTTCGATGAGAGATTACGTCTTTTTCCTGGAAAATTAAAATCTAAATGGACTGGCCCCTTTATTGTCCATAAAACATATCCATACGGTGCTGTTGACCTTTTTGATCCAAAAACTAATTCGACATTTCAAGTCAATGGCCAGCGTTTAAAGCCCTATTTTGACCATACGCCTAGAATTCCATCTGAATCCTTTAATTTTACTAAGCCAGCCACCCTTGATCACTAGTGCACATCACGCCTGGCTGAATGGCGTAAAAGAGAGCACTGTATGGGAGGTAACCCATCAATTTTTTCTTACTTTCCTTTTTTTTCTTCCAAGTTTTGTTCATCCTAAACCCAACCGTTCTTCACTAAGGTGATCCCTTTTCCCTCCTAATGCATAGGACATGGCATTTCTTAAGCATGGGGGAGTGTTTTTAAATTTTTACGATCGATTTAGGATGTTTAAAACCAAAAAACATACAATTTTCTTTATTTCCTGCTTGCATACCCAAACATAAAAATAAAAATGTTGAAAACTTTTTGAGGAAAAATTTTTAAATCGGGACTAAGGTCGAAAAATTCACTTTTGGTACAATGGGATTTAATCTTTAACAAACTAGGGATAAGGATATAGATCTGATCATTAGAATTCCAGGGTCTATTTTAGACTAGATTAGATATCCTTCTCTGAAATTCCACCTGAACTCATGATAGTTCAGGTGACTTGATCCTATTTTGTAATACAGAAAGTATTTGACTTAGTTTCTGATTCAAAAACTTGCTTATCTTAAGAAACTTCTTATGTCTATTTTCACACAAAAGCCAACACTTAAAAATAATTAAAACTTTTTTTGAAAAACTCCCGTGTTTGGATTTAGTAAAAGTCTGAAGCAGATCATTGGTTTGAGTTCCCACTGCCGAGAAGAAGGAAAATACCTTCTTTGAGGACGCGATGTCAACATGTTACCGCCTTGGCGCTGCTCTATATCTATATTTCATATCTTTAGATGGAGCATTAAAGCGCATTTTAGCAGCTCAAGTGTCTTGGACGGTGCTCTACCTATAGCGTCGGAGCAAGAGCTTGAGTTTGCTTGGAGCGCCCCTTTTCACCGCATCGTGTTTTGGGGTTGTGAGCTCCTGGGTGGTGTCATGGACAGTGCTATCCCGAAGTACTGGTGCCAGAGCCCCCTTGAGGAATGGTAACGGGAATGATGATCCCGACACATCTGTTGTAAGACTAAGCTAAAAATAAGCATAGGAGAGAAAAAAAAAATATATATATATAATAATAATAATAACACGTCCTTATAAATGTTGGCCTTTCACAAGCACAGACATAAGGTTTTAAAGGATTTTGCAAGTTGCGAATCAGATCCACGAGCCAGAAAAATCCTCAAAACAAACATTTCAAGTCATCTGAATTAACAAGGGGTTAATTTGTGAATTTTCTGGAAGATATATTGATCCCGTTTTGTCTAATGGTTGGATCCAAAAACAAATCCTGATGTTTATCTTCAACAAATCCCTACCTCCAGTGTTTTAATCTACCAAGGTCCATTAATCTCTTTTTCTCCTCAAAAGTCGAAAAAATTAGATTTCCCAAAAATTCTATTTTAAGTATTGCTAAGAGACTAGCAAAAGATAAGCATGGGGGTGTGATAAACGCCAGTTTATCATCATTCTTATGCATCAAAACAAACCTAGCTCTTAGGATTTTACTCTGCAAACGGGTTTTTGGGCTACATTTAGGCACAAAATAGGTTAGGCATGTATTGCATTTTTTATTGTCTTTTTAATATGTTTTTGTGAGTGTTAGGGATGTACAGATATATAGATCCCTAAAACCCTAGCACTTAAGAAGGCAAATGGTGAAGGAGAAGCCCAGACTAGCAGGAACTCAGCCTAATCTAGCTCACCTCAGCTTGATCTAGCTCACCTCAGCTTGATCCAGTTCACCGCAGCTGGAACCTAGCTTACTTGAACTAGGGTTAGCTCATCCCAGCTCCATTCAGCTAATCTCAGCTGGATGGCAACTCAAGAGAGTTTACCTTAGCTCACCCTAGCTCAAGTCAGCTCAGATCCAGCTCAACTTAGCTGAGTCTAGCTCATCTCAGCTCCCACTAGTCCATTGGGAGCTCTAGCTAGCTTAGCTAAGTTGACAGGAGTTCACCCCAGCTCAGATCCAGCTACATCCAGCTCCACTCAGCTCCAGCCAGCTGAAGAAGAACTCAACCCAGCTCAGGAAGCTCAAGTCCAGCTCCTGGGGACTCAGCTTAGCTCAACTCAGTTGAGCTAAGCTACCTTAGCTGCCTCAACCAGCTTGATTCTCCCTGGTAGCACCAGACCTAGCTCACCTCAGCTCATTTTGGTAGAAGCTAGCTCAGTTCAGCTTGGCTTAGCAACTAGCAAAGAACTAGCAAGCTAAGCCAGCTAGAGTGGCCCCATACCAGCCTCTTCAGTAGCAGCCAGCTCCAGCTCCAGCTCCAGATTTCTCCTCCTCAGCTCCTTCCTCCAAACCCTAGCTCCATTACCTTCTCCTCTACTCCTCCATTAGCTAAGCTAGCTTAGCTTAGCTTAGCTATGCTCCAACTTCCATGGCTTGTACCACCCTAAAAACCCACCTACCAACTCCACCCAACTAGCTCCACCTAAGCTCCACATAAGCTAACCTACTTGGCACCAACCTAACCTACCCACCACCTCCAAAAGACACCTAAAAGTGGTGCCAAAAACTACCCATAACGACCCCTTAATGGCACCACTTTTCCCTCCAAAATTTCCCCTCATCTCCACCACACAATCCCCCTTGAACCCATCTCCACCATCCACCTAACCCCCCTTCTAGAAGACCCCATGTTGGCGCCAACATGGTGGTGTCTCTCCACCACCAAAAGACACCAACACCACCATAACTACCGCCTTTACGACCCCTTGAGTTGGCGCCAACTCTCCTTAGCCATAGGATCACCAACCACCTCCATTCTTCCATCCTAGCCCTCCATTTCAAGGGGCACCTTAACCCCCCATCCTACCCTATAAAAGACCACTACCCACCACCATTCAAGTCATCCTTGGCTAGCAATTTCACTCTTATATTCCACCAAGAAGCCCACGTCCAAGAGAGAAGAAGAAGAAGAAGATTAAGGGGATATTCTGTCCCCTTGGTGCCTTCCCCTCTTCCCTTCTCTCTTGGGTCACGCCAGCCAAAGGAGAAGCCAGGCAAGGAAGATCTTGGAGGAGATCTTGAAGGTGGTCCACGCCACCTTGAAGGAGTTCTTGAGGGTGGTGTATGCCCACCCCTTGGAGAGAGCATTGAAGGTGGAAGCTTCCAACTTGGAGGAGCTCTCAAGGAAGGAGAAGAAGGAGGCTCTCTTTTCAAGCCAAGGAGCGGCTAGGCTTGGAGCAAGAAGACTCCCTTCTTCACCATTTTTTCAAGAGGATTTGTGTTTCTTTTCTTGCTTTTAGATTGTTTAATTCTAGTAGAAGCATTCCTCTACTTGTCCTTGAAAAGAACACTCATTCTACTCAATCAAATTGCCTTCTTTTAGCTTTTTATTGCAGTTGTTTTTGGTTCTAGCACTTGTTTCACCTCTTCTTCCTAATTACCCTAGGCCTCCACTTTCCTAGAGTGAGCTTAGGAAGAAGATATTTCTATCTTTTAGATTTTAGTTAATCATTTGTAGGTGTTAGTTCTTTTCGCTACAATCTGCAGTTTGCCCTCATCTTTTCAAAATACAAAAAAAAAAATTACATATTGAAAAATATCAAAAAGAAAGTTGTGATCTATCTGTAAGCAAGAGGATTAATTTTGTAATTTTTGCCTCCTTGGACGACCCTAGATACTCCCCTATCTAGGATGTAAATTTAAAAGCGAAAATGGATTCACGTGTTACAACGACGTTAAAAACCCGCTTTTACAAATCACACGTATTTCGCAATCACTCTTCACATTTTACTGCTTTATTCCTACTTAATAGAATAGCAAACCTTTAACCCTCTTACCTTATTGTTCCTATATCTAAACTAAGCCTTATACTCCAGCTCTGCTACAACTCCCGTTATTCCAGATCCAACTTCAGATCCTATTCCAGATCCAGCTCCAGATCTTCTTATTGCCTGCAATCGACATAATGCACTTAATCAGCACATTATTATTTTATGCATAGCTAAACTAAAGCAATAAAGATGCAGATAATGCTTATGCATGCATGAATTTCCCTAACTTATGCTAAGTTCTAGCCTAATCTAGGTCAATTAAGACCTATGATTCCTGTGCAATCAATCACCCCGTCTGAAATCTCTAAGTCTAAAAGATGTGGCTGAATCAGAATTGGCTTGGGTCTAGTTATCTCAAAAATAGAATCATTAATAAACTCAGTGGGGTGTAACTGACAATTAGGGCATTAGATTGAATCCCCCAGAAAATGCGATTCTGGATCCGTAATGTGAGCTCTAATAAGATCAGTTTCCTCAGTTATTGGGCTATCAAATGATTTTTTAGATTCTTTAGGCCTAATCGTCTCACAAAAATCGTGTTCTGTAAACTCGCGTGAGACTTCGCAACTCGAATCTTCACCATCAAAATCAAAGAAATCAAAATCCGTATTAATGTTTGTCCCAAAATCATCTATCATTTTCTGATCCATGGAGTCATATGTTTCCTCGTACCGCGGCTCAAGGATTTCAGGTGAAGAAATCAGATCATCCTTAATTAGTTGCTCTAATTCAATCTGGTCAGCCTCATAACATGTGTCCCCCCGATCAGGTGCCTGAGCGAGTTCTGACATTGGCTCTTATGAAGGGAGTTCATCCTAAGAATCATCCCACGATTGAACTAAAGCAACAACAAATCTCATCCTCAATTTCGCTAACTTCCCAAGTAGAAACTCACCTAGGTTCTTATCCTTAACATCCTAGAGCCAACCTAACAAATACTTGTTCAAATCATCAATCATTTCAATCAGGGGCTCCAATCTTTCAATGCAAGGTATTGGCTGAACTTCTAAAGATTGTATGATATTCCTCAAGTTGGCCAGAACCTTATCTTGAACCTGGTTACCCTGAACCGAATGAGTAGGTTCAGGGTTGGGTGGGCTTGGGGTCAATGTAGAGGAGTTAACAAATTGAGATTCGTTATACTCTTCCTAATAATAGGTCATTTCGAATTGTTCAAAAGGTGGTGATGACCTAAAGGCAGTGTAATCAGAGGATGGGTAAGGATCAATGTATCCATCTTGATTGTAGATCGTATTAGGTTGTCCATGAAAGGTTGATGATCTATAATCAATGTGGCTCTGAGAAGGATAGAAATCACAATCATAGTGTTCAAGGTTAGACCTTAAACACGGAGGTCCGGAATTGTATCCCCAATTCCAGTTATCCAAACTAACTGATGGTTGATTACAATATGAGTCGTGATAATCGTCATGTTGAGGATAATTCAAAGCAGGAGGGAAAGAGTAGGAATGCATATAATATGTGGAAGGATTCATGAGAGACGACAGGAAGAAAGGCGCCCTGCAACACAAGCAATCAAACCTGTCCTTAAGTGGGCTAGCCTAAAGACCAACAGACTCCCAGAACTCGTCTTGAGATAAAGAAATGATTTGATCTGCTTCTATCTGTTCAATCCAACCAGTTAGGAGGGACTGGGGAGAAGGTTCTTCCTTTGGCTTGTGCCTCCAGTTCCTAGTATACCCCCCAGCTGCGATCGTTTGATTATGCTCCCCTAGCTAGACATCAGATTGAACAGTAGAAACAGACTAATCGAAAATAATCTCATTCTGGGCTCTGAAGAGCGAGTCAAATCCTTAAGGTCAACATCTACTCTATTTTATTTAAGGCTAGGTTTGAATGTGCTTTGGAATGTGATGGGCCCTTTATCTGGGTTGTGCCATTAATGATTGATTGATGTGTGTGTGCGTGCACAACCAGTGGTTTTCAAGCAAGATTATTTTTGATGCGGTGAATTTTAGGGTTCAAAACTTTCTTAGTAGCTTTTAGGATTCAACTTTAGGCATTTTCAAACAAGTTTTGTTGGCACACCAGGTTTTGAAAGCACGGGTGAAGATGTTTTCCTTTGAAACTTAACAGAATGTGGAGTCCCTGGTAAATCCCTAAGAGTTGAACCTATATGGCAGCTACTTGATGACTTGATTATAAATGAAGTGGTGTGGTCCAATCCACTCAAACAATTAGCCTGTTGCACCACTTAATTAGGCACACAAGTGATTACCTAATCTGATTTCTACTCAATTATGTGTTTGGATGTGTGTACCGGCTCCAAAGATCGGTTTACCGGTTGAGTTTGAAAATCAGATGAGGTTTTGTACTGGTGGTCGGGCCCAGATAGGTGTGTTAATATGGTGATTTTATCGTTGAAGTGTGTATAGTGGTTAACCTAAATCGAACTTAACCATCTCTTTACAAAATTTTTAACCTGGCCTACTTGACTTTATCTTGGTCACTTTTAGGCCCAAGGTCGAACTCAAGGAAGTGGGGTTAGAAGTCAAGTTTCTACGCCATTCTTACAACGAATCTCTTCCATTCGTTTATTGTGTTTTTGGTGTTTTTCTATTTAGATTTTCTTCTGATAATTCTTGTCCTTGAGGCACACCCTCAAAATTAGGTTCTTGGCTTTGAGCCAAATCAGAGTTCCAAAATGGGTCTTGCTATTCGTAAGATAGAGTACCTGCAAGTGAAAGATTATCTTTGCTCTTTTATATATTTTTTTTATCTTTTTATCAGCATGCAAGAGAAATAGAAATAAAGTAAATATAGTATAGATATATATGTATATACTATATATGTATAAAGGGGTGGGGGGTGGAGGCGAAGATGGAGTGTAGCACGGGGTCTAGTTGGTCGTCATCTAGAAAGATGCAACCAACAGGACGAGATGCCACGTGGAGTGTAGGATGGATGGTGGAAGACCTGTGTGACCACGCTTTTTGTACGTGTGTATCGGGGAATATCAACAACTGGTGCAAATATTCCCGCGATACCACGAATGGTAAGTAATGTGAAAAAATATATATATATGTATGTATATATGTAAATATATCTATATGTATATATGGTTATAAATATATAGGTATATATATATGTATATATATATATGTATATATATATATATATATAAGTATATGTATAGATAGATATATGTATATGTATATATATATGTATAAGTATGTATATATAACTATATAGATGTAAATATATATATATATATATATAGTAATATATGTATATAGATATATGTAGATGGATATGTGTATATATATATATATGTATATATAGTTATATAGATGGATATGTATATATGTATGTATATTTATATATATATATAAATATATATATATGTATGTATAAGTATATGTGTTTATATATGTATATATGTATATATATATATATGTATGTAAATAGACTAATACATATTTATATAGGTACTAATATATGTATAGATATAGGTATACATATATATGTATATATATGTATATAAGTATATGTGTATATGTAAATATATATGTATATATAAGTATATCGATATATATATATATAAATATATGTATGTATGTATACTAATAATTTAAGTATATAGATACTACTATATATATAGATATAAGTATATATATATATATATGTAAATATATGAATATATATCAATATATATATATGTATATGTATATATATATATGTATATAATAATATATCAGTGAGAGTGTGTGTGTGCGAGAGTGTGAGTGTGTGTGTATGTGTTGGTAAAGAGAGTGAGAGAGTGCTGTGTGTGAGGGAGAGAGAGAGAGAGCACGAGAGAGAGAGGGCTTCTACTGAGGAAAAGAGAGGCGTTTAAGTCGTCTGAGGCAGCCAGGCATCGTCTGAAGGTTCCATGCGCATGCACAGGCACGTATGCACGTAGAGAGTCACGCGTACGTAGGGGAGTGGGCACGGAGGAAGGAACGCAGTGCACCGCACTGTGCAAAGGGCTGGAGTGGGTGCTGGCAGGCGCACACGGGAGAAGACGCGGGCGGGAGAGAGAGCACGACAGGGCACGTGGAGAGGGAGGCAAGGGCACCTGCAGGCGCGTGTGGTGGCCAACGTGCGCTACTGCCGCCTTGCTGCTGCTGCTGTGGAGCTCGGTCGGCTACTGCAGGGGTGTGTGGTGGCCGATAGAGCTTCAAAGCTGAAGCTTTGCGGTAATGGCTGAAGGTGCTTCAAACGGCGAAACAAGGAAAGAGCCACCACGCCCACCGGCTCTTTGATGAGCTGGGCGGTGGTGGACTCACGGTGGTGGTTGTGCACCACTGTGAGGTGCTCCTGTCTACAAGGTGTCTCCTCAGAGGACGAGGGCCTGCGTATGGAAGGAGAGGGGAGGGGACGGTGTCCTGGAAGGAGAAGAAGCTACTGTGTGTTGGGTTTTTGGCGCGGAGGACCAGGCTCCCTTCAAAGGAAGAAGTCGCCCTATTTTTTTAGAAGAAGAAAGCATGCACAGCCATGCCTTGGCTGTGCGTGGCTTGTGCATGGCGAGGCTGCATGCGGCTGGCACGGAGGGGTGTGAGCAAGGAATGGCACGAAGAAGAGGTTGCCATGCAGCCACGGGAAGAGTTTCAAGGTCAAGTAGTAATGAAAATAAAAAGATGGTGAATTTTGCAAAGATGCACTTGAGGAAAAAATGTTAATTGCAAGGCCATTTATTTCACTCTCCTCCCCTCTCAATTAAATGCATGCATGCATGTATTTTCACAAATGCGACTATGGAAACCTAATATGCACTGGTAATGCTAGGAAATAGAACAAGACGGCACAATTGCAGGTTTATTTTTGCGATGCAATCATACCCCCATGCCTATCTTTTGCTAGTCCCTAGGAAAACATTTTTTTGTGTTGTATTTAGAAATGATCTTTAAGCTGAACATTTTCTCCTGAGGCAACATAGGTGTGTTTATTGTTGGATATTGTGAGAACCAATTGTAGAGAAGACTACCAGTACTTTAAGTCTCACATGATATAGATCATCTCTCGACTAACCAGGACTCTTGATATTTAAACCTTAAGTACGATTTCCAGGACCTAGGAGGTTTTTTCCATACTCGAGAGCTCAAGAGGTTATGGCTTGTGCTTAGTGAAGAATCAAGACTAACCAGATGAACATTAAGACTCAAGCCCAGGATTTCATGAATTTTTAAGTACTGGTTGGTCCCAGTTTCAGCTCATGTCTTTGGATTGACCCTTAAAAAGATGATGGAAACTCAACTCCCATTTTCTGACATTTGTGGCTCAAAGGAAACAAGGTATTTATAACCTGCCCTGAAGAACTTCTTATAGGGTGAAGACGTTACAGACATTTGTGAGATATACTGACTTATTTGCATCTTTTTTTTTTTTTTTGAAACACGTGTCAGTATATCTCTTACAACATTATTCGGAGGAGCACACTTTTTTCTTTTTGGTGGGAGAGTTCCTTTTGCTGGAAAGAGCCTCTCCTAGACACAAGACTAAAGATTGGGTAAAAAGTCTACTTGCGCGCACAGGTAAGGACTCCACCTTCCCTAATGAACACTAGGGTTGTTCACCTGGTCTTTCCTAATATGTGTAGTGTGAACTAAGATTACTTAGGCTCTCAAGTAGAAGCAAACCAACGGAGCCTATACTGGTGTCTCAGGTACAAGAATACGTCCTTAGTTAGGAGAGATTCCGATCTATTTTGTCAATGCTCAAGTGAATTAAGCCGAGTCTGAGCGAATCAAGCTTCTGTGGCCTGGAAAGTCTTCAAAACAGTGGTTGAATATCCGTAAACACTTATTATATTTTAGTTTCAGCTTTGAGATCATTACTAAACACCATTTTCATTTTTCATTTTTTATTTTTCTTACATATTTATAAATAGGTGGAAACTACATGATACCATAAAATACCTAGATCCTAAGGATGCCTATCCACCCCCCCATGCCAAACGATGCTATGTCCTCATATGCCTGCAGGGAAAGGTAGAGAAAGGACGAAAGATCGGGTAACAAGAGCTGAGGTGCAGGGTATACAGCAGGGTGGTTGGGTGGGTGGATGGTAAGTGGTGAAGTGAAAAGTGAAGTGATCGTGATAGTGGCGTGAAAAGTGATGGTGGATGGTGAGTGTTGTTGGGGTGCCTCCCAACGAGAGCTGAATTTAACGTCCCCAGTTAGACTCAGAATGCGGCAAAGAATTAGTTACCCTCCAGCAGGGCAACAGTTTCACCAACGGGGGCAGGTTCAGGAGTAAGATAGGGTTTCAAACGCTGCCCGTTGACCATAAATTTATGCCCAGATTTGGGATCTTCGATCTCAACGACCCCGTTGGGAAATGGTCTCGTGACTAGGAAAGGACCAATCCATTTGGACTTTAGTTTCCCAGGAAAGAATTTGAGTCAGGCATTATAGAGCCAAACTTGCTGAGATGGCTCAAATTCTTTCCGCCGAATACTGCTGTCATGAAAAGACATAGTGTGTTGTTTCAAGGTTAAAGCAGAATCATAGGCTTCACGACGGAGCTCTTCCAGCTTCTAGAGTTGGAGTTTCCTTTCTCAACCACACAGGTCTAGGTCGAGGTTACATTGGTGAACAACCCAACAAGCGCGGTGCTCCAACTCCATGGGCAAATGACAAGGCTTCCCGTAAATGAATCTATACGGAGACATACCAAGGGGAGCCTTGAAGGCGGTCCGATACACCCAAAGTACGTCAGTCAGCCTATCGGACCAATCCTTATAGTCAGGCCGAACCATTTTCTGGAGAATTTGCTTGATTTGCCAGTTCAACACTACTGCTTGGCCGTTCGTCTGAGGATGATATGGGGATGTGATACGATGGTGAGCTCCGTATTTCCTCAGAAGTACCTGAAAAGACGCATGGGTAAAATGGCTTCCTCCATCCGAAATAATGGCTCGAGGGATCCCAAAGCGTGCAAAGATGTGGTTTTTGACAAATCGGGTGGATATAACATGGTTAGCACGGCGTGCGGGAATAGCCTCGATCCATTTCAAAACATAGTCAATGGCTACAAGGTTGAATTCGAAGCCGTTGGAAGGAGGAAAGGGACCCATGAAATCAATTCCCCAAATGTCGAAGATTTCTGCAGCTAGGATGGGTTGCAAGTGCATCATGTCACGACGTGACATTGACCCTAACGACTGGCACCTAGTGCAATTCTTGGCATAATTATGTGCATCTGGTGAAGGGAGGGCCAAAAGAAACAGCACTGCAACACCTTGGCTGCAGTTTTCCACCCAGAGAAATGGCCTTCGCAAGCCTGATCATGGCAGAAGGATAGCACAATGGGGAATTTGCTGTCAGGAACATAGCAATGGATGATTTGATCAGCACCTATGAGAAAAAGAAGTGGATTATCCCAGAAATAGTACTTTGCTTCTACCATGAGACGCTCGCACTGGTTTTTAGGCCAGCCACGTGGAAGGGATCCAGAAGTAACGTAATTGGCAATGTCGGCATACCATGCTCCACTTGTCACATTTATTGCCAATAGGTGCTCATCAGGAAAAATTTCATTGATCGGCGAGTAAGTCCAATATGGTCAGGGTCTAGTCTGGAAAGGTGATCAGCCACAGCATTCTAGGCTCCAGCCTTATCGCGAATCTCAATGTCAAATTCTTGGAGCAGAAGGATCCAACGAATCAGCCTAGGCTTAGCATCCTTCTTGTGCATGAGATGGAAAATGGCCACGTGATCAGTCAAAACAATAACGTGCGAGCCCAGAAGGTAAGAGCGGAATTTCTCTAGCCCAAAGATGACCGCCAGTAGTTCCTTTTCAGTGGTAGTATAATTATGCTGGGCCTCGTCCAACGTCTTACTAGCGTAGTACACCACAAAGGGGTGTCTATCTCATCTTTGTCCCAAGATGGCTTCGACTGCAAGGTCGGAAGCATCACACATGAGTTCAAAGTCGAGGGACCAATCAGGTGGTTGGAGAACAGGGGCCTTGGTGACAGCATTACACTGCTATGTGAATGCTCGTATGCAGTCGGGGACCATATCGAAGGGTACATCGGCCGATAGGAGATGAGTTAATGGTTGAGAAATCTTGGAGAAATCTTTGATGAATCTCCTATAGAAACCGATGTGTCCCAGGAAGGAGCGGATTTGCTTAATAGAGCTAGGCATAGGTAAATCATCAATTATGTCAAGCTTAGCTCTGTCAACCTCGATACCCCTAACGGAGATGATATGTCCGAGAACAATTCCCTCGTGCACCATAAAATGACTTTTTTCTCAAGAAAGCACGAGGTTTACATCAATACATCTCCTAAGGATACGAGTCAGGTTGGCAAGACAATCATCGAAAGATGGTCCAAAGACCAAAAAGTCATCCATGAAGACCTCGAGAAAGTCACCCACCATGTCATGGAATATCACCAGCACACATCTCTGGAAAGTTGCTAGCGCATTGCAAAGTCCGAACGGCATCCTTCTAAATGCAAAGGTGCCAAAGGGGCAGGTAAAAGTGGTTTTCTCTTGGTCTCGGGGGTCAATTGCCACCTGGTTATATCCTGAGAATCCATTCAGGAAAAAGAAAAATTTATTTCCCGCTAACCGCTCCAGAATTTGGTCAATGAATGGTAGCGGAAAATGATCTTTCTTAGTTGCTGCATTGAGTTTCCTATAATCCACTCACACTCTCCAAGATGTAGGAGTGCGTGTAGGGATGGATTCGCCCCTGTCATTGACACGGATGGTGAGTCCTACCTTTTTGGGTACCACGTGGATCGGACTCACCCAGGGGCTATCGCTGATCGGGTAGATTATACCTGCATCCAGCCACTTAATGATTTCTTTCTAAACGACCTCCCGCATGTTAGGGTTGAGACGTCGCTGCATCTTGCGGGAAGGTCGAGCCTCCTCCTCCGTATATATACGGTGAGTGCAGTAGGAGGGGCTAATGCTAGATAAGTTAGATAAGGACCATCCAATAGCTGCCTTGTGTTCTATGAGGACCTTTGTTAGTTTGCACTCTTGCTCCCTGGTCAATTTTGAACTGATGATTATAGGGAATGTTTCATTTGCTCCCAGGAAAACATACTTAAGTGTATTAGGCAGCTCTTTCATCTCGGGAGTGGATGGTGAAATGTCTGGCATTTCATGGGACGAGAGTGTCCCAGGCGGATTAGAAAACAAGTCAGAGAGAAGAAGTTGGCCCTCAGATTGGCCAAGAAGAGGGGCTTCTTGGATAGAAGGATCCGAAAAGGAATAGCCCCAGTGAGAAGCATATGGGCTCAAGGTCCCAGTGTGGATTTGCAAATCTGCCTGATTTGGCGGGAAAGAAAGGGCAATCCGGTCTTCATGAGTGTATACCGACGGTGAGTAGCCCGGATATGACTCAGACCATGAGGTATGGGAAGTAGAGAAAACCTCATCAGAAGTCTGGCCAGGAGAAGGTACGGGACAAGGGAGGGATGGGGGAACGTCACAATATGCGTTAGTCAAGCAATCTTCAGTGTTTATAGGTAATCTGCAGTAGTAAGAATAGGTCCCAATTAGTCTGATACATGTGCTGACGGCCGTGTCCTTGTTAGACGTGTCATCCTCGATGCAATCGCAATCAAAGTTCTTGGCTACCTTGAAGATGTTAAGCTTGAGCTTTTCAGATCCAACAGCAGTCTCAATACAGCCTGACTCGCAGTCGATGTGGGCACAGGCTGTGGCCAAGAAGGGTCGATCGAGGATGATCGGACAATCAGAAAGTGAGCTAGGAACTTCCATATCTAAAATAAGAAAGTCAACAGGAAAATAGAGACTGTTGACCCTAACCACCACGTCTTCCACCACACCCTTTGGGATTTTGATAGAACGATCTGCCAACTGTAACGTGACAGGGGTGGGTTTCAGATTTCCCAAGGAAAATTTTTTGAGCATGATGGTTGGTATGAGATTAATGGAAGATCCTAGATCAAGCAGGGCACGGCTAAAATTGCAGCCTTGGATGCTACAGGAATTGAGTGGTGTGCCCGGATCTTTCTACTTCGATGGTACGTTTGACAGTATAGCACAACTAGCATGAGGCTAGAGAACCCTCAGATTCTTGGTTTTCATTGACTATCACCTGGGTGTTGTGTAGTCTTTGAAAAATCGGGCGACAGTAGGTATGTGGTCGATAGCCTCGAGCAGAGGTACCTTGATTTCTACATCCTTGAACAAATTATGCAGGTTATCAAAGGCCTGCGTATCTTTCCTTTTGCCTTTTGGCTCCCTCAGTAGAGCCTCAGGGAATGGAACTTATTCTGGCACAAATTTGGGTGTATCGTCCACTCGCGAATGCGGTGCGCATCCCGATTGAGAGGGCAACGAAGAAGATGGGCCAGGATCTGGTCGAGGCGGATAGACGGTCTGCTTACCACTCCTCATAGTGATAGCATTGGACGATGCAGGTCCAGTGGGATCATTAGGTGGAGGAGGGTTCGCAATAGGGACATAAGAGTGTGGTGCTGCAGCGAGATTAGCTTGAAATCCTTGGTGGAATGCTCGGAGCCTACAGAATCTGATTAACCTACCCCTAAGAAGGTCGTACCTGCGGTTGAGGACCATGGGGTATGAAATTTCGTGGGTTTAGAATTGGTTGGGTAGGAAGAGTGCCCTGAGATCGAGTTGCCATGCGTAGTTGACTGATCTCAGCATTCTACTGTGCCAATTGGTGTTGAAGAGAGGTCATGTTCTCTTCATGGCGCTTTGACATTTCCGCCATCATTCGCATCAATTTGTCAAGAGGACTTGATGCATGTTCTGCTTGCGGTACACAAGGGCCTGATGGCAGATTCACCGTAGGATTAGACTGGGCCCTTGGGATGACAGGTGCAGACGGTCGCATTAGTCCACCCGCGAGGTTTTGGCATTGCGGGTTGTTGGACCATGCGAAATTTGGATGATTTCACCACCCTGGGTTATAAGTGGCAAAGAACGGGTTATTCCCAGGGCGCAAGCGTCTTCTATGCCAGAAGATGTGCCCGCATGTATGTGTCCGAGAACATAGAGGCTTGGCCCTCCGTGTCAAAATACTAGCTCGCAGAAGCCAGTTCCACATGACTTACCGAGTCACTCGGTGTGACACTTGGTAAGGAAGGTCGTACGAGGTTTCTCGGGATAAGCCTGGTGTTGGAAGAATTGGGATTGTGATGAAGTGGTGAGGTGGGGGTGTTCGCCATAGAACGGGCGAAGTTGGCTAGAACCTCGTCCAGCTTCTTGTGCACGACGGAGACTTCATCGAATTTTTGTGCTATAAGGCTGAGATTAGTGGATAAATGGGAGGGTCTCGTGTCAACTTCGTGGACATTTCGGGGCTGGCTGGTATGATTAAAGGCGACAATGGATGCAATGTTCATTGAGTTTTCGCTCATATTTTCAAATAATTCAAATGCTCCATTCTCGTCTTTATTCATAAAATTCCCTCCGTAGGAAACATTTGCAATCTGCTTCAAAGTCTCATTTAGCCCGTAGTAGAAAATTTGGGCTATATGCCACTTAGGCAGAGCGTGGTGCGGACACTTCTTGAGGAGGTCATTATATCTCTTCAATGCCTCATGAAATTGTTCGCCGTTTTGTTGCGTAAATGAAGTGATAGCACGATGAAGCGCATTGGTTCACCCGATTGGGAAGAACTTCTTGAGAAACACTGTTCATATCTCTTCCCAAGAGTGAATGGTTCTCCCAAGGGTGCATAACCACTGCGATGCTTTATCCCGGAATGAAAATGGGAACATTTTCATGAGGACTATAGGTAACTCGATGTTTCTTGGTTTAACAGTTTCAGCTAATCGAGTTAGGTCTTCCAAGTGGAGAAAAGGATCTTCACTTGCAAGACCATGGAAGTGAAAATTTATTAGGCCAATTATGTTCAGTTTCAATTCAAAGTTGTCCCCGCCCATGGGGACCCGAATTTGTCCTATGGTCTCTGTCGCAGCGGGATTCTGATAGGAGCTAAGAGACCTAGGCTCCTCCCGTTCAGGAGGGTTCTGCACTTCCTCCAATGTTTCTCGAATGGCCTCAATTTTTTCATTATACATTTCCATTTGGGCTTGGAGGTAGGTTATGGGATCTAAGGCTCCACCACCTGGTGGGTTTTGAGGGATGTTTCCTCCCTCGGGATTTGGGTGTGGGTGTGCAACCATGTTTGTGGAGGAGGAGGATGATTCAGCTTCTTTTCTAAATTTATCAGGCAATTCACACAGTTCAGGGATTTGTGACCTCCTCCCAAACATGCACTACTACAGGAAGAATTGGGGAGATAAGAAGGGAAAAGAGATGAGAGAAATGACACCGCAAAGGTACACTTGATGACAAATCAGTACAATCAAATTCCTAACCTCTACAGTGTGCCCTTAGACCTAAAGATCTAAGTTACCAACTATCACGAACTACGGAACCGAATGCGAGCATCGTGGAACCACCGGGCCAGATTGAAAGGCCATTTACCCCAGTCTTAGACACCCGATAGCTCGCGGGAACCCTCATCAACACGTAGGCACTACACGCCGGTAGTTAGACCTCCAATCCTTAATAAGGGTCAAGTTGCTACAAGTTTTAGTTAGAGGCTTAGGATCAAGTGCTTTTGGAATGTGAAGGGCATTGTTTACGGGTAATGCCCAAGTGATTGATTTTTCAAGTGTGTAAAACAAGCATGCAATGGGGAAATCTCCCCGAATTGAAGTTTTTAATTGGTGAATGATTTTTAGAGTTCAGCCTTAAGAAGTATGGATTTTAGGATTTCGCTGAAATACCAATTCAACCAATCTCCGGGTTTTGCAAGAATACAAGTTTTCTTCTAAGCCCAACAAACCCTTCTTCAATATCAATTAGTTAATGCATGGTAAAATGCAATGGGCTTCCCTAGATGGAGATTTCTATGTGTGGATGCACGAATCAGTTTTAGATTAGTGTGAAAGGGAGCCAAAGCACTTCAATTCAAGTGCTCCCAATCACCAAAAATCATTTCCACACACAAGGCTCAACCAAAAGATGAGGAAAATCAAATTGTTGGGGTTGAAGTATTCGGAATCAAATCTTAGGAAAGTTGAAAAGTCGTGGTGGGGTTGGAATCAACTCAATTCCAAGTCTCCGCACCAAAATTGTGATCCCGAATTTGCAGATAAGTGAGGCAAAAGAGGGGTGCAATCAATCTTTTTATGTTTGCCTCAAAGAATACTTTACATGGCGAAAAGTTCAAGAATCAAGATTCTTGGATTTTCGCTATGCAAAGTAAGGAGGGAAATCCCGGGGCGGTGGGAGTAAAGGCAATCAATCAAACAAGTGAATTTTAATCCACTTGCCCCAAGAGATCCCAAGAAGTTTTTCTAGTTTTTAGTTTTTTTTTTATTAAGGTGACAAGTTAACCTAGGTTGCTAAGAAAGATAGACCTACTTGTGCAGCAACGTGTGCAGAGCTCCAGTGCAGTGTCGGCGTCTTCATGCTCTCGTTCCTACCTTGGATCTGCCTACATCTCCGACTTCATCTGCCTGTGTTCTCCTTGCAATAGGTTTACCTGCACACCAAAAACAAAGACACCCGTGAAGAAAGAAGAGAAAAAATGAAAGGAATGGAATAGAAACTTACTTGAAGGCTCACGTCCCTGGCAACGGCACCACCAGAAAAAGATGGTGGTCGGGCATGGATAGGTGTGTTAATATGGTGATTTTATCATTGAAGTGTGTATAGTGGTTAACCTAAATCGGACCTAACTATCTCTTTACATAATTTTTAACCTGGCCTACTTGATTTTGTCTTGGTCACTTTTAGGC
The DNA here is from genome assembly GCA_037157565.1 of Thalassia testudinum. Lineage (NCBI taxonomy): Eukaryota > Viridiplantae > Streptophyta > Magnoliopsida > Alismatales > Hydrocharitaceae > Thalassia > Thalassia testudinum. Next base: position 18,959,842 of record JAZHRO010000063.1, read on the forward strand.
CCAGGGTCGAACTCAGGGAAGTGGGGTTAGAAGTCAAGTTTCTACGCCTTTCCTACAAGGAATCTCTTCCGTTCATTTATTGTGTTTTTGGTGTTTTTCTATTTAGATTTTTTTCTGATAATTCTTGTCCTTGAGGCACACCCTCAAAATTAGGTTCTTGGCTTTGAGCCAAATCAAGGTTCCAAAATGAATCTTGCTATTCACAAGATGGAGTACCTGCAAGTCAAAGATTATCTTTTCTCTTTTATATATTATTTTCTCTTTTTATGGGCATGCAAGAGAAATAGAAATAAAGTAAATATAGTATAGTTATATATGTATATACTATATATGTATAAAGGGGTGGGGGTGGAGGCGGAGATGGAGTGTAGCACAGTGTCTAGTCGATCGTCATTTAGAACGACGCAACCAACAAGACAAGGTGCCGCATGGAGTCTAGGATGGATGGTGGAAGATGTGTGTGACCACGCTTTCTGTACGTGTGTATCGGGGAATATCATCAACTGGTGCAGATATTCCCGCGATACCACATATGATAAGTAATGTGAAAAAAAAAAAATATATATATATGTATGTATATATGTAAATATATCTTTATGTATATATGCTTATAAATATATAGGTATATATATATATGTATATATATATATGTGTATATATATGTATATATATATATATATATAAGTATATGTATAGATAGATATATGTGTAGATATATGTATATGTATATATATATGTATAAGTATGTATATATAACTATATAGATGTAAATATATATATATATATATATATATATAGTAATATTTGTATATAGATATATGTAGATAGATATGTATATATATATATATATATGTATATATTGTTATATAGATGGATATGTATACATATATATGTATGTATGTATAAGTATATGTGTATATATATGTATATATATATATAAGTATATAGATGTATATATATATATATATGTATGTATATACACTAATACATATTTATATAAGACTAATATATGTATAGATATAGGTATATATGTATATGTATATATATGTATATAAGTATATGTGTATATGTAAATATATATGTATATAGAAGTATATCGATATATATATATATGTATGTATGTATACTAATACTTTAAGTATATAGATACTACTATATGTATAGATATAAGTATATATATATGTAAATATATATATGTATATAAATATATGTATATATATTAATATATATATGTATATGTATATATATATATGTATATAATAATATATAAGTGAGAGTGTGTGTGCGATAGTGTGAGTGTGTGTGTATGTGTTGGTAAAGAGAGTGAGAGAGTGCTGTGAGAGAGAGAGAGAGCAAGAGAGAGAGGGCTTCTGCTGAGGAAAAGAGAGGCATTTAAGTCATCTGAGGCAGCCAGGCGTCGTTTGAAGGTTCCACGTGCGCGCGCGGGTGCGTATGCGTGCATAGAGGCGCACACACGCAGGGGAGTGGGCACAGAGGAAGGAACGCAGCACACCGCACTGTGCGAAGGGCTGGAGCGGGTGCTGGCAGGTGCATGCGGGCGAAGACGTGGGTGGGAGAGAGAGCGTGATACGGCGCACAGAGAGGGAGGCAAGGGCACTTGCAAGCGCGCGCGGTGGCCTGCGTGCGCTGTGCCGCCTTGCTGCTACTGCTGTGGAGCTCGGCCAGCTGCTGCAGGGAAGTGCGGTGGTCGGTAGAGCTTCAAAGCTGAAGCTTTGTGGTAATGGCTGAAGGTGCTTCAAATGGCGAAACAAGGAAAGAGCCACCACGCCCACCGGCTCTTTGATGAGCTGGGCGATGGTGGACTCACGGTGGTGGTTGTGCACCACTATGAGGTGCTCCTGTCCGCAGGGTGTCTCCTCAGAGGAGGAGGGCCTGCGTATGGAGGGAGAGGGGAGGGGACGGTGGCCTAGAAGGAGAAGAAGCTGCTGTGTGTTAGGTTTTTGCAGTGGAGGACCAGGCTCCCATCAAAGGATGAAGCCGCCCTATTTTGTTAGAAGAAAGCATGCACAGCCATGCCCTGGCTGTGCATGGCTTCTGCATGGCGAGGCTACATGCGGCTGGCAGGGAGGGGTGTGAGCAGGGAATGGCGAGAAGAAGAAGAGGTTGCCATGCAGCTGCGGGAAGAGTTTCAAAGTCAAGTAGTAATGAAAATAAAAGGATGGTGAATTTTGCAAAGATGCACTTGAGGAAAAAATGTTAATTGCAAGGCCATTTATTTCACTCTCCTCCCCTCTCAATTAAATGCTTGCATGGATGTATTTTCACAAATGCGACTATGGAAACCTAATATGCACTGGTAATGCTAGGAAATAGCACAAGACAGCACAATTGCAGGTGTATTTTTGCGGTGCAATCATGTACCTCTGTGAGAATTTTTTTTATTTTTCTTTTTAAATGTGGAGGTTGAGGCGGGTGTGGTTGTCAAACAATCAAACAAAACTAACCTTAGAGTTTATAAGGACACCTAAGTTAATTGATGTTTGTGTTATTACGTGGTGGAATGAAAACTAATGGGTGGGAGGTGGGGGATAACTTACAGAACCTTCAACAGAACCTTGCTCCACTCTACCGCTTTTGCTCGTTTCAAATGAGTACCTGCAATTACAATAAGAAAGGAAAGAAGTGAGGTAAATGATTTGTAAATTGTAAAAATGCGAAAAAAATCAAAGATCGCTTGCCCAGCAACGACACCAAAATGTTGAAACTATGAGTTGCTACGCTAATGTATTTGGTTTTGAAAACCTGTCATTGTAGTTTAAAAGTGAAAAACTCGTGTTCAACAAATAAAATTTATACCGGAATAGAAATCCCGGGCCGAACTCAGGGAAGTGGACATTCGATTTAAAAAGACGCATTTAATTTATTGGTCACAAAGTAAATTAATTGATTAGAAACTATCTATTTACACTAAATAGAAGAGAGAGAAAATGAGAGAGAGAGGGAGAATATTACAAACAAAAATCAGAAAACGATGTAGAATGAACATGGAACTCATTAAAGAGATTGTTCGTTACACTAAACATTACGGCTAGAAAGTAGAAAATGATTACACTAGAAAGTAGTAAATCTACTCTAGAAAGTATTAAAAAGAATGGAGAGAGAATTATCCTCCTCGACGATCGCTTGGAGGATAAGCTGGATGGGACAACCTTTGAAGACGGGGAATGGAGTAGGATGAAGGAGGATGAAGCGGGAAGAATGAAAACGGGGCAACACGTTGTCGTCGTCGCGAGATCACTTCCAAAAGGGGGACGAAAATTGGACTTTATCTCTTGAGAAGCATCCCGAGTGTGGGACAAGCTTCTCTTGAGCTTTGGAGAGGGAGAGAAGAGAAAGAAGGGATCCAGAATTTCTTATGGAGGGGGTCTCCTTTTATAGTTGCAAGGAGTGAGGGCAATTTGGTCATTACAAGTTGAAAATCATTAATTAGAAACCTGTAGTGATGGATAAATCTGTCACTAAAGGCCCGAACGTGGCCGAAGTGGGGTGGCACGCTCGCACCTGCTCATCTCCCTGCACTCAACGCCTTTCCACATTCTTTAAATCTCAGCCGTTCGATCGTGAGATTGAATGGCTAAGAGCGCTCCTCGTTGCACCTCCTCAGCTCTCACTTGCATGTATAATCCAGCATCTTCACCACATGTCCAATTGCACGTGAGCTCTATAAAGCATGCGCAGCCAGCTCGATCGCGATTGAGCGCTCCTCACGCCCGCTCGCCTGCGCGCCCATTGCGTTCTCCTTGCTGCTCGAACCTGCGCCCAACCGCGAGCAAGTGCTCTATCCACTACGCTACGTGCGTGGATGGGTGGGTTGAGTGTCTTCTGGTCGCGCGCCCTGGATTGTTGGATTGAGATCCAATGGTCGAGATTGCTTCTTCAAATGGCCTTCAAAAGTTGAGGGCAAACGGTTGAGCACCACTCTCAGCTATTGGATCTTGATTCAACGGTGGAGACGTGTGGGTGCTAGGAGTTTCAGAAGTTGAGGGCGGCCGGTTGGGTGGCTGAGATGGTGCAACGTGGCACCATCTTCGCAGTCCATCTTCTAGATGATGTAGATGGTGCCACAGTTGTTGGATTGAGTTGATTTTCACGCCGTTAGGCTACGATCGTCGATCCGAATCGATCCATGCAGTCGGATTTGTCGTTTGAAGTGCAGATTCACTCAATCTTGGTCCTTGATCTTCTAAGGTTCCTCGATCTCCATGTGATGCTATAGATGTCTGATTAGGGTGATCTTGGAGTCGTTGAACTCCAATCATCACCCTGATCAAATCTGTACGGTTGGATCTTTGTTTCGAGGCCCCGATAAAAATTTTGCTCTGTCCCTGAACATAAATGGAGACAATTAACCGCCATTTTATTCAAACTAATCTAAATGCAATATGATGCATGCTATGCAATATTTATAGTATGCAATGCAATTCTATGCTTAAGAACATGCATAAATAGACATCTTATGTAGTGTAAACATGTTTACATCAGTGATACTGAGTTAAATGGATTCATATTTGGTGGCACAGACTCATCTGGTGCTACATGTGGTCTAGTACTGCAGACTCGAACTCTCAAGACTATCAAATGACTCAACCCAGAGAGAGGCTAAACAACTATGCTCTCTTGATGTTCCTTTATGCTCACTCTTTTCCTTCTTTTCTTTCTGAGATCACAAATCTCACCAAATTTGGTAAGTGTACTCACTATTTGGTGGCCTCACATGGCATTCACACTTCAATTAAAGTCCTAATAACCCTACAACTAATTTAAAGTTCCTCAACCAGTATTCAGGCGATCAGAAATACTAAAAAGTAGGCATGGGTCATATTTGGTGGATTCTGATGGGTGCTTTTGTTGCCTCAGAAACATCATCACATAATGAAATGTGATACGAAGATAAAACTATAAACTTGAACTCTTTTCTTTTTGTTTTCTCTCCCTCTTTTTTCCTATTTTTCTAAATATAAATGTTTCTCTTTTTTTTTTGTTTTCTTTGTTTGTTTATTTTTTTTTTGAGAGCAACTACTAACTTAAAGCGATGCATACTTTTATTTATGAGGCATTATTAGGAATGATGATGGTCAAGAGAATATTGTGTGTCTTATTTGGTGGAAGTGACTACTCTCGGCACCAGGAAAAGATGGATAGGACAATTGTATTTCTAACCTTGGAAATTACTACCCTCCTTCAGCCAAGGACTATATGAAGGACGATCGTAACCATCCACCATAGTCATAGTTTTATTCAGACTCAATCTCTATGTATCTGCCATATTTGGTGACTCTCGGGAATTCACACAATATAAGCACACAGGAACAGAGAACAAAAACTATGCCTAACTCTGAGGTATCATCATCTAATTATCCATAATTTAAGAGTCCTTGCACTAGACTTAGTACACCAGTAATCTCTCTACTTTCTCCTCACAAATAATAGGTAAATCTAATAGAAGATAGTATGCCTGGCTCCCTATTAACTGTCCAAGGGTTCAGTAGACTAAAAAGGCTTATTAGTTTTCTTCAAAGATCCATTACCAAGTATACGTGCAAATGAAATAAATGTATTGGATTCTAAAATTAAGAAACAATTTAAGTAGAAAATCTTTGATGACACTTCCTTTATAACAATCTTCTACTAGGGACTAACCAGTTCAGCTCAACAGACTTTTTTTTTTATACTAATGCACTTAACCTAAATGCATGAATACTGCCTGAAATGCAAAATGCACCCTCCCATGCCTAAACCCTATAATGTCCTCAATGTAAAATTAAAACAGGGGGAGAAAGGAAAGAGATCACCTGATGATGGTGTTATTCTGAACGCTAGGTTGCCTCCCAACAAGCACTGCATTTTCTGTCGGTAGCCAGAATTATAGGGAACTTGTAAGTCTGGTTCCAAACAAAAAGAGCTAAGCCCTAAAAAAATGCTTAATAGCATGGGCTTAGAAAATAGGTAGCCATGGATGTTGGTGAGCTGCTGATGCAACGTTATCCCAAATGCTCACCAGAAGACATGAAAGTAAAGAACCTCATAGGCTACCTAGGGAGGTCTAGGAATAACAAAAAGAACATGATAAGAGTCCTCCCAAAATAGAATACATGTTGGATCACAAGGGTCCTCCAAACCAAGAAGGGTTTTAAAAGATATAAACATTATTATTTCAAACCCTTGAATGGCGAGACTAAAAGTTCAAGCATCAATCCACACTCGCCATTCTACCTGAGGATGTACTAGCCTGATATGCTCCCCAGAAAGAATGTATGTGAGCAGAGACCTGAGCCAAGGATTAGTTAGGGAGTGTAAGGGTTGTTTGTGGTGTTGGGAGGTAGTGATTAAGTCCAATGAGGGCTTAGTCAGTGTTAGGTCCAATTCCAACAATGATTCAGATTGTGTATTCTCCATAACAATTATTGTAGAAAAATTCATGTCACCCTACCTATCATTAATGATCGGAGTCATATTTTCACCTTCCAGTATATGTGAATCAATGGTGGACTCCAAATTAAATTCCTTTGATGGTAGGGTCGAAAGAACAGAATCATTATCATTAATTTCATCCTCAGATTCTTTTGGTTCACTTGAGTTTTTGTCAGGGTGTATATGTGATTCACCAGTAAAGAGAGGAGTTGGATCAGTATCCTCAATTATTTCTGAAGGAGCATTAGTCTTAATGTTTTGGAGTAAGCCTATATCACTCAATTCTTTGTTATTCCTAGGGCATAAATCCTCAATTGATGTGTATTGTCCCTGAGAGTCTCTCCTAGGCTTCTCACTGTTGTGCTCGTCCTCCTCCAATATCAACTCCTATTTTTGCGGAGGATAACTCTCAAAATCAAAAGTAGGGAGGAATCCGAATTTCACCAGATTATTTATATCCTTAGGGGGTAAGTCCTCGAATAACACATAATCCCCCTGAGATTCACTCTAGATTCTAAGGTTGGGTTCCTCTATCGGGTTATCATCCTCCTCTAAAATGGACTCTTTATATCCTTGAGACTAAAAATGACACAATTCATCCTCCATTCCCTTAGGGTCACCTTCGTTGGGTGCATTTAAGTCCTCAGAATGCCTAATGGTAGGTGTTGATTCCCTAAGTGGAGGGTCAGGATTAGGCTCACTAAGAGTAGAATGGGGTTCCACTAGATAATTAATAGGGGAAGTGATATGAACAATACGGCCTTGACCTGGGTTATCAGAGGTAAGGAAAATACTGTCATTAGGGTCACGGTCCTCAAGAGGTACCATCTTCCCTCTCTTTTGACTCCAATATAGCTTGGGTGGATAATCAGTAGGATCGTTCTCCTCTAGTGGCCATGTCTCATGTGGAGAGTCTAAGTGATAGCTACTGAAAATGGGATCCCTATTTTCATTGGTTTCCTCATAATTATTTTCATGATCACAATTATACGGGTAAGGATCAGAATCACTAGTAAGAGAGTAGCTAAGTTGTCTAAATTCTTTGTTTAATTGTTGACTATTCCTCAACATCTCTCCCATAGACTCCATCATTTCTTTTTGTTGTTTTTGGATTTCTATCATAAAAGAGGAGAGTCTACTACTATCATATTAGGGAGGATAGTCAATCTCAGGCTCTGGTTGCCTAGGGTATCTGTCCAACCTTGATAAGGAAAATCATGAATGGTGGGAGGGTTGGGTGTTTGCATAGTAGTGGGGATTCCATGGGTGGAAAATCCGGCTCTTAGGCTCTGCTCAAAAGTGGGAGCTATCGGGCAAGTACTTCCAGGATATGAATATGAATGATCCCATGAATTGTCAATGTACCCATCAAGGGATGGATATGCTCGGGACATGGGATCCTAGCTAAAATGATAGGAGTAAGGATAGTCCATTTTTTTAATTAAATGGTTTAACTCTCTTAGTACTTAGATTAAAAACAGAAAACTTCCTAGAGAGCTCTATCACGCACACACCAAGCAAACACAAGGCAAGAGGCCTTTCGTTGATTTAAAGTTCTTTAAGTCCTCTTCCGACTCTTCAGTTTGGCCAAATATGGTCAAGGTAGTGTTTCTCCGTTCCCACGTAAGTGGTATAAAAGAAATGAGGCACTTGAAATTTCTGGTCAATGACTGTTAAGAAGGTTGAGGTTACTTTTTGTCCTTTTTGGGTGATCAATTAAGTTGTCAAGCAAATATGCACCCTAAATTGACCTTCAAGTGCCCTAAAGATGTATACTTTTTTTGCAATGATATTCTCTAATGCTCAAGTAAAAAGGTACTCCAAGGACGGAACCAAGGGATGCAAGTAGGGTGAACCCTTCCTTTGATGCGTTGCGTTAGTGGTGCCTCTTAACTACCCTTGAATTCCTTTAAAGGGTGTCCCCCTCCTTAGAGTATCAAGTCACTTGGGCAAAAGTTAATACTACCATCACAAAGCGAGATAGGAGGGTTTGAACCGATAAAGAGATCGATGCCTATAAACTTAAGGGTCCAAGTCCTAGTGCAGTGCCTATAGTGCGTGCTCAGTGCAGGAAGTGCGCATCACACCACAAGAAGTGATTTTTCCTTCTGAAAATTGCAGTCACATTATTCAAACACTTCCTGTATATTTCTCTTTCTTTTCAAGAAGTAATGTGACCACTTGAAAAATATTTTCTAATGAGTCCATTTTAATGGACTATTGTCACGCCTAAGTTAACTTTATTCTTACATTTTATGTTTGCTAATTACTACAATAGGTCATAGAATGATTGCATGCATCATTACTTATGTTTACATATATTCTATTGCATTCTATAACTTATTATGTATATAAATAATTATTTTAGATTTCATTATTGTAGGAATAACTTATGTTATATTACACTTCAACGTGCCACTCTCTCATGTAGGTCACGCATGCAGTGCACCCTCTCTATCTCCTCCACTTGATCCACTTCATCAGGCTATTTTAAGAGTTAACAGTAACCGGGAAAATGGGAGAGGAGGAGGAACAAATTTGCAAAGAAACCAGGGTCTTTTGAAAAGATTTCCCACCCCCCACGGGGATCTCCTGGCTCTCATCGGCCTCAACAAACCGGCCACCCAAATCTCCTAACGACTAATGATGGCCGATTTTAGTAAGGGATTTAAAATCCCTTGAATTGTGCCAGTGAAGAAGAATGGAAGGGGGGAGATAAAAGTCGCATGGGATAATGAATCTTCCTTCTCCCCCTGATGGGGACTACCTTCTCCATCTCTCAACCTTGAAGGAGGCATGCACCGTGGAACCAGTGAGCACTGTGGACCGACGCTCTCCCCACCTATCCTTCGCTCGCCTTGACGCAATGGTGCTTAGTGATAGAGAGCACCACCACCACCAGCCGTTCACCCAATGTCCTTCCCCATCACCAACACCATCACCATAGCCATCACTTTCCTCTTCTCTCCCGAACCCACACACAAACAAAGAATACCACCACCATCTATCGCTTCCTCCCCCCTGCGCCCAAAAACCACAACCACGTGCCTACGTCTCTCCACGTGCACATCTAGCCCACGCACACACCCAGCCCGCTGATTGCACTGCAAAAATACACCTGCAATTGTGTCGTCCTACGCTATTTCCTAGCATTACCAGTGCATATTAGGTTTACATAGTCGCATTTGTGAAAATACATGCATGCATGCATTTAATTGAGAGGGGAGGAGAGTAAAATAAATGGCCTCGCAATTCACGTATTATTCAAGTGCTGCCTCACAAAACCTCCATCTTCATTTTTTATTTCTTTCTGATTTTTGAATTTCTTCGCATGGCTGCAAGGCATGGCATGGCTGGATCTTCTTCTTCGCACCTTGCCCTGCAGCCGCATGCCCAGCCTCTCCCTGCCATGAGCCATGCACAGCTGCATGCACACCTAGGGCATGGCTATGCATGCTTTCTTCTTCTATAAAAATAGGGCGGCTTCCTCTTGCAAAGGGAGCCTAGTCCAACGCTAAAAGCACAGCAGCTCCACTTCTCCTTCCAGGACACCGTCTCCTCCCTCTCCCTCCATACGCAGGCCCTCCTCCTCTGAGGAGACACTCTGCGGATAGGAGCAACTCACGGTGGTGCACACCCATCACCGTGAGACCACCACCGCCCAGCTCATCAAAGAGCTGGTGGGCGTGGTGGTCTTCTTTCCCTGTTTCTTCATTTGAAACCCGTCTGCCATTACCACAAAGCTTCAAGCTGTGAAGCTCCACCGGCCACCGTACACCCCTACAGCAGCCGGCCAAGCCCCCACAGCAGCAGAAGCAAGGCGGTAGCAGTGCACGTAGGCCACCGCGCGGGCCTGCAGGCACCCTTGCCTCCCTCTCCGTGCGCCCTGTCGCGCTCTCTCTTCCACCCGCCCCTCTGCGAAACACTGTGGCTATAGTGGGGTGACCGGTGAGTTTCTTAGTTATCCAGTCACCTGGCGCGCTGCAACCAGCCTTCGCTCGCGCATGCGTCTCGCCATGCACCCGCTCCAGCTCCTGCCCGCGTCGCCTGCACCCGCCTACTTCGCCTGCTCCCTTCGCCCGAGTACGTCTGCATGCGCCCGCTCCAGCTCTTCACGCAGCGTGGTGCACTACAGCCTCTCCTCTCCCTGCGCTCACTCCCTCCCAGCGCGCCCCTCTCCGCGTGCCAATGCGCCTGTACGTGCACGCATGGACACCAGACGACGGCTGGCAGCCTCAGACAACTTAACCTTCGCGTCTTCACTCCAGCAGCGCCATCTTTCTCTCTCTCTCTCACACACGCACAACACTCTCTCACTCTCTTTACCGACACTTACACACACACACTAACACTTTCATACACACACACACCTATAGACTATTATATACATATATATATATACGTACACATATATATATTGATATATATACAAATATTTATATAGATATATATATATATACTTATATCTATATATATAGTAGTATTTATATAACTAAGTATTAGTATACATATATATATATACATATATCTATATACTTATATATATATATACATATATATTTACATATATACTTATATCCATACACATATTAGTACTTATATAACTATTTATTAGTCTATATATATATATCTATATACTTATATAGATATATATACACATATATACTTACATATATACATATATATATATATATGCATATATCTATATATATATATATTATTTCCTATATAACTAAGTATAAGTACAGATACATATATATATATATACATATATGCACACCTACTTATACATATATATATATATATACAAATATACACACATATATACATATATATCTAGATAACTATATATACATATACATATTTATATACACATATCTATCTACATATATCTATATACATATATTACTATATATATATATATATATATACATAGATATATATACATCTATATAGTTATATATAGATACATATACATATATATATATATACATCTATACATATATCTATCGATACATATATTTACATATCTACATATACATATATATATACATATATACATACATATATATATATATATATACATATATAAGTTCATATATACCTATATATTTATAACCATATATAGATATAGATATATTTACATATATATATATATATTTTCACATTACTTACCATACATTGTATCACGGGAATATCTGCACCAGTTGCTGATATTCCCCGATACACGCGTATAGAAAGCGTGTTTGCACATATCTTCCACCATCCATCCTACACTCCACACAGCACCTCATCCTGTTGGTTGCGTCATTCTAGACGATGACCGACACGACACCGTGCTACACTCCATCTCCGCCTCCACCCCCACCCCTTTATACATATATAATATATACCTATATATATATACTGTAGTTACTTTACTTCTGCTTCTCTTTCCTACCAATAGAAAGACAAAAGAAAATATATAAAAGAGAAAAGATAATCCTTGACCTTGCAGGTACTCCGCCTTGCGAATAGCATGACCCATTTTGGAACCCTGATTTGGCTCAAAGCCAAGAACCTAATTTTGAGGGTGTGTCTCAAGGACCAAGATTATCAGAAAAAAAATCTTAAATAGAAAAAAAAAAACACCGAAAGCACACTAAACGAATGGAAGAGATTCATTGTAGGAAAGGCGTAGAAACTTGACTTGTAACCGCACTTCCCTGAGTTCGACCCTGGGCCTAAAAGTGACGAAGATACAATCAAGTAGGCCAGGTAAAAAATTTTGTAAAGAGATGGTTAGGCTCGATTTAGGTTAACCACTATACACACTTCAACGATAAGATCACCATATTAACACACCTATCCGGGTCCGACCACCATCTTTTTTGGTGCCGTTGCTGGGGAAGTGCCCCTACAAGTAAGTTTTTACTCCATTCCTATGATTTTTCTCTTCTCACACCCTTCTCTTCATGGGTGTCACTTTTTTTGGTGTACAGGTAAACCTGTTGCAAGGAGAAGGCAGGCAGACGAAGTCATAGACGTGGGCAGATCCAAGGCGGGAACGAGAGTGTGAAGACGTCGACACCACACTGGAGCTTCGCACACGTGGCTGAACAAGTAGGTCTTTCTTTCTTAACAACCTAGGTTAACTTGTCACCTTAATAAAAAAAAAAGCTAAAAACTAAAAAAACTAGAAAAACTTCTTGGGACTTCTTAGGGCAAGTGGATTAAAATTTACTTGTTTGATTGATTGCCTTAAATCCCACTGCCCTAGAATTTCCGACCTTACTTCGCATAGCGAAAATCCAAGAATCCTGATTCTTGAATTTTTCATGGTTTGAAGTATTCTTTGAGGCAAACATAAAAAGATTGATTGCACCCCTCTTTGCCTCACTTATCTGCAATTCAGGATGACATTTTTGGTGGGGAGACTTGGAATTGAGTTGATTCCAACCCGACCACGACTTTTCAACTTGCCTAAGATTCAATCCCAAATACTTCAACCCCAACAAATTGATTTTCTTTATCTTTTGGTTGAGCCTTGTGTGGAAATCATTTTTGGTGATTGGGAGCACTTGAAATGAAGTGCTTTGCCTCCCTTTCACACTAATCTAAAACTGATTCGTGCATCCACACATAGAAATCTCCATTTAGGGAAGCCCATTGCATTTTAGCATGCATTAACCAATTGACATTGAAGAAGGGTTTGTTGGGCTTAGAAGAAAACTTGTATTCTTGCAAAACCTGGAGATTGGTTGAATTGGTATTTCAGCGAAATCCTAAAATCCATACTACTTAAGGCTGAATTCTAAAAACCATTCACCAATTAAAACTTCAATTCAGGGAGATTTCCCCGTTGCATGCTTATTTTACACACTCAAGAAATCAATCACTTGGGCATTACCCCTAAATAACGCCCTTCACATTCCAAAAGCACTTGATCCTAAGCCTCTAACTAAAATTGGTAGGAACTTGACCCTTGTTAAGGATTGGAGGTCTAACTACCTGCGTGTAGCACCTACGTGCTGGTGAGGGTTCCCACGTGCTATCGGGTGTCTAAGACTAGGGCAAACAGCCTTTCAATCTAGCCTGGTGGTTCCACGGTGCTCGCATTCAGTTCCGTAGTCTGTGATAGTAGGCAACTTAGATCTTTAGGTCTAAGGGCACACTGTAGAGGTTAGGAATTTGATTGTATTGATTTGTCATCAAGTGTACCTTTGCGACGTCATTTCTCTCATCTCTTTTCCCTTCTTATCTCCCCCAATTCTTCCTGCGGTAGTGCATGTTTGGGAGGAGGTCACAAAACCCTGAACTGTTTGAATTGCCTGATAAGTTTAGAAAAGAAGCCGAATCGTCCTCCTCCTCCACAAACATGGCTGCACACCCACCCCCAAATCCCGAGGGAGGAAACCACCCGCAAAACCCACCAGGTGGTGGAGCCTTGCATCCCATAACCCGCCTCCAAGCCCAAATGGAAATGTATAATGAGCAAATTGAATCCATAAGGGAAACATTGGAGGAAATGTAGAACCCTCCCGAACGGGAGGAGCCTAGGTGTCTTAGCTCCTATCAGAATCTCGCTGCTACACAGACCAAAGGACAAATTTGGGTCCCCATGGGCGGGGACGACTTTGAACTGAAACCTAACATTATTGGCCTAATAAATTTTCACTTCCATGGTCTTGCAAGTGAAGATCCTTTTCTCCACTTGGAAGACCTAACCCAATTAGCTAAAATAGTTAAACCAAGAAATATCAGGTTACCTATAATCCTCATGAAAATGTTCCCGTTTTCATTGCGAGATAAAGCATCGCAGTGGTTGTGCACCCTTGGGAGAACCATCCACTCTTGGGAAGAGATGCGAACAGCATTTCTCAAGAAATTCTTCCCAATCGGGCGAACCAATGCGCTTCATCGTGCTATCACCTCCTTTACGCAACAAAACAACGAATAATTTCATGAGGCATGGGAGAGGTATAATGACCTCCTCAGGAAGTGTCCACACCACGGTTTGCCTAAGTGGCATATAGCCCAGATTTTCTACTATGGGCTAAATGAGACTTTGAAGCAGATTGCAGACTCTTCCTGCGGATGGAATTTTATGAATAAAGACGAGAATGGAGCATTTGAATTATTTGAAAATATGAGTGAAAACTCAATGAACAATGCCTCCATTGTCACCTTTAATCGTACCAGCCTAACCTGAAATGTCCACGAAGTTGACACGAGACCCTCCCATTCATCCACTGATCTCAGCCTATTAGCACAGAAATTGGATGAAGTCTTCGTTGTGCACAAGAAGCTAGACAAGCTTCTGGCCAACCCCGCCCGTTCTGTGGCAAACACCCCCACCATACCACTTCATCACAATCCCAATTCTTCCAACACCAGGCTTATCCCGGGAAGCCCCATAAGACCTTCCTTACCGAGTGTCGCAGTGAGCGACTCAGTAAGTCATGTGGAACTGGCTTCTACGAGCCAGTATTTTGACACAGAGGACCAAGCCTCCGTGTGCTCGGACGCATATTTACATGTGGACACGTCTTCTGGCATAGAAGATGCTTGCACCCTGGGGAATAACTCGTTCTTTGCCACTTATAACCCAGGGTGGCAAAATCATCCAAACTTCGCATGGTCCAACAACCTACAGTGCCAAAACCCCACGGGTGGACCAATGCGACCATCCGCACCCGTCATCCCAAGGTCCCAGTCTAATCCTATGGCAAATCCGCCATCAGGCCCTTGCATACTGCAAACAAAACATGCATCAAGTCCTCTTGACAAATTGATGCGAATGATGACGGAAATGTCAAAGCGCCATGAAGAGAACATGACCTCTCTTCAGCACCAATTGGCACAGTAGAATGCTGAGATCAGTCAACTGCGCATGGCGACTCGATCTCAGGGCACTCTTCCCGCCCAACCTGTTCCAAACCCGCAAAATTTCGTACCCCGTGGTCCTCAACCATAGGTACGACCTTCTTAAGGGCAGGTTAATCAGATTCTACAGGCTCTGAGCATTCCACCAGGATTTCAGGCTAATCCCGCTGTAGCACCGCACTCTTATGTCCCTATTGCGAACCCTCCTCCGCCGTATGATCCCACTGGACCCTTATCGTCCAATGCTATCACTACATGGAGCGGTAAGAAAATAGTCGATCCGCCTCGACCTGATCCTGGCCTGTCTTCTTCAATGCCCTCTCATTCGGGATGCGCACCGCATTCGTGAGAGGATGATACATCCAAATTGGTGCCAGAATCCATTTCATTCGCTGAGGCTCTACTGAGGGAGCCAAAAGGAAAAAAGAAAGATATGCAGGCCTTTGATAACCTGCGTAATTTGTTCAGGGATGTAGAAATCAAGGTACCCCTGCTCGAGGCTATCGACCACATACATACTGTCGCTCGATTTTTCAAAGACTACACAAAACCCAGGCGAAAATCAAAGAAAACTAAGAATCCAGTGGTTCTCTCGCCTCATGCGAGTTGTGCTATACTATCAAACCTACCACCGAAGTAGAAAGATCTGAGCACACCGCTTATTTCCTGTAGCATCCAAGGCTGTAATCTTAACCGTGCCTTGCTTGATCTAGGATCTTCCATTAATCTCATACCAACCATCATGCTCGAAAAATTCTCCTTGGGAAATCTGAAACCCAACCCTATCACGTTACAGTTGGCAGATCGTTCTGTCAAAATCCCAAACGGTGTGCTGGAAGACGTGGTGGTTAGGATCAACAGTCTCTATTTTCCTGTTGACTTTCTTGTTTTAGATATGGAAGTTCCTAGCTCACTTTCTAATTGTCCGATCATCCTTGGTCGACCTTTCTTGGCCACAGCCTGCGCCCATATTGACTGCGAGTTGGGATGTATTGAAATTGCCGTTGGATTTGAAAAGCTCAAGCCTAACATCTTCAAGGCAGCCAAGAACTTTGATTGCGATTGTATGGAAGATGACACGTTTGACGAGCACATGGCCGTCAGCGCGTGTATCGGACTAATTGGGACCTATTCTGACTACTGCGGATTACCTGTAAACACTGATGACTGCCTGACCAAAACATATTGTGACGTTCCCCCATCACTCCCTTGTCCCGTACTTTCTCCTGGCCAGACTTTTGATGAGGTTTTCTCTGCTTCCCATACCTCGTGGTCTGAGTCATATCCGGGACACTCATAGCCAGTCCACACTCCTGAAGATCGGATTGCCCTTTCTTTCCTGCCAAATCAGGCAAATTTGCAAATCCACACTAGGACCTTGAGCCCATATACTTCTCACTGGGGCTATTCCTTTTTGGATCCATCTATCCAAGAAACCCCTCTTGTTGGCCAATCTGAGGGCCAACTTCTTCTCCCTGACCTGTTCTCCAACCCGCTTGGGACACTCTTGTCCCAAGAAATGCCAAACCTTTCACCATCCACTCCCGAGCTGAAAGAGCTACCTAGTACACTTAAGTATGTTTTCCTAGAGCTAAATGAAACACTCCCTATAATCATCAGTTCTAAATTGACCAAGGAGCAAGAGTGCAAACTAACTAAGGTCCTCATGGAACACAAGGCAGCCATTGGATGGTCTCTATCAGACTTATCTGGCATTAGCCCGTCCTACTGCACTCACCATATATATATAGAGGAGGAGGCTCGACCTTCCCGTGAGATGCAGCGACGTCTCAACCCCAACATGCGGGAGGTTGTTAAGAAGGAAATCATTAAGTGGCTTGATGCGGGTATAATCTACCTGATCAGCGACAGCCCCTGGGTGAGTCTGATTCACGTTGTGCCCAAGAAGGTAGGACTCACCATCCGTGTCAATGACAAGGGCGAATCCATCCCTACATGCACTCCTACATCTTGGAGAGTGTGTAGATTATAGGAAACTCAATGCCGCAACTAAGAAAGATCACTTCCCGCTACCTTTCATTGATCCAATCCTGGAGCGGTTAGCGGGAAATAAATTTTTCTATTTCCTAGATGGATTCTCAGGATATAACCAAGTGGCAATTGACCCCCGAGATCAAGAGAAAACCACTTTTACCTGCCCCTTCGACACCTTTGCATTTAGAAGGATGACGTTTGGACTTTGCAATGCGCTAGCAACTTTCCAGAGATGTATGCTGGCGATATTCCATGACATGGTACGTGACTTTCTCGAGGCCTTCATGGATGACTTTTCTGTCTTTGGACTATCTTTCGATGACTGTGTTGCCAACCTGACTCGTATCCTTAGGAGATGTATTGATGTAAACCTCGTGCTTTCTTGGGAAAAAAAGTCATTTTATGGTGCACGGGGGAATTGTTCTCGGGCATATCATCTCCGATAGGGGTGTCAAGGTTGACAGAGCTAAGCTTGACATAATTGTTGATTTACCTGTGCCTAGCTCTGTCAAACAAATCCGCTCCTTCCGGGGACACATCGATTTCTATAGGAGATTCATCAAAGACTTCTCCAAAATTTCTCGACCTTTAACTCATCTCCTATCAACCGACGTACCCTTCGATATGGGCCCCGACTGCATATGAGCATTCATGCAGCTGTGTAATGCTGTCACCAGGGCCCCTATTCTCCAGCCGCCTGATTGGTCCCTCGACTTTGAACTCATGTGTGACGCTTCTGACCTTGCAGTCGGAGCCATTCTAGGACAAAGACGCAATAGACACCCCTTCGTGGTGTACTAAGCCAGTAAGATGTTGGACGAGGCCCAGCGTATTTATACTACCACTGAGAAAGAACTACTAGCGGTCGTCTTTGGGCTGGAGAAATTCCACTCTTGCCTTCTATGCTCTCACGTTATTGTTTTCACTGATCACGTGGCCATTCGTCATCTCATGCACAAGAAGGATGCCAAGCCTAGACTGATTCGTTGGATCCTTCTGCTCCAGGAATTTGACATTGAGATTTGTGATAAGGCCGGAGCCCAGAATGTTGTAGCTGATCATCTTTCCAGACTGGACCCTGACCATATTGGACTTACTCTGCCGATCAATGAAATTTTTCCTGATGAGCACCTATTAGCAATAAATGTGGCAAGTTGACCATGGTATGCCAACATTACCAATTACCTTGCTTCTGGATCCCTTCCATGTGGCTGGCCTAAAAACCAGCGTGAGCGTCTCATGGCAGAAGCAAAGTATTATTTCTGGGATAAACCACTTCTTTTTCGCATAGGTGCTGATCAAATCATCCATCACTGTATTCCTGACAGCGAGTTCCCCAGTGTCCTATCCTTCTACCACGATCAGGCTTGCGAAGGCCATTTCTCTGGGAGGAAAATTGCAGCCAAGGTGTTGCAGTGCTGTTTCTTCTGGCCCTCCCTTCACCAAGATGCACACAATTATGCCAAGCAGTGCACTAGGTGCCAGTCGTTATGGTCAATGTCACATCATGACATGATGCCCTTGCAACCCATCCTAGCTACGGAAATCTTTGACATTTGCGGAATTGATTTCATGGGTCCCTTTCCTCCTTCCAACGGCTTCGAATTCATCCTCGTGGCCGTTGACTATGTTTCGAAATGGATCGAGGCTATTCCCACGTGCCGTGCTGACCATATATATCCACTCGCTTTGTCAAAGACCACATCTTTGGGATCCCTTGAGCCATTATCTCGGATGGAGGAAGCCACTTTACCCATGCATCTTTTCGGGCACTTCTGAGGAAATACGGAGTCCACCATCGTATCTCATCCCCGTATCATCCTTAGATGAACGGCTAGGCAGAGGTGTCGAATCGGCAAATCAAGTAAATTCTCCAGAAAACGGTTTAGCCTGACCGTAAGGATTGGTCTGACAAGCTGATTGACGCACTTTGGGCGTATTGGACAACCTTCAAGGCTCCCCTTGGTATGTCTCAATATAGAATCGTTTATGGGAAGCCTTATCCTTTGCCTGTGGAGTTGGAGCACCGTGCTTATTGGGCGGTTGGCCAATGTAACCTCGACCCAGACCTGTGTGGTCGAGAAAGGAAACTCCAACTCTAGGAGCTGGAAGAGCTCCATCGTGAAGCCTGTGATTCTGCTTTAACTTTCAAACAACGCACTAAGGCTTTTCACGACAACCGTATTTGGCGGAAAGAATTTGAGCCATCTCAGCAAGTTTGGCTCTATAATGCCCGACTCAAATTCTTTCTAGGGAAATCGAAGTCCAAATGGACTGGTCCTTTCCTGGTCTCAAGACCATTTCCGAACGAGGCCGTTGAGATCGAAGATCCCAAATCTAGGCATAAATTTACGGTCAACGGGCAGTGTTTGAAACCCTATCTGACTCATGAACCTGCCCCATTG
Source organism: Thalassia testudinum (assembly GCA_037157565.1). Lineage (NCBI taxonomy): Eukaryota > Viridiplantae > Streptophyta > Magnoliopsida > Alismatales > Hydrocharitaceae > Thalassia > Thalassia testudinum. The sequence goes on from JAZHRO010000063.1 coordinate 18,979,539, forward strand.
GAGAAACCGTTGCCCTGCTAGAGGGTAACTAATTCTTTGCCTCATTCTGAGTCCAGCTGTGGACGTTAAATTCAGCGCTCGTTGGGAGGCACCCCAACGACACTCACTATTCACCATCATTTTTCACTTCACTATCATGCTCACCATCACTTTTCACTTCACCACCCACCATCCACCCACCCTACCACCCTGCTGTATACCCTGTACATCAGCTCTCGTTACCCAATCTTTCGTCCTTTCTCGACCCTTCCCTACATGCATATGCAGACATAGCATCGTTTGGCATGGGGGGATGGATAGGCATCCTTAGGATCTGGGTATTTTATGGTATCGTGCAGTTTCTATCTATCTATCTATCTATATATATATATATAATGAAAAAGGGTGTTTAGTAATGATTTGAAGGATGAAACAAAAAATACAATAAGTGTTTATGGATATTCAACCTCCGTTTTGAAGACTTTCCAGGCCACTAAAGCTTGATTCGCTCAGGCTCGGCTTAATTCACTTGAGCATTGACAAGATAGATCGAAATCTTTCCTAACTTAGGACGTATTCTTGTACCTGAGACATCAGTACAAGATCTGTTGGTTTGCTTCTATTCGAGAGCCTCAGTAATCTTCAGTTCACACTACACATATCAAGAAAGACCAGGTGAACATAAGATCCAACCCTAGTGTTCATTAGGGAAGGTGGAGTCCTTACTTGTGCGCGCAGGTAGACCTTTTATCCCAGGTTTTAGTCTTGTGTTTAGGAGACACTCTTTCCACCAAAAAGGAACTCTCCCACCCAAAAGAAAAGTGTGCTCCTCCAAATAATGTTGTAAGAGATATACTGACACGTGTTACAAAAAAAAAAAGAAAAGATGCAAATAAGTCAGTATATCTTGCAAATGTCTGTAAAATCTTCCTACAAAAAAATTTCTGCAAGGTAAATACCCTATTTTGCTTTGAGCCACAAGTATCAAAAAATGGGAGTTGAGTTTTCCGTCATCTTTCTAAGGGTCAATCCGAAGACACGAGTAGAAACTGGGACCAACCTTTACTTAAAAATTCATGAAACCCTGGTCTTGAGTCTTAATGTACATCTGGTCAGTCTTGACCATTCACTATGCACAAGCCGTAACCTCTTGAGCTCTCGAGTACGACAAAAAATCTCCTTGGTCCTGGAAATCGTACTTAAGGTTTAAATATCAAGAGTCCTGGTTAGTCGAGAGATGGTCTATGTCATGTGAGACTTAAAGTACTGGTAGTCTTCTCTACAATTGGTTCTCACAATATCCAACAATAAACACACCTATGTCGCATCAAGAAGAAAATCTTCAGCTTAAGATCATTTCTAAATACAACAAAAAAATGTTTTGCTAGGGACTAGCAAAAGATAGGCAAGGGGTATGATTGCACCGCAAAAATACACCTGCAATTGTGCCGTCTTGTGCTATTTCCTAGCATTACCAGTGCATATTAGGTTCCATAGTCGCAGTTGTGAAAATACATGCATGCATGCATTTAATTGAGAGGGGAGGAGAGTGAAATAAATGGCCTCGCAATTCACATATTCTTCAAGTGCTACCTCATAAAACTTCCACCTTCATTTTTTATTTCTTTTTTGATTTTTGACTTTCTTCCTGCGGCTGCAAGGCATGGCATGGCTGGATCTTCTTCTTCGCACCTTGCCTTGCAGCCGCATGCCCAGCCTCTCCCTGCCATGAGCCATGCACAGCCGCATGCATAGCCAGGGCATGGTTGTGCATGCTTTCTTCTTCTATAAAAACAGGGCGGCTTCTTTTTGCAACGGGAGCCTGGTCCAACGCCAAAAGCACAGCAGCTCCACTTCTCATTCCAAGCCACCGTCTCCTCCGTCTCCCTCCATACGTAGGCCCTCCTCCTCTAAGGAGACACTTTGCAGATAGGAGCACCTCACGGTGGTGCACACCCACCACCATGAGACCACTGATGGGTCAACCCGAATAGGTTGTTAATATGATATTTTTATCGTTGAAATGTGTATAGTGGTTAACCTAATTCAGACCTAACCATCTCTTTGCAAAATTTTTAACCTGGCCTAATTGATTTTATCTTGTCACTTTTAGGCCCAGGGTCGAACACAGGGAAGTGGGGTTAAAGTCGAGTTTCTACGTTTTCCTTAAAATGCGTCTCTTCCGTTCGTTTATTGTGTTTTTGGTGTTTTTCTTATCTAGGTTTTTTTTATGGTAATCCTTGTTCTTGAGGCACACCCTCAAAATTGTGTCCTTGGCTTTTAGCCAAACAGAGTCCCAAAACAAGTCTTGCTACTCGCAAGACGAGGTACCAGCAAGTCAAAGATTATCTTTTCTTTTTTATGTATTTTTTTTATCTTTTTACTAACAGAAAAGCAAATAGACAGAAAGTAAATATAGTATGTATATATATATAGTATATATATAAAGGGGTGGGGGTGGAGGTGGCGATGGAGTGTAGCACTATGTTGAGTCAGTCGACGTCTAGAGAGACGCAACCAACACGACTAGGTGCCGCGTGGAGTGGGATGGAGGATGGATGATGTAAGGGACCACACTTTTTTTTGTACGCGTGTATGAGGGAATATCAGCAACTGGTGCAGATATTCCCGCGATACAGCGTATAATAAATAACATGAAAATATATGTACATATGTATGTATATAAATAAATATATCTATATATATATATAAATGTAAAGTTATATATGCATAGATATACATATATAGATATATAAGTGTACATATATGTATATAAGTATATATATATATATTACTATATATATGTACATATATATGTATATAGATATGTATATATATATATGTATATAAGTATATATGTCTATATATATATAAGTATATAGATGTATATATAAGTAGATATATATATATATTATATATATATGTATATATATATTATATATATGTGTATGTATACATAACTATATAGATATACTATGTATATATATATATATGTATGTATGTATATATATATTTATATATATATATGGTACTATAAGTGTGTGAGTGTGTGTGTATGTGTTGGTATAGGTGTGTGTGCGTCGGTGAACGTGTGTGTGTGCGTTGCTGTGAGTGTGTGTCTGTTAGTGAGTAAAAGAGAGAGAGAGAGAGAGAGAATACGTGAGAGAGAGAGCGGGAGCGGGCGGGAGAGACCAGCAGAGAGAGAGCGGGCGAGCGAGAGATCGCGGACGCGCGAGTTAAGACGTCTGCCGCCTCCGGCGGACGTCTGACATCGCGTCGTCTGAAGGCGGAGGCAGACGTCTGCAGACGGCAGGTGCGGGCACGGCTTCGCGTAGGGTTCCTGCAGGCGTGCGCGAAGGCGACGGGTGGGCGAAGGCGTGGAGGAGCGAGAGTGGAGGAGGTCTGCAGGTGGTCGCGGAGGGTTGTGGAGGAGGGCAGGGGGCGGCGCGAGGCTGTAGCCGACCGCTGCAGTGCGTGCGGCGGTGGCTACGGGTGCAACTGCGAGGCGGACAGAACGGAGATGGAGGCGGAGAACGCCCTGTAGACGCGCGCGGAGGCGGTGAGCGGCTGCGGGGACGGTCGTGGAGGAGCGGGAGGACCTGCTGCTGCTACTGCTGCGTGGCTGCTGCTGCCGTGGCTTCAAGCTTCGAAGCTTGGAGCGGCGGTAATGGCGTTAAAGAGAAAAAAAATGAAGCGAGGGAATGCACCACGCCCACCGGCTCGTCGAAGAGCTGGGCGGTGGTGCTCCCACTGTGGTGGTGTGCACCACAGTGGGTTCTCCTGCTCGTCGGGTGCCTCCTCGACGGAGGGCCGACGTATAGGAGGGGAAAGAGGTGGAGAAGATGGCTGCGGGTTTTTGTTGCTGCAGCAGCCTCCGTTGCGAGGATGAAGCTGCAGCTACTTATAGAGGAGGAGAGAGTGGCGTGCCGGCTGCAGCAGGGAGAGGGTGCACAAGTTGCAGCTATAGGGAGCGGCGTTGGCAGGGAGAAGTGACGGGAAGAAGTGCTGCGTTGCATGCAGCTGCGGGAAGAGTGCAGCCGCGGGAAGGAGAGAAAAGAAGAAATCAAGAGGAAAAATAAAAAGAGGGTGATTTTGCAAGGAGGCACTTGAATAAAAATGTAACTATGCAGGCGATTGTTTCACTCCTCTTCCTCTCTTTATTAAATGCATGCATGCAAGTGTTTTTACAAATGCGATTACAGGATCCTATTATGCAATGTTAATTCTAGAAAATAGCACAAGAAGGCGTTATTACAGGCGTGTTTTGGGGTGCAAACATATACCCCCATGCCTATCTTTTGCTAGTCCCTAGCAAAATAGTATTTAGAAATGATCTTAAGCTGAAGATTTTCTTCTGAGGTGATATAGGTGTGTTTACTATCGAATATTGTGAGAACCAATTGTAAAGAAGACTACCAGTACTTTATGTCTCACATGACATAGATCATCTCTCAACTAACCAGGACTCTTGATATTTAAACCTTAAGTACGATTTCCAGTACCCAGGAGGTTTTTGCCGTACTCGAGAGCTCAAGAGGTTATGGTTTGTGCATAGTGAAGGATCAAGACTGACCAGATGAACATTAAGACTCAATCGCAGGGTTTCACGAATTTTTAAGTACAGGTTGGTCCCAGTTTCAGCTCATGTCTTCGAATTGACCCTTAAGATGATGACGGAAAACTCAACTCCCATTTTCTGATTTTTTTTTTTTTTTGGCTCATCGAAAAACAAAGTATACCGATATTTATGAGATATACTGACTCCTTTGCAACATCTTCTTTTTTTTTTTTGACAACTCTTTTTTTCTCTTTCTTTTTTTTTGTTTTTTTTGTTTTTTTTTTGTTTTTTTTTTCTTTTTTTTTTGAAACATGTGTCAGTATATCTCTTACAACACATTTTGAAAGAGCACACTTTTTTTTCTTTTTGGTGGGAGAGTTTCTTTTTGGTGGAAAGAGTCGCTCCTAAACACAAGACTAAAGCCTGGGATAAAAAGTCTACCTGCGTGCACAGGTAAGGACTCCACCTTCCCTAATGAACACTAGGGTTGGATCTTATGTTCACCTGGCCTTTCCTGATATGTGTAGTGTGAACCACGTTTACTTAAGCTCTCAAGTAAAAGTAAACCAACGGATCTTGTACTTGTGTCTCAGGTACAAGAATACATCCTTAGTTAGGAGAGATCTTAATCTATTTTGTCAATGCTTTAAGTGAATTAAGCCGAGCATGAGCGAATCAAGCTTTTGTGGCCTGGAAAGTCTTCAAAACAGAGGTTGAATATCCATAAACACTTATTGCCTTTTTGTTTCAGCTTTCAAATCATTACTAAACACCATTTATTATTATTATATATATATATTTTTTTCTTCTTTTTTCTTTTTCTTGCATATTTATAAATAGGTGGTAATTGTCTGATACCATAAAATACCCGGATCCTATGGATGCCTATCCACCCCCCCATGCCAAACAATGCTATGTCCTCATATCCATGCAGGGAAAGGCAGAGAACGGACGACAGATCGGGTAACAGGAGTTGAGGTTCAGGGTATAAATCAGGGTGGAAGGGTGGGTGGATGGTGGGTGGTGAAGAGAAAAGCGAAGTAATCGCGATAGAGGCGTGAAAAGTAATGGTGGATGGTGAGAGATTTGGCATTTTCTGGGACGAGAGTGTCCCAGGCGGATCAGAAAACAGATCAGGAAGAGGAAGTTGGCCCTTAGATTGGCCAAGAAGGGGGGCTTTTTGGATAGATGGATCCAAAAGGGAATAGCCCCGGTGAGTAAGATGTGGGCTCAAGGTCCCAGTGTGGATTTGCAAATCCGCCTGATTTAGCGGGAAAGAAAGGGCAATCCGGTCTTCCATAGTGTGGACCGGCGGTGAGCAGCCCGGCGATGACTCAGACCACAAGGTATGGGAAGCGGAAAAAACCTCGTCAGAAGTCTGGTCAGGAGAAGGTACAGGAATAGGGAGGGATTGGGGAATGTCACAGTTTGTGTTGGTCAGGCAGTCGTCAGGTAATTCGCAGCAGTCTGAATTGGCTCCATTTAGTTCGATACACGTACTGACAGTCACGTCCTCGTCAGACGTGTCATCCTTGATGTGATCACTATCAGCATAAGAGTGCGGTGCTGCAGCGGGATTAACCTGAAATCCCGGAGGAATTCTCAGAGCTTGCAGAATTTGATGAACCTGTTCCTGAGAAGGTTGTACCTGTGGTTGCGGACCACATGGTACAAAGTTTTGCGGGTTTGGAATAGGTTGGGCGAGAAAAGTGCCCTGAGATCGAGTCGCCATGCTTAGTTGACTGATCTCAGCATTCTACTGCGCCAAATGCTGAAGAGAGGTCATGTTTTCTTTATGGCGCTTTGACATTTCCGTCATCATTCGCATCAATTTATCAAGAGGTTTTGATGCGTGTTTGGTTTTCTGCACACAAGGGCCTGATGGCAGATTTGCCATAGGATTAGACTGGGCCCTTGGGATGACGGGTGCGGACGATCGCATTGGTCCACCAGCGGGGTTTCGACGCTGCGGGTTGTTGGACCACGCAAAATTGGGGTGATTGTGCCACCCTGGGTTATACGTGGCAGAAAACGGGTTGTTCCCCAGGGTGCAGGCATCTTCTATGCCAGAAGACGTGTCCGCATATGTGTCCGAGTACACGGAGGCTTGGTCCTCTGTGTTGAAATACTGGCTCGCAGAAGCCAGTTCCACATGACTTACCGAGTCGCTTGGAGCGACACTCGATAAGGAAGGTCTTGCAGGGTTTCTCGGGATAAGCCTGGTGTTGAAAGAATTGGAATTGTGACGAAGTGGTGAGGCGGGGGTGTGTGCCATGTTTGTGGAGGAGGAGGATGATTCGGCTCTTTTTCTAGATTTATCAGTCAATACAAGCAATTCAGGGTTTTGTGACCTCCTCCCAAACATGCACTACCGGAGGAAGAGTTGAGGAGATGAGTAGGGAAAAGAGATGAGAGAAATGACGCCGCAAAGGTACACTTGATTACAAATCAATACAATCAAGTTCCTAACCTCGACAGTGTTCCCTTAGACTTAAAGATCTAAGTTACCTACTATCACGAACTACAGAACCAAATGCGAGCACCGCGGAACCACCGGGCCTGATTGAAAGGCCGTTTGCCCCAGTCTTAGACACCCGATAGCACGCGGGAACTCTCACCAGCACGTAGTCGCTACACGTAGGTAGTTAGACCTCCAATCCTAAAAAAAGGGTCAAGTTACTACCAATTTTAATTAGAGGCTTAGGGTCAAGTGCTTTTGGAATGTGAAGGGCGTTGTTTACGGGTAATGCCCAAGTGATTGATTTTAAGAGTGTGTAAGAACAAGCATGCAACAGGGAAATCTCCCCGAATTGAAGTTTTAATTGGTGAATGGTTTTTAGAGTTCAACCTTAAGTAGTATGAATTTTAGGATTTTGCTGAATTACCAATTCAACCAATCTCCGGGTTTTGCAATAATACAGGTTTTTTTTTTCTAAAGCCCAAGAAACCCTTCTTCAATTATCAGTTAGTTAATGCATGCTAAAATGCAATGGGCTACCCTAAATAGAGATTTCTATGTGTGGATGCGCGAATCAATTTTATACCAAAGTGAAAGGGAGCCAAAGCACTTCAATTCAAGTGCTCCCAATCACCAGAAAGATATCCACACACAAGGCTTCAACCAACAGATAAAGAAACTAAAATTGTTGGGGTTGAAGTATTCAGGATCGAATCACAGGCAAGTTTGAAAAGTCGTGGTTGGGTTGGAATCAACTCAATTCCAAGTCTCCCCACCAAAAATGTGATCCTAAATTAAAGATAAGTGAGGCAAAAGAGGGATACAAGCAATCTTTTTCTTTTCCTCAAAGAATACTTCCCACGGCGAAAAATCTAAGAATCAAGATTCTCGGATTTTCGCTATGCGAAGTAAGGCGGGAAATCCCAGGGCAGTGGGAGTGAAGACAACCAATCAATCAAGTGAATTTTAATCCACTTGCCCTCAAGAAATCCCAAGAAGTTTTTCTAGTTTTTAGTTTTAAAATTTTTTTTTTTTTATTGTGGTGGCAAGTTAGCCCTAATTTGATGAGAAAAGAAAACCTACTTGTTCGGCAACATGTGCGAAGCTCCAATGCGATGTCGGCGTCTTCACGCTCTCGTTCCCGCCTTGGATCTGCTCACGTCCTCGACTTCGTCAGCCTTCTTCTCCTTCCACCAGGTTCACCTGCACACCAAAAGCAACAATACCCGTGAAGAGAGAAGAGACAAATTTAAAGGAATTGGATAGAAATTTACTCGAAAGCGCACCTCCCCGGCAACGGCACCAGAAAAGTTATGATGGGTCAGCCCGAATAGGTTGTTAATATGATATTTTTATCGTTGAAATGTGTATAGTGGTTAACCTAATTCAGACCTAACCATCTCTTTACAAAATTTTTAACCTGGCCTAATTGATTTTATCTTGTCACTTTTAGGCCCAGGGTCGAACACAGGGAAGTGGGGTTAAAGTCGAGTTTCTACTTTTTCCTTAAAATGCGTCTCTTCCGTTCGTTTATTGTGTTTTTGGTGTTTTTCTTGTTTAGGTTTTTTTTATGGTAATCCTTGTTCTTGAGGCACACCCTCAAAATTGTGTCCTTGGCTTTTAGCCAAACAGAGTCCCAAAACAAGTCTTGCTACTTGCAAGACGAGGTACCTGCAAGTCAAAGATTATCTTTTCTTTTTTATGTATTTTTTTTATCTTTTTACTAACAGAAAAGCAAATAGACAGAAAGTAAATATAGTATGTATATATATATATAGTATATATATAAAGGGGTGGGGGTGGAGGTGGCGATGGAGTGTAGCACTATGTCGAGTCAGTCGACGTCTAGAGAGACGCAACCAACACGACTAGGTGCCGCGTGGAGTGTGGATGGAGGATGGATGATGTATGGGACCACACTTTTTTTGTATGCGTGTATCAGGGAATATCAGCAACTGGTGCAGATATTCCAGCGATACAGCGTATAATAAATAACATGAAAATATATGTACATATGTATGTATAATTAAATATATCTATATATATATATAAATGTATAGTTATATATGTATAGATATATATATATATAGATATATATGTGTATATATATGTATATAAGTATATATATATATATATTACTATATATATGTATATATATATGTATATAGATATGTATATATATATGTATATAAGTATATATGTCTATATATATATAAGTATATAGATGTATATATAAGTAGATATATATATATATTATATATATTTGTATATATATATTATATATATGTGTATGTATACATAACTATATTGATATACTATGTATATATATATATGTATGTATGTATATATATATTTATATATATATATGGTACTATAAGTGTGTGAGTGTGTGTGTATGTGTTGGTACAGGTGTGTGTGCGTCGGTGAACGTGTGTGTGTGTGCGTTGCTGTGAGTGTGTGTCTGTTAGTGAGTAAAAAAGAGAGAGAGAGAGAATACGTGAGAGAGAGAGCGGGAGCGGGCGGGAGAGATCAGCAGAGAGAGAGAGAGCGGGCGAGCGAGAGATCGCGGACGCGCGAGTTAAGACGTCTGCCGCCTCAGGCGGACGTCTGACTCCGCGTCGTCTGAAGGCGGAGGCAGACGTCTGCAGACGGCGGGTGCGGGCGCAGCTTTGCGTAGGGTTCCTGCAGGCGTGCGCGAAGGCGACGGGCGGGCGAAGGCGTGGAGGAGCGAGTGTGGAGGAGGTCTGCAGGTGGTCGCGGAGGGTCGTGGAGGAGGGCAGGGGGCGGCGCGAGGCTGTAGCCGGCCCCTGCAGTGCGTGCGGCGGCGGCTACGGGTGCAACTACGAGGCGGACAGAATGGAGACGGAGGCGGGGAACACCCTGCAGACGCGCGCGGAGGCGGTGATCGGCTGCGGGGACGGTCGCGGAGGAGCGGGAGGACCTGCTGCTGCTGCTGCGTGGCTACTGCTGCCGTGGCTTCAAGCTTCGAAGCTTGGAGCGGCGGCAATGGCGTTAAAGAGAAAAAAAATGAAGCGAGGGAATGCACCACGCCCACCGGCTCGTCGAAGAGCTGGGCAGTGGTGCTCCCACTATGGTGGTGTGCACCACAGTGGGTTCTCCTGCTCGCCGGGTGCCTCCTCGATGGAGGGCCGACGTATGGGAGGGGAAAGAGGTGGAGAAGATGGCTGCGGGTTTTTGTTGCTACAGCAGCCTCCGTTGCGAGGATGAAGCTGCAGCTACTTATAGAGGAGGAGATAGTGGCGTGTCGGCTGCAGCAGGGAGAGGGTGCGCAAGTTGCAGCTATAGGGAGCGGCGTTGGTAGGGAGAAGTGACGGGAAGAAGTGCTGCGTTGCATGCAGCTGCGGGAAGAGTGCAGCTGCGGGAAGGAGAGAAAAGAAGAAATCAAGAGGAAAAATAAAAAGAGGGTGATTTTGCAAGGAGGCACTTGAAGAAAAATGTAACTATGCAGGCGATTGTTTCACTCATCTTCCTCTCTTGATTAAATGCATGCATGCAAGTGTTTTTACAAATGCGATTACAGGATCCTATTATGCAATGTTAATGCTAGAAAATAGCACAAGAAGGCGTTATTACAGGTGTGTTTTGGGGTGCAAACAACCACCACCGCCCAGCTCATCAAAGAGCTGGTGGGCGTGGTGGTCTTCTTTCCCTGTTTCTTCATTTGAAGCCCTTCCACCATTACCACAAAGCTTCAAGCTGTGAAGCTCCACCGGCCACCACACACCCCTACAGCAGTCGGCCAAGCCCCCAAGCAGCAGCAGCAAGGTGGCAGCAGTGCACGCAGGCCACCGCACGCACATGCAGGCGCCCTTGCCTCCCTCTCCGCACGCGCTATCACGCTCTCTCTTCCACCCGCAACCAACCGACTCACTCCTTAGATGTGCGTGCCAGCACGCGTCGAGCCAACCGCAAGCCACCAGCACTCACAGCACCGTCCGCTCCCGGTTGCGTGGCTCGCCCAGCCACTGTTGCCACTGTTCACACATTTCTACGAAACACTGTGGCTACAATGGGGTGACCGGTGAGTTTCTCACTTATCTGGTCACCCGACGCGCCGCAACCGGCCTTTGCCCGCACGCGCGTCTCGCCCTGCGCCTGCTCCAGCACTTGCCCTCGCATCTGCGTACACCCACGTTGCCCGCACTCGCCCACGTCGTCTGCTCCCATCGCTCGCATACATCTACGTGCACCCGCTCTAGCTCTTCACGCAGCACAGTGTGCTACGGCCTCTCCTCTCCCCGCGCTCACTCCCTCCCAGCACGCCCCTCTTCGCATGCCTACGCGCCTGCGCGTGCGTGGACACCAGACGATGCCTGGCAGCCTTAGATGACTTAACCCGCATGTCTTCACTCCAACAGCGCCATCTCTCTCTCTCTCTCTAACACACACAGCACTCTCTCACTCTCTTTACCGACACACACACACTCACACTTTCATACACACACACACACCTATACACTATTATATACATATATATATACGTATACTTATATATATATTTATATATATACATATATATATATATACTTATGTCTATATATATAGTAGTATTTATATAACTAAGCATTAGTATACATATATATATATATACATATATCGATATACTTTGATATATATATATATATATACATATATCTATACATATATTAGTACTTATATAACTATGTATTAGTCTATATATATATATCTATATACTTATATATATATATATACACACATATATACTTACAAATATACATATATTTATATACATATATATATATATATACATATATCTATATATATATTAGTACCTATATAAGTAAGTATAAGTATAGATACATATATATATATATATATATGTACATATATACACACCTACTTATACATATATATATATACATAAATATACATACATATATACATATATATCTATATAACTATATATACATATACATATATATATATACACATATCTATCTACATATATCTATATACATATATAACTATATATATATATACTTACATATATATACATCTATATAGTTATATGTAGATACATGTACATATATATATATATATATACACATCTATACATATATCTATCGATACATATATTTACATATCTATATATATATATACATATATACGTATATATATATATACATATATAACTACATACATACCTATATATTTATAACCATACATACATATAGAAATATTTACATACATATATATATATATTATCACATTACTTACCATACGTTGTATGGTGGGAATATCTGCACCAGTTGCTTATATTCCCCGATACACGCATATAGAAAGCGTGTTCGCACATATCTTCCACCATCCATCTTACACTCCATGTGGCACCTCGTCCTGTTGGTTGCGTCTTTCTAGACGACAACCGACACGACACCGTGCTACACTCCATCTCTGCCTCCAGCCCCACCCCTTTATACATATATAATATATACCTATATATATACTATAGCTACCTTACTTCTGCTTCTCTTTCCTGGCAATAGAAAGACAAACAAAAATATATAAAAGAGAAAAGATAATCCTTGACTTGCAGGTACTCCATCTTGCGAATAGCAAGACCCATTTTGAAACCCTGATTTAGCTCAAAGCCAAGAACCTAATTTTGAGGGTGTGCCTTAAGGACCAAGATTATCAGAAAAAAAATCTTAAATAGAAAAAAAAAATACCAAAAACACACTAAACGAATGGAGGTGATTCATTGTAGGAAAGGCGTAGAAACTTGACTTGTAACCCCACTTCCCTGAGTTCAATCCTGGGCCTAAAAGTGACCAAGATAAAATCAAGTAGGCCAGGTAAAAAATTTTGTAAAGAGATGGTTAGGCTCAATTTAGGTTAATCGCTATACACACTTCAACGATAAAATCACCATATTAACACACCTATCTGTGTCCGACCACCACCCGCGCGTGCACACAACCACCACAGAGGCTAGCCAGCTCCTCCTTCTTCAACTCAACGCACGGTGGCAGCCACACTATTCATCTTTCTTCTCCAGAAGAACTCACCGCCAGCCGTCCATGGCCACGTGCAGCCATTGCCGCAAACTGCCATTCTCCTCGCAGTGGTCTCCGTTAAGCTCGCCTCGACCTCACGAGTGCGACCACACCCTCAGACGTGCCCACTAAGACCCGCACACACATGTTGAGTAACCCACCGCTTGTAGGTTCCTCCTCTTCGTTCAGCCGACTCCAGCTCTCCACCTTCGCCGACATCGCCAACGCAACGGCCAAGAGTTGGCTGACCTCCATCGCACACAGTACTCCCTCCGGTGCTCCTTCCCGTGTGCGACGAGGAGAGAGGAAGAATCCCCTATTTCCACTCCTATTAATAATTACGTTAAATGCCATTCTAGAAAATACTATTCATTTATTTATCTCCTTATTATATTAAGATGGATTTGCATGAATGTCCCTCAAGTTTATTTTAATGACGAATAGTGCATTTATCTCCTAACTAATCAAGTATGGGATATTGATTTTAGGGAATGGGTTCGATTTTGATTTCTATTGACGATATTTGCCAGTACTACGATTATGATTCATGTATGCAATAGCGGTGATTTTGCATATAACCTCATATTCTTAAGTAATTGCATAAATGCTAAACTTATGTTGAAAATGAAGTGCAATAACTAGTATGCATGCCCCTAAAATTCCTGAATAAATGAAGCACAACTCACTACTTTAATAGGCTAATTCTTCCCTGTGGAGACAACCTAACTATTTTTGTGGTTAGATTCTTAGAATTAAAATGTTTTGAAAAGTGATTTTCTACCATGAGATTAAATACAACGACACGTCATTTTATGTTAAAGTTTTCAACGGAAACGAAGATCGCTCTTTCAAATGGTGCCATTGCTGGGGATGAAACATGCCTATTAATTTTTTCAAGAATTTTATGTTATTTTTATGCTATTTTGAAAATTTTTCTGAATTACTAACTGTGGATCTTTTTCTTTGCAAAAACACTCAACGAACGCGGTAGGTGCGCACGACGGAGGCAATATTTTTGGACCTTGATGCCACCTGGAGGCCAGCAATGGGTGCTTGTGGGCCTTGATCCCAAGCACGTAGGTGTACAAAGGAGCCTTTTTCTGATTTAGTCATTAGATCTTAGTTTAGATTTAGTTGAGATAGACCTTAGACATTTAACTTTTGTCTTGTGGACCCTTGTTGGGTATTTTTGGGAATGTGTTCCCAGTGTTTCTTTATTTCTTATCGCTATTGTATGCGAAAGCGTATTTTTGGGAGTGTGTTCCCATTTTATTTAGATTATGGGTTTATTCAAATTGTTTGAACTACATGTTGGTTAGTTAGTTAGATTAGGTTTGTTTGCTTATTATGATTTAAAAAAAAAAAAATCTAACTACCGACTAGAAGATGCATGTCAATAGGGCAATCATCTAGGACTGAATGAGTAGCATCTAGTTTATCTTAATTCATTGCAGACATCCCTGCATTGAATAAGCTGGAGTAAGGTACATCTTTTTCTTGAGCATCAATTACTTGTCATGCATCTGCATTGAACCTAAATCTAGAACCACTAAAGTGCTTGAATCGAATTAATTCAGTGGTTACTTTAAAAATTGGGACTACAAAGAGGTTGGACCTTAAAATCTGACTTCAAATTGTTTACAAAAGGATCCTGTTTGCAAGATTTCAAAACTCAAAACACGATCATATGATTGCACACCTGAGACACTATGCACCTCACACATAAGGTCTACCTCTCCTCTTTGCACCACAAGGGAAGTTAGTCAGAAATCAACAAGCCTATCCACCAAGTTACTTCAGTTCCTCATGTGTGGGCTCGATTCGAGACTTCCATCCCTTGTGAGTAGGTTGTAGGCACCAACGAATGTCAGCCTAGGAAGCGTAATTCTTGCAAAACTTGTTTGGCCACCAACTTAACACATAAGGCCTAGAATCTACTAAAAATAGATCCTACTCTATTTGCATTTGTTTTGAAAGTGGTAGAACTCTCTAGGAAGTTTCTGATTTCTTTTAAATCCTAAGAGAATTTAACCTATTTAATTGAGGAAAATTGACTATCCTTACTCCTATCATTTTAACAAGGATCCCATGCCCCAAGCGTATCCATCCTTTGATGGGTACATTGACAATTCATGGGATCATTCATATTCCTATCCTAGGAATACTAGCCCGATAACACCCACTTTTGAGCAAAGCTTAGGAGTGGGATTTTCCAACCCTGGAATCCCTACTATGCAAACACCCAACCCTC
Organism: Thalassia testudinum; assembly: GCA_037157565.1. Classification (NCBI taxonomy): domain Eukaryota; kingdom Viridiplantae; phylum Streptophyta; class Magnoliopsida; order Alismatales; family Hydrocharitaceae; genus Thalassia; species Thalassia testudinum. The sequence goes on from JAZHRO010000063.1 coordinate 18,994,823, forward strand.
CCACCCTTCATGATTTTCTATATCGAAGTTGGACCGATACCCTTAGGCAAACAGAGCTTGAGATTGACTATCCTCCCCAATCTGATAGTAATAGCCTCTCTTCCTTTTTGATAGAAATGCAAAGACAACAACAAGAAATAATGGAGTCTATGGGAGAAATTAGATAGCTTAGCTACGGTCTTTCCGATAATTCTGATCCCTACTCGTATGACCGTGATAATGAAAATAATTTTGAGGAAACCAATGGCAATAAGGATCCCGTTTTGTGTTGCTATCACTTAGACTCTCCCAATGAGACATGGCCACTAGAGGATAACGATCCTAGTAATTATCCACCCGAGCTATATTGGAGTTAAAAGAAAGGGAAGATGGTACCTCTTGAGGATCTTGACACCAATGACAGTATTTTCCTTACCCCTGATAACCCGGGTCAAGGTCGTATTGTTCATATCACTTCCCCTATTAATTATCTGGTGGAACCCCATTCTACCCTTAGTGAGCCTAATCCTAACCCTCCACTTAGGGAATCAACACCTACCATCCAACATTCTAAGGATTTAAATCAGTCCAATGAAGGTGACCCTAAGGGAATGGAGGATGAATTGGATCAATTTTGGTCTCAGGGGTACAAAGAGTCAATTTTAGAGGATGATAACACGATGGAAGAACCTGGCCTTAGAATCTAGAGTGAACCACAGGGGGATTATGTGTTATTCGAGGACTTACCCCCTGAGGATATAACTATTCTAGTGAAATCCAGATTCCTTACTTCTTTTGATTTTGAGAGTCATCCTCCGCAAAACTAGGAGTTGATATTGGAGGAAAAAAAACACAATAGTGACAAGCCTAAGGGAGACTCTCGGGGACAATACACATCAATTAAGGATTTATGCCCCAAGAAGAATAAATAATTAAGTGATATAGGTTTACTCCAAAACATTAAGACTGATTCTCCTTCAGAAATAATTGACGATATTGAAGCAACTCCTTACTTTACTAATGAATCACATATACACTCTGACAAATACTTGAGTGAACCAAAAGAATTTGGGGATGAGATTAATAATAATGATTCTATTACTTCGACCCTGGAATCAAAGGAATTTAATTTGGAGTCTACCAATGATTCACATATACTGGAAGGTGAAAATATGACTCCGATCATTAATGATAAGTTGGGTGACTTGAATTTCTCTGTAATAATTATTAGGGAGAAAACACAATATGAATTGTTGTTGGAATTGGACTGGACACCGACTAAGCCCTCCTTGGACTTAACCATTACCACCTAAAACTACAAACAACCCTTCCACTCACTAACTGATCCTTGGCTCAGGTCTCTGCTCACATACATTCTTTCTAGGGAGCATATCAGGCTAGTACATCCTCGGGTAGAATGGCGAGTGTGGATTGATGCTTGTACTTTTAGTCTCGCCATTCGAGGGTTTGAAGTAATTATGTTTATATCTTTTAAAACCCTTCCTGCTTTGGAGGATCTTGTTATCCTCCACTTATTTTGTTTTGGGAGGTCCCTTTTCATATTTCTTTTGTTATTCCTAGACCTCCCTAGGTAGCCTACGAGGTTATTTGCTTTCATGTCTTTTGGCAAGGATTTGGGATAACGTTGCATCCTCAGCTCGCAAACATCTACGGCTACCTATTTTCCAGGCCCGTGTTGTTACGCATATTTTTAGGGCCTAGCTTTTTCTATCTGGAACCTGACTTACAGGTTCCCTATAAGTTTGGCTGCTGACAGAAAATACAGCACTTGTTGGGAGGCAACCCAGCATCCTGAATAACACCATCATCAGGTGATTTCCTTCCTTTCTCCCCCTGTTTTAATTTTACAATGAGGACATTATAGGATTTAGGCATGGGGGGTGCACTTTGCATTTTAAGAAGTATTCATGCATTTTGGTTAGCATACAAAAAAAAAAAAAAAACTTTTCTTGAGCTGAATTGGTTAATCCCTAGCAAAACATCTTTGTCATGGAGGTGCCATTAAAGATTTTTCTTCTTAAATTGTTTCTGAAGTTTAGAATCCAGTACATTTACTTCACTTGCACGTAGACTGGGTAATTGATTTTTGAAGAAAACCAATAAACATTTTTAGTCTACTGAACCCTTGGACAGTCAATAGGGAGTCAGGAATACTATCTTCTAGTAGATCCACCACATATTTGTGAGAAGAAAGTAGAGAGATTACTGGTGCGCTAAGTCTAGTGCAATGACTCTTAAGTTTTGGACAATAAGATGATGATATGTCAGAGTTAGGTATAGTTTTTTCTCTCTGCTCCTATGTGTGTACATTGTGTGAATTCCTTAAAGTAACTAAATAAGGCAGATACACAGAGATTGAGTCTTAATAAAGCTATGACTATGGTGGATGGTTACGACCGTCCTTCTTAGAGTCCTCGACTGAAGGAGGGTAATAGTGTCAAAGGTTAGAAATACGCTTGTCCTATCTATTCCTTCCTGGTGCCAAGAGTAGGCACTTCCACCAAATAAGCCACACAATATCCTCTTGACCATCATCATCCCTAATAATGCCTCATAAATAAAAGTCTACGTAGTGTTATGTTGATTTATAAAGAAAGAAAAAGAAGAAAAAAGAAACAATTATATTTAGAAAAAAAAACAAAATAAAGAAAAAGAAAAGAGAGAGAAAAGAAAAAGAAAAGAGTCCAAGTTTATAATTTTATCTTCGTGACATTGTTTCTGAGGCAACAAAAACACTCATCGTGATCCACCAAATATGACCCATACCTACCTTTCAGTATTTCTGATCGCCTGAATACTAGCTGAGGACTCTAACTTAGTTGTAGAGTTATTAGGAATTTAATTGAAGTGTGAATGCCATGAAAGGCCACCAAATAGTGAGTATATTTACTTTTTTGGTAAGATTTGTGATCTTAGAATGAAAAGAAGGAAAAGAGAGCACAATTGTTTTGCCTTTCTGAGTTGACTTGTTTAATAGTCTAGAGATCTAGAGTCCGTAGTACTATATTACATGTGGTACCAAATGAGTATGTGCCGCCAAATACGAATCCATTCAACTCTGTATCTCCTACCTAAGACAAAAAGCCGAGGTCAAATTTCAGATTATTTTCTTCCTAATCCCCGAGCGAAGTAGTTGCCAATCCCGATAGAATTTTATCAAGGGTTATGTATGAACTTCAAATGTAAGTTGGCTTCTCACTTATATCTATTACCTATGCTACTATCACTTCACATTTGTCTGGATCTCAAAATTTTTGGAATAAGGAAAGAAGAAATCTTCTGATTACTTCTATTATTTTTCACTTTTGCTAGGGACTAGCAAATCTTAAGCATGGGGGTATTTGATGAGTCCATTTTAATGGACTATTGTTATGCCTAAGTTAACTTTATTCTTACATTTTATGTTTGCTAATAACTACATTAAGTCATAGAATGATTGCATGCATCATTACTTAAGTTTACAAATATTCTATTGCATTCTATAACTTATTATGTATATAAGTAATTATTTTATATTTCATTATTGTAGGAATAACTTATATTATATTACATTTCAACGTGCCACTCTCTCATGCAGGTCACGCACACAATGCACCCTCTCCATTTCCTCCACTTGATCAACTCCATTAGGCTATTTTAAGAGTTAATAGTAACCAGGAAAATGGGAGAGGAGGAGGAACAAATTTGCAAAGAAACCAGGGTCTTTCGAAAAGATTCCCCCCTGGGGATCTGCTGGCTCTTGCCGGCCTCAACAAATTGGCCACCCAAATCTCTGAACGGCTAACAGCGGCCAATTTTAGTAAGGAATTTAGAATCCCTTGAATTGCGCGATGAAGAAGAACGGAAGGGGGGAGATAAAAGTCGCATGGGATAATGAATCTTCCTTCTCCCCTTGATGGGGACTACCTTCTCCATCTCTCCACTATGGAGGAGGCGCTCACCGTGGAACCAGTGAGCACTGTGGATCAACACTCTCCTCACCTATCCTCCTCTCGCCTTGATGCGGTGGTGCTCAGTGACAAAGAGCACCACCACCACCAACCGTCTTCCCAACATCCTTCCCCAACACCAACGCCATCACCACAGCAATCACTTCCCTCTTCTCTCCCGAACCCATGCACAAACAGGGAACACTACCACCATCCACCACTTCCTCCCCCCTGTGCCCAAAACCCTCCACCACGTGACCGCGCTACTCTGCATGCACATCCAGCCCATGCGCACACCCAGCCCGCACGTGCATGCAACCACCACAGAGGCCAAATGGCTCCTTCTCCTCCTTCAACTCAACACACGATGGCAGCCGCACTGTTCATCTTTCTTCTCCAAAAGAACCCACTGCCGGTCGTCCATGCCCACGTGCAGCCACCGCCACAGACTACTGTTCTCCTTGAGTGGTCTCCATTAAGCTCGCCTCGACCTCACGAGCGCGACCACACCTTTAGATGTGCCCACGCGTGGATTAACCCATGGACGACGGCTTCCTCCTCTCCGTCCAGCCGGCTCCAACCAGTTCTTCCTCCGTTGACACCACCAATGCAACCGCCAAGAGCTGCCCGACCTCCACTGCACGCAGTACTCCCTTCGATGCTTCTTCTTGTGCGCAACGAGGAGAGAGGATGAATCCCCTATTTCCTCTCCTATTAATAATTACGTTAAATGCCATTCTAGAAAATACTATTCATTTATTTATCTCCTTATTATATTAAGATGGATTTGCATGAATGTCCCTCAGGTTTATTTTAATGAAGAATAGTGCATTTATCTCTTAACTAATCAAGCATGGGATATTGATTATAGGGAATGGGTTCGATTTTGATTTATATTGACGATATTTGTTAGTACTACGATTATAATTCACGTATGCCATAGTGGTGATTTTGCATATAACCTCCCTATATTCTTAAGTAATTACATAAATGCTAAACTTATGTTGAAAATGAAGTGAAATAACTAATATGCATGCCCACTAAGATTCTCGAATAAACGAAGCACAACGCACTACTTTAGTAGGCTAATTCCTCCCTATGGAGTCGACCAAACGATTTTCATGGTTAGATTCTGAGAATTAAAATGTTTTGAAAAGCGATTTTCTACCACGCGATTAAATATGGCATGTCATTTTATGTTAAAGTTTTCAATGAAAACGAAGATCTCTCTTTCATTTTCAAGTCAGCTTTAATGGTCTTTTTTTAATTATGTGTAATTGCAATGCATGTGTAGATAACTGATGCACAAGGAAAGACGTACCTTGCTCCAGCTCTCTTCAATGCAGGATGTTTGCAATGCAAAAAGAAAAGCTAAATGCTACTCATTCAATCCTAGATGGTCACCTTATAGATATGCAAGTTCTAGCAGGCAGTTATAATTACTTTTTTTATAATAAGCAAGCAGACCTAATCTAATGAACTAACCAACATGTAGTTTAAATAATTCGAATAATCCTATAATCTAAATAAAATGGGAACACGCTCCCGAAAATACCCAACACGAGTTCACAAGACAAAAATTAAATGTCTAAGGTCTATCTAGCCTCATCTAACAATAAAAAGATCTCCAATTGCCAATCCTCCTTCCACACGCATTGGATCAAGGCCCACGTGCTCCTGTTGCTGCCCTCTAGGTGGCGTCAAGGTCCACCAAAAATATCATCTCTGCCATGCGCATCCACCTCGTTCGTCGTTCGATTCGTGCACACAAAGACAACCAATGTCAATAATTCGAAAAAGCTTTCAAAATAGCATAAACATAATATAAATTTCCTGAAAAAATAAATAGGCATGTTTCCTCCCTTGCAACGGCGCCATTTGATAGAGCGAGCTTCGTTTTCGTTGAAATCTTTAGCATAAAATGTTGCGTCGTTGTAGTATGTCACATGGTAGAAAATCTCTTTTCAAAATGTTTAATTATTCAAAATCTAACCATGAAGATAGTCAGGTCATCTCCACAGGGAGGAATTAGCCTATTGCACTAGTGAGTGGTGCCTCAATTATTTGGGAAACTAAATAGGTGTGCATGCTAATATGTTCAGTTCTTTCTCAACATAAATCGTTATTTATGTAATTAATCAAGGATATAGGTGCGTACATTCAAAATCACCATCATGAAAATATGTCAATCATGATCTTGGTACTGACAAGCACTGTCAATCTTAATCAAAACAGAACTTGTTCCCCTTAACCAATATCCCCTACGCTATCATTTTTTTGAGATAAATGCAACTATACGTAATTTGAATAAATAAGAGGGATATCCATGTAAATCTATCATAATATATCAATTCAATAAAAAAGAAATAGTAGAATTTGCAATGGCATAAGGCAAAAATAGAAATTGGAGGAAGAACAGAGGATTCTTCCTCACACTTCATGCACGGGAAGGAGCACTAGAGGGTGTACTATGTACGGTGGAGGTTAGCCATCTCTTGGCCGTTGCGTTGGTAGTGTCGGCGGAGGCAGAGGCAACCGGAGGTGCTACCAACGATAAGGAGAAGGTGCGGCAGCTATAGGTTGTTTCCACTGTTGACAGTCGCTGTAGGTGGGGCGAGCAACACGTGGAGGTTGGCGACTATGCGCAGGAGGCCACTTGTGACTGTGGAGGCACTGAAGAAGCGTTGGCATCAAGGAAGAGGTGGCTACACAGTGGTTGTTGATGGGTTCCTTCGGGAAGTTGCAGCAGGTGGGGGTTGTTGGAACGAGAGGATGGAGATGAAGATGAAGAAGATGAGGAGTGACTAGCCTACTATGGCGATGACGTGGAGCGTACGTGCGGCTGTGGCGTGATAGTGGCGCGCACAACTGGTGGTTGAGGTCTGAAGGTGCGGTGGTTACGATTGCTGTTGGGAGGGTGTTGGGTTCCTTCTTTAGTTGTACTAGGTGGAGGAAGAGGATGCACTGGTGTTGGTAGCGAGCGGGTGAGGGCAACGTGCATTCTATCACCATGCACGCCTAGAGTTGAAGAAAGGTGTAGATCGCCTATGCCACAATGCAAGCCTCTGACCATAGTGTACGCTCCGGCCACGGTGCCGGTGGATGAAGGAGAAGATCCCCTGCCAGGAGAACGGATGAACTCCCCATAGGGGAGAGGAGATAAACTACCACCACTTATTTCTCAGTTGCGATTTCCTCTCTCATTCAGTTTCCTCTGAGATCTTCGCCCTTCTCCAACGGCAGTAGTGAGGTGGTGGCTTTGGAGGTGGTGTTGTAGTGGAGAGGACTTTTTGGAGGCAGTGATGCGGTGCGTTTGAAACCCATCAGCTACATCAGATGTCCAAAATAATCTCTGAACATCATAAAAATTAAATTTGGCTATGCATGAATTCCTACAATGTATATAATTATTTATAATATCACATAAACTTTACAAATATAAATTATAAAGTATACATTTAGTTTATAATCAAATGCAAATATTAACATACTCTAAAATGTAGGACAAACCAACTTAGGCTAAAATTAATCCAATAAATTAGACTCATCATTGAGCGCACTCCTTGGAGATTTCAAAGTGGACATCCTTAGATAGAAGATTAATGAGGGGGCACACGATTTTCGAAAAAGCAAGAGTGAATCGACAGTAAAAACTAACATGCCCTAGGAAGGATCGGATGCCTTTGATCGAGCTAGGCATAGGGAGTTTGGAAATCAAATTAATCTTGGCTCGATCAACCTGCATGCCTTTCTCAAAAATGAGGTGTCCTAGGACAATTCCCTCATGTATCATGAAGTGGCTCTTTTCCCAGGAAAGAACCAAGTTCACATCGATGCATCGCCTGAGGATGTAGACCAAGTGCGGGAGGCAATCGTCAAATGATTCACCAAATACCAAGAAGTCATCCATGAAGACTTCAAGGTATTCACCTACCATATCTGAGTGTATGGCAAGCATGCACTGCTAAAAAGTAGCAGGTGCATTGCAGAGACCGAATAGCATCCTTCGAAATGCATATGTTCCAAAGGGGCAGGTGAAGGTGGTCTTCTCTTGGTCCTTGGGATGGATTGCAACCTGATTATAATCGAAGTACCTGTCCAAAAGGTAGAAGAATTGATTTCCCATTAGTTTCTAGAGAATCTGATCAATGAATGGTAGTGGGAAATGATACTTCTTGGCGAAGGAATTGAGTCTTCTGTAATTAATGCAGACTCTCCACGAGTTTGCTATATGGGTCGGTATGGTTTCCCTAGTTTCAATCGTGGTGACGGTGAGCCCTACTTTTTTAGGCACACCTTGGATTGGGCTCACCCACTGACTATCGGAGATCGGGTAGATGATCCCTGCATTTAACCACTTGATGATCTCCTTTTTCACAACATCCTGCAGATTTGGATTCAGGCGTCTTTGCATTTCATGGGATGGTCGTGAGCCCTCTTCAGTGTAGATGTGATGTGTGAAGTATGAAGGTTGATACCAGTCAGATCGTCGAGAGTCCATCCAATGGCTCTTCGATGTTGCTCAAGAACAAAAATCAGATGTGTTTCCTGATCAAGTGTGAGTTAGGAGTTGATAATCACAGGAAATGTCTGATTGGAACCCAAAAAGACGTACTTGAGATGATCAAGAAGAGGCTTTAATTCCATAACCGGGTTGTCAGCAGCAGTGGGTTGTTCAAGATTGGTGTTGGGAGCAAAGGAAGGAGCTATGGGTGTATCTAGGTTGAGTTAGGGCTCCTCTGATTGTAGGTTTTGATCCTCTTGTCGTTGATTGGAAATAGTTGGTTTTTCCTCGATAAAGTCGTCAACCACAGCTTCGATATCACAAATCTATTCTATGACTCCGCAACTAATTCCTTGTTGGGCCTTAAAGATGTCGATCTTTACTGCCTTGCTCCCAAATTTTAATTCAATTTGGCCCTCCTCACAATTGATATTGGCCCTAGCAGTGGCCAGAAAGGGTCTCCCTAGTATGATCGGTGTATTCTTCACATTCTCAGGAGCATGCATGTCTAAGACAATAAAATCTACTGGAAAATTGAAATCATGTACCCTAACTATGACATCCTCAAGAATTACTTTTGGCGACTTAATTGAACGGTCAGCTAGTTGTAAAGTCATTTCAGTTGGTTTAAGCTCAGATTCCTCAAAGTAGTCTAGTAGGGATGTAGGTATCAAATTTATGGAGGCTCCTAAGTCTAATAAAGCTCGATCAATTCGTATATCACCGATTTCACAGGAGATCAGAGGGGTACCTGGGTCTTTTGCCTTAGGCGGGAGTTTACTTAAAATAACAGAGTTGGCTTGCTCTGACAGTACGATCGATTTCCCATCTTTGGTTCGCGGCTTTCGCTTAGGTGTACATACGTCCTTTAGAAATCGTGCATAAGCTGGTATGTGGCATATCACATCCATCAAGCGGATGTTTATATGGACTTGCTCAAAAAGCTTGAGCAGATCCTCCTCAGGTGCCATGATTTTAGTTATCCTTTTTCCGTTGGTCAAGGCCTAGGGAAATGGAACCTTAGATGGTTCCTCTAGAATGTGTCCAGGTTCTTGATTTGGGATAGACGTCTCCTGGATGACTATCCTAGGGTCAAGGTTTGTATTACCAGGATGGGAGTGGCTTGGATAAGGTGGGTCCTGTGTTGTTTTGCCACTGTGGGTAGTAATAGAATTTAATCCTGCCTGGGTCTTGTTTGGTGTAGGTAAAAGAGGTGCTTGCTACTAGTAACCCGTATATGATGTCGAAGCCTCCATCCCGTTGGGTGATGGAGTAGAAGGGGCCAAATAAACAAAGTAAGCTTTGCCCAGATTTGGATTCATAATGTGCCTCTGGTTCAGCACGTTATTCGGATTAAGCAGAGGTTGTGAAGGAAGTGCACCAGGTTGGTGAGGATTTGCCATCTGGGCAAGTTTATTGCGAACCTTTGTGATCTCGTCTTTATGCTATTTTTGCATAGCCGCATCCATCTTCTGAATGTCAGCCAAAGTCTAAAGGATAAGAGTCATTTGATTTGTATGAGTCGGCCCAAATTGATAAGTTGGGTTAGGCCGAGGCTGATATGGACGAGGAGCTTGTGGTAGAGGATGATATTGAGGTCTTTGATTTCTATTATTGCCTAACCACATGAAATTAGGATGATTACGCCATCCAAGGTTGTAAGTGTTGGAGAATGGATCATTTCTGAATGGCGTTGAGGTCCTCGTAGGTTTGAGGAACCTCGAAAAAGTCAGAATACGAGGGTTCAGAGTTCCCCTAGCTAGAGTAGGTGGGTCTAGAGTTTCCTTCAAAACTAGAATCAAGCCGGGGTGGATACGGGCCCATCCCCTAAGCAGGTTGCATAGCCTCCCTACTAGAGAGTGGTTGCGTGAATGTGTTTTGCGTAGAGGTGGCTCACTGCAAATGTCGAGTTAGCTCATCCACCTTCTTCTCAATAATAGATACCTTGTCCAGATGACTGGCCATTAGTTCCAAGTCAACGGAAGAGGACAGGCCCTATGTCTCATGTGCTCCCTTTGGATTCGTCAATGCTTGGGCATTCGTCCTGTCGAACATGCCAATGGATTCATTATTGATGGAGTTCTTGCACATATTCTCTAGAATCTCCCACACAATGTCTTCATGTTGACCCATGATGTTCCCTCCACAGGTCGCATTGATGAACAATCGAATATCCTCACGGAGTCCCTGGTAAAAAGATTAGACTTGTTCCCATTTAGGAACTTCGTGATGGAAGCACTTTCGCATGAGACCCAGAAAATGATCCCATGCCTCGAGAAGTGGTTCTCCTGCTTGCAGTGTGAAATGTGTGATCTGGTGCCATAAAACATTTGGCCGACCAACAAGGAAGAACTTTCTCGAAAATTCAAATTAAAGTTCCACCCAGGTGTTGATTAGATACGTTTAGGTTCGGTACCAATGAGCAGCTTTATCCATGAGAGAGAAGGAGAACATTTTCATGAGTAGAACATCCCGATTTTGAGCTTCTGACCCGAAGGTCTAGGCAAGATGCTTGAGTTGCTTGATATGCTGGAAAGGATCTTTGAAATTATGCCCATGGAATTTGGGAATGGAATGAATCATATTGGGCTTGAGTTCAGTGTGAGGACCTCCAGTAGGGATTTGTACTCGAGGTTCGATTGCCACCGCAATAGGATTGTAGTGATCTCGCATCATTGGATGCTGTGGTGGGTTTACAAGGGCTTGGAATAGAACATTGAGTTGCTAAAGTTGATTTTCAAGATTGTTTTCTTCTGCTGGTTGTGCCATGATGATGGATGAAGGAGAATCAGGTTTAGATGAATCAGAAGAAATATCGATTGGGTTGGGTTGTTGCACAAACAAGGAGGTCGAGGCTTGGCCTTGACGTGAATGAGTAGCTAAAGGAGGCCTCAAGGATGGTCTTAGAGACCTCCTGAACATGCATCGATGGAGTAGATGAGAGGTAGAATGTGATGGACCCAATCAAGACATCCAAAAATTTTGAATGACTATAGAGGTTCGGGGCGAATGATACCCCTTAGTCAGAAAGCCGTCCACCTGAGAATTACCTAGGCAGCCAGAGAGGGAGAGTCTCGCAAAGACCCCTACATGGTAGAGTGCCCCCACAGGTTACAGGGTTTCAGCCACCCAACCTCTCTTACCACTAATGTTCCAAGTAGAACAGAATGGGGCCTTAACCACTTAAGTCTACCTATTTTAATTAAGAGCAAGGGTGCTTAGGATTTCACTTGAACTTTTAAGATGCTTCTGTGAAAGAGTAACCTAATTTGAAGATTGGTTAACCGAACAAGGTGGGTCAACTTCACTTGTATTGTCCCCTTGAGAATTTTAGGTCCCTCTTTTAGTGTTCAAACGAATTTAAGAGCCTGATTTTTAGGGTTTTTCTTGAGTAGATTAGTTCAATCAAGGTCTAGGCACACATTGTTTTGGAGAGATAACTTCTTGATTAAGTGTGTCTCTAAAACCCTAAACTAGAATCCTTAATTGGCTCTAACTTGGTCCAATTTAGTTTGTCAAAAATGTGGTACCTAGGGCTCAAATAAAAATGTGATAGCCCTAGATACCTTAGCTAAATGGGTGCATAGATCAGGGTTTGAATGTTTATGGAATGTAACAAATTAGGCAACTTGATGATTGATCTAGGAATATAATGCAAGTAGCCCTAATTGATTTCTTCCTTTTTAAGTTTTCACAGAGTCAATGGTTTAGAAGGTTTTGAATGGAGTTTTACCTATCCCTTGAGTGGTTGATGTGCGACTGATCTTCTTTGATGAATCCCTAAAATAGATCACAGTCAAAAGAGATAAAGCAAGTTAGTATTGACCTGGATATTGCAATTAAGAGATCTGAATTGCGCGTTGCTCCCCAACAATGGTGCAAATATTTTTAAGTGATAAATCGGTGTTTTAAAATTTCTACATTGTAATATAGCCGAAATCACTAAAAAGAATAAATTTATTATGCAAATTTTAAGTCCAAGGTCGAATGAAGGGAGTAATATGGAATTCAAAACTCAAGATCACAATTTAAATCAAGAATAGCGATTGCAATAAGAATAATGTCAGGATCAATATGCAAAAAGAATGGAGTAAAATGATGGTTTAAATCACCAATTACCCCTCACGAAAAACACTTAAACCAAAGTCTCAAATAGATGTAAGCAAATATATCAGGCATCTTAAATAGCCCTTTGCTACAGTGCTAGAGACTCAACGGTCTCTCTACTTTTGGCTCTTCTCTTCTCTGTTTCCCTTACCTTGTCCTCTCTTCTGTTCTTCTACTTTTCTCGTTTTATTTTTGTTCTCTTCTTCCTTTCTCTATGCTTCTCCACTTCCTGTGCGGCACCTTCTCCTTTCTTCTGCTCAGTCCTTCCACTATTCTTATTTCTTTCTCTATTCTCCTTCTTCACGTAGATGGGGAAGGTCCTTCAAATAGCTAAGTGTCAGTTGTTTCTCTCTGTAGCAAAACCCCCTACCCCCACGTGCTATCTCTCTTTCTCTCTCTAGGTCATGCTCTCCCAGGGCCTTCCACAATACTGGGTAATCGTATTTCGGACCTAGAGCGCACCTAGGACCAAGGCTACCAGCATGGGTGGTAGTCAAGGTGTGGGTTTAGGCAGGTTGGGTGTACCAGGTCTACAGAGGAGAGATCGTGAACAAGGGACATGAGCAAGTGAGCGGGGATGTCACCCCCGGTCTCTGAGGCAATAAGCCCCAAACACTTTTTCAATTTATGTGCCTCAATGCACTCTTCAGCTTCCAAGGTGGGACTAAAGTCCCACCCTTCCTCTTCGTGCTGGCCGCTGCAGATGTTGCATCTAATTTCGGTCAAAGGTCCAATCAAAGGGCCAAATTGATCCCATTGTTGCATTCCTGGATGAAGTCCGCTGCTCTTGGAAGTGTTTCCTGGAACTAAGGTACCCTAGAGCAGCCTTGAAGCTTGCTTGAAGAAGCTGCTTCAATGGCGGAGAAGACAAGCACCTAGAATAAGCAAGAAGGGCTTTCGACAGCATCAGAAGGTTTAATAAGGATCGTCGGACCGTGGCAAGTGCGACAGTGGCAGTTGTGAGGCGTGGCGAGGTTCGTGCATGTGAGGCAGAGTCAGACTGTGTGCATGAGAGTGGGTGTGTTTAGGGGCAAGTTTGGGTGAGAGATAGGTGGAATTAGGTTAGGGCTTTTGTTCTTGGAGTGATGGCAAAGCTGGTGAGGGTGGTAGCAGTGAGGTTCGTGCAGTGACGCAATGGATAGGCATTGCCGGAGCTTTGTCAGAGCAGAAGAAGGTGACGGTGTTGAGGGAGAATCAGTGGTTGTGCGTGAGTTGTGAGAGTGGGAAAAGAAAGTGTAACAAGAGGGAGAGTGATAGAGGAACTTAGGGACGTAATAGATAGATGGAGGACTCTGGTGTTGGCCGAGTGGAGCTGGAGAAGGAAGAAGGTGCGGCAAAGCGGCGACGTCGACTGAGGGAGAGGCATGACCTCTCGTTGGCAAGAGAGGTTCACGAAGACGAGGGGAGGATTGTTGGCCATCCAATTTGATGGTTGGACGACTGGAGGAGGAGGGCGGAGAGGAGTTGCCAGAGCTAAATTTGAAGATGGCTAGAGATGGAGAAGAAGAGGGTTTCTAGCCTCAAAACTAGCTGAAGAACACGGCTGTGTCCTGGGGTTTCTTTTATAGGCCATAGGACGCCCTTCCAAGCTTGGAAAGAAGCTTTCAAGCTTGGAAGGTGGTTGCAACAATGGAAACTCGAACCTTTAGAAGGTTCTCATGACCTTTTGGGAAGGACATGGAGCCCAAAGAATGGCTCAAATGGAAGGAGACTTTCCAAGGAATCCCCATATCAATTTTGAGAAGGATTTATTCAGAATTTAGCGAGAAATCCTTGCTCAAAACTCGTCGGTGAAGGTTTCACCTTCCAAAAGTGGCACGGGGACCTGCTTGTGAAGAAGGTAAAGAAGTTAAGGGGCTATTTGTAAGAGAATTCAAAAATTAAGGGTTTGAATGAGATAGAAAGAGTCTAACTGGACCAAAATGAAAACTTAGCCAAGATGATCTCAGATTGGGCTCAAATTTTGGTACAAACCTAATTTGAACCTGTTTATCGCGGCGAAATCGATTTTAAAATAAAGCATTGTAATATAGTTGAAATCGCTTTGAAAACAAATATAATTTTTATTACTCGAATAAGTTCCGAGATCGAACACTGGGAACAATATGGTATTTAAAAATCAAGATCACAATTCAAACTGAAAGAATTTGCAATAATTTCAGTATTATGTGCAAAATGATGGGAGTAAAATGGAGATTTAGATCACCAAATACTCCTACAATATCAGCTAAGGAAGTTAATGTATTTGCATGAAATGAGAGCTAAGATCTGTCATCTGATTAGGAAATCAGACGACTTAAAGTCACTATCTTCTTCTTTTCTTCTTCTTCTTTCTCTGATTTTTCCTTCCTTCTGTAGCTTTTGCTCTTTCTTCTTCTTTTCCTCAGGCCTTCTCTTCTTCTTTCTCTCCTTTCTCTGTGCATTTAGCTCTTCTTCTTCAGCTTCCTCTCAGGCCTCCTCCTCTTTTTCTTCCTTCTTTGATTTTCCTCTTCAAAATCTAGCCAAGTGTCAGCCGAAGGTCCCTGTAGCAAAACCCTCCCCCTACCCATGTGTCTCTCCTCTCTTTTTCTCTCTTAAGATCTACTTTCCCAGAGCCATAGGGTATCCAAGTTATCGGGTCAGGTGCGTAACCAGATCCAGGCTCACCAGCATGCGATGGTGAGCAAGGAGTGCAGGTCAGGTGGGTTATCAAGTCAACCAGGTCCTTGGGTATGTGTCGCAGACGAGGTCAGGTGTGTGGGTAAGAGGGACCTCACCCCGTGAACTGAGGCAAATAGTTTCTTCCATAAAATCAATTTATGAGCCTCAACAAACTTTGCAACTGTCAATGTGGGACTATTTGTGCCCTCTTCGTTTGCATGTCTGCAGTAGGGGATTTCCTTCCAATTGCAGCAGCTGCTGAGTCTCATGTCTTCAATTGAGGACATGGTCTTGCACGCGGGGCACTTCCACACGACCAAGGGCTTCAACCTGGGCATAGCATGACCTAGAGTGACCTTCAAGCAAGCTCGAAGCTTGCCTGTCAATGGCGGATTAGGCGAACACCTGAAATCAGTGAAACGGCCTCTCGGCCACGTCAAAATTCTTAGAGAGGGTCGTCGGAGCACGACGAACGTAATAGGGGTGGTGAAGTGGAGTGACAGTGGCTGTGAGTGCGTAGCTAGGTCAGACTGTGTGTGTGAGAGTGGGTGTGTTCGGGGGTGCCTGTGGGTGAGTGGTGAGGTGAATGAAGAGAGGGGAAATGATCGGTGAGGTGTGGTGAAGGTTTTGTGATGGTTGGCAAGGGTTTTGGTGGTCTGTGGAAGTGGGATAGTCTCGTCGGAGGGGGTGGTCGAAGATAGAGGAGATGGAGTTGTGGAGAAGCGTCAGTGGTTGATTTATAGTGGGGTAAGTGTAGAAATAAAATAGAGGGGACAGGTGACTTAGCTAGGAGGTTGATGGATGAATTGGGGCAGCGATGGAGTCAGATGTGGTGTGGCCAATGCTAGAGATGAAGGCGGCTCCGGTGTGGTAGAGACGGCGAGGACAAATAGGAACGGGTGTCTGCTGGTACAGCAAGACGCAGGCGGAGGCAAGGAAGAGGAATCCATCACAGGTATTGTGGATGGATGATGAGGAAAGGCAGAGGGGATAGTTGGACGTCGAGGAGCCTTCGGTTGTGAGAGCGAGGGAAGAATTGTGGGGATTTCACGGCCAATTTCGAGCATGGAGAGATCAGTGAGCTTTGAGGGTCCTTATAAAGGGCTCTATGGGGCGGTTAGATCTTGGGAAGAAAGCTTCCCAATCTTGGATAGTCACCGGATTTGGGAGTTTCAAGAAACCCAAATCCCTCATGCATTTGCATAAGAGATTGGCAAATATTCAGAGCATCTTGACGGGTTCAAACTGGAGAGGATTTCTCAAAGAATCACCCTTCCAATTTTGGAAGGGATTCTCCAAGCAATCAAGGAGAAATCTCGTGTCAAAGGTTGTCGTAGTAGGTTTTCTCTGCGATAATGCCAAAGGGACCTAATTATGAAGACAACGAAGAAGTTACCGGGCTAAATGCAAGGGTTTTTGAAATTTGGGGGTGAAAATGTAATCAAACAAGACCATTTTCCAAACTAGGTCAAGGCAAGCTCATCTTGGGCCAAAATTTTGGTAAGAACCTAATATGGACCTAAGGAATCTAATGGTGAAGTTGGATTTTGGTTTTGACCATGTTTGACTAGGTAATTTATGCAAAAATCAAATTAGGGCAAGTATCTATCTAATACTCCATTTTAGATCAAGATGGGTTCTAATGGCCAAATTGAAGGTACTAAATCCTAGAGAATATTTTTATATGATTTTTAGAGGATTTAGGTAAATTTTATCTTGACCAGAACCTTGGTTAATTATGTGGGTCTATTTTTAGGGTTTCAAAAGTCATTTAATTCTCAGAACACACATAAACCTTTTTCTGTCTGATCTAACCCACTTGTTATTCTATTAAGACCATTTGACCTTTATTCAGCCTTTGAAAAAACCCATGATTGTACTGCATTCATGATAAGATGGTAAAATTACAGTTTTAACCCTAGCTTCTCATTTTCTCTCAGAATGGTTATGCAATGAATTATGATTCTCTGGCGGTTATGTAGGAGCATTTATTGACTCAATTGGGTCAAAATGAGCTAGTTATGGCTCATGATGATGTTCCCATCATACCCCCATGCCTAGCTTTTGGTAGTCCCTTAGTAAAATTTCAAGGTATTAACTTTTATTCTTGACCATAGAATCTTTTGATGCCTAAAAACTTTGATATGTGCTTCCTTTTGTAGATTAGGTTAGAATGGAGATAATAGGCCTAGAGGTACTCAAGTGACAACCAAGATCCGAACCTGACTAGCTCTAGCCTCAGTCTGCCGTGAAGGTTTCTAAGGCCCATAGGAACTATCCTAAGGTTCGTTGAACTCCGCGGTTAAAGCACCCATGCTTGTAGCATGTTTTAGCCTCGATTCAGTTTGCAGTGCGTTTCTGTCAGAGAGAGACAGAGGAATTTTTCTTTGTTTTTGGAGAGTTTTCTCTCTTTTACTTTTATTTCTAGCTTCAAATTGGCTTTACAACATGGTTTGTATCGGATTCCTAGTCCCCATCATCAATCCTCGTAGGGTCCCTGGCAATCGATACTTCGAGATAGCATTGCCCATGGCAACCCCTAGAACCCTAGCTTTATAGATTTTGAGATAATTCTGCCCATGACATTCTGTAGATAAATCCCGACCCTGGTAATCGACATTTCGGGATAATGCCACCTATGGCATCTGAACCAGCATAGGGTGCTTACATGCCTCTGGTAGGATATGTAGATATCTTAGGAGACAAGCACGAAGGAGATGATATGTTATTGCACATCTTCGAGGGGAATTTCCCACCTCTCCATACCGGGAACTCATCCAAATCAACTTGTGTTCATCAATAGCACCTAATATAGGTAGCTTTTTTTAGAACAATTTAAATGCAATTGTGTGATTTTGATACTTAGACGCACTGAACCAGACTGTGTGTGCTTTGGGGTGCTTAGGTTACCAAGTCCCGCAAACCAGAGGTCAGTTGGAGATGTCGAATACTCCCTAAGCCTTAAACCTAATACTTAAGCTTAGCATTTTCCCCAACATCTTGGGGACTATCCAGATCTTAGTTGGTACTTGAATTTTTAAGCCTGGGGTTATAGCCCAAAAGGCCTAAAATCAGCGTTCCTACTAATCTCTTCTTTGTTTCATTAGCACTATTTTCCTTTAATTTTCTTTCTCTTGATATGGTCTAGAACTAAGTTAATTCCTTAATTTATTACTAATGACTACCGCTTTTACTTTTCTTTTCAACTTGCCCTCCTTTTCGACATTTTTAACACCCCTTTTTCTCCTCAAAATTTGATATGCCATCAAAATTTCCACTCTTATTTTTTTTTCTTTTTCAAGAACTTTTTATTTTTTTGGTATTTTTGGAATATGTGATTTTTTTGATAAAACCCTTTCTTGTGAAGTGATTTCACGGCATTTTGAACTTTAATACCCCCCCATGCCTACAGTAAATTAGGTGAGTTCGAGTTTAGCTTAGATCATTCAATAGAATAGGTGTTGGGTGGGTGAATGGGTCAAGATGATTGTTGCCGATGATTTCATGCTCGGGTATAGGTACTAGAGGTGGAGTCGACTGTTGTAATGGATGAACCCTAAAGTGTAATATGATTTCAGTAAAGGATTGTGTCAAGAAAGGTTTTGGGTTTTTCAAAATGATGGGTTGCCTCCCATTAAGTGCTGAATTTTACACCATCAGTCGGGCACAATGAGCTCAGAGAGAATGGAGGGTAAAAGATGTCTCAGACAAATTTGTATCGGTAAGTTCAATGAACGGTTTGAGTCACTGACAGTTCACGACAAAAGGTTCTGAATTGTGGCTGAGTTGACTAATTTCGACTGCCCCATTTCCAAAGATTCTTCGGACAAGGTAAGGTTCGATCCATTTTGATCTAAGTTTTCCTGGGAATAGTTTGAGTTTGGCATCAAAGAGTAGGACTTTTTGACCAGGGAAAAAGATCTTTCTAGATATGTGCTTGTCGTGAAAGGTCTTAACCTGCTCTTTGTAAATTTGCGAGTTCTCATATGCGTCGTGGCGTAATTCATCGATCTCGCTCATTTGAAGCTTTTTGTGGGCTCTTTCCTTAGAAAGATCAAGATTGCAGTTTCATACTACCCAATAGGTTTTGTGCTCCAATTTGACGGGGAGGTGACATGCCTTCCTGTACACTAATCTGAAGGGAGACATGCCTAATTTGGTTTTGTGGGCGGTCCTATAAGCTCACAAAGCTTCCAGAAGTCAGGATGGCCAGTCTTTCCTATCAAGTCGAATAGTGACCTGGAGGATTTTCTTGATCTCCTGATTTGATAGCTCAGCTAGACTGTTGGTTTGCAGGTGATAAGGAGTAGAGATTCGGTGTGACACCCCATATTTGGTCATCAGTGATCTGAACTGAGCATTAGTGAAATGGGTTCTGCTATCAGAGATTATGGCACATGGAATCCGGAATCGTGAAAAGATGTTTTGATGAATAAATTTGATGACCACCTTGTGATCGTTGGTTCGGGTTGGAATGGCTTTGATTCATTTGGACACATATTCAATAATAAGCAAAATGTACTCGAAGCCGTCAGAAACAAGAAAGGGTCCCATAAAATCAATCCCCCAGACATCAAAGATTTCGCATACGAGAATCGGCTGTAAGGGCATCATATCATGGTGGCTCTTATTGCCTAAGGTCTTGCAACAAGTGCATGCCTTACTGTGGTTGTATGCATCTTTGAAAATCGTGGGCCAATAGAAGCTGCACTGGAGGACTTTTGCTACGGCTTTATGACTAGAGAAGTGTCCACCGCATGCCTGGTCAAGATAGAAGGATAAGATGTCCTGAATTTTTGCTTCTAGGACACATTGTCGGATGAGTTGATCAGCACCGATGCGGAAGAGATATAGGTCTTCCCAAAAGTAGTACTTAGCATTGGAAAGTAATTTGTCTTTCTTGGCCTTCGACCAATCAGACAGGATCTGATGTGATGCCAGGTAGTTTACTAGATCAGCAAACCATGGAAGCCCTGTACTGATAGTCAGGAGGTGCTCATCAAGAAAATGTTCCATAATGGGTACAGAAGGGTTGATCATGTCAGAAGGAAGGCGAGACAAGTGATTAGCTACCATGTTCTGCTTCCCCACTTTGTCGCAAATCTCGAGGTCAAATTCTTGCAACAGCAAGATCTAGTGGATTAAACAAGGTTTCGAGTCCTTTGCAAGAAGGTGCCTCACAGTTGTGTGATAAGAGTAAATGATAACACAGAAACCTAGAAGATACGATCTGAACTTTTCCAGGGCAAATACTACGGCTAGCAGCTCTTTCTCAGTATCTTTATAGTTACGCTGAGCCTCGTCAAGTGTCTTGCTAGCGTAGTAGATGACCACGGGTTTCCCATCAATTTTCTACCCAAGTACTTCTCCTATACCGTAATTAGATGCATCGAATATGATCTCAAAGGGTTGAGACCAACAGGGGATTGTAGGATCGGAGCTTGGGTAACTCGATCACACAAGATCTCAAATGCTTTAGTGCATTCCTTGGAGATTTCAAAAGGGACATCCTTAGATAGTAGATTAGTCAAGGGGTGCGCAATCTTCGAGAAGTCTGGAATGAATCAGAGGTAAAAACCGATGTGCCCCAGGAAAGATCGGATGTCTTTGACCAAGCTTGGCATAGGGAGTTTGGAAATCATATTTACATTGGCTCGATCAACCTGGATGCCTTTTTCACAGATGAGATGTCCCAAGATAATTCCTTCAATCACCATAAAGTGGCTCTTTTCCTAAGGAAAACTAGATTCACGTCAATGCACCGCCTGAGGATCTTGACCAAGTACAGGAGGCAATCGTCAAATGATTCGCCAAAAACTGAGAAGTCATCCATGAAGACTTCCAGATAATCACCTACCATATCTGAGAATACGGCAAGCATGCACTGCTGAAAAGTAGCGGGTGCATTGTAGAGATTGAAAGGCATCCATTAGAATCGTACGTCCCGAAGGGGCAGGCGAAAGTGGTCTTCTCTTGGTCCTCAGGATGGATTGCCACCTGGTTGTAACCGGAGTACCCGTTCAAAAAGCTAAAGAATCTATTTCCTACTAAGCTTTCGAGGATCTGATCAATAAACGATAGTGGTAAATGATCCTTCTTTGTGGAGGTATTGAGTTTTTTGTAATCAATGCAAACTCTCCACGAATTTGTTACACGGGTTGGTATGATTTCTCCAGTCTCAGTCGTGATCACGGTTAGTCCTGCCATCTTAGGCACAAACTGGATTAGACTCACCCACCAACTATTGGAGATTGGGTAGGTGATCCCAGCATCTAACCACTTACTGATCTCCATTTTCATGACCTCCTACAGATTAGGATTCAGACGTCTCTGTATTTCACAAGAAGGTCGTGTGCCCCCTTTAGTATAGATGCGATGTGTGCAGTAAGAGGGGCTAATACCAGTCAAATCATTAAGAGTCCATCCAATGGCTCTTCGATGTTGCTAGAGAACAGAAATCAGACGGGATTCCTGATTAGGTGTGAGTCTGGAGTTGATAATCACAGGAATCATCTGATTGGAACCCAAAATACTTACTTTAGATGATCGGGAAGAGGCTTTAGTTCCAAAATAGGGTTATCAGCAACAGCGGGTGGTTCAGGGTGGGTGTCAGGAGCAAGGGAAGGAGCTATGGGTGTGTCTAGGTTGAGTTCGAACTGCTCTAATTGTGGGTTTTGATCCTTTTATGGTTGATCAGAAGTAGTCAGGTTTTCCTCAATATGCCAATCGTCAACCACAACCTCGATATCACATATTTATTCTATAACTCCGCAACTAATCCCTTGTTGGGCCTTAAAGATGTTGATCTTTAGTGTTTGGTTCCAAAATTTTAGTTCAATTTGGCCCTCCTCACAATTAATGTTGGCCATAGCAGTGGTTAGAAAGGGTCTCCCTAGTATGATTGGTGTGTTTCTCAGATTTTCTGGAACATCCATATCCAAGACTACAAAATCCACCTGAAAGTAGAAATCCCGAACCCTAACAATGACATCCTCAAGAACTCCTTTAGGAGACTTAATAGATTGATCTGCCAACTGTAATGTTACCTCTGTTGGTTTTAGCTCAGATTCTTTAGGATGGTCAAGTAGGGATGTAGGTATTAGGTTTATGGAGGCTCCTAGATCCAATAATGCTCTATCAAATTGGATATCACCAATTGTACAGGAAATCAGGGGACTACATGGGTCTTTTGCCTTAGGCGGGAGCCTACTCAAAATGATGGAACTTGCTTGCTCTGACAACATGATTGGGCTCCCACTTTTGATTCGTGGCTTACGCTGAGGTGTACACACGTCCTTCAGAAATCGTGCATAAGCTGATACATGGCAAATAGCATCCATCAAGGGGATGTTTATATGGACCTATTCAAAGAGCTTTACCAGATCCTCTTCAGGTGCCACAGGTTTGGTTGTCCTCTTTCCCTTGGTCAAGGCCTCGGGAAATGGAACCTTAGATGGTTCCTCTAGAATAGGTCCAGGTTCTTGAAATGGGACAGGGGTATCCTGGCTGACTATCCTTGGGTTTAGGTTACTTCCAGGCTAAAAGTGGCTTGGGTAAGGTTGGTACTGTGTTGCTTTGCCACTACAGGTCGTAATTGAATTCAATCCTACCTGGTTTTGGTTTGGTGTAGGTAAAATAGGTGGCTACTGCTGAAATCCCGAGTATGATGTCGAAGCTTCCATCCGTCGGGTGATGGAGCAGAAGGATCCTGATAAACCATGTGGGCTTGGCCCAGATTTGGGTTCATAACACACCTCTGGTTCGGCACGTTATTCAGATTAGGTAGAGGTTGCGAAGGGAGGGTACCAGGTTGGAAGGAATTTGCCATCTGGGCGAGTTGATTGCGAACCTTTGTGATCTCATATCTATGCTGTTTCTGCATAGCTGCATTTTTCTTTTGAATGTCAGCCAGAGTTTGAAGGATAAGAGTCATTTGATCTCCTTGAGTTGGCCCAGATTGATAGGTGGGGTTGGGCTGAGGCTAAGGCAGCTGATATGGATGAGGAGCTTGTGGACGGGACTGATATGGTGTTCTCTGATTCTGATTGTTTCCCGCCCACATTAAATTAGGATGATTTCGCCATCCAGGGTTATAGGTATTAGAGAATGGGTCATTCTAGATGGCGTTGAGGTCCTCACAGGTCTGAGGGACCTCAGAAAATTTAGAATAAGAGGATTCAAAGTTCCCCCAACTAGAATAGGAAGGTTTGGAGTTTCCTCCAACGCTAGAGTTAGACGAGGGTGGATACGGGTCCATCCCCTGAGAAGATCGGTGGTAGATGTTATGCACAGCTTCCCCCCCAGAGGGCGGTTGTGTGGACGAGTTTTGCATAGAGGTGGCTTGCTGCAGATGTCGAGTTAACTCATCCGCCTTCTTCTTAATAATAGAGACCTTGTCCAACCAACTGGCCATCAATCCCAAGTCAACAGAAGAAGACAGGCCCTACGTTTTATGTGCTCCCCTTGGTTTTGTCGATGCACGGGCATTCGTCCAGTCGGATATGCACATAGAGTCATTATTGATGGAGTTCTCGCACATATTCTCGAGAATCTCCCACACAGTGTCCTCATGTTGACCCATGATATTTCCTCTGCAAGTTGCATTGACAAATAATCGGATATCTTCATAGAGTCCCTGGTAAAAAGAGTGGACTTGTTCCCATTTAGGAACTCCGTAATGGGGGCACTTTTGCATGAGATCCAAGAAACGATCCCATGCTTCGTGAAGTAGTTCTCCAGGCTATTATGTGAAGTGTGTGATCTGGTGTCGTAAAGAATTCATCCGACCAACTGGGAAGAACTTTCTTAGAAACTCGAATTGTAGTTCAACCCATGTGTTGATTGGATGAGTTTGAGTCTGATACCAGTGAGCTGCTTTGTCCATGAGAGAGAAGGAGAACATTTTCATGAGAAGAATATCCCGATTATGAACATCTGACTCGAAGGTCTGGGCTAGATGCTTAAGCTATTTAATGTGCTGGAAAGGATCCTCGGAATTAAGGCCATGAAATTTTGGAATAGCATGAATCATGTTGGGCTTGAGTTCAGTATCAGGAGCTTTAGTAGGGATTTGAACTCGAGGTTCGATCAACACCACAGTGGGATTATAATGATCTCGCATCATAGGATGTTGTGGTGGATTCACAAAGGCTTGGAATAAATCATTAAGGCACTGAAGCTAATTCTCGAGGTTGTTCTCCTCTTCTGCGAGTTGTGCCATGATGATGGATGAAGGAGAATTAGGTTTAGATGAATCAGAAGAGATGTCTATGTGATGGGGTTGCTGCACAAACACGAAAGTGGAGGCTTGGCCTCGACGGGAGTGAATGA
Organism: Thalassia testudinum; assembly: GCA_037157565.1. NCBI lineage: Eukaryota > Viridiplantae > Streptophyta > Magnoliopsida > Alismatales > Hydrocharitaceae > Thalassia > Thalassia testudinum. Next base: position 19,019,333 of record JAZHRO010000063.1, read on the forward strand.
CTAAAGGAGGCCTCAAGGATGGTCTAAAGAACTTTCTACCAAACATGCATCGATGGACTAGATGAGAATAGAATGTAATGGACCCAATAAAGACACCAAAAAATTTTGGATGACTATAGTGGTTCAGGGTGGATGATACCCCTTAGTCAAAAAGCTGTCCACCTGTGAATTACCTGGGCAGCCAGAGAGGGAGAGTCCCATGAAGACCCCTACACGGTAAAGCACCCCCATGGGTTACAGGGTTTCCCCTACCTGACCTCTCTTGTCACTAATGTTCCAGGTAGACCAGAATGGGAACTTGACATCCTAAGTCTACCAGTTTTAACTAAGAGAAAGGGTGCTTAGGATTTCACTTGAAATTTTAAGATGTATTGAGTGCAAAAAGTGACCTAATTTGAAGATTGGTTGACCCAACAAGGTGGGTCAACTTCACCAATTTGTCCTTTGAGAAGTTTTAGGTCCCACTTTTAGGATTCAAGTGAGATTAAGATCCTGATTTTTAGGGTTTGCTTGAATAGATCAATTCAACCAAGACTTAGGCACACATTGTTTAAGAAAGATCAGTTCTTGATTATGTAAGTGTGTCTCTAAAACCCTAAACTGGAATTCTTAATTGGCTCTAATTTTGGTTTAATTTAGTTTGCCAAATGTGGTATCTAGGGCTTAAACAAGAATGTGATAGCCCTAGTTACCTTAAGTGGGTGCACAAATTAGGTTTTGTTGCTTAAATCAAATCATGCAACTTGATGAATTATCTAAGAATGGAAAGCAAGTAGCCCTAATTGATTTTATCCTTTTTAACCTTTTCAAAATGAGGGGCTTAAGAAAGAGAGCAATTAGAATTTACCTGCCCCTGGTGTGTTTTGTTGTGCAGCTGAACTTTCTTCAATGTATCTTTCTCCCTGAAACAACCATAGCAAAAGAGATATAGCAAGTTAGAATCTGAATCAAAAATTGTAATCATGAGTTCTAAATTGCCTGTTGCTCCCCGGCAACGAGACCAAAATGTTTATCGCGGCAAAATCGATTTTAAAATAAAGAGTTGTAATATAGTCAAAATTGCTTTGAAAACAAATACAATTTTTATTACTCGAATAAGTTCAGAGGTTGAACACATGGTGCAATATGATATTTAAAAATCAAGATCATAATTCAAACTAAAAGAATTTGCAATAATATCAATATCAATGTGCAAAAAGATGGGATTTAGATCACCAAATACTCCTACAATATCAACCTAGGAACTCAATGTATATGTATGAAATGAGAGCTAAGATCTATCATCTGATTTGGAAATCAGATGACTTAAAGTCACTATCTTCTTTTTCTTTTCTTCTTCTTTCTCTGATTTTTCCTTCCTTCTGCAACTTCTTTTCCTCAAGCCTTCTCTTCTTCTCTCTCCTTTCTCAATGCCTTTAACTCTTCTTCTTCAGCTTCTACTCAGGCCTCCTCTTCTTCTTCTTCTTCCTTCTCTGATGTTCCACTTTAGAATCCGACTAAGTGTCAGCTGAAGGTCCATGCAGCAAAACCATCCCCTTACCCGTGCAACTCTCCTCTCTTTTTCTCTCTTAGGATCTGCTCTCCCAGAGCCACAGGGTATCCGGGTTATCAGGTCAAGTGCATACCCGGGTCCAGGCTCATCTGCATGTGGTGGTGAGCGAGTGTAGGTCAGGCAGGTTATCAGGTTGACGAAGTGTTCACCGGTTGGATCGTGCTTTAACAGTCAGTTGCATTGTAGTACAGGTGACCAAGCATTGTCAACAAATAAAAATTTATTACTTGAAAACAAAAGTATCCGAGGTCGAACACAGGGAGCAATTGGAATTTATCACTAATCTCAAGAATGTAATTTAACACTTAATTACTCAAAACTTAATTCAAAATATATAAATGCATGAGTTTAAAAGTTAATTGTAGCAAAAATGGAGGAATTTGGACATCTGATCATAGGATCAGACGTCTTAAAAAGATGTTTTCTCCTACCTGCTTCTTCTGTTGACTTCTGATTTTCCTCTGTTCTTCTTTTCTTCTTTAGCCATGTGCTTCTTCTTCCTTGTTTCTTCTCTGCAGTTTCTTTCTCTGTCTTGCCCTTCTTCTTTCTTCCTCCGTTCTACTTCTTCTTCTGACTTCTGATTTGTCTTTCCCTTTCTTTATGTCTTCTTCCTTCTTCAGTTCCTCTTCTCTTTCGCTTCGCTTCTTCCCCCTTCCTTGCCTTTCCTTCTATAGATTCTTTCTCCTTTTCTCTGCAGGGCTTCTCCTTTTCCTCTGTGACTAAGTGTCAACTTCGCTTCTCCTTCTTCCCTACATAAACCGAAGAGAGCAAAACCTATCCCTCTACCCACACCTGCGTCGCTCTCTCTGTATATCACTCTTCAGTACGCTCTCCCAGAGTCGGGTAATCGAGTCAGGTTGCGCACTCAGGTCCAGGCACACCGGCGTGGGTGTGGTACGCGAGGAGTGCTCAGGGGGGTAGTCGGGTTGGGTCACCAGGTCCACGGGATGAAGTCACGGACGAGGCATGTGTACAGGTGAGGGACCTCACCCCATGTGTTCTGGAGGCGAAGAGACGATATCACAAATTCAATTTAAACTACTCAAACACCTCACGACTTACCGAGGTGGGACTAATGTTCCACCGCTTTTGCTTGTGCACCCGTAGGAGATCTTTCCTCCAATTGCAGCAACTGCAGGCCTCGCAGCGCCAATTGCTTGGACAACTAGATGCGTTGGACTTCCCCGAACATGCTGGACCTGGGACCATGAAGCACTTCAACCTGAAGCGAGATTTCAACCTCCTAGAGCCGTCGCTAATGGTGGCTAGAGCTCAGACCCTACATGACACAAAAGGGAGCTTGCAGCTCTACCAGACCACAGGAGGACCTTCGCCGTGTCACGGCAAAGGTGAGGCGCTATGTGGCAGGGCATGGGGTGGCCTAGGCATGCGTTCCTAGGTCGCTCTGTGGCCGGATGGATGGGTTAGGTCAGGGGTAGTTGTGGTGGTGTAGGTGGTCTGTGGATGAGTGGAGGATGTTCAGTGGAGTGTGGCGGAGGTTGTGAAGTGGGTGGCGAGACGTGTGGAGTTGTGGAATGATGGGTGCATCTCGTTGGAGGTTGGCCGGAGATGAGGAAGATGGAGGTGGACAGTGGTGGTCGAGGGGTGTTTTGTGAAATAGGTTGAGGGGAATTGGAGAGGGGATAAAGATGAACTTTTCTAACCTAATTAAGTAGACGAAGGGGGCGAGAGGGTGGCTGGTAGTACCTGCTGTCGTTGAAGAAGAAGGCATTTAGTGGAGGAAGACGACGGCAATGACGGGGCTAGGGCTACTCGCGCAGGTGTTGTGCGACGCGGAGGATGATGGGGTGGACAGCTCTGCCACTAGTATTGTGGCAAAGCAATGATAAAGAGGAGGGGGGCTCGCCGGAGCTCGCTAGAGCACTTAGCCGTAGGAGAAGAAGAATTTGAGATGGAATTCCAGCCAAGTCGAGCTAAGGAGGTGCAGCTGGAGTTGGGGGTCAATTTATAAACACTCGCAGGGACTCCTGTGCTTGGAAGACAAGCTTCCAAGCATGAGAATCCTCGTTGGTGATGGAAGCCTGTTAGGTACCCAAATCTCTCGTGCGTTCGCACGAGACATTGGGTGCAAATCATAGATCAGGACCACGCTCAGATGGAAGGGATTCCTCAGAGAATCTCCCATCCAAATCTGGGAGGAGATCTCTGAGAAATCAGTGAGTATTCCCCCTCCATTCCTCATCGGAGTAGGATTTCTCCCCATTAATGGTGAAGGGACCTTCTTCTAAGAGTGGCAAGGAAGTTAGGGGGGTTTGTTTAATGGTTTTGAAAAGATAGGGGCCAAAATGTAATTGGGTGTACTAATTTGCAAAGTAGGTCAGGATGACCTCCCCTTAGGTCCAAGCTTTGGTAAAAACCTAATTTGGACCTAAGGAATCCAATGGTGAAGTTGGATTTTAGGTTTGACCATGTTTGACTGGACATTTTGCATAAAAACCCAAATTAGGTCAATTAATGAGTAAGGACCCTAATGTAGGTCAAAATAGGTTCCAAAGGCCAATTTGAGGGTTCTAAACCCTAGGGGATATTTTTCCCTGAATTTTAGAGGGTTTACTTGATTTTTTATCCTAACCAAAACCTTGTTGAATTAAGCAGGTCTGTTTTAGGGTTACAAGATGTCATTTAATTCCTGGTTTGCACATAAACCCATTTTCGATTGAACCAACACACTTTTTATCTTATTCAGACCATATGACCTATGTTTTGCAGCTGAGAAATCTCTCTTTTGTACTGCAATGGTAAAATTGCAATTTTAACCTTTATTTCATGTTTCTACTCAGAACACTTATTCCCTTAATTAAGCCCTTCTCTAGGTTATGTAGGAGCTTTTATTCACTTTCTTAAGTCAAAATGAGCTAGTTATGGCTCATGATGAGGCTCTCATCACCAAGTTCGTAGGTATGTGCCGCGGACGAGGTTGGGTGAGCGGGTGAGAGGGACCTCACCCCTTGAACTGAGGCGAACAACTTCATTCACAAAATCAATTTATGCGCCACAACAGGCTTCGTGTTGGGAGATCGTAGGTCGCATTTTTTATAAAAGCGTCGTAGTATAGTTGCGAAATACGATCCAACAAAGATATTATTTTGTAAAATAACGAGACTTTGAGTCCCGGTCGTTCGTCTCTGGGAGGCGTTGTTTTTGCTTTTGAAATCGATCTTAAAGCCGCTCTACATTATTTAAACGACATGTTGGTGCGTAATATATACGTGGTTAAAGAACAAGCACTTAAATCACGCAAATATGATAATCATTTAGCTCAAGGTGATTTCAAACACATAAGAGATATATATATATAAAATGAAATTTCATTCATCGTGGGAGAGTTGTTGCACAAGGAAATCTAGAGGAAAGCTTATACATGAATGCTTAAAATTAAATCTAACTACCAGAAAACGATTGCATACAAGAATCAACGGTGGGGATTTTGCATGCATCATTGGGGGAGAAGTAAGACTACTCTACTAAGCAGTAAATGAAAGCAATAAAAATTATGAAGAGCATGATCTAGGGCTAGAAGAATAGAGGGCATTCAGGGGTGGTCCCCGATGGCCTTGGAGTGGTCTAGAGAAGAAGGAGGGGCGGCCAATGTAGCTTAGGCCGACCCTTGGAGAGAGGTAGGGTTGATCCAGCATCCCGGCATGGTGTCCTCCTTGGTTGTGGTAGTGAGCTCGTGGAGGTGGAGTGAGTGGCTAAGTGGAGGTGGCGTGAATGACTCCAATGGAGAGCAATTGCCAAGGGAGTGAATGGGTGCCAATGGCCACCCATGGGGTCTTTTTATAGACCCAATGGAAGCTCTCTAGAGAATTATGGAATTCTCTAGAGAGGCCTATGGTGGGAGCTCGTGGGAGAGTGAGAGACAGAGGGTGGATGGTGGTTTTTAGATCCACCAAATGTGCATCTAAAAATTGAATGGCTCTTGGTTGCTATTTTTGGCAAGCAAGGCAACCACACATGGTAGAGAGTTCTAGAGAACTCTAGGCTAGATATTTTCATGTGGATGGTGTGTGTGGGTGTGTGTGGGTCGAAACTTAGTTGGCTAGGTTGATTAGGTTGGGTTTTAGTGGGTTTAGGTCAAGGTAGGTCTCAAATTAGGGTTATAAACCCTAATTCACTAAGGTAAAGTGCAATTAAACTTAATACAAGTTTAATTGGGTGTGTGGAAACTTAATTGAGAGTAAAAAAACTCAATTAACTTAGGTCTAGGTCAAGTGGACTCTCACTGAGTCCAATTGGACAGTGTGTGCTGAGATCAGGGCTCAATTGGACTCAATGAGTCCAATTGAATAGGCTGATGGAATTGACTAAGATCCAAGTCAATTAGGTTTAGTGAGGACCTAATTAGGTCTTTAGGGAGGTCTAGAGGTGATGTACTAGGGTTAGGACACCTTAATTTAGGTTCCTATGGGGTTGTAATTGGGTTTAGGGACCTAGAGATTCAAGATCAAGGCTTAAATCTCAAAACAGGAATTGGAGAGCAGTATCAGACGTCTAATTATAGAATCAGACGTCTTATACTCAAAAATCAGAAGTCCAGACTTGTTTTCTGGACGTCCAATCAGAGTCAGGAAGGGTTTCAGGTTCTGTTTTGGGTATTCTGCAGAAATTGGACATCTGATAAAGTGTATGGACGTCCAATAACACTGCAGAAGTGGGTTTGAAGTGTGCGGGAGTTGGCTAAGGGTCCTGTACGTCTTAAAACTTATCTGGACGTCCAGAGAAGGGTTGGAACTAGGGTTTTAGGGCTTCCTAGGGTGTTGTGACCTAATCTAAAGGTGGCTAAGGCTTGGGGAAGTCTCTAGGCTATCCTAGGGCTAGGATGAACCTAAGCTCTTCACATTTTACTGCTTTATTTCTACTTAATAGAATAGAAAACCTTTAACCCCCTTACATTATTATTCCTACATCTAAACTAGGCCTTCTGCTCCAGCTCTTCCACAACTCCCATTATTTCAGATCCAGCTTCAGATCCTACTCCAGATCCAGCTCCAGATCTGCTTATTGCCTGCAATCGACATAATACACTTAATCAGCACATTATAACATTATTTTATGCATAGCTAAAGGAAAGTAGTAAAGATGCAGATAATGCGTATGCATGCATGAATAACCCTAACTTATGCTAAGTCCTAGCTTAATTTAGGTCAATTAAGACCTATGATTGCTGCGCAATCACTTCGCAGTCGCCTATGTGGGACTATTTGTTCCCTCTTCCTTCGTAAGTCTATAGTAGGGGATTTGCTTGCAATTGCAGTAGCTACTGAGGCTCATGTTTTCAGTTGAGGACCTGGGCTTGTGCGCGTGGCACTTCCGTGCAACCTAGGGCTTCAACTTGGGCGTAGGAAGACCTAAAGCAACCTTCAGGCAATCTCGAAGCTTGCCCGTCAATGGCGGAAAAGGAGAGCACCTGAAATCAGTGAAACAGCCTCTCAACCATGTCAGAATGCTCAGAGAGGGTCGTCAGAGAACGGCGAATGTGATGGGGGTGGTGGCATGGAGCAACAGTGGCTGAGTGCATAGCTAGGTCAGACTATGTGCGTGCAAGTGTGTGTGTTCGGGGGTGCGTGTAGGTGAGTGGTGAGGTGAATGAAGAGAGGGGAAATGATCAATGAGGTATGGCAATGGTTTTGCGATGGTCGGTGAGGGTTTTCGTGGTCTGTGGAAGTGGGATGGTCCCGCCAGAGGGGGTGGCCAGAGATAGAGGAGATGGAGTTGCGGAGAAGCGTCGGTGGTCGATTTGAAGTGGGGTGAGTGTGAAAATAAAATAGAGGGGATTGGTGAGTTAGCTAGGAGGTTGATGGACGAATTGGGGCAGCGATGGCGTCGGATGTGGTGTGGCCGACATAGGAGATGAAGACGGCTCCGATGAGGTTGTGACAGCGAGGACGAAATGGAATGGGCATTTGCTGGTACGGCAAGATGCGGATGGAGGCAAGGAAGAGGAATCCACCACTGGTATTGTTAATGGATGATGAGGAAAGGCAGAGGGGATCGCCGAACGATGAGGAGCCTTCGGTCGTGAGAGGGAGGGAAGAATTGTGGGGATTTCATGGCCAATTTCAAGCATGGAGAGATCAGTGAGCTCTGAGGGTCCTTGTAAAGGGCTCGAGGGGGCAGTTGGTTAAAGCTTGGGAAGCAAGCTTCCCAAGCTTGGAAGGTCACCAGATTTGGGAATTTATAAAGATTGAAATCTCTCATGCATTCGCATGAGAGATTGGGAAATGTTTAGAGCATCTTGACGGCTTCAAACTGGAGAGGATTTCTCAAAGAATGTCCCTTCTAGTTTTGGAAGGGATTCTCGAATCAAACAAGGAGAAATCTCCTGTCAAAGGCCGCTGGAGTAGGTTTTCTCCGTGATAATGGCAGAGGGACCTAATTGTGAAGACAACGAAGAAGTTAACGGGCTAAATGCAAGTGTTTTTGAAAGTTGGGCGTAAAAATGTAATCAGACGGACCATTTTTCAAACTAGGTCAAGGCAAGCTCATCTTGGGTCCAAATTTTGGTACAAACCTAATTTGGACCTAAGGAAACCAATGGTGAAGTTGGATTTTGTTTTTGATTGCATTTGATTGGGTAATTAATGCAAAAACCAAATTAGGGTAAATATCTGTTTGAGACTCCATTTTAGGTCAACATGGGTTCTTATGGCCAAATTGAAGGTACTAAACCATAGAGAATACTTTTCTATGATTTTTAGAGGGTTTAAGTGAATTTTATCTTGACCAAAAGCTTGGTTAATTAAGTGGGTCTATTTTTATTGTTTCAAAAGTCATTTAATTCTCAGAACACACACAAATCCTTTTCTGTTTGATCTAACCCACTTGTTATCATATTATGACCATTTGACCTTTATTTAGCCCTTGAGAAAACTTGTGGTTGTACTGCATTCGTGATAAAATGGTAAAATTACAGTTTTAACCCTAGTTTCTTATTTTTCTCTCAGAATGGTTATGCAATGAATTATGATTCTCTGGTAGTTATGTAGGAGCATTTATTGACTCAATTGGGTAAAAATGAGGTAGTTATGGATCATGATGATGTTCCTATCAGGATCCAAGGAATCCAATGGTGAAGTTAGATTTAGGTTTTGACCTCGTTTGAATTTGTAATTTATGAAAAAATCCAAATTATGGCAAATGTCAGTCTAGGACTCTATTTTGGTTGAAGACGGGTTCTGATGGTTAGTTTGAAGGTTCCAAACCCTATAGAATATTTTTGTATGATTTTTAGAGGGTTTAGGTTAATTTTATCCTGACCAGAACGTCAGTTAATTAAGCAGGTCTATTTTTAGGATTTCAGAAGTCATTTAATTCTCGAAACACGTCCAGATAAATTAAAAAAAGAAAGAAAAAAGAGAAAAAAAGGCTGGAAATATATATATGGTGAACCTTTCTAGATGTCCAGATATTAGGCTAGATGTTTGATTTCTGTTGAAACTAAATCCAAGAAGCCAAAACTCGCACTGACATAGAATTAAACATCCAACCTAACTTCTAAATGTCCAATTTTGGAGTATAAGATGTTTGATCACTTGTCTGGATGTCTAGAGGTCTTGTCTGATTCCTGTTTTTGGTGCTAGAAGCCAGAGGTTGGCTTTTTTGACCTAGAAACCCCACCAAACACCTTAGGAAACCTAATTAGAGACCTCCTAAGATTATCCCACTATCCATACTTATTGTTATTCTATCCCTGACCCAAATTAACTAGCCCATACCTAATTGGGTGCATCTACAGTTGATTGGGTGCACCTGAACCCAATTAGACCCACCCAGGATCTAATTGACTCATACCTATTAGGATTACCTTAGCCTAATCACACACACACATCCAATTAGACTTGACCTAGACCTAATTAGGTTCACTCCTATCCAATTAGACTCTTCCAAGCCCAATTATGTCCATACCCACCTAATCTAGGTTGACCTAACCTAGATTTACCAAAATCGACACAACATCTCTTCGAAATTTAAACACACACACCTTCCTTTCCTAAACCTACCAAAACACATGCACACCATCTTAGGCAACCCTCAACCCTATGTGCATCAACCTAGATCCTAAATAGGTGGGCAACTCCCATTTTTGGTGAGCCAACTTAAGACTATCAAAAGGAGGCCTTCCCATAAAAGCCATGAGAAAGAAATTCTCACACATTCAATTCCATTCTCTTCTCCTCCACCTCAACTTGCGATCACCAACACCCTCCCTTTCACCCTCCAAGGTTGTCCTCTTCCTCCTCTCCAAGACGTCTTCCATGGATGCCTAAAGAAGGTCCTCCAAGGTGCTCCTCCATGGACGACCAAGTGAATCTCCAAGGTGCTCTCCTTCAAGGATTCAAGGATGGCTAGAAGAGAAAGGGTCCACCACCCTCTTCTCCTCTTCTTCTTGATGGACATGCCCTCTTCTCTCTCCTTGGAAGATGATCTCACACCCTCCCTCTCTTTCTCCTCTTGGACGACTAAGAAGGCTTCTTCATAGCCTCTCTTGGTTGATACTAGCATTCTCTTTATTTAGTTCTTTTTATGTATTATTTTGGAACTTCATAAAATTAGTTAATGCATAATTAGTTTTTCTTTGAATAATTAGTGACATGCTTTTGTTTGTCATTGTGAATACACGCACATTAGTTAGATTAAGATTAGGTTTTTGCTAGCATATTTAGATATAGGTTTCATTTTGCTTTTCAAAACAAAAATGAAAAACATGAAAAAATCACAAAATACAAAAATGAGCAAAAAGATTAGGTTAGGTAAGATTTAGGTTAGAAAAGTGGATCTGAATCTATAACTCATTTCTCATGCCTCCCAAAGACAAATGACCGGGACTTATGTTATAAAAGAATAAAAATTAACTCAGGTTTCATAAAATAAATATTTTTTTGATCGAGGCTTTAGTGAAACTATACTACAATTCCAACTTATTTCAAAACACGTGTGAGAATGCCTTGTCAATAACTCAGGGGACACACACATATAATGTTTAAAATTTGTAGTATTAAGACCTAACTCACACGTATCCGGTCTACTTGGACTCGTAGTGACAAGGAAGGTTGGGTTGGGGAAACCCTATAACCCGTGGGGTCGCTCTACCATGTAGGGGTCTTTATGAGACTCTCCTTACTTGGCTGCCTAAGTAATTCTCAAGAGGGTGAGTTTTTCACTCAGAGGTCCATCTACCTTGAACCTACCATAGCCATCTAATCATCTTGGGTGCCTTAATTGGGTCTGATACACATCTAGTCCCTCATCTAATTCTTTAATGTATGCATAGGGAGGAGGTGCTTATAACTTACCTTACGACCTCCATTAGAATTTGATCTAAATCGAGGTCAAGCCCCGATTGTCTTGTGTGAGTTATTATCTAATCAACTTCTCTTTTATTCATTCTAAATCTGAACTTGATTCTTCATCTTTTGACCCACCACCTGATTTGATTTCAAAACCTTACTCAGAAGTCAGCCTGAAAATTAGGAAAATGGCCACTATAACCCTGAACTCCATAAGAGCTTGAAAGATCAAATGATTGAGGATGCTATCAAACATAGCGAAGAATTTTTTAGAACCTCAACCTCTTTTAGAGGAAGTCAAGGTAGTGAATTTGAAATTATGAACCATATTATGAACCACATCCAAATGATTGTAGCCCTGATGTCATGTGGTTCGACCTTGGAAAACCTCATAGCTTAAATGATTACTTCAAGAAGAATTCATAGAAAGGAGGGTTTACAATATTTCTTAAATCCTAAACTGTGGGAAAATTACCAAGATTTCTTTAAACAGCATGGGGATCTATTAGATCAGTTGGAAGTGTTGATTAACGAAAGATACCCAGACCCCCATATGTCCTTGATTATGAATCTTAGGGTAATTTTGAGGTTAAACCAAAATTTCGCAAACCCGACCTCCAGAATGGAGGTTTCTTTATCGAATTCCCAACCCAAGTGGAACCAAATAATGATTTTATGCATAATGAATTACCTGATATAGAAAATCAACTATTGGATTGGGAGGATTCAATAACAAGTGTTCTTGACTTTGAACCAGCAACCAAAGTTTTTGAAGTTGGTTCAACTCAAGTAGAATTTCAAAGCACTTGTCATGAATTTAATTCTAACTTCCTTGAGGATATAACTTTTGCACCTTGTCTTGGTAAGGTCTTCTTAAAGCATAGTTCTGACATCCCAACTGAGTTGAATTTAGATTCTAGTGACCCAAATCTTATACTTGACCTAGAATCTAAATCTGAACCTCCTTGATATGATGATAAGGCTCAATTTAATGAGGACATAATCATAGATTCAAATTATCAAGATTTTTATGAGCCTATTTTTGATTATGAAACCACTCCAGATTCCTCAAAAGTGAACAGTGATTTATTTGAATTGAAACCAATATATGATACAGAATCAGAGGAATCTGAAGAGTTAGGATTAAAGTGGCTCTATCCTAGATATCTTGAACCCAAGCCTTTGCTTGGTAAGGATATCCCTATTAACTTCGAACCAGAATCTAGGTTAGACCAATTTCAGGTTGACAACTCTGTGGGTATTGATTCTTCTTGTGATGGTGATATTAATTTTGATTCAGGGTCAGAAAAATCTTTTCACCAACATTCTCTTGGATTCTCCTATGCTAATGCTGAGTTCAAATCTTATTCTGATTTAGGAGAATCCATCTTTTCAGAGGATTATAGCCCAATCTATGACCTTGATGTCCACGACCTGTTCTTTGACTCTAACTCTAAGGCCATTGATTTGGAGCTCAACACAATTGCACCACTTGATCAGGAGACCACTACCCAGGAATTGTTGCCTAAGACTCTTAGCAACTAATCTTCACCACATGACTCCACCAGAATCCATTTTTATCCTGAATTATCTCATTCCAATCTGATTGGAGTTGATTTCCACCTCAGTTTGACAATGATTGGGACATTGATTAAATTGATAGTCAACTGCTGATTATTTCTGATCCCATAAAGAGGCCTCCTATATTTTTCATTAATCCTTTATCTTTTGGGGACTCTTACTCTAAACTGGTTGAACTTATGCAGCCAAATCCTCAATCTTCATTTCCATATCATATTGAGCCAAACATCGTTTGGTGGGTTCCATATTTGATGATCCACATTTTTCAACCCACTAGAGTTATTGGTTTTGGTTTGCACAATTAGCCAGTTGATCTGAACAAGCACTTGTTGGCCCAACCAGGTTAATCATTAAGGTGCTTGTTCTACAAAACTCTTGCACCTTGATCACCTTTTCCTCTTAACCATGTTCCGCTTGGCTAAAGGCATTAAATTTAGAGCTTAATGGGAGGCAACCTACCCCTTTTAAAAAAAAATCCTAAGACCTTTCATATCTTTCTTGAACAACAATCCTATTGCACTTTAAAATTCATATTTCAGAATAGCTGACTCCACCTCCAATCTTCATATTGGAGTGTGAAATCGTCTGCAACAACCATTTCTGACCCACTTGTCGACCCTTATAAAGCAGTTTTAAAATGTGAATTAAGCTGAATTCGAACCCATCTTATTTGCAATAAGGGAGTTGCAAAACTTAGGCATGGGAGGCATTAATGTGCAAATGATTAAAAAGTCAATTTCTTTGAAGGGTTCTCACAAAAAAAATGTGTATAAAAAAAGAATCTGATGAAAGGAGAAGGGAAACTTTTTGAGCTAAACTGTAAATCTTTTAAATGGAGAAGAAGGGAAGAAAATGTGTTGAATGCTTAATTTGTTAGTCTTGGTTAAATTTAAAGTTTGTGCTCTAGTCTAGTATCAGTACACCCATATATCCTTGACCTTAGATTTTTCGTGCCAAATATGCTTGAGTAAGCATGTCTTAATTTGCCTTAGCAAAGTTAGAAAATCTAATCTCATGGACTATAGGGTATGCATGTTTAAATCGGTTTCTCTATCACTTTTGGGCTAGGAGTTTGAATGATCGAAACAAAACCTCACATTCACGAATTGAGTCTTAGGACTAGAGTAGAAGGTTAATAAAACATTGGACTTAGGTAGAGTTAGAAAATAACTCTTTTGTAGCAGCCATCCCTTGAAGGATGGAGAGCCACTTCCTTAATAAGGTGCATACATTTAATTTCTATTTTGGTAGGGCTTGTATACATAAGTGTTAGTAAGTAGTGTACTTGTCCTCACCACCCCAAAAGACATACAAATGCCTCACACACTTGCACTGCAAAGAAAAGATATATTTAAAAAAAAGAGAAGAAAAAAAAATAATGGTGCTTGATTTTTAGTTTTCTTTTTCTAGGGAGATATACCCTGAGGTTAACCTCGGTGATAGGCTATAAAGCTACCAAATACATGTGGGAGCAATTGACTGAGTCCAATAGGTTATTAATTTGACACTTAGGCCTTTAACTCAATTCACTCTCACTACATTTGTTCCAACCCTGATAACAACGAAATCCGAAGTAAAATTGAGACCAACCTAAATTGTGTACCCCTATGTTAAAAATTCAACAGTCAAGTGAAATTAAATTAGGGAGTCATTAAATCTGAGTGTCTTAAGGAACCGGGTTATCCAAAGTCCTACTCATAAGAGCACTTGTGTTTGTACTAAAGTTTCAACCAAGATTAACAAATTAAATTCATCTCTAACTAAGTTGAATGACAAAACTACCATTGAGCTAAAAATATATACTAAACTTTAAGAATTTTCATAGGGACTAGCAAATGGTAAGCATGGGGTATGATGGTAACACCATCATCTTCATATCTAGTCTAATTTCACTAAGTTCTAAGGTTAAATTTACTTTATTAATCACTAAAAGGGTATAACTGAAGAATATCAAGAATTGGACCTGCATAAAAATTGATTAATTTTACTAATTTAATAGGAAAATACAAATGCAGATTAACTCAAGGGTAAACCTATACTTAATTTGATGTCAGATAAGCTTAAATTTCCAATAAGTGGACCTGCTTCGATTAATTTAAGGATTTTATGAAATAAAAGCTAAATTACAATGAATAAACTCCTAATTTCGACCTCACTTTAATTGAAAGGGTTCTGATAGAAATAAGTGTAATCGAAACCTTCTAAAAACTATTAAAAAATTTTTTATAAGGTTTAAAACATTCAATTTGATAAAATGGATCTATTTTGACAGAAAATAGTGACCAAGGTAGGTAATTGATACATTTTGTGTTAAATCATAAATTGACCATTTAAACTCCATCAAAACCCAAAATTGAAGTCACCAATATACTTTTTGGGTCGAAATGAGGTTACGCACAAATTTTAAGCCCAATCAGATTCCATTTTAACCAAGTTTGTAATTTATTCATTAGTTTTTGATTTATTCTCAAGGACCCCCCTAAGTTTCAAAATTTCTTACAAAGATGTCCTTGCGGTCATCTTCCTCACCATCTTCCTACCCCAGTACATAGCTTGCATGAACCCACATCTTTGGACGAAGATTCCTCCCTGATTTTCAGATGAAACTCCAAAATTGGAGAGTTTCCCCTTTCATGTCTCTTCGATATGGAATTTTTTTTAGCTCCTCTTGCCATCTTTGGAGATTGTGGTTCATGGCTGTAGTCTTCACCAGAGCAAGCACAATCATTGCCAATCACAGCTGCAAATAGACTTTATTCATGGCTACCACTTGTCTATAAGGCAAGGCTTTGTCCGTGTAAATCTGATTGTCAAGATTTGATCGTGTTTCCTGCCCTTCTTCACCACGATAGTCATCGTCTCTGTTCTCTTCCTCAGCACACATTCCAATCTCAAGTGTGAGGCCATCTTATTCCACAACTTCCTCCAATCCTCACCAGCCAAAGAGAGGGTCGTTTGACCCATTCCTTACCGCTGGATTTCTTTCCCATCTCCTTTATCTTCTTCGTGGCTGATAGGTGAAACCAACCATTCACCCTCCTCCTCGTTCATAAGGTAGCTCTTCCTCCTCCCCTTGCTAGGTAGAGTAGATTAGGCCCCTTAGACTTAGGTTTAGATCTCAAACTCCTTATCGTCATCTTCCTCGCCACTGGTGAGAGCTCCGGTGATTGCATACTTCCTTGCCCCCTGATCAAGGCACACTTAGCGAATTAAAAAATCAAGGTTTGGAGGACCCGTTGTCGTAGCTCGCAAAATGTGTCTATCAGATAAAATTTATAACCAAAACTCGGAATGTGAGTCTCGAGTCATACACGGGGAGGCAAACATTTGGTTTTGAAAATTTGTGTTTGTCTTTTATTTGTTTTTGGTCATTTTTATCTTTTCCAATTTTTTTGGTATTTTTAGCAAGCAAGAGATCAGGTCGATGACTTCTACCTAATCTACTTGCAACAATATAAGAGAGAGAGCGAAACAATCATCTATTTTTAAATGAATGTTTGTTACATTACGAAAGTAGAAAATCTAAACTACGAAAGCGTAAGAAGATAGAATGAGGTGAGATAAATCCCCCTCGACGGTCGCTCGGAGGACGACTAGCTCTAACGTCGCCTGAAGGAAGGTGGTGAGGAGTAGGATGAAGGAAGACGAAATTGGAGGGTGAAGGATGGGGCAAGACAGCGTCGTGGCGAGGATCTTCTTCTTGAAGGGTGGTGAGAGGATGGCCACGGGATGCTCCATGAATGGGGATGGAGGGAGGGAAAACTATTTGATTTTCTACTCTAGAGGAGCATCTCGAGCTTGGGACAAGCTCTCTTTAGAGCCTTCTAGGTGGTAAGAGGAAGAAAGGAAGAGTTTCTTTGGAATGGTGGTGGCTTGGTCCTTTTATAGTGGAGGAGGAAGAACAAATTCGTATCTGGGTCATTACTGATGTCAGTAAACGTCGCTATAGATCACTACAACTGTCGTTGAAGATCCGACCCTCAATTCCTCTTGCTGGTGTGCATAGACCATTAGTGATAGCTGCAAGCATCACTAAAGGCCCATGTCGCTGAAGATCTGCACCTATCCTCCGCTGGCACCTACTCTACTGGTGCGCGTTACACGCTTCACACGCTCGTGCTCCCTACGCTGTGTCGCACGTGCGCACACTGGCATGAGCTGCGCGGCTTCTGTGAGTGGTTACGGCTATGTGTAGTGCACTATTGCTACACACGGCTGTGGCTGTGCGTGGTATGCTGCTAGTCGGCATTGGGCGGTCTGGATGGTGCCACGTGGTGCCATCTAGGACATCCATTCTTCCTTCTTTTGTAAAGGGTTCCACGATGCTCAGATCGAGATGATTCCCACGCTGTTGGATTGTGATCGTCACACCGGATCCATCTGTATGGTTGGATTTTCCATCCGAGACTTATATGGATGTCACATTGTCCCCTGGCCGTTGATCTTCCTCGGACTTCGTTTGATGCTACGATTCTTTGATCTAGACAATTTCAGAAGTGTTAGACTCCGATCGTCATTTTAATCAAATCTGTACGGTTCGATCTTCCATCTGATGCCCTGAAATAAGTCTTCTCTCCTGACCATAAAAAGGACCTAATTAACCTAAAATATATACAACTACTCTAAATGCAGAATGATGCTTGCTATGAAATATTTATAACATGAAATGCAAATCTAGGCCTAGGAACATACATGAATAGGCATTTTAACCTAGAGATGTGTCTATATCATACCCCCATGCTTATCATTTGCTAGTCCCTAGCAAAATTAAACTACATGCTATGTATAAAATCAAAATTAGGATTAGATCACTTAGGCCTAAGTCGTTTATTAATAATAGAAAATTTCAACGAAGGTTCTAAACAACAAAAACTCAACATTACCTGGGTGCCTACCAGAATGCTGACCACCCAAGTCCTTGCCTTATTTAAAAAGGGAAGATACATTTTTTTATTTTTCTTCTTTTCTAATTTTTTGTACTTTTGGAGTTTGAGAGTTCCGGGATAACTTTTTACGGCTACCCGACCTGCCCAAGACTTGAAAAGGACTCTAAGTTCTAAGCATCTTGTGAAAATTGTGAAAGACTCACTAGGTGGTCGTTGAAATGGACTTCGGGTTTCTACGACCCTAGGTGACATTGGCTAAATTTTTATCTTTTCGATTGGTAGCTTTCTCCCTACTTCTTTTATTTGTGGGGTCAACACAAGGGCGAACCTAGTGTATATCTCCCCAGTTTATTCTACTTCCCCGCTTCTTCCCTAAGTCGTTTGGGAATATTGTACATTTTTGTGAGCTGGGCTCTAGACAACTTGCAAATGGGCTATTTTCCACGGCAACTTGCCAACCATACTCGTGCAGTGATGTGTGGTTTTATTTGTTTATTTTCTCCTTTTCTATTTTTTTTCTATATTCTTTTTATTTTTCTTTTTCTTTCTTTTTTTTTTTAAGTGGGTGGCTTCTCTATTCAGAGATTTACCTAAAGGCAGTACAACGAAAGTGGTCTTGTGGCTGGGCTCTAGACAACCGGCCGATGAGCTGTTACCACTGACAATTTGCCAGCCATACCATCCTAGATAGTTCATTAGCTACCCAATTTCCAAAGAAATCACCGAAAAGTAAGTTAGTGCAAAAAAAAGTGTGTAGATGCTTAGGCTTAATGTTCTCCCAAATCAGAGGGCGGGTTGATAAGTTATATACTTATCATCCCAATTTATTTACCAACTTAAAATGAATTTTAATTGGTGAGGACTCGAGATTAAGTCCACATTCGAGTGGACACCCGGGCTAATTAAGCCCAAAGACCTGAAGAGTCTAAGTGTTTAGGTCCTCTCGTATCATTTCCTAAAGGTAATAACATCCAAATGCCTAAGTTCTCTTTTCCTAATTTTTCCATTTTTTCTTTTTAATCGTTTTGAATTTTCAATTTTTTTTAAAAGAATCAAATAACAGGAAATTACTATTACAGATAATAAAAAGGTTATAAGATATGTCCACCCCCCATGCTTAGCTACTGCAATGTCCTCATTGTGAAAAATGAAAGCATGCAGGAGAGTAGAAGTGGAAGAATAGCACCTGATTTCCGTGAGACTCTAGTCAGCTTGGAATAGTCTTTACATGTTCTGAGTTTAGTGCCTTTAGCTAGTCGAGGTCCTCAATAAAAAATAACTAAACATTGAGGCCACAACAACATACTTTCTGGTCCCCCAGGTAAGGGTCCTGGAGAGTGAAGATGGGCTTGTCAAAGAGATGAACAATGAAAGTGGCAACCTAGTGGTGCAGGGAGAGCCCAAATGGTCTCCAATAGGAGTTTTGTTGATTTATTACAGAGGAAGTGCAGTTGGGTATATAATATGTGCAATGGTTGGGTGAAAAAGGATGATGAGGGTTTTGTGGTGTGTTGGGGATTTGTTGGTACTCTAGAATACCTAATGTTTGAAGAGTTCTTCCCTAATGTTCAATTTCATCCTCACACTCTGGGTTCTTGATGAGAACCTCATCATGAGCCCTAACTAGCTCATTTTGACCAAAGAAAGAGAATAAGAGCCCCTGCATAACCTAGAGAAGGGCCTAATTCAAGGAATTAATATTCTGAGAAGAAAACATGAAACAAAGGTTAAAATTGCAATTTTACTATTGCAATGCATAAATGAGATTTCTCAAAGGCAAAACATAGGTCAAATGGTCTTAAGAAGATGAAAAGTGGGTTGGTTCAGTCAGAAATGGGTTCATGTGCAGTCTACAAATTAAATGACATCTTGTAACCCTAAAATAGACCTGCTTAATTCAACAAGGTTCTTGTCAGGATAAAAATCAACTAAATCCTCTAAAATTCATGGAAAAATATCTCCTATGGTTTAGAACCTTCAAATTGAACTTTGGAACCTATTTTGACCTTGATTGGCATTTGAGCTCATTATTTGACCTAATTTGGGTTTTTGTGTAAAATGTCTAGCTAAATGTGGTCAAACCTAAAATCCAACTTCACCATTGGATTTCTTAGGTCCTAATTAGGTTTTTACCAAAATTTGGACCTAATGGGAGGTCATCTTGACCAACTTTGCAAAATAGTCCACCCAATTACATTTTGGCCCCTAACTTTTGAAAACCATCGCACAGACCCCCCTAACTTCCGAGCCACTCTTACAATCAGGTCCCTCCACCATTAAAGTGGAGGAATCCTACTTCGGCGAGGAATGAAGGGGTATTACTCCCTGATTCCTCAGAGATCTCCTCCCATATTTGGAAGGGAGATTCTCTAAGGAATTCCCTTCCATCTGAGCATGGTCCCAATCACTGATTTGCACCCAATCTCTCGTGTGAAAGCTTGAGAGATTTGGGTCTCCAACTATTTCCATCTCCGGCAAGGTCACTTGTGCTTGGAAGCTTGTCTTCCAAGCATAAGAGCTCCTTCCAGTTCCTATAAAAGGTCCTCCACCTACGGCCGCTCCAATTGAGCTTGACTTGGCCAGAAAACTCCCCCCAATTTCATCTCCTCTGATCCGGCCAGGTGTCCAGTGAGCTCCGGTGAGCCCTCCTCCTCTTTCTCGTTGCTCTGCCACAATACCAGTGGCAGAGCTGCCATCACCACCTTCCTCCGTGTCACGCAATACTCGCACGTGCGCCTCCAGCCCCTTCGTCATTGCCGCTCTGCCTCCACTGGACATCTTCTTCTCTGATGGCGGTTGGTACGACCAGCCATCTCCTCTCCCCCTTTGTCCACTAAGCTAGGTTAGAATTATTCCCTTCTCTCCCCTCTTCATTTTCCCTCTCTTAACGCCGCAATCCACCACCATCGTTCCCACCTCCAGCCACCCACCGGCGAGGTGCTTCCACCGCTCCATACCTCCACACGTCTCACCACCGACATCAGAACCTCCGCCATCACTCACAGATCACATGCCACCCCTTCACTGATCTCCATCACTTCCCTAAACACTCCCCAACCTAACCAATATTCATGGCCACAGAGTGACCTAGGCATGCATGCCTAGGCCACCCTTCGACCAGCCACCCACCGCCTCACCTTCGCCTCGACACGGCAAAGCTCCTCATGTGTTTTAATGGGGCAGACAAGCTGTATTGAGTGGTTTTATATCTGGGCCCTATTCCGTCGTTGAAGCAAGAATAAGGAGCTTGCAAGCAGCACTCCAGGCCACATCCACCCAGGTGCTGCGCTCCAGGTGATGCGCGTTGAGTGCGCGAATGCATCCATCCAAAGAGCAGGCTCTGTGAGGAGTCTTGCTGCCCCCAATTAGTGAAAGCTTCCTGCGGGTGTGCACAAAGAAGCGAGTGGGACATTTAGTCCCACCTCGTGAACTGAGAAACACAGTGAGCGACTTAAATTGATTTTCTATTTTTAGCTCTTCACCTCCAGTACACAAGGTGAGGTCCCTCACCCACACGCACCGACCTCGTCCGCGACCTATGCCCCTGCAGACCTGCCGTGACTAACCCAATTATCCCTCACACTCCTCGCTCACCACCCACGTCGATATGCCTGGACCCAGGCACGTGTAACCCGACCCGATTACCAGGCTCTGGGAGAGTGAACCCAAGAGCGAAATAGAGAAAGAGAAACGCAGGGGAGGGTAGGGGTAGGTTTTGCTCTTCAGTGTGTGCAGGGAAGAAGAAGAGAAGAAGGAAGAGGAAGGTGCAGCTAAGGCAAGGTGAAGCTAAGGCCAAGCAAGGAAGGAAGGACTTAGCCGCAGCAAAGGAAGAAGGAAGGAAGAAAGGAAAGAAGCAGAAGAAAGAGAAAGCAAAGAGGGTGCGACAAAGAGAAGTCATAAGAGAAGAAGGAAAGACAAGGAAGAAGAAGAAGCACTATAGCAAAGGTGTGGCTAAAGAAAAGAATGACAAAGGCAGAAGATCCAAAGAAGAAAGAAGGAAGAAAGAAATCAAGGGCCGAGAAAGCTAAGTCAGAGAGAGAAGAAAGAGAAGAACCAACGAGAAAGAAAGAGGAAAGAAGAAGGCCAAAGAACTGAAGAAGAAAAGAGAAGGCAGAAAGAGAAGAAAGAGAGAGAAGCATATCTTTTAAGACGTCTGATTATGGAATCAGGCATCCAATTCTTTTGTTGGCTACATTTTAATTCATCAACTCTTGCATGATATTCTGAATTAGATTTTGAGTAAATTTAAGTGTTCAAATTACAGTATTGAGATTAGTTAATAGATTCCATTTGCTCCTTGTGTTCAACCTCGGATACTTAGGTTTTCGAGTAATAAAAATTCTTATTTGTTTTCGAGGTGATTTTGTTTATACTACAACAAACATCTTTTTAAAATCGATTTCGCCCTCATTAACATTTTGGCACCGTTGCTGGGGAGCAATGCGCAATTTATCACTAATCTCCGCATTATTTTGGACTATATTGAACACTAACCTACCCTATTTATTTTGTTGTGATGTTGCAAGGTGTTTCAAGAGAAGAAATCTCTCGTGCAAGTCAACCTCTCTAGGGTAGGTAACCTGTCTTCCTCCCTAAAATCCATCTCCTAATCCTTGAAAGACAAAAGGAAGCAATTAATTTAGGAATCAATTGCCTTCTTTATATAGTAATCACCATCTTTAAGGCAAGAGTTTCCTGATTTTGCAAAATTTCTTAAAACCTATTGAAGTTGAGGTGATTTTTAGAAGCCAACCCCACAAATTCCTATGCCTAATAGAAATCATGCTTAATCTCTACGGACAACACATTTCTTATTTCGAAGTCCAAAGAGAACTTTTGTGAAAAACAAAGAGGATTGGAAATAGAACCAAATTAGGGTTTCTACAGTAGGGTTTTGGAGTACTAGTTCACACATGCTTGCTTAAAAGGAAATAAGCCCACCTGCATTTGTGTGCTACCCAAGTCCTTGACTGAAAAGATCTAAGCAAGACAAACCCTAAAAATTAAGCTCTAAAAACACTTGAATCTTAAAAACATTGGACCTAATAATCTGGGAGTCAAATCAAGGTGATTTCGAGTTCTTGACCTGGAATCATTCTGCCATCTTTTAGGTAGGTCAGGTGAAGTTGACCCTTTGGGTCAACCAACCTCCAAATTAGGTCACAACACCAAAAAATCTAAAGTTCAAGTGAAAACCCTAATGCACCTTTGATCTTAAAAGTGGTAGACTTAAGAGGTCAAGGTCCCCATTCTGGTCTACCTGGAATCTTAGTGGCAAGAGAGGTCGGGTGGGGGAAACCCTATAACCCGTGGGGATGCTCTACCGTGTAGGGGTCTTCGCGGGACTCTCCTTCTCTGGCTGCCTAGGTAATTCTCAGGTGGACAACTTTCTGATCAACGGGTATCATCTGCCCCAAACCTCCATAGTCATCCAAATGTCTTTGGGTGCCTCCATTGGGTCAAAAACACCTCTAGTCCCTCATCTCCTCTCTTTAGAGCACACACATACAATTTTCAGTGGGACTCTGTATTCAGAATTAATCGCTTTACACCTTGATTCTACATCTTGATTCCACCATCTGATCCAAACATGCAGCCTAGCTACTTAGGATTACCATTCATGAATCTTGAATCCCAGAGATCCATGACAGATAGGATGATTGAGGATGCTCTAAAATTCTATGAAAATTAAGAAAAAACCTCAACACCAGTAGAAAACATTCAAGTTAGTGTACCAACAACCACAACTTTCATCATAAACTATGGCCAAGTGTTATTGACCGAAGCCATAAATGGATCAACCCGAGACATACTCATCACAGGATACTTTGAGATAGAAAAATTGCACAACCTTGAATACATCCAATGCATGACAAATCTTGTACTTTGGGAACAACACCAAGATGATCTTGAAAAATGGGAAGAGATAATGAGATTATTGAAACAAGTGATCGACCAGAAATACCAGTATATGTGATGTAAACATATTTACACTACTTAAAATGTCTATTTATGCATGTTCTTAAGCATAGGATTGCATTTCATGATATAAATATTGCATTACATGCATCATCTTGCATTTAGAGTAGTTTGAATAAAATGGAAGTTAACTGTCTCCTTTTATGTGCTTGGACAGGGCAAATATATTATCAGGGCCTCGGATCAAAGATCCAACTGTATGGATGTGATCAGGGTGACGATTGGAGTTCAACGACTCCAAGATCGCCCTGATCAGGCATCCGTAGCATCAGATAGTGACCCAGGAACCCTAGAAGATCAAGGGCCAGGATGGTGTAAATCTGCACTTCAGATGATAAATCCAACTGCACGGATGAATTCGGATCGACGATCGCAACCCAACAACACAAAAATCGAGTCAATCCGACATCCGTGGCACCATCTACAACTTCCAGAAGATGGACAGCCAAGATAGCGCCACGTGGTGCCATCTCAGCCACCCAAGCGGCCGCTTCATCTTGTGAAGGCCCCGCGCCCGATCGCTCTCCGCCGTTGGATCTTAATCCAACGGCTGTGGGTGCTCACTTTTAAAAGCGTCCGCTCAACCATCCGCGCCCCATAGCGTAGTGGTCGAGCGTGCTATCGCGAGCGCCAGGCGCGAGTTCGAGCCGTGGAGAGGGGGCTGGAAGGCGCAGCAATTGGGCGCGGGTGGAGCATCAGATGGAGATCGGACGGTTGCGTACGCCCGATAGCGTCGATGCGCGATTGGACGCGCCATCGGACGGGCAATCAGACGCGCACGTGGCGTGCAATGTAGCGGGTGCGGATGCATCTTAAGCCGTCCGATCTCGCGATCGGACGGCGGAAAAGCGCTGGACGTGCATGGACGTTGATGAGCGGGCAGCCGAGGAAGCGCACGTGGGCACGGAAGCTATGCCCACGTTGGGGCTTTAGTGACGGATTTATCCATCACTAAAGACCCCTTATTTATTATTTTGAAGTTGTAATGTCCATTTTGCCCCCACTCCTTGCAATTATAAAAGGAGACCCCCTCCATACGAAATTCTCATCCCCTCTTTCTCCTCTCTACCCCTCCAAAGCTCAAACGAAGCTTGTCCCACACCTGGGATGCTTCTTGCGAGATAAAGTCCAATTTTCGTTCCCCTTCAGAAGTGGATCCCGCGACGATGACGGCGTGCTGCTCCGTTCCCGTTCTTCTGCTTCATTCTCCTTCGTCCAGCTTCGTTCTCCTTCGTCCAGGCGTCGTCCCGTCCGGCTCGTCCTCCAAGCAATCGTTGAGGAGGATAACTTCTCTCTCCCATTCTTATTTGCAGCTTTTCTAGTGTAGAATTTTCCTACTTTATAGTGTAATTGATTTTCCGCTTTCTAATGTAATTTTTATTTAGTTTGATTATATAAACAATTGAAATATTGAATGCATGTTCTCTTTCTCTCTCTCTCTCTTTTAGTTTGATAGCTCCATTGTAATTATATCGCCTTGCTTAACAAAAATCCTAAAAAATATAATTGCGAAAATAGATCAACGTAGCCTCCCTGTGTTCAACCTGGAATTCTTTTCGGTATAAATTTTATTTGTTGAACACAAATTCTTCACTTTCGAACTACAACGACAGGTTTTCCAAAACCAAACACGTAAGCATAGCACTTCGAAAAACCGTTCAACATTTTGGCACCGTTGCTGGGGACGCAACGATTTCCGATCTTTTCTTCGCATTTTTTACACTTTATTTGTTTTCTAACTAGCTTTCTCTTGTGTCTATTGTTTTGCAGAGACCTCCATCGAGGAATCAACAAGCGGTAGACTGGAGTAAAGTGCAGTTGAAGATAACTGTAAGTGCTTCCCCATTCTTTCCCCCTCCATAGATTTCATTCGCCACATTAAATCCAAATCCCAATTAACCTAGGTGTTTGCATAAATCCTAGGAATAGTTTTGTTGTTTGGATTTTCACTCACATTCATTCCACCCTCATCCATAAAAAAAAAAAATAACAAAAAGATAATCTTGTGGGGTAATTTTCAACAAACACACAACACACCCACATTCAAGGCACTTGATCAACTTGATTTATTTTCTACTCAATCGGGTTCTGATCTGTGGAACCGGTACACACAAAGCAACACATAGCAGAGTAGAAATCATTCTAGGTTAATCATCTTTGAGTGCCTAACTTAGTGGTGCATTTGTGGCTAGTTGTTTGAGTTGTTTGGGCCGCACCACTTTATTTTAAAACCAACCCATCAAGTAGCTCCTCCTTAGGGTTTTCAATCTAGGTATATTCCAGGCACTCCACTTTCTTTCTGATTTTAAAGGAAAACAATCTTCACCCGTGTTTTACAACTTGGTTTGCCTAGAAACTTGATTGCAATTCACCTAATTTGAAACCCTAAAAGCTACTTAAGCAAGATTTGAACACTAAAATTCACACATTATCAATAATCTTGCTTGAAAACCCTGGTTGTGCACGCACTTACACAAATCTCAATCAATCATTAAGGGCACAACCCATTGTAAGGGCCCATAACATTCCATAAGCACCACAATCCCAGGCCTTAATAAAATTGAGTAGACGTTGGCCTTAAGGTTTGATTCTCTCTTAAAGGCTTAGTCTGAGATTATTTTTGACTAACCTACTTGTACTGATTAATCTGATGTTTAGCTAGGGGAGTAGAGTCAAAAATCGCAGCTAGGGGGTACACTAGGAACCGGAGGCGAAAGCCAAAGGAAGAACCTTCTCCCCAGTCCCTCCTTCTAACTGGTTGGATTAAACAGACATAAGTAGAGTAAATCACTTACAGTCTTAAGGCTGGTTTTGGGAGTCAGTATATCCTTAGGCTACCCCACTTAAGGACAGCCTTGTTTGTTATGCTGCAGGGTCCCTATCCCCAGTCCTTCCAACCTTCTCCTAGTTTATGCTGGGAAGACGGCCATTGAATCCCCGATTGGAAGGACCGTTAGAACATTCTAGGAGGCGCAAGTTAGATTTTGGTAAATTTGATCCCAAGGCCGAACAACAGCCTCCTCTGCTTGAAAATCCACAGGAAGAATTTCGAAGGCAGCTGGAACAAATGTAGAGAATGCAAGAATGGTTCCAGAGAATGCAGGGTGCTCAGCCCTTGAGGGATTTTTATGATCCTTCAAATTACGTGGAACATCCCAGCCTCCAGATTCCAGCCGGTGACATAGAAATCAAGCCCCAGGTGTTAAGCCTGATTAAACATTATCATGGGCTTGGCTTCGAAGATCCGTTTCAGCACTTGGAAGATTTGACCACTTTGGTCCAGACCACCAAGGCTCGAAACGTTAATAAAAAAAAAATAACAGAAAGATAATCTTGTGGGGTAATTTTCAACAAACACACAACACACCCACATTCAAGGCACTTGATCAACTTGATTTATTTTCTACTCAATCGGGTTCTGATCTGTGGAACCGGTACACACAAAGCAACACATAATAGAGTAGAAATCATTCTAGGTTAATCATCTTTGAGTGCCTAACTTAGTGGTGCGTTTGTGGCCAATTGTTTGAGTTGTTTGGGCCGCACCACTTTATTTTAAAACCAACTCATCAAGTAGCTCCTCCTTAGGGTTTTCAATCTAGGTATATTCCAGGCACTCCACTTTCTTTCTGATTTTAAAGGAAAACAATCTTCACCCGTGTTTTACAACTTGGTTTGCTTAGAAACTTGATTGCAATTCACCTAATTTGAAACCCTAAAAGCTACTTAAGCAAGATTTGAACACTAAAATTCACACATTATCAATAATCTTGCTTGAAAACCCTGGTTGTGCACGCACTTACACAAATCTCAATCAATCATTAAGGGCACAACCCATTGTAAGGGCCCATAACATTCCATAAGCACCACAATCCCAGGCCTTAATAAAATTGAGTAGACGTTGGCCTTAAGGTTTGATTCGCTCTTCATGGCCTAGTCTGAGATTATTTTTGATTAACTTACTTGTACTGATTAATCTGATGTCTAGCTAGGGGAGCAGAGTCAAACGATTGCGGCTGGGTGTACACTTGGAACCGGAGGCGAAAGCCAAAGGAAGAACCTTCTCCCCAGTCCCTCCTTCTAACTGGTTGGATTAAATAGACATAAGTAGAGTAAATCATTTACAGTCTTAAGGCTGGTTTTGGGAGTCAATAGATCCTTAGGCTACCCCACTTAAGGATAGCCTTGTTTGTTGTGCTGCAGGGTCCCTATCCCCAGTCCTTCCAACCTTCTCCTAGTTTATGCTGGGAAGACAGTCATTGAATCCCCGATTGGAAGGATCGTTAGAACATTCTAGGAGGCGCAAGTTAGATTTTGGTCAATTTGATCCCATGGCCGAACAACAGCCTCCTCTGCTTGAAAATCCACAAGAAGAATTTCGAAGGCAGCTGGAATAAATGTAGAGAATGCAGGGCGCTCAGCCCTTGAAGGATTTCTATGATCCTTCGAATTACGGGGAACATCCCGACGTCCAGATTCCAGCTGGTGACGTAGAAATCAAGCCCCAGGTGTTAAGCTTGATTAAACATTATCATAGGCTTGGCTCCGAAGATCCGTTTCAGCACTTGGACGATTTGACCACTTTGGTCCAGACCACCAAGGCTCGAAATGTTAACGAGGAGCAAATGATCATGAGGCTCTTCCCCCACTCTCTTAGGGATAAAGCCACGCATTGGTATAGGACAATAGGAAGACCAATGCTTTGAGACGAGAAATCACTACCTTTACCCAGCAGCCGGGGGAGCAGTTTCATGTGGCCTGGGAGCGATTCCAGGACTTATTGCGGAGGTGTCCACACCACGAGGTGCTGAAATGGCAACTCGTGCAAATCTTCTATCATGGGTTGAATGAGCAACTCAGAAACCATGTGGATGCTTCTTGCGGAGGAAATTTCCTCAATAAAGATGCAGATAGTGCACATGATTTATTTGAGGAAATGAGTGAGAATTCAATTAATCATGCCTCCATGGATACTTTTAACCGATCCCAGCAATCCAGATCGAATGTCAATGAAGTCCATGACTCTCATTCATTTGATATGGAATTGATTTGTAATAAACTTGATAAGGTGGACTTGGTTGCTAAAAGAATGGAAGAGTGCATGGCTGGCAATTTTATGAATAACTCTCAATCCACTCAATCCCAAAATTCGGGATTCCATTCCTCACGAGCTCCTTCTAGACGGGAGTTCGTGAATCAACTCGATGCGACTCAATCTATGATTCAGCATTTCTCGGAACCCCATGGGTTCCCAACTGGGGCCTTTGATCCCAGTTTTTCTGATCCTTCCCTTTCTTTCTCTCCATCGTCACCTTATGAGGATGTCTGTGTTGTACAAGAGAATGTTAGATCCAACCCCTACTCGAATGCCTATAATCCAGGTTGGAGAAACCACCCTAACTTCTCTTGAAAAAATCTGGGGCAACAGACCCAATTCCGACCCAGCAATTATGCTCCGCAACGACCAATGGGTCAGGGTCAAGTATATACTCAGTTGCCTCCGAATCAGGTCAATCAGCCAGCTTGGAATGCCTGTCAACCCGCAGGGCAGTCTGATTTGAACCGTCAAATGGTAGAGATGCAAGGATCTATGCTCCAGCTTATGCAGCAAATGAAATACTCGTTGGACAACTTGCAATCCGGGCTCATTGCTAACTCTCGTCAACCCGGATCTCTACCATCCCAACCCGTACCCAACCTACGAAACATTATTAATTCGGGCAATCAAGCCCAAGGGTACGGAAATCAGAGGGACCCGCATGCACATGCTCAGGTGGTTGAGCAGGGTTCCTCGTCTTCTTCTTCTGCTAATCAACAATTCATGGTCAATCAAGCCCCTCCAATCTTTCCTAACCCTCCCCAAGACCCAAATTCTTACGCTTCTGCAAATTCTGTCACTTTGAGGAGTGGTAAGAAGACTCAGGATCCACAACCACACTATTCTGATCTTTTGAATCCTGAAGAATCTGAGGAGAGAGAGGAGAATTCTAGAGGAGAAATCAAGGCTCAGGAACCTGATTCCAAAGATCTGACTCATGTTCCTTTTCCTGAAGCCTTAGCCAAAGCAAAGAAGAAGAAGTCTGTTGATAGCAATGAGGAGCTTCTGAATTTACTTAAGAATGTTGAGATCAATATTCCACTCCTTGATGCTATCAAGCACATACCGGCTTACGCAAAATTTTTAAAGGAATTATGTACACAAAAGCGTAAGTCGAGAGAATCTGTTCCGAGGAAGGTGGTACTCTCCGAGCAGGCTAGCTTTGTTATCCTACACTACCTCCCTTAGAAAAAGAGAGATCCTGGTGCTCTTTTGATTTCTTGCGTTATCGGAGATTACACATTTGATAGAGCACTTTTGGATCTCGGTGCATCCATCAACCTAATTCCTACTTCTCTCTACGAGAAGTTTGGGTTAGGTGAACTTCGACCAACTTTAGTAACGCTACAGTTAACGGACCGTTCGGTCACAAACCCACGAGGCGTTATTGAAGATGTTATAGTTAAGGTCAAGGATTTCTATTTTCCTGTAGATTTCCTTGTCCTTGACATGGATGTACCAGATAATCTGAGGAACACACCCACCATTCTGGGGCGTCCGTTCCTGGCTACCACAAAGGCGAACATTAATTGTGAAAGTGGTAGCATGGAAATCACCTTTGGGGACCAACGAATGAAATTGGATATTTTTAAGGCGATCAACAAATTTGAGGATTGTGGATTTATTGAGGAACTTGATGAGTATAATGTTAATATTGAAACTTGTTTGACA
The DNA here is from genome assembly GCA_037157565.1 of Thalassia testudinum. NCBI lineage: Eukaryota > Viridiplantae > Streptophyta > Magnoliopsida > Alismatales > Hydrocharitaceae > Thalassia > Thalassia testudinum. The sequence continues at coordinate 19,049,408 of JAZHRO010000063.1, forward strand.
GTTTCTTCAATTGAAAGTTCCTCTTTGGTTGATGAATTTGACCCGCAACCCTCTAACCTGACATCTTTGGAAGAGGTTACTGATTTTGTTCACTCAAAACCTCTTCCTCTTGTTGAATCTTCAGCACCTACCTTACCATCAATCATTACCCCACCCCAGCTTGAATTGAAACCATTACCCGAGAATTTAAAATATCAATTTTTAGGACTGCAGAATACGCTCCCTGTGATTATTAGTGCTAAATTGACAAAGGAGCAAGAGATTAAATTGATTAAGGTCCTAAAGGAACATAAGGAGGCAATTGGTTGGACCATTCATGACCTCAAGGGGATCGAGCCATCTTACTGTAATCATAGAATATTTTTGGAAGATGGATCCCACCCTTCTCGCCAGATGCAGAGGAGATTGAATCCAAATATGCGAGAAGTGGTCAAAAAGGAAATCATCAAGTGGCTCGATGCAGGAATTATTTATCCAATCTCTGACAGTCCCTGGGTAAGTCCCGTTCAGATTGTTCCAAAGAAAGCTGGGATTACTGTTGTGACTAATGAGAGAGGTGAATCTGTCACAACTCGTTCAACTTCCTCTTGGAGAGTTTGTATTGATTACAGGAAGCTGAACACAGCCACTAAAAGGGATCATTTTCCCTTGCCCTTCATTGATCAAATCTTGGAAAAATTAGCTGGACAGAAGTACTTCTGTTTTCTTGATGGCTACTCGGGATACAACCAAGTTCCTATCCATCCTGAGGATCAGGAAAAAACTACTTTCACCTGTCCCTACAGAACCTTTGCTTTTCGTAGGATGCCTTTTGGGTTATGCAATGCACCTGTGACTTTTCAAAGGTGTATGCTAGCCATATTTTCTGACATGGTGGGAGAGTTTATGGAAGTCTTTATGGATGATTTCTCTATTTTCGAAGAATCATTTGACTCTTGTTTGGCTAATTTGGAAATGATTCTTAAGCGATGCATCATGACACGACTAGTCCTTAGTTGGGAAAAGAGTCATTTCATGACCCAAGAAGGCATTGTTTTGGTTCATGTAATCTCTGAACGAGGAATTGAAGTAGACAAAGCTAAGGTTGATGCTATCGCTAAACTTCCTCCTCCTACATCTGTTAAACAAATCAAATCATTTCTTGGCCATGTGGGATTTTATAGAAGATTCATCAAGGATTTCTCGAAGGTTGCTCGTCCGTTGAGCAATCTTCTTACCAAAGAAACGCCGTTTATTTTTGATGAATCATGCCGAAAGGCATTTGATTTTCTGAAAATGGCAGTCACCTGTGCTCCAATTTTGCAACCACCAATATGGACAGCCCATTTGAGATCATGACCGATGCTTCTGATTATGCGGTCGGGGCTGTCCTGGGTCAGAAAATTGACCAAAAGCCCTCTGTCATTTACTATGCTAGTAAAACTCTGGATGAAGCCCAGAGGAATTACACTGTTACTGAAAAGGAATTACTAGCTGTAGTATTTGCGGTGGAAAAATTCAGGGCTTATCTCTTGGGGTCTCATGTTATTGTTTATACCGACCACTCGGCCTTGAGACATCTCTTGGCTAAAAAGGATGCTAAACCCCGGCTTATTCGTTGGATTCTTCTTCTTCAAGAATTTGATCTTGAAATCAAGGATAAAGCCGGGGTGCAAAATGTGGTAGCGGATCATTTGTCGAGACTCCTAGGTGATTCTTCTTGTCCGAACATTCCGATTGCCGACACTTTTCCGGACGAAACCATTCTTACAGTTTTAGGTGTCACTCCCCATGGTTTGCTGACATTGTTAACTATTTGGCCGTTGGTCAAATCCCCCAGGATTGGACCAAGCAACAACGGGATAGACTCAAATCTGAGGCCAAATACTACTTTTGGGAGGACCCCGAACAGTATTGCATCGGCTCTGATCAGATTATTCGCCGATGCATACCGGAGAATGAATTCAACAGTATACTCGAGTTCTGCCATCCATCTGGGTGTGGTGGACATTTCTCCGGGAGAAAGACGGCTGCAAAAATCTTGCAATCTGGCTTCTATTGGCCATCTTTATTCAAGGATGCCCAGGACTTCTCAAGGTCATGTTCTCGATGTCAGTCTCTCAGGAACATAACTAAGAGAGACATGATGCCCCTAAACCCTATTCTTCCTGTAGAAATTTTCGATGTTTGGGGCATCGATTTCATGGGACCCTTTATCCCTTCATTTGGACATCAGTACATTCTTGTTGCTGTTGATTATGTGTCCAAATGGATTGAGGCAATTCCCACTCGAACCAATGACCACAAGGTGGTCATCAATTTTGTCAAGAAAAATATCTTCAGTAGGTTCAGGATTCCGAGGGCTATCATCAGTGATGGTGGCACTCATTTTACTAATGCCCAATTCCAGAATTTATTGGCCAAATACGAGGTTAATCATCGAATTTCCACACCTTACCATCCCCAAACGAATGAACAAGCCAAGATCTCCAATCGAGAGATCAAGAACATTTTGCAAAAAATGGTTAGGCCTGATCGTAAGGATTGGACTCAAAAGCTTGAGGACGCTCTTTGGGCCTACCGTACGGCGTATAAAATGCCCATCGACATGTCTCCATTCTGTTTGGTGTATGGAAAGGCGTGCCATCTACCCGTAGAGATTGAACACAGGGCATTCTGGGTAATCAAACAATGCAATTTAGATCTGAATCTAGCTGGAAAGACCAGGAAACTCCAACTATCTGAGTTGGAGGATCTTAGAAATGATGCTTATGAGAATGCCAAGATCTACAAGGCTCGGACCAAAGCTCTACATGATCAATTGATTTCCCGCAAGAGCTTTGAGACAAACCAGAAGGTCTGGTTATTTGATTCTAAACTTAAGCTCCTTCCCGGTAAACTTAGATCTAAATGGAATGGCCCATTCATAATTGATTAGAATTTTCCTAATGGTGCCATTCAGATTTCTGACCCAAAGACAGGTAACACCTTTAAAGTCAATGGTCAACATTTGAAGCCTGTTGTTGACCGTAATCTTCCAGAACCCGTCTCTGACTCTGTTGCTCTAGCCATTCTGTGACTTCTTTGGCCGGACTTCGCCTAGCTAACGGCATTAAACTCAGCAATTGTACATATGACACAAGGCTGATATGAGCTTCATATCCAGGTGACATCTTTCATATTCTACCCTTTCTTTCATGTCTCTTTTTCAATGAGGACATTGCATTAGCTAGGCATGGGGGGGTGGATTCATTCTTGAATTATTTGGTCAGCCTTGTGAAATCCATGTAAATTGTCTCTCTTCTTATTTTAAAAAAAAAATTAGGAAGAATTAGTTGGACATTAGGACTTTTCAATCCTAAGAAATTTTACATTAGGATCTGAACACAAAGACCCCTCAGGTCTTTGGACTTAATTAGCCTGTGTATCCACTAAAATGTGGATTTGTTTTTGAGTCCTCGCCATCTTAATTCTTTCGTAATTGGAGTAAATAAGTTTGTGTGATAAGTACACGACTTATCAACCCGCCCTCTGATTTGAGGGAATTTTAAGTCTTAAGCATCTACACACTTTCTTTGCACTAACTCATTGTTCGGTGATTTTAACGGAAATTGGGTAGCTAATGAACCTTCTAGGGTGATATGGCTGGCAAGTTATCATGGGTAACAGCCCATAGGTAGGTTGTCCAGAGCCCAGTCACTGGACCTTTCTTAGTTTGCTGCCTTTAGGTAAATCTTAGACTAGGGAAGCCACCTTTTTTTTTTTTAAAAAAAAAAAAGGAGAAAAGAACAAAAAGAAATAAGCCACACTTCGCCGCACGAGTATGGCTGGCAAGTTGTCGGTGGTAACAGCTCATCGACTGGTTCTCCAAAACCCAACTCATAAAATGCACTAAAAATTCCCAAAACACTTAGGAAGAAGCAGAGAAGTAGAATAAACCGGGGAGATATACACTGGATTCACCCTCGTGTTGACCCCGTAAAAAAAATAAAAGTAGGGAGAAAGCTACCGGTTGTAAAGATACACTTTTAGGTAGAATTCTGGTTAGGTCACCTAGAGGCGTAGAAATCCGAAGTCTGTTTTAATTACCGGTCAATGAGTCTATCACAATAAGATGCTTAAAGCTTAGGGTTCTCATCAAATTTTGGGTGAGTTGAATGGCCATAGAAAGCCACTCTTAAACCCGAAAATTTGAAAATCAAAAAAATTAGAAAAGAGAAAAAGAGAAAAAAAGAAATTTTTCTTCTAATAAGGTGAGGGCTTGAGGCGGTCTGCATTTTGGCTGATACCCGGGCACTGTTGTGTCTTTGAAAGTTCAGTTCCTAAGTAGACAATTTCTTAATGATTGAAAAATAACTCAAGTCCAAATAATCCAACCTAATTCCTTTATAGGCATGGGGGCATGATGTAAACACATTTACACTACCTAAAATGTCTATTTATGCATGTTCTTAAGCATAGGATTGCATTTCATGATATAAATATTGCATTACATGCATCATCTTGCATTTAGAGTAGTTTGAATAAAATGGAGGTTAATTGTCTCCACTTATGTGCTTGGACAGGGCAAATATTTTTTCAGGGCCTCGGATCAAAGATCCAACCGTATGGATGTGATCAGGGCGACAATTGGAGTTCAACGACTCCAAGATCGCCCTAATCAGGCATCCGTAGCAACAGATAGTGACCCAGGAACCCTAGAAGATCAAGGGTCAGGATGGTGTATATCCGCACTTCAGATGATAAATCCGACCGCACGGATGAATTTGGATCGACGATCGTAGCCCAATGACACAAAAATCGAGTAAATCCGACATCCGTGGCACCATCTACAACTTCTAGAAGATGGACGGCCAAGATAGCGCCACATGGCACCATCTCAGCCGCCCAAGCGATCGCTTCATCTTGTGAAGGCCTCGCACCCAATCATTCTTCGCCGTTGGATCTTAATCCAACAGCTGTGGGCGCTTGCTTTTAAAAGCGTCCGCTCGACCATCCGCGCCCCATAGCGCAGTGGTCAAGCGCGCTATCGGGAGCGCCGGGCGCGAGTTCAAGCAGTGGAGAGGGGGCTGGAAGGAGCGACGATTGGGCGTGGGTGGAGCGTCAGATGGAGATCGGACGGCCACGCGCGCCCGATAGCGTCGACACGTGATTGGACGCGCAATCGGACGCGCAATCGGATGCGCAATCAGACGCGCAGGGGGCGCGCAACGTAGCAGGCGCAGATGCATCTTAAGCCGTCCGATCTCGCGATCGGACGGCTGAAAAGTGCTGGATGTGCATGGACGTTGATGAGCGGGCAGCCGAGGAGGCGCGTGTGGGCGTGGAAGCTACGCCCACGTTGGGGCTTTAGTGACGGATTTATCCGTCTCCGTCACTAAAGACCCCTTATTTATTGTTTTGAAGTTGTAATGCCCATTTTGCCCCCACTCCTTGCAACTATAAAAGGAGACCCCCTCCATATGAAATTCTCATCCCTTCTTTCTCCTCTCTACCCCTCCAAAGCTCAAAAGAAGCTTGTCCCACACCCGGGATGCTTCTTGCGAGATAAAGTCCAATTTTCATTCCCCTTCGGAAGTGGATCCCGCAACGACGACGGCGTGCTGCTCCGTTCCCGTTCTTCTGCTTCGTTCTCCTTCGTCCTGCTTCGTTCTCCTTCGTCCAGGCGTCGTCCCATCTGGCTTGTCCTCCAAGCAATCGTCGAGGGGGATAACTTCTCTCTCCCATTCTTATTTACAGCTTTTCTAGTGTAGAATTTTGCTGTTTTATAGTGTAATTGATTTTCCGCTTTCTAGTGTAATTTTTATTTAGTTTGGTTATATAAACAATTGAAATATTGAATGCATGTTCTCTTTCTCTCTCTCTCTCTTTCTCTCTCTCTTTCTTTCTCTCGCTCTCTTTTAGTTTGATAGCTCCATTATAATTATATCGCCTTGCTTAACAAAAATCCTAAAAAAATATAATTGCGAATATAGATCAACGTAGACTCCCTGTGTTCGACCCGGAATTCTTTTCGGTATAAATTTTATTTGTTGAACACAAATTCTTCACTTTCGAACTACAACGACAGGTTTTCCAAAAACAAACACGTAAGTGTAGCGATTCGAAAAATCGTTCAACAATATGCCACAAACAAAGGATGAACCATCTTAGAACAATATCGAGGATCAATCTAATTTCCCAGATCTAGGGTTTGAGGCACAAAGTGGTTGTGGATCCCCAACCTAGATAGAATACAACATTCTTGATATTGAATTAGGTTGGGAAATTGCAGGAGAACACAATGTTGAGCCAACCCTAGACCCTAGATCACCAAGCTTAGAATTCCAAGACTCTTGCAATAATGAGATTAGAACTGAACCTCTCAAGGGTGTTAATTCCGCCCCTTATTCTAATAAGGTGATCCTCGAAGGTAATTCAGACCTAGATCCTAGTGATTTAACCCACATCCTAAGCCTAGAATCTAAATCTGAAACCTATTGGGAAGAATACGAGGCCCCATATGAAGAAAATCAAATTTTCAATGAAGAATATGATTTTGGGCCTCTATTTGATGAATATCCCTCGCTAACATCCTCAGAGAGACAAATCCATTTTTCGGAAGTCATGCCAATTTACGATACAGAAACTGAGTTGGACGAGTGGGGTTTCAATTGCATCTTTCCAACCAGCTTAGAACACGAGCCTAGACCAAATACGGACACCTTTTTGCGCTTAGAATTCACATATATGCTAGACCCCAATTAGGCTGCTGAATCCACAACATATGATTTATTCCATGGTGGAACTCATGATCTTGAATCTCATTCAAAATGTGATTTTTGCAATATCTCCGACGATTTCGAATCTGACCATGACTTCGAAGACAATCTGCTTCCTGATTACAACAAGCCAATCTACGACCTTAGCTCACATGACTAATTCTCCGACTCCAACTCTGAGGTCCCGATTCCCAAGATCACTGATTTAAGTTCAGGTTCCAGTAACATGGAATCATTTCTTTTCGATACTCAGGAATCAAAACCAAAAAAAGTCGAGAGTGATTGCAACCAGAATTGGAATCTTTTCTCGACTCAGATTTCCATCATCCTATAGACACTCCTCAGGCATTCACTTTTGACTTTGAAAGCTACTACAAGGACTCTCTTAATGAAACCACCTGTCACTACTTTCTTGAAGAGCCCTCATGCTCAATTCTCATTGAAGCCACCTCTTCCACACATACAGAATTGACCAAAACCCATTTTCAACCCTGGTCGTGCATGCTTCGCGTGTTAGAAATCGGGGTTACAAGTAACCCATCGTCGTAGTTGCAAAACACGTCGATCAGATAAAATTTATACCAAAACTCCAAGGGAGTCCCGAGTCGAACACAGGGAGGCGACGTTTACTTTACTCCAAAATCGAGTTTCGTTTTGTTTCTGTTTGGTATTTTCAGGTTTTGTTATTTTTTTGTGTTTTTGAAATAAAAGACAAGCAAATGAAGCACAAGACAGAGATGAGGAACGAAAATGATTTATATATCAATCCAATGTTTATTATAATCTACTATGAAAGCATAAAAAAAGAGAGGGAGGTGAGAGGAAATCTCCCGAATAGGCTGTTCGACGAGACGACGGCACCTGGCGGAAGCTCGGAGGAAGGAGGTGAGGAGCGGGATGACAGAGGTGAGACACTGGAGGACGTCGTGTTGAGGAAAGCTTCGGCGTGGCTCCGGAATGGAGGTGGGAGGACAGCTCCGATGTGACCTATGAAGGGAGATGGGAGGTTGGAGGAATATTTGGTGGGGCAAAGGTTCGCTGCACTAATAGGCACCATGGGAGCTTGAGAACATGCTCTAATGGAGCGTTGGTAGGCTTGCTAGAGCTTGGGAGTAGGTGGGAGTAGAGTAGGTAGAGATGGCTTGGAAGGGAGGGGTGAAGGTCCTTTTATAGTGGTGAAGTGGCTAGAAACGGATAAAGGACCTTTAGTGACTTCTAGCCTATCGCTGGAAACGTTGCTGTAGACAGCTCACCTCCACCCACGCCCATAGCTGGCTCTGCTGGCTTGCAATGAAACAGCAACGGTTGTAAGCGCCGCTGTAGGTCAGTCCAGCTGTCGCTGAAAGCCGGCGCCAACCGCCCCTTGCTCCCGCGTCGCCTGCCCCGCTCTTCACGCGCGCTGACCGCGCGCCCAGCTGTGTGTGCATGTGCTGTGCGCTGGCGTGCGCGCTTGCAATGCGCTGGCCCACGCGTGCGCGTTCGTGCTGCCGCTGCCTCTGCCGCTGCGCTGAGCTCGCCCGCCCAATTGCAAATTGGAGGGGTTGCAGGGAATCAAACCCGCGCCTCTCCTTTCCAAGCCGCTGCGTCAACCAATGCACCACGTCACCTTTTGTGTCGCGAGGAGGAAATCGGTGCAGACGCTTCCAGCCATTGGATCTTGATCCAACAGCTAGGATTAGCAGTGTAGATGATGAGGGAGAGTGGGCGGTGGCTGCTGGCTGGGTTCAGGAAGCCTAGATGGCACCACGTGGCGCCATCTGGACCGTCCATCTTCTTCTTCTTGCAGAGGGTGCCATAGTGCTCAGATCGGGATGATTTTTGCGGTGTCGGACTGCGATCGTCGCTCCGGATCCATCCGTAAGGTTGGATTTTCCATCCGAAACCCGTATGGATGTCGCATTTCCCCCTGACCATTGATCTTCCTCGGGCTTCATGTGATGTTACGGGACTCCGATCTGGACGATTTCAGAGGTGTTAAGACTCCGATAATCACATTAATCAGATCTGTATGGTCTGATCATCCATCCAAGGCCCTGAAATAAATCATCTCCTCTCCTGACCATAAAAAGAACCTAATTAACACAAAATATATACAACTACTCTAAATTCACAATGATGCATGTTATGCAATATTTATAACATGAAGTGCAAATCTAAGCCTAGGAACATGCATGAATAGGCATTTTATCCCAGATAGATGTGTCTATATCATACCCCCATGCCTATCTTTTGCTAGTCCCTAGCAAAATTAAACTACATGCTATCAAAATTAGGACTAGGTCGCTTAGGCCTAAGTTGTTTACTAACAATAGAAAATTTCAACTAAGGTTCTAAGCTACGAAGACTAAACAGTACCCAGGTGTCTGCCAGAATGCAGACCGCCCAAGTCCTCGCCTTATTTGAAAAGGGAAGATACATTCTTTTATTTTTTTCTTTTTTTCTAATTTTTTTGTACTTTTGGAGTTTGAGAGTTCCAGGATAACTTTTTACGGCTACCTGACCCACCCAAGACTCGAAAAGGGCTCTAAGCACTAAGCATCTTTGTGAAAAAGTGATAAACTCACAAAACGGCCGTTAAAACGGACTTTAGGTTTCTACGACCCTAGGTGACCTTGCCTAAAGGTTTATCTTTACGATCGGTAGCTTTCTCCCTACTTTTATTTATGGGGTCAACATAAGGGTGAACCCAGTGTATATCTCCCCGGTTTATTCTACTTCCCCGCTTCTTCCCTAAGTGTTTTGGGAATTATTGTGCATTTATTTATTTGTGAGCTGGGTTCTAGACAACTGGCCGATGAGCTGTTACCACCGACAACTTGCCAGCCATACTCGTGCGGTGAAGTGTGGTTTTCTTTATTTATTTATTTTTTTCTTCTTTTCTTTCTTGTTTTTTTTTAAGTAGGTGGCTTTCCTGATCTAAGATTTACCTAAAGGTAGTACAGCAAAAATGATCTTGTGGCTGGGGTCTGGACAACCTGCCAATGAGCTGTTACCACCGACAACTTGCCAACCATACCACCCAAGTCAGTCCATTAGCTACCCAATTTTCGTAAAAACTGTCGGAAAGTGAGTCAATGCGAAGTGTGTAGATGCTTAGCCTTAAAATCCCCCCAAATAAGAGGCTGGGTTGATAAGTCGTATACTTATCATCCCAATTTATTTATCAACTTAAAATTAATTTTAATTGGCGAGGACTCGAGACGAAGTCCACATTCGAGTGGACACCTGGGCTAATTAAGCCCGAAGACCTGAAGAGTCTAAGTGTTTAGGTCCTCTTATATCATTTCCTAGAGTTAATAACTTCTAAATGCCTAAGTTCTCTTTTCCTAATTTCTTTCTTTCTTTTTTTTTAATTTTCAATTTTTTTTTAATTTTATAAGAAACTAAAAGAAATTCTACGGAGTTAACATAATGATTTCAGGAATTGATTATCCACCCCCCCATGCCTAAATGATGCAATGTCCTCGTTGTAAAAGTAAAGACATGAAAAGGGTAGAGTAAACAGAACATCACCTGAGTGTTATGAAAATCTGGTCAACTCCACAGAGAGAAGGGTGTATACACACGTGCTAAGTTTAATGCCTTCAGCTAGGCATAGCATACATACAAAGAAGAGATTGAGAATTCACAAGTGCGGTTCAGAATCAAAATCAAAATATTTATCCTGAAACCTGCTAGCAGAAGATGTCCACAGACGTGGATGAGATTATTGTGTAGACCCATGCCCCAGGGTCGAGTGGTTCTCAGGTTCTGGATGAAAATCACCCAGAATCGAAGGTTGTTGTGTTTGTGGGGTCGGGCCTGTAGTTTAGTGGTGTGCAACCCAAGACCAAAGTATCGAACAACGGGTAAAGATGGTTCAATAGGTGTTGTCCACTTAACATATAGCTCAGAAAAATAATCAGTTATTTCAAGCTTGGGTTGCACGTGAAAGATATCGTAAGGGTCCTGGTAGAAAGTAGGTGATTTTAAGTCAATAGGTACCCTTAGATCCAAAATCAAACTTCCCTCGGAATTAGCCTCCCAAATCTTTATTTCAACAATTCTATCCTCCAACATCAAGGGCTTAGGCTTCGGGACCTCTAGCATATTATTCACCCCATATGATTCGCCCAAGTCCAAAAATCGTGGCTGAATCAAGATCGACTTGGGTTCAAAGATCTCAGAAGTCATCTCTTCAGGGTGCAGATAAGGACTGGGGTCACTGATTGAATCATCAAGATTAGGATCCTCCAAGTTAACCCCAACTAAATCCAAATCTTCAATAATTGGGCTATCAACTGGTTTCTCAGATTCCTCAAGCCCATTTGTATCACTAAAATCCTCTTCCTTAAGTTCAAGTGAGACTTCGCCAAAAGATTCTTCACCCTCAGAGTCAAAGAATTGATGATCCTCATTTATATATGTCTCAAAATCATATGTCATTTCATGGTCCGTGAAGACATATTTTTCCTCTCTCCCTGGCTCGGGGATCTCGGGTGAATCAATCGGTTCATCCTCAAATGGTTGCTCAAGCCCATCCTGGTCATCCCCAGTCTCAGAAAATGTATCCCCCCTGACAGGCGCCTGAGCGGGTTCAAACATTGGCTCTCCTGAAGGGGGTTCATCTTGAGAATCATCCCAAGATTTGACTAGTGTAACCACAAATTTCACCCTCAACCTCGACAATTTCCCAAGAAGGAACTCACCCAAGTCCCTATCCCTAACACTTTGGAGCAAATCCAATAGAGAACTATTAAGTTCATCAATCATTTTGATCATAGGCTCCAATGCTTCAGTGCATGGTGTTGGCTGAGCTTCTAAAGATTGTATAGTGTTCCTCAAATTAGCCAACACCCTATCCTGGATCTGGTTCACCTGAACCGACTGGTTTGGTTCAGGTTTAGGTGGGTTCAGGTTAAATCTAGGGGAGTCAAGATGTTGAGGTTCTCGAGTTCCTCCCTGGTAGTAGGTCATCTTGGATTGTTCAAAGAAGGGTGATGACCTATTTTCAATGGAATACTGGGGAGGGTAGGTGTTATAATCATTATATCCTTCCTGATTGTAGATCGGGTTGGTTTAGTCATCAAAGGATGGAGATTCATAATCATTATAGCTCTGGGAAGGATAATAATCATAGTCTTGTTGTCCAGGGTTAGGCCCTGGACACTGAGGTCCGGATTCATATCCCCAATCAAAGTCATCCCGGCTAGTGGATGGATAATTATAAGTCAAGTCGGGATAGTAATCATCTTAGGCATAAGTGGTGGTAGGAGGATAGGATGTGAAATATGTGTAGGATGTGGAAGTGTACATGGTGAAGTAAGGAGGGAAATCAGAAGAGCAAGGAGCCCTGCAATACAAAAATATAAGCCTATCCTTAGTTTGGGTAGCCTAAAGGTCTACAGACTCTCAGAATCCATCCTAAGATTTAAACGATTTACTTTACTTATGTCCAGGCAATCCAACCAGTTAGAAGGAGGGACTGGGGTGAAGGTTCTTCCTTGGCTTGCGCCTCCGGTTCCTAGTGTACCCCCCAGCCGCGGTCGTTTAATGCTACTCCCCTAGCTAGACATCAGATTGACTAGTATAAGTAGGTTAATCATGAACAATCTCAATCTGGATCCCGATGAGCGAACCAGTCCTTAGGGTCAACATCTAATCAATTTTAGTTAGGCTTGGAAAAATTGTGCTTCAGAAATGTGATGGGCGCTTTAGATGGGTTGTGCCCTTAATGATCAGTTAAAATGTGTGTGTGTGCACAACTAGGGTTTGCAAACAAGGTTATTTAATGATGTGTCTTTTAGAGTTCAACCTTGTTTAGTAGCTTTTAAGGTTTAATCTTAGGTATATTCAATCAAGTTTAGGAAAACACTCCAAGTTTTGCAATCACTGGTGATGATATATTCCTTTAGAAATCAAAAAAAAATGTGGAGTGCCTGGTTCAGCCCTAAGAATCAACCCTAAGTGGCAAGCTACTTGATGAATCGCTTTTATCTTAAGTGGTGTGGCCCAAACAGTTCAATCAATTAGCCTATTGCACCACTTAGTTAAGGCAGACAGAAATTTGGTTAACCTAATATGATTTCTACTCTTTTATGTGTTGAATTCGTGTACCGGGTCCACAGGTCGGAAGCCCGGTTGAGTAGATGAAAAATCAAGTCCGATTATGTGCCTCAAATGTGGGTGTATAGAGTGTGTAAATTGATTTGTCCCACAGAAATATCTTTTTGTTTTTTTTTATAAGATGTGGGTGAGATGGGTGAAGGTGGAAAACAAGACAAACAATTTTATCATAGGGTTTATGCAAACACCTAAGTAGATTAGGTCTTGGTTATGATTGTGGCGAAATGAACTAGTGGGGGGGAAAGTGAGGGACACTTACAGAGTACTCTACCCGCACTTTACTCCGATCTACCGCACTTGGATCTCCTTGCTAGGGTACCTGCAAGACTGTAGATCAAAGACAAGTAGGGTTAGTGCTATGTAAATGCAAAGAAATGCAATAAACAATAAAGTAAATTCCGTTGCCTCCCCGGAAATGGTGCCAAAATGGTCATGCGTGCTTCGCTTGTTAGAAATCGGGGTTACAAGTAACCCATCGTCGTAGTTGCCAAACACGTCGATCAGATAAAATTTATACCGAAACTCCAAGGGAGTCCCGGGTCGAACACAGGGAGGCGACGTTTACTTTACTCCAAAATCGCGTTTCATTTTGTTTCTATTTGGTATTTTCAGGTTTTGTTATTTTTTTGTGTTTTTGAAATAAAAGACAAGCAAATAAAGCACAAGATAGAGATGAGGAACGAAAATGATTTATATATCAATCCAATGTTTATTACAATCTACTATGAAAGCATAAAAAAAGAGAGGGAGGTGAGAGGAAATCTCCCGAATCTGCTATTCGGCGAGACGACGGCGCCTGGCGGAAGCTCGGAGGAAGGTGGTGAGGAGCGGGATGACGGAGGTGAGATGCTAGAGGACGTCGTGTTGAGGAAAGCTTCGGCGTGGCTCCGGAATGGAGGTGAGAAGACGAAAGCGATCTGCTAGCAGAATGGAGGTGGGAGGACAACTCCGAGGTGACTTATGAAGGGAGATGGGAGGTTGGAGGAATATTTGGTGGGGTAGAGGTTCGCTGCACTAATAGGCACCTTGGGAACTTGAGAACAAGCTCTAATGGAGCATTGGTAGGCTTGCTAGAGCATGGGAGTAGTTGGGAGTAGAGTAGGTAGAGATGGCTTGGAAGGGAGGGGGTGAAGGTCCTTTTATAGTGGTGGAGAAGTGGCTAGAAATGGATAAAGGACCTTTAGCGACCTCCAGACCGTCGCTGGAAACGTTGCTGTAGATAGCTCACCTCCACCCACGCCCATAGCTGGCTCTGCTAGCTTGCAATGAAACAGCAACGGCTGTAAGCGTCATTGTAGGTCAGTCCAGCTGTCGCTAAAAGCTGGCGCCAACCTCCCCTTGCGCCCGCGCCGCCTGCCCTGCTCTTCACGCACGTTGACCGTGCGCCAAGCTATGTGCGCGTGTGCTGTGCGCTGGCGTGCGCGCTTGCAATGCGCTGGCCCGCGCGTGCGCGCGTGCGCTACCGCTGCCTCTGCTGCTGCGCTGAGCTCGCCCGCCCAATTGCAAATTGGAGGGACTACGGGGAATCGAACCCGCGCCTCTCCTTCCCAAGCAGCTGCATCAACTAATGCGCCATGTCACCTTTTGTGTCGCGAGGAGGAAATCGGTGCAGACGCTTCCCAGCCATTGGATCTTGATCCAACGACTAGGATTAACGGTGTAGATGATGAGGGAGAGTGGGCAGTGGCTGCTGGCCGGGTTTGGGCGGCCTGGATGGTGCCACGTGGCATCATCTGGACCGTCCATCTTATTCTTCTTGCAGAGGGTGCCACAATACTCATATTGGGATGATTTTTGCGGTGTCGGACTGCGATCGTCACTCTGGATCCCTCTGTATGGTCAGATTTTCCATCCGAAACCCGTATGGATGTCGCATTGCCCCCCAGGCCATTGATCTTCCTCGAGCTTCATGTGATGCTACGGGACTCCGATCTGGACGATTTCAGAGGCGTTAGACTCCGATCATCGTATTAATCAAATCGGTATGGTTTGATCGTCCATCCAAGGCCCTGAAATAGATCATCTCCTCTCTTGACCATAAAAAGAACCTAACTAACACAAAATATATAGAACTACTCTAAATGCACAATGATGCATGTTATGCAATATTTATAACATGAAGTGCAAATCTAAGCCTAGGAACATGCATGAATAGGCATTTTATCCTAAATAGATGTGTCTATATCAAACCCCGTCCAGCAATCGGACTTAATTTCTCTTCAGCTTCACCTCTCACTGAGCCATTTGCAGATGATTCAACTCCACATCTATACTGGGTTTCAAACTTTGATCAAACTGAAAAACATGATCCATCATTCTCTAATCACCCTCATAGGGTCTCCACATTATTCACTAATCATTTTTCGGATCCCTACTCTGACCAGGCTGATTCGACTCAGCCAAAACCCAAGTTTTCACTTGCATTTCCATCCAAGCCACAATGCATATGGTGGGTTCCGCATCTATTAATCTACATCTATCAACCTACCAAATTAATAGGGTTTTGGCTGCATCATCAGCCCTCTGATCTTAACAAGCACCTGGTTTGACCAACCAGGCTCTTAATCAAAGTGCTTGTTTTAGAAAACTCTACTAATTTAACCACTCCCTCTCCATCCCATTTTCCGCTCGGCTAAAGGCGTTGAATTTAGTGCTTAATGAGAGGCAACCCGTCATACCAAAAACTTGAGATCCGTTTTATTATCTGTCTGTACTCCAAATCTATTGCACTTTCAGTTCAACCTTAGACCAGTCGATCCCACCTCTAGTACACGTACCAGAGCTTGAAATCATCCACATCAGTCACTTCTCGACCATTCACCCACTTGATGTATCCTGTTCTAAGTCCCTGAACCCAACACTATCTCACACCCTCCATTTACAATGAGGACATTGCAAAACTTAAGCATGGCGGGTGGTAAAGTGCATACATATAGAAACCCAGAAAAGTCAGAAGGATTCTCACAAAAGAATTCACATATGTCAAAAACACAAAAAAATTGGAAAATTATAGAAAAGAATGGAGGAGGGAGAAAATTTTGTAAGCCACAATTCATGAGGAGAAAAGAGCAAAAGTCAAAAAGAGCACAAAATGAAAAAGGAAAAAGAATAGCCATTAGTAAGAAATTAGGGGATTAATCGAAGTTCTAGACCACATAAAGAAGATAAAGAATGGAGAAAGAAAAAGAGAAAAAAAGTGCTAAGGAGACACAGAAAGATATTAGTAGGAACGCTGACTTTAGGCCTTTTGGGCTGGACTCTTAGGCTTAAAAATTCAAGTACCCACTAAGATCTGGATATTCCTTAAGAGGTTGGGGAAAATGCGAAGCTTAAGTATTAGGTCTAAGGCTTAGGGAGCATTCAGCCTCGTTAACTAACCTTCAGTTTGTGGGACTCGGTAACCTAAGCACCCCAATCCACACACAGTCTGGTTCAGTGCGCATAACTATCAAAACCTCGCAAAAGCATTTTAATGTTCTGAAAAAGTTGCCTAGATTAGGAGCGGCCGATCAACACAAATTGATTTGGATGAGTTCCCAATGCAGAGAGGCGGGAAATTCCCCTCGAAGATGCATAACAACATATCGTCTCCTCGGCGCTTGTCTCTTAGGATATTTACATATCCTACCGGGGGCATGTAAGCACTCTACTGGTTCAGATACCATTGGTGGCATTATCATGAAATGTCGATTGCCAAGGTCTGAATTCAGCCATGGAACGCCATGGGTGGGATTATCTCGAAATCTCAAAAGCCAGAGTTCTGGGGTTGCCATGGGAGGTGCTATCATGAAGCATCGATTGCTAGGGACCTTTGAGAATTGATGATTGGGATGAGAAATCCAATACAAATCGTGTTGAGAAGCCAATCCGAAGTTGGAAATAAAAAGAACAGAGAAAGAAAACTCTCCAAACAAATAAATCCTCTCTCTCTCTTACAAAAACACACTGCAAATTGAACCTAGGCTAAAATATGTCTCAAGCATGGGTACTTTAACCGCGGAGTCCAATGAACCCTAGGATAGTTTCTGCGGGCCTTAAAAACCTTTGCGGAGGACTGAGGCTAAAGCGGGTTAGGTCCAAATTTTGGTTGGTACTTGAGTACCTCTAGGCCTATTGTCGGCATTCTGATCTAATCAAAAGAAAAAGAAAAGCACTTATCATAACTGATGAAAGAAACTAAAGGTCTAGAACAGAAGTTAAAGCTTGAAATTTTGCTAAGGGACTAGCAAAAGCGAGGCATGGGGGTATGATGAGAACCTCATCATGAGCCCTAACTAGCTCATTTTGACCTAGGAAAGAGAATAAGAGCTCCTACATAACCTAGAGAAGGGCCTAATTCAAGGAATGAATATTCTGAGAAGAAAACATGAAACAAAGGTTAAAACTATAATTTTACCATTGCAATGCATAAAAGAGATTTCTCAGAGGCAAAACATAGGGCAAATGGTCTTAAGATGATGAAAAGTGGGTTGGTTCAGTCAGAAATGGGTTCATGTGTAGTCTAGGAAATAAATGACACCTTGTAACCCTAAAACAGACTTTCTTAATTCAACAAGGTTCTAGTCAGAATAAAAATCAACTAAATCCTCTAAAATTCGTGGAAAAATATCCCCTAGGGTTTAGAACCTTCAAATTGTCCTTTGGAACCTATTTTGACCTAGATTAGGGTCCGAGCTCATTATTTGACTTAATTTAGGTTTATGTGTAAAATATCCAGTCAAACATGGTCAAACCTAAAATCCAACTTCACCATTGGATTCCTTAGGTCCAAATTAGGTTTTTACGAAAATTTTTACCTAATGAGAGGTCATCTTGACCAACTTTGCAAAATACTCCACCCAATTACATTCTGACCCCTAACTTTTGAAAACCATTGCACAGACCCCCTAACTTCCTCGCCACTCTTACAATCAGGTCTCTCTGCCATTAAAGCGGAGGAATCCTACTCTGGCGAGGAATGTAGGGGGATTACTCCCTGATTCCTCAGAGATCTCCTCCCAGATTTGGAAGGGAGATTTTCTGAGGAATTTCCTTCCATCTGAGCATGGTCCCAATCACTGATTCGCACCCAATCACTCATGCGAAAGCTCTAGAGATTTGGGTCTCCAACTGTTTCCATCTCTGGCGAGGTCTCTTGTGCTTGGAAGCTTGTCTTCCAAGCATAAGAGCCCCTACCAGAGCCTATAAAAGGTCCTCCATCTTCGGTTGCTCTGATTGAGCATGACTTAGTTGGAGAACTGCCCCCAATTTTGTCTCCTCTCCTCTGGCCAGGTGTTCAGGGAGCTCTGACGAGCCCTCCTCCTCTTTCTCATCGCTCTGCCACAATACTAGTGGTAGAGCCACCGTCACCACCTTCTTCTGCGTCACGCAATACCCGCGTGCACGCCTCCAACCCCTTTGTCATCGCCACTCTCCCTCCACTAGACGTCTTCTTCTCCGGCGATGGTAGGTACGGACAACCGTCTCCTCTCCCCCGTCGTCCACTTAGCTAGGTTAGAATTATTCCCCTCTCTCCCCTCTTCATTTCCCCTCTCTTAATTTGCACTTTCGACCCCTCGTTCCCACCTTCGGTCGCCCACCGGCGACTTGCTTCCACACTCCATACCTCCACATGCCTCGCCACCGACATCAGAACCTCCGACATCATTCACTAATCACATTCCACCCCTTCACTGACCGCCATCACTTCCCTAAATGCCCCCTGACCTAACCCATATTCATGGCCACAAAGTGACCTAGTCACGCATGCCTAGGTCGCCCCATGGCCAGCCACCCACCGCCTCACCTTTGCCTTGACATGGCGAAGCTCCTCATTTGTTTTAATGGGGCTGATAGGCCGTATTGAGTGGTTTCATATCTGAGCCATGTTCCACCATTGGAGCAAGAACAAGGAGCTTACAAGCAATGCTCCCGACCGCATCCGCCCAGGTGCTGCACTCCAGGTGATGCGCATTGAGTGCGTGAATGCATCCATCCAGAGAGCAGGCTCTGTAAGGAGTCTTGCTACCCCCAATTAGTGAAAGCTTCCTACGGCTGTGCGCAAGGAAGTGGGTGGGACATTTAGTCCCACCTCATGAACTCAGAATCACGGTGAGCAACTTAAATTGATTTTATGTTTTTAGCTCTTTTCCTCCAGTACACGGGGTGAGGTCCCTCACCCACACGCAACAGCCTTGTCTGCTACCTATGCCCCTGAGGACATGGCGTGACCAACCCGATTATCCCTCGCACTTCTCACGCACCACACCCATGCTAGTGTGCCTAGACCTAGGCACGCGAAACCCAACCCTATTGCCTGGCTCTAGGAGAGCGAACTTAAGAGAAAAATGGAGAAAGAGAGACACGGGGGAGGGTAGGGGTAGGTTTTGCTCTTCAGTGTGTGCAGGGAAGAAGAAGAGAAGAAGGAAGTGGAAGGTGCAGCTAAGGCAAGGTGAAGCTAAGGCCAAGCAAGGAAGGAAGGACTTAGCCGCAGCAGAGGAAGAAGAAGGAAAAAAGGAAAGAAGCAGAAGAAAGAGAAAGCAAAGCGGGTGATGCAAAGAAGAGAAGTCTGAAGAGAAGAAGGAAAGACAAGGCAGAAGAAGAAGCACTGTAGCAGAGGTGTGGCTAAAGAAAAGGAAGACAAAAGTAGAAGATCCAAAGAAGAAAGAAGGAAGAAACAAATCAATGGCTAAGAAAGCTAAGTTAGAGAGGGAAGAAAGAGAAGAACCAATGAGAAAGAAAGAGGAAAGAAGAAGGCCAAAGAATAGAAGAAGAAAGGAGAAGGTAGAAAGAGAAGAAAGAGAAAGAAGCATATCTTTTAGGACATCTGATTATAGAATCAAACGTCCAATTCTTTTGTTGGGTACATTTTAATTCATCAACTCTTGCAAGATATTCTAAATTAGATTTTGAGTAAATTTAAGTGTTCAAATTAAATTATTGAGATTAGTGAATAGATTCCATTTTCTCCCTATGTTCGACCTCGGATCCTTAAGTCTTCGAGTAATAAAATTCTTATTTATTTTCGAGGTGATTTCATTTATACTACAACGAACATCTTTTTTAAAACAGATTTCACCCTCGTTAACAATTCTTAAACCAACCATGGTGATCCATAGAATTCCCACCCACAAGTTGGACCTCAAACTCTAAGAATTTAGGATAAGGATGTTGTTGGGTTTTATCTTGATTACATGAATCATCCAACAAATTTTTGACTTCATGTATATCTTCCTCATCCCATGTAGCTACAATTGGTCACATTTTTGCTTTGTCCTCAACTATTTCCACAACCGTGTGATCTTCCTGAGTTTGGGTTCAGTTGGCCATTAAAAGGGCATCTCCGGTATGTATGGCCATTACTTCCTCTATTCTACCAAGCTCCTCCATCAAACCATACTTAATTTATTCTTCTTTTTGACCTTGAATATATTGAATCGATTTGTCTTATCCCCTGAGGCCATTTCTATATTTCCCGATTCACAATCAATCCTCACCTTGCCAGTAGTATCCAGGAAGGGTCTTCCCAAAATAATCGTGGTGTGGTTGAGCTATTTTGTGGCTTCCATGTCCAGGACCTTGAAATCAGCAAGGTAATGCAAATCATTAACCTTGACTAAAACATCCTCCAAAATACCCTTTGATTTTGTAATGGATCTATCGGCTAATTGCAAGGTTATGTCAATGTGTTTTAGGTAGCCTAGACCTAATTCCATGTGCAGTAAGTGGGGATCACATTAATGGAAGCACCCAAGTTGAGGAGGGCTTAGTTAGAAGTAATGTTTCCTATTATGCAGGAAATCAGCGAGGCTCCCGGGTCCTGCTTCTTAGGAGGTAGCTTGTTTAGGATCAATGTGCTTGTGTTATCGGACAAAACTACTCTCCTATTGATTTCAGATTTCGCTCTATGCCTTTCTTTATATGCATTCAGTAAACCTATGGCGCAGGTGAGGATTGATCCGATAGCTGCAAGGACTAAAATGATTGTCAATTTGAAAGCCTGAAGTAAGGACATCCTTTCCTCCAATTTCTCCTCCGACTTTTCATGTTTTCCCATACAACAACAACATACTCCCGAATCAGACTCTGAAGTTTTGTTGATCACATTCTTAGTTGGGAGTTTGGAATTCTTGCTACGGGGCCTAATGGGGTTGACATGGGGTTGGGTAGGTCCCTTATGTCTACTACCACTCCTCAAGGTGATGGTGCTTGCCATGGAAAAATGCTATTGGCTAGTACCTTGAGGAGGGTTGGGCAAAATAGGAGGCTCCTAGTTGATTTTGGTAGGAACTTGGTTCACTTTGGGAGGGGCTGGGGTACCCTGATAGATAGCATGATCCTGAGCATGAGCTCCCCATCATTACCAAACCCTTAAGTCCTAGCGCCTCGATTCTGTACATTCCTTGGGTCTGGTATAGATTGTGATGGTAGAGATTTGGGTTGTCGGTTGTTTGTACTAAGTCCGGATTGCAAGGTGTCAAGCAAGGTTTCCATCTGTTGCATGAGCTGGAGAATTGATCCTTGCATTTCTACCATTTTCATGTTCAAGTCAGCCTGCTCAACAGGTTGTTGAGCATTCCACATGGGCTGATTAACCTGATTCATGTGCAACTAAGCATATACATGACCCTGACCCATTTGTTTTTATGGTACATAGTTGTTGGGTCAATATTGGGTCTACTGCCCCTGATCTTTCCTAGAAAAGTTAGGATGATTTTTCCAACCAGAATTGTAGGAATTCGAATAAGGGTTGGACCTAACATTCTCTTGCACAGCATGAACATCCTCATAAGATGAGGATGAAGAAGGATCAAAAAGACTGGGATCAAAGGCCCCAGTTTGGAACCCATAAGGTTTCGAGAAGAGTTGGCTCGAAGGTCGAGTCGGCTACAGTTGGTTCACAAACTCTCGGCCCGTTGGAGCTTGCAAAGAATGGAATCCTGATCCTTGGGATTGAGTGGATCTAGAAAAATTAGAGTTTTCGGACATCCACTCTTCCATTCGTTTAGCAACCAGATCCATCTTATCTAATCTATTGCAGATCAATTCCATATCAGATATATGAGAATCTTGGACCTCATTGGCACTTGATCTAGTTTGTTGGGATCGATTGAAGGCTTCCATGGAGGCATGGTTTAAAGAATTTTCACTCATTTCCTCAAACAAATCATACACACTATCTGTGTCTTTATTGAGGAAATTGCCTCTGCAAGAAGCATCCACATGATTACAACGTTGATCATTCAACCCGTGATAAAAAAATCTACACAAGTTGCCATTTAGTCACCTTGTGGTGTGGACACATCTGCAATAGATCCTGGAATCTCTCCCATGCCTCATGAAATGGTTCCCCCTACCACTGGGCAAAAGTGGTAATTGCCCATCGCAACACATTGGTTGGCTCAATAAGGAAGAATTTCTTCAGGAAGGTCAATTTCAAAGCTGTCCAGGTAACAATTGATCTTCTAATGGTACGATACCAATGTGTGGCCTTATCCCTGAGTGAATGGGGGAAAGGCCTCATGAGAATCTATTTTTCATCTGCATTCCATGATTTGGTGGTCTGAACTAGAGTGATTAGGTCCTCCAAATGTTGGAATGGGTCCTCTGAGCCAAGCCCGTGAAAGTGTTTAATTAGACTCAAAACCTGGGGCTTGATCTCATCATCTCTGGTGGGAATCACAACACCGGGACGTTCCTCATAATTTGAAGGATCATAAAAATTCTTCAAGGGCCGAGCACCCTGACCATTAATTTGTTGGAACCTTTGTTGCATCTGCTGCAATTCTTCCAACTACCTCTGAAACAGCTCTTGCTGGTTCGAGGGTGGGGGAGGTGGTTGTTTATCAGCCATGGGATCTGCTTGGCTAAAGCTCAACCTCTACCTTCGAGAATGGTCTAAAGGTCCTTCCAATCTAAGGTTCAATGACCTCTTTCCAAGCATAGACTGAAAGGAAGTTGGAAGGATGGGGAAGAGAAGGGACCCTGCAGCACAAAAATACAAGCTTGTCCTTAGGTTGGGTAGCCGAAAGGTCTACAGACTCTTAGAATCCATCCTAAAATTATGGATGATTTACTCTACTCATGCCCAGGCAATCCAACCAGTTAGGAGGGACTGGGAAGAAGGTTCTTCCTTTGGCTTACGCCTCCGATTCCTAGTGTACTCCCCAGCCACAATCGTTTGATGCTACTCCCCTAGCTAGACATCAGATTGACTAGTACAAGTAGGTTAATCAAGAATAATCTAAATCTAGATCTCGTAGAGTGAACCAATCTTTAGGGCCAATGTTTACTCAATTTTAGTTAGGCTTGGGATATTGGTGCTTCTGGGATGTGATGGGCCCTTAGTGGGTTGTGCCCTTAATGATTTGTTAGAGAATGTGTGTATGTGCACAACCAAAATGTTTTCAAGCAAGATTATTGAGGATGAGGTAAATTTTAGGGTTTGAATCTTGCTTAGTAGCTTTTAAGATTCAAATACTAGGTATATTCAATCAAGTTTTGTGAGGCAATCCAAGTTTTCAAAGCATGAGTTCAGGTATTTTTCCTTTGTAAATCAACAAAATATGGAGTGCCTAGCTTGACCTAAGTATTGAATCCTCTGGCCCACTACAAAATGAATCTCTTTTAAATTAGGTGGTGTGGCCTAAATAATTCAATCAATCGGCTCAAATGCACCACCAATTAAGGCACAAAAAGGTGATTAACCTAATATGATTTCTACTCTTTTATGTGTTGAATTCGTGTACCAGGTCCACAGGTCAAAATCTCAGTTCAGTAGATGAAAATCAAGTTAGGTTATGTGCCTCTGATGTGGGTGTGTAAAGTGTGTAAATTGATTCGACCCATAGAAAGTATCTTTCTATTTTTATTTTTTTATAAGATGTGGGTGAGATGGGTGAAGATGGCAAACAAGGCAAACAAAGTCTATCCTAGGGTTTATGTAAACACCTAACTAGATTAGGTCTTGGTTATGATTGTGACGAAATGAACTAGTTGGGGGGAAATGTGGGGGACACTTACAAAACACCCTACCCGCACTTTACTCTGGTCTACCTCACTTGGATCTCCATTCTAGGGTACCTGCAAGTCAGTAGATCAAAGACAAGCGGGGTTAGTGCTATGTAAATGCAAGGAAGCATAGAAAACAATAAAGTAAATTTTGTTGCCTCCCTGGCAATGACGCCAAAATGATGGGGGCACGCTTCGCGAATTAAAAATCAGGGTTTCGAAGACCCATCATCGTAGCTCACAAAATACGTCTATTAGATAAAATTTATAACCGAAACTTAAAAAGTGAGTCCCAAGTCTAACATATGGAGGTGAATGTTTGGTTTTGAAAATCCGTGTTTCTCTTTTATTTGTTTTTGGTCAATTTTATCTTTTCTACTCTTTTTGGCATTTTTAGCAAGCAAGAGATCAAGTCAATGACTTCTAGCTAATCTACTTGCAACAATATAAGAGAGATAGAGAAAGGGAGAGAAATAATCATCTATTTATAAATGAATGTTTGTTACACTACAAAAGTAGAAAATCTACACTACGAAAGCGTAAAAAGATAGAATGAGGTGATAGAAATCCCCCTCAACAGTCACTTGGAGGATGACTCGCTCTGACATTCCTAGAGGAAGGTGGTGAGGAAAGGGATGAAGGAGGATGGAGGATGGGGTAGGATGGCGTCGTGGCGAGGATCTTCTTCCCAAAGGGCAGTGAGAGGACGGCCACGGGATGCTCCACGAATAGGGATGATGGGAGAGAAAACTATTTGATTTTCTACTCTAGAGGAGCATCCCAGGCTTGGGACAAGCTCTCTCTAGAGCCTTGGAGGTGGAGAGAGGAAGAAAGGAAGAGATGGTTTGGAATGGTGGTGGGTACGTCCTTTTATAGTGGAGGAAGAACAAATTCGTATTTGGGTCATTACTGACATCCGTAAACGTTGCTACAGATCCCTACAGCTGTCGCTGAAGATCTGCCCTTCAATTCCTCTTGCTGGAGTGCACAAACCATTAGCGACAACTGCAAGTGTGACTAAAGGCCCACGTCGCTGAAGATCCATGCCTATCCTCCGTTGGCACCCGTTCCGCTGGCGCACGCTGCACGCTTCATGCTCCCATGCTCCTTGCACCCCTTCACGTGCGCGCGTGATAGCATGTGCTGCGAGCGGCTGCGGCTGTGCGTGGTGCGCTGCTGCTGGCAGGCATTGGGTGGCCTGGATGGTGCTACGTGGCACCATCTGGGCCGTCCATTCTTCTTTCTTTTGTGGAGGGTGCCACGGTGCTTAGATCGAGATGATTCCCACGCTGCTGTACTGCGATCGTCTCTCCGAATCCATTAATATGATCGGATTTTTCATCCAAAATGTGTATGGATGTCGCATTGCCCCCTGGCTGTTGATCTTCCTCAGACTTCGTATGATACTATGGTTCTCCAATCTAAATGATTTTAGAGGCGTTAGACTCCGATCGTCGCCTTAATTAGATTCGTATAGTCCGATCATCCATCTAAGGCCCTGAAATAAGTCTTCTTCTCTCCTGACCATAAAAAGGACCTAATTAACCTAAAATATATACAACTACTCTAAATGCAGAATGATGCATGCTTTGCAATATTTATAACATGAAATGCAAATCTATGCCTAGGAACATGCATGAATAGGAATTTTAACCTAAATAGATGTGTCTATATCACCCCCGCCTCCTCGCTCATTGCCAACCACCTTAGAAGTACCACAACCCTTCCGCGAGCGAAATCCCTCAATCTATTGAGGGTTTCAACATCCCTATGCCCTCGCTAGACACACACCACTGCCGCCCTCTTCCTTAACTCTGTTCAACCACCACTAACCTCCCCTTGCCAAATCAGCACTGCCAACACCTTCCACGAGGTAAGGCAGAGCTTCCTAGCTATTTTCCTGAGAGATTTAATGCCTCCTTCACCATGACCACCTTGGGGATTTTCCTATGGATCGTAATGTATACTAGAGGGGAGGGGTGAATAGTATCACCTTTTTTAAACAGTTGAAAAAAATGAATTCACAATAGAATCAAGTAGAAGTTACACCTGGATTTAGAGTGGAAACCCAAATGGGGTGAAAACCACTATCTAAGCCTCTCAACTTAGGATTTTCCCGACTAGCTAAGGCTAGTCAATCCACTATCGTACCACTTGAATGAGGGTGGCACAACCTCTTTACAAACACTTCTCTTTCTACCCTGAAGAGAAGCACAATAACAATGATGACTCTACGATTACAAGTGTTAATAACATCAATTAGACTCAATTTTGAGGGTACTTGTGCAATAATGTCAGATTATAATGGGCTTGGCGGCATTGGATGCATATTGCATGAGACTTATATTTTAATCGCTTAGAATAAAGGTTTAATGACCATGTGCAATAGTCCATTTTGAAACAGGTCTTAAATGAGCGATCAGACAACATGGATGGATCTGGATCAACGAACAGAGTCTAACAAACTCAAAATCACTTCGATCCGACCTATGTAGCTCCCACAACAAGCTCGAGAAAGATCAATGGCCAGGGGGCAATGCGACATCCTTATGAGCCTCGGATCAAAAATCCAACCATACGGATGGATCTGGAGTGACGATGCAGTCTGGTAGTGTGAGAATCATCTAGATCTGAGCACCATGGCACCCTCTACAATAGAAAGAAGATGGATGCCCCAAATGGTGCCACGTGGTGCCATCCAGGTTGCCCCTCACATCCTCAGTAGCACATGGCGAGTGGCGCGTGTGAAGCGGTGGTGCAGCAACGTGTGCGCTGGAGCAAGGCAGCGTAGCAACGCAACGATGTAGGTGGTAGCATGCGCGTGTATGAGGAGCAGCACATGTGGGCGTATGTGCGTGGACCAGCATGCGTTAGGGCACGTGCATGCAGCAAGGACTGCGAGGCACGCGCCAATGGGGTGTGAGAGGCGGGTGCATCTTCAGCGACATATGTAGGGCCTTTAGTGACTCTTGCAGTTGTCACTAAAGACCTGGATTTGAATTTGAGCCCTCTCCTCACTTATAAAAAGGATCCTACCCCTCCCATTTGCACAAAGCATCAACCCACGAGATACCACCACCTTGTAGAGTTCCAACCAAGGTCCCGAAGCCACTGAGCCACCGATGGATGCCCCTCCACTGCCGAGGCGTCTCGATGTGTTCTTCCATGTCTTAGTGTTATTTTTTTTTGTAGTGTAGTTCATGTCTTGATTTTGTTAAAGCATTCATCTACATTATGTTTAATTACACATTTCATAAGAAATTGTTGGCACATTGATCTTATGATATGGTTCTCTAACCCTTTTCCCTCCCTCTCTGTCTATCTATCTCTCTTTCTCTCTCATTTTCTCAAATCAATTTTCAAGTGCACAAACGACATATTTACGTGACATGAAAGCACGTATTTGATCTAATTACTGCCTCCCTGTGTTTGACACTTGGACCCACCTCCGATTCCTTATTTAAAATTGACGTCATAAGCGCACTACAATGAATGGTTTTACGCAAACACGTCTGACGAACATCAGACAACAACACAAATCTTCCCAACAACTTGGGATCTGTTAATCAAAATAATAATGTAAAAGAACAATAAATATATCTACGAAACCTCAATAGAAATTAAAGCAAAATTTCAGTAGAGGTTTGAAATGATGTGCTTTGAATGATGTGAATAACGAAGCGTAGAAACACTTGAAAGAAGAACTAGAAGCTCTAATCTTTTTGAGGATATTTCTATTGAAAGTTAATTTAAGAAGGAACTGCATACAACCTTTATTTATACTGAAAAGTTGGCCTAAAAAGGAAGTCAAATTGGTCAATCAATTAAGGTATATTGGTCGATCAAAATGTTGTTTGGTCAATCAATATAGTTATTTGATCGATCACTAATTGGTCGATTAATTAGCTTGGTTGGTCGATCAAAAGGGCTTTAATCAACTTCCTAGAATGGGCTAGTTTGATCAATTAACTAAGTTGGTTGGTTGATCAATCAAATTTGGTTGATCAAATAGAAAAATTGGTCGAACAATAACCTTAAAAATTGATTTTAGAAAGAAGTGGGAAAATTTGTTTGAGTTTTATTTTGAGGTTCCTTACAATAATATCCTAGACTTAAAAAAAAGTAAAAGACACAGATCAGCAACCATCTAAACTTGATCCAAGAGAGAAGCTCTGATCCAAGATAGTCCTGAAATATTAGTGTAGCAGTAAACATAATTTTGGTGCATCAAAACGAAAGGTGCTTACACATCTCTATAGTTCACTGCCGTCTTCCTCGACATTGGTCGACATCCTTTGGCCATCCTCGAGCTTCTAAGCTCCAACAGGCTATTCCACGCGCCGACAACCTCCCTCCACTCTCATCGCTATCGTTGCCTTCTTCGAGGATAGCAACCACCGTCCACCACTCTTGCGACCATCAAGCTTCATGGCACTACAAGGAAGCTCTACACCTTTTCGTGTGGCCTGAGGAAGCTTGGAGCTCCATACACCTCACTGGAGATCCTCCCCCATGTAGCCTACTTGACTAGAAAGAAGAGCTGCAACGCTGATTGCTGTTAGGGATCGATTTGGAGGAAAAAAAACCTTCATGGATCGAACTGCAAGTTCACAAGAACTAAATCATAAGAAAAGACCTTATTCCAAGGACTTAATTGTAATAATCATTTGAATTAGTTATTGAGTTATTTCTCTAATGAATTTTATTGCAAAAATTTATTCAAATATTATAGATAATTGATTATCTAGTGCTCAAGCTCATTTACCCTTGGTCACTGATAGAGGGCGATTCTCCCGCGTGTTTTGAAATAGAGATCTCGTTGTAGTATAGTGTGCGAAAGTGCTCATCAAAAATAATTTATAAAGATAACGAGACTTGAGTCTCAGTCATTCATCTTTGGGAGGTGTTTATGGAAATGCAGATTTGAAATCAATCTCACTCACTCTACTTGCTCAAAATCGCATGTCGATTTATACTAAATACGTATTGATACACAGCATGATGTTGCCAGAACATCAGAAATTGAAGAAATGCAACTTTAATCAAACCAAAAGAAGATAATCAAGAAAATGGTGATTTTAACATATATATATATAAAGATGATGATAACAGAGTTGCAGAGCACCGGTAGCGGAATGCTTGTACAGGATATGTAAAAACTAACAGCTATCAGAAAATGACTGCATACATGAATCTAAGGGGGGATTATACATGCATCATTGTGGGAGAATTTAGACCTACACTATTAAGTAGTAAATAAAGTAGCAAACCTATGAAGAACTATAATCTAATCTATCAGAACTAAGGGCATTCAGAGGTAGGCTCAGATTGCCTTTGACTTGGTTGAGAGAAGAAAGAGGGGCAGCCAATGGTGCTTAGGCCAGCCCTTGAAGAGAGGTTGAGGAGGTGATCCAACATCTTGGAGTGAAGATGGTGGTGGCCATGGTGAAGCTACTCGTGAAGGTGGAGTGGAGGTGGAATGAAGCTAGCTAAAATGGAGCCAAGAGTGAATGGTTGCAAAGTGCCACCCCTTAGGTCTTTTTATAGACCTAAGGGAAGCTCTCTAGAGAATTATGGAATTCTCTAGAGTGGCCTATGGTGGGAGCTCATGGGAGAGTTAGAGAGAGGATGGATGGTGGTTCTTAGATCCACCAAATGTGGATCTAAAAGTTGAATGGTTGTTGGTTGCTAATTTTAGCAACCAAGGCAACAACACTTGGTACAGAGTTCTAAAGAACTCTAAACTAGGTATTTTCGTGTGGATGGTGTATGTGGGTGTGTGTGGGTGTGTGTGGGTTGAAACTTAGGTGGCTAGGTTGATTTGGTTAGGTTCTAGTGGGTTTAGGTCAAGCTAGGTCTCAAATTAGAGTTATAAACCCTAATTCTCTACAGTAAAGTCCTATTAAACTTAATACAAGTTCAATTGGGTATGTGGAAACCTAATTGAGAGTAAAATAACTCAATTAAGTCAGGTCTACGTCAAATGGACTCTTACTGAGCCCAATTCGACAGTGTGTGCTGAGATCAGGCTCAATTTGACTTAATGAGTCCAATTGAATAGACTGAAGAGATTGACCATGATCCAAGTCAATTAGGCTTAGTGTGGACCTAATTAGGTTCTTATGGAGGTCTAGAGGTGATGTACTATGGTTAGGGCACCTTAATTTTTAGTTCCTAGGGGGTTACAATTGGGCTTAGGGACCTAGAAATTCAAGACCAAGGCTTGAATTCCAAAACAGAAACTGGAGGATAGTATTAGACGTCTAATAAAGTTGTCAGACATCTTATAGTGAAAAATCAAAAGTCCAGACTTATTGTCTGGACATCCAATTAGAGTCAAGAGGGATTCTAGGTTCTGTCTTGGGTATTCTGCGGAAATTGGATGTCTGACCATGTGTCTGGATGACCAATAACATTGCTGAAGTGGGTTTAAGGTGTGCGGGAGTTGGCTAAGGGTTCTGGACATCCTATAACTCATCTAGACATCCAAATAGAGGTTGGAATTAGGGTTTTAAGGTTTCCTTGGCTGCGGTGACCTAATTTAAGGGTGACTAAGGCTTGGGGAAGCTTCTAGGCTGTCCTAGGGGTAGGAACCTAAGTTCTTTACAATTTATTGCTTTATTCCTACTTAATAGAATAGCATACCTAAACTCCCTTACATTATTATCTACTACATCTAATCTAGGTCTTATGCTCCAACTCTGCTACAACACTAACTATTCTTTATTCTTCAAATCCAACTTTAGATCCAGCTTCAGATCTGGCTTCTAATCAGCTTATTACCTGCAATTGATATAATGCACCTAATCAGTACATTATAGAATTATTTTATGCATAGCTAGAAGAAAGCAGTAAAGGTGCTAGTAATGCATATGCATGCATGAATTACCCTAATTTACGCTAAGTCCTAGCCTAATTTAGGTCAATTATGACCTATGATTACTGAGCAATCATACCCCCTGCCTAAATCTTGCTAGTCCCTAGCAAATGCGAGACTAAATTATTCACAGAAGGGTCCCTAAGGGATTGATTATTTTATCAAGTGTATGCTTAGAGATTTTTCTCCTTTTAGTTTTCATCCTATGCTCTAGAAATCCAGACAAATGTGAAAGTGCAGTTATGTAGCTTTGGCAATGGATTCGAGTGAAAAACTAATTCACCTCTAAAGGCTATACTTGACCCCTAGTAAAATTCTAGCAGGATAGATGGACTTCTTCCCTCAGGGTATTTAAGATATTCTATGAATTCACCTGGCTTTAAGCTTACATAGAGAATCTTAGAGGGAAAAGATTATATATTTGGTGGCTCACTCTCGACCAGTGCTACATAGAGATTAGTACTACAAAGTCTAGATTCCCAAATTATTATGTAACTCAACTCAGAGAAAGACGAGAAAAATTATGCTCCCTTTTGATTCCTTTGTATTCATTCTCTTTTCCTCTCTCTGTTTTTTCTTTTTTCTTTCTTTCTTTTTCTTAGAGCTCACAATCACACCAGATTCACACGTATGACCTATATTTGGTGGTCTTACTTGGCATTAACACTTTAATTGAGTTCCCATAACTCAAACACTAACTCAGAATTCCTCAGCCAGTATTCAGGTAGTCAGAAACACAAGAAAGGTGGGTTAAGGTCATATTTGGTGGAACTCAAATTTATTTGGTAGTATTGCCTCAATGCAATTGAAATAAACACTAAATATTCACTCTTTTTTTCTTTGCTTTTCCTTCTTTTTATAATTTTTTATAATTTTTCTTTTTTTTCTTCATTTTTCTCTTTCTTTTTCATTTTTTTTCTAAGTAATTTTTTTTTTCAACACAACACAACTAGCACACATCCATGAACTTTATTGAGGAGGCATTATTAGGGATTAGTGATACTCAAGAGACATTAGGTGGCTTATTTGGCAAAAGAGCCTACTCACGGCACTGGGAGAGACGGATAGGATGGTCTATTTCTGACCTTGACATCAATACCCCCCTTCAGTTGAGGATTTCGTAAAGAATGGTCGTAGCCATTCACCTTAGCCCTAGTTCTATGAAAACTCACTCTTTAGGTATTTGCCTTATTTGGTGGCGCTCAAAATTTCACACAAAAATGTATACGCAGGATCCAAGAGCGAAAGCTATGCCTAATCTCTGGGTATCATTACCTAATTATCTAGGATTCCAGATTTCTTGCACTAATCTTAGAGAACCAATATACTCTACTCTCATCTCACACTATTTGGTGGATTTTTGGAATAAAATCTGCCTAACTCCCAAAACACTTTCCAAGGGTTCAGGAAAAGAAGCACTTCTTCTCGACAAACTGAAGACGTTCATCAGTCTTCACCGTGAATCCATTGCAAAATCTACATGTGAGTGAAAATTGTACTGGATTCTATATTACAGGAATCAACTAGAGGATAAAATCCTTAATGCATTCTCTTACTAAAATAATCTTATTCATGGATGCACTATGTATATATGCTATAAACAAGTAACCTCTTATATTCGTACTTCATGAAATTTCCTTTTCGGGTTACATTCAACTTGACCCTAGATTTAGAACAAAAGGTGAGCGGGTGAGTCGGAAGTGGCTTTTGCAGATGACAAAAGGTGAGTGGATGAGTCGGAAGTGGCTCTTGCAGATGATTTTTAGCTCCAATGTGAACATTGGAGGTGGAGTCGGTTATTCTTTTATTTAGATTTCTAAAGTACGTTTGACATGCAACTCCAGGATTTTCCTAAATGATGGCATAAAAATTTTCAGTTTTGTTGTTTCTACCCCCCCCCCCCATGCCTAAGTTCTTGCATGTCCTCATGCAGGAATATAAAAGAAGATAACTACAACAGGGAGTAAGTGGGTAGATATCACCTGTAATTGCTCCTGAAATTTTAACGTTCAGCACCGACCAACCTGACAGTATGTAAAATGCAAGAGAAATATGCTTCAAAGAAAAATATGCTATGTATAAAAGTGGTATGTATAGATGATGGTAGAATGTGGGGTGGATGCTGAGTTTAACGCCTCCAGCTGGGCGAAAACTCAATTAGATGTATCAGTTCTAGCATAGGAACCTGTCAAGATTAAGAGAAAGATGTGCTCGTATGATCCCAGAATCAGTGGTCTGGAGATGCGAACCAACTGATTGTGAACCCCTACTCCAAGAAGTCAAGCTATAAGAAAGTGTGGAATGTGGTGGAAAATAAAGTATAATCAGAGGGGGGACCATGATGTTGATTCAACTGATTTATCATGTCCCACAATTCACCATGAAGTTGCTGAGGGAGTAGATCAAAATGTATCTCAGAACCAGAATCTGAGTCATAGGTATCCTCATAGGGATAATTGACATCAAAGATCATGCCCTCTCCATGCTCTAGATCATATGGAGGTATTCGTTAAAGTAGAAGATCTGTGGGGAGGTCACTGAAATCCTCATCAGAAATTACTTCGTCCTCATCAGTACTCATCTTTGATTCATCAGAGACTAACTCTTCTGGCTCCGAGTCGAGCCATCCATTAGTCTGATTAGGATGGTAAGTAAGTCCCCAGCTCATTCTACTCAAAGCTTCACCCTCGTATGCGTTGGGCTCCTCAGTAATTCCTACCTCGGGTAGCGATGAGAAGTTCATCATGGTCTCTAATTACCCCTAATTAACTAGTCTACCTACTTAATTAGCTAAGAATATGTAAATATATGGGTTAATTATTAAATAAGGGATAAATAGTAAAGGACCTTAAAATAAGTTTAAAATGCTATATTATTATCCAATTAATATTATTAATAATTTAATTATTAATTGGACTCGAAATATTATTAGTAATTTATCTAATTAATGTGTTAACTAACTTAAGTATAATTATACCTAAGTATGTAATAACTTAAGTAACATTTCTTAATTAAATAAATTAAGCTAAAAACGTCAAAAATGTAAATTCAAGGTCTAAATATAATAGTTATCTTATGTATAATCATACATAAAAAGTTGAAAAAGATTTAAATTAAAATAAACTTTGAAAACCTTAGTTTACATTTTAGTCCTTATGTTTTATTTCAATCGAGTCCTTATTCTTCATTCAGGTCCTCAATTTTCACTACAAATAAGTCCCTGAAAACTTCTTTCCTTCTTCAGCCTCCTCGACGGCTGACGATAGGAGGTGCTTTCACCCACCGATCACCGCGTATTCGGCGTCATTCCTTCCTCTCCAAGCTCCTAGAGCTTGTGCTCACCATCTCCTTTTCATCCACCGGTCTGGATGAAGCTACAATCCTATTTTAGGGTTGTGGATAACCTCACCAGCGTCAGAGAAGACACCAGTGGTTACTCCACTCCTAGCCTCTTCTTCGTCCAGATACACCCTCCTTTTCAGCTGCCGCAACCTATAAATACCCCTCCACACCCTCGATTTCACCAAGTTAGCTCCCTTCCCTCTACTTCACTGAGCTAACCAATAGGCTATTCTTTCCAAACTCCAACGACCTTCCTCTGCTTCCTCCGTCCATCTTTGATCACTCTAGATCTCCACCGATGTCAGCCAAGTCTTCTGACGTAGCACTGACATAGGAGTTCCTCTGCTTCACTCCATATACACCCACCAGACCTCTTCCCTGACCCTCTAATTTCCTCCTTCATTAAGGACCATCCACGGAGATCTCCTACCACCTTCGTCCAGGTAACAGTAGGTTAGGTAAGTAGATTAATTAGAATAGTTAGTTAGGTAGATTAGATAGGTGTAATGTCAGAATTCTCGTTCATCTTCTTCAGCTTCGGCGAGCTCATTGAGCTTGTCTAGAGCAAATCTTTTGTCTTTTTAAATCATTGATCACCTTCTTTAACCTTTCATGAACATTTCTATCACTTTAGTTCACAAAATTGAACACCAATTCGCCTAAACCACCTCCACCTTCATCACTACTTCCACTGTCCAAGGCAGAAGAAGTTGAGCTTACTCTACCTCCACTGGGGCCCTCCATCACTTACCATCACTTAAGGGCCCCTATCCTCATTTCAATTTTAATAATAATCATCTATAACCTAAACGCCTAATTTTATTTAATCTCCTGAGTTCGCTGTCAGTAGTGGCTTAGGAGGAGTTCATGTCATTAATTATCAACTTATAATCCATCGCAACTTCTTTTTGATTTGTTTTCTCCACTCAATTGAGTGGGAAAATAGGTCTTGAGCTTAATCAAACTTGAAATCTATTCACTGGGAATTCAAAGCATAACTTTCAAATTAATCGTTAATTGAAGGAATTAATGTGTTCCTGAGGTTCCTTGTGACCTCAAGAAGCCTTTCAGATCATCAATGGCACATTTTAATGACATTTGTACATTTTAGCCTTTTCCTGGACTCATCGGAGCTCCGGCGAGCTCCGACGAGTCAAATGAGCTCTTCAGCCCATAGAACTTCGCGTGAAGCTCCAGATCACTGATTTCAAGGTCATTGATAATTTTGAAGCAAATTATTTGAGGTTTTAATACCTGGAGCTTCTATTAGACATTTGTTTTCTCCAACTCCGACAGAGTTGGAGATGATTGTTCGTTAGGGTTTAGCCTCATTTGAAAGGTCTAGAAGCATCAGCAACATGCCCTGAGACCAATCCAACAAGTCACTCTCTGAGATAGACTTTGGTTTGTTCTATCAAAAAAACTCATCTAGAATCTCTAGCGACATGCCAGGAATCCTAGGAATCTTAACTGAAACATCCTTCTGAGGTCCTGAATATATTTCAAAGGTGAAAGAGAAGATAACTAAGGCATTAATTTCATCTGAAATGATTAAATTTAGAAAGTCAAATTTTAAGGCTAATTGGTCAACCTAAAGTCTAATTCTTGGATTTGGGATTCAATCAGAGGAATTGAGGAGTTCAATCTATTCTTGAGATGTTTTTAAATGATTTAAAATTAATTTGGATGAGCTCTGTTCAATTTTATGGAAGAAATTGATTTCTGTTCAGTTTGGGTTGTTTTTGAACTCAAACTGATGACAGTAAGATTGTGGTGAAATTCAAGTGAATAATCTACCCAAATAGTTTCTTAACAACCTCTAAAGGTTGTTTGATTTCATTAAATAGGTATCTAGCAGTCTTTTGGACCAAACAGAACTTGAATTAAAGTTCTGAAGCTCTTTGGCGAAGCTTTTTAGCTTTTTCACTTTCGTGAATCTTCTCAGAGTTTCTCTCCTTCACCTACAGCTGCGGAAACACTCTCTGAATCTATTCAACACCTTATCTGGAGGACAAAAGACACTCTGCAAGACCTTAAAGTCAAAACACTCTTTTGCAGGCAATATGGCCGTGGCAACCTAGACCCTTTTGCCCTTCAAATCGAAGAGCTAAACCTTCCCTGAGTATCAAATTGATACTACAATCATGTAGATCAACCTTAGAGCTTTCCAACAAGTCTTCATTTGTTTGGATTGGAGCTCTGTGCTGGCTGGAATCATCAAGTTTGGACTGGGAGGGGAATATATAGTCCCACATTGGTGGAACTGAAGCGGCCACCTTAGTATAGAAGTAAAGAGTGTTTAACTCCCTTCAATCGTCAGCGCAAGGGACATGAAAGAGCATATGCGTGTGTGTGTGGGTGCGTGCGGTGCACGTGCTCGTGTGCACATGTTCTTGTGGGCGTGCGAGTGTGGGCCCGTGAGAGCGTGTGCATGTGGGCCTGGGAGGCCGTGGGTTGGATGGGCTCAAGACTATGCCGAATCAAAATTAAACCGAACCAAATAAAAATCAGGCTTGGACCTAGTAGGGTCTGGTCCCTCGTCGAGAGGGGTGCTGTGTATCCCCGACCGATCGAAGCCACCAACCTTAAAACCTAATTTTTGGTTCAAAGGATTCAAACCAATTCGGTTCAGAAGGATTGCAAAGGAAATGAAAGGATGCAAAAGAAGAGAAGGAGAAGAAGGGGAGAGCTCGTAAGGATTGAAGAAAGGTAGATAGGCAAAAGAGTTAAAAGATAACAGGCAGAACAAATAATAAGAAGAAAGAAAAGAAAGAGAAGACATGTATAAGAGAAGAGCTCAAGAAAGATTAAGGAGAAGAAATAAGAGAAAAATAAAGAGAAGAGAGAGTGAGAGAGAGGTAAAAGTCAAAGAAGAGAAGAAAGATAAGGCTGAGGACAAAGAAGAAAAATTGTGGTTTAATTTCTTGCATTTTACTAATATCTTTTTGAGCTTAATGTTGTAATAAGGCATATATTCATTAGAATTACTTTTTCTTGCCTTAATCTCTTGTAAATAAAAGAAATTAAAAGAAATAAACATGTTTACTTGTTTGTAAAAATAAATCATATGTGTAAATGTGTTTCCATATGGAAGTTTGCATATTCTTCTAATTAGAAATCATTAAGCAAAATTCATGTTCTTAAAGTAAATTTAATTATAATTCCCATAAGTAGCTTAGGATTAGTGGTGAATTTTAATTAAGATATGCCTCCTAGTGAACGACCTAGACTCAACCTGTTAAAAAGAAATAAAATCTAAAATGTTAGGTTAACTTGACCCTATACTTCATAATCGACATAAATTCAAGTTGACCTAAGTTACTTTCTTTTGCACATAATTAAGCATAATTAACTTAATTGACTATGTTGAGAAAGTTAATGATCATTTTAATGGTGCAGTTGCCGGGGAGGTAACTGTAAATTATATTTGCCATTATTATTATTATTATTTTTTAGTTGTTTTGTACTATTTAGTTTTGTTTTTGTTTTGTTTTCTGTCTTCTTTTCAGGTTTACCTCTGTGGGTATTCTCAGGAAAGAAAGAAAGTTTTCTTTTTCTGTTTTGTTTTCACTATACATACCACTGTAAGTATTCCTTCCTTAGTCTCGAGTTTAGTTTGTATTGTTGCATTTAGTTAGTAAAAAATTAAAAAAATACAAAAATACATACTTTCTGACTAGCAGCAGCATGTTATAAGCATACACTCTTAGGAGTACATTCATCTGCTAGTAACTCTACGATCTGACTCGGGAAAAGTTTTCTACTATTTTTCTCGCATCAGCAGGAAAACATGTGAAAAACCACATAGATCCCTATCCTGGAGTTAATATCAAGACCACATTTCTTTGTTTGAAAATACTTAAGAAAGAGGTCACTTTACTTCTTTCTATTATTTTTGAAATGATTAAGTAAAAAAGTTAATAATAAAAATTGTGACTTAAAACCATTTGCAGAATGCATGTGGATTTTATCACTATCATCTGTTGCATGCTATCGTGCACACAGCGCGATCACTAGAGTCACACGAGTCTAATTTTTCTATCTCTCCTCTTTGCACCTCTTAGGGCTTTGGTCGAAGATCAAGTCTGTCTCACTACTAGAGCCTCGAGGAGCCAGTAGTGGGCGGTCTCGATCCTAGACTTTAGGCCTTTGAGCTTTAAGGATATGCACTTGCATAGGCATAGGTTTAGGACACGTATTTTGATACTAATATTATACTTGTTCGCATCTAAAGTATTTTGCATATTCTAGGACTCTCTTCTTTCCTTTGAAAGAAGAGAAAAACCCACTTTTCGTGCTGTTTTGTGGGTTTTGTTGCTACTGATTTTTGGTGTTGTGAGTGTGCCTTTGCACATTCTTTTTGTTTTATGCATGGGAGACGATCCTTGAAACTGCCTCTTGTAACTCCATTGATAGGTACTCCTAAGCTGGTTGTAGCTAAGCAACCAATAAATTCCCATCCGATTCATCTATTTCTTCTGCATTTAATTCTATGGATCAATTGCATAATCAAAATCCTGAGGTCCATTCTTCTTCTGGTCAGGGGGAGATGCTGCCTTTTGATATTTATGAGGTGCTCTTGAACCAGAATCCTAGAATGCTCGAGCAGAATCGCCAAATTAATCTTTTGACAGCTGCTCTAAATAACCTGCAGAATCTTCAAGCCCGTCCTCCACCTCAACCTGAGGTGGGTTTTGACCTTCCTGATTTACTAATCCCTCATCCTAGGCCTCTACTACAAGACTATTATAATCCATCTAATGCACAAGTAGAGCCTAATGTTACGATTCCCATTGGGGAAAATGACCTAGAATTAAAGCCAAACATTATAGGTCTAATCCGACAATTTCACGGATTTGCATCCGAGGATCCATTTCAACTTACCGAAGATCTTAAAAATCTATCTCAAACTCTTGGACCTCAAAATCAAAATAGGGAAATCCTACTTATGAAAATGTTCTCTTTTAGCCTTAAAGATAAAGCTGCATATTGGTATAAAACTATTGCAAGACCAATCTCAACTTGGGCTGAACTCAAATCTGCATTCTTGAAGAAATTCTTTCCTATTGGTTGCATGAATGCTTTAAGGAGAGCAATCACAACTTTTAATCAAAATCAAGGAGAACCAATTCATGAAACATGGGAACGCTTTCATGAATTACAAAGGAAATGCCCACATCATGACATCCCTCGTTGATAATTAATGCACATCTTTTATTATGGATTGCAAGACGGCATTCTCAATCTAGTCGATGCCTCTTGCGGAGGGAAATTTTTAAATTGCGACGTAGAATCCGCTTCAGAATTATTTGAAGGGATGGCAGAGAACTTGATCAACAATGCATTCATGTTGTAATTTACGCGGGGCATGAATACAGCACACCAAAATCAGCATAAGGGCATTCACGAGATCAGTAATCCATCCAATTCAAAGGATTCAAAGATTATTGTAGAAAAATTGGACAAAGTTGACATCGTAGCAAAGCATCTTGATGAGGTCCGAAATACAATGAAAACTCTTACACCTCTACTTGCTATGCAAAATCCCACGCATTCACTTATTTTGCAAATTCCCACGAGGAGGGAATTTGTGAATAATCTGGATTCTAGAGATCCATCTTCCTTAGGTTTTTTATCTACTCCTGCACCAACCCAAGGAGGGACCTTTGTCCCACAATCTTTCCCACCTTTTTCCCCAGCTTCTGCTTTTGTGGAAAACATGCCATATCCTTTAGATTTGAATGACATTCAGGGATATGCTCCAAGATCAAACCCATATTCTAACTCCTAT
The DNA here is from genome assembly GCA_037157565.1 of Thalassia testudinum. Taxonomy (NCBI): domain Eukaryota; kingdom Viridiplantae; phylum Streptophyta; class Magnoliopsida; order Alismatales; family Hydrocharitaceae; genus Thalassia; species Thalassia testudinum. Next base: position 19,089,252 of record JAZHRO010000063.1, read on the forward strand.
AATCCTGAATGGCGTAATCACCCTAATTTCTCTTGGTTTGACCATTCACAAGGACCATCATATCCGACTCAGACCAGGCAAAACCTGCCTATGTTGTCATTTCAGCAACCTAATGCAAGGCCATTTTACGTGGGTTCAAAGAACCCTATAGGGCCAAATAGAGATTCACAACTTGACCAGATTTTGCGAGTTGTGACTAAGAGCCAGCGATAGAATGCTGAGGCTCTTACTGAAGTCCAACGACAATGTTCAGCAGAATTGGTTGATCTTAGGGGCCAAATCACACAGCTAGCTGAATCTCGTCAGCTAGGGGCCCTTCCATCCCAGCTAATTCCAAACCCTAGGAATATCCAACAGAGACAACACCCGGGAGTGCAAAATTTGAATCAAGGACATGTCCATTTCCTTAATCAATTATCCCTGAATCCAAACCTGAATCAAAATCCAAATCCACCCTCTGCTAATCAAGATTTTGAGTACTTAATCAATAGCAATCATTTTCAAATCAACCTTTGATCTCTAATTCATCTTTCCAAAATCAACAAGCATCTTCTTCTTCATCAGCCTCCTCTTAACATGAGGGTATTAACTCTATTACAACCCACCATGGAACTTCTACTAGGGATCCAGTTTATCCAAGGAACCTATCCCAAGACCCTAGTATATCTAGAATGACCCCTGTTTTTACACTGTAAGAGGTACAAAACCCGATCCTGCAATTCCCGCTAATTCGCGAGATCCAGGAAATACCTTAGTAGAACAGGAAATCCACATCCCATTTCCTAAAGCTTTGAAGGAGACTATGAAACAAAAACAACCTGTTACATTAGATGAAGATTTAATTAAAATTTTTGAACTGGTACACATTAATATCCCACTCCTAAATGCTATCAAACACATTTCGACTTATGCAAGATTTCTTAAGGAGTTGTGTACTCCTAAGCGTAAGTCGAAGAAAGGAAGCACTGTGGTACCTTCAGAGCATATGAGCTCTATAATTTCAAGTACGCTTCCTTTGAAAAAGAAAGACCTAGGATCTCCTTTTATTTCCTGTATAATTGGGGATTAATGTTTTGATAGAGTCCTCCTAGATTTAGGAGCATCTATTAACCTCATTCCTTTATCTTTGGTAAAACATTTCCACATAGAAAACCTTAAGTCTACCAATGTGACTTTACAATTAGCCAATAGATCTACCAAGTCACCTAAATGAATGTTGGAGGATGTAATTGTAGGAGTTCAGGATTTTTATTTCCTAGTAGATTTTATTGTACTTGATATGGAAGTACCCGAACACATTAGAGATACCCCAATTATCTTAGGGAGACCCTTTTTGGCCACTGCAAAGGCCAACATCGATTGTGAATCTGGAAAGATTGAATTGAAATTTGGGAAGAAGACAATTAAATTGGATATATTTAGAGCTGCTAAAGGATTGGATTGCAATTGGATTGAGGAAATCAGATCTATTGTAGTTTTTGAGGATGACATTGTTCCTTAGAACTAGAGAGCACACCTTTTGATATCTCATACCCTCAAAAAAAAACCCTATTATCAGAATCTATACTCAATCCTGAATTTGAATCTTGACTCATGTAATTCACTTCTTGCAGTCGAAAATCCCACCCCAAAATCCTGTTGTTGATTCTACTACTATACTAGAATTGAAACTATTGCCTCATAACCTTAAATATGTCTATCTCAAATCTGATCAAACATATCTTGTAATTATCAATTCTCATCTTTCTGAATCACAAGAATCCAAATTGATCAAGGTTCTTCGAGATCACAAGAAGGCAATTGGGTGGACTCTACATGATCTCACTGGGATTAGCCCAAATTTTTGTACTCATCGCATCTATATTGAAGATGGGGCATGACCTTCAAGAGAAGCTCAAAGATGTCTAAATCCAAATTTAAAGGAGGTTGTAAAGAAAGAAATAATCAAGTGGCTAGATGCTGATATTATATATCCCATATCTGATAGCCCTTGGGTGAGTCCAATTCAAATGGTACCTAAAAAGGCAGGACTCACCATAGTTAAGACTAAATTTGGAGAAACCATTCCCACATGAATCGTGAATTTGTGGCGGGTTTGTATTGATTATCGTAAGCTTAGTATAGTTACAAAGAAGGACCATTTTCCTTTGCCATTCATTGATCAAATCCTTGAGAGATTAGCTGGTAATAGGTTCTTCTTCTTTTTAGATGGTTACTCCAGATATAATCAGGTAGCAATCTATCCCGAAGATCAAGAGAAAATGACTTTCACCTTCCCCTTTGGAACTTTTGCTTTCCGAAGAATGCCATTTGGGCTTTGCAATGCACCCGTAACTTTTCAGCATTGCAGGTTAGCCATTTTTACCGAAATGGTGGGTGAATATATGGAGGTTTTTATGGATGATTTTTCAGTCTTTGGGGAAACATTTGATATTTGTCTGGATAATTTGTCAAAGATTCTTAAAAGATATGTAGAAGTGAACCTTGTCCTCAGTTGGGAGAAGAGCCATTTTATGATTCCAGAGGGCATTGTACTTGGACACCTCGTATCTGAGAGAGGTATCCAAGTAGATCAAGCTAAGATCAATCAAATTGTAAATCTTCCAATTCCTGACTCGATCAAAGGTATTAGATCATTTCTCGGGCATGTGGGATTTTATAGAAGATTTTTACTTGATTTTTCAAAAATTGCCTGACCACTCACAAACCTCCTCAAAAAGGATATTACTTTTGAGATGAGTGACGAGTGTCTTTCTGCATTTCAAACATTGAGAGAGAGTTACACAGGCTCCGATCTTGCAACCACCTAATTGGGATTTTACCATTTGAAATCATGTGTGATGCATCAGATTATGCAATAGGAGAGGTTTTGGGACAGAAAATTGAGAAGAATCCAGTAGTAATTTACTATGCTAGTAAAACTTTGAATGAGACACAAAGGAATTACATAGTTACAGAAAAGGAATTACTAGCAATAGTATTTGGATTAGAAAAGTTCAGATCTTATATACTCGGATCATGAATCATTGTGTACTCTGATCACTCAGCTATCCAACACCTTCTATCCAAAAAGGACACGAAACCTAGATTGATCAGATGGATCTTGCTTTTGCAAGAGTTTGACCTAGAAATTCGTGATAAGGCGTCACGACAGATTGTTGTTGCCGATCACCTTTCCCACCTTCCTTTTGATACTATTGAATCATCTCCTCCAATTACTGAATACTTTCCTGATGAACATCTTTTGACTATATCCTCAGATCTTCCTTGGTATGCAGATATTGTTAACTATTTGGTTACACATCAATTCTTGCTAGACTAGGATGGGAATCGCAAATCACGACTCAAATCAGAAGCCAAATACTATATCTGGGAAGATTCGTATCTTTTCCAACTCTATAATGATCAAATCATCAAGTGTTGTGTCACTTCTTCTGAGATTGATTCTATCCTCTCTTTTTGTCATGACCAGGCTTGTGGTGGTCATTTTTCTGGTCGAAAGACCGCTGCAAAAATTCTACAATGCGGGTTTTATTAGCCCACTTTATTTACAGATTCACTGACATATTGTAAGGCATGTAGTCGCTGCCAAACTCTTGGTGGCATTTCACGAAAAGATATGATGCCTCTGAATCCGATTGTTGTCTGTGAAATCTTTGATATTTGGGGCATAGACTTTATGGGTCCATTTCATCCTCTTTTGGCTTCGAAGACATTTTACTTGTTGTTGATTACGTTTCTCATTGGATTGAAGACATACCCACATGCACAAACGATCATTGAGTTGTCATTCCTTTTAGACAGAGTCATATTATCGCTCGTTTTGGGGTACCTCGTGCCATCATTTCCGACGGCGGTTCCCATTTTAATAATGCCTAGTTTAGAAATCTACTTAGAAAATATGGGGTTACACATCGTATTTCTACACCCTATCATCTCCAGACTAATGGGCAAACTGAGGTCTCTAATTGGGAGATCAAAAAGATCCTTCAAATGACAATCTAACCCGATAGGAAGGATTGGTCTTCCCATTTAGATGAGGCTTTGTGGGCTTATAGGACTACCCACAAAATACCAATAGGCATGTCACCATACAGACTTGTTTACAGGAAACCCTATCATCTTCCCGTAGAAATTGAACACAAGGCCTATTGGGCAATTAAAGACTGTAATTTAGACCTCGCGAAGGCTGGTGATCACCATAGGTTGTAGCTTAGTGAACTTGAGGAATTGCGTCATGATTCCTATGAGAGTTCAAAGCTTTATAAGGAAAAACTTAAAGCCTTCCATGATAGATACATTTCCCACAAATCTTTTACACCTGGTCAGAAGGTGTTGCTTTTTGATGTCCGTTTGAAGCTCTTCCCTAGGAAACTTAGGTCTAAATGGCAAGGGCCATTTATTGTTGTTAGAGTCTTCGACAACGGAGCTGTCGAAATCACTGAACCCAACAAGGAACAACCCTTCAAAGTTAATGGTCAATGTTTAAAACTTTTCTTGGAATCACATCCTTTGGGTCATGTTGGAGACTATTACACGCTCCATTAGGGTTTGCTGACTTCCATCCATATTTTGTACATAGTTGTTTCCTATTATCTACACTTTTCTCTTCCTATACACTTGAATCTGTATCTGATTTTTCACTTCATCTTACACTGATTACCTTCATTTAGTCTGACCGTCCACTCTGACCTTTGGTCAAACTTGAAATCGTCTGCACAGAGATCTTTGATCTCCTCTATCCGACTCCTTCCACCACCCTACACTAGATGAAGTATAATATCTTTTCACCCTTCTTACAAAGAGGACATTGTAAAATCTTGGCTTGGGGGCTGTGATGTGAAATTTTCACTTCAAGTATATTTCGAGAGAAACTATAAAAAAAATACATAAAAATTAAAATACCCACGAAATTCTTAAAAAAATGGAAATACCAAAATTAAAAATTTTAAAAATAAAAAATATCATAAAAAATTAAAAAATTTTGAAAATTTCATAAAAATTGGAAAGTTTTATAAAACATAAAAACAAAAATATATAAATACAAAAATTTGAAAATTGTAAAATTATAAAAATAATAAAAGGGGTGTTTACATCTAGAATAAAGAAGAAAAGAAAAAAAAAAGAAGAAAGAAAAAAATATTTATATCAATAATTAAGAGCTTAATTTTTTCTTTTAGTTCAGAAACCAAAAAAAATAAAAAGAATATATAGTATATATATATAAGAACATTAAATCCTTATTTAGATTTTTACTTATAACATTTTGTAAAAACACACTCTTACTTGCAAAATCTTAAAATAGGATTTTATTTAAATTAGAATCTTTAAACCTTAAGGCTTTATTTTTCTATTCTTACTTTGAAATTAAGAAACTAAGGTGTATTAAGTTTAAAACTTAAGTTTTGGAATTAAATTGTATCTTTTTAATCAATTAGATTAAGTAATCCTTTTGCTTTTTGAATATTTGATTTTATCATCAAGTTAAGTAAAAAGGTCAAATATTCATAATTAATTAACTAGAGAGTTAGTAGAACCTTAGTCTTCAAGTCTATCAGGCTATAGTTAGCTTAATCAACTAAAGGACATTTGGCTATACTTGGTGAGTTTTTGTCTTGACAGATCCTATAGGAGGAAACTAAAAGTTTAAAGAACCTAAGAGTGAATGGCTTTGTTGTCCAAGCTCTGGGTTGAGAGCTAAGTAACCTAACCATCAAAAATAACACACATAGTTGTCTTGATGGCATATGAGACCGTGAAATCACAAAGGTTAAGAGATCGATTCTAAATCCTCTTTAGTCCAAGGATTTCCGCGGGGCAGTTCTTGAAAGGGTGAAGGATGTGCCACTCACCTAGAAAAAGGATTTGGAGTATAAAGTTAGTAAGAAAAATGAAATGGGGGAGAAAAATAAAAAAATAAAATAAGCACCCTACTGTTAAGTACCTCGCTACAAATGGGTACTTATGCAATTTTCCCATAAAAATAAAGCATCTCAGTATAAATAGATGCTACCCTTCCTTCCAGCAAATAAAAGAACACCTCGCTACATATGGGTGTTCTAACCTATAGAAAAAGTTGAAAAAAAAATATGGAGATAAAAATTAGGAATAAGAGACCCAGTGGTCCACCGGGGAGATATACACAAAAGGTGTTGTCCTTGGGATAGAAAACTGGTGAGGAGAAAGTGATGAGAGCCTCATCATGAGCCATAACTAGCTCATTTTGACCCAATAAAGAAGATAAAAGCTCCTACATAACCTAGAAGAAGGCCTAACTGAAGAAACAAGTGCTCTAAGAAGAAAACATGAAATAAAGGTTAAAACTGCAATTTTACCATTGCAGTAGATAAACGGGATTTCTCAGAGGCAAAACATAGGTCAAATGGTCTAAATGAGATAAAAAGTGGGTTGAGTCAATCAGAAATGGGTTCATGTGCAATCTAAGAACTAAAAGACACTTGGTAACCCTAAAACAGACCCGCTTAAATTAACAAGGTTCCGGTTAGAACAAAAAGCAAGTAAACCCTCTACAAATCATGGAAAACCATACTCTAGGGTTTAGAACACTTAATTTGGCCTTTGGAACCTAGTTTGACCTAGATTAGGGTCCTAGCTCTTCAATTAACCTAATTTGGGTTTTTACGCAAAATATCCAGTCAAACGAGGTCAAACCTGAAATCTAACTTCTCCATTGGTTTCCTTAGGTCCAAATTAGGTTTATACCAAAATTTGGACCTAAGGAGAGGTCATCTTGACCTACTTTGCAAGTTAGTACACCCAAATCACAAAGAGGTCCCTATCTTTTGAATATCCTTGCAGAGAGCCCCCTAGGTTCCTCGCCTTCTTTGCAAACCGGTCCTGCCGCCATTGCTAGGGCAGAACCGAACTCCGGCGAGGTTCGGAGAGGGATTGCTCTCTAATCCCTCAGAGATTCCCTCCCAGAAATGGAAGGAGGATTCTCTGAGGAATTCCCTTCCTCATAAAGTCAATCACAATCGTTGGTGTGAACCCAATCTCTCGTGCGAACGCACGAGAGATTTGGGTATCCTAACTCCTTTCCATCTCCGGCGACCAACCTCAGGCAATTACGTGCCCTTCACGCCCTGCACACCAAGTCCAGCACCTATAAAACACCCCTCGGACCCGGCCACTCATCTTGAGCTTGATTTGGCCGAGTTTCCCCCTTCAATTCCTCTCCTCCTGCTCGGCCAAATACCCCAGCTAGCTCCGGCGAGCCCCCCTCCCCTCCCTCTTCGCTCTGCCACAAAACCAGTGGCAGAGTTAGCTTCCTGACCTCCCTCCGCGTCGCGCAGTACCAGCGCACGCCGCCTCAGCCCTGTCGTCGCCGCCGTTCTCCCCCACTGGGCGTCATCTTCTCCGGCGACAGCAAGTACTGCTGCCCGCCTTCTGTCCCCTTTCGTCCTTACAATTAGGTTAGAACTCCTCTCCATCCTATCCTCTCTCTTTTCCCCCTGTTATCTCATCTGATTACCCCTCGACCGACGCTGACCACCCTCATCTTCCACATCACCGACCGAACTCCGGCGAGCCGCCCACACCACTCCGCCACTCCACACGGCTCGCCAACCACCTCGTGAGCTCCGTCTCACCACCAGGAACTCGCTCCACCCCACAACCGCCACTCCAGACCTCCATAACCACCCCCCGAACAACCCACCATCTCCGGCCACAGGTTAACCTAGGCGGGCACGCCTAGGCCGACCGGCAACCTGCAGCATCACCCACCGCCTTCGCCGTGCTACGGCGAAGGTTTCCAACTATTCTAATTGGGCCAATAGGCCGTTCTGTGGAAGTTCAGGTAAACGCTCCGGCCGCCATTAACAGTCGAAGCAGCAGGAAGCTTGGAGCAGCAGCAGGCGTCAGGCTTCCCAGGCGGCAGGTGCAGCAGACTCTCGCAAGAGTTGCGAGGTGACTGAGTTCAGCAAGGATCAGCAGCAGGGCCTTCAGCGTGGGCAATTGCACACGAGAGTCTGCGGGCGCACGCAAAGGAAGGGCGGAACGTTTAGTCCCACATCGTGGAATCTCAAGGCACAGGTATGGTATAAAGGTTTTTTGTGATATACGTTTACTGCCTCGAAAGCACAGGGGTGAGGTCCCTCACTGACCCCACCCGCCTCGTCCGCGGCCTGACCACGCGGACCTGGCGGATCCGACCCGACCTAGACCTACGCACTCCTCGCGCATCACACACCTGCAGGTGCGCCTGGTCCCGGGTACGATCCGACCCGATTGAGACTGTGGCTCTGGGAGAGCGGTTAGAGTGAGTTGCTTGAGAGAGAGACACGCGCGGGTAGAGGGAGAAGGGTTAGGTTTTGTTCCCCTGTGCAGGCAGGTTGATTGCAGGAGAAGGACGTGGCCGCTGCAGAAGAAGAAGAAAGCAAGACAAAGAACAAGAAGAAGGCAACGAAGAAAGAAGAAAGCAAGACAAAGAACAAGAAGAAGGCAACGAAGAAAGAAGAAGCAAGACAGAAGAAGAAGAAAGAAAGAAGTCTTCGCAGGCGAAGGAGGAAAACAGAAAGGTTAGAGGTCTTCGCAGGAGAAGAAGAAGAAGGACAAGGGAAGATTGCAAAGAGATCTGAAAGGCAAAGCAGAAAAAAAGAAAAAGAGAAAGAAAGATCACATTTAAGACGTCTGATACATAAATCAGACGTCTAATTCTATATTTTTTTTTATATCTTTCTTAAAAACTCTTTGAATCAATTATATTTGCATTTAACAGTTGTATTCTTGGGTTTTACAAAGTACTGAGTTTGCTCCCTGTGTTCGACCTCGGATACTCTAGTTGTTCGAGTAATAAAATTATTTGTTTAAACGTTTTGTCGGTTCTACTACAACGTAATACGCCTTTAAATCCGCACAGAAACGTTGACAACAGAAAGCAACCAAACCTGAGTAAGGCCAAGCCAAAGGCTTGAATTAGAATAATCTGGATTGGAAATTGATGTCTTAAGATCTAGATTTTTACAAATTTGGATGCCTTTAAGACAATTCTCTTCACAAGCACGGATGTTTTAAAATCATCGCTACTGAACCTCTGTATTGGGCAATGAAGCCTAAGAAATTGGGTTTTGAGGATTTGCAGTTGAGACCTAAAGGAGAACGATTGACAAAATCCTAGGTCTAGAAGTCTGTCCTTAGTGTTGTAGGTTGGTAGATTAAAGTTTTACTACTCTAAGTTTGGTTAATGATGAATATCTGGCTAATTTGCTTAAACTTAGAATGGTAGAAATCAAATTTCATAAACAAAGGATTAACTTAAATCTATTGAGTTTTTTAGTTAAAATTTAATTTCTAACTCTTAGGTTTTGTTTTCTTAAAACACTTTGAATTCTAAGTTTTTAGGGTTAAGAATGATTACAAAGAATAAGTGATTTTTGAGATTCTAATTTTTTTTTGATAAAATTCCTAATAAAAACTCTATTTTTAATAAAGTGTGTTTTGAAGATGTTTTGAGTTTTAAGTCTAAGTAAGGAAATTTTCACAAAATGCTCTGTATATTAGTTATTTATATATTTATATTAAATCTAAAGAAAATTAATTCTGACCTAAGCTTTCCTCTACTTGGTTCTTATTTATATTAATTTAAACCCAAGTGCTTTAAATCATCATATTTCTAGTTAATTTTGCTAGGGACTAGCAAAACTTTGGCTTGGGGGTATGATGAGAAGCTCATCACGGTCTCTAATTGCCCCTAATTAACTAGTCTTCCTAGTTAATTAGCTAGGAATATGTAAATATATGGGTTAATTATTAAATAAGGGATAAATAGTAATGGACCTTAAAATAAGTTAAAAATGCTATATTATTATCCAATTAATATTATTAATAATTTAATTACTAATTGGACTCGAAATATTATCAGTAATTTATCCAATTAATGTGTTAACTAACTTAAGTATAATTTATACCTAAGCATGTAATAACTTAAGTAACATTACTTAATTAAATAAATTAAGCTAAAAAGGTCAAAACACACTCTGCAAGACCTTAGAGTCAAAACACTCTTCTGCAAGCAATATGGTCGTGGTGACCTAGACCCTTTCGCCCTTCAAATCAAAGAGCTAAACCTTCCCTGAGTATCAAATTGATACTACAATCATGTAGATCAACCGTAGAGCTTTCTAGCAAGCCTTCATTTGTTCGGATTGGAGCTCTGTGCTGGCTAGAATCATCAAGTGAAGTCTGGACTGGGAGGGCAATATATAGTCCCACATCGGTGGAACTGAAGCGGCCACCTTAGTATAAAAGTAAAAAGTGTTTAAGGCCCTTCAGTCGTCAGCGCAAGGCGCATGAAAGAGCATATGGGTGTGTGTGTGGGTGCGTGCGGTGTGCGTGCCTGGGTGTGTGTGTGCCTGTGGGCGTGCGAGTGTGGGCCCGTGAGAGCATGTACGTGTGGGCCTGGGAGGCCGTGGGCCTGATGGGCTTCAAACTATGCTGAACTGGAATTAAACCAAACCAAATAAAAACTAGGCTTGGACCTAGTAGGGTCTGGTCCCACCCTGAGAGGGGTGCTGTGTATCCCCGACAGGTTGAAGCCGCCAACCTTAAAACCTAATTTTTGGTTCAAAGGATTCAAACCGATTCAGTTCAGAAGGATTGCAAAGGTTCAGAAGGGTTGTAAAGGAAAGGAAAGGATGTAGAAGAAGAGAAGGAGAAGAAGGGGAGAGCTCATAAGGATTGAAGAAAGGTAGGCAGGCAAAAGAGTTAAAAGATAACAGGTAGAACAAATAATAAGAAGAAAGAAAAGAAAGAGAAGACATGTATAAGAGAAGAGCTCAAGAAAGATTGAGGAGAAGAAATAAGAGAAAAATAAAGAGAAAAGAGAGTGAAAGAGAAAGGTAAAAGAAGAAGAGTAGAAAGATAAGGTTGAAGACAAAGAAGAAAAATTGTGGTTTAATTTCTTGCATTTTACTAATACTTTTTTGAGCTTAATGTTGTAATAAGGCATATATTCATTAGAATTACTTTTTCTTTCCTTAATCTCTTGTAAATAAAAGAAATTAAAAGAAATAAACATGTTTACTTGTTTGTAAAAATAAATCATATGTGTAAATGTGTTTCCTTATGGAAGTTTGCATATTCTTCTAATTAGAAATCCTTAAGGAAAATTCATGTTCTTAAAGTAAATTTAATTATAATTCCCATAAGTAGCTTTGGATTAGTGGTGAATTTTAATTGAGATATGCCTCCTAGTGAACAACCTGGACTCAACCAGTTAAAAAGAAATAAAATCTAAAATGTTATGTTAACTTGATCCTATACTACTTAATCGACATAAATTCAAGTTGACCTAAATTACTTTCTTTTGCACATAACTAAGCATAATTAACTCAATTAACTATGTTGAGAAAGTTAACGATCAAGTAGCATATTTATTTCTTCGATCAAGTCATCCATAGCTACTTTTGGTCTTCAGATGTCAGGGTTGGGAATAAAAGGTGTCATCTTAGAATCTCTAGCATCCGAATTAGGAATGTAGGTGAAATAAGAAGAGCGCAGATTAGAAGATGTTGGCTCTAGCACAGGTTCACCTACAATGGGAAGTGGCCTAGACTGATCAATAGTGTCACATGTAATGTTTGCCTCAAGATCCATATCCTCAAATAGATCTACTTCCCTTATCATGGTTGGGTTATCTAACCCAAGAGGTATCTCCCAGGATTCAGGATAATCCGATTGTGGCTCAGCCCTAGAGATATCAGTCCTTTCCTCAGTTTCTTGAATGGAGTTCTCAGATGAACCCATTTGGAACATTTCCTGGTCCTGTCTCATATCCAATCTAGATTCTTCTTCCCCTTAATGATCTCCCAGCATTTGCTCCAGAGAATCTCCTATGTGTCCTTTCGTTATATTCGTTTCAGATTCTTCAAGGTCTTCAAGGCTATTTTCCACTTGATATCTCAAAAGCAGTAGTTCTTGAGTTTCCCGATTTTGTCCAATTAGCCTTGTCGTCCCTGCTGTTCCTTGAAGGAGCTCCATCACAGCTTGTTGATATGAAATCCAGCTTTGTCTTTAGTTCGGCTCAGTGATAGCTTCGATTTCGTGTAGACAGGATGTGACCTTTTCCTTAGCATTAGCTATAGCTCTCTGTATTCTGTAATGTGGTCGCATATGCACTGGTAGCTCTTCAGGGATACTAGGGGGTGAATCATGTCTACCCATATTCCATGGGTGAGATGCAGGAGTATGAAATCCATATCGTGGGTTATAAGATGCGGTCCTTTGAGGGACCGGCTGATATGGCTCATAATATCCAGGGTCAGGATATGGGTTAACCATTTCGGTAACCTGAGGAGAAGGATTAGGCGAAGAGAAAAGTCATCTTCACCACCTTGGGTTCTAATCCCAAGGTTAAGCTGATTCAGTGACCTAAGCTCTCAGATAAGCTCGTGGGTCCAGCTCTTTTGGATCCTGATTAGGTCTAGATCCAAGGTTAGCCATTGTGGCTATGTAGATAGAAGACAAGGGTGGGGGAGAAGATGGCCCAGGCGAAGTGACTCACCTCCTTGGGAGTGGCTCCCAAGGTCCAACCAATCAAGGTCTAAGTGACCTCGTTCTTCGCATACACCACCCAACCCCTGGGTTGGTGTAGCCAAGCTAGAAAAGGCTAAGGTCTTGTCAATCAGATGATCCTTATGGTCGAATGACCAGATTTTTCATTTTAAATTTGAATTCCTGAAGAAAAATTTGTCGTACAACTGACTGAAAGTGATTTGTGCCTCTCAGGCTAACCTAGCCAGTCTGGTTATAAGGGGACAAAGGGGAAGGTTCTTCCTTCGACTCACGCCTCTGGTTCCGTTACTCCTTAGCCACAGTCATTTGACATTGCCCCATAGACTTAGTCACCAGGTTCGGCAAGAGTGGTTGAAGCCACCCAGTTGTATGACAATGAATTCGGGTTTGCTTACGTGTTTTAAAATTACTTTGAGCCCATTTTTCTTCAGTTGGGGTTTGTAGTGAGTGGCCTACAAGGTGACCAAGCTCACCGACTAAACACTAGACTTGAGTAAGTCTAGGTTAGCCCAAATGTGCTCTCTAGAATATAACCCTAAAGGTATAATCTAGGGTTCATGCAATTCTAGGATTTTCTTCTTCGCAATTTCAGCAGACCAATGAAACACAAATAATTCTCCAGATAAAATTTGAATCCAAATAAACTAAAATTTTGGAACTAGATTCCTTTTTCAATTATCTTTTTAGAGAATATTTTTTTGTGATTTTTACTATTTCAACCAAATTTCTACAGATTTTTCAATGTCAGGAGGTCAGAACTAGAATTGTGACCCCGTATTGATTTTTCAAATTGAAATATTACCAAATGTTCTTCAAAAATTTGGGAAAAATATGGGAATTAAAGCCAATGAGATCAGCTTTCAAACCTCATCATTTTTAGTCAAAACAGATTCGCGAATTGCTCGAAATTGCCTTTTGAATTTTGACATTTTTCAAATCTGGGTCAATCTGAGCCTCTTGCACTTCGCAAATTTTTTAAAATTTTATACTTCAAATTTTTTCAAATGAATAGTGTCGTTTGAAAGGTGGTTTAAAAATGAAGGTCTAGCTCTCATTTTATAATTTTTCACCCATTAATTTTTCGACAATTGAATTCTTAAATCAGAATTTGAAGCTAGGCCAAAAATCAGAGCGTGGTGAGGAAGCTTTTGAAAAGGTGTTTGAATTTGAAATTCAAACTTTTCAGCAAAACGATTTTTTTTTTTTTAAGAAAGAGCTTTTTATTCAAAAGATTTTCAAATTTTCTTTTTTTTTTCTTGCTTTTTTTTTCAAAACTAAATACCTAATCCTAAGATTCAAAAAGGGAAACCTATTCTAACTACCTAATTTTTTTTTTCACAAAAATAAATAGGTTTTTTTTTTCAAACGAAATTGCAAGAAGGAAATCTAACCTAAGGTTCAAATCAAACCTAGACTAAGAAATATATGATGTGCAGCTGGTATTTTTTTTCCGCGATCGTTGTGTACGCAGATCCCATTTTTCCTTATTTTCATGCACATCAAAAGACAAGTAGAGGAAGATTTATCAGTGATAATTCTAGAGATCAAAATCAAAAATGTTGTTGCCTCCCCAGCAACTATGCCATTTGACAGAGGGCAATTCTTGCACGTGTTTTGAAAATAGAGATCTCATCGTAGCATAGTGTGCGAAAACGCTCATTAAAAATAATTTATAAAGATAACGAGACTTGAATCCCGGTCGTTCGTCCTTGGGAGGCATTTATGGAAATGCAAATTTGAAATCGATCTCACTCACTCTACTTGCTCAAAATAGCATGCCGATTTATGCTAAATACATATTGATACATGACATACTGTTGCCAGAACATCAGAAATTGAAAACAAGTAACTTTAATCGCACCAAAAGAAGATAATCAGGCACATGTGACTTTTAGCATATATATATAAAGATGATGATAATAGAGTTATAGAGCACCGGTAGCGGAATGCTTGTATAGGGAATGTAAAAACTAACTGCTATCAGAAAACGACTACATACAAGAATCTAAGGGGGGATTATGCATGCATCATTGGGGGAGAATTTAGAGCTACACAATTAAGCAGTAAATAAAGCAGTAAAACTATGAAGAACTATAATCTAATCGATCAGAACTAAGGGCATTCAGAGGTGGGCTCCGATGGCCTTTGACTTGGTTGAGAGGAGAAGGGGCGGCTAGTGGTGCTTAGGCTAGCCTTTGGAGAGAGGTTGTGGAGGTGATCTGTTACGAACGTAGCCTCAAGATGATTTTTAAGACGTCTGGGAAGTGGCCCAGACGTCTGGTATTTAATTTTTGCAGCGTACGGGGTTGCGTCTGCTTGCATGCGTGTGCAGACCTGCACCTGTCGCTCTCTTCCCTTTTTTTCCCTCTCTCCTCCTGCAGGGCGCAGTGCTTCTCTCTCTCTCCCCGCGCAGCCTTAAAAGGCCCCTCGCCCTCACCCTCATCTCCTCCGTGTCCCTCTTCTTCTCCCAACCGGTGCGAGAGCGCGAGCGAGTGAGCGGCGGTAGCAGCGGCCGCGGAAAGTGTGCGGGAGGAGGTGTTGCGCGAGGGAGGAGACGCTCGACCGTGAGGGCTCGAGCTTGCTGGGGTAGCTAGAGCCGGCCAGCGGGGGAGCAGGGGGCATGGAGTGTCGCGGAGGAGCTGCTGTAGCTCGAGCAGCAGGTGGACGGGACGCGGCATGGCCGTGCGTTGCGGGAGGAGAACGAGTCGAGCCCTGATTGTGGAAGTTTTTCCAGAATCAGACATCTGGGCTTCCAACCAGACGACGGCGAAGACGTCTGGAGGACTGTCCAGATGTCTGGCAGGTAAGATATTCGATCTGCTTCCTTTTTCACGCGTACGGCCATGCGGCCGTCCGCCGCGCCTTCGTCTGCGACTCGTCGTACTGAGAACAGGTGTTGGTACGTGTAGGTTCTGCTTAGGAGGGCGCAAGGGCTCGCCATCCCATGTGAGTCGGACGTCCAACCGTAGTGCCAGAAGATGGGAAGGACTTCCAGACATCCGTGGTGACCATCGGACGTCTGGGAACTAAGCTAGATGCCCCTGCAGGCTTCTGGACGTCTGAGGGACTACACTGAACGAAGGTACGCTCTGACCCACATTTTAAGATGTCTGGAAGAGGTTCCGGACGTCTGATTTTGGGCAGTTTCATCATTTTCGACCCGTTTAGGGCCCGTTCGGAGTCCGTTTTCCGCGTTTCGTGTTGCGTTCTTTCCGGAATAAAATCCTCTACCCATTTACAGTAATTATATACCATTCTAAGAAACTCCTTGTGTTTAATCCTTGTGTTAGGACCCTGTTCCATTGCAGTCTTGGGGATTGCAGAGGCACGTGGGATTTTCGACCACGCCCCCAGTACACCCGTTGTAGCTGGTAGAGTGGCTTTTAAATTTAATTAGCATAATTTGTTACAATTGTAGAATAATTAATAGAGTCTAGGGTATTGCATGAACCCTCGGACTAAGAAGCTAGATTGAATGATAGTTCCTAGGGTATTGCATGAATCCTAAGACTGGAAAACTAGATTGAGTGATAGATCCTAGGGTATAGCATGAATCCTAGGACTGGAAAACTAGTGGAATATATATATATAATGCAGTATTGGAAAAGTGGAAAGGAAATAATAGCTGCCTGTAAATTAATAGCTGCCTGTTATGAATGAATAAATATGATTAAGAATATGGGTTGTATGAACGTAAGATTGGAACAGTGAAACCTACAATGGCCAAACAAAAAGAATACGAACCCTACGGGGAATTAGGAGTAGAAATCCTGGAAAGAGAATAGAATGGGACTGAGAAAGTGAAACGTGGAAGTGTGTTGTCTCTTGGGTACGTGGTACCAAAGAGAGCACACATTACCTCTTAGTGCAGAGCAGAGCTAGCCGCCCCAGGGACCCGGGGTTAGGTCTGGCCACTTTGTACCGACTTTTGGCCCTCGTGTACACAGTACCGAGGAGAGCTACTAGTGTAGGGGAGTACTAGCTACCCCATGGGCCCCGGGGTTCTGCTGGCCCTCCTACACCGACTTGTTAGGCCCACTGGGCAAACCAAGGTAGTCAGGCGAGGGTGCACAGACTGTCGAGGGGCAAGGCCCCTGTTTGGTTACTGTGGAGTGGTTGGGCCCCTATTACTGAGAGGGCCCTGCCCTATACTAGTTCCGTGCTATGCTTTGGGCGCACCCGTTAACGGAAACGACTGACCACGTGCCAGTGCTGGGTAGCTACCCGTGTGTTTATCGCACGTGTCGTAGTCACCGTTAAATCTGTCAGTGACATTGGGGTGGTTGACTGAGAGTAGGATCACCATGGGGACTCTCCCGGCCTGGAGAGCACCACGTGTTACTTCTACCTTTCGGAAAAGACTGCAATCAAGATCGTTCCCATGAGGAACATTCGAGATCAAGTGAAGGATTTGAGAAATAAATAAATCGTGAAATAACAGAAAGACGCAAATAAAGGATGCAAGTATATAACAGTCACGGTACACTCTACTGCTTCTTTAGTTTTTCGTTGCCACTCTACTCAGCGTTTCGCTGATGTGTTACACTCGTTACTTTTCAGGATCAGGTGTTGAGCAGCCAGGGTCAGCGGCTGCAGAGGACGCTAGGCCGAGTAGGGTCTAGTAGAGTTACCGCAGTTCTTTTTGTGCCCCTTTTATTCCACTGTAGTGAGTAGTTCTTGTTACTCTCTGTACTTCTTTACTTGCAGCTTCATGTTATGTTATAATTGTTGTTCTACTATTGTGGCGGTATATACTGTAGTAGTTCCTTTTCTTACTGCTGTATTTTGTTACTGCTAGTTATATTCATGCTGAATGCGGTTTATTTTACTACTCTTTTGGTTACTTCCTCGTTGGACGACTAGGTCTTGGGATTAGTCGAGTCGGTCCGGTTCTCGTGTCTCGTAGGGACTCGGTAATCGGGTCCTTACAAGATGGTATCAGAGCAAGGTCGTCCCGAGAAGTGAACCAACTGACTGGAAAATAACCAATTCACGTGTCTGCAACTAGAGTAGCCACCACAACGTTTCTTTTGGCATAAGCTCTTAGACTTCTTCGTTAGATATCATTCCATATTAACGTGTTTCCGTTTTATTTTGCGTCTCCTTGCAGGAGATGCCTCGTCTCAGGACTAGGAGGGTGGGCCGCGGGCGTGGCCGAGGTCGAGGCCCGAGGGATAGATGTGTCGAGCTTGGAGTACATGCTACCCCTCCTCTTCTCCTGAGCATACCGTCTTCGGACCTCGTCCATCTGATTCGAGAGGTGGTTCGAGAAGAATTTTAGCTTTCACCCACTTCGCTACCCCCTCATCTCCCATCTGGGCATACGACAGGGGAGTTGGTCGTGGAACGAGATTTCCGCCATCACACTAGGTGAGTTAGGAGAGCTCAATGGAGGAGCGTGGTGCCCACAGGAGAGCCGTCATGTTTTGCAGGGTCATCAGTGGCCTCTGGGGGCCCTCGATAGGGGTCAGTTGCTAGCACCGGACCCCCGCCCAGCAGACAGCAGGGACCCACCGAGAGGAGGCATCGAGTTCCCCTCTGCTACCAGTGTGGCCAGCCGGGCCATTTCAGGAGGGACTGCCCATCTAAGGCTGCAGCACAGCAGACACTCACCGCTTCGAGCACTGAGGGCCAGTCGGGTGGTCGTGGGTTCGAGGTACCTAAGAGAGGACAGCCGCCACGAGGAGGATACCGGCCCGTTGTCACTAGCTCCGCCCCGGGCTTACCTGTTTTGTCCACCCCCAATACCAAGGAGTGTCATAACGTCGTGACTCACGGAGACATCATAGCTTCAGCCCATATGATGATAGGTATGGTTACATGGTTTAGTCTTTTTGGAGTATGAAATTCCTGCATTTCGGTATGATGTACCATCTTGCCACATGAGTTGTTGCTAATATGGAGTCCGATAGCACTCCATTAGGAAATTAGTGGTAATTAGAAATCTAGGTGGTCAGCTGTTTGTAGTTGAGGAGGTGTACACGGGTTGTGAGGTCAGTATTGGGGGACATAGCCTTCCCGCTGACCTGATTATGATACGGATGGAAGACTTTAGCGTAATTCTGGGGATGGACTGGCTATCCACTTACCATGCTTTGGTGGATTGTTTTGAGAGGAAGATCATCTTCTCCATACCGGAGTTGTCTTCTTTCGAGTTTCACAGACAGCCAGTGGACAGAGGCTTCAGGTGCATTTTGACACTTCGGGCGCGAGACTTTTGAGCCAGGGGTGTGAGGGCTTCCTAGCTTGTGTGGTGGCAGAGCCCAGCCCTGTGGCAGACTTCCAGAGCATCCCGGTGGTCAGAGAGTACCCTGACGTGTTCCCATACGAGTTACCAGGACTACCACCCGAGCGTGAGATCAAGTTTGAGATCTCATTAGTACCAGGGACCAGCCCCATCTCCACCACACCATACCGAATGGCACCACTTGAGCTACGAGAGCTCAAGTCTCAGTTGCAGGATCTTTTGGAGAAGGGCTTCGTGAGGCCCAGTGCGTCTCCCTGGGGAGCCCAGGTACTGTTTGTGAAGAAGAAGGATGGTACCCTACGCCTTTGTGTGGACTACCGACAGCTGAATAGGGTCACCATCAAGAACAGATATCTGCTACCGAGGATCGATGACTTGTTTGACCAGTTGCGAGGTGCCACGGTGTTCTCCAAGATCGACTTAAGGTCTGGATACCACCAGTTGAGGATCAGGGAGGCAGACGTCTCCAAGATAGCTTTCCGCACCCAATATGGACACTACGAGTTTTTGGTCATGCCGTTTGAGTTGACCAATGCCCCCGCTGCTTTCATGGACCTGATGAACTGGGTGTTTAGACCGTACTTGGACCAATTCGTGGTGGTATTTATTGATGACGTACTCATCTATTCTCGAGATCAGACGCAGCACGGACAACACTTGCGGATGGTTCTGGACACACTGAGACGACGTAGGCTGTACGCCAAATATAGCAAGTGCGAGTTCTGGTTGAGGGAGGTGACCTTAGGCCATGTGATCTCTAGGGACGGCTTGGCGGTGGACCCAGCCAAGGTCGAGGCAGTGCTCAGGTGGGAGAAACCACGTTCAGTCACCGAGATTCACAGTTTCCTAGGACTGGCAGGCTACTACAGACGGTTTATCAGGGGATTTTCACAGATTGTGCGTCCTATGACACATTTGACCTGGAAGGACGTGCCCTTCACTTGGATAGGCGCCTGTGAGGCGTGTTTTCAGGAGCTGAAGGAGAGGCTGACTTCGGCTCCCGTGCTCACCATCCCTGACAGTAGTGGCGGGTTCGTTGTGTACACGGACACCCCCTTACAGGGGTTAGGGGGTGTGCTCATGCAGAGGGTTCACGTTGTCGCTTACGCTTCGCGGCAACTGAAGCCCCATGAGCATACCTACCCTACCCACGACCTGGAGCTGGCAGCTGTTATCTTTGCGCTGAAGACCTGGAGGCACTACTTGTACGGTGAGACCTTCGAGATTTTCACAGATCACAAGAGCCTCAGTTACCTTTTTCACCAGAGGGAGTTCAACATGAAACAGAGACGTTGGTGGGAGCTCCTGAAGGACTATGACTGCAGTAGTGCTTAGTGTGCCAGCAGGTGAAAGCCGAGCATCAGAGGCCTGTAGGGCCGCTACAGCCACTTCCAGTGCCAGAGTGGAAGTGGAGAGCATCACCATGGACTTGGTGGTGGGCTTACCTGTTACCCAGCAAGGACACGACGCAGTCTGGGTAATTGTGGATAGACTGATGAAGACGGCACGATTCTTGCCGATCCGAGTCACTCTGGGACCAGCATAGTTGGCAGAGAGGTATATCTGCGACGTGGTATGACTACACGGAGTTCCGTGGGAGATCATATCCGACCGGGATACCCACTTTACGTTCCAGTTTTGGGCTGAGTTTCAGTAGGCCCTGGGGATGCGGTTGAGATTCAGTACAGCCTACCACCCCCAGACGGACGGACAGTTGGAGCGCACGATACAGACACTTGAGGACCTTTTGCGTGCCTGTGTACTAGACTGGAGGGGCTCTTGGGAGGAGCACCTGCCCCTGGCGGAGTTTGCATACAACAACAGCTATCACTCGAGCATCGGCATGGCTCCCTACAAGGCTCTATACGGACGGAGGTGTATGGCACCCTTGAGTTGGGTTGAGGTGGGGACCAAGTGGGAGGTTGGCCCCAAGTCGATCTGGCAGAGTCAGGAGGTAGTCGAGCAGATCCACAGGCGACTCCGCACTGTTAGGAGCAGGCAGAAGAGCTACGTGGATCGGAGACGCAAAGAGGTGTAGTTTGAGGTTGGGGACCACGTCTTCCTTCATGTTTCGCCCATGAAGGGCCTGCAGCGGTTTGGGGTGAGAGGGAAGCTCGCGCCAAGATTCATGGGGCCCTTTGAGATCCTAGTGCAGGTTGGACCCGTTGCTTACAGAGTTGCCCTCCCTCCTTAGCTTTCTGGTGTGCACGACATGTTCCACGTGTCCAACCTCAGGAAGTACGTAGCCGATCCCAGTCATGTACTGAGTCATGAGAGTGTCGAGGTGGGCGACGACCTGACCTACCCCGAGCGGCCAGTGCAGATTCTTGATCGAGCCGTCCGCAATTTGAGATGAAAGCAAGTACCCCTGGTGAAGGTTTTGTGGAGGAGCCAGTGGTACAAGGAGGCTACTTGGGAGCCTGAGGCGGCAATGCGGGAGCGGTACCTGGAGCTCTTCGCGGGTACGTCTTTTCGGACCGGCTTCGGTCCTCTTTGAGTTTGTTATGCTTTTATATGTCGTTCTTTCCCGAACCCTAGTTAGCGCAAGTTTCGGGGATGAAACTTCCTTTGAGTTTGTTATATTGTTACGAATGCGGCCTCAAGATGATTTTTAAGACGTCTGGGAAGTGGCCCAGACGTCTGAACCCTTTCCAAACATCTGGAATTTAATTTTTGCGGCGTACGGGGTTGCGTCTGCGTGCGTAGACCTGCACCCGCCGCTCTCTTACCTCCTTTTCCCTCTCTCCTCCTGCAGGGCATGACAGTTCTCTCTCTCTCCCCTTGCGTTCTTAAAAGGCCCCTCGCCCTCTCCCTCACCCTCATCTCCTCCGTGTCCCTCTTCTTCTTCTCCCAGCCGGTGCGAGAGCGAGAGAGAGCGAGTGAGTGGCGGCAACAGCGGCCGCAGCAAGTGTGCGGGAGGAGGTGTTGCTAGAGGGAGGAGACTCTCGATCGTGAGGGCTCGAGCTTGCCGGGGTAGCTAGAGCCGGCTGGCGAGGGAGCAGCGGGTGTGGATTGTCGCGGAGGAGCTGCTGCAACTTGAGCAGCAGGCGGACAGGGCGTGGCGTGGCCGTGCGTCGCGGGCGGAGAACGAGTCGAGCTCTGATTCTGGAAGTTTTTCCAGAATCAGACGTCTGGGCTTCCAACCAGACGACGACGAAGACGTTTGGAGGACTGTCCAGATGTCTGGCAGGTAAGATATTCGATCTGCTTCCTTTTTCACGTCGTACTAAGAATAGGTGTGGGTATGTGCAGGTTCTGCTCAGGAGGGTGCAAGGGCTCGCCATCCCACGTGAGTCGGATGTCCGGCCGCAGTGCCAGACGACGGGAAGGACTTCCAGACGTCCGGGGTGACCATCGGACGTCTGGGAACTAAGCCAGATGCCCCTGCAGGCATCTGGACGTCTGAGGGACTACACAGAATGAAGGTATGCTTTGACCCAAGAGGTTCCAGATGTCTGATTTTGGACAGTTTCGTCGTTTTCGGCCCGTTTAGGGCCCGTTCAGAGTCTGTTTTCCACGTTTCGAGTTGCGTTATTTCCTGAATAAAATCCTCTACCCGTTTACAGTAATTATATACTGTTCTGAGAAACTCCTTGTGTTTAATCCTTGTGTTAGGACCCCGTTCCATTGCAGTCTTGGGGATTGTGGAGGAGCGCGGGATTTCCGACCACGCCCCCAGTACTCCCGTTGTAGCTGGTAGAGTGGCTTTTAAATTTAATTAGCATAATTGGTTACAATTGTAGAATAATTAATAGAGTCTACGGTATTGCATGAACCCTAGGACTGAGAAACTAGATTGAATGATAGATCCTAGGGTATTGCATGAATCCTAGGATTGGAAAACTAGATTGAATGATAGATCCCAGGGTACGGCATCAATCCTAGGACTAGAAAACTAGTGGAATATATATGTATATTGCAGTCTTGGAAAAGTGGAAAGGAAATAACAGCTGCCTGTAAATTAATAGCTGCCTGTTATGAATGAATAAATATGATTAAGAATATGGGTTGTATGAACGTAAGACTGGAACAGTGAAACCTACAATGGCCAAACAAAAAGAATACGAACCCTACGAGGAATTAGGAGTAGAACTCCTGGAAAGAGAATAGAATGGAATTGAGAAAGTGAAACGTGGAAGTGTGTTGTCTCTTGGGTACCTGGTACCAAAGAGGGCACACATTACCTCTTAGAGCAGAGCGGAGCTAGTCACCCCAGGGACCCGAGGTTAGGTCTAGCCACTTTGTACCGACTTTTGGCCCTCCTGTACACAGTACCTCGGAAAGCTACTAGTGTAGGGAGAGTACTAGCTACCCCACGAGCCCCGGGGTTCTACTGGCCCTCCTACACCGACTTGTTAGGCCCACTGGGTAAACCAAGGTAGTCAGGTGGGGGTGCATAGACTGTGGAGGGGCAAGGCCCCTGTTTGGTTACTGTGGAGGGGTTGGACCCCTATTATTGAGAGGGCCCTGCCCTATACTGGTTCCATGCTGTGCTTTGGGCGCACCCGTTAATGGAAATGACTGACCACGTGCCAGTTCAGGGTAGCTACCCGTGTGTTTATCGCGTGTGCCGTAGTCACCATTACGTCTGTCAGTGACCTTTCGGTGGTTGACTGAGAGTAGGATCACCACGGGGGACTCTCCCGGCCAGGAGAGCACCACGTGTTACTTCTACCATTCGGAAAAGACTGCAATCAAGGTCGTTCCCACGAGGAACATTCGAGATCAAGTGAAGGATCTGAGAAATAAATAAATCCTGAAATAACAGAGAGACGCAAATAAAGGATGTAAATATATAACAGTCACGGTACACTCTATTGCTTGTTTAGTTTTTCGTTGCCACTCTACTCAGCGTTTCGCTGACGTGTTACACTCGTTACTTTTCAGGACCAGGTGTTGAGCAGCCAGGGTCTGCGGCTGTAGAGGACGCTGGGCCGAGTAGGGTCCAGTAGAGTTACCGCAGTTCTTTTTGTACCCCTTTTGTTCTACTGTAGTGAGTAGTTCTTGTTACTCTCTGTACTTCTTTACTTGCAGCTTCATGTTATGATATAATTGTTGTTCTACTGTTGTGGTGGTATATACTGTAGTAGTTCCTTTTCTTACTACTGTATTTTGTTACTGCTAGTTATATTCATGCTAAATGTGGTTTATTTTACTACTCTTTTGGTTACTTCCTCGTTGGACGACTAGGTCTTGGGATTAGTCGAGTCGGTCCGGTTCTCATGTCTCGTAGGGTCTCGGGAATCGGGTCGTTACATGATCCAACAACTTGGCGAGGAGATGGTGGTGGCCATGGTGAAGCAACTCGTGAAGGTGGAGCGGAGGTGGAATGAAGCTAGCTAAAATGGAGCTAAGAGTGAATGGTTGCAAAGTGCCACCCCTTAGTTATTTTATAGACCTAAGGGAAGCTCTCTGGAGAATTATGGAATTCTCTAGAGAGCCCTATGGTGGGAGCTTGTGGGAGAGTGAGAGATAGGATGGATGGTGGTTCTTAGATCCACCAAATGTGGATCTAAAAATTGAATGGCTCTTGGTTGCTAATTTTAGCATCCAAGGCAACAACACATGGTAGAGAGTTCTAGAGAACTCTAGGCTAGGTATTTTCATTTGGATGGTGTATGTGGGCATGTGTGGTTGTGTGTGGGTCAAAACTTAGGTGGCTAGGTTGATTAGGTTAGGTTCTAGTGGGTTTAGGTCAAGGTAGGTCTCAAATTAGAGTTGTAAACCCTAATTCACTAAGGTAAAGTGCAATTAAACTTAATACAAGTTTAATTGAATGTGTGGAAACCTAATTGAGAGTAAAATAACTCAATTAAGTCAAGTCTAGGACATATGGACTCTCACTGTGTTCAATTGGATAGTATGTGCTGAGATCAGGGCTTAATTGGACTTAATGAGTCCAATTGAATAGACTGAAGAGATTGACCATGATCCAAGTCAATTAGGTTTATTGAGGACCTAATTAGGTCCTTATGGAGGTCTAGAGGTGATGTACTAGGGTTAGGGCACCTTAATTTAGGTTCCTAGGTGGTTAGAATTGGGTTTAGGGACCTAGAAATCCAAGATCAAGGCTTGAATTCCAAAACAGGAACTGGAGGATAGTATCAGATGCCTAATAAAGTTGTCAGACATCTTATGTTGAAAAATTAGTAGTCCAAACTTATTGTCTAGACGTCTAATCAGAGTCAGGAGGGATTCTACGTTCTGTCTTGGGTATTCTGCAAAAATTGGATGTTTGACCATGTGTCTGGACATCCAATAACACTGCAAAAGTGGGTTTAAGGTGTGCGAGAGTTGGCTAAAGGTTCTGGATGTCCTATAACTCAGCTGGACGTCCAGATAGAGGCTGAAATTAGGGTTTTAAGACTTCCTAGGGTGCGATGACCTAATCTAAGGGTGGCTAAGGCTTGGGGAAGCTTTTAGGCTATCCAAGGGCTAGGATGCACCTAAGTTCTTCACAATTTATTGCTTTATTCCTACTAAATAGAATAGCATGCCTTAACTCTCTTACATTATTATATACTACATTTAATCTAGATCTTCCGCTCCAGCTCTGTTGCAACACCAGTTATTCTTTATTCTTCAGATCCAACTTTAGATCCATCTTCAGATCTAGCATCTAATTAGCCTATTACCTGCAATTGACATAATGCAACTAATCAGTACATTATAGCATTATTTTATGCATAGCTAAAGGAAAGTAGTAAAGGTGCTAGTAATGCTTATGCATGCATGAATTACCCTAACTTATGCTAAGTCTTAGCCTACTTTAGGTCAATTAAGACTTATGATTACTGCGCAATCAGTCACTTTATTTTATTAAGCATAAAAATTCAGTTAACACTTGCACTTGTGATTTAGATTTCATCTATTTATTTCGTAAAATAAGTGCAATTTTGAACTTGTTCACCTTTCGAAAATTGACATTTAATACAAGTTTGGTAAAGTCTTTTGTAATTAATTAGAGAGTGGTTTTCGTGAAATTTAATTGCTCCCTACGAATGACTTGGAATACTAAAATTTTGAGAATTATAAATTTTAAAAGTCGATTTGTGTGATTCGACTATACTATGATGCATATTTGACAAAACTCATTTCGCGCATGTCACATGCCTGATAGTATCAAGATTGGAGTGACCTAATTTGTTATGACATAGAGAGATAGAAACCTTTGAAGAGCTGGTAGTTACAACAGCCTATGGTGAAGGTAAACTGTTGACTATAGGTGGAGCCATCTTATGAAAACTACGTGGAAGCCACAACCTGTAGAGTCCTTCATTGACTTGCCCTTGAAAGAGAAGAGCTTTCCTAAGCTTGTCCCTAACAAGAATAGAATCAGCATGTAGTTAAAAAAAGCATTCATTGTCCTTTGCAAATTTTTAAACAAACAATATGTTTTTATGAACTTTAGGTACTTGAAGAACTTCATTAAGAGTAAATTGCCTGTTATTATAAGAAAAATGTTTGGTGCCAGTGTGATATATATGTTGTTCATCTTCTCCATTGCCAAACTACACATCATTAGTCCCATTGTACTCGATGTTGAATCCAAGTTAGCAAGTGAATCTATCACAAGATGTGTCGTGCCACTGTCAAAATAGCATGGCTGGAGATTTGGTTTAGCTGATTCCACAAATTGGGCTCATAGATAAAGTGTTACATTATGATTGAATTTTTGATAACATGTAAGGGCAATATGATGTAGTTTTCCATATATTTGTCATTTAATGTTGGCAATTGAAGGTTTTAAAAATGGGATTCTACCTCTAGAACCATAATTGGAGCTTGAACCTCTATCAAAGTTTCTATCCCCATATTGAAAATTATTTGAGAAACGTCCTCCCTGATGTCCTCCCTTTGATCGATGTCGTTGTCGACCTCCTCCAGTGGACTGATAATATAAGGCATTAATGGAAGCATCAATTTTGGGTTGGTACCTTAAGAGGCATTTCTCATGAGAAAGTAGGATACCACCTGCTTCTTAGTAACAATCTCAACTTTACTAACAAGATAATTTGCCATAGAATCATAATCTAGCCCAAGACCATTTAAAATCACCAAAAGTAAATCCTTTTGATTAAGAGGTTTGCCTAAGGCAACTAGATTGACAGACAAATATTTGGCCTTAGTAATAAACTCTGAAACAGATGAATCACCCCTTTTGAGGTTACTTAGCTCAACTTTATAGTGAAAGATCTTTTCCTTAGTTTGCGTGGCAAAGAAAGACTTAAGAAATGCCCAGATGGACTTGAGAGACGTAAGGTCAAAAATCTGAGCAAAAATACCCTCAGAGATGGACGTGATAACCCAACAAGCACTAACTGATCCTTACGGTACCATGTTAGATAATCTTCATTAAGAATAAAGGTATTTGAACTAGAATCAATAGAAATCTTTGGAGGAGCAGAGTAGGTGCCATCAACAAATCTAATGAGATTGTAAAAATTAAGAACAAGCACAAATTGTGCTTTCCATAGGACATAGTTTCTTGAGGTAAGTTTATATGGAATGCTATGTCGAATGGTGGACGGTGGAGAATCAATAATTCTAGAGGAAGGATTGCTATTCCCAGTCGTAGTGCTAGATGAAGCCATTATTAGATTAGTACTTAAGAAGAAAAGCCCTAACGTGTGTTGTGGTAGACGTAAGGATCGAATCTAGGATAAGATTTGACAAAGGCATAGATCTAATGACGAGAACTTGACCTCAATCATTCTCATGAAGAATAGCCACCAATAGATTTGATGTAGGATCACCACCAAACCACCAACACTTTAGGAAGTGAGAAGAAATCTAATCTAATTATATCAAAATTGTGGAGATCAAATTAAAGGAGTTGCTTTGATGCCATGTTAGTTTGAATTAGTTGTAGAATTGTGTTGAGTTTCATAACCCTAGCAAGCACATGAAATGCTCTTTATATAGATAATGTTCTGTACAAATTGCAAGAGTACAGCTGAGCTTATTTACAAATTTTAACTACAACATATGCTATATATATGTTAACAACAACCTCTACTAGAAGGCACAACATAATGCCATTAGACGTAGAAGGTAGCAATAGGCCACCCAAGTACTTATCCCATTGAACTTAGCCTATTGAGAGTCAACTTGCACATGGTTGAAGTATTTAGTCATCTAAAGGTGGAGAAAATAGCACCCTTATTGACAACTTTTGACGTTAGCTATGTTGGACAACACTTTGCACCCATTAGCAATTTAGAGCCTAAGTGTAACAATGATTTTTCTCTAGAATCATGAATTATGGTAAGTATCCTTTGCACCTAGTCAATTCATTTGCAACATATGGATTGCAAGAATAAGACTTTATTGACCCTTAGTGCCCTTGGTTTTGCTAAAGAGCTCATTATGCCTATCAACCTATTCCCTACCTAGGGATCACAAATATAACTTCCTCATTGGTCTTTGTCACCTTCAGCTTTGCTGAAGGGCCCTTTGCATTTAGTTGGCCCTTCCCTATCATTAGGAAGCCCATAATCCTTCTTGGTATTTACAAACATTGAGTGCTAAACTCCTAAGAGCAACTTGAAGCAGGTTTTCTATTCATCATTTATGGACAAAGAAGACTGCCTTGACATCTTAGTTGCATTAAAGGACCTTTTGCACTCATTAGGCCCTATTCCTGCCCTAGGAAACATGAAGTGCTTGAAATATACCCTAAACATTGGACAAAATTCTTTTCTCTCACCACCAATAGCATCCCTTGCAATTGGAATAGGCTCAAGACATCAACCTAACCATATCATAGTGCACTTTTTTAGGTCCTCACTTAATTACATTGATGTCCCATTAGCTCGTGACAAGTCAAGACTCAACATATAAATGCAGTTTGCTATTGTCGAAAAGCTCATTCTATCAACCTGTCCTGGTTATTATTGAAAATTATCAAAGATAAGGAAACCAACCCCTGCTTAATGTTATATT
Organism: Thalassia testudinum; assembly: GCA_037157565.1. Classification (NCBI taxonomy): domain Eukaryota; kingdom Viridiplantae; phylum Streptophyta; class Magnoliopsida; order Alismatales; family Hydrocharitaceae; genus Thalassia; species Thalassia testudinum. The sequence goes on from JAZHRO010000063.1 coordinate 19,117,978, forward strand.
GCTTTAGAAACACGAGATATTTTAGGTAGTAGCTGTAGAACCTTAGAAGGAATTTGGGTCATGGATTAAAAATTATGTGTAGATGGTTTAGTGTTGGTAACACCATCATGAGTCCTAACTAGCCAAAATTAGTCGGACTCAAATGATAAATTCTCCTAAATGGTCATTTGAAGGTCACAATTCCACATTAAATTATGTTGAGAAGTCAGAAAAATGGGGTTAATTTTATTGTTTTACCATTCCATCATTAATACAAGTTAATCAAGGGGTGAATTTAAGGTCAAATGAACTCAAAAGGCTAAAAAGTGGGCTCACATCAACTGAATGAGGGTTTCACCCATTTTAGGGATTAAAATATCATTGAAAACCCTAATTATCAACCTATCTTAAATTGAAAGGGTTCTGGTTGAGATAAATTTAATCTAAACCTCCTAAAAATCCTTGAAAAATATTCTAAGGGTTTAGTACCTTTACTTTGACCATTTGAACTCTTTTTGACCAAAAATAGAGTTTCAGACGGGAATTTGCCCTAATTTGGGATTATATACAATTTACCTACACAAACGTGATCAAAACTCAAATCCAAGTTCACCATTAGATTCCTCGAGTCCAAATTTGGTTAACACTAAAGTTTGAACCCAATCTGAGTCCATGTTAACCTAGTTTGCTTTTAGGGTCCTAAAACTCAATTTTTCACACATAGTCTCGTGACTTTCAATTTTCCTTACATTCGTGCCCCTAACTTCTCATTACCTTTAAAAAAACACCCTTGCCGCCATTAAGGTCTGAACAAAACCTTTAACCCAAACCACTGACATTTGATTGGAGATTTCTCCTCCAATATGAGTTGGAATCTCTCCAAACTTGGAGAGATTACTCCCATGAAGATCCCCTATCGATTGAACCATCCCATGAGATCTGTGATTGACCCAAGAGCTTAAGAGAGCTCCATGACTTTAGTGGATTTCATTTGCAAAAATCATGAGGAAATCTCGTGATTTCCTCACAATTAAACCCTGATCAACATCTATTAAGCTTTACAAGGTCTCACGGTCCAAGGCAGTCAAAAATTGACTGGAAATCTCCCTCCTCCTCCAACCATCATCTTCTTTAGCTTCGACGAGTCCCTCTACCTCCTTCGTCCGGCCAGGCAACAACCAAATTGGGTGGCCTATGTCCTTCCCCAATTCTTCACGACTGTCGCCAACCAAAGCATGGCCACTCCCAACCTCTTCTTCGCCCATTCCATCACTAGACTCCACTTTCATCTTTGCATCTGTATCTCAGCCCCTCAAACTCCGCTAAGTCCCCTAATCTCTCCCTCTCCCTCTCTAGATTCTTTCTAAGTCATTAGTCTCAAGGTTCATCCACAGCACACACTGATCCACCCTCGTCTTCCCCGACTCCGGCATGAGCTTCGGCGAGCTCACGTCGACGCCACACGGCACAAAACCATAAACCACCACCACCATGACCATCCACGAGTTCCAGTGACCAAAAGCCCCAAGTTTATTGGGGAGTTTGGCCACTGAAACCCACTGTTGGACGACCCATCACACAGTTGCCTTCATCGACATTGTTCGGCCACCACACTGCACCAACTATCAAATCTCTGCCACTATCACATTCGTCGTAATCCGATGATCCTTATGAGCATTCCAATTGGGCTCTAGGTCGTGTTTTCTTTATAGGTTGACATCGCCATTACTGGCCATCTTCTTCGACTTCGTCAACTGCCGTCTGTCAACTAACTACCTCGCCACCACTCCCAATAGCTACGGCTTGACATGAGGGTCTCATTTGGGTCCTCAATTGATATAGGCACACCAACAATAGCTTCAATCGACAAGGAGTTCATTAGTTGTGACACACATGAGGGAGCTTCAACCATTAGTCCCACATCATGGACATTTAAAAATAAAATCGATACATATTGAATAATGTGTTTCAGTTGTTTGCCTTAGTACACATGGGGTGAGGTCCCTCTCTCACCTGCCCGTGCACTCCTAGCTTGTGCCCATGCACGCGAGCCTGGTCCGTGGTTCAGATCTGTTTACCCGATTACCTGAATACCCATTATCCGAATTTGAGGAGAGAGAGGGAAGGGAAATTCTAAGGGAAGGAGGGGGTTTTGCACTGTGCTATATTGGGATTTGTGCCTAACACTTAGACACATTCTTGAGCTGATTTGGAGCTTGATAGTTAAGTCATCTGAGGTCTTCTTAGGATGTCTAATTTTTAAAGGAAATTAGTTTTAGCTGCTGTTGAGAAATTGAGCTTTGAGTTGGGAATTGTGGTTACTATTAAGGATATTTGGTGGTTCCAACCACCATTTTTATTCTCTTTGTTTTTATCCTGAGAAACAATTCTAAACATTAATTGATTATTCTCACATTTGTGATTGAATATTAATTACATATTTATTTTTTATCATTGTGATTTGTCGATTGAATTGCTATATTTGCTCCCTACGAACAACCTCGGAACTCACGATTTTTCAAGTACTTACAAATTTTAACTGTTTTTACACTTTTATCGTGCATACTATGACGAATCTATTTTCCAAAACACGATCAAAGCACTACCCTAGGAAACATGAATTGCTTGAAACATACAGTGAACATTGCGCATGGCACTTGTCTCCCACCACCAATAGCATCCCTTGCAATTAGAGTAGGTTTAAGACATCAACCTAACCACATCATAGTGCACTTTTTTAGGTCCTCACCTAATTACATTGATGTCCCACTAGCCTGTGACAAGTTAGGACTCAACATATAAATGGAGTTTGCTTTTATGGAAAAGCTCATTCTATCAACCCATCTTGCTTATTATTGAAAATTATCAAAGATAAGGAAACCAACCCCTGCTTACTGTTGTGTTGCTTTAGAAACATGGGATATTTTAGGTAGTAGCTATAGAACCTTAAAAGATATTTGGGTCGTGGATTGAAAAGTATGTACAGATGGTCTAGTCTAGCCAATCTCATGGATCATTTAACTCTACACTATAAAGAGAGAAAGAGAACTAGGAGAAATTTAGCCACATTCACCAAAAGAATGGATTACATCCTATAATGGATTTCCATCTTTGTTCACTAAGGGATCATTTGTTAGTAGAGGTTCGATTGTTGATTCCTTGTTCGATAAGCCAATGCTAAAATTTGGAATAGTTTAGTTCCACTTTAAGGACAGAATTAATCTATTCCTTAGAAAAATTCATATATTTCCTTCAAGTGACATTTCTAGCACCCATAGACCAAAAGACATTATGCTCTCTCCTAATTCCATTTTTAAGTTATAATTCCTCTATTAATTCCATTTTTGTAATATTTTGTTGAAATGCTACCTAGGTATTTTTCCATGTTGTAGGATCAATTTCTTTCTCCCCAATATTTCTATGTGCAAACATGTACAAGTTGAAGGGTGAAGTACTTGTTTGGGGCATCACAAAAACATGTAAACTGACCATTTAAAACTTTGATTCAAGAAAGATTCAATACCCCAAATTGAATAACCAAAGAATCAAATAGCCTAAATTGGAACCACATGTCTGGGGTCCCACGAGATAGAAATGATACTTTCATAGGTAATGTAGCACAACATGCCACGTGTTTTTCCTTCTATAATAAGTCCCAACATATAGGTTGGGACCCTTCTTCTCAATAAGTTGATGAGACCCTTCACATTGAAAACACCCAACCTGTAACAACCTAGTCCTAGAGGATTGAGTCAAGAAATCCATGCCAAAACTGGATCATGAATTCATTGTCCAACAATTAGTAGACACCAAACACTACTAAGAAATAATAAGGTAGAAAAGAACCATAACAATCTATTTCACATTTAAGAGCATGAATGGAAATAACAAATAAAGATAAAGGATCTAATTTAAGGTGCTACAAAAGTAAGAAACAACTACAACTACTACAAAATCTTGCTCAAAACAAAAGAGGCTATGGTGGTAGAAAAACACCGATGCAACCCCACAGACTTGCTACATTTTTGGTTGAAAGCCAACAGGGGACAACATGAGCCAAAGAGCTTAGTAAAGTGTCAATAAGTTAAACTAGAAAGACGTACCAAGTAGGTATGGTGTAGAAAAGGGGCAGCCCTATTATTATTTATTTAATGGTTTACTTCTTATTCCTTCCTTTTTCTCTTTTCAGTTGGCAACATATTTATTTTATGTTTTCACTTGACCTGAACCATCAAGTCATGGGGCAAGATTTGATGAGCTATAGTAGGTGGCCAACATGAGATACCATGTTGACTCCTAACCAAGTCATGACGCAACATGCCACTACCTACCGAAGGGAGTCTGTACCCTAGAGTGATTCTAGCATGCATAGATTCAGATCATCCCCACTGACTAATCCATCATTATATCATTTTATTCCAAACCATGCACTAGCTTTAGCGATAAACAAGGTGCTGCCTGTCTTGACTGAGGCATCGAGGAGGCATACAACTCTCCAACTTAGTTTGTTTTAAGTTTTTAATTACTTAGACACCTCTTTCACTTGACAAGCATCATTTCTTGATGCAACTAAACTCCTTTAATTCTCAACAGTAAACCATTTGTTTTCCAAAATCATCAATTATTTTTTCAATAACTATTCTTTACAGAGTTCAAAGGCAAGTATTTATCAATTTCACATTTGCACATAATATCTCATTTCTATGATTCTTTAATGATTTATCAAGCATGTAAAATCCAATTATAGCAATAGATCAATAGGAGATTATGGACTTAATTATTTTACAAACTATGCTTAACAATCATGAGGTAGATTAAGGCACTATCAATTGTTTAATATAGTTCACCATTCATCATTTAAAGTTTTGGGGCTCTTAACAATGAAAAGGGGGGAATGTATATGGGACTTCCAAAACTAGGAAGAGATGGAATAAATCAAATAGTGGGAATTCTAAAATAGCAGGGAGGACACTTTGCCTAGAAATGAGCGTGTTCGAGGTACACTTGATCCACAATTGACCCCTGATCTATGTTCCTGAGAGTTTGGATGAGGACTAGGCAGACTCTAGCTTTTTGATGTTGTGCTAAAATGGAAGGATTGAGTACTTGGTCTTACTAGCAAGGTTGCAACCAGTGGACTCTATGCATACTCCACTTAAGATGCCAAAGCACCTACAACATTGTCACTTGCACACATGGCACACAACATCAAAAATGAACTTGTAAAATATCCACATATGAGAGACACTTGTGCACTCACCCTTAGACACACACCCAGTATACAAGTATTTCTATGATAGCAGCCTACTTATGCACCACATACTTTTGCATTAAAAACATATAACAAGTACACTTATGTGTATAATTACACATACACCTTAACACAATGGGACACCAAGTTGACCCATCATCACCTCCTTCATCTACCCCCTCTTCCCCTTCTATGCAAAACATTCCAACTTGGAAAAATTAATGAAATCGAATTGCATGGAGCTCCTACTATGTTTAGGATCTCAAGAACAGTTAAACCACTTATGGGTCACCCTGCCTTCCAATCTCTTAAGGTTCTCCTACACCCCATTGTATAATTTATACAAAAGAGAAATACTTTACTTGTAGCTAAAAACATTGTAAATAATATATGAAGCCATAAACCATTAATATGGGCCATATGGGTAAGGGTCTAGATTTCAAATGTAGTTAATGGGCTAATTAAAAGTTCTAATTTCTTACTTAATAATGAATTATGGGCTTGGGAACCTAAACTTGGTCATGGCATCTTTAAAAAGATAAGTAATACCCTTAAGCTATCAACAAAAGGTTATATAATAAAAGTTGAGGGGCATGAGGTGATATAACTTGAGTTTATGAACTCTTTACTAATTAATGTTTTGGGTGGAGGGACCTTAGTGAAAAATTTCTAACCCTCATATAAGGTGAGAACAACTAAAGATAAAACCAAACAATTGGCATTTGCTTCCCCCTCAAGTCTCTTTCCTTCTTCCCTATCGGTCGAGAGCTCTACCATCACCTCCACCTTGCTGCCACCGGCCATCCAGCTTCCTCGTCGATTGCCACCATTGCCACCATCGTTGGAGAGGCTATCATGCTACTAGTGCTCAAGCTGCAGCTAGTGCTGCTTTTATGCATGAAAGGAAGAGTAATGAAGAGAAGAGAAGGAGAAAGGGGTCTCACTCAATGGTAGGGATTTTCCTCTTATTTTGTATCTCCTTTTGTTTCGTGTAATTAGGAGTAGAAAGGGATTGATTTGGATCCAAAATCAGTGTTTGAAATGGGGGATTTTTGGGTGTTGCATGTTGAGTTCTATTCCATGGTGGTTTATATTTGTGGTAATGGAGCTTCTCAAGTTAGGGGTTATCTTAAGGTTGTATGGGGGATTTGATGGCTTCATAATGATCTGTGCATGTGCGGTAGATAGTGGTTTATGTTTCATGACATTCAGATGAGTTAAGTGGGTGATTTGAGGCTTGGAATCATGATTTTGCAATTTTGGAATTGGCCTACAGCCTTACCTAACATTAGGTAGCTGCTGAAGGGCCTCCTAACATTAGGCAACAGGTCCTTAACATTAGTAGTATGCTAGGGTTTCTAATTGGCCTAAAATTAGGGTTTCTAATGCTAGGAGTCCTAAGGAATGATAGAGCCTAGTTTATAAGCTAATTAGAGGTCTGATAGGTGCTTTATTAGGTGAGAAAATGGTTAAATTGTAGTTTAACCCAAGATGGGTTTAGAGAGTCTTTAATGGAGCATGAATCTCTTTAATGGATTAAAAGCAATCTAAATTGGCTAAGTAACAACTTGAACCCTATATGATGAATTCAATGACTTGATTCAAGTCTACTAAAAAGAAATGCTTGGATTCTAAGTTCTTGGGTAAAGACCCCAGGCGATATAGTAGGTAATTAGGGTTGTTTGATCTAGTTCAGACTAGGGGAAAAAGGACTGAGAAATGATTAGGTCAAATTGGTGAGATCATAAGGTTGTACCCTTGGACTTGGTGAACCATGGGTTCACTACTTGGGTGGGGGACCCAAGGTGTTGCGGTAGCTAAAGGCTACCAAGCATTTTGCCATGGAACTTGGAGGGTTCTTGGATTCGGTGAAAGGCCATGGGTTGTCATTGGTGCTTGGTACTTGGATGTACCTAAATCAAACTTGATGCAAAGGTACTCGTGCCTCTAGGCTTGGCTAGTGCTCGCGTGCATAGCAAGGGAATGCCAGGGTACATGTGACTAGAGGCTCACATGGCACCTGTGGATATGGAAGTGGCAAGATACTTTGATGGATTGGTTGAGATCTCGTCTAATGGTTGATTGAGAGGGCACACTTGAGGATTGTGCTCCTACAAGCAGCTACTCCTAACGGGAGCATTGGTGTGGCTCGACAATTCTAGCCAATCCTATGATGATCTGGTTTGATCTATGACTGGTCCTTGTTGGACACGAACCAAGCTTGTGCTTCATGGTCGTAAGGGATAGGCCTGGGTAGCTCCTAAGAGGCTCGACTCTTCTGACTGATGTTAGCAACACTCTTGATTCATCGAGAGCGGGAATGCCTTTCTCAAGGATCAACAAACTTGCTAGCCTCTCCCCTAACCAATAAGTGGCTATCAGGTTGGAATTCAACGGAAGGGATGCATTTTAATCTCCTCTCATAGAGAGGGATGATTCCCAGAATCTTATCATTGAGGCGAGTGAGAGAATGAGTTATACTAATCAACTCATGAGGATCTGGGGCAGCTTGATGAATGGGTCGTGGACCACAATGATTGGTCAGGTTAGACCAAGTTCAAGAGTTAGAACCTAGGGTGTTGGGTATGGGCTAGGGATTTAGCTAATTAGTAAGACTGTATACTACCTTGTATTTTTTATTGCAGTACAGTAGAGGTTTCTTCCCTATTGGGTCGATTGGTTGATCCCTGCTTTGTGACCTAATTTCAGGTGTTTACTATCATGTGTCATTGACACTCAAGATTTATCATTACGCAGTGATGAGCACAACTTCATACGCAGAAAGATTTGCGTTAGAAAACCCATCATCGTAATGCATAGCAATATGCTACCAGATAAAATTTATAACCGAAACTCGAGATGAGCCCCGGTCAAACATGGGAAGGCGAACATTTGGTTTTGAGAAATCTGCATTTTGTTTTTATTTATTTTTATTGTTTTTTTATTTTTTGTTATTTTTTTGGAATTTTCATAAGACAGGAGATCAGGTTGACAACATAATTATCAAGCTAATCTACTTGCAAAGTAAGAAAGAGAGAGAGAGAGAGAGACAGAGAGAAAATATCAATAGTTAGTTAAACAATGTTTGCTATAGATATGAAATGGAAAGCTACACTAGAAAGTAGTAAAAGATAGAATGGGTTGAGAAGAGTCCCCCTTGACGGTCGATTGGGGGACAGCTCGCTCTGACGTCGCCTGGATGAAGGTGGCGGCAAGCTAGAGGAAGGAGAATGACGGCGGAGGAAGGAGGATAGGGCAAGATGGTGTTGCAGCGAGGATCTTCTTTTGGAAGGTGGTAAGAAGATGACCACAAGATGCTGCATGAATGGGGGTGAGAGGCAGGAAATATTTTCATTTTCTACTCTAGAGGAGCATCTTGGGCTTGGGAGAAGCTCTCTCTAGAGCCTTGGAGGTGGTGATAGAATGAAAGGAAGAGATGAAGAAGAATGGGAGGGGTTAGGGTCCTCTTATGGTGGAGGAAAGGATACATTTTGTACATAGGACATTTAGTGACAACCATAAACATTGCAGAAGATCTACCGCAAGTGTCGCTAAAGCACCAGCTCACGCACCTCACACGTGGCGCTTGCACGCGTGCTCTGCTCACCCGTGTCGCGAGAGCCTGTTGGTGATTCTGCCTTCGTGTGCAACGTGCTCCATGCTGCTGTGCATCCACGCTGCTGCATGAGCCGATGCACTACATGCGCTCACGCTTTTGCACGCTGTGCACATGCGATGGTGCGTGCATGCCCATGGGTAGCTTGGATAGAGCCACGTGGTGCGATATGGGTCATCAATCTTCTTTCCTTTGTAAGGGCTGCTACAGAAGTTCGATTGGGTCGATTTTTGTGCCGTTGGGCTGCGATCGTTGGCCTGAATCCATGCGTGAGGTTGGATTTGTCGTTTAAAGCTCTGAATTGCATCACCTAGTCCCTTGGCTGTTGATCTTCCTCGGAGTGCATAACGTGCTATGAGGCTCTGTCAAGATGATTTCAAAGGTGTTGTACTCCGATCATCGTCCTAATTAGATCCGTATGATCGAATCGTCAATTTGAAGCTTCGAATTAAATCCCCTTCTCTCATTGGCATAAAAGGATGCAATTAACCTAAAATTTCTACGGACTGCTCTAAATGCAAAATGTTGCATGTTATGCAATATTTATAATATGGAATGTATATCTAAGCTTAGGAACATGCATAAATAAACAGTTTATCCTAATCAATTGTGTCTACATCATACCCCCGTGCCTATCTTTTGCTAGCCCCTAGCAAAATCAAACTAAATGCTATGTATAAAAAAAAATTTAAGATCTAATTAGTTTGGTAGGATTTGTTGATTGCATTAGAAAATTTCAACTAAGGACCTAATTATAAAAACTCAACGGTACCTGGGTGTCTGCCAAAATGTAGACCACCCAAGTCCTTGCCTTATTTTGAGAAGGGAAGATACATTTTCTTTTCTATTTTTCTTCTTTTCTATTTTTTTTTTATTTTTGAGTTTAGGGTTTTGAGGCAGCTTTCTATGGCTACCCAACCCACCCAAGACTCGAAAAGAACTTTAAGTTTAAAGCAACTTTGTGAATGTGATCGACTCACTGAGTGACCGTTAAAACGGACTTCAAGTTTCTACGATCCTAGGTGACCTTAAGAGTTTCTGCGTAAAGGTTTATCTTTCTGATCGGTAGCTTTTTCACTACTTTTTTTTTATGGGGTCAACACATGGGTGAATCCAATGTATATCTCTCCGATTTATTCTACTACCCCAGTTCTTCCCTAAGTGTTTTGGGAATTATTTGTACATTTTTATGAGCTGTGCTCTGGACAACCGTCCAATAGGCTATTACCTACGGCAACTTGCCAGCCATACTCATGGAGTGAAATGTGATTCATTTTTCTATTTTTATTTATCTCCTTTTTCTATTTTTTTTATTTTTGAGTATCATTTTCTTCTTTTTCTAAGTTGGTGGCTTCCCTTATCTAAGATTTACCTAAAAGTACTACAATGAGTATGATCATGTAGCTGGTCTCAAGACAACTAGCCAATGAGTTGTTACCCACGATAACTTAATAGCCATACTACCTTAAAAAGTTTATTAGCTACCTAATTTCCATAAAAATCATCGAAAAGTTAGTACAAATAGTGTGTAGATGCCTAGACTTAAAGTCCCTTGAAATCAGAGGGTGGGTTGATAAGTCGTGTACTTATTACCCTAATTTATTTACCAAATTAAAATAAAATTAACTTAGTGAGGACTCGAGACCAAGTCCAAATTTTAGTGAACACCTGGGCTGATTAAGCCCAAAGACCTAAAGAGTCTAAGTGTTCAAGTCATAAACTACCGTCTCCTAAAGTTAACAACTCCTAATGCCTAAGATCTCTTCTCCTAATTCTAATTTTTTGGTTTTTTTTTTTAATTTTAACTTTTTTTATAAAAAAAATAAAATAAATTCCACGAAGCAAACAAAATAATTTTACGATTAAGTATACAACCCCCCCAAGCTTAGATGATGCAATGTCCTCATTGTAAAAATAAAGACATAAAAAGGATGGAATAAACAAAATATCACCTAAATATCATGACAATCTGGTCAGCTCTGCAAAGTGGAAGGAGTATACACACATGCTGAGTTTATTGCCTTTAGCTAGGTAAATATACAAACAAAGAAGAAATTAGGAATTCACAAATGCGAGTTAGGATCAGAATTAAAAGATTGATCCTTAGAACCGCCAAAAGAAGATGTCCACAGATGTGGACCAAGTTGTGGTGCAAACCCATGCCCCAGAGTCGAGTGGTTCTAAGGTTCTGGATGCAAATCATCCAGAACCTGAGATTATTGTGTTTGCGAGGTTGGGCCTGTGGTTTTATGGTGTAAAACCCAAGACTAAAGTGGCAGACAATGGTTAGATCTAATTCATTAAATTCGAGTGTCCACATAAAATTCAGCTCAGAAAGATAGTCAATTATTTCGAGCTTGGGTTGCATGAAAAAGATATCATATGGGTCCTGAAAGAAGGTAGGTGATTTCAGGTCAACAGGAACCTTTAAATCGAAAATCATCTTTCCCTCAGAAGTAGCCTCCCAGATTTTCATTTCCAAACTTCTACCCTCTAAGTTCAAGTGCTAGATTTTCGAGACCTCAAGCATATCATTCACCCCCATGTGATATATCCAAGTCCAGTAATTGTAGTTAAATCATAATTGACTTGGGTTTGATAATTTCAAGATCATCGCTATATTCTTTAGGGTACGGAAGATAGATGGGGCTACTGATTGAATCTTCTAATAAATCAAGATTTGAGTCCTCCAAGTTAGCCTCAACCGGATTACAATCTTCCATAATCGGGCTATCAAATGGTTCATCAGATTCCTCAGGCCCATTTGTCTCACTAAAATCATCTTCCTTAAGCTCAAGTGAGACTTCACTAAGAGATGCTTCACCCTCAGGATCAAAGAATTCAAGATCATCATTAATATATGTCTCAGAGATATCTATCATTTCCTAGTACTTGGAGACATATTTTTCCTCATTCCTTGTCCCAGGGATCTCGGGTGAGGCAATCGGTTCATCCTCAATTGGTTGCTCTAACCCAACTTGGTCATCCCCAATCTCCTAAAATGTGTCCCCCCCAACAGGTGCTTGAGCAGGTTCAGACATTGGTTCTCTTGAAAGGGGTTCATCTTAAGAATCGCCCCAAGATTGGACTAGAGCAACCACAAATTTCATTCTCAATCTTGACAATTTCCTAAGTAGAAACTCACGTGGGCCTCTATCCTTAACATCTTGGAGCCAATCCAAGAAAGAACTATTATGTTCATCAATCATTTTGATCATAGGCTTCAATGCTTCAGTGCATGGTGTTGGCTGAGCTTCTAAAGATTGTACAATGTTCCTCAAGTTAGCCAACACCCTATCCTGGACCTCGTTCACTTGATCTGAATGGTTCGATTCAGGATTGGGTGGGTTTGGGTTTAATCTAGGGGAGTCAAGAAATTGAGGTCCCCCTTGATAATAGGTCATTTCGGGTTGTTGAAAGAGAGGTGGTGACCTATGTTCAGCATAATCTAGGGCAGGGTAGGAGTTATATCCTTCCTGATTGAAGATCGAGTTGGTTTGTTCATAAGAGGGTGGTGATCTATAATTAGTGTAGGCATGTGAAGGATACTAATCATAGTCTTGTTGTCCAGGGTTAGGCCCTGGACACTAAGGTCCGAAATCATATCCCCAATCAAAGTTATCTAGAAGAGGAGATGGGGAATCATAAGTCGATTCAAGATAGTAATCATTTTGAGGATAAGTGGTGGTAGGGGGTAGGATTGGAACTGTGCGTAAGGTGTGGAAGAATACATGGTGAAGTAGGAGGGAAAATAGAATAGAGAAAGCTGCCCTGCAGTATAATCAACCAAACCTGTCCTTAAGTGGGTTAGCCTAAAGACCTATAGACTCCTAGGACCCATTTTGATATGACATAAACGATTTGGTCTACATCTATCTTGTCAATCCAGTTAGTTCGAGGGAGGGGTTGGGGAGAAGGTTCTTCCTTTGGCTTGTGAGTCCAGTTCCTTTGATGCCCCTCAACCGCGGTCGTTTGATGCTATCCCTTAGATAGACGTCAAATGGACCAGTAGAAGCAAATTAATCGAAAAAAATCTCAGTTGGAGCCCCAAAGAGTGAGTTAATCCTTAAGGTCAACATCTACTCAGTTTTAATTAGGATTGGGATGATTATGCTCTTGGAATGTGATAGGCCCTTTAGATGGGTTGTGCCCTTAATGATCAATTCATATGTGTGTGTGCACAACCAGGCTTTTCAAACAACGTTATTTGATGATGTGTCTTTTAGGGTTTAACCTTATTTAGTAGCTTTTAGGGTTTAATCTTAGGTGTATTCAATAAAGTTTAGGAGAACACTCCAAGTTTTGCAAGCACGGGTGTTGATATATTCATCTAAAACTCAAAAAGATGTGGAGTGCCTGGTTTAGCCCTAAAAATCAACCCTAAGTGGCAAGCTAGTTGATGGATCAGTTTTAAATTAAGTGATACGGCCCAAATAATTCAAGCAATTGGCCTGTTGCACCACTTGATTACAGCACAAAAAATATTTAACCTATTCAGATTTCTACTCCCTTATTTGTGTGTTGTGTTAAGGTGTACCGGATCCATAGGTCAAATTCCGATTAAGTGGTAAAATTAATGTGATTGTGCGCCTTAGGTCAAAATTGTGGTGTTTAATGTGTATAACTTTCAATAAATCCCACAATCAGATAGTTTTTTTTTATTTACTTAATAAATATGGGTGGGTGAGGTGAGTGGAGTGACAATCAAACAACCAAGATCTAGGCTAGGTGATTGCACAACAATCATAGGCCTAATTCGCCTGAATTAAGGTAGAACCTAGCTTAACATGGGCATTCTGCATGCATACACATCATACTTTCCATCTTAGATGATTTATATGTTTTAACGAAATAATGTGCCATTTGAGAGGTATTATTAATTACAAGTAATCCAGGGCTATGGATGAGCGATCCAACTTTATGGATCTATTCGAAATAACGACTGGAGTCCAATGCATCCAAAAGCGCATCAATCAGACTCCCGTAACACCTTAGGGAGTCCACAGAAGAAGCAGGAGCCAAAGGGGAAATTAAAGAATATTTGGACCTCAGATGACAAATCCAACCGCACAGATCGAACCAGATTGACATTCGTAGTCTAACGGTGCAGAAATCAACTTAATCGGAGGCCTACGTCATCAAATACAAGAAGAAGATGGATGGACACATTGGCGCCACGTGGGCATGGTGAGGGGGTGGCTAAAATTAAAGAATATTTGGACCTCAGATGACAAATCCAACCGCGCGGATGGATCCAGATTGACGTTCGTAGTCTAACGGTGCAGAAATCAACTTAATCGGAGGCCTACGTCATCAATACAAGAAGAAGATGGATGGACACGTTGGTGCCACATGGGCATGGTGAGGGGGTGGCTGCAATGGCACCACATGGCACCATTGCAGCCACCCCCTCACCACGCCCCAATCATGAAGGAGAACCACAGGCCATTGGATCATCATCGAACGACCGCAATCGCACCATCGCAGCTGCCCTCAGCCACCTTACCAGAAGAAACAAGATCTTGACCGTTGGATTCCCATCTAATGGCTGAGAACACACTCCAAAAAAACCTAAATGCAACCAACTTGTGGGAGTAGCACGTTGGTTCGCACTCCCTCCACGAGACGGGCAGCGTAGGATTGAAACACACTCCATGGGGATTTAGGAGAAGCGTCGCCTGCAGATGAAATTCTATCGTCAGATCTCCATCAAGCGGCTCGACAACGAACACGTGGTGGACGCGGAGGCATTGGACGGAGACGTGTGCGATGACGCATGCGGAAAGGTGCAAGAGCATGCTTTAGGATTTTCAAAGACGTGGTAGAGCACACATTTAAGCCGTCCAATCTTACGATCGAACGATTGAGGTTAAGGCACTCAGAAGAGACGAGCGGCAAAGGAGAAAATGCGAAGGGTGTGTGCAGGCGATCTACAGCCATGCGATGGAGGATGGACTCTCCACAGAGCACCATGTGGCAGCATCGAAGCAAACCGAGGGTAAAAGAATGATTTGGAAGGATTAATCAGGGCCATTGATCTCCTGATCAATGGATCTGATTAATCCAAGGCATTTGCACGAATTTAAGGGGCCAAATGCCCTCTTTGTCCCCCACCAAAGCTATAAAAAGAGGCCAAAGGGTGCCCCTTTTTGAAGGCATTCCCTTAATTCTCTTCTTCTTCCTGTCTTCTCAACATCTGTTTCTGCATCTCAATTTGAAGCATTCATTGGGCCACCCCGACGGATTGTTGCTGCTCTTCCCAACCTCTCCAAAAGGCCACCACAAACCACCCATGGTGCCCTTGTTCTTTTACAACAGTAGCTTGTTTATTTTATGTTTTATTCAAATGCATGTATCCAATTTATGTTCAATCTCTCCTTGTGACATAAATATTGTGATTGATTGTTCCTTTTACGTAGTCTTTATATTTGAAATAAACGCATGAAATCAAAAGTTCTTTCTGCCTCCCTATGATCGACCAAGACTCACCAAGTTCTATTAGTTTATTTGCTCGAGACATATTTCATGCTATACTACAATGTGTTAATTTTCTACGTGATCTATGTCACGACAAAATTGGCGTCGTTGCTGGGGAGGCAAGGAGACTTTTGATTTTATCTCTAATACAATATTTTTGTGTGCAGGAACAACGACACGAAGCGGCAAACGAGGAAAAGTGGGCGCTGCAAAAATCAGGTGCACACATTCCTATTAGAAAATTGACCAGAAAGTAAGTGTCATTTTTAAAATTCAATAGCCGTGTTTCTAGTTCTTCAAAAATCCTGAAATTTGGCTTAGAACTAGACCTTCAAATTATCTTTCCAATGCCATCTTCTTCTAAAAAGAAATTCCTTATGTGGAATTTTTAAAAATTCATGGAGTATATACTAGTCAGATTGCTTGAAAATAGAACTTTTATAAGGTTTAAAAATTAATTCTCACTAACATGCAAATCAGATTGACTCAAAATTTTTGACATGAGAAATATAATGAAATTAGGTGTCAACATCATATTTTTACAAAATTTTTGGAGCATATTTGATATATTTTCCAACAAGAAAACTAACATGGTGTCTAAATCCCAGATTTGACCGCTGGTTAGCTAAAAATTCATAACTAATTGTTGGAAAAAGAAAAATTTTGGAAAAATACTCTCTGAAAAGCTTACTATAAAAGGAATCTTCTTTCCAAGTTTCAAATTAGATGGATTCCATCTTACCTTAGAGTGTACTTTGGAATTGTGGTCTACAATTTGAAAAAAAAAGCTTAGAAGTGCATGAGCCAATAGGACCACATTGACTAACTTGGACTTCGACGAGCCCAAAAGTAAGTCGATGAGGCGAGTCACCTTGTGGGCCACCCATGATCTACTACATTGAAGAAATAAGTTAAGAATTCAAGAAAATACATCAAATAACCTACATTTGGCTTGAAACTACTGGGTACTTCCAACCTCTCTTGCAAAACATGGTGACTAAGCCTGCGAGGTAGTGTCAAATGGTCGTGGCTGTTCCTTACTTGATTTGGAATCATTGGGTGAAATTTTATGATTTTAGGAGGCCTGTGGTGTTCGGAATTGATTTTTCAAATTCGGACAGAAGTCTGGATCTGAAGAACAGAACACCTGCACTTGAAATGGAGTGGTGTTTAAAGGTGCAAACAAGGAAACAATGAGTTTTAAATTGCACCACTCCACTTAATTAAGATATTTAAGATCCTGAGAGCCAAGTTTAATATTTTTTTGGTAGTTTTTAAGGATAAAAGTGACAAGAAAGGGAGAACCAATATGAAATTCCGTGGGAAGTGAGAAGACAAGATACTTCAAGCTTCTCCAAATTTCCTGCTTTCTTTCTGCAACTGATTCCTGCACACACAAGAGAAAAGAGAGACAAGGGGATGAGATCCACTTCAAGCAAGAGAATTAATCAAGCAAAGTCGTGCCTCCCTAGCAACAGCGTCAAAAAGTGATTGCAAAATTTTACGCAGTTTGTAAAATACATGGTTGTAACATGCAAAATTGATCAACTCTTAAATTTATAAACCAAGATAGTGGGGTATCTAGGGTCATCCAAGGAGGCCAAATTATTTGAAAATCAAATCCTTTGCTTAGAAAATAGATCTCAACTTTCTTTTTGGTCTTTTTCAATATATAATTTTTATGTCGAGAAATAATGAAGGCGAAATGCAAATTGTTGACAAACAAACAACTAACACCTATAATCACTAAGATAAAACCTAAGTGACAAATATGACCCCTCCCTAAGCTCACTCTAGACACGTGGAGGCCTGGGGTAATTAGGAAGTGGAAGTGAAAAAGTGCTAGAACAAAGATAAAGCTACAGAAAATGAAAAGAAGGCAAATTGATTTAATAGAATTTGTGTTTTACAAAAAACATGTAGAGGAATGCCTCTACTTAAAATGGAAAATATAAAAGCAATAAAAACACAAACCCTCTTGCAAAATCTGGTGAAGAAGGGAGTCTTCTTGCTCCAAGCTTAACTGCTCCTTGACTTGAAAAGAAGGTCTCCTTCTTCTCCTTCCTTGAATGCACCTCCAAGGTGGATGCTCTCCACCTCAATTCTTTCCTCCTCCAAGGGTGGTCGTGCACCACCCTTTCTTCTCCTTGCCTGGCTGTCCTCTTGGTCGTGAAGATCATCCTCCTTCTTGGCATGTCACAAAGGGAAGGAATAGGGAGAAGAAGGCACCAAGGGGGCGGGTGATGTGCCCCCTTAATCTTCTTCTCTACTCCTTCTTCTTGGCCGTAGGTTTAGGTGGAAGTAAGGTATAAATTATCTAATGGGAGGATGAAGAAAATGGTGGTAGGTGATGGGTTTTTATTGAGTGGGATGGGGGTAGGGTTGGTGTGAGTAGGTGGAGGGCTAGGATGGAGTTTGGTGGTGGGTATGGGTGGTTAAGTTAATCCTAGGGCTAGGGTTAAGTGGAACCACCTAAGGGGTGCTAAGGAGGGTAGTTAGGGCTGGCCAAGGGGCACCTAGAAGTGGCACCAACCATGGAAGGGTGCCATTGGTTGGTGCCAACTTGAAGGCTTCTAGAAGGTGGGTGAGGTGTAGGGTGGATAAGGCTTGGAAGGGCTAGGTGTAGGGTGTAGATGGGAGGTTATTTTGGTGCTAAAAGGAGGGGGTTCTAGAAGGCTTAGTTGGTGCCAAAATAGGTGTCTTTTGGAAGGAGGTAAGGGGTGAAATGGTGACTAGGGTTGGCACCAACTTAGGGGTGGACTAGGTTGCTCGGTGGACTTAGAGTTAGGGTTGATTGGTGGAGCTAGTTAGGTGGGGTTTTAAGGTTGTAAATGCCAAGGGAGTTGGAGCCTAGCTAAGCTAAGCTAAGCTAAGCTAGCTTAGCTAGTAATAGAGTAGAGGAGGAGGCAATGGGAGCTAGGGTTTGTGAAGAGGAGCTGGACAGAAGAAGCTCGGAGCTGAACTGGAGCTGGCAACTGTTGAAGAGGATGGCATGGAGCTACTTTAGCTGACTTAGCTTGCTAATTCTTTGCTAGCTAATAAGCCAAGCTAATGTAAGCTGGCTTCTGCGACAAAGAGCTGAGGTGAGCTGGGTCTGGTGCTCCTGGGGAGGATCAAGCTGGTTGAGGCAGCTAAGGTAGCTTAGCTCAACTGAGTTGAGCTAAGCTACATCCCTGGGAGCTGGACTTGAACTTCCTGAGCTGAAATGAAGTCATCTTTAGCTAGCTAGAGTTGAGTGGAGCTGGATGTAGCTAGACATGAGTTGTGGTGAACTCCAGTCAACTCAGCTGAGCTAGCTAGAGTTCCCTATGGACTAATGGGAGCTGAGATGAGCTAGACTCAGCTAAGTTGTGTTGCATCTAAGCTGACCTGAGCTAGGGTGAGCTAAGATGAGCTCTCTTGAGCTACCATTCAGCTGAGATGAGCTAACCCTAGTTCAGGTGAGTTGAATTCCAGCTATGGCGAGTTGGATCAAGCTATGTTCCAGTTGGTGTGGTTTCTCCTTCACTAGTTGCCTTCCTGAGTGCAAGGGTTCTAGGGATCTGGCAATCTATATATCCCTAACACATAGAAAAACATATTAAAAAGACAACAAAAAGAGCAATGCATGCCTAACCTAATTATTTCCTAAATGCAATTGAAAAAACCCATTTGCAGAGCAAAATCCTAAGAGCTAGGTTTGTTTTAATGCATGAGAATGATGATAAACTAGTGTTTATCAGCGGTTGCAGGGTAACGGAACTAGAGGCGAAAGCCAAAGGAAGAACCTTGATTGTAGTCCCCTCGTAACCAGACTGGTTAGGTTAGCCTGAGAGGTGGGAATTCGTTACAGTTGGTCTCTAGCTGAATTTTCAATAACACAAACTTAAATGAAAAATCAGGTCATCTGATCTAAAGGACCACTATGATTAACAAGGCCTTAGCATTGTTCTGCTTGACTACACCAACCCTTTGGGTTGGTGTATGCAAGGAAGAAGGTCATTAACACCTGAACTTGCGGGACCTTGGGAGCCAAACCCAAGGTGGCAAAGGAGATTTTCACCCGACCTCTCTTCTCAACCTTCTTCCACCTGATTAGCTGAGATGGCTAATCTCAGTCCTTGAATTCGTCAGGACCTTGAGAATCAGGACCCAATGGCTCATCTGGAAGCTAGGGTCAAGGAAATGGAATAGAAATATGAGCAGAGTATCGATCGGATTCTCATGACACTCGACAGGATGCAGCATTTACTACATGGAGAACAACTGTGAGACTTCTATGATCCAGCGACAATAATCATAGAACCTCAGTTCTGGATTCCCATAGGCGGAGATGCATTCAAGTTAAAGTTGAATATCATAAGTCTAATTCAAACTCATTTCCACGGAAACTCGAATGAGGATCCCTTCCAGCACCTTGAAGACCTGAGTCGGATTGCAGAGTCAGTTCGACCCAAGAATCTAGATATTGGAATTATTCTCATGAAGCTTTTTCCTTTTCCTCTCAAGGATAAAGCTGCTTAATGGTTCAAGACCATCGAGAGGCCAATTGTAACCTGGGAGGAATTACATTGTGAATTCCTCCAAAAGTTCTTCCTGATCGGTCGAACAAATGCCATGAGGTCCGCAATCACGACCTTTGCTCAAGGTCCTGGAGAGAAGCTACATGACGCCTGGGACAGATTCCACGATCTTCTCAGGAAGTGCCCACACTATGTTGTACTCAAATGGCACCTCACGCAAGTATTTTACCATGGGCTGGATGACACACATCGGTACCTGGCCGATGCATCTAACGATGGCAATTTTCTTGCGAAGGATGAGAACAGCACATTTGAAGTGTTTGAGTCCTTAGCAGAGAACTTGATGAATTCCACCTTAATGAAATAGTTCCAGCGACTTGGACAGCAACGAGTTAATGTCCACGAAGCTCAAGCCGAGTCAGTCCAAGCCGACATGGACATTATTACCAGAAAGTTAGATAAGGTGGATCTGCTTGATAAGAAGCTCGATTAATTAATGCGAGCGAGATCCAGATCTTCTAGCACCACCACTCCATCTTACTCCTCTCAAGCATCCTGAACCCCCTTTGCTCGTACATATCCAGTTACTCGGGATGTTTTCTCTCAATCTTCGCGGGATCCTGCATACCAGGAACCCGTGAACATTATGGATCTGGCACCGTACAATCAGGGTTACACACCACATGATGACGTAAGTGCATATTCTTTTGATGAATTCGCATCTGAGATGTCTTCGGCTTACGAAGATGTCAATGCCATTCAGGGATACGAGCATAACAACTTGTATTCTAAAACATATAATCCTAGTTGTCTCCAGCATCCCAATTCGCTTGGTCTGGTAATCCACAAAGATCGAGTCAAGTTCCACACGACCAGACTAGACAATACAAAAATGCGTAGAGCATGTGTCCTAGGTAGTAGCCATTCCTGTCTCAACAGCGACAGACACACTCTATCTATCAGTCGCTGCACCAAGCTGCCAACTACCCTCCAAAGTGGGCCGACCCTTTCGAGTTGCTGAAGGAGGAATTTCAGTCATCAATTCAGAAATCTACTCATGACAACCTCCAAATAATAAAAGCAATGGTTGACTAAATATAGAGCATACAGAACATGCAAAATCAGATGATGCAGGAGCATAGATCACAGGGAGCTTTGCCCTACCAACCTGTCCCAAACCTGAGATATGTGCAAAATTAGGGTGCCCTGCCTAGATTCCAAGCACCCCAGGGGAAGCACACGTTGTTATGCAAGCACCTCCCGCACCTCCTGGCTATGGGCTCGATCAGCCACCTCTGTTGCCAAACCCTGTGTATCCAGACCAACCGGCTCCTCTGCCCCTGCATGAACAGCATGCTGATGCAAAAGCTGTCACCTTAAGGAGTAGAAAGACTATGCTGGACTCTCTACCTAGGCATGCGAGTAACGATTTTCCCTGCACTATACCACAAGATGGCTCACAACCCTCTTCCTCTCACAAGCCATCTTCATTAGATAAGGGAAAGAAGCCCCTAGACCCAAAAATTCCCATCCCTTTTCCTGTGACCCTAACACGAGATTTAGCTCAAAAAAAGGACACGTGGAATTTCGAGAACCTGAAATCTATGTTCAAGGAAGTTCACATTTAGGTCCCTCTCCTTGAAGCGATAGATCACATCCCAGTTGTTGCTAGATTCTTTAAGGACTATTGTACTCCGAAGTGGCAGCAGAGGATCAGATGACAAGTGGTATTATCTGAGGAAGCCAGTGTAGTTATTTTAGCTGACTTACAGCCCAAGAATAAGAACCTAGGCACACCACTGATTTCTTGCTTTTTGTAGGATTCCCCTTTTGATAGGGCCCTTCTTGACTTGGGGTCGTCCATCAACCTAACTCCCACCGCAGTATTTGATCGATTTCTATTTAGGGAGTTAAAACCCACCTCAGTTACCATACAATTGGCTGGCCAATCTATAAAAACACTGAGGGGGGTGGTTGAAAATGTGATCGTAAAAGTCCAAGGATTCTGCTTTCCAGTGCACATTTTTGTTCTTGATAGGGAGGTTCCTCCTAATCTTCGTGACGCACCGATTATTCTAGGTCACCCATTTTTGGCAACCACCTGTGCAAACATCGACTGTGCATCAGGGTGCATGGAGATTGCCCTGGGAAATGAAAAGCTTAAACTAGACATTTTTAGGGCATTGATGAGAACCTCATCATGAGCCATAACTAGCTCATTTTGACCCAATACAAAGGATAAAAGCTCCTACATATCTCAAGGAAAGGCTTAACTCAGAGAATTCTGAGTTTGAGAAGAAAACCAGTCATAAGGGGTAAAAGTGCAATTTTACCAGTATAATCTGCATACAGGGTAATTCAGGGCCCAAACACAGGTCAAAACAGCTTAATAAGAATAAAAGTGGGATGAGATGATCTAGCAAGGGCTACAGCACTTCCAAGGAACCAAATGATAATCTGTAACCCTAAAACAACCCACTTCAATTCACAAGGTTCGAGGAAAAGTAAAAATAGAATAAACCCTCTAAAATTCATAGAAAAATAATCTCTAGGGTTTAGAACCTTCAATTTGGCCTTTAGAACCCATTTTGACCTACATTGAGAACCATGCCCAATTAATAACTTAATTTGGGTTTTTGCGCAAATTGACCGGTCAAACAAGGTTTAATATGAAAATGAAATTCACCATCAGATTCCTTAGGTCTTAATTAGTCATGTATAAAAACTTGAGCCTAAGAAGAAACCCCCTTGACCGACTTCACACTTTGGTCCTCATATATTTACTCTTTGGCCCTCAACTTTTGAACCCTCGCATTTTGGCCCCTAACTCTCCTTCGTTCTTTGCAATCAGGTCCCTCCTGCAAAACCCTGCCAGCACCATGCTCCGGCGACCTTGCGCGGAGCATGGCGCCGCGCAGGGTGAGGTGGGGGACCTGGCAAGTAAACCGGGGGTGCCCTACGTCGTCAGCCGTCGCAGGGGCACCCCCCTGGTCATTGTAGCCCACCATACCGGCCGTGCGAACGCACGGACGGTATGGGTTCGTGTTCCGACCATTCTCCGGCGAGGGAGACACGTCGTCTCCCTCCGCCTTCCTCCCTGTTTCATCCCTATAAATAACCCCGCTGCTCCACCGACCAGGGCAGCCTGGATCTGACGGAGAAAATCCCCAACTTTCTTCTCTTCTTCCTCCGGCAGACGCTCACCAGCTCCGGCGGCTTCCTCCCCCTCCACCTCTTCGCTCTGCCGCAATACCAGCAGCAGAGACTTCCTCCCCTGCTCTTCCCGCGCCACGCCGCACCCAGCTGGCGCCTCTCCGGCTCTCTGCTCGCCGCCGCCCCTCTCCCTGAGCATCGTCTTCTCCGGCGACAGTCGATACGACTGTCGCCCTGTTCCTCCCCCTTCGTCCCTGCAAGTAAGCTAGAGCTACTCCCCTTCTCCTCCTCTTTCTTTCCCCGCTTTCAATTTATTCAATTAAGCCCTCTACCGACCCTGACCACCTTCACCCCCTTCGCCTCCGACCACCCTCCGGCGAGCCGTTCCCATCACCTCAGCAACCCACACGGCTCGCCGACCCTCACCGCACCTCCACCTCATCACACTGAGCACCCCCCACCCCTCCACTGCCACTCCACACCTCCGTAACACTCCCCCGAACAAACCCATTCCTCCGGTTGCAGTCCGACCCAGGGCTGCCACCAGACACCTCCTTGCGGCCTGCCGCGCAGCTCCTCACCTTCGCCGTGCCACGGCGAAGGTTCCCTAGTGGTTTGATTAGGCCGCGAGGCCATATTCATGTCCAACAGGTTTTGAGGTCCGACCGCCATTGACGCACCTTAAGGCAGCTTCTCCCGCACTCCAGGCTCGAGGACGCCAGGTCTCCAGCTGCTGCGGGGTACGGGGCGTCGTGCGAAGGCAGCCAGCCAGCAACTTATGCAGATAGAAGCCGCAGCTGCAGAAGCCAAGCCGCGGTCTCCCAGCAGGCGCACGCGAGGAACGGTCTGCGTTTAGTCCCACATCGGTAAGCCTCACACACGTTCCACTGTTTAAATTGATTTCGTGCACTAGCCTCATTGCCTCAGTACACGGGGTGAGGTCCCCTTACACCCGCCCGGTTACCCGGTCTCGTCCGCGCTCACGCCTCGCGGACCTGACCCGACCCGACTTAGACTGACTGCACTCCTCGCCCACCACACACGCCGGTGGGCCTGGACCCGGGCCTGACCCGAACCCGATTACCCGGTAGCTCTGGGAGAGCTTTCCCAAGAGTGGTTTCACAGAGAAAGAGAGACGCGGGGGGGGGGGGGGGGGTAGAGTAGGTTTTGCCTCTTGACGAAAAACTCTGAAGTGTGCAGGCCAAAGAAGAAGAAGAAGGAACTGCACTGTAGCAAATGCATAGTTAAGTCGTCTAAGCACCGGGTCAGACGACGGAAAGTCAGCAGCCAGAGCAGGAAAGAAGGCAGGCTGAAGAAGAAGGAAGAGCAACGGCCAAAGCAGAAGAAGAAGAAAGGAAGACTTAGTAGCTGAAGGCAGAAGCTCTGCAGCCATAAAGAAAAAAAAAGGGGAAAAGAGAAAGGGTCACCACGATTGCAGAAGAAGAAGAAGAGAGGTCAAGGCAGAAAACCAAAGAAGAAGAAGAACAAGGAGCTCTGAAGAAAGAAGAACATCACCAACGCAGGAACAGCAGGAAGAAGAAGAAGAGCATCACCATTGCAGAAGAAGAATATCACCTCTGCAGAACAGAGAAAAGAAGGAGATCTAAAGAAAAAGAGAAAGAAGAGCATCCCCCTCTGCAGAACAAAGAGAAAACAACAAATTCTTTCCCTCTCTCTTTCTTTTTGTAAAAGAAACATGTATATCTCTAGAATACGACTTGCTCCCTGAGTTCGACCTCGGGAACTCTTTCATTTTCCGAGTAAAAAAATTTATATTTGAAATGTTGGTAATAACCGGCTTTACTACAACGTTATAACAAAACCCTCAAACCCGGTTGTCGCGACGTTTCATTTTGGCGCCGTTGCCGGGGAGCAACGACTATTCTAGAGGTAAACATTCCTGTTTCTTTTAAGTTCTGATAATCTCCTCTCTTTTGTGCAGCTACAGGAACTCAAGAAGACAAGCAACCACACAACCACTCCGAAGACAGGTAAATCTTTTCTCTCACTATTAACCCCTACACTCTAAAGAGGAAGAAAAGAAAAGAACAAGCAATATAGGGCTAACCTGTCTTCCATACTTAGTAACCATAAAAAGTTGCATGTTTTCAACTCATCACTCCTGCACACTATTAAGGGTATTTAAGGGCTAACACATTCTTGCTTGAGCCCTAATTGCCCAACAAAGAGTTAAATGGACCAAGTAGAGCCAACATAAGGTCAAACATTAGGATTTCAGTAGAGACACACCCCTTAATCAAGAATTGAGGAAATCCAAAAGAGGTGTGCCCAAGCCATTGATTGAAAATAATTAACAAGAAAAATCCTAAACAATTGGCTCTCTCTAAACACTTGAACCCTAAAAGACAGGACCTAAAAGCTCTTAAAGACAACAATAGGTAAAGTTGACCCCTTGGGTCAACCAACCTTAAATTAGGTCACTCTTTGCACTTAAAAAGACTAAAGTTCAAGTGAAACCTTAAGCACCCTGATCTTAAAATTGGTAGACTTAAGAGGTCAAGATCCCCATTCTGGTCTACCTGGAACCGCAGTGACAAGAGAGGTCTGGTGGGGGAAACCCTGTAACCCGTGGGGACGCTCTACCGTGTAGGGGTCTTCGCGGGACTCTCCCTCTCTGGCTGCCCAGGTAATTCTCAGGTGGACGATCTTTCTGATCAAGGGGTCCATCTGCCCCGCACCTCTATAGTCACCCAACACATTTTTGGGTGTCTTGATTGGGTCCAGCACCTTCTAAACTTACCTCTCCCAACTGTGCATGTACGGAAGGAGGTCTCTAAGACCACCCTTAAGACCTCCATTATAAATTCGCTCTCGTCAAGGCCAAGCCTCGACGCCCGTATTTGTGCAGCAACACCCTCACATTATTCTCTCTTCTGATTCAGAACCAAGTTCTTCTTCTTCCCCCATCATGGCTCAGCCAGTTGAGGAAGAAAATAATCTGGAACACCAGCTCCAGCGACTCAATGACCTCTTCCAAAACTTCGTACACCCACCACAGCGTCCTATGATGCGGGACCACTACAATCCTGCTACGGTGGCCATTGAGCCTCGAGTTAGAATCCCAATTGGAGGACCTGATTCCGAACTAAAGCCCAACATGATTCATGCTATACCTAAATTCCATGGGCTTAATTATGAAGATCCCTTCCAGCACATCAAACAGCTAAAGCATCTGGCCCACACTTTTGGATCAGATGCGCAAAATCGGGATATTCTTCTCATGAAGATGTTCTCCTTTTCTCTTATGGACAAGGCCGCCCATTGGTATCAAACTCAGACCCGGCCGATCAACACTTGGGAAGAACTTCAATCCGAGTTTTTGAAAAAGTTCTTTCCCGTTGGTCGGACCAACGCCTTGCGCCATCAGATTACACACTTCACTCAACAATCTGGAGAACCTCTCCATGAGGCATGGGATCGTTTTCAGGATCTCATGAGGAAGTGCCCCCATCACGGAGTTCCTAAATGGGAACAAGTCCAATCTTTTTACCAGGGACTCCGTGAGGACATCCGCCTTTTCGTCAATGCAACCTGCGGAGGAAACATCATGGGTCAACATGAAGACACCGTATGGGAGATTCTCGAAAACATGTGCGAGAACTCCATCAACAATGACTCCATGGGATTATTCGACAGGACGAATACCCGCGCAGCGACGAATCTTAAGGGAGCACATGAGACGCAGGACCTGTCCGCATCAGTCGACCTGGAATTAATGGCCAGTCGATTGGACAAGGTCTCAATCATTGAAAAGAAGGTGGATGAGCTGACTCAGCACTTGCAGCGAGCCACCTCTGCGCGTAACTCCTTTGCACAACCTCCTTCCACACAGGAGACTGTGCAAAACATCCTCCACCGATCCTCCCTTGGGATGGATCCATATCCATCCCCATCTGATTCTTGGACTGGAAGATCATCCGATCCTTTCTTCACCAGCCGGGGGAACTCCATTCCTCCTTTCCCTGATTCTCAGGAGGTTCCTCAGACCTGCGAGGACCTCAACGCCATCCAGAACGACCCATTCTCCAACACTTACAACCCTGGATGGCGAAACCATCCCAATTTTCAGTGGGCGGGAAATTCCCAAACCCAAAGACCACCTTTTCAGTCCCGCCCACAGCCCTCTCATCACTACCAGCCGCCTCAGCCTCGGCCCCACCCTACTTATCCATCAGGGCCAAATCAAGATCAAATGTCCTTAATCCTTCAGACTCTGGCTGACATTCAAAAATCGAATGCAGCCATTCAAAAACAGCACAAGGACGAGCTTACTGAAGTTAAAACTCAACTGGCCCAGTTGGCAAATTCTCGCCAGCCAGGCACACTCCCTTCCCAACCTCTTCCTAACCCAAATAACGTGCCAACCCAGAAGCGCGTTATGAAGCCTCAACTTCGCGTGCGGGATTTCAGCAGCAGCCACCCCTCCTACCAAACCCAAACCAAAATCAGGCCGGATTAAATTCTGTAACAACACGTAGTGGTAAGACAACTCAGGACCCGCATTATCCAAACCACTCCCAGCCTGATAACCATGACCCTAGGATAGCTATCCAAGGTACCGCTGTTCCAGACCCACAACCTGGACCTATCCTAGAGGAACCAACCAAGATCCCGTTTCCCGAGGCCCTGACCAAGGGAAAGAGGACCACCAAACCCATGGCCCCTGAGGAGGACCTGGTCAAGCTCTTTGAGCAGGTCCACATAAACATCCCCTTAATGGATGCAATCCGCCACGTACCAGCTTACGCACGATTTCTAAAGAATATATGTACACCCCAGCGTAAGCCGCGAACCAAGGGAGGGAGCCCAATTGTTCTGTCAGAGCAAGCCAGCTCTATAATCCTTAGTAGACTCCCACCCAAGGCAAAAGATCCTGGAACTCCCCTGATCTCCTGTAAGATAGGTGGTACCCAATTTGATAGAGCATTGTTAGACTTAGGTGCATCTATAAATCTGATACCCACATCCTTACTTGACCATCTGGAAGAATCTGAGCTGAAACCAACCGAGGTGACATTACAATTAGCAGATCGATCTATAAAGTCACCAAAAGGGATTCTCGAGGATGTTATCGTGAGAGTGCGGGATTTCTATTTTCCAGTGGACTTTATAGTCTTAGACATGGATGCACCTGAGAACCCTAGGGATACACCAATCATTCTAGGGAGACCTTTCTTGGCTACTGCTAGAGCCAACATCAGCTGTGAGGAGGGCCAAATAGAGCTTAAGTTTGGAGATCAAACACTGAAAATTGATATATTTAAGGCCCAACAAGGAATTAATTGCGGCGTCATCGAGCAAATTTGTGACATCAAGACTTTGGTTGATGAATCACACCTCCAGAATGACTTGAGTATGCCTCATCAACCACAGAAGGATCTTGACCCGCAAACAGAGGAGTCAAATCCAGATGTGAACAACCCAGTAACTCCCACCCTTGAACCTCACATCTATACTGAACCACCCGCTGCTGCTGAAAACCCCACCCTCGAACTGAAACCCCTTCCTGCTCATTTGAAATACATCTTTTTGGGTTCTAATCAGACCCTTCCTGTGATCATCAATTCCAACCTCAGTCCTGAACAGGAAACCAGTCTGATTGTTGTCCTCCAGCAACATCGAAGAGCCATCGGATGGACTCTCGATGATTTGACTGGAATAAGTCCCTCTTATTGTACTCATCATATCTATTCAGAAGAGGGCACACGACCTTCTCGTGAAATGCAGAGACACTTAAACCCCAATCTGCAGGAGGTCGTGAAAAAGGAGATCATCAAGTGGTTAGATGCTGGGATCATCTACCCGATCTCCGATAGTCGTTGGGTGAGCCCAATTCAGGTCGTGCCTAAGAAGGCAGGACTCACCACTATAACGACTGAGACTGGAGAAATCATTCCTACCCGATTAGCCAACTCGTGGAGAGTCTGTATAGATTACCGTCGACTCAATTCCTCCACGAAGAAGGATCATTTCCCACTACCCTTCATTGATCAAATTCTCGAAAAACTAGCGGGAAATAGGTTCTTCTGCTTTCTTGACGGGTACTCCGGTTATAACCAGGTGGCAATCCATCCTGAGGACCAAGAAAAGACCACGTTCACCTGCCCCTTCGGAACATACGCTTTCCGAAGGATGCCTTTCGGTCTTTGCAATGCACCCGCTA
The DNA here is from genome assembly GCA_037157565.1 of Thalassia testudinum. NCBI lineage: Eukaryota > Viridiplantae > Streptophyta > Magnoliopsida > Alismatales > Hydrocharitaceae > Thalassia > Thalassia testudinum. The sequence goes on from JAZHRO010000063.1 coordinate 19,147,140, forward strand.
CTTTTCAGCGATGCATGCTTGCCATATTCTCAGATATGGTAGGTGATTATCTGGAAGTCTTCATGGATGACTTTTCAGTTTTCGGAGCATCATTCGACGATTGCCTCCAACACTTGGTCCAGATACTCAGGCGGTGCATCGACGTGAATTTGGTTCTTTCCTGGGAGAAGAGCCATTTCATGGTGCCTGAGGGAATTGTCCTGGGACACTCAATTTCGGAGAAAGGTATCCAAGTGGATCGAGCTAAGGTTAATCTGATTTCTCACCTTCCTATGCCTAGCTCGATCAGGGACATCCGATCCTTTTTAGGGCATGTCGGTTTTTATCGACGATTTATCCCTGATTTTTCAAAAATCGCACACCCCCTGACCACTCTTCTCTCCAAGGATGTTCCCTTCGAAATCTCCAAGGAATGCACTCAAGCATTTGAAATCCTGCGTGACCGAGTCACCCAGGCCCCGATCCTACAGTCCCCTGATTGGTCTCAACCCTTTGAGATCATGTGTGATGCATCCGACTTCGCTGTAGGAGCGGTTTTGGGGCAGAAAAATGACAAGAAACCTGTGGTCATTTACTACGCCAGCAAAACACTCGATGAGGCTCAGCGTAACTATACAGTTACTGAGAAAGAGCTGCTAGCTGTAGTATTTGCCCTAGAGAAGTTCAGATCGTACCTTCTGGGTTCCCATGTCATCATATACTCGGATCACACGGCTGTGAGGCATCTCCTTGCAAAGAAGGACGCGAAGCCTCGATTGATCCGATGGATCTTGCTGTTGCAAGAATTTGACCTCGAGATTCGCGATAAAGCGGGAAAACAAAACGTGGTAGCTGATCACTTGTCCCGTCTTCCTTCTGAAATAATAGACCCTTCCGGACCCATCACTGAGCATTTTCCCGATGAGCACCTGCTGACTATTGGTACTAGCCTTCCATGGTTTGCTAATATTGTAAATTACTTGGCATCTCATCTGACCCCGTCCGATTGGCCGAAGGCCAAGAAAGACAAATTACGCTCCGATGCCAAGTATTACATTTGGAAAGACCCGTACCTCTTCCGCATAGGTGCCGATCAGATCATCCGGAGATGTGTCCCGGAAGGGGAAGTCAACAATATCCTCTCTTTCTGCCATGACCAGGCATGCGGTGGCCATTTTGCCGGGCATAAAACCGCATCAAAAGTCCTCCAGTGCGGCTTTTACTGGCCCACACTGTTCAAAGACGCATACAGTCATTGCAAGGCATGCAGTCGTTGCCAGACTTTGGGCAACATGAGCCATCGTGACATGATGCCTATGCAACCGATTCTAGTATGCGAAATCTTTGATGTTTGGGGGATTGATTTTATGGGCCCCTTTCCTGTTTCGGATGGTTTCGAATACATTCTGTTGGCTGTGGACTACGTGTCCAAATGGATCGAAGCCATACCGACCCGAACCTGTGATCACAAAATCGTTCTCAAATTCATTCATCAACACATTTTCTCAAGGTTCGGGATTCCTCGTGCAATAATCTCTGATGGGGGAACCCATTTCACAAATGCTCAGTTTAGGTCACTGATGACCAAATATGGGGTGTCTCACCGAATCTCTACTCCTTACCACCCCCAAACTAATGGTCTAGCTGAGCTGTCTAATCGGGAGATCAAGAAAATCCTGCAAGTCACTGTTCGACCTGACAGGAAGGACTGGTCGTCCCGACTTCCGGAAGCATTGTGGGCCTATAGAACCGCCCACAAGACCCAATTGGGCATGTCTCCCTTTAGATTGGTGTACGGAAAGGCATGCCACCTTCCCGTCGAACTGGAGCATAAAGCCTATTGGGCAGTACGGAACTGTAATCTGGATCTTTCTAAGGCTGGGACCCACAGAAAACTCCAAATCAGCGAGATCGATGAATTACGCATAGACGCGTACGAGAACTCGCAAATCTACAAGGAGCGGGTTAAAGCCTTCCACGACAAACACATCTCGAGAAAGATCTTTCATCCTGGTCAAAAGGTCCTACTCTTTGATGCCCGACTCAAACTCTTCCCAGGAAAACTGAGATCTAAGTGGGTCGGACCATATTTGGTCCGACAGGTTTTTGGAAATGGAGCAATCGAAATCAGTCCACTCAGCCACGATTCTGAACCTTTCATCGTGAATGGTCAGAGACTCAAGCCGTTCATTGATGTAACTTCTACTGATTTGGCTGAGGCATCTTATATCCTCCGTTCCCCTTGAGCTTATTGCGCCCAGCCGATGGCGTAAAACTCAGCGCTTAACGGGAGGCAGCCCGTCATTCTCTTTGAAAACCTGAAACTTGTTCTGACACCTTTCAGCACTCGAAGTTCACCCTTGTAGACAGCCGACCCCAACTCAGATGTTCGCATCTGAGATTTGAAATCGTCCGCAAAAATTCAACCCGACCCATTCACTCATCCAAATTTATGTCTTAAGGAATGAACTAAGACCCCCTAGGTTACAATGAGGACATTGCAAATCTTAGGCATGGGGGGGTAGGAAAGTGCAAAAAAAAAAAAAAAAAAAAAAAACTTGTAAGAAAAGGTTTCAAACAAAAAATTCACATATGCCAAAAATACCATAAAAATTAAAAAAAATTTTGTTTCGAAAAAGAATAAGAGGAAAAGAGGAGAAGGAAAATTTTGTGAAGGAGAAAAGAAACAAAATGAAAAAGGAGCACAAAATTATGAGAAAAAGTGATAGTCATTAGTAAGGAACTAAGGAATTAACCTAAGTTCTAGACCTCATTCAAGAAAATAACTGAAAAGTGCACAATGAGATTAGTAAGAATGCAAACCTTAGGCATTCTTGAATAGACTCTTAGTACCCATTAAGATCTGGACACTCCTCAAGAGGTTGAGGAAAATGAAAAGCTGAAGTATTAGGTCTAAGGCTTAGGGAGTATTCGGCCTCGTTAACTAATTTTTGGTTTACGGGACTCAGTAACCTAAGCACCCTAATCTCACACACAGCCTGGTTCAGTAAGCGTAAAAATCAGAATCACGCAGAAGCGTCGCAAAAATCTGAAAAGAACACCTAGAATAGGAGCGGCCGATCAACACAAGTTGATTTGGACGAGTTCCCAGCGCAGAGAGGCGGGAAATCCCCTCGAAGATGCGTAACAAAATATCATCTCCTCGGTGCTTGTCTCTTAGGATATTTACATATCCTACGGGGGGCATGTAAGCACTCTGCTGATTCAGATTCCATGGATGGCATTATCTCGAAGTGTCAATTGCCAGGGTCTGGATTCGGCCACGGAATACCATGGATGGGATTATCTCGAAATCTCAATAGCCAGGGTTCCGGGGGTTGCCATGGGCGGTGCTATCTCGAAGCATCGATCGCCAGGAACCCTTGAGGATTGATGATGGGAGCAAGGAATCTGATACAGACCGTGTTGAAAAGCCAATCCTAGGCTAGAACTAAAAAGAAAAAGAGAGAGAAAACTCTCCAAACAGAAAAACTTTCTATCTCTCTCTTACAAAACGCACTGCGAACTGAGCCAGGGCTAAAATCATTTCAAGCACGGGTGCTTTAACCACGAAGTCCAATAAACCTTAGGTTAGTTCTTGCGGGCCTTAAAAACCTTTGCTAAAAGACTGAGGCTAAGGCTAGACAGATTTGGATCTTGATTGGTACTAGAGTACCTTTTAGGCCTATGGTCAGCATTCTAACCTAATCTATGCTCAAATAAAAAAGGCACTTATCTAAAACCATTAAAAACTTCATGGTCTAGAACAAGGGTTGAAACCTTAAGTTTTTGCTAAGGGACTAGCAAAAGCTAGGCATGGGGGTATGATGAGAACCTCATCATGAGCCATAACTAGCTCATTTTGACCCAATACAAAGGATAAAAGCTCCTACATATCTCAAGGAAAGGCTTAACTCAGAGAATTCTGAGTTTGAGAAGAAAACCAGTCATAAGGGGTAAAAGTGCAATTTTACCAGTATAATCTGCATACAGGGTAATTCAGGGCCCAAACACAGGTCAAAACAGCTTAATAAGAATAAAAGTGGGATGAGATGATCTAGCAAGGGCTACAGCACTTCCAAGGAACCAAATGATAATCTGTAACCCTAAAACAACCCACTTCAATTCACAAGGTTCGAGGCAAAGTAAAAATAGAATAAACCCTCTAAAATTCATAGAAAAATAATCTCTAGGGTTTAGAACCTTCAATTTGGCCTTTAGAACCCATTTTGACCTACATTGAGAACCATGCCCAATTAATAACTTAATTTGGGTTTTTGCGCAAATTGACCGGTCAAACAAGGTTTAATATGAAAATGAAATTCACCATCAGATTCCTTAGGTCTTAATTAGTCATGTATAAAAACTTGAGCCTAAGAAGAAACCCCCTTGACCGACTTCACACTTTGGTCCTCATATATTTACTCTTTGGCCCTCAACTTTTGAACCCTCGCATTTTGGCCCCTAACTCTCCTTCGTTCTTTGCAATCAGGTCCCTCCTGCAAAACCCTGCCAGCACCATGCTCCGGCGACCTTGCGCGGAGCATGGCGCCGCGCAGGGTGAGGTGGGGGACCTGGCAAGTAAACCGGGGGTGCCCTGCGTCGTCAGCCGTCGCAGGGGCACCCCCCTGGTCATTGTAGCCCACCATACCGGCCGTGCGAACGCACGGACGGTATGGGTTCGTGTTCCGACCATTCTCCGGCGAGGGAGACACGTCGTCTCCCTCCGCCTTCCTCCCTGTTTCATCCCTATAAATAACCCCGCTGCTCCACCGACCAGGGCAGCCTGGATCTGACGGAGAAAATCCCCAACTTTCTTCTCTTCTTCCTCCGGCAGACGCTCACCAGCTCCGGCGGCTTCCTCCCCCTCCACCTCTTCGCTCTGCCGCAATACCAGCAGCAGAGACTTCCTCCCCTGCTCTTCCCGCGCCACGCCGCACCCAGCTGGCGCCTCTCCGGCTCTCTGCTCGCTGCCGCCCCTCTCCCTGAGCATCGTCTTCTCCGGCGACAGTCGATACGACTGTCGCCCTGTTCCTCCCCCTTCGTCCCTGCAAGTAAGCTAGAGCTACTCCCCTTCTCCTCCTCTTTCTTTCCCCGCTTTCAATTTATTCAATTAAGCCCTCTACCGACCCTGACCACCTTCACCCCCTTCGCCTCCGACCACCCTCCGGCGAGCCGTTCCCATCACCTCAGCAACCCACACGGCTCGCCGACCCTCACCGCACCTCCACCTCATCACACTGAGCACCCCCCACCCCTCCACTGCCACTCCACACCTCCGTAACACTCCCCCGAACAAACCCATTCCTCCGGTTGCAGTCCGACCCAGGGCTGCCACCAGACACCTCCTTGCGGCCTGCCGCGCAGCTCCTCACCTTCGCCGTGCCACGGCGAAGGTTCCCTAGTGGTTTGATTAGGCCGCGAGGCCATATTCATGTCCAACAGGTTTTGAGGTCCGACCGCCATTGACGCACCTTAAGGCAGCTTCTCCCGCACTCCAGGCTCGAGGACGCCAGGTCTCCAGCTGCTGCGGGGTACGGGGCGTCGTGCGAAGGCAGCCAGCCAGCAACTTATGCAGATAGAAGCCGCAGCTGCAGAAGCCAAGCCGCGGTCTCCCAGCAGGCGCACGCGAGGAACGGTCTGCGTTTAGTCCCACATCGGTAAGCCTCACACACGTTCCACTGTTTAAATTGATTTCGTGCACTAGCCTCATTGCCTCAGTACACGGGGTGAGGTCCCCTTACACCCGCCCGGTTACCCGGTCTCGTCCGCGCTCACGCCTCGCGGACCTGACTCGACCCGACTTAGACTGACTGCACTCCTCGCCCACCACACACGCCGGTGGGCCTGGACCCGGGCCTGACCCGAACCCGATTACCCGGTAGCTCTGGGAGAGCTTTCCCAAGAGTGGTTTCACGGAGAAAGAGAGACGCGGGGGGGGGGGGGTAGAGTAGGTTTTGCCTCTTGACGAAAAACTATGAAGTGTGAAGGCCAAAGAAGAAGAAGAAGGAGCTGCACTGTAGCAAATGCATAGTTAAGTCGTCTAAGCACCGGGTCAGACGACGGAAAGTCAGCAGCCAGAGCAGGAAAGAAGGCAGGCTGAAGAAGAAGGAAGAGCAACGGCCAAAGCAGAAGAAGAAGAAAGGAAGACTTAGTAGCTGAAGGCAGAAGCTCTGCAGCCATAAAGAAAAAAAAAGGGGAAAAGAGAAAGGGTCACCACGATTGCAGAAGAAGAAGAAGAGAGGTCAAGGCAGAAAACCAAAGAAGAAGAAGAACAAGGAGCTCTGAAGAAAGAAGAACATCACCAACGCAGGAACAGCAGGAAGAAGAAGAAGAGCATCACCATTGCAGAAGAAGAATATCACCTCTGTAGAACAGAGAAAAGAAGGAGATCTAAAGAAAAAGAGAAAGAAGAGCATCCCCCTCTGCAGAACAAAGAGAAAACAACAAATTCTTTCCCTCTCTCTTTCTTTTTGTAAAAGAAACATGTATATCTCTAGAATACGACTTGCTCCCTGAGTTCGACCTCGGGAACTCTTTCATTTTCCGAGTAAAAAAATTTATATTTGAAATGTTGGTAATAACCGGCTTTACTACAACGTTATAACAAAACCCTCAAACCCGGTTGTGGCGACGTTTCAGGCATCAAAGAACTTTGATTGTGATTTGATTGAGGAGGATAGTGAAGACGAAGACTCAGCTTTCTGTGGGAACATTGGACTCCTCTGTAGCGACCCAATGGTGCAGTCATCCTCACTATCACAGGTCTTTGATCGCGATCCACATGGGATTGAAACTAATGATAAACATTTTGTCCCATGGATCGGCTTGTCATGGGTGTTCATCTGCTACTAACACCCCAGATCCTAACTATCCTGTCCTATCCAAATTGATATCTTAAGACAAGATTACATGACCACTGTGGTCAGGCATGTTTCGCGTGTTAGAAATCAGGGTTACAAGTAACCCATCGTCGTAGTTGCAAAACACGTCGATCAAATAAAATTTATACTGAAACTCCAAGGGAGTCCCGGGTCGAACACAGGGAGGCGACGTTTACTTTAAGTGAAAATCATGCTTCGTTTTGTTTCTTTTTGGTATTTTGGGGTTTTGTTATTTTTTGTATTTTTGAAATAAAAGAAAACAAGCAAATGTATCACAAGATAGAGATGTGGAGCAAATATGATATATATTACTTCCGATGCCAATTACAAGAAACTATGGAAGCCCGTAAAGAGAAGGAGGTGAGAGGAAATCTCCCGAATTAGCTGTTCGGTGAGACGACGGCGCCTGGCGAAAGCTTGGACGAAGGAGGTAAGGAGAGGGATGACAGAGGTGAGATGCTGGAGGACGTCAGGTTGAGGAAAGCGTCGATGTAGCTCCGGAATGGAGGTGAGAAGACAGAGTTGATCTGCTACCGGAATGGAGGTGGGAGGACGGCTCCAAGGTGACCTATGAAGGGAGATGGGAAGTATGAGGAGTATTTGGTGGGGCAGAGGTTCGCTATACTAATAGGCACCTTGGGAGCTTGAGAATAATCTCCAATGGAGTGTTGGTAGGCTTGCTAGAGCTTGGGAGTAGGTAGGAGTAGAGTAGGTACAGATGGCTTGGAAGGGAGGGGGTGAAGGTCCTTTTATAGTGGTGGAGAAGAGGAAAAAATCGGCATGGGACCATTAGTGACATGCAGTCCATCACTACAAGCGTCGCTGTAGGTAGGTCATGGTCGCTGCCGCCTACAGTTAGCTTTGCTAGCATGCGATGAATTACCAATGGCTGTAAGCATCGCTGTAAGTCCAGCTCATGCGTCGCTGTAGTCTACCTCATGCTGCGCTGGTGCCGCTCCTGCCTTGCCACGTGCACATGTGCGCCCACGTGCTGGCGCTGCGCTGGCACTGCGCTCATGCACGCCTGCTTGCCCGTGCGTGTGATGTTGCTTGCGTGTACTGGTGGCCTGGGCTGCGCCACGTGGCAAAGTCTAGGTCGTCGATCTTCTTCTTGTTGTAGGGGCTGCTACAGAGGTCGGATTGAGTCGATTTTCATGTCGTTAGGCTGCGATCGTCGACCCGAATCCATCCGGGTGATTGGATTTATCATTAGAAGCTTCGAATTGTCTCCTAGTCCCTTGGCCGTTGATCTTCCTCGGACTGCATATGGTGCTATGGGACTCCGATCGAGGTGATTTAAGAGGCGTTGGACTCCGATCGTCGTCTTGATCAGATCAGTATGGTCGGATCATCAATTCGAGGCTCTGAAATAAATATCCTTTTCTCCTAACAACAAAAGGGACGCAATTAACCTAAATTATATACAACTATTCGAAATGCAGAATGATGCATGCTATGCAATATTTATGACATAACATGCATGAATAGGCATTTTACTCTCAATAATTGTGTTTACATCATACCCCCATGCCAATCTTTTGCTATTCCCTAGCAAAATTAAACTATATGCTATTTATAAAAGCAGAATTAGGATTAGATCGCTTAAGCCGAAGTCATTTATTAATAATAGAAAATTTCAACTAAGGTCCTAAACTACGAAAATTCAACAGTACCCAGGTGTCTGCTAGAATGCAGACTGCCCAAGTTCTCGCCTTATTTGAGAAGGGAGGAAATATATATTTTTTTTTTTTCTTTCCTAATTTTTTTATACTTTTGGAGCTTGAGAGTTCCGGGATAACTTTTTACGGCTACCCGACCTACCCAAGACTCGAAAAGGACTCTAAGTACTAAGCATCTTTGTGAAAAAGTGATAGACTCACAAAACGGCCATTAAGGTGGACTTCGGGTTTCTGCGACCCTAAGTGACCTTGATTAAAGGTTTATCTTTACGATCGGTAGCTTCTCCCTACTTTTATTTATGGGGTCAACACAAAAACGAACCCAGTGTATATCTCCCCGATTTATTCTACTTCCCTGCTTCTTCCCTAAGTGTTTTGGAAATTATTGTGCATTTATTTTTTTGTGAGCTAGGTTCTGGACAACCGGCCGATGAGCTGTTACCACCGACAACTTGCCAGCCATACTCGTGCAGTGAAGTGTGGTTTTATTTTTTTTTTTTTTCTCTTTTTCTTTTTTATTTTTTGAGTGTTTCTTTTTTTTTTTCTAAGTAGGTGGCTTCCCTGATCTAAGATTTACCTAAAGGCAGTACAAAAAAAATGATCTTGTGGCTGGGTTCTAGACAACCGGCCGATGAGCTGTTACCACCGACAACTTGCCAGCCATACCACCCAAGCCGAACCATTAGCTATCCAATTTCCGTAAAAATCATTGGAAAGTAAGTCAGTGCAAAAAAAATGTGTGTAGATGCTTAGGCAAAAAGTCCCCCCAAATCAAAGGGTGGGTTGATAAGTTGCATACTTATCCCAATTTATTTACCAAATTAAAATAAATTTTAATTGGTGAGGACTCAAGACTAAATCCACATTCGAGTGGACACCCAGGCTAATTAAGCCTGAAGACCTGAAGAGTCTAAGTGTTTAGGTCCTCTCGTATCATTTCCTAAAGTTAATAACTTCCAAATGCCTAAGTTCTCTTTTCCTAATTTCTTTCTTTTTTTTTCTTTTTTTTCAAATTTTCAATTTTTTTTTTATTTTCTAAGAAACTAAAAGAAATTCTACGGAGTTAACATAATGATTTCAGGAATTGATTATCCACACCCCCATGCCTAAATGATGCAATGTCCTCATTGTAAAAATAAAGACATGAAAAGGGCAGAGTAAACAGAACATCACCTGAGTGTTGTGAAAATCTGGTCAGCTCCGCAGAGAGAAGAGTGTATACACACGTGCTAAGTTTAATGCCTTCAGCTAGGCATAACATACATACAAAGAAGAAATTGAGAATTCACAAGTGCAGGTCAGAATCAAAATAAAAAGGTTGATCCTGAAACCTGTCTGCAGAAGGTGTCCACAGACGTGGACGAGATTATGGTGCAAACCCATGCCCCAAGGTGAAGTGGTTCTCATGTTCTGGATGAAAATCACCCAGAATCGAAGGTTGTGTTTGCGGGGCTAGACCTGCAGTTTAGTGGTGTGCAACCCAAGACCAAAGTGTCGGACAACAGGTAGAGATGGTTCAATAGGTGCGGTTGTCCACTTAACATCTAGCTCAGAAAAATAATTAGTTATTTTGAGCTTGGGTTACACATGAAAGATATCGTAAGGGTCCTAGTAGAAAGTAGGTGGCTTTAGGTCAATAGGTACCTTTAGATCCAAAATCAAACTTCCCTCAGAAATAGCCTCCCAAATCTTTATTTCAACAATTCTATCCTCCAACATCAAAGGCTCAGGCTTCGGGACCTCTAGCATATTATTCACCCCATATGATTCTCCCAAGTCCAAAAATTGTGGCTGAATCAAGATTGACTTGGGCACAAAGATCTCAGAAGTCAGCTCTTCAGGGTGCAGATGAGGACTGAGGTCACTGATTGAATCATCAAGATTCGGATGCTCCAAGTTAACCCCAACTGAATCCAAATCTTCAATAATTGGGCTATCAACTGGTTTGTCAGATTCCTCAAGCCCATTTGTCTCTCTAAAATCCTCTTCCTTAAGTTCAAGTGAGACTTCACCAAAAGATTCTTCACCCTCAAAGTCAAAGAATCATGATCCTCATTTATGTATGTATCAAAATCATATGTCATTTCATGGTCCGTGGAGACATTTTTCCTTGCTCCCTGGCTTGGGGATCTTGGGTGAATCAATCGGTTCATCCTCAAATGGTTGCTCTAGCCCATCCTGGTCATCCCCAGTCTCAGAAAATGTATCCCCCCCGACAGGAGCCTGAGCGGGTTCAGACATTGGCTCTCCTGAAGGGGGTTCATCTTGAGAATCATCCCAAGATTTGACTAATTAAACCACAAATTTCATCCTCAACCTCAACAATTTCCCAAGAAGAAACTCACCTAAGTCCCTATCCTTAATACTTTGGAGTAAATCCAATAGAGAACTATTAAGTTCATCAATCATTTTGATCATAGCCTCTAGTGCTTCAGTGCATGGTGTTGGCTGAGCTTCTAAAGATTGTATAGTGTTCCTCAAATTAGCCAACACCCTATCCTGGATCTAGTTCACCTGAACCGATTAGTTCGGTTCAAGTTTGGGTGGGTTCAAGTTAAATCCAGTGGAGTCAAGACATCGAGGTTCTCGGGTCCCTCCCTGAAAGTAGGTCATTCTAGGTTGTTCAAAGGATGGTGGCGACCTATATTCAATGGAATACTAAGGAGTGTAGGTGTTATAATCATGATATCCTTCCTGATTGTAGATAGGGTTGGTTTGGTCATCAAAGGATGGAGATCCATAATCATTATAGCTCTAGGAAGGATAATAATCATAGTCTTGTTGTCCAGGGTTAGGCCCTGGACCCTGAGGTTTGGATTCATATCCCCAATTAAAGTCATCCCAGCTAGTGGATGGCTAATTACAAGTCAAGTCGGGATAGTAATCATCTTGGGGATAAGTGGTGGATGTGAAATGTGTGTAGGATGTGGAAGGGTACATGGTGAAGTAAGGAGGAAAATCAGAAGAGAAAGAAGCCCTGCAATACAAAAATACAAGCCTGTCCTTAGTTTGGGTAGCCTAAAGGTCTACAGACTCTCAAAATCCGTCCTAAGATTATAGACGATTTACTCTACTTATGTCTAGGCAATCCAACCAGTTAGTAGGGACTGGGGAGAAGGTTCTTCCTTTCGCTTGCGCCTCCGGTTCCTAGTGTACAACCCAATCGTGGTCATTTGATGCTACTCCCCTAGCTATACATCAGATTTACTAGTATAAGTAGGTTAATCATGAACAGTCTCAATCTGGATCCCGACGAGCGAACCAGTTCTTAGGGCTAATGTCTAATCAATTTTAGTTAGGCTTGGGACAATGGTGCTTCAGGAATGTGATGGGCCCTTTAGATGGGTTGTACCCTTAATGATCAATTAAAATGTGTGTGTGTGCACAACTAGGGTTTGCAAACAAGGTTATTTGATGATGTGTTTTTTAGAGTTCGAGCTTGTTTAGTAGCTTTTAGGGTTTAATCTTAGGTATATTCAATCAAGTTTAGGAAAACACTCCAAGTTTTGCAAGCACTGGTGATGATATATTCCTTTAGAAATCGAAGAAAAAAATGTGGAGTGCCTGGTTCAGCTCTAAGAATCAACCCTAAGTGGCAAGCTACTTGATTAAATGCTTTTATCTTAAGTGGTGCAGCCCAAACAGCTCAATCGATTGACCTATTGCACCACTTAGTTAAGGCACACAGAAATTTTTGACCTATTTAGATTTCTACTCACTTATTTGTGTGTTGAATTAAGTGTATCGGTTCCATAGGTCAGATCCCGATTAAGTGGTAGAATCGATGTGATTGTGTGCCTTAGGGTGAGAAGTTGTGGGTGTTAAGTGTGTAGCTTACAGAAAATCCCACAATTAGATAACACTTTCTTTTATTTTTTATTTTTATTTATGTGGATGGTGAGGCGAGTGCAGGTGGCAAACAAACAACCAAATCTATCCTAGGGTTCATAAAAAGAACCTAAGTTGATTTGGGTTTGAGTTATTCGGTTATGCAATGAAAACTAAGGTGGGGGTGGTGTGGGGGACACTTACAAAACACTCTACCCGCACGTTACTCCAGTCTACCGCACTTGGATCTCCATGCTCGGATACCTTCAAGATAGTAGATCAAAGACAAGTAGGGTTAATGATATGTAAATGCAAAGAAACGCAACAAACAATAAAGTCAATTCCGTTGCCTTCCCGACAACGGTGCCAAAATGTTTGTACGTGTTCCCCGACAATGACGCCAAAACGGTCGGGTATGTTTCACATGTTAGAAATCAGGGTTACAAGTAACCCATCGTCATAGTTGCAAAACATGTCAATCAGATAAAATTTATACCGAAACTCCAAGGGAGTCTTGGGTCGAACACAGGGAGGCAACGTTTACTTTACGTGAAAACCGTGCTTCATTTTGTTTCTTTTTGGTATTTTAGGGTTTTGTTATTTTTTGTATTTTTTAAATAAAAGAAAACAAGCAAATGCATCACAAGATAGAGATGTGAAACAAATATTATATATATTACTTCCAATGTCAATTACAAGAATCTATGAAAGAATATAAAGAGAGGGAGGTGAGAGGAAATCTCCCGAATCGGTTGCTTCGCGAGATGATGGCGCCTGGTGGAAGCTCGGATGAAGGAGGTGAGGAGCAGGACGAAGGAGGTGAGATGCTAGAGGATGTCGGGTTGAGGAAAGCTTCGGCATAGCACCAGAATGGAGGTGAGAAGACGGAGTTGATCTGCTACCAGAATGGAGGTGGGAGGACAGCTCCAAGGTGAACTTTGTAGGGAGATGGGAAGTAGGAGTATTTGGTGGGACAGAGGTTCGCTACATTAATAGGCACCTTGGGAGCTTGAGAACAAGCTCTAATGGAGCGTTGGTAGGCTTGCTAGAGCTTAGGAGTAGGTGGGAGTAGAGTAGGTAGAGATGGCTTGGAAGGGAGGGGGTGAAGGTCCTTTTATAGTGGTGGAGAAGAGGCAAAAATCGGCATGGGACCAGTAGTGACATCCAGGCCATCGCTGGAAACATCGCTATAGGTAGCTCATGCCCACTAGCGACCACAGTTGGCTTTGCTAGAATGCAATGAATTACCGGCGGCTTTAAGCGTTGCTGTAAGGCCAGCTCATGCGTCGCTGTAGTCCACCTCACGCTATGCTGGTGTCGCTCCTGTCTTACCACACGCCCACGTGCTGGCGCTATGCTGGCACTGCGTGCCCACACGTGCACCTACGCTGTTGCGTGCGTCCAATGTTGCGTGCGTGTGCTGGCGGCCTGGTCTGTGCCACGTGGCAGAGTTGGGGCCACCCATCGTCTTCTTGTTGTAGGGGCTACTACAGAGGTCGAATTAAGTCATTTTTCACGCCGTTAGGCTGTGATCGTCAACTCGGATCCATCCACGTGGTCAGATTTATCATTTGAAGCTCCAAATTATGTCTCCTAGTCCCTTGGCTATTGATCTTCCTCAAACTGCATATGGTGCTACGGAAATCCAACCGAGGCAATTTCAGAGGCGTTGGACTCCGATCGTCGTCTTGATCAGATCTGTATGGTCAGATCATCAATCCGAGGCTCCAAAATAAATATCCTTCTCTCCTAACCACAAAAAGGATGCAATTAACCTAAATTATATACTACTCTAAATGCAAAATGATGCATCGTATGCAATATTTATAACATGAAATGCAAATCTAAGCCTAGGAACATGCATGAATAGGCATTTTACCCTTAATAAATGTGTTTACATCACATAGCAAGTGGATTCTTCATTAGTTAGGATCAACAAATTTTCGCTATTGTTTCCTCCCTTCCCTTGCATAATCCTCCTCCCCACCCTCCCCACCATCCACTACTAGAGTTGCAGCCCTTACCTGATTCGCTCAAATATGTGTTTCTAGGAGAAAGTGAGACATATCCAGTGATTATCAATGCTTACTTAACTATGGATCAGGAACACCAGTTGATCTCTGTTCTACAAGCACGTAGGGCTACTATCGGGTGGGGCATTGCTGATCTCCATGGAATTCACCCCTCATATTGCACTCACCTTATCTACACTGATGAAGGGGGGAGACCATTGAGACAACCTCAGAGACATCTAAATCCAAATATGTTCGAGGTTGTCAAGAAGGAGATCATTAAATGGCTAGACGTAGACATTATCTATCCAATTTACGACAGCCAGTGGGCGAGTCCCATTCAGGTAGTGATCAAAAAGGCGGGACTCACAGTAATCAGAAATGAATTGGGCGAATCCATCCCAACCCACACCACAACTTCTTGGCGGGTCTGCATTGACTACAGGAAGCTAAACTCAGCTACCAAAAAGGATCATTTTCCTTTGCCCTTTATTGATCAGATTCTAGAACGGCTAGCCGAGCGTAGTTTCTTCTACTTTCTGGATGGATACTCCAGGTACAATCAAGTTGGAATCAACCTACAAGACCAAGACAAGACAACTTTTATGTGTCCCTTTGGAACATTCACTTTTAAGCGGATGCCTTTCGTCCTCTACAACGCACCAGTTACTTTTCAATGATTCATGATGGCCATCTTTTTAGACATGATCAGGGACTGCGTAGAAGTATTCATGGATGACTTCTCCATGTTTGGAGATGATTTCTTGTCTTGTCTCAATAACCTCACAAAGATTCTGAGGAGATGTCTAAAGGTTAACCTAGTACTTTCATGGGAGAAAAGCCATTTTATGGTGAGGGATGGCATCATACTAGGTCATAGGATCTCCTCTAATGAACTCAAGATCGACCGAGCTAAGTCTGAAATCATTTCATGATTACCCCCACCTAGCTTGATTAGGCAAATCAGATCATTCTTAGGGCATGTCGGATTTTATCGAAGATTCATTCGAGATTTATCAAAAATTGCTTATCCATTAACTAATCTTTTGGTAACCAACACGCCCTTTGAGTTTGGCTCCTCATGTCTTAGTGCTTTCGAGACCTTTCGAAGCACTGCCTCCAGTGCAGCTATTCTCCAACCCCCCGATTGGTTGCTCGATTTTAAGATGATGTGTCACACTTCTGACTTCACTGTCGTAGTCGTTCTGGACCAGTGTCAGGAGTGCCATCCATTGGTAATATACTATGCTAGCAAAATGCTAAACGAGGCCCAGTGTAACTATACAGTCACTGAGAAAGAATTGCTAACCATAGTATTCGGGTTGGTGAAATTTAGGTCATACTTACTGGGTCCAAAGTTATCATCTACACTGACCATTCCGCCCTCTGACATTTGTTCACAAAGAAGGATGCCAAACCCCGCCTTATCAGATGGATCCTTCTTTTGCAGGAGTTTGATGTCGAAATCTACCACAAAGCCGAAGCACATAATGTTGTGGCGGACCACTTGTCTCGGCTTGACCCAGACTACATTCCATACTCCTCGCCGATATCAGATCGATTTCTGGATGAGTCTTTGCTACCTATCAACTCTGTTGATTTTCCATGGTATGGTGATATAGCAAACTATCTTGTCCAAGGCAAGCTTCCTGCGAGATTATCCAAGGATCAAAAGCTCAAGTTTATATTAAAGGCTAAATTCTACTTTTGGGATGACCCATTGCTCTTTCACATTGGAGCTAATTAGATCATCCGTAGATGCATCCCTGATTCAGAAATCTCTAGTGTGTTATCCTTCTACCACAGTGATGCTTGTGGGGGTCATTTCTCAAGCCAAAAAACTGCTGCAAAGATTTTGCAGTCGGGATTTTTCTAGCCAACCATTTTAAGAGATACAAACGAGTTTGCCAAGTGTTATAAGCGATGCCAAGCAGTCGGTTCTATGACCTGGAGTGATATGATGCCTCTCCAATCCGTTCTGGTCATAGAAGTGTTCGACGTCTGGGGCATCGACTTTATGGGCCCATTCCCGAACTCGCATGGCTTTGAGTACATACTCCTCGCAATAGACTGTCTCAAAGTAGGTAGAAGCTATCCCGGCAAGACGAGCTGATCATAAGATTGTTATATCCTTTGTCTGGGAATTTATTTTTGCGAGATTCGAAGTTCCCTACACCCTGATAAGTGATGGGGGAAGCCACTTCATCCATGCCCATTTGAGGTCAATATT
This sequence comes from Thalassia testudinum, assembly GCA_037157565.1. Taxonomy (NCBI): domain Eukaryota; kingdom Viridiplantae; phylum Streptophyta; class Magnoliopsida; order Alismatales; family Hydrocharitaceae; genus Thalassia; species Thalassia testudinum. The sequence continues at coordinate 19,163,752 of JAZHRO010000063.1, forward strand.
GAAGAAATACGGTGTACAACACCGCATTGCTACCCTGTATCACCCACAGACCAATGGGCATGCTGAAGTATCAAACCGTCAAATCAAGCTTATCCTTCAAAAGACGGTTAGACCTGATAAGAAGGATTGGTCCGATCACTTATTGATGCACTATGGGCATACCGGAACGCGTACAAGGCCCCACTCAGAATGTCACCATATCTCATGGTGTATGGAAAGGCCTGTCACCTTCCTATGGCGCTGGAGCACCGTACCTTTTGGGCGATGCATAAGTGTAATTTTAACCTCGAGACCAAAGGTTATGAAAGAAAGCTCCAGCTAAGTGAGTTAGAGGAGATTAGGTGGGATGCTTACGAGAATGAAAAAATACACAAAGATAAGACAAAAGCTTTCCATGATCGACACATCCGAAGGAAGGAGTTCGCACCTAACCGGCAGGTTTGGTTGTTTGACTCCCGACTCAAATTCTTTGCAGGAAAGCTCAAGTCCAAATGAACTGGGCCATTCCTAGTTGTTCACCCATATCCTAATGGGGCAGCTCAATTTAGAGACCTAAAATCTGGGTACCTTTTTACGGTTAATGGCCAGCGCCTCAAACCATTCTTTACCCAGGAACCCCCTCCTGCTGATGAAATGATACATCTTCTTGAGGATGTATGACTGATGAGTTGGCCAGCTGGAGGCATTAAACTCAGCACGTATACATATCTACATACCATATATACATAGCATATTTCATTCTCGCATAATGTTTTGCATATTGTTTTGCATATTGTGTATGGCATTGCAGTAATGGTATGAGATCATTGACAACTCAGACGCAGTTTCAGGTGATTTCTATCCACATACACCCAGCCTTATTTCTTTTATTCATGCATGAGGACATGCAAACACTTAGGCATGGAGGGGTAGTGCATAAAAATTGAAAATTTTCTACCAACAATTGGGGGATTAGATCGCTTTATCAAGAGGTTTTATTAGACAATTATTCTTTAGTAGATTCGTAGACTTAAAATCCAGTATAGTTTCATACTTGCATGTAGAATTTGCAATGGATCCACTGTGAAAATCGATAGACATCTCTAGTTTGTTGAGAATAAGCATTGCTTCTTCTCCTAAACCCTTTGATAGCAATCAGGGAGTCAGGTGAACCATCTTCTAGTAGATCCACCAAAACGTACGTGAAATGAGAGTAGAGAGTCTACTGGTGCTCTAAGGCTAGTGTAAGGAATGTTTAATCTTTATAATTGAATAATGATACTCAGAGATGGGCATAGTTTTCGCTCTTAGTTCTTGCATACTACATCCATGAGAAATTCCATATGAGAGCCACCAAATAAGGCAAAAATACAGAAAGTGGGTTTCGATAAAACTAGGACTAAGGTGGATGGTCACGACCATCCTCTATGGAATCCTTCGTTGAAGAAGGGTATTGATGTCAAGGTTAGAAATACGTCATCCTATCCATTCCCTACCTGGTGTCGAGAGTAGGGACTTCCACCAAATAAGCCACCCGAGATCCTCTTGGTCATCCCCAAAATTTCCAAATAATGCCTCATGAATAAAAGTATGTATGTCGTGTTGAATTGTTGTGTTATGTTATGTTGGTAACGGCATTGTGCTAGCATATATATATATATATATATATATATATATATAAAGTGTTATGTTAAGAAGTTTGAATTATGCAAGTGAAAATGTTTTGAGGCAAAAACACCTACCACCCTCACGAACCACCAAATACAGCCTAAACCTATTTTTCTATATTTCTAACCACCTGATACGGGTTGAGGAGTCTGACTTAGTCGTAGGGTTATCAGAACCTAATTAAAGTGTAATGCCATGTAGGACCACCAAATACAGTTGCAAATCTGGTAAAATGTGAGCTCAGGAAGAAAAAAGAAAAAAGAAGAAAAAGAGAGAAAGAGAAAAGAAAAGGTACAAAAGATTAAAAGGAGCATAGTTTTCCGACCCTTCTCTAAGTCAAGTTATTCAATTATCTAATAATTTAGATTCTGAAATACTAGTCTCTATGTAGCACCAGAAGTGAGTGAGCCACCAAATACAAACCCAGTTAACTCAGATGTCTTCTACCTAAGCCAAAAGCTGGGGATAAAATCAGAGAATATTTTATATCCCCGAGAGAAGTTTACCTATCCCAGTAGAATTTTACTCGGGGTCAAGTACAAACTTTAAATGTGTATCGACTCTTTGCTTGGATCCGTTGCAGAAGCTACAACATGATATATTCATAGTTATCTGGATTCTGATGTTTTGGATGAAACAAAAAGAAATGAACCTTTAGCTAAACTCTTGATAAAAAACATTCAGTCTTGCACTTGCTAGGGACTAGCAAGATTTAGGCATGGGGGTATGATTGCGCAGCAATCATAGGCCCTAATTGGCCTGAATTAAGGTAGAACCTAGCTTAACTTGGGCATTCTACATGCATACACATCGTACCTTGCATCTTAGATGATTTATATGTTTTATACATAATAATGTGCTATTTGAGAGGTATTATTAATGCAGGTAATCCAGGGTTGCGGATGAGTGATCCAACCTTATGGATCTATTCGGAATAACGTCGGGTGTCCAACACATCCAAGAGCGCATCAATCAGACTCCCGTAGCACCTTAGGGAGTTCGAAGAAGAAGCAGGAGCCAAGGGGGAAATTAAAGAATATCCGAACCTAAGATGACAAATCCAACTGCGTGGATGGATCCGAATCGACATTCGTAGTCCAATGGTGCAGAAATCAACTTAATCGGAGGCCTACATCATTAGATACAAGAAGAAGAAGATGGACGGCCATGATGGCGCCATGTGGTGCCATTGCAACCGCCCCCTACCGCACCCCAATTAGGAAGGAGAACCGTGAGCTGTTGGATCATCATCCAACGGTCGCAATCGTGCCATCACAACCGCCCTCAACCACCTCACCAGAAGAAACGAGATCTCGACTGTTGGGTTCCTATCCAACTACCAAGAACATGCACCAACGAAACCTAAACACAACCAACTCATGGGAGTAGTGGATTGGTTAGCGCTTTCTCCATGTGATGGGCAACGTGGGATCGAAGCACGGACCATGGGGATTTAGGAGAAGCGGTGCCAGCAGATGAAATTCGATCACCGGATCTCCATCAAGCAGCTCGGCAATGAACACGTGGCAGACGGGAAGGCGTTGGATGCAAACACTCACGATGACTCATACAGAAATGCACTAGAGCATGCTTTAGGATTTTCAAAGGTGCAGTGGAGCACACATTTAAGCCGTCCAATCGTAAGGTGCTCAGAAGAGACGAGCGGCAAAGGAGAAAATGGAAAGGGTACACACAGGCGATCTGTGGTCGTGCGATAGGGGATCGATGCTCCACAGAGTGCCACATGGTAACATCAGTGTGAACTGAGGGTAAAAGAAGGATTTGGAAGGCATGATCAAGGTCGTTGATCTCCCAATCAATGGATCTGATTAATCCAAGGCATTTCCATGGATTTACGGGGCCAAATGCCCTCTTTGTCCCCAACAAAGCTATAAAAAGGGACCAAAGGGCCCCCCTTTTTGAAGGCATTCTCTTAATTCTTTTCTTCTTCCTCCTTCAACCTTTCTGTCTTCTTCTTCCCATTTTCTCTGCATCTGTTTTTGCATCTCCATCTGAAGCGTCCGTTGGGCCACCCCGACGGATCGTTGCTGCTCTTCCAAACCTCTCCAAAAGGTCACCATGAACCACCCGTGGTGCCCTTCTTTTGTTACAATAGTAGCTTGTTTATTTTATGTTTTATTCAAATGCATGTATCCAATTTATGTTTAATCACTTCTTGTGATATAAATATTGTGATTGATTATTCCTTTTACTTAGTCTTTATATTTGAAATAAACACATGAAATCAAAAGTGCTTTTTGCCTCCCTGTGATCGACCGGGACGCACCAAGTTTCGTTAATTTATTTGCTCGAGACATATTTTGCGCTATACTACAATGTGTTGATTTTCTACGCGATCTACGCCGCGACGACTAGGGCTTATACAAGCACCTAAGTTGATTTAAGATTGAGTTATTAGGTGATGGAATGGAAATCTAGTGGGTGGGTGGGTGGGGGGATACACTTACAAAACCTTCTAACCACACTTTACTCTGATCTATCTGCTTTGGCTCACCTTGGAGGGGTGCCTGTAATCATAGAAAGAAAGGAGCAAAGTGAGCTAAAAACCTATGTAAGGTAGAAAATGTAGTAAAAACCAAAGAGCGTTGCCTCCCTAGCAACGGCGACAAAATGTTGAGCACAATTTTGTACATGAAAAGATTTGAGTTAGAAAACCCGTCATTGTAGTGCATAGAAATCCGCTACGAGATAAAATTTATAATAGAAACTCAAGGTGAGTCTCAGGTTGAACACGGGGAGGCGAACATTTGGTTTTGAGAAATCTGTAATTTGCTTTTATTTGTTTTTGTTTTTTTTTCATCTTTTGTTATTTTTTTGGAATTTTCATAAGACAAGAGATCAGGTCGATAACATAATTATCTAGCTAATCTACTTGCAAAGTAAGAGAGAGAGAGAATATCAATATTTAGGTAAACAATGTTTGCTACAGATATGAAAGTAGAAAGCTACACTAGAAAGCAGTAAAGGATAGAATGGGTTGGGAAGAGTCCCCCTTGGTAGTCGCTTGGAGGATGGCTCGCTCTAACGTTGCATGGATGAAGGTGGCAGGAAGCAAGAGGAAGGAGGACGGGGTAGGACAGTGTCGCGGTGAGGATCTTCTTCTGGAAGGTGGTGAGAGGACGGCCACGGTATGCTCCATGAATGAGGGTGAGAGGCGGGAAAATATTTTGGTTTTCTATTCTAGAGGAGCATCCCGGGCTTGGAATAAGCTCTTTCTAGAGCCTTGGTGGTGGTGAGTGAAAGAAAGGAAGAGATGAAGAAGATTGGGAGGGGTAGGGCCCATTTATAATGGAGGAAAGAATCCATTTCACACATAGGGCATTTAGTGATTGCCATAAACATCGCAGAAGATCCGTCGCAAGCACCTTATGCATCGTTGGGCTGCATCGTCAACCCGAATCCATCTGTGTAGTCGGATTTGTTGTTTGAAGCTTCGAATTGTGTCACTTAGTCCCTTGGCCGTTGATCTTCCTCGGATTGCATAAGGTGCTACGGGATTCCAATCAAGATGATTTTGGATGTGTTGGACTCCGATCATCATCCTGATCGGATCTGTACAATCGGATTGTCAATCCGAGGCTTCGAATTAAATCTCCTTCTCTCCTGGCAATAAACGGATGCAATTAGCCTAAAATTTATATAGACTACTCTAAATGAAGAATGATGCATGCTATGCACTATTTATAACATGGAATGCATATCTAAGCTTAGGTACATGCATGAATAGGCAACTTATCATAATTAAATGTGTCTTCATCACGCAGGCTTTTGGTAGGATTTCTGGCAGGTAATCTTTTATGCTTTGTTTCTATTGCAACTTCCAGTTTAGCACACGTTTAATTTCTACTTTTCTTTATCAAGTATGTGCCATCCTTCCCGTACTTTTTTTCCATTTTATGTATTAAATGGAACTCTTTTATAGATTGACTTAGTTAGGTACAACCTCAATTTAATAAACTAGCTTGTCTTCTGTTGCAATTCCCCTGAACTATGACCCTCGTTGGGGACTTGGGTTTTTGGGGCATGATAATATGTAAATAAATAGACTTAAAGTTTGGAGAAATGAAATTACTTTCTAGCAACACCTTCAAATCCAACAAGAAGCTAACTTGAGTAGAAAGACTTGCATTCCTAAGCTGATTCTGATAACTTTTTTCCCCTATTATGTAAATTTCCTATAAGACAAAGCGAAAAGAGAGCACATCCATTAAACTCCTGTAGAACCAATAGAGATACAATGACCATTAGTTCATTGCCTAATTGCTAATCAAGAATGCAAGTTAATTAGTGTTATTTAATGTCATAATCGTGTTAGTAGTGTAGTGTTTCAAACCAGACGGATGCCAAGAATATACAATTTTTATTTCAGGTCGTTCAGTAGGAGACAGTTATTGATAGACATCACTCTCTATAATTTGAAATCGATCTTTTATTCAAAAAATATCAATGTTATTTACAAGTGAATGAATTAGAATCAATGTAATTTATATACAATCAATTAGACTATGTTAAGTATATTCAAGTTAGAATAAATGAATCGATGTTAGTAATATAATGCCTCAAGAATATATACAATTTAAAGGCACCAAAAAAATGAATTGAGGTAAGATTAATTATATGTACAAGCATCTAATTGTTTACAACTTATTAGCTTTATACAAGTTCATAATTAATGACTAGGAAGAGACGAGAACTTATATACAAAACTTGCCTTAAAAATTATGTACAAATGCAAGGCAAGAAGAATTACAACTACTTATACCTTTATATAATATTACTATCTACTTATGTACACTAAGCTAATTATATACAACAAAGAATAGAATAATTTTCCACAAAACTATCCCCAAAAATATATACACAAAGGCAACAATAGAATTAATTAGTGTTCTAAATATATATATATATATGTAAGTTAACTCTTATTCTCTTGTTAATTAGCTAAATACGTAGCTCTTTACTTGACAAAATTTATACATTAACATTTAACACGCACACTTAACACTTAGCCAAATTTTAACTTACCCTACTTATTCAACACTTAGGCTAAAAAAATTACTTGTTGGGTTGCTCTGAACTGAATCAACAACCCCACAGGGGTCGGACTGCAGTTGCACTGACAGCCCAACCCACCCAAATGGGCAGCTGATGTAGACACATCTATTTCACATAAACTATCTATTTATGCATGTTCCTAGGCATATAATTGCATTCAGCATTATAAATATTCCATAGCATGCATCATTCTTCAATTAGAATAGATAACACAAATTATAGGTTAATTTGCTCTTTTTTTGGTCAAGGGATAGGGTGATATTTTTCTGGGCCTCGAATTGAAGATCCAACCTTACGAATTTGATTAAGGCGTCGATTGAAGTCCAATGCCTCTAAGATTGACCCGATTGGACCTCCGTAGCATCATAGGTAGTTCGAGCAAGATTAGAGGCCAAGGGGCAAGGTGCTAAAAATACAAACTTCAGACAACAAATCCAACTGCACGAATGGGTTTGGATTAACAATTGCACCCCAATGGCTCAAAAATAGATCCAATCCGACATCCGTGGCACCACTTATGAGTAGAAGAAAATGGACAGCCTAGATGGTGCCAAGTGGGCCGCCCATAGCCACCGACCTTCTCCTTCTTTATCCATGCTATCAGAACTTGATCGAGATCCAACGATCATGAGCGCAACACCGATAAATCCAAAATGTGACACACTGGTAGAGCCTCCAATCAGCAATGTTGATTCTCCTTGGCTCTCCTATTCATTCAAAATCATGGAATTCCCAATAATGACAAATCTGATCATGGCTCATCTGAGGAAAATTCATCATTAGCATAATCTCATATTCACAATCATGTTGATCCACTCAAGAACAAATCAATTCACTTTATCAAAAATTCTTGAAAACCTAAATGATTCAAAATCTCATGATCTTGCTTTAAAATCCAAATAAAAAATTGATCAAGCAAATCGATTCCATTTCAAATCAAATCAAGGGTCTTTGTGAAAAAACTAAAATGAGTGAGGAGACCCCTAAGTGAATTTGAGTGCAAATCGTCATCTCAAAGCTCAAGGGCAATGGGATTGGGATTTGACTCCAAATGGATGGGTGGATTATGGATTAAAACATAAGGAAATCAAAAAGCGAAATGGAATTGTGTAGGGGGAGAAAATAATGATCAATGAATGGGGGAATTTGTCTCCTCTGATCTGAAATGATCAGAGGAGATGAAAAGGTGAATTTCTATACTAACTCTACTCCTAAGATACACTACAGTCACACACAGATTAGAACTAATCTACATCTAATTTCTACTGCTAAACTACTCTAATTAACACTACAGCTAATCTAGAAAGTAGTAAACCTAATCTAAATAGAAGAATGGGACCTTTGGATCTCCACCCGGTGGATGGAGAGGAAAAATGGAGGGAGGAAGTGCTCCAGCAGAGGGAAAACTCGCTAATGGAGTTCTGGGTTGCCCACAGGTGCTACAAAGTCCTTAGCGGCGAGGAGAGTTGGGGAAGAAGTGGAATTTCATTGCTAGTGGCCGTGAAATGGGGAAATATGGGGAGAGTAGCTGGAGGGGAAGAATGATAGACTCAGGAGGTGTAGAAGGGAGCGATCTCCCACGTGCAAGGCTGCGGAGCTCCTTAAGTAGAGCTGACAATGAATCAGAGCACCGTGGTGTTGCAATTAGGCTCCATGGGAGTGGGTGGTGGGAATTTGAGGAGAGAGCGTGCGTAAGCTTCAAATAAAATAGAGGCCGTTGGATGGGATCGGGGTGAGGTGGTGATCGCATGCGCGGAGTCGCGCAAAGCTTCCAATCAAGGCGAGCCGCAGATCGAGTGGGGTGTAGAGAATCAATGGTCATGATTGCTTGAGTTCATGTGGTGCTACAGTGTGCGCGGAGCTACAGGTGGGCTGGTGTTGTGTTGGTGATTTTTAAAGGAACACCCCTTACGAAGGGGTAGAGAATTAACACAGAAGCCCATAAGTGGTTAAGAAACATTTTAGAGCAGTCCTTAAGGGCTTACAAACAGGTCCCTGTGATCTTCAAATAGGTCCCTACAGGTTTTCTAGTGAATGAAATGTGATGTACTATGGATCTAAATGTAAATCTTTAATAGCAAGGCCCTAATGATGCTCAAATGCACCCAAGTTTTTATAGAAGCTTAATTGAACATTTAAGAAGTTAATTTGAACTTTTAAACTCATTTATGTGTTCAATTGCACTTGGGTCACCATTTAAACTTATTTAAAAGAATATCTCATTTAATGACCTAATTATACATGTTTAACACAAAATTGATTTTTTAGGTCTTTTTCTCTATTTCTCACACTTAGCCCTTTCTATATGTTAATTTGATAGTGTTTAACCTAGTTTCTTGCTTAACTTAGGCGATTTAGTTATGATGAGTCGCAACTCATCAGTGCCCCTTTACACCGCATTGTGTTTTGGGGTTGTGAGCTCCTGGGTGGTGTCTTGGACAGTACTATCTCAAAGTGCTAGCACCAATGACCCCTTGAGGATTGGTAACAGGAATGATGATCGTGACACATCTGTTGTAGGATTAAGCTAGGAGTAAGCATAGGGGAGACAAAAAAAAAGTTTCAAAAAACACGACCTTATAAATATCCTTACAAATGTTGGCATTCACAAAGCATCGACACAAGGTTTTAAAAGATTATGTAAGTTACAAGTTGGATTCAGGAGCTAAGGAAATCCTAATTGCAAAATGATTTCAGGTTATTTGAAACAAGGAGTTAACTTGTGATTTTTTAAAAGATACATTGATCTCGATTCTTCCAACTCTTGGACCCAAAGACGAATCATGATGTTTTATCTTTAAAAAATCCAGTACCTTTCATCTTGTCAATAAACCAAGGCCCCATAATCTTTTTCTCCTCAAAAGTAAAAAATTTAGTCTTTCCTAAAAATCTATTTTGTGAAAATAGTTTTTCTAAGAGACTATCAAAAGATACCGAGGTTGGCCAGAGTTCACCTAACCCAAACCTTTTATAAAGAGAGGTCAAGATTAGGTTGATGGATGCACCTAGATCCAATAGTGCCCTATCAAAAATGTAATCCCCAATGATACATGAAATCAAGGGGGCACCTGGATCTCTCTTCTTCTAAGGAGGGTGATGTAGTGTTTATCATCATTCTTATGCCCTAAAATAGATCTAGGTGTTAAGGTTTTAACTCCACAAATGAGTTTTCGGGCTACATTTAGGCATTTACTTAGGACAGACTTGCATTGCATTTTATTGTATTTTTAATGCATCTACTTGAGTGTCAGGGATAGGTAGAAAGTTAGATCCCACATACCTTGGCACAAGGGAAGGTAGAAGATGGAGAAGAAGCTCCTATCAGCTGGATCCCAACTAGATCCAGCTCATCCTAGTTGGATCCTAGCTCCTTCTTATTAGATCAACTCATTCCTAGCTCCATTTAGCTCATCTTAGTTGAATGGCAGCTCTAGCTAGTTCACCTCAACTCCATTCATCTCACCTTAGCTGGATGGCAACTCAAACTAGCTCAAGACAGCTGATCCCAGCTCCATTCCAACTCCTCCAGCTCAAAACAGTTCACTGGAAGCTCAACCTAACTAGAACAGCTACTGACATCAACTTTCTAGACCTAGTCAGTTGAAGATGACCTAAACCAACTCAGGCCAACTCAAGTCTAGCTCCTGGAGACTCAACTCAGGTCAACTTAGTTGAGCTGAGCTACTTAACCTAAGCTAGCTACGCCAACTAACTAGGTAATCTCTGGGAAGACTAGACCCAACTCACCTCAACTCATAGCAGTAGAAGCCAGCTCAACTTAGATTGGCTTAGCAGCTAGCAAAATGCTAAGCCCGCTAAGGTAGCTCCCTGCAGTTCTCTTTAGCAACCACCAACTCCACTACAGCTTAAGATAGCTCCCTCCAGCTCCTCACCTCCAAAACCCTAGCTCCCTCTACCTCTTAACCCTACTCCTTACTAGATAAGCTAGCTTAGCTTGGCTAGTCACCTCCTTGGCATCTCAACCCTAACCATAAAACTCCACCTAACTAGCTACACCAAGTAACCCTAAACCTAGTCCACCTAGGCTCCCTACTCCCAATCCAACTTGGCGCCATCTAACTCAGCACCTTTGAACCCACCACCACCCCCAAGAGGCACCATACTTTTGGCACCAAAAACACCTAACCACCCTCCCCATCTTGGTGCCAAAATAAACCCCTATCCTAGCCCTACATCTCACCACATGTGCCATCTCCACCCTTCAATTTTTGGCACCACTAAAGCCTCCTTCTAGAAGCCATTTTGGCACCACCACCAAGAGGCACCAAGGGAGGTAACCACCACCCTTTCCTTTGGTGACAACTTATGGTAGCCTTAGGAACTACTAACCACCCTAAAATCCATCTTAGCCATCCATCCCAAAGCCACCTACTCCCCCTTCAAACCCCTCCATTTGGAGCCACCTATTCTTAACCCTTGGATCACCTAACCACCATCCCTAATCCATCCTAACCCTACATCATCTCCATGCCAACCACCACCATATTGATATCTTCTCCATTAGTTTAGGTTCTACCCTTAACCACCCTACATCCCCTTCCATTCACACCAAGGAAGAAGAAGAAGAGAACAAGATCAAGGGGGCAACCTACCCACCCCCTTAATGGCTTCTTCCTCTCCTTTATGCCATGCCAAGGAAGAGATCTTCTACATAGAGGGGATGGCCAAGCAAGTGGAGGAACAAGGTGGTTGACGCCCATGTTGGAGGACAGCTTGGTGGAGGACTACCAGAAGAAGAAGCTAAGGAGAACTCTTTTCAAGTGTGGGACAACCACACTTGCAGCAAGAGCCATCCAGAACTTCTACTAGAAGATCCTCTCTTCATCTTCCACTTTATCTTTTATATTACCTAGTAGTTTATTGTTTTTGTAAGAAGCATTCCTCTACATGTACTTCAATTTTTAGCAATACAAATTCATATTTGCCTTCCAATTTCTGTTTTTATCTTAGTGTGTTTTTTATGATATTAGTAGTTTAGTGCACCACACCCCTTCTCTTCTAATTATCCTAGGTGCACTTGCCTAGGGTGAGCTTTGAATAGAGGGCTTCATTCTTCTCACGTAGGTGTAGGTTTTAGTGTAATTCATCTTTGATTTCCAAAAACCCGATTATTTCCAAAATGCTAAAAGAAACAGAAAAACAAAAATAGAAAAATACATGTGTTGATTTGAAAGGCGAGAGAACTATTTTTTGTGACTAACAAAAATGGCCTCCTTGGACAACGCTAGATATTCACCCAATCTAGGTTTATAAATTTAAGAGTTGAGCGGATTTATGCATACAATGACACTATTTCACATTATTAATGAAACGTGTAAATTCCGCTTCAGCCTCCATCAACCTATCACCCACAAAAATCTATGAGAAGATTGGATTTGAAGACCTTGAACCTACTTCAATTCAAATCCAGCTGGCTGACTAATCAATAAGAAGTCCACGAGGAATTTTGAGTGATGTTATTGTTCGGATAATTGATTTCTACTGTCTAGTGGACTTTACTAGTTTACATCTCGAGATTTGTAAGGATTTAAGATTGGCTCCGATTATCGTGGGTAGACCATTCTTAGCAATTGTGGAAACCTTGATTGATTGTAAAAATGAGAATATATAAATAGCCTTCGGCGATGAAAGGATGAAATTAAAATCATTTAAGGCTATTAAGGACTCTAATGAAAGTTGTGGGCTTATTGAAGAACTTAAGCAGGTTGAGAGTTTGATTGAAAATGTCTCTTTGAAAGACTATGAATCTAAAGAATATATAGATGAATTTGAATATGAGGCATTTATTTTTTAGGATCAAATTTTTTATAATTCCAAAGTTGAAAGCTTTATATTCAATTTTTAGGCAGAATCTAAGGAACATAGGGGTGAATTAGAATATTAGACATTTCTCTTCAAGGGTGAGATTTTTGATGATTTTGAAATTGAAAATTTCACATTTGACTTTAAGGAAAATTTCTTGCCTGAAGTAGGTGAAGCCCAAAGATATCAATTTGAACTTGATGGACCTTCAATGACTAACTTCACCTTTACATCATATTTGGATGATCATGAACTTGAATCATTTTTTATGGAATTTGATTGCATATTTGATGTAACCAAGTCTGATTTCAACATTGATGATTTAAAAGACTTGGACTTCAAGGATGAAAGAGAGGGGGTGGAACTAAAAGAAAATTTTATGGGAAATAATACTAAGGATTTAAGGGTGCCTCTACTATTGAAACATTGAATTCTTTATAAGGACCCTTATGGCTTAAGCAAATTTGATTTAAGTATACCCAAGACAACCCAACATCTACACCCTCACTTCACGCCACTTTACCATTGGGCTCAAAACTTTTTGAATCGCCCATCTTTTACACTTGTGTTACCTACCTTCAATCCCAATGCACCTCTTGTCCGTAGCACTAAATGTAACTGGATACAGCTTCTTTTTGACTTATCTATCTTGTACCTGACCCTTTAGCATGGAGTTGCATCACCAACTGGTTTGCATTTGTGGACATCTGACTCTAGACCTCCTTGATCTATCTGTTATTCCACTCTTAACCCTCTCCACTTTATTCATTGATCTGTATTTTTAAGGGTTTATGTCTAGCTATAGACGTAAATTCAGTGCTTGTTGCGAGGCAACCTAATGAATTAGATTAACTTATATCCTGAATTAGTTGATTCAAGTCTGGAGACAATTGAGCTATGTTTGCCATAACTCATGAGTTATCAGGTGATATTTATCTCTTTTCTTATGTGCATTATATGCATTGAGGACATTGCATGAAATAGGCAATGGGAGGGGGGGCTTAGATAATCTTTTGAGTCACTTATTCTTCTCTAGAATTTTATACATAGAATACCAAATTTTTCTTCTTATGTAGTATTTTCTAGAAAAAAAGGAAAAGAAAGCTTTTAAAAAAAAAGCAAAAAAAAAGAAAAGAAAATTTGCTATTTTTAGAGTTTGAGTTACGAAAAATGTTGAATTACTTCGATTTTGAGGATTTACCAATCTCAGGAAAAGTACAAACAAATCTTTCTGCTTAAACTCTTCAGGTCATATGTCGACTTAATTATCTCAAGTATTTACTAAAATCTGAATTTGTTTTCCTAAGTCTTTGAAAGGATTCGAAAAAGCTAAAAGTATTAAGTCAAAAGGGTGATGAGTGGATGACTTATCTGTCCATCCTATGTTTTGGATAGTCTTTGAGTTACAAGCACCGTCACTTATACATTGCACTGACTCATCTTCTGGGCGATTTTGTTGAGTCCTTAGCGTTCAATAAGATTTAGTATTAGGGCATAAGATCCAAAGGACTTGGCCATGTTTCTAGCCCTTACGACTATTCCTATTTGTAAGGGATGCATTTAGAATGGATGAAGGAGAGCCACTGATTGCACAGCAATCATAGGTCTTAATTGACCTAGATTAAGCTAGGACTTAGCATAAGTTTGGGTTATTCATGCATGTATACGCATTATCTGTATCTTTACTGCTTTTCTTTAGCTATGCATAAAATAATGTTATAATGTGCTGATTAAGTGCATTATGTCTATTGCAGGAAATAAGCTAATCTGGAGCGAGATCTGAAGCTGGATCAGGAATAACGAAAGTTGCAGCAGAGCTGGAGTAGAAGGCTTAGTTTAGATGTATGAATAATAATGTAAGGGAGTTAAAGGTTTTCTATTCTATTAAATAGGAATAAGGCAGTAAAATGTGAAGAGCTTAGGTCCATCCTAGCCCTAGGATAGCCTAGAGACTTCCCCCAAGCCTTAACCATCCTTAGATTAAGTCACAACACCCTAGGAAACCCTAAAACCCTAGTTGCAACCCTTATTTGGATGTCCAGATAAGTTATAGGATGTCTAGGACCCTTAGCCATCCCCCGCACACCTCAAACCCCCTTCTGCAGTGTTATTAGACATCCAGACACTTTGTCAAACCTCCAATTTCTGCAAAATACCCAAAACAGAACCCTGATTTCCCCCTAACTCAGATTAGACGTCCAAAACTAAAGTCTGGACTTCTGATTTTTGAGTATAAGTCATCTGATCACATTATTGGATGTCTGATACTGGTCTCCAGTCCCAATTTTGAGATTCAAGTCTTGATCTTGGATCTCTAGCTCCCTAGACCTAATCCAAACCCCATAGGAGCCTAAATTAAGGTGTCCTAACCCTAGTACATCACCTCTAGACCTACCTAAGGACCTAATTAGGTCCTCACCAAATCCAATTGACTAAGATCAAATTCAATTACCTTCACCTAAGTCAATTGGACTCATTGAGTCCAATTGAGCTTAGATCTCAACCCACACAAATTAAATTGGACTTGGTGAGAGTCCAATTGACCTAAACCCAACCTAATTGAGTTATTTCACTCTCAATTAGGTTCACGCTCATTCAATTAAGCTTAGGTTACGTTTAATTGCATTTTCCCCTTAGCAATTAGGGTTTGTAACCCTAATTCAAGACCTACACCTACCCAAACCCCTTGGGACCTAACTTAAACATCTTAGAAACCTAGAACACAATCACACACACACACACACACACTTCTCTAGAGTTCTCTAGAACTCTCTTGAAGTGGCACCACCTCTTGGTTGCCAAATTTAGCAACCAAGAGGCATTCAAATTGAGATCCACAATTTTTGGATCTCAAAGACCACTTCTATCCTGATGTGGTCGGCCACTCTTGGGCTCTCTCTAGAGAGTTCCACACCTCTCTAGAGAGAAGCCCTTGGGTCTATAAAAAGACCCCACGGGCGGCCAAGTGACCCCATTCACTTCCTTGGCAATTCACACTCTTGGCTCCATTGGTTCCATTCATGCCCACTTCCACCTAGGTTAGCCACTCCACCCCCACGAGCTCACCACCATCATGGAGGACATCATGCCGGGATGTTGGATCAATACTCCCTCTCTCCAAGGGTCGGTCTAAGCTACATTGGCCGCCCCTCATTCTCCTCCCGACCATTCCAAGGCCATCGAGGACCACCCTTGAATGCCCTTCCATTCTGCTAGATTTAGTTTATGCTCTTCATAATTTTATTGCTTTTATTACTTCTTAATAGCATAGTCTTACTTCTCCACCATTGATGCATGCAAAGTCCCCCCTTTGATTCTTGTATACAGTCATTTTTTGGAAGCTAGATTTTCATTTCAAGCATTTATGTACAAGCTTTCCTCTATCATTTTTGTTGCAAACAACTCTCCCACTAAATGAATGAAAAATGCTTATATATATATATATATATATATCTGTGTGTGTGTGTCTCCATGTTCTGAAATCACAATGAGCTTATTGTTTGCTATCATATTTGTGTGATTTAAGTTGCCTGCTTTCCAATTCTCTATCCATTACGCAACAAGCATGTCGTTTCCCAAGAATATTGAAAATCTAACGATAGACGCTTTCTACATAACTAGTCACCACCTCACTAGAATCGAGCGCACAGAAACTCACATGTTCACCTTCGTAATTTATTTGATGCACGCACACGTAATCCGAGTTCATAACAGAAGTGGTGAAATCCTAATTAGGAGATTGGAAATCGACGTATGTTTTTAAATGAAGTAGAGTTGCAAAAAGATTGTTTCCTAGAGTAAAGCAAATGCCTCCCAGAGACGAATGACCGGGACTCAAGTCTCGTTATTTTTAGAAAATAATATCTTTGTAGGATCGTATTTCGCAACTATACTATGATGTTTTCCCTATCAAAAATGTGATCTATGATCCTCAACAAATGGCATCATTGCCAGGTAGGCAACGTCATTTTCCTTGATTTTGATCTTTTAAACTATCACTTATAAATCTCTCTCTACTTTGTTTTTGATGTGCAGGAAAAATGGAAGAGAAATGGGATCTACGCACACAATGAGTGCAGAAAACAATCCAGGTGCACATCATCATTCTCTTTAGATTAGGTTTTACTTTCTACAATTTCCTTTGAGAAATTCTTTGTGGAAAAAAGAAAGATTTTACTCATTTTCGTGAAAAAGAAAAAAATCAAAAAGAGAAAATTTTGAAAAAAATCTAGATAGGTTTCCTTTTTAATCTAGGTTAGTTTGAAAAAAAAGAAAGAAAAAAAAGATATTTTCTTTGAATCTTTTGAAAAATTCTTTGTGAAAAAAAAATGTGCAAAAGTTTTGAGAAAAAAAATATTTTCTTTTTGGTGGAAAGCTTAGATTTCAAGTTCAAACCTCTTTAAAAGCTTTTCTACCATTTTCTGCTTTTTCGACCAGATTTCAAGTCTGATTCAAAAATTTGATAGCCAAAAAATTAGTAAGCGAAAAATTCTAAAATTCAACTCAATCCTTCATTTTCAAACCAAATTTCAAACGGCATCATTTTTTTGAAAAAATTTCAAGTATATAATTTTTAAAAATTCACGAAGTGTACTAGGGTCAGACTAACCTAGATTCAAAATTTTTCAAATTTCAAAAAGAGATTCCGAGCAATCTGTAAATCTGTTTTGAATAAAAATGGTGGGGTTTGAAAGCTAATCTAATTGGCTTTATTTTTCATATTTTTCCAAATTTTTGAAGGCCAACTGATACTATTTCGAAATGGAAAACCGACTAGGGGTCAAAATTCCAAATCTAACCCTCTGACGTTCAAAATTTGCTAAAAATTCAGTTGCAATAGTAAAAATTCTAAAAAAATATTTCCTGAAAAGCTAATTAAAAAAGGAATCTACTTGTAAAATTTCAAGTTAATTGTATTCCAATTACTGTCAAAGAACAAACATTGCCTTTTTGGTTTGCTAAAATAGAAAAAAAAAACCCTAGAAGCGCATGAAACCTAGGTTGAATCTCTAGGGTTGCAACTTAGAGACCACACTTTGGGCTAACCTAGACTTAATTAAGTCTAGTTAGCCGGTTAGCTTGTTCACCTTGTGGGCCACTTACCACAAACCCCACTGAACAAAACAAGTTAAAATTAATTGTAAAATACAAAGTCAACTTGAGTTCTTTGTCATACTACTGGGTGTTTTTAACCTCTCTTACCAAACCTGGTGACTAAGTCTGTGGGGAAGTGTCAAACGACCACGGCTCGGGAGTTAACGGAACCGGAGGTGTAAGCCAAAGGAAGAACCTTCCACTTAGTCCCCTCGTAACCAGACTGGCTAGGTTAGCTTGAGAGGCAGGAACCACTTTCAGTCGGTTGAACGACGTACTTCTCTTCAGGAATTCAAACTCCTAACGAAAAATCTAGTCACCTAATCCATAAGGACCATTTGATTGACAGGGCCTTAGCCTTGTCTTTCTTGGCTACACCAACCCAGGGGTTGGGTGGTGTATGCAAGGAAGGAGGTCACTTCGACATCACTTGGTTGGAACTTGGGAGCCACTCCCAAGGAAGCGAGTCACCTCGCCTGAACCTTCTTCACCCCCCACTTCTATGACAAAAGCCACCATGGCAAATCCTGGGCCTGGACCTGGACCGGGTTAGGATATCGAGAATCTAGACCCGATGGCTCGTCTAGAAGCCCGGGTTGCCGAATCTGAGGAGCGACATCAGTAGAGCATGGATCGCATTCTGACAGCACTTGATAGGATGCAGCACCCGCCGCCAGGAGAACAACTGCGGGATTTCTACGACCTAGGCAGAGATGCCTTTGAGCTCAAGCCCAACGTGATTAGGTTGATTAGCACTCATTTCTACGAGAACTCAAGCGAAGATCCGTTCCATCACCTAGAGGACCTGAGTCGACTTGCTAAAATGATTCGACCCAGGAATATCGATCTCGGGATCATTCTAATGAAGATTTTCTCATTCTCTCTGAGGGACAAAGCCTCATACTGGTTCAAGACTATTGGGAAGCTAATTGGAACCTGGTCGGAATTACAATGTGAATTCTTGCAAAAGTTCTCCCCAATCAATCGAACAAACGCAATGCGGCGTGCAATCACGACTTTCTCCTAGGGAGCTGGGGAGAAGTTATATGAAGCATGGGACAGATTTCACGACCTTCTCCGAAAATGCCCAAATCATGGTATACCAAGATGACACTTAGCTCAGATTTTCTACCATGGGTTGGATGACACACATCGATATCTGGCCGATGCATCTAGCGGTGGGAATTTTCTCGCAAAAGGTGAGAACAGCGCATTTGAGCTGTTCGAAACATTAGCAGAGAACTCGATGAATGCCGCATCTATGAACCAGTTCCAACAGCCTGGTCAGCAGTGGGTTGGTGTCCACGAGGCTCACACCGAGTCTATTCGAGGTGACATGGATATCATCGTCAAGCAGCTGGATAGAATAAACTTAATCGAGAAAAAGATTGACCAGATTAACCAGGGTCAATCTTACTTGAGCTCTGCCGTCGCAAGACCCTCCTATGCACCCCAAGCCCCTATTGCTTGAGTTAATCTACTCACTCGGGATGCATCTTCTCCGTATTTACGAGATCCCGCATATCAGGATCCCATAAATAATCCAGATCTGGCACCCTACGACCAGGGTTACGCACCACCTGTAGATTATAATGAATATCCCCTTGACGGATATACGTCTTAGACATCTTCGGCCTACGAGGACGTCAGCGCTATCCAAGGATACGGGCATAATAACCAGTATTCAGAGACGTATAAACCTGGTTGGCGCCAGCATCCAAACTTCTCTTGGTCTGGTAATTCACAGAGACCATATCAAGATCCACACTACCAGACCAGGCAATACGGGAATGCGCAAAACACATACCCTAGGCAGCAGCCATTCCAGCATCAGTAGCAATCTCGCTCTTTATACCAACCGCTGCACCAAGCTGCCAGTCACCCTCCAAAGCGGGCTGACCCTTTGGAGGCATGGAAAGAGGAGCTGCAAGAATCAATGAGGAAATCTACACAAGATAGCTTGCAGATTATGAAGGCAATGGCTGATCAGATACAGACCATACAGAACACGCAGAACTAGTTGTTGCAGGAGCATAGGACTTAGGGAGCCTTGCCCTCCCAACCAGTCCCGAATCCTCGATATATGTAAAAGCAGGGTGCCCCACCTAGGTTTTAGGCACCATAGGGATAGGCACACGCCATACTACAGGTGCCTCCTACACCACCCGGCTACGCACAAGGCCAACCACCTTTGCAGAACCCTGCATATTCTGTCCCTTCTGCTCCCCTAACACCTCACAGATAGCAAGCCGATGCACATGCTATCTCTTTGAGGAGCGGAAGGAAGACATTCGACCCACCACTTAGGCAGGCAGGTCCTGATTTTTCCCACCCTTCGCTGTAGGTGGGATCGACTCCATAATCTTAGGAGCCACATGTGGTAGATAAGGGTAAGAGGCCACTTAACCCTGAGATTCCCGTCCCTATTCCTGTGGCTCTGACATGAAATGCAGTACAGAAAAAGGACGCGGAATTTTGAGGACCTGAAATCAATGTTCAAGGAAGTACATATTCAGGTTCCCCTCCTCGAGGCTATCGATCACATTCTCGCAGTCGCTAGGTTTTTCAAGGACTATTGTACCCCAAAGTGACAACCAAGAATTGGACGACAGGCGTACTGTTGAAAGAGGCTAGCACCGTGATTCTAACCAACCTACCACCGAAGAAGAAAGACCCTGGCACCCCACTTGTATCCTGCTTCTTGCAGGATTCTCCATTTGATTGGGCCCTTCTAGATTTGGGTTTTTCCATCAACCTAACTCCCACCGCCGTGTTTGATCGATTTCGATTTCGAGAGTTGAAACCCACCTCGGTCACGATTCAGCTAGCTGAAAGATCAGTCAAAAACCAAGGGGGGTGGTTGAGAACATGATTGTGAAAGTCTGCAGGTTCTGCTTCCCCGCAGATTTTTTCATTCTCGATATGGAAGTTCCTCATAATCTCTGAGATGCACCAATTATTTTGGGTCACCCATTTCTGGCGACAGCCCGAGCGAACATTGATTGTGCATCCGGGTGTATGGAGATTGCCCTAGGCAACGAGCGACTTCGACTGGACATATTCAGGGTAGCAAAGAACTTTGACTGTGATAGAATAGAGGAGGATGGTGAAGACAAAGATTCGGCATACTGTGGTAACGTTAGGCTTCTTTATAATGATCCAATGTCTCATTCGTCTACACTATCAGGGTTCTCGGACCTCGATCCACATAGGACTGAAACCACTACACTACACATCTCCGCGAAGATCTGACTGTTTAGGGTGTGCTTCAAACCACCGCACCCTGAATCCAGCTATCTTGATCCACACATTGCTGAATCACCCCTGTTGTAGCAAGAAGATGGGACTATAGCTAACAGGTTTCCTATTAAGGTAGCCACAACCGATTATTTCACAGGAAGCGACTCCGCGGGAATTCATGTGCACATGGATCAGCAGATTCCCACCCTCGATTCTGCTCCTCCCACTCTCATTTCTGACCCACCCGTAATCTAATTGAAGCCCTTACCTGACTCACTCAAGTATGTGTTCTTGAATGAAAGTGAGACATACCCAGTCATTACCAATGCCCACTTAACCCAAGAACATGAGCATCAATTGATTTCTACGCTTCAAGACCATAGGGCTGCTATTGGGTGGAGTATTGCTGATCTCCGCGGTATTCGCCCCTCGTATTACACTCATCACATTTACATAGATGAGGGGGTGAAACCTTCAAGACAACCTCAGAGATGGATTAACCCAAATATGCTAGAGGTTGTTAGAAGGAGATCATCAAATGGCTGGATGCAGGTATTGTATATCCAATCTCAGACAGCCAGTGGGTGAGTCCGATCCAGATAGTGCCCAAGAAAGTAGGACTCACCGTCATGAAGAATGATAAGGGAAAATCCATCCCGACCTGCACCGCGACATCTTGGCAGGTCTGCATCGATTACAGGAAACTAAACACGGCTACCCAGAAGGATCACTTTCCTTTTCCATTCATTGATCAGATCTTGGAATGATTAGCCGGACGTAGTTTCTTCTGCTTTATGGATGGATACTCTGGGTATAATCAGGTAGCGATTCTCCCGGAAGATCAAGACAAGACCACATTCTCATGCCCCTTTGGAACATTCTCCTTCAAGCGGATGCCTTTGGCCTCTGCAACGCACCAGCGACATTTCAGCATTGTATGATGGCCATCTTCTCTAACATGATTGGGGACTATGTGGAGGTATTCATGGACGACTTCTCAATTTTCGGAGATGATTTCGCATCTTGTCTTGATAACCTCACCAAGATCCTGAAATGGTGTATTGAAGTAAACCTAGTACTATCCTGGGAGAAAAGCCATTTCATGGTGAGGGATGGCATATACTAGGGCATAGGATCTCCAAAAATGGACTCGAGGCCGACTGGGCTAAATCAGAGATTATTTCCCACTTGCCACCACCTAGCTCGGTCGAGCAAATCAGATCATTCTTAGGTCACGTTGGCTTCTATCAGAGATTTATACATGATTTCTCGAAAATTTCATAGCCTTTGACGAATCTCCTGGTTGCCGATGTCCCATTTGATTTTGACACCTTGTGTCTCAGCGCCTTCGAGACTTTACGAAGCGCTATCTCGGATTCACCTATTCTCCAACCACCCGACTGGTTGCTTGATTTTGAAATGATGTGCGACGCGTCTGATTTTTCCGTCGGTGATGTTTTAGGCCAGCGTCGGGAAAAGCAACCCTTTGTCATATACTATGCTAGCAAGACGCTGAATGAGGCTCAACGCAATTACACTTCACCAAAAAAGAACTGCTAGCGGTAGTATTCGGGTTGGAGAAATTCAGATCATACTTATTAGGGTCCAACGTCATCATTTTCACTGACCACTCCACCCTCTGGCATTTGTTGGCAAAGAAGGATGCCAAACCATGGCTCATTAGATGGATCCTTCTATTGCAAGAATTCGATATCGAAATCCACGACAAAGCCGGAAAGCAAAACGCTGTGGCAGATCACCTATCCAGATTAGACCCAAATCACATTCCCTATTCCCAGCCTATCCATGAACAATTTTCGGATGAATCTCTTTTGGCTGTTCATTCTGTTGAGTTCCCTTAGTATGCGGATTTCACAAACTACCTTGCCGCAGGCAAAATTCTCGCAAACCTATCCAAGGACCAGAAACTCAAAGTCATTGCAAAGGCTAAATACTACCTCTGGGATGACCCGCTGCTCTTCCACATTGGAGCAGACCAAATTATTCGAAGATGCATCCCAGACTCTGAGATCCCCAACGTGTTATCTTTCTGCCACAATTGTGCTTGTGGTGGCCATTTCTCGGGATGGAAAATCGCTGCAAAAATTTTGCAATTGGGATTTTTCTGGCCAACCATCTTCAGAGATACACGCGAATACGCCCAACACTGCAAACGATCCAGTCGGTCGGTTCTATAACCAGGAGAGACATGATGCCACTCCAACCCATCGTGGTTGTAGAAGTGTTCGACGTCTGGGGCATCGATTTTATGGGCCCTTTTCCAAACTCACATGACTTCGAGTACATATTACTAGCTGTCGATTATGTCTTGAAGTGGGTCGAGGCCATCCCGGCGAGACGGGCTAACCATAAGATCATCATTTCTTTCGTACAGTAGAACATCTTCGCGAGATTCGGAATACCCCACGCTCTGATTAGTGACGGGGAAGCCACTTCATTCACGCCCATTTCAGGTCGTTATTAAAGAAATATGGGGTACATCACCGCATAGCCACCCCGTATCACCCGCAAACCAAAGGGCAGGCTGAAGTGTCTAACCGTCAAATCAAGCTGATTCTCCAGAAGATGATTAGACCAGACAAGAAGGACTGGTCCGATAAATTAGTTGATGCACTCTGGGCATATCGGACCGCATACAAGGCCCCACTCAGAATGTCACCATATCGCATGGTATATGGCAAGGCCTGTCACCTTCCTGTAGAGCTGCAACACCGCACCTTTTGGCCAGTGTGAAAATGCAACCTTGACCTCGATGCAGGAGGTCAAGAACAGAAACTCCAGCTCAGCAAGTTAGAAGAGATCCGGCTGGAGGCCTATGAGAATTCATTAATATACAAGGACAAGACTAAGGCCTTTCATGATCGCCACATCTGGAGGAAAGCATTCACGCCCAACCAGCTAGTCGGGTTGTTTGATTCACGGCTGAAACTGTTCGCGGGGAAGCTCATGTCCAAATGGACTGGCCCATATATTGTGATTCATCCATATCCCAACGGGGCAGTCCAAATCAAGGACCCAAAATCTCGGCATATATCCATGGTTAATGGCCAACGCCTCAAGCCATTTTTCGCCCAGGAACCTCCTCCACCTGATGAGATTGTTCATCTTATTGAGGACGTGTGATTGAGTGCTCGCCCAGCTGGAGGTGTTAAACTCAACACATATAGATAGCATATATCCCACATTCCACCATCATCTATACATAACCACTTTTATACATAGCATATTTTTCTTTTAGCATATTTCCTTTGCATATATTGCATGCTAGCAGTTTGGTTGGTGCTGAATGTATATTTTCAGGAGCAATTCCAGGTGACTTCTACCCACTCATCCTCTGTCAAATTTATTTTCTTTTATATTTATGCATGAGGACATGCAAGAACTTAGGCATAGGGGGTAGATACAACAAAACTAAAAAAATTTTATGCCAACATTTGGGAAAACCTCGAAGTTGCACGTAAAACGTACTTTAGGATCCTAAAGAAAAGAACAACCGACTCCACCTCCAATGCTTGCAATGGAGCTAGAAATCGTCCGCAACAGCCATTTCCAACTCACCTGCTCATCTACTATTCTGAATTTAGGGTCAAGCTGATTGTAACCCGAAACGGGAATTTCATGAAGTACAAATTATACAAGGTTAATTGTTCATAGCATATATACATATTGCATCAATGAATAAGGTTTTTTTATTAAGAGAATGCATTAGGGATTCTACCCTCTAGTTGATTACTGTAGTCTGGAATCCAGTATAACTTTTCACACACATGTAGAATTTGTAAAGGATTCATGGTGAAGGCTGATAAACATCTTCAGTTCGTTGAGAAGAAGTAGTGCTTCTTTTCCTGAACCCCTGGACAGTGTTTTGGGAGTCAGGTAGATTTTCCTCCAAAAATCCACCAAATAGTTGAGATGAGAGTAGAGTGTACTAGTGCTCTAAGATTAGTGCAAGGAAGCTGGAATCCTAGATAATTAAGTGATGATACTCAGAGATTAGGCATAGTTTTTGCTCTCGATTCCTACGTATAGATTTTTGTGTGAATTTTGAGAGCCACCAAATAAGGCAAATACGAGGAGAGCGAGTTTTCATAAAACTAGGGCTAAGGTGGATGGTTATGACCATTCTTTACGAAATCCTCAGCTGAAGGAGAGTATTGATGTCAAGGTCAGAAATACATTGTCCTATCCGTCTCTCCCGGTGCCATGAGTAGTCACTTCCACCAAATAAGCCACCCTATGTCTCTTGAGTACCACCAATCCCTAATAATGACTCCTCAATAAAGTTCATGAATGTGTGCTAGTTGTGTTATGTTGAAAAAGAAAAAAAAAAGAGAAAAAAAAGATGAAAAGAAAGAAAAATTGAAAAAGAAGAAAAAAGTAAAGAAAAAAGGAGTAAATATTTAGTTCAGTTGCATTGAGGCAATACCACCAAATAAATTTGAGATCCACCAAATATGGCCTTAACCTATCTTTCTTGTGTTTCTGACCTCTCGAATACTAGCTGAGGAATTCTGACTTAGTGTTAGGGTTATGGAAACTCAATTAAAGTGTTAAGGTCAAGTGAGACCACCAAATACAGATCATATATGTGAATTTGATGAAATTGTGATCTCTAAGAAAAGAAAAGAAAAGGAAAAAGAGTAAGAGTGAATTAATACAAAGGAATCAAAAGAGAGCATAGTTTTTCTCATCTTTCCCGGAGTTAAGTTACTTAGTAGTCTGGGAATCTAGATTCTATAGTACTAGTCTCTATGTAGCACCAAGTGAGAGTGAGCCACCAAATATCTAAGCTTTTCCCTCAGAGATTCTCTACCTAAGCCTAAAACCAGGGTGAATACCCTAAGGGAAGAAATCTGCCTATCCCGCTAGAATTTTTACTAGAGGTCAAGTACAAGCTTTAAAGGTGTATTAGTTTTTCACTCGAATCTGTTGCAAAAGCTACATAGCTGCACTTTCACGATTGTCAGGATTTCTAGAGAATAAGATGAAAACAAAAAGGAGAAAAATCTCTAAGCATACACTTGATAAAATAATCAATCCCTTAGGGACCCTTACTACAAATAATTTAATCTTGCATTTGCTAGGGACTAGCAAGATTTAGGCATTGGGGTATGATTGTACAGTAATCATAGGTCTTAATTGACCTAGATTAAGTTAGGACTTAGCATAAGTTAGGGTTATTCATGCATGCATAAGCATTATCTGCATCTTTGCTGCTTTTCTTTAGCTATGCATAAAATAATGTTATAATGTGCTGATTAAGTGCATTATGTCTATTGCAGGGAATAAGCTGATCTGGAGCGGGATCTGAAGCTGGATCAGGAATAACGGGAGTTGCAGCAGAGCTAGAGCAGAAGGCTTAGTTTAGATGTAGGAATAATAATGTAAGGGAGTTAAAGGTTTTCTATTCTATTAAGTGGGAATAAAGCAGTAAAATGTGAAGAGCTTAGGTCCATCACAGCCCTAGGATAGCTTAGAGACTTCCCCCAAGCCTTAGCCACCCTTAGATTTGGTCACAACACCCAAGGAAACCCTAAAACCCTACTTCCAACCCATATCTGGATGTCCAGATAAGTTATAGGATGTCCAAGACCCTTAGACATCTCCCGCACACCTCAAACCCACTTCTGCAGTGTTATTGGACGTCCAGACACTTTGTCAGACGTCCAATTTCTACAGAATACCAAAAATGGAACCTTGATTTCCCCCTAACTCAGATTGGATGTCCAGAACTGAAGTTTGGACTTCTCATTTTTTAGTATAAGTCATCCGATCACATTATTGGACGTCTGATACTGGTCTCCAGTCCCTGTTTTGAGATTCAAGTCGTGATCTTGGATCTCTATCTCCCTAGAACTAATCCAAACCACATAGGAACCTAAATTAAGGTGCCCTAACCCTAGTACATCACCTCTAGACCTACCTAAGGACCTAATTAGGTCCTCACCAAATCCAATTGACTAAGATCAAAGTCAATTACCATCACCTAAGTCAATTGGACTCATTGAGTCCAATTGAGCTTAGATCTCAACCCACACAAGTTCAATTGGACTTGGTGAGAGTTCAATTGACCTAAACCCAACCAAATTGAGTTATTTCACTCTCAATTAGGTTCACACTCATTCAATTAAATTTAGGTTAAGTTTAATTGCATTTTCCCCTTAGCAATTACGGTTTGTAACCCTAATTCAAGCCTACACCTACCCAAAACCCTTGGGACCTAACTTAAACCTCTTAGACACCTAGAGCACGATCACACACACACACACACACATACACACACCCATTCATGCACACACACTTCTCTAGAGTTCTCTAGAACTCTCTTGAAGTGGCGCCACCTCTTGGTTGCCAAATTTAGCAACCAAGAGGCATTCAAATTGAGATCCACAATTTTTGGATCTTAAAGACCACTTCTATCCTCATGTGACCAGCCACTCTTGGGCTCTCTCTAGAGAGTTCCGCACCTCTCTAGAGAGAAACCCTTGGGTCTATAAAAGGACCCCATGGGCGGCCAAGTGACCCCATTCACTTCCTTGGCAATTCACATTCTTGGCTCCTTTGGTTCCATTCACTCCCACTTCCACCTAGGTTAGCCACTCCACCCCCACGAGCTCACCACCATCATGGAGGACATCATGGAGGGATGCTGGATCAACCCTCCCTCTCTCCAAGGGTCGGCCTAAGCTACATTGGCCGCCCCTCATTCTCCTCCTGACCATTCCAAGGCCATCAGGGACCACCCCTAAATGCCCTTCCATTCTGCTAGATTTAGTTTATGCTCTTCATAATTTTATTGCTTTTAGTACTGCTTAATAGCGTAGTCTTACTTCTCCCCCATTGGTGCATGCAAAGTCCCCCCATTGATTCTTGTATGCAGTCATTTTCTGGTAGCTAGATTTCCATTTCAAGCATTTATGTACAAGCTTTCCTCTATCAATTTTGTTGCAAACTCTCCTACTAAATGAATGAAAAATGCTTTTACATATATATATGTCTCCATGTTCTGAAATCGTAATGAGCTTATTGTTTGCTATCATATTTGTGTGATTTAAGTTGCCTGCTTTCCAATTGTCTATCCATTATGCAACAAGCATGTCGTTTCCGGAGAATATTGAAAATCTAATGATAGACGCTTTCTTTGTTAATAGTCACCACCTCATAGGAATCGTGCACATAGAAATTCACACGTTCACCTTCATAATTTATTTGACACACGCGCACGTAATCCAAGTTCATAACAGAAGTGGTGAAATCTTAATTAGGAGATTGGAAATCGGTGTGCGTTTTTAAACAAAGTAGAGCGGCAAAAAGATCGATTTCTAGAGTAAAGCAAACGCCTCCCAGAGACGAACGCCGGGAGTCAAGTCTCGTTATTTTTAGAAAACAATATCTTTGTTGGATCATATTTCGCAACTATACTATGACGTTTTCCCTATCAAAAATGCGATCTACGAACCTCAACAGCCACTAACCTAGAAAAATGAGTCTAGCAAAGAAGATATCCCAAAAAAGTGAGTAGTTAGAGAAGTTATAAAAAAATAATAGAAAAAAGGGAAAAAAAGAAAAAAAATGTGAAGCAAAGAAAAAATATATATATACTTTTCATCTCTTATCTACATGAGTGCATCCCAATCATAATGAGATAGCCAACAAGAGACCTAGGAGTCCAGTTGAGGAGATATACACCTTGTGTGTTGACCTCAAGATAGAAAAGTGGTGAGAAGAAAGCTGCCAAATCCTAGTATGGCCAAACTAAAGATGAGTTGTTCTAAAATGAGCATAGAAATATTCTAAGTCTTATTGAATACTACAAATCAACTTAGTTACCCATTTGATGAGTCACATTAAAATCACACAGAAGATGCTTATTTCTAACATTTGATTCAAACTTTAGGTGGGTTGACTTAGTCAGAGGCAGTTACTCTAGCGACCTAAGTTCCACGACTAATAAGATTCTGATTTGATTCGGGCAGTCTGGATTTAAGTCAATACGTTAGAATGGTTGAATGTTTGTCAATATATCTTTGTGTACAATTCCTTTACTTTAGTGAAAAATTGATATTACAGATTTCTAATTTGAATTAACCTCAAAAAGAGCAATTCTGTTTCTCATGTAAATATTATTTTTTCAGTTTGTCAATCTCTATTTTGCTCAAGGACTAGCAAAAGATAGACAGTGAGGTATGATATTACTATATGTATACATTAATTATGCCTAACTAATGCTAATTTAAGGGTTGAATAGGGTAGAGTACATTAAGTTAGGTCAGTTTAGTCATATAGGTCAAGTTTGTAAATATTGCATAAGTTTAGGATTTTCTGCAATTTTACCCAAACATATATCTCATACCTTGATGTCTTTCGTGTGATATGTGCATGTATCAAGTTTGGAGCAATTTGGAGCCCTATATATAGGAGATTTATGATTGAGCTCACTTGGAAGAGGGTTGAATCAATTAGACCCGAACCAAATTAACCCTAAGTCTAGCCTAATTTAGGAACCTAATTAACCTTAGCCTAGAGCCTAAATACCTAACCTAATTAACCAACCTAGAAGCCGGCCATGAGCCTTAATTTTAGACCCAATATGATTGGCCAAAAATAGGTCCCATCCCTTAGAGAAACAAATCCTAAACCAAATCATACTCCTAATCTCAAAATTCCTAACAGCCTGACACATGTCTAGTATTTTAGCCATAACTTTTGCATTGTAAGTCCAAATTAACTGATTCAAGTTGCATTGGAAAGCTAATTTTGAGGGCTACATTGTGACTTGTATATACAATTAGAAATTCGAAACAAAATAAGGATGAAAATTCAAGACAAGTGAGGGCAATCCTATAAGGCTGTTGCAACAACTTCCATCTAATCCCAACAAAAACCATACCATATTTCTGTCCTCCATTTTAGATCCAAAGGTCCTTATCCTACCTATCCTACCCATCCCCTTAGATCTAATCTAGACCATCCAAACCCTTGACCCTAGGCAACCTAAACCAACTAATAGGAAGCCTCTACCTTTCCTATAAAAGCACTAGGCATGCCCCCCCTTGAATCCATCTCTTCCTTAGAAATGTAATTCCTCCACCTTCTTCCATGACCTTCTATGTAGAACACTTAGAACTCCACCATGGCCTTCCACCCTTAGGACCACCCTCTTCCATCAAGCATTCCTCTATTAGATGTCCTCCTCTGCACTTCTCTGGCTTTGTCGATGGATCTCTCCACCACCGTGACTGCACTCCGGATCTTATCTCGCTCTCTTTCTTTTTGTTCTAGTAGAATACCTTCTAGTTTATGTCTCAAAACTCTAGTTGTAATAATTTTCTAGTATCAATAAAAGTATTTTTCATGATCTCTCTCCCTTACTCCCTCCCTCTCTCTCTATTATCTTAGTTAGTATTAGTGCATATTTACTTTTGTTTGCATATGCAATTTTCGATTCTTGTCACCTTGTGTTCGACCCGGACTCCCAATCTAATTACTTTATTAAAATTGATAGCGATTCTATGCGCTACAATGAACGTTAATTACTTATTGCGTAGTTCCACCATCAGCAATGATGCCTAAGAAATCAAACTTCAAAAACTAAGGTTAAAACTTAAAAGAGACAAAAAGATTCAGCCACTTGGGTCGAGATGTCCATCCTTGACATTGTAGGCCTATTGGAATAAGTGTCCTAACTTTCTCTCTTAAACTTGGTTGATAATAAGTGTTTAGTTAATCTGCAAAACTTTAGTTGGAGATAAAAGCATTCACATACCATTTATTTTTCCTAGGGACAAGCAAAGTTTAGGCATGGGGGTATGATTGTGTAGTATCATTGGACTTAAATGAATCTAAACAATGTTAGAACCTACCATATTTCTACATTTAGCATGCATAACATCCATAAGATGCATCATTCTATTCTGCATGGTTGTACATAAACTAATACATAATCATCCTATTATTCAATGCTTTTGTTTCTATTTGCAAGTAATAAGAAGACCTAGGTAGGGTCAAGATGCAAAATAAATTGAAATAAAGCAGGAATAGAGTAGAAGAAGAAGAAGTGGAAAGAAGGCTTATTCAAATAGGAAGAAAGGAGGATAACCTTATCTTAGTCCCAAAAATGCTAGGATAGCCTTCCTAACCTTGAGATCATTGTAAACACTAGTCAACCCTATCCTTTGACCCAAACCTATATAACACTATTCATGACACTATCCAAATTATTCGCCATCTCAATTAGCCTACCCAGATCCCAATTCCACCTTTCCTATCTTAATTGCCCTTATAGGGTCCTAAGTAGGCTAGGTGTTACTTAGTTAGACTCTTCTAATTGGGTTCACTTTTAGTCAATTGGGTTCACTACCACCTAATTAGACTCACCTAAAAACCAATTGGACCCACCTAGATCAATTGGACCCACCTATTCCTAGCCTAAGCTGACCCTAACACAAACCCATACACACACGCACAAACAAACAATTGCAACACCTACAAACCCATCGCAAGAAGCAAAAAGAACCCTACTATGTAAAACCTAGAAAAGAACTTGCAATCCATTATTCCTCTCCCCACCCCTCCAAGTGGTCACCTTGCTCCTTTACTCTCATCTACCACAGTCTCCTGCCTCTTCCAAGCTCCTACATTGAAGGTTCAGAAGGAAGAGAACACTAGGGCACCACCCCTCTCCTCCTTGCAAGAAGGACGACATCTCTCCTCTTCCTCTTTCTTGCGAGTGTTCTTCTTCCATAGAAGAAGGGGACTTGCCCCTCTATCTCTCCTTCTCTTGGATGACCAAGGAGACTCTTCCATAGTCTCTCTTAGTCGGCCTCTGATGTAGACACATTTAAGTAGGATAAAATGCCTATGCATGCATGTTCCTAGGCATAGATTTGCATTTCATGTTATAAATATTGCATAGCATGCATCATCCTACATTTAGAGTAGTATAGATTTTAAGCTAATTACGTCCCTTCTATGGACCAGAGGGAAAGAGATTTTTTTTTTAGGGCCTCGGATAGACGATCTGACCATACGGATCTGATCAAGATGATGATAGGAGTCTAATGTCTCCGAAATCGTCTAGATATGAATCCCATAGCACCATATGATGTTCAAAGAAGATCAATGGCCAGGGGGCAATGCGACATCCTTATGTGCTTTAGATAAAAAATTCAACCACACAGATGAATCCAGAGTGATGATCGTAATCCGACAACGTGGGAATCATCTCGATCCTAGCACCGTGGCACCCTCTACAACAGAAAGAAGATGGACGACCCAGATGGTGCCACGTGGCTCCATCTAGGTTGCCCAACATCGACCAACAAAGCCCGCCCACATCACACCTCATCCGTGACCTCCATTCCTAGCCATTGGATCATGATCCAATGGCTAAGAGCCCTCATCCACCGCGCACCCTAAGACATCTTCTCGGCTTGGCACATTGGTTGGGGACCCGGCCACCAAGAGAGGGGCGAAGGTTCAAATCACCACTGCACCCCCCAATTGAGCAATTGGCACAGTAGCACACAAGGTTGCATGCTTGCACAACCTAGCCACAGCCATGTGCAGCAGCAGAACAATGCATGCCAACACACGCATGCGCGACCCAGCTCGAAGGCACAAGCACGTGATGTGCGGGCCAGCAGGTGCATTGACTAGCGCGGACCTTCAGCGACTACCTGTGTGGTTCTATAGCGATGCTTGCAGCTATCACTAATTGCCTGTGCACAGGAAGCCCTTCCTCCTTCCACTATAAAAGAACCTACACCCCTCCATTCTTCACCATCTCCTTACTTCCTCTCACCACCTCCAAGGCACTAGAGAGAGCTTGTCCCAAGCCCAGGATGCTCCTCTAGAGTAGAATCAAATATTTTCCTTCCTCTCATCCCCCTTCGTGGAGCATCCGGCAGCAGTTCTCTCACCTCCCTTCAAGAAGAAGATCCTCATTGTGATGTTGTCATGCCCCACCCTCCATCCTCCAACTCTGTCCTCGTTCCTTCCGCTCCTCACCACCATCCTCCAAGCGTCGTCAAAGCGAGTCATCCTCTGAGCAACCGTCGAGGGGGATTCTCTCACCTATATCTTTCTTTTTCCTCTTGTAGTGTAATCTTTCCCACTTTCTTAGTTGTAGAAAACATTTGCTTCAGAAATATATGTGATTGTTTTTCTCTCTCTCTCTTATATTTTGCAAGTAGATTAGTTAGATAATAATTTATCGACCTAATCTCTTGCTTGCTGAAAATACCAGAAATATTAGAAAAGACAAAAAAGACAGAAACAAATAAAAGTGAAATGCGTATTTTTCAAAACCAAATGTTCGCCTCCTCATGTTCGACCTGGGACTCACTTTTCGAGTTTTGGTCATAAATTTTATTTGATCGACAAATTTTCTCATGAATCGTACTACGACGATGGGTTTTCCAAACTCAAACCTTTTTGCGACGAATCTCTACCATATCAGCCTCCCCTTTGCAAGGTGTGTAGACAGGTGCTTGCACTCAAGGTCTAGCCTCCACTCTTACACGAAGACAACGGCATTCAATGGTACTCTTGACATGAGAAAATCCTCTATTTATTTGCTTTTTAATTTTAGTATCATAGACATGTTATTTGTTATGTATTCAATGCTTTTGATAGTTTTTATGTTGATGTTTATGTTGATCCTGAATCTTTGTTTAAATCTAGGACTCGTGATTATGTTCTCGAGTTTGCTTCTTTTCCTTCCTTGTGTATGTCCAAGCCACCCCTCCCTTAGCCTCCCTAGGATTGGCCCCCACGACCGCCATACCCACACACTAGACACACCCTATTCTCTTAGCTTCAGTTAGTTCACATAAAAAATAGAAGACACAAAAAGAAATTACAAAAGATAAAAAAGACAAAAAAATATTAGGTTAGACCTAGGTTAGATGAGTGGATTTTAAATCTAATTACTCTCATGCTTTGAAAACATGCCTCATAGAGAAGAACGATCAGGACTCAACATTAAAAGATGAAATTCGATTACGCGAGCTTCGTAAAAAGAAAATAAAAATTGTTGACTAGATTTATTGTGAAACTATACTATGATGCAATTGATCAAAATTATTTCATGCCAAATTGCTAATCACCTGGAAAAAATGGTTAGGCTAGATAGGAAAGAGTGAGCTGTTAAGCGAGATGATGCACTCTAGGCCTATCCTATAGCTTTTAAGACTCCTTTAGGCACTTCACCTTACCGCCTTGTGTTTAGAAAGACGTGTCACTTACCCATAGAACTTAATCACAAGGCTTATTGGGCTATTAGGCAATTTAACATTGATCTAGGTCAAGCCAGGAAGCATTGTGAACTCCAATTGACTGAGTTGGAGGAAATTAGGAATGATGCATAAGAAAATGCAAAGATTTATAAAAATAGGACCAAAGCTATACATGAAAAATCTATATCCCGAAAGAGCTTTGAGCCTAATCGGAGGGTTTGGCTTTTCGATCCCAGATTCTGATTATTACCCAGGAAATTGAGGTCTAAGTGGAATGGCCGATATACAGTAACCCACACTTTTCCACATGGAGTAGTTCCAATTTATAATCCTAAAACAAGCCAAACTGTTTAGCGACAGCTATAAGCGTCACTGTAAGTCCAGCTCATGCGTCACTGTAGGTTCAGCTCATATGTCGCTGGTGCTGCGCTGTCCTTGTCTTTGTCACGCGTGCGCACACTCACTCACTGCCATTAAGCTGTGCACATGCATGCCTCCACATTGTTACGACCCGGTTCCCGAGTCCTTACAGGACACGAGACCTGACCGACTCGACTGATTCCAAGACCCAGTCGCCCAACGAGAAAGTAACCAAAAAATAATAAAATAACCCACATCCACCATGCAAGCAACTAATAGTAACAAAAGTATAGCAGTAAAGAAATAAACTACTACAGTACACACCACCACAATAGTAAGAAAGTAAACGAGTACAGGAATATAAAGTTCACAATAAAAGAATACAGAAGTATAATAAACTACTCACTACAATAGGAAACGGAGTACAACAGAAAGCTACACTAATGGGCTCTACTGGGCCCAACACCCTTTGCAGCAGTAGGCTTCGGTTGCTCAACACCTAGACCTGAAAAAGGTCACGAGTACAAAACATCAGCGAACGTTGAGTAAAGTGGCAACCAACTAACTAAAACAGTAAGGGTGGACAGGTAGCTTTTGCTTTCTTTTAATTTCTTCCTTTCTTTAACTAATTATTCTTTCTTCCATCACTTGGTTATTTATCAAGTCTCTTTCTTGATCTCGAATGTTCCTCCTGGGAATGATCTTGATTGTAGTCTTTTTCGAAGAGTAGAAGTAGCACGTGGTGCTCTCTTGGCCAGGAGAGTCCCCCGTGGTGGTCCTACACCCAGTCAACCACCCCAAGGTCTCCACAGTCCTCTAAGTAACAGGGGTCTAGCATCTAAGAACCAAATAGGGGTCTCACCCCTCCACAGTTCGCGCACCCTCGCCTGACTACCCTGGTTTGCCCAGTGGGCCAAACAAGTCAGCGTAAGGTGGCTAGCTGAACCCTGGGCCCCATGGGGTGGATAGCTCTCTCCCTACACTAGTAGCTCTCCACAATACTGTGTATGCGAGGGTTAAAAAGTCGGTACAAAGTGGTCAATCCTAACCCCGGGTCCCAAGCCTAGGGCTGCTAGCTCCGCTCTGCACTAAACAGGGGGACAGTCACTCTCCTTGGTACTCTGTACTCAAGGGCCAGCTCACTTCCCCATTCACATTTCCAGTTCCATTCCATTTATTTCGAGGAGCTCTACTCCTAATTCCCCGTAGGGTTCATGCTCATGTTTCTCAGGCCAAGCCATACCAGGTTTCATCATTTCTATGTCTGTTTCTCAGGTTCTACACTTGTAACATGTAACTTATTATTCACATTCCAAGTTTCTTCGCAGGTAGCTCATGTTTCCAACATTCAATCTTCCAGTTCCAGTTCATGTACATGCATCTCATATTATGGCATTTATTATAAACAACAGGAATTTACATGCAACAGTTTGCTAACACAAGTACTTTACATTTCACAGGCAGCTGTAATTCAGTTACAGACAATTGTTATTATTCTATCTACTCATCCAAGACTGTAATCCATACATTCCATACAAATATTCGAGTGTTTCTAGTCCTAGGATTCATGCCATACCCTAGGATCTAACATTCATTCCACATATGAATTCATGTTTGTAATTAAACTAGGGGAAGCCACTCTACCAGTAAACCCAGGAGTAGCGGTGGCTTGATCGGTAGGTCCACGTGCCTCAGCAAACCCCAAACCCGCAACGGAACGAGGTCCTATCACATGGATCAATCACAAGAGACTACTTAGAATAGGATAAAAAGCATTCCAACAAGTAGAGGAATTTATATGGGAAACAACGGTATCTTAATTGCGGAAATCGGACCTTAAACAGACCCTAAACGGGTCAAAAATGGTAATTCTGATTCTCATCAGACGTCTGGAACACCTTCCAGACCTCTTAAAAGAGTCCAGAACCATACCTCAACTCATGTGCCACTCCTCAGACATCCAGGGACCACCTCTCCTAATGTCTGGAAATGCTCCCCATCGTCTAGTGCCTTGTCCAAATGTTTGAACTGCGTGGGAGGGCGTGTCCCGCACCTTCCCGAAGCGAATCCTGCACGCGTCGATGAAATCTTCTCAACATCGCACGAAACAGTGACTCAGCGGATACGGCCAAGGTGTACGTCGCGAAACTTACCTCTCAGCTATCTGAAACCTCCTCCAGAAGTCGTCTACGTCATTTGGATGTCGATCCAGACGTCTGATTCCTGGAAAAACCCAGAATCAGAATTTGCCTTCACCTTCTCTTACCGTGCACGGCTGCGCCGCGCCCGCTCGCCTGCTGCTCCAGCTACAGCAGTGTCGGGGATGACCTCCCCAACGCACCTCTCTGCCTCGCGCACGCGTTGACCAGTCGTGAGCTCTCCGACGAGCTCCCACACGAGCTTGCTTGTGTGCTCTCCTCTCTTCCCCTCGCTGCTCCTCCTCTCCTCCCACGCCACTCACGCCCACTGCTCGCTACTCGCCGCTCACTACTCTTGTTGGAAGAAGGAGAAGGGTGGCTGGAGGTGGGGTGAACGAGGGAGAGGAGGGGGGTTTAAATAGGGCTCTGGGTTAGGGTTTGCGTCAGCGAGAGGAGGGAGGAGAGAAGAAAATGAGGTCGCGTACTATCTGCGTGCAGCACGCGTGCAGACGCGAGGACGTACATGAAATTTTTGATTTTCAGACATCTGGGAATGGGTCCAAATGTCTTGCAAGATGTCTGACTCGCAGTCCAAACGTCTTACCAGACGTCTGACCTAAAGTACAAACGTCTTGAAAAGGCTTAATGAATCGGGTCTTAACAACATAACAAACTCAAAGGAGGTTTCGTCTTCGAAACTTAAGCTAGCTAGGGTGCGAAAAAAGTACAACATATGCATAATAAACTCAAAGAGGATCGAAGCCGGTCCGAAAAGACGTACCCTCAAAGAGCTCCAGGTATCTCTCTCGCATCGCCACCTCAGGCTCCCAAGTAGCCTCCTCATACCTCTGGCTCCTCCATAAGTCCTTCACCAGGGGTACCTGCTTTCGTCTCAAACTTCGAATGGCCTTGTCTAGTATCTACACTAGCCGCTCGAGGTAGGTTAGGTTGTCACCCACCTCGACGCTCTCATGGCTCAGAACGTGACTGGGATCAACGATGTATTTCCTGAGGTTGGACACGTGGAACAGGTCGTGCACACCAGAAAGCTGGAGAGGAAGGACAAGCCTGTAAGCAACGGGTTCAACCCGCTCCAGGACATCAAAGGGTCCCACAAACCTTAGTGCGAGCTTCCCTTTCACCCCAAAATGCTGCATGCCCTTCATGGGTGAAATACGAAGGAAGACATGATCTTCTCTGCACTTCCAATCGGCATATCTCTTCTGTCTGCTCCTAATAGTGCGGAGTCGCCTATGAATCTGCTCAATCACCTCCTGACTCTGCCAGATCAGCCTGGGGCCAACCTCCCACTTGGTCCCCACCTCAACTCAACTCAAGGGTGCAGTACACCTCCGTCCGTACAGAGCCTCGTAGGGTGCCATGCCAATGCTCGAGTGATAGCTATTATTATATGTAAACTCCACCAGGGGCAAGTGCTCCTCCCAAAAGCCCCTCCAATCCAGTACACAGGCACGCAAAAGGTCCTCAAGCGTCTGTATCGTGCGCTCTGACTGTCCATCCGTCTAGGGGTGGTATGCTGTACTAAACCTCAACCGTGTCCCCAAGGCTTGTTGAAACTTAGCCCAAAACTAGGACGTAAAGCGAGTATCTTGATCAGATACAATCTCCTGCGAAACTCCATGCAGACGTACCACGTCGCAGATATACCTCTATGCCAACTGTGCTGGTCCCAAAGTGACTCGGATTGGCAAGAAACGTCCCGTCTTTGTCAATCTATCTACAATCACCTAGACTGCGTCGTGTCCTCGCTTGGTAACGGGCAAGCCCACCACCAAGTCCAAGGTGATGCTCTCCCACTTCCACTCTGGCACTGGAAGTGGCTGCAATGGCCCTGCAGGTTTCTGATGCTCGGCTTTCACCTGTTGGCACACCAAACACTACTGCACAAATTCACCTACATCCCGCTTCATTCCTCTCCACCAAAAGTCGCATCTCATATCATGATACATCTTTGTGCTCCCAGGATGTTTGGTGAACTTGGAACCGTGTGCCTTAGTCAGGATCTCTCTCAATAGCTCCTCGCCCCGGGGAACACACAAACGTCCCCTCATGCGTAGCACCTCGTCGATAAAGGAGAAGTCTCTAGGATCCCCTGATAGTACTCTGTCACGCAACGACTGCAGGTATGGGTCGGCCATCTATCCTGTGATGATGCAGTCTATCAACTTTGGCCTTATCTGTCGTGTCACAGTCACTGCCCCACAGTGCCCCAGTAACTCTAGGGGTCGCCAACTGCCCATCTCCTCCATGAGTCTCCAACTCTGCACCTGTAAACTAGCCAAGTGGGCAGGCACCTTCTGGCTCAAGGGGTCAGCCACCACATTGGCCTTCCTCAGATGGTAGGAAATGCTACAGTCATAGTCCTTCAAGAGCTCTAACCAACGTCTCTGTCTCATGTTGAGCTCCTTCTGATCAAACAAGTATCTGAGGCTTTTATGATCTGTGAAAATCTCAAAAGTCTCACCATACAAGTAGTTCCTCCAAGTCTTCAGCATGAAGACGACAGCTACCAGCTTCAGGTCGTGGGTAGGGTAGCTATGCTCATGGGGCTTCAGTTGCCGTAAAGCGTAAGCAACAACGTGACCTCGCTGCATGAGCACATCCCCTAACCCCTGCAAAGAGGTGTCAGTGCACACAGCGAACCCACCACTGCTGTCTGGGATGGTAAGCACGGGAACCGAAGTCAGCCTCTCCTTCAGCTCCTGAAAACATGCCTCACAAGCATCTGTCCAAGAAAAGGGCAAGTCCTTTCGAGTCAGCTGTGTCATAGGACGTGTAATCTGCGAGAAACCCTTGATAAATCGCCTTTAGTAGCCTGCGAGTCCCAAGAAACTGCAGATCTTTATCACTGTACGCAATCTCTCCCACCTGAGCATTGCCTCAACCTTGGCTGGGTCCACAGCCAAGCCATCCCCGAAAATCACATGGCCTAAGAAGGTCACCTCCCTCAACCAGAACTCGCACTTGCTGTATTTGGCGTACAGCCTACGTCATCTCAATGTGTCCAAAGCCATCTCCAAGTGCTATCCGTGCTCACCTGATCCCGAGAGTAGATGAGCACATCATCAATAAATACCACCATGAACTGATCAAGATATGGTCTGAACACCCGATTCATCAAATCCATGAAAGCAGTGGGGGCGTTGGTCAGCCCAAATGGCATGACCAAAAACTTGTAGTGTCCGTACCAGGTGCGGAAAGCTGTCTTGGAGACGTTGGTCTCCTTAATCCTCAACTGGTGGTAGCCAGACCTCAAGTCTATCTTGGAGAATATCGTGGCACCTTGCAACTAGTCAAACAAGTCATTAATCCTCGGCAGCGGATACTTGCTCTTGATGGTAACCCTATTCAGCTGTCTGTAGTCCACACAAAGCCGTAGGGTACCATCTTTCTTCTTCGCAAACAATACCGGGGCTCCCCACGGAGAGGAACTGGGCCTCACAAAGCCCTTCTCCAGAAGGTCCTGCAACTGGGACTTGAGCTGTCGTAGCTCAAGTGGTGTCATCCTGTAAGGCACTGTAGAAATGGGGCTGGTCCTCAGTAACAGTGAGATCTCAAACTCGATCTCACGCTCGGGCGGTAGTCCTAGCAGCTCCTTTGGGAACACGTTGGGGTACTCTCTGACCACCAGGATACTCTGGAAATCAATCACGAGGCTGGGCTCTACCACTACACAAGCCAGAAAACCCTCACACCCCTGGCCCAAAAGTCTCACCGCCAGAAGTGTAGAGATGCACCTGAAGACTCCATCCACTGGCTGTCCGTGAAACTCAAAAGAAGGCATCTCCGATATGGAGAAGATGGTCTATCTCTCAAAACAGTCCACTAAAGCGTGGTAAGTGGACAGCCAGTCCATCCCCAGAATCACGCCAAAGTCCTCCATCGGTATCACAATCAGATCAGCGGGGAGGCTGTGTCCCCCAACACTGACCTTATAACCTATGTAAACCACCTCAGCTACAAACAGCTGACTACCTAGACCTCTGATCACAAACGGATCCTCTAACAACACACAGTCCTGCCCCAAACTGATATCAAAACTAGCAGCGACAAATGAGTGCGTGGTGCCAGAATCAAAAAGGGTGTAAACTAGTCTGCCAGAAACTATAACCATACCTGTCACCACTGAACCTGAAGCTCTGGCGTCTCTATGTGTTAGGGCGTTGATATGCCACTCAGCCTTAGGTGCGGACAAAGCAGCCACACTCTATGTCGAACGGGTAGGCTCTGGCCAGTACCCTCCCCGCGACTGCTGTCCTCCCCCACGTGCCTAAGAACCGTGGCCTCCTGCTCATCCTCCAATGCTCGACATGGGGAGCATCTACTGACCTCCAGCCCTAGACAGGCAGTCCCTCCTAATGTGGCCCGACTGGCTACACTGGTAGCGAAGGGGAACTCGACTCCTGCCCTCGGTAGGTCCCTGCTGACAGCTGGGGGGGGTCCGGTGCTGGCAGCTAGCCCTTGTCGGGGGCCCTCAAAGGCCACTGATGGCCCCGCAAAGCGTGACGGCTCTCCTGCGGGTGCCACGTACCTCCTCTCTCACCGGCCCTGTGAATAGTCTGGCTGGTAGGGTTTCTCCCATCTGCTATTAGTGTCATGTGTGGCCGGGTTGGTCTCCTCATATGCCATGGCTGCCTCCACCACTCTAGAGAACGTAGGCAGCTTCAGGGGTTTGACATACCCCCGAATAGTAGCTCGAAACCCCTCAGTGAACCTCCACAGGCGCTCCTCCTCGATAGCCACAGCTGTCATGGCGAAACAAGACAGCTCCAGAAAACACGTGTGATACGCGCTCACGGTCATCGTCCCCTAACAGAGAGTGTGGAACTCCCGCCTCCTCTGGTCCTGCCATGTCTGGAGAAAGTATTGCTTGCAAAAGAGGGTGACAAATTGGTCCTAAGTTGGCTCAGCCCACTCCTGACCTATAACTGCCCTCCACCACCTGTGTGCCACGCTCTCCAGCTGGTACGTGGTCCTAAGGAGGGCTTGTGCTCGGAAGTGTCAGAGGAAGGTGGGGGCGGTGGAGGGCCACCCCCTCCCCAACGTCCAGTGCTATGTCTATCTCGCAGTCCCACAGAGGACTCCCCCTCCGCAGCCCCAGGAAGAGGTGCCTATGGATGCAGGTGAAGCTCCTCTTATAAGATCTCCCGTATCAGCTGGGCAAGGTCCAGGGCCTTAACATCTGAAAATAGTGGCTGGTCCACTAAGACGTCAGGCTCAACGCGCCCGCCCCTCCGACCTCGTCCTCGGCCGTGTCCGCGGCCCGCCTCAATGACTCCAAGTCGAGGCATCTCCTGCAAAGAGACGCAAACACAGAATTAAAAGATGTCAATTCCACAAACAATCAACAAAGGAAACTCATAACATATGTCAAAAGGTACGTTGTGGTGGTTACTCTAGTCACAGGCACATGAATTGGTTACTTTCCAGCTAATTGGTTCACTTCTCGGGATGACCTTGCTCTGATACCATCTTGTTACGACTCGGTTCCCGAATCCCTACAGGACACGACACCGGACCAACTCAACTGATCCCAAGACCCAGTCGCCCAACGAGAAAGTAACTAAAAAGCAGTAAAATAACCCACATCCACCATACAAGCAGCTAACAGTAACAAAAGTACAATAGTAAAGAAATAAACTACTATAGTACACACCACCACAACAGTAAGAAAGTAAACGAGTACAGGAATATAAAGCTCACAATAAAAGAGTACAGAAGTGTAATAAACTACTCACTACAACAGGAAATCGAGTACGACAGAAAGCTACACTACTGGGCTCTACTGGGCCCAGCACCCTCTGCAGCCGTAGGCTCTAGCTGCTCAACACCTGGACCTGAAAAAGGTTATGAGTACAAAACGTCAGCGAACACCGAGTAGAGTGGCAACCAACTAACTAAAATAATAAGGGTGGACAGGTAGCTATTTTTTTTTTTAATTTCTTTCTTTAACTAATTATTCTTTCTTCCATCACTTGGTTATTTATCAGGTCTTTCTTGATCTCCAATGTTCCTCGTGGGATCGATCTTGATTGTAGTCTTTTCCGAAGAGTAGAAGTAGCACGTGGTGCTCTCCTGGCTGGGAGAGTCTCCCGCGGTGGTCCTACACCCAGTCAACCACCACAAGGTCATGGACAGACGTAACGGTGACTACAGCATGCACGATAAATGCACAGGTAGCTACCCCGCACTGGCATGTGGTCAGTCATTTCCGTTAGCGGGTGCACCTAAAGCACAGCACAGAACCAGTATAGGGCATAGCCCTCTCAGTAACAGGGGTCTAGCCCCTAAGAACCTAACAGGGGTCTTGCCCCTCCGCAATCCGTGCACCCTCACCTGACTACCTTGGCTTATCCAGTGGGCCTAACAAGTCAGAGTAAGGCGGCTAGCTGAACCTCGGGCCCGTGGGGTGGCTAGCTCTCTCCCTACACTAGTAGCTCTCCCCGGTACTGTGTACACAAGGGCCAAAAAGTTGGTACAACCCTAGGGTAGCCAGCTCCGCTTTGCACTAAACAGGGGGACAGTCGCTCTCCTTGGTACTCCGTACTCAAGAGCCAGCTCACTTCCCCATTCGCATTTCCAGTTCCATTCCATTTATTTCCAAAAGCTCTACTCCTAATTCCCCGTATGGTTCATGCTCATGTTTCTCAGGCCAAGCCATGCCAAGTTTCACATTTCTATGTCCGTTTCTTA
The DNA here is from genome assembly GCA_037157565.1 of Thalassia testudinum. Lineage (NCBI taxonomy): Eukaryota > Viridiplantae > Streptophyta > Magnoliopsida > Alismatales > Hydrocharitaceae > Thalassia > Thalassia testudinum. Next base: position 19,207,103 of record JAZHRO010000063.1, read on the forward strand.
GGTTCTACCCTTGTAACATGTAACTTTATTGTTCACATTCTAGGTTTTTTCGCAGGTAGCTCGTGTTTCCAACATTCAATCTTCCAGTTCCAGTTCATGTACATCCATCTCATATTATGGCATTTAATGTAAACAATAGGAATTTACATGCAACAGTTTGCTAACACAAGTACTTTACATTTCATTGGCAGTTGTTATTCAGTTACAGACAATTGTTATTATTCTATCTACTCATCCAAGACTGCAATCAATACATTCCATACAAATATTCTAGTGTTTCTAGTCCTAGGATTCATGCCATACCCTAGGATCTAACATTCATTCCACATATGTATTCATGTTTGTAATTAAACTAGGGGAAGCCACTCTACCAGTAAACCCAGGAGTAGTGGGGGCTTGATCGGTAGGTCCACGTGCCTCAGCAAACCCCAAACCCACAACGGAACGAGGTCCTATTGCATGGATCAATCACAAGAGACTACTCAGAATAGGATAAAAAGCATTCCAACAAGTAGAGGAATTTATACGGGAAACAACGGTATCTTAATTGGGGAAATCGGACCTCAAACGGACCCTAAACGGGTCAAAAATGGTAATTCTGATTCACATCAGACGTCTGGAACACCTTCCAGACCTCTTAAAAGAGTCCAGAACCATACCTCAACTCCTGCACCACTCCTCAGACGTCCATGGACTCTGCTGGGCCGTCTGGACCCAGTTTCAGACGTCCGACCACCTCTTCGGACGTCTAGAAACGCTCCCCATCATCTGGTGCCTTGTCCAAACACCTGAACTGTGTGGGAGGGCATGTCCCACACCTTCCCGAAGCGAATCCTGCACGCGTCGATGAAATCTTCTCAACATGGCACGAAACAGTGCCTCGGCAAAATGGCCTGCATGGCAGTATCCGCAAAGCAGGTGTACGTCATGAAACTTACCTCTCAGTCATCTGGAACCTCCTCCAGACGTCGTCTACGTCGTCTGGATGTCAATCTAGACGTCTAATTCTGGGAAAAACCCAGAATCAAAATCTGCCTTTGCTTTCTCGTGACGTGCCCCCTCGCCTGCTGCTCCGGTTGCAGCAATGTTGGGGAGGACCTCCCCAGCGGACCTCTTTGCCTCGCATACGCATCGACCGGCCGTGAGCTCTCCGGCGAGCTCCCACACAAGCTCGCGTGCATGCTCTCCTCTCTTCCCCTCGCTGCTCCTCCTCTCCTCCCACGCCTCTCACACCCACTGCTCGCTACTCGCTGCTCACTGCTCTCGTTTGAGGAAGGAGAAGGGTGGCTGGAGGTGGGGTGAACGAGGGAGAGGAGGGGGGTTTAAATAGGGTGCTGGGTTAGGGTTTGCATTGGCGAGAGGGAGAGAAGGAGAGAAGAAAATGAGGTCGTGTACTGTCTGCGCGCAGACGCGAGGACGTACACGAAATTTTTGATTTTCAAATGTCTGGGAATGGGTCCAGATGTCTTGCAAGACGTCTGAACCTCAGTCCAGACGTCTTACCAAACGTCTAATCTAAAGTACAGACATCTTAAAAAGGCTTAACGAATTGGGTCTTAACACGCATGCACGCACACACCAACGCTAATGCGCGTGTACAGTGGTGCGCGTGTGAGCATGGGTAGCCTAGGCTGCACCACGTGGTGCAATTTGGGTCGTCAATCCTCTTTTCGTTGTAGGGGCTGCTATAGAGGTCGGATTGAGTCGATTTTCACGCCGTTAGGCTACGATCGTCAACCTGAATCCATCCGCGTGGTCAGATTTGTCATTTGAAGCTCCAAATTATGTCACCTAGTCCCTTGGCCTTTGATCTTCCTTGGACTGCAAATGATGCTATGGGACTCCAATCGTCATCTTGATCAAATCCGTATGGTCGGATCATCAATTAGAGGTTCTGAAATAAATATCCTTCTCTCCTGACCACAAAAAGGATGCAATTAATCTAAATTATATACAACTACTCCAAATGCAGAATGATGCATGCTATGCAATGTTTATAACATGAAATGCAAATTTAAGCCTAGGAACATGCATGAATAGGCATTTTACCCTCAATAAATGTGTTTACATCATACCTCCATGCCTATCTTTTGCTAGTCCCTAGCAAAATTAAACTACATTCTATGGATAAAATCAAAATTAGGATTAGATCGCTTAGGCATAAGTCGTTTATTATCAATGGAAAATTTCAACTAAGATCCTAAACAACGAAAACTCAACAGTACCCGAGTGCCTGCCAGAATGCAGATCGCTCAAGTCCTCGCCTTATTTGAAAAGGGAAAATATATTTTTTTAACTTTTTTTCTTTTCTAATTTTTTTGTACTTTTGGAGTTTGAGAGTTCCGAGATAACTTTTTACAGCTACCTGACCCGCCCAAGACTCGAAAAGGACTTTAAGTGCTAAGCATCTTGTGAAAATAGTGAAAGACTCACTAGGCAACCGTTAAAATGATCTTCAGGTTTCTACGACCCTAGGTTACCTTACATAGAGGTTTATCTTTTTGAATGGTAGCTTTCTCCCTAGTTATTTTATTTATGGGGTCAACACAAGGGCGAACCGAGTGTATATTTCCCCGATTTATTCTACTCCCTGCTTCTTCCCTAAGTGTTTTGGGAATTATTGTGCATGTTTTTGTGAGCTGGGTTCTGGACAACCAGCCAATGGGCTGTTACCCACGGCAACTTGCCAGCCATATTTGTGCAGTGAAGTGTGGTTTTGTTTATTTTTTATTTTTTCTCCATTTTCTATTTTTTTTCTTTTTCTTTTTGTTTGTTTGTTTTTCTTAAGTAGGTGGCCTCTCTGAGCTAAGATTTACCTAAAGACAGTACAACAAAAATGGTCTTGTGATTGGGCTATAGACAACCTACCGATAAGCTGTTACCACTGACAACGTGCTAACCATACCACCCTAGATAGTCCATTAGCTACCCAATTTCCGAAGAAACCTTCGAAAAGTGAGTCAATGCAAAAAAATATGTAGATGCTTAGGCTTAAAGTCCCCCCAAATAAGAGGTTGGGTTGATAAGTTGCATACTTATCATCCCAATTTATTTACCAACTTAAAATGAATTTTAATTGGTGAGGACTCAAGACTAAGTCCACATTCGAGTGGACAGCAGTCCTAATTAAGCCCGAAGACCTAAAGAGTCTATGTGTTTAGGTCCTCTCGTATCATTTCCTAAAGTTAATAACTTTCAAATGCTTAATTTCTCTGTTCCTAATTTCATTCTTTTTTTATTTTTTTTCAAATTTTTAATTTTTTTATTTTATAAGAAACTAAAAGAAATTCTATTGAGTTAACAAAATGATTTTATGAATTGATTATCCACCTCCCCATGCCTAAAAGATGCAATGTCTTCATTGTAAAAACAAAGACATGAAAAGGGCAGAGTAAACAGAATATCACCTGAATTTCGTGACAACCCAGTCAGCTCTGTAGAGAGAAGAGAGTATACACAAATGCTAAGTTTAATGCCTTCAGCTAGGCATAATATACATACAAGGAAGAAATTGAGAATTCATAAGTGCGGGTCAGAATCAAAATAAAAAGATTGATCCTAAAATCAGTCAGCAGAAGATAGTCCACAGACGTGGACCAGATTATGGTGTAGACCCATGCCCCAGGGTTGAGTGATTCTAAGGTTCTGGATGAAAATCACCCAAAACCAAAGGTTGTTAAGCTTACAGGGTCAAGCCTACGATTTTGTGGTGTGCAACCCAAGGCCAAAATGGCGGACAATAGGTAAAGATGGTTCAATAGGTTTGGATGTCCACTTGACATTCAACTTAGAAAAATAATCAATTTTTTCATGTTTGGGTTGCACGTGAAAGATATCGTAAGGGTCCTGGTAGAAAGTAGGTGGTTTCAAGTACATAGGTACCCTAAGATCCAAAATCAAAGTTCCCTTAGAATTAGCCTCCCAATTTTTTATTTCAACAATTTTATCCTCCAACATCAAGAACCCAGGCTCCGGGACCTCTAGCATATCATTCACACCATATGATTCTCCCAAGTCCAGTAATCGTGGCTGAATCAAGATTGACTTGGGCACAACGATCACAAAAGTCAGCTCTTCGGGGTGCAGATGAGGAATGGGGCTATTGATTGAATCTTCTAGTAAATGAGGATTCAAATCCTCTAAGTTAGCCCCAGCCGAATCCAAATCATCAATAATTGGGCTATCAATTAGTTCATCTGATTCCTCAAGCCCATATGTCTTACTAAAATCCTCTTCCTTAAGTTCAAGTGAGACTTCACCAAAAGATTCTTCACCCTCAGATTCAAAGAATCCATGATCCTCATTTATATATGTCTCAAAATCATATGTCATTTCATGGTCTGTGGAGACATATTTTTCGTCATTCCCTGGCTCTAGGATCTCGATTAAAAAACTTGATTCATCCTCAAAGGGTTGCTCTAGCCCAACCTGGTCATCTCCAATCTCAGAATAAGTATCCCCCCCGATAGGCACCTTAGCGGGTTCAAACATTAGCTCTCCTGAAGGGGGTTCATCTTGAGAATCATCCCAAGATTTGACTAGGGCAACCACAAATTTCATACTCAACCTTGACAATTTCCAAAGAATAAACTCACCCAAGTCCCTATCCCTAACACTTTGGAGCAAATATGTTCATCAATCATTTTGATCATAGGCTCCAGTGCTTCAGTGCATGGTGTTGGCTGAGCTTCTAAAGATTGTATAGTGTTCCTCAAATTAGCCGACACCCTATCCTGGATCTGGTTCACTTTAACCGACTGGTTCAATTCAGGTTTGGGTGGGTTTGGGTTAAATCTAGGGGAGTCAAGATATCGAGGTTCTCGAGTCCCTCCCTGAAAGTAGGTCATTCTAGGTTGTTCAAAGGATGGTGGCAACCTATATTTAGTGGAATACTTGGGAGGGTAGGTGTTATAATCATTATATCCTTCCTGATTGTAGATCGAGCTGGTTTGGTCATCAAAGGATGGAGATCCATAATCATTGTAGGTTGGGAAGGATAGCAATTGTAGTCTTGCTGTTAGGGTTAGGCCCTGGACATTGAGGTTTGGATTCGTATCCCCAATCAAAGTTATCCCGACTAGTAGATGGGTAATTACAAGTCAAGTCGGGATAGTAATCATCTTGGGGATAAGTGGTGGTAGGAGGATAGGATTGGAAATGTGTGTAAGATGTGGAAGGGTACATGGTGAAGTAATGAGGGAAATCAGAAGAGAAAGGAGCCCTGCAATACAAAAATACAAGCCTGTCCTTAGGTTGGGTAGCCTAAAGGTCTACAGACTCTTAGAATCCATCCTAAGATTATGGACGATTTACTCTACTTATGTCCAGGCAATCCAACCAATTAGTAGGAGGGACTGGGGAGAAGGTTCTTCCTTTGGCTTGCACCTTCAGTTCCTAGTGTACCCCCTAGCTACAATCGTTTGACACTACTCCCCTAGCTAGACATCAGATTGACTAGTATAAGTAGGTTAATCATGAACAATCTCAATCTAGATCCCGACAAGCGAACCAGTTCTTGGGGCCAACATCTAATCAATTTTAGTTAGGCTTGGGACAATGGTGCCTTAGGAATGTGATGGGCCCTTTAGATGGGTTGTGGCCTTAATGATCAGTTAAAATGTGTGTGCATGCACAACTAGCGTTTTCAAACAAGGTTATTTGATGATGTGTCTTCTAGGGTTCAACCTTGTTTAGTAACTTTTAGGGTTTAATCTTTAGGTATATTCAATCAAGGTTCAGTAGCACACTCCAAGTTTTGAAAGCACTGGTGTAGATATATTCCTTTAAAAATCAAAAATAAAATGTGAAGTGCCTAGTTCAGTCCTAAAAATCAACTCTAAGTGGCAAGCTACTTAATGAATTGCTTTTAGCTTAAGTAGTGCAGCCCAAACAATTCAATCAATTAGCCTATTGCACCACTTAGTTAAGACACACAGAAATGTTTGGCCTACATAGATTTCTACTCACTTATTTGTGTATTGAATTAAGTGTACCGGGTCCACAGGTTAGATCCCGATTTAGTGGTAGAATCGATGTAATTGTGAGCCTTAGGGTAAGAACTTGTGGGTGTTAAGGTGTGTCACTTTCAGAAAATCCCACAATCAGATAACACTTTTTTTATTTTTTATTTTTTTTATGTGGATGGAGAGGTGAGTAAAGGTGAAAAACAAACAACCAAATCTATCCTAGGGTTTATAAAAAGCACCTAAGTTGATTTGGGTTTGAGTTATTAGGTTATGGAATGAAAACTAAGGTTGGGGTCGTGTGGGGGACACTTACAAAACACTCTACCAGCACTTTACTCTGATCTACCGCACCTAGATCTCCATGCTAGGGTACCTGCAAGACAATAGATCAAAGATAAGTAGGGTTAGTGTTATGTAAATGCAAAGAAGAGCAATAAACAATAAAGTAAATTCCGTTGCCTCCCCAGCAACGGTTCCAAAATGATCTCACGTGTTTCGCGAGTTTGAAATTAGGGTTACAAGTAACCCATCGTCGTAGTTGCAAAACTCGTGGTCAAATAAAATTTATACAAGTAACTCGATGACGTTTTACTTTAACTGAAATCTATGCTTCGTTTTGTTTGTTTTTAGTATTTTAGGGTTTTGTTATTTTTTTTGTATTTTTTGAAAGAAGACAAACAAAATGAATCACAAGATAGAGATGGAACAAATATGATATATTTGTCACTCCAATGTCAATTACAATAAACTACTAAAGCATAAAAAGAGAGGGGGTGAGAAAAAATCTCCCGAATTGGCTGTTCGACGAGACGATGGCGCCTGGTGGAAGCTCGGATGAAGGAGGTGAGTAGCGGGACGACTGAGGTGAGATGCAGGAGGATGTCAGGTAGAGGAAAGCTTCGACGTGGCTCCTGAATGGAGGTGACAAGGCGGTGATGATCTGCTATCGGAATGGAGGTGGGAGGACAGCTCCAAGGCAACCTATGAATGGGGATGGGAAGATGGATAAATATTTGGTGAGGCAGAGGTTTGCTACACTACCTACCTTGGGAGCTTGAGAGCAAGCTCTAACAGAGCATTGGTAGGCTTGCTAGAGCTTGGGAGTAGGTATGAGTAGAGTAGGTAGAGATGGTGTTGAAGGGAGAGGGTATAGGTCCTTTTATAGTGGAGGAGAAAAGGCAAAAATAGGTATAGGACCATTAGTGACCTCCAGACTGTCGCTGGAAGCATTGCTGTAGACAGCTCATGCCCACTCACACCCACAGCTGGCTTTGCTGGCGCTCAAAGAATTAGCGACAACTATAAGTATCGCTATAAGTCCAGCTCATGCATCACTGGCGCTGCGCTGTCCCCGTCCTTGTCGCGCACGCTCACACACTGGCACTGCACTATGCGCATGCGTGCATGCGATGGCGCATACGTTTGCATGGGCAACCTGGGCTGTGCCACGTGGCACAATCTAGGCCGTCCATTTTCTTTTCGTTGTAAGGGCTGCTACAGAGGTCGAATTGAGTCAATTTTCACACCATTATGCTGCGATTGTCGACCCAAATCCGTCTGCGTAGTCGGATTTGTCATTTGAAGCTCCAAATTATGTGACCTAGTCCCTTGGCCGTTGATCTTCCTCGGATTGCATATGGTGCTACGGGACTCCGATCGAGGCATTTTCGGAGGCGTTGGACTCCAATAGTCGTCTTGATCAAATCTGTATGGTCGGATCATCAATTCAAGGCTCCAAAATAAATATCCTTCTCTCCTGACCACAAAAAGGATGCAATTAACCTAAATTATATACTACTATAAATGCAAAATGATGCATGCTATGCAATATTTATAACATAAAATACAAATCTAAGCCTAGGAATATGAATGAATAGGCATTTTACCCTCAATAAATCTGTTTACATCAATCACTACTTACCTAGACCTGTTTCTGAGGTGATTGCACTTCTGGATTTCTGACAAAGCTAAATTGTGTTTAGTTGAAGGCATTAAACTTAACACTTGTATATATAGCTAAATTTCATATAAATATGTGTCCTAGTGTGGTTTGCATATTTGGAACTAGTCGGGTTATATTGTGTTTAAGATATTTTCAAGTGATTTTTACACCTTTTCTGTTTATAGCATACAATAAGGACATTGCATGAAATAGGCATGGGAAGTGGATTTATAGTTTTAACTGAGTTATTTTATATTTGTCTCCAAAATTATCATATTCTTCTATGTCATGCGTTTTCATCTGTTGTATCGTTATTTCAAAGGAGAAAAAATTTGTGTTTTTAGAATTTGTGCTGTGAAAAATTTGAAAAAAAAATTGATTTTGAGGATTTACTAATCTTAGGAAATATACAAAAATTTCTTTTTGCTTAAACTCTTCAAGTCATTTTTCAACTAATTATCTCAAGTATTTACTAAAATACAAATTTGTTTTCACGAGTCATTTACAAGATTTGAAAAATCCAAAGTACTGAGTTGAAGTGGTGATAAGTATGTGATTTGTCATTCCACCCCCTAGTTTAAAAAGCTTAAGATTAAGCTTTCTACACTTGCACTGACTTGTCTTTTGGTTGACCTACCATTGAAATCCAAGTAGTCAATAAGGCCTAAATTAAGATACGGCTGGCATGTTGAAGTTGGAGAGCCTCCCCATTTTTGGATATCCTGATTCTAGCTTTGCATCCATAGCTTTTCATGCCTTTGTTCAGAAGGTGTTCTTGAAAGGATGAAAGAGAGCCACTCACCTAGAAAAATGAGTAAGAGCCAGAAAAAAGATAAAAGAAAAAAGAAAGAAAAGAGAAGTGGGTCAATTACAAATAAATTTCACACCTTGCTACAAATGGGTGCCAATATCCAAATAAAACACCCTGTTCCATATGTGTGCTACCTTTTTGGAAAAAATATGAAGAAAAATTTTAGCAAAAATGACCTAGGGTCCAACTAGGGAAATATATGCCTAAAGTGTTGACCTTGAGATAGAATCGGGCAAGGAGAAAGCTACTAATTCTTAATAAGGCAAATTTGAAAACTTTGGCAAATAGAGCTAAGAGGTGGTGTTAGTCCCATCGAGAACTCAAAGTTCAATAAGGTTTCCCATTTAAGAAGTCATTTATCAGTTTGCACACATGGAGGCTTAAAATTCAAGTTCAATTCAAACCTTGGGTAAGTTGATAGAGCCATAAAACATTGCTCTTGAGACAGAAGTCCTTGGCTAATAGAGTTTCTGATTTGACTTAGGCGGCCTGTATTTGAGTCGATACTCTAGAACTATTGAGTCTTTGACGTTAAGATTTCGTATAAGTTTCCTTTGTTTGAATAAAAAATCAAGATTGATAATTTTGATTTAACTTAGCTCAAAACATGCAAGTTGATTTCCTATGTAAATATTATTTTTCCGTATTATTTCGTTTAGTGTTTTGCTCAAGGACTAGCAAAAGATAAGCATAGGGTTGTGATATTTCTATATATTTTACATTAATTATGCGTAACTAATGCTAGTTGAAGGGTTAGAAAGCATTTTGTTAGGTTAGAATAATAATAGAGGTGCATTTTGTAAATATTACATTATATTGGATTTTTCTACAATTTTTCCCTAATCTATACCTAGTACCTTGATGTCTTTATTGTAATATATGCAAGTACCAAGTTTGGAGCACTTTTGAGTCTTGGAGATTGGACTTTTACGATTTAGCTCACTTGCATGAAGAGGAGAAGCCTATTTGTATGATCCCTAACCTATTTAGTATTCAGGCTAACCCAATTAAGGACCCAATTTTTCCCAAAACCCACCCACATAGTCCAATGCCAAACCAAGCATGGCCAGCCATGAACCTAATTATAAACCTATATGGCTGGCCACTTAAGTCTAATTAAATCCATACCCACATCATTTTTTCCTACGAACAACCCACCTTATCCCTTCCTTAACACCCAAGTAGAAAACCCTAACCTTATCCCTATCATTGTCACCCACCTTAGGTGTTTCCCAACCTTCTTAGCCATCCACCTTATAGCTTCCTACCACCCTTAGATCAACATGCTAAGGCCTACACAAAAGACCTTACCCTAACCCTTTCCTAATGCAAAAAAGTGCATATCCCTTCCTAATAGCCAGCCACCCACCTTAGAAACCACCCTCTTAGGTACCATCCCCCCTTCCTTAGATCTCCACCAACAATCATTTTCCCTACTTAATCCTAGCCTTCCATCTATTTCCAACAAAAACTGTTAGCTTACCCTTGATCCTAACCCATGATCCCAACCTATCTAGATCCTAAGCCTTGATCTGAACCTATCTAGATCCTAACCCTCCATGTAAAATCTAGAAACCTCCATAAATAGAAGCCTACCTCGCTCCTTTCGCTTCATTAAGTTCCTTAGTTAGAATAGTCCACCATCTTACCACCTTCATTAATCTTTCGAAGTAGAACACCTCACCACCTTCTTCCTCTCATCTACACAACAAGACTATTGAAATTTCTGGTGTTCGTCCTCCTCTCTAAGTCTAGAATCTCTACCTCATCATTATCTCCATCTTCAAGGTGGCTACATCAACGGACAAAGCTCCATCTCACCTATTCTTCTAGTTTTTTTCTAGTTGTAGATTTCTAGTTCTAGTAGATATTCTATTTTATGTTCTAGTAGTTCTAGTTGTTTTGACATTTGTTCTAGTTGAAAAAAAAGTTTATTTTCTATCTATCCTGCTTCTTACCTCCCTTTTCTATTTAATTACTTGATTGTGATTTCCTCCTTCTCATCTCCTTCTCCTTAGTTAGATTATATTTGCTTTACATTTCTCATTTAGTTAGAAAGGAATCCTATGCCGCCTTATGTTCGACTTAGGACTAACCAAGGTCTCAATTACTTTATTTCTATTTTTGAAAAAAATCACACTACGACGATTATTCTATTTTTACTTAGCGATTTTCGACGAACAGGTATGAACATTGGTTTGGTAAGGTTCAAGCATTGGTTTGGCCATTTGGTTGTGGATCATGGGTTTAGGGTTTGATTCTCCTCTTCTCTTCTCTTATTACTCCTCTTCCCCTTTCTTTTTTTCTTTTGCATTTTATTCTTCTACAGTAAGCCATGGATCTTTTCTTCTTTTCTTTAATCTACATCTACATCACTACCTGCTCTTCTTATTCACCTACATCATGAAATTAAGGCATGAAATAATACTAGGTTCCCAACATTATTTTATGTACAGATATCCAAAAAATAATGCAATGCATGCTATGCATGATATGAATGAAATATAAACAATGTAGCTAAATTTCTAACCCAACTTAGGTGATTTAGAACCTATGATTGTTGTACAATCAAGAGGCGAGGTCGTCGACGGTGAGAGAGTTTGCTAGAGGTGGCACAAGGGGAGGGAAGTGACGGTCGGGGATGGGGGAGGGAGCGGGGGGAAGTGAGGTCACGGGGAGAAAGAAAGGGAGGGTGTGTGTGCCTACGTGAGAGAGAGAAGTGAGGTTATGATGGTGGATGGGGAGGGGAATCGCATGGGAGGGTGTGGTGGTGTGTGGACCAAGATGGGTCGGAAGGGTGTTTTAATAATGGGGGGTTAGGCTTTTAGGGGGTGTTAGATATTTTTGGGTCTCTCCCCTTTTTTTTTAAGACTACAAATGGAGCCTGTGAAATTCTCATTTTTGAGTCCCAAAAATTGTATTTTTCGTGTGGCAAAGTCCATTGGACTTGTCTCATCGAGAGGAGCATCATGGTGGTATTTCATGATCAGACTTTAGTTTCATTTTGAAATTTTTGTATTAAAAGAAATGTAATTTTAACTTTTGTTAAATTGACACGAAACACATGTTACTCTGAGAAAAGGTTTGACATCCTCTGGTTTACACGAAACGAGTGTCGTTAGTTCCATATTTTTGCAAATACTTCAAAAATTTTTTCTGATTAAAGATCAAAGTCAATTTCAAAATACGGTGATTTTCCTGCAAAATTCCTACAACACAGCTATGGTGCCTTTGATTTACATGAAACAAAGAGATTTGATTCCTTATGTCGAGCGAAACCTAAAGCCTGGAAATCTAAGTTTGAGGTCTGCCACCCAAATGGAAGTATAGAAAAAACTCATAGAAAAAAGATATCTCTCTTTCCCTTGAGAATTGTTAAAAGCCTTGCGAAAATCAAATTTTTTTCCTTGAGAGATAGTTTGTTAGAATTGCAAAGGAATGGTTCAAAGCTTCAAATATACAAAACTCTAGAGAGAAAGCCCTTCCATCAAGAAGGTTCAAAATAAACTCTTCTCTATGCCCTTTTCGCATAGATAATATTATAATCCTATATTTTTTAGATTTTGAAGAAGACTCGTTAAAATCCAATTTCTTATTGTACATAAAGATACGTGCATTTATTTGAGAGTGATTTAACTCATGATTGTGAACTCTTGAGTTGATTTAGTTGAGTAGCCCTTGTTAATCGCTCAAGGTAAGTGCTTGCTCCTAAGAAAGCTATGGGCTAATCATATGGTGTGGGATTGTAGAGAAGTCCTATAATGGTAATAATCTTAGGTGGTAGATTGACTTTGGATGTGGGATCAGGAAAAAAATTTGGTGCATTTTTGGTTTGTTGAATTTGAGTTTAGAATATTTGGTGGTTTAGATATTTATACTTGATATACATTCAAATAAGATATAGATCGTGATTAATTACTTCGACGATACTCCATGGATATTTGAAATAGCTTGCTTTTGAATTAAGTGAAATAAATTTAGTTGGATGTAAAAGTGAACATTGCTTACCCCCTTGCAGTCCTTTCTCTCCTCCTTTAGTTTCCTCTCTCAAGAATTTTGCTTTTATAATGCTTGACAATCGAATTGTGTCGTATTATAAACGAGAGTTAGTTACTCGAGTCTAATTGGCAATTTTGAAAACCTTATGGATATGGTTCTACAAAGGATTTCTATAGACACTATTCGTCATTAATTTATTTACTTATTATAGTGATTTCACGGAAGCAGAGATCTAGTATCGATATGTGATTACAAGACATCGTTAATTCCTATTTTGATTTTTATCATCTTGCTCCTCATGATGAGAAGAATCTAGAACGAGGTAACGATAGGTCTTCTTGTGTTAATAATTGTGATATGGATATCTTCATTACACATCTTAATGATGTCTACGAATTTTGATCTAAGGTGACGGTGATATTAGTAATTATAATATTCTTGGGTGGTGTTGAATGCATTACCAACAGTGGTAAGTTTTTTTTTTTCCTTTTACGATGAGAAGTTTCTCCCGGGCCTCTGCTTTCAAGGCTGAGGTGCTAATTCTTTTTGAAGCACGCAAGAAAATGCTCAATTTCATTGCAGATGGGAACCATGTTGTTTTCTGTTCAGCGCTTCCTCGGTGGCGAAGATTATTTAGCAATATTAACTGAAGCAATATTTGGCAGAATTTGGAAAGAATTACATATAATCGATGAAAAAACATTATGACGTATGTTGCCTCCGTTTCGTCCAATATATGAAACTCTATTAAATGATAGTATTTTGCTGATCAGGCCACCGTAAGCATTTTGAGTTTTTAGGTATAGTTTACTTGAAGGATTATCTTCTCAAAAGAGGAGTAAAATTCCTATTTATTTGATTACTTAATGTTCCATTTACTAAATTAGATTTAACAATTTTAACATAAATTTGTCTAACATAAATTTTAACTGATGTTAATCAAATACATATTAAAATTCTACACTATTTATATCTTTAATATCTCTCATATGTTATATATCTAACATTACTATCAAATAAACACCATAAAAATTAACGTCATAATTTAACATCAATTGAAATAAATATAATGTTAACATCTTACAGTAATTAAATATAATTATAAGTTAATATCAATTTTATGTTTTTTAATGTTAATTTTTTAATAATTTAAATAAATTAATCTTTAAATTTTTAACTCGTTGGATCAGTACTTAACTGTAGCTACATTATCTACATCTCGGAGGAAACCAACCTTTTACAAAAAGCACGCACAAAAAGAAGCCGATCATGATATCGTCTCCAGGCTCTATCACATGGCCGCTTGACGTCAATCTCACGTCTACTTTAATTTGCTGACTTGCACACGATGGCAATCCAGATGCGCAGATTTGTCCACGGCCTTCCCTTTATTAAAAGCTTTAAAGTATGTGCTCAGTCTTCAATCAATAATCTATTGCAATCGTTGGTCGAAACTCCACAATCTTCAAAGACAAACATTACCTGGAACTATTTTTCTGCCGAAGCAACACAAAATAAATCCCTTCTAATACTTTTGAAAACGAGTACGACAATGTACGGCACAATATATGTCTAATTAGAATCAATTAGTCAAAAATAATAATCAATCGATGAAAATAAAAATTAATCAGTTCAAAATTAAATCAATAAAAATATATTAATTGGAAATAATTTTTAATTATTTGAAAATTAAAAAATATATATTAGAAATAAAAATACATAGATATATTTTTTTATATTAGTAGTAACTGAATTTTCAATTAGAACATAATTTTTCATCAATGTTAAGTGTTTTTTACTGTGAAAATTATTTTTAATATATAGAAAGTGATTTTTTCTCGTGTAAAATTAAAATATACCAATTATTGTCATCTTTCACTTTATACGTTGCAAAATATGTTGCAACGTACATTTATTTACTTTTTCACTATACTTTTCAAAGTAAGCAAACACACGTAATGCGTTCTGAAACACGCAAAGTGAGAATGGTGATTTCAATCGGTATATTTTTATTTTCCACTAGTGAAAATCACTTTACATAGATGAAAAATCAGTTTAAGTGAAAAACTACTTCCCATAAGTAAAAAATCACGTTTCAAGAAAAAAATCATTTACCACCCATAGAAAGGTAAACACACCGATATATTTTTATTTTTAACTGATGTGTTTTGATTTTCAGTCGGTATTTTTTGATTCTCAACTGATTGAAAATCATTTCCAACTAATGTGTATGGTCTACTTGATTTTCAACTGGTTGATTCTGATTTTCAAACTGTTGATTCTAATTTTCAATTGATTGATTCTAACTATGTATTGTAAATCTCATTTCCATACTCGTATCCTTTCTAAATGACAGGTCCATATAGAAGTATTTTTAAAATTATTACTTTTTAAAAAGTTCGACCCTCTATTTCACTTGGAGAGTTTAAAAAGAAAGGATGCGGGTTTGGGAATGCAAAAAATGATGCAAAAGATGATGCATAGAGTTGTGAATGTGGTTTCCAATTGATGTATCTCCTTATTATGTAAAAGAAATTAGTTAGATATGGTGGGATCCACCATTGTTGAAACTATTAACAAATCCCTTTTGTACGGCTTCAAACACTCAAATCATCTTCGGAATCACTTTGCATCGGTGTAAAATTACCAGTGCAAAATCATTTTGTACTAGTGTAAAACCATCACAACACCTTCAAAACAATTGTATACTCGTGTAAAGTAAGATTACACCGATGCAAAATGAAATTCCAAGTGCTTTTTCACCTATGAAAAGTGATTTTTTACTTAAAAGTAATTTTCACCTTACGATTTAGGATTTGGGGAACCAAAACCCTAAACTAAATCCTAAACCCTAACGTGAAAAATCACTTCCCATAGGTGAAACTACTTTACATAAACCTAAACTCTAAATCTTAAATCCTAAATCCTAAATCTATAGGTCAAAATGACTTTATGTGAATGTAAAATCACTTTGCATTGATATAAAATCACCATATCACCTTCAGAATAATTCATTGGTGCAAAATGAGATTACACTGGTGTAAAATTACTTTAAAATAATTTATTATCGGTACAAAATTATTTTACACCGATGCAAAGTTACATACAATAATTTATCATCAGTGAAAAGTTATTTACCACATATGTATTTTAGTTAAATGCGATGTGATAATTTTTTTTCAATGTGAGTAGATCTACCACGTAACATATCTTACATTTTTTTATTTCTTTACATTAAATATCAATTATCAAGTAAACTCACAGTCACACCATCTTGAATCACAAAATATATCACCTTATTCATTTTGTTACGTTTTGACAAAAAAAAAATTATAAAAGTTAGAGAAGATGCGGAGATAAAAAGATTAAGTGTACATATATATCTCATGCATATGAGAAATTCATTATGGGAAAACGTGATATGTAATCGAAACAAAAACCTTGGAGGAACCACCAAAAGTTTACTTACATACAATGTTATGGAAACTGAAGCGATACAACGTTCTCTCATCGTATTTTGGTAGGATCTATAACGTAGTTTTCTTTGATTATAAATTCGAGGCCAAATTCTAACTTTAAAGGAATTTTTATGTAGAATTTTTTTATTTATAGAGTTTAATCCCCATAGTTTTTTACAACAATAGGATGCTATTTACATTGTTCTGTAGGATTGTTCATGCAATTCTGCGCTTGGGTCACCCTATTCCTATAATTGTTTACTTCTGACATTGCATAGCTTCTACCGTCATTACCTAATTTCATGTACCCAAAAGAATAACTTCTTTGACGATTTGGTCATAAATAAGAAAAGCCAAAAAGTTGAGAAATGCGACACTGAACGTGTTATGCAATGCGCGGGTAGGATTTTGTACGCATGGGTCCAATCTACACTTCCCATATATAACGTGCTTTTCTTTCTATTTTTTATCGGTGCTTATTTTCTATTTAAATTTTCTTCTTCGTCTCTGGTAATGGTCGCACGATTCTTCTTTCAACGCTCTCCTTCTGCTTTTCATATTCTCTCTCTAAGATCATCTATTAATTTTATTTTATTTTTTATTTTATAAATATATTTTTTATATGGATTGTGTGCTCATTAGTAATTTCTATATGAAACTTGTTGAAGCTATGAGTTGCTACACTAATATGTTTAGTTTTGAAAACCTGTCGCTTTAGTTTAAAAATAAAGAACTCGTGTTTAACAAATAAAATTTATACCGTAATAAAAATCCCGGGTATAACTTGATGGGTCGGCCCGAATAGGTTGTTAATATGATATTTTTTTCGTTGAAATGTGTATAGTGGTTAACTTAATTTGGACCTAACCATCTCTTTACAAAATTTTTAACCTGGCCTAATTGATTTTATCTTGTCCCTTTTAGGCCCAGGGTCGAACACAGGGAAGTGGGGTTAAAGTCGAGTTTCTACGTTTTCCTTAAAACGCGTCTCTTCCGTTCGTTTATTGTGTTTTTGGTGTTTTTCTTATTTAGGTTTTTTATGGTAATCCTTGTTCTTGAGGCACACCCTCAAAATTATATCCTTAGCTTTTAGCCAAACAGAGTCCCAAAACAAGTCTTGCTACTCGCAAGACGAGGTACCTGCAAGTCAAAGATTATCTTTTCTTTTTTATGTATTTTTTTTATCATTTTGCTAACAGAAAAACAAATAGACAGAAAGTAAATATAGTATGTATATATATATGTAGTATATATATAAAGGGGTGGGGGTGGAGGTGGCGATGGAGTGTAGCACTATGTCGAGTCAGTCGACGTCTAGAGAGACGCAACCAACACGACTAGGTGCTGCGTGGAGTGTGGATGGAGGATGGATGATGTATGGGACCACGCTTTTTTTGTACGCATGTATCAGGGAATATCAGCAACTGGTGCAGATATCCCCGCGATACAACGTATAATAAATAACATGAAAATATATGTACATATGTATATAAGTAAATATATATATATATAAATGTATAGTTATATATGTATAGATATATATATATATATATAGATATATATGTGTATATATATGTATATAAGTATATATATATATTACTATATATATGTATATATATATGTATATAGATATGTATATATATATATGTATATAAGTATATATGTCCATATATATATAAGTATATAGATGTATATATAAGTAGATATATATATATATATTATATATATATGTATATATATATTATATATATGTGTATGTATACATAACTATAAAGATATACTATGTATATATATATATATATATATGTATGTATATATATATTTATATATATATGGTACTATAAGTGTGTGAGTGTGTGTGTATGTGTTGGTATAGGTGTGTGTGCGTCGGTGAACGTGTGTGTGTGTGCGTTGCTGTGAGTGTGTGTCTGTTAGTGAGTAAAAAAGAGAGAGAGAGAGAGAGAGAGTGGGAGGGGGCGGGAGAGATCAGCAGACAGAGAGAGTGGGCGAGCGAGAGATCGCGGATGCGCGAGTTAAGACGTCTGCCGCCTCCGGCGGACGTCTGACGCCGCGTCGTCCGAAGGCGGAGGCAGACGTCTGAAGACGGCGAATGCGGGCGGGGCTTCGCGTAGGGTTCCTGCAGGCGTGCGCTAAGGCGACGGGCGGGCGAAGGCGTGGAGGAGCGAGCGTGGAGGAGGTCTGCAGGTGGTCGCGGAGGGTCGCGGAGGAGGGTAGGGGGCGGCGTGAGGCCGTAGCCGGCCGCTGCAGTGCGCGCGGCGGACGGCTACAGGTGCAACTGCGGGGACGTCAGGACGGAGGTTGAGCGGGGAATGGCCCTGCAGGCGCGCGCGAAGTCGACGGGCGGCTGCGGGGACGGTCGCGGAGGAGCGGGAGGACCTGCTGCTGCTGGGCTACTGCGCTGCTGCTGCCGTGGCTCCAAGCTTCGAAGCTTGGAGCGGCGGCAATGGCGTTAAAGAGAAAAAAAATGAAGCGAGGGAATGCACCACGCCCACCGGCTCGTCGAAGAGCTGGGCGGTGGTGCTCCCACTGTGGTGGTGTGCACCACAGTGGGTTCTCCTGCTCGTCGGGTGCCTCCTCGACGGAGGGCCGACGTATGGGAGGGGAAAGCGGTGGAGAAGATGGATGCGGGTTTTTGTTGCTGCAGCAGCCTCCGTTGCGAGGATGAAGCTGCAGCTACTTATAGAGGAGGAGAGAGTGGCGTGCCGGCTGCAGCAGGGAGAGGGTGCGCAAGTTGCAGCTATGGGGAGCGGCGTTGGCAGGGAGAAGTGACGGGAAGAAGTGCTGCATTGCATGCAGCTGCGGGAAGAGTGCAGCCGTGGGAAGGAGAGAAAAGAAGAAATCAAGAGGAAAAATAAAAAGAGGGTGATTTTGCAAGGAGGCACTTGAAGAAAAATGTAACTATGCAGGTGATTGTTTCACTCCTCTTCCTCTCTTGATTAAATGCATGCATGCAACCGTTTTTACAAATGTGGCTATAGGATTATAATATACATAGTTAATGCTAGAAAATAGCATAAGAAGGCATTATTATAGGCGTGTTTTGAGGTGCAAACATATACCCCCATGCCTATCTTTTGCTAGTCTCTAGCAAAATAGTATTTAGAAATGATCTTAAGCTAAAGATTTTCTTCTGAGGTGATATCGGTGTGTTTATTATCGGATATTGTGAGAACGAATTGTAAAGAAGATTACCAGTACTTTAAGTCTTACATGACAAAGATCATCTCTCAACTTACCAGGACTCTTGATATTTAAACCCTAAATACGATTTCCAAGACCCAGGAGGTTTTGCCGTACTCGAGAGCTCAAGAGGTTATGGTTGTGCATAGTGAAGGATCAAGACTGACCAGATGAACCTTAAGACTCACTCCCACGGTTTCACGAATTTTTAAGTACAAGTTGGTCCCAGTTTCAGCTCATGTTTTTGGATTGACTCTTAAGATGATTACGGAAAACTCAACTCCCATTTTCTGATTTTTTTTTTTTTTGTGGCTCACTGAAAAATAAAGTATACAGACATTTATGAGATATATTGACTCTTTTAAAACATCTCTTTTTTTTTTCTTTTCTTTTTTTTTTTTCTTCTTTTCTTTTTTTTTTTTTTTTTTGAAACACGTGTCAGTATATCTCTTACAACACATTTTGAAGCACACTTTTTTTCTTTTTGGTGGGAGAGTTTCTTTCTGGTGGAAAGAGTCTCTCCTAAACACAAGACTAAAGCCTGGGATAAAAAGTCTACCTGCGCGCACAGGTAAGGACTCCACCTTCCCTAATGAACACTAGGGTTGGATCTTATGTTCACCTGGTCTTTCCTGATATGTGTAGTGTGAACCAAGTTTACTTAAGCTCTCAAGAAAAAGCAAACCAACGGATCCTGTACTGGTGTCTCAGGTACAAGAATACGTCCTTAGTTAAGAGAGATTTTGATCTATTTCGTCAATACTTTAAGTGAATTAAGCCGAGCCTGAGCGAATCAAGCTTCTGTGGCCTGGAAAATCTTCAAAAACAGAGGTTGAATATCCATAAACACTTATTGTATTTTTGTTTCTGCTTTTAGATCATTACTAAACACCATTTATTACTAATATATATATATATATTTTTTTTCTTTTCTTTTTTCTTTTTCTTGCATATTTATAAATAGGTGGTAATTGTCTGATACCATAAAATACCCGGATCCTATGGATGCCTATCCACCCCCCCATGCCAAACAATGCTATGTCCTCATATGCATGCAGGGAAAGGCAGAGAACGGACGACAGATCGGGTAACAGGAGCTGAGGTTAAGGGTATAAATCAGGGTGGAAGGGTGGGTGGATGGTGGGTGGTGAAGAGAAAAGCGAAGTAATCGCGATAGAGGCGTGAAAAGTAATGGTGGATGGTGAGAGATTTGGCGTTTTCTGGGACGAGAGTGTCCCAGGCAGATCAAAAAACAAATCAGGAAGAGGAAGTTGGCCCTTAGATTGGCCAAGAAGGGGGGCTTTTTGGATAGATGGATCCAAAAGGGAATAGCCCCGGTGAGTAAGATGTGGGCTCAAGGTCCCAGTGTGGATTTGCAAATCCGCCTGATTTAGCCGGAAAGAAAGGGCAATCCTGTCTTCCATAGTGTGGACCGGCGGTGAGCAGCCCCGCGATGACTCAGACCACAAGGTATGGGAAGCGGAAAAAACCTCGTCAGAAGTCTTGTCAGGAGAAGGTACAGGAATAGGGAGGGATTGGGGAACGTCACAGTTTGTGTTGGTCAGGCAGTCGTCAGGTAATTCGCAGCAGTCTGAATCGGCTCCAATTAGTTCGATACACATACTGACAGTCACGTCCTCGTCAGACGTGTCATCCTTGATGTGATCACTATCAGCATAAGAGTGCGGTGCTGCAGCGGGATTAACCTGAAATCCCGGAGGAATACTCGGAGCTTGCAGAATTTGATGAACTTGTTCCTGAGAAGGTTGTACCTGTGGTTGCGGACCACAGGGTACAAAGTTTTGCGGGTTTGGAATAGGTTGGGCAGGAAAAGTGCCCTGAGATCGAGTCGCCATGCTTAGTTGACTGATCTCAGCATTCTGCTACGCCAAATGCTGAAGAGAGGTCATGTTTTCTTTATGGCGCTTTGACATTTCCGTCATCATTCGCATCAATTTATCAAGAGGTTTTGATGCGTGTTTGGTTTTCTGCACACAAGGGCCTGATGGCAGATTTGCCATAGGATTAGACTGGGCCCTTGGGATGATGGGTGCGGACGATCGCATTGGTCCACCAGCGGGGTTTCGACGCTGCGGGTTGTTGGACCATGCAAAATTGGGATGATTGTGCCACCCTGGGTTATACGTGGTAGAAAACGGGTTGTTCCCCAGGGTGCGGGCATCTTCTATGCCAGAAGACGTGTCCGCATATGTGTCCAAGTACACGGAGGCTTGGTCCTCCGTGTTGAAATACTGGCTCGCAGAAGCCAGTTCCACATGACTTACCGAGTCGCTTGGCGCGACACTCGATAAGGAAGGTCTTGCAGGGTTTCTCGGGATAAGCCTGGTGTTGAAAGAATTGGAATTGTGACGAAGTGGTGAGGCGGGGGTGTGTGCCATGTTTGTGGAGGAGGAGGATGATTCAGCTCCTTTTCTAGATTTATCAGTCAATACAAGCAATTCAGGGTTTTGTAACCTCCTCCCAAACATGCACTACCGGAGGAAGAGTTGAGGAGATGAGTAGGGAAAAGAGATGAGAGAAATGACGTCGCAAAAGTACACTTGATTACAAATCAATACAATCAAGTTCCTAACCTCGACAGTGTTCCCTTAGACTTAAAGATCTAAGTTACCTACTATCACGAACTACGGAACCGAATGCGAGCATTGCGGAACCACCGGGCCAGATTGAAAGGCCGTTTGCCCCAGTCTTAGACACCCGATAGCACGCGGGAACTCTCACCAGCACGTAGCCGCTACACGTAGGTAGTTAGACCTCCAATCCTAAAAAAGGGTCAAGTTACTACCAATTTTAATTAGAGGCTTAGGGTCAAGTGCTTTTGGAATGTGAATGGCGTTGTTTACGGGTAATGTCCAAGTGATTGATTTTAAGAGTGTGTAAGAACAAGCATGCAACAGGGAAATCTCCCCGAATTGAAGTTTAATTGGTGAATGGTTTTTAGAGTTCAACCTTTAGTAGTATGAATTTTAGGATTTTGCTGAATTACCAATTCAACCAATCTCCGGGTTTTGCAAGAATACAGGTTTTTTTTTTTTTCTAAAGCCCAAGAAACCCTTATTCAATTATCAGTTAGTTAATGCATGCTAAAATGCAATGGGCTACCCTAAATGGAGATTTCTATGTGTGGATGCGCGAATCAATTTTATACCAATGTGAAAGGGAGCCAAAGCACTTCAATTCAAGTGCTCCCAATCACCAGAAAGATATCCACACACAAGGCTTCAACCAACAGATAAAGAAGCTAAAATTGTTGGGGTTGAAGTATTCAGGATCGAATCACAGGAAAGTTTGAAAAGTCGTGGTGGGGTTGGAATCAACTCAATTCCAAGTCTCCCCACCAAAAATGTGATCCTGAATTAAAGATAAGTGAGGCAAAAGAGGGATACAAGCAATCTTTTTCTTTGCCTCAAAGAATACTTCCCACGGCGAAAAATCTAAGAATCAAGATTCTCGGATTTTCGCTATGCGAAGTAAGGCGGGAAATCCCGGGGCAGTGGGAGTGAAGATAACCAATCAATCAAGTGAATTTTAATCCACTTGCCCTCAAGAAATCCCAAGAAGTTTTTCTAGTTTTTAGTTTTAAAATTTTTTTTTTTATTGTGGTGGCAAGTTAACCCTAATTTGATGAGAAAAGAAAACCTACTTGTTCGGCAACGTGTGCGAAGCTCCAATGCGATGTCGGCGTCTTCACGCTCTCGTTCCCGCCTTTGATCTGCTCACGTCCTCGACTTCGTCTGCTTTCCTTCTCCTTCCACCAAGTTCACCTGCACACCAAAAACAACAATACCCGTGAAGAGGGAAGAGAAAAATTGAAAGGATTTGGATAGAAACTTACTCGAAGGCGCACCTCCCCGGCAACGGCGCCAGAAAAGTTATGATGGGTCGGCCCGAATAGGTTGTTAATATGATATTTTTATCGTTGAAATGTGTATAGTGGTTAACCTAATTTTGACCTAACCATCTCTTTACAAAATTTTTAACTTGGCCTAATTGATTTTATCTTGTCACTTTTAGGCCCAGGGTCGAACACAGGGAAGTGGGGTTAAAGTCGAGTTTCTACGTTTTCCTTAAAACGCATCTCTTCCATTCGTTTATTGTGTTTTTGGTGTTTTTCTTATTTAGGTTTTTTATGGTAATCCTTGTTCTTGAGGCACACCCTCAAAATTGTGTCCTTGGCTTTTAGCCAAACAGAGTCCCAAAACAAGTCTTGCTACTCGCAAGACGAGGTACCTGCAAGTCAAAGATTATCTTTTCTTTTTTATGTATTTTTTTTATCTTTTTGCTAACAGAAAAGCAAATAGACAGAAAGTAAATATAGTATGTATATATATATATGTAGTATATATATAAAGGGGTGGGGGTGGAGGTGGCGATGGAGTGTAGCACTATGTCGAGTCAGTCGACGTCTAGAGAGACGCAACCAACACGACTAGGTGCCGCGTGGAGTGTGGATGGAGGATGGATGATGTATGGGACCACGCTTTTTTTCTACGCGTGTATCAGGGAATATCAGCAACTGGTGCAGATATCCCCGCGATACAGCGTATAATAAATAACATGAAAATATATGTACATATGTATGTATATAAGTAAATATATATATATATATAAATGTATAGTTATATATGTATAGATATATATATATATAGATATATATGTGTATATATATGTATATAAGTATATATATATATATTACTAAATATATGTATATATATATGTATATAGATATGTATATATATATATGTATATAAGTATATATGTCTAGATATATATAAGTATATAGATGTATATATAAGTAGATATATATATATATTATATATATATGTATATATATATTATATATATGTGTATGTATACATAACTATATAGATATACTATGTATATATATATATATATGTATGTATATATATATTTAAATATATATGGTACTATAAGTGTGTGAGTGTGTGTGTATGTGTTGGTATAGGTGTGTGTGCGTCGGTGAACGTGTGTGTGTGTGCGTTGCTGTGAGAGTGTGTCTGTTAGTGAGTAAAAAAGAGAGAGAGAGAGAGAGAGAGAATATGTGAGAGAGAGCGGGAGCGGGCGGGAGAGATCAGCAGAGAGAGAGAGCGGGCGAGCGAGAGATCGCGGACGCGCAAGTTAAGACGTCTGCCGCCTCCGGCGGACGTCTGACGCCGCGTCGTCTGAAGGCGGAGGCAGACGTCTGAAGACGGCGAATGCGGGCACGGCTTCGCGTAGGGTTCCTGCAGGCGTGCGCGAAGGCGAAAGGCGGGCGAAGGCGTGGAGGAGCGAGCGTGGAGGAGGTCTGCAGGTGGTTGCGGAGGGTCGCGGAGGAGGGCAGGGGACGGCGCGAGGCCGTAGCCGGCCGCTGCAATGCGCGCGGCGGAGGGCTACAGGTGCAACTGCGGGGACGTCAGGATGGAGGTTGAGCGGGGAATGGCCCTGCAGGCGCGCGCGAAGTCGACGGGCGGCTGCGGGGACGGTCGCGGAGGAGCGGGAGGACCTGCTGCTGGGCTGCTGCGCTGCTGCTGCCGTGGCTCCAAGCTTCGAAGCTTGGAGCGGCGGCAATGGCGTTAAAGAGAAAAAAAACGAAGCGAGGGAATGCACCACGCCCACCGGCTCGTCGAAGAGCTGGGCGGTGGTGCTCCCACTGTGGTAGTGTGCACCACAGTGGGTTCTCCTGCTCGTCGGGTGCCTCCTCGACGGAGGGCCGACGTATGGGAGGGGAAAGCGGTGGAGAAGATGGCTGCGGGTTTTTGTTGCTGCAGCAGCCTCCGTTGCGAGGATGAAGCTGCAGCTACTTATAGAGGAGGAGAGAGTGGCGTGCCGGCTGCAGCAGGGAGAGGGTGCGCAAGTTGCAGCTATAGGGAGCGACGTTGGCAGGGAGAAGTGACGGGAAGAAGTGCTGCATTGCATGCAGCTGCGGGAAGAGTGCAGCCGCGGGAAGGAGAGAAAAGAAGAAATCAAGAGGAAAAATAAAAAGAGGGTGATTTTGCAAGGAGGCACTTGAAGAAAAATGTAACTATGCAGGTGATTGTTTCACTCCTCTTCCTCTCTTGATTAAATGCATGCATGCAACCATTTTTACAAATGTGGCTATAGGATTATAATATACATAGTTAATGCTAGAAAATAGCATAAGGAGGCGTTATTATAGGCGTGTTTTGAGGTGCAAATAGAACTCAGGAAGGTGGATGTTTGATTTAAAAACACGTGTTTATTTTATTTGTCACGAAGCAGAATAATTGATTAGAAACTATCTAATTATTTACAATAAATAGAAGAGAGAGATATTAAGAGAGAGATAATATCACAAACAAAAATCAATAGAGATGTAGAATGAACATGGAATTCATCATCAGAAAGATTGTTCATTACATTAAACATTACGACTAAAAAGTGGGAAAATGATTACACTAGAAAGCAGTAAATCTACTATAAAAAGCAGTAAATCTATTCTAAAAAGCAGCAAAAAGAATGGGGAGAGAGATATCTTCCTCGACAGTTGCTTGGAGGATGAGCCGGACGGGATGACGGGGAATGGAGCAGGATGAAGGAGGACGAAGTAGGAAGAACGGGAACAAGGCAGCGCGTCGTCGTCATCGTAGGATCCGCTTTCGAAAGGGGGATGAAAATTTGACTTTATCTCGCGAGAAGCATCCCTGGTGTGGGACAAGCTTCTCTTGAGCTTTGGAGAGGGAGAGAAGAGAAAGAAGGGATAAGAATTTCATATGGAAAGGGTTTCCTTTTATAGTTGCAAGGAGTAAGGGCAATTTGATCATTTTAATTTGAAAAACATTAAATCAGGGGTCTTTAGTGACGGATAAAACCATCACTAAAGCCCCATCATGGGCATAGTGGGGCACCGCCCGCGCGGCCGCTCGCCTCCTCGCACGTAACACACACTCCACGATCTGCGAATCTTAGCCGTCCGATTATCAGATCGGATGGCTTAACTTGCCTTTCTGCCCGCTCCTCAGCGAGTGCTCACACATGTGATGGAGCATCACGTGCGACGTGCGATACGGCGTGCGCGTAATTACGCACGTGCGACTGTTCGATCGCGATCGAGCGGTCAATCAAGGTCGCTCACCGCGCCTACTCGCCCGCTAGCTGCGATTCGAACGTGTGCCTCCTTCTCGCGAGCACGTTCACCCGCTGCGCTATAATGGCTCTTATGTCGCGGAGACGAATTCATGCGCATGCGATCAGGATCGTTGGATTGAGATCCAACGGTTAAGGCGACTCCTTCAGGTGCGGCTTCAGAGGATGGGCGCACCGGTTGAGCTCCTCTCTCACTCGTTGGATCAAGATCCAATGACGGAGAAGCATGGGCGCTAGAATCTTTAGTGGTTGAGGGCGGCTGGTTGGGCGATTGAGATGGTGCCACGTGGTGCCATCTTGGCTATCCATCTTCTGGATGATGTAGATTGTGCCATGGGTGTCGGAATGAGTCGATTTTCGCATTGTTAGGCTGCGATTGTCTATCCGAATCCATCCGTGTGGTCGGATTTGTCGTTTGAAATGCAGATTCACACCATCTTGGCCCTTGATCTTCTAAGGTTCCACGATCTTTATCTGATGCTACAGGTATCTGATTAGGGACATCTTAGAGTTATTGAACTCCAATCGTTGCCCTAATCACATCTGTATGGTTGGATCTTTGATCTGAGGCCCCGATAAAAAGTTTACCCTATCCCTGAACATAAAAGGAGATAGTTAACCTCCATTTTATTGAAACTAATCTAAATGCAAGATGGTGCATGTATGCAATATTTATAGTATGTAATGCAATCCTCTGCTAAAGAACATGCATAAGTAGACATCTTATGCAATGTAAACATGTTTACATCAGAACTCAATCTCTCTTGTGGTTTGGCTTCTGCTCTGTTGAGTAATTCGAGCATGAAGCATCAATTGCACGTTCTTCTTCATCCAATCTTCATCATCATGTTGCTACTATAGAAGATCTTTTAGGTTCTTTATCATCTGCTGTTAACGATGAAGTTATTAGAGATGTTGATAGAGACAATGAGTGTTCTCCCATTTTCTTCTTGCGTTGTGATTTTTCATCAGTGGAATTATAATACTTTTAGAACTTGCAATAGGAGACAGATCAAGCTCAAGCGGTTGATAATGGAAATTAGCTAGTTGATTGTTAGTTCTCCTAATTTCTTCTTGCATTGTAATTTTCCATTGGTGGAGTTATAATACTTTTAGAAGCTGCAATAGGATAGAGATCAAACTCAATAGATTGATAATGGAAATCAATCGGTTGTTAATGGGAGATCAACCAGTGTATTCCTACATGTTTTCTATGACAACCTGAGTTCCACCAATTGATGAAACCCAAGTTGTCGTGTGCTAACCGAAAGTAATATCCAACAACATGATCGTTGTCACCCAATACATAATCATAGAACATTAATAGTCAAACATTTATTTATAATGCATTAAATGAAAGGAATAAAGTGTTGACAAAATATAAAGGAGAATCCACCATAGAAAGTAGGAAAAGAGCCACCATGCTTAGAATGGACTCTCCTATAGTAGGATAATTGCTGAGTAGTTAGGTGCAGTAGATGGATCAACAATAGCTGCTGCACCTGACTGCTCAACAACACCTAAGTGTGGAACCCGAGAAACACGTCAACGAAAACTTAGTAGAGTAGAACAATGACAACAAAGTAACAACAATGACAAGGGTTAAAAAAGGGGGCATTGTGTTAGCAATTATCTATTTATTAATTATTACTTATCCAAATTCATTTATACATTTAAGCTCACGTTGTTATGGTTCACAATTTGTCAATCAATGTCTCGAGGCACAAGATGATCTTGTCTAACTTCTTGAGGCTTAAGACCAGATAAGCCACCCTCTTGCCCAAAAGATGACTTATACCCATCGAGTCACCACTCTCTATCACCTTGAGGTCATTACGGAAAGGGGTGGTGGCTACGTTGAGTAGCATGAATACGTACAAGTGCTATGTACCTAAACCACAGGTAGCCAATAACCCACCCATCGACAGAGAAGAAACCACTCCCAACCTCGAGTAACACATCTTGCTATCCCAGTTGGCTGCTAAGCCAAATCAAAGAGTCGTAGGGAGGCTAGCAACTCCCTAAATGAGTCCAAAACTAGTCTAAAGGATCAAAGCTATAGTCAATTTCGGCAAGTAGCGAGACTAAAACCAGTTATCAATCTTCTAAGTCCCTACTAAATAGTCATATTGATTATCTAGTCCTTTTCAGATAACTGTATCTTTTATTGTCATCAAACTAAAGCATACTAACAGTTACGTTTATTAAGTCTAAGATTTCTAGATATTCATGTTATTCTCCAACTTATTCGTTCACCATTATTTTTTAAGTTATGACAGTGGTCCATATTATTTATCAATTAACGAACACAACAAAACTTGTTTCACGTAAATTGGAGTTCGTTTCACGCATGCGATGATAAGGGTACATTGAATCATTAATTTTTAATCATTCACATAGCATCCAATTACTTCACAATAAAGCACCCAAAATCAGAGTTAAATCTTTAAGAAGTTTCCAGACTCAGCAAAATAGGAATCACCATGCCAACCAATGTGGTTTACACATGGAACCACCTAGAGCAGGTCCACGATTATTTGGAAACAACATAGAAACAAGAGAAGTGGAGACTACTCTACCTAGCGTGACCGAAGGGTCATGGTGATCTCGAACCATGCGTAGAGGTCCTGGGGACAATCTCCACACCTGCCTCGTAATCTTTGCATGTATTGAGGACAAATCTTAATTTTCACAAACCCAAAATAGGGTTGCAATCACTTAGGAACATTTCTGATTTTTCACTAAGGAAACGATAGTAAAAAATGAAAATAAATAGTACCAAAGAATAGTACGCAACGAGGCAATTCTAATGGTAACTTATTTGTTGAAATCTGAGGTTGGGAAGGCCTCAAACCAAATGAAAACATGCGTGGGGTACTGAATCAGACTAAACCGGCAGGTTCAGGCGAACTGATCGTGTGCTGCCCTGCTTGCGACACGTGTTGCGATCTTGTTTGCTCCAACGCCTGTCTATAGGTCGCCAGAACCCCACACCTTCCCCCACGCGACTATTTGATCGACCATGTGTTGTCGATCGACACACTACATGCCCCTACTCCATGCGAATGTGTGATAGCGCTCCTCCTTCGCGTGCCACGCGTCGCACACACGCTGCATTTCGTCGCCACTTGTCGAGCCCATACTTCTCACCACCACTGCACCATGAGTTTTGTGGTGGGAAGTCCATAGTTTTTGAAATCGCGAATAAGTCCCTGAAATTCTAATTTAAGATTTCTAAATGAAATCTTAAATCTTTCCTTCTCTCTTTCTCTTAGGTTTTGGAGGCCTTAGGAATTAATGATGACTTTAAGCCCAAGTAGGCCCTATTTATGGATCGAAATTCCATTTAGGGTTAGTTTTAGTTGGGAAAAATGCCAAAATTATCCCTAGGTTTGGTTGACCTTACATTTAGGTCCTTTTTTACTTATTTTGGTCATAACTTGAGCTATGTTTCTCGGATTCGTGCAAAATAGGCATCGTTGGAAATCATGTGATGAGAGCAATCCAATGGTACTATACGTGGTATCCTTTTGATGAGGTTTGACTAGGGGTTGACCCAAAATATGCTTTTTTGGCATGTTTCAAGAGGTACTTGTACTACTACTGAACTACAATCATGTCTATGGGTTTGAAGTGACCCGAACCATATTGAAATGACTTGGGACTTGGATTTTGGGATGTTACATTTTCAATCGACTGATTCCAATTATTAACTGGTTAATTCTAATTATGAATCGGTTGATTTTCTTATATGACTTTTGTGCTGTTATTTTCCACCAATATATTTTGCTTCGCTTTCATTTGTTTTTACTATTTTATAATATTGTGTCTTATGTTTTGTTATTTGATATGTGTCAATGTAGATCAAAATATTGAAGTTAGTGTAGAATTGAATTCTTTTGAAGCTTTTAATGATTATTTTCAAGATTTTGCTCATTGAGGTGATTTTGAGTATTCAATAAAGAGCCATAAATTATGTTAAAGAAGATAAGACTTTGTTGCATAGCGAGAAACTTATGTGTTCAAGGGGTGATGCACCAAGTAGAAAATTATCCAATCCTTATTATTCCAAGAGGTTGACAACTAAGATTAGATGTGAGGCTCATGCACGGTTTAGGTACGATGGATTAAGGAAATTTGTTGTTTGTTCATTCTCAAATAATCTTAATCATGAGTTTTGTGAACATGAAATGATGAAGTATCTTTGATCTTTGAAAAGCATTCCTTTAGGAAGGAAGTGTCATATGATGGTCAATGACCAAGTTGGTATTCGAATGACAATGTCAATTTCTTCTTTTGCTATTGAAGATAGGGGATTTGAGAATTTGACCTTTACTACTCAAGATGCGAATAATGTACTTCATAGAATAGGAAATTTAAAGCTTGTAGTGGGTGATGCTGAGGCTGTTCAATGTTATTTTATTAAGATGCAATCAAATAATAGCAGCTTCTTCTATTAAATAGATATTGAAGATAATAGATGCATTTGAAATATGTTTTGGTATGATTTTAGTAGCTAATTGTCTTATAAGTATTTTTGGGATGTCATTTCATTTCACACGACATATTTGACCAATCATTATGATATGCCCTTTGCTCCATTTGTTGGTGTAAACAACCATGGACATACTGTTTTGTTTGGTTGTGCTTTACTTGGAGATGAGGTGATAGAGAATTTCAAATGGTTGTTTTTGACTTTCTTGTCATGCATGTGGGGTATGTGGCGAAACGGTGGCAGCAACTAGCTTTTCTTAAGTCGTTGTAGTACAGATAGTTATTGCCATCATTTGCTAATATTTGTTACTCGGAAAATACAGTTCTCCCAAGGTCGAACTCAGGGAGCAAGTCGTATTCTAGAGGTATACAGTTTCTATTACAAAAATAAAGGTAAAGAGAGAGAGAAATAGAGAGAGGAGGAAATTTGGCTTCTTCTTCTTTTCTTCTTTCTTCCTCTTGGTCTCTTCTTTCTTCTCTTCCTGTTCTTCTTGTCTTCTCTCTTCTTCTGTTCTTCGGATCTTCCTCTCGTGTTCTTCTTCTTCTGTCTTTTTCTTCAGATCTTCGCTGCGGGTCCTGTTTCTTCTTTCCTTGCGCTTCTCGTCTTCCTTCTTCAGCTCTGTCTCAGCTGTTTCTTCTTTGTTTATCTCCTTGTGGTCTTCTTCTTCTGCTTTCAGGACGTCGTCTCTCCTTCCTTCTTCTTCTTTATTTGCAGCAGTGGTGATGTTCTTCTTCTTCTTTCTTTCTTCTCTTCCTTCAGAGTGTCGTCTGATTTTTCACTCAGACGACTTAAGTCACCGCTGCTACAGTGCAGCTTGGTGTTCCTCCTTCGTTTAGTCTTCGTCGGCCTTCTTCTTCTTCTCTTCTTCCACGGTTCTTCTTCTTTGTTCACCTGTGCCTGCACACTTCAAAGTTTACGTCAGTGGGCAAAACCTCCGCCCCCCCGCGTCACTCTCTCTCAGAATTCGCTCTTAGGAAAGCTCTCCCAGAGCATCTGGGTAATCGGGTACGCGGGTCGCGCCCGGGTCCAGGCCCACCGGCGTGCGGTGGTGGGCGAGGAGTGCAGGTCGGGCTAATCGGGTCGGAGCCAGGTCCGCAGGGCGTGAGCGCGGACGAGGCCAGGTAATCGGTCGGGTGAAGGGGACCTCACCCCATGTGCTGAGGCGATAAGCCTCCAGCACTTTTTCAATTTGTATCAATGCGCCGCTTCGGAGTCTTCCGAGGTGGGACTAAATGTCCCACCCCAATTTGGCGCCTGCGCGGAGGAAACAGCGGCGGTCGAGGGTTCGCGCGAGGCACTCGCTCCAGCTGCGCACCTGGGACACTTCGCGAAGACGCTTCGCGCAGCCTGGGAGTCAGACCTAGGCGTGGCTCGTGTGGAGCAGCAGGTTGAAGAAGCTTCGCTGCTCAGCAATGGTGGCGGCGAGCGAAGTACCTGCCCACAGAGAAACAGCCTCTCGGCCTAATCAAATACGCGAAGAACCTTCGCCGTGGCACGGCGAAGGTGGTGGGGGGGTCAGGCAGGCGACGAGGCGGAGCCTAAGGCCTGCCTTAGGTTGAAATGCAGCACGAGAAATGGGTTTGGTCGGTGGGTCTGCAGGGGGCGAATGGTGGGGAATGGAAGGGCGGAGGTTGGTCAGGGTGAGGAGGCGGAGGTTCTGTGAGGGTCGGCGAGCCGTGTGGGGTGCTGGAGTGACGGGAGCGGGTCGTCGGAGTGTGGCCGGAGGTGGAGAAGGAGAGGGCGATTGGTCGGAATCGAGGGCGACAGTAAGGGTTCAAAGTGAGGAAAAGGAAGAGGGGAGAAAGGTGAGAAGTTATACCTACTTAACAGGATGAGGAGGAGCCGGAGCAGGCGACAGTCGTATCGACTGTCGCCGGAGAAGAAGCTTCCCAGGGGAAGGAGCGACGGCGAGGAGAGGGCCGGAGAAGCGCACGCTGGGTGTGGCGCGACGCGGGAAGAACGAGGGAAGGCAACCCTGCTGCTGGTAGTGCGGTAGGGCGACGAGGAGGAGGAGGGAAAAACCGCCAGAGCTGGAGGGCTTCCTGTCGGAGTGGGAAGAGAGTGAAAAGAGGGTGTTTCTCCGTCAGGACCGAGCTGCTGAGAACGGCGGAGCGACGGGGGTATTTATAGGGGTGGAATCAGAGAGGAGGGCGGAGGGAGACGACGTGTCTCCCTCTCCGGAGGACGCCGGAGATGGAGACCCATACCGTCCGTGCGTTCGCACGGCCGGTATGGTGGGTTGCAGCGACCAGGGGGGTGTTCCTGCTACGGCTGACGACGCAGGGCACCCCCGGTTGACTTGCCAGACCCTCCCCCTTACCCTGCGCGGTGCCATGCTCCGCGCAAGGTCGCCGGAGCATGGTGCTGGTCAGGTTTTGCAGGAGGGACCTGAATGCAAATAACGAAGAAGAGTTAGGGGCCAAAATGCGAGGGTTCAAAAGTTGAGGGCCAAAAAGTAAATATATGAGGATCAAAGTGTAAAGTTGGTCAAGAAGGTTTCTTCTTAGGCTCAAGTTTTTATACATGACGAATTAGGAGCTAAGGAATCTGATGGTGAATTTTATTTTTAGATTAAACCTTGTTTGACCGGTCAATTTACGCAGAAACCCAAATTAAGTTATTAATTGGGCATGGTTCTCAATGTAGGTCAAAAAGGGTTCCGAAGGCCAAATTGAAGTTTCTAAACCCTAGAGATTATTTTTCTATGAATTTTAGAGGGTTTATTCTATTTTTACTTTGCCTCGAACATCTTGAATTGAAGTGGGTTTGTTTTAAGGTTACAGATTATCATTTAGTTCCTTAGAATTGCTGTAGCCCTTATCAGATCATCCCACTTTCCTTCTTATTCGGTTTGTTTGACCTATGTTTGGACCTGTATGCAGATTATACTGGTAAAATTACAATTTTACCCCATATGACTTATTTTCTTCTTAAACTCAGAATTCTTTGAGTTAAGCCTTTCCTTGAGTTATGTAGGAGCTTTTATCCTTTGTATTAGGTCAAAATGAGCTAGTTATGGCTCATGATGAGGTTCTCATCATACTCCCATGCCTAGCTTTTGCTAGTCCCTTAGCAAAAACTTAAGGTTTCAACCCTTGTTCTAGACCATGAAGTTCTTAATAGCTTCAGATAAGTGCTTTTTCATTTGAGCTTAGATTAGGTTAGAATGCTGACCATAGGCCTGAAAGGTACTCTAGTACCAATCAAGATCCAAATCTGTCTAGCCTTAGCCTCGGTCCTTAGCAAAGGTTTTTAAGGTCCACAAGAACTAACTTAGGGTCTATTGGACTTTGTGGTTAAAGCACCCGTGCTTGAAATGATTTTAGCCCTGGTTCAGTTCGCAGTGCGTTTTATAAGAGAGAGATAGAAAGTTTTTCTGTTTGGAGAGTTTTCTCTCTTTTTCTTTTTAATTCTAGCTTAGGATTGGCTTTTCAACACGGTCTGTATCAGATTCCTTGCTCCCATCATCAATCCTCAAGGGATCCTGGCAGTCGATGCTTCGAGATAGCACCGCCCATGGCAACCCCCGGAACCCTGGCTATTGAGATTTCGAGATAATCCCATCCATGGTGTTCCGCGGATGAATTCAGACCCTGGCAATTGACACTTCTAGATAATGCCATCCATGGAATCTGAATCAGCAGAGTGCTTACATGCCCCTAGTAGGATATGTAAATATCCTAAGAGACAAGCACCGAGGAGATGATATTTTGTTACGCATCTTTGAGGGGATTTCTCGCCTCTCCGCACTGGGAACTCGTCCAAATCAACTTGTGTTGATCGGCCGCTCCTACTCTAGGTGTACTTTTCATAATTTTGCGACGCTTCTGCGTGATTTTGATTTTTACGCTTACTGAACCAGGCTGTGTGTGAGGTTAGGGTGCTTAGGTTACTAAGTCCCGTAAACCAAAAATTAGTTAACGAGGCCAAATACTCCCTAAGCCTTAGACCTAATACTTCAGCTTTTCATTTTCCTCAACCTCTTGAGGAGTGTCCAGATCTTAATGGGTACTAAGAGTCTATTCAAGAATGCCTAAGGTTTGCGTTCTTACTAATCTCATTATGCACTTTTCAGTTATTTTCTTGAATGAGGTCTAGAACTTAGGTTAATTCCTTAGTTCCTTACTAATGACTATCACTTTTTTCTCATAATTTTGTGCTCCTTTTTCATTTTGTTTCTTTTCTCCTTCTCCTTCACAAAATTTCCTTCTCCTCTTTTCCTCTTATTCTTTTTCGAAAATTTTTAATTTTTATGGT
Organism: Thalassia testudinum; assembly: GCA_037157565.1. Classification (NCBI taxonomy): domain Eukaryota; kingdom Viridiplantae; phylum Streptophyta; class Magnoliopsida; order Alismatales; family Hydrocharitaceae; genus Thalassia; species Thalassia testudinum. Next base: position 19,242,357 of record JAZHRO010000063.1, read on the forward strand.
GTTTTTGGCATATGTGAATTTCTTGTTTGAAACCTTTTCTTACAAGTTTTGCACTTTCATACCCCCCCCATGCCTAAGATTTGCAATGTCCTCATTGTAACCTAGGGGGTTTTTATTCAACTTAGTTCATTCCTTAAGACAGAAATTTGGATGAGTGAATGGGTCGGGTTGAATTTTGCGGACGATTTCTAATCCCAGATGCAAGCATCTGAGGTGGGGTCGGCTGTCTACAAGGGTGAACCTTAAGTGCAAAAAGGTGTCAGAAAAAAGTTTTGGATTTTTAGGAAAATGACGGGTTGCCACCCGTTGAGCGCTGAGTTTTACGCCATCGGCTGGGCGCAATAAGCTTAAGGGGAATGGAGGATATAAGATGCTTCAGCCAAATCAGTAGAAGTCACATCAATGAACGGCTTGAGTCTCTGACCGTTCACGATGAAAGGTTCGGAATTGTGGCTGAGCGGACTGATTTTGATAGCTCCATTTCCAAAAACCTGTTGGACTAAATACGGTCCGACCCACTTGGACCTCAGTTTTCCCGGGAAAAGTTTGAGTCGGGCATCAAAGAGTAGGACCTTTTGACCAGGATGAAAGATCTTTCTCGAGATGTGTTTGTCGTGGAAGGCTTTAACCCGCTCCTTGTAGATTCGTGAGTTCTCGTACGCGTCTAGGCGTAATTCATCTATCTCGCTGATTTGGAGTTTTCTGTGGGTTCCAGCCTTGGAAAGATCTAGATTACAGTTCCGTACTTCCCAATAGGCTTTATGCTCCAGTTCTACGGGAAGGTGGCATGCCTTTCCGTACACCAGTTTAAAGGGAGACATGCCCAATTGGGTCTTGTGGGCGGTCCTATAGGCCCACAATGCTTCCGGAAGTCGGGACGACCAGTCCTTCCTGTCAGGCCGAACAGTGACTTGTAGGATTTTCTTGATCTCTCGATTTGATAGCTCAGCTAGACCATTTGTTTGGGGGTGTTAAGGAGTAGAGATTCGATGAGACACCCCAAATTTGGCCATCAGTGACCTAAACTGAGCATTTGTAAAATGGGTCCCCCCATCAGAGATAATAGCACGGGGAATCCCAAACCTTGAGAAAATGTTTTGATGTATGAACTTAAGAACAATCTTGTGATCACAGGTTCGGGTCGGTATGACTTCGATCCATTTGGACACGTAGTCCACCGCAAGCAGGATGTACTCGAAACCATCCGAAACAGGAAAGGGGCCAATAAAATCAATCCCCCAGACATCGAAGATTTCGCATACGAGAATCGACTGTAAAGGCATCATGTTGCGACGGTTCATGTTGCCCAAAGTCTGGCAACGACTGCATGCCTTACAGTGGCTGTATGCGTCCTTGAATAGTGTAGGCCAGTAGAAGCCACACTGGAGGACTTTGGATACGGTTTTATGGCCTGAGAAATGGCCACCGCATGCCTGGTCATGGCAGAAAGATAGGACATTGCTGATTTCCTCTTCCGGGACACATCTCCGAATGATCTGATCAGCACCTATGTGGAAGAGGTACGGGTCTTCCCAAATGTAATACTTGGCATCGGAGCGTAATTTGTCCTTCTTGGCCTTAGGCCAATCGGACGGGATCTGATGAGATGCCAAGTAATTTACTACATTAGCAAACCATGGAAGGCTAGTACCGATAGTCAGCAGGTGCTCATCAGGAAAATGTTCCGTGATGGGTTCGGAAGGGTTGATGATCTCAGAAGGAAGACGGGACAGATGGTCGGCTACCACATTCTGCCTTCCCGCCTTGTCGTGAATCTCAAGATCGAATTCTTGCAAGAGCAAGATCCAACGGATTAGTCGGGGCTTCGCGTCCTTCTTGGCAAGGAGATGCCTTACAGCTGTGTGATCCGAGTAGATGATGACATGGGAACCCAGAAGATACGATCGGTATTTTTCAAGGGCAAATACTACGGCTAGCAGCTCTTTCTCCGTAATCGTATAGTTACGCTGAGCCTCGTCAAGTATCTTGATAGCGTAGTAGATGACCACGGGTTTCCCATCAGCTTTCTGCCCCAAAACCGCTCCTACAGCTAAGTCGGATGCATCGCACATGATCTCAAAGGGTTGAGACCAATCAGGGGACTGTAGGATCAGGGCTTGGGTGACTCGGTCACGCAAGATTTCAAATGCTTGAGTGCATTCCTTGGAAATTTTGAAAGGTACATCCTTGGAGAGAAGAGTGGTCAGGGGGGGCACGATTTTTGAAAAATCAGGGATAAATCGTCGATAAAAACCGACATGCCCCAAAAAAGATCGGATGTCCTTGATCGAGCTAGGCATAGGAAGGTGAGAAATCAGATCAACCTTAGCTCGATCCACCTGGATGCCTTTTTCCGAAATTGAGTGTCCCAGGACAATTCCCTCAGGCACCATGAAATGGCTCTTTTCCCAGGAAAGAACCAAATTCACATCGATGCACCGCCTGAGTATCTGGACCAAGTGTTGGAGGCAATCGTCGAATGATGCTCCGAAAATTGAAAAGTCATCCATGAAGACTTCCAGATAATCACCTACCATATCTGAGAATATGGCAAGCATGCATCGCTGAAAAGTAGCGGGTGCATTGCAAAGACCGAAAGGCATCCTTCGGAAAGCGTATGTTCCGAAGGGGCAGGTGAATGTGGTCTTTTCTTGGTCCTCAGGATGGATTGCCACCTGGTTATAACCAAAGTACCCGTCAGGAAAGCAGAAGAACCTATTTCCCGCAAGTTTTTCGAGAATTTGATCAATGAAGGGTAGTGGGAATTGATCCTTCTTCGTGGAGGAATTGAGTCGGCGGTAATCTATACAGACTCTCCACGAGTTGGCTAGTCGGGTAGGAATGATTTCTCCGGTCTCAGTCGTTATAGTGGTGAGTCCTGCCTTCTTGGGTACGACCTGAATTGGGCTCACCCAACGACTATCAGAGATCGGGTAGATAATTCTGACATCTAACCACTTGATGATCTCCTTTTTCACGACCTCCTGCAGATTGGGGTTTAATCGTCTCTGCATTTCACGAGAAGGTCGTGTGCCCTCTTCTGAATAGATATGATGAGTACAATAAGAGGGACTTATTCCAGTCAAATCATCGAGAGTCCATCCGATGGCTCTGCGATGTTGCTGGAGGACAACAATCAGACGGGATTCCTGTTCAGGACTGTGGTTGGAATTGATAATCACAGGAAGGGTCTGATTAGAACCCAAAAAGATGTATTTCAAGTGAGCAGGAAGAGGCTTTAACTCGAGGGTAGGGTTATCAGCAGCAGCGGGTGGTTCAGTGTAAATGTGAGGTTCAAGGGTAGGAGTTACTGGGTTGTGTATGTCTGGATTCGACTCCTCTGTTTGCGGGTCAAGATCTTTCTGTGATTGATGAGGCATAATCGAGTCATTCTGGAAGTGTGATTCATCAACCAAAGTCCTGACGTCACAAATCTATTCGATGACACCGCAATTAATTCCTTGTTGGGCCTTAAATATATCAATTTTTAAGGTTTGACCTCCAAATTTAAGCTCTATTTGGCCCTCCTCACAGCTGATGTTGGCTCTAGCAGTAGCCAAGAAAGATCTCCCTAGAATGATTGGTGTATCCCTAGGGGTTTTAGGTGCGTCCATATCTAAGACTATAAAGTCCACTGGGAAATAGAAATCCAGCACTCTTACGATAACATCCTCGAGAATCCCTTTTGGTGACTTTATAGATCGATCTGCTAATTGTAATGTCACCTCGGTTGGTTTTAGCTCAGATTCCTCTAGATGGTCAAGCAAGGATGTGGGTATCAGGTTTATGGATGCACCTAAGTCTAGCAAAGCTCTATCAAATTGGGTAGCACCATCTTGCAGGAGATCAGGGGAGTACCAGGATCTTTTGCCTTGGGTGGGAGTTTACTGAGGATTACAGAGCTGGCTTGCTCTGACAGAACAATTGGGCTCCCACCCTTGGTTCGCGGCTTACGCTGGGGTGTACACACATTCTTTAAAAATCATGCGTAAGCTGGTACGTGGCGGATTGCATCCATCAAGGGGATGTTTATGTGGACCTATTCAAAGAGCTTGACCAGGTCCTCCTCAGGTGCCACGAGCTTGGTGGTCTTCTTTCCCTTGGTCAAGGCCTCGGGAAACGGGATCTTGGTTGGTTCTTCTAGGATAGGTCCAGGTTGTGGATCCGGGACAGGGGTGGGGACGTCCTGGATTACTGTCCTAGGCTTGGGATCAATACCCGGCTTGGAGTGGTTCGGATGAGGTGGGTCTTGGGTTTCCTTACCACTACGGGTCGTTACGGAATTAAGTCCTGCCTGGTTTTGGTTGGGATTGGGTAAGATAGCTTGCTGCTGGTAACCTGCAAAAGAAGTGGAGGCCTCTATCCCGTCAGGTGAAGGAACAGAGGGGGCCTGATAAATCATATGGGCATGGCCCGGGTTTGGGTTCATAACGCGCCGCTGGGTTGGCACGTTATTAGGATTAGGCAGAGGTTGGGAAGGAACAGTACCTGGCTGGCGAGAGTTTGCCAACTGGGTCAATTGGTTTCGAACCTCTGTAAGTTCGTCCTTGTGTTTTTTCTGAATAGCCGCATTCGTTCTTTGAATGTCAGCCAGGGTCTAAAGGATAAGGGACATTTGATCTTGATTTGGCCCAGATGGATAAGTAGGGTTGGGCCGAGGCTGAGGCGGCTGGTAAGGACGAGGAGGTTGTGGGCGGGGTTGGAAGGATGGTCTTTGGGTTTGGGAATTTCCCGCCCACTGAAAGTTAGGATGGTTACGCCATCCAGGATTATAGGTGTTGGAGAACGGGTCGTTCTGGATGGCATTGAGGTCCTCGTAGGTCTGAGGAACCTCTTGAGAATCAGGGAAAGGGGGAATGGAATTCCCTTGGCAGGTGAAGAAGGAGTCGGAGGGACCTCCGGGTAACGATTCGGATGATGGGTCCATCCTAGGAGAAGATCGATGGAGGATGTTTTGCACAGTTTCCCTTGTGGAAGGAGGCTGTGCGAAAGGGTTATGCACAGAGGTGGCTCGCTGCAGATGCTGAGTCAGCTCATCCACCTTCTTTTCGATAATCAAGACCTTGTCCAATCGACTGGCCATTAACTCCAAGTCGACTGATGCGGACAGGCCCCGCGTCTCATGTGCTCCCCTAAGATTCATCGCTACGCGGGTATTCGTCCTGTCGAATAATCCCATGGAGTCATTGTTGATGGAGTTCTCGCACATGTTTTCGAGAATCTCCCACATGGTGTCTTCATGTTGACCCATGATATTTCCTCCGCAGGTTGCATTGACGAAAAGACGGATGTCCTCACGGAGTTCCTGGTAAAAAGATTGGACTTGTTCCCATTTAGGAACTCCGTGATGGGGGCACTTTCTCATGAGATCCTGAAAATGATCCCATGCCTCATGGAGAGGTTCCCCTGTTTGCTGGGTGAAGTGTGTAATCTGATGGCGCAAGGCGTTGGTCCGTCCAACAGGGAAGAACTTTTTCAGGAACTCGGACTGAAGTTCTTCCCAATTATTGATCGGCCGGGTCTGAGTTTGATACCAATGGGCGGCCTTGTCCATAAGAGAAAAGGAGAACATTTTCATGAGAAGAATATCCCGATTTTGTACGTCTGACCCAAAAGTTTGGGCCAGATGCTTTAGCTGTTTGATGTGCTGGAAGGGATCTTCAGAATTAAGCCCGTGGAATTTAGGTATAGCATGAATCATGTTGGGCTTCAATTCGGAATCAGGTCCTCCAGTCGGGATTCTGACTCGAGGCTCAATGGCCACCGCAGCAGGATTGTAGTGGTCCCGCATCATAGGACGCTGTGGTGGGTGCACGAAGTTTTGGAAGAGGTCATTGAGTCGCTGGAGCTGGTGCTCCAGATTGTTTTCTTCCTCAACTGGCTGAGCCATGATGGGGGAAGAAGAAGAACTTGGTTCTGAATCAGAAGAGAGAATAATGTGAGGGGGTTGCTGCACAAACACGGGCGTCGAGGCTTGGCCTTGACGAGAGTGAATTTCTAAAGGAGGTCTTAAGGGTGGTCTTAAGGACCTCCTACCGTACATGCATTGTTGGAAGAGATGAGTTTAGAAGGTGCTGGACCCAATCAAGACACCCAAAAATGTGTTGGGTGACTATAGAGGTGCAGGGCAGATGGACCCCTTGATCAGAAAGATCGTCCACCTGAGAATTACCTGGGCAGCCAGAGAGGGAGAGTCTCGCAAAGACCCCTACACGGTAGAGCATCCCCACGGGTTACAGGGTTTCCCCCACCCGACCTCTCTTGTCACTGCGGTTCCAGGTAGACTAGAAATGGGGATCTTGACCTCTTAAGTCTACCAATTTTTACTTTAAGATCAGGGTGCTTAAGGTTTCACTTGAACTTTTAGTTCTTTGAGTGCAAAGAGTGACCTAATTTAAGGTTGGTTGACCCAAGGGGGCAACTTTACCTCTTGTTTCCTTTGAGAGTTTTTGGGTCTTGTCTTTTAGGGTTCAAGTGTTTAGAGAGCTAATTGTTTTAGGTTTTCTTTGAATAGGTATTTTCAGACAAGGGCTTGGGCACACTTCATTTGGTTTTCTCAATTCTTGCTTAAGGAGTGTGTCTCTAAATCCCTAGTGTTGGATCCTAGGTTGGCTCTACTTGGTCCAGTTAGCTCTTTGTTGGGTAATTAGGGCTCAAGCAAGAATGTGTTAGTCCTTAAATACCCTTGATAGTGTGCAGGAATAATGGGTTGAAAACATGCAACTTTTTATGGTTACTAAGTATGGAAGATAGGTTAGCCCTGTATTGCTTGTTCTTTTCTTTTCTTCCTCTTTAGAGTTTAGGGGTTAATAGTGAGAGGAAAAAAAATTACCTGTCCTCAGAGTGGTTGTCGTGCGGTTGCTTGTCTTCTTGATTTCCTGTAGCTGCACAAAAGCGAGGAGATTTATCAGAAACTAAAAAGAAACAGGAATGTTTACCTCTAGAATAGCCGTTGCTCCCCAGCAACGGTGCCAATTGGCGAAACGGTGGCAGCAACTAGCTTTTCTTAAGTCGTTGTAGTACAGATAGTTATTTCCATCATTTACTAATATTTGTTACTCGGAAAATACAGTTCTCCCGAGGTCGAACTCAGGGAGCAAGTCATATTCTAGAGGTATACAGTTTCTATTACAAAAATGAAGGTAAAGAGAGAGAGAAATAGAGAGAGGAGGAAATTTGGCTTCTTCTTCTTTTCTTCTTTCTTCCTCTTGGTCTCTTCTTTCTTCTCTTCCTGTTCTTCTTGTCTTCTCTCTTCTTCTGTTCTTCGGATCTTCCTCTCGTGTTCTTCTTCTTCTGTCTTTTTCTTCAGATTTTCGCTGCGGGTCCTGTTTCTTCTTTCCTTGCGCTTCTCGTCTTCCTTCTTCAGCTCTGTCTCAGCTGTTTCTTCTTTGTTTATCTCCTTGTGGTCTTCTTCTTCTGCTTTCAGGACGTCGTCTCTCCTTCCTTCTTCTTCTTTATTTGCAGCAGTGGTGATGTCCTTCTTCTTCTTCTTTCTTTCTTCTCTTCCTTCAGAGTGTCGTCTGATTTTTCACTCAGACGACTTAAGTCGCCGCTGCTACAGTGCAGCTTGGTGCTCCTCCTTCCTTTAGTCTTCGTCGGCCTTCTTCTTCTTCTCTTCTTCCACGGTTCTTCTTCTTTGTTCACCTGTGCCTGCACACTTCAAAGTTTACGTCAGTGGGAAAAACCTCCCCCCCCCCCACGTCACTCTCTCTCAGAATTCGCTCTTAGGAAAGCTCTCCCAGAGCAACCGGGTAATCGGGTACGCAGGTCGCGCCCGGGTCCAGGCCCACTGGCGTGCGGTGGTGGGTGAGGAGTGCAGGTCGGGCTAATCGGGTCGGAGCCAGGTCCGCAGGGCGTGAGCATGGACGAGGCCGGGTAATCGGTCGGGTGAAGGGGACCTCACCCCGTGTGCTGAGGCGATAAGCCTCCAGCACTTTTTCAATTTGTATCAGTGTGCTGCTTCGGAGTCTTTCGAGGTGGGACTAAATGTCCCACCGCAATTTGGCACCTGTGCGGAGGAAACAGCGGCGGTCGAGGCTTCGCGCGAGGCACTCGCTCCAGCCGTGCACCTGGGACACTTCGCGAAGACGCTTCGTGCAGCCTGGGAGTCAGACCTGGGCGTGGCTCGTGTGGAGCAGCAGGTTGAAGAAGCTTCGCTGCTCAGCAATGGCGGCGGCGAGCGAAGTACCTGCCCGCAGAGAAACAGCCTCTCGGCCTAGTGAAATACATGAAGAACCTTCGCCATGGCACGGCGAAGGTGGTGGGGGGGTCAGGCAGGCGACGAGGCGGAGCCTAAGGGCTGCCCTAGGACGAAATGCAGCACGAGAAATGGGTTTGGTCGGTGGGTCTGCAGGGGGCGAATGGTAGGGAATGGAAGGGCGGAGGTTGATCAGGGTGAGGAGGCGAAGGTTCTGTGAGGGTCGGCGAGCCGTGTGGGGTGCTGGAGTGATGGGAGCGGGTCGTCGGAGTGTGGCCGGAGGTGGAGAAGGTGAGGGCGATTGGTCGGAATCGAGGGCGACAGTAAGGGTTCAAAGTGAGGAAAAGGAAGAGGGGAGAAAGGTGAGAAGTTATACCTACTTAACAGGACGAGGAGGAGCCAGAGCAGGCGACAGTCGTATCGACTGTCACCGGAGAAGAAGCTGCCCAGGGGAAGGAGCGATGCGAGGAGAGGGCCGGAGAAGCGCGCGCTGGGTGCGGCGCGGCGCGGGAAGAACGAGGGAAGGCAACCCTGCTGCTGGTAGTGCGGTAGGGCGACGAGGAGGAGGAGGGAAAAACCGCCGGAGCTGGAGGGCTTCCTGTCGGAGTGGGAAGAGAGTGAAAAGAGGGTGTTTCTCCGTCAGGACCGAGCTGCTGAGAACGGCGGAGCGACGGGGGTATTTATAGGGGTGGAATCAGAGAGGAGGGCGGAGGGAGACGACGTGTCTCCCTCGCCGAAGGACGCCGGAGATGGAGACCCATACCGTACGTGCGTTCGCACGGCCGGTATGGTGGGTTGCAGCGACCAGGGCGGTGTTCCTGCGACGCCTGACGATGCAGGGCACCCCAGTTGACTTGCCAGAACCTCCCCCTTACCCTGCGCGGCGCCATGCTCCGCGCAAGGTCGCCGGAGCATGGTGCTGGTCAGGTTTTGCAGGAGGGACCTGAACACAAAGAACGAAGAAGAGTTAGGGGCCAAAATGGGAGGGTTCAAAAGTTGAGGGCCAAAAAGTAAATATATGAGGACCAAAGTGTAAAGTTGGTCAAGAAGGTTTCTTCTTAGGCTCAAGTTTTTATACATGACTAATTAGGACCTAAGGAATCTGATGGTGAATTTTATTTCTAGATTAAACCTTGTTTGACTGATCAATTTACGCAAAAATCCAAATTAAGTTTTTAATTGGGCATGGTTCTCTATGTAGGTCAAAAAGGGTTCCGAAGGTCAAATTGAAGGTTCTAAACCCTAGAGATTATTTTTCTATGAATTTTGGAGGGTTTATTCTATTTTTACTTTGCCTCGAACCTCGTGAATTGAAGTGGGTTTGTTTTAAGGTTACAGATTATCATTTAGTTCCTTGGAATTGCTGTAGCCCTTATCAGATCATCCCACTTTCCTTCTTATTCGGTTTGTTTGACCTATGTTTGGACCTGTATGCAGATTATACTGGTAAAATTACATTTTTACCCCTTATGACTTATTTTCTTCTTAAACTCAGAATTCTCTGAGTTAAGCCTTTCCTTGAGTTATGTAGGAGCTTTTATCCTTTATATTAGGTCAAAATGAGCTAGTTATGGCTCATGATGAGGTTCTCATCAGTATGCAACCAAAGGGTATCATTACAAATCAATGCATGGGATTATTATTATTGTTTCAGTTGTTTCTCCAAGTAGTCGACATCGTTTGTATATATGACATATTAAAGATAATCTTCCTAAAAAGTCTCCTAAGGATGAAGTTACTAACGATGCTTTTACGGAAGTTTTTCATAATTCAAGGTGTAAAGAAGAGTTTAAAGATAGGTGGGCTGCTATGATTAAAGATAGAGATTTGGAGGATAATAGATGGCTTTTCTGACTTATATGAGATTCGACATATGTGGATCCCATGCTTTTCAATGATATGTCTTGGGCTGGTATGCTAAGCACTCATAGAAGCAAGGGCACAAGTACATTGTTTAATGGGTATGTTAATTTAAAAACCACTATGAAGCAATTCGTAAGGCAATATAAGCTTGGGCTTGATTGCGCAGCAATCATAGGTCTTAATTGGCCTAGATTAAGCTAGGACTTAGCATAAATTAGGGTTATTCATGCATGCATACGCATTATCTACATCTTTACTACTTTCCTTTAGCTATGCATAAAATAATGTTATAATATGCTGATTAAGTGTATTATGTCGATTGCAGGCAATAAGCAGATCTAGAGCTGGATCTAGAGCAGGATCTGAAGCTAGATCTGAAATAACGGGAGTTGTGGCAGAGCTGGAGCAGAAGGCCTAGTTTAGATGCAGGAATAATAATGTAAGGGGGTTAAAGGTTTTCTATTCTATTAAGTAGAAATAAAGCAGTAAAATGTGAAGAGCTTAGGTCCATCCTAGCCCTAGGATAGCCTAGAGACTTCCCCAAGCCTTAGCCACCCTTAGATTAGGTCACAACACCCTAAGAAGCCCTAAAACCCTAGTTCCAACCCTTCTTTGGACGTCCAGATAATTTTTAAGACGTCCAGGACCCTTAGGCAACTCCCGCACACTTCAAACCCACTTCTGCAGTGTTATTGGACGTCTAGACACTTTGTCAGACATCCAATTTTTGCAGAATACCCAAAACAGAACCTGAAACCCTTCCTGACTCTAATTTGACGTCCATACAACAAGTATGGACTTCTAATTTTTGAATATAAGATGTCTGATTCTATAATTAGACGTCTGATACTGCTCCCCAATTCCTGTTTTGAGATTTAAGCCTTGATCTTGGATCTCTAGGTCCCTAAACCCAATTCCAACCCCATAGGAACCTAAATTAAGGTGCCCTAACCCTAGTACATCACCTCTAGACCTCCCTAAGGACCTAATTAGGTCCTCACTAAACCTAATTGACTTGGATCTTAGTCAATTCCATCAGCCTATTCAATTGGACTCATTGAGTCCAATCGAGCCCTGATCTCAGCACACACTGTCCAATTGGACGCAGTGAGAGTCCAATTGACCTAAACCTGACTTAATTGAGTTGTTTTACTCTCAATTAAGTTTTCAAACACCCAATTAAACTTGTATTAAGTTTAATTGCACTTTACCTTAGTGAATTAGGATTTATAACCCTAATTTGAGACCTACCTTGACCTAAACCCACTAAAATCCAACCTAATCAACCTAGCCACCTAAGTTTCGACCCACACACACCCACACACACCATCCACACGGAAATATCTAGCCAAGAGTTCTCTAGAACTCTCTACCATGTGTGGTTACCTTGGTTGCCAAAAATAGCAACCAAAAGCCATTCAATTTTTAGATCCACATTTGGTGGATCTAAAAACCACCATCCACCCTCTCTCTCTCACTCTCCCACGAGCTCCCACCATAGGCCTCTCTAGAGAATTCCATAATTCTCTAGAGAGCTTCCATTGGGTCTATAAAAAGACCCCATGGGTGGCCATTGGCACCCATTCACTTCTTTGGCAATTGCACTCCATTGGTGCCATTCACGCCACCTCCATAGTCACTCCACCTCGACGAGCTCACTACCACCACCATGGAGGACACCATGCTGGGATGCCGGATCAACCCTACTTCTCTCCAAGGGTCGGCCTAAGCTACATTGGCCGCCCCTCATTCTCTTCTCGACCACTCCAAGGCCATCGGGGACCACCCCTGAATGCCCTCTATTCTTCTAACTCTAGATCATGCTCTTCATAATTTTTATTGCTTTCATTTACTGCTTAGTAGAGTAGTCTTACTTCTCCCCCAATGATGCATGCGAAATCCCCCTGCTGGTTCTTGTATGCAATCGTTTTCTAGTAGTTAGATTTAATTTTAGATTTAATTTTAAGCATTCATGTATAAGCTTTCCTTTAGATTTTCTTGTGCAATAACTCTCCCACGATAAATGAAATTTCATTTTATATATATATCTCTTATGTGTTTGAAATCACCTTGAGCTAAATGATTATCATATTTGCGTGATTTAAGTGCCTGTTCTTTAATAGCCTATATATTACGCACCAGCATGTCGTTTAAATAAAGTAGAGTGGCTTTAAGATCGATTTCAAAAGCAAAAACAACGCCTCCCAGAGACGAACGACCGGGACTCAAGTCTCGTTATCTTTAAAAATCAAATCTTTGACAAACGTTTTTGCGCAACTATACTACGATTTTCGACGACTTTCAAATGCGCGAAAATGTCTTTCTGTCAAATGGCACCGTTGTCGGAGAGGCAACGTCATTTTTCTTGATTTCGATCTTTTACTTATCATTGACAAATCTGTCTCTACTTCGTTTTTCTTGATGTGTAGGACAACAGGGAAGAAAAATGGGATCTGCGCACACAACGAGCGCGGAAAAAAGAAATCAGCTGCACATCACATTCTTTTAGATTAGGTTTATTTTCTGTACCTTAGGACTAGATCTACTTCCTGCAATTTCTTTTGAAAATAAAAAAAACAAAAAAAAAAGATTTTTCTCATTTTCTTGAAAAATAAAAAAAATGAAAAAGAAAAATTTTGAAAAAAAAATCTAGATTAGATTTTCTTTCGAATCTACGTTGTTTTGAAAAAAAAAAAGAGAAAAAAAAGAGATATTTTCGTCGAATCTTTTGAAAAAAATTCTTTTTGAAAAAAAAAGTGCAAAAGATTAAAAAGGAAAAAAAAACATTTTTGGTCGAAGGCTTGAATTTCAAATTCAAACATCTTTAAAAGCTTTTCGACCACCTTCTAATTTTCGGCCAGATTTTAAATCTCACTTAAAAATTCGATTGCCGAAAAATCCGTTAGCGAAAAATTCCGAAATTCGAGTAAAACCTTCATTTTCAAACCATCTTTCAAATTCCACCATTACTTTTAAAAAACTACAAGCATAAAATTTTTCAAAATTCACGAAGTGCACAGGGGTCAGATAGACCTAGATTAAAAAATTTTCAAAGTTCCAAAAGCGATTCCGAGCAACTCGCGAATATGTTTTCACTAAAAATGGTGGGGTTTGAAAGCTGATCTAATTTGCTTTATTTTACATATTTTTCCCGAATGTTTGAAGATCATTTGATACTGTTTCAAAGCGAAAAATCGTCCAGGGGTGAACATTCCAAATCTGACCCCCTGATATTTAAAATTTCATAAAAATTCAGTTGAAATAGGAAAAATTCAAAAGAAATATTCTCTGAAAAACTAATTGAAAAAGGAATCTACTCACAAAATTTCAAATTAATTGGATTCCAATTATTATTAGAGAATCAACATTATATTTGTGGTCTATTGAAATAGAGAGAAACCCTAGAAGTGCATGCAACTTAGGTTGAACTTTTAGGGTCACAAATAGAGACCACACTTTTGGTTAACCTAGACTTAATCAAGTCTAGTTAGCCGGTGAGCTTGGTCACCTTGTGGGCCACTCACCACAAACCCCACTGAAGAAAATAGGTTACAAACTAATTTTAAAACACGAAATCAACCCGAGTTCGTTGTCGTACTACTGGATGAGTTTAATCTCTCTCGTCAAACCTGGTGACTAAGTCTGCGGGGTAGTGTCAAACGATCGCGGCTCGGGGGTCAACGGAATCGGAGGCGTAAGCCAAAGGAAGAACCTTCCCCTTAGTCCCCTCGTAACCAGACTGGCTAGGTTAGCTTGAGGGGTGAGATTCACGTTCAGTCGGTTGTACGACGAGCTTATCTTTAGGAATTTAAATCCCTAACGAAAAATATGGTCACCTGATCTATAAGGACCATTTGATTGACAGGGCCTTATCCTTTTCCGGCGTGGCTACTCCAACCCAGGGGTTGGGCGGTGTATGCACGGAAGGAGGTCACTTCGACCTCACTTGGTTGGACCTTGGGAGCCGCTCCCAAGGAGGTGAGTCACCTCGCCCAGACCATCTTCTCACCCCATTTCTTCTATCTGCTGAGCCACAATGGCTAACATTGGATCTGGACCTAATCAGGATCAAGAAGAGCTGGACCCACGAGCTTATCTGAGAGCTCGGGTCACTGAATCAGCTCAACCTTGGGATCAGAACCCAAGGTGGCGAAGATAACTTTTCGCTTCGCCTGATCCTTCTCCTCGGGTTGTCGAAATGGTTAACCCATATCCTAACCCTGGATATTATGACCCATACCAGTCGGTCTCTCAAAGGATCGCATCTTATAACCCAGGATATGGATTTCATACTCCTGCTTCTCACCCATGGAACATGGGTAGACCTGATTCACCCCCTGGAACCCCTGAAGAGCTATCAGTGCATATGCGGCCACAATATAGAATACAGAGAGCTATAGCGAGTGCTAAGGAAAAGGCCGCATCCTATCTACGCGAAATCCAGGCTATCAATGAGCCGAACCAAAGACAAAGCTGGATTCCACATCAACAAGCTGTGATGGAGCTCCTTTAGGAAACAGTAGAGATAACAAGGCGAATTGGACAAAATTGGGAAACTCAAGAACTATTGCTTTTGAGATATCAGGTGGAAAATAGCATTGAAGACCTCGAAGAATCTGAAACAACTACGCCGGAAGAACACACAGAAGATTCTCGAGAGCAGATGCTCGAAGATCACTTAGGGGAAAAAGAATCTAGCATGGATATGAGACAGGAGCAGGAAGTATGCCGAATGGGTTCATCTGAAATTGAGGAGGAAAGGACTGATATCTCCAGGACTGAGCCGCAATTAGATTATCCTGAATCTTGGGAGACACCTCTTGGGTTAGATAACCCAATTGAGATAAGGGAAGTAGATCCAATTGAGGATAGGGATCTTGAGGCAAACATTACTGATCAGCCTAAGCCACTTCCCATTGTAGGTGAACCTGTGCTAGAGCCAACACCTTCTGTTCTGCACTCTTCTTCTTAAACCTACATCCCTAATTCGGATGCTAAAGACTCTGAGATGACACTTGCTATCCCTGATCTTGACATCCGAAGACCAGAAGTAGCTATGGATAACTCGAATGAAGAAATAAATATGCTACCTGAGGCAGGAATTACTGAGGAGCCCAATGCATATGAGGGTGAAGCTTTGAGCAGAATGAGCTGGGGACTCACCTATCATCCTAGTCAATTTAGTAGATGGCTCGACCCCGAGCCTGAATAGTCAGCCTCCAATGAATCAGAGATGAATACTGATGAGGACGAAGTAATTTCTGATGAGGATTTCAGTGACCTCCCCACAGATCTTCTACTTTCACGGATACCCCCATATGACTTAGAGCCTGGAGAGGGAATGATCTTTGATGTCAATTATCATTATGAGGATCCCTATGACTTAGATTGTGGTTCTGAGGTACATTTTGATCTACTCCCTCAGCAACTTCCTGCTGAATTGTGGGACATGATAAATCAGCTGAATCAACATCATGATCCCCCCTCTGATTATCCTCTATTTTCCACCACCACTCCACACTTTCTTATAGCTAGACTTTTTGGAGTAGGGGTGCACAATCAGCTGGTTCGCATCTCCGGACCACTGATCTTAGGAGCATATGAGCACATCTTTCTCTTAATGTTGCCGGCTCCTATGCTAGAAATGACACATCTGATTGAGTTTTCGCCCAGCTGGAGGCGTTAAACTCAGCACATATAAATACCATTTCACCATCATCTATACATAACCATTTTTATACATAGCATATTTTTGTTTTAGCATATTTCCCTTTTGTATATTACATGTTAACAGGTTGGCCGGTGCTGAATGTATAACTTCAGGAGCAATTATAGGTGACTTCTACCCACTCATCCTCTGTTAGAGTTATTTTCTTTTATATTCATGCATGAGGACATGCAAGAACTTAGGCATGGGGGGTAGATACAGCAAAAACTGAATTTTTTTTTTTTTGTGCCAACAATTAGGAAAACCTCAGAGCTGCATGTAAAATGTACTTTAGGACCTTAAATAAAAGAACAACGGACTCCACCTCCAATGCTCGCATTGGAGCTATAAATCGTTCGCAATAACCAATTCCGACTCACCCGCTCACCTTTTGTTCTATATTTAGGGTCAAGCTGATTGTAACCCGATACGGGAAATTCATGAAGTACAAATTATATGAGGTTACATGTTTATAGCATATATAGATATTGCATTCATGAATAAGATTATTTTATTAACAGAATGCACTAGGGATTTTATCCTTTAGTTGATTCCTGTAATCTGAAATCCAGTACAACTTTTCACACACACGTAGAATTTGCAATGGATTCATGGTGAAGGATGATAAACATCTTCAGCTTGTCGAGAAGAAGCAGTGCTTCTTTTCCTAAACCCTTGGACAGTGTTTTGGGAGTCAGGCTGATTTTCTTCCAAAAATCCACCAAATAGTGTGAGAGAGTAGAATATACTGGTGCTCTAAGATTAGTGCAAGGAATCTAAAATCCTAGATAATTAGGTAATGATACTCTGAGTTTAGACATAGTTGTCACTCTCGGTTCCTGCGTATACATTTTTGTGCGAAATTTTGAGAGCAACCAAATAAGGCAAATACGCGGAAAACGAGTTTTCATAAAACTAGGGCTAAGGTGGATGGTTATGACCATTCTTTACAAAATCCTCGGCTGAAGGATGGTATTGATGTCAAGGTCAGAAATACACCGTCCTATCCGTCTCTCCCGGTGTCGTGAGTAGGCACTTCCACAAAATAAGCCACCCAATGTCTCTTGAGTACCACCAATCCCTAATAATGCCTCCTTAATAAAGTTCATGGATGTATGCCAGTTGTGCTATGCTGAAAAAAAAATGATGAAAAGGAAGAAAAATTGAAAAAAAAAGAAAAAGAAGAAAAAAAAAATTTTGGAAGAAGAAGAAAAAGAGTTTGTGAATATTTAGTATTTATTTCATTTGCATTGAGGTAATACCGCCAAACAAAATTGAGCTCCACCAAATATGGCCTTAACCTATTTTTCTTGTGTTTCTGACTACCTGAATAATGGCTGAGGAATTCCGACTTAGTGTTAGGGTTATGAGAACTCAATTAAAGTGTTAATGCCTAGTGAGACCACCAAATACAGAACATATGTGTGAATCTGGTGAGGTTGTGAGCTCTAAGAAAAAGAAAGAAAAAGAGCAAGAGAGAATGAATACAAAGGAATCAAAAGGGAGCATAGTTTTTCTCGTCTTTCTCTGAGTTGAGTTACTTAGTAATTCGGGAATCTGGATTCTGTAGTACTAGTCTCTATGTAGCACCAAGTGAGAATGGGCCACCAAATATACAATCCTTTCCCTCAAAGATTCTCTACCTAAGCCTAAAGCCGGGGTGAAATTCATAGAATATCTTGAATACCCTGAGGGAAGAAATCCGCCTATCCTGCTAGAATTTTTTATTAGGGGTCAAGTACAGGCTTTGGAGGTGTATTAGTTTTCACTCGAATCCGTTGCAAAAGCTACATAGCTGCACCTTCACAATTGTCTAGATTTCTAGAGCATAGGATGAAAACAAAAGGGAGAAAAATCTCTATGCAAACACTTGATAAAATAACTAGTCCCTTAGGGACCCTTGCTGTAAATAATTTAGTCTTGCGTTTGCTAGGGACTAGCAAGATTTAGGCATGGGGGTATGATTGCACAGCAATCATAGGTCTTAATTGGCCTAGATTAAGCTAGGACTTAGCATAAATTAGGGTTATTCATGCATGCATACGCATTATCTACATCTTTACTACTTTCCTTTAGCTATGCATAAAATAATGTTATAATGTGCTGATTAAGTGTATTATGTCGATTGCAGGCAATAAGTAGATTTGGAGCTGGATCTGGAGCAGGATCTGAAGCTAGATCTGAAATAACGGGAGTTGTGGCAAAGCTGGAGCAGAAGGCCTAGTTTAGATGCAGGAATAATAATGTAATGGGGTTAAAGGTTTTCTATTCTATTAAGTAGAAATAAAGCAGTAAAATGTGAAGAGCTTATGTCCATCCTAGCCCAAGGATAGCCTAGAGACTTCCCAAGCCTTAGCCACCCTTAGATTAGGTCACAACACCCTAGGAAGCCCTAAAACCCTAGTTCCAACCCTTCTCTGGACGTCCAGATAAGTTTTAAGACGTCCAGGATCCTTAGCCAACTCCCGCACACTTCAAACCCACTTCTGTTGTGTTATTGGACGTCTAGACACTTTGTCAGACGTCCAATTTCTGCAGAATACCCAAAACAAAACCCGAAACCCTTCCTAACACTGATTGGACGTCCAGACAACAAGTCTGGACTTCTGATTTTTGAGTATAAGATGTCTGATTCTATAATTAGACATCTGATACTGCTCTCCAATTCCTGTTTTGAGATTTAAGCCTTGATCTTGGATCTCTAGGTCCCTAAACCCAATTTCAACCCCATAGGAACCTAAATTAAGGTGCCCTAACCCTAGTACATCACCTCTAGACATCCCTAAAGACCTACTTAGGTCCTCACTAAACCTAATTGACTTGGATCTTAGTCAATTCCATCAGCCTATTCAATTGGACTCATTGAGTCCAATCGAGCCCTGATCTCAGCACACACTGTCCAATTGGACTCAGTGAGAGTCCAATTGACCTCGACCTGACTTAATTGAGTCGTTTTACTCTCAATTAAGTTTCCACACACCCAATTAAGCTTGTATTAAGTTTAATTGCACTTTACCTTAGTGAATTAGGGTTTATAACCCTAATTTGAGACCTACCTTGACCTAAACCCACTAGAACCCAACCTAATCAACCTAGCTACCTAAGTTTCGACCCACACAAACCCACACACATCCACACACACCATCCACACGAAAATATCTAGCCAAGAGTTCTCTAGAACTCTCTACCATGTGTGGTTGCCTTGGTTGCCAAAAATAGCAACCAAGAGCCATTCAATTTTTAGATCCACATTTGGTGGATCTAAAAACCACCATCCACCCTCTCTCTCTCACTCTCCCACGAGCTCCCACCAAATGCCTCTCTAGAGAATTCCGTAATTCTCTAGAGAGCTTCCCTTAGGTCTATAAAAAGAGCCGTTGGGTGGCCATTGGCACCCATTCACTTCCTTGGCAATTGCACTCCATTGGTGCCATTCACGCCACCTCCACTTAGATAGTCACTCCACCTCCACGAGCTCACTACCACCACCATGGAGGACACCATGTCGGGATGCTGTATCAACTCTACTTCTCTCCAAGGGCCGGCCTAAGTTCCATTGGTAGCCCTTCATTCTCCTCTCGACCACTCCAAGGCCATCGGGGACCACCCCTGAATGCCCTCTATTCTTCTAGCTCTAGATCATGCTCTTCATAATTTTTATTGCTTTCATTTACTGCTTAGTAGAGTAGTCTTACTTCTCCCCCAATGATGCATGCGAAATCCCCCCGCTGATTCTTGTATGCAATCGTTTTCTGGTAGTTAGATTTAATTTTAAGCTTTCATGTATAAGCTTTCCTCTAGATTTCCTTGTGCAATAACTCTCCCACGATGAATGAAATTTCATTTTATATATATATATCACTTATGTGTTTGAAATCACCTTGAGCTAAATGATTATCATATTTGCGTGATTTAAGTGCCTATTCTTTAACCGCCTATATATTACGCACCAGCATGCCGTTTAAATAAAGTAGAGTGGCTTTAAGATTGATTTCAAAAGCAAAAACAACGCCTCCCAGAGTCAAATGACCGGGACTCAAGGTCTCGTTATTTTTACAAAATAATATCTTTGTTGGATCGTATTTCGCAACTATACTACGATGCTTTTATCAAAAATGCGATCTACATTTTCACCAACAGGGCTTCAAGCCAAATTAGAGAAGACTTGGGAGGCTAATTTTGATTCATAGTTCAAGTCTCTCATGTTGTATTCAAAAGTTTCTATGGAGGCTCAAGTTAGGGATGCATTTACAGGTACTAATTTCAGAAGGAGTTGCCAAATGCTATTTATTTAAAGAAAACCTTATCATTTGATCATGGAACTACACGGATCCATTCTAGTGTGGTTAAGTAATTTAGTTCTCCTAGTTCCTTGCCTGTTTCTGTGATATTTGAGAAGGGTTCAAGATCAGTGTCATGTGTGTGCACTATGTGATGAACCGAGTCTCGCTAAGTGACGAAACTCGGGTCGCCATGTTATAATGACTAGCATAAATCACCCACAAGATCGTAGTCACCCAACACATAATCATAAAATATAAACATAGCCAAGCAAACTAATCATATTGCATAAATTAAATGAACAGAAATTTAGTACTGACCAAAGGATTTACTGCGGACTACAAGTATATAAGCCCAAGGAGATGTACAACAGAAATCACCTTGCGTATTGCCATAATATACCTAAGTATGGAACCCAAAAACATGTCAGTAAAAATTGAGTAGAGTAGAAACAGTAACAATAGAGAGCAAGAGAAAAGGGGTACTATATCTTTAATTAATCCATTTACTAGACCTCTCGTTATCTAGTTTCATTTTGTATGTTGGAGCCCATGGTATTGAAATGGCCATTTCGTAGGGCCATTTTGACTTTTTTCGAACTTTAGGGGCCTTATCATAATTTCTACGCACCAAAATAATTTTTCATGGGGAGTATTTTAGTTTTAAGGGGTTTTAATGCAATAAACCCCCCACCATGCCCCTACACCCCTCCATGCCCCATGCACTACACCCATACCCTCCATGCCCCATGCACCTTACCCATGCCTACCCTACCTTACACCATGCCTCCCACCATACTCATGACCGTACCCCACCCCCCATAAAACCATTTGATGGGAACACCATCATGAACCATAAACTAGCTCATTTTGATCCAATTAAGTTAGTAAATGCTCCTACATAACTGCTAGAGGGTCATATTTCACTGCACAATCATTCTGAGAGAAAAATAAGAAATTAGGGTTAAAACTGTAATTTTACCTTCATATCATAAATGCAGTACAACCATGGGTTTTCCTAGGGGTTAATTAAGGGTCAAATGGTCCTAAAAGGTTAACAAGTGGGTTAGAATAATCAGAAAAGGGTTTGCACGTGTTCTGAGAATTAAATAACTTTTGAAACACTAAAAACAGACATAATTAACTGAGGTTCTGATCGAGATAAAATTTACCTAAAACTTTTTAAATTCATAGAAAAATATTCTCCAGGGTTTGGAACCTTCAATTTGACCATCAGAACCCGTTTTGACCCAGAACAGAGTCTTAGACATTTACCCTAATTTGGGTTTTTGCATAAATTATCCAGTTAAACGTGGTCAAAAATAAAATACAACTTTACCATCAGATTTCTTAGGTCCAAATTAGGTTTGTACAAAAATTTGGACCTAAGATGAGTTTGTCTTGACCAAGTTTGCAGCTTGATCTTGTCTGATTACATTTCTACCCTTAACTTTCAAAATCTTTTCAAACAAATCCCTAACTTTGTTGTTGTTCTCATAAAAAGGTCCCTACCACCATTAAACCTATTCCTACTTGCTCCGAAAACCTTAATTTGGGAAGAACTCCTTGATTTCTTGATGAATCCCTTTCAAATTTGAAAGGGAAGTTCGTCAAGAAATTCCCTTCCTTTTCAACCAAATCCCACTCCCCAAAACCTTCCCGATCTCTCATGCGAATGCTTGAGAGATTTGGATATCAAGGAATTTCCCAACTCCGGCAAGCCTTCCAATCTTGGAAAGCTTGCTTCCCAAGCTCAAAAGTTCCTCCTGAGGTCTATAAAAGAACCTTCTGCTCAGACCGTCCTCCTTACGCTCGAAACTGGCCAAGATTCCCCCCCAATTCCTCTCTCTCTCTCTCAACCAAAAGCTCCTTGACATCTGGTGAGCCCCTCCATGCATCTTCGTCCTTCGTTTGCAATACTAGCAGTGGAGTCATCCTCATTTCTTCCCATGGTGAGTCATACTAGCCAGCGCCTTGATTGCCTTCTTCCTCGCCGATTCCCTCTCTCTAGAGCTATTCCCTTCTCCGACGTCGGCAACACCATGACCGGTGCCTTCTCGTTCCCACTTCTTTCGTTAGTACATTCAACTGCTCCCTAACATCTTCCTCATCACACCAACACTTTTGACACGTCGTTTTAGCCTCGGCCAAGCCTCCGTGACTTCGTCTTCCACCGCTCCGACCACACCTTCGGTGAGGAACATCTAGCTCCACATGCCACCAAACTCCTCCCCGACTACCTCAAAACCTCCGCCACACCTCTCCGTTCATTTCCCTTCTTTCAATTTCCCATTCCATCCACTCACACAACCCCCCAAACAGACCCATCATCTCCGACCTAACCCGTCATCGTTTGACCTCCACCCTCACTCGCACCACGCCACACAGCTACCACAACACTTGCCACTCCATGAAGAATCTGCTGAGCCTTCTGACGTAGTCGCAAGGCCCCTTATTCTTGGATTTTAGGTTCTACCCATCGCCACCATTAACGAAGGAGCTCCAAGCATGCTTGGAGCCGTGTTCTTGCAATGCGAGCTCCAGGCTCTACCCAAGGTTGCGTGGAAACAATTCGCCAACACGTCCAAGTGGGCACTTGGATGCATTGACCACGCTAGCTATGCCAATTGAAGGTGGAAGTGCTATTGCAAATGCGAGAAGGAGAGGGACGCAGATAGTCCCACATCGGAAGCCACTGAAGCGAAGCATACGCATAAGTTGAATTTGTCAAGTGATCTTACTGCCTCTAAACATGGGGTAAGGTCCCTCTCACCCACGCACCGCCTCATCCGTGACCTCTTCCCGTGGACCTGGCTTGACCCATTAACCTGCCTAAGCTTCACTCCTTGTTCATCACCCACTGCCAGTGAGCCTGGACCTGAGTATGCTAGGTCGGATAACCTGATTACCCCTGTGGCTTTGGGAGAGTGGATTCTAAAGAGAGAAAGAGAGAAGGAGAGTCTGCATGGGTAGGGGGAGGGTTTTGCTCTTGGTGAGACCCAGCTAACACTTAGTCGAATTCAAGAAGCCTCTCCCCTACTATTGTGTGAAGAAAGCCAGCGAAAGAAGAAGCATAGTCACAAAGACAGAGAAGAACAAGAGCAGAAGAAGAAACAGAGAAAAGAAGAAGAAGAATAGAGAGGCTTGAGCAGTTTAAGCCGTCTAATAAGTAAATCAGATGATTGGTTTGATTGCATTTCATTTCATACATACATTGAGTTCATTTAGCTATCATTGTAAGGAGTATTTGGTGATTTAAATGACCATTTTACTCTGTTATTTTTGTAGTCTAACACTTGATCCTAGTGCTACTTTATTCTAAAATAGTTTTGTTTCCAACTTCATAGCTTTCTTGTCTTAAATTGTAATTTTGAGATCTAAATTTCATATTACTCCCTGTGTTCGACCTCGAAACTTTTTCGAGTAATAAATTTATTTGTTTGAGCACTATCTTGGCTATACTGCAACATGACAATCTTTAAACACTGATTTAGCACGCGAACATTTTGATGCCGTTGCCAGGGAGCAACGGGCAATTTATAACTCTTGATTGCAATTGCTGATTTGGATTCTAACTTACTATATCTCTTTTGCTGCAGTTTGTTTCAGGGAAGATACATTTTGGGAAGATTAACCTCACATTAAACACGCCAGAGGCAGGTAACTTCTAACTACTCTCTCTCTTAAAGCACTTGATTCTGAAAGATTAAAAGGAAAAAAAATCAATTAGGGCTACTTGCATTCTATCCTTAGATAATTCATCAAGTTGCTCGATTTGATACATTCCATTTAGACAACAAATCCTGATCTGTGCACCCACTTGAAGATTAAGGTATCTAGAGTAATCACATTCTTGTTTGATCCCTAGGTACCACATTTTTGACTAATTAAATTGGACCAAATTAGAGCCAATTAAGTATTCCAGTTTAGGATTTTTAGAGACACACTTGCGTAATCAAGAATTGATCTTTCCAAACAATGTGTGCCTAAGCGGTGATTTATTCAAGCAAAGCCCTAAAAATAGGCTCTCAAATTCATTTGAACATTAAAAGGACCTAAAATTCTCAAGAGGAGAATACAGGTGAAGTTGACCCACCTTGTTGGGTTAAGCAATCTTCAAATTAGGTCACTTTTTTACAAAAACATCTTAAAAGTTCAAGTGAAATCCTAAGCACCCTTACTCTTAATTAAAACTGGTAGACTTAAGAGGTCAAGTCCCCATTCTGGTCTACCTGGAACATCAGTTATAAGAGAGGTCGAGTGGGGGAAACCCTGTAACCCATGGGGGAGATCTACCGTGTAGGGTTATTTTACGGGACTCTCCCTCTCTGGTTGCCCAAGTAATTCTCTGGTGGACGGCTTTTTAACTAAGGGGTATCATCAGCCCCGAACCTCTATAGTCATCCAAAATTTTTTTGGGTGTCTTGATTGGGTCCATCACATTCTACCTCTCATCCACTCCATCGGTGCATGTTTGGGAGGAGGTCTTTAAGACCATCCTTGAGGCCTCCATTAGCTACTCATTCACGTCGAGGCCAAGCCTCGATCTCCTTGTTTGTGCAACAACACAATCCTATTGATATCTCTTCTGATTCATCTGAACCTGATTCTCCATCATCCATCATCATGGCACAACCTGTAGAAGAAAATAATCTTGAAAATCAACTTCAGCGCCTTAATGATCTATTCCAAGCCTTTGTGAACCCACCGCAACATCTAATGATGCGAGATCACTACAATCCTGCTACGGTGGCAATCGAACCTCGAGTATAAATCCCTGCTGGAAGTCCTGACACTGAACTCAAGCCCAACATGATTCATGCCATTCCCAAATTTCATGGGCGTAATTCCAAAGATCCTTTCCAGCATATCAAGCAACTCAAGCATCTAGCCCAGACTTTCGGGTTAGAAGCTCAAAATCGAGATGTTCTACTCATGAAAATTTTCTCTTTTTCTGTCATGGATAAAGCTGCTCCCTGGTACTGATTAACCCATATTTGTGAGCTATTTAAGTATTTAAGTGCCTAGACATTAAGTTAATTCTAACATTTATTTAGCATGCATTAGGATGTAAATAGTTTAATTCATATTTCTGATTTAATTACATAATTCATGCATTGCATTCATTTAATTAGTTAACCAATTAGGTGCATTGCATGCATTGTTTTAATTTAACATAAAAGTTAAGGGCTTACGCATAAATAATCATAATATTTTATTCTTTTATTTTTTTCTCCTTTGCATAGGTAACTTCTCCGGCTTTGGCTACGCCTCCTCCTGCGCATCACATTTACGCTACACCATTTGAATTTGAAACGAAGGCTGTGGCTAGAAAAGGAGGAGGGAGAGCTGCAATGCGGTGGAGGCCACCATCCCCGACCCACCACTGTGCAGAGAGTTGATCTCTCGTCCGTTCCACCACCACCGGCCTCAACCGTGGTGACGAGCCTCCATCACTGTGGGCGTGTGGCGTGACAGGCCACACCACCATTTGGAGCTCGTCTGCATTACTATGAGCACCTCAGCGTGCACCACCCTCACCGTCATCACCAACATCCACCACTGCAGCCACCACAATTTCATCTCCCCGCGCCAGTTAAGATTTCTGGGAATGATCCCAGACATCTGAACTCCCATATCTTCTTCCATTTTCTTTTTATTTCTTATGTTCTGTTTCCTCTCCACTTCAACAAAACCTCTCATCCCTGCACCACTGCAACCACCACCGCACACCACAGTTCCCAGCACCCACGAGCGCACCTACTCCCTGCAGTGCCCACCTCCAACACCTCCCTGTGTGCATCTACGTGCCTTCAACAGCAGTAGCAGCTACTTAGCACCTCCATGTGCCCACTTCTGTGCCTCCCTGCAGTGTCTCTAGCCTCCAGTGCGCCCACTTCCGCGCCTTCCTTACAACCTGCAGAGCCGCACCTGCAATGCCTCCCTGCAGAATGCGCGCCCACAACGCGCACTTGCTCCTTCAACGCCCTCGCCGACCTCCTCCAGTGCACCTCCAGCACGCAGCAGCACCCGCACCTCCCTGCAGCGCTTCACCACGCATCTGTAGAATGCGCGCCCACCTTTGTGTGCACCCTGCGGTGCTCCAGCCTTCACGCCCGCATGCCTCAGTAGCTGCATGCCTCAATAGCTGCACACCTGCAGCACACGTAGTAGAAGCAGCTTCTTCACCGCCGCCACCGTTCTCCTCCGGCAAGCCAGCTCCGGCCACCTCTCGACGTACCGCTACCACCACCGCAACGGCCTCACTTCAGCCAACCTCCTGTGGGAGTCTCTCCTCGATTGAACCTTTGTCCCGATCGCAAGGAGGAGAGAGGTAAAATCCTCTGCTTTTGCTATAATTAGTAATTACATTTCATGCCATTGCCAGGAAAAGGAATTTTGATTTATGATTATTTTATTATGGTGAAATTGCAACTTCATACTAAAGCTTTCTTATATTTACGTGGCTTTTGTGATTAACATTGTTTGACATTTTTTTTGGATTAAGATGTGCGCAAATTTTCTCTTATGCATGTCAATTGGAAATTACATAAATTCATAACATATTTATTGAATATTTCAGTAAGGAAAAATTACACATCTACCCTTACATTTTTGAGTAATTGTGCATCCTCTTTCTGTCGCATTTCATGTCAGATTTGACTATGGATTTCTCACTAGATTGAACGAAAACAAAATAATCGAGATTTTATTGCGTCATTGCCTCTCTGTAGACATGACCCACTCCTAATTGAGTAGTTATATTAATTATTGATTAGTCGATTTTTCCACCACATAGAACTACAAACGACGCATCATTTTATGTGGCAAATGACTTTAAAAGCAAAGAATCAACTTGTCAAATGGCGCCATTGCCGGGGAAGCAACAGATGCAATAATTTCACCTATTTTCATTTCTGATTATTTCTCATTGCAGAGTGATTTGACCATTTATTATCTTTTCTGTGCGAGGAATTTGTGCGAGAAATTAGAGAGAGGCGAGTGCAACTCTACGACACATATTCTACGACTCGTAATCACACCAGCCATCATGAGTGGCGACCCTTGACGTCGCCAGAGGAGAAATTGATCGAGCTACCTTGCAAGGGAGGGGAAGGACGAGGATGCGACGATCATCTCTGTACATTTAATCGTTGATTTGATTTGAGTAGGATTAAGACTTTAGACTTAATTTTTCATTGCACATTTGGTTTGAAACCCTTGTTCTGGGGTATATTTTGAGGGGTTTGTTCCCCGATTTTTTTTTAGGACCTTGTTGGGTAATTTTTGGGAGCCTGTTATCTTTTCTTTAGATTCAGGTTTTTAATTTATTTTGTGGATTGTTTGCCTTTAATTTGCTTGTGCATAAGTAGCTAAAAAAAAAAACACAAAAAAATGAGCTACTTGCTAGAAGCTGCCTGCCCCTAGGATGAACCATTTAGGTCTATATGAGCAGCCTCTAGATTTATTTCTCTGTATTGCATGCATTCTCGCATCGTTGATTGCTAGAAGCAAGGTACACATTCTCTTACTTTGCATCCTATTCTTGATCACGCATTGCATTTGGACTTAATTCGAAGACCACCTAATCTGTATTGAATAAATCTAACAAGTGGTCACATATATTCTTGAAAAAGGACTAATTAAAGGAGGGACATCTAAAAATCAAGGATTTGATTTTCAAACGTGGTGTGCGATTCAAAATTCAAAATCTTTTTGCGGTGTATGCACACTTATATCTTTTGCTCTACGGCACGCATTTAGACACTCTTAAGTCTTGGAATGACTAGGACAAGAGCCATCCTACCATTTGGATTCTGAAGTGTTCGAAAGTTGAGATCAAAGGTTTTGAAAATCTAAAGAGGGGGATACCCTGTCACGGACTTTTGGGGGTAGTTGAGAAGCACCATGAAAGCACAGCTTCAAAGGAAGGCTTAGGCCTACTTGCATCCCTCGATCTTCCATCTTTGGATTTGCTTTACCATTTGAGATTTAGGGAAGAATACCTAAGCTCCAACTAGGTCTTTTTAGGCATTTCAAAGGTTGACAATAGGCAGGTAAATGATTGGGCAACTTGCTTTATCACCTACAATTTGAACTAAAGTCACAAGCCTAAATTTGTAAATACCGAACAAGTCCTTCTGAATTGTGTTTGTAGTGCATGCTTGGTAGGGGTTCTTTTAGGAGACTTGTGTTTGATCCTGAACCTGAAAGAATCTTAGGAAGAAACCTTCAAAGGGTAGAAATGGCCGGTGAAAGGAGCCTTAAGGAATATTTCATTCCAACCAATCGAGCTGGCCCTGCACTACGTAGACCTAGAGGGGACAATCCTTATGAGATTAAAAGCAGTACCATATCCTTGCTGCCCTCCTTTTATGGTACTGCTAGGGAAGACCCTTACAGGCATATAGAGGAATTCACCGAGGTTTGTTCCACTGTGAAGCTGCAGGGCGTTACTGATGACGCTCAAATGCGGACCCTCTTTCCCTTCTCCCTTAAGGACAAAGCCAAGTATTGGTATCACACCCTTGATAATATTAACACTTGGGATGCCCTGAAGAAGGAGTTTTTGAAGAAGTACTTGCCCATGACTAAAACCAATCACTTTAGGAGGGAAATTATGAGTTTTGTTCAAAAGGATGGGGAAGCTTTTCATGATGCGTGGGAGCGCTTTAACGACTTGCTGAGACTTTGCCCACATCACCAGGTGTCTAAATGGCAACTGGTTGAAAGGTTCTACACCGGACTTAGTGATTCGCATAGGTAAACTATGGATGGTGCCTGTGCAGGAACCTTTTTATCTAAGATGAGGATGAAGCTTGGAACCTTTTTGATACTTTGAGTGAGAATTCTATTCACTTGAATTCTGCCTACATGGATAGAAAGCCCACTCTCATGCAAAGAAAGTTGGAGGTGAATGAGGCAAGGGACACCTAGAATTTATCCTATTAGATTCAATTATTGAATCAAAACATGGAAAGGCTTATGTCGAACTCGAGTCCATTCATATCTAACACCTCCACAACCCAAGCTTCTAAATGCTCAATTTGCCAAGGCAATACACATGCCACTGTGGATTGCCACTTGGCCTCCCAATTCCCTGAGCTTGTACAAGCGGATCTGAATGTCGCTCAAGGGTTCCGTCCTAAACCTCGTAATGACCCTTTCTCCAACACTTATAATGAGGGATGGAGGAACCACCCAAACTTTTCATGGAGACGAGGAAATATCTCAAATTCAGGGAATTATAAAGCACAATCCTTTCAAAACCATCAAATGAACCAACCTCAGACCTTTACCCAACCTAAGACCTCTGAGATGGATGAATTGAAGGCGATGTTGAAAACTATGCAAGAAATTCAAAGTGCCATCATCCAATCTCATGACAAGGCTATATATGAGATGAAATCACAAATAGGACACCTTGTTGAGGTCGTTAGACAGAGGGAAACTAGGAAGCTCCCCAGTGCTACTGAGGAGAATCCTAATGGAAAAGGGATTGGCTTTAGGGAGCATGCTCAGGCGGTGACTATTCTGAGGAGTGGGAAAGAAATTTCCAAACTCGATGCTCCTATAGTCTCACCCCCAAAAAAAAATCCACCCCGACTTTCACCCCCATAGGAGAAGACTTGCCCAAATCTTCTCTGCTTGAAATCACCTCACCAAAAGAAGTTGCCCCCGTTCCACCCCTTACTCGACATGACAACCCTTCCACCCAGAGATCGAGAGTGCCCTTTCTAGAGCACTTATTCACCTCTGGGCAGACTTCTGCTGGATCATCTGGAGCCAAAGATAAGACGGATGAGATCATGGAAAATTTCAAGCAAGTGCAGATTAACCTGCCTTTGCTTGAAGCTATCAGGTAGATTCCGTCTTATGCCCGCTTCTTAAAGGACCTATGCATGAAAAAGCGGCAATCTAGAATAGGTCCAATCAAAAGTTGTCCTGCCTGATTTTGTTAGCTCAATTGTTCAACATGGCACACCTCCGAAACTTAAGGACCCAGGAGCCCCATACATCTCAGTAGTTATTGGTGACTTACAAATTGATGAGGCTCTACATGATCTGGGTGCGAGGGTGAACATCCTTCTGAGCTATGTGTATGAACAACTTGGGGGAGGCAATCTGAAGCCTAGCCCTGTAATCCTTCAAGTTACTGATCGATCACTTAAGACACCACGGGGAATTTTGGAAAATGTCCTCATAAGAGTGGAGGATTTTTTCTTTCCCGTTGACTTCTTAGTTTTGGACACTGACCCTACCAACAAGCCAACCAAACCCTCCACTCCATCATTTTGGGCCGCCCCTTCCTTGCAACTTTGCATGCTTCAATCAATTGCAATACTGGGGCATTGAAAATGGGCTTTGGGAATAGGAAAATACGGCTTAATGTGTTTGATCTTTACAAACAAGCTAGACTTGAGGATTGTTCTCAAGTTGAGGTGATAGATGACCTGATTGAAGAGGCAACCCCTGTAATGTTATGTGATGACCCCCTTCAGCATGTCATGCTAAATGAGCATTCGCATCTCTTGGAGGAATGTGAAGGGGATATACTAGAACTTGAGGAATTGCTGGGTGTTTTTGCTGAGTCTCTTCCCCCATCATTTCTTCCGATGGTAGATCTGCTACTTGAGATGGGGACATCTATTATGAAACCCTCAACCATACAAGCCCCCGACCTTGAGTTGAAACCCCTCCCTGACACTCTCAAGTACGTTTTCCTAGGTGCCATTGATACGCTTCCCATTATCATTTCGACTGTGCTATCTGAGGCACAGGAGGGAGCCCTAATTGAATGCTTGTCTAGGAACAAGGAAGCTATTGCTTGGAGCATTGCTGACATCAAGGGTATAGACTCTACACTCTGCATGCACCACATTTATACTGATGATTCCATCAAGCCATTTAGGGACATGCAGAGACGTCTGAACCCTAATATGAGTGAGGTAGTAAAAAAGGAAATATTGAAGTGGATGGACGCTAGGATCATATATCCCATTGAAGATAGTAAATGGGTAAGTACTATTCATGTTGTGCCAAAGAAGGTAGGCTTTACTGTGGAATTCAACTACCAAGGTGAACAAGTTGTCACTAGACCCTCAACTGGATGGAGGGTCTGTATTGATTATCACAAGCTGAACACCGGTACCCAGAAGGATCACTTTCCATTGCCTTTTATTGATCAAATTATCATGAAATTGGCAGGGAATAAGTACTATTGCTTTCTCAATGGATATTCTGGGTACAATCTGGTGGCAGTCATTCCTGATGACCAGGAGAAGATGACATTCACGAGTCCTTATGGTACTTTTGTATTCAGGCGTATGCCGTTTGGATTATGTAATGCCCCTGCAACTTTCTAGCGGTGTATGATGTCTATCTTTTCGGACATGATTGACGAGTGTGTTGAAGTGTTTATGGATGACTTCTCCATTTATGGCTCATCTTTCGACCAGTGTCTCCTGCACCTGGAGAATGTGTTGAAGTGATATAAGGAGACTGGTTTAGTCCTCAGCTGGGAGAAAAGTCACTTCATGGTACAGAAAGGAATTGTACTTGGGCATGTTGTCTTCGAGAAAGGTTTGGAAGTAGATAAAGCCAAGATCGATTCTATTTCCAAACTACCATTGCCTAAGAACATCAAACAGATTAGATCCTTTCTGGGCCATGTCAGCTTTTATAGGCGCTTTATTAAAAATTTTAGTAAAATTTATAGGCCACTTTGTGACTTGTTAGCGAAGGAATCTTCCTTCAATTTTGATTCAAAGTGTGCTGAGGCCTTTCAAACTCTGAAGGAGGCCTTGATCTCTACACCTATTCTCCAAGCTTGTGATTGGGCACTCCCATTTGAGCTGATGTGTGATGCTTCGGATTATGCAGTGGGAGCAGTCCTTGGACAAAGGGTTGAGGGAAGACCTCATGTGCTACATTATGCAAGCAAGTCTTTAACCGAACCTCAGCAAAACTACACCATCTCTGAAAAAGAATTGCTTGCTGTAGTTTTTGCTCTGGAGAAGTTTAGGTCTTATCTGCTTGGGTCTAAGGTGGTTATTTTTACTGATCATGCGGTAGTGAAACATCTCATTGCTAAGAAAGATTCCAAGCCACGTCTGATTAGGTGGATACTACTCCTTCAAGAATTTGACTTGGAGATACGTGAAAAGAAAGAAGTGGAAAATGTTATGGCTGACCACCCATCTCACCTTCCTCTTAGTGACTCTCTTTCTGGAGAATTTGCGAGACATTTCCCAATGAAACTCTGATGGCGATAACACCAACTTTACCTTGGTATGCAGATACCATAAATTACTTAGTCATTGGACAAACTCCTGGCTCTTGGGATGAGCAGAAGAGAGAGAGAGATTCATTTCCCAAGCAAGATATTTTCATTGGGAAGAGCCAGAATTATTTAGAATTGGACAAGACCAAGTATTGAGACATTGTGTACCTGAAGAGGAACAACAAAGTGTGCTGAGTTTTTACCATAAACTTCATTGTGGAGGACACTTTGGTGCTAAGAAAACTGCTTTTAAGGTTCTCCAGTCTGGTTTTTGGTGGCCTTCCATATTTAAGAATTCTCATAATTTTGTTAAGGCCTGTATTAGATGTCAACGGATTGGAACGATTGGGAGGAGGAATGAAATGCCTAAACATCCTATTCAATCTGTTGAAATTTTTGATTTGTGGGGAATTGACTTTATGGGCCCCTTCTCGTTGTCCCATGGTTATGAATATATCTTGGAGGTAGTTGATTATGTCTCTAGATGGATAGAGGCCATTCCTATGCACACAAATGACCACTTCGTGGTTTTGAAATTTGTGAAGGCCAATATCATATCTCATTTCGGCTACCCCAAGACCATTATAAGTGATGGGGGACCTCATTTCCGAAACCATCACTTCAATCGGCTAATCAGGAATCCGGGAGTGACTCATAAGGTCACTATCCCTTACCATCCTCAGACGAGTGGCCAGGTTGAAGTGTCAAATAGGGAGATAAAAAATATTTCAGAAAAGACCGTTAGACCTGATAGGAAAGACTGGTCCCAAAAGCTCGATGATGCTTTGTGGGCATATTGAACGGCCTATAGGGTCACTTTGGGTACTTCTCCCTTTCGGATTGTGTATGGGAAAGCATGCCATTTACCTGTTGAGTTGGAACATAAGGCACTTTTGGCTATTCGAAGTGTTAACTTGGATTTAGAGAAGGCAGGTAAGGCACGACTTATGGAATTAAGTGAGCTTGAGGAGCTGAGGAATGATGCTTATGACACCTCTCAAGCTTATTAAGTGTAACGACCCGGTTCCCGAGTCCCTACGAGACACGAGAACCAGACCGACTCGATAAATCCCAAGACCCAGTCGTCCAACGAGGAAGTAACCAAAAGACAGTAAAATAAACCACATTCAGCATGAATATAACTAACAGTAAGAAAGTATAGCAGTAAGGAAAGAAACTACTACAGTAGGCACCACCACAACAGTAAAACAACATTTATCATATAACAAGAACTGCAGGTAAAGAAGGTACAGCGGAAACAAAACTACTCACTAGAACAGAAACAAAAAGAAGGTACAAAGCTGTGGTAACTCTACTGGACCCTACTCGGCCCAGCGTCCTCTGCAGCCGCCGACCCTGGCTGCTCAACACCTGGTCCTGAAAAGGTAACGAGTGTAACACGTCAGCAAAACGCTGAGTAGAGTGGCAAACTAACTAAAGGCAACAGTAGAGTGTACAGTAGCTATTATGTTCTATTACTTCCTCTATTTACATCTTTCAATTTTTCTCACTATTTCATTTATTTCTCAGATCCTTTACTTGATCTCGAATGTCCTCGTGGGACGATCTTGATTTGCAGTCTTTTCCAAAAGTAGAAGTAGCACGTGGTGCTCTCCTGGCCGGGAGAGTCCCCCGTGGTGATCCTACCCTCAGTCAACCACCCCAAGGTCACTGACAGACGTAACGGTGACTACGGCACGCGCGATAAACGCACAGGTAGCTAGCCCGCACTGGCACGCGGTCAGTCGTTTCCGTTAACGGGTGCGCCCAAAGCACAGCACGGAACCAGGGCAGAGCCCTCTCAGTAACAGGGGTCCAACCCCTCCACAGTAACCAAACCGGGGCCTTGCCCCTCCACAGTCCGCGCACCCTCGCCTGACTACCCTGGTTTGCCCTAGTGGGCCTAACAAGTCGGTGAAGGAGGCTAGCAAAACCCCGGGGCCCGTGGGGTAGCTAGTACTCTCCTAACACTACTAGCTCTCCTCGGTACTACGTACACGAGGGCCAGCAAGTCGGTACAGAGCGGCCAATCCTAACCCCGGGTCCCTGGGGCGGCTGGCCCCACTCTGCACTAAACAGGTACAGGTACTTCCCTTGGTACTGCGTACCCAAGAGACAGTACGAACTACATCTCAGTTCCATTCATTTTTCTTTCCAGGAGTTCCACTCCTAATTCCCCGTAGGGTTCCAGCTCTTTATCTCAGAACATCATATGTTTCACTTTCCAGATTCACATTCTCAAAATCCATGATCTCAAACATGTTTCTTTATTCGTAACAGGCAGCTGTTAATTAATTTTACAGGCAGCTTTATATATATTCCTTTCCAATTTTCCAAGACTGCAGTAATATACATTCCACTAGTTTTTCCACCCTAGGATTCATGCCATATCCTAGGATCTATCATACAATCTAGTTTTCTGGCCCTAGGATTCATGCAACACCTAGGAGCTATCATTCCATATATTTCTCATTCCTAGGATTCATGCAATGCCCTAGGTTCTAGTTATGGTTCCATACTTTAACAAATTTTATTAATACTTAAAGCCACTCTACCAGGTACAACGGGAGTAATGGGGGCGTGATCGGGAATCCCGCGCGCCTCCGCGACTCTCAAGACTGCAACTGAACGGGATCCTGTCACAAGGATCAAACACAAGGAGTGTCTCAAAACAGTGTATAGCTACTGTAGGCGGGTAGAGGAATAAATTCTGAAACGAACGCAACTCAAATCGCGGAAAACGGAGCCCAAACGGGCCCTAAACGGGTCGAGAAAGACGATACTGTGCAAAATCAGACGTCTGGAACTCCCTCCAGACGTCTTAAACGGTGGATCAGAGAATTACCTGCTCAGCGTGGTTTCCCAGACGTCCAAAAGTCTGCAGGGACGTCTTTCCTAGATCCCAGACGTCCGATGGTCACTCCGGACGTCTGGAGGTCACTCCCGCCGTCTGGTACAACTTCCAGACGTCTGATTCGCAAAGGATGACGAATCAGACAACCTGCGCACAGCCAACCCCCCTCCCTCAGTACGGTCAGTCGACAAAAAGGAAGAAGAAAGCGGAAACTCACCTTTCAGACGTCTGTATGATCTCACAGACGTCGACCTTGCCGTCTGGATATCAATCCAGACTTCTGATTCCGGAAATTTTTCCAGAATCAGAGCCCTACTCGGCCTCAGCTCGCGACGCCGCCCGCGTCGCACCTCGCGCATACGCTGCTCCACCCGCAGCAGGTCCCTCTCCGCGACGCTCTACGCCCCTTGCGCCCTCCGCCGGCAGGCCAAGCCGCTCCTGGCGAGCTCGCCCTCACGGCAGAGCCCCGCCCTCGCACGCCGCAGCTCCTCCGCGCTTACTGCGGCTGCCGCTGCCGCTGCGCCCTCGCGTCCGCTCGCTCTCGCGCACAGACAGGAGAAGAAGGAGGAAGATGGTGGAGACGGGAGGGGAGGCGCGCCCCCCCTTTTAACGCCGCGCGGAGGGGAGAGAGAAGGCGGTCGCATAACTGTTCGCCAGACGTCTGTAAACTATCCCGGACGTCTGGTCAGACGTCTGGATGTGATCCCAGACGTCCTTACAGACGTCTGGGCCACCTCCCAGACGTCTTAAAGGACGTCTGGGTCACGCGCTCGTTACATTAAGAAAGAACTAAGGTCTTGCATGATAAGTATATACTTCGAAAGACCTTTGAGCCCAACCAACAAGCCTGGCTTTTCAATTCCAGACTTAAGCTTTTTCCTGGGAAGTTAAAATCTCGTTGGGATGGGCCTTACATAATCACTAAAGTGTTTCCACATGGAGCTGTGGAGATTAAAAGCCCTTCCTCTTCAGCAACTCCCTTTATCATCAACGGTCAATGGTTAAAACCATACATTATTTTGGAAGGTCATCTGGTTGACGAGGTCACTCTTGAGGAGCCTTAGCTCCTACCATTCTTCGCCTCAGGTATTATCTTCCTTTAACTATTTTTGTTTTCAATGAGGACATTGTTTGAACCAGGCATGGGGAGAGGACCTGAGGCATTTTGTTTATAGCATGTCTTCATTTTGCATTCATAACTAAAAAATAATAATAATAAGAATAATAATAAAAAAAAAAGTTTTGAGCTTAACTGGCTAGGTCCTACATTCTTAAGCAAATTAGAACTCTAGGTTAGACTAAGTTGATTCTAGGGTCAAACTTTAGAAGCTAAATGAGTTACTAGCTTTAGACCTTTACGGTCCTTTGTGGACTTAAAAACTTAAGTAGGAGTTAAGTTGCAGACCATTCCTCAAGAGGTTGAGGAAGGAAAGCTAGGGTTTGATTTAAAAGGTGGGGTAGTACCTGAAGTCTTGTTCTACCTTTTGGTTTACAAGTCCTTTTAACCCAAGCATCCAAATTTCACACAGTTGGTCTGGTGTAAGTAATCAACTTAAATCCTTTCTTAAAAGAGATTTGGTTCTTTTAGCTTTGACTTAGGAGAGGTTTGAAAACACAATTTGATTGGAAGAGTTCTCGCCGCAGGAGGGGTGGAGTATATACTCACCTTGAGGATGTGATGATAACATATTACCTCCTCAGCGCTTGTCTCTTAGGATATCCATCCTACTGGGGGCATGTAAGCGCATTGTACGATTTAGGTACCATGGGTGGCCCTATGTCAAAATGCTGATAGCCATAGGCCTGAATTTGCTTAAGAAATCCATGGGCGATACTTTCTCGAAGTGTCGATTGCCAGGAGTTCTTGGGGTCGTTATGGGCGGTGCTATCTCGAAACATCGAAAGCCAGGCACCCTTCGAGGTACGGTGATGGGGATTATGAATCCGACACAGATCATGTTGATAGATGATCTGAGGTTAGACTTAGCAGAATCAAACAAAAAAAAAAATCCTTTTTCCTTTAACTCAAATAACTCAGACCAATGCACATGCACGGATGCTTTAATCTCAGGGATCAATAAACCTTAGGGTAGAGTCAGAAATCAGGGAAACTTGTGCCTGCAACTCGTCTTTAGCCGACCTAGTCTGTAACTTAACAACTACTTGGGAACCTTAGGTCTAAAGTCTGAACTTAATATGTTTCTAAAGGAAGACCGATTGGGTTGACTAGTCTACTTGGAGTGCTAGGTTTTGCTTGGATTTGCTAGGGACTAGCTAAAACTAGGCATAGGGGTATTTGATTGGCCCATATTTGTGGGCTATTTAAGTATTTAAGTGCCTAGACATTAAGTTAATTCTAACCTTTATTTAGCGTGCATTAGGATGTAAATAGATTAATTCATATTTCTGATTTAATTACATAATTCATGCATTGCATTCATTTAATTAGTTAACCAATTAAGTGCACTACATGCATTATTTTAATTTAACATAGAAGTTAAGGGCTTATGCATAAATAATGATAATATTTTATTCTTTTATTTTTTTCTCCTTTCCATAGGTAACTCCTCCAGCTTTGGCTCCGCCTCCTCCTCCTGCGCATCACATTTATGCTATGCCATTTTGAATTTGAAACGACGGCTGTGGCTACAAAAGGAGGGAGAGCTACCATGCGGTCGAGGCCACCATCCCCGACCCACCACTGTGCGAGAGTTGATCCCTCGTCCGTTCCACCACCACTGGCCTCAACTGTGGTGACGAGCCTCCATCACCGAGGGCATGTGGCGTGACAGGCCACATCGCCATCTAGAGCTCGTCTGCATTACTGTGAGCACCTCAGCATGCACCACCCTCACCGTCATCACCAACATCCACCACTGCAGCTGTAGTAATTTCATCTCCCCGCACCAGTTAAGACATCTGGGAATGATCCCAGACGTCTGAACTCCCATATCTTCTTCCGTCTTATTTTTATTTCTTATGCTCTGTTTCCTCTCCACTTCAACAAAACCTCTCATCCCAGCGCCACTGCAACCACCACCGTACACCATAGTTCCCAGGGCCCACGCCCACGCCTACTCCCTGCAGCACCCACCTCTAGCACCTCCCCGTGTTCATTTACGTGCCTTTCGCAGCAGTAGCTACTCAGCACCTCCGCGAGCCCACTTCCGTGCCTCCCTGCAGCGTCTCCAGCCTCCAATGCGCCCACTTCCATGCCCTCCTTGCAACCTATAGAGCCGCACCTGCAACGCCTCCCTGCAGAACACGCGCTCCAGCCTGCAGAATGCGTGCCTACTCGTTCAGCACCCTCGCCGACCTCCTCCAGTGCACCTCCAGTGCGCAGCAGCAGCCGCGCCTCCCTCCAGGGCTTCACCACCCACCTGTAGAATGAGTGCCCACCTCCGTGCGCACCCTGTGGCACTCCAGCCTTCACTCCTGCGCGCCTTAGTAGCCGCATGCCTCAGCAGCTGCACACCTGTAGCACGCGCGGCAGCAACAGCTTCTTCATCGTCACCACCCTTCTCCTCCGGTAGGCCGGCTCCGGCCACTTCTCGATGTACCGCTGCCACCACCGCGACGGCCTCACTTCAGCCAACCTCCTATGGGAGTCTCTCCTCGATTGAACCTCTCTCCCGATCGTGAGGAGGAGAGAGGTAAAATCCTCTGCTTTTGCTCTAATTAGTAATTACATTTCATGCCATTACCCGGAAAAGGAATTTTGATTTATGATTATTTTATTATGGTGAAATTGCAACTTCATACTCAAGCATTCTTACAATTGCGTGGCTTTTGTGATTAACATTGTTTGACATTGGTTTTGGATTAAGATGTGCACAAATTTTATTTAGTGCATGTCAATTGGAAATTACATAAATTCATCACATATTTATTGAATATTTCAGTAAGGAAAAATTGCACATGTACCCTTACATTTTTGAGTTATTGTGCATCTTCTTTCCGTCGCATTTCATGTTAGATTTGACTATGGATTTCTCACTAGATTGAACAAATACAAAATAAAAGAGATTTTATTACGTCAATGCCTCCCTGTGGACACAACCTGCTCCTAATTGAGTGGTTATATTAATTGTTGATTAGTCGATTTTTCCACCACATAGAACTACAAACAACGCGTTATTTTATGTGACAAATGACTTTAAAAGCGAAGAATCAACTCATCAGGTACCAAACCCAAATGCATCCAATCAACACCTGGGTGGAACTTCAATCCGAGTTTTTTGAGAAAGTTTCTCCCTGTTGGTCGGACAAATGCTTTACGACACTAGATCACACATTTCACACAACAAGCAGGAGAAGCACTTCACGAAGCATGGGATCGTTTTCTGGATCTCATGTGAAAGTATCCCTACCACAGAGTTCCTAAATGGGAACAAGTCTAGTCTTTTTACTAGGGACTCCATGAGGATATTCAATTATTCGTCAATGTGACCTATAGAGGAAACATCATGGGCCAACATGAAGACACTGTGTGGGAGATTCTCGAGAATATGTGTAAGAACTCCATCAATAATGAATCCATGGGCATGTTCAATAGGACGAATTCCCTTGTATTGACGAATCCAAAGCGAGTACATGAGACGTAGGGCCTGTCCTCTTCCGTCGACTTGGAACTGATTTTCCCAAGATTCCATTTCCCAAGGCCTTGACCAAAGGAAAAAGGATAACCAAAACTGTGGCACCTGAGGACAACCTGGTTATGCTCTTTAAGCAGGTCCATATAAACATCCCCTTGATGGATGCGATATTCCACGTACAGGCTTACACACGATTTCTAAAAGACGTATGTACACCTAAACGTAAGCCGTAAGCCAAAGATGGGAATTCGATCGTACTGTTAGAGCAAGCCAGCTCTGTTATTTTGAGCAAACTCTCGCCTAAGGCAAAAGACCCAGGCACCCCTCTGATCTCCTGTGAAATTGGTGATATACGATTTGACTGAGCTTTATTAGACTTAGGAGCCTCCATAAATTGGGTACCTACATCGTTACTAGACTACTTTGAGGAATCTGAACTTAAATTGACAGAATGACTTGACAACTAGCTGACCGATCAATTAAGTCACCAAAAGGAATTCTCGAGGATGTCATAGTTAGGGTACGTGATTTCTGTTTTCCAGTAGATTTTATTGTCTTAGACATGGATGCTCCTAAGAATGTAAAGAATACATCGATCATACTAGGAAGACCCTTTCTAGCCACTGCTAGGGCCAATATCAATTGTTAGGAGGGCCAAATTAAATTGAAATTTGGGAACAAGACACAAAAGATCGACAACTTTAAGGCCCAACAAGGAATTAATTGTGGAGTCATAGAATAGATTTGCGATATTGAAGCTGTGGTTGACGACTTTATCAAGGAAAAACCAACTATTTTTGATCAACCACAAGTGAATCAAAACCCGCAATTAGAAGAGCTCGAGCACAACCTAGACACAACCATAGCTCCTTCCTTTGCTCCCAACACCCACCTTGAACCACCCACTGCTGCTGACAACCCGATTTTGGAATTAAACCTCTTCCTAATCATCTCAAGTACATCTTTTGGGTTCCAATTAGATGTTTCCTGTGATTATTGATAAGCTCATATTTGTGAGCTAATTAAATGACTAAATGCTTAAACATTAAGGTAACGCATCCATTTATTTAGCATGCATTACGATGTAAATAGATTAATTTATATTTCTAATTTAATTACATAATTCATGGATTGCATTCATAATTAAAGGCATTTGGAATTGACTTAGAATGGCATGTAATTAGGTGCATTACATGCATTGTTTTAACTAATGTAGAACGTAAGGATTTGTGTATAAATAATCCTAATATTTTATTTTATTAATTCTTCTCTTTCTTCCCGCAAGCAATCGCTCCACTTCCTCCGCCTGTGCATTCACTCTTCGTCAGCTGCCTGCACTCAAGATCCATTCATGGAGGAGCGGGAGAGATGGATCTAGTTGGGGCAGTTGCGACTACAAGGGAGAGGAGGAAGCAGCTATGCTCGTTGAGCCACTGCCCCACTCCACCATCGTGTACTCCACTCCACCACCATGGTCTCCAAGTCCAAAATCCACCACACCGTGGGCCGGTGAGGTGACAGCTCACAACGTCGATCCAATGAGCTTGGCCATCACAGTGCAACTACCAAAACACCCTCCCTATCCATGCACCACCAACACCATCTTCTTATTTTTCTTCTTCTTCTTCTTCCGATGTTTTTAGAACAAACCATCCCTGCATCCTCCTTGCTGCACCTCCAGCCCACAGATGCAGTAGCATGCAACCTCCTGTCGTGCTCCCTCGCCATCCCCGCGTACCCGCTCCCTCCTCTGGCGCGCACATCGTCTAGCACCACCACGCCACTCGCGCATAGCCGGTCTCCGTCTTCTTCTCCTTCATCTTCTCCTCCAACAGATTGAAGGAAACCCAAAGTTATCATGGTCCTCCTTTGTGTAGCTACCTCATCTAGCCTCGAAGCTTCGCACCATCAATGTCAACGAACTCACCTCGACCTCAAGAGCTTGGCCACACCCACTGATGGTCAATAGCAGCCCACCTACACCGGTGAGCCACCGCCACCATTATCGGCCTTCCTCACCGCCGACGAGACCACCGGTGGCCATTCGATGCGCTTTCATCACCCACGCGTAGCCCTCGTTGTGGCCAACCACCTCCGAGCTCCGCACACCTGACCGCGGCCTCCTCATCACGCACGCACAAAGGAAGAAAATGCTCTATTTTGTGGCATATTAATATTTACATTCACATGCCATTGTGACTTTTTATTTTGAATTTATTAATTAAAAATTATGGCTAATTTATGCAAGTGACCTCCCTCTTTCTCATAAATGCCATTTTAACATGATATCTTGTTGTTTTCTTAATCTGAAGGTGGATTTGGCTCGATTTCTTGATGAAATTAATCGTGAGCATATGTTTTTAACCTGTGCAAGTTTAAATAGGTCATTGCCTCCCTGTGACATGACCCACTCTCCTGTGAGTGGTTTAGTTTTAATTCTAATTATTTTGATTAGTTGATTTTCCACCACTTAGAAATACAACGACAAATCTTCTTAATCATCATTTTTGAAAGCAAAAAATGACTCATCAAATGGCACCGTCGCCAAGGAGGCAACGAGCTTGTTAAACTCGCATTCATTTATTTATTGATTCACACATTTTATTTGAGGCACATTTCATTTCAATTATCTGTTTGGTGCGAGGTATGCGTATTTGGAGACATCTTGACGCACCAGCCTCAGAGATCAAGCATCCTTGACATCGCCAACAAAGTCACAACATTGGGAGAAGGAGCATCACATCTGCCACTGTAATGCCTTGGTGGACCTTGTTTCCACCACCAGAGGAGATATCTGGAGAACCACATCCTCATTTCATTCTTTTAGCTATAGATAGATTTGTATTTTTCCTTCTCTTTATTTTAGTACATTCATTTGGAAAACCCTTGTTCTGGGGTATATTTAAGGGGTTTGTTCCCTAACTTTCTTTTAGGCTCGTGTTGGGAAACATTTCTGGAGCCTGTTCCCTTTTCTTTAGATCTAGGTTTTCTTTTGTGGATTGATTTTATTTTTCTTCCTTGTGCATAAGTAGCTAAATAAAAATAAAAAAAAAGAAAAAAAAGCATGAGCTGCCTGCCTTAGGATGGCCATTTAGGTGTGAATGGGCAGCCTCTAGATTTATTTTGCTTGCATTTGCATGAATCTTGCATTACTAATTGTTGGAGG
Source organism: Thalassia testudinum (assembly GCA_037157565.1). Taxonomy (NCBI): domain Eukaryota; kingdom Viridiplantae; phylum Streptophyta; class Magnoliopsida; order Alismatales; family Hydrocharitaceae; genus Thalassia; species Thalassia testudinum. Next base: position 19,285,302 of record JAZHRO010000063.1, read on the forward strand.
AAAGGTATGTCCTCTTTCTTTGCATTCTATATTGTTCACGCATGTGCATTTGGATTTAATTGCAAGACCACCTAAATGAATTGAAAAGATCTAACAAGTGGTCACATATTTTCTTGAAAAAAGACTTTAAGTTAAGGAGGAACACTAAAAACCAAGTACTTGAATTGAGATATTGTGATGTGGTTCAAAATTCAAAACACAAAATTTTTACGGTGTATGCACACTTGTATATCTTGCACCACGGCATGAATTTAGACACTCTTAGGTCTTGGAACTACTAGGACAAGAGCCCTCCTACCGTTAGATTCTAAAGTGTTCAGAATTTGAGATCAAAGGTTTTGTAAATCAAAAGAGGGGATACCCTGTCATGGATTTTTGGGGGCAGTTAAGAAGCACCGTGAAAGCACAGCTTCAAAGGAAGGCTTAGGCCTACTTGCATCCCCTGATCTTCCATTTTTGGAGTTGCTCTACCATTTGAGATTTAGGAAAGAGCACCTATGCTGCAACTTGGTCTTTTTAGGCATTTCGAAGGTCGACAATAGGCAAATAATTGATTGGGCAACTTGCTTTGTCACCAACAATTTGAATTAAAGTCAAAAGCCTAAATTTGTAAAGACCTAACAAGTCCTTTTGAATTGTGTTTGTAGTGCATGCTTGGTAGGCGATCTCTTAGGAGACAACTTCTGTTTGATCCTGAACCTGAAAGAATCTTAAGAAAGAACCTCCCAAGGGAAGACATGGCTGGTCAAAGGAGCCTTAAGGAATATTTCATTCCAACCAATCAAGCTGGCCTTACACTACGTAGACCTGGAGGGGACAATCCTTATGAGATCAAAAGCAGTACCATATCCTTGTTGCCCTCCTTTTATGGTACTGCTAGGGAAGACCCTTACAAGCATATAGAGGAATTCACCGAGGTTTGTTCCATGGTGAAGCTGTAGGGTGTTACTGATGATGCTCAAATGCGGACCCTCTTTCCTTTCTCCCTCAAGGGCAAAGCCAAGTATTGGTATCATACCCTTGATGATATCAACACTTGGGATGCCCTGAAGAAGGAGTTTTTGAAGAAGTACTTCCCCATGAGCAAAACAAATCACTTTAGGAGGGAAATTATGAGTTTTGTTCAATAGGATGGGGAAACTTTCCACGATGCGTGGGAGCACTTTAATGACCTGTTGAGACTTTGCCCACATCACCAAATGCCTAAGTAGCAACTGGTTGAAAGGTTCTACACTAGCCTTAATGATTTGCATAGGCAGATTGTGGATGGTGCCTGTGCAAGAACCTTTCTATCTAAGAGTAAGGATGAAGCTTGGAACCTTTTTGATACTTTGAGTGAGAATTCTATTCACTTGAATTTTGCCTACATGGATAGAAAACCCACTCTCTTGCAAAGAAAGTTGGAGGTGAATGAGGCAAGGGACACCCTAAATTTAGCCTATCAGATTCAATTGTTGAATCAAAACATGGAAAGGCTTATGTCGAGCCCGGGCCAATTCGTTTCTGGCACCAACACATCCTAAGCTTCTGAATGCTCCATTTTCCAAGGCAATACACATGCCACTGTGGATTGCCACTTGGCCTCCCAATTCCCTGAGCTTGTATAGGCAAATCTGAATGCCACTCAAGGGTTTCGTCCTAAACCTCGTAATGACCCTTTTTCCAACACTTATAATGAGGGATAAAGGAATCACCCAAACTTATCCTGGAGACAAGGGAATGTTTCAAATTCAGGGAATTATAAACCACAACCCTTTCAAAATCAACAAATGAACCAACCTCAAACCTTTGCCCAACCTAAGACCTCTGAGATGGATGAATTGATGGCAATGTTGAGAACGATGCAAGAAAGTCAAAGTGCCAACATCCAATCTCATGACAAGGCTATACATGAAATGAAATTGTAGATAGGACACCTTGTTGAGGCTGTTAGACAGAGGGAAACTGGGAAGCTTCCCAGTGCTGCTAAAGAGAATCCTAAAGGAAAAGGGATTTTCTTTAGGTAGCATCCTTAGGCGGTTACTATTCTGAGGAGTGGGAAAGAAATTTTCAAACCCGATGCTCCTATAGTCTCACCCTCCGAAAAACCATCCACCCCGACTTTCACCCCCACCGGAGGAGACTTGCCCAAATCTCCTCTTCTTGAAATCACCCCACCGGAAGATGTTGGCTCCATTCCACCCCTTACTCGACATGACAACCCTTCCACCCAAAGATCAAGAGTGCCCTTTCTAGAGCGCTTATCAACCTCTGGGCAGACTTTTGCTGGCTCATCAGGAGAGAAAGATAAGACGGATGAGATCATGGAAACTTTCAAGCAAGTGCAGATTAACCTACCTTTGCTTAAGGCTACCAGGCAGATTCCATCTTATGCCCACTTCTTAAAGGACCTATGCATGAAAAAGCGGTAATCTAGGAAACAGGTCCAATCAAAAGTTGTCCTGCTTGATTCTGTTAGCTCAATTGTTCAACATGGCACACCCCCAAAACTTAAGTACCGAGGAGCCCCATACATCTCGGTGGTTATTGGTGACTTACAGATTGATGAGGCTCTACTTGATCTGGGTGCAGGGGTGAACATCCTTCCGAGCTACGTGTATGAACAACTTGGGGGAGGCAATCTGAAGCCTAGCCTGGTGATCCTCCAAGTTGCTGATCGATCTCTTAAGACACCGCAGGGAATTCTGGAAGATGTCCTCGTTAGAGTGAAGGATTTCATCTTCCCCGTTGACTTCTTATTTTTGGACACTGACGCTACCAACAAGCCAGCCAAGCCCTCCATCATTTTGGATCGCCCCTTCCTTGCAACTTCGCATGCTTCAATCAATTGCAATACTGGGGCAATGAAAATGGGCTTTGGGAACAAGAAAATCCGGCTTAATGTATTTGATGCTTATAAACAAGTTGGGCTTGAGGATTATTCTCAAATTGAGGTGATAGATGACCTGATTGAAGAGAAAACCCCTGCAATGTTATGTGATGACCCCCTTCAGCATGTCATGCTGAATGAGCATTCCCATCTCTTGGAGGAATGTGAAGGGGATATACTAGAACTTAAGGAGTTGCTGGGTGTTTTTGCTGAGCCTCTTTCCCTATCATCTCTGCCCAAGGTAGATCTGCTACCTGAGATGGGGACATCTATTATGAAACCCTCAACCATACAAGCCCTTGACCTTGAGTTGAAACCCCTCCCAGACACTCTCAAGTACGTCTTCTTGGGTGCTAATGATACGCTCCCCGTTATCATTTCGGCTATGCTATCTGAGGCATAGGAGGGAGCTCTGATTGAATGCTTGTCTAGGCATAAGGAAGCTATTGCTTGGAGCATTGCTGACATTAAGCGTATAGACTCTACACTCTTCATGCACCACATTTATACTAATGATTCCATCAAGCCATTTAGGGGCATGCAGAGACGTCAGAACCGTAATATGAGGGAGGTGGTTAAAAGGGAAATCCTGAAAGTGTTTGGATGCTGGGATTATATATCCCATTGCAAATAGTAAATGGGTAAGTCCTATTCATGTGGTGCCAGAGAAGGCAGGCTTTACTGTGGAATTTAATGACCAAGGTGAACAAGTTGTGACTAGACTCTCAACCGGATGGAGGGTCTGTATTGATTACCGCAAGCTGAACATCGCTACCCAGAAGGATCACTTTCCCTTGCCTTTTATTGATCAAATTATCGAGAAATTGGCAGGGGATAAGTACTATTGCTTTCTCGATGGATATTCTGGGTACAAACAGGTTGCAGTCTTCCCTGATGACCAGGAGAAGATGATGTTCACGAGTCCTTACGGTACCTTTGCATTCAGGCATATGCCATTTGGATTATGTAATGCCCCCGCAACCTTCCAGCAGAGTATGATGTCCATTTTTTCGGACATGATTGACGAGTGTGTTGAAGTGTTTATGGATGACTTCTCATTTACGGCTCATCTTTCGAAAAGTGTCTCCTGCACCTAGAGAATGTGTTGAAGTGATGTAGGGGGATTGTTTAGTCCTCAGCTGGGAGAAAAGCCACTTCATGGTACAGAAAGGAATTGTACTTAGGCATGTTGTGTCTAAGCGAGGCTTGGGAGTAGATAAAGCCAAGATTGATTATATTTTCAAACTTCCATTGCCCACAAATGTCAAACAAATTAGATCCTTTTTGGGCCATGCCAGCTTTTATAGGAACTTTATTAAAAATTTCAGTAAAATTTCTAGGCCACTTTGTTACCTGTTGGCGAAGGAATCTTCAATTTTGATTCAAAGTGTACTGAGGCCTTTCAAACTCTGAAGGAGGCCTTGATCTCTGCGACTATTCTCTGAGCTCCTGATTGGACACTCCCATTTGAGCTGATGTGTGATGCTTCGGATTCTGCAGTGGGAGCAGTCCTTGGACAAATGGTTGAGGGAAGGCCTCATGTGTTTTATTATGCCAGCAAGACTTTAATTGAACCACAGCAAAACTATACCATCACTGAAAAAGAATTACTTGGAGTAGTTTTTGCTCTGGATAAGTTTAGGTCTTATCTTCTTGGGTCTAAGGTTGTTATTTTCACTGATCATGCAGTAGTGAAACATCTCATTGCTAAGAAATATTCTAAGCCACATCTGATTAGGTGGATTCTACTCTTTCAAGAATTTGACTTGGAGATACGTGAAAAGAAAGGAGTAGAAAATGTTGTGGCTGACCACCTATCTCACCTTCCACTTAATGACTTTTCATCTGGAGACATCTGCAAGACGTTTCCTGATGAAACCCTTATGGCAGTAACACCAACTTCACCTTAGTATGCTGATACCGTCAATTACTTGGTCACTGGAGAAACTTCTGACTCTTAGGATGAGCAGAAAAGAAAGACATTCATTTCCCAGGCTAGATAGTTTCATTGGGAAGAGCCTGAATTATTTAGAATTGGACAAGACCAAGTATTGAGATGATGCGTACTTGAAGAGGAGCAACAAAGTGTGTTGAGTTTTTGCCATGAACTTCATTGTGGAGGATGCTTTGGTGCTAAGAAAACTGCTTTTAAGGTTCTCCAGTCTGATTTTTGGTGGCCTTCGTTATTTATGGATTCTCAAAATTTTGTTAAAGCCTATATTAGATGTCAACCGACTGGAACTATTGGGAAGAGGAATGAGATGCCTCAACATTCTATTCAATCTGTTGAAGTTTTTGATGTGTGGGGAATTGACTTTATGGGCCCCTTCCCTTCGTCCCATGGTTATGAATATATCTTGATGGCAACTGATTATGTCTCTAAATGGATAGAGGTGATTCCTACGTGCATAAATGACCACTCTGTGGTCTTGAAGTTTGTGAAGGCCAATATCATATCTCGTTTTGGCTACCCCAAGACTATTATAAGTGATGGGGGACCTCATTTCCGAAACCACCACTTCAATCGGCTACTCAAGAGTCTGGGAGTGACTCACAAGGTCGCTACCCCTTACGATCCTTAGATGAGTGGCCAAGTTGAAGTGTCGAATAGAGAGATAAAGAACATTTTAGAAATGACCGTTAGACCTGATAGGAAGGACTGGTCCCAAAAGCTCGATGATGCTTTGTGGGCGTATAAAACAACCTATAAGACTCCTTTAGGTACATCTACCTTTCAGATTATTTATGGAAAAGCATGCCATTTACCTGTTGAGCTGGAACATATGTCACTTTGGGCTGTTCGAAGTGTTAACGTGGATTTAGAAAAGGTGGGTAAGGCATGACTTCTAGAATTAATTGAGCTTAAGGAGCTGAGGAATGATGCTTATGACACCTCTTAAGCATATAAAGAGAGAACTAAGGTCTTGCATGATAAGTATATCCTTAGAAAGACCTTTGAGCCCAACCAACAAGTCTGGTTTTTCAATTCCAGACTTAAGTTTTTTCCAGGGAAATTAAAATCTCATTGGGATGGGCCTTACATAATCACTAAAGTGTTTCCGCATGGAGCTGTGGAGATTAAGAGCCCTTCCTCTTCAGCAACTCCCTTTATCGTCTATGGACAATGGTTAAAGTCATACATTACTTTGTATGGCCATCTGGTTGACGAGGTCACTCTTGAGGAGCCTTAGCTCCTGTCATTCTCCACCTCAGGTAATATCTTCCTTTAGCTGTTTTATTTCCAACGAGGACATTGTTTGAACCAGGCATGGGGGAGAGGACCTGAGGCATCTGTTTATAGCATTTCTACATTTTCCATTCATTCATGCATATTACATTCTAATAAAAAAAAAGAAAAAAAGAAAAATATTTTGTATTATTGAGCTTAACTAGCTGGGCCTTATATTCTTAAGCAAACTAGAACTTTAGGTTAGACTAAGTTGATTCTAGGTGTCTGATGAGAGCCTCATCATGAGCCCTAATTAGCTTAGTTTGACCTATGAAAGAGAATAAGAGCCCCTACATAACCTGGGGAAGGACCTAATTCAAGGAATTAATGTTCTGAGAAGAAAACATGAAAAAAAAGTTAAAACTGTAATTTTACCATTGCAGTACATAAATAGGATTTCTCAAAGGCAAAACATAGGTCAATGGTTTGAATAAGATAAAGAGTGGGTTGATTTAGTCAGAAATGGGTTATTGTGCAATCCAAGAATTAAATGACATTATGTAACTCTAAAATAGACCTGCTTAATTCAACAAGGTTCTGGTCAGGATAAAAATCAACTAAATCCTCTAAAATTCATGGAAAAATATCCCCTAAGGTTTAGAACCTTCAATTCGGCCTTTGGAACCTCTTTTGACCTAAATTGGGGTCTCAGCTCATTATTTGACCTAATTTGGGCTTTTGTATAAAATGTCCAGTCAAACATGATCAAACCTAAAATCAAACTTCATCATTGAATTCTTTGGGTCCAAATCAGGTTTTGACCAAAATTTGGATCTAAGGGGAGGTCATATGGACCTACTTTGCAAAATAGTGCACCCAATTACATTTTGGCCCCTATCTTTTGAAAATCATTGCACAGACCCCCCTAACTTCCTCACCACTCTTACAAATAGGTCCATCCACCATTAATGGGGAGAAATCCTACTCTGGAGAGGAATGGAGGGGGAGTACTCCCTGATTCCTCAGAGCTCCTCCTAGATTTGGAAGGGAGATTCTCTAAGGAATTCCCTTCCATCTGAGCTCGATTGCAATCTCTGATTTGTACCCAATCTCTCATGTGAACGCACGAGAGATTTGGGTCTCCAACTAATTCCTTCTCCGGCGAGGATTCTCATGCTTGGAATCTTGTCTTCCATGCACAAGAGCCCCTGCCAGCATCTATAAAAGGATCCTCAACCCTGGCTGCATCTCTTCAGCTCGACTTAGCCAGAGATCCACCCTAATTTCATCTTCTTCTCCTCCAGTAAAGAAGTCCAGTGAGACACCCTCCTCCTTCTCGTTGCTCTGCCACACTACCAGTGGCAGAGTTGCCCTCACCATCTTCCTTCGCTTCGGGCAACACCCATGTGAGCACCTCTAGCCCCGTCGTCGTCGCCGTCACCTCTCCCTTGGACACTGTCTTCTCCGGTGACAATTGGTATAGCCAGTCCCCTTTCTACCCCCTTCGTCCACTTAGCTAGGTTAGAAATATTCCCTTTTCTCCCCTCTTCATTTCCCCTCTCTTAATTTCTATTATCACTCATCAACAACCACAGATTACCTCCATCGTCTCCACCTCCGGCCGACCACCGACGAGGCGCATCCACCGCTCTGCACCTCCACACCTCGCCAGACCCCTCATTAGCTCCGCCATGACCCACTGATCGTCATCCACTCATCCACTGACCACCATCACCTCCCTAAATGCACCCCAACCAAACCCATAAGCACGGCCACAGGGTGACCTAGGCACGCACGCCTAGGCCTACCTGCGCCCTACCACCCACCATATCACCTTCGCCAAGATGCGGTGAAGCTTCCCATGAATTTTAATGGGGCCGTAAGGCCGTGTTTATGCGTGTCAGATCTGAGCACCTATCGCCACTGAAGCACACAGCAAGAAGGTCGCAAGCTTCATCCCAGGTTGCTGTGGTCTAGGCAAACCAGCCTAGGTGATGCACGATGTGCGCGTGCATGTCTCCAGCCAAGTGAGTGGCTCTGTAAGGAGCCTTGCTGCCCCAATTAGGCGAGAACTTCCCGCAGGCACAAGCATAGAAGCGGGTGGGACATTAGTCCCACCTCATGAATGTATGAGCACAGGGCGAAGGATAAATTGATTTTGTGCTTTGAGTTAGTTGCCTCAAGTAACATAGGGGTGAGGTCCCTCACCCCCTCATGCCTCATCCGTGACCTACCCCTGCGGATCTGTCACCCGACCCGTTTGCCTAAACCTAGCACTCCTCGCGCACCACACCCACGCTAGTGTGCTTGGACCAGGGTGTGCACCCGACCCGATTACCTGGCTCTAGGAGAGTGTACCAAAGAGAGAAACAGAGAGAGAGATGTGGGAGAGGGTAGGGGATAGGTTTTGCTTTTGTGTGTGCATTCACAGGGAAGAAGCAGAGAAGAAAGAAGAGGAAGGCATAGCTAAGGCAAGGTGAAGCTAAAACACTTAGCCGTAGAAAGGAAGAAGAAGGAAGGCCAAAGAGAAGAGAAAGTCAGATGAGAGATAAGGCTGAAGGAAATCAAGGCAGAAGCCAAGGAAGGAAAAGGAAGAAGAAGAAAGGTTGAAGCCAAGAGAAGGAGCAGCACTGTAGTAGAGGCAAGGTTGAGAAATAAAAGGAAGAGCAAGGCAGAGAAAGAAGAAGGAGAAAGACACTGTGCCAACGAGAAGGAAGAAAGCCAAAGCTACGAAGGAAGAAGAGCAGCTGAAGAAGAAAAGTAGAGATAGAAAGAGAAGGAGAAAGGCAAAAGTAGAAGACAGAGGAGCAAGAAGGAAGAAAGAAAGCAGAAAAGAGAAGACTTAAGAAGGAGAAGGAAATAAAAGCTTAAAGAGAAATATCTTTTTAAGACGTCTGATTATAGAATCAAACGTCCAATTCTATTTTGCTCTAATTTTGACTCTTACATTCTTGCATCTATATTCTAAATTAGGTTTTGAGTAACTCTAAGTGTTCAATTACATTATTGAGATTAGTGAATAAATTCCATTTACTCCCTTTGTTCGACCTCAGATACTTAGGCTTTTGAGTAATAAATTCTTATTTGTTATCAATGCTTGGTCGCCTATACTATAACGCGACTGACTTATACTCATCTAAAAAGCCCGACAAAGCGTTGCAACAGTGTCGAACTTTAGAAGCTAAGTAAGCTACTAGCTTTAGACCTATGGGGTCCTTTGTGGACTTAAAAACTTAACTAGGAGTTAAGTTGCGGACCATTCCTAAAGACGATGAGGAAGGAAAGCTAGGGATTGAGTTAAAGGCTGGGTAGTATCTGGAGTCTTATTCTACCTTTTGGTTTACAAGTCCTCATAACCTAAGCATCCACATTTCACACACACTTGGTCTTGTGTAAATAGTGATCACCCAAATTCATTTCTTAAAGAAAAGTTGGTTCTCTTAGTTTTAACTTAGGAGTAGCGTGAAAATACAATTTGATTGGAAGAGTTCTTACCGCAGGAGAGGTACTCACCTTGAGGACGGGATGATAACATGTCACCTCCTCGGTGCTTGTCTCTTAGGTTATCCATCCTATTGGGGGCATGTAAGTGCATCGTGCGGTTCAGGTACCATGGGTGGCCCTATCTTGAAGTGACGAATGCCATAGGCCTGAATTCACTTAAGAAATCCACGGGTGATACTATCTCGAAGTGTCGATTGCCAGGAGTTCTTGGGGTCGCTATGGGCGATGCTATCTCGAAGCATCGAAAGCTAGTCACCCTTCAAGGTATGGTGATGGGGACAATGAATCCGACACAGACCATGTTGATTGCTGTTCCAAGGTTAGACTTATAGGAATCAAACAAAAATATATACATGCGAAAAAAAAATCCTTTTTTCTCTCTTGGTTGGCAATCATACCAACCTTAAATAACTCAGACCAATGCACATGCATGGATGCTTTAATCTCTGGAACCAACAAACCCTAGGGTAGAATTAGAAATTAGGGAAACCCGTGATTGCAACTCGACTTTAGCTGAAATAGTCTGTAACTTAGCAACTACTTGGGAACCTTAGGTCTAAAATCTAAACTTACATGTTTCTAAAGGAAAATCGATTGGGTTGGCTAATCTACTTAGAGTGCTAGGTTATTTCTTGGATTTGCTAGTGACTAGCAAAAATTGGGCATGGGGGTATTTGATAAGCTCATATTTGTGAGCTAATTAAATGTCTAAATGCTTAAACATTAAGGCAACGCATCCATTTATTTAGCATGCACTAGGATGTAAATAGATTAATATATATTTCTAATTTAATTATATAATCAATGGATTGCATTCATAATTAAAGGCATTTGGAATTGACTTAGAATGGCATGTAATTAGGTGAATTACATGCATTGTTTTAATTAACATAGAACTTAAGGATTTGTGTATAAATAATCCTAATATTTTATTTTATTAATTCTTCTCCTTCTTCCTGCAAGCAATCGCTCCACTTCTTCTGCCTGCGCAATTCACTCTTTTCCAGCTGCCTGCACTCAAGACCCCATTCATGGAGGAGAGAGAGAGATGGATCTGGTCGGGGTAGTTGTGACTACATGGGAGAGGAGGAGGTAGCTGTGCTCGTTGAGACACCGCCCCACTCCACCATCGTGTACTCCAGTCCACCACTGTGGTCTCCAAGTCTGAGCTCCACCACACCGTGGGTCGGCGAGGTGATAGCTTGCCACGCCAATCTGATGAGCTTGGCCATCACCATGCAACTACCAGATCACCCTCCTTGTCCACGGACCACCAACACCATCTTCTTTTTCTTCTTCTTCTTCTTCCTCTATTTTCATAACAAAACCATCTCCGCATCCTACTTGCTACACCTTCGTCCCACGGATGCATCATCATGCAACCTCCTATGCACGCTCCCTTGCCATCCCCTCACACCCGCACCCTCTTTTGCCACGCACACCGTCTAGCACCAGCACCCCACTCGCACGTAGTTGGCCTCCATCTTCTTCTCCTTCGTGTTGTCCTCCAACAGACCGAAGGAAACCCAAAGTTATCATGGTCCTCCTCCATGCAACTACCTCACCTAGCCTCGAAGCTTCACACCATCAACATCAACGAACTCGCCTCGACCTTAGGAGCTCGGCCACACCCTCTGATGGCCGATAGTAGCCCGCCTACGCCGGCAAGCTGCCGCCACCATTGCCAGCCTTCCTTGTCACCAACAAGACCACCGGCAACTATTCGACGCGTCATCACCACCGACGCGTAGCCCTTGTCGTGGCCAACCACCTCTGAGCTCCACACGCTCGTCCGTAGCCTCCTCATCGCGCACGCACAAAGGCAGAAAATGCTCTATTTCATGCCATATTAATATTTACATTCACATGCCATTGCCACTTTTTATTTTGAATTTATTAATTAAAAATTATGCTAATTTATGCAAGTGACCTCCCTCTTTCTCATAATGCCATTTCAGCATGATCACTTGTTGTTTTCTTAATCTGAAGGTGGATTTAGATCGATTCCTTGATGAAATTAATCGTGAGCAACTGCTTTTAACCTGTGCAAGTTTAAATAGGTCATTGCCTCCCTGTGGACATGACCCGCTCTCCTGTGAGTGGTTTAATTTTAATTCTAATTGTTTTGATTAGTCGATTTTTAACCACTTAGAAATATAATGACAAATCTTCTTAATCATCATTTTCGAAAGCGAAAACCACTCGTCAATTATCAACTCCTGACTCACACCTAATCAGGAAGCACGCCTGATTTCTATTCTCCAGCAACATCAAAGAGCCATTGGATGGACTCTCGATGAGCTCACTGGTATTAGCCCCTCATACTGCACACATCACATTTACATTGAAGAGGGCTCACGACCATCCCGTGAAATGCAGAGATGCTTGAATCCAAATTTGTAGGATGTCGTGAAAAAGGAGATTATCAGGTGGTTAGATGTAGGGATCATCTACCCGATCTCCGATAGTCGGTGGGTGAGCCCAATCCAAGTTGTGCTGAGAAAGGCAGGGCTCAACATTATCACGACTGAAACTGGAGAAACCATATCGACCTATATAGCAAACTCGTGGATAGTCTGCATTGGTTACAGAAGACTCAATTCCTCCATGAAAAAGGATCATTTCCCACTATCCTTCATTGAACAGATTCTCAAGAAACTAGTAGGAAATCGATTCTTCTACTTTTTGGATGGGTACTTTGGTTATAATCAGGTCGCAATCCATCTTGAGGACCAAGAGAAGGCCACCTTCACCTGCCCTTAGGAACATACGCATTTCGAAGGATGTCGTTTGGTCTCTGCAATGCACCTGCTACTTTTCAGTAGTGCATGCTTGCCATACTCTCAGATATGGTAGGTGAATACCTTGAAGTCTTCATGGATGACTTCTTGGTATTTGGTGAAACATTTGACGATTGCATCCTGCACTTGGTCCAGATCCTCAGGCAATGCATTTATGTGAGCTTGGCTCTTTCCTGGGAAAAGAGCCACTTCATGGTACCGAGGGAATTATCCTTGGACATCTTATCTCTGAAAAGGGTATCCAGGTTGATTGAGCCAAGGTGAATCTAATTTCCAAACTCGCTATGCCTAGCTCGATCAAAAACATCCGATCCTTCCTGGGGCACGTCAAATTTTACCGCCGATTCATTCCTGATTTCTCAAAAATCTCGTGCCCCCTAACTAATCTGTTATCTAAGGATGTCCCCTTTGAAATCACCGAGGAGTGCACTCAGGCATTTGAAATCCTGCGTGATCAAGTTACCCAAGCACCTATCCTACAGTCCCCTGATTGGTCTCAACCCTTTGAGATCATGTACGATGCATCTGATTATGTTGTAGATGCGGTACTTGGGCAAAAAATAGATGGGAAACCCGTGGTCATCTACTACACTAGCAAGACACTTGACGAGGCTCAACGTAACTACATAGTTACTGAGAAAGAGCTGCTAGCCATAGTATTTGCCCTGGAAAAGTTCAGATCATATCTTTTGGGTTCTCATGTTATCATTTACTCAGATCACACTACTGTGAGGCACCTCCTTGTGAAGAAGGATGCGAAACCTCAGCTAATCCACTGGATCTTGCTGTTGTAAGAGTTTGACCTCGAGATTCATGACAAGGTAGGAAAATAGAATGTGGTAGTTAATCATTTATCCCGCCTTCCTTCTAACATTATCGACCTTTCCAAACCCATTACTGAACATTTTCCCGATAAGCACCTCCTGACTATTAGTTCGGGACTTCCATGGTTTATTGATCTAGTAAACTACTTGGCATCACATCAGATCCTGTCCAATTGGCCAAATGCTAAGAAGGATAAATTACTTTTCGATGCCAAGTACTACTTTTGGGAAGAACCGTATCTCATCCTCATTGGTGCTGATCAGATCATCCGATGATGTGTTCCGAAAGCGGAAATTCAGGACATTTTGTCCTTTTGCCATGACCAGGCCTGCGGTGGACACTTCTCAGGTCATAAAACCACAGCAAAAGTCCTCCAGTGTGGCTTCTATTGGCCCATGATTTTTAGAGATGCATACAATCACTATAAGGCATGTACTCGTTGCCAGACCTTAGGCAATATGAGCCACCGTGATATGATGTCTTTACAACCATTTCTCGTATGCGAAATCTTCGATATCTAGGGGATTGATTTCATGGGACCCTTCCCTGTTTCAAACGGCTTTGAATACATTCTTCTCGCTGTTGACTACGTGTCCAAATGGGTCAAAGCTATTCTGACCTGAACCAATGATCATAAGGTAGTTATCAATTTCATTTATTAGAACATCTTTTCTCGGTTCGGGATTCCATGTGCTATAATCTCTAATGGAGGGACCCATTTCATGAATGCACAGTTCAGATCATTGATGACCAAGTATGGGGTATCGCATAGAATCTCGACACCTTATCACCCCCAAACCAATGGTCTAGCTGAGTTATTAAACCGGGAGATCAAGAAAATCCTCCAGGTTACTATTCGACCTGATAGGAAAGATTGGTCATCCTGACTTCTAGAAGCTCTGTGGGCTAATAGGACCACCCACAAAACCCAATTAGGCATGTCTCCCTTCAGATTGGTGTACGGGAAGGCATGTCACCTCCCCATCAAATTGGAGCACAAAGCCTATTGGGAAATACGGAACTGCAATCTCGATCTTTCTAAGGCAGGAACCCATAGAAAGCTTCAAATGAGTGAGATCGATGAACTATGCCATGATGTGTATGAGAACACACGAATTTACAAAGAGTAGGTCAAGGCCTTTCACGACAAGCACATATCCAAAAAGATCTTTTTCCTTGGTTAGAAAGTCCTACTCTTTGACGGAAAACTCAAATTGTTCCCAGGAAAACTCAGACAAAAATGGATTGGACCATAACTTATCTGACGAATCTTTGGAAATGGAGCTGTCGAAATCAGTCAACTTAGCCACAATTCAGAATGTTTTGTCGTGAACGGTTAGAGACTCAAACCCTTCATTGAACTCACCGATACAAACTTGGTTGTGGCATCTTTTACCCTCCATTCTCCCTGAGCTCATTGTGCCCGATTGATGGTGTTAAACTCAGCACTTAATGGGAGGTAACTCATCATTTTGAAAAACCCAAAACCCTTCCTGACACATCGTATGCTAAACTCATATTGCACTTTAGGGTTCGTCCATTAAAACAGCCGACTCCACCTCTAGCACTAGTACCTGAGCTTGAAATCGTTTGCAACAGTCACCTTGACCTACCTACCCATCCAAAACCTATTCTAATGTACGATCTAAGTTGAACTCGAACTCACCTAATTTACATTGAGGACATTGCAAATTGTAGGCATGGGGGGTATTAAAGTGCAAAATGCTATGAAAATCACTTCACAAGAAAGGGTTTCATCAAAAAAGTCTAATATTCCAAAAAAATAAAAAATTTTGAAAAAGAACAAAAATAGGAGAAGGGAGGAAATTTTGATGGCATATCATTGTTGAGGAGAAAAGGGAAGGAGATAAAAATGTCAAAAAGAGCATAATTTGAAAAGAAAAGAAAAAGAGATAGTCATTAGTAAAAGATTAAGGAATTAACTTAGTTCTAGACCAAATCAAAAGAAAGAAAACGAAAGACAAAAAGTGCTAAAGAAACAAAAGGAGATTAGTAAGAATGCTGATCTTAGGCCTCTTGGGCTGCAATTTTAGGCTTAAAAGTTCAACTATCCACTAAGATCTGGATAGTCCTCAAGAGGTTGGGGAAAATGCAAAGCTTAAGTATTAGGTCTAAGGCTTAGGGATTATTTGGCCTCATTAATTGACCTCTGGCTTGTGGGACTCGGTAACATAAGCACCCCAATCAACACACAGTCTGGTTCAGTGCACCTAAGTATCAAAATCACGCAAAGGCGTTAAATCTGTTTTGAAGAAAGTTACCTAGACTAGGAGCAGCTGATCAACACATGTTGATTTGGACAAGTTCCCGTCATAGAGTGGCGGGAAATTCCCTTTGAAGATGTGCAATAACGTATTGTCTCCTCGGTGCCTGTCTCCTATGATATCTAAATATCCTACCGGGGGCATGTAAGCATCTTGTGCTGGTCCAGATGCCATGGACGGCATTATCATAAAATGTCTACTGCTAAGGTCTGGATTTAACTACAAAACACCATGGGTAGGATTATCTCGAAATCTCGAAAGCCAGGGTTCTGGGGGTTGCCATGGGCGGTGCTATCTCGAAGAATCAATTACTAGGGACCCTACGAGGATTGATGGTGGGAACTAGGAATCCGATGTAGACTGTGTTGTAAAGCTAATCCTAGGCTAGAAATAAAAAGGAAAGAGAGAGAAAACTCTACAAAAAAAGGAAAAGTTCTTCTGTCTCTCTCTTACAAAAATGCGCTGCAAACTGAACCTGGGCTAAAACTTGTTGCAGGCATGGGTGCTTCAACCACGGAGTTCAACGAACCTTAGGTTAGTTCCTGTGGGCCTTAGAAACCTTCGCGGCAGACTGAGGCTAAAGTGGTTAGGTCTGAATCTTGGTTGGTACTTGAGTACCTCTAGGGCTACTATCAGCATTCTAACCTAATCTACAAAAGAAAGAACACATCAAAGTTTTAAGCATCAAAAGGCATATGGTCTAGAATCAAAGTTAATACCTTGAAATTTTGCTAAGGGCTAGCAAAAGCTAGGCATGGGGGTATGATGAGAACACCATCATAATCAATAAACTAGCTCATTTTGATCCAATTAAGTTAGTAAATGTTCCTACATAACTGCTAGAGAGTCATATTTCACTGCATAATCATTCTGAGCGAAAAATAAGAAACTAGGATTGAAATTGCAATTTTACCATCATATCATAAATGTAGTACAACCACAGGTTTTCCTAAGGGTTCATTAAGGGTTAAATGATCCTAAAAGTTTAACAAGTGGGTTAGAACAATTAGAAAAGGGTTTGCACGTGTTCTGAGAATTAAATGACTTTTGAAATCCAAAAATAGACCTGCTTAATTAACTAAGGTTTTGGTTAAGATAAAATTCACCTAAACCTTTGTAAATTCATAAAAAAATATTCTCTAGGATTTGGAACCTTCAATTTGACCATCAGAACCTGTTTTGACCCAGAATAGAGTTTCAGACAGACATTTGTCCTAATTTGGATTTTTACATCAATTACCTAGTCAAACATTGTCAAACCAAAATCCAACATTACCATTGGATTTCTTAGGTCTAAATTAGGTTTGCACCAAAATTTGGACTCAAGATGAGTTTGTCTTGACCTAGTTTGTAACTTGGTCTTGTCTGATTACATTTCTGCCCTTAACTTTCAAAATCTTTTCAAATAGCCCCTAACTTTGTCATCATTCTCACAAAAAGGTCCCTACCGCCTTTAAACTTATTCCTACTTGCATCGACGACCACAATTTGGAAAGAACTCCTTGATTTCTTGACGAATCCCTTTCAAATTTGAAAGGGAAGTTTGTTAAGAAATTCCCTTTTGAACCAAATCCCATGCTCCAAAACCTTCCCAATCTCTCATGCGAATGCATAAGAGATTTGGGTATCAAGGAATTTCCCAACTTTGGCAAGCCTTCCAAGCTTGGGAAGCTTGCTTCCCAAGCTCAAAACTTCCTCCTGAGGTCTAGAAAAGGACCTCCCACTATTGGGATATCGTAAGTCATGTATTTGATCAGAATGCATCGTAGTATAGTTGCAAAATGCGATAAAAAAACTAATTTATAAGATAACGAGACTTGAGTCCTGATCGTTCGTCTCTGGGAGGCATTTATGGAAATGCAGATTTAAAATCGATCTCACTCACTCTACTTGCTTAAAATTGCACGCTAGTTTCTAATCGTCGGATCAATGTTCGGCTACTTTCATTATGAACCCTAATTACGTGTGCATGTGTTAGATAGATGACAAATGTGAAAGTGTGGGTTTCAGTACTTACGATTCTAGTTATGTGGTGGCTGTTTATGGAAAATGCGTTAATAGTTAGATCCTCGATATTTTCAGGTACCAACATTCTAGTTGCAATAGATAATAATTAAAAGCAGGCAACTTTAATCACACAAAATATATTGCAATAAGCTCATGGTGATTCTCAACACACATATATATATATATATATATAGGGAAAGATCATTCATTGATTCGTCATGGTGTTTGAACATGGAACTCATGGAAAGCTTATAGAGGAATGCTTGGAAACACAAATCTAGCTAGCATAAAACAATCGCATGCATGAATCTTAAGGGGGATTATGCATGCATCATCGGGGGAGAATATAGAGCTATATTACTAAGTAGTAAATAAAGCATGTAAACTATGAAGAACTAAGCTACTAATCTACCAGAAATAAGGGCATTCGAAGGTGGGCTCCGATGGCCTTTGAGTTCTTGGGAAGGTTTACAGAAGCTGTACTAGGGCTAGGGTACCTTAATTTAGGTTCCTAAGGGGTTGGAATTGGGTTTAGGGAGCTAAGAACTCAAGATCAAGGCTTGAATTCCAAAACAGGAACTGGAGAGCAGTTCCAGACATCCAATAAAAGTGCTAAAAGACTTATAGTGAA
The DNA here is from genome assembly GCA_037157565.1 of Thalassia testudinum. Lineage (NCBI taxonomy): Eukaryota > Viridiplantae > Streptophyta > Magnoliopsida > Alismatales > Hydrocharitaceae > Thalassia > Thalassia testudinum. The sequence continues at coordinate 19,303,393 of JAZHRO010000063.1, forward strand.
AAATCGGAAGTCCAGACTTCAAGTCTGGATGTCTAATCAGAGTCAGGAAGGTTTCTAGGTTTTGTCTTTGGTATTCTGCAGAAATTGGACATTTGACCAAGTGTCTGGACATCCAATAACACTGTAGAAGTGGGTTTAAGGTGTGCAGGGGTTGGCTAAGGGTTTTGGATGTCCTATAACTCATCTGGACATCCAGATAGAGGCTGGAATTAGGGTTTTAAGGTTTCCTAGGGTACGGTGACCTAATATAAGGGTGGCTAAGGCTTGGGGAGGCTTCTAGGCTATCTTAGGGTTAGGATGGACCAAAGTTCTTCATAATTTATTGGTTTATTCCTACTTAATAGAATAGCATACCTTAACTCCCATACATTATTATCTACTACATCTAATCTAGGTCTTCCGCTCCAACTCTACTGCAACACCAATTTTTCTTTATTCTTCAGATCCAGCTTTAGATCCACTTCAGATCTAGCTTCTGATCAGCTTATTACCTACAATTGCCATAATGCACCTAATCAGCACATTATAGCATTATTTTATGCATAGCTAAAAGAAAGCAGTAAAGGTGCTAGTAATGCTTATGCATGCATGAATTACCCTAACTTATGCTAAGTCCTAGCCTAATTTAGGTCAATTAAGACCTATGATTGCCGCACAATCACCTACTCTAACCATCCTTACACTCGAAATTGGCCAAGATTCGCCCCCAATTCCTCTCTCTATCTCTTGGCTGAAAGTTGCTCGACGTTTGGTGAGCCCCTCCATCCATCTTCGTCCTCCATTCACAATATCAGTAGTGGAGTCATCCTCCTCATTTCTTCCCATGTCGAGCTGTACCAGTCGACACCCTGATCACCTTCTTCCTCATTGATTCCCTCTCTCTGGAGCTATTCTCTTCTCTGGGATCGGCAACACCACGACCGGCGCCTTCTCCTTCCCACTTCGTCTGTTAGTACATTAAAGTACTCCTTAACCTCTTCATCATCACACCAACACTTTTGACACGTCGTTTCGACCTCGACCACACCTTCGCGACTTCATCTTCCACTACTCTAGCCATACCTCCGGCGAGGAACATCTCGCTCCACACGGCACCAAACTCCTCGCCGAGTACCTCAAAACCTCCAACACACCTCTCAACTCATTTCCTCTCTTTCAATATCCCATTCCATCCACTCACACCACCCCTCGAACGGACCCATCATCTTCGACCTAACCCGTCACCGTCCAACCTACACCCTCACTCATGCCACGCCACACAACTACCACCACACTCGCCACTCCACGGCGAATCTGCTAAGCCTTCTAACATGGCCACGAGGCCCTTATTGTTGGATTTCAGGTTCTACCCTTCGTTGCCATTAACGAAGGTACTCCAAGCTTGCTTGGAGCCATGTTCTTGCGGAGCGAGCTCCAGGCTCTATCCCCAGGTTGCACAAGAACAACTCGCCAACACGTCCAGGTGGGCACTTGGACGCATTGACCATGCTAGCTACGCCAATTGAAGGAGGAAGTGATGTTGCAGAAGCGTGAAGGAGAGGGACGCAGATAGACCCACATCGGAAGCCACTGAAGTGAAGCATATGCAAAAGTTGAATTTGTCAAGTGGGCTTACTGCCTCCAAACATTGGGTGAAGTCTCTCTCACCCACGCACCGCCTCGTTCGTGACCTCTGCCTGCGGACCTGGCCTGACCTGTTAACCTGCCTAAGCTTCACTCCTCGCTAACCACCCACTGTCAGTGAGCCTGGACCTGGGTACGCTAGGTCCAATAACCCGATTACCCCTGTGGCTCAGGGAGAGCAGATCCTAAAGAGAGAAAGAGAGTCTATGTAGGTAAGGGGAGGGTTTTTCTCTTGTTGAGACCTGGCTAACACTTAGCCAAATTCAAGTAGCCTCTCTCCTACTATTGTGTGAAGAAAGCCAGCGAAAGAAGAAGCATAGTTGCAAAGACAAAGAAGGAAAGAAGAGAAGAACAAGAGCAGAAGAAGAAAAAGAGAAAAGAAGAAGAACAGAGAGGCTTGAGAAGTTTAAGCCATCTGATTAGTAAATCAAACGATTGGTTTGATTGCATTTCATTTCATACATACATTGAGTTCATTTAGCTATCATTGTAAGGAGTATTTGGTGATTTAAATCACCATTTTACCCCATTATTTTTGCAGTTTGACACTTGATCCTAGTGCTACTTTATTCTAGAATAGTTTTTGTTTCCAATTTCATACCTTTCTTGTCTTAAATTGTAATTTTGAGATCTAAATTCCATATTGCTCTTTTGTTCGACTTCAAAACTTTTTTGAGTAATAAATTTATTTGTTTGAGCGCTATCTTAGCTATACTACAACACACCAATCTTAAAACATCGATTTAGCGACCGTGAACACTCGTTCACCTCCATTTTTCTCCACTACAACAACCGAGTGAGGGAGAAGGAGAGGAAGAGTGGGGAGCAGGAAAAGATCGGAGGAGAGGGGAGATGTACAGAAGGTAGAGGGAGGGTTGTAGGGGGTCCTGAGTAGCCATCATGGGGAGCTGCTGCAACTCTTAGCATGGGAGGAGGGCTCGTGAGGCAGTCCTGTGGCCATGATTTCCATAAATTCAGATGTCTACAACACTTGTCAGACATCTGGAGGGGTTGCCGAATGTCTGGGAAGGACTCAGGACATTTGGTAAGCATGCAGAGTGTTGCGGTGCCAGAGACATTAGGAAGGTGTGTTGGCGTGGTGTTCAAGGCACTTTAGGATGTTTGGGAGCATCGTTAGACATCCGACTGCTCTCCCAGATGATTGGGAGCAGTGCCAGACATTTGGAACACCCTCAGACGCTGGTGGAGGGTTTCAAATGTTTGAAAAAGATGTAGAAAGCAAAGTGAGATCCCACACTTGTTTAAGATGTCTAGGACTCTTTCCAAATGTCTGATTTTGGTCAGGATGCGTGTTTTGGGTTGGTTCAGGGCACAAACAGAGTTGGTTTTACACAAAGTTTCCTTGGTTTCCATTTGAAATTCTCTACATGTTAGTGTCATACCTATGCTATTTTGAACTCGTTTGACATGTTGTTCAATGATATAGGTCTCTAATCCGTAGTGTACACGGGACCCGCGGAGACGTCGAGATCTATCATACGAGCCCCCATTGCACCTGTACATCCTGGTAGAGTGGCCTTCTCTACTTTTGTGGTTTGAATTAGTAAAGTGCATATTAAACTAGAAATTTCTATTTGAAACCTAGGTTAGGAGATGAACCCTAGGAGCAAGAATGTGAATGATTTATTTTTCAGTGCATGAAATCTGAGAATGAATGTTGTTAAACTTTATATTGTGATAACTAGAATATTAAATGATGAGGTGATCATTTATTCTATAAATGATAATTGCTTATCCTGTAAATTCACGAGCTCTCTGTTATATGAATAAGAAACCAGACTGCTAGACAGATACATGACAAGTAGTATGCATGAACCCTATAGGGAACTAGGAAAGGAATCATAGTACAGTAATATGGATATTTGATGTATGATGGGACTCGTTCTATATGGGCATGTTGGTAGGTTGTTCGGACTTGGACATAGGAAGTGAGCTGGCCCTTGTGTACGTGGTACCGAGGAGAGCAATTGTCCCTTTACTATGGGAAGTAAGCTGGCCCTTGAGTACGTGGTACCGAGGAGACCAACTATCCCTTTAGTGTAGGGGAAGCTAGTTGCCCCTTGGGTTGGGACCCGAGGGTTAGGATTGGCTACCCTACACTGACTCCTATTAGGCGCACTGGGCAAATCGGAATAGTCGGGCGAGGGTATGCAGACTGTTGAGGGGTGAGGCCCCTGTTTTGTTCTATGCTATACGTTTAGGCATACTAGCTAGTGGAAAGGATTGACCACATCCTAGTGTGGAGTAGCTACCGGTGTGTTTATCGCACGTGTTGTAGTCACTACTGCGTCACGATTGTGACCCCAGGTGGTAGACCGAGTGTAGGACTACCGCGGGGTACTCCCTCAACTAGGAGAGTGTCACATGTACATCCTGCATCGTGGGAAAATTGCAATCAGGATCATTCCCTTAGGGAACAAGTGGATTTTGAAATGTTGTGCACCCATACTAGAAACCAAATCAGAAACACATAGATGATTTAAACGAAAAACAGATAATAATACATAACTGAAAATTGTATGATTAGTTAGCTGCTTGTTCCTTTATGTTTAATTGCATGTAAATAACATATACACCACTCTACTTAACGTTAACTAGCTACAGATATATGTAACTTTTTCGGGTCAGGGAGTTGAGCAGCCAACACCACCGGCTGCAGAGGGTGCTAGGCCCTGTCGAGCCCAGCAGTAGTTTGTTCTTTCTGTTTTAGGGACTATAGTTACTCTTCGTTAGTATTTTTAGTATATGTTGGAACCTGTTGTTGTTTGTGTCCTTTTTACATTGTTGTGATGGCATAGCTAGCAAACTTTGTTTTTCACTTGTAGAGTGTGGTTCTTTTGAACTATGTTCTACTTTCCGTTGCTACCTTTCTCTTATTCGCTTAGTTACATTGCATGTGTGGTTGTGGAAATGTTTAGCCTTGCATTTGGTTTGTTTCTCGTTGGACTACTGGGTCTTGGGGTTAGTCGAGGTAAGTCGTTCCCAGGTTCTACGAGGGGCTGGGTTTGGGTTGTAACAGGTATTATAGTCCACAATCCGTCAATTGATGTCTCAAGGCACGAGATGATTTTGTGTAACTTCCTACGGTACAAGACTGGTATAAGCCACCTTCCTGGCTGAAAAGATAGCTTATACCCCTAATGTTACCACTCTTCGTCACCTTGGGGTCATTGCGAAAAGGGGTGGTGGCAATGTCGTGTAGCATGAACACATACAAGTACTATGTATGCTTAACCACAGACAGCCAATGGCCCATCCACTGGACAGGAAAGAGCCAAATGATGTAGACAAAATTATTGATGATAAAATGCCTATTTATGCATGTTCCTAGGCTTAGATTTACATTTCATGTTATAAATATTGCATAGCATGCACCATCTTACATATAGAGTAGTTATGAATATTTTAGGTTAATTACATACTTTTTATGGCTAGGAGGGAAGGAGATTTATTTCAGGGCCACGGATGGATGATCTAATCATATAGATCTAATCGGGACAATGATCGGAGTCCAACTCCTCCAAAATCATCTAGATCAGAATCTCGTAGCATCATATGAAGTTCGAGGAAGATCAATAGCCAAGGGGTAATGTGACATCCATACGGGCTTTGTATGAAAAATCCAACCATATGGATGGATTTGGAGTGATGATCGCAGTCCGGTAGTGTGGAAATCACCTCGATCCAAGCATCGTGGCACCCTTTGTAACAGACAAAAGATGGACGGCCCAGATGGCGCCATGTGGCACCATCTTGGCTGGCCAACATCGGCCAGGAGTGCCCACCCACACCACTCTTCATCTGCGACCTCCATTCCCAGCCATTGGATCTTGATCCAACGGCTGAGAAGCCTTCGCATTGCTCTCCTCTTCGTGACACAAAGGAGGGCCTAGCACATTGGCTAAGCACTCTTCATAGATCAAATGGCATGGGGTCGAATTCCGTTGAAGCTTCCTCGCAGCATCAACTGAAATTTGGCTACCAGAACTTCATCGAGTGACCATGAAGCTTCCATGCGGTGCAATCCCATGGGCTAGATTGGCGCATGCGTGCAATCACGTGAAATCACACGCACGATCATACGCGGGCGCAAACTTAAGACGTCTGCTAGCGTTGTCATCCATCTAATGCCGATCCAGTGGTGCACGCACCTCTCTTCAACACCAATGGTATGCGTCTCAAAGGGTGTGATCAGTGGGTGCACCTGAGCCCTCAGATCTTAATCGAACGGCGGGGAGGTGCTCAAATAGATGCCAACGGAGATAGAGCACGAGCACCATCAAGATTTAGCGACATTTGGGGCATTGGTTGGCGCAGATCTTCAGTGATGCATTTGATGTCACTACAGCCCTTGGACGGATTTCCTCCTCTTCCCTTCACTATAAAACGACCACTACACCTCCCCTTCCTCTTCATCTATTCCTTTCTTCCGCTTACCACCTCCAAGGCTCTAGACAGAGCTTGTCCCACGCCTGGGATGCTCCTCTAGAGTAGAATCAAATATTTTTCCCTCCCCTCATCCCCATTCGTGGAGTATCCTGCGGCCGTCTTCTCACGTACTTCGGGAAGTAGATCCTTTCCATGATGTCATCCTGCCCCGCCCTTCGTCTTCCGGCTCCATCCTCATTCGTCTCGCTCCTCACCACCTTCCTCCAAGCGATGTGAGAGCAAGTCATCCTCCAAGCAACCGTCGAGGGGGATTTCTCTCACCTATCTCTATCTTTACTGCTTCATAGTATAGTTTTCCCGCTTTCCTCGTTGTAATAAACATTTGATTATAAAAATACATGATTGTTTCTCACTCTGTCTCTCCCTTTTTATTTTGCAAGTAGATTAGCTAGAATTCATCGGCATGATCTCTTGCTTGCTAAAAATACCAAAAAAATTAGAAAAGATAAAAATGACAGAAACAAATAAAAAGTGAAACGTGTATTTTTCAAACCAAACGTTCACCTCCTCGTGTTCGACCCGGGCCTCACTTTTCGAGTTTCGATTATAAATTTTATCTGATCAACGGATTTTCTTGTGAATCGAACTACGACGACGAGTATTCAAAACTCCAATCCTCTCCATGTATGAATCCGACGCAATAATTTTGGTGCCATTGTCAGGGAGGCATTGCCCTTTGGTTTTTTTCTTGTGTTTCCCACATTGCTTACATATTTTCTAACTTATCTTTCTTCAATTTATTGTCTTGTAGGAACCCGATCGAGGAGTTGAAGGCAGTAGATTAGAGTAAAGTGCGACTAGAGACATTTGCAGGTTATCCCCCCCACCCACCCACTAGATTTTCATTCCATAACCTAACAACTAAAACTCAAATCAACTTAGGTGCTTGCATAAACCCTAGGATAGATTTAATTGTTCGATTGTCACTTCGCCTCATCTCACCCACCTGCATATATTAAAAAATAAAAAAATACTCTTCTCTTGTGGGATTTAACTAAAAGCTAGACACTAAACACCCACAACTTCTCATCCTAAGCCGCACAATCACACTGATTCTACCACTTAACCGGAATCTGACCTATGGATCTAGTACACCTTAACTCAACACATAAATAAGTGAGTAGACAATTTGAATAGGTTAATCATCTTTTGTGCCTTAATCAAGTGGTGTGGTTGGGGGTTACACTAGGAATTAGAGGAACTAGCCCAAGGAAGAACCTTCTTCCCAACCACTCCCTCTAACTGGTTGGATTGACTGGATAAAAGTAGAACAAATCATTTATAATCTCAAGATGGGTCCTGGGAGTCTATAGGTCTTTAAGCTAACCCACCTAAGGACAGGGTTGGTTGCTTGTATTGCAGGGCTCTTTTCTCTCTTCTGATTTCCCTCCTATTCTACCATGTATCCTTCCACATCCTAAACTCATTTCCCATCCTACCCTCCTTCCACCACTTATACCCATGATGATTACTATCCCGACTCGACTTGTAATTACCCATCCACTAGCTAGGATAACTTTGATTGGGGATACGATACTAGACCTCAGTATCTAGGGCCTAACCCTGGACAACATGACTATGATTACTTTCCTTCCCAGAGCTACAATGATTATAGATCTCCACCCTTTAATGACCAAACCAACCCGATCTACAATCAGAAAGGATATGATGATTATAACACCTACCCTCCCCAATATTCCACTGGATATAGGTTACCACCATTCTCTGAGCAACTTGAAATGACTTACTATTAGGGAGGGACTCGCGAACCTCAATATCTTGACTCCACTGGAATGAACCCAAACCCACCCAACCTTGACCCAAACCATTCGGTTTAGGTGAACCAGGTCCAAGATAGGGTGTTGGCTAACTTGAGGAACACCATCCAATCTTTAGAAGCTCAGCCAATACCATGCATTGAAGCATTGGAGCCTATGATAAAAATGATTGATGAGCTGAATAGCTCTTTATTGTATTTGCTCGAACATGTTAAGGATAGGGGCCTGAGTGAGTTTCTACTTAGGAAATTGTCAAGGTTGAGGATCAAATTTGTGGTTGCCCTAGTCCAATCTTGGGATGATTCCCCAGATGAACCCCCCTTAAGAGAGCAAATGTCTGAACCTACTCAGGCGCATGTCGGGGGGGATACATGTTCTTAGACCGGGGATGACCAGGTTGGGCTAGAGCAACCCATTGAAGATGACCAGGAGGGAAGGAGATTTATTTCAAGGTCTTGGATGGATGATCAAACTGTATGGATCTGATCAGAACAACGATCGGAGTCTAACACCTTCGAAATCGTCAAGATCAGAATCCCGTAGCATCATATGAAGTCCAAGGAAGATCAATGGCCAGGGAATGCGACATCCATATGGGCTTCGAATGAAAAATTTGATCGTACAGATGGATCCAAAGCAACGATCGTAGTCTGACAACATGGAAATCACCTCGATCAAAGCACCGTTGCCCCCTTTGCATTAGACAAAAGATGGGTGGCCCAGATGGCACCATGTGACGCCATCTTGGTTGCCCAACATCGGCCAGTAGCACCCGCCTACACCACTCTTCATCCACGACCTCCATTCATAGCCGTTGGATCTTGATGTAAGGACTGAGAAGCCTTCGCACCACTCTCCTCTTCGTAACACAAAGGTGGGCTTAGCGCATTGGCTAAGCACTCTCCGCAGATCAAATGGCGCGGGGTCTAATCCCACTGAAGCATCCTCGCCGCAACAATTGAAATTCAACCACTGGATCTTCATCGAGTGACCACGAAGCTTCATTGCGATGCAATCTCGTGGGATAGATTTGCACACGCCTCTATGATGCCGATCCAGCAGTGTGCACGCCTCTCTTCAATGTCAGCGATATGTGCCTTCAAAGGGCGTGATCAACGAGTGCACCTGAGGCTTCAGATCTAGATCAAACAGCAGGGAGGCGCTCTAACAAATGCCAGTGGAGATAGAGCATGAGCGCCAGCAGGCTTTAGTGACATTTGGGGCATTGGTTGGAGTGGTTCTTCAGTGATGCATTTGATGCCGCTATAGTCCTTGGATGGATTTCCTCCTCTTCCCTTCAGTGTAAAAGGACCCCTACACCTCCCCTTCCTCTTCATCTCTTCCTTTCTTCCTCTCACCACCTCCAAGGCTCTAGAGAGAGCTTGTCCCGAGCTCGAGATGCTCCTCTAGAGTAGAATCAAACATTTTTCCCTCCCCTCATCCTCATTTGTAGGGGATCCTGCAACTGTCTTCTTACCTACATCGGGAAATAGATCCTTGCCACAATGCCGTCCTGCCCCACCCTCCGTCTTCCAGCTCCATCCTTAATTAATCCAGCCTCTGTAGCAGCCCCTACAGTAGAAAGAAGATGGACAACCCAGATCACACCACATGGTGCAACCCAAGCTGCCCATGCGCATGCACGCACCACCACACACGCACAGTAGCGTGGGGTGATCCATTTAACAAACGAGCTTGAGGAATCTGATGAACTATTTGACAGCTCGATAATAGAGGAATTTGATTCAGTTGGGGTTAACTTGGAGGATTTGAATTCTGATGATTTAATTAGTGACCCCATTCCTCATCCGCACCTCGGAGAGCTGACTTTTGAAATCATTATGCCCAAGTAAATCCTGATTCAGCAACAATTGTTGGACTTTGGTATTTTAGATGGGGTGTACAATGATCTAGAGGTCCCAGAAAACTTGATCTTGGAGGATAGGAAGTTGGAAATAAAAATTTGGGAAACTATTTCTGAGGGAACTAAGATTTTGTATCTAAGGGTTCTTGTTGACCTGAAACCACCTACTTTTTACAAAGACCCTTATGATGCCTTTGATGTGCGACCCAAGCTTGGAATAACTTATTATTTTTCTGAGATGAACGTTAAGTGGACATTTGAACCTAGCAAACCAAATCTACCTTTTGTCTGACACTTTATTCTTGGGTTGCAACAACCAAATCGCAAACCGGGCCTTAAAAGCACAATAATCTTTGATTCTGGATGATTTTCATCTAGAACCTGAGAACTACTCGACCTTGGGGCATGGATCTGCACCACAACTTGGTCCACATTTGCAAACATCTTCTATTGGTGGGTCTGAGGAATAATCTTTTGATTTTGATTCTGATTCGCACTTGTGAATTCTCCATTTCTTCCTTGTATGTATTTTATGCCTAGTTAAAGGCATTAAACTTAGCTCGTGTGTATACTCTCTTCTCTCTATGGAGCTGATCATATTTTCACAAAATTCAGGTGATATTCTGCTTACTCTACCCTTTTCATGTCTTTATTTTTACAATGAGGGCAATGCATTATTTAGGCATGGGGGATGGATAATTAATTCTTGAAATCATTTTGTTAACTTTGTAGAATTTCTTTTAGTTTCTTAAAAAAAATGAAAATTCAAAAAGAAAAAAAAAAGAAATTAGGAGAAGAGAACTTAGGCATTTGGAAGTTATTAACTTTAGGAAACGATACGATAGGACCTGAACACTTAGACTCTTCAAGTCTTTGGGCTTAATTAGCTTGGGTGTCCACTCGAATGTGCACCTAGTCTTGAGTACTCGCCAAATAATTTTAGTTTAATTTGGTAAATAAATTGGAATGATAAGTACACGACTTATCAACCCACCCTCTGATTTGAGGGGAATTTAAGTCTAAGCATCTACACACTATTTGCACTAACTCACTTTCCAAAGGTTTTTACAGAAATTCGATTGCTAATAAATATTCTAGGGTGGCATGGATGGCAAGTTGTCGGTGGTAATAGCTCATCGGTAAGTTGTCCAGAGCCCAGCCACATGATTGTTCTCTTCATACTACTTGAGGTAAATCTTAAATCAAGGAAGCCACCTACTTAGGAAAAAGAAAAAAAAAAAACCTAATGGGAACACCATCATGAGACATAACTAGCTTAATTTGATCAGATTAAGTTAGTAAATGCTCTTACATAACCTCCAAAGAATTGTAATTCATTGCATAATCATTTTGAGAGAAAGATAAGAAACTAGGGTTAAAACTATAATTTTACCAACATATCATGAATGCAGTACAACCACAGGTTTTCTCAGGGGTTAATTAAGGGTGAAATGGTCCTAAAAGGCTAACAAGTGGGTTAGAACAGATAAAAAAGGATTTTCATCTGTTTTGAGAATTAAATAACTTTTGAAACCCAAAAAATAGACCTACTTAATTAACTGAGGTTCTAGTTAGGATAAAATTCATTTAAACTCTCTAAAATTCATAGAAAAATGTTTTCTAGGGTTTTAAACTTTCAATTTGACAATCAGAACCCATCTTGACCCAAAATAGACTCTCAGACAGACATTTGCACTAATTTGGGTTTTCTCATAAATTACCAAGTTAAACGTGGTCAAAACCAAAATCCAACTTCACCCTTGGATTCCTTATGTCCAAATTAGGTTTATAATAAAATTTGGGCCCAATTTGAGATTATCTTGGCCTAGTTTGCAACTTGGTTCTCTCTGATCACACATATGCCCTTAACTTTCAAAATCATTACAAAAAGGCCCCTATTTTGTCATCATATTTGCAAATAGGTCCCTGGCACCATTAAAGGCAACTTTGAGCTTCACCATCTAGATTGAGCGAGGATTTCTCGCTCGATTCTCAATCAATAAGTCTCAAAATAGATACCCTGATTCTTGACGAAGTTCCCTTCCATTTGAGGTACATCTTGGGTTCCAAGTCTTGCCCACATCCTATTGCGAATCATTTGAAATTTGGGTTTCCAACTCTAGCAACCTTCTACGCTTGGGAAGCTTGCTTCCCAAGCACTAATTGCCCTCTGATGGCCTAAAAAAGGACCACTAGATCAAACTATTCTCCCCACACTCGAATTCGGCCTTGAGCACCTCTAATTCCTCTCCTCTCTCTTGGCTGAATTGCTCCTCGACGTCCGATGACCCTCCCTGCCTCCATTCTTCCTTCATTTGCATTATCGGCTACGGATTTGTCTCCCTCAGCTTTCTCCATGTTGCGTAATATCGACCGATGCCTCTATCTCCTTCGTCCTCTCCGTTTCCTTCCCACCGGAGTCACCATCGTCCCCAACGTTGACCACACCATAACCAGCGCCGCCTCTACCCTACTTCATCTGTTATCTAGCCCTATTGATGCCTCATCTTCCACTTGTCATTTCCATGCATTCGCAACCCTGATTCAACCACCGACTCACCCTCACCCCCTCCATCTTCCACCTCGCCAGCGTACCTCCGGCGAGCCCTAGTGGCTTCCACACTCACCCAACCATGCCGCTTCCACGCTCCTCACCATCGCCTCGACCCACCTGCGAAAACCACTCAAGTAATTGAAGGGATTGGCCTCTCTATTGCCTCTCCCAACTCACGCACTTTCACACACATTCCGTAAGGTTGACAGGCATCCACATCCACTCGCATGCAACGCCACCTCCACCGTTACATTCGTCAATGTTCGGCGATCCTCCTGAGCATTTTTGACAGGGTCGAGAGGCCTTATTCTTAGTTTTTAGGTTACAGGTCTTGCCCGCCATTAACGGCATGCTTTGAGCAAGCTTGAAGCTTGCTTCACCCTTGATAGCACTAGGCATCCTACTCCAGGCACAGCGGAATCCCGCCAGGAACACAACCTGGGGACCAATTTGGCCCTTTGACAGGGTCTTTGATCGGAATTAGACAAATCAACTATTGCAGTCAGTGCGTGGAAGAAGCAAGGGACATTTAGTCCCACATCGGAAGCGGCAGAATAGTTGTAAAAGGAAAAAGTGGTAGAGGCTTATCGCCTCAAATCACTTGGGGGGTGAGGTCCCCCGTACCCTCACGTGCCTCATCTGCGACGCGCTACTTGCAGACCTATTGCAGATCCGATAACCCGCCTAAGCCTTATACACTCCTTGGCGGCGATCCACGCTGGTAGCCCTAGACCCGGGTACGCTCTAGGTCCGAATACCCGATAATCCTGTACTGTTTGAGGCTCTGGGAGAGCGTGACCCAAGGAGAGAAAGAGAAGAGAGTCTACATGGGGTAGGGGATGATTTTTCTCTCTGGAGAAGTTGGCTAACACTTAGCCAAAATCTGAAGACCCTTTCCCCTATGCGTGATGAAGAGCAGAGAAAGAAAGAGAAGGAAGTGAAAGCAGCAAAAGAAGAGGAAGAGAAGAGCTGCTCAAGAACAGAGAAAGAGGAAGAAGAATGGAGAAGGAAAGCAAGAGAAGAAAAAGAAATCAGAGAAAGAAGAAGCAAAGAAAAGCACTGTTCATCAGATGTTTAAGACGTCTGATTGAATAATCAAATGGTTGACTTGAGTTTATTTCATTCATAACTATTGAGTTCCATTAGATATTATTTGTATGGAGTAATTGGTGATTCAAATCACCATTTTACTCCATTCTTTTTGTAGTTTGACACTTGATCTTATTGCCACAATATTTTGAATCAATTTTTGATTATAATTTCTTATCTCTATTATTTTAAATTGTAATTTTGAGAACTGAATTCCTACTTGCTCCCAGTGAATGACCTCGGACTTTTTCGAGTATAAATTTTATCTACTTTTCGCGAGATTTCAACTATACTACAACACAACGATTTAAAACTCAATTTCAAGTGAATAACATTTTGGCACCATTTCCAGGGAGCAACGTCCAATTTAGATCTCCTGATTGCAATATCAAACTTGTTACTAACTTGCTACATCTCTTTTGATTGTGATCTGTTTCAAGGACTCGTTAAAGGAAGATCAGTCGCACACCAGCCACTCCAGGGGCAGGTGAAACACAAATCGAAATTTCTTCTATGCCCCTGATTTTGAAAAGCTAAAAAAGGAAAAAAAATCAATTAGGGCTACTTGCATTATATTCTTAGACTAATCATCAAGTTGCCTAATTTGATACATTCTATTTAGACAACATTCAAACCTCGATTTGTGCACCTACTTGAAGCTTAAGGTATTTAGGGCAATCACAATCTTGTTTGAGCCCTAGGTAGTACATTTGGATAAATTAAATTGGACTAATCAGAGCCAATTAAGGATTCCAATTTAGGATTTTAAAGACACACTTGCTTAATCATGAATTGATCTTTCCAAACAATGTGTACCTAAGCCTTGATAAAATTGATCTATTTAACCAAACCCTAAAGTCAGGCTCTTAATCTCATTTGAACACTAAAAGAGGGACCTAAAATTCTCAAAGGACAATACAGGTGAAGTTGACTGTTGAGAGTGCTTGATCGAGTTTTAGAAAGGTCACATTGTAGTATAGTCAAAAAGCATTGAAAACAAATACAATTTATTACTCGAATTTTAAAGTCTGACGTCAAACACAGGGAGCAAATGGAATTCATGCACTAAGCTCAATGAATGCAATTTGAACACATAATATTACTCAAAAATCTAATGAAAAGTATAAAGAATGAGTATATGGATAATAAAATGTAGCTAAAAATATAATTGAGGACTTATGAAGAATTGGACGTCTGATTACAAAATTAGACATCTTAAAATGAAGTGCTACAGTGCCTGTTTTTCTGATTTCTTTCTTCTACTGTTCCCCTTTCTCTTTCACTTTATCTTCTTTCTTCTATGTTCTTCTTTCTTCCTTCTTTGGCTTCTTCCTACCTTGGCTTCTTCTTGCCTTCTTTCTTCTCTTTCTTCTTCTCTGGTCTTAGCCTTGAGAACCTCAGCTTCTTTCTTCTTCCTTTCATCTGGCTCCTTTCTTCTTCAGCTCTGTTCTGACTTCTGCCTTAGCTTCTGCTTCGCCTTACCCTTCTCCTTCCTTCTTCCTTTTCCTTCCTTGGATTTGGCTAAGTGTGGAGCCAAGCTTCCCACAGCAAAACCCCCCTTCCCCTGCGTAGAGTTCCTCTCTTCTTTCTTCACTATTTCGGTTCACTCTCTTAGAGCCACATTCAGGTCGGGTAATCGGACCTAATGGAGACCCTGGTCTAGGCTCATCAGCGTGGGTGGTGCATGAGGAGTGAGTCAGTTCGGGTAAATGGGTCGTGGCTAGCTTTATGTGGGCAGTGCAGCGGACGAGGTTGTGAGATGGGGAGAGAGGGACCTCACCACGTGAGTAGGAGGCGATAAGGCCTATGCACAAAATCAATTTACATGCATACGCTCACTCGCCCACTTCCGAGGTGGGACTAAACGTCCCACCCCCTTGCACGCGCAGCAACAGCAAGTGTCTGGCTTTGATTGCGAAGCTGCACAGGCTTGTGGCTTCAATTGGCAGCCTGGACGCACTCGTGCCTCAAGTCCGCATCGCCTAGAGCAGCAACAGCTGGAACACAGGAAGAGAGCTCCAAGCTTCTTCATCCATGGTAGCTGGTGTGGTGCGAACCTGAAATCATGAGTACGACCTTGCGGCCACGTTAAAATGTCTAGGGAGATTTTACAAGGCATGATGAATATGTGGCGGTGGTCGGCGTGGCGTGGGAACGGCTGTGGTGGCAGATCTAGGGCGCTCTGTGGCCGTGTGAGTGGGTGTGTTCTGGGGCCTTTTGGGTGAGTGGCTAAGTGATTGGAGTAGTGGGAGATGATCAGTGGAGTGTTGTGGAGGTTGTAGAGTGGTTGGCAAGGTGGATGGAGGTGTGGAGTGACAGGGATGCCTCGCTGGAGGTTTGGCCAGAGGTGGCGAAAGTGAGGGTGATCGGTGGCGTCGATGGGTATTTTCAAGAAATAAAGAGGGGGAACAGGAGTAGGAGGGAAAGAGAAGTTAAGTAACCTAACCTAAGGACAAAGGAGACAGGAGAGGCATCTGGGCTGGTACGGCTGATGTCGGAGACGAAGATCTCCGTAGGTAAGGCGACGACGAAGATGAGGGCAGTGGTGGCGTCAAGGCTGGTACGATCGACGCGGATGAATGAGAGGAAGGCAACCCAACCACTGGTATTGTGGTTGGGCGATGAGAGAGAGAAAGGAACTGTTGGAGCTTGCGGAGAGGTTGTGGCTGGTGAGGCGAGACGAATTGAGGGTGGACTAGCCCAATTCCAAGCTGAGGAGATGGGGATGGATCAGGGTTTTCTTAAATAGTCTTTTGAGGATGGATTGTGCTTGGAAGCCAATCTTCCAAGCAAGGTATGTCCGCCGAAGTTGGAAGCTCAAAAAGACCTAAATCTCTCATGCATTCACATGAGAGATTGGATACAAATTACAGCTCATCATTGGGTTCACATTGGATGAGATTTCTCAGAGAATCTCCTTTTTAATTTTGAAGGGGATTCTTTGAGAGATCAGGGAGAAATCGCCCTTGCAATCTCGCCGGAGTAGGATTCCCTCCGCTATAATGGCAGATGGACCTAATTGCAAAGAATGAAGAAGAAGTTAGGGGGTCTCTGCTGAGGTTTTCGAAAGATAGGGGTAGAAATGTAATTAGGCTGGACCTATTTGCAAAGTGGATCAAGATGAATTCTTATTTGGTCCAAATTTTGGTACAAACCTAATTTGGACCTAAGGAATCCAATGGTGAGGTTGGAATTTGGGTTTGACCATGTTTATTTGTGTAATTTATACAAAAACCCAATTTAGGGCAAATATTTGTCTAAGACCCCATTCTAGGTTAAAATAGGTTCCAATGACTAAATTGAAGGTTCTAAACCCTAGAGAATACTTTTATATAATTTTTAGAGGGTTTAGGTGAATTTTATCCTGACCATAACCTTGTTTAATCAAGCGGGTCTATTTTAGGGTTATTGGAAGTCATTTAATTTCTAGAATTCACACAAACCCTTTTCTATTTGAACCAGCCTACTTTTTATCTTTTTAAGACCATTTGACCTGTGTTTAGCCCATGAGAAAACCTGTTGTTGTATTGCAATGGTGAAATTGCAGTTTTACCCCTTATTTCTTTCTTTTATCTCAGAATGGTTATTCATTGAATTAGGACTTCTAGTTGGTTATGTAGGACCTTTTGTTCTCTTATTTGGGTTAAAATGAGCTAGTTAGGGCTTATGATGGTGTTCCCATCATAGCCCCATGCCTAGCTATTGCTAGTCCCTTAGCAAAATTTTAAGGTTTTAACTTCGATTCTAGACCATGAGTTCCTTGATGTTCAAAAACTATGATAAGTGCTTTTTTTTCTTTTTGATTAAGTTAGAATGCCGATAGTAGGCCTAGAGGTACTCAAGTACCAACCAAGATCTGGACCTGACCAACTCTAGCCTCAGCCCACTACGAAGGTTTTTTAGGCCCACAGGAACTATCCTAAGTTTCCTTAGACTCCACGGTTAAAGCCCCCGTGCTTGTGACATATTTTAGCCTTGGTTCAGTTTGTAGTGCATTTTTGTAAGAGAGAGACAGTGGATTTTCTTTGTTATGAGAGCTTTCTCTCTCTTTTCTTTTTATTTGTAGCTTCAGATTGGCTTCTCAACACAGTCTGTATTGGATTCCTAGTCCCCATCATCAATCCTCGAATGGTCCCTGGCAATCGATGCTTCATGATAGCACTGCCTATGGCAATCCCCAAAACCCTGGCTTTCGAGATTTTGAGATAATCCCACCCATGGCATTCTGTAGCTAAATCCAGACCCTGGCAATCGACATTTCATGATAATGCTGCCCATGGCATCTGAACCAGAACAGGATGCTTACATGCCCCTAGTAGGATATGTAAATATCCTAAGAGACAAGCACCGAGGAGATGATATGTTATTGCGCATCTTAAAGGGGAATTTCTTGACTTTCCACGTCAGAAACTCATCTAAATCAACTTGTGTTGATCGGTCGCTCCTAGTCTAGGCGACCTTTTTAGAACAATTAAATGCTTTTGCGTGATTTTGATACTTATGCGCACCGAACCAGACTATGTGTGGATTGGGGTGCTTAAGTTACCGAGTCTCGCAAACCAGAGGTCAGTTAACAAGGCTGAATATTCCCTAAGCCTTAGACCTAATACTTAAGCTTCACATTTTCCCTAACCTCTTGAGGACTATCTAGATCTTAGCGGATACTTGAATTTTTAAGCCTAGGAGTCTTGCCCAAAAGGCCTAAGATCAGTGTTCCTACTAATCATTTTTGTGTTTCCTTAGCACTTTTTTCGTTTCATTTTCTTTTTTCTTGATATGGTCTAGAACTTAGTTAATCCTTTAATTTCCTACTAATGACTATATCTTTGTTTTCTTTTCATTTTGTGCTCCTTTTTTGAAAATTTTCACTTTTCCCCTTTTTCTCCTCATGATTTGTATGGCCTTAAAATTTTCTTTTCTCCATTTTTTTTGTTCTTTTTCACAATTTTCTATTTTTTTGGTATTTTTGGAATATGAGATTTTTTTTTGTGAGAACCCTTTTGAACTTTTGATTTTTGTATGTTTGCACTTTACTACCCCCCCATGCCTAAGTTTTGCAATGTCCTCATTGTAAACGGAGAGTGTGAAACAGTGTTGGGTTCAGGAATTTTTAGAATAGGATTTATCAGGTGGGCGAACGGGTCGGGAATGACTGTCGCAGACGATTTCAGGCTCTGGCATGTGTACCAGAGGTGGGATCGACTGTTCTAAGAAATTCGAACTCAGGGTGCAATAGACGTGAAGTACAAAAGGATAATCAGAAGGATCTCGAGTTTTTGGAGTAACAGGTGCCTCCCGTTAAGTGCTAAATTCAATGCCTTCTGCCGAGCGGAAAGTGGTTTGGAGAGTGAGTGGTCAAATCAGCTGAGTTTTGTAGAACAAGCACCTTGATCAAAAGCCTGGTTGGTCCAACCAGGTACTTGTTCAGATCAACCGGCTGTTAATGCAGCCCGAACCCAATCAATCTGGTGGGTTGATAAATGTAGATCAAGAGATGTGGAACCCAACATATACTATGGAGCTTGAAATGATATGGAAGTGTGAACTTAGGGTTTGGCTAAGTCAAATCAGCTTGGACAAAGTAGGGATCCGTAAAATAATTAGTGGATAATACGGAAACCCTACAGGAGTGATCAGAGGATGATGGAGCATGGTTTGCAGTCTGATCAATGTCCGAAACCCGATAAAGATGTGGAGGCGAATGATCTACAATCGACTCAGTAAGAGGGGAATTAGAATAGAAATTGAGTCTAGTTGCAGGTCGGGGTTGAAAATGAGTTTGGATGGG
Organism: Thalassia testudinum; assembly: GCA_037157565.1. Classification (NCBI taxonomy): domain Eukaryota; kingdom Viridiplantae; phylum Streptophyta; class Magnoliopsida; order Alismatales; family Hydrocharitaceae; genus Thalassia; species Thalassia testudinum. Next base: position 19,322,559 of record JAZHRO010000063.1, read on the forward strand.
TTCTATATATGTAGAGGAGGTGGCTTCAATAAGAATTGTGTATAAGGGCTCCTCTACAAAGGAATTACAGGGGGGCTCATTTAGAGAATCCTCATAGTAGCCATCAAATTCAAAAGTGAATGCCTAAAGAGTGTTTATAGAATGAGGAAAATCTGAGTCAAGAAAAGATTCGAATTTTGGGTTGCAGTCACTCTCAGCATTTTCTGGTTTTGACTCCTAAGGATTGAAAAGAAATGATTCCATCTTACTGGAACCTGAATTTAAATCAGTTATCTCGGGGTTCGAGACCTCAGAGTCAGAGTTGGAGAATGAATCATGTGAGCTGAGGTCATAGATTGGCTCATCATAGTTAGGAAACAAAGGTTCTTCAAAATCATGATAAGATTTGAAATCGTCGGAGAAATTGCGAAAATCAAGTTCTGAGTTTGATTTAAGATCAGAGGTTCCACCACAGAATAAATCACAAGATGTAGACTCAGCAACTTGACTTGTGTCTAGCTTAATCTTTGATTCTGAGCTCAAAAAGGTGTCCGTATTTGGTCTAGGCTCAAATTCTAGGCTTGTAGGAAAGACCGAATCAAAACCCCACTCTTTCAACTCGATTTCTATATCATAGATTGACGTGACTTCTGAAAAATCAATATGTAACTTTGAGGATGTTGGAGAAGGATATTCATCAAATAAAGGCCTAGAATCATACTCTTCATTTAAACTTTGATCTTCGTCGTACGGGGCCTTGTAATCTCCCCAATAAGTTTTAGATCCAATTCCAGGTTGAGGATGTGGGTTGAATCACTAGAATCTAGGTTAGGATTGCCTTCAAGGGTCACCTTATCAGAATAAGGGGTGGGATTTACACCCTCGAGAGGTTCTATTTTAATTTCATCATTACAGGAGTCTCGCCATTTTATGCTTGGTGAACCAGGATTTTGGTTTTCTATGGCTGGCTCAAAATCATGTTCTCCTGCACTTGGGACTTCCCAACCTAATTCAAGATTAGGCATGTTATATTCCATTTGGGTTGGGAATCCACAACAGCCTTGTGCCTCAAACCTTCGATTTGGGAAATCAGATTGATCCTCAATACTATTCCAAGATGTTTCATGAACTGTTTGAAGCATGTACGGGTATTTCTAATCGATAACTTGTTTCAACAATCTCGTCATCTCTTCCCATTTTTCAAGATCATCTTGGTGTTGTTCCCAAAGTACAGGATTCGTCATGCATTGGAGGTATTCAAAGTTAGGCAATTTTTCTATCTCAATGTATCCTGTTATGAGAATGTCTTGGGTTGATCCCTTTGTTGCTTTTGTTAATAACAATTGGGCACAGTTTATGATGAAGGTTGTTGTAGGTACATTAACTTGAATGTCTTCTACTGGTGTTGAGGTTTTGTACTCAATTTCATAAAACTGAAGGGCATCCTCAATCATTCAATCTCTCATGGTTCTTTGTGATTTAGGTTTCTTGAATGGTATTCCGAGGTAACCAGGCTGCATATTTGAATCACATGGTGGAATCAAGATGTAGAATGAGAATTCAAGTCTTAGAATGAAGTGATTAGATTTGAATAGAGACTCCAAAAAGAAAATCTATGTGTGTGCTCTAACTAGAAGGGATGAGGGACTGGATGTGTTGTTGACCCAATCAAGGCACCCAAGGAGTTTTGGATGACTATAGAGGTTCGAGGCGGATGATACCCCTGGATCAGAAAGTCATCCACCTGAGAATTACCTGGGTAGCCAGAGAGGGAGAGTCCCGCAAAGACCCCTACACGGTAGAGCGCCCCCACAGGTTATAAGGTTTCCCCCACCTGACCTCTCTTGTCATTGAGGATCTAGGTAGACCAGCATTGATAACTTGACCTCCTAAGTCTGCCAATTTTATATCCTAACTTGTGCCTTTGATTTTGCTTGAATTAGCAGTTGTTTTGACTTGTGACTTAATTTGGAGGCTGGTTGTCCTACAATGTAGTCCAACTTCACCTGACTTGCCCTAAAGATGGCAGAATGATTCTAGGTCAAGACCTAGAAATCACCCTGATTTGACTCCCAGGTTATTAGGTCCAAGGATTTTAAGGTTCAAGTGATTTTGGAGCCTGATTTTAGGGTTTGTCTTGATTAGATCCTTTCAATGAAGGGCTTGGGTAGCACACAAATGCGGGTGGGTTTATTTCCTTTTATGTAGGCACATGTGAACTAGCACTCCAAAACCCTAATGTAGAAACCCTAATTGGCTTTATTTCCAAATCCTTTTTGAGTTTCAAAAATGTTATCTTTGGACTTCAAACAAGAAGTGTGTAGTCCTAAAAGATTAGAATTTAAGCATAGTCCCTAATAGGCACAGAATTTTTGGTAGGATCTCTAAAAATTACTTCAGCTTCAATAAGATTTGAAAAAAAAAAAGCAAATTAGGAAACTTTTCCTTTAAAATGATAATTACTATGAAAAACAAGGCAGTTGATTCCTAATTAGTTGTTTGCTTTTTGTCTTCCCAAGATTAGGAGGTTGATTTAGGGAAGAATAGGGAAGTTACCGACAAAATCATTTTCACGCATTTTGAAAGTCATCAGAATCGTAGTATAGTCGAGCAAAAACTTTCGTCAAGAATTAAGTTTGTAAAAATAACGAGACTTTGAGTCCCAGTCATTCATCTCTGGGAGCCATTTGTTTACTTCTGAAATAGATCTTCTATTGCTCTACTTTATTTAGAATCGCATGCTGATTTGTGATTATTATGTATTTAAGTACAACAAGCTTAGTTGCAAGAAGATTAGGAGTTAGAAACAGGCAACATTAATCACGCAAAAGATAATAGCAATCATTATGCTCATGGTGATTTCAAACAAATAGAGATATATATAGATATAAATGCATTTTTCATTCATTCAGTTGTTTGCAACAAGAACTGTAGAGGAAAGCTTGTACATAAATGCTTAAAAAGGTAAATCTAGCTATCAGAAAATGATTGCATACAGGAATCTACAGGGGGATTTTACATGCATCATTGGGGGAAAATCACAACTATGCTACTAAGCAGTAATAAAATGTAGTAAAAATCATGAAGAGCATAAACTAAATCTAGCAGAATAAAGGGCATTCAGGGGTGGTCCCCGATGGCCTTGGAGTGGTCGGGAGAAGAATGAGGGGTGGCCAATGTAGCTTAGACTGATCCTTGGAGAGAGGTAGGATTGATCCAGTATCCCAGCATGGTGTCCTCCATGATGGTGGTGAGCTCGTGGAGGTGGAGTAGCTAACCTAAGTGAAGGTGGGCATGCATGGAGCTAAGGAGGTGAGTGGTGCAAATGAATCCAAGGGATGTGAATGGGTGCAAATGGCCACCCATGGGGTCTTTTTATGGACCCAATGGATTCTCTCTAGAGAGGTGTGGAACTCTATAGAGAGAGTCCAAGAGTGGCCGACCACATGGGGTTGGAGGTGGTTTTTGAGATCCAAAAATTGTGGATCTCAATTTGAATGCATCTTGGTTGCTAAATTTGGCAACCAAGATGTGGCGCCATCTCTAGAAATCTCTAGAGAATTCTATAGAAGTGTGTGCGTGAATGGGCATGTGTGTGTGTGTATGTGGTCGTGCTCTACATGGCTAGGTGGCTTAGGGTAGGTCTTAAGGGGTTTGTGTAGGTGTAGGTCTTGATTTTAGGGTTGCAAGCCCTAATTGCTAAGGTGAAAATGCAAGTAAACTTAACCTAAGTTTAATTGAATGTGTGTGAATCAAATTGAGAGTGAAATAACTCAATTAGGTTAGGTTTAGGTCAATTGGACTCTCAGTAAGTCCAATTGAACTTGTGTGGGTTGAGATCTAAGCTCAATTGGACTCAATGAGTCCAATTGACTTAGGTGATGGTAATTGACTTTGATCTAAGTCAATTGGGTTTGGTGAGGACCTAATTAGGTCCTTAGGTAGGTCTAGAGGTGATGTACTAGGGTTAGGACACCTTAGTTTAGGTTCTTGTGGGGTTGGGATTAGGTCTAGGGAGCTAGAGATCCAAGATTAAGACTTAAATCTCAAAACAAAGACTAGAGACCAGCATCAGATGTCCAATAATAGGATTAGACGACTTATACTCAAAAATCAAAAGTCCAGAATTTAGTTCTGGAAGTCCAATCTGAATCTGGGAGAAATCAAGGTTCTGTTTTGGGTATTCTATAGAAATTGGACGTCTAACAAAGTGTATGGACGTCCAATAATACTGCAGAGGTGGGTTTGAGGTGTGCGGGAGATGGCTAAGGGTCTTGGACGTCCTATAACTTATCTGGATGTCTAGATAAGGGTTGGAACTAGGGTTTTAGGGTTTCCTAGGGTGTTGTGACCTAATCTAAGGGTTGCTAAGGCTTGGGGAAGTCTCTAGGCTATCCTAGGGCTTGGATAGACCTAAGCTCTTCACATTTTAATGCTTTATTCCTATTTAATAGCATAGCAAACCTTTAACTCTCTTACATTATTATTATTCCTACATCTAATCCAAGCCTTCTACTCTAGCTCTACTGCAACTCCCATTATTCCTAATCCAGCTTTAGATCCTTCTCTAGATCTAGCTCTTGATCAGCTTATTGCTTGCAATTGACATAATGCACTTAATCAGCACATTATAACATTATTTCATGCATAGCTAAAAAAAAATAGTAAAGATGCACATAATGCATATGCATGCAGGGATTACCCTAACTTATGCTAAGTTCTAGCTTCATCTAGGTCAATTAAGACCTATGATTGCTGCGCAATCATACCCACATGCCTAAATCTTGCTAGTCCCTAGCCAATGCAAGACTAAATTATTTACAGCAAAGGTCCTTAAGGGACTGATTATTTTATCAATTGTATGCGTAGAGATTTTTCTCCTTTTTGTTTTCATCGTATGCTCTAGAAATCCTGACAATCGTGAATGTGCAGCTATGTAGCTTTTCCAACGGATTCGAGTGAAAACTGATTCATCTCTAAAGTCTGTACTTGACCCCTAGTAGAAGTTCTAGTAGGATAGGAGAACTTCTTCCTTCTGGGTATTCAAAATATTCTATGAATTCCACCCCAACTTTAGGCTTAGGTGGAGAATCTCTGAGGGAAAGGATTATATATTTGGTGCTCATTCTCACTTGGTGCTACGTAGAGACTAGTACTATAGAATCTAGATTCCCGGATTACTAAGTAACTCAACTTAGAGAAAGATGAGAAAAACTATTCTCTCTTTGATTCCTTTGTATTCATCCTCTCTTACTCTTTTTCTTTTCCTTTTCTTCTCTTTCGTAGAGCTCACAACTTCACCAGATTCACGTATATGACCTGTATTTGGTGATCTCACTAGGCATTAACACTTTAATTGAGTTCTCATAACCCTAACACTAAGTCGAAATTCCTTAGCCAGTATTTGGGAGATCAGAAACACAAGAAAAATAGGTTAGGGCCATATTTGGTGGATCTCAATTTTATTTGGTGGTATTGCCTCGATGAAATAAACACTAAATATTCATTCTTTTCTTTGCTCTTTCTTCTTTTTCTAATTTTTTTTTTTAGTTTTTCTTTCTTTTCAACATTCTTTTTCTTCTTTTTCTCTTTTTTTTTATTTTTTTTTCAGCATAACACAACTGACATACATCCATGAACTTTATTGAGGAGGCATTATTAGGAATTGGTGGTACTCAAGAGACATTGGGTGGCTTATTTGGTGGAAGTGCCTACTCATGTCACCGGGAGAGATGGATAGGACGATGTATTTCTAACCTTGACATCAATACCCTCCTTTAGCTGAGGATTCCATAGAGAATGGTTGTAACCATCTACCTTAGCCCTAGTTTTATGAAAACTCGCTCTCCGCATATTTGCCTTATGTCACCGAGAGTGAAAACAAAATATTTTCGCGGGAACCGAGAGTGAAAACTATGTCTAATCTCAGAGTATCATCACCTAATTATCTAGGATTCTAGATTCCTCGAACTAATCTTAGAGCACCATTACACTCCACTCTCATCTCACACTATTTGGTAGAGTTTTGGAAGAAAATCAGCCTAACTCCCAAAACACTATCCAAGGGTTCAGGAAAAGAAGCACTGCTTCTTCTCGATAGACTGAAGACATTTATCTGCCTCCACCGTGAATCCATTGCAAATTCTACGTGTGTGTGAAAAGTTGTACTGGATTCCAGATTACAGGAATCAACTAGAGACATGTAACCTCGCATAATTTGTACTTTGTGAATTTCCCGTATTGGGTTACAATCAGCTTGACCCTAAATTTAGAACAAAAGGTGAGCGGGTGAGTCAGAAGTGGCTGTTGCGAACTGTTTCTAGCTCCAATGCGAGCATTGGAGGTGGACTTGGTTGTTCTTTTATTTAGGGTCCTAAAGTACGTTTTACATGCAGCTCCGAGGTTCTCCTAAGTGTTGGCATGAAAATTTTTTCAATTTTTGCTATATCTACCCCCCCATGCCTAAGTTATTGCCTGTCCTCATGCATGAATATAAAAGAAAATAAATCTGACAGAGGATGAGTGGGTAGAAGTCACCTGTAATTGCTCCTGAAATTATATTCAGCACCAGCCAACCTGTTAACAAGCACTATACAAAAGGGACATATGCTAAAACAAAATATGCTATGTATAAAAATGGTTATATATAAATGATGGTGGAATGTGGAGTGAATGGTATCTATATTTGTTGAGTTTAACGCCTCCAGCTGGGCGAGCACTCAATCACATGTCTTCACTAAGATGAATAGTCTCGTCAGGTGGAGGAGGTTCCTGTGCCAAAAATGGCTTGAGGCGCTGGCCATTTACCATGAATATATGCCCAGATTTTAGGTCTTTGATCTGGACTGCCTCATTAGGATATGGCTGTATCACAAGATACAGGCCAGTCCACTTGGACTTGAGCTTCCCTGTGAATAGTTTCAGTCGTGAATCAAACAACCAGACTTGTTGGTTGGGCGTGGATACTTTCCTCTGGATGTGGCGGTCATGAAAGGCCTTGGTCTTATCCTTGTATATTAATGCATTCTCATAGGCCTCTCACCAGATTTCTTTTAATTCACTGAGTTGGAGTTTCCGTTCTTGACCTCATGCATTGAGGTCAAGGTTGCATTTCCGCACCGCCCAAAAGGTGCGATGTTCCAAATCTACAGGAAGGTGATAGGCCTTGCCATATACCATACGATATGGTGACATTCCGAGTGGGGCCTTATATGCAGTCCGATATGCCCAGAGTGCATCGATTAATTTGTCGGACCAATCCTTCCTGTCTGGTCTAACCGTCTTCTAAAGAATCAGCCTGATTTGATGGTTAGACACTTCAGCTTGCCCATTGGTCTGTGGGTGATACGAGGTGGCTATGCGGTGATGTACCCTGCATTTCTTTAATAATGACCTGAAATGGGCGTGGATGAAGTGGCTTCCCCCGTTGGTAATCAGAGCATGGGATATTCTAAATCTCGTGAAAATATTTTGCCGTACGAAAGAAATGACGGTCTTGTGGTCAGCCCGTCTTGCCGGGATGGTCTCGACCCACTTCGAGACATAATCAACGGCTAGCAATATGTACTCAAAGCCATACAAGTTCGGAAAAGGGCCCATAAAATCGATACCCCAGACGTTGAACACTTCTATGACCATGATGGGTTGGAGTGGCATCATGTCTCTCCTGGTCATAGAACCGACCGATTGACATCGTTTGCAATGTTGGGCGTAATTGTATGTATCTCTGAAGATGGTTGGCCAGAAAAATCCCGATTGCAAAATTTTTGCAGCGGTTTTTCGTCCTAAGAAATGGCCACCACACGCATCATTGTGGCAAAAAGATTACACACTGGGAATCTCAGAGTCTGGGATGCATCTGTGAATAATATGATCCGCTCCAATGCGGAAGAGCAGGGGGTCATCCCAGAGGTAGTATTTAGCCTCTGCAATGAATTTGAGTTTCTGGTCCTTGGATAGGTTCGCGGGAATTTTCCCTGCAGCAAGGTAGTTTGCGAAATCCGCATACCAGGGGAACTCAACAGAATGAATTGCCAAAAGAGATTCATCCGGAAATTGTTCATGGATAGGCAGGGAATAAGGAATGTGGCCTGGGTCCAATCTGGATAGGTGATCCGCCACAACATTTTGTTTTCTGGCTTTGTCGTAGATTTCAATATCAAATTCCTGTAATAGAAGGATCCATCTAATGAGCTGTTGTTTGGGATCCTTCTTTGCCAACAAATGGCGGAGGGCGGAGTGGTCAGTGAAGATGATGACCTTGGATCCTAATAAGTATGATCTAAATTTCTCCAACCCGAATACTACTGCTAGTAGTTCTTTTCTAGTGACAATGTAATTACGCTGAGCCTCATTCAGTGTCTTGCTAGCATAGTATTTGACAAGGGGTTGTTTCTCTCGACACTGGCCTAAAACAGCACCGATGGCAAAATCAGAAGCATCGCACGTCATTTCGAAATCAAGTGACCAGTCAGGTGGTTGAAGAATCAGGGAGTCGGAAATAGCACTTCGTAAAGTCTTGAAGGCGTTGAGACATGAGGTATCAAATTCAAATGGGACATCGGTAACCAGGAGATTCGTCAAAGGCCACGTAATTTTTGAGAAATCGTGTATAAATTTCCGATAGAAGCCGATGTGACCTAAGAATGATCTGATCTGCTTGACCGAGCTAGGTGGCGGTAAGTGGGAGATTATCCTTTGATTTAGCCCGGTTGACCTCGAGTCCACTTTTAGAGATCCTGTGCCCTAGTACTATGCCATCCTCACCATGAAATGGCTTTTCTCCCAGGATAGTACTAGGTTTACCTCAATACACCATTTCAGAATCTTGGTGAGGTTATCAAGATAAGACACGAAATCATCTTCGAAAACAGAGAAGTCATCCATGAATACCTCCACATAATCCCCAATCATGTCGGAGAAGATAGCCATCATACAACGCTGAAATGTCATTGGTGCATTGCAGAGGCCAAAGGGCATCCGCTTGAAGGCGAATGTTCCAAAGGGGCATGTGAATGTGGTCTTGTCCTAATCTTCCGGGCTAATTGCTACCTGATTATACTCGAAGTATCCATCTAGAAAATAGAAGAAACTGCATCCGACTAACCGTTCCAAGATCTGGTTAATGAACGGCAAAGGAAAGTGATCCTTCTGGGTAGCCGTGTTCAGTTTCCTATAGTCAATGCAGAACCACCAAGATGTCGCAGTGCAGGTCGGGATGGATTCACCCTTATCAGTTTTCATGACAGTGAGTCTTGCTTTCTTGGGCACTATCTGAATCAGACTCACCCACTGGCTGTCTGAGATTGGATATACAATGCTTGCATATCTTTGAGGTTGTCTCGAAGGTTTCACTCCCTCATCTATGTAAATGTGATGAGTGAAATACGAGGGGTGAATATCGCGGAGATCAGCAATACTCCACTCGATAGTAGCCCTATGATCTTGAAGCGTAGAAATCAATTGATGCTCCTGTTCTTGGGTTAAGTGGGCATTGATAATGACTGCATATGTCTCACTTTCGCCCAAGAACATGTACTTGAGTGAGTCAGGTAAGGGCTTCAATTCAATCATGAGTGGGTCGGAATCAGATATGAGAGTGGGAGGAGCAGAATCGAGGGTGGGAATCTACTGATCCATGTGCATGTGAATTCCCACTGAATCGCTCCCTGTAAAATCGATTGTGACTGAGTTACTATTAGCTGTGGTAGCATCTTTCTGCAATAATAGGGGCAATTCAGTAATATATGGATCAGGATAGCTGGATTCAGGGGTGTTGTGGTCAGAAGCACACCCTAAATAGTCAGATCCTTGGGGAGATATGTGTAATGCAGTGGTTTCATCTCGTGTGGATCAAGGTCCGAGAACCTTGACAGTGTAGACGAATGAGACATTGGGTCGTCACAAAGGAGCCCAATGTTACCATAGTAAGCCGAATCTTCATCTTCACCATCCTCCTCTATTCGATCACTGTCGAAGTTCTTTGCTACCCTGAATATGTCTAGTCGAAGTCACTCATTGCCTAGGGCAATCTCCATACACCCAGATGCACAATTGATGTTCGCTCGGGCTATCACCAGAAATGGGCGACCCAAAATAATTGGTGCATCTCGAAGATTAGGAGGAACTTCCATATCAAGAACAAAAAAATCTACGGGAAAGCAGAACCCGCGGACTTTAATGATCACGTTCTCAACCACCCCCCTCGGTGTTTTGACTGATCTGTCAACCAGCTAAATCGTAACCAAGGTGGGTTTCAACTCCCCAAATCGAAATCAATCAAATACGGCAGTGGGAGTTAAGTTGATGGATGAACCCAAATCTATAAGGGCCCGATCAAATGGAGAATCTTGCAAGAAACAGGATATCAGTGGGGTACCAAGGTCTTTCTTTTTCGATGGCAAGTCGGCTAGAATCACGGCGCTAGCCTCTTTCCACAGTACCGCCTATCGTCCAATTCTCGGCTGTCGCTTCGGGGTACAGTAGTCCTTGAAGAACCTAGCGACAGCGGGAATGTGATTGATATCCTCGAGGAGGGGGACCTGAATATGTACTTCCTTAAACATCGATTTCAGGTCCTCGAAATTCTGCGTGTCCTTTCTCAGTACTACATTTCATGTCAGAGCCTCAGGAAAAGGGACGGGAATCTCCGAGTTAAATGGCCTCTTACCCTTATCTATCGTAGGTGGCTCCTGAGATGATGAAGACGGAGTCGAACTCACCTGCGGCGAAGGGTGGGAAAAATCAGGACCCACCTACCTAGGTGGTGGGTCAAATGTCTTCCTTCTGCTTCGCAAAGAAACAGCGTGTGCATCGGCTTGCTGTCCATGAGGTGGTAGGGTACGGAAGGGGTAGAATACGCGGGATTCGGCAAAGGCGGCTGGCCTTGCACATAACCGGGTGGTGCAGGAGGCACCTGTAGTATGGCGTGTGCCTATCCTTGCGGTGCCTGAAACCTTGGTGGGGCACCCTGGTTCTGCAAATATTGAGGATTCAGGACAGGTTGGGAGGGGAAGGCTCCCTGAGTCCTATGCTCCTGCAACAGCTGGTTCTATGTGTTCTGTATGGTCTAAATTTGATTAGCCATTGCCTTCATAATCTGCAAGCTATCTTGTGTAGACTTCCTCATCGATTCTTGTAGCTCCTATTCCAGTGCCTCCAAAGGATTAGCCAGCCTTGGAGGGTGGTTGGTAGCTTGGTGCAACGGTTGGTATAACGATCGGGGTTGCTGTTGCTGAGGCGGGAATGGCTGCTGCCTAGGGTACGTGTTTTGTGCATTCCCGTATTGCCGGGTCTAGTAGTGTGGATCTTGATGTGGTCTCTGTGAATTACCAGACCAAGAGAAGCTCGAATGCTGGCTCCAACCAGGGTTATACGTCTCCAAGTATGAGTTATTACGCCCGTATCCTTGGATAGCGCTGATGTCTTGTATGCTGAAGATGTTTGAGATGTATATCCATCAAGGGGATACGCATTATAATCTGAGGGTGGTGATTAACCCTGGTCGAAAGGTGCCAGATCTGGATTATTCACGAGATCCTAATATGCGAGAACTCGTAAATACAGGGAAGATGCGTCCTGAGTGAGTAACTTAACTAGCGCAGGTGGTGCTCGGGGTGCATAAAAGGATCTTGTGGCAGTAGAGCTTGAGTCGAATTGACCTTGACTGATCTGGTCAATCTTCTTCTCGATTAAGTTTATTCTATCCAGCTACTTGACGATGATATTCATGTCGGCTCGAATAGAGTCGGTGTGAGCCTCGTGGACACCAACTCGCTGCTGACCAGGCTGCTGGAACTGGTTCATAGATGCGGCATTCATCGAGTTCTCCGCTAATGATTCGAACAACTCAAATGCGTTGTTCTCATCTTTTGCTAGAAAATACCTACCGCTAGATGCATCGGCCAGATGTCGATGTGTGTCATCTAGCCCATGGTAAGAAATCTAAGCTAAGTGCCATCTAGGTATACCATGATGCGGGCATTTTTGGAGATGGTCGTGGAATCTATCCCATGCTTCATGTAATTTCTCTTCAGCTACCTGGGAGAAAGTCGTGATTGCGTGTCTCATTGCGTTTGTTCGACCGATTGGGAAGAAATTTTGCAGGAATTCACATCGTAATTTCGACCAGGTTCCAATTGGCTTCCTAATGGTCTTGAACCAGTATGAAGCTTTGTCCCTCAGAGAGAACGGGGAAAGCTTCATCAGAACAATCCCGAGATCAACATTCCTGGGTCAGATTGTTTCAGCGAGTCGACTCAGGTCCTCAAGGTGCTGGAATGGATCTTCGCTTGAGTTCCTGTATAAATGAGTGTTGATCAACCCAATTACATTGTGCTTGAGCTCAAACGCATCTCCACCTGCGGGGATTCTGACAAGAGGTGAGACGATTTGTGTTGCTTGGTCGTAGAAATCCTGTAGTTGTTCTCCTGCAGTGGGTGCTGCATCCTGTCAAGTGCCGTCAGAATGCGATCCATGCTATGCTGATGCCGCTCCTCAGATTCGGCGACCCGAGCTTCCAAATGAGCCATCGGGTCCAGATTCTCGATGTCCTGACCCGATCTAGGTCCAGGTCCAGGATTTGCCATGGTGGCTCTTGGAGTAGAATAAATGGGGGGAGAAGATGGTCCGTGTGAGGTGACTCGCCTCCTTGGGAGTGGCTCCCAAGGTCCTACCAAGCGAGGCTGAAGTGACCTCCTTCCGTGCATACACCACCCAACCGCTAGGTTGGTGTAGCCACGCTGGACAAGGCTACGACCCTGTCAATCAAATGGTCCTTATAGATTAGGTGACCAAATTTTTCGTTAGGTCTTTGAATTCCTGAAGATAAGTTCGTCGTACGACTGACTGAAAGTGAATCCTGCCTCTCAAGCTAACCTAGCCAGTCTGGTTACGAGGGGACTAAGGGGAAGGTTCTTCCTTTCGCTTATGCCTCCAGTTCCATTGACCCCTGAGTCGCGGTCATTTGACACTACCTTGTAGACTTAGTCATCAGGTTTGGCAAGAGAGGTTAAAAACACCCAGTGACAGGACAACGAACTAGGGTTGATTTCGTGTTTGAAAATTAATTTTAACCCGTTTTCTTCAGTGGGGTTTGTGGTGAGTGGCCCACAAGGTGACCAAGCTCACTGGCTAACTAGACTTGATTAAGTCTAGGTTAGCCCAAGGTGTGGTCTCTAGTTGTAACCCTAAAGATTCAACCTAAGTTGCATGCACTTCTAGGATTTTTTTTTGTTTCAACAGACCACAAAAGTAAAGTTGGTTCTTTGATGATAATTGGAATCCAATTAATTTTAAATTTTTCGAGTAGATTCCTTTTTCAATTATTTTTTTAGAGACTATTTTTTTGGAATTTTTACTATTTCAACCGAATTTTTAGAGAATTTTGAATATCAGGGGGTCAGATTTGAAACTTTGACCCCTAGTCGATTTTTTGCTTTGAAACAGTACCAAATGACCTTCAAAAATTTGGAAAAAATATGAAAAATAAATCCAATGAGATCAGCATTCAAACCCCAACATTTTTAGTCAAAACAAATTAGCGGATTGCCCAGAATCACTTTTTGAAATTTAAAAAATTTTGAATTTGGGTAAGTCTGACCCCATTGCACTTTACAAATTTTCAAAAATTGTATACTTGGAATTTTTTTAAAATAACTCTGGCGTTTGAAAGATGGTTTAAAAATGAAAGTTTAGCCCTTATTTCATAATTTTTTGCTTACTATTTTTTCGGCAATCGAATTTCTAAATCGAGCTTGAAATCTGGACGAAAATTAGGAGATGGTAGAAAAGCTTTTTAAAGAGGTTTGAATTTGAAATTTAAGCCTTCCTCCAAAATATTTTTTGTTAAAAAAATTTTTTTCAAAAGATTCAACAAAATTATCTTTTTGTTTTTTGAACTAACCTAGATTCGAAAGGAAACCTAATCTAGATTTCTTTTTTCAAAATTTTTCTTTTTTTTTAATTTTTTTCACGAAAATGAGAAAAATCCTTCTTTTTTTTTTTAACAAAAGAAATTGCACGAAGTAGATTTAGTCTTAGGGTCAGAAAATAAACCTAATCTAAGAGAATGTGATGTACACCAGATTTCTTTTCCGCGCTCGTTGCGTGCACAGATCCCATTTTTCTTCCATTTTTCCTGAACATCAAAAACAAAGTAGAGAGAAATTTGTCAATGATAGTCTAAGAGATCGAAATCAAAGTCCCCTGATTGGTCTCAACACTTTGAGATCATGTACAATGCATCTGATTATTCTGTAGGTGCACTACTTGGACAGAAAATAGACGGGAAACCCATGGTCATCTACTACACTAGCAAGACACTTGACAAGGCTCTGCGTAACTACATAGTTATTGAGAAAGAGCTACAAGCTGTAGTATTTGCCCTGGAGAAATTCAGATCATATCTTTTGGGTTCCTGTGTTATCATATACTTAGATCACACTGAAGTGAGGCACCTCCTTGCGAAGAAGGATGCAAAATCTTGACTAATCCACTGGATCTTACTGTTGCAAGAATTTTATCTCAAGATTCGTGATAAAGTGGGAAAGAACAATGTTGTAGCTGACCACTTATCCCGCACTCCTTCTGATAGTATCGACCCTTCCGGACCCATCACAGAACACTTTTCCGATGAGCACCTGCTGACTATTAGTATGGGACTTCCTTGGTTTGCTAATTTAGTGAACTACTTGGCATCACATCAGATCTGTCCAATTAGTCGAAGGCCTAGAAAGACAAATTGCTTTCCAATGCCAAGTACTATATTTGGGAAGATCCATACCTCTTCCACATTGGTGCTGATCAAATCATCAGACGGTGCATCCTGGAAGCGGAAATTCAGGATATTCTGTCCTTCTGCCATGACCAGGCCTGTGGCGGACATTTTTCTGGACATAAAATTGCTACAAAAGTCTAGTGCGACTTTTATTGGCCCACGATTTTCAAAAATGCATACGATCACTGTCAGGCATGCACTCATCGCCTGACCTTCGGCAACATGAGCCACCACAATATGATGCCTTTACAGTCAATTCTCGTATGTGAAATCTTCGACATCTGGGGGATTGATTGCATGGGACCCTTCCCTATTTTGGATGGGTTCGAATGCATTCTTCTCACTGTTGAGTACGTGTCCAAATGGATCGAAGCCATTCCGACACGAACCAACGATCATAAGGTGGTAATCAAATTCATTCATCAAAACATCTTTTCTCGGTTTAGGATTCCACGTGCCATTATCTCCGATGGAGGGACCCATGTCACAAATTTTTAGTTCAGATCACTGATGACCAAATATGGGGTGTCGTACTGAATCTCTACTCCTTATCACCCCTAGAACTAATAGTCTAGCTGAGCTATCGAATCGTGAGATCAAGAAAATCCTTCAGGTCACTGTCCAACGTAATAGGAAAGATTGGTCATCCTGACTTCTGGAAGCCTTGTGATCATATAGGACCACCCACGAAACCCAATTGGGCATGTCTCCCTTTAGATTGGTCCACAGGAAGTCATGTCACCTTCCCGTCAAGTTGGACCGCAAAGCCTATTGGGTTGTACAGAAGTATAATCTAGATCTTTCTAAGGCAGGAACCCACAAAAAGCTTCAAATGAGTGAGATCGATGAACTACACAATGATGCGCATGAGAACTCCTGAATTTACAAAGAGTAGGCTAAGGCCTTTCACGACAAGCGCATATCTAGAAAAATCTTTCACCTTGGTCAGAAAGTCCTACTCTTTGATGCCAAACTCAAATTGTTTTCAGGAAAACTTAGATCAAAATGTATTGGACTATATCTTATTAGACGAATCTCTAGAAATGGAGCAGTTGAAATCAACCAACCCAGCCTTAATTCAGAACCTTTTGTCCTAAACGGTCAGAGACTTAAACCGTTCATTGAACTCACTAATACAAATAGGGCTGAGGTATCTTTTGATCTCCATTCTCCCTGAGCTCATTACACTCGGCTGATGGCGTTAAACTTAGTGCTTAACAGGAGGCAACCCATCATCTTTTTGAAAAACCCAAAACCCTTCTTGACACATCTTATGCTGAATTCATATTACACTTTAGGGTTTGTCCATTAGAACAGCCGACTCCACCTCTGGTACCCGTACCCGAGCTTGAAATCATCCGCAACAGTCATCCCGACCTGTCCACCCACCCAAAACATGTTCTAATGTATGATCGAGGCTGAAATTGAACCCACCTAATTTACAATGAGGACATTGCAAAACATAGGCATGGGGGGGTACTAAAGTACAAAACGCTGTGAGAACCACTTCATAAGAATGGGATTTCATAGAAAAAATACATATTCCAAAAAACCAGAAAAATAAACAAAATTGAAAAAGAGAAAAAAATGGAGAAGGGAGGAAATTTTTAAAGTGTAAAAAAGGATCACAATTTGAAAAAAAAAGAGAGATAATCATTTGTAAAAGATTAAGGAATTGACTTAGTTCTAGACTAAATCAAAAAAAAAAAAGAAAATGAAAGACAAAAAGTGCTAAGTAACAAAATGAGATTAGTATGAACGCTGATCTTAGGCCTCTTGGGTTGTGATTTTAGGCTTAAAAATTCAAGTATCCGTTAAGATCTGGATAGTCCTCAAGAGGTTGGGGAAAATGTGAAGCTTAAGTATTAGGTCTAAGGCTTAGGGATTATTCGGCCTCATTAACTAACCTCTGGTTTGTGGGACTCGGTAACCTAAGTACCCTAATCCACACAGTCTAGTTTAGTGTGCTTAATTATCAAAATCACGCAAATGTACGAAATCTGTTCTGAAAAAGTTACATAGATTAGGAGCGACTGATCAACACAAGTTGATTTGGACGAGTTCCAGGTGAGGAGAGGCGGGAAATTCCCCTTGAAGATGTATAATAACATATCGTCTCTTCAGTGCTTGTCTCCTAGGATATCTAAATATCAAACTGGGGGCATGTAAGCATGTTGTGCTGGTTCAGATGCCATGGGTGGCATTATCATGAAATGTCCATTACCAGGGTCTGAATTTAGCTACAAAATGCTATGGTTTTGGTGGTTGCCATGGGCGGTGCTATCTTGAAGCATAGATTGCCAGGGACCCTGTGAGGATTAATGGTGGGAACTAGGAATCCGAAACAGATTGTGTTGTAAAGCTAATCCAAAGCTAGAAATACAAATAAAAGAGAGAGAAAACTCTCCAAAAATAAAGAAAAAAATTCCTCTATCTCTCTCTCACAAAAACACATTGCGAATTGAACCTGGGCTAAAATATGTTACAAGCATGGGTGCTTTAACCGCAGAGTTCAACGAACCTTAGGTTATTTTTTGTGGGCCTTAGAAACCTTCACGACAGACTGAGGCTAGAGCTGGTCAGGTCCAGATCTTGGTTGGTACTTGAGTATCTCTAGGACTGCTATCAGCATTCTAACCTAATCTACAAGAGAAAGCACACATTAGGGTTCCGAGAATAAAAAGGCATGTGGTCTAGAATTTGAGTTAAATTCCTTTAGATTTTGCTAAGGGACTAGCAAAAGCTAGGCATGGGGGTCTGATGGGAACACAATCATGAGCCATAACTAGCTTAATTTGATCTGATTTAGTCAGTAAATGCTCCTACATAACTGCCAGAGAACTGTAATTCATTGCATAATCATTTCGAGGGAAAGACAAGAAACCAAGGTTAAAACTATAATTTTACCATCATATCATGAATGCAGTACAACTACGGGTTTTCTCAAGGGTTAATTAAGGGACAAATGATCCTAAAAGGCTAACAAGTGGGTTAGAATAGACAGAAAAGTGTTTTTGCGTGTTTTGAGAATTAAATGACTTTTGAAACCCTAAAAGTAGACCTACTTAATTATCTGAGGTTCTGGTCAGGATAAAATTCACCTAAACCCTCTAAAATTCATAGAAAAATATTCTCTAGGATTTCGAACCTTCAATTTGACCATCAGAACTTGTCTTGACCCAAAACAGACTCTCAGACAAACATTTACCCAATCAAACTTCACCATTGGATTCCTTATGTCCAAATTAGGTTTGTACCAAAATTTGGGCCTAATTTGAGATTATCTTGACCTAGTTTGCAACTTGGTCCTGTCTGATACACATGTTCCCTTAACTTTCAAAATACTTACAAAAAGGGCCCTAATTTTATCATCTTTGCAAATAGGTCCCTAACACCATTAAAGGCAACTTTGAGCTTCATCGTTGAAATCGAGCGAGGATTTCTCACTCGATTATCAATCAATCAGTCCCAAAATATATACCGAGATTCTTAACGAAGTTGCCTTCCATTTGAGCCACATCTTGCCTAAATCCTAATGTGAATCATTTCAAATTTGGGTTTCCTACTCCGGTGACCTTCTAAGCTTGGGAAGCTTGCTTCCCAAGCTCTAATCGCCCTCTGATGGCCTATAAGAAGACCTCCAGATCAAAATTTTCTCCCAACGCTAGAATTTAGCCTTGAACACCTCCAATTCCTCTCCTCTTTCTTGGCCGAATTGCTCCTCGACGTCCAGTGATGTCCCCTGCCTCCGTTCTTTCTCCATTCGCAATACCAATGACTAAGCTATCTCCCCCATCTTCATTCGCGTTGGGGCGTACCAGCCGATGCCCCCTTCACCGTCTTCCTCGTGGTATCCTTTCCACCAGAGCAGCCTCCTTCTCCAATGCCAGCCATACCACAATCGGCACCATCTCCGCTCTCCTTCATCTGCCGCCATCCTCAACTGACTTCTCAGCTTCCCCTCATCACTCTAGCATATCCAACACACTGCTTCGACCCACACACAATCATCTACGACTCTGTCTTCCATCTCTCCGATAGAACTCTGGTGAGCCCTAGTGGCTTCCACACACCGTCAACCCTACCTCTCCCACACTCTGCACCTCCTCCTTGACCTCAGGAGAAAAATCCCTAACTTTGTTTAGATGATTGCCCCTCCACATGCCTCGTCGAACAAACCCACATCTAGCCATCCTTTGTGAGGTTGGCAGGCCTCATCACTCACCCACGCACCATGCTGACCCCCTCATCAGGTTCGTCATGCTCTGATGATTATTCCTGAACGTTTTGACATGACTGAAAGGCCTTATTTGTGATTTCAGGTAGCTGGTCCTTCACCGCCATTGCTGAGCTTCTCCACGAGCTTCAGATCATGTTCATGCAAGGATCTGCCTAGGCATTTGCTCCAGGCTCAGTAGAATCCTTCCAGGAGTACAACCAAGGAGACAAATAGGCCCTCTGACCAGGCCTTTGACCGCAATTACAAGAAGCAACAGCTGTAGCTCCACGCAGAGAAAGGTGATAGGACTTAGTCTCACATTGTGGACTGAGGAGCAGTTGAAGCTACATAAGAGGAAAATGTGATAGAGGCTTATCGCCTCGAATCACTTGCGGGGAGGTCCCCTAGACCCTAACTCAGCCTCATCTGTGACACTAACCCCGCAGATCTAGTCTGGTCTGACTATCCGCCTAAGCCCTGTACACTCCTTGGTTGCGACCCACACTTGCAGCCCTGGACCAGGGTGCGCTTTTGGTCCGAATACCTGATAACCTGGTATTGTTGGAGGCTCTGGAAGAGTGTGACCTAAGGAGAGAAGGAGAGGATAGTCTGCGTAGGGTAGGGGAGGGTTTTGCTCTTTGGGAAGTTGGCTAATGCTTAGCTAAAATCTGAAGACCCTTCCCCCTCTATGTGAAGAAGAAGAGTAAGAAGAGTAGAGAAAGAAAGAGAAGGAAGAGCAAGCAGCAAAAGAAGAGGAAGAGAAGAAGAGCCGCAGCAAAAGAAGAGTCTATGAAGGAGAAGGAAAACAATAGAAGTAAAGAAGAAGAAATTAGAGAAAGAAGAAGCAATGAAAAGCATTGCTCATCAAATGTTTAAGATGTCTGATTGAGTAATCAGATGGCTGACTTGAGTTTATTTCATTCATAACTATTGAGTATCGTTTGATATTATTGTAGCCAGTAATTGGCAATTCAAATCACCATTTTACTTCATTCTTTTTGCAGTCAGACACTTGATCTTATTGCTACATTATTTTTGATCAATTTCTGATCATAGTTTCTTATCTCTGTTGTTTTAAATTGCAATTTTGAGAACTAAATTTATACTTGCTCCCAGTGAACGGCCTCGAACTTTTTCGAGTATAGATTTTATCTATTTTTCGTGAGATTTCAACTATATTGCTGATGTGCATACATCTAAATAGCTAAAAATATTTATTAATGCATGTTCTTAGTGTCATATTAGCATCATACATGGAGAATATTGCATAACATGCATAATCATGTATTTAGACTAAGTTGCATAAATAGTATAGTAATTGTCTCCTTTTATGGTCAGGGACAGAGTGACTTTTAATCAGGGCCTCGGATCAAAGATCCAACCATACAAATCTGATCTGGGTGACAATTGGAGTTGAACAACTCCAAGATTGCCTTGATCAGACATCCGTTGCACCAGATATAGACCGAGGAAGCCTAAAGATCAAGGGCCGAGATGGTGCCAATTTGTACTTCAGACGACAAATCCGATTGCACGGATGGGTTTAGATCGACGATCACAACCTAACAGCACGAAATTTGATCCAATCCGTCACCCGTGGCACCATTTACAACACATAAGAGATGGACAGCCAGCCGCCCAATCGGCCCTAAGAACCGCTGTTGCATCTCCAAAGGATCTCCATCACTCGATCCTAGCCGTTGGATCTTGATCCAATGGCCAGGAATGACTCAGATGCATTGCTCACATTCTCTTAAGGTGTAAGGCGCATGCGATTTGGGCTGCTTGATCCAATGGCCATGAGCACGCGTGCCTAAAGCAAAAGCGCGACAAAGAAGGCGAGGTAGTGTGATGGTTACGCCGCTGTGGGCGAGATGCGAGGCACGCGTTCGAAATGCAGTGCACCTCAAATCAGAAGCGGGCGCAATCCAGCCATCAGATGGCAACCGGGCAAGCGAGGGGCAGAGATGTGGTGCACGGAGGGGCCTTGGATTGCCACGTGAAGGATGGTGCGCTTGCGCACGCCCGATCTCATGCGGGCACGCGGTTAAGCATAGATGAAGGCGCGGGTGAGGATGACTTTAAGTTGTTCGATCTTCAGATCGAATGGCTGTGATTGTGAAGATGTGGCATGTGTTTTGCACATGGCAGAGGAGGAGGCACCCGCGGTGCGTGCACGTCACCCACGATCTGACCTTTAGTGATGGATAAATCGGTAATTAAAGACCAAATTTTAATGCTTTAATCTTGAAATGACAATTTTTCCCTCAATTCCTACAACTATAGGAGACCCGACCTCCACTTCTTCACCCCTTCCTCCACCACTCTCCCTCTCCAAAGCTCAAGAGAAGATTGTCCCACACCTGGGATGCTATTCTAGGGCTGAATCCAATTTTCTCGCCCTTGTTCCGGAAGTGGATCCTGCGATGACTACGACATGCTGCCCCATTCACGTCTCTTCTTGCTTCGTCCTCCTTCCCGCTCCATCCTCTGTTTCCCAGGCATTGCTCCATCCGGCCCGTCATCCAAGCATTCGTCGAGGAGGACAACATCTCTCTCTCTTCTTTTTAATTGCTTTTTAGAATAGAAATTTCTTCTTTCTAGTTGTAATCATTTCTTTCTTTCTAGTTGTAAAAACATTCTGATTATATCACATGATTGTTCTCTCTCTCTCTTTCTCTCTCTTTTTGTTTATATTGATTCCATTGTAATTATCTCATTTTCAAACAAAAATAAAAAGAAAAGTATAATCGTGGATTTTAAATCGACGTAGCCTCCC
The DNA here is from genome assembly GCA_037157565.1 of Thalassia testudinum. NCBI lineage: Eukaryota > Viridiplantae > Streptophyta > Magnoliopsida > Alismatales > Hydrocharitaceae > Thalassia > Thalassia testudinum. The sequence continues at coordinate 19,344,312 of JAZHRO010000063.1, forward strand.
TGTGTTTGACCCGAAATCCTTAGAATTTTGGTATAAATTTATCTGTTGATGGATTTCTTCGCAAATCGAACTACAATGACTGGCTTTTCGAAACCAGCTTCGATCACGTAGTTTTCCATGTTCAACATTTTGGCACCGTTGCCAGGGAGGCAACAATTTTTTATTTTCTTTCCGCATTTCGCACACTTTATTATTTTCTAATTTGCTTTATCTCTCATCTATTGTTTTGTAGGTACCTTAATAGGTGATCTTCAAGCAGTAGATTGGAGTAAAGTGCAGTTGAAGACAACTGTAAGTGCTCCCCATTCTTCCCCCTCAGATTCCATACACCACATTAATTCAAACTCCAATTAACTTAGGTGTTTGAACAAATCCTAGGGTTAGTTTGTGATAAACACGTATAAATTCATTGTAAAATGCTTATTTGTGATAGTTCCTAGGCTTAGCACAGCATATCATGATATAAATATTGCATCGCATGCATCATTCTACATTTAGAGTAGTTGTTTATATTTTAGGTTAATTAGGTCCTTTTTATGGCCATGAGAAAAGAAGATTTATTTCAGGGCCTCATATGGATGATCAGACCATACTAATCTGATCGGGATGACGATCAGAGACTAATGCCTCTGAAATCGTCCAGATTAGAGTCCTATAGCATCACATTACGCCCTAGGAAAATCAACGTTCAAGGGGGCAATGCGACATCCATATGGGTTTCAGATGGATAATCCGACCGTATGGATGGATCTGGAGCAATGATTGCAGTCTGGCATCGTGGGAACCATCCCGATCTGAGCACCGTGGCACCCTCTACAAGAAGAAGAAGATGGATGGTCCAGATGTCTCCATGTGGTGCCATTCAGGCCGCCCAACACCGGCCAGCAGCATCGCCCAATTCCTTCTTCATCCACGCCCTTGAATCCAAGCCGTTGGATCAAGATTCAATGGTTGGGAAGCTTTGCACCAAGCTCCTCCTCACGATGCATCCACACACCTGGCGCTATGGTCCAGACTACAGTTCTCAAGGATGGGGCATGGGTTCAAATCCCCGCAGCCCCCAATTTCCAATTTAGCTGGCTGCTCAGCAGCAGCTGCGCAGAGTGCAGTAGTTGTAGTGCAGCATACATACACGTGCATGCCAACGCATGCCAGCGGAGCACATGCCAGCAGGGAGACACGCAGATCTTCAGCAACATTTATGAGGGCCTTTAGCGACACTTGTAGCTGTCACTAAAGGCTTGCGCATGCCAGCAAGAGGAATTGGAGGGTGGATCTTCAGCGACAGCTGCAGCGATGTTTGTGGACATCAGTAAAGGCCCGTGCACGCCAGCAAGAGCAATTGAAGGGCAGATCTTCAGCGACAGCTGCAGCGATGTTTGTGGACATCAGTAAAGACCCATATATGATTTTTGCCTCTCCTCCACTATAAAAGGACCCACACCCCCTCCCATCCAAGCCATCTCTACCTACTCTACTCCCACCTACTCCCAATCTCTAGCAAGCAACCAATGCTCCATTATAGCTTGTTCTCAAGCTCCCAAGGTGCCTATTAGTGTAGCGAACCTCTACCCCACCAAATATTCCTCCAACTTCCCATCTCCCTTCATAGGTCACCTTGGAGTTGTCCTCTCACCTCCATTCCGGTAGCAGATCAACTCCATCTTCTCACCTCCATTCTGGAGCTACACTAAAGCTTTCCTTAACCCGACGTCCTCCAGCATCTCACCTCCATTGTCCCGCTCCCCACCTCCTTCGTCCGAGCTTCCTCCAGGTGCCGTCATCTCGCTGAACAACCGATTCGGGAGATTTCCTCTCACCTCACTCTCTTTATATGCTTTCATAGTTTCTTGTAATTGACATTAGAAGTAATATATATCAGATTTGTTCCAGATCTCTACCTTGTGATACATTTGCTTGATTTCTTTTATTTCAAAAATACAAAAAAATATCAAAATCCTAAAATACCAAAATGAAACGAAACAAAGCGTGATTGTCACGTAAAGTAAATGTCGCCTCCCTGTGTTCGATCAGGGATTCCCTTGGAGTTTCGGAGTAAATTTTATTTGATCGACGTGTTTTGCAACTACGACGATAGGTTACTTGTAGCCTCAATTTCTAAACACGCGAAACATGCCCGACCATTTTGGCACTGTTGGCGGGGAGGCAATGGAATTTACTTTATTGTTTATTCCATTTCTTTGCATTTACATAGCACTAACCCTACTTGTCTTTGATCTACTGTCTTGCAGGTACCTTAGCAAGGAGATCCAAGTGTGGTAGACCGGAGTAAAGAGCAGGTAGAGTACTCTGTAAGTGTCCCCCACATCCCCCCCACTAGTTCATTTCACCACACTCATAACCAAGACCTAATCTACTTAGGTGTTTGCATAAACCCTAGGATAGAATTGTTTGTCTTGTTTGCCACCTTTATCCACCTCACCCCCACATTTAAGAAAAAAGAACAAGAAAAAAGAGATACTTCGTGTGGGACAAATCAATATACACACTCTATACACCCACATTTGAGGCACATAATCGGACTTGATTTTTATCTACTAAACTGGGATTCCGACCTGTGGACCCAGTACACGAATTCAACACATAAAAGAGTAGAAATCATATAAGTTTAATCACCGTTTTGTGTGCCTTAATCGGTGGTGCATTTGAGTCGATTGATTGAATTGTTTGGGCCGCACCACCTAATCTAAAAGAGGTTCATTGCGTAGCTTCCCCAAAGGATTCAATACTTAGGTGAAGCCAGGCACTCCATATTTTCTTGATATACAAAGGAAAAATACTTGAACTTGTGCTTTCAAAACTTGGATTGCCTCACAAACTTTGTTTGAAAACATCTAATATTTGAATCCTAAAAGCTATTAAGCAAGATTTGAATCCTAAAACTAACCTCATCATTAATAATCTTGCTTGAAAACCTCTTGGTTGTGCACATTCACACATTATCAAATGAATCATTAAGGGCCCATCACATTCCAAAAGCACTAATATCCCAAGCCTAACTAAAATTGAGTAGACGTTGGCCATAAGGACTAGTTCACTCTACGGGATCCAGATTAAGATTATTCATGATTAACCTACTTATACTAGTCAATCTGATGTCTATCTAAGGGAGTAGCGTCAAACAACCGCGGCTGGGGGGTACACTAGGAACCAGAGGCGCAAGCCAAAGGAAGAACCTTCTCCCCAGTCCCTCCTTATAACTGGTTGGATTACCTAGACATAAGTAGAGTAAATCATCAATAATCTTAGGATGGATTCTGAGAGTCTGTAGACCTTTAGGCTACCTAACGTAAGGACAAGCTTATATTTTTTGTGCTGTAGGGTCCCTTCTCTTCCTCGTCCTTCCGACTTCCTTCCAGTGTATGCTTGGAAGGAGGTCATTGAACCCTCATTTGGAAGGACCTTTAGACCATTCCTGGAGGTGGAGGTTGAGCTTTAGCCATGTAGATCGCATGGCTGATCAACAACCACCTCCCCCACCTCCGAACCAGTAGTAGCTAATTCAGAGGCAGTTGAAAGAATTGTAGAAAATGTAGCAATGGTTCCAACGAATGAATGGTCAAGGCAGTCGGCCCTTGAAGGATTTTGATGATCCTTCAAATTATGAGGATCGTCCCGACGTTGTGATCCCTGCCAGAGATGTTGAGATCAAGCCCTAGGTTTTGAGTCTAATTAAGCACTTTCACAAGCTTGGCTCAGATGACCCATTCGAACATTTGCAAGACCTAATCACTCTAGTTCAGACTACCAAATCGTGGAATGTGGATAAAGAACAGATGCTCATGAGGCTTTTCCCCTATTCACTCAGGGATAAGGCCGCACATTGGTATCGTACCATTGGAAGATCGATTACTACTTGGACAGCTTTGAAATTGGCCTTCTTGAGGAAATTCTTCCCAATTAGGCAAACCAATGCATTGAGATGGGCAATTACCACTTTTGCCCAGTGGGAAGGGGAACAGTTTCATGAGGCCTAGGAGAGATTCCAAGATCTATTGCGGAAGTGTCCACACCATGAGGTGCCTAAATGGTAGCTTGTGCAGATTTTTTATCATGGGTTGAATGATCACCTCCGTAATCATGTGGACACTTCTTGCGGAGGTAATTTCCTCAACAAGGATGCAGATAGCGCGTATGATTTGTTTAAGGAAATGAGCGAAAATTCTTTAAACCACGCTTCCATGGAAACCTTCAACCAATCCCAACAAATTAGATCAAATGCCAATGAGATCCAAGATTCTCATACATTTGGTATGGAATTGATCTGCAATAGATTAGATAAGATGGATTTGGTTACAAAACGAATGGAAGAGTGGATGTCCGAAAACTCTAATTTTTCTAGATTCACTCAATCCCAGGGATCGGGATTCCATTCTTCGCAAACTCCTATAGGACGGGAGTTTGTGAACCAACTAGAGATGGCTCGACCTTCGAGCCAACTCTTCTCGAAACCTTATGGGTTCCAAGCTAGGGCCTTTGATCCTAGTCTTTTTGATCCTTCTTCATCCTCATCTTATGAGGATGTTCATGCTATGCAAGAGAATGTTAGGTCCAACCCTTATTCGAATTCCTACAATTCTTGTTGGAAAAATCATCCTAACTTCTCTTGGAAAGATCAAGGGTAGCAGACCCAATATCGACCCAACAACTATGTACCGCAAAAAGCAATGGGTCAGGTTCATGTATATACTTAGTTGCCCCTGAATTAGGTTAATTAGCCCATGTGGAATGCTCAACAACCTGCCAAGCAGGCTGACTTGAACCTGAAAATGGTAGAAATGCAAGGGTCAATGCTCAAGCTCATGCAACAGATGAAAACTTTGCTGGACACCTTGCAATCCAAACTTAGTACAAACAACCAGTAGCCTGGATCTCTACCATCACATTCTGTACCAAACCCAAGGAATGTTCAGAATTGAGGTGCTGGGCCTCAAGGGTTTGGTAATGATGGGGAGTCGCATGCTCAAGCTCATGCTATCTATCAGGCTGCCCCAGCCCCTCACGGAGCTAACCAAGTTCCTACCATAATCAACCAGGAGCTTCCTATTTTGCCGAACCCTCCCCAAGGCACTAACCAACAGCATTTTTCTAGGGCAAACACCATCACCTTGAGGAGTGGTAGTAAACGCAAGGGACCTACCCAACCCCATGTCAACCCCATTAGGCCCCGTAGCAAGAATTCCAAACTCCCAACTAAGAATGTGATCAATAGAACATCAGGGTCTGATTCGGGAGTATGTTGTTGTATGGGCAAATAGAAAAAGTTAGAGGAGAAATTGGAGGAAAGTATGTCCTTACTTTAGGCTTTCAAATTAACAATCATTTTACTCCTCGCAGCAATCGGTTCAATCCCTGCCTATGCCATAGGTTTACTGAATGCATATGAAGAAGGCGTAGAGAAAAATCTGAAATCAATAGGAGAGTAGTTTTGTCCAATAACACAAGCACATTAATCATAAACAAGCTACCTCCTAAGAAGCAGGACCCGGGAGCCCCACTGATTTCCTGCACAATAGGAAGCGTAACTTCTGATCAGGCCCTCCTCGACTTAGGTGCTTCCATTAATGTGATCCCCACCTCACTGCACATGGAATTGAGTCTAGGCTACCTAAAACATGCTAACATAACCTTGTAGTTAGCCGATAGATCCATTACAAAACCAAGGGTATTTTGGAGGATGTTTTAGTCAAGGTTAATGATTTACATTACCTTGCTAATTTCATGGTCCTGGACATGGAAGCCCCAAAACAGCTCAACCACACCCCGATTATTTTGGGAAGATGTTTCCTGGCTACTGCCAAGGTGAGGATTGATTGTGAATCGGGAAATATAGAAATGGCCTTAGGGGATATGACAGATTGATTCAATATTTTCGAGGTCTCAAAGAAGAATAAAACTTAGTGTGGTTCGATGGAGGAGCTTGGTAGAATAGAGGAAGTAATGGCTATACATACCTTAGACAACCTTTTAATTGCCAACTCAACCCAAACTCAGGAAGAAGATCACACAATTGATGAAATAATTGAGGACAAAGCAAAAATGCAACCAATTGTAGCAACACGAGATGAGGAAGATAGACATGAAATCAAAAAATTGTTGGATGATTCACGTGATCAAGATAAAATCCAACAATATCCTTATCTTGAATGCTTAGAGTTTGAGGTCCAACTTGTGGGTGGGAATTCTGAGGATCAGGATGGTTGGTTTAAGAACCTAGAGTGTGAGGATGAAATTGAACATTGGGGAAGAACTCTTCAAACATTAGGTATTCTAGAGTAACCACAAATCCCCAGCACATCACAAAACCCTCATCGTCCTTTTTCACCCAACCACTGCATAAATTCTATACCCAATACACTTCCTCTGTAATAAATCAACAAAACTCCTATTGGTGACCATTTAGCCTCTCCTTGCACCACCAGCTTACCACTTTCATTGTTCATCTCTTTGGTAAGCCCATTTTCACTCTCTAGGACCCATACTTAGGGGCCCGAAAACTATGTTGTTGTGGCCTCAATGTTTAGTTATTTTTGATTGAGAACCTTGCCTAGCTAAAGGCACTAAACTTAGCACATGTAAAGACTGTTCCAAGCTGACTAGTGTCTCACAGAAACCAGGTGCTATTCTTCCACTTCTACTCTCTTGCATGCTTTCATTTTTTTTCACAATGGGGACATTGCAATAGTAAGCATGGGGGGGTGGACATATTTTATAACCATTTTGTCAACTGTAACAGTGATTTCCTGTTATTCAATTCTTGTTTAAAAAAAATGAAAAAAAAAATAATAAAATAATAAGAAAATTAAAATTTGAAAAAAAAATAGAATTAGGAGATCAGAACTTAGGCATTAGGAGTTGTAAACTTTAGGAATTAGTTCTTTGAGACCTAAATACTTAGACTCTTTAGGTCTTCGGGCTTAATTAGCCCAGGTGTCCAGTCAAATGTGGATTTAGTCTTGAGTCCTCGCCAATTAAATTTTATTTTAATTTGGTAAATATTTGGGATGATAAGTATGCGACTTATCAACCCGCCCTCTGATTTGGGGGGACTTTAAGCCTAAGCATCTGCACACATTATTTTACATTGACTCACTTTCTGGCAGGTTTTAGGAAAATTGGGTAGCTAATGGACTGACTTGGGTGGTATGGCTAGCAAGTTGTCAGTGGTAACAGCTCATCGGCCGGTTGTCCAGAGCCCAGCCACAGGACCATTTTCGTTGTATTGCCTTTAGGTAAATCTTAGATCAGGGAAGCCACCTACCTAGAAAAAAAAAAAGAAACACTCAAAAAAAAAGAGAAAATAAAAAAATAAATAAAATCACATTTCACCGCACGAGTATGGCTGGCAAGTTGTCGATGGTAATAGCTCATTGACCGGTTGTCCAGAACCCAGCTCACAAAAGAATGTACAGTAATTCTCAAAACACATAAGGAAGAAGCGGGGAAGTAGAATAAACTGGGGAGATATACACTGGATGCACCCTTGTGTTGACCCCATAAATAAAAGAAGTAGAGAGAAAGCTACCGATCGTAAAGATAAACCTTTAGTCAAGGTCACCTAGGGTCGTAAAAACCCGAAGTCCGTCTTAACGGCCATTTTGTGGGACTATCACTTTTTCACAAAGATGCTTAGTACTTAGAGTCCTTTTCGAGTCTTGGGCGAGTCGGGTAGCCGTAAAAAGTTATCCTGTAACTCTCAAACTCCAAAAGTTCAAAAAAGTTAGTAAAGAAAAAAAAATTATCTTCTCAGATAAGGCGAGGGCTCGGATGGTCTGCATTCTGGCAGGCACCCGGGCACTGTTGAGTTTTTGTAATTTGGTCTTGGGGATGAAATTTTCTAAAGTAATCAATGAATTTGGCCTAAATACTCGAACCCTGATTCTACTGTTATACATAGCATCTAGGTTAATTTTGCTAGGGACTAGCAAAAAGTAAGCATGGGGGTATGATAGACATGTATAAATTCATCGTAAAATGCTTATTTGTGATAGTTCCTAGGCTTAGCACTGCATATCATGATATAAATATTGCATAGCATGCATCATTGTGCATTTAGAGTAGTTGTTTATATTTTAGGTTAATTAGGTCCCTTTTATGGTCAGCAGAAAAGAGAATTTATTTCAGGGCCTCAGATGGACGATCAGACCATACGGATCTGATCAGGACAACGATCGGAGACTAACGCCTCTGAAATCATCCAGATTGGAGCCTCGTAGCATCACATTAAGCCCGAGGAAGATCAACAGCCAAGGGGGCAATGCAACATCCATATGGGTTTTGAATGGATAATCTGACCATATGGATGGATCTAGAGCAACGATTACAGTTCAGCATCGCGGGACCATCCAGATCTGAGTATCGTGGCACCCTCTACAAGAAGAAGACAGACGGTCTAGATGGCGCCACGTGGCATCATCCAAGCCACCCAACACCGGCCAGCAGCACCGCCCAATTCATTCTTCATCCGCGCCCTTGAATCCTAGTCGTTGGATCAAGATCCAACGGCTAGGAAGCTTTGCACCAAGCTCCTCGTCACGACGCATCCACACACTTGGCGTAATGGTCCAGATTGTAGTTTTCAAGGATGGGATGTGGGTTCGAATACCCGCAGCCCCCCCAATTTCCAATTTGGCCGACCGCTCAGCAGAAGCGTAGTGTACGCGCATGCGCATGCCAACGCACGCCAGCGTGCGTGACACGAGTGCGCGAAGTGCGCAGCGCATGCCAGCATGGAGACATGTAGATCTTCAGCAACATTTATGAGGGCCTTTAGCGACTGTTGCAACTGTCACTAAAGGCCCGCATGTGCCAACAAGAGGAATTGAAGGGTGGATCTTCAAAGACAGCTGCAGTGACGTTTGTGGACATCACTAAAGGCCCGTGCACGCCATCAAGAGTAATTGAAGCGTGGATCTTCAGCAACAACTATAGCGACATTTGTGGACATCGGTAAAGACCTAGATATGATTTTTGCCTCTCCGTTTCCACTATAAAAGGACCTACACCCCTTCCCTTCCAAGCCATCTCTACCTACTTTACTCCCACCTACTCAAAAGCTCTAGCAAGCCTACCAACTCTCCATTAAAGCTTATTCTCAAGCTCCCAAGGTGCCTATTAGTGTAGCAAACCTCTACCCCACCAAATACTCCTCCAACTTCCCATCTTCCTTCATAGGTCACCTTGGAGTCGTCCTCTCACCTCCATTCCGATAGCAGATCAACTTCGTCTTCTCACCTCCATTTCGGAGCTATGCCGAAGCTTTCCTCAACCCGATGTCCTCTAGCATCTCACCTCCGTTGTCTCGCTCCCCACCTCCTTCGTCCGAGCTTCTGCCAAACGTCGTCGTCTTGCCGAACAGCTGATTTAGGAGATTTCCTCTTACCTCACTCTCTTTATATTCTTTCATAGTTTCTTGTAATTGACATTAGAAGTAATATATATCAGATTTGTTCCAGATCTCTACCTTCTGATACTTTTGCTTGATTTGTTTTATTTCAAAAATACAAAAAAATATCAAAACCCTAAAATACCAAAAAGAAATGAAACAAAGTGTGGTTTTCACATAAAGTAAATGTCACCTCACTGTGTTCGACCCGGGACTCCCTTGGAGTTTCAGAATAAATTTTATTTGATCAACATGTTTTGCAACTACGACGACAGATTACTTGTAACCTCGATTTCTAAACACGCGAAACACGCTTGACCAGTTTGGTTGCTTGGATTTCCACTCACATTCATTTCACCCACATATAAAAAAAAATCAACAAAAAGATACTTCTTGTTGGGTAATTCAACATGTGCACTACAAACACCCACATTCAAGGCACATAACCTAATTGATTTTCATTTACTCAACTGGATTCTATGGAACCGATACATGCAAATCAACATATAAAAGAGTAGAAATTAGTCTAGGTTAATCATTTTTTGTGCCTACCTCAGTGGTGCAATCTTGTCCAATTGGGCCGCACCACTTAACCTAAAATCAACTTACCAAGTAGCTTCCCCTTAGGGTTTTTAATTTAGGTCAATACTAGGCACTCAACTTTATTTTTGATTTCTAAAGGAAAGAGATCTTCACTCATGCTTGAAAACCTAGTTTGCCTCAAAGTTGATTGAATTAAACCAAATTCCAAACCCTAAAAGTTACTTAAGCCAAATTTGAACTTTAAAATCTACTCATCACAAATAATCTTGCTTGAAAACCCTGGTTGTGCATGCACTTACACATACTCAATTGATCATTAAGGGCACAACCCATCTTAAGGGCCCACCACATTCCATAAGCACTACAATCCTATGCCTAAATAAAATCAACTAGATGTTGGCCTTAAGGACTGATCCGCTCTTCGGGGTCTAGTTTGACATTGTCTACGATTAACCTGTTTGTACCAATCAATCTGATGTCTAGCTAGGGGAATAGTGTCAGATGACCGCAGCTGGGGGGTACACTAGGAACCGGAGGCACAGGCTGAAGGAAGAACCTTCTCCCCAGCCCTCCTTCTAACTAATTGGATTGATTGGATGCAAGTAGAGTAAATTGTTTATAATCTTACAGTGGATTTTGAGAGTCTATAGATCCTTAGGCTACCCCAATTAAGGACAGGTTTGTTTTGCTGTGCTGTAGGGTTATTTTCTCGAGTCCTTCCAACCTCTTCCTAGTTTATGCTGGGAAGGAGGTCATTGAATCCCCGATTGGAAGGACCACTAGAGTATTCTAGGAGGCGTAGATTGGATTTTGGCTAAAGTGATCCCATGGCCGACCAACAGCCTCCTCTACCTCAAAATCCATAGGAGGTATTTCAAAGGCAGCTGGAATAAATGCAGAGAATGCAAGAATAGTTCCAGAGAATGCAGGGCGCTCAGCCCTTAAAGGATTTTTATGATCTTTCATATTACAGGGAACGTCCTGACGTCCAGATTCCTACCAGAGACGTAGAAATCAAGCCCCAGGTGTCAAGCCTGATCAAACATTTCCATGGGCTTGGCTCTGAAGACCCGTTTTAGCACTTTGAGGACTTGACCACTTTGGTCTAGACCACCAAGGCATGAGACATATATGGGGAGAAGATGATCATGAGGCTCTTCTCACACTCTCTTAGGGATAAAGCTACTCATTTGTACAAGACTATAGGAAGGCCAATTGCAACTTGGAATGATTTGAAATTGGCTTTTCTGAAGAAATTCTTCCCTGTCGGATGTACCAATGCTTTGAGACGGGTGATTACTACCTTCACCCAACGGCTGGGGGAGCAGTTTCATGTTGCCTGGGAGCGATTCCAGGACTTATTGCAGAGGTGCCCACACCATGAGGTGCCGAAATGGCAGCTTGTGCAGATCTTCTACCACAGGTTGACTGAGCAACTCAGAAATCACGTGGATGCTTCCTGAGGGGGCAATTTCCTCAACAAAAATGTATATAGCACGCATGATTTGTTTGAGGAAATGCATGAGAATTCGATAAATCATGCCTCCATGGATACTTTTAACCGGTCCCAACAACCTATATTGAATGTTAATGAAGTCCATGACTCTCATTCATTCGATATGGAATTGATTTGCAATAAACTAGATAAGGTGGACTTGGTTACTAAAAGGATGGAGGAGTGGATGGACGAAAATTCAATGAACAATTCTTGATCCACTCAATACCAGAATTTGGGATTCCATTCAACGTGAGCTCCTTCTGGACGGGAGTTCGTGAATCAAATTAATGCGGCTCAACCTATGAGTCAGCATTATTCGGAACCCCACGGGTTCCAAACTGGGGCCTTTGATCCCAGTTTCTCTGATCCCTCTTTTTCTTTCTCTCCATCCTCACCCTATGAGGATGTTTATGTTGTACAGGAGAATGTTAGGTCCAACCCTTACTCCATTGCTTATAATCTGTGTTGGAGGAATCACCCTAACTTCTCTTGGAAAAACCTAGGGCAGCAGACCCAATTCCTCCCCAACAACTATGCTCCGCAAAGACCAATGGGTCAGGGTCATGTTTACACTGAGCTGCCTACGAATCAGGTCAATCAGCCATCTTGAAATGCCCATCAACCCGTAGGGTAGGCTGATATGAACCGACAGATGGTAGAAATGCAAGGATCTATGCTCCAGCTCATGCAGCAAATGAAAACCTCACTGAAAAACTTGCAAACCGGATTCATTGCCAATTCTCATCAACCCAGATCTCTGCCATCTCAACCTGTACCCAACCTACGTAATATCCAGAATCCGAGCAATCAAGCCCAAGGGTACGAGAATCAGAGGGACTCACATGCACATGCTCAGGTGGTTCAGCAGGGTCCTTCCTCTTCTTCTGCTTCAAATCAAAGGCTTTTGGCTAATGAAGCCCCTCCAATCTTTCCTAACCATCCCCAAGGCCCAATCCCGTATGCATCTGTTAATTTAGTTACCTTGAGGAGTGCAAAACAAACTTAGGATCCACAACCACACTATTCTGATCTACCAAATCCTAGAGAGCCTGAGGAGAGAAAGGAGAACTCTGAAGAAGATATCAAGGCTTAGGAACCTGATTCCGAAGATTTGACTCATGTTCCTTTTCCTAAGGCCTTGGTTAAACCTAAGAAGAAGAAGCTTGATGATGTAATAAGGATCTCTTGAGTATATTCAATAATGTCGAAATCAATATCCCACTCCTCGATGCTATCAAACACATACCGGCTTACGCTAAATTTTTGAAGGATTTATTCACACAAAAGCATAAGTCGAGGGAATCTATTCCGAGGAAGGTGGTACTCTCCGAGCAGGCTAATTCTGTTATCCTGCATCACCTTCCTCAGAAAAAGAGAGATCCAGGTGGTCCTTTGATTTCTTGTGTCATCAGAGATTACACTTTTGATAGAGCACTTTTGGATCTAGGTGCATCTATTAACTTAATTCCTACTTCTCTTTATGAGAAATTTGGATTAGGTGAACTTCGGTCGACTTCAGTAACGCTGCAGTTAGCAGACCATTCGATTACAAATCCGTAAGGCGTTATTGAAGATGTTATTGCTAAGGTTAAGGATTTCTATTTTCCTGTAGATTTCCTTGTCCTTGACATGGATGTACCTGAAAATCTAAGGAACACGCCGATCATTCTAGGGCATCCGTTCCTAGCTACCGCAAAGGCCAACATCAACTATGAAAGAGGTAGCATGGAAATCACCTTTGGGGATCAGAAATTGAAATTGGATATTTTTAAGGAGATTAACAAATTTGAGGATTGTGAATTTATAGAGGAACTTGAGGATGGTAACTTGAATATTGAAACTTGTATGGCGGTTTCAGCAATTGAAAGTTCCTCCTATTGTGATGGATTTGACCCGCAACCCTCTGTGGCAGACCTACCACATTCTGAAGAGCTTATTGATTTTATTCACTTTCAACCTCTTCCGCTTGATGAATCTTCATCAGCATCATCCCTACCTTCAATCTTAAACCCACCCCAACTTGAAGTGAAACCATTGCTTTCAAATTTGAAATATCAGTTTTTGGAACCTCAAAAGATGCTCCCTATGATTATCAGTGCCAGATTAACTTAGGAGTAGGAGATTAAACTGATCAAGGTCCTAAAGGAACACAAGGAGGCAATTGGTTGGACCATTCATGACCTAAGGGGGATCGAGCCATCTTACTGCAATCACAGAATATTTTTGGAAGATGGATCCCTCCCTTCTCGTCTAATGTAGAGGAGATTAAACCCTAATATGCGAGAAGTGTTCAAGAAGGTAATTATCAAGTGGCTCAATGCAGGAATCATTTATCCAATCTCTAGTAGTCCTTGGGTAAGTCCCATGCAAATTATTTTGAAGAAAGCTGGGATTACCATTATGACTAACAAGAAAGGAGAATCTATCACAACTCGTTCAGCTTCCTCTTGGAGGGCTTTATTGATTATAGGAAGCTGAACACAGCCATGAAAAAGGATCATTTCCCTTTTCCCTTTATTGATCAAATCCTTGAAAGACTAGTCGGGTAGAAGTACTACTGTTTCCTAGATGGTTACTTAGGATACAATCAAGTTCCTATCCATCCTAAGGATTAGGAAAAAACAACTTTCACCTATCCCTACGGAACCTTTGCTTTCCGTAGGATGCCTTTCAGCTTATGCAATGCACTTGTGAGTTTTCAAAGGTGTATGCTAGCCATATTCTCAGACATGGTGGGAGAGTTTTTGGAAGTCTTCATGGACGATTTCTCTATTTTCGGAGAATCGTTTTATTCTTGTCTCGCTAATCTTGAAATGATTCTTAAAAGATGCATCAAAACAAGACTGGTCCTTAGCTGGGAAAAGAGTCATTTCATGACACAAGAAGGCATCATCTTGGGTCATGTAATCTCTGAATGGGCAATCGAAGTTGATAAAGCTAAGGTTGATGCTATCTCTGAACTTCCTCCTCCCACATTTGTCAAATAAATTCGATCATTTCTTGGTCATGTGGGATTCTATAGGAGATTCATCAAGGACTTTTCTAAGGTTGCTCGCCCTCTAAGCAACCTTCTTACCAAAGATACACCATTTGATTTCAACGAATCATGCCATAAGGCATTTGATTTTCTTAGATTGGTAGTCACTTGTGCTCCGATGTTGCAACCACCAGTTTGGGCAGCCCCATTCGAGATCATGACCGACGCTTCTAATTATGCAGTCAAGGCTATTTTGGGTCAGAAGATTGACAGGAAGCCCTCTGTTGTATACTACGCTAGTAAAACTTTGGACAAGGCCCAGAGGAATTACATTGTTACTAAGAATGAATTACTAGCTGTAGTATTTGCTTTGGAGAAATTCAGGGCTTATCTCTTAGGGTCTCGTGTCATAATATATATCGACCACTCAACTTTGAGACATCTCTTGCCAAAAAGGATGCCAAACCCCAACTTATTCGATGGATTCTTCTGCTTCAAGAATTTGATCTTGAAATCAAGGATAAATCTGGGGCACAGAATGTGGTGGCAGAGCATCTTTCGAGACTTCTGAGTGATTCTTCTCATTCGGATATTCCAATTGTTGATACTTTTCCAGACAAGACTATCCTTTCAGTTTTAGGTATTCGAACCCTGTGGTTTGCTGACATTGTAAATTATTTGGCTGTTGCTCAAATCCCTGAGGATTGGACCAAGCAACAATGACATAGACTCAAATCTGAGGCCAAATATTACTTCTGGGAGGGCCTTGAACTATATCGCATCGGCTCTGATCAAATTATTCGCCGATGTGTTTAGGAGATTGAATTCAAAAGTATACTTGAGTTATGCCATGCATCTATGTGTGGTGGACGTTTCTTCGGGAAAAAGATGGCTGCAAAGATTTTGCAATCTGGATTTTTTTTGCCATCTTTTTTCAGGGATGCCCAAGAATTCTCGAGGTCGTGTTCCCGATGTCAGGCACTTGGGAGCATAACGAAGAGAGACATTTGGGGCATCGACTTCATGGGACCCTTCCTCCCTTCATTTGGACACTAGTACATTCTCATCACTGTTGATTATGTGTCCAAGTGGATTGAGGCCATCCCCACTCGAACCAATGACCACAAGGTGGTCATCGCTTCCGTCAAGAAGAACATCTTCAGTTAGTTTGGGATTCTGAGGGCCATCATCAGTGATGGTGGTTCTCACTTCACTAATGCTCAATTCCGTAATTTATTGGCAAAATATGAGTAAATCATAGAATCTCTACACCTTACCATCCTCATATGAATGGACGGGCTGAGATCTCCAATCAGGAGATCAAGAATATTCTTCAGAAAATGGTCAGGCCTAATAATAAAGACCAGACTCAAAAGCTTAATGCTCTTTGGGCTTACCGTACTACACACAAAACGCCTATCGGCATGTCACCATTTTGTCTGGTGTATGGAAAAGCATGCTATTTACCCGTAGAAATTGAACATAGGGCATTTTGGGCAATCAAGTAGTGCAATCTGGATTTAAATTTAGCCGGAAAGACCAGGAAACTCCAACATCTGAGTTGGAGGAGCCTAGAAATGACATGTACGAGAATGCCAAGATCTACAAGGCTCAGACCAAAGCTCTTCATGACCAATTGATATCCCATAAGAGCTTTGAGCCGAACTAGAAGGTGTGGCTCTTTGATTCTCGACTTAAGCTCTTTCCCAGCAAACTTAGGTCAAAATGGAATGACCCATTCATCATCAATTAGATGTTTCCAAACGGGGCCATTCAGATTTCTAACCCAAAGATGGGTAATTCATTCAAAGTCAACGGTCAATGTCTAAAGCCTTTCATTGACCGTATTGTTCCAAAACCCGTCTCAGACACAATTGCTCTCATCATGTTGTGATCTCTTTGGCTGGACTTCGCCGAGCTTATGACATTAAACTCAACTATTGTATAGTCTAACTCAGAGCTGACTCGAGCATCATATTCAGGTGATATCCTCTACATTCTACCTTCCTTTAATGTCTTTTATTCTCAATGCGGACATTGCATTAGCTAGGCATGGGGGGGTGGATTCATTTCTGAATCAATTTGTCAGCTCTGTGGAATTCTTGTAAATTCCACTTGTTTTCTTATATATACATAGAAAAAATTAATGATAATAATAATAATTTGAATTAGGAAAGAATACTTGGGTATTAGGACTTTTCAATCTTAGAAAATATTACAGTAGGATCTGAACACTAAGACCCTTTAGGTCTTTGGGCTTACTCTGCCTGGGTATCCACTAAAATGTGGATTTGTTTATCGAGTCCTCTCCATCCTGAGTTCTATTTCAAATTTATTAGATAAGTTTGGGTGATAAGTACACAACTTATCAACCCGACCTCTGATTTGAGGGAACTTTAAGTCTAAGCATCTACACACTATTTGTCACTGACTTGTTGTTCGGCAGTTTTAACTGAAATTGGGAAGCTAATGAAGCTTCTAGGGTGGTATGGCTGACAAGTTATCATGGGTAACAGCCCAACGGTAGGTTGTCCAAAGCTCAGCAACTGGACCATTCTTTTCCTACTGCCTTTAGGTAAATCTTAGACCAGGGAAGCCACCTACTTAAAAAAAGAAAAAGAATGTCCAAAAAGAGAAAAGAAAAATAAAAAGAAAAAGAAAAGGAGAAAAGAAAAATAAAAAGAAAAAGGAAAGGAGAAAAAGAAAACAAAAGAAATAAGCCATACTTCACCGCACGAGTAAGGCTAGTAAGTTATCATGGGTAGCAACCCATTCGTAGGTTGTCCAGAACCCAACTGATGAAATGCATGTTGAATTCCTAAAACACTTAGGAAGAAGCAGAGAAGTAGAATAAGCCAGGGAGATATACACTGGATTCACCCTTGTGCTGACCGCATAAAAAGAAAAGTAAGGAGAAAGCTACCGATCGTATAGATACACCTTTAGGCAGAATTCTTTTTAAGGACGCCTAAGGGCGTAGAAACCAGAAGTCCGTTCTAATTGTTGATCAACGAGTCTATCACATTCACAAAAAGACACTTAGAACTTAGGATTCTAATCAAGTCTTGGGTGGGTTGAGTGGCCGTAGAAAGCTACTCTATAACCCTAAACTCAAAAATTCAAAAAAAATTAGAAAAGAAGAAAAAGGAGAAAAAGATATCTTTCTTTGAATAAGGCGAGGGATTGAGGTGGTCTGCATTTTGGCAGATACCCAGGCGCTGTTGTATCTTTGAAAGTTCAGGTCCTAAGTAAAAATTTCTTAATGTTGAAAATGACTTCTGCCCGAGTAATTTAACCCTAATTCTTTTATAAATAGCATGTAGTTTTTACTAGAGACTAACAAAAGATAGGCATGGGGGTGTGATGTGCATATATCTAAATAACCAAAAATGTCTATTAAAACATGTTCTTAGTGTCATATTAGCATCATACATTGTAAATATTGCATAACATGCATAATCATGCATTTAGGTCAAGTTGTATAAATTGTATAGTAATTGTCTCCTTTTATGGTCAGGGACAGGGTGACTTTTAGTCGGGCCTCGAAGGAAATATCCAACCATCCAGATCTGATCAGGGCAACGATTGGAGTTCAACGACTCCAAGATCGCCCTAATCAGACATCCGTAGAACTAGATATAGATCGAGGAAGCCTAAAGATCAAGGGCCAAGATGGTGCCAATCTACACTTCAGATGACAAATCTGACCACACGGATGGGTTTGAATTGATGATCGCAGTGTAACGGCATGATAATCGATCCAATCTATCATCTGTGGCACCATCTACAACACATAGAAGATGGACGACCAAGATGGTGCCACGTGGTGCCATCCCAGCCACCAAATCGGCCCTAAGAACCATTACTACATCTCCAAAGGATCTCCATTGCTCAATCCAAGCCGTTGGATCATGATCCAACGGCTAGGAATGACTTAGATGTGTCGCTCACATTCTCTTAAGGTGTATGGCACGTGCGACCTAGGCCATTGGATCTTGATCCAATGATCATGAGCACGCGTGCCTAAAATAATAGCGTGACAAAGAAGGCGAGGTAGCGCGGTGGTTACGTCGCTACAGGCGAGATGCGAGGCACGTGTTCGAAATGTAGCTCGCCTCAAATTAGACGTAGGCGTGGGAGCGGGAGCAATCCAGCTGTCAGATGGCGATTGGGTGGGCAAGGGGTGGAGACGTGGCATGTGGAGGAGCCTTGGATCACCACGTGCACGATGATGTGCTTGCACACGTCGGATGGCATGAGGGCATGCAGTTAAGCACAGATGAAGGCGCAGGTGAGGACGACTTTAAACCATCAGATCTTAAGATCGGACGACTGTGATTCCGAAGACGTGGGGATGCATTCTGTGTGTGACAGAGGAGGAGGCGTGTGCACCGCGTGCACGTTGCCCATGATCTGACCTTTCGTGATGGATAAATCTGTCACTAAAGACTTGATTTTAATGCTTTAAGCTTGAAATGACAATTTTGCCCTCAATTCCTACAACTACAAAAGGAGACCCGACCTCCACTTCTTCTTCATCCCTTCCTTCACCTCTCTCCCTCTCCAAAGCTCAAGAGAAGCTTATCCCACACCCGGGATGCTATTCTAAAGCTAAATCCAATTTTCTCACCCCTGTTCCGGAAGTGGATCCCACAACGACGACAACGTGCTGCCCTGTTCTAGCTTCTTGCTTCGTCCTCCTTCCCGTTCCATCCTCTGTCTTCCAGGCATCGCTCCGTCCGGCTTGTCCTCCAAGCATTCGTCGAGGAGGATAACACCTCTCTCCCTTCTTTTTACTCACTTTTTGGAAAAGAATTTTCTGCGTTGTAGTTGTAATCATTTCTTACTTTCTAGTTGTATAAACATTCTGATTATATCAAGTGATTGTTCTCTCTCTCTCTTTCTCTCTCTTTTTGTTTATAATGATTCCATTGTAATTATCTCATTTTCGAACAAAAATACAAAAAAATTATAATAATTTATTTTAAATCGACGTAGCCTCCCTGTGTTTGACCCAGAATTCTTAGAATTTTGGTATAAATTTATCTGTTGATGGATTTTTTCGCAAATCAAACTACAACGATGGGTTTTTCAAAACCAACTTCGATCCTGTAGTTTTCCGCTTTCAACAACTGTAATGTAATGATTTAAAACCTGATTTTGAGCAAACAACAATTGTGTAGTAAAATTCATAAACAATCGCAACAAAAAATATGCACAGGTATTTAGAGAGGAAACCCTTGTGAGAAAAACCTCTACCTAGATCTCCCAATCTAGGATTTTGCCCCCAATTCAATGGGAATCACTAAACCACACCACTAATCTGAGGGTGGTGTTCCTCAAAATAATTCCCCTCTCTTGGACAGCCCCCTAGAGGAGTTTAGCCCCTCTACTAAGAGGAAGCAAGAAACCCATAGCTCAGGCACATGAATAAACTATCAAAACAAAATAGTGCAAACAATCCTAAGAGCCTTGAAAGATATAGAAAATAAAGTAGGCTAAGATACTCCCTTTGCAAACCTATGTGATGTAGAAAAACAAAGTAGAAGTGATGTTACTCTCAAGAATCTCTAAGAAAAAAAGGGAAAAATTGATGGTAACACTATCATGAGCTATAACTAGCTTTCATTAGTCATAATCAGGTGACAAATGCTCCTACATAATCGCCTGAGAGCCATAATTCCATACAAAGCCATTTTGAGAAGAAAACATTAAATCAAGGTTAATTCTGCAGTTTTAACATCTCATCATGAAAGCAGAGTAACCACGGGGTTTGCTAAGGGTTAATCTAAGGTCAAATGAGCATTAAAGTCCAATAAGTGGGTCCATGTAGATAGAAATGGGATTTCACACAATTCGAGAATCAAATCAGGAGCTAAAACCCTAATTTCAGACTTGCTTAAACTGTAGAGTTTTTGGTTAGGATAAAATTCATACAAATCACCAAAAATTCATAGAAAGATATTTCTCGAGGTTTGGTACCCTTTGTTTGACCATCTGAACCTATTTTGACCTTAAGCAAAGTCATAGACAGATTTTTACCAAAATTTAGATTTCTACGCAAATTGCCCAGTCAAACTTGGCCAAAACTAAAATATGACTTCGCCACTAGATTCCTTAGGTCTAAATTAGGTTTTCACAAAATAATGGACCAAATTAGAGTCCATCTTGACCTAGTTTGCATTTTAGTCCATTTAAACTCTATTCCTTCCAATTAAGCCCCTAACTTTTGAAATAATCACAAACGGCCACCTAACTTCTCATCATTTTCTTCAAAATAGTCCCTATTGCCATTGATAGAAGGAACCCAAAGCACTGATCTTCAATTTTAGATTTCTCCTTGATTTCTCAACCAATTCCTCCTAAAATTAGAATGAATGATCTTGAGAAAATCTCCAATCACCTGAATCAAGTCTTGGACCTCGATTCATGTCCAAAAGATCCTGCAAACTCTTCAAGATCAGGGATGTTCATCCCTAAAATTCTGATCTCCTCGAGCTTGTTTCCAGGCTTGGAAGCTACCCTTTGACCTTTAAAAGTCCCTGTATAGCGAGGCCTTGCTTTTTAGCTTGATTTTTTGCCTCAAATCTTCAAAATTTCTCTCTCCAGCCACCTCCGCCACAGCTTCGACGACTCCTCTCCCTTTGACTTCTTTTCCCGCTGCCACATACCATAGGCAGTCAGATCATCTTCCTCACCTACATCCGCTCCTTGCTAGCCATAGCAAGAGCTCCTAGGCCCCCGTCTTCCTCGTTGTTCCTTCACCGAAGGCTTCACCATCTCCGGCACTGGTTAATCAAAGCCAACGTCGGCCAATTAAAGCTGGCACCTTCGTTGCCCCCTTCATCCTTACTTAGGTTCTCAATCTCCCCCTCTCTCTCTACAGTTTAGGTTTAGCCCTTTGGATATTAGGTTCAATCGACCATCCACTGCCTCCCCCATAGTCTTCCTCTACTCTGGCCAAGCCTCCGACGAAGCCATCCACACTCCACACCGCACCAAACTCCCCACGACCACCGCCAAAGCTATGCCACTTCATGCTCACTGAAACCCCTTAAGAAATTGATGGGATTACACCTTCAAAACCTCCACCAATCTTCGTCTCCACCGCATCACCTCCTCGACTCTGTCTGGCCATCACATGCACCCACACGCGACAACAACACTACCACTACCTTCGCCATCCACCGATGATCCCTCTAAACTCTCTAATTGGAGCTTTTAAGCCTTTGTTCATCCTTTCGGGTCTTTGCCATCGTCGCTTGTCACCATCGTCATCTCCGACTCCGTCCACCATACTCCGGCTGCCATCATCACCAACATCACCCTCAGCTGGAGCGGGACACCTTCAAGAAGCTGTCTAGGTTCCCAATTGAAGAGAAGGGAGACAATAGCATCTCAATCAAGGTGAAGATCTCCAGCTGCATTCACGTAAGGAAGATGGGGATGTTTAGTCCCACATCTTTAGACGAGGAGTAGGCTATTGGGCATAAATTGAATTTGTGATATCTGCTTACCGCCAAAGACACTGGGGAGTTAGCTCCCCCACCCACATGTCTTGCACGTGTTGCCTGCGGCCACTGCTACGTGGGTCTAGTCCCCTATTCTCATGACCCATTTGCCTGATTACCCCATTAGCCTTAGGCTGTGAGAGAAGAGGAGTGATTTGTGAGAGGAGGGGGGAGGGTTTTGCTACACGGTTGAATGCATTGGGACATGTGCTGAAGGAAGAGGCTTTACACTTAGCCTCTGAGGATAGTTGGCCCGATGCTGTGCTTGAGAAGGCCTGAAAAAGAGAAGGCCTTAAGAAGCTTTGGCGCCTTGTGTGCTTTCTATGGTGTTGTGCCTCTTCTGATAAGGCGTCTGATGCCTTGTTCTATCATCTGAAGCATCCTGGTTACTGTGAGATTATTTAAGTGCTTGAGACTGACGTGGATTAATTTGTTGAGGTACTGTTGGATTATTTAGTTGAATTAAATGTGGGATGGATGCTTAATTAGGGAGATTTAAATGGTGATCTAAATCACCACTTTTTAGGTTTCTTCTATTCTTTTTGTCCATATACTTTCTAAGATACATTGGATTATATTTGATTATCAATCTAACAAGTTTATTCATTAAATATCTTTGATGATCAATTTACTATGGTCATTTATTTTGGATTGAGACTAGTGCATGAATTCCACATCTGCTTCCTGCAAACGACCTCGGACTCCTTTTTGAATCTGAGTTTTATAAATTTAAGTGTTTTGTGTGATTTTGTCGACTACACTACAACACATATTTCTTAACACTTGACAAAAAAATACAACAATGGAGCATAGTAGCTTTAGAAAGCTTAAAATAGGATAATCGAAAGTACTTAACACTAGAATATTTCTTTTCTTTATCTGTAGGCTTAAAACAACCCTTGGTGGGTGTATATAGCTGTAGAAGGTAAGATTTAAGCCTTGGTAGTCATTGGAATTTGAATTGAAATGGAATAAATTAAGGTAGAATGGTTACAAAGCATTTACTCAAAGTTTGACTATATCAAACGCCTGAAAAGTCAAGATAGAAATTTGAATAAGTCATTTTAGACATCTAAAAAAAAAGTCGGACATCTGAAAAACTTCAATGAGAAGGTAGTTGTTATTGGATTTCTCAAGATTGAGTATAGGGATGTCTGAATGAAAAGATAGACATCTGAATAGATAGTTTTAGACGTTTGAATATTAAATTGGATGTCTGAAAAAGCTTCAGGGTCAAAGTGATCATTACTGGAATGAAGTTGGTCCCAAACAGGGAACTAAAGACAAATGGTTAGACATCTTACTGGACGTCTGGTAAAAAGTGTAGATGTCTTAAAAAGAATCATTAGACGTCTGAATAAATGCAAGGATGTCTGATGGCCTACAATGGTCCAAAATCAAAGAGAAATGGATATAATCAATTACGGTCAAATTGAACGTTGCATAGAAAGTGAACGTTGTTCTGTTTCAGATTGCTCAAGAAGACGACAGACATTTGAAAAACACCTAAGATTATGACCAGTGTTCTATTGAGTTAAAGAGATATCAAAAGCTGAAGGTGTCTAAAAGACAATACCAGACATTTGAAGAAGACAACATACGTTTGAAAAACCAAGATGATAGTGGTTACAAACACTGGCTATCAATCTAGTCTCTGGACAAGATCATGGACATCTAGAGAAGTAAATCAAACGTCTTATAAATCATACTCAGATGTCTAAGGAGAAAAAGAAACATCTGAAAAAAATAAAGTCTTGTATGCTGAACTAGAACAGTGAGGATAGAAAAGTTCTAAAGGTATCCTAAGGATTATTCAAGGCTCATTTACATTCTAAGAAGGAAAAGAAACAAAACTAATCTAACTACTTCTCTCTTCTCATCTCCTTCTATTTTCATCTCCTTATTTCCTTGATCTTAAGCTTTCATCAAGCTTCATCCAACCCTAAGCCTGAAAGATTCATCTCCAAGTACAATGTTAAATGTAACATGTTTTGTTGTCATCAAAATCAATGATCGTGGTGCATTATCACTAACAACTTGGTCCTCAGTCAAGAAAAAAGTCATTTCATGGTCTAGGAAGGCATATTCCCGGGCCATGTCATCTCCAAAAAGGGAATTATGGTAGATTATGCTAAAATTGATGCTATCTCTAAGCTCCCACCGCCCAATACTATGAAACAGATTTGATCTTTCTAGAGGCACGTGGGCTTCTACCATCATTTCATTAAAACTTTTTCCCAAATCTCTAAGCCCTTAAGTCAATTACTTACCAAAGACTAGCCTTTCGACTTTAATGGCCAATGCTTGGAGAGTTTCAATAAGTTGAAGAAGGATGTCATAGAGGCACTAATTTTACAGGGACCTAATTGGAATTTTCCCTTTGAGTTAATGACAGATGCCTTTGATTTTGCTGTAGGGGCCATTCTAGGGCAAAGAATTGACAAGACGGCTGTTGTGATCTACTATGCTAGTAAAACCCTTGATGATGCACAACGGAATTACAAAGTAACTGAAAAAGAACTTGCAATTGTCTTTGCCCTAAAAAAATTACGCTCTTATTTGTTGGGGTCACATGTCACTGTATACACCAACCACTCAGCACTCAAAATTTGTTGAACAAGAAAGATGTGAAACCCTACCTTATCCGTTGGATCCTGCTACTCCAGGAATTTGATTTGGAAATCAAGGATGAGGCAAGGTCGCAAAATGTTGTGGCCAATCATCTCTCGTGTCTTATGATGAATGGCATGCTGACCCCTCCTGATGTGTTCTCTAATGAGGCCATCTTAGCTACTAATACCCTTCCCTAATTTGCACCTATTGTAAACTATTTAGCAATAGAACGAATCACCTCTGATTGGCCAAAAACCAAAAGGGATAAGTTCTTTGCTAACATTAAATATTATTTTTGGGAGGAGCTCGACCTTTTCTTCATCTTGCTGATCCAATCATTCGATGGTGTGTCCCCAACCTAGAAATTCATGATATCCTGACACATTGTCACTCAATGGCCTATGGCGGACATTTTTCAGGCAAGAAAACTATAGGTAAGGTTCTTACTTTTGGATTCTTTCGGCCCAGCTTGCACAATGATGCTCATTCTTTTGTTCAGCCTTGTGTGCGTTGCCAGAGCATCGGCAACATGACTCGTAGATGCCCCTAAATCCGATATTAAATGTTGAAATTTTTGATGTATAGAGCATCGATTTCATGGGGCCGTTCATCAACTCTTGTGGGTATTTATATATACTAGTCGCAGTCGACTATGTATTAAAATGCATTGAAGCAATACCCACCTACACCAATTATAACAAGGTTGTAGTCGAGTTTATAAAGAAAAGCATTGTTTTGAGGTTCAGCATTCCAAAAGCCATCATCAGTGACGGAGGATCACATTTTACTCACTCTCAATTCCATCACCTTTTATCCAAATATGGGGTTAATAATAAAATCTCCACTTCTTACCACCCCCAAACAAATGGCTAAGTACAAGTTTCTAATAGGGAGATAAAAAATATTTTACAAATGACGGTTATGCCTGATCGTAAAGACTGATCCACTACATTGGATGATGCTTTATGGGCCTACCAAACAACTTTTAAAACTCCTCTTGGCATGTCTCCTTTCCATCTAATTTTTGGAAAGGCATGCCATCTTTCGGTAGAACTCAAACCTAGGGCTTTTTGGGCAATTAAACAATTAAACATGGATTTATCTGAAGCCGGTAACCACAGGAAATTACAATTAACTGAATTGAAAGAATTACGTAATTTCTCTTACGAAAACACACAAATTTATAAAGACCGAACAAAGAAATTTCATGATAAATATATTATTCGGAAAAATTTTGATGTCAATCAACATGTTTGCCTTCTCAATGCCAGATTATGAATTTCTCCACGAAAAATCAAATCCAAGTGGATTGGCCCATTTATTGTCCTTAAAACTTAACCATATGGTGCTGTTGATCTTTTTGATCTCCAAACAAATACTGCTTTTCAAGTCAACGGCTAGTGTTTAAAGCACTATCCAGATAATATTCCGAATCTCCCATTTGACACTCTTGATTTGACTGACTTATTCTCTAATGATCATTGATGCAATTCACGTCCAGCTGAATGGTGTAAAAGATAGCACTGGATAGGAGGTAACCCATCATTTTTTTGCTTTATGTTTTTTCTTTCTTTCTGAGGTTTTGCCTATCCTTATTCGAACCGCCTTCACTAAGGGGATCTCTTTTCCTTTCCTTTTGCATCCAGACATGCCATATCTTAAGCATGGGGGGGTGTTTTTAAATTTTGATGATCAAATCGGGATTTTCAAAACCCAAAAACATTCAATTTTGTTGTCTCATATTCTACTTGCATACTCAGAAAAATAAAAATGTTGAAAACTTTTTGAGGAAATTTTGAAATAGGGACCAAGTTGGATGATTCTCTTTAAGGTACAATGGGATTTAATCATTAACAAACTAGGGATAAGGATACGGATCTAATTATTAGAATTTCTGGGTCTATCTTTAGACTCAGTCAAGTATCCTTCTTTAAATTCCACCTGAACTCATGATGGTTTAGGTGACTTGATCTCCTTTCATGACCTCGAAATTACCTGGATTAGTATCTGATCCAAAAACATACATCTCTTGCAAAATTCTTGTGTCAAATTTCAAACATAAGCCAATACCTACAAAACATTTAGAAATTAGAAAAACCCCTTATTTGGCCTTAGTGAAATTCGAAGCAGATTTTTTGGTTTAAGTTCCTATCGCCAAGAAGGAGGAAAATGCCACCTTTGAAGAGGCGATGTCAACATGTTATTGCCTCGGCACTATTCTATATCTATATCTCATATCTCATATCTTTTGATGGAGCATTCAGGTGCAATTTTGCAGCTCAGGTGTCTTCAACGGTGCTTTACCCATAGTGTCAGAGAAAGAGATTGAGTTTGCTTGGACAGACCCTTTACACTGCATTGTGTTTTGGGGTTGTGAGCTCCTGGGTGGTGTCTTGGAGAGTACTATCTTGAAGTGCTGGCACCAGAGCCCCCTCAAGGATTGGTAACGGGAATGATGATCCCGACGCATCTTTTATAGGATTAAGCTAAGAATAAGCATGGGGGAGATTCAAAAAAGAAAAGAAAAGAAAAGGTTTTAAACAAATACACAACCTTATAAATGCTGGCATTCACAAGCATAGACTCAAGGTTTTAAAGGATTATCCAAGTTGCGAATCAGATTCAAGCGCCAGAGAAATCCTAACTAGAAAATAATTTTGGGTCATCTGAATTAACAAAGAGTTAACTTGTGAATTTTTGGAGGATACATTTATCCTGATTCATTTAATTTTTGGGTCCAAAAAATGAATCCCGATGTTTATCTTTAATAAATCTCGTGCCTCTCGTGTTTTAACGAACCATGGTCCCATAATCTTCATCTTAAAAGTAAAAAAATAGTTTTTCCCAAAAATCCATATTGTAAAAATTTGTTTTGCTAAGAGACTAGCAAAAGATAAGCATGGGGGTGTGATAAACGCCAGTTTATCACCATTCTTATGCCATAAAATAGATCTAGCTCTTATGATTTTAACTTTGCAAATGGGTTTCTAGGCTACATTTAGGCATCAGTTAGGTTAGGCATGCATTGCATGATTTTTTATATTTTTTATATGTTTATTTAAGTGTTTGGGATGAACAGATAATCAAATCTCTAAAACTCTAACATTCAAGAAGGCAACAGGTGAAGAGGAAGCTTAATTCAGCTAGATCCCAGCTAAATCCAACTTATCATAGCTGGACATTAGCTCACCTCGATTAGGTTTAGCTCTCTCAAGCTCCATTTGGCTCTTCTTAACTGGATGATAGCTCAGGGTTTCTCAACTTAGTTAAAGTCAGTTTAGATCCAGCTCAACTTAGTTGAGTTTAGCTCATCTTAGCTCCAATCAGTTCACTAGGAGCTCTAGCTAGCACAATTAAGTTGACAAGAGTCCACCTCAGTTCAGGTCTAGCACTTTGTAGCTCCACTCAACTTTAGTCAGTTGAAGATGAGCTCAGGACAGTTGAAGTCCAACTCCTGAAGACTCAACTCAGCTCAACTTAGTTGTGTTGAGCCACTTAACCTAAGCTAGCTACTCCAGCTAGCTGGGTAACCTCTGGGAAGACCAGACCTAGCATACCTCAGCTCAATTCAGTAGAAGCCAGCTCACATTAGCTTGGCTTAGCAGCTAGCAAAGAACTAGAAAGCTAAGATACCTAAGGTAGCTCCTTGTTGTGCTCTTCAACAGTCACCAGCTCCAGTGCATCTCAAGACAACACTTCCTCAGCTCCTCTTCTCATAACCCTAGCTTCCTATTACCACCTCCTCTACTCACCTACTAGCTAAGATAGCTTAGCTTGCTTAGCTACATTATCCACTCCCTGACTGTCCACCAACAACCTAAACCCTAACCTAACTCCACCCTAACTCTACTCCAAGTCCACCACCTAATCTAACCACCTACCTTCACATATAGTTGGCGCCACCATCCTTGCATCCCTTCACACCACCACCTCCAAGAGCCACCACAATAGTGGTGACAATGTTCCCTCCAAAACCCCTTCACATCACCACCATCCATCTCCTTTTAAACCCATCTCCATCATCCACCTAACCATATTCTAGAAGCCCCCCTTGGAGCCAACTTTAACCCACCCTTTCACCACCTTAACCACCCTATAACTACAACTTATGTTGGTGCCAAAAACACCTATGCATCCCCCCATGTGGTGCCAACTAAACCTAGCCCGTTATCTTGTAACCACCACCACATGGAGCCATCCTCACCCTCCATAAGTGGCGCCACCCTTAACCCAATGTAAAATTGACGCCAACCCCACCTAACACCACCTAAGCATACTTCCATACACTCTTTCCCTTCGCGCGAAAAACAGCTAGCCCTCCATTCCATAACTTCCACCCTACAACTTCATCTTAATGCTACAACACACCACACCAAACCCTTTAACCCTAGTTACCTCTGAGGATGGTACCAACCACCAAGTAACCCTTCATTTTGGCACCATCAATCCTAGCCATAGGATCTCCTAGCCACCCCTCATGAGCCATTTTAGCCATCTTTTCCTTAACCATACCTACCCTCTTAGCCCTCCTATAAAAAGACCAATAACAACCGCAATTACAGACACCTTTGGCTCCACTATTATCACATATTCCCACCTTCAACCTCACCATACCCATGGCCAAGAGAAGGAGAAGAAGATTAAGGGGACACTCTAACCCCTTGTTGCCTTCCCCTCTTCGATTTTTAGGGTGGTGCATGCCAACCCTTGCAGTAGAATCTAAGGTGGAATTCTTTCACCTTTGGAGGAGCTAGGGCACACCCTATTTAGGGTTTGCCAGGAAGGAGAGTCTTCATCTACTGGAGGAGCACTCTAAGGAAGGACTTGGAAGGTTCTTTCTAAGCCTAGGAGCAGCTGAGCTTGGAGCTAGAATTCTTCTATCTTTGCCATCATCTTTTGGAGAAATTTTGTTTTACTTGCTTTTCTTAACTTTTTTAGATGAAGCATTCCTCTACCATTCTTGTAAAAGAACATTTCTTCCTTTATAAAAATTGTCATTCCATGATTTTGTTGCATCTTAATTGATTGCTTTTACTCTAGCACCTTTCACTCCCTCTCTTTAATTACCCTAGGTCTCCACGTACCTAGGGTGAGCTTATAGAGGGGTTACTTTTGTCACTTAGGTGTTAGCTTTAGCAATTTAGGTGTAGACTTTTCCCACTCACTTTTTTGTCATTGCCCGTTATTTCAAAATCCCAAAAAAAATTCATATTCAAAAATTATAAAAAGAAAGTTGATTTCCCGATATCAAGCGAGAGTGTTTAAATTACATTTCGCCTCCCTTGTGATGACACAAATACTTTCCCAAGTAATCAATTTTTATAAATTTTAAAAGTGATAGGAATTGCACGTTACAATGATAAAAACCCTAATTTCAAATCACATAATTTTTCATATCAATTGGCCTCTTCCTTAAGGCCTAAGAAAAGTGTACATGTGTGTGTGTGCGTGACATGTGTATGGGTGTGTGTGTTAGTGGATTTTGTAGGCTTACGCTGTGGGTCTAATTGGGTTTGGGTTGGTTCAACCTTGGTTGGGTTAGGTTCTACTTTAATTGGCTCTAATTAAACTAAGTGTGGTAGATGTGAATCTAATTGGATATATGGTGACCGAATCAAGATAGGTGCAAACCCAATTAGATGTAAACACACCCAATTAGATTTGGGTTAGGTCCAATTAGACTTATTGAGTCTAACTAGGTCAACCTTACTAGGTTTCAACTAAACATATTCATAGTTGGTTTATCCAATTAGGTTGTAATGCACCTAATTTAATGTGGCTAGATCTAATAGGTTTAAGTCAGCAAGATTAGACTTGATTGAGTCCAATCACTTAGGTCTAGTCCAATCAAGTCCCATGGACCCAATTGACTACAAGCTAGCCTAATTGACTTAGACTGAGTCAATTAGGTAAGGTATAAACCTAAATAGATATCTAAGTTGGGGATTGGGTATAAGATAGCTAAACTAAGGTTATGGATAGTAGGATAGTTGATAAGTCCACTTTAGTGGATCATTATTTGGCCTAAGTATTCTCTAATTAATTATTCCTAGTTGTTAATTAATTAAGAGTTATATGATAATTCACCTTAGTCTATTTATAATTTTATGTGTCAATTTTACATCTAATAACATATGATATGATAACATAATTGATTTGATGGATATAGGCTAGGTGCAAGAGTTCAGATATCCATTTCTATGTTTATAAGATGTCTGGAGATAAGGTCGAACATCTGGAAACCACCATCATGAACTTGCTGATGTCTACAGCTTTCATGACGTCTGGATATTTGATTAGACGTCTGATAGTGTACCGCAAAGCTTATCCAGGCGTTCCAACCACTCGCGATCTTCATCGATTTGTTGGAGAACCTTTCGGTGGAAATAACAAAGAGCAGGTGTTTTCATAAGAAGAAGAGCGGCTGGAGGATGATCATCTCTCCCCCAATGCGAACCTCCTCCATCTCCACCATTGAGCAATAGGCATACACCGTGGAATCCCATCGCGCACCATGGCATAGGCATGCTTCGTCTCCTCTCCTCCCTTTCACCAGTCGCACGGTGACAAGCGTGCAGCCACAGTACCACGTCCTTCACCTCTCTTCTCACCATCCTACCACACAGATCACCACCACTTTCCCTCTCCATGCAAGCTCGCAGCCATCCACTGTCGCCCTTCTTATTCATTTTCATCTCCACCTTCCCCGTCAAACCGCACCCCCATTCAAAGAACCAATTGTAGCCACCCATCACCTTCGACCATCACTACCGCCAACTCCTCAACAAAGTAACCCAAACTCCCAACGTGGCCACGCCCAGCCTTGCCACCAGCAGTGCATCACCTCCTTGTGCACCTTCCTCGCAAGCACGTGCATGCATGTGCCGCCATCCTCACACGCACACAACGCCACCCCTGCACATGCAAGTAGTGAGCCAG
Source organism: Thalassia testudinum (assembly GCA_037157565.1). Classification (NCBI taxonomy): domain Eukaryota; kingdom Viridiplantae; phylum Streptophyta; class Magnoliopsida; order Alismatales; family Hydrocharitaceae; genus Thalassia; species Thalassia testudinum. Next base: position 19,375,799 of record JAZHRO010000063.1, read on the forward strand.
CTTCTCCTTCTTCTTCATCTTCTTCTCTGCCAACCAACAAGAAACAACCCAAACCTCTTGCCAGTCCACCTTTACGCAGCCATCACCACAGACTCGATTCTCCATGCCAACCATACCACTGACCACCCCATGATGCCACGAACCCGAGCAAGTCCTTAGCCATGCCAATCGTGGTCCACGAGTACGTGCAGATAGGCCACCATTAGCAAGCTTCTTCTCCTCCGGCCGACCACCTCCGACCATCTCCGCCGACGTTGCGACCTCCATCGGATCGGCCTCGTCATTGTCGATCTTCCTCGTGCATTAGTAGCCCATCGATGCTCCTTCCTGTGTATGAGTAAGAGAGAGTGCAAATGCTTTGTTTTCAGTGGTATTAAAATTTACCAAATATGCCATTATGAACCACTCTTTAGTTTTTTTTTTATTAATTTATAACTATGAAATTTCAGCCTGACACTTGTTCCTTCTTGTATTTGTTCAGCTATTGTTCTTCATCTCATTTTGCATTGAAATTAGATTAAGATTTGCAGTTTAGTATGTGTGCAATTCAAAATTACATGACATGCCACTACACATGCATCATCTACATATTTTTGGGAGCTTGATTACTGACATGGAATTTACATAAATAGCCCTTAACTTCTCATAAAATTGAAAGTTACATTCAGAGCAGCAAATTCATCAAATTGATTCCGCGAATGTTTTTGCGAACATGATGGCTACATACCCGTGAAGTTATTGCAGTCGTTCCCCCATGTGAATATGACCTAACTCTTCATGTTTAGTTCTATTAAAATATTTTTGTTTGGGATTTTCCACCATGATTTATACACTACGACCACGTAATCTTCTAGCGTATTTTTTCTGCAAGTGGAATCCCCTGTTCAATAGTGCTAGGGATAGATTAGATAGGGACATGGATAATGTTATCCATGTTTTTGACCTTTAAGCTTAGATATCCTGGTTTCAAGCTAGTCTAAGGATAGGTACTGGGATAGGGTTGTGCTAGGCTTTTAAGGATAGGGTTATCCTAAATCTTCTCATTATTTTCCTCTACTCCTCTTCTAGACAGACAATCCGTTGTTCTTTCTTTCTTCTATCTAGCTGGTGTCTTTATTCTTTATTCGCAAAATCCAACCCAACTTTTGCTCCTATCTAGCTTTATTCCATCCAGAATAGCTTCTAATCTAATAATGTCCTACAAACAAGAATAAACCCTAATTAGCATGGAAAAATGGTATTATAACATATGCAGCTAACTAAAGAAATGCAATGCATGATATGCAATTTATGAATGCGCTATTCACAAGTAAAACTAGATTCTAACCTAATTCAGGTTAATTAAGTCCTATGATTGCTGTGCAATCAGCTATGTACTTACATCTTTGAAAGAATCCCCCCCCCATTATCTATGAATACATTTGTTTGTGTACCATTTTCATAACTGACATGCACGAAAAAATTTGTGTCTAGGGCCGTTGTGTTTGTTATTTGCCCTTCTTGTACAAGTTTGTCTTTGACTACTTGTATAATGACATATATTGTCTGCAATTGATTTTATTTAGAATGTTAATGAGACATTTTCTTGTAATTCAAAACTTTAGAAAATATTTTCTACACTTACATGGCCATCTGTGAAGTCACATGCGATTAGAAATCTTGCATTGACTTTTGTTCTACAAAGTAGCCACCCATTCTCCATAGCACGTCCAACTTATTTTTCCTTACCTCTGTCAATTTATCAAACATCACTTTCTCTAAAGCTGATAGGCATTTTAGTGCATCTTTATCCAAGTTTATTGTCTTCCTATATGCCGTTCATTTTTGTGGCTGTTTCATTGGAGGAGGCCTATGAGGTTGTTGTTTCCTTGGTCATTTTGGAATGGTGATCGTCCTTGTGTTTTCTTCTTCTTCTTTCTTTGTTTCTTTCTCTTGTATTGGAGTTACAATCTAATCATCTTGTGTTATTTAATGATTAGGGTTGTTTGTGTTTAATTATGACACAACTAAATTAATATAAAACTTGTACTTACTATCATCCTTAAGGTTTCTTTCGGTACATGTATCTCCTCATTTTAAGTCTATATGACCACCATCCACATGATATTAATGTTAAAAAGTGTCAGATTAATGCTAATACACCAGTTGAAAATAGGAGTATATGTTCAATTGAAACAAAAATCCACCGATTGAAAATTGAGGTACATCGGTTGAAAATAGAAGTACACCGGTTGAAATAAAAAATCCACTAGTTGAAAATTACTCCCACTGTAGATTATGTAAGGAATCCTCTGGTTGAACTTGAAAATAAAGCTATTCAAAGTGGAAATACATAGGTTGATAACTAAGATACATCGGCTTGTGATTGAAATGCATTGGTTAAAAATCACTTTGCTGCATAATCCACCAGTTGAAATTGAAAAATAAAAATATTCAAAATGGAAATACACCGATCGAAAGTTACTCCTACTGCATATTGCGTAAGGAATCCACAGGCTGAAATTGAAAAGTGAAGCTATTCAGAGTGGAAATACACCGGTTGATAATAAAAATACACCTATTTATGATTGAAATACACCGGTTGAAAATCACTTTGCTGCATAATCCATTGGTTGAAATTTAATAATAAAAATATTGAAAATGGAAATACATCGGTTGAAAGTTACTCCTGCTGCACATGATACAAGTTAACTAGTTGAAATTTAAAAATAAACATATTTAATGTGGTTGAATAAGCAAAAGATACATCGATTAAAAATAACAATGAACCCTATTGAAAATGATAATCAATCAGTTGAAAATTGTATATAGAATGTACTTGATCATTTTCATGGTGTAGCTCCTCCTCTCGGTCGACCTCCTCCCCTTGGTTTACCTCCTCTTCTTTGTGTTGATACTCCTTTTTCTAGACCTCCTCTACTTGGGGTTGATGTTCCTCTTTTTGCTGATGTTCTTCATGTGTTTCTCCTTTGTTAAGGTACTCTTCTTCAAGTGGTTCCTCATGATGCACATCCTCTTTGTGTAGCTACTCCATTTCATCTTGGATTCTCTCCCCTTCATGGTGTAAAATGTCCTCTCATATCCCTCTTTTTCGTGTAGTTGTTCCTCTCCTTTTAGTGGTTGGGTCTTTGTGAATGTATTTTTCTCAAGTAAAATCAGGGTTTTAGGGAACCCGTCATCGTAGTCGCAAAATATCGCTACCAAATAAAATTTACCGAAACCCAAAATGAGTCTCAGGTCAAACACGGGGAGGCGAATGTTTGGTTTGTGAAATCTACGTATTGATTTTATTTTTTTTTATTATTTTTATCTTTTGTAATTATTTTTTTGTACTTTTATAAATCAAGAGATCAGGTCAAAATAATTTTTATCTAATCTACTTGTAGAGAGAGAGAGAGGGAGAAAGAGGAACAAATATTATTGGGGTGATCCAAACTATTTATTACAACTAATTGCGAGAAGTAAAAGTACTCTACAAAAGCGATAAAAAGAATAAGATGAGGAAGTCCCCCTCAATGGTTTCTTGGAGGATGACTCGCTTTGAGGACACCCCGGACGAAGGTGGTGGGAAGTTGGAGGAAGGAGAATAGTGGAAGAGGGAGTAGGATAGGATAGGATGACATCACAGCGAGGATCTTCTTCTAAAAGGTGGTGAGAGGATGGCCACAGGATGCTCCACAAAGGGGGTGAGAAGTGGGAAAACAAATATTTATTTTTCTACTTTAGAGGAGCATCTTGAGCTTGGGACAAGCTCTCTCTAGAGCCTTGGAGGTGGTGAGGGAGAGAAGGGAATAGATGCTTATGAATGGAGGGGTGTAGGCCATTTTATTGTGGAGGAGGAGCTAAAACGAGTATGGGACAATTAGCGATAGCAAAGAGATCGCTAAAGCTCCAGCTTAATCATCGCTATAGCTAGCCCTCGCACCCACTGGCATCTGCCTACAAGCTTATGTACGCTCATAGCTGTCATGCATGGTATAAGGAGAGTCGTCTGATGCTTCATCAACAGTAGAGGTGAGCTGTTGAGATCGCGCGAGCATAGTTAAGATGTCCAGACCCCCAATCAGCCGTGGATCTGCATCAGAGGGCTGAGGATCACGTGCGGGTTGACGCTTCAGATCACGCGCTTACCATGCATGCGATCGCGCATGATCACGTGTGTGCATGTGCCAAGATCATCCAGTGCGCGAGGATGTGCCATGTGGAAGCTTTGACGCAACCCGATGCCAATCCAACGACCAAATTTTGATTGCTGGCCTTTTCATAGGTTGAGTCCGCCATGCGCGGCTCGAACTCACTTTGCCTTGTTTTTGTTTAAGGGTTTCACGCTCTAAGCCATTGGATGAAGATCCTACAGCTAAGATCAAGGGCTGCTTGATGAGAAGTGGGAGGTCGGCAACTTTGGGTGGCTATGATGGTGCCATGTGGCACCATCATGGCCATCCATCATCTTTGGTTTGTAGGTAGCACAATAGACATTGGATTAGGTTGATTTTCACGGCATTCAACTGCGATTGTTGATTCGAATCCATCCTGTGATTGGATTTGTCATTTGAAGCTCTGAATTGTGTCACCTAGCCCCTTTGCCTTTGATTTTCCTCAAACTACATAATGTGTTGCAGGACTCCGATCAAGACGATTTCGGAGACGTTGGAATCCAATCATCGTCGTGATCAATTCTGTATGGTCAGATTGTCAATCTGAGGCCCCTAAATAAATCTCCTCTCCTAGCCACAAAAGGGCACAAATTAACTTAAAATTTATACAAACTATTCTAAATGCAGAATGATGCATGTTATGCAATATTCATAATATGGAATGCATCTCTTAGCTTAGGAACATGCATAAATAGGCATTTTAACCTAAATGGATGTGTATACATCATACCCCTATGCCTATCTTTTGCTAATCCCTAGCAAAACGAAACTAAACGCTATGTGTATGAACATAATTAGAATTCGATTACTTAGGCCTAAGTTGTTTATTAATAATAGAAAATTTCAACTAAAGTCTTAAACTACGAAGACACAATAGTTCCTAGATGCCTATCTAAATGCAGACTAACTAAGTCCTCACCTTATTTTGAAAAGGGGAGAAGCATTTTTTTTTTATTTTTTTCTTCTTCTCTAAACTTTTTTATTTGTTTTGCATTTTAGAGTTTTGAGGTAGCATTCTATAGCTTCCCAACCTACCTAAGACTCGAAAAGAACTTCAAGTTCTAAGCATCTTAACGTGAAGAACTAGGTTAAGCGTGCTTGGGCATGAAGAACTAGGTTAAACATGCGATCATACTAGCATTAATGCATCAGATTCCATTAGAACTCTGATGTTAAGCGTGCTTGGGATAGAGTAGTACTGGGTTGGGTGACCTCCAGGGAAGTCCTCGTGTTGTGCCCAATTTCTTTTTGAGAAAAGCACTCTTTAATAGGAAAAAATGAGAGAGAGAGGGTGGATGGCGTTGGGCGGCAGGTTGCGGTGGCGTGGAAGCAGCTAGGGCTGAGGAAGGGGGTGAATGGAAGACATGAAAGTCGAGGAGCTGGAAGAGAAAGGAGAGGGTCCAGCAGGTGCATGTTGGTAGGACGATCAATAACTATCTGAGAAGGCCTTGGAGGAAAGCTAATGGCGAGGTCTTGTGCTTCATATGTCGACAAAGGGGGCACTTGGCTGTGATCTGTAGAAACCCTCTAATCTACTTGGCATGTAGGGGTGAAGGACACAAATGTGACTCTTGCCCTAGGATGAAGCTGCCACATACAAAGATGGCCTCTCTGCACCCCGACTGGGTAACGATGGAGGAGCCTCGACTGCCACCATTGCCGGCACTTGGCAGACATTCAATTGAAGTGGAGATCCTACTATTTGACGAGATCTCTTTTGCGGAGATCTTGTTGAGGGTCCTCTGATTGGTGAGATTATGGCAGGCAAACCCTCAATTGAAAGATTTCAAAATCTGGTATGTTCCCTACAACCTTTCTCTTTGGGCTGGAAGGTTGCAATGTTGTCTCAGTCTCACTTTCTAGCCTTTGGTTTGGGGATGATGGATGTGGAAAAGCTGAGATTTTAGTGGAGTTCTTTTGAAGATATTAATGTGGTCTGCAGAATGGTGTCCCCCTTCGATGGGGCTCTCCCTGATCGATCTCCTCAAAGAATGGGTTCTAGGAGGTTGCTTCTTGAGATCAAGGGACTACCATTACACTAAAGATCTAAGGGAGTTGTTCCCAAGATGGTTGCAGGCTTTGCTTCAACCTATGAAGGATCTGAAGTCATGATTGGAGAAGGGGACATCCGATCACTTAGAATTGAGGCTGATGTCTTTAAGTCTGGCTCAGTTCCTGGCAGGGTTACGATCAGATGTGGGGGCTCCTCATGGCTTATTCACATAGCAGTGGCTGGACAAGTGTCTGTGCATCCAGAGTAGGGGCAGGTTAAGACATCTATGGCTAGCTCTGAGGAGATGCAATAGGATGAAAGGGTGGGCCGCATTTCACCAGATGAAGCCCCTGAGTCAAAAAAGAGGAAGGACTGTCATCAAGGCTATGCAGAGAAGGACTTGATGCATATGGAAGATGTTAATGCCTTAGGAGGTTGCAGCCAAGTCTTAGTAGCCAAAGGTGTTGGTTCTATGGATGATGCTGATGCATTTGTGAAAGATTCAGAGGTTCCTAGTAGTAAAGAGGAGGGGAAGACAGGCATGAAAATTATGCTCAGCAGTGACAACAGAGCCCTCAAGGAGGTGAATCAGGTGTAGTTCATTGCCCCAGCTGATCTGAAATTTGGTAGTGGATCTAACCAGAAAAGGGGGGTGGGTCGATCCCCTTACATGCTCAGAAGGAGAAGGAAGGAGAACCTAAACAATATTGTGGAGCAGACCATTGCAAATTCGATCATGGTTGAGTATGTGGGTAGTTTGGCTCAAGGGGATCAAGCAGGCAAGGAATGAGAGTGTTAACTTGGAATGTGCGTGGGCTGCGCAATAAGGTAAGAAGGGCTTCCTTGTGTAGATACCCTTCTGAATGGGAAATTGGTTGTGCTCTCATTCAGGAGACACATGTGGAGGAGGAGAATGGTTAGGTATGGGACTTTTTTAGGCAGTCTGGATATGCAGATGTTGTGGTGAAGGGTGCAGCTGGAAAGTCTAGTGGAAAGGCTTTTTGGTGGAGAAAATCCTATCTCATGGTAAATGAGGTCTTTCGTGAAAGGCATGTGCTTACTTGCAGATGCCAATCCCCTTAAGGAGATTTGGAATGGTATGTCTCGTGCATTTATGGCCCATGTGCTGCTATAGACAGGGTAGACCTATGGGAGGAATTATCTGTAGTGCATCAAAGTGTGCAGGAGGTACCTTGGCTTATAGGAGGCGACTTCAATTGTTATCTACCAAGTGATGACAAACCTGGGGGTAGGACGGATAGTTCAATGGTTGGCTTCCAGATGGCTGTGCAGAGTCTGGGTGTCACAGAGTATCCTATCAGTGGAATTGAATTCACTTGTAGAAACGGCAGTGGACAGTCATCTAGGTTGGACAAATTCTTTGGTAGTCCAAGCCTGCTGGAGAGGGATCAATTATCGACAGTTATGAGCCTTGATAGGCCCTTTTCTCACCACACTCCACTAGTATGGGATAGTGGGACAAATTCTGACATTGGGTCATATTTCAAACTCAAGAAGTCTTGGTTTAGGGAGGAGGGCTTTGTGGAGATGGTAACTCATTGGTGGCAGAACAAGGTAGTGCAAGGATGTGCCACACAACAGCTGGCTTCAAAGCTGATAGGTATGCGCTCCATGTTGAAAGAATATGGACAGGCAGTGGCACTGATCAAGGAACAAAGGAGGGTGGAGGCATTGGCAGTGATCAGAGTGTTGGACTTGAAGGAGTGCAGACAACCTTTGAGTCCTGAAGAATAGCAGCAAAGATAGTAGATGCAGTTAGCAATTGGGGAGGAAGATTTGAAAAAAGAAGTGGACTGGCGTAAAAGATCTAGACAACTGTGGCTCAAAGAAGGTGATGCTAACATGAAGTTTTTTCATCTAGCAGCCAGTGTTAGGAGAAGGTTTAATCTAATCTAATCAATTAAAGTGGGCGAGAGAACTATTACTTCTATTAATGACATCAGAAGTTTAGCTGCAAGTATTTCAAAGAACTTGCCAAGGCTAAACCAAGGGGCTCTTGGAGGATGGCATCGACTAATTTCCCAAGTGTCAATAGTGATTAGAGGGCCATGCTAGTTGCTCCTATTTTTGAGCAAGAAACATTGAAAGCAATTAAAGACTTAAATAATGATGGGGCTCCTGGACCGGATGGGATTCATGTATTCTTCTACAGAGAAATGTGGAGTGTTGTCAAAATGGATGTAATGAAGGTTATTCATGAATTTGAATTGGGCAACTCTGGGTTTGAGAGATTGAATAAGTCCTATTTGTTCCTATTACCAAAAAAATCAAGTGCAGAGAATTTTTCTGATTATAGACCCATTACCTTATCAAATTCTATTTATCTATTATCAGTAAGATTATTGTTTCAAAAAAAAATTATCAGTAAGATTATAGCCAGTAGATTGTGGGAGGTACTAAAGGATTTGATAATGCTGGTCCAGTCTTCCTTTCTTCCTAGGAGGTCACTACAGGAATACTTCATTATGGCATAAGAGATAGAAATGGGATGGCACAGGCGAAAGACCAAGGCCTTTCTATGGAAAGTCAACTTCTCCAAAGCTTATGATTCAGTCTCCTGGCCGTACCTATGGGAAATCCTCAAAAGGAGAAAATTTCCACCTCAGTTGATACAGTGCGTAAAGAGGTGTATCACGACTACCTCCATTTCCCCATTGATAAATGGGAAACAATGCTGGACATGGATCCAACCCCAATGTGGGGTTAGGCAAGGGTGCCCACTTGCCCCTTTGATATTTAATCTTGCAGTGGATACATTGGCAAGATATGCATGCAAACTAGCGGCTGATGGACTAATAAGGGGGTATTCAATGTCGAATAACAGGGCCTTAGCTCCAATTCTCTAGTACACAGATACACTATTTTTTTTGTGGAAGGGGGGAAGAGGGAATCACAAGTGCTATTTTATATGGTAAAGATTTTTGGTGAGATTTCTGGTCTTAGACTTAATGGAAACAATCTTCCTTGGCCTGTTTTGGCATGAATGGAATGATCCAGAATGACATTTCTACCACCTTGGGCATGCATGTGGTCACACTACCTGTCAAATATTTGGGGTTGCCTCTGAAGTGCAGTAAACTGAGGAAAGCAGACTGGTCCTTCCTATATGAAAAGGTGGCTACGAAATTAGAGGGTTGGAGTAGTCGCTACCTATCAAAAGGTGGGAGGTATATTTTACTGAACTCGATCATTACATCGATTCCAGTTTTTTTCTTTTCTGTTCTAAGAGCCCCAAAATCAATTTCGAAAAAACTCGATGTGATGCACAAAAGATTCTTCTGGAAAGGGATCTCTCATCAAGGGGCTTTCCTCCAACCAATAAAATGGGATTCGATCTGTAGGCCAGAAAAGATTGGTGGCATGGGTATTAGATCCCTCAAAGAATTTAATGATGCTCTATTGTTGAAGTGGGCTATTCGACTGCTGCAAGGGGAAAAAAATGTGGATAGAGATCATTCAGGATAGCTATGGGGATGCCAATGATGAGAAGAACCGCCTAAATCCCCACAAACCCTCTCCTTTTTGGTCTTCTGTGATGCGTGCCTTGGCGGATAATTGGATTTTGTTCAAATCTGTTTTAGGTGATGGGAAAAGCTTCAAATTCTTGCTGGAGAATTGGTTTCCTGGGGGGGGGGATTAAAGACAGGTACCCCCTTGCTTTTGTGCTCCTTCTGATAAGAATGCTGTGGTTTCTGATTATTAGGACGTGGCTTCTAAAAAGTGGTCTTTGAATAATGCAATGTGGAATAACCATGAAACAAGAACACGAGCAGAAGATGAGTGCCTCATGCAAGAACTTGCTGCCTTCAAACCCACACCTGATGAATATGACACATACAAGTGGGAGGGTAAGTTTTCTTCAGCAGCTACCTATGACAAGCTGGTTAACTCATCCAAGATGGCAGAAGTTGATGAGGTGGGGAAAAATTTATAGAAGTTGAAGGTACCACTGAAGGTACAAATTTTTTTGTGGTTATGTAGAAGGGATGGTTTGATTATTGGAGATCTGAGCCACAGGAGAATGGGAACTCCTACCTAGTTTTGCCATTTATGTGGGATGCATAATGATTCCAGCACTCATATTTTTTCTTCGTGTGTGATCACAGATTATGTCTGGAGGAGAGTTTGTAGAGATTCTCTTCCCATGTGGGGGAATCTCTGGAGTTCTCTTGTGAGGGTGAATAAGCCATGTTTATCTATGGTGGTTGTTTTATGGTCTACTTGGAGGGCTAGGAATGAGTGTGTTTTTTAGGAGAGTCTAGTGAATGTGGATAAGATTGTCAATAGTTGCTGGAATCTCATACATCAATGGGGTTCGACCATGTAATTGTTTCATTATTTTTTTTTAATAAAAGCTCTCCTGGTTTGCTATCGGTGGTTCGATAGCATTCCTTTCCTTCTCAAAAAAAAAAAAAAAAATCTTAACGTGAAGAAGTGATAGGCACATTAGGCGACCATTAAAATGGACTTCAGGATTTTACGACCCTAGGTAACCTTAAGAGTTTCTGCCTAAAGGTTTATTTGTTCAACCGGTAGCTTTCTCCCTACTTTTTTTTATTTTTTTATGGGGTCAACCCAAGGTGAACCCAATGTATAACTCCTGGATTTATTCTAGTTCCCTGCTTCCTCCCTATGTTTTTTGGGAATTATTTGTGCATTTTTGTGATCTAGGATCTGGACAAATGACCAATGGGCTATTACCCATAGCAACTTGCTAGCCATACTCTTGCGGTGAAGTGTGGTTTATTTATTTTCTTCCTTTTTCTTTTTTTTTTCTTTTTCTTTTCTTTTTGAGTATATGTATATTTTTTTCTTTTTCTAAGTAGGTGGATTCCCTGATCTAAGATTTACTCAAAGGCAGCTGAAAGAGAATGGTCATGTAGCTGGGCTCTGGACAACCAGCCAATGGGCTGTTACCCATGACAACCTACTAGCCATATTACCCTAGAAGGTTTATTAGCTACCTAATTTCTACTAAAACTGTCAAAAAGTGAGTCATTACAAATAGTGTGTAGATGCTTTAGACTTAATGTGCCCTCAAATCAGAGGGTGGGTTGATAAGTCATATACTTATCACCCCAATTTATTAACCAAATAAAAATAAAATTAACATTTTGAGGACTTGAGACACAGGTCAACATTTTAGTGGACACCCATGCAGATTAAGCATGAAGACCTGAAGAGTTTAAGTGTTCAGGTCCTAAAGTATTGTTTCCTAAAGTTAACAACTCCTAATGCCTAGGTTCTCTTCTCCAAATTCTAAATTTTTTTATCTCTTTTATTATTATTATTTAAAAAATAAATTAAAAGAAATTCTACGGAGTTAACAAAATAATTTCAGGATTAAGTATCCACCCCACATGCGTACATGATGCAATGTCGTCATTGTAAAAATAAAGACATGAAAAGGGTGGAGTAAATAGAGTATCACCTGGATTTCATGAAAATCTTATTGGCTCCACAGAGAGAAAGGAGTATTCACACGTACTAAGTTTATTGCCTTTAGCAAGGCATAATATACAAACGAGGAAGAAATTAAGAATTCATAAGTGCCCTTAAACGCTTCAATAGAAGATGTCCACAGATGTAGACTAAGTTGTGGTGCAGACCCATGCCCCAAGGTCATGTGGTTCTGAGGCTCTAGATGAACATCACCTAGAATCGAAGATTGTTGTGTTTGCGAGGACGAGCCTGTGGTTTTGTGGTGTGCAATCCAAGTCTAAAGTGGCAGACAATAGGTAGATCTGATTCACTAGATTAAGGTATCCACTTAGAGTTTAGCTCAGAAACATAGTCAATTATTCTATACTTGGGTTGCACATCAAAGATATGATAAGCATCCTAATAGAAGGTAGGTGGTTTTAGGTCAATAGGAACCCTTAAATCGAAAATTGTATTTCCCTCAGAAGTAGACTCCTAGATTTTCATTTCCAAATTTTTACCCTCCAAAATTAGGATTTCTAAGACCTCCAGATCATTGTACACCCCATCTAAATTATCCAAGTCAAACAATTGCAGTTGAATCAAAATTGACTTGGGTTTGGTGATCTCAAGAATATCATCATTTAGTTCTTTAAGGTGTGGTTGAGGAATGGGGCTACTAATTGAATTATCCAATAACTCAGTATCGGAATCATCCATGTCAGCCCCAATTGAATCATAATCCTCAATTATCGGGCTATCAAATGGTTCATCAAATCCTTAGGCCCGCTTGTCTCACTAAAATCATTTTCTTTGAGCTCAAGTGAGACTTCATCTAGAGATTCCTCACCGTCAGAATTAAAGAATTCGTGATCCTCAGTTATTTGTCTTAAAATAGTATGTCATCTCCTAGTCAATGGTGACATGTTTTTCTTCACTCCCTAGCTTGGGGATCTCAGGTGGGAAAATCGATTTATCCTTAATGGGTTACTCTAGACCAACCTGGTCATCCTCGATGTCATAAAAGTTGTCCTCCCCTACAGGTGCCAAGTGGGTTTTGACATTGGCTCTCTTGAAGGAGGTTCATCCTAAGAATCATCCCAAGATTGAACTAGGGCAACCACAAATTTCATCCTCAATCTTGATAATTTCCCTTGTAGAAACTCACCCGGTCCCTTATCCTCAATATCTTGGAGTGAATCCAATAACGAACTATTCAGATCGTCAATCATTTGAATCAAAGGCTCCAATTCTTCATTGCGGAATGTTGGTTGGGTTTCTAAAGATCGTATAGTGTTCCTCAAATTGGCCAACACCCTTTCTTGGACTTGGTTTACCTGAACCGAGTGGTTCGATTCAAGATTGGGTGGGTTTGGGTTAAATTCAGGGGAGTCAAAGAATTGAGGTTCTTGGGGTCCCCCCTGATACTAGGTCATTTTGGGTTATTCAAAGAGAGGTGGTGACCTATGTTCAACATAATCCTAGGGAGGGTAAGAATTATAATCATCATATCCTTCTTGATTGTAGGCCAGGTTAGGTTGATGACCGAGGCGAGCTTCGCGAATTGAAATTGGGGTTCAAAGGATCCATCATCGTAGCTCACAAAATGCATCTATTAGATAAAATTTATAATCGAAACTTGAAAAGTGAGTCCTGGGTCAAACACCGGGAGGCGAACGTTTGGTTTTATAAAAATCCACATTTCTCTTTTATTTGTTTTTGGTGATTTTTATCTGTTTTAATTTTTTTGGTAGTTTTAGCAAGCAAGAGATCAAGTCGATGACTTCTAAGTAATCTACTTGCAATAATATAAGCGAGAAAGAGAGAGAAATAATCATTTATTTATAAACGAATGTTTGTTACACTACAAAAGAGGACAATCTATACTACAAAAGCGTAAAAAGATAGGATGAGGTGAGAGAAATCCCCCTCGACGGTCGCTCGGACGACGACACGCTCTGACATCACCTGGAGGAAGGTGGTGAGGAGCAAGACAAAGGATAGAGTCGAAGGACGAAGGATGGTGCAGGATGGCATCATGGAGAGGATCTTCTTCTCGAAGGGTGGTGAGAGGACGACCATGGGATTCTCCATGAATGGGGATGAGGGAAGGGAAAACTATTTGGTTTTCTACTATAGAGGAGCATCCCGGGCTTGGTACAAGCTCTCTCTAGAGCCTTGGAGGTGGTGAGAGGAAGAAAGGAGGAGATGAAGAAAAATGAAAGGGGTAGGGGTCTTTTTACAGTGGAGGAAAGAATCAAACTCATATACAGGACATTTAGTGATGGTCATAAATGTCGCTGAAGATCCACCGTAAACGTCGCTTAAGACAACCCATGTGCCCACCCATCGCTGCACTGGCGCGCTCTCCGTGAGCCCATGTTGCACACCTCCACACGCGCACCTGCATGCTATGCCACTGCATGTGCGTGCCTCCGTGCACCTGTGCACCTGCACTGCTGTGCACGTGCGGTGGCGTGTGCGTACGCATGCACAGCCTGGGTTGCACCATGTGGTGTGATCTGGGTCGTCCATCTTCTTTCTGTTCGAGGGGCTGCTATAGAGGTCGGATTTAGTCGATTGTCACGCTGTTGGGTTGCTATTGTCAACTTGAATCCATCCACGCGGTCGGATTTGTCATTTGAAGCTCCAAATTATGTCACCTAGTCCCTTGACCGTTGATCTTCCTTGGAAAACATATGGTTCTACGGGACTCCGATAAAGGCGATTTCAGAGGCGCTAGACTTCGATTGTCATTCTGATAAGATCCATACGGTCAGATCATCAATCTAAGGCTCCAAATTAAATCCCCTTCTCTCCTGGCCACAAAAAAATGTAACTAACCTAAAATATACACAGCTACCCTAAATGCAGAATGATGCATGCTATGCAATATTTATAATATGGAATGCAAATCTAAGCCTAGGAACATGCACAAATAGGCATTTTAACCTAAATAGTTGTGTCTATATCATACCCCAATACCAATCTTTTGCAAGTCCTTATCAAAATTAAACTACATGTTATGAATAAAATCAAATTAGGATTAGATCGCTTAGGCCTAAGTCATTTATTAACAAAAGAAAACTTAAACTAAGGTCTTAAAGTTTGAAGACTCAATAGTACCCGAGTGTCTGCCAGATTGCATACCACCCAAGTCCTCGCATTATTTGAAAAGGGAAGATACTTTTTTTTTTGCTCTTCTTCTTTTCTAATTTTTTTGTAGTTTTGGTGTTTGAGAGTTCTAGGATAACTTTTTACGGCTACTAGACCTGCCCAAGACTTGAAAAGGACTCTAAGTGCTAAGCATCTAGTGAAAAGAGTGAAAGACTCACTAGGTGGCCGTTAAAATGGACTTCGAGTTTCTACGACCTTAGGTGACCTTGCCTAGAGGTTTATCTTTTCAAACGGTAACTTTCTCCCTGCTTCTTTTGTTTATGAGGTCAACACAAGGGTGAACCCAGTGTATATCTCCTCAGTTTATTCTACTTCCCCGCTTCTTCCTTAAGTGTTTTGAGAATTATTGTGCATTTTTGTGAGCTGGGCTTTGGACAACCAGCCAATGGGTTGTTATCTACAACAACTTTCCAGCTATACTCGTGTGGTGAAGTGTGGTTTTATTTTTTTTCTCCCTTTTCTATATATTTTTTTTCTTATTTCACTTTTTTTTTAAGTAGGTGACTTCCCTGATCTATGATTTAACTAAAGGTAGTACGATGAAAATGGTCTTGTGGCTGGGCTCTGGACAACCGGCCAATGAGCTGTTACCACCGACAACTTACAAGCCATACCACCCTAGATAGTTCATTAGCTACCCAATTTCTAAAGAAACCGTCGAAAAGTGAGTCAGTTCAAAAAGTGTGTAGATGCTTAGGCTTAAAGTCCCCTCAAATCAGAGGGTAGGTTGGTAAGTCATATACTTATCACCATAATTTATTTATCGAATTAAGATAAGATTGATTTGGTAAGGACTTGAGACTAAGTCTACATTCGAGTGGACACCTAGGCTAATTAAGCCCGAAGACCTGAATAGTCTAAGTGTTTAGGTCCTCTTGTATCATTTCCTAAAGTTAATAACTTCTAAATGCTTAAGTTCTCTTGTCCTAATTCTTCTTTTTTTTATCTTTTTGAATTTTCAATTTTTTTTTAAAGAAACTAAAAGAAATTATACGGAGTTAACAAAATGATTTCAGGATAAAGTTTCCACCCCACCATGCCTAAATGATGCAATGTCCTCATTGTAAAAACAAAGACATGAAAAGGGCGGAGTAAACAGAATATCACATGAATTTTGTGACAACCTAGTCAACTCCACAGAGAGAAGAGAGTATACACACGTGCTAAGTTTAATACCTTCAACTAGGCATAATATACATACAAAGAAGAAGTTGAGAATTCATAAGTGCTAGTCAAAATCAAAATCAAAAGGTTGATCCTGTGACCCGCCAGCAGAAGATGTCCACAGATGTGGACCAGATTATGATTCAGACCCATGCCCCAGGGTCGAGTGGTTCTAAGGTTCTGGATGAAAATCACCAAGAACTTAAGGTTGTTAAGCTTGCAGGGCCGAGCCTGTGGTTTTGTGGTGTGCAACCCAAGACCAAAGTTTCGGACAACGGGCTGATTTGATTCATTAAAATCGGGTGTCCACTTATAGTTCAGCTCAGGAAGATAGTCAATTATTCCAGGCTTGGGTCGTACGTGAAAGATATCAGAAGGGTCTTGATAGAAGGTAGGTGGTTTTAGGTAAACAGGAACCCTCAGATCCAAAATCAAATTTCCCTCAGAATTAGCTTCTGAGATTTTCAATTCCAACTTCCTATCCTATGAAATCAACGTTTACGGGACCTCCAAATTGTTGTACACCCCATCTAAAGCACCCAACTCCAATAATTGTGGCCAAATCAAGATTGACTTGAGCAGAATGAACACAGAAGTCAGCTCTTCGGGGTGAGAATGAGGAATGGGGCTATCGATTGAATCTTCTAGTAAATGAGGATTCGAATCCTCCTGATGGGTCGATTTTCGCTTTTGAAAATTATGATTAAGAAGATTTATAGTTGTGTTTTTAAGTGGTGGAAAAATGACTAATCAAAATAATTAGAATTAAAATTAAACCACTCACACGAGAGCGGGTCCTATCCACAGGGAGGCAATGACGTATTTAAACTTGCACCGGTTAAAAATATATGTTCACGATTAGTTTCGTCAAGAAATCAGATCGAAATCACTTTTCAATTGAGATAATAGGATAATATCATGCTAATATTGTAGTTATGCAAAACAAGTGGGAGATACTCATAAAATCAACTGAATAGAATATTACTAACTAACAATACCTTCCCCATCAATGGCAAAAAATGTAAATTTTAATTAGCTTTAAAATAGGGGAATTGTTGCAGCAGCTAGTGCGCACAAGAGGAGGAGAGATGGGTGTCGAGGCTGCAGCTGAAGGTCACCCCGCTCGGGTCGCACCCGATGGTGGTGACGGCGCAACAGATGGCAGCCTATGGTTGCCACAAGAAGGAGAGGAAGGTGGCGGGTGGTGGTTCTGCTCGCCACTGTTGAGCACACGAAGGCAAGGGCGGAGCGGTTGGAGGGCGCACGCCTGCGTGCTAGCAGGTGCTGGAGGGTGGTCGTGTGGCCTAGAGGTGGACGGTGTGCTCTGCTGCTGGAGGACACGTGGCAGTTGCTATGGCAGAAGGTGAGGGGGCACGTAGAGGGGAGGCACGCGCGGGGAGGAAGTGGACGGCGGCAAGCTGTTGAAGGGCGCTGGAGGTGCTCTACACATGCGGGCAAGGGTAGGAATGCCTGGAGAACATGCTGTCGCTGTTGTTGCGAGTGTCAACGGTGCACTGTAGGGAGTGCGGGCAGAGGTGCAGCGTGATCTACGCGTGCAGCAAGAAGGTGTGCGAGCCATGCTGCTAGAGGGCACACGGGCAGAGGTGCAGGCAGGTGGTGCGTGCTGCAGGAGGTGAGGTATGTGGAGAGGGGTGTGTAGTAGCTGGGTTGCCTTGGAGGGCACGCACCTGCTGCGGTGGAGGTGCAACACATGGCGGTCCGCTGTTGTGAGGGGTAGGCGCATGCGGATGGCACTGCTGCAGAAGGCAAAGCGTGGGCCAAGGGTGTTGGAGGGAGGTGCCTGCGCTTGGTGATGGACGTGCGCAGGGATGGTGCTGGTGGGTGTGGTGGCGATGAGGAAGAAGCACGGTGATGCAGGGACTCTAATTGGCGGTGTGGGCTGTCACACAACACGCCCACAGTGGTGGAGTCACGCTGCCACAGTTGAGGCTGGTGGTGAGGAGTGGATGAGAACGAGGTTCTTCGCACAGTAGGGAAAGGGGTGGTGGCCTCCTTTGAACGGCATCCATTCTTCCTCATTTGTAGCCGTCTGCATGGATTTGAATGGAGAGGCAGGAGTAGATCCACATTCTCCTCTCGTCCTTAAATGCAGGTTTTAGTGTGGCAGGGATTGGCGAATTCCTGTAGAGAAGAGAAAATGAGTAATATTAAAAAGATTGGTTAATTATGTTCAAACCCTAAATAAAATTTTAACGCATATAATGTAACCTAAAGACTAATGCATGTTATTCTAATGCATGCTAAATAATTTATATATGTAATGCATACAAGCAAATATATAGAAACTAACTTATTTATATCTTAATACATGATATGTATACACTAATATCAATCTAATTCCTAGGCACTTAAGTAACTAAATAGCCCACAAATATGGGCTCATCAAATGCCCCCATTCCTAGTTTTTGCTAGTCTCTAGCAAATCTAAGCAATAACCTAGCACTCCAAGTAGACTAGCCAACCCAATCGGTCTTCCTTTAAAAATATGTTAAGTTCAAACTTTAGACCTGAGGTTCCCAGGTAGTTGCTAAGTTACAGACTAAGTCAGCAAAAGATGAGTTGTAGGCATAGGTTTCCCTAATTTCTAACTCTACCCTAAGGTTTATTGATCCTCGAGATTAAAGCATCCGT
The DNA here is from genome assembly GCA_037157565.1 of Thalassia testudinum. Classification (NCBI taxonomy): domain Eukaryota; kingdom Viridiplantae; phylum Streptophyta; class Magnoliopsida; order Alismatales; family Hydrocharitaceae; genus Thalassia; species Thalassia testudinum. The sequence goes on from JAZHRO010000063.1 coordinate 19,394,384, forward strand.
GCATGTGCATTATTCTGATTTATTTGAGGTTGGTATGATTTCAACCTAGAGAGGAAAAAGGAATTTTGTTTTTCTTAATATATATTTTTTTGTGTTTGATTCCTCTGAGTCTAACCTTGGATCAGCTATCAGCACGGTCTGTGTCGGATTCATTGTCCCCATCACCGAACCTCGAAGGGTGCTTGGCTTTCGTTGCTTTGAGACAGCACCGTCCATAGCGGCCCGAAGAAGTCCTGGCAATTAACACTTCGAGATAGTATCGCCCATGGATTTCTTAAGCGAATTCAGGCTTGTGGCAATTGGCACTTCGAGATAGGGCACCCATGGTACCTGAACCGCACAATGCAATTACATGCCCCCAGTAGGATGGATATCCTAAGAGACAAGTGTCGAGGAGGTAATATGTTATCATCGCATCCACAAGGTGAGTATATACTCCACCTCTCCTGTGGCAGGAACTCTTCCAGTCAAATTTTGTTTTCAAGCTTCTCCTAAGTCAAAACTAAGAGAACCAAATTTTCTTTTAAGAAAGGAATTAAAGTGATCACTTACTTACACAAGACCAAGTGTCTGTGAAATTTGGATGCTTAGGTTAGAAGGACCCGCAAACCAAAAGGTAGAACAAGACTCCAGGTACTACCTTGCCTTTAACTCAATCCTTAGCTTTCCTTCCTCAACCTCTTGAGGAATGATCCACAACTTAACTCCTACTTAAGTTTTTAAGTCCGCAAAGAACCCTAAAGGTCTAAAGCTAGTAACTCGCTTAGCTTCTATAGTTCGACACCTAGAATCAACTTAGTCTAAACTAAGGTTCTGGTTTGCTTAAGAGTGCAGGGCCCAACCAGTTAAGCTCAATAATACAATTTTTTTTGTTTTTTGAATGCAATATGCATGAATGAATGCAAAATGTAGACATGCTATAAACAGATGCCTTAGGTCCTCTCCCCCATGCCTGGTTCAAACAATGTCCTCATTGGAAACAAAACAATTAAGGGAAGATATTACTTGAGGCGGAGAATGGCAGGAGCTAAGGCTCCTCAAGAGTGACCTCGTCAACCAGATGGCCATCCAAAGTAATGTATGGTTTTAACCATTGACCGTTGATGATAAAGGGAGTTGCTGAAGAGGAAGGGCTTTTAATCTCCACAACTCCATGTCGAAATGCTTTAGTGATTTTGTAAGGCCCATCCCAACGAGATTTTAATTTCCTTGGAAAAAGCTTATGTCTAGAATTGAAAAACCAGACTCGTTGGTTGGGCTCAAAGGTCATTCTAAGGATATACTTATCATGCAAGACCTTAGTTCTCTATTTATAAGCTTGAGAGGTGTCATAAGCATCATTCCTCAGCTCCTCAAGCTCACTTAATTCTAGAAGTCATGCCTTACCCGCCTTTTCTAAATTCATGTTAACACTTTGAATAGCGGAAAGTGCCCTATGTTCCAGCTCAATGGGTAAATGGCATACTTTCCCATGCACAATCAGAAAGGGAGATGTACCCAAAGGGGTCTTATAGGCCGTTAGATGCGCCCACAAAGCATCATTGAGCTTTTGGGGCTAGTCTTTCTTATCAGGTCTAACATTCTTTTATAAAATACTTTTTATCTCCCTATTCGACACATCAACCTGGCCACTCGTTTGAGCATGGTGAGGGGTAGCGACCTTGTGATTCACTCCCAGACTCCTAAGTAGCTGATTGAAGTGATGGTTTCAGAAATGAGGTCCCCCATCACAAATAATGGTCTTGGGGTAGCCAAAACGAGATATGATATTGGCCTTCACAAATTTCAAAACCACAGAGGGATTATTTGTGCATGTAGGAATGACCTCTATCCATTTAAAGACATAATCAACTGCCACCAAGATATATTCATAACTATGGGACGAAGGGAAGGGGCCCATAAAGTCAATTCCCCACACATCAAAAATTTCAACAAATTGAATAGGGTGTTGAGGCATCTCATTCCTCTTCCCAATCATTCCAGTCCATTCACATCTAATACAGGCCTTAAAAAAATTATGAGAATCTTTAAATAGCGAAGGCCACCAAAAACTAGATTGGAGAACCTTGAAAGCAGTTTCCTTAGTGCCAAAGTGTCCTCCAGAATGAAGTTCATGGCAAAAACTCAGCACACTTTATTGTTCCACTTCAGGTACACGACGTCTCAAGACTTGGTCTTGTCCAATTATAAATAATTTTGGCTCTTCCCATTGAAAATATCTTGCTTGGGAAATGAATCTCTTTCTTTTCTGCTCATCCCAAGAGCTAAAAGTTTGTCCAGTGACCAAGTAATTTATAGTATCTGCATACCAAGGTAAAGTTGATGTAACCGCCATCAGAGTTTCATCGGGAAATGTCTCGCGAATATCTCCAGAAAGAGACATTAAGAGGAAGGCGAGACAGGTGGTCAGCCACAACATTTTCTACTCCTTTCTTTTCATGTATCTCCAAGTCAAATTCTTGAAGGAGTAGGATCCACCTAATCAGACGTGGCTTATAATCTTTCTTGGCAATGAGATGTTTCACTACTGCATGATCAATGAAAATAACTACCATAGACCCAAGAAGATAAGACCTAAACTTCTCCAGAGAAAAAACTACAGCAAGTAATTCCTTTTCAGTGACGGTGTAGTTTTGCTGTGGTTCGATTAAAGTCTTGCTGGCATAATGCAGCACATGAGGTCTTCCCTCAACCCTTTGTCCAAGGACTGCTCCCACCGCATAATCCAAAGCAACACACATCAGCTCAAATGGGAGTGTCCAACTAGGAGCTCGGAGAATAGGCACAGAGATCAAGGCCTTGGCACACTTTGAATCAAAATTGACGGAAGATTCCTTCTCCAATAGGTCACAAAGTGGCCTAGAAATTTTACTGAAATTTTTAATAAAGCACCTATAAAAATTTTCATGGCCTAGAAGGGATCTAATCTGTTTGACATTCGTGGACAATGGGAGTTTGGAAATATAATCAATCTTGGCTTTATCTACTTCCAAGCCTCGCTCAAACACAACATGCCCAAGTACAATTCCTTTCTGTACCATGAAGTGGCTTTTCTCCCAGCTGAGGACTAAACCAGTCTCCTTACATCGCTTTAACACATTCTCCAGGTGCAGGAGACACTGGTCGAAAGACAAGCCATAAATGGAGAAGTCATCCATAAACACTTCAACACAGTTGTCAATCATGTCTAAAAAAGTGGACATGATACACCACTGGAAGGTTGCAGGGGCATTACATAATCTAAATGGCATACGCCTGAATGCAAAGGTACCGTAAGGACTCGTGAACGTCGTCTTCTTCTGGTCATCACGGAAAACTGCAACCTGGCTATACCTAGAATATCCACGAGAAAGCAATAGTACTTATTCCCCACCATTTTCTCGAGAATTTGATCAATAAAAGCCAAGGGAAAGTGATCCTTCTGGGTAGCGGTGTTCAGCTTGTGGTAATCAATACAGACCCTCCATCTAGTTGAGGGTCTAGTCACAACTTGTTCACCTTGGTCATTAAATTCCGTAGTAAAGCGTACCTTCTTTGGCACCACATGAATAGGACTTACCCATTTACTATCCGCAATGGGATATATGATCCCAGCGTCCAACCACTTCAGGGTTTACCTTTTAACCACCTCCCTTATAATAGGGTTTAGACATCTCTGCATGTCCCTAAATGGTTTGATGGAATCATCAGTATAAATGTGGTGCATGTAGAGTGTAGAGTCTATACCCTTAATGTCAGCAATGCTCCAAGCAATAGCTTCCTTGTGCCCAGACAAGCATTCAATCAGGGTTCCCCCCTGTGCCTCAGATAGCAAAGCTAAAATGATAACAGGGGGCGTATCATTGGCACCCAGAAAGACGTACTTGAGAGTGTCAGGGAGGGGTTTCAACTCAAGGTCAAGGGCTTGTATAGTTGAGGGTTTCATAATAGATGTCCCCATCTCTGGCAGTAGATCTACCTTGCGTAGAGATGATGGGGAGAGAGACTTAGTAGAAACACCCAGCAACTCCTCAAGTTCTAGTATATCCCCTATGCATTCCTCCAAGAGATGGGAACGCCCATTTAGCATGACATACTGAAGGGGGTCATCACATAACATTGCAGGGGTTGTCTCTTCAATCAAGTCATCTATCACATCAACTTGAGAACAATCCTCAAGCCCAACTTGTTTATAAGCATAAAACACATTAAGCCAGATTTTCCTATTCCCAATTCTCGTTTTCAATGTCCCTGTATTACAATTGATCAAAGCATGCGAAGTTGCAAGGAAGGGGTGGCCCAAAATGTTGGAGGGCTTGGTTGGCTTGTTGGTAGGGTCAGTGTCCAAAACTAAGAAGTCAATGGGGAAGAAGAAATCCTCTACTCTAATGAGGACATCTTCCAAAATTCCCCATGGTGTCTTAAGTGATCGATCAGCAACTTGGAGGATTACCAATATAGGCTTCAGATTGCCTCCCCCAAGTTGTTCATACACGTAGCTTGAAAGGATGTTCACCCCCTCACCCGGATCAAGTAGAGCCTCATCAATCTGTAAGTCACCAATAACCACTCAGTTTTACGGGGCTCCTGGGTTCATAAGTTTCGGGGGTGTGCCATGTTGAACAATTAAGCTAACAGAATCAGGCAGGACAACTTTTGATTGGACCTGTTTCCTAGATTGCCGCTTTTTTGTGCACAGGTCCTTTAAGAAGCAGGCAAAAGATGGAATCTGCCTGATAGCTTCAACCAAAGGAAGGTTAATCTGCACTTGCTTGAAAGTTTCCATGATCTCATACATCTTATCTTTGGCTCCAGATGAGCCAGCAGAAGTCTGCCTAGAGGTAGATAAGCACTCTAGAAAGGTCTCTCTCGATCTCTGGGCAGAAGGTTGTCATGTCGAGTAAGGGGTGGAACGGGGCGACTTCTTCCGGTGTGGTGATTTCAAGCGAAGGAGATTTGGGCAAGTCTTCTCCGATGGGGGTGAAATCGGGGTGGATGGTTTTTTAGAGGGTGTGATGTAAGCACATGTATTAGGGGTAAAATGCCTATTCATGTGTGTTCCTAGGCTTAGATTTGAATTTCATTCTATAAATATTGCATAGCATGCATCATTCTGCATTTAGAGTAGTTGTACATAATTTGGGTTAATTGCATCCTTTTTGTGGTTAGGAGAGAAGGATATTTATTTCAGAGTCTCGGATTGACAATCTGACCATACGGATCTGATCAAGACGACGATCGGAGTCCAACGCCTTTGAAATCGCCTAGATCGAAGTTCCGTAGAACCATATGCAGTCTGAGGAAGATCAACGCTAAGGGACTAGGAGACATAATTTGGAGCTTCAAATGATAAATCCGACCACGCGGATGGATTCGAGTCGATGATCACAGCATAACAGCACGAGAATCAACTCAATTTGACCATTGTAGCAGCCGCTACAACAAGAAGATGAACGGCCCAGACTGCGCCACGTGGCGTAGTCCAGGCTGCCAGCACATGCACGCAGCACCGCACATGTGTAGTAGCGCGGGTGCACACGTGGGCATGCGATCGTGCAGGCGCGCATGCACGCAGCACCAACGCGTCGGTGCGCGTGCGCACACTGCAAGGCAGGAGCGGCACCAGCACAGCGGGAGGTGGACTATAGCGACGCATGAGCTAGACTTACAGTGACGCTTACAGCCGTCAGTAATTCATCGCATGCCATCAAAGCCAGCTGTGGGCGCCAGTGGGCATGAGCTTCCTACAGCGACGTTTCTAGCGATGGTCTGGATGTCACTAATGGTCCCATACCAATTTTTGCTTCTTCTCCACCGCTATAAAAGGACCTTCACCCCGTCGCTTCCAAGCCATCTCTACCTACTCTACTCCAACCTACTCCCAAGCTCTAGCAAGCCTACCAACACTCCATTAGAGCATGTTCTCAAGCTCCCAAGGTGCCTATTAGTGTAGCAAACCTCTACCCCACCAAATACTCCTCCAACTTCCCATCTCCCTTTATAGGTCACCTTGGAGCCATCCTCTCACCTCCATTTCGGTAGCAGGTCAACTCCGTCTTCTCACCTCCATTCCGGAGCTACACCGAAGCTTTCCTCAACCCGACATCCTCTAGCTTCTCACCTCCGTCGTCCTCCTCCTCACCTCCTTCGTCCAAGCTTCTGCCAAATGCCGTCGTCTCGCCGAATAGTAGATTTGGGAGATTTCCTCTCACCTCCATCTCTTTATATGCGTTCATAGTTTCTTGTAATTGACATTAGAAATAAAATATATCAGATTTATTCCAGATCACTATCTTGTGATACGTTTGCTTGATTTCTTTTATTTCAAAAATACAAAAAAATATCAAAACCCTAAAATACCAAAAAGAAATGAAACGAAGCGCGATTTTCAACTAAAGTAAACGTTGCCTCCCTATGTTCGACCCAGGACTCCCTTGGAGTTTCGGTATAAATTTTATCTGATCGACATGTCTTGCAACTGCGACGATAGGTTACTTGTAACCTCGATTTCTAACAAGTGAAACACGATGATAAACGCCAGTTTATCATCATTCTTATGCATTAAAACAAACCTAGCTCTTAGGATTTTACTCCGCAAACGGGTTTTTGGGCTGCATTTAGGCATAAAATAGGTTAGGAATGCATTGCATTTTTTATTGTCTTTTTAATATGTTTTTGTGAGTGTTAGGGATGTACAGATATATAGATCCCTAAAACCCTAGCACTCAAGAAGGCAAATGGTGAAGGAGAAGCCCATACTAGCTGGAACTCAGCCTAATCCAGCTCACCTCAGCTTGATCCAGCTCACCTCAGCTTGATCCAGCTCACCGCAGCTGGAACCTAGCTTACTTGAACTTGGGTTAGCTCATCCCAGCTCCATTCAGCTAATCTCAGCTGGATGGCAGCTCAAGAGAGTTCACCTTTGCTCACCCTAGCTCAAGTCAGCTCAGATCCAGCTCAACTTAGCTGAGTCTTGCTCATCTCAGCTCCCACTAGTCCACAAGGAGCTCTAGCTAGCTCAGCTAAGTTGACAGGAGTTCACCCCAGCTCAGATCCAGCTACATCCAACTCCACTCAGCTCCAGCCAGCTGAAGAAGAACTCATCCCATCTCAGGAAGCTCAAGTCCAGCTCCCGGTGACTCAGCTTAGCTCAACTCAGTTGAGCTAAGCTACCTTAGCTGCCTCAACCAGCTTGATTCTCCCCGGGAGCACCAGACCTAGCTCACCTCAGCTCATTTTGGTACAAGCTAGCTCACTTTAGCTTGGCTTAGCAACTAGCAAAGAACTAGCAAGCTAAGCCAGCTAGAGTAGCCCCATGCCAGCCTCTTCAGCAGCAGCCAGCTCCAGCTCCAGCTCCAGACTTCTTCTCCTCAGCTCCTTCCTCCAAACCCTAGCTCCAACACCTTCTCCTCTACTCCTCCATTAGCTAAGCTAGCTTAGCTTAGCTTAGCTTAGCTTAACTATGCTCCAACTTCCTTGTCTTGTACCACCCCAAAAACCCACCTACCAACTCCACCCAACTAGCTCCACCTAAGCTCCACATAAGCTAACCTACTTGGCACCAACCTAACCTACCCACCACCTCCAAAAGATACCTAAAAGTGGCACCAAAAGCTACCCATGACCACCCCTTAATGGCGCCACTTTTCCCTCCAAAATCCCCCCTCATCTCCACCACACAATCCCCCTTGAATCCATCTCCACCATCCACCTAACTCCCCTTCTAGAAGACCCCATGTTGGCGCCAGCATGGGGGTGTCTCTTCACCACCAAAAGACACCAACACCACCATAACCACCCCCTTTAACACCCCTTGGGTTGGCGCCAACTCACCCTAGCCATAGGATCACCAACCACCCTCATCCTTCCATCCTAGCCCTCCATTTCAAGGGGCACCTTAACCCCCCATCCTATTCTATAAAAAGGCACCACCTACCACCATTTTGGGGCATCCTCCCTTAGTATATTTTTCTACCTAAACCACCTATACCTACGGCCAAAAACAAGGAGTAGAGAAGGAGATTAAAGGGGCACATCACCAGCCCCTTTGGTGCCTTCTTCTCCCCACTCTCTTCAACTTGAGCCACGCCAAGGAGGAGGACTCTTCCACTTCAAGGAGGATGGCCAGGCAAAGGAGAAGGACTTAGGGTGGACGTCCACCCTTGGAGAGAAACTTAGGGCACGCCCCCCTAGGGTTTGCCTTGAAGGACATCACCTTGGCGGAGCACTGCAAGTAAGGAGTTGAAGGACTCTTTTCAAGATTGGGAGCCACCAACCTTGGAGCAAGAAGCCCTCTACTTCACCATCTATCTAGAGGATTTGTGTTTTCTTTTCTTATTTGCATTTTTCTAGTAGTACAAGCTTTCCTCTACTAAGCCTTTTGTAAAACACTTTATCAATTATCTAGTTGCCTTCTTTGCATTTTTTTGTTTGCATTTCTATTAGCTTATTTTCAGCATTCTTCACTCCCTCTCCCTAATTATTCTAGGCCTCCACTTGCCTAGAGTGAGCTTAGGGAGAGGCTCTACTTGCCACATAGAAGTAGTATTTAAATTGAAGTGTAAATCACTTTTCCTGCCATTAGTTCGCATGTTGCCTTACCTTAAAAACAAAAAAATGATATATTGAAAAAAAATACCAAAAAGAAAGTTGAGATTTATATTCCTAGCAAGAGAATCAATTTTGCAACCATATTGCCTCCTTGGACGACCCTAGATACTTCCCTATCTAGGATTATAAATTTAAGAGCGAAAGCAGATTTACGCGTTACAACGACCTAATTAACAAACAACGTATTTTCGTTATCACACGACGTGACCAGGGTGAGACTATAGGAGCATCGGGTTTGGAAATTTCTTTCCTACTCTTCAGAATAGTCACTGCCTGAGCATGCTCCCTAAGGACAATCCCTTTTCCTTTAGGATTCTCCTTAGTAGCATTGGGAAGCTTCCCAGTTTCCCTCTGTCTAACGGCCTCAACAAGGTGTCCTATCTGCGATTTCATTTCATGTATAGCCTTATCATGAGATTGGATGATGGCACTTTGACTTTCTTGCGTAATTCTCAACATTGCCTTCAATTCATCCATCTCAGAGGTCATTGGTTGGGCAAAGGTCTAAGGTTGGTTCATTTGATGGTTTTGAAAGGATTGTGGTTTATAATTCCTTGAATTTGAGACATTTCCTTGTCTCCATGAAAAGTTTGGGCCGTTCCTCCATCCCTCATTTAAGTGTTGGAAAAAGGGTCATTACAAGGTCTAGGATGGAACCCTTCAGCAGCATTCAGATTCGCCTGTACAAAGTCAAGGAATTGGGAGGCCAAGTGGCAATCCACAGTGGCATGTGTATTGCCTTCGCAAATGGAGCATTCAGAAGCTTGGGATGTGGAGGTGTTCGATACGAATTGGCCTGGGCACAACAAAAGCCTTTCCATGTTTTGAACCAACAATTGAATTTGATAGCCTAAATTCTAGGTGTCCCTTGCCTCATTCGCCTCCAACTTTCCTTGCATGAGAGTGGGTTTTCTATCCATGTAGGCAGAATTCAAGTGAATAGAATTCTTACTCAAAGTCTCAAAAAGGTTTCAAGCTTAATCCTCAATCTTAGATAGAAAGGTTCCTGCACAGGCACCATCCACAGTCTGCCTGTGCGAATCATTAAGTCTGGTGTAAAACCTTTCAACCAATTGCCACTTAGGCACCTGGTGATGTGGGCAAAGTCTCAACAGGCCATTAAAGCGCTCCCACACATCATGGAAAGCTTCCCCATCCTTTTGAACAAAACTCATAATTTCCCTTCTAAAGTGATTTGTTTTGCTCATTGGGAAGTACTTCTTCAAAAACTCCTTCAGGGCATCCCAAGTGTTAATATCATCAAGGGTATGAAACCAATACTTGGCTTTGTCCTTGAGGGAGAAAAGAAAGAGAGTCCGCATTTGAGCGTCATCAATAACGCCCTGCAGCTTCACCATAAAACAGACCTCGGTGAATTCCTCTATATGCATGTAAGGGTCTTCCCTAGCAGTATCATAAAAGGAGGACAGCAAGGATATGGTACTACTTTTGATCTCATAAGGATTGTCCCCTCTAGGTCTACGCAGTGTAAGGCCAGCTTGATTGGTTGGAATGAAATATTCCTTAAGGCTACTTTGACCAGTCATTTCTTCCCTTGGGAGGTTCCTTCTTAAGATTCTTTTAGATTCAAGATCAAACACAAGTTGTCTCCTAAGAGATCGCCTACCAAGCATGCATTACAAACACAATTCAAAAGCACTTGTTCGGTCTTTACAAATTTAAGCTTTTGACTTCAGTTCTAATTGTAGGTGACAAAGCAAGACACCCAATCAATTATGCACCTATTATCGACCTTCGAAATGCCTAAAAAGACCTAGTTAGAGCTTAGATGTTCTTCCCTAAATATCAAATGGTAGAGCAACTCCAAAGACGGAAGATCGAGGAATGCAAGTAGGCCTAAGCCTTCCTTTGATGCTGTGCTTTTACGATGCTTCTTAACTACCCCCAAAAATCCGTGACAGGGTATCCCCCTCTTTGGATTTACAAAACCATTGATCTCAAGTTCTGAACACTTTAGAATCCAATGGTAGGAGGACTCTTGTCCTAGTAGTTCCAAGACCTAGGAGTGTCTAAATGCTTGTCGTGGTGCAAAAGATATAAGTGTACATACACGGCAAAAGATTTTGAATTTTGAATCGCACGCCAAGTTTGAAAATCAAGTCCTTGATTTTTAAATGTCCCTCCTTTAATTAGTCCTTTTTCAAAAATTAAATGTGACCACTTTATTAGATTGCTTCAAGATAGATTATGTGGTCTAAAAATTAATCTAAATGCATTTGCATGATAGGTAGAAATGCAAAGTTAGAAGTGCATACCTGATTCCAGCATTCTTCATGCAATATGCAAGGCAGGAAGTTAGATCTAGATGCTGCTCATTCAATCCTAAATTATTCGACCTAATCGCAGGCAGCTTCTAGCAGGCAGCTCAGGTTTTTTTTTGTGATTTTGTTTAGCTACTTATGCACAAACAAATTAAGGATAAACAACCCACAAAGAAAACCTAGATCTAAAGAAAAGGGAATGATGAGAGCCTCATCATGAGCCATAACTAGCTCATTTTAACCCAATAAAGAAGATAAAAGCTCCTACATAACCTAGTAGAAGGCCTACATGAAGGAATAAGTGCTCTGAGAAGAAAACATGAAATAAAGGTTAAAACCGCAATTTTACCATTGCAGTACATAAACAGGATTTCCTAGAGGCAAAACATAGGTCAAAAGGTCTAAGTAAGATAAAAAGTGGGTTGATTCAATCAGAAATGGGTTTATGTGCAATCTAGGAATTAAATGATATTTGGTAACTCAAAAGCAGACCTGCTTAATGCAACAAGGTTTCGATCAGGATAAAAATCAATTAAACCCTCTAAAAGTCATGCAAAAATATCCTCTAGGGTTTAGAACACTTAATTTGGCCTTTGGAACCCAGTTTGACCAAGATTAGGGTCCTAGCTCTTCAATTAAACGAATTTGGGTTTTTACGCAAAATTTCTAGTCAAACGAGGTCAAACCTAAAATCCAACTTCACCATTGGATTCCTTAGGTCCAAATTAGGTTTGTACCAAAATTTGGACCTAAGGGGAGGTCATCTTGACCTACTTTGCAATTTAGTACACCCAAATCATAATTTGGTCCCTATCTTTTGAAAATCATTGCAGAGAGCCCCCTAATTTCCTCTCCACCTTTGCAATCAGGTCCTGCTGCCATTGTTGGGGCAAAATCCCACTCCAGCGAGGATTAGAGAGGGAATACTCTCTGATTCCTCAGAGATCCCCTCCTAGAAATGGAAGGGAGATTCTCTGAGGAATTCCCTTCCATCTAATGCCAATCTTGATCCCTGGTGTGAACCCAATCTCTCGTGCGAACGCATGAGGGATTTGGGTATGCACCCTCTTTCCTTCTCCGGCGAGCCAACGGAGGTAATGGCGTGCCCTCCACGCTCTGAAAGCACGGCCCAGTGCCTATAAAAGAACCCCCAAACCCGGCCACTCAATTTTAGCTTGATTTGGTCGAGCTTCCACCTCCAATTCGTCTCTTCCTTCCCAACCAAAGTACCCAGCGAGCTCCGGCCAGCTCCCCTCCCCTCCCTCTTCGCTCTGGCACAAAACCAGTGGTAGAGTCATCTTCCTGATTCTCCTCCACGTCGCGCAATACCTGCACACGCCGCCTCAGGCCCGTTGTCGCCGCCGTCCTCCCCCACTGGGCAGCTTCTTCTTCGGCAACAGCAGGTACAACTGCCCGCCTCTCCGTCCCCCTTCATCCCTGTAGTTAGGCTTAATACATTCTCCATCTTCCCCTCTCTCTTTTCCCCCTTTATTTCATTTAATTGCCCCTCGACCGTCGCTGACCACCTCCATCTTCCTCGCCTCCCACCGACCTCCGCCGAGCTGCCCCCACCATTCCGCCCCTCCACACGGCTCGCCAACCGTCTCATAAGGTCCACCTCACCACAAGGAACACTCTCCACCCATCCACCATCCCTCTACTCCTCCACCACAGTCCCCCGAACACACCCACACCCCCAGCCACAGGTTGATCTAGGCACATACCCCTAGGCCATCCCACGGCCTACCGCATGGCTCACCACCTTCGCTGTGCCACGACGAAGGTGCCCAGCTGGTTTTATTAGGCCAATAGGCCGTATTTGTGTTTGACAGGATTCCATCCCCTGCCACCATTGACGGTTGGAGCAGCTCCAGGCTTCAGTAGCTTCAGGTGTCAGGACCTCCAATCTTCAGGTGCAGCATATTTGGGACAGTAGTGCGAAGCATCTAAGTCTAGCAAGGAGCGCAGCAACGTCCGCAGCTGTAGTGATTGCACGAAGGCTCTGTGGGTGCATGCGGGAGCAGGGCAGAACTAATAGTCCCACATCGACGAAACGCGAAGCGCAGGTATACTTTAAATTATTTTTGTGATATTGCCTCGTTGCCTCCGAACGCACAGGGGTGAGGTCCCTCACCTTATCCCACGCTCGCCTCGTCCGCGGTTTCACCTCGCCGATCTGGTGGGCTCCGACCCGACCCAACCTGAGCACTCCTCGTGCATCACCCACCTGCTGGTGCGCCTAGTCCCGGGTGCAAAATCTGACCCGATTACCCGTGGCTCTGGGAGAGCATCCTTTGAGTGAATTACAGAGCAAGAGAGATGTGCGGGTAGAGGGAAAGGGGTAGGTTTTGCTCTCTGTGCAAGCAGGCTGGGCGTTGAAGAGAAGAAACTTAGCCAAAGAAGCAAAGGCAGAGAAGAAGCCTTCACAGAAGAGAGAAGACAAGGAAGAAGAAGAGACTGTTGAGAAGAAGAAGACAGAAGAGAAAAGAAGCAGAGGCAGGAAGAAGAGAGATTGCAGAGAAGAGAAGAAAGAAGAGAGGCCAAGACAGAAACCAAAGAAGAAGACCAAGGAAGAAGAAGCCTTCGCAGAAGAGAGAAAGAAGAAGAATGGAAGAGAGACTGCAGAGAAAGAAGAAGAAAGCAAAAGGAGAAGGGAAAGCACTTTTGAGACGTCTGATCACAAGATCGGACGTCCAATTTTACTCTTTTGTCATAATTACTTTTTAACCTCATACATTCATATTTGTATTCAAGTTTTGAGTAAATTAGAGTGTTCAATTACATTTGAGATTAGTAGTAAATTCCAATTGCTCCCTGTGTTCGACCTCGGATACTCCGATTTTCGAGTAATAAAAATCTTTATTTGTTTTGAATGCTTTTTCGGCTATACTACAACGTGTTATCTTTTAAAACCCAATTGAGAGCATTCAAACAGGGAACAAACTCCCGAAAATTACCCATGCAGGGGCCTAAAAGAAAGTCGGGGAACAAACCCCCAAAATGCACCCCAGAACAAGGGTCTTCAACCAAATGTATGTGCAAGAAAATAAAGAAAAGTAAAGTTCTAAAACCTAAGTCTATCTACTAGAAAGAAAAAAAATCTACGGAGATGAAGATGATAACTCCTCCCAATTGGTGAAAACAAGGTTCACCAATGTTCAAGCTCCTCCTCGTAGATGCGAAGCTTGGTCACTCCTCTAAGTGGTGGAAACAAGGTCCACCTCAGTGTCGCTAAGGTTGGTGCATCAACTTTCATGTAATATACGTACCTCGCACCAAATTAGATAAAACAAGTTAAATATGCCTAAATTAAAATGTGAACAAATAAATAGATAAATGCGAGTTTAACAAGTGTGTTACCTCTCCGGCAACAGCACCATTTGACGAGTCGATTTTCGCTTTCCAAAATTATGATCAAGAAGATTTATTGGTGGAATTTTTAAGAGGTGGAAAAATGACTAATCAAAATAATTATAATTAAAATTAAATCACTCACAAGAGAGTGGGTCGTATCCACAGGGAGGCAATGACCTATTTAAACTCGCACCAATTAAAAACATATGTTCATGATTAGTTTCGTCAAGAAATCATATCGAAATCGCTTTTCAATTGAGAAAATAAGATAATATCATGCTGATATTGTAGTTATGCAAAACAAGAGGGAGTTACTTATAAAATCAATCGAATATAATATTATTAAGTAAAAATACCTTCCCCCTTAATGGCAAAAAATGTAAATTTTAAATAGCTTTTAAACAAGGGATTTGTTGCACCGGCTAGCGTGCACAAGAGGAGAGACAAGCGTCGAGGTTGCAGCTAAAGGTCACCTCGCTTGGGCAGCACCCGACGGTGGTGATGGCGTAGCAGATGGCAGCTTGTGGTGGCCGCAAGAAGGAGAGAAAGGTGGCGAGTGGCGGTTCTGCTCCCTACGGTTGAGCACACGATGGTGCAGGCTAAGCGGCTAGAGGGTGCGCGCTAGCCGATGCTGGAGGGCGATCGCGTGGGTTGGAGGTGGACAGTGTGCTCTGATGCTGGAGGACGCGTAGCAGGTGCTACAGCAGGAGGTGAGGACACGCGGAGAGGGGAGGCACGCGCGGGCTGGAAGTGGACGGCGGCGAGTAGCTGAAGGGTGCTGGAGGTGCTCTGCACGTGCAGGCGAGGGCAGGACCACCTGGAGGACGTGTGGCTACTGCTGCTGTGAGTGTCAACGACGCGCTGCAGGGAGTGCGGGCGGAGATGCAGCAGGTTCTGCGTGTGCAGCTAGAAGGCATGCGGGCTAAGCTGATGGAGGGCGCATGGGCAGAGGTGCAGGGTTGTGGTGCATGGTGCAAGAGGTGAGGCTCATGGAGAGGGGCGTGCAGCAGCTGGGTTGCGCTGGAGGGCGCACACCTACTGCGGTGGAGGTGCAACATGCGGGGGTGGGCTGCTGTGATGGGCAAGCGCGCACGGATGGCACTGTTGCAGAAGGTGAAGTGTGGGCAGAGGGTGATGGAGGGAGGTACCTACGCTTGGTGATGGACGTGAGTAGGGATGGTGCTGGTGGGTGCGATGGTGATGAAGAAGAAGCACGGTGATGCAGGGACTCTGATTGGCGATGTGGGTTGTCACACCACACTCCCACTATGGTGGAGTCGCGCTGCCACAGTTGAGGCCGGTGGCGAGGAGTGGATGAGAAATGAGGTTCTCAGCATAGTAAGGAAAGGGGTGGTGGCCTCCTTTGAATGGCAGCCATTCTTCCTCCTTTGTAGCCGTCTATATGGATTTGAATGGAGAGGCGAGACTAGATCCACATTCTCCACTCGTCCTTGAATGCAAGTTTTAGTGTGGCAGCTAGTGGCATTGGAGCGGCGAATTTCTACAGAGAAGAGAAAATGAATAATAATAAAAAAATTTGTTAATTATGTTCAAACCCTGAATAAAATGTTAATGCATATAATGTAACCTAAAGACTAATGCATGTTATTCTAATGCATGCTAAATAATTTATATATGTAATACATACAAGCAAATATATATAAACTAACTTATTTATATCTTAATACATGTAATGTATACACTAATATCAATTTAATTCCTAGGCACCTAAGTAACTAAATAGCCCACAAATATGGGCTCATCAAATGCCCCCATGCCTATTTTTGCTAGTCTGTAGCAAATCTAAGCAATAACCTAGAGACATTTTTCCTCGATCCCTGGCTCAAGGATCTGTGGTGAATCAATCGGTTCATCCTCAATGGGTTGCTCTAGCCCAACCTGGTCATCCCCAGTCTTAGAAAATGTATCCCCCCCGAAAAGCACCTGAGCGAGTTCAGACATTGCTTTCCTGAAGGGGGTTCATCTTGAGAATCATCCCAAGATTTGACTAGGGCAACCACAAATTTCATCCTCAACCTTGACAACTTCCCAAGTAGAAACTCGCCTAGGCTCCTATCCCTAACATTTTGGAGCAAATCCAATAAATGCTATTAAGCTCATCAATCATTTTTATCATAGTCTACATTACTTCAGTGCATGGTGTTGGCTGAGCTTCTAAGGATTGTATAGTGTTCTACAAATTAGCCAACACCCTATCCTAGATCTGGTTCACCTGAACTGACTGGTTCGATTCAGGTTTGGGTGTTTTTGGGTTAAATCTAGGGGAGTTAAGATGTCGAGGTTCTCAGGTTCTTTGCTGATAGTAGGTCATCTCGGGTTGTTCAAAGAAAGGTGATGACCCATTCTCAATGGAATACTGGGGAGGGTAGGTGTTATAATCAACATATCCTTACTGATTGTAGATCAGGTTGATTTTTTCATCAAAGGATAAAGATCCATAATCATTGTAGGTTTGGGAAGGATAGTAATCATAGTCTTGTTTTCCAGGGTTAGGCCCTGGACACTAAGGTCCGGATTTGTATCCCCAATCAAGGTTATTCCAGCCAGTGGATGGGTAATTACAAGTCAAGTCAGGATAGTAATCATCTTGGGAATATGTGGTGGTAGGAGCGTAGGGTGGGAAATGCGTGTAGGATGTGGAAGGGTACATAGTGGACTAGGAGGGAAATCAGAAGAGAGAAAGGAGCCCTGCAGTACAAGCAATCAACCCTATCCTTAGCTGGGTTAGCCTAAAGACCTACAAACTCCCAAGACCCATCTTGAGATTATAAACGATTTGGTCTACTTTTATCCGGTCAATCCAACCAATTAGAAGGAGGGACTAGGGAGAAGGTTCTTCCTTTGGCTTTTGCCTCCAGTTCCTAGTGTACCCCCCAGCCGCAGTCATTTGATGCTACTACCCTAGCTAGACATCAGATGGACCAGCAAAAGCAGATTAATCGAAAAAAATCTCAGTCTAAGCCCCACAGAGCAAATCAATCCTTAAGGCCAACATCTACTCAATTTTAATTAAGCTTGGGATGATTGTGCTCTTGGAATGTGATGGGCCCTTTAGATGGGTTGTGCCCTTAATGATCAGTTAAAATGTGTGTGCATGTACAACCAGGGGTTGCAAACAAGTTTATTTGATGAAGTGTCTTTTAGTGTTTAACCTTGTTTAGTAGATTGTAGGGTTTAACTCTTAGGTTGGTTCAATCAAGGTTTAGTAGAACACTCCATGTTTTGAAAACACAGGTGATGATATGTTCCTTTAAAAATAAAAAATAATGTGGAGTGCCTGGTTCAGCCCTAAGAATTAACCTTAAGTGGCAAGCTACTGATGCATCACTATTAATTTGAGTGGTGCGGCACAAACAAATCAATCAATTGGCCTATTTGCACCATAGATTAAGGCACACAATGTCATAGCCTAATCAAATTTCTACTCACTTATGTGTTTTGAGTTGATGTGTACTAGGTCCACAGGTCAAATCCCGGTTAAGTGGTAGAATCAAAGTGGAGTGGTGTGCCTTAAGTCGAGAGTTGTGGGTGTTAAGGTGTGTCTCTTTCAAACAATCCCACAATCAGATAATGCTTTTTTTATTTTTTTTTATTTATGTGGATGGCGAGGTGAGTGGAGGTGGCAAACAAACAACCAAATCTATCCTAGGGTTTATGAAAAGCACCTAAGTTGATTTGGGTTTGAGTTATTAGGTTATGGAATGAAAACTAAGGTGGGGGTGGTGTGGGGGACACTTACAAAAAACTCTACCCGCACTTTACACCGATCTACCACACTTGGATCTCAATGCTAGGGTACTTGAAAGATAATAGATCAGAGATAAGCGAGATTAGTGCTATGGAAATGCAAAGAAGCGCAGAAAATAATAAAGTAAATTCCATTACCTCCCCTTCAACAGCACCAAAATGATTGAGGCACGCTTCACGAATTGAAAGTAGGGTTCGGAGGACCCATTGTCGTAGCTCACAAAATGCATCTATCAGATAAAATTTATAATCGAAACTCGAAAAGTGAGTCCCGAGTCGAACACAGGGAGGCGAACGTTTGGTTTTATAAAAGTCCATGTCTCTTTTATTTGTTTTTGGTCGTTTTTATCTTTTCTGATTTTTTTGTTATTTTTAGCAAGCAATAGATTAGGTCAATGACTTCTAACTAATATACTTGCAACAATATAAGAGAGATAGAGAGAGAAATAATCATCTATTTAAAAATGAATGTTTGTTACACTACGAAAGTGAGAAATCTATATTACAAAAGCATAAAAGGATAGAATGAGGTGAGAGAAATCCCCCTCGACGGTCACTCGGAGGATGACTCGATCTGACGTCGCTTGGAGGAAGGTGGTGAGGAGTAGGACGAAGGAGGGATGGAGTCGGAGGACGAAGTGTGGGGTAGGTCGGCATCGCGGCAAGGATCTTCTTCCCGAAGGGCAGTGAGAGGACACCTACGAGATGCTCCACGAATGGCTATGAGGGGGGGAAAGCTATTTGGTTTTCCACTCTAGAGGAGCATCCTGGGCTTTGGGCAAGCTCTCTCTAGAGCCTTGGAGGTGGTGAGAGGAAGAAATGAAGAGATGAAAAATGGGAGGGGTAGGGGTCCTTTTCTAGTGGAGGAAAGAATCAAATTTGCATACAAGACATTTAGTGATGGTCATAAACATCGTTGAAGATCTACTGCAAACGTCGCTGAAGACAAGCACGTGCCCACCCATTGCTGCGCTACTGCGCTCTCCACGCATCCGCGTGCGCTGCCGCTGCACATGCGTGCCTCTGCGTGTGTGCACCCACACTGCTGTGCACGTGCGGTGGTGCGTGCATACATGTAGGCGGCCTGGGTTGCACCACGTGGCGCGATCTGGGCCATCCATCTTCTTTCCGTTGTAGGGGCTGCTACAGAGGTCGGATTGAGTTGATTTTTGCACTGTTGGGCTGCGATCATTAACCCAAACCCATCTGCACGATCGAATTTGTCTTTTGAAACTCCAAATTTTGTCTCCTTGTCCCTTGGCCGTTGATCTTCCTTGGTTTGCATATGGTGCTAAGGGACTTCGATCAAGGTGATTTTGGAGGCATTGGACTTCGATCATGTCCTGAACAGATTCGTATGGTTGGATTGTCAATCCAATGCTCCAAAATAAATCTCCTTCTCTCCTGACCACAAAGTGGATGCAATTAACCTAAAATATACACAAGTACTCTAAATGCAGAATGATGCATGCTATGCAATATTTATAATATGGATTGCAAATTTAAGTCTAGGAACATGCATAAATAGGCATTTTAACCTAAATGGATGTGTCTACATCATACCCCCATGCCTATCTTTCGTTTGTCCCTAGCAAAATTAAACTACATGCTATGTATAAAAATAGAATTAGGACTCGATCGCTTAGGCCGAGGTCATTTATTAACAATAGAAAATTTCAAGTAAGGTCCTAAACTATGAAAACTCAACAGTACTCAGGTGTTTGCTAGAATGCAAACTACTCAGGTCCTCACCTTATTTGAAAAAGGAAGATACATTTTTTTATTTTTCTTCTTTGATAATTTTTTGAACTTTTGGAGTTTGAGCTTCGGGATAACTTTTTGTAGCTACTCAACCCACCCAAGACTCGAAAAGGACTCTTAAGTGCTAAGCATCTTGTGAAAGGGTGATAAACTCACTAAGAGGCCGTTAGAACGGACTTCATGTTTCTGCAACCCTAGGTGACCTTAAGAGTATTTGCTTAAAGGTTTATCTTTCCAATCAATAGCTTTCTCCCAACTTCTTTTTAATATATTATGGGGTTAACACAAGGGCAAACCCAATGTATATCTCTCAAGTTTATTCTACTCCCCTGCTTCTTCCCTGAGTGTTTTGGGAATTATTTATGCATTTTTGTGAGCTGGGCTCTGGACAACCGACCAATGGGCTGTTACCCATGGCAACTTGCCAGCCATACTCGTGCGGTGAAGTGTGATTTTATTTATTTTCTCCTTTTTCTATTTTTTTCTTTTTTTTCTTTTATTTTTTTGGATCATTTTTTTTTGAGTAGGTAGCTTCCCTGATCTAAGATTTACCTAAAAGCAGTAGAATGAGTATGGTCATGTAGTTGGGCTCTGGACAACCGGCCAATGGGCTGTTACCCATGAGAACTTACCAGCCTTATTACCCTAGACAGTTCATTAGCTACCCAATTTCCATAAAAATCGTTGAAAAGTGAGTCAGTACAAATAGTGTGTAGATGCTTAGACTTAAAATCCCCTCAAATTAGTGGGTGAGTTGATAGTTTGTGTACTTATCATCATAGTTTATTTACCAACTTGAAGTAAAATTACTTGGTGAGACTCAAGTCTAAGTCCACATTGGAGTAGATACTAGGGTTGATTAAGCTCGAAGACCTGAAGAGTCTAAGTATTCTGGTCCCAAAGTATCAATTCCTAAAGTTAATAACTTCCAAATGCCTAAATTCTCCTCCTAATTTCTCTCTTTCTTCTTTCTTTCTTTCTTTCTTTTTCTAAAGAAAATAAAAGAAATTCCATGCAGATAATCAAGATATTTTTAGGATTAAGTATCCAACCCCATGCCTAAATGATGTAATGTCTTCATTATAAAAACAAATACATGAAAAGGGTTGAATAACAGAATATCACTTGAATTTCGTGACAATCCGATCAGCTCCGTAGAGAATGTGATATATACAAATGTGCTAAATTTATTGCCTTCAGCTCGGCATGGTTCACAAGTAAAGAAGACGTTAAAAGTTCAGAAGTGCAGGTCAAAATTAAAAAAAAGGAATGATTTTGAAACCTACAAAATGATGTCCACAGATGTGGACCAGATTATGGTGCTGACCCATGCCCTAGGGTAGAATGGTTCTAAGGTTCTGGATGAGAATCACCTAAAATCGAAATTGATTATGCTTGCAGGGTCAGGCTTGCAGTTTGGTGGTGTGCAACCCAAGACTAAACTGTCGGACAAAAGGTAGATTTGGCTCACTAGGTTCAGATGTCCAGTTAACGTTCAACTTAGAAAAATATTTAGTTATTCCAAGGTTGGGTCGCACATCAAAGGTATCTTAAGGGTCTTGGTAAAAAGCAGGTGGTTTCAGGTCAACAGGAACCCTTAGATCCGAAATTGTAGTTCCCTCAGAAGTAGCTTCCCATATTTTTATTTCCACATTTCTATCCTCCAACATCAAGCATTCGGGTCCTAGGACCTCTAGCATATCATTCACCCTAGATGATTTACCCAAGTCCAAAAATCGTTGATGGATTAGAATTGACTTGGGTACAACGATCTCAAAATTATGATCATTCAGCTCTTCAGGGTTTGGTTGAAGGTTAGGGCAACTGGTTGGATCATCTATTATATTAGGATCAGTACCCTTCATGTCCACCCCAATTGATTCGCAATTTTCAATAATCAGGCTATGAAATGGTTCATCTTGCTCCTTGAGCCCATTAGTCTCACTAATCATTCTCCTTAAGCTTCAGTGAGACTTCACTAAGAGATTCCTCACCCTCAGAATCAAAGAATTCATGATCCTCATTTATATATGTCTCAAAATCATATGTCATTTCGTGGTCCATGGAGACATATTTTTTGTCATTCCATGGCTCTAGGATCTCGAGTGAGAAACCTGGTTCATCCTCAATGGGTTGCTCTAGCCCAACCTGGTCATCCCTAGCCTCAGAACATGTATCACCCCCAACAGGCACTTGGGCAGGTTCAAACATTGGCTCTACTGAAGGGGGCTCATCTTCAGAATCATCCCAAGATTGGACTAGGGCAAACACAAATTTCATCCTCAACCTCGATAATATCCCAAGTAGAAACTCATCCAAGCCCCTATCCCTAACATTTTCGAGGAAATCCAATAAAGAGCTATTCAGGTCATCAATCATTTTTATCATAGGCTCCAATGCTTCAGTGCATGGTGCTCGCTGAGCTTCTAAAGATTGTATGATGTTCCTCAAGTCGAGAGTTGTGGGTGTTTAATGTCTGTCACTTTCAGTAAATCCCACAAGAGAAGAATAATTTTTTTTTATATATGTAAGGATGAGATGGGTGGAGGTGGAAAACAAACAACCAGATCTATCCTAGGGTTTATAAAAAGCACCAAAGTTGATTTGGGTTTGAGTTATTAGTGTGGTGAAATGAAATCTAGGATAGGGGTGGTGGGGGAAAACTTACAAATGTCTCTACCCCAACTTTACTCCAATCTACCACCTTCGGCTCCTCCACCAGGTTCCTGCAAGATAATAAATCGAAGAAGAAAGATAGGTTAGAAAAATATGTAAGTAATGTAAGAAAAGAGAGAAAAAAACCAAAGAGCGTTGCCTCCCTGGCAATAGTGCCAAAATGATTATGGCAGATTCTTATGTGGAAAGGGTTGGATTTTGAAAAACCAGTCATCGTAGTTTGATTTGTGAGAAAATCCATTAATTAGATAAAATTTAGAACTGAAACTCGGAAAATGAGTCCTGGGTCGAAGACAAGGAGGCAAACATTTGGTTTTGAAAATCTGTGTTTTGCTTTTATTTGTTTATGTCATTTTTGTCTTTTCTAATCTTTTTGGTATTTTTAGCAAACAAGAGATTAGGTTGATGAATTCTTATCTAACTAATCTACTTGCAAAATATAACAGAGAGAGAGAAAAAATCACATATATCTCAACAAGTGTTTCTACAACTATGAAAGTGGGAAAAACTACACTAAAAAGGTGTAAAGATAGATGGAGATGAGAAGAATCCCCCTCAACGGTCGCTCGGAAGAGGACTCACTCTGACGCCTCCAGGTGGAAGGTGGTGAGGAGTGGGACAAACAAGGGCGGAGCCAGAGGACGGAGGGCGGGGCAGGATAGTGTCACGGCGAGGATCTACTTCCCAAACTAGGTGAGAAGACGACCGTGGGATGCTCCACAAATGGGGATGAGGAGAGGGAAAAATATTTGGCTTTCTACTCTAGAGGAGCATCCCGGGCTTGGGACAAGCTCTCTCTAGAGCCTTGGAGGTGGTGAGAGGAAGAAAGGAAGAGATGAAGAAAAATGGGAGGGGTAGAGGTTCTTTTATAGTGGAGGAAGGAATCAAATTCTTATATAAGCCATATAGTGATGGTCATAAACGTCACTAAAAATCCATCGCAAACGTCGCTAAAGATAGCCCACGTGGCCACCAACTCCTACGCTGGCTCGCATTCCGCGTGCCCATGTCGCGTGCCTCAGCATGCACACCCATGCACTCCCGCTATGCTACTACGCATGCGTGCCTCCGCGTGCACGCATGCGATGGTTTGTGCATGCGCATGGGTGGCCTGGGCTATGCCACATGGCACAATCTGGGTCATCCATCTTATTTCCGTTGTAGGGGTTGCTATAGGGGTTGGATTGAGTCAATTTTTACATCGTTGGGCTGCGATTGTCGACCCATATCCATCTGCGCTATCACATTTGTTGTTTGAAGCTCCAAATTACGTCACCAAGTCCCTTGGTCATTGATCTTCCTTGGACTGGATATGGTGCTACGATACTCCGTTCAAGGCGATTTTGGTGGCGTTGGACTCCGATCGTCATCCTAATTAGATCTGTAGGGTCAGATCCTCAATCCAAGGCTCCAAAATAAATCTCCTCTCTAGACCACAAAATGGATGCAATTAAGGTAAAATATACACAACTACTCTAAATGCAGAATGATGCATGCTATGAAATATTTATAATATGGAATACAAATCTAAGCCAAGGAACTTGCATAAATAGGCATTTTAACCTAAATGGGTGTGTCTACATCAATAATGAACCAAACCTATCCTTAGGTGGGTAGCCTAAAGACCTACTAACTCTTAGAACTCATCTTGAGATGAAAGAAATGATTTGGTCTACTTCTATCCAGTCAATCCAACCTGTTAGAGGGAGGGCTTGGGGAGAAGGTTCTTCCTTTGGCTTGCACCTCCAGTTCCTTTAATACCTCCCAACCACGGTTGTTTGATGCTAGTCCCCTAGCTAGACATCAAATGGATCGGGAGAAGTAGATTAATTGAAAAAATCTCAGTTGGAGTCCCAAAGAGCGAGTTAGTCCTTAAGGCCAATGTCTACTCAGTTTTACTTAGCCTTGGGATGATTGTGCTCTCGGAATGTGATGGGCCCTTTAGATGGGTTGTGCCCTTAAAGATCAATTAAGATGTGTATGCATGCACAACTAGAGTTTTCAAACAAGGTTATTTTATGATGTGTCTTTTAGGGTTTGACCTTGTTAAGTAGCTTTTAGGGTTTAATCTTTAGGTTCGTTCAATCAGGTTCAATAGAACACTCCAAGATTTGAAAACATCAGTGATGATTTATTCCCTTAAAAATTAGAAATAATGTGGAGTGCCTAGTTAGTTCCTAAAATTTAAACCCTAAGTGGCAAGCTACTTGATGGATTAGTTTTAAATTGACTGGTGCAACCCAAACAGTTCAAGCAATTGGCTTGTTGCACCATTTGATTAAGGCACACAAAAATGTTTAACCAAATCAAATTTCTACTCACTTATCTCTGTATTGAGTTATGTATATCAGGTCCACAGGTCAAATCTCGAGTTGTGGTAGAATCAAAGTGATTGTGCACCTTAAGATGAGAATTTATGGTGTTAAGTGTGTCTCTTTTAATTTAATCCCACATGAAGGGAAGAGTTTTTATAATTATCTTTTTTTAAATTTATGCATGTGGGTAAGGTGAGGTGAAGTGACAATGGAACAATCAGATCTATCCTAGGGTTTATAAAAGCTCTTAGGTTGATTTGAGTTTGAGTTATTAGGTGGCGGAATGAAAATCTAATGGGTGGGGGTTGAGGATACACTTATGCAACCTTCTAACTACACTTCACTCTGATCTATTTCTATTTGGCTCACCTTGGAAGGGTACTTGCAATCACAGAAAGAAAGGAGCAAGTCAACTAAAAAGTCAAGGCGAAAAATGCAGAAAAACCAAAGAGCATTGCCTCCCTGACAACGATGCCAAAATGGTGAGTGTATTTTTCGCGAGTAAAATCAGGGTTTTGGTGAACCCATCATCGTAGTCGCAAAATATCGCTATCAAATAAAATTTACCGAAACTCAAAGGGAGTTCCAGGTTGAACATGGGGAGGAAAATGTTTGGTTTGTGAAATCCGCATTTTGATTTTATTTCTTTTATTTTTCTTATCTTTTGCAATTTTTTTTTGTATTTTTATAAGGCAAGAGATCAGGTCAAAATAAATTTGTCTAATCTACTTGCAGAGAGAGAGAGAAAGAGGAACAAATATTATAGGTGTGATCTGAACTATTTATTACAACTAATTGCGAGAACTAAAACTATGCTACTGAAATGATAAAAAGAATAAGATGAGGAAATCTCCCTCGACGGTCGGTTGGAAGCTGACATGCTTTGACGACACCTCGGATGAAGGTGGTGGGAAGCTGGAGGAAGGAGAACGATAGTAGAGAGAGGAGGATGGGACAAGCTGGAGACGTGGCTTGGATCCTCTTCCAGAAGGTGGTGAGAGGATGACCACGGATTGCTCTATGAAGGGGAGTGGGAAGCAGGAAAAAAATATTTGTTTTTCTACTCTAGAGGAGCATCTTGGGCTCGGGATAAGCTCTTGGTGGCTGGGTTTTTTGCGATGGAAATTAGGGTTTCGAAGAACCCATCGTCGCAATCACAAAAATTGCTATCAAATAAAATTTATACCGAAACTCAAAGTAAGTCCTGGGTCAAACACAGGGAGGTGACCGTTTGGTTTTGAAATCCACACTTTCAATTTTATTTGTTTTTGGTGTTTTCGTCTTTTATGATTTTTTTTGTATTTTTATAGGGCAAGAGATCAAATCAACAAAACTTTATCTAACTAATCTACTTACAAAAAAAGATGGGGGGAGAAAGAGAGAAACAATCACATATATTTTCATTATAGAGTTTGCTATAGAAAGAAAAGCAGAAAACTACACTAGAAAGCAAATAAAAGATAAGGAGAGATGAGAAGAGTCCCCCTCAATGGTTGCTTGGAGGATGACTCGCTTTGATGTTGCCTAGATGATGGCGGTGTGGAGCTGGACAAAGGGGAATGGCATCGGAGGAAGGAGGATGAGGCAGGACGACTTTGCGGCGAGGATCTACTTATCGAAGGTGGTGACAGGACGGCCACAGGATGCTCCACGAAGGGGGTGAGAAGAGGGAAAATATTTGATTTTCTACTCTAGAGGAGCATCCCGAGTTTGGGACAAGCTCTCTCCAGAGCCTTGGAGGTGGCCAGGGAGAGAAAGGAAGAGATAAAGAAGAATGGGAGGGGTAGGGGTCCTTTTATAGTGGAGTAGAAAGGGCTTGGTCATTCAATGGTCAATAACGACATCAAATACATCGTTGTAGACCAGCATTAGACATCATTGAAGGTCCCCAACCAATGCCTACTCGCGCTTATGCACGCTGGCTTTTACGTGCCCACAGCTGTCGTGGTTCATCAATGGAAAGCCGTTCGATCGAGATTGGGTGGCTAAGGATGAGAAGAGATCGCGCGCTCAGATTGCAAGTGAGATGAAGTGTCGGTTTGCGCATGTGAACGTGTGTGTACGGGCGGGTGTATCTGCATTCATCAATTGCACCACATGGCTGCATCTCGGCTGCTCAATCACGATTGGGCTATCGAATTTGGGCTTACCTCTCTGCTGCAGTCGATTGGAGGCGTTGAAGGAGTCGAACCCGCATTAAGGGTTTGCAAGTGACCTCCGCGACCAATGCGACAAGTGGTTTGATTGTCAAATGGAGGGTTGAGGTGGCGCGATATCTCGACCATTGGATGGAGATCCAATGGTCAGGAATTAAAGTTAATGGGCTGCTCTGATGAAGCAGGTGACGTGGCACCACAAGGGTTGTTGGATGGACATTCAATGGCCCATATCTTACGATGGAAGCGCCTTGAGGAGGGGTGGTTGCTGCGGGTAAATTTGGGTGGCTAGGATGGTGCCGCGTGGTGCCATTCTGGTCATCCTTCTTCTTTGCCTTGCAGTTGATGCCATGGATGTCGGATTGGATTGATTTTTGCATAGTTGAGCTGCAATCATCGATCTGAATCCATCTGTGCAGTTGGATTTCTCATTTGAATCTCTGAATTGCATCACCTAGCCCCTTAGCCATTGATCTTCCTTAGACTTCACAATGTGTTACAGGACTCTGATCAAGACGATTTCGGAGGAGTTAGACTCAGATCATCATCCTGAACAGATCTGTATGGTCGGATCATCAATCCGAGGCCCCAAAATAGATCTCCTCTCTTGGGCATGAAAGGACATAAATTAACCTACAATTTATACAAACTATTCTAAATGCAAAACGATGCATACTATACAATGTTTATAATATGGAATGCATATCTATGCCTAGGAACATGCATAAATAGGCATTTTAACTTAAGTGGATGTGTATACATCAGCTCTCTCTAGAGCCTTGGAGGTGGTAAGGGAGAGAAAGGAAGAGATGCTTATGAATGGAAGGGTGTAGGACTTTTTACATTGGGGAAGAAGGGGCCAAAATGAGTATGGGACAATTAGCGACAGCAAAGATGCCACTAAAGCTCCAGCTCAATCGTTGTTGTAGCTAGCCCTCGTGCCCGCTGCGATCCACTCACGCACTCGTGTATGCTCGCAGCTATCGCGCATTGTCGAAGAAGAGTCATCCAATGTTTATTAATGAAAGAGGTGAGTCATTGAGATCGCACGAGCGTAGTTAAGACATTTAGACCTGCAATCAGCTATCCGATCTGCATCAGAGGTGTGAGGATTGCATGCGGGACAAATCTCCAGATCACGTGCTTACCATGCGTCAGATCGCACGCGCAATGGTGCGAGATCATGTGTGTTCACACGCCACGCTCATCCATTGCATGAGGATGTGCCACATGGAAGCCTTGATGCTACCCAATGCCAATCCAATGGTCGAATTTTGATTGCTGGCCTCTTCGCGAATTTAGTTCGCCACGTGCGGCTCGAAGTCTCGTTTGGCTGGTGCGAGTGTGGTGCACCACTGCTACGCTAAGGGCCCAACTTTGTCTTATTTTCGTTTTAAGGATGTTGCACTCTCAGGTGTTGGATGAGGATGCAATGGTTGAGATCAATGGCTACTTAATGAGAAGCGAGAGACTGACGGCTTTGGGTGGTTATGATGGCACCACGTGGCACCATCATGGCCATCCATCTTCTTTGCTTTGTAGGTAGCACCATGGATGTCGGATTGGGTCAATTTTTGTGTTAGGCTATGATCGTCAATTTGGATACATCCATACAGCTGGATTTATCGTTTGAAGCTCTAAATTGCGTCACCTACCCCCTTGGCCTTTGATCTTCCTTAGACTGTGTTGAACAATTATGAACCTACGCTAATGAGATTGGTTTTGGAAAAACCTGTCATTGTAGTTCAGAAGCGAAGAATTCGTGTTCAACAAATAAAATTTATACCAAAAATAATTCCGGGTCGAACACAGGGAGGCTACGTAGATCTACTTTCGCAATTATATTTTTTTTAAGATTTTCTTTAAGGAAGGCGTTATAATTACAATGGGGCTATCAAGATATGAGAGAGAGAGAGAGAGAGAGAGAGAACATGCATTCAATATTTAAATAGTTTATAAAAGTTACACTAGAATACGGAAAATCAATTACACTATAAAGTAGAAAATTCTACACTAGAAAAGCTGTAAATAAGAATGGGAGTGAGAAATTATCTGCCTCGACAATTGCTTGGAGGACGAGCCGGACGGAACGACGCCTGGACGAAGGAGAACGAAGCAGGATGAAGGAGGACGAAGCAGAAGAACGGGAACAGAGCAGCACGCCGTCGTCATCGCGGGATCCACTTCCGAAGGGGAACGAAAATTGGACTTTATCTCGCAAGAAGCATCCCGGGTGTGGGACAAGCTTCTTTTGAGCTTTGGAGGGGTAGAGAGGAGAAAGAAGGGATGAGAATTTCGTATGGAGGGGGTCTCCTTTTATAGTTGCAAGGAGTGGGGGCAAAATGGACATTACAACTTTAAAACAATAAATGTGGGGTCTTTAGTGATTGATAAAACCGTCGCTAAAGGCCCCAACATGGGCGTAGCCTCCGCTCCCACGCGCGCCCGCTCGGCTGCCCGCTCGCGTAATGCCTACGCACGTCCGCGAAGTCTCAGCCGTTCGATCACAAGATCGAACGGCTTAAGACTCATCTTCGCCCGCTGCGCTGCGCGCCCGCCCGCGTGCGATCGCGCGTCGTCCTAATTGAGCATGTGCGGCCGTTGGATCATGATCGTGCGATCGATCGAAGGCGCGCCACCGCTCCAATTTCTGCGTGGCCAGGCTAGAACGCGCATCCCTGCTTCGCGTTAGAGCGCTCGACCAACGCGCTAGGGTCGTGTTTGTGTCGAGCGCCTGACTTCAGCGCGGGCGCGTCGCAGCCATTGGATCTTAATCCAACGGTGGGGAAAGGCAGATGTGGAGACTGCTGAGATTGCGTGCGGTCGTTTGGGCGGCCGAGATGGCACCACGTGGCACCATCTTGGCCATCAATCTTCTGGAAGTTGTAGAAGATGCCACGGATGTCGGATTGACTAAATTTTTGTGTCGTTGGGCTGCGATCGTCGATCCGAATTCATCCGTGCGGTCGGATTTGTCATCTGAAGTGCAGATTTACGCTATCCTGGCCCTTGATCTTCTAGGGTTCCCTAGTCTCTATCTGATGCTACTGATGCCTGATTAGGGCGGTCTTGGAGTCATTGAACTCCAATCATCGCCCTGATCATATCCATACAGTTGGATCTTTGATCTGAGGCCCCAATAAAATGTTTGCCCTGTCCAAGCACATAAAAGGAGACAATTAACCTCCAATTTATTCAAACTACTCTAAATGCGAGATGATTCATGTTATGCAATATTTATATCATGAAATGCAATCCTATGCGTAAGAACATGCATAAATAAACATTTTAAGTAGTGTAAATGTGTTTACATTATACCCCCATGCCTATCTTTTGCTAGTCGGTAGCAAAAACTATATGCCATTTATAAAAGGATTAGGTTAAATTATTTGGACCTGAGTTATTTTCAATCATTAAGAAATTGTCTACTTAAGAACTGAACTTTCAAAGACACAACAGTGCCCGGGTATCAGCCAAAATGCAGACCGCCTCAAGCCCTCGCCTTATTCAAAGAAAAATTTTTTTTTCTCTTTTTACTCTTTTCTAATTTTTTTGGATTTTCAAATTTTAGGGTTTAAGAGTGGCTTTCTACGGCCATTCAACTCACCCAAGATTTGATGAGAACCCTAAGTTTTAAGCATCTTATTGTGATTGTGATAGACTCGTTGACCAGCAATTAGAACGGACTTCGGATTTCTACGCCTCTAGGTGACCTCAAAAAGAATTCTGCCTGAAGGTGTATCTTTACAACCGGTAGCTTTCTCCCTACTTTTATTTTTTAATGGGGTCAACACAAGGGTGAATCCAGTGTATATCTCCTCGGTTTATTCTACTTCTCCGCTTCTTCCTAAGTGTTTTGGGAATTTTTAGTGCATTTTCTAAGCTGGGTTCTAGACAGCCGGTCGATGAGCTGTTACCACCGACAACTTGCCAGCCATACTCGTGCAGCGAAGTGTGGCTTATTTCTTTTTGTTCCATTCTCCTTTTTGATTTTTTTTTTTTTTTAAAAGGTGGCTTCCCTGGTCTAAGATTTACCTAAAGGCAGCAAAAAGAGAAAGGTCCAGTGACTGGGCTCTGGACAACCTACCTATGGGTTGTTACTCAAGATAACTTACCAGCCATATCACCCTAGAAGGTTCATTAGCTACCCAATTTCCGTTAAAATCACCGAACAACGAGTCAGTGCAAAGAAAGTGTGTAGATGCTTAAGACTCAAAATTCCCTCACATCAGAGGGCGGGTTGATAAGTCGTGTACTTATCACCCAAACTTATTTACTCCTATTAAAATAAAATTCAAGTTGGCGAGAACTCGAAAAACAAATCCACATTTTAGTGGATACACGGGCTGATTAAGTTCAAAGACCTGAAGGGTCTTTGTGTTTAGATCTTAATGTAGTATTTCTTAAGATTGAAAATTTTCTTAAACCCAAATTCTCTTTCCTAATTCTGATTTTCTTTTTTTTTATATAAAAGAAAATAAAATAAATCTATGGAGCTGACAAATGAATTCAGAGATAAATATCCACCCCCCCATGCCTATCTAATGCAATGTCCTCATTGTATTAAAAAGACATAAAACAGAGTGGAAAAGCGTAGAAAGCACCTAAATTGTGTGAATGTCATGTCCGCTCCGAGATGAAAATGAAAAAGAACTGTATATGTGCTGAGTTTAATGCCTTCAGCTAGGCACACTATACAAAGAAAAGAAATGAAGAATTCACAAGGGCAGGTCAGAATTAATATAAACAGAAGAATCCTCTGACCTATCAACAGCGGTCCACAGATATGGACCAGATTGTGGTGCAGACCCATCCCCCATAATCGAGAATATCTTAGGTTCTGGATAAAAATTACCTAAAACCTAAAATCAGAATGCAAGAGGGGTCGGGCCTGTGATTTATGAGGATGCAACCCAAGGCCAAAATGTCGAGTTACAGAGAATTGAAGCTTAAATGGATAATCGTTGAATGTGTGCTTGAGTTGAACATCCTCGAAACAAATGTCGTAAGGGTTCTGATTTGATGGTTTCAGCTTAAAAGGAACCCTTCGACTCAATCTTCCATTTCTTCCAAAATTAACTTCCCAAATCAGAACTTCCCCGCTCCTATCCTCCTCATTAAGTGTATCAAATTCCAAGACCTCTTGTATATTCATCACCCCATCTGAAATCTCCAAGTCTAAATGATGAGGCAGAATCAAAATTGACTTGGGTCTAATTATCTCAGAATTAGAATCATCAATAAGCTCAACAGGGTGTAGCTGATAATCAGGGCATTGAATTGATTCCTCCAGAACATGTGATTCTGGATCCGTAATGTGTGCCCTAATAAGATCAGTTTCCTCAGTTATTGGGCTATCAAATGATTTATCAGATTCCTCAGGCCCAATCGTCTCACAGAAATCATGTTCAGAAAACTCGCATGAGACTTCGCAACTTTCACCATCAGGATCCGTATCAATGTATGTCCCAAAATCAGTTGTCACTTTTTGTTCCAAGGAGACATACGTTTCCTCGTAACCCGGCTCAGGGATCTCAGGTGAAGAAATCAGGTCATCCTTAATTGGTTGCTTTAATTCAATCTGGTCAGCCTCGTAACAAGTGTCCCCCCCAATAGGTGCCTGAGCGGGTTCTGTCATTGGCTTTCCTGAAGAGGGTTGATCCTGGGAATCATCCCAAGATTGAATCAAAGCAACCACGAATCTCATCCTCAATTTCGCTAGTTTCCCAAGTAGAAACTCACCCGGGTTCTTATCCTTAACGTCCTGGAGCCAATCCAACAAAGAGTTGTTTAAATCATCAATCATCTGAATCAGGGGCTCCAATCTCTCAATGCAAGGTGTTGGCTGAACTGCTAAAGATTGAATGATATTTCTCAAGTTAGCCAGAACCTTATCTTGAACCTGGTTAACCTGAACCAAATGAGTTGGTTCAGGATTGGGTGGGTTTGACATCAATGCAGAGGAATTAATGAATTGAGATTCGTTATACCCATCCTGATAATAGGTCATTTCAGATTGTTCAAAAGATGGTGATGACCTAAAGGCAGTGAAATCAGAGGATGGGTAAGGTTCAGTGTATCCTTCTTGATTGTAGATCGTATTAGGTTGTTCATGAAAGGAGGACGATCTATAATCGATGTAGCTCTGAGAAGGATAAAAATCAGAATCAAAGTGTTCAGGGTTAGACCCTAAACACGGGGGTCCGGAATTGTATCCCCAATCCGAATTATCCCAACTAACTGATGGTTGATTACAATACGAGTTGGGATAATCGTCATGTTGAGGATAATTTATAATAGGAGGGAAAGAGCGGGAATGTGTGAAATATGTGGAAGGATTCATGATACACGGGAGGAAGAAAGGTGCCCTGCAATACAAACAATCAAACCTGTCCTTAAATGGGTTAGCCTACAGACCTATAGACTCTCAAAACCCATCTTGAGATAAAGGAACGATTTGATCTACTTCCGTCTGTTCAATCCAACCAGTTAGAAGGAGGGACTGGGGAGAAGGTTCTTCCTTCGGCTTGCGCCTCCGGTTCCTAGTGTACCCCCCAGCCGCGATCGTTTGACTCTGCTCCCCTAGCTAGACATCAGATTGAACAGTCGAAACAGATTAATCGAAAATAATCTCGTTCTGAGTTCTGAAGAGTGAGTCCAATCCTTAAGGCCAACGTCTACTCTGTTTTATTTAGGGCTAGGTTTGAATGTGCTTTGGAATGTGATGGGCCCTTTAAATGGGTTGTGCCCTTAATGATTGATTCGTGTGTGAGTGCACAACCAGTGGTTTTCAAGCAAGATTATTTTTGATGTGGTGAATTTTAAGGTTCAAATCTTGCTTAGTAGCTTTTAGGATTCAACTTTAGGTGTTTTCAATCAAGTTTAATTAGCACACCAGGTTTTGCAAGCACAGGTGAAGATGTTTTCCTTTAAAGTTTAAAAAGAATGTGGAGTGCCTGGTAAATCCCTAAGAGTTGAACCTAATTGGCAGCTACTTGATGAGTTGATTTTATTTGAAGTGGTGCGGCCCAATCAACTCAAACAATTGGCCTGTTGCACCACTTAATTAGGCACACAAATGATTACCTAATCTGATTTCTACTCAATTATGTGTTTGGATGTGTGTACCGGCTCCTAAGATTGGTTTATCGGTTGAGTTTGAAAATCAGATGAGGTTGTGTACGTCTGTGAGATTTTTTTTTTTTTTTTAATATGGGGGTTGGGGTGAGTATGGGTGTCAAACAACAAACAATCTAACCTTAGAGTTTATAAAAACACCTAGGTTGATTGATGTTTGAGTTATTATGTGATGAAATGAAATCTAATGGGTGGGAGGTGGGGGGTAACTCACAAAACCTTCTACAGCACTTTACTCCAATCTACCGCTTTTGCCTGCCTCGAAAGAGTACCTGCAATTACAATAAGAAAGGAGAAAAGTGATGCAAATGATTTGTAAGTTACAAAACGCGAAGAGAAATCAAAGATCGTTGCCTCCCCGGCAACGACACCAAAATGTTGAACGTTTACGAACCTACGCTAACGAGATTGGTTTTGGAAAACCTGTCGTTGTAGTTTAGAAGCGAAGAATTCATGTTCAACAAATAAAATTTATACCGAAAATAATTCTGGGTCGAACACAGGGAGGCTACGTTGATCTATTTTCGCAATTATATTTTTTTTAGGATTTTCTTTAAGCAAGGCGTTATAATTACAATGGGGCTATCAAGCTATGAGAGAGAGAGAGAGAAAGAGAACATGCATTCAATATTTAAATAGTTTATAAAAGTTACACTAGAATACGGAAAATCAATTACACTTTAAAGCAGAAAATTCTACACTAGAAAAGCTGTAAATAAGAATGGGAGAGAGAAATTATCCTCCACGACGATTGCTTGGAGGACGAGCGGGACGGAACGACGCCTGGACGAAGGAGAACGAAGCAGGACGAAGGAGGACGAAGTAGAAGAACGGGAACGAAGCAGCACGCCGTCGTCGTCGCGGGATCCACTTCCGAAGGGAAACGAAAATTGGACTTTATCTCGCAAGAAGCATCCTGGGTGTGGGACAAGCTTCTTTTGAGCTTTGGAGGGGTAGAGAGGAGAAAGAAGGGATGAGAATTTCGTATGGAGGGGGTCTCCTTTTATAGTTGCATGGGGTGGGGGCAAAATGGACATTACAACTTTAAAACAATAAATGAGGGGTCTTTAGTGACGGATAAAACCGTTGCTAAAGCCCCCAACGTGGGCGTAGCCTCCGCGCCCACGCATGCTCCTCGGCTGCCCGCGTGCGTAACGCCTACGCACGTCCGCGAAGTCTCAGCTGTCCAATCGTGAGATCGGACGGCTTAAGACGCATCTTCGCCCGCTGTGCTGCACGCCCGCCCGCGTGCAATCGCACGTTATGCACGGGCGTCCAATCACACGTCGTCCTGATTGAGCGCTCGCGGCCGTTGGATCGCGATCGTGCGGTCGATCGGAGGTGCGCCACCGCTCCAATTTCTGTGTGGCGAGGCTCGAACGGGCGTCCCTGCTTCACGTTAGAGCGCTCGAGCAATGCGCTGGGGTCGCGTTTGTGTCGAGCGCCTGACTTCAGCGTAGGCACGTCGCAGCCGTTGGATCTTAATCCAATGGCGGGGAAAGGCAGATGCGGAGACTGCTGAGATTGTGTGTGGCCGTTTGGGTGACTGAGATGACGCCACGTGGCACCATCTTGGCCGTCCATCTTCTGGAAGTTGTAGATGGTGCCACGGATGTCGGATTGACTAAATTTTTGTGTCGTTGGGATACGATCGTCGATCCAAATTCATCCATGCAGTCGGATTTGTCATCTGAAGTGCGGGTTTACACCATCCTAGCCCTTGATCTTCTAGGGTTCCCTGATCTCTATCTGATGCTACGGATGCCTGATTAGGGCGATCTTGGAGTCGTTGAACTCCAATCGTCGCCCTGATCATACCCATACGGTTGGATCTTTGATCCGAGGCCCCGATAAATTGTTTGCCCTGTCCAAGCACATAAAAGGAGACAATTAACCTCCATTTTATTCAAACTACTCTAAATGCGAGATGATGCATGTTATGTAATATTTATATCATGAATGCAATCCTATGCTTAAGAACATGCATAAATAGACATTTTAAGTAGTGTAAATGTGTTTACATCAGACTGCATAATGTGCTACAGGACTCCGATCAAGATGATTTCAAAGGCGTTGGACTCCGAACGTTGTTTTGATTAGATCTATATGGTCGGATCGTCAATCCGAGACCCCTAAAGAATCTCCTTCTCTCCTGGCCACAAAAAACACAAATTTGCCTAAAATTTGTACAAACCATTCTAAATGCAGAATGATGCATGTTATGCAATATTTATAATATGGAATGCATCTCTAAGATTAGGAACATGCATAAATAGGCATTTTAACCTAAATAGATGTGTACACATCAAGTCTCCTCCTCAAATGGAATACATCAGTGGAAAGTGTTAGAAAGACTTGTAACAATTGGAAGGAAGAAAATCAACCAGTTGAAAATGATTCATAGATATTAGAAAGGAGAGAATCAACTGGTTGAAAATGACAATACACTGGTTGAAAATTGTTGATGCACATTAAAAAGTAGAGAATCAATCAGTTGAAAATGACAATGCACTAGTTGAAAATGATTCATATATATTAGAAATAAGAGAATCAACTGGTTGAAAATGATTGATATATATTAGCAAGTAGAGAATCAACCAGTTGAAAACAATAATACACCAATCGAAAATGATTCATATATTTAGAGAGGAGAGAATCAACCAAATGAAAATGACAATGCACCAATTGAAAATGCAGATACACCAGTGTAAAAAGATTCATATATATTAGAAAGGAGAGAATCAACAAGTTGAAATTAATGATTCAACTGGTTGAAATTAAAGACTCAATTGGTTGACTTTTGGAAGTTTTAAATGGAAATAGAGTAATTTACTAACCTCCTCTTGCTTTTCTTCTCTTTCCTCTTCCCTGCTAGTTTGAGTGTCTTCATGGTTTGTTTGTGATTGCCTGAGGAATGCATTGATGCTTCCTTGGGATTGTTGTATTTCTTAGCTTTTATTTCTGAACGTCCTTCTCAACATCTCATTATTTTTCTTCACCTTTTTCAAATGAACTTTCAATCTCTTGAAATAAAATTTTCTCACCATTATTATATCATGTCTCTCTTCTTTCTTCTCTTGTTTCATTCTTTTTAGTGGGGGTACTTCTGAGCTTCCTTGTCTTTCTTTAAATTTTCTCTTTAGTTCCCTTTTTTGTCTTTGTTCTTGACCAAATGGTTTCTCACTCAGAAACCTTCTTGTTGCTTTCTCTAATTGTAGGCCAATTTCATTGGCTTGGGCTATAAATGTTTTTTCATGGTTGTATCTTTCAACCATTGTTTATGCCTCCTCATTTGTGGGCATTTTGACATTGAACATCTCTATTTCCCACAGTGTTAATAGTATGGAACATCGTTTTATGTGTTGCACTTGTTTTCTCTTGTTTACATCCTTCATTCCTTCATGTATGAAGTCATTTACAACCTCAAACCAATTGTAAGAGTTTATTGACTCTAGATCCCCCACAGTATCAAAATGAAATGTAATGATTGCTTGATCTCCGTATGGTAGTAGGAATGATCCAATTGTTATGTGAACTAGGAACTTGGTTTTCTTTTCAATTTGATTCCTTCGATCCTCAATGGTTTCCTTTTTCTTTCCCTTTCCCTTTTCCTTTTTCCTATTGAATTCCTTCAATGCTCTGCTATATGTCTGACCATTGGCTTCAATGTTTGGAAGTTTTCACTCCATATTCTAGGTCTGCCATTCGGATTCTTTGTTCCATCAATTAATACCAGATTCCTTCCTTCATTCCTCAGTCCAATCATTTTCTCTACCTGAGTAGCTATTAGTTTGAGTTTTAATTCTCCAAACTTGAACTCCTTTGTGTCAGCATTGTATGAAGTTATAAGCTGACCATATAATTCCTTGTGCTTTAGTTCTAGGTAGAGCTTTTCCTTGTTAACAAGTTAAGCAAAGGTTGTCTTTGTCAAAGCGTGGAATCGCATTTTTGAAAATAATTTTGTCATAGTATAGTGCGAAAACACATCGACAAATATATATAACGAGATTGGTAAGTCTTGGTTGAACTCAAAAGACAAAAAAGTGACTTGATTTAAAATCAATCTAATCTAACTAGAACTAAACACTAAGATAGATATGAAGCAACTCAACTTTATTCAGATAATAATATGGTAAGTGTTCCATTTAGTTGAATTCTTGATAGGAATAATAACTAAAAATAACTAGAACTAAATCAAAATAACTAGAATAGAAATTACTAGAACTAGAACTACTAGAATAAATAAAAAGACACTATCTATTCTACTAGAACAAGGGCACCAAGGGTGGTCATTGGTGGCCTTTGGAGAGGCATGGAGTAGCAACAGTATTGCACCAATGGTTGCCTTGGTGGACATCTCGGTGGAAGAGGGCTCTTTGGAGCAGAAGGGAGTGTGAGATGTCCGGAGGAAGAGATGCCTACAAATGGGGGGTCTGGGGTCCTTTTTATAACCAAAGTGAGGGGTAAAATAGGCATTTTTGAGTCCCCAAATCGTGCAATCAACTTGGAGTAGCATGACCTGTCAATCTGGCGATAACGGCTCAGATTGCGTCAAAAACACCTCTCCACATGCTTCCATCGTGCACCCAACGTGCAGACACACGAGATCGTGCCATGTGGCACATGCACGGCCGCTCGTTCCCTGCCCCGCGCTCCTCGCGCCTGGGTGCACATTTGAAATCAGCCATTCGATCGTCGAGATTGACAGATGAGATCATGTGCCGCGCCACCTTTGGTTCCCACATACAAAAGCACATGCATCCGTGCATTCATCGTACCACCTAATCTGACTCACGATCACGGGCAACGCATTCCGTGTTGCACCACTCGATAGAGATAGCACGACTGAATTTCAGCCGTGTCACCACTGCCTTAATTTTGCACTCCATGCAGTTCTACCACTTGCCGCTCGCTCCTGCTGAAGGGCACTGACCAACGCGCTATGCGCCCATATGGTCGTGCTCTTGAATTTTCGCTCGCATGCTCTTAGTTGTTGGATGACGATCCAACAGCTGAGATGAGACATTCATTGATGAGGCGCTGGGAAGGTGGTGACGTGTCTCAATCATGGCCATTGGATGAGGAAATTGGGTGAGAGCCATTGGGATGGCATCACATGGTGTCATCCTGACCATTCATTTTCTTGCTTTTGTAGATGATGCTATAGGGCTTCGATCTAGTGAATTTTTGCATCATTGGGCTACGAACGTTGATTCAGATCCATCTATGCAGTTTGATTTGCTATCTAAGGTTTAGATTTGCACCACCTTGTCCCTTGGCCTTTGATCTTCTGCAGACTGCATATAATGCTATGGAAGTCTAATCAAGAAGATTTCAGAAGCATTGGACTCCAATCATCATCCTAATCGGATCCCTTTGGTCAATTTTATCATCCATGGCCTCAAATCATCTACAATTAATATTGCCCCTCAATTAGAACATAAAATAGCACTATTATTTACATGGCTAAACAAATAAACTATGATGAGAAATATGTTGCTAATGCATGCATTATTCCTAAGTTATGTTAGGATCTAACTTAATTCTGGTAGATTACGTCCTATGATTGCTACGGAATCATAACCCCAAGCATAAATCTTGCTAGTCCCTAGCAAATGCAAGACTAAATGCACAATGGTCCCTAAATGACTAATTTCTATCAAGGGTTTGACTAGAGATCTATTCGTTTGCTTTCAACCAAAAATTTAGACCAAATAATTGTGAAAGTGCAGTGTTGTAGCCAATGCAATGGATCCAAGTGAAATGTCAATCCACATCTCAAGCTCATACTTGACACCTAGTGAAACTCTATCGGTATAGGCAAACTTCTTCCCTCGAGGGTATAACAAAACAATCTATAATTTCAGCCCTGGCTTTTGGCTTAGGTAGAAGATGTTTTAGTCAAGTGGGTTTATATTTAGTGGCTTACACTCCTCTGATGCTACATATAGACTAGTACTACAGAACCTAGATTTTTAGACTATCAAATAAATCAACTTAGAGAAAGGAGGAGAAATCGTGCTCTCTTCAGTTCCTTTATACTCATTCTCTCTCAATCTCTCTTTTCTCTTTTCTTTTCTTTTTCTTTTCTTTCTAAGCTCACAATCTCACCAGATTTGTAAATATATTTGGTGGTCTCTCGTGGTATTAATACTTTAATTAAGTTCTGATATTGCTATAACTAAGTTAGAAATTCTTAGCCAGCATTCAAGTGGTTAGAAATACAGAAAAGTAGGTCAAGGTTGTATTTGGAGGATTTTAATGATAGTAGGTATTGTTACCTCAATATACTTGACAAAAAATAAACATAACTCAACTCTTTTTTTTTATTTTTTTTCTCTTTTCTTTTTTTTCTTTTTTATTTTTTTCTTATCTAGCAACACAATGTAACACACACACATATGCAAACTTTTATTCACGAGGCATTATTGGGGATTGGTGATGTTCAAGAGGATATTGGGTGGCTTATTTAGTGGAAGTACCTACGCTCGATATCGAGAAATGAATGAATGGGATGGCATATTTTCTGACCTTGACATTAAGACCCTCTTTCAGCTGAGGATTCCATAAAAGATGCTCATAACCATCCACCTTAGTCAGTTTTATTAGAACCCACTCTTTGCACATTTGCCATATTTGGTGGCTCTCAAAAACTCACACAAAGAATTTATACATAGGGATCGAGAGTGAAAACTATGCCTAACTCCAAGTCTCATTATCCAATTACTAGAACCTAAGATTCCTTGTACATGACTTAGAGCGCTAGTAGACATTTGGCAGGTGCGGGATGCAGTTGTTTAATTATGCCATTGTAGTATGCATTCACGATGTCGATTTTAATTTAGAATGTGGAGTTGGTGAGTCCATGTGTCAAACACAAGGAGGTGTAAAATCGGATTATTTTGTCGCTTTAGCTGTCACAGGAATGGGTGGCTTGCTTGCTTGCGAGAAAATGTGAGAGACTGAGAGGGAGAGAGTAGGGTTAGAGATCATGTTCGAAACATGTCGAGCATGAAGAGGATGTGAGCTACAATATATGAAACATCATTAATATATATCATGCAATTAAGGTTTGTTTACAACTACAACAATAGATGAAAGCTTAAACAAGTGCAAGATAAACTAAAGTAAAGAGAGTGCGAGGAGGAATCAAGGCGGCCACAGTGGTGGAGGGAGGCTCCATCAGTAGCTTGACAACTCCGAGGTGGGTATGGAGTATTTGGTGGAGCTAGGAGAAGGCTAGAGTCATATGGAAGGTGTATGTGTATTCAATGGCTTTGAATGGGGTGGTTGGGAAGGTTTATATAGAGAAGAGGGGTTTCTAAACTAAGGGCTTTAGCGACATCCGAGACATTGCTAAACCCATTCTAGAAAAGTCGATTTATCCTAGCCGTTATTTGCAGTCGGAAATAGGAATTGATTACTTAGACATATGTTGCTTGTCAATGGGAGGAAATATACTAAGTGCCTAATCCATAGAGACTAAACAGCGCCCGGGTGTCTGCCAAAATACAAACCGCCCAAGTCCTCACTTCAAAGCATATATATTTTTTTTCTCTTTCATCTTTTCTCATTTTTTGGATTTTTGGAGTTGAGAGTGTGTAGGTAACTTTTTTACAACTACCCAACCCACCCATAACTCGAAAAAGACTCTAAGTGCTAAGCATCTTGGTGTGAGGATTGTGATAGACTCACTCAACAATAATTAAAACAGACTTCGGGTTTGTACGCCCCTGGGTGACTGGAAAAGAAAACGCTTGCCTAAAGGTGTATCTGTCCAATTAGTAGCTTTCTCCCTACTTTATTTTGAGTGGGGTCAACACAAGGGTGTTTCCAATGTATATCTCCCTAGATTGCTCTACTTCCCTGCTTCTTCCTTAAGTGTTTTGGGCATTTCGTGCATTTAGTGAGCTGGGTTCTAGACAACTGGCCAATGGACTGTTACCCACAACCATTTGCCAGCCATACTCATGCAGTGAAGTGTGGCCTATTTATTTTTTTCCCTTTTCTTTTTCTATATATTTTTTCTATTTGTCCCTTATTCTTTCTTTACTTTTTCTTTTGTTGTTTTAGTAGGTGGCTTCCATGGTCTAAGATTTACCTAGAGGCAATAAAAGAGAATGGTCTTGTGGCTGGGCTCTGGACAACCGACCAATGGGCTTTTACCCACGACAACTTGCCAGCCATACCACCCTACAAGGTTCATTAGCTACCCAATTTTTGTTAGAATCTCTGAGGAGCGAGTTAGTGCAAAAATGTGTGCAGATGCTTAGACTAAAAGTCCCTCTAAGTCAAAGGGTGGGTTGATAAGTTATATATTTATCACCTTTCCTTATTTACCAGATTAATGTAAATTAAGGTTGCGAGGATTTGGAGCTAAATCCACATTTTAGTGGACACTAGGGCTGATTAAGCCTGAAGGCCTGAAAAGTCTAGGTATTTCAGGTTCTTCTCTTATTATTTCCTACTGTTGACAAGCTCCTAATGCCTAAGTTTTCCTTCCTTTTTTTATATATATAATTCATGCTAATAATATAAACTCAGAGAATGTGAATTTCCACCCCCCATGCTTAAGTTGGACAATGTTCTCATTGGCAAATAAATGTATGCAAGGGGGCACAGAAAGAAATCACCTATGTGCTGCAGTTTACCTGATCAGTCTGAATCTTCCGGGTTGCGTCCCAGGAAGCACTGAGTTTATTGCCTCCAGCTAGGCGAAGCTCCATATCAACCCTCAATGAGGGTGACTGCTTCCTTTAGGGGAAGCTAGGCAAGATAATGTTTTATTCTTTGGCCGTTTACTGTGAAGGTTTGCCCAGTGTTAGGAACTGCAATTTCAACCACCCCATTGGGATAAGGTTTGACCACCTGATATGGTCCTATCCATTTTTATCTCAGCTTCCCAGGAAAAAGTTTAAGTCTTGCATCAAAAAGCTAGACTTGTTGATTGGGCTTGAAGGCTTTCCTATGAATGTGTCTGTGGTGGATAGCTTTCATCTTTTCTTTGTAAAGTCAACTGTTCTCGTAGGCACCCCAATGGATTTCCTCGACCTCAGAGAGTTGGAGCATCTTTTGAGCTCTGGCCAACTGAGAATCCATATTGCACTGCTTCATAGCCCAGTATGCTCGGTGTTCCAACTCAACCGAAAGGTGGCAAGCTTTTCCAAAGATCAATCAATAAGGTGACTTGTCTATTGGGGTCTCAAAAGTAGTCCTGTATGCCAAAAGGGCATGAACCAATTGTGTGGACCAATCCTTCTAGTCAGGTCTCACGGTCTTCTGCAGAATATTCTTGATTTGTCTATTAGAGACCTCAGTTTGCCCAATTGTTTGTGGGTGATACGGGGTGGGAATGCGGTGACTAACCTCGTATTTTCTATGTAGGGCACAAAATTGGGCATGAATAAAGTGACTACCACATCAATGATCATTGATTTTGGTATCCCAAACCAAGAGAAGAAGTTCTGCTTAACAAAATCCATGACAGCCTTATGGTCACATCTTCGGGTGGGTACGGCTTCGTTCTACTTTAAGATATAGTCCACTGAGATAATATGTACTCATAGCCATTGGATGGTGGGAAGGGACCCATAAAATCGATGCCCCAGACATCGAAAATTTCAACAATCTGAATGGGCTGGAGGGGCATCATATCCTTTCTAGTCATAGTCCCTAATGTCTGGCATTGAGAGCAAGTCTTGGTGAAACTATGTGCATCCTTTAAAAAGGATGGCCAGTAAAATCTGGACTATAAAACCTTTGCAGCCGTTTGCTTCCAAGAGAAGTGGCCACCACAGGCTTGGTCGTGACAAAAGGACAACACACTTTGGACTTCCTCTTCAGGAGTACACTTTCTAATGATCTGGTTAGCACAGAGTCTAAACAGCATAGGATCATCCCAGAAATAGTGC
Organism: Thalassia testudinum; assembly: GCA_037157565.1. NCBI lineage: Eukaryota > Viridiplantae > Streptophyta > Magnoliopsida > Alismatales > Hydrocharitaceae > Thalassia > Thalassia testudinum. The sequence continues at coordinate 19,438,333 of JAZHRO010000063.1, forward strand.
TTGGCTTCAGCCAAGAACTTATCCCGTTGCTGTCTGGACCAGCCATGCAGAGTCTATCCCACCACCAAATAATTGACTAAGTCTGCATACCACGGTAGCTTTCTTCCTTGCACGGCTAGAAGTTGTTCATCAGGGATGGTGTCAGTCAAGGGTAATGAGGATCTGATGTGGTCAGGGAAAAGTCTAGATAGGTGATCGGCTACGACATTTTTGGACCTGGCTTTGTTGCATCTTTCCAGGTCAAATTCCTACAAGAGTAGGATCCATCGAATGAGCCTAGGTTTAGCATCCTTTTTAGCCAACAAATGCCGAATAGCCGAGTGGTTGGTGTAAACAGTTATGTGGGATCCCAGAAGGTATGATCGAAACTTTTCTAATCCAAAGACTACGGCGAGCAATTCTTTTTCTGTGACAGTGTAATTCCATTGAGCCTAATCCAATGTTTTGGTCGCATAGTATATCACCATAGGTTTCTTCTCTCTTCTTTGTCCTAGGACTGTGCCAATGGAGAAATTTGATGCATCGTACATAATGTAAAAGTCCTGGGACCAGTCCAGGGGTTGTAAAATAGGTGCAGTGGAGACTGTTTCGCTAAGGGTGTTGTAAGCCTTGATGCAATCAGGTGTCATGTGAAAAAGGGCGTGGTTGGCTAGAAGGTCAGTAAAGGGATAGAAAGTTTGGAAAAATCCTTAATGAACCTTCTATAGAAGCCAACATGTCCTAGCAAAGATCGGATTTGCTTTACTGAGCTAGGGTGTGGAAGTTTGGAAATTAAATCAACCTTAGCTCGATCCACTTCGATGCCCCTATGCAAGATGATGTGACTGAGGACAATCCCTTCCTCAACCATGAAATGGCTCTTTCCCCAGCTTAAAACTAGGTTGACCTTGATATTTCGCTTCAGCGTCTTCTCTAAGTTGCCAAGACAATGGTCAAATGAGTTCCTGAATATGGAGAAATCATCCATAAAGACCTCCAGGTATTCACTCACCATTTCTGAAAAAATGGCTAGCATGCAACGCTGAGAAGTTGCGGTTGTGTTGCAAAACCCGAATGGCATACAGTGGAATGCGAGCGTGCCATATGGACAAGTGAATGTGGTCTTCTCTTGATCCTCTGTTGCAATAGCAACCTGGTTGTATCTTGAATATCCATCTAGGAAGCAAAAATATTTCTACCCTACCAATTGCTCGAGAATGTAGTCAATGAATGGCAGAGGGAAATGATCTTTCATGGTGGCGTCATTAAGCTTCTTATAGTCGATGCATACCCGCCATGCAGTAGTGGTGCGTGTGGGGATGGATTTGCCCTGTTCATTGGTGACCACAGTGAGCCTGGCTTTCTTAGGTATCACTTGAGTGGGGCTCACCGAGGGGCTATCGGAAATCAAGTAAATGATATCTGCATCAAGCCACTTGATTATTTCCCCTTTAACAACCTCCCGCATATTAGGGTTCAATCGCCTTTGCATCTTGTGAGAAGGTCAAGCCCCATCTTCCAAGTAGATCTTGTGAGTGCAATAGGTAGGGCTAATTCCCCTTAGGTCTGAAATTGTCCACCCAATGGCCGCCCGATGTTCAGAGAGGGTGGCAGTCAACCTATGTTCTTGATCCTTAGTTAGGTGGGCATTGATAATCATAGGGAAGGTTTGGTTAGTTCCTAAGAAGACAAACTTGAGATTATCGGGCAAAGGTTTTAGTTTGGGTGTAGGTGGGACAACATTTGATGGGTAGGTGTTGACGCGTCTTTATCGTGTTTTAAAAGTTAGTTACGTCGTAGTATATGTGATCAAGCATTGTCAACAAATAAATATTTATTAACCTAAGTATTCGAGGTCGAACATAGGGATCAATTGGAATTTATTACTAATCTCAAGAATGTAATTGAACACTTAATTACTCAAAACTTAGTTCAAAATATATAAATGCATGAGTTTAAAAGTCAATTGTAGCAAAAAGAAGGAATTTGGACGTCTGATCATGGGATCAGATGTCTTAAAAATATGTTTTCTCCTCTATTTGCTTCTTGTTCTTCTAACTTCTAATTTTCTTCCTTTCTTCTTTGTGAATCTTCTTCCTTGGCTCTGCAATGCAGTTCTCTTACCATGCTTCTTTCTTCTTATTTTCTTCTGTCTTTTGCCTTGCCTCTCTTTTGTAGTTTTCTTTCTCCTTCTTTTCTCTGTGAGTCTTCTTCTTCTTCCTTCCTTGGCTTCAGCTTCTCTTCTTCTTCTACTTGTCTTTACCTTTCTTTATTTCTTCTTTCTTCTTCAGCTCCTCTTCTCTTTTTCCTTTGCCTCTTCCCTCTGCCTTGCCTTTCTCTTTTTCCTCTACGAAGGCTTCCTTCCTTCTTCCTGGCCTTTCCTTCTCTTTTTCCTCTGGAAAGCTTCCTTCCTTCTTCTTCTCCTTCGATTGTAGTGGCTAAGTGTCAGCTTCGCTTCTCCCTTCAGCCTTCCCTGCACAAACCAAAGAGGAGAAAAACCTATCCCTCTGTCCACACCCGCATCTCTCTCTTTCTGTGTATATCACTCTTCAGCACGCTCTCAAAGAGCTGGGTAATCGGGTTGAGTCGTGTGCCCAGGTCCAGGCGCACCGGTGTGGGTATGGTGCGTGATGAGTGCTCAGGAGGGTATCGAGTCGGGTCACCAGATCCATGTGATGAGCTCACAGATGAGGTGGTGAGTTTAGGTCAGGAGGGACCTCACCCCATATGTTCTCGAAGCGATTGGCTAATAACACGAATTCAATTTAAAGTACTCCAGCGCCTCACAGCTTACCAAGGTGGTACTATTGTTCCGCTGCTCTTTCTCGCATGCCCGCAGCAGACCATTCTTCAATTGCAGCACTGCAGGCTTCGCGGCGCCACTCTCTAGAACAGATGACTTCGTGAGGCCTCCCCGAGTTATCTGGACCTGGACTCCTGGAGCACTACAGCCTGGGATGAGCTTGCGACCTCCTCAAGTCACCGCTAATGGAGGTTGGAGCTCGAAACCTGCCTGACACAAAAAGGGCCTCGCGACTCAATCACACCATAGGAGCACCTTCGCCATGTCACGACGAAGGTGAGGCGGTAGGTGGCAGGCCGCGGAGCGGCCTAGGCGTGCGTGCCTAGGTTGCTTTATGGCCAACCGGATGGGTTTGGTTGGGGGGCTGTTGTGGCGGTGTCGAGGGTCTGTCGATGAGTGGAGGATATTCATTGAAATGTGGCAGAGGTTATGCGGTGGTTGGCAAGATGTGTGGGGCTACGGAGTGACAGGAGCGTCTCACCGGAGGGTGTCTGGAGATGAAGAAGATGGTGATGGACAGTGGCGGTCTAGGAGCGTTTGGTGAAATAAAATGAGGGAAATGAGAGAGGGGATAGAGAAGAATAGTTCTAACCTAACTAAGGGGACGAAAGGGGCGAGAAGGCGGCTGGCTGTACCAGATGTCGCCGGAGAAGAAAGCATCTAGTGGAGGAAGACGGTGGCGACGACGGGGCTAGGACGGCTCGCGTGGGTGTTGCGTGATGCGGAGGAGGATGAGGAGGATGGCTCTGCCACTAGTTTTGTGGCAGAGAGATGAGGAAGAGGAGGGGGGCTCGCCGGAGCTCGCTGGACCCCTTGGCCTGAGGAGAAGAAGAGGAAATCGGGGTGGAGTTCCGGCCAAGTCGAGCTGAGGAGGTGCGACCAAAGTTGGGGGTTAATTTATAGGCACAGGCAGGGACTCCTGTGCTTGGAAGACAAGCTTCCAAGTGCGGGAATCCTCATCGCAGATGGAAACAGTTAAGAGACCCAAATCTCTCGTGCGTTCACATGAGAGATTGGGTGCAAATCAAGAGTCACAATTGAGTTCAGATGGAAGGGAATTCCTCAGAGAATCTCCATTCGAAATCTGGGAGGAGATCTCTGAGGAATCAGAGAGTATTCGCTCTCTATTCCTCGTCGGAGCAAGATTTCTCCACAATAATGGTGGAGGGACCTGCTTGTAGGAGTGGCGAGGAAGCTAGGGGGATTTATGTAATGATTTTCAAAAGATAAGGTTCAAAATGTAATTTGGTGTACTAATTTGCAAAGTTGGTCAAGATGACCTTCCCTTAGGTCCACATTTTGGTACAAACCTAATTCATACCTAAGGAATCCAATGGTGAAGTTAGATTTTAGGTTTGACCACATTTGACTAGACATTTTACATAAAAACCCAAATTAGGTCAATTGATGAGCTAGGACCCAATCTAGGTTAAACTAGGTTCCAAAGGCAAAATTGAGTGTTCTAAGCCCTAGGGGATATTTATCTATGAATTTTAGAGGGTTTACTTGATTTTTATCCTGACCGAAACCTTGTTGAATTAAGCAGGTTTGTTTTAAGGTTACAAGATGTCATTTAATTCCTGGATTGCACATGAACCCATTTCTGATTGAATCAACCCACTTTTTATCTTATTCAGACCATTTGACCTATGTTTTGTCTCTGAGAAATCCTGTTTATGTACTGTAATGGTAAAATTGCAGTTTTAACCTTTATTTACTATTTTCTTCTTAGAGCACTTATTCCTCTAATTAAGCCCTCTTCTAAGTTATGTAGGAGCTTTTATTCTCTTTATTAGGTCAAAATGAGTTAGTTATGGTTCATGATGAGGCTCTCATCATACCGCCTTGCCTAGCTTTTGCTAGTCCCTTAGCAAAATTTCAAGGTTTTAACTTCTGTTCTAGACCCTGAGTGTCTGTCATCAGTTATGATAAGTGCTTTCTTTTTTCTTTTGTGATTAGGTCAGAATGCTGACAATAGACCTAGAGGTACTCAAGTATCAACCAAAATCTGAACCTGACCAGCTTTAGTCTCAGTCCTTCTCAAAGGTTTTTAAGGCTTGATGGACTCTACGGTTAAAGCAACCGCGCTTGAGACATTTTTAGCCTAGGTTCAGTTTGCAGTGCATTTTTTGTGAGAGAGACAGAAGATTTATTTGTTTGGAGAGTTTTCTCACTCTTTTCTTTTTATTTCTAGCTTTGGATTGGCTTCTTAACACGGTCTGTATCGGATTCCTCATCCCCATCATCAATCCTCAAGGGTCCTTGACAATCGATGCTTCGTGATAGCACCGCCCATGGCAACCCCCAGAACCCTGGCTTTCGAGATAATCCCACCCATGGCATTCCGTGGCTGAATTCAGACCCTGGCGATCAACATTTTGTGATAATGCTGCCCATGATATCCGAACCGGTAGAGTGCTTACATGCCCCCAGTAGGATATTTAAATATCCTAAGAGACAAGCACCAAGGAGATAATATGTTGTTACGCATCTTTGAGGGGAATTTTCCGCCTCTCCGCACTGGGAACTCATCCAAATCAACTTGTGTTGATCGGCCGCTACTAATCTAGGTGACTTTTTCATAACATTGAAATGCTTTTTGCGAGATTTTGATATTTATGCGCACTGAACCCGACTGTGTGTGAATTTGGGTGCTTAGGTTACCGAATTCCGCAAACCAAAGGTCAGTTAACGAGGTCAAATACTTCCTAAGCCTTAGACCTAATACTTAAGCTTCGCATTTTCCCCAACCTCTTAAGGATTATCCCGATTTTAGTGGATACGTGAATTTTTAAGCCTAAGAATCTAGCCCAAGAGGCCTAAGATCAGCGTTCTTGCTAATCTCTTTTTATGTCTCCTTAGCACCTTTCTTTTATTTTTCTCTTTTCTTGATCTGGTCTAGAACTTCAATTAATTCCTTAATCTTTTACTAATGACTATTTCTTTTTTTTTCATTTTGTGCTCCTTTTTGTCATTTTTGTTATTTTTCTCCTCATGATTATGGGGCTCACAAAACTTCCTCCCTCCATTTTTTTGTTCTTTTTCATAATTTGTCAAATTTTTTATGTTTTTGACATATGTGAATTTTTTTGTGAGAATCCTTCTGACTTTTTCTTGGTTCTGTATGTATGCACTTTATTGCCCCCCTTGCCTAAGTTTTGCAATGTCCTCATTGCAAACAGAGGGTGTGAAATAGTGTTGAGGTTAGCGGCTTTGAACGGGATACATCGGGTGGGTGAATGGGTCGGAAATGACTGATGCGAATGATTACAACCTCTGGTACGTGTACCAGAGGCGGGATCAATTGTGTAAGGCTGAACTCAAGGTGCAATGGACATGGAGTACAGACAGATAATTAGACGAGTCTTTATTTTTTTTGGAATGACAGGTTACCTCCCATTAAGCGCTAAATTCAATGCCTTCAGCCGAGCGGAACATGGGTTGGAGAGGGAGTGGTCAAATCAGCAGAATTTTGTAAAATAAGCAGCTTGATTAAGAGCCTAGTTGGTCCAACCAGGCGCTTGTTAAGATCAGTGGGCTGATGATGTAGCCCAAACCCAATAAGTCTGGTGGGTTGATAGATGCAGATCAATAGATGTGGAACACACCATATGCAATGTGGCTCGGATGGATATGGAAGTGAAAACTCGGGTTTAGACTGAGTCGAATCAGCCTGGTAAGAATAGGGTTCTAGAAAATAATCAGTGCATGGTGTGGAAACCCTACAAGGGTGATCAGGGAATGATGGCTCCTATTTTCCGATCAGATCGATGTCCGACACCCGGTATAGATGTGGAGTTGAATCATCTGCAAATGGCTCAGTGAGAGGTGAATTAGAATAGAAATTGAGTCTAGTTGTGGGTCAGGGTAGAGAACGGGTTTTGATTAGTTCTATATATGTGGAGCAGGTGGCTTCAAAGAGAATTGGCTTGTTATAATCAGGATGAAGATTTTCTCCGATGTTATGGTCGGATTTGAAATCGTTGGAGAGTTTACGAAAATCAAAATTTGAATGAGATTCAAGATCGTGAGTTCCACCATAGAATAAATCATATGCTGTATATTCAGCAGCCTGACTGGGATCTAGCCTAGATGTTAATTCTGAGCTTAAAAAGGTGTCCCTATCTGGTAGAAGCTCAGGTTCTAAGCTGGTAGGATAGACCAAATTGAAACCCCACTCGTCCAACTCAGTTTCTGTTTCGTAAATTGGCATGACTTCCGAAAAATCAATTAGTTCCTCTGAGGATGTTGGCGAGGGATATTCATCAAATAGAGGCCCAAACTCATATTCTCCATTGAAAGAATGATCTTCCTCATATGGGGCCTTGAAATCTTCCCAATAGGCTTCAGATCAAGATCCTGGGCTTAGGATGTGGGTTGAATCGCTAGAATCTAGGTCTGAATAACCTTCGAGGGTCACCTTATCAGAATAAGGGACGGAATTTGCACCCTCGAGAGGTTCAGTTCTACTCTCATTATTGCAGGAGTTTTGGGATTCTAAGCCTGGTGATTCATGGTCTAGAGTGGGCTCAACATCATGTTTTCCTGCATTTGGAGCTTCCCAACCTTCTTCAATATCAGGCACATTGTACTCCATTTGGGTTGGGAATCCACAACCATTTTGTGCCTCAAACCCGGGATCAGATTGTTCCTCGATGTTGTCCCAAGATGGTTCATCTTCTGTTTGTGGTATATACGGGTACTTCTGGTCAATAATTTATTTTACTAATCTCATTATCTCTTCTCGTTTTTCAAGATCATCTTGGTGTTGCTTCCAAAGTAGAGGATTTATCATACATTGAAGGTATTCAAGATTGTGCAGTTTTTCTAGCTCAATGTATCCAGTAATGAGCAAGTCACGGGTTGATCCTTTTGTGGCTTCTGCCAATAGTACTTGGGCACAAGTTATGATAAAGGTTGTGGTTGTTGGGACATCAACCTGAATGTTTCCTACTAATGTTGAGGTTTTGTCTTCTTTTTCATAGAATTTCAGGGCATCCTCAATCATCCTATCTCTCAAGGATCTCCGATATTAAGGTTTCTCGAATGGTAGTCCTAAGTGGTTCGGCTACATATTTGAATCAGGTGGTGAAATCAAGATGAAGAATCAGAGTTTGAACCAAGGTGTAGAATCAAGTTTTGAAGCGATTAGATCTGACTGAAGAGTCCCACTGAAAATGTATGTGTGTGCTCTAAAGAGAAAAGATGAGGGACTGGAGATGTTTTTGACCCAATCAGGACACCCAAAGATGTTTGGATGACTATGGAGGTTCGGGACGGATGGTACCCCTGGATCAGAAGGTCATCCACCTGAGAATTACCTAGGCAGCCAGAGAGGGATAGTTCCGCAAAGACCCCTACATGGTAGAGCATCCCCATAGGTTACAGGGTTTCCCCCACCCGACCTCTCTTGTCACTGAGATTCCAGGTAGACCAAAATGGGGACCTTGACCTCTTAAGTCTACCATTTTTATTTCAAAGGTGCTTTCGGGTTCTCACTTGAACTTTAGATGTTTCGATGTTTTCACCAAATTTAGAGGTTGGTTGACCCAAGGAGTCAACTTTACCTAACCTGTCCTATAGATGGCAGAATGATTCTAGGCTTGGGACCAAGTGGTCACCCTGATTTGACTCCCAGGTTATTAAGACCAAGAGTTGGAGCTCGAAACCTGCCTGACACAAAAAGGGCCTTGCGGCTCAATCAGACCATAGGAGCACCTTCGCCATGTCACGACGAAGGTGAGGCGATAGGTGGCAGGCTGCGGAGCAGCGTAGGTGTGCGTGCCTAGGTCTCTTTGTGGCCGACAGGATGGGTTTGTTCGGGGGGCTGTTGTGGCAGTGTAGAGGGTCTGTGGATGAGCGGAGGATATTCAGTGAAGTGTGGCGGAGGTTATGAGGTGGTTGGCGAGATCTGTGGGGCTATGGAGTGACGGGAGCGTCTCGCCGGAGGGTGGCCGGAGATGAAGAAGATGGTGGTGGACAGCGGCGGTCGAGGAGCATTTGGTGAAATAAGATGAGGGAAATGAGAGAGGGGATATAGAAGAACAATTCTAACCTAACTAAGGGGACAAAAGGGGAGAGAAGGCGGCTGGCAGTACCTGCTGTCACCGAACAAGAAAGCGTCTAGTGGAGGAAGACGGCGGTGACGACGGGGCTAGGGCGGCTCGCACGGGTGTTGCGCCACGCGGAGGAGGATGAGGAGGATGGCTCTGCCACTGGTTTTGTGGCAGAGCGATGAGGAAGAGGAGGGGGGCTCACTGGAGCTCACTGGACCCCTTGGCCGGAGGAGAAGAAGAGGAAATCGAGGTGGAATTTCGGCCAAGTCGAGCTGAGGAGGTGCAGCTGGAGTTGGGGGTTAATTTATAGGCACAGGCAGGGACTCCTGTGCTTGGAAGACAAGCTTCCAAGAACAGGAATCCTCATCGGAGATGGAAACAGTTACAAGACCCAAATCTCTCGTGCGTTCGCACAAGAGATTGGGTGCAAATCAGTGATCACAATTGAGTTCAGATGGAAGGGAATTCCTCAGAGAATCTCCCTTCCAAATCTGGGAGGAGATCTCTGAGGAATCAAAGAGTATTCCCCCTCTATTCATCACTGGAGCAAAATTTCAGCCTAGTAATGGCGGAGGGACCTCCTTGTAAGAGTGGCGAGGAAACTAGGGAGGTTTCTCTAATGATTTTCAAAAGATAATGGTCAAAATGTAATTGGGTGTACTAATTTGAAAAGTAGGTCAAGATGACCTCCCCTTAGGTCTAAATTTTGGTACAAACCTAATTTGGACCTAAGGAATCAATGGTGAAGTTGGATTTTAGGTTTGACCACATTTGACCAGACATTTTGTGCAAAAACCAAAATTAGGTCAATTGATGAGTTAGGACCCCAATCTAGGTCAAACTAGGTTCCAAAGGTCAAATTGAATGTTATAAACCTTAGGGATATTTCTCCATGAATTTTACATAGTTTACTTGATTTTTATCCTGACCAAAACCTTGTTGAATTAAGCGAGTTTGTTTTAAGGTTATAAGATGTCATTTAATTCCTAGATTGCACATGAACCCATTTCTGATTGAATCAACCAACTTTTTATCTTATTCTGACCATTTGACCCATGTTTTGTCTCTGAGAAATTCCGTTTATGTACTGCAATGGTAAATTGCAGTTTTAACCTTTATTTCCTATTTTCTTCTCAGAACACTTATTCCTCCAATTAAGCCCTCTTCTAAGTTATGTAGGAGCTTTTATTCTCTTTATTAAGTCAAAATGAGCCAGTTATGGCTCATGATGAGGCTCTTATCAGTAGGGGAAAGGGGGGAGTTGATCAACATCAATCTCCTCAAATGGAAGTTGTTGAAGGTAATCAGCTCTACACAGGTCAACCTCCACAGGTTGGGGGTGTTTAGGGTAGTCATCAACTAGTTGAGTCAGGTTGTCTGCTAAAGAGCTAAGAGTGAGAAATTCTTCAACTAAAGGTTCCACAGGATCGTTCTCCTCAACCCAGCCATAATCAAAAGACTTAGCTGCCCTGAAGATATCCAATTGCATCTTCTTGTCCCCAAAGGCGATTTCGATGCATCCCTTGTCGCAATCAATGTTCGCCTTAGCCGTAGCTAAGAATGGTTTGCCTAGGATGATGGGTGTCTTTTGTAGCTATTCGGGGACTTCCATGTCAAGGACCAAAAAGTCGATCGAGAAGTAGGATTCCTTGACCTGAACAATTACATCCTTAACTATCCCCTTCTGGGTTTTCACAGATCTATCAACCAATTGGATAGTCACAGGTATGGGTTTTAATTCTCCAAATCCAAACTGGTGATAAAGGGTAGTCGGGATTTGGTTGATTGAGGCATCTAAGTTCAAGAGTGCTCTATCAAATTTCATGTCCTCGATATTAAAAGAAATCAGGGGTGCTCCTGGGTCAGTCAGTTTGGGAGGCAGGCTACTTAGTATCACTAAACTGGCTTGTTATGAGAGCAATACTTTCCTTGGTGCTTGGGTTTCCGGCTTACGCTTCAACATACAAACATCCTTCAGGAGCTTAGCGTAAGCCGGGATATGCTTAATTTCTTCGAGGAGTGGAATGTTAATCTGGACTTTGAAAATCTCCAACAGCTCCTCATTCTCAACTACAACTTTCTTTTTCTTCCTTTTCTCTAAGGCCTTAGGGTATGGTGTTTGTGTTTGAATCGGGTCAGTCTCTAGGTCCTTTGGTTCCTTTCGTTCATCCTAAGAATCGGGTATCTTAGGAAGTGAGGTCATAGGAGGGGTTGTCCATTTGCAGTCCTGGGTTTTAGTACCATTTCTCAAGGTAACCGAGTTGGCAGAGGCGTTGGGACCATGTATAGATCCTTGAGAAGAAGAGGAAGAAGAAGCACCAAACCAAGGGTGTGTTTCTAAGGCTTACTGGACCATGTGGGCATGCTGAGGATTGGCTTGGAACCCTTGAGAATTGCAGCCTCTATTGATCACATTTCTCGGGTTTGGTTGTGGCTGAGAAGGAAGGGATCCTTATTGTTTGCAATCTAACAGCTGGCTCAACTGTCCCTTCATTAATGCCATTTCCTCTTGATGTTTCTAATTCATATTAGCTATCATTTTTATCAATGTCTCCATTTTCTTTTGCAGGGGAAGGGCCATCCTATTTTGATTATAGGGCAGTCTAATCGATGGACCTTGCTGATAGGAAGGGGTGTTTGGCCTAGGCTGGTTCAAGAATTGGTTCGATTTTTTTGTTCGTCCTGGCGAAATTTGGGTGATTATGCGATCTGGCATTGTAGGTGCTGGAGAAGGGGCTAGGTCTGGAGTAACCTTGGATGGCTTGGACATCTTCAAAGATAGAAGGTTCCAAGGGTGAGGAAAGAGAGTAATCAGGGTTTGAGGGAGCAAAGGTTCCTCCCTGGAACATGGTCAGTGATGGCAGTGCCATCACGCTCTATAATTCACTTAATTTAGCTAAGTCCTAAGGTAAATTGATCTAAATAATACATAAAAAGGGTACAATATCGTATGGAGGAAGAGTCATCAGATTAATCCACGAGACCGCAGAACTGGTCAGAATAATCAATTTAGTGTTTCCTTTGAAATTACGCTATTAAAGAGAATAATTAAACCCTATATTTGATGTTACCTTGTTTGATAGAATTTTGATGAAAGTATTGAAAATTAAACCTTTTAAAAATTATAAGTAAATATCCCACAAGGTTTAATTTGATCAGATACGTCAAAGAAGCCAATTAAATCCAAAACAATAACCTAGGTGAATAATTAATGTCAACTAAGTTTAAATGGAGGATTTACCAAACAAACAACTTCAAAACTCAAAATTGACATAACCACCAGATTCCCTAGATCATAATTGAGCTTCCATAAAAAGCTGGGCCAGATTTGACAATACACGTACCTACTTTGCATTTAGGCCACTAAGTTCATTAAATCCTTGCAAGTAGATCCAATTTCATTACTCTTAGGTCCTTCTCTTCTTACGAATCGATCCCCAGTGTCACCTTCCTCCTCTAGCTACTGCAAAACTGTTGACTGAACTATCCGACGACTTTTCTGCGCCATTTGCAGCCGCTTCAAGCATCGGTTGAGCTCGACCTCTGAGGTGAAGTTATTCATCGTTCCGTTCCGCATCGGGCGAGACCCATCTCGCCAGCTGCCGACAATGCAACAACTTGCGATCTCCAGTCAAAAACAAATGCAGAGATATGACTTGTTGGAAGATCTTCTTGCTACCTCCTACAACGAATTCACGCACGACCGCGGCTCCATAAAGCCTCATGATACTCCGAGTCGAGTTGTCTGGAATCCGAGCGCAACTGCTGCCTTCTCTTCTTCCTCCATGAGACGCCATTTCCAAATCTTGAGGTCCTCTCTGCCCCTTCGCTCTGCTGCCTCTCACCATCAAACGAGGGTGAAGCCACCTTCATCTCTCTCTCGCCGAGCTGCTCAGCCCAGCAGCCGACTCTCTACCTCCTTCATCGACCTCAATGCCTTCTCCGATTCTTCATCGACAGCCTGCCACAACCATTGGTCTCCACCTCTCCTTCCTCCAAATTAGGTTAGGGTTTTTATTCCCCTTTCTTCCCTCTACCTTCTCATGTCTTCAATTTTAAATTCCAACCTTGTTTGAGCCATCACCGACCATCACCTTTAAGGGCTCCAGTGAGCATCTTTGGCACATCATCGAGTCCCTCCACACAACACATAGAAATTAGGAAAAGCTTTGAGGATCTTCCCTGAAGTGCTAGGACTTATCTCGAAATGAAAAGTTTGTTTTGCTGTGCACAGGTACCTACCAGAGATACCTTCATCTCCACCTCCGGCAACCACTCCAGCAAGGGTTTCTATTCGCCACACATCTCAATTCCCCTCGCCGACAAGCCCACAACTTCTGCCATGCGCCTACAACCAAAATCCCTAACTCTTATTGGCCGCTTGACCACCCTAGTCACCTGTCGAGCAACCCACCATTCGCCGTCCAAATCCTTCACCATCTAGCCACCTCACGCACTATTATGCCACCAGACCACCATCAACACATTCGCCATGGCCTGGCAAAGGTTCTGAACTGCTTTAACATGGTCGAGAGGCCTTGTTCTTTTTTTTAGGTACAAGAGTTATTCCACCATTGCTGCTGAAGCTTTGAACTCACTTGAAGCTCATTCTTCAGACAATTGCAGGTTTTGATCCCAAGTGCTGCGGAACCCTCTTAGCAACACATGCAGTAGGTCAATTGGGAGAATTGACCGCTTTCCCAACCTCAATCAAATCCACCTGCTGCTGCTACTACACGCGAAGACAGCAGGAACTTTTAGAACCACATCGGAAGTAGCAGTAGTAGCGACAGCGAATAAATTCATTTTGTCATATTAGCTATTCGCCTCAAGTGACACCAGGGGTGAGGTCCCTGCACACCCCACACGCCTTGCCCGTGACACTGCTACATGCAGGACTAGTTTGGTAACCCGCCTAAGCCCACACCTCGGCTACTACCCATGTCGGTAGCCCTGGTCCTGGGTACGCAAATCCTTGATACCTAATTACTTGAGCAACTAACCAGACATTGAAGAAGAGAAGGGAAAGAGAGAGAGAGAGAGCATGGGGCAGGGGAGGGTTTTGCAACGAGGAACAGTACCACTATGCCCTCGCCGTTAAGACTTAAGGCGTTGTGCCTGTTATCTATCGTCTAAGGGTAAAGTGCTGAATTGAGTTATAAACGTTGATAATTAATGGCTGTGTTGAACTTGGTGGTCATCACTTTTGCTCTACTTTTTTATCTATCTATAAAGAAGCACTTTATTTACTCAGCATATATTACCTTTTCAACAGTGATAAATTATGCGAATAACTGCTCCTAGAGATGACCATAGATTTCTTTTTATTCGAGTATTGTAAATTTAAATGCTTGATTCATTTTGATCACTATACTATGACGCGACTATTTCATAATATGATCAAAGTGAACCAAACATTTTGGCATCGTTGCCGGGAAGCAACGCGCATTTGTCACTAGTATTCTTGATTCTGGCACATCTGCCTTGATTGGTTGTTCTGCATGAACTTAACTGAGGGTGCCTGACTTCTGGAACTTGAGGACAGCCACTCTGTGGTAGGTAACTTTCTCCTATCTTATTAATCCCCTCTTTCTTAATTTCAATAAAATAAAAAAGGGGTAAAAGAAATATAGGACTCAACCTTGACATATTTTCTTAGAAGTTTCAATTGTGGCAAGAAATTATAAATTCTAAGCTAGGATTGGCCTAGAAGACACAACTCAACAAGATCTGAGCCTATAGGGACTTGTTAATTGAACCTATGGACTAGACAATTCTTGATTGAGTCCAACGGTATCACTAAATTTCAAGTTGGACTCCAGTTTAGAGACAAATTAGGGTTACATTTTAGGGGCTATCTAGTACACATTTACAATTATAAAGGAAAATATCATCCGCATTGTGTGCTACCTAAGCCTTGGTTGAATCGATTTACAACTTAACCCTATAATACATGCCCTAAGATCACTTGAACTTTAAAAGAAGTGACTTAATAACCTGTTTGCTAAACCAAAATAGGGTGATTTGGGTGAGTTAGCTGATAAGTCCAATTTATTGGGCATTTATTTGGCTTAAGTACATATGGAAGACATTTCCTTATAGTTTAATGACCTAAGCTAAGAAGTAATTAATCTTAGCTTATGAATATTTTTGTATCTACTTTGCATTCTAATAAATACATTTATACTTCTTATTTGATATGTGCATGCAGAAAATAAAAGTATAATAGGTGGCTGGACATAATTAGCATTTGAAGAAGGATACGCCCATAATTGTCCACCTCCCACCGCCGCTCCCTCCACCAGCGTTCAAATCCAACAATTGCGCAGGCAAAAGGGCGAGGCAGGCATTGTGGATCTGGAAAAGGATAAAGAATCTCTTCGGGGGTTTGAAATGGGGGCTCCCTTCTACTCCACAGTGAAGAGAGCATGCACCGCAACCAGCCACGTGCCCTCTCACTGCTCTCACCGTAGCCAGCCACGCGCCCTCTCACCGCCCTCACTGACCGCAGTTAGCTGCGTGCCCCCTCACCGCATGCTCCCTCCTCGCACAACAGCCCCACTGCATGCACCCTCCTAGCGTGCGCATGCACCCACCCAGCGACAGCTTGTGCGCATGCTCCCTCAAGGCTAGAAGCTGCGTGCCCTTGTGCATGCACATCCAGCCAGCGAGCAGTCTACCTCGTCGTCTTCCTCTTCTTGTCTATTTCTCCTCCCCTATTTCTGCAAGTGACCCAAACTTGCAGCCACCTAACCCCTCACAGCCACGCCTCTCGCCAGCCACGCCCATGCACAGCTACCCCCTCTGATGAGAACCTCATCATGAGCCATAACTAGCTCATTTTGACCTAATACAAAGGATAAAAGCTCCTACATATCTCAAGGAAAGGCTTAACTCAGAGAATTCTGAGTTTGAGAAGAAAATAAGTCATAAGGGGTAAAAATGCAATTTTACCAGTATAATCTGCATACAGGGTAATTCAGGGCCCAAACATACGTCAAAGCAGCTTAATAAGAATAAAAGTGGGATGAGATGATCTAGCAAGGGCTACAGCACTTCCAAGAAACTAAATGATAATCTGTAACCATAAAACAACCCACTTCAATTCACGAGGTTTGAGGCAAAGTAAAAATAGAATAAACCCTCTAAAATTCATAGAAAAATAATCTCTAGGGTTTAGAACCTTCAATTTGGCCTTCAGAACCCATTTTGACCTACATTGAGAACCATGCCCAATTAATAACTTAATTTGGGTTTTTGCATAAATTGACCGGTCAAACAAGGTTTAATATAGAAATGAAATTCACCATCAGATTCCTTAGGTCCTAATTAATCATGTATAAAAACTTGAGCCTAAGAAGAAACCTCCTTGACCGACTTTACACTTTGGTCCTCATATATTTACTTTTTGGCCCTCAACTTTTGAACCATCGCATTTTGGCCCCTAACTCTCCTTCGTTCTTCGCATTCAGGTCCCCCCTGCAAAACTTGCCAGCACCATGCTCCGGCGACCTTGCGCGGAGCATGGCGCCGCGTAGGGTGAGGGGGAAGCCTGGCAAGTAAACCGGGGGTGCCCTGCATCGTCAGCCGTCGCAGGGACACCCCCCTGGTCGCTGTAGCCCACCATACCGGCCGTGCGAACGCACGGACGGTATGGGTTTTTGTTTCCGACCATCCTCCGGCGAGGGAGACACGTCGTCTCCCTCCGCCTTCCTCCCTGTTTTGATCCCTATAAATACCCCCCGTTGCTCCACCGACCGGGGCAGCTCGGGTCTGACGGAGAAAACCCCCAACTTTCCTCTCTTCTCTCTCCGGCAGACGCTCACCAGCTCCGGCGGTTCCTCCCCCTCCTCCTCTTCGCTCTGTTGCAATACCAGCAGCAGAGACTTCCTCCCCTGCTCTTCCCGCGCCACGCCGCACCCAGCTGGCGCCTCTCCTGCTCTCTGCTCGCCGCCGCCCCTTTCCCTGAGCATCGTCTTCTCCGGCGACAGTCGATACGACTGTCGCCCTGCTGCTCCCCCTTCGTCCCTGCAAGTAAGCTAGAACTACTTCCCTTCTTCTCCTCTTTCTTTCCCCGCTTTCAATTTGTTCAATTAATCCCTCGACCGACCCTGACCATCGTCACCCCCTTCGTCTCCGGCCACCCTCCGGCGAGATGCTCCCATCGCTCCACAGCCTCACACACCTCGCCGACCCTCACCGAACCTCCGCCTCATCACACTGAGCACCCCCCACCCCTCCACTACCACTCCACACCTCCGTAACGCTCCCCCGAACAAACCCATTCCTCCGGTTGCAGTCCAACCTAGGGCTGCCGCCAGACACCACCTTGCGGCTTGCCGCGCACCTCCACACCTTCGTCGTGCCACGGCGAAGGTTCCCCAGTGGTTTGATCAGGCCGAGAGGCCATTTTCGTGTCCGACAGGTTTTGAGGTTCGACCGCCATTAACGCACATTGAAGCAGCTTCTCCCGCGCTCCAGGCTTGAGGACTCCAGGTCTCCAGCTGCTGCGGATTACGGGGAGTCTTGCGAAGGCAGCCAGCCAGCAACCGACGCAAATCGAAGCCGCAGCTGCAGAAGCTAGGCCGCGGTCTCCCGGGAGGCGCACACGAGGAGAGGCCTCCATTTAGTCCCACATCGGTAAGCCTCACAACCTCTTCACCGTTTAAATTGATTTTGTGCATTAGCCTCACTACCTCAGCACACGGGGTAAGGTCCCCTTCACCAGCCCGGTTACCCGGTCTCGTCCGCGCTCACGCCCCGCGGACCTGACCCGACCCGACTTAAGACTGACCTGCACTCCTCACCCACCAAGCACGCCGGTGGGCCTGTGTAACGACCCGGTTCCCGAGTCCCTACGAGACACGAGAACCGGACCGACTCGACTAATCCAAAGACCCAGTCGTCTAACGAGGAAGCAACCAAAAGACAGTAAAATAAACCACATTCAGCATGAATATAACTAACAGTAAGAAAGTACAGCAGTAAAGAAAGAAACTACTACAATAGGTACCACCACAATAGTAAAACAACATTTATCATATAACAAAAACTGCAGGTAAAGAAGGTACAGCGGAAACAAAAACTACTCACTAGAACAGAAACAAAAGGGGTACAAAAGCTGTGGTAACTCTACTGGACCCTACTCGGCCCAGCGTCCTCTGCAGCCGCTGGCCCTGGCTGCTCAACACCTGGTCCTGAAAAAGGTAACGAGTGTAACACGTCAGCAAAACGCTGAGTAGAGTTGCAAACTAACTAAAGGCAACAGTAGAGTGTACAGTAGCTGTTATGTTCTATTACTTCCTTTATTTACATCTTTCAATTTTTCTCACTATTTCGTTTATTTCTCAGATCCTTTACTTGATCTCGAATGTCCTCGTGGGAACGATCTTGATTGCAGTCTTTTCCAAAAGTAGAAGTAGCACGTGGTGCTCTCCTGGCCGGGAGAGTCCCCCGTGGTGATCCTACTCTCAGTCAACCACCCCAAGGTCACTGACAGACGTAACGGTGACTACGGCACGCGCGATAAACGCACAGGTAGCTAGCCCGCACTGGCACGCGGTCAGTCGTTTCCGTTAACGGGTGCGCCCAAAGCACAGCACCGAACCAGGGCAGAGCCCTCTCAGTAACAGGGGTCCAACCCCTCTACAGTAACCAAACCGGGGCCTTGCCCCTCCACAGTCCGCGCACCCTCGCCTGACTACCCTGGTTTGCCCTAGTGGGCCTAACAAGTCGGTGAAGGAGGCTAGCAGAACCCCGGGGCCCATGGGGTAGCTAGTACTCTCCTAACACTACTAGCTCTCCTCGGTACTATGTACACGAGGGCCAACAAGTCGGTACAGAGCGGCCAATCCTAACCCCGGGTCCCTGGGGCGGCTGGCCCCACTCTGCACTAAACAGGTACAGGTACTTCCCTTGGTACTGCGTACCCAAGAGACAGTACAAACTACATCTCAGTTCCATTCCTTTTTCTTTCCAGGAGTTCCACTCCTAATTCCCCGTAGGGTTCCATCTCTTTATCTCAGAACATCATATGTTTCACTTTCCAGATTCACACTCTCGAAATCCATGATCTCAACATGTTTCTTTATTCGTAACAGGCAGCTGTTAATTAATTTTACAGGCAGCTTTATATATATTCCTTTCCAATTTTCCAAGACTGCAGTAATATACATTCCACTAGTTTTTCCACCCTAGGATTCATGCCATATCCTAGGATCTATCATACAATCTAGTTTTCCGACCCTAGGATTCATGCAACACCTATGAGCTATCATTCCATATATTTCTCATTCCTAGGATTCATGCAATGGCCTTGGTTCTAGTTATGGTTCCATACTTTAACAGATTTTATTAATACTTAAAGCCACTCTACCAGGTACAACGGGAGTAATGGGGGCGTGATCGGGAATCCCGCGTGCCTCCGTGACTCTCAAGACTGCAACCGAACGAGGTCCTATCACAAGGATCAAACACAAGGAGTGTCTCAGAACAGTGTATAGCTACTGTAGGTGGGTAGAGGAATTAATTCTGAAACGAACGCAACTCGAATCGCGGAAAACGGAGCCCAAACGGGCCCTAACGGGTCGAGAAAGACAATACTGTGCAAAATCAGACGTCTGGAACTCCTTCCAGACGTCTTAAACGGTGGATCAGAGAATTACCTGTTCGGCTTGGTTCCCCGGACGTCCAGAAGTCTGCGGGGACGTCTGCCTAGATCCCAGACGTCCGATGGTCCCTCCGGACGTCTGGAGGTCACTCCCGCCGTCTGGTACAACTTCCAGACGTCTGATTCGCAAGGGATGGCGAATAGCGAACCTGTGCACAGCCAACCCCCCCTCCCTCAGTACGGTCAGTCGACAAGAAGGAAGAAGAAAGCGGAAACTCACCTTTCAGACGTCTGTATGATCCTACAGACGTCGACCTTGCCGTCTGGCTATCAATCCAGACGTCTGATTCTGGAAATTTTTTCAGAATCAGAACCCTGCTCGGCCTCCGCTCGCGACGCCGCCCGCGTCGCACCTCGCGCGTCTGCTGCTCAGCCCGCAGCAGGTCCCTCTCCGCGTCGCTCCGCGCCCCCTGCGCCCTCCGCCGGCCGGCCAAGCCGCTCCGGCGAGCTCGCCCTCACGGCAGAGCCCCGCCCTCGCACGCCGCACCTCCTCCGCGCTCACTGCGGCTGCCGCTGCCGCTGCGCCCTTGCGTCCGCTCACTCTCGCGCACAGGCAGGAGAAGAAGGAAGAAGATGGTGGAGACGGGAGGGGAGGCGCGCCCTTTTAAGGCCGCGCGAGGAGGAGAGAGAAGGCGGTCGCAGCCGCTTGCAGCCGGAGAGAAAGCAGGGGAGAATCGCAGGTCTGCGCGCAAAGGCACGCAGACGAATCTCCCGTGCGAACATAACTGTTCTCCCAACGTCTGTAAACTCTCCCGGACGTCTGGTCAGACGTCTGGATGTGATCCCAGACGTCTTGTCCGACGTCTGAGCCACCTCCCAGACGTCTTAAAAGGCGTCTGGGGCACGCGCTCGTTACAGTATAACAAACTCAAAGGAAGTTTCATCCCCGAAACTTGCGCCAACTAGGGTGCGGGAAAAAGATGTCCAAATAACCATAACAAACTCAAAGAGGACCGAAGCCGGTCCGAAAAGACGTACCCGCGAAAAGCTCTGGGTACCGCTCCCGCATTGCCGCCTCAGGCTCCCAGGTAGCCTCCTCGTACCGCTGGCTCCTCCACAAAACCTTTACCAGGGGTACTTGCTTTCGTCTCAACCTACGGACGGCTCGGTCTAGGATCTGCACTGGCCGCTCGGGGTAGGTCAGGTCGTCGCTCACCTCGACGCTCTCGTGACTCAATACGTGGCTGGGATCGGCTACGTACTTCCTGAGGTTGGACACGTGGAACACGTCGTGCACACCAGAAAGCTGCGGGGGAAGGGCAAGTCTGTAAGCAACGGGTCCAACCCGCTCCAGGACCTCAAAGGGCCCCACGAACCTCGGCGCGAGCTTCCCTCTCACCCCAAACCGCTGTAAGCCCTTCATGGGCGAAACACGAAGGAAGACGTGGTCCCCAACCTCGAACTGCACCTCTCTGCGTCTGCGGTCTGCGTAGCTCTTCTGTCTGCTCCTGACAGTGCGGAGTCGTCTGTGGATCTGCTCAACTACCTCTTGACTCTGCCGGATCAACGTGGGGCCAACCTCCCACTTGGTCCCCACCTCAACCCAACTCAAGGGTGCCGTGCACTTCCGTCCGTACAGAGCCTCGTAGGGAGCCATGCCGATACTCGAGTGATAACTGTTGTTGTATGCAAACTCCACCAGGGGCAGGTGCTCCTCCCAAGAGCCCCTCCAGTCTAGTACACAGGCACGCAAAAGGTCCTCAAGTGTCTGTATCGTGCGTTCCGACTGTCTGTCCGTCTGGGGGTGGTAAGCCGTGCTAAACCTCAACCTCGTCCCCAAAGCTGCTGAAACTCAGCCCAAAACTGGGACGTAAAGCGGGTATCCCGGTCGGATACGATCTCCCGCGGAACTCCGTGTAGTCGCACCACATCACGGATATACCTCTCT
Organism: Thalassia testudinum; assembly: GCA_037157565.1. NCBI lineage: Eukaryota > Viridiplantae > Streptophyta > Magnoliopsida > Alismatales > Hydrocharitaceae > Thalassia > Thalassia testudinum. The sequence goes on from JAZHRO010000063.1 coordinate 19,459,728, forward strand.
GCCAACTGTGCTGGTCCCAAAGTGACTCGGATCGGCAAGAATCGTGCCGTCTTCGTCAATCTATCCACTACTACCCAGACTGCGTCGTGTCCTCGCTGGGTAACAGGTAAGCCCACCACCAAGTCCATGGTGATGCTCTCCCACTTCCACTCTGGCACTGGAAGCGGCTGAAGCGGCCCTGCAGGCCTCTGATGCTCGGCTTTCACCTGCTGGCACACTAAGCACTGCTGCACGAACTCACCCACATCCCGCTTCATCCCTCTCCACCAGAACTCGCGTCTCAAGTCATGGTACATTTTCGTGTTTCCGGGATGTATGGTGAATCTGGAACCGTGTGCCTCAGTCAGGAGCTCTCTCAACAGCTCCTCGTCTCTGGGGACGCACAACCGTCCCCTCAAGCGTAACACCTGGTCTGTGAAAGAGAAGTCCCCTGGGTCCCCTGATAGTACTCTGTCGCGCAAAGATTGCAAGTACAGATCAGCCATCTGTCCCGTGATGATGCGGTCTATCAACTCTGGCCTGGTCTGCCGTGTCACCATCACTGCCCCACAGTACCCTCGTAACTCTAGAGGTCGCCAACTGCCCACCTCCTCCAAAAGGCTCCAACTCTGTAGCTGTAGACTGGCCAAGCGTGCGGGCGCCTTACGGCTCAAGGCGTCAGCCACCACATTGGCCTTTCCCGGGTGGTAGGAGATGCTACAGTCGTAGTCCTTCAGGAGCTCCAACCAACTTCTCTGTCTCATGTTGAGCTCCTTCTGGTCAAAAAGATATCTGAGGCTCTTGTGATCTGTAAAAATCTCGAAGGTCTCACCGTACAAGTAGTGCCTCCATGTCTTCAGCACGAAGACAACAGCTGCCAACTCTAGATCGTGGGTAGGGTAGGTATGCTCATGGGGCTTCAGTTGCCGCGAAGCGTAAGCGACCACGTGACCCCTCTGCATGAGCACACCCCCTAACCCCTGCAAGGAAGCGTCCGTGTACACAACGAACCCGCCACTACTGTCAGGGATGGTGAGCACGGGAGCCGAGGTCAACCTCTCCTTCAGCTCCAGAAAACACGCCTCACAGGCGTCTGTCCAAGCGAAAGGCACATCCTTCCGGGTCAATTGTGTCATAAGACGTGCAATCTGCGAAAACCCTCTGATGAACCGTCTGTAGTAACCTGCCAGTCCCAGGAAACTGCGAATCTCAGTGACTGAACGCGGTCTCTCCCACCTGAGCACTGCCTCGACCTTGGCGGGGTCCACCGTCAGGCCGTCTCCAGAGATCACATGACCCAAAAAGGTCACCTCCCTCAGCCAGAACTCGCACTTGCTGTATTTGGCGTACAGCCTGCGTCGTCTCAGAGTGTCCAGAACCATCCGCAAGTGTTGTCCGTGCTGTGTCCGATCTCTAGAATAGATGAGTACATCATCTATGAAAACCACCACAAACTGGTCCAAGTACGGTCTAAACACCCGGTTCATCAGGTCCATGAAAGCAGCGGGGGCATTGGTCAGCCCAAATGGCATGACCAAAAACTCGTAGTGTCCGTACCGGGTGCGGAAAGCTGTCTTGGAGACATCGGTCTCCCTGATCCTCAACTGGTGGTATCCAGACCTCAAGTCGATCTTGGAAAACACCGTGGCACCCCGCAACTGGTCAAACAAATCGTCGATCCTCGGCAGCGGATATCTGTTCTTGATGGTGACCCTATTCAGCTGTCGGTAGTCCACACAAAGGCGTAGGGTCCCATCCTTCTTCTTCACAAACAGTACCGGGGCTCCCCAGGGAGACGCACTGGGCCTCACGAAACCCTTCTCCAAAAGGTCCTGCAACTGAGACTTGAGCTCTCGCAGCTCAAGCGGTGCCATTCTGCATGGCGCGGTGGAGATGGGGCTGGTCCCTGGTACTAGTGAGATCTCAAACTCGATCTCACGCTCGGGCGGTAGTCCTGGTAACTCGTCTGGAAACACGTCGGGGTACTCTCTGACCACCAGGATGCTCTGGAAGTCTGCCACGGGGCTGTGCTCTGCCACCACACAAGCTAGGAAGCCCTCACACCCCTGGCTCAAAAGTCTCGCCGCCCGAAGTGCCGAAATGCACTTGAAACCTCCGTCCACTGGCTGCCCGTGAAACTCGAAAGGAGGCAACTCTGGAATGGAGAAGACAATCTTCCTCTCAAAACAGTCTACCAAGGCGTGGCAAGTGGACAGCCAATCCATCCCCAGAATCACTCCAAAGTCCTCCATCTGTATCATAATCAGGTCAGCTGGCAGGCTATGTCCCCCGATGCTGACCCCGCAACCCATGTACACCTCCTCAGCTACAAACAGCTGACCACTCGGACCTCTGATTACGAACGGATTCTCTAACAGTGTATAATCCTGGTCCAAACTAACTACGAAACTGGCTGCGACAAACGAGTGCGTAGTGCCGGAATCGAAAAGCGTGTAAACGAGTCTGCCAGAAACTGAAACCATACCTGCTACCACGGATCCCGATGCTCTGGCGTCCCTGTGTGTTAGGGCGTTGATACGCCCCTCAGCTCTAGGTGCGGACGAAGCAGCCACACTCTGCGTCGGACGGGTGGTGCTGGCCGGTACCCTCCTCGCGACTGCTGTCCTCCTCCTCGTGCCTGGGAACCGCGGCCTCCTGCACGCCCTCCAGTGCTCTGCACGGGAAGTATCTGCTGACCTCCTACCCTAGATGGGCAGTCCCTCCTGACGTGGCCCGGCTGGCCACACTGGTAGCAGAGGGGAACCCGACTCCCGCCCTCAGTGAGTCCCTGCTGTCGGCTAGGCGGGGGTCCGGTGCTGGCGACTGGCCCCTGTCGAGGGCCCCCAAAGGCCACTGATGGCCCTGCACAATGTGACGGCTCTCCTGCGGACGCCACGTGTCTCCGTTCTCGCCGGCCCTGTGAGAAGTCTGGCTGAAAGGGCCTCTTCCGCCCGCCGTCGGTCTCTCGCGCGGACGGGTTGGTCTCCTCGTAAGTCATAGCTGCCTCTACCACCCTCGAAAACGTCGGCAGCTTCAGGGGTTTGACATACCCCCGGATCGCAGGCCGGATCCCCTCGGTGAACCTCCAAAGGCGCTCCTCCTCAGTGGCTACCGCTGTCGCTGCAAAGCGGGACAGCTCCAAGAAACGCGTGCGGTATGCGCTCACGGTCATCGTCCCTTGGCGGAGAGTGTGGAACTCCCGCCTCCTCTGGTCCTGCCACGTCTGAGGAAAGTACTGCTCGCAGAAGAGGGTGACGAACTGGTCCCACGTCGGCTCGTCCCTCTCCTGACCCCGGACCGCCCTCCACCACCGGTGTGCCGCACTCTCTAGCTGGTACGTGGCAAAGGCCACGCGGCACTCCACCGGGGGGCGAAGGGTGTCGAAGATCTTCTCCAGCTGCTCAAGCCAGTCCTCTGCCTCGGTCGGGTCCTCATCCCCCTTGAAGGAGGGGGGCTTCAGCTTCTGGAACTGTCCGAAAAGCTCGAAGTGGCGCTGTAGGGGAGGTGCTGGTGCACCTCCAGGCGAAGGTGCCTCGTGTACAGAAGTGTCGGAGGAAGGTGGGGTGGCAGGGGCCCATCCCCTCCCTCGTGTCCAGCGCCGCGTCTGTCGCGTGGTCCCACAGAGGACTCCCCCTCTGCAACCCCAGGAGGAGGTGCTCGGGGCGGTGGGTGGAGCTCCTCTCGTACAATATCCCGTATCAGTCTGGCGAGGTCCTGGGCTTGGACGCCAGGGAGTGGTGGCTGGTCCACCGAGACGTCAACGACAGCACGTCCATCTCGCCGACCTCGCCCTCGACCGCGCCCGCGGCCAGTCTCGCCAGTCCCGAGACGAGGCATCTCCTGCAAGGAGACGCGAAACCAAAATGGAAACGTCAAAACAAACGGTACCTAACAAGACTTCTAAGAGCTCATGTCAAGAGATATGTTGTGGTGGCTACTCTAGCTATAAACATGTGAATTGGTTATTTTCCAGTCAGTTGATTCACTTCTCGGGACGACCTTGCTCTGATACCATCTTGTAACGACCCGGTTCCCGAGTCCCTACGAGACACGAGAACCGGACCGACTCGACTAATCCCAAGACCCAGTCGTCCAACGAGGAAGCAACCAAAAGATAGCAAAATAAACCACATTCAGCATGAATATAACTAACAGTAAGAAAGTACAGCAGTAAAGAAAGAAACTACTACAATAGGTACCACCACAACAGTAAAACAACATTTATCATATAACAAAAACTGCAGGAAAAGAAGGTACAGCGGAAACAAAAACTACTCACTAGAACAGAAACAAAAGGGGTACAAAAGCTGCGGTAACTCTACTGGACCCTACTCGGCCCAGCGTCCTCTGCAGCCGCCGACCCTGGCTGCTCAACACCTGGTCCTGAAAAAGGTAACGAGTGTAACACGTCAGCAAAACGCTGATTAGAGTGGCAAACTAACTAAAGGCAACAGTAGAGTGTACAGTAGCTGTTATGTTCTATTACTTCCTTTATTTACATCTTTCAATTTTTCTCACTATTTCGTTTATTTCTCAGATCCTTTACTTGATCTCGAATGTCCTCGTGGGAACGATCTTGATTGCAGTCTTTTCCAAAAGTAGAAGTAGCACGTGGTGCTCTCCTGGCCGGGAGAGTCCCCCGTGGTGATCCTACCCTCAGTCAACCACCCTAAGGTCACTGACAGACGTAACGGTGACTACGGCACGCGCGATAAACGCACAGGTAGCTAGCCCGCACTGGCACGCGGTCAGTCGTTTCCGTTAACGGGTTCGCCCAAAGCACAGCACGGAACCAGGGCAGAGCCCTCTCAGTAACAGGGGTCCAACCCCTCTACAGTAACCAAACCGGGGCCTTGCCCCTCCACAGTCCGCGCACCCTCGCCTGACTACCCTGGTTTGCCCTAGTGGGCCTAACAAGTCGGTGAAGGAGCCTAGCAGAACCCCGGGGCCCGTGGGGTAGCTAGTACTCTCCTAACACTACTAGCTCTCCTCGGTACTACGTACATGAGGGCCAACAAGTCGGTACAGAGCGGCCAATCCTAACCCCGGGTCCCTGGGGTGGCTGGCCCCACTCTGCACTAAACAGGTACAGGTACTTCCCTTGGTACTGCGTACCCAAGAGACAGTACAAACTACATCTCAGTTCCATTCCTTTTTCTTTCCAGGAGTTCCACTCCTAATTCCCCGTAGGGTTCCAGCTCTTTATCTCAGAACATCATATGTTTCACTTTCCAGATTCACATTCTCGAAATCCATGATCTCAACATGTTTCTTTATTCGTAATAGGCAGCTGTTAATTAATTTTACAGGTAGTTTTATATATATTCCTTTCCAATTTTCCAAGACTGCAGTAATATACATTCCACTAGTTTTTCCACCCTAGGATTCATGCCATATCCTAGGATCTATCATACAATCTAGTTTTCCGGCCCTAGGATTCATGCAACACCTAGGAGCTATCATTCCATATATTTCTCATTCCTAGGATTCATGCAATGCCCTAGGTTCTAGTTATGGTTCCATACTTTAACAGATTTTATTAATACTTAAAGCCACTCTACCAGGTACAACGGGAGTAATGGGGGCGTGATCGGGAATCCCGCGTGCCTCCGCGACTCTCAAGACTGCAACCGAACGAGGTCCTATCACAAGGATCAAACACAAGGAGTGTCTCAGAACAGTGTATAGCTACTGTAGGTGGGTAGAGGAATTAATTCTGAAACGAACGCAACTCGAATCGCGGAAAACGGAGCCCAAACGGGCCCTAACGGGTTGAGAAAGACAATACTGTGCAAAATCAGACGTCTGGAACTCCTTCCAGACGTCTTAAACGGTGGATCAGAGAATTACCTGTTCGGCTTGGTTCCCCGGACGTCCAGAAGTCTGCGGGGACGTCTGCCTAGATCCCAGATGTCCAATGGTCCCTCCGGATGTCTGGAGGTCACTCCCGCCGTCTGGTACAACTTCCAGACGTCTGATTCGCAAGGGATGGCGAATAGCGAACCTGCGCACAGCCAACCCCCCCTCCCTCAGTACGGTCAGTCGACAAGAAGGAAGAAGAAAGCGGAAACACACCTTTCAGACGTCTGTATGATCCTACAGACGTCGACCTTGCCGTCTGGCTATCAATCCAGACGTCTGATTCTGGAAATTTTTTAAGAATCAGAACCCTGCTCGGCCTCCGCTCGCGACGCCGCCCGCGTCGCACCTCGCGCGTCTGCTGCTCAGCCCGCAGCAGGTCCCTCTCCGCGTCGCTCCGTGCCCCCTGCGCCCTCCGCCGGCCGGCCAAGCCGCTCCGGCGAGCTCGCCCTCACGGCAAAGCCCCGCCCTCGCACGCCGCACCTCCTCCGCGCTCACTGCGGCTGCCGCTGCACCCTCGCGTCCGCTCGCTCTCGCGCACAGGCAGGAGAAGAAGGAAGAAGATGGTGGAGACGGGAGGGGAGGCACGCCCTTTTAAGGCCGCGCGAGGAGGAGAGAGAAGGCGGTCGCAGCCGCTTGCAGCCGCAGAGAAAGCAGGGGAGAATCGCAGGGTTTAGAGCGAACATAACTGTTCTCCAGACGTCTGTAAACTCTTCCGGACGTCTGGTCAGACGTCTGGATGTGATCCCAGACGTCTTGTCCGACGTCTGGGCCACCTCCTAGACGTCTTAAAAGGCGTCTGGGGCACGCGCTCGTTACAGCCTGGACCCGTACCCGACTACCCGGCAGCTCTGGGAGAGCTTTCCCAAGAGTGGTTTCAGAGAGAGAGAGACGCGGGGGGGGAGGGTAGAGTAGGTTTTGTCCTCTGACGTAAGCTCTGAAGTGTGCAGGCACAGGTGAAGAAGAAGGACCGCGGAAGAGGAAGGAAGCTGAGGGAGACACTGTAGCAACAGGCAGTTTAAGTCGCCTGATTTGGAAATCAGACGACGTCCTGAAGGGAAAAGAAGAAAGAAGGATGGGCGACGTCCTGGCTGGAAAAAGAAAAGAAGAAAGAAAGAGATCTGAAGAACAACAGAAGAAGGCGAGGCAGAGGAGAACACAAAAGAACAAGGGAAGAACTGAAAGAAGAAAAACAAAGAAGAAAGAAGAAGATCTGAAGAAAGACAGAAGAAAAAGGAAGAGCAGGAACAGCTGGAAAAAGAAGAAGAGCATCACCACAGCAGAAGGAGAACATCACCTCTGCAGACAAAGAAGAAGAAGATCTGAGACGAGGAGAAACAAAGAGAAAACAACAAATCCTTTCTCTCTCTTTCTTATTTTTTGTAAAAGAAACATGTATATCTCTAGAATACAACTTGCTCCCTGAGTTCGACCTCGGGAACTCTTTGCCGAGTAAAAAATTTATATATGTGAAATGATGGAAACAACTGGCTATACTACGACGCTATAACAATAAAACCCGGTTGTCAACTCAAATGAGGAGCCACCATTTTTTGGCGCCGTTGCCGGGGAGCAACGGCTATTCTAGAGGTAAACATTCCTATTTCTCTTTAATTTCTGATAATCTCCTCTCTTTTGTGCAGAAAACTACAGGAAATCAAGAAGACAAGCAACCGCACGACAACCACTCCGAGGACAGGTAAAGTTTTTTTTTTTTTCCTCTAGCTATTAACCCCTAAACTCTAAAGAGGAAGAAAAGAAAAGAACAAGCAATATAGGGCTAACCTATCTTCCATACCTAGTAACCATAAACAGTTGCATGTTTTCAACTCATTACTCCTGCACACTATTAAGGGTATTTAAGGGCTAACACATTCTTGCTTGAGCCCTAATTACCCAACAGAGAACTAACTGGACCAAGTAGAGCCAACATAAGATTCAACATTAGGGTTTTTGAGACACACTACTTAAATCAAGAATGGAGAAAATCCAAAAGAAGTGTGCCTAAACCATTGATTGAAAATACCTATTCAAAAGAAAACCTAAAACAATTGGCTCTCTAAACACCTGAACCCTAAAAGACAAGACCTAAAAGCTCTCAAAGAAAACAAGAGGTAAAGTTGACCCCTTGGGTCAACCAACCTTAAATTAGGTCACTCTTTGCACTTAAAAGACTAAAGTTCAAGTGAAACCTTAAGCACCCTGATCTTAAAATTGGTAGACTTAAGAGGTCAAGATCCCCATTCTGGTCTACCTGGAACCGCAGTGACAAGAGAGGTCGGGTGGGGGAAACCCTGTAAACCGTGGGGACGCTCTATCGTGTAGGGGTCTTCGCGGGACTCTCCCTCTCTGGCTGCCCAGGTAATTCTCAGGTGGACGATCTTTCTGATCAAGGGGCCCATCTGCCCCGCACCTCTATAGTCACCCAACACATTTTTGGGTGCCTTGATTGGGTCCAGCACCTTCTAAACTTACCTCTTCCAACAGTGCATGTACGGAAGGAGGTCCCTAAGACCACCCTTAAGACCTCCTTTAGAAATTCGCTCTCGTCAAGGCCAAGCCTTGACGCCCGTGTTTGTGCAGAAACACCCTCACATTATTCTCTCTTCTGATTTAGAACCAAGTTCTTCTTCTTCCCCCATCATGGCTCAGCCAGTTGAGGAAGAAAATAATCTGGAACACCAGCTCCAGCGACTCAATGACCTCTTCCAAAACTTCGTGCACCCACCACAGCGTCCTATGATGCGGGACCACTACAATCCTGCTGCGGTGGCCATTGAGCCTCGAGTCAGAATCCCGACTGGAGGACCTGATTTCGAATTAAAGCCCAACATGATTCATGCTATACCTAAATTCCATGGGCTTAATTCTGAAGATCCCTTCCAGCACATCAAACAGCTAAAGCATCTGGCCCACACTTTTGGATCAGATGCGCAAAATCGGGATATTCTTCTCATGAAGATGTTCTCCTTTTCTCTTATGGACAAGGCCGCCCATTGGTATCAAACTCAGACCCGGCCGATCAACACTTGGGAAGAACTTCAATCCGAGTTTTTGAAAAAGTTTTTTCCCGTTGGTCGGACCAACGCCTTGCGCCATCAGATTACACACTTCACTCAACAATCAGGAGAACCTCTTCATGAGGCATGGGATCGTTTTCAGGATCTCATGAGAAAGTGCCCCCATCACGGAGTTCCTAAATGGGAACAAGTCCAATCTTTTTACCAGGGACTCCGTGAGGACATCCGCCTTTTCGTCAATGCAACTTGCGGAGGAAACATCATGGGTCAACATGAAGACACCGTATGGGAGATTCTCGAAAACATGTGTCAGAACTCCATCAACAATGACTCCATGGGATTATTCGACAGGACGAATACCCGCGCAGCGACGAATCTTAAGGGAGCACATGAGACGCAGGGCCTGTCCGCATCAGTCGACCTGGAATTAATGGCCAGTCGATTGGACAAGGTCTCAATCATTGAAAAGAAGGTGGATGAGCTGACTCAGCACTTGCAGCGAGCCACCTCCGCGCGTAACTCCTTTGCACAACCTCTTTCCACACAGGAGACTGTGCAAAACATCCTCCACCGATCTTCCCCTGGGATGGATCCATATCCCTCCCCATCTGATTCTTGGATCGGAGGATCATCCGATCCTTTCTACACCAGCCGGGGGAACTCCATTCCCCCTTTCCCTGATTCTCAGGAGGTTCCTCAGACCTGCGAGGACCTCAACACCATCCAGAACGACCCATTCTCCAACACTTACAACCCTGGATGGCGAAACCATCCCAATTTTCAGTGGGCGGGAAATTCCCAAACCCAAAGGCCACCTTTTCAGTCCCACCCACAGCCCTCTCGTCACTACCAGCCGCCTCTGCCTCGGCCCAACCCTACTTATCCATCAGGGCCAAATCAGGATCAAATGTCCCTAATCCTTCAGACTCTGGCTGACATTCAAAAAACGAATGCGGCTATTCAAAAACAGCACAAGGACGAGCTTACAGAAGTTAAAACTCAACTGGCCCAGTTGGCAAATTCTCGCCAACCAGGCACACTCCCTTCCCAACCTCTTCCTAACCCAAATAACGTGCCAACCCAGAAGCGCGTTATGAATCCAAATTTAGGCCACGCCCAATGGATTTATCAAGCTCCTACTGCTCCATCTCCAGACGAGATGGAAGCCTCAACTTCTTATGCGGGATTTCAGCAGCAGCCACCCCTCCTACCAAACCCAAACCAAAATCAGGCCGGATTAAATTCTGTAACAACACGTAGTTGTAAAACAACTCAAGACCCGCATTATCCAAACCACTCCAAGCCTGATAACCATGACCCTAGGATAGTTATCCAAGGTACCGCTGTTCCAGGTCCACAACCTAGACCTATCCTAGAAGAACCAACCAAGATCCCGTTTCCCGAGGCCCTGACCAAGGGAAAGAAGACCACCAAACCCGTGGCCCCTGAGGAGGACCTGGTCAAGCTCTTTGAGCAGGTCCACATAAACATCCCCTTGATGGATGCAATCCGCCACGTACCAGCTTACGCACGATTTCTAAAGAATATATGTACACCCCAGCGTAAGCTGCGAACCAAGGGAGGGAGCCCAATTGTTCTGTCAGAGCAAGCCAGCTCTGTAATCCTTAGTAGACTCCCACCCTAGGCAAAAGATCCTGGAACTCCCCTGATTTCCTGTAAGATAGGTGGTACCCAATTTGATAGAGCATTGTTAGACTTGGGTGCATCCATAAACCTGATACCTACATCCTTACTTGACCATCTAGAAGAATCTGAGCTGAAACCAACCGAGGTGACATTACAATTAGCAGATCGATCTATAAAGTCACCAAAAGGGATTCTCGAGGATGTTATCGTGAGAGTGCGGGATTTCTATTTTCCAGTGGACTTTATAGTCTTAGATATGGATGCACCTGAGAACCCTAGGGATACACCAATCATTCTAGGGAGACCTTTCTTGGCTACTGCTAGAGCCAACATCAGCTGTGAGGAGGGCCAAATAGAGCTTAAGTTTGGAGATCAAACACTAAAAATTGATATATTTAAGGCCCAACAAGGAATTAATTGCGGCGTCATCGAACAAATTTGTGACATCAAGACTTTGGTTGATGAATCACACCTCCAGAATGATGCGATTATGCCTCATCAACCACAGAAGAATCTTGACCCGCAAACAGAGGAGTCGAATCCAGATATGAACAACCCAGTAACTCCCACCCTTGAACCTCACATCTATACTGAACCACCTGCTGCTGCTGAAAACCCCATCCTCGAACTGAAACCCCTTCCTGCTCACTTAAAATACATCTTTTTGGGTTCTAATCAGACCCTTCCTGTGATTATCAATTCCAACCTCAGTCCTAAACAGGAATGCCGTCTGATTATTGTCCTCCAGCAACATCGCAGAGCCATCGGATGGACTCTCGATGATTTGATTGGAATAAGTCCCTCTTATTGTACTCATCATATCTATTCAGAAGAGGGCACACGACCTTCTCGTGAAATGCAGAGACGCTTAAACCCCAATCTGCAGGAGGTCGTGAAAAAAGAGATCATCAAGTGGTTAGATGCCGGAATCATCTACCCGATCTCCGATAGTCGTTAGGTGAGCCCAATTCAGGTCGTGCCCAAGAAGGCAGGACTCACCACTATAACGACTGAGACCGGAGAAATCATTCCTACCCGATTAGCCAACTCGTGGAGAGTCTGTATAGATTACCGTCGACTCAATTCCTCCACGAAGAAGGATCATTTCCCACTACCCTTCATTGATCAAATTCTCGAAAAACTAGCGGGAAATAGGTTCTTCTGCTTTCTTGACGGGTACTCCGGTTATAACCAGGTGGCAATCCATCCTGAGGACCAAGAAAAGACCACGTTCACCTGCCCCTTCGGAACATACGCTTTCCGAAGGATGCCTTTCGATCTTTGCAATGCACCCGCTACTTTTCAGCGATGCATGCTTGCCATATTCTCAGATATGGTAGGTGATTATCTGGAAGTCTTCATGGATGACTTTTCAGTTTTCGGAGCATCATTCGACGATTGCCTCCAACACTTGGTCCAGATACTCAAGCGGTGCATCAATGTGAATTTGGTTCTTTCCTGGGAAAAGAGCCATTTCATGGTGCCTGAGGGAATTGTCCTGGGACACTCAATTTCGAAGAAAGGTATCCAAGTGGATCGAGCTAAGGTTAATCTGATTTCTCACCTTCCTATGCCTAGCTCGATCAGGGACATCCGATCCTTTTTAGGGCATGTCGATTTTTATCGACGATTTATCCCTGATTTTTCAAAAATCGCACGCCCCCTGACCACTCTTCTCTCCAAGGATTTTCCCTTCGAAATTTCCAAGGAATGCACTCAAGCATTTGAAATCCTGCGTGACCGAGTCACCCAAGCCCCGATCCTACAGTCCCCTGATTGGTCTCAACCCTTTGAGATCATGTGTGATGCATCCGACTTCGCTGTAGGAGCGGTTTTGGGATAGAAAAATGACAAGAAACCCGTGGTCATTTACTACGCCAGCAAAACACTCGATGAGGCTCAGCGTAACTATACGGTTACTGAGAAAGAGCTGCTAGCTGTAGTATTTGCCCTAGAAAAGTTCAGATCGTACCTTCTGGGTTCCCGTGTCATCATATACTCGGATCACACAGCTGTGAGGCATCTCCTTGCAAAGAAGGATGTGAAACCTCGATTAATCCGATGGATCTTGCTGTTGCAAGAATTTGACCTTGAGATTCGCGACAAAGCGGGAAAGCAAAACGTGGTAGCTGATCACTTGTCCCGTCTTCCTTCTGAAATAATTGACCCTTCCGGACCCATCACTGAGCATTTTCCCGATGAGCACCTGCTGACTATTGGTACTAGCCTTCCATGGTTTGCTAATATAGTAAATTACTTGGCATCTCATCAGACCCCGTCCGATTGGCCGAAGGCCAAGAAAGACAAATTACGCTCCGATGCCAAGTATTACATTTGGGAAGACCCGTACCTCTTCCGCATAGGTGCCGATCAGATCATCCGGAGATGTGTCCCGGAAGGGGAATTCAACAATATCCTCTCTTTCTGCCATGACCAGGCATGCGGTGGCCATTTTGCCGGGCATAAAACCGCATCAAAAGTCCTCCAGTGCGGCTTTTACTGGCCCACACTGTTCAAAGACGCATACAATCACTGCAAGGCATGCAGTCGTTGCCAGACTTTGGGCAACATGAGCCATCGTGACATGATGCCTATGCAACCGATTCTAGTATGCGAAATCTTTGATGTTTGGGGGATTGATTTTATGGGCCCCTTTCCTGTTTCGGATGGTTTCGAATACATTCTGTTGGCTGTGGACTACGTGTCCAAATGGATCGAAGCCATACCGACCCGAACCTGTGATCACAAAATCGTTCTCAAATTCATTCATCAACACATTTTCTCAAGGTTTGGGATTCCTCGTGCAGTAATCTCTGATGGGGGGACCCATTTCACAAATGCTCAGTTTAGGTCACTGATGACCAAATACGGGGTGTCTCACCGAATCTCTACTCCTTACCACCCCCAAACTAATGGTCTAGCTGAGCTGTCTAATCGGGAGATCAAGAAAATCCTGCAAGTCACTGTTTGACCTGACAGGAAGGACTGGTCGTCCCGACTTCCGGAAGCACTGTGGGCCTATAGGACCGCCCACAAAACCCAATTAGGCATGTCTCCCTTTAGACTGGTGTACGGAAAGGCATGCCACCTTCCCGTCGAACTGGAGCATAAAGCCTATTGGGCAGTACGGAACTGTAATCTAGATCTTTCCAAGGCTGGGACCCACAGAAAACTCCAAATCAGCGAGATCGATGAATTACGCATAGACGCATACGAGAACTCGCAAATCTACAAGGAGCGGGTTAAAGCCTTCCACGACAAACACATCTCGAGAAAGATCTTTCATCCTGGTCAAAAGGTCCTACTCTTTGATGCCCGACTAAAACTCTTCCCAGGAAAACTGAGATCCAAGTGGGTCGGACCATATTTGGTCCGATAGGTTTTTGGAAATGGAGCAATCAAAATCAGTCCACTCAGCCACGATTCTGAACCTTTCATCGTGAACGGTCAGAGACTCAAGCCGTTCATCGATGTAACTTCTACTGATTTGGCTGAGGCATCTTATATCCTCCTTTCCCCTTGAGCTTATTGCGCCCAGCCGATGGCGTAAAACTCAGCGCTTAACGGGAGGCAGCCCGTCATTCTCTTTAAAAACCTGAAACTTGTTCTGACACCTTTTAGCACTCGAAGTTCACCCTTGTAGACAGCCGACCCCAACTCAGATGCTTGCATCTGGGATTTGAAATCGTCCGCAAAAATTCAACCCGACCCATCCACTCATCCAAATTTCTGTCTTAAGGAATGAACTAAGACCCCCTAGGTTACAATGAGGACATTGCAAAACTTAGGCATGGGGGGGTATGAAAGTGCAAAACTTGTAAGAAAAGGTTTCAAACAAAAAAATTCACATATGCCAAAAACACCATAAAAATTAAAAAATTTTCGAAAAAGAATAAGAGGAAAAGAGGAGAAGGAAATTTTGTGAAGGAGAAAAGAAACAAAATGAAAAAGGAGCATAAAATTATGAAAAAAAGTGATAGTCATTAGTAAGGAACTAAGGAATTAACCTAAGTTCTAGACCTCATTCAAGAAAAGTGCACAAAGAGATTAGTAAAGAATGCAAACCTTAGGCATTCTTGAATAGACTCTTAGTACCCATTAAGATCTGGACACTCCTCAAGAGGTTGAGGAAAATGAAAAGCAGAAGTATTAGGTCTAAGGCTTAGGGAGTATTCGGCCTCGTTAACTAATTTTTGGTTTACGGGACTCATAACCTAAGCACCCTAAGCTCACACACAGCCTGGTTCAGTAAGCGTAAAAATCAGAATCACGCAGAAGCGTCGCAAAATTCTGAAAAGAACACCTAGAATAGGAGCGGCCGATCAACACAAGTTGATTTGGACGAGTTCCCAGCGCGGAGAGGTGGGAAATCCCCTCGAAGATGCGTAAGAAAATATCATCTCCTCGGTGCTTGTCTCTTAGGATATTTACATATCCTACTGGGGGCATGTAAGCACTCTGCTGGTTCAAATTCCATGGATGGCATTATCTCGAAGTGTTAATTGCCAGGGTCTGGATTCGGCCACGGAACACCATGGATGGGATTATCTCGAAATCTCAATAGCCAGGGTTCCGGGGGTTGCCATGGGCGGTGCTATCTCGAAGCATCGATCGCCAGGAACCCTTGAGGATTGATGATGGGAGCAAGGAATCTGATACAGACCGTGTTGAAAAGCCAATCCTAGGCTAGAACTAAAAAGAAAAAGAGAGAGAAAACTCTCCAAACAGAAAAACTTTCTATCTCTCTCTTACAAAACGCACTGCGAACTGAGCCAGGGCTAAAATCATTTCAAGCACGGGTGCTTTAACCACGAAGTCCAATAAACTTAGGTTAGTTCTTGTGGACCTTAAAAACCTTTGCTAAAAGACTGAGGCTAAGGCTAGACAGATTTGGATCTTGATTGGTACTAGAGTACCTTTTAGGCCTATGGTCAGCATTCTAACCTAATCTTTGCTCAAATAAAAAAAGGCACTTATCTAAAACTATTAAAAACTTCATGGTCTAGAACAAGGGTTGAAACCTTAAGTTTTTGCTAAGGGACTAGCAAAAGCTAGGCATGGGGGTATGATGAGAACCTCATCATGAGCCATAACTAGCTCATTTTGACCTAATACAAAGGATAAAAGCTCCTACATATCTCAAGGAAAGGCTTAACTCAGAGAATTCTGAGTTTGAGAAGAAAATAAGTCATAAGGGGTAAAAATGCAATTTTACCAGTATAATCTGCATACAGGGTAATTCAGGGCCCAAACATAGGTCAAAGCAGCTTAATAAGAATAAAAGTGGGATGAGATGATCTAGCAAGGGCAACAGCACTTCCAAGAAACTAAATGATAGTCTGTAACCCTAAAACAACCCACTTCAATTCACGAGGTTCGAGGCAAAGTAAAAATAGAATAAACCCTCTAAAATTCATAAAAAATAATCTCTAGGGTTTAGAACCTTCAATTTGGCCTTCAGAACCCATTTTGACCTACATTGAGAACCATGCCCAATTAATAACTTAATTTGGGTTTTTGCATAAATTGACCGGTCAAACAAGGTTTAATATAGAAATGAAATTCACCATCAGATTCCTTAGGTCCTAATTAATCATGTATAAAAACTTGAGCCTAAGAGGAAACCTCCTTAACCGACTTTACACTTTGGTCCTCATATATTTACTTTTTGGCCCTCAACTTTTGAACCATCGCATTTTGGCCCCTAACTCTCCTTCGTTCTTCGCATTCAGGTCCCCCCTGCAAAACCTACCAGCACCATGCTCCGGCGACCTTGCGTGGAGCATGGCGCCGCGCAGGGTGAGGGGGGAAGCCTGGCAAGTAAACCGGGGGTGCCCTGCGTCGTCAGCCGTCGCAGGGACACCCCCCTGGTCGCTGTAGCCCACCATACCGGCCGTGCGAATGCACGGACGGTATGGGTTTTTGTTTCCGGCCATCCTCTGGCGAGGGAGACACGTCGTCTCCCTCCGCCTTCCTCCCTGTTTTGATCCCTATAAATACCCCCCGTTGCTCCATCGACCGGGGCAGCCCGGGTCTGACGGAGAAAACCCCCAACTTTCCTCTCTTCTCTCTCCGGCAGACGCTCACCAGCTCCGGCGGTTCCTCCCCCTCCTCCTCTTCGCTCTGCCGCAATACCAGCAGCAGAGACTTCCTCCCCTGCTCTTCCCGCGCCACGCCGCACCCAGCTGGCGCCTCTCCTGCTCTCTGCTCGCCGCCGCCCCTTTCCCTGAGCATCGTCTTCTCCGGCGACAGTCGATACGACTGTCGACCTGCTGCTCCCCCTTCCTCCCTGCAAGTAAGCTAGAACTACTTCCCTTCTTCTCCTCTTTCTTTCCCCGCTTTCAATTTGTTCAATTAAGCCCTCGACCGACCCTGACCATCGGCACCCCCTTCGTCTCCGGCCACCCTCCGGCGAGATGCTCCCATCGCTCCACAGCCTCACACACCTCGCCGACCCTCACCGAACCTCCGCCTCATCACACTGAGCACCCCCCACCCCTCCACTGCCACTCCACACCTCCGTAACGCTCCCCCGAATAAACCCATTCCTCCGGTTGCAGTCCAACCTAGGGCTGCCGCCGGACACCACCTTGCGGCTTGCCGCGCAGCTCCACACCTTCGCCGTGCCACGGCGAAGGTTCCCCAGTGGTTTGATCAGGCCGAGAGGCCATATTCGTGTCCGACAGGTTTTGAGGTTCGACCGCCATTAACGCACATTGAAGCAGCTTCTCCCGCGCTCCAGGCTTGAGGACTCCAGGTCTCCAGCTGCTGCGGATTACGGGGAGTCTTGCGAAGGCAGCCAGCCAGCAACCGACGCAAATCGAAGCCGCAGCTGCAGAAGCTAGGCCGCGATCTCCCAGCAGGCGCACGCGAGGAGAGGCCTCCATTTAGTCCCACATCGGTAAGCTTCACAACCTCTTCACCGTTTAAATTGATTTTGTGCATTAGCCTCACTGCCTCAGCACACGGGGTGAGGTCCCCTTCACCAGCCCGGTTACCCGGTCTCGTCCGTGCTCACGCCCCTTGGACCTGACCCGACCCGACTTAAGACTGACCTGCACTCCTCGCCCACCAAGCACGCCGGTGGGCCTGGACCCGGACCTGACCCGTACCCGACTACCCGGCAGCTCTGGGAGAGCTTTCCCAAGAGTGGTTTCAGAGAGAGGGAGACGCGGGGGGGGGGAGGGTAGAGTAGGTTTTTTCCTCTGACGTAAGCTCTGAAGTGTGCAGGCACAGGTGAAGAAGAAGGACCGCGGAAGAGGAAGGAAGCTGAGGGAGACACTGTAGCAACAGGCAGTTTAAGTCGTCTGATTTGGAAATCAGACGACGTCCTGAAGGGAAAAGAAGAAAGAAGGAGGGGCGACATCCTGACTGGAAAAAGAAAAGAAGAAAGAAGGAGATCTGAAGAACAACAGAAGAAGGCGAGGCAGAGGAGAACACAAAAGAACAAGGGAAGAACTGAAAGAAGAAAAACAAAGAAGAAAGAAGAAGATCTGAAGAAAGACAGAAGAAAAAGGAAGAGCAGGAACAGCTGGAAAAAGAAGAAGAGCATCACCACTGCAGAAGGAGAACATCACCTCTGCAGACAAAGAAGAAGAAGATCTGAGACGAGGAGAAACAAAGAGAAAACAACAAATCCTTTCTCTCTCTTTCTTTATTTTTTGTAAAAGAAACATGTATATCTCTAGAATACAACTTGCTCCCTGAGTTCGACCTTGGGAACTCTTTTCCGAGTAAAAAATTTATATATGTGAAATGATGGCAACAACTGGCTATACTACGACGCTATAACAATAAAACCCGGTTGTCAACTCAAACGAGGAGCCACCACCCTCACACGAAGTGCCAGCTCCACGCGCAGCCGCGCCCTCGTGGCTGCACAACACCTCCCCGAGAAGCAACCACCCGTGTGCAGCTACAGTCCCTACTACCTCTCTCCATTGCCACCTGCCATCCGACCAGCCACCACCTGCCATCTTCCATCTCACCGCCATCGTTTATGAGATCCAGTCCTCCGGTGGAACTCCTCCACCCAAGCAAGCTGCTAGCGATGCCTCCTCCAATGTGTGGCTAAGAGAGAGGAAATTTCCCCTATTTTTGCACCTATTAAAATTTACATTTGCATGCCATTGGAAGTTGTGGGATTTTAATTGTTTGATTATTGTATTCTGGTGAATTTGCAAGCGTGCACTTACATTTCCACATATTGGATTGGTTCCTGTTATACATATCAATTCACACTGAAATTTGATTCATATTTGCATTCAATTAAGAAGTACATCCTCTGCCACTACACCTCTGTCATTTACAAATTTTGGAAAATTGAGCTCCGCTGCAAAATTTACATTAATAGTCCATAACTTTTCATAAAATCGTAAGTACATTCAAAGAAGCATATCCATTGATTCCTTTGACAAATATTTCTGCAAACATGATTGTTGCTTATCTGTGATTTATTATAATTGTTCCTCCCTATGGATTCAACCTGACTTTTCATGGTTAGCTTTACTGATAAATACTTTTGATCTGGGATTTTTCCACCATGTGATTTCACTGTGACGATATATTTTTCTGATAACATTATTCTGCAAGAAAAACAAATCCTGATCAAATGGCGTCGTTGCTCAGGAGGCAATAGATGCAATAATTTCACCTAATTTTTATTTCTGATTATTTCTTATTGCATAGTGATCTAACCAGTTATCTTTTCTGTGCGAGGAATCTGTGGAGGTGATAGGTGAAGCTGGGAGATGACATCGACCTTGAGTGATGCCCACATGCGGGGAAGACGTAGGAGACCTGGATCCCACTTCCATAAGGGATTCTCCTTTGTTACAAGTTTAATTCCTATTTTCTCACCCTTGTAGTAATTGGGGCTAATTTTTGGGGGTCCGTCCCCACATTCTTTAGAGGCTAGGGGCTATATTTTTGCTACTTGCATGATTCATTTTTCTACATGTTTGCCTCTAAAACAAACATAATAAAATACTGAGCTGCTTGTTAGGAGTTGCATGCCCTTAAGTGCACGCATTTAGGTGTGATTGAGTAGCACATTAGATCTCATTGTTGCATTGCGAGCATACTTGCACGAAGATTGCTGGAGGAAGGTACACCTTTCTAACTTTTTACTTCCAGCTCCTGTTCATGCATTTGCATTCAAGTTAAAATTCAAGACCACAAAGCTGAGTGAAATTACTTTATCCAGTTGTCGCCTAACTGCAATTGGGACTGATAATCAGATTTGACCTTAAAACCAAATCACACTTGATCTGATTCAATGGGACTTGTTTGCATTTTCAAAATAAAAATGATTTGTAGTGTGATGCACACGTCTAGAATTGAGCACGCACATTAGGCATCGCACTAAGGCTCGATCCCTTAAGGCTATAGGGACTGGTCTGGTGCAGACCCTCCTATCGTGCTTTGTGGTGGTGGTACTATCCTTGGACCAAGTGTTTTGATACTTCATAGAGGCGGACACCCTTTAAAGGAACAAAAGGGTAGTTAAGGGGCACCGCATATGCATCACCTCAAAGGAAGCGTTGGCCCTACTTGCATCCCTTTGTTCGTCCTTGGAGTAACTTTTCACTTGATGACCTAGGAGTATCATCTAAGCAAAGTATAGGTCTTAGGGCACTCGAAGGTTGAATTTGGTTGCATAATTGCAGTGAATAACTTGTTTGGCCATCTATATCAACCAATTCTACCTCTGCAACAAAGAAGGTTAAGATCTTAAGTCAACACCCCTCTTATAGCACTTATGTGGGAATGGAGGGATAAGCCTTGACTTTTTGACCTATCTTTGTAGTGGAGGTTTCACTTAATCAACAAGAACTTGAATTGTGATTGATATTGTATGCTTGGTAGATGCTCTCTTGAGGGTAGTCTTGTGTTTGATCCTGAGCCTGAGAGAATTCTAAGGAGAGCTCACCAAGGAGAGAAAAGAGAAGACATGGCTGATCAAAGAGAAAATCAACAAAGGACCCTGAGAGACTATTTTATTCCAACCACACAACTCGCTCAAGCACTGAGACGACCAGCAGGGGATAATCCATATGAGATCAAGAGCAGTATCATATCTTTGTTGCCCTCCTTTTATGGTACTACTAGGGAGGACCCCTACCAGCATTTGGAGGAATTCACTGAGGTCTGTTCCACGATAAAGCTCCAGGGCTTTACTGATGAAGCCACGATGAGGACTCTATTTCCATTCTTCGTAAAGGATAAGGCCAAGCACTGGTATCATACCCTCAATGTAAGTGCAAATGATTGGGCCACCCTTAAGAGAGAATTCTTGAAAAGGTATTTTCTTATGAGTAAGACCAACCATTACAGAAGAGAGATTATGGATTTTACTGAACAGGAAGGGGAGAAATTTTATGAGTCTTGGGAGCACTTTAATGACCTTCTTAGGTTATGCCCTCACCATCAGGTGCCAAGATGGCAGTTGGTTGAAAGGTTCTATAACAGATTATCCAAAAGGCTTAGGCAAACCACCGAAACAGCTGTGCAGGAACCTTCATGACCAAAATTGAGGATGAAGCCTGGGCATTATTTGAAACATTAAGTGACAACTCCATACATATGTCCTCTGCCTTTCAAGAAAGAAAACCATCAATCTTGCAGAGGAAGATAGAGGCCCATGAAGCCAGGGCTACTCAGGATTTAGCTTATCAGATTCAATTATTGAATAAAAACTTTGATAGGCTTTTAGCAAACCCTGACATGAACCCGCAAGCAGACTCTATCTTTCAGGCTTCAAGTGAATGCTCCATTTGCCAAATCACAATGCACGCCACTGCGGAGTGCCACCAGGCAAATCAATTCCCTGAGTTGATCTGGTCAACTTGAACGTGGCCCAAGGTTTCTGCCCAACTCCTCACAATAACCCTTATTCCAATAACTGTAATCCGATGTGGCGGAACCATTTACGTGCGGTTGTGCGTGTGTGTTAAGTGTCGTTATAGTCGCACTTGCAACGCCGGTTTTAAAATAAGTAAATGGAGGTGAGTCCGAGTATCGATCTCAAGGAGGCGTGAAAATCAAATTTTTCTTATCACTTGTTGTCACGGAAAGTGCGGAGTTGTGCTTGCGAAAGGTGCGGTTTTGAAAAGCGAGAGAGATAGAGAGAGAGATTAGGGTTAGAGCATTCCATGTTTGATCATGCAAGTTAAATAGAAAATAAAATAACAACTGAAAAGAAATAACTTCATTAATCATGCACTTTTAGTTCATAGCTTACAACAATAAACACATGTTCAAACAAAAGTAATGGAAACCTTAAAAGAGAGAGAGAGAGAGAGAGGATGGAGAGCGACGAGGCAGCCACGGTGGTGGAGGAGGCTTCATCAGCGGCTCGTCATCTTCGATGATTACAAGAGGGCCTAAAGCTAGCTAAGGGAGGGGTGGAGTAGTTGCAAGGGAAGTGAATGCCTTGAATGAGTGGTTGGAGGGGGTTTAGATAGGGTTAAGGGCTTTCTAGAAGAAGAAGGGGCCTTAGCAATGTCCGGGACATCGCTAAAACCACTCCGAAAGCATCGGTGAAGCCCTCCAGCTCACCGGTCAACTGCCCGCGTCGTTCTTCTTCATGCTCAATCCGCAGCCGCTACGTGTGAGCCATCCGATCGAAGATCGAACGGCTAAGATCTCTCCTTGGCTGCGCTTGGATCGCACCTCGGGTGAGCGTGTGTGCGCGCATCGTTGTCGAGCGTGCGCGCGTGGATGGGCGCTCCGGATCTGTGGGGGCGCCACGTGTCGTGATCTCGACCGCCTACTGCTGATCGACCGGCCCAATTTCACCGCGCACATCCTTCGTCTTTGATTTCACTCACTGCGCGGCTCGAACCCACATCGCGTGTGTGCCGGCGTGCGTGCTAACCGTTGCGCCACACCCGAGCTTTGTCGCGGTGATTGCGGGCTGGAGAGCGAGTCTCGGCCGTCCGATCGAAGATCGACGGCTGAGATTTGATCTCGACTAGATGAAGAGGTGGCGTGCGGTGGAGCGGGGGTGACATGGTGCAATGAGGGCCGTTGATCTCCAAATCAACGGTCAGCACTTCTTGGGCCCATTGTAGGAGCTCCAGATGTCGGATTTGGTCGATCTTGAGTCCGTTGGACTCAGTTCATCATTCTGAATCCATCTGTGTGGTCTGATTGCTCATCTGAGGCCTGCTTTGACAAGTGCTTACACAAATGGCCATTAATACAGTTTTATAAGCAATCTTGGTACATGATGCATGCAATGCTCCCATTCTACTTATGTTGTGCCTTTTATTCTTAAGATGGGCCATATTCAACATAATTATCACCCCCTTGTGCAGTGTTATCATACCCCTATGCTTACTCGCTAGTCCCTAGCAAGGTTTATTCTAGCCTTTATTTCCTTTCAGAATTTAAGAAGTAATTGCTTAGACACTTCGTCACTTGTCAATAGGAGGAAATATACAAAGATCTTAGTCTACAAAGACTAAGCAGCACCCAGGTGTCTGCCAAAATACGAATCGCCCGAATCCTTACTTTAATGTATATAACTATACATATGTATATGTATATATATATATTTTAGAATTTATTTTCGGAATTCAGTGTGGGTTAGTAACTTTTTGCAGCTACCCAACTCACCCAAAACTCGGTCAGAACCTTCAATGCTAAGCATCTTGGTGTGAAGATTGTGATAGACTCACTCAATGGTAATTTAGATAGACTTTGGGTTTCTACGCCCCTAAGTGACCGAAAAAGAAAATATATTTGCCTGAAGGTGTATTTGCTCGTTTGGTAGCTTTCTCCCTATGTTTGTTTTAATTGGGGTGAACACAAGGATTTTTCAAGTGTATATCTCCCTGGCTTGTACTACTTCCCCGCTTCTTCCTTAAGTGTTTTGGTTCTTCTTGTGCAGTTATTGAGCTGGGCTCTGGACAACCGACCAATGGGCTGTTACCCACGATCACTTGCCAGCCATACTTGTGTGGTGAAGTGTGGTTTATTTTCTTTTCTTCTCCTTTTTTTTTTTCGTAGGTGGCTTCCCTGATCTCAAATGTACCTAGTGGCAATGAAGAAGAAATGGTCGGTGACTGGGTTCTGGACAACCTGCTAATGGGCTGTTACCCATGACAACTTGCCAGCCATACCACTCTAGAGAGTTCATTATCTACCCAATTTCTGTCAAAATCTCCGAGGAGTGAGTCTGTGCAAAAATATGTCCAGATGCTTAGACTCAAAGTTTTTCTGAGTTAGAGGGTGAGTTGATAAGTCGTATACTTATCACCTTATTTAGTAGGTGGATTAGAATGGCTTAGGGTTGCAAGGATTCGAAGCTAAATCCATATTTTAACGGACACCACGGCTGATTAAGCCTGAAGGCCTGAAAAGTCTAAGTGTCTAAGTTCCTTTTTTGTATTATTTCCCACTATTGACAAGTTTCTAATGCCTAAGTTTTCTTCCTAAATTCAATTTTTTTTTAATTTAATTTAATTTTATTTTATTTAGATAGATTAAATGAGCTCAGAATTATGCAATTTACCACCCCCCCATGCTTAAGTTGGACAATGTCCTCATTGGCAAGTACATGGATGCATAAGGGTTCAAAAAGATAGTACCTGAGTGACGTAAAATACCGGATCAGTCTGAATCCTCTGGGTTGCCTCCCAGGAAGCACTGAGTTTAAAGTCTTCAACTGGGCGGTGCTCCGTGTTAGCCCTCAACGAGGATGACACTCTCCTTTGGGGGAACCTGGGCCAGGAAATGCTTCAATCTTTGACCATTAATTGTAAAAGTGTGCCCAGTGTTAGGATCAGCGATTTCAACCACTCGATTAGAGTAGGGCTTGACCACCTGAAATGGTCCTGTCCATTTGGACCTGTGTTTCCCCGGGAAGAGTTTTAGGCAGGGGTCAAACAGCCAGACTTGCTGGTTAGGCTCAATGGTTTTTCTATGAATGAGTCGGTCGTGGATGGCTTTCATTTTTTCCTTATACGGTCGACTATTGTCAAAGGCGTCCCGAAGAATTTCTTCGATCTCAGATAATTGGAGCATCCTCCGCGCACCGACTAACTGAGGATCCATGTTACATTGCTTGACAGTCCAGTAAGCCCGGTGTTCCAATTCGACATGAAGATGGCAGGCTTTGCCAAAGACCAGGCAATAAGGTAACATGCCTATCGGGGTCTTGAAAGTGGTCTTGTATGCCCATAGGGCATCATCAAGTCGTGTGGACCAGTCTTTCATGTCAGGTCTCAAAGTCTTCTGTAAAATATTCTTGATTTGTCTATTTGAGACCTCGGTCTACCCGTTTGTTTGCGGATGATATGGGGTAGCAATGTGGTGGTTCACCCTGTATTTTCTAAGTACGACACGGAATTGGGAATGAATAAAATGGCTTCCACCATCACTGATCATGGCCTTGGGTATTCCAAACTGGGAAAAGATGTTCTTCTTAACAAAGTCCATGATAGTTCTATGATCGCATCGGCGGGTGGTGACGGCTTCAATCCATTTAGAAACATAGTCTACCGAGACCAGGATGTACTCGAAGCCGTTGGATGGTGGAAAGGGACCCATAAAATCGATACCCCAAACGTCGAAGATTTCGACAATCAAAATGGGTTGAAGGGACATCATATCTTTCTTGGTCATGGTCCCCAGTGTTTGGCAGCGTGAGCAAGTCTTGGCAAAGATGTGTGCATCCTTAACTAGGGACGGCCAGTAAAATCCAGATTGCAAAACTTTTGCAGTTGTTTTCTTTCCAGAGAAGTGGCCACACAAGCCTGGTCATGACAGAAGGAAAGCACACTCTGAACTTCGTCTTCGGGGATACACCTCTTGATGATCTGGTCAGCACAGAGGCGAAACAGCATGGGATCATCCCAGAAATAGTGCTTGGCCTCAGCCAAGAACCTGTCCCATTGCTGTCTGGACTAGCTATGCAGGGTTTGTCCTACAACCAGGTAGTTGACGTAGTCAGCATACCATGGCATTTTCTTGTCTTGCACAGCCAGGATGTGTTCATTAGGGAAGGCGTCAGATAGAGGTAGGGAGGGTCCAATGTGGTCTGGATGAAGTCTAGACAAGTGGTCAGCCACCACATTCTTCGATCCAGCCTTGTCTTGGATTTCCAGGTCAAATTCCTGCAAAAGCAGGATCCATCTGATGAGCCTGGGCTTTGCATCCTTCTTGGCCAACAGGTGCCGGATGGTTGAATGGTCAGTGTAAATAGTCACGTGGCATCCCAGCAAGCATGATCAGAACTTTTCAAGTCCAAAGACTACAGCAAGCACCTCTTTCTCTGTGACCGTATAATTACGTTGGGCCTCGTCCAACGTTTTGCTTGCATAGTAGATCAGCACAGGCTTCTTGTCTTGCTTTGTCCTAGGACAGTGCCTATGGCAAAATCTGATGCATCACACATAATCTCAAAATCCTGGGACCAGTCTGGGGGTTGAAGTATAGGTGCGGTGGAGACTAAGTCTCGGAGGGTGTGATAAGCCTAGATGCAATCAGATGACATGTGAAATAGGGCGTCGTTGGCTAGAAGGTCGGTCAAGGGTTTGGAAAGCTTGGAAAAGTCTTTAATGAACCTTCGGTAGAAGGCAACATGTCCTAGGAAGGAGCGAATCTAACAGACCGAGCTAGGTGGAGGAAGTTTGGAAATTAAATCAACCTTAGCCCGATCTACCTCGATTCCCCTATGAGATACGATGTGACCAAGGACAATTCCTTCTTGAGCCATAAAATGGCTCTTTTCCCAACTTAATACCAGGTTAACCTCGATACATCATTTCAGGATTTTTTCCAAGTTGCTCAGACAATGGTCGAATGAATTCCCGAATACAGAGAAATCATCCATAAAGACCTCTAAGTATTCACCGACCATTTTTGAAAATATGGCTAGCATGCAACGCTGGAAGGTCACAGGTGCGTTGCATAACCCAAACGACATTCGACGGAATGCAAACGTGCCATACGGGCAAGTGAATGTGGTCTTTTCCTGATCTCCCGGAGCAATTGTGACTTGGTTATATCTTGAATATCCATCCAGGAAGCAAAATTATTCTGCCTTGCCAATCTTTCAATGATTTGGTCAATGAATGGCAAGGGGAAGTGATCCTTCTTAGTGGGTTCATTAAGCTTCCTATAATCAATACACACCCGCCATGTGGTGGTGGTGCGGGTGGGGATGGATTTGCCATGATCATTGGTGACAACGGTGAGCCCAGCTTTCTTGGGAACCACTTGAATGGGGCTCACCTAGGGGCTATCGGAGATAGGGTAGATGATGTCGATGTCAAGCCACTTGATAATTTCTTTCTTAACGACCTCCCGCATGTTTGGGTTTAAACTTCTCTGCATCTGGGGGGAAGGTCGTGCCCCGTCTTCCAGGTAAATCTTATGTGTGCAATAAGTGGGGCTAATTCCTCTTAAGTTCGAAATGGTCCAACCAATGGCGGCCCGATGTTCTGAAAGGGTCGCAGTCAACCTGAGTTCCTGATCCTTGGTTAGATGAGAATTAATAATCACTGGGAAGGTCTGGTCAGGTCCCAGGAAGACATACTTGAGATTCTCGGGCAATGGTTTAAGTTCTGGTGCGGGTGGAACCACAGTCGATGGGAAGGGAAAGGGCGGGAGTTGATCAACATCGATCTCTTCAAATGGTGTCATGTGATAGTACTCAGTCTTACAGAGGTCCACGGGTAATGATGGTGATGGGTCAGAACAGTCACTATGGGTTTGGTGGTCAGATACAGAACTGAGGGTGAGGCATTCCTCGATCAGAGTTTCCACGGTATCATGTTCCTCAATGCAATCGCAATCAAAAGACTTTGCTGCCCGGAAGATATCCAATTGCATTTTCCTGTCCCCAAAGGCGATTTCCATACATCCCGTGTCGCAATCATTGTTTGCCTTAGCCGTAGCTAAGAAAGGTCTGCCTAAGATTATGGGTGCGTTCTGTAATTTTTCAGGGACTTCCATGTCGAGCACCAAAAAGTCAACCGGGAAATAGAAGTCCTTGACTTGTACAATCACGTCCTCGACAACCCCTTTCAGGGTTTTTACTGATCTATCAGCCAGCTAGATGGTGACAGGGGTTGGTGTCAGCTCTCCAAAACCAAATTGGTGGTATAGGGTTGTTGGAATCAGATTGATAGAAGCACCTAGGTCCAGGAGCGCTCTATCAAACATCATGTCCCCGATATTGCAAGAAATCAGTGGTGCTCCTAGGTTAGTTCGCTTGAGTGGAAGGTTGCTTGATATTACGGAACTTGCTTGTTCAGAGAGTATAACCTTCCTAGGTGCTTGAGGTCTCGTCTTACGCTTGGGTGTACAGGCATCCTTTGAAAACTTGGCGTAAGCAGGGATGTGTTTGACAGCTTCAAGGAGCGGAATATTAATCTGTACTTGGTTAAAGATTTCCAACAGCTCCTCAGTTTCCACAACATTCTTCTTTTTCTTGATTGTTTCCAAGGCCTCAGGGTAGGGTGTTTGAATGTGGATTGGTTTTATTTCTGGGTCCTTGGTTGGTGCCTCTTCTGAGTCGGGTGTTTCAGCAGGTGAAGTCTCGGGGAGAGTCGGCCATTTGGGATCCTGGGTTTTGGTGTCGCTTCTCAAGGTGACCGCATTCGTAGAGGCATTGGGGCCCTAGGTTGATCCTTGAGAAGATGAGCATGAAGAAGCACCAAACCCAGGAGGTGTTTGCGGGGCCGGCTGGACCATGTGAGCTTGCCCGGGGTTGCTTTGGAACCCTTGCAAATTAGGGCCTCTGTTACTTTTGTTTCGTGGGTTCAGTTGTGGTTATGAAGGTAGGGATCCTTTTTGTTTATAGTCCAAGAGTTGGCTTAACTGTCCCTTTACCAAGGCTGTTTCCTCCTGATGTTTCTGGTTCATGTCAGCCATCATCTTTATTAGGGTATCCACTTTGTTTTGTGGGGGAGGGGCCGCCCTATTTTGATTATATTGGGGTCTAACTAGTGGTCCTTGCTTATAGGGGGCAAGTGTGGCTGCTGGTTTGGCCTGGGCTGGTTTTGGAATTGCCTTGGTTTCTGGTTTGTCCAACCAAAGTTGTTGTGGTTATGCCAGCCAGTGTTGTAAGTGTTGGAGAAAGGGTCAGGTTTCGCATAACCATGGACAGCTTGCACATCTTCTAGGATAGCCGATGTTGATGAAGAGGGAAGGGAGTAATCAAGGGTTGAGGGAGCAAAGGTCTCGCCCTGGAACGTGGTCAGGGGTTGTTCCAGGTTTAGTTGGGTTAAGGGCTGGACCAGGTCAATATTATGTGCTCCCTTTGCTAGGGAAAAAGTCTGTAAGGGGTTCCTGGTCTGGTTCAGTAGCTCATCAATCTTTTTGTCCACCAATTCCACTAGATCCAATTTCTTGGCAATGATGTCCATGTCAACCATTCCAGAATTTGCTTGTACCTCATAAATCCCACCACAGGGTTGACTTGACCTGTTGAACTTGGTCATAGAAGCATTGTTGAGCGAATTCTCGCTCATAGACTCAAAGAGCTCAAACGCGCTCTCCTCATCTTTGTTCAGGAAGTTCCTTCGCATGATGCATCGATGAAGTTCCGCAGGTTGCTGTCCAGACCATGGTAGAAAATCTGGGCCAATTACCACTTTGGTACTTCGTGGTGTGGGCATTTCCTCAAAAGTTCATTAAATCTTTCCCATGCCTCATGAAATTGTTCCCCACCCTAGAGTGTAAAGGTAGTGATAGCTCTTCTGAGGGCATTTGTCTTTCCTATGGGGAAGAATTTCTTTAAAAATGCATGCCTCAGTTCTTCCTAGGTGGTGATGGGTCTACCCAGTGTTCTAAGCCAATGAGAAGCCTTGTCTCTTAATGAGAAGGGAAACATCTTGATTAGAACAATGTCAAGGCTAATGCTCCTAGGTTTCACAGTTCGTGCTATGCGGTCGAGATCCTCTAGGTGCTGAAAGGGGTCCTCATTTGAGCTTCCATGAAAGTGGCTCTGGATCAGACTTAAGACATTCGGTTTCCACTCAAAATCGTCTCCCCCATCGGGGATCCTAAGGTGTGGCTCGACTCTAATAGTAGTGGGATTATAGAAATCAGGGAGGGGCCTCGGCTGATCCTGAAATGGTGGTATATCAAGTGGTGGTTGCCCTGGTATGTCTTGTAAAGGTGGTGGTTGTTTTTCTTGTGGGTTCTGTAATCGTTGTATGGCTTGCATGATGGTGTGGATTTGTTGTTGCTAAAGTCGGTGGCTAGCATTAATTTGGGCTTGGATGATGGCAATAGGATCTGGTGCGGGTTGATCCTCAGCCTCATCTACCCTAGGTTCAGCCATGTTTCTAACAGAATTATGTCGCCTAGATTCCTTCCCCAAAACACACAACTCAGGATGCAGTGAGCATCTCCCGTGGATACACTAGAGAAGAACAGGAGGGGATGCGGAGGGCGATAGATGCGAGAAATGTGTTTCAATCAAGCACACAAGCCTAGTCCTTATGGTGTATTCCTTAGGAGACCTAGAAATTTCAAATAGGGTGATTAAGTCCGTAAGCACTGGACTCCCCTTCCCAAGGCTAATCTAGCCAGGTTGATTATGAGGGGATTACAGGAAAGGTTCTTCCTTTGGCTTGCACCTCCGGTTTCGTAGACTCCACAACCGCGGTCGTTTGACACTGCCCCGCATCCTAGTCACCAGATTCTACCAAGGGAATGAAAGCCAAGTGCCCAGCGAACAAAACCTCGCCTTTCGAGACTTAACTCAGTCCTACCTAGGGCACATCTACTGAGTTTTAAAGGGCTAGGATAGTGCTTGTGCTAGGGTTATGTGATGAGGCGTTGATTGGGGTGGTGCCTCTTAATTTTCCACTTTCAAAGTGTGTGCTTCTATAAAAACATGGTTTTCAAGCAAGGATTTTTTAAGATGTGGTGTCTTTTAGTGTTTCATCCTTACTTTAGTGCCTTTTAGGGTTGACGTGTCTTAATATTTTCAGACAAGTTTCAGTGGGCACGTCAAGTTCTGCACATAATTCGGTGAAAGTAGATTTCCTTTTATTCTGTAGAGGCTCTAAAACCCTAATGTACTCATCCTAGTGATCATGCAACTTCTATTAGATGAGTCGATTTTAGGCTGAGTGGTGCAGCGCAGGTCAACTCACGGTGGCTTCACAAACACCACTCAAAAGAAAAAGAAAAGAACACTCAAGAATTTATTTCGGATGTTAGAGTGTACATTTTTTTTTTTTGTGGGGTGATGTGTTAAGGATGTGGGTCAAGCAATCATACACCACGCTAATTTTTTCAATTTTTACAATTTTTTTAATTTTTTTTTCATACAAGCAAACAATCATAAGAGAAGAATTACTCACTATCGATCCTCGTAGTGCCTACTCCCTTGCTATCGTCGTGGGATGCGTCGCTTCGCCGTCCACGCACTGAATTCCTGCAACCATCAAGTGAAAAGGAAAATAGGGCATTTGACGATGTGAGAATGAATGTGGAATGGCGGTGACAAAATAAATCCATTGCCTCCCCGGCAACGGTGCCAAAAACTGACGTGCGGTTGTTTGTGTGTGTTAAGAAGTGTCGTTATAGTCGCACTTGCAACGCCGGTTTTAAAATAAGTAAACGGTGGTGAGTCCGAGTGTCAGTCTCAGGGAGGCGTGAAAATTGGATTTTGCTTATCACTTGTCACAAAAAGTGCGGAGTTTTGCTTGCGAAAGGTGCGATTTTGAAAAGCGAGAGAGAGATAGAGAGAGAGATTAGGGTTAGAGCGTTCCTTATTTGATCATGCAACTTAAATAGAAATTTAAGTAACAATTGAGCAAAAAATTGCTTCATTAATCATGCACTTTTAGTTCATAGCTTACAACAATAAACACATGCCCAAGCAAAAGTAATGGAAAGCTTAAAAGAAAGAGAGAGAGAGGATGGAGAGTGACGAGGTAGACACAGTGGTGGAGAAGGCTCCGTCGGCGGCTCGTCATCTCCGACGATTACAAGATGGCCTAAAGCTACCTAAGAGAGGGGTGGAGTAGTTGCAAGGGAAGTGAATGCCTTGAATGAGTAGTTGGAGGGGTTTTAAATAGGGTTAAGGGCTTTGTAAAAGAAGGGGCTCTAGCGACATCCGGGATGTCGCTAAAACCACTCCAAAAGCGTCGGTGAAGCCCTCCAGCCTGCCGATCAACTGCCTGTGCCATTCTTCTTCATGCTCGATCCGCGGCTGCTGCATGAGAGCCGTCCGATCGAAGATCGGAAGGCTGAGATCTCTCCTTGGCTGCGCTTGGATCACGCCTCGGGCGTGCGTGTGCGCGTGTGCACTCGCGATCTGTGGGCGCGCCGCGTGGCGTGATCTCGGCCGCCCGCCGGTGATCGGGCGGCCCAATTCGCCGCGCACGTCCTTCATCTTTAATTTCACGCACCACGCGGCTTGAACCCACGTCACGTGCGTGCGGGCGTGCACGCTAACCGTTGCGCCACGCCCACGCTTTGTCGCGGTGATTGCGGGCGGGCATGCAAGTCTCGACTGTCCGATCGAAGATCTGCGACTGAGATCTGATCTCAGCTGGATGAAGAGGTGGCGTGTGGTGGAGCGGGGGTGACGTGGTGCAATGAGGGTCATTGATCTCCAAATCAAAGGCCATAACTTCTTGGGCCCATTGTAGGAGCTCCGGATGTCGGATTTGGCCGATCTTGAGTCCGCTGGACTCAGTTCGTCATTCTGAATCCATCCGTGTGATCCGATTGCTCATCTAAGGCCTGCTTTGACCAGTGCTTACACAAATGTCCATTAATATAGTTTTATAAGCAATCTTGGTACATGATGCATGCAATGCTCCCATTCTACTTATGTTGTACCTTTTATTCTTAAGATGGGCCATATTCGACATAATTATCACCCCCTTGTGCAGTGTTATCAACCATCCAAACTTCTCTTAGAAGCAAGGTGATGCTTCTAACTTAGGGAATACAAGACCCCTACCTCCCCAACCTATATACCAACCATCCTATGAAAACCCTCCTCAGAATAAGCCCTCTGAGATGGATGAACTTAAAGCCATGATGAAAGCAGTACAAGAGCACCAGAATATGGTCATCCAATCTCAGAATAAGATGATTACTGATATGCAATCCCAAATTGGTCATCTTACTGTGGCAGTTAGGCAACGTGATCCGGGGAAGTTGCCTAGCTCTTCTAAGGAGAACCCAAAGGGCAAGGGGGTCGTATTCACGGAGCACACCCATGCTATGACCATGCTAAGGAGTGGAAAGAAAATTGATAAGCCTGATAACACTCCAAAGGTAATGTCTCAGAACTCCCCTCCTACACTCGACTCGACTTCCATCTCCACCAAGGAAGAGCTACACTTCTCTCCCTCGCTTGAAATCACCCACAATGAGGATGTCGTCATTCCACCACCCCTCTCCTGCCATGATGACCCCTCTACCCAGAAGCCAAGGGTGCCCTATCCAGAGTGCCTATCTGCTCCTGGGGAATCTTTTGTTGGCTCGCCTGGATCCAAGGATATGATGGAGGAGATTATGGACACTTTTTGGCAAGTCCAGATCAACTTGCCTTTGTTGGAAACTATCAAACAGATCCCGTCCTATGCCAAGTTTCTAAAGGACCTATGCACCTAGAAGCACTGATCTAGGAGACAGGTCCAAGCCAAAATCATCCTCCCTGACCATGTTAGCTCAGTTCTCCAACATGGAACACCCCCCAAAATGAAAGACCCAAGGGCCCCATATATTTCAGTGGTTATAGGTAACCAACACATTAACGAGGCTCTGCTCAATTTGGAGGCGAGGGTGAACATTTTACCGAGCTCTATCTACGACCTTTTGGGAGGAGGTGAGTTAAAACCTAGTCCAGTCATCCTCTAGGTCATAGACAAATCACTTAAG
This sequence comes from Thalassia testudinum, assembly GCA_037157565.1. Lineage (NCBI taxonomy): Eukaryota > Viridiplantae > Streptophyta > Magnoliopsida > Alismatales > Hydrocharitaceae > Thalassia > Thalassia testudinum. Next base: position 19,493,102 of record JAZHRO010000063.1, read on the forward strand.
ACACCTCAGGGATTACTGGAAGATGTCCTGGTGAGAGTGGAGGACTTCTTCTTCCCTATTGACTTTCTTGTGTTAGATATTGACCCTTCTAATAAGCCCACCAAGACATCCATTATTTCAGGACGCCCCTTCTTAGCCACAACCAACGCCTCTATCAATTGTAGATCAAGGGAACTTAAAATGGGCTTTGGGAACAAGAAGATCCGGTTGAATGTTTTTGATACCTATAAGCAATTCGGATTTGAAGATTGTTCTCAGATTGAGGTTGTTGATGAAATAATTGAGGAGACTACTCCAGCACTCTTATGTAGAGATCCCCTTCAAAAGGTCATATCTAAGGACCATCCTCCGACTACTGAAGAAACTAAAGGGGAAATACCCGAATTAGAAGAGTTGTTGGGGATACACATGGAGTCTCTGTCCCCACCCTTCACCATGAAGGTAGACCCGCTACCTGAGGCGGGGACGTATCAACTTAAACCCTCAATCCAAAAGGCTCCTGAGTTGGAGCTGAAACCCCTCCCGAGCACATTGATGTATGCTTTCCTTGGTCCTAATGACATGCTCCCCGTTATTATCTCATCTACATTATCTGAATCGCAAGAGGAAGCTTTACTTGAGTGTTTACAAAGGCACAAGGAAGTAATTGCTTAGTCAATTACTGATATCAAGGGTGTTGATCCCTCCCTTTGTATGCATCATATATGCATGGACGAGTCCATGAAACCATTTCGAGACATGCAAAGAAGGCTCAACCCCAATATGCGGGAGGATGTTAAAAAAGAGATTCTGAAATGGCTGGATGCAGGGATTATCTATCCCATTTCAGAGAGTAAATGAGTCAGTCCTATACATGTGGTGCCCAAGAAGACAGGAATCACTGTTGAAGAGAACGAACAAGCAGAGTTGGTGACCACTAGACCCTCAACTGGTTGGAGGGTCTGCATTGATTACCGCTGTTTGAACACAAATACCCAGAAAGACCATTTCTCCTTACATTTATCGATCAGATTTTGGAACGACTGGCGAGGAACGACTACTTCTATTTTCTTGATTGATACTTTGGGTACAACTAGATAGCCATTTTTCTTGACGATCAGGAGTGTACCACCTTCAGGAGTCCATATGCCATATTTGCATTCCGCCGAATGCCATTCAGGTTATGTAATGCTCCTCCCACTGTCCAAAGATGTATGATGGCTATCTTTTCTAATATGATCGACAAGTTTGTTGAAACTTTCATGGATGACTTCTCCATTTACTGCTCATCATTTGACCTATGCCTTTCGCACCTTGATAAAGTCTTAACCCATTGCAAAGAGTCAAAGCTGGTGCTTAGCTAGGAGAAAAGCCACTTTATGGTCCAGAAGGGCATTGTGTTAGGGCATGTAGTTTCTGAGAGAGGATTAGAGGTGGTCATCGCAAAAATAGATTCCATCTCTAAGCTTCCATCACCCACCAATGTTCGTCAAGTTAGATCTTTCCTTAGCCATGCTGGATTTTATAAGTGCTTCATTAGAGATTTTAGTAAAATCTCTAAGCCACTTTGCGACCTATTAGCAAAGGATGTCTCGTTCGATTTTGATGATAGATGTGGCAAGGCTTTCCAAGTCTTAAAGAAAGCCCTTATTACCGCGTCAATTCTCCAAGCACCAGATTGGAACCTCCCATTTGAGCTAATGTGCGATGCTTCAGATTTTGCAGTGGGAGTTGTCTTAGGTCAAAGGGTTGATAGTAAACTGACAAAAAGCCATTTTCGTGCATTTGGAAGTCGTCGGAAATCGTAGTATAGTCGTGCAAAAACGTTTGTCAAAAATTGATTTCTAAAGATAACGAGACTTGAGTCCCGGTCGTTCGTCTCTGGGAGGCGTTTCTTTCACTTTTGAAATCGATCTTTTTGCCGCTCTACTTTGTTTGGAATTGCATGCCGGTTCATGATTATTACGTATTTACGTACAACATGCTTAGTTGCAAGAATATTAAGAGTTAAAAACATGCAACATTAATCACGCAAAAGATAATAGCAATCATTAAGCTCATGGTGATTTCAAATAGATAGAGATATATATATATATAAAAATGTGTTTTCATTCATTCATTTGGGAGTTGTTGCACAAGGAATCTAGAGGAAAGCTTGTACATAAATACTTGAAAATTAAATCCAGCTACCCGAAAATGATCGCATACAAGAATCGATGGGGGTATTTCGCATGCATCATTGGGGGAGAAGTAAGACTACACTACTAAGTAGTAAATATACGAAGAGCATAATCTAAATCTAGTAGAATGGAAGGGCATTCAAGGGTGGTCCCTGATGGCCTTTGAATGGTTGAGAGAAGAAGGAGGGGCGGCCAATGGAACTTAAGTCAGCCCTTGGAGAGAGGCTGGGGAGCTGATCCAGCTTCCTAGCGTGGAGATGGTGGCCTCCATGGTGGTGCTCAACTCATGGAGCTGGAGTGCAGATGGAAGTGGCTATTCTAAGTGGAATGGATGCTAAGGAAGTGAATAGGTGCAAATGGCCACCCAAGGGGTCTTTTTATAGACCTAAGGGAATCTCTCTAGAGAATTATGGAATTCTCTAGAGAGGCCTTTGGTGGGAGCTCGTGGGAGAGTGAGAGAGAGAGGGTGGATGGTGGTTTTTAGATCCACCAAATGTGGATCTAAAAATTGAATGGCTCTTGGTTGCTATTGTTGGCAACCAAGGCAACCACACATGGTAGAGAGTTCTAGAGAACTCTAGGCTAGATATTTTCTTGTGGATGGTGTGTGTGAGTGTGTGTGGGTCGAAACTTAGGTGGCTAGGTTGATTAGGTTGGGTTCTAGTGGGTTTAGGTCAAGGTAGGTCTCAAATTGGGGTTATAAACCCTAATTCACTAAGGTAAAATGCAATTAAACTTAATACAAGTTTAATTGGGTATGTGGAAACTTAATTGAGAGTAAAACAACTCAATTAAGTCAGATCTAGGTCAGTTGGACTCTCACTAAGTCCAATTGGACAGTGTGTGCTGAGATCAAGGCTCAATTGGACTCAATGAGTCCAATTGAATAGGTTGATGGAATTGACTAAGATCCAAGTCAATTAGGTTTAGTGAGGACCTAATTAGGTCCTTAGGGAGGTCTAGAGGTGATGTACTAGGGTTAGGGCACCTTAATTTATGTTCCTATGGGGTTGGCATTGGGTTTAGGGACCTAGAGATCCAAGATCAAGGCTTAAATCTCAAAATAGGAATTGGAGAGCAGTATCAGACGTCTAATAATAGAATCGGATGTCTTATACTCAAAAATCAGAAGTCCAGACTTCTTGTTTCGATATCCAATCAGAGTCAGGAAGGATTTCGGGTTCTGTTTTGGGTATTCTGCAGAAATTAGACGTCTGACAAAGTGTCTGGACGTCCAATAACACTGCAGAAGTGGGTTTGAAGTGTGCGGGAGTTGGCTAAGGGTCTTGGACGTCTTAAAACTTATCTGGACGTCCAGAGAAGGGTTGGAACTAGGGTTTTAGGGCTTCCTAGGGTGTTGTGACCTAATCTAAGGGTGGCTAAGGCTTGGGGAAGTCTCTAGGCTATCCTAGGGCTAGGATGGACCTAAGCTCTTCACATTTTGTTGCTTTATTCCTACTTAATAGAATAGCAAACTTTTAACCCCATTACATTATTATTCCTACATCTAAACTAGGCCTTCTGCTCCAGCTCTGCTACAACTCCTGTTATTCCTGATCTAGCTTCAGATCCAACTCTTGATCAGCTTATTCCCTGCAATCGACATAATGCACTTAATCAACACATTATAACATTAATTTATGCATAGCTATAGGAAAGTAGTAAAGATGCAGATAATGCGTATGCATGCATGAATAACCTTAACTTATGCTAAGTCCAGGCCTAATTTAGGTCAATTAAGGCCTATGATTGCTGCGCAATCATACCCCCACGCCCAAATCTTGCTTGTCCCTAGCATATGCATGACTAAATTATTTACAGCAAGGGTCCCTAAGGGACTGGTTATTATATCAAGTGTTTGCGTAGAGATTTTTCTCCCTTTTGTTTTCATCCTATGCTCTAGAAATCCAGATAATCGTGAAGGTGCAGCTATGTAGCTTTTGCAACGGATTTGAGTGAAAACTAATACACCTCTAAAGCCTATACTTGACCCCTAGTAAAAATTCTAGCGGGATAGGCGGACTTCTTCCCTCGGGGTATTTAAGATATTTTATGAATTCCACCTCAGCTTTAGGCTTGGGTAGAGAATCTCTGAGGGAAAGGATTATATATTTGGTGGCTCATTCTCAATTGGTGCTACATAGAGACTAGTACTACAGAATCCAAATTCCCGGATTACTAAGTAACTCAACTCAGAGAAAGATGAGAAAAACTATGCTCCCTTTTGATTCCTTTGTATTCATTCTCTCTTACTCTTTTTGTTTCTTTTTCTTAGAGCTCACAACCTCACCAGATTCACACGTATGTTCTGTATTTGGTGGTCTCACTAGGCATTAACACTTTAATTGAGTTCTCATAACCCTAACACTAAGTTGAAATTCCTCAGTCATTATTCAGGTGGTCAGAAACGCAAGAAAAATAGGTTAAGGCCATATTTGGTGGAGCTCAATTTTATTTGGTGGTATTGCCTCAATGAAATAAACACTAAATATTCACTCTTTTCTTTGCTTTTTCTTCTTTTTCTAATTTTTTTTTTTCATCATTTTTTTTCTTTTCCTTTTTCTCATTTTTTTTATTTTTTATTTTTTTTCAGCATAACACAACTGTCATATATCCATGAACTTTATTAAAGAGGCATTATTAGGGATTGGTTGTACTCAAGAGACATTGGGTGGCTTATTTGGTGGAAGTGCCTACTCACGGCACCGGGAGAGATGGATAGGACGGTGCATTTCTGACCTTGACATCAATACCCTCCTTCAGCTGAGGATTCCGTAAAGAATGGTCGTAACCATCCACCTTAGCCCTAGTTTTATGAAAACTCGCTCTTCGCGTATTTGCCTTATTCGGTGGCTCTCACAATTTTGCACAAAATGCATATGTAGGAACCGAAAGAGAAAACTATGTCTCATCTCAGAGCATCATCACCTAATTATCTAGGATTCTAGATTCCTCGCACTAATCTTAGAGCACCAGTACACTCTACACTCATCTCACACTATTTGGTGGATTTTTGGAGGAAAATCTGCCTGACTCCCAAAACATTATCGAAGGGTTCAGGAAAATAAGCAGTGCTTCTTCTCGACAAACTAAAGATGTTTATTACCCTTCACCGTGAATCCATTGCAAATTCTACTTGTGTGTGAAAAGTTGTACTGGATTCCAGATTACAAGAATCAACTAAAGGATAAAATCCCTAATGCATTCTCTTAATAAAATAATCTTATTCATGAATGCAATATCTATATATGCTATAAACATGTAACCTCATATAATTTGTACTTCGTGAATTTCCCATATCGGGTTACAATCGGCTTGACCCTAAATTTAGAACAAAAGGTGAGCGGGTGATCGGAATTGGTTGTTGCGAACGATTTCTAGCTCCAATGAGAGCACTGGAGGTGGAGTCGGTTGTTCTTTTATTTAAGGTCCGAAAGTACGTTTTGCATGCAGCTCCGAGGTTTTCCTAAGTGTTGGCATAAAATTTTTTTCATTTTTTCTATATCTACCCCCCCATGCCTAATTTCATGCATGTCCTCATGCATGATTGTAAAAGAAAAAAAATGCTACAGGGAGATAATGGGTAGAAATCACCTGTAATTGCACCTGAAATTATATTCAACACCGGCCAACCTGTTAATATGCAATATAAAAGGGAAATATGCTAAAACAAAAATATGCTATGTATAAAAATGGTTATATATAAATGATGGTGGAATGTGGGGCGAATGGTATCTATTTGTGCTAAGTTTAACGCCTCCAGCTGGGCGAGCACTAATCACACGTCCTCACTGAGATGAACAGTCCTGTCAGGTGGAGGAGGTTCCTGGGCCAAAAATGGCTTGAGGCGCTGGCCATTTATTGTGAATATATGCCCAGATTTGGGGTCCTTGATCTGGACTGCCCCATTATGATATGGTTGCATCACAACCTACGGGCCAGTCCATTAGGACTTAAGCTTCCCCGCAAACAGTTTCAGTCTTGAATCAAATAACCAGACTCGCTGGTTGGGCGTGAATATTTTCCTCCGGATGTGGCGGTCGTGAAAGGGTTTGGTCTTGTCCTTGTATATTAATGCATTCTCGTAGGCCTCCCGCGCGGATTTCTTCTAATTCACTGAGTTGGAGTTTCCGTTCTCAACCTCCTGCATCGTGGTCAAGGTTGCATTTTCGCACCGCCCAAAAGGCGCGGTGTTCCAGCTCTACAGGAAGGTGACAGGCCTTGCCATATACCATGAGATTTGGTGACATTCCGAGTGGGGCCTTGTATGCAGTTCGATATGCCCAGAGTGCATCGATTAATTTGTCGGACCAGTCCTTCATGTCTAGTCTAACCGTCTTCTGGAGAATCAGCTTGATTTGACGGTTAGACACTTCAGCCTGGCCATTGGTTTGCGGGTGATACGGGGTGGCTATGCGGTGATGTACCCCGTATTTCTTTAATAACGACCTGAAATAGGGGTGGATGAAGTGGCTTCCCCCATCGCTAGTCAGAGCACGGGGTATTCCGAATCTTGCGAAAATATTTTTCCGTACAAAAGAAATGACGGTCTTGTGGTCAGTCCGTCTTACCGGGATGGCCTTGACCCACTTCGAGACATAATCAACAGCTAGCAATATGTACTCGAAGCCATGAGAGTTCGGAAAATGGCCCATAAAAGATATGCCCCAGACATCGAACACTTCTACGACCATGATGGATTGGAGTGGCATCATGTCTCTCCTAGTCATAGAACAGATCGATTGACATCGTTTGCAGCGTTGGGCATAATCATGTGTATCTCTGAAGATGGTTGGCTAGAAAAATCCCGATTGCAAAATTTTTTCAGCGGTTTTCCATCCTGAGAAATGGCCACCACACGCATCATTGTGGAAGAAAGATAACACACTGGGGATGTAAGAGTCTGGGATGCATCTGCGGATAATCTGGTCTGCTCCAATGCGGAAGAGCAGTGGGTCATCCCAGAGATAGTATCTGGCCTCTGCAATGAATTTGAGTTTCTAGTCTTTGGATAGGTTCGGGGGAATTTTGCCTACAGCAAGGTAGTTTTCAAAATCCGCATACCAGGGCAACTCAACTGAATGAATTGCCAAAAGTGATTCATCCGAAAATTGTTCATGGATAGGCAGGGAATAAGGAATGTGGTCTGGGTCCAATCTGGATAGGTGATCCGCCACAACATTTTATTTCCCAGCTTTGTTGCAGATCTCGATATCAAATTCCTGTAATAGAAGGATCCATCTAATGAGTCATGGTTTGGCATCCTTCCTTGCCCACAAGTGCCGGAGGGCCGAGTGGTCAGTGAAGATGATGACCTTGGACCCTAATAAATATGATCTGAATTTCTCTAACCCGAATACTACTGCTAGGAGTTCTTTCTCGGTGACAGTATAATTCCGTTGCGCCTCATTCAGCATCTTGCTAGCATGGTATATGACAAAAGGTTGTTTCTCCCGACGCTGGCCTAGACAGCACCCACAGCAAAATCAGAAGCGTCGCACATCATTTCGAAATCAAGTGACCAGTCGGGTGGTTGGAGAATCGGGGAGTCGGAAATAGCACTTCGTAAAGTCTTGAAGGCTCTGAGACACGAGGTATGAAATTCAAATGGGACATCGGTAACTAGGAGATTCGTCAAAGGCCGCGTAATTTTTGAAAAATCGCGTATAAATCTTCGATAGAAGCAGACATGGCCCAAGAATGATCTAATCTGCTTGACCAAGCTAGGTGGCGGTAAGTGGGAGATGATCTCTGATTTAGCTCGGTCGACCTTCAATCCATTTTTGGAGATCTTGTGCCCTAGTACTAACCATCCCTCACCATGAAATGGCTTTTCTCCCAGGATAGTACTAGGTTTACCTCAATACATCATTTCAGGATCTTTGTGAGGTTATCAAGACAAGATGCGAAATCATCTCCGAAAATAGAGAAATCATCCATGAATACCTCCACATAATCCCCAATCATGTCGGAGAAGATAGCCATCATACAACGCTGAAATGTCGCTGGTGCGTTGCAAAGGCCAAAGGGCATCCGCCTAAAGGCAAATGTTCCAAAGGGGCATGTGAATGTGGTCTTGTCCTGATCTTCCGGGCTAATTGCTACCTGATTATACCCGGAGTATCCATCCAGAAAGCAGAAGAAACTGCGTCCGGCTAACCGTTCCAAGATCTGATCAATGAACGGCAAAGGAAAGTGATCCTTCTGGGTAGCTGTGTTCAGTTTCCTGTAGTCAATGCAGACCCGCCAAGATGTCGCAGTGCAGGTCGGGATGGATTCGCCCTTATCATTTTTTATAATGGTGAGTCCTGCTTTCTTGGGCACTATCTGAATCAGACTCACCCACTGGCTGTCTGAGATTGGATATACAATGCCTGCATCCAACCATTTGATGATCTCCGTCTTAACAACCTCTAGCATATTCGGGTTTAGCCGTCTTTGAGGTTGTCTCGAAGGTTTCACCCCCTCATCCATGTAAATGTGATGAGTGCAATACGAGGGGCGAATACCGTGGAGATCAGCAACACTCCACCCGATAGTAGCCCTATGGTCTTGAAGTGTAGAAATTAATTGATGCTCCTGTTCTTGGGTTAAGTGGGCATTGATAATGACTGGATATGTCTCACTTTCGCCCAAGAACACGTACTTGAGTGAGTTAGGTAAGGGCTTCAATTCAATTACGGGTGGGTAAGAATCAGAACTGAGAGTGGGAGGAGCAGAATCGAGGGTGGGAATCCGCTAATCAATGTACACGGGAATTCCCACTGAGTTGCTCCATGTGAAATCCATTGTGACTGCGTTAACGAGAAACCCATTAGCTGTAGTCACGTCTTCCTATGATAACATGGGCGATTCAGTAATTTATGGATCAAGATAGTTGGATTCAGGGGTGCTGTTGTCAGAAGCACACCCCAAATAGTCAGATCTTCGGGGAGATATGTGTAATGCAGTGGTTTAAATCCCATGTGGATCGAGGTCCGAGAACCCTGATAGTGTAGACGAATAAGACATTGGGTCGTCACAAAGGAGCCTAATGTTACCACAGTAGGCCGAATCTTCATCTTCACCATCCTCCTCTACTCGATCACAGTCGAAGTTCTTTGCTACCCTGAATATGTCTAGTCGAAGTTGCTCATTGCCTAGGGCAATCTCCATACACCCAGATGCACAATCGATGTTCGCTTGGGCTGTCGCCAGAAATGGGCGACCCAAAATAATTAGTGCATCTCAGAGATTAGGAGGAGCTTCCATATCGAGAACGAAAAAATCTGCAAGAAAGCAGAACCCACAGACTTTTACGATCACGTTCTCAACCACCACCCTCGGCGTTTTGACTGATCTGTCAGCCAGCTGAATCGTAACCGAGGTGGGTTTCAACTCCCTAAATCGAAATCGATCAAATACGGCGGTGGGAGTTAAGTTGATGGATGAACCCAAATCTCGAAGGGCCCAATCAAATGGAGAATCCTGCAAGAAGCAAGATATGAGTGGGGTGCCAGGGTCTTTCTTCTTCAGCAGTAGGTCAGCTAGAATCACGGCGCTAGCTTCTTTCGACAGTACCGCCTGTCGTCCAATTCTTGGCTGTCGCTTCAGGGTACAGTAGTCCTTGAAGAACCTAGCGACAGCGGGAATGTGATTGATAGCCTCGAGGAGGGGGACCTGAATATGTACTTCTTTAAACATTGATTTCAGGTCCTCGAAATTTCAGATGTCCTTTTCCCATACTATATTTCATGTCAGAGCCTCAGGAAAAGGGATGGGAATCTTAGGGTTAAGTGGCCTCTTACCCTTATCTACTACAGGTGGCTCCTGAGATGCTGAAGGAGTCGAATCTACCTACAGCGAAGGGTGGCAAAAATTAGAACCCGCCTGCCTAGGTGGTGGGTCGAATGTCTTCCTTCCACTCCGCAATGAGACAGCGTGTGCATCGGCTTGCTGTCGATGAGGTGGTGGGGGAGCGGATGGGGCAGAATACGCGGTATTCTGCAAAGGCGGTTGGCCTTGCGCGTAACCGAGTGGTGCAGGAGGCGCCTGTAATATGGCGTGTGCTTGTCCCTGCGGTGCCTGAAACCTAGGCGGGGTGCCCTAGTTCTACACATATCGAGGATTTGGTACGGGTTGGGATGGCAAGGCTCCCTGAGACCTATGCTCCTGCAACAGCTGGTTCTGCGTATTTTGTATGGTCTGAATCTGATCAGCCATCGCCTTCATTACTTGCAAGCTATCTTATGTAGACTTCCTCATCGATTCTTGCAGCTCCTCTTTCAGCGCCTCCAAAGGGTCGGCCTGCTTTGGAGGGTGGTTGGCAGATTGGTGCAGCGGTTGGTATAACGAGCGGGGTTGCTGCTACTGAGGCAGGAATGGCTGCTGCCTAGGATACGTGTTTTGCGCATTCCCATATTGCCTAGTCTGGTAGTGTGGATCTTGATGTGGTCTCTGTGAATTACCAGACCAGGAGAAGTTCGGATGCTGGTGCCAACCAGGGTTATATGTCTCTGAATATGGGTTATTATGCCCGTATCCTTGGATAGCGCCGATGTCCTCGTAGGCCGAAGATGTCTGAGGCGTATATCTGTCAAAGGGATACGCATTATAATCTGCGGGTGGTGCGTAACCCTGGTCGTAGGGTGCCAAATCTGGATTATTCACAGGATCCTGATATGTGAGATCTCGTAAATACGGAGAAGGTGCATCCCGAGTGAGTAGATTAACTCGAGCAGGTGGAGCTCGGGGTGCATAAGAGAATCTTGCGGCGACAGAGCTCGAGTCGGATTGACCTTGACTGATCTGGTCAATCTTCTTCTCAATTAGGTTCATTCTATCCAGCTGCTTGACCATGATATCCATGTCGGCTCGAATAGAATCGGTGTGAGCCTCGTGGACACCAACCCGCTACTGACCAGGCTGCTGGAAGTGGTTCATAGATGCGGCATTCATCGAGTTCTCCGCTAATGATTCGAATAGCTCAAATAAACTATTCTCGTCTTTTGCGAGAAAATTTCCGCCGCTAGATGCATCTGCCAGATACCAATGTGTGTCATCTAGCCCATGGTAAAAAATCTAAGCTAAGTGCCATCTGGGTATACCATGATGAGGGAAATTTCGGAGAAGGTCATGAAATCTATCCCATGCTTCATGTATTTTCTCCCCAGCTCCCTGGGAGAAAGTCGTGATTACGCGTCGCATTGCATTTATTCAATCGATTGGAAGAACTTTTGCAGGAATTCACGTCGTAATTCCGGCCAGGTTCCAATTGCCTTCCCAATAGTCTTGAACCAGTATGAAGCTTTGTCCCTTAGAGAGAACAGGAAAAGCTTCATCAGAACGACCCCGAGATCAATATTCCTGAGTCGGATCGTTTCAGTGAGTCGACTCAGGTCCTCAAGGTGCTGGAACGGATCTTCGCTTGAGTTCCCGTAGAAATGAGTGCTGATCAACCCAATTACATTGGTCTTGAGCTCAAATGCATCTCCGTCTATGGGAATTCTGACTAGTAGTGAGACAATAGGTGCAGCTAGGTCGTAAAAATCCCATAGTTGTTCTCCTCGTGGCGTGTGCTGCATCCTGTCAAGCGCCGTCAGAATACTATCCATGCTCTGCTGATGCCGCTCCTCAGATTCAGCAACCTAGGCTTCCAGATGAGCCATCGAGTCCAGATTCTCAATGTTCTGACCCGATCTATGTCCAGGTCCAGGATTTGCCATGGTGGCTCTTGGAGTAGAAGAAATGTGGGGAGAAGATGGTCCGAGTGAGGAGACTCGCCTCCTTGGGAGTGGCTCTCAAGGTCCAACCAAGTGAGGTCGAAGTGACCTCCTTCCGTGCATACACCACCCAACCTCTGGGTTGGTGTAGCCACGCAGGACAATGCTAAGGCCCTGTCAATCAAATGGTCCTTATAGATCAGGTGACTAGATTTTTCATTATGGATTTAAATTCCTGAAGATAAGTTCGTTGTACAACCAACTGAAAGTGAATCTCGCCTCTCAAGCTAACCAAGCCAGTCTGGTTACGAGGGGACTAAGGGGAAGGTTCTTCCTTTGGCTTACGCCTCCGGTTCCATTGACCCCTGAGTTGCGTTCGTTTGACACTACCCCATAGACTTAGTCACCAGGTTTGGAAAGAGAAATTAAACTCACCCAGTAGTACGACAACGAACTCGGGTTGATTTCGTATTTTAAAGTTAATTTTAACCCGTTTTCTTTAGTGGGGTTTGTGGTGAGTGGTCCACAAGGTGACCAAGTTCACCAGCTAACTAGACTTGATTAAGTCTAAGTTAGCCCAGTGTGTGGTCTCTAGTTGTAACCCTAAGGGTTTGACCTAAGTTGCATGCACTTCTAGGGTTTTTCTCTGTTTCAGCAGACCACAAAAATAATGTTGATTTTTTGATAATAATTGGAATCAAATTAATTTGACCTTTTTCGAGTAGATTCCTTTTTCAATCATTTCTTCAGAGAATATTGTTTGGAATTTTTACTCTTTCAACCGAATTTTTATGGAATTTTGAATATCAAGGGGCCAGATTTGGAATTTTGACCCCTAGTCGATTTTTCACTTTGAAACTGTATCAAAAGATCTCCAAATATTTCAGAAAAATAAGGAAAATAAAGCTAATGAGATCAGCTATCAAACCCCACCATTTTTAGTCAAAACAATTTTGCGAATTGCTTCGAATTTCTTTTTGAAATTTGAAAAATTTTGAATTCGGGTCAATCTGACCCCCGTACACTTCGTGAATTTTTAAAAATTTTATACTTGGAATTTTTTCAAAATAATGGTGGCATTTGAAAGATGGCTTGAAAATGAAGGTTTAGCCTAAATTTTAGAATTTTTTACATACTATTTTTTCAGCAATCGAATTTTTAAGTTAAGCTTGAAATCTGGCCAAAAATTAGGAGATGGTGGAAAAGCTTTTTAAAGAGGTTTGAATTGAAATCTAGGCTTTCCACCAAAAAGGATGTTTTTTTCTTTTCAAAACTTTTGCACATATTTTTTTTTTCAAAAAGAATTTTTCAAAAGATTCACAGAAAATATATATATATTTTTTCAAACTAACCTAAGCTCGAAAAGAAATCTAATGTAGATTTTTTTTTCAAAATTTTCCTTTTTGATTTATTTTTCTTTTTCACGAAAATGAGCAAAATCCTTTTTTTTTTTTCAAAAGAGATTGCGGAAAGTAGATCTAATCCTAAGGTTCAGAAAATAAACCTAATCTACTATAGATGATGTGCATCTGATTTTTCTTTGCTGCGCTCGATGTGTGCATGGATCCCGTTTTCATTCCATTTTGTCCTGCACATAAAAAACAAAGTAGAGGCAGATTTGTCAGTGATAGATTAAAAGATTGAAATCAAGAAAAATAACGTTGCCTCCCCGGCAACGGTGCCATTTTACAAAAAGCCATTTTCACTCATTTGGAAGTTGTCGGAAATCATAGTATAGTCGCGAAAAAACGTTCGTCAAAAATTGATTTCTAAAGATAACAAGACATGAGTCCCGATCATTCGTCTCTACTTTTGAAATCGATCTTTTTGCCACTCTACTTTGTTTAGAATCGCATGCTAGTTCGTGATTATTACGTATTTACGTACAACATGCTTAGTTGCAAGAATATTAAGAGTTAGAAACATGCAACATTAATCACTCAAAAGATAATAGCAATCATTAAGCTAATGGTGATTTCAAACAGATAGAGATATATATATATATAAAAATGCATTTTCATTCATTCATTTGGGAGTTGTTGCACAAGGAATCTAGAGGAAAGCTTGTACATAAATGCTTGAAAATTAAATCTAGCTACCAGAAAATGATTGCATACAAGAATCGATGGGGGGATTTCGCATGCATCATTGGGGGAGAAGTAAGACTACACTACTAAGTAGTAAATATACGAAGAGGATAATCTAAATCTAGCAGAATGGAAGGGCATTCAAGGGTGGTCCCCGATGGCCTTTGAATGGTTGAGAGAAGGAGGGGTGGCCAATGGAACTTAGGCCGGCCCTTGGAGAGACGTTGGGGAGCTGATCCAGCTTCTTGGCATGGAGATGGTGGCCTCCATGGTGGTGCTCAACTCGTGGAGGTGGAGTGGAGGTGGAAGTGGCTATTCTAAGTGGAATGGATGCTAAGGAAGTGAATGGGTGCAAATGGCCACCCAAGGGGTCCTTTTATAGACCTAAGGGAAGCTCTCTAGAGAATTATGGAATTCTCTAGAGAGGCCTATGGTGGGAGCTCGTGGGAGAGTGAGAGAGAGAGGGTGGATGGTGGTTTTTAGATCCACCAAATGTGGATCTAAAAATTGAATGGCTCTTGGTTGCTATTGTTGGCAACCAAGGCAACCACACATGGTAGAGAGTTCTAGAGAACTCTAGGCTAGATATTTTCTTGTGGATGGTGTGTGTGAGTGTGTGTGGGTCGAAACTTAGGTGGCTAGGTTGATTAGGTTGGGTTCTAGTGGGTTTAGGTCAAGGTAGGTCTCAAATTGGGGTTATAAACCCTAATTCACTAAGGTAAAATGCAATTAAACTTAATACAAGTTTAATTGGGTATGTGGAAACTTAATTGAGAGTAAAACAACTCAATTAAGTCAGATCTAGGTCAGTTGGACTCTCACTGAGTCCAATTGGATAGTGTGTGCTGAGATCAAGGCTCAATTGGACTTAATGAGTCCAATTGAATAGGCTGATGGAATTGACTAAGATCCAAGTCAATTAGGTTTAGTGAGGACCTAATTAGGTCCTTATGGAGGTCTAGAGGTGATGTACTATGGTTAGGGCACCTTAATTTATGTTCCTATGGGGTTGGCATTGGGTTTAGCGACCTAGAGATCCAAGATCAAGGCTTAAATCTCAAAATAGGAATTGGAGAGCAGTATCAGACGTCTAATAATAGAATCGGATGTCTTATACTCAAAAATCAGAAGTCCAGACTTCTTGTTTCGATATCCAATCAGAGTCAGGAAGGATTTCGGGTTCTATTTTGGGTATTCTGCAGAAATTAGACGTCTGACAAAGTGTCTGGATGTCCAATAACACTGCAGAAGTGGGTTTGAAGTGTGCGGGAGTTGGCTAAGGGTCTTGGACGTCTTAAAACTTATCTGGACGTCCAGAGAAGGGTTGGAACTAGGGTTTTAGGGCTTCCTAGGGTGTTGTGACCTAATCTAAGGGTGGCTAAGGCTTGGGGAAGTCTCTAGGCTATCCTAGGGCTAGGATTGACCTAAGCTCTTCACATTTTACTACTTTATTCCTACTTAATAGAATAACAAACTTTTAACCCCCTTACATTATTATTCCTACATCTAAACTAGGCCTTCTGCTCCAGCTTTGCTACAACTCCTGTTATTCCTGATCCAGCTTCAGATCCAGCTCCTGATCAGCTTATTCCCTACAATCGACATAATGCACTTAATCAGCACATTATCACATTATTTTATGCATAGCTAAAGGAAAGTAGTAAAGATGCAGATAATGCGTATGCATGCATGAATAACCTTAACTTATGCTAAGTCCAAGCCTAATTTACTTCAATTATGACCTATGATTGCTGCGCAATCATAAACCTCATGTGCTGCATTATGCCAGCAAGACCCTTACGAATCCTCAGCAAAACTACACAGTCACTGAAAAAGAACTTCTTGCTATAGTATTTGCTTTGGAAAAGTTTCGATCTTATCTTGTGGGATCCAAGGTTGTGGTGTTCACTAATCATTCTTCCTTAAAGCATCTTCTTGCTAAAAAGGACACCAAACCTTGCCTAATTCGTTGGATTCTGCTACTCCAGGAGTTTGACTTGGAAATTGATGGTAAGAAAGGAGTTGAGGATGTGGTAGCAGATCATCTATCTAGAATCCCTATTGAGGCATCAAACCCTGCTAGCGATATCCAAGAGACTTTCCCTGATGAGTCTCTGATCGTCGTGGAGGCTAAAACTCCTTGGTTCACTGACATAATGAACTATCTAGTCACGGGCATTACCCTCAGTATTTGGGACAAGCAGAAGCGAGACAGGTTTCTTGCTGATGCTAAATTTTATCATTGGGAGGAACCTGAGGTTTTTAGAATAGTCCTTGACCAACTTTTCCGCCATTGCATCCTTGATGAAGAACAAAGAAGTGTTCTGAGTTCCTACCATGACCTCCACTGTGGGGGACATTTTAGTTGAAAAAAGATTGCCCAAAAGGTTCTTTAATCTGGCTTTTGGTGGCCCACATTATTCCGAGATGCACATACATATGTGGGTGCATGTCTATGTTGCCAGCAGACGGGAACCATTAGGAAAAATGATGAGATGCCCAAATAAGTGCCAGTTTATCATCATTCTTATATATTAAAACAAGCCTAGCTCTTAGGATTTTGCTCTGCAAATGGGTTTTTGGGCTGCATTTAGGCATTAACTAGGTTAGGCATGCATTGCAATTTTTCTTATCTTTTTAATGTGTTTTTATGTGTTAGGGTTGAACAGATATACAAATCCTTAAAACCCTAGCACTCAAGAAGGCAACTGGTGAAGAAGAAGCTCAGACTAGGTAGAACTTAGCTTGATCCAACTCACCATAGCTGGAATCCAGCTCACTTGAATTAGGGTTAGCTCATCCTAGCTCCATTCAGCTCATCTCAGCTCAATGGCAGCTCAAGAGAGCTCATCTTAGCTCACCCTAGCTCAGGTCAGCTCAAATCCAGCTCAACTTAGCTGAGTCTAGCTCATCTCAGCTCCCATTAGTACATAGGGAGCTCTAGCTAGCTCAACTGAGTTGACTGGAGTTCACCCCAGCTCTGGTCTAGGTACATCCAGCTCCACTCAACTCCAGACTACCAAAGATGACTTCATTCTAGCTTAGGAAGCTCAAGTCTAGCTCCCGGGGACTCAGCTTAGCTCAACTCAATTGAGCTAAGCTACCTTAGCTACCTCAACCAGCTTGATCCTCCCCGAGAGCACCAGACCCAGCTCACCTCAGCTCATTATGGTAGAAGCTAGCTCACTTTAGCTTGGCTTAGCAGCTAGCAAAGAACTAGCGAGCTAAGCCAACTAGAGTACCTCCATGCCAGCCTCTTCAGAAGCTGCTAGCTCCAATTCAGCTCCAAACTCTGAATATCCAGCTCCTCTCCTCAAACCCTAAGCTCCACATACATACTCCTCTACTTCGTAGTTAGCTAAGCTAGCTTAGCTAACATCTAGCTCCTTGGCAATCCTCTACCTTCAACCTAACCCTAGCTAGCTCCACCAACTAAGCTTACCTAGTCCACCTTAGCTACCTAACCCCTACTCTATTTTGGTGCCAAGATGGGCACCTCCTAGCCCCTCAACTACACCCAAAAGACACCTTGTTTTGGTGCCAAAATACCCTTCTAGAAGCCCTCCCTTTTGGCACCAAAACACTCCCATATCATGGTCCTACACATACCCTACAACCCATCCTAGCCATCCACCTAATCACCCTTCTAGAAGCCTTCATGGTGGCTCCAAAACCAAGGCATCTCTCCATGGTTGGCAGCACCTTTAGGTTTCCATTCACCACCATAACCACCACCTCCACACCCCCCTACTTGGCACCAACTCTCCTTAGCCCTAGGATCACCTAACCGCCTCCATTCTACCATCTTGGCCATCCATCTCAAGAGCCACCTTAACCCCCTCATCCTACCCTATAAAAAAACCAATGTTGAGGTGACACTGCTCGATCATGTTTTAACAGTTAATTACGTTGTAGTATAGGTGATCAAGCGTCGTCAACAAATAAAGATTTTTAGTACTCGAAATCGGAGTATCCGAGGTCGAACACAGGGAGCAATCGAAATTTACTACCAATCCCAAATGTAATTGAACACTCTAATTTACTCAAAACTTGAATTCAAATACAAATGTATGCGATTAAAAAGTAATTATGACAAAAGAGTAAAATTGGACGTCTGATCACAAGATCAGACATCCTAAAAGTTTCCCTTCTTTGAAGATTCTTCTTCTGATCTGGCTTTCTTTCTTCTGCAGTCTTCACTTTGCTTCTTTCTCTTCTGTCTTCCTTCTGTCTTGGTCTTTCTTCTTCTTTCTCTTCTCTCTCTACGAAGGCTTCTTCTTCCTTGGTCTTCTTCTTTGGTTTCTATCTTGGCCTCTCTTCTTTCTTGTCTTCTCTGCAATCTCTCTTCTTCCTGCCTTTACTTCTTTTCTCTTCTGTCTTCTTCTTCTCAGTAGTCTCTCCTTCTTCCATGTCTTCTCTCTTCTGGGAAGGCTTCTTCTCTACCTTTGCTTCTTTTCTTTTGTTCTACAAGGCTTCTCCTTCCTTCTTTTTGTCTGCAGTCCTTCTTTTCTTCCTTCGCTAACTTTCTTCTCTTCTTCGCTCAGCCTACTTGCAAAGAGAGGTGGAAGAAAAACCTACCCTGCCCCTCTACCCGCACATCTCTCTCCCTCTCTGCAATTCACTCAAAGGACACTCTCCCAGAGCCGCGAGTAATCGGGTCGGATTTCGCACCCGGGACCAGGCACACCGGCGTGAGGGTGATGCGCGAGGTGTGCTCAGATAGTGTCAGGTCGGAGCCCACCAGATCCGCAAGGTGAAACCACGGATGAGGCGAGCGTGCATTGGGTGGGGGACCTCACCCCTGTGCATTCGGAGGTGAAGAGCTAATAACACAGAATCACTTTATACCTCTTTAGCCGCTTGTAACTTCACGATGTGGGACTATTAGTCCCACCTTGCTCTCGCGCGCGCCCGCAGAAGACCTTCATGCAATCGCCACAGTTGCGGCCTCAGTTGGTGTTGATTACTAGATCAAATGGCTTCACAGTGCTTGCCCGAGTCCGCTGCACTTGAAGGCTGGAGGTCCTGAAGCGTGAGCTGCTCCGAAGCTGCTTCAACCGTCAATGGCGGCAGGGGCTGAAATAATGTCAAACACAAAACAAGCCTCTCGGCTTAATCAGACCAGCTGGGGACCTTCGTCGTGGCACGGCGAAGGTCGTGCACAGTGAAGCAGGTTGCGGGATGGCATAGGCGTGCGTGCCTAGGTCGTCCTGTGATCGGAAGTGTGGGGGTATTCGGGGGGTTGTGGTGGAGACATAGAGGGATGGTGGATGGACGGAGAGTGTTCCTTGTGGTGAGGCGGAGCTTATGAGACAATTGGTGAGTTGTGTGGAAGTGTGGAGCGACAGGAGCGACTTGCCGGAGGTTGGCCGGTGATGTGGAAGATGAGGGTGGTCAGGCGGTGTCGAGGGGCAATCAATTGAAATAAAATCAGGAAAAGAAAGAGGGGTGGTTGTGGAACAATTCTAACCTACTTACAGGGATGAAGGGGGATGGAGAGGCGAACAGCTGTACCTGCTGTCGCCGGAGAAGAAGCTGCTCAGTGGGGGAGAATGGCAGCGACGATGGGGTTGAGGCAGCGTGCGCGGGTATTGCGCGACGCGAAGGAGAATCAGGAAGATGACTCTGCCACTGGTTTTGTGGCAGAGCAAAGTTGGAGGGAAAGAAAGCTCGTCGGAGCTCGCTGGACCCTTGGTCGGAGAAGAAAGAGAAGATTTTGAGGTGGAAGTTCGGCCAAGTCGAGCTGAAAATGAGAGGCCGGGTTTGGGGGTTCTTTTATAGGCATTGGGCCGTGCTTTCAGAGCGTGGAGGGCATGACATTACCTCCGTCGGCTCGCCGGAGAAGGAAATAGGGTGGATACCCAAATCTCTTGTGCGTTCGCACGTGAGATTGGGTTCACACCAGAGATCATGATTGGCCTCAGATGGAAGGGAAGTCCTCAGAGAATCTCCCTTCCATTTTTGGGAGGGGATCTCTGAGGAATCAGAGAGTATTCCCTCTCTAATCCTCGCCGGAGAAGTATTTTGCCCCAATAATGGCGGAAGGACCAGATTGTAAGGTTGGCGAGGAAGTTAGCGGGCTCTCTGTGATGATTTTCAAAAGATAGGGGCCAAATTATGATTTAGGTGTACTGAATTGCAAAGTAGGTCATGATGACCTCCCTTTAGGTCCAAATTTTGGTATAAACCTAATTTGGACCTAAGGAATCCAATGGTGAAGTTGGATTTTAGGTTTGACTACGTTTGACTAGATATTTTGTGTAAAAACCCAAATTAGGTTAATTGATGAGCTAGGACCCTAATCAAGGTCAAACTGGGTTCACAAGGCCAAATTGGATGTTCTAAACCCTAGAGGATATTTTTCCATGATTTTATAGGGTTTACTTGATTTTAATCCTGACCGGAACCTTGTTGATTTGAGCAGGTCTGTTTTAGGGTTATCAAATGTCATTTAATTCCTAGATTGCACATAAACCCATTTCTGATTGATTCAACCCACTTTTTATTTCATTTAGACCATTTGACCTATGTTTTGTGTCTGAGAAATCCCGTTTATGTACTGCAATGGTAAAATTGTAGTTTTAATCTTTATTTCATGTTTTCTTCTCAGAGCACTTATTCCTTCATTTAGGCCTTCTTCTAGGTTATGTAGGAGCTTTTATCTTCTTTATTGGGTCAAAATGAGCTAGTTATGGCTCATGATGAGGCTATCATCTTACCCCCATGCCTAACTTTTGCTAGTCCCTTAGCAAAATTTCAAGGTTTTAACTTCTGTTCTAGAGCCTGAGTGTCTGTCAATAATCATGATAAGTGCTTCTCCTTTTCTTTTGTGATTTGGTAGGAATGCTGATAATAGGACTAGAGGTACTCAAGTACCAACCAAAATTCGGACCTGACACGCTTTAGCCTCAGTCCACCGCAAAGGTTTCTACGGCCCACAAAAACTAACCTTGGGTTTGTTGGACTCCGCGGTTAAAGTACTCGTGCTTGAGACATTTTTAGCCTAAGTTCAGTTTGCAGTGCGTTTTTTGTAAGAGAGAGATAGAAGATTTATTTGTTTGGAGGGCTTTTCTCTCTCTGTTCTTTTTATTTGTAGCTTTGGATTAGCTTCTCAACATGGTCTATATCGGATTCCTCATCCCCATCATCAATCCTCAAGGGTTCTTGGCTATCGATGCTTTGAGATAGCACCGCCCATGGCAACCCCCAGAACCCTGGCTTTCGAGATTTTGAGATAATCCCGCCCATGGCATTCCGTGGCCGAATTCAGACCCTGGCAATCAACATTTCGTGATAATGCCGCCATGGTATCTGAACCAGCAGAGTGCTTACATGCCCCTAGTAGGATATTTAAATATCCTAAGAGACAAGCACCGAGGAGATGATATGTTGTTACGCATCTTCAAGGGGAATTTCCCACCTCTCCGCTCTGGGAACTCATCCAAATCAACTTGTGTTGATTGGCCGCTCCTAATCTAGGTGACTTTTTCAGAACATGAAATGCTTTTGCGTGATTTGGATGTTTATGCACACTGAACCAGACTGTGTGTGAATTTGGGGTGCTTAGGTTACCAAATCCCGTAAACCGGAGGTCAGTTAACGAGGCCGAATACTTCCTAAGCCTTAGACCTAATACTTATGCTTTGCATTTTTGCCAACCTCTTGAGGATTATCCAGATTTTAGCGGATACATGAATTTTAAGCTAACGAATCTAGCGCAAGAGGCCTAAGACCAGCATTCCTGCTAATCTCTTGTTATGTCTCCTTAGCACTTTTTCTTTTATTTCATTTCTTGATCTGGTCTAGAACTTCAGTTAATTCCTTAATCTTTTACTAATGACTATTTCTTTTTCTTTCTCATTTTATGCTCCTCTTGTCATTTTTGCTCTTTTTCTCCTCCTTATCTTTATGTGGCTCACAAAATTTCCTCCCTCCCCCACTTTTTTGTTCTTTTTCATAATTTTTCAATTTTTTTGTGTTTTTGACACATGTGAATTTTTGTGAGAATCCTTCTGATTTTTTCTTGGTTCTGTATGTATGCACTTTATCACCCCCCCATGCCTAAGTTTTGCAATGTCTCATTGTAAACGGAGGGTGTGAAATAGTGTTGAGGCCACGGACTTAGAACAGGATACATCGGGTGGGTGAATGGGTCAAAAATGACTAATGCAGATGATTTCAAGCTCTGATACGTGTACTAGAGGTGGGATCAACTATCTAACGCTGAACTCAAGGTGCAATAGATGTGGAGTACGGACGGATAATCAGACGGGTCTCTATTTTTGGGATGACGGGTTGCCTCCCGTTAAGCGGTAAATTTGATGCCTTCAGCCGAGCGAAAAATGGGGTGGAGAGGGAGTGGTCAAATCAGTGGAATTTTGTAAAACAAGCACCTTGACTAAGAGCCTGGTTGGTCCAACCAGGTGCTTGTTAAGATCAGTGGGCTGATGATGCAGCCCAAACCCAATGAGTCTGGTGGGTTGATAGATGTAGATCAACAGATGCGGAACCCACCATATGCAATGAAGTTCAAATGAATATGGAAGTGAAAACTCGGGTTTATGGTCAAAGTAGGGTTCCGAAAAATAGTCAATGTAAGGTGTGGAATCCCTACAGGGGTGATCAAAGAATGATGGCTCCTGACTTTCGGTCTGATCAGTGCCAGATACCCGGTATAGATACGGAGTTGAATCATCTGCAAACGGCTCAGTGAGAGGTGAATCAGAGTAGGAATTGAGTCCGGTTGCGGGTCAGGGTAGGGAACAGGTTTTGATTGGTTCTGTATATGTGGAGCAGGTGGCTTCAAAGAAAATTGGCTTGTTATAATCAGGAAGCAGATTTTCTCCAATGTTATGGTCAGATTCAAAATCGTCGGAGAGTTTGCGAAAATGAAAATTTGAATGAGATTCAAGATCGTGAGTTTCACCACCATAGAATAAATCATATGTTGTATACTCAGTAGCCTGACTGGGGTCTAGCCTAAATGTTAATTCTGAGCTTAAAAAGGCATCCTTATCTGGTGGAGGCTCAGGGTCTAAGCTCGTAGGGCAGACCCAATTGAAACCCCACTCGTCCAACTCCTCAATTTCTGTATCGTAGATTGGCATGACTTCCGAAAAATCGATTAGTTCCTCTGAGGATGTTGGCGAGGGATATTCATCAAATCAAGGCCCAAAATTATATTCTTCATTGAAAGATTGATCTTCTTCATATGGGACCTTGAAATCTTCAAAATAGGTTTCAGATCTAGGTTCTAGGCTTAGGATGTGGGTTGAATTACTAGAATCTAGATCTGAATAACCTTCGAGGGTCACCTTATCAGAATAAGGGACAAAATTTACACCCTCGAGAGGTTCAGTTCTACTCTCATTCTTGCAGGAGTTTTGGGATTCTGAAATGGGCTCATCATGGTATTTTTTTGCATTTGGAGCTTCCCAACCTTCTTCAATATCCGGCACATTGTATTCCATTTGGGTTGGGAATCCACAACCATTTTGTGCCTCAAACCTGAGATCAGATTTACCCTCGATGTTGTCCCAAGATAGTTCCTCCTCTGTTTGTGGTATATACAGGTATTTCTGATCAATAAATTGTTTTACTGATCTCAGTATCTCTTCCCGTTTTTCAAGACTATCTTGGTGTTGCTTCCAAAGTCGAGGATTTGTCATACATTGAAGATATTCAATATTGTGCAGTTTTTCTACGTCAATGTATGCAGTAATAATCAAGTCACGGGTTGATCCTTTTGTAGCTTCTGCTAATAGTACTTGGGCACAAGTTATAATATAGGTTGTGGTTGTTGGGACATCAACCTGAATGTTTCCTACTGGTGTTGAGGTTTCTTCATTTTCATAGAATTTCAGGGTATCCTCAATCATTTTATTTCTCATGGATCTCTGATATTCAGGTTTCTTGAATGGTGGTCCTAAGTGGTTTGGCTGCATATTTGGATCAGGTGGTGGAATCCATATGTAGAATCAGAGTTTGAATCAAGATGTAGAATCAAGTTATGAAGCGATCAGATCTGAATAACGAGTCCCACTGAAAATGTGTATGTGTGCTCTAAAGAGAAAAGATGTGGGACTGGAGGTGTTTTTGACCCAATCAAGACACCCAAAGACGTTTGGATGACTATGGAGGTTCGGGGCGGATGGACCTCTGGATCAGAAAGTCGTCCACCTGAGAATTACCTGGGCAGCCAGAGAGGGAGAGTCCTACAAAGACCCCTACACGGTAGAGCATCCCCAGAGGTTACAAGGTTTCCCCCACCCGACCTCTCTTGTCACTGAGATTCCAAGTAGACCAGAATGGGGACCTTGACCTCTTAAGTCTACCACTTTTATTTCAAAGGTGCTTTAGGGTTCTCACTTGAACTTTAGATAGTTTGATGTTGTGACCTAATTTAGAGGTTGGTTGACCCAAGGGGTCAACTTCACCTGACCTGTCCTATAGATGGCAGAATGATTCTAGGTTTGGAGCCTAGAGCTCACCCTGATTTGACTCCCAGGTAAAGAGGTCCAAAAATTTTAAGATTCAAGTGATTTTAGAACTCCTTTTTTCTTAGGGTTTGTCTTATTTAGATCTCTTCAATCAAGGTCTTGGGTGACACACTGATGCGGGAAGGTTTATTTCTCTTTATGCAGGCATGTGTGACTAACACTCCAAGATCCTACTGTAGAAACCCTAATTTGGTTCTATTTCCAATCCTTTTTTCTTTTTCACAAAAATTCTCTTTGGACTTGAAAGTAAGAAATGTGTTGTCCGTAGAGATTAAGTGTTATTTCTATTAGGCACATTAATTTGTGGGATAGAATCTAAAAAAAAATCGCTCCAACTTCAAGAACATTTGAAAAAATTTTTGCAAAATTAGGAAACGTTTGCCTTAAAGATGGTGATTACTACATAAAGATGGCAATTGATTCCAAAATTGATTTTCTTCCTTTTGTCTTTTCAGGATTAGGGGATGGTTTAAGGAAGAAAGGAAATTACCTACCTTGGAGTGGTTGACTTGCAGGAGGGATTTTCTCGTGAAATACCTGCAAGATCAAAACAAAGCAGTGTAGGGCAAGTTAGTGTTCAATATGATAAAAAGAATGTAGAGACTAGTGATAAATTGCGCGTTGCTCCCCAGCAACGGCGCCATTTTGTTGAGGCGACACTGCTCGATCATGTTTTAACAGTTAATTACATACTAGTATAGGTGATCAAGCGTCGTCAACAAATAAAGATTTTTATTACTCAAAAATCGGAGTATCCGAGGTCGAATACAGGGAGAAATCGGAATTTACTACTAATCTCAAATGTAATTGAACACTCTAATTTACTCAAAACTTGAATTCAAATATGCAGTCTTCACTTTGATTCTTTCTCTTCTGTCTTCCTTCTGTCTTGGTCTTTCTTCTTCTTTCTCTTCTCTCTCTGCGAAGGCTTCTTCCTTGGTCTTCTTCTTTGGTTTCTGTCTTGGCCTCTCTTCTTTCTTCTCTTCACTGCAATCTCTCTTCTTCCTGCCTTTGCTTCTTTTCTCTTCTGTCTTCTTCTCAGCAGTCTCTCCTTCTTCCATGTCTTCTCTCTTCTGCGAAGGCTTCTTCTCTGCCTTTGCTTCTTT
Source organism: Thalassia testudinum (assembly GCA_037157565.1). NCBI lineage: Eukaryota > Viridiplantae > Streptophyta > Magnoliopsida > Alismatales > Hydrocharitaceae > Thalassia > Thalassia testudinum. Next base: position 19,518,654 of record JAZHRO010000063.1, read on the forward strand.
TCTTTTGTTCTACAGGGCTTCTTCTTCCTTCTTTTTGTCTGCAGTCCTTCATCTCTTCCTTCGCTAAGTTTCTTCTCTTCTTCGCTCAGCCTACCTGCACAGAGAGGTTGAAGCAAAACCTACCCTGCCCCTCTACCTGCATGTCACTCTCCCTCTCTGCAATTCACTCAAGGGACGCTCTCCTAGAGCCGCAGGTAATCGGGTCGGATTTCACACCCAGGACCAGGCGCACCGGCGTGAGGGTGATGTGTGAGGTGTGCTCAGATAGTGTCAGGTCGGAGCCCACCAGATCAGCAAGGTGAAACCGCAGACGAGGCGAGCTTGCGTTGGGTGAGGGACCTCACCCCTGTGCGTTCGGAGGTGAAGAGCTAATAACACAAAATCACTTTATACCTCTTCAGCCGCTTGTAACTTCACGATGTGGGACTATTAGTCCCGCCTTGCTCTAGCGCGCACCTGCAGAAGACCTTCATGCAATCGCCACATCTGCGGCCTCAGTTGGTGTTTATTATTGGATCAGATGGCTTCGCAGTGCTTGCCCAAGTCCGCTGCACCTGAAGGTTGGAGGTCCTGAAGCCTGGAGCTGCTCCGAAGCTGCTTCAACCGTCAATGGCGGCAGGGGCTGAAATAATGTCAAACACAAAACAAGCCTCTCGGCTTAATCAGACCAACTGGGGACCTTCACTGTGGCACGGCGAAGGTCGTGCATGGTGAAGCAGGCCGCTGGACGGCATAGGCGTGTGTGCCTAGGTCGTCTTGTGACCAGAAGTGTGGGGGTGTTCGGGGGGCTATGGTGGAGGCGTAGAGCAACGGTAGATGGGAGGAGAGTGTTCCTTGTGGTGAGGCGGAGCTTATGAGACGGTTGGCGAGTCGTGTGGAAGTCTGGAGTGACAGGAGCGACTCGCCAGAGGTTGGCCGGTGACATGGAAGATGAGGGTGGTCAGGCGGTGTCGATGGGCAATCAATTGAAATAAAATCGGGAAAAGAAAGAGGGCAGCTTATCGAATAATTCTAACCTACATACAGGGACGAAGGGTTCGGAGAGGCGGACAGCTGTACCTGCTGTCGCCGGAGAAGAAGCTACTCAGTGGGGGAGGACGGCGGCGACGACGGGGCTGAGGCGGCGTGCGCAGGTATTGCGCAACACGAAGGAGAATCAGGAAGATGACTCTGCCACTGGTTTTGTGGCAGAGCGAAGAGGGAGGGAAAGAAAGCTCACCAGAGCTCGCTGGACCCTTGGCCGGAGAAGAAAGAGAAGAATTTGAGGTGGAAGTCCAACCAAGTCAAGCTGAAAATGAGTGGCTGGGTTTGGGGGTTCGTTTATAGGCACTGGGCCGTGCTTTCAGAGTGTGGAGGGCACACCATTACCTCCGCCGGCTCACCGGAGAAGAAAAGAGGGTGGATACCCAAATCCCTCGTGCGTTCGCATGAGCGATTGGGTTCACACCAGAGATCATGACTGGCCTCAGATGGAAGGGAATTCCTCAGAGAATCTCCCTTCCATTTCTGGGAGGGGATCTCTGAGGAATCAGAGAGTATTCCTTCTCTAATCCTCGTCGGAGAAGGATTCCGCACCAATAATGGTGGAAGGACCTGATTGTAAGGTTGGCGAGGAAGTTAGGGGGCTCTCTGCGATGATTTTCAAAAGATAGGGGCCAAATTGTGATTTGGGTGTACTGAATTGCAAAGTAGGTCAAGATGACCTCCCCTTAGGTCCAAATTTTGGTGTAAACCTAATTTGGACCTAAGGAATCCAATGGTGAAGTTGGATTTTATATTTGACTACGTATGACTAGACATTTTGCATAAAAACCCAAATTAGGTTAATTGATGAGCTAGGACCCTAATCTAGGTCAAACTGGGTTCACAAGGCCAAATTGAATGTTCTAAACCCTAGAGGATATTTTTCCATGATTTTTGGAGGATTTACTTGATTTTTATCCTGATCGGAACCTTGTTGATTTAAGCAGGTCTGTTTTAGGGTTATCAAATGTCATTTAATTCCTAGATTGCACATAAACCCATTTCTGATTGATTCAACCCACTTTTTATTTCATTTAGACCATTTGACCTAGGTTTTGTCTCTGGGAAATCCCGTTTATGTACTGCAATGGTAAAATTGCAGTTTTAACCTTTATGTCATGTTTTCTTCTCAGAGCACTTATTCCTTCATTTAGGACTTCTTCTAGGTTATGTAGGAGCTTTTATCTTCTTTATTGGGTCAAAATAAGCTAGTTATGGCTCATGATGAGGCCTTCATCAATCAACACCCACCACCTTACAATCCATCCTTGGCTAGCAAAATACATCTCATACTCTACCTAAAGCTCATGCCCAAGAGAGAAGAAGAAGAAGATTAAGGGGATATTCTGTCCCATTGGTGCCTTCCCCTCTTCCCTTCTCTCTTGTGCCCACACCAGCCAAAGGAGAAGCCAGGTAAGGAAGACCTTTGGAGGAGGTCTTGAAGGTGGTCCATGCCACCTTGGAGGAGAGCTTGAGGGTGGTGCATGCCCACCCTTGGAGGAAAGAATTGAGGTGGAGAGCATCCACCTTGGAGGAGAAATCAACGGAGGAGAAGGAGACCCTCTTTTCAAGCCAAGGAGCAGCTAGGATTAGAGCAAGAAGACTCCCTTCTTCACTAGATTCTGCAAGAGGATTTGTGTTTCTTTTTATTGCTTTCATATTTTCCATTTCTAGTAGAAGCATTCCTCTACATGTTTTTGTAATAGAACACAAATTCTACTAAATCCATTGCCTTCTTTTCAATTTATATTTGCAATTGGTTATCTTTGTTCTAGCACTTTTTCACTTCCACTTCCTAATTACTCTAGGCCTCCACTTGCCCAGAGTGAGCTTAGGGAGGGGTCAAAATTGTCTCTTAAGTTTTAGCTTAGTGATTATAGGTGTTAGTTACTTTTTCATCATAATTCGCATTTTACCCTCATTATTTCAAAACTAAAAAAAAATTATATACTTAAAATACCAAAAGGAAAGATTGAGTTTCCCTTTAAAGCAAGAGATTTGAATTGCAAACTTGCCTCCTTGGACAACCCTAGATACTCCCCTATTTAGGAATATAAATTTAAAAGCTTATGCGATTTTGCGTGTAATAGTGACATTAAAAACCCTAATTACAAATCATGCTTGTTTTCGCATCATGCCCTAGCAACCTATCCTCCCTATCGAGAACTTTCATATTTGGGGCATCGACTTCATGGGTCCCTTTCCTGTGTCCTTCGGATATGAGTACATCCTTATGGTTGTGGACTATGTATCGAAATGGATAGAAGCCATGCCCACATGAACCAATGACCATTCTGTGGTCTTGGGTTTTGTTAAGGCTAATGTCATTTCTCGGTACGGGTATCCAAGGACGATCATAAGTTATGGAGGACCTCACTTCAAGAATGTACACTTCACAAGACTACTCTAAAATTTGGGAGTTAACCACATGATAGCCACATCTTACCATCCCCAAACGAGTGGACAAGTTGAAGTGTCTAATAGGGAGATTAAACAAATTTTAGAAAAAACTGTCACGACTGACCATAAGGATTGGTCTAAAAAACTAAATGACGCTCTTTGGGCCTACAGAACCACGTATAAGATGCCCTTGGGCATGTCTCCTTTCCGTCTTGTCTATGGAAAGGCGTGCCATATTCCTGTTGAATTCCAACATAAAGCCTATTGGGCTATTAAAATTGCTAAGTTGAATCTAGAGAAAGTGGGAAAGGCAGATATGTTAGAGTTAAGTGAGCTTGAGGAGCTTCGTAATGAAGCCTATGAAACTTCTCAAGCTTACAAGCAACGTACAAAGGTCTTCCTTGATAAGCACATTATTAGAAAGACCTTTGAGCCCAACTAGTGGGTCTGGCTTTTCAATTCCAGACTTAAATTATTTCAAGGAAAGCTCAAGTCCTGCTAGGATGGGCCGTACATTGTTATCAATGCCTTCCCTCATGGAGCTGTAGAAATTCGGAACCCTACTTCTGGTGCGAGCTTTAACGTGAATGGCCAATGACTTAAACCTTATGTAACTCTTTTAGATGGCCAGGTTTTGGATACACTTCGGCTTGAGGAGCCTTAGCTCCTCCCACTCTCCTCCTTAGGTGATATTCTTCTATGTCTACATTTTTTCAATAAGGACATTGTCAATCTTAGGCATGGGGGGTTTAACCTGAGGATGTTTGTAGCATTTATAAATATTTGCATACATTTAGGATAGTGATTTATAAAAAAAAAAAATCTTTTATGTTCTTTAGCTAAATTGGCTAGTCCCTAGCAGAAAATTTATCAAGGAGGTGTCATTAAAGATTTTTTTCTAAAATTATTTTTTAAATTTAGAATCTAGTACAGTTACATCCACTTGCACAAAGACTAGGTAATGGATATTTGTAGAAAACCAATAAGCATTTTTAATCTACTGAACCCTTGGACAATTAATAGGGAGTTAGGTGGTCGAGCGTGTTTCTCGTGTTAGAAATCAGGGTTACGAGTAACCCGTCATCTTAGTTGCAAAACACGTTGATCAAATAAAATTTATACCGAAACTCCAAGGGAGTCCCGGGTCGAACACAGGGAGGCGATGTTTACTTTACATGAAAACCGCGCTTCACTTAGTTTCTTATTGGTATTTTAGGGTTTTGATATCTTTTTTGTGCTTTTGAAATTAAAGACAAGAAGAATGAATCACAAGATAGAAATGGAACAAATATGATATATATATCAAGTCAATGTCGATTACAATGAACTATCAAAGCATGAAAAAGAGGGAGGTGAGAGGAAATCTCCTGAATCAGATGTTCAGCGAGACAATGGCACCTGGTGAAAGCTTGGACGAAGGAGGTAAGGAGTGGGACAACGAAGGTGAGGTGGAAGAGGGCGTCAGGTTGAGGAAAGCTTCGGCATGGCTCCAAAATGGAGGTGAGAAGATGGAGGTGATCTGCTACCGGAATGGAGGTGGGAGGACAGCTCCAAGGTGACCTATGAAGGGAGATGGGATGTTGGAGGAGTATTTGGTAGGGCAGAGGTTCGCTACACTAATATTCACCTTGGGAGCTTGAGAACAAGCTTTAATGGGGCATTGGTAGGCTTGCTAGAGCATGGGAGTTGGTGGAAGTAGAGTAAGTAGAGATGGCTTGGAAGGGAGGGGGTGTAGGTCCTTTTATAGTGGAGAAGAGGCTAAAAATGGATAAAGGACCTATAGCGACTTCTAGACTGTTGCTGGAAACGTTGTTGTAGATAGCTGACCTCTGCTCACACCATTCACTGGCTCTACTAGCTTGCAATGAAATAGCGACGGTTGTAAGCATCACTGTAGGTCAGCCCAGGTGTCGCTGAAAGCTGGCGCAAACCACACTTACGCCCGCACTGCACTGCCCCACCTATCATGCTCGCTGACCGCGCGTGCCTTACTATTGCTCACTGGCATGCACATGCGCGCGCGTGCTGCCATGCGCTGGTGCTTTGCATGCGCTGCCGCTGCTGCTGCCATGCACCCGGCTAAATTGCGAATTGGAGGGGCTGTGGGGATTCGAACCCGCACCCCCTTGCAAACCAGTGCTCCAACGGTTACCCCAGACCTTCCCTTGTGTCGTGAGGAGCGGCTTGGTGCAACTGCTTCCTGGCAGTTGGATCTTGATCCAACAACTAGGATTCAAGGGTACAAATGAAGAAGGAATTGGACGGTGCTACTTGCCGGTGCTGGGCCGCCTGGATGGAGCCATGTGGTGCCATCTGGGTCATCCATCTTCTTCCTGTAGAGGGTGCCATGGTACTCAAATCGAGATGATTCCTACAGAGCCAAACTGCGATCGTCGCTCTGGATTCATTCGTACGATCAGATTTTCGATCCGAAACCTATATGGATGTCGCATTGCCCCCTTGGCCTTATAAAATGAAGGAATTAATATACAAAACATACAACTATCCTAAATGCCATGCAATGGATGTTATGCAATATTTATAACATGATATGCAATGCTAAGCATAGGAACTATCATAAATAAATAATTTATCATGAATTTATGTGTATTCATCATATCACCATGCTTACTTTTTGCTAGTCCCTAGCAAAATTAACCTAGATGCTATGTATAAAAGTAGAATCAGGGTTCGAGTAATTTGGTAAAATTTATTGATTCCTTTAGAAAATCTCAACCCTAAGACATAATTACAAAAACTCAATAGTGCCTGGCTGCCTGGCAGAATGCAGATCGTCCAAGCCCTCACCTTATTTGAGAAGAGAAGATAAAAAAATTTTTTCTTGCTTTTCTTCTTTTATAATTTTTTTTTGTACTTTTAGAGTTTGAGAGTTACGGGATAACTTTTTACAGCTACTCAACCCGCCCAAGACTCGAAAAGGACTCTAAGTGCTAAGCATCTTGTGAAAAAAAAGTGAAAGACTCACTAGGCAACCGTTAAAACAGACTTCGGATTTCTACGACCTTAGGTGACCTTGCCTGAAGGTTTATCTTTACGATCGGTAGCTTTCTCCCTACTTTCTTTTATATGGGGTCAACACAAGGGCAAACCCAGTGTATATTACCCAGGTTTATTCTATTTCCCCGCTTCTTCCCTAGGTGTTTTGGGAATTATTAAGGTTTTTTTTTTTGTGAGCTGGGTTCTGAACAACCGGCCAATGAGTTGTTACCATTGCAGCTTGCCAGCCATACTCGTGCAGTGAAGTGTGGTTTTATTTGTTTCCTTTTTTCTCCTTTCTTTTCTATTTTTTTTTTCCTTTTTTTTTTAAGTAGATGGCTTTCCTAATCTAAGATTTAGCTAAAGGCAGTACAATTAAAACGATCTTGTGGCTGGGCTCTGGACAATCGACCGATGAGCTGTTACTACTGACAACTTGCCAGCCATACCACCCAAGTCGGTCCATTAGCTACCCAATTTTCATAAAAATCGTCGGAAAGTGAGTCAGTGCAAAAAAATGTGTGTAGATGCTTAGGCTTAAAGTCGTCTCAAATCAGAAGGGGGATTGATAAGTCGCATACTTATCATCCCAAATTATTTACCAAATTAAAATAAATTTTAATTGGCGAGGACTCGAGACTAAATCCACATTTGAGTGGACACTTTTGCTAATTAAGCTCGAAGACCTGAAGAGTCTAAGTATTCAGGTCTCAAAGTATCAATTCCTGAACTTTACGACTCCTAATGCCTAAGTTCTCATCTCCTAATTCTAAATTTTTTTTTATCTTTTCAAATTTTCATTTTTTCATTATTTTTTAACAAGAAGCAAATAACAAGAACTCACTGTTACAACTGATAAAATGGTTATAAAATATGTCCAACCCCCCATGCTTAGCTATTTCAATGTCCTCATTGTGAAAAATGAAAGCATGCATGAGAGTAGAAGTGGAAGAATAGCACCTAGTTTCCGTGAGACTCTGGTTAGCTTGGAACAGTCTTTATATGTGCTGAGTTTAGTGCCTTCAGCTAGGTGATGATCAGCCTATGGTGGTTATGGTAAGGTAAGAGCAACCTTATCCGAGAAAGGTTTAGGGAGCACATGGCCAACAAAGGGTTTGAGACACTGTCCATTGACCTTGAAAATATTACCCGTCTTTGGGTTAGAGACTTTGACAGCCCCGTTAGGGAAAATCCAGTTAATAACATATGGGACACCCCACTTAGACCTGAGTTTACTGGAGAAAAGCTTCAATCGAGAATCGAAAAGCCAGACCTTCTGGTTTGGCTCAAATCTCTTACCTGAAATCATCTGGTCATGGAGAGCTTTGGTCCTTGCCTTATAGATTCTGGCATTTTTGTAAGCATCATTTCGAAGCTCCCTCAACTCAGATAGTTGGAGTTTCTTGGTTTTCCCGGCCAAATCAAGGTCCACATTACATTTCTTGATGGCCCAAAATGCCCAGTGTTCAAGTTCTTCGGGTAACTGACACTCCTTCCAAAACACCAGAAGGAACGAAGACATACCGATAGGCATTTTGTACGTCGTACGGTATGCCCAAAGAGCATCATCTAGCTTTTGGGTCCAGTTCTTCCTATCAGGCCTAACGATTTTCTGTAAAATGTTCTTAATCTCTTAATTGGAGACCTCGACCTGTCCATTTCGTCTGAGGGTGGTAAGGTGTGGAAATCCAATGGCTCACCCCGTATTTCGCCAGTAAATTCCAAAACTAGGCATCAGTGAAATGTGTGCCACCATCACTGATAATTACCCTAGGAACCCCGAACCGACTGAAGATATTTCTCTTCACAAAATCGATGGCCACCTTGTGGTCATTGGTCCGGGTGGGAATTGCCTCAATTCACTTGGACACGTAATCAACAATGACCAGAATATACTAGTGTCGAAATGAAGGAGGGAAGGGTCCCATAAAGTCAATGCTCCAAATGTCAAAAATTTCGACGGAAAGAATTGGGTTCAGGGGCATCATATCTCTCTTAGCCATGTTCCCGAGTGTTTGGCATTGGGTGCATGACTTAGAGAATTCCTGGGCATCCTTAAATAATGACGGCCAATAGAATCCAGATTGCAAAATTTTTACTGCCAACTTTTTCCCGAAAAAGTGTCCACCACACGTAGATGTGTGACAGAACTCAAGTATGCTATGGAACTCGACTTCCAGGATGCATCGGCAAATAATCTGGTCTACGCCAATGTGGTACAGCTCGGGATCATCCCAAAAATAATATTTGGCCTCAGATACAAGTCTATCCCATTGTTGCCTGGTCCAATCCTGGGAGACTTGACCAATACCCAAATAATTGAAAATATCTACAAACTAGGGGTTTGGATTCCTGAGACTGTGAGGATAGTTTCATTCAGAAACATATCAGAGATCGGAACATCCGGATGAGGAGAATCAATTAGGATTCTCGAGAAGTGATTCGCCACTACATTTTATGCCCTAGCTTTATCCCTGATTTCAAGATCAAACTCTTGAAGCAATAGAATCTAGCGAATAAGCTGGGGTTTGGCATCCTTTTTGGCCAAGAGATGTTTCAAGGCCGAGTGGTCAGTATAGATGATGACACGAGAACCTAATAGATAAGCCCTGAATTTTTCTAAAGTGAAAACTACGGCTAGCAATTCTTTTTCTATAATGGTGTAGTTCCTCTGGGCCACATCCAGAGTTTTACTAGCACAGTAAATCACAGAGGGCTTTTTCTCAATCTTTTGATCCAAGATAGCCCCGACGGCATAATCAGATGCATCAGCCATAATCTCAAATGGGGCTGTCCAGATTGGTGATTGCAATACTGGGGCACAAGTGACTGCCGTTTTCAATAAATCAAATGCCTTACAACATGATTCATCAAACTCAATCGGCGCATTTTTGGTCAAAAGGTTACTCAAGTGCCCAGCAACCTTCGAGAAATCCTTAATGAATCTTCTGTAAAAACTCACATGCCCATGGAAAGAGAGAATCTATTTTACGGATGCAAGTGGAGGAAGTCTAGAGATAGCATCCACCATAGCTCTATCAACTTCAATTCCCCGATTAGAGACCACGTGACCCGGAACGATGCCTTCTTGAGTCATAAAGTGCTCTTTTCCTAGCTAAGGACCAATCGTGTTTTGATGCATCTCTAAAGGATCAATTCCAGGTTAGCCAGGCAAGACTCAAAAGAATCTCTAAAAATAGAGAAATCATCCATGAACACCTCAAAACAATCTCCCACCATGTCAGAAAAGATGGCCAGCATGCACCTTTGGAAAGTCGCAAGCACATTGCAAAGCCCGAATGGCATTCTATGGAATGCAATGGTTCCGTAGGGACATGTGAAAGTTGCCTTTTCCTAGTCTTCGGGATGGATAGGGACTTGGTTATATCCCAAATAACCATCCAAGAAGCAAAAATATTTTTTGCCCAGCTAACCTTTCGAGGATTTGATCAATGAATGGCAAGGGAAAGTGATCCTTTTTAGTGGCTGTGTTCAGCTTCTTATAGTTAATACAGACTCTCCAAGCAGAAGCTGAACGAGTGGTGAAGGTTTCCCCTTTCTCATTAGTCATAACAGCTATTTCCGCCTTCGTAGGTACAATCTGAACGGGGCTAACCCATAGACTATTTGAGATTGGGTAAATAATCCTAGCATCGAGCCACTTAATTATCTCCTTCTTGACCACTTCTTGCATATTCAGGTTTAGTCTCCTTTGCATTTCACGAGAAGGGCAGGATCCATCTTCCATGAAAATAGATGATTACAATAAGATGGCTCGATCCCCTTAAGGTCGTCGATGGTCCAACCAATTGCCTCCTTGTTGTTCTTAAGGACCTTAATCAACATCAATTCTTGCTCCTTAGTCAAATCAGTACTAATAATCACAAGGAGCGTGTTTTCAGGTCCTAAGATCTCATATTGCAAATTTTTGGGCAATGGTTTTAATTCCAGCTGTGGTGGGTTTAGAATAAAAGGAAGGGAGGATGCTGATGAAGATTCATCAGGACGATCCAGTGGAAGAGGCTTGGAATGAACAAAATCAACATCCTCTTCAGGATGTGGCAGGTCTACCATGGAGGAGGGTTGTGGGTTGGGTTCGCTAAAGCTAATGGAGTCCACAAGTGCATTGATTGTCATACACGTCTCAAGATCCTGATCCTTGAGTTCCTCAATGAATCCACAATCCTCAAATCCTCTTATCACCTTAAAAATATCCAGAGTTAATTTCTTATCCCCAAAGGCGATATCCATACTACCACTTTCACAGTTTATGTTGGCCTTCGTGGTAGCTAGGAACGAATGCCCTAGAATGATGGGCGTGTTCCTCAAATCATTCGGTACATCCATGTCAAGGACGAGGAAATCTACAGGAAAATAGAAATCCTTGACCTTGACAATTACATCCTCAATAATGCCTCTTGGTGTGTTGACCGATCGGTCTGCTAATTGTAGCGTTACTAAGGTTTGCCTGAGTTCACCTAACCCAAACCTCTCATAAATGGAAGTTGAGATTAGGTTGATGGATGCACCTAGGTCCAATAGTGCTCTATCAAAAGTGTATTCCCTAATAATGCATAAGATCAAGGGGGCACCTGGATCTTTCTTCTTTTGAGGAAGGTGATGTCGGATCACAGAACTTACCTACTCAGAGTGAATCACCTTCCTCAGAGTGGGTTCTCTCGACTTACGCTTTTGGGTACGTAGTTCTTTCAAGAATTTAGCATAAGTCGAGATGTGTTTAATAGCATTGAGGAGCGAAATATTGATCACATACCCGCAAAGCAGCCGGAAAGGAAAGAAAGACTTTTGACCTCCCCTCCCAGAGGAATGGTAGTTCAGAGCCCACCCGTTTGCTGCCGAGAATCAGAAGGGGCAGGGCCCAACTTGTACCACATGTCTAGGGTTTTCTTCTTGGTTTTCAATAGGGCCTCAGGGATTGGGATATGGGTGGAATTTTCAATTTTCGATCCCTGGGCCTTATTGTCTTCTTCAGCCTCCTCCTTCTCTTTCTCAAACTCCTCAGGATTTTGTCTTCTTGAAGGTAATTCAAGGTTCTGGGTCTGCTTCCCACTTCTCAAGGTGACAGAGTTTTCATAGCCATAAGGGTTTGGGCCTTGAGGTGGATTAGTGAAGATTGGAGGGCGTTGGTTGGTTATGTAACCAGAGGAAGAAGACGGACCCTGCTCAACCACCTGAGCATGTGCGTGTGGGTCCCTTTGATTCCCGTACCCTTGGGTTCTATTGCCCTGATTTTGCAACCAAGTCCATTTTATCTAGTTTATTACAAATTAATTCCATGTCAAATGAATGAGAATCCTGGATCTCATTAGCACTTGACCTAGGTTGTTGGGACCAGTTGAATGCATCCATGGAGGCATGATTAATTGAGTTCTCGCTCATTTCCTAAAATAGGTCGTATGCGCTATCTGCATCCCTGTTGAGGAAATTGCCTCTACAGGAGGCGTCCACGTGATTACGGAGTTGCTCAACCAACCCATAATAGAAAATCTGCACAAGTTGCCATTTCGGCACCTCGTGGTGTGGACACTTCCTCAAAAGTTCCTGGAATCACTCTTAGGCACCATGAAACGATTCCCTCGACCACTAGGTGCAAGTGGTAATCTCCCGTCGCAAGGCATTGGTCCTTCCGATAGGGAAGAATTTCTTCAAGAAAGCCGACTTAAGAGTAGCCCAAGTTTCAATCGACCTTCCTATAGTCCGGTACCAATGTGCGGCCTTATCCCTAAGAGAGTGGGGGAAAAGCCTCATGATCATTTGCTCTTCATTCACATTCCTTGCTCTCGTGGTCTGAACCAAAGTGGTCAGATCCTCTAGGTGCTGGAATGGGTCCTCTAAGCCAAGCCCATGGAAATGCTTATTCAAACTTAAGACTTGGGGTTTGATTTCTATGTCTCCAGCAGGAATCATGACGTCGGGATGTTCCCCATAGTTTGAAGGATCCTAAAAATACTTCAAGGGCTGAGCGTCCTGACCATGCATGTGTTGGAACCATTGCTGTATCTACTGCAATTCTTCCGATTGCCTCTGAATCAGCTCCTGCTGGTTCGAAGGTGGGGGAGGTAGTTGTTGACCAACCATGGGATCTGCTTGGCTATAGCTCAACCTCTGCCTCCTAGAATGTTCTAAAGGTCCTTCCAATCTAGGGTTCAATTACCTCCTCCCAAGCATACACTGGAAGGAAGTCGGAAGGACGGGGAAAAGTGGGAACCCTGCAACACAAGAATACAAGCATGTCCTTAGATGGGGTAGCCTACGGTCTACTGATTCTTAGAATCCGTCCTAATATTATGGATGATTTACTCTACTTATTTACAAGCAATCCAACCAATTAAAAGGGACTGGGGAGAAGGTTCTTCCTTTGGCTTGCGCCTCTAGCTCCTAGTGTACCCCCAGCCGCGATCGTTTGATGCTACTCCCCTAGCTAGGCATCTAATTGACTAATATAAGAAGGTTAATCATGAATAATCTTAATCTGGATCCCGACGAGCGAATGAATCCTTAGGGCCAATGTCTAATTGATTTTAGTTAAGCTTTGGGAAATTAGTGCTCCGGAATGTGATGGGCCCTTAATGGGTTGTGCCCTTAATGATTTGTTTGAGAACGTGTCAATGTGCACAACCAAGAGGTTTTCAAGCAAGATTATTAATGGTGAGGTGAGTTTTAAGATTTGAATCTTGCTTAATAGCTTTTAGGATTCAAATATTAGGTGTGTTCAACCATCTTTTGTAAGGCAAACCAAGTTTGTTGTTGAAAGCACGTGATCAAGTATTTTCCTTTAGAAATCAAGAAAAATATGGAGTGCCCGGCTTGACTTAATTGTTGAATCCTATCGGGCAGCTAGAAAATGAACCTCTTTTAGATTAGGTTGTATGGCCCAAACAATTCACTCAATTGGCTCAAATGCACCACCGATTAAGGCACACAAAAAGGTGCTTAACCTAATTTGATTTCTACTCTTTTATGTGTTGAATTCGTGTACCAGGCCCACAAGTTGGAAGCCCGGTTGGGTAGATGAAAATCAAGTCCGATTATATGCCTCAAATGTGGGTGTATAGAGTATGTAAACTGATTCGTCCCACATAAAATATCTTTTTATTTTTTATTTTATATAAGATGTGGGTGAGATGGGTGAAGGTGGCAAAGAAGACAAACAAAGTCTATCCTAGGGTTTATGCAAACACCTAAGTAGATTAGGTCTTGGTCATGATTGTGGTGAAATGAACTAGTGGGGGCAAATGTGGGGGACACTTACAGAGTACTCTACCTGCACATTACACTGATCTACCATGCTTAGATCTCCATGTTAGGGTACCAGCAAGATAGTAGATCAAAGACAAGTAGGGTTAATGCTATGTAATTGCAAAGAAATGTAATAAACAATAAAGTAAATTTTGTTGTTGATGAGAGCCTCATCATGAGCCATAACTAGCTCATTTTTACCCAATAAAGAAGATAAAAGCTCCTACATAACCTAGTAGAAGGCCTAAATGAAGGAATAAGTGTTCTGAGAAGAAAACATGAAATAAAGGTTAAAACTGCAATTTTACCATTACAGTACATAAACGGGATTTCTCAGAGACAAAACATAAGTCAAATGGTCTAAATGAAATAAAAAGTTGGTTGAATCAATCAGAAATGGGTTCGTGTGCAATCTAGGAATTAAATGACATTCGGTAATCCTAAAATAGACCCGTTTAATTCAACAAGGTTCCGATCAGGAAAAAAATCAAGTAAATCCTCTAAAATTTATGTAAAAATATCCTCTAGGGTTTAGAACACTTAATTTGGCCTTTGGAACCCAGTTTGACCAAGATTAGGGTCCTAGCTCATTAATTGACCTAATTTGGGTTTTTATGAAAAATGTTTAGTCAAACATAGTCAACCCTAAAATCCAACTTCACCATTGGATTCCTTAGGTCCAAATTAGGTTTGTACAAAAATTTGGACCTAAGGGGAGGTCATCTTGACCTACTTTGCAATTTAGTACACCCAAATCACATTTTGGTCCCTAACTTCTGAAAATTATTGAGAGAGCCCCCTAACTTCCTCGCCAACCTTGCAATCAGGTCCTTCCGCCATTATTGGGGCAGAATCCTACTCTGGCGAGGATTAGAGAGGGAATACTCTCTGATTCCTCAGAGATCCCCTCCCAGAAATGGAAGGGAGATTCTCTGAGGAATTCCCTTCCATCTGAGGCCTGCCATGATCTCAGATTTGATCCCAATCTCTCGTGCGAACGCACGAGGGATTTGGGTATCTACCCACTTTCCTTCTACGGCGAGCCGTCGGAGATGGATACGTGCCCTCCAAGCTCTGAACACACGGCCCAATGCTTATAAAAGAACCCCCAAACCCGGCCGCTCAATTTCAGCTTGACTTGGCCGGACTTCCACCTCAAATTCTTCTCTTTCTTCTCCGGCCAAGGGTCCAGCAAGCTCCGACGAGCCCCCATCCCCTCCCTCTTCGCTCTGCCACAAAACCAATGGCAGAGTCATCTTCCTGATTCTCCTCCGTGTCGTGGAATACCCACGCACGCCGCCTCAGCCCCATCGTCGCCGCTGTCCTTCCCCACTGGGCAGCTTCTTCTCCAGTAACAGCAGGTATAGCCGTCCGCCTCTCCGTCCCCCTTCGTCCCTGTAAATAGGTTATAATTGTTCCACAGCCTCCCCTCTTTCTTTTCCCGATTTTATATCAATTGATTGCCCCTCCACACCGCCTGACCACCCTCATCTTCCACGTCACCGGCGGACCTCCAGCGAGTCGCCCCCACCATTCCGCCCCTCATACGCCTCGCCGACGCTCACATAACCTCCGCCTCACCACAAGGAACAACCTTCGCCCACCCATCATCCCTCTATGCCTCCACAACAGCCCTCCGAACACACCCACACCTCCGGTCACAGGACTACCTAAGCATGCACGCCTAGGCCGTCCCACGGCCTGCTGCACCGTGCACCACCTTCGCCGTGCCACGGCGATTGTCCTCCGGTGATCTGATTAAGCCGAGAGGCTTGTTTTGTGTCTGACAGTTTTCAAGCCCCTTCCGCCATTGACGACAGTGAAGAAGCTCCAAGCTCGCTCTAGGCTTCAGGACGTCCAGGCTTCAGGTGTAGTGGACTCGGGCAAGCAATGCGAAGTCATCTGATCCAGCAAGGAACGCAGCGAAGCCCGCAGCCTTGGCAATCGAAGAAGGTCTTCTGCGGGTGCGCGCGAGAGCAAGGCGGGACTAATTGTCCCACATCGTGAAGTTACAAGTGGCTGAAGAGGTATAAGGTGATTTTGTGTTATTAGCTCTTCGCCTCCGAATGCACAGGAGTGAGGTCCCTCACCTAACGCACGCTCGCCTCGTCCGCGGCTTCATCTCGCGGATCTGGCAAGCTCCGACCTGACCCTATCTGAGCGCACCTCGCACATCACCCTCACGCCGGTGCGCCTTGTCCCGGGTGCGAAATCCAACCCGATTACTCGTGGCTCTGGGAGAGCGTCCTTTGAGTGAATTGCAGAGAGAGAGACGTGCGGGTAGAGGGATAGGGTAGGTTTTGCTTCCACCTCTCTGTGCAGGCAGGCTGAATGTTGAGGAAAAGAGACTAAGCTGCAAGGAAGAAGAAGCGAAGAAGTAGAAGAAGAGGCTAAGTGAGGTAGAGAAGAGAAGGAAGAAAGAAGGACTGCAGAGAGAAAGAAGAAGAACTGCAGACAAAAAGAGGAAGAAGAGAAGAGACCAAAGAAGAAGCCTTCGCAGAAGAGTGAAGAGAAGGAAGGAAGAGAGATTGCAGAAGAAAGAAAGCAAAAGAAAAAGGGAAAACACTTTTAAGACGTCTGATCACAAGATCAGACATCCAATTTCATTCTTTTGTCATAATTACTTTTTAACCACATACATTCATATTTTATTATAATTTTGAGTAAATTAGAGTGTTCAATTACATTTGAGATTAGTAGTAAATTCCGATTGCTCCCTGTGTTCGACCTCGGATACTCCGATTTTCGAGTAATAAAAATCTTTATTTGTTGACGACGCTTGATCACCAATACTACGACGCAATAACTGTTAAAACATGATCGAGCCAGTCGCTTCAACATTTTGGCGCCGTTGCCGGGGAGCAACGCGCAATTTACCACTAGTCTCTACATTCTTTTTATCATATTGAACACTAACTTGACCTACTTTGCTTTGTTTCGATCTTGCAGGTATTTCACGAGAAAATCCCTACCACAAGTCAATCACTCCAGGACAGGTAATTTCTTTTCTTCCTTAAACCATCCCCTAATCCTGAAAAGACAAAAGGAAGAAAATCAATTTAGGAATCAATTGCCTTCTTTATATAGTAATCACCATCTTTAAGGAAAACATTTTCTAATTTTGCGAAAAATTTTTCAAATGTTCTTGAAGTTGGAGCGATTTCTTTTTAGATTCTATCCCACAAATTCATGTGCCCAATATGAATAACGGTTAATCTCTACGGACAACACATTTCTTGCTTTCAAGTCCAAAGAGAATTTTTCTGAAAAAGAAAAAAGGATTGGAAATATAACCAAATTAGGGTTTCTACAGTAGGATCTTGGAGTGTTAGTCACACATTCCTGCATAAAAGGAAATAAACCTTCCCGCATCTATGTGTCATCCAAGACCTTGATTGAAGAGATCTTAACAAGACAAACCCTAAGAAAAAAAAGAAGCTCTAAAATCACTTGAATCTTAAAATTTTTGGACCTAATAACCTGGGAGTCAAATCAGGGTGACCTCTAGGCTCCAAACCTAGAATCATTCTGCCATCTATAGGACAGGTCAGGTGAAGTTGACCCCTTGGGTCAGCCAACCTCTAAATTAGGTCACAACATCAAACTATCTAAAGTTCAAGTGAGAACCCTAAAAGCACCTTTGAAATAAAAGTGGTAGACTTAAGAGGTCAAGGTCCCCATTTTGGTCTACCTGGAATCTCAGTGACAAGAGTGGTCGGGTGGGGGAAACCCTGTAACCCATGGGGACGCTCTACCGTGTAGGGGTCTTTGCGAGACTCTCCCTCTCTGGCTGCCCAGGTAATTCTCAGGTGGACGATCTTCTGATCCAGGTGTCCATCCGCCCCGAACCTCCATAGTCATCCAAACATCTTTGGGTGTCTTGATTGGGTCAAAAACACCTCCAGTCCCTCATCTTTTCTCTTTAGAGCACACATACACATTTTCAGTGGGACTCGTTATTCAGATCCGATCGCTTCATAACTTGATTCTACATCTTGATTCAAACTCCGATTCTACATCTGGATTCCACCACCTGATCCAAATATGCAGCCAAACCACTTAGGACCACCATTCAAGAAACCTAAATATCAGAGATCCATGAGAGATAAAATGATTGAGGATGCCATGAAATTCTATGAAAATGAAGAAACCTCAACACCAGTAGGAAAAATTCAGGTTGATGTCCCAACAACCACAACCTTTATCATAACTTGTGCCCAAGTACTATTAACAGAAGCTACAAAAGGATCAACCCGTGACTTGCTCATTACTGCATACATTGAGATAGAAAAACTGCACAATATTGAATACCTTCAATGTATGACAAATCCTCGACTTTGGAAGCAACACCAAGATAGTTTTGAAAAACGGGAAGAGATAATGAGATTAGTAAAACAAGTTACTGACCAGAAATACTCGTATATACCACAAACAGAGGATGAACCATCTTGGGACAACATCGGGGATAAATCTAATCTCGGGTTCGAGGCACAAAATGGTTGTGGATTCCCAACCTAGATAGAATACATTGTGTCTGATATTGAAGAAGGTTGGGAAGCTCCAAATGTAGGAAAATACCATGATGAGCCCATTCTAGAATCCCAAAACTCCTGCAAGAATGAGAGTAGAACTAAACCTCTCGAGGGTGTAAATTCCGTCCCTTATTCTGATAAGGTGACCCTCGAAGGTTATTCAGACCTAGATTCTAGTAATTCAACCCACATCCTAAGCCTAGAACCTAGATCTGAAACCTATTTTGAAGATTTCAAGGCCCCATATGAAGAAGATCAATCTTTTAATGAAGAATATGATTTTGGGCCTCGATTTGATGAATATCCCTCGCCAACCTCCTCAGAGGAACGAATTGATTTTTCGGAAGTCATGCCAATCTATGACATAGAAATTGAGGAGTTGGACAAGCAGGGTTTCAATTGGGTCTGCCCTACTAGCCTAGAACCTGAGCCTCTACCAGATAGGGACACCTTTTTAAGCTCAAAATTAACATTTAGGCTAGACCCCAATCAGGTTGCTGAGTATAGAACATATGATTTATTCTATGGTGGAACTCATGATCTTGAATCTCATTCAGACTTTGGCCTTCGCAAACTCTCCGACGATTTCGAATCTGACCATAACATTGGAGAAAATCTGCTTCCTGATTATAATGCGCCAATCTTCTTTGAAACCACCTGCTCCACATATACAGAACTAGTCAAAACCTGTTCTCTACCTCAACCAGCAACCGGACTCAATTTCTATTCCGATTCACCTCTCATTGAGCCGTTTGAAGATAATTCAACTCCATATCTATACCGGGTATCGGGCACTGATCAGACCGAAAGTCAGGAGCCATCATTCTTTGATCACCCCTATAGGGATTCCACACCTTACATTGATTATTTTTCGGAACCCTACTTTGACCAGGCTGATTCGACTCAGCCTAAACCCGAGTTTTCACTTCCATATTCATTTGAACTTCTCTACATATGGTGGGTTCTGCATCTGTTGATCTACATCTATCAACCCAATAGACTTATTGGGTTTGGGCTGCATCATCAGCCTACTGATCTTAACAAGCACCTGGTTGGACCAACCAGGCTCTTAATCAAGGTGCTTGTTTTCCAAAACTCCACTGATTTGACCACTACCTCTCCACCCCATTTTCCGCTTGACTGAAGGCATTAAATTTAGCGCTTAACGGGAGGCAACCCATCATCTCAAAAACAGAGACCCGTCTGATTATCTGTTCGTACTCCACGTCTATTGCACCTTGAGTTCAGCCTTAGACAGTTGATCCCACCTCTGGTGCACATATCAGAGCTTGAAATCGTTCGCATTAGTCATTCCCGACCCATTCACACACCCAATGTATCCTGTTCTAAGTCCCTGACCTCAACATTATTTCACACCCTCCATTTACAATGAGGACATTGCAAAACTTAGGCATGGGGGGGTGATAAAGTGCATACATACAGAACCAAGAAAAAGTCAGGAGTCTCACACACAAAAATTTTTGCATATGTCAAAAACACAAAAAAATTGAAAAATTATGAAAAAGAACAAAAAATGGGGGAGGGAGGAAATTTTGTGAGCCACATATTCATAAGGAGGAGAAAAAGAGCAAAAATGACAAAAAGGAGCACAAAATGAGAAAGAAAAAGAAATAGTCATTAGTAAAAGATTAAGGAAATAACTGAAGTTATAGACCAGATCAAGAAAAGAAATAGAAGAAAAGTGCTAAGGAGACATAACAAGAGATTAGCAGGAACGCTGGTCTTGGGCCTCTTGGGCTAGATTCTTTAGCTTAAAAATTTACGTATCTGCTAAAATCTGGATAATCCTCAAGAGGTTGAGGAAAATGCGAAGCTTAGGTATTAGGTCTAAGTCTTAGGAAGTATTCAGCCTCGCTAACTGACCTCCAATTTGCAGGATTCGGTAACCTAAGCACCCCAAATTCACACACAGTCTAGTTCAGTGCGCATAAACATCCAAATCACGCAAAAGCGTTTAATATTCTACAAAAGTCACCTAGATTAGGAGCGGCCAATTAACACAAGTTGATTTGGACGAGTTCCCAGCGCGGAGAGGTGGGAAATTCCCCTCGAAGATGCGTAACAACATATCATCTCCTCGATGCTTGTCTCTTAGGATATTTAAATATCCTACTGGGGGCATGTAAGCACTTTGCTGGTTCAGATACCATGGGCGGCATTATCATGAAATGTCGATCACCAGGGTCTGAATTCGGCCACGGAACGCCATGGGTGGGATTATCTAGAAATCTCGAAAGCCAGGGTTCTGGGGGTTGCCATGGGTAGTGCTATCTCGAAGCATCGATAGCCAGGAACCCTTGAGGATTGATGATGGGGACGAGGAATCTGATACAAACCGTGTTGAGAAGCTAATCCGAAGCTAGAAATAAAAGGAAAAGAGAGAGAAAGCTCTCCAAACAAATAAATCTTCTATCTCTCTCTTACAAAAATGCACTACAAACTGAACTTAGGCTAAAAATGTCTCAAGCACTGGTGCTTTAACTGCGGAGTCCAACAAATCCTAGGTTAGTTTCTGTGGGCCTTAGAAACCTTTGCGGAGGATTGAGGCTAAAGAGGAACATGTCCGGATTTTGGTTGGTACTTGAATACCTCTAGGCCTATTGTCGGCATTCCTACCTAATCACAAAAGAAAAAGAAAAGCACTTACACTCAGGGTCTAGAACAGAAGTTGAAACCTTGAAATTTTGCTAAGGGACTAGCAAAAGCTAGGCATGGGGGTATGATGAGAGCCTCATCATGAGCCATAACTAGCTCATTTTGACCCAATAAAGAAGATAAAAGCTCCTACATAACCTAGTAGAAGGCCTAAATGAAGGAGTAAGTGTTTTGAGAAGAAAACATGAAATAAAGGTTAAAACTGTAATTTTACCATTGCAGTACATAAACGGGATTTCTCAGAGACAAAACATAGGTCAAATGGTCTAAATGAAATAAAAAGTTGGTTGAATAAATCAGAAATGGGTTCGTGTGCAATCTAGGAATTAAATGACATTTGGTAACCCTAAAATAGACCTGCTGAATTCAACAAGGTTCCGATCAGGAAAAAAATTAATTAAACCCTCTAAAATTCATGTAAAAATATCCTCTAGGGTTTAGAACACTTAATTTGGCCTTTGGAACCCATTTTGACCTAGATTAGGGTCCTAGCTCATTAATTGACCTAATTTGGGTTTTTATGCAAAATATTCAGTCAAACGTAGTCAAACCTAAAATCCAACTTCACCATTGGATTCCTTAGGTCAAAATTAGCTTTGTACCAAAATTTGGACCAAAGTGGAGGTCATCTTGACCTACTTTGCAATTTAGTACACCCAAATCACATTTTGGTCCCTAACTTTTGAAAATCATCGCAAAGAGACCCCTAACTTCCTCGCCAACTTGCAATCAGGTCCTTCTGCCATTATTGGGGCAGAATCCTACTCCGGCGAGGATTAGAGAGGGAATACTTTCTTATTCCTCAGAGATCCCCTCCCAGAAATGGAAAGGAGATTCTCTGAGGAATTCCCTTCCATCTGAGGCCTGCCATGATCTCTGATTTGATCCCAATCTCTCGTGCGAACACACGAGGGATTTTAGTATCTACCCACTTTCCTTCTCTGATGAGCTGTCGAAGACGAATACTTGCCCTCCAAGTGTTGAACACCCGGCCCAATGCCTATAAAAGAACCCCCAAACCCGGCCACTCAATTTTAGCTTGACTTGGTCGGACATCCACCTCAAATTCTTCTCTTTCATCTCCAGCGAAGGGTCCAGCGAGCTCCGGCCAGCCCCCCTCCCCTCCCTCTTCGCTCTGCCACAAAACCAGTGGCAGAGTCATCTTCCTAATTCTCCTCCGCGTTGCGCAGTACCCACGCACGCCGCCTCAGCCCCGTCGTCGCTGCCGTCCTCCCCCACTAGGTAGCTTCTTCTCCAGCGACAATAGGTACAGCCGTCCGCCTCTCCATACCCCTTCGTCCCTGTAAGTAGGTTAGAATTGTTCCACAACCTCCCCTCTTTCTTTTCCCGATTTTATTTCAATTAATTGCCCCTCGACACTGCCTGACCACCCTCATCTTCTACGTCACCGGCGAGTCACCCCCACCATTCCGCCCCTCCATATGCCTCGCCGACCCTCACGTAACCTCTGCCTCACCACAAGGAACAACCTCCGCCCATCCTTCATCCCTCTACGCCTCCACAACAGCCCCCCAAACACACCCACACCTCCGGTCACAGGACGACATAGGCACGCATGCCTAGGCCGTCCCGCGGCCTGCTACACCATGCACCACCTTCGTCATGCCACAGCGAAGGTCCTCCAGTGATCTGATTAAGCCGAGAGGCTTGTTTTGTGTCTAACAGTTTTCAAGCCCCTATCGCCATTGACGACAGTGAAGAAGCTCCAAGCTCGCTCCAGGCTTCAGCACGTCCAGGCTTCAAGTGTAGAGGACTCGGGCAAGCAGTGCGAAGTCATCTGATCCAGCAAGGAATGCAGCGTAGCCCGCAGCCTTGGCAATCGAAGAAGGTCGTCTGCAGGTGCGCGCGAGAGCAAGGCGGGACTAATAGTCCCACATCGTGATGTTACAAGCGGCTGAAGAGGTATAAAGTGATTTTGTGTTATTAGCTCTTCGCCTTCGTACGCACAGGGGTGCGGTCCCTCACCAAACACACGCTTGCCTCATCCGCGGCTTCATCTCGCGGATCTGGTAGGCTCCGACCCGACCCTATATGAGCACACCTCACGCATCACCCTCACGCCGGTGTGCCTGGTCCCGGGTGTGAAATCCGACCTGATTACCCGTGGCTCTGGGAGAGCATCCTTTGAGTGAAATGCAGAGAGAGAGAGACGTGCGGGTAGAGGGATAGGGTAGGTTTTGCTTCCACCTCTCTGCACAGGCAGGCTGAGCGTTGAGGAAAAGAGACTAAGCCGCAAGGAAGAAGAAGCGAAGAAGTAAAAGAAGAGGCTGAGTGAGGCAGAGAAGAGAAGGAAGAAAGAAGGATTGCAGAGAGAAAGAAGAAGAACTGCAGACAAAAAGAGGAAGAAGAGAAGAGACCAAAGAAGAACCCTTCGTAGAAGAGAGAAGTGAAGGAAGGAAGAGAGACTGCAGAAGAAAGAAAGCAAAAGAAAAAGGGAAAACACTTTTAAGATGTCTGATCACAAGATCAGACGTCCAATTTCATTCTTTTGTCATAATTACTTTTTAACCACATACATTCATATTTAAATATAGTTTTGAGTAAATTAGAGTGTTCAATTACATTTGAGATTAGTAGTAAATTCCGATTGCTCCCTGTGTTCGACCTCGGATAGTCCGATTTTCGAGTAATAAAATTCTCTATTTGTTTGAACACTTTGTCGGCAATATTACAAGGTGTTATCTTTTAAAACCCGATCAAGCACGATAAACAGTTGCCTCCCGACAACGACACGAAAATGGTCGGGCATGTTTCTCGTGTTAGAAATCGGGGTTACGAGTAACTCGTCGCCTTAGTTGCAAAACACGCCGATCAGATAAAATTTATACCGAGACTCCAAGGGAGTCCCGGGTCAAACACAGGGAGGTGACATGTACTTTACGTGAAAATCGCGCTTCATTTTGATCCTTTTTGGTATTTTAGGGTTTTGATATTTTTTTGTGTTTTTGAAATTAAAGACAAGAAGAATGAATCACAAGATAGAAATGGAACAAAAATGATATATATATCAATTAAATGTCGATTACAATCAACTATCAAATCATAAAAAGAGAGGGAGGTGAGAGAAAATCTCCCGAATCGGATGTTCAGCGAGATGACAGTGCCTGGTGGATGCTCGGATGAAGGTGGTGAGGAGCGAGACGATGGAGGTGAGGTGCAGGAGGATGTCGGGTTGAGGAAAGCTTCGGTGTGGGTCCGGAATGGAGGTGTGAAGATGGAGGTGATCTGCTACCGGAATGGAGGTGGGAGGACAGCTCCAAGGTGACCTATGAAGGGAGATGTGAAGTTGGACGAGTATTTGGTGGGGCAGAGGTTCACTACACTAATAGGCACCTTGGGAGCTTGAGAACAAGCTCAAATGGAGTGTTGGTAGGCTTGCTAGAGCTTGGGAGTAGGTGGGAGTAGAGTAGGTAGAGATAGCTTGGAAGGGAGGGGGTGTAGGTCCTTTTATAGTGGAGGAGAAGAGGCTAAAAATGGATAAAGGACCTTTAGTGAAGTCCAGACCATCGCTGGAAAAGTTGCTGTAGACAGCTCACCTCCACTCACGCCCTAAGCTGGCTCTGCTGACTTGCAATGAAATAGCGACGGCTGTAAGCGTCGCTGTAAGTCAGCCTAGCTATCGTTGAAAGCTGGCCCCAACCACTCTTGCGCCCACGCTGCACTACCCCACCTACATGCGTGCCGACCGTGCACGCCCTGCTGTATGCGTGCTACTATGCGCTGGAGTGAGCATGCACGCATGCATTGCCTTGTGCTAGCTCTTTGCATGCACTGCCGCTGCTGCAGCCATGCGCTCAGCCAAATTACGAATTGGAGGTGCTACGGGGATTCGAACCTGTGCCCCCCTTGCAAACTGGTGCTCTAACCATTGCGCTAGACCTTCCCTTCTATCGTGAGGAGCGGCTTCGTGCAACCGCTTCCCAGCCTTTGGATCTTGATCCAACAACGGCTAGGATTCAAGGGCACTGATGAAGAAGCAATTGGGCGGTGCTACTGGCCATTGTTGGGTGGCATGGATGGCACCACGTGGTGCCATCTAGGCTATCCATCTTCTTTTTGTAGAGGGTGCCACAGTGCTCAGATCTAGATGATTCTCGCGATGCTGAACTGTGATCGTCACTCTGGATCCATCCGTATGGTTGGATTTTCCATCCAAAACCCGTATGGATGTCCCATTGCCCCTCTAGCAATATAAAATGAAGGAATTAATATACAAAACATAAAACTATCCTAAATGCCATGCAATGGATGTTATGCAATATTTGTAACATGATATGCAATGCTAAGCCAAGGAGCTATCATAAATAAGCAATTTATCATGAATTTATGTGTGTTCATCATCAAACATACTATCTTCTATTAGATCCACCTCATATTTATGAGAAGAAAGTAGAGAGATTCTGGTGTGCCAAGTCTAGTGCAAGGACTCTTAAGTTTTGGACAATTAGATAAGGATACCTCAGAGTTAAGCATAGTTTTCGCTTTCTGCTCCTGTGTGCATACATTGTGTGAATTCCTTGTTTGTGCTAGAGAACCACGATCATTTATTTTGATGATAAAAAAACACATGTCATTTAACATTTGCATTTGAAGTCTTAGATATTAGGTTAATTGCAAATGGAGATGTGTTTAAGATGGAGTTCGAGCTCGCATCAATGGCGGATTGGAGGAGATTAATGAAGAACAGAGAAGGTTCGCGAGGAGCGAAAGCTTGAAGAAGGAGATGAAGAATAGGATAGATTTCATTTTATCCTATTCTATGTATTTTTGTTTCGCTGCTGTGCTCTTGATTTTTGTCTTAGATCTTTTTGTTAAAGAGCCTCAAAGAACCCTTAAAGTAGTCTTAGGAACACCTGCACTATCCTAGGATACTTAGGTTTTCTATAGAGAACTTAAAAAACCGAAATAGGGTTCAGACAGCAATTTTAGACATCTAATCTGGATTTCAGACGCCTGATAAAAACTTTTAAGATGTCTGAATGTTGACTCAAACGTTCGATTATTTAGGTTGGACTTAGTTAGTTCTGTTTGATGAAATCAGACGTACAGATCTTAGTCTAGACATCTTAGAAGACGTCAGATGCCTTTACCACATGTCCAATTAGTGGAACGTTGGCTGTGCACACAGACATTGAGGAATCTAACTGTTAGCTTATATCAGACATTATCAGACGTTCGTAAGTGATCCCAAACATCTGATATATGATCGTTGTGGCTAGACTGACCCAAAATCGCCTTTCGAAGATCATGTAGCCATTCTTGGGAATCCATTCCCATAGAACAAATAGGTTTCCAGACGTCCAGACCTTGTGCTAGACGTCTTATGTGCCGTTTGATGGACTTTCACTAGAACCCTGTTTCGATCTGATTCAAGTCAGGAAGGAAACCTGCCTAAAATTAGACCTCTGAGTTAGTTCCCTGACGTCTTAAATGGGTTTTCCAGACGTCTGATGCCAGGACCAGACGTCTGATGACCCCGTCAGAATCATGATTATTTCTAAGTCCAGCCTGTTTCTCTTAGGCCTTGCACCCAATGGCTATGGAAGCCTTCCAAGGCCTTCCAAAGCCTTCTTAGGGCCTCTATAAATAGAGGAGAACCCTTGCCACTCAAAAAAAACCAAGCAACACACTTTCACATCATTTTGTGTCTTTTGATCCAAAAAAGAAAGTTCTTGCTCTCCAAGCCGAGTTCTACATCTAGAGAGCTTCAATCCAGTTGCGCACCCACTCTCCTGCCGTAGTTCATGAGAGCGCTGTTGTGCCATTGTGTAGTTCACGCATTCGTGTCGTCAACGCACTTTGAAGCAAAGGGAAGCATCCTAACACCTAAAGAAGCTAAGTTTAAGAAATATTTTGTTGGCTCTATAGGACTCTTGTATTTGTTACTTTGTTATTTCATTGGGTATTCGCATTGCGAATTCCCGTCTCCTTCGTGGGACAAAATCCTTATCGTAAAGAGAAGGGGCTTGAGGCACACTACCCTCGTTCAAAGTAGTGTTGTTGTAACAGGTTGAATCACCCTCGTTTAAGTTATTCGTTTAGTGGATTTGATCGACTTTGTCGATCGGTAAATCCTAACTCGAGAGGATTAGGTGCTGGTTTTCACCGAGGTTAGGTTTCCACCTAAAAATACTTATGCCTATTGTGTGATTGTTACTTTGTGAGATTTTTATATTTTTAATTCCTCATTTTTTACATCACGCTGATCTCACCCCCACTGAAGTAGGGAATTTCAGTTGATATCAGAGCAGGTTCTGCATTTTCGGCATTACACACTGGCGAGGATTTGATGGAGAGAAGCAGCTCCACAAGTAGGATTTTAGAGGGACAGTCTACGACTCATCCGCCATTCTTTGACAGGAGCAACTACCCCAACTGGAAGCTGCGGACGAATACTTGGCTACAAGCCAATGACTTCACGATTTGGGCCAGATGTGAGATGCCATTTGACATCCCAGAAAAACCTACGGGAGGCTACTCAGAACAACAAATCTGGGAGCTCTCTCTAAATGCAAAAACAATGAACGCATTGTATTGCGGTTTGAGTATGGAGGAGTTCAACAAAATATCGCAGTGTGCCACCGCATACAAAATCCGGCACACACTCGAGGTAACCCACGAAGGTACCTCAAAGGCAAAGACTTCTAAAATAAATTTACTCTCTCAAGAATTTGAATCTTTTTCTATGAAGTCTAACGAATCCTTAAGTGAGATGAACACTAGGCTCACTCTCATAGTGAATAATCTTAAGGCATTAGGAAAAACCTTCATCAAGGGGGAGCTTCAAGGGAAGCTTCTTCATTCCCTTGGACTGGAATGGGAGAAGAAGGTCACCAGCATCGAGGAGGCGAACGAGATGGAGGTGCTCAACATGGAAGATCTCCTAGGCAATTTAATGGCCTACGAGACAAAGCTAAAGCAAAAGAAGGATACACCAGAGCCAAAATCGAACGAGACCCTAGCATTCATAGCCGCATCAGATAGTGAGGTAAGTTCCGATGATGAAGACTTTAAGTTTTTACTTAAAAAATTTTCCAAGTTTTGTAGGGAATCAAAGAAAGAAAAGAAGGAGAAGAACGAAAGCCCGAGATGTTGCTACCACTGCAATGAGAAAGGGCATCTATGACCAGAGTGCTCTCTTCTGAAAAAGGTGAAGAAGGAAAAAGAGAAGAAGTCTACGAAGAAGGCATTCCAAGCAACTTGGGACGACTCAAGCTCAAAGGAAGAAGAGCAGAACCCTGAGGAAGAAACTACTTGCTTTCGTTTCATGGCCATAGGAGAAAGCGACAGCGAAAACAGAAGTGACTCCAACGTCGTGGTAAATTTCGATTTACAGAACGCATTTAATGAGCTTTTTGAACTTAGTAAATCAATTAAGGTAGAAAATAAAAGTATTAAAAAGAACCTTAATTTTCTCAAAAATGAAAATGAAAGGTTAGAAAAATAACTTAAGGATCTAGAAGCTAGTCCTAAGGATAATAACTTGTTATTAGAAAATAAAGATTTAATAAATGAAAATACTAAATTGATTGAGGAAAATGCTAGTCTAAAATTAAAAATTTCTTATTTAAAGGCTAGGATGAATATTATAGAAAAAGAAATCACATGTCTTAGGGAAAATTTCAACAAGTTAATCAACAAAATCGATAATTTGCAAATCCCTAAGATTGAGAAAGGATCTCCGTCAAGGTGACCTGCTAACAGGGTCGGATCCAAGCCCACTTGGATACTGAAGAAAAAATTGGAATCTTGTTTTGTTGGTTTCAAGGATGATTATAATACAAGAGATTGGACCTACAAGCTCAAGGCTGGTAAACTCGAGTTGGGAGAACCAAGTAGACCAAGGAGGAGAATGAGAAGACTGACGAGACGACGAACAATAGATCAACCCGCCGCACGTCGACCGCCAGACTGGAGACTGGTGCCAATGCCTGGGCCTCCAAGCTACGGATGGGAGCCCCATTCGATGTGGCATCCACCACCTCCATTTGGGCCATTCTATTGGCACGGTAGGTGAGGTAACCCTTAACCCTATCTTTTTATCATTAGCATATAGATAGGGAGAGTTAATATTATGAGCTATTTGTCAATCATTAAGGGGGTGATCTTGTTACATTAGTAATATTTCCTTTAGAAAGGGGGAGAAAAATAATAGCTATCTTGGTGTTACAAAAAGGGGGAGGACATTACTTTTGTGAAAAGAAATTCAACCCATTTATAGAAGAGCATGGTTTAAGGGGCAGATATAGGAAATTTAAAACCGATTAAACCTTTTTGATAATGTCAAAAAGGGGGAGGGTTTTATGCATTATTTTAATGGTTTTGTCATCATCAAAAAGGGGGAGATTGTTGGTGCTAGAGCACCACGATAGTTTATTTTGATGATAACAAAACACGCATCATTTAACATTTGCATTTGAAGTCTTCGATTTCAGGTTAATTACAAATGGAGATGTGTTTAAGACAGAGTTCGAGCTTGCATCCATGGCGGATTGGAGGAGCTTGATGGAGAACAGAGGAGCTTTGCAAGGAGTGAAAGGTTGAAGAATGAAGGAGATGAAGAATAGGATAGATTTCATTTTATCCTGTTCTATGTATTTTTGTTTCGTTGTTGTGCTCTCTATTTTTGTCTTAGATCTTTTCATTAAAGAGCCTCAAAGAACCCTTAAAGTAGTCCTAGGAACACCTGCACTATCCTAGGATGCTTAGGTTTTCTATAGAGAACTTAGAAAACCAAAATAGGGTTCAGATAGCCTTTTCAGATGTCTAATCTGGATTTCAGACGTCTGATAAAAACTTTTAAGACATCTGACTATTGACTTAGACGTTCGATTATTTAGGCTGGACTTAGTTAGTTCTATCTGATGAAATTAGACGTCCATACCTTAGTCCAGACGTCTTAGAAGACGTCTGATGCCTTTGCTAGATGTCCAATTAGTGGAACATTGGCTGCCCACACAGACGTTGAGGAATCTGGCCATTAGCTTATATCAGACATTATCAGACGTTTCTAAGTGATCCCAGACGTCTGATATGTGACCGTTTTACCTTGACTTACCGAAAATCACCTTTGGCAGATCTTGTAGCCGTTACCCTTATTGGGAATCCATTCCCGTAGAACAAATAGGTTTCCAGACGTCCAGACCTTGTGCCAGACGTCCTATGTGCCGTCTGATGGACTTTCACTAGAACCCTGTTTCGATTTGATTCAAGTCAGGAAGGAGACCCACCTAAAATCAGACATCTAACTTAGTTCCCAGACATCTTAGACGGGTTTTCCAGATGTCTGATGCCAGGACCAGACGTTTGATGACAGTGTCAAAATCATGATTATTTCTAACTCTGGCCTGATTCTCTTGGGCCTTGCACCCAACGGCTTTGGAAGCCTTCCAAGGCCTTCCAAAGCCTTCCTACGGCCTCTATAAATAAAGGAGGTCGAAGGAGGTCGTGACATCCATGATATCAGGGTTTGCCTCAGTGGCAGAAGATGCAATTGTTGGACTGCTGGAGGGCGATGGGCGCTCGTTGAATGTGATGGTCGATGTGTTTAAAGTTGGCTCAGTCCTTCATAGATTGATTCTGAGGTGTTGTGGGAGCTCATGGCTGCTGCAGCTGAGGTTCACGATGGGTGACACTGTAGTGAAGCAAGATAAGTCATCTGGATCTGAAGTTGGTGAAGAGGCGGCTGCACAGGACATGTGCACGACTCCATCTGAAGAATCCTCATCTATCAAAAAATGCAAGGACCATCATTTGGGGGAAAGGGGGGAGGTATCAGCTGAAGATAAGGAGGAATCGGTTTGGGTGGAAGCATCAAGACCAACGTCTGTGGTGGTTGGGGATGAGTTGCCAATCGATGAGGTGGCTGATGGGCAGGGGTTCAAGAGACTCAGCTTGATTCCCTGAAGGATAAACATGATCTGCAAGAGATGGAGGGTCTTAAATTTGATGGTGGTTCTTGTACTAAAACTAGTAAGGGCAGATCACCTTATAGCCTCAGACAGAGGAAGTCAAAGGCTGACATAGTGATGGATGAAGACAAGATTGCAAAGGTTATGCAGGTATGCAAGTGCCAGAACCTCAGGGGCGAAGGATCTCGTGAGGTTAGATGAGAATCATCACTTGGAATGTGCGTGGGTTGCGCGACAAAAGCCGGAGGGCTTCCTTGATGAGATATCTAAGAGAATGGGGGATTGCATGTGCGATCATTCAAGAGACGCACATTGAGAATAATTCTGATAAGCTATGGTATGACTTGTCGGCTACGGGGACAAATGAATGTGTGAAGATTGATGCACAGGGGAGATCAGGGGGTATTGCTATCTAGTGGAGAAAGGTGTGGGCACAATGTCTGGAAGTTCACAAAGAAAGGCACATGTTGATGTGCAAATTCCAAATTCACCAGGGGAATGATTGTATCTGGATTACTGGGGTATATGGCCCTTGAGTTGCAGCTGCTAAGTAGGAGTTGTGGGAGGAATGGGATGCTGCGGCTGAACCGGTGTAGGGGGGAGCATGGTTGACAGGAGGTGACTTCAACTATGTGCTAACAGGGGCAGACATGCCTACTGGTGGCACAAACAGCTCAGCTATTGGCTTGCAGATGGTGGTTCAATCTCTTGAACTGAGTGAGTATCCGTCTTCTGGTGTTGAACTTACATGGCGCAATGGAAATGGGTTGGTATAAAAAATAGACAGATTTTTTGGGAATGTGAACATTATTGAAAGATTTCAGCTGTCGACTGTAAGTGGCTTGGACTGACCTTTCTCTGATCACACCCCTTTGGTTTGGGATAGTGGGGAAGAAATCCAAGTTGGCTCATACTTCAAGCTTAGAATATCATGGCTGAATGAACCGGGATTCTATCAGATGGTCAGTTCTTGGTGGCAAGAAAAAATGATGGAGGGCTCTGCTACTGTCAGATTGGCATCCAAGCTGACTGCTTTGCGTAGTGTCTTAAAAGAGTATGGCACTACTGTAAACATGGTAAGGCAGCAAAGGAGGATGGAGGCTTTGAGTAAAATTCAAAAGCTGGATTCTAAGGAAGCAGCATGCCCTTTATCAAAGGAAGAACTTGCAGATAGGAAGGTGTGGTAGGGTGTGATATTGGTTGAAGATCTTAAGCAATAAATTGATTGAAGGGAGAGATCAAGACAATTATGGCTTAAGGAGGGAGATGCCAACACGAAATTCTTCCATCTTGCGGCTAGCTCTCGGAGGCGTGCAAATAATATATCTTCTATTCTTAGAGATGGACACAGGATCTCCTCCATTCAGGAGATAAGATTAGAAGCCATCAAATATTATAGGGATGCTTCTAGGGCAATTAAGAGGGGTGAATGGAGAATGGCAGGAAATGATGCTCCTAGTGTGACAAGTGAACAAGCCTCTCAGTTGACAGCAACCATCACTGAACATGAGACCCTGCAGGCAATTAAAGAGCTCAATATGGAAGGTTCCCCAGGGCCTGATGGGATACAAGTTTTCTTTTATAGAGAGATGTGGAATGTGGTGGGCAAGGAAGTGATGGATGTCATTAGAGAGTTTCAGAAGGGAAATGCTGGTTTTGAAAAGATAAACAAGTCATATCTATTCTTACTGCCTAAGTCAGTGGGAGCAGAGAAGTTTTCAGACGTTATACAGATATCACTCTCAAATTCCATCTACCTTGCTGTTAGCAAGATTTTAGCTAACCGACTGAGAACTATTCTGTAGAGCCTAATCCATCTAGTGCAATCTACATTTTTGCCTAGTAGATCACTCCAAGAATCCTTCATTTTGGCTCAGGAAATGGTGAGTGGATGGCACAGAAGGAAGTGCAAGGCATTCATGTGGAAAGTTGATTTTCAAAAGGCATATGATTCGATATCTTGGCCATATCTCTGGGAGGTATTTGAAAGGACAGGATTTCCTCCTTTATGGACCCAATGGATGAAATGTTGTATCACAACTGCCTCCTTTTCTCCACTGATCAATGGGAAGCCATGCTGTGTTTGGATTCAACCTCAGCGTGGGGCTAGATAAGGATGCCCTTTAGCCCTCCTGATCTTTAACCTTGCGGTGGATGGGCTTGCATGGTATGCATGCAGATTGGCAGAGGTGGGTATACTCAGAGGGTATTCACTATCCAACAGGAGAAATCTGGCCCCCATTTTGCAATATGCAGATGACACGGTCTTCTTTATGGAAGGAACCAAGCTTGCTACACATGCTCTGGGAATGTTGCTAAAGATCTTTAGGGATATTTCAAGCCTGAAATTGAACAAGGAAAAGTCTACCTTGATATGTTTTGGAATGAATGAGTAGGAGCAAAAAGAGTTGGAGAATACATTGGAATCACCTCGAGCTAAACTACCAATGAGGTGCCTAGGACTGCCATTGAGGGCTACAAAGCTGAAGAAAAATGATTGGCATATCTTGTTTGATAAGGTCTCTGGCAAGTTGAAAGGCTGGAGTAGTAAATTCTTGTCTAAGGGTGGGAGATTAATCCTTCTTAACTCGGTCATAACATCCATCCCAGTCTTTTACTTTAGCATTTCAAGGCCCCGAAGTCTATTTGGAAATGTTTGGATGTTATGAGGAAAAGATTCTTTTGGAAATGAGCTAGCCATAAGGGTGGTTTTATGTTGCCCATCAGATGGAATAAGATTTACAGTCCAAAAGAGGCCAAAAGAGACAGGTGGTATGGGGATTAAGGCGCTCAAGGAGTTCAATGAGGCCCTATTGATTAAATGGGCCATCAAGATTCTGGATTGCAAGGAGGATTTGGTGGCAGATTTAATCAGGGACAGTTATGGTGGATCTAATAGTGCTCTACAGAGGCTACAACCAGTGAAACCTTCCCCTTTTTGGCGATCAGTTACCAATGCAATCAGCAATAATTGGCATCTGCTACAGCCTAGGCTCGAAGATGGCAGTGACTTTAGTCTGTGGAACAAACAATGGTCAGGTCTGGGGATTCTGAAAGAGGCATATCCGAGGGCTTATGCTGTTGCTGCAGATAAGGATGCTAAAGTCAACAGTCTATGGTATGCTGCAAGGGATGTTGGTGCTAGAAGGGCAGGAACATTGTAGATCTGGCACTCGATTATGGGAGGATAGGTAGAACCTGATGGTTGTGCTACAGCAGGTGCATCCTAGATTGAATGTGGCTGATACTTATGGTTGAAATGGTGTATTTTCAGTGCAGCAGGCATACGAGAAGATCATCAGGTCTAACATTGAGATGGAGAGTGACCCAATTGATAGGAAATTATGGCTTTTGAAAATCCCTTTGAAGGCTCAAATCTTCTCGTTGCTTTGCAGATGGGAAGGCCTGATCACTAGTGATCTTAGACACAGAAGAATGGGGACTACTTTGAATGCTTGCCACCTCTGCTGTTTACATACTGATAGTACGTCACATATTTTTCCTCCTTCCTGGTCACTAACAAGATTTGGAGGACGATTTGCCTGGAACCTCTTCCCACCTGGGATTCCCTTTGGTAGAGGTTCGCTACTCCGGGACGGTCGTATGGGGGTATGGCTGGCATTCTGTGGTGTGTGTGGACAGCGCAAAACAATAAGTTTTTTCAGGAGAGACTGGTTAGATGTGAGAACATTGTAAATGAATGCTAGTCCCTCATACAGAATTGGGGATCTTTTTTGTAATGTTTTGTTTGATATGAAATATATTGCCCTCCGGATTGCTATCGTCTCACGATAGCTTTCCTCACTATTTCAAAAAAAAAAAATAGAGGAGAACCCTTGCCACTCAAAAGAAACAAAGCAACACACTTTCACATCATTTTATGTCTTTTGATCCTAAGAAGAAAGCTCTTGCTCTCCAAGCCTAATTCTACATCTACAGAGCTTCAATCCAATTGCGCACTCACTCTCCCGCCGTAGTTCACGAGAGCGCCGTTGTGACATTGAGTAGTTCATGCATCTGCATCGTCGACGCACTTCCAAGCAAAGGGAAGCATCCTAACACCTAAAGAAGCTAAGTTTAAAAATTATTTTGTTGGCTCTATAGGACTCTTCTTGTATTTGTTACTTTGTTATTTCGTTGGGTATTCGCATTGCAAATTCCCGTCTCCTTCGTGAGACAAAATCCTTCTTGTGAAGAGAAGGGGTTTGAGGCACACTACCCTCGTTCAAAGTAGTGTTGTTGTAAGAGGTTGAATCACCCTCGTTTAATTGATTCGTTTAGTGGATTTGATCGACTATGTCTATTGGAAAATCCTAACTCAAGAGGGTTAGGTGGTGGTTTTCACCTGGGTTGGGTTTCCACCTAAAAATACTTGTGCCTATTATGAGATTACTACTTTGTGAGATTGTTACATTTTTAATTCTGTATTTTTTACGTCACGCTGATCTCACCTCCTCCTAAGTAGGGAATTTCATTCCTGAGAGTCAACAAATAAGGCAGATACATAGAAATTGAGTCTTAATAAAACTATGACTATGGTGGATGGTTACGACCATCCTTCATAGAGTCCTCGGCTGAAGGAGGATAATAGTGTCAAAGGTCAGAAATACGCTTGTCCTATCCATTCCTTAGCAGTGCTGAGAGTAGGCACTTCCACCAAATAAGCTACACAATATCCTCTTGACCACCATCATTCCTAATAATCCTCATAAATAAAAGTCTGCATCGTGTTATGTTGATTTATAAAAGCAAAAAGAAAAAAAAGAAAGAAAGAAAGAAAGAAATATTTGTATTAAAAAAAAAGGAGAAAAAGAAAAAGAAAATAGCTCAAGTTTGTAGTTTTATCTACGTATCATTTTTTCATTATATGTCAATGTTTTTGAGGCAACAATAAAAACACCCATTGCGATCAACCAAATATGACCCTTACCTACTTTTCAATATTTCTAACCATTAGAATATAGGCTGAGGTCCTCAGATTTAGTTGTAGGGTTATTGGTACTTTAATTGAAGTGTGAATACCATGTGAGGCCACTGAACAATGAGTACATTTACAAAATCTGGTGAGATTGGTGAATCTCAGAAAGAAAAGAAGGAAAAGAGTGAGCACAAGGGAACATCAAGAGAGCACAGTTGTTCAGCCTCTCTCTGAGTTGACTTGTTTGATAGTCTAGAGATTTAGAGTCTGTAGTACTAGATTACGTGTAGCACCGGATTAGTGTGTGCCACCAAATGCAAATCCATTTAACTCGATATCTCCTACCTAAGCCAAAAAGCTGGGGTCAAATTACAGATTATCTTCTGCTTTATCCCCGAGGGAAGTAGTTGCCTATCCCAATAGAAATGCCTACCAAAGGATAAGTACGAATTGCAAATGTAAGTTGGTTATTTTCACTTGGATTCATTACCTATGCTATTATTATTAGCACTTCACATTTGTCTTGATCTCTAAATTTGTGGAATAAAGAAAGAAGAATTCTCTTGATTGCTTCCATTATTTTCACTTTTGCTCCGGACTAGCAAAACGTGGGCATGGGGGCATTTGATAAGTCTAATTTATTGGACAATTATTTGGCTCAAGTACATATCAAATACATTTCCTTATAGTTTAATGACCTAAGCTAAGATGTAATCAATCTTAGCTTATGAATATTTTTGTATCTGCTTTGCATTCTAATACATACATTTATACTTCTTATTTGATATGTGCATGTAGAAAATAAAAGTATAATAGGTGGTTGGCCATAATTAGCATTTAAAGAAGGATATGCCCATAATTGTCCACCTCCCACTACTACTCCCTCCACCAGCATTTAAATCTAGCAGTTGCGCATGCGAAGGGTGAGGCGAGCATTGTGGATTTGGAAATGGTTAAAGAATCTCTTCAGGGGTTTGAAATGGGGGCTCCCTTCCTCTCCACCATGAAGAGAGCATGCACCGTAGCTAGTCACGTGCATTGTGACCCCCTCACCGACCGTAGCCAGCCGTAAGCCCTCTCACCACTCTCACCGTAGCAAGCTGGGCACCCTCTCACTGCCCTCACCAACCGCAGCTAGCCGTGTGCCCCCTCACTGCGTGCAGCCGCTCCTCGCACAGCAACCCCACCGCACGCACCCTCCTAGCGTGCATGTGCACCCACCCAGCAACAGCCTGTGCGCGCGCTCCGTCAAGGCCAGAAGCCGCGTGCCCTTGTGCACGCATGCCCAGCCCGTAAGCAGTCTGCCGCCTTGTCTTCCTCTTCTTATCTACTTCCCCTCTGGTGTTTTCGCAAGTCACCCAACCTTGCAGCGACCTACCCCCTCACGGACATGCCTCTCGCCAGCCACGCCCATGCGTAGCTACCCCCTCACGCAAAGCAGCAGCTCCACGCGGAGCCGCGCCCTCGTGCGTGCACAACACTTCTACACGTAGCAACCACCCGCGTGTGACTGCAGTCCCTACCGCCCCTCTCCGCTGGCACCTGCCATCCTACTGGCCACCACCAGCCATCTTCCGCCTCACCACCTTCATCTATGAGATCCTCTCCTCCGGTGGAACTCCTCCACCCAAGCAAGCTGCCGACGATGCCTCCTCCAATGTGTGGCGAAGAGGGAGGAAATTTCCCCTATTTTTGCACCTATTAAAATTTACATTTGCATGCATTGGAAGTTGTGGGATTTTAATTGTTTGATTATTATATTATGGTGAATTTGCAACCGTGCGAATATATTTCCACATATTTGATTGGTTCCTTTGATACATATCATTTCACACTGAAATTTGATTCATATTTGCATGCAATTAAGAAGTACATCCTCTACCACTACACCTGCATCATTTACAAATTTTGGAAGCTTGAGCTCTACTATGAAATTTACATAAATATTCCATAACTTTTCATAAAATCGCAAGTACATTTGGAGTAGCATATCCACAGTTTCATTTGATGAATATTTCTGCAAACTTGATTGTTGCTTATCTACGACTTATTGTAATTGTTCGTCCCTGTGGATTTGACCTGACTTTTCGTGGTTAGCTTTACTGATAAATACT
This sequence comes from Thalassia testudinum, assembly GCA_037157565.1. Taxonomy (NCBI): domain Eukaryota; kingdom Viridiplantae; phylum Streptophyta; class Magnoliopsida; order Alismatales; family Hydrocharitaceae; genus Thalassia; species Thalassia testudinum. The sequence continues at coordinate 19,556,506 of JAZHRO010000063.1, forward strand.
TTTGATCTAGGATTTTTCCACCACGTGATTTCTCTACGACGATATATTTTTCTGACGACATTATTCTGCAAGTGAAACAATTCACGATCATTAACCCATATTGCATCCTCAACATTAGAACAGGTTAAGTGGAATTGGTTCACTTGGTGACCCAATAAACCTAAAAATTAGGTCACAATTGAAACAAACTCTTAATCAAGTGATAATTTGAGGCACAAATAGGCTTAAAATTTGATTGACCTAGGACCTCAATCCACACATATCTGGTCTACTTGGAACCACACTGACAAGAGAGGTCGGGTAGGGGAAACCTTGTAACCTATGGGGGTGCACTACCATGTAGGGATCTTGCGAGAGTCTCCCTCTCTGGCTACCCATGTAATTCTCAGGCAGGTGGATTTGTGATCTAGAGGCCATTGTCTCTAATAAGCCTAAGCCATCCAAATATATTTTTGAGTGTCTTGATTGGGTCTGATTGAAATATAGTCCCTCATCCTTTCTATAGCGCATGCTTTGCAGGAGGTCCTTAAGACCAGTCTTAAGACCTCCTCCAGTAGTTCATTCATGTCAGGGACAGAACCTGACAAACTTATTTCGGTCTTCTTCTTATTCGATCCCTATCTTCTCTGACCAATTTACATCCAACCTAGGTTCTCCACTTTCTAACTCTGACTGAATTGAGAACCCTTGTCCAGAAGGAGGAGATGACATCTAGCAATTGGAAAACCAACTCCAGACTCTCACTGATCTTATCAATGGTTTGGTAAACCCTAGAGCAGGTCCACAAATGCGGGATCGTTATAATCTTGCGGAAGTGGTTAGCGAGCCCAAAGTGTGTGTTCTGGTTGGGGGGCCTAAGACTGAACTCAAGTCGAATATTATCAGCTTGGTCCCCTATTTCCACTGGATGGGTTCTGAAAACCCATTCCAACACATCCAAGAGTTGAAACATTTGGCCCAGACTCTCAAACCAATTGTTCAAAACTGGAACACTCTGCTCATGAAAATGTTCCCTTTCTTGCTTAAAGAGAAAGTTGCCCACTAGTATCGGTCTCTAAATCTACTGATCAATACCTGGGATGAATTACAAACTAAATTTCTAAGAAAATACTTCCTATTAGGGCGTAAACATGCCCTAAGGCATCAAATAATGAATTTTCAACAAAATGCAGGGGAACCACTTCATGAGGCATGGGATCGCTTTCTCCATCTCATGCGGAAATGCCAGCATCACAGAGTTCCCAAATGGGAACAAGTCCATGATTGCACAGCAATCATAGGTGTTACCAGCTGTGCTTTCAAACGTCTTTTAAGACGTCTGGGAGGTGTCCCAGATGTCGTACCAGACGTCTGGTATCACTTCCAGACGTCTGGGATTCATTTTTCTGAGCACACCGTTGCATCTGCGCACCTGTACGCGCAGACTTGCTCCACCTCTTCTTCTTCCCTCTCCCTCCTGCGCCCTTTGTCACGCTCTCTCTCTCCTCCTCGCACGGCCTTAAAAGGGCACGCCATCTCCCTCACTCCCGTCACCTCCGTCTCCTTCCTCTTCTCCTTCCAGCCGTGCACGAGAGTGTGCGTGAGAGCGAGCGCGAGGGTGTAGCGGTGGCGGCGACAGCCGCGGGGGGTGCGGGAGGAGGTGCTGCCCGGGGGAGGAAGCGCTCGGCCGTGAGGGCAAGCTCGCCGGCCGGCGAGGGGCGCAGCGGGTGCGGAGCGACGTGGGAGGACTGCTGCAGCTCGAGCAGCAGGCGGAGTACTCGCGGCGCGGCCGGGCGTCGCGAGCAGAGGGCGAGTGGCGCCCTGGTTCTGGAAACTTTTCTAGAATCAGATGTCTGGGCTGATAGCCAGACGACGGACACGACGTCTAAAAGACTGTCCAGATGTCTGAACGGTGAGTTATTTCCGTCTTCTTCCTTTTCTTCGACTGACCGTACTGAGAGAGAGAGATGGGTACACGCAGGTTTGGTGATTCGCCATCCAACGCGAATCAGACGTCTGGCTCCAGTGCCAGACGGCGGGAATAACTTCCAGATGTCCTAGGTGACCATCGGATGTCTAGGAACTAGGCCAGACGCCCCCGCAGGCTTCTGGACGTCTGAGAGCCCACGCAGAGCAAGGTAATTCCCTGATGTACTTTTTAAGATGTCTGGAAGAAGTTCCAGACATCTGATTTTACACTATTTCGTCGTTTTTGACCCGTTTCGGGCCCATTCGGGCTCCGTTTTCCGCATTTCGAGTTGCGTTCTTTTCGGAATTACATCCTCTACCAGTCTACAATAGCTGCATACTATTTTGAGAAGTTTCTTGTGTTTGATCATTGTGATAGGACCCCGTTCCATTGCAGTCTCGGGGGTCGCGGAGGCACGCAGGATTCCCGACCACGCCCCCATTACTCCCATTGTACCTGGTAGAGTGGCTTTAAGTATAATCTGTTAAATTATGAAACCATAAATAGAACCTAGGACATTGCACGAATCCTAGGAATGAGAAATAGATTGAATGGTAGATCCTAGGGTGTTGCATGAATCCTAGAGCTGGAAAACTAGATTGTATGATAGATCCTAGGATATGGCATGAATCCTAGGACGGGAAAACTAGTGGAATGTATGAATACTGCAGTCTTGGGAAATGTGGAAAGGAAATAATAGCTGCCTGTAAATTCGTTTAAACAGCTGCCTGTTATGAATAAATGAACATGAGTAAGAATATGGGATGTATGAACGTGAAACTGGAAAGGTGAAACCGGAATGCACTGAGTTAAAGAGCTGGAACCCTACGGGGAATTAGGAGTAGAACTCCTGGAAAGTGAATGGGATAGAGTTGGGGAAGTGAGCTGGCCCTTGAGTACGGAGTACCAAGGAGAGCGACTGTCCCCCTATTTAGTGCAGAGCGGAGCTAGCCACCCCAGGGACCCAGGGTTAGGATTGGCCACTCTGTACTGACTTGCTGGCCCTCGTGTACGTAGTACCGAGGAGAGCTACTAGTGTAGGGAGGTACTAGCTACCCCACGGGCCCCGGGGTTCTACCAGCCTCCCACACAGACTTGTTAGACCCACTGGGGCAAACCAGGGTAGTCAGGTGAGGGTGCGCGGACTGTAGAGGGGTTGGACCCCTGTTACTGAGTGGGCTCTGCCCTGTACTGTTTCCGTGCTGTGCTTTGGGCGCACCCGTTAACGGAAACGAGTGACCGCGTGCCAGTGCGGGTTAGCTACCCGTGCGTTTACCGTGCGTGCCATAGTCACCATTACGTCTGTCAGTGACCTTGGGGTGGTTGACTGAGAGTAGGATCACCACGGGGGACTCTCCCGGCCAGGAGACCACCACGTGCTACTTCTACTGTTCGGAAAAGACTGCAATCAAGATCGTTCCCACAAGGAACATTCGAGATCAAGTGAAGGATCTGAGAAATAGATAAATTGTGAAACAATAGAAAGACGTAAATAAAGGAAGAAAAAAAATTTAAAACAGCTACTGTACACTTTACTATTTCTTTAGTTTAGCTGCCACTCTACTCAGCATTTTGCTGACATGTTACACTCGTTACCTTTCAGGACCAAGTGTTGAGCAGCCAGGGTCAGCGGCTGCAGAGGACGCTGGGCCGAGTAGGGTCCAGTAGAGTTACCACTACTCTCTTGTACCTCTTTTTGTTCCGTTATAGTGAGTAGTTCTTGTTTCCGCTGTACTTTTCTTTTCCTGAAGTTCAAATTATGTTGTGAATGTTGTTCTATTGTTGTGGTGGTATATACTGTAGTGGTTTCTTTCCTTACTGCTGTATTTCCTTACTGTTAGTTATATTCATGTTGAATGTGGTTTATTTTACTGCTCTTTTGGTTACTTCCTCGTTGGACGACTAGGTCTTGGGATTAGTCGAGTCGGTCCGGTTCTCGTGTCTCGTAGGGACTTGGGAATCGGGTCGTTACCGTGCACGAGGCACCTTCGCCTAGAGGTGCGCCAGCACCTCCCCTACAGTGCCCCTTCGAGCTCTTCGGGCAGTTCCGGAAGCTGAAGCCCCCCTCCTTCAAGGGGGATGAGGACCCGACCGAGGCAGAGGACTGGCTTGAGTAGCTGGAGAAGATTTTCGACACCCTTCGCCCCCCGGTGGAGTGCCGTGTGGCCTTTGCCACGTACCAGCTGGAGAGTGTGGCACACAGGTGGTGGAGGGCGGTCCGTGGACAAGAGAGGGACGAGCCGACCTGGGACCAATTCGTCTCCCTCTTCTACGAGCAGTACTTCCCCCAGACGTGGCAGGACCAGAGGAGGCAGGAGTTCCACACTCTCCACCAAGGGACGATGACCGTGAGCGCGTACCGCACGCGTTTCCTGGAGCTGTCCTGCTTTGCAGCGACAGCGGTAGCTACTGAGGAGGAGCGCCTTTGGAGGTTCACCGAGGGGCTCTGGCCTGCGATTCGGGGTTATGTCAAACCCTTGAAGTTGCCTACATTTTCGAGGGTGGTGGAGGCAGCTATGACTTACGAGGAGACCAACCCGTCTACGCGAGACACTGACGGCGGGCGGAAGAGGCCCTTTCAGCCAGACTTTTCACAGGGCCGGCGAGAGAGGAGACACGTGGCGTCCGCAGGAGAGCCGTCACATTTTACAGGGCCATCAGTGGCCTTTGGGGGCCCTCGAAGGGGCTAGTCGCCAGCACCGGACCCCCGCCCAGCCGACAGCAGGGACCCACTGAGGGCGGGAGTCGGGTTCCCCTTTGTTACCAGTGTGGCCAGCCGGGCCACATCAGGAGGGACTGCCCGTCTAAGGCAGGAGGTCAGCAGATACTTCCTGCGCAGAGCACTGGAGGACACGCAGGAGGCCGCGGTTCCCAGGCGCGAGGAGGAGGACAGTAGTCGCAAGGCGGGTACCGGCCAGCACCTACCCGTCCGACGCAGAGTGTGGCTGCTTCGTTCGCACCTAGAGCTGAAGGGCGTATCAACGCCCTGACACACAGGGACGCCAGAGCTTCGGGATCGGTGATTGCAGGTATGGTTTCAGTTTTCGGTAGACTCGTTTACACGCTTTTCGATTCTGGCGCTATGCACTCGTTTGTCGCAGCCAGTTTTGCAGTTAGTTTGGACCAAGATTATACACTGTTAGAGAATCCGTTCGTAATCAGAGGTCTGAGTGGTCAGCTGTTTGTAGCTGAGGAGGTGTACACGGATTGAGAGGTCAGCGTCGGGGGACATAGCCTGCCAGCTGACCTGATTATGTTACAGATGGAGGACTTTGGAGTGATTCTGGGGATGGATTGGCTGTCCGTTTACCACGCCTTGGTGGACTGTTTTGAGAGGAAGATTGTCTTCTCTATGGTGGAGTTGCCTTGTTTCGAGTTTCGCGGACAGCCAATGGACGGAGGTTTCAGGTGCATTTCGGCACTTCGGGCGGCGAGACTTTTGAGCCAGGGGTGTGAGGGCTTCCTAGCTTGTGTGGTGGCAGAGCCCAACCCTGTGGCAGACTTCCAGAGTATCCCGGTGGTCAGAGAGTACCTTGACGTGTTCCCAGACGAGTTACCAGGACTACCACCGGAGCGGGAGATCGAGTTTGAGATCTCATTAGTACCAGGGACCAGCCCCATCTCCATCGCGCCATACAGGATGGCACCGCTTGAGCTGCGAGAGCTCAAGTCTCAGTTACAGGACCTTTTGGAGAAAGGTTTCGTGAGGCCCAGTGCATCTCCCTGGGGAGCCCCGGTACTGTTTGTGAAGAAGAAGGATGGTACCCTACGCCTTTGTGTGGACTACCGACAGCTGAATAGGGTCACCATCAAGAACAGATATCCGCTGCCAAGGATCGACGACTTGTTTGACCAGTTGCGGGGTGCCATGGTGTTTTCCAAGATCGACTTGAGGTCTGGATACCACCAGTTGAGGATTAGGGAGACTGATGTCTCCAAGACAGCTTTCCGCACCCGGTACGGACACTACAAGTTTTTGGTCAAGCCATTTGGGCTGACCAATGCCCCCGCTGCTTTCATGGACCTGATGAACTGGGTGTTTAGACCGTACTTGGACCAGTTCATGGTGGTTTTCATAGATGATGTACTCGTCTATTCTAGAGATTGGACGCAGCACGGACAACACTTGCAGATGGTTCTGGACACTCTGAGATGATGCAGGCTGTAGCCAAGTACAGCAAGTGCGAGTTCTGGTTGAGGGAGGTGACCTTCTTAGGTCATGTGATCTCTGGAGACGGCTTGGCGGTGGACCCAGCCAAGGTCGAGGCAGTACTCAGGTGGGAGAGACCGTATTCAGTCACTGAGATTCGCAGTTTCCTGGGACTGGCAGGCTACTACAAAAGATTCATCAAAGGATTTTCACTGATTGCACGTCCTATGACACAGTTGACCCGGAAGGACGTGCCCTTCGCTTGGACAGACGCCTGTGAGGCTTATTTTCTGGACTGAAGTAGAGGTTGACCTCGGCTCCCGTGCTCACCATCCTTGACAGTAGTGGCGGGTTCGTTGTGTACACGGATGCCTCCTTGCAGGGGTTAGGAGGTGTGCTCATGCAGAGGGGTCACGTTGTCGCTTACGCTTCGCGGCAACTGAAGCCCCATGAGCATACCTACCCTACTCACGACCTAGAGTTGGCAGTTGTTGTCTTCGCGCTGAAGACTTGGAGGCACTACTTGTACGGTGAGACCTTCGAAATTTTTACAGATCACGAGAGCCTTAGATGCCTTTTTGATCAGAAGGAGCTCAACATGAGACAGAGACGTTGGTTGGAGCTCCTGAAGGACTACGACTGCAGCATCTCCTACCACCTGGGAAAGGCCAATGTGGTGGCTGACGCCTTGAGCCGTAAGGCGCCTGCACACTTGGCCAGTCTACAGTTACAGAGTTGGAGCCTTTTGTAGGAGGAGGGCAGTTGGCGACCTCTAGAGTTACGAGGGTACTGTGGGGCAGTGACGGTGACACGGCAGATCAGGCCAGAGTTGATAGACTGCATCATCACAAGACAGATGGCCGATCCGTACTTGCAGTCCTTGCGCGACAGAGTACTGTCGGGAGACTCGGGGGACTTCTCTTTCATTGACCAGGTGCTGCGCTTGAGGGGACGGTTGTGCGTTCCCAGAGACGAGGAGCTGTTGAGAGAGCTCCTGACTGAGGCACACGGTTCCAGATTCACCATACATCCTGGAAACACGAAGATGTACCACAACTTGAGACGCGAGTTTTGGTGCAGGGGGATGAAGCGGGATGTGGGTGAATTCATGCAGCAGCTCTTAGTGTGCCAGCAGGTGAAAGCTGAGCATCAGAGGCCTGCAGGGCCGCTACAGCTGCTTACAGTGCCAGAGTGGAAGTGGGAGAGCATCACCATGGACTTGGTGGTGGGCTTACCTGTTACCCAGCGGGGACACGACGCAGTATGGGTAATAGTGGATAGACTGACGAAGACGGTGCAATTCTTGCTGATCCGAGTCACTTTGGGACCAGCACAGTTGGCAGAGAGGTATATCCGGGATGTGGTACGACTACACGGAGTTCCGCGGGAGATCGTATCCGATCGGGATACCCGCTTTACGTCCCAATTTTGGATTGAGTTTCAGCAGGCCTTGGGGACGCGGTTGAGGTTTAGTACAGCTTACCACCCCCAGACGGACGGACAGTCTGAGCGCACAATACAGACACTTGAGGACCTTTTGCGTGCCTGTGTACTGGACTGGAGGCTCTTGGGAGGAGCACCTGCCCCTGGCGGAGTTTGCATACAACAACAGTTATCACTCGAGCATCGGCATGGCTCCCTACGAGGCTCTGTACGGACGAAAGTGTACGGCACCCTTGAGTTGGGTTGAGGTCAGGACCAAGTGGGAGGTTGGCCCCAGGTTGATCTGGCAGAGTCAGGAGGTAGTCGAGCAGATCCACAGGCGACTTCGCACTGTTAGGAGCAGACAGAAGAGCTACGCGGATCGGAGACGTAGAGAGGTGCAGTTTGATGTTGGGGACCACGTCTTTCTTTGTGTTTCGCCCATGAAGGGCTTGCAGCTGGTTGGGGTGAGAGGGAAGCTCGTGCCGAGGTTTGTGGGTCCCTTTGAGGTCCTGGAGCGGGTTGGACCCATTGCTTACAGGCTTACCCTCCCCCCGCAGCTTTCTGGTGTGCACGGCGTGTTTCACGTGTCCAACCTTAGGAAGTACGTAGCCGATCCCAGTCACGTACTGAGTCACGAGAGCGTCGAGGTGGGCGACGACCTGACCTACCCCGAGCGACCAGTGCAGATTCTAGACCGAGCCGTCCGCAGTTTGAGATGAAAGCAAGTACCCCTGGTAAAGGTTTTGTGGAGGAGCCAGCGGTATGAGGAGGCTACCTGGGAGCCTGAAGCGGCAATGCGGGAGCGGTACCCGGAGCTTTTTGCAGGTACGACTTTTCAGACCGGCTTCGGTCCTCTTTGAGTTTGTTATGGTTATTTGGATGTTTTCCCGCACCCTAGTTAGTGCAAGTTTCGGGGATGAAACTTCCTTTGAGTTTGTCATATTGTTACGAGCCGTCCTTTCAAACGTCTTTTAAGACGTCTGGGAGGTGTCCTAGACGTCGTACCAGACGTCTGGTATCACTTCCAGACGTCTGGGATTCATTTTTTTGCGCACACCATTGCGTCTGCACGCCTGTACGCGCAGACCTGCTCCGCCTCTTCTTTTTCCCTCTCCCTCCTGCACCCTCTGTCGCACTCTCTCTCTCCTCCTCGCGCGGCCTTAAAAGGGCACACCCTCTCCCTCACTCCCGTCACCTCCGTCTACTTCCTCTTCTCCTTCCAGCCATGCGTGAGAGCGAGCGCGAGGGTGCAGCGACGGCGGCGACAGCCGCGGCAGGTGTGGGAGGAGGTGTTGCGCGGGGGAGGAAGCGCTCGGCCGTGAGGGTGAGCTCGCCGGGGCAGCTAGGTTTGGCTGGCGGGGGGCGCAGCGGGGACGGAGCAATGCGGGAGGACTGTTGCAGCTCGAGCAGCAGGCGGAGTACTCGCGGCGTGGCCGGGCGTCGCAAGCGGAGGGCGAGTGGCGCCCTAGTTCTGGAAACTTTTCCAGAATCAGACGTCTGGGCTGATAGCCAGACGACGGGCACGACGTCTGGAAGACTGTCCAGACGTCTGAACGGTGAGTTATTTCCGCCTTCTTCCTTTTCTTCGACTGACCATACTGAGAGAGAGAGATGACCACACTGTTTCGTCGTTTTTGACCCGTTTCGGGCCCATTCGGGCTCCGTTTTCCACATTTCGAGTTGCGTTCTTTTCGGAATTACATCCTCTACCAGTCTACAATAGCTGCATACTATTTTGAGAAGTTTCTTGTGTTTGATCCTTGTGATAGGACCCCGTTCCGTTGCAGTCTCGGGGGTCGCGGAGGCACGCAGGATTCCCGACCACGCCCCCATTACTCCCATTGTACCTGGTAGAGTGGCTTTAAGTATAATCTGTTAAATTATGAAACCATAAATAGAACCTAGGACATTGCACGAATCCTAGGAATGAGAAATAGATTGAATGGTAGATCCTAGGGTGTTGCATGAATCCTAGAGCTGGAAAACTAGATTGTATGATAGATCCTAGGATATGGCATGAATCCTAGGATGGGAAAACTAGTGGAATGTATGAATACTGCAGTCTTGGGAAATGTGGAAAGGAAATAATAGCTGCCTGTAAATTCGTTTAAACAGCTGCCTGTTATGAATAAATGAACATGAGTAAGAATATGGGATGTATGAATGTGAAACTGGAAAGGTGAAACTGGAATGCGCTGAGTTAAAGAGCTGGAACCCTACGGGGAATTAGGAGTAGAACTCCTGGAAAGTGAATGGGATAGAGTTGGGGAAGTGAGCTGGCCCTTGAGTACGGAGTACCAAGGAGAGCGACTGTCCCCCCAATTAGTGTAGAGCGGAGCTAGCCGCCCCAGGGACCTGGGGTTAGGACTGGCCACTCTGTACCGAATTGCTGGCCCTCGTGTACGTAGTACCGAGGAGAGCTACTAGTGTAGGGAGGTACTAGCTACCCCACGGGCCCCGGGGTTCTGCTAGCCTCCCACACCGACTTGTTAGGCCCATTGGGGCAAACCAGGGTAGTTAGGCAAGGATGCGTGGACTGTGGAGGTGCAAGGCCCTTGTTTGGTTACTGTGGAGGGGTTGGACCCCTGTTACTGAGAGGGCTCTGCCCTGTACTAGTTCCGTGTTGTGCTTTGGGCGCACTCGTTAACGGAAACAACTGACCACGTGCCAGTGCGGATTAGCTACCCATGTGTTTACCGCGCGTGCTGTAGTCACCGTTACGTCTGTCAGTGACCTTGAGGTGGTTGACTGAGAGTAGGATCACCATGGGGGACTCTCCCGGCCAGGAGAGCACCACGTGCTACTTCTACTGTTCGGAAAAGACTGCAATCAAGATCGTTCCCACGAGGAACATTCGAGATCAAGTGAAGGATCTGAGAAATAGATAAATTGTGAAACAATAGAAAGACGTAAATAAAGGAAGAAAGAAAATTTAAAACAGCTACTGTATGCTTTACTGTTTCTTTAGTTTAGCTGCCACTCTACTCAGCATTTTGCTGACGTGTTACACACGTACCTTTCAAGACCAGGTGTTGAGTAGCCAGGGTCAGCGGCTGAAGAGGACGTTGGGCCGAGTAGGGTACAGTAGAGTTACCACTGCTCTCTTGTACCTCTTTTTGTTCCGTTATAGTGAGTAGTTCTTGATTCCACTGCACTTTTCTTTACCTGCAGTTCATATTATGTTATGAATGTTGTTCTATTGTTGTGGTGGTATATACTGTAGTGGTTTCTTTCCTTACTGCTGTATTTCCTTACTGTTAGTTATATTCATGTTGAATGTTGTTTATTTTACTGCTCTTTTGGTTACTTCCTCGTTGGACGACTAGGTCTTGGGATTAGTCGAGTCGGTCCGGTTCTCGTGTCTCGTACGGACTTGGGAATCGGGTCGTTACAATAGGTCCTAATCAACCTAAATAATGTCTGGACCTATCTTAAATTGTGGATATTGCCCTCATATCTTGCATATCATGCATTGCTTCAGTCTATTTAGAATAAGATGAGATATCCTGCTAGTTAATCATTTTTATTGCTATTTACAGATAATAAAGTGATCCAAGATGGAGATAGTGGAATAAAGCAATAAAGGAAGAAGAAGACTGATCCAAGTAAGAGGAGTGAGGAGGATAGCCTTATCCCTACCCTTAGAAACCCTAGGACAACCTTCCCAAGCCTAAAACAACCTCCATTAGGGCACCTTAGCCTCAAAACCCAAACATGGATAGCACTATCCATGTTCCTATCCCTCTCCCAAACACTTAGGAACCAAAACAAACCTTAGAAAACATAAAACCCACTCTCCAGCACCTTTTAGGACGTCCAGACATCTAGCTGGCCGTCTGATTTTTGCAGAATAACAATCCAGGAAGCCAAAACTCATACTGACACAGAATTGGACGTCTAATTTCGTGTCCAAACATCCAATTTTGTAGTATAAGACGTCTAACCACAATTCTGAACGTCTGATACTGCTGTCTGGTTCCTGATTTTGGTGTTGGAAGCCCTAGCTTGCTTATTTTGACCTAGGAACCCCACCGGACACCCTAAGAAACCTAAGTAGAGACCTCCTAAGCCTAGTCCACTATCCATAGCCCTTCTTGTCCTATCCCTAACCCAATTGAATAATCCCATACCTAATTGGGTGCATCTACAGTTGATTGGATACACCCGAGCCCAATTAGATCCACCTAGGATCTAATTAACTCATACCTATTAGGGTTACCCTAGCCTAATCACATGCACACATCTAATTAGACTTGACCTAGACCTAATTAGGTTCACTCCTACCCAATTAGAGTTTCCTAAGCCTAATTAGGTCCACACCCACTTAATCTAGATTGACCGAACCTATTTAGCACCTAATCCTACCAAAACGCACAACCTAGCCCTACGAAAAACACACACCCACAACACACGCACACCTTCCTATTTTACTCTCACCAAACCCACGCACACTCTCTTGGAAACCCTAAAAACTTGTGTCAAACCTAGATCCAAAAATTGTGGCATTTGCTATGTTTGGAGCCACCAAAAGTGGCAAACAAATGGAGCCTTCCGTAAGGGCAAAGAGAGAGCTACGAAATTGAACCATATCTCCATACACTCTCCCATCCATACTCTCCACTCTAAACTTGCTTCCACCATCCAAAACCTTAAGGCCGTCCTCCTCATCCTCCTCCAAGGCTCAATGGACGGCTAGCTAGAGAAGCTTCTCTCCAAAGCTTCAAGGACGGCCATTGGTAGAGAAAGGGAGCAACACCCTACTCTCTCCACTTGGGTGCACTAGCCCCCATCTTCTTCTTCTTGGACGGCCATGAAGGCTCACCCATAGCCTCTTGTGGCCAGCCATCTCTTTTGGTAGGCGTGTAGACGGGTTTGCATACCCAAGGTCTAGCCTACACCCTCACACAAGGCCGATGGCCCAAGTGGCAACTTTCCCGCATGAGGGATTTTCTTCTATTTATATGCTTTCAAGTGTAGATGATGTGTGATAATTTTTTTTATGCATAAATAATTTCATGATGTTTCTGTGATTGATTGTCCTCATGTTTGCTTGCCTATATGACACTTTGGTTTGCTCACACCATGCACGGCCGCCATGGCCTTATTTAGATGCACCTAGTCACTTAGGTTTTTGCTAGTTTATCTAGATCTAGGTTTCAATTCGCTTTTCGAAATAAAAAATCAAAAACACAAAAAGACAAAAATAGTAGCTTAGGTTAGATTTAGGTTATAAAAGCCGATCCAAATCTCGATTCGTTTTCACGCCTCCAAGAGACGAATGACCGGGACTCAAGCTCTAAAAAGAATAACGATCTATGAGAGTTTCGTTATCACAAATATCTTTGACGAGTGGTTTTTGCGACTATACTACAATTTCCAACGATTTCAAAATACACGATTTCCACGCCTGTCAAATGGCGCCGTTGCCGGGGAGGTAACACGTGAGTTTAGATTTGGATTTTCTTAACTTCTATTTGTTTTGATTGTAGGGTGTCAAGATGAGGATCTGCACACACATCAACCCGTGGTGAAGACTGCAGGTATCTTCTTCCTCCTCTAGTTTATTGCTTCCTTAGGTTAGAAAAAAGGAAAAAAAAAATTTTAATTCAAAATTTCATATCTGAATTAAAAAAAAAAATCATTTTCTTTGGTGTGTGTTTTAACTTGGAAACTATTTAAACACACCAAAATCAGATTTGAAAATTCAGCCATCAAATATTGACGAGTTTCAAAAATTTATTGCTGTGAAATTAGGAGTCCAAAAATCTTGGGATTCGATTTGGTATTAAGTTTTCAAACTAGCTTTCGAGCGCCACATTTTATTTGGAAAAATTATCACTATAAAAATTTTAAAAATTTGTACAGTGAAAGCGGGTTAGAATAGTCTGCACTCTGATTTTTTATAAATTTAAGCATTAATTCCGTCCGTTACATAAATCAGATATATTTGAAATTTGTGGGGTTGTAAATCCACTGAAACTTAGTTTTTTCTATGAATTTTCAAGAATTTTTGGATTTTTTTTTATACTGTTTCAAACTGCACTTCTCGTAGGGGGTCCATCTTGTCTGTTTGACCCCCTGGAACATAAAAATTCGTGAAAAATTGCACGAAATAGTAAAAATATAAAAAAAATATTCCCTTAAAAATTTATTGAAAAATTAAGATCTCTACCATATTTCATATTATTTTTCTTCAGTTATTGATTTGGGGAGTGATTTCAAGTGAGACTAAGGTCTAACTGCAGATTTTAGAAGAAGCACAAACCCTAGGTAATTCACATTAGGGTTTAAACTTAGAGACTCAAAACAAACCCTTTTGAGCCTGATTTGGGTGTGATTGCATGAGAAGGGATTTGATGTGAAGACTATCTCTTATCTTTATTTGCATCTTCTCTCAAATATCCATGAACCCATATCATTCTTTTGACCCTCGGCGTCCTCCATCTCCCAACCCAACCATTATTTCGACTCCTGGTTGGGAGACTCATCCTAACCAGCTAAGATATGATTATGCTTATCCCCCAGCTTATTTAGAACCTGAAACTCATGGATCTGACCCTTATCTAGATCAGAACCAATTGAAATCCATAGTTGCTGAATTCTGGGAATGTAACAAGGACTATACAGATCAATGTGCTAAGCTTCTGGAGCAAATTAGATGATCTCAGGCACAATCTCAATCTTATCACTCCTCCCAGGGACAAGAGACTTGGAACAACAAGCCTAGTGCATCTAGTGACCCATATTTTGGAACCACTAGCTATTCTACTGATTCTTGCTACCATGGGGAGGCATCCTAGACTCAGCCAACCCAAAAGGCACCTTTGGACCTAATCCATGATTTGGGTAGATTAATTAAGGAATGCACTATTTTTGATACACCTGTACCTGATGAGATATCTCTAATGAATTGGAATAATGGATCACAAGTATAGGACCACATAATAGGTTCTCAATCAACTCCCTCTGTAGTCAGCCCCACTCAGGGTGATACACATATTGCTTCATATCAAAATTAGTATAACCCTGAGTGGAGAAACAATCCTAATCTTTCATGGCCACCACAGAGACCGACTCAGACTAAACATCAATCTAGGCCAGCCCAATACTCCACTCAATCCACTGTAGGGCAACAATCTACTCTAGCCCAACCCGCAACCACCCTTGAAGATATCATGAACATTTTGTTGGACTCTGATAAGAAAAATGAAGAAAGGCTGACTAAGTTGGAAAATCATGTGAAATCTCAAGGGGATCAAATCAAGAGACTTCAAGAATCACTTTATCCCTGAATGCATATGCCTTTTCACTCCTATTCTCCACCTATTCTTTTGACCCCTCCTCCAATCTATCAAACATGCCCTTGTGCGGGGGTCAAATTCGTGGCCTCTAAAAGGAAGAGAAAAGCTAAGAGCCCACCCAAACGACCTGATTTGGGCTCAACCAAAAATCATAAGACCAAACCCACATCCAGCTCTAACTCAGACTCAAGGGACAAAAAGAAGAAAAAGGCTTCTGAAGTTGATTTGACCTATTTACCCTTTCCTGAGGCCTTAAAGAAAGAGTCACAAAAGAAAAAAATGACTTACACACCTAAAGAGGTGGTTTTATCAGCTAACATAAGTGCATTTGTTTCTGGCACTATACCACCCAAAATGACTAACCCTGGAAAACCCTTCATATCTTGTACCATAAAGGGATTCACCTTCAACAAAGCCCTTGTGGATCTAGGGTCTTCCATTAGCTTGATTCCTACCGCCCTTTTTGACCGCACCAAACTTGGAGATCTGCACCACACACCTGTCACCATTAGAATGGCAAATGCCTCCATCAAACTACCGAAGGGGGTAGTTCAGGATGTGATTATTAAAGTGCAAGGTCTTAGCTTTCCAGTCGATTTTATTGTCTTTGACACGAATATATTGGAGAACCTAAGTAATTCACCCATTATTCTGGGTCGACCTTTCTTGGCTACGGCCAATGCACGGATTGACTGTTACTCAGGATGTATGGAGGTGAGTAGTGGCAATGAGAAGATTCACTTTGATATGCATGCAGCCACTAAGAAAACAAAGTCAGGGTACTTTCTGGATGATATGGAAAGTGAGTCGGAGGGTAATTCGGAAGAAACTATGGCAATTGACACTTGGGTAGAACCACACGACCCGAATCAACAATCCACTAGATCACATAAGTCACCCTCCCTACCAGATTAAATCACTGATAATATGGTTGACTATCTTGATCGACCTAGCCCAATTCAAACCCTTGCCCCTTGCAATGAATCCCAGATTACTCAATTGATCCAAATGATTCATGAAATAAAAGAAGCTAGTGCAAGAGAATATGATGATATAAGGAAAGAGCTTCATAGAATCCGAGATGAGCAACAAAAACTAGAAATGTTTGAATCTAGGTCAGGTGTGTCACAATCGATTTGCGATTCGGTGGTGGTCATGCAGGATTTTGTTGATCAAACACCCGAGGTGGATGATATTGAAGCTGAGAATGGACATTTATTTGAGAATCTTGATCTTGATATAGGGCCTGAGTACCAATCATTTCATTTTGAGGAACCAAGCATTAAGGGACCTGAATATAATTTTGTTGTATTTGAGAATACCCATGGAGACATTGATGAATTAATTCAAATGATCTCATACACGGAGCAACAAAATCCAAAAGACTACAACAACTCCTCAATCAATGATTCAACCCATTCCACTTTCATGGAGGGACTCACTACTAAATCTAATGCCCAACTTCATCTAAGTGAGAAGAAGGAAATATCCCCTTATGAAATAGATATTCAAGAAATTGAAAGATTATTAGGGATAACATATGATGAGTTATCAGAGGAAGCTAGGAATTTTGGGGAATCATGTGACAATTGGGAATTGGCATTGGACAATTTGGAAGAGATAAAAGAAGAAGATGAGACCCAAACATCTTTGGTAGAGACAGAGACTGATCACTGGACCTTGATTTACAGATCTGACCACACTACTTGGGTCATGCCTTCCATTCATTATCAGGACCCATATGATTTCACCCCACACGACTCCACCCATACCCCTACCACCCACATTCTCCATCACCTCTTCAAGATGCCTTCACCTTCATTCCTTGCAGGCACCTGTATTTATCTGTCTTTCTTCTGTAGCATCTGGCTGCAGATAATCCCAAGCCCCATCTACATATTTTCTCGATTATTTGGACTTGGAATTCATGGACAGCTAGTTCACATTTGTGCTCTGCTGTTGGCGAATGTGACTAAAATTCCTATCATTTTACTCGCCATTCTCAATACTGTATTGGTATATCCTTTTTGAAGTGTACGCCTAGCTGGAGGCGTTAAACTCAGCACGTATAAATACCATTTCACCATCATCTATACATAACCATTTTTATACATAGCATATTTTTGTTTTAGCATATTTCCCTTTTCTATATTGCATGTTAACAGGTCGGACGGTGCTGAATATAATTTCAGGAGCAATTACAGGTGATTTCATTCATTCTCTCCCTGCAGCATTTATTTTCTTTTACATTCATGCATGAGGACATGCAAGAACTTAGGCATGGGGGGGTAGATACAGAAAAGCTGAAAAAAAAAAAATTCCAACACTTAGGAAAGCCTCGGAGCTGCATACAAAATGTACTTTAGGACCTTAAATAAAAGAACGACTGACTCCACCTCCAATGCTCTCATTGGAGCTAGAAATCATTCGCAACAGCCACTTCCGACTCACCCGCCACCTTTTGTTCTAAATTTAGGGTCAAGCTGATTGTAACCCGATACGGGAAATTCACAAAGTACAAATTATATAAGGTTACATGTTTATAGCATCTGTAGATATTGCATTCATGAATAAGATTATTTTATAAAGAGAATGCATTAGGGATTTTATCCTTTAGTTGATTCCTGTAATCTGGAATCCAGTACAACTTTTAACACACACGTAGAATTTGCAATGGATTCACGGTGAAGGCTGATAAACATCTTTAGTCTGTCGAAAAGAAGCAGTGCTCCTTCTCCTGAACCCTTGGACAGTGTTTTGGGAGTCAGGCTGATTTTCTTCCAAAAATCCACCAAATAGTGTGAGAGAGTAGAGTGTATTGGTGCTCTAAGATTAGTGCAAGGAATCTGGAATCCTAGATAATTAGGTGATGATACTCTGAGATTAGACATAGTTTTCGCTCTCGATTCCCGCGTATACATTTTTGTACGAAATTGTGAGAGCCACCGAATAAGGAAAATATGCGGAAAGCGAGTTTTCATAAAACTAGGGCTAAGGTGGATGATTATGACCATTCTTTACGGAATCCTCAGCGGAAGGAGGGTATTAATGTCAAGGTCAGAAATACACCATCCTATCCATCTCTCCCGATGCCGTGAGTAGTCACTTCCACCAAATAAGCCACCCAATGTCTCTTGAGTACCACCAATCCCCAATAATGCCTCCTTAATAAAGTTCATGGATGTACGCCAGTTGTGTTATGCCGAAAAAAAAAATTAAAAAAAAGAGAAAAAAAAAAGAAAACGAATGATGAAAAGAAAGAAAAACTGAAAAAAAAAATTAGAAAAAGAAGAAAAAAGAAGAAAAGAATGAATATTTTGTGTTTATCAAGGCAATACCACCAAATAAAATTGAGCTCCACCAAACATGGCCTTAACCTATTTTTCTTGTGTTTCTGACCACCCGAATACTAGCTGAGGAATCCCAACTTAGTGTTAGGGTTATGAGAACTCAATTAAAGTGTTAATGCCTAGTGAGACCACCAAATACCAATCCTATGTGTGAATCTGGTGAGGTTGTGAGCTCTAAGAAAAAGAAAGAAAAAGAGTATGAGAGAATGAATACAAAGGAATCAAAAGGGAGCATAGTTTTTCTCGTCTTTCTCTGAGTTGAGTTACTTAGTAATTCGGGAATCTAGATTCTGTAGTACTAGTCTCTATGTAGCACCAAGTGAGAATGAGCCACCAAATATATAATCCTTTCCCTCAAAGATTCTCTACCTAAGCCCAAAGCCGGGGTGAAATTCATAGAATATCTTGAATACCCCGAGGGAAGAAATCCACCTATCCTGATAGAATTTTTATTAGGGGTCAAGTACAGCCTTTAGAGGTGTATTAGTTTTCACTTGAATCCGTTGCGAAAGCTACGTAGCTACCTTTCACATTTGTCTAGATTTCTAGAACATAGGATGAAAACAAAAAGGAGAAAAATCTCTAAGCATACACCTGATAAAATAATCAATCCCTTAGGTACCCTTATGTGAATAATTTAGTCTTGCATTTGCTAGGGTCTCGCAAAGTTTAGGCATGGGGGTATGATTGCACAGCAATCATAGGTCCTAATCAACCTAAATAATGTCAGAACCTATCTTAAATTGTGGATATTGCACTCATATCTTGCATATCTTGCATTGCATCAGTCTATTTAGAATAAGATGAGATATCCTGCTAGTTAATGCTTTTTATTGCTATTTACAGATAATAAAGTGATCCAGGATGGAGATAGTGGAATAAAGCAATAAAGGAAGAAGAAGACTGATCCAGATAAGAGGAGTGAGGAGGATAGCCTTATCCCTACCCTTGGAAACCCTAAGACAACCTTCCCAAACCCAAAACAACCTCCATTAGGGCACCTTAGCCTCAAAACCCAAACATGGATAGCACTATCCATGTTCCTATCCCTCTCCCAAACACCTAGGAACCAAAACCAACCTTAGAAAACATAAAACCCACTCTCCAGCACCTTTTAGGATGTCCAGACATCTGGCTGGACGTCTGATTTCTGTAGAATAATAATCCAGGAAGCCAAAACTCATACTGACACAAATTGGACATCTAATTTAGTGTCCAGACATCCAATTTTGTAGTATAAGACATCTGACCGCTATCCTGGATGTCTGATATTGCTGTCTGGTTCCTGATTTTGGTGTTGGAAGCCTTAGCTTGCCTATTTTGACCTAGGAACCCCATCGGACACCCTAGGAAACCTAAGTAGAGACCTCCTAAGCCTAGTGCACTATCCATAGCCCTACTTGTCCTATCCCTAACCCAATTGAACCATCCCATACCTAATTGGGTGCAACTACAGTTGATTGGGTGCACCCGAGCCCAACTAGATCCACCCAGGATCTAATTAACTCATACCTATTAGGGTTACCCTAGCCTAATCACATGCACACATCTAATTAGACTTGACGTAGACCTAATTAGGTTCACTCCTACCCAATTAGACTTTCCTAAGCCTAATTATGTCCACACCCACTTAATCTAGATTGACCAAACCTATTTATTACCTAATCCTACCAAAACCCACAACCTAGCCCTACGAAAAACACACACCCACACACACACGCACACCTTCCCATTTTACTCCCACCAAACCCATGCACACTCTCTTGGAAACCCTAAAAACTTGTGTCAAACCTAGATACAAAAATTGTGGCATTTGTTATTTTTGGAGCCACCAAAAGTGGCAACCAAATGGAGACTTCCGTAAGGGCAAAGAGAGAGCCACGAAATTGAACCATATCTCCATACACTCTCCCATCCATACTCTCCACTCTAAACTTGCTTCCACCATCCAAAACCTTAAGGCCGTCCTCCTCATCCTCCTCCAAGGCTCCATGGACGGCTAGCTAGAGAAGCTTCTCTCCAAAGCTTCAAGGACGGCCATTGGTAGAGAAAGGGAGCAACACCCTACTCTCTCCACTTGGGTGCACTAGCCCCCATCTTCTTCTTCTTGGACGGCCATGAAGGCTCACCCATAGCCTCTTGTGGCTGACCATCTCTTTTGGTAGGCGTGTAGACGGGTTTGCATACCCAAGGTCTAGCCTACACCCTCACACAAGGCCGATGGCCCTAGTGGCAACTTTCCAGCATGAGGGATTTTCTTCTATTTATATGCTTTCTAGTGTAGATGATGTGTGATAATTTTTTTTATGCATAAATAATTTCATGATGTTTCTGTGATTGATTGTCCTCATGTTTGCTTACCTATATGACACTTTGGTTTGTTCAGATCATGCACGGCCACCATGGCCTTATTTAGATGCACCTAGTCACTTAGGTTTTTGCTAGTTTATCCAGATCTAGGTTTCAATTCGCTTTTCGAAATAAAAAATCAAAAACACAAAAAGACAAAAATAGTAGCTTAGGTTAGATTTAGGTTATAAAAGCCAATCCAAATCTCGATTCGTTTTCACGCCTCCCAGAGACGAACGACCGGGACTCAAGTTCTAAAAAGAATAAAGATCTATGAGAGTTTTGTTATCACAAATATCTTTGACGAGTGATTTTTGCGACTATACTACGATTTCCAACGATTTCAAAATACGCGATTTCCACTCCCGTCAGTCCAATCTTTTTATCGGGCAGTCCGTGAAGATATTTGGCTTCCGTCGACGCAGCTTGTTGAGGCAATTTCATGGGCAAGCGTGTGAATGCTATTTGGGAAATTCTCAAAAATATGGCTGAGAATTCAATAAACAATGCATCCATGGGTATGTTCGACAGGATGATAACCCGTGCATCGACAAATACACGCAGGACACATAAAGCACAAGACTTATCATCTTCCATCGATATGGAGGTTGTGGCCAGTCGATTTGATAAAGTCTCAATAATTGAGAAAAAGCTTGACGATTTGATTTGCCAGCTGCAGAAGGTCACTTATTCTCAACATAACATGCATGGACAACCAGCCACAAAGTGGGAGGCCGTGCATAATATTCACTACATCGGGATGGATATGAATTCGTCCCCTTCTGACACTGGGTTCGGGGGAAACTCTGAACCTACTTATCCTAGTTGGGGGTCCTCTGAACCCCATTATCCTAATTTTTCTAGAGCTCCTCAACCCTGTGAGGAACTCCACGCCATCCAAAACAACCCCTATTCTAACTCCTATAATCCTGGGTGGCGTAATCATCCTAACTTCTCCTGGTTGGCGAATTCCTATCCTCAAAATTATAGACCTCAATATCCACCCCGACCACAAAATCCGCACTCATATCAGCCTGCTCAACCTAGGCCCAATCCGAATTTTCAACATGGGCTTAGTAAAGATGATCAAATGAGCATGATTCTTCAGACCCTGGCTGATTTACAAAAGATTAATGCTGCTATGGAGAGGCAGCATACTGCAGATATGGTAGATATGGACAACCAGATTCCACAAATGGTCGAGACTAGCCAGTGAGGCACATTACCCTCAAAACCTCTGCCAAACCCTAACAATGTGCAAAATCAGAGGTACGTTGTGAACCCAAAGCATGGCCAATTTCATTATGTGCAACTAGGCCCTTCTGCACCTATATATCAAGACAGGTCAGAAGCATCAACTTCTGTACCTGAGTCATCTCAACAGCAGCAGCCACCTACCCTACCCACTCCTCCGTATCTTGTGGGATTACATTCCTCACAACCCGTAGTAGTAAGTGTACTAATGATCCTGAGCCTAAGAGATACGTTAAACCTAAACCTATTACATCTCAATCTGGAGTGATTATTAAGGATAACTCAGGTACTATAGAACCCACTCCAGAGGAGCCTGAGACCACACCTTTTCCTAAGGCCTTGACCAAAAGAAATAAGGGTATGAATCCACCTCAAGTTGATGAGGACTTGATCAGGCTCTTTAAGCAAGTCCAGATTAGCATTCCTTTGATGGATGCTATACGTCATATATCAGCTTACACGTGATTTTTAAAGAACATATGCACTCCTATGCGAAAGCCAAAGAATTCTGACAAGAGACCTATTTTGCTATTGGAGCAGGTTAGCTCCATTATCTTGAGCAAGCTTCCAGAGAAATTGAAAGACCCTGGCACCCCTCTAATCTCCTACAAGATCAGGGATTTAGAATTTAATCGGGCTCTTTTGGATTTAGCTGCATCCATTAACCTTATTCCCACGACCCTCCTAAAATATTTTGTGGATTCTAAACTTAAACCCATGGAAGTGACATTGCAATTAGTCAATCGATCCATTAAGTCGCCACATGGAATTTTGGAGGATGTAGTTATAAAAGTCTAGGATTTCTATTTCTCGGTTGATTTTATTATACTAGACATGGATACACAAAAAAGCCTAAAAGATACACCTATAATTTTGGGGAGACCATTCCTAGCAATAGCTAAGGCAAACATTAATTGTGAGGAGGGCCAAATGGAGATAAAATTTGGGGATAAGACAATGAAAAGTGATATATTTGAGGCCCATAGAGGAATCAATTATGGTGTAATTTAGGAAATAAATAGTATCGATTCACTTATTGAGGATCTTATTGCTGAAATGGATATAAATATTCCTGAGCAAGAACTAATAGAAGTCCAAACCAGATTACACCTTGAGGAAGCTAGTCCACCTCTAGTTCCCCCTCAGGCTAGCCTCGACCTTCCTATTGCTGTTGAGAACCAGATACTTGAACAAAAATCGCTTCCTGACAATCTTAAGTACATCTTTTTGGGTTCGAACAACATGTTTCCTATGATTATCAACTCCTTTTTATCCTTCAATTGGGAAACGTGTTTGATTTTCATCCTCTGAGAGCATCATAGGGCCATTGGTAGGACCTTAGATGATCTATCTGGCATAAGTCCTCACTGTACCCACCGCATTTTTACAGGAGAAGGCTCACAACTTACGTGCGAAGGACAGCGCTAACTCAATCCAAATCTTCAAGAGGTCGTGAAGAAAGATATAATTAAATGGCTTGATGCGGATATTATCTATCCCATCTCTGATAGCCATTGGGTTAGCCTAATTCATGTGGTACCTAAGAAGGCTGGGCTAACCATTATCAAATCAAAGTCTGGAGAATTCATCCCCACCAGAATTGCAAATTCGTGGAGAGTCTGCATAGACTGCAGGAAATTGAATACCTCACGAAGAAGGACCATTTCCCTCTACCTTTTATTGATCAGATTCTCGAAAAATTAAGGGAAATCAGTACTTCTATTTCTTGGATGGATACTCAGGCCATAATCAAGTAGCCATTCATCCTAAAGACCAAGAGAAAACTACGTTCACCTATCCCTACGGAACATTTATGTTTTGTAGAATGCCTTTTGGACTCTACAATGCACCTGCTACCTTCCAACGGTTCATGTTGGCAATATTCTCCGACATGGTGGGTGAATTTTTAGAGGTCTTCTTGGAAGATTTTTTTGTCTTTGGAAAATCGTTCGATGAGTGTCTAGGCCATTTGACTAAAATCCTCCAACGATGCATTGGTGTAAATCTGGTCCTAAGCTGGGCCCAAGGAATAGTTCTTAGACACCTTGTGTCTGGGCAAGGTATCCAGATTGACCGAGCAAAGATCAATTTAATATCCAAACTCCCTCCCCCTTCCTCAGTCAAAGAAATCAGATCCTTTTTGGGGCACATTGGATTCTATCCATGTTTTATTCCTGACTCCTCAAAAATTGCCAGGCCCCTGACTAACTTATTATCGAAGGATATTCCCTTCGATTTCTGTGATGATTGAGCCAAAGGCTTCAAAATCCTTAAGGATTGAACCACCAAGGCACCAGTATTGCTATCCCCTGACTAGTCTCATCCATTTGAGATCATGTGTGATGCGTTAAATTTTGCTGTGGGGGAAGTCCTTGGTCAAAAAGTTGACAGGAAACCCATAGTGATCAATTATGCAAGTAAAACATTGGACGACACCCAACAAAATTATACGATCACTGAGAAGGAACTTCTGGCTATTATTTTTGCCCTAGAAAAATTTCGATCGTATCTTCTCAGGTCCTGCATAATCATATACTCGGATCACACAATGATACGGCACTTGCTCACCAAGAGGGATGCGAAGCCTCATCTGATTCATTGGATCTTGCTTTTGCAAGAATTTGATTTAGAGATTCGTGACAAGGCGGGAAAACAGAATATAGTTGCAGATCTTCTATCCCGCCTTCCCTCATCTATCATTGATCCATCACTACCTATTATTGAGCATTTTCTGGATAAGCATCTTTTGGGCATAGATGCTAGGCTTCCCTGGTATGCAAATATTGTTAACTACTTGGCGTCAAACCAGATTTTGTTTGATTGGCCCAAAGCCAAAAAGGACAAATTGATTTCAGAGACCAAGTATTATTTCTGTGAAGATCCAAATCTTTTACACATCAAAGCTGACCACATCATCTGGAGATGTATTCCTGACACGGAAATCAATGATATTATCTCATTTTGTCATGACTAGGCCTGCGGTGGCCATTTTTCTAGGCATAAAACCGCAGCCAAAATCCTCCAAAGTGGCTTCTATTGGCCGATTTTATTTAAAGATGCAAACAAATATTATAGGGCATGGTGATATGATGCCAGATGCACAGAAATCCTCCAAAGTGACTTCTCTATTGCCAGACATTAGGCAACATGGGCCATCGTGATATAATGCCCTTAAATATTATCATGGTGTGTGAAATTTTTGATATTTGGGGGATTGATTTTATGGGCCCATTTCTAAATTTGAATGGCTTCAAATATATTCTTCTTGTTGTCGACTATGTGTCCAAGTGGATTGAAGTCGTTCCTACCTGAACCAATGATCATAAGGTCGTTATTAGATTTATTCACGATAACATCTTCTCTAGGTTCGGTGTTCCTAAAGTAATTATATCTGATGGTGGGACCTATTTCGTGAATGTGCATTTCCAGTCTATACTTAGAAAATATGGGGTGTCTCATCACATTTCTACCCTGTATCATCCGCAAAGAAAGGACTTGCCGAGTTATCAAACTGGGAAATCAAAAAGATTCCACAGGTCATTGTTTGACCTGACAGAAAGGATTGGTCAACCCAGCTTTCGGAAGCATTATGGGCTTATAGGACTGCACATAAGACCCAATTACAAATGTCTCCGTTCGGGACTATTTATGGGAAGGCACGTCACCTTCCTATAGAAATGGAACATAAAGCCTTTTGGGCAGTACAGAAGTGCAATCTGGACCTCAAAAAGGCTGGTATTCTCCATCGCCTAAAAATAAGCAAACTCAATGAGCTACATAATGATGCATACGAGAACTCGTAAATTTACAAGGAAGGAATTAAAGCCTTGCATGATAAGCACATTTCACATAAATCATTCAGTCCTGGTCAGAAAGTACTTCTATTTGATGCCTGTCTTAAGCCCTTCCCGGGTAAGCTCAAATCTAAATGAACTGGACCTTTCTGGTTAGGAGGATTTTTGGTAATGGAGCTATGGAAAACTCACCTCCTGATCATGTCTCTATACCATTTGTTGTTAATGGCCAACGTCTGAAACCTTTTCTTGAACTTCATGATTTGAGTCAGATTGAGGAATCTATTGACCTCCATTCCATTTGAGCCGCATTGCACCCAGCTAATGGCGGTAAATTTAGCATTGAATGAGAGGCAACCCGTCATATGAAAAACTCGAGACCTTTCTTATCTTTTTTTGTGCAAATCGCTCCACTGCACTTTAGAGTTCCTAATTTAAGAACAGTCATTTCTGAACCACCCACCCACCCTTAAATCTGTTGTAAAATTATGAATTAAGGTGAATTTGAACCCATCCTATTTGCAATGAGGGCATTGCAAAACTTAGGCATGGGGGGATTAAAGTGTAATTATTTGAAATTCATGATTGAAAGGTTCTCACAAAAATACATATAGATTCTCATAAAAAAATCAAAAAAATTAAAATTAAAATTAAAATAAATAAAAAACATAGAGAAAAAAAAATCAATAGACATTTTTAGTTTGTTGAAGCTCTTAAACATTCAGTTATGGAGTCAGGCAAAAATTTTCTTCCATAAGATCCACCAAACAATTGTGAGGTGAGAGTAGAGTTTTTACTGGTGCTCTAAGTCTAGTATGAAGACTCCCTAGTTCTAGATAATTAGATAATAAAATTCTGAGTTAGGCACAGTTTTTGCTCTCAGCTCCTGTGTGCGAATATTTTGTGTGATTTCCTAAGAGCCACAAAATAAGGCAAATATGCAAAGAGCGGATTCTAATAAAACTATAACTAAGGTGGATGGTTATGACCATTCTTTACGGAATCCTCAACTGAAGGAGGGTACTAATGTCAAAGATCAGAAATACACCATCCCATCCATTCTTTTCTAGTGTTGAGAGTAAGCACTTCCACCAAATAAGCCACATAATATCCTCCTGAGCATACCCATTTCCTAATAATGCATCATTAATAAATATTGTGTTGTGTTGAGTTATATCTTTATAAAAAGAGAGAAAGGAAAAGAAAAAAGATATATATATATACATAGATCCTTTTGATCCAAAAAAAAAAAAATACAGAGAGAGAAAGAATGTGTTTAGATTGCATTAAAGCAACATTACCCACCATACTTTATACCCCACCAAATACAGCCTTTACCTATCTTGTATTTCTAACCGCCCAAATACAGGTTGAGAAGTTCCGACTTAGTTGTTGGGTTATCAGAGCTTAATCAATGCATCAAAGCCTTTAGAGACCACTAAACATATTGACAATCTGAAAAATTGTGAGCTCTTCATATATACAAAAAAAAAGAGGAAGAGAGTATGCATAAAGGAACTAAAAGGAGAGCATAGTCTTAAGCATTTCTCCGAATGGATTTATTTAATAATCTAGACATTCAGAGTTTGAAATAGTAGATTATATGTAGCATCAATTGAGTGTGAGCCACCAAAAATAAAATCCTTTCAACTCAGACATCTTCTACCTATACCTAAAAGCCGAGGTTGAACCACAGATCACCTATTATCCCTGATGGAAGAAAGTTTTTGCCTATCCTGATACATTTAAACTAAGGATTGAAAATGAACTTTAAATGAATATTTAGAAAAAAAAGGTGGAGGGGGGTGAGAAGGAGAGTAAATTCTTTTGAACTGCATAACAAAAATACCCTTATACCAAACATGTGGGCTAAAAAGTCTAAAATTTGCTAAGGGACGAGCAAATGATACGAATGGGGGTATGATGGCACAGCCATCATGCTCTATAATTCACTTAATTTAGCTAAGTCCTAAGGTAAATTGATCAAAATAATACATAAAAAAGGTACAATATCGTATGGAGGAAGATTCATCAGATTAATCCCGAGACTGCAAAACAGGTTAGAATAATCAATTTAGGGTTTCCTTTGAAATTACGCTATTAAGGAGAACAATTAAGCCCTATATTTGATCTGACCTAATTTGATAGAATTCTGATGAAAGTATTGCAAATTAAACCTTTTAAAAATTATAAGTAAATATCCCATAGGGTTTAATTTGATCAGATACGTCAAAGAAGCCAATTAAACCTAAAACAATAACCTAGGTGAATAATTAATGTCAACTGAGTTTAAATGGAGGATTTACCAACTAAACAACTTCATAACTCAAAATTGAGATAACCACCAGATTCCCTAGATCCTAATTGAGCTTCCATAAAAAGTTGGGCCTGATTTGACAATAATCGTACCTACTTTGCATTTAGGCCCCTAAGTTCCTTAAATCATTGTAACTAGGTCCAATTTCATTACTCTTAGGTCGTCATCTTGCAAATCGGTTTCGACGTCATCTTCCTCCTCCAGCTACCGTGGAATCATTGACCAAACTATCCGACGACTTTCCTGTGCCATTTGCGGCCACTTCAACATCGGTTGAGCTTGACCTCTAAGGCGAAGTTTTTCACCATTTCATTTCACGTAGGGCGAGACTCATCTCGCCGGTTCCCAAAATTGCAATAGCCCATGATCTCTAGTAAAAAACAAATGCAGAGATACAAGTTGTTGGAAGATCTTCTCGCTACCTCCTACAACGAATTCACACACGGCTGAGGCTCTATAAAGACTCACGATACTCCGAGTGGAGTCGTTTAGAATCCAAGCTCAACCACTGCCTTCTCTTCTTTCTCCATGCGATGCCATTGCCAGACCTTGAGGTCCTCTCCACCCCTTTGCTCTGCTGCCCATCACCATCAAACGAGGATGCAGTTGCCTTCGTCTCTCTCTCGTCAACCTTCTAAGCCCAGCAGTTGACTCTCTACCTCCTTCATCGGTCTCAATTCCTTCTCCGATTCTTCTCTGGTGGCTTGCCATAGCCATCGGTCTCCACCTCTCCTTCCTCCAAATTTGGTTAGGGTTTTTATTCCCTTTCTTCCTTCTACCTTCTCATCTCTTCAATTTTAAATTCAAACCTCATTTGAGCCATCATCGACCATATCTTTAAGGGCTCTGGCGAGCATCTTCGCCACATCGTCGAGCCCCTCCGTACAACACATAGAAATAGGAAAAAGCTTCGGGGATCTTCCTTGAAGCACTTAGACAGATTTAGGATCGAAAGATTCATTTTGCTGTGCACAGGTACCTACCAGAGCTACCTTCGTCTCCACCTCTGGCAACCACTCCAGTAAGGGTTTCCATCCGCTACACATCTCCATTCCCATCGCCGACAAGCCCACAACTTCCACCATGCGCCCACGAGCAAAAGCCCTAACTCTTTTTGGCCACTCGACTACCCCAGTCACCTGTCGACCAACCCACCGTTCGCCATCAAAATCCTTCACCGTCTGGCCACCTCACGCACTATCACTCCACCAGACCACCATCCACACATTCGCTATGGTCAGGTGAAGGTTCTAAATTGCTTTAACGTGGCCGAGAGGCCTTATTCTTGTTTTCAAGTACAAGAGTTATTTCGCCATTGCTGCTGAAGCTTCGAACTCACCTGAAGCTCGTTCTTTAGACGATTGCTCCAAGTTTTGGTCCAGGTGCTGCGGGACCCTCTCAGTAACACACGCAGTAGGTCAATTGGGAGCATTAATCACTTTCCCGACCTTAATCAGAGCCACCTGCTGCTGCTACTGCACATGAAGACAGCAGGAACTTTTAGTCCCACATCGAAAGTGGCAGCAGCAGTGACAGCAAATAAATTGATTTTGTCATCTTAGCTGTTCACCTCAAGTAACACCAGGGTTGAGGTCCCCGCACACCCCACGCACCTCGCACATGATACTCCTTCACATTGGCCTAATCCAGTAACCTACCGAAGCCTACACCTCAGCTACTACCCACGTCGGTAGCCCTAGTCCTTGGTACATGGATCTCTAGTACCTGATTACCTGAGGATCTGACTAGACATTAAGGAAGAGAAGGGAAAGAGAAAGAGAGAGTGTGCAGGGTAGGGGAGGGTTTTGTAGCGAGGAACAATACCACTGCACCCTCACCCTCAAGGCTTAAGGCGTCTATGCCTATTCTCTGTCGTTTGAGGGTAAAGTGCTAAGTTGGGTTATAAATGTTGATAATTGATAGTTGTGTTGAACATGGTGGTTTAAACCATCACTTTTGCTCTATTTTTTTTTATCTATCTATAAAGAAGCACCTTATTTACTCAGCATATATTACCTTTTTAATAGTGATAAATTGTGAGAATAAGTGCTCCCAGAGTCGACCTCGAATTTCTTTTTATTTGAGTACTAAAAATTTAAATGCTTGATTCATTTTGATCACTATACTACGACGCGACTATTTCATTATATGATAGAAGTAAACCAAACAATCAGGGGTTGTTCCAGGTGCATTTTGTTCATTGGCTGCACCAAATCTACATTGTGAGCTCCCTTTGCTAGGGAGAGGATCTGTAGCAGGTTTTTGGTTTGGTTCAACAGTTCATCAATCATTTTGTCCACCAACTCAACTCGATCCAACTTCTTGGCTATAATGTCCATGTCAATTGTTCCAGAATTGGCTTGCATGTTGTTGACACATCTTGATCGTGTTTTAACAGTTAGTTATGTCCTAGTATAGGTGATCAAGCATTGTCAACAAATAAAAGTTTATTACTCGAAAACCAAAGTATCCGAGGTCGAACACAGGGAGCAATTGGAATTTATTACTAATCTCAAGAATGTAATTGAACACTTAATTACTCAAAAATTAATTCAAAATATATAAATGCATGAGTTTAAAAGTCAATTGTTGCAAAAAGAAGGAATTTGGACGTCTAATCATGGGATCAGACGTCTTAAAAAGATGTTTCCTCCTATCTTGTTCTTTTTCTGACTTCTGATGATTTTCTTCCTTTCTTCTTGGTGCTTCTTCTTCCTTGTTTCTTCTTTGCAGTTCTCTTGCCTTGCTTCTTTCTTCTTATTTTCTTCTGTCTTCTACCTTGCCTCTCTCTGCAGTCTCTTTCTCTTTCTTTTCTCTACAGGTCTTCTTCTTCTTCCTTCCTTGGCTTCAGCTTCTCTTCTTCTGCTTGTCTTTACCTTTCTTTATTTCTTCTTCAGTTCCTCTTCTCTTTTTCCTTCACCTCTTCCCTCTACCTTGCCTTTCTCTTTTTCCTCTACGAAGGCTTCCTTCTTCTTCTTTCCCTTCGCTAGCAGCTGCTAAGTGTCAGCTTTGCTTCTCCCTTCTACCTTCCCAGCACAAACCAAAGAGGAGAAAAACCTATCCCTCTACCCACACCCGCGTCTCTCTCTCTATCTCTCTCTCTCTCCGTATATCACTCTTCAGCACGCTCTCCCAGAGCTGGGTAAATGGGTCGGGTCGCGCACCCGAGTCCAGGCACATCGGCATGGGTGTGGTGCGCGAGGAGTGCTCAGGAGAGTGTCGGGTTGGGTCGTGCCAAATTCGTGTGATGAGCTCATAGATGAGGCGGTGTTTAGGTGAGGGACCTCACCCCATGTGTTATCGGAGGCGACGAACGAATAGCACGAATTCAATTTAAAGTACTCCAGTGCCTTACAGCTTACCGAGGTGGGACTAAAGTTCCACCGCTCTTTTGCATGCGCCCGTAGGAGACCATCCCCCAATTGCAGAACTACAGGATTCATGGTGCCACTCTCTGGAATAGATGACTTTGCGAGGCCTCCCTGAGTTAGTTGGACCTGGGATCCGGAGCATTGTAGGCTAGGACAAGCTTGCAACCTCCTCGAGTCACTGCTAATGGCAGTTGGAGCTCGAAACCTGCCTGACACAAAAAGAGCCTGGTGGCTTAATCAGACCACAGGAGCACCTTCGCTATGTCACGTCGAAGGTGAGGTGGTAGGTGGTAGGCCGCGGGGCGGCCTAGGCGTGCGTGCCTAGGTCGCCCCGTGGTCGGATGGATGGGTTTTGTCGGGGGACAGTTTTGGTGGTGTAGAGGGTCTGTGGATGAGTGGAGGTTATTCAGTGGAGTATGGAGGAGGTTATGCGGTGGTCGACGAGACGTGTGGGGCTACGGAGTGGTGGGAGCGTCTCACCGGAGGGTGGCCAGAGATGAAGAAGATGGTGGTGGACAGCGGCGGTCGAGGAGCATTTGGTGAAATAAGATGAGGGAAATGAAAGAGGAGATAGAGAAGAGTAGTTCTAACCTAACTAAGGGGACGAAGGGGGTGAGAAGGCGGCTGGTAGTATCTGCTGTCCTCAAAGAAGAAAGCATCCAGTGGAGGAAGACGACAGCGACGACGGGGCTTGGGCTGCTCGCGCAGGTGTTGCGTGACGCGGAGGAGGATGAGGAGGATACCTCTGCCACTGGTTTTGTGGCAGAGTGACGAGGAAGAGTAGGGGGGTGTAACGAACGCGTGCCCCAGACACCTTTTAAGACGTCTGGGAGGTGGCCCAGACGTCTGACAAGACGTCTGGGATCACATCCAGACGTCTGACCAAACGTCCGGGATCTTTTACAGACGTCTGGAGAACAGTTATGCTCGCACGGGAGATTCGCCTGCGCGCCTGTGCGCGCAGACCTGCGATTTCTCTCTCTCTCTCTCTCTCTTTGTGCGACTGCAGGTGCGCTGCGACCGTCCTCTCTCTCTCCTCTCCGCGCGACGTTAAAAGGGGGGCGTGCCTCCCTCCCGTCTCCACCGTATCCTCCTCCTTCTCCTTCCTGTGCGCGAGAGCGAGTGGACGTGAGGGCGGCAGCGGCAGCCGCAGTGAGCGCGGAGGAGCTGCGGCATGCGAGGGCGGGGCTCTGCCGTGAGGGCGAGCTCGCCGAAGCGGCTTGGCCAGCCGACGGAGGGCGCAGGGGGCCTGGAGCGACGCGGGGAGGGACCTGCTGCGGGCTGAGCAGCAGACGCGCGAGGTGCGACGGGGGTAGCGTCGCGAGCGGAGGCCGAGCAAGGTTCTGATTCTGGAAAAATTTCCAGAATCAGACGTCTGGGTTGATATCCAGATGGCAAGGTCGACGTCTGTAAGATCATACAGACGTCTGAAAGGTGAGTTTCCGCTTTCTTCTTCCTTCTTGTCGACTGACCGTACTGAGGGAGGGGGGTTGGCTGTGCGCAGGTTCGCTGATTCGTCATCCTTTGCGAATCAGACGTCTGGAAGTTGTACCAAACGGCGGGAGTGACCTCTAGACGTCCTGAGGGACCATCGGACGTCTGGGATCTAGGGCAGACGTCCCTGCATACTTCAGGACATCCGGGGAACCAAGCTGAACAGGTAATTCTATGATCCACCGTTTAAGACGTCTGGAAGGAGTTCCAGACGTCTGATTTTGCACAGTATCGTCTTTTTCGACCCGTTTAGGGCCCGTTTGGGCTCCGTTTTCCGCGATTCGAGTTGCGTTCGTTTCAGAATTAATTCCTCTACTCGTCTACAGTAGCTATGCATTGTTTTGAGACACTCCTTGTGTTGATCCTTGTGACAGGATCTCGTTCAGTTGCAGTCTTGAGAGTCGCGGAGGCACGCGGGATTCCCGATCACGCCCCCATTACTCCCGTTGTACCTGGTAGGGTGGCTTTAAGTATTAATAAAATTTGTTAAAGTATGGAACCATAACTAGAACCTAGGGCATTGCATGAATCCTAGGAATGAGAAATATATGGAATGATAGCTCCTAGGTGTTGCATGAATCCTAGGGTCGGAAAACTAGATTGTATGATAGATCCTAGGATATGGCATGAATCCTAGGGTGGAAAAACTAGTGGAATGCATATTACTGCAATCTTGGAAAATTGGAAAGGAATACATAAAGCTGCCTGTAAATTTAATTAACAGCTGCCTGTTATGAATAAAGAAACATGTTTGAGATCATGGATTTTGAGAATGTGAATCTGGAAAGTGAAACACATGATGTTCTGAGATAAAGAGCTGGAACCCTACGGGGAATTAGGAGTGGAACTCCTGGAAGGAAAAGGGAATGGAACTGAGATGTAGTTTGTACTGTCTCTTGGGTACGCAGTACCAAGGGAAGTACCTGTACCTGTTTAGTGCAGAGTGGGGCCAGCCGCCTCAGGGACCCGGGGTTAGGATTGGCCGCTCTGTACCGACTTGTTGGCCCTCGTGTACGTAGTACCGAGGAGAGCTAGTAGTGTTAGGAGAGTACTAGCTACCCCACGGGCCCTGGGGTTCTGCTAGCCTCCTTCACCGACTTGTTAGGCCCATTAGGGCAAACCAGGGTAGTCAGGCGAGGGTGCGCGGACTGTGGAGGGGCAAGGCCCCGGTTTGGTTACTGTGGAGGGGTTGGACCCCTGTTACTGAGAGGGCTCTGCCCTGGTTCCGTGCTGTGCTTTGGGCACACCCGTTAACGGAAACGACTGACCGCGTGCCAGTGCGGGCTAGCTACCTGTGCGTTTATCGCGCATGCCGTAGTCACCGTTACGTCTGTCAGTGACCTTGGGGTGGTTGACTGAGGGTAGGATCACCACGGGGGACTCTCCCGACCAGGAGAGCACCACGTGCTACTTCTACTTTTGGAAAAGACTGCAATCAAGATCGTTCCCACGAGGACATTCGAGATTAAGTAAAGGATCTGAGAAATAAATGAAATAGTAAGAAAAATTGAAAGATGTGAATAAAGGAAGTAATAGAACATAACAGCTACTGTACACTCTACTGTTGCCTTTAGTTAGTTTGCCACTCTACTCAGCGTTTTGCTGACGTGTTACACTCGTTACCTTTTTCAGGACCAGGTGTTGAGCAGCCAGGGTCGGCGGCTGCAGAGGACGCTGGGCCGAGTAGGGTCCAGTAGAGTTACCACAGCTTTTGTACCCCTTTTGTTTCTGTTCTAGTGAGTAGTTTTTGTTTCCGCTGTACCTTCTTTACCTGCAGTTCTTGTTATATGACACATGCTGTTTTACTGTTGTGGTGGTACCTACTGTAGTAGTTTCTTTCCTTACTGCTGTACTTTCTTACTGTTAGTTATATTCATGCTGAATGTGGCTTATTTTACTGCCTTTTGGTTACTTCCTCGTTGGACGACTGGGTCTTGGGATTAGTCGAGTCGGTCCGGTTCTTGTGTCTCGTAGGGACTCGGGAACCGGGTCGTTACAAGATGGTATCAGAGCAAGGTCGTCCCGAGAAGTGAATCAACTGACTGGAAAATAACCAATTCACATGTTTATAGCTAGAGTAGCCACCACAACATATCTCTTGACATGAGCTCTTAGAAGTCTTGTTAGGTACCATTT
This sequence comes from Thalassia testudinum, assembly GCA_037157565.1. Classification (NCBI taxonomy): domain Eukaryota; kingdom Viridiplantae; phylum Streptophyta; class Magnoliopsida; order Alismatales; family Hydrocharitaceae; genus Thalassia; species Thalassia testudinum. Next base: position 19,591,395 of record JAZHRO010000063.1, read on the forward strand.
GTTTTGACGTTTCCGTTTTGTTTCGCGTCTCCTTGCAGGAAATGCCTCGTCGCAGGACTGGCGAGACTGGCCGCGGGCGCGGCCGAGGGCGAGGTCGGCGAGGTGGATGTGCTGTCGTTGACGTCTCGGTGGACCAGCCACCACTCCCTGGCATCCAGGCCCAGGACCTCGCCAGACTGATACGGGATATTGTACGAGAGGAGCTCCACCCACCGCCCCGAGCACCTCCTCCTGGGGTTGCAGAGGGGGAGTCCTCTGTGGGACCACGTGACGGACGTGGCGCTGGACACGAGGGAGGGGATGGGCCCCTGCCACCCCCACCTTCCTCCGACACTTCTGTACACGAGGCACCTTCGCCTGGAGGTGCACCAGCACCTCCCCTACAGTGCCACTTCGAGCTTTTCGGACAGTTCCGGAAGCTGAAGCCCCCCTCCTTCAAGGGGGATGAGGACTCGACCGAGGCAGAGGACTGGCTTGAGCAGCTGGAGAAGATCTTCGACACCCTTCGCCCCCCGGTGGAGTGCCGCGTGGCCTTTGCCACGTACCAGCTGGAGAGTGCGGCACACCGGTGGTGGAGGGCGGTCCGGGGACAGGAGAGGGACGAGCCGACGTGGGACCAGTTCGTCACCCTCTTCTGCGAGCAGTACTTTCCCCAGACGTGGCAGGACCAGAGGAGGCGGGAGTTCCACACTCTCCGCCAAGGGACGATGACCGTGAGCACGTACCGCACGTGTTTCTTGGAGCTGTCCCGCTTTGCAGCGACAGCGGTAGCCACCGAGGAGGAGCGCCTTTGGAGGTTCACCGAGGGGCTCCGGCCTGCAATCCGGGGGTATGTCAAACCCCTGAAGCTGCCGATGTTTTCGAGGGTGGTAGAGGCAGCTATGACTTACGAGGAGACCAACCCGTCCGCGCGAGAGACTGACGGCGGGCGGAAGAGGCCCTTTCAGCCAGACTTCTCACAGGGCCGATGAGAACGAAGACACGTGGCGACCGCAGGAGAGCCGTCACATTGTGCAGGGCCATCAGTGGCCTTTGGGGGCCCTCGACAGGGGCCAGTCGCCAACACCGGACCCCCGCCTAGCCGACAGCAGGGACTCACTGAGGGCGGGAGTCGGGTTCCCCTCTGCTACCAGTGTGGCCAGCCGGGCCACGTCAGGAGGGACTGCCCATCTAGGGCAGGAGGTCAGCAGATACTTCCCGCGCAGAGCACTGGAGGGTGCGCAGGAGGCTGCGGTTCCCAGGCACGAGGAGGAGGACAGCAGTCGCGAGGAGGGTACCGGCCAGCACCTACCCGTCCGACGCAGAGTGTGGCTGCTTCGTCCGCACCTAGAGCTGAGGTGCGTATCAACGCCCTAATACACAGGGACGCCAGAGCATCGGGATCCGTGGTAGCAGGTATGGTTTCAGTTTCTGGCAGACTCGTTTACACGCTTTTCGATTCCGGCGCTACGCACTCGTTTGTCGCAGCCAGTTTCGCAGTTAGTTTGGACCAGGATTATACACTGTTAGAGAATCCGTACGTAATCAGAGGTCCGAGTGGTCAACTGTTTGTAGCTGAGGAGGTGTACACAGGTTGCGGGGTCAGCATCGGGGGACATAGCCTGCCAGCTGACCTGATTATGATACAGATGGAGGACTTTGGAGTGATTCTGGGGATGGATTGGCTGTCCGCTTACCATGCCTTGGTAGACTGTTTTGAGAGGAAGATTGTCTTCTCCATTCCGGAGTTGCCTTCTTTCGAGTTTCACGGGCAGCCAGTGGACGGAGGTTTCAGGTGCATTTCGGCACTTCGGGCGGCGAGACTTTTGAGCCAGGGGTGTGAGGGCTTCCTAGCTTGTGTGGTGGCAGAGCACAGCCCCGTGGCAGACTTCCAGAGCATCCCGGTGGTCAGAGAGTACCCCGACGTGTTTCCAGACGAGTTACCAGGACTACCGCCCGAGCGTGAGATCGAGTTTGAGATCTCACTAGTACCAGGGACCAGCCCCATCTCCACCGCGCCATACAGAATGGCACCGCTTGAGCTGCGAGAGCTCAAGTCTTAGTTGCAGGACCTTTTGGAGAAGGGTTTCGTGAGGCCCAGTGCGTCTCCCTGGAGAGCCCCGGTACAGTTTGTGAAGAAGAAGGATGGGACCCTACGCCTTTGTGTGGACTACCGACAGCTGAATAGGGTCACCATCAAGAACAGAAATCCGCTGCCGAGGATCGACGATTTGTTTGACCAGTTGCGGGGTGCCACGGTGTTTTCCAAGATCGACTTGAGGTCTGGATACCACCAGTTGAGGATCAGGGAGACCGACGTCTCCAAGACAGCTTTCTGCACCTGGTACGGACACTACGAGTTTTTGGTCATGCCGTTTGGGCTGACCAATGCCCCCGCTGCTTTCATGGACCTGATGAACCGGGTGTTTAGACCGTACTTGGACCAGTTTGTGGTGGTTTTCATAGATGATGTACTCGTCTATTCTAGAGATCGGACGCAGCACGGACAGCACTTGCGGATGGTTCTGGACACTCTGAGACGACGCAGGCTGTACGCCAAATACAGCAAGTGCGAGTTCTGGTTGAGGGAGGTGACCTTTTTGGGTCATGTGATCTCTGGAGACGGCCTGGCGGTGGACCCCGCCAAGGTCGAGGCAGTGCTCAGGTGGGAGAGACCGCGTTCAGTCACTGAGATTCGCAGTTTCCTGGGACTGGCAGGTTACTACAGACGGTTCATCAGAGGGTTTTCGCAGATTGCACGTCCTATGACACAGTTGACCCGGAAGGATGTGCCTTTCGCTTGGACAGACGCCTGTGAGGCGTGTTTTCTGGAGCTGAAGGAGAGGTTGACCTCGGCTCCCGTGCTCACCATCCCTGATAGTAGTGGCGGGTTCGTTGTGTACACGGACGCTTCCTTGCAGGGGTTAGGAGGTGTGCTCATGCAGAGGGGTCACGTGGTCGCTTACGCTTCGCGGCAACTGAAGCCCCATGAGCATACGTACCCTACCCACGATCTAGAGTTGGCAGCTGTTGTCTTCGCGCTGAAGACATGGAGGCACTACTTGTACGGTGAGACCTTCGAGATTTTTACAGATCACAAGAGCCTCAGATATCTTTTTGACCAGAAGGAGCTCAACATGAGACAGAGACATTGGTTGGAGCTCCTGAAGGACTACGACTGCAGCATCTCCTACCACCCAGGAAAGGCCAATGTGGTGGCTGACGCCTTGAGCCGTAAGGCGCCCGCACGCTTGGCCAGTCTACAGTTACAGAGTTGGAGCCTTTTGGAGGAGGTGGGCAGTTGGCGACCTCTAGAGCTACAAGGGTACTGTGGGGCAGTGACGGTGACACGGCAGACCAGGCCAGAGTTGATAGACCGCATCATCACGGGACAGATGGCCGATCCGTACTTGCAGTCTTTGCGCGACAGAGTACTATCAAGCGACCCAGGGGACTTCTCTTTCACAGACCAGGTGTTACGCTTGAGGGGACGGTTGTGCGTCCCCAGAGACGAGGAGCTGTTGAGAGAGCTCCTGACTGAGGCACATAGTTCCAGATTCACCATACATCCCAGAAACACGAAAATGTACCATGACTTGAGACGCGAGTTCTGGTGGAGAGGGATGAAGCGGGATGTGGGTGAGTTCGTGCAGCAGTGCTTAGTGTGCCAGCAGGTGAAAGCCGAGCATCAGAGGCCTGCAGGGCCACTTCAGCCGCTTCCAGTGCCAGAGTGGAAGTGGGAGAGCATCACCATGGACTTGGTGGTGGGCTTACCTGTTACCCAGCAAGGACACGACGCAGTCTGGGTAATAGTGGATAGATTGACGAAGACGGCACGATTCTTGCCGATCCGAGTCACCTTGGGACCAGCACAGTTGGCAAAGAGGTATATCCGTGATGTGGTGCGACTACACGGAGTTCCGCGGGAGATCGTATCCGACCGGGATACCCGCTTTACGTCCCAGTTTTGGGCTGAGTTTCAGCAGGCTTTGGGGACGAGGTTGAGGTTTAGCACGGCTTACCACCCCCAGACGGACGGGCAGTCGGAACGCACGATACAGACACTTGAGGACCTTTTGCGTGCCTGTGTACTAGACTGGAGGGGCTCTTGGGAGGAGCACCTGCCCCTGGCGGAGTTTGCATACAACAACAGTTATCACTCGAGCATCGGCATGGCTCCCTACGAGGCTCTGTGCGGACGGAAATGCACGGCACCCTTGAGTTGGGTTGAGGTGGGGACCAAGTGGGAGGTTGGCCCCAGGTTGATCCGACAGAGTCAGGAGGTAGTTGAGCAGATCCACAGACGACTCCGCACTGCCAGGAGCAGACAGAAGAGCTACGCAGATCACAGACGCAGAGAGGTGCAGTTCGAGGTTGGGGACCACGTCTTCCTTCGTGTTTCGCCCATGAAGGGCTTACAGCGGTTTGGGGTGAGAGGGAAGCTCGCGCTGAGGTTCGTGGGGCCCTTTGAGGTCCTGGAGCGGGTTGGACCCGTTGCATGCAGACTTGCCCTTCCCCCGCAGCTTTCTGGTGTGCACGACGTGTTCCATGTGTCCAACCTCAGGAAGTACGTAGCCGATCCCAGCCACGTACTGAGTCACGAGAGCGTCGAGGTGAGCGACGACCTGACCTACCACGAGCGGCCAGTGCAGATCCTAGACCGAGCCGTCCGCAGGTTGAGACGAAAGCAAGTACCCCTAGTAAAGGTTTTGTGGAGGAGCCAGCGGTACGAGGAGGCTACCTGGGAGCCTGAGGCGGCAATGCGGGAGCGATACCCAGAGCTTTTTGCGGGTACGTCTTTTCGGACCGGCTTCGGTCCTCTTTGAGTTTGTTATGGTTATTTGGACATCTTTTTCCCGCACCCTAGTTGGCGCAAGTTTCGGGGACAAAACTTCCTTTGAGTTTGTTATATTGTAACGAACGCGTGCCCCAGGCGCCTTTTAAGACATCTGGGAGGTGGCCCAGACGTCTGACAAGACGTCTGGGATCACATCCAGACGTCTGACCAGACGTCCGGGATCTTTTACAAACGTCTGGAGAACAGTTATGTTTGCACGGGAGATTTGCCTGCGCGCCTGTGCGCGCAGACCTGCGATTTCTCTCTCTCTCTCTCTGCGGCTGCAGGCGCGCTGCGACCGCCCTCTCTCTCTCCTCTCCGCGCGGAGTTAAAAGGGGGCGCGCCTCCCCTCCCGTCTCCACCGTCTCCTCCTCCTTCTCCTTCCTGTGCGCGAGAGCGAGCGGACGCGAGGGCGGCAGCAGCAGCCGCAGTGAGCGCGGAGGAGCTGCGGCGTGCGAGGGCGGGGCTCTGCCGTGAGGGCGAGCTCGCCGGAGCGGCTTGGCCGGCCGACGGAGGGCGCAGGGGGCCCGGAGTGACGCGGAGAGGGACCTGCTGCGGGCTGAGCAGCAGACGCGCGAGGTGCGACGCGGGCAGCGTCGCGAGCGGAGGCCGAGCAGGGTTCTGATTGTGGAAAAATTTCCAGAATCAGACGTCTGGGTTGATATCCAGACGGCAAGGTCGACGTCTGTAAGATCATACAGACGTCTGAAAGGTGAGTTTCCGCTTTCTTCTTCCTTCTTGTCGACTGACCATACTGAGGGAGGGGGGTTGGCTGTGCGCAGGTTCGCTGATTCGTCATCCTTTGCGAATCAGACGTCTGGAAGTTGTACCAGACGGCGGGAGTGACCTCCAGACGTCCTGAGGGACCATCGGACGTCTGGGATCTAGGGCAGACGTCCCTGCATACTTCTGGACGTCCGGGGAACCAAGCTGAACAGGTAATTCTCTGATCCACCGTTTAAGATGTCTGGAAGGAGTTCCAGACGTCTGATTTTGCACAGTATCGTCTTTTTCGACCCGTTTAGGGCCCGTTTGGGCTCCGTTTTCCGCGATTCAAGTTGCGTTCGTTTCAGAATTAATTCCTCTACTCGTCTACAGTAGCTATACACTGTTTTGAGACACTCCTTGTGTTGATCCTTGTGAAAGGATCTCGTTCAGTTGTAGTCTTGAGAGTCGCGGAGGCACGCGGGATTCCCGATCACGCCCCCATTACTCCCGTTGTACCTGGTAGAGTGGCTTTAAGTATTAATAAAATCTGTTAAAGTATGGAACCATAACTAGAACCTAGGGCATTGCATGAATCCTAGGAATGAGAAATATTTGGAATGATAGCTCCTAGGTGTTGCATGAATCCTAGGGCCGGAAAACTAGATTGTATGATAGATCCTAGGATATGGCATGAATCCTAGGGTGGAAAAACTAGTGGAATGTATATTACTGCAGTCTTGGAAAATTGGAAAGGAATACATAAAGCTGCCTATAAATTTAATTAACAGCTGCCTGTTATGAATAAAGAAACATGTTTGAGATCATGGATTTTGAGAATGTGAATCTGGAAAGTGAAACACATGATGTTCTGAGATAAAGAGTTGGAACCCTACGGGGAATTAGGAGTGGAACTCCTGGAAGGAAAAGGGAATGGAACTGAGATGTAGTTTGTACTGTCTCTTGGGTACGCAGTACCAAGGGAAGTACCTGTACCTGTTTAGTGCAGAGTGGGGCCAGCCGCCCCAGGGACCCGGGGTTAGGATTGGCCGCTCTGTACCGACTTGTTGGCCCTCGTGTACGTAGTACCAAGGAGAGCTAGTAGTGTTAGGAGAGTACTAGCTACCCCACAGGCCCCGGGGTTCTGTTAGCCTCCTTCACCGACTTGTTAGGCCCATTAGGGCAAACCAGGGTAGTCAGGCGAGGGTGCGCGGACTGTGGAGGGGCAAGGCCCCGGTTTGGTTACTGTGGAGGGGTTGGACCCCTGTTTCTGAGAGGGCTCTGCCCTGGTTCCGTGCTGTGCTTTGGGCGCACCCGTTAACGGAAACGACTGACCGCGTGCCAGTGCGGGCTAGCTACCTGTGCGTTTATCGCGCGTGCCGTAGTCACCGTTACGTCTGTCAGTGACCTTGGGGTGGTTGACTGAGGGTAGGATCACCACGGGGGACTCTCCCGGCCAGGAGAGCACCACGTGCTACTTCTACTTTTGGAAAAGACTGCAATCAAGATCGTTCCCACGAGGACATTCGAGATCAAGTAAAGGATCTGAGAAATAAATGAAATAGTAAGAAAAATTGAAAGATGTGAATAAAGGAAGTAATAGAACATAACAGCTACTGTACACTCTACTGTTGCCTTTAGTTAGTTTGCCACTCTACTCAGCGTTTTGCTGACGTGTTACACTCGTTACCTTTTTCAGGACCAGGTGTTGAGCAGCCAGGGTCGGCGGCTGCAGAGGACGCTGGGCCGAGTAGGGTCCAGTAGAGTTACCACAGCTTTTGTACCCCTTTTGCTTCTGTTCTAGTGAGTAGTTTTTGTTTCCGCTGTACCTTCTTTACCTGCAGTTCTTGTTATATGATACATGCTGTTTTACTGTTGTGGTGGTACCTACTGTAGTAGTTTCTTTCCTTACTGCTATACTTTCTTACTGTTAGTTATATTCATGCTGAATGTGGTTTATTTTACTGTCTTTTGGTTACTTGCTCGTTGGACGACTGGGTCTTGGGATTAGTCGAGTCGGTCCGGTTCTTGTGTCTCGTAGGGACTCGGGAACCGGGTCGTTACAGGGGGCTCACAGAAGCTCGCTGGACCCCTTGGTCGAAGGAGAAGAAGAGGAAATTGAGGTCGAATTCTGGCCAAGTCGAGCTGAGGAGGTGCAGCCGGAGATGAGGGTTAATTTATAGGCACAGGCAGGGACTCCTGTGCTTGCAAGCAAAGCTTACAAGCATGGGAATCCTTGCCAGAGATGGAAACAGTTAAGTACCTAAATCTCTCGTGCGTTCGCACTAGAGATTGGGTGCAAATCTTAGATCAGGATTGAGTTCAGATGGAAGGAAATTCCTGAGAATCTCCCTTCCAAATCTGGGAGATCTCTGAGGAATCAGAGTATTCCCTCTCTATTCTTCGCCGGAGTAGGATCTCTCCCCAATAATGGTGGAGGGACCTACTTGTAAGAGTGGAGAGGAAGTTACGGGGGTTTATGCAATGGCTTTCAAAAGATAGGGACCAAAATGTAATTAGGTGTACTAAATTGCAAAGTAGGTCAAGATGACCTCCCCTTAGGTCCAAATTTTGGTACGAACCTAATTGGGACCTAAGGAATCCAATGGTGAAGTTGGATTTTAAGTTTGACTACATTTGACTAGACATTTTGCGTAAAAACCTAAATTAGGTCAATTGATGAGCAAGGACCCTAATCTAGGTCAAAATAGGTTCCAAAGGCCAAATTGAATGTTTTAAACCCTAGGAGATATTTTTCCATGAATTTTAGAGGGTTTACTTGATTTTTATCCTGATCAGAACCTTGTTGAATTAAGCAGGTCTGTTTTAGGGTTACTAGATGTCATTTAATTCCTGGATTGCACATAAACCCATTTCTGATTGAACCAACCCGCTTTTTATCTTATTCAGTCCATTTGACCATGTTTTGTCTCTGAGAAATCCCATTTATGTACTGCAATAGGAAAATTGCAGTTTTAACCTTTATTTCATGATTTCTTCTCAAAACACTTATTCCTCCAATTAAGCCTTCTTCTAAGTTATGCAGGAGCTTTTATTCTCTTTATTAGGTCAAAATGAGCTTGTTATGGCTCATGATGAAGATCTCATCACATGTCATAGATCTCACCACTGGGTTGACTAGATCGATTAAACTGGGTCATAGAGGCACTGTTGAGCGAGTTCTCACTCATGGACTTAAAGAGTTCAAATGCACCCTCCTCATCTTTGTTCAAAATGTTGCCTCCACATGAGGCATCAACAGAGTTCCTAAGGTTGCTGTCCAAACCATGGTAGAAGATCTGGGCCAATTGCCACCTTGGAACCTCATGGTGTGGGCATTTCCTTAACAATTCATTAAATCTTTCGCACGTCTCATGGAATTGTTCTCCACCTTGTTGTGTAAATGTGGTAATGGCTCTTCTGAGGGCATTGGTTTTACCAATGGGGAAAAATTTCTTCAAGAATGCATGCCTCAGTTCCTCCTAGGTGGAGATGGGTCTCCCTGAGGTTCTAAGCTAGTGAGATGCTTTGTCTTTTAGGGAGAGAGGGAACATCTTTATCAAAATAATGTCCAAGCTGATGTTCCTAGGTTTCACAGTTCGGGCGATTCGGTCTAAGTCCTCAAGGTGTTGGAAGGGGTCCTCATTTGAGCTCTCATGAAAGTGGCTCTGAATTAAGCTCAGGACATTAGTTTCAGCTCAAAATCATCTTCCCCTTTGCAGACCCTAAGATGTGGCTCGATCTGGATAGCAGATGAATCGTAAAAATCAAAGAGAGGCCTAGGTTGGTCCTCAGGAGGTTGTGGTGGGTTAGGTGGGTTTAGTGGTGGTTGCCCCTGAGGGTTTTGCAATCAGTGTATGGCTTGCATGATGGTTTGGATCTATTGTTGTTGAAGCTGGTGGTTGACAGAGAACTGGGCCTAAATGATGACCATAGCATTAGGTTGAGGTTGGTCCTCAACCTCATCAATTCTTTGTTCAGCAATCTCCCTTGTAAAATCAAGTCTCCTCCTAATTTCCCTCCATAAAACAAACAACTCAAATGCAGTGATCGTCTCTCGTGCGTACACTAGGGAAGAATGGGGAGGGATGTGGAGAGAGATTGGTGTGAGAAGTGTGTGCACAAACAAGCAAGCAAGTCTAGTCCTTAGAGTGTATACCTTAGGTGTCTTAAAAGCCTCAAAGGGGGTGATCAGATCTATAAGCATTTAACCACCATTCCCAATGTCAATCTAGCCAGGTTGATTACGAGGGGGTTGAAGGGAAGGTTCTTCCTTTGGCATTCACCGTCGATTCTGTAGACCCCACAACCACGGTCGTTTGACACTTCCCTGTAGCCTAGACACTATATTCTACAAATGGAATGAAGGCCAAGTGACTAGAAAACCTAATCACACCTTCAAGACTTAGACTAGTCCTACCTAGGGCATATCTACTCCATTTTAATAAGGGCTAGGTTAGTGATTGTGCTCAGGATATGTGAAGAGGCATTGTTTGGGGTTGTGCCTCTTAGTTAACCGATTTTAGTGTGTGTGTGCACTTAACAAAACATGGTTTCCAAGCAAGGATTTTAGGATGTGATGTCTTTTAATGATTTTCCTTGCTTTAATGCTTTTAGGGTTGAAGTTCCTTAATGTTTTCAAACAAGGTTCAAGTGGGCACATCAGGTTTTGCACACAATAGGCAAAAATCAATTCCCTTTACAATCATGTGCCCTAGAAAAACAACCTTAGTGTATTCACCCTAGTGTTCATGCAATTCTATCAGGTAAGTTGATTTTAATTATAGAGTGGTGCAGCTCAAGTCAAGTCATGGTCGCTTCACAAACACAACTCAAAAGAAAGAAGAACACTCCAAAAAGATTATCTTTTCAAGAACGTTAGAGTGTATTTTTTTGTTAGGTGATGAGTTTGGAATGTGGGTCAAGTAGCCATTCACCACGCCAATTTTAGATTTTTATATATTTTTTTGTATTACTTTAGCTAAGCAAACAATCAATGGGTGGAGTAATACTCACAACTGTCTTCACCGCACTTTACTCTGGGTCCACTGTCTTGGATCACGCTCCTTTGTTGCCTAAGCTTCAAGATCCTGCAACCAATCTAGTAGAGAAAGCAAAATGAGTTAGAAGATGTGAATACATATGCGAGATAAAAGCAACAAAAGAAATCCGTTGCCTCTCTGGCAATGGCGCCAAAAACTGGCGGGTGTGGAACGCAGTTGTTTAATTATGCCATTGTAGTATGCTTTCACGATGTCAGTTTTAATTTAGAATTTGGAGTTGGTGAGTCCAAGTGTCGAACACAAGGAGGCATAAAATTTGATTATGTTGTCGCTTTAGCTGTCACAGGAATGGGTGGTCTGCTTGCTTGCGAGAAAATGCGAGAGAGAGAGAGAGTAGGGTTAGAGATCGTGTTTAAAACATGACGAGCATTAAGAGGATGTGAGTTACAATATTTGAAACATCATCAATATATAGCATGCAATTAAGGTTTGTTTACAACTACAACAATAGATGAAAGCTTAAACAAGTTCAAGATAAACTAAAGTAAAGAGAGAGTGAGAGGAGTCAAGGCAGCCACAGTAGTGGAGGAAGGCTCTGTCGATGGCTTGACAACTCCGAGGCGAGTATGGAGTATTTGGTAGAGCTAGGAGAAGGCTAGAGTAGTATGGAAGGTGTATGTGTATTCAATGCCTTTGAATGGGGTGGTTGGAAGGGTTTATATAGAGAATAAGGGTTTCTAAACTAAGGGCTTTAGCGACATCCGAGATGTCTCTAAACCCATTCCAGAAACATCAGTGAAGCCCCTCTCCCGCCGGTCCAAGCACACATGCATGTTTCCTTCACTTGCACGATCCGTGTGCACGCCATGTGAGCCGTCTAATGGATTATCGGATGATCGAGAGTTTGCGTGGGCGCACACTATGGATCGCACCTTGAGCACATGTGGGCGATGGTGGGCATCCAGAAAGCCACGTAGCCTCCATCTGCACCTTTCGTACCTTCATCTATGGTTGAATTTCCTTCTTGTGTGCCTCCACTACCGATTTGAGCCCTGCCCCGACTCGAACGAATGCCTGCGTGAGTGGATTTGAGGCGCTAACCACTGTGCCAATGACGTAATATGGTTGCGGATTTCATGAATCCTCAGCCGTCTAATGGGAGATTGGACGACCATGGTTGGTCGTACATGATGAAGAGAGGCAGTGGATGCGGCGACGGGCGCCACGTGGCGTGTCATGGGCCGTTAATCATCAAATCAATGGCCAGAACTTCTTGGGTTGGTCGAGGGAGCTCCGGATGTCAGATTTAAGTGATTTCAAGTCCATTGGACTCCATTCGTCGATCTAAATCCATCTGTGTGGTTCGATTGATCATCTGAGGCCTATTTCAACATGCACTTGTACATATGGCCATTAAACATTGATTAGCAATCTCAAATCGCAATGCATGCAGTGCTCCTATTCTCATCATGACATGTTATTAATGCACATATGTCCTCAAAACTAACCCCAGTTGATGGAATTATCATCATTGAATCTAGAGTTATCAACATTCTACTCTCACCTTGCAGTAGTTTGTTGGATCTAATAGAAGATGGTTTGCCTAACTCCATAATTCCTGTCCAAGGGTTCAAGAAAAGAAGTAATGCTTCTTCTTGACAAACTAAAGAAGTCTATCGATCTTCATAGTGGATCCATTGCAAATTCTACATGCAAGTGTGAAATTGTACTGGATTCTAAATTTAGGAATCAATTAAAGAGTAAATCCCTAGTAAAACCTCTTAATAAAAATCTATTTTCTAAGGTGTTGGCAGGAAAATTTTTCAATTTATGTGTACTACCCCCCCATGCCTTAGTTCTTGCTTGCCTCAATGCATGAATAAGAGAAGAATAAAGTAAAATAGGGCGTAAGTGGATAGAAATAACCTAGAATTGCTCCTGATTCATAATTCAGCCTATTCCAACACAAACATTATATTAACAATATGTAGAACAATATGCAAAAATGAAATATACTATGTATATAAGATATCTACATATGTATAAGTGCTAAGTTTAATGCCTCCAGTTGGGTGAAAATTTAATTACATGTCCTCGATGAAATTAATAATTTCATTAGTAGGAGGAGGTTCCTAGGCTATAAATGACTTAAGGCACTAGCCATTTACCATAGAAACATTCCCAGATTTTGGGTCCATAATTTGGACTACCCCATTAGAATATGGGTGAATCACACGATACGGGTTAGTCCACTTGAACTTGAGCTTTCCTGCAAAGATTTTGAGTCAAGAATCAAATAACCAGACCTGCTGGCTAAGCGTGAATTCCTTCCTTTAGATGTGGCGATCATGAAAAGCCTTAGTTTCATCTTTGTGTACTTTTGCATTCTCATAGGGTTCCCATCGAATTTATTTTAATTCGCTGAGCTGGAGATTACTCTGATAACCTCTTGCATCGAGGTCAAAATTACACTTCTGCACTGCCTAAAAGGTGAGATCCTCTAGCTCAACAGGAAGGTGACAGCCTTTCCATACACCATGCGGTATGGTGACATTCCGAGCAGGGCCTTGTATGTGGTCCGATATGCCCAAAGTGCATCGATCAATCGATCGGACCAATCATTCCTATCTGGTCTAACCGTCATCTAGAAAATAAGCTTGAATTGAAGGTTAGAAACTTCAGCCTACCCATTAGTCTGTAGATGATACGGGGTGGCAATTTGGTGATGTACCCTATATTTCTTCAATATAGACCTAAAATGAGCATGGATGAAGTGACTGCCCCTGGAACCTCCGAATGCATAGTCGATGTTCATGCAAGCTATTGCCAAAAAATGGGTAACCAAAAATAATCAATGCATCTTGGAAATTATGAGGAACATCCATATTGAGAATGTAAAGGTCCACTAGAAAGGAGAATCCATCGACGTTTACGATGACATTCTCAACCACCCCCCTCAGTGCTTTTACTAATCGATCAGCCAATTATATTGTAATCGAGGTGGGTTTCAACTCCCCAAATTGGAATTGATCAAATACTATGATGGGAGTTAGGTTGATAGACAAACCTAAATCAAGAAGTGCCTGATCAAATGGAGAATCTGGCAAAAAAGCAGGAAATGAGTAGGGTACTAGGGTCTTTCCTTTTGGGTGGTAAGTCGACTAGAATTATGGTGCCAGCTTCTTTTGGTAATACCGCGTGTCGTCCATTTTTCTACTGTCGATTTGAGGTACAGTAGTCCTTGAAGAACCTACAGATAGTAGGGATGTGATCTATTGCATCAAAAAGAGGGACTTGAATGTGAACCTACAATTTTTTTCTTAACCTTTTCTTCAGTTTGGGTGTGTGGTGAGTGATCCACAAGGTGACTAAACTGTCCTACTAGTCATTGGACTCGATTGAGTCCACGGTAATCCAATGCGGTCTCTAAATGTGACCCTAAAGGTTAAACCTTGGGTTCATGCAATTTGACTAAGAAGAACATAGTTAGATTTAAAATACTCTCTATGATGTAATTGGCATCCAAATGATATAAAAATTGGTAAGAAGATTCTGTTTTAAATAATTTTTTTATAGAATATTTTTTTTTAGAATTTTTAATGCTCTAAATAAATAAATATGATTTTTAATTAACAAGGGGTCAGATTTGAGATTTTGACCCTGTGTTAGTTTTGCTTTTTGAAACAGTATCAAATGTGATCCAAAATTTTAGAAAAAATATTAAAATGAAAGTTAACTTGATTATGTTTCAAGTCCCACCATTTTTAGGTCAATCAGATTTATGTGTTGTTAGGAATCAAATTTTGAACATCAGAAAAATCTGAATTTTAGTATGTTTGACCCCCATGCACTCCATGAATTTTTTGAAATTCCAAAAATTGAATTTTTCGAGAAAATAGTGGTGTTCAAAAGATAATTGGAAAATCTAGTACCTACCCGAATGTCAAAATTTCTGGGTCTCTATAAAAGTGGGAAATGACTTTTCAAATGTGTATCAAAATTCTGGTCGAATTTCTAGAAATAGTAATAAGGCTTTTAAAAGTGTTTTCAATCCCAACTAAGCCTTTTCACCAAGAATTTTTACTTTAATTTTTCAATTTCTTTTTGCAAAAATAAATCGTAATCTAAGTGATGGTGTGTACCTAAATTTCTTCAAGTACACTCGAGGTGTGTGTCGAATCTGCATTTTGTACCTGCACACCAAAAATAATACACTAAATCATATATCAAATCAAGAATCATCATGCATCCTCGACAAATGCGCCATTTTGTTGATGTGTGGAATCCCATTTTCGAAAATAATTTCACATAGTATAGTACGAAAACACATCGACAAACAAATATAATGGAATTGGTAAGTCCTTATCGAACTCAGGGAGGCAGAAAAATGACTTGATTTAATACCGATCTAATCTAACTGTAGGATCCAATATTAATGGCTACACGCACAAACAAACTCAATGCGATATTAGTAATAACAAGAATTTTGCACAATAGCAATTCACCGAAATTGAAAAAATATATAGTGGTTCCCAACTCACTTGGTACTCCACTACCTAAGCCTCATAGCTTAGGATTTTTAACTCGATTCCCTCAATCCCGAGGAAATCAATTTACTAAATGAGGTAATTAATGGGTTACCTCAACCCAAGTACAAGAAACAGGATTGTTACAACCCAAACAAAGAGCAAAAGCTTAATACAAAATAATAGCACTGGTGTAAGAAAGATAAAATCTTACAACAAAGATTCCTAAGTCTCCCAACAATAATTGGAATAATATTAATGAATAGAAAGCCTAGAAAAGATGTGAATCACCTTGAAAATGCATAAGAAAGACACGTCGATGGGTTTGTAAAAGCGTAGAGAAATTTGAGAGCTGCAAACTATTTCTACTCTTGAGAAAGTGGTGGAAAATATGAAAATTTAGCTCAAGGAATTTCTCTTCTATTTCTTGTATGCAAACTAAGAGTCCTAGAGTCTTTCTATAGAGTTAGGACCATAGTAATACGTCAGCTAAATGTTGGGGTTTAAATCCCGAAGTTCATCCTCTCAAAATAAATTTTCTAGCCGTTTAATTTTGAGCCAACGGCTAACTGGTACCAGTAGTGAAGTACAGGTATCGATATTAGCTCTCACTGTCTTTTTGCAGCTAGCACATATGAGTCCTGGTACTGGTACTCGTCATGGTACCAGTATTTGTGGCTTCCAAGTTTGAGACTCACTAGGTACTGTGACCTACCTATACCAGTACTCATCATGAGTATCGATACTTATAAAATCCAGGCCCAAAATGATCCCTCAAACTATGACCATTAGATACCAGTACTCTTGATTAGTATTAGTACTTGTTGTTCACAGTTTGAGACTCTTGTGCCTTGCATGTACTGGTACTGATGAATAGTATCAGTACTTGCTTTCAAGTACCTTTATTTAAATGTAGTACTAATTAGTTCATTAGTTTGCTTTAACCATAAAAAAATACGTATTTTGAATGATCGTAATATTAATCCTAATTTATCTCTAATTAATTTTATGATCAAATACTTGATTCTTTGTTAAGAGGCATGCATTCTATAAAATAAAAATCTAATCTAAAAGACAACAAAAACTCCAAATGATCCTCTATCATCAACTCCATGTCATCTTTCCTCCTTATCATCATACCTCCTAGCCATCATGCCTTCTTGACATATCTGCTTCCCTTGATCTTCACCTAAATCTCAAATATCACCCAAGTACAAACATTAATCTACAATAATTTTGTTAACACCAAAATAAGATGTGGAAGAAGGTTCCAACAATCTACCCCTTTTTGGTGTTGACAAAACTATTTTGCAAATAGATAATTATAGGGCAAAAATTATTTTTAGCAATTTTATATGAAGGAAATTTAAGCTAGTTAATCCTCCCCATCAATATATGCTCCCCTAAAATTATTACTATTTTCTCTTTATTTTTCTCCCCCTTTTTGTCAATCATCAAAAAATGAAGAGGTTAAAATTATCATATAAAAAAAATTACCAGTAGTAGAATGATGAAAGTGGATACTAAGCTCCATAGCCCGTCTTTCTTCGTCTTCATATAATCTATTGAACGGTTGGAGTATTCTGTTGTGTGTCTTGAACACCCACTGATCACTTTGATCTACTCTTGCAAAATAATGTAAAATGTCTTTTCTAGGTACCCATTTTCTTGTGGGTCCTTTTTGATTAGTACCATTCAAATCCTAAAATTTATAGATCATTTTAGTGTTAGATCTATAATTCTTGGGATTTTTGCTTTTTGGTACATCTATGCATGCCTACGTGCATGTGATTTATTTGTGTATTCTTTTTACTTTGAAATTTGATTTTTAAAGAATCACAAAGTTCTGTATTTAACCTAGTAGTTGTCTTAAGATTGTTTATGGTTCCCTCAAAATGCTCATAAATATCCTCTAACTCTATTATTTTTGCATGCAAATGTGAATTAGTATCTTTTACCATATCTAACTCTATTTCTGAACATGATTTTTCTATTTCCAAGGTCTTATAGTTATTATGCAAAACTTTATTTTCCTTTTTAATTAACCTAGCTTTATGATACAAATCTTCATTTGCTTGCAATAATTCATTAAAAGTAATTTTAGATTCTACCTCATTTTTTGAGCTGATGTTGTTTTCCATCAAACACAGATGGGCAACTTCATTTTCCTTGGATTCTTCTGAGAAGCATCCCGTGTTGGAATCGCTGTCATCCCAAGTCGCTTTATATGCCTCTTTTGAGATCTTCTTCTTCTTCTTCTTCTGATCAACTTCTTCATCTTTCATCTTGCTGGTTCCTTCATAGGTGACCTTGAGAGTATTCCAAATTTCATACGCAGATTTGCATGCTGAAATTCGGTTGAACTCTTCTTTTGATAATGCATAATAAAGTGCATTCATAGCCTTTGCATTGCTGAAATCTTCTTCTGATCTACCGTCCATGCTACTCCTTGTGGCTCCGAATCTGAACACTTTTCTTGAATGAGAGTTCATGATTCCTCATCCATCACCTTGAAGAAGACTTGCATCCTCCTCTTCCAATAGCAATAGTCTGTCCCATCAAAATAGGGAGGATAGGTCGATGATTGTCCTTCAATGAACCTTGTTGAAGATGATGCCATCGCGAAGAGGTTTGTTACATCTTCTTCGCAACCCGCTCTGATACCACCTATAGGATCTAATATGGACGGCTATGCGCAGAAACAAACTCAATGCGATATTAGTAATAGCAAGAAATTTGCACAAAAAACAATTCACAGAAATTAACACTATGTATAGTGGTTCCCCGAGCTTAGGATTTTTAACCCGATTCCCTCAACACCATGGAAATCAATTTACTAATTGGCTAATTAATGGGTTACCTCAACCCAAGCAAAAGAAACGGGATTGTTACAACCCAAACAAAGAGCAAAAGCTTAATACAAAATAATATCACTGGTGTAAGAAAGATAAAATCTTACAATAAAGATTCCTAAGCCTCCCAACAATAATTAGAATAATATTACCAAATAGAGAGCCTAAAAAAGATGTGAATCACCTTGAAAATGCATAAGAAAAACACATCAATGAGTTTGCAAAAGCGTAAAGAAATTTAAGAGCCGCAAACTATTTCTTCTCTTGAGAAAGTGGTGGAAAATATGAAAATTTAGCTCATGGAATTTCTCTTCTATTTCTTGTATGAAAACTAAGAGTCCTAGTGTCTTTTTATAGAGTTAATACCTTAGTAATACATCTACTAGAAATTGGGGTTTAAATCCCAACGTTCATCTTCTCAAAATAAATTTTCTAACCATTCAATTTTGACACAACGGCTAACTGGTACCGGTATGAAGTACAAGTACCGATACTAGCTACTCACTGTCTTTCTGCTGCTAGCATGTATATGTCCTAGTACCGATACTCATCATGGGTATTGGTACTTGTGACTTCCAAGTTTGAGGCTCACTAGGCATTGTGACCTACCTTTAAGTGTAGTAATAATTAGTTCATTGGTCTGCTTTAACCACTAAAACAATATCTTTTAAACAATATGTATTTTGAATGATCATAATGTTAATCCTAATTTATCTCTAATTAATTTTACAATCTAATACTAGATTCATTGTTAAGAGGCATACATTCTATAAAGTAAAAATCTAATCTAAAAGACAACAAAAACTCTAGATGATCTTCTATCATCAACTTCTCCTTGTCATCTTTCCACCTTATCATCATGCCTCCTTGCCATCATGCCTTCTTGACATATCTGTTTACCTTGATCTCCACCTAAATCTAAAATATCACTCAATTACAAACATTAATCAACAATAATTTTGTTAACATCAAAACAAGATGTGGAACAAGGTTCCAACACTAACTAGAATGAAACACTAAGCAAGATAGATATGAAGCAACTCAACTTTATTCAGATAATAATCAGGCAAGTGTTCCATTTAGTTGAATCCTTGATAGGAATAATAACTAAAACTAACTAGAACTAAATCAAAATAACTAGAATAGCAATTACTAGAACTAGAACTACTAGAATAATTAAAAATACACTATCTATTCTACTAGAACAAGGGCACCAAGGTGGTCGTTGGTAGCCTTTAGAGAGGCATGGAGTAGTAGCAATGGCGCACCAATGGTAGCCTTGTTGGATGTCTCGAAGGAAGAGGGCTCTTCGGAGCAGAAAGGAGAGGGAGAAATCTAAAGGAAGAGATGCCTTCAAATGGGGGGTCTGGGGTCCTTTCTATAACCAATGTGAGGGACAAAATAGCTATTTTAGAGTCCCCAAACGGTGCAATCAACTTGGAGCAGCACATGCTATCGATCTAGCAATCAACGGCTTAGATTCCGTCAAAAAAGCCTCTCCACGTACCCCTTTTGTGCACCCAACGTGCGGATGCACGAGATTGCACCAAGTGGTGGATAAATGGCTGCCCGTTCCACCACCATCGTGTTCCTTGCATGCACGTGAGCATTTGAAATCAGCCATTTGATCCTAAAGATTGACGGTTGAGATTGCATGCCACATCACCTTTGGTTTCCACATACAAATGCGCATGCATCTACGTGTTCATCTACATGTTCATTACACCACTTGATCTAATGCACGACCATGCGCTATGCATTCTATGATGCGTCGCTTGATCGAGATTGCAAGGCTGAATTTCAGCCACATGCATCACCACCTCAATTTCACTCTCCGTGTGGTTCGATAGCTCGCCACACGCTCTTGCCCAAGGGCACTGACAAATGCACCATGCACTCGAATGGTCTCACTCTTGAATTTTCTCTCACATGCTCTTAGCCATTGGATGACAATCCAACGACTGAGATGAGACCTTCTTTGATGAGGCACTGGGGAGGTGGTAGCATGGTTTAATCATCTCCTTTGGATGACGATCCAATGGCCGATGTTTTTCTTTGATAGTTGAGGCGGTCGGGTGAGAGTCGTTGGGATGGCGCCACTACAGTTCATTTTCTCGCTTTTGTAGATGGTGCTACAGGGCTCTGATCGAGTTGATTTTGTGTCGGTGGGCTACGATCGTTGATCTGTATCCATCTGTGCGATTGGATTTGGCATATGAGATTTGGATTTGCACGACCTTGCCCCTTGGCCTTTTATCTTTCGCAGACTGCATATGATGCTATGAAAGTCCAATCAAGATGATTTTGAAAGTGTTGAACTCCAATCGTCATCCTAATCAGATCCGTACGGTTGATTTTATAATCCTCAGCCTCGAGTCATCTACAATTAATATTGCCTCTCAATTAGAACATAAAATAACACAGTTATTTACTTGGCTAAACAAACCAGCTATGATGAGAAATATGTTGCTCATGTGATGAGGTGTGGCTCAACATAGCTAAAATGCCCAAGTTAAGCTAGAAACTATGTTAAATACTACTGAATTAACACATGAAATGGATTCAATGTGAGAAATAGTGAAAAAGACCTAAAACATCATATCTATGTTAAAAATGCAAAATTATGTTATTAAATGAGGTATTCTATTCATTACTGTAAAATGATGAATCATTTGCAAATTGAACAAGCATTTGAGCCTAAAAGTTCAAATCAAAAGCATAATTAACTTCCTTAATGTTCAATTAAGCTTCCACAAGAACGTGGTTGCATTTGGACATCATTAGGACCTTGCATTTATTATATTACATTTAGGTCCTTAGGTCATATACATTTTATTCTTTTTTTTGAAAAGTACATTTTATTCATTTAGAAACCACCAGGGACTGATTTGATAGCCGACAGGGACCTCTTTTCAATTTCTAGGGGCAACTCTACAGAACTTCTTCACCACTTATGGGCCTCAGCATAAAAACTCTACCCCTTCACCCATAAGGGCTTCCTTGAAAATTCACCTTCACACCTGCAACTACGTGGGAGTACTGTAGCCACGAGGAACTTGGCTAATCATGGTCGTGCATACCTTAATCTCTCGATCTTGTGGCCTAAATCCAGTCGAAGCTTCGCGCGCTTCAGCATGTGAGGTCACCACCTTGCCCAGATCCCATCCAACGGCTGCATTTTGATTTGATCCTCACGTGTGCTCGCTAACCATCTCCATTGCCCATACCCTAAGTGTCTAATCGCACCACTCAGGTGCTCTGATTCACTATCCCAGCTACTAAAGGAGCTCCCTAATCTCAGGTGAAAGGGATTAACTCCTTCCTACATCCCTTGAGCTGGCCATTCATCCACTCCATCTCCTCTCGTCGTACTTTCTCTGTTTCAGCATTTGAAATCAGCCATTTGATCGTAAAGATTGACGGTTGAGATTGCATGCCACATCACCTTTGGTTTCCACATACAAATGCGCATGCATCTACGTGTTCATCTACATGTTCATTACACCACTTGATCTAATGCACGACCATGCGCTACGCATTCTATGATGCGTCGCTTGATCGAGATCACAAGGCTGAATTTCAGCCACATGCATCACCACCTCAATTTCACGCTCCGTGTGGTTCGATAGCTCGCCACCTGCTCTTGCCCAAGGGCACTAACAAATGCACCATGCACTCGAATGGTCTCACTCTTGAATTTTCTCTCACATGCTCTTAGCCATTGGATGACAATCCAACGACTGAGATGAGACCTTCTTTGATGAGGCACTGGGGAGGTGGTAGCATGGTTTAATCGTCGCCTTTGGATGACGATCCAATGGCCGATGTTTTGCTTTGATAGTTGAGGCGGTCGGGTGAGAGTCGTTGGGATGGCGCCACTACAGTTCATTTTCTCGCTTTTGTAGATGGTGCTACAGGGCTCTGATCGAGTTGATTTTGTGTCGGTGGGCTACGATCGTTGATCTGTATCCATCTGTGCGATTGGATTTGGCATATGAGGTTTGGATTTGCACCACCTTGCCCCTTGGCCTTTTATCTTTCGCAGACTGCATATGATGCTATGAAAGTCCAATCAAGACGATTTTGAAAGTGTTGAACTCCAATCGTCATCCTAATTAGATCCGTACGGTTGATTTTATAATCCTCAGCCTCGAGTCATCTACAATTAATATTGCCTCTCAATTAGAACATAAAATAACACAGTTATTTACTTGGCTAAACAAACCAGCTATGATGAGAAATATGCTGCTCATGTGATGAGGTGTGGCTCAACATAGCTAAAATGCCCAAGTTAAGCTAGAAACTATGTTAAATACTACTGAATTAACACATGAAATGGATTCAATGTGAGAAATAGTGAAAAAGACCTAAAACATCATATCTATGTTAAAAATGCAAAATTATGTTATTAAATGAGGTATTCTATTCATTACTGTAAAATGATGAATCATTTGCAAATTGAACAAGCATTTGAGCCTAAAAGTTCAAATCAGAAGCATAATTAACTTCCTTAATGTTCAATTAAGCTTCCACAAGAACGTGGTTGCATTTGGACATCATTAGGACCTTGCATTTATTATATTACATTTAGGTCCTTAGGTCATATACATTTTATTCTTTTTTTTGAAAAGTACATTTTATTCATTTAGAAACCACCAGGGACTGATTTGATAGCCAACAGGGACCTCTTTTCAATTTCTCGGGGCAACTCTACAGAACTTCTTCACCACTTATGGGCCTCAGCACAAAAACTCTACCCCTTCACCCATAAGGGCTTCCTTGAAAATTCACCTTCACACCTGCAACTACGTGGGAATACTGTAGCCACAAGGAACTTGGCTAATCACGGTTGTGCATACCTTAATCTCTCGATCTTGTGGCCTAAATCCAGTCGAAGCTTCGCACGCTTTAGCATGTGAGGTCACCACCTTGCCCAGATCCCATCCAACGGTCGCATTTTGATTTGATCCTCACGTGTGCTCGCTAACCATCTCCATTGCCCATACCCTAAGTGTCTAATCGCACCACTCAGGTGCTCTGATTCACTATCCCAGCTACTAAAGGAGCTCCCTAATCTCAGGTGAAAGGGATTAACTCCTTCCTACGTCCCTTGAGCTGGCCATTCATCCACTCCATCTCCTCTCCTCGTACTTTCTCTGTTTCACTGCCATTGGTGGTGAAGCTCCACCTTCCTCTCCAACTCTCCGCACCTCTAAAAACATCGTAGCACCTGAAGGCGACCTAGAACTCTACTAGCAAGTTTTCCATCCAATAGAGCACCTCCTCCCTCTCTTCTTCCTCTCCACCCACCAGGTGGAGACCCAAAGGACCCATTCCTCTGATTAGTTAGGATTTAATGCTTTTGTAGAGTGGTTTTCCTACTTTCTAGATTAGTTTTAGTGTAGTTAGTGTAATTTAGATTAGCTTAGGAGTAGATTAGAGGATGGAATTTAGTGATTTGTTAGATTAGCTCAGAGTAGACTAGCCTAGACCTGATCTCACCCTCTTTAATCAATTTAGATCAAAGAGGTGTTTCTCCACGACCATTTCGATCCATTAATCTCCCTTATCATCTCATTGCTCACATTTTCTAATTTCCTCAATAATTTAATTTGCAAACCACACATCCACTAAGGCCTTTAGATCTGAGAATTTTGATTTCTAGATCAGAATTGGCATCTAAAACTCACATGGGGTCTCCAACTCACTCCATAAGTTCACAACGACCCCCCGATTTGATTTGATTGTCTCAAACTACTCAATTTCTTTTAGATTTGATTTTAATGCCCAATCTCATGATTTGGAGCTTATTTGCTTTTCATTGGATTCAATCGAGCTTTTTGACGGTTTTAATTGCTTAAATAGGTGTCATGCAATGAATCAAATGTTTTGTATTTGGTTTTAATTTGTGGATTAGCATGCACAAAATTTAAGAGTTATTTTAGAGTGTTTGGCGAAGGATAATCAGTAAAACTAATTTGAGGTTGAACAAGGGCCCAACGGATCCTGAGATGATCACTAGATCACCATTATCAGCAATCAATGGTGATCAAGATGATTAGATGATTAGATCAATGAGAGATCTATATCAACAGCCAAAATCAGAGCAACATTTGTTTTCACTTTAAATGATTTTCTAATTTCTGTTGAGAGATGCCCACAGATGAAAATTGAATCTCTGAGATCTTAATATGATTTGATTCATATTAGAATTTAGTAGCTATTCTATTGATGGATTTATGGATTTTTATTTTCTGATGAGTTGATGAAGAGATGGATTTCATATGTCTTAGATCAGACCTTCTTAGGTCTGATCTGGGCTATTTTTCAGAAAACAAAGCAGCAGTTATTGCTATTGAGATTGCATCTAAAATTTTAAGACGTCAGTAGCTAGTTCCTTCTCCTATTTTCAATTGAAATAGTAGATTCAGATTAGCTCCTATTTTGCAGCTGCTACAGCAACCACTGTGTGGCTGTGTTGGAATCTATTCATAGGTATTTTAGTTGGGAATTGGAGATTTTGAGAGGCTGACATGAGTTGTATTGTTGGTACATCATGTTTAAGCTTACATGTACTTGTAAGGGATTTTAATTTGATTTACAGTGCTTGAAATCTCATTTTTAATTCTCTGCCAGCTACTTTCATTTGTATAAACTGTCCAAACTAAATTTTAATGAAAATCACAGCAAAGAAAAAAATTTTAATTTCCCATGCATGTTTAATATAGTCTATTGGATGTTTTGATGTGTAAAAGCCTCTTTTCTAGCCATTAGAAAGGTTTTCTAGGCCTTAGGTTCTTTTTGAAACACCCTTTGAAGGCTTAAAATGTATGAACTTTGTAAATAAATAAAAACTATAAAAAGATTCCAATAAAATAAAATAAACCTATCTTGGTCAAGATTAGGTATATTCTTAAGTATATGCCAAGTTTTAAGGCATTCTAAACCCTCAGCTTGGTAAAACATACCAGCCAACGGTTTAGTCTACCTTATAACTTAATAAAAGACATCAACTTCAAAAATGCCAAAAACATCTCTTCACCCTCATCTCTTTCTCTCTCTCATCCCTTATCTCTACTATACCTATAAAATCCATCAAAATCAGAAAAACCCTAAAAACTCTCAAAAATACTATGTATACTATGTATATACTTGTATTTACTAATTAAATCTAAGCTATAAGTAAATATTGCATAATATGTATAAAATATCTATAAATAACTTATATATGTATTCTATATAGTATAGTATGTATTTAGGATAATGTAATTTATATATAATCTTATTATATTATTTTATATTAATTTATATAACTTAAATGTATAATAACTAAGTAATTATATAAACGTAGTTGAATGTACATATCTATATACAATATTGTACATGCATATTTATATATTTATTATGTACCATATAATACCTGTAATGTAATTTAATTATATCCATATGGTAAATAATTAATTTATTAAGTTAAGTAGGTAATTTATTAAGTTAAAATAAAATAAATTAGTAAATTAAGCTAATACTAAGATAATTTATATTGTATACTTGTAATAGATTATAATAAGTATTTTCAACTTATTTATATCATATTTATGCTATATTTCCATATTTACAGTTTATTTATAAGTAAAACTAACTTAGACATGCATTTAAATCTAAATAAATTAAAATAAATCTTATAAAATACCATAAAAAATCTACAATAAGTAATTTATTATGTATATTAGTATTGTATTAAGTCAATTGTACAATTAATTAACTAATTTATACTGCAATTAGCAAATTAAATAATAATTTAATGTGTAAAATTGGTAAATTTTAGCTAATTTAATTATATAATAAACTAACTTATTTTTGTAAAATAACTACATAATTATGTAGCCCTATGTAAGGGCTTGAAAATCCCATAATTTATTTTAATTCATAATAAATTATGGCCCTCAAATTAAGGGCCAAAATCACCACATCCGAATGCAGTGCTCGCGACTAGCGCCAATTGTAGTGCCTTATATAGTCCTACATCGGTGGTGTACTGCCGCCCACACCACCTTATTAATGTTTTGGGATGTCGCCTCTTCAGTAGTCACATGTGCCAGGCACAATACACATTTACCCATCTCCTTTAATACCGATACATGATATGAGCATATGATTATGGTGCGGTGCATGAGCCGAGGGCCATACACTGTGTGTGGGCCTGTGTAGGACCATTAATGAGCATTAAACCAGATATAATGCACCTAACAATGAATTAGGCTGGCTTTAGCAGAGGTCCGGTCCTACCCAGAAATGGGTGCTGTGTATCCTTCGAAAAGGCTGCCTGCTAATTAAACCAATTTTTGTGTTAAAAATCGGTCTCAACCGACTAATGAACCGGTTGTACAAGAGAGAAGCCAAGAGGGGAAGAGGAAGAAATTTGGCTAAGTGTCACCCTGTGCTTGTGAGTAAGTATTAGCTCTCCCTATGCCCTATGTTGTGTCTATGTATGTGTTAGTAAGTTGTGTTATGTGGATAAGTAGTGTGTATATATGTGTGCGTGCATCTGTATATATGTGTATATGTATATAAAGTGTATTATAAGTATATGTATATAAATAATATAATATAATGTATACTGTAATAGTATTGATAGTGTATATAGATTAGTATAAGTATTTGAGCTCTTATATGTATATATATAATACTAAGGGCTTTATTCACGAATACATCTATCACCGTATATATATATGTATGTTATTATAAGTAGGTTTTGCCTTAGGTAGTGTAAATATGTTACTAAGGCTACATTGACATTATATATGTCACTGTACATAGGATTATATGTTAGTATAGATAATAGTTTCTACCGTATGTTACGTATATAATTTTACTAAGGTTTTAGTGACACTTATATATGTTACTATGGATATTAGTATGTTATAATGAGTTAGGATAGTAGATATTATTAGTTATTTTTGTACCTATACTTAAGTATTAGCTATATTAGTCGTAAATAATCAATATAGAGTAGTTACATAATTTTTAATGCTTGTTTGTGTATAGATATTTCCAATCATTGTAATGTGTTCTTTTGTACATAACTAACCAAATTATTTTATTCATTCAATGATTCATTCATTTTTGTAAATAAAACCAACATTTTTTAAATAAAAGAATGTCTTTAGACTTAGAGAGTGATGTATATCAATAATTGCCTCCTCATGAACGACTTGGAAAAAACTAGTAAAAATTAAGTATATAAATAAAATTCACGCGACAACGATTTGTATTTGTGATGTATACTACAACAACAAAATTTAAAACCCTTTTTCTAGTGCAAACCAGTCGTCAACGATCATATTTTTGGCGTCGTTGCCGGGGAGGCAACTCTCTATTTGCCAAAAATTTTCTTTTATTCTTTATTTGTAGATAGTTTTGTTTTTCTTTGTAAATAATTATTCTTTTATTCATATTTTTTTGTTGTATATAGATTTTTAATTCATTTTATTCTTTGATTTGCTTTGTATATAATTGTCTTACTAATTATTTGTTGTTTTTGCAGCACTTGAGGAGTAGGAGAAGTGATTTCTTCTAGGTGGATTTCTTCCTGGTAGATTCGCTACGCTTCAGACTCAACTTCCCGAAGGAGCTTTTCCAGATGGAGCTACATTTCCTACTTTTCTAGGTTAGAGTAGATAGGTAGTTTAGACTTAGATATATTTCTTAGGATTATTTTGTTAGGCATAAGTTGTGAAAGCATGTTCTCTCATATATTTGTAATAACTTAGACTCTCTACATCTCTCTACTCATCTCTCATCGATGCGATTTTTCCATATTGCAATTTTCCGTATCGATTTCTTTTTCTTTTGTTTCTGTTTGTCGCATTCAAACAAAAATACAAAAAATTATAAAATCAAAAATACAAAAAAAGATCTCATCCCTTATCTAGAAGTAGCATATTCTAGGCATCCATACTTAGTATCACATTTCTTGCTAGATTTTCATTGCAAGTCAAATTGCAACTATAGAATTGCTGGAGTCAAGTATGCATCTTCTATCCTTCCTTAGCTCCTGCCATCCTTACATTTGACTTAAACTTAACAAGACCATCGTTTGAGTGAAAGGAACTGAAAAGCGAGATGAGTTGCATAGAATACATCTTCTAACTACTTGAATCAAATTCAAAAGGCAACAGTAAACCTATTTGAAACACTGACTGTGCTTTTCATCGGATTCTATGGATTGCTATTGTGTACATACTACACGATTACATTAAGTCACAAATACACGGGTTTCTATCTCATCTCCCTGAGCAATCACAGGATCTAGATTCGCATGCTAGTCTTATCCAGATTCCTGGTGGATTATAGAGGTCTACACTTCGCTAGGCTATCTTTAAGATGTGTACAATTGTTCTGAAACATTTGTTTGCCCACTACTATTTCACGTAGCAGACTCTAAGAAAAAAATTCGATTTATCTCGCTTGCTTGTTTGATTGGTCTTTTGATTGGTGAGATTTATTGGGATTTTTGATTTTGTGGTTGAGATTGAGATTTACCTTTCTTTTGAGTTGTAACTATTTTAAAACTCATTTTCAAAAACCAACTCAATGGAAGGTAGGAGATCCCAAAACCTTAATCTAGTACTTCCCATTGGTACTAATGCCCAAGCTTCCACTTCTATGCCTTTCACATCCAATTCTATCTTCCTAGGCCTCAAACTCCCATCCACCACTACATTCATCCTAAGGATGATCATGATTCTGCACAATTCAAGGATTTTGAAGAACTTCCTCCACATCTTTTTACACATCATCCTCCACCACCACCACCAAACCATAAGTTTCAACCTCCACCATATGCTAGCTTTCCTAACCAACCACCACTGGAGAGAGGTCCTATGCCTCATTTGCAACACCTATTTGAAACACAACTACAAATGAATACTCTATCCCAACAGGTGTCACATCGTTCTAATGAGAAGCACATCACGATCTCTAATTACCCCTAATTAACTAGTCTTCCTAGTTAATTAGCTAGAAATATGTAAATATATGGGTTAATTATTAAATAAAGGGTAAATAGTAAAGGACTTTAAAATAAGTTAAAAATGCTATATTATCATCCAATTAATATTATTAATATTTTAACTAATAATTTGACTCTATATATTATTAGCAATTCATCTAATTAATGTGATTAACTAACTTAAGTATAATTTATACCTAAGTATGTAATAACTTAAGTAACATTACTTAATTAAATAAATTAAGCTAAAAAGGTCAAAAATGTAAATTCAAGGTCTAAATATAATAATTGTCTTATTTATAATCATATATAAAAAGTTGAAAAAGATTCAAATTAAAATAAACCTTGAAAACCATAGTTTAAATTTTAGTCCTTACATTTTATTTCAAAATGGTCCTTATACTTCATTTAGGTCCTCAGCTTTCATTAGGATTAAGTCCCTAAAACTTCTTCTTTCCTTCTTCAGCCTCCTCGACGGCTTACGATAGGAGGTGCTTCCACCGTCTGATCACCGCACATCCGACGTCGTTCCTTCCTCTTCAAGCTCCTGGAGCTTGTGCTCACCATCTCCTTTTCATCCACCAGTCTGAATGAGGCTGTAATCCCATTTTAGGGTTGGAGATAACCTCACCGGCATCAGAGAAGACGCCGGTGGTTACTCCACTCCTAGCCTCTTCTCCGTCCATATTGAACCTCAATCTCAACCGCCGCCACCTATAAATACCTATCCACACCCTCGATTTTTACCAAGTTAGCTCCCTTCCCTCTTCTTCACTGAGCTAATCGATAGGCTATTCTCTCTAAACTCCAGCTACCTTCCTCCGCTTCATCCGTCTTCCTCCATCCATCTTTGATCGCTTTGGATCTACGCCGAAGTCAACATGTCTTCTAACGAAGTGCCGACTAGGAGTTCCTCTACTTCACCTCACAAACGCCCGCCAAACTTCTTCCTTCAACCCTCAGATTTCCTCCTCCACTAAGGACCATCGACGGAGATCTCCTACCTCCTTCGTCCAGGTAACAGTAGGTTAGGTAAGTAGATTAGCTAGGATAGTTAGTTAGGTAGATTAGGTAATTGTAATGCTAGTTTTGCATTCATCTTCCTCAGCTCCGGTGAGCTCCTTGAGCATGTCAGGAGCAATTTATTGTCCTTCTAAGTCATTGATCACCTTCTTTAACCTTTCATGAACATTTCTATCATCTTTAATCATTGAATTGATCATCTAATCATCTAAACCACTTCCACCTCCACCAACTGCTTCTACTGTGCATGGTAGCAGTGGTTGAGCCTTACTCCACCTTCGCTATGGCTCTCCACCACTTAAGGGCCCTAATCCTCACTCTAATTAAAGTAATTACCCTCTATAACTTAAACACCCAATTTAATTTAAGCTCCTAAGCTTGCTGTCAATGGCAACTCAAAAGAAGTTCAAATCATTAATTATCCGCATATAAACCATTGCAAATGCATTTTGACTTGTTTTCTCCACTCAATTGAGTGGGAAAACAGGTCCTCAGCCTAATCAAACTTAAAACTTGTCTAATATGAATTCACTGTTTAATCTTCACTTTAATGAAGAATTGACAAAATTAATGTGTTCCTAAGGTTCCTTCTGACCTCAGGAAGCTTTTTGAATCATTAATGGCACATTTTACTAATATCTATACATTTTAGCCTTTTTCTGGACTCACCGGAGCTCCGGTGAGCTCCGACGAGTCAAAAGAGCTCTTTAGCCTGTAGAACTCAGTGTGAAGCTCCAGATCATTGATTTGATGTACACTAACATGTTGAGGT
Source organism: Thalassia testudinum (assembly GCA_037157565.1). Taxonomy (NCBI): domain Eukaryota; kingdom Viridiplantae; phylum Streptophyta; class Magnoliopsida; order Alismatales; family Hydrocharitaceae; genus Thalassia; species Thalassia testudinum. The sequence goes on from JAZHRO010000063.1 coordinate 19,622,103, forward strand.
AGTTTATTTGAGGTTTTAGTGCTTGGAGCTTCTGTTAGACCTTTGTATTCTCCAACTCCAACAGAGTTGGAGATGTCTGATAGTTAGGGTTAAGTCTTATTTAAAAGCTCTAAAAGCTTCAGTGACTTGCCTTGAGACTATTTCCATAAGTCAATCACTGTGATAAACTTTGGTTTGTCCTGTCGAATAGACTCCTCTTTAAGCTCAGGTGATAGGCTTGGAACCCTAGGAACTTTAATTGAAACATCATTTTAAGGATCTGAATCCATTCCTGTGGTTAAAGAGAAGTTATCTGAGGCTTTAATTTCATCTGAAATGGTTAAACTCAGAAAGTCAAAATTCGAGGCTTATGGTCAACCTTAAGTCTAATTCTTAGATTTTGGATTCAAATAGACAAATCGAAGAGTCCAATCTGTTTCTGGGATGTTTATAAATGATTCAGATGAGATTTGGATGAGCTCTGATGTATTCTATGGTAGAAATTGATTTCTGTCAGTTTGGGTTATTCTTAAACCCAAACTGACGACAGTAGGTTTATGATGAGATTTAATTGGAAATTCTGCCTAGATAGATTCTTAACAACCTCCAGAGGTTGTTTAATTTGATTAAATGGGACTTTAGTGATCTGTAGGACCTTTCAGAACTTGAATTACAGTTCTGAAGATCCCTGGAGAAGCTTTTTAGCTTCTGTTCCTTCCTGAAGCTCCTTAGAGCTCATTTCCCTCACGAACAGCAGCGGAATAACCTTCTAAACCTATTCAACACTTCATCTGGAAGTCAAAAGACCTTTTGCAGGACTTAAAATTCAAAACTTCATTTCTGTAGCTAATATAGCCGTAGTCAACCTAGGACCTTCACCCTTCAAATCAAAGAGTTGTGCCCTCCCTGAGTATCAAATTGATACTCCAATAGTGTAGAACAACCTAAGAGCTTTCCAGCAAGCTTTTATTTGCTTGGAACGAATCTCTGAGCTAGTTGGAATCAACATCTGAAGGCTGGACTGGGATGGGGAAACTTAGTCCCGCATCGGTGGAACTGGAGTGGCCGCTTGGGTATAAAACTAATTTGTGTTTAAGGCTTCTCAGTTGACAGCGCACGGTGCAGGAAACAAAACTGAGCATATAGGTGTGTATGTGGGCGCATGCGGTAAGCATGCCTGGGTGTGTGTGTGCCTGTGGGCATGCGAGTGTGGGCCCGTAAGGATGTGTGCATCGGGCCTAGGAGGCCGTGAGCCAGATGGGCTCGAGACTATGCGAACCGGAAATAAACCAAAACTAAATAAAACCAGGCTTGGACCTAGTAGGGTCTGGTCCCACCTTGAAAGGGGTGCTGTGTATCCCCGACCAGTCCAATTCGCAAATCAAAAACCTAATTTTTGGTTTAAGGGGTTAAACCAGTTCGGTTCCGAAGATCTGCAAGGGTTCAGAAGAGGAGAAGAAGCAAAGGAAAGGAAGAGAAGGAGAAGAGAGAGAGAGCTCGTAAAGGAAAGAAAGGTAGATAGGCAGAAGAGCTAAAGAAGAAGAGAAGGCAGAGAAGAAAGAAAGAAAGAAAAAAAGACATGTATAAGAGGAGCTCGAGAATGATTAAGGAAAAAAATTAGGAAGAAAGATTAAGAGAAAAGTAAGAAGAAGAAGACAAAGAAGAAAAATTAGTGGTTTAATTTCTTTCATTTTATTAATTCCTTTTGAGCTTAATGTTGTAATAAGGCATGTTTTCATTAAAATTACTTTTTCTATTGCCTTAATCTCTTGTAAATAAAAAGAAATAAACATGTTTACTTGTTCGTTAAAGAACATTTGTGTAAATGTGTTTACCTTATGGAATTTTGCATATTCTTTAATTTGAAATCCTTAAGCAAAATTCTTGTTCTTAAAGTAAATTTAATTATACTTTCCATAAGTTGTTTAGACTTAATGGTGAATTCTAATTAAGTTATGCCTCCTAGCGAACGACCTGGACTCAACCAGTTAAAAGAAATAAAATCTAAAATGTTAGGTTAACTTGACCCTATACTACTTAATTGACACAAATTCAAGTTGACCTAAGTTACTTTCTTCTACACATAATTAAGCATAGTTGACTTAATTAACTGTGTTGAGAAAGATAGCCGTCATTTTAATGGCACCGTTGCCAGGGAGGTAACTGTAATTATATTCACCATTATTACTATTTTTAGTGTTTTGTACTAATTATTTTTGTTTTTGTTTTAGTTTTTATCTTCTTCTAGGTTTACCTGTACAGGTATTCTCAGGAAAGAAGGTGGGTTTTCTTTTTCCATCTTTTTTTTTACTATACATACCATTGTAAGTATTCTTTCCTTAGTCTCTAGTTTAGTTCAAATTGTTGTATGTAGTAAGTAAAAAAATTAAAAATATACAAAAATGCATACTTCCTGACTAGGTGCAGCATGTTATAGGCATACAATCTTAGGAGCGCATTTACCTGCTAGTAGCTTTACGATCTAACTCGGGAAAAATTTCTACTATTTTTCTCGCATCAGCGGGAAAACATGTGAAAACCCACGTAAATCCCTATCTTGGAGTTAATATTAAGACCACATATTCTTTGAAAATACTTAAAAAGTGATCACTTTACTTCTTTCTATCATATTTTTGAAAAGATTAAATAAAAAGAGGCTAATAAAAATTGTGACTTAAATTTGTTTGCAAAATGCATGCGGGTTTTATCGCTATCGTCTATTGCATGCTATCGCGCACACAATGCGATCACTAGAGTCACATGAGTCTAAATTTTCTGTCTCTCCTCTTCGCACCTCTTAGATCTTTGGTCGAAGATCAACAAGTCTGTCTCACTACTAGAGCCCCGGGGAGCCGGTAGTAAGCGGTCTCGATCGTAGACCTTAGGCCTTTGAGCTTTAAGGATACACACTTACGTAGACACAGTGGTTACACACGAATCCCCTATAGTTTTTTTATTATTTCGTCGTAGTATAGTATAGAGAAGTGGTTACCAGTTTAATACAATTTGTTACTCGGAAAAAAAAGAGTTCTCGAGGTCGAACTCAGGGAGCAAGTTGTATTCTCGAAGTATAATGTTTTTATTACAAAAATAAGAGAGAGAGAGGGAGAAATAAATCTGAGTCTTGTGGCTTCTCTTCTCTTTCTTAGCTTATCTTCTTCTTCTTCTTTGCCTTCAGTTCTTCTTCTGCTTCTTCTTATTTCTTTTCTTCTTCAGAGCTTCTCGTCTTCTTCTCTTTATCTTCTCTTCTTTCTACCTCAGCTGCAGAACTTTTCTTCTTGCGGTCCTTTGCCTTGCTCGGCTGCATGACTTCTTCTTTCTTCTTGTTTTTCTTCTGTTCTTTAGTTCTTCTTCTTCTTCTGCTTCTTCTATTTCTTTTGTTCTTCAGAGCTTTTTTTTTCTATTTCTTCTCTTCTTTCAGCTTTGTCGCTCGTCTTCTTCTTCTCTTTGTCTTTTCTTCCTTCTTCTTTCTGCCTTAACTGCAGAGCATCGTCTGATTTACCAATCAGACGACTTAAGTCGCCACTGCTACAGTGCTGCTTGGTGCTCCTCCTTCTTCCTTCAGTTTTCTTCGTCGGCCTTCTTCTTCTCTGCCTCACCTATTCCTGCACATAGTACAGCCAACACAAAACCTACCCCTTTCCCTCTACCCAAACGTCTCTCTCTTTCTCAGACTTCGCTCGTAGGATAGCTCTCCCAGAGCCGTCGGGTAATCGGGTCGGGCTTTGTACTTGTGACCAGGCGTACCGGCGTGAATGGTATGCGAGGAGTGCGCAGGTGGGGTGTCGAGTCGGGTCTGTCGGATCCGCGTGGTGAGCTCGCAGACCAGGTGGGTGTGTGGGCATGGGACCTCACCCAGGTGCGTTCGGAGGCAATAAGGCTATTTCACTTTTACAATTTAAACTGGTGTGCAGCTTCAGGATCTTCCGAGGTGGGACTAAATGTCCCACCCCAATTTGGCACCTGCTGTAGGCAATCGCGGCTGTTGCAAGGTCTTCTCTTCAGCTGAAGGCCTGGGCAGCTGCGTGGTTGCAATCCGCGCGTCCTGGAGTGCAGGCCTGGGCGGAAGCAGAGCTGTAGCTACAGAACGAAGGAGCTTCACCTGTTCGGCAATGGCGGCGAAGGACGGGTAACCTGATCACAGAGATACGGCCTCTCGGCCTAGTCAGAAGGTGCAGGGAGCTTCGCCGGAGTGCGGCGAAGCTCATGCTGGTGGTCATGAGGCGTGGGGCGACGTGTAAGGGCTGCCCTAGGTCGGACTATGGCCGGGGGAGTGGGTTTGTTCGGGGGAGTGATGTGGAGGTGAGGAGTGGCAGCGAATGGGCGGAAACGGTTCAGTGGGATGAGGCGGAGGTTTTGGGTCGGTCGGCGAGTCGTGTGGAGTGGCGGAATAATGGGAGCGACTCGCCGGAGGGGGCCGGAGACGTGGAAGGTGATGGTGGTCGGGTCGGTCGAGGGTCTAATTGAACAAATTAAAATAGGGAAAAGAAAGAGGGGAGAAAGAGAAATAACTGTTACCTACTTATAGGGGCGAAGGAGGCCGGAGTGGGGCGACAGTCGTATCGACTGTCACTGGAGAAGAAGGTGCCCAGAGGGAGGGAGCGGTGGCGAGGAGAGAGCGGAAGAGCGCGCGCTGGGTACAGCGCGACGCGGGAAGAGCGGGAGAAGGTGGCTCTGCCGCTCGTATTGCGGCAGAGAGACGAGGAGGAGGAGGAAGAACCACCGGAGCTGGAGAGCTTCTGCCGGAGTGGGAAGAGAGGAAGGAGGGGGGTGTTTCTCCGTCAGATCCGAGCTGCTGAATGCGGCAGACGGTGGCGGTTTTTATAGAGGTGAAATCAGAGATGAGAGAGGAGGGAGACGACGTGCCTCCCTCGCCGGAGGATTGCCGGATTGCCACCCATACCTTCCGCGCGTTCGCACGGAAGGTGTGGGCGATGGTAGAGATCATGGAGGTGTCCCTGCGACAGCAAACGTCGCAGGGAACACCCCGTTCAACTGGCAGAGGGTTGCCCTCACCCTACGCTGTGCCATGCCTCGTCGGAGCATGGCGCTGCTCAAGGTTTTGCAGGGAGGATCCAAATGCAAAAATGATGAAGAATTAGGGGCCAAAATGCGAGGGTTTCAAAAGTTGAGGGTCAAAAAGTAATGGATGAGGACCAAAATGCAAAGTCGGTCAAGAAGGTCTCTTCTTAGGCTCAAGTTTTTATGCATGACTAAATGGGACCTAAGGATTCTAATGGTGAATTTTATTTCTTGGTCAGACCTTGGTTGACATACCAATTTACGTAAAAACCCAAATTAAATCATTAATTGGGCATGGTTCTCAATGTAGGTCAAAATGGGTTCCTAAGGCCAAATTGAAGGTTCTAAACCCTAGAGATTATTTTTCTATGAATTTTAGAGGGTTTAGTAGATTTTTACTTTGCCTCGAATCTCGTGAATTGAAGTGGGTTTGTTTTAGGGTTACAGATTGTCATTTAATTCCTTGGAGTTGCTGTAGCCCTTATCAGATCATATCATCCCACTTTCCTTCTTATTAGGTTAGTTTGACCTATGTTTGGACCCTGAGTTACCCTGTTTGCAGATTGTGCTGGTAAAATTGAATTTTTACCCCTTATGACTTATTTTCTTAGACTCAAAATTCTCTGAGTTAAGCCTTTCCTTGAGTTATGTAGGAGCTTTTATCCTCTTTATTAGGTCAAAATGAGCTAGTTATGGCTCATGATGAGGTTCTCATCACACAGGTTCAGGATGCGTATTTTGATACTAATATTATACTTGTTTGCATCGAAAGTATTTTGTGTATTCTAGGACTCTCTTCTTCCCTTTGAAAGAAGAGAAAAACCTGCTTTTTCACGCGGTTTTGTAGGTTTTGTTGCTGCTGTTTTTTCGGTGGTGTGAGTGTGTCTTTGCACATTCTTTTCATTTTATGCACGGTAGGCGATCCTTGAATCTGCCTCTTGTAACTCCGCTGACAGGTGCTCCTAAGCCGATTGTAGCTAAGCAAGCAATTAAATTCCCGTCTGATTCATCTGTTTCTATGGATCAATTGCAAAATCAGAATCCCAAGATCCCTTCTTCTTCTGGCCAAGGGAGATGCCGCATTTTGACATTCATGAGGTGCTCCTGAACCAAAACCTTAGAATGCTTAAACAAAATCGCTAAATCAATCTTCTAACTGCAGCTTTAAATAATTTGCAAAATCTTCAAGCCCGTCCTCCACCTCAACCTGAGGCAGGTTTTGACCTTCCTAATTTATCGATCCCTCATCCTAGGCCTCTACTTCAAGACTACTATAATCCATCTAATGCATAAGTAGAGCCTAATGTTAGGATTCCCATTGGGGAAAATGACCCAGAATTAAAGCCAAACATTATAGGTCTAATTCCACATTTTCACGGATTTGCATCTGAGGATCCATTCCAACATATTGAAGATCTGAAAAATCTATCTCAAACTCTTGGACCTCAAAATCAAAATAGGGAAATCCTACTCATGAAAATGTTCTCCTTTAGCCTTAAAGATAAAGCCGCATATTGGTATAGAACTATTGCAAGACCAATCTCAACTTGGGTTGAACTCGAATTTGCATTCTTGAAGAAATTCGTTCTTATTAGTCGCATGAATGCTTTAAGGCGAGCAATCACAACTTTTAATTAAAATCAAGGAGAACCAATTCATGAAGCGTGGGGATGCTTTCATGAATTACAATGGAAATGCTTACATCATGACATCCCTCGTTGGCAACTAATGCATACCTTCTATCTACTGGATGCCTCTTGTGGAGGGAACTTTCTCAATCGCGACACAGAATCTGCTTCAGAATTATTTGAAGGGATGGCAGAGAACTCAATCAATAATCCATCCATGTCGCAATTTACGCGGGGCACGAATACAGCACATCAAAATCTGCATAAGGTCATTCACGAGATCGGTAATCCGTCCAGCTCAAAGGATTTGGAAATTATTGCAGAAAAAATGGACAAAGTCAGCATCGTAGCAAAGCATCTTGATGAGGTCCGAAATACTATGAAAACTCTTACACCTTTACTTGCTACGCAAAATCCCACGCATTCACCTGTTTCACAAATTCCCATGGGGAGGGAATTTGTGAATAATCTGGATTCTAGAGATCCATCTTCCTTGGGTTTTCTATCTACTCCTACACCAACCCAAGGAGGGACCTTTGTCCCACAATCGTTCCCACCCTTTTCTATTGTAGAAAACATGCCATATCTTTTTGGTTTATATGCCATCCAAGAAAACATTCCAATATCAAATCCTTATTCTAATACCTATAATCCTGGATGGCGAAGCCACCCAAATTTCTCTTGGGCTGATCAAAATCAAAGACCAATTTATCCAAATCAGACCCACCTAAATGCATCTCCATTGACTTCTTAGCAACCAATGTGAGGCCTAATTCCATGAGTATGCAGAATTACTCTGGGCCAATTAGAGATATGCAGCTTGATCAGATTTTGCGAGCTGTTACCGAGAGTCAACGAGAAAATACTGAGGCTCTCGCTGAGATTCAAAGGCAATGTAAGGTAGAATTGGCTGATTTACGAAATCAGATCATGCTTTTGGTTGAATCTCGTCAGCCTGTTACTCTTCCATCTCAACCAATTCTAAATCCTAGGAATCTACGAAACCCTAGACAACATCAAGGCCAAGTACATTTCATTAATCAGGCCTTTGATTCTAATCAAAACCCATCCTTTGTACTTCCTGAAAATAATCCACCAAACCCACATCAGCAACCTTTATTATATCAAAATGACCCACCTATTATTGAGAATTAGAATTGACTCTGCCGATCTTCTGAACTTGGTTAGAATCACTTCTTATATTGCCTCAATCTTTAATATTTTACATCTCAACATAAATCAGATATGATCTTCATGAGATTCATTCTTATCTTTCTAAGATTTTTATATAGGAATCTGATTTTGGTTCTACGAGATCTATTTTAGGCATTCTCTAGACAAGTTTTTACCAGGTGGTCTTATCTATTTTTCTATTTTTGAACCAATTCTTCCATAACTCCTTTGTTTTTACCATGTATATTCTTTTTAGGAGTTCTTTACTAGGGTTTATGCCTAGTTGAAGGCATAAAACTTACCATTTTGTACATGGTTGTTTCCTGCTTTCTACACTTTTCTCTTCCCATACACTTTTCTGATTTTTTCACTTCATCTTACAATGATTACCTTCATTTAATAGGACTGTCCACTCTGACCTTTGGTCAGAATTAAAATCATCTACACAGAGATCTTTGATCTCCTCTATCCGACTCCTTCCACCACCCAACACTAAATAAAGTGTAATATCTTTTCACCCTTCTTACAATCAGGATATTGTAAAATCTTAACTTGGGGGGGTGTGAAGTGAAATTTTTACTTCAATTGTATGTGTAGAGAAAATATATAAAGAAAACACATAAAAATTAAATACCCACGAAATTTTTAAAAAATTGAAATAAAAAAAATTTCAAAATTTCAAAATCAAAAATATCATAAAAATTTGAAAATTTTTGAGAAATTCATAAAAATTGGAAAATTTATAAAACATAAAAATAAAAATATATAAATATAAAAATTTGGAAATTGAAAAATTATAAAACTAATAAAAGGGGTATTTACATCTAGAATAAAGAAAAGAAGAAGAAAGAAAAATATATATTTATATCAATAATTAAGAGCTTAATCTTTCTTTTAGGTTAGAAACGAAAAAAAATAAAGAATATATAGTATATATATAAGAGCATTAAATTCTTATTTAGATTTTTACTTATAACATTTTGTAAAAACACACTCTTATTTGTAAAATCTTAAAACAAGATTTTATTTGAATTAGAATCTTTAAACCTTAAAGTTTTGTTTTTCTATTCTTACCTTGAAATTAAGAAACTAAGGTGTATTAAGTTTAAAACTTAAGTTTTGGAATTAAATTATAACTTCTTAATCAATTAAATTAAGTAATCCTTTTGCTTTTTGAATATTTGATTTTATCACAAAGTTAAGTAAAAAGGCCAGATATTTAGAGTTAATTAAGTAGCGTTAGTAGAATCTTAGTCTTCAAGTCTATCAGGCTATAGTTAGCTTAATCAACTAAAGGACATTTAGCTAAACTTGGTGAGTTTTTGTCTTGACAGATCCTATCGAAGGAAACTAAAAGTTTAAAGAACATGAGAGTGAATGGCTTTGTTGTCCAAGCTCTGGTTTGAGAGCTAAGTAACCTAAGCATCCAAAAATCACACACAAAGAATTGTCTTGATGGCATCTGAGACCGCAAAAACACAGAGGTTAAGAGATTGATTCTAAATCCTCTTTAGTCCAAGGATTTCCACGGGGTGGTTCTTGAAAGGGTGAAGGATGTGCCACTCACCTAGAAAAAGGATTTGGAGAATGAAGTTAGTAAGAAAAATGAGAAGGGGGAGAAAAATAAAAAAATAAAATAAAACAGCCTGCAGTTAAGTACCTCGCTACAAATGGGTACTTATGCAGTTTTTCCATTAAAAATAAAGCATCTCAGTGTAAATAGATGATATCCTTCCTTCCATCAAATAAAGGAACACCTCGCTACATATGGGTGTTCTAACCTATTGTTCGTGTCTCGTAGAGTGCATTTTGATATGAAAAACATCATAGTATAGTGCGCAATAAGACCAAACAACAATATTTATAAAAAGATAACAAGACTTTGAGTCTCTATCATTCGTCTCTGGGAGGCATTTGTTTAGTTATGAAATTGATCTTTTATCGCTCTACTCATTGAGAATCGCATGGCCATTTTTGATTATTACATATTGAAGTACGACATGCTTAGTTGCAAAATATATATAAGTGAAAAACAGGCAACTTGAATCACACAGGAAAGATGGCAATCGATAAGCTCATGGTGATTTCAAACATAGAGTTATGTATAAAAATATATCTTTCATTCATTCATTTAGAGAAGTGTTTGCAATATGGAATGTAGAGGAAAGCTTGTACATGAAAGCTTAAAAAGCATAAACTAGCTAACAAAAAATGATCGCATACAAGAATCTACGAGGGGATTTTGCATGCATCATTGGGGAAGAATAAGGACTATACTAAGCAGTAAATGAAAGCTATAAACTATTAGAGCTAAGTTACTAATCTAGCAGAAGGGAAGGGCATTCAGAGGTGGGCTCCGATGGCCTTTGAGCTGGTTGAGAGGAGGAGGGGTGGCCAATGGTGCTTAGGCCAGCCCTTGGAGAGAGGTTGGAGAAGTGATCCAGCATCCTGGCATGGAGATGGTGGCCTTCATGGTGGTGCTCAACTTGTGGAGGTGGAGTGGAGATGGAAGTGGCTAGCCTAAGTGGAGGTGGATGTGAATGGAGCCAACTATGTGGATGGGTGCAAATGATCACCCCTTAGGTCATTTTATAGACCTAAGGGAGTCTCTCTAGAGAAGTGTGGAACTTTCTAGAGAGAGCTCCAAGAGTGGCCGACCAAGTGGTTTTGAGATCCACAAAAATTGGATCTCAATTTGAATGTCTCTTGGTTGCTAAATTTGGCAACCAAGAGTGGAGCCACTTGGAGAGAGTTCTAGAGAACTCTAGATGTGTGGGAGTGCATGAATGGGTATGTGTGGGTGTGTGTGTGTGGTCGTGCCCTATGTGGCTAGGTGGTTTTGGTTAGATCCTAAGGGGTTTAGGTAGGTGTATGCCTTGAATTAGGGTTACAAACCCTAATTGCTAAGGGGAAATTGCAATTAAACTTAACCCAAGTTTAATTGAATGAGTGTGAACCTAATTGAGAGTGAAATAACTCAATTAGGTTGGGCTTAGGTCAATTGGACTTTCACTAGGTCCAATTGGACTTGTGTGGGTTGAGATCTGAGCTCAATTAGACCCTATGAGTCCAATTGACTTGGGTGATGGTAATTGACTTTGATCTAAGTCAATTGGATTTGGTGAGGACCTAATTAGGTCCTTACGAAGGTCTAGAGGTGGTGTACTAGGGTTAGGATACCTTAATTTAGGTTCCTTTGGGATTGGATTTGGGTTTAGGGAGCTAGAGATCCAAGATCAAGACTTGAATCTAAAAACAGGAACTGAAGAGTAGTTCCAGACATCCAAAAATAGAATTAGACGTCTTATACTAAAAAATCAGAAGTCCAGACTTGTTGTCTAGAAGTCCAATCATAGTCAGGAAGAATTCAAGGTTATGTCTTGGGTATTCTACAGAAATTAGACGTCTGACAAAGTGTCTGGATGTCCAATAATGCTGCAGAAGTGGGTTTGAGGTGTGTGGGAGTTGGCTAAGAGTTCTAGACATCCTATAACTTATCTAGATGTCTAAATAAGGGTTGGAACTAGGGTTTTAGGGTTTCTTAGGGTACGTGACCTATTCTAAGGGTGGCTAAGGATTGAGGAAGTCTCTAGGCTATCCTAGGGCTAGGATATACCTAAGCTCTTCAAATTTTACTACTTTATTCCTACTTAATAGAATAGCATACCTTAACTCCCTTACATCTTTATTCATATATATAATCTAAATCTTTTGCTCCAGTCCTGCTGCAACTCTCATTATTCCTGATCTAGCTCCAGATCCAGCTTCTGATCAGCTTATTGCCTGCAATTGACATAATGCACTTAATCAGTACATTATAACATTATTTTATCCATAGCTAAAGTAAAGCAGTAAAGATGTAGATAATGCTTATGCATGCATGAATTACCCTAACTTATCCAAAGTTCTAGCCTAATTTAGGTCAATTAAGACCTATGATTGCTACCCAATCACCTATAGAAAAAGTTGGAAAAAAAATATGGAGATAAAATTAGGAGTAAGAGACCTAGTGGTCCACCGGGGAGATATACACAAAAAGTGTTGGCCTCAGGATAGAAAACTGGTGAGGAGAAAGCAACCAAACCTGAGTAAGGCCAAGCCAAAGGCTTGAATTCGAATAATCTGGATTGGAAATTGATGTCTTAAGATCTGGATTTTTGCAAATTTGGATGCCTTTAGGACAACTCTCTTCACAAGCACGGATGTTTTAAAATCATAGCTACTAAACCTTTGTATTGGGCAATGAAGCCTAAGAAGTCGGGTTTTGAGGATTTGCAGTTGAGACCTAAAGGGGAAGGATTGACAAAATCCTAGGTCAAGAAGTTTGTCCTTAGTGCTGTAGGCTGGTAGATTAAAGTTTTACTACTCTAACTTTGATTAATGACGAATATCTAGTTAATTTACTTAAACTTAGATTAATAGAAATCAAATATCATAAACAAAGGATTAACTTAAGTCTATTGAGTTTTTGAGTTAAAATTTAATTTCCAACTCTTAGGTTTTGTTTTCTTGAAACACTTTGAATTCTAAGTTTTTAAGTGTTAAGAATGGTTACAAAGAATAAGTGATTTTTTAGACTGTAATTTTCGATAAAATTCTTGTTAACAACTCTATTTTTAAATTGTGTTTTGAAGATGTTTTCACATAATGTTCTGTGTATTAGTTATATATATTTATAAAAAAAAATTTTAAAAAAAAATTAATTCTGACCTAAGCTTTCCTCTACTTGGTTCTTATTTATTTAAACCCAGGTCCTTTAAATCATCATGTTTTTAGTTAATTTTTCTAGGGACTAGCAAAACTTTGGCTTCGGGGTATGATGAGAAGCTCATCATGGTCTCTAATTACCCCTAATTAACTAGTCTTCCTAGTTAATTAGCTAGAAATATGTAAATATATGGGTTAATTATTAAATAAGGGTTAAATAGTAAATGACCTTAAAATAAGTTAAAAATGCTATATTATCATCCAATTAGTATTATTAATAATTTGATTAATAATTAGACTCAAAATATTATCAGCAATTCATCTAATTAATGTGAATAACTAGCTTAAGTACAATTTATAACTAAGTATGTAATAACTTAATTTTTGACCTTTTCAGCTTAATTTACTTAATTAAGTAACATTACTTAATTAAGTAAATTAAGCTGAAAAGGTCAAAAATCTAAATTCAAGGTCTAAATATAATAATTGTCTTATTTATAATCATATATAAAAACTTGAAAAGGATTTAAATAAAAATAAACCTTGAAAAAATAAGTTTACATTTTAGTCCTTATATTTTATTTCAATCGGGTCCTTATTCTTCATTTAGGTCCTAAACTTTCACTACAATTAAGTCCCTGAAACTTCTTCTTCTTCTTTCCTTCTTCAGCCTCCCTGATGGCTAATGATAGGAGGTGCTTCCACCATCTGATCACCGCAAATCCGACGTCGTTCCTTCCTCTTCAAGCTCCTGGAGCTTATGCTCACCATCTCCTTTTCATCCACCAGTCTAGATGAAACTGTAATCCCATTTTAGGGTTGGAGATAACCTCACCAGCATTTGAGAAGATGCCGGTGGTTACTCCACTCCTAGCCTCTTCTTAGTCTAGATTCAACCTCCATCTCAGCCGCCGCCACCTATAAATACCCCTCCACACCCTCAATTTTCACCAAGTTAGCTCCCTTCCCTGTTCTTCACTGAGCTAACTGATAGGCTATTCTCTCTAAACTTCAACAACCTTTCTCTGCTTCATTCGTCTTCCTCCATCCATCTTTGATCACTCTGGATCTCCGCCAAAGTCAGCCAAGTCTTCTACCAAAGTGCTGACTAGGAGTTCCTCTGCTTCCCCTCACAAACTCCTGCCTGACTTCTTCCTTCAACCCTCTGATTTCCTCCTCCTCTAAGGACCATCAGCGGAGATCTCTTACCTCCTTCGTCCAGGTAACAGTAGGTTAGGTAAGTATATTAGTTAGGATAGTTAGTTAGGTAGATTAGGTAATTGTAATGCTAGTTTTGCATTCATCTTCCTCAGCTCCGACGAGCTCCTTGAGCTTGCCAAGAGAAATTTCTTGTCTTTTTAAGTCATTGCTCACATTCTTTAACCTTTCATGAACATTTCTATCATCTTTAATCACTGAATTGATCATCTAATTGTCTAAACCACTTCCACCTCCACCAACTACTCCTACTGTCCATGGCAGCAATGGTTGATCCTTACTCCACCTTCACGGGGGCTCTCCACCACTTAAAGGCCCTAATCCTCACTCTAATTTAAGTAATTACCCTGTATAACTTAAACGCCCAATTTAATTTAAGCTCCTGAGCTCACTGTCAATGGCGCCTCAAGAGAAGTTCAAATCATTAATTATCCACATATAAACCATCGCAAATGCATTTTGACTTGTTTTCTCCACTCAATTGAGTGGGAAAATAGGTCCTGAGCCTAATCAAACTAGAAACTTGTCTAATATGAATTCACTATTTAATATCCACTTTAATGAACAATTGACAAAATTAATGTGTTCTTGAGGTTCCTTGTGACCTCAGGAAGCTTTTTGAATCATTAATGGCACATTTTACTAATATCTGTACATTTTAGCCTTTTCTTGGACTCACTGGAGCATCGGTGAGCTCTGGCAAGTCAAAAGAGCTTTTTAGCCTGTAGAACTCAGTGTGAAGCTCCAGATCTTTGACTTGAAGTACACTGATCATGCTGAGGTAGTTTATTTGAGGTTTTAGTGCTTGGAGCATCTGTTAGACCTTTGCCTTCTCCAACTCCAGCAGAGTTTGAGATGTCTGATAGTTAGGGTTAAGTCTTATTTGAAAGGTCTGAAAGCTTCAGTGACTTGCCCTGAGACTATTTCATAAGTCAATCACTGTAACAAACTTTGGTTTGTCTAGTCGAACAGACTCCTCTTTAAGCTTAGGCAATAGGCCTGGAACCCTAGGAACCTTAATTGAAACATCATTTTAAGGATCTGAATCCATTCCTGTGGTTAAAGAGAAGTTATTTGAGGCTTTAATTTCATCTGAAATGTTTAAACTCAGAAAGTCAAAATTCAAGGCTTATGGTCAACCTTAAGTCTGATTCTTAGATTTTGGATTCAAACAGGCTAATTGAAAGTCCAATCTGTTTCTGGGATGTTTGTAAATGATTTAGATGAGATTTGGATGAGCTCTGATGGATTCTATGGTAGAAATTGATTTCTATCAGTTTGGGTTGTTTTTGAACCCAAACTGATGACAATAGATTTATGATGTGATTTAATTGGAAATTATGCCCAGATAGTTTCTTAAAAACTCTATAGGTTGTTTGATTTGACTAAATAGGACTCTAGCTCTTTGTAGGACCTTTCAGAACTTGAAATACAGTTCTGAAGATCCCTGGAGAAGCTTTTTAGCTTCTGTTCCTTCCTGAAGCTCCTTAGAGCTCATTTCCCTCACAAACAATCGTGGAATAACCTTCTGAACCTATTCAACACTTCATTTGGAAGTCAAAAGACCTTCTACAGGACTTAAGATTCAAAACTTCATTTCTATAGCTAATATTGTCATAGTCAACCCAGGACCTTCGCCCTTCAAATCAAAGAGTTGAACCCTCCCTGAGTATCAAATTGATACTCCAATAGTGTAGAACAACCTAAGAGCTTTCCAGCAAGCTTTTATTTTCTTGGAGCAGAGCTCTGAGCTAGTTGGAATCAATATCTGAAGTCTGGACTGGGAGGGGGAAACTTAGTCCCACATCGGTGGAACTGGAGCGGCCGCTTAGGTATAAAACTAATTTGTGTTTAAGGCTTCTCAGTCAACAATGCACGGTGCATGAAATGAAACTGAGCATATGGGTGTGTGTGTGGGCACGTGCAGTGTGCACGCCCAGCCATGTGTGCTCCTGTGGGAGTGCGAGTGCGGGCCTGTGAGGGCATGTGCGTGGGGCCTAGGAGGCTGTGAGCTGGATGGGCTTGAGACTATGCGAACCAGAAATAGACCGAAGCTAAATAAAACCAGGCTTAGACATAGTAGGGTCTGGTCCCACCTTAAGAGGGGTGCTATGTATCCCTGACCGGTCCAACCCGCCAATCAAAAATCTAATTTTTGGTTTAAAGGGTTAAACCGATTCGGTTCAGAAGATCTGCAAGGGTTCAGAAGAGGAGAAGAAGCAAAGGAAAGGAAGAGAAGGAGAAGAAAGAGAGAGCTCGTAAAGGAAAGAAAGGTAGACAGGCAGAAGAGCTAAAAAAGAGAAGGCAGAGAAGAAAGAAAGAAAAAAAGAATGTATAAGAGGAGCTCGAGATAGATTAAGGAAAAAAATTAGGAAGAAAGATTAAGAGAAAAGTAAGAAGAAGAAGAGAAAGAAAGTGGTTGAAGACAAAGAAGAAAAATTTGTGGTTTAATTTCTTTCATTTAATTAATTCCTTTTGAGCTTAATGTTGTAATAAGGCATGTTTTCATTAGAATTACTTTTTCTATTGCCTTAATCTCTTGTAAATAAAAAGAAATAAACATGTTTACTTGTTTGTTAAAGAATATCATTTGTGTTAATGTGTTTACCTTGTGGAATTTTGCATATTCTTTTAATTTGAAATCCTTAAGCAAAATTCTTGTTCTTAAAGTAAATTTAATTATACTTTCCATAAGCAGTTTAGATTTAATGGTGAATTCTAATTAAGTTATGCCTCCCAGCGAATGACCTGGACTCAACCAGTTAAAAGAAATAAAATCTAAAATGTTAGGTTAACTTGAACCTATACTACTTAATCGGCACAAATTCAAGTTGACCTAAGTTACTTTCTTCTGCACATAATTAAGCATAATTAACTTAATTAATTGTGTTGATAAAGATAACCATCACTTGCACAAGCTGTTAGTTTCTTAGCAAACCCCCAACCTCAACCTAGAAATCCCATGCACCACCTCAACCTCGTAGATGTCAACTACGGGATTACTATAATCCTGCAATTGCATAACCTTTGCCTGTGGTACGTTATCCCAATGGGGGTTGTGCTGCTGAGCTAAAGCCAAATATCAGAGCACATATTCCTTACTTCCATGGTCTTGCTTCCGAGGACCCTTTTCAGCATTTAGAGTTGAAAAACCTTTCTCCAACCTTGGGTCCGCAAGGGCATGATCAGCACACACTTTTGATGAAAATGTTCTCCTTTTCATTGAAAGATAAGACAGCCTTCTGGTTTAGAACACTTGCATGAACTGCACCAATAGATGATTGGGCTTCTTTAGAACATGAGTTCCTAAAGAAATACTTTCCTGTAGGCTGCACAAATGCTTTAAAGCATGCCATCACCACATTTACCCAGAATTCAGGAAAACAAATCCACCAGGCTTGGGAGAGATTCCACAAGCTTCTTAGAAAATGTCCCCACCATGGTGTCCCACGCTGGCAACAAGTCCAGATCTTCTATCATGGGCTCCATGGTGACACAAGGAATTTTGTTGATGCCGCTTGTGGAGGCAATTTTTTGTGTCGAGATGTGGACTCAACTTTCGAGCTCTTCAAAGGCATGGCCGAAAACTCAACCAAGCCACGGAGAAAGATCATTTCCCACTGCCTTTCATTGATTAGATACTGGAAAGATTGGGTGGGAATTGGTTTTTCTGCTTTTTGGATGGCTACTCAGGTTACAATTAGGTGTCAATTCACCATGATGATTAGGACAAAATGGCTTTCAGCTGCCCCTACGAAACCTTTGCATTCCGTAGGATGCAATTTGGATTATACAATGCACTTGCTACATTTCAGCACTGTATCTTAGTAATCTTCTTCGATTTAGTAGGTGATTGCTTAAAAGTCTTCATGGATGACTTCTTGGTCTTCGAGAGCACATTCGATGCATGCATAGACCACCTAACTAAAGTCTTGCAAAGATGCATCAATGTGAATATGGTAATTTCTTGGGAAAAATCACATTTTATGGTACCAAAAGGACTACTTCTAAGGCACCTTATTTCTGAGAGAGGGATAAAGGTTTACTGTACGAAGGTGACATTGATTTCTGACCTACCTTTACTTTCGTCGGTTAAATAGATTAGATCTTTTCTCGGGCATGTTGGTTTCTATCACCGCATTATAGCAGACTTCTCGAAAATAGCCTAACCTCTCACCAATCTCCTCTCTAAGGATGTAGACTTCCAGATCTGGTTACAAAGGCACCAATACTACAACCCCTAGATTGGTCTCACCCTTTTGATATCATGTGTGATGCCTCTAATTATGCAGTAGGGGCTATCCTTGGGTAGAAAATGGATAAGAAAACTACAATCATTTATTACTTTAGCATGACCCTAGATGAAGCTTAGAGGAAGTACACCGTCATTGAGAAGGAATTGTTAGTTGTAGTATTTGCATTGGAAAATTAAGACCTTATCTCTAAGGTTCCAATATTATAGTCTACACTGACCATACCGTAGTCTGACATCTTGTGAAGGATGTGAAATCTCATCTAATTAGATGGATCCTATTATTGCAGAAGTTTGATTTAGAGATTCATGACAAGGTCGAGAAGCAAAATGTGGTAGCAGATCACTTATCCCACCTTCCTTCTGAAGTGATTTCTCCTTTACTTCCCATCACTGACAACTTCCTGACGAGCAATTGCTGGTCATTCATTCTGATCTTCCTTGGTATGCTGACATTGTCAACTACCTTGATTTCAGAATCATTCCCTCTGATTAGGTCCGACATCAAAGAGACAGACTTAGATCTGAGGCCAAGCATTATTACTACGAAGAACCTTGGCTTTTCAAGCACTACAAAGACCAGATCCTTATGAAGTGTGTCCCCGATAAGGAGATTGAGAGCATCCTATCATTCTGCCATGACTAGACTTGTGGCAGTCATTTCTCTAGCAAAAAGACTACTGCAAAAAATTTACAAAGTGATTTTTATTGGCCCACAATCTTCAAGGATGCAGACGAATATAGTAGGGCATGTCCACACTGTCACCCTCTCGGTAGCATTGGTCACTGAGACATGATGCCCTTAAATCCAATCTTAGTGTGCAAAATCTTTGACATATGGGGCATTGACTTCATGGGACCTTTTCTTAATTCTCACGGCTTCGAGTACATCTTGTTAGTAGTTGATTATGTTTCTAAATGGATTGAAGCCATCCACTCGAGGACTAACGATCATAGAGTCGTGACACAATTTGTCCAAGATTATATCTTCTCTAGATTTAGGGTACCAAAAGCCATCATTAGTGATGGAGGGTCTCATTTTAGGAACACACATTTCCAGTCCCTACTCTAGAAGTATGGGGTATCACATAGGATTGCTACACCTTACCACCCTCTAACCAATGGACTGGCAGAATTGTCCAACCAAGAGATAAAGAAGATTTTACAGACTGCCATTCGACCAAGTAGAAAGGATTGGTCTTTCCACCTTTCTGATGCATTGTGGGCATATAGGACAGCTCACAAAACCACATTAGGCATGTCTCCTTTTAGTCTTGTGTACGGGAAACCCTGTCATCTTCCCGTAGAACTTGAGCACAAAGCCTATTGGGCCATCAGAAAGTATATCCTGACTTAGAGAAGGCTGGTGATCATAGAAGATTATAAATTTTTGAGCTAGATGAATTGAGGAATGAATCTTATGAAAGCTCGAGGATTTATAAGGATAATTTAAAGCCTTCCATGACTATCACATCCATAGGAAGTCATTTCGCCCTAGTTAGAAAGTCCTTTTGTTTGACTCAAGACTAAAATTTTTCCCAAGGAAACTCAAATCCAAGTAGATCGGACCTTTCAAACTCTTAAGAATCTTTGACAATAGAGTTGTTGAGATCACTGAATTTGACAAATCTAAACATTTCACTGTCAATGGACAAAGATTGAAACCTTTCATTGAACCACATGATCTCAGACATGTCAATTCTATTATTTCGCCCTAATATTTTTGAACTACCATCTGGGTTTATGCCTAGCTGACAGCATTAAACTTAGCAAACCTATCCTTTGTATATAGCTATTTTCACCTTAATTGTTTTTCATTTCTTTCATTAGGTGTCTACCTTTGCATTTTCAGCATACATTCATTGTCACATAGCATTTCACTTCTTAGCTCTACTTTCCACTCTGATCTTATATCAGACTTGAAATCGTCCACACAGAGATTTTTATCTCCTCATTCCGACTTCCTTCTATCACCCAGTCTAAGATAGTGAAAAGTAGAGCATGCATTGGCATCCACCCTATTCATACAATGAGAACATTGCATCATTTAAGCATGGGGTGTGTAAATGGTGAATCATTTACTAAAATGTAATTGTAGACACACCTGTAGTGTATATAGTATAGTATTATCAAAAATATAAACAAATTGAAAAATTTTTAAAAATGCCTAAGTTAACACATGGAGGTATGATGAGGTGTGTCTCATCATAGCTAAAATGCCTAAGTTAAGCTAGAAACTAGGTTAAATACTACTAAATTAACACATGAAATGGATTAGCTGTGGAAAATAGTGAAAAAGACCTAAAACATCAAATCTAAGTTAAAAATACAAAATTAGGTCATTAAATGAGGTATTCTATTCATTACTGTCAAATGATGATCCATTTTCAAATTGAACAAATATTTGAGCCCAAAAGTTCAAATAAAAAGCATAATTAACTTCATTAATGTTTAATTAATCTTCAACAAAAACTTGGTTGCATTTGGACATCATTAGGACCTTGCATCTATTATATTACATTTAGGTCCTTAGGTCATATACATTTTATACATTTAAAAGCCTCCAAGGACCTCTCTACAATTTCTAGGGGCAGCTCTACAGAACTTCTTCACCACTTATGGGCCTTAGGGCAGAAACTCTACCCCTTCTCTGATAAGGGCTTCCTCGCAAATTCAACTTCACACCTGCAACCATGCGGGAGTACTGTAGCTGCGAGGAACTTGGCCAATCACGGTCGTCCATTCCTTGATCTCTTGATCATGTGGCTTAGATCCATTCAAAGCTTTGCGTGCTTCAACACGTGAGGTCACCACCTTGCCTAGATCCCATCCAACGGTTGCATTTTGATTTGATCCTTACGCGTGCTCACTATCCCATCTCCACCACCCATACCCTAAGTGTCTAATCGCACCACTCAGGTGCTATGATTCACTATCCCAGCTACTTAAGGAGCCCCCTGAGCTCGCGTGCAAGGGATCGACTCCCTCCTACATCCCTTGAGCTGGTCATTCATCCACTCCAGCTACTCTCCACATACTGTCACTGTTTCACTGCCATTGGTGGTGAAGCTCCACCTTCCTCTCCGACTCTCCTCATCACTAAGGACATCGTAGCACTCGAGGGCGACCTAGAACTCCACTAGCGAGTTTTTCATCCACTAGAGCACCTCCTCCCTCTCTTCTTCCTCTCCATCCATCGGGTGGAGACCCAAAGGTTCCATTCCTCTGATTAGTTAGGATTTAATGCTTTTGTAGAGTAGTTTTCCTACTTTCTAGATTAGTTTTAGTGTAGTTAGTGTAATTTGAATTAGGTTAGGAATAGATTAGATGATGGAATTCAGTGATTTGTTAGATTAGCTCGGAGCTATTTATCGTGGCGGAATCAAGTTTAAAATAAAGCATTGTAATATAGCCAAAATTGCTTTGAAAAAAAATATAATTTTTATTGCTCAAATAAGTTCTGAGGTCGAACACAAGGAGCAAATGGAATTCACACACTAATCTCAACAATTAATGTGATTTGAACACAAAATATTACTCAAAAACTAATTTGCATTGTAGAGCATATGAGTATATGAAGAGTAAAGAGAATTTCAGACAAAATAATGGTGACTTGAATCACCAATTATAAGTCTAATACATAGAATAATTACTCAAATTTACTAAAGGAGGGAGTATGAAATCAGACGTCTGATTTTGCAATCAGACATCATAAATGACGTTTGCTATAGTACCCCTTTTGCTTTTGTCTGTGTGCCTCTTCCTTCTTTTCTTTCTCTGACCCTTTCTTTGTAACTCTTCTTCTTCACTTCTCTCTTATTCCTCAAGCTTTTCTGCCTTTTGAATTCGGCTAAGTGTTGGAGCCAAACTTCTCAGGGCAAAAACCCCCCTTCCCCTACGTAACTCTCCTCTCTCTTTCTCTCTTAGGATCTGCTCTCCTAGAGTCACAGGGTATTCGAGTTATCGGGTCAGGCGTGCACCTGGGTCTAGGGCTACCTACAATGGGTAGCAGCCGAGGAGTGCGAGCAAGGTTGGTTATCGGATCAGCCAGGTCCACGGGGGAGATGTCACAGACGAGACTAGTGAAGGTGTGGAGGACCTCACCCTCAGTGATTGGAGGCAAACAGCCCCATTCACTATTGGGTATTATGTGGCTACAGGTGACTCTTCATATCCGAGGTGGGACTAAATGTCCCACCTTTCTTCCGTCAGTACAACAGAAAGGCACTTGGTCTAATTGATAGGGCTGCAACTGCTAATGCCCTTGCGTGAGGACTTGGACTTCTGCAAGCCTCAATTCCGTAAGGCCTGGAGCTATCCCTTAGAGCAGAAACATCCTGGAGCAGCTTGAAGCTTGCTCAAAGCACAGTGTTAATGGAGGGTTTTGGATTGCTACCTGAAATCAGTGAAAAGGGGCCTTTTGGCCGCGTCAGAAAGTTCAGCAGTATCGTCGTGGCATGGAGAATGTGACAGTGGCAGTGACGTGTTGTGCAAGTGGTTGCAGTGGCCAAACAGTTGCGGTTATGGCCGGTGAGAGTGGGTTTGTTCGGGAAGGTGTTTGGGTGGATGATGGAGTGAATGGAGTGAGGGGAAATGAGCAGGAAGGTGCAGTGGAGGTTGTAGGGTGGTCGGCGAATGGGATGGTTGTGTGTAGCGGGCGGAATCCTTCACCGAGGTGGTCGCCTGAGATAGGGGACATGATGGTGTTTAGTATCGTTGGTGATCGGGATTGGGAAATAGAGAGAGGGGAATAAAGTAGGAGAGATAGGGAACCTAAGAGTCTACTCTAAGGATGAAAAGGTGAAGGGATTCCCACGTTGGTGTGGTTGCCAGACGTGGGGACGATGAACCACCGTAAGAGAGACGGTGGCAAAGACAGGGAAAGGACAGTGACGGCTGGTATTGTATGACATGGAAGACGGTGAGGATGATGAATCCACCACTGGTTTTATGGTCAGATGACGAGAGGAGTTGGAGAGAGACCGCTGGAGCTTGCGGAGTTTCACGGCCGAAGGGGAGAGAGGAAGAGGGGGAGTTCTAGCCAAATTTGAAGCTGAGAACGGTTGAACCCTGGGGAGTCTTTTATAGGTCTCAGGAAGAAGTTTTGAGTTTGGGAAGCAAGATTCCCAAGCTTTAAAAGCTCATCTAAGAAGGAAAATTCTTGATACCTAAATCTCTAATGCATTCTCATGAGAGATTGAGAAAGATCTGGAGCACAAGGATGGGTTTAGATTGAAGGGAATTACTTGATGAATCTCCCTTCCAATTTTGGAAGGGATTCATCAATCAATCAGGGAGAAAAATCCTGTCAAAGGTTGCCGGAGTGGGTTTTCTTCGCGATAATGGTGGAGGGACCTAATTTTGTAGATGATGAAGAAGTTACAGGGTGAATGCACGGGTTTTTGAAAGTTGGGGGCAGAAATGTAATCAGACAGGACCGTTTTGCAAACTAGGTCAAGACAAGATCTCCTTGGGTCCAAATTTTGGTACAAACCTAATTGGGACCCAAGGAATCCAACAATGAAGTTGGATTTTAGTTTTTACCATGCTTGGTTGGGTAATTTATGCAAAAACCCAAATTAAGGCAAATATCTATTTGAGACTCCATTTTAGGTCAAGATGGGTTTTGATGGCCAAATTGACAGTACTAAACCCTAGAGAATATTTTTATATGATTTTTAGAGAGTTTATGTGAATTTTATCCTGACCAGAACCTCGGTTAATTAAGTGGGTCTATTTTTAGGGTTTCAAAAGTCATTTAATTCTCAAAACACACGTAAATCCTTTTCTGTCTGATCTAACCAACTTATTATCCTATTGAGACCATTTGAACATTATTCAACCCTTGATAAAACCCATGGTTGCACTGCATTCATGATAAGTTGGTAAAATTACAGTTTTAACCCTAGTTTCTTATTTTTCTCTCAGAATAGTTATGCAATGAATTATGACCTTCAATTGGTTATGTAAGAACATTTACTGACTTAATTGGGTCAAAAATGAGCTAGCTATGGCTCATGATGCTATTCGCATCATACCCCTATGCCTAGCTTTTGCTAGTCCCTTAGCAAAATTTCAAGGTATTAACTTTGATTCTAGACCATAAAATCTTTTGATGCTTTAAACCGTTGTTGTGTGCTTCCTCTAGTGGATTAGGTTAGAATGCTGATAGTAGGCCTAGAGGTACTCAAGTACCAACCAAGATTCAGACCTGACCAGCTCTAGCCTCAATCTGCCTGGAAGGTTTCTAGGGCCCACAGGAACTAACCTAAGGTTTATTGAACTTCGCAGTTAAAGTGCCCATGCTTGTAACATGTTTTAGCCTCGGTTCAGTTTGCAATGCATTTTTGTCAAAGAGAGAGGAATTTTCTTTATTTTTGGAGAATTTTCTCTCTCTTTTCTTTTTATTTCTATTTTTGGATTAGCTTCACAACACGACCTGTATCGGATTCCTAGTCGCCATCATCAATCCTCGCAGGGTCCCTTGCAATCGATGCTTCGAGCTAACACTGCCCAGGGCAACCCCCAGAACCCTGTCTTTCGAGATTTCAAGATAATCCTGCACATGGTGTTCTGTAGTTAAATCCAGACTCTGGCAATCGACATTTCGGGATAATGCTGCCCATGGTACCTGAACCAGCATAGGGTGCTTACATGCCCCTGGTAGTATATGTAGATATCCTAGGAGACAAGCACCGATGAGACGATATGTTATTGCACATCTTCTAGGGGAATTTTCGGCCTCTCCACATTGGGAACTCATCTAAATCAACTTGTGTTGATCATCCGTTCCTAATCTAGGTGACTTTTTCAGAATAATTTAAATGCATTTACGAGATTTTGATACCTAGGTGCACTGAACCAGACTGTGTGTGGATTGGGGTGCTTAGGTTACTGAGTCTCACAAACCAGAGGTTAGTTAACAAGGCCGAATAATCCCTAAGCCTTAGACCTAATACTTAATCATCGCATTTTTTCCAACCTCTTGAGGACTATCCAGATCTTAGTAGGTACTTGAATTTTTAAGCCTAGGATTATAGCCCAAAAGGCCTAAAATCAGCATTCCAACTAATCTCTTCTTTATTTTCTTAGCACTTTTTGCCTTTCTTCTTCTTTTGATATGGTCTAGAACTAAGTCAAGTCCTTAATCTTTTACTAATGACTAATTTTTTTCTTTTCAAATTGTGCTCCTTTTAAACATTTTTATCTACTCCCCTTTTTCTCCTCAAAATCTGATATGACATTAAAATTTCCTCTCCTCTCATATTTTTGTTCTTTTCTCAAGAATTTTTTATTTTTTTTATATTTTTGGAATATGTGATAATTTTTTTTTGGTGAGAACCCTTCTGAACATTGATTTTTGAATGCTTGCACTTTACCACCCCCCATGCCTAAGTTTTGCATTGTCCTCATTGTAAACGGAAGGTGTGAAACAATTTTGGGTTCAGGAATTAGAACAGGATTATCGGGTGGGCGAACAGGTCAGGAATGACTGTGGCAGATGATTTCAAGCTCTGGAACGTGTACCAGAGGTGGGGTTGACTATTCTAAAACTGAACTCAGGGTGCAATGGACGTGAAGTACAAAAGGATAATCAGAAGGATCTCGATTTTTTTGGAATGATGGGTTGCCTCCCATTAAGCGCTAAATTCAATGCCTTCAACCAAGTGGGAAATGGTATGGAGAAGGAGTGGTCAAATCAGATGAGTTTTGCAGAACAAGCACCTTGATCAAAAGCCTAGTTGGTCCAACCAGGTGCTTGTTCAGATCAACAGGCTGATGATGCAGCCTAAACCCAATCAATCTGGTGGGTTGATAAATGTAGATCAAGGGATGTGGAACCCACCATATACTTTAGAACTTGAGAGGGTATGGAAGTGTATAGCTAGGGTTTGGCTGAGTCGAATCAGCCTGATCAGAGTAGGGATCCTTAAATGAAAAAGAATCAGTGCATGATGTAGGAACCTTACAGGAGTGATCAGAGAAGGATGGGGTGTGATTTGTAGTCTGATCGATGTCTGAAATATGATAAAAATGTGGAGGAGAATCATCTACGACTGGCTCATTAAGAGGGGTATTAGAATAGAAATTGAGCTTGGTTGCGGGTCAGGGTTGAAAACGGGTTTGAATAGGTTCTGTATATGTAGAGGAGGTGGCATCAATACGAATTGTGTGTGAGGGCTCATCTGAAAAAGAATTAAAGGTGGGTTCATTTAGAGAGTCCTCATAGTAGCCATCAAACTCAAAGGTAAATGCCTGCAAAGTGTTTATAGGATGAAAGACATCGAAGTCAAGATAAGATTCGAATTCTAGGTTGTAGTCACTCTTGTCACTTTTCGTTTCTGATTCCCGAGTATCAAAAATAATTGATTCCATCTCAGTGGAACCTAAATTTAAATCAATGATCTCAGGATTAGGGACCTCAGAGTCAGAGTTTAAAAATAGATCATGTGTGCTGAGGTCGTAGATTGGCTCATCCTAGTCAGGAAACAATGGTTCTCTGTAATTATAGTAAGATTCGAAATCATCGGAGAAATTGTGAGAATCAAGTTCTGAATTTGATTTGGGATCAGAGGTTCCACCACAGAATAAATCACAAGATGTAGACTCAGTAATCTGACTTGGGTCTAGCCTATTCGTAGATTTCAAGCTCAAAAAGGTGGTCCAATTGGGTCTGGGCTCGGGTTTTTCGTTTGTAGGGAAGATCCAATGAAAACCCCACTCTTCCAACTCCTCGATTTCTGTATCATAGATTGGTGTGACTTCGAAAAAATCAATCTATATTTTTGAGGATGTTGGAGAGGTACATTCATCAAATAAAGGCCCAGAATCATAATCCAAATTTAAACTTTGATTTTCCTCATACGAGGCCTTGTAATTATCCTAAGAAGATTCAGATCCAGATTCTAGGCTAAGGATGTGGGCTGAATTACTAGAATCTAGGTCAGAATTGCATTCGAGGGTCATCTTATCAAAGTAAGGGGCGGAATTTACACCCTTGAGAGGTTCTGATTCAATCTCATTATAGGAGTCTAGGAATTCTATGCTTGGCGAACTAGGGCTTTAGTTTTCTGGGGTTGGCTCACAATCATGTTCTCCTACAATTGGGACCTCCCAACCTATTTCAAGATCAGGCATATCATATACCATCTGGGTTGGTAATCTACCACAACCTTATGTCTCAAACCTGGGATTTGGGAAATCAGATAGATCCTTAGTATTGTTCCAAGATATTTCATTAACTGTTTGGGGTATGTACGGGGTATTTTTGATCGATAACTTGTTTCAATAATTTCATCATTTCTTCCTATTTTTCAAGATCTTCTTGGTGTTTTTCCCAAAGTAAAGAATTTGTCATGCATTGAAGATATTCAAAGTTATGCAATTTTTCTATCTCGATGTATCCTGTTATGAGAATATCCCGGGTTGATCCATTTGTTGCTTTTGTTAATAATAATTGGGCACAATTCATGATGAAGGCTGTTGTCGATACATTAACCTGAATGTCTTCAATTGGTTTTGAGGTTTTGTAATTAATCTCATAAAATCTAAGGGCATCCTCAACTATTCTATCTTTCATGGATCTTTGAGATTTAGGTTTCTTCAATGGTTTTCCTAAGTAGCCAAGTTGCAATTTTAAATCAGATGGTGGAATCAAGATATAGAATCAAAATTCAAGTTTAGGTCAAAATTGATTAGATCTGAAAAAGATTACCAAGAAAATCTGTGTGTGTTCTCTAAATAGAGGGGATGAGGTACTGGATTGTGAAATTCACCCAAGCAAGGCACCGAGAGATTTTGGATGACTATAAAGGTTCGGGGCGGATGATGCCCCTAGATCAGAAAGTCATCCACCTGAGAATTACTTGGGCAGCCAGGAAGGGAGAGTCCCGCAAAGACCCCTACACGGTAGAGTGCCCCCATGGGTTACGGGGTTTCCCCCACCCGGCCTTCCTTGTCACTGAGGGTCCAGGTAGACCAAAATAGATAACTTGACCTCTTAAGTGTACCAGTTTTATGTCTTAACTTGTGCCTTTGTTTTTATTTGAATTAGCAGTTGATTTGACTTGTGACCTAATTTGAACATTGGTTAGCCTACAATGTAGTCCAACTTTACCTGACCTACCCTAAAGATGGCAGAATGAACTCTAGGTCAAGACCTAGAAATCACCTTGATTTTACTCCCAGGTTATTAGGTCCAAGGATTTTAAGGTTCAAGTGAATTTAGAGCCTGATTTTAGGGTTTTTCTTGATTAGATCTTTTCAATCAAGGGCTTGGGTAGTGCACAAATGCGGGTGGGCTTGTTTCCTTTTATGCAGGCAAGTGTGAACTAGCACTCCAAAACCCTAATGCAGAAATCCTAATTGGCTTTATTTCCAAGTCCACTTTGATGTTCAAAAATGTTCTCCTTGGACTTCAAATAAGAAGTGCGTAGTCCAAGAAGATTAGAAATTAAGCGTAGTCCCTAATAGGCACAGGAAATTTGGGGTAGGATCTCTAAACAGAATCGTTTCAACTTCAATGAAATTTGAAAAAAAATTTTGCAAATCAGGAAACTTGCCTTTTAAATGATAATTATTATGAAAAATAAGGTAGGTAATTCCCAATTGATTGTTTCCTTTTTGTCTTCCCAAGATTAGGGGGTTGAATAGAGAAGTTAGCTACCCTAGAGTGGTTGATTTGTGTGGAGGATCTCCTCGTGAAGTACCTCACAAAATCATAATAAAGCAAATAGGGCAAGTCAGTGCTCAAATATAATCAAATAATGCAGAGAATAGTGGTGAATTGTGCGTTGCTCCCTGGCAACAGTGCCAAAATGTTTATCGAGTGAGATAGATGTTTAAAATAAATTGTTGTAATATAGCGGAAATTACTTTGAAAACAAAAACAATTTTTATTACTCGAATAAGTTCCAAGGTCAAACACAGGGAGCAAATAGAATTCACACACTAATCGCTACAATTAATGTAATTTTAACACAAAATATTACTCAAAATCTAATTTGCAATGTAGAGCATATGAGTATATGAAGAGTAAAAAGAATTTTAGACAAAATAATGGTGATTTGAATCACCAATTATAAGTCTAATACATAGAATAATTACTCAAATTTACTAAAGGGGGAGTATGAAATTAGCCATCTAATTTTGCAATTAGTCTTAAATGACATTTGCTACAGTACCCCTTTTTCTTTTGTCTACGTGCCTCTTCCTTCTTCTTTGCTTTCTTTGACCCTTTCTTTGTAACTCCTCTTGTTCTTCTTCACTTCTCTCTTCTTCCTCAAGGTTTTCTGCCTTCTGAATCCAGCTAAGTGTCAGAGCCAAACTTCTCAGGGCAAAAGCCCCCCATCCCCTGCGTAACTCTCCTCCCAGAGCCACAGGGTATCCGAGTTATCGGGTCAGGCGTGTACCCGGGCTAGGGCTGCCTGCAGTGGGTAGTAGCCGAGGAGTGCAAGCTTGGCAGGTTATTGGGTCGGCCAGGTTCACGGGGGAGATGTCACGGACGAGACCAGTGAAGGTGTGGGAGGACCTTACCCTTAGTGATTGGAGGCAAACAACCCATTAACTTTTGGGTATTATGCTGCTACAGGCGACTGTTCATATCCGAGGTTCCACGCAGTGTAGCAGCAAGGCACTTGGCCAAATTGATGGGGCTGCAGCAGCTAATGCCCTTGCGTGAGGATTTGGACTTCTGCAAGCCTCAATTCCACATGGCCTGGAGCTATCCCTTGGAGCAAAAACACCGGGGAGCAGCTTCAAGCTTAGCCGAAGTACAGCGTCAATGGCGGGTTTTGGCCTACTATCTGAAATCAGTGAAAAGGGGCCTTACGGCCACATCAGAAAGTTCCATAGGATCGTCATGGCACGGCTAATGTGATGGTGGTAGTAGCATGTTGCGCGAGTGGTTATAGTGGCCGAACTATTACGGTTATGGCCGATGGGAGTGGGTTTGTTTTGGGAAGGTGTTTGGGCGGATGATGGAGTGAATGGAGTGAGGGGAAATGAGCACGAAGGTGCAGTGGAGGTTGTAGGGTGGTAGGTGAAGGGGATGGTTGCGTGTAGCGGGCGGAATCCTTCACCGAAGTGGTCACCGGAGATGGAGGAGATGAAGGTGTTTAGTATTGTTGGTGGTCAGGTTTGGGAAATAGAGAGGGGAATAAAGTAGGAGAGATAGGGAACCTAAGAGTCTACTTTAAGGATGAAAAGGTGAAGGGATTCCCACAATGTTGTGGTTGCCGGATGTGAGGAAGACGAACCTCCATAGGAGAGATGGCGGTGACAACGGGGAAAGGATGGTGATGGCTGTTATTGCACAACGCGGAGGGCAGTGAGGAAGATGAATCCACCACTGGTTTTGTGGTTGAACGATGAGAGGAGTTGGAGAGAGACTAGGAGAGCTTGCAAAGTTTTGTGACCGAAGGGTAGAGAGGAGGAGGGAGAGTTCCGACCTAATTTCAAGCTGAGGAGAACGGTTAAACACTGGGGAGTCTTTTATAGGTCCAGGAAGAAGTTTTGAGTTTGGGAAGCAAGCTTCCCAAGCTTTAAAAGCTTGCTGGAGAAGGGAACTTCTTGATACCCAAATCTCTCATGTGTTCACAAGAGATATTGGGAAAGATCTGGAGGACATGGACGGGTTTAGATTGAAGGGAATTACTTGATGAATCTCCCTTCAAATTTTAGAAGGGATTCATCAGTCAATCAGGGAGAAATCTCTTATCAAAGGTCATCAGAGTAGGTTTTCTTCGCGATAATAGTAGAGGGACCTAATTTTGAAGATGACGAAGAAGTTACAGGGTTGAATGCAAGGCTTTTTTAAAGTTGGGGGTATAAATCTAATCAGACAGGACCATTTTGCAAACTAGGTCAAGATAAGTTCTCCATGTGTCCAAATTTTGGTACAAACCTAATTGGGACCCAAGGAATCCAATGGTGAAGTTGGATTTCGATTTTGACCACTTTTGACTACGTAATTTATGCAGAAAATCGAATTAGGGCAAATATCTGTCTGAGACTCCATTTTAGGTCAAGATGGGCTCTGATGGCCAAATTGAAGGTACTAAACCCTAGAAAATATTTTTCTATGATATTTAGAAGGTTTAGTTTAATTTTATCCTGACCAGAACCTTGCCTAATTAAGTGGGTCTATTTTTAGGATTTCAAAATTCATTTAATTCTCAAAACACACGCAAATCGTTTTTGTCTGATCTAACCCACTTATTATCTAATTAAGACCGTTTGAATTTTATTCAGCCCTTAAGAAAACCTGTGGTTGTACTGTATTCATGATAAGCTGGTAGAATTGCAGTTTTAACCTTAGTTTCTTATTTTTCTCTTATAATGTTTATGCAATGAATTATGACCTTCAGTTGGATATGTAGGAGCATTTACTGACTTAGTTGGGTAAAAAATGAGCTATTATGGCTCATGATGGTGTTCCCATTAGGAGCAAAGTAGCCTAGATCCAATCTTGCCCTATCTAATCAATTCAGATCAAAGAGGTGTTTTTCCACGACCATTTTGATCCATTAATCTCTCTTATCATCTCATTGCTCACATTTTCTGATTTCCTCATCAATTTAATTCGCAAACCACCCATCCACTAAGGCCTAATTTAGATCTAGGAATTTTGATTTGTAGATCTGAATTAGCATCTAAAACTCACATGGGGGGTCTCCCACTCACTCCATAAGTTTAGAAAGACCCCCGATTGGATTTGATTGTCTCAAACTGGTTGATTTCTTTCAGATTTGATTTTAATGCCCAATCCCATGATTTGGAGATTATTTGGTTTTCATTGGATTCAATCGAGCTTTTTGAGGGTTTTAATTGGTGTTATGCAATGAATCCAATGTTTTATATTTGGTTTTAATTTGTGGATGAGCATGCACTTAATTTAAGTGTTATTTTGGGGACTTTGGCCAAGGATAATCATAATGCATGCATTATTCCTAAGTTAAGTTAGGATCTAACCTAATTTAGGTAAATTAGGTCCTATGATTGCTACACAATCAGTCTTCTGAAACTCTTCTTTTACATTTTCCTTCACGTGCTTTAGTTCTTTTTTGATGGAGAGCAAGGCATACTTGTGATCAATTTCCATGCAATAAGAGAATAGATGTGTTAAACTGATAGAATCAACTGATTGATTCTCACTTTCAACTGGTTGATTCACATTTTCAACCAGTTGATTCTTGGTTTCAACTGGTTGAATATTGGTTTCAATCAGTTGATTCTTGTTTTGGATTGAGTAATCAAATAGTTTGGTTTCAATTATTTCAACCAATTGAATATTGGTGTCAATCAGTTGATTCTAGTATAGGGTATTAGGTTTATGGATTTTAGGATTTCTCCTCCGAACTAGTGGACTCTTTTTTTCCACTAGTGGATTCTTGTTTCCAGCCTCTTCAACCTAACTCACCCCAGTGTATTAAGATTTTTGATGATTCCATTGGTGGATTCGCTTCTTCCACTAGTGGATTCTCATTTCCAACCACTTAAACCTAAGCCACCCTATTATATTAAGATTTTTGATGATTCCACTAGTGGATTCTCATTTTGCACGAGTGGATTCAAGTTTTCAACTCGCTAAATATTGGTTTGAACTAGATGATTCTAGTTTAGGATATTTGGTTTGCAGATTTTAGGATTTCTCCTCTCCACCGGTGGAGTCTTGTTTTCCACTGATGGATTCATGTTTTCAACTACTTAAACCTAAGCCACCCTAGTGTATTAAGATTTTGATGATTTCACAAGTGGATTCTCATTTTCCACTGGTGGATTAACATTATCAACCAATTGATTCTAGTTTAGGGTATTAGGTTTACAGAATTTAGGATTTCTCCTCTCCACCGGTGGATTCTCGTTTCCAACTGCTTAAACCTAAGCTACTCTAGAGTACTAACATTTTCAATGATCCACCAGTGGATTCTCATTTTCCATCGATCGATTCACATTTTCAACCGGTGGATTCTCGTTTCCAACCTATTAAATGTAAGCCCCCTAGTTTATTGTGACTTTCGATGATTCCACCAGTAGATTTTCATTTTTAACCAGTGAATTCTCATTTTACACCACTTAGAACCAAGCCCCACAAGTGTATTACTATTTTGAATGATTCCACTGGTGAATTCTTGTTACGAATGTGGGCATCAGACGTAGTTTAAGACGTCTTGGAAGTGGCCCAGACGTATGGCCAGACGTTTGGGACCCTTCCCAGACATCTGGTATTAAATCTTTTCGGTGTACGGGTTCGCATCTGCGCACGCAGACTGAACCTGCCGCCTTCATCTTTCGCTTTCTCTCCCTGCAGGGGCCATTTTCCTCCTCTCTCCCCGCAGCTGCCTTATAAAACACTTCCCCTCTCCCTCATCCTCACTCCATCTGCCTTCATCTTCTCCTCCCTACGAGCGAGTGAGTGCGGCAGCAGCGGCTGCAGTGGGCGTGTGGGAAGGAGTGTTGCGAGAGGAGGAAGAAGGTCGACCGAGAAGGTGCGAGCTTGCTGGGGCAGCTAGAGCCGGCGGGCGGGGGAGCAGCGGGCGTGGGGTGTCGCGGAGGAGCTGCTGCAGCTCGGGCAGCAGGCGGACGCGGCGCGGCGTGGCCATGCGTCGCTGGAGGAGAACGAACCGGGTCTTGATTATGGGAAATTTTCCCGGAATCAGACGTCTGGACTTACGTCCAGATGACGCGTAAGACATCTGGAGGAAGGTCCAGACGTCTGACAGGTACAATATTTTCCTACCTTCTTGCTTTTACGCATGTACGGCCATGTAGTCGTCCGCTGCGTTCTTCTGTGCCGCTTCATGATGAGAGCGGGTGTGTGTGTGCGCAGGTTCTGTTTGGGAGGGCGCGAGGGCTCGCCATCCCACACGGATCAGACGTCTGGCCACAATACCAGATGATGGAGAGGACCTCCAGACGTCCGATGTGACAATCGGACGTCTAGAAACCAAGAACAGACGATCGAGCGAGCTTCTAGACGTCTGAAGGACTGCGCAGACGGAGATATTGCCTGATTTTGGATAGACTCGTCGTTTTTGACCCGTTTAGGGTCCGTTGGGAGTCCATTTTCTGCGTTTCAAGTTTTGTTCTTTCCTGTTTACAGTAATTGCATACTATTCTGAGTAACTACTTGTGTTGATCCTTGTGTTAGGACCCCATTCCGTTGCGGCTCTGGGGGTTACGGAGGTGCGTGGGATTGCTGACCATGCCATCAGTACACCCGATTTCGCAGGTAGAGTGGCCCTTTAATTTATTTAACAAAAATTGTACAAATATGAAACAATTAATGGAGTCTAGGGCATTGCATGAACCCTAGGATGGAGAAATTAGATCGAATAATAGATCCTAGGGTATTGCATGAATCCGAGGACTAACTAGAGAGTGCAACATATAGGTGGTGGAGGGCGGTCAGGGGATAGGAGAGGGACGAGCCGACCTGGGACCGGTTCGTCACCCTCTTCTGCGAGCAGTACTTTCCCCAGATGTGGCAGGACTAGAGGAGGCGGGAGTTCCACAGTCTCCGCCTGGGGACGATGACCGTGAGCACGTACCGCACACATTTTCTGGAGCTGTCCCGCTTTGCAGCGACAGCAGTAGCCACTGAGGAGGAGTGCCTTTGGAGGTTTACCAAGGGGCTCCACCCTGCGATTCAGGGGTATGTCAAACCCTTGAAGCTGCCTACGTTCTCAAGGGTGGTGGTGGCAACTATGACCTACGAGGAGACCAACCCGTCTGCGCGAGATACTGACAGCGGGAGGAAGGGCCCTACCAGCCTGACTTTTCAAAAGGTTGACGAGAGAGGAGACACATGGCATCCACAGGAGAGCTGTCACGTTTCACAGGGCCATCAGTGGACTTTGGGGGCCCTCGACAGGGGCCTGTTGCTAGCACCGGATCCCCGCCCTGCCGACAGCAGGGACCCACTGAGGGCGGGAGTCGGGTTCCCCTCTACTACCAGTGTGGCCAGTCGGGCCACATCAGGAGGGACTGCCCGTCTAGGGCAGGTGGTCAATAGATACTTCCAACGCCGAGCGCTGGAGGGCGAGCAGAAGGCCGCGGTTTCCAGGTGCGAGGAGGAGGACAACAGTCACGAGGAGGGTACCGACCAGCAGCTTCCCATCCGACGCAGAGTGTGGCTGCTTCGCCCGCACCTAGGGATGAGGGGCGCATCAACGCCCTAACAAATAGGGATGCCAGAGCTTCAGGATCAGTGGTGGCAGGTATGGTTTCAGTTTCAGGCAGACTCATTTACACGCTTTTCGATTTCGGCGCTACGCACTCATTTGTCACAGCCAATTTCGAAGTTAGTTTGGGGCAGGATTATATGCTATTAGAGGATTCGTTTGTGAGCAGAGGTCTAAGTGGTTAGCTGATTGTAGCTGAGGAGGTATACACGGGTTGCGAGGTCAGTATTAGGGGTCATAGCCTTCCCGCTGAGTTGATTATGATACAGATGGAGGAGTTTGGCGTTATTCTGGGGATGGACTGGCTGTCTGCTTACCATGCTTTGGTGGACTATTTTGAGAGGAAGATCATCTTCTCCATACCGGAGTTGCCTTCTTTCGAGTTCCACGGTCAGCCAATGGACGGAGGCTTCAGGAGCATTTCTGCACTTCAGGCAGCGAGACTTTTGAGCCAGGGGTGTGAGGGCTTCCTAGCTTGTGTAGTGACAGAGCCTAGCCCTGTGGCAGACTTCCAGAGTATCCCGGTGGTCAGAGAGTACCCCGACGTGTTCCCAGATAAGTTGCCAAGACTACTGCTCGAGCGTGAGATCGAGCTTGAGATCACACTAGTACCAAGGACCAGCCCCATCTGCACCGCACCAAACAGGATGGCACCGTTTGAGCTGCTAGAGCTCAAGTCTCAGTTGCAGGATCTTTTGGAGAAAGGCTTTGTGAGGCCCAGTGCATCTCCATGGGGAGGCCCGGTACTGTTTGTAAAGAAGAAGGATGGTACCCTATGCCTTTGTGTGGACTACCGACAGCTGAATAGGGTCACCATCAAGAACAGATATCCGCTGTCGAGGATCGACGACTTGTTTGACTAGCTATGAGGTGCCACGATATTCTCCAATATCGACTTGAGGTATGGATACCACCAGTTGAGGATTAGGGAGGCATCCATCTCCAAGACAGCTTTCCGCACCCGGTACGGACACTACGAGTTTCTGGTCATGCCATTTGGGCTGACCAATGCCCCCACTGCCTTCATGAACCTGATGAACCGGGTGTTTAGACCGTACTTGGACCAGTTTGTGGTGGTATTTATTGATGATGTGCTCATCTATTCTCGAGATCAGACGCAGCACGGACAGCACTTACGGATGGTTCTAGACACACTGAGACGACGTAGGCTGTACGCCAAATACAGCAAGTGCATGTTCTGGTTGAGTTAGGTGACCTTCTTAGGTCATGTGATCTCTGGAGATGGCTTGGCGATGGACCCAGCCAAGGTCGAGGCAGTGCTCTGGTTGGAGAAACCGCATACGGTTACTGAGATTCGCAATTTCCTGGGACTGGTAGGCTACTATAGACGGTTCATCAGGGGTTTTACACAGATTGCACGTCCTATGACATAGTTGACCTGGAAGGATGTGGCCTTCACTTGGACAGATGCCTGTGAGGTATGTTTTCAGGACTTGAAGATGAGACTGACCTCAGCTCCCATGCTCACCATCCCCGACAGTAGTGGCGGGTTCGTCGTGTACACGAACGCCTCCTTGCAGGGGTTAGGGGGTGTGCTCATGCAGAGGGGTCACGTTGTCGCTTACGCTTCGCGGCAACTGAAGCCCCATGAGCATAGCTACCCTACCCATGACCTGGAGCTGGCAGCTATTGTCTTCGCGCTAAAGACCTGGAGGCACTACTTGTACGGTGAGACCTTGGAGATTTTCACAGATCACAAGAGCCTCAGATACATTTTTGATCAGAAGGAGCTCAACAAGAGACAGAGACGTTGGTTGGAGCTCCTAAAGGACTATGATTGCAGCATTTCCTACCACCCGGGAAAGGCCAACATGGTGACTGACGCCTTGAGCTGGAAGGCACCTGCACACTTGGCCAGTTTACTGGTGCAGAGTTTGAGCCTTTTGTAGGAGATGGGTAGTTGGCGACCCCTAGAGTTACGGGGGCACTGTGGGGCAGTGATTGTGACATGACAGACGAGGCCAGAGTTGATAGATCGCATCATCACAGGACAGATGGCTGACCTGTACTTGCAGTCTTTGCGTGATAAAGTTCTGTCAGGAGACCCGGGGGACTTCTCTTTCACAGACCAGGTGCTGCGCCTGAGGGGACATCTGTGCGTTCCCAGAGATGAGGAGCTGTTGAGAGAGCTCCTGACTGAGGCACATGGTTCCAGATTCACCATACATCCTGGAAACACGAAGATGTACCATGACTTGAGATGCGAGTTTTGGTGGAGGCGGATGAAGCGGGATGTGGGTGAATTCGTGCAGTAGTGTTTAGTGTGCCAGGAGGTTAAAGCCAAGCATCAGAGGCTTGCAGGGCTGCTACAGCCACTTCCAGTGCCAGAGTGGAAGTGGGAGAGCATCACCATGGACTTGGTGGTGGGCTTACCTGTTACCCAGTGAGGACACGACGTAGTCTGGGTAATCGTTGATAGATTGATGAAGACGGTGCGTTTCTTATCGATTCGAGTCACTTTGGGACCAGCACAATTGGCAGAGAGGTATATCCGTGATGTGGTACGTCTACAGGGAGTTCTGCGGGAGATCGTATTTGACCGGGATACCCGCTTTACGTCCCAATTTTGGGTTGAGCTTCAGTAGGCCCTGGGGACGCGATTGAGGTTCAGTACAGCTTACCACCTCCAAACGGACGGACAGTCAGAGCGCACGATACAGACACTTGAGGACCTTTTGCATGCCTGTGTACTGGACTGGAGGGGCTCTTGGGAGGAGCACTTTCCCCTGGCGGAGTTTGCATATAATAAGAGTTATCACTCGAGCATCGGCATGGCACCCTACAAGACTCTGTACGAACGAAGATGTACGGCACCCTTGAGTTGGGTTGAGATGGGGACAAAGTGGGAGGTTGGCCCCAGGCTGATCTAGCAGAGTCAGGAGGTAGTCGAGCTGATTCATAGGCGACTCCGCACTGTCAGAAGTAGGCAGAAGAGCTACGTGGATCGGAAATGCAGAGAGGTGCAGTTCAAGGTTGGGGACCACGTCTTCCTTCATGTTTCACCCATGAAGGGCCTGCAGCGGTTTGGGGTAAGAGGGAAGGTCGCACCGTGGATTGTGGGGCCCTTTAAGGTCCTAGAGCAGGTTGGACCCGTTGCTTACAGGCTTTCCCTCCCTCCTCAGCTTTCTGGTGGGCACGACGTGTTCCACGTGTCCAACCTTAGGAAGTATGTCGCCAATCCCAGTCACGTCCTGAGCCATGAGAGCGTCAAGGTGGGCAACGACCTGACCTACCCTGAGCGGCCAGTACAGATTCTGGATAGAGCGATCCGCAAGTACCCCTGGTGAAGGTTTTGTGGAGGGGCCAGCGGTACGAGGAGGCTACCTGGGAGCCTGAGGTTGCAATGCGGGAGCGGTACCTGGAGCTTTTCGCAGGTACGTCTTTTCGGACCGGCTTTGGTCCACTCTGAGTTTGTTATATACATTTTGTTCCTTCCCACACAAAAGTTTGTGCAAGTTTCGGGGATGAAACTTCCTTTGAGTTTGTTATATTGTTACGAATGTGGGCATCAGACGTAGTTGAAGATGTCTGGGAAGTCTCCCAAAAGTCTGGCCAGATGTCTAGGACCCTTCCCAGACATCTGGTATTAAATTTTTTCGGTGTACAGGTTCACATCTGCACGCCTGCACTCGCAGACTAAACCCGCCGCCTTCGTCTTTTGCTTTCTCTCCCTACAGGCGCCGTTTTCCTCCTTCTCTCTCTCCCCGTGGTTGCCTTATAAAATTCTTCCCCTCTCCCTCATCCTCACTCCATCCACCTTCATCTTCTCCTCCATGCGAGCGAGCGAGTGCGGTAGCAGCGGCTGCAACGGCCGTGTGGGAAGGAGTGTTGCGAGAGGAGGAAGAAAGCTCGACTGAGAAGGTGCGAGCTTGCCGGGGCAACTAGAGCCGGCCGAAGGGGGGCGTGGGGTGTCGCGGAAGAGTTGTAGCAGCTCGGGCAGTCGGTGGATGCGGCACGGCACGACAGTGTGTCTCAGGCGGAGAACGAACCAGGTCCTGATTCTGGGAAAATTTCCCAGAATCAGACTTCTGGACTTACGACCAGACGACGTGTGAGACGTCTGGAGGAAGGTCCAGACGTCTGACAGGTACAATATTTAACTACCTTCTTCATTTTACGCGTGAACGACCATGCAGCCGTCTGTCGCATTCTCCTACGCCTCTTCGTGATGAGAGCGGGTGTGTGTCTGCACAGGTTCTATTCGGGAGGGCGCGAGGGCTCGCCATCCCACACGGATCAGACGTCTGGCCACGGTACCAGACGATGGAGATGACCTCCAGACGTCCGGTGTGACAATCGGACGTCTGGAAACCAAGAACAGACGATCCAGCGGGCTTCTGGACATCTGAAGGATTGCGCAGACTGAGGTATTACCTGATCGACATTCTAAGACATCTGGAAGAAGTTCCAGACATCTGATTTTGTACAGACTCGTCGTTTTTGACCCGTCTAGGGTCCGTTCGGAGTCCGTTTTCCGCATTTCAAGTTTCGTTCTTTCCGCATTTATTTCCTATACCTGTTTACAGTAATTGCATACTATTCTGAGTAACTCCTTGTGTTGATCCTTGTGTTAGGACCCCATTCCGTTACGGCTCTTGGGGTTGCGGAGGCACGCAGGATTGCCGACCACGCCCCCAGTACTCCCGATTTCGCGGGTAGAGTGGTCCTTTAATTTATTTAACAAAATTTGTACAACTATGAAACAATTAATGGAGTCTAAGGCTTTGCATGAACCCTAGGACGAAGAAATTAGATTGAATAATAGATCCTAGGGTATTGCATGAATCCTAGGACAGGAAAACTAGATTGAATGATAGATCTTAGGGTACGACATGAATCCTAGGACTGGAGAACTAGTTGAATATATAAACATTGTAGTCTTGGAAAAGTGGAAAGGAAATGATAACTGCCTGTAAATTGGCTAATAGTTGCCTGTTATGAATGAATAAATACTGTTGAGAACATGGGTTATATGAATATAAAGTTGGAACGGTGAAACCTAAATTGGCTGAGTTAAAAGAGCATGAACCCTACGGGGAATTAGGAGTAGAACTCCTGGAAATGGAATGGAATAGAATTGGGGAAGTGAGCTGGCCCTTGAGTACGGAGTACCAAGGAGAGCGACTGCCCCCTGTTTAGTGTAGAGCGAAGCTTGCCGCCCCAGGGACACGGGGTTAGGTATGGCCACTTTGTACCGACTTTTGGCCCTCGTGTACATAGTACCGAGGAGAGCTACTAGTGTAGGGAGAGCACTAGCTACCCCACGGGCCCTGCGGTTCTGCTAGCTCTCCTACACCGACTTGTTAGGCCCACTGGGCAAACCAGGGTAGTCAAGCCAGGGTGCGCAGGCTGTAGAGGGGTAAGACCCCTGTTTGGTTAGTGTGGAGGGCTGGGACCATGTTACTGAGATGGCTCTGCCTTATATTGGTTCCGTGCTGTGCCTTGGGCGCACCCATTAACGGAAATGACCGACTGCGTGCCATTGCGGGGTAGCTACCCATGCGTTTATCACACGTGCCGTAGTCACCATTACGTCTGTCAGCGACCTTGGGGTGGTTGAATGAGGGTAGGACCACCACGGGGGGCTCTCCCGGCTAGGAGAGCACCACGTGTTACTTCTACTTTTTGGAAAAGTCTGCAATCAAGATCGTTCCCTCGAGGAACATTCAAGAACATGAGAAGGATCTGAGAAATAAATCAATAGTGAATAAATGGAGAAATATAAAGAAAGAAAGTAAAAATATAACAGCTACTGTCCACTCTACTCTTCTAGCTTTTAGTTGCCACTCCACTCAGCGTTTCGCTGACATGTCACCCTTGTTACCTTTTTAGGACCAGGTGTTGAGCAACCAGAGTCAGCGACTGTAGAGGGCACTGGGCCTATTAGAGCCCAGTAGTGTTACCTGTAGTACCTTCCGTACTTTTTTTGCTATTGTTGTGAGTAGTTCTGTTTCCCCCCTGTACTCTCTTTATTGTAAGATTCATGTTTATGTATATGTTTATTTCTCTACTGTTGAGGTGGTGTATACTATAGTATTTCTTTTCTCTACTGCTGTATTTTGTTACTGCTAGTTATATACATGTTGAATGTGGTTTATTTTACTGCTCTTTTGGTTACTATCTAGTTGGACGACCGGGCTTGGGATCAGTTGAGTCAGTCCGATTCTCGTATCTCGTAGGGATTTGGGAATCGGGTTGTTACAAGATGGTATCAGAGCAAAGTCATCCGAGAAGTGAACCAACTGACTGGAAAATAACTAGTTCACATGTCTGTAACTAGAGTTGCCACCACAACATTTCCTTTGACATGAGCTCTTAGACTTCTTCATTGGATATCATTCCATATTGACGTGCTTCCATTCTGTTTCATGTCTCCTTGCAGGAGATGCCTAATCGTGGGACTAGCGAGGCGGGCCGCGGGTGCGGCCGAGGATGAGGTCGGTGAGGTGGGCGTGTTGCGGCTGACGTCTTAGTGGACCAGCCACTGCTCTCGGCCATTCAGGCCTTGGAACTCGCCCAGCTGATATGGGATATAGTGCGAGAGGAGCTCCACCCACCGCCCCAAGTGCCTCCCCCTGGGGCTGCGGAGGGGGAGTCCTCTGTGGGACCACGTGACGGACACAGCACTGGACGCAGGGGAGGGGATGGGCCACCATCGCCCCCACCTTCCTGCGACACTTCTGTACACGAGGCTTCCTTGCCTGGAGCTGCACCAGCATCTCCACTGCAGTGCCACTTCGGGCTTTTCGGGCAGTTCCGGAAGCTGAAGCCCCCCTCCTTCAAGGGGGATGAGGACCTGATCGAGGCGGAGGACTGGCTCGAGCAGATCGAGAAGGTTTTCGGCACCCTTCGCCCCCCGGTGGAGTGCCACGTGGCTTTTGACACGTACCAGCTGGAGAGTGCGACACACAGGTGGTGGAGGGCGGTCAGGGGACAGGAGAGGGACGAGCCGACCTGGGATTGGTTCGTCACCCTCTTCTGCGAGCAGTACTTTCCCCAGATGTGGCAGGAGCAGAGGAGGTAGGAGTTCCACACTCTCCGCCAGGGGACGATGACCGTGAGCGCATACCGCATGCATTTTCTAGAGCTGTCTCGCTTCGCAGCGACGCAGTAGCCCCTGAGGAGGACTGCCTTTGGAGGTTCACCGAGGGGCTCCAGCCTGCGATTCGGGGGTATGTCAAACCCCTGAAGCTGCCTACGTTCTTGAGGGTGGTGGAGGAAGCTATGACCTACGAGGAGGCCAACCCGTCCGCGCGAGATGCTGACAGCGGGCGGAAGAGGCCCTACCAGCCAGACTTTTCACAGGGCCAGCGAGAGAGGAGACACGTGGCATCCGCAGGAGAGCCGTCATGTTTCGCAGGTCTAGCTAGGCCACATCAGGAGGGACTGCCCGTCTAGGGTAGGAGGTCAGCAGATACTTCCCACACCGATTACTGGAGGGCGAGTAGGAGGCCACGGTTTCCAGGTGCGAGGAGGACGACAGCAGTCACGAGGAGGGTACCGACCAGCAGCTACCCATCCGACGCAGAGTGTGGCTGCTTCGTTCGCACCGAGGGCTGAGGGGCGTATCAACTCCCTAACACACAGGGATGCCAGAGCTTCGGGATCAGTGGTGGGAGGTATGGTTTCAGTTTCCAGCAGACTCATTTACATGCTTTTGGATTCCGGCGCTACGTACTCATTTGTCACTGCCCGTTTCGCAGTTAGTTTGGGGCAGGAAAATAAGCTGTTAGAGGATCCGTTTGTGATCAAAGGTCCGAGTGGTCAGCTGATTGTAGCTGAGGAGGTATACATGGGTTGCGAGGTCAGTATTGGGGGTCATAGCCTTCCTGCTGAATTGATTATGATACAGATGGAGGACTTTGGCATTATTCTGGGGATGGGCTGGCTGTCCGCTTACCATGCTTTAGTGGACTATTTTGAGAGGAAGATCGTCTTCTCCATACTAGAGTTGCCTTCTCTCGAGTTACACGGTTAGCCAGTGGACGGAGGCTTCAGGAGCATTTCTACACTTTGGGTGGCGAGACTTTTGAGCCAGGGGTGTGAGGGCTTCCTAGCTTGTGTAGTGACAGAGCCCAGCCCTGTGACAGACTTCCAGAGTATCCCGGTGGTCAGAGAGTACCCCGACATGTTCCCAGACGAGTTGCTAGGACTACCGCCCGTGCGTGAGATCAAGTTTGAGATCTCACTAGTACAAGGGACAAGCCCCATCTCCACCGCACCATACAGGATGGCACCTCTTGAGCTGCGAGAGCTCTAGTCTCAGTTGTAGGATCTTTTGGAGAAGGGCT
The DNA here is from genome assembly GCA_037157565.1 of Thalassia testudinum. Taxonomy (NCBI): domain Eukaryota; kingdom Viridiplantae; phylum Streptophyta; class Magnoliopsida; order Alismatales; family Hydrocharitaceae; genus Thalassia; species Thalassia testudinum. Next base: position 19,665,577 of record JAZHRO010000063.1, read on the forward strand.
TTGTGAGGCCCAGTGCGTCTCCATGGGGAGCCCCGGTACTATTTGTAATGAAGAAGGATGGTACCCTACACCTTTGTGTTGACTACCGACAGCTGAATAGGGTCACCGTCAAGAACAGATATCCACTGTCGAGGATCGACGACTTGTTTGACCAGCTGCAAGGTGCCACGGTATTCTCCAAGATCGACTTGAGGTCTGGATACCACCAGTTGAGGATCGGGGAGGCAGACATCTCCAAGACAGCTTTCCGCACCCGGTACGGACACTACGAGTTTCTGGTCATGCCGTTTGGGCTGACCAATGCCCCGCTGCCATCATGAACCTGATGAACCGGGTGCTTAGACGGTACTTGTACCAGTTTGTGGTGGTATTCATTGATGATGTGCTCATCTATTCTCGAGATCAGACGCAGCAGGGACAGCATGTAACGACCCGGTTCCCGAGTCCCTACGAGACACGAGAACCGGACCGACTCGACTAATCCCAAGACCTGGTCATCCAACGAGGAAGTAACCAAAAGACAGTAAAATAAACCACATTCAGCATGAATATAACTAACAGTAAGAAAGTACAGCAGTAAGGAAAGAAACTACTACAGTAGGTACCACCACAACAGTAGAACAACATTTATCTTATAACAAGAACTGCAGGTAAAAAAGGTACAGCGGAAACAAAAACTACTGACTAGAATAGAAACAAAAGAGGTACAAAAGACTGTGGTAACTCTACTGGACCCTACTTGGCCCAGCATCCTTTGCAGCCACCGACCCTGGCTGCTCAACACCTGGTCCTGAAAAACGTAATGAGTGTAACACGTCAGCAAAACGCTGAGTAGAGTGGCAAACTAACTAAAGGCAACAGTAGATTGTATAGTAGCTGTTATGTTCTATTACTTCCTTTATTCACATCTTTCAATTTTCTCACTATTTCATTTATTTCTCAGATCCTTTACTTGATCTCAAATGTCCTCGTGGGAACGATCTTGATTGCAGTCTTTTCCAAAAGTAGAAGTAGCACGTGGTGCTCTCCTGGCCGGGAGAGTCCCCCGTGGTGATCCTACCCTCAGTCAACCACCCCAAGGTCACTGACAGACGAACGGTGACTACAGCACGTGCAATAAACGCACAGGTAGCTAGCCCGCACTGGCACGCGGTCAGTCGTTTCCGTTAACGAGTGTGCCCAAAGCACAGCACGGAACCAGGGCAGAGCCCTCACAGTAACAGGGGTCCAACCCCTCCACAGTAACCAAACCGGGGCCTTGCCCCTCCACAGTCCACGCACCCTCGCCTGACTACCATGGTTTGCCTAGTGGGCCTAACAAGTCGGTGAAGGAGGCTAGCAGAACCCCGGGGCCCGTGGGGTAGCTAGTACTCTCCTAACACTAGTAGCTCTCCTCGGTACTACAAACACGAGGGCCAACAAGTCGGTACAGAGCGGCCAATCCTAACCCCGGGTCCCTGGGGTGGCTGGCCCCACTCTGCACTAAACAGGTATAGGTACTTCCCTTGGTACTGCGTACCCAAGAGACAGTACAAACTACATCTCAGTTCCATTCCTTTTTCTTTCCAGGAGTTCCACTCCTAATTCCCTATAGGGTTCCAGCTCTTTATCTCAGAACATCATATGTTTCACTTTCCAGTCCCACGTTCTCACAATCCAGGATCTCAATCATGTTTCTTTATTCATAACAGGCAGCAGTTAATTAAATTTACAGGCAGCTTTATATTCCTTTCCATTTTTCCAAGACTGCAATATTATACATTCCACTAGTTTTTCCATCCTAGGGTTCATGTCACATCCTAGGATCTAGCATACAACTAGTTTTCCAGCCCTAGGATTCATGCATCACCTAGGAGCTATCATTCCATACATTTCTTATTCCTAGGATTCATGCAATGTCCTAGATTCTAGTTATGGTTCCATACTTTAACAGATTTTAATAATAAACTTAAGCCACTCTACCAGGTGCAACGGGAGTGATGGGGGCGTGATCGGGAATCCCGCATGCCTCCGTGACTCCCAAGACTACAACTGAACGGGGTCCTATCACAAGGATCAAACACAAGGAGTGTCTCAAAATAGTGTATAGCTACTGTAGACGGGTAGAGGAATTAATTCTGAAAAGAACGCAACTCGAATCGCGGAAAATGGAGCCTGAACGGGCCCTAATCGGGTCGAAAAAGACGATACTGTGCAAAATCAGACGTCTGGAACTTCTTCCAGACGTCTTAAATAGTGGATCAGAGATTTACCTGTTCAGTGTGGTTTCCCAGATGTCCAGAAGTCTGCGGGGACGTCTGCCCTAGCTCCCAGACGTCCGATGGTCACCCCAGACGTCTGGAGGTCACTCCTGCCGTCTGGTACAACTTCCAGACGTCTGATTCGCAAAAGATGGCGAATCAGCGAACATGCGCACAGCCAACTCCCTCCCTTAGTACGGTCGGTCGACAGGAACGAAGAAGAAAGCGGAATACACACCTTTCAGACGTCGGTATGAGCTACCAGACGTCGTCCTCGCCGTCTGCCTATCAACCCAGATGTCTGATTCTGGAAATTTTTCCAGAATCAGGGTGTGACCCGGACTCTGCTCGCGACGCCGCCCGCGTCGCACCTCGCGCTCCTACTGCTCAGACTGCAGCAGGTCCCTCTCCACATCGTTCCACGCGCCCTATGCCCTCCGTCGGCTGGCCAAGCCGCTCCGGCGAGCTCGCCCTCACAGCAGAGCTCCGCCCTCGCACGCTGCGCCTCCTCCGCGCTCACTGCAGCCGCCGCTGCAGCCCTCGCACTCGCTCGCTCTCATGCATAGGAAGGAGAAGAAGAAGGAGACGGTGGGGACGGGAGGGGAGGCGTCGCCCTTTTAAGGCCGCGCGGAGAGGAGAGAGAGAAGGCACGGCAGGCGTCTGCAGCCGCAGAAGAAAAAGAGGGAATAACAAATATGCGGTCTGCACGCGCAGGCGCGCAGACGACTCGCAGGTGTGGACGATAACGATTTTTCAGACGTCTGTAAACCATCCCAGACGTCTGGTCAGACGTCTGTGCCACCTCCCAGACGTCTTAAAATACGTCCGGGGCACGCGTTCGTAACAATATAACAAACTCAAAGGAAGTTTGGTCCCCGAAACTTGCGCCTACTAGGGTCCGGGAAAAGACGTCCAAATAACCATAACAAACTCAAAGAGGATCGAACCCGGTCCGAAAAGACGTACTTGCGAAAAGCTCTGGGTACCGCTCCCGCATTGCCGCCTCAGGCTCCCAGGTAGCCTCCTCATACCGCTGGCTCCTCCACAAAAACTTTACCAGGGGTACTTGCTTTCGTCTCAAACTGCGGACGGCTTGGTCTAGGATCTGCACTAGCCGCTCGGGGTAGGTCAGGTCATCGCTCACCTCGACGCTCTCGTGACTCAGTACGTGGCTGGGATCGGCTACGTACTTCCTGAGGTTGGACACGTGGAACACGTCGTGCACACCAGAAAACTGCGGGGGGGAGGGCAATTGGTAAGCAACAGGTCCAACCCGCTCCAGGACTTCAAAGGGCCCCACGAACCTCGGCGCAAGCTTCCCTCTCACCCCAAACTGCTGTAGGCCCTTCATGGGCGAAACATGAAGGAAGACATGGTCCCCAATCTCAAACTCTACCTCTCTGCGTCCCCGATCCGCGTAGCTCTTCTGTCTGCTCCTGACAGTGCGGAGTCGTCTGTGGATCTGCTCAACTACCTCCTGACTCTGCCGGATCAACCTGGGGCCAACCTCCCACTTGGTCCCCACCTCAACCCAACTCAAGGGTGCCGTACACTTCCGTCCGTACAGAGCCTCGTAGGGAGCCATGCCGATGCTCGAGTGATAACTATTGTTGTATGCAAACTCCGCCAGGGGCAGGTGCTCCTCCCAAGAGCCCCTCCAGTCCAGTACACAGGCATGCAACAGGTCCTCAAGTGTCTGTATCGTGCACTTAGACTGTCCGTCCGTCTGGGGGTGGGAAGCTGTGCTAAACCTCAACCTCGTCCCCAAGGACTGCTGAATCTCAGCCCAAAACTAGGACGTAAAGCGGGTATCCCGGTCGGATACGATCTCCTGCGGAACTCCGTGTAGTCACACCACATCACGGATATACCTCTCTGCCAACTGTGCTGGTCCCAAAGTGACTCGGATCGGCAAGAATCGCGTCATCTTCGTCAATCTGTCCACTATTACCCAGACTGCGTCGTGTCCCCGCTGGGTAACAGGTAAGCCCACCACCAAGTCCATGGTGATGCTCTCCCACTTCCACTCTGGCACTTGAAACGGCTGAAGTGGCCCTGCAGGCCTCTGATGCTTGGCTTTCACCTGCTGGCACACTAAGCACTACTGCACGAACTCACCCACATCCCGCTTCATCCCTCTCCACCAAAACTCGCGTCTCAAGTCATGGTACATTTTCGTGTTTCCGGGATGTATGGTGAATCTGGAACCGTGTGCCTCAGTCAGGAGCTCTCTCAACAGCTCCTCGTCTCTGGGAACGCACAACCGTCCCCTCAAGCGTAACACCTGGTCTGTGAAAGAGAAGTCCCCTGGGTCCCCTGATAGTACACTGTCGCGCAAAGACTGCAAGTACGGATCAGCCATCTGTCCTGTGATGATACGGTCTATCAGCTCTGGCCTGGTCTGCCATGTCACCGTCACTACCCCACAGTATCCTCGTAACCCTAGAGGTCACCAACTGCCCACCTCCTCCAAAAGGCTCCAACTCTGTAACTGTAGACTGGCCAAGCGTGCGAGCGCCTTACGACTCAAGAAGTCAGCCACCACATTGGCCTTTCCCGGGTGGTAGGAGATGCTGCAATCGTAGTCCTTCAGGAGCTCCAACCAACGTCTCTGTCTCATGTTGAGCTCCTTCTGGTCAAAAAGATATCTGAGGCTCTTGTGATTTGTAAAAATCTCGAAAGTCTCACCGTACAAGTAGTGCCTCCAGGTCTTCAGCGCGAAGACAACAGCTGCCAACTCTAGGTCGTGGGTAGGGTAGGTATGCTCATGGGGCTTCAGATGCCGTGAAGCGTAAGCGACAACATGGCCCCTCTGCACGAGCACACCTCCTAACCCCTGCAAGGAAGCATCCGTGTACACAACGAACCCGCCACTACTGTCAGGGATGGTGAGCACGGGAGCCGAGGTCAACCGCTCCTTCAGCTCCAGAAAACATGCCTCACAGGCGTCTGTCCAAGCGAAAGGTACGTCCTTCCGGGTCAACTGTGACATAGGACGCGCAATCTGTGAAAATCCCCTGATGAACCGTCTGTAGTAACCTGCCAGTCCAAGGAAACTATGAATCTCAGTGAGTGAACGTGGTCTCTCCCACCTGAGCACTGCCTTGACCTTGGCGGGGTCCACCGCCAGGCCGTCACCAGATATCACGACGCAAGAAGGTCACCTCCCTCAACCAGAACTCGCACTTGCTGTATTTGGCGTATAGCCTGCGTCGTCTCAGAGTGTCCAGAACCATCCGCAAGTGCTGTCCGTGCTGCGTTCGATCTCTAGAATAGATGAGCACATCATCTATGAAAACCACCACGAACTGATCCAAGTACGGTCTAAACACCCTGTTCGTCAGGTCCATGAAAGCAGCGGGGTAATTGGTCAGCCCAAACGGCATGACCAAAAACTCGTGTGTCCGTACCGGGTGCGGAAAGCTGTCTTGGAGACGTCTGTCTCCCTGATCCTCAACTGGTGGTATCCAGACCTCAAGTCTATCTTGGAAAACACCGTGGCACCCCGCAACTGGTAAAACAAATCGTCGATCCTCGGCAGTGGATATCTGTTCTTGATGGTGACCCTATTCTGCTGTCGGTAGTCCACACAAAGGCGTAGGGTCCCATCCTTCTTCTTCACAAACAGTACTGGGGCTCCCCAGGGAGACGCACTGGGCCTCACGAAACCTTTCTCCAAAAGGTCCTGCAACTGGGACTTGAGCTCTCGCAGCTCAAGCGGTGCCATCCTGTATGGCGCGGTGGAGATGGGGCGGGTCCCTGGTACTAGTGATATCTCAAACTCGATTTCACGCTCGGGCGGTAGTCCTGGTAACTCGTCTGGAAACACGTCGGGGTACTCTCTGACCACCAGGATGCTCTGGAAGTCTGCCACAGGGCTGGGCTCTGCCACCACATAGGCTAGGAAGCCCTCGCACCCCTGGCTCAAAAGTCTCGCCGCCCGAAGTGCCGAAATGCACCTGAAACCTCCGTCCACTGGCTGTCCATGAAACTCGAAAGAAGGCAACTCCGGAATGGAGAAGACAATCTTCCTCTCAAAACAATCTACCAAGGCGTGGTAAGCGGACAGCCAATCCATCCCCAGAATCACACCAAAGTCCTCCATCTGCATCATAATCAGGTCAGCTGGCAGGCTATGTCCTCCAACGCTGACCTCGCAATCCGTGTACACTTCGTCAGCTACAAACGGCTGACCACTCGGACCTCTGATTACGAACGGATTTTCTAACAGTGTATAATCCTAGTCCAAACTAGCTGCGAGACTAGCTGCGACAAACGAGTGCGTAGCGTCGGAATCGAAAAGCGTATAAACGAGTCTGCCGGAAACTGAAACCATACCTGCTACCACTGATCCCGAAGCTCTGGCGTCCCTGTGTGTTAGGGTGTTGATACACCCCTCAGCTCTAAGTGCGGACGAAGCAGCCACACTCTGCGTCGGACGGGTAGGTGCTGGCCGATACCCTCCTCGCGACTGCTGTCCTCCTCCTCGTGCCTGGAAACCACGGCCTCCTACGCGCCCTCCAATGCTCTGCGCGGGGAGTATCTGCTGACCTCCTGCCCTAGATGGGCAGTCCCTCCTAACGTGGCCTGGCTGGCCACACTGGTAGCAGAGGGGAACCCGACTCCTGCCCTCAGTGGGTCCCTGCTGTCGACTAGGCGGGGGTCTGGTGCTGGCGACTGGCCCCTGTCGAGGGCCCCCAAAGGCCACTGATGGCCCTGCACAACGTGACGGCTCTCCTGCAGACGCCACGTGTCTCCTTTGAGTCCTCCTAACGCGCCTAGTGTGGCGGCGAAAATCTCGTTCCACCACTAACTCCCCTGTCATACGCTTGGAAGGGGGAGGGGGTGGCAACGTGGGTGGAAGCTGAAATTCTTCTCGAACCACCTCTCGAATCAGTTGGACGAGGTCCGGAGACGGTATGCTCAGGAGAAGAGAAGGGGTAGTATGCACTCCAAGCCCGACACATCTGTCCCTCGGGCCCCGACCTCAGCCGCGGCTCACCCTCCTAGCTCCACGACGAGGCATCTCCTACAATGGAGATGCGAAACAAAATGAAAAACGTGAAAACAGACGTTACCTAACGAAACTTCTAAGAGCTCATGTCAAGAGATATGTTGTGGTGGCTACTCTAGTTATAAAACTGTGAATTGGTTATTTTCCAGTCAATTGATTCATTTCTCGGGATGACCTTGCTCTGATACCATCTTGTAACGACCCGGTTCCCAAGTCCCTACGAGACACGAGAACCGGACCGACTCGACTAATACCAAGACCTAGTCGTCCAACGAGGAAGCAACCAAAAGACAGTAAAATAAACCACATTCAGCATGAATATAACTAACAGTAAGAAAGTGTAGCAGTAAGGAAAGAAACTACTACAGTAGGTACCACCACAACAGTAGAACAACATTTATCATATAACAAGAACTGCAGGTAAAGAAGGTACAGCGGAAACAAAAACTACTCACTAGAACAGAAACAAAAGAGGTACAAAAGACTGTGGTAACTCTACTGGACCCTACTCGGCCCAGCGTCCTCTGCAGCCGCCGACCCTGGCTGCTCAACACCTGGTCCTGAAAAAGGTAACGAGTGTAACACGTCCGCAAAACGCTGAGTAGAGTGGCAAACTAACTAAAGGCAACAGTAGAGTGTACAGTAGCTGTTATGTTCTATTACTTCCTTTATTCACATCTTTCAATTTTCTCACTATTTCATTTATTTCTCAGATCCTTTACTTGATCTCGAATGTCCTCGTGGGAACGATCTTGATTGCAGTCTTTTCCAAAAGTAGAAGTAGCACGTGGTGCTCTCCTGGCTGGGAGAGTCCCCCGTGGTGATCCTACCATCAGTCAACCACCCCAAGGTCACTGACAGACGTAACGGTGACTACGGCACGCGCGATAAACGCACAGGTAGCTAGCCCGCACTGGCACGCGGTCAGTCATTTCCGTTAACGGGTGCGCCCAAAGCACAGCACGGAACCAGGGCAGAGCCCTCTCAGTAACAGGGGTCCAACCCCTCCACAGTAACCAAACCGGGGCCTTGCCCCTCCACAGTCCGCGGACCCTCGCCTGACTACCCTCGTTTGCCCTAGTGGGCCTAACAAGTCGGTGACGGAGGCTAGCAGAACCCCGGGGCCTGTGGGGTAGCTAGTACTCTCCTAACACTAGTAGCTCTCCTTGGTACTACGTACACGAGGGCCAACAAGTCGGTACAGAGCGGCCAATCCTAACCCCGGGTCCCTGGGGTGGCTGGCCCCACTCTGCACTAAACAGGTATAGGTACTTCCCTTGGTACTGCGTACCCAAGAGATAGTACAAACTACATCTCAGTTCCATTCCTTTTTCTTTCCAGGAGTTCCACTCCTAATTCCCCGTAGGGTTCCAGTTCTTTATCGTAGAACATCATATGTTTCACTTTCCAGTCCCACGTTCTCACAATCCAGGATCTCAATCATGTTTCTTTATTCATAACAGGCAGCTGTTAATTCAATTTACAGGCAGCTTTATATTCCTTTCCATTTTTCCAAGACTGTAATATTATACATTCCACTAGTTTTTCCATCCTAGGGTTCATGTCACATCCTAGGATCTAGCATACAACTAGTTTTCCAGCCCTAGGATTCATGCATCACCTAGGAGCTATCATTCCATACATTTCTTATTCCTAGTATTCATGCAATGTCCTAGATTCTAGTTATGGTTCCATACTTTAACAGATTTTAATAATAAACTTAAGCCACTCTACCAGGTATAACGGGAGTAATGGGGGCGTGATCGGGAATCCCGCGTGCCTCCGTGACTCCCAAGACTGCAACTGAACGAGGTCCTATCACAAGGATCAAACACAAGGAGTGTCTCAAAACAGTGTATAGCTACTGTAGACGGGTAGAGGAATTAATTCTGAAAAGAACGCAAATCGAATCGCGGAAAACGGAGCCCGAACGGGCCCTAATCGGGTCGAAAAAGACGATACTGTGCAAAATCAGACGTCTGGAACTTCTTCCAGACGTCTTAAACAGTGGATCAGAGAATTACCTGTTCATTGTGGTTTCCCAGACGTCCAGAAGTCTGCGGGGACATCTGTCCTAGCTCCCAGACGTCCGATGGTCACCCCGGACGTCTGGGGGTCACTCCTACCGTCTGGTATAACTTCCAGACGTCTGATTCGCAAAGGATGGCGAATCAGCGAACCTGCACACAGCCAACTCCCACCCTTAGTACAGTCGGTCGACAGGAACGAAGAAGAAAGCGGAATACACACCTTTCAGACATCGGTATGAGCTACCAGACGTCGTCCTCGCCGTCTGCCTATCAACCCAGACGTCTGATTCTGGAAATTTTTCCAGAATCAGGGCGCGACCCGGACTCTGCTCGCGATGTCGCCCGCGTCACACCTCGTGCTCCTGCTGCTCAGACTGCAGCAGGTCCCTCTCCGCGTCGTTCCGCGCCCCCTGCTCCCTCCGCCGGCCGGCCAAGCCGCTCCGATGAGCTCGCCCTCACGGCAGAGCTCCGCCCTCGCACACCGCGCCTCCTTCGCGCTCACTACGGCCGCCGCTGCAGCCCTCGCGCTCACTCGCTCTCGTGCACAGGAAGGAGAAGAAGAAGGAGACGGTGGAGACGGGAGGGGAGGCGTGGCCCTTTTAAGGCAGCGCGGAGAGGATAGAGAGAAGGCACGGCAGGCATCTGCAGCCGCAGAAGAAAAAGAGGGAATAACGAATATGCGGTCTGCGCGCGCAGGCGCGCAGACGACTCGTGGGTGTGAACAATAACGATTTTTCAGACGTCTGTAAACCATCCCAGACGTCTGGTGGCCACCTCCCAGACGTCTTAAAATACGTCCGGGGCACGCGTTCGTAACACAGCACTTGCGGATGGTTCTGGACACACTGAGATGACGTAGGCTATATGCCAAATATAGCAAGTGCGAGTTCTGGTTGAGGGAGGTGACCTTCTTAGGTCATGTGATCTTTGGAGATGGCTTGGTGGTGGACCCAGCCAAGGTCGAGGTAGTGCTCAGGTGGGAGAGACCACGTACGGTTACTGAGATTCGCCATTTCCTGGGACTGGCAGGCTACTACAGACGGTTCATCAGAGGTTTTTCACAGATTGCATGTCCTATGACACAGTTGACCCGGAAGGACGTGCCCTTCACTTGGACAGATGCCTGTGAGGTGTGTTTTCAGGAGCTGAAGGAGAGACTGACCTCGGCTCCCGTGCTCACCATCCCCGACAGTAGTGGCAGGTTCGTCGTGTACACGGACTCCTTGCAGGGGTTAGGGGGTGTGCTCATGCAGAGGGGTCACGTTGTCGCTTACGCTTCGTGGCAACTGAATCCCCATGAGCATAGCTACCCTACCCACGACCTGGAGCTGGCAGCTATTGTCTTTGCGCTGAAGACCTGGAGGCACTACTTGTACGGTGAGACCTTTGAGATTTTCACAGATCACAAGAGCCTCAGATAATTTTTTGATCAAAAGGAGCTCAACATGAGACAAGGACGTTGGTTGGAGCTCCTGAAGGACTATGACTACAGCATTTCCTACCACCTGGGAAAGGCCAACGTGGTGGCTGACGCCTTGAGCCGGAAGGCACCTGCAAACTTGGCCAGATTATAGGTGCGGAGTTGGAGCCTTTTGGAGGAGATGGGCAGTTGGAGACCCCTAGAGTTACGGGGCACTATGGGGCAGTGACTGTGACACGACAGACGAGGCCAGAGCTGATAGATCGCATCATCACAGGACAGATGGATGACCCATACTTGCAATCTTTGCGCGACAGAGTACTGTCAGGAGACCCAGGGGACTTCTCTTTCACAGACCAGGTGCTACGCCTGATGGGACATCTGTGCGTTCCCAGAGACGAGCTGTTGAGAGAGCTCCAGACTGAGGCACACAGTTCCAGATTCACCATACATCCCGGAAACACGAAGATGTACCATGACTTGAGACGCGAGTTTTGGTGGAGGGGGATGAAGCGGGATGAGGGTGAATTCGTGCAGTAGTGTTTAGTGTGCCAGCAAGAGAAAGCCGAGTATCAGAGGCCTGCAGGGCCGCTACAGCCACTTCCAGTGCCAGAGTGGAAGTAGGAGAGCATCACCATGGACTTGGTGTGGGCTTACCTGTTACCCAACAAGGACATGATGTAGTCTGGGTAATCATTGATAGATTGATGAAGACGGCGCATTTCTTGCTGATCCGAGTCACTTTGGGACCAGCATAGTTGGCAGAGAGGTATATCCGCGATGTGGTACGTCTACACAGAGGTTCGTGGGAGATCATATCTGACTGGGATACCCGCTTTACATCCCAGTTTTGGGCTGAGTTTCAGCAGGCCCTGGGGACGCGGTTGAGGTTCAGTGCAGCTTACCACCCCCAGACAGACGGACAGTCTGAGCGCACGATACAGACACTTGAGGACCTTTTGCTTGCCTGTGTACTAGACTGGAGGGCCTCTTGGGAGGAGCACTTGCCCCTGGCGGAGTTTGCATAAAATAACAGTCATCACTCGAGCATCGGCATGGCACCCTACGAGGCTCTATACAGACGGAGATGTACGGCTCTCTTGAGTTGGGTTGAGGTGGGGACCAAGTAGGAGGTTGGCCCCAGGCTAATCCGACAGAGTCAAGAGGTAGTTGATCTGATTCACAGGCGACTCTGCACTGTCAGGAGCAGGCAGAAGAAATACGCGGATCGGAAATGCAGAGAGGTACAGTTCGTGGTTGGGGACCACATCTTCCTTCGTGTTTCTCCCATGAAAGGCCTGTAGTGGTTTGGGGTAAGAGGGAAGCTCGTGCCGAGGTTTGTGGGGCCTTGTGAGGTCCTGGAGCTGGTTGGACCCATTGCTTACAGGCTTGCCCTCCCTCCTCAGCTTTCTGGTGTACACGACGTGTTCCATGTGTCCAACCGCAGGAAGTATGTCGCCGATCCCAGTCACGTCCTGAGCCACGAGAGCGTTGACGTGGGCGACGACTTGACCTACCCCGAGCGGCCAGTGCAGATTTTGGACAGAGCTGTCCGCAGTCTGAGACGAAAGCAAGTACCCCTGGTGAAGGTTTTGTGGAGGAGCCAGCGGTACGAGGAGGCTACCTAGGAGCCTGAGGCGGCAATGCGGGAGCAATACCCGGAGATTTTCGCAGGTATATCTTTTCGGACCGGCTTTGGTCCTCTTTGAGTTTGTTATATATATATTTTGTTCCTTCCCGCACCCTAGTTAGTGCAAGTTTCAAGGATGAAATTTCCTTTGAGTTTGTTATATTGTTACAAATGTTGGCATCAGACGTAGTTTAAGATATCTGGGAAGTGGCCCAGACGTTTGGTATTAAATTTTTTCGGTGTACGTGTTCGCGTCTGCGTGCAGATTGAACCGGTCGCCTTCGTCTTTCGCTTTCTCTCCCTGCAGATGCTGTTTTCCTCCTCTCTCTCGCCGCGGCTGCCTTATAAAAGGCTTCCCTCTCCCTCATCCTCACTCCATCTGCCTTCATCTTCTCCTTCTCCCTGCGAGTGAGCGAGTGCAGCAGCAACGAGCGTATGGGAAGGAGTGTTGTGAGAGGAGGAAGATAGCTTGACTGAGAAGGTGCGAGCTTGCCAGGGTAGCTAGAGTCGCCCGGCGGGGGAGCAGCAGGAGTGGGGTGTCGTTGAAGAGCTGCTGTAGCTCGGGCAGTAGGCGGACGCGGCGCGGTGTGGCCGTGTGTCGCGGGCGGAGAACGAACTGGGTCTTAATTCTGGGAAAATTTCCCAGAATCAGACATCTGGACTTACGTCCAGATGACGCGTAAGACATCTGGAGGAAGGTGCATATGTCTGACAGGTACAATATTTCTCTACCTTCTTCCTTTTACGCGTGTACGGCCATGCAGCCGTCGACCGCGTTCTTCTGCGCCTCTTCGTGATGAGAGCGGGTCTGTGTGTGCGCAGGTTCTGTTTGGGAGGGCGCAAGGGCTCGCCATCCCACATGGATCAGACGTTTGGCCACAGTACCAGACGACGAAGAGGACCTCCAGACGTCCGATGTGACAATCGGATGTCTAGAAACAAGAACAGACGATCCAGCGGGCTTCTGGATGTCTGAAGGACTACGCAGATCGAGGTATTACTTGATCAACATTTTAAGACGTCTAGAAGTTCCGGACCTCTGATTTTGGATAGCATCGTCATTTTTGACCCATTTAGGGTCCGTTCGGAGTCCGTTTTCCGCATTTCAAGTTTTGTTCTTTCCAGATTTATTTCCTCTACTTGTTTGCAGTAATTGCATACTATTCTGAGTAACTCCTTGTTTTGATCCTTGTGTTAGGTCCTCATTCCGTTGCAGCTCTGGGGGTTGTAGAGGCGCGCGGGATTGCCGACCACTCCCCCAGTACTCTTGATTTCGCGGGTAGAGTGGCCCTTTAATTTATTTAACAAAATTTGTACAATTATGAAATAATTAATAGAGTCTAGGGCATTGCATGAACCCTAGGACGGAGAAATTAGATTGAATAATAGATCCTAGGGTATTGCATGAATCCTAGGACTGGAAAACTAGATTGAATGATAGATCCTAGGGTACGGCATGAATCCTAGGACTGGAAAACTAGTTGAATATATAAACATTGCAATCTTGGAAAAGTGGAAAGGAAATGATAACATCCTGTAAATTGGTTAACAGTTGCCTATTATGAATGAATAAACACGGTTGAGAACGTGGGTTATATGAATATAAAGCTGGAACGGTGAAACCTAAATTGGCTGAGTTAAAAGAGCATGAACCCTATGGGGAATTAGGAGTAGAACTCCTGGAAAGGGAATTGAATAGAATTGGGGAAGTGAGCTGGCCCTTGAGTACGGAGTACCAAGGAGAGCGACCATCCCCCTATTTAGTGAAGAGCGGAGCTAGCCGCCCCAGGGACCCGGGGTTAGGTCTAGCCACTTTGTACCGACTTTTGGCCCTCGTGTACACAGTACCGAGGAGAGCTACTAGTGTAGGGAGAGCACTAGCTACCCCACGGGCCCCGGGGTTCTGCTAGCTCTCCTACACCGACTTGTTTTGCCCACTGGGCAAACCAGGGTAGTCAGGCGAGGGTGGACGGACTGTGGAGGGGAAAGACCCTTGTTTGGTTAGTGTGGAGGGGCTGGGCCCCTGTGACTGAGAGGGCTCTGCCCTATACTGGTTCCGTGCTGTGCTTTGGGCGCACCCGTTAACAGAAATGACTGACCACGTGCTAGTGCGGGGTAGCTACCCGTGCGTTTATCGTGCTTGCCGTAGTCACCGTTACGTCTGTCAGTGACCTTGGGGTGGTTGATTGAGGGTAGGACCACCACGGGGGACTCTTCTGGCCAGGAGAGCACCACGTGTTACTTCTACTTTTCGGAAAAGACTGTGATCAAGATTGTTCCAACGAGGAACATTCAAGATCAAGCGAAGGATCTGAGAAATAAATCAATAGTGAATGTAACGAATGTGTGCCCCAGACATCTTTTAAGACGTCTGGGAGGTGGCTCAGACGTCAGACAAGACGTCTGGGATAACAACCAGACGTCTGATAAGACGTCTGGGATAGTTTAAAGATGTCTGGAAATCCGTTATTTTCGACACACGCGAGTCGCCTGCGCGCCTAAGCGCGCAGACCGCTTTTTCTCTCTTTTTCTTCTGCGGCTGTAGACGCCTGCGGCGCCTTCTCTCTCTCCTCTCCGCGCGGCGTTAAAAGGGGCGCGCCTCCCCTCCCGTCTCCACCGCCTTCTTCTTCTTCTCCTTCCTGTGAGCGAGAGCGAGCGGACGCGAGGGCGGCAGCGGCGGCTGCAGTGAGCGCGGAGGTGTGGCGTGCTAAGGCGGAGCTCTGCCGTGGGGGCGAGCTCGTCGGAGCGGCTTGGCCGGCTGGCGGAGGGCGCAGGGGGCGCGGAGCGATGCGGAGAGGGACCTGCTGCGGGCTGAGCAGCAGGAGCGCGAGGCGCGACGCGGGCGGCGTCGCGAGCGGAGGCCGAGCAGGGTCCTGATTTTGGAAAAATTTCCAGAATCAGACGTCTGGATTGATAGCCAGACGGCAAGGTCAACGTCTGTAAGATCATACAGACGTCTGAAAGGTGAGTATCCGCCTTCTTCTTCCTTCTTGTCGACTGACCGTACTGAGGGAGGGGGGTTGGCTGTGCGCAGGTTCGCTGATTCGCCATCCTTTGCGAATTAGACGTCTGTAAGTTGTAACAGACGGCGGGAGTGACCTACAGACGTCCGGAGTGACCATCGGACGTCTAGGATCTTGGAAATACGTCCCTGCAGACTTCTGGACGTCTGGGAAACCACGCTGAACAGGTAATTCTCTGATCCACCATTTAAGACGTCTGGAGGGAGTTCCGGACGTCTGATTTTGCACAGTATCATCTTTTTTGACCCGTTTACGGCCCGTTTGGGCTCTGTTTTCCATGATTCGAGTTGCGTTCTTTTCAGAATTAATTCCTCTACTCGTCTACAGTAGCTATACACTATTTTGAGACACTCCTTGTGTTTGATCCTTGTGATAGGACCTCGTTCGGTTGCAGTCTTGAGAGTCGCGGAGGCACGCGGGATTCCCGATCATGCCCCCATTACTCCCGTTGTACCTGGTAGAGTGGCTTTAAGTATTAATAAAATTTGTTAAAGTATGGAACCATAACTAGAACCTAGGGCATTGCATGAATCCTAGGAATGAGAAATATATGGAATCATATCTCCTAGGTGTTGCATGAATCCTAGGGCCGGAAAACTAGATTGTATGATAGATCCTAGGATATGGCATGAATCCTAGGATGGAAAAACTAGTGGAATGTATATTACTGCAGTCTTGGAAAAATGGAAAGGAATATATAAAGCTGCCTGTAAATTTAATTAACAGCTGCCTGTTATGAATAAAGAAACATGTTTGAGATCATGGATTTTGAGAACGTGAATCTGGAAAGTGAAACATATGATGTTCTGAGATTAAAGGACGGAACCCTACGGGGAATTAGGAGTGGAACTCCTGGAAAGAGAAAGGAATGGAACTGAGATGTTGTTCGTACTGTCTCTTGGGTACGCAGTACCAAGGGAAGTACCTGTACCTGTTTAGTGCAGAGTGGGGCCAGCCACCCAGGGACCAGGGGTTAGGATTGGCCGCTCTGTACCAACTTGCTGGCCCTCGTGTACGTAGTACCGAGGAGAGCTACTAGTGTTAGGAGAGTACTAGCTACCCCACGGGCCCCGGGGTTCTGCTAGCCTCCTTCACCGACTTGTTAGGCCCACTAGGGCAAACCAGGGTAGTCAGGCGAGGGTGCGCGGACTGTGGAGGGGCAAGGCCCCGGTTTGGTTACTGTGGAGGGGTTGGACCCCTGTTACTGAGAGGGCTCTGCCCTGGTTCCGTGCTGTGCTTTGGGCGCACCCGTTAACGGAAACGACTGACCGCGTGCCAGTGCGGGCTAGCTACCTGTGCGTTTATCGCGCGTGCCGTAGTCACCGTTACGTCTGTCAGTGACCTTGGGGTGGTTGACTGAGGGTACGATCACCACGGGGGACTCTCCCGGCCAGGAGAGCACCACGTGCTACTTCTACTTTTGGAAAAGACTGCAATCAAGATCGTTCCCACGAGGACATTCGAGATCAAGTAAAGGATCTGAGAAATAAATGAAATAGTTAAAAAAATTGAAAGATGTGAATAAAGGAAGTAATAGAACATAACAGCTACTGTACACTCTACTGTTGCCTTTAGTTAGTTTGCCACTCTACTCAGCGTTTTGCTAACGTGTTACACTCGTTACCTTTTTCAGGACCAGGTGTTGAGCAGCCAGGGTCGGCGGCTGCAGAGGACGCTGGGCCGAGTAGGGTCCAGTAGAGTTACCACAGCCTTTTGTACCCCTTTTGTTTCTATTCTAGTGAGTAGTTTTTGTTTCCGCTGTACCTTTTTTACCTGCAGTTCTTCTTATATGATAAATGCTGTTTTACTGTTGTGGTGGTACCTACTGTAGTAGTTTCTTTCCTTACTGCGGTACTTTCTTACTGTCAGTTATATTCATGCTGAATGTGGTTTATTTTACTGTCTTTTGGTTACTTCCTCGTTGGACGACTAGGTCTTGGGATTAGTCGAGTCGGTCCGGTTCTCGTGTCTCGTAGGGAATCGGGAACCGGGTCGTTACAGTGAATAAATGGAAAAATATGAAGAAAGAAAGTAAAAATATAACAGCTATTGTCCACTCTATTGCTTCTTCTATCTTTTAGTTGCCACCCTACTCTGCATTTCGCTGACGTGTCACCCTTGTTGCCTTTTCAAGACTAGGTGTTGAGCAGCCAGAGTCAGTGGCTGTAGAGGGCGCTGGGCCTAGTAGAGCCCAGTAGTGTTACTTGTAGTACCTTCCATACTTTTTTTGCTGTTGTTGTGAGTAGTTATGTTTCCCCCCTGTACTCTCTTTATTGTAAGCTTCATATTTATGTATATGTTTATTTCTCTACTGTTGTGGTGGTGTATACTGTAGTATTTCTTTTCTCTACTGCTGTATTTTGTTACTGCTAGTTATATACATGTTGAATGTGGTTTATTTTACTGCTCTTTTTGTTACTTTCTCGTTGGATGACCGGGTCTTGGGATTAGTTAAGTCGGTCCGATTCTCTTATCTCGTAGGGATTCGGGAATCGGGTCATTACAATTCTCATTTCCAACTGGTGGACTCATGTTTCCCACTGGTGGATGTTCTTAATATACCGGTTGGTAATCTAAAAATCGATTTGTAGATGCGTACCTTGTTGATGTAGGCCTTTTGTAATATCTTGATTTTCCCAATATAAATGTCCTATAAATAAGTAATTAGATGTGTGTATTATGAAATAATTATGATTATGAGATATTATGAGGAAGGGGGAAAATAAATGAATGAATAAACATTTCAAGAGACCTTTCCATAAAAATTAATGGCTAAAAAAAGAAGTAATAAGTAGACAACCAATCTTCCACATTAAGTAATTAGTAGTTGTTTTTCTTTATTACATGGATTTATTCTTTATTAAGCCACTACTTATGAATTATATCTCTCCATGTTTACTCACCAATCAATGCATTCTTAATTTTCTTGCCATCATATTACACCATAATTGTACCATTCTTGAATGGCAAGATTCGTAGTCATGCGCATCATTATTGATTGCTATCTACCAATGATTACTCTCATTATGTCCTTCCATCTCTTTATATTTCTCCATTTCAAAATCTAACAACACTTCAAAAAGTCATAAGCCTCTCCATATGTGCTCTTTCTTATCTCCACCTTGAAAGCAAAGATGGCCTCCATGCAAGGCCTTTTCCATCCAAGCTACCAACAAGCTACCAATTTCACACCCATATGAAGGTTGAATCTGGATTTGATACTGATCAAGGTGATGGATGTCGTTTGTAGTAGGATATACCATTGTTGTTGAATCCACCATTTTCAACATTACTAGGAGATAAATGGGAATAAGTCATGTAACCTATAGTTATTACAATCTATTCCTCTTACGTTTTGCCATGGCATTAATATGTAAAGAAAGGTAACTCTGGTACTATAAAAAAATACTTTGCCAACTATATTTTCTATAAGTAATAGAATTTTAAACATGTGTAGAAAATTCCAAATATTTCATAGAGAACTATGCATGATTTCTGTAAGATCTTATTGATTTGTTTTTCAATTTCATAGATTATATATTTGAGATGTGGCAAATGCATTACATCTATTTTCAAGCACATCATGATCTATTTCTTCTTTTGTCTCTAATTAGTACGAATGAACATATAAGTACTAACTTACATTTATACTTTCTTTTATGTGAGTGAACAACAAGGATGTCAATGTAAAATAACAATTGTTATTAATATGATTAGACCCAATTCCAACATTGAGTTATTAAAGCTATCGATGTGGGAAAAAATGTTAGTGGCATGTCCTCTTATATCCCATAGTTAAGTGTAAGTAAATAAAGAATGTCAAGTATGAAACCCCTTTTTCATTCTTACGTTGTAATTAACCATTTTAGAAGTAATGAATCAAAGATGTTTGGTATTTTCTTTGGCATGTGACAATAGTTGACAGTGTAAATAGATTAGGCTTTACACATTCCTTAATGCTTGCAAATAATTTTCCTAGTATGGATATAGGAACCTCCTACTTGATGTTAAATGGATTATGTTTAGTCTTATTCTAATGAATTGTTATTAATGTATGTTGGTGACCTTTATAAGTTTGTGAATGAAACAACTAAGTAATTGCACGTGCTTGAATGTAAGTTTTCCCAACTTGATAATAGTACTAATTTTATTACAAGGTCATATAAGTCAAACTAGTATTGAATATTGACCTCTATATGTATTTATTACATGAATAATTATGAACACGTCCGTTGGAATGTGCAATCACTAACTAAGTACATGAAAACTAATGATCATGTAATATGCTTCTTTTCTAAAGATATATGTGTAAGTTATATGATATATAAAATATTAGTATAAAGAAATGAACTAAGATTAAAGAGGTGTCTACAATTGAATATGGTATACAAAAAAGAAAAGGATGAAATTAGTACTATTTATAAAGTACTAAGATATTGAAACTATAAGAATAAGCTTTTCTTGAAAAGTATGAAATTATCATTTATGAATATGTTAAGGCACTGACTCAAAGGAGTCTTGTGGGCCTTAAGAGGGCCAATGCCTTCCGGGGGTGTATGGTTCTTTGAACCACTGTGGCAAAAGATAAGTCCACCTCAATTGTAGCTACACTGACATGCATCTTATTGTTTCATGGACTGCTTGTATCGGCATTTAAGCCATCAAAGCCACCTAATGATATGTGTACTAAAGCAAATGTCTCTATGCAAAATAGTTTAATAAAGTAAAGCATTGCAATGAAATTGTTATGAAATACAATATGTGCACTAAAGTAAATGTCTATATGCAAAATGGTTTAATAAAGTAAATCATTGCTATGAAATTGTTATGGAATGCAATATGTGCACTAAAGCAAATATCTATATGCAAAATGGTTTAATAAAGTAAACTATTGTCAAGAAATTGTTATTGAATGTCATGCAATAAATCATTAAAAATGAATACTAGCATAGAAATGCCATGGCATGTGTTATTGGATGAATTTCCTTTGAATACGATTTCGAAATCTTGGGTAAGGTTATGGAATATTTTTATGAATGCAACATGGTCATTGGAGCATTGTTTGTATAGAAAATGAAGTATAATTACTCAAATTTCTGCAAAGAAAAAGTTATGGATTTCTTATATTTAAGTAAACTTTTGAAGGGTATAAGTGTATAATATTGAAGGATTGAACGATTACATGAATTATAACATTAATGGTGACTTATTGCTTGTGTTATTATAAAAGAATTATTTATGAAATTATGTCCTTCATGTGCTATGTGTTATCTTTTGATTCATAGAAGTTTACGACAACAATGCAAAATAGAAAATAAAAGAGAATGTAATTAGTGTGAAGCACCATTATAACTCGTGCCTTTTATGTAATGGAAATTAAGATCTGATGAGAGATGGACATTATTTTTGATAATGTACAATTAGATATAGCAGGGTATCTATTGGAATTATAAGATCATGTTATTAATTATGTTAAAGGTTTTGGATCATTAATTATTTCTTTTAATGTTAGTCCCTTTTATTACTGAGTTTCACAACTCATAAGTTTCATTTAAAACCCTACAGAATCAGGCATCGTAGGTTCCTTGCAAGATTTAATCTTTTCCTTTGGTTGTACTAGTTCAACTATGCGAATAGAGGTACGTGATCTGTGTCTAAATTTGTACTCACTAGAACTTTAGTTTGGCTATTGTTAACTCATTGTATGTAACACTCCATGTTCCATGAATCAATAAATACAAATGCTTTAGAAAAAAAAAGATTTATGCAAACGTGGGTCGTTACACATTTTCTTCATCTTTTTGACGTTGTTGCTTTTGGTGCTAGAGCACCACGATCATTTGTTTTGATGATAACAAAACACGTGTTATTTAATATTTGCTCTTTGAGTCCTAGATTTTAGGTCAATCGCAAATGGATACGTGATTAGACGGAGTTCGAGCTCGCATCCAGGACGGATTGGACGAGCTTGATGGAAAACAGAAGAGATACGTGAGGAGCGATAGATTAAAGATGGAAGGAAATGAAGAATAGGATAGATTTTCTTCTTTTGTACTTGTTGTATTTTTCGTTTCTTTTGTTGCTCTTTATTTCCTTAGATAATTCATGTTAAAGAGCATCAAAGTATCCTAACAGTAGTCCGAGGAACACCTGCACAACCCTAGGATACTTAGGTTTTCTGTAGAACACTTAGAAAACCAATATAGGGTTCAAACAAAGTTTCCAGACGTCTAATTCCCAAATCATACGTCTGATAAAGTATTTTAAGACATCTGACTATTGTTTCAAACATCTGATAACTGTTAGGCTAGACATAGTTATTTCTGTCTGATGAAATCAGACGTCCAGACCTTAGACCGGACGTCTTAGGAGACGTCTGATGGACTTGCCAGACGTCCAATTAGTGGACCGTTGGCTGGCTTAGCAAACACTCAGGATATGACCGTTAAGAGCCTTATCAGACATCCATAGGACTGTCCAGACGTCTGATAATTGACCGTTTTACCTCGGCTGACCCAAAATCTCTTCTCAGAGATTTTCTAGCCGTTGCAACGTTTGGAAATCCATTCCAACAGTAAAAGTAGGTTTCCAGACGTCCAGACATAGTGCCAGACATCCTATATGTCGCCTGATGGACTTGCACTAGAACCCTATTTAGATCTGATCCAAGTTAGGAAGAGACCCGCCCAAAATCAGACGTCTGACCTTGGAATCAGACGTCTTAAAGTGGTCTTCCAGACGTCTGATTCCAGAATTAGACGTCTGATAAGCCTGTTAGAACAATGATTGTTCTTGATTTCGGGCTGATTCTCTTGGGCTTTGTTCCCAACGGCTATAGAACCTTTCCTAAGCCTTCCAAAGCCTTCCTAAGGCCTCTATAAATAGAGGGGAACCTTTGCAACACAAACACACTAAGAGAAACACAAGACACACTTAAGCAACATAGTTCCACTCTCTTGTGTCCTAGATAGCTCTTGCTCTCCAAGCTCAAGCTCCATTCTCTTGAGAGCATCAAGCTGTTGCGCACCCGCTCTCCCACCGTTGTTCACGAGAGCGAAGTTGCGCCGTCGCGTGGCTCACGCACCGTGTCATCAACTCGACGCACTCCTTGCAAAGGGGAGTTTCCTAATTCCTATAGAAGCTAGGTTTATAATTACTTTGTTGGCTCTATAGGACTTGTTGTTTCTTTTATCTTTGTTATTTGGTTGGGTATTCGCTTTGCGAATTCCCGTCTCCTTCGCGAGACAAAATCCTTCTCGTGGAGAGAAGGAGTTGAGGTACGCTACCCTCGTCTAAGTAGCGTGGTTGTATTGAGGTTGAATCACCCTCGTTTAAAGTGATTCGATTTAGTGGATTTTGATCAACTTGGTTGATCGGAAAATCTTAACTCGAGAGGGTTAGGTGGTGGTTTTCACCTCGTTTGGGTTTCCACCTAAAAATACCTGTGTACTTGTGTGATTACTTATTTGTGAGATTATTTATATCTCAATTCCGCATTTTTTACGTTACGCTAATCTCACCCCCTCCAAGAAGGGAAACTTTAGTTGGTATCAGAGTAGGTCTCGCGAAATCGGCGTTACAAACCGGCGAGGATCTAGATATGGAGGGAAAAGCATTCGTGTGCACCGAAGGACATGATACCTCGCGACCACCATACTTTGCAGGTATGAATTTCGTTTATTGGAAAAATCGTATGACTATGTGGTTGCAGGCCTACGACTTCTGGGTGTGGGAAAAATGCGAATCCGCATTTGTGATTCCCAAGAAACCCGCAAGAGGTTACTCAGAAGATCAGGTTCGGAATCTCAACCTCAACGCAAAGGCAATCAATGCCTTGTATTGTGCGTTGAGTACGAAAGAGTTTTAGCAAATCCAAGAGTGTACCACCGCCCACGAGATTTGGAGGAGGTTGGAAGGCACTCATGAGGAGACAAGCTCGGAAGAAGATCTCGGGGAGAAGGAAACCGCGTGCCTTGGTTTCATGGCAATCGGAGAAAGTAACAACGACAGCGACGACAGCGACAATGAGGTAAATCTCGATTTACAAGAAACTTTTAATGAACTATTTGAAGTTAGTAAAGCACTTAAGATAGAAAATAAAAGCATTAAAAAGAATCTTAGTTTTCTTAGAAGTGAAAATGAAAGAGTAGAAAATAAACTTAAGGATCTAAAAGCTAGTCCTAAAAATGATAACCTATTATTAGAAAATCATAACCTCATCAATGAAAATAATAAATTGATTGAGGAAAATGATAGTCTAAAGTTAGAAACTCTAATTTAAAGACTAAGATGAGTATTATAGAAAAAGAAATTGCATGTCTTAGGGAAAACTCCAACAAATTAATCAATAAAGTAGATAATTTTTATAGCCCTAAGGTTGAGAAAGGATCTCCATCAAGGAGACCCGCTAACAGATCCGGATCCAAGCCCACTTGGATACCGAAAAAAGAATTAGAATCTTGTTTTGTAGGGTTCAGGGATAATTACAACACAAAGGACTGGACCTACAAGCTCAAGTCTGGTCAACTCGAGTTGGGAGAACCAAGGAGTAGACCAAGGAGGAGAATGAGAAGACCCACGAGACGGCGAACAAGCAATGGACCCGCCGCACGTCGACCGCCAGATTGGAGACCAGCGTCAATGCCCGGACCTCCAAGCTACGGATGGGAGCCCCATCCGATGTGGCAACCACCACCATTTGGGCCATTTTATTGGCCATGGTAGGTGAGGTAAAAATTCTTGACCCTATCTTTGTTTATCAGTAGCATTTAGATAGGGGGAGTTAAAATTATAAGTTAATTGTCAATTTTTAAGGGGGAGATATAAGGTAGCTAAATTTCCTTTAGAAAGGGGGAGAAAAATAATAGCTATCTTGTTATTATAAAAAAAAAAGGGGGGGAGGACATTACCTTTGTTAAAAGAAATTTATAGAAGAGCATGTTTTAAGGGGGAGTTATAGGAAATGTAAAATCAATTAAACCTTTTGGATAATGTCAAAAAGGGGAGAATTTTCTGCATTATTATTTATGATTTTGTCATTATCAAAAAGGGGGAGATTGTTGGTGCTAGTGCACCATGATCATTTGTTTTGATGATAACAAAACACGTGTCATTTAATATTTGCGCTTTGAGTCCTAGATTTCAGGTCAGTCGCAAATGGATACGTGATTAGACGGAGTTTGAGCTCGCATCCAGGACGGCTTGGACGAGCTTGATGGAAAACAGAAGAGATTCGCAAGGAGCGATAGATTAAAGATGGAAGGAAATGAAGAATAGGATAGATTTCCTTCTTTTGTACTTGTTGTATTTTTCGTTTCTTTTGTTGCTCTTTATTTCCTTAGATAATTCATGTTAAAGAGCCTCAAAGTACCCAAACAGTAGTCCTAGGAACACCTGCACAACCCTAGGATACTTAGGTTTTCTGTAGAACACTTAGAAAACCAATATAGGGTTCAAATAGAGTTTCCAGAAGTCTAATTCCCAAATCAGACGTCTGATAAAGTATTTTAAGACGTCTGACTGTTGTTTCAGACGTCTGATAACTATTAGGCTGGACATAGTTATTTCTGTCTGATGAAATCAGACGTCCAGACCTTAGACCAGACGTCTTAGGAGACGTCTGATGGACTTGCCAGACGTCTAATTAGTGGACCGTTGGCTGGCTTAGCAAACACTCAGGATATGACCGTTAAGAGCCCTATCAGACGTCCATAGGACTGTCCAGACGTCTGATAATTGACCGTTTTGCCTCGGCTGACCCAAAATCTCTTCTCAGAGATTTTCTAGCCGTTGCAACATTTGGAAATCCATTCACACAGTAAAAGTAGGTTTCCAGACGTCCAGACATAGTGCCAGACGTCCTATATGTCGTCTGATGGACTTGCACTAGAACCCTGTTTAGATCTGATCCAAGTCAGGAAGAGACCCGCCCAAAATCAGACATCTGACCTTGGAATCAGACATCTTAAAGTGGTCTTCTAGACGTCTGATTCCAGAATTAGACGTCTGATAAGCCTGTCAGAACAATGATTGTTCCTGATTTCGAGCTGATTCTCTTGGGTTTTGTTCCCAACGGCTATAGAACCTTTCCTAAGCCTTCCAAAGCCTTCCTAAGGCCTCTATAAATAGAGGGGAACCTTTGCAACACAAACACACTAAGAGAAACACAAGACACACTTAAGAAAAATAGTTCCACTCTCTTGTGTCCTAGATAGCTCTTGCTCTCCAAGCTCAAGCTCCATTCTCTTGAGAGCATCAAGCTGTTGCGCACCCGCTCTCCCGCCGTTGTTCACGAGAGCGAAGTTGCGCCGTCGCGTGGCTCACGCACCACATCATCAACTCGACGCACTCCTTGCAAAGGGGAGTTTCCTAATTCCTATAGAAGCTAGGTTTATAATTACTTTGTTGGCTCTATAGGACTTGTTGTTTCTTTTATCTTTGTTATTTGGTTGGGTATTCGCTTTGCGAATTCCCGTCTCCTTCATGAGACAAAATCCTTCTCGTGGAGAGAAGGGGTTGAGGTACGCTACCCTCGTCTAAGTAGCGTGGTTGTATTGCGGTTGAATCACCCTCGTTTAAAGTGATTTGATTTAGTGGATTTTGATCAACTTGGTTGATCGGAAAATCCTAAGTCGAGAGGGTTAGGTGGTGGTTTTCACCCCGTTTGGGTTTCCACCTAAAAATACCTGTGTACTTATGTGATTGCTTATTTGTGAGATTATTTATATTTCAATTCGGCATTTTTTACGTTACGCTAATCTCACCTCCTCCAAGAAGGGAAACTTCAGTTGCTTCTCTCCATTGATGTTCTTGATCTTCTACAAGAAGTTTTTGTACGATCTCACTTGTTGTTGCTACTTCGAAGGGGACGATCAGACAGAGTCGAAACGGTGGTGGGGGGGGGGCATGATGGTTTCTCTTCGAAACATATTTATACTTTGTTGTATTTTTGATATGTAATAGGTTTTGAAGTCCATGCATAGTGATGAGGCATGCGTTGCATTTTGCATTACATAGCACATTTTTTTACTCACATCCATAAGAAAAATGCTTTGTCACTAAGAGTTGACTCAGTGATAGAATACTTTAATGACATTCAAGGGGTCATTAGATCAAATTCCATACCCACCACATTTACCTTTTCAAAAAAAAAAAAAGAAAGGAAGGTGATTTGATCCTGCTATTTTAAGCTTCTTACACCATCCAACAAAACTTATCTTATCTAAACGAGGATATTTTATCTTGGATTCAAATATGTTCATTTTCTTCTCATAATG
Source organism: Thalassia testudinum (assembly GCA_037157565.1). Classification (NCBI taxonomy): domain Eukaryota; kingdom Viridiplantae; phylum Streptophyta; class Magnoliopsida; order Alismatales; family Hydrocharitaceae; genus Thalassia; species Thalassia testudinum. Next base: position 19,692,210 of record JAZHRO010000063.1, read on the forward strand.
TCTTCTATATTGAATAAACATTTGATCAAAGCCATCGATCAAGAAAGTTATGTTTTGGATCGAAGATTAACATAAAATTTTTTTAGCCCTTCTGGCTATAACCTTTTAGTTGCGTGCTCTGAAGTTTTTGATCCAAGAAATGTTAACACATAATACTCCTGAGCAAATATACAAAACTCATGAAAATGAGCAATGGCTATAAAGGATTAAGAACTTTTTCTTAACAATTTAAACTTAAGTATTTTGGATAGTTACTTTAGATTCGCTGAACCTTTATTTCTAATGTTGGTTTTCGGAGTCTAATTACACCAATCGGAATATAATTGATATATGGTGGCATAGGACTTCATATTGAAATCAATGAGATTTGATAAATGTTTTAGTTTCATGCTGGATGTAGATAAACCTATTTGTGGGTGTAAAAGACTTTTGCCACCTACAGTTTATATAGCAAAAAGTGAGAGGTTGGGCTAGGGATCACATATGCATGCACAAACCTTGCCCTGGCCTAGCTAGAGCTCTGATGAGAATAAATTTGAAACTTGGAACTTGGACTCTCTTGGTACGGATTTTTAATCTCATTATTTTTATCTTGAATTAGTCAATCAGAAGGTAAAATTTGTTGATAAATTTTTTTGATCAAACAATGAGAAAAATTTTGTTGATCAATTAGTTTGGTTGACCAATAAGTCAAGTTTGATCAATTAATTAATTTGATCGATCAATGAGACTAAATTACCATATTTCCACAAAATTCCATGTTACGACCTGATTCCTGAATCCCTACGAGACACGAGGATCGGACCGACTCGACTGATCCCAAGACCTAGTCGTCCAACGAGAAAGTTACCAAGAGAGCAGTAAAATAAGCCGCATTCATCATGCATGTAACTAATAGTAACAAAAGTACAGCAGTAAAGAAAAGAACTACTACAGTACACACTACCACAACAGTAGAGAATTAAACAGGTACATAAACATGATGCTTACAATAAAAGAGTACAATTGTAATAGAAAATACTCACTACAACAGAAGAAACGGTATAGTAGGTACAACACAAGTAAAACTACTGGGCTCTACTATGCCTAGCACCCTCTACAGCCGCAGGCTCTGCCTGTTCAACACCTGGTCCTGAAATGGTGATAAAGGTGACACGTCAGCGAAACGCTGAGTAGAGAGGCAACCAACTAGCTAAGAAAACAGTAAGGTGGACAAGTAGCTGTTATTTTTAATTTCTTTCTTTATTTTCTATTTACTCATTCTTGAATTATTTCTCAGACCTTTCTCTTGATCTTGAATGTTCCTCGTGGGAACGATCTTGATTGTAGTCTTTTCCAAAAGGTAGAAGTAGCACGTGGTGCTCTCCCGGCCGGGAGAGTCCCCCGTGGTGGTCCTACCCTCAGTTAACCACCCCAAGGTCACTGGCAGATGTAACGGTAACTGCGGACGCGTGATAAATGCACAGGTAGCTACCCCGCACTAGCACGCGGTTAGTTGTTTCCGTTAACGGCTGTGCACCAAAGCATACCACGGAACCAGTATAGAGCAGAGCCCTCTCAGTAACAGGGGTCTAGCCCCTCCACAGTAACCAAACAGGGGTCTCGCCCCTCCACAGTCCGTGCACCCTTGCCTGACTACCCAGATTTGCCTAGTGGGCCTAAGAAGTCGGTGTAGGAAGGCTAGCAAAACCCTGGGGCCCGTGGGGTGGCTAGCACTCTACCTACACTAATAGCTCTCCCCAGTACTCTGTACACGAGGGCCAAAAGTCGGTACAAAGTGGCCAGACCTAACCCTAGGTCCATAGGGCGGCTAGCTCCACTCTGCACTAAATAGGGGTACAGTCACTGTCCTTGGTACTTCGTATTCCAGGGCCAGCTCACTTCCCCAATTCCATTCCATTTACCTTTCAGGAGCTCTACTCTTAATTCCCCATAGGCTTCATGCTCATATTTCTCTAGCCAAGCCATTTTATGTTTCATCATTTCTGTTTTTATTCCCATATAGTCCGTGTTTCCAGTAATTAATATACATTCACATACAAGAAGTTATTATCCAATTACAGGCAATTATCATTTTTCTTTCTACTTTTCCAAGACTGCAATTCATGTATTCATGACATTTGTTTCAGGGTTTCTGTTCCTAGGATTCATGCCACACCCTACGAACTATCATTCAATCTAGTTTTCCAGTCCTAGGATTCATGCCATACCCTAGGATCTATCATTCAATCTAGTTTTCCAGTCCTAGGATTCATGCCACACCCTAGGAACTATCATTCAATCTAGTTTTCCAGTCTTAGGGTTCATGCCATACCTTAGAATCTATTATTTATCTCACAAGTGTACAAATGTTGATAAATAAATCAAGGGAGCCACTCTACCCACAAAATTGGGTGTACTGGGGGCGTGATCGGTAGGTCCACGTGCCTTCGCAACCCCGGATCAGCAACAGAACGAGGTCCTAACATAAGGATTAAATACAAGGAATTACTCAGAATATGATATAAGTACCTTAAACAAGTAGAGGAACAATTTCTGAGAAGAACGGAATTTCAAACGCGGGAATTGGACTTCGAACGGACCTTAAACGGGTCAAAAACGATAATACTGCCCTAAATCTGACGTCTGGAACATCTTCCAGACGTCTTAAACGATGGTTCAGATCATACCTTACTTTTGCGCTATTCTTCAGATGTCTAGGATCCCGCTGAACCGTCTGGACCAAGTTCCAGACATCCAACTGTCACTCCGGATGTCTAGAGACTCTCTCCACCTTCTGGTGCTGTGCCCAGATGTCCGATCTGCGTTGGAGGGTGTGTCCTAGCACCTTCCCGAATGAACCCTACACGCGTACGCAATCGATCTCAACACGACAAAGAGGCAGAACCTTCGACGGAACGGCCTTCATGGCCGTACCCACAAAAGGAAGAAGAAAAGAAAATTTGTACCTTTCAGATGTCTGGGTCTCACTCCAGACGTCCTCCACGCCGTCTGGACGTAGGTCCAGACGTCTTATTCTGGGAAAATTTCCTAAAATCAGGACCTCCTTGCCCTCCGCCTGCTGCGCACGGCCGTGCCGCACCACGCTCGCCTGCTGCCTGAGCTGCAGCAGCACCAGGGCAACTTCCTCAGCACCGCTCTCCCGCTGTGCGCCAGCCGACCGGCCCTGGTTGCTCCGGTGAGCTTGCCCTCTCTTCCTCACGCGCTTTGCCTCTTCTCCCTCTCGCTGCACCTCCTTCTCCCTTGCGCGAACTTGGCAGCAGCTGCTGCCCTAACTCTCTCACTCTCACGCTAACTAGAAGAAGAAGGAGGAGACGGTGGAGTGGCAGTGAGGGAGAGGGAAGGGAGGATGGGAGTATTTGAAGGCACCGTGGGGAGAGAGAGAGAGGAAGAAAAAAGAAGGCGCCTGCAGGATGGGGAGGGAAGAGAGAGAAGAAAAGAGGGCGGCGGGTTCAGTCTGCGTGCGCATGCACGTAGACTCGCAATCATACGCCGCAAAAATTAAATTCCAGACGTCTGACCAGACGTCTTAAAAGACGTTTGATGTCGTGGGTCTTAACATTCCATAATTGTCGGATCGTGTGCTCTATATCAAGGCTAGGAGGGAGCTCTCGTTTAACACACAACAAGAGCAAAAACAGTCCCTCCACTCTCCCTCCTTTTCTCTTATTCTTATCTCTCTTTCTTGATATGTTTATTTAACGTATGATTGGTAAATCAATCTCCAATTAAATTTGTCGATCTCGCACAAGGAGTTTGAAAGTGATCCATGAGAGTTTTTCATTGATTAACTATTAAATTGGCAGATCAATTAGGAAGTCGGTTGATCAACCAAATTATCCCAGCTTTGTTCTTGTGAGGTGATTTTCAAGAACGTCCAAGTTCAGAGTGCATCGAATCTTGGAGGTGGATCATTTTATCCTAAGAGAAGTTTGTTAGATCCTGATGCACCGATACTGTGGGGGACAATACCTTCTCTAAACGAAATTCTTCATGGCCACTTCAATCAAAGTAACTCCTAATGTTTTTTTTGTTTTATTTGTTTGTGTTGTTGTATGCTATTTACTCTTTATTTTACTCTAAATCTTGTCGTATCTTGTTTAATTTGCTTGATTTAATATTTTTAATTTATGTAAAATAATTGAGAATGTATATTTATTTATTTATTTTCTATATGTCTTTATTTCAATACTTAATAAGTTGTAACGGCTAATTTTTCTCATTTTCTCATTAGATCATAATTTAGGATCAAATCATTACAAATGGTATTAAAATTAAAGTTCTTCTAATTGGAGAAAAAATTACCTTTTAGACTGTTAAAGAATATGTCATAAGGTGAAGTTGCTACTACTATTGGAACTTATATATTTTGAATGATTGTCTTAAATTGATTAGACCCACGTATGTAACAAATTGTTAAGATAAATTCTTTTCATTAGACTTGATTCTAAGCTCAACTTGTTAGATGCACGTCCCTGGCCAACAGGAAACAGAAACGTTAATAAACACCTCGCTGTTTCTTGCAATTGTTGCCCATGATTTTTTTTACTCTTAGAGGTGCATTGATAATATTTAAATAGTTGTGAGGACTCAAGCACAGGAGTTTGAATTTTCCAAATTTGCCTGCGATTGCCTGGTCAAAGTTTTGAAATGGCAGACTTCGAAAGCATCTTGGGATTCTCTCGTTAAAGTGGGAAACGTGAAATGAAAGGGGAAGAGTCGGAGACTATGGGATCGTCTGTTTGAGACAGTGCCACGTATTCCTATTTACTTCAAACTGAGAAGTTATTCTTATATATTTACAATGCCCTGAAGATGACATTAATGTTTAGTATGAAAGGGATCGACGCAATTTACAACCGATAGCTGGACGTGAAATAGAGCATGTCTACCACCACCATGGGTCGATGGGAAAGAACCCATGGGCTGAAACCTTGAACTACGCATAAATATTATACTAATGCTATCCGATTTAGTTAATTACTTAAAGGTCCAGAAAACTTACTTTTAAATAACAAATTAGTGTGTTTGGTATGGTACTTTGCTGCGAGATTGATGAAAGAAAAAAAAAAAAGAGAAAGAGAAATGTCACATATATAGAGCAACCTAATTAAATTTACCCTTGTAATATATTAAAATTACTTATCAGAAAAAAAAAATAAAAATACATAATTTATATTTTAAGATTATAATTAAATGTGAAATAATTATTAGGATTAGGTGATGCATGTCACATATTATTTTTTTCTTAGCCTTCAATTTGATGAGAGAGAAAAAAAAAGTTTTGTAGGAGCATCAACCACTTGATGTTTGGAAGAAATATATTGGACAGACAAATCATTGTGAACAACCTTGTCTCTAATGAAGTGAAAATCGACTTCGATATGTTTTGTAGGAGCATCAAAGGTTGGGTTGGTTGTGATGTATGTCACACCAAGATTATCACACCATAGTACAAGAAGCATGGATAGAAACATATCTAATTTAGAAAATAAAGAATGTAATTAAGTATTTCAGTAGTGGCATTGGCGAGAGCATGATACTTAGCTTTAGTACTTGATCTAGAAATGATTGTTTGCTTTTTACTTGCCAAGACATATGATTGATGCCCAAATAGATGATATAACTTATAGTTGAACGGTGATCATCAAGGCATGCTACCCAATTGACATCAGAAAAAACCTGAAGAACCATAGAAGACTTTCTAGAGAGAAATGGTCTATAATCAATGGTGTCGACCATTCAAATATCGTAAAACTTGCTTAGCTACCTCAAGGTATTTCTCAACAGGTTGGTGCAAAAATTGAGATAATCTGTTTGTTGGGAATTGAATGTTAGGGTGTGTGAAGGGCAAATATTGTTGGCTTCCAATTATCCATCTCTATATTGATGGATCAAGAAATAGGAGAGTATCATTTTTGTATAGTGGCATAGTAGACATGGGTTTTTGATAGGCTTTGCACCATCAAAGTGAGTTTTCACTACGAGACCAATAATATATCTTGTTTGTGATAGATATATCCCTTCATCATTAAGGTAAAATTCTACACCCAAGAAAATTGTAGGTCTGCCCATATTACGAGTAGGGAATTCAAATCCCAATTTTGAAATGAGGGCTTTTAGTGCTTCAGTTGGAGAACTAAAACAAAGAATATCGCCAACGTGGACAAGGAAATACATTTGCACTCGTTGACTAAGATAAATGAATAAGGAAGAATCTATCTTGGAACTTTGAAATCAATAATCTGAAAGAAACATGTGTAGTCTCTTAAACCACGCACATGATGCTTGTTTATGACCATAGAGTGATTTTTGTAGAGCACATATATAGTTAGGATAATCTAGATAAACAAAACCTGAAGGTTGAGCCATGTAGGCATTTTCCTCAAGATTTCCATGTAGTAAAACATTTTGAATGTCGAGCTAACATATCTACCATTATTTAATTATTGAAATTGCAAAGAGAAGGCGAATGGTTGTAGTTTTATCATAGGGATGAAAATGTCGTAATAATCCACTCCATTTTGGTGAAAGCCTTTTGCTACCACCTAGGCTTTATATCTTTCTATAGTGCCTACTTGAAATCCATAATCTGAAAGAAACATGTGTAGTCTCCTAAACCATGCACATGATGCTTGTTTATGACCATGGAGTGATTTTTGTAGAACACATACATAGCTGCAATAATCTAGATGTACAAAACCAGAAGGTTGAGCCATGTAAACATTTTCCTCAAGATTTCCATGTAGTAAAGCATTTTGAATGTTGATCTAACATATCTACCATTATTTAATTGCTAAAATTGTAAAGAGAAGGCGAATGGTTGTAGTTTTAATCATAGGGCTGAAAATGTCATAATAATCCACTTCATTTTGGTGAAAGCCTTTGGCTACCACATGGGCTCTATATTTGTCTATAGTGCCATCTTGTTTCCTCTTCAAACGAAAAATCCATTTGTTACCTAAAACATTCATGCTAGATTGTCTAAGTACTAGTTTCGAAGTTTGTTTTTTTAGAAGAGCATTAATTTCCTCATGCATGGCTGCCACCCACTCTAGGTTTTCACTTACCTTAGTGAAAGAAGTTTGTTTAATTATATGAGTGTTGCTTAACAGGTTTTGTGGGAGAGGATGAAGTGTACTTGTGAATGTCTTTTTCTTGGAGATACCTCACATGGAGCAAGTAATCATTATATGTTGTCTGGTGCGATTATTTATGGAAATGGTTAGCTCAAAGGACATGTTAGATTCTGCAAGAGGAACTGGTTCAAAAGTAGTATTGTTTGATACTACAAGTGGTTCAGGGGATGCAGATGAGGAAGTGTGAATATATTCAATAGTACCTAAAATGTTTTGTTGTGGGATAGGAGAAGAGGTGGGCTTATTTGGTGGAGGAGAGGAGGCTTATTTGATGGAGTGGTACTAAGTATATTTGGTGGTTTAGAAAAATTATCAATTAGAGATAAAGGGACACGTAAGGTGATATTTGTAGAGGTAGGAATAGAATTGGAAGAAACATGCTGTGTGAAAGGAAACAAGTCTTCATTAAAGACAACATGCCTGGTTAGAAGAAATTGATTTATTGAAATGTTAAGGGACTTGTAAGATTTGTGTTGGGAATTATATCCAAGAAAAACATCTAATGTTGATCTTGGTTGAAGTTTATGTGTTGTGCAAAGCTCGAGGAAGTGATAACACCCATAGCCAAAAATTCTAAGTAAATAACTATCAAGAATGTTATCATAGAGTTGTTGATGAGGACTGCTGCCTTGTAATACATTGGTGGGCAACAGAATTATAAGCTGAACTATTGTGTGGATGGCATGATACCAAAATAGTATTGGAATTGAAACATGGAAGAAGAGAGAATGTGTGATTTCAATAATATGTCTATTCTTTCTCTTTGCACACCCATTTTGTTCAGGAGTGTGGGGAGAAGAAATACAATGTTGTATGCCTTGACTTCATAGCCATAATGAAAATTTTTGATATTCACCTCCAAAATCTAAATGAAAATTTTTTATATTCTTGTTGAGATGTGTTTGAACATTTTTAAAGAATTGACTGCATATAGAAAAGGCATCTGACTTCAACTTGATAGGGAACACCCATACAAATCTTGTGCAATCATCAATAAATGTGATGACATATTTGTAACCATCCAAAGATAAGACAAGGGAAGTCCAAATATCTAAGAAAACCAAGTCAAAAGTAATGTTGCAAATGGAATCTGAAGAAGGTAAATGCAATATATGATTCTTCTCTTGCATGCAAACATTGAACACTTTATTGACAATATTGGATTAAAAGACAAGTGGCATTTTTTGAAGGACACACTGCTGGTAACACCAACATCCTTCTTATTTAGTCTAATTTGACTATGTTTTAAGGTTAAATTCACTTTATTAATCATTAAAAGGGTATAACTGAAGAATATCAAGAATTGGAGTACTTACACAAAAATTAGTTAATTCTACTATTTTAATAGCAAAATCAACTACAGATTAATGTAGGGGTAATCATGTACTTGATTTGAGGTCAAATAATATTAAATTTCCAATAAGTGGGCCTGCTTTGATTGATTTAAGGATTTTATGAAATAAAAGCTAAATTATAATTATTAAAATCCTAATTTTGTCCTCACTTTAATTGAAATGGTTTCGTTGAAAATAAATATAATCTAAACCTTCTAAATGCCATTGAAAAATATTCTATAAGGGTTAGAACATTCAATTTGACAAAAAGAATCTATTTTGACCAGAAACAAAGACTAAGGTAGGTAATTGATACATTTTGGGTTAAATCATAAATTGACCAATCAAATTTCCTCAAAACCCAAAATTGAAGTCAGCAATAGATTTCATGGGTCCAAATTAGGTTAGCCACAATTTTGAGTCGAATTAGATTCCATCTTAACCAAGTTTGTAATTTACTCCTTTGGTTTTTAATTTATTTGCAAGGACCCCCTAAGTTTCAAAATTTCTTACAAAGAGGTCCTTACAACCATCTTCCTCCCCCCGGCAAATAACTTACATAAACCCACATCTTTGGATGAAGATTCCTCCCAGATTTCTCGATGAAACTCCACCAAAATTGGTGGAGAGTTTCCCCTTTCATGGCTCTTCGATTTGGAATTTTTCCCAGCTCCTCTTACTATCTTTGGAGACCGTGATTCATGGCCGAAATCTCCGCTGGAGCAAGTGCAATCATTGCCAATCACGACATCAAATCAACCTCATTCACAGCTGCCACTTGCCTATAAAGCAACGCCATGTTCGCATGAATTTGTTTGTCGAGATTTGATCGCATTTCCTACTATTCTTCTTCGCCACGATTGTTGTCATCTCCGACCCTGGTGACTCCTCTGATCTCTTTCTCCATGCACACTCTAACCTCAAGACTGGCACCATCTTCTTCCTCAACTTCGTTTTATCCTCGCCAGCCAAAGCAAGGGTCCTTTGACCCATTCCTTACCACTGGATTTCTTCCTTGTCACCTCTGTCTTCTTCATGATCGATGGGCCAAAACTAGCCGTTCACCCTCCTCGTCATCCATAAGGTAGTTCTTCTTCCTCCCCTTGCTCCATAGAGTAGATTAGGCCTCTTAGATCTAGATTTAGGCCTTTAACTCCTCCTCGTCTTCTTTGCCACTAGTGGGAGCTCCAGCAACAACCTAAATCCTCTCCCTCGCATCCTTGCTTGCCATTGACCACCTCAGAAGCACCGCCACCCTTCCACGAGCGAAAGCACTCAATCTTTTGAGGGTTTTGACGTCCCTACACCCTCGCCGAACACATGCCACCGCTGCTGCCCTCTTCCTAAACTTCGTCTAGCCACTACCACCCTCCCTTCGCCAAATAAACACCACCAACACCTTCCACGAGGTTAGGTGGAGCTTCCTAGCTATTTTCCTGAAAGCTTTGACACCTCCTTCACCGCAACAACCTCCACCATTCCCCGCTGTCTTTCCCGACATCGGTTGACATCCTCTGGCCATCCTCTAGCTTTCGAGCTTCGCAGGAAGCCCTACGAAGCCATGCGGAGCCTTTTACGATCCCCAGCAGGCCATTCCATACATCGATGACCTTCCTCCATCCTTGCCTTCTTCGAGGATGGTAGCCACTGTCTGCCACTCTCGCAACTGCTAAGATTCATGAGAAGCTTTGTGGCACTCCAAGGAAGCTCTATGGCCACTTTGCGTGGCCTAAGGAACCTTGCAGCACCCTATACCTCACTAGAGATCCTCCCCCCTACAACCTCCTTGATGGGAAAGAAGAGCTACAGCTTTGATTACTAGCAGGGGCCAATTTGAAGGAAAAGAGAACTTGCAGGGATCGAACTGCAAGTTCACAAGGACTAGATCGTAAGAAAAGACCTGATTCCAAGGACTTAAGTGTAATGATCATTTGAATTGCATGATGAGTTATTTCTTTAACGAATTTTATTGCAAAACTTTGTTCAAATATTATAGATAATTGATTATCTAGTGCTCAAGCTAATTTACCCTTGGTCACTTTATGTTATTGAGCATAAAAATTTAGTTAACACTTGTACTTGAGATTTCAATTTTATATATTCATTTCGTAAAATAAGTGTGATTTTTGAAGTTGTTTGCCTTTCGAAAATTCATACTTAACACAAGTTCACTAAAGTATTTTGTAAATAATTACATAGTGGTTTTCGCAAAATTTAATTGCTCCGTGCGAACGACCTCGGAATACTTAAATTTTTAGAATTATAAATTTTAAAAGTCAACTTGTGCGATTCGACCATACTATGATGCATTTTTAACGAAACTCATTTTGTGTAGGTCACTTTTTGGCACCATTAACAAGAATCAACGCATACTTACCACTATCATTATGTACATTTTTCATTTTATTTTGTGTATATTTTGTATTTAATTTATTTTATTTTATTTATGAATATTTATTTTTCTAACTCACTTATTTTGGCTTTGGTTGTTCATTTCTCTAAATGGGACCCACTACATCAATGGACAACCACTCCATGGGCAGGCAACTTTCTTCTCTTCATTTCCTTAATCCCCGTTTCTCTATATATATATAGAAAAACAAAAAAAAACAAGGATCACACCCTTGCCCTATTTTTCTTAGAACATATCATTTGTAGCAAGTATTTCTTGATTATGCTCTAAACCTCATTTTTTGAAGAGGTCAATTAGATTATAACAAATAACCTATTAATTCCTGCGCCCAGTAGGGACTTATGCTTAATTTTAACATACCTTGGACTAACATCTTCTTGCTTGAGTCCAATGTGTGCATTTAATTAAATAAAATTGGATTCCATTTAGAGCCAATTAGGGTTGAAACATTAAGAGTGTTAGCACACAATTGCAACTTTAAAGGGAAATATCTTCCCTCATTGTGTTCTACCCAAGCCTTGTTTGGATTAATTTAAAAGTTTAAAACCTAAAATTTAGGCTCTAAGATCACTTGAACATTAAAATTGGGACCTAATAACCTATTTGTGAACCAAAATAGGGTGGTTTGGGTGAGTTAACCTAGATTTCATCCTCGAATCCTAGGATAGGTTAGGTGAAGTTGGTTAACATTGTGAATCAACCAACCTAAAATTAGCTCACAATTGAAATTAACTTCTAAATCAAGTGTTAACTGATTGCGCAACAATCACAGGTCCTAATCAACCTAAATAATGTTAGAACCTAGCTTAATTTGTAAATATTTCATTTATATCATGCATATCATGCATTGCATCATTTGACATAGAATAAGATGAGATATCTTGTTATTTAATGTTTAGTTGTTGTAACATAGAAATAAAGAGAGAAGATGACTCATCCAAATAAGAGGAGTGAGGAGGATAGCCTTATCCCTATCCTTAGAAACCCTAGGATAGCCTTCCTAAACCTAAAACCACTTCCATTAGGACATCTTAGCCTTAGAACCCAAAACATGGATAGCATTATCCATGTTCTTATCCACCTTATCCCTCTCCCAAACACTTATGAACAAAAACATACCTTCAAAAACCCAAAACCCACTCTCCAGAACCTTTCTGGACATCTAGATATTAGGTTGGACGTCTAATTTTTGTAGAAAGTCAATCCAAGAAGCCAAAACTTTCACTAACACAGATTTAGACATCCAACCTAACTTCCAGACATCCAATTTTGGAGTACAAGACGTCTTATCACTTGTCTGGACGTTTGGAGGTCTTCCCTGGTTCTTGTTTTTGGTGCTAGAAGCCTGAGCTTGCCTTTTTTGACCTAGAAACCCCACCAAACACCTTAGGAAACCTAATTGGACACCTCCTAAGCTTATCCCACTATCCATACCCTTAGTTATCCTATCCCTAACCTAATTAAACTAGCCCATACCTAATTGGGTGCATCTACAGTTGATTAGGTGCACCTAAACCCAATTAAACCCACCTAAGATCTAATTGACTCGTACCTATTTGGATTACCTTAGCCTAATCACACACACACATCCAATTAGACTTGACCTAGCCCCAATTAGGTTCACTCCTATCCAATTAGACTCTCCTAAGCCCAATTAGGTCCATACCCACCAAATCTATGATGACCTAACCTAGATTTACCGAAACCCACAGAACATCACTCTATGAAATTTGAACACACACACCTTCCTTTCCTAAACCTACCAAAACACACGCTCACCATCTTAGGCAATCATAAACCCTATGTGCGTCAACCTAGATCCTAAATAGGTAGGAAACTCCTATTTTTGGAGAGACAACTTGCGATTACTGAAAGGAGGCCTTGCCATAAAAGCCAAGAGAAAGAAGTTGTCACACATTCAATTCCATTCTCTTCTCCACCTCAACTTGTGACCACCAACACCCTCCAAGGCTGTCCTCTTCCTCCTCCCCTCCAAGACATCCTCCATGGATGCCTAAAGAAGGTCCTCCAAGGTGCTCCTCCATGGAGGATCAAGTGAAGCTCCAAGGTGCACTCCTCCAAGGCTTCAAGGATGGCTAGAAGAGAAAGGGCCCACCACCCCCTTCTTCTATTCTTCTTCATGGACGTGCTCTCTTCTCTCTCCTTGGAAGTTAAGCCCATGCAATCCCTCTCTTTCTTCGCTTAGACGACCAAGAAGGCTTCTTCATAGCCTCTCTTGGTTGATCCTAGCATTCTCATAATTTAGTTCTTTTTATGTATTCTTTTGCAACTTCATATAATTAGTTAATGCATGTTTAATTTTTCTTTGAATAATTAGTGATATGATTTTGTTTGTCATTGTGAATACACGCCCATTAGTTAGGTTAAGATTAGATTTTCGCTAGCATATTTAGATCTTGATTTCATTTCACTTTTTAAAACAAAAGTCACAAACATGAAAAAATTGCAAAATACAAAAAAGACCAAAAAGATTAGGTTACATTAGATTTAGGTTAGAAAAGCGGATCCGAATCTAAAACTCGTTTCTCATGTCGCCTAGAGATGAACAACGGGGACTCATTTTATAAAAGAATAAAAATTAATGTGAGTTTCGTAAAACAAATACTTGTTTTTGATCAATGGTTTAATGCAACTATACTGCAATTCCAACTTATTTCAAAAGGGTTTAGGGTTTAGTGTCTGAGTTTTTAGATTTGGATTTGCATTTGTTTAACATTTTTGCGTTTGTTTTGATTGTAGGTCAAGATGTGGATCTGCCATGCATCAACCCATGGTAAAGATGACAGGTATTATTCTTGATCCTTTATTTGGTTGATTTCATAGGTTTAAAAAAAAATAAAAAATCAAATTCAAATTTTTAGATTTGAAATTACAAAAAAAATCTTTGTATGGTGTATGTTAGACTTGGAAACTACCTAAAATACACCAACACTATATTTAGAAACTTGACCTAAAATTGATTACGATTTTCAAAAAATAATTATCATTGAATTAAGAATCCAAAAATTTTGGAATTTGGTCTGACATTAGGGTTTCAAACCAACTTTCCAATGCCACCAATTATAACTAAAAATTCACACTGTACCAATTTTAAAAATTTGTATAGTGGATGGGGGTCAGAGTAGCTCGCATATTGATTTTATTTAACTTTAAACATTAATTATGACCACTATATAAATCAGATTGATTTGAAGTTTGCGGGGTTGGAAAGCCACTGAAACCTAGTCTTTTATATAAGTTTTCAAGAATTTTTGGATTTATTTTTATACTGTTTCAAACTGAATTACTTGCAGGGGTCTATCTTGCCTATTTGACCCCCTAACAGTAAACAATTCGTGAAAAATTGTATGAAATAGTAAAAATCTCCAAAAAAATATTCCCTGATAGCCTTATTGAAAAAGAAAAATCCCTGTCAAATTTCATTTTATTGGGCTTCCTTTACTGATCTGAGGAGTGATTTCAAGCCAAAATAGGGTCTAACTGCAGGTTTTTAGAAGAGCATAAACCCTAGGACATAAAACTTTTGGGTTTCATTTTTTCTAGAGGCCTAAACTGAATTGAATCAACTTAGTTTCCTAGTAGGTGAGGTTAATTTCTTGATTGACCACCTCACCTACCTAAATTAAACAAGTTTACATTTCAACTGAGGCAAACATTTAGGTTTATTTCACTTAGTAGTGATGCATAAGGACCATTGTTTTCTCTGATTGGGTCGCGCCACTTCTACCTTGTTGGACATAAAATCATCATATGGATCTATCTGATAGTAAGGTTTCCACATTAACGTAGAGCACATTTTCATTCCATACTTAAAAGAAATTCATAAAACAAATTGAGACTTGCAAAACCTGTTGCGTGTTTTACTTCAACCTTGTTTGAATTGAATTAAACAACGAAACCCTAAAAGAAATTAATACAAGCACTTGAACCATAAAAGCCACTACACCAATTAAAGCTTGTATTGCAAATCCTTTGTCTGTGCACTTCATACTACTAAATCTAATTTTAAGGGCAACACCCCATAACACCGAATCACATTCCAAGAGCACTTCAATCCTAAGCCTAAAACTCAGTAGACGTACCCTAGGCAGGACTAACTTACTTGGTAACCAAAGTTTAATTGGGTGAAAAATCAAGGCCTTGTCTATTTGAACCAACTGGTGACAAGAAAGATCGGTGCGGTAACTGTGTTAACCTTTAGTGGTGTCTTGTCATGTGAGGTGTCCTATGGGGTCCCACCCTTCTGGCCAGCCAAGTAATTCAAGGGTTAGTATAACCTAAGTCCATTTTAGGGTGCCAGGTTTAGGTCCATTTAGGGTATACAATTTAGGGCTAGCTTGTTTGCTTGATTTAGGGCTTTCTCTGATTTTATGCCCTTGACTTATTTTCACCAGCCCCATGTAGCTGGTTGTGTCTTCCTAAGGAAAACCTTCTCTTCTCTCTATTCTCTTCTTTTATCAGATATCCATGAACCCGTATCATTCTTTTGACCCTTAGGGTCCTCCATCTCCCAACCCAACCATGATTTCGACTCCTCCTGGTTGGGAGACTCATCCTTAGCACCTAGGATATGATTATTCTCATACTCCTTATCCCTCAACTTATTTAGAACCTGAACCTCATGGATCTGACCCTTTTCGAGATCAGACTCGATTGAAGGCCATTGTTGCTGAATTTTTGGAGTATAACAAGGGTTATAAGGATCAATGTGACAAGCTCCTGGACTAAATTAGACAATGCCAGGCACAATCTCAATCTTATCACTCCCCCCAGGAACAAGAGACTTGGAATAACCAGTCTAGTGGATCAAGCAACCCAAATTTTGGATCCACTAGCTACTCTACTAAATCTTGCTACCCTGGGGAGGCATCCTAGACTTAGCCAACCCAGAAGGCACCTTTAGACCTACTTCATGATTTGGGTAGATCACTTGGGGAATGCACCATTTTTATACACCTATACTTGATGATATATCACTTAAGAATTTGAACAATGGATCACAAGTACAGGACCACACATCAAGTTCTCAATCA
Organism: Thalassia testudinum; assembly: GCA_037157565.1. NCBI lineage: Eukaryota > Viridiplantae > Streptophyta > Magnoliopsida > Alismatales > Hydrocharitaceae > Thalassia > Thalassia testudinum. The sequence continues at coordinate 19,708,150 of JAZHRO010000063.1, forward strand.
AATCCCTCTGTAGTCAACCCCACTAAGGGTGATACGCACTTTGATTCATATCTTGATTCGTATAACCCAGAGTGGTGAGACAATCCTGATCTTTCTTGGCCTCCACAAAGACAAAATCAAACTCAAGATCAATCTAGGTCAGCCCATTACTCAACTCAATCCACTTTAGGGAAACCATCTAGTCCAACCCAACCCACAACCACCCTTAAGGATATCATGAACATTTTGTTGGACTTTGACAAGAAAAATGAAGAAAGGCTGACTAATTTAGAAAATCAAGTGAACTTTCAAAGGGATCAAATCAAGAAACTTCAAGAATCATTCTATCCCCGTATGCACACTCCACTTCACTCCAATTCTCTACCTATTCTTCTAACCCCTCCTCCAATTTATCATATGTGCCATTGTGCAGGTGCCAATTCTTTGGCTTCTAAAAGAAAGAGAAAAGATAGGAGCCCTCCCAAACGATCAGATTCGGTCTCAACCAAAAATCTTAAGACCAAACCTACATCCAGCTCTGACTCAGACTCTAGGGACAAAAATAAGAAAAAGGCTCCTGAAGTTGATTTGACCTATTTACCCATTCCTGGGGCCTTAAAGAAAGAGTCACAAGAAAATAAAAAGACTTGCACACCTAAACAGGTGGTTTTATCTGCTAGCATAAGTGCATTTGTTTCTGGCACTCTACCACCCAAAAAGACCAACCCTGGAAAACCTTTCATATCTTGTGCCATCAAGGGATTCACCTTCAATAAAGCCCTTGTGAATCTAGGGTTTTCCATTTGCTTGATTCCTACCGCTCCTTTTGACCACACCAGACTTGGAGATCTGCACCATACACCTATCACCATTAAAATGGCAGATGTCTTCATCAACACACCTAAGGGGGTAGTTCATGATGTGATCTTTAAGGTGCATGGTCTTAGCTTTCCAGTTGATTTTATTGTTTTAGACATGGACATACTAGAGAAACAAGTGATTCACCCATCATTTTGTGTCGCCCTTTCTTCGCTATAGCCAATGCATGGATTGATTGTTACTCAGGATATATGAAAATGAGTAGCGGCAATGAGAAGATTCACTATGATATTTATGTAGCCAATAAGGAAACAAAGTTAGGGTATTTTTTGGATGATACAGAAAGTGATTTCGAGGGTAATTCAGAAGAAACCATGGCAATTGACACTTGGGTAGGACTACCTGACCCAAATCAAGAATCTACTAAATCACAAGAATCACCCTCAATACAAGATCAATTCTTTGATAGCATGGTTGACTATCTTGACCAACCTAGCCCAATTCAAGCCCCTGCCCTTGCAATGAATCCCAGATTACTCAATTGATCAAAATGATTCATGGAATAAAAGAAGCCAATATGAAAGAATATGATGATATGAGGAAAGAAGTTCATAGAATCTGGGATGAGCAACAAAAATGAGAAATGTTTGAATTTGGGTCAGGTATGTTACAACAAATTTGTGATTCTAAGGGGGTCATTGAGGAGTCTATAGATCAGACACCCAAAGTGGATAATATTGATTTTCCTATTAAGGTTGAGGAAGGAGATTCATTTGTGGATCTTGATTTTGATTTAGGGCTTGAATATTAATCATTTCATTTTGAGGAACCAAGCATTAATGAACGTGAATATGATTTTGTTGTATTTAAGGATACCTATGTAAACATTGATGAATTGATTTAGATGATCACATACAGTAAACAACAAAATCAAAAAGACATTAATGACTTCTCAATCAGTGATTCAACCTAGTCCACCTTCATGGAGGGACACACTATTGAATCTAGTGCCCAATTCCATCTAAGTGAGGTGGAGGAAATATCCCCCAATGTAAAAGATATTCACGAGATTGAAAAATTATTGGAGAATACATATGATGAGTTACCGGAGGAAGCTAAAAATTTTATTGTATCATGTGATAATTGGGAATTAGAATTGAATTATTTGGTAAAAGAAGAGGATGATACTTAGGAAGAAACATCTTTGGAAGAGATAGAGACTGATCACTAGACCTTGATTTCCAGATCTGATCACACCACTTGGGTCATGCCTTTGATTCATCACCATTATCAGGATCTATATGATTTTACCCAACCACCCACATTCTCCATCACCTTTTCAATATGCCTTCATCTTCATTTCTTCTAGGCACCCACATTTATCTGTCTTTCTGCCTTAGCAGTTGGCTACAAATAATCGCAAGCCCCATCTACATATTTTTCAGATTATTTGGCCTTGAAATTCATGGGCAGCTGATTTGCATTTGCGGCCCACTGTTGGTGAACGAGATTAAAATTCTTATCATTTTACTCACCATTCTCAATAGTATATTGACATATCCTTTTCGAGTTTGTGTCCAACTGGAGGCGTTAAACTCAACACTTATATATAGCATATTTTCCTGCATATTTATTTTAATTCTTAGGTTTTGGAATAAGCGAAATAAAATATTCAAGAGTTATTCCAGGTGATTTCTACCCATTTACTCCTCTTAATTTATTTTTCATTATATTCATGCATGAGGACATGCAAGAAAGTAGGCATGGGGGGGTAGTACATGTAAACTGAAAATTTTTTTGCCAACACCCATGAAAAGCCTTTCGTAAATCATGCTAATTGCACTTTAGGGTCCTATTTAAGTGATAAATCGGTGTTTTAAAATTGATATATTGTAATATAGTCGAAATCGCTAAAACAAATAAATTTATAACTTGAATTTTTAAGTCTGAGGTCGAACATAGGAAGCAATATGGAATTCAAAACTCAAGATCACAATTTAAATCAAGAATAAAGATTGCAATAAGAATAATGTCATGATCAATATGCAAAAGGAATGGAGTAAAATGGTGATTTAAATCACCAATTACCCCTCACAAATAGCACTTAAACCAATAACTCAAATAGATGTAAACAAATATATCAGACATCTTAAATAGCCCTGTGCTACAGTGCTAGAGACTCAAGGGTCTCTCTACTTTTGGCTCTTCTCTTCTCTGTTTCCCCTATCTTGTCTTCTCTTCTATTCTTCCACTTTTCTCCTCTTCTTGTTCTCTTTTTCCTTTCTCTATGCTTCTCCTCTTCCTGTGTGGCGCCTTCTCTTCTCTTCTTCTGCTTAGGCCTTCCTCTCTTCTTCTTCTTTCTTTGTTCTCCTTCTTCACATAGAGGGGGAAGGTCTTCAAATGGCTAAGTGTCAGCTGTTTCTCTCTGTAGCAAAGCCCCCTACCCCCACATGCTATCTCTCTTTTTCTCTCTGGGTCACACTCTCCTAGGGCCTTCCACAGTACTGGGTAATCGGGTTTCAGACTTAAAGTGCACTCGGGGCCAGGGCTACCAGTGTGGGTGGTAGACGAGGTGTGGGTTTCGGCAGGACAGGTGTACCAGGTCCACGAAGGAGAGATCATGGATGAGGAACGTGAGCGGGTGAGTGGGGACCTCACCCTCAGTGTCTGAGGCGATAAGCCCAAGACACTTTTTCAATTTATGAGCCTCAGTGCACTCTTCAGCTTCCAAGGTGGGACTAAAGTCCCACCCTTCCTCTTCGTGTTGGCCACGATAGATGTTGCGTCTAATTCTGGTCAAAGGTCTGATCAAAGGGAAAAATTGATCCCCTTGTTGCATTCTTGGACGAAGTCCACTACTCCTGGAAGTGTTGCCTAGAGCTAAGGTACCTTGGAGTAGCCTAGAAGCTTGCTTGAAGAAGCTGCTTCAATGGTGGAGGAGATGTGCACTTGAAATCAGTAAGAAGGCCTTTCGGCCATGTTAGAATGTTCAGGAAGGATCGCCGGACCATAGCGAGTGCGACGATGGTGGTTGTGAGGCGTGGCGAGGTTCGTGCATGTGAGGCAGAGTCAGACTGTCTGTGTGAGAGTGGGTATGTTCAAGGGCAAGTTTGGGTGAGTGATAGGTGGAATTAGGTTAGGGCTTTTGCATGTGGAGTGATGGCAGAGCTGGTGAGGGTGGTAGCGGCAAGATTCGTGCGATGGCATGGTGGATAGGCATCGTCGGAGCTTCACCAGAGTGGAAGAAGGTGACTGTGTTGAGGGAGAATCAATGGTTGTACGTGCATTGTGAGAGTGGGAAAAGAATGTATAATAAGAGAGAGAGTGATAGAGGAACTTAGGGACACGATAGATAGACGGAGGGCTCCGGTGTTAGTCGACCGGAGCTGGAGAAGGAAGAAGGTGTGGCAAAGTGGTGACGTCAATTGAGGGAGAGGCACGACCTCTCATTGGCAGGAGAGGTTCGCGAAGACAAGGGGAGGATTGTCGGTTGTCCAATTTGATGGTTGGACTGCCGAAGGAGGAGGGCAGAGAGGGTTCGCTAGAGCTTGATTAGCCCATATTTGTGGGCTATTTAAGTATCTAAATGTCTAAATATTAAGTTAATTTTAACATTTAGATAGCATACATTAGGATGTAAATAAATTAATTTATATTTTTAGCTTAAGTGCATAATTCATGCATTTAGAATTAATCTAGGGTTGCTTAGATTTAATTAGTTAATTAATTAGGTACACTATTTTAATTAACATAGAAGTTCAGGAGTTATGTATAAATAACCCTAATTTTTTTTTTATTTTATTCTTCTTCTCCTTTGCAGGTAACTCCTCCGTCTCCGCCTCCTCCTCCTGTGCATCACATTAATTCTACGGTGTTTTGAAATTCAAATCTTTGTAGCCGTGGCTACAAAAGAGGAGGGGCCGCCATTCAAGACTAGGTCACCACCCCTTTGTTCCTCACTGTGCTTAGAGGAGCTTGCTCCTCTTCCATTCCATACCATCGACCTCCCACCGCAGTAGTGTGACTCCACCATCGTGGGCGTGTGGGGTGATAGCCCACACCACCAAGAGTCTCTACAACTCCTCCTCACCTCAGCCAGCAACCCACGCTAGCCTCCACGTGCCCCACCTCCAACACACACGCCAACACCGCACACCATCTGCCCACCATGCACCTTCACCAGCAGCTCCAACCCACGCACCAACACCTCCACCCCCTTGCCCGTGCTCTAGTAGCCTGCACTCCAGCAACCATTGAGGGAGAGGCACGACCACTCGTTGGCAGGAGAGGTTCAGGAAGATGAGGGGAGGATTGTCGGTCATTGGCCTCAAAACTAGTTGAAGGGCATGATCGTGCCATAGGGTTTCTTTTATAGGCCATAGGATGCCCTTCCAACCTTGGAAAGAAGCTTTCAAGCTTGGAAGGTGGTTGCAACAATAGATACCTGAACCTCTAAAAAGTTTGCATGACCTTTTGGGAAGGACTTAGAGCCCAAGGAATGGCTCAAATGGAAGGAGACTTTCCAAGGAATCCCTGTATCAATTTTGGGAAGGATTGATTGAGAATCGAACGAGAAATTCTCGCTCGAAACCCGTTGGTGAAGGTTTCACCTTCCAAAAATGGTGTGGGGACCTACTTGTGAAGAAGGTAAAGAAGTTGGGGGCCTATTTGTAAGAGAATTCAAAAGTTAATGGACTGAATCAGATAGAAAAGTTTGACTGCACCAAAATGTAAACTTGGTCAAAATGATCTCAAATTGAGCCAAAATTTGGTACAAACCTAATTTGGACCCAAGAAATGCAATGGTGAAGTTAGATTTATGTTTTGACATCATTTGACTGGGTAATTTGTGTAACAACCAAGTTAGGGCAAATGTCAATCTAGGAGATTATTTTGGTTCAAGACGGGTTCTGATGGTCAATTTGAAGGTATTTTATATGATTTCTAGATGGTTTAGGTGAATTTTATCTTGACCAGAACCATAGTTAATTAAGCGGGTCTATTTTTAGGATTTCAAAAGTCATTTAATTCTCAAAACACATGTAAAACCATCTCTGTCTATTCTAACCCACTTGTTATCCTTTTAAAACCATTTGACCCTCAATTACCCCCTGAGAAAACCCGTGGTTGTACTGTATTCAAGTTATGATGGTGAGATTTTAGTTTTAACCCTGGTTTCTTATCTTTCCCTCAAGATGGTTATATAGTGACTTATGGTTCTCTGGCAGTTATGTAGGAGCATTTGCTGACTTAATTGGATGAAAATGAGCTAGTTATGGCTCATGCTGGTGTTCCCATCATACCCCCATGCCTAGCTTTTTCTAGTCCCTTAGCAAAATTTCAAGGTATTAACTTTAATTCCATATACCTTTCTATGCTCAAAATTCTAATGTGTGCTTTCTTTTATAGATTAGGTCAGAATGCCGATAGTAGGCCTAGAGGTACTCAAGTACCAACCAAGATCCGAACCCGACCAGCTCTAACCTCAGTCTGCCGTGAAGGTTTCTAAGGTCCATAGGAATTAACCTAAGGTTTGTTGAACTCCGCGATTAAAGCACCTATGCTTGTAACATGTTTTAACCCAAGTTCAGTTTGCAGCGCGTCTTTTCGTAAGAGAGGTAGAGAACTTTTCTTTATTTTTGGAGAGTTTTCTCCCTATTTTCATTTTATTTCTAGCCTCGGATTAGCTTTACAATATGGTCTGTATTGGATTCCTAGCTCCCACCATCAATCCTCGCAGGGTCCCTGGCAATTGATGCTTCGAGATAGCACCGGCTATGGCAACCTCCAGAACCCTAGCATTCAAGATTTCGAGATAATCCTGCCCATGGCGTTCTGTAGCTAAATTTAGACCATGGCAATCGACATTTTGAGATAATTCCACCCATGGCATCTGAACCAGCACAAGGTGCTTACATGCCCTCAATAGGATATTTGGATATCCTAGGAGACAAGTACTGAGGAGATGATATGCTATTATGCATCTTCGAGGGGAGTTTCCCACCTCTCCACGCCAAAAACTCTTCCAAATCAACTTCTGTTGATCAGCCACTCCTAATCTAGGTAACCTTTTCAAAATAGATTTACGCATTTGCATGATTTTGATACTTAAGCGCATTGAACCAGACTGCATGTGGGTTGGGGCGCTTAGGTTACCAAGTCTCGCAAACTAGAGGTCAGTTAACGAGGTTGAATAATCCCTAAGCCTTAGATCTAATACTTAAGCATCGCATTTTCCCCAACCTCTTGAGACTATCCATATCTTAGCGGATACTTGAATTTTTAAGCCTAGGATCGTAGCCCAAGAGGCCTAAGATCAGCGTTCCTACTAATCTCTTTTAGTTTCTTAGCACTTTCATTTTCTTTCTTTTGATTTGGTCTAGAATTAAGTTAATTCTTTAATCTTTTACTAATGACTATCTCTTTTTATTTTCTTTCCAAATTGTGCTCTTTTTTGACATTTTTATCTCCTCCAATTTTTTCTCCTCAACAAATGATATCAATTCAAAATTTCCTCCGCTCTCTTATTTTTGTTCTTTTTCAATTTTATATATATATATTTTTGATATTTTGGAATATGTGATTTTTTTGATGAAACCCTTTCTTGTGAAGTGATTTTCACAACGTTTTGCACTTTAATACTACCCCATACCTACGATTTGCAATACCCTCATTGTAAATTAGGTGAGTTCGAGTTCAGCTTAGATCATTAATTAGAATAGGTGTTGGGTGGGTGGATGGGTTGGGGTGACTGTTGCGGATGTTCTCAAGCTCAAGTATGGGTACTAGAGGTGGAGTCGGCTGTTCAAATAGATGAACCCTAAAGTGTAATATGAGTTCAACATAAGATGTGTCAAGAAGGGTTTCGGGTTTTTCAAAAAGATGTTGGGTTTCCTCCTGTTAAGCGCTAAGTTTAACTCCATCGACTGGGCACACTAATCTCAAGGAGAATGGAGATCAAAAGATACCTCAACCCTGTTTTCATTGATGAGTTCAATGAACGACTTGAGTCGCTGATCGTTCACAGCAAAGGGTTCTGAATCAAGGCTAGGTTGGCTGATTTCCATAGCTCCATTTCCAAAGATTCGTCTCACCAAGAATGGTCCAATCCATTTTGATCTGAGTTTTCCTAGAAACAATTTGAGTTTGGCATCAAAGAGTAGAACTTTCTGACCAAGTGATGAGAGCCTCATCATGAGCCATAACTAGCTCATTTTGACCCAATAAAGAAGATAAAAGCTCCTACATAACCTAGAAGAAGGCTTAACTGAAGGAACAAGTGCTCTGAGAAAAAAACATGAAATAAAGGTTAAAACTGCAATTTTACCATTGTAGTACATAAACGGGATTTCTCAGAGGCAAAACAAAGATCAAATGGTCTAAATGAGATAAAAAGTAGGTTGAGTAAATCAGAAATGGGTTTATGTGCAATCTAAGAATTAAATGACCCTTGGTAAACCTAAAACAGGCCTACATAAATTAACAAGGTTTCGGTCAGAATAAAAATCAAGTAAACCCTCTAAAAATCATGGAAAAACATTCTCTAGGGTTTAGAACACTTAATTTGGCCCTTGGAACCCAGTTTGACCTAGATTAGGGTCCTAGCTCTTCAATTAACCTAATTTGGGTTTTTACACAAAATGTCGAGTCAAACGAGGTCAAACCTAAAATCGAACTTCACCATTGGATTCCTTAGCTCCAAATTAGGTTTTTACCAAAATTTGGACCTAAGGGGAGGTCATCTTGACCTACTTTGCAATTTAGTACACCCAAAGTACAATTTGGTCCCTATCTTTTGAATATCTTTGCAGAGAGCCCCCTAAGTTTTTCGCACCCTTTGCAATCCGGTCCTGCCGCCATTGTTAGGGCAGAATCGAGCTCCAGTGAGGTTTAGAGAGGGATTACTCTCTAATCCCTCAGAGATTCCCTCCCAGAAATGGAAGGGGGATTCTCTGAGGAATTCCCTTCCTTCTAAAGCCAATTACAATCGCTGGTGTGAACCCAATCTCTCGTGTGAACGCACGAGAGATTCGGGTATCCACCCTCTTTCCAACTCCGGCGAGCCGGCGGAGGTGATTGCGCGGTCTCCACGCGCTAGAAGGTTCGGCCATCGCCTATAAAAGGCTCCCCAGACCCTACCGTAGAACCGAAGCTTGATTTTGATGGAGATCCCCTCCAATTTCCCTCTCTCCCATCTCCGGCCAAAAGACCTGCAAGCTCCGGCGACCTCCTCTCCACCTTCTCATCGCTCTGCTGCCATACCAGCAGCAGAGTCAACTCTGCCGCTTCCTCCCACGTCGCGCCGTACCAAGCACGCGTGTTCCTGACCTCTTCCTCGTCGCTGCTCCCTCCCTCAGGGTGCTTCTTCCCCGACGATGGCAGTTACGCGCCATCCACTCCACTACCTCCCTTCCTTCCATATCACCCCAGATACCCTCTCCATCCTCTCCTCTCTCTTTTCCCCCTGCTATTTTATCTGATTACCCCCCGATAGTGCCTAACCACCTCCATCGTCCTCGCCTCCGACCGACCTCCGGCGAGCCTCCCACACCACTCCGCCCCTCCACACGGCTCGCCAAGCCCCTCGTGAGCTCTGCCTCACCACCAGGAACTCATTCCACCCCTCCACTGCCACTCCAGACCCCCACAGTAGCCCCCGAACAACCCCACATCTCCGGCTACAGGTTGACCTAGGCACGCACGCCTAGGCCGACCTACAGCCTGCAGCACCACCCACCGCCTTCGTCGTGCCATGGTGAAAGTTTCCAGCTAATTTGATTGGGCCAATATGCCGTTCTTGTGTGTGACAGGTTGTAGCTCCTGCCGCCATTGACGGTCGAAGCAGTGAGGAGCTTGTAGCAGCTTCAGGCACCAGGGCTTCCAGGCTGTAGTTGCAGCAGGTGCACCTAAGTGTTGCGAAGCGACTGAGGCCAGCAAGTCGCGCTGCGAAGCCAGCAGCTAGGGCAATTGCACGACGAGAATTCTGCGGGCGCGCGTGAAAGTTGGACTGACCAGATAGTCCCACATCGTGGGATCGCAAAACACAGGTATAGTATAAATTATTTTTGTGTTTTACTCTCATTGCCTCTGTAAGCACAGGGGTGAGGTCCCTCACCTGCCCTCACACCCGCCTCGTCCGCGGCTTGACCTCGCGGATCTGGTGGGATCCGACCCGACCCAAACCTTGAGCACTCCTTGCGCACCACCACATGCCAGTGCACCTGGTCCCAGGTGAGAATCCGACCCGACTACCCGTGTGGCTCTGGGAGAGGGTCCTTGAGTGAATTGCTTGTGAGAGAGAGAGACGCTTGGGTAGAGGGACGGGGGTAGGTTTTGCTTTGGCTGTGGTGTGTGTAGGAAGGAAGAAGCAAAGGAAGCAGCGAGCACTTAGCAGTTGCAGAACAGGAAGAGAAGAAAGAAGAAGAGGCTGTGTAGCAGAAAAAGGAGAAGCTTTCGTAGAGAACCAAAGAGAAGGAAGAAGGAAGGCAAGGCAGAAGAAAGAGAAGAACGAAGAGAGGCCAAGTGAATACTGCAAAGATCAGAAGAAGAAATAAGAGAAAAGAAACAAAGGCAGGAAGAAGAAGCCTGCACAAGACAAGAAGCAAAGGCAGAAAGAGAGAAGAGCAACGAAGAAGAAGAGAGAAAGGAGATTACATTTAAGACATCTGATACAGAAATCAGACGTCCAATTTTATTTTTCTTTCACAAATCCTTTTTAAAATTCTCTCTTTGAATCAATCCTTTTCATTTAACAGTTGTATTCTTTGGTTTTAAAAAGTATTGAGCTTGCTCCCCCTGTTCGACCTCGGATACTCTAGTTTTTCGAGTAATAAAATTCTTTATATTTGTTTAAATGTTTTGTCGGTTATAATACAACGTGATATACTTTAAACCCGCACAAAAACGTGAGAACATTTTCGCGCCGTTGCTGGGGAGCAACGGGCACTTTTAAAGCTTTTGATTACAACTTTTCTATCTAATATCTGACTTAACTTCTCTCTTTTGTTGTGTTCAAGCAGGGAAAGCAAAACAAAAAGGAAAGAATAATAACTGCACAACAGACTCTCCATGGAACAGGTAATTTCCATAAGCCCTCTCTCTTAACCCTCTCAAAATCTAAAAAGGAAAAAAAAGAGAAAAATCAACTTAGGGCTACCTGTTTCATATTTAGTAACTCATCAAGTTGCCTGATTTTCATTTCAACATATTTTTGTCTGTTCATCCAACTAAGGCAACTAGGGCTAAAACTTTCTTGATTGAGCCCTAGGTACTAATTTCTAAGGCAACTAAATTGGACCCACTAGAGCCAAGTTAGGGATTGCAAAGCTAGGGTTTTTAGAGACACATCTTCTCTTAAATAAAGAAACAAATTTTCCAAAAAGAGGTGTGCCTAAATCGTGTTTGAAAAGATCTATACAAGAGGAACCCTAAGCAAATCAGGCTGTTAATCCATTTGAACCATAAAAAAAGGACCTTAAAACTCTCAAAGGAAAAAGAGGTGAAGTTGATCCCTTGGGTCAACCAACCTTAAAATTAGGTCACTTTTGCACTCAAAATACTTAAAAGTTCAAGTGGAACATTAAGCACCTTGATCTTAAAATAAAAAAGGTAGACTTAAGAGGTCAAGGTCTCCATTTTGGTCTACCTGGAGCCGCAGTGACAAGAGAGGTCAGGTGGGGGAAACCCTGTAACCCGTGGGGACGCTCTACCGTGTAGGGGTATTTGCGGGACTCTCCCTCTCTGGCTGCCCAGGTATTTCTCAGGTGGACGATCTTCTGATCGAGGGGTCCATCTACCTCGAACCTCTATAGTCACCCAACAATTTTTGGGTGCCTTGATTGGGTCCAGCACCTTCTAATCTCATCACATCTTTCGGTGCATGTTCGGTAGGAGGTCATTAAGACCACCCTTAAGACCTCCTTTATAAATTCACTCTCGTCGACGCCAAGCCTCGAAGCCCTTGTTTGTGCAGCAACCCCACCACATAAATCTTTCATCTGATTCAGATCCTGATTCTCCTTCTTCTCCAATCATGGCACAACCCATTGAAGAGGAGAACAACCTTGAACACCAACTTCAATGCCTTAATGATCTCTTTCAGAACTTTGTAAACCCACCACAGCGACCTATGATGCGAGATCACTATAATCCCGCTGCGGTGGCAATCGAACCCCGAGTATGAATCCCAATTGGAGGACCTGATTCTGAACTGAAGCCCAATATGATTCATGCCATACCGAAGTTCCATGGGCCTAACTCTGAGGATCCATTCCAACACGTCAAACAACTCAAGCAACTGGCCCAGACCTTCGGGTCAGATGTACAAAACCGGGATATCCCACTCATGAAAATATTTTCGTTCTCCCTCATGGACAAGGCCGCACATTGGTATCAAACTCAAACCCGTCCGATCAACACATGGGAGGAACTGCAGTCCGAATTTTTGAAAAAATTCTTCCCCGTTGGCCGGACGAATGCCTTGCGCCACCCGATCACTCATTTCACTCAACAATCGGGAGAACCTCTTCACGAAGCTTGGGATTGATTCCTAGATCTCATGCGAAAGTGCCCCCATCACGGAGTTCCTAAGTGGGAACAAGTCCAGTCTTTTTACCAGGGACTCTGTGAGGATATTCGTTTATTCATCAATGCAACGTGCGGAGGAAACATCATGGGGCAACACGAGGACACGGTGTGGGAGATTCTCGAAAACATGTGCGAGAACTCCAAAAATAATGACTCCATGGGCTTATTCGACAGGACGAATGCCCGTGCATCGATGAATCTAAGAGGGACACATGAGATGCAGAACCTATCCACTTCCCTCGACTTGGAACTGATGGCCAGTCGGTTGGACAAGGTTTCTATCATAGAAAAGAAGGTAGACGAGCTAACGGGACATTTGCAGCAAGCCTCCTTTGCGCAAGACTCTTTTGCACGACTTCCTCTGGCAAGGGAAACTGTGCAAAACATCTATCACCAACCTACCAAGGGGATGGACCCATATCCACCCCCATCTGCCTCTCGGACGGGAGTGACCTCCGATCCATTCTACTCCAGTTGGGGGAACTCTGAACCCTTGTATTTTGACTTTCCTGAGGTTCCTAAGAACTGCGAGGACCTCAACGCCATCTAGAATGACCCATTCTCCAATACCTACAACCCTGGATGGCGAAATCATCCTAACTTTCAGTGGTCGGGAAATTCTCAAAGACCACCATATCAACCCCGTCCACAAGCCTCTCGTCCATTTCAGTCGCCTCAGCCTCGGCCCAATCCCACCTACCAATCCGGGCAAAACCAGGATCAAATGACTCTTATCCTTCAAGCACTGGCTGACATTCAAAAGACGAATGCGGCAATGCAAAAACAGCACAAGGACGAAATCACAGAGTTTCGCAACCAACTAGCCCAGATGGCAAATTCCCGCCAACCTGGCACCCTTCCTTCGCAACCTCTGCCGAACCCAAATAACGTGCTAACCCAGAAGCACGTTATGAATCCAAATTCGGGCCAAACACATGTGATTTATCAGGCCTCCGCTACTCCATCACCAGACGGGATGGAGGCTTCAACATCTTATGCGGGATTTCAGCAGCAGCCACCCCTCCTACCTAACCCAAATCAGGCCTAGTTGAACTCTGTAACAACACGTAGTGGTAAAATAACCCAAGACCCACATTATCCGAACCACTCCAAGCCTGATAATAGCCAAGACCCTAGGATAGTTATCCAAGATACTACTATCCCAGATCAAGAACCTGGACCTATCCTAGAGGAACCAGCTAGGATCCCATTTCCTGAGGCCTTGACCAAAGGAAAAAGAATAACCAAACCCGTGGCTCCCGAGGAGGATTTGGTCAAGCTCTTTGAACAGGTCCAGATAAACATCGTGTTGATGGATGCAATCCGCCACATACCGGCTTACGCAAGGTTCTTGAAAGACATATGCACACCTAAACGTAAGCTGCTAACCAAGGATGGGAATCCAATCGTACTGTCAGAGCAAGCCAGCTCTGTCATCTTGAGCAAACTCCCACCCAAGGCTAAAGACCTAGGAACTCCCTTGATTTCTTGTAAAATTGGTGAAACCCAATTTGATAGAGCCTTACTAGATCTAGGTGCCTCCATAAATTTAATACCTACATCCCTCCTTGACCACCTTGAAGAATCTGAACTTAAACCCACTGAGGTGACATTGCAGTTTGCCGATCGATCCATCAAGTCACCCAAAGGAATACTCGAGGATGTCATTGTTAGGGTAAGAGATTTTTATTTCCCAGTGGACTTCATAGTACTAGACATGGATGCACCTAAGAACCCAAGGGACACACCAATCATATTAGGGAGACCCTTTTTGGCCACTGCTAGGGCCAACATTAACTGTGAAGAGGGCCAGTTAGAATTAGAATTTGGGAATCAAAACATGAAGATTGACATTTTCAAGGCCCAGCAAGGGATTAATTGCAGGGTTATAGAGGAAATATGTGATGTCAAAGCTGTGGTTGATGAATTGCATATAGAGGACAACCTGATTATTCCTGATCAACCACTAAAGAATCAAAAACTGCTAACAGAGGAGTGCGAACATGATCTAGAAACACCTATGACTCCTACCATTGCTCCTGATGTAAACCCCGAACCACCCGTTGCTGCTGACAACCCTGTCATGGAACTCAAACCCCTTCTCGAACATCTGAAGTACATCTTTTTGGATTCAAATCAGATGTTTCCTGTGATTATCAATTCTCGACTCACACTTGACCAGGAACTCCGTTTGATTTCTGTTCTCCAGCAACATCGTAGAGCCATTGGATGGACTCTCGATGATTTGACTGGTATAAGCCCTTCATACTACACACATCGAATCTGCACAGAAGAAGGCGCACGACCTTCAAGAGAAATGCAAAGATGCCTAAACCCTAACTTGCAGGAGGTCGTGAAAAAGGAGATCAGAAAGTGGTTAGATGCAGGGATCATCTACCCAATCTCCGACAGTCGTTGGGTGAGTCCAATACAAGTGGTGCCTAGGAAGGCAGGACTTACCATCATCACGACTGAAATCAGAGAAGTCATTCCTACCCGAATAGCTAACTCGTGGAGAGTCTGCATTGATTACAGAAGACTCAATTCCTCCACGAAGAAGGATCATTTTCCACTACCGTTTATTGATCAAATCCTCGAAAAACTAGCGGGAAATAGGTTCTTCTGCTTTCTTGATGGGTATTCTGGTTACAATCAGGTGGCAATCCATCCAGAGGGCCAAGAAAAGACCACATTCACCTGCCCCTTCGGGATATACGCGTTTCGAAGGATGCCATTCGGTCTCTGCAATGCACCTGCAACTTTTCAGCGGTGCATGCTTGCCATATTCTCAGGTATGGTAGGTGATTATCTGGAAGTCTTCATGGATGATTTTTCAGTTTTTGGAGAATCATTTGACAATTGCCTCCAACACTTGGTCCAAATACTCAGGTGGTGCATCGAGGTGAATTTGGTTCTTTCCTGGGAAAAGAGCCATTTCATGGTGCCTGAGAGAATTGTCCTGGGACATCTAATCTCGGAGAAAGGCATCCAAGTGGATCGAGCTAAGGTTAACCTGATTTCCAAGCTTCCTATGCCTAGCTTGATTAAGGACATCCGATCTTTTTTGGGGCACGTCGGTTTCTACCGTCGATTCATCCCCGATTTCTCAAAAATCGCGCGCCCCTTGACCAAACTTCTTTCCAAGGATGTGCCTTTCGAAATTTCCAAGGAATGCACTCAAGCATTTGAGAGCCTACGTGACCGAGTCACCCAAGCCCTGATCCTACAGTCCCCTGATTGGTCTCAATCCTTTGAGATCATGTGCGATGCATCTGACTTCGCTGTAGAAGTAGTTTTGGGGCAGAAAATTGACGGGAAACCTGTG
Source organism: Thalassia testudinum (assembly GCA_037157565.1). Classification (NCBI taxonomy): domain Eukaryota; kingdom Viridiplantae; phylum Streptophyta; class Magnoliopsida; order Alismatales; family Hydrocharitaceae; genus Thalassia; species Thalassia testudinum. The sequence continues at coordinate 19,723,859 of JAZHRO010000063.1, forward strand.
GTCACTTACTACGCCAGCAAAACACTAGATGAGGCTCAGCGTAACTATACGGTTACTGAGAAAGAGCTCCTGGCCGTGGTATTTGCCTTGGAAAAATTCAGATCATACCTATTGGGTTCCCGTGTTATTGATTAGCCCATAGTTGTGGGCTATTTAACTATTTAAATGCCTAAACATTAGGATAATTCTAACATTTATTTAGCATAAATTAGGATGTAAATATATTAATTCATATTTTTAATTTAATTACATAATCCATACATTGCATTCATATTTTAAGTGCATTTAGAATTAGCCTAGAATGCCATTCATCTAATTAGTTAATTAATTAAGTACATTGTTTTAGTTAACATAAAACTTGAGGGTTTGTATATAAATAACCATAATATTTTAATAATATCCTTTATTCTTCTTCTTCTCAGCAATGGCTCGGCTATCGCTGCAACGCCCCCGTCCTCACTAAAAGCTCATTCATGTATCGGCGGAGAAGGTGGATCTGCTCCCGCCTCTCCATTCAAATTTGTGCAGGCCACTACAAAAGGAGGAGAGTGGATGCTGAGCGAGGCAGGCCTCCACCACTGACCCACCACTGTGCAGAGAGAACTCTCTTCCACTCCGTACTGCCGGCCTCTATCGTGGCGGCCAGTCTCCACCACCGTGGGCGTGTGGTGTGACAGGCCACACCGCCATCCGGAGCTCGCCCGCATTACCGCGAGCACCTTAGCATGCATCTCCCTCGCCGTCGTCACCAACCACCATCGCCGCAACCACCGTCACTGCAATCACCTTCTCATTCACATAAGACGTCCAGGAAATTTCCCGGACGTCTGAAGCTACCCGCTCACCTGCGATCACCTGCTTGCGTACCCGTCTGAACTCCACCTGCACCCGCACAACCACATCTGCCCATCTCACCATTCACGCCCGCACCACCACCCTCGCGCCTGTGCCTTCATCCGTGCGTGCCCACGCTAGCAGCGCCACCCACCAGCCTCCAGCGCAACCGCACCCACCATCAGCCTTCGCCATCTCCACGCCCACACGACCTCAGCCTGCAGCACCCACCTCCCGCGCCTGCAGCAGCAACCGTGCCTGCAGAACTCCAACAGCGCCTGCAGTCCACGCCGTTCACCCCCGCGCCTGCAGAACCGCCAGCAGCGCCCTCCGCCCGCGCTTGCTGTAGCCTGTGCACCCCCACCAGCTGCAACCGCACCTGCTCAACCACCTACAGACCCGTCCTCCCGCGCCTGCAGAGTCGTCTGCAGCAGTGCGCGAGCAGATCTCACGCCAATAGGCCGCACATGCTCACCGGCTGCAGCACCTCCGCCTGAGCTCATCCGGCCAGCTCCGGCCGCCGCGCGACTCACCGCCACCACCGATTCGAAGCTCTTGGTCCAAGGGACCTCCTCCAAGCTTCCCGTGCCCGGCCATCTGCTCCTCGTCGCGCAAGACAAAGGGGAAAAATTCTCCTATTTTGCTACAGTAAACCATCAATTAGAAATTACATTTTCTGCCATTGCCACTTTTTAATGATATTTTATTGATTCTGCATTGCGGAAAATATCCTCTAGTTTCTCATAATTGCCATTTCAGCATTGTTTCTTGCTTAAACCTTAATCTAAAGGCAATCTTGGCTTGATTCTTGTCCAAACTATCTACGAACGAACGTTTTTAATTGGTGCAAATTTTAATACGTCATTGCATCCCAGTGGATACGACCCGCTCCTCTGCGAGTGGTTATTTCTTGTTAAATATTGATTAGTCGATTTTTCCACCACATTAAACTACAAACGACTTTAAAATGGAAGATCGACTAGTCAAATGGCGCCGTTGTTGGGGAGGCAACGGACGCAATAATTTTGCCTAATTTTATTTTGATTATTTGTAAATTACATAGAGATTTGACCATTTATTATTTTCTTTTCTGTGCGAGAAAAATTATGCAAGAATCAGCCAGTGTGAGAGGCGACCCTTGACGTCGCCAGACGAGAAGTGGACGAGCAATTTTGAAAGGAGGAGAAGGACGAGGACGCGATGGACACCATTGTATTTAGTCGCTAGTTTAATTAAGACTAGAATTAAGACTGTAGACTTAATTTTTCATTGTAGATAGTTTGAAACCCTTATTCTGGGGCGTATTTCGAGGGTTTGTTCCCCGATTTTGTTTTGGGCTCGTGTTGGGTAACTTTTGGGAGCCTGTTCCCTTGTCTTTAGATTTAGGTTTATTTTTTTATTATTACTTTTATTTGCTTGTGCATAAGTAGTTCTAAAAAAAATAGAAAAAAAAAATGAGCTGCCCGCTAGAAGTTGCCTGCCCTAAGAGGAACCATTTAGGTCTGTTTGAGCAGCCTCTAGATTTACTTTTCTGCATTGCGTGCATTCTTGCATTGTAAATCGCTGGAGGCAAGGTACGCATTCTCTTACTTTGCATCCTATTTTTGATCACGCATTGCATTTGGGATTTAATGCGAAGACCACCTAATCTGTACTGAATAAATCTAACAAGTGGTCACATTTTCTTAGAAAAAGGACAAATCAAAGGAAGGACATTTTAAAAACCAAGGATTTTATTTTGAAACTTGGCGTGCGATTCAAAGTTGAAAATCTTTGACGGTGTATGCACACTTATTTCACTTGCACCACGGCACACTTCTAGACACTCCTTAGGTTTGGAAATACTAGGACAAGAGCCCTCCTTTCGTTGGATTCTGAAGTGTTCGGAACTTAAGATCAAAGGTTTTGTAAATCCAAAGAGGGGGATACCCTGTCACGGATTTTTGGGGGTAGTTGAGGAGCACCGCGAAAGCACAGCTTCAAAGGAAGGCTTAGGACTACTTGCATCCCTCGATCTTCCGTCTTTGGATTTACTTGACCATTTGAGATTTAGGGAAGAACACCTAAGCTCCAACTAGGTCTTCTTAGGCGAACCGTAGGATGACAATAGGTGCGTAATTGATTGGGCAAATTGTATTGTCACCTGCAATCTGACTTAAAATCAAAACCCTAAATTGGGAAAGACCTAAAAGGTCCTTTTTAAATTGTGTTTTGCTTGGGGAATTCTGATTGAAGTGTGAGTTAGAATGGACCACATTGCTTTTCATCCTTTCACATCTTGCCCACACCCTCACCCCCACTCTGCATCCTTCGATCCCAGACACCGAGATGGTCCATTCCTTGATGGACGTAATGACAATCATTGGGATCCATTTTACTCCTATTATAGGAGTATTGGCCTGGATAAGCCCCAAATCAGTGAGCAGAGCCTAGGAGCGGGATTTGCTTTGCCCAATATCCCACATACCAAAGAAATACCCAACCCACCCTCCCTGAAAAGTATTATGGTTGGACAAACACTCCTGGGTACTATGAGCCTGAGCCTGACTTCTCTCATGATAGAAATGACCTCTCCTCTTTGAAGATGGAAATACAGAAAATACAAAACGAAATGAGTGAATTGTTAGGAGAATCTTTGAGAGCAGGCCAACAAGAAAGAGATGAAATTAGCCACCCAATCTACCCCATTGAGGATGACGTACACACCTCTACAATAGATGCATCTCCCGTGGGAGAGCTACACTTTAAGTTGGAGGGAAATTCTAGGGAGAATAGCTACTTTTCGAGGATCGATTTTGAAACCTCCCCATTAGATAACAATTGCTTGAGCGATCTACACTTTAGGTGGGAGGAAAATACACATGACAGTAGCTATGCATTGGATGAAGAAAGGTGGCAACCCGAGGAAGATGATGATAAGGTTGAGTATCCACTTGAATTATATTGGAGTCAAAAGAAGGGAATGATGGTACCATTGGAAGACCTCGACCCAGATGATAGTATTTTCGTGACATTTGATGAAGTGGGTCAAAGTCAAGTTGTTAATCCTACCCTCCCTTCTGATCACGATATGGAACTCAAACCCACCCTTAAGGAACCTAACCCTAAAGAAATTGACCTATCTGAGGAGTCTGATGTTACCAGTGTAAACCATTTACCTCAGATAGAGCACCTTAGGGGATCTGCTGAGATATTAAATGATTCTAGACCTCGGGTACATGATGAATTGTGTGATGAGGAGGAGGACGAATTATATGAGGAACCTACATTCAAGATTTGGAGTGACACTAAGGGTGATTATGTCTTATTTGATGAGTTAGCCCCTGAGGATGTCACAAATTTGACCAAATTAGGTTTCCTTAGCACACCCATTGATGATATTTCTCCTCATGATAAAATGATGGAAAATTTGGAAGCAATTTCTAAGATTTATGTGGATTCACATATAGACTCCGGGGAAGATTTGAGTAAAGAACAAAAACCCGAGGATGACATTGATAGGATAATCCCTAGATCTGTTGCTTCCAACCTGCCTTCATTCACTTCGAAGTCACCCTCTGATTTGCTTATATCTGAAAGCGAAATTGTGACTCCTGATGAAGAGCAGGAAGATCCATGTGATGGTGCAAGGAATGCTAGGGATGAAATTGAGGATATAGAAAGAGTGTTTGGGATGGACACCAAGCAGATTAAACCCAACCTAGATCTTATGGCCATCCCGCAACATCGTAACTTAGACAACCTAGACGATCCTTGCCTTAGAGAATTTCTCACTTTTGTTCTGACTAGGGGCTTAACAGACCAATATTTCCTGTAGTGGAGTATCCGGTATGGATTGATGATTTCTTTAGTCAGTCCATTACCCTGGGGGTTTATCTCTGTACCATTGCTTCCCCATACCTTTTGGAGGATCCATATTATCCTCCCCCTACCCCTTTGGAGATTGTTTTACCTGTTTATCCTTTAGAACCTCTTCTGGTGACCTTGGAAGATTTCATTCCCATTTTAGTTGGGCGAGCATTTGCTATCGGGATTCATCATCAGCTCACCAACATCCTAGGTTACCTATTTTCTAGGCCAACTTTGCTTTGCTCATTTTTAGGGCCTATTTCTGCAATTCTTGAACTTGATTTGCAGGTTCTTTGTGAAGGTTTTCGGGCCCTACCAGGAGGGGGTGACGTAATAATTGCGGAATTGAAATATAATCTTACAAATAAGCAATGACACAAAGTACACAAGAATTTATTGGTGGAAACCCAAATCGGGTGAAAACCACCACCTAACCCTCTCGAGTTAGGATTTTCCGATCAACCAAGTTGATCAAAATCCACTAAATCGAATCACTTTAAACGAGGGTGATTCAACCTCAATACAACCACGCTACTTAAACGAGGGTAGCGTACCTCAACCCCTTCTCTTCACGAGAAGGATTTTGTCTCGCGAAGGAGACGGGAATTCGTAAAGTGAATACCCAACCAAATAACAAAGATAAAAGAAACAACAAGTCCTATAGAGCCAACAAAGTAATTTTGAACCAAGGTTCTATAGGAATTAAGAAACTCCCCTTTGCAGGGAGTGCGTCGAGTTGATGACGCGGTACGTGAGCCATGCGACGGCGCAACTTCGCTCTCGTGGACTACGGTGGGAGAGCGGGTGCGCAACAGCTTGATGCTCTTAAGAGAATGGAGCTTGAGCTTGGAGAGCAAGAGCTAGCTAGGACACAAGAGAGTGGAAAGTGTAATACAAATTGTTTCTTGTGTATCTTGGTGTCTCTAGGTGTTTCTTAATGTGTATTTGTGTTGCAAAGGTTCCCCTCTATTTATAGAGGCCTTAGGAAGACTTTGGAAGGCTTAGGAAAGGTTCTATAGCCGTTAGGAACAAAGCCCAAGAGAATCAGCCCGAAATCAGGAACAATCATTGTTCTGACAGGCTTATCAGACGTCTAATTCTGGCATCAGACGTCTGGAAGTTCACTTTAAGACGTCTGATTTCAAGGTCAGACGTTAGATTTTGGGCGGGTCTCTCCCTGACTTGAATCAGATCTAAACAGGGTTCTTGTGCAAGTCAATCAGACGACATATAGGACGTCTGGCACTATGTCTGGACGTCTGGAAACCTACTTTTACTGTGGGAATGGATTTTCCAAATGTTGCAACGGCTAGAAAATCTCTGAGAAGAGATTCTAGGTCAGCCGAGGCAAAATGGTCAATTATCAGACGTCTGGATAGTCCTATGGACGTCTGATAAGGCTCTAACGGTCATATCTTGAGTGTTTGCTAAGCCAGCCAATGGTCCACTAATTGGACGTCTGGCAAATCCATCAGATGTCTCCTAAGACGTCTGGTCTAAGGTCTGGACGTCAGATTTCATCAGACAGAACTAACTATGTCCAGCCTAATAGTTATCAGACGTCTGAAACAACGGTCAGATGTCTTAAAATACTTTATCAGACGTCTGATTTGGGAATTAGACGTCTGGAAACTCTGTTTGAACCCTATATTGGTTTTCTAAGTATTCTACAGAAAACCTAAGTATCCTAGGGTTGTGTAGGTGTTCCTAGGACTACTGTTAGGGTACTTTGAGGCTCTTTAACATGAATTATCTAAGGAAATAAAGAGCAACAAAAGAAACGAAAAATACAACAAGTACAAAAGAAGGAAATCTATCCTATTCTTCATTTCCTTCCATCTTTAATATATCGCTCCTCGCGAATCTCTTCTGTTCTCCATCAAGCTCGTCCAATCCGTCCTGGATGCGAGCTCAAACTCCGTCTAATCATGTATCCATTTGCGATTGACCTGAAATCTAGGACTCAAAGCGCAAATATTAAATGACACGTGTTTTGTTATCATCAAAACAAATGATCGTGGTGCTCTAGCGCCAACACTTTGGCTATTCAGCCCAGCTCTAACCCAGGTAATATCCTTCTATGCAATGAGGACATTGCAGATTTTAGGCATGGGGGTGTGTACTTGGGGATATACATAGCATAATTGCATACAATTGTACATATAAAAAAAAAAAAAAAGGTTTTGAGTTTAACTGGCTAGATCTTGCATTCTTAAGCAAATCAGAACTCTAGTGTAGACTAAATAAATTCTAGGGTCAAACTTTAGAATCTAAATGAGCTACTAGCTTTAGACCTTTAGGGTCCTTTTTGGACTTAAAAACTTAAGTAGGAGTTAAGTTGAGGACCATTCCTCAAGAGGTTGAGGAAGGGAAGCTAGGGTTTGAGTTAAAAGGTGGGGTAGTACCTGGAGTCTTATTCTACCTTTTGGTTTACGGGTCCTTGTAACCCAGGCATCCAAATTTCACACACTTGGTCTGGTAATCAACTTAATTTCTGTCTTTCTGAAAAGAGATTTGATTCACTTAGTTCTGACTTAAGAGAGGCTTGAAAACACATTTTGATTGGAAGAGTTCCCACCGCAGGAGAGGTCGAGTATATACTCACCTTGAGGATGCGATGATAACATATTACCTCCTCGACGCTTGTCTCTTAGGATATCCATCCTACTGGGGGCATGTAAGCACATTGCGCAGTTCAGGTACCATGGGCGGCCCTATCACGAAGTGCCGATTGCCATAGGCCTGAATTCTCTTAAGAAATCCATGGGCGATACTATCTCGAAGTGTCGATTGCCAGGAGTTCTTGGGGTCGTTATGGGCGGTGCTATCTCGAAGCATCGAAAGCCAGGCACCCTTCGAGGTATGGTAATGGGGATAATGAATCCGACACAAACTGTGTTGATAGCTAATCTGAGGTTAGACTTAGAAGAATAAAAAAAAAAACAAGTAAATAAAAAAAAAATCTTTTAACTCAAATAACTCAGACCAATACACAGGCACAGATGCTTTAATCTGAGGGATCATTAAACTTTTGGGTAGAGTCAGAAATCAGGGAAACTTGTGCCTGCAGCTCATCTTTAGCCAACCTAGTCTGTAACTTAGCAACTACTTAGGAACCTTGGGTCTAGAGCCTGAACTTAATATGCTTCTGAAGGAAGACTAAGTGAGTTGATTAGTCTACTTAGAGTGCTAGGTTTCGTTTAATTTTACTAGGGACTAGCAAAAAACTAGGCATGGGGGCATTTGATTAGCCCATAGTTGTGGGCTATTTAAGTATTTAAATGCCTAAACATTAGGATAATTCTAACATTTATTTAGCATAAATTAGGATGTAAATAGATTAATTCATATTTTTAATTTAATTACATAATCGATACATTGCATTTATATTTTAAGTGCATTTAGAATTAGCTTAGAATGACATTCATCTAATTAGTTAACTAATTAAGTACATTGTTTTAGTTAACATAAAACTTGAGGGTTTGTATATTAATAACCATAATATTTTAATAATATCCTTTATTCTTCTTCTTCTCAGCAACAGCTCGGCTACCGCTGCAACGCCTCCAACCTCACTAAAAGCGCATTCATGGATCGGTGGAGGAGGTGGATCTGCTCCCGCCTCTCCATTCAAATTTGTGCAGGCCGCTACAAAAGGCGGAGAGTGGATGCTGAGCGAGGCAGGCCTCCACCACCGACCCACCACTGTGTAGAGAGAACTTCTCTCTTCCACTCCATACTGCCGGCCTCTACCGTGGCGACGAGTCTCCACCACCGTGGGCGTGTGGTGTGACAGGCCACACCGCCATCCAGAGCTCGCCCGCATTACCATGAGCACCTTAGCATGCATCTCCCTCGCCGTCGTCACCAACCACCACCGCCGCAACCACCGTCACTGCAATCACCTTCTCATTCACTTAAGACGTTCGGGAAATTTCCCAGACGTCTGAAGCTACCTGCTCACCTGCGATCACCCACTTGCATACCCGTCTGAACTCCACCCGCACCCGCACAACCACATCCGCCCATCTCACCGTTCACGCCCGCACCACCACCCCCGCGCCTGCGCCTTCATCCGTGCGCGCCCACGCCTACAGCGCCACCCACCAGCCTCCAGCGCAACCGCGCCCACCATCAGCCTTCGCCATCTCCACGCCATCCAAACTGTGCACGCCCTCCTCAGCCTGCAGCACCCACCTCCTGCGCCTGCAGCAGCAACCGCGCCTGCATAACTCCAACAGCACCTGCAGTCCACGCCATTCACCACTGCGCCTGCAGAGCCGCCAGCAGCGCCCTCCACTCGTGCTTGCTGCAGCCTGTGCACCCCCGCCAGCTGCAGCCACACCCGCTCAACCGCCTATAGACCCGTCCTCCCGTGCCTGTAGAGCCGTCAGCAGCAGCGCGAGAGCAGATCTCACGCCAACAGGCCGCGCGTGCTCACCAGCTGCAGCACCTCCGCTGGAGCTCGTCTAGCCACCTCCGGCCGCCACACGACTCGCCGCCACCACCGATTCGAAGCTCTTGGTCCAAGGGACCTCCTCCGAGCTTCCCGCGCCAGGCCATCCGCTCCTCGTCACGCAAGACAAAGGGGAAAAATTTACCTGTTTTGCTACAGTAAACCATCAATTAGAAATTACATATTCTGCCATTGCCACTTTTTAATGATATTTTATTAATTCTGCATTGCGAAAAATATCCTCTAGTTTCTCATAATTGCCATTTCAGCATTGTTTCTTGCTTAAACCTTAATCTAAAGGCAATCTTGGCTTGATTCTTGTCCAAACTAACTACGAACGTACGTTTTTAATTGGTGCGAATTTTAATACATCATTGCCTCCCTGTGGATACGACCTGCTCCTCTACGAGTGGTTATTTCTTGGTAAATATTGATTAGTCGATTTTTCCACCACATTAAACTACAAACGACTTTAAAGCGAAAGATCGACTAGTCAGTTATCATATACTTGGATCACACAGCTGTGAGGCATCTCCTTGCTAAGAAGGACGTGAAACCTCGATTAATCCAATGGATCTTGCTATTGGAAGAATTTGACCTCGAGATTCGCGACAAGGCGAGAAAGCAAAATGTGGTAGCCGATCACTTGTCCCACCTTCCTTCTGAAATTATTGATCCTTCCGGACCTATTACAGAACACTTTCCTGATGAGCACCTCCTGACTATCAATACAAGTCTTCCATGGTTCACTAATATAATTAATTACCTAGCATCACATCAGATTTCGTCCGATTGGCTGAAGGCCAAAAAGGACAGATTGCGTTCCGATGCCAAGTATTACCTATGTGAAGACCTGTATCTATTCCGCATTGGTGCTGATCAGATAATCCGCCGGTGCGTCGCGGAAGTGGAAATCAAAGACATACTCTCATTCTGCCATGACCAGGCATGCGGTGGACATTTTTCAGGACATAAAACTGCATCAAAAGTCCGACAGTGTGGCTTTTACTGGCCCACAATTTTCAAGGATGCATACGATCACTGTAAGGCATGTTCCCATTGCCAGACTCTGGGCAACATGAGCCATCGAGGCATGATGCCTCTACAGCCGATCCTGGTATGCGAAATTTTTGATATTTGGGGGATTGATTTCATGGGACCCTTCCTAATCTCGGATGGCTTCGAATACATCTTACTCGCAGTTGACTATGTTTCTAAGTGGATAGAAGCCATTCCGACCCGAACCAACAATCATAAAGTCATTATAAAATTCCTTGATCAAAACATTTTCTCAAGGTTCGGGATTCCGCGTGCTGTAATTTTCGACGGAGGGACCCATTTTACAAACGCTCAGTTCAGGTCACTGATGACCAAATACAGGGTGTCACACCGAATCTCTACTCCATACCACCCCCAAACTAATGGTCTAGCTGAGCTATCTAACCGAGAGATCAAGAAGATCCTTCAGGTTACTATTCGACCTGATAGAAAAGATTGGTCTTCTCGGCTTCCGGAAGCATTATGGGCCTATAGGACCGCCCACAAGACCTAATTAGGAATGTCTCCCTTCAGACTAGTGTACGGGAAGGCATGTCACCTCCCCGTTGAGTTGGAGCATAAAGCCTATTGGGCAATACGGACCTATAATCTTGACCCTTCTAAGGCTGGAACCCATAGAAGACTTCAAATGAACGAGATCGATGAATTACGCCATGACACGTATGAGAACTTGCGAATTTACAAAGAACGGGTTAAAGCTTTTCACGACAAACACATCTCTAGAAAGGTCTTTCATCCTGGTCAAAAAGTTTTACTCTTTGATGCCTGACTAAAATTATTCCCAGGGAAGCTATGATCCAAGTGGGTCGGACCCTACCTTGTCCAACAAATCTTCGGAAATGGAGCCATTGAAATTAGCCCACTCAGCCACGATTCTGAACCCTTTGTCGTGAACGGTCAGAGACTCAAGCCGTTCATTGACATGACTGATATAGATTTGGCTGAGTCATCCTTTACCCTCCATTCCTCCTGAGCTCATTGCGCCCAGCCGATGGCGTAAAACTCAACGCTTAACAGGAGGCAACCCGTCATTCTTTGAAAAACCCGAAACCTTTTCTGACATCTCTATGCGGAACTCATATTGCACTTTAGGGTTCATCCATTAGAATAGCCGAATTCACCTCAGGTATACCTACCCACGATTAGAAATCGTTCGCAACAAGTCACTTCGAGCCATTCACTCACCACACACCTGTCCTAATGCATGAACTAAGCTAAATTAGAACCCACCTAATTTACAATGGGGACATTGCAAATCTTAGGCAAGGGGGGGTATGAAAGTGCAAAATGTCAGAAAATTCATATCAAGAAAGGGTTTCTTAAAAAGAAAAAAAAAAAGGACTTGATAGAGGGGAGGAACAATTCAGGGTCATACAAATGAGAGGAAGAAAAGAGAGCAAAATGACAAAAAGGAGCACAAAAGGAAAATAAAAAGAAATAGTCATTAGTAAAAGATTAAGGGGTTAACTGAAGTTCTAGACCGAATCAAGAAAAAGAAAAGAAAAGTGCTACGGAGATATAACAAGAGGTTAGCAGGAACTTTGGTCTTAGGCCTCTTGGGCTAGTATCGTTAGATTAAAAATTCACGTATCCATTAAAATCTAGATAGTCCTCAAGAGGTTGAGGAAAATGCGAAGTTTGAGTATTAGGTCTAAGGCTTAGGAAGTATTCAACCTCGTTAACTGACCTCTGGTTTGCGGGATTCGGTAACCTAAGCACCCCAAATTCACACACAGTTTGGTTCAGTGTGCATAAACATCCAAATCACGCAAAAAGCATTAAATGTTCTGAAAAGGTCACCTAGATTAGGAGCGGCCATTCAACACAAATTGATTTGGACGAGTTCCCAGCGCGGAGAGGCGGGAAATTCCCCTCGAAGATGCGTAACAACATATCTCTCCTCGGTGCTTGCCCCTTAGGATATTTAAATATCCTACTGGGGGCATGTAAGCACTCTGCTGGTTCAGATGCCATGGGTGGCATTATCACGAAATGTCGATTGCCAGGGTCTGAATTTGCCCACGGAACGCAATGGGCGGGATTATCTCGAAATCTCGAAAGCCAGGGTTCCGGGGGTTGCCATGGGCAGGATTATCTCGAAATCTCGAAAGCCAGGGATCCTTGAGGATTGATGATGGGGATGAGGAATCCGATACAGACAGTGTTGTGAAGCTAATTCGAAGCTAGAAATAAAAAGAAAAGAGAGAGAAAATCTCTCCAAATAAATAAATCTTCTATCTCTCTCTTACAAAAAAAAAAACGCACTGCAAACTGAATTTAGGCTAAAAATGTCTCTAGCACGGGTGCTTTAACTGCGGAGTCCAACAAACCCTAGGTTAGTTTTTGTGGGCCGTAGAAACCTTTGTAGAGGACTGAGGCTAAAGCAGAATAGGTCCATATTTTGGTTGGTACTTGAGTACCTCTAGGCCTATTGTCAGCATTCCTACCCAATGACAAAAGGAAAAGCACTTGTCATTGTTGACAGACATTCAGGGTCTAGAATGGAAGTTAAAACTTTGAAATTTTGCTAAGGGACTAGCAAAAGCTAGGCATTGGGGTATGATGAGAGCCTCATCATGAGTCATAACTAGCTCATTTTGACCCAATAAAGAAGATAAAAGCTCCTACATAACCTAGAAGAAGGCTTAACTGAAGGAACAAGTGCTCTGAGAAGAAAACATGAAATAAAGGTTAAAACTGTAATTTTACCATTGCAGTACATAAACGAGATTTCTTAGAGGCAAAACATATGTCAAATGGTCTAAATGAGATAAAAAGTGGGTTGAGTCAATCAGAAATGGGTTTATGTGCAATCTAAGAATTAAATGACACTTGGTAACCCTAAAACTGACCCGCATAAATTAACAAGGTTTCGGTCAGAATAAAAATCAAGTAAATCCTCTAAAAATCATGTAAAAACATTCTCTAGGGTTTAGAACACTTAATTTGTCCCTTGGAACCCAGTTTGACCTAGATTAGGGTCGTAGCTCTTCAATTAACCTAATTTGGGCTTTTACGCAAAATTTCCAGTCAAACGAGGTCAAACCTAAAATCCAACTTCACCATTGGATTCCATAGGTCCAAATTAGGTTTGTACCAAAATTTGGACCTACGGGGAGGTCATCTTGACCTACTTTGCAATTTAGTACACCCAAAGCACAATTTGGTCCCTATCTTTTGAATATCTTTGCACAGAGCCCCCTAAGTTTTTCACCCCCTTTGCAATCCGGTCCTACCGCCATTGTTAGGGCAGAACCAAGCTCCGGCGAGGTTTAGAGAAGGATTACTCTCTAATCCCTCGGAGATTCCCTCCTAGAAATGGAAGGGGGATTCTATGAGGAATTCCCTTCCTTCTAAAGCCAATTACAGTCGCTGGTGTGAACCCAGTCTCTCATGTGAACGCACGAGAGATTTAGGTATCCACCCTCTTTCCAACTCCGACGAGCCGGCGGAGGTGATTGCACGGTCTCCACGCGCTAGAAGGTTCGGCCAGCGCCTATAAAAGGCTCCCCAGACCCTGCTGCAGAACCGAAGCTTGATTTTGACGGAGATCCCCTCCAATTTCCCTCTCTCCCATCTCCGGCCAAAAGACCCGCAAGCTCTGGCGACCTCTCCTCCTTCTCGTCACTCTGCTGCCATACCAGCAGCAGAGTCAACTCCGCCGCTTCCTCCCACGTCGCGTCGTACCAAGTGCACGTGTTCCTGACCTCTTCCTCGTCGCGGCTCCCTCCCTCAGGGTCCTTCTTCCCCGACGATGGCAGTTACGCGCCGTCCACTCCGCTGCCTCCCTTCCTTCCAGATCACCCTAGATACCCTCTCCATCCTCTCCTCTCTCTTTTCCCCCTGCTATTTTATCTGATTACCCCCCGACAGTGCCTAACCACCTCCATCGTCCTCGCCTCTGACCGACCTTCGGCGAGCCTCCCACACCACTCCGCCCCTCCACAACACCCTCGTGAGCTCCGCCCCACCACCAGGAACTCATTCCACCCCTCCACTGCCACTCCAGACCCCCACAGTAGCCCCCCGAACAACCCCACACCTTCGGCTACAGGTTGACCTCGGCACGAACGCCTAGGCCGACCTGCAGCCTGCAGCACCGCCCACTGCCTTCGCCATGCCACGGTGAAAGTTTCCAGTTAATCTGATTGGGCCAATAGGCCGTTCTTGTGTGTGACAGGTTGTAGCTCCTGCCGCCATTGACGGTCGAAGCAGCGAGGAGCTTGTAGCAGCTTCAGGCACCAGGGCTTCCAGGCTGCAGGTGCAGCAGGTGCATGCAAGTGTTGCAAAGCGACTGAGGCCAGCAAGTTGTGCTGCGAAGCCAGCAGCTGGGGCAATTGCATGACAAGAATTCTGTGGGTGCGTGTGAAAGCAGGACTGACCAAATAGTCCCACATCGTGCACCTGGTCCTGGGTGCGAATCCGACCCGACTACCCATGTGGCTCTGGGAGAGCGCCCTTGAGTGAATTGCTTGTGAGAGAGAGAGACGCTTGGGTAGAGGGACGGGGGTAGGTTTTGCTTTGGCTGTGGTGTGTGCAGGAAGGAAGAAGCAACGGAAGCAGCGAGCACTTAGCAGCTGCAGAACAGGAAGAGAAGAAAGAAGAAGAGGTTGTGTAGCAGAAAAAGAAGGAGAAGCTTTCGTAGAGAACCAAAGAGAAGGAAGAAGGAAGGCAAGGCAGAAGAAAGAGAAGAACGAAGAGAGGCCAAGTGAAGACTGCAAAGATTAGAAGAAGAAAGGCAAGGCAGGAGAAGAAATAAGAGAAAAGAAACAATGGCAGGAAGAAGAAGCCTACACAAGACAAGAAGCAAAGGCAGAAAGAGAGAAGAGCAGCGAAGAAGAAGAGAGAAAGGAGATTACATTTAAGACGTCTGATACAGAAATCAGACGTCCAATTCTATTTTTCTTTCACAAATCCTTTTTAAAATTCTCTCTTTGAATTAATCCTTTTCATTTAACAGTTGTATTCTTTGGTTTTAAAAAGTACTGAGCTTGCTCCCCGTGTTCGACCTCGGATACTCTAGTTTTTTGAGTAATAAAATTCTTTAGATTTGTTTAAACGTTTTGTCGGTTATACTACAACGTGATATACTTTAAACCCGCACAAAAACGTGAGAACACCAAGGTGGAAAGATTTTTGCACAATGTGCCTGCCATGGAAGGCTTTAACCCACTCTTTGTAGGTACGCGAGTTCTCATATGCATCATTGCGTAGTTCCTCGATCTCACTTAATTGCAACCGATGGTGTATTCCAGCCTTCACTAGATCTAGATTGCATTTCTGTACTGCCCAATAAGCCTTGTGCTCCATCTCGACAGGAAGGTGACATGCCTTAGCATACACTAATCTGAAGGGAGACATGCCTAACTGGGTCTTGTTGGTGGTGCTATAAACCCACAAGGATTTTGGAAGGCAAGTAGACCAATCTTTTCGATCTGGTCGAACAGTGACCTTTAGGATCTTCTTGATCTCTCGATTTGACAATTCTGCCAGTCCATTAGTCTAGGGGTGGTAAGGAGTCACGATACGATGCGATACCTTGTATTTGTTCATCAAGGACTGGAAGTGCACATTGGTAAAATGAGACCCACCATCGCTGATGATGCCTCTAGGAACACCAAATATGGTAAAGATGTTCTCTTAGATAAATCAGAGGACAACTTTATGATCACTCGTTCTCGTGGGGATGGCTTCAACCCATTTAAAGACATAATCAATAGTGACTAGAATGTATTCGAAGCTGTTAGATCCGAGAAAGGGTCCCATGAAGTCAATTCCCCATATGTCAAAGATTTAGCACACAATAATTGGGTTTAAGGGCATCATATCCCGCAGGCCCATGTTGCCCAGGGTCTGACAACGAGCGCATGCCCTAGAATATGTCTATGCATCTTTGAACAAAGTGGACCAAAAGTACCCACACTGGAGAATTTTCGCTGCAATTTTACGCCTAGAGAAATGGCCACTGCAAGCCTGGTCATGATAGGATGACATTACGTCATTGACCTCGTCGTCAGGAATGCATCTCTGGATCACTTGATCATTGGCAATGTGGAAAAGGTATGGTTCCTGCCAAATATAGTACTTGGCCTCAGCAGTCAGTTTATCCCTCTTGGAAGTTAGCCAGTCTAGCATAACTTTCCCCGTAACCAAGTAGTTCACAATATCAACAAACCAAGGGAGATTGTGAATGGCTAGCTGGTGCTTGTCTGGAAAATGCCCGATGATTGGACCAGACGGGTCGATGACGGAAGAAGGAAGACGGGATAGGTGGTCAGCTACCACGCTCTGTTTTCCCGCTTTGTCGTGAATCCCAAGATCGAACTCTTACAATAGCAAGATCCAATGGATTAGTCGAGGTTCCGTGCCCTTCTTCACAAGGAGATGCTTCACTATAGTGTAATCTAAGTATATGATAACATGGGAACCCAAAAGATATGATCTGAATTTTTCCAAGGCAAATACCACTGTTAGTAGCTCTTTCTTAGTAACTGTATAGTTACGCTGAGCCTTGTCAAGTGTCTTGCTAGAGTAGTAAATGACCACAGGTTTCCCATCTATTTTTTGCCCAAGTATCACCCCTATAGCATAATCAGATGCATCGCACATGATCTCAAAGGGTTGAGACCAATCAAAGAACTGTAGGATAATTGCTTGGGTAACTTGATCACGTAGGATCTCAAATGCCTGAGTAATAGAGTGATCTTCGTTTTCATTGAAAACTTTAACATAAAATGTTGCGTCGTTGTAGTATGTCACATGGTAGAAAATGACTTTTCGAAATGTTTAATTATTCAAAATCTAGCCATGAAGATAGTTAGGTCATCTCCACAGGGAGGAATTAGCCTATTGCACTAGTGAGTGGTGCCTCAATTATTCAGGAAACTTAATGGGTGTGCATGCTAATTCATTCAATTCTTTTTCAACATAAATCATTATTTATGTAATTAATTAAGAATGTAGGTGCGTACATACAAAATCACCATCATTGAAATATGTCAATCATGATTTTGATACTGATAAGCACCGTCAATCTTAATAAAAACAGAACTTGTTCCCCTTAACCTATATCCCCTACGCTATCACTTTTTTGAGATAAATGCAACTATACATAATTTGAATAAATCAGAGGGATATCCATGCAAATCCATCGTAATATATTAATTCAATAAGTAAATAGTAGAATTTGCAGTGCATAAGGCGTAAATAGAAATTGGAGGAAGAACAGAGGATTCTTCCTCTTTCCACTTCGCGCACGGGAAGGAGCACTAGAGGGCGTACTTCGTGCGGTGGATGTCGGTCAGCTCTTGGCTGTTGCGTTGGTGGTGTCGGCGAAGGCGGAGGCAACCGGAGGTGCTGGCAGCGATGAGGAGAAGGTGCGATGACCGTAGGTTGTTTCCACTGTTTAGAGCCATTGCTGGTGGTGCAAGCCACACGAGGAGGTCGGCAGCTGTCAGCGAGAGGCCGCATGTGACTGTGGAGGCATGTCAAGGAAGAGGTGGTTGCACCGTGGTGGTTGATGGGTTCCTTCGGGAAGTTGCAGTGGGTGGGGGCTATTGGAAGGAGAGGATGAAGATGAAGATGAAGAAGACGGGGAGTGACTGTCCTACTGTGGCGATGGCATGCAGCGTGCGCGTGACTATGGTGTGATGGTGGCACACGTAGCTGGTGGCTAAGGTCTGAAGGTGCTATGGTTGCGGTCATTGTTGAGAAGGTGTTGGGTTCCCTCCTTGGTTGCAGTAGGTGGAGGAAGAGGATGCACTGGTGTTGGTAGCTAGCGGGTGAAGGCAACGTGCACGGTGTCACCTTGCACGCCTATAGTCGATGAAAGGTGTAGATCGCCTGAGCCGCATGCAAGCCTCTGACCACGGTGTACGCTCCGGCCACGGTGCCGATGGATGAAGGAGAAGATCCCCTGCGAGGGGAACAGATGAAGAACTCCCTATAGGGAAGAGGAGATAAACTACCATTGCCTGTTTCTCTATTGCGATTTCCTCTCTCATTCTATTTCCTCTGAGATCTCCTCCCTTCTCCAATGGCAGCAGTGAGGTGGTGGCTTTGGAGGAGGTGATGTGGTGCATTTGAAACCCGTCAGTTGCATCAGATGTCCAAAATAATCTTTGGACATCTTAAAAATTAAATTTGGCTATGCTTGAATTCCTGCAATGTATATAATTATTTATAATATCACATAAACTTTACAAATATAAATTATAAAGTACACATTTATTCTATAATCAAATGAAAATATTAATATACTCTAAAATGTAGGACTAACCAAGTTAGGCTAAAATTAATCCAATAAATTAGACTCATCAAATACCCCCATGCCTAAGTTTTGCTAGTCCCTAGCAAAAGTGAAAAATAATAGAAATAACTAAAAGATTTTTTCTTTCCTTATATCAAAAATTTAGAGATCCAGACAAATGTGAAGTGATAGTAGCCTAAGTAATGGATCCAAGTGAAAATAACCAACTTACATTTGCAGTTTGTACTTATCCCTTGGTAAATATTTCTATCGGGATAGGAAACTACTTCCCTCGGGGATAAAGTACAAAATAATATGTAATTTGACCCTGGCCTTTTTGGCTTAGGTAGGTGATTGTTGAAACTACTAGTTGCTGTGCCAACGTATTTGGTTTTGAAAACCTATCATTGTAGTTTGAAAGCGAAAAACTCGTGTTCAACAAATAAAATTTATACAAGAGTAGAAATCCCGGGTCGAACTCAGGGAGGTGGACGTTTGATTTAAAAATACATGTTTAATTTATTTGTCAGGAAGTAAATTAATTGATTAGAAACTATCTATCTATTTACACTAAATAGAAGACAGAGAGAGAATGAGAGAGAGAATATCACAAACAAAAACCAGAAAGAGATGTAGAATGAACATGGAACTCATTAAAGAGATTGTTCGTTACACTAAACATTACAACTAGAAAGTAGAAAACAATTACACAAGAAAGTAGTAAATCTACTATAGAAAGCATTAAAAAGAATGGAGAGAGAATTATCCTCCTCGACGGTCGCTTGGAGGACGAGCCGGATGGGACGACACCTGGAAGACGGGGAACGGGGCAGGACAAAGGAGGACGAAGCGGGAAGAACAGGAACAGGGCAACATGTCATCGTCGTCGTGAGATCCAGTTCTAAAAGGGGGACAAAAATTGGACTTTATCTCTTGAGAAGCATCCCGGGTGTGGGACAAGATTCTCTTGAGCTTTGGAGAGGGAGAGAAGAGAAAGAAGGGATCCAAAATTTTGTATGGAGGGGGTCTCCTTTTATAGTTGCAAGGAGTGAGGGCAATTTGGTCATTACAAGTTGAAAATCATTAATTTAGGACCTTTAGTGAAGGATAAATCCATCACTAAAGGCCTGAACGTGGTCTTAGTGGGGCGGCGCGCGCGTGCTCGCTCATCTACCCACGCTCAATGCCTTTCCACATTCCTTAAATCTCGGCCGTTCCACCGTGAGATCGAACGGCTGAGAGCGCTCCTCACTGCACCTCCTCAATGCTCGCTCGTGTTTGCGATCCAGCGCCTTCACCGCGCATCTAATTGTGCTTGAGCTCTATCGAGCGCATGCAGCCGCTCGATTGCGATCGAGCACTCCTCACACCCGCTCGCTCGTACACCCCTCGCCTTCTCCTTACGGCTCAAACCAACACCCAACCACGAGCGAGCGCTCTATCCACTGTGCTATGTGCATGGATGGGTAGGTTTAGTGTCTTCTGGTCACGGGCCCTGGACTGTTGGATTGAGATCCAACAATCGAGATTGCTTCTTCAAATGGCCTTCAGAAGTTGAGGGTGGTCAGTTGAGTGCCACTCTCAGCTGTTGGATCTTGATCCAACGGCGGAGATGTGTGGGCGCTAGCGACTTTAGAAGTTGAGGGTGGCTGAGATGATGTCACGTGGTGCCATCTTGGCCGTCCATCTTTGGATGATGTAGATGGTGTCACAGTTGTTCGATTGAGTCGATTTTCGTGTTGTTAGGCTACGATCGTCGATTTGAATCCATCCATGTAGTCAGATTTGTCGTTTGATGTGTAGATTCATACCATCTTCACCGTTGATCTTCTAGGATTCCCTAGTCTCTATCTGATGCTACAGATGTTTGATTAGGGTGATCTTGGAGTCGTTGAACTCCAATCATCGCCCTGATTAAATCTATACGATTGGATCTTCAATCCGATTAAATCTATACGATTGGATCTTCAATCCGAGGCCCCGATAAAAAAATTTGCCCTGTCCCTGAACATAAAAGGAGACAATTAACTTCCATTTTATTCAAGCTAATCGAAATGCAAGATGATGCATGCTATGCAATATTTATAGTATGCAATGCAATTCTATGCTTAAGAACATGCATAAATAGACATCTTATGTAGTGTAAACATGTTTACATCACACCCCTATGCCGATCTTTTGCTAGTCCTTAGCGAAAACTATATGCTATTTATAGAAGAATCAGGTTGGATTATTTGGACATGAGTTATTTTCAATCATTAAGAAAATGTTTACTTAAGATCTGAACTTTGAAAGACACAACAATGCCCGAGTATCTACCAAAATGCAGACCGCCTGAAGCCCTCACCTTATTCAAAGAAAATTTTCTTTTTCTCTTTTTCTTCCTTTCTAATATTTTTTTTGGATTTTCGAGTTTTAGGATTTAAGAGTGACCTTCTATGGCCATTCAACTCACCCAAGATTTGATGAGAACCCTAAGTTATAAGCATCTTATTGTGAATGTGATAGACTCGTTGATCGGCAGTTAAAACAGACTTCGGGTTTCTAAGCCTCTAAGTGACCTTGAAAAGAGATTCTGCCTAAAGGTGTATTTTTAGAACCGGTAGCTTTCTCGCTACTTTTATTTTTATGGGGTCAACACAAGGGTGAATCCAGTATATATCTCCTTGGTTTATTCTACTTCTCCGCTTCTTCCTAAGTGTTTTGAAAATTTTCATTGCATTTATTGAGCTGGGTTCCGGACAACCGGTCAATAAGCTGTTACCACCAACAACTTGCTTTCCACACTTGTGCGGCGAAGTGTGGCTTTTTTTTTTCTTCTCTCTTTTTCTTTTTCTTTTATTTTTGAGTTTCTTTCCCTCTCTATTTTTTTTTTAAAGTAGGTGGCTTCCCTAGTCTATGTTCTACCTAAAGGCAACAAAAAGAGAATGGTCTAGTGACTGGGCTCTGGACAACCTACCTATGGGCTATTACCCACAATAACTTTCCAGCCATATCACCCTAGAAAGTTCATTAGCTACCCAATTTTCGTTAATATCGTCAAACAATGAGTCAGTGCAAAGAAAGTGTGTAGATGCTTTAGGCTTAAAGTTCCCTCAAATCAGAGTGTAGATTGATAAGTTGTGTACTTATCACCCAAACTTATTTACTCCAATTACAGTAGAATTAATATGGTGAGGACTCGAAAAACAAATCCACATTTTAGTGGATACACGGGTCGATTAAGTCCAAAGACCTGAAGGGTCTTTGTGTTCAAATCATAATGTAGTATTTCCTAAGATTGAAAATTTTCTTAAACCCAAGTTCTCTTTCCTAATTCCACAATTTCTTTTAATATATATAAATAAAAGAAAAAAAAATCTACGGAGCTGACAAATAAATTCAGAGATGAATATCAACCCCCCCACGCCTATCTAATACAATGCCCTCATTGTATTAAAATGACATAAAATAGAGTGGAATATGGTAGAAAGCACCTGAATTGCATGAATGTCAGGTCCGCTCTGAGATAAACAAAAGTTGTATACGTGTTGAATTTAGTGCCTCCAACTAGGCACACTATACAAAGAAGAGAAATAAACAATTCACAAGTGCAGATCAGAATCAGAATAAAGAGAAGAAACCTCTGACCTGCCAGCAGATGTCCACAAATGTGGACCATATTGTGGTGCAATCCCATACCCCATAATTGAATATCTATGGTTCTGGATAAAAATTACCCAAAACCTAAAATCAGTATGCAAGTGGGGACGGGCCTGCGATTTATGAGGATGCAACCCAAGACCAAAAAGTCAAGTTACAGAGAATTCAAGCTCCAAAGGATAATCAATGAATGTGTGCTTGGATTGGACATCCTCAGAATAGATGTCGTAAGGGTCCTGGTTTGATGGTTTCAGGTGAATTGGAACCCATAGACTTAGTCTTCTATTTCCTCCAAAGTTCGCTTCCCAAATCAGAACTTCCCACCTTCTGTTCTCCTTATTCAAAATGTCAAGTTTTCGGACCTCTTGCATATTAATCACTCAGTCTGAAATCTCCAAGTCTAAAAGATGTGGCTGAATCATAATTGACTTGGGTCTAGTTATCTAAAAAATAGAATCATCAATAAGCTCAATGGGGTGTAAATGACAATCAGGGCATTGGATTGAATCCTCCAGAAAATGCGATTCTGGATCCGTAATGTGAGCTCTAATAAGATTAGTTTCCTCAGTTATTAGGCTATCAAATGATCTTTCAGATTCCTCAGGCCCAATCATCTCACAAAAATCATGTTCTATAAACTCGCGTGAGACTTCGCAACTTGGATCTTCACCATCAGAATCAAAGAAATCAAATCCGTATTAATTTATGTCCCAAAATCATCTGTCATTTTCTGGTACATGGAGTCATATGTTTCCTCGTACCTCGGCTCAAGGATTTTAGGTGAAGAAATCAGATCATCCTTAATTGGTTGCTTTAATTCAATCTGGTCAGTCTCGTAACACGTGTCACCCCCAATAGGTGCCTGAGTGAGTTCTGACATTGGCTCTTATGAAGGGAGTTCATCATGGGAATCATCCCATGATTGAGCTAAAGCAACCACAAATCTCATCTTCAATTTCGCTAACTTCCCAAGTAGAAACTCACCCAGGTTCTTATCCTTAACATCCTGGAGCCAATCAAACAAATGCTTGTTCAAATCATCAATCATTTCAATCAGGGGCTCTAATCTTTCAATGCAAGGTATTGGTTGAACTTCTAAAGATTGTATGATATTCCTCAAGTTGGCCAGAACCTTATCTTGAACTTGGTTACCCTAAACCAAATGAGTTGGTTCAGGGTTGGGCTGGTTTGGGCTTAATGTAGAGGAGTTAATGAATTGAGATTCGTTATACTCTTCCTAATAATAGGTCATTTGGAATGTTCAAAAGGTGGTGATGACCTAAAGGCAGTGTAATTAGAGGATGGGTAAGGATCAATGTATCCTTCTTGATTGTAGATCGTATTAGGTTGCCCATGAAAGGTTGACAATCTATAATCGATGTGGCTCTAAGAAGGATAGAAATCACAATTATAGTGTTCAGGGTTAGACCTTAAACACGGAGGTCTGGAACTGTATCCCCAATCCAAGTTATCCCAACTAACTAATGGTTGATTACAGTACGAGTCAGGATAATCGTCATGTTGAGGATAATTCAAAGCATGAGGGAAAGAGTGAGAATGCGTATAATATGCGGAAGGATTCATGAGAGACAGGAGGAAGAAAGGTGCCCTGCAATACAAGCAATCAAACCTGTCCTTATGTTGGCTAGCCTAAAGACCTACAGACTCCTAGAACCCATCTTGAGATAAAGAAACAATTTGACCTACTTCTGTCTGTTCAATCCAACCAGTTAGAAGGAGGGACTGGGGAGAAGGTTCTTCCTTCGGTTTGCGCCTCCAGTTCCTAGTGTACCCCCCAGCCGTGATCATTTGATTCTACTCCCCTAGCTAGACATCAGATTGAGCAGTAGAAACAGACTAATCAAAAATAATCTCGTTCTGGGCTCCGAAGAGCGAGTCAAATCCTTAAGGCCAATGTCTACTCTGTTTTATTTAGGGCTAGGTTTGAATGTGTTTTGGAATATGATGGGCCATTTATCTGGGTTGTGCCCTTAATGATTGATTGATGTGTGTGTGCGTGCACAACCAGTGGTTTTCAAGCAAGATTATTTTTGATGCGATGAATTTTAGGATTCAAATCTTGCTTAGTAGCTTTTAGGATTCAACTTTAGGTATTTTCAAACAAGTTTTGCTGGCATACCAGGTTTTGAAAGCACAGGTGAAGATGTTTTCCTTTGAAACTTAAAAGAATGTGGAGTGCCTGGTAAATCCCTAAAAGTTGAACCTATGTGGCAGCTACTTGATGAGTTGATTATAATTGAAGTGTTGTGGCCCAATCAACTCAAACAATTGGCCTGTTGCACCACTTAATTAGGAACACAAGTTATTACCTAATTTGATTTCTACTCAATTATGTGTTTGGATGTGTGTGTCGGCTCCAAAGATCAGTTTACCGATTGAGTTTGAAAATTAGATGAGGTTGTGTACCTCTGTGAGAATTTTTTTATTTTTCTTTTTAAATGTGGAGGTTGAAGTGGGTGTGGTTGTCAAACAATCAAACAAAACTAACCTTAGAATTTATAAGAACACCTAAGTTAATTGATGTTTGTGTTATTACATGGTGGAATGAAAACTAATTAGTGGGAGGTGGGGGATAACTTACAGAACCTTCAACAACACTTTGCTTCAATTTACTGCTTTTGCTTGTCTCAAAAGAGTACCTGCAATCACAATAAGAAAGGAGAGAAGTGAGGAAAATGATTTGCAAGTTCTAAAAATGAAAAAAAAATCGAAGAGTGTCGCTTCCCCAGCAACGGCGCCAAAATGTTGAAACTAACGTATTTGGGTTTGAAAACCTATCATTGCAGTTTCAAAGCAAAGAACTCATGTTCAACAAATAAAATTTATACCGGAAAAGAACTCCCAGGTCGAACTCAGGGTGGCAGACGTTTGATTTAAAAATACGCATTTAATTTATTTGTCACGAAGTAAATTAATCGATAAGAAACTATCTATTTACACTAAATAGAAGAGAAAGAGAATGAGAGAGAGAGAATATTACAAACAAAAATCAGAAAGAAGTGTAGAATGAACATGGAACTCATTAAAGAGATTGTTTGTTACACTAAACATTATGACTAGAAAGCAGAAAATGACTACACTAGAAAGCAGTAAATCTACTCTAGAAAGCATTAAAAAGAATGGAGAGAGAATTATCCTCCTCGACAGTCGCTTGGAGGACAAGTTGGACGGGACGACACCTGGAAGACGGGGAACGGAATAGGACGAAGGAGGACGAAGCGAAAAGAATGGGAACGGGGCAGCACATCATCGTCGTCGCGGGATCCACTTCCAAAAGGGGGATGAAAATTGGACTTTATCTCTTGAGAAGCATCCTGAGTTTGGGACAAGCTTCTCTTGAGCTTTGGAGAGGAAGAGAAGAGAAAGAAGGGATCCAGAATTTTGTATGGAGGGGGTCTCCTTTTACAGTTGCAAGAAGTGAGGGAAATTTGGTCATTACAAGTTGAAAATCATTAATTCAGGACCTTTAGTGATGGATAAATCCATCATTAAAGGCCTGAACGTGGCCGTAGTGGGGCGGCGTGCACGTGCCTGCTTATCTACCCGTGCTCAATGCCTTTCCACGTTCTTTACTCAGCTGTTCGATCGTGAGATTGAACTGCTGAGAGCACTCCTCACTACGCCTCCTCAGCGCTCACTCGCACGTGCGACCCAGCATCTTCACCGCACGTCTAATTGCGTGTGAGCTCGATCGAGTGCGCGTAGCCGCTCGATCGCGTGTAGCCGCTCGATCGCGATTGAGCACTCCTCATGCCCGCTCGCCTGCGAGCCCCTTGCGTTCTCCTTGCGGCTCGAACCCGTGCCCAACCTTGAGCGAGCACTCTATCCACTGCGCTCCGCACGTAGATGGGCAGGTTGAGTGTCTTCTGGTCGCGTGCCCTGGACCATTGGATTGAGATCTAATGGTCGAGATTGCTTCTTCGAATGGCCTTCAGAAGTTGAGGGCAATCGGTTGAGCACCATTCTTAGTCGCTAAATCTTGATCCAACGGCGGAGATGTGTGGGCGCTAGTAGCTTCAGAAGTTGAGGGCGGCCGGTT
Source organism: Thalassia testudinum (assembly GCA_037157565.1). NCBI lineage: Eukaryota > Viridiplantae > Streptophyta > Magnoliopsida > Alismatales > Hydrocharitaceae > Thalassia > Thalassia testudinum. The sequence goes on from JAZHRO010000063.1 coordinate 19,750,007, forward strand.
GGGTGGTCGAGATGGTGCCACATGGCACCATCTTGGCCATCCATCTTCTGGATGATGTAGATGGTGCCACGGTTGTCGGATTGAGTCAATTTTCACGTCGTTAGGCCGTGATCGTCGATTCGAATCCATCTGTGCAGTTAAATTTGTCATTTGAAATGCGGATTCACACCATCTTGGTCCTTAATCTTCTAGGGTTCCTCGATCTCTATCTGATGCTATAGATGTCTGATTAGGGAAATCTTGGAGTCATTGAACTCCAATCATCGCCCTGATCAAATCTGTATGGTTGGATCTTCGATCCGAGGCCCTAATAAAAATTTTGCTCTGTCCCTGAACATAAAAAGAGACAATTAACCTCCATTTTATTCAAACTAATCTAAATGCAATATGATGCATGGTATGCAATGCAATTCTATGCTTAAGAACATGCATATATAGACATCTTATGTAATGTAAACATGTTTACATCAGTGATACTGAGTTAAATGGATTCATATTTGGTGTCACAGAGTCATCTGGTGCTACATGTGGTCTTGTACTACAGACTCAAACTCTCTAGACTATCAATTGAGTCAACCCAGAGAGAGGCTACACAACTGTGCTCTCTTGATGTTCCTTTGTGCTCACTCTTTCCCTTCTTTTCTTTCTGAGATCACAAATCTCACCATATTTGGTAAGTGTACTCACTATTTGGTGGCCTCACATGGCATTCACACTTCCATTAAAGTCCTAATAACCATACAACTAATTTAAAGGTCCTCAGCCAGTATTCAGGCAATCAGAAATACTGAAAAGTAGGTATGGGTCATATTTGGTGGATTGCGATAGGTTCTTTTGTTGCCTCAGAAACATCATCACATAATGAAAAGTGATACGGAGATAAAACTATAAACTTGAACTCTTTTCTTTTTCTTTTCTCTCCCTCTTTTTTTCTTATTTTTCTAAATATAAATGTTTCTTTTTTTTTCTTTTTTTTGTTTGTTTTTTTTTTTTTGAGAGCAACTACTAACTTAAAGCGACGCATACTTTTATTTATGAGGCATTATTAGGAATGATGATGGTCAAGAGAATATTGTGTGGCTTATTTGGTGGAAGTGCCTACTCTTGGCACCAGGAAAATATGGATAGGACAATTGTATTTCTAACCTTTGACATTACTACCCTCCTTCAGCCGAGGACTCTATGAAGGATGATCGTATCCATCCACTATAGTCGTAGTTTTATTCAGACTCAATCTCTGTGTATTTGTCTTATTTGGTGACTCTTGCGAATCCACACAATGTGAGAACATAGGAATAGAGAACGAAAACTATGCCTAACTCTGAGGTATCATCATCTAATTATCCAGAAGTTAAGAGTACTTGCACTAGACTTAGTGCACCAGTAATCTCTCTACTTTCTCCTCACAAATAATTAGTGGATCTAATAGAAGATAGTATGCTTGACTCCCTATTAACTGTCCAAGGGTTCAGTAGACTAAAAATGCTTATTAGTTTTCTTCAAAGATCCATTGCTAAGTCTACATGCAAGTGAAGTAAATGTACTGGATTCTAAACTTAAGAAATAATTTAAGAAGAAAATCTTTAGTGACACTTCCTTTATAATAATCTTCTGCTAGGGACTAACCAGTTCAGCTTAAGAAATCTTTTTTTATATACTAATGCACCTAACCTAAATGCATGAATACTGCCTGAAATGCAAAATGCACCCCCCAATGCCTAAATCCTACAATGTCCTCATTGTAAAATTAAAATAGGGGGAGAAAGGAAAGAGATCACTTGATGATGGTGTTATTTTGAATGTTGGGTTGCCTCCCAACAAGCGCTGCATTTTTTGTCGGCAGGTAGACCTATAGGGAAGCTGTAAGTCTGGTTCCAAACAGAAAGAGCTAGGTCCTAAAAATATGCATAACAGCATGGGCTTAGAAAATAGGTAGCCATGGATGTTGGCGAGCTGATGATGCAACATTATCCCAAATGCTCGCCAGAAGACATGAAAGCAAAGAACCTCATAGGCTACTTGGGGAGGTCTAGGGATAACAAAAGGAACATGGTAAGGATCCTCCCGAAACAGAATACATGGAGGATCACAAGGGTCCTCCAAAACAGGAAGGGTTTTAAAAGATATAAACATTATTATTTCAAGCCCTTGAATGGCGAGACTAAAAGTTCAAGCATCAATCCAGACTCGCTATTCTACCTGAGGATGTACTAGCCTGATATGCTCCCCATAAAGAATGTTTGTGAGCAGAGACCTGAGCGAGGGATCTGTTGGGGAATGTAAGGGTTGTTTGTGGTGTTGGGAGGAAATGATTAAGTCCAATGAGGGCTTAGTCAGTGTCGGGTCCAATTCCAACAATGATTCAGATTGTGTATTCTCCATAACAATTATTGTAGAAAAATTCACGTCACCCTGCCTATCGTTAATGATTGGAGTCATATTTTCACCTTCTTGTATATGTGAATCAATGGTGGACTCCAAATTAAATTCCTTTGATGGTAGGGTCGAAAGAACAGAATCATTATCATTAATTTCATCCTCGGATTCTTTTGGTTCACTTGAGTTTTTATCGAGGTCTATATGTGATTCACCAGTAAAGAGAGGAGTTGGATCAGTATCCTCAATTATTTCTGAAGGAGGATCAGTCTTAATGTTTTGGAGTAAGCCTATATCACTCAATTCTTTGTTATTCTCGGGGCATAAATCCTCAATTGATGTGTATTGTCCCCGAGAGTCTCTCTTAGGCTTCTCACTGTTGTGCTCATCCTCCTCCAATATCAACTCCTGGTTTTGCGGAGGATGACTCTCAAAATCAAAAGTAGGGAGGAATCCAAATTTCACCAGATTATTTATATACTCAAGGGGTAAGTCCTCAAATAACACATAATCCCCCTAAGATTCACTCCAGATTCTAAAGGTTGGGTTCCTCCATCGGGTTATCATCCTCCTCTAAGATAGACTCTTTATATCCCTGAGACCAAAATTAATCCAATTCATCCTCCATTCCCTTAGGGTCACCTTCATTGGGTGCATTTAAGTCCTCAGAATGCTGAATGGTAGGTGTTGATTCCCTAAGTGGGGGGTCAGGATTAGGCTCACTAAGGGTAGAATGGGGTTCCACTAGATAATTAATAGGGGAAGTGATATGGACAATGCGACCTTGACCCGGGTTATCAGGGGTAAGAAAAATACTATCATTATGGTCACGGTCCTCAAGAGGTACCATCTTCCCTCTCTTTTGACTCCAATATAGCTTAGGTGGATAATCAGTAGGATTGTTCTCCTCTAGTGGCTATGTCTCATGGGGAGAGTCTAAGTGATAGCTACTCAAAATGGGATCCCTATTGTCATTGGTTTCCTCTGAATTATTTTCATGATCACAATTATACGGGTAAGGATCAGAATCACTAGTAAGAGAGTAGCTAAGTTGTCTAAATTCTTTGTCTAATTGTTGACTATTCCTCAACATCTCTCCCATAGACTCCATCATTTCTTTTTGTTGTTTTTGCGTTTCTATCATAAAAGAGGAAAGGCTACTACTATCAGATTGGGGAGGATAGTCAATCTCAGGGTCTAGTTACCTAGGGGTATTTGTCCAACCTCGATAAGGAAAATCATGAATGGTGGGAGGGTTGGGTGTTTGCATAGTAGTGGGGATTCCATGGGTGGAAAATCCCGCTCCTAGGCTCTGCTCAAAAGTGCGAGCTATTGGGCCAGTACTTCCAGGATACGAATATGAATGATCCCACGAATTGTCAATGTACCCATCAAGGGATGGATACGATCGGGACATGGGATCCTAGTTAAAATGATAGGAGTAAGGATAGTCCATTTTTTCAATTAAATGGTTTAACTCTCTTAGTACTTAGATAGATTAAAAATAGAAAACTTCCTAGAGAGCTCTATCAAGCACACACCAAGCAAACACAAGGCATGAGGTCTTTTGTTGATTTAACGTTCTTTAAGTCCTCTTCTGACTCTTCAGTTTGGCTAAATATAGTCATGGCAGTGTTTCTCCGTTCCCACGTAAGTGGTATAAAAGAAATGAGGCACTTGAAATTTCTGGTAAATGACTGTTAAGAAGGTTGAGGTTACTTTTTGTCCATTTTGGGTGATCAATCAAGTTGTCAAGCAAATATGCACCCTAAATTGACCTTCGAGTGCCTTAAAGATGTGTACTCTTTTTGCGATGATCTCTAATGCTCAAGCAAAAAGGTAATCAAAGGATGGAACCAAGGGATGCAAGTATGGCGAACCCTTCCTTTGAGGAATTGCGTAAGCAGTGCCTCTTAACTACCCTTCAATTCCTTTAAAGGGTGTCCCCCTCCTTAAAGTATCAAGCCACTTGGGCAAAAGTTAATACTACCGTCACAACGCGAGATAGGTGGGTTTGAACCGATAAAGAGATCGATGCCTATAGCCTTAAGGGTCCAAGTCCTAATGCAGTGCCTATAGTGCGTGCTCAATGCAGGAAGTGCAAATCACACCGCGAAAAGTGATTTTTCCTTCTGAAAATCGTAGTCACATTATTCAAACACTTCCTGTATATTTTTCTTTCTTTCCAAGAAGTAATGTAACCACTTGATTAATATTTTCTGATGAGTCCATTTTAATGGACTATTGTCACGCCTAAGTTAACTTTATTCTTAAATTTTATGTTTGCTAATAACTACATTAGGTCATAGAATGATTGCAAGTATCATTACTTAAGTTTACATATATTCTATTGCATTGTATAACTTATTATGTAAATAAATAATTCTTTTATATTTTATTATTGTAGGAATAACTTATGTTATATTACACTTCAACGTGTCACTCTCTCATGCAGGTCACGCACACCGCACACCCTCTCCATCTCCTCCACTTGATCCACTCCATCAGGCTATTTTAAGAGTTAACATTAACCGGGAAAATGGGAGAGGAGGAGGAACAAATTTGCAAAGAAACCAGGGTCTTTTGAAAAGATTTCCCACCCCCCACGGGGATCTCCTAGCTCTCGTCGGCCTCAACAAATCGGCCACCCAAATTTCCAAATGTCTAACAACGGCCAATTTTAGTAAGGGATTTAAAATCCCTTGAATTGCGTCGGCGAAGAAGAACGGAAGGGAGGAAATAAAGTCGCATGGGATAATGAATCTTCCTTCTCCCCCTGACGGGGACTACCTTTTCCATCTCTCAACCGTGAAGGAGGCGTGCACCGTGGAACCAGTGAGCACTGTGGACCGACACTCTCCTCGCCTATCCTCCGCTCGCCTTGACACAGTGGTTCTCAGTGACAGAGAGCACCACCACCACTAGCTGTTCTCCCAACATCCTTCCCCATCACCAACACCATCACCACAGCCATCACTTTCCTCTCCTCTCTTGAACCCACGCACAAACAGAGAACGCCACCACCATCCATCGCTTCCTCCCCCATGTGCCCAAAACCCACAACCACGTCCCAACATAGCTCTGCGTGCACATCCAGCCTGTGTGCACACCCAGCCCGCGCATGCGTGCATCCACCATAGAGGCCAGCCGGCTCCTTCTCCTCCAACTCAACGCACGGTGGTAGCCGCACTATTCATCTTTCTTCTTCGAAAGAACTCACCGCTGGCCGTCCATGCCCACGTGCAGCCACCGCCACAGACTGCCATTCTCCTCGCAGTGGTCTCCGTTAAGCTCACCTCGACCTCACGAGCTCGACCACACCCTCAGACGTGACCACCACGACCCACGCACACGTGTGGAGTAACCCACCACTTGTAGGTTCCTCCTCTCCATTCAGCCGACTCCGGTCGGCTCCACCTCTGCTGACACCACCAACGTAATGGCCAGGAGCTGGCCGACCTCCACCGCACGCAGTACTCCCTCCAGTGCTCCTTCCTATGCGTGATGAGGAGAGAGGAAGAATCCCCTATTTCCTCTCCTATTAATTATTACATTAAATGCCATTCTAGAAAATACTATTCATTTATTTATCTCATTATATTAAGATGGATTTGCATGAATGTCCCTTATGTTTGTTTTAATGATGAATAGTGCATTTATCTCTTAACTAATCAAGTATGGGATATTGATTATAGGGAATGGGTTCGATTTTGATTTGACGATATTTGTTAGTACTACGGTTATGATTCATGTATGCAATGGTGGAGATTTTGCATATAACCTCCTTATATTCTTAAGCAATTGCATAAATGCTAAACCTATGTTGAAAATGAAGTGTAATAACTAGTATGCATGCCCACTGAATTCCCGAATAAATGAAGCACAATGCACTACTTTAATAGGCTAATTCCTCCCTGTGGAGATGACCTAACTATTTTCATGGTTAGATTCTGAGAATTAAAATGTTTTGAAAAGCGATTTTCTACCATGCGATTAAATACAATGACACGTCATTTTATGTAAAAGTTTTCAACGAAAACGAAGATCGCTCTTTCAAATGGTGCCGTTGCTGGGGAGGAAACACGCCTATTAATTTTTTCAAGAATTTTATGTTATTTTTATGCTATTGAAAGCTTTTCTGAATTACTAATTGTGGATCTTTTTCTTTTCAAAACATGCAACGAACGCGGCGGGTGCGCACAACGGAGGAGATATTTTTGGTGGACCTTGACACCACCTGGAGGCTAGCAATGGGTGTTTGTGGGCCTTGATCCTACACACTTAGGCATACGGAGGAGCCTTTTCTGATTTAGTCATTAGATCTTAGTTTATATTTAGTTGAGATAGACCTTGGACATTTAATTTTTGTCTTGTGGACCCTTGTTGGGTATTTTTGGGAACGTGTTCCCAGTGTTTCTTTGTTTCTTATCGCTGTTGTATGTGAAAGCATATTTTCAGGAGTGTGTTCCCATTTTATTTAGACTATAGGATTATTCGAATTGTTTGAACTACATGTTGGTTAGTTAGTTAGATTAGGTTTGTTTGCTTATTATGATTTAAAAAAAAAAAAATCTAACTACCTACTAGAAGTTGCATGTCAATAGGGTGATCATCTAGGAATGAATGAGCAGCATCTAGTTTATCTTAATTGCATTGCAGACATCCTTGCATTGAATAAGCTGAAGTAAGGTACCTCTTTTTCTTGAGCATCAATTACCTGCCATACATCTGCATTAAACCTAAATCTAAGACCACTAAAGTGTTGGAATCGAATTAATTTAGTGGTCACTTTAAAAATTGGACTGCTAAGAGGTTGGACCTTAAAATTTGTGATTTAAAATTGTGTACAAAAGGATCTTGTTTGCAAGATTTCAAAACTCAAAATGCGAACGTATGATTACACACCTAAGACACTATGCACCTCACACATAAGGTCACTAGATAAATTTCTACCTCTCCTCTTTGCACCACAGGGGAAGTTAGTTAGAAATCAATAAGCCTACCCACCAAGTTACTTCAGTTCCTTGTGCGTGGGCTCGATTCGAGACTCCATCCCTTACGAGTAAGTTGTAGGCACCAACGAAGGTCAACCTACGAAGCGTAATTCTTGCAAAACTTGTTTGGCCACCAACTTAACACCTAAGACCTAGAATCTACTAAAAACAGATCCCACTGTATTTGCGTTTGTTTTGATGGTGGTAGAACTCTCCAGGAAGTTTCTCTTTTCTTTTAAATCCTAAGAGAGTTTAACCTGTTTAATTGAAAGAAATGGACTGTCCTTACTCCTATCATTTTGACTAGGATCCCATGCCCTGAGCGTATCCATCCTTTGATGGGTACATTGACAATTCATGGGATCATTCATATTCCTATCCTAGGAATACTAGCCCAATAACTCCCACTTTTGAGAAAAGCCTAGGAGCGGGATTTTCCAACCCTGGAATCCCTACTTCTATACAAACACCCAACCCTCCCACCCTTCATGATTTTCTGTATCGAGGTTGGACCGATACCCCTAGGCAACTAGAGCTCGAGATTAACTATCCTCCCCAATCTGACAGTAGTACCCTCTCCTCCTTTTTGATAGAAATGCAAAAACAACAAAAAAGAAATGATGGAGTCTATGGGAGAGATGTTGAGTAATAGTCAACAATTGAACAAAGAAATTAGACAGCTTGGCTACGCACTTTCCAGTAATTCTGATCCCTACTCGTACGACCGTGATAATGAAAATAATTTTATGGAAACCAATGACAATAAGGATCCCGTTTTGCATAACTATCACTTAGACTCTCCCAATGAGACATGGCCAGTAGAGGAGAACAATCCTAGCAATTATCCACCTGTGCTATATTGGAGTTAAAAGAAAGGGAAGATGGTACCTCTTGAGGACCTTGACCCCAATGACAGTATTTTCCTTACCCTTGATAACCCAGTTTAAGGTCATATTGTTCGTATCACTTCCACTATTAATTATCTGGTGGAACCCCATTCTACCCTTAGTGAGCCTAATCCTGACCCTCCACTTTGGGAATCAACGCCTACCATCCAACATTCTGAGGATTTAAATGAGTATAATGAATGTGACCCTACGGGAATGGAGGATGAATTGGATCAATTTTGGTCTCAGTGGTACAAAGAGTCAATTTTAAAGGAGGATGATAACCCGATGGAGGAACCTGGCCTTAGAATCTGGAGTGAATCACAGGGGGATTATGTGTTATTCAAGGACTTACCCCCTGAGGATATAACTAATCTAGTGAAATTCAGATTCCTTACTTCTTTTGATTTTGAGAGTCATCCTTCACAAAACTAGGAGTTGATATTGGAGGAGGAAAAACACAATAGTGAGAAGCTTAAAGGAGACTCTCGGGGACAATACACATCAATTGAGGATTTATGCCCCAAGAAGAATAAAGAATTGAGTGATATAGGCTTACTCTAAAACATTAAGACTGATTCTCCTTCAGAAATAATTGACGATACTGAAGCAACTCCTTTCTTGAGTGAACCAAAAGAATTCGGGGATGAGATTAATGATATTGATTCTGTTACTTCGACCCTGGCATCAAAGGAATTTAATTTGGAGTCTACCATTGATTCACATATACTGGAAGGTGAAAATATGACTCCAATCATTAATGATAGGTAGGGTGACTTGAATTTTTCTGCAATAATTATTTGGGAGAATACACAATCTGAATCGTTGTTGGAATTGGACTTGACACCGACTAAGCCCTCCTTGGACTTAACCATTACCGTCCAAAACAACAAACAACCCTTCCACTCCCTAACTGATCCTTGGCTCAGGTCTTTGCTCACATACATTCTTTCTGGGGAGCATATCAGGCCAGTACATCCTTAGGTAGGATGGAAAGTGTGGATTGATTCTTGTACTTTTAGTGTCGCCATTCAAGGGTTTGAAATAATTATGTTTCTATCTTTTAAAACCCTTCCTGCTTTGGAGGATCCTTGTTATCCTCCACTTATTCTGTTTCGGGAGATCCCTTTTCATATTTTTTTTGTTATTCCTAGACCTCGCCAGGTAGCCTACGAGGTTATTTACTTTCATGTCTTCTGGCGAGGATTTGAGATAACATTGCATCATCAGCTCGCCAACATCTACGGCTACCTGTTTTTTAGGCTTGTGCTGCTATGCATATTTTTAGGGCCTAGCTTTTTTTGTCTGCAACCAGTCTTACAGGTTCCCTATAAGTTTGGCTGTTGACAAAAAATGCAGCGCTTGTTGGGAGGCAACCCAGCATTCTGAATAACACCATCATCCAGTGATTTCCTTCCTTTCTCCCCATGTTTTAATTTTACAATGAGGACATTGCAGGATTTAGGCATGGGGGGTGCACTTTGCATTTTAGGAAGTATTCATGCATTTAGGTTAGCATATAAAAAAGAAAAAAACTTTTCTTGAGCTGAATTGGTTAGTCCCTAGCAAAACATCTTTGTCATGGAGATGCCATTAAATATTTTATTCTAAATTATTTCTTAAGTTTAGAATCCAGTACATTTACTTCACTTGCACGTAGACTGGGTAATGGATTTTTGAAGAAAACTAATAAGCATTTTTAGTCTACTGAACCCCTAGATAGTTAGTAGGGAGTTAGGCATACTATCTTCGAGTAGATCCACCTCATATTTATGAGAAGAAAGTAGAGAAATTACTGGTGCGCTAAGTCTAGTGCAAGGACTCTTAAGTTTTGGACAATTAGATGATGATACCTCAGAGTTAGGCATAGTTTTTGCTCTCTGTTCCTATGTGCATACATTGGGTGAATTCCTTAGAGTCACTAAATAAGGCAGATACGTAGAGATTGAGCCTTAGTAAAGCTATGACTATGGTGGATGGTTACGACTGTCCATAGAGTCCTCGACTGAGGGAGGGTAATAGTGTCAAAGGTCAGAAATACACTTGTCCTCTTGACCATCATCATCCCTAATAATGCCTCATAAATAAAAGTCTACATAGTGTTATGCTGATTTATAAAGGAAGAAAAAGAAGAAAAAGAAACAATTATATTTAGGAAAAGAAATAAAATAAAAAAAAAGAAAACAGAGAAAAGAAAAAGAAAAGAGTCCAAGCTTATAAGTTTATCTTCGTGACGTTGTTTCTGAGGCAACAAAAACACCCATCGTGATCCACCAAATATGACCCATACCTACCTTTCAGTATTTCTGATCGCCCAAATACTAACTGAGGACTCCAACTTAGTTGTAAAGTTAATAGGACTTTAGTTGAAGTGTGAATGCATGAAAGGCCACCAAACAATGAGTATATTTACTACATCTGGTAAGATTTGTGATCTCAGAAAGAAAAGAGGGAAAAGAGCACAATTATTTTGCCTCTCTGAGTTGACTTGTTTAGTAGTCTAGAGATCTAGAGTCTATAGTACTAGATTACAAGTAGTACCGGATGAGTGTGTGCCACCAAATACGAATCCATTCAACTCAGTATCTCCTACCTAAGCAAAAAAGCCGGGGTCAAATTTCATATTATTTTCTACTTTATCCTTGAGGGAAGTAGTTGCCTATCCCGATAGAATTTTATCAAGGGTTAAGTACGAACTTCAAATGTAAGTTGACTTCTCACTTGGGTCCGTTACCTACACTACTATCACTTCACATTTGTCCGGATCTCAAAATTTTTGGAATAAGGAAAGAAGAAATCTTCTAATTACTTCTATTATTTTTCACTTTTGCTAGGGACTAGAAAATCTTTGGCATGGGGGTATTTGATGAGTCCATTTTAATGGACTATTATTACACCTAAGTTAACTTTATTCTTACATTTTATGTTTGTTAATAACTATATTAATTCATAAAATGATTGCATGCATCATTACTTAAGTTTACGTTATTCCATTGCATTCTATAACTTGTTATGTATATAAATAATTATTTTATATTTCATTATTGTAGGAATAACATATGTTATATTACATTTCAACGTGCCACTCTCTCATGTAGGTCACGCACACAACGCACCCTCTCCATCTCCTCCACTTGATCCACTCCATCAGGTTATTTTAAGAGTTAACAATAACTGGGAAAATGGGAGAGGAGGAGGAACAAATTTGCAAAGAAACCAGGGTCTTTTGAAAAGATTCCCCCCCATGGGGATCTCCTGGCTCTTGCCAGCCTCAACAAATCGGCCACCCAAATCTCCGAACGGCTAACAGCGGCCAATTTTTGTAAGGGATTTAGAATCCCTTCAATTATGCCGGTGAAGAAGAACGGAAGGGGGGAGATAAAAGTCGCATGGGATAATGAATCTTCCTTCTCCCCCTAACGGGGACTACCTTCTCCATCTCTCCACTGTGAAGGAGGCACGCATTGTGGACTGACACTCTCCTCGCCTATCCTCCGCTCACCTTGATGTGGTGGTGCTCAGTGACAAAGAGCACCACCACCCCCAACCATTCTCCCAACGTCCTTCCCCATCACCAATGCCATCACCACTGCCCTCACTTCCCTCTTCTCTCCCGAACCCACGCACAAACAGAGAACACCACCACCATCCACCACTTCCTCTCCCCTATGCCCAAAACCCACAACCACGCGCCCGTGCCGCTCTGCGTGCACATCTATCCCACATGCACACCCAGCCCGTGCATGCGTGCAACCACCACAGAGGCCAACCAGCTCCTTCTCCTCCTTCAACTCAACACACGGTGGCGGCCGCACTATTCATCATTCTTCTCCAAAAGAACCCACCGCCGGTCGTCCATGCCCACGTGCAGCCACCGCCACAGACTACTGTTTTCCTCGCTGTGGTCTCCGTTAAGCTGCCCTCGACCTCACGAGCACGGCCACACCCTCAAATGTGCCCACGAAGCCCCACGCATGCATGGATTAACCCACCACCGGTGGGTTCCTCCTCTCCATCCGTCCAGCTCCGATCGATTCTGCCTTCGCCGACACCAGCAACACAACAGCCAAGAGCTGGCCGACCTCCACTACATGCATTACTCCCTCCGATGCTCTTTCCTATGCGCGATGAGGAGAGAGGAAGAATCCCCTATTTCCTCTCGTATTAATAATTACGTTAAATGCCATTCTAGAAAATACTATTCATTTATTTATCTCCTTATTATATTAAGATGGATTTGCATGAATCTCCCTCAGGTTTATTTTAATAACGAATTATGCATTTATCTCTTAACTAATCAAATATGGGATATTGATTATAGGGAATGGGTTCGATTTTGATTTATATTGATGATATTTGTCAGTACTACGAATGCAATTCACGTATGCCAAAGTGGTGGTTTTGCATATAACCTCCCTATATTCTTAAGTAATTACATAAATGCTAAACTTATGTTGAAAATGAAGTGAAATAGCTAGTATGCATGCCCACTGAGATTCCCGAATAAACGAAGCACAACGCACTACTTAAATAGGCTAATTCCTCCCTATGGAGATGACCTAACTATTTTCGTGGTTAGATTCTGAGAATTAAAATGTTTTGAAAAGCAATTTTCTACCACGCAATTAACTATGGCATGTCATTTTATGTTAAAGTTTTCAATGAAAATGAAGATCGCTGTTTCATTTTCATGTTAGCTTAAATGGACTTTTTTTACTTATGTCTAATTGCAATGCGTGTGCAAATAACTGATGCACATGAAAAGATGTACCTTACTCTAGCTCTCTTCAATGCAGGATGTTTGCAATGCAAAAAGAAAAGCTAGATGCTGCTCATTCAATCCTAGATGGTCACCCTAAAGATATGCAGCTTCTAGCAGGCAGTTAGAATTTTTTTTTTTTATATAATAACAAGCAAACAGACCTAATCTAATGAACTAACCAACATGTAGTTCAAACAATTTGAATAATCCTATAATCTAAATAAAATGGGAACACGCTCCTGAAAATACGCAATACGGGTTCACAAGACAAAAATTAAATGTCTAAGGTCTATCTAGCCTCATCTACGTATAAACAGATCTCCAATTGCCAATCCTCCTTCCACCCACATGGGATCAAGGCCCATGTGCTCCTGTTGCTGCCCTCTAGGTGGGTCAAGGTCCACCAAAACTATCATCTCTACCATGCGCATCCGCCGCGTTCGTCGTTCGATTCGTGCACAAAAAGACAACCAATGTCAATAATTCAGAAAAGCTTTCAAAATATCATAATCATAATATAAATTTCCTGAAAAAATAAATAGGCATGTTTCCTCCCCGGCAACGGTGCCACTTGATAGAGCAATCTTCATTTTCATTAAAAACTTTAACATAAAATGTTGCATCGTTGTAGTATGCCACGTGGTAGAAAATCGCTTTTCAAAATGTTTAATTATTCAAAATCTAAACACGAAGATAGTTAGGTCGTCTCCATAGGAAGGAATTAGCCTATTGCACTAGTGAGTGGTGCCTCAATTATTCAGGAAACTTAATGGGTGTCCATGCTAATACATTCAATTCTTTTTCAACATAAATCATTATTTATGTAATTAATCAAGAATATAGGTGCGTAAATACAAAATCACCATCATGAAAATATGTCAATCATGATCTTAGTACTGACAAGCACTGTCAATCTTAATAAAAATAGAACTTGTTCCACTTAACCAATATCGCCTACGCTATCATTTCTTTGAGATAAATGCAACTATACATAATTTGATTAAATCAGAGGGATATCCATACAAATCTATCAAAATATATTAATTCAATAAATAAGTAAATAGTAGAATTTGCAATGGCATAAGGTGTAAATATAAATTGAAGGAAGAATAGAGGATTCTTCCTCTCTCTTCAGGCATAGGAAGGAGCATCGGAGGGCATACTATGTACGGTGGTGGTCAGCCATCTCTTGGCCATTGTGTTGGTGGTGTCAGCGAAGGCAGAGGCGGCTGGAGGTGTTGCCAGCAACGAGGAGAAGGTGCGACGGTGGTAGGTTGTTTCCACTATTGACTGCCGCTGTAGGTGGGGCGAGCCACACTGGGTGGTCAACGGCTGTATGCGGGAGGCCGCCTGCGACTGTGGAGGCGGTGGAGAAGCGTTGGCATCAAGGAAGAGGTTGCTACACCGTGGTGGTTAATTGGTTCCTTCAGGAAGTTGCAGTGGGTGGGGGCTGTTAGAAGGAGAGGATGGAGATGAAGATGAAGAAGACGAGGAGTGACTGGCTTGCTATGGCGAAGACGAGTAGTGTGCGTGCGATTGTGGCATGATGGTGGCACGCACAACCGGTGGCTGAGGTCTGAAGGTGCGGTGGTCGCAGTTGCTATTGGGAGGGTGTTGGGTTCCCTTCTTGGTTGAAGTAGGTGGAGGATGAGGATGCACTGGTGTTGGTAACGAGCGGGTGAGGACAACGTGCACGCTATCACCAAGCTTGCCTGGAGTCAAAGAAAGGTGTAGATCACCTATGCCATAGTGTAAGCCTCTGACCATCGTGTACGCTCCGGCCACAGTGCCAGTGGATGGAGAAGAGATGAACTCCCCGTAGGGGAGAGGAGATAAACTACCACCACCTATTTCTCAGTTGTGATTTCCTATCTCATTCTATTTCCTCTGAGATCTCCGCTCTTCTCCAACGGCAGCAGTGAGGTGGTGGCTTTGGAGGTGGTGCTGCGGTGGAGAAAAATTTTTGGAGGCGGTGATGTTGTGCATTCGAAACCCGTCAGCCGCATCAGATGTCCAAAATAATCTCTGGACGTCTTAAAAATTAAATTTGGCTATGCATGAATTCCTGTGATGTATATAATTATTTATAATATCACATAAACTTTACAAATATAAATTATAAAGATACATTTATTTTATAATCAAATGCAAATATTAATATACTCTAAAATCTAGGACTAACCAACATAGGCTAAAATTAATCCAGTAAATTAGACTTATCTCTGAGCGCACTCCTCGGAGATTTCAAAGGGGACATCCTTGGATACAAGATTAGTGAGGGGGCGTGCGATTTTCGAAAAATCGGGAATGAATCGATGGTAAAAACCAACGTGCCCTAGGAAGGATCGGATGCCTTTGATCGAGCTAGGCATAGGGAGTTTGGAAATCAAATTCATCTTAGCCCGATCAACCTGGATGCCTTTTTCAAAAATGAGGTGTCCGAAGACAATTCCCTTATGTACCATGAAGTGGCTCTTTTCCTAGGAAAGAACCAAGTTCACATCGATGCATCTCCTGAGGATCTTGACCAAGTGCAGGAGGCAATCATCAAATGATTCACCAAATACTGAGAAGTCATCCATGAAGACTTCAAGGTATTCACCTACCATATCTGAGAGTATGGCAAGCATGCACTGCTGAAAAGTAGCAGGTGCATTGCAGAGACCAAATGGCATCCTTCAGAATGCATATGTTCCAAAGGGGCAGGTGAAGGTGGTCTTCTCTTAGTCCTCGGGATGGATTGCAACCTGATTGTAACTGGAGTACCCATCCAAAAGGCAGAAGAATCGATTTCCCACTAGTTTCTCGAGAATTTGATCAATGAACAGTAGTGGGAAATGATCCTTCTTCGTGGAGGAATTGAGTCTCCTGTATTTAATGTAGACTCTCCACGAATTTGCTATATGGGTCGGTATGGTTTCCCTAGTTTCAATCGTGGTGATGGTGAGCCCTGCCTTTTTAGGCACGACTTGGATTGGGCTCACCCACCGACTATCGGAGATCGAGTAGATGATCCCTGCATCTAACTAGTTGATGATCTCCTTTTTCACAACATCTTGCAGATTTGGATTCAGTCGTCTCTGCATTTCATGGGATGGTCATGAGCCCTCTTCAGTGTAGATGTGATGTGTGAAGTATGAAGGTTGATACCAGCCAGATCGTCGAGAGTCCATCCAATGGCTCTTCGATGTTGCTCAAGAACAGAAATCAGACGTGTTTCCTGATCAAGTGTGAGTCGGGAGTTGATAATCATGGGAAACGTCTGATTGGAACCCAAAAAGGTGTACTTGAGATGATTAAGAAGAGGCTTTAATTCCATAACCGGGTTGTCAGCAGTAGTGGGTGGTTCAAGATTGGTGTCGGGAGAAAAGGAAAGAGCTATGGGTGTGTCTAGGTTGAGTTAGGGCTCCTCTGATTATGGGTTTTGATCCTCTTGTGGTTGATTGGAAATAGTTGGTTTTTCCTCGATAAAGTCGTCAACCACAGCTTCCATATCGTAAATCTGTTCTATGACTCCGCAACTAATTCCTTGTTGGGCCTTAAAGATGTCGATCTTTAGTACCGTGCTCCTAAAGTTTAATTTAATTTATCCCTCCTCACAATTGATATTGGCCCTAGCAGTGGCCAGAAAGGGTCTCCCTAGTATGATCGGTGTATTCTTCACATTCTCAGGAGCATCCATGTCTAAGACAATAAAAGCTACTGGAAAATAGAAATCATATACCCTAACTATGACATCCTCGAGAATTCCTTTTGGTGACTTAATTGATCGGTCAGCTAGTTGTAAAGTCATTTCAGTCGATTTAAGCTCAGATTCCTCAAAGTAGTCGAGTATGGATGTAAATATCAAATTTATGGAGGCTCCTAAGTCTAATAAAGCTCGATCAAATCATATATCACCGATTTCACAAGAGATTTGAGGGGTACCTGGGTCATTTTCCTTAGGCGGGAGTTTGCTTAAAATGACAGAGATGGCTTGCTTTGACAGTACGATCGATTTCCAATCTTTGGTTCACGGCTTACTGACGTGTCGTTGTGCGTGTGTGTTAAGGAGTGTCGTTATAGTCGCACTTGCAATGCCAATTTTAAAATAAGTAAACAGAGGTGAGTCTGAGTGTCGGTCTCAGGGAGGCATGAAAATCGGATTTTTGCTTACCACTTGTTGTCATGGAAAGTGCGGAGTTTTACTTGCGAAGGATGCGATTTTGAAAAGCGAGAGAGAGATAGAGAGAGAGATTAGGGTTAAAAAGTTCATTGTTTGATCATGCAACTTGAATGGAAATTAAAGTGACAATTGAACAGAAAATAACTTCATTAATCATGCACTTGTAGTTCATAGCTTACAACATTAAATACATGCTTCAAACAAAAGTAATGGAAAGCTTAAAAGAGAGAGAGAGAGTGTGTGGAGAGCGACGAGGCAGCCACGGCGGTGGAGGAGGCTCCGTCGGTGGCTCGTCATCTCCGGCGATTACAAGAGGTCCTAAAGCTAGCTAAGAGAGGGATGGAGTAGTAGCAAGGGGAGTGAATGCATTGAATGGTGGTTGGAGGGGGTTTAAATAGAGTTAAGGGCTTCCTAAAAGAAGAAGGTGCTTTAGCAACATCCAGAGCGTCGCTAAAACCATTCCCAAAAACGTCGGTGAAGCCCTCCAGCCTCCAGTCAGCTGCCAACCTCGTTTCTTCCCTTCATGCGATCCGCGGCCGCTGAATGAGAGCCATCCGATCAAGGATCGGACCGCTGAGAGTCCACGGCCGTGCTGGGATCGAGCCTCGGGCGCGCGTGTGCGTGCATGTCATCGCCCGACGTGCGCGCACGCGTGGACGCCCGTGAGCTGCGGTCGCGCTGCGTGGCAAGATCTCGGTAGCCCGCTGGTGATCGGGCGACCTAATTTCTCCGCGCCCATCTCCAATCTTCAATTTCGCCTCCGCATTGCTCGAACCCGCGTCGCGTGCATGTGGGTGTGCACGCTAACCATTGCGCCACGCCCACACTTTGTCGCGGCCACCGCGGGCGGCCGCGAGAGTCTCGGCCGTTCGATCGAAGATCGACGGTCGAGATTTGATCTCGGCTGGCTGAAGGCACGACGCGCGGTGGGGCAAGGCTGACGTGGTGCAATCTAGGCCGTTGATCTCCAGATCAACGGTCAAAACTTCGTGGGCCCATTGTAGGATCTCCGGATGTCAGATTTGGCCGATCTTAAGTCTGTTGGACTCCGTTCGCGCTTCCCCGCTTCTTCCTTAAGTGTTTTGGTATTTTCTGTGCAATTATTGAGCTGGGCTTTGGACAACCAACTAATGGGATGTTACCCACGATCACTTGCCAGCCATACTTGTGCGGTGAAGTGTGGTTTATTTTATTTTCTTCTTCTTCCCTTATTTTCTTCGTAGGTGGCTTCCCTGATCTCAAATGTCCCTAGAGGCAATGAAGAAGAAATGGCCTGTGGCTAGGTTCTGGACAACCTGCCAATGGGCTGTTACCCACGACAACTTGCCAGCCATACCACCCTAGAGAGTTCATTAGCTACCCATTTTCTATCAAAATCTCCAAGAAGTGAGTCTGTACAAAAATGTGTGCTGATGCTTAGACTCAAAGTTTTCCTGAGTTAGAGGGTGAGTTGATAAGTCATATACTTATTACCATATTTAGTAGGTGGATTAGAATAGCTTAAGGTTGCAAGGATTCGCTGCTGAATCCATATTTTAACGGACACCAGGGCTGATTAAGCCTGAATGCCTGAAAAGTCTAAGTGTTTAAGTTCTTTTTGTATTATTTCCCACTATTGACAAGTTTCTAATACCCAAGTTTTCTTCCTAAATTCATTATTTTTTTTATTTATTCATTCAGACTGATTAATTGAGCTCAGGATTATGCAATTTACCACCCCCCCAAGCTTAAGTTGGACAATGTCCTCATTGGCGAGTACATGCATGCAAAAAGGGTTCAAAAGGATAGTACCTGAGTGACGTAAACTACCAGATCAGTCTGAATCCTCTGGGTTGCCTCCCAGGAAGCGTTGAGTTTAACGCCTCCAGTTGGGCGGTGCTCAGTGTCAGCCCTCAACAAGGGTGACACTTTCCTTTGGGGGAACCTGGGCCAGGAAATGCTTAAATCTTTGACCATTAACTGTAAAAGGGTGCCCAGTGTTTAGATCAGCGATTTCAACCGCCCCATTAGAATAGGGCTTAACCACCCGAAATGGTCCTATCCATTTGGACCTTAGTTTCCCTGGGAAGAGTTTTAGGCGTGCATCAAATAGCCAGACTTGTTGGTTAGGCTCAAAGGTTTTTCTATGAATGACTCGATAGTGGACGACTTTCATTTTCTCCTTATATAGTCAACTATTGTCAAAGGCGTCCTGACGAATTTCTTCGAGCTCAGATAATTGAAGCGTCCTCTACGCACCGGCTAACTAGGGATTCATGTTACAATGCTTGACAGCCCAATAAGCCTGGTGTTCCAATTCGATAGGAAGATGGTAGGCTTTGCCAAAGACCAGGCGATAAGGCGACATGCCTATCGGGGTCTTGAAAGCGGTCATGTATGCCCACAGGGATCATCAAGTCGTGTAGACTAGTCTTTCCTGTCAAGTCTCACAGTCTTCTGTAAAATGTTCTTGATTTGTCTATTGGAGACCTCAGTCTGCCCATTTGTTTGTGGATGATATAGGGTGGCAATGAGGTGGTTTACCCCGTATTTTCTAAGTAGGGTACGGAATTGGGAATGGATAAAATGGCTTCCACCATCACTGATCATCGCTTTGGGTATTCCAAACCGGGAGAAGATGTTCTTCTTAACAAAGTCCATGACAGTCCTATGATCGCATCGTCGGGTGGCGATGGCTTCAATCCATTTGGAAACATAGTC
The DNA here is from genome assembly GCA_037157565.1 of Thalassia testudinum. Taxonomy (NCBI): domain Eukaryota; kingdom Viridiplantae; phylum Streptophyta; class Magnoliopsida; order Alismatales; family Hydrocharitaceae; genus Thalassia; species Thalassia testudinum. Next base: position 19,769,891 of record JAZHRO010000063.1, read on the forward strand.
TACCGAGACCAGGATGTACTCGAAGCCGTTGGATGGTGGAAAGGGGCCCATAAAATCGATACCCCAAAAGTCAAAGATTTTGACAATCAAAATGGGCTGAAGGGACATCATATCTTTCTTGGTCATGGTCCCCAGCGTTTGACAGCATGAGCAAGTCTTGGCAAAGATGTGTGCATCCTTAAATAAGGACGGCCAGTAAAATCCAGACTGCAAAACTTTTGCAGCTGTTTTCTTTCCAGAGAAGTGGCCGCCACAAGCTTGGTCATGACAAAAGGAAAGCACACTCTGAACTTCATCTTTGGGGATACACCTCCTGATGATCTGATCAGCACAGAGGTGAATCAGCATGGGATCATCGCAGAAATAGTGCTTGGCCTCAGCCAAGAACCTATCCCGTTGCTGTTTGGACCAGTTGTGTGGGGTTTGTCCTACAACTAGGTAATTGACGTAGTTAGCATACCATGTCATTTTCTTGTTTTGCATGGCTAGGATGTGTTCATCAGGGAAGGCGTCAGATAGAGGTAGGGAGGGTCCAATGTGGTCGAGATGAAGTCTCGACAAGTGGTCAGCCACCACATTCTTCGATCCGGCCTTGTGTCGGATTTCCAGGTCAAATTCCTGCAAAAGCAGGATCCATCTGATGAGCCTGGGCTTTGTGTCCTTTTTGGCCAATAGGTGCAAAAGCAGGATCCATCGAATGGCTGAATGGTCAGTGTAAATAGTCATGTGGGATCCCAGCAAATATGATCGGAATTTTTGAAGTCCAAAGACTACAATGAGCAACTCTTTCTCAGTGACTGTGTAATTACGTTGGGCCTCGTCCAACGTTTTGGTCGCGTAGTAGATCACCACGGGCCTCTTGTCTTGCCTCTATCCCAGGACAGTGCCTATGGCAAAATTTGATGCATCACACATAATCTCAAAGTCCTGGGACAAGTCTGGGGGTTGAAGTACAGGTGCGGTGGAGACTAAGTCCTCGAGGGTGTGATAAGCCTAGATGCATTCAGGAGACATGTGGAATATGGCGTCGTTGGCTAGAAGGTCGGTCAAGGGTTTGGAAAGCTTGGAGAGGTCTTTAATGAACCTTCGGTAGAAGCCAACATGTCCTAGGAAGGAGCGAATCTACCAGACGGAACTAGGTGGGGGAAGTTTGGAAATTAAATCAACCTTAGCTCGATCTACCTTGATGCCCTTATGCGATACGATGTGACCGAGGATAATTCCTTCTTGAACCATAAAATAGCTCTTTTCCCAACTTAACACCAGGTTAACCTCGATACATCATTTCAGGATTTTCTCCAAGTTGCTTAGACAATGGTCAAATGAATTCCCGAATACAGAGAAATCATTCATAAAGACCTCCAAGTATTCATCCACCATTTCTGAAAAAATGGCTAGCATGCAACACTGGAAGGTCGCAGGTGCGTTGCATAACCCGAACGGCATTCGACGGAATGCAAACGTGCGATACGGGCAAGTGAATGTGGTCTTTTCCTGATCTTCCAGAGCAATTGCGACTTGGTTATATCCTGAATATCCATCCAGGAAGCAAAAATACTTCTGCCCTGCCAATCTTTCAAGGATTTGGTCAATGAATGGCAAGGGGAAGTGGTGCGGGTGGAGATGGATTCGCCACGATCATTGGTGACAACGGTGAGCCCAGCTTTCTTTGGAACCACTTGAGTGGGGCTCACCTAGGGGCTATCGGAGATAGCATAGATGATGTCGGCGTCAAGCCACTTGATAATTTCTTTTTTAATGACCTCCCGCATGTTTGGGTTTAAACGTCTCTACATCTAGCGGGAAGGTCGGGCCCCATCTTCCTGGTAAATTTTATGGGCGCAATAGGTGGGGCTAATTCCTCTTAAATCTAAAATGGTCCAACCAATGGTGGCCCGATGTTATGAAAGGGTCGCAGTCAACCTGAGTTCCTCATCCTTGGTTAGATGAGAATTAGTAATCACTGGGAAGGTCTGGTCAGGTCCAAAGAAGACGTACTTGAGATTCTCAGGCAATGGTTTAAGTTTAGGTGCAGGTGGAATCACAGTCGATGGGAAGGGAAAGGGCGGGAGTTGATCAACATCGATCTCTTCAAATGGTGTTGTGTGATGGTACTCAGCCTTAGAGAGGTCCACGGGTAATGATGGTGACAGGTCAGAATAGTCACTACAGGTTTGGTGGTCTGATACAGAACTGAGGGTGAGGCATTCCTCGATTAGAGTTTCCACAGGATCATGTTCCTCAATGTAATCGTAATCAAAAGACTTTATCGCCCGGAAGATATCCAATTGCATTTTCCTATCCCCGAAGGCGATTTCCATACATCCCGTGTGATTGCGCTGCAATCATAGGTCTCAATTGGCCTAGATTAAGCTAGGACATAGCATAAGTTAGGGTTATTCATGCATGCATGCACATTATCTGCATCTTTACAGCTTTCCTTTAGCTATGCATAAAATAATGTTATAATATGCTGATTAAGTGCATTATGTCGATTGCAGGGAATAAGCTGATCAGGAGCTGGATCTGAAGCAGGATCAAGAATAACGGGAGTTGTAGCAGAGCTAGAGCAGAAGGCCTAGTTTTGATGTAGGAATAATAATGTAAGGGGGTTAAAAGTTTTCTATTCTATTAAGTAGGAATAAAGCAATAAAATGTGAAGAGCTTAGGTTCATCCTAGTCCTAGGATAGCCTAGAGACTTCTCCAAGCTTTAGCCACCCTTAGATTAGGTCACAACAACCTAGGAATCCCTAAAACCCTAGTTCCAACCCTTCTCTGGATGTCCAGATAAGTTTTAAGACATCCAGGACCCTTAGCCAACTCCCTCACACTTCAAACCCACCTTTGCAGTGTTATTGGACGTCCAGACACTTTGTCAGACATCTAATTTCTGCAGAATACCCAAAACAGAACCCGAAATCCTTCCTGACTCTGATTGGATGTCAAGAAAACAAGTCTGGACTTCTGATTTTTGAATATAAGACGTCTGATTATATTATTAGACATCTGATACTGCTCTCCAATTCCTATTTTGAGATTTAAGACTTGATCTTGGATCTCTAGGTCCCAAAACCCAATTCCAACCCCATAGGAACCTAAATTAAGGTGCCCTAACCCTAGTACATCACCTCTAGACCTCCCTAAGGACCTAATTAGGTCCTCACTAAACCTAATTGACTTGGATCTTAGTAAATTCCATCAGCCTATTCAATAGGACTCATTAAGTCCAATTGAGCCCTGGTCTCAGCACACACTGTCCAATTGGACTCGGTGAGAGTTCAATTGACCTAGACCTGACTTAATTGAGTTGTTTTACTCTCAATTAAGTTTCCACACCCCCAATTAAACTTGTATTAAGTTTAATTGCACTTTACCTTAGTGAATTAGGGTTTATAACCCTAATTTGAGACCTACCTTGACCTAAACCCACTAGAACCCAACCTAATCAACCTAGCCACCTAAGTTTCGACCCACACAAACCCACACACACCCACACACACCATCCACATGAAAATATCTAGCCTAGAGTTCTCTAGAACTCTCTACCATGTGTGGTTTCCTTGGTTGCCAAAAATAGCAACCAAGAGCCATTCAATTTTTAGATCCACATTTGGTGGATCTAAAAACCACCATCCACCCTCTCTCTCTCACTCTCCCACGAGCTCCCACCATAGGCCTCTCTAGAGAATTCCATAATTCTCTAGAGAGCTTCCCTTAGGTCTATAAAAAACCCCTTGGGTGGCCATTGGCACCCATTCACTCCCTTGGCAATTACTCTCCATTGGTGCCATTCATGCCACCTCCACTTAGCCACTCACTCCACCTCCACGAGCTCACTACCACCACCATGGAGGACACCATGCCGGGATGCTGGATCAACCCTACCTCTCTCCAAGGGTCGGCCTAAGCTACATTGGCCGCCCCTCATTCTCTTCTCAACCACTCCAAGGCCATCAGGGACCACCCCTGAATGCCCTCTATACTTTTTTCTCTAGATCATTATTTTCATAAGTTTTACTGCTTTCATTTACTGCTTAGTAGAGTAGTTTCTCTTCTCCCCCAATGATGCATGCGAAATCCCCCCGTCGATTCTTGTATGCAATCGTTTTCTGGTAGCTAGGTTTAATTTAAAGCATTCCTGCATAAGCTTTCCTCTAGATTTCCTGTACAAACAACTCTCCACCAATGAATGAATGAAAAATGCATATATATATATCTCTTTATGTGTTTGAAATCAGCATGAGCTAAATGATTATTTTATTTGCGTGATTTAAGTGCCTGTTCTTTAACCGCCTATATATTGCACACCAGAATATTAAGTAGAGCGGCTTTAAGATCGATTTCAAAAATAGAAACACGCCTCCCAGAGACGAACGACCGGGACTCAAGTCTCGTTATTTTACAAAACAATATTTTTGACGAACGTTTTGCATGACTATACTACTACTTTCGACGACTTTCAATTGCGCGAAAATGGCTTTCTGTCAAATGGTGCCGTTGCTGGGGAGGCAATGTCATTTTTATTGATTTCGATCTTCTAATCTATCATTGACAAATTTGCCTCTACATTGTTTTTTATGTGCAGGACAACACGAAATGAAAACGAGATGCACACACACACTGAGCGCGGCGAAGAAAAATCAGGTGCACATCATCTATCTTAGATTAGGTTTCTCTTTCTGAACCGTAGGAGTAGATTTACTTGTTGCAATTTCCTTTGAAAAATTCTTTGGGAAAAAAAAAAAATTCTCATTTTCGTGAAAAAATAAAAAAAATCAAAAAGAAAAAATTTTGAAAAAGACGTAGATTAGGTTTTCTTTCGAATCTAGGTTAAAAAAAAAAAAAGAAAAAGAAAAGAGATTTTCGTTAAATCTTTTGAAAATTTTTTTTTGAAAAAAAAAGTGCAAAAGATTAAAAAGAAAAAAAAAAGCATTTTTGGTGGAAGGCTTGAATTTCGAATTCAAAGCTCTTTAAAAGCTTCTCCACCACCTTCGGATTTTCGGCCAGATTTCAAATCTCACCTAAAAATTCGATTGCCGGAAAATCCGTCAGCGAAAAATTTTGAAATTTGTCCAAAACCTCAATTTTCAAACCATCTTTCAAAGCCACCGTTACTTTGAGAAAACTCCAAGTATAAAATTTTTAAAAATTTGCGAAGTGAACGTGGGTCAAATAGACCCAGATTCAAACATTTTCAAAGTTCCAAAAGTGATTTCGAGCAATCTGCGAATCTGTTTTGCCAAAAAATGGTGTGGTTTAAAAGCTGATCTAATTGGCTTTATTTTCCATATTTTTCTCAAGTTTTTGAAGATCATTTGATACTGTTTCAAAGCGAAAAACCATTCAGGGGTCAAAGTTCCAAATCTGACCCCCTGATATTTAAAATTTCCTAAAAATTCGGTTGAAATAGTAAAAATTCAAAAAAAATATTCTATGAAAAAATAATTGAAAAAGGAATCTACTCGAAAAATTTCAAATTAATTGGATTCCAATCACTATCAGAGAATCAACATTATTTTTGTAGTATGCTGAAATAGAGAAAAACCCTAGAAGTGCATGCAACTTAGGTTGAACTTTTTGGGTCACAAATAGAGACCACACTTTTTGCTAACCTAGGCTTAATCAAGTCTAGTTAGCCGGTGAGCTTGATCACCTTGTGGGCCACTCAACACAAACCTAACTGAAGAAAACGGGTTAAAAACTGATTTTAAAACACGAAATCAACCCGAGTTCATTGTCGTACTACTGGATGAGTTTAATCTCTCTTGCCAAACTTGGTGGCTAAGTCTGCAGGGTAGTGTCAAATGACTGCGGCTCGGGGGTCAACGGAACCGGAGGTGTAAGCCAAAGGAAGAACCTTCTCCTTAGTCCCCTCGTAACCAGACTGGCTAGGTTAGCTTGAGAGGTGGGATTCATGTTCAGTCGGTTGTACGACGAACTTATCTTCAGGAATTCAAATCCCTAACGAAAAATCTGGTCACCAGATTTATAAGGACCATTTGATTGACAGAGCCTTAGCCTTGTTCTGTGTGGCTACACCAACCCAGGGGTTGGGCGGTGTATGCACGGAAGGAGGTCACTTCGACCTCACTTGGTTGGACCTTGGGAGCCACTCCCAAGGAGGCGAGTCACCTCGCCCGGACCATCTTCTTGCCCCATTTCTTCTATCTGTTGAGCCGCAATGTCTAACATTGGATCTGGACCTAATCAGGATCCAGAAGAGCTGGACCCACGAGCTTATCTGAGAGCTCGGGTCACTGAATCAGCTCAACCTTGGGATCAGAACCCAAGGTGGCGAAGATGACTTTTTGCTTCGCTTGATCCTTCTCCTCGGGTTACCGAAATGGTTAACCCATATCCTAACCCTGGATATTATGACCCATACCAGTCGGTCCCTCAAAGGATCGCATCTTATAACCTAGGATATGGATTTCATACTCCTGCTTCTCAGCCATGGAACATGGGTAGTCCTCATTCACCCCCTGGAACCCCTGAAGAGCTACCGGTGCATACACGGCCACATTATAGAATACAGAGAGCTATAGCGAGCGCTAAGGAAAAGGCCGCATCCTATCTACGTGAAATCCAGGCTATCATTGAGCTGAACCAAAGACAAAGCCGGATTCCGCATCAACAAGCCGTGATGGAGCTCCTTCAGGAAACAACAGAGATAACAAGGCGAATTGGACAAAATCAGGAAACTCGAGAACTATTGCTTTTGAGATATCAAGTGGAAAATAGCATTGAAGACCTCGAAGAATCTGAAACAACTACGCTGAAAGAACACACAGAAAATTCTCTGGAGCAGATGCCCGAAGATCACTCAAGGGAAAAAGAATCTAGCATGGATATGAGACAGGAGCAGGAAGTATGCCGAATGGGTTCATCTGAAATTGAGGAGGAAAGGACTGATATCTCCAAGACTGAGCCGCAATCAGATTATCCTGAATCCTGGGAGACACCTTTTGGGTTAGATAACCCAAGCGAGACAAGGGAAGTAGATCCAATTGAGGATATGGATCTTGAGGCAAACATTACATGCGACACTACTGATCAATGTAGACCACTTCCCATTGTAGGTGAACCTGTGCTAGAGCCAACATCTTCTGATCTGCACTCTTCTTCTTTCACCTACATCCCTAATTCCGATATTAGAGATTCTAAGATGACACTTTCTATCCTGGATCCTAACATCCGAAAACCAGAAGTAGCTATGGATAACTCGAGCAAAGAAATAAATATGCTACCTGAGGTAGGAATTACTGAGGAGCCCAATGCATATGAGGGTGAAGCTTGGAGCAGAATGAGCTGGGGACGCACCTACCATCCTAGTCAATGGCTCGACCTCGAGCCTGAAGAGACAGCCTCTAATGAATCAGAGATGATGAGGACGAAGTAATTTCTGACGAGGATTTCAGTGACCTCCCCACAGATCTTCTACTTTCACGGATACCCCCATATGACCCAGAGCCTAGAGAGGGCATGATCTTTGATGTCAATTATCATTATGAGGATCCCTATGACTTAGATTCTGGTTCTGAGATACATGTTGATCTACTACCTCAGCAACGTCCTGCTGAATTGTGGGACATGATAAATTAGCTGAATCAACATCATGATCCCCCCTCTGAGTATCCTCTATTTTCCACCACCACTCCACACTTTCATATAGCTAGACTTTTTGGAGTAGGGGTGCACAATCAGCTGGTCCGCATCTCTGGACCACTGATTCTAGGAGCATACGAGCACATCTTTCTCTTAATTTTGACCAGCTCCTATGCAAGAATTGATACATCTCATTGAGCTTTTGCCCAGCTGGAGGCGCTAAACTCAGCACATACATTGCATATTAATAGGTTTGCCGGTGCTGAATATAATTTCAGGAGCAATTACAGGTGATTTCTACCCATTCTCTCCCTGCAGCATTTATTTTCTTTTACATTCATGCATGAGGACATGCAAGAACTTAGGCAAGGGGGGGTAGATACAGCAAAAACTGAAATTTTTTTTGTTTTTTTTTGTGCCAACACTTAGGAAAACCTCGGAGCTGCATGCAAAATGTACTTTAGGACCTTAAATAAAAGAACAACTAATGCCACCTCCAATGCTCGCATTGGAGCTAGAAATCGTTCGTAATAACCAATTCCGACTCAACCGCTCACCTTTTGTTCTAAATTTAGGGTCAAGCTGATTGAACCCGATACGGGAAATTCACGAAGTACAAATTATATGAGGTTACATGTCTATAGCATATATAGATATTGCATTCATGAATATGATTATTTTATTAAGAGAATGCATTAGGGATTTTATCCTTTAGTTGATTCCTGTAATTTGGAATCCAGTACAACTTTTCACACACGTAGAATTTGCAATGGATTCATGGTGAAGGCTGATAAACATCTTCAGTTTGTCGAGAAGAAGTAGTGCTTCTTTTCTTGAACCCTTAGACAGTGTTTTGGGAGTCAGGCTGATTTTCTTCCAAAAATCCACCAAATAGTGTGAGAGAGTAGAGTGTACTGGTGCTCTAAGATTAGTGCGAGGAATTTGGAATCCTAGATAATTAGGTGATGATGCTCTAAGATGAGACATAGTTTTCGCTCTCGGTTCCTGCGTATGCATTTTCTGAGAAATTGTGAGAGCCACCGAATAAGGCAAATACGCGGAGTGCGAGTTTTCATAAAACTAGGGCTAAGGTGGATGGTTACGACCATTCTTTACGGAATCCTCGACTGAAGGAGGGTATTAATGTCAAGGTCAGAAATACACCATCCTATCCATCTCTCCCGGTGTCGTGAGTAGGCACTTCCACCAAATAAGCCACCCAATGTCTCTTGAGTACCACCATTCCCCAATAATGCCTCCTTAAAGTTCATGGATGTATGCCAGTTGTGTTATGCTGAAAAAAAAAAAATAAAAATAAAAATAAAATGAGGAAAAGAAAAAGAAAGAGAATGATGAAAGGAGAGAAAAACTGAAAGAAAAAAAAATTAGAAAAAGAAGAAAAAAGAAGAAAAGAATGAATATTTAGTGTTTATCGAGGCAATACCACCAAATATGACCTTAACCTATTTTTCTTGTGTTTCTGGCTGCCCAAATACTGGCTAAGGAATCACAACTTAGTGTTAGGGTTATGAGAACTCAATTAAAGTGTTAATTCCTAGTGAGACCACCAAATACAGATCCTATGTGTGAATCTGGTGAGGTTATGATCTCTAAGAAAAAGAAAAAGAGCAAGAGAGAATGAATACAAAGGAATCAAAAGGGAGCATAGTTTTTCTCGTCTTTCTCTAAGTTAAGTTACTTAATAATTTGGGAATCTAGATTCTATAGTATTAATCTCTATGTAGCACCAGTCGAGAGTGAGCCACCAAATATATAATACTTTCCCTCAAAGATTCTCTACCTAAGGCCAAAGCTGGGGTGAAATTCATGGAATATCTTGAATACCCCGAGGGAAGAAATCTGCCTATCCCGCTGGAATTTTTATTAGGGGTCAAGTACAGGCTTTAAAGGTGTATTAGTTTTCACTTGAATCCGTTGCAAAAGCTACATAGCTGCACCTTCACGATTGTCTGGATTTCTAGAGCATAGGATGAAAAAAAAAGGAGAAAAATCTCTATGCAAACACTTGGTAAAATAACCAGTCCCTTAGGGACCCTTCCTATAAATAATTTAGTCTTGCATTTGTTAGGGACTAGCAAGATTTAGGCATGGGGGTATGATTGCGCAGCAATCATAGGTCTTAATTGGCCTAGATTAAGCTAGGACTTAGCATAAGTTAGGGTTATTCATGCATGCATACACATTATCTGCATCTTTACTGCTTTCCTTTAGCTATTCATAAAATAATGTTATAATGTGCTGATTAAGTGCATTATGTCGATTGCAGGGAATAAGCTGATCAAGAGCTGGATCTGAAGCTGGATCAGGAATAACGGGAGTTGTAGCAGAGCTAGAGTAGAAGGCCTAGTTTAGATGTAGGAAAAATAATGTAAGGGGGTTAAAAGTTTACTATTCTATTAAGTAGGAATAAAGCAATAAAATGTGAAGAGCTTAGGTTCATCCTAGCCCTAGGATAGCCTAGAGACTTCCCCAAGCCTTAGCCACCCTTAGATTAGGTCACAACAACCTAGGAAGCCCTAAAACCCTAGTTCCAACCCTTCTTTGGACGTCCAGATAAGTTTTAAGACGTCCAGAACCCTTAGCCAACTCCCTCACACTTCAAACCCACTTTTGCAGTGTTATTGGACGTCTAGACACTTTGTCAGACGTCTAATTTCTACAGAATACCCAAAATAGAACCCGAAATCCTTCCTGACTCTGATTGGATGTCCAAACAACAAGTATGGACTTCTGATTTTTGAATATAAGACGTCTTATTATATTATTAGACGTCTGATACTGCTCTCCAATTCCTGTTTTGAGATTTAAGCCTTGATCTTGGATCTCTAGGTCCCTAAACCCAATTCCAACCCTATAGGAACCTAAATTAAGGTGCCCTAACCCTAGTACATCACCTCTAGACCTCCGTAAGGACCTAATTAGGTCCTCACTAAACCTAACTGACTTTGATCTTAGTCAATTCCATCAGCCTATTCAATTGGACTCATTGAGTCCAATTGAGCCCTGATCTCACCACACACTGTCCAATTGGACTCAGTGAGAGTTCAATGGAGCTAGACCTGACTTAATTCAGTTGTTTTACTCTCAATTAAGTTTCCACACACCCAATTAAACTTGTATTAAGTTTAATTGCACTTTACCTTAGTGAATTAGGGTTTATAACCCTAATTTGAGACCCACCTTGACCTAAACCCACTAGAACCCAACCTAATCAACCTAGCCACCTAAGTTTCGACCCACACATACCCACACACACCCACACACACCATCCACACGAAAATATCTAGCCTAGAGTTCTCTAGAACTGTCTACCATGTGTGGTTGCCTTGGTTGCCAAAAATAGCAACCAAGAGCCATTCAATTTTTAGATCCACATTTGGTGGATCTAAAAACCACCATCCACCCTCTCTCTCTCACTCTCCCACGAGCTCCCACCATAGGCCTCTCTAGAGAATTCCATAATTCTCTAGGGAGCTTCCCTTAGGTCTATAAAAAGACCCCTTGGGTGGCCATTGGCACCCATTCACTCCCTTGGCAATTACTCTCCATTGGTGCCATTCATGCCACCTCCACTTAGCCACTCACTCCACATCCATGAGCTCACTACCACCACCATGGAGGACACCATGCCGGGATGCTGGATCAACCCTACCTCTCTCCAAGGGTCGGCCTAAGCTACATTGGCTGCCCCTCATTCTCTTCTCAACCACTCCAAGCCCATTGGGGACCACCCCTGAATGCCCTCTACTCTTTTAGCTCTAGATCATGCTTTTCATAAGTTTTACTGCTTTCATTTACTACTTAGTAGAGTAGTTTCTCTTCTCCCCCAATGATGCATGCGAAATCCCCCCATCGATTCTTGTATGCAATCGTTTTCTGGTAGCTAGGTTTAATTTAAAGCATTCCTGTATAAGCTTTCCTCTAGATTTCCTGTACAAATAACTCTCCCCCAATGAATGAATGGAAAATGCATTTATATATATATATATAACTCTTTATGCGTTTGAAATCACCATGAGCTAAATGATTATTTTATTTGAGTGATTTAAGTGCCTGTTCTTTAACCGCCTATATATTGCGCACCAGAATATTAAGTAGAGCGGCTTTAAGATCGGTTTCAAAAATAGAAACACGCCTCCCAGAGACGAACGACCGGGACTCAAGTCTCAATATTTTACAAAATAATATTTTTGACGAACGTTTTGCGTTACTATACTACGACTTTCGACGACTTTCAAATGCGCAAAAATGGCTTTCTGTCACCGTGTCGCAATCAATGTTTGCTTTAGCCGTAGCTAAGAAAGGTCTGCCTAAGATTATCGGTGCGTTTTGTAATTTTTCAGGGACTTCCATGTCGAGCACCAAAAAGTCGACTGGGAAATAGAAGTCCTTGACCCATACAATCACGTCCTCGACAACACCCTTCGAGGTTTTCACTGATCTATCAGCCAGCAAGATGGTAATAGGGGTTGTTGTCAGCTCTCCAAAACCAAATTGGTGGTACAGGGTGGTTGGAATCAGATTGATAGAAGCACCTTGGTCCAGGAGCGCTCTATCAAATGTCATGTCCCCGATATTGCAGGAAATCAGGGGTGCTCTGATGAGTCCATTAAAATGGACTAATATTAAGCCTAAGTATATTTAATCGTATAGTTTAGGTGTGTTAATAATGGCATTTAAGTTATAGAATATTTGTATGCCTTATAATTTGAGTTTATAATATTCTATAACTTAATTATTTTGTTATTTTTATATGCAGGTAATAAAACCCAGAAAGAACAAGGGTGGGGGGATAATTTCCCCAAATAGCCGCAGCTATTTCCCCCCTCCCCCGCCGGACATTGGGGTAATCTTCTCCAACGATCACCGGTCAAAAATAGAAAGGGATTTGCAAATCCCTGGATTGACGCACAGAGGGAGAGAGAGGACTTAAAAAGAGAAGAGGCGACGTGCACAAAGGAGGATTCCCCCCTGCAGGGAACATCTCTCTCTTCTCCACTGTGTAGAGGGTGAGCACTGTGCCGCTCCTTCTCTACCTCAAGCAGTAGCACCGAGCGCCTCTCCCTTGCTGTGTGCCTTCACCAACTACCCGCGCCTCACTACAAGCACAGGCCCGCATGCCAACTTCTACCACCTGTAGCCGTGTGCCTTCACCAACTGCCCGCACCAGCCATCCCTGCTGCCTGCACGGCCATCTTCTAGTGCCTGTAGCCGTGCGCCATCACCTACCTGCACCCAACACCGTGCCCGCACATCCCGTAGAGCATCCTCCTTGCGTGCTGCAGAGCAGCCGCACGCCATCCACCGCACCTCAACTCTGCCTGCTCTCCATCTTCCAACCATTGTAGGCGCACAACAGTGCGCGTGCCTTCCTGCCTTCACCGCCCCCATGCCACAGCGGGTGCTCGCACCCAAGCCCGCACCTCTCCTCCAGCACGCCCCACCGGCAGCTGCAGGCGCACTCCACCATGCGTGCCTCCACGCCACCTGCAGGCGCTCCTTGCCCGCACACTAACGCACGTGAGCGCCAGTTCAAACGGCTGCAGCAGCAGCCGCCCTCTAGCAAACCTGCATTCTTCACCTCCGGCCACCTCCACCGTCACCGCTGCCGCCATCGGAAAGCTCTCGACCTCGCCGTCCTCTTGAGCCTCGCATCAACTCCCATAGTTCTCTCTCTCTCTCGCGAGGAGGAGAGAGGAAGAAAGCCCTGTTTTTATCTTAATTAGAAATTACATTCAATGCGATTGCCACCAATTTGATTTTCTTTATTATTATTATATTGTGGCAGAATTGTATTCAAGAACTCATAGTTCTTTCTAATTGCATGGTATTGAGATTGGCTAGTTTAAAGATTGATTTTGGACTTGATTTAAGTACTAATTGTCTATAGTACACATCACATGAAAACTGCATTAATTCATCCTAACTTTATTGAGGATTTCTGTGAGGGAAAACTACACTTACACCCTTAACTTTTTATGTTATTGCAAATCTACTTTCTTTCACATTTTAAGTCCAATTTGAAAAGGGATTTCGCACTATCTAAAATAACATTAAATAATTAAAGTATTGATTGCATCATTGCCTCCCTGTGGACACGACCTGCTCTTATGAGAGTGGTTATTTTTATTATTTTTGATTAGTCGATTTTTCCACCACTTAAATACTATAACGCTAAGAGAAAAGTCGACCGTCAAAATTGGTGCCGTTGCAGGGGAGGCAACAGACGCAATAGATTTACTTTATTGTTTTTGAATATTCTGAGTTGCGAAATTATCTGATCATTTTATTATTGTGCGAGGAATCTAACACGGAGACGAGGCGCAGCAAAGTGACGACATTGAACCTGAACGATGCTCATGGTTGAGACGATCTTTTTGGTGGACCTTGACGCCACCTGGAGGCCAGAAATGGGAACACATGGGCCTTGATCGCACGCACATAGGCTTACTGAGAAGCCTATTTCTGATTTAGTCAGTAGATCTTAGTTAGATTTAGTTAGATAGACATTAGAATTTAAATTACCGTCTTTTGGGCCCTTGTTGGGTATTTTTGGGAACGTGTTCCCGGTGCCATTTTATTTTTGATCGCTCTTGTATGCGGGAGCATGTTCCCATTTATTTAGATTATAGGATTATTTGAACTATTTTGAACTGCATTTCTGTCAGTTAGTTAGATTAGGTCTGTTTGTTATTCTTATTAAAAAAAACAAAATCGAACTACCTGCAATAAGCTGCATATCTACAGGACAACCATCTAGGACTGAATGAGCAGCATCTAGTTTATTTTTCTTGCACTGCATTCATTATTGCACGAAGAAAACTAGAGTAAGGTACGTCTTCTGTTGAGCATTAATTATTTGTCATGCATATGCATTGAACCTAAATCTAAGATCACTAAATTGCTTGAATCAAATTAATTCAGTGGTCACTTTAAAAAGAAATTGGGACTGTTAAGAGGTTGGACTTTAAAATCTGTGACTAAAAATTGTGTGCAAAAGGATCCTATTTGCGGAATTTCAAAAATATCAAAACACGATCGTATGCTTGCACACATGAGACACTGTGCACCTCACACATAAGGTCACTAGATAATTTCTACCTCACCTCTTTTGAACCACAAGGGAAGTTAGTTGGAAATCAACAAGCCTATCCACCAAGTTACTTCGGTTCCACGTGTGTGGGCTCGATTCGAGACTTCCATCCCTTGCGAGTAGGTTATAGGCACCAGCGAAGGTTGGCCTAGGATGCGTAATTTTTACAAAACTTGTTTGGCCACCAATTAAACATATAACTCTAAGATTGCAATCTACTAAAAACAGATCCCGTTGAAATTGCATTTGCTTTGACAATAAAACTCTCTAGAAAGTTTTCTGCTTATATTCTGAATTTTGCTAAAGCTTAAGAGAGTTAAAATTGTTTTGCTTAAAGAAATGGATTATTCTTACTCCTATCATTCAGATTATCAGAGTCAATACTTCCCATCTTTTAATCAGGATCCCATGCTCCGAGCGTATCCATCCTTTGATGGGTACATTGGTAATTAATGGGATTATTCTCATTCTTACCCTGGGAGTACTGGCTTGATAACTCCCACTTTTGAGCAGAGCCTAGGAGCGAGATTCTCCAATCCTAAAATCCCTACTTCCATGCGAACACCCAACCCTCCCACCCTTCATGATTTTCCATATCGAGGTTGGACCGATACCCCTAGGCAACCAGAGGCTGAAATTGACTATCCTCCCCAACCTGATAATAATAGCCTCTCCTCTTTTATGATAGAAATGCAAAAACAACAAAAGGAAATAATGGAATCAATGGGTGAGATGTTGAGGAATACTCAACAAATAAATGAAGAAATAAGACAACTTAGCTACACAGTTCCCAATAATCCTGATCCCTGCCCATCCGATCATGATCATGAAAATAATTCTGAGGTACTTAATGATAATAGGGATGCAATTTCATGTAGCGATCACTTAGATTCTCCCAATGAGATGCGGCCACCAGAGGACAACAATTATAGTGATTATCCCCCTGAGCTATATTAGAGTCAAAAGCAAGAGAAGATTATTGTTCCTATCACTTCCCCTCTTGATTATTTGGTGGAATCCCATTCTACTCTTATTGAGCCTACTCCTGACCCTCTACTTAGGGAATCAACACCTATCATTCAATATCCTGAGGATTTAAATGCACCTAATGAAGGTGACCCTAAGGGAATGGAGGATGATCAATTCTGGTCTCAGGGATATGAAGAGTCTAATTCAGAGGATAAGGATGCCCCAACAGAGGAACATGAACTGAAAATCTGGAGTAAATCACAGCAGAATTATTTATCATTTGAGGATTTAGCTCTAGAGGATAGAAATAATATGATTAAATCTAGATTCCTCTTTTCTTTTTAGAGCCATCCTCCACCAAAATAGGAGTTGATATTAGAGGAGGACAAACAAAATAATGAGAAGTCTATGGCAGACTCTTCGGAACAAAACATGTCAATTGAGGATTTATACCTGGAGAAGAATGACGAATTCAATGATATAGGCTTCCTCCAAAATATTAAAACTAATCTTCCCTTGGAAATAATTGAGGATACTGATCCAACTCCTAACGAATCACAAATAAACCCAGATAGATATTTGATTGAACCAAATAAATCTAGGGATGAGCTGAATGATAATGATTCTTACATGTTGACCCTACCATCAAAAGGTTGTAATTTGGAGACTACCCTTGATTCAAATACGACTCCGATTATTAATGCTAGGCAGGATAACTTGAAGTTGTGTACAACAGTTAGGGAGTGCACGCAATTTAAATCATTGTTGGAATTGGACTTAACACCAACTAAGCCCTCATTAGACTTAACCATTACCTTCCAACACTACAAACAACCCTTATACTCCCTAACCGATCCTTGGCTTAGATCTCTGCTCATGTACATTCTTTCTGTAGACTATATCAGGCCAGTACATCCTATGGTAGAATGGCAAGTATGGATTGATGCTTGTACTTTTACTCTTGCCATTCAAGGGTTTGAACTAATAATGATTATATCTTTTAAAACCCGTCTGGCTTTGGAGGACCCTTGTTATCCTCCTCTTATTCCGTTTCGGGAGGTCCCTTTTCATATTCCATTTATTATCCCTAGACCTCCAAAGGTAGCCAATGAGGTTTTTCGCTTTCATATCTTCTAGCGAGCATTTGGAATTACATTACATCATCAGCTCGCCAACATCTGTGGTTACTTGTTTTCTAGGCCTGCACTGTTACGCATATTCTTAGGGCCTAACCTTTTCTGTTTGGAACCAGACTTACAGGTTCCTTATAAGTCTGGCTGGTGACAGAAAATGCAGCGCTTGTTGGGAGGCAACCCAGCAAACTATGTCAGGTGATTTCTTTCCTTTCTCCTCCTGTTTTAATTTTACATTGGGGACATTATAGGATTTAGCCATGGGGGAGTGCATTTGCATTTTAGGTGCATTCATGCATTTAGGTTAGCATATTAAAAAAAAAAAAAGAAAAAAAAATTTTCTCTTTTCTTGAGCTGATTGGGTTAGTCCCTAGCAGAATACCTTTGTCATTGGAGGTTTTTCTTCTTGAATTATTTCTTAAGTTTAGAATCCATTACATTTATTTCACATGCATGTAGACTTGATGATGGATCCTTGAGGAAAACAAATGAGCATTTGTAGTCTACTAAACCCTTGGACAGTTCATAGAGAGTTAGGCATACTATCTTCTAGTAAATCCACCACATATTTGTGAGAAGAAGTAGAGAGATTACTGGTACGCTAAGTCTAGTGCAAGGACTCTTAAGTTCTGGATAATTAGATGATGATACTTCAGAGTTAGGCGTAGTTTTCACTCGCTGTTCCTGGGTGTGTACTTTAAGTGAATTCCTGAGAGTCACCAAATAAGCCAGATACACAAAGATTGAGTCTTAATAAAGCTATAACTATGGTGGATGGTTACTACTGTCCTTCATAGAGTCCTCAGCTGAAGGAGGGTAATAGTGTCAAAGGTCAGAAATACGCCTGTCTTATCCATTCTTTCCCGGTGCCGAGAATAGGCACTTCCACTAAATAAGCCACACAACTTCCTCTTGACCGTCATCATCACTAATAATGCCTCATAAATAAAAGTCTGTATCGTGTTGTGCTGATTGAAAACGAAACAAAAATAAGAAGAAATAAAATAAAATAAAATAAAATAAAATAAGTGAGAGAAAAGAAGAAGAAAAAGAAGAAATGAAAAGAAGAAAAAGAAAAAAATAGTTATATTACAAAAAAAAAAAGAAGAAAAGGGGTCCAAGTGTATGATGTAACACTATTTCTGAGGTTGCAAACACCTATCGCGTTCCACTAAATATGACCCATACCTACCTTCTAGTATTTCTGACCGTCTGAATACTGGTTGAGGACTCTAACTTAGTTATAGAGTTATTAGGACTTTAATTGAAGTGTAGATGCCATGTGAGGCCACCAAATAATGAGTATAATTTCTAATTCTGGCGAGATTCGTGATCTCAGAAAGAAGGAAAAGAGAAAGTACCAAGGAACATTAAGAGAGCACAGTTATGTAGCCTCTCTCAGAATTGACTTGTCTAATAGTGTAGAGAGCTAGAGTGTACAGTACTAGACTATATGTTGTACCAGTTTAGTGTGTGCCACCAAATACAAATCCATTCAATTTGATATCTCCTACCTAAGCCAAACTCTGGGGTCAAATTACAGATTATCGTCTGCTTTATCCCCGAAGGAAGTGGTTGCCTATCTCGACAGAAATTTTTGCCAAGGGTGATGTATGAACTCCTAATGCGAATCGGCTCTTTCACTTGGATCTGTTACCTAGGTTTTCAGCACTTCACATTTGTCTGGATTTCTAAAGTATTGAAATAAGAAAAGAAGTCATCTGATTACTTCTATTATTCATTTTTGCTAGGGACTAGCAAATCTTAGGCATAGGGGTATTTGATGAGTCCATTAAAATGGGCTAATATTAAGCCTAGGTATATTTAATCGTATAGTTTAGGTGTGTTAATAATGGCAATTAAGTTAAAGAATATTTGTATGGCTTATAATTTGAGTTTATAATATTCTATAACTTAATTATTTTGTTATTTTTATATGCAGGTAATAAAACCCAGAAAGAACAAGGGCGGGGGGATAATTTCCCCAAATAGCCGCAGCTATTTCCCCCCTCCCTTGCCGGACATTGGGGTAATCTTCTCCAACGATCACCGGCCAAAAACAGAAAGGGATTTGCAAATCCCTGGATTGACACACGGAAGGAGAGAGAGGACTTAAAAAGAGAAGAGGCGACGTGCACAAAGGAGGATCGCCCCTGCGGGGAACGTCTCTCTCTTCTCCACTGTAGAGAGGGAGAGCACTGTGCTGCTCCTTCTCTACCTCAAGCAGTAGCACCGAGCGCCTCTCCCTTGCTGCGCGCCTTCACCAACTGCCAGCGCCTCACTACAAGCGCAGGCCCGCATGCCAACTTTTGGCACCTGTAGCCGTGCACCTTTACCAACTACTCGCACCAGCCGTCCCTGTAGCCTGCACGGCCATCTTCTAGCGCTTGTAGCCGCGCGCCATCACTTGCCTGCACCCAACACTGTGCCCGCACATCCCGCAGCGCATCCTCCTTGCTCATTGCTGAGCAGCCGCACACCATCCACCGCACCTCAACTTTGCCCGCTCGCCATCTTCCAACCTTTATAGGCGCACACCAGTGCGCGTGCCTTCCTACCTTCACCACCCCCATGCCACAGCGGGTGCTCGCACCCAAGCCCACACCTCTCCTCCAGCACGACCCACCAGCAGCTGCAGGCGCACTCCACCCTACGTGCCTCCACGCCACCTGTAGGCGCTCCCTGCCCGCACACTAACGCACGTGAGCGCCAGTTCAAATGGCCGCAGCAGCAGCCGCCCTCTAGCAAACCTGCACTCTTCACCTCCAGCCACCTCCACCGCCGCCGCTGCCACCATCGGAAAGCTCTCGACCTCGCCGTCCTCTTCAGCCTCGCATCAACTCCCGTGGTTCTCTCTCTCTCGCGAGGAGGAGAGAGGAAGAAAGCCCTATTTTTATCTTAATTAGAAATTACATTCAATGCCATTTCCACCAATTTGATTTTCTTTATTATTATTATATTGTGGCAGAATTGCATTCAAGAACTCATAGTTCTTTCTAATTGCATGGTATTGATATTGGCTAGTTTAAAGATTGATTTTGGACTTGATTTAAGTACTAATTGTCTATAGTACACATCACGTGAAAACTGCATTAATTCATCCTAACTTTATTGAGGATTTCTGCGAGGGAAAATTGCACTTACACCCTTAACATTTTAGGTTATTGCAAATCTACTTTCCTTCACATTTTCAGTCCAATTTGAAAGGGGATTTCGCACTATCTAAAATAACATTAAATAATTAAATTATTGATTGCATCATTGCCTCCCTGTGGACATAACCTGCTCTTCTATGAGTGGTTATTTTTATTATTTTTGATTGGTTGATTTTTCCACCACTTAAATACTATAACGCTAAGCGAAAAGTCAACCGTCACGCTCCTGGGTCAGTTCGCTTGAGTGGAAGGTTGCTTGATATCACGGAACTTGCTTTCTAAGAGAGTACAACCTTCCAAGGTGCTTGAGGTCTCGGCTTACGCTTGGGTGTACAGGCATCCTTTAAAAACTTGGCATAAGTATGGATGTGTTTGATGGCTTCAAGGAGCGGGATATTAATCTGTACTTGCTTAAAATTTTCCAACAGCTCCTCAGTTTCCACAGTATTCTTCTTTTTCTTGATTGTTTCCAAGGCCTCAGGGTAGGGTGTCTGAATGTGGATTGGTTCCATGTCTGGGTCCTTGGTTGGTGCCTCTTCTGAGTCAGGTATTTCAGCGAGTGAAGTCTCGGGGAGAGTCTGCCATTTGGGATCCTGGGTTTTGCTGCTGCTTCTCAAGGTCACCGCATTTGCAGAAGCATTGGGGCCATGGGTTGATCCTTGAGAAGACGAGGATGAAGAAGCACCAAACCCAGGAGGTGTTTGCGGGGCTAGCTGGACCATGTGAGCCTGCCCGGGGTTGCTTTGGAACCCCTGCGAATTGGGGCCTCTGTTAATTATGTTTCGCGGGTTCAGTTGTGGTTGGGAAGGTAGGGATCCTTATTGTTTACAATCCAAAAGTTGGCTTAAATATCCCTTTACCAAGGCCATTTCCTACTGGTGTTTCTGGTTCATGTCAGCCATCATCTTTATTAGGGTATCCATTCAATTTTGTGGGGGAGGGGCCGCCCTATTTTGATTATATTGGGGTCTAACTGGTGGTCCTTGCTGATAGGGGGCAAGTGTGGCTGCTGGGTTGGCCTAGGCTTGTTTTGGAATTGCGGTGGTTTCTGGTTTGTCCAACCAAAGTTGTGGTGGTTACGCCAGCTAGTGTTGTAAGTGTTGGAGAAAAGGTCAGGTTTCGCATAACCTTGGATAGCTTGCACATCTTCTAGGATAGCTGATGTTGATGAAGAGGGAAGGGAGTAATCAAGGGTTGAGGGAGCAAAGGTCCCTCCCGGGAACGTGGTCAGGGGTTGTTCCAGGTTCAGTTGGGTGAAGGGCTGTGCCAGGTCTACATTATGTGCTCCCTTTGCTAGGGAGATAGTCTGCAAGGGGTTCCTGGTCTGGTTCAGTAGCTCATCAATCTTTTTGTCCACCAATTCCACTCGATCCAACTTTTTGGCAATGATGTCCATGTCAACTATTCCAGAATTTGCTTGCACCTCATAAATCTCACCACGGGGTTGACTGGACCTGTTAAACTGGTTCATGGAGGCATTGTTGAGCGAATTCTCACTCATAGACTCAAAGAGATCAAACGTGCTCTCCTCATCTTTGGTTAGGAGGTTTCCCCTGCATGAGGCATCGACGAAGTTCTGTAGGTTGTTGTCCAGACCGTGGTAGAAGATCAAGGCCAATTGCCACCTTGGAACTTCGTGGTGTGGGCATTTCCTCAAAAGTTCATTAAATCTTTCCCACTCCTCATGAAATTGTTCCCCACCCTGGAGTGTGAAGGTAGTGATAGCTCTTCTGAGGGCGTTGGTCTTTCCTATGGGGAAGAATTTCTTTAAAAATGCATGCCTCAGTTCTTCCGAAGTTGTGATGGGTCTACCTAGTGTTCTAAGCCAATGAGAAGGGGAACATCTTGATTAGAACAATGTCAAGGCTAATGTTCCTAGGTTTCACAGTTTGTGCTACGTGGTCGAGATCCTCTAGGTGTTGAAAGGGGTTCTCATTTGAGCTTCCATGAAAGTGGCTCTAGATCAGACTTAAGACATTCGGTTTTAGCTCAAAATCATCTCCCCCCTCGGGAATCCTAAGGTGTGGCTCGACTCTAATAGTAGAAGGATTATAGAAATCGCGGAGGGGCCTCGGCTGATCTTGAAATGGCGGTAAATCAAGTGGTGGTTGTCCTAGTATGCCTTGAAAAGGTGGTGGTGGTTGTTCTTGTGGGTTCTGTAACCGCTGTATGGCTTGCATGATGGTGTGGATTTGTTGTTGCTGAAGTCGATGGTTAGCATTGATTTGAGCTTGGATGATGGCCATAGCATCTGGTGGGGGTTGATCTTCAGCCTCATCTATCCTAGGTTCAGCCATGTTTCCAATAGAATTACGTCGCCTAAATTCCTACCCCAAAACACACAACTTGGGATGTAGTGAGCGTCTCCTGTGCATACACTAGAGAAGAACAGGAGGGGATGCAGAGGGCGACAGATGCGAGAAATGTGTTTCAATCAAGCACACAAGCCTAGTCCTTATGGTGTATTCCTTAGGAGACCTAGAAATCTCACAAAGGGTGATTAAGTCCATAAGCGTTGGACTCCCCTTCCCAAGGCTAATCTAGCCAGGTTGATTACGAGGGGATTGTAGGGAAGGTTCTTCCTTTGGCTTGCACCTCGGGTTCCATAGACCCCAGAACCGCAGTTGTTTGACACTGCCCCACAGCCTAGTCACCAGATTCTACCAAGGGAATGAAAGCCAAGTGCCTAGCGAACAGAACCTAGCCTTTTGAGACTTAACTCAGTCCTGCCTAGGGCACGTCTACTCAGCTTTAAAGGACTAGGATAGTGCTTGTGCTTAGGGTTATGTGATGAGGTGTTGATTAGGGTGGTGCCTCTTAATTTTACACTTTCAAGGTGTGTGCTTCTAGCAAAACATGGTTTTCAAGCAAGGATTTGTTAAGATGTGGTGTCTTTTTGTGTTTCATCCTTACTTTAGTACTTTTTAGGGTTGACGTGTCTTAATGTTTTCAAACAAGTTTCAGTGGGCACGTCAAGTTCTGCACACAACTTGGTGAAAGTAGCTTTCCTTTTATTCTGTAGAGGTTCTAAAACCCTAGTGTACTCATCCTAATGATCATGCAGCTTCTATTAGATGAGTCAGTTTAAGGGTTGAGTGGTGCGGCCCAGGTTAAGTCATGGTGGCTTCGCAAACACCACTGAAGAAAAAGAAAAGAACACTCCAAAAATTTATTCAGAATATTAGAGTGTACATTTTTTTGTGGGGTGATGTGTTAAGGATGTGGGTCAAGCAATCATACACCATGCCAATTTTTTTCAGTTTTTACAATTTTTTTTTTAGTTTTTTTTTTCATGCAAGAAAACAATGAGAGAGAGATTACTCACTATCGATCTTCGTAGCACCTACTCCCTTGCTACCGTCGTGGGATGCGTCGCTTCGCCATCCACGCACCGAATTCCTGCAACCATTAAGTAAAAAGGAAAATAGGGCATTAGACGATGTGAGGATGAATATGGAATGGGGGTGATAAAACAAATCCATTGCGTCCCCAGCAACGGTGCCAAAAACTGACGTGTCATTGTGCGTGTGTGTTAAGGAGTGTCGTTATTGTCGCACTTGCAACGTCGATTTTAAATAAGTAAACGGAGGTCAGTCCGAGTGTCGATCTCAGGGAGGCGCGAAAATTGAGTTTTGCTTACCACTTGTTGTTACGGAAAGTGTGGAGTTTTGCTTGCGAAGGATGCGATTTTGAAAAGCAAGAGAAAGATAGAGAGAGAGATTAGGGTTAGAAATTTCATTGTTTGATCATGCAACTTGAATGAAAATTAAAGTGACAATTGAACGGAAAATAACTTCATTAATCATGCACTTGTAGTTCATAGCTTACAACATTAAATACATGCTTCAAACAAAAGTAATGGAAAGCTTAAAAGAGCGAGAGAGAGAGAGTGTGTGTGTGGAGAGCGACGAGGCAGCCACGGCGGTGGAGGAGGCTCTGTCGGCGGCTCGTCGTCTTCGGCGATTACAAGAGGTCCTAAAGCTAGCTAAGAGAGGGATGGAGTAGTTGCAAGGGGAGTGAATGCCTTGAATGGTGGTTGGAGGGGGTTTAAATAGAGTTAAGGGCTTCCTAAAAGAAGAAGGGGCTTTAGCGACATCCAAAGCATCGCTAAAACCACTCCCAAAAATGTTAGTGAAGCCCTCCAGCTGCCGGTCAGCTGCCTGCCTCGTTTCTTCTCTTCATGCGATCCGCGGCCGCTGAACGAGAGTCGTTCGATGAAGGATCGGATGGCTGAGAGTCCTCCACGATTGCACTTGGATCTCGCCTCGGGCACATGCGTGCGCTCGCATCATCGCCCGACGTGCACGCGCATGTGGACGCCCGTGAGCTGCGGTCGCGCCACGTGGCAAGATCTTGGCCGCCAGCTGCTGATCGGGTGGCCCAATTTCTCCGTGCCCATCTCCCGTCTTCAATTTCGCCTCCGCGTGGCTCGAACCCACGTCGCGTGAGTGTGGGCATGTGAGCTAACAGTTGCGCCACACCAGCGCTTTGTTGCGGTGACCGCAGGCGGGCGCGCGAGTCTCGGCCGTTCGATCGAAGATCGACAACCGAGATTTGATCTCGCTAGCTGAAGGCACGGCGCGTGGTGAGGCGGGGCTGATGTGGTGCAATCTGGGCCGTTGATCTCCAGATCAATGGTCAAAACTTCTTGGGCCCATTGTAGGAGCTCCGGATGTCGGATTTGGCCGATCTTGAGTCCGTTGGACTTCGTTCGTCACTCTGAATCCATCTGTGTGGTCCGATTGCCCATCTGAGGCCTGCTTTGGCAAATGCTTACACAAATGGCCATTAATACAGTTTCGGAGCAATCTTGGTACATGATGAATGCAGTGCTCCTATTCTACTTATGTTGTGCCTTTTATTCTAAAGATGGGCCATATTCAACATAATTATCACCCCCTTGTTTAGTGTTATCACTTACGCTTAGGTGTACATACGTCTTTCAGAAATCATGCATAAGCCACTATGTGGCATATCACATCTATCAAGGGGATGTTTATATGGGCCTACTCAAAAAGCTTGACCAGGTCCTCCTTAGGTGCCACGATTTTAGTTATCCTTTTTCTGTTGGTCAAGGCCTAGGGAAATGGAACCTTAGATGGTTCCTCTAGAATGGGTCTAGGTTCTTGATTTGGGATAGACGTGTCCTAGATGACTATCCTAGGGTTAGGGTTTGTATTACCAGGCTGGGAGTGGCTTGGATAAGGTGGTTCCTATGTTGTTTTGCCACTGCAGGTAGTAACAGAATTTAATCCTGCCTGGTTCTAGTTTGTTGTAGGTAAAAGAGGTGCTTGTTGCTGGTAACTCGTATATGATGTCGAAGCCTCCATCCCGTCGGGTGATGGAGTAGAAGGGGCCTAATAAAAAAAGTGAGCTTGGCCTGGATTTGGATTCATAATGTGCCTTTGGTTTGGCACGTTATTCGGATTAGGCAGAGGTTGTGAAGGAAGTGCACTAGGTTGGCGAGGATTTGCCATTTGGGCATGTTGATTGCGAACCTCTGTGATCTCATCTCTGTGCTATTTTTGCATAGCCGCATTTATCTTCTGAATGTCAGCCAGGGTCTGAAGGATAAGAGTCATTTGATCTATATGAGTTGGCCCAGATTGATAAGTTGGGTTAGACCAAGGCTGATATTAATGAGGAGCTTGTGGTCAGGGATGATATTGAGGTCTCTGATTTCTATTATTGCCTAAGCACGTGAAATTGGGATGATTACGCCATCCAAGGTTGTACGTGTTGGAGAATGGATCATTATAAATGGTGTCGAGGTCCTCACAGGTTTGAGGAACCTCAAAAAAGTCAGAATACGAGGGTTCAAAGTTCCCCCAGCTAGAGTAGGTGGGTCTAGAGTTTCTCCCAAAACTAGAATCAAACGAGGGTGGATACGGGCCCATCCCCTGAGAAGGTCAGTGATAGATGTTGTGCATAGCCTCCCTGCCAGAGAGTGGTTGCGTGAATGTGTTTTGCTTAGAGGTGGCTCGCTGCAAATGTCGAGTTAGCTCATCCACCTTCTTCTCAATAATAGAGACCTTGTTCAGATGACTAGCCATCAGTTCCAAGTCGACGAAAGAGGATAGGCCCTGTGTCTCCTGTGCTCCCTTTGGATTCGTCAATGCTCAGGCATTCGTCTTGTCGAACATGCCCACGGATTCATTATTGATGGAGTTCTCGCACATATTCTCTAGAATCTCCCACATGGTGTCTTCGTGTTGACCCATGATGTTCCCTCCGCTGGTCACATTGATGAATAATCAAATATCCTCACGGAGTCCCTGGTAAAAAGACTAGACTTGTTCCCATTTAGGAACTTCATGATGGGGGCACTTCCGCATGAGATCCAGAAAATGATCCCATGCCTCAAGAAGTGGTTCTCCTGCTTGTTGTGTGAAATGTGTGATCTGGTGTCGTAAGGCATTTGTCCGACTAACAAGGAAGAACTTTCTCGAAAATTTGGATTAAAGTTCCGCCCAGGTGTTGATTGGATGCGTTTGGGTTCGGTACCAATGAGCAGCTTTATCCATGAGAGAGAAGGAGAACATTTTCATGAGTAGAACATCCCGATTTTGAGCTTCTGACCCGAAGGTCTGGGCTGGATGCTTGAGTTGCTTGATATGCTGGAAAGGATCTTTGGAATTATGCCCATGGAATTTGGGAATGGAATGAATCATAATAGGCATGAGTTCAGTGTCAAGACCTCCAGCAGGGATTTGTACTCGAGGTTCGATTTCCACCGCAACGGGATTGTAGTGATCTCGCATCATTGGATGCTGCGGTGGGTTTACAAAGGCTTGGAATAGATCATTGAGGTGCTAAAGTTGATTTTCAAGATTATTTTCTTCTGCTGGTTGTGCCATGATGATGGATAAAGGAGAATCAGGTTCAAATGAATCAGAAGAAATATCGATTGGGTTGGGTTATTGCAAAAACAAGGAGGTCGAGGCTTGGCCTTGACATGAATGAGTAGCTAAAGGAGGCCTCAAGGATGGTCTTAGAGACCTCCTCCCGAACATGCACCGATGGAGTAGATGAGAGGTAGAATGTGATGGACCCAATCAAGACATCCAAAAATTTTGAATGACTATAGAGGTTCGGGGTGGATGATACGCCATAGTCAGAAAGCTGTCCACCTGAGAATTACCAGGGCAGCCAGAGAGGGAGAGTCTCGCAAAGACCCCTACATGGTAGAGTGCCCCCATGGGTTACAGGATTTCACCCACCCGACCTCTCTTGTCACTGATGTTCCAGGTAGACCAGAATGGGGCCTTGACCTCTTAAGTCTACCAGCTTTAATTAAGAGCAAGGGTGCTTAGGATTTCACTTGAACTTTTAAGATGATTTTGTGAAAAAGTAACCTAATTTCAAGATTGGTTAACCCAACAAGGTGGGTCAACTTCACCTGTATTATCCCCTTGAGAATTTTAGGTCCCACTTTTAGTGTTCAAATGAATTTAAGAGCCTGATTTTTAGGATTTTTCTTGAGTAGATCAGTTCAATCAAGGTCTAGGCACACATTGTTTTGGAGAGATAACTTCTTGATTAAGTAAGTGTGTCTCTAAGACCCTAAACTAGAATCCTTAATTGGCTCTAACTTGGTCCAATTTAGCTTGTCAAAAATGTGGTACCTAGGGCTCAAACAAGAATGTGATATCCCTAGATACCTTAGCTGAATCGGTGCACAGATCAGGGTTTGAACGTTTATGGAATGTATCAAATTAGGCAGCTTGATGATTGATCTAGGAATATGATGCATGTAGCCCTAATTGATTTCTTCCTTTTTTAGTTTTCTCAGAGTCAAGGGTTTAGAAGGTTTTGAATGGAGTTTTACTGTCCTTTGAGTGGTTGATGTGAGACTGATCTTCTTTAATGAATCCCTGAAATAGATCATAGTCAAAAGAGATAGAGCAAGTTAGTATTGACCTGGATATTACAATCAAGAGATCTGAATTGCACGTTGCTCCTCGATAACAGCGCAAAAATGTTTAAGCAATAAATCAGTGTTCTAAAATTGCTACATTGTAATATAGCTGAAATCGCTAAAAAAAATAAATTTATTACGCGAATTTTAAGTCCGAGGTTGAATATAGGGAGCAATATGGAATTCAAAACTCTAGATCACAATTAGAATCAAGAATAGAGATTGCAATAAGAATAATGTCACGATCAATATGCAAAAAGAATGGAGTAAAATTGTGGTTTAAATCACCAATTACTCTTCACAAAAAAATACTTAAGCCAAAGACTCAAATAGATGTAAGCAAATATATCAGGCATATTAAATAGCCCTATGCTACAGTGCTAGAGACTCAAGGGTCACTCTACTTTTGGCTCTTCTCTTCTCTGTTTCCCCTGCCTTATCTTCTCATCTGTTCTTCTACTTTTTTCATTTTCTTCTTGTTCTCTTCTTCCTTTCTCTATGCTTCTCCTTCTCTTCCTGTGCGGCACCTTCCCCGCCCTTCTTCTGCTCAAGCCTTCCACTCTTCTTATTTCTTTCTCTGTTCTCCTTTATGCAGAGGGGGAAGGTCCTTCAAATAGCTAAGTGTCAGTTGTTTCTCTCTGTAGCAAAATCCCCCTACCCCCGCACGCTATCTCTCTTTCTCTCTCTGGGTCACTCTCTCCTAGGGCCTCTCACAATACTGGGTAATCAGATTTCGGACCTAGAGCTCACCTAGGACTAGGGCTACCGATGTGGGTGGTAGCCGAGGTGTGGATTTAGGCGGGTCGGGTGTACCAGGCCTACAGAGGAGAGATTGCAGACGAGGCACGTGAGTAGGTGAGCGAGGACCTCACCCCCGGTGCCTGAGGCGATAAGCCCCAGACACTTTTTCAATTTATGTGCCTTAGTGCGCTCTTCAGCTTCCGAGGTGGGACTAAAGTCCCACCCTTCCTCTTCGTGCTGGACACAGTAGATGTTGCGTCTAATTCTGGTCAAAGGTCCGGTCAAAGGACCAAATTGATCCCCTTGTTGCATTCCTGGATGAAGTCCGTTGCTCCTGGAAGTGTTTCCTGGAACTAAGGTACCCTAGAGCAGCCTTGAATCTTGCTTGAAGAAGTTGCTTCAATGGCGGAGAAGTCAAGCACCAAAAATCACCAAGAAGGGCTTTCGACCGCATCAGAAGGCTCAGGAAGGATTGTCAGACCATGGCAAGTGCGACGTTGGTGGTTGTGAGGTGTGGCAAGGTCCGTGCATGTGAGGCAGAGTCAGACTATGTGCGTGAGAGTGGGTGTGTTCGGGGGCGAGTTTGGGTGAGAGATAGGTGGAATTAGGTTAGGGATTTTGTTCGTGGAGTGATGGCAGAGCTGGTCAGGGTGGTAGCAATGAGGTTAGTGCAGTGGCACAATGGATAGGCGTCACCGGAGCTTTGCCAAAGCGGAGGAAGGTGACGGTGTTGAGGGAGAATCAGTGGTTGTGCTTAAGTTGTGAGAGTTGGAAAAGAAAGTGTAGCAAGAGGGAGAGCGATGGAGGAACTTAGGGACGTGACATATAGATGGAGGGCTCCGGTGTTGGTTGAGTAGAGCTAGAGAAGGAAGAAGGTGCGACGAAGCAGCGATGTTGACTGAGGGAGAGGCACGACCTCTCATTAGCAAGAGAGGTTCACAAAGATGAGGGGAGGATTGTCGGTCATCCAATTTGATGGTTGGACGGCTAGAGGAGGAGGGCGGAGAGGGGTTGCCGGAGCTAAATCTGAAGGTGGCTAGAGATGGAGAAGGGGGTTTCTGGCCTCAAAACTAGCTGAAGAGCACGGCCGTGCCATGGGGTTTCTTTTATAGGCCATAGGACACCCTTCTAAGCTTGGAAAGAAGCTTTCAAGCTTGGAAGGTGGTTGCAACAATGGAAACTCGAACCTTTAAAAGGTTCTCATGACCTTTTGGGAAGGACATAGAGCCCAAGGAATGGCTCAAATGGAAGGAGACTTTCCAAGGAATCCCCGTATCAATTTTTTTTTTTTGAGAAGGAAAGGAATGCTATCGAGTCAACGATAGCAAACCAGGAGAGCTTTTATTAATAAAAAATGAACACAATTACATATTCAAATCCCATTGTTGTATGAGATTCCAGCAGCAATTTACAATCTTATGCACATTCACTGGAGTCTCCTGAAAAACACACTCATTCCTAGCCCTCCAAAGAGACCATAACATAGCCACCATAGGTAAACATGGCTTATTCCCATCCACAAGATAACACCACAGATTCTCCCATGTTGGAAGAGAATCATTACAAACTCTCCTCCAGATATAATATGTGATCACACACAAAGAAAAAATATGAGTACTGGAATCGTTATGCATCCCACATAAGTGGCGAAATTGAGTGGGAATTCCCATTCTCCTATGCCTCAGATCTCCAGTAATTAGACCGTCCCTTCTACAGAGCCACAAAAAAAATTTGTACCTTTAGTGGTATTTTTAATTTCCACAACTTTTTCTCCTCCTCATCAAGTTTTGCCATCCTGGAAGAGTTAATCAACTTGTCATAGGCAGCCGTAGAAGAAAACTTACCCTCCCACTTATATGTGTCATATTCATGAGGCGTGGGTTTGAAGGCAGCCAGTTCTTGCATGAGGCGTTCATTCTCTGCTTGTGTTCTTGTTTTATGATAATTCCACATAGCATTATTTAAAGACCACTGCTCAGACTCCACATCCCAATAATCAGAAACCACAACATTTTTATCCGAAGCCGCTACATAAGCAAGGGGGTACCTGTCTTTAATCACCCCCCCAGGTACCCAATTCTCCAGCTAGAATTTGAAGCTTTTCCCATCCCTTAGTACTGATTTGAACAAAATCTAATTATCCCTCAAGGCACGCACCATCGAAGACCAAAATGGAGATGGTTTATGGGGGTTCAGGCTGTTCTTCTCATCATTGGCAGCCCCATAGCTATCCTGAACTATCTCTGTCCACATTTTTTTTCCCCCTACAGCAGTCGAACAGCCCACTTCAATATCAAAGCATCATTAAATTCCTTGAGGGATCTAACACCCATGCCACCAATCTTTTTTGGGTTGCAAATCGAATCCCATTTTAAAGGGTGAAGAAAAGCCCCTTGGTGAGAGGCCCCTTACCAGAGGAATCTTTTGCGCATCACATCTAGTTTTTTCCAAATTGACTTTGGGGCTTTGAGAATAGAGAAGAAAAAAATAAGAATTAATGTATTGACAAAATTTAGTAGTATATACATCCCCCCTTTTGATAGGTATCGACTACTCCAACCCTCCAACTTCGCAGCCACCTTTTCATATAGGAATGACCAATCTGCTTTCATCATTTTAGTGCATTTCAGAGGCAAACTCAGATATTTAGTAGGCAATGAGACCACAGGCATACCCAAAGTGGTAGAGATGTCATTTTGGGTCATTCCATTCATCCCAATGTAGACCAAGGAGGATTTGCTTCCATTAAGTCTAAGACCAGGGATCTCACCAAAAATCTTAACCATATGTAAAAGCACTTGCGCTTCCCTCTTCCCCCATTCCACAAAAAAAATAGTGTCATCTGCATATTGGAAGATGGGAGCTAAAGCCCTGTTATTAGACATTGAATACCCCATTATAAATCCATCCGCTGCTAGTTTGCATGCATATCTTGCCAGTGTATCAACTGCAAGATTAAAAATCAGAGGGGCAAGTGGACATCCTTACCTAACTTCACATTGGGGCTGAATCCAAGTTCGGCATGGTTTCCCATTTATCAATGGGGAAAAGGAGGCTGTCGTGATGCATCTCTTCACCTACTGTATCAACTGAGGTGGAAATTTCCTCCTTCTAAGGATTTCCCGCAGATACAACCAGGAGACTGAATCATAAGCCTTGGAGAAGTTTACTTTCCATAAAAAGGCCTGTCTTTCGCCTGTGCCATCCCATTACCATCTTCTACGGCATAATGGACTCCTATACCGATCTCCCAGGAAGAAAGGAATATTGGACTAGCATTATCAAGTCCTTCAATACCTCCCGCATTCTGTTGGCTATAACCTTACTGATAATAAGGTAAATAGAATTAGATAGTACAATGGGCCTGTAATCAAAAAACTTCTCAGTACTTGATTTTTTTGGAAGCAGGAACAAATAGGATTTATTCAATCTCTCAAAACCAGAGTTGCCCAGCTCAAATTCACGAACAACCTTCATTACATTCATTTTGACAACATTCCACAGTTCTCTGTAAAAGAACACCTGAATACCATCCGGACTAGGGGCCCCTTCATTATTTAAGTTTTTAATTACTTTCAATACTTCTTGTTCAGATATAGGAGTAAATAACAAGTCTCTCCGATCACTACTGACACTTGGGAAATCCGCCGATGCCATTCTCCAAGAGCCCCTTGGTGTAGCCTTGACCAAATCTTTGAAATATTTGCCTGCTTCACTTCTGATTTCATTAACAAAATTAATAGTTCTCTCGTGTACTTTAATTGATGAGATAAGATTGAATCTTCTCCTTGCACTGGCCGCGAGATGAAAGAACTTCGTGTTTGCATCCCCCTCTTTGAGCCATAGCTATCTAGATTTTTCACGCCAGTCCACTTCTCTTTTCAGATCCTCCTCACCCACTACTGATTGCATCTACTATCTTTGCTACTGATCTTGGGGATTTAGAGACTGCCTGCACTCCTTCAAATCCAATTCACTGATCACTGCCAGTGCCTCCCTCCTCCTTTGTTCTCTAACCAGTGCCACTGCCTGTCCATATCCCTTCAACATGTCACGCAAGCCTATCAACTTTGCAGCTAGCTGTTGTGTGGTAGATCCTTGCACTGCCTTGTTCTACCACCACTGAGATACCATTTGCACAAACCCCTCCTCCCTTAACCAAGATATCTTGAGTTTGAAATAAGGCCCAATGTCAAAGTTCGTCCCACTGTCCCACACTAGCGGAGTGTGATCAGAGAAAGGCCTATCAAGGCACATAACAGCTGATAATTGGTGCCTCTCCAACAAGCTAGGATTGCCAAAGAATCTATCCAACCAAGATGACTATCCACTGCCATTTCTCCAAGTGAATTCAACTCCACTAATAGGATATTCTATCACTCCTAGACTCTGCACTGCCATTTGAAAGCTTGCCATTGAGCTATCCAAGCTCCCACCAGGTCTGTCATCACTAGAGAGATGACAATTAAAGTCACCCCCTCTAAGCCAAGGGACCTCCTGCACCCTTTGATGCATTGCCGAAAGATCCTCCCATAGACCAGCCCTGTCTACAGCAACACAAGGGCCATAAATGCAGGACACATACCATTCCATATCTTCTTAGGGAGATTGGCATCTGCAAGTGAGCATATGCCTATCACGAATGACTTCAATTACCAAAAAGACAAGACTTTCTCCACCAAATAGCCATTCCACCAGACCTTCCAGATGCACCCTTTACCACAACATCAGTATGTCCAGATTCCTTAAAATAGTCCCATTCTTGACCATTCTCCACCTCCACATGTGCCTCTTGGATGAGAGCACAATCAATCTCCCACTCAGAAAGATATCTACACAAGGAAGCCCTTCTCATCTTATTGCTCAACCCACGCACATTCCAAGTTAACACTCTCATTCCTTGCCAGGTTGATCCCCTTGATCCAA
The DNA here is from genome assembly GCA_037157565.1 of Thalassia testudinum. Taxonomy (NCBI): domain Eukaryota; kingdom Viridiplantae; phylum Streptophyta; class Magnoliopsida; order Alismatales; family Hydrocharitaceae; genus Thalassia; species Thalassia testudinum. The sequence continues at coordinate 19,803,453 of JAZHRO010000063.1, forward strand.
ACATCCCACATACTCAACCTTGATCGAGTTTGCAATGGTCTGCTCCACAATAGGAGTCAAGTTCTCCTTCCTTCTCCTTCTAAGCATATAAGGGGATCTACCCACAACTCTTTTCTGATTGGATCCACAACCAAAGTTAAGATCAGCAGGAACTATGAACTACACCTGATACGCCTCTTTGAGAGCTCTGCTGTCATTTCTAAGTACCAGTTCCATTCCTGTCTTCCCCTCATCTTTGCTGCTAAGGATCCCTGAGTCTTTCTTAGAAGCATCAGCAACCACCATATAACCATCCTCTTTGGCTACGAAGGTTTGGCTGCAAATTCTTAATGCATTAACATCGTCCATATGCATCATGTCCTTCTCTGCAAAGTCCTGGTGGTAGTCCTTCCTCTTCTTGGATTCAGGGGCTTCATTTGATGAAGTGCGGCCCACCCTTTCATCCTGTTGCATCTCCTCAGTGTTGGCCCCAAACGCCTTAACCTGCCCTTGTTCTAAATGCCCAGACACTTGTCCAGCCACTGTTAGATGAATAAGCCATGAGGAACGCCTACGTCTGATCGTCACCCTATCAGGAATTGAGCCAGCATTGAAGACATCAGCCTCAATTCTAAGTGATTGGATGTCCCCTTCTCCGATCATGACTTCAGACCCTTCATAGATGGAAGCAAAGCCTGCAACCATCTCAGTAACAACTCCCTTAGATCTTAGATGCAATGGTAGTCCACTGATCTCAAGAAGAACCCTCTTAGAACCCAATCTTTGAGGAGGCCGATCGGGGAAAGCCCCATCAAAGGGGGACACCATTCTCCAGAACACATTAATATCTTCAAATGAGCTCGATCAAAATCTCAATCATTCAACATCCATCATGCCCAAATGATATGCTGGAAAATGAGATTGGGATAACATAGCCACCTTCTAGCCCATAGATAGAGGATTTAGGGAACATACCAGACCTTGAAACCTTTCTATCGATGGTTTGCCTACCAAAACCTCGTCAGTCAGAGTGACCCTCAACATGATCTCTACAAAGGAGATCTCTTCTGATATTGGGATCTCCACTTCAATTGAATGCCTACCAAACTTCGACGGTGGTGGCAATCAGGACTCCTTCACTACGCAGCTAGGGCACGAAAAGGCCATCTTTACATGCAACGACTTCCTCCTAGGGCAAGAATCGCGTTTATGCCCTTCGCACCTACACGCCAAGGAAATCAAAGGGTTTCTGCAGATCGTCGCCAAGTGCCCGCTTTGTTGACATCTGAAACACATGACGTCACCGTTCATTCTACTCCAAGGCCTTCTTGGAAAGCTATCAGTCGTCCTATCCGCCCTCTCCTACCAGACCCACTCCCTTCTCCTCCCGTTCCTCGACCTCCACATCTTCCACTCACCCCCTTCTTCAGCCCTAGGTGCCTCCACTCCGCCGCTGCCAACCGCACTTCACCAACCACTCTCTCTTCCTCTCTCTCTCATTTTTTCCTCTCTCCAATGTTTAACCTGTGATCTGGAACCAATCCCCGTATCAAATTTGAGAAGGATTTATTGAGAATCGAATGAGAAATCCTCACTCGAAACTCGTCAGTGAAGGTTTCACCTTCCAAAAATGGCACGGGGACCTGCTTGTGAAAAAGGTAAAGAGGTTAGGGGGCCATTTGTAAGAGAATTCAAAAGTTAAGGGTCTAAATGAGATAGAAAGAGTCCAACTGGACCAAAATGCAAACTTGGTCAAGATGATCTCGGATTGGGCCCAAATTTTGGTACAAACCTAATTTGAACCTGTTTATCACAGCGAAATCGATTTTAAAATAAAGTGTTGCAATATAGTCGAAATCAATTTGAAAATAAATATAATTTTTATTACTCGAATAAGTTCCGAGGTCGAACACTGGGAACAATATGGTATTTAAAAATCAAGATCACAATTCAAACTGAAAGAATTTGCAATAATATTAGTATCAATGTGCAAAAAGATGGGAGTAAAATGGTGATTTAGATCAACAAATACTCCTACAATAACAACTAAGGGACTTAATGTATATGTATGAAATGAGAGTTAAGATCTGTCATCTGATTTGGAAATCAGACGACTTAAAGTCACTAACTTCTTCTCTTCTTCTTCTTGCTCTGATTTTTCCTTCCTTCTGCAGCCTCTTCTCCTTATTTTTCTTTTCCTCAGGCCTTCTCTTATTCTTCTCTCTCTACTTTCTCTGTGCCTTTAGCACTTCTTCTTCAGCTTCTGCTCAGGCCTCCTCCTCCTCTTCTTCTTCCTTCTCTGATTTTCCTCTTCAGAATGCAGCTAAGTGTCAGCTGAAGGTCCCTGCAGCAAAACCCTCCCCCTACCCATGCGACTCTCCTCTCTTTTTCTCTCTTAAGATCCGCTTTCCCAGAGAATAGGATATCCGATTTATTAGGTCAGGCGTGTACCCAGGTCCAGGCTCACCAGCATGCGGTGGTGAGCAAGGAGTGTAGGTTAGGTGGGTTATCAAGTTGACCAGGTCCGTGGGTAGGTGTCACGGACGAGGTCAAGTGAGCTAGTAAGAGGACCTCACCCCATGAACTGAGGCGAATAGCTTCTTCCACAAAATCAATTTATGAGCCTCAACATGCTTCGCAGCTATCGATGTGGGACTATCTGTGCCCTCTTACTTCGCGTGTCTGTAGTAGGGGATTTCTTTCCAATTGCAACAGTTATGGAGGCTCATGTCTTCAATTGAGGACCTGGGCTTGCACGTGAGGCACTTCTGTGCAACCTGGGGCTTCAACCTGGGCATAGCAAGACCTGGAGTGACCTTCAAGCAAGCTCGAAGCTTACCCATCAATGGCGGATAAGGAAAACACCTGAAATCAGTGATATGGCCTCTCGACCACGTCAAAATGCTTAAAGATGGTCGTCGGAGCATGACGAACATAATGGAGGTGGTGGATGGAGCGACAGTGGCTGTGAGTGAGTAGCTAGGTTAGACTGTGTGTGTGAGAGTGGGTGCATTCGGGGGTGCATGTGGGTGAGCGGTGAGGTGAATGAAGAGAGGGGAAATGATCAGTGAGGTGTGGTGAAGGTTTTGTGATGGTTGGCAAGGGTTTTGGTGGTCTGTGGAAGTGGGATGGTCTTGCCGGACGGGGTGGTTGAAGATGGAGGAGATGGAGTTGCGGAGAAGCATCGATGGTTGATTTGAAGTGGGGTAAGTGCAGAAAAAAATAGAGGGGATAGGTGACTTAGGTAGGAGGTTGATGGATGTTTACACGGCTAGATTGTGTTTTAACAGATATCACATTGTAATATAGATGAACTCTTTGTGAAAACAAAGAAAAATTTATAACTCGAAAATCAAAGTATCTGAGGTCGAACACAGGGAGCAATTTCAGTATTCCAAAACTGGAGAACACAACTTTTAATAAAAAGCAATGACTAGTTCTATAAAAAATGGTAGGATAATGTTATGGAAAGGGTGCTAAAAAAGAATTGGACTTCTGCTATTGCATCAGACGTCTTAAAATTTGCCTTCAGAATCTTCTCCTGTCTTTGCTTTGGCTCTACTGTAGCTATGGTTTCCTGTTTCTCTTTTTCTCTTTCTTCTTTAGCTACTCCTGCTCCTCTTCTTTTTCCTTCTCTTCTTGATTGTCTTCCTGTAGCTAAATCCTAGCTTTGCGTCTTCTTAATTTGCCTTCTTCTTTCTCTTCCTCTTCTTCTTTTGCTTTCTTGCTTCTCCTCTTTGTCTGCCCCTTGATCTCTCTTTTCTTCTTCCTCTTGGTCTACCACACCTCTACAACAGGGTGCCTTTCTTCTTCTTCTCCTTTGCTTGCAGTGGCTAAGTCCTTGCTACCTTCTTCTGCTGCGCTTCTTCCTTAGCGTCCTCTGCCTTTACAAGCACCACGCAACAAAACCTATTCCCCTACCCTCGCCGCGCGTCTCTCTCTCTTTCAATCTCTCTTCGATACGCTGCCCCAGAGCTGAGTTATCGGGTCAGTCGCGCGCCCGGGTCCAGGTGCACCGGCGTGGGTGTGGTGCGTGAGGAGTGCACGGTAGGATAGTTGGGTTGGGTTGCTAGGTCCACAGGCTAATTCACGGACGAGGTGTGTATAGGTGAGGAGGGACCTCACCCTATTGAATTTGAGGCAACCAGACAATAGCAAAAAATCAACTTAAACTCCTCAAACACCTCACGACTTACTGAGGTGGGACTTAAAGTCCCACTTGATGCTGCTGGCAACTGCAAGAGAATGACTTCACGATTGGGGCAGCTGCAGGTCCCGCGGCACCCTCTATTAGGCTGGACTTGCGCACACTCGCAACCCGCATAGTCTGGAAGCCTGGGAGCGGATGATTGTGGCCTAGAGATGGAGAGCAGTCGAGTTCGAGTCGTCACTAATGGCAGCTGGGAGCTTGACCCTGCATGATGCAAAAAGAACCTTGTAGCTCTATCAGACCACAGGAGGACCTTCACCATGTCACGGCGAAGTTGAGGCGATCGCTGGCAGGCCGTGGGGCCACCTAGGCGTGCGTGCCTAGGTCACTCTGTGGCCGGATTTATGGGTTAGGTCGGGGGAAGCGTGGAGTGCATGTGGCATCCTGTGGATGGGTGGAAGGTGTTCAATGGAGTGTGGCAGAGGTTGTGCGGTGGGTGGTGAGATGTGTGGGGGTGCGGAGTGACAGATGCATCTCGCCGGAGGGTGGCCAGCGATGGGGAAGATGAGGGCGAACAGTGGCAGTCGACGGGTGTTGTGTGAAATAGAATGAGGGAAAGGAAAGAGTGGAAGATGAGGAGCTTATCTGAGTAATCGGAGTGAAGGGGGGCAGAGGAGATGGAAGGCTCATTTGTGCCATCGTCGAAGAAGACAGCCCTGTGGGAGATAGCAGCGATGAGGTGGAGGACAGGAAGGCGTGCACTGGTGCGGCTTGATGCGGGAGGATGAGGCAGAGTGAACCCTACTGCTGGTATGGCAGTAGAGTGATGAGAGGGAGGAGGAAGAATTGCCGGAGCTTGCGGTCTACTTGGCTGGAGAGAGGGGTGATGAAATCTGGGGGATTCTGCGGCCAAAACAAGTTTGAGAGATTCGCAAAGGACCAGGGGTCCTTTTATAGTTGCTGGACAAACATTTGGTGAGTGGAGGGCAAGCCTTCTGCCACTGACTTGTCACCGGAGAAGGAAGGTAGTTGGAGCACCAAATCTTTCGTGCGTTCGCACGAGAGATTGGATGGAAATCAAATATTGCAATTGAGCTCAGATGGAAGGGGATTCCTCAGAGAATCTCCCTTCCAAATCTGTTAGGAGATCTCTGAGGGATCAGGGAATATTCCCCCTCCATTCCTCGCCGGAGATAGATTCCTCCTCATTAATGGAGGAGGGACCTGTTTGTATGAGTGGCGAGGAATTTAGGGGGGTTTGTGTAATGGTTTTCAAAAGATAGCGGCCAAAATGTAATTAGGTGTACTAATTTGCAAAGTAGGTCAAGATGACCTCCCCTTATATCCAAATTTTGGTACAAACCTAATTTGAACCTAAGGAATCCAATGTTGAAGTTGGATTTTAGGTTTGACCATGTTTGACTAGACTTGTTGCATAAAAACCCAAATTAGGTCAATTAATGAGCTAGGACCCTAATCTAGATCAAAATAGGTTCCAAAGGTCAAATTGAAGGTTCAAAACCCTAGGGGGATATTTTGCCATGAATTTTAGAGGGTTAGTTGATTTTTATCCTGACCAGAACCCTGATGAATTAAGCAAGTTTGTTTTAGGGTTACTAGATGTCATTTAATTCCTAGATTGCACATGAACCCATTTCTGATTGAACCAACCCACTTTTTATTTTATTCAGACCATTTGACCTATGTTTTGCCTCAGAGAAATCCTGTTTATGTACTGCAATGGTAAAATTATAGTTTTACCCTTTATTTCATGTTTTCTTCCCAGAACACTTATTCCTTCAATTAAGCCCTCCTTTAAGTTATGTAGGAGCTTTTATTCTCTTTGTTGGGTCAAGATGAGCTAGTTAGGGCTAATGATGAGGTTTTCATCATAATCCCATGCCTAGCTTTTGCTAGTCCCTTAGCAAAATTTCAAGGTTTTAACTTCTGCTCTAGACCCTAAGTGTCTATCATCAGTTATGATAAGTGCTTTTCTTTTTATTTTGTGATTAGGTTAGAATGCCGACAATAGCCCTAGAGTTACTCAAGTACCAACCAAAATCGGGACCTGACCCGCTTTAGCCTTAGTCTTTCGTAAAGGTTTTTAAGGCTCGCAGAAACTATCCTAGAGTTTGTTGGACTCCACAGTTAAAGCACCCATGCTTGAGACATTTTTAGCCTAGGTTCAGTTTGTAGTGCATTTTTTGTAACAGAGAGATAGAAGATTTATTTGTTTGGAGAGTTTTCTCTCTCTTTTCTTTTTATTTCTAGCTTCGGATTGGCTTCCCAACATGGTCTGTATCAGATTCCTTGTCCCCATCATCCATCCTCAAGGTTCCCTGGCAATCGATGCTTCGAGATAACACCGCCCATGGCAACCCCCAGAACCCTGGCTTTCGAGATTTCTAGATAATCCCACCCATGCCGTTCCGTGGCCTAATTCAAACCCTGGCGATCGACATTTCATGATAATGCTGCCCATGATATCTGAACCAGCAGAGTGCTTGCATGGCCCCAGTAGGATATTTAAATATCCTAAGAGACAAGCACAGAGGAGATGATATGTTGTTACGCATCTTCGAGTGGAATTTCCCGCCTCTCCACACCGGGAACTCGTCCAAATCAACTTGTGTTGATCAACCGCTCCTAATCTAAGTGACTTTTTCAGAACATTGAAACGCTTTTTGCATGGTTTTGATATTTATGCGCACTGAAGCAGACTATGTGTGAATTGGGGTGCTTAGGTTACCGAATCAAGTAAATCGAAGGCCATTTAACGAGGCCGAATACTTCCTAAGCCTTAGACCTAATACTTAAGCTTTACATTTTCCCCAACCTCTTGAGGATTATCCAGATCTTAGCGGATACGTGAATTTTTAAGCCAAAGAATCTAGCCCAAGAGGCCTAAGATCAGCATTCCTTCTAATCTCTTTTTATGTCTCCTTAGCACTTTTCTCTTTTCTTGATATGGTCTAGAACTTCAGTTAATCCCTTAATTTTTTACTAATGACCATCTTTTTTGTTTCATTTTGTACTCCTTTTTTGGCATTTTGCTCTTTTTCTCCTCTCATTTTGTATAGCCCAAAAAATTGTCTCACCTCCCTCCTCATTTTTTTTTTATTTTTTATTTTATTTTATTCTAAGTTGAAACCTTTTCTTGATTTGAATTTTCCTGACATTTTGCACTTTCATACCCCCCCATGCATAAGATTTACAATGTCCCCATTGTAAATTAGGTGGGTTCTATTTCAGCTTAGTTCATGCATTAGGACAGGTGTTGGGTGGGCGAACGGCTCGAAGTGACTGTTGCGAACAATTTCTAATCTCGGGTAGGGGTACCTGAGGTGGAGTCGGTTGTTCTAATGGATGAACCTTGACATGTATATGAATTCTACATAGAAATGTAAGAAAAGGTTTCGGGTTTGTCAAAGAATGACAGGTTGCCTCCCGTTAAGCGCTGAGTTTTACACCATCGGCTGGGCACAATGAGCTCAAGGAGAATGGAGGCTAAAGGATGACTCAGCCAAATTTGTATGGATCATGTCAATGAATAGTTTGAGTCTCTGACCATTCAAAACAAAGGGTTCAGAATCGTGCCTGAGTGGCCTAATTTGAATGGCTCCATTTCCAAAGATTTGTCAGACTAGGTAGGGTCCGACCCACTTAGATCGTAGCTTTCCTGGGAATAATTTGAGTCGGGCATCAAAGAGTAAAACCTTTTGACCAAGATGAAAGATCTTTCTAGAAATGTGTTTGTCATGGAAAGCTTTAACCTGTTCTTTGTAAATTCATGAGTTCTCATACGCATCATAGTGTAATTCATCGATCTCACTTATTTGAAGCCTTCTATGGGTTCTAGCCAAAGAAAGATCTAGATTGCAGTTCCACACTGCCCAATAGGCTTTATGCTCCAATTTAACGAGGAGGTGACATCCCTTCCTGTACACCAGTCTGAAGGGGGATATACCTAATTGGGTCCTGTGGGCGGTCCTATAGGCTCACAATGCTTCTGGAAGCTGAGAAGACCAATCCTTCCTATCAGGTCAAACAGTAACCTGAAGGATTTTCTTGATGTCTCAATTTGATAGCTCATCTATAAAATTAGTTTGGGAGTGGTAAGGAGTAGTGATTCGATGCGACACCCCATATTTGGTCATCAGTGACCTTAACTGAGCATTTGTAAAATGGGTCCCTGACGAATCGACCTTCCGCTTTGCGTTGTAGTATTTAAGTGGTGCAAAAATCGACTAATAAAAAAAAATAGAAATAACCACTGACAGAAGAGCGGGTCGTGTCCACAAGGAGGCATTTATGCAATAAACTCTCGATAATTTTATACTCTTTCGATAAATTGTGAAATCCCTATTTAAATCTGACATAAAATGCGATGGAAAGTAGATTCATAATAATTTAGAAAGTAAGGGTATATGTGCAGTTTACCATCACTAAAATCTTTATTAAATCTGTGATGATTTTATATAATTTTCACGTGACATGTACTAGAGAAAATTAGTGCACAGGTTAAGCTCAAAACCAATCTTGAAGTAGGTGAATATCATTAATGTAAAATTATTAGAGAATATGAGTGTGCATGTGCAATTTTGCCATAATATAATAATAATAAATAAAAATCAAATTCTGGTGGCAATGGCAGTGAATGTAAATTTTAATTGAATTCAAAATAGAGCATTTGCTCTCTCTCCTCGCGAGAGAGAGAGAGCACCAGGGGCGGTGGACGCACTAAGGAGGTCGGCGAGGATGAGGGCTATTCGATGGAGGCCGAGGCATTGACGGAGATGGCCGGAGGTGTCCAGTTGGCGGAGGATAAGTGGTCGGAGGAGGCTATCTGCTATAGCCGTGTGCCTGCTCGCGGGGAGCGTGGGCGATGCCTGCAGGTGGCTTCTGGCGATGGTGATGGCACGCAGCGCCTTTAGGCACGGCTGGAGGGAGGCGCTATGTGGGAGCCTGCACGGAGCGTTAGGCACTGGTGGGGGAAGCGAAGTGGGCAACTGCACAGGCCTACGGTGATGGCGGGCGAACGCTTGCAGGCGCTTGTAGGGGCACGTGCCTGTGGGGAGGCACTGGTGAAGGGCACCTGCAGGACGCTTGGTTTGGTTGGAGGATGAAGGCGGGCATGCTTGCGGGCGTAGGTGGCTAGGCGGTCTGCAGAGCGATCTAGGGCACAGCTGCAAGCGTTTGTAGGGGCACGTGCCTGCGAGAAGGAGCTAGAGAAGGGTGCCTGCAGGGCACTTGGTGCGGTTGGAGGATGAAGATGGGCATGCTTGCGGGTGCAGGTGGCGAGGCGATCTGCAGAGAGTGCTAGGGCGTGACTGCAGGTATTTGCAGGGGCACACGCCTGCGGGGAGGCCCTAGAGAAGGGTGCCTACAGCGTTAAAGGGAAGGTGATCCTGGTCCATAGTGCACGCAGGAGTTATTCACCCTCTCTCTCTGGATGATCCCCCCTCTCCTTTCTCTACCTCTTCTTTTTAACTCCTCGTTTGCACCTGCGAGAGTTAAGGGATTTTCAAATCCTTTAACTATTTCTGGCCGGCGGCTGTTGAGGGTGCCCAGAGGATGGGGAAAAGAACAGCTGCCAGTTATTTGAAAGGGTAAATTACCCTTTCCTCCTCATTCTTTTGCCAATTATTTTTCCTGCACATAAAAAGAACATATTAAGTTATAGAATAGATGTAAACCTAAATCATGATGCATGCAAACATTCTATAACTTAATATAGTTATTAACAAATCTAAAAGATACAATTAAATTTACTTAGGCGTAATATTAGTCCATTAAAATGGACTCATCAAATATCGCCATGCCTAAGATTTGCTAGTCCCTAGCAAAAATGAAAAATAATAGAAGTAATCAGAAGATTTCTTCTTTTCTTCAAAACTTTAGAAATCTTGACAAATGTGAAGTGCTGATAGACTAGGTAATAGATCCAAGTGAAAGAGCCAATTCACATTGGAAGTTCGTACTTCACCCTTGGTAAATATTGCTGTCGGGATTGGCAACTGCTTCCTCGGTGATAAAGCAGAGGATAATCTGTAATTTGACCCCGGCATTTGGCTTAGGTAGGAGATATTGAGTTGAATGGATTTGTATTTGGTGGCTGATGAGAGCCTCATCAAAAGCCATAACTAGCTCATTTTGACCCAATAAAGAAGATAAAAGCTCCTACATAACCTAGAAGAAGGCCTAACTGAAGGAACAAGTGCTCTGAGAAGAAAACATGAAATAAAGGTTAAAATTGCAATTTTACCATTGCAGTACATAAACGGGATTTCTCAGAGGCAAAACATAGGTCAAATGGTCTAAATGAGATAAAAAGAGGGTTGAGTCAATCAGAAATGGGTTCATGTGCAATCTAGGAATTAAATGACACCTAGTAACCCTAAAATAGACCCGCTTTAATTAACAAGGTTTTGGTCAGAACAAAAAGCAAGTAAACCCTTTAAAAATAATGGAAAAACATCCTCTAGGGTTTAGAACACTTAATTTGGCCTTTAGAACCTAGTCTGACCTAGATCAGGGTCCTAGCTCCTCAATTAACCTAATTTGGGTTTCTACGTAAAATGTCCAATCAAACGAGGTCAAACCTAAAATCCAACTTCACCATTGGAGTCGTTAGGTCCAAATTAGGTTTGTACCAAAATTTGGACCTAAGGGGGGGTCATCTTGACCTACATTGCAATTTAGTACACCCAAATCACAAATTTGTCCCTATCTTCTGAATACCTTTGCAGAGAGCCCCCTAGGTTCTTCGCCTCCTTTGCAAACTGGTCCTGCCGCCATTGCTAGGGCAGAATCGAGCTCCAGCGAAGTTTCGAGAGAGATTGCTCCCTAATTCCTCGGAGATTCTCTCCCAAAAATGGAAGGGGGATTCTCTGAGGAATTCCCCTCCTTATAAAGCCAATTACAATCGCTGGTGTGAACCCAATCTCTCGTGCGAACGCACGAGAGATTTGGGTATCCACCTTCCTTCCATCTCCAGCGAGCTGGCAATGTTGATTGCGCGGTCTCCACGCGCTGGTAGGTGCGGCCAGCACCTATAAAAGACACCCCAGACCCTGCCGCAGAAGGCGAGCTTGATTTGGCCGAGTGTCCATCCCCCAATTCGTCTCCTCCTGCCCGGCCAAAAGTCCCAGCAAGCTCCGGCGAGCCCCCGTCCCCTCCCTCTTCGCTCTGCCACAAAACCAGTGGCAGAGTTAGCTTCCTGACTTCCCTCCGCATCGCGCAGTACCCGCGCACGCCGCCTCAGCCCCATCGTCCCCGCCGTTCTCCCCCACTAGGCATCATCTTCTCTGGCTACAGCAGGTACTGCTGTCCGCCTTCCGTCCCCTTTCGTCCTTACAATTAGGTTAGAACTCCTCTCCATCCCCTCCTCTCTCTTTTCCCCCTGTTAACTCATCTGATTACCCCTCGACCGACGCTGACCACCCTCATCTTCCACATCACCGACCGACCTCCAGCGAGCCGCTTCCACCATTCCAGCCCCCACACGGCTCGCCAACCACCTCGAGAGCTCCGCCTCACCACCAGGAACTCGCTCCACCCCACAACTGCCACTCCAGACCTCCATAATCACCCCCCGAACAACCCACCATCTCCGGCCACAGGTTGACCTAGGCACGCACGCCTAGGCCGACCTGCGGCCAGCAGCATCATCCACCGCCTTCGCCGAGCCACAGCGAAGGTCTCTAGCTGATCTGATTGGGCCATGAGGCTAGTTTTGTGCATGACAGTGTTTGAGCTCCTGCCGCCATGGACGACGTCTGATGAAGCTCCAACGAAGCTCCAGGCATCAGGCTTCCCAGGCTGCAGATGTAGGAGACTCACGCGAGTGTCGCGTGGTGAGTGAGCCCAGCACGGAGCGCCAGCAGAGCCATCCGCTTGGGCAATTGCATACGAGAGTCTGTGGGCGCGCGTGAAATCAGGGCGGAACCTTTAGTCCCACATCGTGGGATTGCAACACTCAGGTACGCTATAAATTGTATTTGTGCTTTAAGCCGGTTGCCTCCGTAAGCACAGGGGTGAGGTCCCTCACTGACCCCACACCCGCCTCGTCCGCGGCTTGACCACGCGGATCTGGCGGATCCGACCCGACCTAAACCGACGCACTCCTCGCGCATCACACCACCTGCAGGTGAGCCTTGTCCCGGGTACGATCCGACCCGATTATGGCTGTGGCTCTGGGAGAGCGTCCCTGAGTTAATTGCTTGAGAGAGAGAGACGCGTGGGTAGAGGGAGAATGGGTAGGTTTTGCTCTGTGTAGGCACAGGCTGAAATGTTGAGGAAGAAGGACTTGGTCGCGAGAAGGAAGTAGGAAAGGCAGGAAGAACAGAGAGACCAAAGAAGAAAGAAAGAAGCCTTCACTGGAGAAGAAGAAGGAGCAAGACAGAGAAGAAACAAGGCAGAGAAGAAGAAGAAAGAAAGAAGACTTTGCAGGAGAAGAAGAAAGAGCAAGACAGAAGAAAAGAAAGCAAACACAGTAGCAGAAAAAGAAGAAACAGAGAGACTGCTGAGGAAGAAGAATAATCAAGAAGAAAAGGGAACATACTTTTAAGACGTCTGATCTTATGATCAGACGTCCATTTTCATTTCTTTTCATCCTAACTATTTTTAATCGCATACATTCATAGTTGAATTGATATTTTGAGTAAAGTAGAGTGTTCAATTACATTTTGACTAGTAGTAAATTCCATTTGCTCCCTGTGATCGACCTCGGATACTCCGGTCTTCGAGTAATAAAATTCTTTATATTTGTTTCGACGTTTTGTCGGTTATACTACAACGTGATATACTTTAAACCCGCACAAAGCGTTGACAACATTTTGCGCCGTTGCCGGGGAGCAATGCGCAATTTACCACTAGTCTCTACATTCTTTTTATCATATTGAACACTAACTTGCCCTACTTTGCTTTGATGTGATCTTGCAGGTACTTCATGAGAAAATCTCTCCTGCAAGTCAACCACTCCAAGGCAGGTAATTTCTTTTCTTCCTTAATCATCCCCTGATCTTTGAAAGACAAAAGGAAAAAAATCAATTTAGGAATCAATTGCCTTCTTTATATAGTAATCACCATCTCTAAGGCAAAACATTTCCTAATTTTGTGAAAATTTCTGCAAATATAATTGAAGTTGGAGTGATTTTTTTTCCCATACCACAAATTCTTGTGCCTAATTGAAATAACGCTTAATCTCGGCAGATCACACACTTCTTGTTTATAAGTCCAAAGAGAACTTTTGAAAAAGAAAAAGAGGATTGGAAATGGAACCAAATTAGGGTTTCCACATTAGGGTCTTGAAGCGCTAGTCACACATGCCTATGTAAAAGGAAATAAACCCTCCCGCATCAGTGTGCTACCCAAGCCCTTGATTGAAGAAAGCTAAATAAGACAAACCCTAAAATTGAGCTCTAAAATCACTTGAATCTTAAAATTTTTTTGACCTAATAACCTGGGAGTCAAATCAGGGTGATCCCTAGGCTCCGAGCTTAGAATCACTCTGCCATCTATAGGACATGTCAGGTGAAGTTGACCCCTTGGGTCAACCAACCTCTAAATTAGGTCACAATACCAAAAACGTCTAAAGTTCAAGTGAGAACCCTAAAAGCACCTTTGAAATAAAAAGTGATAGACCTAAGAGGTCAAGGTCCCCATTCTGGTCTACCTGGAATCTCAGTGACAAGAGAGGTCAGGTGGGGGAAACCCTGTAACCCGTAGGGACGCTCTACCGTGTAGGGGTCTTTGCGGGACTCTCCCTCTCTGGCTGCCCAGGTATTTCTCAGGTGGACGATCTTCGGATCCAGGGGTCCATCTGCCCCAAACCTCCATAGTCATCCAAACATCTTTTGGGTGTCTTGATTGAGTCAAGAACATCTCCAGTCCCTCATCTTTTCTCTTTAGAGCACACATATACGTTTTTAGTGGGACTCATTATTCAGATCTGATCGCTTCATAACACATCTTGAGTCAAACTCTGATCTTGATTCCACCACCTGATCCAAATATGCGGCCGAACCACCTAGGACTACCATTCAAGAAACCTAAATACCGGAGATCCATGAGAGATAAAATGATTGAGGATGCCATGAGATTTTATGAAAATGAAGAAACCTCAACAATAGTAGGAAACATTCAGGTTGATGTCCCAACAACCACAACCTTCGTCATAACTTGTGCCCAAGTACTATTAGCAGAAGCCAACAAAGGATCAACCCGTGACTTGCTCATTACTGCATACATTGAGAAAGAAAGATTGCACAATAGTGAATACCTTCAATGTATGACAAATCCTCGACTTTGGAAGTAACACCAAGATAGTCTTGAAAAATGGGAAGAGATAATGAGATTAATAAAACAAGTGATTAATTAGAAATACCCGTACATACCACCAACAGAGGATGAGCTATCTTGGAACAACATCGAGGATAAATTTGACCTCGGGTTTGAGGCACAAAATGGTTGTGGATTCCCAACCCAGATGGAATATAATGCACCTGATATTGAAGAAGGTTGGAAAGCTCCAAATGCAGGAAAAGACCATGATGAGCCCATTTTAAAATCCCAAGACTCCTGCAAGTATGAGAGTCGAACTGAACCTCTCGAGGGTGTAAATTCCGTCCCTTATTCTGATAAGGTGACCCTCGAAGGTTATTCAGACCTAAACTATAGTAATTCAACCCACATCTAAGCCTAGAACCTAGATCTGAAACATATTTTGAAGATTTCAAGGCCCCAGATGAAGAAAATCGATCTCTTAATGAAAAATATGATTTTGGGCCTCGATTTGATGAATATCCCTCGTCAACCTCCTCAGAGGAACGAATCGATTTTGCGGAAGTCATGCCAATCTACGACACAGAAACCGAGGAGTTGGACGAGCAGGGTTTCAATTGGGTCTGCCCTACTAGCTTAGAATCTGAGCCTCTACCAGATAAGGATACCCTTTTAAGCTCAGAATTAACATTTAGGCTAGATAACAGTCAGGCTGTTGAATATACAACATATGATTTATTCTATGGTGGAACTCATGATCTAGAATCTCATTCAAACTTTGATTTTCGCAAACTCTCTGACGATCTGGAATCTGACCATAACATCAGAGAAAATCTGCCTCCTGATTATAACATGTCAATCTTCTTTGAAGCCACCTGCTCCACATATACAGAACCAATAAAAACCCGTTCCCCACCCCGACCCGCAACCAGACTTAATTTCTTTTCCGATTCACCTCTCACTGAGCCGTTTGCAGATGTTTCAACTCCATATCTAGACCAGGTATTGGGTACCGATCAGACCACAAATCAGGAGCCTCCATCATTTGATCACCTCTGTAGGGATTCCACACCTTACATGGATAATTTTTCGGAACCCTACTTTGACCAGGCTGATTCGACTCAGCCTGAACCCGAGTTTTCACTTCCATATCCATCAGAACGTCACTGCATATGGTGGGTTGCACATCTGCTGATCTACATCTATCAACCCACCAGACTTATTGGGTTCGGGCTGCATCATCAGCCCGCTGATCTCAACAAGCACCTGGTTGGACCAACCAGGCTCTTAATCAAGGTGCTTGTTTTCCAAAACTCCATTGATTTGACCACTCCCTCTCCACCCCATTTTCTGCTCGGCTGAAGGCACTAAATTTAGCGCTTAATGGGAGGCAACCCGTCATCCCAAACACAGAGACCCGTCTGATTATCGATCTAGACTCCACATCTATTGCACCTTGAGACTAGCCTTAGACATATGATCCCACCTCTGGTACACGTATCAGAGCTTGAAATCATCCGCATCAGTCATTTACGACCCATTCACCCACCTGATATATCCTGTTCTAAGCCCCTGACCTCAACACTAATTCCCACCCTCTGTTTACAATGAGGACATTGCAAAACTTAGGCATGGGTGGGTGATAAAGTGCATACATACAGAACCAAGAAAAGAATCAGGAGTCTCAGACACAAAAAAATTTGCATATGTCAAAAACGCAAAAAAATTGAAAAAAATTAAGAAAAAGAACAAAAAAATGTGGGGAGGGAGGAAATTTTGTGAGCCACTTAAGCATAAGGAGGAGAAAAAGAAGAAAAGTGACAAAAAGGAGCACAAAATGAAAAGGAAAAGAAATAGTCATTAGTAAAAGATTAAGGGGTTAACTGAAGTTCTAGACCGAATCAAGAAAAAGAAAAGAAAAGTGCTACGGAGATATAACAAGAGATTAGTGGGACCGCTGGTCTTAGGCCTTTTGGGCTAGTACCTTTAGCTTAAAAATTCACGTATCCGTTAAAATCTGGATAATCCTCAAGAGGTTGAGGAAAATGCGAAGCTTGAGTATTTGGTCTAAGGCTTAGGAAGTATTCGACCTCGTTAACTGACCTTCGATTTGCGGTATTCGGTAACCTAAGCACCCAAATTCACACACAGTCTAGTTCAGTCTGCATAAAACATCCAAATCATGCGAAAAGCGTTTAATGTTCTAAAAAAGTCACCTAGATTAGGAGCGATCAATCAACACAAATTGATTTGGATGAGTTCCCAGCGTGGAGAGGCGGGAAATTCCCTCGAAGATGCGTAACAACATATCGTCTCCTCGGTGCTTGTCTCTTAGGATATTTAAATATCCTACTGGGGGCATGTAAGCACTCTGCTGGTTCAGATACCATGGGCGGCATTATCACAAAATGTCGATCGCCAGGGTCTGGATTCGGCCACGGAACGTCATGGGCGGGATTATCTCGAAATCTCGAAAGCCAGGGTTCCGGTGGTTGCCATGGGCGGGATTATCTCAAAATCTCGAAAGCCAGGGACCCTTGAGGATTGATGATGGGGACGAGGAATCCGATACAGACCGTGTTGAGAAGCTAATCCGAGGCTAGAAATAAAAAGAAAAGAGAGAGAAAAGCTCTCCAAACAAATAAATCTTCTATCTCTCTCTTACAAAAAAATGCACCGCAAACTGAACTTAGGCTAAAATTGTCTTAACCACGGGTGCTTTAACCACGGAGTCCAACAAACCCTAGGATAGTTTCGGTGGGCCGTAGAAACCTTTGCGGAGGACTGAGGCTAAAGCGGAACAGGTCTGGATTTTGGTTGGTACTTGAGTACCTCTAGGCCTATTATCAGCATTCCTACCTAAATCACAAAATAAAAAGAGAAACACTTTTCATAGTTGTTGACAGACACTCAGGGTCTAGAATGGAAGTTAAAACTTTGAAATTTTGCTAAGGGACTAGCAAAAGCTAGGCATGGGGGTATGATGAGAGCCTCATCATGAGCCATAACTAGCTCATTTTGACCCAATAAAGAAGATAAAAGCTCCTACATAACCTAGAAGAAGGCCTAACTGAAGGAACAAATGCTTTGAGAAGAAAACATGAAATAAAGGTTAAAACAGCAATTTTACCATTGCAGTACATAAACGGTATTTCTCAGAGGCAAAACATAGGTCAAATGGTCTAAATGAGATAAAAAGAGGGTTGAGTCAATCAGAAATGGGTTCATGTGCAATCTAGGAATTAAATGACACCTAGTAACCCTAAAACAGACCAGCTTTAATTAACATGGTTTCGGTTAGAACAAAAAGCAAGTAAACCCTCTAAAAATCATGGAAAAACATCCTCTAGGGTTTAGAACATTTAATTTGGCCTTTGGAACCTAGTTTGACCTAGATCAGGGTCCTAGCTCCTCAATTAACCTAATTTGGGTTTTTATGCAAAATGTCCAGTCAAATGAGGTCAAACCTAAAATCCAACTTCACCATTGGATTCTTTAGGTCCAAATTAGGTTTGTACCAAAATTTGGACCTAAGGGGAGGTCATCTTGACCTACTTTGCAATTTAGTACACCCAAATCACAAATTGGTCCCTATCTTTTGAATACCTTTGGAGAGAGCCCCCTAGGCTCTTCGCCTCCTTTGTAAACCGGTCCTGCCGCCATTGCTAGGGCAGAACCGAGCTCCGGCGAAGTTTCGAGAGAGATTGCTCCCTAATTCCTCAGAGATTCTCTCCCAAAAATGGAAGGGGGATTCTCTGAGGAATTCCCATCCTTATAAAGCCAATTACAATCGCTGGTGTGAACCCAATCTCTCGTGTGAACGCACGAGAGATTTGGGTGTCCACCTTCCTTCCATCTCCGGCAAGCTGGCAGCATTGATTGTGCGGTCTCCACGCGCTGGTAGGTGCGGCCAGCACCTATAAAAGACACCCCAGACCCTACCGTAGAAGTCGAGCTTGATTTGGCCGAGTGTCCATCCCCCAATTCGTCTCCTCCTGCCTGGCCAAAAGTCCCAACAAGCTCCGGCGAGCCCCCCTCCCCTCCCTCTTCGCTCTACCACAAAACCAGTGGCAGAGTTAGCTTCCTGACTTCCCACCCCGTCGTGCAGTACCCACGCACGCCGCCTCACCCCGTCGTCGCCGCCGTTCTCCCCCACTGGGCATCATCTTCTCCGGCTATAGCAGGTACTGCTATCCGCCTTCCGTCCCCTTTCTTCCTTACAATTAGGTTAGAACTCCTCTTCATCGTCTCCTCTCTCTTTTCCCCCTGTTATCTCATCTGATTACCCCTCGACCGACGCTGACCACCCTCATCTTCCACATCACCGACCGACCTCCGGCGAACCGCTTCCACCATTCCAGCCCCCACACGGCTCGCCAACCACCTCGAGAGCTCCGCCTCACCACCAGGAACTCACTCCACCCCACAACTGCCACTCCAGACCTCCATAATCACCCCCCGAACAACCCACCATCTCCGGCCACAGGTTGACCTAGGCACTCACGCCTAGGCCGACCTGCGGCCTGCAGCATCGTCCATCGCCTTCGCCGTGCCACAGTGAAGGTCTCTAGCTGATCTGATTGGGCCGTAAGGCTCGTTTTGTGCATGACAGTGTTTGAGCTCCTATCGCCATGGACAACCTCTGATGAAGCTCCAACGAAGCTCCAGGCATCAGGCTTCCCAGGCTGCAGATGCAGGAGACTCACGCGAGTGTCACGAGGTGAGTGAGCCCAGCACGGAGCGCCAGCAGAGCCATCTGCTTGGGCAATTGCATACGAGAGTCTGCGGGCGTGCGTGAAATCAGGGCGGAACCTTTAGTCCCACATCGTGGGATTGCAACACTCAGGTACGCTATAAATTGTATTTGTGCTTTCAGCCGGTTGCCTCCGTAAGCACAAGGGTGAGGTCCCTCACTGACCCCACACCCGCCCCGTCCGCGGCTTGACCATGCGGATCTGGCGGATCCAACCCGACCTAAACCGACGCACTCGTCGCGCATCACACCACCTGCAGGTGCGCCTGGTCCCGGGTACGATCCGACCCGATTATGGCTGTGGCTCTGGGAGAGCGTCCCTGAGTGAATTGCTTGAGAGAGAGAGACGCGTGGGTAGAGGGAGAACGGGTAGGTTTTGCTCTGTGAAGGCACAGGCTGAAATGTTGAGGAAGAAGGACTTGGTCGCGAGAAGGAAGAAGGAAAGGCAGGAAGAACAGAGAGACCAAAGAAGGAAGAAAGAAGCCTTCACAGGAGAAGAAGAAGGAGCAAGACAGAGAAGAAACAAGGCAGAGAAGAAGAAGAAAGAAAGAAGCCTTCGCAGGAGAAGAAGAAAGAGCAAGATAGAAGAAAAGAAAGCAAACACAGCAGCAGAAAAAGAAGAAACAGAGAGACTGCTGAGGAAGAAGAATAATCAAGAAGAAAAGGGAACATACTTTTAAGACGTCTGATCTTATGACCAGACGTCCAATTTCATTTCCTTTTATTCTAACTATTTTTAATCGCATACATTCATAGTTGAATTGATATTTTGAGTAAATTAGAGTGTTCAATTACATTTTGACTAGTAGTAAATTCCATTTGCTCCCTGTGATCGACCTCGATACTCTGGTCTTCGAGTAATAAAATTCTTTATATTTGTTTAGACGTTTTGTCGGTTATACTACAACGTGATATACTTTAAACTAGCACAAAGCGTTGACAACAGTGGCACACACACTCATCTGGTGCTACAAATAGTCTAGTACTGCAGACTCTAGATCTCTAGACTATTAGACAAGTCAACTTTGAGAGAGGCTACACAATTGTACTCTCTTGATGTTCCTGGGCACTCCCTGTTTTCTTTCTTTCTGAGATCACGAATCTCACAAGATTTAGAAATTTTGCTCATTATTTGGTGGCCTCACATGGCATCCACACTTCAACTAAAGTCCTAATAACTATAAAACTACGTTAGAGTCCTCAACCAGTATTCGGGAGATCACAAATACTAAAAGGTAGGTATGGGTCATATTTGGTGAAACGTGATAGGTGTTCTAATGCCTTAGAAATAATGTTACATTATAACTTGGACTTTTTTTTTTGTAATACAAATATTTCTTCTTTTTCTGTTTCTTCTTTTTCTTCTTTTCTTTTCTCCTTTTCTCTCTTTTTTTTTTTATAATATAACTCAACATAATACGTCACAGACTTTTATTTATGAGGCATTATTCGGGATGATGATGGTCAAGAGGATATTGTGTGGCTTATTTAGTGGAAGTGCCTATTTTTGGCATAAGGAAGGAATGGATAGGACAGGCGTATTTCTGACCTTTGACACTATTACCCTCATTCAACCGAGGACTTCATGAAAGACGATTGTAACCATCTACCATAGTTATAGCTTTATTAAGACTCAATCTCTGTGTATCTACCTTATTTGGTGACTCTCCGGAATTCACTCAAAGTACGCACACAGGAACAGAGAGTGAAAACTACGCTTAACTCTGAAGAATCATCATCTAATTATCCAAAACTTAAGAGTCCTTGCACTAGACTTAGCGCACCAGTAATCTCTCTACTTTCTTCTCACAAATATGAGGTGGATCTACTAGAAGATAGTATACTTGACTCCCTATGAACTGTCCAAGGGTTCAGTGGACTACAAATGCTTATTGGTTTTCCTCAAGGATCCATTACCAAGTCTACATGCACGTGAAATAAATGTACTGTACTCTAAACTTAAGAAATAATTTCGGAAGAGAAACTTCCAATAACAAAGGTATTTTGCTAGGGACTAACCCAATCAGCTCAAGAAAAGAGATTCTTTTTTATAATATATATATATATATAAATATGTATGCAAATATTTATAAATGCTATAAACATTCTCAAGTTATACACCCTCATGCCTAAGACTGACAATGTCCTCATTGGAAAAATACAGACATAGAAGAATATCACCGGAGGAGGAGAGTGGGAGGAGCTAAGGCTCCTCAAGCCGAAGTACGTCTGAAACCTGGCCATCTGAAAGAGTAATATATGGTTTAAGTCGCTGGTCATTTACTTTAAAGCACACACCTGAAATAGGGTTCCTAATCTCTACAGCTCCATGAGGGAAAGTATTGATAACAACGTATGGCCCATCCCAGCGAGACTCGAGCTTTCCAGGAAATAATTTAAGTCTAGAATTGAAAAGCCAGACCCACTGGTTGGGCTCAAAAGTCTTTCTAATGATGTGCCTGTCATGGAAGACTTTTGTACGTTGCTTGTATGCTTGAGAAGTTTCATAAGCTTCATTACGAAGCTCCTCAAGCTCACTTAATTCTAACATACGTGCTTTTCCCACTTTATCTAGATTCAAGTTAACATTTTTAATAGCCTAATAAGCTTTATGTTGGATTTCAATGGGAAGGTGGCACGCTTTTCCGTAGATAAGACGGAAAGGAGACATGCCCAAGGGAGTCTTATACGCAGTTCTGCAGGCCTAAAGAGCATCATTTAGTTTTTTAGACCAATCTTTCTGATCAAGCCTGAAAGTTTTTTCTAAAATTCACTTAATCTCCCTATTGGACACTTCAAATTGTCCACTCGTTTGGGGATGATAAGGTGTGGCTATCATGTGGTTGACTCCCAAATTTTGGAGTAGTCTTGTGAAGTGTACATTCTTAAAGTGAGGTCCTCCATCACTTATGATCATCCTTGGGCACCCATACCGAGAAATGATATTAGCCTTAATAAAGCCCAAGACCACGGTATGGTCATTGGTTGGCGTGGGTATGGCTTCTATCCATTTTGATACATAGTCAACAGCTACAAGGATGTATTCATATCCGAATGACACAGGAAAGGGACCCATGAAGTCAATGCCCCAAATATCAAAGATTTCAACTGGGAGGATAGGTTGTTGGGGCATCTCATCCCTTTTTCCAATGGTTCCCGTCTACTGGCAACATAGACATGCGCCCACATACGTATGTGCATCTCAAAATAATGTGGGCCACCAAAAACCAGACTAAAGAACCTTATGGGTAGTCTTCTTTCCACTAAAATGTCCCCCACAGTGGAGGTCATGGTAGAAACTTAGAACACTTCTTTGTTCTTCATCAGTGACGCAACGGCGAAACAGCTGGTCAGGGCCTATTCTAAAAAGCTCGGGTTCCTCCTAGTGATAAAATTTAGCGTTGGCGAGAAACCGATCTCACTTCTGCTTGTCCCAAGTACTGGGGGTAATGCCCGTGACTAGATAGTTCACTATGTCAGTGAACCAAGGAATTTTAGCTTCCACGGCCATTAGAGACTCATCAGGGAAAGTCTCTTGAATGCCGCTAGCAGGGATTGATGCCTCAATAGGGATCCTAGACAAACGGTCTACTACCACATTCTCAACTCCTTTCTTGTCTTTAATTTCTAGGTCAAATTCTTGGAGTAGCAGATCCAACGAATTAAGTAAGGTTTGGTGTCCTTTTTAGCCAGAGGTTGCTTAAGGGTTGAATGATCATTGAACACCACAACCTTGGATCCCAAAAGATAAGATCGAAACTTTTCCAAAGCAAATACTACAGCAAGTAATTCCTTTTCAGTGACCGTGTAGTTTTGCTGAGGATCCGTAAGGGTCTTTCTAGCATAATGCAGCACATGAGGTTTGCCATCAACCCTTTGACCTAAGATCGCTCCCACTGTAAAATCAGAAGCATCGCACATAAGCTCATATGGGAGGGTCCAATCTGGTGCTTGGAGAATCGGTACGGTAATGAGGGCTTTCTTCAAAACTTGGAAAGCCTCACCACATCTATCATCAAAATCGAAGGAGACATCCTTCGTTAATAGGTCGCAGAGTGGCTTAGAGATTTTACTGAAATCTCTAATGAAGCGCCTATAAAATCCAACATGGCCAGGGAAAGATCTAACCTGACGAACATTGGCGGGCAACGGATGCTTAGAGATGGATTCAATTTTTGTGGTGTCCACCTCTAATCCTCTCTCGAAAACTATATGCCCTAACACAATGCCCTACTGGACCATAAAGTGGCTTTTCTCCCATCTAAGCACCAGCTTTGCCTCTTCGCAATGGGTTAAGACTTTATCAAGGTGCGAAAGGCATAGGTCAAACGACGAGCCATAAATGGAAAAGTCATCCATGAAAATTTCAACGAACTCGTCGATCATATCAGAAAAGATAGCCATCATACAACGTTGGAAAGTGGTAGGGGCATTACATAACCCGAATGGCATTCGGCGGAATGCAAAAGTGGCATAAGGACTCATGAAGGTGGTACACTCCTGATCATCAGGAAAAATGGCTTTCTGATTGTATCCAGAGTACCCATCAGGAAAACAAAAGTACTTGTTCCGTACCAATCGTTCCAGAGTGCCTTAATATGGACTTGCCTAAAAGTATCCATAATCTCTTCCGTCCTATCCTTAGCTCCAGACGAGCCAACAGAAGATTCCCTAGGAGTAGATAGGTGCTCTGGATAGGCCACCCTCGACTTCTGGGTAGAGGGGTCATCATGGTGGGAAAGGGGTGGTGGAAGGACGACATCCTCATTGTGGGTGATTTTGTGCGAGGGAGAGTGGTGTGGCTCTTCCTCGGGTGAGATGGAAGTCGGGTCAGGTGTGGAAGGGGAATTCTGAGATGTAACCATAGGAGTGTTATCAGGCTTGTCAATCTTTTTTCAACTCCTCAACACGGTCACTACTTGGGCATGCTCCCAGAATACAACCCCCTTGTCCTTATGGTTCTCCTCAGAAGAGCTAGGCAGCTTCCCCAGATCACGTTGCATAACTGCCTCAGTAAGATGACCAATTTGGGATTGCATATCAGTAATCATCTTATTCTGAGATTGGATAACCATATTCTGATGCTCTTGCATTGCTTTCATCATGGCCTTCAGTTCATCCATCTCAGAGGGCTTATTCAGAGGAGGATTTTCATACAAAGGTTGGTATGTGGGCTGGGGAGGTAAGGGTCTAGTATTCCCTGAGTTAGAATCATCACCTCGCTTCCAAGAGAAGTTTGGATGGTTTTGCCACCCTGGATTATAAGTGTTGGAGAATGGGTTATTATGACGGGGGCGGAAACATTTGGCCACGTTCAAGTTGGCCTAAATCAACTTAGGGAATTGGTTTGCCATATGGCACTCCGTAGTGGTGTACATTGTGCTTTGGCAAATGGAGCATTCTCTTGAAGCCTGAAAAATAAAGGCTGCTTGCAGGTTCATGCTGGGGTTTACTAAAAGGCTATCAAAGTTTTTATTCAATAGTTGAATCTAATAAGCCAAATCTTGAGAAGCCCCAGCTTCATGGGCCTCTATCTTCGACTGCAAGATTGATGGTTTTCTTTCTTGATTGGCAGAGGACAGATGTATGGAGTTGTCGCTTAATGTTTCAAATAATGCCTAGGCTTCATCCTTAGTTCTGGTCATGAAGGTTCCTGCATAGGCTGCATCAATGGTTTGCCTATGCCTTTCAGATAATCCGTTATAGAACCTTTCGACCAACTGCCATCTTGGCACTTGATGGTGGGGGCATAACCTAAGAAGGTCATTAAAGCGCTCCCAAGTCTCATGAAATTGCTCCCCTTCTTGTTGAGTAAAACCCATAATCTCTCTTCTGTAATGGTTGGTTTTACTCATAGAAAATACTTTTTTAAAAATTCTCCCTTAAGGGTGGCCCAATCATTTACCCTTGCATCGAGGGTATGGTACTAGTGCTTGGCCTTATCCTTTAGGGAGAAAGGAAATAGAGTCCTAATCAGGGCTTCATCAGTAATGCCTTGGAGCTTCACCATGGAACAGACCTCGGTGAATTCCTCCAAATGCCGGTAGGGGTCCTCCCTAGTAGTACCATAAAAAGAGGGCAATAAAGATATGGTACTGCTCTTGATCTCATATGGATTATCCCCTGCCAGTCGTCTTAGTGCTTGTGCAGGTTGGTTAGTAGGAATAAAATAGTCCCTTAGGGTTCTTTGTTGATTTGAACCTTTTTTTAGCCATTCCTTCTTTTTCTTCTCCTAGGTGAGCTCTCCTAAGAATTCTCTCAGGCTCAGGATCAAACATTAGACTACCCTCAAGAGAGCATCTACCAAGCATACAAAACACAATTTAGGTTTTTTATTGACTAAGTTAAACCTCCACTCCAAAGATAAGTCAAAAGATCAAGACTTATCCCTCCGTTGCCACGTAGGTGGTATAAGAGGTGTGTGGACTTGAAATCTTAACCTTCTTTATTGCGGAGGTCGAATTAGTTAATATAAATGGCCAAACAAGTTTTTCACTGCAATTACGTGCCTTAATTGAACCTTTGAGTGCCCTGGAACCTATACTTTACTTGGATGACACTCCCGGGTGATCAAGTGAGAAGTTACTCCAAGGACAAACAAAGTGATGCAAGTAGGGAGAACCCTTCCTTTGAGGTGATGCGTATGCGGTGCCACATAACTACCCTTTTGTTCCTTTAAGGGGTGTCCCCCTCCATGAAGTATCAAAACACTTGGTCAAAAGATAGTATCACCACCACCACAAAGCATAATAGGAGGGTCTGCACTGATAGAGATTGGTGCCTATAGCCTTACGGGATCGAACCTTAGTGTGGTGCCTAATGTGCATGCTCAGTGTCAGAAGTGTGCAACACACTGCAAATCTTTGTAATTTCTTTTGAAATCGCAGACAAGTCCCTTAGAATCAGATCAAATGTGAATTGCTTTTAGGGTTGAATCTGATTATTAGTTCCACTTTTAGTTATGTGACCGCTGAAATAGTAAATTCAAACAACTTAGTGGTCTTGAATTTAAATATGAATGCAAATGCATGAACAGGAGTTGGATGCAAAAGTTAGAAAGATGTACCTGTCTCCAACGATCTTCGTGCTAATATGCTTGCAATGCAATAATAAGACCTAATGTGCTGCTCAATCACCCCTAAATGCACACACCTAAGGGCATGCAACTTCTAAATAGGCAGCTCGATATATTCTTTGTTGGTTTTAAAAGGTAGGCAAGTAGAAAATGGAATCACGCACGCACCAAAAATATTGTAAGCCCTAGTAGCTAAAGAATGTGGGGACAAACCCCCAAAAATTCAGCCCCAATTACTACAAGGGTGAAAAGACAGAAATAAATTTGCGATGACGGAGAATCCTCTGCGAAAATAGGATCTTGGTCTCCTTCGTCTTTTCCTCGTGTGGCTTAACTCGTGGTTGCTGTCGCCACTCTGTTGCACCTCATCACTTCTTCAGATTCCTCACATAGTAAAAAATACTAATCAGATAATTTCTCAACTTAGAATATTTATAATGAAGTAAATCTATTGCGTCTGTTGCCTCCCCGATAATGGTGCCAATTTGACGAGTCGACTTTCCGCTTTGCGTTGTTGTATTTAAGTGGTGGAAAAATCGACTAATAAAAAAAAATAGAAATAACCACTCACAGAAGAGCAGGTCGTGTCCACAGGGAGGAAATTATGTAATAAACTCTCGATTATTTTATATTCTTTTGGTAAATTGTGAAATCCCCATTCAAATCGGACATAAAATGCGATGGAAAGTAGATTCACAATAATTTAAAAAGATAAGGGTATATGTGCAGTTTACCCTCACTGAAATCTTTAATAAATCTATGATGATTTTATGTAATTTTCACGTGACATGTACTAGAGAAAATTAGTGCACAGGTTAAGCCCAAAACCATTCTTTAAATAGGTGAATATCATTAATGTGCAATTATCTGAGAATATGAGTGTGCATGCATAATTTTGGCACAATATAATAATAATAAATAAAAATAAAATTCTGGTGGCAATGGCAATGAATGTAAATTTTAATTGAATTCAAAACAGAGCATTTGCTCTCTCTCCTCCTCGCAAGAAAGAGAGAGCACCGGTAGGCGGTGGATGTGCTAGGGAGGTTGGTGAGGATGAGGGTTATCCAATGGAGGCCGCGGCGTTGACGGAG
Source organism: Thalassia testudinum (assembly GCA_037157565.1). NCBI lineage: Eukaryota > Viridiplantae > Streptophyta > Magnoliopsida > Alismatales > Hydrocharitaceae > Thalassia > Thalassia testudinum. Next base: position 19,830,788 of record JAZHRO010000063.1, read on the forward strand.
ATGGCTGAAGGAGGCCAGCCGGCGGAGGAGAAGTGGATGGAGGAGGATGCCTGTTGTAGCCACGCGCCTGCCTGCAGGGAGTGTGGGCGATGCCTGCAGGTGGCTGCTGGCTGTGGTGAAGGCGCACAGCGCCTTTAGGTGTGGTTGGAGGGAGGCACTATGCGGGAGCCTGCGGGGAGCGCTAGGCACTGGCGGGGGAAGCGATGTGGGTGACTGCGCAGGCCTACGGTGATGGCGGGCAGACGCTTGCAGGCGCTTGCAAGGGCACATGCCTGCAGGGAGGTGCTAGTGAAGGGCGCCTGTAGGGTGCTTGGTGCGGTTGGAGGATGAAGGCGGGCGTGCTTGCGGGTGCAGGTGGCGAGGCGGTCTACAGATAGCGCTAGGGTACAGCTGCAGCCGCTTGCAGGGGTGCGCGCCTACATGGAGGTGCTTGAGAAGGGCGCCTGCAGGGTGCTTGGTGCGGTTGGAGGATGAAGGTGGGCATGCTTGCGGGCGCAGGTGATTGCACCGCAAAAATACACCTGCAATAGTGCCTTCTTGTGCTATTTCCTAGCGTTACCAATGCAAATTAGGTCTCCATAGTTACATTATAAACATACATCCATGCATGCATTTGATTGAGAGGAGAGGAGATTGAAATAAGTGGCCTTGCATTTTACTTTTTTCCTCAAGTGCCTCTTTGCAAAATCCACCATCTTTTTATTTTTTCCACTTGATTTGGAAATCTCTTCCCGTGACTGCACCTTTCTTCTTTGCACGCCATGCTTCCCTGCAGCTAGCTCTCCCTTCCTGCCCTTCCCTGCGGCTGCCATTCCCTGCATGAGCCATGCACAGCCATGCCTTCCTCTTCTATTTAAAGGCCACGGCTTGTCCTTCAGCAGCAAGCCTGGTCCTCCATTTCAAACTGCCAGCTCCATCTCTTCCAGGCCATCCTCTCCTCCATTCCCCTCCATACGCCGGTCCTCCTCTGAGAAGACACCCGGCGGGCAGGAGCCCTCACCATGGTGCACACCACCACAGTGAGACCACCACCGCCCAGCTCTTCAAAGAGCCGGTGGGCATGGTGGGTCTGTTCTCATTTTTTTTCCCGCTCCAGCACCTTCTGCCATTGGAGCAGCTTCATGGTCTGAAGCTTGAAGCAGCAGCAGCAGCCCCTTCCGCACGTGCCTGCAGGCGCCCTAGACCTCCGCGCATGACTGCAGGCCCTCTCCGCCTTCACTTTCTCTGCCTTGTCATGCTCGCTCCCACCCACAACTGGCCGCTGTGCGCCTCTGTAGTGGCTGGCCAAGCACGTCCTCGCCCCCTGCAGCACCTGCAAGCTTCCATGCAAGTTGCAAGTGCCCTCGCCTCCTGCCCTGCGCTCTCTGTCGTGAGCTCTCCGCGCTTGCAACCGATCGGCGCAGGTCTTCTCTCTTGCGCGCCAGCCCGTGCACGCCAACCGCAAGCCGGCCTCACTCACAGCACCGCCCACTGCCAGTTGCGTGGCGCGGACGACCACTGTAGCCACCTTTCACGTGAGTCATCGCGACACTGTCGCTACAGTGGGGTGACTGGAAAGCTTCTCACTTTCCCGGTCACCCGACGCGCTGCAACCGCTGTTCACCCGTGCGCGCGCCTACCCGCTAGTCTGCCGGTCCTCTCCCAGCGCCTGCATCGCTCGCTCCCTTCACGCGCGCCTACCTTCGCCCGCTCCAGTCTCTACGCAGCGTTGTGCGCTACGGGTTCCTCTCTGCTCCCCACTCCCACGCACTCCTCTCTGCGTAGACGCACCTACGCGTACGCGCGTAGAATCCCCAGACGATGCCCATCGTGCCCAGATGCCTTAACCCTCCAGCAATTGCTTCCTCTCCCGCTCTCTCTCCCTCTCTCTCACAACACTCTCTTACTCTCTCTACACCGATGCACACACACAGCTACACTAACACTTCCACACTTCCACACACACATATACACTATTATAAACATATATATATAAGTACACTTATATATATTGATATATATATACATATATACATATATATATATACTTATATTTATACATTTAGTAGAATCTATATACTTATGTATTAGTATACATACATACATATATATATATACATATATACATCTATATACTTATATATATATATATACATATATATATACTTATACATACATATAACACATATATATATGTAAATATATATATATCTATATATATACATTACCTATATAACTAGGTATAGATACATATATATATATAACTATATATACATGTATATATCCAACTATATATACATATCTAGATACATATACCTATATACATATATTATTATTATTGTATATATATATATATATACATATATATAGTATTATATCCATACATACATTTATATATATATATACATCTATACATATATATCTATAACTATATATACATACACACACACACACACATATATACATATACACTTATATGCATACATATATATCTGCATATATATATACCTATATATTTATAACCATATTTATATATATACATATAGATATATTTACATATATACATATATATATTTTCACATTATTTACCATACGCTGTATCGCAGGAATATCTGCACCAGTTGCTGATATTCCCTGATACATGCATACAAAAAGCGTGGTTACATACATCTTCCACCATCCATCCCACACTCCATGGGGCACCTAGTCCTGTTGGTTGCGTCTCTCTAGACGATGACCGACTCGACACAGTGCTACACTCCATCTCCACCCCCACGCCGACCCCTTTATATACATAATATATACATATATATATATACTGTATTTACTTTAGTTCTGTTTTGCTTTCCTGTTAGTAAAAAGATAAAAAAATATATATAAAAGGGAAAAGATAATCTTTGACTTGCAGGTACCCCGTCTTACGAATAGTAAGACTCGTTTTGGAACTCTATTTTGGCTCAAAGCCAAGAACCCAATTTTGAGGGTGTGACTCAAGGACAAAGATTACCAGAAAAAATCTAAATAAGAAAAGCACCAAAAACACAATAAACGAACGGAAGAGACCCATTGTAGGAAAGGCTCAGAAACTTGACTTGTAACCCCACTTCCCTGAGTTCGACCCTGGGCCGAAAAGTGACAAGATAAAACCAAGTAGGCTAGGTTAAAAAATTTTGTAAAGAGATGGTTCGGTCCGATTTAGGTTAACCACAATACACACTTCAATGATAAAATCATCATATTAACAACCTATCCGGGCTCGACAACAGTAGGTGGCGAGGCGGTCTGCAGAGAGTGCTAGGGCAAGGCTGCAGGCACTTGCAGGGGCGCGAGCCTATGGGGAGGCACTGGAGAAGGGCGCTTGCAGCATTGAAGGGAAGGTGATCTTGGTCCACAGTGAATGCAGGAGTTATTCACCCTCTCTTTCTGGATGATCCCCCGTCTCCTTTCTCTACTTCTTCTTTTTAACTCCTCGTTTGCACCTGCAAGAGTTAAGGGATTTTCAAATCCCTTAACTATTTCTGGCCGGCGGCTGTTGAGGGTGCTCTGAGGATGGGGAAAAGAACAGCCGTCGGTTATTTGAAAGGGTAATTTACCCTTTCCTCCTCATTCTTTTGCCAATTATTTTTCTTGCACATAAAAAGAACATATTAAGTTATAGAATAGATGTAAACCTAAATCATGATGCATGCATACATTCTATAACTTAATATAGTTATTAAGAAATCTAAAAGATACAATTAAAGTTATTTAGGCTTAATATTAGTCCATTAAAATGGACTCATCAGTCCCTCCATCGAAAATTATTGCTCGTGGAATCCCGAACCTTGAGAAGATGTTTTGATGAATGAATTTGATAACAACCTTATGATTATTGGTTTGGGTCGGAATGGCTTCTATCCACTTGGACATGTAGCCAACAGTGAGTAAGATGTATTCGAAGCCATCCGAGATAGGGATGGGTCCCATAAAATCGATCCCCCAAATGTCAAAAATTTTGCATACCAAGATCGGCTGTAGAGGCATCATGTCTCGATGGCTCATGTTGCCCAAGGTCTGGCAACGGGTACAAGCCTTACAGTGATCATATGCATCCTTGAAAATTGTGGGCCAGTAAAAGCCACACTGGAGGACTTTTGATGTGATTTTGTGTCCTGAGAAATGTCCACCGCATGCCTGGTCATGACAAAAGGAGAGTATGTGTTTGAATTCTACTTCTGTGACACACCATTGAATTATTTGATCAGCACCAATGCGGAATAGATAAGGATCTTGCCACAGGTAATACTTGGCATCGGAAAATAATTTGTCCTTCTTAACCTTCGGCCAATCGATGGGATATGATGTGATGCCAGGTAGTTCACTATATCTACGAACCATGGAACCTTGTCTTGATAGTCAGGAGGTGCTCATCAGGAAAGTGTTCTGTGATGGGCCCGGAAGGGTCAATTATTTCAGAAGGAAGGTGGGACAAGTGATCGGCTTTGTCGTGAATCTCGAGGTCAAATTCTTGCAACAGCAAGATCCATCAGATTAATCGAGGTTTCGCATCCTTCTTTGCAAGGAGATGCCTCACAGTTGTGTGATCAGAGTATATGATAACACGAGAACCCAGAAGGTATGATCTGAATTTTTATAGGGCAAATACTACCACTAGCAGCTCTTTCTCAGTAACCGTGTAGTTACGTTGAGCCTCGTCCAGTGTTTTGCTAGCATAGTAAATGACCACGAGTTTCTTGTCAATTTTCTGCCCCAAAACCACACCTACAACGAAGTCAGATGCATCTCACATGATCTCAAAGGTTTGAAACCAATCAGGGGACTGTAGGATCGAGGTTTAGGTGACTCAGTCATGAAGGATCTCAAATGCTTGAGTGCATTCCTTGGAAATTTTGAAAGGCACATCCATGGAGGGAAGAGTGGTCAGGGGGCACACGATTTTTGAAAAATTAGGGATAAATCGACAGTAAAAATCGACGTGCCCCAAAAAAGATTGGATGTCCTTAATCGAGCTAGGCATAGGGAGCTTGGAAATCAGGTTAACCTTAGCTCAATCGACTTGGTTGCCCTTCTCCAAGATTAGGTGCCCCAGGATAATTCCCTCAGGCACCATGAAATGGGTCTTTTCCCAGGAAAGAACCAAATTCACATCGATGCATCGCCTGAGTATTTGGACCAAGTGTTGGAGGAAATCGTCAAATGATGCTCGAAAAACTGAAAAGCCATCCAAGAAGACTTCTAGATAATCACCTACCATATCTGAGAATATGGCAAGCATGCACCACTGAAAGGTTGCAGGTGCATTGCAGAGATCGAAAGGCATCCTTTGAAATGCGTACGTCCTGAAGGGGCTGGTGAACGTGGTGTTTTCTTGGTCTTCGGGATGGATTGCCCACCTGGTTGTAACTGAAGTACCCATCAAGAAAACAAAAGAACCTATTTCCCACTAATTTCTCAATGATCTGATCAATAAACGGTAGTGGGAAATGGTCCTTCTTCGTGGAGGAATTGAGTCTTCTGTAATTAATGCAGACTCTCCATGAGTTAGCTATTCGGGTAGGAATGACCTCTCCAGTTCAGTCATGATGATGGTGAGTTCGGCCTTCTTAGGCATAACCTATATTGGACTCACCCAACGACTATCAGAGATCGGGTAGATGATCCCTGCAACTAACCACTTGATGATCTCCTTTTTCACAACCTCTTGCAGGTTATGGTTTAAACGTCTCTGCATCTGTCATGAAGGTCGTGCACCCTCTTCTGTGTAGATTCGATGTGTGCAGTATGAGGGGCTTATGCCAGTCAAGTCATGGAGAGTCCATTCAATGGCTCTACGATGTTGCTAGAGAACAGTAATCAGATGGGTTTCCTGGTCAGATGTGAGTTGGGAGTTGATAATCACAGGAAACATCTGATTGGAACCCAAAAAGACGTACTTCAGATGCTCAGGAAGGGGCTTGAGTTCCATGACAGGATTATTAGTAGCAGTGGGTGGTTCTGGGTTTGTATCAGGAACAAGGGTCAGAGTCATGGGTGTGTCTAGATCATGTTCGCACTCCTCTGTTTGTGGGTTTTGATCTTCTAGTGGTTGATCAGGGATAATCCGGTTGTCCTCTGTATGTGATTCATCAACCATTGCTCTGATATAACATATTTGCTCTATAACCCCGTAACTAATCCCTTGTTGGGCATTAAAGATGTCAATCTTTAGAGTTTGATTCCCAAATTTTAATTATATTTGGCCCTCTTCACAGTTTATGTTGGCCCTAGCAGTGGCCAAGAAAGGTCTCCCTAATATGATTGGTGTGTCCCTTAGGTTTTCAGGTGCGTCCATATCCAGAATTATGAAATCCACCGGGAAGTAAAAATCCCGTACCCTAACAATGACATCCTCGAGTATTCCTTTAGGTGACTTGATGGATTGATCGGCTAACTACAACGTCACCTCAGTTGGTTTAAGTTCGAATTCTTCAAGGAGATCAAGGAGGGATGTAGGTATTAGATTTATGGAGGCACCTAGATCTAGCAAGGCTCTATCAAATTGGGTTTCACCAATTTTACAAGAAATCAGGGGAGTTCCTGGGTCTTTAGCCTTGGGTGGGAGTTTACTCAAGATGACAGAGCTGGCTTGCTCTGACAGTATGATCGGATTCCCACCCTTGGTTCGCAGCTTACGTTTAGGGGTACATACGTCTTTCAGGAATCTTGCGTAAGCCAGTATGTGGTGAATTGCATGCATCATGGGAATGTTTATCTAGACCTATTCAAAGAGCTTGACCAAATCCTCCTCGGGAGCCAGGGATATGGTTATCCTTTTTCCTTTGGTCAAAGCCTCAGGAAATGGAATCCTAGTTGGTTCCTTTAGAATAGGTCTAGGTTCTTGATCTGGGACAGGGGTATCCTAGATAACTATCCTAGGGTTTTGGCTACTACCAGGCTTGGAGTGGTTCGGATAATGTGGGTCTTGGGTTGCTTTACCACTACGTGTTGTTACAAAGTTTAATCTGGCCTAGTTTTGGTTTGGGTTTGGCAAGAGGGGTGGCTGCTGCTGAAATCCTACATAAGACGTCGAAGCTTCCATCTCGTCTGGTGATGGAGCAATAGGGGCCTGATAAATCAAATGTGTGTGGCCTGAATTTGGGTTCATAACTCGCCTCTGGGTCGGCACGTTATTTTGGTTTGGCAGAGGTTGCGAAAGAAGGGTGCCCAGTTGGTAGGAATTTGCCATCTGGGCTAGTTGATTGCGAACCTCTATGATCTCATCCTTGTGCTGTTTTTGCATTGCTGCATTCGTCTTCTGAATGTTAGCCAGTGCTTGAACGATAAGAGTCATTTGATCCTGATTTGGCTCAGATTGATAGGTGGGATTGGGCCGAGGCTGAGGCGACTGATATGGATGAGGGGCTTGTGGATGGGGTTGATACGGTGGTTTTTGAGTCTGAGAATTTCCTGTCCACTGAAAGTTGGGATGATTTCGCCATCCAGGGTTGTAGGTATTGGAGAATGGGTCATTCTGGATGGCATTCAGGTCCTCGCAAGTCTGAGGAACCACAGGAAAGTCAGAATATGAGGGTTCAGAGTTTCCCCAACTTGAATAGAATGGATCAGAGGTCACTCCGATCCGAGAGTAAGACGAGGGTGGATATGGGTCAATCCCCTGAGATGATTGGTGATAGATGTTTTGCACAATTTCCCTCGCTAGAGGTGGACGTGCAAAAGAGTTCTGCGCAGAGGTGGCTCGCTGCAAATGCTGAGTTAGCTCGTCCACCTTCTTTTCTATGATAGAAACTTTCTCCAACCGACTGGCCATCAGTTCCAAGTTGACGGATGTGGACAGGTCCTGCGTCTCATGTGCCCTTCTCAGATTCGTTGATACGTAGCCATTCTTCCTATCGAATAAGCCCATCGAGTCATTATTGATGGAGTTCTCGCACATGTTTTTCAAGAATCTCCCACACCATGTCTTCATGTTGACTCATGATGTTTCCTCCGCACATTGCATTGACGAATAATCGAATGTCTTCACGAAGTCCCTGGTAAAAAGACTAGACTTGTTCCCATTTAGGAACTCCGTGATGGGGGCACTGGTGCTAAATATCACGTGATTTGCCAAAGCAGGTTTTTAATGTCGTTGTAACACGCAAATTCGCATATGCTTTTAAATTTGTATCCAAGATAGGGGAGTATCTAGGGTCGTCCAAGGAGGCAAGTTTGCAAAAATTAGATCTCTTGGTTTGAAAATAAATCTCAACTTTCTTTCTGGTCTTTTTGAATATAGTTTTTATAATTTTTGAAGCAAAGGCAACATGCATGTTTTTTGTTGAAAGCTATAAAACAACTAATACCTAATTCAAGAAACCTACCCTAAAGTGACAGGTAGAGCCTCTCCTTAAGCTCACCCTAGGCACGTGGAGGCCTAGAATAATTAGGGAGAGGGAGAGAAATAATTGCTAGGCAAAGTTTGTAATAAGCTATGCAACAGAAATTGAAAGGAGGCAATTTGAATTAAATTAAAGTTATGCACACAAAACCGATAGAGGAATGCTTCTACTCTACTTGAAAATATGAGAAAAATAAAATAGAAATCCTCTAGATAGATGGTGAAGAAGAGGGCTTCTTGCTCCAAGCTTGGTAGCTCTCGAGCTTGAAAGGACAACTCCTTCTCCTTGGCATGAGATGCTCATCCAAATGATGTCCTCCAAGGTGGTAGCTACCACCTTTAATTCTCTTCCTCCAAGGGTGGACGTCCACCCTAGGTTCTTCTCCTTTGGCTGGCCATCCTCTTTGAAGTGGGAAGCTCCTCCTCCTTGGCGTGGAACAAGTTGAAGAAAGTGGGGAGAAGAAAGCACCAAAGGGGCTGGTGATGTGCCCCTTTAATCTTCTTCTCGACTCCTTCTTCTTAGCCGTGGGTGTAGGTGGGTATAGGTAGAATAATACACTAATCGAGGATGCTCTAAAATGGTGGTAGGTGGTTTTTGGTAGTGGTGATGGGGTGAAGGGGTGTGATGGTGGTGGCACCAACTTGGAGTAGGATAGCTAGCTTAGGTAAGCTTAGTTGATGGAGCTAGCTAGGGTTGAGTTGAAGGTGGTGGATGGCGAAGGAGTTGGATGCTAGCTAAGCTAAGATAAGCTAAGCTAAGCTAGCTTAGCTAGCTATGGAATAGAGGAGTAGGTAATGTGAGCTAAGGTTTGAAGAGAGGAGCTGAGGAGGAGAAGGCTGGAGCTTGAACTGGAGCTGGCAGCTGCTGAAGAGGCTGGAATGGAGCTACTCTAGCTGGCTTATCTTGCTAGTTCTTTGCTAGCTGCTAAGCCAAGCTAAAGTGAGCTGGCTTCTACCATAATGAACTGAGGTGAGCTTGGTCTGGTGCTCCCAGGGAGGATCGAGCTCGTTGAGGTAGCTAAGGTTGCTTAGCTCAACTGAGTTAAGCTAAGTTGAGTCCCCGGGAGCTGGACTTGAGCTTCCTGAGCTGGAATGAAGTCATCTTCAGCTGGCTGGAGTTGAGTGGAGTTGGATGTAGCTAGACCTGAGCTAGGGTGAACTCCATTCAACTCAGCTGAGCTAGCTAGAGCTCCCTTTGGACTAATGGGAGCTGAGATGAGCTAGACTCAGCTAAGTTGAGCTGAGTCTGAGCTGACCTCAGCTAGGGTGTGCTTAGATGAGCTCTCTTGAGCTGCCATTCAGCTGAGATGAGCTAGGATGAGCTGAATTCCAGCTATGGTGAGCTAGATCAAGCTGAGTTCCTGCTAGTGAGAGCTTCTGCTTCACCAGTTGCCTTCCTGAGTGCTTGGTTACTGGGGATTTGGCAATCTGTTTAGCCCTAACACTCACAAAAACACATTAAAAACACAATAAAAAATGCAATGTATGCCTAACCTAATTTATGCCTAAATGCAGCCCAAAAACCCTTTTGCGGAGTAAAATACTAAGAGCTAGGTTTGTTTTAGTGCATAAGAATGATGATAAACTGGCATTTATCACACCCTAATGCTTATCTTTTACTATTCTCTTAGCAAAACTTCAAATTTTTGGGAAAATGGAATTTTTGGGAAATCTAATTTTTTCGACTTTTGAAGAGAAAAAGATTATGGGACCTTGGTTGATCTAAACACAGGAGGTACGGCATTTGTTAAAGATAAACATAAGGATTTATTTTTGGATGCAACCATTAGACAAAACGGGATCAATATATCCTCCATAAAATTCACAAATTAACCCCTTGTTAATTCAGATGACTTGAAATTTTTATTTTTATGATTTTTTTGGCCCATAAATCTGATTCGCAACTTACAAAATCCTTTAAAACCTTGTGTCCGTGCTTGTGAATAGCCAACATTTATAAGGGCGTATTACTTTATTTATTATTATTATTATTATTATATATATATATATTTTCTCCCCAATGCTTATTTTTAGCTTAGTCTTACAACAGATGTGTCGGGATCATCATTCCCATTACCAATCCTCGAGGGGGCTTTGGCACCAGTACTTCGGGATAGCACTGTCCATGCCACTACCCAGGAGCTCACAACCCTAAAACACAATGCGGTGTAAAGGGACTCTCCAAGCAAACTCAAGCTCTTGCTCCGGCACTATAGGTAGAGCACCATCCAAGACATTTGAGCTGCTAAAATGCACTTTAATGCTCCGTCTAAAGATACGAAGTATAAATATGGAGCAATGCTGATGCGGTAACATGTTGGCATCGCATCCTTAAAGGTGGCATCTTCCTCCTTCTCGATGGTAGGAACTCAAACCAATGATCTGCTTTAGACTTTTACTAAGTCCAAATAAGGGAGTTTTTCAAATTTTTAGTTGTTTTTTTAAGTGTTGGCTTGTGTGTGAAAATTGACACAAGAAGTTCCTCAAGAAATGCAAGCTTTTCAATTAGAAACTAAGTCAAATACTTTCCACATTACAAAATAGGATCAAGTCACCTGAACTATCATGAGTTCAGGTGGAATTTTAGAGAAGGATAATTGATCTAGTCTAAAAATATACCCTGAAATTCTAATGATCAGATTTGCATCATCCCTAGTTTATTAAAGATTAAATCCCATTGTACCAAAAGAAAATTTTTTCAACCTTAGTCCCGATTTCAAAAAATTTTCCTCAAAAAGTTTTGAACTTTTTTTTGCCTATGCAAGCATGAAATAAACTAAAGAAAAATGCATGTTTCTAGGTTTTGAAAATCCTAAATCGATCGTCAAATTTTAAGAACACTCCCCCATGCTTAAGATATGCAATGTCCTCATGCATTCGGAGGGAAAAGGGATCACCTTAATGATGAGTGGTCGGGTTTAGGAAGGTCAAAACCTGGAAAAAGAAAGGAAAAAGGAAAGTAGGAAAAATGATGGGTTACCTGCCATCCAGTGCTATCTGTTATGCCATTCAGCCGGGAGTGAAGGTATGCACGGAAGATGGAAAATCATGTAAATAGTTGGACACTTGGATGCCCGCAAAAAAAGTGTCTTCCCGCAAAAAAAGTGTCTTCTTCTAGATCCCTAGAAAATTGATTAGAAGCCATATTTGGATTAAAGTTGGATGGAAAATGATAAGTGTAGCCCGAGTCTGGACATGGTTTTAAAGTAAGTTGGATGCCAAACTCGGATGGGATTGGTGATAGGTCCATAAGAAAGGAGTCAGGGAAGGGATAGCGAGGATTGGGTGAAGTTTGTGTGGATATTTTTGGTGAAAAATCAGGAATATGAAAAGGGGGAAAGTCAAACCCTAGTTGATCTGGAAAGTCTTGGACCACATAATTATCCTTAGAATAAGAATTAATAAAAACTAGATCAATAGTGGTCAAAGATGAATGAGATTGGATAAACATAGACTTCTCAAATACTGCTTCCATTTTATTATCAGTGTCCTCAAAAATTTTGTGATCAATGGACCTCTTGGAAGCCTGAAATAAATCTATGAGAAGGTCTAGTTATTACAACTTATATGCATTTTCCCAGAATGAGAATTGATATTAGCTACTGCCATAATCAGAAAAGGTCTTCCAAGGATGGCATTAATGAGAGCCTTAGGTACCTTTATGTCAAGGATCTGAAAATTTACTAGAAATAGACAATTCTGGACCTTGATAATACTATCCTCAACAACTCCCCACGGTTGAATGGTAAATCGGTCTTCCAATTGAAATTGAACCTTTGTAGGTTCTAAATCACTGAATCGAAATTCCTCAAATAAGACAGGGGGGATGAGATTACTAGAGGTACCTAAGTCGAGAGGGGCACGAAAAAAAATGGTGTCAGTTATGACAATTGAGATGAGTGATGTGCCCTGGTCCTTTTTTGTGGAAGGCAGCTTACTCTAAAAAACTGAGCTGGCTGTCTTTGAAAGGACCAACCTTTCTACATTCTGATCATGCCCTTTTGAAGTAAATTTTTTAGAGGCATGGGAGAATCTAGGAAGGGAATATTCCTCTCGACTTTCTCAAATAAGTCCAAAGGATTGTGATCAAAGGGCTCTGATTTTGGATTGTTGGATTTCATTTTTGAGAGTGGGAAATAGGGTTTGAATCAGGTGTTTTTGGGATTTCATTTTCTTCTTCCTTATTGAGGTTAGGGGAGTCAATCTGCATTGGTTGAGAATCAGTTTCATCATTTGAATGTGAAGGCCTTAAATCCATGGTGGTTTCCTCACTCCTCAAAGTCTCTGCATACGTAGCTTGGTGATCACTGGGAGGAGGTGGGGGGCCTAATGTTGACAAAAACTGGGTTGGTGCTGCGTTATTGGGTTAATAGGAGGCTAAACCATGTGGTTATGATGTTGGTATCCACCAGGGTGTTGGTTCCTGGGATTAATAAAGTTTGGTGTGGGTTGGGATGGTGAGTTCCTACAGGTCTTTGAGTCGGAATATCCCCAATTTGATCATTGAGATTGTTAATAAGATGGGTTGTTTCCTTTGTTTTTCTTTGTAACTCCTGCAGGGTTTTCATCATATGGGCATTAATGTCTTCTTGAGATTGCCCAGATTGATAAGTCTGATTTGAATCATACCCTCCAAATGGGTTCTATTGTTGGTGTTGAACCGCATTGGTCCAGGAGTGAGCTAGATAATTCCCCCCATTAGAGGAATTTTTTAATTTCTCCTGTAAAGTAGGGACATTTTGAGTGGGGTGATGATCGAGATAAACATAATTCCCTGTTGAACCATAGAAAGCCTCAGAATAATAATTATACTCAGCACGGGATTTATGCAGATTTTCTCTCTTGCGGGTGTTAAAAGGGGTGAGATGTGGAATGTGTGGAGCTTGGGCAAGTGTGGCAGGACTCCCTTGGTTGGCTAGGTTTGTTAAATCCATATGCAACTATTGTTGCTTAACTTGTAGCTAAGCCATGATAAAGTAGAGATTAGGTGGAGGGGCTTGATTAAGTAGCTCCTGGGTGGAACAATAGGGGAAAGAAAAATTAGCATACAGGTTAGAGGACCAATTTTGATTTTCTATTTTGAAAGAAGAGGAAGAATGCAGGAAAAGTCTTTTTGGGGAGGCAAAATCAAGTGGTCCCTCCAAGTGTGGAGTTTTGGACCACCGCCCATGCAAAATGGAAGAAACGGGAGGGGAGGAGAAGAGATGGAGATGAGAGAAGTGTGCACACAAGCAATCAAATTCTAGACCTAACCTAATTGTGACTCCCTAGAAATTGACCTAAGACTTGGTCTACCTAGGAAATAAGTAATCAATAGTGAATACCTGTTCTGTCAACAAATCTAGCCAAGTTGCTTTAGGGGAGGTTTGGGCCCAAGCGTTTCCCAGGAAAGTCCCCTGGTGCTTGTACAAACCTACGCCTAGTCATTTGACATGGTCCCTCAGCCTGAACACCAGATATAGATGACCGAATTGGTATTAACTATAGAAAACTTAAGTCCTATATAGCAAGCCTAAGTTGATGAAATCCTTAGGGGTCAAATTGCTACCAATTTTAATTAGGTTTAGGATACTAGTGTGCACACGGAAGGTGGAGGGTGTTAATTGGGTTGTTGCCTTGTTATTTCAATTTTTAGTGTGTGTACAGGAATTGGAAAGTAGTTCCAATGAAAACAAGTTGTCACACAATTACTGTATTTCTGTCTTTTAGAATTCAATTTAATTGAGTGTGTTTTAGGGTTTTTCTTTTTAAATGTTCAGACAAGTTTGAAACTCCGCAATCAAAGGAAAAACAAGTTGTATTGGTAATGGTTAATTTCCTTTAATGTGAGTCTCTAAAAAGAAAGAAAGAAACCCTAAGCCAATTATCCTTAAGACAGAAAATTACTACCAATGAATTATTTTTAGGCTTTCTGTATTAATTAGTGGTCCAAACAAGCCAAACAACACCACTAATTTGAAGAAAATTAAACAAGGATTCCAGAAAAGATTTTTGTAAGATTTTAGGAATTTGTTTGATAATTGTTTTGAATTTTTATTTGTACTAGTGTCAAAGTCTAGAAATGATACCTATGGGTATTTGAGACTTTTTAGTATTACTACTGACCTCAGGAAATTTTGGTGATTTTATATAATGTGCAAAATTTTACAAGGATTCTAGAAAGATAAATTTCACAAAAATTGGATGAGTATAAAGCAAAATAGGAAGATTAGAGGGTGCGACCCTCTGCAGTCCACGAATTTTTAAAAATTAAATACAAATTCAATTGATATGAAATTTGGACTAGATGTTCCTAACTTAAGTTAGAATCAATGTATGAAAATTTATGATTTTAAGAGGCCTGTGGAGTTGAGAATCGATTTTTCAAGTCCATACAGAAATCTGGACCCGAGAAATAGAACACAATACTTGGATTGGAGTGGTGTTTAGTGAAGCATACAAGCAAACAATGGATTTTTATGGGCACTACTCCACTTAATTAAAGTGTTTAGGGTCCTGAAAGCCATGTTTAATATTTTTTTCGTAGTCTTTTAGCCTAAATGTGACAAGAAATGGGAACCAACCTGAAATCGTGGGAAGAAAAGAAACTTTGAGCTTTTGCTTCTAAATTCCTGCTTTCCCACTGTAGTTCCTACACACTAGAGAAAAGAAAGAGAAGGGGATGAGATCCACTTCAAGCAAGAGAAAACAAAAGTAAGCAAAGTCGTGCCTCCCCGGCAACGGTGCCAAAAAGTGGTGCCAAATATCGCGTGATTTGCAAAAGCGTGTTTTTAATATCGTTGTAAACACGAATTCGCATATGCTTTTAAATTTGTGTCCTAGATAGGGGAGTATCTAGGGTCGTCCAAGGAGGCAAGCTTGCAAAAATTAGATCTCTTGCTTTGAAAATAAATCTCAACTTTCTTTTTGGTCTTTTTGAATATATAGTTTTTATAATTTTTGAAATAAAGGCAACAAGCAAGTTTTTTGTTGAATGCTATAAAACAACTAATACCTAATTCAAGAAACCTACCATAAAGTGACAGGTAGAGCCTCTCCCTAAGCTCACCCTAGGAACGTGGAGGCCTAGAATAATTAGGGAGAGGGAGTGAAATAATTGCTAGACAAATTTTGTAATAAGCTAAGCAATAGAAATTGAAAGAAGGCAATTTGAATTAAATCAAAATTGTGCACACAAAACCTATAGAGGAATGCTTCTACTCTACTTGGAAATATGAGAAAAAT
Organism: Thalassia testudinum; assembly: GCA_037157565.1. NCBI lineage: Eukaryota > Viridiplantae > Streptophyta > Magnoliopsida > Alismatales > Hydrocharitaceae > Thalassia > Thalassia testudinum. The sequence continues at coordinate 19,846,368 of JAZHRO010000063.1, forward strand.
AAACCACAAATACTCTAGATAGATGATGAAGAAGAGGGCTTCTTGTCCAAGCTTGGTAGCTCCCGAGCTTAAAAAGACAACTCCTTCTCCATGGCATGAGATGCTCCACCAAATGATGTCCTCAAAGGAGGTAGCTACCACCTTTAATTCTCTTCCTCCAAGGGTGGACGTCCACCCTAGCTTCTTCTCCTTTGCCTAGCCATCTTCCTTCAAGTGGGAAGCTCCTCCTCCTTGGCGTGGCACAAGTTGAAGAAAGTGGGAAGAAGGCACCAAAGGGGATGGTGGTGTGCCCCTTTAATCATCTTCTTTACTCCTTGGCCATAGGTGTAGGTGGGTATAGGTAGAATAATACACTAATGGAGGATGCTCTAAAATGGTGGTAGGTGGTTTTTGGTAGTGGTGATGGGGTGAAGGGGTGTGATGGTGGTGGAGCCAAATTGGAGTAGGATAGCTAGCTTAGGTGAGCTTAGTTGATGGAGCTAGCTAGGGCTGAGTTGACGGTGGTGGATGGCCAAGGAGTTGGATGCTAGCTAAGCTAAGCTAAGCTAGCTTAGCTAGCTATGGAGTAGAGGAGTAGGTAAAGTGAGCTAAGGTTTGAAGAGAGGAGCTGAGGAGGAGAAGGCTGGAGCTTGAACTGAAGCTGGCAGCTGCTGAAGAGGTTGGCATAGAGCTACTCTAGCTGGCTTGGCTTGCTAATTCTTTGCTAGCTACTAAGCCAAGCTAAAGTGAGCTGGCTTCTACCATAATGAGTTGAGGTGAGCTGGGTCTGGTGCTCCCAGGGTGGATCAAGCTGGTTAAGGCAGTTAAGGTAGCTTAGCTCAACTGAGTTAAGCTAAGCTGAGTCCCTGGGAGCTGGACTTGAGCTTCCTGAGCTGGAATGAAGTCATCTTTTGCTGGCTGAAGTTCAGTAGAGATGGATGTAGCTAGACCTGAGCTGGGGTGAACTCCAGTCAACTCAGCTGTGCTTGCTAGAGCTCCCTGTGGACTAATAGAAGCTGAGATGAGCTAGACTTAGCTAAGTTGAGCAGAGTTTGAGTTGACCTGAGCTAGGGTGAGCTAAGATAAGCACTTTTGAGTTGCCATTCAGCTGAGATGAGCTGAATGGAGCTAGGATGAGCTAACCCTAATTCAGGTGAGCTGAATTCCAGCTATGGTAAGTTGGATCAAGCTGAGTTCCAGCTGGTGAGAGCTTCTCCTTCACCAGTTGCATTCTTGAGTGCTAGGGTACTAGGGATCTGGAATCTGTTTATCCCTAACACTCACAAAACCACATTAAAAACACAATAAAAAATGCAATGCATGACTAACCTAATTTATGCCTAAATGCAGCTCAAAATGCGAAGTAAAATCCTAAGAGCTAGGTTTGTTTTAATGCATAATAATGATGATAAACTGGCGTTTATCAGGCACTTTTTGCATGAGATCTAAGAATCGATCCCATGCTTCGTTAAGAGGTTCTCCCATTTGTTGAGTGAAATGGGTGATCTGGTGGTGCAAGGCATTCGTCCGGCCAATGGAAAAGAACCTTTTCAAAAATTCGGACTAAAGTTCATCCCATGTGTTGATTGGCCAAGTTTGAGCTTGATACCAATGGCAGCCTTGTCCAGGAGGGAGAAAGAAAACATTTTCATCAGCAGAATATCCTAGTTTTGTGGATCTGACCCAAAGGTCTGGGCCAGATGCTTGAGTTGTTCAATGTGTTGGAATGGATCCTTGGAGTTAAGCCCATGAAACTTTGGTATGGCATGAATCATACTATGCTTGAGTTCAGAAACAGGACCTCCAACCAGGATTCGGACTCGAGGCTCGATCGCCACCGCAACGGGATTATAGTGATCTCACATCATTGGTCGCTGATGTGGGTTTATAAAGTTTTGGAAGAGATCAGTCAGGTGTTGAAGTTGGTGCTCAAGGTTGTTCTCTTCTTCAATGGGTTGTGCCTTGATGGAAGAAGGAGAACTTTGTTTTGAATCAGATGAAAGGTTTATGTGGTGTGGTTGCTGCACAAACAAGTGCGTCGAGGCTTGTCCTCGACGAGAGTGAATTTCTAAAGGAGGTCTTAAGGATGGTCTTAAGGACCTCCTACTGAACATGCACCGAAGGATGTGATGAGATTAGAGGGTGCTGGACTCAATCGAGACACCCAAAAATTGTTGGGTGACTATAGAGGTTCGGGGCGGATGATACCCTTTAGTTAGAAAGGGCGTCCACTTGAGAAATACCTGGGCAGCCATAGAGGGAGAGTCCCGCAAAGACCCCTACACGGTAGAGCATCCCCACGAGTTACAAGGTTTCCCCCACCTGACCTCTCTTGTCATTGAGATTCCAGGTAGACCAGAATGGGGACCTTGACCTCTTAAGTCCACCTTTTTTTACTTTAAGATCAACGTGCTTAGGGTTCCGCTTGAACTTTTAGGTCTTTTCAGTGAAAAAAAAAACTGACCTAATTTTAAGGTTGGTTGACCCAAAGGATCAACTTCACCTCTTGTTCCTTTGAGAGCTTTTCGGTCCTTTCTTTTAGGGTTCAAATGGATTAAGAGCCTGATTTGCTTAGGGTTTCTCTTGTATAGATCTTTTCAAACAAGGTTTAGGCACACCTCCTTTTGGAATTTTTTTTTCATGTTTAAGAGAAGATGTGTCTCTAAAAACCCTAGCTTTGCAATTCTTAGGTTGGCTCTAGTAGGTCCAATTTAGTTGCCTCAAAAATTGGAATCTAGGGCTCAATCAAGAAAGTTTTAGCCCTAGTTACCTTAGTTGGATGAGCAGTTCAAGATGCATTGAAATGAAAATCAGGCAACTTCGATGAATTACTAAGTATGAAACAGGTAGCCCTAGGTTGATTTTTCTTTGTTCATTTTCAGATATTGAGGGGGTTAAGAGAGAGGGCTAATGAAGGTTACCTGTTCCTTGGTGTGGTTGTTGTGTAGTTGCTCTTCTTTTCTCTACTTTCCCTGAGACAAGCACAACGAAGGAGAGGAATTAAGTCAGCATTGGATCAAAAGTTGTGATCAAAAGCTTCAAAAGTGCCCGTTACTCCCCGGCAACGACGCCAAAATGTTTACGCGGCTAGATTGTGTTTTAATAGATATCTAGTTGTAATATAGATGAACTCTCCGTGAAAACAAATAAAAATTTATAACTCGAAAATCAAAGTACCCGAGGTCGAACATAGGGAGCAATTTGAGTATTCCAAAACTTGAGAACACAACTTTTAATAAAATGCAATGACTAGTTCAATAAAAAATGACAGGATAGTGTTATGGAAAGGGTGCTCAAAAAGAATTGGACGTCTGATATTGCATCAGATGTCTTAAAATTTGCCTTCAGACTCTTCTCCTGTCTTTGCTTTGGCTCTGCTACAGCTATGGTTTCCTATTTCTCTTTTTCTTTTTCTTTCGTAGCAGCTCCTACTCCTCTTCTTTTTCCTTCTCTTCTTGATTCTCTTCCTGTGGCTAAGTCCTGGCTTTGCCTCTTCTTAAGTTGCCTTCTTTTTCTTCCTCTTCTTAATTTTCTTTCTTGCTTCTCCTCTTTGTCTACCCCTTGATCTCTCTCTTCTTCTTTCTCTTGGTCTGCCGCACCTCTGCTACAGGGTGTCTTTCTTCTTCTTCTCCTTCGCTTGTAGTGGCTAAGTCCTTGCTTCCTTCTTCTACTGTGCTTCTTCCTTAGCATCCTTTTCCTACACAAGCAACACGCAACAAAACCTATTCCCTACCCTCTCCGCGCATCTCACTCTCTTTGAATCTCTCTTCAGTACGCTCTCCTGGAGCCAGGTTATCGGGTCGATCGCGCGCCCAGGTCCAAGTGCACCATCATGGATGTGGTGCGCGAGGAGTGCACGGTAGGATAGTCGAGTTAGGTTGCCAGGTCCGCGGGCTAATTCACGAATGAGGTGTGTGTAGGAGAGGAGGGACCTCACCCCAGAGAATTCAAGGGGACCAGACAATAGCACAAAATCAACTTAAACTACTCAAACACCTCACGACTTACCGAGGTGGGACTAAAAGTCCCACCCGCTGCTGTTGGCAACTGCAGGAGAACGACTTCACGATTGGTGTAGCTACAGGTCCCGTGACACCCTCTATCAGTCTGGACTTGCACACACTTGCAACCCGCACAGTCTGGAAGCCTGGGAGCGGATGATTGTGACCTGGAGCTGGAGAGTAGTCGAGCTCGAGTCGTCGCTAATGGCGGCTGGGAGCTTGACCCTGCACGACACAAAAAGAACCTTGCAGCTCTATCATACCACAGGAGGACCTTCACCGTGTCACTGCGAAGGTGAGGCGATTGGTGGCAGGCTGCGGGGTGGCCTAGGCGTGTATGCCTAGGTCGCTCTATGGCCGAATTTATGGGCTAGGTCGAGGGAAGCGTGCAGTGCGTGTGGCATCCTGTGGATGGGTGGAAGGTGTTTAGTGGAGTGTGGCAGAGGTTGTGAGGTGGGTGCGAGACGTGTGGTGGTGCGGAGTGACAGATGCGTCTCGCCGGAGGGTGGCTGGAGATGAGGAAGATGAGGGTGGACAGTGGCGGTCGAGGGGTGTTGTGTGAAATAGAATGAGGGAAAGGAAAGAGTGGAAGATCAGGAGCTTATCTAGAGTAATTGGAGTGAAGGGGGGGCAGAGGAGACGGATGGCTCGTTTGTGCCATCGTCGGAGAAGATGACCCTGAGGGAGATAACGGCTACGAGGAGGAGGACAGGAAGGCGTGCGATGGTGCGGTGCGACATGGGAGGACGAGGCAGAGTGAACCCTACTGCTAGTATGGCAGTAGAGCGATGAGAGGGAGGAGGAAGAATCACCGAAGCTTGCGGGCTACTTGGCCAGAGAGAGGGAAGATGAAATCTGGGGGATTCTGCAACCAAAACAAGCTTGAGAGATTCGTAGAGGATCGGGGGTCCTTTTATAGCTGCTGGCCGAACTTTTGGTGCGTGGAGGGCAAGCCTTCTGCCACCGATTTCTCATCAGAGAAGGAAGATAGTTGGAGCTCCAAATCACTCGTGCGTTTGCACGAGAGACTGGATGGAAATCAAATATTTTAATTGAGCTCAGATGGAAGGGGATTCCTCATAGAATCTCCCTTCCAAATCTTGGAGGAGATCTCTGAGGGATAAGGGAGTATTCCCCCTCCATTCCTTGCCGGAGAAGGATTCCTCCCCGTTAATGGTGGAGGGACCTGTTTGTACGAGTGGTGAAGAAGTTAGGCGGGTTTGTGTAATGGTTTTCAAAAGATAGGGGCCAAAATCTAACTAGGTGTACTAATTTGCAAAGTAGGTCAAGATGACCTCCCTTAGGTCCATATTTTGGTACAAACCTAATTTGGACCTAAGGAATCCAATGGCGAAGTTGGATTTTAGGTTTGACCATGTTTGGTTAGACTTTTTGCATAAAAATCCAAATTAGGTCAATTAATGAGCTAAAACCCTAATCTTGGTCAAAATAGGTCCCAAAGGTCAAATTGAAGGTTCTAAACCCTAGGGATATTTTTCCATGAATTTTAGATGGTTTAGTTGATTTTTACTTTGACCAAAACCCTGTTGAATTAAGCAGGTCTGTTTTAGGGTTACCAGATGTCATTTAATTCCTGGATTGCACATAATCCCATTTTTGATTGAACCAACCAACTTTTTATCTTATTCATACCATTTGACCTATTTTTTGCCTGTGAGAAATACCATTTATGTACTGTAATGGTAGAATTACAGTTTTACCCTTTATTTCATGTTTTCTTCTCAAAACACTTATTCCTTCAATTAAGCCCTCTAAATTATGTAGGAACTTTTATTCTCTTTCTTAGGTCAAGATGAGCTAGTTAGGGCTCATGATGAGTTTCTCATCAATGGACGAATTGAGGTAGCGATGGCGTCAAATGTGGAGTGGCCAACGCTAGAGACGAAGGTGGCTCCGGTGAGGTAGAGACGGTGAGGACGAACATGAATAGGCATCTACTGGTACGGCAAGACGTAGACGGAGGTAAGGAAGAGGAATCCATCACTGGTATTGTGGATGGATGATGAGGAAAGGCAGAGGGGTTCGTCGGACGTCAAGAAGCCTTCAGTCGTGAGAGGGAGGGAAGAATTATGGGGATTTCTTGGCTAATTTCGAGCATGGAGAGATCGATGAGCTTTGAGGGTCCTTATAAAGGGCTCTAAAGGGTGGTTAGAGCTTGGGAAGCAAGCTTCCCAAGCTTGGAAGGTCATCGAATTTGGGAGTTTCAAGAAATGCAAATCTCTCATGCATTCGCATGAGAGATTGCGAAATATTCGGAGCATCTTGACAGGTTCAAACTGGAGAGGATTTCTCAAAGAATCTCCCTTCCAAATTTGGAAGGGATTCTCCAAGCAATCAAGGAGAAATCTCCTGTCAAAGGTCGCCAGAGTAGGTTTTCTCCACGATAATGGCGGTGGGACCTAATTATGAAGACAACGAAGGAGTTAGGGGGCTGAATGCAAGGGTTTTTGAAATTTAGGGGTGAAAATGTAATCAGACAGGACCATTTCGCAAACTAGGTCAAGGCATGCTCATCTTGGGTCCAAATTTTGGTAAAAAGCTAATTTGGACCTAAGGAATCCAATGGTGAAGTTGGATTTTGGTTTTGACCACATTTGACAGGGTAATTTATGCAAAAACCTAAATTTGGGCAAGTATCTATCTAAGACTCCATTTTAGATCAATATGGGTTCTAATGGCTAAATTGAAGGTACTAAACCATAGAGAATATTTTTCTATGTTTGTTAGAGGGTTTAAGTGAATTTTATCTTAACCAGAACCTTAATTAAATAAGTGGGTCTATTTTTATGGTTTCAAAAGTTATTTAATTCTCAGAACACACATAAACCTTTTTATGTCTGATCTAACCCACTTGTTATCCTATTAAGACCATTTGACCTTTATTCAGACCTTGAGAAAACCCGTGGTTGTACTGCATTCATGATAAGCTGGTAAAATTGCAATTTTAACCCTAGTTTCTCATTTTTCTCTGAGAATGGTTATGCAATGAATTATGATTCTCTGGCGGCTATGTAGGAGCATTTATTGACTCAATTGGGTCAAAATGAGATAGTTATTGCTCATGATGGTGTTCCCATCAATCCCCCATGCTTAGCTTTTGCTAGTCCCTTAGCAAAATTTCAAGGTATTAACTTTTATTCTTGACCATAAAATCTTTTAATGCTTAAAAACTTTGATGTGTGCTTCCTTTTGTAGATTAGGTTAGAATGCCGATAATAGGCCTAGAGGTACTCAAGTGCCAACCAAGATCCAGACCCGACCAGTTCTAACCTCAATCTACCGTGAAGGTTTCTAAGGCCCATAGGAACTATCCTAAGGTGAGTTGAACTCTGCGGTTAAAGCATCAGTGATTGTAGCATGTTTTAGCCTCGATTCAGTTTGTAGTGTGTTTCTGTCAAAGAGAGACAGAGGAATTTTTCTTTATTTTTGGAGAGTTTTCTCTCTTTTATTTTTATTTCTAGCTTCGGATTGGCTTTACAACACAGTCTATATCGGATTCCTAGTCCCCATGATCAATCCTCGCAGGGTCCCTGGCAATCGATACTTCAAGATAGCACAACCCATGGCAACCCCCAGAACCCTGGCTTTCTAGATTTTGAGATAATCCTGCCCATGACATTCTGTAGATAAATCCAAACCCTGGCAATCGACATTTCGGGATAATGCCACCCATGGCATCTGAACCAGCATAGGGTGCTTACATGCCCCTTGTAGGATATGTAGATATCTTAGGAGACAAGCATGGAGGAGATGATATCTTATTGCACATCTTCGAGGGGAATTTCCTACCTCTTCACGCTGGGAACTCTTCCAAATCAACTTGTCTTGATCAGCAGCTCCTAATCTAGGTAGCTTTTTTTAGAACAATTTAAACTCAATTGCGTGATTTTGATACTTAAGCGCATTGAACCAGATTGTGTGTGCATTGGGGTACTTAGGTTACCAAGACCCGCAAACCAGAGGTCAGTTAACGATGTCGAATACTCCCTAAGCCTTAAACCTAATAATTAAGCTTAGCATTTTCCCCAACATCTTGGGGACTATCCAGATCTTAGCAGGTACTTGAATTTTTAAGCCTGGGATTATAGCCCAAAAGGCCTATAATCAGCGTTACTACTAATCTCTTCTTTGTTTCATTAGCACTATTTGCCTTTCATTTTCTTTCTCTTGATATGGTCTAGAACTAAGTCAATTCCTTAATTTCTTACTAATGACTACCTCTTTTTCTTTTCTTTTCAACTTGTGCTCCTTTTTGACATTTTTAACACCCCTTTTTCTCCTCAAAATTTGATATGCCATCAAAATTTCCACTCCTCTTATTGTTTGTTCTTTTTCAAGAATTTTTTATTTTTTTGGTATTTTTTGAATTTGTGATTTTTTTTATGAAACCCTTTCTTGTGAAGTGATTTTCACGACATTTTGCACTTTAATACCCCTCTGTGCCTACGATTCGCAATGTCCTCATTGTAAATTAAGTGAGTTTGAGTTTAGCTTAGATCATTCATTAGAACAAGTGTTGGGTGGGTGAATGGGTCGAGATGATTGTTGCTGATGATTTCATGCTCGGGTACGGTAGCAAAGGTGGAGTCAACTGTTCTAATGGATGAACCCTAAAGTGCAATATGAGTTCAACATAGGATTGTGTTAAGAAAGGTTTCGGGTTTTTCAAAATGATGGGTTGCCTCCCATTAAGCGTGACCGTGTCGATCTTTCGCTTTTAAGTCGTTTGTAGTTTAATGTGGTGGAAAAATCGACTAATCAATTTTTAATAAGAAATAACCACTCGCAGAGGAGTGGGTCGTTTCCACAGGGAGGCAATAACGTATTAAAATTCGCGCCACTTAAAAATGTTTGTTCGGAGTCAATTTGGACAAGAACCAAGCCAAGATTGCCTTTAGATTAAGGTTTAAGCAAGAAATAATGCTGAAATGGCAATTATGATAAACTACAGGATATTTTCCGCAATGCAGACTGAATAGAATATGAATAAAATCTGGCAATGGCAGAAAATGTAAATTTTAATCAATGCTTTACTGTAGCAAAACAGGGGAATTTTTCCCCGTTGTCTTGCGCGACGAGGAGCCGATGGCTGGGCGCGGGAAGCTCGGCGGAGGTCCCTTGGATCAAGGGCTTCGAATCGGTGGTGACGGCGAGTCGCGCGGCGGCCGGAGGTGGCCGGACGAGCTCCGGCGGAGGTGCTGCAGGCGGTTGTGCGTGGGCGCGCGGAGGGTCTGCGGAAGGCGCTGGCGCGCGGAGGCATGGCTGCTGTGGTCTGCAGGCGGGCGATGGCGCGCGGAGGCGTGGCTGCGGTGGTAGCTGCAGAGGTCGGTTGCTGGCGGTTCTGCAGGTGGCTGTGCGTGGGCGCGCGGAGGGTCTGCGGAGGCGTGGCTGCGGTGGTCTGCAGGCGGGCGCTGGTGTGTGCGGTGGAAGCTGCAGAGGGGGCGCTTGCGCGGTGGTTTGCAGATGGCTGTGCGTGGGCGCGCGGAGGGTCTGCGGGGGGCGCTGGCGCGCGGAGGCGTGGCGGTGGTAGCTGCAGAGGGGGCGCTTACGCGGTGGAAGCTGCAGGCGGCTGTTGGAGGATGCTGCAGGCTGGTCTGCAGGCGTTGGAGGAGAGCGCGGGCTGATCTGCAGGCGTGCGCAGGTCAGCAGCCGGTGAGCGGTGGAGGGCGCAGGCGGTTTGGTGGCCGGTTGGAGAGTGCAGGCTGAGGAAGTGGAGGTGAGCGGGTAACTTCAGACGTCTGGGAAATTTCCCAGACGTCTTAAGTTACTGAGAGGGTGGCTGATCAGTAGCTTGCGTGGTGGTCTGCGACGACGGCGAGGAAGATGCACGCTGATATGCTCACGGTAATGCGGGCGAGCTCCGGATGGCGGTGTGGCCTGTCACACCACACGCCCACGGTGGTGGAGACTCGCCGCCACGGTAGAGGCCGGCAGTGTGGATGGAAGAGAGAGGATCTCTCTGCACAGTGGTGAGTCGGTGGCGGAGGCCTGCTGCAGCCGGCAGCTTCCGTGCTCCTTTTATAGTGTCTTGAACAATTTTGAAATCAGCCGCCGACCAGATCCACCACATCCGCTCCCCCTTGAATGGCTTCATCACTGCAGCAGCCGGGCGTTGGAGCGGCAGCCAGCCGTTCTGAAAGAAGATGAATAAAGCCAATATTATTAAAATATTAGGGTTATTTATGTATAGACCCTCAACTTCTATGTTAATAAAAACAATATACCTAATTGGTTATCTAATTAGATGAATGCTATTCTAAGCTAATTCTAAATGCACTTAAGATATGAATGCAATGTATGGATTATGTAATTAGATTAAAACTATGAATTAATCTATTTACATCCTAATTTATACTAAATAAATGTTAGAATTAACCTAATGTGTAGGCACTTAAGTACTTAAATAACCCACAACTATGGGCTAATCAAAGCGCTGAGTTTTATGCCATCAACTAGGCACAATGAGCTCAAGGAGAATGGAGGGTAAAAGATGTCTCAGCTAAATTTGTATCGGTAAGTTCAATGAACTGTTTGAGTCTTTGACAGTTCACGACAAGAGGTTATGAATCGTGGCTGAGTTGACTGATTTCGACAGCTCCATTTCCAAAGATTCGTCGGATAAGGTAAGGTTCGGTCCATTTTGATCTGAGTTTTCCTGGGAATAGATTGAGTTTGGCATCAAAGAGTAGGACATTTTGATGAGGGAAAAAGATCTTTCTAGATATGTGCTTGTTGTGAAAGGCCTTAACTTGCTCTTTGTAAATTCATGAGTTCTCATATGCATCATGGTGTAATTCATTGATCTCGCTCATTTGAAGCTTTCTGTGGGTTCTTGCCTTGGAAAGATCAAGATTGCAGTTTCATACTGCCCAATAGGCTTTGTGCTCCAATTCGACCAGGAGGTGACATGCCTTCTTGTACACTAATATGAAGGGAGACATGCCAAATTGGGTTTTGTGGGCTGTCCTATAAGCCTACAAAGCTTTCGGAAGTCGGGATGACCAGTCTTTCCTATTAGGTCGAACAGCGACCTGGAGGATTTTCTTGATCTCCCGATTTGATATCTCAGCTAGACCATTGGTTTGGGGGTGATAAGGAGTAGAGATTCAGTGTGACACATCATATTTGGTCATCAGTGATCTGAACTGAGCATTAGTGAAATGCATCCTACTATCAGAGATTATGGCACGTGAAATTCCGAACCGAGAAAAGATGTTTTGATGAATAAATTTGATGACCACCTTATGATTGTTGGTTTTGGTAAGAATGGCTTTGATTCATTCAGACACGTAGTCAACAACGAGCAAAATGTACTTGAAGCCATCCGTAACAGGAAAGGGTCCCATAAAATCAATCCCCCAGACATCAAAGATTTCGCAAACGTGAATTGGCTGTAAGGGCACCATATCACTGTTGCTCATGTTGCCTAAGGTCTGGTAACAAGTGCATGCCTTACCATGATTGTATGCATCTTTGAAAATCGTGGGCCAATAGAAGCCGCATTGGAGGACTTTTGTTGTGGTTTTATGACTAGGGAAGTGTCCACCTAATGACTGGTCATGGTAGAAGGATAAGATGTCCTGAATTTCTGCTTCTGGGACACATCGTCAGATAATTTGATCAGCACCGATGCGGAAGAGATACGGGTCTTCCCAAAAGTAGTACTTAGCATCGGAAAGTAATTTGTCTTTCTTGGCCATCGGCCAATCAGATGGGATCTGATGTGATGCCAGGCAGTTTACTAGATCAACAAACCATGGAAGCCCCATACTGATAGTCAAGAGGTGCTCATTAGGAAAATGTTTCGTAATGGGTCCGGAAGGGTCGATCATATCAGAAGGAAGGTGAGATAAGTGATCAGCTACCATGTTCTATTTTCCCACTTTGTTGCAAATCTCGAGGTTAAATTCTTGCAACAGCAAGATCCAGTGGATTAGACGAGGTTTCGTGTCCTTCTTTGCAAGAAGGTGCCTCACAAATGTGTGATCAGAGTAAATGATAACACAAGAACCTAGAAGATACGATCTTAACTTTTCCATGGCAAATACTATGGCTAGCAGCTCTTTCTCAGTAACTATGTAGTTATGCTAGGCCTCGTCAAGTGTCTTGCTAGCGTAGTAGATGACCACGGGTTTCCCATCAATTTTCTACCCAAGTACTGCTCCTATAGCATAATCAAATGCATCGCACATGATCTCAAAGGGTTGAGACCAATCAGGGGACTGTAGGATCCGAGCTTGGGTAACTCGATCACACAGGATCTCAAATGCTTGAGTGCATTCTTTGGAGTTTTCAAAAGGGACATCCTTAGATAGCAGATTAGTCAAGGGGTGAACAATCTTTGAGAAGTCTGGAATGAATCGATGGTAAAAATCGATGTGCTGCAGGAAAGATCGGATGTCTTTGACTGAGCTAGGCATAGGGAGTTTGAAAATCATATTTACGTTGGCTCGATCAACCTGGGTACCCTTTTCAGAGATGAGATGTCCCCAGACAATTCCTTCTGGAACCATGAAGTGGCTCTTTTCCCAGGGAAGAACCAGATTCACGTCAATGCACTGCTTGAGGATCTTGGCAAAGTGCAGGAGGCAATCGTCAAATGATTCGCCAAAAATTGAGAAGTCATCCATGAAGACTTCCAGATAATCACCTACCATATCTGAGTATATGGCAAGCATGCACCACTGAAAAGTAGTGGGTGCATTGCAGAGACCGAACGGCATCCTTCAGAATGTGTACGTCCTGAAGGGGCAGGTGAAAGTGGTCTTCTCTTGGTCCTCAGGATGGATTGCCACCTGGTTGTAATCGGAGTACCCGTTCAAAAAGTAGAAGAATCTATTTCCTGCTAGGCTTTCGAGGATCTGATCAATAAACGGTAGTGGGAAATGATCCTTCTTTGTGGAGGTATTGAGTCTTCTGTAATCAATGCAGACTCTCCATGAATTTGCTACACGGGTTGGTATGATTTCTCCAGTCTCAGTCATGATCATGGTGAGTCCTACCTTCTTAGGCACAACCTGGATTAGAGTCACCCATCGACTATTGGAGATCAGGTAGGTGATCCCAGCATCTAACCACTTAACTCTCTTAATAATACATATAAACTAGTTCAATTTATATATAATTATATAACTATTATATTTATTGTCTAAACTAGATCTAAAACCTAAATTACAGTATTCATTATATTTAAATAGTTAAGTATACAGTATATATATCTATTTACACTATCTATTTACATATGTAGCCAAATATATAGCTTATGTCTATATAAGTATACTTAATATACAGAGTAATATATATTTGTATATATAGATATATAAATATTTTTACTTCTGGTCCTTTTGGGTGTTTCTTTTTAAATTTTTCTACTGTTGTTACAGGTTTGACAGAAGTAGGAGACAAGAAGGGAAGAGTTAACTAAGGAGAGAGTCCTCAGTTCAGTTTTCTCTTTCAACTCTTGTTTGGATGGTGATTTCTGACTAAACTAGCTGACAGAATTGAGAAATAATAGACATGTATGCACCGAAATTAGAGCTCAAATATTGAAACAAGAAAGTTTGTTAACATAAGAAATTAAACACAATCTACTGTCAGTTATGATCAAATTAGAGTCTACAAGGTTCAACACTAGAACCTATTAGTTACAACCTATAATAACTAGGTAGTAGCAGCAACAAAACCTTCCAGACTCTGCAGCAGCTCAGGTCACTGTCCAAATGGTCTAACTGCTGCTGCAGTTAGTCCATTTGAGATGAAATGTGAGTTTGAAGAGGAAAACATGTAGCTGCAAGATGCAGCACTTTGCTTTGTTTACTGGGATCAGAGTGAAAAAAATCCAAACTGAAAAGAAAATCTCTGTCAATCCGCAATCTGACAAGGGTTTAATTTCTCACTAAAATCACTAAATACCCCAATTCAAATGCCAAAAACCCTCATGAAAAACTTCATTTCAGATTAAATCCACGAATATCACTGAATTAACTCTTCTTAATTCTATAGACAGCATGAAGGAATAATTAATTCAATCAATTAAAGCCAATAGTTCAAATCCCTGTTTCATGAAACCTTTAGGAGTATTGAGAACCCTTAGGTTAGGAAATCAGCAAACAGCCATTAAAAAAAACTTATGAATGCGAGATCAGACCTCAAATTACCACAGTAATTATCCTTAGATCTGACTTGCATTCAATGCATTCAAGACATTATCAAATCAGATTTATGTATGGCTCTTCTGAGATGATTTCAGTCACCTGAAATCCTCTCAGATTCCTTGCCAACAAGGAATTCAAATCGATTTCATTCAATTCGTCAAATCAGGTAGTAAAACCAAAAGGAAAGATCCTTAAAATCCAAATTGAGGAGAAATCTGACAAACTAAAAATTTCGACCGAAAATCAGGGGCTTTTGTGACCAAGAGTGGGGTGAGTGGGAAGCCCCTTAAGTGCTTCTTGATGCCAATTTCAGATCTGAGGTTGAAAACCAATCAGATCGGAAATTGGGTCAGAGTGTATGGGTGGAAGATGAGAAAACATGTCATGGAAAATCAGAACTGGACATGAAAATATGGAGAGGGAGATAATTTGAAAACATGGTTCTTTGAAGTCTTCCCCTCTAATCTGAAATGATTAGAGGAGGTGAGGGGGGGAGTTTAAGCCTAATTCTACTACTACAACTACTTTATCCTACAGTGAAATTGAACATTAACAATTACCTTAATTCTACTCTAAACTACTTAACTACGGCTAAAACTAATATGCTGAATTATAAGCCTAATCTAACAGGAAGAATGGGACCTATGGGTCCTTAGCCGGTGGCTAAGGAGGAAGAAAGGAGGAAGATGACTCCGGTGGAGGGAAGAGTCTACTAGTGAGGCTCCATGGTCGTCCTCAGGTGCTACGAAGTCCTTAGCAACAAGGAGGTTGAGAGAAGGTGATGATTTCACAGCCGGTGGCTGTGAAATTAGAGGCTTGGTGGGGAGGAGGAACTAGAGTGGACGAATGATCGCTAAGAGGTGTAGGAGGGAGCAATCCCTTGCACGCGACACCACTGAGGTGCTTAAGTAGCATGCTCAGTGGCTGAGATCACCGCGCAGGTGAGGATAATCAAGATGCAACCGACGGTGAGGATGAGAGGGGCGGAGCGCACGGTGAGCTAAGCACAAAATCTGACCGTCAGATGAGATCTGGGGAGAGGGGTGATCGGACGTGTCGAATCGCACGAAACTTCCATTTGAATCTAACCGCATATCAAGATCATGAAGAGCGACGGACGGCTGAGATTGGCCGTGTTCTTTGCGCGCTACAGTGTGTGCGAAGAGCAGTAGGCCTCTCTCTAAAATAAAGGAAAATTACAAACAGACCCTTGAATGAAGGGGTAGAAGAATTGCATGCAGGCCCAAAAGTGAAAAGAACTACTACTGGAAGGGCCCTGCATCCTTTCAAAAGGGTCCCTGTGGCTTACAAGTAGGTCAAAAGGGGAGTTTTTAAGGGCGAGAGTGTAATGCATGAAGGACCTAAGTGTAAACTACCTATTTCACAACCTACATGATGTCCAATTGCCTTAAATTTTTTATATGTGCTTAATTGAACATTTAAGACATTAATTATACTTCTGATTTCACTTTTAAAACTTATTTATGTGTTCAACTGACGCATGGATCATCATTTGTACTTTGCTTTCAGAATATCTCATCTTGTGACCTAATTATGAAGTTTTAACATATATTAAAGGTTTTAGGTCTTTTTCTTTAATTCCCACACTTAACCCTTTTTATCTGTTAATCTGATGTTGTTTTACTTAGTGTCTAGCTTAACTTCAGCTTTTTAGCCATGATGAGTAGCCACTCATCGTACCCCCATGCTTGTGTTTTGCTAGTCCCTTAGCAAACAATCCGTTGAAGTGTAAAGCAATTTGAGTATCAGCATGGTAAGTGTGAAGAGATATCTTTTTCTTCTTTCAAAAAGTTTTAAGTGTTTGATGATGATCTTCAGGCTGAAAGATTTTTTTTTTTTTTCAATAAACCAACTATGTTTTGGACATTGTGAGAACCTTATTACTGAGGATAACCTACCAGAACTCGAGGCTTAAATGATATAGACCATCTCTCAACCAATAAGGACTCTTGATATTTAAACCTTAAGTCGAATTCCAGGACTCAGGGGGTTTTACTGAGACTCAGAATGCTATGAGGTTATGGCTGTGCTTTGTGATAAGTCAGGACTAACCAAGTGAATTCTAAAGCTCACTCTCGAGGTTTCACTTCTTTTTAAGTCTAGGTTGGTCCTAACTTCAGCTCATGTTTTCAGATGACTCTCAAGAATTGATGGATATTCAAACCCAACCCTTATTGTGTTTGTGGCTCAGAGAACTTTTTGGTGGACAAACAAGGTATTTGTTTTGAACCTTCAAAACAATTTTGGTGGAACAATTGTGTTTCCAGAATTTGGAGAACATACTTGACTTTTTGCAAGAACCTTTTTTTTTCTTTTTTTGAATCAGTATGTCTCTGGAACTTATTTGGTAGAGCGCACTGTATTTGGTGGGTGAATTTTTTTGTGGAAAGAGTTTCTCCTAGACACAAAACTAAAGATTAGGACAAAGAGTCTACCTGCACGCACAAGTAACGACTCCATCTTCCCTAATGAACAGAAGGGTTGAAGTTTAGATTCAAGTGGTCTTTCCTGACATTGTGTAGTGTAAGCCAAGGTTACTTAGACTCCTAAGTCAAAGCAAACCAACGAATCCTGTACTGGTGACTCAGGTACAAGAATATGTCCTAAAGTTAGGAGAGACTATGGTCTATCTTGTCAAGGCTCGAAGTGTATTAAGCCCAAGCTTGTAGCAAGCTATTATGGCCCGGTAGGTGAAAGCAGTAACGGTTGAATGTCCATAGACACTTATTCAAATTTTGTTTTCAGCTAGAAGATCATAGTTAAACACTTATCTTTTGTCTTTTTCTCCTTTTCTCCTTAAAATTATTGTCCTCCCTTGACAATAGAGTGCATGTCCCTTATTGTATTTTTGAAATTTTTTTGTGATTTGTTATTTTTTTGTATTTTTAGCTTTGTATTTTTTTTTTTCAAAAAATTTTTTTCAAAATTTTTCAAATTTTTTAAGTATATTTTTTTGATAATACTATATGTACTATAGGTGTGTCTACAGTTGCATCTCAATTTAAATGGTTCACCATTTACACCCCCACATGCTTAAATGTTGCAATGTCCTCATTGAAAGAATAGGGTGTATGCAGATGCATGCTCTGCTTTTCACTATCCTAGATTGGGTGATGGAAGGAAGTCGGAATGAGGAGATAAAAATCTCTGTGAGGATGATTTTAAGTTTGATCTAGGATCAGAGTGAACAGTTGGGCTAGGAAGTGAAATGCATGACATGTGTGTCATTGAAAGTATGCTCAAAATGCAAGGGTAGACACTATATACAAATAAAGACAAGAGTAAGAAAGGTGAAAAACAACTATATACAGGGATAGGTTTTTCTAAGTTTAACGCCTTCAACTAGGCGAAAACTTAGTTGGTAGTTCAAAATGTAGGAGCGAAATGGTGGAATTGACAAGTTTGAGATCATGCGGCTCAATGAAAGGTTTCAGTCTTTGACCATTTACAGTAAAAGGTTCAGATTTGTCAATTTCAGTGATCTCAACTGCTCCATTGTCAAATATTCTTAAGATCTTGAAAGGTCTAGTCCATTTTGATCTTAGTTTCCCAGGAAAGAGTTTTAGTCTAGAGTCGAAGAGAAGGACTTTTTGACCAGGGTGAAAAGATTTCCTAAGAATGTGACGGTCATGGAGGGCCTTAAGTTTATCCTTATAAATCCTTGAGCTTTCATAAGATTCATTCCATAATTCATTGAGCTCAGAAATTTGCAATTTCCTAAGATCACCGGCCTTCTCTAAGTCCAAGTTACACTTTCTGATGGCCCAATAGGCTTTGTGCTCTAGTTCTATGGGAAGATGACAGTGTTTCCCGTACACAAGTCTAAAAGGAGACATGCTTAAAGGGGTTTTGTAGGCTGTCCTATATGCCCACAACACATCAGAAAGGCGGGAAGACCAATCCTTTCTATCTGGTCAGATGGTAGTCTATAAAATCTTCTTGATCTCCCAATTGGACAATTTAGCAAGTCCATTGGTCTGAGGGTGATATGGTGTAGGTATCCTATGTGACACCCCATACTTCTGAAGTAGGGACTGAAAATGTGTGTTTCTAAAATGAGACCCTCCATCACTAATGGTGGCTTTTGGTACCCCAAATCTAGAGAAGATGAAATCTTGAACGAATTGTGTCACAACTCTATGATCATTAGTCCTCAAGGGGAAGGCTTCAATCCATTTTGAAACATACTCAACTGCCAACAATATGTACTCGAAGCCATAAGATTTAGGAAAAGGTCCCATGAAGTCAATGCCCCAAATGTCAAAGATTTCGCACACCATGATCGGATTCAAAGGCATCATGTCTCGGAGGCCAATACTGCTGGGAGACTGACAGCGTGAACATGCCTTGCTATATTCGTGTGCATCTTTAAAGATTGTGGGCCAATAAAAACCGCTTTGCAAAATCTTTGTAGCGGTCTTTTCGCCGGAGAAGTGACCGCCGCATGCCTGGTCATGGCAGAACGATAAGATGCTTCTAATCTCCTTATCTGGAACACACTTCCTAAAGATCTGGTCTTTGCAATGCTTGAAAAGCTAGGGTTCTTCCCAGTAATAGTGCTTGGCCTCGGATCTAAGTCTGTCCTTTTGATGTCAAACCCAATCAGTGGGGAGGATTCCAGAAGATAGGTAGTTGACAATGTCAGCATACCAGGAAAGATCATAATGAATGACCAGTAATTGCTCATCAGGGAAGTGGTCAAAAATGGGTGAAGAAGGAGAAGTCGCTTCAGAAGGAAGGCAGGATAAGTGGTCAACTACCACATTCTGCTTTCCAACCTTATCACGAATCTCTAAATCAAATTCCTGTAAAAGTAGGATCCATCTAATCAGACCAGATTTCGCGTCCTTCTTGGTGAGAAGATGTCGAACTGCCCTCTGGTCAGTGTAGACTATAATGTGGGAACCTAAAAGATAAGGTTTGAATTTCTCCAGTGCAAATACTACAGCTAGCAATTCCTTTTCCGTAATGGTGTAATTCCTCTAGGCTTCATTTAAGTTCTTGCTAGCGTAATAGATGACTGTGGGTTTCCCGTTCAATTTTTTACCAAGGACAGCTCCTACTACATAATTAGAGGCATCACACATGATCTCAAAAGGGTGAGACCAATTCGGGGGTTGCAGTATGGGTGCATTGGTAACCAGATCATGAAGTGTCATATAAGCACGAACACACTCATCAGAGATCTGGAAGTCTACATCTTTAGAGAGGAGAGTAGTGAGAGGTTGGGCTATTTTCGAGAAATCCGCTATAAAGCGGCGATAAAAACCAACATGCCCAAGAAAAGATCGAATCTGTTTAACCGACAAAGGTAGTGGTAAATCAGAAATCAACTTTACCTTCGAGCGGTCAACCTCAATTCCTCTCTCAGAGATAAGGTTACCTAATACTAGTCCTGTTACCCTGAAATGAGATTTCTCCCAGGAAAGTACCAGATTCACATTTATGCATCTTTGCAGGACCTTAGTCAGGTGGTCTAAGCATGCGTCAAATGTGCTCCCGAAGATAAAGAAGTAATCCATGAAGACTTCTAAGCAATCACCTACTAAATCGGAAAAGATTGCAAACATACACCGCTGAAATGTAGCAGGTGCATTGCACAATCCAAAAGGCATCCTACGGAATGCAAAGGTTCCGTAGGGGCAGGTGAATGTCATTTTTTCGTGATCGTTGGGGTGAATTGCCACCTGATTATATCCTGAATAGCCATCCAAAAAGCATAAAAATCTATTTCCCGCCAGTCTTTCCAGTATCTGATCAATGAAGGGCAAAGGGAAATGATCTTTCTTCATGGCTTGGTTGAGTTTTCGATAATCTATACATACTCGCCACGAACTAGCAATGCGTGTAGGGATGACTTCTCCAGAATTAGTGGTGATGATGGTAAGTCCGACCTTCTTTAGCACAACCTGAACAGGACTTACCCATCTACTGTCAAAAATTGGGAAGATAATTCCATTGTCCAACCACTTAATCATTTCACTTTTTACCACCTCTTGTAATGTAGGGTTCAATCTATGCTGGGGCTGTCTAGTAGGTCTAGATCCTTCTTCAGTAAAAATCCTATGTGTGCAATAAGGACTGATGCCAGTTAGGTCAGAAAGGTTCCATCCTATAGCCTGTCTATGTGCTCTTAGGATAGATAAGAGTCGTGATTCTTGATCAGATGATAGGGAAGAGTTAACAATCACCGGATAGGTCTGATCAGGTCCTAAGAAAGCATATTTGAGAGAGTCAGGAAGAGGTTTGACTTCAACAGGTACAGGATCAGAAGGAGCAGGTGTGAAAGTTTCAGGAGATCCTAGAGATACTAAAGAAATAGGAGGTAGGTCCTCAGTCTCTAAATTTGGTATCTCAGTGGAAGTCAAGTCAGAGTCCAAAGAGTTTTGAGGTTCTAAATTTAATGAATTTATTAAGGTATCCTCAACCAACTGATCCAAAGAATCCAGAGAAAAGATTTCTTCAATTAAACTACAGGTTGGTCCTCTTTGGGCCTGAAAATATCAATTTTTATTTTCTGATCTCCGAACTTCAATTCTATAAGGCCCTCCTCACAAGTGATGTTTGCCTTGGCCGTAGCCAAGAAAGGTCTTCCTAAGATGATAGGTGTGTTCTGGATATCTTCAGGTACTTCCATGTCAAGAACTATAAAGTCTACAGGAAAGTGAAAATCCTTGACCCGCACTATGACATCTTCAAACACTCCCTGAGGTGTCTTAACTGATCTGTCAGCTAATTGCAGGGACACCTTGGTTGGCTTCAGATTGCCAACCTCAAAATGTGTCAGCAGAGAGGTTGGGATAAGATTGATGGAAGCAACTAGGTCAAGTAGTGCTCTATTAAATGTGGTGTTACCTATCAAGCAGGATAAGAGAGGGGTGCCTGGGTCTTTCATCTTAGTTGGGAGGGTACTAGAGATGATGGAACTAGCTTGTTCTGAGAGAATGATTGGACTACTCCCTTTTTGAATTCTTGCTTTACGCTTAGGTGTGCATAGGTCTTTTAAAAGCTTAGCGTAAAGAGGAATGTGGCAGATTGCATCCAACAAGGCGATGTTTATGTGGACTTGCTCAAAGAGCTTAAGCAAATCCTCCTCAGGTGCCACACAAGTCTTTTTATTTCCTTTCTCCTTCTTCTTTAAAGCTTCAGGAAAAGGTACTGGAGTGGTGAAAAGAGGTTCAGTCCTAGGTAGAGGAGAAGTAGGAAGTGGAGGAGCAGAACTAGAAGTGGTAGGTTTGGAAGAGGTGGATCTAGTGTGCTTTTACCACTCCTAGTGACTATGTCATTTAGTTCAGCCCTAGAGGTAGATGGTAAATCAGTGTTAGGTAGCAGAGGTGGTTGTGTTTGTGCAATAGAAGAACTTGAGTCAATGAGGAATTCAGTGTTGTGCAAAGGTTGTGAAATGACATGTGCTTGGTCTTGCATTGCTGGTCTAGGTTGGACATACCTCTGAGTAGGTATGTTCCTAGGGTTGGGTTGTGCATGAGATGGGAGTGAATGTGGTTGACGGGACTCCGTCAAGTGTGATAGCTGGGCTCTCATCTCAGCTAAGGCCGCGTCCTATCTCTGCTGCATAGCAATATTCTGTTGTTGCATATCAGTAAGAGCTTTCATGATAGACCCCAACTGGTCATCTCGTGTAGGCCTAGATTGAGAGTATTGGGTGGGCCTGGGTTAGGGTTGCTGGTAGGCACGTGGTGGATATCCGTGTGATTGTGGAGGTGGTGTTCAGATCGGGTTGTGCAGTGGTGGTGCAGAAGGTTGTTGAAAAGGAGGTCTCTGTGAATTTCCCGACCACGAGAAATTTGGATGATTGCGCCATCCAGGGTTGTAGGTTTGTGCGAAAGGGCCATTATGAAGGGCATGGAGCTCCTCCGAAACTCCAGAAGGTGCAGGAAAGTCAGTGTAGGGAGGAACAAGGGTTCCTCCAATTGGTGAAGGATATGGAAATGGAAAATCCGGCAATGCAGTTTGTGTCACAAAAAGGTTATTCACAGTTTCCCTCCCTGTGGGAAACTAAGAAGTGTTTTGTGCTAGTGACTGAGAAGAAGAAGATGAGGGTTTTTAGAGAAATTTCCATACTTCATCTACTTTCTTCTTGATTAAGCCCACTTTATCAAGTTGACTAGCCACTATCTCTAAGTCTTTGCTACTGGATTGGGCTTCGTGTACCCCAGTATGTGAGTGGGAATGTGAGGACTTTCTATTAAACATGCTCATTGAAGCATTATTAATAGAGTTTTCGGCCATGCCTTCAAAGAGCTCAAAGGCTGAGTCCTCGTCCTGACATAGGAAATTGCCTCCACAAGTGGCATCTACAAAATTCCGTGTGTCATCATGGAGCCCATGGTAGAAGATCTGGACCTGTTGCTAGCGTGGGACACCATGGTGGGGACATTTTCTCAAAAGCTCATGGAATCTCTCCCAAGCCTCGTGCATTGGTTCTCCTGAATTCTGAAGGAATGTAGTGATGGCACGCCTTAGGGCGTTAGTGCGGCCTACAGGAAAGTACTTCTTTAAGAACTCATGTTCTAAAGAAGCCCAGGAATCTATAAGTGTAGTCCGTGCAAGTGTTCGAAACCAAAAGGCTGCCTTATCTTTCAATTAAAAGGAGAACATTTTCATTAAAAGTGTGCGCTGATCTTGTCCTTGTGGACCCAAAGTTTGGGCAAGATTCTTCTGCTCCTCTAAATGCTGAAAAGGGTCCTCAGAAGCAAGTCCATGGAAGTGAGGAACGAGTGCTATAATGTTTGGCTTCAGTTCAGCAGCACGACCCCCATTGGGATAACGTACCACAGGCATTGGTTAGGCAACTGCGGGATTATAATAATCCCGTAGTTGAGGTCTACGGGGTTGGGGTGGTGCCTGGGGATTTCTAGGTTGAAGTGGTTGTGGTTGGGGGTTAGCTAAAAGATTAACAGCTTGAGCTAGCTGTTGCACCTGTTGGGTTAGGGTATTCATTTGTAGTTGTGTATCGAAAAGGTGCTGAAGATGAGGCATAGGTCCTCTCTCTAGGGGCGGATTAGGAAAATTAGGGTAAGGTGGAGGTTGGAACCTAGGGATAGGTCATTGCTGTGGTGGAGGATGTGCAACAAAGTCTGGAGGAAGTTCTTTAAAATCCTCGAATTGTGACGACTCAAGATCATCCTCTTGGTGAATGGGATTGTGATAGGATTTTCAGACTCGGGAGGTAAAGGATTAGAAGTGGAGGGCAAAGAGAAAGATGCAGTAGCTTGGGTACTAGTACCCAAGGGGAGTACAAGTTCTAGGTTTTGGGATCTCCTACCTTCCATTGAGTTAGTTTTTGAAAACACGTTTACTACAACTCGTTCCAACTCAATGGGAAAAATTTTAACCAAGTTCACAAAAAGCGGAAAAAATCCCAATTAAATCTCAATTCACTCAGAAGACCAATCAAGCGAGATAAATCGAAAATTTTTTTTCCTAGAGGCTGCTACGTAAAATTATGTTGTACGCAAGCAATTGTTTCAAACAATTGTACGTGTCGTAAGATAAACCTAGCGATGTGTAAACCTTTAAAATCCACTGGGAATCTGGATAAGACTTAGCGTGCGAATCCAGATCCAGTGGTTGCAGAAAGAAATGAGGTAGAAACCCATGTGTTGTGGCCTTAAGTGATCGTGCTGTGTGCACGATAACATTCAACACAAGGCGATGAAAATCTCAATCATGGTTTCACCCAAAGTTAATATCTCCTTTTTGACTTAATTCAAGTGATTATGATATGATTTCTATGCTGCTTGTCTCACTTTTTTGCTCAGTTCAGTACAAGAGATGGTCTTCTTTAATTTTAAGTCAAATGCAATGATGAAAGGAGTTAGAGTAAGATAAAGAATGCATACCTGACTCCAGCAATATTCTATATGCAGATTTGACTTGAATTAAAATCTAGTAGAGAAGTATGCAACCTAAGATGGATGCCTAAGATTATGTTGCTGCTAGATAAGGATGAGATCTTTTTGATTTTTGATTTTTTTTCTTTGTATGCAACAAGAAAAAACAAGGAAAGAAATCGATTCGGAAAATCACAATGGAAAAACCGTATCAATGAGGGGGAAGTAGAAAATAAAAGTCCAGACAGTCCACAATTATTACAAAGAATGTGTGATAATAAGCTCTCATAACTTATGACTAACAATTCTTCCTAGTTAATATACCTAAATCTATCTAGACTATACTACTATTATTACTAATCCTACAGCTACTCTGAGGGCAAACTCCACTAGGATGTCGGGCCAGGAGCGCAGCGACTCCACTAGGAAGACGACCTCTACCTGGATGATGATACTACTTCTCCTCCTCCTCAAGTGCTGTGGAAAAATAACAAATGATTAGTAAAAGAATAAAAGAATGTAAACACATTATCAAATAAATCAATGGAAGAAAACAATTACAATCAATGAATTTAAATGAAATGAAGAATTTCTATATACAAAAGAATTAAAGGGTAATTTTGGCGTAAAGAGCGTTGCCTCCCCGGCAACGACGCCAAAAATAATAACGCAATGGGTGTGCAATGGCTGATTGATGTGTAATGGTGTTGGTTGTTGAGATAATGATGTGTTGTACTATGTTGTGATTTGAAACACCATTAGTGTCATTGTGGTGAGTTGTATGGAATACCAGTAATTACAACCATTATTATTTACTTATCTAATTTTTTCTGATTTTATTCCAGGTCATTCACTGGAGGCAATTATTGAATTACATCGCTCTTTGATCTCAAAATTATCCTATAATTCCAAAAAGAAGCTTTACGTCTTATTAAAGAATGAATGAATGTGGACATGGTTTGTCTACTCACAAAGAATTAATTGTAATGCTTGCAAAAACTAACCATAAACAAGCACCAAACAATTTATCACTATACTTTAAACTGTCTTTACAAGTTATAGTATTAATACTTACATGAAAGTACACAATAGACTAAGATGACAGTGTATTAACTTAACTTACTAGTCTGTTATCTACAGTAACACATACAACAGTTTCAGTGACAGACGTAAGCGTCGCTAGATCCCATAAAACACTATATACAAACCTAAGGAGGGAAACTGGGGTCTGTAGCGACGATTAAGGTGACATTTTATTCTGTTAGTAAATATATGGGTTTGTTTATAAGAATAATTGGCTATACTACGTATACATATATATATATTTGTTTATATTTTTATTGTATGTGTATTTACTTACGTATGTACATCTTCTCTCTCTCTTCTCCTTCCCACTAATCTTCATTAGATGTTCTTCTTCTTCTTTTGTGTTTTCATTCTACCGTAGTGAGTTTAACATCATGGCTAAGAGGTGGTTAACAATCGTCATTAACTCTCTTTAAGTAAATAAAAATGTGTTTAATTTGCAGGTGCTCTTTTCGAGGGATACACAACACCCAGAGGGTGGGACCAAACCTCTACTAAGCACACCCTAATTCTCATTAGGCCACTTAGTTATGTCTTTCATAACTCAGCATAGGGCCTTCGCAGCCCCACGCACACATGCCTCTCTCCATGCCCCTGGCCCCACACAAATCATTCTCAGTTATGCTCAGATGAATCGAATGTAAAGGTTGTTTCGGGCGCCCGGCGCCCGTGACGACTAATCGGCTATAACATGAATTCAATATATACCGCTGCGCGCGGTTTGCAGCGCACGATGTGGCGGTATTCAAGTGCCACATTTGCACTGGAAACCGTGTGCAACTATGGGCTAGAAGGGATTTTGGTCCTCAATTCGAGGGCCATAACTTATTTAAAAATAAAAATAAATGATGGAAAATAAAGTATTTACATAATACTATATAATTGCTCAATTAATTTGACATTTTAATTAGATTTACTATATAAATAAATTCACTAAAGTAGCCTATTTTTACACACTGATTTTGTTGTTTCTTGGTTAATTACATATAAATTACTTACTAGATGGTCTAATTGACCTCATACAGAGTTACAATACATACATAAGTATTTTATACACATTTTTATTATATTTTTGTGAATTAATGTATGTGTTATTTACATTTAAATAGCGATTTTAGTTATTTTGCTTATAAATTAAGTTAAACATAATATAATCAGGTATAAATATACTTAAATTATCCTAAATTACTTAAAGTATATTAGCCTTAATATACAGATTCAATTTAACTTAATTATAATTCTAAATTAATAATTTAACTAACTTAATTTAACAACTTAGCTATAAACTTAATAAATTCATTATTTATTATTTATAAAGGATTAAATTAAGATGAAAGATTTTATTTACTTATAATCTACATATACATAGATATATATAAAGTTTTATAGTTTAACACTCTTAATTATACTATTAACTGCTCTAGTTAGTTTAATAATACATATAAATTAGTTCAAATTATATATAATTATATAACTATTATATTTATTGTCTAAACTAGATCTAAAATCGAAATTACAGTATTCATTATATTTACATAGTTAAGTATACCGTATAAATATATATATTTACACTATCTATTTACATATGTAGCCTAATATATAGCTTATGTGTATATAAGTATACTTAATATACAAAGTAATATATATATGTATATATATAGATATAAAAATATTTTTACTTCTGGTCCTTTTGGGTGCTTCGTTTTAAATTTTTCTACTGTTGTTACAGGTTTGACAGAAGCAGGAGAGAAGAAGGGAAGAGTTAACTAAGGAGAGAGTCCTCAGTTCAGTTTTCTCTTTTAACTCTTATTTGGATGGTGATTTCTGACTAAACTAGCTGACATAATTGAGAAAGAATAGACATGCATGCACCGAAATTAGAGCTCTAGTATTGAAACAAGAAAGTTTGTTTACGTAAGAAATGAAACACAATCTACTGTCAGTTATGATCAAATTAAAGTCTACAAGGTTTAACACTAGAACCTATCTGTTACAACCTATAATAACTAGATAGTAGCAGCAACAAAACCTTCCAGACTCTGTAGCAGCTCAAGTCACTGTCCAAATGGTCTAACTGCTGCTGCAGTTAGTCCATTTGAGATGAAATGTGAGTTTGAAGAGGAAAACATGTAGCTGCAAGATGCAGCACTTTTCTTTGTTTACTAGGATCAGAGTGAAAAAAATCCAAATTGAAAAGAAAATCTCTGTCAATCCACAATCTGACAAGGGTTTAATTTCTCACTAAAATCACTAAATACCCCAATTCAATTGCCAAAAACCCTCATCAAAAACATCATTTCAGATTAAATCCACGAATATCACTAAATTAACTCTTCCTAATGCTCTAGATAGCATGAAGGAATAATTAATTCAATCAATTAAAGCCCATAGTTCAAATCCTAGGTTCATGAAACCTTAAGGAGTATTGAGAACCCTTAGGTTAGGAAATCACCAAACAGCCATTAAAAAAAACTTATGAATGCGAGATCAGACTTCAAATTACCACAATAATTATCCTTAGATCTGACTTGCATTCAATGCATTCAAGACATTATCAAATCAGATTTATGTATGGCTCTTCTGAGATGATTTCTCTCACCAGAAATCCTCTCAGATTCCTTGCCAACAAGGAATTAAAATCAACTTCATTCAATTCGTCAGATCAGGCAGTAAATCCAAAATGAAAGATCCTTAAAATCCAAGTTGAGGAGAAATCTGACAACTGAAAATTTTGACCCAAAATCAAGGGCTTTTGTGACCAAGAGTGAGGTGAGTGGGATGCCCCTTAAGTGCTTGTTGACGCCAATTTCAGATCTAAGGTTGAAAACCAATCAGATCTGAAATTGGGTCAAAGTGTGTGGGTGGAAGATGAGAAAACATGTCGTGGAAATTTAGAATTGGACATGAAAATATGGAGAGGGAGATAATTTGAAAACATGGTTCTATCAAGTCTTCCCCA
This sequence comes from Thalassia testudinum, assembly GCA_037157565.1. Taxonomy (NCBI): domain Eukaryota; kingdom Viridiplantae; phylum Streptophyta; class Magnoliopsida; order Alismatales; family Hydrocharitaceae; genus Thalassia; species Thalassia testudinum. Next base: position 19,874,443 of record JAZHRO010000063.1, read on the forward strand.
CTGATCTAAAATGATCAGAGGAGGTGAAGGGGGGAGTTTAAGCCTAATTCTACTGCTACAGCTACTTTATTCTATAGCGAAATTGAACATTAACAATTACCTTAATTCTACTCTAAACTACTTAACTACGGCTAAAACTAATATGCAGAATTATAAACCTAATCTAGCAGGAAGAATGGGACCTATGGGTCCTTAGCCGATGGCTAAGGAAGAAAAAAGGAGGAAGATGACTCCAGCGGAGGGAAGAGTTTGCTAGTGAGGCTCCAGGGTCGTCCTCAGGTGCTACGAAGTTAGCGACGAGGAGGTCAAGAGAAGGTGATGATTTGATGGCCGGTGGCTATGAAATCAGAGGCTTGATGGGGAGGAGGAACTAGAGTGGACGAATGATCGCTAAGAGGTGTAGGAGGGAGCGATCCCTTGCATGCGACACCACTGAGGTGCTTAAGTAGCATGCTCAGTGGTTGAGATCACCGCGTAGGTGAGGATAATCAAGATGCAACCGGCGACGAGGATGAGAGGGGTGGAGCGCGCGGTGAGCTAAGCACAAAATCTGACCATCAGATGAGATCTAGGGAGAGGGGCGATCGCACATGCCAAATTGCGTGAAACTTCCATTCAAATCTAACCGTAGATCAAGATCATAAAGAGCGATGGACGGCTGAGATTGGCCGTGTCCTTCGCGTGCTACAGTGTATGCGAAGAGCAGCAGGCCTCTGTCTAAAATAAAGGAAAATTACACTCAGACCCTTGAATGAAGGGGCAGAAGAATTGCATGCAGGCCCAGAAATGAAAAGACCTACGACTGGAAGGGCCCTACAGCCTTTCAAAAGGGTCCTTGCAGCTTACAAGTAGGTCCAAAGGGGAGTTTTTAAGTGCGAGAGTGTAATGCATGAAGGACCTAAGTGCAAACTACCTATTTCACAACCTAAATGATCTCCAATTGCCTTCAAATTTTTAAATGTGCTTAATTGAACATTTAAGACATTAATTATACTTCTGATTTTGCCTTTCAAACTTATTTATGTGTTCAATTGACGCATGGATCATCATTTGTACTTTGCTTTCAGAATATCTCATTTTTTGACCTAATTATGAAGTTTTAACATAGATTAACGATTTTAGGTCTTTTTCTTTAATTCCCACACTTAACCCTTTTTATCTGCTAATCTGATGTTGTTTTACTTAGTGTCTAGCTTGACTTTAGCTTTTTAGCCATGATGAGTAGCCACTCATCATGGAGCGACAGTGGTTATGAGTGCATAGCTAGATCAAATTGTGTGCGTGAGAGTGGGTCTGCTCGGGGGTGCGTGTGGGTGAGTGGTGAGGTGAATGAAGGAGGCGAAATGATTAGTGAGGTGTGGCGATGGTTTTGCGATGGTCGGCAAGGGTTTTGGTGGTCTGTAGATGTGGGATGGTCCTGCCGAAGGGGCTGGCTGGAGATGGAGGAGATGGAGTTGCGGAGAAGCATCGGTGGTTGATTTGAAGTGGGTTAAGTGCGGAAATAAAATAGAGGGGATTGGTGACTTAGCTAGGAGGTTGATGGACGAATTGGGGTAGCGATGGCAACGAATGTGGTGTGGCCGACGTCGGAGACAAAGGTGGCTCCTGTGAGGATGAATGGGAACGGGCGTCTACTGGTACGGCAAGACGTGGATGGAGGTGAGGAAGAGGAATCCAGCACTAGTATTGTGGATGGATGATGAGGAAAGGCAGAGGGGATCACCGAACGATGAGGACCCTTCTGCCGTGAGAGGGAGGGAAGAATTGTTAGGGTTTCACAGGCAATTTCGAGCGTGGAGAGATCAGTGAGCTCTGAGGGTCCTTATAAAGGGCTTTAGGGGGTTGTTAGAGCTTCGGAAGCAAGCTTCCCAAGCTTGGAAGGTCATTGGATTTGGAAGATTCTAGAGACCCAAATCTCTCATTCGTTCGCATGAGAGATTAGGAAATATGCAAAGCATCTTGGCAGCTTCATACTAGAGAGGATTTCTCAAGGAATCTCCCTTCCAATTTTGGAAGGGATTCTCCAATCAATCAAGGAGAAATCTCCTGCCAAAGGTTGCCGGAGTAGGTTTTCTCCGCGATAATGGTGGAGGGACCTAATTGTGAAGACGATGAAGAAGTTAGGGGGCTAAATGCAAGGGTTTTTGAAAGTTGGGGGGAAAAATGTAATCAGACAAACCATTTTTCAAACTAGGTCAAGGCAAGCTCATCTTGGGTCAAAATTTTGGTACAAACCTAATTTGGACCTACGGAGTCCAATGGTGAAGTTAGATTTTGGTTTTGATTGCATTTGGCTAGGTAATTTATGAAAAGACCTAAATTAGGGTAAATATCTGTCAAAGACTGTATTTTAGGTCAAGATGGGTTCTGATGGCCAAATTGAAGGTACTAAGTCCTAGAGAATATTTTTCTTTGATTTTTAGAGGGTTTAAGTGAATTTTATCCTAACCAAAATCTTGGTTAATTAAGTGGATCTGTTTTTAGGATTTCAAAAGTCATTTAATTCTCAGAACACACACAAACCCTTTTCAATCTGATCTAACCCACTTGTTATCCTATTAAGACCATTAGACCTTTATTCAACCTTGAGAAAACCCGTGGCTGTACTGCATTCATGATAATCTGGTAAAATTATAGTTTTAACCCTAGTTTCTTATTTTTCTCTCAAAATGGTTATGCAATGAATTATGATTCTTTGGCGGTTATGTAGGAGCATTTATTGACTCAATTGGATCAAAATGAGCTTGTTATGGCCCATGATGATGTTCCTATCAGGACCCAAGGAATCCAATGGTGAAGTTAGTTTTAGGTTTTGGCCTCGTTTGAGTTTATAATTTATGAAAAAACCCAAATTAGGGCAAATGTCAATCAAGGACTCTATTTTTGTTCGAGATGGGTTTTGATGGTCAATTTGAAGGTTCCAAGCCCTATAGAATATTTTTCTATGATTTTTAGAGGGTTTAGGTTAATTTTATCCTAGCCAGAACCTCACTTAATTAAGTAGGTCTATTTTTAGGGTTTCAGAAGTTATTTAATTCTCAAAACACGTCCAAATAAATTAAAAAAAGAAAGAAAAAAAGAGAAGAAAGGCTAGAAATATATATATGGTGAACCTTTCCAGATGTCCAGATATTAGGCTGGATGTTTGATTTCTGTAGAAACTAAATTTAGGAAGCCCTAACTCACACTAACATAGAATTTGATGTCCAACCTAACTTCTAAACGTCTAATTTTGGAGTATAAGATGTTTGATCACTTGTCTGGATGTCTGGAGGTCGTCTCTGATTCCTATTTTTGGTGCTAGAAGCCAAAGCTTGGCTCTTTTGACCTAGGAACCCCACCAAACACCTTAGGAAACCTAATTAGAGACCTCCTAAGTTTATCCCACTATCCATACTCATTGTTATCCTATCCCTAACCCAATTTAACTAGCCCATACCTAATTCGGTGCATCTTCAGTTGATTGGGTGCACCTGAACCCAACTAGACCTGCCCAGGATCTAATTGACTCATACCTATTAGGATTACCTTAGCCTAATCACATACACACATCCAATTAGACTTGACCTAGACCTAATTAGGTTCACTCCTATCCAATTAGACTCTCCTAAGCCCAATTATGTCCATACCCACCTAATCTAGGTTGACCTAATCTAGATTTACCAAAATCGACACATCTCTTCGAAATTTAAACACACACACCTTCCTTTCCTAAACCTACCAAAACACACGCACACCATCTTAGACAACCCTCAACCCTATGTCCGTCAACCTAGATCCTAAATAGGTGGGTAACTGTTATTTTTGGAGAGCCAACTTGTGACAATCAAAAGGAGGCCTTCCCATAAAAGCCAAGAGAAAGAAATTGTCACACATTCAATTCCATTCTCTTCACCCCCACCTCAACTTGTGACCACCAACACCCTCCCTTTCACCCTCCAAGGTTGTTCGCTTCCTCCTCTTCTCTAAGACGTCTTCCATGGATGCCTAAAGAAGGTCCTCCAAGGTGTCCCTCCATGGATGACCAAGTGAAGCTCCAAGGTGCTCTCCTTTAAGGATTCAAGGATGGCTAGAAGAGAAAGGGTCCTCCACCCTCTTCTACTCTTCTTCTTGATGGACATGCCCTCTTCTCGCTCCTTGGAAGATGATCTCACGCCCTCCCTTTCTTTCTTCTCTTGGATGACCAAGAAGGCTTCTTCATAGCCTCTCTTGGTTGATACTAGCATTCTCTTTATTTAGTTATTTTTATGTATTCTTTTGTAACATCATAAAATTAGTTAATGCAAAATTAGTTTTTCTTTGAATAATTAGTAATATGCTTTCGTTTGTCATTGTGAATACATGCACATTAGTTAGATTGAGATTAGGTTTTCCTTAGGTCTCATTTTGCTTTCCAAAACAAAAATAAAAAACATGAAAAATCACAAACTACAAAAAAGAGCAAAAAATTTAGGTTAGGTTAGATTTAGGTTAGAAAAGTGGATCCGAATCTAAAACTCATTTCGCACGCCTCCTACAGACAAATGATCAGGATTTATGTTATAAAAGAATAAAAATTAACTCAGGTTTCGTAAAACAAATATTTTTTTGATCGAGGGTTTAGTTCAACTATACTACAATTCCAACTTATTTCAAAACACGCGCTGAAACGCCTTGTCAATAATTCGGGGGACACACAAATAATGTTTAATATTTGTAGTCTTAAGACCTAACTCATACGTATCCGGTCTACTTGGACTCATAGTGACAAGGAAGGCTGGGTTGGGGAAACCCTATAACCCGTGGGGTCGCTCTACCATGTAGGGGTCTTTATGAGACTCTCCTTACTTGGCTGCTTAAGTATTTCTCAAGTGGGTGAGTTTTTAACTCAGAGGTCTGTCTACCTCGAACCTACCATAGCCATCCAATCATTTTGGGTGCCTTGATTGGGTCCGATACACATCTAGTCCCTCATCTAATTCTTTAATGTATACAATGGGGGGAGGTGCTTATGACTCACCATAAGGCCTCCACTAGAATTTGATCTAAATTGAGGTCAAGCCCTGATTGTCTTGTGTGAGTTCTTATCTAATCAACTTCTCTTTTGTTCATTCTGAACCTGAACTTGATTCTTCATCTTTTGACCCACCACCTGATTTGATTTCAAAACCTTACTCAGAAGTCAGCCTGAAAATTAGGAAAATGACCACTAACCCTGAACTCCATAAGAGCATGAAAGATCGAATGTTCGAGGATGCTATCAAACATAGTGAAGAATTTTTTAGAACCTCAACAGCTTTTAGAGGAAATCAAGGTACTGAATTTGAAATTATGAACCCAATTATGAACCACATCCAAATGATTGTAACCCCGATGTCATGTGGTTAGACCTGGGAAAGCCTCATAGCTTAAATGATTGCTTCAAGAAGAATTCATGGAAAGGAGGGTTTAGAATATTTCCTAAATCCTAAACAATGGAAAAATTACCAAGATTTCTTTAAACAACATGGGGATCTATTAGATCAGTTGGAAGTGTTGACTAATGAAAGATACCTAGACCCCCATACGTCCTTTATTATGAATCTTGGGGTAATTTTGTGGTTAAACCAAAATTTCCCAAACCCGACTTCCGGAATGGAGGTTTCTTTATCAAATTCCCAACCCAAGTAGAACCAAATAATGATTTTATCCATAATGAATTACTTGATATAGAAAATCAACTATTGGATTGGGAGGATTCAATAATAGGTGTTCCTGACTTTGAACTAGCAACCAAAGCTTTTGAAGTTGGTTCAACTCAAGTAGAATTTCAAAGCACTTGTGATGAATTTAACTCTAACTTCCTTGAGGATATATCTTTTGCACCTTATCTTGGTAAGGTCTTCTTAAAGCATAGTTCTAACATCTCAATAATAGGTGTTCCTGACTTTGAACTAGAAACCAAAGCTTTTGAAGTTGGTTCAACTCAAGTAGAATTTCAAAGCACTTGTGATGAATTTAACTCTAACTTCCATGAGGATATATCTTTTGCACCTTATCTTGGTAAGGTCTTCTTAAAGCATAGTTCTAACATCCCAACTGAGTTCAATTTAGATTCTAGTGACACAAATCTTATACTTGACCTTGAATCTAAACCTGAACCTATTTGATATGATGATAAGGCTCAATTTAATGAGGACATAATCATAGATTCAAATTATCAAGATTTTTATGAGACTATTTTTTATTATTAAACCACTCCAGATTCCACAGAAGAGAACATTGATTTATTTGAATTGAAACCAATGTATGATACAGAATCAGAGGAATCTGAAGAGTTAGGATTAAAGTGGCTCTATCCTAGATATCTTGAACCTAAGCCTATGCCTAGTAAGGATATCCCTATTAACTTGGAACCAGAATCTGGGTTAGACCAATTTCTGGTTGACAACTCTGTAGGTATTGATTCTTCTTGTGATGGTGATAGTAATTTTGATTAAGGGTCAGAAAAATATTTTCACCAACATTCTCTTGGATTCTCCTATGCTGATGCTGAGTTCGAATCTTATTCTGATTTAGGAGAATCCATATTTTCAGAGGATTATAGCCCAATCTATGACCTTGATGTCCATGATCCGTTCTTTGACACTGACTCTAAGGCCATTGATTTGCAGCTTAATGCAATTGCACCACTTGATCAGGAGACCACTACTCAGGAATTATTTTTTAAGACTCTTAGCAACCGATCTTCGCCACATGACTCCACTAGAATCCATTTTTATCCTGAATCATCTCATTCCAATCAGGTTGGATTTGATTTCCACCTCAGTTTGACAATGAGTGGGACATTGATTAAATTGATACTCAACTGCTAATTATTTCTAATCCCATAAAGAGGCCTCCTATATTTTTCATTAATCCTTTATCTTTTGGGGACTCTTACTCTAAACTGGTTGAACTTATGCAGCCAAATCCTCAATCTTCATTTCCATATCTCAGTGAGCCAAACATCATTTGGTGGGTTCCATATTTGATGATCCACATTGTTCAACCAACCAGAGTTATTGGTTTTGGTTTGCACAATCAACCAATTGATCTGAACAAGCACTTGGTTGGCCCAACCAGTTTAATCATTAAGGTGCTTGTTCTACAAAACTCTTGCACCTTGATCACCTTTTCCTCTTAACCATGTTCCGCTTGGCTGAAGGCATTAAATTTAGCACTTAATGGGAGGTAACCTTTCCTTTTTAAAAAACAACCTGAGACCTTTCATATCTTCCTTGAACAACATTCCTATTGCACTTTAAAATTCATATTTCAGAATAACTGACTCCACCTCCAATCTTCATATTGGAGTGTGAAATCATTCTCAACAACCATTTTTGACCCACTTGTTGACCCTTATAAACAAGTTTTAAAATGTGAATTAAGCTGAATTCGAACCCATCTTATTTGTAATGAGGGTATTGCAAAACTTAGGCATGGGGGGTATTAATGTGCAAATGATTAAAAATTCAATTTCTTTGAAGAGTTCTCACAAACAAAAAAGTGTATAAAAAAAGAATCTAATGAAAGGAGAAGGGAAACTTTTTGAGATAAGCTGCAAATATTTTAAATGGCGAAGAAGGGAAGAAAATGTGCTGAATGCTTAATTTGTTAGTCGTGGTTAAATTTAAAGTTTGTGCTATAGTTGTATCAGGACACCCGTATATCCTTGACCTTAGATCTTTCATGCCAAATATGTTTGAGTATGCATGTCTTCATTTGCCTTACTTAGCAATGTTAGAAAATTTGATCTCATGGACTATAGGGTATGGGTGTTTAAATCGGTTTCTCTATCACTTTTGGGCTAGGAGTTTGAATGACTGGAACAAAACCTCACATTCACGAATTGAGTCTTAGGACTCAAGTAGAAGGTTAATAAAACATTGGACTTAGGTAGAGTTAGAAAATAACTCTTTGTTGCCACCATCCCTTGAAGGATGGAGAGCCACTTCCTTAATAAGGTGCATGCATTTAATTTCTGTTTTGGTAGGGCTTGTATACATAAGTGTTAGTAAGTAGTGCACCTATCCTCACCACCCCAAAAGACATACAAATGCTTGACACACTTTCACCGCAAAGAAAAGATATATTTAAAAGAAAGAGAAGAAAAAAAATAATGGTGCTTGATTTTTATTTTCCTTTTTTTAGGGAGATATACCCTGAGGTTAACCCCGGTGATAGGCAATAAAGCTACCAAATACATGTGTTAGCAATTGACTGAGTCCAATAGGTTATTAATTTGACACTTAGGACCTTTAACTCAATTCACTCTCACTACATGTGTTCCAACCCTGATAACAACAAAATCTAGAGTAAAACTGAGACCAGCCTAAATTGTTTACTCTATGTTAAACATTCAAGAGTCGTGAAATTAAATTAGGGAGTCATTAGATCTGAGTGTCTTGAGGAACCAGGTTATCCAAAGTCCTACTCATAAGAGCACTTTTGTTTGTACTAAAGTTTCGACCAAGATTAACAAATTAAATTCATCTCTAACTAAGTTGAATGACAAAACTACCGTTGAGCTAAAAGTATATACTAAACTTTACGAATTTGCATAGGGACTAGAAAATGGTAGGCTTGGGGTATGATGGTAACACCATCATCCTTCATATCTAGTCTAATTTCACTAAGTTGTATGGTTAAATTTACTTTATTTATCACTAAAAGGGTATAACTGAAGAATATCAAGAATTGAACTTGCATAAAAATTGATTAATTCTGCTATTTTAATAGGAAAATACAAATGCAGATTAACTCAAGGGTAAACCTATACTTAATTTGATGTCAAATAAGCTTAAATTTCCCATAAGTGGGCCTGCTTTGATTAATTTAAGGAATTTATGAAATAAAAGCTAAATTACAATGAATAAACTCCTAATTTCGACCTCACTTTAATTGAAAGGGTTCTGATAGAAATAAATATAATTGAAATGTTCTAAAAACTATTAAAAATTTTTTTATAAGGTTTAAAACATTCAATTTGATAAAATGGATCTATTTTGACAAAAGCAGAGACCAAGGTAGGTAATTGATACATTTTCGGTTAAATCATAAATTGAACATTTAAACTCCATCAAAACCCAAAATTGAAGTCACCAATATACCTTTTGGGTCGAAATGAGGTTACCCATAAATTTTAAGGCCAATCATATTCCATTTTAACCAAGTTTGTAATTTATTCATTAGTTTTTGATTTATTCTCAAGGACCCCCCTAAGTTTCAAAATTTCTTACAAAGATGTCCTTACGATCATCTTCCTCACCATCTTCCTCCCCCAGTACATAGCTTGCACGAACCCACATCTTTGGACGAAGATTTCTCCGTGATTTTCAGATGAAATTCCACCAAAATTGGTGGAGAGTTTCCCCTTTCATGGCTCTTCGATATGGAATTTTTTTTAGCTCCTTTTGCTATCTTTGGAGATTGTGGTTCATGGCCGTAGTCTTCACCGGAGTGAGCACAATCATCGCCAATCACGGCTATAAATAGACTTCATTCATGGTTACCAATTTTCTATAAGGCAAGGGTTTGTCCGTGTAAATCTGATTGTCAAGATTTGATCGTGTTTCCTACCCTTCTTCACCATGATCATCATCTTCTCCGTTCTCTTCCTCAACGCATGTTCCAATCTCAAGTGTGAGGCCATCTTATTCCATAACTTTCTCCAGTCCTCGCCAGCCAAAGCGAGGGTCATTTGACCCATTCCTAACTGCTGGATTTCTTTCCCATCTCCTTTATCTTCTTCACGGTTGACAGGTGAAACCAGCCATTCACCCTCCTCCTTCTCATTCATAAGGTAGATCTTCCTCCTCCCCTTGCTCCGTAGAGTAGATTAAGCCCCATAAATTTAGCTTTAGATCTCAAACTCCTTATCGTCATCTTCCTCGCCACTGCCGAGAGCTCCGACGACCACCTACTTCCTTGCCTCCTGATCAAGGCATGCTTAGCGAATGAAAAAATTAGGGTTTGGAGGACCCATTGTCGTGGCTCACAAAATGTGTCCATCAGATAAAATTTATAATCAAAACTTGAAAAGTGAGTCCTGAGTCGAACATGGGGAGGCGAACATTTGGTTTTGAAAATTTGCATTTGTCTTTTATTTGTTTTTGGTCATTTTTATCTTTTCCATTTTTTTTGGCATTTTTAGCAAGCAAGAGATTAGGTCGGTGACTTCTACCTAATCTACTTACAACAATATAAGAGAGAGAGAAACAATCGTCTATTTATAAATGAATGTTCGCTACACTACGAAAGCGTAAGAAGATAGAATGAGGTGAGAGAAATCCCCCTCGATGGTCGCTCGGAGGATGACTCACTCTAACATCACCTAGAGGAAGGTGGCAAGGAGCGGGATGAAGGAAAACGAAGCTGGAGGGCTAAGGATGGGGCAAGGCGGCATCGTGGTGAGGATCTTCTTCCAGAAGGGTGGTGAGAGGATGACCATGGGATGCTCCATGAATGGGGATGAAGGGTAGGAAAACTATTTGATTTTCTACTCTAGAGGAGCATCTCGGGCTTGGGACAAGCTCTCTCTAGAGCCTTCTAGGTGGTGAGAGGAAGAAAGGAAGAGATGGTTTGGAATGGTGGTGGGTAGGTCCTTTTGTAGTGGAGGAGGAAGAACAAATTCATATCTGGGTCATTACTGATGTCCATAAGCATTGCTACAGATCCCTGCAGTTGTTGCTGAAGATCCGGCCCTCAATTCTTCTTGCTGTCGTGCATAGACCACTATTGATAGCTGCAAGCATCACTAAAGGCCCATGTTGCTGAAGATCTACACCTATCCTCCGCTGGCACCTGCTCCGATGGTGCGCGTTACGTGCTTCATGCGCTCGTGCTCCCCGTTCTGTGTTGCGCGCGCGCACGCTGGAATGCGCTACGCGACTTCTGCGAGCGACTGTGACTGTGTGTAGTGCACTGCTGCTGCATACGGCTACGGCTATGCACGGTGCGCTACTGCTAGACAGCGTTCGGCTGCCTGGATGGCGCCACGTGGTGCCATCTGGGCTATCCATTCCTCCTTTTGTAGAGGGTGCCACGGTGCTCAGATCGAGATGATTCCCTCACTGTTGGACTACGATCATTGCACCGGATCCATCTGTATGGTCAGATTTTCCATCCGAAACCCATATGGATGTCACATTGCCTCCTGGCTATTGATCTTTCTCGGATTTCGTATGATGCTATGATTCTCCAATCTGGATGATTTCAGAGGTGTTAGACTGTAATTGTCATCCTATTCAGATCTGTACAGTTCGATCATCCATCTGATGTCTTTAAATAAGTGTTCTTCTCTCCTGACCATAAAAAGGACCTAATTAACCTAAAATATATACAACCACTGTAATGCGGAATGATGCTTGCTATGCAATATTTATAACATGAAATGCAAATCTAAGCCTACAAACATACATGAATAGGCATTTTAACCGATAGATGTGTCTTTATCATAACCCCATGCTTATCTTTTGCTAGACCCTAGCGAAATTAAACTACATGCTACGTATAAAATCAAAATTAGGAATAGATCGCCTAAGTTGTTTATTAACAGTAGAAAATTTAAATGAAGATCCTAAACAACAAAAACTCAACAGTACCCGAGTGCCTACTAGAATGTAGACCGCCCAAGTCCTCACCTTATTTGAAAAGGGAAGATACATTTTTTTTTATTTTTCTTCTTTTCTAATTTCTTTGTACTTTTGGAGTTTAAGACTTCTGGGATAACTTTTTACGGCTACCTGACTCGCCCAAGACTCGAAAAGGACTCTAAATGCTAAGCATCTTATAAAAGTAGTGAAAGACTCACTAGGCAACCGTTGAAATGGATTTTTGTTATCTACGACCCTAGGTGACCTTCGCTAAAGGTTTATCTTTTCGATTGGTAGCATTCTCCCTACTTTTATTTATGGGGTGAACACAAGGGCGAACACAGTGTATATCTCCCCAGTTTATTCTAGTTCCCCACTTCTTCCGTAAGTGTTTTGGGAATTATTGCACATTTTTGTGAGCTGGGCTCTGGACAACCGGCAAATGGGCTATTATCCACGGAAATTTGCCAACCATACTCGTGCGGTGATGTGTCATTTTATTTGTTTATTTTTGTTTATTTTCTCCTTTTTCTATTTTTTTTCTATATTCCTTTTCTTTTTCTTTTTCTTTCTTTTTTTATTTTAAGTAGGTGGCTTCCTTGATCTGAGATTTACCTAAAGGCAGTACAACGAAAATGGTCTTGTGGCTGGGCTCTGGACAATCGGCCGATGAGCTATTACCACTAATAATTTGCTAGCCATACCATCCTAGATGGTTCATTAGCTACCCAATTTCCAAAGAAATTATCGAAAAGTGAGTCAGTGCAAAAACATGTGTGTAGATGCTTAGGCTTAACGTTCTCCCAAATCAGAGGGCGAGCTGATAAGTTGTATACTTATTGTCCCAATTTATTTACCAACTTAAAATGAATTTTAATTGGTGAGGACTTGAGACTAAGTCCACATTTGAGTGGACACCTGGGCTAATTAAGTCCGAAGACCTGAAGAGTCTAAGTGTTTAGGTCCTCTCGTATCATTTACTAAAGTTAATAACTTTCAAATGCCTAAGTTCTCTTTTCCTAATTTTTCCTTTTTCCTTTTTAATCATTTTGAATTTTCAATTTTTTTTAGAAAAAGAATCAGATAACAGGAAATTACTGTTATAGCTGACAAAAAGGTTATAAGATATGTCCACCCCATGCTTAGCTATTGCAATGTCCTCATTGTGAAAAATGAAAGCATGCTGTAGAGTAGAAGTGGAAGAATAACACCTGGTTTCCATGAGACTCTGGTAAGCTTAGAGCAGTCTTTACATGTTCTGAGTTTAGTGCCTTCAGCTAGACGAGGTCCTTAATTAAAAATAACTAAACATTGAGGCCCCAACAACATAGTTTCCAGGTCCCCAAGTATGGGTCCTGGAGAGTGAAGATGGGCTTGCCAAAGAGATGAACAATGAAAGTGGCAAGCTGGTGGTGCAGGGAAAGCCCAAATGGTCTCCAATAGGACTTTTGTTGATTTATTACAGAGGAAATGTGGTTCGGTATAGAATTTGTGCAATGGTTGGGTGAAAAAGGACGATGAGGGTTTTATGAAGTGCTAGGGATTTGTGGGTACTCTAGAATACCTAATGTTTGAAGAGTTCTTCCCTAATGTTCAATTTCATCCTCACACTCTGGGTTCTTGATGAGGACCTCATCATGAGCACTAACTATCTCATTTTGACCTAAGAAAGAGAATAAGAGCTCTTACATATCCAAGAGAAGGGCCTAATTCAAGGAATTAATATTCTGAGAAGAAAATATGAAACAAAGGTTAAAACTGCAATTATACTATTGCAGTGCATAAATGGGATTTCTCAGAGGCAAAACATAGGTCAAATGGTCTTAAGAAGATGAAAAGTGGGTTGGTTCAGATAGAAATGTGTTTATGTGCAGTCTAGGAATTAAATGACATCTTGTAACCCAAAAATAGACTTGCTTAATTCAACAAGGTTCTAGTAAATATAAAAATCAACTAAACCCTCTAAAATTCATGGAAAAATATCCCCTAGGATTTAGAACCTTCAAATTGACCTTTGGAACCTGTTTTGACCAAGATTGGGGTCCGAGTTCATTATTTGACCTAATTTGGGTTTTCATGTAAAATGTCTAGTAAAACATGGTTAAACCTAAAATCCAACTTCACCATTGGATTCCTTAAGTCCAAATTAGGTTTTTACGAAAATTTGGACCAAATGGGAGATCATCTTGACCAACTTTGCAAAATAGTCCACCCAATAACATTCTGGCCCCTAACTTTTGAAAACCATTGCACAAATCCCCCTAACTTGCTCGCCACTCTTACAATCAGGTCCCTTTTCCATTAAAACAAAGGAATCCTACTCCGATGAGGAATGGATGGGGATTACTCCCTAGTTCCTCTGAGATCTCCTCCCAGATTTGGAAGGGAGATTCTCTGAGGAATTCCCTTCCATCTGAGCATGGTCCTAATCATTGATTCGCACGCAATCTCTCGTGCGAAAGCTCGAGAGATTTAGGTCTCCAACTGTTTCCATCTCCGATGAGGTCTCTTGTGCTTGGAAGCTTGTCTTCCAAGCATAAGAGCCCCTGCCAGTGCCTATAAAAGGTTCTCCACCTCCGGCCGCTCCGATTGAGCTTGACTTGGATGGGGAGCTCCCCCCAATTTCGTCTCCTCTCCTCTGGCCAGGTGTCTAGTGAGCTCCGACGAGCCCTCCTCGTCTTTCTCATCACTCTGCCACAGTACCAGTGGTAGAGCCGTCGTCACCACCTTCCTCTGAGTCGCGCAATACCTGCGCATGCGCCTCCAACCCCTTTGTCATCGCCGCTCTCCCTCCACTGGACGTCTTCTCCGACGGTAGTAGGTACAACCAACCGTCTCCTCCCCCCCTTTGTCCACTTAGCTAGGTTAGATTTATTCCCCTTTCTCCCCTCTTCATTTCCCCTCTCTTAATTTGCACTTTCGACCCCTCGACGCCCCAATCCACCACCATCGTTCCAACCTTCGGCTACCCACCGGCGAGGCACTTCCATCGCTCCATACCTCCACACGCCTCGCCACCAACATCAGAACCTCCGCCATCAGTCACTGATCACATTCCACACCTTTACTGATCACTGTCACTTCCCTAAACACTCCTTGACCAAACCCATATTCAAGGCCATGGAGTGACCTAGGTACGCATGCATAGGCCACCCCACAGCCAGCTGCCCACCGCCTCAACTTCGCCTTGACACGACATAGCTCCTCTTGTACTTTAATGGGGCTGACAAGCTATATTAAGTGGTTTCAGATCTGAGCCCCGTTTCGTCGTTGGAGCAAGAACAAGGAGCGTACAAGCTGTTGGTGCTAGAGCACCACGATCGTTTGTTTTGATGATAACAAAACACGTGTCATTTAACATTTGCACTTGGAGTCTTAGATTTTAGGTATATTGCAAAATGGAAACGTGTTTAGACGGTGTTCGAGCTCGCATCCAGGACGGATTGGAGGAGCTTGGTGGAGAACAGAGAAGATTTGCGAGGAGCGATAGATTGAAGATGTAAGGACAAGAAGAATAGGATAGAATTCTATTTATTTCTTTCATGTACTTTTGTCTTTATTTCCTTGCTCTTTTTGTTCCTTGGAAAATCGTGTCAAAGAGCCTCAAAGTACCCTAACAGTAGTCCTAGGAACACCTGCACAACCCTAGGATACTTAGGTTTTCTGTAGAGAACTTAGAAAACCAATATAGTGTTCAAACTGCTCTTTCAGACATCTAATTCCAACATCAGACGTCCGATAATGTGTTTTAAGATGTCTGACTATTGATTCAGACGTCTGATAACATTTATGTTGGACTTACTTACCTCTGTCTGATGAAATCAGACATCCAGACCTTAGTCCAGATGTCTTAAAAGACATCTGATGGACTTGCCAGACGTCCAATTAGTGGACCGTTGGCTGGCACACCAAGCATTGAAGGATATGACCATTAGAGCCTTATCAGAGTCCTTAAGCCTTTCCAGACCTCTGATAAATGACCATTTTGCCTCGGCTGACCCAAAATCTCTTCTCAGAGATTTTCTAGCCGTTTCTCTCTCTTGGAAATCCATTCCAACGAAAAAGTAAGTTTCCAGACATCCAGACCTAGTGCCAGACGTCCTGTATGTCTTCTGATGGACTTGCAATAGAACCCTGTTTAGATATGATTCAAGTCAGGAAGAAACCTGCCTAAAATCAGACGTCTGACCTTGTTTTCAAACATCTTAAAGTGATCTCCTAGACGTCTGATGCCAGTATCAGACATCTGATAACCCTGTCAGTGCAATGATTGTTCCTAATTTTGGCCTGATTCTCTTGGGCTTTGCACCCAACTGCTATGGAAGCATTCCAAAGCCTTCCAAAGCTTTCCTAAGGCCTCAATAAATAGAGAGCAACCTCTTGCACACAAAGACACACCTAGATACACCTAGACACACCAAGAACAAGCATTTCCACTCTTTTGTGTCCAAAAAGAATCTCTTGCTCTCCAACCTCAAGTTCTACATCTTGAGAGCATCAAGCCTTTGCACACCCGCTCTCCCGCCATAGTTCACGAGAGAGACGTTGCGCCATCGTGTAGCTCACGCACCCGCGTCATCGATTCGACGCACTCCTTGCAAAGGGGAGTTTCCTAATTCCTATAGAAGCTAGGTTTAAATCTTTGTTGGCTCTATAGGACTATATTTTTTATTTTATCTTTGTTATTTGGTTGGGTATTTGCTTTGCGAATTCTCATCTCCTTCATGGGACAAAATCCTTCTCGTGAAGAGAAGGGGTTGAGGAACGCTACCTACGCGCTTGTAGCGTGGTTGTAATTGAGGTTGAATCACCCTCATTTAAGTGATTCGTTTAGTGGATTTGATCAACTTGGTTGATCGGAAAATCCTAACTCGAAAGGGTTAGGTGGTGGTTTTCACCCGATTTGGGTTTCCACCTAAAAATGATTGTGTACCTTGTGCAATTGTTTATTTTGTGAGATTGGTGTATATTATATTTCTGTAATTTATTACGTCATCCCCTCCTGTTAGAGAATCTACAATTGGTATCAGAGCAGGTCTAGCGTTATCGGCATTACAAACCGGCGAGGATCCAGATATGGAGGGAAAAGCATTCGTGTGCACCAAAGGACACGATACCTCGCAACCACCATACTTTGCAGGTATAGATTTCGTTTATTGGAAAAATCGTATGACTATGTGGGTGTGGGAAAAATGTGAATCCGCATTTGTGATTCCCAAGAAACCGGCAAGAGGTTACTCAGAAGATCAGGTTTAGAATCTCAACCTCAACGCAAAGGCAATGAATGCCTTGTATTGCTCGTTGAGTCCGAAGGAATTCGAACGAATCTAAGAGTGCACCACCGCCCATGAGATATGGAGGAGGTTGGAAGGAACTCATGAGGAGATGAGCTCGAAAGAAGATCTCGAGAAGAAGGAAACCGTGTGCCTAGGATTCATGGCCATCACGGACAACGACAGCAACGACAGCGACAATGAGGTAAACTCGGATTTACAAGATGCTTTTAATGAGTTGTATGAGCTTAGTAAATCACTAAAAATAGAAAACAAAAGCATGAAAAAGAATCTTAGTTTTCATAAATCTGAAAATGAAAGGCTAGAAAATAAACTTAAGGATCTAGAAATAAGCCCTAGTTCTAACACTTCTGAAAATGAAAATATGTTTCTAGAAAATAAAAACCTAATTAATGAAAATATTAAATTGATTGAAGAAAATAATAGTTTAAAGTTAGAAATTTCTGATTTACAGACTAAGATGAATATTATAGAAAAAGAAATTACATGTCTTAGGGAAAACTCTAACAAATTAATCAACAAAGTAGATAATTTTTATAGCCCTAAGGTTGAGAAAGGATCTCCGTCAAGGAGACCCGCTAACAGATCCAGATCCAAGCTCACTTCGATACCGAAGAAAGAATTGGAATCCTATTTTGTAGGTTTCAGGGATAAGTACAACACGAAGGACTGGACCTACAAGCTCAAAGCTGGTCAACTCGTGTTGGGAGAACCAAGCAGCAAACCAAGGAGGAGAACAAGAAGACCGACGAGACGGCGAACAAACGATGGACCTGCTGCACGTCGACCACCAGATTGGAGATCGGCACCGATGCCCAGGTCTCCAAGCTACGGATGGGAGCCCCATCCTATGTGGCATCCACCACCACCATTTGGGCCATTTTATTGGCCATGGTAGGTGAGGTAAAAACTCTTTACCCTATCTTCTTATCATAAGCATTTAGATAGGGGGAGTTAAAAAAATTATGACTTAATTGTCAATTTTTAAGGGGGAGATGCAAGTTAGCTAAATTTCCTTTAGTATGGGGGAGAAAAATAATAGCTATCTTGTTGTTACAAAAAGGGGGAGGACATTACTTGCGCTAAAAGAAATTCATAGAAGAGCATGTTTTAAGGGGGAGTTATAGGAAATTTAAAATCAATCAAACCTTTATGATAATGTCAAAAAGGGGGAGGATTTTTTTTGCATTATTTATGATTTTGTTATCATCCAAATGGGGGAGATTGTTGGTGCTAGAGCACCATGATCGTTTGTTTTGATGATAACAAAACATGTGTTATTTAACATTTGCACTTGGAGTCTTAGATTTCAGGTCAATTGCAAAATGGAGACGTGTTCAGACAGAGTTTGAGCTCGCATCCAGGATGGATTGGAGGAGCTTGATGGAAAATAGAGAAGATTCGTGAGGAGTGATAGATTGAAGATGGAAGGATAAGAATAGGATAGAATTCTGTTTATTTCTTTCATACACTTTTGTCTTTCTTTCCTTGCTCTTTTTGTTCCTTAGAAAATCATGTTAAAGAGCCTTAAGTACCCTAACAGTAGTCCTAGGAACACCTGCACAACCCTAGGATACTTAGGTTTTCTGTAGAGAACTTAGAAAACCAATATAGGGTTCAAACTACTTTTTCAGACGTCTAATTCCAACATTAGACGTCTAATAATGTGCTTTAAGACGTCTGACTGTTGATTCAGACGTCTGATAACATTTATGCTGGACTTAGTTATCTCTGTCTGATGAAATCAGACATCCAGACCTTAGTCCAGACGTCTTAGAAGACATCTGATGGACTTTCCAGACGTCCAATTAGTGGACCGTTGGCTGGCACACCAAACACTGAAGGATATGACCGTCAGAGCCTTATCAGATGTCCTTAAGCCTTTCCAGACATCTGATAAATGACCATTTTGCCTCGACTGACCCAAAATCTCTTCTCAGAGATTTTCTAGCCGTTGCACTCTCTTGGAAATCCATTCCCATGAAAAAGTAGGTTTCCAGACGTCTAGACATAGTGCCAGATGTCCTGTATGTCGTCTAGTGGACTTGCACTAGAACCCTGTTTAGATATGATTCAAGTCAGGAAGAAACTAGCCTAAAATCAGACCTCTGAGCTTGTTTTCAGACGTCTTGAAGTGATCTCGTAGACGTCTGATGATAGGATCAGACGTCTGATAATCCTGTCAGTGCAATGATTATTCCTGATTTCGGCCTGATTCTCTTGGGCTTTGCACCCAACGGCTATGGAAGCATTCCAAAGCCTTCCAAAGCTTTCCTAAGGCCTCTCTACATAGCGAGGAACCTCTTACACACAAAGACACACCTAGACACACCAAGAACAAGCATTTCCACTCTTTTGTGTCCAAAAAGAATCTCTTGCTCTCCAAGCTCAATTTCTACATCTTGAGAGCATCAAGCCTTTACGCACCCGCTCTCCCATCATAGTTCACGAGAGTGACGTTGCGTCGTCGTGTAGCTCACGCACCCGAATCATCGATTCAGCGGACTCCTTGCAAAGGGGAGTTTCCTAATTCCTTTAGAAGCTAGGTTTAAATTTTTGTTGGCTCTATAGGACTATATTTGTTATTTTATATTTGTTATTTGGTTGGGTATTCGCTTTGCAAATTCCCATCTCCTTCATGGGACAAAATCCTTCTCGTGAAGAGAAGGGGTTGACGAACGCTACCCTCGCACTTGTAGCGTGGTTGTAATTGATGTTGAATCGCCCTCGTTTAAGTGATTAGTTTAGTGGATTTGATCAACTTGGTTGTTCGAAAAATCCTAACTCGAGAGGGTTAGGTGGTGGTTTTCACCCAGTTTTGGTTTCCACCTAAAAATAATTATGTACCTTGTGTGATTGAATTTTTGTGAGATTGTTTATATTTTATTTTTGCAATTTATTATGTCACCCCCTCCTAGTAGGGAATCTACACAAGAAACACTCCAGGCCGCATCCACCCAAGTGCTGTGCTCCAAGTGATGCACGTTGAGTGCGTGAATGCATCCATCCAGAGAGTAGGCTCTATGAGGAGTCTTTCTGCCCAAAATTAGTGAAAGCTTCCTGCGGGTGTGCACAAAGAAGTAGGTGGGACATTTAGTCCCACCTGATGAACTCAGGAACACGGTAATCAACTTAAATTGATTTTCTATTTTTTGCTCTTCGCCACCATTACATGGGGTGAGGTCCCTCGCCCACATGCACTCGCCTCGTCCGCGACCTATGTCGCGGATTTGGTGTGACCGACCCGATTATCCCTCACAATCCTTGCGCACCACACCCATGCCGGTGCGCCTGGACCTGGGCATGCGAAACCCGACCCAATTACCTGGCTTTGGGAGAGCAAACCTAATAGCAAAATAGAGAAAGAGAAATGTGTGAGAGGGTAGGGGTAGGTTTTGCTCTTCAGTGTGTGCAGGGAAGAAGAAGAGAAGAAGGAAGTGGAAGGTGCAGCTAAGGCAAGGTGAAGCTAAGGCCAAGAAGGGAAGGAAGGACTTAGCCACATCAAAGGAAAAAGAAGGAAGGAAGAAAGGAAAGAAGCAGAAGAAAGAGAAAGCAAAGTGGGTGCGGCAAAGTGGAGAAGTCAGAAGAGAAAAAAGGAAAGAAGCAGAAGAAAGAGAAAGCAAAGAGGGTGCAGCAAAGAAGAGAAGTCAGAAGAGAAGAAGGAAAGACAAAGCAGAAGAAGAAGCACTATAGCAGAGGTGCGGCTAAAGAAAAGAAATACAAAGGCAGAAGATCCAAAGAAGAAAGAAGGAAGAAAGAAATCAAGGGTTGAGAAAGCTAAGTCAGAGAGGGAAGAAAGAGAAGAACCAACGAGAAAGAAAGAGGAAAGAAGAAGGGCGAAGAACAAAAAAAGAAAGGAGAAGGCAGAAAGAGAAGAAAGAGAGAGAAGCATATCTTTTAAGACTGCAACGAACATCTTCTTAAAATCGATTTTGCCCTCGTTAACATTTTGGCGCCGTTGTCGGGGAGCAACACGCAATCTATCACTAAGTTCCACATTATTTTGGACTATATTGAACACTATCTTGCACTATTTATTTTGTTGTGATGTTGCAAGGTGTTTCAAGAGAAGAAATCTCCCGTGCATGTCAACCTCTCCAGGGCAGGTAACCTCTCTTTCTCACTAAAATCCATCTCCTAATGCTTGAAAGACAAAAGGAAGAAATTAATTTAGGAATCAATTGCCTTCTTTAAATAGTAATCACCATCTTTAAGGCAAGAGTTTCCTGATTTTGCAAAATTTCTTAAAACCTACTGAAGTTGAGGCGATTTTTAAAAGCTAACCCCACAAATTCCAATGCCTAATAGAAATCACGCTTAATCCAGGAACAACACATTTCTTATTTTGAAGTCCAAATAGAACTTTTGTGAAAAACAAAGAGGATTGGAAATAGAATCAAATTAGGGTTTCTACAGTAGGGTTTTGGAGTACTAGTTCTCACATGCTTGCTTAAAAGGAAATAAACCCAATCGCATTTGTGTACTACCCACTCCCTTGATTGAAAAGATCTAAGAAAGACAAACCCTAAAAATTGAGCTCTAAAAGCACTTGAATCTTAAAAACATTGGACCTAATAACCTGGGAGTCAAATCAGGGTGATTTCGAGGTCTTGACCTAGAATCATTCTGCCATCTTTAGGGTAGGTGAGGTGAAGTTGACCCTTTGGGTCAACCAACCTCCAAATTAGGTCACAACACTAAAAAATCTAAAGTTCAAGTGAAAACCCTAAAGCACCTTTGATCTTAAAAGTGGTAGACTTAAGAGGTCAAGGTCCCCATTCTGGTCTACCTGGAATCTCGGTGACAAGAGAGGTCGGGTGGGGGAAACCCTGTAACCCGTGGGGATGCTCTCCGTGTAGGAGTCTTTGCGGGACTCTCCTTCTCTGGTTGCCCAGGTAATTCTCAGGTGGATGACTTTCTGATTAAGGGGCATCATCTGCCCTGAACCTCCATAGTCATCCAAACGTCTTTGGGTTCCTCGATTGGGTCAAAAACACCTCCAGTCCCTCATCTCTTCTCTTTAGAGCACACACATACAAATTTCATGGGGACTCTGTATTAAGAATTAATCGCTTCACACCTTGATTCTATATCTTGATCTGAACTCTAATTCTACATCTTGATTCCACCATCTGATCCAAACATGCAGCCTAGCTACTTAGGATTACCATTCGTGAAACCTGAATCACGGAGATCCATGAGAGATAGGATGATTGAGGATGCCCTGAAATTCTATGAAAATGAAGAAAAAACCTCAACACTTGTAGAAAACATTTTTCGTTAGTGTACTAACAACCAAAAGCTTCATCATAAACTGTGCCCAAGTACTATTTACCAAAGCCATAAATGGATCAACCCGAGACATACTCATCACAGGATACTTTGAGATAGAAAAATTGCACAACCTTGAATACATCCAATGCATGACAAATCCTGTACTTTGGGAACAACACCATGATGATCTTGAAAAATGGGAAGAGATAATGAGATTATTGAAACAAGTGATCGACCAGGAATACCTGTACATGCCACAAACAGAGGATGAACCATCTTGGAACAATATCGAGGATCAATCTAATTTCCCAAATCTCGGGTTTGAGGCACAAAGTAGTTGTGGATCCCCAACCCAGATAGAATACAACATGCCTAATATTGAATTAGGTTGGGAAATTGCAAGAGAACACAATGTTGAGCCAACCCTAGACCCTAGATCACCAAGCTTAGAATTCCAAGACTCCTGCAATAATGAGATTAGAACTAAACCTCTAAAGGGTGTAAATTCTACCCCTTATTCTGATAAGGTGACCCTCGAAGGTAATTCAAACCTAGATCCTAGTGATTTAACCCACATCCCAAGCCTAGAATCTAGATCTGAAAACTATTGGGAAGAATACGAGGCCCCGTATGAAGAAAATAAAATTTTCAATGAAGAATATGATTTTGGACCTCTATTTGATGAATATCCCTTGCCAACATCCTCAGAGAGACAAATCAATTTTTCAGAAGTCATGCCAATTTATGATACAGAAATCGAGTTGGACGAGTAGGGTTTCAATTGGGTCTTTCCTACCAGCTTAGAAAACGAGCCTAGACCAAATACTGACACCTTTTTGCGCTCAGAATTCACATATTGGCTAGACCCCAATCAAGCTGCTGAATCCATAGCATATGATTTATTCCATGGAGGAACTCATGATCATGAATCTCATTCAGAATGTGATTTTCATAATATCTCCGACAATTTCGAATTTGACCACGACTTCGGAGACAATCTGCTTCCTGATTACAACAAGCCAATCTACGACCTCAACTCGCATGACTCATTCTCTGACACCAACTTTGATGTCCCGATTCCCGAGATCACTAATTAAAGTTCAGGTTCTAGTAACATGGAATCATTTCTTTTCGATCCTCAAGAATCAAAACAAAAAAATGTCGAGAGTGATTGCAACCCTGAATTCGAATCTTTTCTCGACTCAGATTTCCATCATCCTATAGACAATCCTTAGGCATTCACTTTTGACTTTGAAAGCTAGTACGAGGACTCTCTCAACGAAACCACTTGTCACTACTTTCTAAAAGAGCCCTTATGCTCAATTCTCATTGAAGCCACCTCTTCCACACATATAGAATCGACTAAAACCCATTTTCAACCCCGACCAGCAACCGGACTTAATTTCTATTCTAATTCACCTCTCACTGAGCCATTTGTAGATGATTCAACTCCACATCTATACAAGGTTTCAAACTATGACCAGACTGAAAAGCATGATCCATCATTCTCTGATCACCCTCATAGGGTCTCCACATTATTCACTGATCATTTTTCGGATCGCTACTCTGACCAAGCTGATTTGACTCAGCCAAAACCCGAGTTTTCACTTCCATATTCATCCAAGCCACAATGGATATGGTGGGTTCCGCATCTATTAATCTACATCTATCAACCCAGCAGATTAGTAGGGTTTAGGCTACATCATCAGCCCTCTGATCTTAACAAGCACCTGGTTGGACCAACCATGCTCTTAATAGAAGTGCTTGTTTTGCAAAACTCAACTGATTTAACCACTCCCTCTCCATCCCATTTTCCGCTGAAGGCATTGAATTTAGTGCTTAACAGGAGGCAGCCCATCATTCCAAAAGCTCGAGATCCATCTGATTATCTGTCTATACTCCACATCTATTGCACCTTGAGTTTAGCCTTAGACCAGTCGATCCCACCTCTGGTACACATACCAGAGCTTGAAATCATCTTCATCAGTCACTTCTTGACCATTCACCCACCCGATATATCCTATTCTATGTCCCTGAACCCAACACTGTTTCACACCCTCCATTTACAATGAGGACATTGCAAAACTTAGGCTTGGGTGGGTTGTAAAGTGTATACATACAGAAACCCAGAAAAGTCAGAAGGATTCTCACAAAAAAATTCACATATGTCAAAAACACAAAAAATTGAAAAATTATAAAAAAGAGCAAACAAATGGAGGAGGGAGAAAATTTTGTAAGCCACAATTCATGAGGAGAAAAGAGCAAAAGTAAAAAATTAGCACAAAATGAAAAAAAGAAAAAGAATATTCATTAGTAAGAAATTAAGGGATTAATTGAAGTTCTAGACCACATCAAGAAGATAAAGAATAGAAAAAAAAGAGAAAAAATGTGCTAAGGAGACACAAAAAGATATTAGTAGGAACGCTGACTTTAGGCCTTTTGGGCTAGACTCTTAGGCTTAAAAATTCAAATACCCGCTAAGATTTGGATATTCCTCAAGAGGTTGGGGAAAATGCGAAGCTTAAGTATTAGGTCTAAGGCTTAGGGAGTATTCAGCCTCGTTAACTAACCTTCAATTTGCGGGACTCGGTAACCTAAGCACCCCAATCCACACACAGTCTGGTTCAGTGCACATAACTATCAAAACCTCGCAAAAGCATTTTAATGTTCTGAAAAGGTTGCCTAGATTAGGAGCGATCGATCAACACAAATTGATTTGGACAAGTTCCCGACACGGAGAGGTAGGAAATTCCCCTCGAAGATGTGTTACAACATATCGTCTCCTCAGTGCTTGTCTCTTAGGATATTTACATATCCTACTAGGGGCATGTAAGCACTCTGCTGGTTCAAATACGATGGGTAACATTATCACGAAATGTCGTTTGCTAGGGTCTGAATTCAACCATGGAATGCCATGGGCGGGATTATCTCGAAATCTCGAAAGCGAGGGTTCAGGGGGTTGCCATGGGCAGTGTTATCACGAAGCATCGATTGCCAGGGACCTTTGAGGATTGATGATGGGGACAAGGAATCCGATATAGATCGTGTTGAGAAGCCAATCCGAAGTTGGAAATAAAAAGAAAAGAGAGAGAAAACTCCCCAAACAAATAAATCCTCATCTCCCTCTTACAAAAATGCACTTCAAACTGAATGTAGGCTAAAATATGTCTAAGGCACGGGTGCTTTAACCATGGAGTCTAACAAACCCTAGGATAGTTTCTACGGGCCTTAAAAATCTTTGCGGAGGACTAAGGCTAAAGCAGGTCAGGTACAAATTTTGGTTGCTACTTGAGTACCTCTAGGCCTTTTGTCGGCATTCTGATCTAATCAAAAGAAAAAGAAAAGCACTTATCATAACTGATGAAAGAAACTCAGGGTCTAGAATAGAAGTTAAACCTTGAAATTTTTCTAAGGGACTAGCAAAAGCTAGCCATGGGGTATGATGAGAACCTCATCATGAGGCCTAACTAGCTCATTTTGACCTAAGAAAGAGAATAAGAGCTCCTACATATCTTAAAGAAGGGCCTAATTGAAGGAATTAATATTCTGAGAAGAAAACATGAAACAAAGGTTAAGACTACAATTTTACTATTGCAGTGCATAAATGGGATTTGTCAGAGGCAAAACAAAGGTCAAATGGTCTTAAGAAGATGAAAAGTGGGTTGGTTTAGTCAGAAATGGGTTCATGTGCAGTCTAGGAATTAAATGATATCTTGTAACCCTAAAATAGACCTGCTTAATTCAATAAGGGCTTAGTCAGAATAAAAATCAACTAAACCCTCTAAAATTCATGGCAAAATATCCCCTAGGGTTTAGAACCTTCAAATTGACCTTTGGAACCTATTTTGACCTAGATTGGGGTCCGTGCTCATTATTTTACCTAATTTGGGTTTTTGTGTAAAATGTTGAATCAAACTTGGTTAAACCTAAAATCCAACTTCACCATTGGATTCCTTAGGTCTAAATTAGGTTTTTACCAAAATTTTGACCTAATGGGAGATCATCTTGACCTACTTTGCAAAATAGTCCACCCAATAACATTCTGGCCCCTCACTTTTGAAAACCTTTGCGTAGACCCCCCTAACATCCTCGCAACTCTTACAATCAGGTCCCTCCGGCATTAAAGCAGAGGTATCCTACTCCAACGAGGAATAGAGGGGGATTACTCCCTGATTCCTCAGAGATCTCCCAGATTTGGAAGGGAGATTCCTTAAGGAATTCCCTTCCATCTGAGCATGGTCCCAATCACTGATTTGCACCCAATCTCTCGTGCGAAAGCTCAAGAGATTTGGGTCTCCAACTATTTCCATCTCCAGCGAGGTCTCTTGTGCTTGGAAGCTTGTCTTCCAACCATAAGAGCCCCTTCCAATGCCTATAAAAGGTCCTCCACCTCCGGCCACTCTAATAGAGCTTGACTTTCCTGGAGAACTCCCCCCAATTTCGTCTCCCCTCCTCTGGCCAAGTGTCTAGCGAGCTCCGGCGAGCCCTCCTCCTCTTTCTCGTCGCTCTACCATAATACCAGTGGTAGAGCCACCGTCACCACCTTCCCCCACATCGCGCAATACCCGCACGAGCGCCTCCTGCCCCTTCATCGTCACCGCTCTCCCTCCACTCGACGTCTTCTTCTCTGGCGATGGTAGGTACAGCCAGCCATGTCCTCTCCCCCTTCGTCCACTTAGCTAAGTTAGAATTATTCCCCTCTCTCCCCTCTTCATTTCCCCTCTCTTAATTTGCACTTTCGACCCCTCGATGCCGCAATCCACCACCATCATTCCCACCTCCAGCTGCCCACCGGCGAGGTGCTTCCACCTCTCCATACCTCTACATGCCTCGCCACAGACATCAGAACCTCCGCCGTCACTCACTGATCACATTCCGCTCCTTCACTTACCATCATCACTTCCCTAAATGTCCTCTGACCTAACCCATATTCACGGCCACAGAGCAACCTAGGCACGCACGCCTAGGCCCCCTCGCAGCTAGCCACCCACTGCCTCACCTTCACCTTGACACTGCGAAGCTCCTCATTTGTTTTAATGGGGTTGACAGGTCATATTGAGTGGTTTTAGATCTGAGCCCCATTCTGCCATTGGAGTAAGAACAAGGAGCTTCCAAGCAGTGCTCTAGGCCGCATCCACCCAAGTGCAATGCTCCAGGTGATGCACGTTGAGTGCGCGAATGCATCCATCCAGAGAGCAAGCTCTGTGAGGAGTCTTGCTAGCCCCAATTAGTGAAAGCTTCCTGTGGGTGTGCACAAAGAGGTGGGTGGGACATTTAGGCCCACCCCGTGAACTCAGAAACATGGTGAGCGGCTTAAATTGACTTTCTGTTTTTAGCTCTTCACCTCCAGTACACGGGATGTAACAACCCGATTCCCGAGTCCCTATGAGACACGAGAGTCGGACCGACTCGACTAATCCCAAGACCAAGTCGTCCAACGAGGAAGTAACCAAAAGAGCAGTAAAATAAACCACATTCAACATGAAATATAACTAGCAGTAACAAAATACAGCAGTAAGGAAAGAAACCACTACAGTATATACCACCACAACAGTAGAACAACATTCATAACATAATATGAACTGCAGGTAAAGAAAAGTACAGAGAGTAACAAAAACTACTCACTACAGCGGAAACAAAAGGGGTATAAAAGAGCAGTGGTAACTCTACTGGACCCTACTCGGCCTAGCGTCCTCTGCAGCCGCTGACCTTGGCTGCTCAACACCTGGTCCTGAAAAGTAACGAGTGTAACACGTCAGCGAAACGCTGAGTGGAGTGGCAGCTAAACTAAAGAAACAGTAAAGTGTATAGTAGCTGTTTTAATTTTCTTTCTTCCTTTATTTACGTCTTTCTATTATTTCAAAATTTATCTATTTCTCAGATCCTTCACTTGATCTTGAATGTTCCTTGCGGGAATGATCTTGATTGCAGTCTTTTCGTAATAGTAGAAGTAGCACGTGGTGCTCTCCTGGTCGGGAGAGCCCCCCGTGGTGATCTTACTCTCAGTCAACCACCCCAAGGTCACGGACAGATGTAACGGTGACTACGGCATGCGCGATAAACGCACAGGTAGCTAACCCACACTGGCACGCGATCAGTCATTTCCGTTAACGGGTGCGCCCCAAAGCACAGCACGGAACCAGTATAGGGCAGAGCCCTCTCAGTAACAAGGGTCCAACCCCTCGACAGTAACCAAACAGGGGCCTTGCCCCTCCACAGTCCGCGCACCCTCGCCTGACTACCCTGGTTTGCCTAGTGGGCCTAACAAGTCGGTGTAGGTGAGCTGGCAGAACCCTGAGGCCCGTGGGGTAGCTAGTACTCACCCTACACTAGTAGCTCTCCTCGGTACTGCGTATACGAGGGCCAGCAAGTCGGTACAAAGTGGCCAGACCTAACCCCTTATCCCTGGGGTGGCTAGCTCCGCTCTGCACTAAATAGGGGGGCAGTCGCTCTCCTTGGTACTCCGTACTCAAGGGCCAGCTCACTTCCCCAATTCTATTCCATTCACCTTCCAGGAGTTCTACTCCTAATTCCCCGTAGGGTTCCAGCTCTTTTAACTCATCACATTTAGGTTTTACCTTTCCAGTTTCACGTTCATACATCCCATATTCTCAATCATGCTCATTTATTCATAACAGGCAGCTGTTTAACAAATTTACAGGTAGCTATTATTTCCTTTCCACATTTTCCAAGACTGCAGTATTCATATATTCCACTAGTTTTTCCCATCCTATGATTCATGCCATACCCTAGGATCTATCATACAATCTAGTTTTCCATCCCTAGGATTCATGTAACACCCTAGGATCTACCATTCATTCTAGTTTCTCATTCCTAGGATTCATGCAATGTCCTAGGTTCTATTTATGGTTCCATAATTTAACAGATTATGCTAATAAACTTAAAAGCCACTCTACCAGCTACAACAAAAGTACTGGGGGCGTGGTCAAAAATCCCACACGCCTTCGCAACCCCCGAGATTGCAATGGAACGGGGTCCTATCACAAGGATCAAACACATGGAGTTTCTCAAAATAGTATCTAATCACTGTAGACAGGTAGAGGATTTAATTCCGAAAAGAACGCAACTCGAAACGTGGAAAACGGACTCTGAACGGGTCCTAAACGGGTCGAAAATGACGAAACAGTGCAAAATCAGACGTCTGGAACTTCTTCCAGACATCTTAAAAAAATGGAGATCAGATGGTACCTTGTCCTACGTAGTCTCTCAGACGTCCAGAAGCCTGCGGGGGCGTTTGGCCTAGTTCCCAAACATTCGATGGTCACCCCGGACGTCTGGAAGTCCCTCCAATCGTCTGGCACCGCTGCCTGACGTCTGATTCACGTTGGATGCGAATCTCAGAACCTGCACGTACACATCCTCGTGCTCAGTACGGATGGTCGAAGGAAAGGAAGAAGCTACGAAAAATAACTTACTTGCCAGACGTCTGGACAGTCCTCCAGACGTCTTCTCCGTTGTCTGGTTGGAAGCCCAGATGTCTGATTCTGGAAAAACTTCTAGAATCAGAGCGCGACTCGCCCTCCACCCGCGATGCACGGCCACGCCGCGTCTCGTCCGCCTGCTGCACGAGCTGTAGTTGGCCTCCCGCATCACTCCGCACCTGCTGCACCCCCGCCGGCCCGCTCTCGCTGCCCCGGCAGGCTCGAGCCCTCACGACCGACGCCTCCTTCCTCGTGCAGCACCTCCTCCCTCACCCACCGCGGCTGTCGCTGCCGCCGCTCGTTCACGCTCGCGCTCGCGCACCGGCTGTAAGGAGAGGAGGAAGGGAGCGGAGGTGATGAGAGTGAGGGAGAGGGTGTGGCTTTTTAAAGCCGTGCGGGGAGAGAGAGAGAGAGAGGGCAAGACAGAGGGGGCAGCACCTGCAGAGGAGAGGGAAAAAGGAGTGCATCTGCAGGTTTGCACGCACAGGCGTGGATCCGAAATCCTCCGTGCCGCGGGAATTAAGTCCCAGACGTCTGGAAGGTGTCCCAGACGTCTGGTCAGACGTCTGGGCTAGCTCCCAGACATCTTAAAAGACGTTTTGAAGTTGCGGTCGTAACACGGGATGAGGTCCCTAGCCCACACGCACCTGCCTCATCCACGACCTATGCCCTTGTGGACCTAGCGTGACCGACCAAATTATCCCTTGCACTCCTCGCGCACCACACCCATGCCGGTGTGCTTGGACCCGGGCATGCAAAACCCAACCCGATTACCTAGCTCTGGGAGAGCGAACCTAAGAGTGAAATAGGGAAAGAGAGACGTGGGGGAGGGTAGGGGTAGGTTTTGATCTTCAATGTGTGCAGGGAAGAAGAAGAGAAGAAGGAAGAGGAAGGCGCAGCTAAGGCAAGGTGAAGCTAAGGCCAAGCAAGGAAGGAAGGACTTTGCCGCAATAGAGGAAGAAGAAGGAAGGAAAAAAGTAAAGGAGCAGAAGAAAGAGAAATCAAAGAGGGTGCGGCAAAGAAGAGAAGTTAGAAGAGAAGAAGGAAAGACAAGGTAGAAGAAGAAGCACTGTAGCAGAAGGCAGAAGAAGAGAAGTTAGAAGTATGTATGGCCATTACTTCCTCTATTCTACCAAGCTCCTCCATCAAACCACACTTAATTTAGTCTTCTTTTTGACCTTGAAAATATTGAATCGATTTGTCTTATCCCCTGAGGCCATTTCTATATTTCTCGATTCACAATCAATCCTTGCCTTGCCAGTATCTAGGAGGGGTCTTCCCAAAATAATCATGGTGTGGTTGAGCTATTTTGGGGCTTCCATGTCTAGGACCATGAAATCAGCAAGGTAATGCAAATCATTAACCTTGACTAAAACATCATCCAAAATACCCCTTGGTTTTGTAATGGATCTATCGGCTAACTGCAAGGTTATGTCTGTGTGTTTTAGGTAGCCTAGACCTAATTCCATGTGCAGTGAGGTGGGGATCACATTAATGGAAGCACCCAAGTCGAGGTGAGCCCGGTTAGAAGTAATGTTTCCTATTGTGCAGGAAATTACTAGGGTTCCCGGGTCCTGCTTCTTAGGAGGTAGCTTGTTTAGGATCAATGTGCTTGTGTTATCGGACAAAACTACTCTCCTATTGATTTCAGATTTCGCTCTATGCCTTTCTTTATATGCATTCAGTAAACCTATGGCATAGGCAGGGATTGATCCGATAGCTACGAGGACTAAAATGATTGTCAATTTGAAAGCCTGAAGTAAGGACATCCTTTCCTCCAATTTCTCCTCTGACTTTTCATGTTTGCCCATACAACAACAACATACTCCCGAATCAGACTCTG
Organism: Thalassia testudinum; assembly: GCA_037157565.1. Classification (NCBI taxonomy): domain Eukaryota; kingdom Viridiplantae; phylum Streptophyta; class Magnoliopsida; order Alismatales; family Hydrocharitaceae; genus Thalassia; species Thalassia testudinum. The sequence goes on from JAZHRO010000063.1 coordinate 19,905,890, forward strand.
ATGTTTTGTTGATCACATTCTTAGTTGGGAGTTTGGAATTCTTGCTATAGGGCCTAATGGGGTTGACATGGGGTTGGGTAGGTCCCTTTTGTCTACTACCACTCCTCAAGGTGATTGTGTTTGCCATGGAAAAATGCTGTTGGTTAGTACCTTGAGGAGGGTTGGGCAAAACAGGAGGCTCCTGGTTCATTTTGGTAGGATCTTGGTTCACTCTGGGAGGGGTTGGGGTAGCCTGATAGATTGCATGAGCTTGAGCATAATCTCCCCATCATTACCAAACCCTTGAGGCCTACCACCTCAGTTCTATACATTCCTTGGGTTTGGTATAGATTGTGATGGTAGAGATTCGGGCAGTTGGTTGTTTGTACTAAGTCTAGATAGCAGGGTGTCAAGAAAGGTTTCCATCTGTTGCATGAGTTGGAGCATTGACCCTTACATTTCTACCATTTTCATGTTCAAGTCAACTTGCTCGCAGGTTGTTGAGAATTCCACATGGGTTGATTAACCTGATTCATGAGCAACTGAGTATATACATGACCCTGACCCATTGGTTTTTGCAGTACATAGTTGTTGGGTCGATATTGGGTCTGCTGCCCCTGATCTTTCCTAGAAAAGTTAGGATGATTTTTCCAACCAGAATTGTAGGAATTCGAATAAGGGTTGGACCTAACATTCTCTTGCACAGCATGAACATCCTCACAAGATGAGGATGAAGAAGGATCAAAAAGACTGGGATCAAAGGCCCCAGTTTGGAACCCATAAGGTTCCGAGAACAGTTGCCTCAAAGGTCGAGTCGGCCATAGTTGGTTCACAAACTCCCATCCTGTTGGAGCTTACGAAGAATGGAATCTTGATCCCTGGGATTGAGTGGATCTAGAAAGATTAGAGTTTCCGTACATCCACTCTTCCATTCGTTTAGCAACTAGATTAATCTTATCTAATCTATTGCAGATCAATTCCATATCAGATGTATGAGAATCTTGTACCTCATTGGCATTTGATCTAGTTTGTTGGGATCGGTTGAAGGTTTCCATGGTGGCATGGTTTAAAGAATTTTTGCTCATTTCCTCAAACAAATCATACGCGCTATCTGTGTCTTTGTTGAGGAAATTGCCTCCGCAAGAAGCATCCACATGATTACGACATTGATCATTCAACTTGTGATAAAAAAATCTATACAAGTTGCCATTTAGGCACCTCGTGGTGTGGGCACATCTGCAATAGATCCTGGAATCTCTCCCAGGCCTCATGAAATGGTTCCCCCTGCCACTGGGCAAAAGTGGTAATTGCCCGTCTCAACGCATTGGTTCGACCAATTGGGAAGAATTTCTTCAAGAAGGTCGATTTCAAAGTTGTCTAGGTAGCAATTGATCTTCTAATGGTACGATACCAATGTGCGACCTTATCCCTGAGTGAATGGGGGAAAAGCCTCATGAGCATCTGTTCTTCATTCACATTCCACTATTTGGTGGTCTGAACTAGAGTGATCAGGTCCTCCAAATGTTGGAATGGGCCCTCTAAGATAATCCCATGAAAGTGTTTAATTAGACTCAAAACCTGGGGCTTGATCTCAACATCTCCTGCAGGAATCACAACGTTGGGACGATCCTCATAAATTGAAGGGTCATAAAAATCCGTCATGGGCCGAGCACCCTGACCATTAATTTGTTGGAACCATTGCTGCACCTACTGCAATTCTTCCAACCACCTCTAAATCAGCTCCTACTAGTTCGGGGGTAGGGGAGGTGGTTGTTTATCAGCCATGGGATCTGCTTGGCTAAAGCTCAACCTCTGCCTTTGAGAATTGTCTAAAGGTCCTTCCAATATAAGGTTCAATGACCTCTTTCCAAAAGTATACTGAAAGGAAGTAGGAAGGACAAGGAAGAGAAGGGACCATGCAACACAAAAATACAAGCTTGTCCTTAGGTTGGGTAGCCTAAAGGTCTACAGACTCTTAGAATCCATCCAAAAATTATGGACAATTTACTCTACTCATGTCCAGGCAATCCAACTAGTTAGAAGGAGGGACTAGGAAGAAGGTTCTTCCTTTGCCTTACGCCTTCGGTTCCTAGTGTGCCCCCCAACCGCAGTCGTTTAACGCTACTCCCCTAGCTAAACATCAGATTGACTAGTATAAGTAGGTAAATTAGGAATAATCTAAATCTGGATCTCGTAGAGCGAACTAGTCCTTAGGGCCAACGTCTACTCAATTTTAGTTAGGCTTGGGATATTGGTGCTTCTGGGATGAGATGGGCCCTTAATTGGTTGTGCCTTTGATGATTTGTTCAAGAATGTGTGCATGTGCACAACCAAAATATTTTCAAGCAAGATTATTGATGATGAGGCGAATTTTAGGATTTGAATCTTGCTTAGTAGCTTTTAAGATTCAAATACTAGGTATATTCAATCAAGTTTTGTGAGGCAATCCAAGTTTTGAAAGCAAGAGTTCAAGTATTTTTCCTTTGTAAATCAAGAAAATATGGAGTTCCTAGCTTGACCAAAGTATTGAATCCTATGGGCCAGCTACAAAATGAATCTCTTTCAAATTAGTTGGTACGGCCCAAACAATTTAATCAATTAGCTAAAATGCACCACCGATTAAGGCACAAAAAGGTGATTAACCTAATATGATTTCTACTCTTATATGTGTTGAATTCGTGTATTGGATCCACAGTTCAGAATCCCGGTTGTGTAGATGAAAATCAAGTTAGGTTATGTGCCTCTGATGTGGGTGTATAAAGTGTGTAAATTGACTCGACCCACAGAAAGTATCTTTTTGTTTTTTTTGTTTTTTATAAGATGTGGGTGAGATGGGTGAAGATGGCAAACAAGACAAACAAAGTCTATCCTAGGGTTTATGCAAACACCTATGTAGATTAGGTCTTGGTTATGATTGTGATGAAATGAACTAGTTGGGGGGAAATGTGGGGGACACTTACAAAACACCCTACCCACACTTTACTTTGGTCGACCGCACTTGGATCTCCATTCTAGGGTTCCTGCAAGTCAGTAGATCAAAGACAAGTGGGGTTAGTGCTATGTAAATGCAAAGAAGCGTAGAAAACAATAAAGTAAATTTTGTTGCCTCCCGGTCAACGATGACAAAATGATGGGGGCGCGCTTCGCGAATTAAAAATTAGGATTTGGAAGACCCATCGTCGTAGCTCACAAAATGTGTCTATCAGATAATATTTATAACCGAAACTCGAAAAGTGAGTCCCAAGTCGAACACAGGGAGGTGACCGTTTGGTTTTGAAAGTCCGTGTTTCTCTTTTATTTGTTTTTGGTCATTTTTAACTTTCCTAATTTTGTTGGTATTTTTAGCAAGCAAGAGAATAGGTCGATGACTTCTAGCTAATCTACTTGCAACAATATAAGAGAGAGAGAGGGAAAGAGAGAGAAGTAGTCATCTATTTATAAATGAATGCTTGTTACACTACGAAAGCAGAAAATCTACACTACGAAAGCGTAAAAAGATAGACTGAGGTGAGAGAAATCCCCCTCAATAGTCGCTCAGAGGATGACTCGCTCTGACATTGCCTAGAAAAAGGTGGTGAGGACAGGGATGAAGGAGGACGGAGGATGGCGCAGGATGGCATCGTGTCGAGAATCTTCTTCCCGAAGGGCAGTGAGAGGACAGGCATGGGATGCTCCACAAATGGGGATGAGGGGAGAGAAAACTATTTGATTTTCTACTCTAGAGGAGCATCCTAGGCTTGGGACAAGCTCTCTCTAGAGCCTTGGAGGTGGTGAGAGGAAGAAAGGAAGAGATGGTTTGGAATGGTGGTGGGTATGTCCTTTTATAGTGAAGGAAGAACAAATTCGTATTTGGGTCATTACTGACATTCGTAAACATCGCTGCAGATCCCTACAGCTGTCGCTGAAGATCTGCTCTTCAATTCCTCTTGCTGGAGTGCGTAGACCATTAGTGACAATTGCAAGTGTCACTAAAGGCCCACGTTGCTGAAGATCCACGCCTATCCTCCATTCGCACCCGTTCCGCTGGCGTGCGCTGCACGCTTCATGCTCCCATGATCCATGCGCCGCCTCACGTGTGCACGTGCTGGCATGCGCTACGCTGTTGCTGCACATGGTTGCGGCTATGGACGGTGCACTGCTGCTGGCCGACGTTGATTCTTCTTTCTTTTGTAGAGGGTGCCATGGTGCTCAGATCGAGATGATTCCCACGCTGCTGTACTGCGATCATCGCTCCAAATCCATCCATACGATCGGATTTTTCATCCAAAACTTGTATGGATGTCGCATTGCCCCCTAGCTGTTGATCTTCCTCGAACTTCATGTGATACTATGGTTCCACGATTTAAACGATTTTAGAGGCATTAGACTCCGATCGTCATCCTAATCAAATCCGTACGGTCCGATCATCCATCTGAGGCCCTGAAATAAGTCTTCTTCTCTCCTGACACAAAAAGGACCTAATTAACCTAAAATATACACTACTCTAAATGCAGAATGATGCATGCTTTGCAATATTTATAACATGAAATGCAAATCTATGCCTTGGAACATGCATGAATAGGCATTTTAAGCTAAATAGGTGTGTCTATATCACCCCTGCCTCCTCCCTCATTGCCAACCAGCTTAGAAGTACCACCACCCTTCCGCGAGCGAAAGCCCTCAATCTATTGAGGGTTTCAACATCCCTATACCCTCGCTAGGCACACACCGCTGCTACCCTATTCCTTAACTCCATTCAACCACCACTACCCTCCCATCGCCAAATCAACACTACCAACACCTTCCACGAGGTAAGGCAAAGCTTCTTGGCTATTTTCCTGAGAGATTTGATGACTCCTTCACCGTGACCACCTTGAGGATTTGCCTATGGATCGTAATGTATACTAGAGGGGAGGGGTGAATAGTATCACCATTTTTAAACAGTAGAAAAAAAATGAATTCACGATAGAATCAAGCAGAAGTTACACTTGGATTTAGAGTGGAAACCCAAATGGGGTGAAAACCACTATCTAAGCCTGTCAACTTAGGATTTTCCCAACTAGTTAAGACTAGTCAATCCATTATCGTACCACTTGAACGAGGGTAGCACAACCTCTTTACAAACACTTCTCTTTTTACCCTGAAGAGAAGCACAATAATAATGATGATTCTATAATTACAAGTGTTAATAACATCAATTAGAGTCAATTTTGAGGGTACTTGTGTAATAATGTCATATTATAATGGGCTTGGGGGCATTGCAGGGATATTGCATGAACTTTATATTTTAATCGCTTAAAATCAGGGTTTAATGACCATGTGCAATAGTCCATTTTGAAACAGGTCTTAAATGGGTGATCGGACAGCATGGATAGATCTAGATCGACGAATGGAGTCCAACGAACTTGAAATCACTTTGATTCAACCTATGTAGCTCCCACAACAAGCTCGAGAAATTTCAATGGCCAGGGGGCAATGCAACATCCTTATGGACCTCGGATAAAAAATCCAACCATACGGATGGATCTGGAGTGATGATCGCAGTCTGGTAGTGCGAGAATCATTTCGATCTAAGCACCGTGGCACCCTCTACAATAGAAAGAAGATGGACGGCCTAAATGGTGCCACGTGGTGCCATCCAGGTTGCCCCTCACACCTTCAGCAACACATGGTGAGCGGCGCGTGTGAAGTGGAGATGCAGTAACGTGTGCGTGGGAGCAAGCCAGTGCAGCAATGCAATGACGTAGGTGCTAGTGTGTGCGTGCATGAGGAGCAGTGTGCATGGGCATATGCGCGTGGACCAGCGTGTGCTAGGGCACACACGTGCGGCAAGGACTGTGAGGCATGCGCCAGTGGGGTTTGAGAGGCGGGTGCGTCTTCAGCGATAGATGCAGGGCCTTTAGTGATGCTTGCAACTGTCACTAAAGACCTAGATTTGAATTTGAGCCCTCTCCTCACTTATAAAAAGGATCCTACCCCTACCATTTGCACAAAGCATCCACCCACGAGATACCACCACCTTGTAGAGTTCCAAGCAAGGTCCCGAAGCCACTGAGCTGCCGATGGAAGCCCCTCCACTGCTGAGGCTATCTCGATGTGTTCTTCCTTGTCTTAGTGTTATTTTATTTTGTAGTGTAGTTCATGTCTTGATTTTGTTAAAGCATTCATCTACATTATGTTTAGTTACACATTTGATAAGAAATTGTTGGCACATTGATCTTTTGATATGGTTCTCTAACCCTTTTCTCTCCTTCTATGTCTATCTATCTCTCTCTCTCTCGTTTTCTTAACTCGATTTTCAAGCACATAAATGACATATTTACGTGACATGAAAGTGCGTATTTGATCTAATTACTGCCTCCCTATGTTTGACACTTGGACTCACCTCGCATTCTTTATTTAAAATTGATGTCGTAAGTGCACTACAACGAATGGTTTTACACAAATGCATCCAACAAACAACAGACAACAACAACACAAATCTTCCCAACAACTTGGGATCCGTTAATCAAAAAAATAATGTAAAAGAACAATAAATATATCTATGGAACCTCAATAGAAATTAAACCAGAATTTCAGTAGAGGTTTGAAACGACGTGCTTTGAATGATGTGAATAGCGAAGCATAAAAACACTTGAATGAAGAACTAGAAGCTTTAATCTTTTTGAGGATATTTTCATTAAAAGTTAGTCTGAGAAGGAACTGCATACGACCTTTATTTATACTGAAAAGTTGGCCTGAAAAGGAAGTAAAATTGGTGGATCAATTAAGGTATATTGGTCGATAAAAATGTTGTTTGGTCAATCAATATATCTATTTGATCGATCACTAATTGGTCGATTAATTATCTTGGTTGGTCAATCAAAATGGCTTTAATCAACTTCCTAAAATGGGTTGGTTTGATCAATTAACTAAGTTGGTTGGTTGATCAATCAAATTTGGTTGATCAAGTAGAAAAATTGGTCGATCAATAACCCTAAAAAGTGATTTTAGAAAGAAGTGCGAAAATTTGTTTGAGTTTTATTTTGAGCTTCCTTAGAATAATATCCTAAACTTAAATAAAAGTGAAAGACACAGATCAACAACCATCTAAACTTGATCCAAGAGAGAAGCTCCGATCCAAGATAGTCCTGAAATATTAGTGTAGTAGTAAACATAATTTTGGTCCATCAAAACGAAAGGTGCTTACACAACTCTATAGTTCACCGCCATCTTCCCCGACATTGGCCAACATCCTTTGGCCATCCTCGAGCTTCTAAGCTTCGCGGGAAGCTTCGCGAAGCCACACGAAACCTTTTACGATCTCCAACAGGCTATTCCATGCACCGACAACCTCCCTCCACCCTCACCGCTACCGTTGCCTTCTTCGAGGATAGCAGCCACCGTCTACCACTCTCGCGACCATCAAGCTTCGTGGAACTACAAGGAAGCTCTGCAACCTTTTCATGTGGCCTGAGGAAGCTTGGAGCTCCCTACACCTCACTGGAGATCCTCCCCCATGTAGCCTACTTGACTGGAAAGAAGAGCTGCAGCACTGATTGCTGGTAGGGAACGATTTGGAGGAAAAGAAAACTTGTAAGGATCGAACTACAAGTTCACAAGAACTAAATCATAAGAAAAGACCTAATTCCAAGGACTTAATTGTAATGATCATTTGAATTAGTTGATGAGTTATTTCTCTAATGAATTTTATTGCAAAAATTTATTCAAATATTAGAGATAATTGATTATCTAGTGCTCAAGCACATTTACCCTTTGTCACTAACAGAGGGCAATTCTCGCACGTGTTTTGAAAATAGAGATCTCGTCGTAGTATAGTGCACGAAAATTCTCGTCAAAAATAATTTATAAAGATAATGAGACTTGAATCTTGGTCGTTCATATTTGGGAGGTGTTCATGGAAATGAGGATTTGAAATCATTCTCACTCACTCTACTTTCTCAAAATAGCATGTTGATTTATACTAAATACATATTAATACACGACATGCTGTTGCCAGAACATTAGAAATTGAAGAAATGCAACTTTAATCAAACCAAAAGAAGATAATAAGGAACATGGTGATTTTTAGCATATATATATATAAAGATGATGATAACAGAGTTGCAGAGCACCGGTAGCAGAATGCTTATACAGGGAATGTAAAAACTAATAGTTATCAGAATATGATTGCATACATGAATCTAAGGGGGGATTATACATCCATCATTGGGGGAGAAGTTAGAGCTACACTATTAAGCAGTAAATAAAGTAGGAAAACTATAAAAAACTATAATCTAATCTATCAAAACTAAGGGCAATCAGAGGTGGGCTCCGATGGCCTTTGACTTGGTTGAGAGGAGGGGTGGCCAATGGTTCTTAGGCCAGCCCTTGGAGAGAGGTTGAGGAAGTGATCCAACATCTTGGAGTAGAGATGGTTGTGTCCATGGTGAAGCTACTCCTGAAGTTGGAGTGGAGGTTGAATGAAGCTAGCTAAAATGGAACCAAGAGTGAATGGTTGCAAAGTGCCACCCCTTAGGTCTTTTTATAGACCTAAGGGAAGCTCTCTAGAGAATTATGGAATTCTCTAGAGAGGCCTATGATGGGAGCTCGTGGGAGAGTTAGAGAGAGGATAGATGGTGGTTCTTAGATCCACGAAATGTGGATATAAAAATTGAATGGCTCTTGGTTGCTAATTTTAGCAACCAAGATAACAACACATGGTAGAGAGTTATAGAGAACTCTAGGCTAGGTATTTTTGTGTGGATGGTGTATGTGTGTGTGTGTGGGTTGAAACTTAGGTGGCTAGGTTGATTAGGTTAAGTTTTAGTGGGTTTAGGTCAAGGTAGGTCGCAAATTAGAGTTGTAAACCCTAATTCACTAAGGTAAAGTGCAATAAAACTTAAAACAAGTTTAATTTGGTGTGTGGAAACCTAATTGAGAGTAAAATAACCCAATTAATTGAGGTCTAGGTCAAATGGACTCTCACTGATTCCAATTGGACAGTGTGTGTTGAGATTAGGGCTCAATTGGACTCAATGAGTCCAATTGAATAGACTGAAGAGATTGACCATGATCCAAGTCAATTAGGTTTAGTGTGGACCTAGTTAGGTCCTTAAAGAGGTCTAGAGGTGATGTAATATGGTTAAGGCACCTTAATTTAGGTTCCTAGGGGGTTAGAATTGGGTTTAGGGACCTAGAAATCCAAGATCAAGGCTTGAATTCTAAAACAGAAATTGGAGGACAGTATCAGACGTCTAATAAAGTCATTAGACATCATATAGTGAAAAATCAGAAGCCCAGACTTATTGTCTGGATGTCCAATTAGAGTCAAGAGGGATTCTAGGTTCTATCTTGGGTATTCTGCAGAAATTGGACGTCTGACCAAGTGTCTAGAGGACCAATAACACTGCAAAAGTGGGTTTAAGGTGTGCGGGAGTTGGTTAAGGGTTCTGGATGTCCTATAACTCATCTGGATGTCCAAATAGAGGTTGGAATTAGGGTTTTAAGGTTTCCTTGGCTGCGATGACCTAATCTAAGGGTGACTAAGGCTTGGGGAAGCTTCTAGGCTGTCCGAGTGGTAGGATGGACCTAAGTTCTTCACAATTTATTGCTTTATTCCTACTTAATAGAATAGCATACCTAAACTTCCTTACATTATTATCTACTACATATAATCATGGTCTTATGCTCTAGCTCTGCTACAACACCAGTTATTCTTTATTCTTCAAATCCAACTTTAGATCCAGCTTCAGATCTGGCTTCTAATTAGCTTATTACCTGCAATTGACATTATGCACCTAATCAGTACATTATAGCATTATTTTATGCATAGCTAAATGAAATCAGTAAAGGTGTTAGTAATGCTTGTGCATGCATGAATTACCCTAACTTATGCTAAGTCCTAGCCTAATTTAGGGCAATTAAGACCTATGATTGCTGTGCAATTATACCCCCTGCCTAAATCTTGCTAGTCCATAGTAAATGTGAGACTAAATTATTCACAGAAGGGTCTGTAAGGGATTGAATATTTTATCAAGTGTATGCCTAGAGATTTTTCTCCTTTTTATTTTCATCCTATGCTCTAGAAATCCAGACAAATGTGAAAGTGTAGCTAGGTAGCTTTAGCAACTGACGAGTCGATTCTTCACTTTTAAAGTTGTTTGTTACATAAAATGATACATCGTTTGTAGTCATATGTGGTGGAAAAATCCAGTAATCAATAATTAATAAAACCACTCAATTAGGAGTGAGTCATGTCCATAGGGAGGCAATAGCCTATTTGAACTCGCAAGGGTCAAAAATCGATGTTCACTATTAATTTAGTCAACAAACCGAATCAAAATGACTTTCAGATTAGATAAACAATAAGTGTTAATGCTGAAATAGTAATTCTGCACAACTAGAGGATATATTTTGCAATGTAGCTTAATAAAATATTAATAAAAGTTGACAATGGAACAAAATGTAATTATTAATAGGGGCTTTACTGTAGCAAAATAGGGGAAATTCTTCCCCTTATCCATACACGAGGAGGAAGGAATGGTTGGAGATGTGAAGCCCGGAGGAGGATCTCTAGATCGAGGGCTTCATGATGGTAGTCGCAGCGAAGTGCAAGGCACCCCGAGGTGGCCGGACGAAGTTGCGGTGGAGGTGGGTTCTAGTGACTGCCAGCCGTGCGTGGAGTGCGAGAAGGCTCCTGGCGAGGGGGCGCATGCGCTGGACTAAATGCGCGCGGAGGCTAGGGGACTACAGGCCCGCAGGGAAGGTTCGGGCATGAAGGCGAAGGCGCAAGGTGCTAGCGGGCACATGCAGCCGGAGGGACGCATGCTCTTTGTGCGTGGCTGGAGGCGATTTTGTGCAGTGGCTGGTGGCAGCTGCTGGAGGCTTGCTGGCCGCGTGGGTGCGTGATGGGCTCGGCCGCAAGTGGCAGCTGCTGCAGGAAGTGTGCTGGTGAAGGGTTTTGATGTAGTGGAGGTGAAATAGAACATAAGAAATAAAAAGAAGATGGAAGAAGATATGGGAGTTCAGACGTCAGGGATCATTCCCAAACGTCTTAATTGGCGCAGAGATGAGGCACTAAAGGTTGTTGATGGCGGTGGTTGCTGGTGGTGGTTGTGTGGTGGTTAGACACATGCTCGCAGTGATGCACAAGCCACATATGGCACAGTGATCTGTCACCCGCCTACCCACGGTGGAGTGGTCTTGTGCTGGCGGAATGGGGCCGGTGGTGTGGAATGAAGAGGCTCTAGGCTCTGTGTGCAGTGGTGGGTTGGAATGGTGGTGGCCTGCCTTCTGATGATGTGGCTATCCTTTTTTATGCTGCTGGAGGAGCACAGGTGCGTGAGAAAGTGAAGCGATGATATCGTTGGGTGCAGAGATCCACAATTGTTGCTGTGCATTAAGCTCGCACACTCTCCTGCATGCAACCGTTGGAGAAGAAACAAATAAAATAAAGAAAGGAAATAAATAGGTATTTATGTGCAAACCCTTAAAAGAAATGTGAAATAAAATAATGCATGTAATGCATCCTAAAAGATTAACTATTCTAATGCATGCTATTCTGAATGAATTCTAAGTATGAATGCAATGTATGAAATATGTAAATAAATGAATACGTAGACAAATCTATTTACATCTTGTTGTATGCAATTTATATGCCAATATTAATCTATTCCTAAGCACTCAAGTAACTAATTAGCCCACAAATATGGGCTCATCAAATGCCCCCATGCCTAGTTTTTGCTAGTCCCTAGCAAATTCAAGCAACAACCCAACTCTTCAAGTGGACTTAGCCAACCCAATCGATCTTCCCTTAGAAACATGTTAAGTTCAAACTTTAGACCTAAGGTTCCCAAGTAGTTGCTAAGTGACAGACTAGGTTAGCTAAAGATGAGTTGCAGGCACAGGTTTCTCTGATTTCCAACTCCAGCTTAGGGTTTATTGGTCCTAGAGATTAAAGCATCCATGCATGTGCATTGGTCTGAGTTATTTAAGGTTGGTTTGATTGCCAACCAGGAGAGAGAGTAAGAAAGAGATTTTTTTTTGTTGTTTTTTTTCTTTTTTTTAATTAATAAGTAATAATTATTTTATATTTGATTCCTCTAAGTTTAACCTCGGATAAGCTATCAGCACGGTCTGTGTCAGATTCATTATCCCCATCACCAAACCTCAAAGGGTGTCTGGCTTTCGATGCTTCGAGATAGCACCGCCCTTAGCGACCCCAAGAACTCCTGGCAATAGACACTTCGAGATAGCATCGCCCATTGATTTCTAAAGTGAATTCAGGCCTGTGGCAATCGTCTCTTCGAGATAGGACTGCCCATGGTACCTGAACTGCACAATGCGCTTACATGCCCCCAGTAGGATAGATACCCTGAGACAAGCACCAAGGAGGTGACATGTTATCATCCCATCCTCAAAGTGAGTATGTACTCCACCTCTCCTACGGCAGGAACTCTTCCAATCAACTTGTGCTTTCAAACTTCTCCTAAGTCATAACTAAGAGAACCAAAATTTTTTCCAAGAAAGAAATTAAGGGGATCACTACTTACACAAGACCAAGTGTGTGTGAATTGTGGATGCTTTGGTTACAAGGAACCGTAAACAAAAAGGTAGAAAAATACACCAGATACTATCCTGCCTTTAGCTCAATCCCTCGCTTTCCTTCCTCAACCTCTAGAGGAATGGTATACAACTTAACTCCTACTTGAGTTTTTAAGTCCACAAAGAACCCTAAAGGCCTAGAGCTAGTACTTCAACTTAGCTTCTAATTCAGACACCTAGAGTCAACATAGTCTAATTTAAAGTTCTGGTTTGCCTAAGAATGCAGGACTTAGCCAGTTAAGCTCAATGATGTAAAATTTTTTTTTTTTTTGATCAAATGTATGCAATGTAGAATATTTAAATTAAATGCTTGAATACACTATGTATAAATGCTACGCACAGATGCCTCAGGTCCTATCCCCACATGCCTAGTTCAAGCAATGTCCTCATTGAAAGTAGAAAGACCAAGGGAAGATATTACCTGAGGCGGAAAAGAAAGAAGCTAAGGCTCCTTGAGAGTGAGCTCATCAACCAGCTGGCCATCCAAAGTTACATAAGGTTTTAATCGTTGGCCGTTGACGGTGAAGGGAGGTGCTGAAGAGAAAGGATTTTTGATCTACACAACCCCATGCGGAAATACCTTGGTGACAATATAAGGCCCATCCCAACGTGATTTTAATTTTTCGGGAAACAAGTTAAGTCTGGAATTGAAAAGCCAGACTTGTTGGTTGGGCTCAAAGGTCTTTCTAAGGATGTACTTGTCATGCAGGACCTTAGTTCTCTCTTTATAAGCTTGGGAGGTGTCATAAGCATCATTCCTTAGTTCCTCAAGCTCAGTTAACTCCAGTAAACGTGCTTTACCAGCTTGCTCTAAATCCATGTTAACACTTCGTATAGCCCAAAGTTCCCTATGTTGAAGTTCAAAAGGTAAGTGGCATGCTTTCCCGTACACAATCTAGAATTGAGACATACCCAAAGGGGTTTTGTAGGTTGTTTGATAGGACCATAAAGCGTCATCAATCTTTTGGGACCAGTCCTTCATATCTAGCCTAACAGTCTTTTCTAAAATGTTCTTAAGCTCCCTATTTGAGACTTCAACTTGGCCATTTGTCTGAGGGTGAAAAGAGGTAGCAATCTTATGAGTAACTCCCAGACTCCTGAGTAGCCGATTGAAATGATGGTTCCGGAAATGAGGTCCCCCATCACTTATAATTGTCTTGGGGCAGCCAAAGCAAGATATGATATTGGCCTTCACAAATTTCAAAACCATAGAGTGGTCATTTGTGCACGTAGGAATGGCCTCTATCCACTTGGAGACGTAATCCACTGCCACCAAGATATATTCAAATCCATGGGACAAAGGGAAGGGACCCATGAAGTCTATCCCCTAAACATCAAAAATTTCCACAAGTTGGATAGGGTGTTGGGGCATCTCATTTCGCTTCCCAATCATTCAAGTCAATTGACATCTAAGACAGGCCTTAACAAAGTATTTGGAATCCCTAAATAAAGAAGGCCACCAAAAATTGGACTGGAGAACCTTAAAAGCTGTTCTCTTGGCACCAAAGTGTCCTCCACAATGAAGCTCATGGCTGATAGCGATTTCACGCGGTTTGTTAAAATACGTCGTTGTAACGTGTAAAATCGATCAACTCTTAAATTTATATTCCTAGATAGGGGAGTATCTAGGGTAGTCCAAGGAGGCCAAATGTTTGCAATAGTGATTCTCTTGCTTGGAATACAATCTCAACTTTCTTTTTGGTATTTTTCAATATATCATTTTTTTTTGTTTTAAATTAAGACAACATGCGGAATGGTGATGGGAAGGTGATTTACACTTCAATTTAAAATACTACTTCTAAGTGGCAAGTAGAGCCGCTCCCTAAGCTCACTCTAGGCAAGTGGAGGCTTAGAATAATTAGGGAGAGGGAGTGAGGAATGCTAAAAACAAGCAAATAGAAATGCAAACAAGAAATTGCAAAGAAGGCAACTACATAATTAAAAAAAAGTGTTTAACAAAAATGCCTAGTAGAGGAATGCTTCTACTACTAGAAAATTGACATAAAGAAAGGAAAACACAAATCCTCTAGATAGATGGTGAAGAAGAGGGCTTCTTGCTCCAAGGTTGGTGGCTCCCAATCTTGAAAAGAGTCCTTCAACTCCTTCCTTGTAGTGCTCCGCCAAGGTGATGTCCTCCAAGGCAAGCCCTAAGGGGGCGTGCCCTAAGCTTCTCTCCAAGGGTGGACGTCCACCCTAGGTCCTTCTCCCTTGCCTGGTCGTCCTTCTTGAAGTGGAAGAGTCCTACTCCTTGGCGTGGCCCAAGTTGAAGAGAGTGGGGAGAAGAAGGCACCAAAAGGGCTGGTGATGTGCCCCTTTAATCTCCTTCTCTACTCCTCCTTGGGTGTAGGTATAGGTGGATGTAGGTAGAAAAATACACTAATGGCGGATGGGAATTATGTGGTGGTAGGGTAGGGTATTTATAGGATGGGAAGGGGAGTGGTTATGGTGTTTTTTGGGAGGGAAATGAAGGGGTGCTTGGTTATTTTTGGAGGGAAAAATGGGAGGGAAATGAAGAGGTGCCTTGGTTTTCCCTCCAAAAATACCTTCTAGAAGGCAATTTTGGAGGGAAAAAAATGGAGGGTGGAGATGGGTTTTGATGGTGGATGTAGGGTGATGATGGAAGGGATAGTTGGCACCAAAATAAAGTAGGAGTAGGTGGTCTTTTTGCTGGAGCTTAGGTAGTAGGGTAGTAGGTTTTGGTGCCATGGAGGTGGACTAGCTAAGTTAAATAGCTTAGCTAGCTTAGCTAGTAGGGAGTAGAGTTGGAGGCATTTGGAGCTAAGGTTTTCAGGGAGAAGAGTTGGAGGTATTTATCTTGAGCTGCACTAGAGCTTGTGGCTGCTGAAGAGAGCTAGAAGGAGCTACCTTAGCTAGCTTAGCTTGCTAGTTCTTTGCTAGCTACTAAGCCAAGCTAAAGCAAGCTGGCTTCTGCTAAAAGGAGATGAGGTGAGCTGGGTCTAATGCTCCCAGGGAGGATCAAGCTGGGTGAGGCAGCTAAGGTATCTTAGCTCAACTGAGTTGAGCTAAGCTGAGTCCTCGGGAGCTGGACTTGAGCTTCCTAAGCTGGAATGAAGTCATCTTTAGCTGGCCGAAGTTGAGTAGAGCTGGATGTAGCCGGACCTGAGCTCGGGTGAACTCCAGTCAACTTAGCTGAGCTAGCTAGAGCTCCCTGTGGACTAATGGGAGCTGAGATGAGCTAGACTTAGCTAAGTTGAGCTGGATCTGAGCTGACCTGAGCTAGGGTGAGCTAAGATGAGCTCTCTTGAGCTACCATTCAGCTGAGATGAGCTGAATGGAGCTAAGATGAGCTAACCCTAGTTCAAGTGAGCTGGAATCCAGCTATGGTGAGCTGGATCAAGCTGAGTTCTAGTTAGTTTGAGCTTCTTCTTCACCAGTTGCCTTCCTGAGTGCTAGGGTTTTGGAGTTCTGACAATCTGCATATCCCTAACACTCACAAAAACACATTAAAAAGATAATAAAAAGTGCAATGCGTGCCTAACCTAATTGATGCCTAAATGTAGCCCAAAAACCCATTTGCGGAGCAAAATCCTAAAAGCTAAGTTTGTTTTAATGCATAAAAATGATGATAAACTAGCGTTTATCAATGGCAAAATCTCAACACACTCTGTTGCTCTTCTTCAGGCACACATCATCTCAAAACTTGGTCTTGTCCAATATGAAAGAATTCTGCCTCTTCCCAATGAAAGCATCTAGCATGGGAAATGAATCGCTTCTGTTTTTGCGCATCCCAAGAGCCAGGGGTTTCTCCAGTGACCAAGTAGTTAACTATATCCGCATACCAAGGTGAAGTCGGTGTTACCGCCATAAGGGTTTCATCGAGAAATGTCTCACGGATGTCTCCAGATTGAGAGTCATCAATGGGCAGGCGAGACAGGTGATCAGGCACTACATTTTCCACTCTTTTCTTTTCATGAATCTCCAAGTCAAACTCTTGAAGGAGTAGAATCCATCTAATTAAACGTGGCTTAGAATCTTTCTTGGCAATGAGATGTTTCACTGCCGCATGATCAGTGAAAATGACCACCTTGGATACAAGAAGGTAAGACCTAAACTTCTCCAAAGCAAAAACTACAGCAAGTAATTCCTTTTCAGTGACTGTGTAGTTTTGCTGTGGTTTAGTTAAAGTCTTGCTAGCATAATGCAGCATGTGAGGTTTTCCCTCAACCCTCTCTCCAAGAATAGCTCCCACTGCATAATTCGAAGCATCACACATCAACTCAAATGGGAGTGTCCAGTCAGGAGCTCGGAGAATAGGCGTAGAGGTCAAGGCCTCCTTCAGCGTATGAAAAGCTTCGGCACACTTTGAATTAAAATCGAAGGAAGATTCTTTCGCCAATAAGTCACAAAGTGGCCTAGAGATTTTGCTGAAATTCTTATTGAATCGCCTATAAAAACTTGCATGGCCCGGAAAGGATCTAATTTGTTTGACATTCGTGGGCAGTGGAAGTTTTGAAATAGAATCAACTTTAGCCTTTTCCACTTCCAAGCCCCTTTTTGACACAACATGCCCAAGTACAATGCCTTTCTGTATCATGAAGTGGCTTTTCTCCTAGCTAAGGACTAAACCAGTCCCCTTACATCTCTTCAGCACATTCTCTAAGTGCAGGAGACATTGGTCAAAAGATGAGCCGTAAATGGAGAAGTCATCCATAAAAACCTCGATGCACTCGTCAATCATGTCCAAGAAAATTGACGTCATACACCGCTGGAAAGTTACAGGTGCACTACATAATCCAAACGGAATACGCTTGAACGAAAAAGTGCCATATGGACTAGTGAAAGTTGTCTTATCCTAATCATCAGGGAAGACTGCAACCTGGTTGTACCCAGAATAGCCATCTAAAAGGCAGAAATACTTGTTCCCTGCAATATTTCAAAGATCTGATCAATAAATGGCAAGGGAAAGTGATCCTTCTAGGTAGCGGTGTTCAGTTTGCGGTAGTCAATGTAGACCCTCCAACTTGTTGAGGGTCTGGTCACCACTTGTTCACCCTGGTCATTCATTTCAACCATAAAGCCTACCTTCTTTGGCACCACATGTATTGGACTAACCCATTTGCTATCTGCGATGGGATAAATGATCCCAACATCCAACCACTTCAGAATCTCCTTTTTAACCACTTCCCTCATGTTGGGGTAAGACGTCTCTGCATGTCTCGAAAGGGTTTGATGGAATCATCAGTGTAAATGTGATGCATGCAGAGCATAGAGTCTAAACCCTTAATATCAGCAATCGTCCAAGCTATGGCTTCCTTGTGCCTTGATAAGCAGTCTAACAAGGCTCCCTCTTACACTTCAGATAGTGCAGATGAGATGATTATGGGGAGTGTATCACTTGGCCCAAGGAATACATACTTGAGAGAGTCAGGGAGGGGTTTCAGTTCAAGGTTGAGGGCTTGTATGGTTGAGGGTTTCATAATAGAAGTCTCCATCTCAGGTAGCAGATCTACCTTAGGCAGACATGATGGGGAAAGAGACTCAGTAGAAACTCCAAGCAATTCCTCAAGTTCTAGCACATCCCCTTCACATTCCTCCAAGAGATGGGAACGCTCATTTAACATGACATGCTGAAGGGGGTCATCACATAAAATTGTAGGAGTTGTCTCTTCGATCAGATCATCTACCACCTCAACTTGGGAACAATCCTCAAATGCAGCTTGTTTATAAGCATCGAACACATTAAGCTAAATTTTCCTATTCCAAAAGTCCATTTTTAATGCCCCAGTGTGACAATTAATTGAAGCATTAGAAGTTACAAAACAAGGGTGGCCCAAGATGATGGAGGGCTTGGTTGGTTTGTTGGTAGGGTCCGTGTCCAGAACTTGAAAGTCTACGGGGAAAAAGAAATCCTCCACTCTCACAAGGACATCTTCTAATAAGCCCCGTGGTGTCTTCAAAGAATGGTCTACAACTTGGAGGATTACTAGGGAAGGATTTAAATTGCCTCCTCCAAGTTGTTCATATACAAAGCTTGGAAGGATGTTCACCCCCACACCCAGATCAAGTAGAGCCTCGTCTATTTGTAGGTCGCCAACGACCACTGAGATGTATGGGGCTCCAGGGTCCTTAAGTTTTGGGGGTGTCCCATGTTGTATAATTGAGTTAACAGAATCAGGTAGGACAACCTTTGATTGGATCTGTTTCCTTGATTGCCACTTTTTCGTGCACAAGTTCTTAAGAAAGCGAGCATAGGATGGAATCTACATGATAACTTCAAGCAAGGGCAAATTAATTTGCACTTGTTTGAAAGTTTCCATTATTTCATCCATCCTATCTTTGGCTCCAGATGAGCCAGCAGAAGTCTGCCCAGAGTCAGATAAGCGCTTTGGAAAGGGCACTCTCGGTCTCTGGGTGGAAGGGTTGTCATGTCGGGTAAGAGCGGGAACGGGGACAACCTTTTCCAGTGAGGTGATTTCAAGCGGTGAAGAGTTGGGCTGCTCCTCTCCAGTGAAGTCGAAAGTCAGAGTGGATGGTTTTCCAGAAGGTGGGACTATAGGAGCATCAGGTTTCGAAATTTCTTTCCCACTCCTCAGAATAGTCACCGCCTGGGCTTGCTCCCTAAACATAACCCCTTTCCCTTTAGGGTTCTCTTCAGATGAACTAGGAAGCTTCCCAGTCTCTCTTTTACTCATGGCCTCAAAAAGGTGTCCAATTTGAGATTTCATCTCATTGATTGCCATGTTATGAGATTGGATGATCATACTTTGATTCTCCTACATAGCTTTAAGCTCATCCATCTCAGAAGTCTTAGATGGTTGGGAAGTCATAGGAGGTTGATTATATTGTTGAGTCTGAAAGGGTTGGGGTCTGTAATTCCCTGAATTAGAGACATTCCCCTGTCTCCATGAAAAATTGGGGTGGTTTCTCCATCCCTCGTTATAAGTGTTTGAAAATGGATCATTACGAGGTCTAGGTCGGAACCCTTGGGTAGCATTCAAGTTTGCCTGTACAAGGTCAAAGAATAGGGAGGCCAAATGACAATCCACAGTAGCATGCGTATTGCCATTGCAAATGGAGCATTCAAAAGCTTGGGAAGCAGAGGCATTTGATGTGAGTTGTTTAGGATTTGTCATAAGCCTTTCCATGATTTAATTCAACAATTGAATCTGAAAGGCTAAATTCTGGGTATCCCTAGCCTCATTTGCCTCCATCTTTCTCTGCATAAGAGTGTGTTTTCTATCCAAATAGGTAGAATTAAGATGGATAGAATTCTCGCTCAAAGTCTCAGAAAGATCCCAAGCCTCATCTTCAATTTTTGTGAGAAAGGTTCCTGCACAGGCACCATCCACTATTTGCCTTTGCTTGTCACCTAATTCAGTGTAGAACCTTTCTACAACCTTCCATCTTGGCACTTGATGGTGGGGACATAAGCGTAACAAATCTTTGAAGCGCTCCCATGCATCATGAAATTGTTCTCCATCTTGTTGAGCAAAACCTATGATTTCCCTATTGTAGTGATTAGTCTTGCTCATAGGGAAGCATTTTTTAAAAAATTCTCCCTTCAAGGCTTCCCAAGTATCCACTCTATCATCTAGAGTGTGATACCAATGCTTCGCCTTATCTTTGAGGGAGAAAGGAAAGAGGGTTTGCATTTGGGCATCATCAGTAACACCCTGCAATCTCACTGTAGGATGGACCTCGATGAATTCCTCCAGATGCCTGTAGGGGTCCTCCCTAGAAGTACCATAGAATGAGGGCAACAAAGATATGGTACTACTCTTGATTTCATATGGATTACCCCCCCAGGTCTTCTCAGTGTATGGCCAGGTTGACTGATAGGGATAAAATAATCTCTCAAAGATCGTTGGTTTTCCACAATTCTATTCTCTCTTTCTTCAGCCATCTCTTTTCTGTCTTGGTTGGCTCTCCTAAGGATCCTTTTAGGTTCTGAATTAAACACAAGTTGTCTCCTCAAAGATCGCCTACCAAACATACACAAGCAAACACAATTCCAAAGGACTTTTATGTCTTTAATCAATTGAGGCCTTTGAAATTTAAATCTAGTTGTAGATGACAATACAAATTGCCCAAACAATTACATGCCTATTGTCAACCTACGAAATGCCTTATTGAAGACCTAATTGGAACTTAAGTACTCTGCCCTAAATTTCAAATGGTAAAGTACTCCAAGGATAGAAGATAAAGGGATGCAAGTAGGTCTAAGCCTTCCTTTGAAGCTGTGCTTTCGCGGTGCTTCTTAACTACCCTAAAAAATCCATGACAGTGTATCCCCTCCTTAGAGTTACAAAACCTTTGAGCTTAAGTTTCAAGCACATTAGTATCCAATGATAGGCGAGTTCTGTCCTAACAGCTAAAAAAACCTAGGAGTGTCTAAATGTGTGCTCTGGTGCAAAGAAGTGTGCATACACCGTAAAAGTTTGATTTTTTTTTTTGAGCCGCAGCACAATGTCTCTAATCAACTCCTTGGGTTTTATATGTTCCTCCTATGATTAATCCTTTTTTCAGAAAATGCGACCACTTGTTAATACTTTTCAAGACAAATTATGTGGTCTTCGAATTAAGTCCAAATGCAATGCGTGATCTAGAATAGGATGCAAAGTAAGAGAATGCGTACCTTGCTTCCTGCAATCAACGATGCGAGAATGCACACAATGCAGGGAAATAAATCTAGAGGCTGCTCATACAAACCTAAATGGTTCATCCTAGGGGCAGGTAGCTTCTAGTAGGTAGCTCTTTTCTTTTACCCACTTTTGCACAAACAAGCAGAGGATAAACAACCCACACAAGAAAACCTAGATCTAAAGAAAAGAGGGAACAAACTCTCAAGAAAACTAACCAACATGGGACTAAAACAAAAATCGGGGAACAAATCCCTAAAAATATACCCCAGAACAAGGGTCTCAAACAAAATGTAAGTGCAAGAAAAAAAAGAAAAGTAAAGTTCTAAAACCTAAATTCTATCTACTTGACAAATCGACAGAGACGAAAATGATCACTCTAGATGTCCTCTTCCCAATTGGTGACAACAAAGTTCACCAATGTTCAAGCTCTTCCTCATACATGTGAAACTCAATTCCTCCTCCAAATAAGATAAAATAGGTTAAATATGCCTCAATTAAAAATCAATTTGAACAATTGAATAATTGCGAATTAATTAAGCCTGTTGCTTCCCCGGCAACGGTGCCATTTGAAGAGTCGATTCTTCACTTTTAAAGTTGTTTGTCACTTAAAATGACACGTCATTTGTAGTCTTATGTGGTGGAAAAATCGACTAATCAATAATTAATATAACCACTCAATTATGAGTGGGTCATGTCCACAGGGAGGCAATGCTTATTTAAACTGGCAAGGGTCAAAAACCGATGTTCACTATTAATTTAGTCAAGAAATCGAATCAAAATCACTTTTAGATTAGAGAAACAATAAGTGTTAATGCTAAAATAGTAATTTTGCACAACTAGAGGATATATTTTGCAATGCAGCTTAATAAAAAACCAATAAAAGTTGACAATGGCACAAAATGTAATTATTAATAGGGGCTTTACTGTAGAAAAATAGGGAAAATTCTTCCCCTTGTCCCTGCGCGAGGAGGAAGGAATGGCCGAAGTTGTGAAGCTCGGAGGAGGATCTCTAGACGGAGGGCTACGTGATGGCGGTCGCGGCGAAGTGCGAGGCACCGCGAGGTGGATAGACGGAGCTACGGTGGAGGTGGGTTCTGATGACTGCTGGCCGTGCGTGGAGCGTGGGAAGGCTCCTGGAGAGAGGGCGCATGTGCTGGACTAAACGTGCGTGGAGGCTGGAGGCGCTGCAGGCCTGCAGGGAAGGCACGGGCTTGAAGGCTAAGGCACAGGGTGCTGGCGGGCACGTGCAGCCGAAGGGGCGCACGCTCTGTGTGTGTGGCTGGAGGCGATGGTGTGCAGTGCCTGGTTGCAGCTGCTGGAGGCGTGCTGGCAGCGTGGGTGCATGATGGGCTTGGCCGCAAGTGGCTGCTACTGTAGGAAGTGCACTGGTGAAGGGTTTTGTTGAAGTAAAGGTGAAACAGAACATAAGAAATAAAAAGAAGGTGGAAGAAGATATGGGAGTTGAGACATCTTAACTGGCGCGGAGACGAGGAACTGAAGGAGGTTGATGGCGGTGGTTGCTGGTGGTGGTTGCGTGGCGGTCAGGAGCACGCTCGTAGTGATGCACAAGCCACTGATGGCGCGACGGTCTGTCACCCCGCTCGCCCACGGTGGAGTGGTCTTGTGGTTACGGAATGAGGTCGGTGGTGTGGAATGAAGAGGCTCTAGGCTCTGTGCGCAGTGGTGGGTCGGAATGGTGGTGGCATGCCTTTTGATGATGCGGCTATCTTCTTTTATGCCGCAGGAGGAGCGCAGCTGCATGCGAAGGTGAAGCGATGATATCGTGGGGTGTAGAGATCGACAATTGTCACTATGCATTAAGCTCTCACACTCTCCTACATGTAGCTGTTGGAGAAGAAACAAATGAAATAAAGAAAAGAAATAAATGGGTATTTATCTGCAAACCCTTAAAAGAAATGTGAAATAAAATAATGCATGTAATGCAACCTAAAAGATTAACTATTCTAATGCATGCTATTGTAAATGAATTCTAAGTATGAATGCAATGCATGAAATATGTAAATAAATGAATACCTATACTAATCTATTTACATCTTCTTGTATGCAATTTATATGCCAATATTAATCTAATTCCTAGGCATTTAAGTAACTAATTAGCCCACAAATATGGGCTCATCAGCTACAGATTCGAGTGAAAAACTAATTCACCTCTAAAGCCTATAGTTGACCCCTAGTGAAATTCTTGTAGGATAGATGGACTTCTTCCCTCAGGGTATTCAAGATATTCTATGAATTCCGCTTGGCTTTAAGCTTACATAGAGAATCTTAGAGGGGAAAGATTTTATATTTGGTGGCTCACTCTCGACTGGTGCAACATAGAGATTAATACTATAGAGTCTAGATTCCCAAATTATTACGTAACTCAACTCAGAGAAAGACGAGAAAAACTATGCTCCCTTTTGATTCCTTTACATTCATTCTCTCTTACTCTCTCTGTTTTTTCTTTTTTCTTTCTTTCTTTTTCTTAGAGCTCACAATCTCACCAGATTCACACATATGACCTATATTTGGTGGTCTTACTTGGCATTAACACTTTAATTGAGTTCCCATAACTCAAACACTAAGTTAGAATTCCTCAACCAGTATTCAAGCAGTCAGAAACACAAGAAAGGTGGGTTAAGGTCATATTTGGTGGATCTTAAATTTATTTGGTGGTATTGACTCAATGCAATTGAAATAAACACTAAATATTCATTCTTTTTTCTTTGCTTTTTCTTCTTTTTCTAATTTTTTTTTATTTTTCTTTTGTTTCATCATTTTTTTCTCTTTTTTTTATTTTTTTTTCTATGTAACTTTTTTTTTTTAACACAACACAACTAGCACACATCCATAACTTTATTGAGGAGGCATTATTAGGGATTGGTGATACTCAAGAGATATTAGGTGGCTTATTTGGTGGAAATGCCTACTCACGGCATCGGGAGAGATGGATAGGATGATCTATTCCTGACCTTGACATCAATACCCCCCTTCAGCCGAGGATTCCGTAAAGACTGGTTGTAACCAATCACCTTAGCACTAGTTCTATGAAAGCTCACTCTCTACGTATTTGGCTTTTTTGGTGGCTCTCAAAATTTCACACAAAAATGTATACGCAGGATTCGAGGGCGAAAGCTATGCCTAATCTCTGAGTGTCATTACCTAATTATCTAGGATTCCAAATTCCTCACACTAATCTTAGAGAACTAGTACACTCTACTCTCATCTCACACTATTTGGTGGGCTTTTGGAAGAAAATCTACCTAACTCCCAAAACACTATCCAAGGGTTCAGGAAAAGAAGCACTGCTTCTTCTCGACAAACTGAAGACGTTCATCAGTCTTCACTGTGAATCCATTGCAAAATCTACATGTTAGTGAAAATTGCACGAGATTCCAGATTACAGGAATCAACTAGAGGATAAAATCCTTAATGCATTCTCTTACTAAAATAATCTTATTCATGGATGCACTATGTATATATGCTATAAACAAGTAACCTCTTATATTCGTACTTCATGAAATTTCCTTTTCGGGTTACATTCAACTTGACCCTAGATTTAGAACAAAAGGTGAGTGGGTGAGTCGGATGTGGCTTTTGCAGACGACAAAGGTGAGCAGATGAGTCGGAAGTGGCTCTTGTAGATGATTTTTAGCTCCAATGTGAACATTGGAGGTGGAGTTAGTTGTTCTTTTATTTAGGGTCAAGTACATTTGACACGCAACTCCAGGGTTTTCCTAAATGTTGGCATAAAAATTTTTAGTTTTGCTGTATCTACCCCCCCATGCCTAAGTTCTTGCATGTCCTCATGTAGGAATATAAAAGAAGATAAATACAGAAGGGAGTAAGTGGGTAGATATCACCTGGAATTGCTCCTGAAATTTTAACATTCAGCATCGGCCAACCTGATAGTATGCAATATGCAAGAGAAATATGCTTAAAAGAAAAATATGCTATGTATAAAAATGGTATGTATAGATGATGGTAGAATGTGGGGTAGATGTTGAGTTTAACGCCTCCAGCTGAGCGAAAACTCAATCAAATGTATCAGTTCTAGCATAGGAATCGGTCAAGATTAAGAGAAAGATGTGCTCGTATGATCCCAGAATCAGTGGTTCGAAGATGCGAACCAGCTGATTGTGCACCCTTACTCTAAAAAGTCTAGCTATAAGAAAGTATGGAGTGGTGGTGGAAAATATAGTATAATCAAAGGGGGGGTCATGATGTTGATTCAGCTAATTTATCATGTCCAACAATTCAGTAGGAATTTGCTGAAGGAGTAGATCAAAATGTATCTCAAAACCAGAATCTGAGTCATAGGTATCCTCATAAGGATAATTGACACCAAAGATCATGCCCTCTCCAGGCTTTGGATCATATGGGGGTATCCGTTAAAGTAAAAGATCTGTGGGGAGGTCGCTGAAATCCTCATTGATCGTGCGTTCTCCACGTGTTAGAAATAGGGGTTACAAGTAACCTATCGTCGTAGTTGCAAAACACGTCGATCAAATAAAATTTATACCGAAACTCCAAGGGAGTCCCAGGTCAAACATAGGGAGGAGACGTTTACTTTATTGAAAATCACGCTTCATTTCATTTATTTTTGGTATTTTAAGGTTTTGATATTTTTTTGTATTTTTGTAATAAAAGAAATCAAGCAAACGTATCACAAGATAGAGATTTGGAACAAATCTGATATATATTACTTCTAATGTCAATTACAAGACACTATGAAAGCATATATTGAAAAAGGGAGGTGAGAGGAAATCTCCCGAATCGGCTGTTCGATGAGACGACGGTGCTTGGCGGAAGCTCGGATGAAGGAGGTGAGGAGCAGGACGATGGAGGTGAGATGTTGGAGGACGTTGTGTTGAGGAAAGCTTCGGCGTAGCTCCGGAATGGAGGTGAGAAGACGGAGTTGATCTACTACCGGAATGGAGGTGAGAGGATGGCTCCAAGGTGACCTATGAAGGGAGATGGGAAGTTGGAGTATTTGGTGGGGCAGAGTTTCGCTACACTAATAGGCACCTTGAGAGCTTGAGAACAAGCTCTAATGGAGTGTTGGTAGGCTTGCTAGAGCTTGGGAGTAGGTTGGAGTAGAGTAGGCAGATATGGCTTGGAAGGGAGGGGGTGAAGGCCCTTTTATAGTGGTGGAGAAGAGGCTAAAAATGGATAAAGGACCTCTAGCGACCTCCAGATCGTCGTTGGAAACGTTGCTGTAGATAGCTCACCTCCACCCACGCCCATAGCTGGCTTTGCTCGCTTGCAATGAAATAGCGACGGCAGTAAGCGTCGCTGTAGGTCAGTCCAGCTGTCGCTGAAAGCTGGCGCCAACCGCCCCTTGCGCCAGCGTCGCCTGCCCCGCTCTTCACGCGCGCTGACCACGCGCCCAACTGTGTGCGCTTGTGCTGTGCGCTGGCAAGTGCGCTTGCAATGCGCTGGCCCGCGCGTGCGCGCGCGCGCTGCCACTGCCGCTGCCGCTGCACTGAGCTCCAAGTGCCCTCCCAATTGCAAATTGGAGGGGCTGCGGGGAATCGAACCCGTGCTCCTCCTTTGCAAACCTCCGCGTCAACCAATGCGCCTTGTCACCCTTTGTGTCGCGAGGAAGAAATTGGTGCAGAAGCTTCCCAGCCATTGGATCTTGATTCAACGGCTAGGATTAACGGTGTAGATGATGAGGGAGAGTGGGCGGTGGCTGCTGGCAAGGTTTGGGCGGCCTGGATGGCTCCACGTGGCGCCATTTGGGCCGTCCGTCTTCTTCTTCTTGCAGAGGGTGCCACGGTGCTCAGATCGGGATGATTTTTGCGATGCCGGACTGCGATCGTCGCTTCGGATCCATCCGTATGGTTGGATTTTCCATCCGGAACCCATGTGGATGTCGCATTGCCCTGCTGGTAGTTGATCTTCCTCGGGCTTAATGTGATGCTATGGGACTCCGATCTGCACGATTTCAGAGGCGTTAATCTCCTATCGTCATCCTGATCAGTTCTGTATGGTCTGATCGTCCATCCAAGTCCCTGAGATAAATCCTCTCTTCTCCTGACCATAAAAAGGACCTAATTAACTAAAAATATAAACTACTCTAAATGCAAAATGATGCATGCTATGCAATATTTATATCATGATATGCAGTGCCAAGCCTAGGAACTATCACAAATAAGCATTTGATGATGAATTTATACATGTTTATCATACCCCCATGCTTATCTTTTGCTAGTCCCTAGCAAAATTAAACTACATGCTATGTAGAAAATCAAAATTAGGATTAGATCGCTTAGGCCTAAGTCGTTTACTAACAATAGAAAATTTCAACTAAGGTTCTAAACTACGAGGACTCAACAGTACATGGGTGTCTGCCAGAATGCAGACCACCCAAGTTCTCTCCTTATTTGAGAAGGGAAGAAATATATATTTTTTATTTTTCTTCTTTTCTAATTCTTTTGTACTTTTGGAGTTTGAGAGTTACGGGATAACTTTTTTATGGCTACCCGACCTGCCCAAGACTCAAAAAGGATTCTAAGTACTAAGCATCTTTGTGAAAAAGTGATAGACTCACAAAACAACGGTTAAAACGGACTTCGGGTTTCTACGACCCTAGGTGACCTTGCCTAAAGGTTTATCTTTACGATCGGTAGCTTTCTCCCCACTTCTTTTATTTATGGGGTCAACACAAGGGTGAACCCAGTGTATATCTCCCTGGTTTATTCTACTTCCCCGCTTCTTCCCTAAGTGTTTTGGGAATTATTGTGCATTTATTTTTTTTGTGAGCTGGGTTCTGGACAACCAGCCGATGAGCTGTTACCACCAACAACTTTCCAGCCATACTCGTGCGGTCAAGTGTGGTATTTGTATTTTTTTTCTTTTCTTTTTCTCCCCTTCTTTTTTTTCTCTTTTTGAGTGTTTCTCTCTTTTTTTTTTTTTTAATAAGTAGGTGGCTTCCCTGATCTAAGATTTACCTAAAGGCAGTACAACGAAAATGGTCTTGTGGCTGGGCTCTGGACAACCGGCCAATGAGCTGTTACCACCGGCAACTTGCCAGCCATACCACCCAAGTCAGTCCATTAGCTACCCAATTTCCGTAAAAATCACCGGAAAGTGAGTCGGTGCAAAATAGTGTGTGTAGATGGTAAGGCTTAAAGTCCCCCCAAATCAGAGGGCAGGTTGATAAGTCGCATACTTATCATCCCAAATTATTTATCAAATTAAAATAAATTTTAATTGGCGAGGACTCGAGACTAAATCCATATTCGAGTGGGCACCCAAGCTATTTAAGCCCGAAGGCCTGAAGAGTCTAAGTGTTCAGGTCCTATCGTATCATTTCCTAAAGTTAATAACTTCCAAATGCCTAAGTTATCTTTTCCTACTTTCTTTCTTTTTTTTTAATTTTAATTTATTTTATTTTATAAGAAACTAAAAGAAATTCTACGTAGTTAACATAATGATTTCAGGAATAGATTATCCACGCCCCCATGCCTAAATGATGCAATGTCCTCATTGTAAAAATAAAGACATGAAAAGGGCAAAGTAAATAGAAAGTCACCTGAGTGTCGTGAAAATCTGGTTAGCTCCGTAGAGAGAAGGGTGTATACACACGTGCTAAGGTTAATGCCTTCAGCCAGGCATAGCATACATACAAAGAAGAGATTGAGAATTCACAAGTGCAGTTCAGAATCAAAATCAAAATATTGATCCTGAAACCCGCCAGCAGAAGATGTCCACAGATGTGGACAAGATTATGGTGCAGACCCATGCCCCACGGTCGAGTGTTTCTCAGGTTCTCGATGAAAATCACCTAAAACCGAAGGTTGTTAAGCTTGCGGGGCTGGGCCTGCGGTTTTGGGGTGTGCAACCTAAGACCAAAGTGTCGGACAGCAGGTAAAAATGGTTCAATAGGTGCGGTTGTCCACTTAACATCTAGCTCAGAAAAATAATCAATTATTTCGAGCTTGGGTTGCATGTGAAAGATATCATAAGGGTCCTGGTAGAAAGTAGGTGGTTTTAAGTCAATAGGTACCTTTCGATCCAAAATCAAACTTCCCTTAGAATTAGCCTCCCAAATCTTTATTTCAACAATTCTATCCTCCAACATCAAGGGCTTAGGCTTCGGGACCTCTAGCATATTATTCACCCCATATGATTCTCCCAAGTCCAGAAATCATGGCTGAATCAAGATTGACTTGGGCACAAAGATCTCAGAAGTCATCTCTTCAGGGTGCAGATGAGGACTGGGGTCACTGATTGAATCATCAAGATTCGGATCCTCCAAGTTAACCCTAACTAAATCCAAATCTTCAATAATTGGGCTATAAACTGGTTTGTCAGATTCCTCAAGCCCATTTGTCTCACTAAAATCCTCTTCCTTAAGTTCAAGTGAGACTTCGCCAAAAGATTCTTCAACCTCAGAGTCAAAGAATTGATGATCCTCATTTATATATGTCTCAAAATCATTTGTCATTTCATGGTCCGTGAAGACATATTTTTCCTCACTCCCTGGCTCGGGGATCTCGGGTGAATCAATCGGTTCATCCTCGAATGGTTGCTCTAGCCCATCCAGGTCATCCCCAGTCTCAGAAAATGTATCCCCCCTGACAGGTGCCTGAGCGAGTTCAAGCATTGGCTCTCTTGAAGGGGGTTCATCTTGAGCATCATCCCAAGATTTGACTAGTGCAACCACAAATTTCATCCTCAACCTCGATAATTTCCCAAGAAGGAAATCACCCAAGTCCCTATCCCTAACACTTTGGAGAAAATCCAATAGAGAACTATTAAGCTCATCAATCATTTTGATCATAGGCTCCAGTGCTTTAGTGCATGGTGTTGGCTGAGCTTCTAAAGATTGTATAGTGTTCCTCAAATTAGCCAACACCCTATCCTGGATCTGGTTCACCTGAACCGACTGGTTCGGTTCAGGTTTGGGTGGGTTCAGATTAAATCTAGGGGAGTCAAGATGTCGAGGTTCTCGGGTTCCTCCCTGGTAGTAGGTCATCATGGATTGTTCAAAGAAGGGTGATGACCTATTTTCAATGGAATACTAGGGAGGGTAGGTGTTATAATCATTATATCCTTCCTGATTGTAGATCTGGTTGGTTTAATCATCAAAGGATGGAGATCCATAATCATTATAGATCTGGGAAGGATAATAATCATAGTCTTGTTGTCCAGGGTTAGGCCCTAGGCACTGAGATCCGGATTCATATCCCCAATCAATGTCATCCCGGCTAGTGGATGGATAATTATAAGTCAAGTCGGGATAGTAATCATCTTGGGGATAAGTGGTGGTAGGAGGATAGGGTGTGAAATGTGTGTACGATGTGGAAGTGTACATGGTGAAGTAAGGAGGGAAATCAAAAGAGAAAGGAGCCCTGCAATACAAAAATACAAGCCTGTCCTTAGTTTGGGTAGCCTAAAGGACTACAGACTCTCAGAATCCATCCTAAGATTATAGACGATTTACTTTACTTATGTCCAGGCAATCCAACTAGTTAGAAGGAGGGACTGGGGAGAAGGTTCTTCCTTTGGCTTGCACCTCCGGTTCCTAGTGTACCCCCCAGCCGCGGTCGTTTGATGCTACTCCCCTAGCTAGACATCAGATTGACTACTATAAGTAGGTTAGTCGTGAACAATTTCAATCTGGATCTCGACGAGCAAACCAGTCCTTAGGGCCAATGTCTAATCAATTTTAGTTAGGCTTGGGAAAATTGTGCTTCAGGAATGTGATGGGCCCTTTAGATGGGTTGTGCCCTTAATGATCAATTAAAATGTGTGTGTGTGCACAACCAGGGTTTGCAAACAAGGTTATTTAATGATGTGTCTTTTAGAGTTCAACCTTGTTTAATAGCTTTTAGGGTTTAATCTTAGGCATATTCAATCAAGTTTAGGAAAACACTCCAAGTTTTGCAAGCACTGGTGATGATATATTCCTTTAGAAATCAAAAAAAAAAATGTGGAGTGCTTGGTTCAACCCTAAGAATCAACCCTAAGTGGCAAGCTACTTGATGAACCGCTTTTATCTTAAGTGGTGTGGCCCAAACAGTTCAATCAATTAGCCTATTGCACCACTAAGTTAAGGCACACAGAAATTTGGTTAACCTAAAATGATTTCTACTCTTTTATGTGTTGAATTCGTGTACCAGGTCCACAGGTCGGAAACCCAGTTGAGTAGATGAAAAATCAAGTCCGATTATGTGCCTCAAATGTGGGTGTATAGAGTGTGTAAATTGATTTGTCCCACAGAAATATCTTTTTGTTTTTTTTTTATAAGATGTGGGTGAGATGGGTGAAGGTGGAAAATAAGATAAACAATTCTATCCTAGGGTTTATGCAAACACCTAAGTAGATTAGGTCTTGGTTATGATTGTGGCGAAATGAACTAGTGGGGTGGGAGTGAGGGACACTTACAGAGTACTCTACCAGCACTTTACTCCGATCTACCGCACTTGGATCTCCATGCTAGGGTACCTGCAAGACCGTAGATCAAAGACAAGTAGGGTTAGTGCTATGTAAATGAAAAGAAACGCAATAAACAATAAAGTAAATTCCGTTGCCTCCCCGGCAACGGCACCAAAATGATCGTGCGTGCTTCGCGTGTTAGAAACAGGGGTTACAAGTAACCTATCGTCGTAGTTGCAAAACACGTCGATCAAATAAAATTTATATCGAAACTCCAAGGGAGTCCCGGGTCGAACACAGGGTGGCGACGTTTACTTTATCGAAAGTCGCGCTTCATTTCATTTCTTTTTGGTATTTTAAGGTTTTGATATTTTTTTTGTATTTTTGTAATAAAAGAAATCAAGCAAACATATCACAAGATAGAGATCTGGAACAAATTTGATATATATTACTTCTAATGTCAATTACAAGAAACTATGAAAGCATATAAAAAGTGGGAGGTGAGGGGAAATCTCCCGAATCGACTGTTCGGCGAGACGACGGCGCCTGGCGGAATCTCGGATGAAGGAGGTGAGGAGCGAGACGATGGAGGTGAGATGTTGGAGGACGTCGGGTTGAGGAAAGCTTCGGCATAGCTCCGGAATGGAGGCGAGAAGACAGAGTTGATCTGCTATCGGAATGGAGGTGAGAGGACGGCTCCAAGGTGACCTATGAAAGGAGATGGGAAGTTGGAGGAGTATTTGGTGGGGCAAAGTTTCGCTACACTAATAGGAACCTTGGGAGCTTGAGAACAAGCTTTAATGGAGCGTTGGTAGGCTTGCTAGAGCTTGGGAGTACGTGGGAGTAGAGTAGGTAGAGATGGCTTGGAAGGGAGGGGGTGAAGTCCCTTTTATAGTGGTGAAGAGGCTAAAAATGGATAAAGGACCTCTAGCGGCCTCCAGATCGCCGCTGGAAACGTTGCTGTAGACAGCTCACCTCCACCCACGCCCATAGCTGACTCTGCTCGCTTGCAATGAAACAGCGACGGCTGTAAGCGTCACTATAGGTCAGTCCAGCTGTCGCTGAAAGCTGGTGCCAACCGCCCCTTGCACCAGCGCTGCCTGCCCCACTCTTCACGCGCGCTGACCGCGTGCCCAACTGTGTGCACGTGTGCTGTGCGCTGGCAAGTGCGCTTGCAATGCGCTGGCCTGCGGTGCGCGTGCGTGCTGCCACTGCCACTGTTGCTGCGCTGAGCTCCAAGTGCCCGCCCAATTGCAAATTGGAGGGGCTGCGGGGAATCGAACCTGCGCCCCTCCTTTGCAAACCGCCGCGTCAACCAATGCGCCACGTCGCCCTTTGTGTCGCGAGGAAGAAATTGGTGCAGACACTTCCCAGCCGTTGGATCTTAATCCAACAGCTAAGGATTAACGGTGTAGATGATGAGGGAGAGTGGGTGGTGGCTGCTGGCAAGGTTTGGGCGGCTTGGATGGCGCCACGTGGTGCCATTTGGGCCGTCCGTATTCTTCTTCTTGTAGAGGGTGCCACGGTGCTCAGATCGGGATGATTTCTGCGATGCCAGACTGCGATCGTCGCCCCGGATCCATCCGTATGGTCGGATTTTCCATCCGAAACCCATGTGGATGTCGCATTGCCCCCCTGGCCGTTGATCTTCCTCAGGCTTAATGTGATGCTACGGGACTCCGATCTGCACGATTTCAGAGGCGTTAGTCTCCGATCGTCGTCCCGATCAGATCTGTATGGTCTGATCTTCCATCCGACGCCCTGAGATAAATCCTCTCTTCTCCTGACCAAAAAAAGGACCTAATTAACCAAAAATATAAACAACTACTCTAAATGCAAAATGATGCGTGCTATGCGATATTTATATCATAATATGCAGTGCTAAGACTAGGAACTATCACAAATAAGCATTTTACGATGAATTTATATGTGATATTTATATCATGATATGCAGTGCTAAGAGTAGGAACTATCACAAATAAGCAATTTACGATGAATTTATACATGTTTATCACTCATCAAAAATTACTTCATCGACATCAGTACTCATCTTTGATTCATTAGAGACTGACTCTTCTGGCTCCGAGTCGAGCCATCGATTAGTCTGACTAGGATGGTAGGTAAGTCCCTAGCTAATTGTACTCAAAGCTTCACTGTCGTATGAGTTGGGCTCCTCAATGATTCCTACCTCGGGTAGCGATGAGAAGCTCTTCATGGCCTCTAATTACCTCTAATTAACTAGTCTTCCTAGTTAATTAGCTAGGAATATGTTAATATATGGGTTAATTATCAAATAAGGGATAAATAGTAAAGGACTGTAAACTAAGTTAAAAATGCTTTATTATTATCCAATTAATATTATTAATAATTTAATTACTGATTGGACTCGAAATATTATCAGTAATTTATCTAATTAATGTGCTAACTAAGTATAATTTATACCTCAGTATGTAATAACTTAAGTAACATTACTTAATTAAATAAATTAAGCTAAAAAGGTCAAAAATGTAAATTCAAGGTCTAAATATATTAATTATCTTATTTATAATCATATATAAAAAGTTGAAAAAGATTTAAATTAAAATAAACCTTGAAAACCTAAGTTTACATTGTAGTCCTTATGTTTTATTTCAATCGAGTCCTTATTCTTCACTCAAGTCCTCAACTTTTGCTACAAATAAGTCCCTGAAAACTTCTTCTTCTTTCCTTCTTTAGCCTCCCGACGGCTGACGATAGGAGGTGCTTTCACCCACCGATCACCGCGTATCCGACGTCATTCCTTCCTCTCCAAGCTCCTGGAGCTTGTGCTCACCATCTCCTTTTCATCCACCGGTCTGGATGATGCTGCAATCCTATTTTAGGGTTGTGGATAACCTCACCAGCGTCGGAGAAGACATCGGTGGTTACTCCACTCCTAGCCTCTTCTTTGTCCAAATACACCCTCCTTCTCAGCTGCTGTAACCTATAAATACCCCTCCACACCCTCGATTTCACCAAGTTAGCTCCCTTCCCTCTTCTTCACTGAGCTAACCGATAGGCTATTCTTTCCAAACTCCGGCGACCTTCCTCTGCTTCCTCCGTCTTCCTCCATCCATCTTTGATCGCTCTGGATCTCCGTCGACGTTAGCTAAGTCTTTTGACGTAGACTGACATAGGAGTTCCTCTGTTTCACTCCATATACACCCGTCAGACTTCTTCCCTGACCCTCTAATTTCCTCCTCCTTTAAGGACCATCGACGGAGATATCCTACTTCCTTTTTCCAACTAACAGTAGGTTAGGTAAGTAGATTAGTTAGAATAGTTAGTTCGGTAGATTAAATAGGTGTAGTGTCAGAATTCTCATTCATCCTCTTTAGCTCCGGCGATCTCATTGAGCTTGTCTGGAGCAAATCTTTTATCTTTTTAAATCATCGGTCACCTTCTTTAACATTTCATGAACATTTCTATTACTTTAATTCACTAAATTGATCACCTATTCGCCTAAACCACCTTCACCTTCATCACTGCTTCCACTGTCCATGACGAAAGAAGTTGAGCTTACTCCACCTCCATTGGGGCCCTCCATCACTTAACCATCACTTAAGGGCCCCTATCCTCATTTTAGTTTTAATAATAATCATATATAACCTAAACACCTAATTTTATTTAATCTCCTGATCTCGCCATCAATAGCGGCTCAAGAGGAGTTCATATCATTAATTATCCACTTATAATCCATCGCAACTTCTTTTTGATTTGTTTTCTCCAATCAATTGAGTGGGAAAACGGGTCCTGAGCTTAATCACACTTGAAATCTATTCATTGGGAATTCAAAGCATAGCTTTCAAATTAATCGCTAATTGAAGGAATTAATGTGTTCCTGAGGTTCCTTGGGACCTTAGGAAGCTTTTTAGGTCATCAATGGAACATTTTAATGACATTTGTACATTTTAGCGTTTTCCTGGACTCACCGGAGATCCAGTGAGTCAAATGAGCTCTTTAGCCCATAGAACTTTGCGTGAAGCTCCAGATCACTGATTTGAAGGTCACTGATCATTTTGAAGGAAATTATTTGAGGTTTTAATACCTGGTGCTTCTGTTAGACCTTTGCCTTCTCCAACTCCAACAGAGTTGGAGATGATTTTTAGTTAGGGTTTAGCCTCATTTGAAAGGTCTAGAAGCATCAGTAACTTGCCTTGAGGCCAATCCAACAACTCACTCTCTGAGATAGACTTTGGTTTGTTCTAACGAAAAAACTCTTCTAGAATCTCAGGCGACAACCCTGGAACCCTAGGAATCTTAACTAAAACATCCTTCTGAGGTCCTGAATATATTTTTGAGGTGAAAGAGAAGATAACTAAGGCATTAATTTCATCTGAAATGATTAAATTTATTAAGTCAAATTTTAAGGCTAATTGGTCAACCTAAAGTCTGATTCATGGATTTAGGGTTCAATTAGAGGAATTAAGGTGTTCAATCTATTCCTAAGATGTTTTTAAATGATTTAAAATCAATTTGGATGAGCTTTGTTCGATTTTATGGAAGAAATTGATTTCTATTCAGTTTGGGTTGTTTTTAAGCCAAAACTATTGACAGTAAGATTGTGGTGAAATCCAAGTGAATAATCTGCCCAAATAGTTTCTTAACAACCTCTAGAGGTTGTTTGATTTGATTAAATAGGTCTCTAGCCATCTATTGGACCAAACAGAACTTGAATTATAGTTCTAAAGCTCTTTGGCGAAGCTTTTTAGCCTCTTCACTTTCCTAATGCTTCTCAGAGTTGCTCTCCTTCATCTACAGCTGCGGAAACACTCTTTGACTCCATTCAATAGCTTATCTAGAGGTCAAAGGACACTTTGCAAGACCTTAGAGTCAAAACATTATTCTGCAGACAATATGGCCGTGGTGACCTAGACCCTTTCGCCCTTTAAATCGAAGAGATAAACCTTCCCTAAGTATCAAATTGATACTACAATCATGTAGATCAACCTTAGGGCTTTCCAGCAAGCCTTCATTTGTTTGGATTGGAGCTCTATGTTGGCTGGAATCATCAAGTGAAGTCTGGATTGGGAGGGGAATATATAGTCCCACATCGGTGGAACTGAAGCGGTTGCCTTAGTATAAAAGTAAAAAGTGTTTAAGGCCCTTCAGTCGTCAGCGTAGGGTGCATGAAAGAGCATATGGGTGTGTGTGTGGATGCGTGTGGTGCACGTGCCAGAGTGTGTGTGCGCCTGTGGGTGTGCGAGTGTGGGCTCGTGAGAGCGTGTGCATGTGGGCCGGATGGGCTTGAGACTATGCTAAACAGGAATTAAACCGAACTAAATAAAAACCAGGCTTGGACCTAGTAGGGTCTAGTCCCACCCTGAGAGGGGTGCTGTATATCCCCAACCGGTCGAAGCCGCCAACCTTAAAAGCTAATTTTTGGTTCAAAGGATTCAAACCGGTTCGATTTAGAAGGATTGCAAAGGTTCAGAAGGGTTGCAAAGGAAAGGAAAAGATGCAAAAGAAGAGAAGGAGAAGAAGGGGAGAGCTCGTAAGGATTGAAGAAAGGTAGACAAACAAAAGGTTTAAAAGATAACAGGTAGAACAAATAATACGAAGAAAGAATAGAAAGAGAAGACATGTATAAGAGAAGAGCCCGAGAAAGATTGAGGAGAAGAAATAAGAGAAAAATAAAGAGAAAAGAGAGTGAGAGAGAAAGGTAAAAGAAGAAGAGAAGAAAGATAAGGTTGTAGACAAAGAAGAAAAATTGTGATTTAATTTCTTGCATTTTACTAATATCTTTTTGAGCTTAATGTTGTAATAAGGCATATATTCATTTGAATTATTTTTCTTTCCTTAATCTCTTGTAAAGTAAAGAAATTAAAAGAAATAAACATGTTTACTTGTTTGTAAAAATAAATCATATGTGTAAATGTGTTTCCTTGTGGAAGTTTGCATATTCTTTTAATTAGAAATCCTTAAGAAAAATTAATGTTCTTAAAGTAAATTTAATTATAATTCCCATAAGTAGCTTAGGATTAGTGGTGAATTTTAATTAAGATATGCCTCCTAGTGAACGACCTGGACTCAACCAGTTAAAAGAAATAAAATCTAAAATATTATGTTAACTTGACCTTATACTACTTAATCTACATAAATTCAAGTTGACCTAAGTTACTTTCTTTTGCACATAATTAGGCATAATTAACTTAATTAACTATGTTGAGAAAGTTAACGATCAGGTGGCATATTTATTTCTTCGATCAAGTCATCCATAGCTACTTCTGGTCTTCGGATGTCGTGGTTAGGAATAGAAAGTGTCATCTCAAAATCTCTAGCATCCGAATTAGGGCTGTAGGTGAAAGAAGAGTGCAGATCAGAAGATGTTGCCTCTAGCACAGGTTCACCTACAATGGGAAGTGGACAAGGCTGATCAATAGTGTCACATGTAATGTTTGCCTCAAGATCCATATCCTCAAATGGATCTACTTCCCTTATCACGGTTGGGTAATCTAACCCAAGAGGTATCTCCCAGGATTCAGGATAATCCGATTGTGGCTCAGCCCTGGAGATATTAGTCCTTTCCTCAGTTTCTTGAATGGAGTTCTCAGATGAACCCATTTGGAACATTTCCTACTCCTATCTCATATCCAATCTAGATTCTTCTTCCCCTGAATGATCTCCCAGCATCTGCTCCAGAGAATCTCCTATGTGTCCTTTCGGCATATTCGTTTCAGATTTTTTAAGGTCTTCAAGGCTATTTTCCACTTGATATCTCAAAAGCAATAGTTCTTGCGTTTCTCGATTTTGTCCAATTGGCCTTGTTGTCCCTGTTGTTCCCTGAAGGAGCTCCATCACAGCTTGTTGATATGAAATCTAGCTTTGTCTTTGGTTTGGCTCAGTGATAGCTTGGATTTCGTGAAGATAGGATGCGACCTTTTCCTTAGCACTAGCTATAGCCCTCTGCATTCTGTAATGTGGTCGCATATGCACTGGTACCTCTTCAGGGTTACTAGGGGGTGAATCATGTCTACTCATATTCCATGGGTGAGATGCAGGAGTGTGAAATCCATATCCTGGGTTATAAGATGTGGTCCTTTGAGGGATCGGCTTGTTTGGGTCATAATATCCAGGGTTAGGATATGGGTTAACCATTTCGGTTACCCGAGGAGAAGGATTAGGTGAAGCGAAAAGTCATCTTCGCCACCTTAGGTTCTGATCCCAAGGTTGAGCTGATTCGGTGACCCGAGCTCTCAGATAAGCTCGTGGGTCCAGCTCTTCTAGATCTTGATTAGGTCCAGATCCAGGGTTAGCCATTGTGTCTATGCAGATAGAAGATGAGGGTGAGGGAGAAGATGGCCCGGGTGAAGTGACTCACCTCCTTAGGAGTGGCTCCCAAGGTCCAACCAATCAAGGTTTGAGTGACCTCCTTCCTGGCATACACCACCCAACACCTAGGTTGGTGTAGCCAAGCCAAAAAATGCTAAGGCCCTATCAATCAGATGGTTCTTATGGTCGGATGAGCATATTTTTCGTTTTAAATTCGAATTCCTGAAGAAAAATTTGTCGTACAACTGACTGAAAGTGATTCGTGCCTCTCAAGCTAACCCAGCCAATCTGGTTACGAGGGGACTAAGGGGAAGGTTCTTCCTTCGGCTCATGCCTCCGATTCTGTTACCCCTTAGCTATGGTAATTTGACACTGCCTCATAGACTTAGTCACCAAGTTCAGTAAGAGAGGTTGAAGCCACCTAGTAGTATAACAACGAATTCAGGTTTGTTTACATGTTTTAAATTTAATTTGAGCCCATTTTTCTTCAGTTGGGGTTTGCAGTGAGTGGCCCACAAGGTGACCAAGCTCACTAGCTAAACACTAGACTTGACTATGTCTAGGTTAGCCCAAATGTGGCCTTTAGAATGTAACCCTAAAGATATAACCTAGGGTTCATGCAATTCTAGGGTTTTCTTCTTTGTAATTTTAGCAGACCAATGAAACATAAATAATTCTCTGGATAAAATTTAAATCCAAATAAATTGAAATTTTGTAAGTAGATTCCAATTTCAACTGTCTTTTCAGAGAATATTTTTTGTGACTTTTACTATTTCAACTGAATTTCTAGGGATTTTTGAATGTCAGGGGGTTAGAACTGGAATTGTGACCCCTAGTCGATTTTTCAAATTGAAATAGTATCAAATGATATTCAAAAATTTGGGAAAATATGGAAATTAAAGCCAATGAGATCAGCTTTCAAACCCCATCATTTTCAGCCAAAACAAATTTGGAAATTGCTCAGAATTGCCTTTTGAATTTTGAAAATTTTCAAATCTAGGTTAATCTGAGCCTCTTGCACTTCACGAATTTTTTAAAATTTTGTACTTGGAATTTTCTCAAATGAATAGTGTCGTTTGAAAGGTGATTTCAAAATGAAAGTCTAGATCGCATTTTAGAATTTTTCGCCCATTAATTTTTCGGTAATTGAATTTTTAAATAAGAATTTAAAGCCAGGCCGAAAATCAGAGGGTGGTGGGGAAGCTTTTGAAGAGGTGTTTGAATTTGAAATTCAAATTTTCCAGCAAAATGATTTTTTTTTTTACGAAAGAGTTTTTTATTGAAAAGATTTTCATTTTTTTTTTGTTTTCTTCCTTTTTTCTTCAAAACTAACTAACTAATCCTAAGATTCAAAAAGGGAAACTTACTCTAACTACCTTTTTTTTTCATGAAAATAAATAGGTTTTTTTTTTCAAATGGAATTGCTAGAAGGAAATCTAACCTAAGGTTCAAATCAAACCACGACTAAGAAATATATGATGTGCACCTGGTATTTCTTTTCTGTGCTCGTTGTGTCCGTAGATCCCGTTTTTCTTGATTTACCTGCACATCAAAAGACAAGCAGAGGAAGATTTATCAGTGATAATTCTAGAGATAAAAATAAAAAATGACGTTGCCTCCCTGGCAACGGTGCCATTTGATAGAGGCAATTCTTGCGCGTGTTTTGAAAATAGAGATCTCATTGTAGTATAGTGTGCGAAAACGCTTGTTAAAAATAATTTATAAAGATAACGAGACTTGAGTCTCAGTCGTTCGTCCTTGGGAGGCATTTATGGAAATGCAGATTTGAAATTGATCTCACTCACTCTACTTGCTCAAAATAGCATGCCAATTTATGCTAAATACGTATTGTTACACGACATGCTGTTGCCAGAACATCAGAAATTGAAAACATGCAACTTTAATCGCACCAAAAGTTGATAATTAGGCACATGGTGATTTTTAGCATATATATATATATATAAAGATGATGATAATAGAGTTACAAAGCACCGGTAGCGGAATGCTTGTACAGGGAATGTTAAAACTAATAGCTATCAGAAAATGACTGCATACATGAATCTAAGGGGGGATTATGCATGCATCATTGGGGGAGAATTTAGAGCTACACAATTAAGCAGTAATAAAGCAGTAAAACTGTGAAGAACTATAATCTAATCTATCAGAACAAAGGTCATTTAGAGGTGGGCTCCGATGGCCTTTGACTTGGTTGAGAGGAGGAGGGGCGGCCATTGGTGCTTAGGCCGACCTTTGGAAAGAGGTTGTGGAGGTGATCCAACAACTTGGCAAGGAGATGGTGGTCGCCATGGTGAAGCTACTGGTGAAGGTGGAGAGGAGGTTGAATGAAGCTAGCTCAAATGGAGCCAAGAGTGAATGGTTGCAGAGTGCCACCCCTTAGGTCTTTTTATAGACCTAAGGGAAGCTCTCTAGAGAATTATGGAATTCTCTAGAGAGGCCTATGGTGGGAGCTTGTGGGAGAGTGAGAGAGAGGATGGATGGTGGTTCTTAGATCCATCAAATGTGGATCTAAAAATTGAATGGCTCTTGGTTGCTAATTTTAGCAACCAAGGCAACAACACATGCTAGAGAGTTATAGAGAACTCTAGGCTAGGTATTTTTGTGTGGATGGTGTATGTGGGTGTGTGTGGGTCAAGACTTAGGTGGCTAGGTTGATTAGGTTAGGTTCTAGTGGGTTTAGGTCAAGGTAGGTCTCAAATTAGAGTTGTAAACCCTAATTCACTAAGGTAAAGTGCAATTAAACTTAATACAAGTTTAATTGGGTGTGTGGAAACCTAATTGAGAGTAAAATAACTCAATTAAGTTAGGTACAGGTCAAATGGCCTCTCATTGGGTTTAATTGGACAGTGTGTGCTGAGATCAATGCTCAATTGGACTTAATGAGTCCAATTGAATAGACTGAAGAGATTGACCATGATCCAAGTCAATTAGGTTTAGTGAAGACCTAATTAGGTCCTTAGGGAGGTCTAGAGGTGATGTACTAGGGTTAGGGCACCTTAATTTAGGTTCCTAGGGGGTTAGAATTGGGTTTAGGGACCTAGAAATCCAAGATCAAGGCTTGAATTCCAAAATAGGAACTGGAGGACAGTATCAGATGTCTAATAAAGTTGTCAAACATCTTATAGTGAAAAATTAGAAGTCCAGACTTATTATCTAGATGTTCAATCAGAGTCAGGAGGGATTTTATATTCTGTCTTGGGTATTCTGCAGAAATTGGACATTTGACCAAGTGTCTGGACATCCAATAACACTGCAAGGTGGGTTTAAGGTGTGCGAGAGTTGGCTATGGGTTCGGGATGTCCTATAACTCATCTGGACATCTAGATAGAGGCTGGAATTAGGGTTTTAAGGTTTCTTAGGGTGCAATGACCTAATGTAAAAGTGGCTAAGGCTTGGGGAATCTTAGGTTATCCTAAGGCTAGGATGGACCTAAGTTCTTCACAATTTATTGCTTTATTCCTACTTAATAGAATAGCATACCTTAACTCACTTACGTTATTATCTACTACATTTAATATAGATCTTCTGCTCCAGCTCTGTTGCAACACCAGTTATTCTTTATTCTTCAGATCCAAGTTTAGATCCAGCTTCAGATCTAGCTTCTGATTAGCCTATTACTTGTAATTGACATAATGCAACTAATCAGTACATTATAGCATTATTTTATGCATAGCTAAAGGAAAATAGTAAAGGTTCTAGTAATGCTTATGAATGCATGAATTACCCTAACTTATGCTAAGTCCTAGCCTAATTTAGGTTAAATAAGACCTATGATTACTGTGCAATCAGTCACTTTATTTTATTAGGCATAAAAATTCAGTTAACAGTTGCACTTGTGATTTAGATTTCATCTATTTATTTCATAAATTAAGTGCAATTTTGAACTTGTTCACCTTTCAAAAATTGAAATTCAATACAAGTTTTCTAAAGTCTTTTGTAATTAGTTAGAGAGTGGTTTTCGTGAAATTTAATTACTCCCTGTGAATGACTTGAAATACTCAAATTTTGAGAATTATAAATTTTAAAAGTTGATTTGTGTGATTTGACTATAATACGATGCATATTTGACTAAACTCATTTCTTGCACGTCACATGCCTGATAGTATCAAGATTGGCATGACCTAATTTGTTAAGCCATAGAGAGATAGAATCCTTTGAAGAGCTGGTAGTTACAACAGCCTATGGTGAAGGCAAACTGTTGACTATAGGTGGAGCCATCTTATGAAGACTACGTGGAAGCCACAACCTGTGGAGTCCTTCATTGACTTGCCCTTGAAAGAGAACAGCTTTCCTAAGCTCATCCCAACCAAGAATAGAATCAACATGTAGTTCAAAAAAGCATTGATTGTCCTTTGCAAATTTTCAAACAAACAGTACGTTTTTATGAACTTTAGGTACTTGAAGAACTTCATTAAGAGTAAATTGCCTGTTATTATAAGAAAAATGTTTGGTGCCAATGTGATATATATGTTCACCTTCTCCATTGCAAAAATACACATCATTAGTCCCATTGTACTGAAATGTTCAATCCAAGTTAGCAAGTGAATATGTCACAAGATGTGTCGCGCCACTATGAAAATACCATGGCCGGAGATTTGGTTTAGCTGATTCCACAAATTGGGCTCGTAGATAAAGTGTTACAGTATGATTGAATTGTTGATAACATGTAAGGGCAATATGATGTAGTTTTCCATATATTTGGCATTGAACGTTGGCAATTGAAGGTTTTAAAAATGGGATTCTACCTCTAGAACCATAATTTGAGCTTGAACCTCTATCGAAGTTTCTACCCCCAAATTGAAAATTATTTAAGATTCGTC
Organism: Thalassia testudinum; assembly: GCA_037157565.1. Taxonomy (NCBI): domain Eukaryota; kingdom Viridiplantae; phylum Streptophyta; class Magnoliopsida; order Alismatales; family Hydrocharitaceae; genus Thalassia; species Thalassia testudinum. The sequence continues at coordinate 19,949,553 of JAZHRO010000063.1, forward strand.
CTCCCTGATGTGCTCCCTTGGATTGGTGTCATTGTCGACCTCCTCTAGTGGACTGATAATATAAGGCATTAATGGAAGCATCAATTTTGGGTTGGTACCTTAAGAGTCATTTCTCATGAGAAAGTAGGATACCAACTGCTTCTTAGTAAGTAGCAATCTCAACTTTACTAACAAGATAATTTACCATAGAATCATAATCTAGCCCAAGGCCATTTAAAATCACCAAAAGTAAATCCTCTTGATTAAGAGGTTTGCCTAAGGCAACTAGATTGACAAACAAAGATTTGGTGTTACGACCCGAATCCCTACAGCACACGAGACCGGACCGACTCGGTTGATCCGAAGACCCAGTCATCCAACGAGCAAGTAACCAAAAAGCAGTAAAATAAACCACATTCACCATGCAAGCAACTAAAAGTAACAAAAGTATAGCAATAAAGAAGTAACTACAACAGTACTCACCACCACAACGGTAGAAGATTTATACAGGTACAACAATGTAAGGTTTATAATAAAAGAGTATAGAAGTGTAACAAAACTACTCACTACAATGGAAATGGAGTACAACAAAAGGTACAACTATTGGGCTCTACTGGGCCCAGCACCCTCTGCAGCTGTATGCTCTAGCTATTCTACACCTGGACCTGAAAACGGTTATTAGTACAAAACATCAGCGAACGCTGAGTAGAGTGGCACCTAGCTAACTAAAACAGTAAAGGTGGACAGGTAGCTGTTGTTTTCATTTTCTTTCTTTCTTTAACTAATTATTCTTTCTTTCATAACCTGGTTTATTTATCAGGTCTCTTCCTCGATCTCAAATGTTCCTCATGGGAATGATCTTGACTGTAGTCTTTTCTGAAGAGTAGAAGTAGCACGTGCTGCTCCCTTGGCCAGGAGAGTCCCCCGTGGTGGTCCTACACTCAGTCAACCACTCCAAGGTCACTGATAGACGTAACAGTGACTATGGCACATGCGATAACACACGGGTAGCTACCCCTCACTGGCACGTAGTCAGTCGTTTCCATTAACGGGTGCGACCAAAGCACAGCATGAAACCAGTATAGGGCATATCCCTCTCAGTAATAGGGGTCTAGCCCCTAAGAACCAAACAAGGGTCTCGCCCCTCCACAGTCTGCACACCCTCGCCTGACTACCCTGGTTTGCCCAGTGGGCCTAACAAGTCGGTGAAGGATGGCTAGCTAAACCCCAGGCCCTGTGGGGCGGCTAGCTCTCTCCCTACACTAGTATCTCTCCTCGGTACTGTGTACACGAAAGCCAAAAAATTGGTACAAAGTGGCCAATCCTGACCCCAGGTCCCAACCCTAGGGTGGCTAGCTCCGCTCAACACTAAGCAGGGGGACAGTCGCTCTCCGTGGTACCCCGTACTCAAGGGCCAGCTCACCTCCCCAATCACATTTCCAGTTCCATTCCATTTATTTCCAGGAACTCTTCTCCTAATTCCCAGTAGGGTTCATGCTCATGTTTCTCAGGCCAAGCCATACTAGGTTTCATCACTTCAGGTTTATTCGCAGGTAGCTCGTATTTCCAACATTAAATCTTCCATTTCCAATACATATATAGGCAGCTTGTATTTAATTCCAAATAACAGGAATTTACATGCAACAGTTGCTAACAAACAGTACTTTACATTTCACAGGCAGCTGTTATCCAATTATGGGCAATTGTTATTATTCTATTTGCTCATCAAGACTGCAATTCATGCATTCCATAAAACTATTTCAGTGTTTCTAGTCCTAGGATCCATGCCACACCCTAGGATCTAACATTCATTCCAGTATTTCTAGCCCTAGGATTCATGCCATACCCTAGGATCTAACATTCATTCTAGATATGCATTCATGTTTGTAATTAAACTAGGGGAAGCCACTCAACCAGTAAAACCAAGAGTAATGGGGGCTTGATCGGCAGGTCCACGTGCCTCCGCAAACCCTAATTCCGCGACGGAACGAGGTCCTATCACAAGGATCAACCATAAGAGTCCACTTAGAACATGATAAAAGTATTTCAACAGGTAGAGGAACTTATACGAAGAACAGAATCTTAATTGCGAGAATCAGACATCAAACGGACCTTAAACGGGTCAAACACAACAATTGTGATTCAAATCAGACATCTGGAATGCCTTCCAGACATCTCAGAAGAAGTCCAGACGCATACCTCAACTCTGTGCTACTCATCAGACGTCTAGGGACTTTGCTGAACCGTCTGGACTGAGTTCCAGATGTCTGATCACCACTCCGGACGTCTGGAGATGCTTCCCGACATCTGGTGCCTCGCCCAGACATCTGAACTGCGTGGGAGGGAATGTTCCGCACCTTCCCGAAACGAATCCTACACACGCGATGCAAAAATCTATACAATATGGCATGGAACAGTGCCTCGGCGAAATGGCCTGCATGGCCGTATCAGCAAAGGGAGGTGTAGGTCGCGGAATTTACCTTTTAGTCATCTAGAGCCTCCTCTAGATGTCGTCTACGTAGTTTGGATGTAGATCCAGACATCTGATTCTGGGGAAATCCTAGAACCAGAGATTGCCCTCGCCTTCTCACGCCGTGCGTGGTCGCACCGTGCTCGCTCGACCACTGCTCTGGCTGTAGCAGTGTCGGGGAGGACCTCCCCGACACAACTCTCTGCCTTGCGCAAGCGCCGACCGGCCGTGCGCTCTCCGGCGAGCTCTCTCTCGAGCTCGCGCACATGCTCACCTCCCTTCCCCTTGTTGCTCCTCCTCTCCTCCCATGCCGCTCATGCCCGCTCCTCGTTTCCTATTGCTCACCACTCTCTTTGCGGAAGAAAGAAGGTGGATGGAAGTGGGGTGGCATGAGGGAGAGAAGTTGGGTTTATAAGGGTGAGGTTAGGGTTCATCAGCGAGAGGTGAGAGAAGAAATGCTGTTGCGCACTGTCTGCGTGTGGCACGCATGCAGACTCGAGGACGTACGCATAAAAAAAAATTGATTTCCAAACATCTGGGAGGGCATCCAGATGTCTGACCCATGTTTCAGACGTCTTAAGGAGTTTTAATAGTACGAGTCTAAATATTTGGCCTTAGTAATAAACTCTGAAACAGATGAATCACCCATTTTGAGGTTACTTAGCTCAACTATATAGTGAAAGATCTTTTCCCTAGTTTGCGTGGCAATGAAAGACTTAAGAAATGCCCAGATGGACTTGAGAGACGTAAGGTCAACAATCTGAGCAAAAACATCCTCGGAGATGGATGTGATAACCCAACAAGCACTAACTGATCCTTACGGTACCATGTTAGATAATCTTCACTAAGAATAAAGGTATTTCAACTAGAATCAATAGCAATCTTTGGAGGAGTAGAGAAGGTGCCATCAACAAATCTAATGAGATTGCAAAAATTAAGAACAAGCACAAATTATGCTTTCCATAGGACATAGTTTCTTGACTTAAGCTTATATCGAATGCTATGTTGAATAGTGGATTGTGGAGAATCAACAATTCTAGAGGAAGGATTGCTATTCCCAGTCATAGTGCTAGATGAAGCCATGATTAGATTAGTACTTAAGAAGAAAAACCCTGACGTGTGTTGTGGTAGATGTAAAGATCGAATCTATGATCAGATTTGACAAAGACATAGATCTAATGACGAGAACTTGACCTCAATCATTGTCACGAAGAATAGCCACCAATAGATTTGATGTAGGATCACGACCAAACCACCAACACTTTAGGAAGCGAGAAGAAATCTAATCTAATTATATCAGAATTGTGGAGTTGAAATTAAAGGAGTTGCTTTGATGCCATGTTAGTTTGAATTAGTGGAGAATTGTGTTGAGCTTCATAACCCTAGCAAGCACATGAAATGCTCTTTATATAGATAATGTTCTGTACAAATTGCAAGAGTACACCTGATCTTATTTACAAATTTTAACTACAACATATGCTATATATATGTTAACAACAACCTCTACTAGAAGGCATAACATAATGCCATTAGACGTAGAACGTAGCGATAGGCCAGCCAAGTACTTATCCCATTGAACTTAGCCTACTGAGAGTCAACTTGCACATGGTTGAAGTATTTACTCATCTAAAGGTGGAGAAAATAGCACCCTTATTGACAACTTTTGACGTTAGCCATGCTGGATAACACTTTGCACCCATTACCCATTTAGAGCCTAAGTGTAACAATGATTTTTCTCTAGAATCATGAATTATGGTAAGGACCCTTTGCATTTAGTTAGTTCATTTGCAACATAAGGATTGCAAGAATAAGACTTTATTGACCCTTAGTGCTCTTGGTTTTGCAAAAGAGCTCACTATGCCTGTCAACCTACTCCCTACCTAGGGATCATAAATATAACTTCCCCATTGGTCTTTGTCACCTTCAGCTTTGCTGAAGGGCCCTTTGCACTTAGTTGGCCCTTCCCTATCATCAGGAAGCCTATAATCCTTCTTGGTATTTACAGACATTGAGTGCTAAACTCCTAAGAGCAACTTGAAGTAGGTTTTCCATTCATCATTTATGGACAAAGAAGACTGCTTTGAAATCCTAGTTGCATGAAAGGACCTTTTGCACTCATTGGGACCTATTCCTACCCAAGGAAACATGAAGTTCTTGAAACATACCCTAAACATTGGACAAAATTCTTTTCTCTCACCACCAATAGCATCCCTTGCAATTGGAGTAGGTTCAAGACATCAACCTAACCATATCATAGTGCACTTTTTTAGGTCCTCACTTAATTACATTGATGTCCCATTAGCTTGTGATAGGTCAGGACTCAACATATAAATGGAGTTTGCTATTGTGGAAAAGCTCATTCTATCAACCTGTCCTGGTTATTATTGAAAATTATCAAAGATAAGGAAACCAACCCCTACTTAATGTTGTGTTGCTTTAGAAACACGAGATATTTTAGGTAGTAGCTGTAGAACCTTAGAAGGAATTTGGGTCATGGATTAAAAAGTATTTATAAATGGTCTAGTGTTGGTAACACCATCATGAGTCTTAACTAGCCAAAATTAGTCAGATTCAAATGATAAATTCTCCTAAATGATCGTTCAAAGGTCACAATTCCACATTAAATTATCGTGAGAAGTCAGAAAAATGGGGTTAATTCCATTGTTTTACCATTCCATCATTAATAAAAGTTAATCAAGGGATGAATTTAAGGTTAAATGAACTCAAAAGGCTAAAAAGTGGGCTCACATCAACTGAATGAGGGTTTCACCCATTTTAGGGATTAAAATATCATTGAAAACCCTAATTATCAACCTATCGTAAATTGAAAGGGTTCTGGTTGAGATAAATTTAATCTAAACCTCCTAAAAATCCTTGAAAAATATTCTAAGGGTTTAGTACCTTTACTTTGACCATTTGAACTCTTTTTGACCAAAAAAAGAGCTTTAGATGGGAATTTACCCTAATTTGGGGTTCTATGCAATTTGCCTAGTCAAACATAATCAAAACTCAAAATCCAAGTTCATCATTAGAATCCTCGAGTCCAAATTTGGTTAACACTAAAGTTTGAGCCCAATCTGAGTCCATCTTGACATAGTTTGCTTTTAGGGTCCTAAAAACTCTACTTTTCACACATAGACTCGTGACTTTCAATTTTCCTTACATTCGTGTCCCTAACTTCTCATTACCTTTAAAAAAATACCCTTGCCGCCATTAAGGTTTGAACAAAACCTTCAACTCAAACTGCTCACATTTAATTGGAGATTTCTCCTCCAATATGAGGTGGAATCTCTCCAAACTTGGAGAGATTACTCCCATGAAGATCCTCTGTCGATTGAACCATCCCATGAGATCTGTTATTGACCCAAGAGCTTAAGAGAATTCCATGACTTTAGTTGATTTCATTTGCAGAAATCATGAGGAAATCTCATGATTTCCTCACAATTGAAGGCCTCATCAACATCTATTAAAGCTTTACGAGGTCTCACGATCCAGGGTAGCCAAGAATTGACTGAAAATCTCCCTCCTCCTCCGGCATCATCTTCTTTGGCTTCGACGAGTCCCTCTACCTCCTTCATTCGGCCAGGCAACCACCAAATTGGTTGGCCTATGTCCCTCCCCACCTCCTCACGACCATCGCTAGCCAAAGCATGGCCACTCCGTGCCTCTTCTTCGCTGATTCCATCACTGGACTCCACTTTTATCTCTGCATTCGTATCTCAGCCCCTCAAACACCGCTAAGACCGCCAATCTCTCCCTCTCCCTCTCTAGATTCTTTCTAAGTCATTAGTCTAAAGGTTCATCCACAACACACACTGATCCACCCTCGTCTTCCCCGACTCTGGCATGAGCTCCGACGATCTCGCATCAGCACCACACGGCACAAAGCCATAAAGCACCACCACCATGACCATCCACAAGTTCCAGTGACCAAAAGCCCCAAGTTTATTGCGGAGTTTGGCCATTGAAACACACCGCTGGATGACCCATCACATATTTGCCTTCACCGACGTTGTTCGGCCACCACACTTCACCAACTATGAAATCTCTACCACTATTACATTCGTTGTAATCCGATGATCCTTATGAGCATTCCGATTTGGTTCAAGGTCGTGTTTTCTTTATAGGTCGACATCGCCGTTACTGGCCATCTTCTTCGACTTTGTCAATCGTCGTCTGTCAACTAACTACCTCGCCACCACTCCCAATAGCTGCGGCTTGACATGAGGGTCTCGTTTGGGTCCTCAATTGATATAGGCACACAAGCAGCAGCTGCAATCGACAAGGAGTTCATCGGTTGTGACACACGTGAGGGAGCTTAAACCATTAGTCCCACATCATGGACTTCTAAAAATAAAATTGATACATATTGAATAACGTGTTTCAGCTGTTTGGCTTAGCACACATGGGGTGAGGCCCCTCTGTCACCTGCCTGTGCACTCCTAGCTTGTGCCCACGCACGCGAGCCTGGTCCCCAATTCAGATCTGTTTACCTGATTACCTAAATACCCATTATCCAAATTTCAAGAGAGAGAAGGAAGGGAAATTCTAAGGGAAGGAGGGGGTTTTGCACTGTGCTGTATTAAGATTTGTGCCTAACACTTAGGTGCATTCTTGAGGTGATTTGGAGCTTGATAGTTAAGTCGTCTGAGGTCTTCTCAGGACGTCTGATTTGTAAAGGAAATTGGTTTTGGCTGCTATTGAGAAATTGAGCTTTGAGTTGGGAATTGTGGTTACTGTTAAGGATAATTGGTGGTTCCAACCACCATTTTTATTCTCTTTGTTTTTATCGTGAGATACAATTCTGAACATTAATTGATTATTCTCACGTTTGTGATTGAATATTACTTACATATTTAGTTTTTATTGTTGTGATTTGTGGATTGAATTGCTATATTTGCTCCCTACGGATGACCTCGGAACTCACGATTTTTCAAGCACTTACAAATTTTAAGTGTTGTTACACTTTTATCGTGTATACTATGATGAATCTATTTTCCAAAACATGATCAAAGCACTACCCTAGGAAACATGAATTGCTTGAAACATACAGTGAACATTGTGCATAGCACTTTTCTCTCAGCACCAATCGCATCCCTTGCAATTAGAGTAGGTTCAAGACATCAACCTAACCACATCATAGTGCACTTTTTTAGGTCCTCACCTAATTACGTTAATGTCCCACTAGCCTGTGACAAGTTAGGACTCAACATATAAATGGAGTTTGCTTTTGTGGAAAAGCTCATTCCATCAAGCCATCTTGCTTATTATTGAAAATTATCAAAGATAAAGAAACCAACCCCTGCTTACTGTTGTGTTGCTTTAGAAACATGGGATATTTTAGGTACTAGCTATAGAACCTTAAAAGGAATTTGGGTCGTGGATTGAAAAGTATGTACAGATGGTCTAGTCTAGCCAATCTCATGGATCATTTAACTCTACACTATAGAGAGAGAAAGAGAACTAGGAGAAATTTAGCCACATTCACCATAAGAATGGATTGCATCCTATAATGGACTACCATCTTTGTTCACTAAGGGATCATTTGTTAGTAGAGGTTGGACTGTTGATTCCTTGTTCGATAAGCCAATGCTGAAATTTGGCTTTTGAATTTTGAATAGTTTAGTTCCACTTTAAGGACAAAATTAATCTATTCCCTAGAAAAATTCATATATTTCCTTCAAGTGACAATTCCAGCACCCATAGACAAAAAGACATTATGCTGTCTCCTAATTCCATTTTTTAGTTATAATTCCTCTATTAATTCCATTTTTGTAATATTTTGTGGAAATGCTACCTAGGTATTTTTCCATGTTGTAGGATCAATTTCTTTCTCCCCAATATTTCTTTGTGCAAGCATGTACAAGCTGAAGGGTGAAGTACTTCTTGGGGGCATCACAAAAACAAGTAAACTGACCATTTAAAACTTCGATTCAAGAAAGATTCAATACCCCAAATTGAATAACCAAAGAATGAAATAGCCTAACTTGGAACCACATGTCTAGGATCCCACAAGGTAGAAATGATACTTTCATAGGTGACATAGCACAACATGCCACGTGTTTTTCCTTCCACAATAAGTCCCAACATATAGGTTGGGACCCTTCACATTGAAAACACCCAACCTGTAACAACCTAGTCCTAGAGGATTGAGTCAAGAAATCCATGCCAAAACTAGATCATGAATTCATTGTCCAACAATAAGTAGACACCAAACACTACTAAGCAATAATAAGGTAGAAAAGAACCATAACAGTCTATTTCACATTTAAGAGCGCAAATGGAAATAACAAATAAAGATAAAGGATCTAATTTAAGGTGCTACAAAAGTAAGAAACATCTACAACTACTACAAAAACTTGCTCAAAACAAAAGAGGCTACGGTGGTAGAAAAACACCGATGCAACCCCCCAGACTCGCTACATTTCTAGTTGAAAGTCAATAGGGGACAACATGAGCCAAAAAGCTTAGTAATGTGTCAACAAGTTATACTAGAAAGACGTACCAAGTAGGTAGGGTGTAGAAAAGGGGCAACCCTATTATTATTCACTTAATGGTTTACTTCTTATTCCTTCCTTTTTCTCTATTCAGTTGGCAACATTTTTATTTTATGTTTTCACTTGACTTGAACCATCAAGACATGGGGCAAGATTTGATGAGCTATAGTAGGTGGCCAACATGAGATACCTTGCTTACTCCTAACCAAGCCGTGACGCGACATACAACTACCTACCGAAGGGAGTCTATACCCTAGAGTGATTCTAGCATGCGCAGAGTCAGATCATCCCCACTCACTAATCCACCATCATTTCATTTTATTCCAAACCATGCACTAGCTTTACTGATACACAAGGTGCTGCCTATCTTGACTGAGGCATCGAGGAGGCATGCAACTCTCCAACTTAGTTTGTTTTAAGTTTTTAATTACTTAGACACCTCTTTCACTTGACAAGTGTCATTTCTTGATGCAACTAAACTCCTTTAATTCATCAACAGTAAACCATTTGTTTTCCAAAATCGTCAATTATTCTTTCAATAACTATTCTTTACAGAGTTAAAAGGCAAGTATTTATCAATTTCACATTTGCACATAATATCTCATTTCCATGATTCTTTAATGATTTATCAAGCATGCAGAATCCAATTATAGTAATAGATCAATAGGAGATTATGGACTTAATTATTTTACAAACTATGCTTAACAATCATGAGGTAGATTAAGGCACTATCAATTGTTTATTATAGTTCACCATTCATCATTTAAAGTTTTGGGGTTCTTAACAATGAAAAGGGGGGAATGTATATGGGACTTCCGAAACTAGGAAGAGATGGATTAAATCAAATAGTGAGAATTCTAAAATAGTGGGGAGGACACTTTGCCTAGAAATGAGTGTGTTCGAGGTCCACTTGATCCACACTTGACCCTTGATCTATGTTCCACAGAGTTTGGATGGGGACAAGGCAAACTCTAGCTTTTTGATGTTGTGCTAAAACGGAAGGATTAAGTACTTGGTCTTACTAGCAAGGTTGCAACCAGTGGACTCTATGCATACTCCACTTAAGATGCCAAAGCACCTACAACATTGTCACTTGCACACATGGCACACAACATCAAAAATGAACTTGTAAAATATCCACATATGAGAGACACCTCTGCACTCACCCTTAGACACACACCCAGTATACAAGTATTTCTATGATAGTAGCCTACTTATGCGCCACATATTTTTGCATTAAAAACATATAACAAGTACACTTATGTGTATAATTACAGATACACCTTAACACAATGGGACACCAAGTTGACCCATCATCACCTCCTTCATCTACCCCCGCTTCCCCTTCTATGCAAAAGATTCCAACTTGGAAAAATTAATGAAACTGAATTGCATGGAGCTCCTACTATGTTTAGGATCTCAAGAACAGTTAAACAACTTCTGGGTCACCTTGCCTTCCAATCTATTCAGGTTCTCCTACACCCCATTGTATAATTTATACAAAAGAGAAATACTTGTAGCTAAAAACATTGTAAGTAATATATGAAGCCATAAACCATTAATATGGGCCATATGGGTAAGGTTCTAGATTTCAAATGTAGTTAATGGGCTGATTAAAAGTTATAATTTCTTACTTAATAATGGATTACGAGCTTGGGAACGTAAACTTGGCCATGGAATCTTTAAAAAGATAAGTAATACCCTTGAGCTATCGACAAAAGGTTATATAATAAAAGTTGAGGGGCATGAGGTGATATAACTTGAGTTTATGAACTCTTTACTAATTAATGTTTTGGGTGGAGGGACCTTAGTGAAAAATTTCTAACCATTATATAATGTGAGAACAATTAAAGATAAAAACAAACAATTGGCATTTGCTTCCCCCTCAAGTCTCTTTCCTTCGTCCCTATCAGTGGAGAGCTCTAGCATCACCTCCACCTTGCTGCCACTGGCCATCCAGCTTCCTCCCCAACTACCAGCATTGCCACCATCACTGGAGAGGCTATTGTGCTACTACTGCTGAAGCTGCAGCTGGCGCTACTTTTGTGCATGAAAGGAAGAGTAATGAAGAGAAGAGGAGAAAGGGGTCTCACTCAAAGGTAGGGATTTCCCTCTTATTTTGTATCTTTGTTTTGTGTAATTAGGAGTAGAAAGGGATTGATTTGGATCCAAAATCAGTGTTTGAAATGGGGGATGTTTAGGTGTTGCATGTTGAGTTCTATTCCATGGTTTTTTATATTTGTGGTAATAGGTCTTCCCAAGTTAGGGGTTATCTTAAGGTTGTATGGGGGATTTGATGGCTTCGTAATGTTCTGTGCATGTGCGGTAGATAGTGGTTTATGTTTCATGAGATTTAGATGAGTTAAGTGGGTGATTTGAGGCTTGGAATCATGATTTTGCAGTTTTGGAATTGGCCTACAGCCTTACATAACATTAGGTAGCTGCTGGAGAGCCTCCTAACGTTAGGCAATAGGTCCCTAACATTAGGTAGTATGTTAGGGTTGCTAATTGGCCTAAAATTAGGGTTTCTAATGCTAGGAGTCCTAAGGAATGATAGAGGCTAGTTTATAATCTAATTAGAGGTCTGATAGGTGCCCTAATAGGGGAGAAAATGGTTAAATTGCAGTTTAACCCAAGATGGGTTTAGAGAGTCTTTAATGGAGCATGAAGCTCTCTAATGGATTAAAAGCAATCTAAATTGGCTAAGTAACAACTTGAACCCTATATGATGAAATCAATGACTTGATTCAAGTCTACTTAAAATAAACGCTTGGATCCTAAGTTCTTGGGTAAAGACCCAGGCGATCTAGTAGGTAATTAGGGTTGTTTGATCTAGTTCAAACTAGGGGAAAAAGGACCATGAAATGATTAGGTCGAATAGGTGAGATCATAAGGTTGTACCCTTAGACTTGGTGAACCATGGGTTCACTGCTTGGGTGGGGGACCCAAGGTGTTGCGGTAACTAGAGGCTACCAAGCATTTTGCCATCTAACTTGGAGGGTTCTTAAATTTGTTGAAAGGCCATGAGCTATCATCGGTGCTTGGAACTTGGATGTACCTGAATCAAACTTGATGTAGGGGTACTTGTGGCTCTAGGCTTGGCTAGTGCTCGCATGCATAGTGAGGGAATGCCAGGGTACATGTGACTAGAGGCTCACATGGCACCCGTGGATATGGAAGTGCTAAGATACTTTGATGGATTGGTTGAGATCTCATCCAATGGTGGATTGAGAGGGCACACTCGAGGACTGTGCTCCTATGGGCAGCTACTCCTAACAGGAGCATTGGTGTGGCTTGACAATTCTAGCCAATCCTATGATGATCTGGTTTGATTTATGACTAGTCATTGATGGACACGAACCAAGCTTGTGCTTCGTGGTCATAAGGGATAGACTTGGGTAGCTCCCAAGAGGCCCGACTCTTCTGACTGATGTCAGCAACGCTCTTGATACATCGAGAGTGGAAATGCCTTTCTCAAGGATCAATAAACTTGCTAGCCTCTCCCATAACCAATAAGTGACTATCAGGTTGGAATTCAATGGAAGGGATGCATTTTAATCTCCTCTCGTAGAGAGGGATGATTCCCAGAATCTTATCACTGAGGCGAGTGAGAGAATGAGTTATACTAATCAAATCATGAGGATCTGGGGCAACTTGATGAATGGGTTATGGACCATGGTGATTGGTCAGGTTAGACCGAGTTCAAGAGTCAGAACCTGGGGTGTTAGGTATGGGCTAGGGATTTAGTTAATTAGTAAGGTCGAATACTACCTTGTATTTTTTATTGCAGTACAGTAGAGGTTTCTTCCCTATTGGGCCGATTGGTTGATCCCTACTTTGTGACCTAATTTCAGGTGTTTACTATCATGTGTCGTTGACACTCAAGATCTATCATTACGTGGTGATGAGCGCAACTTCGTACGCGAAAAGATTTGAGTTAGAAAACCCATCATCGTAATGCGTAGCAATATGCTACCAGATAAAATTTATAAGTGAAACTCGAGGTGAGTCCCGAGTCAAACACGGGTTGGCGAACATTTGGTTTTGAGAAATCCGCATTTCGCTTTTATTTGTTTTTGTTGTTTTTTTATCTTTTGTTGTTTTTTTGGAATTTTCATAAGACAGGAGATTAGGTTGACTGCATAATTATCTAGCTAATCTACTTACAAAGTAAGAAAGAGAGAGAGAGACAGAGAGAGAGAAAATATCAATAGTTAGCTAAACAATGTTTGTTATAGATATGAAACGGAAAGCTACACTAGAAAGTAGTAAAAGATAGAATGGGTTGAGAAGAGTCCCCCTCGACGGTCGATTGGGGGATAGCTCACTCTGACGTCCCCTGGATGAAGGTGACGGCAAGCTAGAGGAAGGAGAATGACGGCGGGGAAGGAGGATAGGGCAGGATGGTGTCGCAGCAAGGATCTTCTTTTGGAGGTGGTGAGCGGACGACCACTGGATGCTGCACGAATGGGGGTGAGAGGTTGGAAATATTTTCGTTTTCTACTCCAGAGGAGCATCTTGGGCTTGGGACAAGCTCTCTCTAGAGCCTTGGAGGTAGTGAGGGAATGAAAGGAAGAGATGAAGAAGAATAGGAGGGGTTGGGGTCCTTTTATAGTGGAGGAAAGGATCCATTTTGTACATAGGGCATTTTGTGACAACCATAAACATCGTAGAAGATCTACCGCAAGTGTTGCTAAAGCACCAGCTCACTCACCTCACATGCGGCACTTGCACGTGTGCTCCACGCACCCGTGTCACGAGCGCCCGTTGGTGATTGCTGCCTTCGCGCGCAACGTGCTCCGTGCTGTTGCGCATCCGTGCTCTTACATGAGCTGGTGCACTGCGTGCACTCACACTGTTGCATGTTGCGCGCATGCGATGGTGCATGCATGCCCATGGGCTGCTTGGATAGTGCCATGTGGTGCGATCTGGGCCATCAATCTTCTTTCCTTTGTAAGGGCAGCTACAGAAGTTCGATTGGGTTGATTTTTGTGTTGTTGGGCTGTAATCGTCAACCTGAATCCATTTGTGAGGTTGGATTTGTTGTTGGAAGCTCTGAATTGTGTCACCTAGTCCCTTGCCTGTTAATCTTCCTCGGACTGCATAAGGTGCTACGAGGCTCCAATCAAGATGATTTCAGAGGTGTTGGACTCCGATTATCGTCCTAATCAAATCCGTATGATCGAATTGTCAATTCGAGGATTCGAATTAATGCTCCTTTTCTCATTGGCATAAAATGATACAATTAACCTAAAATTTCTACAGACTGCTCTAAATGCAAAATGGTGCATGTTTTGCAATATTTATAATATGGAATGTATATCTAAGCTTAGGAACATGCATAAATAGACAGTTTATCCTAATTAAATGTGTCGACATCATACCCCCGTGCCTATCTTTTGTTAGTCCCAAGCAAAATAAAACGAAATGCTATGTATAAGAAAGAAATTAGGATCTAATTACTTTGGTAGAATTTGTTGATTGCATTAGAAAATTTCAACTAAGGACCTAATTATAAAAACTCAACGATGCCCGGGTGTCTGCCAAAATGCAGACCGCCTAAGTCCTTGCCTTATAATGAAAAGGGAAGGTACATTTTTTTTTTCTATTTTTCTTCCTTTCTAGTTTTTCTTATTTTTGAGTTTAGGGTTTTGAGGCAGCTTTCTACGGCTACCTAGCCAACCCAAAACTCGAAAAGAACTTTAAGTTCAAGACAACTTTGTGAATATGATCGACTCACTGAGCGACTGTTAAAATGGACTTCAAGTTTCCACAATCCTAGGTGACCTTAAGAGTTTCTACCTAAAGGTTTATCTTTTTGATCGGTAGCTTTTTCCCTACTTTTTTTTTATGGGGTTAGCACATGGGTGAACCCAATGTATATCTCTCATATTTATTCTACTGCCCCAGTTCTTCCCTAAGTGTTTTGTGAATTATTTATACATTTCTATGAGTTGGGCTCTGGACAATCGTCCAATGGGCTGTTACCTACGGCAACTTGCCAGCCATAATCATGTAGTGAAATGTGGTTTATTTTTCTAATTTTATTTATCTCCTTTTTCTATTTTTTTTATTTTTTAGTATCATTTTCTTCATTTTCTATGTTGGTGGCTTCCCTGATATAAGATTTACCTAAGTAGAATGATTATGGCCATGTAGCTGGTCTCAAGACAATCGCCCAATGGGTTGTTACCCACGATAAGTTGCCAGCCATACTACCTTAAAAAGTTCATTGGCTACCTAATTTCCATAAAAATCATCGAAAAGTTAGTACAAATAGTGTGTAGATGCCTAGACTTAAAGTCCCCTCAAATTAGAGGGCAGGCTGATAAGTCATGTACTTATCACCCTAATTTATTTACCAAATGAAAATAAAATTAACATACTGAGGACTTGAGACTAAGTCCAAATTTTAGTGAACACCTGGGCTAATTAAGCCCGAAGACCTAAAGAGTCCAAGTGTTCAGGTCCTAAACTATTGTCTCCTAAAGTTAACAGCTCCTAATGCCTAAGTTCCATTCTCGTAATTCTAATTTTTTGGTATTTTTTTTAATTTTCACTTTTTTTATAAAGAAAATAAAAGAAATTCCACGAAGCTAACAAAATAATTTTAGGATTAAGTATACAACCCCCCTAAGCTTAAATGATGCAATGTCCTCATTGTAAAAGTAAAGACATAAAAAGGGTGGAATCAACAAAATATCACCTAAATATCGTGACAATCTGGCCAGCTCTACAAAGTGAAAGGAGTATACACACATGCTAAGTTTATTTGCTTTAGCTAGGCAAATATACAAACAAAGAAGAAATTAGGAATTCACAAATGCAAGTTAGGATCAGAATTAAAAGATTGATCCTTAGAACTGCCAAAAGAAGATGTCCACAGATGTGGACCAAGTTGTGGTGCAAACCCACGCCCCAGAGTCGAGTGGTTCTAAGGTTTTGGATGAAAATCATCTAGAACCTGAGATTATTGTGTTTGCGAGGTCGGGCTTGTGGTTTTTTGGTGTGCAACCCAAGACTAAAGTGGTAGACAATGGTTAGATCTGATTCATTGAATTCGGGTGTCCACATAAACTTCAGCTTAGAAAGGTAGTCAATTATTTCGAGCTTGGGTTGCATGTCAAAGATATGTCATAAGGGTCCACGAAGAAGGTAGGTGATTTCAGGTCAACAAGAATCCTAAAATCCGAAATCATCTTTCCCTCAGAAGTAGCCTCCCAGATTTTCATTTCCAAACTTCTGTCCTCTAAGTTTAAGTGCTAGATTTCTGAGACATCAAGCATATCATTCACCCCATGTGATATCTCCAAGTCCAATAATTGTAGCTAAATCATAATTGACTTGGGTTTGATAATTTCAAGATCATCGCTATATTCTTTAGGCTATGGAAGATAAATGGGGCTACTGGTTGAATCTTCTAATAAATCAAGATTTGAATCCTCCAAGTTGGCCTCAATCAAATCACAATCTTCGATAATCGAGCTAGCAAATGGTTCATCAGATTCCTTAGGCCCATTTGTCTCACTAAAATCATCTTCCTTAAACTCAAGTGAGGCTTCACTAAGAGATGCTTCACCCTCAGGATCAAATAATTCAAGATCATCATTAATATGTCTCAGAGATACCTATCATTTCCTGGTACTTGGAGACATATTTTTCCTCATTCCCTGTCTCTGGGATCTTGGGTGAGGCAATCGGTTCATCGTCAATTGGTTGCTCTAACCAAACTTGGTCATCCCCGATCTCCTAAAATGTGTCCCCCCCAACAAGTGCCTCAGCGGGTTTAGACATTGGTTCTCCTGAAGGGGGTCATCTTAAGAATCGCCCCAAGAATGGACTAGGGCAACCACAAATTTCATTCTCAATCTTGACAATTTCCTAATTAGAAACTCACCTGGGCCCCTATCCTTAACATCTTGGAGCCAATCCAAGAAAGAACTATTAAGTTCATCAATCATTATGATCATAGGCTCCAATGCTTCAGTGCATGGCGTTGGCTGAGCTTCTAAAGATTGTATAATGTTCCTCAAGTTAGCCAACACCCTATCCTAGACTTGCTTCACTTGATCTGAATGGTTCGATTCAGGATTGGGTGGGTTTGGGTTTAATCTAGGGGAGTCAAGAAAATGAGGTCCTCCCTAATAATAGGTCATTTCAGGTTGTTGAAAGAGAGGTGGTGACCATTGTTCAGCATAATCTAGGGTAGGGTAAGAGTTATATCCTTCCTGATTGAAGATCGAGTTGGTTTGTTCATAAGAGGGTGGTGATCTATAATTTGTGTAGGCATGAGAAGGATAACAATCATAGCCTTGTTGTCCAGGGTTAGGCCCTGGACACTAAGGTCTGAAACCATATCCTCAATCAAAGTTATCTAGAAGAGGAGATGGGGAATCATAAGTCGATTCAAGATAGTAATCATTTTGAGGAAAAGTGGTGGTAGGAGGGTAGGATTGGAATTGTGTGTAAGGTGTGGAAGAAATACATGATGAAGTAGGAGGGAAAACAGAACAGATAAAGGTGCTCTGCAGTATAATCAACCAAACCTATCCTTAAGTGGGTTAGCCTAAAGACCTACAGACTCCCAGGACCCATCTTGATATGGCAGAAATGATTTGGTCTACATCTATCTGGTCAATCCAGCCAGTTAGAGGGAGGGGTTAGGGAGAAGGTTCTTCCTTTGACTTGCGCCTTCAGTACCTTTGATGCCCCCCAACCGCGGTCATTTGATGCTATCCCTTAGATTGGTGGCAAATGGACCAGTAGAAGCAAATTAACCGAAAAAAATCTCAGTTGGAGCCCCAAAGGGTGAGTTAATCCCTAAGGCCAATGTCTACTCAGTTTTAATTAGGATTGGGATGATTGTGCTCTTGGAATGTGATGGGCTCTTTAGATGGGTTGTGCCCTTAATGATCAATTCAGATGTGTGTGTGCACAACCAGGGTTTTCAAACAACATTATTTGATGGCACGTCTTTTAGGGTTTAACCTTGTTTAGTAGCTTTTAAGGTTTAATCTTAGGTGTAATCAATAAAGTTTAGGAGAACACTCCAAGTTTTGCAAGCACAGGTGTTGATATATTCCTATAAAACTCAAAAAGAATGTGGAGTGCTTGGTTTAGCCATAAAAATCAACCCTAGGTGGCAAGCTACTTGATGGATCAGTTTTAAATTGAGTGGTACGGCTCAAATAATTCAAGCAATTGGCCTGTTGCACCACTTGATTACGGCACAAAAGATATTTAACCTTTTCAGATTTCTACTCACTTGTTTGTGTGTTGAGTTAAGGTGCACTAGATCCATAGGTCAGATTCCGGTTAAGTGGTAAAATTAATGTGATTGTGCACCTTAGGTCAAAATTGTGGTGTTTAATGTGTATAACTTTCAGTAAATCGCACAATCAGATAGTTTTTTTTATTTATTTAATAAATGTGGGTGGGTGAGGTGAGTGGAGTGACAATGAAACAACCAAGATCTAAGCTAGGTGATTGCACAACAATCATAGGCCTAATTAGCCTGAATTAAGGTAGAACCTAGCTTAACATGGACATTCTGCATGCATAGACATCATACTTTGCATCTTAGATGATTTATATGTTTTATACAAAATAATGTGCTATTTGAGAGGTATTATTAATTAGAAGTAATCCAGGGTTACGGATGAGCGATCCAACCTTATGGATCTATTCGGAATAACGATAAGAGTCCAATGCACCCAAGAGCGCATCAATCAGACTCCCGAACACCCTATGGAGTCCACAGAAGAAGTAGGAGCCAAGGGGGAAATTAAAGAATATTTGGACCTTAGATGACAAATCCAACCATGCAGATGGATCCAAATTGGCATTCGTAGTCTAACGGTGCAGAAATCAACTTAATCAGAGGCCTACGTCATCAAATACAAGAAGAAGATGGACAGCCACATTGGTGCCATGTGGGCGTGGTGAGGGGGTGGCTGCAATGGCTCACATCCCCCTTGTTGTGCCTTCACCACGCTCGCAGCAACACGCGTGCTGCTGCGCGTCCTCTAGCAATGCCCCTATGTGCCCACGTCCTCTTCTGCTGCGCACACCTAGCACCAACATGCCACTCGCACATAGCCAGCCTCCATCTTCTTCTTCGTTTTCTCCTCCAATAGACTTAAGGAAACCCAAAGTCATCGTGGTCCTCCTTCCTTCAACCGCCTCATCTAGCCTCGAAGCTTCGTGCCATCAACGTCAACGAATCGCCTCAACCTTAGGAGCTCGGCCACACCTTCTGAAGGCCGATAGCAGCCAGCCTGCATTGGCGAGCTGCCGCCACCATTGCTGGCCTTCCTTATCGTCAGCGAGACCATTGACGATCGTTCGACGTGCCGTCACCGCCCACATGTAGCCTTCGTCGTGGCCAATCACCTCTGAGCTCTGCACACCCGACCACAGCTTCCTCATCACACACGCACAAAGGAAGCAAATGCTGTGTTTCATGTTATATTAATATTTACATTCACATGCCATTGCCTCTATTTTTATTTTGAATTTATTAATTAAAAATTATGGCCAATTTATGCAAGTGGCCTCCCTCTTTCTCATAAATGCCATTTCAGCATGATCTCTTATTGTTTGCTTAATCTGAAGGTGGATTTGCCTCGATTTCTTGACGAAATTAATCGTAAACATCTGTTTTTAACCTGTGCAAGTTTAAGTCGGGCATTGTTTCCCTTTGGACATGACCCGCTCTCATTTGAGTGGTTTAATTTTAATTCTAATTCTTTTGATTAGTCGATTTTCCACCACGTAGAAATACAACGACAAATCATCTTAATCATCATTTTCGAAAGTGAAAATCAACTTTTCACTTGTGCTACTAGGAAACTATTAGACAGATAGATGTCCCTCAATAGTGTCTCGAAAAAGGTAGATCAGTTGTTGCTTATGTGGAAATTCCTTCTTTTTTCTTTGAAAAAGATGATGAAATCTATTGAATTTATATTTGTTATTTTTATAGTTGGCCTAGCATGTTTGGTCTAATTAGATTGTGCTTGATAATAGTCCATTGCATCCTTCCTGTTGCATTGAATAAGCAATCTTGAATATGTAGAGGTGCTAACTAAAATAAGAGATTTATCAATTTTACAGCAATTTTACATGTATCCTCTAAAAGAAAATTGCCTTGTGATGCAAATGGTCAAAGCAACTTTTACATTTTTCAAGTGTAGAAATACTAAATAAAATTAACATAACTTCTTACATTCGAGTGCCTATTTGCATCAAGGATTGTTGATTTCCTATAGTAGTTTTCTTTCCTTTGAATTTAGTTTCACTAAAAAAGTAGTCAACAAAGAAAGACATAACCTTGGGTGCCTTTATTTCTCTTCATTTGCTTATTGCCTGTCCAGGTCATTATGCAACTTTTGAGGACCAGAGGCTGGAAACCCCTGGTACACAAAAAATTCTTTTTAAATTGCAGTGAAATCGCATACCTCTATGACAATGCTGAATGCATTTTTGTAAGTGAGCCTAGTGTTTTGCAACTTAAAGCCCCTATTAAAATTTTTGGAGATCTCCATGGGCAGTTTGGTGATCTTATGTGCTTGTTTGATGAGTATGGTTCTCCGTTGTTGGTAGGGGAAATAGGGTAACTCTTCTTAGTGCCTTATTTTTTAAAAGATGAGATGGAATTTTGAGATTATGTTTTCCTATTAATAGCTTTGCAGGCAAACAGAAGGTTATCATCAGTGGAGTTTTCTACAGCATGTAGTTTCTTGCTCCACTTTCTATCATATTTGACTGATTAACCCCTTAAGCCTTTCACTGTGGCATGCTATCCCCATCTTTTTTAGGATGGGGAGATGCCAAATGAGATAAAGATGTAGGGGCCTAATTTTTCTTTTCTCGATCCATCCATGATTATTTTATGGTGCCATTTGGATGGGGAAATAGGGAATACTTTTTCCTTTTTGGGCCTTCTTATACTGTCACTAATGTGCATATATCTAAATAGCTAAAAATGTCTATTAATACATGTTCTTAGTGTCATATTAGTATCATACATTGTAAATATTGCATAACATGCATAATCATGCATTTAGGTCAAGTTGTATAGATTATATAGTAATTGTCTCCTTTTATGGTCAGGGACAAAGCAACCTTTTATTGGGGCCTCAGATCGAAGATCCAATTATACGGATCTGATCAGGGTGACAATTGGAGTTCAACGACTCCAAGATCACCCTAATAGGACATCCGTAGCACCAGATAGAGATCGAGGAAGCCTAAAGATCAATGGCCAAGTTGGTACCAATCTACACTTCGGATGACAAATCCGACGGCACGGATGGGTTCGGATCGATGATCGCAGCCTAATAGCATGAAAATCGGTCCAATCCAACATCTGTGACACCATCTACAACACATAGAAGATGGACGGTCAAGATGGCACAACGTAGCACCATTCCAACTGCCCAATCGACCTAAACGATCGTCGCTGCATCTCTAAAGGATCTCCACCGTTTGATCCTAGTGGTTGGATCTTGATCCAACGGCTAGGAATGACCCAGATGAGTTGCTCACACTCACTTAAGACGAAGGGGCGTAGACGATTTGGGTCATTGGATCTTGATCTAATGCCTACGAGCATGCACACTTAAAATCAAAACCGCGATAAAGTAAGCATCGCAGCACAGCGGTCTAGTGGCATTGCGTGAGCGAGCGACACGTGTTCAACTCGCCATCCATAGTGTGCGAGCGAATAATTGCGATTGTGTGATCGGCTGCAGGCGGCGTGGAACAACCAATAGCTAATTACACAGCAATCATGCAACCTAAAACACTTGAATTGAGCTAGATCTAGCATAACTTCGAGTCAATGCATGCATAAGCATCATAATTTGCATACTAGTTAATTTATTAGTCATATAGACAATATCATCATTTTATGGCCTAAAAGAGAAATGATTTTAATCGCAGATGATTCAAAGTCGTAGATGTCAAATCAGATCTGACATATCTAATCTAAACGACGATAGGAATTCAACGCTTCTGAAATCATCCCGGTTAGACAACCAGAGCATCGTGTATAGTCCATAGAAGAATGGAGATGATGTAGCTAAAGGGCGAAGATTCAAACCTCAGTTGACAAATCCAACCGCATGGATGGATCCAGTTCGACGTTCGCAATCCAACGGTGTTGAAATCAACTTAACCGGAGGCCTATGTCATCAGATATAAAGTGAAGAATGGATGACGATGATGGCGCCACGTGGCACCATTCCTCGCCATGCCCCCAACTCCTGAAGACATATCTCCTTGTAGCGTAGGCCGTTGGATCTTAATCCAACGGCGACGAGCATGCCACGATGCCACTCAGGTTAGATCAGTATAAATATAAACAAGCAAGTACATATGATAAAGAGTTTGCGCAGTTCATTGGCTCACGTGCACATAAGCGTAGGACGCGGGTTCGGGCCCTGTGCTACAAAAAATTGATGCGACGTCGGCGAGCGGGCGCTTGCTGGTGCAATTGCGCTATCTGACGGTGCATAGCACGCCACGTGGCTTGATTAGAGCGCATCGTAGGAGGGATGAGCGATTGCGCGGATTGTTGCGAGATCAGGAAGGTGCGAGAAGCTCGCGTAGGATTTGAAATCCTACATTTGACGATAAGGCGGGATTTGAAGACATGCAGCGAAGGAGAAAACATGAAGGTGTGGGCGAGCAGGAGTCATACGATGAGGATCTGAGGTCGCACAGTGTGCCATGTGCCACCACCAGAACGAATCCGAGCATAGAAGGCCTTCTGAAGGTTATTTTTAGGCTAAATCAGAGTTGTTGATCTCCCGATCAACGGATATGATTAGCCAAAGGGTTGTTGCACAAGATTAAAGGATGAAATACCCTTTTCGCCCTCCACAAAAGCTATAAAAGAAGGTCCAGGGCCCCCAGTTGAAGGCATCCACTTAGAACCTCTCTCTTCTATCAACTCTAGACATCCCGTCTTCTCTGCAATTTTCCATCTCCTCTGCAACTCCGCTCTGACTTCATCCCGACGCTCTGGATCTGAGGTACTGCTGCATCTCGCACAAGCATCCCACAAGCGACGTTGTTTCTCTGCCACTTTCTTTTATCTCTCTCTCTCTCTCCCTCTCCCTCTCTCTATCTATCTTTACTTTTTGTGTAGCAATTTTTATTATGAAAAACCTTTTAGCAATGCAATGAAATCTGATCTTATTAATATTTTATACGTCTCTATACATATATACATATATAAATATCTTGTTAGAACTACTTTCATTAAAAATCTTCCGTTAAAAATCGAGATTGCCTTCCTGCGAGCAACTTGGTACTCACCGGTTTTACAAATATTATTTGTCGTCGTGTTTTCGTGCTATACAACAACTAAACAACTTTTAATTGTGATCACGTGCCAAACAAGTTGGCACCGTTGTCGAGGAGGCAACGAAAATTTTTGAAGCTTTTCGGTGCGTATTTGAGATTTCTAACTTGCTACATTTTTCGTTGATTTCGTGTGTGCAGGAAACGAAGAAATCTGAACTGAACATGATAGTGGAGAAAGTGCAGGTTCGAACCTCAGGTAAGTACTCATAGTTTAGATTAGTTAGATTTAGGATTTGCTTGAACCCTAGGATTAGTTAGAATTTGTTTTCTTATTAAAAATAAAAAAATTATATTTCTATTGATTTTGGGCTGAAATAAAACTTTATCTTAAAAATTCAATTCCCGAAGATTCGTACCTCCAAAAATTCTCAAATTTGTACTAGACGTAGATTTTAAAGTCATGAATAATATATCCAAATTTCACAGCAATCATAGTTGCAGATAACAACAACAACCAAGCCTTTTCCCACACTTAGTGGGGACGGCTATATGGATTATTTGCCTCCACACAGATCGATTTTCAGCCATTTCAAGACTTAAATTAAAGTAATTGAGGTCATACTTAATAGTTTCCTTCCAAAATTTGTTTGGTCTTCCTTGCCCCCTCTTAGCGGGTTCAGCCTTTAACTTCTCGCTTCTCTTAACTGGAGCATCTAGTGACCTTCTTTGTAAATGTCCAAATCACCTTAGACGTGTCTCTGTCATTTTATTCTCTATCGATTCCACCCTAACCTTTTTTCTAATAATCTCATTTGAAATACAGTCCTTTCTTGTATGACCACACATCCATCTTAACATCTTCATTTCTATCACTGACATCTTCTGTACATGCCTATAGTTTATAACCTAGCATTCAGAACCGTACAACATGGCTGGTCTTACTACAGCTCGATAGTATTTTCCTTTGACTTTTAAAGAACCCTCTTATCATAGAGAAACCAGATGCACCCCTCCATTTCAACCGCCCTGCATTAATTCTATGTGTAACATCTCCATCAATTCCACCATCATGTTAGAAAATTGAACCCAAGTACTTAAAAACATCTTTCATTGGAATGCACTCTTCTCTAATTTTTACATCAATCCCTTCATTGTTCCCTCAACTACTAAACTTGCATTCCATATACTCAGTCTTCATCCTACTTATGTGTAATCCTTTATCTTCTAGGGCTTCTCTCCAAAGCTCAAGTTTTCTATTTACTCCATCTCTTGTCTCATCAACCAACACAATGTCATCAGCAAAAAGCATACACTTAGGCACCTCAACTTGGATATGCTTCGTCAACTTATCCATGACCAAGGCAAAAAGGTAAGGGCTTAAAGTCTAACCTTGATGCAGACCAATGGTGATATCAAACTAGTCCATCAAAACATCTTTAGTCTTTACACAAGCTACTACTCCATAGTACATATCCTTTATGAGGTTGATATATATAACTAGCACTTATCTCTTCTCCAAAATTCTCCACAAGATATCTCTTAGGATAGAATCATAGGCCTTTTCTAAATCAATAAAAACCATATGTAAATCCTTTTTCTTGATTTTGTATGTCTCCATCATACATCTCAAGAGATGTATTGCCTCAATAGTAGACCTGCCTGGCATAAAGCCAAACTGATTTTCAGTTACCATAGAGACTTGCCTCACCCTTCTTTGAATTATTCTTTCCCAAAGTTTTATCGTATGACTCATCAACTTAATACCTCTATAGTTGGAACAATCTTGTATGTCACCCTTGTTCTTGTATAATGGTACCACAAAACTTTTCCTCCATTCCTCTGGCATCTTCTTGCCTCTCCACACAGTATTAAATAAATTTGTAAGCCAAGTTATACCCCGTTCTCCCGTCATTCTCTGAACGTCTATAGGAATATCATCAGGCCCAACAACCCTCCCATTTTTTATCATCTTCAAAGCCTCCTCTACTTCTTTCTTTTGTATCCTTCGATAACATGCCCGATTCACATACTCTTCTGAGTTGGCTAACTCCCCTAAGATGATATCATTCTTTTATTTTTCATTAAATAGCTTATGAAAATATCTTTTCCATCTTGTCTTTATATCCTCACTAGCTATAAGCACCCCTTCCTTCTTAATCTTTGATGCATCTTACATGTGTAAGGTCCTTTGCTTTCCGCTCTCTTGCTTTAGCTAACTTAAAAATATCTTTTTCACCTTCTCTAGAATCAAGTTTCTTATAAAAATACTCCCAAGCTTTTGCTTTTGCTTCACTAACTATTTTCTTTTCTTCTTTGTTTTCTCTTTTGTAGTTTTCCATATTTTCATCATTCTTATCTCAAAATAAGGCTTTAAAGAAGGCTCTTTTAATTTTAAGCTTCTCTTGCACTTCCATAGTCCACCAGCAAGCCTCCTTTTGTCTTGGAACACCTCGTTTAGACATACCTAACACCTCCTTTGCCACCTTCCTAATATAGTTTGCCATATTTAACCACATTTCATCAGCACTACTATCAAGATCCCAAGTCTTTTGTTGCATCATCTTCTCTTTAAATCACACTTGCTCTTTCTTAAGATTTCACAATTTGATTCTCATTCTTAGACACTAATTTTCTCTTCTTTGCCTTCTTCAAAAGAACATCCAACACCAAAAGGCGATGTTGAGTAGTTAAACTCTCCCTTGGAATAATCTTGTAACCAGAGTTAGAGAAAAATTTTAAAAATTCACGCACTTATCTGTTATCAATGCGGATTTTGTTCCTGATTTTTCAGAGTTCAAAATATCATTGGAATTTTTATACAACTCCGATTGAAGTGATATTTGCAGCACTGAGTTTCTGAGAAAGTCAAGACTTTTAGAAAAATCTAAGAAAAATATTTTTTGCTCATTTGATTCCAAGAATTATTTTATCACGAACTGGGATTCAGAACAGACTGCAAAACCCCCAGTGTAGTTTGAATATGAAAAAATAGAAAAAGTGCATTAAAATTCTTGAAAAAAATATTTTATGAGTGCCTAGTTAGTGTTGCAAGAAGACCAATTGATTGCATTTCTTGGGTTGCGCCACTCATCATTTTCGACCTAAAAGAATCATTTAGAACTATATGTGCTTAGGGATTTACGCTAAGGGTAGAGCACAGTTGCATTTCCATACTTAAAGGAAATCTATCAAACAAATTGGAATTTGTAAAACTTTTGTGTGCCTTATTAGAACCTTGTTTCAAAATATCTAATCAAGTGAATCCTAAAATTTATTAACGCAAGCATTTGAATATTAAAAGATACTTCATTATAAGAAATTGCTTATGAACCCTATTTGCTTGAGCACTTCACACATTTCAAAATAAATTTTAAGGGTAAACACCCCCTAATGCCCATCATATTCCAAAAGCACATCAAACCCAAGCCTAAAATTGAGTAGACGTGCCCTAGGCAGGACTAATAGACTTGAGGACTTGAAACTAGATTGGGCTAAGTGAAGGCCTTGTCTACTTGGACCAACTGGTGACAAGAAAGGTCGGTGCGGTAACCACATTAACCATTAGTGGTGTCTCACCGTGCGAGGTATCTTAAGGGGTCTCATCCTTCTGGCCGGCAAAGTAATTCAACGTTTGATCTAATCCAGTCGTGTTTTGGCAAGCCAGGATCAGGTTTACTTAGGGTTGACACTCTAAGGACCAGTTTGATTACTTGCATTGAGTGGGTGGGTTTTCTCTCATCTGTGTTCTCTCTCAACTACAGACATTCATCTAGTACATGCAAGATAGAAGATCTCAAAATCCTGATTTGCTACCACCATTAGAAAGAAATCCTAGGAGAAGACATATTTATCTAGGATCTGAATCTAAACCTTCTGCAATGGCTAGTCATGGCGAGGAAGAAGATATCGATGAACAAAATTTGGTTCCTATGACTCTTTTACAAAGGCAGATCACTAAGTAGGGCCAGCATCATGACCGACAGATGGAAATTATAGTGCAGGCCATCACTCGACTCTAAAACGGAAGGGCAGACCGGCCCCTCCGTGACTTTTATAACCCTCCTAATGCTCAACCTAAACCCTTTGTTTGGGTACCTCAGGATGGGGAAGATTTTGAACTCAAACCTCAGATCATTAACTTGATTCCCCACTTCCATGGCCATGAATCAGATGACCCCTTCCACCACCTTGAAGAGCTCCTACACATAGGAAGAACTTCTGGCCCTAGGAACATGAATGAAGGCACCCTAATGATGAAAAAGTTCCAATTTTCCTTGAAAGATAGAACTGCACATTGGTTGAGGATAATTGGTAGACCAATCCTAACTTGGGAAGACTTGAGAATAACATTCCTAAAGAAATTCTTCCCCGTAGGAAAAACTAATGCCCTTAGATGTGCCATAACAACCTTTAAGCAGAATCCTGGGGAACAACTACATGAGGCTTGGGAGAGGTTCAATGATTTAGCTAGGAAATGCCCTCATCATGGGAATCTAAAGTGGCACTTGGCCCATATTTTCTATTATGGGTTGAGTGATAATTTAAAGAATTTTGTTGATGCGGCATGTGGGGGCAATTTCCTGAGTCGAGATGCTGAGGGAGCCTTTCAATTGTTTGAGAATATGAGTGAAAATTCCCTCAACAATGGCTCAATGTCTGCCTTTAACAAAGCTAATCAA
This sequence comes from Thalassia testudinum, assembly GCA_037157565.1. Classification (NCBI taxonomy): domain Eukaryota; kingdom Viridiplantae; phylum Streptophyta; class Magnoliopsida; order Alismatales; family Hydrocharitaceae; genus Thalassia; species Thalassia testudinum. The sequence continues at coordinate 19,977,491 of JAZHRO010000063.1, forward strand.
CCAAGAAGCGGACTTTATGAAGTTAACAATTCAAACTTGGTTGATTTAGAGCTAATTGCACAACGATTAGACAAGGTTGAACTCGTGGGAAAGAATGTGGAGAATTTGGGTAAGAAACTGGATAATCTTCTAAAAGTTAGGAGTTCCTTAGGTATACAATCACTGCCTATCTCAAACCCTATGCCTACCCAAGGAATGAATATGTTAACCCACAACCAATTCCCCAACCCTCTAGGTCAGCAATCTGTGCACAACATCAATGACCTAACCATGGCTCCACCTATGAGCCAACTGTACTTTGACCCATCTCTTTCTAGGTGCCAAGGAGGGACCTTGATGCCCTCGAATTCTGAACTGAGGATGTGAATGCACTCCAGGGTTACACTAGAAATGAGCCTTATTCAAACACTTACAACATTGAATGGCACAACCATCCTAACTTTGCTTGGTCAAGTAAGAAACCCACCTAGGGTCCTAACTTGACTAAGCCAAACACTTATGGGCATCCTGATAGGCATACACAACCACACACATATCAACCACAACCTACTCAAAAAACCAGCCCTCTAATTTGAGTCTGGACCTCAAAGAAATGCGAGAGATGAATCTGAGACATAAGGAAGAGATGAATCAATTGAGGACAGAACTAACGGGATGACTAGACCAACTAGTTGATGCTAGACAACACGGGATGCTACCATCCCAACCCTTCCCCAATCGAAGAAATTTTAATAGGTTTAAGCAAAGCAACTCATAGGAGCAACAGGCACATGTAGTTCAACCTACTCCCAAGCACCCACCTAGTTTCACCAACCCTAGTCAGGCTCCACCTATTTTGCAGAACCCACCTCAACCTTTCAACCATAATGCCTTTGCTGGTGTAGTAACCTTGAGAAGTGGGAGACAAACCCAAGATCGTTACCCTTCTAAATCTAGACCTAGATAGGATCTTGAGGAGTCTGAATCTGACCTAGGAGATCAAGAAGACAAGGATCAGGACCGAAACACTTATGATTTCTCTCAAGCACCCTTTCCTGAAGCCTTGAACAAGCCTAGGAAAAAGAAACCCAATCCATCTGAGGAGTGGCTTGATATTTTTAAGCAACTCCAAGTGAACATACCACTCCTCGAAGCCATTGAGAATATCTTGGCTTGTGCAAAATTTTTAAAGGAAATGTGCACACCTGAACGATCTTGGGTAGTATTATCCAAACAAGCTAATGCTATTATCTTTGAAACCTACCCCAAAAATAAAAAGACCCAGGAGCCCCTCTCATCTTGTGCATTATTGGAGATACCACTTTTGAAAGGGCTCTATTAGATTTAGGTGCCTCCATAAATTTGATCCCCACTATGTTATATGAAAAATTCAACTTTTGAGAGCTAAAACCTACTGAGGTCACATTATAATTAGCTGATCGATCTATGACCATGCCAAGGGGGATTATTGAGGATATAATTATCAAGGTTCGTGACTTTTATTTCCTGGTAGATTTCTTGGTCCTTGACATGTAGTTACGAGAAAACTTGAAGAATACCCCAATAATCCTATGAAGATTATTTTTAGCCACTACCAAGGCAAACATTGATTGTGAATCTGGCAATATGGAAATCAAATTTGGTGATAAGAAAACCAAGATTATCTTTAAGGCCATTAAACAATTTGAGAATTGTGGAATGATAGAAGATTATGAGGATCATACTATTGAATATTGTATGGAATTAAGAATATCCCAATCTGATCCTATAGGCCTTGACACCCAAACCAATCAAGAAGTCAACCCACCAATCACTGACTTGATTCTTAGACCTTTTGAAGGTAACTATGATCCACCGTTGGACCCTTTATCCTAAGGACCCAAACCTGAACTTAAACCTCTTCCTGATCATCTAAAGTATGTTTTCCTAGGCACTGATCAGACTTATCCAGTAACCATTAGCTCTAACTTAACCTAGACTCAGGAAAATCAATTAATTCAAGTTTTTGGGAAGAAACAGTAGAGCAATTGGTTGGACATTGAATGATCTAAGGGGAATTAGTCCTACTTATTGCACCCATAAAATCTACACTGAGGATGGATCAAGACCCTCCCGGGAAATGCATAGATGATTGAATACCAGCATGTGAGAGGTAGTGAAAAAAGAAATAATTAAGTGGTTAGATGCAGGAATAATCTGCCCAATCTCTAATAGCCCCTGGATTAGTCCTGTACAAGTGGTTCCTAAGAAATCCAGGCTAACTGTGATTACTAATAATAATGGGGAATTGATTCCAACTTGCACAACTTCCTCCTAGGGAGTCTGCATCTACTACAGGAAGTTGAATAGTACAACGAAGAAAGGCCACTTCCCTCTACCCTTCATTGATCAAATCTTGGAAAAACTAGCCGATCAAAAATTCTTCTGTTTCTTGAATGGCTATTCCGGCTAAAATCAAGTAGCCATCCACCCCGATGATCAAGAAAAAACCACCTTCACATGTCCCTACAAAACATTTACTTTCCGTAGAATGCCTTTTGGATTATGCAATGCATCAGCAACTTTTTAAAGGTGCATGCTTGCAATCTTTTCAGACATGGTGGGTGATTTCATGGAAATCTTTATGGACGATTTTTCTATGTTCGGGGACTCTTTTGACTCATGTCTGATCAATCTAGAGAAGACTCTACAAAAATGCATTGAGATGAATCTTCTTCTACCTTGGGAAATGAGTCACTTTATGGTTAAGGATGGCATAGTTCTTGGCCATGTTGTCTCTGAAAAGGGGATCGAAGTGGATAAGGCTAGGGTGGACACTATAACTAAACTCCCACCACCTTCGACGGTTAAGCAAGTGAGATCATTCCTTGGACACGTGGGATTTTACCATCAATTTATTAAAGACTTTTATAAGGTGGCGAGGCCCTTAAGCAACTTGCTAGCAAAAGATCAACCCTTTGATTTTGACTCCAATTACTTAAGGTCTTTAAATCAGCTGAAGGAGGTTATTACACAACCTCCCATCTTATAACCTCCAAATTGGGATCATCCTTTCGAAATCATGATGATGCCTTCGATTTTGCCGTTGGGGCAGTCATGGCACAAAAGGTAGACAAGAAACCATCCATGATTTACTATGCTAGTAAAACCCTAGATGAAGCTCAAAGAAACTACATCACTACAGAAAAGGAGTTGCTAGTCGTAGTGTTTGCTCCAGAGAAGTTTAGATCTTACCTACTGGGATCTCATGTCACAATCTTCATAATTCACACTACATAAGTCACCTGATGTCAAAAAGGAATGCAAAACTGAGATTAATCAGATGGATCCTTCTATTACAAGAATTTGACTTAGAAATCAAAGGCAAAATTGGTACCCAAAATGTAGTAGCAGATCATCACTCTAGAATCCTAGTAGAGTCTACAACTCCTCAACTCTGTGATTCTTTTCCTGATGAGACTCTCTTGACTATTTGCAAACTACTTTGGTTTGAAGATATTGTCAACTACTTGGCCATTGGAAAACTACCCATGGATTGGCCTATGCATAAGTGGGATAAGTTGATTACCGATGCCAAATACTACTTTTGGGAAGACCCAGAGCTATTCAAGGTTTGCATGGATCAGGTTATCCGCCGTTGTATTCCAGACTTGGAGATCACAAGCGTACTATAATTTTGCCATACTTATGCTTGTGGAGGTCACTTCTCAGGAAGAAAGACAGCAGCCAAGGTACTGCAGAGTAGATTGTATTGGCCATCTCTATTTGGCAACTCGTACAACTTCTGTAGGTCATGTATCAATTGCCAAACCTTAGGAAACATGACCAGGAAGGATATGATGCCCCTAAACCAAATCCTTCAAGTGAAGATCTTTGATGTGTGGGGCATTGATTTCATGGGACCTTTTACTAATTCATTTGGGTACCTATACATTCTAGTGGCAGTCGACTACTTATGCAAATGGATTGAGGCCATCCTGACCCGAACCAATGACCATAAAGTGGTCAGGGACTTTGTAAAGAAGAACATCTTTATTCGGTTAGGTGTGCTCAAAGCTTTGATTAATGATGGCAGGTCCCATTTCACTCACAATCAATTCAGGACCTTACTAGCCAAGTATGGAGTCACTCATAGAATCTCTACTCCATACCATCTGCAGACCAATGGAGAAGCTGAAATCTCCAATCGAGAAATTAAAAAGATCCTTCAAAAGATAGTTCATCCAAATCAGAAAGATTGGTCTACCAAATTGGATGACGCTCTCTGGGCCTACAGGACAGTGTATAAAACTATGATTGTAATGTCTCCATTCCATTTGATCTATGGAAAATCTTGTCATTTGCCTGTTGAACTTGAACATAAAGCTTATTGGGTAATCAGAATATTTAATCTCAATCTTGAACAATCTGGATGACAAAGAAAACTCCAATTGACTGAATTGGATGAAATCTGAAATGATGCCTATGAAAGTGCAAGAATCTATAAGAATAAGACAAAGGCTTTACATGACAAATACATCTCCAAAAAAAGCTTTGTCCCTAATCAAAAGGTTTGGTTATTTGATGCACGCTTGAGGCTCTTTTCAGGAAAATTAAGATCAAAGTGGACAGGTCCCTTTATTATAAAAATAGTCTACCCTCATGGAGATGTGATAATCCTGGATCCCAAGTCGGGTCTTGAAACACAGGTAAATGGTCAGAGGCTGAAACCTTATATCACTCAAAATTGTGATCCCATTCGAGATGGTCACATCAACCATTTGGAATCTAATTGAACCTGAACTAAGTCTGGTAAATGACGTTAAACTTAGCGCAAGCTGGGAGGTAACCTAGTATTCATTACAGGAAGATCTGCATCTTTTGCATCCATGCTGACCTAGGATCAACAAGAAAAGTCAGGTGATATCCCCTCCTCTTACTTATTATATTTTTGATTTTCTTGCATACATTTCAATGAGGACACTGTAATGAATAGGCATGGGGGGGTGGACATTGCATGTCTTATCATTATGTCTAAAATAATAATAGAAATATTTATTTAGGCATAACAAATTTTTATTAAGGTTTTATTAGGGATTTTTTCTTAAGTTAATTCCTGAGTTTAGAATCTAGTATAATTTCACACTTACACATAGAATTTGCAATTGATCCTTTGTGAAGACAGATAAACATCTTTAGTTTGTTGAGAAGAAGCACTGCTTCTCCTAAACCATTGGATAGTAATTAGGGAGTCAGGCAAACTATCTTCTAATAGATCCACCAAACACATGTGAGATGAGAGTAGAAAGTTTACTGGTGCTCTAAGGCTAGTATGAGGAATCTTAACATCTGGATAATGAGATAATGATACTCAGAGTTAGGCATAGTTTTCGCTCTCGATTTCTATGTACAAGTTCTTAGTGCGAACAGCTTTTGAGAGCTACCAAATAAGGCAAAATATGTAGAGTGCGGGTTCTGATAAAACTATGACTAAGGTGGATGGTCATGACTGTCCTTTACAAAAACCTCAATTGAAGTAGGGTATTAATGTTAAGGTCAGAAATACGTTGTCCTATCCATTATTTTCCCAGTGCCGAGGATAGGCACCTCGACCAAATAAGCCACCCGATATCCCCTTGAACTCCCTCAATCCCGAATAATGCCTCGTGAGTAAAAGTCATATGTGTTACTATGTTGCGTAAGATGTCTGAAAAGAAAAAAAAAAGAGAAGGTATATATGTCTATGCATATAAAAAAATATACATATACAAAAAACAGAAGGGAGTACAAAAGAAAGAAAGAAAACGAGAAAAAAAAGTTCATAAGTGTTTATAGAGTTTATTTCAAGTGTATTGAGGCAACAACACCCATCACCCTCATGATCCACCAAATACAGCCTTGACCTACTTTTTTTATTTCTGGCCACTTGAATACACGCTAAGGAATGCTGATTTAGTCGTAGAGTTACTAGAACCAAATCAAAGTATTAGTGCCAGGAGAGACCACCAAATATACTGATAAATCTGGTGAGATTGTGACTTAAAAAGAAAGAAAAGAAAAAGGAAGAGAAGGAAAGAGAGAGAACGAGTACAAATGGGCAAGTGCAAAAAATTGATGCGACTTGGTGAGCTGGTGCGTGCAGGTGCAATTGCACGATCTGACAGTGCACAACGTGCCACGTAGGGTGATTAGAGCGCACCGTGGGTGGGATGCATGATTGCTCAGGTTGTTGCGAGATCAGGAAGGTGCGAGAAGCTCGCATAGGATTTGAAATCGGACGGCTGACGATGAGGCAAGATTTGAAGGCATGCGGCGAAGGCAAGAATGGAAAGGCACAGGCGAGCGGGAGTCGTGCAATGAGGATATGAGGGCGTACAGCATGCCACGTGTTTCCACCAGTATGAATCCAAGCATAGAAGGCCTTTTGAAGGTTATTTTTAGGCCAAATTAGAGCCTTTGATCTCCCGATCAATGGATCTAATTAGCCAAAGGGTTGGTGCACAAGATTAAGGGCTGAAATACCCTTTTTTCCTTCCACAAAAGCTATAAAAGAAGGCTCAGGGCCCCTTAGTTGAAGGCATCCACTTAGAACCTCTCTCTTCCATCAACTCCAGACATCCCATCTTCTCTACAATTCTTTGTCTCCTGTGCAACTCCGCTTTGACTTTATCCCGGTACTCTGGATCTGAGGTGCTGCCACATCTCGCACAAGCATCCCGCAAGCGGCATCGTTTCTCTACCACTTCTATCTCTCTCCCTCTCCCTATATCTCTTTCTCTCTATCTATCCTTACTTTTTGCATAGCAATTTCTATTATGAAAAACTCTTTATCAATGCAATGAAATATGATCTTATGAATATTTGATGCATCTCTATACATATATACATATATAAATATCTTTTTAGAACTAGTTTCATTGAAAAGCTTCCGTTAAAAATCGAGATTGCCTCCCTACGAATGACTCGGTACTCACTGATTTTACAAATATTATTTGTTGTCGTGTTTTCACGCTATACTACAACTAAACAGCTTTTAATCGTGATCACGCACCAAATAATAACTCGCACATGCAATTTGACGCACAGCACGCACGTCCGATCGCATGTGGGCGTGCGATGAAGGTGCATTTGAAGGTGCACAAGGTGAAATCTGAGCCATCAGATATCACGATCGTACGGCTAAGATTTGAAAGACGTGCACAGGCATTTCAAGAGCTAAAGGCGAGGAGGCGCATGCGGCATGTACACATCGACCACGTTCTGACCTTTAATGACGGATAAATTCGTTACTAAGGACCTAATATTAATGTTTTAAGTTTGAAATGACAAATTCACCCTCGATTTCTACAACTATAAAAGGAGACCCGATCTCCACTTCTTCTTCATCCCTTCCTTTACTTCTCTACCTCTCTAATGCTCAAGAGAAGCTTGTCCTACACCTGGGATGCTGTTCTAGAGCTAAACCCAATTTTCTCGCCTCAACTTCGGAAATGGATCCCGTGACGACAATGACGTGTTGCCTCATTCCTGCTTCTTCCTGCTTCATCATCCTTCTTCCTGCTCCATTCTCCATCTTCCAAGCGTTGCTCCATCCTACTCGTCCTCCAAGCATTCATCGAGGAGGATAACATCGCTCTCCTTTCTTTTTAATAGCTTTCTAGAATAGAATTTGCCACTTTCTAGTTGTAATCATTTCCTGCTTTATAGTTGTAAAAATATTTTGATTATATCAAGTGATTGTTCTCTCTCTCTTTCTTTTTTATTATTTATATCAATTTGAGTGCAATTATTTCATTTTCAAACAAAAAGACAAAAAAAATATAAATCACGGATTTTAGATCGACGTAGCCTTTCTGTGTCTGACTCGAAATTCTTAGAATTTAGGTATAAATTTATTTGTTGATAGATTTCTTCGTAAATCATACTACAACGACGGGTTTTTCAAAACCAACCTAGATCACGTAGTTTTTCGAATTCAATAGTGACTGCAATATCCAAGACAGATATTGTGATGCTGTCCTTGAATAAATTATCTTTCCTTCCTATATTGAGAACTTCAGTCAATCTACCTACTGCATCACCTCCTACTAGGGCTACTACTATTCTTGGGGCTTGTCAACATTTCTCCTACTTGCGGTTGTTTTTGACTTTGCTACTTTTTGTGGTCTCCATCTATTGTGCCTCAGACTTACTACTTGGAGTCATCCTTGTTTCAGTGCACCGAATTATCTTCTGTGTCCATGCTGTTTGTTAAATTACAAGATCAGCTGCTTTCAGCCTGTCTGCCTTCTTGGTTGCTTCTTTGACAAGAGGATATGTGATGGGAACATCATCCTAAGCCATAAATAGATTAATTTGGTCATATAAAGTTAATAAAAGCTCCTACATATCAGTCAAAAGGTCTCTTCAGCATGATGAATTATTTTGAGAAGAAAAAGATTAAAATAGGGTTATTTCTGCAATTTTACCATCTTATCACAAATATAGAATAACCACAGGGTATGCCAAGGGTTTATTAGAGGTCATTTAGTCATTAATGCCAAATAATTGGGTCCATGTAGATAGAAATGGATTTTCATACTTTTTAAGAATTAATGGAATCTGAAACCCTAAAGATAGATATGCTTAATTAGCTGAGGTTCTGGTCAAGATAAAGTTCACATAAATCCTCTAAAATTCATAGAAAAATATTCTCTAGGGTTTAGCAACTTTGAATTGACCATCAGAACCCGTTTAACCAAAAATAGAGTCAGAGATAGACTATTACCCTAATTTATCATTTTACATAAATTACCCAGTCAAACGAGGTCAGAACCAAAATTCAACTTCACCATTGGATTCCTTGGGTTCGAATTATATTTGTATTAAAATTTGAGCCCAAGCTAAGATTATTTCAACCTAGTTTGCATTTTACACCAAGTCTAACTCTTATTTTCTCAAATAACCCCTCTACTTTTGCAATTATTGAAAAAACCACCCGAAACTTCTTTGTCTTATTCACATAAATGCCCTTGCCACCATTACTATGTGAACCCATGAACCTTCGACCTTCAATCAAGAGATTCTCCTTGATTTCACGACGAAATCCTTCCAAATTTGAAAGGAAGATTCTTGAGGAGTTGCACTTCAATCTGAGGTAGGTCTTACCTTCCAAATCACTTCCAAGAGTTCATGCAAATTCTTGTAAATCCTAAACCAATTCTATGATTTTCGAGCTTTCAAAGCTTGGTTTCCAAGCTTTGAAGCTCGCCCCTTAGCCTATAAAAGACCTCCTTGGAAATCCCCTCTTCTTTAGCAAGTCTTTAAGCAAAAAATCCTCTTCATTCCTCTACCTCCGACTTGCTCCGAGCTTGCTCTAGGGAACTCATATCGCTAGCTCCTTTGCCAGCCAACACATACCATAGGCGGCCAGTTCTTCTTCCCCGTCGTCTTTCGCGTCTCGACATACCCATGTGATGCTTCCTAACCCCGTCTTCATGGCCATCTATCTCGTCGGAGTTTTCATCTCCTCCAGCGCTAGCCATACCACAACTGGCACCATGTCCAATCCCCTTTGTCTATTAGCTAGCTTCATCAACTCCTTAGCATCTACTCTTCATCACCGTATCGCACAATTCAATTTCTACAGCTCCAACATCGTCTGCAACTTCATCTTCCTCCACTCTTGCAACCACTCCAGCGAGGCTCACCATCCGCTACACCGCACCACAAGCCTCTCCACCTATCCCAAAAGCTCCGAATCATCCACGCGAGCAAAACCCCTCAAGAAATTGAGGGGATTACTCGCCCGATCTCTCTACTACACACTTTGCCTTCGATTTTCATCTTCGCTAGCCAGCTACGACCACCTTCGCAGCATGCCACCATCACCACCACATTCGCCGCATCATCACAAAGCTCCTGAGCATCTTCGACATGGCTGTCAAGCCATTTCTCTCTTTTCTGGTGTTCGTGCCACAACGGCATTTGGTGCAGCTGCTTCAAGAGAGATCTCATCACATTCTTCAGCCGTCTACTCTAGGTGAGTGCCTCAGGTCACATGGCCTAGTCCTAGGAAGCATCCCAAGTGGTTAATTGATGAGCTCCCTTCTCCTTCGACTTCAATCGACACCTTTACCTACTGTAACACAGATGAAGGAGGGGACTTTTTAGTCCTACATCGGGCACGGAAAAGCAGCTGATAGCATTTAAGTTGATTTTTTGATATCGATTGTTCACCTCAGCATGCACAGGGGGTGAGGTCCCCACCCACGCATGCTAATGGGCACACCCTCGCCCGTGGTTCACATCATGCAGGTTTAGGCCTTGATCCGTTTACCTAATTACCCAGGTCTAGTCTGGTTTGCCCAATCTAAGAGAGAAGAGAAGAAAGAAAGAGAAATAGACGAGGAGGTGGGGGTGTTTCGCTTCAGTGAACCCCTCCCAACACTTATTCTCTACAAGGCAACCATTTCTCTATGCAATGCCTTCGCTTGAGCAAAGAAAGAAGAAGAAAAGAGCCTAAGGAAAGAAATGAAAGGATGAAGAAGAGTGCCCTCTTGGCACTGTAGCAAAGAAGAGTTTAAGCCATTTGATTGAAAGCTCTATCGTCTGATCTGTCTGACATAGTACATTATGCACTTGGCTTGCGTGGATTAAATTTGGTTAATACTATTGAGATGTTTGCTATTATTGTAATTTGGGTAATTGGTGATTCAAATCATCATTTTACCCAAATCTTTTTGCACTATAGACATTTTCTATGATATATACATTATTATTGCTTGAATTTCTCAATAAATATTGTTATCATGTGCTTAAATTGTGATCTTAAGATTAATTGCAACACTTGCTCCGTTTGTTCGATCTCAGATTTCTTTCGAGTTATAAATTTAAGTGTTCTACACGATTTATCGGCTATACTACAGTGCATTACTTTTAGGACATCGATTTAGAGTGTTAAATAATATGTTTATTGAGGAGAGTTGGTTTCTTCTCTTATGTACTGACCAAATTAGCTTAAGGAAATGCATTGAGAATTCGTTATTTAGGCTATAGTAAGCGGATCCTTATCTAGGTACCTAATTACTATTAGGTTAATGTTTCTTATTTGGAGAGTTTGTATCAAGATTTGGCCCTAGTTATAGGGGCTACCGTTACTCTTTAAGTTGAGAAGCATGATACCAATATATGTTGCATTGGGTATGTCCTTCGATGGAGTAGGGTGGTTTCATGTGATTAGGAACTTGAACCATGTAAGCAAAGGTCCCTTTGCTGTGGATTGGTCTATTGTTCTACTATTATTTTATGTAGTAAACTTCATATTACAATACAAAACTAGTCTGGCCTTTCTGGTTTTTTTTGTCAGAGGTAGGAGAGTTTCCTCCTTTATACATTTCTTTTACACAATTAGACTCTCTGTGCTTTCTAACCATCTGATATCTTAATTTTTTTAGATATATTGATTACCTCTTTTTGGGAGATTATGTTGATCGTGGTCAGCATAGTTTGGAAACAATTATTCTTCTACTAACACTGAAGGTCTGTCTAGCTTAGCATTTGTTCATCTATATTTGAACTAGTTTATTTGAATGCAGAATCACGAAGCTGTTGCCAAATGGGTTGTTGTAGGTTGAGCATCCATGCAACATCCATTTTTGGTACTCATGTGGTGTTCCCATTGTTAATTCTATATGGAAATAACTTACGATTCTTCTTTCAGGTCGGATCCAATAGAAAATGACAGCATTGAAGGGTTGCGACCAAATGCTAGAGGCCCTGGTCTGGTTACATTTGGGCTCTGTATAGGCCATGCTTTTCTTTTTCTTGTTTCATATTTATAATCCAGTTTGCTAAAATCAAAAGGCTTGATTTTGGTTTCAGATTAGTCTTGAGCATGTTAGTTTGCAGTTTGAATGTTTTTGGTTTTAATTAGTTACTTATTCACATTCCTCTAACTTATATTGCAATTTGTATTTAACTTCTTGGTTTTGTTATGTACTTTTATTTGTTGCAATCAATATCAATTTAGTTTCTATCCTCTCTCCTTATGGAGGAGTTATTACATAAAAATGGAGAGAGCTCTATTACATAAAAATGTATGATTAGATAGCATTTACTCCACTACCTATAATTTGAGGGTGTTATTTCCTTGCTTCTAAGTACAATGGGTGGTGGAAAGTTAACACTACTTAACACAAAAATCCATGTTAGTTATTTGTTTCATTCTTGGGTTCTTAGTGTAGTCAATTTTGGAACCTCTCTCGGAAAGAAAGTTCCTAGGAGACACATAAATCCTAGTGAAATAAGATCTCTCCATTTATGCAATGCACCTACAATTTAATAGTTGAAGAAGAATATAAAATTTCTTTTCATCTTTGCCCTTTCTGCTAAAAAAAAATCTTCTCTTCCTATTGCATTTACAATAGGTTTCTATTGATCCTATAAAGTACTTCTATCTAGTTTCAAGGAACAATTAGATAAACAATCCGAATAGTAGAGTGTGCATGATAACCTTCAAGTGATTTCTTTTTATAGAATGATCTCTTTTTCCATTTCTTTAGTTGCAATATACACAAATAGTAGAGTGTGAGTTGTGCGAACACCTTGGGCACTTAGGTAAGATGGCACCTGTTGGTCTATTTGGGTTTGCATTGACTTTTGGCCCTATCAAAGCTACAGACTGTATCCTAGTTGGACAGGTTGTGATAGAGATTGGTGGGGTGGAGGTCCAAGTTGCTTTTTAGGGTGGCCGCCTTGTGTTGTTGAAGTTTGTTCTAATGGGTATCCTTATCTTCTTCATGACGGTGTTCGGGATATCAGAGAAGGTTGGGGACAGAGCTACCAAGATGATGAGGCAATTCTTCTTGAAGGGATGGGGGAAATGCAAAAGGAATGCGCCAAGCTAGCTTGAGGGAGGTGTGTGCCCTTTTTTCTGAAGGGGGCTAGGAGTGCTTGACTTGGTGGCAATGAAGGATGCCTTGCTCTCTAATTGGGAGGCAAAGGTGATGGGTGAACATGGCAGTCTCGTGTTTGATGTCTTGAGGGCATGATATGGCAAAACAGTGAATTGGGAGAGGAGAATGAGGCTGCTCAGAGTTAGAGGTGCTTCGCCTATCTGGAGGGATTTGATTCACTTGATGCCTGTGATTATGCATCTTTTGAACCAAGTCTGGGAGATGTCTGATGAGACACTCATCATGATCTCTAATTACCCCTAATTAACTAGTCTTCCTAGTTAATTAGTTAAGGTTATGAACATATAAGGGTTAATTATAAAATAAGGGATATTTAGTAAAGGACCTTAAAATAAGTTCAAAATGACATTTTATCATTCAATTGACATTATTAATAATTTAGATAATAATTGGACTCGAAATTCTATTAATCATTTCCTTAATTAATAAGTTAAGTAACTTAAACTTAATGTAAATCAAGTATATAATAACTTAAGTTATTTTACTTAAGCTAATAAATTAACCTAAAAAGGTAAAAAGTGTAAATTTACCTTTTACTAACATATAATATTTACCTTATTTACTAACATATATAAAAAGTTGAAAAAGATCTAAGTTAAAATAAATCTTCAAAACCTGGGTTTACATTTTAGTCCTTACTTTTCATTACAGTCGGGTCTTTATTTCTCACATAGGTCCTTAAGTTTTATTTCATTTAAGTCCCTTTCCTTCTTCTTCTTCTTCTTTTTCTTCAACCGAATGAACGGCTGGCAGCAGAGAGTCACCCCACTGGGTGATTACCGCCCTGCCGACATCATCCTTCTTTGTCCAAACTCTTGCAGCTTGCGCTCACCACCTCCTCTTGATCCACCAGTCTGGATTAACTAGAATTCCTATTTTTCAATGGGAGATAACCACACGATCGTCGAAGACAACGACAGAGGCTAAGCTCCTCAAGCTCCTTCTTCGGCCAGACCCCGCCACTCTCTTTGTCGCCAACTGCAATAAATACCCCCTCACACCTCTGATTTTATTCAAGTTGGCTCCCTTCCCTCTTCTAACACTGTAGCAGACCCAATAGGCTATTCGTCCAAAACTTTGACGACTCCCCATTCCACTTTCCGACTTCCTCCATCCATCTTAATTAGCCGAGGAGATCCGCCATGGTCTTCCGCGTCTCTGACACAGGCATCGACCTAAGGAATCCTTCACTCCACCTCAAATTCTCCCGGTGGAGAGCTTTCTTCAACCCTTTGATTTCGTCATCCGCCATGAACCTTCAGGGGAACCCTATTGACCCCTTCGTCCAGGTAACAGTAGATTAGGAGTAGGAGTAGGAGTAGGCTAGCTTAGTTAGTTAGTTTAGGTAGTTTGATTAGACTTAATGTTAGATTTTAGTTTCATCTTCTCCGACTCCGGTGAGCTCCTTGAGCTCGCCATAGACTTAATTTCTTCTTTTTAATTCATTGTCCACCTTCCTTTATCTTCCATAATCACTTCTAAATGACTTAATCATTTAATTGATCACCTAATCACCTAATTCAAATTTCACCTTCACCGACTAGTATCACTGTCCATGGTGATAGCAATCGACTTAATCCCACCTTCATAGGGTTCTTCATCAACTATTCACCACTTTAGGACCCTAATCGACATAATAATATCTATAAATACCACATATAAATTACACACCCAAATATAATTAAGTTCCTAAGTTCACAGTCCATGGTGGCTCAGGAATAGTTCAAATCTTAAATTAAATATATATTTATAAATATAAACATCTGTTGACTTGTTTTAAACTCTCAATCGAGTGGTTAAACAAGTCCTGAGCTTTAACCACTTAGATCCTTTAGGAAACAAACACACTGTCAAATATTACATTTTAAGAGACAAATGAAGAATTAAATGTGATACTAAGGTTCCTTGCAATCTCAGGATCCTTTCTAAATCAAGGATGGTAAGTTTTAACAATCTGTACACACTTTTCATATTTTTCTAGACTCACCGGAGCTCGAGCAAGCTCCAATGAGCCAAACTGTGTTTCATCCTCTAGAATCTGTTGAGGAGCTCTAGAATGGTATAATGTGGATCACTGATTGTTTTGAGGATGTTTAATTGAGATTTTAATGTATGGAGCTATAGATATGAACTTCATCTTCTCCAACTTCGGTAGAGTTGGAGAAGTCTAATAGATAGATATTAGAAGCATTTAAGGAACTCAGAAGCTTCAGTGTAATGCACTGAAGCTGTTTAAACTCTTGGAACACTGTAACAACCTTCAAGTGGTTCTATCGAACAAACATATTTTTAACCTCAAATGGTGAGCCTGAAACCCTAGAAATCAAGGTCAGAGCACCTATCTGAAGATTTGCATAAGTTCCTGAGGTTGAGAAGTCTTTATTTGAGGTTTTGATTTCCTGTGGAGAAGCTTTGAATAGAAAGTCAACTTTTGTGCCTCCATAGTCAAACTGAGTCTGCCAATGGAGTTCTAAGCTCGAATTGAGGTATTGAGGAGTGTAAGTTGTTTCTGGGAACTTGTTTGATGGTTTTAGAAAGAATTAAGCGAGCTCAGGTGAATAAATGTTTGAGAATTTGAATCCTGCCAATTTGGGTTACTTTCGAACCTAAATTAACAGGAGAGGATTTTCTTGAAATTTAAACTTGAATCCTACCCAAATGAGTTAATTATAACCCTTAGAATTAGTTTAAATTGATTAGAAGCATTCTTAAGTGTCTGTTGCACATAATGAAGTCTGAAGATCTGAACTCTGAAGCTTTCAGAGAAGTGAAGAGCTTCTCTACTGGTCCTAAAGGTCTTAAGAGCTTAAAGATTACTCTAAAAGATGTGAAATTAATTGTATAACCTGTACAAACCTTAAATTAAGAGAGAGAAGTCCATCTGAGGACTCTGTAGATATAATTTCACTTTCCAGGCTGGTAATAACCTGTAGGAACCCCTGATTTCCTCTTTCAAATTGAAGAGGAAACATCTTTTAATCCTTAAATTGACCCTGTAGTTGTATAGATCTATCTTAGAGCTTTTTAACAAACTTGAAATCACTCCATTTGGAGCTCTGGGTAGAAAGTAATGATCATTTGAAGTTGGGTCTGGAAGGGGTTATGTTAGTCCCACTTCGTCGGATTCTGAGCGCGTGCATGGGCATAAAACAAATTTGTTGCATGCCCTCTCTAGTCGTCAGCTCTCGGCACACTGGTTACCGATCTAATCCTATCTGAGCATGTGCATGTGTGTGTGTGCGGGCTTGTGTGCCTGCGGGTGTGCACCCTTGGGGGCGTGAGCGAATGTGCCCTGGGAGAGCGAGAGGCTTGGAAGGTTGGGTTGAGCTGAATTGGCTCAAGACTGTAAACTGATTTGAAATAAACCTAAAATGAACCTAAGTAAGATTAGGCGAGGACCGAGTAGGGTCTGGTCCCACCCTGGTCTTAGGGTGCTGTGTATCCTCGAAAGGACCTCGCCGCAAATAAAATAAAGTTTGGTTAAAAAAATAAAAAACCTGGTTCAGCTAAAGGACTTAAGGAAAAGAGAAGCCGATGGTTGTTAAATGCTAAGTGTTGAAGCTGAAGGCTAAGTGAACTAAGAGAATAGGCACTAAGGGAAGAAAAGAAGGCAAGAGAAGACTAAGGGAAGAAGAGAAGGTAGGAACAAAATAGAAGAAAGGTAAGAAAAGAGCTCGAGAGAGAGAGAAGAGAAAGAAAAAGAGAGAAGAGAGAGGCTGAAGAAAATAAATGAAGGATATTATTTTCCTTGTGTCATTACCTTTTGTTCTTAATTGTAAAAAGTCATGTTTTAATAGAATAACTTTTAATTGCCTTAATTTCTTTTGAAATAAAATTGAAAAACTGGCATGTTTACTTGTTAATAAAGTACATCATTTTGAGTAAATATGTTTTTCATATGGAATTTTATATATTATTTATGGCTTAAATATTTTGACAAAATTCATGTTTTAAAATCAAATTAGTTATACCTCCTAAACTTATAGAGAAATAAAAGAAAATTGGTGAATTTGGAAAAATTATTATACCTACCAGTGAAAGACCTGGACTCAACCAGTAAAAATTTCTAAAATGTTAGGTTAATTCGACCCTATACTACACAACTGACACAATTTCAAGTTAACCTAATTGACTTCTTCTACAGTTAATTAAGTGAAATTAACTTAATTACTGAGTTGAGTGAAACCACGTCACCAATGTCCAATTTTAGCTTTTAGCATGATCATTGGATGGGACAAGGGACTCACTTATATGTTTATCCAATGCTTTTCTCATTTGCCATGAATCTTGATTCTATGGTTGCTCCTTATTGGGACCCACACCCTAGTGGTGGTGGTGGTATGTAGACATGGGTTTCTTTGTTAAATTTGTTGGATTAGATGGCCAAGAAGTTTATGAGCTTGAGGCTTTCCTTCCTTCCACTAGATTTGTTTAAGCGGTCAAGGCCTCTGTCTGTTAGCATTGAGGCCTTGGAATTGAAATTTGACATTGTTATGTAGGGTAAAAGGCTACAAGGTAAGTACGAAATGTTTCAATACCTTTTGCCAGTTCTCGTGACAAAGGGGGTTTTATCGCACTTGCATGTATAATGAGGCCTACTTGAAGATTGGGTCGCTTGCTAAGGACAGATTTGTGCACATTAATATTTTTGTTTTAAGAGACCTATGGTCACGATTTGACAGTGGCCCCTTAGGTGACGATTAAGGAACCGTGACGAAAGGAACCTTCTTTCTTCCACGCCAAACTCTGGTCCTTTGGTGATGGTCGGTTAGCCGTCACCAAAGGTAACCTTTGGTCATGGTGGCCCCTTCAGTGACGGTTAAGGAGCCGTGACCAAAGGAATCCTCTTTCTTCCATGCCAAACTCTGGTCATGATTATTAATCGTGACAAAAGCTCTCTCTTTGGTCATGATTCTACAACTTTGACTAAACATCTTTGGTCACAGTTTATAACCATGACCAAAGCTGTTGGACCTAACTAACGGTGTGTGCTTCAGTGATGGATTTATGTGGAACCATGACCAAAGCTCTTTGGCTTTGGTAACGGTTTTGGATGGAACCGTCAGTAAAGCCTTTGGTCACAATTTTGGGTGGAACTGTCACCAAAAACCCTTCCACAACGTAACTTTTGCTGTCACTAATTCGTGACAGTTATAAGCCATTTCGTCATAGTTTTTAACTGTGACCAAAATCCTTATTTGTTGTAATGCCTGGTGGGTGAATGTTTGGAAGTCTTTATGGGTGACTTCTTTGTTTCTGGAGATTCTTTTGACCTTTGTCTCAAAAATCTTCAAAGAACACTCCAAAAATGCATAGAAGTCAACCTGGTTCTCAGCTAGGAAAAAAGTCAATTCATGGTCTAGGAAGCTATTGTCTTGGGCCATGTTATTTCTAAAAAAGGAATTATTGTAGATCAAGCAAAAATTGATGCTATCTCTAAGCTGCCATCGCCCACTACTGTGAAACGTTTTAGGGCACGTAGGTTTCTACCACTGTTTCATAAAAGATTTTTCCCAAATCTCCAAGCCCTTAAGTCAATTACCTACCAAAGACCAACCTTTTGACTTTAATGATAACTACCTGGAGAGTTTTCTTAAGTTGAAGAAGGATGTTACAGAGGCACCAATTTTACAAGGACCTGATGGGAATTATCCCTTTGAACTCATTGCTGATGCCTTTGATTTTGCTGTGGGGGTTGTTCAAGGGCAAAGAATTGACATGAAGCCCGTTGTGATCTATTATGCTAGCAAGACCCTTGATGATGCACAATGGAATTACACAGTTACTGAAAAAGAACTTCTTGCCATTGTCTTCACCCTGGAAAAATTTTAATCTTATCTCTTGGGGTCACATGTCACCGTATATACCAACCACTTAGCACTTAAATATTTGCTGAACAAAAAAGATGTGAAACCCAACCTTATTGGTTGGATCCTACTACCCCAAGAATTTGACCTGGAAATCAAGAATAAGGTAGGATCGCAAAATGTAGTGACTGACTATCTCTCTCATCTTATGCCGAATGACATGTTGACCCCCCTGATAAATTTCCTGATGAGGCCATCTTAACTGCCAATATTCTCCCTTGGTTTGCACCCATTGCAAACTACCTAGCAACAGAGCGAATCCCCTTTGATTGGCCAAAACCAAAAGGGATAATTTCTTTGTTGGTATTAAATACTATTTTTGGGAGGAGCCCGACCATTCCTGCATTTGTACAGAACAGGTCAATAGACGATGTGTCCCTGATTCAGAAATTCATCATATTCTAACACATTATCACTCAATGGTTTGTTTTGGACATTTTTTGGGCAAGAAAATTGCAGCTAAGTGATCTGCATACATCTGATTAACCTAAAATTTCTATTAATGCATGTTCTTAGTACCATATTAGCACCATACAATGTAAATATTGCATAACAAGCAAAATCATGCATTTAAGTCAAGTTGTATAAATTGTATAGTAATTATCTCCTTTTATGGCAAGGGATAGGGCAACTTGTTAATCAGGGCCTCAGATCAAAGATCCAACCGTACAGATCTGATTAGGGTGACGATTAGAGTTCAATGACTCCAAGATCGCCCTGATCGTACATCCGTAGCATCATATAGAGATCAAGGAACCTTAGAGATCAAGGGTCAAGATGGTGTTAATCCGCACCTCGGACGACAAATTCGACTGCACAGATGGGTTCGGATAGACGATCGCAGCCTAATGGCGTGAAAATCGATCCAATTCGACAACTGTGGCACTGTCTACAACACTCGGAAGATGGATGGCCAAGATGGCGCCACGTGATGCCATCCCAACAGCCCAATCGACCCTCAGGACTGCCGCTGCCTCTCCAAAGGGTTTCCAATGAACGATCTGGGCCATTGGATCTTTATCCAATGGTTGCAAGCACACGTGCCTTAAATCATCCGTGCGACACAAATGAAGGTGTGGCGCAGCGGTCAAGCGTCCCTTCATGAGAGAAGGGCACGCATTCGAGCCGTGCCAAGAGGCTTAAATCAGACAGGCATAGGTGTGGGTGCGATCGGGCCGTCAGATCAAGATCGGCCAACCAAGGGGAAGAGGTGTGGCATGTGGAGGATCATCGGTCGTGTACGCGTGTGGTGACATGCATTTGCACACCTCATCGCACGCGGGCACGTGATAGAGGAGTTTCGAAGGCGCTGGGAAGGAGCGTTTTAAGCCATTCGATCTTGAGATTGGATGACTGATCATGCGTGAATGTGCATGGGCGTTGAGGCAGCCGAAGGCAAGGAGGCGCACGTGGCATGTGCATGTCGACCAAGTTCAGGCCTTTAGTGATTGATAAATCCGTTATTAAAGGCCTTGAATTAATGTTTTTTAAATTAAAATGTCCAAAATGCCCCTACCCCTTGCAACTATAAAAGGAGACCCCTACCCTATGAATTTCTCATCCCTTCCTTCTCCTCTCTCCCTCTCCAAAGCTTAAGAGAAGCTTGTCCCACACTCAGGATGCTCCTCAAGAGCTAAAACCAAGTTTTCACCCCCGTTCCAGAAGTATATATTGCAATGACAATGACGTGCTACCTCATTCCTATTCTTCTGACGTTGTCCTCCTTCTTGCCTCATCCTCCTTCCAAGTGTCACCTCCGTTCGGCTCATCCTCCAAGTATTCGTCGAGGATGATAACTTTTCTCTCCTTTCTTTTATCGCTTTCTAGATTAGAATTTCCTGCTTTCTAGTTATAACAATTTCCTGCTTTATAGTGCAATCATTTCCCTCTTTCTTAGTTGTAAAACATTATTCAAATATCAAGTGATTGTTCTTTCTCTCACTCTCTCTTCATGTTTATATTACTTCCATTGCGATTATTTCACCTTTCCAACAAAAATACCAAAAAATATAACTGCAGATTTTGAGATCGATGTAGTCTCCCTGTGTTCGACCCGGAACTTCTTTACGGATTTTTCGATATAAATTTTATCTGTTGAATGGATTTCTTTGCGACTCTAACTACAATGACAGGTTTTCGAATCCAACTACGAATGCGTAGTTTTTTGCTTTAAACATTTTGGCACCGTTGCCAGGGAGGCAACGATTTTTCGATCTTCTCGTGCTTTGCGCACTTTACTATTTTATAACTTGATTTATCTCTCGCCTATTGTTTTGCAGATACCTCTATCATGGAATTGGCAAGTGGTAGATCGGAGTAAAGTGCAGTTGAAGACGACTATAAGTGCTCCCCATTCTTCCCCCTTCATAGATTTCATTCCACCACATTAATTCAAACTCCAATTAACCTAGGTGTTTGCATAAATCTGTGGATTAGTTTGGTTGCTTGGATTTCCACCCACATTTATTTCACCTTCACATAAAAAAAAAGAAAAATATACTTTTGTGGGATAAAGCAAACATACACACAATATACACCCACATTCAAGGCACTTAACCTAACTGATTCTTATCTACTCAATCGAATTCTGATCTGTGGAACCTGTACACACAAATTAACATATAAAAGAGTAGAAATCAGTCTAGGTCAATCATTTTGTGTGCCTAACTTAGTGGTGCAATTGTGACCAATTGTTTGAGTTGTTTGAACCGCACCACTAAACATAAAAGCTACTTAAGCAAGATTTGAACCCTAAAATCTACTCATTAAAAATAATCTTGCTTGAAAACCCTGGTTGTGCATGCACTCACACATACTAAATTGATCATTAAGGGCACAACCAATTTTAAGGGCCCACCACATTCCATAAGCACTACATTCGTAGGCCTAAATGAAATCAAGTAGACGTTGTCCTTAAGGACTTATTCGCTCGTTGGGTTCTAGTCTGAGATTGTTTACGATTAACCTGCTTGTACTAATCAATCTGATGTCCAACTAGGGGAGCAGGGTCAAACCACCACGGCTGGGGGGTACTCTAGGAACTGGAGGTGTAAGCCGAAGGATGAACCTTCTCCCCAGTCCCTCCTAACTGGTTGGATTGAGCAAACACAAGTAAATTGTTTATAATCTTTTAGTGGATTCTGAGAGTCTGTAGATCCTTAGGCTACCCCACTTAAGGACATGCTTGTTTTGTTGTGCTGCAGGGTTCTTATCCCCAGTCCTTCTGACCTTTTCCTAGTTTATGCTGGGAAGGAGGTCATTGAATAACTAATTGGAAGGACCACTAGAGCATTCTAGGAGGTGTAGATTGGATTTTGGCCAAATTGATCCCATGGCCGATCAACAACCTCCTCTGCCTTAGGATCCACAGGAGGTATTTCAAAGGTAGCTAGAGCAAATGCAGAGAATGCAAGAATGGTTCCAAAGAATGTAGGGCACTCAACCTTTGAAGGATTTTTATGATCCTTCAAATTATAGGGAATTTCCTTACATCCAGATTCCTGCTGGAGCCGTAGAAATCAAGGCCCAGGTATTAAGCCTGATCAAACATTTCCATGGGCTTGGCTCTGAAGACTCATTTCAGCACTTGGAGGACTTGACCACTTTGTTCCAAACTACCAAGCACGAAACGTGAATGAGGTACCAATGATCATGAGGCTCTTCCCCCATTCTCTTAGGGATAAAGTCTCTCTTTGGTATAGGACTATAGGAAGGCCAATTGCAACTTGGAATGATTTGAAATCGACCTTCCTGATGAAATTCTTCCCTATTGAACGTACTAATGCTTTGAGACGGGCAATTACTACCTTCACCAAGTTGTCAGTGGAGTAGTTTCATGTTGCCTGGGAGCAATTCCAGGACTTATTGCGGAAGTGTCCACACCACGAGGTGCTGAAATGGCAACCCGTGCAGATCTTCTACCATGGGTTGGCTAAGCAACTCAGAAATCACATGGATGCTTCTTGTGGAGGCAATTTCCTCAACAAAGACATAGATAGCACGCACGATTTGTTTGAGGAGATGAGCGAGAATTCGATCAATCATGCCTCCATGGATACTTTTAACTAGTCCTAGCAGCCCAGATCGAATGTTAATGAAGTCCACGACTCTCATTCATTCGATATGGAATTGATTTATAATAAACTTGATAGGGTAGACTTGGTTGCTAAGATAATGGAGGAGTGGATGGTTGAAAACTCAATGAACAACTCTCGATCTAATCAATCCCAAAATTCGAGATTCCATTCATCGCGAGCTCCTTCTGGATGGGAGTTCATGAATCAACTTGATGCAGCTCAACTTGTGAGTCAGCATTATTTGGAACCCCATGGGTTCCAAACTGGGGCCTTTAATCCCAGTTTCGCTGATCCCTCCCTTTCTTTCTCTCCATCCTCACCCTATGAGGATGTCTATGCTGTACAGGAGAATGTTAGGTCCAACCTTTACTCCAATGCTTATAATCTGGGTTGGAGGAACCACCCTAGCTTCTCTTGGAAAAACCTGGGGCATTAGGCCCAATTCTGACCAAGGATGCTTTGCAATGACTAATGGGTCAGGGTCATGTTTAGACTCAGCTGCCCTCGAATCAGGTCAATCAGCCAGCTTGGAATGACCGTCAACCCGTAGGCAGGCTGGTTTGAATCGACAAATGGTAGAGATGTAACGATCTATGCTCCAACTCATGCAACAAATGAAAATATCGCTAGACAACTTGCAAAACGGGTTCATTGCTAATTCTCGTCAACCCAGATCTCTACCATCTCAACCCATACCCAACTCGCGTAATATCCAGAATCTGGGAAATCAAGCCCATAGGTATGGAAATCAGAGGGACCCACACGAACAAGCTCAGCTGGTTGAGCAGGGTCCTTCCTCTTCTTCTTCTTCCTCGAATCAAAGGTTCTTGGCTAATGAAGCCCCTCCAATCTTTCCTAACCGTCCCTAAGACCAAAACCCACATGCATCTGCTAATTTTGTTACCTTGAAGAGTGGTAAACAAACTCAAGATCCGCAACCACACTATTTTTATTTACCGAATCCTAATGAGCCTAAGGAGAGAAAGGAGAACTCTGGAGAAGAAATCAAGGCTCAGGAACCTGATTCCGACGATTCGACTCATGTTCCTTTTCCTGAGGTCTTAATTAGATCAAGGAAGAAGTCTATTGGTAGTAATGAGGAGCTTTTGAATATTTTCAAGAATGTTGAGATCAATATCCCGCTCCTCGACACTATCAAACAAATACTAGCTTACGCAAAATTTTTAAAAGATTTATGTACATAGAAGTGTAAGTCGAGAGAGTCTGTTTTGAGGAAGGTGGTACTTTTTAAGCTGGCTAGTTTTATTATCCTCCACCACCTCCCTCAAAAAAAGAGAGATCCAGGTGTGTTGACGCATTCTCGATCATGTTTTAATAGTTATTTTTGTCGTAGTATAGGTGATCAAGCATTGTCAACAAATAAAACTTTATTACTCGAAAACCTAAGTATCCGAGGTCGAACACAGGGAGTAATTGGAATTTATTACTAATCTCAAGAATGTAATTGAACACTTAATTACATAAAACTTAATTCAAAATATATAAATGCTTAAGTTTGAAAATTAATTGTGGGAAAAAGAAAGAATTTTGACGTCTGATCATGGGATCAGATGTCTTAAAAGATGTTCCCCTCATCCTTCTTCTTTGTGCTTCTTCTTTCTTCTCCGTAGTTTCCTTGCTTCTTTCTCCTTCTTTATTTTTCTCCTTTTCTCTGCAGTTTCTTTCTCTCTGCAGGTCTTCTTCTTCCTTGGCTCTACTTCCCTTGCCTTCAGCTTCTCTTCTTCTTCTTCTACTTGTCTTTCCCTTTCTTTATTTCTTTTTCCTTCTTCAGTTCCTCTTCTCTTAGGCTTCGCTTCTGGCCTTTCCTTCTCTTTTTCCTCTGCAAGGGCTTCCTTCCTTCTTCTTCTTTACCTTTGCTAGTAGTGGCTAAGTGTCAACTTCACTTCTCCCTTCTGCCTTCCTCGCACAAACCAAAGAAGAGCAAAACCTACCCCTCTACCCACACCCGCGTCTCTCTCTCTCAGTGTAAACCACTCTTTAGCACACTCTCCTAGAGCCAGGTAAACTGGTCGGGTCGCGCGCCTAGGTCCAGGTGCACTAGCGTGAGTGTGGTGCGCGAGGAGTGCTTAGGATGGTGTCGGGTCAGGTCGCTAGATCTGTGTGGTGAGCTCACGGACGAGGCGATGAGTATAGGTGAGGGACCTCACCCCATGTGCTTTCGGAGGCAACCAGCCCAAAGCATAAAACTAACATAAATCACTCCAGCGCTTCACAGCTTATCGAGGTGGGACTGTTGTCCCACCGTTCTTTCGCGTGCGCCCGTAGGAGTCCCTCCTCCAATCGTAGCACTGCAGGCTTTGTGGTGCCACTCTCTAGAACAGATGTCATCGCGGAGCCTCCCCGAGTTAGTTGGACCTGGGCTCCTAGAGCATTGCAGCCTGGAGCAATCGTGCAGCTTCCTTTAGTCATCGTTAATGGCAGCCAGAGCGTGAAACCTGCCTGACACAAAAAGAGCCTTGCAGCTTAATCAGACCATAGGAGCACCTTCGCTGTGGCTGCGGGGCAGCCTAGGCATGCGTACCTAGGTTGCCCTATGGCCGGATGGATGGGTTTGATTGGGGGGTAGTTGTGGAGGAGTAGAGGGTCTGTGGACGAGCGGAGGTTATTCAGTGAGGTGAGGCGGAGGTTATGCGATGGTCGGCGAGACGTGTGGGGCTGTGGAGTGATGGGAGCGTCTCGCCAGAGGGTAGCCGGAGATGAGGAAGGTGGCAGTGGACAGGGACAGTCGAGGGCCGGTTGTGTGAAATAAAGTGAGGGAAATGAAAGAGTGGAAGATGGGGAACTTATCTGGATTGTTGGGAGTGAAAGGGGGCAACAAAGTCAGAATGCTCGTTTGTGCCATTGTCGGAGAAGACAACCCTGAGGGAGATAACGTCGACGAGGAGGTCAGGGAGGCGTGCGCTTGGTGCGGCGCGACGTGGGAGGCTGAGACGGAGTGGACTCGGCTGCTGGTATGGCAGTAGAGCGACGAGTGGGAGGAGAGGTAATCATCGAAGCTTGCGGGTTTCTTGGCCAGAGAAAGGAGAGATGAAGTTTGGAGGGTTCTATGGCCAAAACAAGTCTGAGAGATTCGCAGAGGGCTGGTGGTCCTTTTATAGGTGCTGGCTGAGCTTCTAGTGCATGGAGGGCAAGCCTTTAGCCACCGTCGTCTCGCTGGAGAAGGAAGGTGGTTGGGATCCCAAATCTTTCGTGTGCTCGCATGAGAGATTGGATAGGAATCAGAGATTGTGATCAGGCTCAGATGTAAGGGGATTCCTCAGAGAATCTCCCTTCCAATTCTGGGAGGAGATCTCTGATGGATTAGAGAGTATCCCCCTTGCCTTCCTCGTTGGAGAAGGATTCCTCCCAATTAATGGTGGTGGGGCCTGATTGTAAGATTGGCGAGAAAGATAGAGGGGTTTATTTGATGGTTTTCAAAAGATAGGGACCAAAATGTGATTGGGTGTACTAAATTGCAAAGTAGGTCAAGATAACCTCCCCCTAGGTCCAAATTTTGGTACAAACCTAATTTGGACATAAGGAATCCAATGATGAAGTTGGATTTTAGGTTTGACCATGTTTGACTGGACAGTTTGCGTAAAAACCCAAATTAGGTCAATTGATGAGCTAGGACCCCAATCTAGGTCAAACTAGGTTCCAAAGGCCAAATTGAATGTTCTATGCCATAGGGGATACTTTTCCATGAATTTTAGAGGGTTTAATTGATTTTTATCTTGACCAAAACCTTGTTGAATTAAGAAGGTCTGTTTTAGGGTTACCAGATGTTATTTAATTCCTTGGTTGCATATGAACCCATTTCTGATTGAAACAACCCACTTTTTTTATCTCATTTAGACCATTTTACCTAAATTTTGTCTCTGAGAAATCCCGTTTATGTACTGCAATGGTAAAATTGCAGTTTTAACCTTTATTTCATGTTTTCTTCTCGGAATGCTTATTCCTCCAATTAAGCCCTCTTCTAAGTCATGTAGGAGCTTTTATTCTCTTTATTAGGTCAAAATGGGCTAGTTATGGCTCATGATGAGGCTCTCATCATACCCCCATGCCTAGCTTTTGCTGCTCCATTAGCAAAATTTTAAGGTTTTAACTTCTGTTCTAGACCGTGAGAGTCTATCATCAATTATGATAGGTGCTTCTATTTTTCTTTTGTGATTAGGTCAGAATGCCAACAAAAGGCCTAGAGGTACTCAAGTATCAACCAAAATTCGGACCTGACCCGCTTTAGCCTCAGTCTTCCACAAAGGTTTTTAAGGCCCACAGAAACTAACCTAGGGTTTGTTGGACTCCGCGGCTAAAGCACCCGTGCCTGAGACATTTTTAGCCTAGGTTCAGTTTGCAGTGCATTTTTGTAAGAGAGAGATAGAAGATTTATTTGTTTGGAGAGCTTTCTCTCTCTTTTCTTTTTTATTTCTAGCTTCGGATTAGCTTCTCAACATGGTCTGTATCAAATTCCTTGTCCCTATCATCAATCCTCAAGGGTCCCTGGCTATCGAGATTTTGAGATAATCCCACCCATGGCAACCCCCAGAACCCTGGATTTCGAGATAATCCTGCCCATGGTGTTCCGTGGCTGAATTCAGACCTTGGCGATCGACATTTCGTGATAATGCCACCCATGATATCCGAACCAGCAGAGTGCTTACATGCCCCCGATAGGATATTTAAATATCCTAAGAGACAAGCACCGAGGAGATGATATGTTGTTACGCATCTTTGAGGGGAATTTCCCACCTCTCCGCATCAGGAACTCGTCCAAATCAACTTATGTTGATTGGCCGCTCCTAATCTAGGTGATTTTATCAGAACATTAAATGCTTTTGCGTGATTTGGATATTTATGCACACTGAACTTGACTGTGTGAATTTAGGGTGTTTAAGTTACCGAATCTGACAAACTGAAGGTCAGTTAACGAGGCTGAATACTTCCTAAGCCTTAGACCTAATACTTAAGCTTCGCATTTTCCCTAGCCTCTTAAGGATTATCCACATCTTAGCGGATCAATAAATTATTAAGCTAAAGAATCTAGCCCAAGAGGCCTAAGACTAGCATTCCCGTTAATCTCTTGTTATGTCTCCTTAGGACTTTTCTTTCTCTCTTTTCTTGATCTGGTCTAGGACTTCAGTTAATTCCTTAATCATTTACTAATGACTATTTCTTTTTCTTTTCATTTTGTACTCCTTTTTGTCATTTTTACTCTTTTTCTCATCCTTATGATTATATGGCTCAAAAATTTCCTCCCTACCCCATTTTTTTGTTCTTTTTCATAATTTTTTAATTTTTTGTGTTTTTGACATATGTGAATTCTTTTGTGAGAATCCTTCTGACTTCTTCTTGGTTCTGTTTGTATGCCCTTTATCACCCCCCCATGCCTAAGTTTTGCAATGTCCTCTTTGTAAACGAAGGGTGTGAAATAGTGTTGAGGTCAGGGACTTAGAACATGATACATCGGGTGGGTGAACACGTCGGAAATGACTGATGCGGATGATTTCAAGCTCTAGTACGTGTACCAGAGGTGGAACTGTCTAAGGCTGAACTCAAGGTGCAATGGACGTGGAGTACAGATGGATAATCTGACGGGTCTCTATTTTTGGAATGACGGGTTGCATCTCGTTCAGCGCTAAATTTGATGCCTTCAGCCAAGTGGAACATGGGTGGCAAGGGAGTGGTCAAATCAGCAGAATTTTGTAAAACAAGCACCTTGATTAAGAGCCTGGTTGGTCCAACCAGGTGCTTGTTAAGATCAATAGACTGATGATGTAGCCCAAACCCTATAAGTCTGGTGGGTTGATTGATGTAGATCAACAGATGCCGAACCCACCATATGTAATGTGGTTCAGATGGATATGAAAGTGAAAAATCAGGTTTAGGCTGAGTCAAATCAGCCTGGTCAGAGTAGGATTCCGAAAAATAATCAGTGCGTGGTGTGGAAACCCTACAGGGGTGATTAAAGAATGATGGCTCCTGTTTTTCAGTCTAATCAATACTCGATACCTGGTATAGATATGGAGTTGAATCATCTGCAAACGGCTCAGTGAGAGGTGAATTGGAATAGAAATTGAGTCCCGTTACTAGTCGGGGTAGAGAACGGGTTTTGATTAGTTCTGTATATGTGGAGCAGGTGGCTTCAAAGAGAATTGGCTTGTTATAATCAGGAAGTAGATTTTCTTCGATGTTATGGTCAGATTCAAAATCGTCAGGGAGTTTGCGAAAATCAAAATCTGAATGAGATTCAATATCGTGAGTTCCACCATAGAATAAATCATATGTTGTAGATTCAGCACCTAACTGGGGTCTAGCCTAAGTGTTAATTCTGAGCTTAAAAAGGTGCCCCTATCTGGTAGGGGCTCAGGTCCTAAGCTAGTAGGGCAGACCCAATGGAAACCCCACTCGTCTAACTCAGTTTTGTATCCTAAATTGGCATGACTTCCGAAAAATCGGTTAGTTTCTCAAAGGATGTTGGCGAGGAATATTCATCAAATAGAGGCCCAAAATCATATTCTTCATTGCAAGATTGATCTTCTTCATATGGGGCCTTGAAATCTTCCCAATAAGTTTCAGATCTAGATTCTGGGCTTAGGATGTGTGTTTAATTACTAGAATCTAGGTCTGAATAACCTTCGACGGTCACCTTATCAGAATAAGGGACGGAATTTACACCCTCAAGAGGTTCAGTTCTACTCTCATACTTACAAGAGTTTTGGGATTCTAGAATGGGCTCAACATGGTATTTTCCTACATTTGGAGCTTCCCAACCTTCTTTAATATCAGGCACATTATACTTCATTTGGGTTGGGAATCCACAACCATTTTATGCCTCAAACCCAAGATCAGATCGATCCTCGATGTTGTCCCAAGATGGTTCATCCTCTGTTTGTGGTATATACGGGTACTTCTAGTCAATAATTTATTTTACTAATCTCATTATCTCTTCTCATTTTTCAAAACTATCTTAGTGTTGCTTCCAAAGTCGAGGATTTGTCATACATTGAAGGTATTCAATACTATGCAGTTTTTCTATCTCAATGTATCCAGTGATGAGCAAGTCATGGTTTGATCCTTTTGTGGCTTCTGCCAATAGTACTTGGGCACAAGTTATGATAAAGGTTCTGGTTTTTGGGACATCAACCTGAATGTTTCCTACTGGTGTTGAGGTTTCCTCTTTTTCATGGAATTTCAGGGCATCCTCAATCATTCTATCTCTAATGGATCTACAATATTCAGGTTTCTCGAATGGTAGTCCTAAGTGGTTTGGTTGCATATTTGGATTAGGTGGTGGAATCAAGATGTAGAATCAGAGTTTGAATGAAGATGTAGAATCAAGTTATGAAGCGATTAGATCCGAATAACGAGTCCCACTGAAAATGTGTGCATGTGCTTTAAAGAGAAAAGATGAGGGACTGGAGATGTTTTTGACCCAATCAAGACACCCAAAGATGTTTAGATGACTATGGAGGTTCAGGGTTGATGGTACCGCCGGATCAGAAGATCGTCTACCTGAGAATTACTTGGGTAGCCAGAGAGGGAGAGTCCCGCAAAGACCCCTACACGGTAGAGCATCCCCACGGGTTATAGGGTTTCCCCCACCCAACCTCTCTTGTCACTAAGATTCCAGGTAGACCAGAATGGGGACCTTGACCTCTTAAGTCTACCACTTTTATTTCAAAGGTGATTTAGGGTTCTCACTTGAACTTTAGATAGTTTGATGTTGTGACCTAATTTAGAGGTTGGTTGACCCAAGGGGTCTACTTCACCTGACCTGTCCTATAGATGGTAGAATGATTCTAGGCTTGGGACCTAGAGATCACCCTAATTTGACTCCTAGTTTATTTGGTCCAAGATTTTAAGATTCAAGTGATTTTAGAGCTCAATTTTTGTTAGGGTTTGTCTTGTTTAGATCTCTTCAATCAAGGGCTTGGGTAGCACACTGATGCGGGAGGGTTCATTTCCTTTTATGCAGGCATGTGTGACTAGAACTTGAAGATCCTACTGTAGAAACCCTAATTTGGTTCTATTTCCAATCCTCTTTTTCACAAAAATTCTCTTTGGACTCAAAAAGAAGAAGTGTGTTGTCCGCCGAGATTAAGCGGGATTTCTATTAGGCACATGAATTTGTGAGATAGAATCTAAAAGGAATTGCCCCAAGTTGAAGAAGATTTGAAAAATTTTTGCAAAATCAGGAAACGTTTGCCTTAAAGATGGTGATTACTATAGAAAGAAGGCAATTGATTCCTAAATTAATTTCTTCCTTTTGTCTTTCAAAGCTTAGGGGATAGTTTAAGGAAAGAAAGAAATTACCAGCCTTGGAGTGGTTGACTTGCAGGAGGGATCTTCTCGTGAAATACCTGCAAGATCACAACAAAGCAAAGTAGGGCAAGTTAGCGTTCAATATGATAAAGAGAATGTAGAGACTAGTGATAAATTGCACGTTGCTCCCCGGCAACAGTGCCAAAATGTTGACGCATTCTCGATCGTGTTTTAATAGTTAGTTACGTTGTAGTATAGGTGATTAAGCATTGTCAACAAATAAAAGTTTATTACTCGAAAACATAAGTATCCGAGGTTGAACACAGGGAGAAATTGGAATTTATTACTAATCTCAAGAATGTAATTCAATACTTAATTACTCAAAACTTAATTCAAAATATATAAATGCATGAGTTTGAAAATTGATTGTGGCAAAAAGAAAGAATTTGGACGTCTGATCATGGGATCAGACTTCTTAAAAGATGTTTCCCTTGTCCTTCTTCTAATTTTCTTCCTTTATTCTTCTTTATGCTTCTTCTTTCTTCTCTGCAGTTGCCTTGCTTCTTTCTCCTTTTCTCTGTAGTTTCTTTCTCTCTATGGGTCTTCTTCCTCTTCCTTGGCTCCGCTTCCCTTGCCTTCAGCTTCTCTTCTTCTTCTTCTGCTTGTCTTTTCCTTTCTTTATTTCTTCTTCCTTCCTTAGTTCCTCTTCTCTTTGGCTTCGCTTCTGGCCTTTCCTTCTCTTCTTCCTCTGCGAGGGCTTCCTCCCTTCTTTTCCTTTGCTAGCAGCGGCTAAGTGTCAACTTCACTTCTCCCTTTTGCCTTCACTACACAAACCAAAGAGGACCAAAACCAACCCCTCTACCCACACCCGCGTCTTTCTCTCTTAGTGTAAACCACTCTTCACCACGCTCTCCCAAAGCTGGGTAAATAGGTCAAGTCACACACCCAGGTCCAGGTGCACCGGCGTGAGTGTGGTGCGCAAGGAATGCTCAAAATGGTGTCAGGTCGGGTCGCCAGATCCGTGTGGTGAGCTCACGGACGAGGCGGTGAGTATAGGTGAGGGACCACACCCCATGTGCTTTCTGAGGCAACCAGCCCAAAGCATAAAACTAATATAAATAACTCCAGCGCTTCACAGCTTACCGAGGTGGGACTATTGTCCCACCGTTCTTTCGCATGCGCCCATAGGAGTCCGTCCTCCAATTGCATCACTGCAGGCTTCGTGGTGCTGCTCTCTGCAACAGATGTCTTCGTAGAGCCTCCCAGAGTTAGCAGGACCTGGGCTCCTGGAGCATTGCAGCTTGGAGCAAGCGTGCAGCTTCCTCGAGTCACCGTTAATGGTGGCCAGAGCGTGAAACCTGCCTGAAACAAAAAGAGCCTTGTAGCTTAATTAGACCACAGGAGCACCTTCGCCATGTCACGGTGAAGTTGAGGTGCTAGGTGCCAGGCCACGAGGTGGGCTAGGCGTGCTTGCCGAGGTCGCCCTATGGCTGGACGAATGGGTTTGATCAAGGGGTAGTTGTGGAGGCGTAGAGGTTCTATGGACGAGCGGAGGTTATTCAGTGATGTGAGGCGGAGGTTATGCGTTGGTCGACAAGATGTGTGGGGCTACTGATGGGTCGGCACAGATAGGTTGTTAATATGATATTTTTATCGTTGAAATGTGTATAGTGGTTAACCTAATTCAGACCTAACCATCTCTTTACAAAATTTTTAACCTGGTCTAATTGATTTTATCTTGTCACTTTTAGGCCCAGGGTCAAACTCAGGGAAGTGGGGTTCAAGTCGAATTTCTACGTTTTCCTTAAAACGCGTCTCTTCCGTTCGTTTATTCTGTTTTTGGTATTTTTCTTATTTAGGTTTTTTTTCTGGTAATCCTTGTTCTTGAGGCACACCCTCAAAATTGTGTCCTTGGCTTTTAGCCAAAACAGAGTTTCAAAACACGTCTTGCTACTTGCAAGACGGGGTACCTGCAAATCAAAGATTATCTTTTCACTTTTATACCTTTTTTTATCTTTTTACTAAGAAGGAAGCTAACAGATAGAAAGTAAATATAGTAGCTATAGATATATATTTATATGTAGTATATATATAAAGGGGTGGGGGTGGAGGTGACGATGGAGTGTAGAACTATGTCGAGTCAGTTGACGTCTAGAGAGACGCAACCAACATGACTATGTGCCGCGTGGAGTGTGGATGGAGGATGGATGATGTATGGGACCACGCTTTTTTTGTACGCGTGTATCAGGGAATATCAGCAACTGGTGCAGATATCCCCGCGATACAGCGTATAATAAATAACATGAAAGTATATGTACATATGTATGTATATAAGTAAATATATCTATATATATATATAAATGTATAGTTATATATGTATAGATATATATATATATATAGATATATATGTGTATATATATGTATACAAGTATATATATATATATTACTATATATATGTATATATATATATATGTATCTAAATATATATATATATATGTGTGTATATATATAAGTATATAGATATGTATATATATATATGTATATAAGTATATATGTATATATATATAAGTATATGTATAAGTATATAGATATATATATACGTGTATATATATATATAGAGATATATTATATATATATGTATGTATACATAACTATATAGATATACTATGTATATATAAATATATATATATAGATATATGTATAAATATATATATATATGTATATATGTTACTATGAGTGTGTGTGTGTCGGTTAATGGGTGTGTGGGTGTTGCTGTAAGTTAAATAAAAGAGAGAGAGAGAGAGAGCGGGCGGCAGAGAGGGAAAGAGCCGGCGGGAGAGCTGGTGATGGCGTGAGTTAAGACGTCTGCAGATGGCTGCCGACGTCTGATGGTCGCGGATGCAGGCGCGTCTTCGCGCGGAGAAGGTGAGGCGTCTGCAGGCCGGGTGAGAGGAAGGAGAGCGGGCGATGGCGTGCTCGGAGAGGGCGGCAGGGAGTCTGCAGTCGATCGCGGAGGGTTGCAGAGGTTGGCAGGGGGCGGCGAGAGGGCCTGGCCGGCCGCTGCAGTGCGTGCAGCGGCCGGTCGCGGGTGGAATGGCAGAGGCGACAGAGCAGAGGCGGAGGCGGGGAACGGGCCTGCAGGCGCGCGCGAAGACGACGGGCAGGCAAAGGCGCGGAGGAGCGAGCGTGGAGGAGGTTCTGCAGTGGTCGCGGAGGGTCGCGGGGGTCGGCGCGAGGCCGTAGCCGGCCGCTGCAGTGCGCGCGGCGGCCGGTTGCGGGTGGAATTGCGGGGTGGACAGAACGGAGACGGAGGCGGGGAACGGGCCTGCAGGCGCGCGCGGAGGGTTGCGCGCCTGCGGGGAAGGTCGCGGAGGAGGCGGGGGGTGCTGCTGCTGCTGCTGTTGCCACGGTTTAGCTACTGCTGCTGCTGCTTCAAGCTTCGGACCTTGAAGCGGCAGCAATGGCGTGGAGATGAAAATGAAGAGAAAAGAAAACACCACGCCCACCTGCTCGTTGAAGAGCTGGGCGGTGGTGTTCCCACTGTGGTGGTGAGCACCACAGTGGGTTCTCCTGCTCGTCGGGTGCCTCCTCGACGGAGGGCTGGCGTATGGGAGGGGAGAACGGTGGGGAGGAAGGTGGTGGACTGCAGGGTGGCGTTTTGCAGCAGCTCGCCCCTCTTCCTCGTCGTGAGGAAGGGCTGCGGCTTTATAGAGGAGGAGAGCATGGCGTGGAGCATGCGGGGAATGGGGGAGAATGGCATCTGTAGGGAGAGGTGCGGGAAGGACAGCAGGGAGAGGCGTTGCATGCAGCATGGCGTGGACGAAATTCAGCCGCGGGAAGTAGAAGAACCGCGGGAAGAAGAAAGAAAGATGAAAATAAAATATGGAGAGGGGACTTTTGCAAAGAGACACTTGAAGACAAATGTAAAAATGCAAGTCATTTATTCCATTCTCTTCTCCTCTCAATTAAAAACATGCATGCAAGCGTTTTTACAAATGCAACTACAGGATTATAATATACATAGTTAATGCTAGAAAATAGCACAAGAAGGTGTTATTATAGTCGTGTTTTGAGGTGCAAACAGCTACAGAGTAATGGGAGCATCTTGTGGTGGGTGGCCGGAGATGAGGAAGGTAGCGGTGGATAGGGACGGTCGAGGGGCGGTTGTGTGAAATAAAGTGAGGGAAATGAAAGAGTGGAAGATGGGGAATTTATCTGGATTTTTGGGAGTGAAAGGGGGCAGCGGAGTCAGATGGCTCATTTATGCCATCTTCAGAGAAGACAACCCTAAGGGAGATAACGGCGACGAGGAGGAGGTCAGGGAGGCATGCACTTGGTGCGGCGCGACGTGGGTGGATGAGGCGGAGTGGACTCCGCTGCTGGTATGGCAGCAGAGCGATGAGAGGTAATCACTGGAGCTTGCGGGTTTCTTGGCCGGAGAGAGGTGAGATGAAGTTTGGAGGGTTCTACGGCCAAGACAAGTTTGAGAGATTTGCAGTGGGTTGGAGGTCCTTTTATAGGTGCTAGCCGAGCTTCTGGTGCGTGGAGGGCAATCCTTTAGCCACCGTCGTCTCATCGAAGAAGGAAGGTGGTTGGGATCCCAAATCTTTCGTGCGTTCGCATGAGAGATTGGACAAGAATCAGAGATTGTGATCGGGCTCAGATGGAAGGGGATTCCTCAGAGAATCTCCCTTCCAATTCTGGTAGGAGATCTCTAAGTGATCAGAGAGCATCCCCCCTGCCTTCCTCGCTGGAGAAGGATTCCTACCCATTACTGGTGGAGGGACCTGATTGTAAGATTGGTGAGAAAGCTAGGGGGGTTTATGTGACAGTTTTCAAAAGATAGGGACCAAAATGTGATTGGGTGTACTAAATTGCAAAGTAGGTCAAGATGACCTCCCCTGAGGTCCAAATTTTGGTACAAACCTAATTTAGACGTAAGAAATCCAATGGTGAAGTTATATTTTAGGTTTGACCACGTTTGACTGGATATTTTGCGTAAAAACCCAAATTAGGTCAATTGATGAGCTAGGACCCTAATCTAGGTCAAACTAGGTTCCAAAGGCCAAATTGAATGTTATAAACCCTAGGGGATACTTTTCCATGAATTTTAGAGGGTTTACTTGATTTTTATCCTGACCGAAACATTGTTGAATTAAGTGGGTTTGTTTTAGGGTTACCAGATGTCATTTAATTCCTAGGTTACATATGAACCCATTTCTGATTAAACCAACCCACTTTTTATCTCATTTAGAGCATTTGATGTATGTTTTGTCTTTGAGAAATCCCATTTATGTACTTCAAAGGTAAAATTTCAGTTTTAACCTTTATTTTATATTTTCTTCTCAGAACACTTATTCTTCCAATTAAGCCCTCTTCTATGTCATGTAGGAGCGTTTATTCTCTTTATTAGGTCAAAATGAGCTAGTTATGGATGATGATGAGGCTCTCATCAAGGTGCTTCTTTGATTTCTAGTGTCATTGGAGATTACACCTTTGATAGAGCACTGCTGGATTTGGGCGCATCCATTAACCTAATTCTGACTTCTCTTTATGAGAAGTTTTGATTAGGTGAACTTTGGCCGACTTCGGTAACGCTGCAGTTAGTAGATCGTTCGGTCACAAATCCGCGAGGCGTTGTTGAAGATGCTATTGTTAGGGTTAAGGATTTCTATTTTCCTGTAGATTTCATTTTCCTTGACATGGATGTACCTGAAAATCAGAGGAACACTCCCATCATTCTGGGGTGTTTGTTCCTGGCTACCGCTAAGGCCAACAATAACTGTGAGAGCAGTAGCATGGAAATCACCTTTGGGGATCAAAGAATGAAGGTTGTCATCGATTTTGTCAAGAAAAAAATTTTCAGTCAGTTCGGGATTCCGAGGGCCATCATCAGTGTTGGTGGCACTCATTTCGCTAATGCCCACTTCCATAATTTGCTGCCAAAATATGGGGTTAATCACAGAATCTCCACACCTTACCGTCCCCAGATGAATGGACAGGCCGAGATCTCCAATCAAGAGATCAAGAATATTTTGCAAAAAATGGTTAGCCCTAATTGCAAAGACTAGACACAAAAGCTTAAGGACACTCTTTGGGCCTACTGTACGGTGTATAAAACGCCCATCGACATGTCTCTGTTTCGTCTGGTGTACGGAAAGGCATGGCATTTACCCGTAGAAATTAAACATAGGGCATTCTGGCCAATCAAGCAGTGCAATCTAGATTTGAGTTTAGTAGGGAAGACCAGGAAACTCCAACTATCTAAGTTGGAGGAGCCTAGAAATGACACGTATGAGAATGCCAAGATTTATAAGGCTTGGACCAAAGGTCTTCAAGACCAATTGATTTCCCAAAAGAGCTTTCAGCCGAACCAGAAAGTCTGGCTCTTTGATTCTCAACTAAAGCTCTTTCTTGGCAAACTTAGGTCGAAATGGAATGGCCCGTTCATTATCGATCAGATATTTCCAAAAGGGGCTATTCAGATCTCTAACCCGAAGATGGGTAATTCATTCAAAGTCAACGGTAAATGTCTGAAGCCTATTATTGACTGTACTTTTCTAGAACCCATCTCAGACACGGTTGCTCTAGCTATGTTGTGACTTCTTTGCCTGGACTATGCCTAGCTGATTACATTAAACTCAGCAGTTGTACAGTCTAACTCAAAGCTAACCCAAAGCTTCATATTCAAGTGACATCTTCTGCATTCTACCCTTCCTTTCATGTCTATTATTCTCAATGCGGACATTGCATCAGCTAGGCATGGGGGGTGGATTCATTTCTTAATCATTTTGTCAACTCTGTGGAATTCTTGTAAATTCTACTTATTTTCTTATATATACATAAAAAAAGTTGAATTAGGAAGGAATACATGGACATTATGACCTTTCAATCTCTGGAAATTTTACAGTAGAATCTGAACACTAAGATCCTTCAGGTCTTTAGGCTTAATCAGCTTGGGTATCCACTAAAATGTGGATTCATTTACTGAGTCCTCACCATCCTGAATTCTATTTTAATTTGATTAAATAAGTTTGGGTGATAAGTAGATGACTTATCAACTCACCCTCTGATTTGAGGGAACTTTAAGTCTAAGCATCTACACACTATTCGTCACTGAGTCATTGTTCGATGGTCTTAATGAAAATTGGGTAGCTAATGAACCTTCTAGGGTGATATGGCTGGCAAGTTATCGTGGGTAACAACCCATAGGTAGGTTGTCCGAAGCCCAATCACTAGACCATTCTCTTCTTATTACCTTTAGGTAAATCTTAGACCAGGGAAGCCACCTACTTAAAAAGAAAAAGAAAGTTCAAAAAGAAAAGAAAAAGAAAAAGAAAAGGGGAAAGGAATGAAAGAAAGAAAAAATAAAAAAAAAGAAGAAATAAGCCACACTTCGCTGCATGAGTATGGCTGCTAAGTTATCGGTGGTAACAGCTCATCGACCGATTGTCCAGATCCCAGCTCAAGAAATGCACTAAAAATTCCAAAACACATAGGAAGAAGCAGAGAAGTAGAATAAGCTGGGGAGATATACACTGGATTCACCCTTGGGTTGACCCCATAAAAAATAAAAGGAGAAAGCTACCGGTCGTATAGATACACCTTTAGGCAGAACTCTGTTTAAGGTCACCTAGCGGCGTAGAAACTCGAAGTCCGTTCTGATTGCCGATCAACGAGTCTATCATTCACAAAAAGATGCTTAGAACATAGGGTTCTCATCAAATCTTGGGTGGGTTGAGTGGCAGTAGAATGCCACTCTGTAACCCTAAACTAAAAAATCCAAAAAAATTAGAAAAGAAGAAAAAGTGATCTTTCTTTGAATAAGGTGAGGGCTTGAGGCGGTTTACATTTTGGCAGATACACAGGCATTGTTGTGTCTTTGAAAGTTTAGGTCCTAAGTAAAAATTTCTTAATGTTGAAAATGATTTGTGCCCGAGTAATCCAACCTAATGCTTTTATAAATAGCATGTAGTTTTTGCTAGGGACTAGCAAAAGATAGGCATGGGGGTGTGATGTGCATACATCTGAATAACCTAAAATTTCTATTAATGCATGTTCTTAGCACCATATTAGCATCATAAAATGTAAATATTGCATAACATGCATAATCATGCATTTAGGTCAAGTTGTATAAATTGTATAGTAATTGTCTCCTTTTATGGCCAGGGATAGGGCAACTTGTTAATCGGGTCCTCGAATAGAAGATCCAACCCTACGGATCGGATTAGGGCAATGATTGAAGTCCAATGACTACAATATCACTTGGATTGGACATCCTAGCAACAGATAGAGATCGAGGAACCCTAGAGATCAAGGGCCAAGATGGTGTTAATCCGCAGCTCAGATGACAAGTCTGAATGCATGGATGGGTTCGTTTCGACGATCGCAGCCTAATGGCTCAAAAATCGATCCAATCCGACACCCGTGGCACCATCTACAACACTCAGAAGATGGACGGCCAAGATGCTGCCACATGGAGCAATCCCAGCAGCTTAATCAGCTGTCAGGACCGCCGCTGCCTCTCAAAGGGGTTTCCAACGTGCCGCAAGCGGTTGGAGGAGTGGTGCAGCAGTTGAGTGCGACACAAACGAAGGAGTGGTGCAGCAGTTGAGTGCCCATTCACGAGCGACGGGTGCGCATTCGAGCCACGCCACTCGCCTCAAATCAGACGGGCGTGGGTTGTATAGATGTATATATATAAATATATATATATATATATGTATATATATATATATAATAGTAATATATGTATATAGGTATATGTATCTAGATATGTATATAATTAGTTATATAGATATATATATATATGTATATATAAGTAGGTGTGTATATATGTATATATATATACATATATCTATACTTAGTTATATAGGTAATATATATATAGATATATGTATATATGTAAGTATATATGTATATTTATATAAGTATATGTATATATGTATATAGATATATATATAAGTATATATATATATATATGTATATATATATATGTATATAAATATAAGTATATATATATGTATATATATATATATCAATATATACGTATACGATATATATATATGTTTAGAATAGTGTATATGTGTGTGTGGGTGTGTAGAAGCGTTAGTGTAGGTGTGTGTGTGCGTCGGTGTAGAGAGAAAGTGAGAGAGAGAGAGAGAGCACTACCACACTGCTAACGGGTGGAGTTAAGGCGTCTGCAGCTAGCGGATGTCATCTGGAGGTCTTCTGCATGCACATGCGCAAGTGCATCTGCTCAGAAAGGAGTGTGCAGGAGGATTGGGCACGGAGAGGAAAGGCAGCGCCCAGCGCTGCGTGGACTTGCTGGAATGGGCACTCACAGGCGTGAGCGAAGGGAGCGCGTGACGCAGACGAGTGCGGGGGGGGAGTGGGCGAAGCAGACATGCGGGCTGCATCGAGCGACGGGGGCGGAGACATGCAGGTGGGCGAGTGCACGGGCGAGGGTCGGTTGCGGCGTGCCGGGTGATCAAGAAAGTGAGAAGCTTTCTGGTCACCCCACTGTAGCCACAGTGTCGCAATGACTCGCGTGAACAGTGCTACAGTGGTCGTTTGTGCCGCGCGACCGGCAGTGGGCGGTGCTGTGAGTGAGGTCGGCTCGCGGCTGGCACGCGCGGGCTGGCGCGCGAGGGAGAAGGCCTGCGCCGACCGGTTGTGAGCGTGGATAGCTCGCGACAGAGAGCGTGGGGCTGGAGGGTGAGGGCACCTGCTGCTTGCGCGGAAGCTTGCAGGTGCTGCAAGGGGGCGGGGAGGTGCTTGGCCGGCCGCTGTAGAGGCACGCAGCTGCCGGTTGTGGGCGGGAGCAAGCGTGATAGGCAGGAGAAAGCGAGAGGCGGAGGGGCCCTGCAGGAGAGCACGGAGGGTGAGGGTGCTTGCAGGGGCACGTGGAAATGGCTGGGGATGCTGCTGCTACTGTTGCTGCTGCCGCTTAGCTACTGCTGCTGCCAAGCTTCGAAGCTTTTGAACTTCAGACCTTGATGCTGCTCCAATGGCTGGAGTGGCTGGAACGGAAAAACAGCGAAGAAAGCCACCATGCCCACCGGCTCTTTGAAGAGTTGGGCGGTGGTGGTCTCACTGTGGTGGTGTTCACCACAGTGAGAGCTCCTGCCCGCCAAGTATCTCTGAGGAGGGCTGACGTATGGAGGGGAATGGAGGAGAGGACGGCCTGGAAGAAGTGCTGGAGGTGGGTTTTTTTTGGCTGGGACCAGGCGTTCTTGCAAAGGATGGACCCGTGGCTTTTTATAGGAGAAGAAGGCATGGCCATGCATGTCTCATGCAGGGAATGGCTGGCAGGGAGAGGCAGCAGTAGGGAAGGGCAGCTGCAAGGAAGGATGGCACGAGGAAGAAAGGTGCAGCCGTACGAAAGATTAAAAATCAAGTGGGAATGACAATAAAGATGGGAGTTTTGCAAAGATGCACTTGAGGAAAAAAGTAAAATGCAAGGCCACTTATTAATTCTCCTCTCTTCTAAATTAAATGCATACATGCATGTATTTTTACAAAATGCAATTATGGAATCCTAATATGCGTAGGTATTGCTAGGAAATAGCACAAGAAGGCACTATTGCAGGTATATTTTTGCGGTGCAATCATACCCCCATGCCTATCTTTTTCTAGTCCCTAGCAAAACATTTTTTTGTAGTATTTAGAAATGATCTTATGCTGAAGATTTTCTTCTGAGGCGATATGGGTGTGTTTATTGTTGGATATTGTTAGAACCAATTGTAAAGAAGACTACCAGTACTTTAAGTCTCACATGACATAGATCATCTCTCAACTAACCAGGACTCTTGATATTTAAACCTTAAGTACGATTTCTAGGACCCAGGAGGTTTATGATGTACTCGAGAGTTCAAGAGGTTATGGCTTGTGCATAGTGAAGGATCAAGACTGACCAGATGAGCATTAAGACTCAAGCCCAGGGTTTCACAAATCTTTAAGTACAGGTTGGTCCTAGTTTCAGCTCGTGTTTTCAGATTGACCCTTAAGAAGATGACGAAAAACTGAACTCCCATTTTCTGATATTTGTGGCTCGAAGGAAAATAAGGTATTTGCAACCTGCCCTGAAGAACTTCTTGTAGGGTGAAGACTTTACAAACATTTGTGAGATATACTCATTTATTTGCAACCTTTTTTTTTTTTTGAAACACATGTCAATATATCTCTTACAACATTTTCTTGAAAGAGCACACTTTTTTTCTTTTTGGTGGGAGAGTTTCTTTTTGGTGGAAAGAGTCGCTCCCAAACACAAAACTAAAGCCTGGGATAAAAAGTCTACCTACGCGCACAGGTAAGGACTCCACCTTCCCTAATGAACACTAAGGTTGGATCTTATGTTCACCTGGTCTTTCCTGATAGGTGTAGTGTGAACCAAGTTTACTTGAGCTCTCAAGTAGAAGCAAACCAACGAATCCTATACTGGTGTCTCAGGTACAAGAATACATCCTTAGCTAGGAGAGATTCTGATCTATTTTGTCAATGCTCAAGTGAATTAAGCCGAGCAAGCTTCTGTGGCCTGGAAACTCTTCAAAACAGAGGTTGAATATCCATAAACATTTATTGTATTTTTTTGTTTCAGCTTTCAGATCATTACTAAACACGATTTACATATATATATATTTCTTTTTTTTCTTTTTCTTGCATATCTATAAAGAGGTGGAAACTGTATGATACCATAAAATACCCAGATCCTATGGATGCCTATCCACCCCCCCATGCCAAACAATGCTATGTCCCCATATGCATGCAGGGAAAGGTAGAGAAAGGATGAAAGATCGGGTAACGAGAGCTAAGGTTCAGGGTATACAGAAGGGTGGTAGGGTGGGTGGATGGTGGGTGGTGAAGAGATCGTGGTAGCGGCATGAAAAGTGATGGTGGATGGTGAAAGGTCAGGCATTTCATGGGACGAGAGTGTCCCAAGTGGATCGGAGAACAAGTCGGGAAGAAGAAGTTGGCTCTCAGATTGGCCAAGAAGAGGGGCTTTTTGGATAGATTGATCCAAAAAGGAACAGCCCCAGTGAGTAAGTTGTGGGCTCAAGGTCCCAGTGTGGAGTTGCAAATCTGCCTGATTTGGCAAGAAAGAAAGGGCAATCCGGTCTTCAGGAGTGTGGACCGACTGTGAGTAGCCTAGATATGACTCAGACCACGAGTTATGGGAAGCAATGAAAACCTCGTCAGAAGTCTGGTCAAGAGAAGGTACGGGACAAGGGAGGGATGGGGGAACGTCACAGTTTGTGTTGATCAGGCAGTCGTCAGGTAATCCGTAGCAGTCAGAATAGGTCCCAATTGGTTCGATACACGCACTGACGGTCATGTCCTCATCAGACGTGTCATCCTCGATGCAATCGCAATCAAAGTTCTTAGCTGCCTTGAAGATGTTAAGATTGATCTTTTCAGATCCAATGGTAATCTCAATACAGCCCGACTCGTAGTCGATAAGGGCGCGGGCTGTGGCCAAGAAAGGTCGACCAAGGATGATCGGACAATCAGAAAGTGAACTAGGAACTTCCATATCTAAAGCAAGAAAGTCAATAGGAAAACAGAGACTGTTGACCCTAACCACCACGTCTTCCACCACACCCTTTAGGATCTTGACAGAATGATCTGCCAACTGTAACGTGACAGGGGTGGGTTTCAGATTTTCAAAGGAAAATTTTTCGAGCATGATGGTCAGTAGGAGATTTATGGAAGATTCTAGATCAAGCAGGGTACGGTTAAAACTGCAGCCTTGGATGCTACAGGAAATAAGCGGTGTGCCCCGATCTTTCTACTTTGGTGGTAGGTTTGACAGT
Source organism: Thalassia testudinum (assembly GCA_037157565.1). NCBI lineage: Eukaryota > Viridiplantae > Streptophyta > Magnoliopsida > Alismatales > Hydrocharitaceae > Thalassia > Thalassia testudinum. Next base: position 20,021,425 of record JAZHRO010000063.1, read on the forward strand.
ATAGCACAACTCACATGAGGCGAGAGAACCACCGGATTTTTAGTTTTCTTTGATTGTCGCCTGGGTGTTATGTAGTCTTTGAAAAATCGGGCGACAGTAGGTATGTGGTCGATAGCCTCGAGTAGGGGTACCTTGATTTCTACATCCTTGAACAAATTACGCAGGTTATCAAAGGCCTACGTATCTTTCTTTTTGCCTTTTGGCTCCCTCAGTAGAGCCTCAGGGAATGGGACTGATTCTGGCAACAATTTGGGTGTATCGTCCTCTCGCGAATGCAGGGCACATCTCGAATGAGACTGTGATGAAGAAGAAGACCGGCCAGGATCAGGTCGAGGCGGATCGACGGTCTGCTTACCGCTCCTCGTAGTGATAGCATTGGACGATGCGGGTCCAGTGGGATCATATGGCGGAGGAGGGTTCGCATTGGGGACATAAGAGTGTGGTGCTGTAGCGGGATTAGCCTGAAATCCCGGTGGAATGCTCGGAGCTTGTAGAATTTGATTAACCTGTCCCTGAGAAGGTTGTACCTGTGGTTACGGACCATAGGGTACGAAGTTTCGCAGGTTGGGAACAGGTTGGGTAGGAAGAGTGCCCTGAGATCGAGTCGCCATGCATAGTTGACTGATCTCAACATTCTACTGTGCCAATTGGTACTGAAGAGAGGTCATGTTCTATTCATGGCGCTTTGACATATCCGTCATCATTCGCATCAATTTAGCAAGAGGACTTAATGCGTGTTCTGCTTGCGGTACGCAAGGGCTTGATGGTAGATTCTCCATAGGATTAGACTACGCCCTTGGGATGACGGGTGCGGACGGTCACATTGGTCCACCTGCGAGGTTTTGGCACTGCGGGTTGTTGGACCATGCAAAGTTCGGATGATTACACCACCCTGCGTTATAAGTGGCAGAGAATGGGTTATTCCCCAGGGCACAAGCGTCTTCTATGCCAGAAGACGCGTCTGCAAGTAAGTATGTGTCCGAGCACACGGAGGCTTGGTACTCCGTGTTAAAATATTGGCTCGCAGAAGCCAATTCCACATGACTTACCGAGTTGCTCAGCGCGACACTCGATAAGGAAGGTCTTACGGGGTTTCTCGAGATAAGCCTGGTGTTGGAAGAATTTGGATTGTGATGAAGTGGTGAAGAGGTGGTGTTTGCCAGAGATCGGGCGAGACTGGCTAGAAGCTCGTCCAGCTTCTTGTGCATGACTGAGACTTCATCCAGTTTTTGTGCAATAAGGCCTAGATCAGTGGATGAATGGGAGGGTCCCGTGTCAACTTCGTGGACATTATGGGGCTGGCTGGTAAGATTAAAGGCGACAATGGAAGCATTGTTCATCTAGTTTTCACTCATATTTTCAAACAGTTCAAATGCTCCATTCTCGTCTTTATTCATAAAGTTCCCTTCGTAGGAAGTGTCTGCAATCTACTTCAAAGTCTCATTTAGCACATAATAGAAAATCTAGGCTATATGCCACTTAGGCAGACCATGGTGTGGACACTTCCTGAGGAGGTCATTATACCTTTCCCATGCCTCATGAAATTATTCGCCATTTTGTTGCGTAAATGAAGTGATAGCACGGCGAAGTGCATTGGTTCGCTCAATTAGGAAGAACTTCTTGAGAAACGCTGTTCGCATCTCTTCCCAAGAGTGGATGGTTCTCCCAAGGGTGCGTAACCACTGCAACGCTTTATCTCGCAATGAAAATGGGAACATTTTTAGGAGGACTATAGGTAACCTGACATTTCTTGGTTTAACCGTTTCAGCCAGTTGGGTTAGGTCTTCCAAGTGGAGAAAAGGATCTTCACTTGCAAGACCATGGAAGTGAAAATTTATTACGCCAATTATGTTTGGTTTTAATTCAAAGTCGTCCCTACCCATGGGGACCCGTATTTGTCCTATGGTCTCTGTAGCAGCGGGATTCTGATATGAACAAAGAGACCTAGGCTCCTCCCGTTCGGGAGGGTTCTGCGTTTCCTCCAATGTTTCCCGAATGGCTTCCATTTGCTCATTATACATTTCCATGTGGGCTTGGAGGAGGGTTATGGGATCAAAGGCTCCACCACCTGGTGGGTCCTAAGGGCGGTTTCCTCCCTCGGGATTTGGGGTTGGGCATGCAACCATGTTTGTGGAGGAGGAGGATGATTCGGCTTATTTTCTAGATTTATCAATCAATTCAAACAGTTTAGGGTTTTGTGACCTCCTCCCAAACATGCACTACCGCAGGAAGATTTGGGGAGATGAGAAGGGAAAAGAGACGAGAGAAATGATGCCGCAAAGGTACACTTGATTACAAATCAATTCAATCAAATTCCTAACCTCTACAGTGTGCCATTAGACCTAAAGATCTAAGTTACCTCCTATCACGAACTATGAAACCGAATTCAAGCACCGCGGAACCACCAGGCCAGATTGAAAGGCCGTTTGCCCCAGTCTTAGACACCTGATAGCACGTGGGAACTCTCACCAACACGTAGCCGCTACACGCAGGTAGTTAGACCTCCAATCCTCAAGAAGGGTCAAGTTACTACCAGTTTTAGTTAGAGGCTTAGGGTCAAGTGCTTTTGGAATGTGAAGGGCGTTCTTTACGGGTAATGCCCAAGTGATTGATTTTAAGAGAGTGTGTAAAACAAGCATGCAAGGGGAAATCTCCCCGAATTGAAGTTCTTAATTGGTGAATGGTTTGTAGAGTTCAGCCTTAAGTAGTATGACTTTTAGGATTTTGCTGAATTACCAATTCAACCAATCTTCGGGTTTTTGTGAGAATACAAGTTTTCTTTCTAAGCCCAAGAATCCCTTGTTCAATATCAGTTGGTTAATGCATGCTAAAATGCAATGGGCTACCCTAAATGGAGATTTCTATGTGTGGATGGACGAGTCAGTTTTATATTAGTGTGAAAGGGAGCCAAAGCACTTCAATTCAAGTGCTCCCAATCACCAAAAAGATGTCCACACAAGGCTCAACCAACAGATAAGGAAACTAAAATTGTTGGTGTTGAAATGTTCGGGATTGAATCTTAGGCAAGTTGAAAAGTCGTGGTGGAGTTGGACTCAACTCAATTCCAAGTCTCCCCACCAAAAATGTGATCCCGAGTTTGCAGGTAAATGAGGCAAAGAGGGGTGCAATCAATCTTTTTATTTGCCTCAAAGAATACTTCCCACGGTGAAAAATTCAAGAATCAAGATTCTCGGATTTTCGCTATGCGAAGTAGGGCAGGAAATCCTGGGGTGGTGGGAGTGACGACAATCAATCAAACAAGTGAATTTTAATCCACTTGCCCCAGGAGATCCCAAGAAGTTTTTTCTAGTTTTTACTTTTTAATTTTTTTTTCTAAAGGTGACAAGTTAACCTTAGTTGCTAAGAAAAGAAGACCTACTTGTTCGACAACGTGTGCGAAGCTCCAATGCGGTGTCGATGTCTTCACGTTTTCGTTCCCACCTTGGATCTGCTCACGACTTCGACTTCGTCTACCTGCCTTCTCCTTGCACCAGGTTCACCTGCACAACAAAAATCAGAGATACCCATGAAGAGAGAAGAAAAAAATTGAAAGGAATTGAATAGAAACTTACTTGAAGGCGCACTTCCCCGGCAACGGTGCCAGAAAAGAGTATGTTGTCGAGCCCGAATAGGTTGTTGTTAATATGATGATTTTATCGTTGAAGTGTGTCTAGTGGTTAACCAAAATCGGACCTATCCATCTCTTTACAAAAATTTTTAACCTGGCCTACTTAATTTATCTTGTCACTTTTAGGCCCAAGATCGAACTCAGGGAAGTCGAGTTACAAGTAGAGTTTCTATGCCTTTCCTACAATGTGTCTCTTCTGTTTGTTTATTGTATTTTTAGTGTTTTTTTACTTATTTAGATTTTTTTCTGGTAATCTTTGTCCTTGAGGCACATCGTCAAAAGTGGGTTCTTAGCTTTGAGCCAAAATATAGTTCCAAAACGAGTCTTGCTATTCGCAAGACAGGGTACCTACAAGTCAAAGATTATCTTTTCTCTTTTATATATTTTTTTTTATCTTTTTACTAACTGGAAAGCAAAACAGAAATAATGTAAATATAGTGTATATATATATGTATATATTATATATGTATAAAGGGGTGGGGGTCGAGGCGGAGATGGAGTGTAGCACAGTGTCGAGTCGGTCGTCGTCTAGAGAGACGCAACCAACAAGACTACGTGCCACGTGGAGTATGGGATGGATGGTGGAAGATGTATGTAACCACGCTTTTTGTATGCGTGTATCAAGGAATATCACCAACTGGTGCAGATATTCCCGCGATACAGCGTATGGTAAATAATGTGAAAATATATATATATCTAAATATGTCTATATGTATATATATATGGTTATCAATATATAGGTCTATATATATATGTAGATATATATGTATATGTATATATATAAGTGTATATGTATATATATATATATGTGTATGTATATATATAACTATGTAGAGGTATATATATGTATGTATAAGTATTTAGTAATATATGTATATATGGATATATGTAGCTAAGTATATATATATATATATATGTATGTATATGTAGTTATAGATATATATATGTATAGATGTATATATATATATATACATATATATGTACGTATGTATATAACACTATATAGATGTATATATATATATGTATATATATATATTAGTACTATATGTATATAGGTATATGTATCTAGATGTGTATATATGTATATATATATATATATCTATACCTAGTTATATAGGTAATATATATATAGATATATGTATATTTATATATATATATATGTGTGTATAGATATATGTATATATGTATATATATATAAGTATATATATAAGTATATAGATATATATATGTATCTATATATATATATCTATGTATGTATGTATACTAATACATAATTATATAGATACTACTATATGTATAAAAATAAATATATATATATATTTGTATATAAATATATGTGTATAAAAGTATATATATATATCAATATATAAGTATATGTATATACATATATGTTTAGAATAGTGTATATGCGTGTGTGGGTGTGTAGAAGTGTTAGTGTAAGTGTGTGTGTGCGTCGGTGTAGAAAGAAAGTGAGAGAGAGAGCACGGCCGCATTGTTGAGGGATGGAGTTAAGGCATATGCAGCTAGCGGGTGTCGTCTGGAGGTCTTCCGCACGTGCACGCGCAAGTGTGTCTGCGCAGAGAGGAGCGCGCAGGAGGATTGGGCGCGGAGAGGAAAGGTAGTGCCTAGCACTGCGTGGAATTGCTGGAATGGGTGCTCGCAGGTGTGGGCAAAGGGAGCACGCGACGCAGACGAGTGGGGGGAGGAGTTGGAGAAGCAGACACGCGGGCCGGAGAGGGCGACGCGAGCGGAGATGCATGAGCGACGGCCGGTTGTGGTGCGCTGGGTGACCGAGAAAGTGAGAAGCTTTCCAGTCACCCCACTGTAGCCACAGTGTCGCGATGACTCGCGTGAACAGTGGCTACAGTGGTCGTCCGCACCGTGCGACCGGCAGTGGGTGGTGCTGTGAGCGAGCCTGGCTCGCGGCAGGCGCGTGCGGGCTGGTGAGTGAGGGAGATGGCCTACGCTGGTCGGTTGCCAGCACGGAGTGCTCGTGACAGAGCACGCAGGGCTGGAGGGCGAGGGCGCCTGCAGCTTGAGCGGAAGCTTGCAGGTCCTATAGGAGGGTTGGGAGGCACTTGGCCAGCCGCTGCAGAGGCGAGCAGTGGCCGGTTGCAGGTGGGAGCGAGCGTGACAGGGCGGAGAAAGCGGGAGGCGGAGAGGCCCTGCAGGTGCACGTGGAGGGTGAGGGTGCCTATAGGGGCGCGCGAAAATGGCTGGGGATGCTGCTGCTGCTACCACCGCTTAGCTGCTGCTGCTGCCAAGCTGCGAAGCTTTTGAGCTTCAAACCTTGAAGCTGCTCCAATGGCTGGAATGGCTGGAATGGAAAAACAGTGAAGAAAGCCACCACGCCCACCAGCTCTTTGAAGAGCTGGGCGATGGTGGCCTCGCTGTTGTGGGGTGCACCACAGTGAGAGCTCCTGCTCGCCGGGTATCTCCGAGGAGGGCCGACGTATGGAGGGGAATGGAGGAGAGGATGGCTTGGAAGAAATGTTGGAGGTGGGTTTTTTTTGGCTGGGACCAGGCCTTCTTCCAAAGGATGGAGCCGTGGCTTTTTATAGGAGAAGAAGGCATGGCATTGCACGGCTCATGCAGGGAATGGTTAGCAGGGAGAGTAGCCACATGGAAGGGCAGTTGCAGGGAAGGATGGCGCGAGGAAGAAAGGTATAGCCGCGGGAAAGATTAAAAATCAAGTGGGAATAAAAATAGAGATGGGAATTTTGCAAAGATGCACTTGAGGAAAAAAGTAAAATGCAAGGCCACTTATTAATTCTACTCTCTTCTCAATTAAGTGCTTGCATGCATGTATTTTTACAAAATGCAACTATGGAATCCTAATATGCATAGGTAGTGCTAGGAAATAGCACAAGAAGGCACTATTGCAGGTGTATTTTTGCGATGCAATCATGGGTGCAGGCACGATTGGGTCTTCGAATCAAGATTAGGTGGCCTACGGGAGGAGGCGTGGTGCGTGGTGGATCGTCCATCTCGTACGCGTGCGATGACGTGCATTTGCACGCCTCATCGCATGCGGGCCCTCGGTAGAGGAGTTTCGAAGGCGCTAGCAAGGAGCATTTTAAGTCGTTCGATCTTGAGATCGAACAGTTGATCGTGCGGGAACGTGTGCCGCTGTTGAGGTAGTTGAAGGTGTGAAGGCGTGCACGGCATGCATACATTGACCACGTTCAGGCCTTTAGTGATGGATAAATCCATCACTAAAGGCCCTGAATTAATGTTTTTGGAATCAAAATGTACAAAATGCCCCTACTCCTTGCAACAATAAAAGGAGGCCCCTACCCTAAGAATTTCTCGTCCTTTCCTTCTCGTCTCTCCCTCTCAAAAGCTTAAGAAAAGCTTGTCCCACACCTGGGATGCTCCTCAAGAGCTAAAACCAAGTTTTCTCTCCCGTTCGGGAAGTGGATCCCACGATGACGACGATGTGCTACCGCATTCCCGTTCTTCCGACTTCGTCCTCCTTCCTGCCTCAGCTCCGTCTTCCAGGCATCGCCTCCATCCGGCTCATCCTCTAAGATTTGTCGAGGTGGATAACTTTCTATCATTTCTTTTATCGCTTTGTAGAGTAGAATTTCCTGCTTTCTAATTGTAACAATTTCCTGCTTTTTGGTGTAATCATTTCTCACTTTCTTAGTTGTAGAACATTTTTCAAATATCAAGTGATTGTTCTTTCTCTTTCTCTCTTATTGTTTATATTGCTTCCATTGTGATTATTTCATCTTTTCAACAAAAGTACAAAAAAGTATAACTGCGGATTTTGAGATCGTCGTAGCCTCCCTATGTTCTACCTGGAACTTCTTTACAGATTTTTTGGTATAAATTTTATCTGTTGAATGGATTTCTTCGCAACTCAAACTACAACGACAGGTTTTCGAATCCAACTGCGAATGCGTAGTTTTCCACATTCAACACTAACATCCTTAATTCTGGATTCTTTTGGCCCAACTTGCACAAAGATGTGTGTGCATTGCCAGAGCATCGTCAACATAACTTGGAAGGATATGATGCCCCTTAATCTAATTTTAGAGGTTGAAATTTTTTATGTATGGGGCATTGACTTCATGGGACCATTCATCAACTCTGGTGGGTATTTGTATATACTAGTTGCAGTTGACTATGTATCTAAATGGATTGAAGCAATACCCACTTGCACTAATGATCACCGTGTGGTTGTCGAATTCATCAAGAAAAACATTTTCTCAAGATTTGCCATTCCAAAGGCCATTATCAGTGATGGAGGATCACACTTCACTCACTCACATTTCCGCCACCTTCTTTCAAAATATGGGGTTAATCACAAAATTTTCACTCACTGTCACCTCCAAACAAATGGCCAAGTAGAAGTTTCTAACAAGGAAATAAAAAATATGTTACAAAAGGCGGTTAGGCCCAATCGTAAAGACCGGTCCAACAAATTGGATGATGCTTTATGGGCCTACCGTATCGATTTTAAAACCCCACTTGCCATGTCTCCCTTCCATCTGATTTTTGGGTAGGCAGGCCATCTCCTGGTAGAACTTGAACATAGGGCTTTTTGGGCAATAAAATAATCAAATATGAATTTATTTGACGTCAGTATTCACAGGAAATTACAATTGACCGAACAAGAAGAATTACGTAATTTTTCTAATGAAAACACATTCATTTACAAAAATCGAACAAAAAATTTCGTGATAAATATATTGGTCGTAAACATTTTGATGTCAATCAACACGTTTAACTATCCGATGCACGATTACATATTTTTCCTAGCAAATTAAAATCCAAATGGACTGGCCCATTTACTGTCCTTAAAACATATCATTATGGTGCTGTTGACCTTTTTGACCCAAAAGCTAATACTAGTTTTCAAGTCAAAGACTTGCTTTTAAAGCCCTATCTTTGTCATACCCCGAATCTTCCTTCAGAATCATTCGATTTAACCAAGCCGACCACTAGTGATCACTGATGCACATCACTCCTGGCTGAATAGGCGTAAAAGATAGCTCTAGATGGGAGGTAACCCATTATTTTTTCTGCTTTCCTTTTTCATTTCATTCAGTGGTTTTGATCATCCTGTTTTTGACCGTCTACACTAGGGTGAATTCTTTTCCCTTCCTCTAGCATATGGCCATGTAACGTCTTAAGCAAGGGGGAGTGTTTTTAAAATTTTGATGATCAAATCAGGATTATTAAAATCGAAAAATATGCATTTTTAATTTATTCCATTTTCTGCATGCAAACAAAAACCCAATAACATGCATTTTTCTTCTTTTATTTTCTTCTTGAATATTCAAAAAAAATAAAAATGTTGAGAACTTTTTGAGGAAATTTTGAAATCGGGAGTAAGGTTGAACATTCACTTCTGGTACTATGGGATTTAATCTTTAACAAACTAAGGATAAGGATACGGATCTGATTATTAGAATTTGAGGGTCTACCTTTAAACTAGGTCAAATATCCTTCTCTAAAATTTCACCTGAACTCATGGTAGTTCAGGTGACTAATCCTCTTTTATAACATGGAAAGTATCTGGCTTAGTTGCCAATTCAAGAACTTACATATCATGCAAAATTTCTTGTGTCAAAATTCACACACAAGCCAACACCTAAAAAATAATTAGAAATTAGAAAAACCCTTTGTTTTGCTTTAGTAAAAGCCCAAAACAGATTATTCGTTTGAGTTCCCACCACCAAGAAGGACGAAAACGCCCCTATTGAGGATGCGATGTCAACATGTTACCACCTCGGTGCTACTCTATATCTATATTTCATATCTTTAGTTGAAGCATCAAGGCACATTTTTGTAGTTCAAGTATCCTGGACGGTGCTCTACCTGTATCGTCAGAGAAAGAGCTTGAGTTTGCTTGGATCACCCATTAACACCGCATTGTGTTTTGGTGTTATGAGCTCCTGGGTGTTATCGTGGACAGTACTATCTCGAAGTACTAGTTCCAGAGCCCCCTAGAGGATTTGTAACAAGTGCGATGATCCTGACACATTTGTTATATGACTAAGCTAAGAATAAGCATGGGGGAGACAAAAAAAAAAGTTCTAAACAAAAAACACGACCTTATGTTGGCCTTTCACAAGCAAAGACATAAGGTTTTAAAGGTTATTGCAAGTTACGAATCGGATTCAAGAGCTGGAAAAATGCTAACTACAAAAATTTTGAGCGATCTGAATTAACAGGGGGTTAATCTGTGAAATTTGGGAGGATATATCGATTCTGATTCATCTAATTTTTGTATCCAAAAACAAATTCTGATGTTTATCTTTAACAAATCCCATACCTCCCATGTTTGAACCAACCAAGTTCTTGTGATCTCTTTCTCCTTAAAAAGTTGAAAATAGTCAGTTTTCCCAACAATTCTGTTTCGTAAAAATTTGTTTTACTAAGAGATCAGTAAAAGATAAGCATTAGAGTGTGATAAACGCCAGCTTATCATCATTCTTATGAGCTAAAACAAACTTAGCTCTTAGGAATTTAACAACGCAAATGGGTTTTTGGGCTACATTTAGGCATCATATAGGTTAGGCATGCATTACATTGTTTTGTTGTTTTTAACGTGTTTGTTTGAGTGTTGGGGTTAAAATAGATAAGTAGAACCCTAAAACCCTGACACTCATGAAGGCAAATGGTCAAGAAGAAGCTCAATTCAGCTAGGATTTAACCAGATCCAGCTCCACATAGCTGGATACCAGCTTACCTAGGTTAGGGTAAGCTCCATTTAGCTCCATTCAGCTCATCTTGGCTGGATGGAAGCTCAGAATAGCTCATCTTTGCTAAACCTAGCTTAAGTTAGCTCAGATTCAACTCAACTTGGTTAAGTCTAGTCAATCCTAGCTCCATTCAATTCACTGGGAGCTCTAGCTAGCTCAACTAAGTTGACATCAGCTCAAGGCCAACTCTCTTCAGCTTTAGTCAACTCATTGCAGCTCAACTCTTCTTAGGTTAGCTACTACTTGTCAGCTAGTAGCTAAGCGAGCTCAAGAGTTTCCATCAGAGGCACATCTAGCTCAACCTAGCTCTAGTTAGGTTGAAGTCAACTCACATCAGCTCAACTATCCTTGCTTAGCTACTAACCAGAGACGTAGCTAGCAAAGAAAGTAGTTGAGTCTTCATGAAGATTCCCTCAGCTTCCTCAGCTCCAGTGCAGCAACAGTCCAGCTACATAAAATTTTCCCAGCTCCTTCCTCAAACCCTAGCTCCACCATCCTCTATACGACTAGCTAAGCTAGCTTAGCTAGCATAGCTAAGCACCCAACCTACTCCAACTCCATAGCCTTCCACCCTTAACCCTAACCTAACCCACCGATTTTTGTCGCCAACCCTCATCAACCACCACCCCATCACACCTCTTCAAGATGGCACCAAAACCGCCAACACACACCACTTCAAAATGGAACCAACCATCCTTAGATCTCTACCCTACACATCACCACATAAGGCCATCTCTACCCTACACATAAACCCCCTTCTAGAAGCCTTATGTGGCACCAACCTTAACCACCTAACCCTACTGCTAACCAACCCCAAACCACTGATAGTTGGTGCCAAAATCTTCTACCCACACTCCATCATCTTGGCGCAACACCACCCTGAATCACCACCACCCAATCACCACCACAACCTATCCTAACCATACATATATTGCCACCACCTAATCCTCTCCCTCAACCATCCTAAAGTGGTGCCAAAACCATTTAACCCCACCATAACTACCACTCCATGCATCCCTCATTTTCGCACCACCATATATCTACCCTCCATTCACCAACCACCACCCTACAACACCATCCTAGCCCTACACATATCCTGCACACCTCCCAACCCTACCACCATTAATCCTTAACCCTAGTCACCACCTAGGGTTGGCGCCAAATGCCAAGCATCCCCCGATGCCACCCATTATCAACCCTAGGATCTCCTAACTACCACCCATAAGCCGTCTTAACGCTCCATACATTAACTACGCTTAAGCCCCATCCACTCTAATAAAAAGACCAACACCCACCACCATTAATACAACTTTTTGCTGCCAATAATACACCATACTTCCACCTTCCATAGACAACCAAGATAAGAAGAAGAAGAAGAAGAAGATTAAGGGGACACTCTATCTCTTTGGTGCCTTCCCCTCTTCTCTTCTCTCTTGTGCCCACGACAACCAAAGGGAGAAGCCAAGCAACGGGAGAATACCTAGGGTACACGCCTACCCTTGGAGGAGGATTTGATGGTGGTCCATGCTGACCTTTAGAGGAGACATTGAGGTGGAAGCCATCCACCTTTGGAGGAGTTTTGGCACTCCCTCCTTGGGCTTGCCAGGAGGAGACCACACTTTGGAGCAGCATTTCAAAGGAAGGAGGAGTTCTTTTCAACTTCCAGAGCAGCTATAGTATGAGTAAGGGCCTCATCTTCTTCACCACAATCATCAGGAGGATTTTTGTGTTTTACTATTTTGTCTTTTCAATTTTTAGTAGAAGTATTCCTCTATGTGTCTTATTGTAAAACAAAATTTTCCTTTAAGTAAACTTGCCTTCTTTAAATTCTTGTTGCATTTCTTGCTGTGTCATGTTGTTTTTTCCTTAGTGCACACACCAACTCTCTTTAATTACTCTAGGCTTCACGTACCTAGAGTGAGCTTAGAGAGAGAACTTGCTTGTCACTTAGGTTTTAGTTTCAACAACTTAGGTGTAGTCTCCTTCTCGCTCATAACCTTGTGATTGCCCATTACTTCAAAACCCTAAAAATCTAATATTGAAAAGCCTAAAAAGAAAGTTGATTTCCTATTTTCTGAGTAAGAATCTGAATTTTCAAATATTGCCTCCTTGGACGACCTTGGATACTTCACTATCTAGGTTACAAATTTTAAAAGCAAATTGATTTTTGCGTGTTACAATGACTTATAAAACCCACATATTACAAATCGCGTAAAAATGCTATCACACTTAATCAATCACATATGCCATATTTCAAGCCAATTCAAATATCTCAACAATGGTTTAGAACCACTTAAATAGCTACGTTAGATTCAGAGCTAATATCTCCCAAATAATCCCACAGAGCATTTGATTAGACATCGGACCTTAAGGTCAGACGACTGAGCCGTTCAAAGCACAGCTAAGGCACAAGGGTGCCATGTGTAGAGAGGCTAAGTGTTTGCACGCACCCAAAGCACCGGGCATGAATCTTGAAGCAAAACACCCCTTTCCACAGAAATTTCCCCTAATCGGATCTAATTTGGGTAATCGAGTCATGACCAGGGGACCAGACCTGCTGGCAAGATGTATGGGGTAAGGAGTGGAGATAGAGTAGAGGGGACCTCACCCCCGATATAAGATGCAAAGTGCCTTCAATGTAATTGCAATTTATGTGGCTCTCCAAATTTTATGCACACGATGTGACGTTAAGATTGCCTCCTTCCTTTTCTACCATTGTGTAGCTACAAGGGATCGAAGCATTAAGTTAGAGCTGCTCTTAGGATGACTTCACTTACTTGGAGTTACAACTTCCTTCATAAGGTGAATCTGCAATTGTAGGATGTGAAGCTATGACTGGAGGTGGACGGGTTGTGGTGGATGAAGGTGGAGATTTGATGGCGACGGTGACGCTCTGGTTGTGACTTGAAACACAATAAAATGGCCCTACGACCTAATTAAAATGCTCGGAATGGTCATCGGTGGATGCTGAGTGCGATGATGGTGATAATTCAGTGCATGCATGCGTGTGGTGGTTGGGTAGTGATAGAAAGGACATGCGGAGGTGTCTATTCAGAGGAGTGAACGAGTGAAAAAGATTAGAATTTAGAGAGGGGTTTTGGTTTGTCGAGGATGGGGAAGCTTCTAGTGGTGGTAGTTAGGCGTATGGCGTGGTGGCAGTGGTGTGGTAGCTTCACCAAAGTGCCGCTGGAGGCAAAGAAGATAGAGAAGAGAGGTGAACGATGATTGAATTGAGGTGTAGAGGGTCTAAACCAAAGCTAGAGAGAAAGAGGAAGATAGAACCCTAGTTTATTGGTCTAAAGGGGTAGGAAACCATGCTGGTGTGATGGCCAGTCATGGAGAAGGTGAACTTTCTAGTGGAAGAATGACGAGGTGGAAGGGGGTAGGTGGTGCAAACTAATGTGCATTAAATGCAAATGAATTTTGGGTGCTCGTCACATTGAATCAGGTTTTAAAAGTATTGCATTATAGTACAGTAGAAAAAGCATTCAAAAGAGATATAATTTTCTTGCTCGAAAAGATTTCCGAGGTCGAACATAGGGAGCAAATTGGTATTTAAAAATCAAGATCATAATTTTTACTGTAAGAAGTTGCAATAATAGCAGTATCAGAGTAGAAAAATAAGGGAGTAAAATGGTGATGTAGATCACCAAATACTTCTACAATATCACCAAATGACTCAATGTAAATATATCCAATGAGGCTAAAATCTGTCGTCTGATTCTATAATCAGATGACTTAAACATCTGATTGCTTTTCTCTCTCTCTTCCTCTGCGTTCTCTTTCCTTCTTCTTATTCTTTGGCTTTTGTCTTCCTTTGCCTTCACGATCTTTCTCTTTCTCTTCTTTCTGCCTTTTCCTTCCTTCTACCTTAGCTTCTCCTTCATCTATTTCTCTATCATCTACCTTTTCTTCTTCTAGCCTTGGCTTTAGCTCCTGCCTTAGCCTTCCATGGCTGAGTGTTGGCTTGGAGAACCTGTAGCAAAACCTACCCCTACCCACATGCAACTCTCTTCTCTTTTCTCTCTTAGGATAAGCACTCCCAGAGCCACACAGTCAGTCAGGTAATCAGGTCAGGTGCGTACCCAGGACCAGGCCTACCAGCGTGCGGTAGTAGGCGAGGTGTGCAGTCGAGTCGAGTCAGGCCAGCTCCGTACGGGGTGAGCGCGGATGAGACAAGGTCGGGTGAGTGGGACCTCACCCCGTGGATCTGAGGCGAACAAACTACTTCACTTTTTCCTCTTATGCTGGTGCAGGTGCACCTTCACTGCCAAGGTGGGACTAAATGTCCCACCCTTTCCTCGCATGCAGCTACAGAGATGGCCCTTGCGATTGCAGCAACAGCATAGGTCTTCGACTTCAATTGAGGATGTGAATGTGTGTGCGAAGGTATTCTGCGCAACCTGGGGGTGTATGTCTGGAACAGCAAGGACTGGAGCTGCAGCAAGCTTGCTTTAAAAGCCTCCTCAGCAATGGTGGAGGGGCAACGAACCTGAAAACACAAGATTGGCGTCGCAGCCACATGAAAATGTTCAAAGGGGGTCGTCGAAGCATGGTGAAGATGTTGGGGGTGTTGGCGTGGCACAGGGGTGCCTGTGCGAGCGTGCCTAGGGCACACTGTGTGCGAATGAGTGGGTGTGCTCGGTGGGGTAAAAGAATGGCGCAGTGCGTGGAGTGAGGGGAAGTGTTCAGTGGAGTGAGGGGACGCTTATGGACTTGTCAACGAGGGATCGTATGACCTGTGGAGGTGGAGCGGCCTCGCCGGAGTTCATGGTCGGAGATGGCAGAGATGGAGGTGATGGAGGTCAGTAGTGGTCGATTTTGAAGAATAAAGGGTGGAGAAGAATGTAGAGAGAAGAGGGAGCTTATTTGGGAGGTGAAGAGATGATGGGGGCTAGTGGAGGCATCAGGTCTAGTGTGGCCGACGTCGGAGACGAAATGTGGCTCTCGTGAGTGGAGATTGGCGAGGACGAAGAGAGGGAGATGCCTGCAGGTACGGCAAGGTGTAGACAAAGTTAAGGAGGAGGAATCCGCCATAGGTATGGCGGTCGGACGATGAGGAGCGAGTGAGGTTGCTGGACATCGAGGAACCTACGGCCATGAGGAGAAGAGAGGAATCAGAGGTGTTCACGGCCGAATTCAACCGTGGAGAATGCAGTTGGATCTGGGGCTCCTTTTATAGGTCATTTGGAAAGGGATTTATGCTTGGAAACCAAGCTTCAAATCAAGGTAGGGTCAACAGAGTTTGAAGCCGTTAGGATACCCATGTCTCTCATGCATTCGTATGAGAGATTGGGAAAGAATCCGGGATTAAAGATGGGTTCAGATGAGAGAGAATTTCTCAGAGAATCTCCCTTACAATTTTGGAAGAGATTCTCTGAGCAACCAGGGAGAACTCCTTCCACAGCTCCTCGGAGTAGGATTCCTCCTCTATAATGCTGGGAGGACCTAATTGAGAAAATGATGAAGAAGCTAGGGGGCTATTTGTAAGGATTTTTGAAAGATAAGGGTATAAATGTAATCAGGCTGGATCTTTTTGCAAACTAGGCCAAGGTAAACTCAGCTTGGGTCCAAATTTTGGTACAACCCTAATTTGGACATAAAGAATCCAATGGTGAAGTTGGATTTTGGGATTGATCATGTTTGATTGGAAAATTTATGCACAAACCCAATTTAGGGCAAATATCCCTTTGAGACACTATTCTAGTTTAAGATGGGTTTCAATGGCTAAATTGAAGGTTCTAAACCCTAGAGAATATATTTCAATGATTTTTAGAGGGTTTGAGTGAATTTTATCCTGACCAGAACCTTGGTTAATCAAGTGGTTATGTTTGAGGGTTTCAAGAAGTCATTTAATTCATAGAATTCGCACAAACCCTTTTCTGTCTAATCCAACCCACTTATTATCTTATTTAGACCAACTAACTTGTGTTTAGCCCTTGAGAAAACCCATGGTTGTACTGCGATGGTAAAATTATAGTTTTAACCTTAGTTTCTTATTTTACTTTCAGAATGGTTGTGCAGTGAATTAGGACTTCAGTAGGTTATGTAGGAGCATTTATTCTCTCAATTGGGTCAAAATGAGCTAGTTATGGGTCATGATGGTGTTCCCATCATACCCCCATGCCTAGCTTTTGTTAGTTCCTTAGCAAAATTTTAAAGTTTTATCTTTGATTCTAGGCCATGTAATCTTTTTGATGCTCAAAATTGTGATGTGTGCTTTCTTCTGTAGATTAGGTTAGAATGCCGGTAGTAGGTCCAGAGGTACTCAAGTATCAACCAAGATCCAAACTAGATGAGCTCTAGCCTCAGTCTGCTGTAAAGGCTTCTAAGGTCCACAGGAACTATCATAAGGTTCGTTGGACTTCGCGGTTAAAGCACCCATACATGTAACATATTTTAGCCTCGGTTCAGTTTGCAGTGAGTTTTTTTTAAGAGAGAGACATAGGAATTTTCTTTTTGGAGAGTTTTATCTCTCTTTTCTTGTTGTTTCTACCTTCGAATTAGTTTCTCAACATGGTCTGTATCGGATTCCTAGTCCCCATCATAACTCCTCATAGGGTCCCTGGTAATCGATGCTTCGAGACAGCACCACCCAAGGCAACCCCCAGAACCCTAGCTTTCAAGATTTCGAGATAATCGCACCCATGGCGTTCTGTAGCTAAATCCAGACCTTGGCAAAAAACATTTTGTGATAATGACACCCATGGCATCTGAACTAGCATAGGGTGCTTACATGCCTCCGATAGGATATGTAAATATCCTAGGAGACAAGCATCGAGGAGACGATATGTCATTGTGCATCTTTGAAGGGAATTTCCTACCTCTCTGCGTCAAGAACTCATCCAAATCAACTTTTGTTGATCGGCCGATCCTAATCTAGGTAACTTTTTCAAAATAATTTAAACACATTTGCATGATTTTGATACTTAAACGCACTGAACCAGATTGTCTGTGGATTGGGGTGTTTAGGTTACTGAGTCCTGTAAACTAGAGGTCAGTTAACGAGGCCGAATACTCTCTAAGCCTTAGACCTAATACTTAAGCTTCACGTTTTCCACAACCTATTGAGGATTATCCAGATCTTGGTGGATTCTTGAATTTCTAAGGCTAGAAGTATAACCCAAGAGGCCTAAAATTAACGTTCCTACTAATCACTTCTGCGTTTCGTTGGCACTTTTTGCCTTTCATTTTCCTTTTCTTCATATGGCCTAGAACTTAGTTAATTCCTTAATTTCTTACTAATAACTATCTCTTTTCTTTTTCTTTCCAACTTGTGCTCCTTTTTGATAATTTTCACTTTTCCCCTTTCCTTCCTAAAATTGATGTACCCTCAAAATTTTCTCTCATCCCATTTTTTGTTCTTTTTTTAGAATTTTTTCACTTTTTCGGTATTTTTGGAATATGTGATTTTTTCGATGAAACATTTTCTTGTGGGATGATTTTCTTGGTATTTTGCACTTTCCTACCCTCCCATGCTTACGATTTACAATGTCCTAATTGTCAAATAGGTGGGTTTAAGTTCAGCTTAGATCATTCATTAAAACAGGTTTTGGGTGGGCAAACGGGTCGAGGTGACCGTTGCAACGATTTCAAGCTAGAGTACGGTTACCTGAGGTGGGGTCGGCTATTCTAATGGATGAACCCTCAAGTGCAACATGAATTCAGCATAGGAATGTCAAGAAAGGTTTCAAGTTTTTCAACAATGACGGTTTGCCTCCCATTAAGCATTGAGTTTTACACCATCGGTTGGGCACAATGAGCTCAGGGAGAATGGAGGGTAAAGGATGTCTTAGCCAAATTTGTATCAGTAAGGTCAATGAAGGGTTTGAGTCTCTGACCATTCACGATGAAAGGTTGTGAATCGTGGTTGAGTGAATTGATCTCGATGGCTTCATTTTTAAAGATTCGTCGGATGAGGTAAGGTTCGATCCATTTTGATCTTAGTTTTCCTGGAAACGGCTTGAATTTAGCAACAAAGAGTATGACTTTTTGACTAGGGTGAAAGATCTTTCTAGATATGTGCTTGTCCTGAAAGGCCTTAACCTGCTCTTTATAAATTCGTGAGTTCCCATACGTGTCGTGGCGTAATTCATTGATCTCGCTCATTTAAAGCTTCGTGTGGGTTCCTTCCATAGAAAGATCTAGATTGCAGTTCCGTACTGCCCAACAGGCTTTGTACTCCAATTCGATGGGGAAATGACATGCCTTCTCATACACAATTTGAAGGGAGACATACCTATTTGGGTTTTGTGGGCGGTCCTATAAGCCCACAAAGCTTTCGAAAGTCGGGAAGACCAGTCTTTCCTGTCAGGTCGAACAGTGACCTGGAGAATTTTCTTAATCTCTCGATTTGATAGCTCAGCTAGACCATTAGTTTGGGGGTGATAAGGAGTAGAGATTCGAAGTGACACCCCATTTTTGGTCATCAGTGACCTGAACTGAGCATTAGTGAAATGGGTCCCTCCATCAGAGATTATAGCATGTGGAATCCCAAATCGTGAAAAGATGTTCTATTGAATGAATTTGATAGCCACCTTATGATCATTGGTTCTGGTCGGAATGTCTTCGATCCATTTGGACATGCAGTCAAGAGCAAGTAGAATGTACTCGAAGCCGTCTGAAACAGGAAAGGGTCCTATAAAATCAATCCCCCAAATGTTGAAGATTTCGCATATGAGAATCGGCTGCAAGGGCATCATATCACACTAGCTCATGTTGCCCAAAGTCTGGCAACAAGTGCATGCCCTACAGTGATTGTATGTGTCTCTGAAAATTGTGGGCCAATAGAAGCCTCAGTGGAGGACTTTCGCTATGATTTTATGACCTGAGAAGTGTCCACCACATGCTTGGTCATGGCAGAAGGACAGGATGCCCTGAATTTCTATTTCCGAGACACATCGTCGAATGATTTGATCAGCACCGATGCATAATAGATACGAGTCTTCCCAAAACTAGTACTTGGCATCAGAAAGCAATTTGTCCTTCTTGGCCTTCGACCAATCGGACGGGATCTGATGTGATGCCAAGTAGTTCACTAGATCAGCAAACCATGGAAGCCCTACACTAATAGTTAGGTGGTGCTTATCAAGAAAATGTTTCGTAATGGGTTCGGAAGGGTCGATAATGTCAGAAGGAAGGCAGGACAAGTGATCAGCTACCATGTTATGTTTTCCAACCTCTTGCGAATCTCGAGGTCAAATTTTTGCAATAGTAAGATCTAGTGGATTAGTCGAGGTTTCGCAAGCTTCTCTGCAAGAAGATGCCTCACAGTTGTGTAATCAGAGTAAATGATAACTCGGGAACCCAAAAGAAATGGTCTGAACTTTTCCAGGGCAAATACTACGGCTAGTAGCTCTTTCTCAATAATTGTGTAGTTACGCTGAGCCTCGTCAAGTGTCTTGCTAGCGTAGTAGATGACCATGCCTTTCCCGTCAATTTTCTACCCAAGTACCGCTCCTATAGAGAAATCAAATGCATCGCACATGATCTCAAGGGGTTGAGACCAATCAGGGGATTGTAGGATCTAAGCTTAGGTAACTCGATCACGGAGGATCTCAAATGCTTCAGTACATTCCTTGGAGATTTCAAAAGGAACATCCTTAGATAGCAGAGTAGTCAAGGGGTGCGTGATCTTTGAGAAATCAGGAATGAATTGATGGTAAAAATCGACTTGCCTTAGGAAAGATCGGATGTCCTTGATCGAGCTAGGCATAGGGAGTTTGGAAATTATATTCACCTTGGCTCGATCAACCTCGATGCCTTTTTCTGATATAAGATGTCCTAGGACAATTCCTTCAGGCACCATGAAATGGCTCTTTTCTCAGGAAAGAACCAGATTCCCTTCAATGTTCCGCATGAGGATCTGGACCAAGTGCAGGAGGCAATAGTCAAATGATTTGCCAAATACTAAAAAGTCATTCATGGAGACTTCTAGATAATCACCTACCATATCTGAGAATATGGCAAGCATGCACCACTGAAAAGTAGCGTATGCATTACAGAGATCGAATGGCATCCTTCGGAATGCATATGTCCCGAAGGGGCAGGTGAAAGTGGTCTTTTCGTGATCCTCAGGATGGATTGCAATCTGGTTATAATCGGAGTACCCATCCAAAAAAGCAGAAGAACCTATTTCCCACTAGATTCTGAAGGATCTGATCAGTAAACGGTTGTCGGAAATTATTACGACCCGATTCCCAAATCCCTACAGGACATGAGACCGAACCAACTCGACTGATCCCAAGACCTAGTCGACCAATGAGAAAGTAACCAAAAATCAAGAAAGCAAACCACATTCACTATGCTAAGCAACTAACAGTAGAAAGGTACAATAGTAAAGAAGTAAAAACTGCTACAGTACATATCACCACCACAATAGTAGAAAGTAACAGGGTACAGGAACATAAAGTAAAGAACATAAAAGTATAGAACATAAAGGTACAAGAGTCTACTCACTATTACAAACGAGTACAACAAAAGAGCTACAACTACTGGGCTCTACTAGGCCCAGCACCCTGTGCAGCTGTGGACTCTGGCTGCTTAATACCTGGACCTGAAAAGGGTTATGAGTACACAAAGTCAGCGAATGTTGAGTAGAGTGGCAACCAACTAAATAAAGCAGAAAAAGTGGACAGATAGCTATTGTTTGTCCATTACTTTCTTTAACTAAGTATTCTTTTTCACCACTTGGTTTATTTATCAGGTCTCTTTCTTGATCTTGACTATTCCTCGTGGGACCGATCTCGATTGCAGTCTTTTTTGAAGACTAGAAGGCACATGTGGTGCTCTCTTGGCCGGGAGAGTCCCCTATGGTGATCCAACACCCAGTCAACCACCCCATGGTCACGGACAGACATAACGGTGACTATAACACGCATGATAAGAGCACGGGTAGCTACCCTGCACTGGCATGCAGTCAGTCGTTTCCGTTAGTGGGTGCACCCAAAATACAACACAAAACCAGTATAGGACCTAGCCCTCTCAGTAACAGGGGTCTAGCCCCTATGAACCAAACAGGGGTCTCGCCCCTTCATAGTCTGCGCACCCTTGCCTGACTACCCTGGTTTGCCCAATGGTCCTAACAAGTCGGTGTAGGGCGGCTAGCTGAACCTCGGGCCCTGTGAGGTAGCTAGCTCTCTCCCTACACTAGTAGCTCTCCTCGGTACCGTGTATGCGAGGTCCAAGAAGTCGGTACAGAGTGGCCAATCCTAACCCCGAGTCCCAACCCAAGGGCAGCTAGCTCCACTCCGCAATTAACAGGGGCACAGTCGCTTTCCTTGGTAATCCGTACTGAAGGGCCAGCTCACTTCCCCACTCACATTTCCAGATCCATTCCATTTAATTTTAGGAGCTCTACTCTTAATTACCCGTAGGGTTGATGCTCATATTCCTCATGCCATGCCACACTAGGTTTCATCATTTCTATTTCCATTCTCAGGTTATACATATGCATCTTGTATTGCTATCGTTCACATTTCCATATATAGTTTATACATAGGTAGCTCGTATTTCCATCATTCACATTACCATTCTCAATTTATATACATGCAGCTCGTATTATGTCATTTAACGTATACAATGTGAAATTTACATGCAACAGCTAGATAGCGCAAGTACTTGATATTTCATAGGCAATTGTTATTCATTTATAGGCAATTGTTATCATTCTATCTACTCATTCAAGACTGCAATTCAATCATCCAATACAGACACTTCCTGTGTTTCTCATCCTAGGATTCATGCCATATCCTAGGTTCTAATCATTCATTCCACACATGCATTTAGGTTATAATTAAATTAAGGGGAAGCCACTCTACCAGTAAACCTAGGAGTATTGGGGGCTTGAACGGCAGGCTCACGTGCCTCAGCAAGCCCTGAACCTGCAACGGAATGGAGTCCTATAATAAGGAAAAATCACAAGGAAATTATTAGAACAGTATGGAAAGCATTCTAACAAGTAGAGAAACTGACAAGGAGCACAACGGTATCTTAATTGCATAAAACAGAACTCAAATGGACCCTAAACGGGTCAAAAATAGGGTTTCTATTTCAAATCAGACGTTTGGAACAACTTCCAGATGTCTTAAAAGTGTCCAATATCATACCTCAAGCTCTGCTCCAAACCTCAAACGTCCAGGAGCTCTTCTGGACAGTCTGGACCAAGCTCTAGACGTCCAACCATCTCTCCAGATGTTTGGAAATGATTCCTATCATCAAGTACATCACCAAGATGTCTGAAATGTGTGGGAGGGCATGTCCCGCACCTTCCCGAAGTGAATCCTACATGCAGACACCGAATCCTCTCAAAAAGGGCATGCAAAGTGGTAGCAGCGGAGCGGCCTTCATGGTCGTATCCGCAAAAGGGATGTACCTTCGTGAAACTCTCCCCTCAGACGGCTGGAACCGCCTCCAGACATCTGCACCGTCGTCAGGAGGTCACTTCAGACATCTAATTCTGGGAAAAACCCAGAACCAGAACTTGCTTCCGCTCTCTCATGTTGCGTGTGGTCATGCCTCGTCCCTCCTCGCCTTTATCTCTAGCTGCAGCAGCTTCGGGGAGGACTCCCCCGATGCACTCCTCCTCACGCACACGCCGCTCCAGCCGTGTGCTCACCACTGAGCTCCCATGCAATCTCGCAAGCTCACCTCCTCCTCTCGCTATCACGCCGCTCCTCCTCCAAGCTGCTCTCGTGCTCTCGTTCGCTCTGGGGAAGAAGAGAGGAATGTGGTTGGTGGCTGAGAAGTATGGAGAATGGGAGAGGAGGAAGGGGTTTTATAAGGTTGGGGATAGGGTTTGCTTGCAGGTGGGGGAAGAGAGAGAAGGAGAAAAATGAGAGGGTACTATTTGCACGCAGCACGGGTGCAGACGCGAGCTCATACTAAAAAATTTTGATTTCCAGACATCCGTGAAGGTCTCCAAATGTCTGGCCAGATGTCTGACCCACAGTCCAGATGTCTTAAAAGGCTCCAATAGCACGGGTCTTAATAGAAGTGATCCTTCTTTGTGGATGTATTGAGTCTTCTATAATCAATGCAGACTCCACGAATTTGCCACATGGTCGATATGATTTCTCCAGTTTCAGTCATGATCACGGTGAGTCCTGCCTTCTTAGGCATAACTTGGATTGAACTCACCCACTGACTGCCAGAGATCAGGTAGATGATCCCTGCATCAAACCACTTGATGATCTCCTTTTTCACAACCTCTTGCAGATTAGGATTCAGATGTCTCTACATTTCACGGGAAGGTTGTGTGCCCTCTTCAGTATAGATGCGGTGTGTGCAGTAAGAGGGGCTGATGCTAGTCAAATCATCGGGAGTCCATCCAATGGCTCTTCGATGCTGCTGGAGAATAGTAATCAGATAGGATTCCTGATCAGGTGTGAGTCTGGAATTGATAATCACAGGAAACGTCTGATTGGAACCTAGAAAGACGTACTTCAAAAGTTCGGGAAGAGGCTTAAGTTCCAGGATAGGTTTATTAGCAGCAGCAGGTGATTCATGGTGTGTGTCGAGAGCAAGGGAGGGAGTTATGCTTGTGTCTAGGTCAGGTTCGGACTCCTCTAATTGCGGGCTTTGATCTGCTTGTGGTTGATCAGAAGTAGTCAGGTTTTCCTCAATATATGGATCGTCAACCACAGCGTAGATATCACATATCTGTTCTATAACACCGTAATTAATCACTTGTTGGACCTTAAAGATGTTAATTTTAATGTTTGGTTCCCAAATTTCAGTTCAATTTGGCCATCCTCATAATTTATGTTGGCCTTAGCAGTGGCCAGAAAGGGTCTCCCTAATATAATTGGTGTATTCCTCGGATTTTCTAGAGCATCCATGTCCAAGACTACGAAGTCCATCGGGAAATAGAAATCCCGAACCCTAACAATAACATCCTCAAGAACTCCTTTAGTTGACTTAATAGATCGATCTGCTAACTATAATGTCACTTCTGTTGGTTTGAGCTCAGATTCCACAAGATGGACAAGTAAGGATGTAGGTATTAGCTTTATGGAGACTCCTAGATCCAATAAAGCTCTATCAAATTGGATATCACCAATTATATAGGAAATTAGGGGAGTACCTGGGTCTTCTGCCTTAGGTGGGAGTTTGTTTAAAATTACAGAGCTGGCTTACTCTGACAATACGATTGGGCTCCCACTTTTAGTTAGCAGCTTATGCTTAGGTGTACACATGTCTTTCATAAATCGTGAGTAAGCTGGTATGTGGGGAATTGCATCCATCAAGGGGATGTTTATCTGGACTTGTTCAAAGAGCTTCACCAGGTCCTCCTTAGGTGCCACGGGTTTGTTTGTCCTCTTTCACTTGGTCAAGGCCTCGGGAAATGGAACTCTTGATGGTTCCTCTAGGAAAGGTCCAGGTTCTTGATCTGGGACAGGGGTGTCCTGGATAACTATCGTAATGCTTGGGTTAGCACTACCAGCCTAAAAGTGGCTTGGGTAAGGTGGGTCTTGTGTTGCTTTGCCACTATGAGTTGTAACTGAATTTAGTCCTGACTGGTTTTGGTTTGTTGTGGGTAAAATAGGTGGTTGCTGCTGGAATCCCGAGTATGATGTTGAAGCTTCCATCCCTTAGGTCGATGGAGCAGAAGGGGCCTGATAAATCATATGGGCTTGGCCCGAATTTGGGTTTATAATGCGCCTCTAGTTCGGCACGTTATTCAGACTCAGTAGAGGTTGCGAAGGGAGTGTGCCAGGTTGGCGGGAATTAGCCATTTGGGCAAGTTGATTGCGAACCTCTGTGATCTCATCTTTGTGTTGTTTCTACATAGCCACATTTGTCTTCTGAATGTCAGCCAGAGTCTAAAGGATTAGAGTCATTTGATCTGTCTGAGTTGGCCCAGATTGATAGGTGGGGTTGAGACGAGGTTGAGGCGGCTGATATGGACGAGGAGCTTGTGGATGAGTTTGATATGGAGGTCTCTGATTCTGATTATTTTCCGTCCATAGGAAATTGGGATGATTCCACCATTCAGGGTTATAGGTGTTAAGGAATGGGTCAGTCTGGATGGCGTAGAGGTCCTCGCAGGTCTAAGGAACCTTAGAAAAGTCAGAGTATAAGGGTTCAGAGTTCCCCCAACTAGAGTAGGTAGGAACGGAGTTTCCTTCGATCTTGGAGTCAGGCAGGGTTGGATGCAGGTCCATCCCCTTAGAAGATCGATGATAGATGTTATGCACAGCTTCCCTCCCAGAGGGCGGCTGTGCGAACGGGTTTTGCGTATAGGTGGCATGTTGCAGATGTCGACTTAGCTCATCCACCTTTTTCTCAACGATAGGGACCTTGTCCAAACAACTGGCCATCAATTCCAAGTCGATGGATGAGGATAGGCCCTGCGTCTCGTGTGCTCCCCTTGGATTCATCGATGCATAGGCATTCGTTCGGTCGAAGAGGCCCATGGAGTCATTATTGATGGAGTTCCCACACATATTTTTGAGAATCTCCCACATAGTGTCTTCGTGTTGACCCATGATATTTCCTCTTCAAGTTGCATTGACGAATAAATGGATATCTTCATGGAGTCCCTGGTAAAAAGATTGGAATTGTTCTCATTTAGGAACTCCATGATGGGGGCACTTCCACATGAGATCCAGGAAACAATCCCATGCCTCATGAAGTGGTTCTCCAGGCTGCTGTGTGAAGTGTGCAATCTGGTGTCCTAAAGCATTCGTCAGACCAACTGGGAAGAACTTTTTTAGAAATTCAGATTGTAGTTCAACCCATGTGTTGATTGGATGCATTTGAGTATGATACCAGTGAGCAGCTTTGTTGATGAGAGAGTAGGAGATCTTCATGAGTAGAATATCCTAATTTTGGATATCTGACCCAAAGGTCTGGGCTAGATGCTTGAGCTGTCTGATGTGCTGGAAAGGATCCTCGGAATTGAGCCCATGAAACTTTTGAATAGCATGAATCATGTTGGGCTTGAGTTCAGAATCAGGACCTTCAGTCGGGATTTGGACTCGAGGTTTGATCTCCACCACAGTGGGATTATAGTGATCTCGCATAATAGGACGCTGCGGTGGATTCACAAAGGCTTGGAATGCATCATTAAGGCACTGAAGTTGGCTCTCAAGGTTATTCTCATCTTTTGTGGGTTGTGCCATGGTGATGGAAGGAGATTGGGTTCAGATGAATCAAAGGAGATGTCCATGTGATGGGGTTTCTGCTTAAACACGGAAGTCGAGGCCTAGCCTCGACGGGAGTGAATGGCTAAAGGAGGCCTCAAGGATGGTCTTAAGGACCTCCTACCGAGCGTACACTGATGGTATGGATGAGAGTAGAATGTGATGGACCCAATCAAGACACCCAAGAACTTTGGATGACTATAGAGGTTCAGGGCAGATGATACCCCTTAGTCAGAAAGTTGTCCACCTGAGAAATACCTTGGCACTAGAGAGGGAGAGTCCCGCAAAGTCCCCTACACGGTAGAGCACTCCCACGGGTTATAGGGTTTCCCCCACCCAACCTGTCTTCTCACTGATATTCCAGGCAGTCCAGAATGGGGACTTGACCTCTTAAGTCTGCCAGTTTTAATTAAGGGCAAGGGTGCTTAAGGTTTTAC
Source organism: Thalassia testudinum (assembly GCA_037157565.1). Taxonomy (NCBI): domain Eukaryota; kingdom Viridiplantae; phylum Streptophyta; class Magnoliopsida; order Alismatales; family Hydrocharitaceae; genus Thalassia; species Thalassia testudinum. The sequence goes on from JAZHRO010000063.1 coordinate 20,048,351, forward strand.
TTGAACTTTAGATGTGCTGAGTGTGCAAAGTGACCTAATTTCAAGGTTGGCTGACCCAACAAGGTTGGTCAACTTCACCTATTTGTCCTTTGAGAAGTTTTAGGTCCCTTCTTTTAGGATTCAAGTGAGATTTAAGACCTTGAATTTTAGGGTTTTCTTGAATAAATCACTTCAACCAAGGCTTAGGCACACATCATTTTGGAGGGTTGATTCTTGCTTATGAAGGTGTGTCTCTAAAACCCTAAATTGAAATCCTTAATTGGCTCTAATTTTGGTCCAATTTAATTTGCTAAATGTGGTATCTAGGTCTTCAAACAAGAATGTGGTAGCCTTAGTTACCATAATGGGTGCACAAATCAGTTTTGTTGTTGAGATCAAATCAGGCAACTTGATGAATTAGCAAAGAATGTAAAGCAAGTAGCCCTAATTGATTTTATCCTTTTTTCCTTTTCAGAACGAGGGGCTTAAGAGAGAAGGTAATCAGAAATTACCTGCCCCTGGCGTGTTTGATGTGCAGCTATCTTTCTTTGACTCTTCTCCCTGAAACAACCACAACAAAAAGAGATATAGGAAGTTAGTACTAAATCCGGAATTGTAATCAAGAATTCTAAATTGCCCATTACTCCTCGGCAACAGTGCCAAAATGTCCATCATGCTGAATCGGGTTTTAAAAGTATTGTGTTGTAGTACAGCTGAAAAAGCCTTCGAAATAGATATAATTTTATTACTCGAAAAGATTTTGGAGGTCGAACACAAGGAGCAAAATGGTATTTAGAAATCAAAATCACAATTTTTAATAAAAGAAATTGCAATAATAGCAGTATCAAAGTGAAAAAATATTGGATTAAAATGGTGATGTATATTACCAAATACTCATACAATATCACCAAATGATTCAATGTAAAAATATGCAATGAGGCTAAAATCTATCGTCTGATTCCTTAATCAGTCGACTTAAACGTTTGATTGCTTTTCTCTTTCTCTGCCTCTATCTTCTCTTTCCTTCTTCTTCTTCTTTGGCTTCTGTCTTCCTTTACCTTCACGATCTTTCTCTTTCTCTTGTTTCTGCCTTTGCCTTCCTTCTTCCTTATCTTCTCCTCCTCTTTCTCTACCATCTGCCTTTTCTTCTTCTTCTGGCCTTGGCTTTAGCTCTTGCCTTAGCCTTTTGCAGCTGAGTGTTGGCCTGAAGAACCTATAGCAAAACCTATTCCTACCTACGTGCAACTCTCTTCTCTTTTCTCTCTTAGGATATGCTCTCCTAGAGCCACACAGTCAGTCAGGTAATCGGGTCGGGTGCGCACCCAGGACCAGGCCCACTGGCAAGTGATAGTGGGTGAGGTGTGCAGCCGGGTCGGGTTAGGCCAAGTCCACAGGGCGTGAGCACGGATGAGACTGAGTCAGGTTAGCGGGACCTCACCCTGTGGATTTGAGGCGAACAACCTACTTCACTTTTTCCTCTTATGCAGGTGCGGCGTGCCTTTACTTACGAGGTGGGACTAAATGTGCCACCCTTTCTTCATGTGCACCTGTAGAGATGGCCTTCACGATTGCAGCAGCAGCAGAGGTCTTCGACTCCAATTGAGGGCCTGAGCGCGTGCGAGAAGGTATTCCATGCAACCAAGTGGTGTAAGTCTAGAACAACAAGGCCTGGAGTTGAAGCAAGCTTCCTTAAAGCTTCCTTAGCAATGGCAGAGGGGCAACGAACCTGAAAACACAAGATTGGCCTCGCGGCCATGTCAAAATGTTCAGAGGGGGTTGCCGAGGCATGGCGAAGATGCTGGGGGTGTTGGTGTGGCTTGGGGGTTCCGGTGTGAGAGTGCCAACGGGACACTTTGTGCGAATGTGCGGGTGTGTTCGGTGGGGTGCGTGAGTGAGTGGCGCAATGCGTGGAGTGAGGGGAAGTGTTTAGTTGAGTGAGGGGAAGCTTATGGACTTGTCGTTGAGGGTTCGAGTGGCCTACGGAGGTGGAGCGGCCTCACCGGAGTTGGTGGTCGAAGATGGTAGGGATGTAGGTGATGGAGGTCGGCAGTGGTCGATTTTTAAGAATAAAGGGTGGAGAAGAATGTAGAGGGAAGAGGGTGCTTATTTGTGAGGTTAAGACACGATGGGGGAGAGCGGAGGCATTGGGTCTGGTGTGGCTGACGTTAAAGACGAAGAGTGGCTCCGGTGAGCGGAGATCAGCGAGGGCGAAGAGAGGGAGACGCTTGTAGGTACGATGAGGCACAGACGAAGTCAGGGAGGAGGAATCCGCTACAAGTATGGTGGTTGGATGACGAGGAGGAGCGGGGAGGTTGCCAGATGTCAAGGAACCAACGGCCGTGAGGAGAAGAGAGGAATCAGAGGTCTTCGCAGCCGAATTCGAGCGTGGAGAATGTGGTTGGATTTGGTGCTCCTTTTATAGGTCATTTGGAGAGGAATTTATGCTTGGAAACCAAGCTTCCAAGCAAGGTAGGGTCACTGGAGTTGGAAGCTGTTAGGATACCCATGTCTCTCATGCGTTCGCATGAGAGATTGGGAAATAATCTGGGATCAAAGATGGGTTCAGACCAGAGAGAATTTCTCAAAGAATCTCCCTTCCAATTTTGGAAGAGATTCTCTGAGCAATCAGGGAGAACTCTCCTTCCAAAGCTTGCCAGAGTAGGATTCCTCTACTATAATGCTAGGGGACCTAATTATAAAAATGATGAAGAAGGTAGGGGCTATTTGGAAGGGTTTTTGAAAGATAGGGTTACAAATGTAATCAGGCTGGACATTTTGCAAAGTAGGTCAAGGAAAACTCAGCTTGGGTCCAAATTTTGGTACAAATTTAATTTTGACCTAAGGAATCCAATGGTGAAGTTGGATTTTGGGTTTGACTACGTTAGACTGGGAAATTTATGCACAAACCCAATTTAGGGCAAATATCTCTCTGAGACTCTATTCTAGTTCAAGATGGGTTTCAATGGCTAACTTTGAGGTTCTAAACCCTAGAGAAAATTTTTCTATGATTTTTAGAGGGTTTAAGTGAACTTTATATTGACCAAAACCTTGGTTAATCAAGTGGATATGTTTTAGGGTTTCAAAAAGTCATTTAATTCATAGAATTCACACAAACCCTTTCTGTCTGATCCAACCCACTTATTATCTTGTTAAGACCAATTAACTTGTGTTTAGCCCTTGAGAAAACCCATGGTTGTACTGCAATGGTAAAATTATAGTTTTAACCTTAGTTTCTTATTTTACTTTCAGAATGATTGTGTAGTGAATTAGGACCTTCAGTAGGTTATGTAGGAGCATTTATTCTCTCAATTAGGTCAAAATGAGCTAGTTATTGCTCATGATGGTGTTCCCATCATTGAAAAAGATGTTCGCTCTGCCTATTGTGCATGGCAGAGGGCGACGACAGAGATTGAGGAGCTCGTCGGAGTCACAACAAAGGTGGCTGAAGGAAGAGAATGGAGAAGAATTTTGGGCCAAATCAGACTAAGGAGGATGTCGGGTGTTTAATGAGCTTTTATAAAGCTCAAATGTGAGCTCTCAATGAAGGAAGGGGCTTAATTAGCCATGGTATCAGAGGGAAAAATCCCTCAAATTCCTCAAGCTCTCCTAAGATCAAGAATAAATTCTGGTCCCTCAAAGTGGGTTGGTTGGATTCCTTAATGTCTGATCAGTAATCCCTCCTATTTTGGATGGATTTGGAGTTGATTCGAGAGAGATCTCCTTTCTTGAAGGTCAGTTGTAGATTCATTCACAAGCTAATGCAGGCAGGGACATTTTTGAGAAGAAGATGAGAAACTTAAGGACCTAATCCGAATAAAATTGAAAGTTAGGGATTTAAGTGAGAGAAATAGAGTTTTAAGGGATTAAATTGTAAACTAGTTCAAGATGAACTTTAATTATGACTAAATTTTGGCCTTAACCTAATTTGGACCCAAGAAATCTAATGGTAAAATTGGATTTGAGTTTTGACCATGTTTGATTGGGAAATTTGCATAGAAGCCCAAATTAGGGTGAAATCCCGTCTGAAACTCTGTTCTAGGTCAAAATAGCTTCAGATGGTCAAACCTAGGATACCAAACCTCTAAGAATATTTTTATATAAATTTTAAAAGGTTTAGATAAATTTCACCCCAATCAGAACCTCTGCAATTTAAGCAGGTCTAAAATTAGGCTTTTTGGTTTTGATTTGGTTCTCGAAACACATGAATCCCTATTTTTGTAAGTGTGGATCAACTCTTTGGACTTCAATGCTCATTTGACCTCTAATTAAGCCCTGAGTGACCCTGTGGTTACTTTGCATTTATGATGTGATGTTAAAACTACAGAATTAGCCCTTTTCACTATTTCTTCTCAAAATGGATTTGAGTGAGGTTTTTCAGACGTCTATTCGCTACTTCAGACATCTAGTAGTGTCTTTCAAGAGGGAGGAGGATGATGGAAGGCGATCATGGGGCCATAGATGGAAGGAACTGTGATGCTAAGGGATGGACTACATGGAGATCTAAGGCATGGAGACGGAAGGAAAGGAGAGGTTTCATGACCAATGGTAGATGGGAGGCAGGTATAGGGAGGACAGATAGGGGGAGGTCAAGGGGCAACAGGGAGATTGTCTGCTTCAGATGCTGGCGTCGTGGCAATATGGTGGCTGTATGTCGCTTCCCCACAGTGTGCCTTGCATGTGGAGGACATGCCCATAAGTAGGACTCGTGTAAGGCAAACAATGGGCAGATAAAGGGTCGGACTAACATGCATACCGGAGGTTCGAATTTTAGGGCACAGCCGCCACCACCGCTGCCTCATACATACGGGAGCCATACGATCAATGTTGAAGTTCCTATGATAGAGAACATAAGAACGGTAGAACTGGTGCTAAGAGGGGCTCTGATCGGTGAGGTAATGACCGGCAACCCATATTTAGAGAATCTCCAAAAACTGGTAAGTTCTTTATCCGCATCGACCAACTGTTGGAAAATCGCTTTTCTATCTCGCACACAATTTGTGCTTTTTGGCTTAGGGATGATGGACTGACGGGAATCATTCTCGTACATTTGAAAGTCGTCGGAGTCATAGTATAGTCGCGCAAAAACGTTCATCAAAAAAATGATTTCTAAAGATAACGAGACTTTGAGTCCCGATCGTTCATCTCTGGGAGGCATTTTTTTACTTCTGAAATCAATCTTCTATTGCTCTACTTTATTTAGAATTGCATGCCGATTCGTGATTACTACGTATTTAGGCACAACATGCTTAGTTGCAAGAATATTAGAAGTTAGAAACAGGCAACATTAACCACACAAAAGATACTGCAATGGGCTCATGGTGATTCTCAACACATAGACATATATATATATAAAATATATTTTTCATTCATTCATTTGGAGAGTGTTTGCAAAATGAACTTGTAGAGGAAAGCTTATACATAAATACTTGAAACGGAAATCTAGCTACTAGAAAATGACTGCATACAAGAATCAATGGGGGGATTTCGCATGCATCATTGGGGGAGAAGTTAAGACTACGCTACTAAGCAGTAAAAATAACAGAGAGCATATACTAAATCTAGAAGAATAAAAGGGCATTCAGGGGTGGTCCCAGATGGCCTTGGAGTGGTCAGAAGAAGAATGAGGGGTGGCCAATGTAGATTTGGCCAACCCCCGGAGAGAGGTAGGGTTGATTCAGCATCTCGGCATGATGTCCTCCATGGTGGTGGTAGTGAGCTCGTGGAGGTGGAGTGGTTAGCTTACTGGAAGTGGGCGTGAATGGCACCAATAGGCTGAATTTGCCAAGGAAGTGAATGGGTGCAAATTTTTACCCCTTAGGTCATTTTATAGACCTAAGAGAAACTCTCTAGAGAATTATGGAATTCTCTAGTGAGGCATATGGTGGGAGCTCGTGGGAGAGTGAGAGAGAGAGTGTGGATGGTGGTTTCTAGATCCACCAAATGTGGAACTAAAAATTGAATGGCTCTTGGTTGCTAATTTTGCCAACCAAGGCAACAATACATGGTAGAGAGTTCTACAGAACTTTATGTCAGATATTTTCATGTGGGTGTGTGTGGGTCGAAACCTAGGTGGCTAGGTTGATTAGGTTAGGTTCTAGTGGGTTTAGGTCAGGGTAGGTATCAAATTAGGATTGTAAACCCTAATTCACTAAGGTAAAGTGGAATTAAACTTAATACAAGTTTAATTGGGTGTTTGAAAACTTAATTGAGAGTAAAACAACTCAATTAGGTCAGGTCTAGGTCAATTGGACTCTCACCGAGTCCAATTGGACAATGTGTGCTGAGATCAAGGAGTAATTGGACTCAATGAGTCCAATTGAATAGGCTGATGGAGTTGACTAAGATCCAAGTCAATTAGGTTTAGTGAGGACCTAATTAGGTCCTTAGGGAGGTCTAGAGGTGATGTACTATTGTTAGGGCACCTTAACTTAGGTTCCTATGGGGTTGGAATTGGGTTTAGGGACCTAGGGATCCAAGATCAAGGCTTAAATCTTAAAACAGGAATTGGAGAGCAGTATAAGACGTCTAATAATAGTGTCAGATGTCTTATACTCAAAAATTAGAAGTCCAGACTTGTTGTCTGGATGTCCAATCAGAGTCAGGAGGGATTTTGGATTCTATTTTGGGTATTCTGTAGAAATTGGACGTCTGACAAAGTGTCTGGATGTCCAATAATATACAGAAGTGGGTTTGAGGTGTGCGGGAGATGGCTAAGGGTCCTGGACGTCCTATAACTTATCTGGATATCCAAATAAGGGTTGGAGCTAGGGTTTTAGGGCTTCCTAGGGTTTTGTGACCAAATCTAAGGTGGCTAAGGCTTGGGGAAGTCTCTAAGCTATCCTAGGGCTCGGATGGACCTAAGCTCTTCACATTTTTCTGCTTTATTCCTACTTAATAGCATTGCAAACCTTTAACTCCCTTTCATTATTATTCCTACATCTAATCTAAGCCTTTTGCTCCAACTCTGCTGCAACTCCTATTATTCTAGGTCCAACATCAGATCCTATTCCAGATCCAGCTCCAGATCTGCTTATTCCCTGTAATAGACATAGTGCACTTAATCAGCACATTATAACATTATTTTTTGCATAGCTAAAGGAATGCAGTAAAGATGTAGATAATGCTTATGCATGCATGAATAACCCTAACTTATTTAAAGTCCTAGCTTAATGTAGGTCAATTTAGACCTATGATTGCTACGCAATCATACCCCCATGCCTAAATCTTGCTAGTCCCTAGGAAATGCAAGACTAAATTATTTACAGCAAGGGTCCCTAAGGGACTGATTATTTTATCAAGTGTATGCCTAGAGATTTTTCTCGTTTTTGTTTTCATCCTATGCTCTAGAAATCCAGACAATCATGAAAGTGCGGCTATGTAGCTTTTGCAACGGATTCGAGTGAAAGCTAATACACCTCTAAAGCCTATACTTGATCCTTAGTAAAAATTCTAGCGGGATAGGTGGACTTCTTCCCTCGGGGTATTCAAGATAATCTATGAATTCCACCCTAGCTTTATACTTAGGTAGAGAATCTTTTAGGGCTAAGATTATATATTTGGTGGCTGACTCTCACTTGGTGCTATATAGAGACTAGTACTACAGAATCTAGATTCCTGGACTACTAAGTAACTCAACTTAGAGAAAGATGAGAAAAACTATGCTCTCTTTGATTCCTTTGTATTCATTCTCTCTTACACTTTTTTTTTCCTTTTCTTTTCTTTCGTAGAGCTCACAACTTCACCAGATTCACGTATATGAACAGTATTTGGTGGTCTCACTAGGCATTAACACTTTAATTGAGTTTTCATAACCCCAACACTAAGTTGAAATTCCTCAGCCATTATTTGGGCGGTCAGAAACACAAGAAAAATATGTTAGAGCCATATTTGGTGGATCTCAATTTTATTTGGTGGTATTGCCTCGATGAAATAAGCACTAAATCTTCATTCTTTTCTTTGCTTTTTCTTCTTTTTCTAATTTTTTTTCAATTTTTCTTTCATTTCATCATTCTTTTTCTTTTTCTCCTTTTTTCTTATTTCTTTTTTTCAGCATAACACAACTGACATACATCCATGAACTTTATTAAGGAGGCATTATTAAGGATTGGTGGTACTCAAGAGACATTGGGTGGCTTATTTGGTGGAAATGCCTACTGACGGCACTGGGAGAGACGGATAGGACGGTGTATTTTTGACCTTGACATCAATACCCTCCTCGAGCTAAGGATTCCATAGAGAATGGTTGTAACCATCCACCTTAGCCCTAGTTTTATGAAAACTCGCTCTCCGCGTATTTGACTTATTCGTTGGCTCTCAAAATTTTGCACAAAAATGTATATGCGGAATCGAGAGAGAAAACTATGTCTAATCTCAGGGTATCATCAAATAATTATCTAGGATTCTAGATTCCTTGCACTAATATTAGAGCACCAGTACACTCTACGCTCATCTCAAACTATTTGGTGGATTTTTGGAAGAAAATCAGCCTGACTCCCAAAACACTGTCCAGGGGTTTAGGAAAAGAAGCACTTGTTCTTCTCGACAGACTGAAGATGTTTATCAGCCTTCACCGTGAATCCATTGCAAATTCTTCATTTGTGTGAAAAGTTGTACTGAATTCCAGATTTCAGGAATCAACTAAAGGATAAAATCCCTAATTCATTCTCTTAATAAAATAATCTTATTCAAGAATGCAATATGTATATATGCTATAGACATGTAACATCCCATAATTTGTACTTCGTGAATTTCCCGTATCGGGTTACAATCAGCTTGACCCTAAATTTAGAACAAAACGTGAGCAGGTGAGTCGGAAGTGGCTGTTGCGAATGATTTTTAGCTCCAATGTGAGCACTGGAGGTGGAGTCAGTTGCCCTTTTATTTAGGGTCCTAAAGTACATTTTACATGTAACCCCGAGGTTTTCCTAAGTGTTGGCATGAAAATTTTTTCAGTTTTTTGTTGTATCTACCCCCCCATGCCAAAGTTCTTACATGTCCTCAATTCATGAATGTAAAAGAAAATAAATACTGCAGGGAGAGAATGGGTAGAAATCACCTGTAATTGCTCTTGAAATTATATTCAGCACCGGCCAACCTGCTAGCATGCAATATACAAAAGGGACATATGCTAAAACAGAAACATGCTATGTATAAAAATGGTTATATATAAATGATGGTTGAATGTGGAGTGAATGGTATTCATACGTGCTAAGTTTAATGCCTCCAGCTGGGCGAAAACTCAATCAGATGTGTTATTTCTAGCATAGGAGCTGGCTAAGATAGAGAGAAAGATATGCTCATATGCTCCTAGAATCAGTGGTTCGAAGATGCAAACTAGCTGATTGTGCACCTCTACTCCAAAAAGTCTAGCTATAAGAAAGTGTGGAGTGGTGGTGGAAAGTAAAGGATAATCAGAGGGGGGATCATGATGTTGATTCAGCTGATTTATCATGTCGCACAATTCAGTAGGAAGTTGCTGAGGGAGTAGATCAAAATGTACCTCAGAACCAAAATCTGAGTCATAGGGATCCTCATAATGATAATTGACATCAAAGATCATGCCCTCTCTAGGCTCTGGGTCATATGGGGGCATCTGTGAAAGTAGAAGATCTGTGGGGAGGTCACTGAAATCCTCGTCAGAAATTACTTCGTCATCGTCAGTACCCATCTCTGATTCATCAGAGGTTGTCTCCCCAGGCTCAGAGTTGAGCCATCTGTTAGATTGACTAGGATGATAGGTGCGTCCCCGTCTCCTTCTACTCAAGGCTTCACCCTCATATGCATTGGGTTCCTCAGTAATTCCGGCATCCATAACTATTTCTGGTCTTCGGATGTCATGCTCGAGGATAAAAAGTGTCGTCTCAAAATCTCTAGCATCCGAATTAGGGATGTAGGTGAAAGAAGAAGAGTGCAGATCAAAAGATGTTGTCTCCAGCATAGGTTCACCTACAATGGGAAGTGGCTTAGGTTGATCAGTAGTGTCGCACGTAATGCTTGCCTCAAGATCCATATCCTCAATTGGATCTACTTCCCTTGTGTCGATTGGGTTATCTAACCTGAGAGGTGTCTCCCAAGATTCAGGATAATGTGATTGCGGCTCAGTCCTGGAGATATCAGTCCTCTCCTCCTCAATTTCAGAAGAACCGATTCGGCATACTTCTTGCTCCTGTCTCATATCCACGCTAGATTCTTTTTCCCCTAAGTGATCTTCCAGTATCTGGTCCTGAGAATCCTCTGTGTGTCCTTTCGGCGTAATTGTTTCGAATTCCTCAAGGTCTTCAAGGCTATTTTCCACTTGATATCTCCAAAGTAGTAGTTCTTGAGTTTCCCAATTTTGTCTCATTAGTCTTGTTATTTCTGCTGTTTCTCAAAGAAACTCCATCATAGCTTGTTGATGCGGAATCCAGCTTTGTCTTTGGTTCGGCTCAAAGATAGCCTGGATTTCATGTAGATAGGATGCGGCCTTTTCCTTAGCGCTTGTTATAGCTCTCTGTATTCTATAATGTGGCTGCATATGCACCGGTAGCTCTTCAGGGGTTCTAGGGGGTGAATCAGGTCTACCCATGTTTCATGGGTGAGAAGCAGGAGTATGAAATCCATATCTTGGGTTATAAGATGCAGTCCTTTGAGGGACTGATTGGTATGGGTCATAATATCCAGGGTTAGGATATGGGTTAACCATTTCAGTAACCCGAGGAGAAGGATCAGGCGAAGCGAAAAGTCATCTTCGTGACCTTGGCTTCTGATCCAAAGGTTGAGTTGATTCGGTCACCCAGGCTCTCAGATAAGCTTGTGGGTCTAGCTTTCCTAGATCCTGATTAGGTCCAGATCCATGGATAGCCATTGCGGCTAAGCAAATAGAAATGACTCACCTCCTTGGGAGCGACTCCCAAGGTCCAATCAGTCGGGGTCTGAGTGACCTCCTTCCATGCATACACCACCCAACCCTAGGTTGGTGTAGCCAAGCAGGACAAGGCTAAGGCCCTGTCAATCAAATGGTCCTTATAGATTAGGTGACTCGATTTTTCATTAGGGATTTGAATTCCTAAAGATAAGTTTGTCGTATAATCGACTGAAAGTGAATCCCGCCTCTCAAGCTAACCTAGCCAGTCTGGTTATGAGGGGACTAAAAGGAAGGTTCTTCCTTTGGCTTACGCCTCTAGTTCCGTTGACCCCCGAGCTGTGGTCGTTTGACACTACCCCACAGACTTAGTCACTAGGTTTGGCAAGAGAGGTTAAAAACACCTAGTAGTACAACAACAAACTCGGGTTGATTTCGTGTTTTAAATTAATTTTAACCTATTTTCTTCAGTGGGGTTTGTGGTGAGTGGCCCACAAGGTGACCAAGCTCATCGGCTAACTAGACTTGATTAAGTCTAGGTTAGCCCAAGGTGTTGTCTCTAGTTGTAACCCTAAAGATTCAATGTAAGTTGCATGCACTTCTAGGGGTTCTTTTTTCTATTTCAGCAGACCCCAAAAGTAAAGTTGGTTCTCTGATGATAATTGGAATCCAATTAATTTGAAATTTTGCAAGTAGATTCCTCTTTCAATTACTTTTTCAGAGACTATTTTTTTGGAATTTTACTCTTTCAACCAAATTTTTAGGGAATTTTGAATATCAGGGGGTCAGATATAGAATTTTGACCCCTGGTCGATTTTACACTTTGATTCAGTATCAAATGACCTTCAAAAATTTAGGAAAAATATGGAAAATAAAGCAATGAGATCAGCTTTCAAACCCCACCATTTCTAGTCAAAACAAATTCACGGATTGCTTGGAATTGCCTTTTGAAATTTGAAAAATTTTGAATCTGGGTCAGTCTGACCCCAATACACTTCGCGAATATTTAAAAATTGTATGCTTGGATTTTTTTTAAAATAACGATGGCATTTGAAATATGGTTTAAAATGAAGGTTTATCCCGAATTTCAGAATTTTTCGCTTACTATTTTTTTGGCAATCAAATTTTTAAGTCAAGCTTGAAATCTGGCCGAAAATCAAGAGATGGTAGAGAAGCTTTTTAAAGTGGTTTGAATTTGAAATCTAAGCTTTCCGCCAAAAATGCTTTTTTTTTTTCAAAACTTTTGCACGTTTTTTCTTCGCAAAGAATTTTTCAAAATATTCAAAGAGAATATCTTTTTCTTTTTTTTTAAACTGGCCTAGATTCGAAAGGAAACCTAATCTAGATTTTTGTTTTTAAATTTTTTTGATTTTGATTTTTTTCACGAAAATAAGAAAATTCTCTTTTTTTTAAAAAAAGAATTTCTTAAAAGAAATTGTAGAAAGTAAATCTACTCCAAGGGTTCAGAAAAAAGAAACCTAATCTAGAGAGAGATGATGTGCACCTGATTTTTCTTCATCGTGCTTGATATATGCGTAGATCCCATTTTCCTTCTGTGTTGTCCTGCACATCAAAAACAAAGTAGGGGTAGATTTGTCAGTAATAGATTAAAAGATCAAAAAAAAAATGAGGTTGCCTCCCTAGCAATGGCACCATTTGACTAAGATCCAAGTCAATTAGGTTTAGTGAGGACCTAATTAGGTCCTTAAGAAGGTCTAGGGTGATGTACTAGGGTTAGGGCACCTTAATTTAGGTTCCTATGGGGTTGGAATTGGGTTCAAGGACCTAGAGATCCAAGATCAAGGCTTAAATCTCAAAACAGGAATTGGAGAGCAGTATCAGACGTCAAATAATAGTGTCAGAAATCTTATACTCAAAAATTAGAAGTCCAGACTTGTTGTCTGGATGTCCAATAAGAGTCGGGAGGGATTTTGGGCTCTATTTTGGGTATTCTGTAGAAATTGGACGTCTGACAAAGTGTCTGGACATCCAATAACACTGCAGAAGTGGGTTTGAGGTGTGCGGGAGATGGCTAAGGTTTCTGGACATCCTATAACTTATCTAAACGTCCAGATAAGGGTTGGAACTAGGGTTTTAGAGCTTCCTAGGGTGTTGTGACCTAATCTAAGGGTGGCTATGGCTTGGGGAAGTCTCCAGGCTATCCTAGGGCTAGGATGGACCTAAGCTCTTCACATTTTTCTTCTTTATTCCTACTTAATAGCATGGCAAACCTTTAAATCCCTTATTTTTTTATTCCTACATCTAATTTAAGCCTTCTGCTCCAGCTCTGCTGCAACTCCCGTTATTCTAGATCCAGCTTCAGATCCTACTCCAGATCCAACTGCAGATCTGCTTATTCCCTACAATTGACATAATGCACTTAATCAGCACATTATAACATTATTTTATGCATAGCTAAAGGAAAGCAGTAAAGATGCAGATAGTGCATATGCTTGCATGAATAACCGTAACTTATGCTAAGTCCTAGCTTAATCTAGGTCAATTAAGACCTATGATTGCTGTGCAATCATGTACATTGAACGTATGCGCTTTCAGTCGAGTTCCTTTGAAGGTTTGATGGTGACATGAAGATTAGTCTCTCCTTTTGATGGTGCTTTGCCGGAGAGGCTGCCCCAGAGATTAGGCTCTAGATTGGGGAGACTAGAGATTAAAGGTTTGTCGCTACATTTGAGATCAAGATAGGTGGTGGCGACCATGATTTCTGGGTTTGCTATATTGGCAGAAGATGCAGATGTTTGTTTGATTGAGGGTGATGGTCGAGTCCTTATTGTTTTGGTGGATGTCTTCAAAGCAGGTCCAGTCCCTGATAGATTGATCCTGAGGTATGGGGGTAGCTCTTCGTTGCTGGTCTTGAGATTCATAGTGGGAGATAATGCTGTGAAGAAGGGGGGCAGGATAAGACGTCTGATATGCAGGTTGCTAAAGAGACGAACGCACATGTATCGAGCAGGCTTTCGCCAGATGAGGCACTAGCAACTAGAAAATGTAAGGACCACCACCTTGGGGAAATGGGGGAGATGATGGATGAGGAGTAGGTGGAATCAGTCAGGAATGAGCCATTGATGCCCGCGATTGAGTTAGCAGGTGATCCACAATCAACGACTGATAAAGCTGAGATACAAGTTCTGAAAGAGATCTCGAATAATTCTTTGAGGATCTAGTCAAATTTAAAAGATGTGGAAGGCCTAAAATTCAGTACTGGACCTACTACCAAGGTTGGAATGGGCAGATCACCCTACAGGCTCAAACAGAGGAGGCTGAAATTAGACCTGATCTTGGATGAAAATATAGTAGCTATGATTATGCAGGTTAGTAAGAGCCAAAACCAAAAGAGGGAGGGATCTCAAGAGGGAAGATGAGAGTCCTTACGTGGAATGTGCATGGGTTGCGTGATAAGTGCCGGAGGGCTTCTCTGATGAGATACTTGAGAGAGTGGGAGATGATTGTGCAATTATACAAGAGACCTACATTGAGAATGAATCTGATAGGGTATGGAATGATATGAAGGCTGCGGGGGCGAATGAGTGTGTGATGCTTAACGCACATGGCAGGTCTGGGGGCATTGTTATATGGTGGAGAAGGGCTTGGTTACATCTGCTGGAAGTACACAAAGCTCGCCACTTGGTGACATGTAAATTCCAAAGAAATCAGGGGCAAGATGACATCTACATTACTGGTGTGTATGGTCCATGCATTGCCTCGATGAGACAGGAACTTTTGGATGATTGGGCTGCAACGGTAGAACTCGTGCAAGGGGAAGCCTGGCTAGTAGGAGGGGACTTCAACTATGTACTGACAGGGACTGATAGGCCGAATGGAGTCATCGGCAGTACTTCTATTGGTTTTCAACTGGTGGTCCAATGTCTTGGTTTGAATGAATAACCATCATCAGGAGCTGAATTTACTCGGCGAAATGGCAATGGCCTTATGTTGAAGATTGACAGATTCTTTCAGAATGCTACTATCTTTGATAGGTTCCAGCTCTCTACTGTTGCTGGACTGGATCGCCCATTCTCAGACCATACTCCTTTAGTCTAGGATAGTGGGGAAGAGGTCGAAACAGGCTCCTACTTCAAGCTTAGAAGATCATGGCTGAGAGAGCCTGGTTTTCACGAGATGGTTGGCTTGTGGTGGAAAACCATATAGATGGAGGGCTCAGCTACTATCAGGCTTGCTTCCAAGCTGGCTACTCTATGCACAGTCTTGAAAGACTATGGAGCTACAGTGTCTGTACTAAGGCAGCAGAGGCATTTAGAGGCTCTGAATAAAATCCAGATCTTCAATTCAAAAGAGGCAACAGGCCCATTATCTGATGAGGATCTTGCAGCCAGAAGAATGTGGCAAGGTGTGGCAGTGGAGGAGGACCTCAAGTTGGAGATGGACTGAATGTAGAGGTCTAGACAGCTATGGCTCAAGGAGGGGGATGCCAACACAAAATTCATTCACCTCGCAGCTAGCTCTCGTAGATGAGTAAACTTTATTTCTTCCATCCTCAAAGATGGGCAAAGACTGTCATCGATGAGAGAAATTAGAGTAGAGGCTATCTGGTATTATAGGGACTCCTCACGGGCAGCAGAGAGAGGTGGTAGGAGGGTGGCTGTGAGTGATGCACCAAGATTTTCAGATGATCAGGCTTCCAAGCTGACGGCTACTATCACTGAAAAGGAAACAATAGATGCCATAAAAGAATTAAACAATGAGGGCTCCCCCGGATCGGATGGTATTCAAGTTTTCTTCCATAAAGAAATGTGGAGTGTGATTGTTAATGAGGTGATGATGGATGTTATAAGAGAGTTTGAGAGGGGCAATGCAAGTTTTGACAAGATCAATAATTCCTTTCTCTTTCTGTTGCCAAAGACAGGGGCTGAGAAATTTGCAGATTTTAGACCGATCGCTCTATCGAATTCCATTTACTTAGTGGTGAGTAAGATACTTGCTAATAGATTGAGGACTATTTTATAGCACTTGATCCACCCTGTACAATCTGCCTTTCTACCCAACAGATCCCTTCAGGAATCGTTCATTATGGCCCAAGAAATGGTGTGTGGGTGGCATAGAAGGAAATGCAAAGTATTTATGTGGAAAGTATATTTCCAAAAGGCCTATGATTCGGTCTCATGGCCTTACATCTAGGAAGTATTCAAAAGAAGAGGTTTCCCTACCATTTGGATCCAATGGATGAAGCGGTGTATTACAACTACTTCCTTCTCCCCACTAATCAATGGGAAACCATGTGGAGCTTGGATTCAACCTCAATGTGGGGTTAGACAAGGATGTCCATTAGCCCCTTTGATTTTCAACCTTGTAGTTGACGGGCTTGCAAGATATGCATATAAATTGACAGAGGCTGGTGTTATAAGAGGTTACTCCCTATCCAATAGGACTATGGCCCCTATTTTACAATACGCAGACGACACGGTCTTCTTTATGGAGGGGACAACTACTGCAGCTCATGCTTTCGGACACATGGTGAAGATTTTCGGAGACATATCAGGTCTGCAACTAAATGGCGAGAAATCTACCTTGATCTGCTTTGTCCTGAATGAATAAGAGCAAGAAACATTGCCAGCTATGCTGGGAACGCCTCTCTCTAAGCTGCTAATTAAATACCTGGGACTGCTTCTGCAGTGTTCAAAACTGAGGAAGGTTGATTGGAATATTCTTTTTGACAAGATTTCTATCAAGTTGGAAGGATGGAGCAGCAAATTTCTGTCAAAAGGTGGATGACTGATCCTTCTAAATTCAGTTATTACTTCTATCCCAATTTATACTTCTCTATTTTCAAAGCCCCAAAATCTATTTGGAAACGTGTAGATGTAATGCGAAGGAAATTTGTTTAGAAACGGGCTCGACATGAGGGGAGATTCGTGCAGCCTATGAAGTGGGATCAAATATGCCAGGCAAAGGAAGAGAGTGTATTAGGGATCAAGGCTCTTAAAGAATTCATTGAGGCCCTTTTGATTAAATGGGCGATCAAGATTTTTGATGGCAAAGAAGAACCATGGACTGAACTTATTAAAGACTGTTATGGTTGCTCAAGTAGTATGCTTAAGAGGTTATTCCTAGCCAAACCATCCCCTTTCTGGAGATCGGTCATTCTGGGTATCAAAAGCAACTAGAATTTGATGCAACCCAAGCTTGGAGATGGCCATGAGTTTAGCTTATGGAATGAACATTGGTCATCACTGGGTATTCTAAAAGACTCCTATCCAAGAGCATACTCAGCTGCTGTAGATAAAGATGCCTCTGTCAGTAGCTTATGGTCAGAATCTGGTGACTGCTGGATGTTTGATGAGTCTGAAATCAGCAGAGAGGGTACCTGGCAGTGGGAGGAAAGGCAAAGCCTGATCTCAGATCTGCAGAAGTCTAATCCAAGGCATGGCATGGAAGACACATATAGTTGGAATGGCAGGTACACAGCCCAGCAGGCATATGAAAGAATTATTAGATCTAACAGGAATATGGAAAGTGGCATGGTCGACAAGAAGATATGGCTATTGAAGATCCCACTAAAAGTGTAAATTTTTTTATGGTTGTGCAGGAGGGAAGGCCTGATCATGGGATATTTTAGGCATAGAAGAATGGGACAACATTAAATGATTGCTATCGATGCAGGTTGCACACTGACAGTTTATCCCACATATTTTCCTCGTGTCTGGTCACTGATATGATATGGAGAAAAATATGCCAGGAACCTCTACCTACATGGGAGTCCCTATCGCAGAGGTTTGCAACACCTGGAAGGCCATATATCCGTATGGTTGTAACCTTGTGGTGTGTTTGACGGGCGAGAAATGAGAAGATATTTCAGGAGAGACCAGTTTGTTGCGAGCAAATTGTAAATGAGTGTTGGTCCCTCATATATAGATGGCAATCCGATGTGCAGTTCTCCATTACTATTTTTTCTATAGTATGAAATAAAATGTCATCCGGATTGCTATCATAGCACGATAGCTTTCCTTGCAGTTTCAAAAAAAAAAAAGGATTTGAGTGGAATTACTGTCCTCAGGCAATTATTCAAGAGCATTTGTCACTTCATTATGACTAATTTAAGCTAGTTATGATGAATGATGGTGTTACCATCATCTGCCCTACCACATCCCTACCTCATCCAGCTTTGTCCTCCGTCCAACATCTCATCACCTTCTTCTAGGTGTACCTTGTCCCCCACGAAGCCATTGAGGGGCAATTCTTCTTTCTTTCCTTTCTTTTTTATTTGCTTTTGTATTATAGATTTTAGTTCCTACACTATTTTCGTAATGAACTTGTGTTTAACCATTAATCTAGAAGTATTTTCACTCTCTCTCTTTTCTCTCTTTAAATATTCTTCAAGTAGACTAGTTCGATATAATCTTCGACTTGATTTCCGACTAGATAATACAAAAGAAATTAGAAAAGCATAACACACTAAAAGGAAATAAAAAAAATGTGATTTTAATAAAATCAAACATTCTCCTCCCCATCTTTGGCTCGGGACTCAACTTCTCGGTTATAAATTTTTATCTAACAATCAGATTTTCCTGTGAGTAAGACGACTCAGGTTCGCGAAGCCCTAAATAAATTTTCCTCAAATGAATTTTTGAATCGTTAGCTACTATGGAGGTATGGGTACTGATTGATAGGTTTTCACTTGAAAAAGAAAAGAAGAATAAATAAAATGTTGCACATTTGCAATTCACTTGGTGGAAAATCTCGAACAACAAATAAATTAACTTTAACAATGTAGGCTTGGTTGTCTCCATAAGGTGGAATGAACCTAATGGGATCCACAACACTTTCAAGGCTTTCATGTTCGCAAAATATCAATCAAATCAAAGAGAGAGAAATAGAGAGAATGAGAGAGATAAAGCATACGAGAGAGATGGTCGTGATATGAATTTTGCATGATTTTATAAAAAGGGGTTTTTTTTGTTATAATGCATAAAATTGATCGCCTTCTAAATTTATAACCCAGATAGTAGTACTATCTAGAGTTGTCTAAGGAGGAAAATGATAGTTAAAAGAAGTCTCCCTCTTACTCTTTCAAATCCTCTTTATGTTTTAGTGTTTTTGTGATTTTGTGATTTTTATGGTTTTCAAAAATTGAGGCAACAAAGATGTGATATATGCATAACGAATGGTGAACTATTCCTAAGTAATTGCAAAGAAGTAAATTTTATCTTTCTATGCTCACCCTAGACAAGTGTGCCTTGGGTAATTAGAAAGGTGGAGTGAAGTACACTAAAGAAACTAATCAAAGCTTGAATTAAGAAACATAAATTAATGAATGGCACTTGAATTTTGGATTAGGAAGAAATGATGTCTACAAAGATACTTGGACATCTCAATTGTGTCGAGGGATCCCACACAAGAGGAATGCTTCTACTATAAAAACAAAATACAAAGAATAAAAAGAAATAGAAGAGTCTCCCGAATGAAGAAGAAGAAGATCCTCGCTCCAAGTGCGGCCACTCTTACCTTCAAGAGGACTCCTTGCTCCAAGATAGTGCAACTCCTAGCTCCTCCAATGGTGGACATCCACCACCCTTCTCCTTGCTTCGCTGTCTTCCATAGTTCCTCCTTGGTTTAGTTCCACGGAAGAAGAAATTAGGGTGTAGAGACTAAAAGGGCATGGTAAAGAACACTTCTACCATGCACACTTGTTAAGACCCGTACTGTTAGAGCCCTTTAAAATGTCTGGAACATGGGTCAGACATCTGGTCAGCCGTCTGCACAGCTTCCCAGACGTCTTGAAATTGAAAATTTCGTGTACATCCTCGTGTGTGCTGCGCATAGATAGTACGCAGCCTCATTTTCTTCTCTATTTCTCTCTCCTCTCACCAATGCAACCCTAACCCAGTGCCTACTTAAACCCCCCTCCTCTCCCTCGTTCACCTCACCTTCAGCCACCGTCCTTCCTCCAGCGCGAGAGTAGTGAGCGGCGAGTAGCGAGCAGCGGGCATGAGCAGCGTGAGAGCAGAGGAGCAGCGAGGAGAAGATAGGAGGGCAAGTGTGCGAGCTCGCCGAAGAGCTCACGGCTGGTCGGGCGCGTGCAAGGTAGAGAGGTGCATCGGGGAGGTCCTCCTTGACACTGCTACAGCCGAAGCAGCAGGCGAGCAGGCGTGACGCGGCCGCGTGCGGCGCGAGAAGGTGAAGGAAGGCACTGGTTCTGGGATTTTCCCTGAATTAGACGTCTGGGTCGAAATTCAGATGACTCAGACAATGTCTGGGGGAGGTTCCAGATGACTGAGAGGTAAGTTCCGTGTCGAACACCTTCTTTGTGGATATGGCCATGTTGGCTGTTCCGCCAAGGCATTGTTCCATGCCATATTGAGGAGATTTGCATCAATGCATGCAGGATTCGCTTCGGGAAGGCACAGGACACGCCCTCCCACGCAGTTCAGATGTCTGGGCAAGGCACCAGATGGCAGGAAGCGTCTCAAGACATCCGGAGAGGTGGTCGGACATCTAGAACTAGGTCTAGACAGTCCAGTGGAGTTCCTGGACATTTGAGGAGTAGCGCAGGAGTTGTGGTATGGTTCTGGACTCTTTTAATATGTATGATATGAATCAGAATTACTATTTTTGACCCATTTAGTTTCCGTTTGAGGTCCGATTTCCATAATTAAGACTTCGTTGTTCTCCATATAAATTCCTCTACTTGTTGGAATACTTTTTATCTTATTCTGAGTATTCTCTTGTGATTGATCGTTGTGATAGGACCTCGTTCCGTTACGAATTTGGGGTTTGCTGAGGTACGTGGACCTGCCAATCAAGGCCCCATTACTCCTGGGTTTGCTGGTAGAGTGACTTCCCCTAGTTTAACTACAAACCTGAATGCATATGTGGAATGAATGTTAGATCCTAGGGTCTGGCATGAATCCTAGAAGTAGAAAGACTGAAATATTTGTATGGAATGTAAGGATTATAGTCTTGAATGAGTAGATAGAATAATAATAATTACCTATAAATGAATAACAGCTGCCTGTGAATTGTAAAGTACTTGTGATTGCAAACTATTGCATGCAAAACCCTATTGTTTTCGTTAAATGTAATAATATGAGTTGCATGTATATGAACTGGAAATGGAAGATTAAATATTGGAAACACGAGCTACCTATGAATAAACGTGGAATGTGAACAATAAAATTACATGTTACATGTGTAGAACTTGAGAAACAAACATAGAAATGATGAAACATTGTATGGCTTGGCCTGAGAAACATGAGCATGAACCCTACGGGGAATTAGGAGTAGAGCTCTTGGGAATAAATGGAATGGAACTAGAAATGTGAATGGGGAAGTGAGCTGGCCCTTGAGTACAGAGTACCAAGGAGAGCGACTGTCCACCTGTTTAGTGCAGAGCGGAGCTAGCCACCCTAGAGTTGGGACCCAGGCTTAGGATTGGCCACTTTGTACCGACTTTTTGGCCGTCGCGTACATAGTACCAAAGAGAGCTACTAGTGTAGGGAGAGAGCTAGCCACCCCACGAGGCTCGGGGTTCAGCTAGCTGCCTTACACCGACTTGTTAGGTCCACTAGGTAAACCAGCGTAGTCAGGCGAGGGTGTGCGGACTGTGGAGGGGCAAAACCCCTGTTTGGTTCTTAGGGCCTAGACCCTTGTTACTGAGAAGGCTATGCCCTATACTAAATCCGTGCTGTGCTTTGGGCGCACCCATTAACGGAAATGATTGACCGTGTGCTAGTGTGGGGTAGCTACCCGCGCGTTTATCGATTGTGCCGTACTCACCGTTACGTCTGCCAGTGACCTTGGGTGGTTGACTAAGCGTATGACCACCACAGGGGACTCTCTCGGACAAGAGAGTGCCACGTGGTACTTCTACTCTTCGAAAAAGACTGTAATCAAGATCGTTCCCACGAGGAACATTCGAGATCAAGAAAGAGACCTGACAAATAAGGTAAGTGATGAAAGAAAGAATAATTAGTTAAAGAGCGAAAGAAATTGAAAAACAACAGCTACCTGTCCACCTTTGTTGTTTTAGTTTGCTGGTTGCAACTCTACTAAGCATTCGTTGACGTTCGTACTCATAACCTTTTTCAGGTCCAAATGTTGAGCTGCTAGAGCCTGCGGCTGCAGAGGGTGTTGGGCCAAGTAGAGCCCAGTAGTTGTAGCTTTCTGTTGTACTCCGTTTCCTGTTGTAGTGAGTAGTTTGTTACACTTCTGTACTCTTTTATTGTAAACTTTATATTCCTGTACTAGTTTACTTTATTACTATTGGGGTGGTGCATACTATAGCAGTTTACTTGTTTACTGCTGTACTTTTGTTAATGCTAGTCGCTTGTATGGTAAATGTAGTTTATTTTACTGCCTTTTGGTTACTTTCTCATTAGACGATTGGGTCTTGGGATCAGTTTAGTCGGTCCGGTTCCATGTCCCATAGGGATTCGGGAATCGAGTCGTTACAAGATGGTATCAAAGCAAGGTTGTCCCGAGAAGTGAACCAACTAGCTAGAAAATAACCAAATCACATGCTTGTAAATAGAGTAACCACCACAACGTACCTTTTTGATGTTCATTCTGCATTTCCTTTTTTGATTGTCTGTGGAATTGATGTCTTTCTGTGATGTGTTCGCGTCTTCTTGTAGGAGATTGCTCGACGTGGAGTCAGTGAGGTGGGCTACGGACGCGGCCGAGGATGAGGTCAAAGGGGTGGGCATGTTGAGGCTGACGTCTCTGTAGACCAGCCACTACTTCCAGGCGTTCATGCCCAGGACCTCGCCCAATTGATATGGGAGATAGTACGAGAGGAGCTCCACCCGCCTCCACGGGCGCCTCTCCCTGGGGCTACGGAGAGGGAGTCCACTGTGGGACAGCGGGACAGGCACAGCGATGGACGTGGGGGATGGGGTGGTCCTACACCGCTCCGACCGTCCTCTGACACTTCCCAGCACGAGCCCTCCTTGACTGGAGACGTACCAGCTTCCCCACTTCAGCGTCATTACGAGCTTTTCGGACAGTTCCTAAAGCTGAAGCCCCCCTCCTTCAAGGGGGATGGGGACTCGACCGAGGCAGAGGACTGGCTTGAGCAGATCGAGAAGGTGTTTGACACGCTTCGCCCCCCTACAGAGTGCCGTGTGGCCTTTGCCACGTACCAGCTGGAGAGCATGGCACACAGGTAGTGGAGGGTAGTCGGGGGTCAGGAGAGGGCCAAGCCTACTTGGGACCAGTTTGTCACACTTCTACGAGCAGTACTTTCCCCAGACGTGGCAGGACCAGAGGAGGTGGGAGTTCCACACTCTCTGCCAGGGGATGATGACTGTGAGCATGTATCGCACGCATTTTCTCGAGCAGTCTCGCTTGGCCGCGACAGCTCTAGCTAGCGATGAGGAGTGCTTGTGGAGGTTCACTGAGGGGCTTTGGCCTACTATTAGAGGGTATGTCAACCCCCTGAAGCTGCCTGCGTTCACTAGAGTGGTCGAGGCAGCCATGACATATGAGGAGACCAACCCAGTCGCATGTGACACTAATAGCAGATGGAAGAGGCCCTACCAGCCAGACTACTCATAGGGCCAGCAAGAGAGGAGGCACGCAGCGCCCACAGGAGTGCCGTCACGCTTTGCGGGGTCGTCAATGGCCTTTGGGGGCCCCCGACAGGGGCAAGCTGCCATCATCGGACCCCCGCCAAGCTGCCAGCAGGGACCTACTGATGGTGGGAGTCGAGTTCTCCTTTGCTAACAGTGTGGCCAGTCGGGCCACATCAGGAGGGACTGCCCGTCAAGGGCTTGAGGTCAGCAGATGCTCCCCACGCCGAGCACTGGAGGACAAGCAGGAGGTTGCGGTTCCCAGGTGCATGGGGGAGGACAGCAGTCCTGGGGTGGGTACCGGCCAGCGGCTACCCGTTCGACGCAGAGTGTGGCTGCTTCATCCACACCTAGGGCTAAGGGGTGTATCAACGCCCTGACACACAGAGATGCCATAGCTTCAGGATCAATGGTGGCAGTTATGGTTACAGTTTCCGACAGACTAGCTTACACACTTTTTGATTCTGGCTCCACGCACTCATTTGTCACTGCTAGTTTTGCTGTCAGTTTAGGGTAGGACTATGTGTTGTTAGAGGATCCGTTTGTGATCAGAGGTCCGGGTGGTCAGCTATTTGTAGCTGAGGAGGTTTCCACAGGTTGTGAGGTTAGCGTTGGGAGCCCCGTTGATCTGATTGTGATACCGATGGAGGACTTTGGCATGATTCTCGGGATGGGCTGGCTATCCGCCTACCATGCTTTGGTAGACTGTTTCGAGATGAAGATCGTCTTCTCCAAACTGGAGATTCCTTCTTTTGAGTTTCACGGACAGCCAGTGGACGGAGGATTTAGGTGCATCTCTGCACTTCGAGTGGCAAGACTTTTGGACCAGGGGTGTGAGGGCTTTCTAGCATGTGTAGTGGCAAAGCCCAGCCCCGAGATAGATTTTCAGAGTATCCGGTGGTCAGAGAGTACCCTGACATGTTCCCAGAGGAGTTGCCAGGACTATCGCCCAAGCGTGAGATCATGTTTGAGATCTCACTAGTACCGGGGACAAACCCCATTTCTGCAGTGCCTTACAGGATGGCACTACTTGAGTTGCGTGACTGAAAGCCGTTTTCGCGTATTTGAAAGTCGTCGAAAATCGTAGTATAGTCGCGCAAAAACGTTCATCAAAGATTTGATTTCTATAGATAACGAGACTCGAGTCCTGGTCGTTCGTCTCTGGGAGGCATGTTTCTATTTTTGAAATCGATCTTAAAGTTGCTCTACTTAGTATTCTGGTGCGCAATATATAGGCAGTTAAAGAACAGGCACTTAAATCACGCAAATAAAATAATCATTCAGCTCATGGTGATTTCAAACACATAAAGAGATATATATATATATAAATGCATTCTTGATTCATTCATTGGGGGAGAGTTGTTTGTACAGGAAATCTAGAGGAAAGCTTATACAGGGATTCTTTAAATTAAACCTAGCTACCAGCAAATGATTGCATACAAGAATCGACGGGGGGATTTCACATGCATCATTGGGGGAGAAGAGAAACTACTCTACTAAGCACTAAATGAAAGCAGTAAAACTTATGAAAGGCATGATCTGGAGCTAAAAGAGTAGAGGGCATTCAGGGGTGGTCCCCGATGGCCTTGGAGTGGTTGAGAAGAGAATGAGGGTTGGCCAATGTAGCTTTGGCCGACCCTTGGAGAGAGGTAGGGTTGATCCTGCATCCCGGCATGGTGTCCTCCATGGTGGTGGTAGTGAGCTCATGGAGGTGGAGTGAGTGGCTAAGTGGAGGTGGCGTGAATGGCACCAATGGAGAGTAACTGCCAAGGGAGTGAATGGGTGCAAATGGCCACCCATGGGGTCTTTTTATAGACCCAATGGAAGCTCTCTAGAGAATTATGGAATTCTCTAGAGAGTCCTATGGTGGGAGCTCGTGGGAGAGTGAGAGAGAGAGGGTGGATGGTGGTTTTTAGATCCACCAAATGTGGATCTAAAAATTGAATGGCTCTTGGTTGCTGTTTTTGGCAACCAAGGCAACCACACATGGTAGAGATCTCTAGAGAACTCTAGGCTAGATATTTTCGTGTGGATGGTGTGTGTGGGTCTGTGTCGGTGTGTGTGGGTTGAAACTTAGGTGGCTAGGTTGATTAGGTTGGGTTCTAGTGGGTTTAGGTCAAGGTAGTTCTCAAATTAGGGTTATAAACCCTAATTCACAAAGGTAAAGTGGAATTAAACTTAATACAAGTTTAATTTGGTGTGTGGAAACTTCATTGAGAGTAAAACAACTCAATTAAGTCAGGTCTAGGTCAATTGGACTCTCACTGAGTCCATTTGGACAGTCTATGCTGAGATCTGGGCTCAATTGGACTCAATGAGTCCAATTGAATAGGCTGATGGAATTGACTAAGATCCATGTCAATTATGTTTAGTGAGGACCTAATTTGGTCCTTAGGGAGGTCTAGAGGTGATGTACTAGGGTTAGGGCACCTTAATTTAGGTTCCTAAAGGGTTGGAATTGGGTTTAGGGACCTAGAGATTCAAGATCAAGGCTTAAATCTCAAAACAGGAATTGGAGAGCAGTATCAGACGTCCAATAATATAATCAGACGTCTTAGACTCAAAAATCAGAAGTCCAGATTTGTTGTCTGGACGTCCAATCAGAGTCAGGAAGGATTCCGGGTTCTGTTTTGGGTATTCTGCAGAAATTAGACGTCTGACAAAGTGTCTAGACGTCCAATAACACTGCAGAAGTGGGTTTGAAGTGTGCGGGAGTTGGCTAAGGGTCCTAGACATCTTAAAACTTATCTGGACGTCCAGAGAAGGGTTGGAACTAGGGTTTTAGGGCTTCCTAGGGTGTTATGACCTAATCTAAGGGTGGCTAAGGCTTGGGGAAGTCTCTAGGCTATCCTAGGGCTAGGATGGATCTAAGCTCTTCACATTTTACTGCTTTATTTCTACTTAATAGAATAGAAAACCTTTAACCCCCTTACATTATTATTTCTACATCTAAACTAGGCCTTCTGCTCCAGCTCTTCCACAACTCCCGTTATTTCAGATCCAGCTTCAGATCCTGCTCCAGATCCAGCTCCAGATCTGCTTATTGCCTGCAATCGACATAATACACTTAATCAGCACATTATAACATTATTTTATGCATAGCTAAAGGAAAGCAGTAAAGATGTAGATAATGCGTATGCATGCATGAATAACCCTAACTTATCCTAAGTCTTTGCTTAATTTTGGTCAATTAAGACATATGATTGCTGCGCAATCATACCCCCACGCCTAAATCTTGCTAGTCCCTAGCAAATGCAAGACTAAATTCTTTACAGCAAGGGTCCCTAAGGGACTGCTTATTTTATCAAGTGTTTGCATAGAGATTTTTCTCCCTTTTGTTTTCATCCTATGCTCTGGAAATCCAGACAATCGTGAAGGTGCAGCTATGTAGCTTTTGCAACGGATTAGTGTGAAGACTAATACACCTCTAAAGCTTGTACTTGACCCTTAATAAAAATTCTAGCGGGATAGGTGGATTTCTTCCCTCGGGGTATTCAACATATTCTATGAATTTCACCCCGGCTTTGGCCTTTGGTAGAGAATCTTTGAGGGAAAGGATTATATATTTGGTGGCTCATTCTCACTTGGTGCTACATAGAGACTAGTACTACAGAATCCATATTCCTGAATTACTAAGTAACTCAACTCAGAGAAAGATGAGAAAAACTATGCTCTCTTTGATTCCTTTGTATTCATTCTCTCTTGCTCTTTTTCTTTCTTTTTCTTAGAGCTCACAACCTCACAAGATTCACACATAGGATCTGTATTTGGTGGTCTCGCTAGGCATTAACACTTTAATTGAGTTCTCATAACCCGAACACTAAGTCGGGATTCCTCAGCCACTATTCAGGCGGTCAGAAACACAAGAAAAATAGGTTAAGGCCATATTTGGTGGAGCTCAATTTTATTTGGTGGTATTGCCTCAATGAGATAAATACTAAATATTCATTCTTTGCTTTGCTTTTTCTTCTTTTTCTATATATATATATTTTTTTTTCAGTTTTTCTTTCTTTTCATCATTCTTTTCTTTTTCTTTTTCTTTTTGTCATTTTTTTTTAATTAAGTTTTTTTTCAGCATAGCTCAACTAGCATACATCCATGAACTTTATTAAGAAGGCATTATTAGGGATTGGTGGTACTCAAGAGACATCGGGTGGCTTATTTGGTGGAAGTGCCTACTCATGGCACCGGGAGAGACGGATAGGACGGTGTATTTCTGACCTTGACATTAATACCCTCCTTCAGCTGAGGATTCTGTAAAGAATGGTCGTAACCATCCACCTTAGCCCTAGTTTTATGAAAACTCGCTCTCCGCATATTTTCCTTATTCAGTGGCTCTCAAAATTTTGCACAAAAATGTATACGTAGGAATTGAGATCGAAAACTATGTCTAAACATAGAGTATCATTACCTAATTATCTAGGATTCCAGATTCCTTGCACTAATCTTAGAGCACTAGTACACTCTACTCTCATCTCACATTATTTGGTGGATTTTTGGAAGAAAATTTGCTTGACTCCCAAAACATTGTCCAAGGGTTCAAGAAAAGAAGCACTGCTTCTTCTCGACAAACTGAAGACGTTTATCAGCTTCACCGTGAATCCATTGCAAATTCTACGTGTGTGTGAAAAGTTGTACTGGATTCCAGATTACAGGAATCAACTAAAGGATAAAGTTCCTAATGCATTCTCTTAATAAAATAATCTTATTCGTGAATGCAATATCTATATATGTTATAGACATGTAACCTCATATAATTTGTACTTTGTGAATTTCCTATATCGGGTTACAATCAGCTTGACCCTAAATTTACAACAAAAGGTGAGCGGGTGAGTCGAAATTGGTTGTTGCGAATGATTTCTAGCTCCAATGCGAGCACTGGAGGTGGAGTCGGTTGTTCTTTTATTTAAGGTCCTAAAGTACGTTTTGCATGCAGCTCCGAGGTTTTCCTATGTGTTGGCATAAAATTTTTTTCAGTTTTTCTGTATCTACCCCCCCATGCCTAAGTTCTTGCATGTCCTCAAGCATGAATATAAAAGAAAATAACTCTAACAGAGGATGAGTGGGTAGAAGTCACCTGTAATTGCTCCTGAAGTTATACATTCAGCACCGGCCAACCTGTTAACATGCAATATACAAAAGGGAAATCTGCTAAGACGAAAATATGTTATGTATAAAAATGGTTATGTATAGATGATGGTGACATGTGGAGTGAATGGTATTTATACGTGCTGAGTTTAACGCCTCCAGCTGGACGAGCACTGAATCAGATGTATCAATTCTTGCATAGGAGCCGGCTAAGATTAAGAGAAAGATGTGCTCATATGCTCCTAAGATCAGTGGTCTAGAGATGCGGACCAGCTGATTGTGCACCCCTACTCCAAAAAGTCTAGCTATAAGAAAGTGTGGAGTGGTGGTGGAAAATAGAGGATAATCAGAGGGGGGATCATGATGTTGATTCAGCTGATTTATCTTGTCCCACAATTCAACAGGAAGTTGCTGAGGGAGTAGATCAACATGTATCTCAGAACCATAATCTGAGTCATAGGGATCCTTATAATGATAATTGACATCAAAGATCATGCCCTCTCCAGGCTCTGGGTCGTATGGGGTATCCGTGAAAGTAGAAGATCTGTGGGGAGGTCACTGAAATCCTCGTCAGAAATTACTTCATCCTCATCAGTACTCATCTCTGATTCATCAGAGGCTGTCTCTTCAGGCTCGGGATCGAGCCATCTATTAGATTGACTAGGATGATAGGTGCGTCCCCAGCTCATTCTGCTCGAAGCTTCACCCTCATATGCATTGGGCTCGTTAGTAATTCCTACCTCAGGTAGCATATTTATTTCTCTGTTCGAGTTATCCATAGCTACTTCTGGTTTTCGGATGTCAGGATCAGGGATAGGAAGTGTCGTCTCAAAATCTCTAATATTCGAATTAGGTATGTAGGTGAAAGAAGAAGAGTGCAGACCAGAAGATGTTGGCTCTAGCACAGGTTCACCTACAATAGGAAGTGGTCTAGATTGATAAGTAGTGTCACATGTAATGTCTGCCTTAGGATCCATATTCTCAATTGGATCCGCTTCCCTTATCTCAATTGGGTTATCCAACCCAAAAGGTGTCTCCCAGGATTCAGGATAATCTGATTGCGGCTCAATCCTGGAGATATCAGTCCTTTCCTCCTTAATTTCAGATGAACCCATTCGGCATACTTCCTGCTCCTGTCTCATATCCATGCTAGATTCTTTTTCCCTTAAGTGGTCTTCAGGCATCTGCTCCTGAGAATCTTCTGTGTGTTCTTCCAGCGTAGTTGTTTCAGATTCTTCAAGGTCTTCAATGCTATTTTCCACTTGATATCTCAAAAGCAATAGTTCTTGAGTTTCCCAGTTTTGTCTAATTCACCTTGTTAACTCTGCTGTTTCCTGAAGGAGCTCCGTCACAGCTTGTTGATGCAGAATCTGGCTTTGTCTTTGGTTAGGCTCAATGATAGCCTAGATTTCGCGTAGATAGGATGCAACCTTTTCCTTAGCGCTTGCTATAGCTCTCTGTATTCTATAATGTGGCCGCATATGCATCGGTAGCTCTTCAGGGGTTCCAGGGGGTGAATCAGGTCTACCCATGTTCCATGGGTGAGAAGCCGGAGTATGAAATCCATATCCTGGGTTATAAGATGCGATCCTTTGAGGGACCGATTGGTATGGGTCATAATATCCAGGGTTAGGATATGGGTTAACCATTTCGGTAACCTGAGGAGAAGGATCAAGCGAAGCGAAAAGTGATCTTCACCACCTTGGGTTCTGATCCCAAGGTTGAGCTGATTCAGTGACCCGAGCTCTCAGATAAGCTTGTGGGTCCAGCTCTTCTGGATCCTGATTAGGTCTAGATCCATTGTTAGCCATTGCGGCTCAGTAGATAGAAGAAATGGGGCGAGAAGATGGGCTGGGCGAGGTGACTCGCCTCCTTGGGAGTGGCTCCCAAGGTCCAAGCAAGTGAGGTCGAAGTGACCTCCTTCCGTGCATACACCGCCCAACCCCTAGGTTGGTGTAGCCACGCAGAACAAGGCTAAGGCCCTGTCAATCAAATGGTCCTTATAAATCAGGTGACCAGATTTTTTGTTAGGGATTTGAATTCCTGAAGATAAGTTCGTCGTACAACCGACTGAACCTGAATCCTGCCTCTCAAGCTAACCTAGCCAGTCTGGTTACGAGGGGACTACGGGGAAGGTTCTTCCTTTGGCTTACGCCTTTGGTTCCGTTGACCCCCGAGCCGCGGTCGTTTGACACTACCTCGCAGACCTAGTCACCAGGTTTGGCAAGAGAGATTAAACTCATCCAATAGTATGACAACGAACTCGGGTTGATTTCGTGTTTTAAAATCAGTTTTTAACCCATTTTCTTCAGTTAGGTTTGTGGTGAGTGGCCCACAAGGTTACCAAGCTCACCGACTAACTAGACATGATTAAGTCTAGGTTAGCCAAAAGTGTGGTCTCTATTTGTGACCCTAAAGGTTCAACCTAAGTTGCATGCACTTCTAGGGTTTTCTTCTCTATTTCAGCAGACCACAAAAATAATGTTGATTCTCTGATCGTAATTGGAATCCAATTAATTTGAAATTTTGCGAATAGATTCCTTTTTTAATTAGTTTTTCAGAGAATATTGTTTTTGAACTTTTACTGTTTCAACCGAATTTTTAGGGAATTTTAAATATCAGGGGGTCAGATTTGGAACTTTGACCCCTGGACAGTTTCTCGCTTTGAAACAGTACCAAATGATCTTCAAAAATTTGGTAAAAATATGGAAAATAAATAAAATTAGATCAGCTTTAAAACCCACGATTTTTAGTCCAAACAGATTTGCGGATTGCTCGAAATCTCTTCTGGAACTTTGAAAATTTTTGAATCTGGGTCTATCTGACCCCCGTACACTTCACGAATTTTTAAAAATTTTATGCTTGGAGTTTTTTCAAAGTAACAGTGGAATTTGAATGACAGTTTGAGAATGAAGGTTTTGCCTAAATTTCAGAATTTTTTGCTAACGGATTTTTCGGCAATCGAATTTTTAAGTGAGATTTGAAATCTGGCAGAAAATCAGAAGGTGGTAGAAAAGCTTTTAAAGAGGTTTGAATTTGAAATTCAAGCCTTCCACCTAAAATTCTTTTTTTCTCTTTTTAATCTTTTGCACTTTTTTTTTTTGAAAGAGAATTTTTTTCAAAAGGTTCAACGAAAATATCTCTTTTTTTTTCTCGATTTTTTTCAAAACAACCTGGATTCGAAAGAAAAGCTAATCTAGATTTTTTTTCAAAATTTTTCTTTTTGATTTTTTTTCTTTTTCATGAAAATAAGAAAAATCATATTTTTTTATTTTTTTATTTTTTCAAACGAAATTGTAGGAAGCAGATCTAGTCTTAGGGTTCAGAAAATAAACCTAATCTAAAAGAATGTGATGTGCACCTGATTTTTTTTCCACGCTCGTGTGCGCAGATCCCATTTTTCTTCCCTGTTGTCCTACACATCAAGAAAATTGAAGTAGAGGCAAATTTGTCAATGATAAGTAAAAGATCGAAATTAAGAAAAATGACGTTGCCTCCCCTGCAACGGCACCATTTGACGGAAAGCCGTTTTCGAGCATTTGAAAGTCATCGAAAATCGTAGTATAGTCGCGCAAAAAGGTTCGTCAAAGATTTGATTTTTAAAGATAACGAGACTTGTGTCCCGGTCGTTCGTCTCTGGGAGGCGTGTTTCTATTTTTGAAATCGATCTTAAAGTCGCTCTACTGAGTATTCTGGTGTGCAATATATAGGCAGTTAAAGAACAGGCACTTAAATCATGCAAATAAAATAATCATTCAGCTCATGGTGATTTCAAACACATAAAGAGATATATATATATATAAATGCATTTTTCATTCATTCATTGGGGGAGAGTTGTTTGTACAGGAAATCTAGAGGAAAGCTTACACAGGAATGCTTTAAATTAAACCTAGCTACCAGAAAAGGATTGCATACAAGAATCGACGGGGGAATTTCACATGCATCATTGCGGGAGAAGAGAAACTACTCTACTAAGTAGTAAATGAAAGCAGTAAAACTTATGAAAGGCATGATCTAGAGCTAAAAGAGTAGAGGGCATTTAGGTGTGGTCCTCGATGGCCTTGGAGTGGTTGAGAAGAGAATGAGGGGTGGCCAATGTAGCTTAGGCCGACCCTTGGAGAGAGTTAGGGTTGATCCTACATCCCGGCATGGTGTCCTCCATGGTGGTGGTAGTGAGCTCATGGAGGTGGAGTGAGTGGCTAAGTGGAGGTGGCGTGAATGGCACCAATGGAGAGTAATTGCCAAGGGAGTGAATGGGTGCAAATGGCCACCCATGGGGTCTTTTTATAGACCCAATGGAAGCTCTCTAGAGAATTATGGAATTCTCTAGAGAGTCCTATGGTGGGAGCTCGTGGGAGAGTGAGAGAGAGAGGGTGGATGGTGGTTTTTAGATCCACCAATTGTGGATCTAAAAATTGAATGGCTCTTGGTTGCTATTTTTGGCAACTAAGGCAACCACACATGGTAGAGAGTTCTAGAGAACTCTAGGCTAGATATTTTCGTGTGGATGGTGTGTGTGGGTCTGTGTGGGTGTGTGTGGGTCGAAACTTAGGTAGCTAGGTCGATTAGGTTGGGTTCTAGTGGATTTAGGTCAAGGTAGGTCTCAAATTAGGGTTATAGACCCTAATTCACTAAGGTAAAGTGGAATTAAACTTAATAAAAGTTTAATTCGGTGTGTGGAAACTTAATTGAGAGTAAAACAACTCAATTAAGTCAGGTCTAGGTCAATTGGACTTTCACTTAGTCCAATTGGACAGTGTGTGCTGAGATCTGGGCTCAATTGGACTCAATGAGTCCAATTGAATAGGCTGATGGAATTGACTAAGATCCAAGTCAATTAGGTTTAGTGAGGACCTAATTTCATCCTTAGGGAGGTTTAGAGGTGATGTACTAGGGTTAGGGCACCTTAATTTAGGTTCCTATGGGGTTGGAATTGGGTTTAAGGACCTAGAGATCCAAGATCAAGGCTTAAATCTCAAAAGAGGAATTGGAGAGCAGTATCAGACATATAATTATAGAATCAGACGTCTTATACTCAAAAATTGGAAGTCCAGACTTCTTGTCTGGACGTCCAATCAGAGTCAAGAAGGATTTCGGGTTCTATTTTGGGTATTATGCAGAAATTGGACATCTGACAAAGTGTCTGGACGTCCAATGACACTGCAGAAGTGGGTTTGAAGTGTGCGGGAGTCTGCTAAGGGTCCTGGATGTCTTAAAACTTATCTGGACGTCCAGAGAAGAGTTGGAACTTGGGTTTTAGGGCTTCCTAGGGTGTTGTGACCTAATCTAAGGGTGGCTAAGGCTTGGGGAAGTCTCTAGGCTATCCTAGGGCTAGGATGGACCTAAGCACTTCACATTTTACTGCTTTATTTCTACTTAATAGAATAGAAAACCTTTAACCCCCTTACATTATTATTCCTACATCTAAACTAGGCCTTCTGCTCCAGCTCTGCCACAACTCCCGTTCTTTCAGATCCAGCTTCAGATCCTGCTCCAGATCCAACTCCAGATCTGCTTATTGCCTGCAATCGACATAATAAACTTAATCAACTCATTATAACATTATTTTATGCATAGCTAAAGGAAAGCAGTAAAGATGCAGATAATGCGTATGCATGCATGAATAACCCTAACTTATGCTATGTCTTAGCTTAATTTAGGCCAATTAAGACCTATGATTGCTGCGCAATCACTGCGAGAGCTCAAGTCCAAGTTGCAGGACCTTCTGGAGAAGGGCTTTGTGAGGCCCAGTGCATTACCGTGGGGAGCCTCGGTATTCTTTTTGAAGAAGGATGGTACCCTACGCCTTTGTGTGGACTACAAACAGCCGAATAGGACCACCATCAAAAACAAGTATCCGCTGCTGAGGATTGATGACTTCTTTGACCACTTGCGAGGTGCCACAGTATTCTCCAAGATAGACTTGAGGTCTGGCTACCACCAGTTGGGGATCAAGGGGACCGACGTCTCCAAGACACCTTTCCACACCTGCTACGGACACTGTGAGTTTTTGGTCATGACTTTTGGGCTGAACAACACCCCCGTTGCCTTCATGGATTTGATGAACCAGGTGTTTAGACTGTATCTGGATCAATTCGTGGTGGTATTCATTGGTGATGTGCTCATTTACTCTCGGGATCCAGAGCAGCACAGACAACACTTGCGGATGATTTTGGAGACACTGAGATGACGTAGGTTGTACACCAAATATAGCAAGTGCGAGTTCTGGTTGAGGGAGGTGACCTTCTTTGGTCATGTGATCTCCGGGGATGGCTTGGCTGTGGACCCAGCCAAGGTTGAGGTAGTGGTCAGGTGGGAGAGACTGCGTACAGTGACAGAGATCCACAGTTTCTTAGGACCGGCAGGCTACTACAGGCGGTTTATCAGGGGTTTCTCGCAGATTGCACATCCTATGACACAGTTGACCAGGAAGGACGTGCCCTTTTCCTAGACAGATGCTTGTGAGGCATGTTTTCAGAAGCTGAAGTAGAGGCTGACTTCGGCTCCCGTGCTTACCATCCCGGACAGTAGTGGTAGGTTTGTTGTGTACACGGATGCCTCTTTGCAGGGGTTAGGTGCTGTGCTCATGCAGCGAGGTCACGTTGCCGCTTATGCTTCACAGCAACTGAAGCCCCATTAGCATAGCTACCCTACCCACGACCTGGAGATAGCAGCTGTCCTCTTCGCACTGGAGACTTGGTGGCACTACCTGTACAGTAAGACTTTTGAGATTTCCACAGATCATAAGAGCCTTAGATACTTATTTGATCAGAAGGATCTCAACATGAGATAGAGATGTTGGTTAGAGCTCCTGAAGGACTATGACTACAACATTTCCTACCATCTGGAGAAGGCCAACATGGTGGCTGATGCCTTGAGCAGGAAGGCGCCTGCCAACTTAGCCAGTTTACAGGAACAGAGTTGGAGACTCATGGAGGAGATGGGTAGTTGGCGACCCATAGAGTTACTGGGGCACTGTAGGGCAGTGACTGTGACACAACAAACGAGGCCAGAGTTGATAGATCGCATCATCACAGGATAGATAGCCGATCCGTACCTACAGTCTTTGCGTGACAGAGTACTGTTAGGAGACCCTAGAGACTTCTTTACAGACAAGGTGCTACGCATGAGGGGACGCTTTTGCACTCCTAGGGACGAGGAGCTGTTGAGAGAGCTCCTGACTGAGGCATACGGTTCTAGGTTCACCATACATCCTGGGAACACAAAGATGTATCATGATCTGAGATGCGACTTTTGATTGAGGGGAATGAAGCGGGATGTAGGTGAATTCATGCAGCAGTGTTTAGTGTGCCAGCAGGTGAAGGTCGAGCATCAGAGGCCTGCAGGGCCGTTGCAGCCACTTTCAGTTCAAGAGTAGAAGTGGGAGAGCATCACCATGGACTTAGTGGTGGGCTTGCCCGTTACCCAGTGAGGACACGACGTAGCCTGGGTAATTGTAGATAGATTGACGAAGATGACATGTTTCTTGCCGATCCATGTCACTTTGGGACCAGCATAGTTGGAAGAGAGGTATATCAGTGATGTGGTACGTCTTCACGGAGTTCCACGGAAGATTGTATCCGATCGGGATACTCGCTTCACGTCCCAGTTTTGGGCTGAGTTTCAGTAGGCCTTGGGGACACGATACAGATAGACGGATGGACAGACGAGCTGAGTTTTGGGTTGAGGTTTAGTGCAACATACCACCCCCAGACTGATGGACAGTCAGAGCACACGATACAAATGCTTGACGATCTTTTACGTGACTATGTATTAGAGTGGAGGGTCTCTTGGGAGGAGCAATTTCCCCAGGTGGAGTTTGCATAAAATAACGGCCATCACTCGAGCATCGTCATGGCACCCTACGAGGCTCTGTACGGACGGAGGTGTACTGCACCCATGAGTTGGGTTGAGGTGGGGACCAAGTGGGAGGTTGGCCCCAGGCTGATCCGACAGAGTCAGGAGGTGATCGAGCATATTCATAGGTGACTCCGCACTGTCAAGAGCAGATAGAAGAGCTATGTCGATCGGAAGCGCAGAGAGGAGTAGTTTGAGGTTGGGGATCACGTCTTCCTTTACGTTTCACCCATGAAGGGCCTGCAGCATTTTGGGGTAAAAGGGAAGCCGCGTCAAGGTTTGTGGGGCCCATTGAAGTCCTTGTTCGGGTTGGACCCATTGCTTATCGGCTTGCCCTTCCTCCCCAGCTTTCTGGTGTGCATGACGTGTTCCACATGTCCAACCTCAGGAAGTACATCTCCGATCCCAGTCACGTTCTGAGGCATGAGAGCGTCGAGGTGGGTGACAACTTGACCTACCCCAAGCTACCAATGCAGATGCTAGATTGAGCCTTCCGGAGTCTGAGACGGAAGCAGGTACCCCTAGTGAAGGTCTTGTAGAGGAGCCAACAATACGAGGAGGCTACCTGGGAGCCTGAGGCAGTGATGCGAGAGCGATACCTGGAGCACTTTGAGGATACATCTTTTCAGACCGACTTCGGTCCTCTTTGAGTTTATTATGCGTATGTTATTCTTTTTTTACAGCACCCTAGCAATCTCACGTTTCGGGGATGAAACTTCCTTTCAGTTTGTTATGTTGTTAAGACCCATACTATTAGAGCCCTTTAAGATGTCTGGAACGTGGGTCAGATGTCTGGTCAGACATCTGCACACCTTCCCAGACATCTGGAAATCAAAAATTTCGTGTACGTCCTCGCGTTTGCACGCGTGCTGCATGTAGATAGTATACAGCCTCATTTTCTTCTCTTTTTTTCTCTCCTCCTGCCGATGCAACCCTAACCCAGTGCCTACTTAAAACCCCCTCCTCTCCTTCGTTCACCTCACCTTCAGCCACCCTCCTCCTTCCTCCAGTGTGAGACTAGTGAGTGACGAGTAGCGAGCAACGGGCGTGAGCGGCGTGAGAGGAGATGAGGAGCAACGAGAGCCAGCAGGCGAGCTTGTGAGGGAGCTCACCGGAGAGCTCACGGCTGGTCAGGATGATAGCGAATTCATGCAGTTTGTTAAAATACGTCGTTGTAACACGTAAATCTGCTTTCGCTCTTAAATTTATATTCCTAGATAGGGGAGTATCTAGGGTCGTCCAAGGAGGCAATATGGTTGCAAAATTGATTCTCTTGCTCGGAATAAATCTCAACTTTCTTTTTGGTATTTTTTTCAATATATCATTTTTTTTGTTTTTAAGCTAAGGCAACATGCGAACTGATGGCGGAAAAAGTGATTTACACTTCAATTTAAATACTACTTCTATGTGGCAAGTAGAGCCTCTCCCTAAGCTCACTCTAGGCAAGTGGAGGCCTAGAATAATTAGGGAGAGGGAGTGAAGAATGCTGAAAATATGCTAATAGAAATGCAAACAAGAAATGCAAAGAAGGCAACTAGATAATTGATAAAGTGTTTTACAAAAGGCCTAGTAGAGGAAAGCTTGTACTACTAGCCCTGATGGCTCTTCTGGAATCCCGGGTTGTCAAATCTGAAGAGCAGCATCAGCAGAGCATGGATCGCATTCTGATGGCACTTGACAGGATGCAGCACCCGCCGCTAGGAGAATAACTATGGGATTTCTACGACCCAGCCACACAAACTGTCTCACCTCTTGTTAGAATTCCCACAGGTAGAGACGCATTTGAGCTCAAGCCCAATGTAATTGGGTTGATCAGCACTCATTTCTATTGGAAATCAAGCGAAGATCCGTTCCAGCACCTTGAGGACCTGAGTCGATTGGCTGAACTGATTCGACCCAGGAATATTGATCTCGAAATTATTCTAATGAAGCTTTTCTCGTTGTCGCTGAGGGACAAAGCATCAAAATGGTTCAAGTCTATTGGGAAGCCAATTGGAACCTGGTTGGAATTATGACGTGAATTCGTACAAAAGTTCTTCCCAATCGGTCGAGCAAATGCAATGCAGCATGCAATCACGACTCTCTCCCAGGGAGCTGGGGAGAAATTACATGAAGCATGGGGCAGATTTCATGACCTTCTCCGAAAATGCTTGCATCATGGTATATCCAGATGGCACTTAGCTAAGATTTTTTACCATGGGCTGGATGACACACATCGGTATCTGGCCAATGCATCTAGTGGCGG
The DNA here is from genome assembly GCA_037157565.1 of Thalassia testudinum. Taxonomy (NCBI): domain Eukaryota; kingdom Viridiplantae; phylum Streptophyta; class Magnoliopsida; order Alismatales; family Hydrocharitaceae; genus Thalassia; species Thalassia testudinum. The sequence goes on from JAZHRO010000063.1 coordinate 20,086,902, forward strand.
GAACTTTCTCGCAAAAGACGAGAACAATGCATTTGAGCTATTCGAATCATTAGTGGAGAACTCGATGAATGTCGCATCTATGAACCAGTCCCAGCAGCCTGGTCAGCAGTAGGTTGGTGTCCACGAGGCTCACACCGAGTCTATTTGAGCCGACATGGATATCATCGTCAAGAAGCTGGATATGATAGCAAAATACGCGGTTTGTTAAAATACGTCGTTGTAACACGTAAATCCACTTTCGCTCTTACATTTATATTCCTAGATAGGGGAGTATCTAGGGTCGTCCAAGGAGGCAATATGGTTGCAAAATTGATTCTCTTGCTCGGAATAAATCTCAACTTTCTTTTTGGTATTTTTCAATATATCATTTTTTTTGTTTTAAATTAAGACAACATGCGGAATGGTGTTGGGAAGGTAATTTACACTTCAATTTAACTACTACTTTCTAGTGGCAAGTAGAGCCTCTCCCTAAACTCACTCTAGGCAAGTGGAGGCCTAGAATAATTAAGGAGAGGGAGTGAAAAATGCTAAAAAGCAAAGCAAGTAGAAATGCAAAGTAGAAAATTGCAAAGAAGGCAACTAGATTACTGAAAAGTGTTTTACAAAAAAGGCTAGTAGAGGAATGCTTCTACCACTAGAAAAATTAAAATAAAGAAAAGCAAACACAAATCCTCTAGATAGATGGTGAAGAAGAGGGCCTCTTGCTCCAAGGTTGGTGGCTCCCAAGCTTGAAAAGAATCCTTCAAATCCTTCCTTGCAGTGCTCCGCCAAGGTGATGTCCTCCAAGGCAAGCCCAAAGGGGGCGTGCCCTAAGTTTCTCTCCAAGGGTGGACGTCCACCCTAAGTCCTTCTCCCTTGCCTGGCCATCCTCCTTGAAGTGGAAGAGTCCTCCTCCTTGGCGTGGCCCAAGTTGAAGAGAGTGGGGAGAAGAAGGCACCAAAAGGGCTGGTGATGTGCCCTTTTAATCTCCTTCTCTACTCCTTCTCCTTGGGCGTAGGTATAGGTGGATGTAGGTAGAAAAATACACTAAGGGAGGATGCCCAAAAATGGTGGTAGGTGGTGGCTTTTTAAAGAATAGGAGGGGGCTATGGTGACCTTTGAAATGGATGGCCAAGATGAGTTGATGGAGGTGGTTGGAGATCCCATGGCCAAGGAGAGTTGGCGCCACCTTAAAGGGCACCAAGGGGTAGTTATGGGTGTTGACACCCTTTGGTGTTGGCGCCAAAATGGGCATTCTAGATGGTCATTAGGTGGCGCCACCTTAAGGTTCTAGAAGGGGGGTATGTGGATGGATAGGATGGCTTATGTGGGTAGGTGTAGGGTGGATTAAGGGGCAGAAAGTGGCACCAATATAGAGGTGGTTAGGGGTGGTTTTTGGTGCCAACTTGAAGTGTCTTTTGGTGGAGATAATGGGGTGAAGGGATGGCTAGGAGGTGGCGCCAACTTGAGTAGAGTAGCTAGCTTAGGTAGGCTTGAGTTGGTGGAGCTAGCTAGGGTTGATTTTGGAGGTAATGAATGGCCAAGGAGCTGGTTGTTAGCTAAGCTAAGCTAAGCTAAGATAAGCTAAGCTAGCTTAGCTAAAGGTGGAGTGGAGGAGAAGGTGTTGGAGCTAGGGTTTGGAGGAAGGAGCTGAGGAGAAGAAGTATGGAGTTGGAGCTGGAGCTGGCTGCTGCTAAAGAGGCTGGCATGGGGCTACTCTAGCTGGCTTAGCTTGCTAGTTCTTTGCTAGTTGCTAAGCCAAGCTAAAGTGAGCTACCTTCTACCAAAATGAGCTGAGGTGAGCTAGGTCTGGTGCTCCCTGGGAGAATCAAGCTGGTTGAGGTAGCTAAGGTAGCTTAGCTCAACTGAGCTAGGTCTGGTGCTCCCTGGGAGAATGAAGCTGGTTGAGGTAGCTAAGGTAGCTTAGCTCAACTGAGTTGAGCTAAGCTGAGTCCCTGGGAGCTGGACTTGAGCTTCCTGAGCTGGGATGAGTTCTTCTTCAGCTAGGTGGAGTTGAGTGGAGCTGGATGTAGCTGGATCTGAGCTGGGGTGAACTCCTGTCAACTTAGCTGAGCTAGCTAGAGCTCCCTGTGGACTAGTGGGAGCTGAGATGAGCTAGACTTAGCTAAGTTGAGCTGGATCTGAGCTGACTTGAGCTAGGGTGAGCTAAGGTGAACTCTCTTGAGCTGCCATCCAGCTGAGATTAGCTGAATGGAGCTGGGATGAGCTAACCCTAGTTCAAGTAAGCTAGGTTCCAGCTGCGTTGAGCTGGATCAAGCTGAAGTGAGCTAGATCAAGCTGAGGTGAGCTGGATCAGGCTGAGTTCCCGCGAGTCTGGGCTTCTCCTTCGCCATTTGCCTTCCTGAGTGCTAGGGTTTTAGGAATCTATATATCTGTTCATCCCTAACACTCACAAAAACATATTAAAAAGACAATAAAAAATGCAATGCATGCCTAACATATTTTTTGCCTAAATGCAGCCCAAAAACCCGTTTGCGGAGTAAAAATCCTAAGAACTAGGTTTGTTTTAATGTAGAAGAATGATGATAAACTGGCGTTTATCATAGGCATGCACATGGTGGAAAGGTGCATTGGGGAGGTCCTCCCCGACACTGCTACAGCCAGAGCAGTAGGCGAGCGGGCGTGGCGACGCCACGTGCGGCGTGAGAAGGTGAAGGCAGGCACTGGTTCTGGGATTTTCCCAGAATCAGACGTCTGGGTCAACATCCAGACGGTGCAGACGACTTCTGGAGGAGGTTCCCAATGACTGAGAGATAAGTTCGATGACATACACCTTCTTCACAGATCTGGCCAAGTAGGCCATTCCGCCGATGCACTGTTCCATGCCATATTGAGGAGATTTGCATCGATGCGTGCAGGATTCGCTTAGGGAAGGCACGGGACACACCCTCCCACGCAATTGAGACATTTGGGCGAGGTACAAAACGACGGGAAGCATCTCCAGATGTCTGGAGAGGTGGTTGGACATCTGGAGCTGAGTCCAGATTGTCCAGCAAAGTTCCTAGATGTCTGAGGAGTAGCGTAGGAGTTGAGGTATGGTTCTAGACTCTTTTAAGACATCTGGAAGGTGTTCCAGATGTCTGATATAAATCATAATTACTATTTTTGACTCGTTTAGGGTTCGTTTGAGGTCCAATTTCTGCAATTAGGATTCCGTTGTTCTCCGTATAAATTCCTCTACTTGTTGGAATACTTTTTATCCTATTCTGAGTAGTCTCTTATGATTTATCCTTGTGATAGGACCTAATTCCGTTGTGGATTTGGGGTTTGCTAAGACACGTGGAGCTGCCAATCATTCCCCCATTACTTCTGGGTTTGCTGGTAGAATGGCTTCCCCTAGTTTAATTACAAACCTAAATGCATATGTGGAATGAATGTTAGATGCTAGGGTTTGGCATGAGTCCTAGGACTAGAAACACTGAAATATTTGTATGGAATGTATAGATTGCAGTCTTGGGTGAGTAGGTACAATAATAAGAATTGCCTGTAAATGAATAACAGCTGCCTGCAAAATGTAAATTACTTGTGTTTGCAAACTATTGCATGTAAATCCCTGTTGTTTACGTTAAATGTCATAATAAGTGTTGCATGTATACTAACTGGAAATGGAAGATTGAATGTTGGAAACATGAGCTACCTGCGAATAAACCTGGAATGTGAACAATAAGGTTACCTGTTGCATGTGTAGAACTTGAGAAATGGATATAGAAATGATGAAACCTGGTATGGCTTGGCCTGAGAAACATGAGCATGAACCCTACGGGGAATTAGGAGTAGAGCTCCTGGGAATAAATGGAATGGAACTGGAAATGTGAATGGAGAAGTGAATTGGCCCTTGAGTACGGAGTGCCAAGGAGAGCGACTGTCCCCCTATTTAGTGCTGGGTGAAGCTAGCCGCCCTAGGGTTGGAACCCTGGGTTAGGATTGGCCACTTTGTATCAACTTTTTGGTCGTCGCGTACACAGTACCGGGGAGAGCTACTTGTGTAGGGAGAGAGCTAGCCACCACATGAGGCCCAGGGTTCAACTTGCTACATTACATCGACTTATTAGGCCTACTGTGCAAACTAGGGTAGTCAGGCGAGGGTGCGTAGACTGTGGAGGGACGAGACCCCTCTTTGGTTCTTCGGTGCTACACCCCTATTATTGAGAGGGCTATGCCCTATACTTGTTCCGTGTTGTGCTTTGGGCGCACTCGTTAATGGAAATGACTGATCGCGTGCCAGTGCAGGGTAGCTACTCGTGCGTTTATCCCGTGTGCCGTACTCATCGTTACATCTATCAATGACCTTGGGGTGGTTGACTGTGTGTAGGACCACCACGGGGGACTCTCCCAGCTAGGAGAGCACCACGTGCTACTTCTACTCTTCAAAAAAGACTACAATCAAGATCGTTCCCACGAGGAACATTCGAGTTCAAGAAAGAGACCTGACAAATAAACCAAGTGATGAGAGAAAGAATAATTAGTAAAAGAAAGAAAGAAATTGAAAAATAACAGTTGCCTATCCACCTTTACTATTTTAGTTAGCTGGCTGCCACTCTACTCAGCGTTCACTGACGTTCGTACTCATAACCTTTTTTTGCTCCAAGTGTTGAGCAACCAGAGCCTACAGCTGTAGAGGGTGCTAGGCCCGGTAGAGCTCAGTAGTTGTAGCTTTCTGTTGTACTCCATTTCCTATTGTAGTGAGTAGTTTGTTACGCTTCTGTACTCTTTTATTCTGAACTTTATATTCTTGTACTAGTTTACTTTATTACTGTTGTGGTGGTGCATACTGTAGTAGTTTACTTTCTTACTGCTGTACTTTTGTTACTGCTAGTCGCTTGCATGGCAAATGTGGTTTATTTGACTACTTTTTGGTTACTTTCTCATTGGATGACTGGGTCTTGGGATCAGTCGAGTCGGTTCGATTCCGTGTCCTGTAGGCATTTGGGAATCGGGTCGTGACAACGCCTAACCTCCTCCTCTTTAGCCTTGTGTGGTGTTTTGGTGTAGGAAATAATGTAGCCAGGGATGGATTTTATGTGGTGGTTACTATGGTAATTTATAGAAGTGGAAGGGGGGTGGTTATGGTGGTGGAAGGGTGTATATTGGTGATTCCATATGTAGGGATGCCTCCATTTTCCCTAAAAAAATGAGGCTTCTAGAAGATGGATTTTTGGATGGAAAAACCAAGGGCTAGGATATGGTGTCGTGTGGAATGGTAGTGTTTATCAGGGAAAGGTGGTGCCAGCAATAGGTGGTGGCTATAGGCATTTTTGATGCCATTTTGTGGTGGTTAAAGGTGGTGTTGGTTGAAGGGGTGCCTTAGGTGGTGCCACCCTTGAAATGGTGGCTTAGGTGGAGGTGGTTGTATAGTGTTCTGGCACCAAAAATAGAAGGATTCGGCAGTTTTTTTTAGTGGTTTATGGAGCAAGTGGTCGGCCATTAAGAAGGGAGGAGGTGGAGCTAGTTGGTAGGTCGAAAGAGCTAGGAGGACTAGACTTGAGTTGACTTGAGCCTATTGGAGCCAATGAGAGTTGATGAAGAGCTTCCTGTGGACTCAATAGCTAGCTCAGCTAACTAGTTCATTGCTACTAGGCAAGCTAAGTGGGGTTCAGTTGAAAGGAGCTTTTTTTTCTGACATCAGCTTGCTTAGAGATGAGATGAGCTGTGGCTGAGTTGGCATAGAGCCACTTGATGTCTCTTCAGCTAGCTTAGCTACCTAGTCCAAAACTAGTAGCTAACCACAATGGAGTTGAGTTACCATAAGTTGGGGAGAGCTAAGGATGAGTTGGAATCCAGCTAAAGTGAGCTTGATACAGCTACTTGAGACTTCTATCTTCTTCTCTTTGGTATTTCTATCTTTCACATTACCAAGGTTCATTTGATTTTCAATGTCCTCCTCCCAGACAAACAAATGATATGAATAAGTACACAAAATGATAAGAAACCTACTAATGCATACCTAAACCCTAATTATGCATGAATAAATAAACTCAACTTAATATTATAATGCAAATGAAGAAATCCTAGGAAGTAAGTGTGATTTTGAACCTAAGAATAATCATAAACTAGTGTTTATCACACCCCCATGCATGGATTTTGCTTGTCCCTAGTAAAAATTATTTCACAAAAACAATATTAGGGAATGCTACTTGTTTTTGCTTCTAAGGAGAAAATTTTTATGTCACTTTGGTTGATTTGAAAAATAAGGAAGGTACGAGATTTGTTTAAGGAAAACATCATGATTTATAGTTCAATCCAAGGGTTAGCACAAATAGGATCTCCGTATCTTCCCAAGATAAACTAATTTCCCCCTTTTGATTCCAATTATCCTGTCAACTGCTTTTGCAGTTAGAACCTCCTTGGCCTAAGAACTCAATCTACCATTTGTATAATAATGAAAATCCAAGTGTCAATGCTTTCTAATTGGACAATTTTTTTTTGAAAGGTATTTTTGCTTATTTGCTCCCTCCATGCTTAGCCTCAGATTTGTTCCAAATAAAACTATGTCGGAATCATTGTCCCCGTCACCAATCCTCAAAGAGACCCTTGCTTTGACAATATAATAGCACCATCCAAGGCACCTCTGGGGGCTATACACCCTTACACCTCGTGACACCATGAGAGAAACTCCCAACAAATCCAACCTCTCACTTCAATACTTTGGGATAGTATCGTCTGTGACACCTAGATCGCAAAATGTGCTTGTATGATCCATGTATAAATATGAAATATAGATATGGAGCAAGAACCAAGGTTGTGACATGTTGGAATCACATCCTAGAAGGAATGTTTTTGCTCCATGGTAGGAGCTCATCCAATTAAATCGATTTTGGGATTCATCTTAAGATATGCAAAAGGAAATTACTTATTTATGTATTGTTTTAGCCTTTTGTTTTTGTTCGCTGTGTGTAAACAAATTTGACACTCGTGTTTCAAAAGAGATTCAAATCATTAGATCAAGGACCAAGTAAAGTACTACTAAAATCGCTAAATAGAACCCGAGATAATCAGTTTCTTCAGGGGTTAAAGAGGAGTTCCTTGGGAGATAGACTGATCTATTCTAAGTTCTTAGACCTGAAAAGTCTAACCAACAGAACCTTGGATTTGTCCCTAAGTTTGTTAAAGATTAAATTCCATGTGTACTTTTGAAGAATAAAGTCACAACCTCAGTTTCAAGTATTTGAAAATCCTTAAAAAGTTTTTGAATATATAATTTTTTTTGCCTTTTAGTAATTGAAAAAAATTGTGTAAATGCGAAGATGCAAAAATGAATGCAAAAAATGTTTAATTTTTAGGTTCTAAAAATCCTGAGATGATTGTAAAAAATTAAAGCACACCCCCATGCTAAAGTTATGCAATGTCCTCAGGAATAATAAAAGAGAAAGATATCACTTGACTAGGAAAAAGGTCGAGATCAAGATAGGAAGAGCCTAAAAAGAAATAGAAAAAAAATAAAGCAGGAAAAAGATTTTGGGTTACCTCCCAACTAGGGATATATTTTACACCCTTTCAACTAGGCATAGTCTGTAGAAAGGCCTGAGGAAAGTCATGGAGGTATTTGGACACTTGGACACCCTCATTAAGTAGTTCTTCCTCATTGTCCCCAAAAAGATGAGAATTGGAAATGAGGTGACAGGTATGATGTGGTTCAATGGAAGCATGATACGACTCTAGCCAGGGTTTTAATTATGAGCATAGGCCAAGCTAAGGGGGATAAGATGTGAGGTCTAGAGTGAAGTGCAGGCTAGAGTAGTAGGGGGTTAAAGTGGGTGATGTGGTTATGGTGGGAGGGTGTGGTGAAATCAAACTGGGGGTATGTGGTCATCCAGGAAGAAGGGTGGAGTTAATGTAAGTCCCCAAGTGTGTAGTACTCATTGCCTCTTCAACCACTTGTTCCATTTCTGACACTAAATCATCAAAGAAATCTTGTTCCATAGTGATAAAAGCACACCAAGAACAAATAAGGTTTGTTTCTTCCACAATTTGTTCTCTTTCAGAGTCTGAGTCATTGAAAAATTTGGCTCATGGAATCTCCTAGAAGCTTGAAAATTATCCAAAGTGATGGTCTGACCACCACAAGTGGTATCTGTTTGTTCTGAATTATAAATAATATTTGCTTTTGCGAAGGCCAATAAAGGTCTTCAAAGGATAATGGGGGCAATTTTTAGGGCCTCAAGTACGTCGATGTTCAATACTGAAAAATCAATGGGGAATAAACATTTCTAGACCCAAGCAATCACACCCTCCAAAATTCCTTTGGCTTTAATCATACATCAGTTTGCCAGCTGTAGTGTTACTTCAACTAACTTTAGCTGATCGAACTAGAATTCTTCGAATAAAATAGTAGGGATAATATTAACAAAGGCACCTAAATCAAGCAAGGCACAATCAAAAGTTGTCATTGATGACCATAGAAATGAGGGGGGTGCATTGATGTTTCTTCTTGGAAGGCAACTTACTTTGAACCACAAAGCTTACTGTCTCAAAAAGGATTACCTGTCCTAGGTTTTCGATCTACCATTTGGGGGTACAAAGATCCTTGAGAAATTTGGCATGGGCAGGAATGTATTGGATTGCATCCAAGAGGGGAATATTGATGTCAACTTATCTAAATATTTTTAAAAGCTCCTTTTTTGTGGGCTCAGGCTTCTTCTTTTTACTATTGGTGGGGTTTAAAGCTTGAAAAAAGGGAATTGGGCTTTTGTCTTTTGCATCATTTTCTTTTTCTTCCTGAATTAGGGTGGGAGGAGAGTCAACTAACATAAGTTTTAGATGGGTTTGTTGTGTTGGATGAAAAGGCCCAAGATCGTGAGTTGTCTTACCACTCCTTAAAGAGACATAATTTGTTGTATGGTTATTTCTAGGAGGAATTCAGGGGGCTTGATTGTTTTGGAAACCTGGGGGGTATTGAGGTGCTGGGTGAATGTTGCTGTCCAAGTTATTTGGATTCCTGCCCTAGTAACAGTTCATTTGATTATTGGGGTTGGGCATGGGTTGGGAGGGTAGGTTCCCTGCAAGTCTTTGGTCTAGCATGACCCTTTCAGATGAGCTAGGGCTGAGTTGGCATGAGCTGCCAAGGAGTTGCCTGATGACTCTTTAGCTAGCTTAGCTAGCTAGTTTAAGACTAGTAGCCAAGATCAAAGCAGTTGAGATACCACGAGCTGGGGAAAGCTAAGGATGAGTTGGAATCTAGCTGAGGTGAGTTGGATATGGCTACTTGAGGCTTCTATCTTCTTCACTTTGGTATTTCTACCTTTCACATTGTTAGGATTCATTTGATTTTCAATGTCCTCATCCCTGACAAACAATTGATATGAATAAGTAGACAAAATGTTAATAAACCTACTAATTCGTGCCTAAGCCCTAATTGTGCATGAATGGCTAAATGCAACCTAACATTGTAATGCCAATGCAGAAATCCTAGGAAGTAAGTGTGATTTTGAGCTTAAGAATGACAATAAATTGGTGTTTATCAGGCCGCAACTAGAAAAAATGAAAGAGAGAAGGCGAGAGAGAAAATTGTGACAAAATATAAATATAAAAGATTAAAATCCTATTTTTCAATCCTTACCCATCTCATTTAAACTAATGTCCTCCCCCACTATAGTAAAAAATGGGAAGGTGGTGGAGTTGCACATGCGTATGTGATAAATGCCAGTTTATCATCTTTCTTATGCCCTAAAACACACCTATGTCTTAGGATTTCCACTCCACAATCGGGTTTTTGGGTTGCATTTAGGCATTCTCTTAGGTTAGGCATGCATTGCATTCTTTTTGCTATTTTTGACATCTTCATTTCTGTGTTAGGGATAAAGAGAAAATCAGGTCACACAAACCCTAGCACTAAGAAAGGCAAAACATGAAGGAGAAGCCTAATTCAGCTGGATCTCAGTTGAATCCAACTCACCTCAGCTGGACTCCAGCTTATTCCTCCTCATTCCATCTCAACTTAGTTGGGATTAGCTCATTCCATCTCCATTCAACTCACCTTAGCTGGATGGTAGCTCAGGTCAGCTCAACTCAACTGATCCCAGCTCCCCTTTAGGTCCTTTTAGCTCAATCCAGCTCATGGAAGCTCTACCTGACTAGGATTAGCTGAAGAAGTTCTCAACCAGCTTAGGCCAGCTCAACTCTAGCTCCCGATTACTCAGCTCAACTCAACTTGGTTGAGTTGAGCTACTTGACCTAAGCTAGCTACCTAAGCTAGCTAGGTAGTCTTCAGGAAGACCAACTCTTTCTCACCTCAGCTCAGGTCTTATCAAATCAGCTCAACTTAGCTTGCTTTAGCAGCTAGCAAACAACTAGCTAGCTAAGCTAGCTATTGAGCTTAACTTCAGCTCTCTTCAACAGCAGTCAACTATGGCAAGTTCCAATGCAACTCCTTCGTAGCTCCTCCAACCAAAACCTTAGCTCCCTACTCATGGCCTACTACCCTACTACCTAAGTTCCACAAAAAATACCACCTACTCCTTCATTTTGGTGCCAAATATCCCTTCCATCAACACCCTACATCCACCATCGAAAGCCATCTCCACCCTCCATTTTTTCCCTCCAAAATCAACACCTTCTAGAAGGTATTTTTGGTAGGAAAACCAAGGCATCTCTTCATTTTCCTCCCATTTTTTCCTACAAAAATATCCAAGCACCCCCTCATTTCCCTCCAAAAACACCATAACCACCCTCCCTCCCATCCTATAAATACCCCACCCAACCACCACATAATTCCCATCCTAAGCTTACATTTATCCTCCCATAGCTACCTTATACTTGGCCAAAGAAAAAGAGAAAGGAAGAAGGTTAAAGAAGACATCCTGTGCTTCCTTGGTGCCTTCTTCTTCTTCCCTTCTTTGTTCCACAATGCTTGGGAGTGCCATAGGAGGATGGACAGGCGGAAGGAAGGAATGGTGTAGATGTCCACCATTAGGAGAGCTAGGAGGAGCATCAACTTGGAAGCTAGGAGAAGCTCTTTTCAATTCTAGGAGCTATTGTGGTTGGAGCAAAAGCTATCCTCTTCTTAATCATTTTGGGAGATTCCCTTTTGTCTACTTAGTTTTTATTTTTAATTTCCCTATAGTAGAAACATTCTTCTAGTTAGGGATTAATTGAGTGGAACTCCTCCACACCATTGAGCTCCTTAAGTACCTTGCAGACTTTTAAATCTTCCAAATATCAAGTGCCTTTCTTTAATTTTTGCAATTAAATTCTAGCTTCATTTCTTTAGTGCACCTCATCTCCCTTCTAACTACCCTAGGTGCACTTGCCTAGGGTGAGCTTATAAGAGAAGACATCTTTGTCACTTAGTTTCTAGTTGATAGGTGATGAGAACCTCATCATGAGCCACAACTAGCTCATTTTGACCTAATACAAAGGATAAAAGCTCCTACATATCTCAAGGAAAGGCTTAACTCAGAGAATTCTGAGTTTAAGGAGAAAACAAGTCATAAGGGGTAAAAATGTAATTTTACCAGTATAATCTGCATACAGGGTAATTCAGGGCCCAAACATAGGTCAAAGCAACTTAATAAGAATAAAAGTGGGATGAGATGATCTAGCAAGGGCTACAGTAATTCCAAGGAACTAAATGATAATCTGTAACCCTAAAACAACCCACTTCAATTCACGAGGTTCGAGGCAAAGTAAAAATAGAATAAACCTCTAAAATTCATAGAAAAATAATCTCTAGGGTTTAGAACCTTCAATTTGGCCTTCAGAACCCATTTTGACCTACATTGAGAACCATGCCCAATTAATAACTTAATTTGGGTTTTTGCATAAATTGACCGGTCAAACAAGGTTTAATATAGAAATGAAATTCACCATCAGATTCCTTAGGTCCTAATTAATCATGTATAAAAACTTGAGCCTAAGAAGAAACCTCCTTGACCGACTTTACACTTTGGTCCTCATATATTTACTTTTTGGCCCTCAACTTTTGAACCCTCGCATTTTGGCCCCTAACTCTCCTTCGTTCTTTGCGTTCAAGTCCCCCCTGCAAAACCTGCCAGCACCATGCTCCGGCGACCTTGCGCGGAGCATGGCGCTGCGCAGGGTGAGGGGGAGAGCCTGGTAAGTAAACCGGGGGTGCCCTGCGTCGTCAGCCGTCGCAGGGACACCCCCCTGGTCACTGTAACCCACCATACCGGCCGTACGGGGGTATTTATAGGGATCAAAACAGGGAGGAAGGCGGAGGGAGACGACGTGTCTCCCTCGCCGGAGGACGCCGGAGATGGAAACCCATACCGGCCGTGCGAACGCACGGACGGTATGGGTTTCCATCTCCGGCGTCCTCCGGCGAGGGAGACACGTCGTCTCCCTCCGCCTTCCTCCCTGTTTTGATCCCTATAAATACCCCCGTCGCTCCACCGACCTCGGCAGCTCGGATCTGACGGAGAAAGCCCCCAACTTTCCTCTCTTCTCACTCCGGCAGACGCCCACCAGCTCTGGCGGTTCTTCCTCCTCCTCTTCGCTCTGCCGCAATACCAGCAGCAGAGACTTCTTCCCCTTCTCTTCCCGCGCCACGCCGTACCCAGCTGGCGCATCTCTGGCCCTCTGCTCGCCGCCGCCCCTTCCCCTGGGCATCTTCTTCTCCGGCGACAGTCGATACGACTGTCGCCCTGCCCCGACCCCTTTCGTCTCCGTAGCTAGGTCAGAACTCCTCCCCATCTCCCCCTCTTTCTTTTCCTCACTGTCTTTTATTTGATTAAACCCTCGACCACTCCTGTCCACCGTCACCCCCTTCATCTCCGGCCATCATCCGGCGAGCCGCTCCCATCACCCCAGCATCCCACACGACTCGCCGACCACCGCAGAACCTCCGCCTCCTCACCCTGATCAACCCCCGCCCTTCCACTTCCCCCACATCACCCTCTGCAACCCCACCGAACAAACCCAACCTCCGACCCACAGTCCGACCTAGGGCAGGCCTTGCACGCCGCCCCACGCCTCGCCACCACCCACACGAGCTTCGCCGCACGCTGGCGAACCTCCCGGCACCTTCTGATTAGGCCGAGAGGCCGTTTTGCTGTGAACAGGGCACCCGACCTCCGCCGCCATTGCCGTGCAGAAGGAGCTGCTTCCGCCTGCAGCTGCAGGCGCGCTACGCCCAGCGCCACGCCCAGATTCGACTCCCAGGCCTTGCGAGGCATTTCGACAGAACATCAGGCTCGCAGCTGGGGCGAAGGCTTCGCGTGAAGCCGCGGTCGCCTGCTGCTTTCTCCGCTGCGGGCGCTCAATTGAGGTGGGACATTTAGTCCCACCTCGGAAAAGTCTGAAGAGGCGCAGAGGTTTAAAGTGAAAAAGTGCTGGAGGCTTCTGCCTCAGCACACGGGGTGAGGTCCCCTTCACCCGCCCAGTTACCCGGTCTCGTCCGCGCTCACGCCCCGCGGATCTGACCCGACCCGACTTAGACTGACCTGCACTCCTCGCCCACCACGCACGCCGGTGGGCCTGGACCCGGGTGCGACCCGTACCCGACTACCCGGCAGCTCTGGGAGAGCTTTCCCAAGAGTGGTTTCAGAGAGAGAGAGACGCGGGGGGGGGAGAGGGTAGAGTAGGTTTTGTCCTCCGATGTAAACTCTGAAGTGTGCGGGCACAGGAGAAGAAGAAGGACCGCGGAAGAAGAAGGAAGCTGAGGGAGACACTGTAGCAACAAGCAGTTTAAGTCATCTGATTTGAAAATCAGACGACGTCTTGAAGGGAAAAGAAGAAAGAAGGAGGGACGACGTCCTGACTGGAAAAAGAAAAGAAGAAGAGCAGGACCGCTCTGCAGAAGAAAAAGGAAGAGTAGGAACAGCTGAAAGAAGAAGAACATCACCACTGCAGACAAAGAAGAAGAAGATAACAAAAGATCTGAGACGAGGAGAAGCAAAGAGAAAAGAAGACAACAAATTCTTTCTCTCTCTTTCTTTATTTTTGTAAAAGAAACATGTATATCTCTAGAATACAACTTGCTCCCTGAGTTCGACCTCGGGAACTCTTTTATTTTCCGAGTAAAAAAAAATTTTATATATTTGAAATGATGGCAATAACTGGCTATACTACAACGCTATAACAATAAAACCCAGTCATTACCACCCATCAATAGGCATTGTCTCCTTTAGCGTAGTTCTATCTTCGCATTCATGTGTCCGTTTTTTGAAAACCTGAAAACAGCAAAAATCAAAATTATGAAAAGCAAATTGTTAACTTGAGAGGTAAGAGAGAGAATCACTTATTTGACTAAAAAATTGGCCTTATAAAAGTTTATTTTAAAGATACATGTCTCAATGACTTATTTTGCATATTTAACAAATCACGTATTTTCGCTATCAGTGTGGAGGAGGGCCTCAGGCGGCCGCAAGGTTGGCCAAAGGTGATGCTCTAGTCGAGGGCTTCGCTTTGGCGGTGGTGGCACAATGCGAGATGGCCACCAGTGGTCGATCGAAGCAGTTGGCAAGCGGTGTGGATGGCTAGAGCTCGTTGACGAGCATGTGGCAAGTGTGCTAGTGCTGACAACGAGGATTAGGGTCATCGAATTGTCTCTACGAAGAGGCATAGTGATGGTGGTGATGGGTTCGTATTTGCTTGTAACAAAAAAGGAAGAAGATGTAGAGAATGAAGGAGAGGGGCAATGGTGGCTAATAGAACACGATGCAAGGCTGCGTCTAGTCACAGTGAAGAGAGAGAAGACAGCGGTGGAGATCGACCCAGTGGGGTGCACTAAGGATGAACACGATCGAGGATTTCAATGCAGATTACAGTGGTGGCGTGGTGGATGCGAAGCTCCACACTTGGTGGTGTTGTTTGTCACCCCGCATGCTTGTGGTGCTAAAGCTTTCATTGCCGAGAGGGGGCCTCCAGTGATGGAGAGCATACGTAGTAAGGTGGGAGGGATGGGTGGGTGGCTCTACCCACCCCTGTGGTGGTGGAGCTTTTTTAATGTTTAGTGATGGATATTTGTTTATTTGAGAAAAAATCCTCTTTATGCATGTTCCTAAGCTGATTAGATACATTCAGCAGTGTATATAATGCAACTTAGTTATCATCAGTGCAATCATGCATTTAGAATAATTTTAGCATTAGTTTATTAATTTATTTCTCTTTTAATGGACAAAATAAAAGGCGATACATAAATGGGCTTCTAATAAGAAATCTAATCGAATGGATGAGATGAGGATAGAATCGGAGACCAACACCTCCAAAATTGCCCCAATTGTACTCTCGTAGCATCTTCTACAAGCAAGAGAAGCTCGGCAACCCAAATAGCACCATGTGGCACTACCAGATCTCATCTTGGCTAGCTACTATTGCTGATCTACCGCACAATCAGTCCCAGCCGTTGGATCGCCATCCAATGACCAAGAACAGGCCACGCCACCCCTTCCATCATGCACACTAACTCTTAAAGCAGGCCTCCTTACACTTCCTCAAGCATTCGAACAACAATCCATCCCCCGCACATCATGCTCCTTGAATAAATTTGACTGCATGATCCTCGATTAAGGACCACGGTTGAGCCACATAGTGCAACTCTACGATGAAGCGCACTCTTTGTGTAGTTATAAGGCGTTGTGATCATGTGATAACGACCATTAGATGCGCTCCCACTTTCCCAACAGTGGGCGAATGTAGCATGTATGGAACAATCCCCAAGCGAAAAATATGCCCCAACTACAATCCACTAGCAGTTTGCTTGCGAGTGAACATGGACAGGTGCCCGACCAAGTCCGGCGTGAGATTCGTGAGCCCAATTAATGCACCATATGGGTCTCGCACACTAATTGTGCATGCCCCACCCACAAATGGCTGTGGGCACCCACTCCCTTCACCTATAGAAGCCCCTCCACCCCTCCCTTGTCCAAGCATACCTTCCAACTCCAATTCCCTCCTCCATAGTGCTTGGAGAACCCCTTTAATCTCCAATTCTTTGATCCCAAGCTTGTGGGAAGCTCCATTTGAAAGAAAAATAATTTTTATCCATCTCCTCATCCCCATTCATGGAGCTCCCTTTGGTCATCTTCTCGCCCCCCTTCTAGGAAGTAGATCTTGTTAGTCGCCGATCTTGCCATCCTTTGTTCGTCGAACTCCTCACCTCCTTCTTCTACCTCCTCACCTTCGTCATCCAGATCAACGTCAAGTGAATTATCTCCTAAGAAGTCATGAAAGGAGATAACAAGCTTCTCTCTCTTTCTATTTTATTACTATTTTTCTAGTATTACATAACAAGATTTTTTATTAATACAAGTTGTTTCTCTTCTCTCTTAGTATTATTTTTGTCCATTTATTTTTAATAATTTTGCAAGTTACTACACTTTACTTCGCTCATTATTTCGTTTTCTTTGCACAAACACTACTTTCCACCCTTTTTGCTATTTCCAGTTCACACCCACATCTTGCACTCCATATTATTTGCAAAAATTAACAAAAATTGCAAAATCCGAAAAGAAATAACTTACCCAAATTTTAGAATGTAGCCTCACCATGTTTGACTCAGCACTTCCCATCTCAGTTATAAATTTTATTTCATTGCCAATTTTGTGACTACAATGATGAGATTTCCTCAACCTAAATTTCTACGCAAAGTTTTTGTCGATCATTCTGGCATCGTTGCTAGGGAGGCAACGGACTTTGATTTTTTCGTGTTTTCCCACATTTACTCATCTTTGTACTTGCTTTTTCTTGGATTTACTGTTTTACAGGTGCCCAACCAAGGTGAATCGAAGATTGCAGATTGGAGTAAAGTGTTGTACAAGGAATTTGCAAGTGCATTTTCTTCAACCTGCCCATTAGTTTTCAACTTAAAATACCCCACAGTTCTCCACTTAAGGTGCACAATCTTTTATGATTCTATCAGTTAGGTGGGATTCCAACCTATGGACCTAGTATAGTTGAATTGAACACACATATGTGACTAGAAACTATAATAGGTTGAATCTTTCTATGTGCCATAATTCAGCGGTGCAAAATGCTAATTAATTGACCTGCTTGGATCGCACCACTTAATTTAAAGTTGAAAAATCAAGTAGCTTCCCTGGTACAATTCAATTTTAGGGTCTGAGCCAAGCACTCTACATTCTTTTTCTGATTTTTAAAGGAAAATACTTACACCCACGCTTCCACAACCTGGTGTACCTACAGAAACGTGAGTGAAAATACCAGAAACTTGAATCCTAAAAGTTACTTAAGCAAGAGTTGAACCTTAAAATACACCTCACTTAAATAATAGTCTTGGTTCAAAACCCTTGGTTATGCATGCACACACATATTAAGTGATCTTTAAGGGCATAACCCATTAATAGCCCATTACATTCCAAGAGCACACTCAATCCCAAGCCTACCTAAAAATGAGTAGACATTGCCCTAAGGATTAGACTCTCTCTTTGGGTGTTCAATTGAGATTACTTGTGATTAATTTTCTTCTACTAGTCCTTCTGATGTCCAGTTAGGGAAGTAGTGATCCAAAGATTTGCCTTTTTACAAAATAATAGAAAAAATGATATGTTGTTGTTGCATTTTGTGGTGGAAATCCCTGATAAAAAAATTAATTCAATTTAACCACGTTAGTTAGGTCATCTCTGTAGGGTGGAATGAATCCATTGAACTCACAAAAATTTATCGTTCATATTCATAAATATAAAAAAATCATGGCATGTAGGAAAAATCTATAAATCATGTTGCAAAGTTACGAGAGAGTTTCTGTGAGCGTGAGAGTAATCGAGAGAGAGAGGAAGGGAGATAACAGCCAAACACACATGTTATATAATAACTAATAAATAAATGAATAGTGCTCTCTCAATGAACAAATAAAAATACTAATCGACCTTTTCCTGTTCAAAAATAGGGGACAACAGTGGTCGATGTCTACTTGGAGGAGGCTATCGATGGCAACAAAGATCTCAGCGAAGGTGCTTGGACTTAGGGCCTTCTTGTAGGAGGTGACACTGTGGCTGTTGGTGGCCGAAGAGGAGGAATGACTGCCGATGATGAGGCCATGGGTGTTGGTCAAGATACCAGTTGGTAGCGTAGATGATAGTATGGAAGATGGAGTGCAATGGTGGTGTTGATGTCGAGGAGGAAGATCAAATGGTGTGCTGTTGAGACAGTTGATCACGAAAAAGTGTGATTTTTAAATTAGAGTTTTTATCGATGCAACATGCAATTACGATCGCTTTTGAAATTTGTAAAGATCGAGTACTTCGAAAGTATTCAAGTCGTCCGAAGGGAGGTAGGAATGCAATTTGAAATCTCTCACTTGAATTCTCAAAATCAACTTTCTTTTTGTGTTTTGAAATATATATATATATTTTAGGGTTTTTGAATAAGGGCAAAAAAGCAAATGTTGAGAGAATGGGATTTAAAACTACTAGACATGAAGCAACAAGTGCCTTGTTTCTCCAACTCACTCCAAGCATGGGAGGCTTTGAGTAATGGAGGGGCAACACACAACATGAAACAACACAAGATATCTAAACAATGGTAGAGGAATGCTTCTATAAATAAAAATAGTTTTACAACAGAGTTGGAGAATTCACTAGTAAGAGGGATTCCCACATGTAATCTCTAACAAAATTTGAACGCTACACTACCATGCAAAAATACAGAAAAAGGAATGTAGAAAAGAGCTTATGAAGAAGTTATGCTACTGTAGAACCCCCACTACAATTCAGGTTGCCCTGAATTAAAGGAACCTTGCTCTTAGCTCTCCTTCTCTTGGCAAGACCTAGGTGGGGCATGCCTAGCTCCTCCTAGAGTGGAAGGTTTCCAGTCCTGAACTCCTCCTTAGGGTGGACGTGGACCACCCTATTTGCTTCTCCACTGGATGCCCTCCTTGCTTGGCTTGACTCCTCAGCTTGGCGAAGACACAAGGAAGAAGAGGGGAAGAAGTTGAAGGCACCAAGGAGACAAAGTGTCTCCTTAATCTTCTTCTTCTCCTCCTTGGTCATTAGAGATGGTGGAATGAAGGTGGAAAAAAATGCTATGAATATGTGTAGCCAAGGATGGCTAGTTAAGGTAGTTATGGGTAGTATATATAGAGTTGTAGGAAGGGGGGTAGGTGTGGTGATCGATGAATGGTTAGGATGGGTTTTTAGTAGGTGGTTATGGATCCTAAGGCTAGGGTTCTTTGGTGCCAAAGGAAGGGGGATGTGGATGGTGGTTATGGTGGTGAAGAGGCACCGTAATGTGGTGCCAACTATGGGTGGTTAGTAGGTTTAGTGGTTGGCTTGGAGTATGGAGGGCTAGGATAGTGATGTGCATACATAAAATTAGCCTAAAATGTTTATTTATGCATGTTCTCAATGTCGTAGAAGCATTCTGCATTACAAATATTGCATAACAAGTATCATCATGCATTTAGGTTAATTTGTATAAGTTGTATACTAATTTGCCTCTTTTTGTGGCCACGAGCAGGGCAATATTTATCAGGACATCAAATTGAAGATCCAAACGTACAGATCTGATTAGGGCAACGATCGGAGTTCAATGACTCAGACATTGACCCAATTGGATTTCTGTAGCATCAATTATACTTCGAGAAAGATTAGAGGATAAGAGCCAAGGTTGTGTAAATCCATACCTCTGATCACAAATCTAACTGCACGGATGGATTTGAATCGACGATTGTATCCCAACAGTGTGAAAATCGATCCAATCTGACATCCATGGCACCACTTACAACCAAGAGAAGATGGACGGTTCACGTGGTGCCACGTGGCACCATCTTGACAGCTTGTTGCCCCCATCCATCTCCTCCTCATCAAAGGTCGCGTGATCTCAACCATTGGATCTCGATCCAATGGTTGTGAGTGCATGACCATTAAATCAGGAACTAGACACATTTAATCACGTAGCATAGAGGTCGAGCGCTTCATGTAAAGAAAGTGGCAAGTGTTCGAGCCCCTGTTCGCTTTAAATCGAGTAGCACAGGCACGTGCGCTCAATTTGACTGTCGGATGTGCATCGAGCAGCAATGGTGTGAACACGTGGCACCTTATCGAGCATAGGATGGACCTATAGCACAGACGTGCACGATGACGCACCATCAAATGTGCCATTGCATGGAAGGGGTGCGTAACAATGAAGGTGAAGCAGCTCACGTGCTCTAAGACGTTCGATCGAACGATCAGGCAGCTGAGATAAGTTGTGTGCGATGACCCACCTCAATGGATGATGATGAAGAGATGAGGACATACATGCACTTTAACGACGTGGGTCTTTAGTGACGTTTATATCCATCACGAAAGAGCCTAGCTTTTATTTTGTAAGCCTTAAAATGACCTTTATGCCCCCCATTCCTACAACTATAAAAGGCCACCCCTACTACATCATTTTTGATCCCTTCCATCATCTCTCTCCCTCTCTAAGAGCTAAGAAATCAAGTTATAGAGCTTGTTCTAGTGCTTCGAAGCTATGGGAAGCTCCACTAGAGTTAAAAACAAAATTCTCCACCTCTTACCCCCACCGCAGAGTTCTCGTCAGCCGTCTTCTCGCCCCCATTCCAGAATTGGATCCAGCGACATCGACACCCTACCTCATCCCTGGTTCTTCCCAATCTGCCCATCGTCCTCTATCTTCACTATTCTTCTTCCAGGAATCCTCTGTCGAGCTCATCCTCTAAGCAGCCGTTGAGAAGGATAACTTCTCAACCCCTTCTCTTTATCGCATTCTAGATTAGATTTCCCACTTTCTAGTTGTAGCTGTAATGACATTACTTTCATTATAAAAGCTTCTCTCTCTCTTTCTCTCTCTCTCTCTAGTTTTATTGTTTATATTGCAAGTAGGATAGCATCATTGTGAATCTCATTTATAAACAAAAATTACAAAAAACTATAACTGCAGATTTAAATCAACATTGCCTCTGCATGTTCGACCAAGGACTCTTTCTGAGTTTTGATAAAAAAATCTGATTGACGGATTTTCTCGCGAAGTACACTATGACGACAGGGTTTTCTACACTCAAATCTTTTCTCTACGAAATTCCATACTTTCATTTTGGTGCCATTGTCGGGGAGGCAACGGATCTTGATTATTTTTCTGCATTCCTCGCACTTATTTACTCTCTAACTGTCTTGTATTCCTTCTCTATTGTCTTGCAGGTACATCAACCAGGATCTTCAAGTGGTAGAAAGGAGCAAAGTGCAGCTAAAGACAATTGTAAGCGTTCCCCTGTTCTTTCCCCCTCCATAGATTTCATTCCATCACTCTAATTCAAACCCTAACTAACCTAGGTGTTCTCAAAAATCCTAGGATTAGTTTGGTTGTTTTAATTGCCACCTGCACTCACCTCACCCCTGCTTATAAAAAGGAAATCTAAAAAAAATCTCACAGAGTTACACAACCTCTTCTGATTCTTCATACTCAACCGATAATTCGATCTTTGGAACCGGTACACCCATCAACACAATTGAGTAGAAATTAAACTAGGTAATCATTTGTGTGCCTAACTCAGTGGTGCATTAAGGCCAATTGCTTGAGTTGTTTGGGCCGGATCACTTCATCTAAAAACAGCTCATCAAGTAGCTTGCCCATTAGGGTTAACAATCAAGGTTAGTACCAGGCACTCAACTTTATTTTGATTTCAAAGGAAAACATCTTCACCTGTCTTTGCAAAACCTGGTGTGCCTCCTGAATTTGATTGAATTCACCTTAATTCAAACCCTAGAAGCTACTCAGGCAAGATTTGAACTCTAAAATCCATTCATCCAAATAATCTTGCTTGAAACTTTTGTTGTGCACACACTCACACTTATTCAATCAATCATTAAGGGCACAACCCATTTTAAGAGCCCATCACATTCCAAAAGCCCTACTGTCCCAGGCCTAATCTAAAATAAAAAAAACGTTGTATCTAGGACTCATCAGTCCGTTTCAAGGTATTTCTCATACTGTGGTGGAAGTATGTGACGTTTGCTTTCCCTAGAAGTTGCTAAGTTGGGTGGTCTTATTGTCAAATGACTTAAGCAGGCAGGGGTTTGGCATAATTAGCAGCCTTCTAGATTAAGGAGAACACAAAATTCGTGTTGTGGTTTGGGTTGATCCTGGAGAATAGGTCAATAGACTACCCAACTTAAGGATAGGCTTGAGTTGTTGTGCTATAGGGTTCTTGTCCCCAGTCCTTTCGGCCCCTTCCTAGTTTATGCTTGGAGGTGGTCATTAAATCCCCACTTGGAAGGACCACTAGAGCATTCAAGAAGGCGTAAGTTGAATTTTAGTCAAATTGATCCCATGGCAGATCAACAACCTCCTCCAAATCAGTAAGAGTTGCTACAACGTCAACTGGAACAAATGCAACAATTGCAGGAATAGTTCCAGCGAATGAATGGCCAAGGCACTCAGCCCTTGAAGGATTTTTATGATCCTTCTAATTACTGAGAACGTCCTGGTGTCTAGATTCCAGCCGATGATATAGAAATCAAGCCCCAAGTGTTAAGCCTAATTAAACATTTTTAGGGGCTTGGCTCTGAAGACCTGTTTCAGCATTTGGAGGACTTGACCACTTTGGTCCATACCGCCGAAGCATGAAACGTGGACGAGGAGCAGATGATCATGAGGCTTTTCCCCTACTCTCATAGTGATAAGGTCGCACATTGATAGCAGACTATTGGAAGGCTGATAACAACTTGGAATGATCTTAAATCGACTTTCATGAAGAAATTCTTCCTAGTTAGGTGTACTAATGCCTTTCGACGGGTGATTACGACTTTCGTCTAGCGGCCAGGGGAATCGCTTCATGGTACTTGGGAGCGATTCTAGGATCTATGGCGGAACTGTCCACACCATGAGATGCCAAAATGGAAACTCGTGTAGATCTTTTATCACAAGTTGACTGAGCAACTCCATGACCATGTGGATGCTTCTTGTGGAAGCAATTTCTTCAACAAGGATGTAGATAGTGTGCATGAATTATTTGAGTAAATGAGTGAAAATTCTATCAATCATGCCACCATGGATACTTTGAACCAGTCCCAGCAACCTAGATGGAATGTTAACGAGGTCAACGACTCTCATTCATTCGATATGGAACTGATTTGTAATAAACTTGATAAAATGAACCTGGCTAAAAAATGAATGGAAGAGTGGATGGCTGGAAATATTCAAATACCTCTCGATCCACTCAATCGCAGAACTTAGGTTTCCATTCTTCACGAGGTCCTACTAGATGCGAGTTTGTAAATCAACTAGAAGGTCCAACCCATATTCTAACTCTTATAATTCGGGCTGAAGGAACCACCCTAACTTCTCCTAGAAAAATCCGGGGCAATACACCCAAATCTGACCTAGCAACTATGCATTGCAAAGACCAATGGGCCAGGATCACGTGTACACTCAACTACCCCCTAATCAAGTCAATCAGCAAATTTGGAATGCCCGTCAACCGGTAGGGTAGGTTGAATTGAACCGTTAAATGGATGAAATGCAAGGATCCATACTCCAGCTCATGCAACAAATGGAAACCTCGTTGGACTATTTGCAATCCGGGCTCATTGTTAGTACATGTCAACCTGGATCTCTGCCATCTCAACCCATACCCAACCCTCGCAACATACAAAATCAAAGCAATCGAGCCCATGGGTACAGAAATCAGAGGGACCCACATGCACATGCTTAGGTGGTTGACCAAGGTCATTCCTCTTCTGCTTCTTCATCCAAACCAAGGTATTTGGTGAATCAAGCCCCTCCGATCTATCCTAACCCTCCCCAAGACCAAAACCCATATGCTTTTGCAAACTCTGTTACCTTGAGGAGTAGAAGGCAAACCTAGGACCTCAAATTACCATCTTCTAGTTAATCAAACCCTGGGGAGCCTGAGGAAGGAAAGGAGAACATTGAAGAAGAAATCAAGGCTCAGGAATCTGAATCTAGAGATCTTATTCATGTTCCATTCCCTAAAGCCCTACCTAAACCAAGGAAGAAGAAGCCTATTGAAAGCAAGAGGAGCTTTTTAATATATTAAAGAATGTTGAAATCAATAAACCGCTCCTCGATGCTATTAAGCACATTATGTACTTAGAAGAGAAGCCGAGAGAATCTACCTCGAGGAAGGTGAAACTTTCCGAGCAGGCTAGTTCTATTATCCTACGTCACCTTCCTAAGAAAAAGAGAGATCCAGGTACCCATTTGATTTCATGTGTTATCAGGGATTACACCTTTGATCAGGCACTTTTTGATCTAGGTGCATCCATCAACCTAATTTGACTTCTCTCTATGAAAAGTTTGGATTAGGTAAACTCAGATTGACCATAGTAACGCTGCAGTTAGTGGACCGTTCAGTCACAAACTCGAAGGGCGTTATTGAGGATGTTATTGTCAAGGTTAAGGACTTCTACTTTCCTGTAGATCTCCTTGTCCTTGTCATCGATGTACCTGAAGATTTAAGGAACACGCCCATCATTTTGGTGCGTTCATTCCTGGCTACTGCTAAGGCCAATATCAACTATGAAAGTGGTAGTATGGAGATTGCCTTTGGGGATAGAAACATGAAACTTGGTATTTTCAAGGCGATTAACAAATTTTTGCATTATGGATATATTGAGGAACTTGAGGATGATTGTCTAAATCTCGAGACTTGTATGGTTGTTATTATTCTTGAGAATTCCTCATGCACCGGTGAACCCAACCCAAAACCCTTCATGCCAGACCTGCTACACCCTGAGGGGGTTACTAATTTCCTTCACTCCCAACCTCTTCCGTTAGACCATCTAGATGGGTCTTCATCAGCATCCTACTTACCCACCATTCTGAACCTACCCAAGCTTGAGCTGAAACCATTGCCTGAGAGTCTAAAATATTAATTTTTAGGACATAAGAAATTACTCCCTGTGATTATAAGCGTGAAATTGACTAAGGAGCATGATATGAAACTGATTAAGGTCCTAAAAGGACATAAGGAGGCAACTGGTTGTACCATCTATGACCTTAGTGCATTGAGCCATCTTATTGCAATCATCAAATTTTTATGGAAGATGGATCCTGCCCTTCTTGCCAGATGCAGAGGAGACTAAATCCCAATAAGCTAGAAGTGGTCAAGAAAGAAATCAACAAGTAGCTCGATGTAGGACTAATTTATCCAATCTTGGATAGTGCCTGGGTTAGTTCAGTGCAAACTGTTCCCAAGAAAGCCAGGATTACCGTTGTGATTAATGGGAGAGGTGAATTTGTCACAACCCGTTCTGCTTCCTCTTGGAGAGTCTATGTCGATTATAGGAACCTGAATACAGCCACTGAAAAGGATAATTTCACTTTTCCCTTGATGTAGACACAATTATTTAGGATAAAATGCCTATTTATGCAAGTTCCTAGGATTAGATATGCATTCCATACTATAAATATTGCATAGCATGCATTTTTCTGCAAGTAGAATAGTGTGCATAAATTTTAGGTTAATTACATCACATTATGGCCAGGAGAGAAGGAGATTTAATTCAGGGCCTCAGATTGATGATCTGACCATACGGATCTAATCAAGATGACGATCAGAGATCAACGTCATTGAAATCACCTTGATTGGAGTCCCATAACACCATACACAGTTTGACTAAAATCAACAGCCAAGAGACTAAGTGACGCACTTCAGAGCTTCAGACAACAAATCTGACTGCCTGGATGGATTCTAGTCAACAATCACAGCGCAACGGTGCAAATATCGACTCAATCAGGCTTCTGTAGCAACCCTTACAAAGGAAAGAAGATAGATGACCCAAATTGCACCACGTGCCACTACCCAGGTCACCCATGGGCGCTCACGTAGCACCGCACATCGCAACACCACGAGTGCGCGCATTAGTGCAGCGGTAGCACACAGCATGCACGCAGCAGCAAGCGCCCGTTGGTGCACATGACATGGGTGCGTAGAGTGCGCACAAGTGTCGCGTGTGGTGCGCGTGAGCTAGACCTTCAGCGACACTTGTGGTGGTTCTTCAACGACGTTTATAGCTGTCACTAAATGTCCTTTATATGAGATGCATCGTCTCCTCCACTATAAAAGGACCCCTACCCCTTCCATTCTTCATCATGTCTTCCTTTCTCTTCTTCACCACCTCCAAGGCTCTAGAGAGAGCTTGTCCCAAGCTTGGGATGCTGCTCTAGAGTAGAAAATCAAATTATTTCCCTAACTCTCTTCCCCATTTGTGGAGCATCCTGTTGAGGTCTTGTCACCACTCTGGGAAGTAGATTCTCGCCGCAACGCCGTCCTGCCTCATCCTCCTTCCTATGCCGTCATTCTCCTTCCTCTAGCTTCCCACCAGCTTCATTTAGGCGACGTCAGAGTTAGTCATCCTCCAAGCGACCGTTGAGGGGTATTCTTCTCACCTTTATCTTTTATCGCTTTCTAGTTTCATTGTAGTTTCTCGATTATATGTAGCAAACAATTATTTTGAAAATATATGTGATTGTCTCTCTCTCTCTCTCTCCATCTTATTTTGCAAGTACATTCGGTGGATAAAGTTTTGTCGATCTGATCTCTTACTTTATAAAAATACTAAAAGAAATCATAAAAGGTAAAAGCAATGAAAGCAAATAAAATCGAAAGCATGGATTTCACAAAATAAATGTTTGCCTCCTTGTGTTCGACCTAGGACTCACTTTGAGTTTCGGTATAAATTTTATCTTGTTAGAGGATTTCTATGCACTATGACGATGGGTTTCCAAGTCAATTCTTTTCGTGTATGAAATCATGCTCTCCATTTTGGCACCATTGTCGAGGATGCAACGCTCTTTGGTTTTTCCACGTTTTCCGCCTTACTTAACCTTTTACCTCACTTTGCTCCTTTCTTTCTGTAATTATAGGTACAATTCCAAGGCGAGCTAAAGCAGAATAGATTGGAGTAAAGTGTAGTTGGAAGGTTTTGTAAGTGTGTATCCACCCACCCTGACCCTAGATTCCACTCCATCACTTAATAACTCAAACTTAAATCAACTTCGGTGCTTGCATAAACCCTAGGTTAGATCTTGGTTGTTTGATTGTCATTTCATCTCACCTCAGCCATCCGTATAAACTAAAAATACAAAAAAGGAATTACTCTTCTCTTCTTCTTGTACGATTATTCTAAAAGTGACACAACTTAAACACTCACAAATTTCTCGACCAAAGGCACACAACACATTGATTCTAGCACTTAACCGTAATCTCACCTATGGATCTAGTACACCTTAACTCAACACATAAATAAGTGAGTAGAAATTTGATTAGGTTAAACTTTTTTGTGTGCCTTAATAAAGTGGTGCAACAGGCAATTGGTTGAACTATTTTGGCGGCACCACTCAATTTAAAACTGATCCATCAAGCAGCTTACCACGTAGGGTTGATTTTTAGGGCTGAACTAAGCACTCCACATTATTTCTAATTTTGAAAGGAATATATCATCATCGATGGTTGTAAAACTTGGAGTGTTCTCCTGAACTTGATTGAATACACCTAAGATTAAACCCTAAACGCTACTAAACAAGGTTAAATCCTAAAAGACACATCATCAAATAACCTTGTTTGAAAACCTTAGTTGTGCACACACACACATTTGAATTGATTATTAAGGGCACAACCTATCTAAAGGGCCCACCACATTCCAAGAACACAATCATCCTAAGCCTAATTAAAACTAAGTACACATTGGCCTTAAGGACTAACTCGCACTTTGGGACTCCAACTGAGATTTCTTTTCTATTAATCTACTTCTACTGATCCATCTGATGTCTAGCTAGGGGAGTAGCATCAACTGATTGCGGCTAAGGGGTATCAAAGGAATCGGAGGCATGATAGCGAAAATATGCGGTTTGTTAAAATTGTGTTTTATCCATTGTAACGCGTAAATTCATTTCATTTTAAAGTTTATAAAACCTAGATAGGGAAGTATCTAGGGTAGTCCAAGGAGGCAACTATTTGGAAAATCAATCTCTTGCATGGAAATATGGAAATCATCTTCTTTTTAGTCTTTTCAAATATATATTGTTTTAGGTTCTTGAAATAAAGGGGCAATGGCAAGATGGCGGTAGAAAAAGACTAAATCTAATTTAATTACAAGGTGACAAGAAAGACCTCTTCTCAAGCTCACCCTAGGCGCATGAAGGCCTATGATAATTGAGAAGAGGGAGTGAAAGTACTAAAGAAAAACTAAAGTAAAGAAGAAGATACACTATGTAGAAATGGCAACTTAATATTAGACGGATTTCTATTTTACAAAAGTAGAGGAAAGCTTCTACTACAAAAAGTAAAACTACAAAAATTAAAACACAAATCCTTGATGATGATGGTGAATAGGGAATGCTCCTAGCTCCAATTGTAGCTGCTCCGGCTGTTAAAAGGTGTCCTCCTTCTCTTTTTCTTGAAATAGAGATAGTCCCCTCCTAGCAAGCCCTTGAAGGGCATGCCTTCTCCTTGCTAGAGTGGGTGGCTCCCACTCCAAGAATTCCTCCTGAAGGTGTTGTTGGCCACCTTTGATTCCTCCTCTAAGGGTGGTAGTGTACAACCTTCAAATCCTCCACTTCCTAGGGTATGCGTGTACCCTAGGTTGTCCTCCAATGCCTGGCTTCCTTCCTTGGCTGGCGTGTGCACAAGAGAGAAGAGAAGAGGGGAAGGCACCAAGGGGATAGAGTATTCCCTTAATCTTCTTCTTTTTCTTCTCTTGACCTTCTATGTATGTGGAAATATGGGTAGAAAAATTGCAGCCAAGGGTTCCCTTCAATGGTGGTAGTAGGGGGTTATATAGAAGTGGTGACGGTGTAGGGGTAGTTGTTTGCACCTCAAAACACGCCTTTAATAATGCCTTCTTATGCTATTTCCTAGCATTAACTATGTATATTATAATCCTATTGTCGCATTTGTAAAAACGGTTGCATGCATGCATTTAATCATGAGAGGAGGAGAAATGAATAAATGGCTGGCATAATTATTTTTTTCTCAAGTGTCTCTTTGCAAAAGTCCCCTCTCCATATTTTATTTTCATCTTTCTTTCTTCTTCCCACGGTTTTTTTTCTTCCCGCGGCTGAATTTCGTCCACGCCATGCGCCTCTCCCTGCTGTCCTTCCCGCGCCTCTCCCTGCAGCTGCCACTCCCCGCGCCTCTCCCTGCTACTGCCATGCCTCCCCGCCATGCTCTCCTCCTCTATAAAGCCGCAGCTCTTCCTTGCGACGGAAAAGGAGGGGCAGCGGCTGCAAAACGCCACCCTGCAGTCCACCACCTTCCTCTCCACCGTTCTCCCCTCCCATACGTCGGCCCTCCGTCGAGGAGGCACCCGGCGAGCAGGAGAACCCACTGTGGTGCTCACCACCACAGTGGGAACACCACCGCCCAGCTCTTCAACGAGCAGGTGGGCGTGGTGTCTTCTTTTCTTTTCGGTTTCATCTCCACGCCATTGCTGCCGCTTCAAGGTCCGAAGCTTGAAGCAGCAGCAGCAGCAGCTAAACCGCGGCAACAGCAGCAGCAGCAGCACCCCCCGCCTCCTCCGCGACCGACTGCAGACTCCCCGCTGCCCTCTCCGAGCACGCCATCGCCCGCTCTCCTTCCTTGCACCCGGCCTGCAGACGCCTCACCTTCTCCGCGCGAAGACGCATCTGCATCCGCGACCATCAGACGTCGGCAGCCATCTGCAGACGTCGGCAGCCATCTGCAGACGTCTTAACTCACGCCATCACCAGCTCTCCCGCCCGCTCTTTCTCTCTCTGGCGCTCTCTATCTCTCTCTCTCTCTCTCTCTCTTTTTCACTCACTCACAGACACACTACACCAACACACACACATCTTCACCGACACACACACACACCCACACACACACTTTCACTATACGTATAGTTATATATAGTAACATATATATGCATACATATATATATATATACATACATATATCTATTATATATATATACTTATATACATAGTATATCTATATAGTTATGTATACATACATATATATATAATATATCTCTATATATATATATATACACGTATATATATATCTATATACTTATACATATACTTATATATATATACATATATACTTATATACATATATATATACATATCTATATAGTTATATATATACACACATATATATATATATATATATCTAGATACATATATACTTATATACCTATATATATATATATACATATATATAGTAATATATATATATACTTATATACATATATATACACATATATATCTATACATATATAACTATACACTTATATATATATATAGATATATTTACTTATATACATACATATGTACATATACTTTCATGTTATTTATTATACGCTGTATCGCGGGGATATCTGCACCAGTTGCTGATATTCCCTGATACACGCGTACAAAATAAAGCGTGGTCCCATACATCATCCATCCTCCATCCACACTCCACGGGGCACCTAGTCGTGTTGGTTGCGTCTCTCTAGACGTCGACAGACTAGACATAGTGCTACACTCCATCGTCACCTCCACCCCCACCCCTTTATATATATACTACATATAAATATATATCTATAGCTACTATATTTACTTTCTATCTGTTAGCTTCCTTCCTAGTAAAAAGATAAAAAAAACTATAAAAGTGAAAAGATAATCTTTGATTTGCAGGTACCCCGTCTTGCAAGTAGCTAGACGTGTTTTGAAACTCTATTTTGGCTAAAAGCTAAGGACACAATTTTGAGGGTGTGCCTCAAAAACAAGGATTACCAGAAAAAAAAACCTAAATAAGAAAAATACCAAAAATAGAATAAACGAACGGAAGAGACGCGTTTTAAGGAAAACGTAGAAATTCGACTTGAACCCCACTTCCCTGAGTTCGACCCTGGGCTTAAAAGTGACAAGATAAAATCAATTAGGCCAGGTTAAAAATTTTGTAAAGAGATGGTTAGGTCTGAATTAGGTTAACCACTATACACATTTGAACGATAAAAATATCATATTAGCAACCTATTCGGGCCGACCCATCATAACTTTTCTGGCGCCGTTGCCGGGGAAGTGCGCTTTCGAGTAAGTTTCTATCCAATTCCTTTAAATTTGTCTCTTCTCTCTTCACGGGTATTGTTGTTTTTGGTGTGCAGGTGAACCTGGTGGAAGGAGAAGAAGGCTGACGAAGTCGAGGACGTGAGCAGATCCAAGGCGGGAACGAGAGCGTGAAGACGCCGACATCGCATTGGAGCTTCGCACACATTGCCGAACAAATAGGTTTACTTTTCTCATCAAATTAGGGTTAACTTGCCACCACAATAAAAAAAAAAAAGAAAAAAAAATTTAAAACTAAAAACTAGAAAAAATTCTTGGGATTTCTTGAGGGCAAGTGGATTAAAATTCACTTGATTGATTGGTTGTCTTCACTCCCACTGCCCCGGGATTTCCCACCTTACTTCGCATAGCGAAAATCCGAGAATCTTCATTCTTAGATTTTTCGCCGTGGGAAGTATTCTTTGAGGCAAAGAAAAAGATTGCTTGTATCCCTCTTTTGCCTCACTTATCTTTAATTCAGGATCACATTTTTGGTGGGGAGACTTGGAATTGAGTTGATTCCAACCACACCACGACTTTTCAAATTTGCCTGTGATTCGATCCTGAATACTTCAACCCCAACAATTTTATTTTCTTTATCTTTTGGTTGAAGCCTTGTGTGTGGAAATCATTTCTGGTGATTGGGAGCACTTGAATTGAAGTGCTTTGGCTCCCTGTCACATTGATATAAAACTGATTCGTGCATCCACACTTAGAAATCTCCATTTAGGTAGCCCATTGCATTTTAGCATGCATTAACTAACTGATAATTGAAGAAGGGTTTCTTGGGCTTTAGAAAGAAAACCTGTATTCTTGCAAAACCCGGAGATTGGTTGAATTGGTAATTCAGCAAAATCCTAAAATTCATACTACTTAAGGTTGAACTCTAAAAACCATTCACCATCTAAAACTTTAATTCGGGGAGATTTCCCCGTTGCATGCTTGTTCTTACACACTCTTAAAATCAATCACTTGGGCATTACCCGTAAACAACGCCCTTCACATTCCAAAAGCACTTGACCCTAAGCCTCTAATTAAAATTGTTAGTAACTTGACCCTTTTTAAGGATTGGAGGTCTAACTACCTACGTGTAGCGGCTACGTGCTGGTGAGAGTTCCCGCGTGCTATCGGGTGTCTAAGACTGGGGCAAACGGCCTTTCAATCTGGCCCGGTGGTTCCGCGGTGCTCGCATTCGGTTCCGTAGTTCGTGATAGTAGGTAACTTAGATCTTTAGGTCTAAGGGCACACTGTAGAGGTTAGGAACTTGACTGTATTGATTTGTAATCAAGTGTACCTTTGCGGCGTCATTTCTCTCATCCCTTTTCCCTTCTCATCTCCCCAATTCTTCCTGCGGTAGTGCATGTTTGGGAGGAGGTCACAAAACCCTGAATTGCTTGTATTGACTGATAAATCTAGAAAAAGTGCCGAATCATCCTCCTCCTCCACAAACATGGCACACACCCCTGCCTCACCACTTCGTCACAATTCCAATTCTTTCAACACCAGGCTTATCCCGAGAAACCCTGCAAGACCTTCCTTATCGAGTGTCGCGCCAAGCGACTCGGTAAGTCATGTGGAACTGGCTTCTGCGAGCCAGTATTTCAACACGGAGGACCAAGCCTCCGTGTACTCGGACACATATGCGGACACGTCTTCTGGCATAGAAGATGCCTGCACCCTGGGGAACAACCCGTTTTCTGCCACGTATAACCCAGGGTGGTACAATCATCCCAATTTTGCATGGTCCAACAACCCACAGCGTCGAAACCCCGCTGGTGGACCAATGCGATCGTCCGCACCCATCATCCCAAGGGCCCAGTCTAATCCTATGGCAAATCTGCCATCAGGCCCTTGTGTATAGAAAACCAAACACGCATCAAAACCTCTTGATAAATTGATGCAAATGATGACGGAAATGTCAAAGCGCCATAAAGAAAACATGACCTCTCTTCAGCATTTGGCACAGCAGAATGCTGAGATCAATCAACTAAGCATGGCGACTCGATCTCAGGGCACTTTTCCCGCCCAACCTGTTCCAAACCCGCAAAACTTTGTACCCTGTGGTCCGCAACCACAGGTACAACCTTCTCAGGAACAGGTTCATCAAATTCTGCAAGCTCCGAGTATTCCTTCGGGATTTCAGGTTAATCCCGCTGCAGCACCGCACTCTTATGCTGATAGTGATCACATCAAGGATGACACGTCTGACGAGGACGTGACTATCAGTACGTGTATCGAACTAATTGGAGCCGATTCTGACTGCTGCGAATTACCTGACGACTGCCTAACCAACACAAACTGTGACGTTCCCCAATCCCTCCCTATTCCTGTACCTTCTCTTGACCAGACTTCTGACGAGGCTTTCTCCGCTTCCCATACCTCATGGTCTGAGTCATTGCCGGGCTGCTCACCGCCGGTCCACACTATGGAAGACCGGATTGCCCTTTCTTTCCCGCTAAATCTGGCGGATTTGCAAATCCACACTGGGACCTTGAGCCCACATCTTACTCACCGGGGCTATTCCCTTTTGGATCCATCTATCCAAAAAGCCCCCGTTCTTGGCCAATCTAAGGGCCAACTTCCTCTTCCTGATCTGTTTTCTGATCCGGCTGGGACACTCTCGTCCCAGAAAATGCCAAATCTCTCACCATCCACCATTACTTTTCATGCCTCTATCCCGATTACTTCACTTTTCTCTTCACCACCCACCATCCACCCACCCTTCCACCCTGATTTATACCCTGAACCTCAACTCCTGTTACCCGATCTGTCGTCCGTTCTCTGCCTTTCCCTGCATGCATATGAGGACATAGCATTGTTTGGCATGGGGGGGTGGATAGGCTTCCATAGGATCCGGGTATTTTATGGTATCAGACAATTACCACCTATTTATAAATATGCAAGAAAAAGAAAACAGAAAAGAAAAGAAAAAAAAAAAAATATATATATATATTAGTAATAAATGGTGTTTAGTAATGATCTAAAAGCTGAAACAAAAAAAAATACAATAAGTTTTTATGGAAATTCAACCTCTGTTTTGAAGACTTTCCAGGCCACAAAAGCTTGATTCGCTCAGGCTCGGCTTAATTCACTTAAAGCATTGACGAAATAGATCAAAATCTCTCCTAACTAAGAACGTTTCTTGTACCTGAGACACCAGTACAGGATTCGTTGGTTTGCTTTTTCTTGAGAGCTTAAGTAAACTTGGTTCACACTACACATATCAGGAAAGATCAGGTGAACATAAGATCCAACCCTAGTGTTCATTAGGAAAGGTGGAGTCCTTACCTGTGCGTGCAGGTAGACTTTTTATCCCAAGCTTTAGTCTTGTGTTTAGGAGTGGCTCTTTCCACCAAAAAGAAACTCTCCCACCAAAAAGAAAGAAAAAAAAAAAAAAGTGTGCTCTTTCAAAATGTGTTGTAAGAGATATACTGACATATGTTTCAAAAAAAAAAAAAAAAAAAAAAAAAAGAGATGTTGCAAAAGAGTCAGTATATCTCATAAATGTCTGTATAATTTATTTTTCGAAAATGGGAGTTGAGTTTTCCGTAATCATCTTAAGGGTCAATCCGAAAACACGAGCTGAAATTGGGACCAACCTGTACTTAAAAATTCGTGAAACCCTGGGAGTGAGTCTTAAGGTTCATCTGGTCAGTCTTGATCCTTCACTATGCACATACCATAACCTCTTGAGCTCTCGAATACGGCAAAAACCTCCTGGGTCCTGGAAATCGTACTTAAGGTTTAAATATCAAGAGTCCTGGTTAGTTGAGAGATGATCTATGTCATGTGAGACTTAAAGTACTGGTAGTCTTCTTTACAATTGGTTCTCACAATATTCGATAATCAACACACCTATATCACCTCAGAAGAAAATCTTCAGCTTAAGATTATTTCTAAATACAGTTTTGCTAGGGACTAGCAAAAGATAGGCATGGGGTTATATGTTTGCACCTCAAAACACGCCTTTAATAATGCCTTCTTATGCTATTTCCTAGCATTAACTATGTATATTATAATCCTATTGTCGCATTTGTAAAAACGGTTGCATGCATGCATTTAATCATGAGAGGAGGAGAAATGAATAAATGGCTGGCATAATTATTTTTTTCTCAAGTGTCTCTTTGCAAAAGTCCCCTCTCCATATTTTATTTTCATCTTTCTTTCTTCTTCCCACGATTTTTTTCTTCCCGCGGCTGAATTTCGTCCACGCCATGCGCCTCTCCCTGCTATTGCCATGCCTCCCCGCCATGCTCTCCTCCTCTATAAAGCCGCAGCTCTTCCTCGCGACGGAAAAGGAGGGGCAGCGGCTGCAAAACGCCACCCTGCAGTCCACCACCTTCCTCTCCACCGTTCTCCCCTCCCATACGTCGGCCGAAAGTCGAGGAGGCACCCGGCGAGCAGGAGAACCCACTGTGGTGCTCACCACCATAGTGGGAACACCACCGCCCAGCTCTTCAACGAGCAGGTGGGCGTGGTGTCTTCTTTTCTTTTCGGTTTCATCTCCATGCCATTGCTGCCGCTTCAAGGTCCGAAGCTTGAAGCAGCAGCAGCAGCAGCTAAACCGCGGCAACAGCAGCAGCAGCAGCACCCCCCGCCTCATCCGCGACCGACTGCAGACTCCCCGCCGCCCTCTCCGAGCACGCCATCGCCCGCTCTCCTTCCTCGCACCCGGCCTGCAGACGCCTCGCCTTCTCCGCGCGAAGACGCGCCTGCATCCGCGACCATCAGACGTCGGCAGCCATCTGCAGACGTCGGTAGCCATCTGCAGACGTCTTAACTCACGCCATCACCAGCTCTCCCGCCCGCTCTTTCTCTCTCTGGCGCTCTCTATCTCTCTCTCTCTCTCTCTCTCTTTTTCACTCACTCACAGACACACTACACCAACACACACACATCTTCACCGACACACACACACACCCACACACACACTTACACTATACGTATAGTTATATATAGTAACATTTATATACATACATATATCTATTATATATATATACTTATATACATAGTATATCTATATAGTTATGTATACATACATATATATATAATATATCTCTCTATATATATATATACATGTATATATATATCTATATACTTATACATATACTTATATATATATACATATATACTTATATACATATATATATATACATATCTATATAGTTATATATATACACACATATATATATATATATCTAGATACATATATACTTATATACCTACATATATATATATATACATATATATATATAGTAATATATATATATACTTATATACATATATATACATATATATATCTATATATATATATCTATACATATATAACTATACATTTATATATATATATAGATATATTTACTTATATACATACATATGTACATATACTTTCATGTTATTTATTATACGCTGTATCGAGGGGATATCTGCACCAGTTGCTGATATTCCCTGATACACGAGTACAAAAAAAACGTGGTCCCATACATCATCCATCCTCCATCCACACTCCACGCGGCACCTAGTCGTGTTGGTTGCGTCTCTCTAGACGTCGACTGACTAGACATAGTGCTACACTCCATCGTCACCTCCACCCCCACCCCTTTATATATATACTACATATAAATATATATCTATAGCTACTATATTTACTTTCTATCTGTTAGCTTCCTTCCTAGTAAAAAGATAAAAAAAGCTATAAAAGTGAAAAGATAATCTTTGATTTGCAGGTACCCCGTCTTGCAAGTAGCAAGACGTGTTTTGAAACTCTGTTTTGGCTAAAAGCCAAGGACACAATTTTGAGGGTGTGCCTCAAAAACAAGGATTACCAGAAAAAAAAACCTAAATAAGAAAAATACCAAAAATAGAATAAACGAACGGAAGAGACGCGTTTTAAGGAAAACGTAGAAATTCGACTTGAACCCCACATCCCTGAGTTCGACCCTGGGCTTAAAAGTGACAAGATAAAATCAATTAGGCCAGGTTAAAAATTTTGTAAAGAGATGGTTAGGTCTGAATTAGGTTAACCACTATACACATTTCAACGATAAAAATATCATATTAGCAACCTATTCGGGCCGACCCATCAGTAGTTAATGGATGAAGGGCTAGGATGGGTTGTAGAGGGTGGTTATAGTATCCAAGGGTTGATATGGGTGGCACCAATGTGGAGGGTTGCGTGCTTTTTGGCGCGAACGCTATGTAGGAGCTAGGGTTAAGGGTACGTTAGGTTTTGTATGGTGGAGGTGAAGTAATGTGGTGGTGGTTATAATATGGAGGGAGAGGATAAGTTGGTGCCATTTGTAAGGTTGTGTTAGGTGGTGGTTAGGATGTTGGCGCCAACTCTTTTCGGGTTAAGGGTTAAGGTTGGCATGGAGGCAAATAAAGGGTTAGGATGAGGCCTTTTGGTGGTGGTTATATGGTGGAGGGTGTAGGTTGTTTGGTGCCACATGAAGGGTTGCATGGAGGTTAGGTTTAGGTGGAGTTGGCACCATGTTAGGTGGGTCAAAAGGGAGGTTAGGTGGGTCTACTTTAAGGTTTCTAGGAGGGGGTTATGTGTAGGGTTTAGATATGTATATAGGATGAGGTGTAAGGCTAGGATGGAGACTCATGTTGGCACAAAAATAAAAGGATGTCTAAGGCTTTTTGGTGCCAACATGAAGGGGTGTCTAAGGTGGTGGTTATGGTGGGTTGGCGCCAAATGGGAGTGGCTTAGGTTAGGGTTAGTTATGGTTAAGGTGGAGTGGAAGGCCTTGGAATTTTAGGTATAACTAAAGCTTAGCTAAGCTAGCTTAGCTAGTAGAGTAGAGGTGGAGGAGCTAGGGTTTTATGGAGGAGAGAGGGAGAAGAGTATTCTGGAGTTGATGGCAGCTACGCTAGAGCTAGTTCTGTTGATGTAGCTTGAAGGGGAGCTCAACTACTAAGCTTTAGCTACTTAGATTTTGTGCAAGTACCAAAGCTTGCAAAGTTGAGCATCGTTGAGTTGGCTTCAACCTAGCTGGAGCTGTGTTGGGTTGGGACTGCCTCTGGTGAGGACTCCAGAGCTAGCTAAGCTGCTAGTTGACACG
This sequence comes from Thalassia testudinum, assembly GCA_037157565.1. NCBI lineage: Eukaryota > Viridiplantae > Streptophyta > Magnoliopsida > Alismatales > Hydrocharitaceae > Thalassia > Thalassia testudinum. The sequence goes on from JAZHRO010000063.1 coordinate 20,124,899, forward strand.
TAATAGCTCAGCTAGGTTAGAGATTAGCTATTGTGAGTAGGCTGGAGTTGTGGTGAGCTGAGCTTGAGCAGTGTTGGACTCATGTGTACCTAGTTGGGCTAGCTGGAGCTCCCAGAGAGATGGTGGGAGCTGAGATGAGCTAGACTCAACTAGGTTGAGCTGAGGTGAACTCTAGTCAACTCAGCTGAGCTAGCTAGAGCTCTCTGTGAACTAAAGGGAGCTGAGATGAGCTAGACTTAGCTAAGTTGACTTGGATCTGAGCTAACTTGAGCTAGGGTGAGCGAAGATGAGCTCTCTTGATCTATCACTCTAGTAAGGTGAGCTGAATGGAGCTGAATGGGGCTAGCCTCAATCCAAGGGAGTTAGTATCGAGCCATGATGAGCTGGTATTAGCTAAGTTTCAGCTAGTCAGAACTTCTTCACCTATTGCCTTCCTAAGTGCTAGGGTTCTGGAGATTTGATAATCTGTCTATCCCTATCACTCAAAGAAACACAACAAAAACAACATTACAAATGCAATGCATGCCTAACCTATTTTATGCCTAAAAGCAACCCAAAAATTCATTTGTGGATCAAAATCCTATGAGATAGGTTTATCTTAATGCATAAGAATGATGATAAATTGGCATTTATCACACCCCTATGCTTATCTTTTGCTAGTCTCTTAACAAAACTTTAAATTTTTTACAAAATGAAATTTTTGGGAAATCAAATTTTTTAATTTTTGAGAAAGAGTTATGGAACCTTGGTTGGTCTAAACACAAGAGGTTTGGGATTTGTTTAAGATAAATATTGGGATTGGTTTTTGGATTGAAAAGTTAGAAAAATGAGATCAATATATCCTCCAGAAAATTCATAGATTAACCCCATGTTAATTCAGATGACTTGAAATTTTTGTTTTTAGGATTTTTTTGGTTCTTGAATCTGATTTGCAACTTGTAATAACCTTTAAAACATTGTGTTCGAGCTTGTGGAAAGCCAACATTTATAAAGGCATGTTTTTGGTTAAAAACCATTTTTTTTGTGTCCCCCAAGCTTATTTCAAGCTTAGTCTTACAACAGATGTGTCGAGATCATCATTCCCGTTACCAATCCTCGAGGGGGCTCTAGCGCCAGTACTTCGAGATAGCACTATTCATGACACCACCCAAGAGCTCATAACCCCAAAACACAATGCGGTGTAAAGGGACGCTCCAAGCAAACTCAAGTTCTTGCTCCGACACTATAGGTAGAGCACCGTCCAAGACACTTGAGCTGCTAAAATGTGTTTTAATGCTCATCTGAAGATTTGAAATATAGATACGGAGTAGTGCCGCGGCAGTAACATGTTAACATCGCATCCTCAAAGGAGGTACTTTCCACCTTCTTAGCAATGGGAACTCAAACCAATGATTTGCTTTAGACTTTTACAAAGTCCAAACAAGGGGGCTTTTCTAATTTTAATGATTTTTAGGTGTTGGCTTGTGTATGAAAATTGACACACGAAGTTTCATAAGAAATGCAAGTTTTTGAATCAGAAACTAAGCCAGATTCTTTCCATATTACAAAAGAGTATCAAGTCACCTGAACTATCATCCATTCAAGTGGAATTTTGGATAAGATATCTATTCTAATCTAAAAATAGACCCTGAATTTCTAATGATTAGATCTGTATCCTCATCCCTAGTTTGTTAAAAATAAAATCCCATTGTACCAAAAGTGAGTTGTCAACCTTAAGTCCCGATTTCAAAATATTTATCAAAATGTTTTTTTGTATTTTTATTTTTCTGGGTATGCATGAAAGAAAATAAAAATAACTAAAGAAAAATGCTTGTTTTTAGGTTTTGAAAATCCTAAATCGATCGTCAAAATTTGAAAAACACCCCCCATGCTTAAGATATGCAATGTCCTCATGCATTAGGAGGGAAAGGGGGATTACCTTAGTAAAAGGAAGTCGGATTAAGGATTGTCAAAACTTGGGGAAAAGAAGGAAAAACAAGCAAAAAGAAAATGATGGGTTACCTCCCATCCAATGCTATCTTTTACACCATTCAGTAGGGCGTGTGTGCATCAGTGATCAGCTATTATTGGTTCGGTGAAATCGGAAGATTTAGATGGAAGATTCGGGTATGATCAAAATAGGGCTTTAACTGTTGGTCGTTGACTTGAAAAGTTGTATTAGTTTTAGGGTCGAAAAGATCAACAGTGTCGTACGGATATCTCTTTAGGACAATAAAGGGCTGGTCCATTTGGATTTTAATTTTCCAGGACAAATACGTGATCTTGCATCAAAAAGCCAAACACGTTGATTAATGTCAAAGTGTTTTCGAATAATGTATTTATCATGAAATTTCTTTGTTCGATCTTCATAAATTTACGTGTTTTCATATAAAAAATTACGTAATTCTTCCAATTCAGTTAATTGTAGTTTTCTATGGATACCCACGTCGGATAAATCCATGTTTAATTGTTTTATTGCCCAAAAAGCCCTATGTTTTGGTTCTGCGGGGAGATGGCATGCCTTTGCAAAAATCAGACGAAAGGGTAACATGCCGAGCGTGGTTTTGAAAGTGGTACGGTAGGCCCATAAAGCGTCGATGAATTTGGTGGACTAGTCTTTACAGTTGGGCCTAACCATCTTTTGTAAAATATTTTTGATTTCCCGGTTAGAAACTTCCGCCTGGCAATTTATTTGGGGGTGATAAGATGTGAAAATTTTGTAATTAACCCCATATTTAGAAGAAGGTGACGGAATTGTGAGTGAGTAAAATGTGAGCCTCCGTCATCGATTATGGCCTTAGGAATGCCGATTCTTGAGGAAATATTCTTCTTAAGAAATTCGGCAATGACATGGTGATCATTAGTGCGGGTGGGTATTGCTTTGATCTACGTAGATACATAGTTGACTGCGATTAGTATATACAATTACCCATCAGAGTTAATGAACGGTCTCATGAAGTCGATGCACCATACATTGAAAATTTCAACCACTAAAATGGGATCAAGGGGCATTATATCCTTCTGAGTCATGTTGCCGATTCTCTAGCAACGCACATAGGATCAAAAAAAATAATGAGCATCTAAAAGAACCCATAATAAGGATTTTAGCTGCAGTTTTCTTGCCTGAGAAATGTCCGCCACAGGCCATTGAATGACAATGTGTCAGAATATCACGAATTTCAAAATCAGGCACGCAATGTCTAATGACCTGATCAGCACAAATGCGGAAAAGGTTGGGCTCCTACCAAAAATAGTATTTAATATTGGTCGGGTGTGTTTCGTGTGTTAGAAATCAGGGTTACAAGTAGCCCATCATCATAGTTGAAAAAAATGTCGATCAGATAAAATTTATACCGAAACTCCAAGGGAGTCCCAGGTCGAACACAGGGAGGTGATGTTTACTTTAATGAAAATCGTGCTTTATTTTGTTTGTTTTTGGTATTTTAGGGTTTTATTATTTGTTTTGTATTTTTGAAAGATGACAAGCAAAATGAATCGTAAGAGATATAGAACAAATCTAATATATATAACTTCCAACGTCAATTACAATAAAATATGAACGCATAAAAAGAGAAGGGGGTGAGAACAAATCTCCCAAAGTGGCTATTCGGTGAGACGACGACACCTGGTAGATGCTCGGACGAAGGAGGTGAGGAGCTGGATGACGGAGGTGAGATGCAAGAGGACATCGGGTTGAGGAAAGCTTTGACATGGCTCTGAAATGGAGGTGTGAAGATGGAGATGATTTGCTATCGGAATGGAGGTGGGAGGACAGCTCCAAGGTGACCTATGATGGGGGATGGCAAGTTGGACTATTTGGTGTGGTAGAGGTTCGCTATACTAATAGGCACCTTGGGAGCTTGGGAACAAGCTCTAATGGAGCGTTAGTAGTCTTGCTAGAGCCTAGGAGTAGGTGGGAGTAGAGTAGGTAGAGATGGCTTGGAAGGGCGGGCGTGTAGGTCCTTTTATTGTGGAGGAGAAGGGGAAAAAAATAGGTATGAGACCAATAGTGACATCCAAGCCATTGCTGGAAACGTCGCTGTAGGTAGCTCATGCTCGCTGGCACCCACAGTTGGCTTTGCTAGCATGCAATGAATTAATGAGGGCTGTCAAAGTCATTGCAAGTCCAGCTCATGCGTCGCTGTAGGTCCAACCATGCATAGCTGGCATTACGCTCCCCCGCCTTTGCTGCGTGCGCGTGCACCCATGCGCTGGCATTGTGCTGTGCACGTGCGTGCTTGCACGCATGCGTCCCTGTGCACCCGGGCTGCTGCATGCGTGCGGTGGCGGGTGCGTGCGCATGGGCGATCTGGGCTGTGCCACGTGGAGTAGTTTGCGTCGTCCCTCTTCTTCTTATTGTAGGGGCTACTACAAAGGTCTGATTGAGTCTATTTTCTCGCTATTAGCCTATGATCGTCGACCCGAATCCATCCGCATGGTCGGATTTGTCATTTCAAGTGCCAAATTATGTCACCTAGTCCTTTGGCCATTGATCTTCGTCGGATTGCATATGGTGCTACTGGACTCCGATCGAGGCGATTTCAAAGGCATTGGACTCCGATCATCTTCTTGATCAGATCTGTATGGTCAGATCATCAATCCGAGGCTCCAAAATAAATATCCTTCTCTCCTAACCACAAAAAGGATGAAATTAACCTAAATTATATACAACTACTCAATGCAAAATGATTCATGCTATGGAATATTTATAACATGTAATGCAAATCTAAGCCTAGGAACTTTCATGAATAGGAATTCTACACTCAATAAATGTCTTTATATCATGCCCCATTGCCTATCTTTTGCTAGTCCCTAGCAAAATTAAACTATATGCTATGTATAAAAGCAGAATTAGGATTAGATTGCTTAGGCCTAAGTCGATTATTGAGAATAAAAAATTTCAACTAAGGTCCTAAACTATGAAAACTCAACAGTACCCAGGTGTTTACCACAATGCAGACCATCCAACTCCTCACCTTATTTGAAAAGGGAAGATACATTTTTTCTTATTGTTTTTCTTTTTTTCTAATTTTTTTATACTTTTTGAGTTTGAGAGTTCTGGGATAACTTTTTACGGCTACCCGACCTACCCAAGACTCGAAAAGGATTCTAAGTGCTAAGCACCTTGTGAAAATAGTGGAAGACTTACTAGGCAGTCGTTAAAATGGACTTCGGGTTTTGACGACCCTAGGTGACCTTGTCTAAAGGTTTATCATTTCGATCGGTAGCCTTCTCCCGACTTCTTTTATTTATGGGGTCAACACAAGGGCGAACCTAGTGTATATCTCCCCGATTTATTCTACTTCCCCACTTTTTCCCTAAGTGCTTTGGGAATTATTGTGCATTTTTTTGTGAGTTGGGTTCTAGACAACTAGCAGATGAGCTATTATCATCGACAACTTGCCAGCCAAACTCGTGTGGTGAAGTCTGGTTTTATTATTTTTTTATTTTCTCCTCTTTCGATTCTTTTTTCTTTTCTTTTTGAGTGTTTTTTTTCTTTTTTTCTAAGTAGGTGGCTTCCCTAATCTATGATTTACCTAAAGGTGGTACAACGAAAATGGTTATGTGGCAGGGCTCTAGACAACTGGCTGATGAGCTATTACCACCGAAAACTTGCCAGCCATTCCACCCAAGTCTGTCCGTTAGCTACCCAATTTCCGTAAAAATCATAGGAAAGTGAGTTAGTGCGAATAGTATGTAGATGCTTAGCTTTAAAATCTCCCCAAATCAGAGGGTAGTTTGATAAGTCGCATACTTATCAACCCAAATTATTTACCAAATTAAAATGAATTTGGATTGGCAAGGACTCGAGACTAAGTCCACATTCGAGTGGACACCCAGGCTAATTAAGTCCGAAGACTTGAAGAATCTAACTGTATAGGTCCTCTCGTATCATTTCCTAAAGTTAATAACTTCCGAATGGCTAAGTTCTCTTTTCCTAATTTCTTTCCTTTTATATATTTTTCAAATTTTCAATTTTTTTTTAAAGAAACTAAAAGAAATTCTACGGAGTTAACATAATGATTTCAGGAATTGATTATCCACCCCCCCATGCGTAAATGATGCAAATTCCTCATTCTAAAAATAAAGACATGAAAAGGGTGGAGTAAATAGAATATCATCTGAGTGTCGTGAAAATCCGGTTAGCTTCGCAGAGAGAAGAGTGTGTACACATGTGTTAAGTTTAATTCCTTTAGCTAGGCATAGCATACATACAAAGAAGAAATTGAGAATTCACAAGTGTGGGTCAGAATCAAAATAAAAATATTGATCCTCAAACCCGCCAACAGAATATGTTCGCAGACGTGGACCAGACTATGGTACAGACACATGCCCCACGGTTGAGTGGTTCTGAATGAAAATAACCCAGAAACGAAGGTTCTTAAGCTTGCAGGGACGAGCCTGCAGTTTAATGGTGTGCAACCCAAGAATAAAGTGTTGGACAACGGGTAAAGATGGTTCAATAGGTGCTGTTGTCCACTTAACATCTAGCACAGAAAAATAATCAATTATTCCCAGCTTGGGTCTTACGTGAAAGATATCATAAGGATCCGTATAGAAGATAGGTAGTTTCTGGTCAATAGGTACCCTTAGATCCAAAATCAATGTTCCCTCAGAGTTAGCCTCCCAAATTTTTATTTCAACAATTCTATCCTCCAACAATAAGTGCTCAAGCTCCAGAACCTCCAAATCATTGCATACCCCATCTAAAGTGCCTAAGTTCAACAATTGCGGCCGAATCAAGATTGATTTAGGCATAATGATCTCAGAAGTCAGCTCTTCGAGGTGCAGATGAGGTCTGGGGTCACTGATTGAATCAAGATTCGGATCCTCCAAGTTAACCCCAATCGAATCCAAATCTTTAATGAACGATCTATCGAATGGTTCATCAGATTCCTCATGCCCATTTGTCTTACTAAAATCATTTTCCTTATGTTCAAGTGAGATTTCACTTAAAGATTCTTCACCCTCAGAGTAAAAGAATTGATGATCCTTATTTATATATGTCTCAAAATCATAAATCATTTCATGATCCAGGGAGACATAATTTTCTTCATTTCCTAACTTGGGGATCTCGGGTGAATCAATTGGTTCATCCTCAAATGGTTGCTCTAGCCAAATCTGGTCATCCCCGATCTCATAAAATGTATCCCCCCCAATAGGCACCTGAGCAGATTTAGACATTGGCTCTCCTGAAGGAGGTTCATCTTGAGAATCATCCTAAGATTTGACTAGTGCAACCACAAATTTCATTCTCAACCTCAAAAATTTCCCAAGAAGAAACTCACCTAGTTACCTATCCCTAACACTCTAGAGCAAATCCAATAGAGAACTATTAAGTTTATCAATCATTTTGATCATAGGCTCCAATGTTTCAGTGCATGGTGTTGGCTGAGCTTCTAAAGATTGGATGGTGTTCCTCAAGTTAGCCAACACCCTATCCTGGATTTTGTTCGCCTGAACCAACTAGTTCGATTCAGGTTTGGGTGGGTTTGGGTTAAATCTATGGGAGTCAAGATGTCGAGGTGCTTGGGTTCCTCCATGATAGTAGGTCATCTCGGGTTGTTCAAAGAATGGTGGTGACCTATATTCAGTGGAGTACTTGGGATGGTAGGTGTTATAATCATCATATCTTTCATGATTGTAGATCAGGCTAGTTTGATCATCAAAGGATCGAGATCTATAATCATTGTAGCTTTGGGAAGGATAGTTATCATAGTCTTGTTGTCCAGGGTTAGGCCCTAGACATTGAAGTTCGGATTCATATCCCCAATCAAAGTCATCATAGCTAGTGGATCGATAATTACAAGTTATGTCGATATAGTAATCATCTTGGGGGTAAGTGGTGGTAGGAGGATAGGATGTGAAATGTGTGTAGGATGTGGAAGGGTACATGGTGAAGTAAGGAGGGAAATTAGAAGAGAAAGGAGCCCTGCAATACAAAAATACAAGCCTATCCTTAGGTTGGGTAGCCTAAAGGTCTACAAACTCTCAGAATCCGTCCTAAGATTATGGATGCTTTACTCTACTTATGTTCAGGAAATCCAACCAGTTAGAAGGAGGGACTGGGGAGAAGGTTTTTCCTTTGGCTTGCACCTCCGGTTCCTAGTGTACCTCCCAGCCGCGGTCGTTTGATGCTACTCCCCTAGCTAGACATCAAATTAACTAGTATAAGCAGGTTAGTCGTGAACAATCTCAATCTGGATCCCGACGAGTAAACCAAGCCTTGGGGCCAACATCTAATCAATTTTGGTTAGGCTTGGGACAATGATGCTTCAGGAATGTGATGGGCTCTTTAGATGCGTTGTGCCCTTAATGATCAATTAAAATGTGTGTGCGTGCACAACCAGGGTTCTCAAACAAGGTTATTTGATGATGTGTCTTTTTGGATTTAATCTTGTTTAGTAGCTTTTAGGGTTTAATTCATAGGTTGGTTCAATCAAGGATTAGTAGAACACTCCAAGTTTTGAAAGCATGGGTGATGATATGTTCCTTCAAAAATAAAAAATAGTGTGGAGTGCCTAGTTCAGGCCTAAGAATCAACCCTAAGTGGCAAGCTACTTGATGGATCAGTTTTAGATTGAGTGATGCGGCCCAAACAGCTCAATCAATTGGCCTATTGCACCACTTAGTTAAGGCATGCAAGAATGCTTAACCTATTCAGATTTCTACTCACTTATGTGTATTTAGTTGAAGTGTATCGGGTCCACAGGTTAGATCCCAATTAAGTGGTAGAATCAAAGTGAGTGTGCACCTTAGGATAAGAAGTTGTGGGTGTTAAGTGTGTAGCTTTTAGAAAATCCCACAATCAGATAACACTTTTTTTTATTTATGTGGATAGCGAGGTGAGTGGAGGTGGAAAATAAATAACCTAATATATCTTAGGGTTTATAAAAAGCACCTAAGTTGATTTGGGTTTGAGTTATTTGGTTACAGAATGAAAATTAAGGTGGGGGTGGTGTGGGGCACACTTATAAAACACTACCTGCACTTTACTCTAGCCTACCACACATGGATCTCCATGCTAGGGTACCTGCAACATAGTAGATCAAAGACAACTAGGGTTAGTGCTATGTAAATGCAAAGAAACACAATAAACAATAAAGTAAATTCTGTTGCCTCCCTAGCAACGGCGCCAAAATGGTCGGGCGTGTTTTGCGTGTTAAAAATCGGGGTTATAAGTAACCCATAGTCATAGTTGCAAAACACGTCGATCAGATAAAATTTATACAAAAACTCCAAGGGAGTCCCAAGTCGAACACAGGGAGGCGACGTTTACTTTATTGAAGACCGCACTTCAGTTTGTTTATTTTTGATATTTTAGGGTTTTGTTATTTGTTTTGTATATTTGAAAGAAGAAGACAAGAAAAATGAATCACAAGAGATTTAGAACAAATCTGATATATATCACTTCCAATGTCAATTACAATAAACAATGAAAGCATAAAAAGAGAAGGGGGTCAGAAGAAATCTCCCAAAGCGGTTATTTGGTGAGACGATAGCGCTTGGAGGAAGCTTGGACAAAAGAGGTGAGGAGTAGGATGATGGAGGTCAGAAGCAGGAGGACGTCGGGTTGAGGAAAGCTTCGACGTGGCTCCAGAATGGAGGTGTGAAGACGGAGATGATCTGCTACCAGAATGGAGGTAGGAGGACGGTTCCAAGGCAACCTATGAAGGGCGATGGGAAGTTCAAGGAGTAATTTTGGTGGAGCAGAGGTTCACTATACCAATAGGCGCCTTGGGAGCTTGAGAACAAGCTCTAATGGAGTGTTGGTAGGCTTGCTACAGCTTAGGAGTAGGTGGGAGTAGGGTAGGTAGAGATTGCTTGGAAGGGAGGGGGTGTAGGTCCTTTTATAGTGGAGAAGAGGCAAAAGATAGATATAAGACCATTAGTGACATCCAGGCCATTGCTGGAAATGTCACTGTAAATAGCTCATGCTCGCTAGCGCCCACAGCTGGCTTTGCTGACATGTAATGAATTAGCGACGGCTGTAAATGTCACTGTAAGTCCAGCTCATGTGTCACTGTAGGTCAAGCCCATGCATAGCTGGCTCTGCGCTCCCCCGCCTTTGCCGTGCACGCGTGCACCCACCCACTAGCACTGCGCTGTGTCCATGCGCGCCTGCGCGTGCACACGCGTGCGCACCCACGCTGCTGCACGCGTGCAGTGTTGCGTGCGTGCGCATGGGCGCCCTAGGCTGCGCCACATGGCGCAGGCTGGGCCGTCCATCTTCTTCTTGTTGTAGGGGCTGCTACAGAGGTCAGATTGAGTCGATTTTCACGCCGTTAGGTTGCGATCGTCGACCCGAATCCATTCGCATGGTCGGTTTGTCATTTGAAGTGTCGAATTATGTCACTTAGTCCCTTGGTCGTTGATATTCCTCGGAGTGCATATGGTGCGACGGGACTCCGATCGAGGCAATTTCAGAGGCGTTGGACTTTCATCATCGTCTTGTTCAGATCTGTACTGTCGGATCGTCAATTAGAGGCTCCAAAATAAATATCCTTCTCTCCTAATCACAAAAAGGATGCAATTAACCTAAATTATATAGAACTACTCTAAATATGGAATGATGCATGCTATGCAATAATTTTAACATGAAATGCAAATCTAAGCCTAGGAACATGCATGAATAGGCATTTTACCCTCAATGAATGTGTTTATATCAAATATGAGCAAATAGATTATCCCTTTCTATTTTTGGCTAATCAGCGGGGATTCATTCTATTGCTAAATTGTTTGCGATGGGTGCAAACCAAGGGAGGGTGGCGGTAGCTAAAATGATTTCATTAGGGAATTGATTGGGGGGGTCATTATGTCATTCGTCATAAGGTGAGAGAGATGGTCTGCCACTACATTTTGCGATCCTGCCTTATCCGTGATTTCCAGGTCAAATTCCAGGAGCAGCAGGATCCAATGGATAAGGTGAGGTTTCACAACTTTTTTTGTCAGCAAATATTTAAGTGCTAAGTGGTTGGTATATACAGTGGCATGTGACCCCAAAGATAAGATCTAAATTTTTCTAGGGCAAATATAATAGGAAGAAATTCTTTTTCAGTAACTATGTATTTCCATTGTGCATCATTAAGAGTATTGCTAGGATAATAGAACACAATGAGCTTCTTGCCAATTCTTTGCTCTAGAACGGCCCCCGCAACAAAATCTGAGGCATCTATCATTAATTCAAAGGGACTATTCCAATCAGGCCCCTGCAAAATTGGTGCCTCGGTAACTTCCATCTTCAACCTCAAAAAACTCTCCAGGCATTTATCATTGAAATCGAATGGCTAGTCTTTAGTAAGAAGCTGACTTAAGGGCTTGGAGATTTGGGAAAATTTTGTATGAATCCATGGTAGAAACCCACATGACCTAAAAAGGATTTGATCTGTTTTACAGTGGTGGGCGGTGGGAGCTTAGATATAGCATCTATTTTGGCTTTATCTACCGCAATTCCTTATTTTGAAATAACATGGCCCAGGATAATACCATCCTAGACCATGAAATGACTTTTTTCACAACTGAGGACCAGATTGAATTCTATGTATTTCTGGAGAGTCTTTTCAAGGCTCTTGAGATAATGGTCAAAAGAACATCCAAAAATAGAGAAGTCATCCATAAAGACTTCTAATTATTCACCTACCAGGTCCGAAGATATTGCAATCATACACCTTTGAAAAGTCGTAGGTCTGTTACAAAGACCGAAGGGCATTCTTTGAAAAGTAAAGGTTCTGAAGGAGCAGGTGAAGGTTGTTTTGTCCTGGTCCTCAGGATGAACCGCTACCTGATTACAGTCAGAATAACCGTCTAGAAAATAGTAAAAATCCTCTCTGGCTAACCTCTCCAAGATTTGATCAATAAATGGGAGCAAAAAATGGTCCTTCTTAGTCGCGGTGTTTAATTTTCTGTAATCAATATACATGCGCCAAGAAGAGGCTGTTCGAGTGGGTATATTCTCCCCATTGTCATTGGTGACAACTGTTAGTTTAGCTTTTTTGGGCACTACTTGTGTTGGACTAACCTAAGAGCTGTCAAAAATGGGGTAGATGATATTTGCATCAAGCCACTTAATAATCTCCTTTTTAACCACCTCCTACATATTAGGGTTCAAGTGCCTTTGTGGTTGGCGGGAGGGGCGAGAATTGTCCTCTAGGTATATACGATGTGTACAGTAGGATGGATGAATACCCTTAAGATCAGAAAGGGTCCAGCCAATAGCTTTTTTATATTTACTGAAAACCTGGAGTAGTATGTGTTCTTGCGCCCCAGTAAGTTCAGAATTTATGATCAGGGGAAAGGTCTAATTTGGACCTAGGAAAACATATTTAAGGGAGTCGGGAAATGGTTTTAGTTGCAGTTGTGGGCCCGGCTCCAAAAGAATTTCTGCTTTTCGGGTTAGTGGTGAAGTGAAAGTGAAAGGATCAGCTGGAGTGTTAGCTGAATGTGTGGTTAGGGTGGAAGGGTGGGATGAAGTGGATTGTTTAGGAACCGTGTTAATGGCAAAAAAGGAACCTAAATGTGAAATCTGCAAAGTTTCCTCCACTATATTTTCCATTTCTGAATCTGAGTCATCAAAGAAATCAGGTTCTTGGAACCTCCTAGAAGCTTGGAAAATATCTAGGGTTATAGATTCATCACCACACATGATCTTCATTTTACTAGAATCACAATCAATATTTGCACCGGCGGTGGCTAAGAATGGTCTTCCAAGAATTATAGGGGCAAACTTTAATTCTTCTGGTACCTCTATGTCATGGACTAAAAAGTCTACTTCAAATAGACAATTTCTGACCTAGAAAGGACATCCTCAACAATTCCCCTTGGTTTAATTGTAGATCGGTTTGCTAATTGAAGAGTAACCTCAACAGGCTTTAATTCTGCAATCTTAAATTCCTCAAAAATAATTGTGGTGATAAGATTAATTGAGGCACTGAGATCTAATAAGGCACGATCAAAAGAAGTATCATTAATGATTACTTGAATCAGGGGAGTGCCTGGATCTTTTCTCTTAAGAGGCAGTCGGCTCTACACAACTGAACTAACTGTCTCGGGAAGGATCACCTTTGCTAAGTTTCTAGGATACCTTTTTGGGGTACACAAATCCTTTAGAAATTTTACATAGGCAAGGATGTATTTTATGGCATCTAGGAGAGGGATGTTAATTTCAACTTGCCCAAATAAATCCATCAATTCCTTATCAATGGGATCAGATTTCTTCCTTTTCATATTTTGTGAAGAATGGAGGGCTTATGGAAATGGTCCAAGGTTTCGCTATTTTGCATTATTAGGTTCCTAAGCGGTGTTAGAGGAAGATGGGGAAGAGTTGATCTATTGTTCATTGAAATGAGTTTCTTTAATAGGCGGGGGGTCTTGAGTGGTTTTCCCGTTCCTCAAAGTAACTGCTTTTGCAGTCTGGTTGTTTCTAGGATGAGGATGGGAAGCCTGATTGTTATTGAAACATGGGAAATGCTGAGGTGCTGGTTGAATGGGTTGACTGGGATATCCACCTTTGAACTGATTCCGTTGATTATTTGGGCTGGGCATGGGTTGGGAAGGTAAATTCCCAGCAGGTCGATGACCAGGAGTAACCTTAACTTGGTGTTGCAACTTTGTAATCATGCGAGTTACTTCTATCATTTGATTCAGCATACCTTGCAGAGTTTTCATGATCTGAGTATTAATATCTTCCTGGGATGGTCCAAGTTGATATGCAAGTTGCCCATAATTCCCAAAATGATTTTGTTTGGGAAATGGAATCGGGTTCGGGTTTTTCCAGGGGTGATTCGGGTTGGTCCTCCAGTTTTGATTGTAAGTGTTGGAGGGGTTTCTAAACTACTCCTGGAGAGCATAAATATTTTCTGTGGTGGGATCAAGAATATTTTGATTCAAATAATCAAAATTCCCAATCAATTCTTGTGAAAAATCAGCAGAAAATTGCTGACCAGCAGGTGTGGCGTCAATATTATGTGGATTTTCTCTTCGGAGAAGTTGTGGAGTGTTAGTATGTGGAGAGTTAAAGTGTGGAGCATTAAGGTGAGGAGCTTGCTTGTTTGTGAGCTTTTCTTCAATTTTTTTCTGGTGAATTTGCATTTGGTCCAGTCAATGAGCTAACATATATAGATCATCCTGAGTGACTGGAACAGAGGTGGATTTGGAGTCATTTTCATTAACTCCATGTCTGGGTTTTTGAGTTCTACAAAAAGTGTCCATTGAAGTCATATTAAATGAGTTTTCACTCATTTCTCAAAGCGGAGAAAGGCACTTTAGGCATCTTTATTAAGGAAATTGCCCCAACATGAGACATCCACAAATCGCTTCAATTGATCTTCTAATCCATGATAGATGGTCTCCACTAACTGCCATTGCGGAATTTCATGGTGTGCACAACTTAAAAGTTCTTGGAATCTTTCCCAGGCTTCATGGAGAGGTTCTCCAATATTTTGTTGAAAGGTCATTATGGATCTTCTTGAAGCGTTAGTTCCACCTATCAAAAATTTTTTTCTTCTAAATGCACTCTTTAATTGGGCCAAGTGGTGATCGAGTGCCCAACCATTCTAAACCAGTGTGAAGCTTTATCTTGTAAAGAGAGAGGAAAAAGTCTCATCAACCGCACATCTTCCTGCACATTGTGTGAATGAGTGGTTTGAGCGAGGACAATTAATTCCTCGAGATGACAAAAAGGATCCTCTTTTGGAAGACCATGGAAATGCTTAATTAGGTCAAGAATAGCTGGTTTGATCTCAAAATCCCCTTATGGTATGATCACCCTGGGACTTTCCACATTGTTGGAAGGATCATAGAAATCCTTAAGATAAACGACAAGCTACTGGCAAGGTGGTGGGTTTTGCCCTTGGTTGGCTAGGTTCATCACAATCCTAGCCAAATTCTATTGATTTTGTTGTAGCCAAACCAAATGGTCGACCATAAAGACAAAGGGGTTTGTATTTTGAGTTTGGATTTGAGGGCCACCTGGCCCTACACGAATTTCTAGTTGGTCCAGATGAGGGAGGTTAGGGATGGGCAAGTCAGCTTGTGGGTTGGCTAACGAGTTAGAAGCGAAAATAGAATTTTCTTTTTTGGTTTCTTGGGTTATCCATATTTTTAGAAGAGGAAGGAGAGGAAAACATAGATTTTCTGGTGTAGGAGGCAAAATCAGATGGTCCCTCAAGATGTGGTTTTTGGGACCTTCACTCGTGCATGCACTTTTTGTGGAAGAATTGGAGGGGAGGAGAAGCGAGAGAGATGAGAGAAAGTGTGCAATTCAAACAACAAATTCTAGACCTAACTTAATTGTGACTCCCTAAAAATAACCTAAGACTTGGTCTACATAGGAAATAAGTAATCACTAGTGAATACCCATTCTGTCAACAAATCTAGCAAGTTGTTTAAGGGGAGGTTTGGGCCTAAGCATTTCCTATGAAAATCCCAGGTGCTTGTACAGACCCACGCCTGATCGTTTGACATGGCCCATCAGCCCGAACACCAGATATAGATGACAGAATTGATATCAACTAAAGAGAACTTACAACCTGGATAGCAAGCCTAAGTAGATGAAACCTTAGGGATCAAGTTGCTACAAATTTTAATTAGGTTTAGGATACTGAAATGCACTTGGAATGTGGAGGGCGTTGATTGGGTTATTGCACTTTTATTTCTTTTTTTTGTGTGCGTGTAGGAATTGGAAAGTGGTTGCAATTAAAAAGCAAGTTGTTACACAATTTCTTGTATTTTTGTCTTTTAGGATTTGGTTTAATTCAATGTATTTTAGGGTTCCTCTTTTTAAATTTTCAAAGAAGTTTGAAGCTCCACAATCAAAGGAAAAATAAGTTGTATTGGGGATGGTTAATTTCTTTCAATGTGGGTCTCTAAAAAGAAAGAAAGAAACCTTAATCCAATTATCCCTAAGATAGAAAAGTATTACCAATGAATTATTTTTAGAATTTTTGTATTAAGTAGTGGTCCAAACAAGTCAAACAACACCACTATTTTGAACAAAATGAAACAAGGATTCCACAAAAAGATATTTTTAAGATTTTAAGAATTTATTTGATATTTGCTTTGAATTTTTATTTGTGCTGGTGTCAAAGTTCAGAAATGATACCCGTGGGTAATTTGTACTACCACTGACCTCCAAAAATTTTTATGAATTTATGTAATGTGTAGAATTTTATAAGGATTCCATAAAGCTCAATTTCATAAAAATAAGCTAAGTAGAAAAAATCTAGAAATTTGCGGATAGTAGCAACACAGGAAGAATAAAGGGTGTAACCCCTCTGTAGTCCATGAATTTTTAAAAATTAAATACAAAGTCAATTGATCTAAAATTTGGAATAGATGTTCCTAACCAGAATTGGAACAACTATGTGAAATGTTATGATTTTAGGAGGCCTTTGGTGTCGAGAATTAATTTTTCAAATTTGGACAGAAATCTATACCAGAAAAACAAAACACCAACACTTGAATTGGAGTGGTGTTTATTGAAGCATACAAGTAAAAAATGGATTTTAAATTTCACCACTCCACTTAATTAAGTTGTTTAGGGTCCTAAAAGCCAAGTTTGGTGTGTTGTTGGTAGTTTTTAGCGAATTAAATGACCAGAAAAGGGAACCGACTTGAAAATCCGCGGGAAGGCAAGATATTGCAGGTTTCTCAGAATCCTGCTTTCTTCTCACAATGCCTACACACATGAAAGAAAAAGATAAAAGGGGATGAGATCCACTTCAAGCAAGAGAAAAGTGACAAATGCAAAGCCGTGCCTCCCCGGCAATGGCACCAAGAAATGATAGCGAAAATACGCGGCTTGTTAAAATTGTGTTTTAGTTGTTGTAACGTGTAAATTCATTTCGCTTTTCAAATTTATAAAACCTAGATAGGGAAGTATCTAGGGTCATCCAAGGAGGCAACTATTAGGTAAATTAATCTCTTGCTTGGAAATGCGGAAATCACCTTTCTTTTTTGTCTTTTCAAATATATATTTTTTTATGTTTTTGAAATAAAGGGGCAATCGCAAGATGGAGGTAGAAAAAGACTAAATCTAATTTAACTACTAGTTGACAAGAAAGACCTCTTCTCAAGCCCACCCTAGGTGCATGAAGGCCTAGGATAATTGAGAAGAGGGAGTGAAAGTGCTAAAGAAAAACTAAAGTAAAGAAGACGATACACCAAGTAGAAAAGGCAACTTAATATTAGGTGGATTTCTATTTTACAAAAGTAGTAGAAAGCTTCTACTGCAAAAAGTAAAACTACAAAAATTAAAACACAAATCCATGATGATGATGGTGAAGAGGGAATGCTCCTTGCACCAACTGTGGCTACTCCCTAGTTAAAAAGGGTCCTCCTCTTTTTCTTAAACTAGAGATAGTCTCCTCCTAGCAAGCCCTTGAAGGGGGTGCCTTCTCTTTCATAGAGTGGGTGGCTCCCACTCCAAGAATTCCTCCTGAAGGTGGCGTGGACCACCTTTGATTCATCCTCCAAGGGTGGTAGCATACCACCCTCAAATCCTCCACTTCCTAGGGTAGGCATGTACCCTAGGTTGTCCTCCAATGTCAGGCTTCCTTCCATGGTTGGCGTGTGAGTGCGCAGCAATCATAGGTCTTAATTGACCAAAATTATGCTAGGACTTAGCATAAGTTAGGGTAATTCATGCATGCATATGCATTGCTAGCACCTTTACTACTTTCTTTTAGCTATGCATAAATAATGCTATAATGTACTGATTAGGTACATTATGTCAATTGCAGGTAATAAGCTGATCAGAAGCTAGATTTGTAGTTGGATCTAAAGCTGGATAAGAAGAATAAAGAATAACTGGTTTTGCAACAGAGCTGGAGTGGAAGAGCAAGATTAGAAAATAATGTAAGGGAGTTAAGGTATGCTATTCTATCAAGTAGGAATAAAGCAATAAATTGTGAAGAACTTAGGTCCACCCTAGCCCTAGGATAGCATAGAAGCCACCCCAAGCCTTAGCCACCCATAGATTAGGTCATCGCACCCTAGGAAACCTTAAAACCCTAATTCTAGCCTCTATTTGGATGGCCAGATTAGTTATAGGACATCAAGAACCCTTAGACAACTCCTGCACACCTTAAATCCACTTCTACAGTGTTATTGGACATCCAGACACTTGGTCAGACGTCTAATTTCTGTAGAATACCTAAGACAGAACCTAGAATCCCTCCTGACTCTGATTGGACGTCCAGACAACAAGTTTGGACTTCTAATTTTTCACTATAAGACGTCGACACCATTATTGGATGTCCAGAATAGCCCTCCAGAACCTGTTTTGAGATTCAAGCCTTAATCTTGGATCTCTAGGTCCCTAAACCCAATTCCAACCCCATAAAAACCTAAATTAAGGTGCCCTAACCATAGTACATCACCTATTAACCTCCCTAAGAACCTAATTAGGTCCTCACTAAACCTAATTGACTTGTATATTAGTCAATTTCATCAGCCTATTCAATTGGACTCATTGAGTCAAATTGAGCTTTGATCTCAGCACACATTATCCATTTGGACTCAGTAAGAGTCTAATTGACCTAGACCTGACTTAATTAAGTTATTTTACTCTCAATTAAGTTTTCACACACCCAATTAAACTTGTATTAAGTTTAATTGCACTTTACCTTAGTGAATTAGGGTTTACAACCCTAATTTGAGACCTACCTTGACCAAAACCCATTAGAACCTAACCTAATCAACCTAGCCACCTAAGTTTCGACCCATACACACCCACACACACCCACACAAACCATAGATAGGAAAAATACCTAGCCTAGAGTTCTCTAGAACTCTCTACCATGTGTTGTTGCTTTGATTGCTAAAATTAGCAACCAAGAGCCATTCAATTTTTTGATCCACATTTGGTGGATCTATAAACCACCATCCATCCTCTCTCTCTCACTCTTGCATGAGCTCCAACCAGAGGGCTCTGTATAGAATTCCATAATTCTCTAGAGAGCTTCCCTTAGGTCTATAAAAAGACATAAGGGATGGCTATTTGCACCCATCCACTCTTGCTTCCATTTAGCTTAGGTTCATTCCACATCCACTCCACCTCCATGTCCATGAGTAGCTTCACCATGACCACCACCACCTCCATGCCAAGATGCTGGATGACCTCTCCAACCTCTCTCCAAGGGTCGGCCTAAGCACCATTGGCCGCCCCTCCTCCTCTCAACCACTCAAAGGCCATCGGAGCCACCTCCGAATGCCCTTATTTTTGCTAGACTAGATTATAGTTCTTCTTAGATTTACATGCTTTATTTACTGCTTAGTAGTGTAGCTCTTTATTCTCCACCAATGTTGCATGCAAAATCCCCCCATTGATTCATGTATGCACTCGTTTTCTGGTAGCGAGTTATTTTATTTCCCTGTACATGCATTCGTCTACCTGTGCTCTGGAACTCTGATATCATCGTCATCTTTTATATAAATATATATGTTGAAAATCACCATGTTCCTTGTTATCATCTTTTAGTGTGATTGAAGTTGCATGTTTAATTACTATCTTTTGGCAACTAACATGTCGTACATCAATATGCAAATCACCATAAAACGGCATAAGATTTTAAGCAAGTAGAGCGAAAGCGATTGATTTCAGATTTTCATTTTCATAAACGCCTCCCAGAGACGAACAACCGGGACTCCAAGTCTCGTTATCTTTATAAATATATCTGTTTGATCGTATTGCGCTCTATACTACGATGCTTTTTCTAATAAAAAATGTCCTCTACGGTTAACAACAAAATGGCACCACTGTCGGGGAGGCAACATCATTTTTTTTTTTCGATCTCTACAATTATCATGATAAATCTTCCTCTGCTTGTCTTTTGATGTGTTGGAAAACAGGGAAAAATGGGATCTGTGCGCACAAGTGCGGGAAAAATAAATACTGGGTGCACATCATATCTTTCTTCATCTAGGTTTAATTTGAACCTTAGGTTAGATTTCCTTCTAGCAATTTCACTTGAAAAAAAAAAATCCTATTTATTTTCATGAAAAAAAGAATAAAAAAAATAAGGTAGTTAGAATAGGTTTCCCTTTTTGAATCTTACGATTAGTTAGCTAGTTTTGAAAAAAAGCAAGAAAAAAAAAGAAAATTTGAAAATCTTTTGAATTTTTTTTAAATGAAAAAAATCATTTTGGTGTAAAGTTTGAATTTCAAATCCAAACACCTTTTCAAAAGATTCCCCACCACCCTCTAATTTTCGCCTAGGCTTCAAATTCTGATTTAAAAATTTAATTTCCAAAAAATTAATGAGCAAAAAATTCTGAAATTTGGGATGGACCTTCATTTTTAAACAACCTTTTAATCATCACCATTCATTTGAAAAAATTCTAAGAACAAAATTTATGAAAATTTGCGAAATGCAAGGGGGTTAGATTGATCCAAATTTGAAAATTTTCAAAATTCAAAAAGCAATTCTGAGCGATCCTCGAATCATTCTTGACTAAAAATGATGGGGTTTGAAAGCTGATCTCATTGGCTTTAATTTCAATATTTTATCAAAATTTTTTAAGGTCATTTGGTACCACTTCAAAGTAGAAAATCGATCGATGGTCAAAATTCCAGATCTGACCCCTTGACATTTAAAATTCTTTAGAAATTCTATTGAAATAGTAAAAATTGCAAAAAAATTATTCTCTAAAAAGACAATTGAATAAGGAATCTACTTGCGAAATTTCAACTTATTTGGTTCCAATTTCCGCTAGAGAAGTATTTTTATTTTTTGGTCTGCTGAAAAAAAAAAACCTAGAATTCCATGAACCCTAGGTTACATCTTTAGGGTTATATTATAGTGACCACATTTGGGCTAACATAGACTTAGTCAAGTCTAGTGTTTAGCCAGTGAGCTTGGTCACCTTATTAGCCACTCACCATAAACCCCAACTGGAGAAAAATGGGTTGAAACTAATTTCAGAACACGTAAACAAACCCAAATTCGTTGTCGTACTTCTCGGTGGTTTCAACCTCTCTTTTCGAACCTGGTGACTAAGTTTGGGGGGTAGTGTCAAACGACCGCTGCTCGGGGGTAACGGAATCGAAGGTGTGAGACGAAGGAAGAACCTTCCCCTTAGTTCCCTTGTAACTAGACTGGCTGGGTTAGCTTGAGAGGCGGGAATTACTTTCAGTCGGTTGAACAATGAAATTTTTCTTCAGGAATTAGAACATTAAATGAAAAAGATGGTCATCTAGTCATAAGGACCATCTGATTGACAGGCCCTTAGCCTTGTCTGGCTGGTTGCACCAACTTAGGGGTTGGTTGGTGCATGCGAGGAAGGTGGTCACTCAGACCTCGATTAGTTGAACCTTGGGAGCTGCTTCTAATGAGGCGAGTCACTTCGCCCGGGCCATCTTCTCCCCCACCCTCTTCTTCTATCTGCTTAGCTGCAATGGCTAAGCCTAGATTTGGACCTAATCATGATCCAAAAGAGCTGGACCCACGAGCATATCTGAGAGCCCGAGTCACTGAATTAGCTTAACCTTGGGATCAGAACCCAAGGTGGCGAAGATGACTTTTCGCTTCTCCTAATCTTTCTCAGGTTAACGAAATGGTTAACCTATATCCTAACCCTTGATATTATGACCCATACTAGTTGATCCCTCAAAGGACCACATCTTATAACCAAGGGTATGGATTTTACACTCTTGCTTCTCACACATGGAATATGCATAGACCTGATTCACCCCATGTAACCCTTGAAGAACTACCAGTGCATATGCAACCTCATTATAGAATACAGAGAGCTACAGCTCGGACTAAGGAAAAGGTCGCATCCTATCTACATGAAATCCAAGCTATCACTGAGCTGAACCAAAGACAAAGCTGGATTCCGTATCAACAAGCTGTGATGGAGCTCCTTTAGGGAACAACAGGGATAACAAGGTTAATTGGACAAAATCAGGAAACTCAAGAACTACTAATTTTGAGATATCAAGTGGAAAATAGCCTTGAAGACCTAGAAGAATCTGAAATGACTATGCCGGACGGACACAGGATATTCTCGGGAGCAGATGCAGAAAGATAATTCAGGGAAAGAAGAATCCAGCTTGGATATGAGATAAGAGCAGGAAATATTCAGAATGGGTTCTTCTGAGAACTCCATTCAGGAAACTGAGAAAGAAAGGACTAATATCTCTAGGATTGAGCCACAATTGGATTATCCTAAAACCTAGGAGATACCTCTTGGGTTAGATAACCCAACCGTGATAAGGGAAGTAGATCCATTTGAGGATATGGATCTTGAGGAAAACATTACATGTGACACTACTAATCAATCTAGGCCACTTCCCATTATAGGTGAACCAGTGCTATAGCCAACATCTTCTGATCTACACTCTTCTTTCACCTACATACCTAATTTCGATATTAGAGATTATGAGATGACACGTTCTATCCCTGATCTTGACATCTAAAGACTAGAAGTTGCTATGGATGTTTTGACCGAAGAAATAAATTTGCTACCTGAGGCAAGAATTACTGAGGAGCCCAACACATACGAAGGTGAAGCTTTAAGCAGAATGAGCTGGGGACACACCTACCATCCTAGTCAATCTAATGGATGGCTCGACTCTGAGACTGAAGAATCCTCCTCTGATGAATCGGGGATGAGTATTAATGAGGAATAGGTAATTTCTTATGAGAATTTTAGTGACCTCCCCACAGATCTTCTACTTTCACCAATACCCCCATATGATCCAAAGCCTGGAGAGAGCATGGTCTTTGATGTCAATTATTGTTATGGGGATCCCTATGACTCAAATTTTGGTTCTGAGATACATTTTGATCTACTCCCTCAGCAACTTCCTACTGAACTGTGGGACATGATAAATCAGCTGAATCAACATCATGATCCCCACTTTGATTATCCTCTATTTTCCACCACCACTCCACACTTTCTTATAGCTAGACTTTTTGGAGTAGGGGTGCATAATAAGTTGGTTCGCATCTCCAGACCACTGATTCCAGGAGCATACTAGCACATCTTTCTCTTAATCTTGATCGGCTCCTATGCTAGAACTGATACGTATGATTGAGCTTTCGCCCAGCTAGAGGTGTTAAACTCAGCATCTACCTCACATTCTGCCATCACCCTATACATACTCACTTTATACATAGCATATTTTTCTTCTAAGCATATTTCCTTTTCGCATATTACATATTGTCAAGTTGGCTGATGCTGAACGTTAAACTTTAGGAGCATTTCCAGGTGATTTCTACCCATTTACTCCCTACTGTATTTATTTTCTTTTATATTCATGCATGAGGACATGCAAGAACCTAGGCATGGTGGGTACGTACGACAAAACTGAAAATTTTTATGCTAACATTTAGGAAAACCTCAAAGCTATATGTCAAACTTACTTTTGGAACCTAAATAAAAAAAAATAGACTCCATCTCCAATGCTCGCATTAGAGCTAAAAATTGTCCGCAATAGCCACTTCCGAGTCACCCGCTCACCTTTTGTTCTAAATTTTGAGTGAAGCTGAATGTAACCCAAAAGGGAAATTTCATGAAGTATGAATATATGAGGTTACTTGTTTATAGCATATATACATAGTGCATCCATGAATAAGATTATCTTATTAAGAGAATGCATTAGGGATTTTATCCCCTAGTTGATTCTTGTAATGTGGAATCTAGTACAATTTTTCATACACACATAGAATTTGCAATGGATTCACGGTGAAGGCTGATAAACGTCTTTAGTCTATCGAGAAGAAGCAGTGCTTCTTCTCCTGAACCCCTGGACAGTGTTTTGGGAGTCAGGCATATTTTCTTCCAAAAATCCACCAAATAGCGTGAGATGAGAGTAGAATGTACTGGTGCTCTAAGATTTGTGCAAGGAATACGAAATCCTAGATAATTAGGTAATGATACTCAAAGATTAGGCATAGTTTTCACTCTCGGATCGTACGTATACATCTTTGCGTGAAATTTTCAGAGCCACCAAATAAGGCAAATGCGCGAAGTGTGAGTTTCCATAAAACTAGGGCTAGGGTGGATGAATATGACCATTCTTTACAGAATCCTCGATTGAAGAAGGGTATTAATGTCAAGGTAAAAAATGCACTGTCCTATCTATCTCTCCCGGTGTCGTGAGTAGGCACTTCCACCAAATAAGCCACCCAATGTCTCTTGAGTACCATCAATCCCTAATAATGCCTCCTTAATAAAGTTCATGAATGTATGCTAGATTCTGTTGTGTTAAAAGAAAAAAAATTATACATAGAAAAAAAAAGGAGGAAAAAAAATGAAAAAATAAATAAAATTGAAAAATAAAATAATTATAAAAAGAAGAAAAATAAAAGAAAAAGATTGTGTGAATATTTAGTGTTTATTTCAATTGCATTGAGGCAATACCACCAAATAAATTTGAGATCCACCAAATAAGGCCTTCACCTATCTTTCTGCGTTTCTGATCACCCAAATACTGGCTGAGAAATTCCAACTTAGTGCTAGGGTTATGGAACTCAATTAAAGTGTTAATGCCAAGTAAGACCACCAAATATGGATCATACGTGAGAATCTAGTGAGATTGTGAGCTCTATGGAGAAAAAAAAAGAGAGTAAGAGAGAATGAATTCAATGAAATCGGAAAAGAGCATAGTTTTCTCATCTTTTGCTGAGTTGAATTACTTGATAATCCGAGAATCTAGATTCTGAAGTACTAATCTCTATTTAGCACCAACTGAGAGTGAACCACCAAATAAACACCTATATCCCTCAGACATTCTCTACCTAAGCTTAAAGCCAGGTGGAATTCATAGAATATCTTGAATACCCTAAGTGAAGAAGTCCGCCTATCCCATTAGAATTTTTACTAAGGGTCAAGTACAGGCTATAGAGGTGAATTAGTTTTGCACTCAAATCCATTGCAAAAGCTACATAGCTACACTTTCACGATTGCTTGGATTTCTACAGCATAGGATGAAAATAGAAAGGAGAAAAATCTCTAGGCATATACTTGATAAAATAATCAATCACTTAGGGACCCTTCTAAGAATAATTTAATTTTTCTTCTACTAGGGACTAGCAAGAATTAGGCATGGGGGTATGATTGCGGAGCAATCATAGGCCTTAATTGACCTAAATTAGGCTAGGACTTAGCATAAGTTAGGGTAATTCATGCATGCATAAGCATTATTAGCACCATTACTTCTTTCTTTTAGCTATGCATACAATAATGCTGTAATGTACTGAATAGGTACAATATATCAATTGCAGGTAATAAGCTAATTGGAAGCTGGATCTGAAGCAAGATCTAAGGCTGGATCTGAAGAATAAAGAATAACTGGTGCTGCAGCAAAGTTGGAGCGGAAGACCTAGATTAGGCAATAATGTAAGGGAGTTAAGGTATGCTATTCTATCAAGTAGGAATAAAGCAATAAATTGTGAAGAACTTAGGTCCACCCTAGCCCTAGGATAGCCTAGAAGCCTCCCCAAACCTTAGCCACCCTTAGATTAGGTCATCGTACCCTAGGAAACCTTAAAACCATAATTCTAGCCTCTATCTGGACATCCAGGTTAGTTATAGGATGTCCAGAACCCTTAACCAACTCCCGCACACCTTAAACCCATTTTTGCAGTGTTATTGGACGTCCAGACACTTTGTCAGACGTCTAATTTCTACAGAATACCTAACATAGAACCTAAAATCCCTCCTGACTCTGATTGGACGTCCAGAAAACAAGTCTGGACTCTGATTTTTCACTATAAGACGTCTGACACTATTATTGGACGTCCAGAACTACCCTCCGGACCCAGTTTTGAGATTCAAGCCTTGATCTCGGATCTTTAGGTCCGTAAACACAATTCCAACCCCATAGGAACCTAAATTAAGGTGCCCTAACCCTACTACGTCACCTCTAAACCTCCCTAAGGACCTAATTAGGTCCTCACTAAACCTAATTGACTTGGGACTTAGTCAATTCCATCAGCCTATTCAATTGAACTCATTGAGTCCAATTGAGCCATGATCATAGCACACACTATCCAATTGGACTCAATGAGAGTCCAATTGACCTATACCTGACTTAATTGAGTTATTTTACTCTCAATTAATTTTTCACACACCTAATTAAACTTGTATTAAGTTTAATTGCACTTTATCGTAGTGAATTAGGGTTTACAACCCTAATTTGAGACCTACCTTGACCTAAACCCACTAGAACCTAACCTAATCAACCTAGCCACCTAAGTTTCGACCTATACACACCCACACACATCATCCACAGGAAGAATACTAAGCCTAGAGTTCTCGAGAACTCTCTACAATGTGTTGTTGCCTTGGATGCTAAAATTTGCAACCAAGAGCCATTCAATTTTTAGATCCACATTTGGTGGATCTAAAAACCACCATCCATCCTCTCTCTCTCACTCTCCCACGAGCTCCCACCATAGGCCTCTCTAGAGAATTCCATAATTCTCTAGAGAGCTTCCGTTAGG
Source organism: Thalassia testudinum (assembly GCA_037157565.1). Classification (NCBI taxonomy): domain Eukaryota; kingdom Viridiplantae; phylum Streptophyta; class Magnoliopsida; order Alismatales; family Hydrocharitaceae; genus Thalassia; species Thalassia testudinum. The sequence goes on from JAZHRO010000063.1 coordinate 20,151,328, forward strand.
TCTACAAAAAGACATAAGGGGTGGCTATTTGCACCCATCCACTCTTGCTTCCATTTACCTTAGTTTCATTCCACGTCCACTCCACCTCCATGTCCACAAGTAGCTTCACCATGCCACCACCACCACCATGCCAAGATGCTGGATCACCTCTCCAACCTCTCTCCAATGGTCGGCCTAAGAACCATTGGTCGCCCCTCCTCCTCTCAACCACTCAAAGGCCATCGGAGCCATCTCCGAATGCCCTTATTTCTGCTAGACTAAATTATAGGTCTTCTTAGATTTACATGTTTTATTTACTGCTTAGTAGTGTAGCTCTTTATTCTCCCCCAATGATGCATGCAAAATCCCCCCATTTATTCCTATATGCAGTCGTTTTCTTGTAGCGAGTAGTTTTATTTCCCTATACATGCATTCCTCTACTTGTGCTCTGGAACTCTGATATCATCACCATCTTTTATATAAATATATATGTTGAAAATTACCATGTTCCTAGTTATCATCTTTTGGTTTGATTGAAGTTGCATGTTTTAATTGCTATCTTTTGGCAACTAGGATGTTGTACATCAATACGTAAATCACCATAAACCGACATGAGATTTTAAGCAAGTAGAGCGAAAGAGATCGATTTCAAATTTGTATTTCCATAAAAACCTCCTAGAGACGAACAACTGGGACTCCAAGTCTCATTATCTTTATAAATATTTTTGTTTGATCGTAGTGCGCACTATTCTATGATGCTTTTTCTAATAAAAAATGCACTGTACGATTCACAACAACGTGGGCACAAGAGAGAAGAGAAGAGGGGAAGTTACCAAGGGGACAGGGTATCCCCTTAATCTCCTTCTTCTTCTTCTCTTGACCTTATATGTAGGTGGAAATATGGGTAGAAAAATTGTAGCCAAGGGTGCCCTTTAATGGTGATAGTTGGGGGTTTATATAGAAGTGGTGATGGGGTAGGGCAAGTTAATGGATGAATGGCTAGGATGGGTTGTAGAGGGTGGTTATAGGATCCAAGGGTTGATATGGATGGTGCCAAGGTGGAGGGTTGCATGCGTTTTGGCTCCTACACTATGCAGGAGCTAGGGTTAAGGGTAGGTTAGGTTTTGTATGGTGGAGATGGAGCAATGTCGTGGTGGTAATAATATGGAGGGAGCGGATAAGTTGGCACCATTTGTAAGGTTGTGTTAGGTGGTGGTTAGGATGTTGGTGCCAACTCTTTTGGGCTTAAGGGTTAGGATTGGCGTGGAGGTGAATGAAGGTTTAGGATGAGGCCTTTAGGTGGTGATTATATGGTGGAGGGTCTATAGGTCATTAGGCTACCTACTTAAGGACAGGTTTGGTTGATTGTATTGAATGGCACCTTTCTCTGTTTGATTTTCCCTTCTGTTTCAGCACGTATTCTTCCATACTATACACACAATTCTAATCCTACCCTCGTACCACTACTTATCCTCAAGATGATTATCCCGACTCGACTTATGATTACCCATCACTAGCTGGGATAACTTTGATTGGGAATATGATTTCGGACCTCAATGTCCAGGACCTAACCCTGGACATTATGATCATGATTATTATCCTTCCCAGAGCTACACATATTATAGATCACCGTCCTCTTGTGAACAAACCAAGCTAATCTACAATTAGGAAGGATATAACACCTACCATCCCCAGGGTTACACTAAATATAGGTCACCACCATTCTTTGAACCACCTAAAACGACCTACTATCAGGGAAGACCCCAAGAACCACAATTTCTTGATTCCCCTTGTTTTTAACCAAACCCACCCAACCATGAACCAAACCATTCAATTTAGGTGAACCAGGTCCAAAATAGGGTGTTGGCCAACTTGAGAAACACTATACAATCTTTAGAAGCTCAACCAACACCATGCACTGGAGAATTGGAAAATATGATCAAAATGATTGATCAGCTTAATAGTTCTTTATTGGATTGGCTCAGAGATGTTAAGGATAGGGGCTCAAGTGAGTTTTTACTTGGGAAATTATCAAGATTGAGAATGAAATTCATGGTTGTCATAGTCTAATCTTGGGATGATTCCCAGGACGAACCCCCTTCAGGAGAGCCAATGTCTGAACCTGCTTAGGCACCTATTGAGGGGCACACATTTTCTGAAATCGGGGATGACCAGGTTGGGCTAGAGCAACAAATCGAGGATGATGTGATTTTCTCACCCAAGATCTCTGAGCCAGGGAGCGAGGAAAAATAGGTTTCTATAGACCAAGGAGCAACATATGATTTTGAGACATATATAGATGAGGATAAAGGATTCTTTAATTCTGAGGATGACGAATCTCTTAGTGAAGTCTCACTTGACGTTAAGGAAAATGATTTTAGTGGGACAAACGAGCTCAAGGAGCGTGACGAACCATTTGATATCCTGATAACTAAGGATTATGATCTGACTATGGTTGACATGGTGGATTCTGATCCTATTATAATAGATGATCCAATCGGTAGGCCTAATCTTCAAACACACTCCAAAGAGATGATTGATTTTGATTTGGAAATGATTGAATCCAAGTCAATTTTGATTCAGCAACAATTGTTTGGCACAGATATCTTTGATGAGGTGTGCAACGATCATGAGGCCCCGAAAATCGAACACTTGATCTTGGAGGTTCGGAATTTGGAAATTAAGATTTGGGAAGTTAACTCTGGCAAAGATAGGATTTTTAATTTAAGGGTTCCTGTTGACCTGAAGCCACCTTCCTTCTATCAGGACCATTGTGATATCTTTTATGTGTAATCGAAGCTCAGAATAATTGACTATCTTTCCAAGCTGAACTCTAAGTGGACACCTTAATTTAATGAATTAGATCTACCTATTGTTTGCCATTTTAGACTTGGGTTGCACTCCACAAAGTCGAAGGCCTGACTTCACAAGCACAACAATCTCCGCTTCTAGGTGATTTTCATTCAGAACATTAGAACCACTCGACCCTAGGGCATGGGTCTGCACCACAACTTGGTCCACATCTGTGAACCTCTTCTGTTGGTGGGTTTTAAGATCAATATTTTAATTCTGATCCTGACCTGTACTTAGGAATTCCTAATTTCGTCTTTATTTGTATATTATGCCTAGTTGAAGGCATAAACTTAGCACGTGTGTATACTCCTTTCTCTCTACAAAGCCAACCAATTGTCATGAAATTCAGGTGATATTCTATTTATTCTGCCCTTTTCATGTCTTTATTTTTACAATAAGGACATTACATCAATTAGTCATGGGGGAGTGGATAATTAATCCTGAAATTATTTTGTTTGCTTCGTGGAATTTCTTTTATTTTCTTTACAAAGGAAACAATCAAATTCAAAAAGGAAAAAGAAAAATTAGAGTTAGGAGAAGAGAACCTAGGCATTAGAAGTTGTTAACTTAAGGAAATGATACTTTATGACTTGAACACTTAGACTCTTCAGGATTTCGGGCTTAGTCATCTCGAGTATCCACTAAAATGTGGACTTGTTCTCAAGTCCTTGCCACGTTAACTTTACTTTAATATGGCTAATAAATTGGGGTGATAAATACGTGACTTATTAACCCGCCATCTGATTTGAGAGGAGTTTAAGTCTAAAGCATCTACATGCTATTTCCATTGACTCACTTTTAGACGATTCTAATGGAAATTGCATAGCTAATGAACCCTCTAGGGTGGTATGGCTGGGAAGTTGTCGGTGGTAATAGCTCATTGATGGGTTGTCCAAAGCCTAGCCACATGACCATTCTTTTCCTACTGCCTTTAGGCAAATCTTAGATGAAGGAAGCTACATACATTAAAATAAAAAGAAAAAAGAAAAAAAATATAGAGAAATACCTAAAAAAAAGAAAAAAATAAATAAGCCACACTTCACGGCATGAGTATGGCTGGCAAGTGGTCGGTGGTAATAGCACATTGGCTGGTTGTCCAGAACTTAGCTCACGAAATGCACAAATAATTCCCAAAACACATAGAGAAGAAGCGAGGAAGTAGAATGAACCGGGGAGATATGCACTACGTTCGCCCTTGTGTTGACCCCATAAGAAAATAAAAAGAAAAGTAGGGAGAAAGCTACTGGTTGAACAGATAAGCCTTTAGGCAGAATTTTTTAGGTCACCTAGGGTCATAGAAACTTGAAGTCTGTTTTAAAGGTCAACTAGTGAGTATCACTTTTTCACAAGATGCTTAAAACTTAAAGTACTTTTTTAGTCTTGGGTAGGTTGGGTAGCTGTAGAAAGCTACATCGAAACTCTAAACTCAAAAATCCAAAAACGATTAAAGAAGAAGAAAAATGGAAAAAAAGCATCTTCCCTTTTCAAAATAAGGCAAGGACTTCGGTGGTCTACATTTTGGCAGGCACCCAGGCACTGTTGAGTCTTCGTAGCTTAGGTCATTAGTTGAAAGTTTCTAATGTAATCAGCAAATCTTGCCTAAGTGATTAGACCCTAATTTGATTTTTACACATAGCATTTAGTTTGATTTTTTTTTGGACTAGCAAAAGATAGACATAGATTGTTTCTCTCTCTCTCCCCCCTCTTATTTTGCAAGTACATTAGTTAGATAAAGTTTTTTTTATCAGATCTCTTTCTTTATAAAAATATCAAAACAAATCATAAATGTCAAAAATAATAAAAATAAATAAAATCAAAAGTGCAGATTTCACAAACCAAACGTTCGCCTCCCTATGTTCGACCCGGAACTCACATCGAGTTTTGATATAAATTTTATCTAGTTAGCAAATTTCCATGCAATACGACAATGGGTTTCCAACTAAAATCTTTTCGTATATGAAATCATGCTCACTTGACCTTCATTGACCAAATCCTTGAAAGGTTAACTAGGCAAAAGTATTTCTATTAAATAGACGATTACTCAAGATACAACCAAGTCTATCCATCGCAAGGATCAGGAAAAGATGACTTTCACCTGTTCCTACGGAACCTTTGCATTCTGTAAAATGCTTTTTGGCCTTTGCAATGCACCTACTACTTTTCAAAGGTGCATGCTAGCCATCTTCTCAGACATGGTGGGAGAATTTATGGAAGTATTCATGGAAAATTTCTCCATTTTCAGAGATTCTTTTAATTCTTGCCTAGCCAACCTAGAACTGATCCTTAAGAGATGCATCAAAACACTGTTAGTCCTTAGCTGGGAAAAGAGTCACTTCATGACAAAAGAAGGCATCATCTTGGGTCATGTAGTCTCTGAGTGGGGAATTGAAATGGATCGAGCTAAGATGGATGCTATCTAAAAACTTCCCCCTTCCACATTAGTTAAATTCCTTGGTCATGTGGGATTTTATAGGAGGTTCATCAAGGACTCTTCTATTGTTGCTGGACCTTTGAGCAACCTTCTGGCCAAAGACATGCCATTTTATTTTGAGAATCGTGCCACAAGGCATTTGATTTTCTTAAAACAGCAGTCACTAGTGCACCAATGTTGCAACCAACAGTCTCGATAGCCCCATTTGAGATCATGACCGATGGTTCTGATTATGTGATCGAGGTTATTTTGGGTCAGAAGATAGATAGGAAGCCCTTTGTCATCTAGTGTGCTAGCAAACCTCTTGACGAGGCCCACATAAACTACACTACTATAGAAAAACAATTGCCAGCTGTAGTATTTGCATTGGAAAAATTTAGGGCTTATCTCTTAGGTTCTCATGTCATTATCTATACTGACCACTTGGCCTTGGGGCATCTCTTTGCCAAAAAGGATGCCAAACCACAGCTCATCTGATGGATTCTTTTACTTCAAGAATTTGATCTTACAATTAAAGATAAATTTAAGGCATAAAATGTGGTGGTGGATCATCATTCGAGACTCCTAATTAATTCTTGTCATTTCGATATTTCGATTACTGATTCTTTTCTAGACGAGACTATTCTTACAGTTTCAGGTGTCCAAACCCCTTCGTTTGCAGATGATAAACACGTATAAATTCATTGTAAAATGCTTATTTGTGATAGTTTCTAGGCTTAGCACTACATATCATGATATAAATATCACATAGCATGCATCATTCTGCATTTAGAGTAGTTGTTTATATTTTAGGTTAATTAGGTCCTTTTTATGGTAAGGAGAAAAGAGGATTTATTTCAGGGCCTCGGATGGACGATCAGACCACACGGATTTGATCAGGACGACGATTGGAGACTAATGCCTCTGAAATCTTCCAAATCAGAGTCCCGTAACATCACATTAAGCCCGAGGAAGACCAATAGTTGGGAAGGGGATGCACGAAGTCGCTCCACACGACACAAGGGAGGGGTTGCTGCAATGGTGCAAATGCTGGCTTACAAAGGAGAGGCGTGGGTTCGAATCCCCGTAGCCCTGCCAATTTCCAATTCCACCAGCCACTCAGCAGCACCGACGCAGCGTACGCATACGCGCATGCCAGCGCATGCTAGCATGAGCGCGACATGGGTGCGCGAAACACGTAGTGCCAGTGGAGCGCACGCCAGCAGGGAGGCATGCACATCTTCAGCGATGCACCTTTGGTGACGTTTGCAGCTGTCACTAATGGTTTGTGCACGCCAGCAAGAGGATTTGATAGGCAGATGTTCAGCAACGTTCATGGACATCACTAAAGGCCCGTGTGCGCCAGCAAGAACAATTGAAGGGCGGATATTCAGCAACAGCTGTAGCGACGTTTGTGGACATCAGTAAAGACCCAGATATGATTTTTGCCTCTTCTCCACCACTATAAAAGGACCTACACCCACTCCCTTCCAAGAATCTCTACCTACTCTACTCCCACCAACTCCCAAGCTCTAGCATGCCTTCCAATTAGCCATTAGAGGTTGTTCTCAAGCTCCCAAGGTGCCTATTAGTGTAGTGAACCTCTGTGATGAGTCCATTTTAATGGAATAATATTATGCCTAGGTAACTTTAATCATACCGTTTAGGTGGGTTAATAGCTGCAATTAAGTTGTAGAATATTTGTATGCATCATGATTTAAGTTTATAACATTCTATAACTTAATATGTAATGATTTTGTTATTTTTATGTGCAGAAATTATATTTAGAAAGAACAAGGGTAGGGGAGCAAATTTCCCCAACAACTGGCGGCATCTTTTCCCTTTCCAATGGCCATTCTCAACAACCGCTGGCCTAAAGAATGCCTCCCCAACAGTCTCCTACCAAAATTTGAAAAGGGATTCGAAAATCCCTTGATTGGTGCATGTGGGGATAGAGAGGAGTTAAGGAGAGGAGGCGGGGTGCACTGTGGAGGGCCATCTTCCCCCTTGCAGGGACTGCTTCCCAGCGTGCACTGTGGACCAGATTCTTCATCTTCCCCCTATGCCCGCTCCTTCTCCACCTTGCACGCTCACAGGCATGCACCTTCCTACAGCGCACCAAGCCTGCACCTACACAGCATCTCTCCGTAGTCGACAAACACCACCCACCGCGCCATCACACCTCCAGCCAAGTCCCTACAGTAGGCCTGCACCCGCTGCAGCACCACCCAGTGCTCCCTCCAGCAGCGCCCACAGGCGCTGCGTGCAGAGCACACCTCCTCGCGTGCCCGCACCTTCCAGCACCCGCAAGTTTGCCTCCCTTCAGCTCATCCTCCTTGCATTCCCCTACTACAGGCGTGCCTTCAATCTCCCCACAGGCTAGTGCCCTACTATAGTGCACTGACACCCGCACGTGCCTCAACCATCAACTCTCGCCTAGACGCCTGCAGACATTGCAGACTACCTCATCTTGCATGCTCCCTCCTCTAGGCAGCCAAGCGCACCCGTACTCCCACGTTTCACTGCCTGTAGCCAGCGCATTCAACCTTCAGCAGCGCCTTCACTAGCCCATGAGCACACCCTCCAGCAGCTCCCCGCAGGCGTGCACCTCTGCAAGTGCCTGTAGGTATCCGCCTTACGCGTCTGCAGACCCATGCCTCTATCCGTAGGCACGTGCACGCCAAACACCTCCTGTAGCCACCGCCTTCAACCTTCAACAGAACCTTCACGGCAGCAGCAGTCTCCTCCGCTGGTTGGCTACCTCCGTCGACGCCGCAGCCTCCATCGGAGAGCCCTCATCCTCGCCAACCTCCCTAGCCTCTCCAACGACCGCTGGTGCACTATATCTCGTGAGGAGGAGAGAGAGAAAATGCTTTGTTTTGAAGTTAATTAAAATTTACAGTCACTGCCATCGCCATAGAATTTGATTTTTTATCTATTATTATTTTATTATGGCAGAATTGCGCATGCACACTCATATTTCCTTATAATTACATGTTATTGATATTCACTAGTTTTAAGATAGATTTTGGGATCAACATGTGCACCGATTCTCTCTAGTATATGACACGTGAAAATTACACAAAATCATCATATATTTATTGAAGATTTTGGTGAGGGAAAACTACACATATACCATTATCTATTTAAGTTATTGCGAATGTACTTTCATTCGCATTTTATGTCAGATTTGAATAGGGATTTCGCACTTATCCGAAAGAACATAAAATAATTAAGAGTTTATTGCATAATTGTCTCCCTGTGGACACGACCCGCTCTTCTGTGAGTGGTTAGTTTCATTTTTTTTTATTAGTCGATTTTTCCACCACTTAAATACTACAACGTAGAGCGGAAAGTCGGCTTGTCAAATTGGTGCTGTTGTCAGGGAGGCAATAGACGCAATAGATTCACGTTATTATGTTTTGAATATTATTAGTTGCGCAATCATCTAATCATTTTTCTTATTGTGTGAGGAATCTGACACGATGACAAGGCGTAGCAAAACGACGACAATGAACCTGAACGATGCGCATGGCGGAGACAATCCTTTTGGTGGACCTTGACGCCACCTGAAGGCCAGAAACAAGAACACGTAGGCCTTGATCCCACACACATAGGCTTACAGAGAAGCCAATTTCTGATTTAGGTAGTAGATCTTAGTTAGATTTAGTTAGATAGACATTATAATTTAATTTCTATCTTTTGGACCTTTGTCGGGTATTTTTGGGAATGAGTTCCTAGTGCCACTTTATTTCTTATCACTCTTGTATGCGGGAGCGTATTTTCGGGAGTGTGTTCTCATTTATTTAGATTATAGGATTATTTAAACTATTTGAACTGCATTTCGGTTAGTTAGTTACATTAGGTCTATTTGTTATTATTATAAAAAAAAAAATAATTTCGAACTGCCTGTTTGAAGCTACATATCTATATGATGACCATCTAGGCCTGAATGAGCAGCATCTAGTTTATTTTTATTGCATTGTAGTCATACATTGCATGAAGAAAGTTAAAGTAAGGCACGTCTTTTCTTGAGCATCAATTACCTGTCATGCATATGCATTGAACCTAAATCTAAGACCACTAAAGTGTTTGAATCAAATTAATTCAATGGCCACATTAAAAAAATTGGGACTGTTAAGAGGTTGGACTTTGAAATCTGTGACTGAAAATTGTGTGCAAAAGGATCCTGTTTGCAGAATTTCAAAAATCAAAACACGATCATATGCTTGCACACTTGAGACACTGTGCACCTCACACATAAGGTCACTAGAGAAATTTGTACCTCTCCTCCTTTGCACCACAAGGGAAGTTAGCTGGAAATCAACAAGCCTATCCACCAAGTTACTTTGGTTCCTCGTGTGTGGGCTAGATTCGAGACTTCCATCCCTTGCGAGTAGGGTATAGGCACCAGCGAAGGTTGGCCTATGAAGTGTAATTTTTTGCAAATCTTGTTTGGCCACCAACTAAACATATAACTCTAAGACCTACAATCTACTAAAAACAGATCCCGTTGAATTTGGGTTTGCTTTGACAATAGAACTCTTTGAGAAGTTTTCTGCTTATATCCTGAATTTTGCTAAATCCTAAGAGAGTTAAAATTGTTTTGCTTAAAGAAATGGATTACTCTTACTCCTATCATTCAGATTATTAGAATCAATACTTCCCATCTTTTAATCAGGATCCCATTCCCCGAACGTATCCATCCTTTGATGGGTACATTGACAATTCAGGGGATCATTCATATTCTTATCCTACTGGCCGATAACTCCCACTTTTGAGCAGAGCCTAGGAGAGGGATTTTCCAATCTTGAAATCCCTACTTCCATGCAAACACCCAACCTTCCCACCCTTCATGATTTTCCGTATCGAGGTTGGACCGATACCCCTAGGCAACAAGAGCTTGAAATTAACTATCCTCCCCAACATGATAATAGTAGCCTCTCCACTTTTATGATAGAAATGCAAAAATAATAAAAGGAAGTGATGGAATCAATGGGAGAGATGTTAAAGAATAGTCAACAATTAAATGAAGAAATAAGACAACTTAGCTACACGCTTCCCAATAATCCTGATCCCCACCCAATAGACCATGATCATGAAAATAATTCTGAGGAACCTAATGACAATAGGGATCCAATTTTATGTAGCTACCACTTATACTCTCCTAATGAGACACGGCCACAAGAGCACAACGATCATAGAGATTATCCACCTGAACAATATTAGAGTGAAAAGCAAGGGAATATGGTACTTCTTGAGGACCTTGACCGCAATGACAGTATTCTCTTTATCCCTACCAAACCAGGTCAAGGTTATATTGTTCCTATCACTTCCTCTATTGATTATTTGGTGGAATCCCATTCTACCCTTAGTGAGCCTACTCTTGACCTCCACTTAGGGAATCAGCACCTACCATTCAATATCCTGAGGATTCAAATGCACCCAATGAAGGTAACCCTAACGGAATAGAGGATGATCAATTCTGGTCTCACGGATATGAAGAGTCTAATTCAGAAAATGAGGATGCCCCAATAGAGTAACCTGGACTGAAAATCTGGAATGAACCACAGGGTAATTATTTTGAGGATTTACCTCCAGAAGATAGAAATAATATGATTAAATCTAGATTCCTCCCTTCTTTTGAGAGTCATCCTCCATCAAATCAGGAGTTGCTATTAAAGGAGGAAAAATAAAATAATGAGAAGTCTATGGGAGACTCTCGGGAATAGAACACTTCAATTGAGGATTTATACCCTGAGAACAATAACGAATTCAATGATATAGGCTTGCACCAAATTATTAAGACTGATCCTCCTTTAGAAATAATTGAGGATACTGATCTAACTCCTAATGAATCACATATACACCCTGACAAATATTTGAGAGAACAATTTGGGGATGAGCTGAATGATAATGATTCTTACATTTTGACCCTGCCATCAAAGAGTTATTTGGAGTCTACCCTTGATTCAAATATGACTCCGATCATTAATACTAGGCATGATAACTTGAAGTTGTCTACAACTAGGGAATATACACAATCTGAATCATTGTTGGAATTGGACCTGACTAAGCCCTCGTTGGACTTAACCATTAACTTCCAACACTACAAACAACCCTTATACTCCCTAATCGATCCTTGTCTCAGATCCCTGGTCATGTACATTCTTTCTGGAGAATATATCAGGCCAGTACATCTTAGGGTAGAATGGTGAGTATGGATTGATGCATGTACTTTTACTCTCTCCATTCATGGGTTTGAACTAATAATGATTATATCTTTTAAAACCCGTCCTGCTTTGGAGGATCCTTATTATCCTCCCTTATTCCGTTTCGAGAGGCCTCTTTTCTATTCCCTTTCTTATTCCTAGACCTCCCCAGGTAGCCAACGAGATTTTCTATTTCCATTTCTTCTGGCGAGCATTTGGAATTACATTGCATCATCAGCTCACCAACATCTGTGGCTACCTGTTTTCTAAGCCTGCATTGTTACGCATATTCTTAGGGCCTAACCTTGTTTGTTTGGAACCAGACTTATAGGTTCCTTCTAAGTCTGGTTGCTGACAGAAAATGCAGTGCTTGTTGGGAGACAACCCAGTGGACCGTGTGATGTAAACACATTTACACTACTTAAAATGTCTATTTATGCATGTTCTTAAGCATAGGATTGCATTTCATGATATAAATATTGCATTACATGCATCATCTTGCATTTAGAGTAGTTTGAATAAAATGGAGGTTAATTGTCTCCTTTTATGTGCTTGGACAGGGCAAATATTTTATCGGGGCCTCGGATCAAAGATCCAACCGTATGGATATGATCAGGGCGACGATTGGAGTTCAACGACTCCAAGATCGCCCTAATCAGGCATCCGTAGCATCAGATAGAGATCGGGGAACCCTAGAAGATCAAGGGCCAGGATGGTGTAAATCCGCACTTCAGATGGAAAATCCGACCACACGGATGAATTCGGATCGACGATCGCAGCCGAACGACACAAAAATCGAGTCAATCCGACATCCGTGGCACCATCTACAACTTCCAGAAGATGGACGGCCAAGATGGCGCCACGTGGCGCCATCTCAGCCGCCCAATCGGCCGCAGGAGTCCTGTGAAGACCACGCAACGTCTCCTCTCCGCCGTTGGATCTCGATCCAACGGCTGCGGTCGCGCGCGTTTAAAAACGTCCGCGCGACCATTTCGCCCGCGTAGCGCAGCGGCGACGCAGCTGCGGGCGAAGCGGAGGTCGCGGGTTCGAGCCGCGGAGAGGGGGGCGAAGGCGCGAGCGAGCGGGTGCGCACGAGCGTCGGATGAAGATCCAATGGCCGCGCGCGCCCGATAGCGCCGACGCGCAATTGGACGCCCTGGTGGGCGCGCGATCGCACGCGGGCGGCGCGCTACGCAGCGGGCGCGGGCGCGATCTAAGCCGTCCGATCTCGCGATCGGACGGCTGAGACGACGCGGACGTGCGTCTGCGTTACGCGCGCAGGTAGCCGAGCGGGCGCGCGTGGCGCGGCGGCGACGGCGACGGCGGGGCTTTAGCGACGGTTTTATCCGTCACTAAAGACCCCTTATTTATTATTTTGAAGATGTAATGTCCATTTTGCCCCCACTCCTTGCAACTATAAAAGGAGACCCCCTCCATACGAAATTTTCATCCCTTCCTTCTCCTCTCTACCTCTCCAAAGCTCAAGAGAAGCTTGTCCCACACCCGGGATGCTTCTCGCGAGATAAAGTCCAAATTTTCGTCCCCCTTCGGAAGTGGATCCCGCGACGACGACGGCGTGCTGCTTCGTTCCCGTTCTTCTGCTTCGTCCTCCTTCGTCCCGCTTCGTTCTCCTTCGTCCAGGCGTCGTCCCGTCCGGCTCGTCCTCCAAGCAACCGTCGAGGAGGATTTCTCTCTCCCTATTCTTTTTACTGCTTTCTAATATAGATTTACTGCTTTCTAGAATAGACTATTCGTCCTCCGAGCGATCGTCGAGGAGGACATTTCTCCCTCCATTCTTTTAATGCTTTCTAGAGTAATTGTTTTATATTTTCTAGTTGTAACGAATGAACTCTTTTATGATTAATTTCTTGTCTATTCTACATCTCATTTTAATTTCCATGTGTAGTATTCTTTCTCTCTCTCTTACTCCCTCTCTCTCTTTTATTTGTTGTAGATACTTAGATAGTTTAAATTGAATTTCTTGGTGACAAAATAAAAAGAAACGCGGAGTTTTTAAATCAAACGTTCGCCTCCCTGTGTTCGACCCGGAATTCTTATTTCGGTATAAATTTTATTTGTTGAACACGAATCCTTCGCTTTCGAACTACAACGACGGGTTTTTCCAAAAACCAAACACGTTAGCGTAGATTCGCGCGCTCAACATTTTGGCGCCGTTGCCGGGGAGGCAACGATCTTTGATTTCTCTTCACGTTTTGTAACTTACGAATCATTTACCTCACTTTTCTCCTTTCTTATTGTAATTGCAGGTATTCTTTTGAGGCAAGCAAAAGCAGTAGATTGGAGTAAAGTGCTGTGAAAGGTTTTGTAAGTTATCACCCATTCTTTCCCCCTCCATAGATTTCATTCGCCACATTGAATCCAAATTCCAATTAACCTAGGTGTTTGCATAAATCCTAGGAATAGTTTGGTTGTTTGGATTCTCACTCACATTCATTCCACCTTTATTTATAAAAAAAAAAAAAAGTAAAAAGATAAATTTTGTGGGGTAATTTTCAATAAATACACAATGTACACCCACATTTAAAGGCACCTAACCAAATTGATTTGTTTCTACTCAACTGGGTTCTGATCTGTGGGACCAGTACACATAAAGCAACACATAAAAGAGTAGAAATCATTCTAAGTTAACCATCTTTGTGTGCCCAACTTAGTGGTGCATTTGAGGCTAATTGTTTGAGTTGATTGGGCCGCACCACTTCAAATAAAATCAACTCATCAAGTAGCTGCCAATTAGGTTCAACTCTTAGGGATCTACCAGGCACTCCACATTCTTTTTAAACTTTAAAGGAAAATATCTTCACCTGTGCTTGCAAAACCTGGTGTGCCAATGAAACTTGATTGAAAACACCTAAAGTTGAATCCTAAAAGATACTAAGCAAGATTTGAACCTTAAAATTCACCACATCAAAAATAATCTTGCTTGAAAACCACTGGTTGTGCACGCACACACAAAGCAATCAATCATTAGGGGCACAACCCATTTAAAGGGCCCATCACATTCCAAAGCACATTCAAACCTAGCCCTAAATAAAACAGAGTAGACGTTGGCCTTAAGGATTGGACTCGCTCTTCAGAACTCAGAACGAGATTATTTTCGATTAGTCTGTTTCTACTGTTCAATCTGATGTCTAGCTAGGGGAGCAGAGTCAAACGATCGCGGCTGGGGGGTACACTAGGAACCGGAGGCGCAAGCCGAAGGAAGAACCTTCTCCCCAGTCCCTCCTTCTAACTGGTTGGATTGAACAGACAGAAGTAGATCAAATCGTTCCTTTATCTCAAGACGGGTTTTGAGAGTCTGTAGGTCTGTAGGCTAACCCATTTAAGGACAGGTTTGATTGTTTGTATTGCAGGGCACCTTTCTTCCTCCCGTATCTCATGAATCCTTCCACATATTTCACGCATTCCCGCTCTTTCCCTCCTGTTGTAAATTATCCTCAACATGACGATTATCCCAATTCGTATTGTAATAGACTATCAGTTAGTTGGGATAATTCGGATTGGGGATACAATTCCGGACCCCCGTGTTTAGGGTCTAACCCTGAACACTTTGATTCTTAATTCTATCCTTCTCAGAGTTGCATCAATTATAGATCGTCCTCCTTTCATGAACAACCTAATGCGATCTACAATCAAGAAGGATACACTGATCCTTACCCATCCTCTGATTTCACTGCCTTTAGGTCATCTCCATCTTATGAACAATCTGAAATGATCTATTATCAGGATGGGTATAACGAATCTCAATTCGTTAATTCCTCTACATTGATGTCAAACCCGCCCAACCCTGAACCAACTCATTTGGTTCAGGTTAATCAGGTTCAAGATAAGGTTCTGGCTAACTTGAGGAATATCATTCAATCTTTAGAAGTTCAGCCAATACCTTGCATTGAGAGATTGGAGCCCCTGATTGAAATGATTGATGATTTAAACAAGTCTTTGTTGGATTGGCTCCAGGATGTTAAGGATAAGAACCCGGGTGAGTTTCTACTTGGGAAATTAGCGAAATTGAGGATGAGATTCGTGGTTGCTTTGATTCAATCTTGGAATAATTCCCAGGATGAACTCTCTTCAGGAAAGCCAATGATAGAACCTGCTCAGGCACCTGTTGGGGGGGACACGTGTTACGAAGCTGACCAGATTGAATTAAAACAACCAATTAAGGATGATTTGATTTCTTCACCTGAAATCCCTGAGCCGGGTTACGAGGAAACGTATGTCTCCTTGGAACGCAAAGTGACAAATGATTTTGGGACATACATTGATACGGATCCTGATGGTGAAGATTCAAGTTGCGAAGTCTCACACGAGTTTTCAAATCACGATTTTTGTGAGACGATTGGGCCTGAGGAATCTGATAGATCATTTGATAGCCCAATAACTGAGGAAACTGATCTTATTAGGGCACACGATACAGATCCAGAATCGCATTTTCTGGAGGAATTAATTCAATGCCCTGATTATCAGTTACACCCTGTTGAGCTTATTGATGATTTTAATTCTGAGATAATTAGACCCAAGTCAATTTTGATTTTGCCACATCATCTAGACTTGGAGATTTCAGACGGGGTGATGAATATACAAGAGGTCATGGAATTTGATATGCCGAATGAGGAGGATAGGAGCTGGGAAATTCTGATTTGGGAAGTCAATTTTGGAGGAAATGGAAGATTGAGTCGAAGGGTTCCTTTTAAACTGAAACCATCAAATCAGAACCCTTACGACATTTGTTTCGAGGATGTCAAACTCAAGCACACATTTAACGATTATCCTTTTGAGCTTCAATTCTCTGTAACCCGACATTTTGGCCTTGGGTTGCATCCTCACGAATCGCAGGCCCGACCCCGCTTGCATTTTGATTTTAGGTTTTGGGTAATTTTTATCCAGAACCTAAGATATTCTCGATTATGGGGTGTGGGTCTGCACCACAATCTGGTCCACATCTGTGGACCTCTGCTGACAGGTCAGAGGATTCTTCTGTTTATTCTAATTCTGACCTGCACATGTGAATTCTTCATTTCTTTTCTTTGTATAGTGTGCCTAGCTGAAGGCACTAAACTCAGCACATATACAGTTCTTTTTCATTTTCATCTCGGAGCGGACCCGATATCCACGCAATTCAGGTGCTTTCTACGCTTTTCCACTCTGTTTTATGTCTTTTCAATACAATGAGGACATTGCATTAGATAGGCATGGGGGGGTGGATATTTATCTTTGAATTCATTCGTCAGCTCCGTAGATTTGTTTTATTATTAAAAAAAAAAAAAAAAATCAAAATTAGGAAAGAGAATTTGGGTTTCAGAAAATTTTCGATCTTAAGAAATACTATATTATGTTCTGAACACAAAGACCCTTCAGGTCTTTGGACTTAATCAGCCTATGTATCCACTAAAATGTGGATTTGTTTTTCGAGTTCTCGCCAACTTGAATTTTATTTTAATTGGAGTAAATAAGTTTGGGTGATAAGTACACGACTTATCAACCCGCCCTCTGATGTGAGGGAATTTTGAGTCTTAAGCATCTACACACTTTCTTTGCACTGACTCGTTGTTTGGCGATTTTAACGGAAATTGGGTAGCTAATGAACCTTCTTGGGTGATATGGCTGGCAAGTTATCGTGGGTAACAGCCCATAGGTAGGTTGTCCAGAGCCCAGTCACTGGACCTTTCTCTTTTTGCTGCCTTTAGGTAAATCTTAGACCAGGGAAGCCACCTACTTAAAAAAAAAAAAAAAAAAAAAAAAAAAAAAAATCAAAAAGGAGAAAAGAACAAAAAGAAATAAGCCACACTTCGCCGCACGAGTATGGCTGGCAAGTTGTCGGTGGTAACAGCTCATCGACCGATTGTCCAGAACCCAGCTCAGAAAATGCACTAAAAATTCCCAAAACACTTAGGAAGAAGCGGAGAAGTAGAATAAACCGGGGAGATATACACTGGATTCACCCTTGTGTTGACCCCGTTAAAAAATAAAAGTAGGGAGAAAGCTACCGGTTGTAAAGATACACCTTTAGGCAGAATTCTTTTTGAGGTCACCTAGAGGCGTAGAAATCCGAAGTCCATTTTAATTGCCGGTCAACGAGTCTATCACAATCACAATAGGATGCTTAAAACTTAGGGTTCTCATCAAATCTCGGGTGAGTTGAATGGCCGTAGAAAGCCACTCTTAAACCCTAAAATTTGAAAATCTAAAAAAAAAAAAAAATAAAATAAAAACAGAAAAAGAAATTTTTCTTTGAATAAGGCGAGGCTTGAGGCGGTCTGCATTTTGGCTGATACCCGGGCACTGTTGTGTCTTTAAAAGTTCAGTTCTTAAGTAGACAATTTCTTAATGATTGAAAATAACTCAGGTCCAAATAATCTAACCTAATTCTTTTATAAATAGCATATAGTTTTTGCTAGGGACTAGCAAAAGATAGGCATGGGGGTATGATGTAAACACATTTACACTACTTAAAATGTCTATTTATGCATGTTCTTAAGCATAGGATTGCATTTCATGATATAAATATTGCATTACATGCATCATCTTGCATTTAGAGTAGTTTGAATAAAATGGAGGTTAATTGTCTCCTTTTATGTGCTTGGACAGGGCAAATATTTTATCGGGGCCTCGGATCAAAGATCCAACCGTATGGATATGATCAGGGCGACGATTGGAGTTCAACGACTCCAAGATCGCCCTAATCAGGCATCCGTAGCATCAGATAGAGACCGGGGAACCCTAGAAGATCAAGGGCCAGGATGGTGTAAATCCGCACTTCAGATGGAAAATCCGACCACACGGATGAATTCGGATCGACGATCGCAGCCGAACGACACAAAAATCGAGTCAATCCGACATCCGTGGCACCATCTACAACTTCCAGAAGATGGACGGCCAAGATGGCGCCACGTGGCGCCATCTCAGCCGCCCAATCGGCCGCAGGAGTCCTGTGAAGACCACGCAACGTCTCCTCTCCGCCGTTGGATCTCGATCCAATGGCTGCGGTCGCGCGCGTTTAAAAACGTCCGCGCGACCATTTCGCCCGCGTAGCGCAGCGGCGACGCAGCTGCGGGCGAAGCGGAGGTCGCGGGTTCGAGCCGCGGAGAGGGGGGCGAAGGCGCGGGCGAGCGGGCGCGCACGAGCGTCGGATGAAGATCCAACGGCCGCGCGTGCCCGATAGCGCCGACGCGCAATTGGACGCCCTGGTGGGCGCGCGATCGCACGCGGGCAGCGCGCTACGCAGCGGGCGCGGGCGCGATCTAAGCCGTCCGATCTCGCGATCGGACGGCTGAGACGACGCGGACGTGCGTCTGCGTTACGCGCGCAGGTAGCCGAGCGGGCGCGCGTGGCGCGGCGGCGACGGCGACGGCGGGGCTTTAGCGACGGTTTTATCCGTCACTAAAGACCCCTTATTTATTATTTTGAAGATGTAATGTCCATTTTGCCCCCACTCCTTGCAACTATAAAAGGAGACCCCCTCCATACGAAATTTTCATCCCTTCCTTCTCCTCTCTACCTCTCCAAAGCTCAAGAGAATCTTGTCCCACACCCGGGATGCTTCTCGCGAGATAAAGTCCAAATTTTCGTCCCCCTTCGGAAGTGGATCCCGCGACGACGACGGCGTGCTGCTTCGTTCCCGTTCTTCTGCTTCGTCCTCCTTCGTCCCGCTTCGTTCTCCTTCGTCCAGGCGTCGTCCCGTCCGGCTCGTCCTCCAAGCAACCGTCGAGGAGGATTTCTCTCTCCCTATTCTTTTTACTGCTTTCTAATATAGATTTACTGCTTTCTAGAATAGACTATTCGTCCTCCGAGCGATCGTCGAGGAGGACATTTCTCCCTCCATTCTTTTAATGCTTTCTAGAGTAATTGTTTTATATTTTCTAGTTGTAACGAATGAACTCTTTTATGATTAATTTCTTGTCTATTCTACATCTCATTTTAATTTCCATGTGTAGTATTCTTTCTCTCTCTCTTACTCCCTCTCTCTCTTTTATTTGTTGTAGATACTTAGATAGTTTAAATTGAATTTCTTGGTGACAAAATAAAAAGAAACGCGGAGTTTTTAAATCAAACGTTCGCCTCCCTGTGTTCGACCCAGAATTCTTATTTCGGTATAAATTTTATTTGTTGAACACGAATCCTTCGCTTTCGAACTACAACGACGGGTTTTTCCAAAAACCAAACACGTTAGCGTAGATTCGCGCGCTCAACACCGTGTCAAGTGATGTTTTTCCTTTCTCCTCCTATTTTAATTTTATAATGGGGACATTGTAGGATTTAGGCATGGGGGAGTGCATTTGCATTTTAGGAAGTATTCATGCATTTAGGTTAGCATAAAAAAAAAAATTCTCTTTTCTTGAGCTAATAGGGTTAGCACTAGCAAAATACCTTTGTCATTGGAGGTTTTTGTTTTTGAATTATTTCTTAAGTTTAGAATCCAGTACATTTATTTCACGTGCACGTAGACTAGGTAATGGATCCTTGAGGAAAATCAATAAGCATTGGTAGTCCACTGAATCCTTGGACAGTTCATAGGGATTCAGGCATACTATCTTCCTGTAGATTCACCTCATATTTGTGAGAAGAAAGTAGAGAGATTACTGGTACACTAAGTCTAGTGCAAGGACTCTAAAGTTTTGGATAATTAGATGATGATACTCCAGTGTTGGGTATAGTTTTCACTCTCTGCTCCTATGTGCATATGTTGTGTGAATTCCTGAGAGTCATCAAATAAGGCAGATACACAGAGATTGAGTCTTAATAAAGCTATAACTATGATGGATGGTTACGACCGTCCTTCATAGAGTCCTCGACTGAAGGAGTGTAATAGTGTCAAGGGTCAGAAATACGCCTGTCCTATCCATTCCTTCCCGGTGTCGAGAATAGGCACTTCCACCAAATAAGCCACACAACTTCCTCTTGACCATCATCATCCCTAATAATGCCTCGTAAATAAAAGTCCGTGTCATGTTGTGTTGATTGAAAAAGAAACAAAAATAAGAAGAAATTAAAAAATAAAAAGGGGAAGAGAGAAAAGAAGAAAAAAAAAATGAAGAAGAAACAGAAAGAACACAAAGAAGTAATAGTTATATTACAAACAAAAAAGTCCAAGTTTATGATGTAACATTGTTTCTGAGGCAACAGAACTCCTATCGCATTCCACCAAATTTGACCCATACGTACCTTCTAGTATTTCTGATCGCCTGAAGATTGGTTGAGGACTCTAACTTAGTTGTAGAGTTATTAGGACTTTAATTGAAGTTTGGATGCCATGTAAGGCCACCAAATAGTGAGTACAATTTCTAAATTTGGCCAGATTCTTGATCTCAAAAAGAAGGAAAAGAGGGAGTTCCTAGGAACATCAAGAAAGCATAATTGTGTAGCCTCTCTCAGAGTTGACTTGTCTAATAGTCTAGAGATCTATAATCTGCAGTACTAGACTATATGTAGCACCAGATGAATGTGTGCCACCAAATATAATTCCATTCAATTCGATATCTCCTACCTAAGACAAATGCCGAGGTCAAATTACAGATTATCGTCTACTTTATCCCTAAGGGAAGTAGTTGCCTATCCCGACGCAATATTTACCTAGGGTGAAGTATGAACTTTCAATACGAATTGGCTCTTTCACTTGGATCTGTTACCTACGTTACCAGCACTTCACATTTGTCTGGATTTCTAAAATTTTGAAGTAAGAAAAGAAGAAATCTTTTGATTACTCCTATTATTTTTCATTTTTGCTAGGGACTAGCATATCTTAGGCATGGGGGTATTTGATGAGTCCATTTTAATGGACTAATATTACACCTAAGTAACTTTAATCGTACCGTTTAGGTGGGTTAATAACTGCAATTAAGTTGTAGAATATTTGTACGCATCATGATTTAAGTTTATAACATTCTATAACTTAATATGTAATGATTTTGTTGTTTTAATGTGCAGGAATTATATTTAGAAAGAGCAAGGGTTGGGGAGCAAATTTACCCAACAACTGGTGGCATCTTTTCCCCTACCATCGGCCACTCTCAACAGCCGTCGACTTGAAGAATGCCTCCTCAACAGTCTCTTGCCAAAATTAGAGAAGGGATTTGAAAATCCCTTGATTGGCGCACGCGGGGAGAGAGAGGAGTTAAAGAGAGGAGGTGGGGTGCACTATGGAGGGCCATCCTCCCCCTTGTGGGGAATTGCATCCCAGCGTGCACTGTGGACCAGATTCTTCATCTTCCCCCTGTGCCTGCTCCTTCTCCACCTTGCGCGCCCGCAGGAGCGTGCCTTCCTCCAGTGCACCAATTCCACATCTGCACTGCGCCTCCCCGCAGCCTGCAAACACTGCCCACAACGCCATCACACCACCAGGAAAGTTTCTGCGCCAGGCCCACACTCTCTCCAGCACCACCCAGTGGTTCGTCTAGCCACACCAGTTGGCACTGCATGCAGAGAACACCTCCTCATGCGCCCGCACATTCCAGCAGCCGCAGGTCCGCCTCCCTTCAGCGCATCCTCCTTGCGCACCCCTACTGCAGGCGCGCCTTCAACCTCCCCGTAGGCTCGCACCCTACTATAGTGCACTGACGCCCACGCGTGCCTCAACCTTCAACTCTCGCCCGGACGCCCGTAGACATTGCAGACTGCCTCATCTTGCACGCTCCCTCCTCCAGGCATCAAGGAACACCCGCACTCCCACAGGCGCGCTGCCTGCAGCCAGCGCATTCAACCTTCAACAGCACCTTCACCAGCCTGTGGGCACACCCTCCAGCAGCTCCCCACAGTTGCGCGCCTCTGCAAGTGCCTGTAGGCATCCGCCTTGAGCGCCCGCAGACCCACGCCTCTGCTCGCAGGCATGCGCAAGCCAAACTTTGCCTACAACCAGCACCTTCAACCTTCAACATAACCTTCACAGCAGTAGCAGTCTCCTCCACCGGCCGGCCACCTTCGTCGACGCCGCAGCCTCCATCAGAGAGCCCTCATCCTCATCGACCTCCCTAACCTCTCCAACAACCGCTGGTGCTCTCTCTCTCACGAGGAGGAGAGAGAGCAAATGCTTTGTTTTGAAGTTAATTAAAATTTACATTCACTACCGTTGCAATAGAATTTGATTATTTATTTATTATTATTTTATTATGCCAGAATTGCGCATGCACACTCATATTTCCTTATAATTGCATGTTGTTGATATTCACTAGTTTTAAGATTGATTTTGGGATCAACACGTGCACCGATTCTCTCTAGTATTTGACACGTGAATATTACACAAAGTCATAATATATTTATTGAAGATTTTAGTCAGGGAAAACTACACATATACCCTTATCTTTTTATGTTATTGCGAGTCTACTTTCCTTCGCATTTTATGTTTGATTTGAATAGGGATTTCTCACTTAACCAAAAGAATATAAAATAATTGCCTCCCTGTGGACACGACCTGCTCTTCTGTGAGTGGTTATTTTCATTTTTTTTATTAGTCAATTTTTCCACCACTTAAATACTACAACACAAAGTGGAAAGTCGGCTAGTCACTCTACCCACCAAATACTCCTCCAACTTCCCATCCCCCTTCATTGGTCACCTTGGAGTCGTCCTCTCACCTCCATTCTGGTAATAGATCAACTCCGTCTTCTAACCTCCATTCTAGAGCCACACCGAAGCTTTCCTCAACCCGATGTCCTCCAGCATCTTACCTCCGTCGTCTCGCTCCTCACCTCCTTCGTCCGAGCTTTCGCCAGGCACCGTCGTCTCGCCGAACAGCCGATTCGGGAGATTTCCTCTCACCTCCCTCTTTTTTTATGCTTTCATAATTCATTGTAATTGACATTGGCTTGATATATATATCATATTTGCTCCATCTCTATCATGTGATTTATTCTTCTTGTCTTTTATTTCAAAAATACAAAAAAAGATAACAAAACCCCAAAATACAAAAAAGAAACAAAACGAAGCATTGTTTTCAAGTAATGTAAACGTCGCCCCTTGTGTTCGACCCAGGACTCCCTTGGAGTTTCGGTATAAATTTTATCTGGTCGACGTGTTTTACGACTATGATGATGGGTTACTTGTAACCATGATTTCTAAACAGGCGAAATATGACCCGACCAGCAGACATGGTAACTTATTTGGCTGTTGGTAAAATCCCCTAGTATTGAACCAAGCAACAATGGGATAGATTTATATCTGAGGCCAAATATTACTTCAAGGATGACCCTGAACTGTATCGTATTGGCTCTGATTAGATTATTTGCCGATGTGCCCCAGAGAATGAGTTCCAAAGCACACTTGAGTTCTATCATGAATCTACATGTGGCAGACATTTCTCTGGGAAAAGGACGACTGCAAAAATTTTGAAATCTGGATTTCATTGGCCATCTTTATTCAAGGATGCGAAAGAGTTCTCGAGGTTGTGTTCCTGATGCCAGGCACTCAGGATCATAGCTAAGAGGGGCATGATGCCTTTAAACCCGATTCTTCCTATCAAAATTTTTGACATTTGGGGCATCTATTTCATGGGACTCTTGCCCCTTCATTTGGACACCAGTACATTCTCGTTGATGTTGACTATGTGTCCAAGTTGATTGAGGCTATTAGCACTCGAACCAATGACCACAAGGTGGTCATTTATTTTGTTAAGAAGAATATCTTCAGTTGGTTTGGAATTCTGAGGGTCATCATCAGCGATGGTGGTACTCACTACACCAATGCCCAGTTCCATAATTTTCTGCCAAAATATGGGGCGAATTACAAAATTTTCACACCTTACCACCCCTAAATGAATGGACAGGCCAAGATCTGTAATTGGGAGATTGAGAACATCCTGTAGAAAACAGTTAGGCTTTATAGGAAAGACTATGCTCAAAAGCTTGATGATACTCTTTCGGCCTACTGTATAATGTACAAAATGCCTATCGGCATGTCACCGTTTCGTCTGGTGCATGGTAAGGCATGCCATTTACTCATAAAGATTGAACATCAGGCATTCTGGGAAATGGCAAAATGTAACTTTATTTTAAGTTTATCCAGGAAGACCAGGAAACTCCAACTATCTGAGTTGGAGGAGCTTAAAAATGATTCATATGAGAATGCCATGATCTATAAGGCTAGGACCAAAGCTCTTCATGACCAACTGATTTCACGCAAGAGCCTTGAGCCGAACCGGAAGGTCTTGCTCTTTGATTCTGAACTTATGCTCTTTCCTGGTAAGCTTAGGTCAAAGTGGAATGACTCGTTCATCATTGATCAGATACTCCCAAATGGGGCCATTGAGATTTTTAACCCAAAGAGGGGTAATTCTATCAAGGTCAACGGACAATGTCTGAAACCTTATGTTGGCTGCGTTATTCCAGAACACGTCTCAGACAATGTTGCTTTAACCTTGATCTGACTTCTTTTACTAGACCCTGCCTAGCCGATGGAATTAAACTCAGCATTTATATAGTCTGACTCAAAGCTGACCAAAGCATCATGGAATACTGGTGATATTTTTCCATTCTAGCCTTTTCTCATGCCTTCTATTTTCAATGAGGACATTACATAATCTAGGCATGGGTGTGTTGATTCATTTTTTTATCATATTGTCAGCTTTCTAGATTCCTTGTAAAATTTGCTTATTTTTCCCTTTTATTTAAAAAAAATTAATTAGGAAAAGAAAACTTAGGCATTAGAAATTTTCAACATTAGGAAATAATACAGTAGGACCTAAACACTTAGACCCTTCAGGTCTTCGGGCTTAATGAATCCTGGGTGTCCACTAAAATGTGGACTTGATCCTCGAGTCCATGCCATTTGAAAATTCATTTCTAATAGGTTAAAAAGTTGGGGTGATAAGTACACGGCTTATCAGCCCACCCTCAAATTTGATGGAACTTATAGTTTAAGTATCTACACACTCTTCGCATTGACTCACTATTCGACAATTTTAACGGAAATTGGGTAGCTAATGAACCTTCTAGGGTGGTATGGCTGGCAAGTTGTTGGTAGTAACAACTCATCGGTCAGTTGTCCAGAGCCCAGCCACATGACCATTCTCTTTCTGCTGCCTTTAGGTAAATCTTAGATCCTACTTAAGAAAAAAAGAAATACCCAAAAAGAAAAATAAATAGAAAAGAAGTGAAAAAAATAAGCCACACTTCATCACACAAGTATGGTTGGCAAGTTATCAGTGGTAATAGCTCATCGGTCGGCTGTCAAGAACCTAGCTCATGAAATGCACATATAATTCCAAACACTTAGAAAGAAGCGGGGAAGTAGAATAAACTGGGGAGATATACACTGGGTTCACCTTTGTGTTGACCCCATAAATATAAAAAGCTAGGAGAAAGCTACCGGTCGTATAGATATACCTTTAGGTAAAGTTCCTTTCCAAGGTCACTTAGGGGTGTAGAAACCTGAAGTTCGTTCTGATTACTAATCAGTGAGTCTATCACATTCACATAAAAAGATACCTAACACTTAGAGTTCTCTTTGATTGTTGGGTGGGTTAGGTAACCATAGGAAGCTACGGCTACACTCTAAAAAGAAAAAGAAATTTAGAAAAGAAGAAAAGGAGAATGATGTTTTTGATTTTGAATAAGGTGAGGGCTTGGACGGTCTTCATTTTGGCAAACACTCGGGCACTGTTGTGTCTCTATAGTTCAAGTCCATAGTTGAAATTTCTTAGTGTTGAAGAATAAATATTGCCCAACTAGTTTGATCCTAATTCTGTTTGTAAATATCATATAGATTTTCTAGGGACTAGCGAAAGATAGGTGATAAACACATATAAATTCATCATAAAATGTTTATTTATAATAGTTCCTAGGCTTAGCATTGCATATCATGTTATAAATATTGCATAACATCCATTGCATGACATTTAGGATAGTTGTATGTTTTGTATATTAATTCCTTCATTTTATATGGCCTAGGGGCAATGCGACATCCATACGGGCTTCAGATGAAGAATCCGACCGCATGGATGTATTCAGAGCAACGATCACAGTCCGTCAATGTGAGAATGGCCCAGATCTGAGCTCTATAGCACCCTCAACAAGAAGAAGAAGATGGATGGCCCAGATGGCACCACATGGTCCCATCCAGCCTGCCCAACACCGGCCTGCAGCACCACCCAATTCCTTCCTCATCTGCACCCTTGAATTCTGGCCATTGGATCAAGATCCAATGGCTGGGAAGCGTTTGCACCAAGCTGCTCCTCGCGACACAAGGGAAGATCTAACACAATGGTTAGAGCATCGGTTTGCAAGGGAGGAGCATGGGTTCGAATCCTCGCAGCCCCCCCAATTCGCAATTCGGTCGGGTGCATAGCAGTAGCTGTAGCAGCGCATGCATAGTGGCAGTGCAGCGTGCGCACGCATGTGCATGCTAGCGCACAGCAGCGCGTACACAGCAGGGTGCTGCGTGATCAGTGCGCGTGATAGGTGGGCCGGCGTAGCATGGGGCCAAGCGCAGTTGGGGCTAGCTTTCAGCGATAGCTAGGCTAACCTATAGCGATGCTTACAGCCATTGCTACTTCATTACAAGCCAGTAGAGGTAGCTAAGGGCGTAAGCGGATGTGAGCTGTCTACAGCAATGTTTCCAGCGATGGTCTGGAGGTCACTAAAGGTCCTTTGATCCATTTTTAGCCTCTTCTCCACTATAAAAGGACCTACACCCCCTCCCTTCGAAGCCATCTCTTCCTACTCTACTCCCACCTACTCCAAAGATCTAGCAAGCCTACCAACACTCCAGTAGAGCTTGTTCCCAAGCTCCCAAGGCTCCTATTGTTATATCGAACCATTGCCCCAAGAAATACTCCTCCAACTTTCCATCCCCTTTGAAAGGTTGCCTTGGGCCTATCCTCCCACCTCCATTCTGGTAGCAGATCATCTTCGTCTTCTCAACTCCATTCCAGAACCACGTCGAAGCTTTCCTAAACCTGACGTCCTCTTGCATCTCACCTCCGTCGTCCCGCTCCTCACCTCCTTCGTTTGAGCTTCCGTTAGGCGCCGTCGTCTCATCGAACAGTTGGTTTGGGAGATTTCCTCTCACCTCCCTCTCTTTTTATTCTTTTATAGTTCATTGTAATCGACATTGAATTGATATATATATCACATTTGTTCATTTCTATCTTGTGATTCATGCTACTTCTCTTTAATTTTAAAAACACAAAAAAATATCAAAACCCTAAAATACAAAAAAGAAATAAAATGAAGTGCAGTTTTCACGTAAAGTAAATGTTGCCTCCCTGTGTTCTACTCGAGACTCCCTTGGAGTTTCGGTATAAATTTTATCCGATCGATGTGTTTTGCAACTACGACGATGAGTTACTTGTAACCCCAATTTCTAACACACGAAACACGCCCGACAATTTTGGCACCGTTGCCAGGGAGGCAACGGAATTTACTTTATTGTTTATTGCATTTCTTTGCATCTACATAGCATTAACCCTACTTGTCTTTGATCTGCTATCTTGCAGGTACCCTAGCATGGAGATCCAAGTGTGATAGATTGAAGTAAAGTGTGGGTAGAGTACTCTGTAAGTGTCCCACACATCCCCCCCACTAGTTCATTTCGCCGCACTCATAATCAAGGCCTAATCTTCTTAGGTGTTTGCATAAACCCTAGGATAGCATTGTTTGTCTTATTTTCCACCTTCACCCACCTCACCCCTGCATATAATGAAAAACAAAAAAAAGATACTTTCTGTGGGACAAATCAATACACAGACACTCTATACACCCACATTTGAGGCACATAATTAGACTTGATTTTCATCTACTCAACCAGGCTTCCGACCTGTAAACCCGGTACACGAATTAAACACATAAAAGAGTAGAAATCATATTAAGTTAACAACATTTTTTGTGTGCCTTAATCAGTGGTTCAATTGAGCCAATTGATTGAATTGTTTGGGCCGCACAACCTAAACTAAAAGAGGTTTATTTTCTAGCTGCCCCATAGGATTCAATAATTAGGTCAAGCCAGGCACTCCATATTTTTCTTGATTTCGAAAGGAAAATACTTGAACACATGCCTCACAAAACTTTGTTGAAAACACCTAATATTTGAATCCTAAAAGCTATTAAGCAAGATCTAAACCCTAAAACTCACCTCATCATTAATAATATTGCTTGAAAACCTCTTGGTTGTGCACATTCACACATTCTCAAACAAATTATTAAGGGCACAACCCATTAAGGGCCCATCACATTCCAGAGCACCAATTTCCCAAGCCTAACTAAAATCAATTAGACGTTGGCCTTAAGGATTCATTCGCTTGCTGGGATCCAGATTGAGATTATTCATGATTAACCTGCTTATATTAGTCAATCGGATGTCTAGCTAGGGGAGTAGCATCAAACGACCACGGCTGGGGGGTGCACTAGAAGCCGGAGGTGCAAGCCAAAGGAAGAACCTTCTCCCTAGTCCCTCCTAACTAGTTGGATTGCTTGTACATAAGTAGAGTAAATCATCCATAATCTTAGGATGGATTCTGAGAGTCAGTAGATCGTTGGCTACCCCATCTAAGGACAGGCTTGTATTCCTGTGCTGTAGGGTTCCCTCCTTTCCCTGTCCTTCTGACTTCCTTCTAGTGTATGCTTGGGAGGAGGTCATTTAACCTTAGATTGGAAGGACCTTTAGACCATTCTAAGAGGCAGAGGTCGAGCTATAGCCAAGCAGATCCCATGGCTGATCAACAATTACATCCCCCGCCTTCGTACCAGCAGGAGCTGATTCAGAGGCAGTTGGAAGAATTGCAGCAGATGCAGCAATGGTTCCATTGTATGCATGGTCAGGGCGCTCGGCCCTTGAAGGATTTTTACGATCCTTCAAACTATGGGGAGCATCCGGCGTCATGATTCCCACCGGAGACATAGAAATCAAGCCCCAATTCTTAAGTTTGATTAAGCATTTCCATGGACTTGGCTTCGAGGACCCATTCCAGCACCTAGAGGATCTGACCACTTTGGTTCAGACCACCAGAGCAAGGAATGTGAACGAAGAGAAAATGATCATGAGGTTGTTTCCCCACTCTCCTAGGGATAAGGCCCCACATTAGTACTGGACTATAGGAAGGTCGATTGAAACTTGGGCTGCTCTTAAGTCAGCTTTCTTGAAGAAATTCTTCCCTATCTGAAGGACCAATGCCTTGCGACGGGCGATTACCACTTTCGCCTAGAGGCTGGGGAAACTGTTTCATGTTGCCTGGGAGTGATTCCAGGAACTTTTGAGGAAGTGTCCACACCACGTGGTGCCGAAATGGCAACTCGTGTTGATTTTCTATCACGGGTTGGTTGGGCAACTCTGTAATCATTTGGATGCCTCCTGTGGAGTCAATTTCCTCAACAAGGATTTAGATAGCGTATACGACCTGTGTGAGAAAATGAGCGAGAACTCAATTAATCATGCCTCTGACCTAGGAATCGAAAATTGAAAATTCCACCCATATCTCATTCCCTGAGGCTCTATTGAAAACCAAGAAGAAGAAAACCCTAGATAGCAACAAGGAGCTTTTGAATTTATTCAAGAGCGGAGATATCAATATTCCACTCCTTGATGCTATTAAGCACATCCTGACTTACGCTAAATTCTTGAAAGAACTATGTACGCAAAAGCGTAAGCTGAGAGAACCCACTCCGAGGAAGGTGATTCTCTCTGAGCAGGCAATTTCTGTGATCCTGCATCACCTTCCTCAAAAGAAGAAAGATCCAGGTGCCCCCTTGATCTCATGCATTATTGGGGAATACACTTTTGATAGGCCACTATTGGACCTAGGTGCATCCATCAACCTAATCCCAACTTCTTTTTATGAGAGGTATGGGTTAGGTGAACTTAGGCCAACCTCAATAATGCTACAATTAGCAGACCAATCGGTCACCACACCGAGAGGCATTATTGAGGATGTAATTGTCAAGGTCAAGGATTTCTAATTTCCTATGGATTTCCTTGTCCTTGACATGGATGTACCTAATGATTTGAGGAACATGGCCATCATTTTAGGGCATCAGTTAGTAGCTACTGCCAAAGGCAACATAAACTGTGAAAGTGGTAGTATGGAGATCGCCTTTGGGGATAAGAAATTAACTTTAGATATTTTTAAGGCAATAAGAGGATTCAAGGATTGTGGATTCATTGAGGAACTCGAGGATCAGGATCTTGAGACGTGTATGACAATCAATGCACTCAAGGACTCCATTAGCTTTAGCGAACCCAACCCAAAACCCTCCTCCGTGGTAGACCTACCACATCCTGAAGAGGCTGTTGATTTTGTTCATTCCCAGCCTCTTCCACTAGATTGTCCAGATGAATCTTCATCAGCATCCTCCCTTCTTTCTATTCTAAACCCACCCTAGTTGGAATTAATACCATTGCCCAAAAATTTGAAATATGAGTTCTTAGGACCTAAAAACACGCTCCTTGAGATTATTAGTGCTGATTTGACTAAGGAGCAAGAATTGAGGTTAATTAAGGTCCTTAAGAACAATAAAGAGGCAATTGGTTGGACCATCCACAACCTTAGGGGGATCGAGCCATCCTATTGTAATCATCGTATTTTCATGGAAGATGGATCCCGCCCTTCTTGTGAAATGCAAAGGAGGCTAAACACCAATATGCAAGAAGTGGTCAAGGGATAATCACGTGGCTCGATGCTAGGATTATTTACCCAATCTCAAATAGTCCGTGGGTTAGCCCCATTAAGATTATACCGAAGAAGGAATAACCGTTACGACTAATGAGAAAGGGGAAACCTTCACCACTCGTTCAGCTTCTGCTTGGAGAGTCTGTATTGACTATAGGAAGCTAAACATAGCCACTAAAATGGATCACTTTCCTTTGCCATTCATTGATCAAATCCTCAAAAGGTTAGTTGGGCAAAAATATTTTTTCTTCCTGGACGGTTATTCGGGATATAACCAAGTCCCTATCCATACCGAAGACCAGGAAAAGACAACTTTCACATGTCCCTATAGAACCTTTGCATTCCGCAGAATGTCGTTCGGGCTTTGCAATGCGCCTGTGACTTTTCAAAGGTGCATGCTGGCCATCTTTTCTGACATGGTGGGAGATTGTCTTGAGGTGTTCATGGATGATTTCTCCATTTTTGGAGATTCTTTTGAGTCTTGCCTAGCTAACTTGGTATTGATCCTTTAGAGATGCATTGAAACATGATTGGTCCGTAGCTACGAAAAGAGCCACTTTATGACTCAGGAAGGCATCGTCCTAGGTCACGTGGTCTCTAATCAGGGAATTAACATTAATAGAGCTAAGGTGGATGCTATCTCTAGACTTCCTCCACCCACATCCGTAAAACAGATTCGCTCTTTCCTTGGGCATGTGGGTTTTTACAATTGATTCATTAAGGATTTCTCGAAGTTTGCTCGGCCCTTGAGTAACCTTTTGGCCAAACACGTGACGTTTGAGTTTGATGAATCTTGCCGTAAGGCATTTGATTTATTGAAAATGGCAGTGACCTGTGCCCCGGTACAGCAACCACCAGTCTGGATAGCCCCATTTGAGATTATGGCTGACGCATCTAATTATGACGTCGGGGCTGTCGTGGGTCAAAAGATTGAGAAAAAGCCCTCTGTGATTTACTACACTAGTAAAACTTTGGACGAGGCCCAGAGGAACTACACCATTACTCAAAATGAATTGCTAGCCGTAGTTTTCACTTTAGAAAAATTTAGGGCTTATCTGTTAGGTTCCCGTGTCATCATCTATACCGACCACTCGACCTTGAAACATCTCTTGGCTAAAAAGGATGGCAAATCCTGGCTTATTCGCTAGATCGTACTCTTCAAGAGTTCGATCTTGAAATTAGGGACAAAGCCAGGGTATAAAATGTAGTGGCAGATCACCTCTCGAGAATCCTAATTGATTCTCCTCATCTGGATGTTCCGATCTCTTATACTTTTTCAGATGAAACTATTCTCATAGTCTCGGGCATCCGAACCCCCTTGTTTGCGGATATTGTTAATTATTTGGCCATTGGTCAAATCTCCCAGGATTAGACCAAACAACAACGGGATAGACTTATGTCTGAGGCCAAATATTATTTTTGGGCTGATCCCGAGCTGTACCGCATTAGCGCAAACTAGATTATTCGCCGATGCTTCCCAGAAGTCGAGTTCCATAGCGTACTTGAGTTCTATCACACATCCGCGTGTGGTGGACACTTTTCCGAGGAAAAGATGATCGCAAAAATTTTGCAATTCGGATTCTATTGGGCATCAGTATTTAAGGATGACCAGGAATTCTCTAAGTCATGCACCCGATGCCAGACACTCGAGAACATGGCTAAGAGAGATATGATGCCCCTGAACCCAATTCTTTCTGTCGAAATTTTTGACATTTGGGGCATCGACTTTACGGGACCCTTCCCTCCTTCATTTGGCAACTAGTATATTCTAGTCACTGTTGATTACGTGTCCAAGTGGATTGAGGTAATTCCCACCCGGACCAATGACCACAAGGTGGTCATCGATTTTGTGAAGAGAAATATCTTTAATTTTTTCGGGGTTCCTAGGGCAATTATTAGTGATGGTGGCACACATTTCACTCATTCCCAATTTCAGAATTTACTGGGGAAATACGGGGTGAGCCATTAGTCGTCATCTTTCCCAACATAGTCAATTAAGTTAATTGTGCTTAATTATGTGCAGAAGAAAGTAACTTAGGTCAACTTCACTTTGTGTTGATTGAGTAGTATAGGGTCAAGTTAACCTAACATTTTAGATTTTATTTCTTTTAACTGGTTGAGTCCAGGTCATTCGCTGGGAGGTATAACTTAATTAGAATTCACCATTAAGTCTAAGCAACTTATAGAAAGTATAATTAAATTTATTTTAAGAACATGAATTTTGCTTAATGATTTCAAATTAACAAAATATGCAAAACTCCATAAGAAAACACATTTACACAAATGATCTTCTTTAACAGTAAGTAAACATGTTTATTTCTTTTTATTTCAAGTGATTAAGGCAATAGAAAGTATTACTAGTGAAAATTTGCCTTATTACAACGTTAAACTCAAAACGAATTAATAATATGTAAGAAATTAATCCATGAATTTCTCCTTTGTCTTCAGTCTCTTTCTTTCTCTTCTTCTTTTACCATTTTCTCTTTCTTTCTCTTTAATCTTC
Source organism: Thalassia testudinum (assembly GCA_037157565.1). Lineage (NCBI taxonomy): Eukaryota > Viridiplantae > Streptophyta > Magnoliopsida > Alismatales > Hydrocharitaceae > Thalassia > Thalassia testudinum. The sequence continues at coordinate 20,184,891 of JAZHRO010000063.1, forward strand.
TTCTTAATCTTTTTCCTTAATCTTTCTCGAGCTCTTTCTTTTACGAGTCTTCTTTTCTTTCTTTCTTCTCTTCCTTACTCGGCCAATTCTCTTTAGCACTTGCCTGTTCAACCTCCCTTTCTCTCTACGAGCTCTCTCTTTCTTCTCCTTCTCTTCTGAGCCTTAGCATCCTTTCCTTTAAAACTCTTACAGACCTTCTGAACAAAACTGATTTATCTATTTAAACCAAAAATTAGGTTCTTAATTGGTGGCTTGGACTGGTCGGGGATACACAACAACCTTCTCAAGGTGGGACCAAACTCTACTAGGTTCAAGCCTGGTTTATTTAGTTTCGATTTATTTTCACTTCACATAGTCTCGAGCCCATCCAGCTCATGACCTCCCAGGCCCATGCACACACCCTCATGGGCCCACACTCACATGCCCACAGGCGCACACACACCTAGGCATGCGCACTGCACGCGCCCACACACACACCCATGATGCTCAGTTCGTTTCCTTACGCCGTGCGCTATCGACTGAGAAGCCCATGTCACAAATAACTTTTATACTCATGTGGCTGCTCTAGTCCTATCGAGGTGGGACTAAGTTTGCCCCTCCCAATCTAAACCTCAAACGTCGATTCCAGCCAGCTCAGAGATCCGTTCCAAGCAAATAAAAGCTTGTTGGAAAGCTCTTAAGTTGTTCTGCACAATTGAAGTATCAATTTGATACTCAAGGGAAGTTAAATTCTTCGATTTGTAGGGCGAAGGTCATGGTTTGACTACAAACATTTGGCCTGCAGAGTGGATTTTTTAGTTCCAAGGTCGGCAGACTGGACTTTAACTTCCAGATGAAGTGTTGAATAGGTTCAAGGGATGATTGCATGGCTGTTGGTGGAGGTATTAAGCTCTCAGAAGCTTCAAGAAAGGTGCAAAAGCAAAAAGCTTCTTAGGGAGCTTGAGACCTGTGATTCAAACTCTGAAAGGTTCTAACAGATAGCTACAGACCTAATTAATCAATTCAAACAACCTCTAGAGGTTGTTATGAATCTGTCTGGGCAGATTTTTCATCTAAATTTCATCAAAAATCCACTGCTGTTAGTTTGGATTGAAAAATAAGCCAAACTGACAGAAATCAAATTCTACCTTATAGTTGTTCAGAGCTCATCCAAATCTTATCTAAATCATTCACAAACATCTCAACAACATCTTAAACTCCTCAATTTGTCTGATTCAATCCAAAATCCAAGGATCAGACTCAAGTTTGACCAATTACCCTCGAATTTCGACTTTCTGAGCTTAGCCATTTCACAGGGAATTGAAGCCTTAAACATCTTCTCTTCAACTTCAGGAACAACTTCAGGAGCTTAATTAAAATTGTGCATTTAAGTTATAGGGGTTACTTACTTAAATAAAAGTGATGATTAGGGCCATTAGGTGATGAGTAGATGGTGGAGGACCCAGTGAAGGTGGAAATAGCTCAACTACTGCTGCCATGGATAGTAGGAGCAGTTGGTGGAGGTGGAAATGGTTTAGATGATTAGATGATCAATTGAGTAACTAAGAACTATAGAAATGTTCATGGAAGGTGTGAGAAGGTGAACGGTGACTTAAAAAGACAAAAGAATTGCACCTGACAAGCACAAGGAGCTAACCGGAGTTGAGGAAGACAAATGTGAAATCTAACATTACAACTACCTAATCTACCTAACTAACTATCCTAAGTAAACGACTTACCTGACCTACTGTTACCTGGATGAAGGGGATAGGAGATCTCCGACGATGGCTCATAACGGAGGAAGAAATCAGAGGGTTGGCGAAAGAGTCCGATGGGTGGTTGTGAGGTGAAGCAGAGGAGAGCTCCTAGTCAGCACTTCTGTCAGAAGACTGGGCTAACATTGGCGGAGATCCAAAGCTATCGAAGATGGATGAAGGAAGATAGATGAGGTAGAGGAAGTTCACCAGAGTTTAGAGAGAATAGTCTATCGGGTTAGCTCAGTGAAGAAGAGGGAAGGGAGCTAACTTTGTGGAAATTGAGGGTGTGGAGGGGTACTTATAGGTGGAGGTGGGTGAGATGGAGGTGGAATCTGGGCGGAGAAGCGGCTAGGAGTAGAGTAACCACCGACGTCTTCTCTGACGCCGGTGAGGTAATATCCAACCCTAAAATAGGATTTTAGCATCCAGACTGATGGATGAAAAGGAGATGGAGAGCACAAGCTTCAAGAGCTTGGAGAAGAAATAACATCGGATGAGCAGTGATCAGACGGTGGGCGCACCTCCTGTCGTCAGCCGTCCAGACGGTTGAAGAAAGAAAGAAGAAGTTTTAGGGACTTGTTTGGAGTGAAAGTTGAGGACCTAAATAGAGAATAAGGACCCGATTGAAATAAAATTTAAGGACTAAAATGTAAACTCAGGTTTTCAAGGTTTATTTTAATTTAAATCTTTTTCAACTTTTTATTTATGATTATAAATAAGACAATTATTATATTTGGACCTTGATTTTACATTTTTGACCTTTTTAGATTAATTTATTTACTTAAGTAATGTTACTTAAGTTAGTTAACACATTAATTAGATGAATTATTGATAATATTTCGAGTCCAATTATTAATTAAATTATTAATAATATTAATTCGATGGTAATATAGCATTTTTATCTTATTTTAATGTCCTTTACTATTTATCCCTTGTTTAATAATTAACCCATATATTTACATATTTCTATTTGATTAACTAGGAAGACTAGTTAATATGGGGTAATTAGAGACCATGATGAGCTTCTCATCAGCCATCGAATTTCTACACCTTACCACCCTTAGATGAACGGATAGGTTGAGGTCTTCAATCGGGAGATCAAGAACATTTTGCAGAAAACTGTTAGGCTTGATACGAAGGACTGGACCCAAAAGCTAGATGATTCTCTTTAGGCTTATCGTATGTCATACAAAACAGCTATCGGTATGTCTCTATTCTGTTTAGTGTTTGGTAATGCATGTCACTTACCTGTAGAACTTTAACACTGGGCATTTTGGGCCATCAAGAATTGTAATGTGGACCTTCAGTTGGCCAGGAAAACCAGGAAGCTACAACTATCTGAGTTGGAGGAGCTTCAAAATCATGCTTATGAAAATGCCAGAATCTATAAGGCAAGGACCAAAGCTCTCCATGACCAGATGATTTCACCTAAGAGCTTTGAGCTAAACTAGAAGGTTAGGCTTTTTGATTCTCAATTGAAGCTTTTCCAAGGTAAACTTAGGTCTAAGTGGGGCGGCTTATTCTTTATTGAGTGGATTTTCCCTAACGGAGCCGTTGAAATCTCTGACCCAAAGACAGGTAATATTTTCAAGGTCAATGGACAGCATCTGAAACCCTTTGTTGACCATGTGCTCCCTAAATTCGTCTTTGGCAAGGTTGCTCTTACTTTGCCGTAACCACCGTAGGCTGATCATTGCCCAGCTGAAGGCACTAAACTCAACACATGTAAAGACTATTCCAAGCTGACCAGAGTCTCATGGAAACCAGGTGCTAGTCTTCCAGTTCTAGTCTCCTGCATGCTTTCACTTTTCACATTGAGGACATTGCAATAGCTAAGCATGGGGGTGAACATATTTTATAACCATTTTGTCAGTTGTAATAGTGATTTCCTGTTATTTGATTCTTGGCTAAAAAATAAAAATTTGAAAACGATTAAAAAAAAAAATAGAATTAGGAGACGAGAACTTAGGCATTAAGAGTTGTAAACTTTAGGAATTGATACTTTGAGACCTGAATACTTAGACTCGTCAGGTCTCAATGCTTAATTAGCCCGAGTCTCCACTCGAATGTGGATTTAGTCTTGAGTCCTCACCAATTAAAATTTATTTTAATTTGGTAAATAATTTGGGATGATAAGTATGTGACTTATGAACCCGTCCTCTGATTCGGGGGGACTTTAAGCCTAAGCATCTACACACATTTTTTGCATTGACTCACTTTCCGACGATTTTTATGGAAATTGGGTAGCAAATGGATCGACTTAGGTGGTATGGCTGGCAAGTTGTCAGTGGTAACAGCTCATCGACCGGTTGTCTAGGGCCTAGCCACAAGACTATTTTCATTGTACTGCCTTTAAGTAAATCTTAGATCAGGAAAGTCACATACATTAAAACAAAGAAAGAAAAAAAAATAGAAAAAGGAGAAAGTAAAAAAATAAATAAAACCACACTTCACCGCACGGGTATGGCTGACAAGTTGTCTGTGTAACAGCTCATTGGCCGGTTGTCCAGAACCTAGCTCACAAAAAAAATGCACAATAATTCCCAAAAAATAAAGGGAAGAAGCGGGGAAGTAGAATAAAGCAGGGAGATATATACTAGGTTTGCCCTTATGTTGAGTCCATATAAAAGAAAGTAGGGAGAAAGCTATCGATTGTGAAGATAAACCTTTAGGCAAGGTCACCTAGGGTCGTAGAAATCCGAAGTCCATTTTAACGGCCATTTAGTGAGTCTTTCACTATTTTCACAAGATGCTTAGCACTTAGAGTCTTTTTGAGTCTTGGACTGGTCGGGTAGCCATGAAAAGTTATCCCGTAACTCTCAAACTCCAAAAGTACAAAAAGAAAATAGAAAATAAAAATAAGAAAAATAAAAATTTATCTTCTCTTCTCAAATAAGGAGAGGGCCAGGGCGGTCTGCATTCTAGCAAGCACCCGGCCACTGTTGAGTTTTTGTAATTTGGTCTTAGGGTTAAGATTTTCTAAAACAATCAACAAATTTCTCTTAAATACTCGAACCCTGATTCTACTTTTATACATAGCATTTAGGTTCATTTTTGCCAGGGCCTAGCAAAAAGTAAGCATGGGGGTAAGATAAGTACATATAAATTCATCATAAAATGCTTATTTATAATAGTTCCTCAGCTTAGCATTGCATATCATGTTATAAATATTTCATAACATCCATTGCATGGCATTTAGGGTAGTTGTATGTTTTGTATATTAATTCCTTTATTTTATATGGCCAGTGGGCAATGTGACATCCATACGGGTTTTGGATGAAGAATCCGACCATACGGATGGATTCAGAGCAACTATCGCAGTCCGTCAACGCAAGAATTGCCCAGATCTGAGCTCTATAGCACCCTCTACAAGAAGAAGAAGACAGACGACCTAGATGGCACCATGTGGTGCCGTCCAGGCCGCCCAACACCGGCCAGCAGCACTGCCAAATCCTTCTTCATCCGCACCCTTGAATCCTAGCCGTTGGCTCAAGATCCAACGACTGGGAAGCATTTGCACTAAGCTGCTCCTCGCAACATAAGGGAAGATCTAACGCAATGGTTAGAGCACCGGTTTGCAAGGGAGGGGCATGGGTTCGAATCCCTGTAGGCCCCCTAATTCGCAATTCGGTCGGGTGCATAGCAGCAGCAGCAGCGCATGCATAGCGGCAATGCAGCGTGCGCAAGTACGTGCATGCCAGTGCATGGTAGCGTGCACATAGCAGGGTGATGCATGATCAATTCACGTGATAGGTAGGGTAGCATAGCGTGGGTGCAAGTGCGGTTGGGGCTAGCTTTCAGCCACAACTAGGATGACCTACAGTGACACTTACAGCCGTGGCTACTTCATTGCATGCCAGTGAGCCATCTAAGGGCGTGAGCAGATGTGAGTTGTCTACAATAATGTTTCCAACGATAGTCTGGAGGTCGCTAAACGTCCCTTATCCATTTTTTGCCTCTTCTCCTCCACTAGAAAAGGACCTACACCCCCTCCCTTTCAAGTCATCTCTACCTACTCTACTCCCACCTACTCCTAAGCTCTAGCAAGCCCACCAACGCTGCATTAGAGCTTGTTCTCAAGCTCCTAAGGCTCCTATTAGTATAGAGAACCTCTGCCCCACCAAATACTCCACCAACTTCCCATCCCCTTTCATTGGTTTCCTTGGAGCTGTCATCCTACCTCCATTTCGGTGGCAGATCATCTTCGTCTTATCACCTCCATTCCAGAAACACATCGAAGCTCTAGTAAACTCGACGTCCTCTTGCATCTCACCTCCATCGTCTCGCTCCTCACCTCCTTCATCTGAGCTTTTGCCAGGTGCCGTCGTCTCGCCGAATAGCCGATTAGGGAGATTTCCTCTCACCTCCCTCTCTTTTTATGCTTTTATAGTTCATTGTAATCGACATTGAATTGATATATATATTATAATTGTTCCATTTCAATCTTGTGATTCATTCTGCTTCTTATTAATTTCAAACACACAAAAAAATATCAAAACCCTAAAATACCAAAAAGAAATAAAATGAATCATTGTTTTCACGTAAAGTAAACCTCGCTTCCTTATGTTCGACCCGGGACTCCCTTGGAGTTTCGGCATAAATTTTACCTGATCGACGTGTTTTGCAACTACGACGACAGGTTACTTGTAACCCTGATTTCTAACATCTGAAGCATGCCCGACCAATAGGAATGGGGGTGTGATGTGCACACATTTAATTAGCCTATAAGGTCTATTTATGAATGCTCTTAGTGTCATAGAAGCATCTTGCTTTATAAATATTACATAACATGCTTCATCAAGCATTTAGGTTAATTTCAATAAATTGTATAGTAATTTACCTCTTTTTGTGGCCAGGAAAAGGGCAATATTTATCAGGGCCTTGGATTGAAGATCCAACCATACAAATTTGATTAAGGCGACAATCGAAGTTCAACGACTTCGAGATCACTGTGATCGAATTTCCGTAGTATCAGATATAGTCAGAGAAAGATCAAAGGATGAGGGCTAACGTGGTGTAGATCCGTATCTCAAATGACAAATCCAATCACATAGATGGGTTCAGATCACTAAATTAGAAACTTGACACAATTGACCGCGTAGTGCAGCAGTTGAGAGCTTCACATAAGGAGAGCGGCAAGGGTTCGAGCCCTCATCCACTTCAATTCAAGCCGCACAGGTGCTTGTGCAAAATTGAACCATCGATGTGCATCGAGCGGCAATGACGTCAACATGTGGCACCTTATCAAGAGTCTAATGGAGGCGTAGTGTGGACACTTGCGATGATGTGCCATCGCACGTAGGGGGGCACATAATGCTGAAGGTTAAGTAGCTTACATGCTCTAAGTCGTCCGATCTTTTGATCGGACAACTAAGATGAGTTGTGAGTGATGACCCGCCTCAGCAGCTGAAGATCAAGAGACGAGGATGCATGCGTGCTTTAACTACTTGGGCCTTTAGTAACATTTATTTCTGCCACTAAAGACCCCAGTATTTATTTTGTAAGCCTATAATGACCCTTATGCCCCCAATTCCTACAACTATAAAAGGCCACCTCTACAACCTCATTCTTCATCCCTTCCAACATCTCTCTCCCACTCTAAGAGTTAAAAACTTAAGTTCTAAAGCTCGCTCTAGTGGTCCAAAGTAATGGAAAGCTCCGTTAGAGTTAAAAACAAATTTTTCCACCTCTCAGCCCCTTCACAGAGCTCTTGTCAGTCATCTTCTTACCCCCATTCCGGAAGTGGATCGTGCGATGTCAATGGTCAACCTCATCCCTAGTTCTTCCTCATCCGCCCGCTGTCTTGCTCTTCTTCTTCTAGGCATCATCCGTCCTGCTCGTCCTCTAAGTAGCCATCTAGGAGGATAACTTCTCACCCCCTTCTCTTTATCATTTTCTAGGTTAGATTTCCTACTTCTAGTTGTAGTTGTAACAACATTACTTTTTTTGTAAAAGTTGTTTCTCTCTCTCTCTCTTTTGTTTTGCTATTTATATTGGAAGTAGGATAGCATCATTGTGAATGTCTCTTTTATAAATAAAAATTAGTAAAAAATATAACTACAGATTTAGAATCGACATAGCCTCCCCAAGTTCGATCAGGGACTCATTCTGAGTTTTGATAAAATAATATCAAATTGATGAATTTTCTCGTGAACTACACTACGACAAAAGGGCTTTCTAAATTTAAATTTTTCGCTACAAAATTCCGCACATTTAGATAGGCTTACGAAGTGATGGTTATAGGATGGAGGGTGGAGATTAAGTGGTGCCATGTCGAAGGGTGTAGGAAGTGGAGTTAAGATGTGGTGTGGTTCCTTTTGGCACCAACTATGGGTTCTAGATGTTGGCGCCAAAACAGAAGGCTAGGATTGGGTTCTAGGGTTAGGTGTAGGGTGGTGATTGAATGCTATTTTAGCTCCAAGGTAGAATGGTGTATGGTGGTGGTTTTCTTTTTTTCTGGCACTAAAAATAGGCAGTTAATAGCTGGTTTTGGAGGGAAAAATAGCTAGCTTTTGGTGGTTGTGATGGGGTGAAGGGGTGGCAATTATGGTGCCAAAAGTAGGTAGGAGTAGGGATAGCTTAAGTAGAGCTAAGTAGGGTTACTTGGTGGAGCTCTGATTAGGCAGGGTTTAGGGTGAAGGTGGACGACCATGGAGTAGAGAGGAGCTAGGGTTAGATAGCTAAGGTAGCTTAGCTAGTTGGAGGGTAGAGGAATCTAGGGTTTAGTTTGAAGAAGGTAGCTAGGAGATGTCTGAAGTAGAACTAGAGCTAAAGTAAATTTCCTAGAGTTGATGATGGTTGAAGAGGTTTTTTCAGGAGCTCAACTACTTAGCTTAGCTAGCTGGTTCTTCTGCTAGTAGCTCCCGTGAATCGTTTGGAGCTAAGATGAGCTAGACTCAACTAAGTTAAGCTGGATTAGAGCTGAGTTGAGTTAAGTTAAGCTAAGTTAGGCTATCTTGAGCTGCCATCCAGCTGAGATGAGGTAAATGGAGCTAGGATGATCTAAATCAACCTAGTTGAGCTGACATATAGCTGTGATGAGCTAGATTCAACTAGGGTTCAGTTGAATTGATCTTCTGCTTCACTTTATACTTCTTGAGTGCTAGGGTTTTAGAGGTTTGGTTGTCCACTTATCCTTAACACTCAAGTAAACATGTTAAAAGCACAAAAAATATGCAATGCATGCCGAACATAAGTAATGCCTAAATGTAACCCAAAAACCCATTTACAGAGTTAAAATCCCAAGAGCTAGATTAGTTTTACGGCATAAGAATTATGATAAACTGGCTTTCATCAATGATGGTTAAGGCAGTGTATTTAGGTCCTTTGTGTGGAAGGAGATGAATGGTGTGATGGGTGTGGTTGGCGTTAAGGAGAAAATTAAGAAGAAAAGAAAAAGACAAGGAAGAGGAGGAGGCAATGATGTGTAGTGGTAATGTGGACGACGCAAGGGAATAGAGTTGATGGTGATGGTGGTTGATGGGAACACCATCATGAGCCCTAACTAGCTTATTTTGACCCAAGAGAACATGAGCTCCTACATAACCAATTGGAGGTCTTAATTCACTGAATAAACATTCTGAGATAAGAGCAAGAAATAAGGGGTAAAACTATAATTTTACCACTATAGTACAACAATGGGTTTTTCAAGGGCTAAATAAAGGTCAAAAGGTCTTAACAATGTAAAAAGTGGGTTGGTTCAGATAGAAAAGGGTTCGTGTGAGTTCTGGGAATTAAATGACTTCTTCTAACCTTAAAATAGACCCGCTTGATTACCAAGGTTCTGGTCAAGATAAAATTCACTTAAGCCCTGTAAAAATCATATAAAAATATTCTCTAGGGTGTAGAACTTTCAATTTGGCCATTGGAACCAATTTTTACCTAGAATGGGGTCTTAGCTAGATATTTGCCCTAAATTGGGTTTTTGTGTAAATTTCCTAGTCAAACGTGGTCAAACCCAAAATCCCACTTCACCATTGGATTCCTTAGGTCAAAATTAGATTTTTACCAAAATATCGACCTGAGAAGAACTCATCTTGACCTATTTTGCAAACAAGTCCAACTTGATTACATTTCTGCCCTATCTTTCAAAAACCCTTGCATTTGACCCCTTAGCTTCTTCATCGTCCTTGTAAATAGGTCCCTCCACCTTTATCGTGGAGGGAATCCTACTCCGACAAACTTAAGAAGGTGATTCTTCCTTGATTACTCAGAGAATCCCTCCCAAAATTGGAAGGGAGATTCTCTGAGTAATCTCTAGTATGAACCCATCACTGAGCCCTAATTTGTACCCAATCTCTCATGTGGACGCATGAGAGATTTGGGTCTTTTTGTAGCTTCCAACTCCGATGGACATACCTTGCTTTGAAGCTTTCCTTCCAAGCACAAATCTATCCCTAGAAGCCTACTTAAGCAGCCCCCGATCCAGCTGCATCTCCTCTACTTGGAATTGGGCTAGTTCCCCCTAAATTCTTCTCTCCTCGCTGGCCACAACACATCCACAAGCTTCGGCAGCTCCTCCCTCTTTCTCATCGCCCAACCATAATACCAATGGTTGGGTTGCCTTCCTCTCATTTGTCTGCATTGGCCATACCAGCCCTGACGCCACCTCTGCCCTTGTCTTCCCCGTTGCCTTATCTCTAGAGATCTTCGTCTCTAGCGTCGGCTGTACCAGCCTAGATGCCTCTCCTGTCTCCTTCATCCATAGTTTAGGTCTATTAGCTTTCCTTCGTAGATGCCACCGATCACTATCACCTTCTCCACCTTTGGCCATACCTCCAGCAAGGCGCCCTCGTCGCTCCACACCTCCATCTACCTCGCTAACAACCCTACGACCTCTGCACCACCCCACTGATCATCTCCCACTACACCAATCACTCTGCCACTAACCCAAATGCATCCTTGAACACACCCACTCACACAGCCATAGAAAACCCTAGGCACGCCACCATAGCCATTCCCACGCCATGCCGACCACCACCACCAATTCGCCGTGCCTTGGCGAATCTCCCTGGATGGTTTGACATGGTTGCAATGCAGTGCTCATGATTTTAAGTTCAGCCACACCGGCCACCTTGGATGAAAAAGCTTGGAGCTTGCTTCTTGTGTTCTAGCTGCTACTGCTCTAGGCGTGAGTCCCAGGCGACGCAGACTTGAGGCACGAGTGCGCTTAGGTAGCCAATTAGAGTCAAAGGTCATAGCAACTTCGCCAATTGAGCTATACATCTCTACTGCGGCGCGCGCAAAGGAGGTGGGACATTTAGCCCCACCTCGAAACTAGATGACAAGATGTATGCACATAAATTGATTTTGTGTCAAAGGTCGTAGCAGCTTCGCCAATTGAGCTATACATCTCTGCTGCGGCGCATGCAAAGGAGGTGGGACGTTTAGCCCCACCTCGAAACTAGATGACAAGATGTATGCACATAAATTGATTTTGTGCATTAGCCTTGTCGCCTCCTACTCACGGGGTGAGGTCCCCCTCTCCCCATCTTACGGCCTCGTCGGTGGCACTGCCCACGCAGACCTGGCCATGACCCGTTTACCTGAACTGACTCACTCCACGCTCACCACCCACTCTGGTGAGCTTGGACCCGAGTATTCGTTAGGTCCGATTACCCAACCCATATGTGGCTCTGGGAGAGTAAACCGAAATATAGGAGAGAAGAGAGGAATGCTATGCAAGGGTAGGGGGTTTTGTTATGGAAAGATTGGATCCACATTTAGCCAAATCCAAGGAAGAAGGAAGAAGCTAAGGTTCGCAAGACTATGACCAGAGAAGAAGTAGAAAGGAGAAGAAGCTAAGGCAAAGAAGGATGAAAGGAAGAAAGGAAGATGCCAAAGAAGAGAAAGAAGAAAGAATGAAGGAAGAAGAAGAAAGGAAAAGGACTAGAGAAAAAGCGAAGCCAACGATAGAGAAAGAAAGGAAGGAGAGGCCAGAGAAGAAAGAGGAGAAGTGAGATTGCAAGAGAAATCAGAGGAAGAAGGTAGAGAAAGAAGAAGGAAAAGGCATTGTAGCACATAATTTTAAGACGTCTGATTTTGTAATTAGATGCCCAATCTTCATAAGACTCTCCATTTATATTTAGCTACAATTATTCTCATACTCATGCTTTATATTTTCAATTAGCTTTTGAGTAGTGTTTTTTTTTCAAATCACATTTATTATTGAGCTTAGTGCGTGAATTCCATTTGCTCCTTGTGTTCAACCTTGGACTTTAAATTCGAGTAATAAATTGTATTTGTTTTGAATGCTTTTCAGCTGTACTTCAACATGACCTTCATAAAACCCAAACAAGTGCTCCAAATAGTGGTGGTAATGAAGTTTACATAAAGGAAGATGATGAATAGGAGAAGACAATGGAGTTGGTGGTGGTCTCTACGATTAAACAGGGGAAGATGAATATGGAGGGTGCACGTTATCACCATGCACTAGCAATCAGTGAGGATCGAGGGTGAAGGTGGAGTATGCTTAGATCATAGTGCACTCCATGTCCATAGTGCATGCTCGAGTCACAATGGTAGATGTGGAAGATGCCCCTGCACATGGAGGAGAAGGCTTTTTGTTATCCTTCTCAATCACAATTGCGTGATCACCGACTCAAAGAAAATGATTTTATGTCCCTTACTAAAGTTAACCATCACCACCTATGGAAGAGTAGGAAGGAGAATTGGTGATGCACGTGTCTTCCATATATGGGGAGAATGGGCCCTACTTGGGTGAATTGCGAATGCCTCCCTCTTGATGTTTCAATTGGCCCCTACTACCATGTGATTTAATCTCCTTTGCATGCATAAAATAAATAATATAAAGATGATGTAATCAAAGGTGAATTGAGCACATAAATATGAACTATACATTCATGCAGGCTACATTAATTATCACCTAAGATATTGGAAATTAAGTACCTAGAAAATGTAATCAAAATGCACTTAGGACTATAATTAGTTCATTAAAGTTGACCCATCAAGTAGCATCAAACGACAATAGTCCCTGTGTATCAAAGGAACCTAAGATGAAAGTCGAGAGAACCTTCTCCCCAATTCCTTCCTCTAACTGGTTGCATTGGCTGGATGGTAGTAAAGTAAATCACTCTTGATCTTAAGACGAGTTCTGGGAGTCAGTAGTTCATTAGGCTACCCAACCTAAGAACGTGATTGTCTTTTTGTGTTGCAAGGCTTATCTCTTGTTTTTTCGAGTTCCTTCCGATGTATGCTTGGGAGGAGTTCATTGAACCCTCATCTGGAAAGACAATTAGACCATCATTCCAAGAGAAGAAGTTTGAATTTAAGCCAAGTAGATCCCATGGCTAATAACCAACTGATTGCAAAAATCATGCAAGTTGTAATAACGAGTTTCTATCGTTGTAACGCGCGAGATCCACTCTATTTTAAAATTCTTATAAAATTGAGTACTTAGGAAGTATTCGAGTCATCCAAAGGGAGGCAAAAAATGCGAAATGAAATTATTGCTTGCTTGATAAAAGAATCCTCTCTTTTTAGGTTTTGGATTTTGGATAAGGCAAACCACACAACAGATAATTGTGAACAAGAACTGGGAAAGCGAGTAAAGTAAAAAAGTGTTCTGCTCTTCCAACTCACTCCAAGTACAGGCAACTTGGACTAATGGAAGGGTAGAGGGTATCAAGAAACCACAAGGCCAAAAAAAAGTACAGGAATACTTGTATTAAATAAAATCAATCCAATTACAAGAAATCTGGGGAGCTCACAAGTGGGAGGATTTCCACACCTGTAATCCCCAGGAAATTCAACTAACTGCAATAAAAAAAAAATTGAAATTACTAGAAGAATAGTAGAAGGTTTAATTTAGGTTGCCCTAAAATTGAAGAGTACTCCTCCTGAATGTCCTCCTCCTAGCAAGCACCGGTAGGCACGTCTTATCTCCTCCTCAAGGTGGACGTCCACCACCCTAATTCCTCCTCTACCTAGCGATCCTCCCTTGTAGTGTGACCTCCTTGGCTTGGCTCAAAAGGAAAGGAAAGAGGAAGAAGGCAACATAGAGGCAGGGTTGCCTCCTTAATCTTCTTCTTCTTCTCTTGGCTGGTGGGTAGGGTTATAGGTATATTAATGTACTAGGAATTATGTGGCCAATGGTAGTGTATTTGGTGGTAGGTTGGGCGTTATATATAGGTGTGGAGAGGAGGGGGTTGGCTTGGGATTAGGTGGATGGCTAGGATGGGATTTTGGTGGTGGTTTGGTGGTCCAAGGGGGGAGAATGGTTGGCGCCACATGAAGAGGTGGTAGGGGGGTGGCTAATGGTTGAAAGGAGGTCATCCAATGGTTGTTATACACCAATTTTGGTGCCAAAGGTGGCCTTATAAAAGGGGTCCCTTTTGGTGCCAATTGATGGATGGTTGGGATAGCGTTTAGAAATGGACGTATGGTGGTGATGTAGGCAATAATTGGTGCCAAGAATGGTGGTTATAGGAAGGGTATTTGATGCCAAAAGAAAAGGACTTTTGGCAGTCATGATGGGTTGAAGAGGTGTCTTCCTTTGGCACCAAAAGCAGGGGAGGCAAGTGGGATTTTTGGTGGAGCTAAGGAGGAGGTTGGACGGCCATGTAGGTGGAGCTAAGTAGAAGGAGGGTCGGCCATGGAGTAGAGGAATAGGGGTGAGGTTAACTAAGCTAGCTTAGCAAGTAGGTGAGTAGAGTAGTTAAGGTTTATTCGAGAAGGAGACTTGAACATGTCTGAGGCTTGCAGGAGCTAACTGTTGCTGAAGAGGTCTTCTTAGGAGCTCAGCTACTTAGCTTAGCTAGTTAGTTCTTTGCTTGCTATTCAGTTGAGTAGGTTGAGCTAAGTTGTGCTGGTCTCAACTATTCTGGAGTAGAGGGGTGCTGGTTGAGATCTCCATGATGACTCCTTAGTTTGCTAAGCTAGCTAGCTTAGGTCAGTTGACAGGCTCAACCAAGTTGAGTTAGAGTGAGTCTTCATCAGCTAGTGTTGAGCTGCCCTGAGCTGGTTGTGGACATCTTAACTAACTTAGGTTACCTAATTGAGGACTAGTAGCTAAGCAAAGTTGACTGGAGCTCCCATGATTTGAGTAGAGTTGGGAGGAGCTGAAAGGAGTTGGAATCAACTAAGTCGAGCTAGCCTGAGCTCCCATTTAGGTAAGGTGAACTGAGTAGAGCTGAGACTAGCTAGCTACAACAAGGTTGAGCTGGAATTAAGCTCAGTTCTACTGAGTTGAGCTAGCTTGAGCTTCTAACTAGCTAAAACAAGTTGAATAGAGTTGAAATGAGCTAGCCCCAACTAAGTAGAGCTGGAATCTAACTGTGATGAGCTGGATTTAGCTAGGATCCAATAGAATTTCGGTTCCTATTCCATTTCTACCTTCCAAGGTGCGAGGGTTTGTAGGATCTAACTCTCTGCCTATCCTTGATGATGAGCCCATATTTATGGGCAAATTAGTTACTTAATTACCTAGACATTAGATTAATATTGACATATAAATAGCATATTGATATAGACACATTTATGTAGGTTAAAATGCCTAATCAAGCATGTTCTTAGGCTTAGATTTGCATTTCATGTTATAAATACTGCATAGCATGCATCATTTGGCATATAGAGTAGTTGTAAATAATTTAGGTTAATTAGGTCCTTTTTATGGTCAGGGGAGAAGGAGATTTATTTTGGACCCTTAGATTTACGATCCAACCGTACGGATCTGATCAAGACGACGATCGGAGTCCAATGCCTTCGAAATCACCCTGATCGGAGTCGTGTAGCATGATTGCACCGCAAAAATACACCCGCAATTGTGCCATCTTGTGCTATATCCTAGCATTACAAATGCATATTAGGTATCTATAGTCGCATTTGTAAAAATACACGCATGCATGCATTAATTGAGAGGGGTGGAGAGTGAATAAAATGGCCTTGCAATTAACAAATTCCTTAAGTGTTGGATTGCGAAATCTCCATCTTTATTTTTTACTTCTATTTGACTTTGAATTCTTCCGTGGCTGCAAGACATGGCCTCTTCTTCCTCACGCCATGCTCTGCACAGCACCTTGCCCTGCCAAGCCATGCCAGCCATGCACAGCCGCATGCATAGCTGGGGCATGGCTGTGCATGCCTTCTTCCTTTATAAAACAGCCACGGCTTCTTCATTGCACCCGAGCCTGGTCCACTAAGAAAACCACACAACAGCTCTTCCCTTCCAGGCCGTCTCCTTCCCTCTCCCTCCATATGCAGCTTCTCCTCCTCTGACGAGCCACTCTGTGGGCAGGAGTACCTCAAGTTGGTGCACAACCACCACCATGAGTCCACCACCACCCAGCTCAGCAAAGAGTCGGTGGGCGTGGTGGTTCTTTCCCTATTTCTTCGTTTGAAGCACTTCTGCCATTGCCACTGGAGCTTCAAGCTTTGAAGCTCAACCGACCACCGCAATCTCCATAGCAGCAACAGCAGCGTAGGCCACCACGCGCCGGCACGCAGGCCAACGCGCGTGCCTGTAGGCTGCCCTTGCCTCCCTCTCCGCTTGCCCTGTCGCGCTCTTTCGCCTGTAAGCCCATCTAGCACAGCCTCTTCCGCGCGCTGCTCGCACCGGATGTAGGCTGTCACGCGGCTCGCCCTGGCACTGTAGCCATTGTTCACGTGTTTCAGCAGAACACTGTGGCTACAGTGCGGTGACTGGTAAGTTTCTCACTTAACCAGTCACCTAGCACGCTGCAACTTGCCCCAGCCCATGCCCGCATCCTGCCCCGCTCTCGCCCCAGCACCCTTTCGTGCGTCTGCATGTGCCCGCATCAGCCAATGCCCTCCTGCTTCAGCATCTGCGTCCGCATCTCCCTTCGCCCGCACTCGCCTGCTTCAACGCCTGCTCTTCACATAGCATGGTGCGCTACGGCTTCTCTCCCTCGTGCACACTCCCTGGGTGCACGCACGTTGATGACTAAACGTCGCCAGCTACGTGCAGACTCCTTAACCTCACCCCTCCAGCCTTCTTTACAGCAGGCGCTCTCTCTCTCTCGCTCTAAGAGCACTCTCTCCCTCTCTCTCTGCAGATACACATACACGCACACTCACACTCTCGCTCACACACACTCTCACTTATACATTATTATATACTTATATATATATTGATATATGTACATATATTTATATACATATATATATATATACTTATATCGACATATATATTAGTATTTATATAACTAAGTATTAGCATACATACATATATATATATCCATATACTTATATATTTACATATATTCATATACTTATATATGTATAAATATAAATATATCTCTACATATCTACTATTACCTATATAAAAAAGTATAAGTACAGATACATATATATATATACATTTATACACATATGATCGTATATATATATATAAATATACATACATATATACATATCTATTGTTGGTGCTAGAGCACCACGATCATTTGTTTTGATGATAACAAAACACGTGTCATTTAACGTTTGCACTTTGAGTCATAGATTTCAGGTCAATCGTAAATGGATACGTGATTAGACGGAGTTCAAGCTCGCATCCAGGACGGATTGGAGGAGCTTGATGGAAAACAGAGGAGATTCGCGAGGAGCGATAGATTGAAGAAGGAAGGAGATGAAGAATAGGATAGATTTCCTTCTCTTGTACTCCTTGTATTTTTCGTTTCTTCTATTGCTCATTGTTTTTGTTACTTAGATTCATGTTAAAGAGCCTCAAAGTACCCTAATAGTAGTCTTAGGAACACCCGCACAACCCTAGGATACTTAGGTTTTCTGTAGAAAGCTTAGAAAACCAATATAGGGTTCAAACAGAGTTTCCAGACGTCTAATTCTCAAATCAGACGTCTGATAAAGTGTTTTAAGACGTCTGACTGTTGATTCAGATGTCTGATAACTATTAGGCTGGACTTAGTGTTCTAACTAATGAAATAAGACGTCCAGACCTTAGACTAGACGTCTTAGGAGACGTCTGATGACTTTGCCAGACGTCCAATTAGTGGACTGTTGGCTGGCTTTGCGAACAGTCAAGAATGTGACCGTTACAGCCTTATCAGACGTCCATAGGACTTTCCAGACGTCTAATAATTGACCGTTTTGCCTCGGCTAACCAAAATCTCTTCTCAGAGATTTTCTAGCCGTTACAACGTTTGGAAATCCATTCCCACAGAAAAGGTAGGTTTCTAGACGTCCAGACATAGTGCCAGACATCCTATTTGTCGTCTGATGGACTTGCACAAAAGCCCTGTTTAGATCTAATCCAAGTCAGGAAGAAACCCGCCCAAAATCAGATGTCTGACCTTGAAATCAGACGTCTTAAAGTGAGCTTCCAGATGTCTGATGCCATAATTAGACGTCTGATAAGCCTGTCAGAACAATGATTGTTCCGGATTTCAGGCTGATTCTCTTGGGCTTTGTTCCCAACGGCTATAAAACCTTTCCTAAGCCTTCCAAAGACTTCCTAAGGCCTCTATAAATAGAGGGGAACCTTTGCAACACAAATACACACTAAGACACACCTAGAGACACCAAGATACACAACAAATACTTTGTAACACACTTTCCACTCTCTTGTGTCCTAGCTAGCTCTTGCTCTCCAAGATCAAGTTCCATTCATCTTGAGAGCATCAAGCTTCGCGAACCCGCTCTCCTACCGTGGTTCAGGAGAGCGAAGTTGCGCCATCACGTGGCTTATGCACCGCATCATCAACTCGACGCACTCCTTGCAAAGGGGAGTATCCTAATTCCTATAGAAGCTAGGTTTATAATCACTTTGTTGGCTCTATAGGATTACTTGTTTATTTTGTCTTTATTATTTGGTTGGATATTCGCTTTACGAATTCCCGTCTCCTTCTCGTGGAGAGAAGGGGTTGAGGTACGCTACTCTCGTCTAAGTAGCGTGGTTGTAATTGAGGTTGAATCACCCTCGTTTTAAAGTGATTCGGTTTAGTGGATTTTGGTCAACTTGGTTGATCGGGAAATCCTAACTCGAGAGGGTTAGGTGGTGGTTTTCACCCGATTTGGGTTTCCACCTAAAAATACTTTGTGCCTTTTGTGTGATTGTTATTTTGTGAAGATTGTTTATTATTTCAATTCCGCATTTTTTACGTTACGCTGATCTCACCCCCTCCATGTAGGAAATTTCATCTATAACTATATATACATATATAGATATATATATATATACATATCTATACATATATCTATCTATGCATACATTTATATCTTTATATATATATATATTTACATATATACATGCATACATACATATATAACTACATATATACCTATATACTTATAACAATATATATACATATAGATATATTTACATATATACATATATATCTATTTTTTTTCATATCACTTACCATACGTGGTATCGTGGGAATATCTGCACCAGTTGCTGATATTCCCCGATACACACGTATAGAAAGCGTGTTTGCACTCATCTTCCACCAATCCACCTTACACGCAGCACTTCGTCCTATTGGTTGCGTCTTCCTAGACGACGACCGACTCGACACCATGCTACACTTAATCTCCACCCCCACCCCCACCCCTTTATACATATATAATATATACATATATATACTATATTTACTCTATTTCTATTTCTCTTTCTTGCCATTAAAACGATAAACAAAAAAATATATATATAAAGGAGAAAATATAATCCTTGACTTGCAGGTACTTAGTCTTGTGAATAGCATGACCA
The DNA here is from genome assembly GCA_037157565.1 of Thalassia testudinum. Taxonomy (NCBI): domain Eukaryota; kingdom Viridiplantae; phylum Streptophyta; class Magnoliopsida; order Alismatales; family Hydrocharitaceae; genus Thalassia; species Thalassia testudinum. The sequence continues at coordinate 20,204,328 of JAZHRO010000063.1, forward strand.
ATTTTGGAACCCTGATTTGGATCAAAGCCAAGAACCTGATTTTGTGGGTGTGCCTTAGGGACAAAAATTATCAGAAAAAAATCTTAAACAGAAAAACACCAAAAACACAATAAACGAACGGAAGGGATTCATTATAGGAAAGGCGTAGAAACTTGACTTCTAATCCCACTTCCTTGAATTTGACCCTGGGCCTAAAAGTAACCAAGATAAAATCAAGTAGGCTAGGTTAAAACTTTTGTAAAGAGATGATTAGGCTCGATTTAGGTTAACCACTATACAACGATAAAATCACCATATTAACACACCATATTAACGAGAGCGTGAAGATGCCGACACCGCACTGGAGCTTTGCACACGTGGCTGAACAAGTAGGTCTTCCTTTCTTAAGCAACTTTGGTTAACTTGTAACCAAAATAAAAAAAAAAACAACTAAAAAAACGACTAGAGAAACTTCTTGGGATCTCTTGGGGCAAGTGGATTAAAATTCACTAGTTTGATTGGTTGCCTTTACTCCCACTGCCTCGGGATTTCCTGCAACTTCACATAGCAAAGATCCAAGAATCTTGATTCTTGAATCTTTCTCCATGTGAAGTAGTCTTTGAGGCAAATAAAAAGATTGATTGCCATCCCTCTTTGCCTCACTTATCTACAATTCGAGATCACCTTTTTGGTGGGGAGACTTGGAATTGAGTTGATTCCAATCCCACCACGACCTTTCACGTGCCTAAGATTCAATCCCGAATATTTCAACCCCAACAATTTGATTTTTCTTATCTTTTGGTTGAGCCTTGTGTGTGGAAATCATTTTGGTGATTGGAAGCACTTGAAATGAAGTGCTTTGGCTCCCTTTCACACTAATCTAAAACTGATTCGTGCATCCACACATAGAAATCTCCATTTAGGAAAGCCCATTGCATTTTAGCATGCATTAACCAACTGACATTGAAGAAGGGTTTGTTGGGCTTAGAAGAAAACCTGTATTCTCTCAAAACCCAAAGATTGGTTGAATTGGCAAGTCAGTGAAATCTTAAAATCCATACTACTTAAGGTTCAATTCTAAAAATCATTCACCAATTAAAACTTCAATTCAGGGAGATTTCCCCGTTGCATGCTTGGTTTACACACTCCATAAAATCAATCACTTGGGCATTACCCGTAAATAACGCCCTTCACATTCCAGAAACACTTGATCCTAAGCCTCCAACAAAAATTGGTAGCAACTTGACCCTTATTAAGGATTGGAGGTCTAACTACCTGCGTGTAGCACCTATGTGCTAGTGAGGGTTCCCACGTGCTATCGAGTGTCTAAGACTGGGGCAAACTGCCTTTCAATCTGGCCCCGTGGTTCCGTGATGCTCGCATTCGGTTCTGTAGCTCGTGATAGTAGGTAACTTAGATCTTTAGGTCTAAGGGCACACTGTAGAGGTTAGGAATTTGATTGTATTGATTTGTCATCAAGTGTACCTTTGCAGCGTCATTTCTCTCATCTCTTTTCCCTTCTTATCTCCCCAATTCTTCCTGCGGTAGTGCATGTTTGGGAGGAGGTCACAAAACCCTGAACTATGTGAATTGTCTGAAAAATTTAAAAAAGAAGCCAAATCTTCCTCCTCCACAAACATGGCTACACGCCCACCCCCAAATCCCGAGGGAGGAAACCGCCCTCAAAACCCACCAGGTAGTGGAGCCTTGGATCCCATAACCCACCTCCAAGCCCAAATGGAAATGTATAATGAACAGATTGAAGCCATAAGGGAAACATTGGAGGAAATGAAGAATCCTCCTGAATGGGAGGAGCCTAGGTCACTTAGCTCCTATCAGAATCCCGTTGGTACAGAGACCATAGGACAAATTCGGGTCCCCATGGGCGAGGATGACTTTGAATTGAAACCTAACATAATTGGCTTGATAAATTTTCACTTCCATGGTCATGCAAGTGAAGATCCTTTTCTCCACTTGGAAGACCTAACCCGATTGGCTAAAACTGTTAAACCAAGAAATATTGGGTTACCTATAGTCCTCATGAAAATGTTCCTATTTTAATTGCGGGATAAAGTGTCGTAGTGGTTACGCACCCTTGGGAGAGCCATTCACTCTTGGGAAGAGATGTGAACAATGTTTCTCAACAAGTTCTTCCCAATCGGGCGAGCCAATGCGCTTCGCCGTGCTATCACTTCATTTACGAAACAAAACGGCGAATATTTCATGAGGCATGGGAGAGATATAGTGACCTCCTCAGGAAGTGTCCGTACCACGGTCTGCCTAAGTGGCATATAGCCCAGATTTTCTACTATGGGCTAAATTAGACTTTGAAGCAGATTGCAGACGCTTCCTGCAGAGGGAATTTTTTGAATGAAGACGAGAATGGAGCATTCGAATTATTTGAAAATGAGCGAAAGCTCAATGAACAATGCCTCCATTGTCACCTTTAATCGTACCATCCTACTCCGTAATGTCCACGAAGTTTACACAGGACCCTCCCATTCATCCACAGATCTCAGCCTTATCGCACAAAAATTGGATGAAGTCTCCGTCGTGCACAAGCTGGACGATCTTCTGGCCAACCTCGCCCATTCTATGGCAAACACAACCACCTCACCACTTTTTCTCAATCCCAATTCTTCCAACACCAGGCTTATCCCAAGAAACCCTGTAAGACCTTCCTTACCGAGTGTCGCGCCAAGCGACTTGGTAGGTCATGTGGAACTGGCTTCTGTGAGCCAGTATTTCGACATGGAGGACCAAGCCTCTATGTGCTCGGAAGCATATTTACATGCGGACACGTCTTCTGGCATAGAAGATGCTTGCACCTTAGAGAATAACCCCTTCTCTGCCACTTATAACCCAGGATGGCGAAATCATCCGAACTTCGCATGGTCCAATAGCCCGCAACTCCAAAACCCCGCGGGTGGACTAATGCGACCGTCCGCACCCGTCATCCCAAGGGCCCAGTCTAATCCTATGGCGAATCCACCAACGGGTCCTTGCGTACCGCAAATAGAACATGCATCAAGTCCTCTTGATAGATTGATGCGAATGATGACGGAATTGTCAAAGCGCCATAAAGAGAACATGACCTCTCTTCAGCACCAATTGATGCAGCAGAATGCTGAGATCAGTCAACTACGCATGGTGACTCGATCTCAGGGCACTCTTCCCACCCAACCTGTTCCAAACCCGCGAAATTTCATACCCCATGGTCCGCAACCACAGGTACGACCTTCTCAGTGGCAGGTTCATCAGATTCTGCAGGCTCTGAGCATTCCACCGGGATTTCAGGCTAATCCCGCTGCAGCACCGCACTCTTGTGTCCCTATTGCGAACCCTCATCCGCCATATGATCCCACTGGACCTGCATTGTCCATTACTATCACTATGAGGAGCGGCAAGCATACTATCGATCCGCCTCAACCTGATCCTGGCCCGTCTTCTTCATCCCCCTCTCATTCGGGATGTGAACCGCATTCGCAAGAGGACGATACCCCAAATTGGTGCCAGAATCAGTTCCATTCCTTGAGGCTCTATTGAGGGAGCCAAAAGGCAAAAGGAAAGATATGCAAGCCTTTGATAACCTGCGTAATTTGTTCAGCGATGTAGAAATCAAGGTACCCCTACTCGAGGCTATCAACCACATACCTACTGTCGCCCGATTTTTCAAAGATTACACAACACCCAAGTGACAGTTAAAGAAAAATAAGAATCTGGTGGTTCTTTCACCTCATGCGAGTTGTGCTATACTGTCAAATCTACCACCGAAGCAGAAAGATCTGGGCACATTGCTTATTTCCTATAGCATCCAAGGCTGCAATTTTAACCATACCCTGCTTGATCTAGGATCTTCCATAAATCTTATACCAACCATCATGCTCGAAAAATTTTCCTTGGGAAATCTGAAACCCACCCCTGTCATGTTATAGTTGGCAGATCGTTCTATGAAAATCCCAAAGGGTGTGGTGGAAGACGTGGTGGTTAGGGTCAACAGTCTCTGTTTTCCTATTGACTTTCTTGTTTTAGATATGGAAGTTCCTAGCTCACTTTCTGATTGTCCGATCATCCTTGGTCGACCTTTCTTGGCCACAGCCCACACCCATATCGACTGCGAGTCGGGCTGTATTGAGATTGCTATTGGATCTGAAAAGCTCAAGCTTAACATCTTCATGGAAACTAAGAACTTTGATTGCGGTTGCATTAAGGATGACACGTCTGACGAGGACATGGCCGTCAGTGCATGCATCGGACTAATTGGGACCTATTCTGACTGCTGTGGATTACTTGTAAACAATGACGATTGCTTGACCGACACATATTGTGACATTCCCCCATCCCTCCCTATTCCCGTACCTTCTCCTGACCAGACTTCTGACGAGGTTTTCTCTGCTTCCCATACCTCATGGTCTGAGTCATATACGAGCTACTCCCCGCTGGTCCACACTCTTGAAGATCGGATTGCCCTTTCTTTCCTGCCAAATCAGGCAGATTTGCAAATCCACACTGGGACCTTAAGCCCATATACTACTCACTGGGGCTATTCCTTTTTGGATCCATCTATCCAAGAAGCCCCTCTTCTTGGCCAATCTGAGGGCCAACTTCTTCCTCCCGACTTGTTCTCCGATCTGCCTAGGACACTCTCATCCCAACGAATGCTAGACCTTTCACCATCCACTCTCGAGCTGAAAGAGCTACCTAGCACACTTAAATATGTTTTCCTGGGACCAAATGAAATGCTCCTCGTAATCATTAGTTCAAAATTGACTAGGGCAAAAAAGTACAAACTAACAAAGGTCCTTATGGAACACAAGGTACCAAATGGATGGTCTTTAACAGACTTATCTGGCATTAGCCCCTTCTACTGCACTCACCGTATATATACGGTGGAGGAGGCCCAACCTTCTCGCGAGATGCAGCGACGTCTCAACCCTAACATGCTGGAGGTTGTTAAGAAGGAAATTATTAAGTGGCTGGATGCAGGTATAATCTACCCGATCAGCAATAGCCCCTGGATGAGTCCGATTCACATTGTGCCCAAAAAGATGGGACTCACCATCCATGTCAATGAACAGGGGCGAATCCATCCCTACACTCACTCCTACATCTTGGAGAGTGTGTGTAGATTATAGGAAACTCAATGCCGCAACTAAGAAAGATCACTTTCCGCTACCTTTCATTGACCAAATCCTGGAGCGGTTAGCGGGAAATAAATTTTTCTATTTCCTAGATGGATTCTCAAGATATAACCAGGTGGCAATTGACCCCTGGGACCAAGAGAAAACCACTTTTACCTGCCCCTTTGACACCTTTGCATTTAGAAGGATACCGTTCGGACTATGCAATGCGCCAGCAACTTTCCAGATATGTATGCTGGTGATATTCCATGACATGGTGGGTGACTTTCTCGAGGTCTTCATGGATGACTTTTCGGTCTTTGGACCATCTTTCGATGACTGTCTTGCCAACCTGACTCGTATCCTTAGATGTATTGATGTAAACCTCGTGCTTTCCTGGGAAAAAAATAATTTTATGGTGCATGATAGAATTGTTCTCAAGCATATCATCTCCGATAGGGGTATCGAGGTTGACAGAGCTAAGCTTGATGTAATTGCTGATTTACTTGTGCCTGGCTCTGTCAAACAAATCCGCTCTTTCCTGGGACACATCGGTTTCTATAGGAGATTCATCAAAGATTTCTTCAAGATTTCTCAACCTTTAACTCATCTCCTATCAACCGACGTACCCTTCGATATGGGCCCCAACTGCATACGAGCATTCACGCAGCTGCGTAATGCTGTCACCAAGGCCCTGTTCTCCAGCCATTTGATTGGTCCCTCGACTTTGAACATTTGTGTGACGCTTCTGACCTTGCAGTCGGAGCCATCTTGGGACAAAGATGTGATAGACACCCCTTCGTGGTGTACTACGGTAGTAAGACGTTTGACGAGGCCCAGCGTAATTATACTACCACGGAAAAAAAACTACTGGCGGTCGTCTTTGGGCTGGAGAAATTCCACTCTTACCTTTTGGGCTCACACATTATTGTTTTCACTGATCAAGCAGTCATTCGCTATCTCATGCATAAGAAGGATGCCAAGCCTAGACTGATTCGTTGGATCCTTCTGCTCCAAGAATTTGACATTAAGATTCGTGATAAGGCCGGAGCCCAGAATGTTGTGGCTGATCATCCTTCCAGACTAGACCCTGACAATATTGGACTCACCTTGCAGATCAATGAGATTTTTCCTGATGAGCACCTAATGGCAATAAATGTGGCAAGTGGACCTTGGTTTGCCAACATTGCCAATTACCTTGCTTCTGGATCCCTTCCACGTGGCTATCCTAAAAGCCTGCGCGAGCGTCTCATGGCAGAAGCAAAGTATTATTTCTTGGATAATCCACTTATTTTTTTGATAGGTGCTGATTAAATCATCCGTTGCTGTATTCCTGATAGCGAATTCCCTTGTGTGCTATCCTTCTGCCACGATCAGGCCTGCGAAGGCCATTTCTCTGGGAGGAAAACTGCAGCCAAGGTGTGTGGTTTCTTTTGGCCTTCCCTTCACCAGGATGCACACATTTATGCCAAGCATTACACTAGGTGCCAGTCATTAGGGTCAATGTCACATCGTGACATGATGCCCTTACAACCCATCCTAGCTGAAGAAATCTTCAACATTTGGGGAATTGATTTTATGGGTCCCTTTCCTCCTTCCAACAGCTTCGAATTCATTCTCATGGCTATTGATTATGTTTCGAAATGGATCAAGCCTATTCCTACGCACCGTGCTGACCATGTTATATCCACTCGATTTGTCAAAGACCACATCTTTGCGTGCTTTGGGATCCCTCGAGCCATTATCTCGAATGGAGGAAGCCACTTTACCCATGCTTCTTTTCAGGCACTTCTAAGGAAATACGGAGTTCACCATCGTATCGCATCCTCATATCAACCTCAGACGAACGGCTAGCTAGAGGTGTCAAACCGGCAAATCAAACAAATTCTCCAGAAAATGGTTCAACCTGACCGTAAGGATTGGTCCGACAAGCTGATTGACACACTTTAGGCATATCAGACCGCCTTTAAGGCTCCCCTTGATATGTCTCCTTATAGAATCATTTACGGGAAGCCTTGTCATTTGCCCGTGGAGTTGGAGCACCACGCTTATTAGGCGATTTGCCAATGTAACCTGGACCCAGACCTGTGTGGTCTAGAAAGGAAACTCCAACCGCAGGAGCTGGAAGAGCTCCATCCTGAAGCTTATGATTCTGCTTTAACGTTCAAACAACACACTAAGGCTTTTCACGATAGCCGTATTCGGAGGAAGGAATTTGAGCCATCTCAGCAAGTTTGGCTCTACAATGCTCGGCTCAAATTCTTTCCTGGGAAACTGAAGTCCAAATGGACTGGTCCTTTCCTGGTCTTGAGACCATTTCCCAACGGGGTCATTGAGATTGAAGATCCTAAATCTGGGCATAAATTTATGGTCAACGGGTAGCGTTTGAAACCCTATCTTACTCATGAACCTGCCCCCATTTGTGAAATTGTTGCCCAGCTGGAGGGTAACTAATTTTTTGCCTCATTCTGAGTCCACCTGGGGACGTTAAATTCAGCGCTCGTTGGGAGGCACCCCAACAACACTCACCATGCACCATCACTTTTCAAGCCACTGTCATGATCACTTCACTTTTCACTTCACCACCCACCATCCACCCACCCTACCACCCTGCTGTATACCCTGCACTTCAGCTCTCGTTACCCAATCTTTCATCCTTCCTCTACCCTACCCTACATGCATATGAGGACATAGCATCATTTGGCATGGGGGGGTGGATAGGCATCCATAGGATCAGGTATTTTATGGTATCATGCAGTTTCCACCTATATATATATATATAAAATGGTGTTTAGTAATGATTTGAAGGCTAAAACAAAAATACAATAAGTGTTTTTGGATATTAAACCACTGTTTTGAAGACTTTCCAGGCCACAGAAGATTGATTCGCTTAGGCTTGGCTTAATTCACTTGAGCATTGACAAGATAGATCGGAATCTCTCCTAACTAAGGATGTATTCTTGTACATGAGACACCAGTACAGGATCCGTTGGTTTGCTTCTACTTGAGAGCCTAACTAATCTTGGTTCACACTACACATATCAAGAAAGACCAGGTGAACATAAGATCCAACCCTAGTGTTCATTAGGGAATGTGGAGTCCTTACTTGTGCACGCAGGTAGACTTTTTATCCTAGGTTTTAGTCTTGTGTTTAGGAGAGACTCTTTCCACCAAAAAGAAAAGTGTGGTCCTCCAAATAATGTTGTAAGAGATATACTGACACGTGTTTCAAAAAAAAAAAGATACAAATAAGTCAGTACATCTCACAAATGTCTGTAAAATCGCCCTACAAAAGTTCTTCAGGGCAAGCTACAAATAACCTGTTCCCTTTGAGCAACAAAAGTCATAAAATGGGAGTTGAGTTTTCCGTCATCTTTCTAAGTGTCAATCCGAAGACACGAGCTGAAACTGTGACCAACCTTTACTTAAAAATTCGTGAAACCCTAGGCTTGTGTCTTAATGTTCATCTGGTCAATCTTGATCCTTCACTATGCACAAGCCATAATCTCTTGAGCTCTCGAGTACGGCAAAAACCTCCTCGGTCCTGGAAATCGTACTTAAGGTTTAAATATCAAGGGTCCAAGTTAGTTAAGAGATGATCTAGGTCATATGAGAGTTAAAGTATGGTAGTCTTCTCTACAATTGGTTCTCACAATATCCTACAATAAACACACCTACATCGGCTCGAAAGAAAATCTTCAGCTTAAGATCATTTCTAAATATTATACAAAAAAATGTTTTGCTAGGGACTGCCAAAAGATAGGCATGGGGGTATGATTGAACCACAAAAATACACCTGCAATTGTGCCGTCTTGTGCTATTTCCTAGCACTACCAGTGCATATTAGGTATCCACAGTTGCATTTGTAAAAATACACTCATGCATGCATTTAATTGAGAGGGGAGGAGACTGAATAAAATGGCCTTGCAATTAACAAATTCGTCAAGTGCTGCATTGCAAAATCTCCATTTTTATTTTTTATTTCTATTTGACTTTGAATTCTTCCCGTGGCTGTAAGACATGGCCTCTTCTTCCTTACGCCATGCTCAGCACAGCAGCTTGCCCTGCCAAGCCATGCCAGCCATGCACACGCTCATGCATAGCCAGGGCATGGCTGTGCATGCCCTCTTCTTCTATAAAACAGGCACGACTTCTTCTTTACACCTGAGCCTGGTCCACCAGAAAAACCACACAGCAGCTCTTCCCTTCCAGGCCGTCTCCTTCCCACTCCCTCCATACGCAGTTTCTCTGCCTCTGAGGAGCCACTCTACGGCCAGGAGTGCCTCACGGTGGTGCACAACCACCACCATGAGTCCACCACCGGCCAGCAATCAAAGAGCCAGTGGGCGTGGTGGTTCTTTCCCTGTTTCTTTGTTTGAAGCACTTCCACCATTGCCACTCGAGCTTCAAGCTTTAAAGCTCAACTGGCCACCGCAAGCTCCGCAGTAGCAGCAGCAAGGTGGTAGCAGCAGCACAGGCCACCGTGCACCCGCATGCAGGCCACCGCACGTGCCTGCAGGCCGCCCTCGCCTCCCTCTCTGCTTACCCTGTCGCGCTCTTTCACCCGCAAGCCCTGCCGGTGTAGCCTCTTCCACGCATGCGCCGAGCTATCCACGCTTCCCGCACTCACAGCACCGGACACAGGTGGTCGCGTGACTCGCCCTGGCACTGTACCCACTATTCACGGATTTTAGTAGAACACTATGGCTACAGTGCGGTAACTGGTAACTTTCTCACTTAACCGGTCACCCGATGCGAGGCAACCGGCCCCAACCCGCGCTTGCTTCCAGCCCCGCGCCTGCTCTAGCACCCGCCCGTGCATCTGCATGCGCCCGAATCTGCCAACGCCTGCCCACTTCAGCATCTGCGTCCAAGCCTCCCTTCGCCCGCACCCTCCCGCTTCAGTGCCCGCCCTTCACGCAGCGCCGTGCACTGCGGCTTCTCTCCCTCGCGCTCACTCCCTGTGTGTGCGCGTGTCTCGACGCGCCTACATGCCTGCGCTCCACTGTGGATCACCAGACATTGCCAGCTGTGTGCAGATGCCTTAACCGCACTCCTCCAGCCTTCTTCACAGTAGGGGCTCTCTCTCTCTCTCATAGCACTCTCTCCCTCTCTCTCTACAGATACAAATACACACACACTCACACTCTCGCACACTCACACTCACTTATATATTATTATATACTTATATATATATGTATACATATATATATTGATATATATACATAGATTTTTATATATATATTGATTTATATACATGGATTTATATATATATATGTATATATATATATATAAGCTTATATCTATATATATAGTAGTATTCATATAAGTAAATATTAGTATACATACATATATATATATCTATATACTTATATATATATATACATATATATTTACATATATACATATACTTATATACGTATAAATATATATATATACATACATAAATATACATACATATATACATATCTATAACTATATATACATATATAGATATATATATAAATATATATATATACTTCTATATAGTTATATGTACATACATATACATATATACATATATATACATATCTATACATATATCTATATCTTTATATATATATATATTTTCATATATATATGCGTATATATACATATATAACTACATATATACCTATATATTTATAGCAATATATATACATATAGATATATTTACATATATACATATATATATATCTTTTCATATCACTTACCACATGTGGTATCGAGGGAATATCTGCACCAGTTGCTGATATTCCTCGATACACGCATACAGAAAGAGTGTTCGCACTCATCTTCCACCAATCCACCTTACACGCGGCACTTCATCCTGTTGGTTGTGTCCTCCTGACGATGACCGACTCGACACCGTGCTACACTCCATCTCCCCCTCCACCCCCTCCCCTTTATGCATATATAATATATACATATATATATATACTATATTTGCTCTATTTCTATTTCTCTTTCTTGCCATTAAAAAGATAAATAAAAAAATATATATATAAAAGAGAAAAGATAATCGTTGACTTGCAGGTACTTAGTCTTGTGAATAGCAAGACCAATTTTGGAACCCTGATTTGGCTCAAAGCCAAGAACCTGATTTTGAGGGTGTGCCTCAAGGGCAAAAATTATCAGAAAAAAAATCTTAAACAGAAAAACACCAAAAACACAATAAACAAACGGAAGAGATTTGTTATAGGAAAGGCATAGAAACTTGACTTCTAATCCCACTTCCCTGAGTTCGACCCTGAACCTAAAAGTGACCAAGATAAAATCAAGTAGGCCAGGTTAAAAATTTTGTAAAGAGATGGTTTGGCAAGATTTAGGTTAACCACTATACAATGATAAAACCACCATATTAACACACCTATCCGAGTCTACACCTTAGCACCATATGCGGTCCGAGGAAGATCAACGGCCGAGGGACTAGGTAATGTAATGTTGAGAGTCAAATGACAAATCCGACCAGACAAATGAATTCAGGTTGACAGTTGTAGCCCAATGGCACAAAAATCGATTCAATCCGACCTCTGTAGCATCCCGTACAAAGGAACGAAGATGGACGACCTAAATTGCGCTACGTGGCACAACCTGGGCAACCCATGCTCATGCACGTGCCACCACACATTGACAGCAACGAGGGCATGCACACGCATGCAGAGGCTTGCATGCATAGGTGCAGTAGCGCAGTGTGTGCGTGGAGGCAATGGCAGCAGTGACATGTATCGCGTGTGCGTGCACGATAAGGGCGCATACTGCACGTGCCAACGGTTCGCCAGCAGGGGTGCATGAGTGGGATCTTCAGCGACATTTGCAGGGGATGTTCAGCGACGTTTATGACCATCACTAAATGTCCTATATACGAATTTGATTCCTTCCTCCACTCTGAAAGGACCCCTACCCCTCCCATTTCTCTTCATCTCTTCCTCTCACCACCTCCAAGTCTTTAGAGAGAGCTTGTCCCAAGCCTGGGATGCTCCTCTAGAGAGAGCTTTTCGCTCCACTCATCCCCATTCGCGGAGCATCCTGTGGCTGCCCTCTCACCACCCTTTGGGAAGAAGATCCTTGCCGTGACGCTAGCCCTGCCGTTCGTCCTCCTACTCCATCCTTGTTCGTCTTGCTTCTCACCACCTTCCTCCAGGCGACATCAGAGCGAGTCATCCTCTGAGCGACTGTCGAGGGGGATTTCTCTCACTTAATTCTACCTTTTATGCTTTTGTAGTGTAGATTTTCCACTTTCGTAGTGTAACAAACATTCGTTTATAAATAGATGATTGTTTCTCTCTTTCTCTCTCTCTTATATTGTTGCAAGTAGATTAGTTAGAAGTCATCGAGCTGATCTCCTGCTTGATAAAAATACCAAAAAAATTAGAAAAGGGTAAAATGACAAAAACAAATACAAGTGAAACATGGATTTTTATAAAACCAAACGTTCACCTCCCTGTGTTCGACTCGAGACTCACATTTTGAGTTTTAGTTATAAATTTTATCTGATAGATGCATTTTTCAAGCTATGATGACGGGTCCTCCAAACACCGATTTCAACATGCGAAACACACCTTCATCACATATAATAAAATGTAAATATATTAGTCTAATTATTCACTTATTTACATATTTCATGCTTTGCATTCATATCAAAATGCATTTATAGTTAACTTAGACTTGCATGCATTTAATTAGTTAACAAATTAGGTAAATTACAAGCATCATTTTTGTTTAACATAGAAGTCAAAGGTTTGTGCATAATTAACCCATCATTTCTTTTTCATTTTATTTATTTATTCTCTTCTTTGTTAACACTAGAAGGGATCAGTTGGCCACCATTGAAGGACCGGAAGAAGTAGATCTCCATTACTCCTCCATTTGAATTGAAGATGGCTACAAGAGAGGGGGAGCAATTGCCATTCTGGAGGAGGCCACCACCCACTCCACCACTGTACATCATCACGACTGCAGGTGTCCACGACTGAGCTCCACCACACTGTGGGCTGGCAAGATGATAGCTCGCCCGCCAAGCCGATGGACTCATGCCATCACCACGCATATGCATCCCTGACGGCCACGGAACCACCACCTTGCAACCAACAGATCACCTTCCCTATCCATGCACCACCAACACCTCCATCTTCTTCTTCTATTTCTTTTCACCTAAAAAGGACCATAACCTCCTTACCACGCCACCTTCACCAGCAACATGCACGGTAAGCAGTTGTGCCTCGCACCTATCCATGCCATGCCTCGACGCGCAGCCTGTCCCTTGCCTCCAATGCACATGTCTCCTCGTTGTGCCCCTAGCGCACCCTCTACTCCAACTGTGTGTGACCTCCACATGCACGCCCTTCACTGCCCAACCCTCGATGCATAGCTCCTGTCTGCACCCAACCGCTCTTCACGCCCAATAGGGATGCAGTGTGCATCACCTCCTTCGCTGGCTTTCTTGTGCAGCTGCACGCACGCACCAGCATGCCTGCTGCATGCACCACCAGTAGCTGACCCTCTCCGCACACACCTCTCCTTCGACATCAACAACAGTAGCGTGCCACCATCGCAGCCACCTAAGTGTGCTGAGACCTGCCACCATCGCACCGTGCACGCTCGGCTACATCACCACCAGTACCTATGTGTGGCCCTTGCTGCACGCGTGTGCACCTCCATGCAGTCCTCTATCAGCACGTGCCACCATCTCTGCAGTTGTCGTGCACCACCTTCTCCATTCCCGCCTATCCATAGGCAGCAAATAGGGGTTGCAGCCAGCCACCCACCATCCATTCCTCCTCATCGCCGCCATCTTTGGCCGCCATTCTTCCCACCACCCCCACCATTGGAAGTGGCTCAGAGGTCTTATCCTTCATCGTGAATCTTGCCTCCAATCGTGGCTTGCCGTGCATGCACGCCAAGCATGAAGGGAATTCCCTATTACACTCTCAATTAATAATTACATTGGCTGCCATTGTGAGATTTTATTAGTATTATATTTTGTCACATTGCAAAATTTATCCTTCAGATGTGCATAATTGCTATTTCAACATTAGCTCTTGTTGTTTACTTAATCTAAAATTGATTTTGACTCGATTTCTTGATGAAATTTATCATGAGCATCTATTTTTAACCCGTAAGAATTTTAATAGACCATTGCCTCCATGTGGATACGACCCACTCTTCTCGAGTGGTTTATTTTAATTTAATACTTTGATTAGTCGATTTTCCACCACTTAGAAATACAAACGACAAATCATTTTAATAATCATCTTGTTAAGCGAGAATCGGCTTTTCACTTGACACTCAAATGAACACATTAAAAAGATAAAAATATGTAATGCATGCCTAACCTAGGGGTATGCCTAAATGCAACCCAGAAACCAGATTGCGGAGTTAAACCCTAAGAGCTAGGTTTATTTTAGGGCATAAGAGTAAGATGAACTAGCATTTATCACACCCCCATGCTTATCTTTTTCTAGTCTCTTAGTAAAATTTATTTTCATAAAATGAATTTTTAGAAAAGCCTATTTTTTTTACTTTTCAGGAGCATTTTACCATGGGACTCCAGTTGATTGAAAACTGGAAAGGTATAGGATTTGTTTGAGATAAAACATCAGGATTTGTTTTCGGATCCAAAGGGTAGATGAATTAAGATCAATGTATCTCATAAAAAATCACAAGCCTTTTTAATTCAAATGACCCAATATCGTTTTTGCAGTTAGGATTTCCTTGGCTCTCAAATCTGTCTCACAGCTTGCATAACCATTAAAATCTTCTGCCAGTGTGTTGTGAAATGCCAACAATATTGGGATATGGTCATGTTATTGAAACCCCCCTTTTTTTTTTTAATTCTCCCATGCTTATTCTTAGATCAATCATGCTGTAGATTTTTCGAGATCATCATTCCCATTACCAATACTCGAGGGTGCTCTGGCGTTGGAATTTCAGGATGGTACCGTCCATGACACACCCTAGGAGCTCATAACCCCAAAACACAATGTGGTGTAAAGGGGCACTCCAAGCAAACTCAGGCTCTTGCATCGACGCTATGGGTAAAGCACCGTCCAAGAGACCTGACCCACAAAATTGAGCCTTAATGATCCCTTTAAAGATATGAAATATAGACATGGAGAGGCACCGAGGTGGTAACATATTGACATCACGTCCTCAAAAGAGGTACTTTCCTCTTTTTCAGCAATGGGAACTCATACAAATCAACTCCCTCGGATTTTAACTAAGACTAAACAAGGGGCTTTTCTAAATTTTCTAAATAACTTTGGGCTTTGATAGTGTTGGCTTTGTGTGAAATTTTTGACATAAGAATTCTAGAAGACATGCAAGTTTTTAGGTCAAAAACTAAGCCAAGTAATTTCAAGCTCGCTAAATGAGATCAAATCACCTGAATCATCAAAAGTTTAAGAGGAATTTTTTAAAAGATACTTGATCTAGTCTGAAGTAGACCTAGAAGTTCTAACAATTATCTGCATCCTAGTCTCTACTTTGTTAAAGGTTAAATCCTATTGTACCTTGATTGGAACCTTCAACCTTAGTCCCAATTTTTCAAAAATTTCATCAAAAAGTATTTATGATTTTTTTATTTTTATGAAGATACATGCAGAAAGGAAATTTTTTTTTGAATGTTTTAAGGTTTTGAAACTCCTGAGACGATGGTCAAAATTTAAACACAGCCCCCCACGCTTTTGATATGCAATGTCCTCATGCAATAGGAAGGGTAAAAGGTCACCTCAGTGAAGGCAGTCGAGCTAGGATGATCAAAACCACTAAAAGTAAAGAGAAATGGAAAGTAAGAAAAATCATACTTCGATAAGAGCTGACGAAATTGAGAGTGAGTTAAATGGGATCTCTGTCACTGATGATGGCCTTGGGAACTCCAAATCTTGAGAAAATGTTTGTCTTGATAAAGTCAATGACAACCCTATGATCATTGGTGCGAGTGGACACTGCTTCAATCCATTTAGATATGTAGTCAACTGCAGCTAGTATATAAGTACCCACAAGAGTTAATGAATGGTCCCATGAAGTCTACGCCCTAAACATCAAAGATTTTGACTTCAAAGATAGTGTTCAAGGGCATCATTTCCTTTTTGCTCATGTTGTCGATGCTCTGGCAATGGACACAGGACCGTACAAAAGAAAGAGCATCTTTGTGTAAACTGGGCCAAAAGAATCAAGAGTTTAAGATTCTAGCTATAGTTTTCTTGCTTGAAAAATGTCCACCACAGGCCATTGCACAATAGTGTATTAGAATGCTCTGAAATTTTGAGTTCGGCACACACCGTCTGATGATCTGATCAACACAAATATAGAATAGATTAGTCTCCTCCCAAAAATACCATTTGATATCAGTAAAGAATTTATCCCATTTGGTTTTTGGCTAATTAGACGGGATTCCTCCTGTTGCTAAGTAGTTTATGATAGGGCAAACCACAGGAGTGTATTGGAAGCTAGGAGGGTTTCATCTAGAAAGACATCTGGTGGGGTAAGCATGCTGTTCTCCATAAGACGAGAGAGATGATTGGCCACTACATTCTGCAACCCTACCTTATTCTTGATTTCCAGGTCAAATTCTTGGAGCAAAAGGATCCAATGAAAAAGGTGAGGCTTGGCATCTTTTTGGTTTAGCAACTATTTGACTGCTGAGTGGTCGGTATAAATAGTGACAAGTGACCCTAATAGGTAGGAGTGAAATTTCTCTTTGGTAAACACAATGGTATGAAGTTCTTTCTCAGTTACAATGTAATTCAATTATGCATCATCTAAAATTTTACTAGCATAGTAGATCACAATGGGCTTCTTGTCAATGCGCTGCCCCAGAACAACCCCCACAGTATAATCTAAGGCATCGATCTTTAATTCAAAGGGACGATTCCAATCAAGTCCTAATAAAATAGGTGCCTCAGTGACTTCTTTCGTCAGTTTATTAAAACCTTTCAGGCATTGATCAGTAAAGTGAAAAGTTTGGTCTTTAGTGAGAAGCTAGCTTAAAGGTTTGGAGTTTTTGGAGAAGTCTTTAATAAAACAGTGGTAGAAACCCACATGACCCAAGAATGAGTCTAGAGATGGCATCATTTCTTTCTTTATCTCCTGCAATTCCATTCCTAGGTATGACATGGCCCAGGATGATGCCTTCCTGGACCATGACGTGACCTTTTCCCCAACTGAGTGCCAAATTGACTTCTATGCATTTTTGGAGTGTCTTTTCAAGATTGTTAGGACATAAATCAAAGGAGTCTCCAACAATAGAGAAGTCATCCATAAAAGCTTCCATGCATTCTCCTACTAAATTTGAGAAACTTGAAACCATACACCTTTGAAAAGTCGTAGGTGCATTGCATAGACCAAAGGGCATCCTTCAGAAAGCAAAGGTTCTGAAGGGGTGGTGAATGTGGTTTTTCGTGATCCTCAGGGTAGGCTGCTACTTGATTGTAGCCAAAGTAACCATCGAGAAAATAGTAACAACCTTGTTTGCCTAAATGCTCCAAGATTTGATTGATAAATGGGAGTAGAAAATGGTCCTTTTTGGTGGCGGTGTTCAATTTTCAGTAGTCAATGCGCACACGCCAAGAGGAAGCAGTTTGAGCAGTTATATTTTCCTCATTTTTATTAGTAATAATAGTTAGTCTTGCCTTCTTTGCAACAACTTGTGTAGGACAAACCCAAGTACTATTAGAAATGGGGCAAATGATGCTAGCGTCATGTCACTTAGTGATCTTTTTTACCACCACTTGCATCTGCTTTATGGCTGGCGAGAGGGGCGAGAGTCATACTCAAGATATATCTGATGAGTACAGTAGGATGGGATTATTCCCTTAAGATCTGATAAAGTCCAACCAATGGCTTCTCTGTTGTTGCTTAAAACCTGGAGAAGTTTTTCCACTTCTGCCCTAATAAGGATGGATTTGATAATCAGGGGCATGGTGTTATTAGGACACAAGAAAACATATTTTAAGGAGTCAGGCAATGGTTTTAACTATAGCTGTGGGCCTGGCTACGAAAGAATTTTTGATTTGTGGTCCATGAGGGAGGGGAGAGAGAAAGAGTGAGGTGAAGAGTTAGATGTAGGTGAAGTTAGGGTGGGAGGGTGAGGTGAATCAGAATTGGATTCAAGAACTATTTCAATTGGAAAATAGGAGCCCACATGTGAAATTTGCATGGTTTCCTCCACTAGGTGTTCTATTTCTAAATTCGAGTTATCAAAGAAATCAGGTTCTTGGAATCTTCTAGAGGCTTGAAAGATATCCAATGTGATAGATTTACTTTCATAATTGATTTTAATCTTTCCAGAATCACAATCAATGTTTGCTTTTACTGTGGCTTGGATGGGTCTTCCAAGAATAATTGGGGCATTTTTCAGAGCTTCTTGTACCTCAATATCTAGGACCAAAAAGTCCACAAGAAGTATACAATTCTGGACCCAGACAATAACATCCTTAACAATCCTCTTTGGTTTGACCCACTACAGGTTTCAATTCACCGATCTTGAATTCTTCAAATACAACTGTGGGGATTAGATTTATAGAGGCATCAAGATCTAGAAGAGTGCGATCAAAGGAAGTGTAACGAATGACTACTTGAATCAAGGGAGGGCTTGGATCTTTCTTTTTAAGTGGTAGTTTGCACTGCACAAATGAGCTAATTGCATCGGGAGGGATCACCTTTCGTAGGTTTCCAGGCTACCTTTTGGGAGTACATAAATATTTTAAGAATTTAGCATAGGCAGGGATGTACTTTATTGCTTCTAGGAAAGGGATGTGTATCTCTATTTGTGCAAAAAGTTCCATTAATTCCTTTTTAGAGGGCTCAGATTTCTTTTTCATGTTATTGGTGGAGTGAAGGGCTTTTGGAAAATGCATGGGGTTGTCTTTTTTTGCATTTGATGGTTCCTGAATTGGGTTAAAGGGAGAAGAGGGAGAAAATTTGATTTGCTTATTTTTTATTTGGGTTTCTGTTGTGGATTTAGGAGGCTTATAATTTTAGAGTAATTTCCCACTCCTCAAATTAACTACATTCGTAGTGTTATTATTTCTAGGAGGAGATTGGGGAGCCTGATTTTGTTGGAAACTTGGAGGGTACTAAGGAGTAGGATTGTTGGGGTGATTAGGGTTTCCACACTGAAAGTGGTTCCTTTGATTGTTGAGATTTGGCATAGATTGAGAAGGAAAATTTCCTGAATGTCCTTGATTTGCTGTAGCCCTAATATGTTTCTCTAAGTTGGTGACAACATGGGTACCTGATTGTTTTGGTTTTGCATGCCTTGGTAGGTCTTCATCATTTGGTCATTGATATCTTCTTGAGAAGGCCCAGATGGAAAAAGATTTTTCCCATAAATCCTTGATTGAGATTGCCCTTAGAAAGGAACTTGATTAGGCTTTCCAAGATGGGTTTGGGTTATTCCTTCAATTTTGGTTGTAGGAGTTGGAGGAATTTATAAATTGATCCTGAAGAGCTGAGATGTTCTCTGTGGTGGGATGAAAAGGTTTTTATTGAATAAGTCATCGGTCCTAATCAAATCTTGTGAAACCTCAGAAAAGTAAAGTTGCTCAACTAGGCCAACACCGATGTTGTGCAAATTCTCTTCTCATGATGTTAGGGGGGTTTAGGTGTGGAGCTTGTTTGTGATTTAGCTCTCTTCGATTTTGTTCTGCTGAATTTGGAACTAATCCAATCTTTGTGCAATCATTTGCTTATCATCTTGTGTGACTGCAATGATGCAAATTTGGAGTCAATTTAATTAACCCCGAGTGTTGGGTTTGTACTCTGATAAACACACATGAATTCATGATAAAATGCTTATTTATGATATTTCCTAGGCATAGCATTGCATATCATGTTATACATACTGCATAACATCCATTGCATGGCATTTAGGATGGTTGTATACTATGTATATTAATTCTTCAATTTTACATGGATAGGATGTAGTACGACATCTTTACGGGCTGCAGATGAAGAATCCGACCATATAGATGAGTCCAGAGCAACAATCGCAGGCTACCAATGTGAAAAGCACCTTGATCATAGCTCCATAGCACCCTCTACAAGAGGATGAAGACAGACGGCCTAGGTGGCTCCATGTGGCACCATCCAGACCGCCCCCCACCTGAGCCACTGCATCGGCCTCAAGCAAGGATGCACCTCGACCATTGTATCTTCATCCAACGGCCAAGGCGCAGGCAACAGCAACGCCCTCTGCTCGAAAAATCATCGCTTTGGCTCAATGGTGAGACGAGCACTCTAAAATAGCGAGTGCCAGTTCGAGCCGCGATTTGCCGTGCCCCATACAGTGCCAGCTGCAATAGGGCCACTCAATCTCGATCGAGTGGTTGAGATTTTCAATGCATGATCTGATGCTGCCCACCAACGCGAGGGCGCATGCCAGATCACACATGCGCCATCTGGGGCATGCATTTAAGACAACTAGGAGCGATGACCGCCATTCGATCCTCACAATCATCTGAGGAGCTTGATTCAAATCGAAGCAAGCGTGAACTACAGGCGAGCCTCGGCCGTGCGATGCCTCATTAGATGGTTGCCAACGCATGCACTAGTGGTGCGGATTTCAAACGACTGCGAGCATGCATCATCATCTCGCGATCACAACTGACCACACTTGATCCAATTACCGACGATCGTCGTGCCCTATGACAGCTGCAACCAAGCATTAAAGTGCCTGCCAAGGTGCGTGAATGCTTTAGTAGCATCTCTGGTGGGTCTTTAGAGACATCTTAAATGTCACTAAAGGCTTGTGCATGCAAACCACCTCCATTCCACCACTATATAAACACCCCTACACCCCCCATTCCAAACCATCTCTACCTACTCTACTCCCACCTACTCCTAAGCTTTAATAGCCTACCAAAGCTCCATTAGAGCTTACTCTCAAGCTCCAAAGGCCTCCTATTAGTGTAGCATTCCTTTATCCAACCAAATATTCCTCCCTCTTTCCATCACCTTCATAGGTCGGCTTGGAGCTGTCCTCCCACGTCCATTCCGGTAGCAGATCACCTCCATTCTAGATCCTTGGTAAAGCATTCGTCTACCCGGCATCCTCCTGCATCTCCCCTCCATCAACCTGCTTGTCAACTCCTTCATCCAAGCTTGCACCAGGTGCCGTCATCAAGCCGTACAGTCGATTCGGGAGATTCCTTTTCACCTCTTTCTATTTTATGCTTTCATAGATATTGTAATTGACATTGGAGTGATATATATCATATTTGTTTCATCTCTTGTGATTTTTTTTGCTTGTTTTTTTATTTCAAAAACACAAAAGAAATAACAAAACCTCAAAGTACCAAAAAGAAACAAAACAAAGCACGATTTTTAAGCAAAGTAAACGTCTTCTCTTTGTGTTCGACCTGGGACTTCCTTGGAGTTTCAATAAAATTGTATTTGATAATGAGTTTTCTGACTACGACGATAGGTTCCTGCAAACCCTGATTTCTACCATGCGAAATACGTTAATCATTTTGGCATCGTTGCTGGGGAGGCAACGGAATTTACTTTCTTGTTTTCTATGCTTCTTTGCATTTACTTATTACTGTCCTCACTTATCTCTTATCTATTGTCTTGCAGGTACCCTAGCATGGAGATCCAAGTGTGGTAGACCAGAGTACAGTATGGCTAGAGTACTTTGTAAGTGTCCCCCACATCCCCCCACTAATTCCAATTCACCACACTCGTAACCAAGACCAAATCTACTTAGGTGCTTGCATAAACCCTAGGGTAGACTTTTGTTGACTTGTTTGCCACCTCCACTTATCTCAATCCTGCATAAATCTATATATATATATATATATATATAAACAAAGAGATACTTTCTGTGGGACGAATCAATATACACACTTTACACACCCATATTTGAGGCACATAACTTAACTTGATTTTCATCTACTCAACTGTGATTCCAACCTGTGGAACCGGTACACCAATTCAACACATAAAGGAGTAGAAATCATATTAGGTTAATCACCTTTCTGTGTGCCTTAATCGGTGGTGCATTTGGCCCAATTGATTGAATTGTTTGGGCCGCACCACCAAATTTAAAATAAATTCATTTTGTAGCTACTCCATAGGATTCAATATTTAGGTCAAGCCAGGCACTCCATATTTTCTTGATTTATAAAGGAAAACACTTGAACTCATAATTTCAAAGCTTGGTCTTCCTCACAAAACTTTGTTGAATACACCAAATATTTGAATTCTAAAAACTACTAAGCAAAATTCGAATCCTAAAACTCACCTCATCATTAATAATCATGCTTGAAAACTTTTTGGTTGTGCACATTCACACATTCTCAAACAAATCATTAAGGGCACAACCCATTAAGGGCCCATCACATTAGACGTTGGCCCTAAGGACTGGTTCGCTTGTCGAGATCCAGATTGAGATTGTTCACGATTAACCTACTTATACTAGTCAATCGGATGTCAATCTAGGGGAGTAGCGTCAAACGACCTTGGTTGGGGGGTACACTAGGAACTAGACGTGCATGCCAACGGAAGAACCTTCTCCCCAGTCCCTCCTTCTAACTGGTTGGATTGCCTAGATATAAGTAGAGTAAATCATCCATAATCTTAGGATGGAATCTGAGAGTCTATAGACCTCAAGGCTACCCAACCTAAGGATAGGCTTGTATTTTTGTGCTGCAAGTCTCCTGTTCCCCATTCTTCCGACTTCCTTCCAGTGTATGCTTGGAAGGAGGTCATTGAAACCTAGATTGAAAGCACCTTTAGACCATTCCCAGAGGTAGAGGTTGAGCTATAGCCAAGTAGATCCCATGGCTGATCAACAACCACCTCCCCTACCCCCAAACCAGTAGGAGCTGATTCAGAGGCAGTTGGAAGAATTGCAGCAGATGTAGCAATGGTTCCAACAAATTAATGGCCAAGGTCCTCGACCCTTGATGGATTTCTATCATCCTTCAAACTATGGGGAACATCCCGGCATCATGATTTCCACCAGAGACATAGAAATCAAGCCCCAAGTTTTAAGTTTGATTAAGCATTTCCATGGGCTTGGCTCGGAGGACCCATTCCAGCATTTGGAGATCTGACCACTTTGGTTTAGACCACCAAAGCAAGGAATGTGAACGAAGAGCAAATGATCATGAGGCTCTTTCCCAACTCTCTCAGGGATAAGGCTGCACATTGGTACCAGACCATTGGAAGGTTGATAAAAACATGGGTTGCTCTTAAGTCAACCTTCCTGAAGAAATTCCTCCTAATCAGATGGACTAATGCCTTGCGAAGAGTAATTACCACTTTTGCCCAGCGGCCGAGGGAACCATTTCATGGTGCATGGGAGCAATTCTAGAAACTTTTGAGGAAGTGTCCACACCACAAGGTGTCGAAATGGCAACTCATGCATATTCTCTATCATGGGTTGGTTGAACAACACCGTAATCATGTGGATGCCTCTTGCGGAGGTAATTTCCTGAATGAGGATGCAGATAGCGCATACGACCTATTTGAAAAAATGAGCAAGAACTCAATTAATCACGCCTCCATGGTTGCAATCAACCTATCTCAACAACCTTGGTCAATTGCTAACGAGATATGGGATTCTCATTCATTTAACATGGAATTGATTTGTAATAAGATTGATAAAATGGACTTGGTTGCTAAAAGAATGGAAGAATGGATTCCATTCCTCATGAGCTCCCACAGGGTAGGAGTTCGTGAACCAACTTGAATTGGCTCAACCTGTGTGCTAGGATTTCTCAGAACCTTATGGGTTCCAAACTAGGGCCTTTAATCCTAGCTTTTCTGATCCTTCGTTCTCTCCATCCTTGTCCTATGAGGGTACATATGCAAGTAGGAGAATGTTAGGTCCAACCCATATTCCAACACTTATAACTCGAGTTGGAGGAACCATCATAACTTCTCCAGGAAAAGTCAAGGGCAATAGACCCAAGCTCGGCCCAGCAACTATGCATCTCAAAGACCTATGGGTTAGGGTCAAGAATACACCCAGTTGCCCCCGAGACCGGTTACTCAACCCTACTGGAATGCCCAACAATCTACGTAGTAGGCTGATTTAAACCGGTAGATGGTGGAAATGCAAGGGTCCATGCTTCAACTTATGCAGCAATGAAGACATCATTGGATAACTTGCAATCCAGGTTAATTGCTAACACTCGACAACTTGGATCTCTACCATCCCAACCCATGCCCAACCCACGCAATGTGCACAATCAGTGCAATAGAGCCTAAGGGTACGAGAATCAAAGGGACCCACACTCACATGCTCAGGTGGTTTAGCAGGGTCCCTCCTCTTCTTCTTCTGGTTACATGACCAATCAAGGCCCTCCAATCTTCACTAACCCACCTCAAGACACAAACCCATATGCCTCTGCAAACTCCATCACCATAAGAAGTGGAAAGTAGACCTAGAATCCTGAATTACCTTCTAGATGCCAAAACCCTGTGGTGCTTGAGAGAGAGGAGGCGGAGATTAAAAAAGACAATAAGGGCCAGGGACTGGAAATTGAAAATACCACCCATATCCTATTCCCTAAAGCCCTATTGAAAACCAAGCAGAAGAAAACCATAGATAGTAATAAGGAACTCCTGAACATATTCAAGAGCGTAAGGATCAATATCCCACTCCTCGATGCTATTAAGCACATTTTGGCTTACGCTAAATTTTTGAAAGAACTATGTACCCAAAAGCGTAAGTCGAGAGAACACACTCTGAGGAAAGTGATTCTCTCTGAGTAGGCAAGTTCTATCATCCTGCATCACCTTCCTCAAAAGAAGAAAGATCCTAGTGCCCCCTTGATTTCATGCATTATTGGGGAATACACTTTTGATAGGGCACTGTTGGATTTAGGGGCATCCATCAACCTAATTCCAACTTCTCTTTACAAGAGGTTTGGATTGGGCGAACATAGGCCAACCTCAGTAGCGCTACAATTAGCAGACCGCTCGGTCACCACAGCGAAGGGCGTTATTGAGGATGTAATCATCAAGGTCAAGGATTTCTATTTCCCTGTAGATTTCCTAGTCCTTGACATAGATGTACCTAACGACTTGAGGAACACGCCCATCATTCTGGGGCGCCCGTTCCTAGCAACCACCAAGGCTAACATAAATTGTGAGTGGTAGTATGGAGATCGCCTTTGGGGACAAGAAGCTAACTCTTGATATTTTTAAGGCGATAAGAGGATTTGAGGATTGTTGATTCATTAAGGAGCTCCAAGATCACGATTTCGAGACTTGTATGACGATCAATGCACTCGAGAACTCCACTAGCTTTTGCAAACCCAACCCACAACCTTCCATGGCAGACCTTCCACATTTCGAAGAGGTTGTTGATTTTGTTCATTCCCAGCCTCTTCCACTAGATCATCCGGATGAATCTTGATCGACGTCCTCCCTACCTTCTATGCTAAACCCACCTCAGCTTGAATTGCAACCATTACCTAAAAATTTGAAATACGATTTGTTAGGTCCTGAGAACATGCTCCCTGTGATAATTAGTGTTGACTTAAATAAGGAGCAAGAATTGAGGTTGATTAAGGTCATTATGAACAATAAGGAGGCAATTGGTTGGACCATCCACAACCTTAGGGGGATCGAGCCATCTTATTGTAATCATTTTATTTTCATTGAAGATGGATCCCGCCCTTTTAGCGAAATGCAAAGGAGGCTAAGCTCGAATATGCGAGAAGTGGTCAAGGAGATAATTAAGTGGCTCGATGCTAGAATTATATAGGGTAGCCCTGTTTAGATTATACCCAAGAAAGCGGGAATAACTGTTACGACTAATGAGAAAGGGGAAACCTTCACCACTCATTCAGCTTTTGCTTGGAGAGTTTGTATTGACTGTAGGAAGGTGAACACAACCACCAAAAAGGATCACTTTCACTTGCCATTCATCGATTAAATCCTAGAAAGGTTAGCTGGGCAAAAATACTTTTGCTTCTTGTACGGTTATTCGTGATATAATCAAGTCCCTATCCATCTTGAAGATCAAGAAAAGACAACTTTCACATGTCCGTGCAGAACCTTTGCATTCCGTAGAATGCTGTTCGAGCTTTACATGCACCTGCGACTTTTCAAAGGTGCATCTGGCCATCTTTTCTGATATGGTGGGAGATTATCTTGAGGTTTTCATGGATGATTTCTCCATTTTCAGTGATTCTTTTGAGTGCTGCTATGCTAACTTGGAATTGATCCTCCAGAGATGCATCAAGACATGGCTAGTCCTTAGCTGGGAAAGGAGTCATTTTATGACTCGGGAATGCATTGACCTGGGTCATGTGGTCTCCAATCGGGGTATTGAGGTTGATAAGGCTAAGGTGGATGCTATCTCTAGACTTCCTCTTCAGGTCCGCTCTTTCCTTGGGCATGTGGTCTTTTTTAAAGATTCATCAAGGACTTCTTGATGGTTGCTTGACCCTTGAGTAACCTTCTGGCCAAAGACACACCATTCGAGATTGATGAATGATGCCGTATGGCATTTGATTTGTTAAAAATGGTAGTCACCTGTGCCCCGGTGTTGCAACCACCGATTTGGACAATCACATTTGAGATTATGGCTGATGCCTCTGATTATGCCGTTGGGACTGTCTTAGGTCAAAAGATTGAGAAAAAGCCCCCTGTGATTTACTACGCTAGCAAGACCCTGGACGAGGTCCAGAGGAACTACGCTGTTACTAAAAAAGAATTGCTAGCTGTAGTTTTTGCTTTAGAAAAATTCAGGGCTTATCTTTTAGGTTCTCCTGTAATCATTTACGTTGACCACTCGGCCTTGAAACATTTCTTGTCGAAAAAGGATGCCAAGCCCCGACTTATTTGTTGGATTCTATTACTTCAAGAATTTGAACTTGAAATCAGGGAGAAAGCCAGGGCACAAAATGTAGTGGCGGATCACCTCTCGAGAATCCTAATTGATTCTCCTCATCCGGATATCCCTATTTAAGACACTTTTCCAAATGAGACTATCCCTATGGTCTCAAGAATCCGAACACCTAAGTTTACGGATATTGTCAATTATTTGGCTGTTGGTCAAATCCCCCAGGATTGGACCAAACAATAATGGGACAGACTTGTGTCAGTGGCCAAATATTATTTTTGGGACGATCCCAAGCTGTATTGCATCGACGTGGACCAGATTATTCGTCGATGAGTCTTGAAAATTGAGTTCCATAGTATACTTTTGTTCTGCCATACATCTGCATGTGGTGGACACTTTTCCAGGAGAAAGATGGTAGCAA
The DNA here is from genome assembly GCA_037157565.1 of Thalassia testudinum. Classification (NCBI taxonomy): domain Eukaryota; kingdom Viridiplantae; phylum Streptophyta; class Magnoliopsida; order Alismatales; family Hydrocharitaceae; genus Thalassia; species Thalassia testudinum. The sequence continues at coordinate 20,231,671 of JAZHRO010000063.1, forward strand.
AAATCTTGCAATCTGGATTCTATTGGCCATCAGTATCTAAGGATGCTCGAGAATTCTCAAAGTCGTGCACCCGATGCCAGACACTCGGGAACATGGCTAAGAGAAATACAATACCCCTAAACCCAATACATTCTGTCGAAATTTTTGACATTTGGGGCATCGACTTCAAGGGACCTTTTCCTCCTTCATTTGGACACCAGTATATTCTGGTCACTGTTGAATTTGTGTCCAAATGAATTGAGGCAATCACCACCCTAACCAATAACCACAAGGTGATCATCGATTTTGTGAAGAATATCTTCAGTCAGTCGGGATTCCTTAGGTGATTACCTGTGATGGTGGCACGCATTTCATTGATGCCCAATTTTTGAATTTATTGCAGAAATATGGGGTGAATCATCGAATTTCCACACCCTACCACCTTTAGATGAATGGACAGGTTGAGGTCTCCAATCGGGAGATCAAAAACTTTTTGCTGAAAACCTTAAGGCCTGATAGGAAGGATTGGACACAAAAGCTAGATGATGCTCTTTGGGCTTACCTTACAGCATACAAAATGCCTATCGGAATGTCTCCATTCTGTCTAGTGTCTGGTAAGGCATGTCACTTTTTTGTAGAGCTAGAACACAAGCATTTTGGGCCATCAGAAAATGTAATTTTGCCCTAGAGTTGGCCAAGAAGACCAGGAAACTCCAACTATCTGAGTTGGAGCAGCCTAGAAATGATGCTTATGAAAATTCCAGAATCTATAAGGCAAGGAGCAAAGCTCTCCATGACCAGATGATTTCACGTAAGAGCTTTGAGCTGAACCGGGGCTTTTTGATTCGCAACTGAAGCTCTTCCCCAGTAAGCTTAGGTCTAAGTGGGAAGACCAGTTCGTTATTGATTGGATTTTCCCTAATGGGGCTATCGAAATATCTGACCCAAAGATGGGTAATTTATTCAAGGTCAACAGATAGTGTCTCAAGCCCTTTGTTGACTATATGCTCCCAAAACCCATCTCGGATAAGGTTACGCTTTCCTTGCCCTAACAACTGTGGGCCGATCATCGCCTAACCAAAGGCACTAAACTTAGCACGTGTAAAGACTATTCCAAGCTGACCAAAATCTCATGGAAGCCAAGTGTTATTCTTCCACTTCTACTCTCTTGCAAGCTTTCATTTTTAAAAATGAGGAGATTACATTAGCTAAGCATGGGGGGCTGGATATTTCTTATGAATCATTTTGTCAGCCGTAATAGTAATTTCCAATTTTTTCAAAAAAAAAACAAATTAGGAGATGAGAACTTAGGCATTAGGAGTTCCAAACTTTAGGAATTGATACTTTGGGACCTGAATGCTTAGACTCTTCAGGTTTTCAAGCTTAATTAGCCCGGGTGTCCACTGGAATGTGGACTTAGTCTCGAGTCCTCGCCAACTAAAATTCACCCTTAATCTAGTAAATAAATTGGGGTGATAAGTATACGACTTATCAACCCGCCCTCTGATTTGAGGGGACTTTAAGCCTAAGCATCAACACACTTTTTGCACTAACTCACTATTCGGCGGTTTCTTCAAAAATTGGGTAGCTAATGAACCATTGAGGGTGGTATGGCTAGCAAGTTGTCGGTGGTAATAGGTCATCGGCCGATTGTCCAGAACGCAGCCACAAGACCATTTTCTTCGTACTACCTTTATGTAAATCTTAAATCAAGGAAGCCACCCACATAGGAAAAAAAAAAGAAACGAAAAAAAAGTAGAAAACAAAGAAAATAAAAAAAATGAACAAATAAAACCATACCTCACCACACGAGTATGGCTGTCAAGTTGTTATGGGTAACAACCCATTGGCCGGTTATCCAGAGCCCAGCTAACAAAAATGCACAATAATTCCCAAAACACCTAGGGAAGAAGCGAGAAAGTAGAATAAAGAAGGGAGATATACACTGGGTTCGCCTTTGTGTTGACCCCAAAAATAAAACTAGGGAGAAAGTTACCGTTCAGAAAGATAAACCTCTGGGCAAGGTCACCTAGGGTCGTAGAAACCCAAAGTCCATTTTAATGGCTTCCTAGTGAGTCTTTTGCTCTTTCCACTAGATGCTTAGCTCTTAGAGTCATTTTCAAATCTTGGGCAGGTCGGGTGGCCCTAAAAGTTATCTTGGAGCTCTCAAACTCTAAAAGTCCAAAAAAATTAGAAAAGAAGAAAAACAAAAAAAAATTATGTATCTTCTCTTTGCAAATAAGGCGAGGGCATAGACGGTCTGCATTCTAGTAGACACCCAAGCACTGTTGAGTTTTTGTAATTAGGTCTTAGGGTTCAGATTTTCTAAAGCAATCGACAAATTTTGCCAAAATAATCAAATCCTGATTCTACTTTTATACATAGCATTTAGTTTAATTTTGCCAGGGACTTGCAAAAAGTAAGCATGGTGGTATGATAAACACACTTGAATTCATGATAAAATGATTATTTATGATAGTTCCTAAGCTTAGCATTGTATATCATGTTATAAATATTGCATAGCATTCATTGCATGGCATTTAGGATAGTTGTATATTATGTATATTAATTCTTCCATTTTACATGGCCAGGTGGTGGTGCGACATTTTTATGGGCTTTAGATGAAGAATCCGACCACACGAACGAATCCAGAGTGACGATCATAGTATGCCAACGCAAAAATCACCTTGATCAGAGCTGTGTAGCACCCACTACAAAAAGATGAAGACGAACGGCCTAGATGGCACCACGTGGTGCCATCCAGAGCATCCCCCAGCTGAACCATCGTGCCGGCCTCAAGCAAGGATGCACCCCGACCGTTGGATTTTCATCCAACGGCCAAGGTGCACGTGACTACAACACCCTCCGCTCGACAAAGCGTTGCTTTGGCACAACGGTGAAGACGAGTGCTCTCAAACAACGAGCGCAAGTTCGAGCAGTGACTCACCATGCCCGCTACAATGCCAGCTGCAATTGGGCCGCTCGATCTCGATCGAGTGGTTGAGATTTTCCACCCGTGATCTGATGCTACTCACCAACGTGAGGGCACATGCACCATCTGGGGAGTCGATTTAAGATGACTAGGAGCAACGCCCGCCGTCCGATCCTCGCAATTACGCGAGGCACGTGATTCAAATCAAGGCACCTGTAATCTGCGTGCGAGCCTCAGCCGTGTGATGCCTCATCCGACGACTACCAACACACACGCCAGTGGTGTGGATTTCAAATGACTGCGAGTGCGCATCCTCCTCTCATGATCACAGCCCTCCACGCGTGAGCCAATGGCCGACGATCGTCATGCCATGCGACAGCTATGGCCAAGCATCCAAGCACCTGCCAAGGTGCATGAATGCTTTAGCGATGTCTCTAGAGGGTCTTTAGCAATGTCTTAATTGTCACTAAAGGCCCGTGCATGTAAACCACCTCCATTCCACCACTTTATAAACACCCCTACATGCCCCATTCCAAACCATCTCTACCTACTCTACTCCTATCTACTCCTAAGCTCTGGTAGCCTACCAAAGCTCCATTAGAGCTTACTCTCAAGCTCCGAAGGCCACCTATTAGTGTAGAATTCCTTTATCCCAAAAAATATTCATCCCTCATCCCATCACCTTCATAGGTCGCCTTGGAGTCATCCTTCCATCTCCATTCCGATAGCAGATCAGCTTTGCCTCCTCACCTCCATTCTAGAACCAAGGTGAAGCATTCCCCTACCCAACGTCCTCATACTTCTCACCTCCATTGTCTTGCTCCTCAACTCCTTCGTCCAAGCTTCCATTAGGCACCGTTGTCTCGCCGAACAGCCGATTCAGGAGATTCATTCTCTCCTCTTTCTCCTTTATTCTTTCATATATCATTGTAATTGACATTGGAGTGATATATATCATATTTGTTCCATCTCTATTGTGAATTTATTCTGGTTGTCCTGTTATTTCAAAAACTCAAAAAAATAACAAAACCTCAAAATACCAAAAAGAAACAAAACAAATCACGGTTTTCAAGCAAAGTAAACATCACCTCCTTGTGTTCGACTCGGGACTCCATTAGATTTTTTATATAATTGTATTTGATAATGAGTTTTGCGACTATAATGTCGGGTTCCTGCAAACCCTGATTTCTACTACGCGAAACACATTAATCATAGTCCTACCAAAGGTGTCTATCGATGCTAGATTAAATGAGTTTTCACACATTTCCTTAAATAGTAGGTAGGCACTATCAGCATCTTTGTTAGGAAAATTACCCCCACATGAAGCATCCACGAACCGTTTTATTTGATCTTCTAATCCGTGATAGAAGATCTGCACTAGCTACCATCGTGGAATTTCTTGATGGGGAGAATTTAGTAATTCTTGAAACCTTACCCTAGACTCACGGAGAGGTTCATGATGATAACACCATCATTAGTCCTAACCTGCTATATTTAGTATGATTCAAATGATAAATGCTCCTAAATGATTGTCTAAAGATCACAATTCCATATTGAACTAGTTTGAGAAGGAAATAGAAAAATAGGGTTAATACTATCATTTTACCATCCCATCATTAATGTAGATTAATTAAGGGGCTAATTTAAGGTTAAATGAGCTTGAAAGACCAAGAAGTGGGCTGACATTGACTAAATCACGGTTTCACACACTTTGGGGATTAAAATATCACTAAAAATCCTAATTATCAGCATTAATTAAATTGAAAGGGTTCTAGTAATGATAAATTCAATATAAACCCCTTAAAAATTGTTTTGAATATTATAAGTGCTTGGTACATTTACTTTACCATATGAACCCATTTTGACTAATAATAGAGATTTAGACGGGAATTTATTCTATTTTGAGCTTCTATGAAAATTACCGAATCAAAAGAGGTCAAAACCCAAATCAAAGTTCACCATTATATTTGTTGGGTCCAAATTAGGTTAACACCAAAATTTGGGCCCAATCAGAGTCCATCTTAACCTAGTTTGCATTTCTACCCTAAAATCTCTATTTTTCACATCTACGCCCCTAGGTTTCTACTTTCCTTACCAAAAGACCCTTAGCTTCTCATTTCCCTCCCAAATAGGTTCCTACCACTGTTGATGTCTGAAACGAGTCAAGAACCCAAAGCTAACAACTTCAATCCTTGATTTGAGGCATCAAATCGAGATCAAATCTCACCAAACTCTATAAGATTGATCTTGAGATCATTCTCTTTTCATTGGGCATCTTAAAGTGCCAATCACGATTGTATTCGTCACCGGTAGCCTCAAGGAGCTCGAGCTTGGAGGCCTTATAATCGTGCATTTACTTGCTCAATTAGGAGAGGAACCTCTTTTATTTAAGATCCTCAAAGTTCCATGGTCAAGGGAATCAATTTTTGGCTTGGAACTCCCTCTAATTCTTCTCGAGCCAATTCCACCATTAGCTATGGTGAGCCTTCCGTCCTCCTACTTCCACGAATGCTCTCAACCAACAGGCAACAGTATCACGTTCCTCTCCTCGCAATCGCAGCAAGTCATTGCATGACCGCTCTTGACCTCTTCATCCTCGCCAATACTACCGCCGAACGTTGTCATCTTCCTCACATTTGACCACTCAACGTCGGATGCTCCCCACGTCCACTCGTCCAGATACGTACCTCTCTCTTTGTCTGTAGCAACTTTTTAGACCCATAGGTTCTAATTTCAACCTCTACCAACATCGTTCCACCACCATCTTCCTCACCTCCAACACGAGCTCCGGTGAGCTTGCGTCGGCACCACCACAACCATCCTAATGCTCTAGTGACCAAAAGCCCTAACTTAATTAGGGGTTTTGGCCACTGAATCACCTTACGACACAAACCCATCAAACCCCAACAACGCCACCTTTGCTTGACCTCCTCCACCTCTTGAATCACTTCGCCACCACCGCCATTACAATCCTCGCCTCACGGCAAGACTTGAGGGTTGTTTAATTGGGGCTTTTAACTCGTATTCTTCTCTGCAGGTGTTTGCTAGACCTCCGCTGCATTCCGCAAATAAACACACACGTATTCATGATAAGATGCCTACTTATAACAGTCCTTAAGCGTAGCATTGCATTACATAGTATAAATACTGCACAACATTCATCATATCGCATTTAGTGTGATGTTTATAAATTGTATAGTAATTCATGCTTTATAGTTGCCAGGGAATAGGTTGCGACATTTCAAAGCTTCAAGTTCAAAATCCAACCGTATGGATGAATCCAAAGTGACGATCGTAGTCCAACAACGTGGAAAGCATCTCAATCCGAGCACTATGGCATCCTTTCAAAGCAAGGAAAGGTGGACGATCCAGATGGTGCCATGTGGCACCATCCAGATCACCCAAGGTCGCCCGTCATTCCTCCAAAGGCCTTCAAACATGCGATCTCAGCCATTAGATAAAAAAGTTGTGCGAAAAACACATTGTGTGTTAATTAAGCGAAATAATGTCGTTGAGACACGTAAATCCGCAGTCAACTCTTAAATTTATAATTCCTAGATAATGGAGTATCTAGGATCATACAAGGAGGCGAAATTGTCAATCACATGAGTGGTTCTCTCTCTCGCCTCTCAAATCTGCACTTTCTTTTTTTGATTTTGATTTTGTTGTTTTTATATTTTTCAAAACAGTCAGACATAAGGCAATGGAATGCGAACACTTAATTATACAACAACTAACCCTAGGTGACAAGAATGTAGTCCTCTCTTCCAAGCTCACCCAAGGCAAATGCGACGAGGGTTATTAAAAGAGGAGACTGTGTGCACTACAACTGCAAAAGCAACATGGAAAAACACACTAACTACAACATGAAAATTGGAAGGCGAATAACTTCTATATTACTAGTAAAGTAAAATACAGGTAGAGGAATGCTTCTACAAGAACAATAAACTACTAGGTAATACAAAAAGTAGAGTGGAAGATAAAAAAGAAGAAAGGGGGATCCTCTAGTTGAAGTTGGGATGGCCCTTGCTCCAAGTACAGTTGCCCCACACTTGAAAAGGGTCTTCCTTCATCCTTGATGTAGTCCTCCTCCAAGCTATCCTCCAAGGTGGGCATCAACCACTGTGCTCCTCCTCTTGCCTCGCCATCCCCTTGACGTTGAAGATGATCTCCTCCTTGGCGTGGTTAAGGGAGAAGTAGGGAGAGGAAGAAGGCACCAAGGGGGCGAGTAGATTGTCCCCTTGATCTTCTTTCCTTCTTCTTCCTTGTCGTGGACATGGGGTGGAAGAAAGGTGAACCTAACTATGGGAGAAGATGGTATTGTGGTGGTGATTATGGTTGGTATATATGAGGTGGAGAGGGGGTTAGTTGGAGTGGTCATGTGGATGGCTAGGATTAGGTTTGGTGGGTGGTTAAGGGGTGGTTATGGAGATGTTGGGTGTAGGATGGATGGTGCTAAGTGAAGGGGCTTTATGGGTGGTGGTAGTGGGCGGTTATGGCCATGGAAGGCCACTTAGAGTTGGCGCCACCTAAGGGGATTTCTAGAAGGTGGGTATGTGGATGGTGGGGATGGGTTGTAGGGGTAGCAGTAGGGTGGTGATGAAGAGGATTTTGGAGGGAAAAATGGAACCACTTTTGTGGTGCCCTTTGGTGATGGTGGTGGGTTGAAGGGAGGTGAATGGGTTGGCACCAAAAAAAAGGGTTTAGAAGTAGGAGATAGGTGGACTAGGTTGGGTCTATTTTTGGTGTAGTTAGCTTGTAGGTTTCAGGGTTAGGTTGGGTTGCCAAGGAGGTGCCTAGCTAAGCTAAGCTATCTTAGCTAGTAGGGAGTAGGGATGGAGGCATTTGAAAGTAAGATTTTAGGGGCGAAGAGCAAAGGGTAGCTGAGAAGGGGTTGCACTGGAGCTGATGTTTGCTGAAGGGAGCTAATGTTGAGCTCAGTAGCTAGCTTAGCTAGCTAGTTCTTCGCTAGCAACTAAGCCAAGCTAATTTCAGCTAGATTCTTCTTATCTGAGCTAGGTATGGTCTTCCCGAAGATTACCTAGCAAGCTGGAGTAGCTAGCTTAGGTCAAGTAGCTCAGCACAACTATGTTGAGCTGAGATAGGTCTCTGGGAGTTGGACTTGACCTGGCTTGAGCTAGTTAAGGTCATCTTCAGCAAACTAGGTCTAGCTAGTTGATGTTAGTAGCTAGCCCTAGACAGGTTGAACTTCCAGTGAACTCTTCTAAGTTGGAAGTACTAGAATGGAGTTGGGATAAACTGTCATTAGCTAGTTTAAGCTTCCATTTAGCTGAGGTGAACTACCTGGAGCTAAGGTGAACTAGTTAGAGCTACCATTAAGTTAAGATGAGCTGACTGGAGCTAAGGGTGAGTTGATCCAACTAACAGGAGTTAGGATCCAGCTGGGATGAGCTGGATCTGGTTAGGATTCAACTGAAATGAGCTAGATCTAGCTAGGATTCAAATGAAATGAGCTGGATCTAGTTGGGATCCAGCTAATAGGAACTTCTTCTTCATCTTCTGCCTTCCTGAGTGTCAAGATGTGTGGGATCTGACATTCTGCCTAATCCTGACACTCAGATAAATGCATAAAAAATACATTAAAATGCAATGCTTTCCGATCCTAGGTAAATTCCTAAATGCAGCCCCAAAACCCATTTGGGAACTTAAAACCCTAAGAGCTAGGTAAGTTTTGGGGCATAAGAATAATGATAAACTAGCGTTTATCACACTCCCATGCTTATCTTTTCCTAGTCTTTTAGCAAAACTATTTTCACAAAACGGATTTTCTGGGAAAGACTAATTTTTTTTACTTTTGAGGAGAAAAACACTACGGGACCTTAGTTGATTGAAAAACTTGAAAGGCATGGGATTTTTTAAAGATAAAACCTCGGGATTCATCTTTGGACCCAAGAGTTAGAAGAATCGAGATCAATGTATCTTTAAAAATTCACAAATCAACTCATTGTTAATTTAGATGACCCAAAATTTTTGTAGTTGGGATTTCTCTGGCTCTTGAATCTGATTCGCAACTTGCATCAACTTTTAAAACCATGTGTCTATGGTTGTGAAAGCCAACTTTTATGAGGCCGTGTGACTGGTTTAAAACTTTTTTTTTTTTTGAAACTCCCCCGTGCTTATTCTTAGCTTAATCATGCAACAGATGTGTCAGGATCATCATTCCCATCACCAATCCTCAAGGGGGCTCTGGCACTGGTACTTCGGGATAGTACCATCTAAGACACCACCCAGGAGCTCACAACCCCAAAACACAATGCGGTGTAAAGGAGTGCTCCTAACGAACACAAGCTCTTACTTCGATGCTATAGTGCACCATCCAAGACACTTGAGCTACAATAGTGCGCCTTAATGCTCCATCTCACGATATGGCATCTAGATATGGAGCAACGCTGAGGTGGTAACATGTTGTCATCAATCCTCAAAGGAGGCATTTTCCTCCTTGTCAGTTGTGGGAACTCAAACCAATGATCTGCTTCAGATTATACCAGAGCCAAACAAGGGTTTTCTTCTAATTTCTACATTTTTTTAAGGTGTTGGCTTGTGTGTGAATTTTGACACAAGAATTTTGTCAGAATGGCAAGCTTTTGAATTGGAAGCTAAGCCAGATAATTTCCAGGTTACAAAGGAAGATCAAGCCACCTAAACTATCACAAGTTCAGGTGGAATTTAAAGAAGGATACTTGATCTAGTCTAGAGGTTAGTCCCAGAGATTCTAACAATCAGATCTTAATCTTAACCCTTGGTTTTTAAAAGATTAAATTCTTTGCACCTTAAAATTAATTTTTCAACCTTAGTTCCACTTTTCAAAATCTTCCACAAAAAGTTTTATGATTTTTCTATAATAAGATGCATGCAAAAGAAAGAAAATCCTAAATTGATCTTCAAAATTTAAGAACACCCCCCCATGCTTATGATATGCAATGTCCTCATGCATTTGGAGGGAAAAGAGATCACCTTGGTGAAAAGTGGTCAAGTTTAGGATGGTCAAAACATGGAAAAAGAAAGAGAACAGGAAAGCAAGAAAAATGATGGGTTACCTTCCATCCAGTGCTATCTTTTACACCTATTCAACCAGGTGTGAAATGATGCACGAAAAATGGACAATCATGTAAATAGTTGGACACTTGGATGCTCGCATGAAAAGAGTGTTCTTCTGGATCCTAGAAATGTTGAGTGGTATAAAGATTGGGATCAAAATTTGATGGAAAATGGTAAGTGTGACTCGAGTCTGGCCATGGTTTTAATTCAAGATGAATGCCAAACTTAAGCGAGTTTGGTGGCAGGTTTAGGAGGAAAGTGGTGGGAGAGGAATGATGAAAGGTAGGTGAGCTTAGTGTGTAGGGGTGGATTGAGAGAAAAGTGGGTGGGTTAGGGGAATAATCAAGGGGATCATCAGGAATAGATTTTTGTGGAAGACAAGTCTCCGAGTCATAGATTTCACCGACAACTGATTCTAAATTCAAGTCCTCAAAAAAAATGTGGTCGGGAAGTGTATCTACCAACATTGTCTCCACCAAATTGGATATTTCAGTATCTGAGTCCTTGAAAAAGTTATCAATGAATCCCTTAGAGGATTTGAAAATATCAAGAGTGATAGTTTGGCCTACGTAGGTGATATCCATTTTGCCTGTATGGCAATTTATATTTGCCTTTACAGTGGCCAAAAAGGGTCATCCAAGAATTATTGGGGCATTCATTAAAGATTCAGGTACCTAAATGTCAAGGACTAGAAAGTCTGCGGGGAAGACACAATTCTGGACCTTGACATCCTCGACAATCCCATAAGGTTTGATTGTACATCTGTCGACTAATTGAAGGGTGACCTCAACAGGTTTTAATTTACTGATCTAAAATTCTTCAAATAAAATCTTGGGAATGATATTAACTGAGGCACCAATATCAAGAAGGGCGTGATCTAAAGTAGTGTCATCAATATCACTAAAATTAAAGGCATGCCCAGATCTTTCATCTTAGGAGGCAGCTTGCTCTGTATAACAGAGCTTAATGTCTCCAAGAGATGAACCTATCCTAGATTTTTAGCTTGCCCTTTTGGAATATAGATCTCCTTCAAAAGTTTGTCGTAGGTAGGTATATATTTTATTGCATCTACGAGAGGGATATTGATTTGAGCTTGCCCAAATAAATCCATGAGTTCTTCAGTTGTGGGCTCAGATTTCTTTCTTCGATTAGTGGTAGGGTGGAGAGCTTGTGGAAAAGGGATAGGAGTTGTGTCTTGAGATTTTTGTGTTTCCTTTTCCTCTTATGTACAAGTTTAATGTCAATTTGCACAGGAATGTGGATTTCACCAAGTTGTTGTCAAGACCCGGGATCAGTGGTGGTTTTCCCACTCTTCAATATAACTGCATGTGCAGTCAGATTATTTATATAGACACATCAATTTAGGTTAAAATGCCTAATCATGCATGTTCCTAAGTTTAGATTCACATTTCATGTTATAAATATTGCATAGCATGCATAATTCTGCGTTTAGAGTAATTGTATATATTTTTGGTTAATTAGGTCCTTGTTATGGTTAAGAGACACGAGGATTTATTTCTGGGCCTCGAATGGACGATCGGACCATAAAGATTTGATTAGGATGACCATCAGAGGCTAACACCATTGAAATCGTCTAGATCGACATCTTGTAGCATCATGTGAAGTTCGAGGAAGATCAACGGCTAGGAGGGCAATGTGGCATCCTTACGAGCCTCAGATGAAAAATCCGACTATATTGATGGATCTGGAGCGACGATCACAGTCCAGCAACGTGGAAATCAACTTGATCTGAGCACTGTGGCACCCTCTACAACCGAATGAAGAATGCATGGCCTAGATGGCACCCGATGGTGACATCCATGCTGCCCAACATCGGCTAGAAGTAGCAACAGGCACCCCCTCATCATCGTTGATCCCACACCACAGCCGTTGAATCTAGATACAACGATTGGGGTTCGTCTATGCCCTCAACACCCACGCTCTCCTTGAGACTCAACCGTGCCCTTGCCTCAACGGTGAAGCTCATTGCTTGCAGAGAGGGAACACAGGTTCGAGACTTGCGAAGCCCCTAAATAAGCAATTGGAAGTGCATGCGCATGCTGCGTGCATAGCCCGCTGCAGTGCAGTGCAAGCACGCTTGCGCACAGGCACGCGCACAACCAACCATAGCGCTAACGTAGCGGCAGTGCGCGAGCACACACGCATGACCAAGGGTGCGTGATGCGTGGGCCAACTGCGGGTGAGTGCTTGGTCGGCAGATCTTTAGCGACACATATGCGAGCCTTTAGTGATGCTTGCAGCTGTCACTAATGGCCCATGCACGCCAGCAAATGAATTGAGGGTATGGATCTTCAGCGACAAAAAGGGTAGATCTGTAGTGACGTTTATGGACGTCAGTAATGACCTAGATGCGAATTTGTTCTTCCTTCACCATTATAAAAGGACCTACCCACCACCATTCCTGACCATCTCTTCCTTTCTTCTACTCACCACCTCCAAGGCTCTAGAGAAAGCTTATCTCAGGCCTGGGATGCTCCTCTAGAGTAAAACTAAACATTTTCCCACCTCTCAACAACATTCGTGGGGCATCTTGTGGTCGTCCTCTCACCGCCATTCAGGAAGAAGATCCTCGCTGCAATGTCGCCTTGCCCCATCCTCTGTCCTTTGGCTCTGCCCCCGTTCATCCCACTCCTCACCACCTTCCTCCAGGTGACGTCATAGGGACCGTCGAGGGGATTTCTTTCACCTCTTTCTATCTTTCTTTCACTTTCATAGTGTAGATTTTCCGCTTTTGTAGTTGTAACAAATAATTTTTTATAAATAGATGATTGTTTCTCTCTCTCTCTTTCTCCCTCTCTTTCTTAACTTTTTGCAAGTAGATTAGCTTGAATTAAATTGACCTTATCTCTTGCTTGCTAAGAATACCAAAAAAATTAGAAAAGATAAAAACGACCAAAAACAAATAAAAGCGAAGCACGAATTTTTATAAAACGAAATATTTGCCTCCACGTGTTTGACTTGGGACTCATTTTTTGAGTTTCGATTATAAATATTATCTGATAGACGCATTTTGCATGCTACGACGATGGGTCATCAGAACCCTAATTTTCATTCACGAAACATGCCCTCATCATTTTTTGCGTTGTTGCCGGGGAGGCAACGCTCTTTGGTTTTTTGTTTTTCCCATGCTTCTCCACCTTACCTAACTTTTATCTCACATTTTCTCTGATCTTATTGTGATTGTAGGAACTCATCCGAGGTGGGCCAGAGTGGTTAGATCGGAGAAAAGTGCAGATGAAGGTTTTGTAAGTTTATCCCCACCACCCTTACCCTTGTTTTCATTCCATAACCTAATAACTCAAACGCAAATCAACTTAGGTGCTTCTTATATGCTCTAGGATAGATCTGGTTGTTTGTTTGCCACCTCCACTCCTCTCACCGTTGCAAATAAAAAAAGAAAACACTTCTCTTGTGGGATTTTCTGAAAGAGACACACATTAACACCGACAACTCAACAGATTGCGGGAGGTTTTAAAGGATTTGATTATGCCTGTTCAATCAGCTTTTCTTCCTGGGAGATCGTTACAAGACTCATTCATTGTGGCGCAGGAAATTGTAATGGGGTGGCAAAGGAGAAAATCAAAGGCTTTCTTATGGAAAGTAGACTTCTCAAAAGCTTATGATTCTATCTGCTGGTCGTACTTGTGGGAGATCCTTAAAAGGAGGAAATTTCCACCCTTATTGATTCAATGGGTGAAGAGATGCATTACGACAGCCTCTTTTTCCCCATTGATAAATGGTAAACCGTGCCGTTCTTGGATTCAGCCCCAATGTGGAGTAAGGCAAGGTTGTCCTATTACCCCTCTAATTTTTAATCTTGCGGTGGATACTTTGGCTAGGTTTGCCTGCAAATTGGCTGTGGATGGTTTTATAAGGGGGTATTCAATGTCTAATCATAGGGCTCTAGCTCCTATACTTCAGTATGCTGATGATACTATTTTTCTTGTAGAAGGGGGGAAGAGAGAAGCGCAGGCTTTGTTACATATGGTTAAATTGTTTGGAGAGGTTTCTGGGCTCAGATTGAATGGAAGTAAATCTTCCCTGGTCTGTTTTGGGATGAATGATGGTTTACAGAATGAGATCTCTGCCACTCTTGGTACACCTGTGGTGCCACTACTGATTAAATATCTGGGTCTACCTTTGAAATGTTCTAAGCTGAAGAAAGCAGATTGGTCTTTCCTCTTTGAAAAGATAGCTACAAAATTGGAGGGTTGGAGCAGTAGATACCTATCAAAAGGGACGAGGTATATATTACTGAATTCTGTTGTCACATCGATTCCTGTTTTCTTCTTCTCTATCCTGAGAGCTCCAAATTCTATTTGGAAAAAGCTGGAGGTGATGCGGAAAAGATTCTTTTGGAAAGGGGCCTCCCATAAAGGGGCTTTCTTTCAACCCTTAAAATGGGAGTTAATTTGCAAACCAAAGAAGCTGGGAGGCATGGGTGTCAGATCCCTTAAGGAATTCAATGAAGCATTACTGTTGAAATGGGCCGTTCGGTTACTGCAGGGGGAAAAAAAACTTGGACAGAAATTATTCAGGACAGTTATGGGAGTACCAATGATGAGATAAATCGTCTTAACCCACGTAAACCATCCCTGTTTTGGCTTTCTGTGGTGCGTGCCATGAAGGAAAATTGGAACTTTCTCAAATCTGTTTTAGGTGATGGAAAAAGCTTTAAGTTTTGGCTGGAGAATTGGGTGCACAGAGGGACGCTTAAAGATAGGTTCCCCCTTGCTTATGCTGCTGCAGCAAATAAAAATGCAGTGGTAGCTGATTATTGGGATGTGGATTCGGAGCAGTGGCTGTTAAATATTGGTGGGAGGAATAATCATGAAACAAGAACACGCGTAGAGAATGAACGTCTCATGCAAGAGCTTGCTGCTTTCAAACCCATGCCTCATGAATATGATACATACAAATGGGAAGGTAATTTTTCTACTGTGGCTGCCTATGACAAATTCATAATGTCCTCCAGGATGGCGGAAGATGAAGAAATGGGGAAAAAGCTTTGGAAGTTAAAAATACCATTAAAGTTACAAATTTTCTTATGGCTGTGCAGGAGGGATGGTTTGATTACTGGAGATCTGAGGCATAGAACGATGGGGACCCCAACCCAGTTTTGTTATTTGTGTGGGTTGCATAATGATTCTACAGATCATATCTTCTCTTCATGTGCTATCACTGATTATGTTTGGAGGAGAGTATGCAATGAGTCCTTACCCACCTGGGGAAATTTGTGGAGCTATCTGGTAGATGGGAATAAGCCTTATATACATATGGTGGCGGTTCTGTGGGCGGTATGGAGGGCTAGAAATGAGTGTGTTTCTCAGGAGACCCCAACTCATGTGGAAAACATTGTAAATTTTTGCTAGAGGCTCATACAGTAGTGGGAGTCGAACTTGTAAATTATTTTTTTATTATCAATAATAGCTCTCCTGGTTTGCTATCGGTGATTCGATAGCATTCCTTTCTTTCTCAAAAAAAAAAAAAAACACCGACAACTCTCCACTTAAGGTGCACTACTCCACTCTGATTCTAGCACTTAATCAAGATCTAACCTGTGGACCTGGTACATTTAATTCAACACACAAATAAGTGAGTAGACAATTTGAACAGGTTAAACATCCCATGTGCATTAATCAAGTGGTGCAACAGGCCGATTGATTAAGCTGTTTGGGCTACATCACTCAAATTAAAAGCGATCCATTAGTACCTTGCCACTTAGGGTTGATCTTTAGGACTGGACTAGGCAATTCACATTATTTTTTAGATTTTTAAAGGAACCCATCATCACCAGTGCTTTCAAAACTTGGACTGTTCTACTAAACCTTCATTGCATACACCTAAAGAATAAACCCTAAAAGCTACTAAACATGGTTGAACCCTAAATGACACATCATCAAATAACCTTGTTTGTAAACCCTGGTAAGGCATGCACACACATTTGATTCAATCATTAAGGGCACAACCCATCTAAAGAGCCCATCGCATTTCATGAGCATAATCATCCCATGCCTAATTAAAATTGAATTGGCATTGGCCTTAAGGATTAATTTGCTCTTCGGGGCTTAGACTAAGATTTCTTTCAATTAATCTGCTTCTGCTGGTCCATCTGATGTCTAGCTAGGGGAGTAGCATCAAACGACCGTGGATGGGGGGTACACCTAGTAACCGGTGGCATAAGCCAAAAGAAGAACCTTCTCCCTAGTCCCTTTTTCTAACTGGTTGGATTGACCTGATAAAAGTAGACCAAATCATTTATAATCTCAAGATGGGTCCTAGGAGTTTGTAGGTCTTTTGGGTAACCCACCTAAGGACAAGGTTGATTGCTTATATTGCAGGACTCCTTTCTCTCTTCTGATTTCCCTCTTACTCCAAATGTATCCTTACACATCTTTCAGGCATTTCCAAACCTGGCCTCCTACCAACACATATCCTCAAGATGATTACTATCCTGACTTGACTTATGATTACCAATCCACTAGTCGAGATAACTTTGATTGGGGTTATGAATCCGAACCTCAGTGTCTAGGGCCTTGCTCTGGACAACAAGACTATGAGTACTATCCTTCTCAGAGCTACAATGATTATAGATCATCTTCCTTTGATCACCAAACCAACTCGATCTAAAATAAGGAAGGATATAATGATTATAGCATCTACCCTTCCCAGTATTACAGTGAATATTGGTCGCCACCATCCTTTAAACAACCTGAAATGACCTACTATGAAGGAGGGACTCGAGAACCTCAATATCTTAACTCCCCTAGATTTAATCCGAACCCACCCAACCCTGAATCAAACCAGTCCGTTTAGGTGAACCAGATCAAGGATAGGGTGTTGGCTAATTTGAGGAACACTATAAAATCTTTAGAAACTCAGCCAACACCATGCATTGAAGCGTTGGAGCCTATGATCAAAATGATTGATGTACTTAATAGTTCTCTATTGGATTTGCTCCAAAATGTTTAGGATAGGGACCTAGGTGAGTTTCTTCTTGGGAAATTGTCTAGGTTGAGAATGAAATTCATGGTTACCTTAGTCCAATCTTGGGATGAATCCCAGGATGAACCCCCTTTAGAAGTGCCAATGTTAGAACTCGCTCAGGCCTGTCGAGGGGGACACATATTCTGAGATTGGAGATGACCTAGTTGGGCTAGAGCAACCCATTGAGGATGAACCGATTGATTCACCCGAAATCCCCGAGCAAGGGAGAGAGGAAAAATGTCTCTTTGAACTAGTAGTGACAATCAATTTTGAGACATATATAAATGAGGGTCATGAATTCTTTGATCTTAAGGGTGAAGAATCTCTTTGCGAAGTTTCACTTGAGCATAATGAAGATGATTTTAGTGAGACAAATGGGCTTGAGGAATCTGACGAACTATTTGATAGCCCAATTATTGAAGATTTAGATTCGGTCGAGGCTAACTTGATTGATTCCAATCCTCATTTACTAGAAGATTCAATCAGTAGCCCCATTCCTCAACCACACCCTGAAGGAATTGATTTTGACTTAGAAATCATTATGCCCAAGTCAATCTTGATTCAGCTGCAATTATTTGACTTGGGTACTTTAGATGGGTTATACAATGATTTGGAGGTGCTGGAAACATTGATTTCGAAGGATAGGAAGTTGGAATTAAAAATCTGGGAAGCTAATTATGAGGGATCTTTGATTTTGGATTTGAGGGTTCCTTTTGATCTGAAACCATGTACTTTCTACTAGGACCCTTACAATATCTTTCACGTGCAACCCAACCTCAAAATAACTGATTATTTTTCTGAGTTGAATGTTAAGAGGACATCTGAACCTATTGAACCATCTTTAACCGTTGTCTAACACTTTGGTCTTGGATTGCACACCATAAAATTGCAATCCTAGCCCTGCAAGCTTAATAACCTTTGGTTCTGAGTGATTTTCATCAAGAACCTTAGAACCACTTGACCCTAGGGCATGGGTCTGCATCATAACCTTCTCCGGATATGTGGACATCTTTTGCTGATGGGTTTCAGGATCATCCATCTGATTTTGATTCTGACCCACACTTGTGCATTCACAATTTCTTTCTTGTATGTATATTATGCCTAGCTAAAGGCATTAAATTTAGCACATGTTTATATCTCATGTTCTTTGCAGAGCTGACTGGATTTCTCACGATGTTCTGGTGATATTATGTTTAGTTCGCTCTTTTCATGTCTTTGTTTTTACAATGAGGACATTGCATCATTTAGGCATGGGGGGTTCGATATTTAATCCTGAAATCATTTTCTTATCTCCATAGAATTTTTTTTAGTTTCTTAAAAAAAAATGAAAATTTTAAAAAGATAAGAAAAAGAAATTAGGAGAAGTTTGGCATTTGAAAGTTATTAACTTTAGGAAATGATACGATAGAACCTGAACACTTAGACTCTTCAGATCTTCAAGCATAATTAGACCGGGTGTCCACTCGAATGTGGACTTAGTCTCGAGTCCTCGCTATGTCAATCTTATTTTAATTCGGTAAATAATTTGGGATGATAATAACTTGCGACTTATCAACCCACCATCTGATTTGAGGGGATTTTTAGTCTAAACATCTGCACGCTATTTGCACTGACTCACTTTTCAGCAATTTTTACGAAAATTGGGTAGCTAATGAACCAATTAGGATGGTATGGCTGGCAAGTTGTCAGTGGTAACAACTCATTGGTCGGTTGTCTAGAGTACAACCACAAGACCATCCTCTTTGTACTGCCTTTAGCTAATCTTAGATCAGGGAGGCCACCTACTTAAGCAAAAAAAAAAAAAAGAGAAAATGAAAAAAAAGAAAATAATAAAGCCACACGTCACCACACAAGTATGCCTGACAAGCGATCATTGGTAACAACCCATTGGCCAGTTTTCCAGAGCCCAGCTCACAAAAATGCATAATAATTCCCAAAACACGTAGGGAAGAAGTAGGGAAGTAGAATAAATCACGGAGATATACACTAGGTTCGCCCTTATGTTGACCCCAAAAATAAAGAGGGAGAAAGCTATCGTTCGAAAAGATAAACCTATAGGCAAGGTCACCTAGGGTCGTAGAAACCCGAAGTCCGTTTTAACGGCTGCTTAGTGAGTCTATCACTCTTTTCTCTAAATGCTTAGCACTTAGAGTCCTTTTCGTGTCTTAGGCGGGTCGAGTAACAGTAAAAAGTTATCCAAAAACTCTCAAACTCGAAATGTCCAAAAAAAATTAGAAAAGAATAAAAAAGAATTAACTTCCCTTTTCAAATGCAGCAAGGACTTGAGCGATTTGCATTCTGGTAGACACCTGGGTATTATTGAGTCTTCGTAGTTTAGAACCTTAGTTGAAATTTTCTATTGTTAATAAACAACTTAGGCTTAAGCGATCGAGTCCTAATTTTGTTTTTATACATGGCATGTAATTTAATTTTCCTAGGGACTAGCAAAAGATAGGCATGGGGGTATGATATAGAGACATCTACTTAGATTAGAATGCCTAATCATCTTGTTCCTAGTCTTCGATTTGCATTTGTTGTTATAAATATTGCATAGCATGCATTATTCTACATTTATAGCAGTTGTGTATTTTTTAGGTTAATTAGGTCATCTTTATGGTCAAGAGAGAAGAGGATTCATTTCAAGGCCTCGGATGGATGATCGGACCGTACAAATCTGATTAGAATGATGATCGGAAGCTAACATCTCCAAAATCATCTAGATCAAAGTCCCATAGCATCATATGAAGTCTGAGGAAGATCAATGGCCAGGAGGGCAATGCAACATCCTTGCAGGCTTCAGATAAAAAATCTGACAGCATGAATGGATCCAAAGTGACAATCGTAGTCCGGCAATGCGAAAATCAACTTGATCCAAGCACCGTGTCACCCTCTACAATAGAAAGAAGAATGGACTGCCTAGATGGTGCCACGTGGTGCCAACCAAGCCACCCAACATCAGCCAGCAGCAGCCATAGGTGCCCCCTCATCATCATTTATCCTGCACCACAGCCATTGGATCAAGGTCCAATGACTAGGGTCTGTTTGCACCCTCAATGGCCATGCTCTCCTTAAGACTCAACCACACCCTTGCCTCAATAGTGAAGCTCATGGTTTATTGAGTGGGAATGCGGGTTCGAGACCTGTGGAGCCCCAAAATCAGTAATTGGAAGCTCACGTGCATAGTCCGCGCACGGCTTGGTACTATCTATAGGTTGAATGAAGATCAGGAACGATGGCCTAATGGAGTTGGTGCCCACAATCATCATTTTATTATTGGTAAATTTTATGGTTTGATATTTCTTAATTTTTTTTTGTGATTGACAAAAAGGGGGAGAAAGATACTTGGCAAATAGTAATACTGTTAGGGGGAGCATATATTGAGGGGGAGGATTAAATTAGATATTTTTTCTCTTCAAATAATGTTGCTAAAAATTATTTATTATCTATTTGCAAGATAGTTTTGTCAACACCAAAAAGGGGGAGATTGTTGAAACCTTGTTCCACATCTCATTTTGGTGTTAACAAAATTATTTTGAATTAATGTTTGCATTAAGTGTTCCTCAGATTTAGGTGAAGAAGCAAGGCAAACAAGAAATGATGGAGGAGAAGATCATGATAAGAAGGAGGCTTGATGAGAAAGAGATGATGAAGACAAGGAGGAGGCAAGATGACAAAAGTCGAGAAGAAAATCTTCTTCGACTTTCGTTTCTTTTTGTTTAGATTTTATTTTCATAGATTGCATGCCTTTTAACAAGGGAACTTAACTTAGATCGTAAAATCAATTAGAGAAATTAGGATTTATATGGTATTCATTTTGAAAGAACATAATGAATTAAAATACTTAAAATAGGTACTTCTAAGTAAGTATCGGTACTGTTCATTAGTACTGGCATTTGCAAGGCATAAGTTTGAGAATTCGTCTTAAACTGTGAACAAGTACCGATACTAACCATGAGTACAGGTACAGGTTGCCCACAGGTTGAAGGCTTTGTTCTGGCCTCAACCTTACATTTACCGGTACCCATGATGAGTATCGGTATTAGTACGTTACCGTGCCCATGTAATCTCAAACCTGGGAGTCCCAAGTACTGGCACCTATGATGAGTACTGGTACTGGGACTCAGGTACTGGCGGCAGTGAGCTTCAAGTACCAGTATAGGTACTTTAGTACCGGTAATAGTAGCTGTTGGTTCATTTCTGAACGGCTAGAAAATTAATTCCAACAATATAAATGTTGGGAATTAAATCCCAATGTCTACTAGACTTCCCAACTAGGCCCTAACTCTATAAATAAACCCTTTGACCCTTAGTTTGCACATAAGAAATACACAAGAAAGATTAGAAATACAAGAGAAATTCCTAGAGCTATATTTCCCAAATTTCAACCATATTCACAAGAGAAGAAATCAAGTTTGCTCTTCTTAATCTATCTACATTTTGCAAGCTCAATGGCGTGATTTTTCTCACACATTGTCAAAGAGATTCACGTCCTTTCTAGGCTTTGAAATTGGTAATATTATTCTATATATTGTTGAGAGGCTTAGGTTCTTGTTGTAAGAGTTTTCTTTCTTACACCAGTGTTCATTTGTATTTGAGCATTTGCTCGTTAAGTTGTAACAAATCCATTCCTGTAATTGGGTTGAGGTAACCCGTTAATTACCTCGATTAGTAAATTGATTCTCTCGGGGTTGAGAGAATTAGGTTAAAAACCCTAAGCTTGGAGGCTTAGGTGGTGGAGTACCCAAGGGAGGGGAACCACTATACATTTTGTGTCCTTTGTGGTTTGATTGTGATTTGTGCAAATTATTTTTTGTTATTACTAATTTGTTTGTTTAAGTCTTTGCGCATAGCCATATCTTTTTAGATCCTACAAAGTGGTATCAGAGCTGTTTGCGAGAAGACATAAAAGACCAACTCGCAATTGCATCTACGACAAGGTGCTTGGAAGGACAACCATCCGCTTGTTCTCCCTATTTCGATGGGATGGACTATGGATTCTGGAAGAGGAGGAAGCAAATCTTCCTCAAGGCCAAGGATGAGGATGCATGGATGTTTCTCCAAGAGAAGTACATGGATCCAGAGACACAAGGAGTGGCATGGACGGCAGAACAAATGAAAAGGATCGTGGGAAATGCGAAAGCAATGAACGCACTCTATTGTGCGTTATCAAGAGAAGAATTTAACTGTATCTCCACATGCGAGTCCACATACGAGATATAGAACACATTGCAAGTCACATATGAAGGTACAAATAAGGTTAAAGAAACTCATATCTCTATTCCAATAGAAAATTATGAGTGTTTCTGAAGAAAGGCGAAACAATCAAGGATATGTATACGAGGTTTGGGGAAATTGTAAACCCCATGAAGAGCCTTGCAGTTAAGCTGAAAGAGGAGCAGCTTGTAAGGAAGATCTTAAGATCTCTTACAAGTGATTGGTCTCCAAAGACCACAGCCATTCAAGAGGCAAAGGACCTCTCCACTCTCCCATTGGATGATCTAGTTGGTAGTCTTATGGCTTATGAAGTCCAACTAGAAAGCATGGAGAGGAACGAGGAGAAGATGTCTACCAAAAGGAAGAACATTGCTTTTAGAGCAATTAAGGAGGACTTGGACTCAACGACCTCAGAATCCCAGGATTAAGAGATGGAGACACTTACAAGGAAGTTTCACAGATTTCTTCAAAAACAAGGTAAGCAAATCAATAAAATTTCAACTAATGTTATTTGTTATGACTGCAAGAGAAAGGGGCACTTGAGGAAGGATTGCCCTATGAACAAAAAAGAGGAAAATAGGAAAGAAATAAAGGAGTTCAAGAAGAAGAAGAAAAAGAAAGTGTTCAAAGTGACATGAGATGATAGCAACTCCAACATGGACTCCAACTGCAGCGAATTGAAATCCGAAGACGAAGTTGGACATCTGTGGTTGGTGGTAACTTCAAAAGATATGGACAACGAGGTAAAACTTGATTTTTCATTTGAGGAATTATTAGAATCATATGAAGTGCTATATCATAAAGCTAGGTTATTTAAAAAGGAAAAAAAGGTTTTAAAGAATAATTATCAAACATTAGAAGTAGATAAATCATGTTTAGAAATAGAATTAGAAATTTCAAAAGAGACTAACTCACAATTGCATGCAAAGATATTAGAACTGGAAGACATTATGAGCATTTTGAAGACACTTTGAATAATTTAAAAATAACAACTAGGCTTAATATGGAATTTTGAAATAATTTAAAAGACAAGTTCAATAATAAGAACACACAAAATAAATCACGTGCACCTAGGCATGCATGGATGTACCAAAAGGTCAAAAATCCTAAGAGTTATAGATCTAACACAAAAGTGATCTACAAATTTCAAGATTTGAAAGGTACTAACTCTAAAGGACCCACAAGAAAATGGGTACCTAAGAAAGATATTTTACATTATTTTGTAGGTATTGATCAAAAAGATCAGTGGGTGTTCAAGGAACAAAACAGATTATTTCAACCTTTCTATAGGTTGAATGAAGATCAAGAATGATGGTCTAATGGATCTTGGTACCCACATTCATCATTTTATTATTGGTAAATTTTATGGTATGATATATATATATTTTTTTTTTATTGACAAAAAGGGGGAGAAAGATAGTTGGCAAATAGTAATATTTTTAGGGGGTGCATATATTGAGGGGGAGGATTAAGTTAAATATTTTTTTTCTTCAAATAATGTTGCTAAAAATTATTTATTATCTGTTTGCAAGAAAGTTTTGTCAACACTAAAAAGAGGGAGATTGTTGGAACCTTGTTCCACATCTCGTGTTGGTGTTAACAAAATTATTATGAATTAATGTTTGCATTAAGTGTTATTCAGATTTAGGTGAAGAAACAAGGCAAAAAGGAAATGATGGAGGAGAAGATCATGATAAGGAGGCTTGATGAGAAAGAGATGATGATGACAAGGAGGCAAGATGACAAAAGTCGAGGAGAAGAAAATCTTCTTCGACTTTAGTTTCTTTTTGTTTAGATTTTATTTTCATAGATTGTATGCCTCTTAACAAGAGAACTTAACTTAGATCGTAAAATCAATTAGAGAAAAATTAGGATTTATATCGTATTCATTTTCAAAGAACATAATGAAAAATACTTAAAACAGGTACTTGTAAGCAAGTACCGGTACTGTTCATTAGTACTGGTTTTTGCAAGGCACATGTTTGAGAATTCATCTCAAACTACAAACAACACGTACCGGTACTAACCATGAGTACCGATACAGGTTAGCCACAGGTTGAAGGCTTTGTTTTGGCTTAAACCTTACAAGTACCAGTACCTATGATGAGTACCGGTACTGGTAGGTTACCGTGCCCATGTAAGCTCAAACCTTGGAGTCACAAGTACCGGTACCTATGATGAGTACCAGTACTGGGACTCAGGTATTGGCGACAGTGAGCTGCAAGTACCGGTACTGGTACTTTAGTACCAGTACCAGTTAATAGTTGTTTCATTTCTAAGTGGCTAGAAAATTAATTCCAACAATATAAACATTGGAAATTAAATCCCAACATCTAGTAGACGTCCCAACTAAGTCCTAACTCTATAAATATACCCTTGGACCCTTAGTTTGCACATAAGAAATACACAAGAAAGATTGGAAATACAAGAGAAATTCCTAGAGCTATATTTCCCAAATTTCCACCATATTCACAAGAGAAGAAATCAAGTTTGCTGTTCTCAATCTCTCTACGTTTTGCAAGCTCAACGACGTGATTTCTCTCACATTGTCAAAGCAATTCACATCCTTTCTAGGGTCTCAAATTTGTAATATTATTCTATATATTGTTGACAGGCTTAGGTTCTTGTTCTAAGAGTTTTCTTTCTTACACCAGAGTTCATTTGTATTTGAGCATTTGCTCGGTGGGTTGTAACAAATCCGTTCTCGTAATTGGGTTGAGGTAACCCGTTAATTACCTCGATTAGTAAATTGATTCTGTCGGAGTTGAGAGAATCAGGTTAAAAACCCTAAGCTGGGAGGCTTATGTAGTGGAGTACCCAAGGGAGGGGAACCACTATACATCTTGTGTCCTTTGTAGTTTGATTGTGATATGTGCGAATTATTTTTGTTATTACTAATTTGTTTGCTTAAGCTTTACGCATAGCCATATCTTTTTAGATCCTACAATTTTCAACATTAAGAATTTTTTTTACTCAGGATCTGAACTTTCATAGACACAACCACTCCCAGGTATCTACCAAAATGCAGATCGCCTCAAGCCCTCACATTATTCAAAGAAAGATTTCTTTTTCTCTTTTTCTTCTTTTCTAATTTTTTTTTTCGATTTTTGTGTTTAGGGTTAAAGGGTGGCTTTCTACGGCCACTCAACCCACCCAAGATTTAATGAGAACCTAAGTTCTAAGCATCTTATTGTGAATGAGATAGACTTGTTGATTTGCAAGTAGAACGGACTTCGGGTTTCTATGCCTCTGGGTGACCTTAAAAAGAGAGTTCTACCTAAAGGTGTATCTTTACGACCGGTAGCTTTCTCCCTACTTTTATTTTTATGGGGTGAACACAAGGGTGAGTCTAGTGTTTATCTCCCTGGCTTATTGTACTTCTCCTCTTCTTCCTAAGTGTTTTGGGAATTTTTACTGCATTTCTTGAGCAGGGTTCTGGACAACCGGTTGTTGCGCTGTTACCATCGACAACTTGCCAGCCATACTCATGCGACGAAGTGTGGCTTATTTCTTTTGTTTTATTTTTTTCTTTCTTTTCTCCTTTTATTTTTCTTTTTCTTTTATTTTTGACTTCTTTTTCTTTTTAAGTAGGTGGGTTCCCTTGTCTAAGATTTACCTAAATGCAACAAGAAGAGAATGATCCAGTGACTAGGCTCTAGACAACCTACCTATGGATTGTTACCCATGATAACTTGCCAGCTATATCACCCTAGAAGGTTTATTAGCTACCCAATTTCCCTTAAAACCGTCGATCAACAAGTCAGTGACAAGATAGTGTGTAGATGCTTAGACTTAAAGTTCCCTCAAAACAGAGGGTGGGTTGATAAGTCGTGTACTTATCACCCAAACTTATTTAATCAAATTACAATAGAATTCACGATGGTGAGGACTCATAAAACAAATCCACATTTTAGTGGATACCTAGGCTGATTAAGCCCAAAGACTTGAAGGGTCTTATTGTTCAGATCCTAATGTAATATTTCCTAAGATTGAAAAGTCCTAATGTCCAAGTATTCCTTCCTAATTCAATTTATATATATTTATATATAAGAAGAGAAATAGAATTTACAAAAAATTCACAAAGCTGAAAAAGTGATTAAAAAATGAATCCACCCCCGCATGCCTAGCTGATGAAATGTCCACATTGAGAAAAAGAGACATGAAAGGAAGCGTAGAGTACGAAAGATATCACCTGAATATGAAGCTCGGGTCAGCTTTGAGTCATATGTACAACTGCTGAGCTTAGTGTTGTCAGCTAGGCGAAGTCCAGCCAAAGAAGTCACAACATGGCTAGAGCAACTGTGTCTGAGACGGGTTCTGGAAGAGTATGGGCAATAACAGGCTTTAGACATTGACCGTTGACTTTGAATGAATTACCCATCTTCGGGTCAAAGATCCGAATAGCTCCAATTGGAAAAATCTGGTCGGTAATGAATGGGTCATTCCATTTTGGCCAAAGTTTGCCAGGAAAGAGCTTAAGTCGAGAATCAAATAGCCAGACCTTCTAGTTCAGCTCAAATCTCCTGCAGGAAATCAATTGGTCCTGTAGAGCTTTGGTCCGAGCCTTGTAGATCTTGGCATTCTCGTATGCATCATTTCTAAGCTCCTCCAACTCAGATAGTTGGAGTTTCTTGGTCTTCCCAGCTAAACTTAGATCTAGATTGCACTGCTTGATTGGCCAGAATGCCCTATGTTCAATATCTAAGGGTAAATGGCATGCTTTTCCATACATAAGATGAAATGGAGACAAGGCAATGGGCATTTTATACACTGTATGATAGGCCCAAAGAGCGTCCTCAAGCTTTTGAGTCCAGTCCTTGCGATCAGGACTAACCATTTTTTACAGAATATTTTTTATCTCCTTATTAGAGATATCGGCCTGTCCATTCATCTAGAGATGGTAAGGTATGGAGATTTGGTGATTAACCTAGTATTTAGCTAGCAAATTACAGAACTGGCCATCAGTGAAATGAGTGCCACCATCACTAATGATAGCCCTCGGAATCTTGAACCTGCTGAAGATGTTATTCTTGACAAACTTGATGACCATTTTGTGGTCATTGGTTCAGGTGGGAATTGCCTCAATCAATTTGGACACGTAATCAATAGTGACAAGAATGTACTGATGTCCAAATGAAGGGAGGAAGGGTCCAATGAAATCGATGGCCAAAACGTCAAAGATTTTGATAGGAAGAATTGCATTTAGGGGCATCAAATCTTTTAGTTAGGCTCCCAAGTGCCTGGCATCAGCAACACGACTTTGAGAAATCCTGGGCATCCTTGAATAAAGACGGCCAATAGAATCCAGATTGTGAAATTTTTGTAGCAGCCTTTTTCCTAGATAAGTATCCACCACACGCAGATGCATGGCAGAACTCGAGTATATTGTTGAATTCATTCTCCAAAACACATCGGCGAATAATTTGATTAGAGCTGATGCGGTACAGTTCAGGGTCCTCCCAGAAGTAATATTTTACCTTAGATTTGAGTCTATCTCATTGTTGCTTCATCCAATCCTGGGGGATTTAACCAACGGCCACATAATTAACAATGTCAGCAAACCACAGGGTTTGGACACTTGAAATTGTAAGGATGGTTTCGTCCGGAAAAGTCTCAGCAATCGGGATATTTTGATGAGAAGAATCACTCAAACGTCTCGACAAATGATCCGCCACCACATTCTGTACCCTAGATTTATCCTTGAATTCATGATCAAATTCTTGAAGCAAAAGAATCCAATGAATAAGTTAGGGTTCGGCATCCTTTTTGGCCAAGAGATGTCTCAAGGTCGAGTGGTCGATATATATAATGATGTGAGACCCTAATAGATAAGCCATGAATTTCTCCAATGCAAACACTACGGCTAGTAATTCCTTCTCAGTAACTGTGTAATTCCTCTAGGCAACGTCTAGAGTTCTAGTGGCGTAGTAGATGACAGAGGGCTTCCTATCAACTTTCTGACCGAAAATAACCTTGATCGCGTAATCAGAAGCATCAGTCGTGATGTCAAAAGGGGCTGTCTAAATCAGTGGTTGCAACACTGAAGCACAAGTGACTGCCATTTTAAGAAAATCAAATGCCTTACGGCATGATTCGTCGAAATAAAATGGTGTTTCTTTGGCAAGAAGATTGCTCAGAGGACGAGCAACCTTCGAAAAGTCCTCGTTGAATCTCCTACAGAATTCCAAATTACCAAGAAATGATCAAATTTGTTTAACAGATGTGTGAGGCGGAAGTTTAGTGATAGCATCAACAATAGCTTTATCCACTTCAATTCCCCGTTCAGAGATTACATGACCCAAAGATGATGCCTTCTTATGTCATGAAATGACTCTTTTCCAAGATAAGGACCAATCTTGTTTCGATGCATCATTTAAGAATCATTTCAAGATTAGCTAGATAACAGTTAAACGATTCTCCAATAATAGAGAAATCATCCATGAAGACTTCCATAAACTCTCCCACCATGTCAGAGAATATGGCCAGCATATAGCTATGAAAAGTCGCAGGTGCATTGCGTAAACCAAATGGCATCCTACGGAAAGCAAAGGTTCCATAAGGACAGGTGAAAGTAGTTTTTTCCTGATCCTTGGGATGGATTGGAACTTCGTTATATCCAGAGTAGCCATCAAGAAAACAGAAGTACTTCTTCCCAGCTAATCTTTCCAAGATTTGATCAATTAAAGGCAGAGGGAAATGATCCTTTTTCGTGGACGTGTTCAACTTCCTGTAATCGATACAAACCCTCCAAGAGGAAGCTGAATGAGTTTTGACTGATTCTCCTTTTTCATTAGTCACATCGGTAATCCTGATTTTCTTGGGAACAATCTACACAGGACTTACCCAAGGAATATCAGAGATCGAATAAATGATTCTTGCAACGAGCAACTTAGTAATCTCCTTCTTTACCACTTCTCGCATATTTTGATTTAATCTCCTTTGCATCTGACGAGAAGGGAGGGATCCATCTTCCAAAAATATTCTATGATTGCAATAAGATGGCTTGATCCCCCTAAGGTCATGAATGGTCCAACCAATTGCCTCCTTATGTTCCTTCAGGACCTTAATTAGTTTAATCTCCTACTCCTTTGTTAATTTACCAATGATAATCACAGGGAGCATCTTATATGGTCCTAAAAACTAATATTTCAAATTCTCAGGCAATGGTTTTAGTTCAAGCTGGGGCAAGTTGATGATTGAAGGTAAGGAAGATGCTGTTGAAGACTCATCAAGAAGAAGAGGTTGAGAGTTTACAAAATTAATAACCCCTTCAGAAGATGGTGGGTCTGCCATAGAGGGTTGCGGGTCCAATTCATCATCAGAGGAGGAACTTTCAAATGCAAAAACCATCATACAAGTTTCAATATTTACATTATCATCCTCAAGTTACTCAATAAATCCACAATCCTCGAATATATTAATCACGTTAAAAATATCCATTTCATTCCTTGATCCCCAAAGGCGATTTTCACGCTACCGCTTTCACAGTTATTGTTGGCCTTAGTGGTAGCCAGGAACGGATGCCCCAGAATGATGGGTGTGTTCCTCAAATTTTCAGGTACATCCATGGCAAGGACAAGGAAATCTATACGAAAATAGAAATCCTTAACCTTAACAATAACATCTTCAATAACGCCTCATGGATTTGTGACCGAACGGTCCACTAACTGCAGCATTACTGAATCAGTCGAAGTTTACCTAATCTGAACTTCTCGTAAGGAGAAGTCGGAATTAGGTTGATGGATGCACCCAAATACAGCAGAGCTCTATCAAAAGTGTAATCTCTGATGACACAGGAAATCAAAGGAGCACCTAGATCTGTATTTTTCTGAGGGAGGTGGTGCAGGATAACAGAACTAGCCTGCTTGGAGAGTACCACATTCCTCAGAATAGATTCTCTTAACTTACGCTTCTGTGTACATAAATCCTTTAAAAATCTCACATAAGCTGATATATGCTTGATAGCATCAAGGAGAGGGATATTGATCTTGACATTCTTGAAAATATTCAGAAGCTCCTCATTACCATCAACAAACTTCTTCCTTGATCTGATCAAGGCTTCAGGAAAAGGAACATGAGTCAGATCTTTGGAATCAGGTTCCTGAGCCTTGATTTCTTCTCCAGAGTTCTCCTTTCTCTCCTACGGTTCTTCAGGATTTGGTAAATCAGAATAGTGTGGTTGTGGGTCCTGAGTTTGTTTACCACTCCTCTAGGTAACAGAATTTGCAGATGCATACGAGTTTGGGTCTTAGGGAGGGTTAGGAAAGATTAGAGGGGCTTGACTAGCCAAGAATCACTGATTTGTAGAAGAAGAAGAAGGACATTGCTCAACCACCTGAGCATGTGCGTGTAGGTCCCTGTGATTTCCATACCCATGGGCTTGATTGCCTAGATTTAGGATATTTCGTGGGCTGGGTACGGGTTGAGATGGTAGAGATCCGAGATGATGAGAATTAGCTATGAGCCTGGTTTGCAAGTTGTCCAGTAAGGTTTTCATTTGTTGCATGAGATGGAGCATGGATCCTTGCATCTCTACCATTTGTCAGCTCAAATTAGCCTGCCCTACAGGTTGGCGGGCATTCCAAGCTTGCTGATAGACCTGATTCGGGGGCAACTGAGTATAAACATGACCCAGACCCATTGGTTGTTGTGGAGCATAGTTGCTAGGTTGGAATTGGGTCTACTAGCTCTGGTTTTTCTAGGAGAAGTTAGGGTGGTTTCTCCAACCCAGATTATAAGCATTGGAGTAAGGGTTGGATCTAACATTCTCTTGTACAGCACAAACATCCTCATAGGGTGAGGATGGAGAGAAAGAAAGGGAAGGATCAGAGAAACTGGGATCAAAGGCCCCAGTTTGGATTCTGTGGGGTTCCGAATAATACTGGCTTGTAGGTTGAGTCGCATCAAGTTGATCCACGAACTCCCGTCCAGAAGGATCTCATGATGAATGGAATACCGAATTTTGGGTTTGAGCAGATCGAGAGTTATTCATTGAATTTCTAGCCATCCACTCCTCCATTCTCTTAGCAACCAAGTCCACCTTATCAAGTTTATCACAAATCAATTCCATATCGAATGAATGAGAGTCATGGACTTCATTAACATTCGATATAGGTTGCTGGGACCGGTTAAAAGTATCCATGGAGGCATGATTGATCGAATTCTAGCTCATCTCCTCAAACAAATCATGCATGCTATCTGCGTCATTGTTGAGGAAATTGCCTCCGCAAGAATCGTCCACGTGATTTCTAAGTTGCTCAGGCAACCAGTGGTAGAAGATCAGCACGAGTTGCCATTTCGACATGTCGTGCTGTGGACAACTCCGCAATAGGTCCTGGAATCACTCCCAGGCCGCATGAAACTACTCCCCAGTTCACTGGGTAAAGGTAGTGATTGCCCATCTCAAAGTATTGGTACGTCCGACAGGGAGGAATTTCTTCAGAAAGGCTGATTTCAACTCATTCTAAGTTGCAATTAGTCTTCCTATAGTCCTGTACCAATGAACGGCTTTAGCCCTACGAGAGTGGGGAAGAGCCTCATTATCATTTGCTCCACATTCACGTTTTGTGCCTTGGTGGTCTGGAACAAAGTGGTGAAGTCCTCCAAGTGCTGAAACGGGTCTTCAAAGCCAAGCCCATGGAAATGTTTAATCAAGCTTAACACTTATGACTTGATTCTACATCTCTAGTAGGAATCTTGATGCTGGGATGTTCCCCGTAATTTAAAGGATCATAAAAATCCTTCAAGGCCTGAGCACCTTGCATTCTCTGGAGCCATTTTTGCATTCTCTGCATTTGTTCCAGCTGCCTTCGAAATACCTCCTGTGGATCCTAAGGCAGAATAGGCTATTGATTAGCCATGGGATCAATTTGGCCAAAATCCAATCTATGCCTCCCAGAATACTCTAGTGGTCCTTCCAATCGGGGATTCAATGTCCCTCTTCCCAGCATAAACTAGGAAAAGGTCGGAAGGACTGGGGATAATAACCTTGCATCACAATAAAACAAGCCTATCCTTAAGTGGGGTAGCCTAAGGATCTACAGGCTCCCAGAACCCCCCTTAAGATTATAAACGATTTACTCTACTTGTGTCTGCTCAATCCAACCAGTTAGGAGGGACTGGAGAGAAGGTTCTTCCTTTCGCTTGCACCTCCGGTTCCTAGTGTACCCCCAGTCGTAGTCATTTGATGCTACTCCCTTAGCTAGACATCAGATTGATCAATACAAGTAGGTTAATCTTAAACAATCTCAGACTAGGCCCTGAAAAGCGAATCATTCCTTAAGGCTAATGTCTACTCGATTTTTTTGAGGCTTGAGATTGTAGTGCTTATGGAATGTGGTCAGCCCTTAAAATAGGTTGTGCCCTTAATGATCAATTGAGTATGTGCAAGTTCATGCACAACCAGGGTTTTCAAGTAAGATTATTTATGACGAGTAGATTTTAATGTTCAAATCTTGCTTAAGTACCTTTTAGAGTTTAGAATTAGGTTGATTTCAATCAAGTTTGAGGCAAACCAGGTTTACAAGTATGGGTGAAGATTTCTTTCCTTTTAAAATCAAAAATCAAGTGGAGTGCCTGATATGAACCTAGATTGAAAATCCTAAGAGGAAGCTACTTGGTGAGTTGGTTTTAGATTGAGTGGTGCAGTCCAAACAACTCAAACAATTGGCCACAATTGCACCACTAATTAGACACACAAAAATGCTTAACTTAGAATGATTTCTACTCTTTTATGTGTTGATATGTGTGTATCAGTTCCACAGATCAGAATCCGATTGAGTAGAAGAAAATCAAGTAGATTAAGTGCCTTGAATGTGGGTGTATGTTGTGTGTATGTTGAATTACCCAACAAAATTCTCTTTTTGTTTTCTAATATGCGAGGGTGAAATGTGAGTGTGAGTGGAAATCCAAACAACCAAAGTAACCTTAGGATTTATGCAAACACCTAGGTTAATTGGAATTTGAATTTAATGTGATGAAATGAAATCTACGGAGGGGGAAGAATGGGGAGCACTTATAGTTGCCTTCAACTGCACTTTACTCCGATCTACTGCTTGACGATTCCTTGATAGAGGTATCTGCAAAACAATAGGCACGAGAGAAAGCAAGTTAGAAGACAGTAAAGTGTGTGAAATGCGTAAAGAAGATCGAATAATTGTTGCCTCCTCGGCAATGGTGCCAAAATGTTGAATGTCTGAGGACTATGCTATCGAAGTTGGTTTTGAAAACCTATCGTTGTAGTTTGAGTAGTGAAGAACTAAGGTTCAACAAATAAAATTTATACTGAAAAGGAAATCCTGTGTCAAACTCAAGGAGGCTACGTCGACCAAAATTTACAACTATATTATTTTTGTGTTTTTGTTTGAAAAGCGGAATAATTGCAATGAAATGGAATAAATATAGACAATAAGAGAGAGAGAGAGAAAACATTCACTTGATGTTGCGAAATGTTTATACAACCAAGAAAGTGAGAAAAGATTACACTAGAAAGCGAGAAATTATTACACTAGAAAGTAGAAAAATTCTACTCTAGAAAGCAGGAAAAAGGAATGGGAGAGAGAAGTTATCCTCGATGATCGCTTGGAGAACGAGCCAGATGAGACAATGCCTGGAAGAGGAGTGAAGCGGGAAGAAGGAGGTCGAAGTAAGGCGAACGAGAACAAGGCAGCACGTCGTTGTCATCGTGGGATCCACTTCTGGAATGGGGGCGAAAAATTGATTTAAGCTCTTGAGGGGCATCCTGGTGTGGGACAAGCTTCTCTTGAGCTTTGGAGAGGGAGAAAAGAGAAGGAAGGGATGAGAAATTCATATGGAGGGGGTCTCCTTTTATAGTTTCAAGGAGTGGGGGCATTTTGGAGATTTTAATTTCAAAAACATTAATTTGGGACCTTTAGTGATGGACTTAAATGTCACTAAAGGTCCGTCGTGGGCGACGTGTGCGCGCTCCATGTGCACCCGCTCTTCTTCTCCGCCAAAAATGCGTATGCACGTACACACGCTCACAACCTTTCGATCAAGCGATCGGACGGTTGAGAGCAACTATGCCCGCACCGTGCACCCGCATCCGATCATGCATAAGGGCCGTGTGTCTGATCGCGCGTGGGCGCTATCGCTTGCTCCTCACCATTTGATCTTCATCGTGTAGCCCCGCTCGATCGCCCACTCCACGCCTGCTCTTTAATTTGAGGAACAGCATAGCTCGAATGCATGCCTTTCGCTCGTTGAGGGGTGCTAGATCGCTGCGCTAAGCCTTCTATTTAAGCAAGCGGGTGCTTTTGTGCACATGGCTTCACAGCCATTGGATGAGCATCCAATGGCTGAGATCAAGTGAGAGGTGAAGAAGGAAGGCTATGGCCAATGCTGGGAGGCTATGATGGCGCCACGTGGTGCCATCTAGGCTGTCCATCTTTTAAGTAATGTAGATGGTGCCATGGGTGTCGGATTAGACTGATTTTCACGTCGTTAGGCGGCGATCGTCGATCCGAACCCATTCGTGCGGTCAGATTTGTTGTTTGAGGTGCGTATTGACACCATCTTGGCCCTTGCTCTTTAAGGTTCCTCGATTTCTATTTGGTGGTACAGATGTCCGATTAGGGCGATCTTGGAGTTGTTGAACTCCAATCATCGCCCTGATCAGATACGTACAATTGGATCTTTGATCTGAGGTCCTGATAAAAAGTTGCCTTGTCCCTGACCATAAAAAGGAGACAATTACTATACAATTTATACAACTTGATCTAAATGCATCATTATGCATGTTATGCACTATTTACAATGTATGGTGCTAATCTAACACTAAAAACATGCATTATTACACTAAGAATAATGTATGAATGCACATTAGTCTTGCTCCTCACCCCTCTAGGCAATGTTAGAGTGAGTCGTCCTCCAAGCGACCGTCGAGGGGGATTTCTCTCACCTCTTTCTTTCTTTTGCTTTCATAGTGTAGATTTTCCGCTTTTGTAGTTGTAACAAATAATTTTTTACAAATAGATGATTGTTTCTCTATCTCTATTAAATTTTTGCAAGTAGATTAGCTAGAATTCATCGACCTGATCTCTTGCTTGCTAAAAATACCAAAAAAATTAGAAAAGATAAAAACGACCAAAAACAAATGAAAGTGAGGTGAGGATTTTTATAAAGCCAAACGTTTGCCTTCCCGAGCTCACTTTTCAAGTTTCGATTATAAATTTTATCTGATAGACGCATTTTGTGAGCTACGACGATGGGTTGTCGGAACCCTAATTTTAATTTGCGAAACATGCACTCATCATTTTTGGCACTATTGGCGGGGAGGCAACGCTTTTTGGTCTTTTTTTTTTCATGCTTCTTCGCTTTACTACCGTTTATCTCTCTTTTTCTCTGATCTTATTGGGATTGAAGTACTCAACCGAGGTGGGCCAGTGTGGTTAGATCGGAGAAAAGTGCGGATGAAGATTTTATAAGTTGATCCCCACCACCCCCACCCTAGTTTTCATTCTATAACCAAATAACTCAAACCCAAATCAACTTAGGTGCTTTTTTAAACCCTAGAATAGATCTGGTTGTTTGTTTGCCACCTCCACTCATCTCACCCCCGCATATATAAAAAAAAATACTCTTCTTTTGTGGAATTTTCTGAAAGAGACACATTAATACCCACAACTCTCCACTTAAGGTGCACCACTCCACTCTGATTCTACCACTTAATCGGGATCTAAACTGTGCACCCGGTACACTTAATTCAACACAAAAATAAGTGAGTAGACAATTTGAATAGGTTAAACATCTTGTGTGCCTTAATCAAGTGGTGCAACAGGGTGATTGATTGAGCTATTTCCGCTGCACCACTCAAATTAATAGCGATCCGTCTGTAGCTTGCCACTTAGGGTTGATATTTAGATATGAACCAGGTACTCCACGTTATATTTTTCATTTTTAGAGGAATCCATCATCACCAGTGCTTTCAAAACTTGGAGTGTTCTACTAAACCTTGATTGAATATACCTAAAGATTAAACCCTAAAAGCTACTAAATATGGTTGAACACTAAAAGAAAAATCATCAAATAACCTTGTTTGTAAACCCTGGTCGGCCACGCACACACATTTGAATCAATCATTAAGGGAACAACCCATCTAAAGGGCCCATCACATTCCAACAGCACAACCATCCCAACCGTAATTAAAATTGAGTAGATGTTGGCCTTAAGGATTGACTCGCTCTTCGGGGCTTAGACTGAGATTTTTTTTTATTAATCTGCCTCTGTTAGTACATTCGATGTCTAGCTAAGGAAGTAGCGTCAAATGATTGGGGTTGGGTGGTACACTAACGAGTCGATTGTTCACTTTAAAGTCATTTGTAGTTTTATGTGGTGGAAGAATCGACTAATCAATAATTAAAAGAAATAACCACTCACGGAAGAGCAGGTCATATCTGCAGGGAGACAATGACGTATTTAAATTCACATCGATTAGAAACGTCTGTTCGTAGTTAGCTTAGACGAGAATCAAGCCAAATTTGCCTTCAGATTAAGGTTGAATCAGGAAAACATGCTGAAATAGAAATTCTTAATAACTAGAGGATATTTTTTGCATTGTAGATTCAATAAAATATCATTAAAGGATGACAATGGTATAAAATGTAATTATTAATGGGATGAGTACTGTAGCAAAATAGGGGATTTCTTCCCTTTGGCCGTGCGTGAAGAGGAAAGAACGACTGAAGGCGTGAAGCTCGGAGGAAGTTCTTTGGACAGAGAGCTTTGCAGCGGTGGTGGCGACGGGTCACGCGGTTGTCGGAGCCAGCTGGACGGAGCTCCGGGGAAGGTTCCTGCCAACGGTGGCTGTAGCTGCTCAAGGGGCGGCTGTGCGTAGGAGTTGAGCACTACTGCAGGTGGTGTGCGAGCACATTGCTGTTGCGAATGCGTGGGAGTTGAGAGCTACTACAGGTGGTGTGCATGCCCTGGTGGAGGCGCTGCAGATGACGGGGGGGCACTGCAGACAGTAGGCGCAAGCACGCTGGAGCGGGCGTGTGCTGAATGTTGCTGGCGGGCACGGGCTTGGCGCTTCAGGTAAGCACATGTAGGCTTGGCACTGCAGGTGAGTGCATGGAAGCGCTGGCAAAGGCACGTCTACTGGAGGCGGATGCTGCTGTAGGTGGCATGCTTGAGTAGATGCAGAGAGCGGCGAGGAGTGAGCGGGTGCACTGCAGGGAGTGGGCGTAGGCTTGAAGGCTGTCTTGCGCAGCAGGATGTGCGCGACACTGCAAGGCGGTTGGCGCTGGAGGTGAAGTGGGCGAGGGCTAGCGATTGGTGCTGAAGGTGAAGTGCGGCAAGCGTGGTTGCTGTTGGAGTGGGGGGTCGAAGCTTCAAACGTCCGGGAAACTTCCCAGACATCTTAAGTGACTGAGGAGTGAAATTACAGTAGCTGCGATGGTGGTTGCTAGTGACAACGACGAGGAGGTGCACAGCAAGGTGCTCATGGTAATGCAAACGATCTCCAGATGGCGGTATGGCCTATTACACCACACACCCACGGTGGTGCAGGCTCGTCACCGCGGTTGAGGTCGGCGGTGGTGAAATGGACGAGATGGACTCTCTGCACAGTGTGGATTGTTGGGGTGGAGGCCTACTCCGCTTGGCAGCCTCTCTCCTCTTTTTGTAGCTACCTGCACAAATTTGAATGGAGAGGCGGGAGTAGATCCACCTTCTCCGCTAATCCATGAATGTGGCCTTTAGTGCGGCAGGAGGCATTGCAGCGGCAGCCGAGCCGTTGCTGAAAAGAAGAATAAAAGATTTTGTTAAAATATTATGATTATTTATATACAAACCCTCAACTTTTATGTTAACTTAAAATTTATGCATGCAATGTACCTAATTGTTAACTAATTAAATGAATGCAATTCTAAGTTAATTCTAAATGCATTTAAAATATGAATGCAATGTATGAATTATGTAATTAAATTAGAAATATGAATTAATCTATTTACATCCTAATTTATGCTAAATAAATGTTAGAATTAACCTAATGTCTAGGCACTTAAATACTTAAATATCCCACAAATATGGGCTAATCAAATACCCCCATGCCTAGTTTTTGCTGGTTCCTAGCAAAATTAAGCGAAACCTAGCACTCCAAGAAGACTAGTCGACCAAATTGGTCTTCCTTCGGAAACATATTAGGTTCAGACTCTAGACCCAAGGTTCCTAAGTAGTTGCTAAGTAACAGACTAAGTCGGTTAAAGATGAGTTGCAGGCATAAGTTTCCCTGATTTTTGACTCTACCCTAAGGTTTATTGATCCCTGAGATTAAAGCATCCGTGCCTATGCATTGGTCTGAGTTATTTGAGTTAAAGGAAAAAGTTTTTTTTTTTTTAAATAATACATATATATATATATTTTTTATTCTTCCAGGTCTAACCTCAGATCAGCTATTAACACGGTCTGCGTTGGATTCATTGTCCCCATTACCATACCTTGAAGGGTGCTTGGCTTTCGATGCTTCGAGATAGCACCGCCCATAACGACCCCAAGAACTCCTGCCAATCGACACTTCGAGATAGTATCACCCATGGATTTCTTAAGCGAATTCAGACCTATGGCAATCGGCACTTCGAGATAGGGCCGCCCATGGTACCTAAACCGGACAATGCACTTACATGCCCCCAGTAGGATGGATATCCTAAGAGACAAGCGTCGAGGAGGTAATATGTTATCATCGCATCCTCAAGGTGAGTATATACTCCACCTCTCCTGCGGCGGGAACTCTTCCAATCAAAATGTGTTTTCGAGCCTCTCCTAAGTCAAAACTAAGAGAACCAAATCTCTTTTCAGAAAGAAAGAAATTAAGTTAATTACCAGACCAAGTGTGTGAAATTTGTATGCTTGGGTTACAAGGACTCGCAAACAAAAAGGTAAAACAAAACTCCAGGTATTACCCCACCTTTTAACTCAAACCGTAGCTTCCCTTCCTTAACCTCTTGAGGAATGGTTCGTAACTTTACTCCTACTTAACTTTTTAAGTCCACAAAGGACCCTAATGGTCTAAAGCTACTAGCTCATTTAGCTTCTAAAGTTTGACCCTAGAATTAACTTAGGCTACCATAGAGTTCTGATTTGCTTAGGACTGCAGGATCAAGTTAGTTAAGATCAAAACTTTTTTTTTTTTATATGCATGCTACAAACAAAATGCCTCAAGTCCTCTCCCCCATTCCTGGTTCAAACAATGTCCTCATTGAAAATAGCTAAAGGAAGATATTACCTGAGGCGAAGAATGGTAGGAGCTAAGGCTCCTCAAGAGTGACTTCGTCGACCAGATGGCCATCTAAAGTTATGTACAGTTTTAACCATTGACGATAAAGGGAGTTGCTGAAGAGGAAGGATTTTTAATCTCCATAGCTCCATGCGGAAATACTTTGGTGATTATGTAAGGCCCATCCCAATGAGATTTTAACTTACCAGGAAAAAGCTTAAGTCTGGAATTGAAAAGCCAGACTTGTTGGTTGGGCTCAAAGGTCTTTCGAAGTGTAAACTTATCATGCAAGACCTTAGTTCTTTGTTTATAAGATTGAGAGGTGTCATAAGCATCATTCCTCAGCTCCTCAAGCTCACTTAATTCTAGAAATCATGCCTTACCTGCCTTCTCTAAATCCATGTTGACACTTCGAGTAGCCCAAAGTGCCTTATGTTCCAACTCAACAGGTAAATGGCATGCTTTTCCATACATAATTAGAAAAGGGAGAAGTACCCAAAGGGGTCATATAGGCCGTTCGTTAAGCCCACAAAGTATCATCGAGCTTTTGGGACCAGTCTTTCCTACCAAGTCTAACAGTCTTTCCGAAAATATTTTTTATCTCCCTATTTGACACTTCAACCTAGCCACTTGTCTGAGGATGGTAGGGGGTAGCAACCATGTGAGTCACTCCCAAACTCCTGATTAACCGATTGAAGTAGTGGTTTCGGAAATGAGGTCCCCCATCACTTATAATAGTCTTGAGGAAGCTAAAACGGGATATGATATTTTCCCTAACAAATTTCAACACCACAGAGTGGTCATTTGTGTGCGTAGGAATGGCTTCTATCCATTTAAAGACATAATCAACTACCACCAAGATATATTCATAACCATGGGATGACGGGAAGGGGCCCACAAAGTCAATTCCCCACACATCAAAAATTTCAAGAGATTGAATAGGATGTTTAGGTATTTCATTCCTCTTCCCAATCGTTCCAGTCTGTTGACATCTAATACAGGCCTTAACAAAATTATGAGAATCCTTAAATAAGAAAGGCCACCAAAAATCGAACTGGAGAACCTTAAAATAAGTTTTCTTCGCACCAAAGTAATCCTCCACAATGAAGTTCATGGCAAAAACTCAGCACACTTTGTTGTTCCTCTTTAGGTACACAATGTCTCAATACTTGGTCTTGTCCAATTCTAAATAATTTTGGCTCTTCCCAATGGAAATATCTTGCTTGAGAAATGAATCTCTTTCTTTTCTACTCATCCCAAGAGCCAGAAGTTTGTCCAGTGACCAAGTAATTTACAGTGTCTGCATACCAAGGTAAAGTTGGTGTTACCGTCATCAGAATTTCATCAGGAAATGTCTTGCGAATGTTTACAGAAAGTGAGTCATGAAGAGGAAGGTGAGACAGGTGGTCAGCCACAACATTTTCTACACCTTTCTTTTCACGTATTTCCAAGTCAAATTCTTGAAGGAGTAGGATCCACCTAATCAGACGTGGCTTAGAGTCTTTCTTAGCAATGAGATGTTTCACTGCTGCATGATCAGTAAAAATAACCACCTTAGACCAAAGCAGAAAAGACCTAAACTTCTCCAGAGCAAAAACTACAGCAAGTAATACTTTTTCAGTGATGGTTTAGTTTTGTTGAGGTTTGGTTAAAGTCTTGCTTGCATAATGTAGCACATGAGGTCATCCCTCAACCCTTTGTCCAAGGACTACTCCCACTGCATAATCTGAAGCATCACACATAAGCTCTAATGGGAGTGTCCAATCAGGAGCATGGAGAATAGGTGCAAAGATCAATGCCTCCTTTAGAGTTTGAAAGGCCTCGGCACACTTTGAATCAAAACTAAAGGAAGATTCCTTCGCCAACAAGTCACAATGTGGCGTACAAATTTTACTAAAATTTTTAATAAAGCACCTATAAAAGCCAGTATGGACTAGAAAGGATCTAATCTGTTTGACATTTGTAGGCAATGGAAGTTTGGAAATAGAATCGATCTTAGCTTTATCTACTTCCAAACCTTGCTCGGATACAACATGCCCAGGTAGAATTCCTTTCTGTACCATTAAGTGACTTTTCTCCCAGCTAAGGACTAAACCAGTCTCCTTACATCGCTTCAACACATTCTCTAGGTGCAGGAGACACTGGTCGAAAGATGAGCTACAAATAGAGAAGTCATCCATAAACACTTCAACACACTCGTCAATCATGTCCGAAAAGATAGAATCATACACCGCTGGAAAGTTGTAGGGGCAATACATAATCCAAACGGCATACGCCTGAATGCAAAAGTACCGTAAGGACTCGTGAATGTCGTCTTTTCTTGGTCATCAGGAAAGACTGCCACCTAATTCTACCCAGAATATCAATCGAGAAAGCAATAGTATTTATTCCTTGCCAATTTTTTGAGAATTTGATCAATGAAAGGTAGAGGAAAGTGATCCTTCTAGGTAGCGATGTTCAGCCTATGGTAATCAATACAGACCCTCTATCCAGTTGAGGGTCTAGTGGCAACTTGTTCACCTTGGTCGTTGAGTTCCACAGTAAAGCCTACCTTCTTTGGCACCACATGAATGGGACCGACCCATTTACTATCAGCAATGGGATATATGATCCTGGCGTCCAACCACTTCAGGATTTCCTTTTTTACCACCTCCCTCATATTAGGGTTCAAACGTCTCTGCATGTCCCTAAAAGGCTTGATGGAATCATCAGTATAAATGTGGTGCATGCAGAGTGTAGAGTCTATACCCTTAATGTCAACAATGCTCCAAGCAATAGCTTCCTTGTGCCTAGACAGGCATTCAATCAAGGCCCCCTCCTATGCCTTAGATAGCACAGCCGAAATGATAACAGGGAGCATATCATTGGCACCTAGGAAAACATACTTTAGAGTGTCAGGGAGGGGTTTCAACTCAAGGTCAGGGGTTTGTATGGTTGAAGGTTTCATAATAAATGTTCCCATCTCAGGTAGCAGATCTACCTTCGGCAGAAATGATGGGGGAAGAGACTCAGTAGAAACTCCTAGCAATTCCTCAAGTTCTAGTATATCCCCTTCACATTCCTCTAAGAGATGGGAATGCTCATTTAGCATGACATGGTGAAGGGGGTCATCACATAACATTGCAGGAGTTGCCTCTTCAATCTGGTCATCTATCACCTTAACTTGAGAACAATCCTCAAGTCTAACTTGTTTGTAAGCATCAAACACATTAAGCTAGATTTTCCTGTTCCCAAAGCCCATTTTCAATGCCCCAGTATTGCAATTGATTGAAGCATGCGAAGTTGCAAGGAAGGGGCAGCCCAAAATGATGGATGGTTTGGTTGGCTTGTTGGTAGGGTCAGTGTCCAAAACAAAGAAGTAAACGGAAAAGAAGAAATCCTCCACTATTATGAGGACATCTTCCAAAATTCCCCGTGGTGTTTTAAGTGATCGATCAACAACTTGAAGGATTACAGGGCTAGGCTTCAGATTGCCTCCCCCAAGTTGTTCACACACATAGCTCGAAAGGATGTTCACCCCCGCACCCAGATCAAGTAGAGCCTCATCAATTTGTACGTCACCAATAACTACAGAGATGTATAGGGCTCCTGGGTCCTTAAGTTTCAGGGGTGTGCCATTTTGAACAATTGAGCTAACAGAATCAGGCAGGACAAGTTTTGATTAAACCTGTTTTCTAGACTGCCACTTTTCGTGCACAGGTCCTTTAAGAAGCGGGGATAAGACGGAATCTGCCTGATAGCTTCAAGAAAAGGCAGGGTAATATGCACTTGCTTGAAAGTTTCCATAATCTCATCCGTCTTATCTTTGGCTCCAGATGAGCCAGCAGAAGTCTGCTCAAAGGTGGATAAGCACTCTGGAAAAGGCACTCTCGATCTCTGGGTGGAAGGGTTGTCATGTCGGGAATGGGGTGGAACGGGGGCAACTTCTTCGGTGAGGTGATTTCAAGCGGAGAAGATTTAGGCAAGTCTTCTCTAATGGGGGTGAAAGTCAGGGTGGATGGTTTTTTAGGGGTGAGACAATAGGAGCATCGGGTTTGGAAATTTCTTTCCCACTTCTCAGAATAGTCACCGCCTGAGCATTCTCCCTAAAGACAATCCCTTTTCCTTTAGGATTTTCCTCAGCAGCACTGGGGAGCTTCCCAGTCTCCCTCTGTTTAACGGCCTCAACAAGGTATCCAATTTGTGATTTCATCTCATGTATAGCCTTGTCATGAGATTGGATGATGGCACTTTGACTTTCTTGCACAGTTTTCAACATCGCCTTCAATTCATCCATCTCAGAGGTTTTAGGTTGGTCCAAGGTCTAAGGTTGGTTTATTTGATGGTTTTGAAAGGATTGTGGTTTGTAATTCCCTGAATTTGAGACATTTGCTTGTCTCCATGAAAAGTTTGGGTGGTTCGTCCATCCCTCATTATACGTGTTGGAGAAAGGGTCATTACGAGGTCTTGGATGGAACCCTTGAGCAGCATTCAAATCTGCTTGTACATGCTCAGGGAATTGGGAGGCCAAGTGGCAATCCACAGTGGCATGTGTATTGCCTTGGCAAATTAAGCATTCGGAAGCTTG
Organism: Thalassia testudinum; assembly: GCA_037157565.1. NCBI lineage: Eukaryota > Viridiplantae > Streptophyta > Magnoliopsida > Alismatales > Hydrocharitaceae > Thalassia > Thalassia testudinum. The sequence continues at coordinate 20,275,660 of JAZHRO010000063.1, forward strand.
GGATGTGGAGGTGTTAGGTACGAATGAACTCAAGTTCGACATAAGCCTTTCCATGTTTTGATTCAATAATTGAATCTGATAGGCTAAATTCTGGGTGTCCCTTGCCTCATTCGCCTCCAACTTTCTTTGCATGAGAGTGGGCTTTCTATCCATGTAGGCAAAATTCACGTGAATTGAATTCTCACTCAAAGTATCAAATAAGTTCCAAGCTCCATCCTCAGTCTTAGATAGAAAGGTTCCTACACAGGCACCATCCACAATTTGCCTATGCGAATCATTAAGTCTGGTATAGAACCTTTCAACCAGCTGCCATTTAGGCACCTAGTGATGTGGGCAAAGTCTCAGCAAGTCGTTAAAGTGCTCCCACGCATCATGGAATGCTTCCCCATCCTTTTGAACAAAACTCATAATTTTCCTCCTAAAGTGATTTGTTTTGCTCATGGGGAAGTACTTCTTCAAAAACTCCTTCTTCAGGGTATCCCAAGTATTAATATTATCAAGGGTGTGATACCAATACTTGGCTTTGTCCTTAATGGAAAAGGGAAAGGGTCCGCATTTGAGCATCATCAGTAATGCCCTGCATCTTCACCATGAAACATACCTCGGTGAATTCCTCTATATGCTTGTAAGGGTCTTCCCTAGTAGTACCATAAAAGGAGCGTAGCAAGGATATGGTACTACTTTTGATCTCATATGGATTGTCCCCTCCAGGTCTACGTAGTGCAGGGCCAGCTTGATTGGTTGGGATGAAATATTCCTTAAGGCTCCTTTGACCAACCATTTCTACCCTTGGAAGGTCTCTTCTTAGGATTCTTTTAGGTTTAGGATCAAACACAAGTTGTCTCCTAAGAGAATGCCAACCAAGCATGCACTACAAACACAATTCAAAAGGACTTGTTTGATCTTTGCAAATTTAGCCTTTTGACTTTAATTCAAATTGTAGGTGACAAAGCAAGTTGCCCAATCAATTATGTGCCTATTTTCAACCTTCGAAATACCTAAAAAGACCTAGTTGGAGTTTAGGTATTCTTCCCAAAATCTCAAATGGTCAAGTAAATCCAAAGACGGAAGATCAAGGGATGCAAGTAGGCCTAAGCCTTCCTTTGAAGCTGTGCTTTTGCGATGCTTCTCAACTAACCCCAAAAATCTGTGACAGGGTATCCCCCTTTTTGGATTTACAAAACCTTTGATCTCATGTTCTAAATACTTCAAAATCCAACGGTACGAGGGCTCTTGTTCTAGTCGTTTCAAGACTTAGGAGTGTCTAAGTGAGTGTTGTGGTGCAGAAGATATAAGTGTGCATTCACCGCAAAATGATTTTGAATTTTTAATCGCACACCATGTTTTACAATGAAGTCCTTGATTTTTAGATGTCCCTCCTTTAATTAGTTCTTTTTCATGAATATATGCGACCACTTGCTAGATCGTTTCAAGACAAATTTTGTGGTCTTTGAATTATATCTAAATGCAATGCGTGATCAAGAATAGGATGCAAAGAAAGAGAATGCGTACCTTGCTTCCAGCAATTAACAATGCAAGAATGCACGCAATGCAGAGAAGTAAATCTAGAGGTTGCTCATGCAGACCTAAATGGTTCGTCCTAAGGGCGAGCAGCTTCTAGCAGGTAGCTCATTTATTATTATTATTATTATTGAACTATTTATGCACAAACAAATAAAAGTAAAAAATCCACAAAATAAACTAAAAATCAAAATCTAAAGAAAAGGGAATAGGCTCCCAAAAATTACCCAACACGGGCCTAAAACCAAATCGGGAAACAAACCCCTCAAAATATACCCCAAAACAAGGGTTTCAAACCAAATGCAATGAAAAATTAAATCTAAAGTCTTAATTCTACTCTAATCAAATTAGTGACTAAAGGTACAATGATGATCGTCGCGTCCTCGTCCTTCTCCTTTTCAAAGTAGCTCGACCAATTCTCCTCTGGCGAGGTCAAGGGTCGCATCTCACTATGGATGATTCCTCGCACAAAATTTCTTGCACAGGAAAGAAAATAATAAATGGTCAAATCGCTGTGCAATTGAGAAATAATCAAAATAAAATCAGATGAAATTATTGCATCTCTTGCCTCCCCAGCAACGGCGCCATTTTGACAAGTCAATTGTTCGCTTTAAATTCGTTTGTTGTTTTATGTGGTGGAAAAATCGATTAATCCATAATTAAAGAAAATAACCACTCGCATAAGAGCGGGCCGTATCCATAGGGAGGCAATGACGTATTTAAAATTGCACCGGTTAAAAACGTTTGTTCGTAGTTAGTTTACACGAGAATCATGCCAAATTTGCTTTCAGATTAAGGTTGAATCAAGAAAACATGCTGAAATAACAATTCTCAATAACTAGAGGATAATTTTTGCAATGTAGATTGAATAAAATATCATTAAAAGATGACAATGGCAGAAAATGTAATTATTAATGGGATGAATAATGTAGTAAAACAGGGGATTTCTTCCCTTGGCCGTGCGTGAAGTGGAATGAACAGCTGAAGGCCTGAAGCTAGAAGGAAGTTCTTTGGACCGAGAGCTTCACAGTGGTGGTGGCGGCGGGTCGCGCGGTGGTTGGTGCCGGTCGGACGGAGGTCCGGCTAAGGTGGCTGTCAACGGTGGCTGCATTTGCTCGAGGGGCAGCTTTACGCGAGAGTTGAGCACTGCTACAGGTGGTGTGCCTACACACTGCTGTTGTGGATGCGTGAGAGTTGAGTGCTACTGCAGGTGGTGTGCGTGCTCTGGTGGAGGTGCTGCAGATGGCGGGGGGCGCTGCAGACGGTGGCCGCAGGCGTGCTAGAGCGAACGCGTGCCTGTTGGAGGCGAATGCTCCTACAAGCGATGTGCTTGAGTAGATGCAGTGCTCGTTGAGGAGTGAGCGGGTGCACTGCAGGGAGTGGGCGTAGGCTTGAAGGCGGTCTTGCACAGTAGGATGCGCGCAAGACTACAAGGCGGTTGGCGCTAGAGGTGAAGTGGGCGAGGGCTGGCGGTTGGCGTTGGAGGTGAAGTGCAGTAAGGGTTGTTGTTGCTGGAGTGGGGGGTCGAAGCTTCAGAAGTCAGGGAAACTTCCCGAACGTCTTAAGTAACTGAGGAGTGAAATTGCAATTGCTGCGACGATGGTTGTTGGTGATGACAGCGAGGGAGGTGCACGGAGAGGTTCTCATGGTAATGCGGACGATCTCCGGATGGCGATGTGGCCTGTCAAACCCCATGCCCACGGTGGTGGAGGCTCGTCACCTCGGTTGAGGCTGGCGGTGGTGAAATGGATGAGATGGACTCTCTGCATAGTGTGGATTGTTGGGGTGGAGGCCTACTCCACTCGGCAGCCTCTCTCCTCTTTTTGTAGCTGCCTGCACGAATTTGAATGGAGAGGCGGGAGCAGATCCACCTTCTCTGCTAATCCATGAATGTGGGCTTTAGTGTGGCAGGAGGCATTGCAGCGGCAGCCGAGTCGTTGCTGAAAAGAGGAAGAATAAAAGATATTGTTAAAATATTATGGTTATTTATATACAAACCCTCAACTTTTATGTTAACTTAAAATTAATGCATCTAATTAAATGAATGCAATTCTAAGTTAATTCTAAATGCATTTAAAATATGAATGAAAAGCATGAATTATGTAATTAAATTAGAAATATGAATTAATCTATTTAAATCCTAATTTATGCTAAATAAATATTGGAATTAACCTAATGTCTAGGTACTTAAATAGTTAAATTGCCCACAAATATGGGCTAATCATACACTAGTATCCGAAGGCATAAGCCAAGGGAAGAACCTTCACCTCGATCCCTCCTTTTAATTGGTTGGATTGACTAGATAAATGTAGACCAAATCATTTATACTCTTAAGACGGGTCGTGGGAGTCAGTAGGTACTTAGGCTAGCACACCTAAGGATAGGGTTGATTGCTTGTATTGCAGGGCTCCTTTCTCTCTTCTGATTTCCCTCATAGTCCACAATGTATCCTTACACATCTTTCACACATTTCCAATCCTACCCTCCAACCAACACGTATCCTCAAGATGATTACTATCCTAACTCAACTTACACTAGTTGGGATAACTTTGATTGGGGGTCTGAGTCCGGACCTCAATGTCCAGGGCCTAACCCTAAACAACAAGACTATTAGTACTATCCTTCCAAGAGCTACAATGATTATAAATCTTCATCCTTTAATCACCAAACCAACTCGATCTACAATAAGGAAGGATATAATGATTATAGCACCTACCCTTCCCAGTATTCCATTGAATATAGGTTGCCACCATCCTTTAAATAACCTAAATGACCTACTATCAAGGAGGGACTCGAGAACCTCAATATCTTGACTCCGCTAGATTTAAACTGAACATACCCAAACCTGAATCAAACCAGTCGGTTCAGGTGAACAAGATCCAGGATAAGGCGTTGGATAATTTGAGGAACACTATACAATCATTAGAAGCTCAGCTAACACCATGCACTGAAGCATTAGAGCCTATGATCAAAATGATTGATGATATAGGATTTGCTCCAAAATGTTTAGGATAGTTACTTGGGTGAGTTTCTTCTTTGGAAATTTTCGAGGTTGAGGATGAAATTCGTGGTTGCCTTAGTCCAATCTTGGGATGATTCCCAGGATGGATCCCCTTATGGAGAGCCAATGTCTAAACCTGCTCAGGCACTTGTCAGGGGGGACACATATTTTAAGATTGGAGTTGGCCTGGTTGGGCTAAAGCAACCCCTTGAGGATGAACCGATTGGTTCACTCGTGATCCTCGAGCTAGGGAGTGAGGAAAAATATGTCTCTTTTAACCAAGAAATGATAATCGATTTTGGGACATATATAAATGAGGATCATGAATTCTTTGATTCTGAGGGTGAAGAATCTCTTAGTGAGGTCTCACTTGAGCGTAAGGAAGATGATTTTAGTGTGACAAATGGGCTTAAGGAATTTGACGAACCATTTGATGCCCTAATTATTGAAGATTTAGATTCAGTCAGAGCTAACATGGAGGGCTCAAATCCTCATTTATTGGAAGATTCAATCAGTAGCCTCATTCCTCAACCACACCCCGAAGGGATTGATTTTGATTTGGAAATCATTTCGCCCAAGTCAATCTTGATTCAGCTGCAATTATTGGACTTGGGTACTTTAGATGGGGTGTACAATGATTTGGAGGTCCCAGAAACATTAATTTCGGATGATAGGAAGTTGGAATAAAAAATCTGGGAAGCTAATTCTGAGGGAACTTTGCTTTTGGATCTGAGGGTTCCTATTAACCTGAAACCACCTACTTTCTACTAGGACCCTTACGATATCTTTCACGTGCAACTCAAGCTCAAAATAACTGATTATTTTTCTGAGTTGAATGATAAGAGGACATTTGAACCTATTGAACCATTTTTACCCATTGTCTGAAACTTTGGTCTTGGGTTGCACACCGCAAAACTACAGGCTCGGCCCCGCAAGCTTAACAACCTCCGATTTTGGGTGATTTTCATCCATAACCTTAGAACCACTCGACCTTGGGGCATGGGTCTGTGTTCACATGCAAAATCGGTGTTTTAAAATTGTCGCATTGTAGTATAGCTAAAATAGTGCTCAAACAAATAAATTTAGTACTCAAAAAAGTTTCGAGGTCGAACACAGGGAGCAATCTGTAATTCAGTTCTCAAAATTGCAATTTAAGAAAAGAAAGCTGTAAATTTGTAAAAAAGACTTTTCAAAATAAAGTAGCACAAGGATCAATTGTTAGACTGCAAAAGTAACGTAGTAAAATGGTGATTGCAATCACCAAGTACTCCATACAATGATAGCTAATGAACTCAATGTATATATGTATGAAATGCAATCAAACCAATCGTTTGATTTACTAATCTGTCGGCTTAAACTCCTCATGCCTTTCTCTATTCTTATTCTTTTCTCCTTGTCTCTGTAACTCTTCTTCTTCCTTCAGCCCATCTACTTTCTCTGGCTTTCTTCACACAGTAGGGGAAGATTCTGAATTCGGCTAAGTGTTAGCCGATTCTCACAAAGAGCAAAACCCTCCCCCTACTCGCGCAGACTCTCCTCTCTTTCTCTCTTTAGGATCTACTCTCCTAGAGACATAGGGTAATTGGGTTATCGGACCTAGCGTACCTGGGTCCAGGCTCACTAGCTGTGGCTGATGAGCGAGGAGTGAGGCTTAGGCGAGTTAACAAGTCAAGACACGTCTGCAGGTAGAGGTCATGGACGAGGCGAAGGTGTGTGGGTGAGAGGGACCTCACCCCGTGTTTGGAGGCAATAAGCCCACTTGACAAATTCAACTTACGCGTGGTCACACAGGCATCTGTTCACGATGTGGCACTAATGCCATGCTTGTTCTTTGCATGAACAGCAGTAGCAACTGACCTTCAATTGGCATCCTTAGAGTGGTCAATGCTCCCAATTGACCACCTGGGGATGTTCCTGGAGGTAATCCGCACTGCCTGAGGGTGTCACCTAGGGACATCATGGTTAGAACAACATGAACACTGTCGGAGAAGACAATGCGGCAGTGGAGCTCTGGCTTGGAACTTGAAATCGAGAATAAGGCCTTTCGGCTATGTCAAAACATCTCAGATGGTTCGCCGTAGCATAGCGAGTACGTAGAGGAGGTCGGTGTGGCAGATGGGTGTGGATGGTGGCTAGATGATCATGGATTAGGTCGGAGATGATGGGTTTGTTTGGGGCGGTGTTCGATTGGATGATGGATCGAAATGAGAGAGGGGAAATGAGAGGAGAGGTGTGGCGGATGTTTTGAGGTAGTCGACGATGGGTTTGGTGGTGTGCAGAGCGAGATGTACCTTACTGGAGTGGTAGATGATGAAGTCACGGAGGCGTGGTTGAGGTCGAAATGGTGTGTCGAAAGTATTGGTGTGATGAGGTAGGCATTAGGGAGTAGTTGAATGTAGTAATGGATGAAGTGGGAAGGAGAAGGCGCTGGTTGTGGTATTGCCAGCATTGGAGAAGAGAACAGCTCCAGAGAGAGGGAAATGGCGAGGACGAAGGAGATTAGGGTGCTTGCTGGTATGACTCGATGTGGGAAGAATCGAGGAAGATAACTCCATTGTTGGTATTGCGAACGGACAACGAAGAAGGATGGAGTAGCTCGTCGGATGTCGAGGAGCTTTCGACCGAGAGAGAGAGAGGAATTAGGGGGAATCTTGGCCAATTTCGAGCATCTGATCAGGAGGTTCTTTTATAGACCTCAGGAAGAAGTTTTGAGCTTGGGAAGCAAGCTTCCCAAGCTTGGAAAGCTTTCCAGTGTCAGAAAATTCCTTAATACTCAAATCTCCCGTGCATTTGCATGAGAGATTGGGAAGGTTTTGAGGCATGGGATTTGGCTAAAAAGGAAGGGAATTTCTTAATGAACTTCCCTTTCAAATTTGAAAGGGATTTATCAGTAAGTCAAAGGGTTCTTTCCAAATCATGGTCACTGGAGCAAGTAGGAATAGGTTTAATGGCGGCAGGGACCTTTTCTTGAGAATGATGACAAAGTTAGGGGTCTATTTGAAAAGATTTTGAAAGTTGAGGGCACAAATGTAATCAGACAGAACCAAGTTGTACACTAGGTCAAGACAAACTTATCTTGGGTCCAAATTTTGGTTCAAACCTAATTTAGACCTACGGAATCCAATGGTCAACTTGGATTTTGGTTTAGACCATGTTTGATTAGGTAATTTATGCAAAAACCCAAATTAGGGTAAATGTCTTTTTGGGACTATTCTGTGTCAAAACGGGTTCTGATGGTCAAATTGAAGGTTCCAAACCCTAGAGAATATTTTTCAATGAATTTTAGAAGGTTTAGGTGAATTTTATCTTGACTAGAACCTCAGTCAATTAAGCGGGTTTGTTTTTGGGGTCTCAAAAGTCATTTAATTCTCAGAACACATACAAACCCTTTTCTGATTATTCTTACCCACTTGTTAGCCATTTAGGATCATTGACCCTGAATTAACCCTTAGGAAAACCCGTGGTTGTACTGCATTCAAGATATGATGGAAAAATTATAGTTTTAACCCTAGTTTCTTATTTTTCCCTTAGAATGAATATGTAGTGACCTACGGCTCTCTAGCAGTTATGTAGGAGCACTTACTAACTTAATTGGATTAAAATGAGCTAGTTTATGGCTCATGGTGGTGTTCCCATCATACCCCATGCCTAGCTTTTGCTAGTCCCTTAGCAAAATTTCATGGAATTAACTTTAATTATAGACCATATGCCCTTCTATGCTCAAAGCTCTGATGTGTGCTTTCTTTTGTAGATTAGGTCAGAGTGTTGATAGTAGGCCTAGAGGTACTCAAGTACCAACCAAGATCCGAACTTGATCAGCTCTAGCCTTAGTTCACCGCAATGGTTTCTAAGGCCCACAGGAACTAACCTATGGATGGTTGAACTCCACGGTTAAAGCACCCGTGCTTGCAACATGTTTTAGTGCAGGTTCTGCTTGCAGTGCATTTTTGTAAGAGAGAGATAGAAGAACTTTTCTTTATTTTTTGAGATTTTCATTTCTCTTTTTTTTCTATTTCTTACCTCGAATTAGCTTTACAACACGATCTGTATCGGATTCCTAGTTCCCACCATCAATCCTTGAAGGGTCCCTAGCAAGCGATGCTTCGAGATAGGACCACCCATGGCAACCCCCAGAATCCAGGCTTTTGAGATTTCAAGATAATCCCACCCATGGCGTTCTATAGCTAAATCCAGACCCTGGCGATCGACATTTCGTGATAATGCAAGCCATGGCATCTGAACTAGCACAGGTGCTTACATGCCCCCAGTAGGATATTTAGATACCCTAGGTGACAAGCACCAAGGAGATGGTATGTTATTGTGCATCTTCGAGGGGAGTTTCTTGCCTCTTGACATCGGGAACTTGTCCAAATCAACTTGTGTTGATCAGCCACTCCTAATATTGGTAACCATTTCAGAAAAGATTTAATGCATTTGCGTGATTTTGATACTTAAGCGCACTGAGCTAGAATGTGTGTGGATTGGGTGCTTAGGTTGCCAAGTCATGAAAACTAGAGGTCAGTTAGCGAGGCCGAATAATCCCCAAGCCTTAGACCTAATACTTACACTTTGCATTTTTCCTAACCTCTTGAGGACTATCCAGATCTTAGCGGATACTTGAATTTTTAAGCCTATGATCGCAACTCAGGAGGACTAAGATCAGCATTCCTACTAATATCTTTTTGTTTATTTAGCACTTTTTCTCTTTTATTTTCCTTCTTTTGATTTGGTCTAGAACTAAGTCAATTCCTTAATCCTTTATTAATGATTATCTCTTTTTCCTTTCTTTTCAAATTGTGCTCCTTTTTGACATTTTTATCTCCACTTCTCCTCAAAAATGATATGCACTCCATTCAAAATTTCCTCCTCTCTACTATTTTTGTTCTTTTTCAATTTTTTTTTGGTTTTTTGGAATATGTGATTTTTTTGATGAAACCCTTTCTTGTGAAGTGATTTTCATGACATTTTTCACTTTAATACCCCCCCATGCCTACGATTTGCAATGCCCCCAATGTAAATTAGGTGGGTTCGAGTTCAACTTCGATCATTCATTAGAGTAGGTGTTGGGTGGGTGGATGGGTCGGGATGACTGTTGCGGACAATTGCAAGCTCGGGTACGAGTACCATGGGTGGAGTCGGCTATTCTAATATATGAACCCTAAAGTGCAATATGCGTTCAGCATAAGATGTGTTAGGAAAAGTTTTGGCTTTTCAAAAAGATGACGGGTTGCCTCCCATTAAGTGCTGAGTTTAACGCCATCAAGCGGGTGCAATAAGCTCAGGAAGAATGGAGATCAAAAGATACATCAGCCATATTTGCATCGTTGAGTTCAATGAATGGCTTAAGTCGTAGACCGTTCATGACAAAGGGTTCTGAATCAAGGCTGGGTTGGCTAATTTCTACGGCTCCATTTCCAAAGATTCATCTGATAAGATATTGTCCAATCCATTTTTATCTGAGTTTTCCTAGGAACAATTTGAGTTTGGCATCAAAGAGTAGGACTTTCTGACCAAGGTGAAAGATTTCTCTGGATATGTGCTTGTCGTGAAAGGCATTAACCTACGCTTTGTAGATTCGCGAATTCTCATATGCATCATTGCGTAATTCATCGATCTCACTTATTTGAAGCTTTCTGTGGGTTCCTACCTTAGAAAGATCGAGATTGCAATTCCGTACTACCCAATAGGCTTTGTGCCCTAATTCAATGAGGAGGTGAAATGCCTTCTGATACACCAATTTGAAGGGAGACATGCCTAATTGGGCATTGTGGGCAGTCCTATAAGATCACAAAGCTTCCGGAAGTTGGGACGATTGATCCTTCCTATCAAGTCGAACAGTGAATTGAAGGATTTTCTTGATCCCCCGATTCGACAGCTTAGCTAGACCGTTGGTTTGGGGGTGATAAGTAGAGAGTTAGTGCGACACCCCATATTTGGTCATTAGTGATCTGAGCTGAGCATTTGTGAAATGGGTCCTTCCATCAGAGATAATGGCATGTGGAATCCCGAACAGAGAAAAGATACTTTGACGAATGAATTTGATTACCACCTCTTGATCATTGGTTTGGGTCGAAATGGCTTCGATCCATTTGGACACATAGTCAACAGCGAGAAGAATGTATTTGAAGCCGTCTAAAATAGGGAAGGGCCCTGTAAAATCAATCCCCCAGATATCGGAGATTTTGCATACGAGAATCGGCTGTAAAGGCATCATATCGCAACAGCTCATGTTCCCTAAGGTCTGGCAATGAGTGCGTGCCTTACAGTGATTGTATGAGTCTTTGAAAATCGTGGGCTAATAGAAGCTGCATTTGGGGACTTTTGTTGCGATTTTTTGTCTGAAAAACTGTTCGCCGTAGGCTTGGTCATGGCAAAGGGACAAAATGTCTTGAATTTTTGCTTTCGGGATGAACCATCTAATGATCTGATCAGCACCAATGTCGAAGAGGTACGGGTCTTCCCAAAAGTAGTACTTGGCATCGGAAAGTAAGTTGTCCTTGGCTTTTGGCCAATAGAACTGGATCTAATGTGATGTCAAGTAATTTACTAGATCAGCAAACCATGGAAGTCCAGAATTGATAGCCAAGAGGTGCTCATCGGGAAAATGTTCAGTAATGGGTCCAGAAGGGTCGAAAATGTCAAAAGGAAGGCAGGATAAGTGATCAGCTACCACATTCTATTTTCCCTCCCTGTCACGAATCTTGAGGTCAAACTCTTACAATAGCAAGATCTTGCGGATTTGTCAAGTTTTCGCGTCCTTCTTCACAAGGAGGTGCCTCACTGTAGTGTGATATGAGTAAATGATAACACGAGAACCCAAAAGATATGATCTGAATTTTTCCAAGGAAAATACTACAACTAGAAACTCTTTCTCAGTAACTATCTAGTTACGCTGAGCCTCGTCAGGTGTCTTGCTAGCATAGTAACTGACCACGGGTTTCCCATCTATTTTCTGCCCAAGTACCGCACATACAGTGTAATTAGATGCGTCACACATGATCTCAAAGGGTTGAGACCAATTAGTTGACTGCAGGGTAGGTGCTTGGGTAACTTGATTACATAGGATTTCAAATGCCAGAGTGCACTCCTTGGAAATTTCAAATGGGACATCCTTAGATAGAAGATTGGTAAGGGGGCATGCGATTTTCGAAAAATCAGGAATGAATCGACGGTAAAAATCGACGTGCCCCAGGAGGGATCGGATGTCTTTGATAGAACTAGGTGTAGGTGATAACACCACGCAAGGGGGTAGTAATTAGGTTGAATATGGCCCATCTTTAGAATAAAAGGCACAACATAAAGTAGAATAGGAGCATTGCATGCATCAAGTACGAAGATTACTTATAAACTGCATTAATGGCCATTTGTGTAAAGCATGTGTCAAAGCAAGCCCTAGATGAGCAATCTGACCGCACGGATGGATTCAGAATGACGAACGGAGTCCAATGGACTCAAGATCGGCCAAATCCGACATCCGGAGCTCCCACAATGGGCCCAAGAAATTCTGACCGTTGATCTGGAGATCAACGGCCTAGAAAGCACCACGTCGCCCTGCCCCCACCGCTCGCACGCCCTCAAGCCAGCCAAGGATGAATCTCGATTGTTGATCTTCGATTGAACGGCCGAGATCCGCGCGCTCGTCTGCGGTCACCGCGACAAAGCGCGGGTGTGGCACAACGGCTAGCGCGCATGCCTGCATCGCAGCGATGCGTGATCAAATCGTGCGGAGCAGAAATCAAGTGCGAGCGAATGGCGCGGAAAAATTGGGCCGCCCGATCAGCAGCGGGAGGCCAGGATCGTGCCACGCGGCATGATGACAGGTCCTGGGTGCCCACGCACGCATGCCCGAGGCACGATATCAGCGCGGGCGCGGGAGGATCGGATGGCTCTTGTTCAACGTCCACGGATCACACATGGAGAGAGAGAGCGGGGCAGGCGGCTGACCGGCAGCAGGAGGGCTTCACCAACGTATCTGGAAGCGATTTTAGCGACGTTCTGGATGTCGCTAAAGCACATTCTTCTTTTAGGAAGCCCTTAACTCTATTTAAACCCCCTTCTACCACCATTCAAGGCATCCTCTCCCACTTGCAACTACTCCACTCCTCTCCTAGCTAGCTTTAGGCACTCTTGTAATCGCCGGAGATGACGAGCTGCCGACGGAGCCTCCTCCACCACCGTGGCTGCCTCGTCGCTCTCCACTCTCTCTCTACCTCTCTCTCTCTCTTTTAAGCTTTCATTTACTTTTGTTGAAGCATGTTTAATGAAATTATTTTCCGTTTAGTCGCCATTTTAATTTCTGTTTAAAGTGCATGATCAAAACCAAGAGCTTTCTAACCCTAAACTCTCTCTCTATCTGTCGCTTTTCGAAACCGTCTCTTTCGCAAACAAAACTCCGCCTTTTTCCTGACAACAAGTGGTAAACAAAATCCAATTTTCACGCCTCCCTGAGACCGACACTCGGACTCACCTCTGTTTACTTCTTTCAAAATCGACGTATCAAGTGCAACTATAACGACACCTCTTAACACACACGCACTACGGCACGTCTGTTTTTGGTGCCATTGCCGGGGAGGCAACGGATTTGTTTTATCACCTCCATTCCACCTTCATTCTCATTTCGTCTAATGCCCTATTTTCCTTTTTGCTTGACGGTTGCAGGAATTCGGCGCATGGACGATGAAGCGACGCATTCCACGATGGTAGCAAGGGAGTAGGCACCTCGATGACCGATAGTGAGTACCCTCTCTCTCATTGTTTTCTTGCGTGAAAAAGCTAAAAAAAATCATAAAAACTGAAAAAAATTGGCGTGGTGAATGATTGCTTGACCCACATTCTTAACACATCACCCTAAAAAAAAATGTACACTCTAATATGCTGAATAAATTCTTGGAGTGTTCTTTTCTTTTTCTCTTGAGTGGTGTTTGCGAAGCCACCGTGAGTTGACATGGGCCGCACCACTCAACCCTAATAATTGACTCATCTAATAGAAGCTACACGATCTTTAGGATGAGCACACTAGGGTTTTAGAGCCTCTACAAAATAAAAAGGAAATCTACTTTCACCAAGTTGTGTGTAGAGCTTGACGTGCCCACTGAAACTTGGTTGAAAACATTAAGACACGTCAACCCTAAAAAGCACTAAAGTAAGGGTGAAATACTAAAAGACACCACACCTTAAAAATCCTTGCTTGAAAACCATGTTTTGCTAGAAGCACACACTTTGAAAGTGAAAAATTAAGAGGCACCACCCCAATCAACGCCTCATCACATCACCCTAAGCACAAGCACTATCCTAACCCTTTAAAACTAAGTAGACGTGCCCTAGGTAGGACTGAGTTAAGTCTCAAAAGGTGAGGTTTTTTTTGCTAGGCACTTGGCTTTCATTCCCTTGGTAGAATCTGGTGGCTAGGCTACGGGGCAGTGTCAAACGACCGCGGTTGTGGGGTCTATGGAATCGGAGGCGCAAGCCAAAGGAAGAACCTTCCCTGCAATCCCCTCGTAATCAACCTGGCCAGATTAGCCTTGGGAAGGGGAGTCCAGTGTTTACGGACTTAATCACCCTTTGCAAGATTTCTAGGTCTCTTATGGAATACACCATAAGGACTAGGCTTGTGTGCTTGATTGAAACACTTTTTCTCTCATCTGTCGCCCTCCGCATCCCCTCCGGTTCTTCTCTAGTGTATGCACAGGAGACGCTCACTGCATCCCGAGTTGCGTGTTTTGGGGCAGGAATCTAGGCAATGCAATTCTGTTAACATGGCTGAACCTAGGGTAGATGAGGTCGAAGATCAACCCCCACCTGATGCTATGGCCATCATCCAAGCTCAAATCAATGCTAACCATCGGCTACAGCAACAACAAATCCAAACCATCATGCAAGCCATACAACGGCTACAGAACCCACCAGAACAACCACCACCACCTTTCCAAAACATGCCAGGACAACCACCACTTGATTTACTGCCATGTCAAGACCAGCCAAGACCCCTTTGTGATTTCTATAACCCTTCTGCCATTAGAGTCAAGCCACACCTTAGGATCCCCGAAGGAGGAGATGATTTTGAGCTAAAACCTAATGTATTAAGTCTAATCTAGAGCCACTTTCATGGAAGCTCAAATGAAGACCCCTTTCAGCACCTAGAAGATCTCGATCGCATAGCAAGAATAGTAAAACCTAGGAACATTAGCCTTGAGATTGTTCTAATCAAGATGTTCCCTTTCTCATTAAGAGACAAGGCTTCTCATTGGCTTAGAACCCTTGGTAGACCCATCACCACCTGGGAAGAACTGAGGCATGCATTTTTAAAGAAATTCTTCCCCATAGAAAAGATCAATGCCCTCAGAAGAGCTATCACTACCTTCACACTCCAGGGTGGGGAACAATTTCTTGAGGTGTGGGAAAGATTCAATGAACTTTTGAGGAAATGCCCACACCACAAAGTTACAAGGTGGCAATTGGCCCAGATCTTCTACCACGGCCTGGACAGCAACCTACGGAACTTCGTCGATGCCTCATGCGGGGGAAACTTCCTAAACAAAGACGAGGAGAGCGCGTTTGAGCTCTTTCAGTCTATGAGCGAGAATTCACTCAACAATGCCTCCATGAACCAGTTTAACAAGTCCAGTCAACCCCGTGGTGGGATTTATGAGGTGCAAGCAAATTCTAGAATGGTTGACATGGACATCATTGCCAAAAAGTTGGATCGAGTGGAATTGGTGGACAAAAAGATTGATGAGCTTCTAAACCAAACCAGGAACCCCTTGCAAACTTTCTCCCTGGCAAAGGGAGCACATAATGTTGACCTGGTCCAACCCTTCACCCAATTGAACCAGGAACAACCCCCAACCACGTTCCAGGGAGGGACCT
This sequence comes from Thalassia testudinum, assembly GCA_037157565.1. Classification (NCBI taxonomy): domain Eukaryota; kingdom Viridiplantae; phylum Streptophyta; class Magnoliopsida; order Alismatales; family Hydrocharitaceae; genus Thalassia; species Thalassia testudinum. The sequence continues at coordinate 20,291,048 of JAZHRO010000063.1, forward strand.
TTGCTCCCTCGACCCTTGATTACTCCCTTCCTTCTTCATCAACTTCGGCTATCTTAGAAGATGTGCAAACCGTCCAAGGTTATGCGAAACCTGACCCTATCTCCAACACTTACAACATCGGCTGGCGTAATCACCCCAACTTTGGTTGGACAAAGCAGAAACCACCGCAATTCCAAAACCAGCCCAGGCCAAACCAGCAGCCACACTTGCCCCCTATCAGCAAGGACCACCAGTTAGACCCCAATATAACCAGAATAGGGCGACCCCTCCCCCACAAAACCAAATGGATACCTTAATAAAGATGATGGCTAACATGAACCAGAAACATCAGGAAGAAATGGCCTTGGTAAAGGGACAGTTAAGCCAACTCTTGGACTGTAAACAGCAAGAATCTCTACCTTCCCAACCACAACCGAACCTGCGAAACATAATTAACAGAGGCCCCAATTCGCAAGGGTTCCAAGGCAACCCCGGGCAGGTTCATATGGTCCAGCTGGCCCCACAAGCACCTCCTGGATTTGGCTCTTCTTCATCCTCATCTTCTCAAGGATCACCCCATGGCCCCAATGCCTCTGCGAATGCGGTGACCTTGAGAAGCGGCACCAAAACCCAGGAGCCCAGCTGGCTGACTCTCCTCGAGACTTTACCTGCTGAGATACCCGACTTAGAAGATGCACTAACCAAGGACCTAGACATGGAACCAATTCAGACACCCTTTCTTGAGGCCTTGGAAACAATCAAGAGAAAGAAGAATACTGTGGAAACTGAGGAGCTGTTGGAAATTTTTAAACAAGTACAGATTAATATTCTACTCCTAGAAGTTGTCAAACACATCCCCGCTTACGCCAAGTTCTTAAAGGATGCCTGTACACCCAAGCGTAAGCCGAGACCTCAAGCACCTAGGAAGGTTGTACTCTCTGAGCAAGCCAGTTCCGTGATATCAAGCAACCTTCCACTCAAACGAACTGACCCAGGAGCACCCCTGATTTTCTGCAACATCGGGGACATGACATTTGATAGAGTGCTCCTGGACCTAGGTGCTTCTATCAACCTAATTCCCACAACCTTGTACCACCAATTTGGTTTTGGGGAGCTGTCACCAACCCCTGTCACCATCCAGCTGGCGGATAGATCAGTGAAAACCCTGAAGGGGTTGTCGAGGACGTGATTGTACGGGTCAAGGACTTCTATTTCCCAGTCAACTTTTTGGTGCTCGACATGGAAGTCCCTGAAAAATTACAGAACACACCCATAATCTTAGGTAGACCTTTCTTAGCTACGGCTAAAGCAAACATCGATTGCGACACGGGATGTATGGAAATCGCCTTCGGAGACAGGAAAATGCAATTGGATATCTTCCGGGCGACAAAGTCTTTTGATTGTGATTACATTGAGGAACATGATCCCGTGGAAACTTTAATCGAGGAATGCCTTACCCTCAGTTCTATCTCAGACCACCAAACCCGTAGTGACGATTCCGACTTGTCACCATGCTTACCCATGGACCTCTGTAAGGCTGAGAACCATCACATGACACCATTTGAAGAGATCGATGTTGATCAACTCCCGCCCTTCCCATTCCCTTCAACTGTGGTCCCACCCGCAGCTGAACTTAAACCATTGCCCGAGAATCTCAAGTACGTCTTCTTGGGACCTTACCAGACCTTCCCAGTAATTATTAATTCCCATCTAACCAAGGATCAGGAACTAAGATTGACTGCAACTCTTTCAGAACAACGGGCCGCCATTGGTTGGACCATCTCGGATCTAAGAGGAATTAGCCCCACCTATTGCACCCACAAGAATTACCTAGAAGACGGGGCCCGACCTTCCCGCCAGATGTAGAGACGGTTAAACCCTAACATGCGGGAGGTCATTAAAAAAGAAATTATCAAGTGGCTTGACGCCGACATCATTTACCCTATCTCTGATAGCCCTGGGTGAGCCCCACTCAAGTGGTTCCAAAGAAGGCTGGGCTCACCGTTGTTACTAATGATCATGGCGAATCAATCCCCACCTGCACCACCACCGCATGGTGGGTGTGTATTGATTATAGGAAGCTTAATGAAGCCACTAAGAAGGACCACTTCCCCTTGCCATTCATTGACCAAATCCTTGAAAGATTGGTAGGGAAGAAGTATTTTTGCTTCTTGGATGGATATTCAGGATATAACCAAGTCGCAATTGCTCCGGAAGATCAGGAAAAGACCACATTCACTTGCCCGTATGGCATGTTTGCATTCCGTCGAATGCTGTTCGGGTTATGCAACGCACCCGCGACCTTCCAGCGTTGCATGCTAGCCATTTTTTCAGAAATGGTGGGTGAATACTTGGAGGTCTTTATGGACGATTTCTCTGTATTCGGGAATTCATTTGACCATTGTTTGAGAAACTTGGAGAAAATCCTGAAATGATGTATCGAGGTTAACTTGGTGTTAAGTTGGGAAAAGAGCCATTTCATGGTTCAAGAAGGAATTGTCCTTGGACACATCGTTTCGCATAGGGGCATCGAGGTAGATCAAGCTAAGGTTGATTTGATTTCCAAACTTCCAACACCTAGTTCGGTTCAGCAGATTCGCTCTTTCCTAGGACATGTTGGCTTCTACCGAAGGTTCATCAAAGACTTTTCCAAACTTTCCAAACCCTTGACGGACCTTCTAGCCAATGACGCCACTTATCATACCCTCCGGGACATAGTCTTCACCGCACCTGTACTTCAACCCCCAGACTGGTCCCAGGATTTTGAGATTATGTGTGACTGATAAACGCCAGTTTATCATCATTCTTGTGCATTAAAACAAACCTAGCTCTTAGGATTTTATTCCGCAAATGGGTTTTTAGGCTGCATTTAGGCATTAAATAGGTTAGGCATGCATTGCATTTTTTTATTGTCTTTTTAATATGTTTTTGTGAGTGTTAGGGATGTACAGATATATAGATCCCTAAAACCCTAGCACTCAAGAAGGCAAATGGTGAAGGAGAAGCCCAGACTAGCTGGAACTCAGCCTAATCCAGCTCACCTCAGCTTGATCCAGCTCACTGCAGCTGGAACCTAGCTTACTTGAACTAGGGTTAGCTCATCCCAGCTCCATTCAGCTAATCTCAGCTGGATGGCAGCTCAAGAGAGTTCACCTTAGCTCACCCTAGCTCAAGTCAGCTCAGATCCAGCTCAACTTAGCTGAATCTAGCTCATCTCAGCTCCCACTAGTCCACAGGGAGCTCTAGCTAGCTCAGCTAAGTTGACAGGAGTTCACCCCAGCTCAGATCCAGCTACATCCAGCTCCACTCAGCTCCAGCCAGCTGAAGAAGAACTCATCCCAGCTCAGGAAGCTCAAGTCCGGCTCCCGGGGACTCAGCTTAGCTCAACTCAGTTGAGCTAAGCTACCTTAGCTGCCTCAACCAGCTTGATTCTCCCTGGGAGCACCAGACCTAGCTCACCTCAGCTCATTTTGGTAGAAGCTAGCTCACTTTAGCTTGGCTTAGCAACTAGCAAAGAACTAGCAAGCTAAGCCAGCAAGAGTAGCCCCATGCCAGCCTCTTCAGCAGCAGCCAGCTCCAGCTCCAGCTCCAGACTTCTACACCTCAGCTCCTCCCTCCAAACCCTAGCTCCAACACCTTCTCCTCTACTCCATCATTAGCTAAGCTAGCTTAGCTTATCTTAGCTTAGCTTAGCTTAGCCAACAACCAGCTCCTTGGCCATCCATTACCTTAAAAATCAACCCTAGCTAGCTCCACCAACTCAAGCCTACCTAAGCTAGCTACCCTACTTAAGTTGGCGCCACCTCCTAGCCATCCCTTCACCCCATTATCTCCACCAAAATACACTTCAAGTTGGCGCCAAAAACCACCCCTAACCACCTCTATATTGGCGCCACTTTCAGCCCCTTAATCCACCCTACACCTACCCACATAAGCCATCCTAGCCATCCACATACCCCCCCTTCTAGAGCCTTAAGGTGGCACCACCTAATGACCTTCTAGAATGCCCATTTTGGCGCCAACACCAAAGGGTGTCAACACCCATAACTACCCCTTGGTGCCCTTTAAGGTGGCGCCAACTCTCCTTGGCCATGGGATCTCCAACCACCTCCATCAACTCATCTTGGCCATCCATTTCAAAGGTCACCATAGCCCCCCTCCTATTCTATAAAAAGCCACCACCTACCACCATTTTTGGGCATCCTCCCTTAGTATATTTTCTACCTAAACCACCTATACCTACGGCCAAGAAGAAGGAGTAGAGAAGGAGATTAAAGGGGAACATCACCAGCCCTTTTGGTGCCTTCTTCTCCCCACTCTCTTCAACTTGAGCCACGCCAAGGAGGAAGACTCTCCCATTTCAAGGAGGACAGCCAGGCAAAGGTGAAAAGCTTAGGGTGGATGTCCACGCTTGGAGAGAAACTTAGGGCACGCCCCCTTAGGGCTTGCCTTGGAGGTCATCACCTTGGTGGAGTTCTGCAAGGAAGGAGTTGAAGGATTCTTTTCAAGCTTGGGAGCCACCAACCTTGGAGCAAGAAGCCCACTTCTTCACCATCTATTTAGAGGATTTGTGTTTTCTTTTACTTCAATTATCTAGTAGTAGAAGCATTCCTCTACTAGGCATTTTTGTTAAACACTTTATCAATTATCTAGTTGCCTTCTTCGCATATCTTGTTTGCATTTCTATTTGCTTATTTTCAGCATTCTTCACTTCCTCTCCCTAATTATTCTAGGTTTCAACTTTCCTAGAGCGAGCTTAGGGAGAGGCTCTACTTGCTACTTTAGAGTTGTTTACTTAGTTGGAAGTGTAAACACTTTTCCCGCCATCAGTTCGCATGTTGCCTTAGTTCAAAAATAAAAAAAAATGGTATATTGAAAATTACCAAAAAGAAAGTTGAGATATATTCCAAGCAAGAGAATCAATTTTGCAACCATATTGCCTCCTTGGACGACCCTAGATACTTCCCTATCTAGGATTATAAATTTAAGAGCGAAAGCGGATTCGCGTGTTACAACGACGTTAGAAACCCGCTTTTACAAATCACGTGCATTTCGTTATCAGTGACGCATCAGATTTTGCCATAGGCGTTGTCCTTGGACAAAGGCAAGACAAGAAGCCCGTGGTGATCTACTACGCGAGCAAAACATTGGAGGAGGCCCAACGTAATTATACGGTCACAGAGAAAGAGTCACTCGCTGTAGTCTTTTGACTGGAAAAATTCCGATCATACTTGCTGGGATCCCACGTGACTATCTACACCGACCATTCAGCCATCCGGTACCTGTTGGCCAAAAAGGACACAAAACCCAGGCTCATCAGATGGATCCTGCTTTTGCAGGCATTTGACCTGGAAATCCGAGACAAGGCCGGATCGAAAAATGTGGTGGCCAACCACCTGTCAAGACTTCATCCAGACCACATTGGACCCTCCCTACCTCTATCTGATACCTTCCCTGATGAACACATCCTAGCCGTGCAAGACAAGAAAATGCCATGGTATGTTGACTATGTGAACTACCTGGTTATTGGACAAACCCCGCACAGCTGGTCTAGACAGCAACGGGACAGGTTCTTGGCTGAGGCCAAGCACTATTTCTGGGATGATCCCATGCTGTTTTTCCTCTGTGCTGATCATCAGGAGGTGCCTCCCCGAAGACGAAGTTCAGAGTGTGCTTTCCTTTTGTCATGACCAAGCATGTGGTGGCCATTTCTCTGGCAAGAAAACAGCTGCAAAAGTTTTGCAGTCTGGACTTTATTGGCCGTCCCTATTCAAGGATGCACACATCTTTGCCAAGACTTGCTCACGATGCCACACACAAGGGACCATGACCAAAAAAGATATGATGCCCCTTCAGCCCATTTTGATTATCGAGATTTTCGACGTTTGGGGTATCGATTTTATGGGCCCCTTTCCACCATCCAACGGCTTCGAGTACATCCTGGTCTCGGTAGACTATGTTTCCAAATGGATTGAAGCCGTCGCCACCCGGCGATGTGAACACAAGATGGTGATGGACTTTGTGAAGAAGAACATCTTTTCCCGATTTGGAATACCCAAGGCCATTATCAGTGATGGTGGAAGCCATTTTATCCATTCCCAGTTCCGTGCCCTACTTAGAAAATGCGGGGTAAACCACCGCATTGCCACCCCGTATCATCCACAAACAAATGGGCAGACTGAGGTCTCAAACAGACAAATCAAGAACATTTTACAGAAGACTGTGAGACCTGACAGGAAAGACTGGTCCACACGACTTGATGATGCCCTGTGGCATACAGGATCGCTTTTAAGACCCCGATAGGCATGTCACCTTACCGCTTGGTCTTTGGCAAAGCTTGCCATCTCCCTGTTGAATTGGAACACCGGGCTTACTAAGCTGTTAAGCAATGTAACATGGATCCCCAGTTAGCTGGTGCGCAAAGGACTCTTCAATTATCTTAGCTTGAAGAAATTCGTCGAGACGCCTTTGACAATAGTCGGCTATATAATGAGAAAATAAAAGCCGTCCACGACCGACTCATTCATAGGAAAACCTTTGAGCCAAACCAACAAGTCTGGCTTTTTGATGCACGCCTGAAACTCTTCCCAGGGAAACTTAGGTCCAAATGGATAGGACCATTTTGGGTGGTCAAACCCTATTCCAATGGGGCAGACGAAATCGCCGATATTAATACCGGGCACACCTTTACAGTCAATGGTCAAAGATTGAAGCATTTCCTGGCCCAGGTACCCCCCAAGGAAAGGTCACCCTTGTTGAGGGCTGACACCAAGCACCGCCCAGCTGAAGGCGTTAAACTCAGCGCTTCCTAGGAGGCAACCCAGCGGATTCAGACTGATCTGGTAGTTTACGTCACTCAGGTACTATCTTTTTGAACCCTTCTGCATCCATGCATCTGCCAATGAGGACATTATCCAACTTGAGAATGGGGGGATGGTAAATTGCATAATCCTGAGCTTAATTAATCAGTCTGAATGAATAAATTAATTGATTAAAAAAAAAAATTTGAATTTACGAAGAAAAACTTAGGCATTAGAAACTTGTCAATAGTGGGAAATAATATAAAAAGAACTTCAACACTTAGACTTTTCAGGCTTTTAGGCTTAATCAGCCCTGGTGTCCGTTAAAATATGGATTTAGCGGTGAATCCTTGCAACTTTAAGCTATTCTAATCCACCTAATAAATAAGGTAATAAGTATACGACTTATCAACTCACCCTCTAACTCAGGAAAACTTTGAGTCTAAGCATCTACACACATTTTTGCACAGACTCACTTCTTGGAGATTTTGACAGAAATTGGATAGCTAATGAACTCTCTAGGGTGGTATGGCTGGCAAGTTGTCGTGGGTAACAGCTCATTGGCAGGTTGTCCAGAACCCAGCCACAGGCCATTTCTTTTTTGCTGCCTCTAGGTACATTTGAGATTAGGGAAGCCACCTACGAAAAAAAAAAGAAAAAGAGAAAGAAGAAAAGAAAATAAACCACACTTCACCGCACAAGTATGGCTGGCAAGTGATTGTGGGTAACAGCCCATTGGTCGGTTGTCCAGTGCCCAGCTCAATAATGGCACAAAAAAGACCAAAACACCTAAGGACGAAGCGGGGAAGTAGTACAAGCCGGGGAGATATACACTGGAAAATCCTTGTGTTGATCCCAAGTAAAGTTAACGTAGGGAGAAAGCTACCAATCGAATAAATACACCTTCAGGCAAAAATTTATTTTCTTTTCCGGTCACCTAGAGGTGTAGAAACTCAAAGTCTGTCTCAATTACCGTTAAGTGAGTCTATCACAACATTCACACCAAGATGCTTAGCACTTAGGGTTTTGACCGAGTTTTGGGTGGGTTGGGTAGCCATAAAAAGTTACCAACCCACACTGAATTTTAAAAATTCTAAAAATACATATATAGATATAAACATATACATATGTATAGTTATATATACAAAGTAAGGATTTGGGCGATTTGTATTTTGGCGGACACTCAGGCACTGCTTAGTCTTTGTAGATTAAAATCTTCATATATTTCCTCTTATTGAACAGTAACGAAGTGCCTAAGCAATTACTTCTTGAATTCTCCAAAGAAATAAAGGCTAGAATAAACCTTGCTAGGGACTATCAAGGAGTAAGCATGGGGGTATGATAACACCACGCAAGGGGGTAGTAATTAGGTTGAATATGGCCCATCTTTAGAATAAAAGGCACAACATAAAGTAGAATAGGAGCATTGCATGCATCAAGTACCAAGATTGCTTATAAACTGCATTAATGGCCATTTGTGTAAAGCATGTGTCAAAGCAGGCCACAGATGATCAATCGGACAACACGGATGGATTCAGAACGACGAACGGAGTCCAACAGACTCAAGATCGGCCAAATCCGACATCCGGAGCTCCCACAATGGGCCCAAGAAATTCTAACCATTGATCTGGAGATCAACGGCCCAGAAAGTGCCACGTCGCCCCACCCCCACCGCTCGCACGCCCTCAAGCCAGCCAAGGACGAATCTCGGCCATTGATCTTCAATCGAATAGCGGAGATCCGCATGCTCGTCCGCGGTCGCCGCGACAAAGCGCGGGCGTGGCGCGTTCGAATCGCGCAGAGAAGAAATCAAGCGCGAGCGTAGGGCGCGGAAAAATTGGGTCGGCCGATCAGCAGCGGGCGGCCAGGATCGTGCCACGCGGTGCAATGACAGCTCTCGAGCACCCACGTGCGCATGCACGTCGGGCGGAAACGCGCGCGCGCACGCGCGCCTGAGGCACGATCTCAGCGCGGGCGCGGGCGGATCTCAGCCGTTCGACCTTCGATCGGACGACTCTCGTTCAACGTCAACGGATCACGCATGGAGAGAAAGAGCGGGCGGGCAGCTGACCAGCGGCAGGAGGGCTTCACCGACGTATCTGGAAGCGGTTTTAGCGACGTTCTGGATGTTGCTAAAGCACATTCTTCTTTTAGGAATCCCTTAAATCTATTTAAACCCCCTTCTACCACCATTCAAGGCATCCTCTCCCACTTGCAACTACTCCACTCCTCTCCTGGCAAGCTTTAGGCACTCTTGTAATCGCCGGAGATGACGAGCCACCGATAGAGCCTTCTCCACCGCCGTGGCTGCCTCGTCGCTCTCCACTCTCTCTCTACCTCTCTCTCTCTCTCTTTTAAGCTTGCATTTACTTTTGTTGAAGCACGTATTTAATGTTGTAAACCATGAACTATGAATGCATGTTTAATGAAATTATTTTCCGTTTAGTGGCCATTTTAATTTCTGTTTAAAGTGCATGATCAAAACCAAGAGCTTTCTAACCCTAAACTCTCTCTATCTCTCGATTTTCGAAACCGTCTCTTTCGCAAGCAAAACTCCGCCTTTTTCGTGACAACAAGTGGTAAACAAAATCCGATTTCCACGCCTCCCTGAGACCAACACTCGGACTCACCTCCGTTTACTTCTTTCAAAATCGACGTATCAAGTGCAACTATAACGACACCTCTTAACACACACGCACTACGGCACGTCAGTAGGGAGTTTGGAAATCAGATTCACCTTGGATCGATCAACCTGGATGCCCTTTTAAGAGATAAGATGTCCCAGGACAATTCCCTCAGGTACCATGAAGTGGCTCTTTTCCCAGGAAAGAACCAAGTTCATGTCGATGCACTACATGAGGATTTGGACCAAGAGCAGAAGGCAATCATCAAATGATTCGCCAAATACCAAGAAGTCATCCATGAAGACTTCGAGGTTTTCACCTACCATATATGAGAAAATGGCAAGCATGCACCGCTGAAAAGTAGAGGGTGCATTGCAAAGACCAAATGGCATCCTTTGGAATGCGTATGTTTTGAAGGGGTAGGTGAAGATCATGTTCTCTTGGTCCTCGGGATGGATTGCAACCTAATTGTAACCGAAGTACCCACCCAAAAAGTAGAAGAATCAATTTCCTGCTTGTTTCTCGAGAATCTGACCAATGAACGGTAGTGGGAAATGATCCTTCTTTGTGGAGTTGCATCTTCAATAATCAATGTAGAATCTCCATGAGTTTGCTATACGGGTGGGTATGGTTTCTACGATTTCAGTCGTGCTGACGGTGTATCCTGCCTTCTTAGTCACAACTTGGATTGGGCTCACCCACCGACTGTTAGAGATTGGGTAGATGATCCCTGCATCTAACCACTTGATGATCTCCTTTTTCATGACATCCTGCAGATTTGAATTTAGGCATCTCTGCATTTCACAGGATGGTCGTGAGCCCTCTTCAATGTAAATGTGATGTGTGTAGTATGAGGGGATGATACTAGTTAGATCGTCGAGAGTCCATCCAATGGCTCTTCGATGTTGCTGGAGAATAGAAATCAGGCATGTTTCCTGATCAAGTGTGAGTCGGGAGTTGATAATCACAAGAAATATCTGATTGGATCCTAAAAAGGCATACTTGAGATGACCATGAAGAGGCTTTAATTCCATAGCTTGGTTGTCAGTTGTAGCAGGTGGTTCAATGTGGGTGTTGGGAGCAAAGGAAGGCGCTATGGGTGTGTTTAGGTTGGGTACAGACTGCTTTAATTGCGGGTTTTGAGCTTCTTGTGGTTGATCAGAAATAGTTAACTTTTCCTTGATAAAGTCGTTAAACACACCTTCGATATCACAAATCTGTTCTATGACTCTACAATTAATTCCTTGTTCGGACTTAAAGATGTCGATCATTAGTGTCTTGCCCCCAAATTTTTATTCAATTTGGCCCTCCTCACAATTGATATTGGCCCTAGCAGTGGCCAGAAAGGGTCTCCCTAGTATGATCGGTGTATTCTTCACATTCTCAGGAGCATCCATGTCTAAGACTCGAAAATAGAAATCGTGTACCCAAAATATGACATCCTCAAGAATTCATTTTGGCGACTTAATTGATCGGTCAGCTAGCTGTAAAGTCATTTTAGTCAGTTTAAGCTTAGATTCCTCGAAGTAGTCTAGTAGGGATGTAGGTATCAAATTTATGGAGGCTCCTAAGTCTAATAAGGCTCGGTCAAATTGCATATCACCGGTTGCATAGGAGATTAGAGGGGTTCTTGGGTCTTTTGACTTAAATTGGAGTTTGCTCAAAATGATAGAGCTAGCTTGCTCTGACAATATGATCGGATTCTCGCCATTGGTTCGCAACTTATGCTTAGGTGTACACACGTCTTTCAGAAATCACGTGTAAGCCGGTACATGGCATATCGCATCCATCAAGGGGATGTTTATATGGACCTACTCAAATAGCTTAACCTGGTCCTCCTCAGGTGCCACGATTTTGGTTATCCTTTTTCCCTTGGTCATGGCCTTAGGAAATGGAACCTTAGATGGTTCCTCCAGAATAGGTCCAGGTTCTTGATTTGGGAAAGGTGTGTCCTGGATGACTACCCTCTGGTTAGGGTTTGTATTACCAGGTTGGGAGTGGCTTGGATAAGGTGGGTCCTGCGTTGCTTTGCCAATGCGAGTAGTAACAGAATTCAATCCCACCAAGTTCTTGTTTGGTGTGGGTAGAATAGGTGTTTGCTGCTAAAATCCCGAGTATGAAGTTGAGGTATCCATCACGTTAGGTGATGGGGCAGAAGGGGCTTGATAAGCAAAGTGAGCTTGACCTTGATTTGGGTTCAAAATGCACCACTGATTCGGCACGTTATTTATATTAGGAAGAGGCTGAGAAGGGAGTGCAATAAGCTGGAGAGCACTTGCCAGATGGGCCAGTTGATTTCGTAGCTCAGAAATCCCTTCTTTGTGTTATTTTTGCATGCTAACCAAGGTTGGAGAATTAGAGATGTTTGATCTTCTTTAGGTGGTCCAGATAGGAAGTTTTGAGTGGGCCTTTGTTGGGTGGACTAATAAGGTTGCGAAGCCTATGGTCGGGGTTGGAATTGAGGTCTTAGATTCGGGTTATTACCCGACCATGAAAATTTTGGATGATTACGCCATCTAGAGTTGTAAGTACTGGAGAAAGGATTATGCTAGATGGCATGGAGATCCTCGCAGGTCTGAGGAGCTCCAAGACAATCAGGGTACGGGGGTCCAGAGTTCCACCAACTAAGCTGGCTTGACCCAGAGTTTCCTCCGAAGGCATAATCAGACGGAAGTGGATATGCATCCATCCCCAGGGAGTGGTAGATGTTGTGCGCAGCCTCCCTTTTCATGGGTGGGTGCACGTATGTGCCTTGAGGTCCAAAGGTGGATTTGTGTAGATGATGAGTGATGTCATCTACCTTCTTCTAGATGATGGAGACCTTGTCCAATTGACTAGCAACCAACTCCAGTTCAGTGGATGCGAAAAGGCCTCGAGATTCGTTTACCCCCCATTATTTGTCAATGCGCAGGTGGACGTCTTGTCTATGCACCCAATGGCTCATTATTTAGGGAATTCTCGCAAATGTTTTCAAGAATTTCCCATATCGTATCTTCATGCTGACCCTTGATGCTACTGTCACAGGTTGCATTGACAAAGAGCTTGATATCCTCATGGAGTCCAAGGTAAAAGGATTGGACTTGTTCCCCCTTCGGAACTCCGTGATGGGGGCACTTACGCATGAGATCCAGAAAGTGATCCCATGCTTCATGTAGAGATTCTTACACTCCTTGGGAGAAGTGCGTGATTTGGTGCTGCATTGTGTTGGTACGACTGATGTGGTAGGATTTTTGTAGGAAGGAAGTTTGAAGTTCTTCCCATGTGTTGATTGCATGTGGTTGAGTCTGAAACTAGTGAGCGGCTTTGTTAGCCAAGGAGAATGAGAAGAGTTTTAAGAGTAATCCATCCCAATTTTGTACATCTGCCCTAAAGATGTGGGTCAAATGTTTCAGGTTCTGGATGTGGTCGAAAGGATCCTAAGAGTTCAAGCCATTAAATTTTGGAGTCACATGAAGCATGCTAGGCTTGACATCTACCTCTGGTCCTCCCACAGGGATGTTGATTCAAGGTTCGATCTCCACCACTGCAGGATTATAGTGATCCTGCATTTGAGGATGCGGTGGTGGGTTGATAGCATTGATTCAATTTGGGAAGTCATGCAATTGTTGCTCAAGATTAGGCTGTTCTTCTTGGTGATCCATAGTTGATGAAGGAGAAGTGGGTTCTGAATTAGAGGATATGTCAGTGTGATCAAGTTGCATAAACACGAATGTTTACGTGGCTTAATCATGTTTTTAACAGTTAGTTGTGTCGTAGTATAGGTGACCAAGCATTGTCAACAAATAAAAATTTATTAGTCGAAAACCTAAGTATCCGAGGTCGAACAGAGGGAGCAATTGGAATTTATTACTAATCCCAAGAAAGTAATTAAACACCTAATTACTCAAAACTTAATTCAAAATATATATATGCATGAGTTTAAAAGTTAATTGTGGTAAAAATAGAGAAATTGGACATCTGATCCTTAAAAACATGTTTCTCCTTTCTCTTGTCTACTTCTTCTTCTGACTTTCTTCTTTTGACTTTCTTCTTCTGATTTTCCTCTTTTTCTTCTATTCTTCTTTGGCCGTGTGCTTCCTCTTTCTTCTTATTTTCCTCTGTCTTCTGCCTTGCCTCTCTTCTTTAGCATGCTTCTCCTTCCTTTTCCCAGCAAGTCTTCTTCTTCTTCTTTCCTTCGCTCAGCTTCCCTTGGCTTCAGCTTTTCTTCTTCTTCTACTTCTTATCTTTCCTTTTCTTTCCTTCTTCTTCTTAGCACTCTGACTTCCTCTTCTCTTTGTCTTCAGCTTCTTCCTTCTGCCTTGTCTTTCCTTCTCTTCTTCCTCTACGACTAAGTCCTAGCATCACTTCTTCTCCTTCCCTGCGCAAACCGAATAGAGCAAAACCTACCCCTCTACCCACACTCGCGTCTCTCTCTCTCTCTATGCCACTCTTCAGTACGCTCTCCAAGAGCCGGGCAATCGGGTCGGGTCACGTGCCTTGGTCCAGGTGCATCAGCATGGGTGTGGTGCACGAGGAGTGCTCAGGAGGATAGTCGAGTCAGGTTTCCAGGTCCGCAGGATCAGTTCACAAACGAGGCGTGTATAGGTGAGGGACCTCACCCCATGTGTTTCCGAGGCGAACAGCTAAAATCACAAATCCAATTCATAGCGTGCACCTCACTCACAGGTTCACGAGGTCAGACTAATGTTCCATCACTTTTGGTTGCGCGCCCGTAGGAGATCTTCCTTCCAGTTGCAGCAGCTGCAGGCCTTGCAGTGCCAATTGCTGGGACAGCTGACTGCTCGAGACTTCCTCGAACTTGCTAGACCTGGAACGCTGAAGCGCTTCAGCCTGGAGCATGCTTTTGACCTCCTCGAGCCATCTCTTGTGGCAGCTGGAGCTTAGACCCTACACGACACAAAAGGGGCCTTGCGGCTCTATCAGACCACAAGAGGACCTTCGCCGTGTCATGGCAAAGGTAAGGCTATAGGTGGCAAGCCGCTTTGTGGCCGGATTGATGGGTTAGGTCTGGGGGCATTTGTGGTGGTGTAGGCAATGTGTGAGTGGGTGAATGATGTTTAGTGGAGTGTGGTGAAGGTTGCGAGGTGGGTGGAGAGACGTGTGGAGTTGTGGAATGACGGGTGCGTCTCACCGGAGGTTAGCCGGAGATGAGGAAGATGGCGATGGACAGTGGTTATCGAGGGGTGTTTTGTGAAATAGGTTGAGGGGAATTGAAGAGGGGATGGAGATGAACGGTTCTAACCTAATTAAGTGGACATAGGGGGAGAAGGGGCGGCTAGCAGTACTTGCTATCGTCGGAGAAGGCGTCCAATGTAGGAAGATGGCAGCGATGATGGAGCTAGGGATGCACACGTAGGTGTTGCACGACGCAGAGGAGGATGGGGAGGACAGCTCTGGCACTGGTATTGTGGCAGAGCAACGAGAAAGAGGAGGGAGGCTCACCGGAGCCCGCTGGACCCCTTGGTCGGAGGAGAAGAAGAAACTGAGATGGAATTCCGGCTAAGACGAGCTAAGGAGGTGTGGCCGGAGTTGAGGATCAATTTGTAGGCACTAGTAGGGGTTCCTGTGCTTGGAAGACAAGCTTCCAAGTGTGAGAATCCTCGTCGGAGATGGAATCAGTTAAGAGACCCAAATCTCTCCTGCGTTTGCACGAGAGATTAGGTGCAAATCAGAGAGTAGGATCATGCTCAGATGGAAGGGAATTCCCTAGAAAATCTCCCTTCCAAATCTGGGAGGAGATCTCTGAGGAACCAGGGAGTATTCCCCCTCCGTTCCTCACTAGAGTAGGATTTCTCCCCATTAATGGTGGAGGGACCTACTTGTAAGAGTGGCGAGGAAGTTAGGGGGGTTTATGTAATGGTTTTCAAAAGATAGGGGCCAAGATGGAATTGGGTATACTAGTTTTCAAGGTAGGTCAAGATGACTTCCCCTTATGTCCAAATTTCTGTACAAACCTAATTTGGACCTAAGGAATCCAATGGTGAAGTTGGATTTTAGGTTTGACAACGTTTGACAGGTCATTTTGCACAAAAACCCAAATTAGGTCAATTGATGAGCAAGGACCCCAATCTAGGCCAAAATAGCTTTCAAAGTCCAATTTGAAGGTTCTAAGCCCTAGGGGATATTTTTTCATGAATTTTAGAGGGTTTCGTTGATTGTTATCCTAACCAGAACCTTGTTGAATTAAGCGGGTCTATTTTAGGGTTACAGAATGTCATTTAGTTCCTGGTTTGCACATAAACCCATTTCTGATTGAGCCAACCCAGTTTTTATCTTATTTAGACCATTTGACCTATGTTTTGCCTCTAAGAAATCCCATTTATGTAGTGAAATGGTAAAATTGCAATTTTAACCTTTATTTCATGTTTTCTTCTCATAACACTTATTCCTTCAATTATGCCCTTCTCTAGGTTATGTAGGAGCTCTTATTCTCTTTCTTAGGTCAAAATGAGCTAGTTAGGGCTCATGATGAGGCTCTCATCATACCCCCATGTCTACCTTTTGCTATTCCCTTAGCGAAATTTCAAGGTTTTAACTTCCATTCTAGACCCTGAGTGTCTGTCATCAGTTATGATAAGTGCTTTTCTTTTTCTTTTGTGATTAGGTTATAATGTCGACAATAGGCCTAGGGGTACTCAAGTATCAACCAAATTCTGGACCTAACCAGCTTTAGCCTCAGTCTTCCGCAAAGGTTTTTAAGGCCCACAGAAACTATCCAAGGGTTTGTTGGACTTTGCAGTTAAAGCACCCGTGCTTGAGACATTTTTAGCCTAGGTTCAGTTTGCAGGGCATTTTTGTGTGAGAGACAGAAGATTTATTTGTTTGGAGAGTTTCTCTCTCTTTCCTTTTTATTTCTAGCTTTGGATTGGCTTCTCAACCCGGTCTGTATCGAATTCCTCTTCCCCATCATCAATCCTCAAGGGTCCCTAGCAATCGATGCTTTGAGATAGCACCACCCATGGCAACCCCCATAACCCTGGCTTTCAAAATTTTGAGATAATCCCACCCATGGCGTTCCATGGCCGAATTCAAACCCTGGCAATCGACATTTCATGATAATGCCACCCATGGTATCTGAACCAGCAGAGTGCTTACATGCCCGATAGGATATTTAAATATCCTAAGAGATAAGCACCGAGAAGATGATATGTTGTTACACATATTCGAGGGGAATTTCCTGCCTCTTAGCATCGGGAACTCGTCCAAATCAACTTGTGTTGATCAGCCGCTCCTAATCTAGTTGACTTTTTCAGAACATTGAAATGCTTTTTGTGTGATTTTGATATTTATGCACACTGAACCAGACTATGTGCGAACTGGGGTGCTTAGGTTACCGAATCTCGCAAATCGAAGGTCAGTTAACGAGGCCGAATACTTCCTAAGCCTTAGACCTAATACTTAAGCTTCACATTTTCCCCAACCTCTTGAGGGTTATCCAGATCTTAGCGGATACGTGAATTTTTAAGCCAAAGAATCTAGGCCAAGAGGCCTAAAATCAGCGTTCCTACTAATCTCTTTTTATGTCTCCTTAGCATTTTTCCTTTCATTTTTCTTTTTCCTTTATGTGGTCTAGAACTTCGGTTAATTCCTTAGTCTCTTACTAATGGCTATCTCTTTTTCTTTTTCATTTTATGCTCCTTTTTGTCATTTTTGCTCTTTTTCTCCTCCTTATAATTATGTGGCTCACAAAATTTCCTTCCTCCATTTTTTTTGTTCTTTTTCATAATTTTTCAATTTTTTTATGTTTTTTACATATGTGAATTTTTTTGTGAGAATCCTTCTGACTTTTTCTTGGTTCTATATGTATGCACTTTATCACCCCCCCCCCATACCGAAGTTTTGCAATGTCCTCATTGTAAATGGAGGGTGTGAAATAGTGTTGAGGTCAGGAACTTAGAACAGGATACATCAGGTGGGTGAATGGGTCGAAAATGACTGATGAGGATGATTTCAAGCTCTGGCACGTGTACCAGAGGTGGGATCAATTGTCTAAGGCTGAAATCAAGGTGCAATGGATGTGGAGTATGGACGGATAATCAGACGGGTCTCTATTTTTGGAATGATGGGTTGCCTCCTGTTAAGAGCTAAATTCAACACATTCAGCCAAGCAAAAAATGAGGTGGAGAGGGAGTGGTCAAATTAGTGGAATTTTGTAAAACAAGCACCTTGATTAAGAGCCTGGTTGGTCCAACCAAGTGCTTGTTAAGATCAGTGGGCTGATGATGCAGCCCAAACCCAATCAGTCTGGTTGGTTGATAGATGTAGATCAATAGATGCAGAACCCACCATATGGAATGTGGCTCGGATGGATATGGAAGTGAAAACTCGGGTTTAGGCTGAGTCGAATCAGCCTGGTCAGAGTAGGGTTCCGAAAATTAATCAGTGCATGGTGTGGAAACCCTACAAGGGTGATCAAAGAATGATGGCTCATGTTTTTCAGTCTGATCGATATCCGATACCTAGTATAGATGTGGACTTGAATCATCTGCAAATAGCTCAGTGAGAGGTGAATCAGAATAGAAATTGAGTCCAGTTGCGGGTCGGGGTAGAGAACGAGTTTTGATCGGTTCTGTATGTGTGGAGGAGGTGGCTTCAATGAGAATTGGCTTGTTATAATCAGGAAGCAGATTTTCTCTGATGTTATGGTCAGATTCAAAATCGTCAGAGTTTGTAAAAATCAAGATCTGAATGAGATTCAAGATCATGAGTTCCACCATAGAATAAATCATATGCTGTAGATTCCGCAGCCTGACTGGGGTCTAGCCTATATGCTAATTCTGAGCTGAAAAAGGTGTCCTTATCTGGTAGAGGCTCAGGTTCTAAGCTGGTAGGATAGACCCAATTGAAATCCCACTCGTCCAACTCCTCAGTTTCTGTATAGTAAATTGGCATGACTTCCAAAAAATCGATTGATTCTTCTGAGGATGTTGGCGAGGGATATTCATCAAATAGAGGCCCAAAATCATATTCTTCATTGAAAGATTCATCTTCCACATATGGGGCCTCGAAATCTTCCCAGTAGGTTTCAAATCTAGGTTCTGGGGTTAGGATGTGGGTTGAATTACTAGAATCTAGGTCCAAATAACTTTCGAGGGTCACCTTATCAGGATAAGGGGCAGAATTTACACCCTCAAGAGGTTTAGGATTCTAAGCCTGGTGATTCATGGTCTAGAGTGGGCTCAACATGGTGTTTTCCTGCATTTGGAGCTTCCCAACCTTCTTCAATATTAGGCACATTTCACTCCATTCGAGTTGGGAGTCCACAACCATTTTGTGCCTCAAACCGGAGATCAGATTGATCCTCGATGTTGTCCCAAGATGGTTCATCCTCTGTTTGTTGTATATATGGGTACTTTTGGTCGATAATTTGTATTACTAATCTCATTATCTCTTCCCATTTTTCAAGATCATCTTGGTGTTGCTTCCAAAGTCGAGGATTTGTCATACATTGAAGGTATTCGAGATTGTGCAATTTTTCTATCTAAATGTACCCAGTGATGAGCAAGTCATGGGTTGATCCTTTTGTGGCTTCTGCTAATAATACTTGGGCATAAGTTATGATAAAGGTTTCAGCTGTTGGGACATCAACCTGAATGTTTTCTACTGGTGTTGTTGTTTCTTCTTTTTCATAGAATTTCAGGGCATCCTCAATCATACTACCACTCATGGATCTCCGATATTTAGGTTTCTTGAATGGTAGTCCTAGGTGGTTTGGCTGCATATTTTAATCTGGTGGTGGACTCAAGATGTAGAATCAGAGTTTGAATCAAGATGTAGAATCAAGTTATGAAGCGATTAGATCTGACTAAGGAGTACCACTAAAAATGTATGTGTGTGCTCTAAAGAGAAAAGATGAGGGACTGAAGATGTTTTTGATCCAATTAAGACACCCAAAAACATTTAGATGACTATGGATGTTCAGGGCGGATGATACCCCTGAATCAGAAGGTCGTCCACCTAAGAATTACCTGGGCAGCCAGAGAGGGAGTGTCCAAAAAAGACCCCTACACGGTAGAGCATCCCCACGGGTTACAGGGTTTCCCCCACCTGACCTCTCTTGTCACTGAGACTCCAGGTAGGCTAGAATGGGGACCTTGACCTCTTAAGTCTATCACTTTTATTTCAAAGGTGCTTTAGGGTTTTCACTTGAACTTTAGGTGTTTTGATGTTGTGACCTAATTTTGAGGTTGGTTGACCCAAGGGGTCAACTTCACCAGACCTATCCTACAGATGGCAGAATTATTCTAGGCTTGGGACCTAGAGATCACCCTGATTTGACTCCTAGCTTATTAGGTCCAAGATTTTAAGATTTAAGTGATCTTAGAGATCAATTTTTCTTAGGGTTTGTCTTATCTAGATCTATTCAATCAAGGGCTTGGGTCGCATACTGATGTGGGAGGGTTCATTTCCTTTTATACAGGCATGTGTGGCTAGTAGTCCAAGACCCTACTGTAGAAACCCTAATTTGGTTCTATTTCCAATCCTCTTTTTCACAAAAATTCTTCTTGGACTTAAAATCAAGAAGCGTGTTGTCCACAGAGATTAAGCGTGATTTCTATTAAGCACAAGAATTTTGTGGGATATGCTCTAAGAAATCGCTTCCATTTCAATAAGTTTTGAAAAATTTTCGCAAAAATCAGGAAACGTTTGCATTAAAGATGGTGATTACTATAGAAAGAAGGCAGTTGATTCCTAAATTAATTTTTCCCTTTGTCTTTCAAGGATTAGGGGATGATTTGACGAAGAAAAGAAATTACCTGCCCTGGAGTAGTTGACTTGCGGGAGGGATCTTCTCGTGAAATGCCTACAAGATCACAACAAATCACAGTAGGGCAAGTTAGTGTTCAATATCATCAAAAGGAATGCAGAGATTAGTGATAAATTGCGCATTGCTACCCGGCAACGGTGCCAAAATGTTTACATGGCTAGATCATGTTTTTAACAGTTAGTTGCACTGTAGTATAGGTGACCAAGCGTTGTCAACAAATAAAAGTTTATTACTCGAAAACCTAAGTATCCGAGGTCGAACATAGAGAGCAATTGGAATTTATTACTAATCTCAAGAATATAATTAAAACTTAATTACTCAAAACTTAATTCAAAATATATATATTGAAGAGTTTAAAAGTTAATTGTGGTAAAAATAGAGAAATTGGACGTCTGATCTCTTAAAAAGATGTTTCTCCATTCTCTTGTCTGCTTCTTCTTCTGACTTTCTTCTTCTGATTTTCCTCCTTTTCTTCTGTTCTTCTTTGGTCGTGTACTTCTTCTTTCTTCTTATTTTCCTCTGTCTTCTGCCTTGCCTCTCTTCTTTAGTGTGTTTCTCCTTCTTTTTCCCTGCAGGTCTTCTTCTTTCCTTGGATCAGCTTACCTTGGCTTCAACTTTTCTTCTTCTACTACTTCTACTTATCTTTCCTTTTCTTTCCTTCTTCTTAGCTCTCTGACTTCCTCTTCTCTTTGGCTTCAGCTTCTTCCTTCTGCCTTGTCTTTTCTTTGCTTTTTCCTCTACGACTGAGTGTCAGCATCACTTCTCCTTCTCCTTCCCTGGACAAACCGAGGAGAGCAAAACCTACCCCTCTACCCATACCCGCATCTCTCTCTCTCTATATACCACTCTTCAGTATGCTCTCCAAGAGCCGGGTAATTGGGTCGGGTCACGTGCCTGAGTCCAGGCGCACCGACGTGGGTGTGGTGTGCGAGGAGTGTTTAGGAGGATAGGCTGGTCGGGTTTCTAGGTCTGCAGGATCAGTTCACAGATGAGGCGTGTATAGGTGAGGGACCTCACCCCATGTGTTTCTGAGGCGAATAGCTAATATCACAAATCCAATTTATAGCACGCACCTCACTCACAGGTTCACGAGATGGGATTAATGTTCCACCGCTTTTGCTCGAGCACCCGCAGGAGATCTTCCTTCTAATTGCAGTAGCTGCAGGCCTCGCAGCACCAATAGTTGGGACAGCTGACTGCGAGAGACTGCCCCGACCCTGTTGGACCTGGAACCCTGAAGCGCTTCAGCCTGGAGCAAGATTTTGACCTCCTCGAGCCATCGCTAATGGCGGTTGGAGCTCAGACCCTACACGACACAAAAGGGGCCATGTGTCTCTATCAGACCACAAGAGGACCTTCGCCGTGTCACGGCGAAGGTGAGGCGGTAGGTGGCAGGCCACGAGTCGACCTAAGCGTGCATGCCTAGGTTGCTCTGTGGCCGGATTGATGGGTTAGGTCAGGGGGCGCTTGTGGTGATGTAGGGGATGTGTGAGTGGGTGGATGATGTTCAGTGGAGTGTGGCGAATGTTTTGAGGTGGGTGGCGAGACGTGTGGAGTTGTGGAATGACGGGTGCATCTTACCGGAGGTTAGCCAGAGATGAGGAAGATGGCGGTGGATAGTGGCTGTCGAGGGGTCTTTTATGAAATATGTTGAGGGGAATTGAAGAGGGGATGGAGACGAATGGTTCTAACCTAATTAAGTGGATGTAGGGGGAGAAAGGGCGGCTAGTAGTACCTGCTATCGTCGGAGAAGAAGGCATCTAGTGGAGGAAGACAGCGGCGACGACTGGGCTAGGGATGCGTGTGCAGGTGTTGCGCGGCGCAGAGGAGGATGGGAAGGATAGCTCTACCGCTGGTATTGTGGCAGAGTGACAAGAAAGAGGAGGGAGGCTCGCCGGAGCTCGCTGGAGCCCTTGACCAGAGGAGAAGAAGAAGAAACTGAGATGGAATTCCAGCAAAGTCGAGCTTAGGAGGTGCGGCTGGAGTTGAGGGTCAATTTATAGGCACTAGCAGGGGTTCCTATCACTGGAAGACAAGCTTCCAAGTGTGGGAATACTTGCCAAAGATGGAATCAGTTAAGAGACCCAAATCTCTCGTGCATTGACAAGAGAGATTGGGCACAAATCAGAGAGTAGGATCATGCTCAGATGGAAGGGAATTCCTTAGAGAATCTCCCTTCCAAATCTAGGAGGAGATCTCTGAGTAATCAGGGAGTATTCCCCCTCCGTTCCTCACCGGAGTAGGATTTCTCCCCATTAATGGCGGAGGGAGCTGCTTGTATGAGTGTCGAGGAAGTTAGGGGGGTTTATGTAATGGTTCTTAAAAGATAGGGGACAAGATGTATTTGGGTGTACTAATTTGCAAAGTAGGTCAAGATGACCTCCCCTTATGTCCAAACTTTGGTGCAAACCTAATTTGGACCTATGGAATCCAATGGTGAAGTTGGATTTTAGGTTTGACCACATTTGACTAGACATTTTGCAATGAAACCCAAATTTGGTCAATTGATGAGCTAGAACCCCAATCTAGGTCAAAATAGGTTCCAATGGCCAATGTGAAGGTTCTAAACCCTAGGGGATATTTTTACATGAATTTTAGAAGGTTTAGTTGATTTTTATCCTTACCATAACCTTGTTGAATTAAGAGGGTCCGTTTTAGGGTTATAGAATGTTATTTAATTCTTCGTTTGTACATAAACCCATTTCTAATTGAACCAACGCACTTTTTATCTTATTTAGACCATTTGACCAATCTTTTGCCTCTGAGAAATCCCGTTTATGTACTGCAATGGTAAAATTTTAGTTTTAACCTTTATTTCATGTTTTCTTCTCAGAACACTTATTCCTTCAATTAAGCCCTTCTCTAGGTTATGTAGGAGCTCTTATTCTCTTTTTTAGGTCAAAATGAGCTAGTTAGGGCTCATGATGAGGCTCTGATCAATGGAAGTCGAGGCTCGACCTCGATGAGAGAGGATATCTAATAGAGGCCTCATGGATGGTCTTAAGGACCTCCACCCAAATATGCACCGATGGATTAGATGAGAGAAAGAATGTGATGGATTCAATCAACACACCCAAAAATTTTAGATGACTATAGAGGTTTGAGGTAGATGATACCCTTAGTTAGAAAGCTGTCGACCTAAGAATTGCTAGGGCAGCCAGAGAGGGAGAGTCCCGCAAAGACCCCTACACGGTAGAGTGCCCCCACGGGTTACAGGATTTCCTCCACCCAACCTCTCTTGGCATTGTTGTTTCAGGTAGACCAGAATGGAGACTTGACCTCTTAAGTCTATCAGTTTTAATAAGAGCAAGGGTGCTTATGATTTCACTTGAACTTTTAAGATGTTTCTGTGAAAAGTGACCTAATTTGAAGATTGGTTAACCCAACAAGGTAGGTCAACTTCACCTGTATTATCCTCTTAAGAAATTTTAGGTCCCTCTTTTAGTGTTCAAATGAATTTAAGAGCCTGATTTTAGGGCTTTGCTTGTATAGATCAGTTCAATCAAGGCTTAGGCACTCATTGTTTGGAAAGATCAATTCTTGATTAAATAGCTCTGATTTGGAAAGTTCAATCAAGTGTGTCTCTAAAAATGCTAAACTTGAATTGTTAATTGGCTCTGATTTGGTCCAATTTAGTTTGTCAAAAATGTGGTACCAAGGGCTCAAACAAGAATGTGATAGCCCTAGATACCTTAAGCTTCAAGTGGGTGCACAGATCAAGATTTGTTGTCTAAATAGAATGTATCAAATCAGGCAACTTGGTGAATTACCTAAGGATACAATGCAGGTAGCCCCAACTGATTTTTTTCCTTTTAACCCTTTCAGAATCAGGGGCTTAAAAGAGAGAGTAGTCAGAACTTACCTGCCCTTGGCGTGTATAATGTGCGGCTGATCTTCCCAGAATGTATCCCCCCTGAAACAAACCATACTAAAAGAGATTAGCAAGTTAGAATCCAAATCAGGAATCGCAATCAAGAGTTCTAAATTCCATGTTGCTCCCCGGCAATGGCACCAAAATGTTCATGCGCTAAATCGGTGTTTTAAAATTGTTGAGTTGCAGTATAGCCAAAATGGTACTCAAACAAATAAATTAATTACTCGAAATAGTTTCGAGGCCGAACATAGGGAGCAATATGGAATTCAGCTCTCAAAATTACAATTTAAGACAAGAAAGCTATGAATTTGTAAAAAAAACTATTTCGAAATAAAGTAGCACTACGATCAAGTGTCAGACTGCAAAAATAATTGAGTAAAATGGTTATTTAAATCACCAAGTACTCTTTACAATGATAGCTAATGAACTCAATGTATATATGTATGAAATGCAATCAAACCAATTGTCTGATTTACTAATCAGATGGCTTAAACTGCTCAAGCCTTTCTCTATTCTTCTTCTTCTTTCCTCTTTGTCTTTGCAACTCTTCTTCTTCCTCCAGCCCTTCTTCTTTCTTTAGCCTTGTTTACACAGCAGAGGAAGCTTCTGAATTCAGCAAAGTGTTAGCTAGTTCTCACCAACAGTGAAGCCCTCCCCCTACTCACATAGGCTCTCCTCTCTTTCTCTCTTTAGGATCTTCTCTCCCAGAGCCACAGGGCTAATTGGGTTATCAGACCCAGCGTACCCAAGTCCAGGCTCACCAGCAATGGGTGATGAGCGAGGAGTGAGGCATAGGTGGGTTAACAGGATAGACCAGGTCCATGGGAAAAGGTCACGGACGAGGCACAGGTGTGTGGGTGAGAGGGACCTCACCCCGTGTTCGGAGGCAATAAGCCCACTTGACAAATTCAACTTATGCATGGTCATGCAGGCATCTATTCACAATGTGGCACTAATGCCATGCTTGTTCTTTGCACGAACGATAGTAGCAGGTGGCCTTCAATTGGCTTCCTTAGAGCAGTCAATGCTCCCAATTGACAACCTGGGGATGTTCCTAGAGGTACTCCACACTGCATGAGGGTGTCACCGAGGGACTTCGTGGTTATAACACCACGAACACTACCAATGAAGACAATGTGGTGGTAGAGCTTTAGCTTGGAACCTGAAATAGAGAATAAGACCTTTCAGTCACATCAAGACATCTCAGAAGGTTCACCGTAGCACGGTCAGTTCGTAGAGGAGGTTGGCATGGCGGATGGGTGTGGATGGTGGCTGGACGGTCATGGGCTAGGTCAGAGATGATGGATCTGTTCAGGGCGGTGTTCGAGTGGATGTTGGATCAAAATGAGAGAGGGGAAATGAGCAGAGAGGTGTGGCAGACGTTTTGAGGTAGTTGGGGATGGGTTTAGTGGTGTGTGGAGAGAGATGTACCTCGTTGGAGGTGTGGCTGGATTAGTAGATGATGGAATCGTGGAGGCATGGTCGAGGTCAAAACGGTGTGTCGAAAGTGTTGGTGTGATGAGGAAGATTTAATGGAGTAGTTGAATGTAGTAACGGACGAAGTGGGAAGGAGAAGGCATCGGTTGTGGTGTTGCTGGTGTCGGAGTACAGAACAGCTCTGGAGAGAGGGAAACCGCGAGAAAGGAGATTAGCGGGTTGGCTGGTATGGCTCGACGTGGGAAGAATTGAGGAAGCTAACTTCGCTGCTGGTATTGCAAATGGAGGATGAAGAAGGATGGAGGAGCTCGTCGTGCAACGAGGAGCTTTTGGCTCAGAGAGAGAGAGGAATTGGGGGGAATCTTGGCCGATTTCGAGCATCAGGAGAATGATCTGATCAGGAGGTTCTTTTATAGACCTTAGAAAGAAGTTTTGAGCCTGGGAAGAAAGCTTCCCAAGCTTGGAAAGCTTGCCGGAGTTGAGAAATTCCTTGATACCTAAACCCTAAAAGGAAGAGAATTTCTTGACAAACTTCCCTTACAAATTTGTAAGGGATTCGTCAAGAAATCAAGGGTTTCTTTCCAAATCAAGGTCTCCGGAGTAAGTAGGAATAGGTTTAGTGGCAGCAGGGACAATTTTGTTAGAATGACGATAAAGAAAGGGGTCAATTTGAAACAATTTTGAAAGTTAAGGGCATAAATGTAATCAGATAATACCAAGTTGCAAACTAGGTCAAGACAAACTCATCTTGGGTCAAAATTTTGGTACAAACCTAATTTGGACCTAAGGAATCAATGGTGAAGCTTGATTTTGGTTATGACAGTATTTTCCTGGGTAATTTATGCGAAAACCCAAATTAGGGCAAATGTCTGTTTGAGACTCTATTCTAGGTCAAAATGGGTTTTGATGGTGAAATTGAAGGTTTTAAACTCTACAGAATATTTTTATATAAATTTTAGAAGGTTTAGGTGAATTTTATCCTGACCAAAACCTCAGTTACTTAAGCCGATCTATTTTTAGGGTTTCAAAATGCATTCAATTCTCAGAACATGTGCAAACCTTTTCTGATTGTTCTAACCCACTTGTTTGATGTTTACGGTCATTTCAACCTTAATAAACCATTTGAAAAACTGACGGTTGTACTGCAATCATGATATGTCGGAAAAATTATAGTTTTAACCCTAGTTTCTTATTTTTCCCTTAGAATGACTATGCAGTGACTTATGGCTCGCTAACAGTTATGTAGGAGCATTTACTGACTTAAATGGATCAAAATGAGCTAGTTTATGGCTGATGGTGGTATTCCCATCAGTCTGCATCTTAATCTAGTCGACATTGTGGACATCCTCTACTGACGAGTTTCAGGATCAACCTTTTGATTTTGATCCTGACCCACACTTGTGAATTCTCAATTTCTTCCTTAGATGTGTATTATGCCTAGCTGAAGGCATTAAATTTGGTACGTGTTTGTATTTCATGTTCTTTGTGAAGCTGACTAGATTTCTCACAATGTTCAGGTAATATTCTATTTACTCTACCCTTTTCATGTCTTTGTTTTGATAATGAGGACATTGCATCATTTTGGCATGTGGGGGTGGATATTTAATCCTGAAATCATTTTGTTAACTCCGTAGAATTTCCTTGAGTTTCTTAAGAAAAAATAAAAATTTTAAAAAGATAAAAAAGGAAATTAGTAAAAGAGAACTTTGGCATTTGGAAGTTATTAACTTTAGGAAATGATACGATAGGACCTAAACACATAGACTCTTCAGGTCTTTGAGCTCCATTAGCCTGGGTGTCCACTCTAATGTGGACTTAGTCTCAATTCCTCCCTACGTCAATCTTACTTTAATTCGGTAAATAATTTGAGATGATAAGTGTGCGACTTGTCAACCCACCCTGTAATTTCAGGGGATTTTAAGTCTAAGCATCTACACACTATTCGCATGACTCACTTTCCAATGATTTTTATGAAAATTGGATAGCTAATGAACCGACTATGGTGGTATGGCCGGCAAGTTGTCAGTAGTAATAGCTTATCAGCTGATTGTGCAGAGCCCAGCCACAAGATTATTTTCTTTATACTGCCTTTTGGTAAATATCAGATCAGGGAAGGCACCTACTTAAAAATGGAAGGATAAAATGGAAAAAAGAAAATAATAAAGCCACATTTCACTGCATGAGTATGGGTAACAGGAGGCCGTGGGTAACAACCCATTGGCTGGTTGTCCAAAGCCCAGCTCACAAAAATACACAATAATTCGCAAAACACGTAGGGAAGAAGCAGGGAAGTAGAATAAATCAGGGAGATATACATAGGGTTCGCCCTTGTGTTGACCCCATAAATAAAACTAAGGAGATAGATGCTGTTCGAAAAGATGGACCTTTAGGCAAGGTCACCTAGGGTCATATAAACACGAAGTCCGTTTTAACAGCCACTTAGTGAGTCTTTCACTCTTTTCACTGGATGCTTTGCACTTAGATTCCTTTTCGAGTCTTGGGCAGGTCAAGTAGCCGTAAAAAGTTATCCTGAAGCTCTCAAACTCCAAAAGTCCAAAAAAAATTAGAAGAGAAAAAAAATTATCTTCCCTTTTCTAATAAGGTGAAGACTTAGGCAGTCTGCATTCTGGTACACACCCGAGTACTGTTGAGTCTTCGTTGTTTAAGACCTTAGTTAAAATTTTCTATTGTTAATAAGCAACTTTGGCCTAAGCAATCAAGTCTTAATTCTATTTTTATACATAGCATGTAGTTTAATTTTCTTAGGAACTAGCAAAAGATAGGAATGGGGATATGATATAGACACATCAATTTAGGTTAGAATGCTTAATCATGCATGTTCCTAGGCTTAGATTTGCATTTCATGTTATAAATATTGCATAGCATGCATCATTATACATTTACAGTAGCTATATATATTGTAGGTTAACTAGGTCCTTTTTATGGTAAGGGGAGAAGATGATTTATTTCAAGGCCTCAAATGGACGATCGGACTGTATGGATCTGATCAAGGCGATGATTGAAGGCTAACGCCTCAAAAATCATCTAGATCGAAGTCCCATAGCATCATATGAAGTTCGAGTAAGATCAGCAGCCAGGAGGGCAATGCGACATCCTTACAAGCTTCAGATTAAAAATTTGACTGTACGGATGGATTTGGAGCAACGATCGCAGTTCGACAATGCAAAAACCAACTCGATCCGAGCACCGTGGCACACTCTGCAATAGAAAGAAGAATGGACAGTCTAGATAGCACCACGTGGCACCATCCAGGCCACCCAACATCGGCTAACAGCAGCCACAGGCGCCCCCTCATCATCATTGATCTCGAAACAGAGCAGTTGGATTAAGATCCAGTGGCTGGGGTTCGTCCGCGCCCTTTTCACCTATGCTCTCTGCGAGACCCAACTGCACCCTTGCCTCAACGGTGAAGCTCTTAGCTTGTAAAGAGAGAGCGCGGTTTGAGACCCGCGAAGCCCTAAAATCAGCAATTGGAAGCGCATGCACACAGCTCGCCGTAGCATAGCGTAAGCATGCCCGTGCATAGCCAACCACAGCGCCAGTGTAGTGCCAGTGCACGAGCGCGCGTGCATGACTAGGGGTTCATGATGCGCGGGCTAGCTGCGGATGAGTGCTTGGTTGGCGGATCTTTAGCAACACACACACGTGCCTTTAGTGATGCTTGCAGCTGAAACTAATGGCCCGTGCACACCAGCAAAGGAATTGAAGGTGTGGATCTTCAGTGACAGAAAGGGCAGATCTGTAGCGACGTTTACGAACGTCCACAATGACCCAGATGCAAATTTGTTCTTCCTTCACTATAAAAGGACCTACCCACCACCATTCCAAACCATCTCTTCCTTTCTTCCTCTCACCACCTCCAAAGCTCTACTGAGAGCTTGACCCAAGGTTGAGATGCTGCTCTAGATTAGAACCAAACATCTTCCCACCTCTCATCCCCATTCATGGAGTATCCCGTAGCCGTTCTCTCACTGCCCTTCGGGAAGAAGTTGCTCGCCACGATGCCTTCCTGCCCCATTCTCCATCCTCTGGCTCAACCACCATTTGTCCCGCTCCTCACCACCTTCCTTCAGGCGACGTCAAAGTGAGCCGTCCTCCAAGCAACCGTCGAGGGGGATTTCTCTCACCTATTTCTATCTTTCTTTCAATTTCATAGTGTAGATTTTTCATTTTTGAAGTTCTAACAAACAATTCTCTATAAATAGATGATTGTTTCTCTCTCTCTCTCTATCTCCCTCCCTCTCTTAAATTTTTGCAAGTAGATTACCTAGAATTCATCGACTTGACATCTTGCTAGCTAAAAATACCAAAAATATTAGAAAAGATAAAAACAACCAAAACAAAGAAAAGCGAAGCGTGGATTTTTATAAACCAAACGTTTGCCTCACCGTGTTCGACCCGAGACTCACTTTTTGAGTTTCAGTAATAAAGTTTATCTAATCGATGCGTTTTGCTTGCTACGACGATGGGACCTTTGAGACCTAATTTTAATTCGTGAAATGCACCCTCATCATTTACTATTTTGAGGTGGGGGGCCTGTTGTTGTAAAAACCTGGGAGGCTACTGAGTCATGGATTTGTAGGAGGTTGATTGTGGTAATTTTTATTTCTACCCGGATACTAGTTCCTTTGATGATTATGATTGGGCATAGGTTGGGAGGGTAGATGTCCTGCAGGTCTTGGAGTAACCCAAATCTAATTATTCATATTTGTGACAGCAAGGGTTACTTCTGTCATGTTACTCTGCATTTTCTGTAGGGTTTTCATCATCTGTGCATTGATGCTTTGTTGAGATGGCCCAGGGTGAATGGTTGGAATTGACCCATACCTACTAAATTGATTTGAATTTTGTGGAGGAACCAGGTTATTCCAGGAGTAGTTCAGGTAATTCTTCTAGTTGGAAGAATTTCTAAATTGCTTCTGGAGGACAGAAATATTTTCAGTGGGGTTAAGGTTTGGATAATTGTAATTCCCCAATGAATTATTGAAAGCCGTGAGATATTGATGATACTAAGCAGGGGTGGTGTTTAGTTTGTGCAAATTTTCTCTTCGTGGAATGTTGGGCTAGGTTAGATGTGGAATCTGTGGAGCTTTGATTGGTGTGGCAAGTCTTTCCTCAATTTTCTTTTAATTAATTTGCATCTAGTCAAGTTTTTGGGTGATCATTTAAAGATCATTTTGCGTGGCAGGAATAGATTGAGTGCCTATTTCATGAACATCGAACTGAGATTTTGAGGTTCTACTAATGGTGTTCATGGAAGCTTGATTAAATGAGTTTTCACTCATTTCTTCGTAAAGGTCATAAGCACTCTCAGCATCCGTACTTAAGAAGTTGCTGCCACACGAGGCATCGACGAAACGTTGAATTTGATCTTTTAATCCGTGATAGAAGATCTGCACGAGCTATCATAAGGAGATCTTGTGATGTGGGCAACTTCTTAGGATATCTTGAAATCTTTCCCAAGAATCAAGAAAAGCCTCTCCAGAT
Organism: Thalassia testudinum; assembly: GCA_037157565.1. NCBI lineage: Eukaryota > Viridiplantae > Streptophyta > Magnoliopsida > Alismatales > Hydrocharitaceae > Thalassia > Thalassia testudinum. Next base: position 20,322,038 of record JAZHRO010000063.1, read on the forward strand.
TTTTGTTGAAAGGTCGTAATAGATCTTCGCAAAGAATTAGTACGACGTATGGGAAAAACTTTCTTGAGGAAGGCACTTTTGAGCTGAGACCATGTGATGATAGGTCGGCCAATGGTTTTGAACTAATAAGTAGCCTTATCTTTAAGAGATAATGGGAATAGATGCACCAGCCAAAGGTCATCTTGCACATTGCGGGAACAAGTTATTTGTGCAAGAAGAATTAGTTCTTCATGATGGCTAAACGGGTCTTCCATAGGAAGGCCATGGAAATGCTTAATAAGATTCATTATAGTTGGTTTAATCTTGAAGTCCCCTTCTGGTATGACCACCCCAGTCTTTCCTTATAATGAGGGGTTATAGAAATCCTTTAGAGGAACAACAGGCAGCTGATGGGGTGGTGGGTTTGGCCTTTGGTTTGCTAGGTTTCTGATATTCCTAGTCAACATCTATTGATTGGAATGAAGTTGAGCAATCTACTCAGCCATCAAGGAGTAGAGATTAGGCAGGGGGCTTGTTGTTGAGATTGAGGCACATCAGCATTAGGAAGCTCCAAGTGTAGGAAGTCAAAGGTAGGGGGTTATTTTGGGTGGAAGGGACAAAATTGGGATTAGAAGTGGGATTAGAGGGGGAGGTGAAAGGGTTAGTGGACATATTTTATTGATTTTCCATTTTTTCAGAAGAAGAAGATGAAAAAGTGATCTTTTGGTGCATGGGGCAAAATCAAATGGTATCTGCAAGTGTGGAGTTTGGGACCGTTGCTCACACATAAAATGGAAGAACGGGAGGGGAGGAAAAGAGATGGTGATGAGAGAAGGTGTGCAATTCAAACAACCAAGCCTATTCTTTCTTAAGGATGACTCCTTACAAACCTAAGACTTAGGAACCCAATGAATAAGAAATCAGCAAGTGAACCCAATTCCATAAAGAGAACCCAGCTAGACTAAAGAGGTGGCTTCGGCCCAAGCATTTCCTAGAAAAACCAAGGGCTTCTGTAAACCTTCACCCATCGTTTGACTTCACTCTAAGTCAGCCACTACGTTGTCTAAAGGAAGTAGGAGTGCTTAGTGATCCTTAAATATTGAACAACAAGCCCAAAGTGGATGAAGTCCTTAAGTGGTCAAGTAACTACTTGTTTTAGAGTTAGGCTTGGGTGCTAAAATGTGCACGGGAATGTAGAGGGTGTTAATTGGGGTAATGCCTTGTTATTTCAATTCTTTTAGTGCGCGAAAGATTGGAAAAGTGATTCCAACAACAATCAAGTTGACACATAAATTTAATGTATTCCTAGTTTTTTTTTAGGATTTAATTTATCTTAATGTGTTTTGGGGTTTTTTTTTTAAATTTCCGAAGAGGTTTGACATGCCACAAATAAAGGGAAATGAAGTTGTATTGGTGAAGATAATTTTCCTTTATATTGTGGGACTAAGAATTGAAAAGAAACCCTAATTCAATTAGATCCTTAAATAGAAATTTACTACCAATGAATCTGTTTTTGGCTTTCTTTTTATGTAGTGGTCCAAACAAAGTAACCAATACCACTACTGCAAGGCAAATCATACAAGGATTTCAAAAAATATTCTTTTGTGATTTGAGGAATTTGATTGATATTTTTAAAAGGTTTTTCTTTATGCTAGTGTCATAGTCCAAAAATGATACCGAAGGATATTTTGGACTTTTCAGTAACACCATTGGCTACCAATTTTTTTTTTTTATGTGATGTGTAGAATTTTACAAGGATTCCAGAAAGCTAAATTTCACAAAAATTGAATGACTATAAAAATTTCTAAAATTCACAGATAGTAGCTAAATAGGGAAATTAGAGGAGGTGACCCCTTTGTAGTCCACGAATTTTAAAAAATTCTATACAACTCCAATTGCTACAAAGTTTGGGACAGTTATTCCTCACTTGATTTGAAATCACTAGGTGAAATTTAAAGATTTTAGGAGGCTTCTGGTTTTGGAAATTGATTTTTGATGTTCGGACAGAAGTCTGCACCCGAAAATCAAACTACCAACACTTGAAGTAGAGTGGTGTTTTAATGAAATAATCAAGAAAATAATGAATTTTAATTGTCATCACACCACTTAATTTTAATGTTTAGGATCTTGAAAGCCAAGTTTAATATTTTTGTTTGCCGATTTTTTAGAGAATTGTGTGACCAGTTCAAGACTACCAGCCTGAATTTTTTGCAGGAAGAAAAGGCACTTTGAGTTCGAAAATCTGGCTTTCTTCCTCCAACACCTGCACCCACTAGAGAAAAAGAGACAAGGGGATGAGATCCACTTAACAAGCAAGAGAAATAATCAAAGCCAAGCTGTGCTGTCTCGGCAATGGTGCCAAAAAGTGATGCGAAAGATACGTAGTTTGTTAGTTATACAAAATAGTGTTGTTGAGATGCGTAAATCAGCAATCAACTCTTAAATTTATAATACCTTGATGGTGGAGTATCTAGTGTCATTCAATGAGGCCAAATTGTTAATCACATGAGTGGTTCTCTCTCTTGCCTCTCAAATTTGCACTTTCTTTTTGTGATTTTGATTTTGTTGCTTTTATATTTTTCAAAATAGTCAGGCTTGAGGCAGCGGAATGCGAAGACTTAATTATATTACAACTAACCCTAGGTGACAATAATGGAGTCCTCTCTTCCAAGCTCACCCTAGGCAAGTGCGTCGAGGGTAATTAGAAGAGGTGAGTGTGTGCACTACAACTGCAAAAAGAACATGGAAAAGCACACTAAGTACAACATGAAAATTGGAAGGTGAATAACTTCTGTATTATTAGTAAAATCAAATATAGGTAGTGGAATGCTTCTACAAGAACATAAAACTACTAGCTAACACAAAAGGTAGAGTGCAAGACAGAAAGGAAAAAAGGGGGATCCTCTAGTTGAATTGGGATGGCCTTTGCTCCAAGTGCAGTTGCCCAGCACTTGAAAAGGGTCTTCTTTCTTCCTTGATGTAGCCCTCCTTGAAGCTATCCTCCAAGGTGGGCATCAACCACCTTGCTCCTTGGAGGATTGCCCCCTTGATGTTGATGCCCACCTTGATGCCCCCTTGGAGGATAGCTTCAAGGTGGTTGATGTTGAAGATGATTTCCTCCTTGGCATGCTTAAGAGAGAAGAGAGAGGATGAAGGCACCAAAGGGGTGGGTAGATTGCCCCCTTGATCTTCTTCCCTCCTTCTTCCTCCTTGGCTTGGAGATGGGGTGGAAGAAAGGTGAACATAACTAAGGGAGAAGATGGTGTTGTAGTGGTGATTATGGTGGGTATACATAGACGTGGAGAGGGGTTAGTTGGTGTGGACATGTGGATGGCTAGGATTAGGTTTGGTGGGTGGTTGAGGGGTGGTTATGGTGATCTTAGGTGTAGGATGGATGGCCCCAGGTGAAGTCGCTTTATGGGTGGTGGTTCTGGGTGGTTATGGCCATGGAAAGGCACTTAGAGTTGGCGCCAACAATGCAGAAGTGCCATGGTTTGGTGCCACCTAAGCGGGTTTCTAGAAGGTGGGTATGTGGATGGTGGATATGGGTTGTTGGGGTAGGTGTAGGGTGGTGATGAAGAGGGTTTTGGAGAGAAAAAGTGGCCTTGCTTTGTGGTGCCCTTTCATGTTGGTGGTGGGTTCAAAGGAGGTGAATGGGTTGTCACCAAAAAAAAGGGTTTAGGAGTAGGATTTAGGTGGACTAGGTTAAGTCTCTTTTTGGTGGAGTTAGCTTGTAGGTTTTAGGGTTAGGTTGGGTTGCCAAGGAGGTGCATAGATAAGCTAAGCTAGCTTAGCTAGCTTAGCTAGTAGGGAGTAGGGTTGGAGGCATTTGGAGTTAGGGTTTTAGGGGAGAAGAGTTTGGGGTAGCTGGAAGGAGCTACACTGTAGCTAATCTCTACTGAAGGGAGCTGAAGTAGAGCTCAGTAGCCAGCTTAGTGATTGTGCAGCAATCATAGGCCTTAATTGACCTAAATTAGGCTAGGACATAGCATAAATTAGGGTAATTCATGCATGCATAAGCATTATCTTCATCTTTACTACTTTACTTTAGCTATGCATAAAATAATGTTAGAATGTGCTAATTAAGTGAATTATGTCAATTTTAGGAAATAAGCTGATCAGAAGCTAGATCTGGAGTTGGATTTGAAGCTGGATCAGGAATAATGAGTGTTGAAACCGGACTGGAGCAGAAGACTTAGATTAGATATAGGGAATAAAGATGTAAGGGAGTTAAGGTATGCTATTATATTAAGTAGGAATAAAACAGTAAAATGTGAAGAGCTTAGGTCCATCCTAGCCTTAGGATAGCTTGGAGACTTCCCCAAGCCTTAGCCACCCATAGATTAGGTCGCCACACCCTAGGAAGCCTTAAAACACTAATTCCAACCCTTATCTGGATGTCCAGAACCCTCAGCCAACTCCCGCACACCTTGAACCCACTTCTGCAGTGTTATTGGATGTCCAGACACTTTGTCAGACGTCCAATTTTTGCAGAATGTCAAAAACAGAACCTTGAATCACCCCTAACTCAGATTGGACATCCAAAATTGAAGTTTAGACTTTTGACTTTTGAGTAGAAGACATCTGACCCTATTTTTGGACGTCAAGAACTTCTCTCCAGTTCTAGTTTTGAGATTCAAGTCTTGATCTTGGATCTCTAGCTCCTTAAACCCAAATCCAAGCCCATAGGAACATAAATTAAGGTATCCTAACCCTAGCACACCACCTCTAGATCTTCTTAAGGACCTAATTTGGTCCTCACCAAACCCAATTGACTTAGATCAGAGTCAATTACGATCACCGAAGTCAATTGTACTCATAGGGTCCAATTGAGCTCAGATCTCAACTCATACAAGTACAATTGGACTTAGTGAGAGTCCAATTGACCTAAGCCTAACCTAATTGAGTTATTTCACTCTCAATTAGGTTCACAGTCATTCAATTAAACTTGGGTTAAGTTTAATTGCAATTTCCCCTTAGCAATTAGGGTTTGCAACCCTAATTCAAGGCATACACCTACCTAAACCCCTTAGGACCTAACGTATATCACTTAGAAACCTAGGGCATGACCACACACACACACACACACCCATTCACGCACTCCCACACACCTATTGTTCTCTATAACTCTCTTGAAGTGGCGCTACTCTTGGTTGCCAAATTTAGCAACCAAGAGGCATTCAATTCTTAGATCCACTTGTTGTGGATCTAAGAACCACTTCTCTCTCACTATGGCCGGCCACTCTTGGAGCTCTCTCTAGAGAGCTCCACCCTTCTCTAGAGAGACTCCCTTAGGTCTTGTCAAGACCTAAGGGGTGGCCATTTGCACCCATCCACATACTAGGCTCCATTCACATCCACCTCCACTTAGGCTAACCACTTCCCTCTCCAGTCCACCTCCACGAGTTGGGCACCACCATGAAGGCCACCATCTCCATGCCAGGATGCTGGATCATCTTCCCAACCTCTCTCCAAGGGTCGGCCTAACCACCATTAGCCACCCCTTCTTCTCCTCTCAGCTATTCCAAGGCCATCAGAGCCCACCTCCGAATGCCCTCACTTTCTGATAGATTAGTAGCTCTCTTTCCATTACTGCTTTCATTTACTGCTTAGTAGTGTATCCCTTATTCTTCCCCAATGATGCATGAAAAATACCCCCGTAGATTCCTATATGCGATCATTTTCTGTTAGCTAGATTTACATTTTCAAGCATTCCTATACAAGCTTTCCTCTACATTCCATGTTGCAAACACTCTCTTGAATGAATAAAAGATATATTTTTATATATATGTCTATGTGTTGAGAATCACATGGGTTTATTGCAATATCTTTTGAGTGATTAATGTTGCATGTTTTTAATTCCTAATATACTTGCAACGAAGCATGTTGTACTTCAATACGTAACAATCATAAACCAACGTATAATTCTAAATAAAGTAGAGTGATAAAGATTGATTTCAGAACTAAACAAATGACTCCTAGAGACGAACGACCGGGACTCAAAGTTTCGTAATCTTTTTATAGATATTGTTGTTTGGTCGTATTGCGCACTATACTATGACACTTTTTCCTATCAAAACAAGCTCTACGAATCCCAAACAAATGGCACTCTTGCCGGGGAGGCAACGTCATTTTTCTTGATTTTGATCTTTTAATCTATCACTGACAAATTTGCCTTTACTTTGTTTCTTGGATGTGCAGGAGAATACAGGAAAAAATGGGATCTGCGCACACAACAAGCGCAGAAAAAGAAATCAGGTGCACATCTCTTCTTAGGCTAGGTTTTCTTCTAAACCCTAGGATTGGAATTACTTCCATCAATTTCTTTTGAAAAGAAAAAGTTATTCATTTTCACAGAAAAAAAAATTTCAAAGAACAAAGATCAAAAATCTAGATTAGGTTTCCTTTTGAATCCTAGGTTAGTTGAAAAAGCAAAAAAAATATATATATATCTTTGAAATCATTTGAAAAAAAAAAATTTCCCTTTTGAAGAAAAAACATGCAAAATTTTTTCTTGAAAATTAAAAAACATTTTTTGGTGGAAAGCTTCGATTTCAGCTCAAACCCTCTTTAGAAGCTTTTCCACCATTCTCTGATTTTCAGCCATATTTCGAAGTCTGTTTTAAAAATTCGATTGCCAAAAAATTAGTGGACAAAAAAATATGAAATTCAGGCTAGACCTTCATTTCAAACCATCTTTCAAATGGCACAATTCTTTTTAAAAAATTCCTAGCATAAAATTTTTAAAAATTTGCAAAGTGCAAGGGAGTCAGATTGACCTAGATTCGATATTTTTCAAAATTTAAAAGGCAATTTCGAACAATCCATGAATCTGTTTTGACTAACAATGGTGGGGTTTGAAAGCTGATTATATTAGCTTTATTTTCATATTTTGAGATTTTTGAAAGTCATTTGATACTATTTCAAGGAGAAAAATCAATCAGAGTTCAAAATTCCAGATCTAACCCCCCTGACATTCAGAAATCTCTAGAAATTCGGTTGAAATAGTAAAAATTCCAAAAAAATATTCTATGAAAGGATAATTGAAAAAGGAATCTACTCGCCAAATTTCAAGTTAATTGGATTCTAATTGTTGCCAGAGAATGAATTTTATTTTTATTGTCCGCTGAAACAGAACAAAACCTAGAATTGTATGAACCCTATGTTACACCTTTAGGGTTACAACTTAGAGACCACATTTGGGTTAACTTAGACTTAGTCAAGTCTAGTTCTTAGCTAGTGAGTTAGTCACCTTGTTGGCCACTCATCAAAAAGAAAACCCCAACTGAAGAAAATAGGCTAAAAATCAAGTCTAAAACACAAAATAAACTCGAATTCGTTGTCATACTACTGGGTGATTTCAACCTCTTGGCTTGGTTAGCTGAGATGCGGGAATCGCTTTCAGTCTGCTGTATGATGAATTTTCCTCATGAATTAAAACTTAAAATGAAAAATCTGGTCATCTGATTCGTAAGGACCATCTGATTGATAGGGCCTTAGCCATGTCTGGCTTGGCTACACCAACCCAGGGGTTGAGTGGTGTATGCAAGGAAGGTCACTTAGACCTCGACTGGTTGGACCTTGGGAGCTGCTCCCAAGGAGGCGAGTCACTTCTCCTAGGCCATCTTCTCCCCCACCCGCTTCTTTTATCTGCTTAGCCGCAATGGCTAACCGTGGATTTGGACCTAATCAGGATCTAGAAGAGCTGGACCACAAGCTTATCTGAGAGCCCAGGTCACTAAATCGACTCAACCTTGGGATCAGAACCCAAGGTGGCGAAAATGACTTTTCGCTTTGCCTAATCCTTCTCCTCGGGTTACCAAAATGGCTAACCCATATCCTAACCCTGGATATTATGACCCGTACTATCCATCTCCTTAGAGGATCGCATCTTATAGCCCAAGATATGGATTTCACAATCTTGCTTCTCACCCATGGAATATGGGTAGACCTGATTCACCCCTTGGAACTCCTGAAGAGCTACCAGTGCATATGCGACCGCATTATAGAATACAAAGAGCTATACATAGCGCTAAGGAAAAGGCGGCATCCTATCTACACAAAATCCAGGCTATCATTGAGCCAAACCAAAGACAAAGATGGATTCTGCATCAACAAGCTGTGATGGAGCCCCTTTAGCTAACAATAGAGATAACACGGCTAATTAGACAAAATCGGGAAACTCAAGAACTGCTTTCGAGATATCAAGTGGAAAATAGCCTTGAAGACCTCGAAGAATCTGAAATGACTACACCGGAAGGACACACAGAAGATTCTCGAGAGCAGATGGTGGAAGATCACTCAGGGGAAGAAGAATCTAGCTTGGTTATGAGATAGGAGCAGGAAGTATGCCGAATGGGTTCGTCTAAGAACTCCATTCTGGAAATTGAGGAGGAAAGGACTGATATCTCGAAGACTGAGCCAAAATCGGATTATCTTGAATCCTAGGAGATACCTCTTGGGTTGGATAACCTAACCGTGATAGGGGAGGTAGATCCATTTGAGGATATGGATCTTGTGGCAAACATTACATGTGACACTACTGATCAATCTAGGCCACTTCCTATTATATGTGAACTTGTGCTAGAGCCAGCATCTTCTGATCTGAGCTCTTCTTCTTTCACCTACATCCCTAATTCGGATGCTAGAGATTCTGAGATGACACTTTCTATCCCTAATCCTGACATCCGAAGACTAGAAGTAGCTATGGATGACTTGACTGAAGAAATGAATATGCTACCTGAGGCAGGAATTACTAAGGAGCATAATGCATATGAGGGTGAAGCTTTGAGCAGAATGAGTTGGGGATGCACCTACCATCCTAGTCAATCTATTGGAGGGCTCGACTTTGAGCCTAAGGAGTCAACCCCTGATGAATCACAGATGAGTACTGATGAGGACGAAGTAATTTCTGACGAGGATTTTAGTGATCTCCCCATAGATCTTCTACTTTCACGGTTACCCCCATATGATCCAGAGCTTGGAGAGGGCATGATCTTTGATGTCAATTATAAATATGAGGATCCCTATGACTCAGATTCTGGTTTTGAGATACACATGTTGATCTACTCCCTCAGCAACTTCCTGTTGATTTGTGGGACATGATAAATTAGTTAAATCAACATCATGATCCCTCCTCTGATTATCCTCTATTTTCCACCACCACTCCACACTTTCTTATAGCTAGACTTTTTGGAGTTGGGGTGCACAATCAGCTAGTTCACATCTCTGGACCACTGATTCTGGGAGCATACGAGCATATCTTTCTCTTAATCTTGACCGACTTCTATGCTAGAACTAATACATCTGATTAAGCTTTCACCTATCTAGAGGCGTTAAACTCGGCATATACCCACATTCATCCATCACCTTATACATACTCGCTTTATACATAGCATATTTTTCTTTAAGCATATTTTCTTTCTACATATTGCATACTATCAAGTTGGTCGATGTTGAATGTATAATTTCAGGAGCAATTACAGGTGATTTCTACCCATTTTCTCCCTGCTTTATTTATTTTCTTTTACATTCATGCATGAGGACATGCAAGAAGTTAGGCATGGGGGGGTTGATACAATAAAACTAAAAATTTTTATGCCAACCCTTAGTAAAACCTTGGAGCTGCATGTAAAATGTACTTTAGGACCCTAAATAAAAGAACAACTGACTCCACATCCAATGCTCGGATTGGAGCTAAAAATCGTCTGCAATAGCCACTTCTGACTCACCCGCTCACCTCTTATTCTAAATTTAGGGTCAAGCTGAATGTAACCCGAAGGGGAAATTTCATGAAGTACAAATTATATGAGGTTACTTGTTTATAGCATATATACATACTACATTCTTGAATAAGATTATTTTATTAAGAGAATGCATTAGGGATTTTATCCTCTAGTTGATTCCCATAATCTGGAATCCAGTACAACTTTTCACACACATATAGAATTTGAAATGGATTCACAGTGAAGGTTGATAAACATCTTTAATCTGTCAAGAAGAAGCAGTGCTTCTTCTCCTGAACCCCTGCACAGTGTTGTGGGAGTCAGGCAGATTTTCCTCCAAAAATCCACCAAATAGTGTGAGATGAGAGTAGAGTGTATTGGTACTCTAAGATTAGTACAAGGAATCCGGAGTCCTAGATAATTAGGTGATGATACTCCTGGATTAGGCATAGTTTCCGCTCTCAGTTCTTGCATATACATTTTGTGTGAATTTTGAGAGCCACCAAATAAGGCAAATATGGGGAGAGCGAGTTTTCGTAAAACTAGGTCTAAGGTGGATGGTTACGACCATTCTTTATGGAGTCCTCGGCTGAAGGAAGGTATTGATGTCGAGGTCAGAAATACACCATCCTATCCGTCTCTTCTGGTGTCGTGAGTAGGTACTTCCACCAAATAAGCCACCCAACGTCTCTTGAGTACCACCAATCCCTAATAATGCCTCCTCAATAAAGTTCATAGACGTGTGCTAATTGTGTATATGTTGGAAAAAAAAAATGAGAAAAGAAGAAAAAGTAAGAGAAAAGAGTGTGTGTTGATTTTAGTTGCATTGAGGCAATACCACCAAATAAATTTGAGATCCACCAGATATGGCCTTAACCTATTTTTCTGTGTTTCTGACCATCCGAATACTGGCTGAGGAATTCCAACTTAGTGTTAGGGTTATGGAAACTCAATTAAAGTGTTAATGCCAAGTGAGATTGTCAAATACAGATCATACATGTGAATCTGGTGAGATTGTGAGCTCTAAGAAAAAGAAAGAAAAGAAAAGAAAAAGAGAAGAGTGAAAGTGAGAATGAATACAAAGGAACCAGAAGAGAGCATAGCCTTTCTCGTCTTTCTCTGAGTTGAGTTACTTTATAGTCTGGGAGTCTAGATTCTGCAGTACTAATCTCTATATAGCACCAAGTGAGAGTGAGTCACCAAATAAAAACCCGTACCCCTCAGAGATTTTCTACCTAAGCTTAAAGCCAAGGTGGAATTCAGTGAATATTTTGAATACCCCGAGGGAAGAAGTCCAGTATCCCATTAGAATTTTTACTAGGAGTCAACTACAAGCTTTACAGGTGTATCAGTTTTTCACTCGAATCCATTGCAAAAGCTACATAGCTGCATTTTCACGATTGTCTGGATTTCTAGAGCATAGGATGGAAACAAAAAAGAGAAAAATCTCTAAGCATACACTTGATAAAAAATCAATCCCTTAGGGACCCTTGCTGTAAATAATTTAGTCTTGCATTTGCTAGGGACTAACAAGATTTAGGCATGGGGTATGGTTGCGCAGCAATCATAGATCATAATTGACCTAAATTAGGCTAGGACTTAGCATAAATTAGGGTAATTCATTCATGCATAAGCATTATCTGCAACTTTACTGCAGTACTTTAGCTATGCATAAAATAATGTTAGAATGTGTTAATTAAGTCCATTAAGTCAATTGCAGGCAATAAGCTGATCAGAAGCTGGATCTGAAGTTGGATCAAGAATAATGAGTGTTGCAACAGGACTAGAGCAGAAGACTTAGATTAGATATAGGGAATAATGATGTAAGGGAGTTAACGTATGCTATTCTATTAAGTAGGAATAAAGCAATGAAATGTGAAGAGCTTACGTCAATCCTAGCCCTAGGATAGCCTAGAGACTTCCCTAAGCCATAGCCACCCTTAGATTAGGTCGCCACACCCTGGGGAAACTTAAAACCTTAATTCCAACCCTTATCTAGACATCTAGAAGAATTTTTGGACATCCAGAACCCTCAGCCAACTCCCACACACCTCAAACACACTTTTGTACTATTATTGGATGTCCAGATACTTTGTCAGGCATCTAATTTCTGTAGAATGCCAAAAATAGAACCTTGAATCCCCCTGACTCAGATTGGACGTTCAGAATTGAAGTTTGGACTTCTAATTTTTGAGTATAAGGTGTCTGACCCTATTTTTGGACATCTAGAACTGCTCTCCAGTTCCTGTTTTAAGATTCAAGTCTTGATCTTGGATCTCTAGCTCCCTAAACCCAAATCCAAGCTCATAGGAACCTAAATTAAGGTATCCTAACCCTAGTACACCACCTCTCGACCTTCCTAATGACCTAATTAGGTCCTCACCAAACCCAATTGACTTAGATCAAAGTCCATTAGCATCACCAAAGTCAATTGGACTCGTAAGGCCCAATTGAGCTCAAATCTCAACCCACACAAGTCCAATTGGACTTAGTGAGAGTCCAATTGACCTAAGCCCAACATAATTGAGTTATTTCACTCTCAATTAGGTTCACACTCACTCAATTAAACTTGGGTTAAGGCTAATTGCAATTTCCCCTTAGCAATTAGGGTTTGCAACCCTAATTTAAGGCATACACCAAGCTAAACCCCTTAGGACCTAACCTATGTCACTTAGACACCTAGGGCACGACGACACACACACACACCCATTCACACACTCCCACACACCTAGAGTTCTCAAGAACTCTCTTTAAGTGGCACCACTCTTGGTTGGGAAATTTAGCAACTAAGAGGCATTCAATTCTTAGATCCACCTTTTGTGGATCTAAGAACCACTTCTCTCTCACTATGGCCGGCCACTCTTGGAGCTCTCTCTAGAGAGTTCCACCTACTTCGATGACTTTCAGCTTGGATTTTCTCCATGGTTGATTGATGAATCCCTTCCAAAATTGGAAGTGAGATTCATCAATTAATCCTCTCCAATATGAATCCAGTTAGATGCTCTAATTCTTTCCAAATCTCTCATGCGAATGCATGAGATATTTGGGTCTCTTGATGTTTCCTTATCCGGTGAGCATTCCTTGCTTGGGAGCTTGGCTTCCGAACACAAAAACCCTCTCTAATGACCTATAAAAGACTCCCCCAGGGTTCAGCCGTTCTCAACATGAATTTAGGCCAGAATCCCCCCTATTCGTCTCTCCCCTCCAGCTGCAACACTCTGCAAGCTCCGGCGGTCTCTGCCTAACATCCTCATCGTCCAACCACAACACCAGTGGTGGATTCACCCTCCTCACCCTCCTCCGCAATGAGCAATACCAGCGGTCGTCGTCCCTTCCCCATCTTCACCATCGCCTCTCCTACGGAAGTTCATCTTCCCTACGTCCGACAACCACACCAGCATGAGATTCCTTTCCGTTTTCATCCTTAGAGTAGATTTTTAAGTTCCCTCTCTCTCCCACTTTCTCCCCCTCTCTCTATTTCCCAAAATCGACCACCGACGTTACTAAAACACCCTCATCTCCCCCATCTCCGGCGACTCCTCCGGTGAGGTGTTCCCATCGCTACGCACCTCCATCCACCTCGCCGACCACCCTACAATCTCCACCACACATCCTTGCACACTTCCCCTCACTCCATTTGCTCAATCATCCACCTAAACATCTCCCCAAACAAACCTACTCTCACCGACCGTTCCTATCATCGTCCAGCCACCACAACCACTCGCGCTCAATGCCACTGCCACCATCACATTCGTCATGCCACGACGATCCTACTAAGTGCTTTGATGCAGCCATAAGGCCCTTTTTCTTGATTTTACGTAGCAGGCCAACAACCGCCATAGCTGCCGAGCTTCGAGCAAGCTTCAAGCTGCTCTAGGTCTTGCTATGCTCCAAGGGATACCTCCAGGCTGTGCAGACTTGAGGCATGCAGGTGTCCAAGTCCTCAAGCAGCGCCGTCAGCAGTTGTAGCCTTGCCAAATTGGCCAATCACCCTGCTACTGCTTTGAGTGGAAGGAAGGTGGGACATTTACTCCCCGCTCGGATATGAAGAGGTGACTACACCCACATAAACTAAATAAGTGACAGTAGCGGTTTGCCTCCAACCATGGGATGAGGTCCCTCTCACCCGCTCACCCGATCTCGTCCGCAACACTGCCCCCATGGACCAGGCTCGACCCGACTTGCACTCCTTGCATACCACCGCACACTGGTGAGCCTTGACCCGGGTATGCACTTGGTCCGATTACTCGACCGACTGTGGCTCTAGGCAAGCGAGACTGAAATAGAAAGAAAGAAAGAGAGGAGAGTTGTGCGGGGTAAGGGGTGTTTTTTCTCTTGGAAGATTGGCTCTGACATTTAGCCGGATTCAAAAGAGAGTCATAGGGCTAAAGGAAGAAGAGATAGAGAAGAGAAGAAGTGAAGGCATAAGCTAAAGGGGCAAAGAAGAGATGAAGGACTAAGGAAGAAGAGGGATTGCTGAACTAAAGGCCTGAGAAGAATAGAAGGAGGAGAAAAGCAGAGATAGAGAAGAAGAAGAAAGGAAGAATCAGAGAAAGAGAAAAAGAAAAGAAGTAAACAGACAAAAGAAAAAGAGGACTGTAGGAAAAGTCATTTAAGACGTTTGATTGCAATATTAGACATCTGATTTCATATTCCCTCCTTTAGTACATTTGAGTAACTATTCTATGTATTAGAGTTATAATTGGTGATTCACATCACGATTATTTTTTCTATAACTCTTTTCACTCTTCATATGCTTATATGCTCTACATGGCAAATTGGTTTTTGAGTAATATTCTGTGTTCAAATTACATTAATTGTTGAGATTAGTGCGTGAATTCCATTTGCTCCTTGTGTTCGACCTCGGAATCTTTTCGAGTAATAGAAAGTGTGTTTATTTTGAAAGTGATTTTGACTATACTGCAATGCGACACTTCTAAACATCGATCTCACCATGCAAACATTATAGCGCCATTGCCGGGGAGCAATGTGCAATTCACCGCTATTCTCTACATTATTGGATTATATTTGAGCACTGACTTGCCCTATTTGCTTTATTTTGATTTTGTGAGGTACTTCATGAGAAGATCTTCTGTGCAAATCAACCATTCCAGTGTAGGTAAGTTCTCTATTTCTTCCCTAATCAACCACCTAATCTTGGGAAGACAAAGAGGAAATAATCAATTTGGAATCACCTGCCTTATTTTTCATAGTAATTATCATTTGAAAGGAAAGTTTCCTGATTTGCGATTTTTTTTCTTGAAATAGAAAGCAAAGCTATTGTCTTACGATAGCAATCCAGAGCAGTATATTATATAAACAAGTAAGAGGAATTACAAAAGAGATCCCCACATATGTATAAGGGACCAGCACTCTCTTACAATTCTTTCATAGCACATCGGTCTCTCCTGCAAAATTCTCTCATTTCTCTCTTTCCACACACACCTGAGAGTGACAGCCATGCGCACATGTGGCTTCTCTCTCAAACCAAACCCATGCAAGATGGAATCCCAATCTAGTAGCGGCTCTTGACATGTCCTCCTCCAAATAGCATCAGTGATTAGACAAGAAGAGAAGATATGATTTGCATTGTCGGCATGCATCCCACATAAGTAACAAACATGATGATCAGTTCCCAACCTTCTATGTCATAGATCACCTATGATCAATCCATCTCTCCAACATAGTTAAAGAAATATTTATACCTTAAGGGGAATTTTCAGAAGCCAAATCTTCTTGTCAATGAAATTGCAGCTCCACCCACTTTCATGGTTTAAGATTCTGCTGTAGCCACTTTGCACATTGTAAACACCGTCCCAAAGGTACTTATCCTCCACTCCAATCCTCGGCCTAAATCTCTCAAGGCCTGAGAGCAGCTTCCTCCTTTCTTCCCACAATCAAGTACCCCTCCTGTTGGAATCCTCCTCATTCAGATTCCAGCTGCAACTGCTGCAAGACCAGAACCTGTTGATAGTAGCTTCCTTATCAGATGTTGTAGCAAAGGCCCTTGGATAGTGTTCCTTCAGGACACCCAACATTGACCAACCCTTCTTCCAGAAGCTGAAGGTCCTGCCATCCCTAAGAGCCGGCTGCAGCAGGTGGAAGTGATCAGCCAAAGCTCTCGTCATTGATTTCTAGAAAGGAGATGGTCTGCTGGGTTGTAGCCTGGACAGTACACTGTTGGAAGCACCATAGCTATCTCTGATCTGGGCAGTCCATGGTTTGAATTCTCCTTGCAAGAGTTTAACTACCCACTTAAGTAGCAAAGCATCATTAAAGTGTTTCAGAGACTTAATCCCAAGTCCACCCCTATCTTTAGGTTGGCAGATTTGCTCCCATTTGAGTGGCTGTAGGAATCTGCGCTCATGTTTTTCTCCCTTCCAAAAGAACCTTTTTCTTAATACATCCAGCCATTTCCAAATGGAATTAGGTGCTTTAAATATGGAAAAGTAGAAAATAGGGATGTAGGTGATCACAGAGTTGAGCAAGATAAGTCTTCTACCTTTGGAGAGGAAACTGCTATGCCAGCCATCCAATTTCACTGAAATTTTGTCAAAGGGGCAGCTCCAATCTCTCTTTTTCATTCTAGAGCATCTCAAAGGCAACCCCAGGTATTTAATAGGAAGACTGATGTAGGGGGTCCCCAAAACAGTAGCTAAAGCACCTTGCTCCTCCTCAGGTAAGCCAAAGCAGACCAAACTAGATTTATCCCTATTAAGCCTCAAGCTAGAGAGCTCACCAAAGATATTGACCATATGATACAAGGCCAGTCCTTCATCCATAGAACCCTCCACAAAAAAAATTGTATCATCCGCATATTGATGAATGGGAGCCAAATTACTCCTGTAAGACAGTGAGGACCCTCTAATAAGACCTGCTTCCACAAGCTTACAAGAATACCAAGCCAAGTTGTCAACTACCAGGTTGAAAATCAGAGCTACCAGGGGACATCCTTGCCTGATTCCACATTGGGGCTGAATCCAAGAACCACAGGGTTTCCCATTTATCAAAGGGGTGAAAGAGGTAGTGGTGTTACATCTTTTCACCCATTGAATCCAAATAGGGGGAAAGCCTCTTCTTTTAAGCATTTCCCAAAGATAGGGCCAGCTGATGGAGTCATAAGCTTTGTGGAAGTCTGCCTTCCATAGAAAAGCCTTACATTTTCTCTTGTGCCAACCACAAATCATCTCTTGGGCCATGATAAAGGATTCTTGTAGGGATCTGCCAGGGAGGAAGGATGATTGAACAGGGTGGATCAATTCATGTAAAATAAGCCTCAATCTATTTGCCAAGACCTTGCTAATCACTAAGTATAAAGAGTTAGAGAGGGCAATAGGTCTAAACTCCTGAAATGATTCAGCTCTTGGAGTCTTTGGCAAAAGAAAAAGATAGGATCTATTGATTCTTTCAAAGCCAAAGTTAGCACTCTCAAACTCTCTGATCACTTCCATTACCTCAATGCCTACAATATCCCATAACTCTTTCTAAAAGAAAACTTGGATCCCATCAGGACCAAGTGATCCTTCACAATTTAGATCATTGATGGCCTTCAAGATTTCAGCTTCAGACACAGATTCAATCAGGCTGGACCCCTGAGTCTCTGTAATTCTAGGCATATCACTAGCTGCCATCCTCCAATAGCCCCTACCAGCAGCTCTTGAAGACTCCTTGAAATACCTGACAGCCTCAGCTCTGATATCAAAACTAGAGGTAACTCTTTGCCCCTCTTTAACAATAGATGAGATCAGATTAACTCTTCTCCTAGAGCTGGCAGCCAAGTGGAAGAATTTAGTGTTTGCATATCCCTCACATAGCCACAGGTACCTTAACCATTCCCTCCAATCCATCTCCAGCTTCAGGTCTTCTTCAGCCACCACCTCCTACCACTTCTTTCTGTCAGCAGTATCCTGCTCAGACAACTGAGCAAAGGCTTCCTTGGCATCCAGTTCTTGAATCTTCATCAAGGCCTCGACGTTTCTGATGCCTGAGGCGAGAGATTACATCACCATATTCCTTTAACATTCCTTTCAAAGCCAAAATATTGGAAGCAAACTTGAAGGTAGCTGGGCCCTCAACCTGCTAGGCCCTCCACCAACCAGCAAACATATCTCTGAAACCTAGTTCCTTCAGCCATGACTTCCTAAACTTGAAGTAGGATCCAGCTAACACCTGTTCCCCATTGTCCCAGACCAGGTGTGTAAGGTCAGAGAAGGGATGTTCAAGACAACAAGCAAAGGACAATTGGAAGAGATCCAATAGCCCAGCATTGCCAAAAAACCTATAAATCTTGGACATGAGTCTACTACCATTCCTCCAAGTAAATTCAGAGCCCGAGGAGGGAAATTCACACAAGCCCAAAGTTTGGACCATCAACTGGAAGCCAGTGGCAGAGCTATCCACCACACCATTGGGTCTGTCACTCCCGACCAGAACACAATTGAAGTCCCCTCCAACAAGCCAGACCACCCCATTCAGAAAATCTGCAGCAAAATTCCAATCCTCCCATAGCTCCTTTCTCTTGCTAGGGTCACTAGGACCATACACACCTGTCACAAAGGATCATTGTTCCCCTGTCCTCTTTTGAACCTGCAAGTCAATAGATGCCTAGCCAAAGAAGCCTCCTCCAAATGCAGCACATGATTCTTCCACCATGCGGTAATTCCCTCAGATCTGCCATTAGAATTGATCACCACAATGTCATTTGCAAGACCAGCTCTCATCTCCACCCACGCCCTGTCAGATTCACTATCAATATGTATCTCTTGGAGGATGGCACAATCAATCTCCCATTCTTGCAAATATCTAAGCAAGGACCCCCTCGTACACACATTCCAAGTAAGAATCCTCATTTGGACGTCTGACCTATCCCCTTCTTAGCAGTAGAGGCTTTGCCAACCTTCATCACAGCTGCAATGATAGACTCATCAACCATTTGTGTAGGAGTATGTCTTCATAGCCTCAGCTTGTATGGAGGTTTCCCAAGACCAGGGGTAGAAGGATTCTTAGACTTCAGGTGCAAATCATCAGCCATAGGAGAGCTATACTACAAATCAAAGGAGTTCACAGGGCGATCTACCATATTAGAACCAACAGGAGCACTGGTAGGGGAAGTCACTACTTTGAGGTCCTCGCCCACAACTTCATTCATTACATTTACCCCCTCCCCTTCTTTATCCACCACTGCAGAATCATTATGGATCAGGGTTATCCCACCCCCATCCTCCATAGTTTCAATCATCACCTCCTCAACCCTCAAGCTCCCCATTCCATCTTCCATTTCCACACATTTAGTGTGTTCGGCCACCAACACCTGATTAGTACAATTTGGTTGTAAGGAACCTACTCTAGCTCGCAGCACCTCAGCATAAGAGAGGGGGTGATGACTCGGCTCCATACCCCTGTTCGCCACATGAAACTCTAAGAGGAGCATCCAAGAGCTTCCCCCATGTAGGTTCCCCACTTGGAAGGGTGAGATCAGCGTGACAAAAAAAATGCAGAATTGAAATATAAAGCAATCTCATAAAAATCAATCGCACAATGTACACAGGTATTTTTAGGTGGAAACCCAAACCGGGTGAAAACCACCACCTAACCCTCTCGAGTTAGGATTTTCCGATCAACCAAGTTGATCAAAATCCACTAAATGAATCACTTTAAACGAGGGTGATTCAACCTCAGTACAACCACGCTACAAGTACGAGGGTAGCGTTCCTCAACCCCTTCTCTCCACGAGAAGGATTTTGTCCCACGAAGGAGACGGGAATTCGCAAAGCGAATACCCAACCAAAAGACAAAGGTAAAATAAACAATAAACCTATAGAGCCAACAAAGTAATAAACCTACGCTTCTATAGGATTTAGGAAACTCCCCTTTGCTAGGAGTGCGTCGACGATGACGCGGTGCGTGAGCCACGCGACGGCGCAACTTCGCTCTCGTGAACAACAGCGGGAGAGCGGGTACACAACGGTTGGATGCTCTCAAGATGTAGAACTTGAGCTTAGAGAGCAAGAGCTTCTTGGACACAAGAGTGTGAGAGTGTATAGCTAAGTGTGTCTTGTGTCTTTCTTAGTGTGTGTCTTATGTTGCAAGGGTTCCCCTCTATTTATAGAGGCCTTAGGAAGGCTTTGGAAGGCTTAAGAAAGGTTCTATAGCCGTTGGGAGCAAAGCCCAAGAGAATCAGGCCGAAATCAGGACAATGATTACACTTGACAGGGTTATCAGACGTCTAAATATGGTATCAGACATCTGGAAGGCCACTTTAAGATGTCTGATTTCAAGGTCAGACGTCTGATTCTATGCGGGTTTCTCCCTGACTTGGATCAGATCTAAACAGGGTTTTTGTGCAAGTCCATCAGACGACATACAGGACGTCTGGCACTATGTCTGGACGTCTGGAAACCTACTTTTACTGTGGGAATTGATTTCCAAACGTTGCAACGGCTAGAAAATCTCTGAGAAGAGATTTTGGGTCAGCCGACGCAAAACGGTCATTTATCAGACGTCTGGACAGTCCTATGGACGTCTGATAAGGCTCTAACGGTCATATCTGGAGTGTCTGCTAAGCCAGCCAACGGTCCACTAATTGGACGTCTGGCAAATCCATCAGACAACTTCTAAGACGTCTGCTCTAAGGTCTGGACGTCTGATTTCATCAGACAGAACTAACTATGTCCAGCCTAACAGTTATCAGACGTCTGAAACAACAGTCAGACGTCTTAAAATACATTATCAGACGTCTGATTTGAGAATTAGACATCTGGAAAGTCTGTTTGAACCCTATATTGGTTTTCTAGGTATTCTACAGAAAACCTAAGTATCTTAGGGTTATGCCGGTGTTCCTAGGACTACTGTTAGGGTTCTTTGAGGCTCTTTAACATGAAATATCTAAGGAAATAAAGAGCAACAAAAGAAACGAAAAATACAACAGGTACAAAAGAAGGAAATCTATCCTATTCTTCATTTCCTTCCATCTTCAATCTTTCACTCCACGTGAACCTCCTCTGTTTTCCGTCAAGCTCCTCCAATCCGTCCTGGATGCGAGCTCGAGTTCCGTCTAAACATGTCCACATTTGCAATTGACCTGAAATCTAGGACTCAAATTGCAAATGTTAAATAACACGTGTTTTGTTATCATCAAAATAAATGATCGTGGTGCTTTAGCACCAACAATCTCCCCCTTTTTGATGATGACAAAACCGTAAATAATAATGCAGAAAATCCTCCCCCTTTTTGACATTATCAAAAAGGTTTGATTGATTTTAAATTTCCTATAATTCCCCCTTAAAACATGCTCTTCTATGAACAAAGGTAATATTCTCCCCTTTTTGTAACAACAAGATAGCTATTATTTTTCTTCCCCTTACTAAAGGAAATTTAGCTACCTTATTTCTCCCCCTTAAAAATTGACAATTTGCTCATAAAATTTTTAACTCCCCCTATCTAAATGCTACTGATAAAAAGATAGGGTAAAGGGTTTTACCTCACCTACCATGGCCAATAAAATGGCCCGAATGGTGGTGGTGGATGCCACATTGGATGGGGCTCCCATCCGTAGCTTGGAGGCCCGGGCATTGGCGCCGGTCTCCAATCTGGTGGTCGACGTGCGGCGGGTCCGTCGTTTGTTCGCCGTGTTGTCGGTCTTCTTGTTCTCCTCCTTGGTCTACTCCTTAGTTCTCCTAACTCGAGTTGACCAGCCTTGAGTTTGTAGGTCCAGTCCTGTGTATTGTAGTTATCCCTGAATCCTACAAAACAAGATTCTAATTCTTTTTTCGGTATCCAAGTGGGCTTGGATCCGGATTTGTTAGAGGGTCTCCTTGATGGAGATCCTTTCTCAACCTTAGGGCTATAAAACTTGTCTACTTTGTTGATTAATTTGTTAGAATTTTCCCTAAGACATGCAATTTCTTTTTCTATAATGTTCATTTTAGTCTTTAAATATGAAATTTCTAATTTTAGACTAACATTTTCCTCAATCAATTTATTATTTTCATTGATGAGGTTATGCTTATCTAATAATAGGTTATCATCCTTAGGACTAGCTTCTATGTCCTTAAGTTGTTTTTCTAACCTATCATTTTCATTTTTAAGAAAACTAAGTTTCTTCTTAATACTTTTATTTTCTATCCTAGGTGATTTACTAATCTCAAAAAGTTCATTAAAAGCTTCTTGAAGATCGAGATTTACCTCGTTGTCTGAGTTGCTTTCGCTTTCGCTGTCGCTTCCTCTGGCCATGAAGCCGAAGCAAGCGGTTTCTTCTTCTATGGCCTTTTCTTCTTCTTCCTCCAAGCTAGTATCGTCCCAAGTGGCTTGGAACGCCTTCTTTTTCTCCTGTTTGAGAAGAGGGCATTCTGGTCGCAGATGCCCTTTCCCGTTGCAGTGGTAGCAACGTCTCGGACTTTCCTTCTTCTCCTTTTTCTTTTTCTTTAATTCCCTACAAAACTTGGAAAAATTTTTAAGTAAAATTCTAAAGTCTTCGTCGTCGGAACTTACCTCGCTATCCGACGCAGCTCTGAAGGCGAGAGTCTTCTTTGGTTTAGGCTTCGGTGTATCCTTCTTCTTCTGCTTCAACTTAGTCTCGTAGGCCATCAGATTGCCTAGGAGATCTTCCATGTTGAGCTCCTCCATTTCGTTCACCTCCTCGATGGCGGCGACTTTCTGTTCCCACTCTGGTCCAAGGGAACGAAGAAGCTTCCCTTGAAGCTCCCCCTTGATGAAAGTCTTTCCTAAAGCTTTCAAGTTATTTACAATGAGAGTGAACCTAGTGTTCATCTCACTTAAAGACTCGTTAGATTTCATTGAAAAAGATTCAAATTCTTGAGAAAGTAAATTAATTTTTGAGGTTTTTACCTTAGAGGTACCTTCATGAGTTACCTCGAGTGTGTGCCAAATCTTGTATGCGGTGGCACACTGCAAGATTCTATTGAATTCTTCCGAGCTGAGCGCGCAGTAAAGGGCGTTCATGGTCTTTGCGTTTAAAGAGAGCTCACGGATTTATTGCTGCGAGTAGCCTCCCACGGGTTTTTCTAGGATGTCGAAAGGCATCTCGCATCTGGCCCAGACCGTGAAGTCGGTGGCTTGAAGCCAGGTCTTCATCCGCAACTTCCAGTAGGGGTAGTTGCTCCCGTCGAAGAACGGCGGACGGGTTGTGGACTGCCCCTCGGAGATTTTGATCGATGATGTGCTTCCCTCCATTTGATCTCTTGCCGGGTTGTTACGCCGAAACAGCAAGACCTGCTCTGATACCAAATGAAATTGCACTAGAGGGGGGGTGAATAGTGAAATTATATAGTATTGTAATACAACAAATTCAATCACACAATATACTCAATTATTTTTAGGTGGAAACCCAAGATGGGTGAAAACCACCACCTAAGCCAATCTCTTGACTTAGGATTTTCGATCACAAGGTGATCAATCCACTAACCACACTACTTAAACGAGGGTAGTGTACCTCAATTACAATTCCCACCTCCGATCCCTAAACGGAGGTTTCTCTCTTCAAAATGAAGAGACGGGGACCCGACAGGCCGGATACCCAAAATACAGAAATTAACAAGTAAACATAACACCTATAGAGCACCCCAATAATTTAGTTGCTTTCTTATCTACTAAGCATGAAAAGAACTCCCTGATGATTTGCAGAACGGAGCAAGCCAGGAGTATGGATTTGCAATTTGATCAGAGTATTAGCACAGCACAAGGGCAAGATGGAGCTTAAAGTAGTGAGCAAGAGATTTTTCTAATCAAATTGTATCTCAAGAGGTGTGTGTTGCCAAAGAAGAGTTGTAGTCTATTTATAGGCAAGTTTGGAACCTTCAAGAACACTTGGGAGAGCTCTTCTAGCCGTTGGAGACAAATCCCAAGAGTTTAGGACGAAATCCACACAAAATCAGGGCAATGATGATTCTGACAGCAACATCAGACGTCAAATTATATGATCAGACGTCTTATAGGACGTCTGATTTTTACTATGGTCGTCTAATCTTGCAGGACATCCTTAATGGACTCTATTGGATCAAAAGAAGGACGTCTGATATTATGTCATAAGACGTCTGATTAGTTTACTGGACGTCTAATGAATGGTGCATTCGTTCCTGTTATCATCGGATCCAAACAGGGTTCTAGGTTTAGAGGATCAAACGTCGTTACAGACGTCTGAGGACATTACCAGACGTCTGGAAACCTAAATACTCTTCCTTCCTGCTTCTGCCAAACGATTATGTGGCCGTAGACAGATACGCACAGAAAATCATGGCCAACGGTTCAAAGGCAGACGTCTGTAAGTGTGTCAAGACGTCTTGAAATTGTTTTTGTCTACAAAAAGTCTAACGGTTAGTATGAGGACGTCTGGGTAAATAATCAGACGTCTGTGAACGGTTATCGACGTCTGAAAGTGAAGTCCTTCGACTGATGTTTATGAGGAGATGAACAAAGGCAGAAATATTTGAAATTAGACGTCTGATACACATGTCAGACGTCTTATGGTGGAAAATCAGACGTCTTGACTTTGTCCTGGACGTGTGATAAAAGTATAAGAGTTGGGTTTTTGTTTCTAATTTATCCTAAGTGTAGAGAGCCTAAGTTAGCTATTTATAGGTTATGTTTGGGGGCTCTTTACAATATTTCTAGACTCAAATAAGATGAAAATTACAACCTTTGAAAGTTTACATGAAAAAAGCCTAAGACCTAATACTTATGCTACTCGTCTTCACGCTTTTAATCTCCTGTCTTGGAAAGCTTTTTGAAATCCTGCAAATATGTTATTATAGAGAGAAAACAATATGCTACGCTTTATTTATTATTTCAATTTCTACATTTTGTAAAATCATCAAAATATTATATATGCTCCGAAGAAGAAGAGGAGGAAACAAATGAAGAAACGGCATGCTTGGGACTAATGGCAACAAATGATGGTTCCGAGTCTGAATCTGAGGAACCTGAGGTAAACCCCTACTCTTTGGATGAATTACAAGATGCCTTTGATTCATTATATATAGATCTTAAGAAAACTAAAACCCAAAGCAAGGCTTTAAAAGAAGAAAAGTTAGAAAATAAGAGATTAATCAATGATCTTGAAGAAAAGAATCTAATTCTTACAAAAGAAACCACTGCTTTAAATATGCAAATAAGAAATCTAATGATTGAGAAAGAGTCGTTAACAAATGATTTGTATACAGCAATGAGTGAACAAAAATTTTTAGATAGAGAAGAATTACTCGACAAAATCCATGTGCTTGAAAAATCAAACTCTTTTAAAAAGGATGAAAATGGCTTACTTAGAGTAGAAATTAGGGCATTAGAAGATAAACTAGATATAATGAAAATAGAGATAAATCATCTCAAAGAAAAGTCAAACCAACTTCTTGAGGACCTAGCCAAATTTACAAAGGGGAAAGATAACTTAGACAAACTCATTGCCCATCAAAAACCTTCCTCAAGTAAATTTGGATTAGGCTTTTATGAGGCTAGTCAAAGTGAGCCGAAAAAGGACCCTCCTCTAAAGGAGAACACTAACAAATACGGATCCACTTTACAATGGATACCGAAAAGACAACTCTCACTTTGTTTTGTAGGGATGAAAGGACATCATAATGTCAAAAATTGGATATACAAAATGAATGATGGACGACTCAAATTAGAAAGACCTATAGAAACACCAAGTTACCATCGAAGATCTCTTGTAGGAGGAAGAAGGTCTACAAGGAGGAAGACAAGGAGACCACCACCACCAAGGAGGCCGATGGGTGATGGACTCCGGATGCTCCAAACATATGACAGGAGACAAGCGCCTATTTTTGGACCTCCAACCTACGGATGGAGGAACAGTTACATTTGGCAACAACCACAAGGGCCATATTATTGGCCTTGGTAAAATAGGTAACCCTCTCTCTCCCATCTCAAATGTTTCTCTAGTTAAAGGACTAAAACATAATCTTTTAAGTGTAAGTCAAATATGTGATAAGGGTTTTAAAGTAGTGTTTACTTCTAAAATGTTTGAAATTATGCATGCATTAACCAATGAAACCCTCCTTAAGGGAACTAGATTTAAAGACATTTATGTCGTAGAATTTGATAAAAATGGCACTTATGAATGTCTTATAGCAAATGATGAGTTAAGTATATGGCATAAAAG
This sequence comes from Thalassia testudinum, assembly GCA_037157565.1. NCBI lineage: Eukaryota > Viridiplantae > Streptophyta > Magnoliopsida > Alismatales > Hydrocharitaceae > Thalassia > Thalassia testudinum. The sequence continues at coordinate 20,347,874 of JAZHRO010000063.1, forward strand.
ACTAGGACATGTTCATATGAAGCTGGTTCAAAAATTAGCTAAACATGAACTAGTCCGAGGTCTTCCTAAAAGAAAATTTTTAAATGAGCTTATTTGTGATTCATGTAAATTAGTTAAGATTATAAAATCTAGTTTTAAAAGCAAAGAAGTTATATCCACATCAAGACCTTTAGAACTACTTCACCTAGATCTGTTTGGACCAACAAAATATGAGAGCCTCAGTGGATGCAAATATTGCCTTGTAATTGTAGATGATTTTTCGAGGTTTTCATGGGTCTCCTTCTTGAGATCTAAAGAAGGAGTGTTTTCCGTCTTTTCTATTTTTTGTAGGAAAATTCAAACTGAAAAAGGCTACCAAATCACTCGTATCCGTAGTGATCATGGGGGCGAGTTTGAAAATTCCTTGTTTGATGATTTTTGTCAAGAGCATGGTATTGCTCATGAGTTCTCTTTTCCTCGAACACCTCAACAAAATGGGGTGGTTGAGAGAAAGAACCGTACTCTTCAAGAGTGTGCTCGAATATTGCTCATAGACTCGGGGTTACCGAAGTACTTTTGGGCTGAGGCGGTTAACATGGCTTGTTACGTGTTAAATCGCACCTTAATTCGATCCGGATTGCGAAAAACTTGTTTTGAACTATACTATGGGAAAATACCCAAAATTAGTTATTTTAAAGTTTTTGGATGTCGATGTTTTGTCATGAATACCCGCTCTAATTTAGATAAATTTGATGCCAAAGGTGAAGAAGCCATCTTTATTGGTTACTCCTCACGTAGTAAGGCATATCGGGTTTTTAACACGACCACATTAATAGTGGAGGAAACCCTTCATGCCTCCTTCGATGAATCTCCTCATTCCTCCATTGACCGAGTCAATATGGATGATGAAGATGATTCTACTATTGATGTGTCTAACATTCCAAACTCCAATATCCATAATCTTCCAAAAGATTGGATATATCAAAGGGATCATCCCGAAAGTCAAGTCATTGGAAGTGTTTCTGATGGCGTTAAAACCCGATCTCGTTTTAGTTGCACCTTTGGTCTCTCCGCCTTTGTATCTCAAGTTGAACCGAAGAGTGTCGAGGAAGCATGCTCCGAAGAAACTTGGATGATGGCCATGCAGGAGGAACTCAACCAATTCCAAAGGAATGAAGTTTGGGATCTAGTACCTAAGCCTGAAGGGCAAACGGTAATAGGTACCAAATGGGTATTCCGGAACAAGTTGAATGAATCCGGTATAGTTATTCGAAATAAGGCTCGGTTGGTAGCACAAGGGTACAACCAAGAAGAAGGAATTGATTTTGATGAGACCTACGCTCCCGTAGCTCGACTCGAATCAATTCGCATGCTTCTTGCTTATGCCGCCTTTCTTGGCTTTAAACTCTTTCAAATGGACGTTAAGAGCGCGTTTCTTAACGGATTCATTAAGGAGGAAGTTTTTGTAAAACAACCTCCTGGTTTTGAGTCTCATGATAAGCCTCATTTTGTCTACAAATTAAACAAGGCACTATATGGTCTAAAGCAAGCTCCTAGAGCTTGGTATGAAAGGCTCAAAGACTACTTGTTAAATGCAAAATTCTCTATAGGGGAAGCTGATTCCACATTATTCATTAAAAGAAAAGGAAAAGACATTTTATTAGTTCAAATATATGTAGATGATATTATATTTGGTGCTGCTAATGAATCTATGTGTAGAAAGTTTTCAGAAATTATGCAGGAACAATTCGAAATGCGTTTGATGGGTGAACTCAAGTTTTTCTTGGGCTTGCAAATCACTCAGCTCGAAATTGGAACCTTTGTGTGTCAATCTAAATACACAAAGGAGATGTTGAAGAGATTTGATATGAACAAAAGTAAAGGGAAGAACACTCCTATGAGTGTCACAACTTCCTTAGACTTGGACGAATCAGGTACTCCCATAGATCAAAAGCTCTATCGTAGCATGATTGGATCTTTACTGTATTTAACTTCCAGTAGACCTGATATTTTGTTTAGTACCTGCTTATGCGCTAGGTTTCAATCAAATCCTAAACAATCACACCTAAATGCTGTAAAACGAATATTTAGATATCTAGTTGACACATCTGATTATGGCTTATTCTACCCTAGGAGCCCACAATTCAACTTAGTTACATATAGCGATGCGGACTACGCAGGTAGCCGCACTGATAGGAAGAGTACTAGTGGGACGTGCCAATTCTTAGGCGAATCACTAGTCTCTTGGTTCTCAAAGAAACAATCTAGTGTAGCTTTATCAACTACAGAAGCTGAATACATAGCCGTTGCACTAGAATGTTCCCAAGTGCTTTGGATGAAAAGTACTTTGAAGGATTTTAAGTTGATATTTAATAAGATAAAAATATTATGTGACAATACTAGTGCTATCAACCTCTCGAAAAATCCCGTACATCACTCTCGCACAAAACATATTGATGTTCGACATCACTTCCTGAGAGACAATGTACTTAAGGGAGAAATTGAAGTTGAATTTATTTGTACTGAACTGCAATTAGCTGATATTTTCACTAAACCTTTGAATTATGATCGCTTTAATTATATACTTAGGAAACTAGGCATATGTAAGCTAAGTGATATTTGAAGAATTTAGTGATTTAATGGAACCTCTTTTGTCATGAGCATAGATTGAACCTTGATTTCACTAAGCCTTCATTCAAACATCCAAATGCACACTCTGTCCAATCTCAGACGTCTGATTAAATAATCAGACGTCTTATACATTAAAATTCGTCGTCCAAACATCTGGGACAGACGATGATTTTATATAACAAAACAGTCATATCAGACGTCTGGTACACCACACAGACGTCTGAAATGTCGTCCAAATGTGTTGACAGACGTCTATCTCGGAGACAGAACATGTACTGCCTGTCGGACGTCTGAATATGTGGTTAGACGTCGTAGCGATCGTCTGACAGGAAAAGTGGACGACCCTGTAACTTTAAACGAAAATCCAGGAAGGTCTGTCTGCAGAAATCGGACATCCAATATTAAATTTAGACGTCTTCATTGCCGTCTGAGTAAGAAATCAGACGACAACCTGGAGAATAAATCTTTTTGCTGGGGAGGATTCCTGCAGAAATCAGACATCTATATTAGAATTAGTCGTCTGATTATTCGTCTGATGAATAAAACAGACGTCTCCCTGAAATGGGCTAAAATCCCTCTGGCAAATCCCGACGTCTGACATCGTTGACAGACGTCTGATCGGGGAAAAATCTACGCGTCGCGGCTTTTCTCTGGACGGTTTGAAATGCAAATCTCCCCAACTTCAGGGGGAGACTTGCTCGGTGACCTTGGGATATAAGATCCCCTTCGCAAAGGTCCCACTCTCCTGTCCAAAATCCCTACCCCACACAAGATCTGCGTGCCTCTCTCCCTCACACCCGACGACCCACAGCAGCAGTTGGCGAAGTTCTGCTCGCAGCCAGACGACCGTCGCGCCTCTTCGACGACTGACGGAACTGCTGCTCCTCTGCGCGCGTCCTCCCTGCCTCTCGACCGCGCATTTGGAGGCTTCCCTCCTCCCGTGGGTATATCCTCTCCACTCCTAGGGCGCCTCCATGATCTTTTACCCATGACCTTGCAGCATCCTGTAGCATCTAGTTCTCCTTCTTGATTCACTTGACCTACATGTGCATTTCATATCATTATCAGCCTTAGAACCCTAACCCTTGGTCAAGAAAACCCTGTTAGCCCTAGCTGCATCTTCCATGGCAAGGGTATTACCTCATGAGGATCAAGCCGACATTTTAGTGGCTTGCATCGAAAGGTATATTGCCACAACTACATGGCAGGTTGTATTGCCTCAAGGCATACTGCCACATATTTTTTCATGATGATTGCAGTGTTTGAAACTATGTTTTGGGTGAATGCTGTTTGGTTGAATGGTTGTTTCTTTTTTGCAGGTATTCTATCCTCAACGCACCACTCATTTTTCCTAAACCGAACCACCCATTCCACCAAATATGCCTCCCCGTAGGAAGCAAGTTGAGGGATCTTCCAGTTCCTCTTCCACTTATTTGGCAGATCAATTGCGGGGTGACATCGCTAGGCAGCGATTTCATCGTTTCGCGAATGCCAAAGTTAAATGCCCTTATTTTATTGTTTGGAATGATTTTGCCCATTTGAACCTTCGGGAACACTTCCAAACTCTCCATCTTTTCCAATATTTTGACCGTCAATTCCACTCCGGCATTGGAACTCTTGGTGTGTTCCCTGATCTTTGCCGTCTCTTTTATGCCAACATCGTTGAGGACTACAGCAACGATGAACTTGAACTCCATACCCGCCTATTTGGTCGCGAAATATACATCACATCCGAAACTATCTCCGACCTTCTAGCCATCCCCAATGAGGGAAATGATTTCAATGACATTCTGAGGCAATACGACCCAGAAATCATCAATCAAGAGTTAGTTCTCCCAGAAAAATATGTTGAAAACCTTGGCACTCTACCGTGCAAAAATCTCAAACCCCTTCCACGTCCACTCTCTCGCATTTTTGGGTGGGACCTCCTAAACAAATTGGGAGGTTTTGATTACATCTCACGCCAACACAAGGCGCTCCTTTTTGCGGCCGTTCGTCATATTCCTTTCAATTATTGCCGCCTCATTGTTCGCGTCATGAATGAGGACCATGGGGCATCACTTCCGTTTGGGTCTATTCTATCCAAAATCTTTTCATCCCATCGGATTTCCATAACTGACCAAGCAGTTGACAAGAAAATTGAGCCTTACAACCGGGCCACAGCCGCCAAGATGCATATACTTAGAGAACATCTTGAGCCCGCCGACAAACCCATGGAAGAAGAGCCCCTTCCACCCTTTCCAGACTTCCATGAACCACGGCCCCTTCAAATAGAAGCTCCCCGCTCGAGCTTTGATGAAGCATGGGATCCAGCCACTGATTCCCTCCCCTCCGGCATCTCCCTCCTGCTGCGTCGAACCGGCGAGATGTACACCTACATGGGAAGCATGCGACGCGACATCGACGAACTTAGATCAGATGTTCAAAATTTGCAGATAGGACAAGGACCCGTTCGTCGCCGCCGCCGCCAAGATCAAGAAGAATAGTTTTAGTACTTCTATTTTTCTATCTTTTATTCTAAGTTTGTATTAAGGGGCCTTGACCCTGTACTTAATATTTTTGGGAACAAATAGCTAGTCCATGCTTAAATATTTCTATTCCTAATAAATTTTCCTTAATGCCTTGTCATCTTTTAAACATGCAATTTTAGTCACGCACTCTACTTTGTAGATATCACTCTTGTAGTTTGGATTTTGACTCCCTTTAAACAACCCTTCATGATGATATTCAAAAAGGGGGAGAAGAATGTAGGTAAGAAATTAAGGAATAATATAAAAACAACCTTCTAAAATAGATAAAGGCTATCAAGTACAACCTTTAGGGGGAGGAAAGAGGAACCTACAGCTATATTTTGAAAATCATCAAAAAGGGGGAGATTGTTAGTTCAACCACTCATATATAATATTTTGATGATTTTACAAAATGTAGAAAATGAAATAATAAATAAAGCATAGCATATTGTTTTCTCTCTATAATAACATATTTGCAGGATTTCAAAAAGCTTTCCAAGACGGGAGATTAAAAGCGTGAAGACGAGTAGCATAAGTATTAGGTCTTAGGCTTTTTTCATGTAAACTGTCAAAGGTTGTAATTTTCATCTTATTTTAGTCTATAAATATTGTAAAGAGCCCCCAAACATAACCTATAAATAGCTAACTTAGGCTCTCTACACTTAGGATAAATTAGAAACAAAAACCGAACGCTTATACTTTTATCAGACGTCCAGGACAAAGTCAAGACGTCTGATTTTCCACCATAAGACATCTGACATGTGTATCAGACGTCTAATTTCAAATATTTTTGCCTTTGTTCATCTCCTCATAAACATCAGTCGAAGGACTTCACTTTCAGACGTCGATAACCGTTCACAGACGTCTGATTATTTACCCAGACGTCCTCATACTAACCGTTAGACTTTTTGTAGGCAAAAACAATTTCAAGACGTCTTGACACACTTACAGACGTCTGCCTTTGAACCGTTGGCCATGATTTTCTGTGCGTATCTGTCTACGGCCACATAATCTTTTGGCAGAAGCAGGAAGGAAGAGTATTTAGGTTTCCAGACGTCTGGTAATGTCCTCAGACGTCCGTAACGACGTCTGATCCTCTAAACCTAGAACCCTGTTTGGATCCGATGATAACAGGAACGAATGCACCATTCAGTAGACGTCCAGTAAACTAATCAGACGTCTTATGACATAATATCAGACGTCCTTCTTTTGATCCAATAGAGTCCGTTAAGGATGTCCTGCAAGATTAGACGACCATAGTAAAAATCAGACGTCCTATAAGACGTCTGATCATATAATTAGACGTCTGATGTTGCTGTCAGAATCATCATTGCCCTGATTTTGTGTGGATTTCGTCCTAAACTCTTGGGATTTGTCTCCAACGGCTAGAAGAGCTCTCCCAAGTGTTCTTGAAGGTTCCAAACTTGCCTATAAATAGACTACAACTCTTCTTTGGCAACACACACCTCTTGAGATACAATTCGATTAGAAAAATCTCTTGCTCACTACTTTAAGCTCCATCTTGCCCTTGTGCTGTGCTAATACTCTGATCAAAGGGCAAATCCATTCTCCCGGCTCGCTCCGTTCTGCAAATCATCAGGGAGTTCTTTTCATGCTTAGTAGATAAGAAAGCAACTAAATTATTGGGGTGCTCTATAGGTGTTATTTTTACTTGTTAATTTCTGTATTTTGGGTATCCGGCCTGTCGGGTCCCCGTCTCTTCATTTTGAAGAGAGAAACCTCCGTTTAGGGATTGGAGGTGGGAATTGTAATTGAGGTACACTACCCTCGTTTAAGTAGTGTGGTTAGTGGATTGATCACCTTGTGATCGAAAATCCTAAGTGAAGAGATTGGCTTAGGTGGTGGTTTTCACCCATCTTGGGTTTCCACCTAAAAATAATTGAGTATATTGTGTGATTGAATGTGTTGTATTACAATACTATATAATTTCACTATTCACCCCCCTCTAGTGCAATTTCACCCCATACCTGAGAATCATCCTATTAGGAATAGATCCAGCCCTGAAGACATCCACCCTCACCTTCAGAACAATGGCATCTCCTTCTATGAGACCAACTTTAGTATCCTTAGCCACAGATGCAAACCCAACGACCATATTTTCCACCATCGCCCTAGACCTCAGATGTAGAGGCAGTCTTTTGATCTCAAGAAAACCAGACCAGGGAATAGCTCGTTGAGGGGGTCGCTTAGGCAAGGATCCATCAAAAGGGGATACCAAATGCCACATCACTGACAATCCACACAAATTGCTAGTTTGAAAACATAGCTGCTCGACATCTACCACCCCCACATCAAAAAGCACAAATCGCGATGGAGAGATAACCACAATTTTCCAAGCATCAGTCAAGAGGGAAAGAGAGCTTACCAGTTGCCGAACTCTTTTCATGGATAGAGTACCCATCATCACTTCCCCAATCAAGGCTCCACGCAAGACCAACTCCGCCACCTTAATGTCCTCGCTCAGGGGAATCTCCACATCCATAGTGTCCCCCCGAAAGTTGATGGGGGGTGGAAGAGGCAACTGTGCCTCACCCTTAGGAAAGCAAGGTGTAGTGCACATCCTACCCCCAGGACCACCACTAGATGTCAGGCAGGAGTCCTGCTTGTGACCATAGCCCCCGCATGCCAGACAAAGCACCAGCCGATGGCACATCGTTGCCAAGTGCCCATGGAGCCGACATCTGAAACAGATCACTTCCCTACGGTTCCAACCCCAGCCACCATGAGAACCCCTCTTGTCTAGAGTCCCAACTCCACCAGACGCTTGGGCGCCTCACTTATTTCTTCTCGAAGACCGCGAATGCCATACCGCCCATCCATTAGAGCCGACGGCGCAGTCGTCGGGCCCCCTTAGGCGGCCATCCATCGTCGCTGAAGTTTCTCGCCCAGAGGAGAATTCAAATCGATCTGCATTTTTTTTTTTAAATCTCATTGAAGTTGAAGGGATTCTGTTTAGAGATCGTACCCCAAATTTCCTGTGCCTATTAGGGACTACACTTAATTTCTAATCTTCTTGGACTATGCACTTCTTATTTGAAGTCCAAGGAGAACATTTTTGAAGAGGAAAGAGGACTTCAAAATAAAGCCAATTTAGGGTTTCTGCATTAGGGTTTTGGAGTGCTAGTTCACATTGCCTACATAAAAGGAAACAAATCCACCAGCATTTGTGTACTACCTAAGCCCTTAATTGAAAAGATCTAATCAAGAAAACCCCAAAAATTAGGCTCTAAAATCACTTGAACCCTAAAATCCTTAGACCTAATAATATAGGAGTCAAATCAAGGTGATTTCTAGGTCTTGACCGAGAAGTTCATTTTGCCATCTTTATGGTAGGTCAGGCAAAGTTGGCCTACATTGTAGGCCAACCAACCTCCAAATTAGGTCACAAGTTAAATCAACTGCTAATTCAAGTGAAAACAAAGGCACAAATTAGGACATAAAACTGGTAGACTTAAGAGGTCAAGTTATCTATTCTGGTCTACCTGGACCCTCAATGACAAGGAAGGTTGGGTGGGGGAAACCCTGTAACCCGTAGGAGCACTATACCGTGTAGGGGTCTTTACGGGACTCTCATTTCCTGGCTGCCCAGGTAATTCTCAGGTGGATGACTTTTTGATCCAGAGGTATCATACGCCTTGAACCTCTGTAGTCATCCAAAAATCTTTGGGTGCCTTGATTGGGTCAATACCACATCCAGTCCCTCATCCCTTCTATTTAGAGCACACACACAGATTTTCTTGGGAATCTTTTTCAGATCTAATCTATTTCAATCTAGACATGAATTTTAATTCTACATCTTGATTCCATCATTTGATTCAAACAATGCAGCCTGGCTACTTAGGAAAACCATTGAAGAAACCTGTATCCCAAAGATCCATGAGAGACAGAATGGTCGAGGATGCCCTAAAATTTTATGACATTGATTACAAAACCTCAAAACCAATTGAAGACCTTCTGGTCAATGTATCGACAACAACCACCTTCATCATAAACTGTGCCCAATTATTATTAACAGAAGCAACAAATGGATCAACCCAGGATATTTTCATAACAGGATACATTGAGATAGAAAAATTGCATAACTTTGAATATCTCCAATGCATGACAAATTCTGTACTTTGGGAAAAACACCAAGATGATTTTGAAAAATAGGAAGAAATGATGAAATTGTTGAAACAAGTTATCGATAAAAAATACCCGTACATGCCCCAAACAGTTAATGAAACATCTTGGTATAATACTGAGGGTCAACATGATTTCCCAAATCCCAGGTTTGGGACACATGGTTTGTGGACTCCCAACCTAGATGGAATATGATATGGCTAATCTTGAAATAGGTTGGGAGGTCCTAATTGTTGGAGAACATGATTTTGAGCCAGCCCAAGAAAACCAAAACCTTGGTTCACCAAGCATAGAATTCTTATACTCCTGTAATAATAAGATTGAATCAGAACCTCTCGAGGGTGTAAATCCCACCCCTTACTCTGATAAGGTGACCCCCGAAGGCAATCTGACCTAGATTCTAGTAATTCAACCGACATCCTCAACCTAGAATCTAGGTCTGAATCTTCTTAGGATAATTACAATGCCCCATATGATGTAAATCAAAGTTTGAATTTGGATTATGATTCTATGCCTTTATTTGAGGAATGTACCTCTCCAACATCCTCAGAAATACAGATTGATTTTTCGGAAGTCATGCCAATCTACGATACATAAATCGAGGTGTTGGAAGGGTGGGGTTTTGATTGGGTCTTCCATACAAACCAAGAAATCGAGGCCAATCCTAATAGGGACACCTTTTTAAGCTCAGAATCTACGAATAGGCTAGACCCAAGTAAGGTTGCTGAGTCTACATCTTGTGATTTACTCTATGCTAGAACCTCTGATCTTGAATCAAATTCAGAACCTGATTCTCACAATTTCTCCGACGATTTTGAATCTTACTATGATTTTGGAGAACCATTGTTTCCTGACAACTACAAGCCAATCTACGACCTTAGCACAAATGATCCATTCTTCGACTCTGACTTTGAGGTCCCTAATTCTGAGATCACTGATTCAAAATCAGGTTCCATTGAGATGGAATCATTTCTTTTCAATCCTCAGGTTTAAAAAACAAAAAGTGGCGAGAGTGACTACAACTTAAAATTCGAATCTTTTCTTGACTCTGATTTTCTTCATCCTATAAACACTCTTTAGGCATTTACCTTTGAGTTTGATGGCTACTATGAGGACTCTCAAAATGAACCTAACTTTGAACACTTACTAGAAGAGCCCTCATACACAATTCTTATTGATGCCACTTCCTCTATATACACAGAACCTATTTAAACCCATTTTTAACCCCGACCCGCAACTGGACTCAATTTGTAATCTGATTCCTCCTTTACTGAACTGATTGCAGATGATTCTCCTCCACATTTTTATTTGGTTTCAGAGATTGATCAGACTACAAATCATGCTCCATCCTTCTCTAATCACTCCAGTAGGGTTCCTACATCCTCCACTGATTCTTTTTCATTTAAGGATCCCTACTCTGATCAAGCAGATTCGACTTAGCCAAAACTTAGCTATACACTTCCAAACCATTTCAAATTCCAAAGTATATGGTGGGTTCCACATCTCTTGATCTACATTTATCAACACACCAGATTGATTGGCTTTGGGCTACCTCACCAGCCTGTTGATCTAAACATGCACCTGGTTGGACCAACTAGGCTCTTAATCAAGGTGCTTATTCTATAAAACTCATTTGATTTGACCACTCCTGCTTCAAACCATTTCCCGCTCAGCTGAAGGGATTGAATTTAGTGCTTAACGGGAGGCAACCCGTCATTCCATGTTACGAACGGTCGCTCCAGACGTCTTTTAGGACGTCTGGGAGGTGGCCCAGACGTCATTCCAGATGTCTGGAATCACTTGCAGATGTCGTACTAGACGTCTGGGATCATTTCCAGACGTCTGGAAATCGGTTATTTTGGCACGCTGCTGTTCGTCTTCGCGCCTGAGCAGGTAGACCTGCATTTTCTCTCTCTCTCCCTCTTTTTCCCTCTCTCCTGCCACCGTAGACGTCTCGACCGTGTTCTCTCTCTCCTCCTCGCACGGCCTTAAAAGGGCCACGCCTCTCCCTAACTCCCGTCACCTCTGCCTCCTTTCTCTTGTCCTTCAGCCAGTGAGCGAGAGCGTGCGCGAGAGCGAGCGCGAGGGTGCAGCGGCGGCGGCGACAGCTGCGGCGGGTGAGGGAGGAGGTGCTGCCCGGGGGAGGAAGCGCTCGGCCGTGAGGGCGAGCTCACCGGGGCTGCTAGGGCCGGCCGGCGGTGGGCGTAGCGGGCGCGGAGCGACGTGGGGGGACTGCTTCGGCTCGAGCAGTAGGCGGAGCACTCGCAGCGCAGCCATGCGTCGCGAGCGAAGGGTGAGTGGCACCCTGGTTTTGGAAAATTTTCCAGAATCAGACGTCTGTGCTTCTAGCCAGATAACTGGAACGACGTCTGGAAGATTGTCCAGACATCAGAAAGGTGAGTTCTTCCATCTTCTTCCTTCCCTTCGATTGACCGTACTAAGAGAGAGAGCAAAAGGGTACGCGCAAGGTCAGAGATTCGCATCCAACACGAATCAGATGTCTGGCTCCAGTGCCAGACTATAGGAACGACTTCCAGACGTCCTGGGTGACCATCGGACATCTGGGAACTAGGGCAGACGCCCCCGTAGGCTTCTGGATGTCTGAGAGCCCACGCAGAGCGAGGTAATTCCCTGATCCACATTTTAGGATGTCTGGAAGAAGTTCCAGACATCTGATTTTACACTATTTCGTCATTTTCGACCCGTTTCGGGCCCGTTCGGGCTCCGTTTTCCACATTTCGAGTTGCTTTCTTTTCGGAATTACATCCTCTACCTGTCTACAGTAGCTGTATACTATTTTGAGAAGTTCCTTGTGTTTGATCCTTAAGATAGGACCCTGTTCCGTTACAATCTCGGGGGTCGCGGAGGCACGCGGGATTCCCGACCATGCCCCAATTACTCTCGTTGTACCTGGTAGAGTGGCGTTAAGTATAATCTGTTAAATTATGAAACCATAAATAGAACCTAGGACATTGCATGAATCCTAGGAATGAGGAATAGATTGAATGGTAGATTCCTAGGGTGTTGCATGAATCCTAGGGCTCGAAAACTAGATTGTATGATAGATCCTAGGATATGGCAAGAATCCTAGGATGGGAAAACTAGTGGAATGTATGAATACTGCAGTCTTGGAAAATGTGGAAAGGAAATACTAGCTTCCTGTGAATCGAATTAATAGCTGCGTGTTATGAATAAATAAACGTGATTGAGAATATGGATTGTAAGAACGTGAAACTGGAAAGTGAAACCTGGATGTTCTGAGTTAAAAGAGCTAGAACCCTACGGGGAATTAGGAGTAGAACTCCTGGAAAGTGAATGGAATAGAATTGGGGAAGTGAGCTGGCCCTTGAGTACGGAGTACCAAGGAGAGCGACTGTCCCCCCCTGTTTAGTGCAGAGCAGAGCCAGCCGCCCCAGGGACCTGGGGTTAGGACTGGCCACTCTGTACCGACTTACTGGACCTCGTGTATGTAGTACCGAGGAGAGCTACTAGTGTAGGGAGGTACTAGCTACCCCACGGGCCCCAGGGTTCTGCTAGCCTCCGACACCGACTTGTTAGGCCCACTGGGGCAAACCAGGGTAGTCAGGCGAGGGTGCGCGGACTGTGGAGGGGCAAGGCCCCTATTTGGTTACTGTGGAGGGGTTGGACCCCTGTTACAGTGAGGGCTCTGCCCTGTACTGGTTTCGTGTTGTGCTTTGGGTGCACCCATTAACGGAAACGACAGACCGCGTTCCAGTGCGGGTTAGCTACCCGTGTGTTTACCGCGCGTGCCGTAGTCACCGTTACGTCTGTCAGTGACCTTGGGGTGGTTGAGTGAGGGTAGGATCACCACGGGGGACTCTCCCGGCCAGGTGAGCACCACGTGCTACTTCTACTGTTCGGAAAAGACTGCAATCAAGATCGTTCCCACGAGGAACATTCGAGATCAAGTGAAGGATCTGAGAAATAGATAAATTATAAAATAATAGAAAGACGTAAATAAAGGAAGAAAGAAAATTTTAAACAGCTACTGTACACTTTGCTGCTTCTTTTGTTTAGCTGCCACTCTACTCAGCGTTTTGCTGACGTGTTACACTCTTTACCTTTCAGGACCAGTTGTTGAGCAGCCAGGGTCAGCGGTTGCAGAGGATGCTGGGCCGAGTAGGGTCCAGTAGAGTTACCACTGTTCTCTTGTACCTCTTTTTATTCCGTTATAGTGAGTAGTTCTTGTTTCCGCTGTACTTTTCTTTACCTGCAGTTCATATTATGTTAGGAATGTTGTTCTACTGTTGTGGTGGTACATACTGTAGTAATTTTTTCCTTACTGCTGTATTTTCCTACTCTTAGTTATATTCATGTTGAATGTGGTTTATTTTACCGCTCTTTTGGTTACTTCCTCATTCGACGACTAGGTCTTGGGATTAGTCGAGTCGGTCCGGTTCTCGTGTCTCGTAGGGACTTAGGAATCGGGTCGTTACATTCCAAAAATCAAGATCCTTCAGATTATCCTTCTGTACTTCACATCTATTTCACCCTGAGTTCAGGTTTAGAACAGTCAATCCCACCTCTATCACACGTGACAGAACTTGAAATCATCTGCAATAGTCAATCCTGACCTATTCGCTGACCCAATAATCCTATTCTAAATTCCTGAATCGAAAACTATTTCACACCCTCCATTTACAATGAGGACATTGCAAAATATAGGCATGGGGGGTGGTAAAGTGCAAGCATTCAACAATCAAAAGCTTGGAAAGGTTCTCAGAAAAAAATCACATATTCCAAAAATACAAAAAAAAAGTTCTTGAAAAAGGGCAAAAAAATGAGAGGAGAGAAAATTTTGATTGCATATCAAATTTTGAGGAGAAAAAGAGGAGGAGATAAAAATGTCAAAAAAAGGAGAACAATTAGAAAAGAGGAGATAGTCATTAGTAAGAACTTAAGAAATTGACTTAGTTGTAGACCATATCAAGAAAAATAAAAAGAGAGGCAAAAAGTGCTAATGAAATGAAGAAGAAATTAGAAGGAACGTTGATTTTAGGCCTTTTGGGCTATGATCCTCAGCTTAAAAATTCAAGTACTTGCTAAGATCTTGATAATCCCCAACGGGTTGGGGAAAATGAGAAGCTTAAGTATTAGGTCTAAGGCTTAGGGAGTATTCGACCTCATTAACTGACCTTTGGTTTGCGGGACTCGGTAACCTAAGCACCCCAATCAACAAGCAGTCTGGTTCAGTGCACTTAAGTATCAAAATCATGCAAATGCATTTAAATTATTATGAGAAAGTCACCTAGATTAGCAGCGGCTGATCAACACAAGTTAATTTGGACACGTTCCGAGCATGGAGATGATGGAAATTCCCCTTGAAGATGCATAATAACATATCGTCTCCTCGATGCTTGTCTCCTAGGATATTTACATATCCTACCAGGGGCATGTAAGCACCCTATGCTGGTTTAGATGCCATGGGCGGCATTATCCCAAAATGTTGATTACCAGGGTTTGGATTTAGCTACAGAATGGCAAGGGCGGGATTATCTCGAAATCTCGAAAGCTAGGGTTCTGGGAGTTGCCATGGGCAGTGCTATCCCAAAGCATCAATTGCCAGGGACCCTTCAAGGATTGATGATGGGAATTAGGAATCTGATATAGACTGTGTTGTGAAGCCAATTCAAAGCTAGAAATAGAAAGAAAGAGAGAGAAAACTCTCCAAAAACAAAGAAAAATTCCCCTTTGTCTCTCTAACGGAAAAAAAACACACTGCAAATTAAACTGAGGCTAAAACATGTTACAAGCACGGGTGCTTTAACTGCGGAGTTCAACAAACCTTACGATATTTCTTGTGGGCTTTAGAAACCTTCACGGTAGACTGAGGCTAGAGCTAATCTGGTCCGGATCTTGGTTGGTAGTTGAGTACCTCTAGGCCTACTATCGGCATTCTAGCTTAATCTACAAAAGAAAGCACACATCAAAGTTTTGAGTATCAAAAGATTTCATGGTCTAGAATCAAAGTTAAAACCTTGAAATTTTGCTAAGGGACTAACAAAAGTTAGGCATGGGGGTATGATGGGAACACCATCATGAGCCATAACTAGCTCATTTTTACCCAATGAAGTCAATAAATGCTCCTACATAATATACTAAAGGTCATAATTCATTACATAACCTTTATGAGAGAAACACAGGAAACTAGGGTTAAAATTGCAATTTTACAAGCTTATCATGAATGCAGTACTACCACAGGTTTTCTGAAGGGCTGAATAAAAGTCAAATGGTTGTAATAAGGTAACAAGTGAGTTGGATTAGATAGAGAAGGTTTTGCGTGTGTTTCGAGAATTAAAAGACTTTTGAAACCCTAAAAATAGACCCATGCATTTAACAAAGGTTCTGGACAGGATAAAATTCACTTAAACCCTCTAAAAATCACAGAAAAATATTCTATTGGGTTTAGTACCTTCAATTTGGCCATTAGAACCCATCTTGACCAGAGAAAGAGTCTTAGATAGATATTTATCCTAATTTGGATTTTTGCATAAATGATCTAGTTAAACATGGTCAAAATCAAAATCCAACTTCACCATTGTATTCCTTAGGTCCAAATTAGGTTTGTACCAAAATTTGGACATAAGGAGAACTTCTCTTCACCTAGTTTCAAAAAGGTCCTGTTTGATTACATTTATCCCCCTAACTTTAAAAAACCACTGCATTCAGCCCCCTAACTTCTTCGTTGTCTTCATAATTTGGTCCCTCTGACATTATCGAAGAGGAAACCTACTCCGACGACTTTCAACTTGGATTTTCTCCCTGATTGGTTGATGAATCCCTTCCAAAATTTGAAGGGAGATTCATCAATTAATCCTCTCCAATATGAGTCCAGTTAGATGCTCTAATTCTTTCCCAATCTCTCATGTGAATGCATGAGAGATTTGGGTCTCTTGAAGTTTCCTTCTCAGGTGAGCATTCTTTATTTGGAAGCTTGGCTTCCAAGCACAATAACCCTCTCTACTGACCTATAAAAGACTCCCCAAGGTCCAACCATTCTCCTTAACTTGAATTTGGGTTGGAATCCCCCTATTCCTCTCCCCCCTCCAGCCGCAACACTTCGCAAGCTCTGCTGGTCTCTCCCTAGCTTCCTCGTTGTTCGACCACAACACCAGTGGTAGATTCACCATCCTCACGATCCTCCTCATTGAGCAATACCAACCGTCGTCATCCCTTCCTCGTCTTCGCCGTCGCCTATCCTATGGAGGTTCGTCTTCCCCACGTCAGGCAACCACACCGACATGGGATTCCTTTCCCTTTTCATCCTTAGAGTAGATTTTTAAGTTCCCTCTCTCTCCTACTCTCTCCCCTTCTTTCTAGTTCCCAAAACCAACCACCGACACTACTAAAACACCCTCATCTCCTCCATCTGCAGCGACTCCTTCAACGAGGTGTTCCTATCGCTATGCACCTTCATTCGCCTTGCCGACCACCCTACAACCTCCACCACAGATCCCTACTCATTTACCCTCACTCCATTCACTCCATCATCCACCTAAACACCTCCTCCAACAAACCCGCTCTCACCGACCATTACTGTAACCATCCACCTGCCACAACCACTCGTGCTCAACGCCACTGCCACTGTCACGTTCGCCGGGTGCAACCATAAGGCCATTTTTCTTGATTTTAGGTAGTAGGCCAACAACTACCACTGTTGCCGAGCTTCGAGGAAGCTTCAAGCTGCTCTAGGTCTTGCTACACTCTAGGGGATACCCATCAGGCTATGCGGACTTGAGGCATGCAGGTGTCCAAATCCTCAAGTAGGGGCTTCAACAACTGCAACCTCGCCAAATTGGCCAAGCACCCTACTATTGTGTTGCGTGTAAGGAAGGTCGAAAATTTAGTCCACCTCAGATAAGAAGAGGCGACTGCACCCACATAAATTGAATAAGTGACAATGGCTACAACTAAGGGGTAAGGTCCCTCTCACCCACTCACCTGGTCGCATTTACGACACTGCCACCATGGACCTAGCAGGACTAGACCCGACCTGCACTCCTTGCTCACAACCGCACACTAGTGAGCCTTGACCCAAGTATGCGCTAGGTTCGATTACCTGACCAGCTGTGGCCGTAGGAAAGCGAGACTGAAATAGAAAGAGAGAAAGAGAGAGGAGAGTTCTTCGAGGGAAGGGGGTTTTTGCTCTATGAAGATTGGCTCCGACACTTAGCTGGATTCAGAAGAGAGTCACAAGGTTGATGGAAGAAGAGATAGAGAAGAGAAGAAGTAAGGGCATAAGCTAAAGGGGCAAAGAAGAGATGAATGCCTAAGGAAGAAGAAGAAGAAGAGGGATCGTTGAACTGAAGGCCTGAGAAGAATAGAAGGAGGAGCAAAGCAGATATTGAGAAGATGAAGAAGAAAGGAAGAATCAGAGAAAAAGAAGAAAATAAAAAGCACGTAGACAAAAGAAAAAGAGGACTGAAGCAAAAGTCATTTAAGATGTCTGATTGCAAAATCAAACATCTGATTTCATATTCCCTCCTTTATTACATTTGAGTAACTATTCTATGCATTAGACTTATAATTGGTGATTCACATCACCATTATTTTGTCTAAAACTCTTTTTACTCTTCATATACTCATATGCTCTACATTGTAAATTGGTTTTTGAGTAATATTTTGTGTTCAAATTACATTAATTGTTGAATTTGTGTGTGAATTCCATTTGCTCCCTGTGTTCGACCTCGGAATCTTTTCAAGTAATGAAAATTGTATTTATTTTCAAAGTGATTTCAACTATACCGCAATGCGACACTTTTAAACATCGATCTCACATTGCGAACACTATATTTGCTTTATTGTGTTGTCGTAGGTGAACTTGAAGGTTGACCGATTGAATAACCACACTATGGGTAGGTAATCACATTCCTTTTTTAAGCCCCTCCTCTCTTGGAAAGATTGAAAGAAAAGTCAATTAGGATCAATTTGGTTTTTCATTTCGTAATCATCATCATGTTTCCTAATTTGATTTGATTGATTTGACTAGAGATCCCCATCCTGATACTTGCATCTATTTGGGACATAAGGTTCCTTGGGCTATTCACCTTCTTGATTGAGACGAAGATACCATCTTTGAAAGAATCAGACATCGAAGTAGAGCCAATTTAGGGTTTCCACATTAGGGTTTCTCGGAATACACACCTGCCTACTTAAAGAGGAAATATATTCCCGCATTGTGTGCTACCCAAGCCCTTGGTTGAATTGATCTAATCAAGTGGACCCTAAATTTAAGGTTCTATAATCAATTGAATCATTAAATTTTGGGGCCTAATAACCTATTTAAGAACCAACTCAGTGCTATTTGGGTTCCTGACCCAAACCTCATCGTCAATTTAGGACAGGTCAGGTGAAGTTGGTTCACTTTGTGAATCAACCAACCTCGAAATTAGGTCACAAATCAAATTAACTTCAAATTCAAGTGAAATTCAAGTCACAGGCAAGACTAAAGCTGGTAGACTTAGGATTCATGCTTCCACATTCTGATCTACTTGGAATTGTGGTGACAAGGAAGGTTGGGTAAGGGAACCTTGTAACCTATGGGGACACTCTACTGTGTAGGGTTCTTTATGGGACTCTCCCTTCCTAGCTACCTAAGTAATTCTCAGCTGCAGAAGTTTCTGATATAGAGGTCTATCTGCCTCAAGCTGCCATAGTCACCCAGCCTTGTTGGGTGCCTCGATTGAGTCCAATACACATTCTGTCCCTCATCTGATTCCGTAGTGCATGTACGTGAGGAGATCATTAAGATCAATCTTGAGACCTCCATTAGCAGCTCATGCTTGTCGGGGTCAAGCCCCGACCCAATTGTTTGAGTTCTTGTCCGATCAGATCAAGATCTCTTCCGATCATTCCACATCCGACCTTGGTTCTCCATCCTCTACCTACATGTAGAATCAAGAAGAGCCCAATGTTCAGAATCAATTACAGTGTCTCACTGATTTATTCCATGCATACATGAACCCCTCACCGCAACCACAAATGCGAGATCACTACAATCCCTCGGCAGTAGTTATCGAACCTAGGGTGCAAATCCTAGCTGGAGGACCTAACACTGAATTAAAGTCGAATCTAATCAACACGATCCCCAAATTTCATGGCTTGAACTCCGAAGACCTCTTCCAGCATATCAAATAACTAAAACATCTGGCTCAGACCTTTGGACCACCTGTTTAGAACCGAGACATCCTACTCATGAAGATGTTCTCCTCTTTTATGGACAAGGCTGCCCATTGGTATCAAACCCTTACTCGACCAATCAACACATGTGAGGAACTCCAATCTAAATTCCTGAATGTAATTTTCCCAATTGGTCACACTAATGCCTTGAGGTACTAGATCATCCAATTCATGTAGAATGTGGGAGAACCACTTCAGGAGACATGAGATAGCTTTCTGGATCTCATTCGGAAATGCCCTCATCACGAACTTCCTAAATAGGAACAAGTCTAGTCTTTTTACCAGGGACTTCGTGAGGGCATTAGATTATTTGTGAATGCAACCTGTAGTGGCAACATCATGGATCAACATGAAGACACCATTTGGGAGATTCTCAAGAACGTGTGCGAGAACTCCATAAATAATGACTCAATTGGTGTGTTTGACTGGATGACCACTCGTGCATTGACAACCACATGAGAGACACACAATACATGAGACTTATCTGCATCCGTCGACCAGGAGTAGGTGTCTAGTCACCTGGATAAGGTCTCCATCTTTAAGAAGAAGGTGGATGAATTGACTCGACATCTAAAGAGAGCCACCTCTTCATAGAAAAACATGTATGGATAGTCATCCTCAGGTAGGGAGGTGATGTCAAAAATATGCGATTTTGTAAGAAATGCATTTTTTCCTTGAGACACATATCTTTCGAATCAACTTTTACAATTTATATTCCTAGATAGGGTGAATATCTAGGGTCATCCAAGAAGGCCAAATTGTTAGTCACAGAAATGGTTCTCTCTCTTGCATCTCAAATCAACACTTCTCCTTTTGCATTTTGAATTTTGCAAATTTTTATGTCTGGAAATAAGCTGGATACGAATGCAAAGATAGAACTACGCTAAAGAAACTACACCTAACAATTAGAACCTAAGTGACAAGAGAAGTCTTTTCATTTAATCTCACCCTAGGGAAGTGCACCTTCGCTAATTTGAAGAGAGATGTGATGCACTAAAATAAATAAAGTTGCTACTTGAAATTGAAAATTCAAGAATGAAGAAAGGCACTTTGCTATTAAGAAGAAATGTTTAGAAAGTACCTAGGGAGCTCAACTAAGTAGAGGTTCCACTTTGTTTCCACTTAGTTAATCCTAAGGTAGATGAATGCTTAACAAGAATAAAAATGCAACAAAATAAAAGACATAAAATTCTCACCAGTAGATGAGCTAACCTTCGCTTCAAGAATGGTGGCTCTTAGACTTGAAGAAGACTTCCTTCTAGCTGCTTGAGTTGCTCGTCTCAAGATTGGACATCCTTTACCCTTCTTTACTCCTATCCGGTCGTCCTCCTTAGTGAAGAGCTTGCTCCTTGGCATGGCACAAGAAAGGAGAGAGAAGAGGTAGAAGGCACCAAGGGAGCAGGTAGGTTGCTCCCTTAATCTTCTTCTCTCCTTCACCTTTCTTGATCATGGGATGTATGGTGGCTATTGGTGTTTGATAGGAATAATTGTTGGTTGCCAAGGATGGTTTGAATGGTAGGATGGGGGGTCTTTTTATAGGCTAGTATGGATGGTGGTTAGGAAGCTTCCTTGGTACCAGGGGAAAGGGTGCCAAGGAGGGTGGCTTGGATGATAGTTAGGAAGCTTCCCTGACACCATGTGAAAGGGTGCCAAGGAAGATGGCTTGGATGGTGGTTAGGAAGCTTCCTTGTCACCATGTGAAAGGGTGCTAAGGAGGGTGCTTAGGAAGCTTCCTTGGTGCCATGTGAAAGGGTGCCAAGGAGGATGGTTAGGAAGCTTCCCTGGTGTCATGTGAAAGGGTGCCAGGGAGTGTATTTTAGGCACCAAAGGTTGGTGGTTTTAATGTAGGTGGATGGCCATTAAGGTGGAGAGGGAGTAGGGTAGGAGCTGGATTTGAGTTTGATCTAGCTAAGTTGAGCTGGGGTCAAACTACTGGAGCTTCTATCTTCAGAAATGTTCCAAGTGCCTTCCATATTGCCAGGGTTTCTCTAATTTCCAAAGCGTTCATCCCTGGCAATCAAATGGAAACTAGATGAGATAATGTGGAGTGAATGCTAATGTATGATCTAAACCCTAAATTCACATCATGCTAAATGCAACGATATAATGCAATGTAGTTGACAAAATCGTAGAAACTACATGTGAATGGACGCTAAGGATGACGATAAACTGGCATTTATCTAGAGGCCAAGCATAACATTCACAACCATGCATATGAGGGGATGGTTGTGTATCGAACCTTGTCTGATCCTGGTTACGGAGGAAACTCTGGACCATCCTACTCTAGTTGAGGGAACTTTGAACCCACATACTCCGATTACTCTGGAGTTTGTCAGACTAATGAGGATCTCCACACCATCAAGAATGATTCATTCTCCAACTCGTATAACCCTGGATGGCACAATCATCTAAATTTTGCTTGGTTAGGAAATAATCAAAACTTAAGACCTTAATTCCAACCCCGACCATAAGCTCCATGTCTGTATCAGCTTACTTAGTGATATAGACACATTTCTTTAGGTTAAAATGCCTAATTATGAATGTTCCTAGCTTAGATTTGCATTGCATGTTATAAATATAGCATAACATGCGTAATTCTACATTTAGAGTAATTATATATATTTTAGGTTAATTAGGTCCTTTTTGTGGTTAGGAGAGGAGATTTATTTTGGAACCTTGGATTTACGATCCGACCATACGGATCTGATCAGGATGATGATCGGAGTCCAACACCTTCGAAATCGCCTTGATCGGAGACCCAGGCACCATATGGAGTCCAAAGAAGATCAACTACCAAGGGACTAGGTGATGTAATTTAGAGCTTCAAATGACAAATCTGACTTCACGGATGGATTTGGGTCGACAATCGCAGCCCAACGACGCAAAAAATCAACTCAATTCGACCTCTGTAGCAACCCCTACAATGAAAATAAGATGGATAGCCCAGATAGTGCCACATGGCACAACCCAGGCAGCCCATGCGCATGCATGTGGCACTGCATGCGCATAGCAGCACGGGTGCATGCGCGCGTGAGGAGGTAGCTACAGTAGCGGCGTGTATCGCGCATGCACACGCGACAAGGGCGTGTATAGTGCACGCTAGCGGTGCGGCAGTAGGGATGCGTGAGCAGGATCTCAGCGACGTTTGTGGTGAATCTTCATCGATGTTTATGACCATCACTAAATGTCCTGTATATGAATTTGATTCTTTCGTCCACTATAAAAGGACCCCTACCCCTCCCATTTTTCTTCATCTCTTCTGTTCTCCCTCTCGCCACCTCCAAGGCTCTAGAGAGAGCTTGTCCCATGCCTGGGATGCTCCTTTAGACTAGAAAACCAAATAGGTTTCCCTACCCTTATCCCCATTTATGGAGCATCCCATCACCATCCTGTCACCACCCTTCGGGAAGAAGATCCTTGCCGTGATGCCATCCTGCCCCATCCTCCATCCCTCGGCTTCATGCCCATTTGTCCTGCTCCTCACCACTTTCCTCCAGGCAATGTCATCGCGAGTCATCCTCCAAGAGACTATCGAGGGGGATTTCTCTTACCACTTTCTATCTTTCTTTCGCTTTCGTAGTGTAGATTTTCCTGCTTTCGTAGTTGTAACAAACAATTCTTCATGAATAGATGATCGTTTCTCTCTCTCTCTTTCTCCCTCTCTCTCATATATTTTTGTAAGTAGATAAAGTTTTCATCGACCTAATCTCCTGCTTGATAAAAATACAAAAAACATAGAAAAGATAAAAATGGCCAAAAATAAATAAAAGAGAAGCACAGATTTTTATAAAACCAAACGTTCCCCTCCTCGTGTTCGACCCAGGACTCAGTTTTTGATTTTCAGTTATAAATTTTATCTGATAGATGCATTTTCTGAGCTACAACGATGGGTCCTCCGTACCCTGATTAGAATTCGTGAAGCACTCCATCATTTTGGCACCGTTGTCGAGGAGGCAATGCTCTTTGTTACCTAACTCTTATCTCACTTTTTATTTGATCTTACTGCGATTACAGGTACTCATCTGAGGTGGGCCAGAGCGGTTAGATCGGAGAAAAGTGTGGATGAAGGTTTTGTAAGTTTATCCCCACCACACCCACCCTAGTTTTCATTCCATAACCTAATAACTCAAACCCAAATCAACTTAGGTTCTTGCATAAACCCTAGGGTAGATTTTGGTTGTTTGATTATCACTCCACTCACCCCACCCACCAGCATATATAAAAAAAACAAAAAAAAATACTCTTCACTTGTGGGGTTTTCTGGAAGGTGCACACTTAACACCCACAACTTCTCACCGTAAGGCGCACAATCACATTGATTCTACCAGTTAATCGGGATCTAACCTATGGCCCCGACACACTTAACTCAACACACAAATAAGTGAGTAATAATCTGAATAGGTCAAACATTTCTACGTGCCTTCACAAAGTGGTGCAATTGGCCAATTGATTGAACTATTTGGGCCACACCACTTAAGATAAAAGTGATCTATCAAGTAGCTTGCCATATAGGGTTGATTCTTAGGGTCGAACCAGGCACTCAACAAATTATTTTTGATTTCTAAAGGAATATTTCTACACTTGTGCTTTCAATGCTTAGAGTGTTCTCCTAAACTTGATTGAATATACCTACGATTAAACCATAAAAGCTAATAAACAAGGTTAAACCCTAAAAGACACATCATCAAATAACCTTGTTTGCAAACCCTGGTTGTGCTCGCACACACATTTTAACGGATGAATAAGGGCACAACCCAATTAAAGGGCCCATCACATTCCAAGAGTACAATCATCCCAAGCCTAATTAAAATTGAGTAGACATTGGCCTTAAGTATTGATTCGCTCTTCGAGGATCAGACTTAGATTTTTTTTTATTAATCTGCTTCAGTTGGTCCATCTGATGTCTAGATAGGGGAGTAGCATCAAACGACCATGGTTGGGGGCTACACTAGGAATTGGAGGCACAAGCCAAAGGAAGAACCTTCTCCCCAATCACTCCTAACTGGTTGGATTGACCAGATAAAAGTAGACCAAATCATTTATAATCTCAAGATGGGTCATCGAAGTTTGTAGGTCTTGAGGCTAACCCACCAAAGGATAGGGTTGATTTCCTGTATTGCAGGGCCCCTTTCTCTCTTCTAATTTCCCTCCTACTCAACCATGTATCCCTCCACTTCTTACACGCATTTCCCATCCTATCCTCCTACCACCACTTATCCCCAAGATGATTACCATCTCGACTTGACTAGTAATTACCCATCCACTAGCTTGGATAACTTTGATTGGGGATACGAATCCAAACCTCATCGTACAGGGCCTAACCCTGGACAACAAGACTATGATTGCTATCCTTCCTAAACCTATAATGATTATGGATCTCCATCCTTTGATGACAAAACCAATCCGATCTACAATCAAGAAGGATATGTTGATTATAACACCTACCCTCCCCAGTATTCCATTGAAAATAGGTCATCACCATTCTTTGAACAACTTGAAACGACCTACTATCATGTGGGAGGAACCTGAAAACCTCAATATGTTGACTCCCCTAGATTTAACTCGAACCCACCCAAACCTGAATCGAACCAGTCAGTTCTGGTGAACCAGATCCAGGATAGGGTGTTGGCTAATTTGAGGAACACTATACAATCTTTAGAAGCTCAGCCAACACCATGCACTGAAGCATTGGAGCCTATGATAAAAATGATTGATGTACTGAATAGCTCTTTATTGGATTTGCTCCAAAGTATTAGGGATAGGGATCTGGGTGAGTTTCTTCTTGGGAAATTGTCAAGGTTGAGGATGAAATTTGTGGTTGCCTTAGCCAAATCTTGGGATGATTCCCAAGATGAACCCCCTTCAGAAGAGCCAATGTCTGAACGTCCTCACGTGCCTGTCAAGGGGGATACATATGCTGAGATTGGAGATGACTAGGTTGGTCTAGAGCAACCCTTTGAGGATGAATCGAGTTTCTCACCCAAGATCTCAGAGACAAGGAATGACAAAAAATATGTCTCCACGGACCATGAAATGACATGATTTTGAGACATATATAAATGAGCATCATGGATTCTTTGATTTTGAGGGTAAGGAATCTCTTAGTGAAGTCTCACTTAAGCCTAAGGAAAATGATTTTAATGAGACAAACAGGCTTGAGGAATCTGATAAATCATTTGATAGCTCGACTATTAAAGTTTCTGATTCAGTTGGGGTTCACTTGGAAGATCTGAATCTTGATGATTCAATCAGTGACCCCACTCCTCATTTGCACCCCAAAGAGATGACTTCTGAGATCATTATGCCCAAGTCAATCTTGATTTGGTAAATCTTATGGGGTGAGCAGTATGCTAGAGGTCCCAGAGCCTGAGCTCTTGATGTTGGAGGATAGAATTGTTGAAATAAAAATTTGGGAGGCTAATTTTGAGGGAACTTTGATTTTGTATCTAAGGGTACCTATTGACTTGAAACCACTTACCTTCTACGAGGACCCTTTACGATATCTTTCACGTGCAACCCAAGCTTGAAATAACTGATTATTTTTCTGAGTTGAACGTTAAGTGGACATTTGAACCTAGTGAAACAAATCTACCCATTGTCCGCCACTTTAATCTTAGGTTGCACACCACCAAACCACAGGCCATGCCCCACAGATACAACAATCTTAGGTTTTGGGTGATTTTCATCTAGAACCTTAGAACCACTGGACCCTGGGGCATGGGTTTGCACCATAACTTGGTCCACATCTATGGACATATTCTACTGGCAGGTCTGAGGATCGATATTTTTATTTTGATTCTAACCTACACCTGTGAATTCTCCATTTCTTCCTTGTATGTATTTTATGCCTAGCTAAAGGCATTAAATTTAGCATGTTTTCATATTTCACATTCTCTACGGAGTTGACCAAATTTCTCATGACGTTTATGTAATATTCTGTTTACTCTGCCCTTTTCATGTCTTTGTTTTAACAATGAGGACATTGCATCACTTAGGCATGGGGGGTAGATATTTAATCCTAAAATCATTTTGTTAGCTCTGTAGAATTTCTTTTAGTTTCTTTTAAAACAAATGAAAATTTGAAAAAGGTAAAATAAAGAAATTAGGAAAAGATAACTTAGGCATTTGGAAGTTATTAACTTTAGGAAATGATATCATAGGACCTTGACACTTAGACTTTTCAGGTCTTCAGGCTTAATTAACTTTGATGTCGACTCAAATGTGGACTTAGTCTCGAGTCCTCGCTAGTTCAAATTCATCTTTAATCTGGTGAATAAATTGGGCTGATAAGTATACAACTAATAAGCCTATTCTTTAATTTGAGGGGACTTTAAACCTAAGCATCTACACACTTTTTGCACTGACTCACTTTTCAACATTTATATGGAAATTGGATAGCTAATGAACCATCTAGGGTGGTATGGCTGGCAAGTTGTCGATGTAACAGCTCATCGGCTGGTTGTCTAGAGCCCAGACAGAGGATCATTTTCGTCGTACTACCTTTAGAAAAATCTTACATTAGGGAAGCCACCTACTTAAAAAAAAAAAGAAAATGAAGAAAAAAATGAAAAAAATAGAAAAAGGGAAAAATAAAAAAGAATAATAAACAAAACCACACTTCACCACACGAGTATGGCTGGCAAGTTACAGTGGGAAATAACCCATTTGTCCGTTGCCCAGAGCCTAGCTCACGAAAATGCACAATAATTCCCAAAACACTTAGGGAAGAAGCAGGGAAATAGAATAAATTAGGGAGATAAACACTAGGTTTACCCTTGTGTTGACCCCATAAATAAAATAAGTAGGGAGAAAGCTACCATTTGAAAAGATAAACCTTTAAGCAAGGTCCCATAGCGTCGTAGAAACCAGAAGTCCGTTATAATGGCCACCTAGTGAGTCTTCGACTCTTTTCACTAGATGTTTAGCACTTAGAGTCCTTTTCAAGTCTTACGCGGGTTGGGTAGCTGTAAAAAGTTATCCCGACACACTCGAACTCCAAAAGTCAAAAAAAAAAAGAAAAGAAGAAAAACAAAGAAAATGTATCTTCCATTTTCAAATAAGGCGAGGACTTGGGCGGTCTGCATTCTAGCAGACACCTAGGGACTGTTGAGTTTTCATTGTTTAGGACCTTAGTTGAAATTTTCTATTGTTAATAAACAACGTAGGCCTAAGTAATCTAATACTAATTTTGTTTTTATACATAGCATATAGGTTATTGTGCTAGGGACTAGCAAACGATAGGCATGGGTGTATGATATTAACAAATTTATTTAGGTTAAAATGCCTAATCATGCATGTTCCTAGGCTTAGATTTGTGTTTCATGTTCTAAATATTACATAGCATGCATCATTCTGCATTTAGAGTAGTTATATATATTTTAGGTTAATTAGGTCCTTTTTGTTGTCAAGAGAGGAGATTTATTTTGGAGCCTCGAATTGATGACCCGACCGTACCGATCATATCAGGACAACGATCGCAGTCCAACAACTCCAAAATTGCCTTGATCAGAGTCCTGTAGCACCATATGCAGTCCTAAGAAGATCAAAGACCAAGAGACTAGGTGGCATAATTTAGAGCTTCAAACGGCAAATTCGACCACACGGATGGATTCAGGTTGACGATCGCAGCCCAACGGTGCAAAAATTGACTCAATCCAACCTCTGTACCAGCCTCTACAATGAAATGAAGATGGACAACCCAAATTATGCCATGTGGTGCAACCCAGGCCACCCAGCGCATGCATGCACCACTACATGCGCAAGCAGTGTGGGTGCACACGCACGTGCAAGCGCAATGGTGCACACGTGGAGGCAGTGACAGCAGCGGCGCATATCACGCAAGCATGTGTGACAAGGGTGTGTATAGCATGCGCCATCGGTGCGACAGCAGAGGTGCGTGGGTGGATCTTCAGCGACATTTATGACTGTCACAAAATATCTTGTATATGAATTTTATTCTTTTCTTCACTATAAAAGGACCCCTACCCCTCCCATTTTTCTTCATCTCTTCCTTTCTTCCTCTCACCACCTCCAAGGCTCCAGAGATAGCTTGTCCCAAGCCTGGGATGCTCTTCTAGAGTAGAAAACCAAATAGTTTTCCCTCCCCTCATCCCCATTCATGGAGCATCCCATGGCCATCCTCACACCACCCATTGGGAAGAAGATCCTCACCGTGATGCCATCCTGCCCCATCCCCCGTCCTTTGGCTTCGTCTCCATTCATCCTGCTCCTCACCATCATCCTCTAGGCGACGTCAGAGCGAGTCATCCTCCAAGCGACCGTTGAGGGGGATTTCTCTCACCTCTTTGTATCTTTCTTTTTCTTTCGTAGTGTAGATTTTCCTGCTTACATAGTTGTAACAAACATTTCTTCATGAATAGATGATTATTTCTCTCTCTCTCTTTCTCCCTCTCTGTCATATATTTTTGCATGTAGATAAAATTTTCATCGACCTAATCTCTTAGGTGATAAAAATACAAGAAAATTAAAAAAGGTAAAAATGACCAAAAATAAATAAAAGCAAAGTGTGGATTTTTATAAAACCAAACGTTTGTCTCCCCATGTTCGCCCTAGGAGTCAATTTTCGAGTTTCGGCTATAAATTTTATCAGATAGATGCGTTTTGCGAGCCACGATGATGGGTCCTCTAAACCACGATTTGAATTTGCGAAGCATGCCTCAATTACTCAGCCTAGGCCCAACCCAAATTTCCAAATCGGGCCTACCAAGAAGCATCAAATGAGCTTGACTTTGCAGGCCTAGTTGATATACAGAATACTAATGCGACTGTGTAGAAACAGCACAAAGAAGAGGCCACAGAGGTTCAACATCAACTCAAACAAATGGCAAGGACTCGCCAACCTGGTGCACTTCCTTCCCAACGTCTGCTGAATTTGAATAACGTACTGAACTAGAGGCACGTTATGATCCCAAATTGGGGCCAAGCTCACTATGTCTATCAGGTCCCTTCTGCACCTTTACCTGATGGGATGGAGGCTTCCACATTGTACTTAGCATATCAGTAGCAACCACCACTCTTGCCAACTCCAAATCCAAACCATGCAGGACTAAACATTGTTACTACAGGTAGTGGAAAAAGGACTCAGGATTCACCTTATCCTAACCACTCTAGCCCTAGTAGTTTAGAGCCTGTCCCTAGGTTTGTTATCTAGGACACACTAGTCTAAGATCTAGAACCTAAACCAATCCTAAAGGAACTAATAGAGATTCCATTTCCCAAGGGCTAAACCAAAGGAAACAGGAAACCCAAACCCATATCACTTGAGGAAGACTTGGTCAAGCACTTTCAGCAAGTCCAAATAAGCATCCCCATGATGGATGCGATCCGCCACGTATTGGCTTGCACACGATTTCTGAAGGACTTATGTACACCAAAGTGTAAGCTGCAAAACAAAGATGGGAGTTTGATTATGTTGTCTGAGCAAGCCAACTCTATATCTTGCAAAAACTTTTGTAAAAGGTGAAAGATCCTGGCACCCCACTGATCTCCTGTAAGATAGGCAACCTAGAGTTCGATTGAGCCTTATTGGATTTAGGAGCCTTCATAAATCTAATCCCCACATCCCTACTAGATCATTTTGAAGAAATCGAGCTCAAACCAACTAAGGTGACTTTACAGCTGGCTGACAGATCAATAAAGTCACCAAGAGGAGTTCTCGATGATGTTTTGTTAGGATATGAGATTTTTACCTCCAAGTGGACTTCATTATATTGGACATGGATACTGGTGAAAATCTAAAAGATACACCAATCATTTTAGAGAGACCCTTCCGAGCCACAACTAGGGTGAATATTAATTACGAAGAGGGAAAGGCTGAGTTGAAGTTTTGGAATAAGACTTTAAGATTGATATGTTTAATGCCTAGAAAGGAATAAACTATGGGGAAATTGAAGAAGTTTGAGACATAAGTTCCCTAGTTGAGGACCCAATTACAGAGGAAAATCTGATTCTTCTAGAACCTCAACCATGAGAAGATCTTGACCCACAGATTGAGGAGCTTGAAGTAGATCTAGATCTATCCTTAGCTTCCACCTTGTCTTCTGAGGCCAATCCTGAACCCCCACCTATTGTTGATAACGTGGTGCTTGAATTAAAGCCCCTCCTGAATCATCTGAAATACATATATTTAGGTTTGAATCAAATGTTTCCTGTGATTATCAACTCTTCACTCACTCTTGATCAGGAAACAAAGCTAATTTCTGTCCTCCAGTAGCATTGAAGAGCCATTGGATGGACTCTAGATGACCAGAATAGAATAAGTCCCTCGTATTGCACACATCGATCTATATCGAAGAGGGCTCACAATCGTCTCGAGAAATGCAGAGAAGACTAAACTAGAATCTATAAGAGGTTTTGAAAAAGGAGATTGTTAAGTGGCTCAACATAGGAATCATCTACCCAATCTCTAAGTAAGCCCCATCCAAGTTGTGTCTAAAAAGGTAGGGCTCACCATGATTTCGACCGAATCCAAATAAACCATCTCAACTCAAATTTTGAATTCATGTAGAGTCTGCATAGAGTATCAAAAATTGAATACAAATTTTGAATTCATGTACAGTCTGCATAGAGTATCAGAAATTGAATACCTCCATGAAAAAATACCATTTCCCTCTCACGTTCTTTGATCAGATTCTCAAGAAACTGGTGGGAAATCGATTTTTCTTTTTCTTGGATGGGTACTACTGATACAACCAAGTGGCAATCCATCAAGTGTGGATTTTTTAGTCCTCTATATTCAAAGACGCACAATCCTATTGTACGGCATGTGCCCGTTGTCAGACCTTCGGCAACTTGGGCCTGAACAATATGATGCCTTTGAATAAGATTATCATGTGCTAGTTCTTTGACATATGGGGAATTGATTTTATGGGCCCTTTCCCAGATCTAACAGCTTCAAGCACATCTTACTTGCTGTTGACTATGTCTTGAAATGGATCAAAGTTGTACCCACAAGAACAAACGATTATAAAGTTCTCTGGTTTATTTATAAGAACATCTTTTCCAAATTTGGGGTTCCTAAAGCCATCATCAGTGATGGCGGTCTCATTCCGTGAATGTGTACTTCTAGTCCCTAATGAAAAAGTACAATGTGTCGGATCATATCTCAACTCCTTATCACCCCCAGACCAATGGATTGGTTGAGCTATCCAATTAGGAAATTAAGAAAATCCTTCAGTTCTCTGTTCGGCCTAACAAGAAAGATTTGTCCACCTGACCTCCAAAAGCCTTGTAGGTCTATATGACAACCCATAAAACCTAGTTAGGAATGTCTCCATTCTAGATCATGTACCGGAAGGCAAGTAACCTCCCTGTATAGATGGAGCATAAGGCCTCCTAGGTAGTATCGAAGTGCAACCTAGAACTCAAAAAGGTTGAAAACCATCGCCGGTTGCAAATGAGCGAGATTGAGGAGCTACGTAGTGATGTGTACGAGAACAAGCATATCTAAAAAAAGCAGGTCAAAGCTTTCCATGACAAGCACATATCATAAAAATCATTCCAACCTAGTCAAAAAGTGCTCCTCTTTGATATGAAGCTCAAGCTCTTCATAGAAAAGTTAAGATCAAAATGGATCAGATCCTCTCTCATGCAAGGAATCTTCGAAAATGGAGCTGTCAATATCATTGGACTTAGCCATGAATAAGAACCATTTGTTGTGAATGGTCGGAGACTAAAACCATTCATCAAGCTCATTGATTTGAATTTGGCTATGGTATCTTTTGATCTCCATTCTTCGTGAGCCACATTGCATTCAGCTGATGGCATTAAACTTAGTGCTTAACGGGAAACAACCCTTCATTTTGAAAAACTCGAGACCCTTATGACCTATCTCCAAGCCGAAGTCATATTACACTTTAGGGTTCGTCCGTTAGAACAACCGACTCCACCTCCGATATTCGTATCAAAGATTGAAATCATCTGCAACAATCATCCCGACCCGTGAACCACCTACCTTAACCAATTCTTCTATACAATCTAAGTTGAACTCGAGCCCACCTAATTTATTGTGAGGACATTGCAAATCATAGGCATGGGGAGCACTAAAGTGCAAAATGCTATGAAATTCGATTCATGGAGGGGTTTCATTAAAAAAAAAAAAAGGAGAAAAGGTGGAGGAAAATTTTGTGAACTAAATGAAAAAGCTTTCTTGAGGTGGAAAATGAGGAGGAAAGGAAAAATAGAAAAAAGGGGAAAGCAAGAGAAAAATTATGTTAGTCCCCATAACTTATTACGGAACTTACCTAAGGTTTAAGCTAAATCAGATGATGATTTAAGACCTGAAGGGCTAAATCTTATGAGATAAGTGACCGATACCGACCTTAGGCTTCTTAGGCCTATTACAGGGCTTAAACACTCACGTATTTGTTAAGATTTGGATTATTCCACAAGAGGTTGAGGAAAGGCAAGGCTAATGTATTATGTCTAAGGCTTAGAGATTATTTGGCCCTAGTGCCTACCCTTTGGTCTATGGGACTTGGTAACCTAAGCACCAACAAATCACACACCAGTCTAGTTCAATGCAATCAATGAGGTATGATGCCAAAAGTTTTCTATTATGAAAAATATTTTCTTGGAGATCAGGCTTAGAAGTGGCCCGAAGACACAAGTTGATTGGACGAGTTTCCAATGCGAAGCGGTAGAATGGAAAATACTCCTCATGAAGATGCGCTATAACATATCATCTCCTTGGTGCTTGTCTCTTAGGATATACAAATATTCTATCAGAGGTACATAAGATCCTTGTGCTTGTTTCGTTGTCATGGGAGGGGTTATACTGAAAAGTCATTTGGTAGGACTTGAATTTAGCTACAGAATATAATGGGCAGCACTATCCCAAAGTGTTGAAAGCTAGGGTTTTGTGGTTTACCATGGGTAGTGCTATCCCAAACCATTGAAAGCCAAGGAACCTTCGAGGATTGATGGTGGGGACAAGGAATTCGATACAGACTGTGTTTAGGGCTTATCCAATGTTAGATTTTGGGGAATGTAAAAATAAAAGAGAGAAAGCTCTCAAAATAAATATCCCCCTTTATCTCTCTTATCAAAAAAATGTACTGGCAAACTTAACCTAGACTTGCACGGGTGCTTTAACTACTGGGGTCAGCAAACCTCTAGGAAATTTTGCGGCCTTAGAAACCTTCGCGGTGGACCCAAGGCTGAGGCTGGTTAGGTCTTGATCTTTATTGGTACATGAGTACCTTTAGTCCTATTATTGGTATTTTAATCTAATTTTTAGAGAGGAGGCTCGGTAAGGTGTCCTGATGGTTAAAATCCAAGTTAGAGATTTGGTTTGGCCCATAGGATTTTGCTAGGGACTAGCAAAAGTTAGGCATGGGCGTATGATATTAACACCATCATTAGTCCTAACTATCTAAAATTAGTCTGATTCAAGTGATAAATGCTCCTAAATGATTTTCTAAGGATCACAATTCCATACTGAACTGATTTGAGAAAAGGATAGAAAAATAGGGTTAATTCTATTGTTTTACTGACCCATCATTAATGTAGACTAATCAAGGGGTTAATTTAAGGCCAAATTAACTTAAAAGACCAAGAAGTGGGCTTACACCAACTATATCAGGGTTTCATGAATTTCAGGGATTAAAATATCACTAAAAACCTTAATTATCATCCTCACTTAAATTAAAGGGGTTCTAGTCAAGATAAATTCAATCTAAATCTCCAAAAAATCATTAAAAAGTATTCTAACAGGTTTGGTACATTCACTTTTAACATCTAAAATCATTTTGACCAACAATAGAGATTTAGATGGGAATTTGTTCTATTTTGGGATTTTACATAAATTACCTAGTCATACGAGGTCAAAACCCAAATCCAAATTCACCATTACATTCCTTGTGTCCAAATTAAGTTAACATCAAAATTTGGGCCTAATTAGAGTTCAACTTGACCTAGTTTGCATTTCTATCCTTAAAATCTTTATTTTTCACATCTAGACCCCCAAGTTTCAACTTTCCATACCAAAAGACCCATAGTTTATTGTCTCTCTTACGAACAAGTCCTTGTAACCATTGACATTTGAATGGAATGAAGAACCCAAAGCTTCTGACTTTCGATCCTCGATTTGAGGGCTCAAATCGAGATCAATTCTCATAAAACTCGGTAAAATTGACATTGAGATCCTTTTCTTTTAATTGGGTATCCTAAAGTGTTCAGTAACGGTCGTATTCATCGTAGGAAGCCTCAAGGAGCTCAAGATTAGAGGACCTTCCAATTGTGCATTTACTTGCTTAATTGGGAGTGGAACCTTTTCTATTTAAGATCCTCAAATTTTCATGGTAAAGTGACTCGACTTTTGGCTACGAACTCCCTCCAACTCGTCTTCTCCAGGAAATTCCACCATCGCCTCCTTCAAGCCCTCTGCCCTCCTACTTCAGCATATGCTCTCAACCAACAAGCACCACTATCACCTTCCTCCCCTCTTCGCGATCGCAACTAGTCAAAGCATGGCCGCTCTAGACCTCTTCTTCCTTGCCGATACCTTCGCTGAACCTCATCATCTTGCTCCCGTTCGGTAGGTCAATGCCAGATGCTCCCTCCCTCCACAGGTCTAGATGCACACCTCTCACTTTCTCTCTCTGTCTCTAGCAACTTTCTAGAGCCATAAATTGTAATTTCAACCACTACCGACACTGTTCCACCACTGTCTTCCTTACCTCCGACTCGAGCTCTGACGAGCACACACCAGTACCACCGTTCACCAAATGCCACACTGATTGCTCAGCAATCATAGGTCTTAATTGACCTAAATTAGGCTTGGACTTAGCATAAGTTAGGGTTATTCATGCATGCATACGCATTATCTGCATCTTTACTGCTTTCCTTTAGCTATGCATAAAATAATGTTATAATGTGTTGATTAAGTGCATTATGTCGATTTGCAGGGAATAAGCTGATCAGGAGCTGGATCTGAAGCTGGATGAGGAATAACGGGAGCTATAGCAGAGCTGGAGCAGAAGGCCTAGTTTAGATGTAGGAATAATAATTTAAGGGGGTTAAAGGTTTTCTATTCTATTAAGTAGAAATAAAGCAGTAAAATATGAAGAGCATAGGTCCATCCTAGCCCTAGGATAGCCTAGAGAATTCCCGAAGCCTTAGCCACCCTTAGATTAGGTCACAACACCTTAGGAAGCCCTAAAACCCTAGTTCCAACCCTTCTCTGGACGTCCACATAAGTTTTAAGACGTCCAGGACCCTTAGCCAACTCCCGCACACTTCAAACCCACTTCTGTAGTGTTATTGGATGTCCAAACACTTCGTCAGACATCTAATTTCTGAAGAATAACCAAAACAGAACCCGAAATCCTTCCTGACTCTGATTGGACGTCCAGACAACAAGTCTGGACTTCTGATTTTTTAGTGTAAGACGTCTGATTCTATAATTAGACATCTGATACTGCTCTCCAATTCCTGTTTTGAGATTTAAGCCTTGATCTTGGATCTCTAGGTCCCTAAACCCAATTCCAACCCTATAGGAACCTAAATTAAGGTGCCCTAACCCTAGTACATCAACTCTAGACCTCTCTAAGGACCTAATGAGGTCCTCACTAAACGTAATTGACTTGGATCTTAGTCAAATCCATCAGCCTATTCAATTGGACTCATTGAGTCCAATTGAGCCCTGATCTCAGCATACACTGTCCAATTGGACTTAGTGAGAGTCCAATTGACCTAGACCTGACTTAATTGAGTTATTTTACTCTCAATTAAGTTTCCACACACCCAATTAAACTTGTATTAAGTTTAATTGCACTTTACCTTAGTGAATTAGGTTTTATAACCCTAATTTGAGACCTACCTTGACCTAAACCCACTAGAACCCAACCTAATCAACCTAGCCACATAAGTTTCGACCCACACACACCCACACACACCATCCACACGAAAATACCTAGCCTAGAGTTCTCTAAAACTCTCTACCATGTGTGGTTGCCATGGTTGCCAAAAATAGCAACCACGAGCCATTCAATTTTTAGATCAACATTTGGTGGATCTAAAAACTACCATCCACCCTCTTTCTCTCACTCTCCCATGAGCTCCCACCAAAGGCCTCTGTAGAGAATTCCATAATTCTCTAGAGAGCTTCCATTGGGTCTATAAAAAGACCCCATGGGTGGCCATTTGCACCCATTCACTCCCTTGCCAATTGCTCTCCAATGGTGCCATTCACGCCACCTCCACTTAGCCACTCACTCCACCTCCACGAGCTCACTACCACCACCATGGAGGACACCATGCCGGGATGCTGGTTCAACCCTTCCTCTCTCCAAGGGTCGGCCTAAGCTACATTGGCCGCCCCTCATTCTCTTCTCAACCACTCCAAGGCCATCGGGGACCACCCTTGAATGCCCTCTACTCTTTTAGCTCTAGGTCAAGCTTTCATAATATTTACTACTTTCATTTACTGCTTAATAGAGTAGTTTCTCTTCTCCCCCAATGA
Source organism: Thalassia testudinum (assembly GCA_037157565.1). Lineage (NCBI taxonomy): Eukaryota > Viridiplantae > Streptophyta > Magnoliopsida > Alismatales > Hydrocharitaceae > Thalassia > Thalassia testudinum. The sequence goes on from JAZHRO010000063.1 coordinate 20,384,819, forward strand.
TGCATTCGAAATCCCCCCGTCGATTCTTGTATGCAATCGTTTTCTGGTAGCTAGGTTTAATTTTAAGCATTCCTGTATAAGCTTTCCTCTAGATTTCCTGTACAAACAACTCTCCCCCAATGAATGAATGAAAATTCATTTTATATATATATATATATCTCTTATGTGTTTTAAATCACCTTGAGCTAAATGATTATCATATTTGCGTGATTTAAGTGCCTGTTCTTTAACCGCCTATATATTATGCACCAGCATGTCATTTAAATAAAGTAGAGCAGCTTTAAGATCGATTTCAAAAGTAAAAACATGCCTCCCAGAGACGAACGACCGGGACTCAAGGTCTCGTTATTTTTACAAAACAATATCTTTGTTGGATCGTATTTCGCAACTATACTACGACGCTTTTATCAAAAATGAGACCTACAATTTCTCCCAACACACACCGCCACCACCACAACCACCCTCACACTCCAGCGATCAAAAGCCCTAACTTAATTAGGGGTTTTGGCCACTGAAAACATCACCTCATAAACCCTCGAGACCCCTACAACACCTCCTTCACTTGACCTCCTCCACCTCTCAAATCATTTTGCCACCACTGCCATTACATTCGTCGCCTCATGTCGAAACTTGAGGGTTGTTTAATTGTTGCTTTTAGCCTATATTATTCTTCACCGTTGCTCACCAAACCCCCATTTTTGCAATGATCCTCGAGTTATGGAGAGCTACGACTCGATGGGTATAACCAGTCTTCCTGGCAAGGAGGATAGCTTATACCGATCATGCACAGTAGGAAGTTGCACGAGATCGTCTCATGCTTGAGACGCCGATTTATGGATCAAAAGCTATAAGAAGATGGGTGAGGTATGTAAATAGAATTGGACAAGAAATAAATTATAAATGGATGAACTTTTAATATAGTGCCCTTTTCTATGCTTCTATTACCGTTACCACCTATTCTATGTTCTACTCTACTCAGCTTTTACAAATGTGTTTTTGGGTTCCTTACTCAGGTACATTTGGCAGTTTGCAAGATGATTTTCATTGTGCATCCCTTTGGGCTTATATGCTTACATTCCATGGTAAATCCTTTAGTTAGTACTAAATTTCTATTCATTTAATTAATGCAATATGATTAGTTTATTGGCTATGTTTACATTTTATAATTATGTGTCCGGTGACTGCTGTTGGAACCTTGTTTCACATATTCTTTTGGTGTTAAGAAAATTATTATAGATTAATGTTTATAATTGAGTCTTTTTCAGATTTAGGTGAAGATCAAGGCAAACAGGTATGATGACAAGGAGGAGTCGAGGAGGAGAAGATCATCTTTGACTTTTAGATATTTTAGATTAGGTTTTTATTTGATAGAATGTATGGCACTTAATAAAGGAATACAATCTAAATCATAAAATTAATTGGAGATAAATGAGGATTTGTGCTACGATTTTTTTCAAAGAATGTAATTGATTAATTTACTTAAAATAGGTACTTGAAAGTAAGTACCGATACTATTCATCAATATCGATATATGCAAGGCACAGGTTTTAGCATATGTCTCAACTTTGAATAAGTACCGGTACTAATCATAAGCATCGGTATCTGATGGTCACAGTTTGAAGACTTAGTTCTTGCTGGAACCTTACAAGTACCGGTACCCATGATAAGCATCGGTATAGGTAGGTTACTGTGCTTAGTGAGTCTCAAACCTAGGAGTCATAAGTACCAGTACCCATGATGAGTACCGATACCAGGACTCTTGTGTGCTAGCTGTAGAGGAAACAGTAGACAGCTAGTACTGGTACCAGTTAGCTGTTAGCTCAAAATTAAATGGCTAGAAAATTAAGTTTAATGATATAAACGTTTGGATTTAAAGCTCAATGTCTAGTAGACAAGTAACCTAGGTCCTAACTCTATAGAAAGATCCTAGGACTCTTAGTTTGCACATAAGAAGTAAAAGAGAAAAATTCTAGAGCTATATTTCACATTTTGAAGAGAAGAAAATAGTGTTTGCTGGTTTCAATCTCTCTATGCCTTTACAAGCTCGTTGATGCATTTCTTTCACGCATTCACATGGCAATTCACATCTTTACTAGGCACTCAAATCGGTAATATAATTTATATACTTATTGAGAGGCGTAGGTATTTAGTTGTAAGATTTCTTTTATCTTACACTTGCTCTTTATTTGTAATTAAGCTTTTTCTCATTATTTGGGTTGGAACAAACCCATTGTTGTATTTGGGTTGAGATAACCCATTAATTACCTCATTTAGTAAATTGATTTCATTGAGGTTGAGGGAATTGGGTTAAAAATCGTAACTGTTAGGCTTAGGTAGTAGAGTACCCAAGTGAGTGTGGAACCACTATACATCTTGTGTGATTTCGAAGATTGTAATTTGTGCAAGTCCTTTTGTTATTATTGATATTGTGTTTGAGTGTTTGTGCGCATAGAATAGTATCCATCTATCTATTTATAGATCCTAACATGTGGTATCAGAGGTGATTGCGAGATGACATAATAAATCTTGCTCGCAATGGCATCAATCTCAAGGTGCACCAAAGGACAATAATCTACCCATCCTCCCTATTTTGATGTGACGGACTCCGGGTACTAGAAGAGGAGGATGCAAGTCTTCCTCAAGGTGATGGATGAGGAGTCATGGACCCGGATTCAAGAAAAGCATTCAATTCTGGAGCCACAAGAAGTAGTACCAACTACGTATCAAAAGAAGGTTATCAGCAATGCGAAGGCAATGAACGCACTTTGTTGTGAGTTATCAAGGGAGGAGTTGAGTCGTATCTTGGCTTAGGAGTCTACATGGAACACGTTGCAAGTCGCCTATGAAGGTACTCATAAGGTGAAAGAAACTCGTATTTCTATTCTAATCAAAGAATATGAGTGTTTCAAGATGATGAAAGGAGAGACAATCAAAGACATGTACATGAGGTTTGGATAGATCATGAACCCCATGAAGAATCATGGAGTCAAGTTGACAAGTAAACAACTTGTATGAAAGATCCTAAGATCTTTTACAAGGGATTGGTCTCCAAAGTCCATAGCAATCCAAGAGGCAAAGGACCTGTCAATCCTTTCTCTTGATGATCTGATTGGAAGCCTCATGGCCAATAAGGTTCAACTGGAGAACATGAAGAAGAACGAGGAGAAGACGTCAAGCAAGAGGAAGAGTATTTCCTTTGGAGAAATTAAGGACACGAATTCAAGCACCTCAGAATACAAAGATAAAGTGATGGAGATGCTCACAAGAAAGTTCCAGAAATTTCTCCAAAAGCTAGGTATGAAAATAAATAGAGTTTCATCTAATATTATTTGTTATGAGTTCAAGAAAAGGGACACTTGTGAAAGGATTGCCTCGTAAACAAGAAGAACGAAGATAATAGGAAAGATATAAAGTAGGTCAAGAAGAAGAAGAAGAAGAAGAAGAAAGCTTTAAAGGCAACATCGGATGAAAGTGACTCTGACATGGACACCGACACCAGTAAATCGAATGACGACAAGGTTGCATGCCTTTGTTTGCCTGCAACTTCAGAAGCCATGGAAGATGAGGCAAATTCTGATTTTACTCTTGATGAATTGTTAGAAGCTTCTCAAGAGTTATACCATAAGGCTAAGATGTTTAAAAAGGAAAATAAAGTTTTAAAGAATAATTATCAAGCAATAGAAATAGACAAACAATGTTTAGAAATGGAATTAGAAATGTCAAAAGAGACTAACAATCAATTGCATACAAAGATATTAGAACTAGAAGATATTTATGAGCACTTTGAAGGGACTTTAAATAATCTCAAAACAATAACTAGGTTAAATACTAAATTTTGTGAAGCTCTAAAATCAAAATTTCATAGTAAAAAGAATACACAAAAAAATCGCATGCACCTAGGCAAGCAAGGATGTACCAAAGGTTAAAAATCCTAAGAGTTATAGATCTAACACAAAAGAGATATATAAATCTCAGGGTTTGAAATGTATTTACCCAAAAGGACCCATAAGAAAATGGGTACCTAGAAACAATATTTTACTTTATTTTGCAGGGTTAGATCACTGGAATCAACATGAACAGTTTAAGGTGGAATATGAAAGATTTCGACCATTCTACAAACTACATGAAGACCAGGAATGATGGGATAGTGGAGCTTGGTATCCACATTCATCATACAGCTATTAGTATTTTTTTTCTTCTGCATGGTAATTTTTACCCCTTCATTTTTTTTGTGATTGACAAAAAGGAGGAGAAAAATAGCGAGCAAATAGTAATACTTTTCGGAGGAGCATTGATTGAGGGGGAGGATTAAATTAAATAATTTTCCTTCATATAACATTGCCAAATTTTTTTTTCTATAACTATCTACTTGAATGATAGTTTTGTCAACACCAACAAGGAGGAGACTATTGGAACCATGTTCCACATCTTCTTTTGGTGTTAACAAAATTATTATAGATTAATGTTTACAATTGAGTGTTTTTCAGATTTAGGTGAAGATTAAGGCAAATAGGCATGATGATAAGGAGAAGGCAAGATGATAAGGTGTAGTCGATGAGGAGAAGATCATCTTCGACTTTTAGAATTTTTAGATTAGGTTTTTATTACATAGAATAGAAAGAATGTAATTGATTAGAATATAGCTTAGGTCGTAAAATTAATTAGAGATAAACAAGGATTTGTGCTATGATTTTTTTCAAAGAATGTAATTGATTAATTTACTTAAAATAGGTACTTGAGAGCAAGTACCAATACTATTCATCAGTATCGATATATGCAAGGCACAAGTTTGAGCATATGTCTCGAGCTTTAAACAACAACTATCGATACTAATCATAAGTACCAGTACCAGATGGTCACAGTTTGAAGACTCATTTCTAGCCTGAACCTTATAAGTACTGGTACCTATGATGAGTACCGGTACAGGTAGGTTAGAGAGCCTAGTGAGTCTCAAACCTGGGAGTCACAAGTACCAGTACCTATGATGAGTACCGGTACCAGGATTCTTGTGTCCTAGCTACAGAGGAAACAGTAGGCAGCTAGTACTAGTACCCATACTTTAGTATCGGTACCAGTTAGCTATTGGCTGAAAATTGAATAGCTAGAAATTAATTTCGATAATATAAACATTGGGATTTAAAGCCCAACATCTAATAGACGAGTAACCTAGGTCTTAACTCTATAAGAAGACCCTAGGACTCTTAGTTTCCACATAAGAAACAGAAGAGAAAATTCTAGAGCCATATTTCCTATTTCCATCACATTTTGATGAGAAGAAAATAGCGTTTGTTGGTTTCAATCTCTCTACGCCTTTGCAAACTCACACATTCACAAGGCAATTCACGTCTTTATTAGGATCTCAAATTGTTAATATATTTTATATACTTGTTGAGAGGCTTAGGTATGTAGTTGTAAGATTTCTTTTGTCTTACACCTGTTCTTTATTTATAATTGAGCTTTTGCTCATTATTTGGCTATAACAATCCCATTGTTGTATTTGGGTTGAAGTAACCCGTTAATTACCTCATTTACTAAATTGATTTCCTCAGGGTTGAGGGAATCGGGTTAAAAATCCTATTCTAGGAGGATTAGGTAGTGGAGTATCCAAGTGAGTGGTGAATCACTATATTGTGTCAATTTCTATGATTGAAATTTGTGAAAATCTTTTTTAGTACTAATATTGTGTTTGAGTGTTTGTGCGTTTAAAATAGTAGCCATCTATCTATTTATAGATCCGAACACTTGCGATCTTATGGGCAAGTTGTGCTATAGTTGTTAGCACACAACAACCTGGGTTTCATCACTTAGAAGCACTCAGGTAGTCATAGATGGTATTAGAGCAAGATCACCCAACTAGTCATAAAAAAATTTGAACAGCCATACAGATAGTTATATTATGTCGTGGATGGCATACTCAGCCGCATAGTGATGCAATATCAGTAGTCTAGATTTTCCACAACATTCAGACTTGGTTCTCTTCATGATTTCTGATCCTTTCTCCATCCTCTTTAATTTCCTTGCTTTTTTGTCATCAAGGTCATTCCTTCAGCCTTTAGGATGAGTAGAATAGGAGTCTCATTAAGGCATCGCTTGATTTAAATGCTATCCTAGGAAGGCATCGAGTAAATTCTTGGTTCATCCAACATTTTTTTGATCGTATAGTTTCTAGGGCTTTTCTTGTGCCTTTATTTAGTAACAAATTTTAATTACCAAGCCGACGAACACATTAACTCGTGGCACTACTTTGTATGGAATATGTTAGTTTCTCATACTTGCAATGCTTAAATTATGTACCCATTCATTACTCATCCCTTTTGTGGAACCACCCAACAATTGTTCTATAAATATACGTGTAGATTACATATATTTTCATGGGATGATCTATAGTAGTGTATTTAAGTTAATAGTGGGTTATATGTAATTAACGTCAATCACTTGGAAAAAGGGTAGTTTATTCCCCGCTAAGCACATGATATTGCACAGTCTGTACCACTTTCTCTGCACTTATGGTTAATTGAAGATAACTGTGTAATAGTTTGGATTTTCTTTAGAGATATTATTAGCAACTTGGAAAGTAGTTGGTAATGGTGGATAGCAATGGCCTCAACTATTTCTTTAAGATAAAAGTTGCAGAAATTAACATACCCCCTGTCCAACTAATTTCATTTGTGATCTTGCTGGACCAAGTGCTAATATCTAGTTAGTAATTGTTGGTCTGAGCTATCTAATAAATCTCATGGTTACTTGCCTTGCTGCTCAATTGGTTATTACTTAATTTGTTTTCTGTCCTTGTAAGTATAGAATATTTATACATATATAACATTTTTCACAACAAATTTGACTCGTAACATGCCTTAACATATCCATGTATATATTGAAAGCATGCAAGGGATTGAGTCGGGGAGATATGGTTCATTACCCTGTTAATGTATTTTTCCTAAATGATCAATTATTATTTTAATAACTACTGAAGCAAGATAGTCATCTTGATTTCTAACATAGTTGACAACTAATGTTATCTGTAGGGCTTACTATTAAAATCTTGTAAAAACTAATTTTGTAAAGCATCTTATTTATATTGAAATGGAATTAAGCTTATTACTATCTGTATCAAAATAAAATTAATCAATTTCTTATCTAGTGGCATGGATTTACTCAATTATTTAATATTATTATTAATTTAATAATGATTGAATGAATATGACTATTTTGATTTCTAGCACAGTTGATTGTAGTATAATGCATTTGTTCCTCTTGTATGTTATGAGGAAAAGAAGATTTACTATACTATCACGCATGTTTAATTACATAGTTATGAGGATAGGATAAATGTATCCTCAATGTGTATATTACCCAAATTTCTAATCTTGATGTATTCCTACCATGTTATTTATGATGGGCTTGCTTCTCATAAATGAGGAAGAAAAAAAATGTTACGTATTAGTTTGTTGTTAATAATTGCATTGTCAATGGTATTACAAAGAATGGTATGTTTCAATAAATAATGGCATATGCTTTGAAGATATTGATGAACTAATAATTCATATTCCATTCATGGGGTGATGTTAATTTATAAAACTGAACAATTAGATTAGGAATGTTATAAAATAAACGAATGTGTAAATTTGATGAATTAAAGGTATAATACGATACACACTAGTAGAAAAAGCACCGTTCATGATGGACATTTTCGACCGTTTAAGTAACAGTCGAGAATAAATGTATTATCGACTGTTTTAAGTGTAACAGTTGCCAAAAGTACGGTCATGAACTTTCTCATCTATGAAACAGTCGAGGTGGTTGAGACCATTGTCGACTGTTTATAACGGTCGATAATAAAAATTTACTCGACCGTCATTATATATAATAGTCAAGAAAAGCAAGTATGAAATTAATGCACTGGTTGGGACCATTGTCGACCGTTTATAATGGTCGATAATAAAAGAATCATCGACCGTTAAATGTATAACAGTCGAGAAAAGTCAAGCATAATTAAGACATCTGGTTGAGACTATTTTTGATCGTTTATAATGGTCCACAATAATAATATAGTCAATGGTTTCCATATTAACGGTCGAGGATAGTCTCATCGAAAATTGTGGTGGCAAAAAGATATTTTTCGAATGCGTTCCTCGACCGTTCAATCTATAACAGTCGAGAAAACACGGACGAAAATACCAGCGTGACCTCAACTCCTTCCCCTTCCTTTCTTTAGCAGACGTCCTCCAACCTCCACTGACCGACAATACCCTCGACCATCTCCATCGACTCGGAGGCCTTCCTCTCATTGACGACCATGTGCACGTTGTCTGGCGACCCCCCTTAGTAAGTGGTTGTCACCCCTCCTTCCCGTCCTCATTTCACTGCGCCACCATGGTGACCACCGACACCACCATGGCCACCATCCCTTCCTCGTGCCACCGCCACTACCATGACCACCTCATCAACCACCACCCTGACCTACATGGTCACCCACCATCACCCCCACCTCCATGGCTGCCCATCGCCACCACCACCTCAGGCCACGACTACAACCTCCTGCTGCCACCACTACCAATTCATGCACCACCACGACCACCTCCTCCCACCATCACCACCATCTCCTCCTCCTCCTCCCACCACCATCACCCCAATTTCTCCCCTTAGGGTTAGAAATTTAATTTTAGGTTAATTTAATTTCTTTATTTAGTACTTACGTTAGAAATTTAGTTATGAATGCAATTAAAGTATATAGTTCATTTAATTATTAATGCAATGCAGTGCCAGTGGCCATTATCTTACGATAAAGGAGCAATGGTGGTGAGTTGGTAGACTTGGTGGAGATGGGGAGGAGCAGAAAAGAGTTGAGTTGAGGAAGGATGGAATGAGGAGGAGATTATGGTGGTGGTGGCTTGGGGAAAATGAAGGAGAAGCCATGGCTCGTCAAGATGGAGTTGGAGAGGGAGGACGGGATGAGACGGAGGAGGTGGTTGGAGCATGTGGTGGGGTACGTGGTAGTGGTGGATGCTAAGAGTGGAGGAGTTGATGTGGATGGAGGTGATAATTGTGGGAGGAGTTGTAGGAGAAGGAAGGTCAAGAGGACATTCTTGGTGGTGTCTTGCCATGAGAAGAAGGTGGAGTAGAAGATGAATAGGGAGAGGATCTATCATGGAGGAGGATTGATGGTGGTGGATTCGTAAAGGTAAGATGAAGAGTTGAAGATGATGACGCTGGTCATGTGGTGGAGAAAGACAACAGTGTCAGCAGTTGCTACGTCGTGGTGAAAGAGCAGTAGTGGTGAGCTGTGATAGTGGAGTAGAGAAGAGAGTTGAGTTGAGGAAGGATGGAATGAGGAGGAGATTACGGTGGAGATGGTGGGTTGGGGAAAGTGGAGGAGAAGGCCACTATGCATGGCTCTTGGAAGTGGAGTTGGAGAGGGAGAAGGATGGGATGAGAGGGGGAAGGGTGGAGTAGGTGGTGGGGTGGTAGTGGTGGATGTTGGGGATGGAGGAGGTGGTGATGATGGAGGTGACGATTATAAAAGGAGGAAGATGGGATTTTTTCTTTGTTGAAATGCACTTCTTGATTTTGTTTGTCAATTCTCTATTCTTGCATGCTTTTAGAAATTTGATGATGAAAATGATTGTTATAGAGCTTTCTTTCGATAATTCCATGACTGCATGTTTGAATCATGTTCCCAAATTGTTTGAATTATTTGATATTTATGTTTGATTATGAAATTTTTACTACAACTTTGTAGATACACACTTGCACAAATTTAGTTGCACTTGATGAACAATAGGAATTCTAGCCCCTAGGTAACAGGTTGTGGGAGGGATATAATTGTGTCAAAATACTAGCCCGCAGAGACTTATGATCATGTTGTACGGACAATGTAGAGTGTGTGTATACCTCACTTACATGCACGATGCATTGTCTTTATAATATGCCATAAGTTTTATCGTCCTTTGTTCAGAGAAGTTCTAAACAAAGGGGGGTCCTTGAAGATTTGATCATAACTTACGGTTACTTCTTGCATGTAATTAGTGTTTAGAGAAATTTTGATTGCATTTTCTCACTCTTCTCCAGTATACCAACTAATCTTGGCTTCGTTCCCGAAGTGTCCTTTATTGGGGGCTATTGGGGATGTAGTTAAGGTTAGTCTTGGTGGGTATATTAGAGAAGTGCTAGAAAATGCTACAAAAATTTCTCCAAACAATGGTTGCATGTAAGAAGTAATGTTGTGATCAAATCTTTATAGATGAGCTATCAAATGAAAATCTTCTTAAAGTACACATGTCTTCCTTATTCAAGTTTAACTTATGAGTGATCATAAAATACACATTTTTACCTTATTCGAGTCCAACTTATGAGTGGTTGTCTTTTACATTTAGGCTAATTATCATGGATAAGTCATGGATCAATTTGACGAATTCAAATTATCACGAATACAAGAGTGGAGTGATTTCAATTCTAGAGTGGGCATTTCATAATGATAGGAAGACATTTAGACGAGGTGAATTCCGTCAGCTAAATTTATGCCCATGTAGACACTATTTGAATGAGTTTCTCTATCATCGAGACATAATTTTGGAGCATGTGATATGCAATAGTTTGTTGGCAACATTACCTAAACTCGACAGCTCATGGTGAGCAAATGAGAGAAGTTAGAAATGAGAGAAATGAAGCCTTTGAAGGAAGTAATGATAATCAAGGAGATGAATTAGATGAAATGTTATATGATATGAGGTAGTAGACCATGAGGATGCATATGACAATGACACATTACGAGATTGTAATGAGTTGTACGATGTAGTCAAGGCAATAGAGGATCCTATTACTCTTGATATAACATCAATGTCGAAATTGTCATTCCGTCAGAAATTGTTTCAAATGAAAGTGATGAAATAGAGATACAGCAAAATTAATGTCTATGGTTCTAGAATACATTGGAGATCCGCTGAATAATCCTACTAGGTATCCTAAGTAATGGTATGATGCGAAGAAGTAGATACGTGGGCTCAGAATGAAATACGAGAAGATTAATGCCTTTCTCAATGACTGTGTCCTATACAGAATTGAGTATCCAGGGTTGACTAACTCTAGTAAATGTGGTGAGGAGAGATATAAGGTTGGTAATTCAACAAACACTGGCAGGAAGAAACAACTGGAGAAATTTCTTCGTTGTTTTCCTCCGATCCCTAGGATATAATGCCTATTCATTTCCAGTAAAGTAACAACACTGATGTCGTGGCATCAGGATAATAAATCAAAAGATGGATGCATCCATCATCCAACAAATACTGATGAGTGGAACAGATTTAACGAGAATCACGTATTATTCCTAGAGGTGGCACGAAATGTGACACTAGGTCTTGCAAGTGATGGATTCCACCCATTCAAGAGCATGTATCCATCATATTCCATATGGCTAGTGGTCATGGTAACTTACAACTTACCCCCATGGCTATGCATGCGATCTGCATTCATGATGTTGACACTCCTTATCTTAGGACCTAAGCAACCAGGAAATGCAATAGATGTTTATCTCCACCCATTGATTGATGAACTAAAAGTCTTATGGTACGTGGTGTTCAAACATATGATGCAGAGAAGAAACAATTCTTCAGTTGAATGTAGCATTATTGTAGACAATCAATGACTTTCCAGCATATGCGAATTTGTCAGGATGGAGTACGAAGGGGAAGTTCGCTGTCCAATCTGTGGGATGATGCTTATTACTTGAGATTGCCTAAGTGCGAGAAGTTCTTTAGCTAGGGCACCCCAGGTTTTTGCCCACAGAACACAGATCGTGAATGTCACAATTCAAGGACAGATTTGATGGTAAAGCATGTTGGTATTCGTCGAGGAATTCGAAGAATAAACTCAGTACATGTTCTATTAGGCTATCAGGGATGAAAATCACGGACACATTACAACACTCGGACAAATACGTTTAGGTCAACTTTTCAAGAATGACTTTGCTTCCTTGCAATGTTCAGGGTATAGGAGGAAAAGTATACTTTTTATGGAGCTTCCATATTGGAAGGATTTGACAGTGTGACACAATTTAGATGTTATACATCTTGAGAAGAATGTAGTGGATAACATACTTGATGAATTATACCTGATAGACTGCCCGAAGGATACAGTTAAAGGAAGGAATGATATGAAAATTTTGGGTACTCATCCTAAGTTGCACACTAAAGGAGTGTCCCACTTTCCACAAGTTATATACAGTCTTACTGGAGAGCAGAGGCGAAGGATTTTCTCATTCCTTAAAGACATTCGAGTTCCGGATGGGTATTCATAGCAACTTTCACGTTGCGCAAATGAAGCACCAAAGAAGATTACTGGGTTAAAAAGCCATGATTCCCATGTATACATGCAAATCTTATTGCCAATAGCGATACATGGAGTGATGCTTGATTCGGTAGTCGATTCTTTCATGGAGATGAGTGGATATTTTAAAGTCATCTATTCAAAGACATTAGATCCCAAATTGCTTGACTATTGAGATAAACAAATTGTGATCACACTTTGTAAAATGGAGCAGATTTTCCCGCCTGCATTCTTTAACGTGATGGTTTATGTCATGCTTCATATTTCGAATGAAGCAAGAATTGCTCAATCCGTGCAATACAGATGATGTATCCAATTGAAAGATATTTGAAGAAACTAAAATATTATGTCTTAAATAAGGCTAAGCCAGAAGGGTCAATCATTGAAGGCTATCTTATACAAGAATGTATTAACTTCTGTGCCATGTACATGAATGGAACAGACAATCGATTTAATCATATTAAACGAAACTATGAAGGAGAATTAGTGGTAATGATGGAGATTGTTTATCCATATTTAACATCGGAGGAAGGTCGATCCTCTGGATGGAGGTTAAGCCCATCTCGAAAATGGACCGACGATTGGCACACATGTACATTCTAAAGCAAATTCTAGAAGAGGATGAATTTTACAATGAATTCAAAGCATCCTTTGTGTCATTTCCACATGACTTTCCATTACTAGATTGGTTGAAGGATCATGTAAATAAGGTGAAAGAAGATGGCGATCAATGGTGGGTCCAGGATTTTGATGTAATTGTTGATACACCTTTGACATACCGACGTTACCATTCTAGATACATAATTAACAGTTTCAAAATGAGAGTATGATCCATTGATGATGCGAAGGCCACGCAACAGGCGAGAGTTGTCATTAGTTGTGACCTAAGCACTTGTTGTGAAGGGTATTATGGTCAAATTGAAAAGATTGTGGAAATGAGTTTCAGGTTTGATTGTAATATGGTTCTATTCAAGTGTGATTGGTTTCATATTTTTAAAGAAGGCATTGGATTCAAAGTCGATAAAAAACACGATTTCTTGAGCTTAAGTAAGAACCGTTGCATCCTTCGATCATCATAAGCATTCACACTAGCTTGTCAGGTAGTACAAGTATTCTACGTGCCTAATAATAGCAGAACAATACAATACAATGCAGGAACAAAACAATTAGAGCATAATCGCACGAAGAATACAATGCAGGAAAAGATCTACACCCAGATGTTGAATATGAAGCATATCAACAAAACCCACAAAGTGAAGAACTTGTCCCTCGTGCAACTAAATTGACATATAAGGTAATTTATCAAAATTATTAATCCATAACTATAGATATAAATAATTTAAGAAATTCTTAGTTAGCTATTTTGTTTAAATTTCACTTAAATTGGTTTCTCTTTTATCAAAGTTTATGTTCATTTATATTTCAAAGCTGAAATTTTTTTTATTGCCTTCTCATATAGGTTCTTTGCATTCTCCTACTATTTGTGCATAGTTTGTGGACCATTTTGTCACTATGGTAATTTCCTTACTACTTTTTTCTTTAAAAGGGTGTTATCATGTCAAATGTGGGGTGTGTTCACTTAGGTTTATTTTTGTGTGGGGTGTGCCCACTTAGATTATTTTTTTTGTAGAATGATGCATTTATTTATTTTTTGTATATTGAATGTTTTCTGTTGAATGTGGAGAAGAAGGAGAAAGGGAAATGGAGGGGAGAATGGAGGAAAAGAGAAGAGGTATGGAGGGAAATGGAGGAGAGGGGAAGTGAAATGGAAGGATGGGAAGGATAAAGAAGGGAGAAAGAGAAGGAGAAGGGAGAATAGGAGGGAAATGAAGGGGAGGTTAAGGGAAATGGAGGGATTGGAAGGGGGAAAGGGGACAGGAGAAAGAGAAGGAGAAGAAAAGGAAGGGAGAAGTGGAGGGAAATGAAGGGGAGGACAAGGGAAATGGAGGGATGGGAAGGAGAAGGGAGAAATAGAAGGAGAAGAAAGAGGAAGGGAGAAGTAGAAGGAAATGAGGGGGAAGATAAGGGAAATGGAGCGGAGGGAAAGGGAAATGGAGGAATGGGAAGGGGAAAGAGGAAGAGAAAAAGTGAAGGAGAATGAAGAAGGGAGAATGGGAAGGAAATGGAGGGGAAGGGAAGGGGAAAGGGAAAGGGAGATATCAATTCACTTTCAGCTTCATTTATATACGCTTATTTCATTTTCATTTTTTTGTATGCTTATTTAATATAGGATTTTTGAAATATGATAATATACTAGGAAAATGCTACTGAACTTTTTAAAAAAATATCTCATTATTTGTAATGTTTTCACATAGGTTACTTTCAAGAAGAAGGCTAATAGGAGTCATAGGGAGGAGGCTCAGGCCTTCAAGTAGCTTGAGGCCCCTACAGCAACCTGAGGCCCCCCGACAGAAGCCTTAGCCTCAACCTCAGCTTAAGCCTTAAGCTCACCGCCGACAGCAGCCTACTCAGCCCTAGGTACCTTGCCAGCATTTTTTGAGGCCTGGAGGTGTGGCTCGATATTTCCAGAGTCATGGGAGGGAAGGTAGGGGAAAGAGGAAGAGTCTGATGCCTCCTTCGACAGATCCACCAATAGAGGATTTTGACTATGAGGAGGATGCGACAACCGATGTGGAGGAGGAGGATAACACTTCAGTTGATGAAGACATTGGCTTCGATGATTAGCTAGAGCAGATGGCTAAGCTAGATCCTTCTCAGTTGGGATGCTCTATACCACCACCACTGATGGGAACACCATCATGAGCCATAACTAGCTCATTTTGATCAAATTAAGACAGTAAATTCTGCTACATAACTGGCAGAGAGCCAAAAGTCACTACAAAACCATTTTGAGGGAAAGACAAGAGAACTGGGTTAAAACTATAATTTTACCATTATATCAAGAATGCAGAACAACCATATCTTTTCCTAGGGGTTAATTCAGGGCCAATGGTCCTTAAAGTTTAACAAGTGGGTTAGACAAAAATGAAAAGGATTTGCACTTGTTTATGGATTTTAATGACTTTTGAAACCCTAAAACAAACCCGCATAATTAACTGAGGTTCTGGTTAGGATAAAATTCACCTAAACCCTTTAAAATTCATAGAAAACTATTTTTTAAGGTTTGGAACCTTTAATTTGACCATCAAACCCATGTTGACCGAAAATAGTCTCAGACTGACATTTGCCTTAATTTGGGTTTTTACATGAATTACCTTGTCAGACTTGGTCAAAACCAAAATCTAACTTCACCTTTGGATTCCCTGGGTCCAAATTAGGCTTGTACCAAAATTTGGACCCAATCTAAAATCATCTTGACCAAGTTTACATTTTGGTCCAGTCAGACTCTTTCTATCTCATTTAGACCCCTAACTTTCAAATTCCTTAGAAAATGGCCCCTATCTTTGCCGTCACTATTTGCATATAGGTCCCTCCACCATTATCAGGGAGGAATCCTACCCTAGCGGCCTTCGACTAGGGATATCTCCCAGATTGATTGGCGAATCCCTTCCAAAATTGGAAGGGAGATTCTTCATTGAGCCACATCTTGCACTCCAATTCTTACCTAAATCCTAATGCAAACTCATGGGAAAAATGGGTTTCCTACTTTGGCAATAATTCTTAGCTTGGAAGCTTGGCTTCCAAGCATAAAACCCCTTCATAAGCCCTATAAAGAGATCCGTAGGGCACGATCGAATCGGTCACGTTTGAATTATGGTCGAAAACCCTCCTCTTCCTTCCTCCTCTTCGGTCGTGATCTCCTCAAGCTTTGGCAACTCCTCCTGACCATCCTTCATCATCCTGTCACAAAAATAGTGGCTGGATTCTCTTTCTCTCTCTCATCTGCTTTTGGCCGTACCAGCAGGAGCCCTTCTACCTCCGTCGTTGTTGCTGTTTCCATCGTCGGAGCACCTTCTTCCCTAGTCTGGCCTACCAATGCCAGCACTATCCTCTCCCTTTCGTTCACTTAGCATACGTAATTAAGTGCCCTTAAGGCCCCTAGAATAGTTCCTTCTACCAAAAGGAAAAAGTAAACCCCTCAATACTGTCGCTCACCTCTATCTTCAACATCTCCAGTAGCATCTCCGGTGAGGTCCTCCACATGCAACACTCATCCACACTCCTCGCCACAACTCCCAAAAGCACCGCCATTCCTCTGCACACAAAACCCCTTTCTCTATTCACCTTTCCATCCAACCAAACACGCCCCTGAATAGACTCATCATCACACACTAACTCCGTCATCGATCGGCCACCACATACCACCATCATCCATGAAATCACCAACAGCACCTTCGTCATGCCTTGCCAAAGCTCCTGAACTATTCTAATGTGGCCATGAGACCTTATTCAGTGTTTCAAGTGTTTGTCGTTCTCCGCCACCACCACCTTCATCTCCACCTTTGTTCACAGTTCTCCGGTCGCCAAACCATCTGCCTCTAGCATTAGGAAATGCAGTTTCACCTAATAACTCTAACCACATTCCCAATTGGCTTCCCAGTTTCAGCAGCATCAGCAATTGAAGGGCTTCGCCTCTGTTGCAGATACACAAAAGAAGACATGAGCGAATAGTCCCACATCGTGGGATTTGGAAGCGGGCAAGCGCATAAGTTGCAAAAGTGTTGAGGGCTTACCACCTCAACACTTGAGGGGTGAGGCCCCTCACACCCTTCATTCTCCTCGTCCGAGACCTCTCCTCCGTGGACTTGGTGCACCCATCTTGCCTAAGCCTTCACTCCTCGGTCACTACACCACGTCGATGACCCTGAACCTAGGTACGTGGATCCTTCGATTACCTGATAATCTAATGTGAATGGCTCTGGGAGAGTAGATACTAAGAGAGACAAAGGAAGAGAGTGTGTGGGGTAGGGGGGGTTTTGTTCTTCTGTGCATTGGCTACTTAGCCAAAATCCGAACCCTTTCCCCTGTGCTTAAAGAAGGAAGAAGATGGGTAGAAAAAGAAGGCCTGAAGAGGAGAAGGAAGAGAAAGCGAAGAGGACAAAAGAAGGAGAGCCACATAGGAAGAAATCAGGGAAGAAGAAAGTAGAAGCAGAAGAAGGAAAAGGAAAAAGTGAAAGAAGAAAAAGGAGAAACAAAGGAGAGGGCCATTTAAGGCATCTAATCTCCAAAGGAGACGTCTGATTACTGTAGCATTCAAGCTACTATGTGGATATTTGGTCCTGACTACCGTGGCATTATTGATTACTCTAGTTTACATGTAACTATACTAAATAATTGGTGATCAAAATCACCATTATTTTGTTATAGATTTCTTTTTATCATGTTGAACTCTTGTTATACTGATGTTTTACACTTATTATCAATTTTTAGTAGCTTATTTGGTTTAAATTCTTGTGCTCAATTACAATATTGAGATTAGTATGTGAATTCATTTTGTTCTTTGTGTTCGACCTCGGACTTAAAATTCGAGTAATAAATTTATTTGTTTTCAAAGCGATTTCGGCTATATTATAACGAAGCAATTTTGAAACACCAATTTATCTCTTAAACAACCACCCTTTTCGTAGTTTGGGTTTGAATTTAAGGTTTGGTAAATGTTACGATTTATTTATTTCTTTGTTATTTAATTTTATGCTATAATTTTGTTTTATACGTGAACTTAGGGGAAGAGGTCCCATGCGGAATAGGGACTTAGAGAGAATTTCGCATGGGGACTGCATTTCAGTGCAGATCATACCAGCGGGGGAAGCAGTTGACTATCCTCCATTTGTCAGTAGACTACATACAATGACAAAGGCGATAATCCCACTATCCTACTTCGATTGGAGGAAGGTGCCAAACAAGCTAAAAATGTGGCTCATTTGAGAGTTAGAGGTAATTGGTAAAAATTAATAACTTATGTACATTGATTTATGTAAGTTTAAATTATGTAACAATTTTTGTTCTATTACTAATGCAGGCCACATTCGGTTGGGGCAATAATCCGAACATCGCCAAATATATCCTTAAGCACGCAGCGAAGATTCATAAAGATTGGCGATTGGAAATGAAGAATATGGTAAAAGATAAATTTTAATTATATTTGTTTATTTCCTTTAACATAATTCAAGTATTATTTCTAACAATACAATTATATTTTTTAGTATTATAAGAACAGGAATCATGATAAGACATTACATAATGTGTCTCTTTTGATACAACTGCACACTTGGAAGGAAGCGTGCGAGCATTGATATGATCCAGCGACGTAGGTAAAAGTATTTCATATGTTGTCATTTATTTAACTAATTTCTAAGTTAATAAATTGTACCTTTATTTCCGGAGCAAGCCAAGAAGAATAAGGAAAATAGGGCTAAAGCTCTACCGAAGACCCATGTCTTGGGTAGGAGGACATAGGTTCAATGAAATCCATATACATACATAAGTACCTTTAATTATTATTTTCTTTTAAACCTTAAAAAAATTTCTAATTTTGTTAAAATTAACTATTTCAAATTATTGTAGTCCGTCATGCATTAAGATACCCAACTTGATCGGGTTGGAGTATATGAGGCCACTCATAGCAAGATGAGTGATGACGAAAATAGAGAGTGGCTTCACGACACATACCAACATAGACATGTAAGTTAGAAAAGACAATACTTTTATTTGTTTTTGTAATGATATAATTAAATGAAATTACTTAATGAAATTCAATATCCTTCAGGATAATATGATCAACTTAATGCATCCTCTTGAAGATGCCAACTTTGCTACAATTAAGCAGCCACTGGTAGTAGAGAAAGGCCTATCAGACCGTCATGCCAACTGAGCATGGTGGATACGTCTGTAGCGTAGGGAGGAGTTAGATCGTCTCGGGGTGGTATGGGAGAAGGGGAGCATCATTCTCTTCAGCTGAGGTGCATGAGATGAGGAAGGAGATTGTAGCATTATGCCTCCAGGACGAGGAGAAAGACCAGTGGATCGACCAGGTAACGACGCTAGTCAGGGACAACGCGAAGCAAACCAAGGAATGTAGAAAGACCATCAGGGAGCTACTAGCATTACTTGAAAAAGGAGCTATTGATCACCCATCCTTTCAACAGTATAGAGATCATCGCGATGACTACGATTTAGGTGGTAGCTATGCTGGAGGCATTGCTGCCACAGCATGATTGTATTTTTTATATACATTATCATTTGTAATGAAATCTATATACGTTATTTCATATATGAAATTTTTTTTTTTATTTGGTGTGTTTTAATTAGATACAAAAATACTTTATTTTGTGTGATTGATTATATGTTTACTAGATTAGTAGTTCTTTAGAGGCCTTCCACATAAATTAAACACATTTAAAAGAAAAATGCTTTCTAGATCATTTTTAACGGTCAACAATACTCAATATTCTTGTAGTGATAACTCTCATTATTAATCATATCAAAGGATAAATCATGAAATGGGGTTATACTTGAAATTGTCAATTGACAGTTATCCAATGATAAATGAACACATGGATATGATGGAAGTGATAATTGAATTGAACAACCGAATAAGACTCTAATCAACTTAGAAAATGATATTTTGATTATTCATGGGAATTGGAGCATGTCGTCATTGCTTAGGATACAAAGCTTCCATTTTACTTGCCAACTACAATAGTTTATTAACCACTTTGGAAATGTGAGCTTGCCTTTGAAAGTGCTTAAAATTTAAAACTTTTACATTCCATGATGCTCTATGTTTTCAAGTTTTGAACTTAGGATCATTTCATCCACGTGAATCTAAAATCTTTAGAGATTGTGTTTTGCACATTAAAACTTCTACGTAGATTTCAAGGCATCTTCGTGTGTTATTAAGTAGTACATACTAAATATGAATTATTCATGAATTATGTATCATATGTAACCGATGTTCCCTTGTTTATAGATTGCCACTTCCCAAAAATAAAATAATAAAAGTGATAATTATTGATTTTGGTAGGTAGATTGAGTCTTTAAAATTTCAATCGAGCATTTATACCTTCATTTAATAAGCCCAGCTATTTAACTTACACCTATAGGAAAGTCAAGAGATTCCTACTATCATTATTAACTTGGTTGTTAAATCTATGAGCATACTAATTCATATTCTTTTTGTTGTTGACACCATAAATTATAGGGGATCATAAATTCTTCTTTGACTTGCTCCTTTAATTGTTAAAAAATTGATAAAATTAGCATTGGTAGACAATGAATTCTCACTTGTTTGTATAAACATGCAATTCATTTTGTACAGTTATTCTTCGATAGCTCATTGATTTCTTGTAAGGCTATTCACTTACTATTTTCATGTCTAGTATAGACTTAAAGGGAATTCTAGACAAACATTACAATCCTTGTGGTTTTAGATCATCACATTACAATGGATAATGATAAATTGATTGAAAATTTTTAAATTAGAATATTGTTAATCCTTTTAGATTGTTGAATTCTGATAAGGTTTTAAAATCCTAAATGGGGAAATCAACAACTTATACCTTCTCTTATATCATCTAACATTCGAATAATATGCTCATATTAATGAAAAATGGCCTCGTTTGACTCAATGTATCGTCACTAGATGTACCACTCAGTAGGTATTCTTTTTAGTATTGCATGGAGAATAAATTACATGAAGTTTATCTTAATTTGTGCAGCCATCATCGATGGTGTTGTAAATAATGTTGTTGATTGTTATATGAATTTTGTTCATGAATTGAATGTAATTTAAATTGATGCAGCTTGTTGCACATCTCCTCTATAAGGCTGTAACTTGAATTATTCTTAGGGAAACCCTACGTGCAATTAAGCTGTCATACAAAAGAATTTATAAGCTAATTAATGATTTTTTGAATCTAAGGTACGTTGTGATATATCATGCTGTAAATTGTCACGTTGGACATAAATAAGTAAATTCTCTGTAGGAAAGAAAGTCTAATTTATAGTTGTTTCTGCTATTATTGTTTGCATTTTTCTCTGACAAAATAGAAGGTTTCTTAACCTTCATATAGCATAGCATATGATATAATTATAACTCTTGTATTCCCAATGATTGACAAGTTTCGTGTTTTTATTTAGTTTGAAGTCTCCGAGCCTACATCTAGTTCTTTGTTTCCTATTCTTGATAGATTGAAAATTGTTATTGCTTTGGCGATGAGATAAGCAATGATTATGGGGTGATAAGAAAGTCGATGTAATACAAATAAGGGGTAAATAATTATGATTTAATCACTTTATATTTTATGTCACTTTATGTTTTATGTTGAGATTACTTTAATAAATTTAGTTCGTAACTAGCTATATTTAAGTCAATTTCATGAAACTAGTAAATATGCTTGTCAAAGTTGGGAAACTAAAGTTCGTCGACTCTGGTTGGTTTTGTCTTGTGTTTCTTATGCTTGAGCACCTCCCTTAACCCCTTCATTTTAGTCCATAAACCGCGTAGTTACCTTACAGCCAACTGCATTTGGAATAGTTTTCTATATTCTTCTAGTTTATTATCAATAAAATAGAGGTTCTTGTCTAGTTGAAGTGCTAGAGAGGCATCCTGAGTTATTTACTAAAAGAGATGATTTTCACTTAACAAGGTGATAATTAAAATGATTTGTTATTTGTATTTTTAAGTGGTCGAAAATCAACTAATCAAAGTATTGAATTAAACTTAACCACTCAATGAGGAGTAGGTCATATCTATAGGGAATCACTAACCTATTAAAATTTGCATTGGTCAAAAATAAATGTTCACGATTAGTTCATCAAGAAATCGAATCAAAATCACTTTCAGATTAAGCAAACAACAAGAGCTAATGTTGAAATTGCATTTATGAGGAAGAGGGAGGTCATTTGCATAAACTCACCATAATATTTAATTAATAACCTCAAAAATCAAAGATGGCATTGGCATTAGATGTAAAATATTACAACCCAAAATAGTGGAAATCTTCCCCTTGTGTGTGCACGTCGAGGAGCCGATGGCGAGGGTTGAGGAGCTCGAGGAAGATTGTCGATGTCGAGAGCTACGCATGGGCAGTGACGAAGTCAACATTGGTGGCCGAAGGTGGCTGGCTGGAGCAAAGGCTGTCATCGGCAATGAGGCTCTCCAGCTTGCGAGACGGTGGCTGATCAGTGCAATTAAGGCGTGGCTATGCTCGAGGGGTCGAGACAAGCTCGTTGGAAGTGACGGTGTAAATCTTCATGGCCGTAGTCGATGGCTGCTTGGAGGAAAATTGATGATGGTGTTGCGTTCCTTCTATTGGTGGAGGAGAAGATGGAGAAGAAGCTGATGCTAGGGGGCACGTGGCTGCTGCATCCTTGCGCTAGATGGCTTGCGCAAGGGCACGCGCAAGGGAATCGTACATGGCGGATGGTGGGCATGATGCGCATGGTGGGCGGGTGTGTTGCTGCTGAAGCTAAGAGGAGCCAAAAGTGATGGTCACAAACAAGGTCTGTGGAGGGCCAGTTGCTCACAAGGGGAAAGGTGTCAGACCGTTTGGTCTTCAACGTCTAGGAACCTTCCCAAATGACTTAACCGGAGGGGATGGCATGGCAAGGATGGATGAGAGGCATGCGTGCAAGGTGGCATGGCTGTGATCGTGCGTGGATGGTGCGGCAAGGGCTGTTAGTGCAGTAATGGTCAGGAATGATGGTGGTGAACGTGGAGGTGATGAGTTGTTGGTGGGTTGAAGAAGATGAATATTGGTATTGGGTATTTGCGGTAGCGTGGAGGTTTGTAGGAGGAGATGGTGATGTTGGGTTTGTGAGGGATATGGTGGTAGTTGTTTAAGTTCACTGAAGGATGAAGATAAAAGAAGGAAAGGAGATGAAGGTGGAGAAGATGGTGGTGGTGATGAGGGTGACTTTAGACAGGGGTTTAACACAGTAAAGATAATTTCGTGACCTAGAGGCACACAAGCACGGTGATGATTGACCTCGTTGGATTGGCACGGCGATCTGTCACCCCATCGAGCCATGGTGTGGTGACGCTCGACCTTGGAGATGCACGGTGGTGGAGTTAAGGTGGAGTCTCCTCGGGCATGGTAGCCTCCCGCTCTCTTTTGTAGTTGTAGTTGCTTGAATTTGGAGCGTCAAGGTCTGCATTCTCCGCTTCTCTTCATTGCGGCCTTCATTCCATCCATTGAGGAAGCTACAGCAGCCATTGAAGAAGAAGAGAAGTGGATTAATAAAATAAGAAAAATAAATGATGGCTCATTTATCTATAAGTCCTCACAATGAATATTAATTCAAATACTTGCATGTAATGCACCTAATTAGTTAACTAATCAAATACATGCCATTCTAAGTCAATTCTAATTACATTTAAATAAGAATGCAATACATCAATTATGCAATCGAACTAAAAATATTAACTAATCTATCTACATCCTAATGCATGTTAAATAAATGTTAAAGATAACTTAATGTCTATGCATTCAAATACCTAAATAGCCCACAAATACGGGATCATCAAATGCCTACATGCCTAGTTTTTGCTAGTCCCTAGCAAACACAAGTAAGAACATTGCTTTCCAAGTAGAATTGCCAACCAAATTGGTCTTCCCTTAGAAACATGTTAAATTACAAACATTAGACTTAAGGTTCCCAAGTAGTTGCTAAGTTACATACTAGGTCAGCTAGGGACAAGTTGTAGGCACAGGTTTCCTTGATTTCAAGCTCTGCCCTAGGATTTATTGGTCCCAGAGATTAAAGCATCCATGCTTGTGAATTGGTCTAATTTATTTGTGGTTGGTATGATTGCCAACCTAGAAAGAGAGTAAGAGGTATTTTTTTTTAATATATATTTACATTTTTGTAGTTTCAAAAATATACATATATATTTTTGTATGGTTCCTCTAAGTATAAGCTTGGATCAGCTATCAACATGGTCAGTGTCCGATTCATTGTCCCCATAACCGAACCTTGAAGGGTGCTTAGCTTTTAATGCTTCGAGATAGCACTGCCCATAGCAACCCCAAGAACTCCTGCAAATCGACACTTCAAGATAGTATTGCCCATGAATTTCCTAAGCGAATTCAAGCCTGTGGCAATCAGCACTTCGAGATAGGGCCACACATGATACCTGAACTGCACAATGCACTTACATGGCCCTAGTAGGATGGATATCCTAAGATACAAGCACTGAGGTGGTGACATGTTATCATCGCGTCATCAAGGTGAGTATGTACTCCACCTCTCATGCTGCAGGAACTCATCCAATCAAGTTGTGTTTTCGAGCTTCTCTTAAGGTAGAACCGAGGGAAGTAAATTTTCTTCAAGGAATGAATTAAGGCAATTACTATTTACACAAGACCAAGTGTGTGTGAAATGTGGATGCTTAGGTTACAAGAACCCTTAAACCACAAGGTTGAAAAAGATACTAGGTACTACCAAGCCCTTAACTCAAACCCTCGCTTTCCTTCCTCCACCTCTTGAGGAATGGTCCACATCTTAACTCCTACTTGAGTTTTTAAGTTCACAAAGAACCCTAAGGATCTAAGGCTTGTAGCTCAACTTAGCTTCTAAAATTAGACACCTAGAGTCAACTTAATCTAACCTAAAGCCCAACTAGTCTTATGCCTAAGAATGTAGGGCCTAGCTAGTTAAGCTCAATGCAATTTTTTTTTTAAACAATACAAATGTATGCAATGTAGAATGTTTCAACTAAATGCATGAATGCACTATGTATAAATGCTATGTATATCCCATAAGTACACCTCCCCATGCCTAAAATATGCAATGTCTCCATTGCATAGAAGACTATTACCTGGGTCAGGGTAGGGCTGCAATTAATTTGTTGGCAACCGAGAAGCTAAAGAAACCTGCAAGTCAAGTTCCAAAATCGAAGAAAAAGGCCCTAAAAATGAGCGTAACAATACAGGCCAACAAAAGAGGTAACCTAGGATATTAGCGAGTAGATAATGAATCCCAATAGTAGACGCTCACCCAACAAAGATGGGAATGAAATCTTCCTAAGTCACCAGAGGAGGTTCTAAATGATAGGAAGGAATAGCAACCTCTAGAAGGGTAGGGGTATGACAAGGTTCCTCTAAGATAAATGGGGAAGGGATGGTGCAAAGATATACCCCCAGGGTGATGGACTGATCATAGAAGGCATCAATCCATACCTGGTAACCCAATATAGGAAATATTTGCCTATTAAGCCCCCTATCAAAATAATAGTGAGCATGCTTTTAAGCCAAAGATTGTCTATGATATCCAAGTTTTGAGGTTGCAGGATGGCCATAAGATCTAGGTTGCGTTTAGTCAGCTCGATGTCCATCGCTAACAATCTTTCTAATTCCTCCATTGCATCCCTAGCATCCCTACTGATATCATGTATATCATCCTGCACTTCATCAGTGACCATTTCAAGGAATGGAGTCAAAATTTCACCTTTAGACAGGCAAATCAGAGGGTGACTCCGAATCAAATGAAGGCAAGTTGGAAGCAACAGATTTTGGGATTACCTTGCCAATCTCATTCCCAGGTTCTTGTTCTTTACTCAATTCCTCCCTGAAGTTTATATGTAAATCCACATAAATCTCAGAAGTTGCTTCCACATTTTCCATTTTTTGATTATCATGACGAGGGATATCATCATTGGCTGTGCTAAGAAAACCTGATTTGATCAAATTTGTGACATCCTCGGGTCCTAATTCCTCAAAGATGACATATTTACCCTCAGTGTCACTCCAAATCCTAAGTGCTAGTTTCTCAAGTAATTTATCCTTCCTCAATAGTCAATTCATCATTCGCCTGAGGTTTAAATTCATCAAACATCTCCGTAGATCCCTTGAGGCACTCTATCTAGGGTAAAATGTTCGTAATTGTATAATCAGACTCCTCAGATAAGTGAATTTTCGAGTTAGGTTCCCTAAGTGTGGGTTTGAGTTCCAGCTCATGATCAGAAGGGAGGGTGGGATTAACAACTTGACTTCAACACACTTCATCAAATGTCACAAAAATACTATCATCTGGGTCAAGGTCTTCCAATGATACCCTCATTCCCTTCTTTTCACTCTAATATAATTCAGGTGGATACTCAATTTGATCATCATCTTCCTTGAGTTTCCACCTTTCTAAATCCAAATTGTAGCTAGTTTGATCCATATTATCAGCCTCCCATTTAATGCATGGACTTTTCAAGGAAGGATCCTTTAGCAAGGAGGGTTAAAAATCAGTCCCATAGAAGTAGCCATTCTTCCTTTCAGAATCCTCAAAATTCCCCTCCAACTTAGGCTGTGGCTCCCCCATGGGAGATGCATCTATTTTAGAGGGGTGCATGTCACCATCAATGGTGTAGGTTGGGTACCTAATGTATTCTTTTTCTTCTTGGCTTACTCTCAAAGATTCTCCTAAGAGTTCCTCATTTGTATTTGCATTTTCTATTTTTCCACCTTCAAGGTGAAGTCATCACTATTTTCAGAAGAGAAGTTAGGCTCAGGGGTATAATAGCTAGGAGTTTTTGTTCAACCATTACAATCAGTCAGGGAGGGTGGGTTGGGTATTTCTATGGTGTGTGGGATATTGTGCAAAGCAAATCCCTCTCCTAGGTTCTGATCACTTATTCGGGGCTTAATTAAAATAATACTCCTATAGTAGGAGTAAAAAGGGTACCAATGACTCTCATTTTGTCCATCCAGGAATGGACTATCTCGGTGTATGGGATCAAAGATCTCAAAATGGTGGTAAGGGTATGGGCACAAAGTAAAAGGGTGGCAGTCAAGGTGGTCCATTATAACTCACACCACAGTCAGATTTCCCATAAGGAGACAAATCAAAGGACATTTTAGGTCTTTAATCAATTAAGGCTTTTGAGATTTAAATCCAATTGTAGGTGAAAAATCAAGTTATCCAAATAGTTACATGCCTACTTGTCAACCTACGATATGCCTTAGAAGACCTAACTAGGACTTACCTCATCCTCCCTAAGGCACAAAAAGTTTTGTCATTGACGTTTGCTGACACGTTTGTGTAAGAACATTCATTGTAGTGCGTTTACGACATCAATTTTAAATAAATAATCGGAGGTGAGTCTGAATGTCGAACACAAGGAGGCAATAATATGAATCACTTAGTTGGTTTCGTGTCACAAAAATATCTCATTTGTTCACTTGAAAACCAATTTGAAACAGAGAGAGTGGGAGAGAGATAAAGGGGGAGAGAGAGAGAGATGAAATAGGGTTAGTGAATCATGATGCGAATAATATGTCAAAGATGTATTCTATTAATTATCAAATGTTATGATGAACAAAATAGAGATGAAAGCTTCAAATGAAAAGCATGTACTACACTATCACATAAAATAAAACTAAGACAAGGAAGAAGATAATGTCTAGGCAGCCACGACAGTGGAGGAGCTTCAGTAGATGGCTCGACGACTTCAAGACCTTTCTCGAAGCTCTAGAAAGTGGTGGTAGCTCTTGGTGGAAGCTTGGCAAAAGTGGAGGGGGGTAGACCCTTTTATAATGGAGGGAGAAAGCCAAAAATCATCCATGGGTTAGTAGTGACATTCAAAGCATCACTGAAGACTCACCTCATGCATCTCCATAGTCCTTGCCCTCGCACCTTCAACACATATGCTATGCCACACGCATGGGCTGGCACTGCACTGTGCATCATTGCTCTTTATGCACGAGTGCTTGCACCCATGCTGCTGCTGATCTATCACTACTTCAATTGAGCTTGAGGAAGGGGTCGCAAGGATTTTAACCTGAGCGCTCTCCTTGATATCTCCTCTCAGGACCACCATGTCATGCCCTTGACTTGGTCGAGAGGAGTATCTAAAGGCATGCGGTGGAGGTGGCTTCCCAGCCATTGGATCTTGATCCAACGGATGACATTTGATGATGAGGATGAAGAGGAGTCGGTGATGGGCATTCTTGGCTGGCATTGGGCAGCCTACATGGCACCACGTGGCATCATCTGGGCCATCCATCTTCATTCTGTTGTAGGAGATGCCACGATGCTCGGATCACGATGATTCCCACGCTGCTGAACTGAGATGGTCCCTCTGGATCCATCTGCATGGTCAAATTTCTTATCTGAAGCCTGTAAGGATGTCGCATTGCCCCGTGGCCATTGATCATTCTCAATCTTTTTAGGGGAGCTACGGGGGTTGGATCGATGTGATTTCGAGTCCGTTGGACTCCATTCATTGATTTGGATCCATTCGTATGGTCCGATCACTCATATGAGACCTATTTCAAAATGGACTTGTGCACGTGGTCATTAAACAATGATTCTGAGCAATTAAAATGTAAAGTTAACTCAATACGCATGCAATGCTCTCAAACCCATTACAATATGTCATTATTGCACAAGTACCCTCGAAATTGACACTAATTAATTTTATTAACAATAATAATTGTAGAGTCATCATACCCCGATGCCCACCCCTTGCTAATCCCTAGCAAGGTTTAACCTAAATGCTATTTATAAAATAAAACTAGGAATTGATTACTTAAGTAGAAGTTACTTGTCAACAGGGGGAAGTTTCTACTAAGAGACTAACTTGTAGAGAATCAAAACTGCCTGGGTTGCCTACAAAAATGCCAACTGCCTGAGTCCTCACCTTATTCTATACAGAAGCAAATACATACTTTTTTCTTTTTCATCCTTTCTAATTTTTTTTGGATTTTTGTTGCTGAGGATTTTGGGGTAACTTTTTACAGCTATCCAATCCATACAACACTCGAAAAGAATTCTTAGTATTAAGCACCTTATTGTGAAAGTAATAGATTCACTCAACGACAATTAAAAGAGACTTCAGGTTTCTACGCCCTTAGGTGACCCGAAAGAAAACATGTTGCCTAAAGGCGTATCTATCTTATCGGTAGCTTTCTCCCTACTTTTTATTTTTGTCGGGTCAACACAATAGCGTACCTAGTGTATATCTCCCCAGATTATGCTACGTCCGTGCATCTTTCCTAAATGTTTTGGAATTCTTATGCATTTTATGAGCTTGGATTTGGAAAATCGGCCAATAGGCTATTACCCATGATAACTTACCAGCCACACTCGTGCGGTGAGGTGTGGCTTATTTCTTTTTTTCTTTTCTCCTTTTCTATTTTCTTTTTTTCTTTTTTTCTTTTTAAGTAGGTGGCTTTCGTGATCTAAGATTTACCTAAAGGTAGTAGTGGAAGGGAATGGTCCTATGCCTGGGTTCTGGACAACCTGCTAATGGATTGTTACCCACGACAACGTGCCAACCATACCACCCTAGAAGCTTCATTAACTACCCAATTTCCCTTGGAACCGCCGATGAGTGAGTTAGTGGAAAACGTTTGTAGATGCTTAGACTAAAAATCCAATAAATCAGAGGGCGGGCTGATAAGTCATATACTTATCACCCTACTTTATTGACCAGATTAAAATTAATTAAGGTGGTGAAGACTCGAGACTAAGTCCACAATTTAGTGGACACCCGGATTGATTAAGTCCGAAGTCCTGAATGGTCTAAGCAATTAGGTCCCTAACGTATCATTTCTTAAAGTTGATAAGCTTCTAATACTTAAGTTCTCTTTTCCTAATTTTATTATTATTACTGTTATTATTAATAAAAAGAAATAAAATTAGTTCAAGCTAACAATTGTACTTAGATCCTGAGAATTACCACCGGCCCATGCCTCTGTTGGACAATGTCCTCATTGGAAAAATAAAAGTATGCAAGGGAGTAGGGAAAGAAATCGCCTGAGTTGTAATCATGAATCAAGTTAGCCTGAAACCTCTAGGTTGCCTCCAAAGAAGCACTGAGTATTGTGCCTCTAGCTAGGCATAGTTCCAATTTAACCCTTAATGAGGGTCACAAATTCCTCCATGGGGATCTAGGCAAGAAAGTGTTTTAGTCGTTGACCATTAATAGTGAAGTTTTGCCCAGTCATGGGATTGGCAATTTCAAATACCCCATTGGGATTAGGTCAACCACTTGATATGGTCCCATCCACTTAGATGTCAGTTTCCTAGGGAAGAGTTTAAGTCTTGCATCAAATAGGCAGACTTGCTGATTTGGCTTGAAGGTTTTTCTATTAATGTGTTTGTCGTGGATGGCTTTCATCTTCTCCTTATAAAGTTTATTGTTCTTATAAGCGTCCAGACGGATTTCCTCGAGCTCGGAGAGTTTGAGCTTCCTTTGAGTTTTGGCTATGTAGGAATCCATATTACACTTCTTAACTTCCTAGTATGCCTAATGCACCAACTCGACTAGAAGGTGGAAAGCTTTGCCAAAGTCCAATCGATAAGGTGACATGCCTATCGGGGTCTTAAAAGAGGTCCTGTATGCCCAAAAGGCATCGTCCAATTATGTGGACCAATCCTTCTGGTTAGGTCTCACAGTACTTTGCAGATTGTTTTTAATTTGCCTATTTGAGACCTTAGTTTACGCATTCGTTTGCGAGTGATATGAGGTGGCAATGCGGTGATTGACCCTATATTTCTTAAGTAGGGCATGAAATTGGGCATCAATGAAGTGACTCCCACCCTCGTTGATCACAGCTTTCGGTATCCCAAATCGACAAAAGATATTTTTCTTAACAAAGAACATGATAGCCTTATGGTCACACCTTTAGTTAGGTACGGCTTCGATCCATTTCGAGACATAGTCCATTGAGACTAGTATATACTAGAAACCACTTGATGGTGGGAAGGGACCCATGAATTCAATTCCCCAAACATTGAAAATTTCGATAATTAGAATGGGTTGTAGAGGCATCATATCTTTCCTGGTCATAGTCCCAAAGGTCAGGCACCTAGTGCAAGTCTTTGCAAAGTTACATGCACCCTTGGATAGTGATGGCTAGTAAAGGCCAGACTGCCAAACTTTTGCAGCTATTTGCTTCCTTGAGAAGTGGCCACCACATGCTTGGTCATGACAGAAGGATAGCACACTTTGATCTTCCTCTTCAAGAATACACCTCCTAATGATTTGGTCAGTACAAAGTCTAAACAGCATAGTATCATCCCAAAAATAATGCTTCACCTTAGGCAAGAACTTATCCTACTACTGTCTAGAACAGCCGTGCGGAGTTTGTCCTACCACTAAATAGTTGACTAAGTTCGCATACCAGGGTAGACTCCTTCCATGCATGGTAAGAAGTTGCTCATCAGGGAATGTGTCGATTAGGGGTAATTAGGGTCCAATGTGTTCCGGGTGAAGTCCAGATAAGTGGTCGATTACAACGTTCCTGGACCCGGCTTTGTTGCATATTTCCAGGTCAAATTCCTTTAAGAGCAGGATCCATTTGATTAGCCTAGGTTTAGCATCCTTTTTGGCTAACAAATGCCGGATAGCCAAGTGGTCAGTGTAAATAGTCACATGGGATCCTAAAAGGTATGATCTGAACTTTTCTAATCCAAAAACTGTAGCAAGCAGTTCATTTTCCATAATGGTATAATTTGTCAGGTCTCATCCAAAGTTTTGCTTGTGTAGTAGACCACCAAGGGTTTTCTTCTCTCTTCTTTGTCGTAGGATTGCTCCAACAGCAAAATCTGATGCATCGCACATTATCTCAAAGTCCTTGTATAAGTCTGGGGGTTGTAAAAAAGTTGTAGTTGAGATTGTATCCCTAAGGGCATTGTAGGCATTGATGCAATCAGTGTCATGCCAAAAAGTACGTCATTACCTAAAAGGTCAGTCAATGGCTTGGAAAGTTTTGAAAAATCCTTAATGAACCTTCTATAGAAGCCAACATGTCTTAGGAAAGATCGGATTTGCTTGACTGAGCTAGGAGCTGGAAGTTTGGAAATTAAATCAACCTTAGCTCTATCAACTTCAATGCCCCTATGTGAGATGGTGTGACCGAGGATAATCCCTTCTTCAACCATAAAATGAATCTTTTCCTAGATTAAAACTAGGTTGACCTCGATACATCTCTTTAGGATTTCTTCTAGGTTGCTCGGGAAATGGTCGAATGAGTCTCCAAACATGAAGAAATCATCCATAAAGACCTCCAAATATTCACCTCCCATCTCTGAAAGTATGACTAACATGCAACACTTGATGGTAGCGAGTGCATTGCACAACTCGAATGGCATACGGCGGAATGCAAACGTCCCATACGAGCAAGTGATGTGGTCTTCTCGTAGTCCTCTGGTGCAATAATAACCTAGTTATATCTTGAATATCCTTCCAGAAAGTAAAAATATTTCTACCCTGCTAATCATTCGAGAATCTAGTCAATGAATGGCAGGGGAAAGTGGCCCTTTTTAGTGGCCTCATTAAGCTTTCGATAGTCAATGCACACCTTCCACGTGGTGGTGGTGCAAGTGGGGATGGATTCACCCTGGTCATTTGTGACCATAATTAGCCCAGCCTTCTTTGGTACCACTTGAGTAGGGCTCAGCTTGGGGCTGTCGAAAATCAGGTAGATGATTTTCGCATCAAGACACTTGATTATTTCCATTTTAATGACATCTCGCATATTCGTGTTCAATCGTCTTTGCATCTGGCAAGAAGGTCGAGCCCCATTTTCCAAATGGATCATGTGAGTGCAATAAGTAGGGCTAATTCCCCTTAAGTCAGAAATTGTCCACCAAATAGCTGCTTGATGTTCAGAAAGGGTAGTAGTCAACTGAAGTTCTTGGTGCCTAGTTAGGTGTGCATTGATAAACACAGGGAAAGTCCGATCAGGTCCTAGGAAGACGTACTTAACATTGTTGGACAAATGTTTCAATTCAGATGTAGGTGGGCCAATGTTTGAAGGATAAGGGAATGGCGGGAGTTGATTAACATCAATCTCCTCAAATGGAGGTTGCCGGTGGTAATCAGCTCCATAGATTTCAACCTCTAAAGACTGGGGTGGGTCATGGTGGTCATCAACTGGTTGAATTAGATGGTCTTCTAAAGAGCAAACAATGAGGCATTCTTCAATAATCGTTTCCACAGGATCGTACTCCTCAACCCAACCATAATCAAAAGACTTAGTCTCCTTGTAGATATCGAATTGTATCTTCTTATCTCCGAAGGTGATTTCCATACATCCCATGTCACAATCAATGTTCGCCTTGGCCGTAGCCAAGAAGGGCCTACCCAGGATGATGGTTGTGTTCTATAGTTGTTCCGGGACTTCCATGTCAAGAACTTAAAAGTCAACTGGGAAGTAGAAGTCCTTAACCTGAACAATTACATCCTCAACTACCCCTTTTAGGGCTTTCACGGATTGGTCAGTTAGATGGATAGTCACAGGTGTGGGCTTTATTTCTCCAAATCCAAGCTAGTGATAAGGGGTAGTTAGGATTAAGTTGATTAAGGCACCTAAGTCCAAGAGCGCTCTATCAAATGTCATGTCACCAATATTGCAAGATATCAGAGGTGCTCCAGGGTCGATTCTTTTTGGAGGTTGGCTGCTTAATATCACTGAACTAGCTTGTTCCGAGAGCACTACCTTCCTACATGCTTGGGTTCTGGGCTTACGCTTAGGTGTACAAGCATCCTTCAAAAATTTAGTGCAAGTCGAAATATGTTTGATTTCCTTGAGGAGAGGTATATTGATTTGTACTTAAAAATCTCTAACAACTCCTTGTTCTCAACCACATTTTTCATTTTCTTTATTTTCTCCAAGGCTATAGGGTATGGTATTTGGGTTTGAATTGGTTCAAGCACCTGATCCTTGGGTTCATGCATCACAAGTAGTGAAGTCACGGGAGGGGTTGGCCATTTAGGGTCCTAGGTTTGAGTGTCGCTTGTCAAGGTAATCGCATTGGCTGAGGCATTGGAACCAGGGTTGGATCCTTGAGAAGAAGAAGAAGCAGTAAACCTAGGAGGTGTCTGTGGGGCTTATTGAAAGATATGGGCATGCCCCTGATTTGATTGGAACCCTTGAGGATTATGGCCTCTGTTCATTACATTCCTTGGGTTCGATTATGGCTGAGAAGGAGGGGACCCCTATTGTTTGTTATCCAACGTTTGGCTCAACTGCCCTTTACTAATGCCATCTCCTCCTAATGTTTCTAATTCATATTAGCCATCATTTTAATCAGTGTCCATTTGGTTCTGTGTAGGAGCCTCCCTATTCTGGTTATAGGGGGTTTAGTAGGTGGACCTTACTGATAGGTGGCAGGGTTTTGCCTAGGTTGGTTGTGGAATTGATTTGATTTTTGGTTCGACTAGCAAAATTTGGGTGGTTTCGCCAATCAGGGTTGTAAGTGTTTGAGAAAGGGTCTGGCTTAGAAAATCCCTCGATGGCTTGGGCATTGGTGGTCGGACCTAGATAGGTGTGTTAATATGGTAATTTTATCGTTGAAGTGTGTATAGTGGTAAAACTAAATCGAGCCTAACCATCTCTTTAAAATTTTTTTTTTTTTACCTGGCCTACTTGATTTTATCTTGGTCACTTTTAGGCCCAGGGTCGAATTCAGGTAAGTGGGGTTAGAAGCCAAGTTTCTACGCCTTTCCTACAACGAATCTCTTCCGTTTGTTTATTGTGTTTTTGGTGTTTTTTCTATTTAGATTTTTTTCTGATGATCTTTTTTCTTAAGGCACACGCTCAAAATTAGGTTCTTAGCTTTGAGCCAAATCAGGGTTCCAAAACGGGTCTCCCTATTCGCAAGATGGAGTACCTACAAGTCAAGGATTATCTTTTCTCTTTTATATATTTTTTTATATTTTTATTGACAGGAAAGAGAAGCAGAAGTAAAGTAACTATAGTATATATATATATGTATATATTATATATGTAAAAAGGGGTGGGGTTGGAGGCAGAGATGGAGTATAGCACAGTGTCGAGTCGGTTGTCGTCTAGAAAGACAACCAATAGGACAAAGTGCCGCATGTAAGGTGGACTGGTGGAAGATGAATGCGAACATGCTTTCTGTAGTTGTGTATCGGGGAATATCAGCAACTAGTGCAGATATTCCCTCGATGCCACATATGGTAAGTAATGTGAAAATATATATATATATATGTATATATGTAAATATAATTATATGTATATATATATATTGTTATAAATATATAGGTATATATATGTAGTTATATATGTATAGATAGATATATGCATAGATATATATATATGTATATATATATGTACAAGTATGTATATATAACTATATAGATGTAAATATATATATATATAGTAATATATGTATATAGATATATGTGGATACATATGTATATATATATATATATGAATATATAGTTATATAAATGGATATGTATACATGTATGTATATTTATATATATATATAAGTATGTATATAAACTAATACATATTTATATATGTACTAATATATGTACAAATATAAGTATATATATATATATGTATATAAGTATACGTAAATATGTAAATATATATGTATATATAAGTATATAGATATATATATATATGTTTGCATGTATACTAATACTCTAAGTATATAGATACTACTATATCTATAGATATAAGTATATATATATGTATAGATGTACATAAATATATATAGATATGAATATATATATAAGTATATTATAGTGTATAAGTGTGTGTGTGTATCAAAGTGTGAGTGTAAGTGTGTAAGTGTCGGTAAACTGAGTGAGAGAGTGCTATGTGAGTTGGAGAGAGAGAGAGAGAGAGCGCTGCTGGAGTGAAGTCTGGAGGGTTAAGTCATCCGCGCGAACAGGGCCGATGCCTGGTGGTTTCATGAGCACGCGTAGGCACGTATGCACTGAGAGGCATGCGCCGGAGGGAAGTGGGCACGGAGAGGACTGCAGTGCACAGTGCTGCGCGGAGAGCTGGAGCGAGTGCACGAAGACATACGCAGGCGAAGGGAGCGGGCGACTCAGGCACACGCAGATGCAAGGGCGGGCACTAGAGCGGGCACGGGGCAAGACACATGCGCGGACGAATGCCGGTTGCATCGCGTCGAGTGACCAGATAGTGAGAAACTCACCAGTCACCCCACTGTAGCCACTGTGTTACGCAGAAACGTGTGAATAGTGGCTACAGTGGCTGAGCAAGCTACGCAACCACTTCCTGCAGGTGCTGTGAGTGCGGACGACTCGGCGTGCATGCGGAAGAGTGCCTCCGACTACTGGCTTGCGGGTAGGACTTTGCGACAGAGCATGCAGAGAGGGCTGGGTCGCGGGTGAAGGAGCATGATAGGGTGCGCGGTGGCCTGCGTGTGTTGGCTGGCAAGCACGGTGAAGCTTGGCCGGCTGTTGCAGGGGTGCACGGTGGCCAGTTGCGAGTGGAAAGACGAGTGCAGTGCGAAGAAGCAGGAGGCGAGCGTGCCTGCAGGTGCACGTTGGAGGTGAGGGTAGCCTGCAGGCATGCGCTGAAAGGGTTGGGGCGGCTACTGCTGCTGCGTGCGGAGCTTTGAGCATCAAAGCTTGAAGCTCCTGCTCTAATGGCTGAAGTGGCTTTGGATGTGCGACAAGGAAAAGAAGATCACCACGCCCACCAGCTACTTGATGAGTTGGGTGGTGGTGGTCTCACTGTTGTGGGTGTGCACCACAGTGATGGACTTCTGCCCGCAGAGTGGCTCCTCAGAGGAGGAGGTCCTGCATATGGAGCAAGAGGGGAGGAGGCGATGGCCTGGAGAAGAGCTACTGTGTGTTTATTTAGTGGAGGACCAGGCTCGGCTTCAAAGAAGAAATCGTTCCCTTTTAAAGAAGAAGAAGGCATGCATAGCCATGCCTTGGTTGTGCATGCCTTAGCATGGCTATGCAGGGCAAGCAGTCGTAGGGAAGGGCCTGAGCAGGAATGGCTGAGCAGGACATGGCACGAAGAAGAAGAGGTTGCCATGCATGCCTTGCTGCCGTGGGAAGGAAATCAAAAAGAAACAAAAAATGAAGATGAAAATTTTGCAAGCCAACACTTGAGGAATTTGCGAATTGCGAGGACATTTTATTCACTCTCCTCCCCTCTCAATTAAATGCATGCATGGATGTATTTTTATAAATGCGACTAGGGATACTTAATATGCACTGGTAATGCTAGGAAATAACACAAGATAGCACAATTGTAGGTGTATTTTTATGGTGCAATCATACCGCCATGCCTATCTTTTACTAGTCCCTAGAAAAATATTTTTGTGTATTGTATTTAGAAATGATCTTTAGCTGAAGATTTTCTTCTGAGGCGACATAGGTGTGTTTATTGTTAGATATTGTGAGAACCAATTGTACAGAAGACTACTAGTACTTTATGTCTCACATGACATAGATCATCTCTCGACTAACCAGGACTCTTGATATTTAAACCTTAAGTACGATTTCCAGGACCCAGGAGGTTTTTGCCGTACACGAGAGCTCAAGAGATTATGGCTTGTGCTTAGTGAAGGATCAAGACTGACCAGATGAACATTAAGACTCAAGCCCAGGGTTTCACGAATTTTTAAGTACAGGTTGGTCCCAATTTCAGCTCATGTCTTCGGATTGACCCTTAAAAAGATGATGGAAACTCAACTCCCATTTTCTGACATTTGTGGCTCGAAGAAAATAGGGTATTTGTACTTTTCCCTAAAGAACTTTTTGTAGGAAGAAGATTTTACAGACGTTTATGAGATATACTGACTTATTTGTTTGTTTTTTTTTTTGGAACACGTGTCAGTATATCTCTTACAACATTATTTGGAGGAGCACACTTTTCTTTTTGGTGGAAGAGCTCCTTTTTGGTGAAAAGAGTCTCTCCTAGTCACAAGACTAAAACCTAGGATAAAAGGTCTACCTGCACACACAGGTAAGGACTCCACCTTCCCTAATGAACACTAGGGTTGGATCTTATGTTCACCTGATCTTTCTTGATATGTGTACTGTGAATGAAGATTACTTAGGCTCTCGAATAGAAGTAAACCAATGCATCCTGTACTGATGTTTCAGGTACAAGAATACGTCCTAAGTTAGGAAAGATTTTGATCTATCTTGTCAATGCTCAAGTGAATTAAGCCGAGCTTGAGCGAATCAAGCTTCTGTAGCCTGGAATGTCTTCAAAACAGTGGTTGGATATCCATAAACACTTATTGTATTTTTCTTTCAGCCTTCATATCATTACTAAACACCCCTTTTCATTTTTTTTATTTTTTTTTATTTTTCTTTTCCTTACATAATTATAAATAGGTGGAAACTACATGATACCATAAAATACCCAGATCCTATTGATGCCTATCCACCATCCCATGCCAAACGATGCTATGTCCTCATATGCATGCAGGGAAAGGTAGGGAAAGGGTGAAAGATCAGGTAACGAGAGCTGAGGTGCAGGGTATACAGTAGGGTGGTAGGGTGGGTGGATGGTGGGTGGTGAAGTGAAAAGTGAAGTGATCGTAACAGTGGCGTGAAAAGTGATTGTGGATGGTGAAAGGTCTGGCATTTCATGGGACGAGAGTGTCCCAGGCGGATCAGAAAATAAGTCAGGAGGAAGAAATTGGCTCTCAGATTGGCCAAGAAGAGGGGCTTCTTGGATAGATGGATCCAAAAGGGAATAGCCCTAGTGAGTAGGATGTGGGCTCAAGGTCCCAGTGTGGATTTGCAAATCCACTTGATATGGCGGGAAAGAAAGGGCAATGCAGTCTTCAAGAGTGTGCACCAGCAGTACATAGCCCGTATATGACTCAGACCACGAGGTATGGGAAGCAGAGAAGACCTCGTCAGAAGTCCAGTCAAGAGAAGGTACGGGAATAGGGAGGGATGGGGGAACGTCACAATATGTTTTGGTCAGGCAGTCATCAGTGTTTACAGGTAATATGCAGCAGTTAGAATAGGTCCCAATTAGTTCGATACACGTGCCGACGGCCATGTCCTCGTCAGACGTGTCATCCTCGATACAATCACAATCAAAGTTCTTGGCTGCCTTGAAGATGTTAAGCTTGACCTTTTCAGATCCAACGACAATTTCAATACAGCCCGACTCACAGTCGATATGGGCACTGATGGGTTGTTGGTTGTATTGTTGTTGTGTTTGAAATTGGTAATAATTGTTGATTATGTTGTTGTAGTACAGGGTGTACAATATAACATTAAGGATGTCGTATAGTGGTGAGTATGGGTGAGTTCCAGTCATTACAACCATTATTATCATTTGCTTATTTATCTAATTTTTACTGGTTTTGTTCCAGGTCGTTCTCTGGGAGGCAATTTATTGAATTTAATTCGGTCACTCTTTGATTATCTCCAAAATTGTCTTCTTATTCAAAAAAAAAGAAAAACTTTACATTTTATTAAAGAATGAATGAATGTGTGTTTTATTTACCTAATTACTAAGAAATGCTTGCAAAAATACTAACTATGAACAAGCATCAAACAATCTATTATTATACTCTAAACTATGTATTTACAAGTTATACTATTAACACTAATATGTTAGTTCATACTCCATTAGGATACCATGGTGTAAAAACTTAACTTACTAGTCATTTATTTATAGTGACATATATATCAGTTTTAGTGACAGATATAAACGTCGCTAAATCTCAGGAAACACTATATACAACCTAAAGAAGCAACCTGAGGTCTTTAGCGACATTTATAGTGTCGTTTTATTCTGTTAGTAATTATGTGGGTTTAATTTTACATATGTACAGAGTCTTTTATGTTGTTATCTCGTGTTTTCTCTTTTTTTTTTAAGTCGTCTGTCCTTTCATTTTGTTCTGTGTAGTCTTTCAGAGGCTGCGGTGGAGTCCTTAGTGTAAAATGTGTTTAATTAGCGGGCGCGCTTTTCGAGGGATACACAGCACCCTTTGGGTGGGACCAGACCTCTACTAAGCGCGCCCTAATCTCAGATTAGGTGCTTAATTACGTTTTCGTATCAGCGCAGGGCCTCAGCCCAACGCCTTCAACAAGTTCGCACACGCTCGGGCTCCCAGCCCCACACAGGAATCACGCATTCAGTATTCAGCACATATCAGAATCGGGTTATCGGATCAGACGGAGCAGGTGAAGTTTCGGGCGCCCGGCGCCATGACGACTGGTAAGGTTATAACATAAATTATATTTATATGCTGCGTTTCGTTTGCAGCCCACGATGTGGCGCTATTCCAGCGCCACATCGTGCGCTGGAAACCAAACGCAGCTGCGTCTGTGCGTGTTTTTGGCCCTCGATTTGGGGGCCATAAATTATTAAAAAAAAATAAAATAAAATATGGTAAATAAAGTATTTACATAATACTACATAATTGATTAATTAATTTTGAATTTTAATTATGTTTACTATACAAATAAATTCGCTAAACTAGGCTGATTGTACAGGTTGATTTAGGTGATTAAATAGTTAATTACTTATAAAATAGTTAGTAAATGGTCTAATTGACCTTATACAGATTCAATTTACATACTTAAGTATTTTATACATATTTTTATTGTATATTTACGAATTTATTTCTATTTTATTTAAGCTAAACTAGCTGTTCTGAGTGTTTTAAATAAAACTAAGTTACAGTAAGCTATACTAGGTATAATTGTACTTTAACTAACTTAAATTACTTACTATATATGTTAACCTAAGTCTATAGATTTATTTACTTAATTATAGCTCTAAATTATTAATTTAGCTAATTTATTCTACAATATAGCTACTGAATATGTACATATGAATCTGTATATATACATATACATATATCAGTAAATACATACATAATAGTTCAGTATTTATACATATATTTACATAGATTACATATGTATATAGATTTATGTACAAGTTTATACAGTATTTACAGTATATCTATGTATGTCTACGTACATAATCAGGCTGTATATTATAGTTATAATAGTATGGATATGTATATTTACAGTGTGAAATTAAGTATGTATAATTAGGTTTTAGTAGGAACTTAGGGAATGAGGGTTAATTAAGTTTTTATTTCATTTTAAACAGCAGCTAGGCTACTGTCAGAGAAGATGGAGAGGGAAGAGGATGTACTGTTCAGGGTGTTTTAACAGTGTCAGTGGCTTCAGCCACTGTCAAATGGGCTAACTGCTGGTGCAGTTAGTCCATTTGAAGAGGGGGAAAGCATTCACAAAGAAGAGGAGAATTTAGAGAAGAGGGGAATGTTGCTGCAGTTTGCAGCATTTTACTGTATAACTGGGAATAAGAGAAAATTCAGAACAAACTAAAAATTAAAGAGTTGAAATCCAAATCTGATAAGGGTATAGATCTCACGAATATCACATAAGAATTCAGTTCAAATACCCACAAGGAAAAGCCCTTATCAAAAGCATCATTTCAGATCAAAACACAAATGGCATTGAGTTAGTCTTCCTAATGCCATAGACAGCATGAAGGAAGACTTAACTCAATCAATTAAAACCAAAAACATACAATCCCAGTTTCTTGCAACCTTAAGGAGT
The DNA here is from genome assembly GCA_037157565.1 of Thalassia testudinum. Taxonomy (NCBI): domain Eukaryota; kingdom Viridiplantae; phylum Streptophyta; class Magnoliopsida; order Alismatales; family Hydrocharitaceae; genus Thalassia; species Thalassia testudinum. The sequence goes on from JAZHRO010000063.1 coordinate 20,426,352, forward strand.
ATGGAAAACTCCTTAGGTTAGAGAATCACCATACAAAAATAATTATCAAACAGGTGGTGTATGGCAGTTCTGAAATGACAAATCAGAAAAAGAATGCATTAAAGGAATTTATAAAAGCTAGCAAATGCATTTAGATCAAGGCAGAAGCAAATTCATGAAAGGCTCTTCTGATTTGTTCTCTGTCACCAGAGAACTTCTCAGAATCCTTGCCCTCAAGGAAAAACAAAATCCCTTCAATTTGTCAGATCTGTCAAGACATTTCAGAAAGCAAAATCTCTTCAAAACCCATGTTAAAGTGAATCTGACAAACTGAGGCAATCAATCTAAAATAAAAGGGGCTTTTGTGAACACAAATGGGGTGAGTGAGAAGCCCCAAATGGTGCTTGTGACGCCAATTTCAGATCTGAGGCAGTACACCATCAGATCTGGAATTGGGTCCAGATGTGTGGGTGACAGATGAAAGATTCGTCGTTAAAAGGAATATAAATCGGAATTGGATGGTGGAAAAACAAAACATGAAGAGGGAGATAAATTGATTAATGAACAGATGATTCTTCCCCTCTGATCTGGACTGATCAGAGGAGGTGAGGGAGGGGATCTAATACTAATTCTACTCCTAAGACTAATCTAACTACAGCTAACATTAAACACTAACAATTAAAACTAAATCTATTCTAAATTACTGTAAACTAAATCTAACACTACTTGTGCAGAATTAAAAACTAAACTAATAGGAAGAATGGGACCTATGGGTCCTTAGCCGGCGGCTAAGGAGGAAGAAAGGAGGAGGGTGACTCCAGCGAAGGGAAGAGTCTGCTAGTGAGACTCCAGGGTCGTCCTCAGGTGCTACGAGGTCCTTAGCGACGAGGAGGGTCGAGAGCAGGTGATGATTCCACAGCCGGTGGCTGTGAAATCAGGGTCTAGGTGAGGAGGAGAGACTGGAGTGGAAGAATTGATCGCTAAGAGATGTAGGAGGGAGCGATCCCTCGCGCGCGACACCACTGAGGTGCTTAAATAGCAGCTCAGTGACTGAGATCACCGCAAGGGTGAGGTTAATCAGAATCAGGCCGGCGGTGAGGATGAGATGGGTAGAGTGCGCGGCGAGTCAAGAGAGAGATCTGACCGTCAGATGAGATCTGGGAAGAGAGGTGAACGCACGCACCGAATCGCGCGAAGGTTCCATTTGAATCCAGCCGCAGATCGAGATCAAAAGTGCGATGGACGGTCGAGAATGGCTGTGTTCTTCGCGCGCTACAGTGCGCGTGAAGAACACAGGCTTCTCTTTGAAATAAAGGGGAAATTTGCAGACGGACCCTTAGAAGAAGGGGTAGAACATTTGCATGCAGGCCCATAAGCGAGAAGAATAGCAGCTGGAAGGGCCCTGCAGTCTTATAAAAGGGTCCCTGCGTCTTGCAAATAGGTCCAAGAAGGAGTTTTGAAGGGTAGAAATGTAATGCATGAAGGACCTAATTGTAATCTATTTATTTCTAAGCCTAAATGATGTCCAATTGCTTTCAAATTTTTACATGTGCTTAATTGAACATTTACGACATTGATTTTACTTCTGATTTGGCTTTTCAAACTTGTTTATGTGTTCAATTGATGCATGGATCATCATTTGTTCTTTAGTTTTCAGAATATCCCATTTTTGTGACCTAATTAGGAGATTTTAACACACATTAAAAGTTTTAGGTCTTTTCTTTAATTCCCACACTTAACCCTTTTTATGTGTTAATTTGATATTGTTTTGCTTAGTATCTAGCTTAATTTCGGCCTTTTAGCTATGATGAGTAGCCACTCATCATACCCCCATGCTTACGTTTTGCTAGTCCCTTAGCAAACAATCTGTTGAAGTGTAAGGCAATTTAAGTATCAGCAAGGTAAGTGTGTAAAGATATCTTTTTCTTCTTTCAAAAATTTTTAAGTGTTTATGATGATGATCTTTAAGCTGAAACATTTTCCAATACCAACTGTGTTTTTGGACATTGTGAGAACCTGGTTACTGAGGATAACCTACCAGAACTCGAGGCTTAAATGACATAGACCATCTCTCAACCAACAAGGACTCTTGATATTTAAACCTTAAGTCGAATTCCAGGACTCAGGAGGTTTTTACAGAGACTCAGAATGCTATGAAGTTATGGCTGTGCTTTGTGATAAGTCAGGACTAACCAGGTGAATTCTAAGGCTCAATCCCGGGGTTTCACTTCTTTTTAAGTCCAGGTTGGTCCTAACTTCAGCTCATGTTTTCCAATGACTCTCAAAAATTGATGGTATTCAAACCCAACCCTTATTGTATTTGTGGCTCAGAGAAGATTTTTTTTTTTTGGTGGAAAAATAGGGTATTTATTTTGAACCCTGAAAACATTTTTGGTGGAAGAGTTGTTTTTCAGACATTTTGGAGAACATACTTAACTTCTTTTTTTTTTTTTTTTGAACAGTATGTCTCCAAAACTTATTTGGTAGAGCGCACTGTATTTGGTGGGTGGATTTCTTTTGTGGAAAGAGCTTCTCCTAGACACAAAACTAAAGATTAGGATAAAGAGTCTACCTGCACGCACAGGTAAGGACTCCACCTTCCCTAATGAACACAAGGGTTGAGGTTTAGGTTCAAGTGGTCTTTCCTGACATTGTGTAGTGTAAGCCAAGGTTACTTAGACTCCTAAGTCAAAGCAAACCAACGAATCCTGTACTGGTGACTCAGGTACAAGAATTGTCCTAAAGTTAGGAGAGACTGTGGTCTATCTTGTCAAGGCTCGAAGTGTATTAAGCCTAAGCTTGTATCAAGCTCCTATGGCCCGGTAGGTCAAACCAGTAATGGTTGAATGTCCATAGACACTTATTCTATTTTTTGTTTTCAGCTATAAGATCACTTCTCTTTTCTTTTTTTCTTTTTCTCCCTCCTCTCTTGAAATGAATATCCTCCTTTGACAAATAAAGTACATGTCCCTTATTGTATTTTTGAAATTTTTCTGATTTGTTATTTTTTTGTATTTTTAGCTTTGAAAAAATTTTTTTTCAAAAAATTTTTTTCAAAATTTTTCAATTTTTTTTTGAAGTATATAATTTTTTTGATAATACTATATGTACTATAGTTGTGTCTACAATTGCATTTTGGTTTAAATGGTTTACCATTTACACCCCCCCCATGCTTAAATGTTTCAATGTCCTCATTGAATGAAAGGGTGGATGCAAATGCATGCTCTGCTTTTCACTATCCTAGGCTGGGTGATGGAAGGAAGTTGGAATGAGGAGATAAAATCTCTGTGCGGACGATTTTAAGTCTGATCTAGGATCAGAGTGAACAGTCGGGCTAGGAAGTGAAATGCATGACATGTGTGTCAATGAATGTATGCTCAGAATGCAAGGGTAGACACTATATGCAATTAAAGGTAAGAGTAAGAAAAGTGTAAAACAGCTATATACAAGGGTAGGTGTTGCTAAGTTTAACGCCTTCAGCTAGGCGAAAACTTACATGGTAATTCAAAATGTAGGAGCGAAATGGTGGAATTGACAAGTCTGAGATCCTGCGGCTCAATGAAAGGTTTCAGTCTTTGTCCATTAACAATAAAGGGTTCAGATTTGTCAAGTTCAGTGATCTCAACGGCTCCATTATCAAATAATCTCAAGATTTTGAAAGGTCCAATCCATTTTGATCTTAACTTCCCAGGAAAGAGTTTCAGTCTAGAGTCGAAGAGAAGGACTTTTTTACCAGGGTGAAAAGATTTCCTAAGAATGTGACGGTCATGGAAGGCCTTAAGTTTGTCCTTATACATCCTTGAGCTTTCATAAGATTCATTCCTTAATTCATCGAGCTCAGACATTTGTAATTTCCTAAGATCACCGGCCTTCTCTAAGTCTAAGTTACACTTTCTGATGGCCCAATAGGCTTTGTGCTCTAATTCGACAGGAAGATGACAGTGTTTCCCGTACACAAGTCTAAAAGGAGACATGCCTAAAGGGGTTTTGTGGGCTGCCCTATATGCCCACAACGCATCAGAAAGGCGGGAAGACCAATCCTTTCTATCAGGTCGGATGGTAGTTTGTAAAATCTTTTTGATCTCCCGATTAGATAATTCAGCAAGTCCATTGGTTTGAGGGTGATAAGATGTAGCAATCCTATGTGACACCCCATACTTTTGCAGTAGGGACTGAAAATGTGTGTTTCTAAAATGAGACCCTCCATCACTAATGATGGCTTTAGGTACCCCGAATCTAGAGAAGATGAAATCTTGAACAAATTGTGTCACAACTCTATGATCATTAGTCCTTGAGGGGATGGCTTCAATCCATTTTGAAACATACTCAACTGCCAACAATATGTACTCGAAGCCATAAGATTTAGGAAAAGGTCCCATGAAGTCAATGCCCCAAATGTCAAAGATTTCGCACACCATGATCGGATTCAAGGGCATCATGTCTCGGCGGCCAATACTACCAAGAGACTGACAGCGTGAACATGCCCTGCTATATTCGTGTGCATCCTTGAAGATTGTGGGCCAATAGAAACCACTCTGCAAAATCTTTGCAGCGGTCTTTTTGCCAGAGAAGTGACCGCCGCACGCCTGGTCGTGGCAGAATGATAAGATGCTTCTAATCTCCTTATCAGGGACGCACTTCCTAAAGATCTGGTCTTTACAATGCTTGAAAAGCCAAGGTTCTTCCCAGTAATAGTGCTTGGCCTCAGATCTAAGTCTGTCTTTTTGATGTCGGACCCAATTAGTGGGGATGAGTCCAGAAGCCAGGTAGTTGACAATGTCAGCATACCAGGGAAGATCAGAATGAATGACCAGCAATTGCTCGTCAGGGAAGTGGTCAGAGATGGGTAAAGAAGGAGAAATCGCTTCAGAAGGAAGGCGGGATAAGTGGTCAGCTACCACATTCTGCTTTCCAGCCTTATCACGAATCTCTAAATCAAATTCCTGTAAAAGTAGGATCCATCTAATCAGACGAGATTTCGCGTCCTTCTTGGCGAGAAGATATCGAATTGCCGTGTGGTCAGTGTAGACTATAATGTGGGAACCTAAAAGATAAGGTCTGAATTTTTCCAGTGCATATACTACAGCTAGCAATTCCTTTTCCGTGACGGTGTAATTCCTCTGAGCTTCATCTAAGGTCTTGCTAGCGTAATAGATGACTGTGGGTTTCCCGTCCAATTTTTGACCAAGGACAGCTCCTACTGCATAATTAGAGGCATCACACATGATCTCAAAAGGGTGAGACCAATTCGGGGGTTGCAGTATGGGTGCCTTGGTAATCAGATCACGAAGTGTCGTATAGGCACGAACACAATCGTCAGAGATCTGGAAGTCTACGTCTTTAGAGAGGAGAGTAGTGAGAGGTCGGGCTATTTTCGAGAAATCCGCTATAAAGCGGCGATAAAAACCAACATGCCCGAGGAAAGATCGAATTTGCTTAACCGACGAAGGTAGTGGTAAATCAGAAATCAACTTTACCTTCGCGCGGTCAACCTCAATTCCTCTCTCAGAAATAAGGTGACCTAATACAAGTCCTTCAGTTACCATGAAATGAGATTTCTCCCAGGAAAGTACCAGATTCACATTAATGCATCTTTGCAGGACCTTGGTCAGGTGGTCTAGACATGCATCAAATGTGCTCCCGAAGACCGAGAAGTCATCCATGAAGACTTCTAAACAATCGCCTACTAAGTCAGAAAAGATTGCAAACATACACCGCTGGAATGTAGCAAGTGCGTTGCACAATCCAAAAGGCATCCTACGGAATGCAAAGGTTCCGTAGGTGCAGGTGAATGTTGTTTTCTCCTGATCATCGGGGTGAATTGCCACCTGATTATATCCTGAATAGCCATCCAAAAAGCAGAAAAATCTATTCCCTGCCACTCTTTCCAGTATTTGATCAATGAAGGGCAAAGGGAAATGATCTTTCTTCGTGGCTTGGTTGAGTTTTCGGTAATCTATACATACTCGCCACGAACTAGCAATGCGTGTAGGGATGACTTCTCCAGAATCAGTGGTGATGATGGTAAGTCCGGCCTTTTTTGGCACAACCTGAACAGGACTTACCCATCTACTGTCAGAAATTGGGTAGATAATTCCATTGTCCAGCCATTTAATCATTTCACTTTTTATCACCTCTTGTAATGTAGGATTTAATCTACGCTGGGGCTGTCTAGTAGGTCTAGATCCTTCTTCAGTGAAAATCCTATGTGTGCAATAAGAAGGACTGATGCCAGTAAGGTCAGAAAGGCTCCATCCTATAGCCTGCCTATGTGCTCTTAGGACAGATAAGAGTCGTGACTCTTGATCAGAAGAAAGGGAAGAGTTAACAATCACCGGATAGGTCTGATCAGGTCCTAAGAAAACATATTTGAGAGAGTCAGGAAGAGGTTTGAGTTCAACAGGCACAGGATCAGAAGGAGCAGGTGTGAAAGTTTCAGGAGATCCTAGAGATACTAATGGAATGGGAGGAAGGTCCTCAGTCTCTAAATTTGGTATCTCAGTGGAAGTCACGTCAGAGTCCAAAGAGTGTTGAGGTTCTAAATTTAATGAATTGATCAAGGTGTCCTCAACCAATTGATCCAATGAATCCAGGGAGAAGATTTCTTCAATTAAACTACAGGTCGGTCCTCTTTGGGCCTGAAAAATATCAATTTTTATTTTCTGATCTCCAAACTTTAATTCTATAAGGCCCTCCTCACAATTGATGTTTGCCTTGGCCGTAGCCAAGAAAGGTCTTCCTAAAATGATAGGTGTATTCTGGATATCTTCAGGTACTTCCATGTCAAGGACTATAAAGTCTACAGGGAAGTAAAAATCCTTGACCCGCACTATGACATCTTCCAACACTCCCTGAGGTGTCTTAACTGATCTGTCAGCTAATTGCAGGGACACCTTGGTTGGCTTCAAATTGCCAACCTCAAAATGTGTCAGTAGAGAGGTTGGGATAAGATTGATGGAAGCACCTAGGTCAAGTAGTGCTCTATTGAATGTGGTGTTACCAATCATGCAGGATAAGAGAGGGGTGCCTGGGTCTTTCATCTTAGTTAGGAGGGTACTAGAGATGATGGAACTAGCTTGTTCCGAGAGAATGATTGGACTACTCCCTTTTTGAATTCTTGCTTTACGCTTAGGTGTACACAGGTCTTTTAAAAACTTAGCGTAAAGAGGGATGTGGCGGATTGCATCTAACAAGGGGATGTTTATGTGGACTTGCTCAAAGAGCTTAAGCAAATCCTCCTCAGGTGCCACACAGGTCTTTTTCTTTCCTTTCTCCTTCTTCTTTAAAGCTTCAGGAAAAGGTACTGGAGTTGTGAGAGGTTCAGTTATAGGTAGAGGAGAAGTAGGAAGTGGAGGAGCAGAACTAGAAGTGGTAGGTGTTGGAAGAGGTGGATCTAGTGTGCATTTACCACTCCTAGTGACTATGGCATTTAGTTCAGCTCTAGAGGTAGATGGTAAATCATTGTTAGGTAGCAGAGGTGGTTGCGTTTGTGCAAGAGAGGAATTTGAGTCAGTGAAGAATTCAGTGTTGTGCACTGCTTGTGAAATGTCATGTGTTTGGTTTTGCAGTGTTGGTCTAGGTTGGACATACCTTTGAGCAGGTATGTTCCTAGGGTTGGGTTGTGCTTGGGATGGGAGTGAATGTGGTTGACGGGACTCCGTCAAGTTTGATAGCTAGGCTCTCATCTCAGCTAAGGCCGCGTCCTGTCTCTGCTGCATAGCAATATTCTGTTGTTGCATATCAGCAAGAGCTTTCATGATAGACCCCAACTGGTCATCTCGTGTAGGCCCAGATTGAGAGTATTGGGTGGGCCTGGGTTGGGGTTGCTGGTGGGTACGCGGTGGATATCCGTGTGATTGTGGAGGTGGTGCTCGGATCGGGTTGTGCAATGGTGGTGCAGAAGGTTGTTGAAAAGGAGGTCTTTGTGAATTTCCCGACCACGAGAAATTTGGATGATTACGCCATCCAGGGTTATAGGTTTGTGTGAAAGGATCATTGTGAATGGAGTGAAGCTCCTCCGAAGCTCCAGAAGGTGCAGGGAAGTCAGTGAAGGGAGGAACAAAGGTTCCTCCAACCGGTGAAGGATATGGAAATGGAAAATCCGGTAATGCAGTTTGTGTCACAGAAAGGTTATTCACAGTTTCACTCCCTGTGGGAAACTGAGAAGAAGTGTTTTGTGCTGGTGACTGAGAAGAAGAAGATGGGTGTTTTGAGAGAAATTTCCATACTTCATCTACTTTCTTCTCGATTAAGCCCACTTTATCCAGTTGACTAGCCACTATCTCTAAGTCTTTGCTACTGGATTGGGCTTCATGTACCCCCGTGTGTGAGTGGGAATGTGAGGACTTTCTATTAAACACGCTCATTGAAGCATTGTTAATAGAGTTTTCGGCCATGCCTTCAAAGAGCTCAAAGGCTGAGTCCTCGTCCCGACACAGGAAATTGCCTCCACAAGCGGCATCTACAAAATTCCGTGTGTCATCATGGAGCCCATGGTAGAAGATCTGGACCTGTTGCCAGCGTGGGACACCATGGTGGGGACATTTTCTCAAAAGCTCATGGAATCTCTCCCAAGCCTCGTGCATAGGTTCTCCTAAATTCTGGGTGAAGGTGGTGATGGCACGCCTTAAGGCATTAGTGCGGCCTACAGGAAAGTACTTCTTTAAGAACTCATGTTCTAAAGAAGCCCAGGAATCTATAGGTGTAGTCCGTGCAAGTGTTCTAAACCAAAAGGCTGCCTTATCTTTTAATGAAAAGGAGAACATTTTCATCAAAAGCGTGTGCTGATCATGTCCTTGCGGACCCAAAGTTTGGGCAAGATTCTTCAGCTCCTCTAAATGCTGAAAAGGGTCCTCAGAAGCAAGTCCATGGAAGTGAGGAATGAGTGCTATAATGTTCGGCTTCAGTTCAGCAGCACGACCCCCATTGGGATAACGTACCACAGGCATTGGTTGGGCAACTGCGGGATTATAGTAATCTCGTAGTTGAGGTCTACGGGGTTGGGGTGGTGCCTGAGGATTTCTAAGTTGAAGTGGTTGTGGTTGGGGATTAGCTAATAGATTTACAGCTTGAGCAAGCTGTTGCACCTGTTGGGTTAAGGTATTCATTTGTAGTTGTGTATCGAAAAGGTGCTGAAGATGAGGCATAGGTCCTCTCTCCGGGGGTGGATTAGGATGATTAGGATAAGGTGGAGGTTGGAACCTAGGGATAGGTGGTTGCTGTGGTAGAGGATGTGCAACTGAGTCTGGAGGAAGTTCTTCAAAATCCTCAAAGTGTGAAGAATCAAGATCATCCTCTTGGCGAGGGGGATTGTGGAAAGTATTTTGAGACTCAGGAGGTAAGGGATTAGAAGTGGAAGGCAAAGAAGATGATGCAGTAGCTTGGGTAGCAGTACCCAAGGGGAGTACAAGTTCTGGGTTTTGGGATCTCCTACCTTCCATTGAGTTGATTTTTTTTTTTTTTTTTGAAATCCCGTTTACTCTAATTCGATCCAACTCAATGGGAAAAAATTTTTAACGTTCACAATAAAACAGAAGAATCCCAACAAAATCTCAATTCAAGAAGACCAATCAATCGAAATGAATCGGAGAAAATTTTTCCTAGAGGCTGCTACGCAAAGTATGTTATACGCAAACAATTGTTTCAAGCAATTGTACGTATCCTAAGATAAACCTAGCGAAGTGCAGACCTCTAAAATCCACTGGGAATCTGGATAAGACTGAGCGTGCGGATCCAGATCCTGTGGTTGCAGAAAGATGAGGTAGAAACCCGTGTATTGTGGCCTTAAGTAATCGTGCTGTGTGCACGATAACATTCAACACAAGGCGATTAAAATCTCAAACATGGTTTCACCCAATTTTGCTATCTCCTTTTTGATTTAATTAAAGTGATTAAAATATGTTTTCTATGCTGCTCATTTCACTTTTTACTAAATTCAGAACAAGTAGTGGTCTTCTTTAATTTTAAGTCAAATGCAAATATGGCAGGAGTTAGAGTTAGGTAAGAAATGCGTACCTGACTCCAGCAATCTTCTAATGCAGATTTGACTTGAATTAAAATCTAGCAAGAATGACATGCAATCCTAAAAATGGATGCCTGAGGTTATGCTGCTGCTAGATAAGTATGAGGTCTTTTTGATTTTTTTTTTTTTTTTTCTTTCTTTTTGAAAAATTTTATATGCAATTCAAAAGTAAGGAAAGAAATTAAGAACAGAAAGAAATAAAGTCCAGATAGTCCAGAATTATTACAAAAATTGTGTGAGAACAAGCTCTCACAACTTATGACTAACAATTGCTCCTAATCAATAAACCTAAAACTATCTATACTAAAACTAATACTAAAATCCTACAGCGACTTCGAGGCAAAACTCCGCCAGGAAGACGGATCTGGAGCGCAGCGACTCCACCAGGAAGACGACACTCCTCCTCAAGTGCTGTGGAAAAAACAAATGATTAGTAAAAGAATAAAGGAATGTATACACAATTAATTCAATGGAAAATAAAAGCAATTATAATGAATGAATGAAGAATTTCTATATACAAAAGAATGAAAAGAAAATTTTTGGTGCAAAGAGCGTTGCCTCCCCGGCAGCGGCGCCAAAATAATGATGGGTTGTTGGTTGTATTGTTGTTGTGTTTGAAATTGGTAATAATTGTTGATTATGTCGTTGTAGTACAGGGTGTACAATATAACATTAAGGATGTCGTATAGTGGTGAGTATGGGTGAGTTCCAGTCATTACAACCATTATTATCATTTGCTTATTTATCTAATTTTTACTGGTTTTGTTCCAGGTCGTTCTCTGGGAGGCAATTTATTGAATTTAATTCGGTCACTCTTTGATTATCTCCAAAATTGTCTTCTTATTCAAAAAAAAAGAAAAACTTTACATTTTATTAAAGAATGAATGAATGTGTGTTTTATTTACCTAATTACTAAGAAATGCTTGCAAAAATACTAACTATGAACAAGCATCAAACAATCTATTATTATACTCTAAACTATGTATTTACAAGTTATACTATTAACACTAATATGTTAGTTCATACTCCATTAGGATACCATGGTGTAAAAACTTAACTTACTAGTCATTTATTTATAGTGACATATATATCAGTTTTAGTGACAGATATAAACGTCGCTAAATCTCAGGAAACACTATATACAACCTAAAGAAGCAACCTGAGGTCTTTAGCGACATTTATAGTGTCGTTTTATTCTGTTAGTAATTATGTGGGTTTAATTTTACATATGTACAGAGTCTTTTATGTTGTTATCTCGTGTTTTCTCTTTTTTTTTTAAGTCGTCTGTCCTTTCATTTTGTTCTGTGTAGTCTTTCAGAGGCTGCGGTGGAGTCCTTAGTGTAAAATGTGTTTAATTAGCGGGCGCGCTTTTCGAGGGATACACAGCACCCTTTGGGTGGGACCAGACCTCTACTAAGCGCGCCCTAATCTCAGATTAGGTGCTTAATTACGTTTTCGTATCAGCGCAGGGCCTCAGCCCAACGCCTTCAACAAGTTCGCACACGCTCGGGCTCCCAGCCCCACACAGGAATCACGCATTCAGTATTCAGCACATATCAGAATCGGGTTATCGGATCAGACGGAGCAGGTGAAGTTTCGGGCGCCCGGCGCCATGACGACTGGTAAGGTTATAACATAAATTATATTTATATGCTGCGTTTCGTTTGCAGCCCACGATGTGGCGCTATTCCAGCGCCACATCGTGCGCTGGAAACCAAACGCAGCTGCGTCTGTGCGCGTTTTTGGCCCTCGATTTGGGGGCCATAAATTATTAAAAAAAAATAAAATAAAATATGGTAAATAAAGTATTTACATAATACTACATAATTGATTAATTAATTTTGAATTTTAATTATGTTTACTATACAAATAAATTCGCTAAACTAGGCTGATTGTACAGGTTGATTTAGGTGATTAAATAGTTAATTACTTATAAAATAGTTAGTAAATGGTCTAATTGACCTTATACAGATTCAATTTACATACTTAAGTATTTTATACATATTTTTATTGTATATTTACGAATTTATTTCTATTTTATTTAAGCTAAACTAGCTGTTCTGAGTGTTTTAAATAAAACTAAGTTACAGTAAGCTATACTAGGTATAATTGTACTTTAACTAACTTAAATTACTTACTATATATGTTAACCTAAGTCTATAGATTTATTTACTTAATTATAGCTCTAAATTATTAATTTAGCTAATTTATTCTACAATATAGCTACTGAATATGTACATATGAATCTGTATATATACATATACATATATCAGTAAATACATACATAATAGTTCAGTATTTATACATATATTTACATAGATTACATATGTATATAGATTTATGTACAAGTTTATACAGTATTTACAGTATATCTATGTATGTCTACGTACATAATCAGGCTGTATATTATAGTTATAATAGTATGGATATGTATATTTACAGTGTGAAATTAAGTATGTATAATTAGGTTCTAGTAGGAACTTAGGGAATGAGGGTTAATTAAGTTTTTATTTCATTTTAAACAGCAGCTAGGCTACTGTCAGAGAAGATGGAGAGGGAAGAGGATGTACTGTTCAGGGTGTTTTAACAGTGTCAGTGGCTTCAGCCACTGTCAAATGGGCTAACTGCTGCTGCAGTTAGTCCATTTGAAGAGGGGGAAAGCATTCACAAAGAAGAGGAGAATTTAGAGAAGAGGGGAATGTTGCTGCAGTTTGCAGCATTTTACTGTATAACTGGGAATAAGAGAAAATTCAGAACAAACTAAAAATTAAAGAGTTGAAATCCAAATCTGATAAGGGTATAGATCTCACGAAAATCACATAAGAATTCAGTTCAAATACCCACAAGGAAAAGCCCTTATCAAAAGCATCATTTCATATCAAAACACAAATGGCATTGAGTTAGTCTTCCTAATGGCATAGACAGCATGAAGGAAGACTTAACTCAATCAATTAAAACCAAAAACATACAATCCCAGTTTCTTGCAACCTTAAGGAGTATGGAAAACTCCTTAGGTTAGAGAATCACCATACAAAAATAATTATCAAACAGGTGGTGTATGGCAGTTCTGAAATGACAAATCAGAAAAAGAATGCATTAAAGGAATTTATAAAAGCTAGCAAATGCATTTAGATCAAGGCAGAAGCAAATTCATGAAAGGCTCTTCTGATTTGTTCTCTGTCACCAGAGAACTTCTCAGAATCCTTGCCCTCAAGGAAAACCAAAATCCCTTCAATTTGTCAGATCTGTCAAGACATTTCAGAAAGCAAAATCTCTTCAAAACCCATGTTAAAGTGAATCTGACAAACTGAGGCAATCAATCTAAAATAAAAGGGGCTTTTGTGAACACAAATGGGGTGAGTGAGAAGCCCCAAATGGTGCTTGTGACGCCAATTTCAGATCTGAGGCAGTACACCATCAGATCTGGAATTGGGTCCAGATGTGTGGGTGACAGATGAAAGATTCGTCGTTAAAAGGAATATAAATCAGAATTGGATGGTGGAAAAACAAAACATGAAGAGGGAGATAAATTGATTAATGAACAGATGATTCTTCCCCTCTGATCTGGACTGATCAGAGGAGGTGAGGGAGGGGATCTAATACTAATTCTACTCCTAAGACTAATCTAACTACAGCTAACATTAAACACTAACAATTAAAACTAAATCTATTCTAAATTACTGTAAACTAAATCTAACACTACTTGTGCAGAATTAAAAACTAAACTAACAGGAAGAATGGGACCTATGGGTCCTTAGCCGGCGGCTAAGGAGGAAGAAAGGAGGAGGGTGACTCCAGCGGAGGGAAGAGTCTGCTAGTGAGACTCCAGGGTCGTCCTCAGGTGCTACGAGGTCCTTAGCGACGAGGAGGGTCGAGAGCAGGTGATGATTCCACAGCCGGTGGCTGTGAAATCAGGGTCTAGGTGAGGAGGAGAGACTGGAGTGGAAGAATTGATCGCTAAGAGATGTAGGAGGGAGCGATCCCTCGCGCGCGACACCACTGAGGTGCTTAAATAGCAGCTCAGTGACTGAGATCACCGCAAGGGTGAGGTTAATCAGAATCAGGCCGGCGGTGAGGATGAGATGGGTAGAGTGCGCGGCGAGTCAAGAGAGAGATCTGACCGTCAGATGAGATCTGGGAAGAGAGGTGAACGCACGCACCGAATCGCGCGAAGGTTCCATTTGAATCCAGCCGCAGATCGAGATCAAAAGTGCGATGGACGGTCGAGAATGGCTGTGTTCTTCGCGCGCTACAGTGCGCGTGAAGAACACAGGCTTCTCTTTGAAATAAAGGGGAAATTTGCAGACGGACCCTTAGAAGAAGGGGTAGAACATTTGCATGCAGGCCCATAAGCGAGAAGAATAGCAGCTGGAAGGGCCCTGCAGTCTTATAAAAGGGTCCCTGCGTCTTGCAAATAGGTCCAAGAAGGAGTTTTGAAGGGTAGAAATGTAATGCATGAAGGACCTAATTGTAATCTATTTATTTCTAAGCCTAAATGATGTCCAATTGCTTTCAAATTTTTACATGTGCTTAATTGAACATTTACGACATTGATTTTACTTCTGATTTGGCTTTTCAAACTTGTTTATGTGTTCAATTGATGCATGGATCATCATTTGTTCTTTAGTTTTCAGAATATCCCATTTTTGTGACCTAATTAGGAGATTTTAACACACATTAAAAGTTTTAGGTCTTTTCTTTAATTCCCACACTTAACCCTTTTTATGTGTTAATTTGATATTGTTTTGCTTAGTATCTAGCTTAATTTCGGCCTTTTAGTTATGATGAGTAGCCACTCATCAGGCACGAGCTGTGGCCAAGAAAGGTCGACCAAGGATGATTGGACAATCAGAAAGTGAGCTAGGAACTTCCATATCCAAAACAAGAAAGTCAACAGGAAAGCAGAGACTGTTGACCCTAACCACCACGTCTTCCACCACACCCTTCAGGATTTTGACAGAATGATCTGCCCACTGTAACGTGATAGGGGTGGGTTTCAAATTTCCCAAGGAAAATTTTTCGAGCATGATGGTTGGTATAAGATTTATGGAAGATCCTAGATCAAGCAAGGCACGGTTAAAACTGCAGCCTTGAATGCTACTGGAAATAGGCGGTGTGCCCGGATCTTTCTGCTTTGGTGGTAGATTTGACAGAATAGCACAACTCACATGAGGCGAGAGAACCACCGGATTCTTAGTTTTCTTTGACTGTCGCCTGGGTGTTGTGTAGTCTTTGAAAAATCGGGCGATAGTAGATATGTGACCAATAGCCTCGAGCAGGGGTACCTTGATTTCTACATCCCTAAACAAATTACGCAGGTTATCAAAGGCCCGCGTATCTTTCTTTTTTCCTTTTGGCTCCCTCAGTAGAGCCTTAGGGAATGGGACTAATTCTGGCACCAATTTGGGTGTATCGTCCTCTCGCAAATGCAGTGCGCATCCCGAATGAGAGGGCGATGAAGAAGACGGGTCAGGCTCGGGTCGAGGCGGATCGACAGTCTGCTTACCATTCCTAATGATAGCATTGGATGATGCGGGTCCAGTGGGATCATACGACGGAGGAGGGTTTGCAATGGGGACATAAGAGTGCGGTGCTGCAGTGGGATTAGCCTAAAATCCCAGTGGAATGCTCGGAGCCTATAGAATCAGATTAACCTGGCACTTAGAAGGTCGTACCTGTGGTTGAGGACCACGGGGTATGAAATTTCACATGTTTCGAATAGGTTAGGTGGGAAATGTGCCATGAGATCGAGCCGCCATGAGTAGTTGACAGATCTTAGCATTCTGCTGCGCCAATTGATGCTGAAGAGAGGTCACTTTCTCTTCATGGCACTTTGACATTTCTGTGATCATTCGCATCAATTTGTCAAGAGGACTTGATGCGTGTTCGATTTGTGGTACGCAAGGACCTGATGGCGGATTATCCACAGGATTAGACTGGGCCCTTGGAATGATGAGTGCGGACGGTCGCATTGGTCCACCCGCGGGGTTTTGGCGCTGCGGGTTGTTGGACCATGCGAAATTTAAATGATTTCACCACCCTGGGTTATACATGGTAGAGAATGGGTTGTTCCCCAGGGTGCAAGTGTTTTCTATGCCAGAAGACATGTCCGCATGTAAATATGCATCCGAGCACATGGAGGCTTGATCCGTGTCGAAATACGGGCTTGCAGAAGCTAGTTCCACATGACTTACCGAGTCGCTCGGTGTGACACTCGGTAAGGAAGGTCTTACAGGGTTTCTCGGGATAAGCGTAGTGTTGGAAGAATTGGGATTGTGACGAAGTGGTGAGGTGGGGGTGTTTGCCATAGAACGGGCGGGGTTGGCCAGAAGCTCATCCAGCTTCTTCTGCACGATGGGGACTTCATCCAATTTCTGTGTGATAAGGCTAAGATCAGTGGATGAATGGGAGGATCCTGTGTCAACTTCGTGGACATTTTGGGTCTAGCTGGTACGATTAAAGGGGACAATGGAGGCATTGTTCATTGAGTTTTCGCTCATATTTTCAAATAATCGAAATGCTCCATTCTCATCTTTATTCATAAAGTTCCCTCTGCAGGAAGCGTTTGCAATCTGCTTCAAAGTCTCATTTAGCCCATAGTAGAAAATCTGGGCTATATGCCACTCAGGCAGACCGTGGTGTGGACACTTCCTGAGGAGGTCATTATACCTCTCCCATGCCTCATGAAATTGTTCACCATTTTGTTGCGTAAATGAAGTGATAGCATGGCGAAGCGCATTGGTTTGCCCGATTGGGAAAAACTTCTTGAGAAACGCTGTTCGCATCTCTTCCGAAGAGTGGATGGTTCACCCAAGGGTGTGTAGCCACTGCGATGGTTTATCCCACAATGAAAATAGGAACATTTTCATGAGGACTATTGGTAACCCGATATTTCTTGGTTTAATAGTTTTAGCCAATCAGGTTAGGTCTTCCAGGTGGAGAAAAGGATCTTCACTTGCAAGACCATGGAAGTGGAAATCTATTAGACCAATAATGTTAGGTTTTAGTTCAAAGTCTTCCCTGCCCATGGGGACCTGAAATTGTGCTATGGTCTCTGTAGCAGCGGGATTCTGATAGGAGCTAGGAGACCTAGGATCCTCTTGTTCGGGAGGGTTCTACATTTCCTCAAATGTTTCCCGAATGGCTTTAATTTGCTCATTATACATTTCCATTTGGGCTTAGAGGCGGGTTATGGAATCTAAGGCTCCACCACCTGGTGGGTTCTAAGGGTAGTTTCCTCCCTCGGGATTTAGGGGTGGGCGTGCAGCCATGTTTGTGGAGGAGGAGGACGATTCGGCTTCTTTTCTAAATTTATTAGGCAATTCAAACAGTTCAGGATTTTGTGACCTCCTCCCAAACATGCACTACCGCAGGAAGAATTAGGGGGATAAGAAGGGACAAGAGATGAGAGAAATGATGCTGCAAAGGTATACTTGATGACAAATCAATTCAATCAAATTCCTAACCTCCACAGTATGCCCTTAGACCTAAAGATCTCAGTTACCTACTATCACGAACTACGGAACCGAATACAAGCACCGCGGAACCACCAGGTCAGATTGAAAGGCCGTTTGCCCCAGTCTTAGACACTCGATAGCATGCGGGAAGCCTCACCATCTCGTAGGCACTACACACAGGTAGTTAGACCTCCAATCCTTAGTAAGGGTCAAGTTACTACCAATTTTAGTTGGAGACTTAGGATCAAGTGCTTTCGGAATGTGAAGGGCATTATTTACGGGTAATGCCTAAGTGATTGATTTTCAGAGTGTGTAAAACAAGCATGCAACGGGGAAATCTCCCCGAATTGAAGTTTTAATTGGTGAATGGTTTTTAGAATTCAGCCTTAAGTAGTATGGATTTTAGGATTTCTCTGAATTACCAATTCAACTAATCTCCGAGTTTTTTTACAAAATATAGGTTTTCTTCTAAGCCCAACAAACCCTTCTTCAATGTCAATTGGTTAATGCATGCTAAAATGCAATGGGCTTCCCCAAATGGAGATTTCTATTTGTGGATGCATGAATCAGTTTTAAATTAGTGTGAAAGGGAGCCGAAGTACTTCAATTCAAGTGCTCCCAATCACCAAAAATGATTTCCACACAAGGCTCAACCAAAAGATAAAGAAAATCAATTTGTTGGGGTTGAAGTATTCAGGATCGAATCTTAGGCAAGTTGAAAAGCCGTGGTGGGGTTGGAATCAACTCAATTCCAAGTCTCCCCACCAAAAATGTGATCCCGAATTTGCAGATAAGTGAGGCAAAGAGGGGTGCAATCAATCTTTTTATGTTTGCCTCAAAGAACACTTCACATGGCGAAAAACTCAAGAATCAAGATTCTTGGATTTTCACTATGCAAAGTAAGGTGGGAAATCCCAGGGCAGTGGGAGTAAAGGCAATCAATCACACAAGTGAATTTTAATCCACTTGCCCCAAGAGATCCCAAGAAGTTTTTCTAGTTTTTTAGTTTTTAGTTTTTTATTATTTATTTTCTTTTATTAAGGTGACAAGTTAACCTAGGTTGCTAAGAAAGAAAGACCTACTTGTGCAGCAACGTGTGCGGAGCTCTAGTGCAGTGTCGGTGTCTTCACGCTCTAGTTCCCTCCTTGGATCTGCCAACGTCTCCGACTTCGTCTGCCTGTCCTCTCCTTGCAATAGGTTTACCTTCACACCAAAAACTAAAACACCCTTGAAGCGAGAAGAGAAAAATGAAAGGAATGGAGTAAAAACTTACTTGAAGGCGCACTTCCCCGGCAACGGCAACAGAAAAGATGGTGGTCGGACCCAGATGGTGTGTTAATATGGTAATTTTATCATTGAAGTGTGTATAGTGGGTGACCTAAATCGAGCCTAACCATCTCTTTACAAATTTTTTTTTTTTTACCTAACCTACTTGATTTTATCTTGGTCAATTTTAGGCCCAGGGTCGAACTTAGGGAAGTGGGGTTAGAAGTCAAGTTTCTATGCCTTTCCTGCAACAAATCTCTTCTATTCGTTTATTGCGTTTTTGGTGGTTTTTCTATTTAGACTTTTTTCTGATAATCTTTGTTCTTGAGGCACACCCTGAAAATTAGGTTCTTGGCTTTGAGCCAAATCAAGGTTCCAAAATAGGTCTTGCTATTCGCAAGACGGAGTACCTGCAAGTCAAGGATTATCTTTCCTCTTTTATATAGCTTTTTATCTTTTTATTGACAGGAAAGAGAAGCAGAAGTAAAGTAACTATAGTATATATATATGTATATATTATATATGTGTAAAGGGGTGGGGGTGGAGGCGGAGATGGAGTGTAGCACGGTGTCGAGTCGGTTGTCGTCTAGAAAGATGCAACCAATAGGACGAAGTGCCGAGTGTAAGGTGGACCGGTGGAAGATGAATGTGAACACGCTTTCTGTACGTGTGTGTCGGGGAATATTAGCAACTGGTGCAGATATTCCCTCGATACCACATATGGTAAGTAATGTGAAAAAAAAAAATGTGTCTATATATATATGTATATATGTAAATATATCTATATGTATATATATATGGGGTTATTAATTTATAGGTATATATATGTAGTTATATATGTATATATAAATATGAATATGTATATATATATATATATAAGTATATGTATGGATAGGTATATGTATAGATATATATATATGTATATATATATGTATAAGTACGTATATATACCTATATAGATGTAAATATATACATATATATATATATAGTAATGCATGTATATAGATATATGTAGATACATATGCATATATATATATATATATATGTATATATAGTTATGTAGATGGATATGTATATATGTATGTATGTATAAGTATATGTGTATATATATGTATATATATATATAAGTATATAGATGTATATATATATATGTATGTATATAGACTAATGCATACTTATATAAGTACTAATATATGTATAGATATATGTATATATATATATATATATATATTTATATAAGTATATGCATATATGTAAATATATATGTATATATAAGTACGTAGATATATATATATATGCATGTATGTAAAATAATACTTTAAGTATATAGATACTACTATATGTATAGATATAAGTATATATATATATAAAGATGTATATAAATATATATACATATAAATATATATATGTAAATATCTATAAGTATATAATAGTGTATAGGCGTGTGTGTGTGCATGAAAGTGTGAGTGTAAGTGTGTAAGTGTCGATAAAGAGAGTGAGAGAGTGCTGTGTGTGTGTGAGAGAGAAAGAGAGAGAGTGCTGCTGGAGTGAAGTCTGGAGGGTTAAGTCATCCGCACGCTCCGGACAGATGTCTGGTGGTTTCACGCGTATGTGCTGAGAGGCACGCACTGGAGGGAAGTGGGCACAGAGAGGACCGCAGCGCACAGCAGTACGTGGAGAGAGGGAGCGGGTGCACGCAGACGTACGCGGGAGAAGGGAGCGGGCGACGCAGGCGGGTGCGGGCAACTCGGGCGCATGCAAAACCATGGGCTGGTGCTGGAGCAGGCGCAGGGCTAGACGTGTGCGCGGACGAAGGCCGGTAGCGGCGCGTCGGGTGACCGGATAAGTGAGAAACTCACCAGTCACCCAACTTTAACCACAGTGTTCAGCAGAAACGCGTGAACAGTGGCTATAGTGGCCGGGCGAGCCGCGCAACAGCTTGCTGCATGTGCTGCGAGTGCGGATGGCTCGGCATTGCATGGAAGAGTGGCTTCGGCTGCTGCCTTGCAGGTGGGACATTACGACAGAGCGTGCAGAGAGGGTTGGGTCGTAGGTGAAGGAGCGCGACAGGGTGCGCAGTGGCCTGCAGGTGAAGCTTAGCCAACCACTATAGGGGCACGTGGTGGCTGGTTGAGGGCGGAAAGACGACTGCAGCCCAAAGAAGTGGGAGACGAGGGAGCCTGCAGGCATGCACTAGAGGCAAGGGCGACCTGTAGGCATGTGCGGAAAGGGCTGGGGCGGCTGCTGCTGCCTTGCTGCTGCGTGCAGAGCTTTGAGCTTCAAAGCTTGAAGCTCCTGCTCAAATGGCTGAAGTGGCTTTGGATGTGAGACAGGGAAAAGAAGACCACCACGCCCATCGGCTCCTTGATGAGCTGGGTGGTGGTGGTTTCATTGTGGTGGGTGTGCACCGCAGTGATGTACTGCTACCTACAGAGTGGCTCCTCAGAGGAGGAGGTCCTGCTTATGGAGGGAGAGGGGAGGAGGCGGTGGCCTGGAGAAGAGCTAGTGTGTGTTTCTTTGGTGGAGGACCAGGCTCGGCTTCAACGAAGAAATCATGCCCTTTTAAAGAAGAAGAAGCCATGCGTAGCCATGCCCTGGCTGTGCATGCCTTGGCATGGCTATGCAGGCCAAGTCGCCGCAGGGAAGAGCCTGAGCAGGGAATGGCTGAGCAGGACATTGCGTAAAGAAGAGGTTGCCATGCATGCCTTAAAGCCGTGGGAAGAAAATAAAAAAGAAATAAAAAGTGAAGATGGAAATTTCGCAAGGCAGCACTTGAGGAATTTGTGAATTGCGGGGCCATTTTATTCACTCTCCTCCCCTCTCAATAAAATGCATGCATGGATGTATTTTTACAAATGCGACTAGAGATACCTAATATGCACTGGCAACGCTAGGAAATAGCACAAGATGACACAATTGCAGGTGTACTTTTACGGTGCAATCAGGCATCATCAAAGGTAGAAGGTGCCGAATGGGAGGGGAAATAGCAATTAGAGTTTGAGGGAGCAAAGGTCCCTCCCAGGAACATGGTCAAGGGTTATTCCAGGTGCATTTGGTTCATAAACTGAACCAAGTCCACACTATGAGCTCCATTCTCTTCGGAGATGGTCTGTCATGGGATTCGAGATTGGTTCAACAACTCATCAATCTTTTTATCCACCAACTCAACCCAATCCAATTTCTTAGCTATAATGTCGAACTCAACCAATCCAGAATTGGTTTTCACCTCATAAATCCCTCCACGAGGTTGACTGGACTGATTAAATTGGGTCATGGAGGCTTTGTTAAGCAAATCCTCACTCATTGATTCAAAGAGCTCAAATGAGCTCTCCTCATCCTTATTCAAAAAGTTGCCTCCACATGAAGCATTAGCGAAGTTGCTAAGGTTGCTGTCCAAACCATGGTAGAAAATTTATGCCAATTGCCACCTTGGAGCCTCGTGGTGTGGGCATTTCCCCAGTAATTCATTAAATCTCTCCCATGCCTCATGAAATTGCTCTCCACTTTACAGGGTAAAAGTAGTAATGGCTCTCATAAGGGCATTAGCCTTTCCTATGGGGAAAAACTTCTTAAGAAAAGCATGCCTTAATTCCGCCCAAGTGGCGATGGGTCCCCTTAAAGTCCTAAGCCAATAAGATGCTTTGTCTTTTAGGGAGAATAGGAACATCTTGATTAAAACAATATCTAAATTGATGTTCCTAGGTTTTACGGTCTAGGAAATCCACTCTTAGTCCTCTAGGTGTTAGAAAGGATCTTTATTTGAGCTCCCATGTTAATGGCTTTGAATCAAGCTAAGGACAATGGGTTTTAGCTCAAAATCATCTTCCCCTTCGACAACACTAAGGTATGGCTCTACCTAGATGGCAGACGAAGTGTAAAAGTCATGGAGAGGGCTTGGTTGGCCATCAAGAGGTGGTGGGGGGTTAGGTGGGTTCAGTGGAGGTTATCCTAGAGGGTTCTGCCCTTGATTCTACACCTAAGGGTTCTATAGTCAGTGTATGACCTGCATGATGGTATGAATCTATTGTTGTTGAAGTAGGTGGTTGGCGGTAATCTGAGCCTGAATCTTGGCCTTGGCATTTGGTTGAGGTTGATCTCAACCTCCTCAACTCGTGGGTCAGCCATGTCCTCAGTCTTACCCCTAGAAAATTCAAGTTTTCTCCTAGTTTCTCTATCTAAAGCAACCAATTCTGATGAAGTGATCGCCTTCCACACATACACTGAAGAAGAACAAGGAGAGATGAAATTGGAAACAGATGCGAGAAGTGCGTGCACAATCAAGCAAATAGATCTAAGCCCTACAGTGTATGCCTAGGCAACTTACACTTCAGAAATAGATTACGACCAAATGGTGAATTCAATGTTGTCCTTACTCCCGAAGGTGATAGAGTTGGCAATGGGAGCATGTCCCGAAGGTTGCTAATTATGCCAAACCTCGGCTTGCTTAAGTCATTTGACAATCGATCCTCCGAACTCAAGACCTTTTGTAGCAAGCAGACGTCACTAATTAACTATGTTCAGGAAAATACTCTGAAACGAACTCAATGAGTCCTAGGGCCAATGACTACTTAATTTTTAAGGCTAGGTCAGTGCTTGTGCTCAAGGATTAAGTGAAGGGCATTAGGGGGTTAATGCCCTTAAAATTCCAGTTGAAATAGTGTGCACAATTGGGTGCAAGGACCTAGTGCCAAAACAAGCGTTCCTTAGCAAGCAAGATTAAGATGTGTGATTTTTAGGATTCAAATCTTGCTTTAATGGCTTTTAAAGTTTTCACTTGTTTACACTTTCAAACACGACACAAATGTATAGGTAGATGGTTGGTGAAGATTGATTTTATTTAAGGCCTTTTGTGTGTCTATAAAATAAAAAACTCCCCAGTGTGGAAGATCTTAGGGTGCGTAGCTTCTATTCAATGAATCCTTTCAAAGAATTTTTTTCAAGAAGGATCCAATCAAAACAAGCAATGACCCTATCCTGACCGAAATCAAGTGACCTTTTAAAAAAAATTAATTTAAGAACTTTTTAAGGAAGATAGACCACCCAAAGTCACATTTTTCCAAGAGGAGGTGAATCTCTCCAGAACATCTTGATTAGTGCGCAAGTTTAATGTGTTGATTAGAATAATCACTAATCGATTTTAGATCCAAAAGTGTTCTTCAGATAAAGTGTAGATAATTTCAAGATCTTTCTAGAAATATGAATTTCTCACAAATATGATATGCGTGGAGTTCACAACAGTAAGAACACCCTACAAATCTCCAGAACCTATGACAACCTTGCACGCTTCCAGTAACAAATTTCTTACGGCCAAACCACAAGGGGTTGGCTATGAAATTTGAAGGGGAGTTCACTACTGGAAGGAGCACATTTGAGATTTTTTTCAAAATTTTTGCAGGTGTTTAGGGTCCATGAATCATGTCATCAACCTCAGTCCAGAAAATGATTTTTCGAAGTTAATGGGTTGAAGACTTAGTGGTGGTTTTTTCTTTTGACAAACAAAGGAGAGTTTTTTTTGAACACCACCATTTTTCTTTTTCTAAGGATGAGAAGTTACCTTTGGATAGTGGGAAGACCAAATCAAGTCTTTCGGTCGATGGCGGTCTTCTTCATGTGCTTCCTTTAATCTAACCCAACTCTTTCTCCTCCTGTTGCCGATGTAAGAGGTCCGGCAACCACAAGAAGAGGGAGAATAGAAAGTTAGATAACATAAATATGAATAATGACCAAGAAAATGAAAGTTAATAAGAGATCCGTTGCACCCCGGCAACGCCTCCAAAAACAGGCATTCGCTGATGTGTTTGAGTAAAAACATTTGTTGTAGTGTGTTTATGACATCAATTTCAAATAAAGAATCGGAGGTGAGTCCAAGTGTCAAACATAGGGAGACAATAACATGAATCACTTAGTCGCTTTCGTGTCACAAAAATGTCATTTGTTTGCTTGAAAATCGATTTGAAAATAGAAAGAGGGAGAGAGATAAAAGGAGAGAGAGAAAGAGAGGAGGAATAGGGTTAGAGAATCATGATGCAAATAATATATCAAAGATGTATTTTATTAATTATCAAATATTATGATGAGAAAAATATAGATGAATGCTTCAAATGAAAAACATGTACTACACTATCACATTAAATAAAACTAAGACAAGGAAGAAGGCAACGTCGAGGCAGCCATGGCAGAAGAGGAGCTTCTGTCAGCGGCTTGATGGCTTCAAGACCTTGCTCGGAGCTCTAGAAGGTGGGGTTAGCTCTTGGGTGGAAGCTTGGCAAAAGTGGAGGGGGGTAGACCCTTTTATAATGGAGGGACAAGGCCAAAAATCATCCTCGAGTCAACAGCGACATTCAAAGTGTTGCTGAAGACCCATCGCATCCGTCGCTAAAGTCCCACCGCATGCATCACTGTAACTCCCACCCTCTCATCTTCAACGCACACGTTGGCCCACGCACCCCGCACTGCACTGTGCTCGTCGTGCCGTGCACATGCGCTAGCACTGCACTATGCATCGCTGCTCTTCGCACACTCACATGCTATTGGTGGCCTGCCATTGCTTCAATTAAGGTTGATGGGGGGTCATGGGGATTTGTGCTTGCACCCTCTCCTTGAGATCTCCTCTCAGGACCACTACGCCATGCCCCTAACATGGTCGTGAGGTGGATCCAAATGCATGCGGTGGAGGTGGCTTCTCAACCATTGGATATTGATCCAATAGTTGAGATTTAATGAGGAGGATGAAGAGGAGCTGGTGCTAGGCGTTCATGGCCGGCGTTGGGCGGCCTAGATGGTACCACGTGGAGCCATTTGGGCCTTCCATCTTCTTTCTATTGTAGAAGATGCCACGATTCTCGGATCGCAATGATTCCTACATTGCTGAATTGCGATCATCGCTCTGGATCCATCCATATAGTCAGATTTTTCATCCGAAGCCTATAAGGATGCCGCACTTCCCCTAGCCATTGATCTTTCTCGGGCTTGTTGTGGGAGCCACGGTGGTCGGATCGAAGTGATTTCGAGTCTATTGGACTTCGTTCATCGATTCAGATCCATCCATATGGTTCGATTGCTCATATGAGGCTTGTTTCAAAATGGACTTGCGAACGTGCTCATTAAACAATGATTCTAATCGATTAAAATGTAAGGATCATGCAATATGCATGCAATGCTCCCAAACCCATTATAATATGTAATTACCATACAAGTGATATGCATACATCTAAATAGCCAAAAATGTCTATTAATGCATGTTCTTGGTGTCATGTTAGCATCATACACTGTAAATATTGCATAACAAGCGTAATCATGCATTTAGGTCAAATTGTATAAACTGTATAGTAATTGTCTCCTTTCATGGTCAAGGATAGGGCAACTTTTAATTGGGGCCTCCGATCGGAGATCCAACTGTATGGATCTGATCAGCGGGACGATTGGAGTTCAACGACTCCAAGATCACCCTAATCGGACATCCGTAGCATCAGATAAAGATCGAGGAAGCCTAAAGATCAAGGGCCAAGATGGTGCCAATCCACACTTCAGACGACAAGTCAAACCACACGGATGGGTTCAAATCGATGATCGCAGCCTAACGATGCAAAAATTGGCTTAATCCGACATCCGTGGCACCTTCCACATGTCACAAAAGTTTGATGGTCATGATGGCGCCACGTGGTGCCATCACAGCCACCCAAATCGGCTGTAGCACCGCTCCCCATCTTCTGAAGGTGCAGTGAGGTGAGATCTGGGTCATTGGATCATGATCCAACAGCTGTGAAGCATGAGGGCTTAAATTGTAAGCGTGACTAAGAAGTGTCGCTAGCACATAGGTTGAGTGACATTGTGCGAGAGTGGTTAATCTTGGCCGCACGATTGGCTGTGGGGAGCCTGGATCATCCAATCGCGCACACATACGATCAAACGCACAGTGTGCATGCCTAATCGCACGCATCGGTGTGATTAGGTGCAAAAGAAGGCGCACGCGAGGAGCAATTTGAGCTATCTGATCTCGCGATCGGATGGTTGAGATTTTGTGAACATGGGCGTACGTTATGCACATGGCAGGCGAGGAGGCAGGCGCACGCACAAGGTTGCGGCGACGTGGGGTCTTTAGTGATGCTTAAATTCATCACTAAAGACCCCCTCTTTTAATGATTTAATTATGAAATGACCAAATGCCCCCTATCCTTGCAACTATAAAAGGATAACTCTAACCTACGAAATCCTCATCTCTTCCTTCACCTCTCTCCCTCTCCAAAGCTCAAGAGAAGCTTATCCCACACCTAGGATGCTATTCTAAAGCTAAATTCAATTTTCTCACCCCTGTTCCGAAAGTGGATCCTGCGATGACAATGATGTGCTACCTCGTTCCTGCTTCTTCCTGCTTCATCCTCCGTATTCCTACTCCGTCCTCCATCTTCCAAGCATCTCTCCATCCGGCTTATCCTCCAAGCATTTGTGAAGGAGGATAACATCTCTCTCCCTTCTTTCTAATCACTTTGTAGAATAGAATTTCCTGATTTCCAGTTGTAATCATTTCCTATTTTCTAGTTGTAAAAACATTTTTATTATATCAAGTGATTGTTCTCACTCTGTCTCTTTCTTTCTCTCTTATTGTTTCCATTGTAATTATCTCATTTTTAATCAAAAATCCAATATATATATATAATCGTGGAATTTAGATTAACGTAGCCTCCTTATGTTCGACCCAGAATTCTTAGAGTTTCGGTATAAATTTATCTGTTGACAAATTTCTTTGCAAATGGAACTACAATTAAAAGTTTTTTCAAAACCAACTTCGATCGCATAGTTTTCCGGTTTCAACAAGTACCCTCGAAATTGACTGTAATTGATGTTATTAATACTAATAATTGTAGAGTCGTTAGTCACCACCAAACACGGCAAAGAAGGATGTAAGTTGGATCAAGCCCTTCCTTTGAAGCATTGCTTTCGCAGTGCTTGTTAACTACCCTCAATCCACAAGGTTTGGAGGCAACTTCACCTCCGAACTAAAGTTTGGGTCACTTTAAACCCTAGTAATCGGAGCCTCTACTCATAGTGGTTCAAAACCTTAGGAGTGTAAAAATGCGTGTTGTGGTGCAAGAGCTTACAAGTGTGCATACACTATAAAAGGATTTTGAATTTTTAATTACACTCCAAGTTTGAAAAACAAGTCCTTGGTTTTTAAATGTTCCTCCTTTAATTAGTTCTTTTTTAGAAAATATGACCACTTTATTTGATCGCTTCAAGACATATTATGTGGTCTAGAAATTAATACCAATGCATTTGCATGACAGGTGGAAATGCAAAGTTAGAAGTGCATACTTGATTCCAACATTCTTCATGCAAAATGCATGACAGGAAATTAGATATAGATGCTGCTCATTCAATCCTAAATTAGTCGACCTAGGGGTAGGCAGCTTGTGTATTTTTCTTTTACCTAATTATGTGCAAACAATGGAAAATCAATCCACGAAAGAAAATAAAAACCTAAGTCTAAGTAAATTGGAATAGACTCTCGCAAAAATGCCCTCCACAATGGGCCTAAAACAAGTTTAGGGAGAAAAGACCTAAAAAATCGTGACCTCAGAACAAAGGTCCTCCAATCAACATACTAAAATTGAGAGAATAAAGAAAAAATAAAATCAATCTATAGCTGAATGGATGAGATGAGGATGCGGTCCTCCGGATATCTCCTTCAGTGGTGCAAACGAGCTCCACCAAGGCATTGTTGAGGTGGGTGTGATGCTCCTTCTCCCAGTGTTGCAAATCCATTGGCGAAGTCAGTGGTCACCTGATCTCTGAGGTTGGTGCGACAAAATGTCTCCAAAGATGCGTACCTCTTACCAAAAGCGGATAAGAGTCAAATATGCCCCAAATAAAATTTGAACAAATAAATGAATGAATGAGAGTTTAACATGCCCATTGCCACCCTTGCAACGGCACCATTTGAAAGAGACAATTTTCACTTAACAAGATGATAATTAAAATGATTTGTCATCTATATTTCTAAGTGGTGGAAAGTCGACTAATCAAAGTATTGAATTAAAATTAACCACTCGACGATGGGCTGGTCATATCCACAAGGAGGCACTAACCTAGTAAAATTCACACTGGCCAAAAACAAATGTTCACATTTAATTTCGTCAAGAAACCGAATCAATACCACTTTCAGATTAAGCAAATAATAAGAGCTAATGTTGAAATAGCATTTATGAGGAAGAGGGAGGTCATTTGCATAAACTCACCACAATATTTAATTAATAACATCAAAAATCATCTGTGGAAATGGCATTAGATGTAAAAACTATTGCAACCCAAAATGGGGGAAATCTTCCCCTTGCGTGTGCACATTGAGGAGCAGATGACAAGGGCTGAGGAGCTTGAGGAAGATTATCGTCGTCAAGAGCTATGCATGGGCGGTTACGGCACCAACGATGGTGGTAAGAGGTGGCTGACCGAAGCTAAGGTTGTCGGCAGTGGTGAGGCTCTCCGGCCAGCAAGACAGTGGTTGATCAGTGTGGTTGAAGGCGTGGATATGCTCTGGGGGATGAGATGAGTCCGTTGGAGGTGACGGTACGAAGCTTTGTGGTCGGAGTCGGTGGCTGTGAGTAAGAGGACTAGAGGTGGTGTTGGGTTCCTTCTGTTGGTGGAGTAGGAGAAGACGAAAAGGAAGAAGAGGAAGAAGAAGCCAACATTGGGGGAATGCGGCTGCTGCGTGCTTGCGCTCTATGGCACGCAAGGGCATGCACAAGGGCATGGTGCATGGCTGATGGTAGGCGTGATGAGTGCAGTGGCTGAGTATGCTGCTGCTGAAGTCGAGAGGAGCCAGAAGCGATGGTCGCAGTGAAGGTCTAGGGAGGGTCAGCTGCTCACAAGGAGGAAGGTGTCAGGCCATCGAGTCATCATACGTTTGGGAACCTTCCTGGATGACTTAATCGGAGGCGATGGCATGGCAAGGATGGATGCAAGGCAAGCATGTGTGGTGGCATGACTGTGATCGTGTGTGGATAGTGCGAGGAGGGCTACTAGTATGGTAATGGTCGGGAATGATGGTGGTGAACGTGGAGGTGATGAGTTGTTGGTGGGTTGAAGAAGATGAAAAGTGGTATTGGGTATTTGCAGTAGCGTGGAGATCAGTTGGAGGTGATGGTGATGTTGGGTTAGTGAGGGTTGTGGTGGTGGTTATTTGAGTTGATTGAAGGATGATGATAAAAGATGGAAAGGAGATGAAGGTCGTGAAGATGGTGGTGGAGATGAGGATGACTGTAGATAGAGGTATAACACAACAAAGATAATTGCGTGATCCAAGGCATAGGAGCATAGTGATGGTCGAGCTCACCAAATTGGTGCGACGATCTGTCACCCCATCGACCCACGGTGTGGCGGCACTCGACCTTGGAGGCACATGGTAGTAGAGTGGAGGTGAGCTCGAAGCTCATCATGGTGGTGTAGTCAGAGCGGAGTCTCCCCGAGCATGGCAACCCCTCGCCTTCTTTTGTAGTTGCAACTACTTGAATTTGGAGCATCAAGATCCGCATTCTCTACTCCTCCTCACAAAGACCTTCAATCCATGTGTTGAGGAAGCTGCAACAGCCAAGAAAGAAGAAACGATAGCATATTTATGTATAAGTCCTCATAAACAATGTTAATTCAAATACATGCATGTAATGCACCTAATTAGTTAACTGATGAAATGCATGCCATTCTAAGTCAATTCTAAATGCATATAAGTATGAATGCAATGCATGAATTATGCAATCAAACCAAAATTATGAACTAATCTATTTACATCCTAATGAATGTTAAATAAATGTTAAAGATAATTTATTGTCTACGCATTCAAATACATACATAGCCCACAAATATGGGCTCATCATTTACCGTTGAGTCCATAACACCCAAGCTTGTTCTTTTTAAGGTTGTTATTGCTTCTTTGAGGTTGTTATGGACTACTTGCTTGCACGTCTTTCTTCATACCTACACATTCACTCAAGTTTAGAGGATGAAACTTCCTTTAAGGTTATTATATCTGTAACGTCCCAAAATCTAAGTCCTAAGTCATTTCGTTGTGGTTTGAGTAAAATTGGACTTGTAAATAGGGATATAGTTTGGTGCTAATACAAGTACCTATTGAAATTGCTAAAAACACATATTTTGAGTCAAACCCAAGTAAATCATCATCAAAACAGTGCCATGTTTGGTATTTTTGGATTCCTCTCATTGTTAGCTTTCTGATGATGCTTGTTTTGTGTCAATCCGAGTTGCATAGCTCAAGTTATGGTCAAAACAAGTCAAAAAGAACCTAAATGTAAGGTTGACCCAAGCATAGGGGTATTTTGGGTATTTCACTCAACTAAATCCAATGCCAACAACTTTTGGGTCTATAAAAGGAACCCCTTGGCTCTTTTGGTCACCATCAATCTCTATCGCTCTTAATTAAGATAGGAAAAGAGAAAGAAAAGCTTAAGCTTTTCCTTCAAAAAAGGAAAATCTTATTCTCAGGGACCTAGTTGCGATTTTGAGAAATGCAGGCTTTCCACCATAATTTTTGCAAATCAAATGGTGATGGTGAGCATGCGCTGTACGATCCAGCGGTGGGGCATGGATGTGCACCAAGTGTCACGTAGTGGATGTAGCTGGATGCATGAGTTCTAGCGCTCTTGCTCGAGTGGGAAACCATGGATGTCCTAGACGCGTGACGTATGTTGGATCATGTGGTGTGGGTTGAGGCCGCAGGCAGGAACGATCCGACATGTGCAGTCAATGCCAATCAGGTGTTGACATGTGTCCTCGATGGGCTGGCATGCACTAATTGACTGGTTTATGTGAATCAGTTGGTTCAGTGACCCCCTCACACTATTTTGACGTCTTCCTGACCTCGAATTTTGACAAGGCATCGTTGAAATCGTATCGATTGGTACTATGAATCAGTATAGGTTGTTTTCATTTTTTTGTACTTTTTCCATAGTGAAAATCAGAAACCAGATTAGGTATTTTCGACCCTATTATTTTGGTCTATGTTAACCAGGTCTTGCCTGGTGCATGCATAGATTTCGAGGTAGGTGTGGAGACTGCCCCTAGGCCCTATGTGCACAGTTCAGAGCCACCATGACCCTCTGGTGATGCTAGGTATAGCATACTCTTCTCTCGTTCCATCTAGTTTTCAAACCCGTCTTATGAGATTCTTCACATGTACCACCTTGGTTGGTGTGTGGTTCTCCTTCCTACTGAGTTTCTAACCCTTTGGTGTTTTCCCTAGTTTGTATGCACTTTAACGAGAAATAATTGGATTTATGTGAAAGGAATTAAGAGTTAATGATTACATGTACCTCCATCGTCGCATGCATGAAAAGGACTCTGATTTACGTGAAAGTAGTTTTGTTGTAATTGTTAATTGGTAAATTGTATGTAACCACCATCATAATGTGAAAATTTCTGGTAAACTGATAACATTGATGGTTGATATGAATACTTATTCATCCTGGGCTTAACGATGTAGATTTGTTAAACAAAACTATATTTAATGAAAACAAAAGATAATGGATTTAATACGACTATTTTGTCGATATTTAAAGGATAGATAGCTGGTTTTGGCCCAGTCACTCACTTTATTTTGGCTATAGCATTGGTCTTTTAGCTTGGTTTCAAGGGCTACTTTAGGGAGTTGCTGGCCTCCCTACGACTCCTTGGTTAGGCTTAGCGGCCAACTGGGATAGTAGGGTGTGTGGCTCAAGGTTTGGAGTGGTTTGTTTCTCGATCGGTGGGTGGGTCTTTGGCTCTCTATGGTTCAGCGTACATATAGCTTGTATGTGTTCATGCTATACTATGTAGATGTCACCCCTTTCTACAATGGCCCCAGGGTAATGGAGATCGGCCACTCAATGGGTATATGTAGTCTTCCTAGCTAGGAGGATAACTTATACCGGTCTTATACCACTGGAAGTTATACGAGATCGTCTCGTGCCTGACACATCAAGTTATGGATCGAAAACTACAAGAACATGGGTGAGGTACATAAACAGAATTGGACAAGAAATAAATTATAAACAGACGAACTTTTAATATAGTGCCCTTTCCTTTTGCTTCTATTATTGTTACCACATGTTTAATTATTCTACTCTACTCAGTTTTTGCTAACATGTTTTTGGATTCTGTAGTCAGGTATATTTGGCAGTTCACAAGGTTAATTTCTTTATGCATCCCTTTAGGCTTATATGCTTATGTTATGTGGTAAATCCTCTGGTCAGTACTAAATTTCTGTTCATTAAATTAATGCAATATGATTAGTTTGTTAGTTATGTTTATATTTTATGATTATGTGTTGGTGACTATGATCTTGTCAGCATTATGTCATAGTTATTAGCCACAACGACCTAGGTTTCGTCGCTTCTTGGGACTCATGTCATCATATGGAGGTGCTGGAATCAACTAAGTTGAGGTAACCGGAGCTCCCATTCAGCTAAAGTGAACTAAATGCAGCTGAGATGAGCTAGCCACAACTAGGTTGAGCTGGAATTGAGTTGAAGTCGACTAAGTTGAGCTAGCTTGAGCTACTATCCAGTTTAAAAGAGTTGAATAGAATAGAAATGGTCTAGCCTCAACTAAGTGGAGCTAGAATCTAGGTGTGATGAGCTTGATTCAACTAGTATCCAACTGAATTTGGCTTCCTCTTCATTTTCTTCCTTGCAAAGTGCTAGGGTTTGCGGGATCTGACTCTTTGCCTATCCTTGACAATCAAATAAACACATTAAAAAGGCAAAAATATGCAATGCATGCCTAACCTAGGGAAATGCCTAAAACTAGCCTAGAAACCCGATTGTGGAGTTAAAACCCTAAGAGCTATGTCTTTTTTAGGGCATAAGAAAATAAACTAGCACTTATCACCAACTACCACCACCTCCTCCTTCGAATCAGCATGAGATTATTCAGAGGTAGCTAGATCAACTGCTACAAATGCAAGCCTGGTTCTAGCGAATGAATGGTCAGGGTGCTTGGCCCTTGAAGTATTTCTACGATCCTTCAAATTACGAGGATTGATCTAAACTTATGATCCACGCTAATGATGTCGAGATCAAGCCCAAGGTGCATAGTTTGATTAGGCATTTTCATGGGCTTGGCTTTGGGGATCTGTTCCAACATCTGGAGGATCTAACCGCTTTGGTTCATACTACCAAATAGAGGAGTAGATGTTCATGAGGTGATTTCCCTACTCACTCAGGGATAAAGCCGCACATTAGTACCACACCATCAGAAGACCGATTGCCACCTAGACCAAATTGAAAACAACTTTCTTAATGAAATTCTTCCTAGTCCAGAGGACTAATTACTACCTTCATCCAATTGCCAGAAGAACCAACTCATGGGGTGATAAATGTCTGTTTATCACCATTCTTATACCCTAAAACAAATCTAGCTCTTATGGTTTTAACTCCGCAAATGGGTTTTTGGGATGCAATTAGATATTTAACTAAGATAGGCATGCATTTCATTTTTGTTGTATTTTTAATGTGTTTACTTGAGTGTGAAGGATAAACAGAGAGTCAGATCCCACATACCATGGCACTCAGGCTGGTAGAAGATGAAGAAGAAGCTCCTTTCTACTGGATTCTAGATAGATCCATCTCATTCCAACTGGATCCCAACTGATTCTTATTGGATCAACTCATCCCTAGCTCCATTCAGCTCATCTCAGTTGAATGGTAGCTCTAGCTTGTTCACCTTAGCTCCATTCAGCTCACCTTAGCTGGATGGCAACACAAACTAGCTCAAGTCAGTTGATCCAAGCTCCATTCCAACTCAGAAGAGTTCACTGGAAGTTCAACCTAACTAAGACTAGCTACTAGATAGACCTGATTAGCTAAAGATGACCTTAACTAGCTCTGGCCAAGTCAAGTCTAGCTCTCAGAGGCTTAACTCAACTAAACTTAGTTAAGCTGAGCTACTTGACCTAAGCTAGCTACTCCAGCTAGCTTAGTAATCTCTAGGATGACCAGACCCAGCACACCTCAACTCAAATCAGTAGAAGCCAGCTTATCTTTGCTTGGCTTAACAGCTAGCAAAGAACTAGCAATCTAAGCAAGCAAAGGTAGCTCACTGCAGCTCTCTTCAACTACCACCAGCTCTAGTGTAGCTCAAGACATCTTCCTCCAGCTCATCACCACCAAAACCCTAACCCCCTTTACCTCTCCCCCCAACTCCCTACTAGCTAATCTAGCTAAGCTAACTTAACTTAGCTAGTCTACCTCCATGGCATCCCAACCTAACCCTGAAACCCACCTAACTAGCTCCACCAAATAGGCCCTCCTAAGCTCAACATAAGTTACCCCTACATCGACCTCACCTTGGTGCCATGTCAACCACAACCCTTCACACCATCACCTCGAAAGGACACCGTGTTGTTGGTGCCAACAAGCCTATAACCACCCTACCTTGGCGCGAACACTTTCCTTCCAAAAACCCCCAAATCCTAGCCATACACCTACCCCTACAAGCCATCCCTACCCTGCACAAATCTCCCTTCTGGAATCCTCCTTCGTGGTGACAAAATGGGGGCTTCTCTTCGTTTTTGGTTCCCTTTCACCTATAACTACACCCATTTGCATCCCTAAGAATGGTGCCAACTATCCTACACCATAGGATTCCCATAACCACCCTTAACTACCCACCAAACCTAATCCTAGCCCTACACCTAATTTCCACGCCAACCACCACCTTCCCTTCCAATAAAAACACATCCAACCACCACCTTAGTATCATCTTCTCTGCATTAGATAGGTTCCACCCATACCACTAGTTAGGCTCTTACATCCACGCCAAGCAAGGAGAGAAGAAGATGAAAGGGGCAACCTCCCACCCCCTTAGTGCATTATTCCTCTCCCTCTTCTCCCTTAGCCACGTGAAGGAGGTCATCTTCAACCTAGAGGGGACAGCCAGGCGAGGAGGATCTTCATCAATGTGGTCGACACCAACCTTGGAGGAAGAGCTTGAAGGAATAGCAATTGAAGATGGAAGAGAAGAACACTTTTCAAGGTGGGGCAACCACAATTGGAGCAAGGGCCACTCGGATCTTCTACAAGAATCACCCCTTCTTCTTTATCTTCTACTATACCTTTTGTGTTAGCTAGTAGTTTAATGTTCCTATAGAAGCATTCCTCTACTTGTATTTTAGTCTGCTAGTAATACAAATTTTCATTACCTTCCAAGTTCATGTTTGAAATTAATGTGTTTTTCTTCTCTTATTAGTGTAGTGTACATCACACTCTTATCTTCTAATTACTCTAGGTGCACTTCCCTAGGATGAGCTTAAAGGGGAAGACTTCATTATTATCACTTAGGGTTAGTTGTAGCGTAATTCATCTTCACATCAATCCTTATTATTTCCAAAAATATAAAAACAACAAAATGGAAATCACAAAAATATATGTGTGGATTTGAGAGGCGAGAGAGAGAACCATTCCATGTGACTAACAAATTTCCCTCCTTGGATGACCCTAGATACTCCACTATCTATGCATTGGAAATGTAAAAGTTTGATTGCAAATTTACGCATTGCAACGACACTAATTACGTCATTTAATAAAATGCGTATTTCCGCTTCACTTTTTGGCACTCTTACTAGAAAAGCACGACTTAGTCACATATTTTAATTCTCCCTTACTTTATTTGGTCTTCACGAATTTTGTTTTGTGTTTTGTTCAGGTGCAAGCCAGGAGTGAATAGGATTTGGATTCGCTTGGAGTGGAAAACTTCAAGTGAACAGGCCTTTTGGCGTACTTCAGGTTTGTACCCCCGGCCATCTCTTTCATTGTCATCAAAATCTCGTAAAAAATTTCAAAATTATCAAAAAAGTCAAAAACAAGAAAAAGTGAAGGTGGTGGAACCCTAAAACTTATTGTGTTGCTTGTTTTATTCATATTTCCACCACCTTAGTCTTACTGGTGTTTGATTTTTGAAAGTCCAAACTTTTATTTCAATTTCCAAAAGTAAAGTTTGGGCACATATGAGCTTTCTAAAATCACCAAATTTGACCCTAGGAAGCACCTTTGAGTTAGAAACCTTGAGTCCAATTTTCAAGAAATTTTACAAAATATAAAAAATTAAAAAATTCACTAAATGATCAGGGGTCTGATCTTGTTCCCTTACTATTTTCTTACGGTCCATGAATTTTATAAATTTTTTTACTGATGATATTTGAGTAAACTTTATATTTCTGGAAACCTTGACAAACTTTCTATATCACACAAAATTCTCAAAAATTTTTTAGATCATTTGAGGTTTCTGCATAATTAATTCCTCGAATCTATCAATTCTGACTCTTGACACAAGTAAGAAAAAAAATTCCAAAAAAATACTAAACAATTTACTAAAATCACAAAGAAATAATTTTTGGATTCTCTATTTGATTTTACATTAGATGGTGCTATTGTTTGTGATATTTACACCAACACCTCATACGATTTCAAAAAGAGATTCATTTTTAGGAGTTGCATAACTAGGAATTCCAACTTTAGGGTTTTTAATTTTCTCTTTTAGTCATATCAAATTTCGAAGGAATTGATCATCAACAACAACTTGTTTGCCATTTAACTAGACGGAATCCTAAACAACATTAAATCCTTAATAAAACCCTAAAACACTTCAAAAAAAAATCCTTGTTTCCAAATCCTTTTGATTTGGCTTGAGCACCACTTCCTGCCCAATTCTCACACATAAAAAAGGAAATAATCGGGCATTACCCGAACCAATGCCAATCACATTTCTTGTGCACTTTAATCTCCTAGACCTAATTAAAATATTGTAGCAATTTGACTCGTAAGGTTTCATCAAACTTATGCTTGCTAGCTAGGTTTAAAGTTTTCTTTAGTTGGTATCAATTCTTTTATCTATATCTAGTGCCAGGCCGAGGGGCCGTGTCAAACGACCAGCCGTCGGTTTACACAAGCCCCCAGTGATTTTCCTGGGACATGCTTGGGTCCAACCCTCCCCTTATTCAGCCTAACCATATTTTTTGAGAGAAGGGATATCCATTATTGATTTCGTATTTCCTAGATAGACCAAGTCTTAGGTTAATTTTTAGTGAGTAACATTTAAGTTAGGTTTATAATATTGTTGCTTGATTACACACTTTCTCTCATCTCTTCTTCCTCTCCTCATTTCTTCCATTTTTTGGCACGGGTGAAAGTCCCAAACTCCACACTTAGAGGGACCACTTGATTTTGCACCCCCTCAGCAAAGACCTCCTTGCCAACATTCTTCCTCTTCTTTGCATTTTAAAAAAATGGAAAAACAAAATAGGTCCTCTAACCCACATGTTGATTTTTCTATCCCCCATCTATCTGCCCTAGAGCTACCTAATCAAGTCCCCCCAGCTCATCTCTACTCCATGATAGCTAAGTAGATGGCCCAACAACAAGTTAATCAACAACAGTTGACTAGGGCTATAACAAACGTAGCCAACCGAGGGAGGCCTGCCAAACCTACCTAAGATCCATGGGTTCCACATCTAACCTCATCTAACACCCCAAATAGAAAATTTGCATAATCTAAATACTACCCGTGTTGAGCATAATCAATATTTCAAGGCTTTTGATGGTTCAATGGGGAATTACATATATCTAAATCATCGCCCCATTCAACATATCTCCACCCTCCAGGAGCAATTTAAAAATGCCTCCAATTGAAGGAATTATTCGATTCACTCCTAAACTAATCCGGTTCCTCACCAACAACAAAACCTATTTGGAGGGTATGCTTCAAATCAAACTTTTTATCAATCTGGACCATCTCAAGAAGACATCAATGCTCAGATGATGAAAACCCTGTAGGAAATGCAAAGCAAAACGATGGAGGTAACCCATGTTATTAACAATCTCCTTGATCAAGTTGTGGTTACTCCGACCTAATGAGCTACAGGACATTTACGATCATAGCCCATACCCAACCCTATCAATCAAAGGAACCATTATCCGAGTGGAAATCAAAATCTGTACCACATTAATCAGCCTCCCATTAACCCAATACCTCAGCATCAACTCGGTTTCTATCAATAATAGGCCCCCCCACCTCCTCCCAGTGATAACCAAACTGCACATGCAGTCACATTGAGTGGGAAAATCACCACCAATTCAGGGCCTTCACATCAAACTAATGAAACCCACTCTCAACCTATGCAAATCTACTCTCCTAACCCCACTCATGAAGAAGAAAAAGACATACCAAAAACACAAGATTCAAATCCTATTTCTCCCCCTCAAGCACCGCAATCCAATCCTTCTGAGGGAAAGAAATTAGAGCCTTCTCACCAAGATCTTTTGGACTTATTTGGGCAAGTCAAACTAACATCCCCTCCTAGATGCCTTCCCTGCTTATGCTCAATTTTGAAAGCCATGTGTACTCCAAAGCAGTAGGCCCAGAATCTAGGAAGGGTGGTCCTTGATGAGACAGTGAGCTCAGTTGTCTATAGCAAGCTGCCTCTCAAGAAAAAGGACCCGGGCGTACCACTCATTTCGATTGTCGTAAATGACACCACCTTTTATTGCGCCCCTCTCGACTTAGGTGCCTCTATTAATCTCATTCCTCTGATCTTATTCAAGGAATGATTCGGTGAATTAAAACCTACTAAGGTTCAATTTCCTCTGGCAGATCGATCTACCATTCAACCGTGGGTAGTTATCGAGCATAGTATTGTCATGGTTCAGAATTGTCTATTTCCAATTGATTTTCTAGTCCTTGACATAGAGGTACCAGTCATCTTTGGAAGACCTTTCCTAATTACCACACAAGCTAATATGAATTATCCTTCCAGAAAATTGGATATAAGTTGCAGTAACCAGACTATTTTATTAGATATTTCGAAGCTTCCATGTAGTCCATTGATCAAGAATTTTTTGAGGACCTTGATAATAAAATGGAAGCAATAATTGAGAAATCTATGTTGATCAACTCCTACTCTACTTTGACCACCATTGATCTAAATTTTGTTGAACACATTCCAAATATGATTTTGTGGTCCAAGACATTTCAGATCAACTAGGGTTTGACTTTTACTCTTTTAATCTTCCTGATTTATCACCAAATACTAACTTTACTCAACCATCATCACACTGACTTCTCTCCCCCTCCCTTTCCATTGGACCTACCACCAGACCTACCCAAGTTTGGCTTTCTACATGAACTCAAACGATGGTCAGACTCGGGTCATTCCTCCATTTTTCCATTTCATTTTGATACCTATATCTTTACCAATCATCTTTTAAGGGATACTGAGGAAGACACCTTTCCCAAGGACATTCAAGTATCTAATTATTTACATGATTGTCCATCTTCCGTGCATCACTTCACACCCGCCTGAATGGCATTAAAGATAGCACTGATGGGAGGTAACGCGACATTTTTTCTGCTTTCATTTTTTCTTTCTTTTTCTAGATTTTGACCATCTTGAACCAAACTACTTTTCATGAAGGTCATCTCCTTTCCCTTACAATGCATGAGGTCATTGCATATCATAAGCATGAGGGGGTGTTTTTAAATTTTGACGATAGATTCAAGATTTTGAAAACCTAAAAATATCCAATTTTTTCTTTCGCGTGCATCTCATTATAGAAAACTTGTGAAACTCTTTGTAGAAAATTTTGAAATTAGGACTAAGGTTGAAAGATTCATTTCAAGGTATAATGGGATTTAATCTTTAACAAACTAGGGACTAGAATGTGATAGCGAAGTACGTGGTTTGTTAATTAGGTAATTTAGTGTCGTTGCAATGCGTAAATCCGCTTTCACTTTTAAATTTATATTCCTAGATAGAGAAGTATCTAGGGTCGTCCAAGGAGGCCAAATGTTTGCAAAATTGATTCTCTTGCTTGGAATATAAATCTCAACATTCTTTTTGGTCTTTTTCAATATATCTTTTTTATGTTTTTGAAATTAAAGCAACATGCGAATTGTGGCGGGAAAGTGACTTATAGTTCAATTCAATAGACTACTTCTAATGTGGTAAGTACGGCCTCTCCCTAAGCTCACTCTAGGCAAGTGGAGGCCTAGAATAATTAGGGAGAGGGAGTGAAGAATGCTAAAAACAATGCAATTAGAAATGCAACTAAAGAAATTGCAAAGAAGGCATCTAGATTAATGAAAAAGTGTTTTACAAAAAGCCTAGTAGATGAATCCTTCTACTACTAGAAAAATTGCAATAAATAAAAGCAAACACAAATCCTCTAGATAGATGGTGAAGAAGAGGGCTTCTTGCTCCAAGCATGGTAGCTCCCAATCTTGAAAAGAGTCCTCCAACTCCTTCCTTGCTGTGCACCGCCAAGGTGATGTCCTCCAAGGCAAGCCCTAAGGGGGCATGCCCAAAGCTTCTCTCCAAGGGTCGATGTCCACCATAGGTCCTTCTCATTTGCCAGGCCCAAGTTGAAGAGAATGGGAAGAAGAAGGCACCAAAAGGGCTGGTGATGTGCTCCCTTAATCCCCTCTATTCCTTCTTCTTGGCCGTAGGTGTAGGTGGTATAGGTAGAAAAATACACTAATGGAGGATGCTCTCAAATGGTTGTAGGAGGTGGGTTTTTATAGAATAGGAAGGGGGCTAAGGTGACTTTTGGAATGGAGGGTTAAGATGGGGAGATGGAGGTGGTTGGGGATCCTATGGCTAAGGTTAATTGGCTCCAACCCAAGGGATGCTAAGGGGGGTAGTTAAGGCTTTGGTGCCCTTTAGAATAGGTGCCAAAATGGGCCTTCTATAAGGCCATTAGGTGGCACCACCTTAGGGTTCTACAAGGGGGGTATGTGGATGGCTAGGATGGGTTATGTGGGTAGGTGTAGGGTGGATGAAGGGGCTGAAGGTTGGCGCCAAAAAGGTGGTGGTTAGGGTTAGTTTTGGCGCCAACTTTTGGTGTCTTTTGGTTGTTAGTTGAAGGGTGAAAGGTTTTGAAGAGGTGGCGCCAAAATGAGTAGGATAGCTACCTTAGGTAGGGCTTAAGTTGGTGGAGCTAGCTAGGGTTAAATTGAAGGTGGTGGATGGCCAAGGAGCTGGTTGCTCGCTAAGCTAAGCTAAGCTAAGCTAAACTAGCTTAGCTAGCTATGGAGTAGAGGAGAAGGTATTGGGGCTAGTGTTTGAAGAGAGGAGCTGAGGAGAAGAAGTCTGGAGCTGGAACTGGCGCTGGCAGCTACTGAAGAGGCTGGCATGGAGCTACTATAGCTGGCTTAGCTTGATGCTAAGCCAAGCTAATTTGAACTGGCTTCTACGATATTGAGCTGAGGTGAGCTGGGTCTGGTGCTCCTGGGGAGGATCAAGCTGGTCGAGGCAGTTAAGGTAGCTTAGCCCAACTGAGTTGAGCTAAACTGAATGCCCAAGAGATAGAATTGAGCTTCCTGAGCTGAGATGAGTTTTTCTTCAACTGGATGGAGTTGAGTGGAGCTAGATGTAGCTAGGTCTGAGCTGGGGTGAACTCCTGTCAACTCAGCTGAGGTAGCTAGAGCTACCTGTGGACTAGTGGGAGCTAAGATGAGCTAGACTTAGCTAAGTTGAGCTGGATCTGAGCTGACTTGAGCTAGGGTGAGCTAAAATGAACTGTCTTGAGCTGCCATTCAGCTAATAGTAGCTGAATGGAGCTGGGATGAGCTAACCCTAGTTCAAGTGAGCTAGGTTCCAGCTAGTGAGCTAGATCAGGCTGAGTTTCAACTAGTCCGAGCTTCTCTATCACCATTTGCCTTCTTGAGTGCTAGGGTTTTAGGGATCTGTATATCTATTCATCCCTAACACTTACAGAAACATATCAAAAAGACAATAAAAAATGCAATGCATGCCTAACCTAATTTATGCCTAGATGTAGCCTAAAAACCCATTTGCGGAGTAAAATCCCAAGGGCTAGGTTTGTTTTAGTGTATAAGAATGATGATAAACTGGCGTTTATCACACCCCCATGCTTATCTTTTGCTAGTCTCTTAGCATAACTTCAATTTTTTGGAAAACAAAATTTTTGGGAAA
Source organism: Thalassia testudinum (assembly GCA_037157565.1). Lineage (NCBI taxonomy): Eukaryota > Viridiplantae > Streptophyta > Magnoliopsida > Alismatales > Hydrocharitaceae > Thalassia > Thalassia testudinum. Next base: position 20,469,046 of record JAZHRO010000063.1, read on the forward strand.
TCTATTTTTTTATTTTTCGACTTTTGAGGAAAAAATAGATTATGGGACCTTGGTAGATTAAAACACAGAAGGTAGGGGATTTGTTAAAGATAAACAACGTGATTTGTTTTTGGATCCAACCATTAGACAAAACAGGATCAATATACCCTCCAGAAAATTCACAAATTAACCCCTTGTTAATTCAGATGAATTGAAATTTTTTTTTTTAGGATTTTTCTAGCTCATTAATCTGATTCGCAACTTGTAAAATCCTTTGAAACCTTGTGTCTGTGCTTGTGAAAAGCCAACATTTATAAGGGCATGTTAATTTGTTTATTATTACTTTTTTTTTTCCCCAAGCTTATTTTTAGCTTAGTCTTACAACAGATGCATCGGGATCATCATTCCCGTTACCATTCCTTATGGGGCTCTGGTGCTAATACTTTGGGATAGCACTGTCCATGACACCTCCCAGGAGCTCACAACCCCAAAACACAATGTGGTGTAAAGGGGTGCCCAAGCAAACTCAAGCTCTTGCTCCGACACTATAGGTAGAGCACCACCCAAGACACTTGAGCTGCTAAAATGCACTTTAATGCTCAGTCTAAAGATATGAAATATAGATATGGAGCAGCGCCGAGGCGGTAACATGTTGACATCGCATCCTCAAAGGTGGCATTTTCCTCCTCGACGGTGGGAACTCAAACCAATGATCTGCTTCAGACTTTTACTAAGTCCAAACAAGGGAATTTTTCAAATTTTTAGTTATTTTTTAGTGTTGGCTTGTGTGTGAAAATTGACACGAGAAGTTTCTAAAGACATGTAAGTTTTTGAATGAGGAACTAAGTCAAATACTTTCCGTATTACAAAATAGGATCAAGTCACCTGAACTATCATGAGTTCAGGTGGAATTTTAGAGAAGGATATCTGATCTAGTCTAGAAATAGACCCTGAAATTCTAATGATCAAATCTATATTCTCATCCCTAGTTTGTTAAAGATTAAATCCCATTGTACCAAACGTGAGTTTTTCAACCTTAGTCCCGATTTCAAAATTTTTCCTCAAAAAGTTCTCAACTTTTTTTTTTTGGTATGCAAGCAGAAATAAATTAAAGGGAAATGCATGTTTTGAGGTTTTGAATATCATAAATCGATTGTCAAAATTTGAAAACACCCCCCAATGCTTAAGATATGCCATGTCCTCATGCATTAGGAGGGAAAAAGGATCACCTTAGTGAAGAACGGTTAGGTTTAGGATGATCAAAACCTAGAAAAAGAAAAAAAAGTGAAAGCAGGAAAAAATGATGGGTTACCTCCCATCTAGTGCTATCTTTCACACCATTCAGCTGGGCGTGAAGGTATGCACGGAAGATGGAAAATCATGTAAATAATTGGACACTTGGATGCCCGCGAAGAAGGTACCTTCTTCTAGATCCCTAGAAAATTGATTAGAAGCAATATTGGGATCAAAGTTGGATTTAAAATGGTAAGTGTAGCCCGAGTCTGGCCATGGTATTAAATCAAGTTGGATGCAAAACTCGGGCGGAGTTGGTGGTAGGTCCGTAAGAAAGGTGTCGGGGAAGGAATGGTGAGGATTGGGTGAAGTTAGTGTGGAAAAATTAGGTGTGTGAATAGTGGGTGGGTTAGGGTGCTTAGGGGGTGTATAAGGAATAAATTTGGGGTCAAGACAAGTCTCCAAATCACAGATTTCGCCGACCACTGATTCTGAATCGGAGTCCTCAAAAAAATTATGGTCGGTAAGGATATCTATTAACATTGTCTCCTCCACCATATTGGAAATTTCCGTATCTGAGTCCTCAAAAAAGTTATCATCATGGAATCTCCTGGAGGATTTGAAAATATCTAAAGTGATAGTTTGGCCTGCATAAGTGATATCCATTTTTCCTATGTGCCAATTGATATTTGCCTTTGCAGTGGCCAAAAAAGGGCATCCAAGGATTATTGGGGAGTCTAGTAATGATTCAGGTACCTCATTGTCAAGAACCAGAAAGTCTACAGGGAAGACACAACCAAAACATCCTCGACAATCCCACGAGGTTTGATTGTAGATCGGTCGGCTAATTACAGGGTAACCTCGACGGGTTTTAATTCACCAATCTGAAATTCTTTAAATAAACTTGTGGGAGTAATATTAATTGGGGCACCATGATCAAGGACGGCGCAATTAAAGGTAGTGTCATCAATAATTACAGAAATTAAAGGCACCCCCGAATCTTTCATCTTAGGAGGCAGCTTACTCTGTATGACAGAGCTTACAGTCTCCGAAAGATGCACCTGTCCTAGATTTTTGGCCTGCCTTTTAGGAGTGCAAATCTCCTTCAAAAATTTGGCATAGGCAGGTATATATTTGATGTCATCTAGGAGAGGAATATTGATATGAACTTGCCCAAATAGATCCATGAGGTCTTCTGTAGTGGGCTTAGATTTCTTTTTTTTGTTGGTGGTGGGGTGGAGAGCTTGTGGGAAAGGGATAGGAATCTTGTCTTGGGATTTTTGTATTCGTTTTTCTTCCTGATGGGGAGGTAGGGAGTTAATTTGCACAGGTATTTCACCAGGTCTGTGTGAAGACCCTTGATCAGTGGTGGTTTTCCCACTCCTCAAAGTAACTGGATGTGTAGTCGGATTATTATTTGGAGGAGGTGGGGGGGCCTGTGATTGCGAAAACCTGGGAGGCTGCTGAGGTGGTGGATTAGGAGGAAGCTGATTCGGATAGTGTGGAGTTCTGCCCGTATAATGGTTTCCTTGGTGATTAGGGCTGGGCATGGGTTGGGATGGAAGATGTCCTACAGGTCTTTGCGTGGGAGTAACCCCAATTTGATTGTTCAGATTTGTGATGGTGCGGGTTACTTCCGTCATTTTTGTTTGCATTTCCTGCAGGGTTTGCATCATCTGGGCATTGATGTCTTGTTGGGATGGCCCAGGATGGAAGATTGGATTTGGCCCATACCCATTAAAATGATATGGTTGGGAAGAAACTTGATTATTCTAGGAGTAGTTTGGGTAATTTTTCCAATTGGAAGAATTTTTAAAGGGCTCCTGGATGGTAGAAATATTTTGAGTAGGGTTAAGATCGGGATAGTTGTAATTCCCTAGTGAATCATGGGCAACCTCAGAATAATCCGCAGGAGTAGTGTTGAGATTGTACAAATTTTCTCTTCGTGGAAAGTTAGGTTCGGTTAGATGTGGGTGTGGAGGTTGGGTTGATGTGGTCAGCCTTTCCTCAATTTTCTTTTGATTAATATGCATCTGGTCGAGTTTTTGAGCAATAAATTGAAGATCGTCTTGGGTGACAGGGATAGATTGAGTGCCTATTTCATGAACACCGAACTACGGGTTTTGGGTTCTGCAAAATGTGTTCATGGAAGCATGATTAAATGAGTTTTCACTCATTTCTTCAAATAGGTCGTAGGCACTTTCAGCATCTTTATTTAAGAAGTTGCCGCCACACGAGGTGTCAAGAAAATGTCGGATTTGATCTTCTAATCCATGATAGAAGATTTGCACAAGCTACCATAAAGGAATCTTGTGGTGTGGGCAACTTCTTAAAAGATCTTGAAATCTTTCCCAAGAATCATGGAAAGTCTCACCAGATTTTTGGTGAAAGGTAGTAATAGATCTTCGCAAGGAATTGGTACGACCTATGGGAAAGAATTTCTTGAGGAAGGCGCTCTTGAGCTGAGGACAAGTTGTGATGGGTCGGCCAATGGTCCTAAACCAATAAGCGGTGTTATCTTTAAGAGATAATGGAAAAAGCCGCATTAGCCATATGTCTTCTTGCACATTTCGAGAATGGATTGTCTATGCAAGAAGAGTTAGCTCATCAAGGTGGCTGAAAGGGTCTTCCCTAGGAAGGCCATGAAAGTGTTTAATTAGGTTCAGGACTGCAGGCTTGATCTCAAGGTTCCCCTCTGGTATGACCACCCCTGGTCGTTCCTCAAAATAATATGGATCATAGAAATCTTTTACAGGAATAACAGGCTACTGACGGGGTGGTGGGTGTGGCCTTGGATTGGCTACGTTTTGAATGTTCCTAGTTAATGTTTGTTGATTGGAATTTAATTTATTAATCTGCTCAGGCATCAATTTTAAAAGATCAGGCAGGGGGTCTTGATGTTGTGTTTGGGGCAACTCAAGATTAGGGAGCTCCAAGTGTGGGAAGTTAAAGGTGGGTGGGTTTTGGGTGGAAGGGTTAGAATTAGGTTTAGTAGTGGGGTTAGAGGTAAGGTTAGAGGTGGAAGTGGAAGGGTTAGTGGACCTATTTTGTTGAGTTTCCATTTTTTTAGAACGAGAAGAAGACAGAAAAAGTGGTCTTTTTCCGCAGGGGGCGAAATCAAATGGTCCTTCCAAGTGCGGATTTTGAGACCGTCACCCGCGCATAAAATGGAAGAACGGGAGGGGAGGAGAAGTGAAAGAAATGAGAGAAAGTGCGCAATTCAAACAAACAATGCTAGACCTAACTTAAGTGTGACTCCCTAAAAATAAACCTAATACTTGGTCTATGTAGGAAATTAGTAATCAATAGTGAATACCTGTTATCTGAAAAAATCCAGCCAAGTTGCTTAAGGGGAGGTTTGGTTCCGAACGTTTCCCAGGGAAAACCCTAGGTGCTTGTAAAAACTCGCACCTGGTCGTTTGGCACTGCCCCTCAGCCTGAACACCAGATATAGATGACAGAATTGGTACTAACTAAAGAAAACTTAAGACCAAGATAGCAAACCTAAGTTGATGAAGCCTTAGGGGTCAAGTTGCTACATGTTTTAATTAGGTCTAGGATGCTATAGTGCACATGGAATGTGGAGGGCGTTTATTGGGTTGTTACCCTGTTATTTCAATTTTTTTGTGTGTGTGCAGGAATTGGAGAGTGGCTCCAATGAGAATCAAGTTGTCACACAATTTTTTTGCATTTTTGTCTTTTAGGATTTAATTTAATTAAATGTGTTTTAGGGTTTTTCTTTTTAAATTTTCAAACAAGTTTAAAACTCCACAATCAAAGGAAAGACAAGTTGTATTTGTGATGGTTAATTTCCTTTAATGTGAGTCTCTAAAAAGAAAGAAAGAAACCCTAAGCTAATTATCCTTAAGACAGAAAATTACCACCAATGAATTAGTTTTAAGCTTTCTGTATTAAATACTGATCCAAACAAGTCAAACAACACCACTACGTTGAAGAAAATCAAACAAGGATTCTAAAAAATATTTTTGTAAGATTTTAGGAATTTTCTTGATAATTATTTTGAATTTTTAATTGTACTGGTGTTAAAGTCCAGAAATGATACTTGTGGGTATTTTGGACTTTTCAGTATTACCACTGACCTCATAAAATTTTTATGACTTTTTATGATGTGTAAAATTTTACAAGGATTCCAGCAAGATAAATTACACAAAAATTGGATGAGTATAAAAATCTAAAAATTCATGGACAGTAGGAAAACAGGAAGATTAGAGGGTGTGAACCCTCTGTAGTCCACGGATTTTTAAAAATTAACTGCAAATCCAATTGATCTGAAATTTGGAACGGATGTTCCTAACTTAATTGGGAATCACTGTATGAAATTTTATGATTTTACTAGGCCTATGATGTTAGGAATCAATTTTTCAAGTCTGGATAGAAATCTGGATCTGAAAAATAGAACACCAATACTTGCAATAGAGTGGTGTTAAAGAAGCATTCAAGCAAACAATGGATTTTAAAATGCACCACTCCACTTAGTTAAGTTGTTTATGGTCCTGAAAGCCAATTTTAATATTTTTTTGGTAGTCTTTTAGCCTAAATGTGACAAAAAAGGGGAACCAACCTGAATTTTACGAGAAGAAAAGGATCTTTGAGCTCTCGCTTCCAGATTCCCACTTTCTTCCAGCAAAAGTACCAGCACACACAAAAGAAAAGAAAGAGAAGGTGATGAGATCCACTTCAAGCAATAGAAAATTAACTAAAGCAAAGCCGTGCCTCCCCGACAACGACGCCAAAAAAGTGATAGCGAAAATACGCGGTTTGTTAATTAGGAAATTTAGTGTCGTTGCAACGCGTAAATCCATTTTCGCTTTTAAATTTATATTCCTAGATAGGGGAGTATCTAGGGTCATCCAAGGAAGCCAAATGTTTGCAAAATTGATTCTCTTGCTTAGAATATAAATCTCAACTTTCTTTTTCGTCTTTTTCAATATATCATTTTTATGCCCTTGAAATTAAGGCAACGTGCGAATTGTGGTGGGAAAGTGACTTACACTTCAATTCAATAGACTACTTCTAAAGTGGCAAGTATAGCCTCTCCCTAAGGTCACTCTAGGTATGTGGAGGCCTAGAATAATTAGGGAGAGGGAGTGAAGAATGCTAAAACCAAAGCAATTAGAAATGCAACTAAAGAAATTGCAAAGAAGGCAACTCGATTAATGAAAAAGTGTTTTACAAAAAGCCTAGTAGATGAATCCTTCTACTACTAGAAAAATTGAAATAAATAAAAGCAAACACAAATCCTCTAGATAGATGGTGAAGAAGAGGGCTTCTTGCTCCAAGCTTGGTAGCTCCCAATCTTGGAAAGTGTCCTCCAACTCTTTCCTTGCTGTGCTCCGCTAAGGTGATGTCCTCCAAGGAAAGCCCTAAGGGGGCGTGCCCTAAGCCTCTCTCCAAGGGTGGACATCCACCCTAGGTCCTTCTCCTTTGCCTGGCCCAAGTTGAAGGGACTGGGGAGAGGAAGGCACCAAAAGGGCTGGTGATGTGCCCCTTTAATCTCCTTCTCTACTCCTTCTTCTTGGCCGTAGGTGTAGGTGGTATAGGTAGCAAAATACACTAATGGAGGATGCTCTCAAATGGTGATAGGAGGTGGGTTTTTATAGAATAGGAAGGGGGCTAAGGTGACTCTTGGAATGGAGGGTTAAGATGGAGAGATGGTGGTGGTTGGGGATCCTATGGCTAAGGTTAATTGGTGCCAACCCAAGGGATGCTAATGGGGGTAGTTAAGGCTTTGGTGCACTTTAGAATTGGCGCCAAAATGAGCCTTCTAGACGGCCATTAGGTGGCGCCACCTAATGGCCGTCTAGAATGCTCATTTTGGCGCCAATTCTAAAGTGCTTAGGGTTCTAGAAGGGGGGTATATGGATGCCTAGGCTGGGTTATGTGGGTAGGTGTAGGGTGGATGAAGGGGCTGAAAGTTGGTGCCAAAAGGGAGGTGGTTAGGGTTAGTTTTGGTGCCAACTTTTGGTGTCTTTTGGTTTTTAGTTGAGGGGTGAAAGGTGGTGAAGAGGTGGCACCAAAATGAGTAGGATAGCTAGCTTGGGTAGTGCTTAAGTTGGTGGAGCTAGCTAGGGTTAAATTGAAGGTGGTGGATGGCCAAGGAGCTGGTTGCTAGCTAAGCTAAGCTAATCTAGCTTAGCTAGCTATGGAGTAGAGGAGGAGGTATTGGAGCTAAGGTTTGAAGAGAGGAGCTGAGGAGAAGAAGTCTGGAGCTGGAACTGGAGCTGGCAGCTGCTGAAGAGGCTAGCATGGAGCTACTCTAGCTGGCTTAGCTTGCCAGTTCTTTGCTAGCTAGTAAGCCAAGCTAAAGTGAACTGGCTTCTACCTTAATGTGCTGAGGAGAGCTAGGTCTGGTGTTCCTGGGGAGGATCAAGCTGGTTGTGGCAGTTAAGGTAGCTTAGCCCAACTGAGTTGAGCTAAGCTGAATCACCGGGAGCTGGAGTTGAGCTTCCTGAGCTGAGATGAGTTCTTCTTCAGCTGGCTGGAGTTGAGTGGAGCTGGATGTAGCTGGGTCTGAGCTAGGGTGAACTGTTGTCAACTCAGTAGAGCTAGCTAGAGCTCCCTATGGACCAGTGGGAGCTGAGATGAGCTAGACTCAGCTAAGTTGAGCTGGATCTGAGCTGACTTGAGCTTGGGTGAGCTAAAATGCTCTCTTGAGCTGCCATTCAGCTAAGATTAGCTGAATGGAGCTGGGATGAGCTAGGTTGCAGCTGGTGAACTGGATCAAGCTGAGTTCCAACTAGTCTGAGCTTCTCCTTCACCATTTGCCTTCTTGAGTGCTAGGGTTTTAGGGATCTGTATATCCGTTTATCCCTAACACTCACAAAAACATATCAAAAAGAAAATAAAAAATGCAATGCATGCCTAACCTAATTTATGCCTAAATGCAGCCCAAAAACCCATTTGCAGAGTGAAATCCTAAGAGCTAGGTTTGTTTTAATGCAAAAGAATGATGATAAACTAGCGTTTATCAGAAAGCAGACACAATTTCTATAATTTCTCGGTCTATTATTAGACTAGATGAAGTATCTTTCTCTAAATTCCACCTAAACTCGTGATGATTCAGGTGACTTGATCTCTTTTTTAGACCTAAAAACTATTTGGCATAGTTTTCGACTCAAAAACTTGCGTCTCTTGCAAAATTCTTGTGTCAAATTTCACACACAGCCAATACCTAAAAAAATAAAATAGAAAAATTGGAAAAGTCCTTTGTTTAGTCTTAGTGAAATCCGAAGCAAATGATTGGTTTGAGTTCCCATCGCTGAGGAGGAAAATGCCTCCATTGAGGATGCAATGTCAACATGTTACCGCCTCGACACCACTCCATATCTATAATTCATATCTTTAGATAGAACATTAAAGTGCAATTTGGCAACTCAAGTTTCTTAGACGGTGCTCTACCCATAGCATCGGAGTAAGAGCTTGAGTTCGCTTGGAGTGCCCCTCTACACGGCATTGTGTTTTGGGGTTGTGAGCTCCTTAGTGGTGTCTTGGACAGTATTATCTTGAAGTACTGGTGCTAGAGCCCCTTCGAGGATTGGTAATAGGAATGATGATACCAACACATTTGTTGTAGGATTAAGTTAGGACTAAGCATGAGGGAGACAAAAAAAAAAGGAAGAAAAAGAAAAAGATTCAAAAACATGACCTTATAAATATCCTAATAGACGTTGGCATTCACAAAGCATAGACGCAAAGTTTTAAGAGAATTATGCAAGTTGCGAGACAAATTCAAGAACCAAGGAAATTCTAACTGCAAAACAATTTTGGGTCATTTGAATTAATAAGGAGTTAACTTGTGAATTTTAGAAAGATACATTGATTCTGATTCTTCTAACTCTTGGACCCAAAGACAAGTCCCCATGTTTTATCTTTAACAAATCCCATACCTTTCGTGTTTTCAATAAACCAAGCCCCTGTAAGCTTTTTCTCCTCAAAAGTAAAAAAAATTAGTATTTCCCAAAATCCATTTTGTGAATTTAGTTTTACAAAGAGACTAGCAAAAGATAAGCATGGGGTGCGATAAACATCAGTTTATCATCATTCTTATACCATAAAACTGATCTAGGTCTTAGGGTTTTAACTTTGCAAATGGGTTTTCAGGCTACATTTAGTCATTTAACTAGGATAGGCATGCATTGTATTTTTAATGTTTTTACATGAGTGTTAGGGATAGACGGAGAGTCAAATCCCACATACCTTGGCACTCAGGAAGGTAGAAGATGAAGAAGCTCCTTTCAGTTGGATTCCTACTAAATCCAACACATTCCAGTTGGATCCCAGCTCATTATAGCTGGATCAACTCATCCTCAGCTCCATATAGCCCATCTTAGCTGAATGGTAGCTCTAGCTAGTTCACTAAAGATTCATTCAGCTCAGCTTAGCTAGATGGCAGCTCAAACTAAATCAAGTGAGTTGATCCTAGCTCTATTCCAACTCCTCCAACATAGAAGAGTTCACTTGAAGTTCAACTAGACTAAGACAAGCTACTAGCCAGACCTGATCAGCTAAAGATGACCTTAACTAGCTCAGGCCAGGACAAGTCCAGCTCTTGGAGGCTCAACTCAGCTAAACTTAGTTAAGCTAAGTTACTTGACCTAAGCTAGCTACTCCTGCTAGCTTAGTAATCTCCAGGAAGACCAGACCCAACTCACCTTAGCTCAGATCAACAGAAGCTAACTTATCTTAGCCTGGCGTAGTAGCTAGCAAAGAACTAGCAAGCTAAGCAAGCAAAGGTATCTCCTTGCAGCTCTCTTCAACTACCACCAGCTCCAGTGTAGCCTAAGGCATCTTCCACCAGCTCATCACCACCAAAACCCTAAGTCCCTCTACCTCTCCCCCCAACTCCCTACTAGCTAAGCTAGCTAGGCTAGCTTAGCTTAGCTAGTCTACCTCCATGGCAACCCAACCTAACCCTAAAACCCACTTAACTAGCTCCACCAAATAGGCCGTCCTAAGCTCAACATAAGCTACCCCTACATCCACCTCACCTTACTGCCATGTCAACCAAAACCCTTCACACCACCACCTCCAAATGACACCATGTTGTTGGTGCCAACAAGCCTGTAACCACCCAACCTTGGTGCCAACACTTTCCTTCCAAAAACCCCTACATCTTAGCCATACACCTATCCCTACAATCCATCCCTACCCTACACAAAACTCCCTTCTGGAATCTGATTAGCCCATATTTGTGGGCTATTTAAGTATTTAAGTGCCTAGACATTAAGTTAATTGTAACATTTATTTAGCATAAATTAGGATGTAAATAGGTTAATTCATATTTATAATTTAATTACATAATTCATGCATTGCATTCATATTTAAATGCATTTAGAATTAACTTAGAATTTCATTCATTTATTTAGTTAACAAATTAGGTGCATTGCATGCATTAATTTAAGTTAACATAAAACTTGAGGGTTTGTATATAAATAATCATAATATTTTAACTTTATTTTTTATTCTTCTTCTTTCAGCAACGGCTGCATTTCCTTCTGCTGCCACTCCAATGCCACTAGCTGCCGCACTAAAACCTGCAATCAAGGATGAGCGGAGAACGTGGATCTGCTCCTGCCACTCCATTCTAATCCATGCAGGTGGCTACAAAAAGAGGAAGAGGAAGCCAAGCTCTGGAGGCCACCACCCACGACCCACAACTGTGCAGAGAGTTCATCTCTCGTCTATTCGACCACCTCTAGCCTCAATCGCAAAGATGAGCCTCCACCACCGTGGGCGTGTGGCGTGACAGGCCACACCGCCATCTGGAGCTCATCTGCATCACTGTGCCTCATCAGAATCAACGTCACCACCCTCGCCGTCATCACCAACAACCTTCACAACCGCCACTGCAACTTTACGTCCCCGTCAGTTAAGACGTTCAGGATGTTTCCCGGATGTCTGAAGCTCCTACAGCACACCATCTTCCTCCTCTGTCCTTAGTTTTCTTTCCAGCCACCAGTCACAGCTACACCGCACGCCCCTTTCATCTTCCAGTGCCATCCCCAGCCCACATGCGCCTTCCTACCGCATGCCGGCAGCAGCAACCGCCCTTGCTGCGCCTCACCTCCACTTCACACTCGCACCACCCACGCCTGTACGCACCTCCTGCAGCAGCGCCTCCAGCCACACATGCAGACGGCGCACCCGCCAGCGTGCAGCACCGGCCATCGGCTCCACACCCATGCACGTACGCACAGCCTCCAGCGCACCTCCCGCGTACACAGCAGCAGGCGCATGTTCTTCTCTGTGCGTGCATCACCTGCACAAGCCCGCCAGCATCCTGCAACTCCTTCAGCATCCACTTCCGCAGCCTCGCCCACCTTCTTCAGCACTACGCCAGAACCGTAGCTTGCACACCCCTTCAGCGCCTCCTTCACCCGTGCAGTTCCAGCACCTACGGCCAACGCGCTGCCAGAATGTGCACTTTCTTCTCTATGCACGTAGCACCCTATAGTGCCCACTCACGCCCATCCGCACCTCCTCCAGCAGGTGCAGCGACTAGCAAAAGTCGTCGAAACCCACCTCCACCGGAGCTCTGTCCGGTCGGCTCCGGCCACCTCGCAACTTGCCGCCGCCACTGCTACGAAGCCCTCAGTCTAAAGAGCTTCCTCCGAGCTTCACACCTTTGGCCGTTCCTTCTTCATCGCGTGTGGACGAGGGGAAGAAGATCCCTTGTTTTGCTATTGTACATGCCCTCCTAATATTTACATTCTTTGCCATTGTCATCTTCTATTAATATTTTATTAAAACTACATTGCAAAAAATATCCGTTAGTTGTTCAAAATTACCATTTCAGTATGTTCTCTTGATACTATCTTACATCTGAAGGCAGATTTGGCTCGATTCTCATCGAAACTGACTACCAACATATGTTTTTAACCGGTGCGAATTTAAATACGTCATTGGCTCCCTATGGACACGACCTGCTCTTCTGCAAGTGGTTATTTTAATTATTGATTAGTCGATTTTTCCACCACATAGAAATACAAATGATGCGACATTTTATGTAACAAATGAGTGTAAAAGCGAAGAATCGACTCATCAGAATCCTCCTTGGTGGCGCCAAAATGGAGGCTTCTCTTCATTTTTGCTGCCACCTTTTTGGTGCCTTTCGCCCTAACTACCCCTTTGCTTCCTAAGAATGGCATCAACTATCCTACACCCTAGGATTCCCATAATAGCCCCTAACTACCCACCAAATTTAATCCTTGCCCTACACCTAATTCCCACGCCAAGCACCTCCTTCCTGCTTAATGCCTGAGATCGATGTTAAAAATACTTCATCAAAATATAGTCGAAATCACATGGAACCAAATACAATTTATACTTGAATTTTAAAGTCCGAGGTAGTTTACTAGGAGAAAGTATTGCAATTAATGTCAAGATCACAATATAACCACAAAGATAAGTAATTTATAACGAGAAATCCAAGCAATAATGATATATATATAAGAGCAAATGCTAATGATGCAAAATGATTAGGGTAAAATAGTGATTTATATCACCAATTACCCCTTATACAATAATATCAAATAAGTGCACAATATCAACCAAATAATTCCACTCAAGCTATGTAAGTAATAAGTGCACAGAGCACTCTATTGGAGATATCAGATGTTGGGTGCTCAAGGCAGATTACTTAAACATCTTTGCTACAGTGCTCTACTTCCTTTCTTCTCACTTCTTCTCTTCCTTAAATCACACACAGAGGTAAAGCCCTCTGCTCCTTAAGTGTTAGAGAGAGAGGCAAACCCCCCCTCCTCTCTCTCTTCTCTTCTTTCTCTTAAACCCAACTAATCGGGTAATCGAACAAGACCAGGTGCAGGCCTACTAGCATGATCACAGGTGAGCAGTGGGTGCTCGGGTAAGCAGGTGAGAGTGTAGGGACCTGACCCTCGTGATTTGGGCGAAGGGATGGAAATAGAAATTCCTTTAATGCGCCATTGTGAGTTCGCCAATACACAATGTGGGACTATGTCCCAAGGCTTCTTTGCATGAGTAGCAGTGAGATGCTTTCGTTCAATTGGTGATCTGCAGCTGATGGGGCCCTAAATTGAAGACCTAGACGCCTTCCTAGAAGCCTTCCACACGACCTTGAGGTGGCAACCCCAAAGAATGTGTCTAGAACTTGACGAATAGTGTTGGAAAAGATGGCATGACAGCAGAGCTTTGACATGGAACCTGAAATAGAAAATAAAGCCCTTCGACCACGTCAAAATAGCTCATAAGGTTCATCGTAGCATAGTGAAAATGGTGGTGGTCGTGGCATGGACCAAGAAGCGTCATGGAGATCTGACGACCTCAAGATGGTGCTGCAAGTTGAGAGATGTCGAGTGAGGTGATAAAGAGAGCTAAACCCCAAATTTCTTTTGGGCTATTACTCAATGAGGTGAGGTGATGCTCGCCAATGTGGTGGAGTGACATTTGGCGGTCTGTGGTAGTAGGAATGTCTCATCGGAGGTACACTAGTGAGGTGGAAGATAGAGGCGTGCAGGGAATGTGAGGAGTCGACTCGAAGTGGCAATGATACGGTTGTGATGAGCAAATGATATAGAGTTGTCGAGGCTAAGGTGTAGAGAAAGGGGAACAGAGGACTCATCGATTGCGGTATGGCCGATGCCGGAGACGAAGGTGCTCAGGTGAAAGATATCGGCAACGATGGAGAAGTAGAGGCCACCTCGCCGGTATTGTGAGGTGCGAAAAGACTAGGAGAGGTGGAACTAACCGCAAATGGTATGTGGCAGCCGGCGAAGAGGCTGGAGGTATGGTATCACCGGAGTAAGGCAGAGCAAGCCGATGGTTGAGGAAAAAGTGATGTTTTTTGGCTCAAATTCTTGCTAAGGTGGTAAGGTTGGACATGGAGGCCTTTTGTAGGCCTTCAAGGGAGCTTCCAGGCTTGGAAACAAGTTTCATAAGCTCAATTTCTTAGGGAAAGAAAGCTTGAGGTCCAAGGATTCCACAAGCCACAAGGGAGGATTTGGAAACTAGAAATAGGTTTAGATGATTAGGGATTTCCTCAGGAACAGCCCTTCCAATTTTGGAAAGGATTGGTCAAGTAATGAAGGAGAAATCCTTGATTGAAACCTCAGGTTTGTGGGTTCACACCAACCATGGCAGCAGGGACCCATCTACAAAGAAGAAAACAAAGTTAGTGGGCAGTTCGCAAGGACTTTTTAAAGTTGAGGGGCTTTTTGTAAGAAAAAGAGTTAGAATAGGAATAAAATGCAAACAAGGTCAAGATAATCTTAGATTAGGCCCAAATTTTGGTACAAACCTAATTTGGATCCAAGGAATCTGATGGTGAAGTCAAAGTTAGTTTTTGGCCAGTTTTGACTAGGTAAATTGCACAGAAGCCAAAATTAGGATAACTATCTGTCTGAGACTCTGTTTTAGGTCAAATTGGGTTCCAATGATCACATCAAAGGTACCAAACCTTAGGGAGTATTTTTATATCAATTTTAGAGGGTCATGGTGAATTTTATTCTATCTAGAACCTTAGTTAATTAAGGAAACCAGTTTTTAGGGTTTTAGATGTCCATTAAATCTTGAAATGGATGGACCCACTTATTAGACATTAATGACCATACAACCTTTAATAAACCCATAAAATAACCCATGGTTATTCTACAATTAGGATATTCTATTAAAACTACAGTTTTACCCCTTTTCTATTATTAATCTCTCAGAATGGATATGCAATGAATCAAGGCTCTTTAGCAGTTATGCAAGAGCATTTATCTGTTGATTATGACAAATTAAAGCTAGATATGGTTGATGATGACATTATCATCAGACCCTCAAGCCTAAATTTTGCTAGTCCCTTAGCAAAATCTTATGAATTGAACTTGAATTCTAGACCATGCCTTTGATGGTCAAAGTTCTGATTCTTTCTTCTTTTTGGAAATTAGGTCAGAATGCTAATAATAGGCCTAGAGATACTCAAGTACCAACCAAGATGCGGACTTCACTAGTTTTAGCCTCAGTCTACCTCGAAGGTTTCTAAGGCCCATAGAAACTATCCAAAGGTTCATTGAGCCTCGCAATTAATGCACCTGTGCTTGTAACATGATTAGTCCAGGTTCAGTTTGCAGTGCTTTTTTGTGAGAGAGAGAGAGATAGAAGAATTTTTACATTTTTGGTGAGTTTTCTGTCTCTTGTTCTTTTCTTTATTTCTATCTTCGTTTTGCCTAAAAAACATGATCTGTATCAAATTTCTACCTCCTACCATCAATCCTCGTAGGGTCCCTGGCAATCGATGCTTCAAGATGGCACCACTCATGGCAACCCCCAGAAGCCCAGCTTTCGACACTTCGAGATAGTGCCGCCAATGCCATTCTGTCACTAAATTCAGGCCCTGGTGATTGCCATTTCGAGATAATCTCACCCATGGCACCTGAACCAACACGAGGTGCTTACATGCCCCTAGTAGGATATTTAGATATCCTAGGAGACAAGTACCGAGGAGATGGTATGTTATTACACATCTTTGTGGGGATTTTACCACCTCTCTACGTCGGGAACTAATCCAAATCATCTTATGTTGATAATCCATTTCTAATCTACGTAGCTGTTTCATAACAGAGCAAATGCTTTTGTGTGATTTAGATTATTAAGTGCACTAAACCAGACTATGTGTTAATTAGGGTGCTTAGGTTACCAAGTCTTGCAAACTAGAGGTCAATTAATGAGGTCGAATACTCCCTAAACCTTAGACCTAATACGTAAGCTTTGCATTTTCGTCAACTTCTAGAGAACTATCTAGATCTTAATGAATACTTGAATGTTTAAGTCCTAAAACATGCCCAAGAGACCTAAGATAGCACACATACTAATCTCCATGTCTCTCTATTGTACTAGGACTTAATTTTCTTCTTTTGATTTTGGTCTAGAACTTGAGCAGATTCCATAATCATTTACTAACAAGAATCCCTTTTTTGTTTAAAATTGTGGCTCCTTTTTGACATTTAAATCACCTCTCCTCTTCATCATCAAGAATGATATGCAATTATCCCTCAAAATTTCCTCCCCTTTCTCCATTTTTTGCTCTTTGTCAATTTTTTTTTACATTTTTTTGAATGTGAGTAATTTTTTTATGAGAACCCTTCTGAAACTTGAATTTTTATGTGTTTGCACCCCCAATGCCAAAGTTTTGTAATGTCCTCATTATAAATCGGAGGGTATGAAATCAGCTGGGTTCAAGAATGAGAATAGGGTCAATGGGTGGGTGAATGGATTGGGAAAATAGTTGCGAATGATTTCAAGCTTTGGTACGAGTACCAAAGTGGAGTTGACTATTCTAAAATTGAACTCAGAGTACAATAGGAGTGTAGCTCAAAAAGATGATCAGAAGGGTCTTGGGCTTTTGGAATGACTAGTTGTCTCCCATTGAGCACTAAATTCAATGCCTTCAGTCGAGTAGAAAGTGGTATGGAGGAGTGGTCAAATCAGAGGAATTTTGTAGAACTAGCACCTTGATCAAAAGCCTAGTTTGTCCAACCAGGTGCATGTTCAGATCAACAGGCTAATGAAACAGCCTAAACAAAATTAATCTAGTGGGTTGATGGATGTGAATCAATAGATGCAGAGCCCACCAATTACTCTGTGACTTAAAAGGATATGGTAGTGCGAATCACGGGTTTGGCTCAATCGAGTCAGCCTAGTCAAAGTCGGGATCTTCAAATGAAAAAGAGTGTGCAGGATGTAGGAACCCTACGAAAGTGATCAGAGAAGGATGGGACGTGATTATCAATCTGATTGATGTCCGAATCCCAAGAAAAAGATGGATAAGAATCATGTGCGACCTGATCATTGAGAGGAGAATTAGAATAAAAATTGATTCTGGTTGTTGGTCAGGGTTGGGTTCCAATCTAAGAAGGTTTTGTATGG
The DNA here is from genome assembly GCA_037157565.1 of Thalassia testudinum. Taxonomy (NCBI): domain Eukaryota; kingdom Viridiplantae; phylum Streptophyta; class Magnoliopsida; order Alismatales; family Hydrocharitaceae; genus Thalassia; species Thalassia testudinum. The sequence continues at coordinate 20,486,164 of JAZHRO010000063.1, forward strand.
GATTTGAAGAGGTGGCTTCCTTGAGAACTATGTGAGTTGAGTGCTCCTCTAGAAAGGGTTCAAAAGTAGGTTCAACTACAAAGTAGTCATAATAGCCATCACAATCGAAGCTAAATACCTGAAGAGTGCTGATAGGATCATAAAAATCTAAGTCAAGAAAAGATTCGAACTCGGGATTGTAGATCCTCTCGGCACTTGTTTCTGATTTCTGAAGATAAAAAAGAAATAATTCCATCTCAATGGAACGTGATTTTGAGTCAATGATCTTGGGATCAGGGACCTTAGAGTCAAAGTCTAAGAATGAATCATGGATGATGAGGTCATAGATTGGTTCATAGTTGTCAGGAAACAATGGTTCTCCAAAATTAGAGTAAAATTCGAAATGGTCGGAGAACTTACGAAGATCGTGTTTTGAACTTGATTTTGATTTAGAGGTTCCACGACAGAAAGAATCAAGATGTGTAGAAGCAATGACCTGACTTGGATCTAACCTATTTTAGGTTTCGACCTTAAAAAGTTATCCTTATTAGGCATGGGTTCAAGTTCGTGGCTTCTAGGATAGGCCCAATCAATTCCTAACTCATCCAGCTCCTCGGTTTCTATATCATAGATTGGCGTGACTTCTAAAAAATCAATTTGTTTATCAAAGGAGGTTGGAGAGGTGTATTCATCAAATATAGGCCCAGAATCATTTTTAAAATTTGAAATTTGTATTTCATCACATGGGGCCTCATACTCATCCCAATTAGGCTCAGATCTAGATTCTAGGTCAATGGTAAAGGTTAGATCACTAGAATCTAGGTTGGGCTCTATAGGGATGTCAGAATCATTCTCAACAATCACCTTAACAGGATAAGGCTCGGGATTTACATTCTCGAGAAGTTCTATTTTAAGGTCATCATCACAGGTGTCGACGAAATTTAAGCTCAATGGACTGGCTTCTTGATTTCCTAGGGCCGATTCAAAATCGGGAACACCTGCAATTGGATCCTCCCAACCCATCTCAAGATCAGGAATGCCATTTGTTATAAAGTTTGAATCTGAATTTAATTGTGTTGGGGCTCCACAACAACCTTGATTATTGAACCCGAGATTTAGGAAATTACGTAGATGACTGGAATTACTCCAAGATGCAATCTTAACTTCTGACAGGTATTTTTGATCAATGGATATGTATAATTTATTCATCAATTCTCCCTATTTTTCTAAAAATTTCTAGAGTTCTTCCATAACTAAAGGATTTGACCAATATTGTAGGCAATCGTTGTTGTGTAATTTCACCAATTCAATGTGTTCTACTAAGAGATCATCCAGGATTGAACTGTGGTTTAGTCGTATCCATATCATCTCTATACGGTTCAAAATGTGGTCCATTATTTTCTTGAATTTATCCTGAATATCCATTTGAAAATAATCTTCTTGGTGTCTATAAGCATCCTAAATTATCCTTTCTTTCATGCTCATTTGGGACTCAGGTTTCCTAAACAGTCTTCCTAAATTGCCAAGTTGCATTTTAGAATCAGATGGTGGAATCAAGATGTAGAATCAAACTCAAGGTTAGATTGAAGTTGATCATATCAGATACAGATTCCCAAGAAGATCTAATGAGGTCTCTTAGGTTAAAAGCCTAATGAACTTCCTATGTATGTGCTCCATAGGAAAGATGAGGGACTGGATGTTATTTTGACCTAATCAAGATACCTAAAGATTTTTTGATGACTAAGGCAATTTCGAGGTGGATGATACCTCAGAAATAGAAATCTGCACACCCGAGAATTACCTGGGCATCAAAGAAGGGAAAGCCCCGCAAAGACGCCTACATGGTAGAGCGTCCCCACAGGTTACAGGGTTTGCCCCAGCCAACCTTCCTTATCAGTACAGTTCCAAGTAGTTCGGAATGTACGGAATTAAGTCCTTAAGTCTATAGATTTTAGCCTAAATTGTGCCTTCAATTTCTCTTGATTAGAAGTTGATTTGACTTGTGACCTAATTTGGAGGTTAATTTGCCTACAATGTTGGTCAAGTTCACCTGACCTGCCATAAAGATGGCGTAATGAAATCTAGGTCAAGCCCCAGAACTCACCCTAAATTGACTACTAGGTTGTTAGGTCAAAGATTTTAGGGTTTTACTTGATTAGATCTTTCCAAACAGGGTTTTGGGTGGCACACAAATGCGAGAAGGTATGTTTCCTTTTATGCAAGCAAATGTGTTCTAGCACTTCAAACCCTAATTGTTGAAACCCTAATTGCCGTTATTTCAAGTCCAATTAAATCTCAAGATGTACTCCTTGGACTTCAAACAAGAAGGTGAGTAGTCCAAGATGCTTAGAACTTAAGCGTAATCCTTAATAGGTATAGAAAATAGGGAAGGGATTTCTAAAAAAAAAATCATCTCAACATGCAATCAAATATGAATATTTTTTGCAAATCAGGAAACTTCCCTTTTGAATGATAATTTACTAAGAAAATAAGGTAGGTAGTTCCTAATTTATTATTTCTTATTTATCTTCCTAAGATTAGGAGGTTGATTAGGGAAGAATAGAAATTGCCTACCCTAGAGTGGTTATTTTGTGCGGATGTTTGCCCCATGGAGTACCTCGCAAAATCACAAGAAACAAATAAGGGCAAGTTAGTGCTCAGATATAATAAAAAATAACATAGAGAATAGTGATAAATTGCGTGTTGCTCCCTGTCTACGGCACCAAAATGTTTAATGCGTGAAATTAATGTTATAAATACTTCGTCATAGTGTACTCAAAATAACTTGAAAACAAATACAATTTATACTTGAATTTTAAAGTCCGAGGTCATTTATTGGGAGCAAGGATTGCAATTAATCTCAATATCATAATATAACCAAAATGATGTGCAATTTCTAATGAGAGATCCAAGCAGTAATGATATACATATAAGAGCAAATGTCAATGATGAAAAAAGATTAATGTAAAATGATGATTTAATTAACCAATTACCCCTTATACAGTAATATCAAATAAGTACACAGTATCAACCAAATAATTCCACATAAGCTATGTAATAAGTGCAGAGAGTGTTCTATTAGAGATATCAGACATCAAGCAGTCAAGGAAGAAGACTTAAACGTCGTTGCTATAGTGCTATGTAGAGAGCCTGTCTCTTTCCTTTCTTCTCACTTTTCTTCCTCAAATCATGCATAAAGGCAAAGGCCTCTTCTCCTCAAGTGTTAGAGAGTTAGAGAGCAAGGCAAAACCCCCCTTCCTCTCTCACTTTTCTCTTCTTTCTCTCAAACCTGACAAATCGGCTAATTGGACGAGGATCAGGTGTGGGCCTGCGGGCATGATCGCAAGTGAGTAGTGGGCACTCAGGTAAGTGGGTGAGAGTACTAAGAACTCGACTCCCGTTACTTGGGAGAATGGTGGAAACAGAAATTCCTCTTATGCACCTTTGCGAGTTCTCCAATACATGACGTGGGACTATATCCCAAGGATTCTTTGCATGAGCAGCAGTGAGATGCTTTCGATCAATTAGGTGATCTGCAGTTGATGGAGCTCTCAATTGAAGACCTGGAGGCCTTCCTAGAAGCCTTCCGCATGACCTGGAGGTGGCAGCCCCGAAGAATGTGGCTTGAATTTAACGAACAACATCGAAAAAGATGGCAAAGGGGAGGAGCTCTGACTTGGAACCTAAAATAGAAAATAAAGGCTTTCGGCCACAACAAAATAGCTCAAAAGGTTCATCGTAGAATGGCAAAAATGGTGGTGGTCGTGGCGTGGAGCAAGAAGCATCATGGAGGTCTAACGACCTCGAGATGGTGGTACGAGGTGAGAGGTGTCAGGTGAGGTGATAAAAAGTGCTAAACCCCAAATTTCTTTAGGGCTTTGCTTAGTGAGGCAAGGCGTTGCTCCCGGATGCAGTGGCATGACATTTGCGATCTGTGGTAGCGGGAATGTCTAGCCGGAGGTATGCCAACGAGGTGGAAGATGGAGGAGTGGAGGGCGTGTGAGGAGTCGATTTGAAGTGGGGGTGATATGGTTGTGATGAGTAGATGATAGACAGTTGTCAAGGCTAAGTAGCGAATGAAGGGAATGAAGGAGGCATCAATTGCAGTTTGGCCAGCGCCAAAGACGGAGGTGCTCTGGTGAAAGATATCGGCGATGATGGAGGGGTAGAGGGCACCTCGCCGGTATTGCGAGGTGCGGAAAGACTAGAGGCGGTGGAACTGATTGCCTATGGTATGTGGTGATCGGCGAAGCGGCTAAAGGTAGGGTATCACCGAAGGAAGGTGGAGCAAGCCGATGGTTGAGGAAGAAGAGAAGTTTTTTGGCTCAAATTCTCGCTGAGGTGAGGTTGTTCATGGAGGCCCTTTATAGGCCTTCAAGTGAGCTTCCAATTTAGGAAACAAGCTTGAGAAGCTCAAATTTCTAGGGAAAGAAAGCTTGAGGTCCACGGATTAGCACGTGCCACAAGGGAGGGTTTAAAAACAAAAAATAGATTTAGATGATCAGGGATTTTTTGAGGATCATCCCTTCCAATTTTGGAAGGGATTGGTCAAGTAATGAAGGAGAAATCCTTGATTAAAACCTTGAGTGTGTGGGTTCACACCTGCCATGGCAACAGGGACTCTTCTATAAAGAAGAAGATAAACTTGAGGGGCTTTCTGTAAGAAAAAAAGTCAGAATAGGATTAAGGTGCAAACTAGGTGAAGATGACCTTAGATTGAGCCCAATTTTTTGTACAAATCTAATTTGGACCCAAGGAATCTGATGATGAAGTCATAATTAGGTTTTGACCAAGTTTGACTAGGTAGATTACACAGAAATCCAAATTAGGGTAACTGTCTGTCCGGGACTTTATTTTATGTCAAATTGGGTTCCAATGGTCAAATCAATGGTACTAAACCTTAGGGAATATTTTTATATGAATTTTAGAGTGTTGAGGTGAATTATATCTTGACCAGAAGCAAAGTTAATTAAGCGAGTCTGATTTTAGGGTTTCAGATGTCCATTAATTTTTGAAATGTGTGAAAACACGTTTCGTTCTCCATAGACCCACTTATTAGACATTAATGATCATATAACCTTTAATAAACCCCTGAAATACCCCATGGTTATTGTGCAATTAGGATATTTTGTTAAAACTGCAGTTTTACCCATGTTTAACTATTAATTTCTCATAATGGATATGCAATGAATTAGGGCTCTTTGGCAATTATGTAGGAGCATTTATCTGTTGATTATGACTAATTAAAGCTAGATATGGCTGATGATGACGTTATCATCATTTCCCCTCCTATAAAAATGCACCCAACCACCACCTTAGAATCATCTCCTCTCCATTAGATAGGTTCATGGTCGTGTCGTGTTTCGCATGTTAGAGATCGAGGTTATAAGTAACCTGCCGTCGTAGTTGCAAAACATGTTGATCAAATAAAATTTATATCGAAACTCCAAGGGAGTCCCGGGTTGAACACAGGGAGGCAACATTTACTTCACATGAAAACCGCGCTTCGATTCATTTCTTTTTGGTATTTTGGAGTTTTGTTATTTTTTTATGCTTATGAAATAAAAGACAAGCAAATGAATTACAAGATAGAGATGTGGAATGAAAATGGTATATATATCAATCCAATGTCTATTATAACCTACTATGAAAGCATAAAAAGAGAGGGAGGTGAGAGGAAATCTCCCAAATCGGCTGTTTGGTGAGACGACAGCGCCTGGCGGAAGCTTGGACGAAGGAGGTGAGGGGCGAGATGACGAAGGTGACATGCTGGAGGACGTCGGGTGGAGGAAAGCTTCGGTGTATTTCCAGAATGGAGGTGAGAAGACGGAGTTGATCTGCTACCGGAATGGAGGTGAGAGGATGGCTCCAATGTGACCTATGAATGGAGATGGGAAGTTGGAGGAGTATTTGGTGTGGCTGAAGTTCGCAACACTAATATGCACCTTGGGAGATTGAGAATAAGCCCTAATGTAGTGTTGGTAGGCTTGCTAGAGCTTGGGAGTAGGTGGGAGTAGAGTAGGTAGAGATCACTTGGAAGGGAGGGGGTGTAGGTCGTTTTGTAGTGGTGGAGAAGAGGTAAAACTCATATCTGGGTCTTTACTGACGTCCCCAAACGTCGTTGCAGCTGTCACTGAAGATCCTCCCTTTAATTGTTCTTGCTAGCACGCATAGGCCTTTTGTGATGTCCATAGACGTCGCTGCAGTTGTCGCTGAAGATCCTTCTGTCAAATCCTCTTGCTGACGTGCACAGACCATTAGTGACAGCTGCAAGCATCACTAAAGGTGCGTCGCTGAAGATCCACGCGCCTCCCTATAGGCGTGTGCTCCGCTGGCGTTGAATGCTTCGCGCATCCATGTCGCGCGTGCGGTGGCGTGCACTAGCATGCACGTATGCATATGCTGCGCTGCTACTGCTGAGCGGCCGACGAAATTGGAAATTGGCAGGGCTGTGGGGATTCAAACCTCCGCCCTTCCTTTGCAAGCCAACACTTCCATCGTTGCAGCAATCCTCCCCTTGTGTCACGTGGAGTGGTTTGGTGCATCCGGCTACCAGCCGTTGGATCATGATCCGATGACTAGGATTGAACGGCACGGATGAAGGAGTTTGGTGGTGTTGCTAGCCGGTGTTGGGTGGTTTGGATGGTGCCACATGGCACCATGTGGGTCGTCCATCTTCTTCTTCTTGTAGAGGGTGCTATGGTGCTCAGATCAAGATGATTCTCACGATGCCGAACTACGATCGTCGCTCCGAATCCATCCGTACGGTTGGATTTTCCATCCGAAACCTGTATGGATGTCACATTGCCCCCGTGGCCGTTGATCTTCCTCAATCTTAATGTGATTCTACGGGACTCCGATCTGGACGATTTTAGAGGAGTTAGTCTCCGATCATCGTCCCGATCAGATCTGTATGTTCTAATCGTCCATCCGAGGCCTTGAAGTAAATCCTCTTTTCTCCTAACCATAAAATGCTCCTAATTAACCTAAAATATAAACAACTACTCTAAATGGAGAATGGTGCATGCTATGCTATATTTATATCATGATATGCAGTGCTAAGCCTTGGAACTATCACAAATAAGCATTTTATAATGATTTATACATGTTTATCATACCCCCATGCTTACTTTTTGCTAGTCCCTAGCAAAATTAAGCTAGATGCTAGTATATCAATAGAATCAGGGTTCGAATATTTAAGCAAAATTCATTGATTGCTTTAGAAAGTCTCATCCCTAAGACTTAATTATAAAAACTCAATAGTGCCAGGGTGCCCTCGCCATACTTGAGAAGGTAAATTTTTTTTATTTTTTTAATTTTTTGTACTTTTGGAGTTTGAGAGTTACGGGATAACTTTTTACCGCTGCGCAACCAGCCCACGACTCGAAAAGGACTCTAAGTGTAAGCATCTTTGTGAAAAAAGTGACAAACTCACAAAACATCTGTTAAGATGGACTTCGGGTTTCTATGACCCTAGGTGACCTTGCCCAAAGGTTTATCTTTACGATCGGTAGCTGTCTCTTTACTTCTTTTATTTATGGGGTCAACATAAGGGTGAATCCAATGTATATATTTCCGGTTTATTCTACTTCCCCGCTTGTTCCCTAAGTGTTTTGGGAATTATTATGCATTTTTCTGTGAGCTGGGTTCTGGACAACTGGCCGATGAGCTGTTACCACCGACAACTTACCAACCATACTTGTGCGGTGAAGTGTGGTTTTATTTTTTTTTTCTTTTTATTTTCTCCTTTTTTATTTTCTTTTTTTTTCTAAGTAGGTGGCTTCCCTGATCTAGGATTTACCTAAAGGTAGTACAACGAAAATGGTCTTGCGGCTGGGCTCTGGATAACTCGCCGATGAGCTGTTACCACCGACAACTTGCCAGCCATACCACCCAAGTCGGTCCATTAGCTATCCAATTTCCGTAAAAATCATCGGAAAGTGAGTTAGTACAAAATAATGTGTGTAGATGCTTAGGCCTAAAGTCCCCCAAAATCAGAGGGCGGGTTGATAAGTCGCATACTTATCATCCCAAATTATTTACCAAATTAAAATAAATTTTAATTTGTGAGGACTCGAGACTAAATCCACATTCGAGTGGACACCCTGGCTAATTAAGCTCGAAGACCTGAAGAGTCTAAGTATTCAGGTCTCAAAGAATCAATTCCTAAAGTTTACAACTCCTAATGCCTAAGTTCTCCTGTACTAATTCTAATTTTTTTTTTTTGACAAGAATCAAATAACAGAAAATTACTGGTACAGCTGACAGAAAGGTTACAAAATATGTCCACCCCCCCATGCTTAGCTTTTGCAATGTCCTCATTGTAAAAAAAATGGAAGCATGCAAGAGAGTAGAAGTGGAGGAATAGCACGTAGTTTCCGTGAGACTCAGGTTAGCTTGGAAGAGTCTTTACATGAGCTAAGTTTAGTGCCTTTAGCTAGGCGAGGTCCTTAATCAACAATAACTAAACATTGAGGTCACAACAACACAGTTTCCGGGACCCAGGTATGGGTCCCGAAGAGTGAAAATGGGCTTACCAAAAATATGAACAACGAAAGTGGTAAGCTGGTGGTGCAGGGAGAGCCCAAATGGTCTCCAATAGGAGTTTTGTTGATTTATTACAGAGGAAGTGTAGTTGGGTAGAGAATTTATGTAGTGGTTGGGTGAAAAAGGACGATGAGGGTTTTGTGATGTGTTGGGGATTTGTGGGTACCTTATAATACCTAATGTTTGAAGAGTTCTTCCCCAATGTTCAATTTCATCCTCACACTCAAGGTTCTTAAACCAACCATCCTGATCCTCAGAATTCCCACCCACAAGTTGGACCTCAAACTTTAAGCATTTAAGGTAAGGATATTGTTGGATTTTATCTTGATCGTGTGAATCATTCAAAAATTTTTTGATTTCATGTATATCTTCCTCATCCCATGTTGCTACAATTGGTCGCATTTTTGCTTTGTCCTCAATTATTTTAGCAACTGTGTGATGTTACTCCCGAGTTTGGGTTGAGTTGGCCATTAAAAGGTTGTCTAAGGTATGTATTGCCATTACTTCCCCTATTCTACCATGCTCCTCCATCGAACCACACTTAGTTTTATTCTTCTTTGAGACCTCGAAAATATTGAATCAATTTGTATTATCCCCTGAGGCCATTTCTATATTTCTCGGTTCACAGTCAATCCTCGCCTTGGCAGTAGCCAAGAAAGGTCTTCCGAAAATAATTGGCGTGTGGTTGAGCTGTTTTGGGGCTTCCATGTCCAGGACCATGAAAACAGCAAGGTAATGTAAATCATTAACCTTGACTAAAACATCCTCCAAAATACCCCTTGGTTTTGTAATGGATTATTGCCTAACTGCAAGGTTATGTCAGTGTCTTTTAGGTAGCCTAGACCCAATTCCATGTGCAATGAGGTGGGGATCACATTAATAGAAGCGCCTAAGTCGAGGAGGGCCCGGTCAGAAGTAACATTTCCTATTGTGTAGGAAATTAGCCGGGCTCCCGGGCCCTGCTTCTTAGGAGGTAGCTTGTTTATGATCAATATGCTTGTGTTATCGGACAAAACTACTCTCCTATTGATTTTAGATTTTGCTCTACACCTTTCTTTAAATGCATTCAGTAAACCTATGGCGTACACAGGGATTGATCCGATAGCCACGAGGAGTAAAATGATTGTTAATTTGAAAGCCTGAAGTAAGGACATCTTTTCCTCCATTGTCCCCTCCAACTTTTTTTGTTTGCCCATACAACGACAACATACTCCTGAATCAGACCCTGATGTTTTGTTGATCACATTCTCAGTTGGGAGTTTGGAATTCTTGCTACAGGGCCTAATGGGATTGACTTGGGGCTGGGTAGGTCCCTTGCGTTTACTACCGCTCCTCAAGGTGATGATGTTTGCCATGGCAAAATGCTGTTGGTTAGTGACTTGGGGAGGGTTGGGCAAAATGCTTTTCTTGTTTCTCTTTCTTTAAATGTGGGGGTGAGGTGGATAAAGGTGGAATACAAGATAAACAATTCTATCCTAGGGTTTATGCAAACACCTAAGTAGATTAGGTCTTGGTTATGATTGTGGCGAAATGAACTAGTGGGGGGGGAAGTGGGGGACACTTACAGAGTACTCTACCCGCACTTTATTCCGATCTACCACACTTGGATCTCCATGCTAGGGTACCTGCAAGATAGTAGATCAAAGACAAGAAGGGTTAGTGCTATGTAAATGCAAAGAAGCACAATAAATAATAAAGTAAATTCCGTTGCCTCCCTGGCAATAGTGCCAAAATGGTTGTGTTGTGTTTCACGTGTTAGAGATCGAGGTTACAAGGAACTTGTCGTCGTAATTGCAAAACACGTCGATCGAATAAAATTTATACTGAAACCCCAAGGAAGTCTCGGGTCGAACACAGGGAGGCGATGTTTACTTTACTTGAAAATCGTGCTTCGAATCATTTCTTTTTGGTATTTTGGGGTTTTGTTACTTTTTTATGTTTTTGAAATAAAAGACAAGCAAATGAATCACAAGATAGAGATGTGGAACGAAAATGGTATATATATCAATCCAATGTTTGTTACAATCTACTATGAAAGCATAAAAAGAGAGGGAGGTGAGAGGAAATCTCTCGAATCGGCTGTTCGGTGAGACGATGACGCCTGGCGGAAGCTCGGACGAAGGAGGTGAGGAGCGAGATGATGGAGGTGAGATGCTGGAGGAAGTCGGGTTGAGGAAAGCTTCAGCATAGCTCCGGAATGGAGGTCAGAAGACAGAGTTGATCTGCTACTGGAATAGAGGTGAGAGGACAGCTCCAAGGTGACCTCTGAAGGGAGATGGGAAGTTAGAGGAGTATTTGGTGGGGCAGAATTTCGCTACACTAATAGGTACCTTGGGAGCTTGAGAACAAGCCCTAATGGAGTGTTGGTAGGCTTGTTGGAGCTTGGGAGTAGGTGGGAGCAGAGTAGTTAGAGATCGCTTGGAAGGGAGGGGGCGTAGGTCCTTTTATAGTGGTTGAGAAGAGGCAAAAATCGTATCTGGGCCTTTATTGACGTCCACAAACATCACTGCAGCTGTTGCTGAAGATCCGCCCGTCAATTGTTCTTGCTGGTGAGCACAGGCCCTTAGTGACGTCCATAAATGTCGCTGTAGATATCGTTGAAGATCCGCCTATCAAATCCTTTTGCTGGTGTGCGCAGACCATTAGTGACAGCTGCAAGAGTCACTAAAGGTGCGTCGTTGAAGATCCACGTGCCTCCCAGCTAGCGTGTGCTCCGCTAGCGCTGCACGGTTCGCGCACCCATGCCGCGGGGGCGCTGGCGTGTGCTGGCATGCAGTGCTGCTGCTGCGCGGCAATTGCTAAGCGGCCGACGAAATTGGAAATTGGGGGGCTGCAGGGATTCGAACCCGTGCCCCTCCTTTGCAAGCCAACGCTTCCACCGTTGTGGCAATCCTCCCCTTGTGTCGTGTGGACTGGTTTGGTGCATCCTCCTCCCAGCTGTTGGATCTTGATCCAACAGCCAGGATTGAAGGGCACGGATGAAGGAGTTGGGCGGTGCTGCTGGCCAGTGTTGGGCGATCTGGATGGCACCACGTGGCACCATCTGGGTCGTCCATCTTCTTCTTGTAGAGGGTGTTACGGTGCTCAGATCAAGATGATTCTCGCCATGCCGAACTATGATCGTCACTGCAGATCCATCTGTACGGTCGGATTTTCCATCCGAAACCCGTATGGATGTCGCATTGCCACCCTAGCCGTTAATCTTCCTCAGGCTTAATGTGATGCTACAGGACTCCGATCTGGATGATTTCAGAGGCATTAGTCTCCGATCGTCATCGCGATCAGATTCGTATGTTCTGATCATCCATCCGAGGCCCTAAAATAAATCCTCTTTTCCCCAGACCATAAAAAGGACGTAATTAACCTAAAATATAAACAACTACTCTAAATGCAGAATGATGCATACTATGCGATATTTATATCATGATATGCAGTGCTAAGCCGAGGAACTATCACAAATAAGCATTTTACAATGAATTTATACATGTTTATCATTCCACCCATACCATTAGTTTAATTCTTGCATTCACGCTAGGGAAGAAGAAGGAAAGAAGAAGATCAAGGAGGCAACCTACCCAACACCTTGATGCCTTCTTCCTCTCTCTCTTCTCCCTTAGCCATGCCAAGGAGGAGGTCATCTTCAACCTAGAGGGGACGGCCATGCAAGGAACATCTTCATCAAGGTGGTCAACACCCACCTTCGAGGAAGAGCTTGAAGGAAGAGCAATTGAAGAAGGAAGAGAAGGAGAACTCTTTTCAAGTGTGGGGCAACCACACTTGGAGCAAGGGCTACCTAGCTCTTCTACCAGATTCACCCCTTCTTTTTTTTCTTCTGGTATACCTTTTGCATTAGCTAGTAGTTTAATGTTCGTGTAGAAGCATTTCTCTATCTATATTTTAGTCTGCTAGTAATATAAATTTTCATTGCCTTCTAAGTACATGTTTGAAATTAATGTGCTTTTCTTCTCTTATTAGTGTAGTGCACATCACACTCCTCTCTTCTAATTACCCTAGGCACACTTACCTAGGGTGAGCTTAGATGTGAAGAGTTCATTATTGTCACTTAGGGTTAATTATAGTGTAATTCATCTTTGCATCAATTCCGATTCTTTCCAAAACTATAAAAAAAATAAAAACAATGTCACAAAAATATATGTGTTGATTTGATAGGCGAGTGAGAGAACCATTTCATCTGACTAACAAATTGGCCCTCTTGGACAACCTTACATACTCCACTATCTAGATATTAGAAATGTAAAAGTTTTATTGCAGATTTACGCATTGCAATGACACTAATTACATCATTTAACAAACCGCATATTTTCGCATCAAGGGGCTTGGGACGATTACAGGACCTATTACGAAAGTGTCCACACCACAAGGTACCCAAGTGGCAACTTGTGCAGTTTTTTTGTCACGGGTTGAATGATCAACTTTGTTACCATGTGGATGTTTCTTGTGTAGGTAATTTCCTCAGCAAGGATGCAGATAGTGCGTATGAATTGTTGAACAAAATGAATGAGAATTCTATCAATCATGACTCCACGGACACAGTCAATAGATCTCAACCAAGATCAAATTCCAATGAGGTTTCTACTGATTCTTCTAAATTTGATTTGGAATTGATCTGCAATAACCTGGATAAGGTGGATCTGATGGCTAAGAGAATAGAGGAGTGGATGGCTAGTAAATCTAGGAATACTCCCAGGTCCACTCAATCCTAGAGTTCATGATTTGATTCTTCGCAAATTCCTATTGATATGTCTATTTTAGTGGACAATTATAAAGCCTAAGTAATTTCTATTTAAGGGATTAATTAGAATTCGAGCATGTTTTACACAAGGAAATTTATTGATCTCATGAAGTATTTCTCCTAAAATTTAATTAATTGATGCAAATATTATGTGAAGTTATATCGCAATTATGTATGATGCATGACGGGAGCAATTTTGGTATTTTTGGTGCATAGAAATTTTAGCTAACTTCATCCTTTGTCCCAATTAACTACATCACCTCAACCTCTAGTATCCCTACGTTAAGTGATGCCGTAACTATGGGAGTAATTCTCAAATGAAGATATTTTTGGAAGGGATTAAAAATCCTTTGATTTTGCCTTGATCACTAGCCTCCCTTTCAACTGATTCTGTCCTCCCACACCTCATCTCATATCCTCTTTCATGCCACTCTCTCTTGTGGGATTAAAAATGCATGCTCCCTTTCCCTTTGGAGGCATGCACTGTGACTGTGCCTTCACCTCTCAACCTTACCACTGTGCACCATCGACTGTGCCATCTTGTAATCGCACTCCCTTGACAGCACTGCACCACCACCGCATTTCACCTTGATTGCGATCAACCACTTGGTGACAGTGCGTGGCTTGTCCACCACTGTGGCATTTCCTTATCCTTTTGCTTTGTTTCCTCATCCTCCTTCCATGCCTCCCTCAGCCACACACGCCACTAACACCATCTACAACTTTATGAAGAACCCATCAACTGCACCTGACCACCACTCCTCCCATGCCAACTTGGGCCTCCATGTCACAAACTCAGACCACCAATGTGCTTGACTTATCTTGTTGTCAAACTTCATGTCCACCACGACTGCTATGGCCACCACAAGCATCTGCTAGGCCACCTATTGTTATCGCCTTTCACGTGGCTAGCCAGCCACCTCTGCTCAACTCAACTCGCATCAATGCCACCATTGAGAAGCTTATCCACCCATGCAACACTACTGGCCACCAAGCTGTCAGCTGATGGCCGCCCCTTCACACAAACAAGCCTCCCCTCTTCAACCCTATTTCTTTATGCTAGCAACCACATTAGCTTTTTTTATTTTTTTCTTCAAAACATTATTCATTTATTTAAGTTCTTTTCCTTATTCATATCATTCAGTGGCTGTTCCTGATCTCTCTAGACCTCTCTTCACATCTCTCTCTCTCTTCTTCTAAGCTTTTAATATTTATTTGGGGCTAAGCTTTTACCAATGATGTTCAAATATCAAAATGAAATATGTGTGAGTTAATTAGGCTAAGATCCTCCATAGGGAGATGACCTAACTGTGGTTAGGTTAAATTTATTTTTGATTGGGAGGTTTTCCACCACATAAACATATGACACATCATTTTTATTTCTCTTATCTTCTTAAAGTGAAAGCTTCTCAATCAAATGGCACCATTGTCAGAGAAGCAATTGGACTAATTAACTCACATTACCTTTTTACCTTGATCGCACTTAATTCAATTTGAGGATTATTTTTTTCACTTTTATTTCTTTTATGGAATGAGGAAAAATATGGGAGAACCAAAGCCACATTGACCTCATCTTGGTGGGCCTTGATTCTACCCCAAGGAGGAGGATCACTAGAGTGCAAGGGTACTATCTTCCTACCATGTCCTTGACCTGGGATTGAGGCAGGATTCAGCAAGGCTTGCAAAATAGATTGACATCAATAGAGTAGATTTAGATTAGTGTAGACTTTCATTTTTGCATTCAATTTTCTCACCCTTATTTTGAGGTTGAAGTGTCCCTATCTTCTTTTATGCCCTTGTTCGAGGGTAGCTTTTGGGAGGGTGTCTGATTTATTTAGACACTAGATTTATTGTATTTTTATTTTCTTTTGTAGTGTGAATAGTTTTTTGTTTGCACTTATAAGTAATAAGGAATAAACCCAAGTTACCTACTAGAAGCTGCAAATATAGGCGACCATATAGGATTGTTTCAGAAGCATCTAGTTTTTTTTTTTTTTCCATTGCATGAACTCTTGCATTGAAGAGAGCTGGAGTCATGTACATCACTCTTTCTTTGCATCTATCTTATGCTCACGCATTTGCACTCAAACCTATTGCAAAGACCACCAATTATTTGAATTGACTAATCAA
Organism: Thalassia testudinum; assembly: GCA_037157565.1. Lineage (NCBI taxonomy): Eukaryota > Viridiplantae > Streptophyta > Magnoliopsida > Alismatales > Hydrocharitaceae > Thalassia > Thalassia testudinum. The sequence continues at coordinate 20,501,573 of JAZHRO010000063.1, forward strand.
TTGATCACGTTAATTAATTCAGACTGCTAAGCAAATCCGACTTAGAAAACTAAGGACATTTGATTTGAAAAGAACTTGTGTAAGAATCAAAGAAAATAAAAATTCACATTTTTGCATTGTCATGCACACATAAGCACAAAGCACCTCACTTAAGGAGTTAGAGACTTTCTTCTACCTCTTCTCTTGCACCGCAAAGGATTTCAGAACCAGGTCAGTAGGTTGTCTCAACTATGTGCCTTTGGGTGCTAGTGGAACAACCTCAATTGCTTTTGAATTTCTTTCACGAGTAGGTTTTAGGCAATGCGTAAGTCGGCCTTAGGGTTCTTGATTATTTTGAAACTTGTTTGGCCACCTATAATAATATTATTGACCTAAATCTTCTTTAAAATAGAGTTGGTTAGGAATCTCAAGGTGCATCTGATAAGTACACATTATTTCATGCTGAAATTCCTACTACATGGGTTCCTTAGCAAGTTAATTGCATCTAGCATTACAAATATTGCATAATAGTCATCATCTTGCATTTAGATTAATTCTTGTAAAATGTATGGTAATTTATATTTTCTGATGGCCAGGGCACAGGGAGAAACACAAATAGACTTCAACCGACAAATCCAATCATATGGATGGAATCAGGGCGACGATCAGAGACCAACATCTCAAAATCAAATCATTCAGACCCTTGTGGCACCTGTTAAGAGGAAAAGAAGGTAGACTACCCAGATGCTGCCACATGGCACCAACAAAGACACCCTCAACACTCGTAGCCTTCTCTGTCATCCACACCCTCTAATCTCAATTGTTGAATTCCCATCCAACAGCTAAAATGCACCTGCACCCGCCCCTCTACACCTCTGAAGGAAGTTTGCATGTGAAACATCACTAGTTGGATCTCAACCCAAAAGCTGATTAGTTAGGTGCATTTCACGTGTTAGAAATCGAGGTTACAAGTAACTCGTCGTTGTAGTTGCAAAACACGTTGATCAGATAAAATTTATATCAAACCTCCAAGGGAGTCTCAGGTCGAACCTAGGCAAGTGACATTTACTTTAAGTGAAAACTATGCTTCATTTTGTTTCTTTTTGGTATTTTAGGGTTTTGTTATTTTTTTTATCTTTTTGAAATAAAAGACAAGCAATCATAAGATAGAGATGGAATCAAATACAATGTATTGCATTAGTGTCTATTACAATAATTTATGAAAGCATAAAAAGAGGTGGTGAGAGGAAATCTCCCGAATAGGCTGTTCGGCAAGACGACAGTGCCTGGTGGAAGCTTGAATGAAGGAGGTGAGGAGAGGATGATAGAGGTGAGATGTAGGAGGACGTTGGGTTAAGGAAAGCTTTGGCATGGCACTAGAATGGAGGTGAGAAGGTAGAGATGATTTGCTATCGGAATGGAGGTGGGAGGATGGTTCCATGCCGACCTATGAAGGGGGACGGGAAGTTGGAGGAGAATTTGGTGGGGCAGAGATTTGCTATACTAATAGGTACCTTGGGAGATTGAGAACAAGCTCTAATGGAGCATTGGTAGGCATGCTAGCGATTGGGAGAAGGTGGGAGTAGAGTAGGTAAAGATGGCTTGGAAGGGAGCAAGTGTAGGTCCTTTATAGTGGAGAACCTAAAAATTGGTAAAGGACCTTTAGCGACATCCAAACCGTTGCTGGAGACATTGCTATAGACAGCTCACATCCGCTCATTCCCTTAGCTGGCTTTGTTGGCTTGCAATGAAGTAGCGACGGTTGTAAGCATCGTTGTAGGTCAGCTCAGCTATCACTGAAAGCTGGCACCAACCAAGCACATGCCCGCACTGTGCTGCTGCCCATCATGCGGGCTGATCGTGCGGTGGCCTATTGGTGTGTGTGCTGGCGTGCACTGGTGCGTGCGTGCATGCACTGCGCTACCGCTACTGCTTGGCTAATTTGATGATTGGGGGGCCTGTAGGGATTCAAACCTACGCCCGTCCCTTGAGAACCGCTGTTCCCCCCAATGCGCTAGGTCATCCTTTGTGTCGTGAGGAGATCAGTGTAGACACTTCCCACCTGTTGGATCTTAATCCAACGGCTTGGATGATGAAGGGGTCAGCGGTGGCTGCTGGTCGGTGTTGGGCGGCTTGAATGGCACCACGTGATGCCATCTGGGCCATTCATCTTCTTCTTGTAGAGAGTACCACGGTGCTCAGATCGAGATGATTCCCATGATGCCAAACTGCGATCGTCACTCTAGATCCATCCGTATGGTCAGATTTTGCGTCTAAAACCCATATGGATTAGCATTGCCCACCTAGCCATATAAAATGCAGGAATTAATATACAAAACATTCAACTATCCTAAATGCCATGCAATGGATGTTATGCAACATTTATAAAGTGATATGCAATGCTAAGCCTAGGAACAATCATAAATCGGCAATTTAACATTAATTCATGCATGTTCATCATACCCCCATGCTTACTTTTTGCTAGTCCCTAGCAAAATTAACCTAAATGTTATGTATAAAAATAGAATCAGGGTTTGAGTATTTAGGCAAAATTCATTGATTGCTTTAAAAAATCTCAACCCCAAGATCTAATTACAAATCTCAGCAGTGGCTGGGTGCCTGCCAGAATGCAGACAGTCCAATCCCTCACCTTATTTGAGAAGAGAAGATAATTTTTTTTTCTTCTTTTCTATTTTTTTTGTACTTTTGGAGTTTGAGAGTTCCGAGAAAACTTTTTACGACTACCCGACCCACCCAAGACTTGAAAAGGACTGTAAGTGCTAAGCTTCTTGTGAAAATAGTCAAAGACTCACTAGACGACCGTTAAGATAGACTTCGGGCTTCTACGACTCTAGGTGATTTTTCCTAGAGGTTTATCTTTTCAATCGGTAGCTTTCTCCCTACTTCTTTTTTATGGGGTCAACACAAGGGCGAACCCAGTGTATATCTCCCTGGTTTATTCTACTTCCTCGCTTCTTCCATAAGTGTTTTGGGAATTATTATTCTTTTTTTTTTGTGAGCTGGGTTTTGGACAGCTGGTAGATGAGCTGTTACCACCGACAACTTACCAGCCATACTCGTGTGGCGAAGTGTCATTTTATTTTTTTTTTTATTTTCTCCTTTTTCTATTTTTTTTATTTTTTATGTAGGTGGCTTTCCTGGTCTAAGATTTACCTAAAGGCAGTACAATGAAAATGGTCTTGTGGATGGGCTCTGCACAACTAACCGATGAACTGTTATCACCAACAACTTGCTAGCCATACCACCCAAGTCAAAACATTAGCTACCCAATTTCCGTAAGAACCGTCGGAAAGCGAATCAGTGCAAATAGTGTGTAGATGCTTAGCCTTAAAATCCCCCCAAATCAGAGGGTGGGTTGATAAGTCGCATACTTATCATCCCAAATAATTTACCAAATTAAATTGAATTTTAATTAGCGAGGACTCGAGACTAAGTCCACATTCAAGTGGACACCCAGGCTAATTAAGCTCGAAGACCTTAAGAGTCTAAGTATTCAAGTCTCAAAGTATCAATTCGTAAAGTTTACAACTCCTAATGCCTAAGTTCTCGTCTCCTAATTCTATTTTTTTTTTATCTTTCACAAATTTTCATTTTTTTTAACAAGAATCAAATAACAGGAAATTAATTTTACAGCTAACAAAAAGGTTATAAAATATATTCACCCCCCATGCTTAGCTATTGCAATCTCCTCATTGTGAAAAAAAATGAAAGCATGCAGGAGAGTAGAAATGGAAGAATAGCACCTGGTTTCCGTAAGACTCTGGTCAGCTTGGAATAGTCTTTACATGTGCTAAGTTTAGTACCTTCAGCTGGGCGATGATCGGCCCGCGGTGGTCAAGGTAGGGTAAGAGCAACCTTGTCCGAGACAGGTTCAGGGAGCACCTAGTCAACAAGTGGTTTGAGACACTATCTGTTGACCTTGAAAATATTACCTGTCTTTGGGTCAGAGATTTCGACAGACCTGTTAGGGAAAATCCACTTAATAACGAATGGGCCGTCCCACTTAGACCTGAGTTTACAAGGGAAAAGCTTCAATCGAGAATCGAAAAGCCAGACCTTCCGGTTCGGCTCAAAGCTCCTACTTGAAATCATCAGGTCAGGGAGTGTTTTGGTCCTTGCCTTGTATGTTATGGCATTTTCATAAGCATCATTTTGAGGCTCCTCCAAGTCAGATAGTTGGAGTTTCCTGGTTTTCCCGGCCAACTCAAGGTCCACATTACACTTCTTGATGGCCCAAAATTCCTGGTGTTCAAGTTCTACAGGTAAGTGACATGCCTTACCAAACACCAGATGGAATAGAGACATACCGATAGGCATTTTGTACGCTGTACAGTAGGCCCAAAGAGCATCATCTAGCTTTTGGGTCCAATCCTTCCTATCAGGCCTAATGGTTTTCTGTAAAATGTTCTTGATCTCCCAATTAGAGACCTTGGCCTGTCCGTTCGTCTGAGGATGGTAAGGTGTGGAAATCCGATGGCTCACCCGTATTTCCCCAGTAAATTCCAAAATAGGGATTGAGTGAAATGTGTGCCACCATCACTGATAAGTGCCCTAGGAACCCCGAACTGACTGAAGATATTTCTCTTCACAAAATCGATGACCACCTTGTGGTCATTGGTCCAGGTTGGAATTGCCTCAATCCACTTCGACATGTATTCAACAGTGACCAGACTATGCTGGTGTCAAAATGAAGGAGGGAAGGGTCCCACAAAGTCGATGCCCCAAATGTCAAAAATTTCGATAGAAAGAATTGGGTTCATGGGAATCAGATGTCTCTTAGCCATGTTCCCGAGTGTCTGGCATCGAGTGCATGACTTAGAGAATTCTTGGGCATCCTTAAATAATGATGGCCAATAGAATCCGAATTGCAAAATTTTTGTGGCTGTCTTTTTCCCGAAAAAGTGTCCACCACACGTAGATGTGTTGCAGAACTCAAGTATGCTATGGAACTCTACTTCCGGGATGCATCAGCAAATAATCTAGTCTATGTCGATGTGGTACAGCTTAGGATCGTCCCAAAAATAGTATTTGGCCTCAGACACAAGTCTATCCCATTGCTGTTTGGTCCAATACTGGGGGATTTGACAAATAGTTAAATAATTGACAATATCCACAAACCAGGGGGTTCAGATACCCGAGACTGTTAGGATAGTCTCATCCAGGAAAGTATCAGAGATTGGGATATCCGGATAAGGAGAATCAATTAGGATTCTCGAGAGGTGATCTGCCACTGCATTTTGTGCCCCGGCTTTATCCCTAATTTCAAGATTGAACTCTTGAAGCAGTAGAATCTAGTGAAAAAGTTGGGGTTTGGCATCCTTTTTGGCCAAGAGATGTTTCAAGGGCAAGTGGTTGATATAGATGATGACACAAGAACCTATCAGATAAGCCCTAAATTTTCTAAAGAGAAAACTACGGCTAGTAATTCTTTTTTAGTAATGGTGTAGCTTCCTCTGGGCCTCATTTAGAGCCTTTCTAGTGTAGTAAAGCATAGAGGGATTTTTCTCAACCTTTTGAACAAAGACTGCCTCGACAGCATAATTAGATGCATCAGCCATAATCTCAAATGGGGTTGTCCAGACCGGTGGTTGCAATATCGTGGCATAGGTGACTGCCGTTTTCAATAAATCAAATGACTTACGACATGATTCATCAAACTCGAACTGCGTGTCTTTGGCCAGAAGGTTACTCAAGGGCCGAGCAACCTTCGAGAAAACCTTAATGAATCCTCTGTAAAAACCCACATGCCCAAGGAAAGAACGAATCTGTTTTACGGATGTGGGTAGAGGAAGTCTAGAGATAGCATCCACCTTAGCTCTATCAACTTCAATACCACGTCTAGAGACCACATGACCTAGGACAATGCCTTCCTGAGTCATAAAGTTACTCTTTTCCCTGCAAAAGACCAGTCATGTTTTGATGCATCTCTGAAGGTTCAATTCTAGGTTAGCCAGGCAAGACTCAAAAGAATCTTTGAAAATAGAGAAATCATCCATGAACACCTCAAGACAATTGTTGTCAACGTTTCGTGCGGATTTAAAGCGTATTATGTTGTAGTATAACCGACAAAACGTTCGAACAAATACAAAGTTTTATTACTCGAACAACTAGAGTATCCGAGGTCGAACACAGGGAGCAAATGGAACTTACCACTAAATCAAAATGTAATTGAACACTCTAATTTACTCAAAATGTCAATTCAGGTATGAATGTATGCGATTAAAAGGAGTTAGGGCAAGAAAATATGAAATTGGACGTCTGATCACAAGATCAGACGTCTTAAAAGCATTTCTCCTTTTCTTCTTGATTATTCTTCTTCTTCTGCTGCAGTCTCTGCTCTTTCTTTTCTTCTTCTGATCTCTGCAAAGTCCCCACTTGGCTTCTCTATGCCTTTTGCTTCTAGCTTGCTCTTTTCTTTCTTCTTCTGATCTCTGCAAAGTCTCCACTTGGCTTCTCTATGCCTTTGCTTCTGGCTTGCTCTTTTCTTTCTTCTCCTGCGAAGGCTTCTTTCTTGCTTCTTCTTCTCTGCCTTGTTTCTTCCTCTTCTATTCTTCTCTGCCGTTCCTTCTTCTTTCTTTCTTTTCCTTCTCGCGGCCAAGTCCTTCTCCTGCGTTCAGCCTGCCTGCACAGGAGCAAAACCTAACCCTTCTCCCTCTACCCGCGCATCTCTCTCTCTCAAGCAATTCACTCAAACCGCTCTCCCAGAGCCACAGCCATAATCGGGTCGCGGATCGTACCCGGGACCAGGCGCACCTGCAGGTGTGTGATGCGCGAGGAGTGCGTAGGTCTAGGTCGGGTCGGATCCGCCAGGTCCGCGTGGTCAGGCCGCGGATGAGGCGGGTGGGGTCAGTGAGGGACCTCACCCCTGTGCTTACTGAGGCGATAAGAGTAAAACACAAAAACAACTTATATGGTCCCTGAAGGTTGTAATCCCACGATGTGGGACTATCTGGTCTCACCTTCACGCGCGCCTGCAGAAGCCTCGTCGTGCGATTGCCCCACAGCTGCTGGCTCTGCTAGCGCTCCTTGGCTGGACTCGTTCACCTCGCGACACTCGCGCTAGTATGCAGCACCTGTAGCCTGGAAGACCGGGTGCCTGGAGCTTCGTGGGAGCTTCATCAGAGGTCGTCCATGGCGGCAGCGGCTCGAACCCTGTCATACACAAAACGTGCCTCTCGGCCAAATCAGAATAGCTAGAGACCTTCGCCGTGGCACGGCGAAGGCGGTGGGCAGTGCTGCAGGTTGCCTGTCGGCCTAGGCGTGCCCGCCTAGGTCAACCTGTGGCCGGAGACGGTGGGTTGTTCGGGGGGTGGTTATGGAGGTCTGGAGTGGCAGTTGTGGGGTGGAGCGAGTTCCTGGTGATGAGGCGGAGCTCACGAGGTGGTTGGCGAGCCGTGTGGAGTGGCGGAGTGGTGTGGGCGGCTCGCCGGAGTTCGGTCGGTGATGTGGAAGATGAGGGTGGTCAGCGTCGGTCGAGGGGTAATCAGATGAGATAACAGGGGGAAAAGAGAGGGGACAGGATGGAGAGGAGTTTAACCTAATTGTAAGGACGAAAGGGGACGGAAGGCGGACAGCAGTACTTGCTGTCGCCGGAGAAGATGACGCCCAGTGGGGGAGAACGGCGGCGACGACGGGGCTGAGGCGGCGTGCGCTGGTACTGCGCGACGCGGAGGGAGGTCAGGAAGCTAACTCTGCCACTGGTTTTGTGGCAGAGCGAAGAGGGAGGGGAGGGGGGCTCGCCGGAGCTAGCTGGGGCATTTGGCCGAGCAGGAGGAGAGGAATTGAAGGGGGAAACTCGGCCAAATCAAGCTCAGCCTCTTCGGTCGGAGTTGTGGGTTCTTATATAGGCGCTGGACTTGGTGTGCAGGGCGTGAAGGGCACGTAATTGCCTGCGGTTGGTCGCCGGAGATGGAAAGGAGTTAGGATACCCAAATCTCTCGTGCGTTCGCACGAGAGATTGGGTTCACACCAGGGATCGATATCGGTCTTAAATGGAAGGCAATTCTTCAGGGAATTCTCCTTCCATTTCTAGGAGGGAATCTCTGAGGGATTAGAGAGCAATCCCTCTCCGAACCTCGCCGGAGCTCGGTTCTGCCCTAGCAATGGCGGCAGGACCGGTTTGCAAAGGAGGCGAAGAACCTAGGGGGTTCTCTGCAACGGTATTCAAAAGATAGGGACCAATTTGTGATTTGGGTGTACTAAATTGCAAAGTAGGTCATGATGACCTCTCCTTAGGTCCAAATTTTGGTATAAACCTAATTTGGACCTAAGGAATCCAATGGAGAAGTTAGATTTCGGGTTTGACCTCGTTTGACTGGATATTTTGCGTAAAAACCCAAATTAGGTTAATTGAAGAGCTAGGACCCTAATCTAGGTCAAACTAGGTTCCAAAGGCCAAATTAAGTGTTCTAATCCCTAGAGTATGTTTTTCCATGATTTGTAGAGGGTTTACTTGCTTTTTGTTCTGACCGGAACCTTGTTAATTTAAGCGGGTCTGTTTTAGGGTTACCAGGTGTCTTTTAGTTCTTAGATTGCATACGAACCCATTTCTGATTGACTCAACCCACTTTTTATCTCATTTAGACCATTTGACCTATGTTTTGCCTCTGAGAAATCCTGTTTATCTACTGCAATGGTAAAATTGCAGTTTTAACCTTTATTTCATGTTTTCTTCTCAGAGCACTTGTTCCTTCAGTTAGGCCTTCTTCTAGGTTATGTAGGAGCTTTTATCTTCTTTATTGGGTCAAAATGAGCTAGTTATGGCTCATGATGAGGCTCTCATCATACCCCCATGCCTAGCTTTTGCTAGTCCCTTAGCAAAATTTCAAAGTTTTAACTTCCGTTCTAGACACTGATTGTTGTCAATAATGATAAGTGCTTCTCCTTTTTCTTTTGTGATTAGGTGGGAATGCCGACAATAGGCCTAGAGGTACTCAAGTACCAACCAAAATCCGGACCTGTTCCGCTTTAGCCTCAGTCTTCCGCAAAGGTTTCTACGGCCCACAGAACTTAACCTAGGGTTTGTTGGACTCCACGGTTAAAGCACCCGTGCTTGAGATATTTTTAGCCTAAGATCAGTTTGCAGTGCGTTTTTTTGTAAGAGAGAGATAGAAGATTTATTTGTTTGGAGAGCTTTTCTCTCTCTTTTCTTTTTTATTTCTAGCTACGGATTAGCTTCTCAACACGGTCTGTATCGGATTCCTCGTCCCCATCATCAATCCTCAAAGGTCCCTGGCTTTCGAGATTTCAAGATAATCCCGCCCATGGCAACCCCCGGAACCCTGGCTTTCGAGATTTCGAGATAATCCCGCCCATTGCGTTCCGTGGCCGAATTCAGACCCTGGCGATCGACATTTCGTGATAATGCCACCCATGGTATCTGAACCAGCAGAGTGCTTACATGCCCCCAGTAGGATATTTAAATATCCTAAGAGACAAGCACCGAGGAGATGATATGTTGTTACGCATCTTCGAGGGGAATTTCCCGCCTCTCCGCGCTGGGAACTCGTCCAAATCAACTTGTGTTGATTGGCCGCTCCTAATCTAGGTGACTTTTTCAGAATATTAAACGCTCTTGCATGTTTTGGATGTTTTATGCGCACTGAACCAGACTGTGTGTGAAATTGGGGTGCTTAGGTTACCGAATCCCGCAAACCGGAGGTCAGTTAACGAGGCTGAATACTTCCTAAGCCTTAGACCTAATACTTAAGCTTTGCATTTTCCTCAACCTCTTGAGGATTGTCCAGATTTTAACGGATACGTGAATTTTTAAGCAAAAAATCTAGCCCAAGAGGCCTAAGACCAGCGTTCCCGCTAATCTCTTGTTATATCTCCGTAGCACTTTTCTTTTCTTTTTCTTGACTCGGTCTAGAACTTCAGTTAACCCCTTAATCTTTTACTAATGACTTTTTCTTTTTCTTTTCCTTTTGTGCTCCTTTATTCATTTTTGCTCTTTTTCTCCTCCTTATGATTATATGGCTCACAACATTTCCTCCCTCCCCAATTTTTTTTGTTCTTTTTCGTAATTTTTCAATTTTTTTGTGTTTTTGACATATGTGAATTTTTTGTGAGAATCCTTCTGATTTTTTCTTGGTTTTGTATGTATGCACTTTATCACCCCCCCCATGCCTAAGTTTTGCAATGTCCTCATTGTAAACAGAGGGTGGGAATTAGTGTTGAGGTCAGGGGCTTAGAACAGGATATATCGGGTGGGTGAATGGGTCAGGAATGACTGATGCGAACGATCTTAAGCTCTGATACGTGTACCAGAGGTGGGATCAACTGTCTAAGGCTGAACTCAAGGTGCAATAGACGTGGAGTACAGACGACTAATCAAACGGGTCTCTATTTTTGAGATGACGGGTTGCCTCCCGTTAAGCGCTAAATTTAATGCCTTCAGCCGGGCGGAAAATGGGGTGGAGAGGGAGTGGTCAAATCAATGGAGTTTTGGAAAACAAGCACCTTGATTAAGAGCCTGGTTGGTCCAACCAGGTACTTGTTCAGATCAGTGGGCTGATGATGCAGCCCAAACCTAATAAGTCTGGTGGGTTGATAGATGTAGATTAGCAGATGTAGGACCCACCAAATGCAGTGATGTTCTGATAGATATGGAAGTGAAAACTCGAGTTCGGGCTCAGTCGAATCAGCCTGGTGGGGGTAGGGTTCCGAAAAATAATTAATGTAAGATGTGGAATCCCTACAGGGACGGTCAAAGGATGGAGGCTCCTGATTTGTGGTCTGATCAGTGTCCGATACCCGGTATAGATACGGAGTTGAATCATCTGCAATCGGCTCATTGAGAGGTGAATCAGAATAGAAATTGAGTCCGGTTGCGGGTCGAGGTGGGGAACGGGTTTTGATTGGTGCTGTATATGTGGAGCAGGTGGCTTCAAAGAAGATTGATATGTTATAATCAGGAGGCAGATTTTCTCCGATGTTATGGTCAGATTCGAGATCGTCGGAGAGTTTGCGAAAATCAAAGTTTGAATGAGATTCTAGATCATGAGTTCCACCATAGAATAAATCATATGTTGTATATTCAGCAGCCTGACTGGGATCTAGCCTAAATGTTAATTCCGAGCTTACAAAGGTGTCCCTATCTGGTAGAGGCCCAGATTCTAAGCTAGTATGGCAGACCCAATTGAAACCTTGCTCGTCCAACTCCTCGGTTTCTGTGTCGTAGATTGGCATGACTTCCGCAAAATCGATTCGTTCCTCTGAGGAGGTTGACGAGGGATATTCATCAAATCGAGGCCCAAAATCATATTCTTCATTAAAAGGTTGATCTTCTTCATATGGGGCCTTGAAATCTTCAATATAGGCTTCAGATCTAGGTTCTAGGCTTAGGATGTGGGTTGAATTACTAGAATTTAGGTCTGAATAACCTTCGAGGGCCACCTTATCAGAATAAGGGATGGAATTTACACCCGCGAGAGGTTCAGTTCTACTCTCATACTTGCAGGAGTCTTGGGATTCTAAAATGGGTTCATCATGGTCTTTTCCTGCATTTGGAGCTTCCCAACCTTCTTCAATATCAGGTGCATTATACTCCATCTGGGTTGGGAATCCACAACCATTTTGTGCCCTAAACCCGAGATCAGATTTATCCTCGATGTTGTCCCAAGATAGTTCATCCTCTGTTGGCAGTATGTACGGGTATTTCTGATCAATCACTTGTTTTATTAATCTCATTATCTCTTCCCGTTTTTCAAGACTATCTTGGTGTTGCTTCCAAAGTCGAGGATTTGTCATACATTGAAGGTATTCACTATTGTGCAGTTTTTCTATCTCAATGTATGCAGTAATGAGCAAGTCACGGGTTGATCCTTTGTTGGCTTCTGCTAATAGTACTTGGACACAAGTTATGACAAAGGTTGTGGTTGTTGGGACATCAACCTGAATGTTTCCTACTGTTGTTGAGGTTTCTTCATTTTCATAAAATCTCATGGCATCCTCAATCATTTTATCTCTCATGGATCGCCGGTATTCAGGTTTCTCGACTGGTAGTCCTAGGTGGTTCGGCTGCATATTTGGATCAGGTGGTGGAATCACGATCAGAGTTTGACTCAAGATGTGTTATGAAGCGATCAGATCTGAATAACGAGTCCCACTGAAAATGAGTGTGTGTGCTCTATAGAGAAAAGATGCAGGACTGGAGATGTTCTTGACCCAATCAAGACACCCAAAAGATGTTTGGATGACTATGGAGGTTTGGGGCGGATGAACCCCTGGATCCGAAGATCGTCCACCTGAGAATTACTTGGGCAGCCAGAGAGGGAGAGTCCCGCAAAGACCCCTACACAGTAGAGCGTCCCTACGGGTTACAGGGTTTCCCCCACCCGACCTCTCTTGTCACTGAGATTCCAGGTAAACCAGAATGGGGACCTTGACCTCTTAAGTCTATCACTTTTTATTTCAAAGGTGCTTTTAGGGTTCTCACTTGAACTTTAGATGTTTTTGGTATTGTGACCTAATTTAGAGGTTGGTTGACCCAAGGGGTCAACTTCACCTGACCTGTCCTATAGATGGCAGAATGATTCTAAGCTCGGGGCCTAGAGATCGCCCTGATTTGACTCCCAGGTTATTAGGTCAAAAGAAAAGTTTAAGATTCAAGTGATTTTAGAGCTCAATTTTAGGGTTTGTCTTATTTAACTTTCTTCAATCAAGGGCTTGGGTAGCACACTGATGCGGGAGGGTTTATTTCCTTTTACACAAGCATGTGTGACTAGCGCTTCAAGACCCTAATGTGGAAACCCTAATTTGGTTCTATTTCCAATCCTCTTTTTCTTTTTCAAAAGTTCTCTTTGGACTTATAAACAAGAAGTGTGTGGTCCGCCGAGATTAAGCGTTTATTTTCAATTAGGCACAAGAATTTGTGAGATGGAAAAAAAATCACTCCAACTTCAAGAATATTTGCAGAAATTTTCGCAAAATCAAGAAATGTTTTGCCTTAGAGATGGTGATTACTATATAAAGAAGGCAATTGATTCCTAACTTGATTTTCTTCCTTTTGTCTTTCAAAGATTAGGGGATGATTAAGGAAGAAAAGAAATTACCTGCCCTGGAGTGGTTGACTTGCGGGAGAGATTTTCTCATGAAGTACCTTCAAGATCACATCAAAGAAAAGTAGGGCAAGTTAGTGTTCAATATGATAAAAAGAATGTAGAGACTAGTGGTAAATTGTGCAGTGCTCCCCGGCAACGGCGCCAAAATGTTGTCAACGTTTCGTGCGGATTTAAAGCGTATTATGTTGTAGTATAACCGACAAAACGTTCGAACAAATACAAAGTTTTATTACTCGAACAACTAGAGTATCCGAGGTCGAACACAGGGAGCAAATGGAACTTACCAGTAAATCAAAATGTAATTGAACACTCTAATTTACTCAAAATGTCAATTCAGGTATGAATGTATGCGATTAAAAGGAGTTAGGGCAAGAAAATATGAAATTGGACGTCTGATCACAAGATCAGACGTCTTAAAAGCATTTCTCCTTTTCTTCTTGATTATTCTTCTTCTTCTGCTGCAGTCTTTGCTCTTTCTTTTCTTCTTCTGATCTCTGCAAAGTCTCCACTTGGCTTCTCTATGCCTTTTGCTTCTGGCTTGCTCTTTTCTTTCTTCTTCTGATCTCTGCAAAGTCTCCACTTGGCTTCTCTATGCCTTTGCTTCTGGCTTGCTCTTTTCTTTCTTCTCCTGCGAAGGCTTCTTTCTTGCTTCTTCTTCTCTGCCTTGTTTCTTCCTCTTCTATTCTTCTCTGCCGTTCCTTCTTCTTTCTTTCTTTTCCTTCTCGCGGCCAAGTCCTTCTCCTGCGTTCAGCCTGCCTGCACAGGAGCAAAACCTAACCCTTCTCCCTCTACTCGCGCATCTCTCTCTCTCAAGCAATTCACTCAAACCGCTCTCCCAGAGCCACAGCCATAATTGGGTCGCGGATCGTACCCGGGACCAGGCGCACCTGCAGGTGTGTGATGCGCGAGGAGTGCGTAGGTCTAGGTCGGGTCGGATCCGCCAGGTCCGCGTGGTCAGGCCGCGGATGAGGCGGGTGGGGTCAGTGAGGGACCTCACCCCTGTGCTTACTGAGGCGATAAGAGTAAAACACAAAAACAACTTATATGGTCCCTGAAGGTTGTAATCCCACGATGTGGGACTATCTGGTCTCACCTTCACGCGCGCCTGCAGAAGCCTCGTCGTGCGATTGCCCCGCAGCTGCTGGCTCTGCTAGCGCTCCTTGGCTGGACTCGTTCACCTCGCGACACTCGCGCTAGTATGCAGCACCTGTAGCCTGGAAGACCGGGTGCCTGGAGCTTCGTGGGAGCTTCATCAGAGGTCGTCCATGGCGGCAGCGGCTCGAACCCTGTCATACACAAAACGTGCCTCTCGGCCAAATCAGAATAGCTAGAGACCTTCGCCGTGGCACGGCGAAGGCGGTGGGCAGTGCTGCAGGTTGCCTGTCGGCCTAGGCGTGCCCGCCTAGGTCAACCTGTGGCCGGAGACGGTGGGTTGTTCGGGGGGTGGTTATGGAGGTCTGGAGTGGCAGTTGTGGGGTGGAGCGAGTTCCTGGTGATGAGGCGGAGCTCACGAGGTGGTTGGCGAGCCGTGTGGAGTGGCGGAGTGGTGTGGGCGGCTCGCCGGAGTTCGGTCGGTGATGTGGAAGATGAGGGTGGTCAGCGTCGGTCGAGGGGTAATCAGATGAGATAACAGGGGGAAAAGAGAGGGGACAGGATGGAGAGGAGTTCTAACCTAATTGTAAGGATGAAAGGGGACGGAAGGCGGACAGCAGTACTTGCTGTCGCCGGAGAAGATGACGCCCAGTGGGGGAGAACGGCGGCGACGACGGGGCTGAGGCGGCGTGCGCTGGTACTGCGCGACGCGGAGGGAGGTCAGGAAGCTAACTCTGCCACTGGTTTTGTGGCAGAGCGAAGAGGGAGGGGAGGGGGGCTCGCCGGAGCTAGCTGGGGCATTTGGCCGAGCAGGAGGAGAGGAATTGAAGGGGGAAACTCGGCCAAATCAAGCTCAGCCTCTTCGGCCGGAGTTGTGGGTTCTTATATAGGCGCTGGACTTGGTGTGCAGGGCGTGAAGGGCACGTAATTGCCTGCGGTTGGTCGCCGGAGATGGAAAGGAGTTAGGATACCCAAATCTCTCGTGCGTTCGCACGAGAGATTGGGTTCACACCAGGGATCGATATCGGTCTTAAATGGAAGGCAATTCTTCAGGGAATTCTCCTTCCATTTCTGGGAGGGAATCTCTGAGGGATTAGAGAGCAATCCCTCTCCGAACCTCGCCGGAGCTCGGTTCTGCCCTAGCAATGGCGGCAGGACCGGTTTGCAAAGGAGGCGAAGAACCTAGGGGGTTCTCTGCAACGGTATTCAAAAGATAGGGACCAATTTGTGATTTGGGTGTACTAAATTGCAAAGTAGGTCAAGATGACCTCTCCTTAGGTCCAAATTTTGGTATAAACCTAATTTGGACCTAAGGAATCCAATGGAGAAGTTAGATTTCAGGTTTGACCTCGTTTGACTGGATATTTTGGGTAAAAACCCAAATTAGGTTAATTGAAGAGCTAGGACCCTAATCTAGGTCAAACTAGGTTCCAAAGGCCAAACTAAGTGTTCTAATCCCTAGAGTATGTTTTTCCATGATTTGTAGAGGGTTTACTTGCTTTTTGTTCTGACTGGAACCTTGTTAATTTAAGCGGGTCTGTTTTAGGGTTACCAAGTGTCTTTTAGTTCTTAGATTGCATACGAACCCATTTCTGATTGACTCAACCCACTTTTTATCTCATTTAGACCATTTGACCTATGTTTTGCCTCTGAGAAATCCTGTTTATCTACTGCAATGGTAAAATTGCAGTTTTAACCTTTATTTCATGTTTTCTTCTCAGAGCACTTGTTCCTTCAGTTAGGCCTTCTTCTAGGTTATGTAGGAGCTTTTATCTTCTTTATTGGGTCAAAATGAGCTAGTTATGGCTCATGATGAGGCTCTCATCAACAATCTCCCACCATGTCAGAATAGATGGCCAACATGCACCTTTGAAAAGTCATAGGCACATTGCAAAGCCCGAACGGCATTCTACAGAAAGCAAAGGCTCCGTAGGGACTTGTGAAAGTTGTTTTTTCCTAGCCTTCAGGATGGATAGGGACTTGGTTATATCCTAAATAGCCAGCCAGGAAGCAAAAATATTTTTACCCAACTAACCTTTTGAGGATTTGATTGATGAAAGGAAAGGGAAAGTGATCCTTTTTTGTGTTTATGTTTAGCTTCCTATAGTCAATACAGACTCTCCAAGCAGAAGCTGAATGAGTGGTGAAGGTCTCCCCATTCTCATTAGTCATAATGGTTATTCCCACCTTCTTGGGTACAATCTGATTGGGGCTAACCCACGGACTATCCGAGTTTGGGTAAATAATCCTAGCATCGAGCCATTTGATTATCTCCTTCTTGACCACTTCTCACATATTTGGGTTTAATCTCCTTTGCATTTTGTGAGAAGGGCAGGATCCATTTTCCATGAAAATACGATGATTACAATAAGATGCTTGATCCCCCTAAGGTCGTGGATGGTCCAACCAGTTGCCTCCTTGTAGTTCTTAAGGACCTTAATTAACCTCGATTGTTGCTCCGTAGTCAAATCAGCACTAATAATTATAGCGAGAGTGTTTTCAGGTGCTAAGAACTCATATTTCAAATTTTTGGGCAGTGGTTTTAATTTCGACTGTGGTGGGTTTAGAATAGAAGGGAGGATGCTGATGAAGATTCATCAGGATGATCCAGTGGAAGAGGCTGGGAATGAACAAAATCAACAATCTCTTCAGAATGTGGCAGGTCTACCATGGAGGGTTGTGGGTTGGGTTTGCTAAAGCTGGTGGAGTCCTCGAGTGCACTGATTATCATAATGTCTCAAGATCCTAATCCTCGAGCTCCTCAATGAATCCACAATCCTCAAATCCTCATATCACCTTAAAAATATCCTGAGTTAATTTCTTATCCCCAAAGGCTATCTCCATACTACTACCTTCACAGTTTATGTTGGCCCTGGCAGTAGCTAGGAATAGACACCCTAGAATGATGGGTGTGTTCCTCAAGCCATTAGGTACATCCATGTCGAGGATGAGGAAATCTACAGGAAAATAGAAATCCTTGACCTTGACAATTACGTCCTCAATAACGCCTCTCAGTGTGGTGACCAATCGGTCTGCTAATTGTAGTGTTACTAACGTTGGCCTGAGTTCACCTAACCCAAACCACTCATAAAGAGAAGTCGGGATTAGGTTGATGGATGCACCTATATCTAATAATTCCCTATAAAAATTGTACTCCCCAATAATGCATGAGATCAAGGGGGCACCTGGATCTTTCTTCTTTTGAGGAAGGTGATGCAGGATCACAGAACTTGCCTGCTCAAAGAGAATCACCTTCCTCAGAGTGGGTTCTCTCGGCTTGCGCTTTTGGGTACATAGTTCTTTCAAGAATTTAGCGTAAGCCGAGATATGCTTAATAGCATCGAGGAGTGGAATATTTATCTTTACACTCTTGAATAAATTCAGGAGCTCCTCCTTGCTGTCCATGGTCTTCTTCTTCCAAGTTTTCAATAGGGCCTCCAGGAACGGGATGTGGGTGGTATTTTCAATTTCTAGTTCCTGCACCTTATTGTCATCTTCAACCTCCTCCTTCTCTTTCTCAAGCTCCCCAGGGTTTTGACTTCTAGAAGGTAATTCAGGGTTCTGGGTCTGCTTCCCACTTCTCAAGGTGACAGAGTTTGCAGAGGCATAAGTGTTTGGGTTTTGAGGTGGATTAGTGAAGATTGGAGGGCCTTGGTTGGTCAAGTAACCAAAAGAAGAAGATGTGGGGCCCTACTCAACCACCTAAGCATGTGCGTGTTGGTCCTTTTGATTTCCGTACCCTTAGGCTCTATTGCCCTGATTTTGCACGTTATGCTGGTTGGGTACGAGTTGAGATGGTAGGGATCCAGGTTGTCAGGTGTTAGCAATTAACCCAAATTGCAAGTTATCCAAGGATGTCTTCATTTGTTGCATTAGCTAAGGCATGGACCCTTGCATTTCCACCATCTACTGGTTTAAATTAGCCTACCCTGGGATTCTTGGGCATTCCAAGATGGCTGATTAACCGGTCTCAGGGGCAACTGGCTGTATACTTGACCCTGACCCATAGGTTTTTGAGATGCATAGTTGCTGGGTCGAGATTGGATCTATTGCCCCAGATTTTTCCAGGAGAAGTTAGGGTGGTTCATCCATCCTGAGTTAAAAGTGTTGGAATACGTGTTGGACCTAACATTCTCCTGCATTGCATATGCATCCTCAAAAAATGAGGATGAAGAGAAGGAAGGATCAAAGAAACTAGGATCAAAGGCCCCAGTTTGGAACCCATATGGTTCCGAGAAATCCTGGCTCACAGGTTGAGCCAAATCGAGTTGGTTCAAGAATTCCCGCCCTGTGGGAGCATGTGAGAAATGGAATCCTGAATCTAGGATTAAGTGGGCAAAGAAGTTTTTCCTGAATTCCCAGACATCCATTCTTCCATTCTCTTAGCAACCAAGTCCATTTTATCTATTTTATTACAAATTAATTCCATGTCAAATGAATGAGAATCATGGATCTCATTAGCACTTAACTTAGGTTGTTGGGACCGGTTGTATGCATCCATGGAGGCATGATTAATTGAGTTCTCCTTCATTTCCTCAAATAGGTCATGTGCACCATTTGCATCCCTGTTGAGGAAATTGCCTCCGCAAGAAGAGTCCACGTGATTATAGAGTTGCTCAACCAACCTGTGATAGAAAATCTACATGAGTAGCCATTTCGGCACCTCGTGGTGTGGACACTTTTTCAAAAGTTCTTCGAATTGCTCCTAGGCAACATGAAACAGTTCCCCTGGCCACTGTGTGAAAGTGGTAATTGCCCATCGTAAGGCATTGGTCCTTCTGATAGGGAAGAATTTCTTGAAGAAAGCCGATTTAAGGGCAGCCCAAGTTTCAATCAACCTTCCTATAGTCCGGTGCCAATGTACAACCTTATCCTTGAGAGAGTGGGGGAAAAGCCTCGTGATCATTTTCTCTTCGTTGGCATTCCTTGCTCTGGTGGTCGAAACCAAAGTGGACAGATCCTCCAAGTGCTGGAATGGGTCCTTTGAGCCAAGCACATGGAAATGCTTAATCAAACTTAAGACTTGGGGCTTGATTTCTATGTCTCCGGTGGGAATCATGACGCCGGGATGTTTCCCATAGTTTGAAGGATCGTAAAAATCGTTCATGGGCCGAGCACCCTAGCCATGCATATGTTGGAACCATTTCTGCATCTGCTGCAATTCTTCCAACTACCTCTGAATCAGCTCCTGCTGGTTTGGAGGCAGGGGAGGTAGTCGTTGATCAGCCATGGGATCTGATTGGCTACAGCTCAACCTCTGCCTCATAGAATTATCTAAAGGTCCTTCTAAACTAGGGTTCAATGACCTCCTAGAAGGACGGGGAAAAGAGGGAACCCTGTAGCACAAAAATTCAAGCCTATCCTTAGATGGGGTAGCCTAAGGTCTACTGACTCTCAGAATCTATCCTAAGATTATGGATGATTTACTCTACTTATGTCCTAGAAATCCAACCAATTAGAAGGGGGAATTGGGGAGAAGGTTCTTCCTTTGGCTTGCACCTCCGGTTCCTAGTGTACCCCACAGCCACGATCGTTTGATGCTACACCCCTAGCTAGACATCAGATTGACTAGTATAAGTAGGTTAATCGTGAATAATCTCAATCTGGATCCCAACGAGCGAATGAATCCTTAGGGCCAACGTCTAATTGATTTTATTTAGGTTTGGGAAATTGGTGCTCTGGAATGTGATGGGCCCTTAATGGGTTGTGCCCTTAATGATTTATTTGAGAACGTGTAAATGTACACAACCAAGAGGTTTTCAAGCAAGATTATTAATGATGAGGTGAGTTTTAGGGTTCGAATCTTGCTTAATATCTTTTAGGATACAAATATTAGGTGTTTTCAACCAAGTTTTGTGAGGCAAACCAGGTTCATTTTTGAAAGCATGTGTTCAAGTATTTTCCTTTAGAAATCAAGAAAAATATGGAGTGCCTGGCTTGACCTAGTTGCTGAATCCTATGGGGCAACTAGAAAATGAACATGTTTTAGATTAGGTGGTACGACCCAAATAATTCAATCAATCGGCTCAAATGCACCACCGATTAAGGCACACAAACAGGTGGTTAACGTAATATGATTTCTACTCTTTTATGTGTTGAATTCGTGTATCGGGTCCACAGGTCCAAAACCCGGTTGAGTAGATGAAAATCAAGTCCGATTACGTGCCACAAATGTGGGTGTATAGAGTGTGTATATTGATTCATCCCATAGAAAGTATCTTGTTTTTTTTTTTAAAATGCAGGGGTGAGGTGGATGAAGGTTGCAAACAAGACAAACAATTCTATCCTAGGGTTTATGCAAACACCTAAGTGGACTAGGTCTTAGTTATGAGTGTGGCAAAATGAACTAGTGGGGGGGAATGTGGGGGACACTTACAGAGTACTCTACCTACAGTTTACTCTGATCTACCTCACTTGGATCTCCATGCTAGGCTACCTGCAAGACAGTAGATCAAAGACAAGTAGGGTTAGTGCTATGTAAATGCAAAGAAATGCAATAAAAAATAAAGTAAATTCTATAGCCTCCCTGGCAACGGCGCCAAAATGGTTGGGCTCATTTCACTTGTTAGAAATCGAGGTTATAAGTAACCCGTTGTCGTAGTTGCAAAACACGTTGATCAGATAAAATTTATTTCCAAACTCCAAGGGACTACCGAGTCAAACACAGGGAGGCAACGGTTACCTTAAGTGAAAACCACACTTCATTTTGGTTCTTTTTGGTATTTTAGGGTTTTGTTATTCTTTTTGTGTTTTTGAAATAAAATACAACCAATCACAAGATAAAGATGGAATCAAATATGATGTATTGCATTAATGTCTACTACAATAATCTATGAAAGCATAAATAGAGAGGGAGGTGAGAGAAAATCTACCAAATCGACTTTTTGGCGAGACGATGGTGCCTGGCGAAAGCTCGGATGAAGGAGGTGAGGAGCGGGACGATGGAGGTGAGATGCTGGAGGATGTTGGGTTGAGGAAAGCTTCGATGCAGCTCTGGAATGGAGGTGAGAAGACGGAGATGATCTGCTATCAAAATGGAGGTGGGAGGATGGCTCCAAGGTGACCTATGAAGGGGGATGGGAAGTTGGAGGAGTATTTGGTGGGGTAGAGGTTTACTATACTAATAGGTGCCTTGGGAGCTTGAGAACCAGCTCTAATGGAGCCTTGGTAGGCTTGTTAGAGCTTGGGAGTAGGTTGGAGTAGAGTAAGTAGAGATGGCTTGGAAGGGAAGGGGTGTAGGACCTTTTATAGTGGAGGAGAAGAGGCTAAAAATGGTTAAAGGACCTTTACCAACTTCAAAACTGTCACTGGAAACGTTGCTGTAGATTGCTCACATCCGCTCACGCCCTAAGCTGGCTTTGCTGGCTTGCAATGAAGTAGCGACAGTTGTAAGCATCGATGTAGGTTAGCCTAGCTATCACTGAAAGCTGGCAGCAACCACCCATGTGCTCGTGCTGCAGTGCTACCCATCACGTGCGTTAATCGCACGGTGACCTACTGGTGTGCGTGCTGGCGGTTGCTTGGATTCGAACCTAGCCCCTCCCTTGAGAACTGCCGTTCCCACCAATATGCTAGATCGTCCTTTGTGTCCTGAGGAGGAGCTTGGTGTAGACGCTTCCCAACTATTGGATATTGATCCAATGGCTAGGATTTAAGGGTGCGGATGATGAAGGGAGTGGGCGGTGGCTGCTGGCCGGTGTTGGGTGGCCTGGATGGCACCATGTGGTACCATCTGGGCCATCCATCTTCTTCTTCTTATAGAGGGTGCCACAGTGCTCAGATCGAGATGATTCCCGCAATGCCGAACTGCGATCATCGCTCTGGATCCATACATACAGTCGGATTTTCCATCTGAAACCCGTAAGGATGTCGCATTTCCCCCTAGCCATATAAAATGAAGGAATTAGTATACAAAACATACAACTATCCTAAATGCCATGCAATGGATGTTATGCAATATTTATAACATGATATGCAATGCTAAGCCTAGGAACTATCATAAATAAGCAATTTATCATGAATTTATGTGTGTTCATCACTAATTGCTCACCACATTGCCATTAGCGCACACAATCTTCCCTTCGTCCCAACTGTTGGATATCAATTCGATGACTCAGATGTCACCTCCCTATGCTTGCCTGCTATCAAGAGGTGCTCTTTGATCGATCCTCGACCATTGGATCTCAATTCAACGGTCCGCATTTGACCTCAATAGTAGCAGCACAACAGAGAGCGCACGATACTCCCACAAAAGGAACATGGGACAATCAGCAATCTGTGTTGGGAGCACGGATTAAATTCCACCACTTGATCATGAGCAAACAGATGTGATAGCACCATGTCATGCCACGTTTGATGGAGCGCACTCAATGCAACTCCTACGTGTGATCTCGGCTGTGCAATTACCATCATACGGCTCAGGTGGTGCCACGTGGCAATGTGGATCTTTGTGAGTGATGTACGCATGATCTCACGCGTGTGGGATGCATTCTCATGTGCGTGGCTTCATGAAATCTAAGCCTGATGAGTTCATATTTTATTATATAATTTATGACTTATGATAGTTTGAGGGTAGTCTAGGTCTAATTACATTACATTAAGTTAGGTTAGTCATATTGTAACATATTGTAAAAATTTCATTTTTTAGGTTTTAAATTATAATTTTCATATTATTTATATTTGGTGCCTTCATGATATTTGATTACATGTTTCTAGGTACCAATTCTGTAATTAACTATGGCTCTCGAATAATGCAGATTCTGATTGAGCTCATCTGTGTCAATGTGGTTGAACCTATTTCCTATATATTAGATAATCAATCCCTATCCACCAAATAATCCATGCACGTCAAGTTAATTTTCCCATATAATTATGTCATGCACCCCTATACTCAACATCGCCATATAACCTGTCCCACACAATAACAATTTGCACCTACACTGACGGTTAATAACAATCAGTATAAGTCAAAATTACTGTCGCTGTAGGTCGAATGAGTTATTCTGATGGTCATTTGAGCTACTCTCATAGGAGGCGTCGCTGTAAGGTATACTGAGGGTTAAAACTGTCGGTGTTGTACCTAAAGCTACAGCGATAATCGTGTTTCCAAGAGCATTTGATCTTGCCAACAGAGACACTTATGACTGTCGGTATAGACCTATAGTACTAACAAAAGCCTTTACAAATGTAATGCAAAAGTCTTTACCAAGGAAAAAATCATTGCTAAAACCATCACTATAGATAAACAGGTTATCCCCTTTTGTGATACATACATTAACACTTATATCCATTAATGCTACCGTCAATGTAAGTCATTGGTGAATATAAAAGAATACATCCCTAGTGCATCATCATTGAGATGTCCCTGAATTTAATATTTAATTTTTTATTACATATCATGCATAAATGGAACTTCCTCCTCTTATGAGATCAACTAAGCATGCAAATAAACAATTAGAGTTACGAATCATTTAATCCAAAAATGACATTTTGGAAACATCAAGCATTAATAACAAAGAAAAAGGATTTTAATCATCAACAAATATTTCCTTTAAGTTGAAGTGCATAAGTTTCATGAGTACCATCTATACAAAAATTTTGCAAACACAAACTATTGTCTAAAATGATATATACAACAAAATATGGAAAAATAATTCTTTACTTCAAGCAATCCTCAAATCACCAACTACCATGAATGTCACTAATCTTCTAATTTCCTAAGAAAAAAGTCAAAATTATCATTATTAAAAGTACTCATAAAAAGGATAAAGAAAAAGATAATTACCAAATAAAATAGAAGTCAAGTAAAAAACAAATAATGGTATATACATAGACCGATATCATAGATCATCTTGATTTATATTCATAAACCAAATTTATATCATTGATATGCGCATAATGTTTATCAATAGACCAAATTTATAGGTATGCGCAAAATCATTAGAAATCGAATTTACGTTGGCAGAAAGAAAATAACTTCATATCATTGCAATGGAAGCTAATGCTAACTTCATGGAAAATTAATACTAGAAAATCACATGGCCAGCTACCTACTGTAGTTCATTAAAAGAAAGTATAGCCAACAAGATGATTTGTGGAACCTTTACCAAAATGGAAGCAACTAATGTATCTACACTGTTATTGAAATCTAGTATAAAAGCACTTGATCATAAAAGTCATAATCGAAATTAGGTATGACTCAACATTATGAACATAATACTCCATTGGAAGTGTCATGCCCTGCTAACCCTCTAATGTTTTAGGAGTCGATTAGTGGGTGCAACATATTGAAATAACCAACACTAACAATAAGAGGGTTAGCATACATCGATAAAGTCGTATTGCAATGAGAGGTGGATAAAGTCATAAATGACTATGGTGCAAAGTTACAAAAGCTAATGACTATATAAAAAGAAACTGATCTTGGTTCACTAGAGCTATTGATAAGGAAATTTTGTTGTCTATTTAGTGGTGTTATTTACTACCTATCAAAAAAGAACATATTACCGCTAGTCGTAAAATGCGATCCATCTCCAAATATAAGTTAAACATGGTGCATCCTTGTTTAGGATGCTTCTTAAGTGAAAGCAAGCCTATAGCATGCACCATGTCATATGTCCTTGGATATGTAGGAAAAGCTTCACACCTAATAAGAAATGAGACTTTGTTATTGTAGCATAAACATTTTAGAATCATGTAACAACCACTCACATACCACAAGCATTGTAGATAGATGTAATGTAGAGTAGCCATCTCAAGTAACATAAAATTTTTTTGTGACACAATGTTAATGACTTAAACATGTTATAAAATTTTCATACGACATATAGATACTAATATGTGTGGGCATGTGGAAAGATAAATGGAAAACCACACATGCATTCAACCATAAGATACAAGTGTGAGTGGCAAAAAACCAGTTATTTAGATAATTTACATGCACTACAAAGTGATGGCTAGTGAATAAAATTTTAATGAAGGGTGACATTCTTAATTCTTGCCAATCATGTTGCACACTAATAAATCCCCGTCCAATATTAGTGGAAGGTAATTTGGACTAGTTGTAGGCACTACGTTCATCACCCAAATAGCTTTTCCATATTCACATAATGCAGCATTAAAACCATTGTAACAGGCATTCATATCTAGCACATTTCTCAACATGTTGAAAGGCAGGGATGGATCCGCATCTCCTAGCCTTTTAGGGTGATAAAAAATAATTAGAGGTGAACGAAGAGACCAGTAATTGGGAACAACTGACTTCCAATAGATTGCATCTTCTGACAGAACATCTTCATACAAACCTACATGGAAAAATAAACAAACACTTGTAAGGAAATGTGAATTAGGAAATGTGAGTTCAGAAGAGCTCGATGTTGACCTAGATGGCCAAGGAGTCTGGCTTTCAATGCGCATCCAACGTCAACTTCGAGTTCCACCAATGCATGATTGAAGAAGCTAACAATGTGGAGAATCAACATCCTGGCCCTTGCTATAGAACTCAAGGCCAGGATTTTTATTAAAAAAAGGAAATGGAGGTTAGGATTGGCCATAGATGTTCAAGGTCTATTGTACATAGTTTTCTAAGTTATGAACATTTAGACAATGAAATGCAGTCATAATGGTCCCTTACCGTACATCATACCACTTCTTGCTATGAGTCTTCCTCCAAAAAACTATCTCATCTTGTTCTAATAAGAGCTCCCAGCAAACTTCTCAGAAAATTCTCAAAGAGATGTCGACCTTTTATGGTTCTCCTTGGTATGTAGAGATCGCAGATTGATCAAAGATGAAGACCAAACAAAGTATCCGCTTGGTCTCAAAAGTCTATCCATTTCAACCAATAATGCACCATCTGCATGAATAATGTCAGTCAAAAATTGCAAAGATGTTTATTAGAAATTTTAAATGCAAGAACAAAAATAAAGTAATATTATTCCTAAAAAATAAGTGTCATCCAATATTTTTTTATATATACATGCAATTTCTTGTTCAGTCACATTTGAAATTGAAAGATGAAAAGTGATCTATATAACTCATTCAATTAAGTTATAAAACTAGTTTGCAAGCTTAGATGTCATAGAGTAAGTACCTAATTTATCATACTTGTAATGCAAAATTGGGATTAAACTAAGTTGGCCATTACGACAACAAAGTAGTTAGTTTCTAGGAAAGTAATGTTTATTAGTGACAACTTCGCCTTAATGCAAAAGTCCAAGTCAATCAAGGATTTTCATAACAAGCATTCAATTCAAATGGGTATATGTTTCCTATTTGAAAAGAGAATTTTTATTTACCAACATAGAGACAATGGATACAGCACTTCCTCTTTGTTCTAAAGTTTAAATGCCCACTATTATCTTACACCCAAAGTTGAATCTTAAAGGGAAAAAGGAAAAACAAAAATAGAAAGAAAGAAACAATAAAATGTCCAACAGCTATAACTTTTGCAATTCCTAAGCTAATCAAGACTCCAGGCAGGCATTCACACAAGATAGTCAACAACCTATCCAATCAGAAGTCTTTACCACCCTCTCTAGATTAATAATTGTAGGTTCTCTTGCCATCCATCATGTCAAGCTACATAAGTTACACCAACCATCTTTTCAATCGATATCGAGGGAGTTAGGTCTTAGGTCTTTTGTATTTTCCTCCTTATACAACCAAGTCTCCTGGCTTTTCCCTCTCCTCTAACCAAGCATACTCATCACTCTTTCTAGGAAGGTCATCTATATCAACTGAAACAACATAGATTCAATTTATGAACCCCTTTGAAATAGCAATGTAAACTGTGGCAATTCCCTTATTAGGTCAAGCAATCAAAATTATGCACTGTAAGAGTTTAAGATAGACTCGAAAATAGAATCGCTCAAGAAAATAATAACACTTAATATCAAATGACGTATGAATATGCAAGTATATGGATATGTAGTCATATTTCCATATTAAATCTGATATGGCTAAGGACAAGTTTTCAAATCCACTAT
Source organism: Thalassia testudinum (assembly GCA_037157565.1). Taxonomy (NCBI): domain Eukaryota; kingdom Viridiplantae; phylum Streptophyta; class Magnoliopsida; order Alismatales; family Hydrocharitaceae; genus Thalassia; species Thalassia testudinum. The sequence goes on from JAZHRO010000063.1 coordinate 20,528,715, forward strand.
TATTATTTATATACATTTGCATAATACATGGAGAACTATAGCTATATATGTCAATGTACTTTCGGCAGATATTTCATTATAGATACCTTCAATTATAACTTTTTATTCATGATCCCTTTTATTTTTTTTATTAGATAAAATATCTTTAATTACACTTTTTCATTCATGATCCATTTAACAAACATGAGAGCCCAAGAAACTCTTGGCAAATAAGGCCCCTTTGTGCCAAGTACCCTTCGTATATATTTCTATTAGTTAGGGACCCTTCATGTCATAAGTAATTACCTTTTGCATAAATCTTTAACTGTTAGACAAACAAATGAGAAGCCATTATGCCTTGGTTAAGTATTCTTTGTATAGAATTTTATGTGTTAGACAGGCTTACCCATGGGTTTGATTTATAATCCATTAATTTGTGTATCTAATGTAGCTTCACAAATACATGATTTAATGGAAAGAAAGATGCTCAAGAAGATTTTAAAGACTCCAAAGAAAACACCTCAAGAATGCACTTGACAATACTTTCTATATGGACACAAATTAAGCAGAAACTGGAATGCACTTGCACATCTATGAATAGTTGGTATTTGCCCCAAGTGAATCTACATGAACAGTTGGGAAAAAATACACACATTCCCTTGATGGAGGACAAATAATCAAATGACTAAATCCCCAATCCTCTGTCTTGAGTCGGAGCTTGTAAATCTAGCTTAGAGCAAATGGGAGAGCTCATTTGATCATGGATCTGATCGAAGGATCAACAAGAAAGAATGATAGCGAGAAATATAGTGAAAGAGATCTAATTGAGTTGGAGAGATAAATAGGTAGCAATCTGATGCACTTTTTTATCAGGGTCACAACTGTGAAAGACCAAAATCTAATGCAAAAATGATCACAAAATTGTCAAAAAATAGTGTGGAAAGGATGTAAATTGCAAGTGCTCCTGTAGGGCATTGCCAAGAAAAGGTGTTAAGATGGAAAAGCCAAAATAAATAAGTAGCAATCTTAAACAAAAACACTTACACTACATATCATACCTTAAAGAGAACATGAAAGAAGCAGGTCTTGGGATTGGCATAATTCTTCCCTATTGCCACCATTAGCCACTAGATTATGCCTTGCAAAATATAGAGATTCAAAGTAGAACTTTGCCTACAAAACTAAATAATTAGAAATTAATGCTGCTAGATCTAAAATTGGAAAATCAAGCTACCCGAATATTGCACCTTATCATATAGAGCATGTGTTTAAACCCTATTTCTAGTTGCAACTTATATATTTTAAACCCTATAAGCATGGACATTCTTGTGAACAAGAAAATAAGGACTCCATCCTATTTAGCTAATACCATAGGCATGGTCGTTTATCTCCAAAAAATGTAAAATTGTGATCTGATTACTCATAGCAAGCAACTTATGAATAAACTTGGTTTAAGATATTGGGCATTTAGGTAACGTTATACCTCAGAGTATTTTGCAAGTAAGCATACACATCGAATTAGGAGATCCATTTGTGAAAAATTCCCTTCTCAATCCTATGTGGAGCATGCAAGATGCTTATATGCATTGTCCCAAGGATCTTCTTAAGTTGTTGACCACAGGTAGTCCCCATTGCATCTGGCAGCAATCTAGTCACCTATATCATTAAAGAAAAGACATTCAGTTAAAGAAGAATTTAGCTTGTTTATTTCCACTAATATAACCCAACATCAAGATTACTAGAAAACAAACATTCCCAAGAGTAGCGTACTTCTTATGATTGCAACCTTGAAATAACAAAGGAAAAAGCCCATTGGATAGACATCTGACAAAATCAAATGCTAAGGCCAAATAATAGCAAGTTTCCAACACAAAATAGCTACAAAACAATCACATGAACCATACATGCAGGCATTCGGCACCAATCGACCAGCAACCAACAAACAAATTTGGTTTCAGAACTTGAAAACAAATAATAAATTCTAAAACCATTTAACCAAAAGTCTAAAATGATTGAATGAAGAATTGGTTCGAGGGGAGGGAGGAGGGGGGAAGGCAATGGAAAAGCCATGGCAACAGTAATGGTTTGAAAACAATTGTGCATACTGATGATGGCGGATCTCATCGCGTAAAGGGTTCGAGTTTTGGAAAACATGTTGATAAACACACATTAATTCATGATAAAATGTTTATTTCTGATACTTCCTAGGCCTAGCATTACATATCATGTAATAAATATTGCATAACATCCATTGCATGGCATTTACAATAGTTGTGTATTATGTATATTAGTTCTTCCATTTTACATGGCCAGGAGGTAGTGTGACATCTTTACGGTCTTCGGATGAAGAATTCGACTGTACGAATGAATCCGGAGTGACGATTGCAATCTGTTAACAAGAAAATCATCTTGATTAGAGCTCCGTAGCACCCAGGCCGCCCCCCTGTGCTCTCAAACAGCGAGTGGGAGTTCGTGTCGCATTTGCTGTGCTCACTACAATGCTAGCAAAAATAGGGCCACTTGATCTCGATCGAGCGATTGAGATTCTCCATGCACGATATGACGCCACCCATCGATGCGAGGGCGCACTCTAGATCGCACACGCACCATCTGGGGCATGCATTTAAGACGACCAAGAGCGATTCCCACCGTCCGATCCATGCAATCGCACGAGGCACATGATTGAAATCAAAGCATGCACGATCAACAGCCAATCCTGACTGTGTGATGCCAAATCTGACGGTTGCCAACGCACGTGCCAGCAGTACTGATTGCACAGCAATCATAGGTCTTAATTGACCTAAATTAGGCTAGGACTTAGCACAAGTTACGGTAATTCACTCATGCATAAGCATTACTTGCATCCTTACTGCTTTCTTTTAGCTATGCATAAAATAATGCTATAATGTATTGATTAAGTGCATTATGACAATTACAGGTAATAAGCTGACCAGAGGGTGGATCTGAAGCTGGATCAGAAGCTGGAATAACTGGTGTTGCAATAGAGCTGGAGCGGATGACCTAGATTAGATGTAATAGATAATAATGTAAGGGAGTTAAGGTATGCTTTTCTATTAAGTAGGAATAAAGCAGTAAAATATGAAGAACTTAGGACCATCCTAGTCGTAGGATAGCCTAGAAGCTTCCCCAAACCTTAGGCACCCTTAGATTAGGTCACCGTACCATAGGAAACCTTAAAAGCATAAGCCTAACCTCTATCTGGACATCCTGATTAGTTATAGGATGTCTAGAATCCTTAGCCAACCCCCTCACACCTTAAACCCACTTCTGCAGTGTTATTGGACATCCAGACACTTGGTCTGATGTCCAATTTCTGCAGAATAGCCAAGATAGAACCTAGAATCCCTCCTGACTCTGATTGGACATCCAAACAACAAGTCTGCACTTCTGATTTTTCACTATAAGACGTCTGACACTTTTATTGGACATCTAGAACTGCTCTCCAGTTCCTGTTTTGAGATTCAAGCCTTGATCTTGGAACTCTAGGTCCCTAAACCCAATTCCAACCTCATAGGAACATAAATTAAGGTGTCCTAACCCTAGTACATCACCTCTAGACCTCCCTAAGGACCTAATTAGGTCCTAACTAAACCTAATTGACTTGGATCTCAGTTAACTCCATCAGCCAATTCGATTGGACTCATTGAGTCCAATTGAGCCCCGATCTCAGCACACACTATCCAATTGGACTCAATGAGAGTCCAATTGACCTAGAATTGACTTAATTTAGTTATTTTACTCTCAATTAAGCTTTCACACACCTAATTAAACTTGTATTAAGTTTAAGTGCACTTTACCATAGTGAATTAGGGTTTACAACCCTAATTTGAGACCTACCTTGATCTAAACCCACTAGAACTTAACCTAATCAACTTAGCCACCTATGTTTTGACCCACACACACCCACACACACCATCCACACGAAAAATACCTATCCTAGAGTTCTCTAGAACTCTCAACCATGTGTTGTTGCCTTGGTTGCTAAAATTAGCATCCAAGAGCCATTCAATTTTTAGATCCACATTTGGTGGATCCAAAAACCACCATCCATCCTCTCTCTCTCACTCTCCCATGAGCTCCCACCAAAGGCCTCTCTAGAGATTTCCATAATTCTCTAGAGAGCTTCCGTTAGGTCTATAAAAAGACCTAAGGGGTGGCCATTTGCACCCATCCAACTCTTTGCTTTATTCACTTCCATTTAGGTTAGCTACATTCCACCTCCATGAGTTGCCTCAGCATGGCCACCACCATGTCCATGCCAGGATGTTGGATTACCTCTCCAACCTCTTTCCAAGGGCTGGTCTAAGCACCATTGACCACCCCTCCTCCTCTCAACCACTCAGGCCATCGGAGACCACCACTAAATGCCCTTATTTTTGCTAGATTAGTAGATTAGTGCTTCATAGTTTACATGCTTTTATTTACTACTTAGCAGTATAGCTCTTTATTCTCCCCCAATGATGCATGCAAAATCCCCCCATAGATTCGTGTATGCGATCATTTTTTGTTAGCTAGATTTATGTTTTCAAGCTTTCCTCTATAAGCTTTCCACTAGTTCCTTGTTGCAAACACCCTGCTGAATCAATGAAAGTTCTTTTTCTTTATATGAATATCTATGTGTTAAGAATCACCATGAGCTTATTGTAATATATTGCAAACACCCTGCTGAATCAATGAAAGTTGCCTGCTTTTAATTTCTGATATTTTGGCAACTAAGCATGTCGTGCATAAATATATCTATAACCATAAAATGCCATGTAATTTTAAGCAAGTAGAGTGAAAATGATCAATTTCAAATTTGCATAAATTCCTCCTAGAGACGAATGACTGGGACTCAAATCTAGTTATCTTTATAAATTATTTTTGTTGATCATATTTCTCAACTATACTACGACGCATTTCTAATCAAACACACGATCTACGATCCTTTGCTTGTCCTTTTTTGATTTCGATCTTCTCAACTATCACTAAAAAATGTTCCTCTGCTTTTCTTTGGATGTGCAGGAAAAACAGGAAGAAAAAATGGGATCTACGCACACAGCAAGTGCGGAAAAAAATAATTTCAGGTGCACATCATACCTTCCTAGTCTCGATTTTTTTTGAACCCTAGGTTAGATTTCCTTCTAACAATTTCATTTGAAAAAAAAAGAAAGAGAAAGGGCCAATTTATTTTTCTAAAAAAAAAGAAAAAATCTTGGTAGTTAGATTAGGTTTCTTTTTGAATCCTAGGTTAGTTTTGAAAAAGCAAAAAAAGAAAAATGAAAATCCTTTGAAAAAATCAAATTCCTTCTTGAAAAAAAAAGTCAAAAGTTTTTGAAAAAAAAGAAATTTGGTTTCATGGAAAGTTTGAAATTCAAATTCAAATACCCTTTCAAAAGCTTTCTCACCACCCTCTGATTTTTGACCAGACTTTAAATTCTGATTTAAAAATTCAATTGCCAAAAAATTTGTCAACGAAAAATTCTAAAATTCGGGATAGACCTTCATTTCCAAGCCATCTTTAAAATGGCACTGGTCATTAAAAAAAATTCTAAGTACAAAATATTTAAAAATTCGCATAGTGTAAGGTCGACAAGCTAAGCTAGATTTGAAAATTTTCAAAATTCAAAAAGCAATTATGAAGAATCCACGAATCCGTTTTAACTAAAAATGGTAGGGTTTGAAAGCTGATTTCATTGGCTTTAATTTAGATATTTTTTCTAAATTTTTGAAAATCATTTGATACTATTTCAATTTAAATGACTGATCAAGAGTCAAAATTCCAAATCTGACCCCTTGACATTTAAAAATCTCTATAAATTCGGTTGAAATAATAAAAATTGTAAAAAAATATTCTCTGAAAAGATAATTTAAAAAGGAATCTACTCACTAAATTTAAATTTAATTGAACTCCAATTTTTTTTCGAGAACTAGTTTTATTCTTATGGTCTGTTGAAGAAGAACAAAATAAAAGAACAGAAAAAAAACCCTAGAATTGGATGAACCCTAGGTTACATCTTCAGGATTATAATCTAGAGATCACATTTAGGCTAGACTAGACTTTATCAAGTCTAGTGCTTAGCCAGTGAGCTTGGTCACCTTGTGGGCCACTCACCACAAACCCCAACTGAAGAAAAATGGGCTAAAATCAATTCTAAAACTCGAAATCAACCCGAATTCATTATCATACAACTGGGTGCTTTCAACCTCTTGGATGGATTAGCTTGAGAGGCAGGAATCATTTTTAGTCGGTTGTACGATGAATTTCTCTTTAGGAATTCGAACTTAGAACGAAAAATCTGGTCACCCGATCATAAGGACCATCTGATTGATAGGGCCTTAGCCTTGTCTGCCTTGGCTATGTCAACCCAGGGGTTGGGTGGTGTATGCAAGGATGGAGGTCACTTAGGACTCAACTGGTTGGACCTTGGGAGCTGCTTCTAAGGAGGCGAGTCACCTAGCCAAGGCCATCTTCTCCCCCCACTTCTTCTACTCCCTTAACCGCAGTGGCTAATCTTGGACCTGGACCTAGACCGGGTCAGGACGCTGGTAATCTGGACTCGATGGCTTTTCTGGAGGCCTGGGTTGTTGAATTTGAGGAGCGACATCAGCACAGCATGGACCGTATCCTAACGATGTTTGACAGAATGCAGCATCCACTATGAGGAGAACAACTTCGAGATTTCTATGATCCAGCTGCACCGATCATCGCACCCTTAGTCAGGATTCCAATAGGTGGAGACACGTTTAAGCTCAAGCCCAATGTGATCAGGTTGATCAGCACTCATTTTTTGGAAACTCAAGCGAAGATCAATTCCAGCACTTAAAGGACCTGAGTTGACTAGCAGAAATGATTCGACCTAGGAATATTGATCTTGGGATTGTTTTTTTTTTTGAGAAAGAAAGGAATGCTATCGAATCACCGATAGCAAACCAGGAGAGCTATTATTGATAATAAAAAATATTTACAGGTTCAACTCCCAATGCTATATGAGACACCAGCAAAAATTTACAATATTTTCCACATAAACTGGGGTCTCCTGAAAAACACGCTCATTTCTAGCCCTCCATACAGTCCATAACACAGCCACCATGTGTATATAAGGCTTATTCCCATCCACAAGGTAGCGCCACAAATTCTCCCAAGTGGGTGAGGACTCGTTGCATACTCTCCTCCATACATAATCAGTGATCGCACATGAAGAAAAGATATGAATGCTAGAATCATTATGCAGCCCACATAAAAAACAAAACTATGCGGGGGTCCCCATCCTTCTATGCCTCAGATCTCCAGTAATCAATCCATCCCTCCTGCAGAGCCATAAGAAAATTTGTAACTTTAGTGGTATTTTTAACTTCCATAGCTTTTTCCCCATTTCTTCATCTTCCGCCATCCTGGAGGACATTATCAACCTGTCATAGGCAGCCGCAGTAGAAAAATTACCTTCCCATTTGTATGTATCATATTCCTGAGGCATGGCTTTGAAAGCCGCAAGCTCTTGCATGAGATGTTCAGTCTCTACATGGGATCTTGTTTCATGAATATGCCACCCATCATTATTTAACAACCACTGCTCCGAATCCACATCCCAATAATCGGCTACCACTGCATTTTTATTTGCAGCCAGAGCATAAGCTGAAAATTGATCTTGGGATTGTTCTGATGAACTTTTTCCCATTTTCTCTGACAGACAAAGCTTCATACTGGTTCAAGACCATTGGGAAGCCAATTGGAACCTGGTCGAAATTACTACGTGAATTCCTGCAAAAGTTCTTCCCAATTGGTCGAATGAATGCAATGAGGCGTGCGATCATGACTTTCTCCCAAGGAGCTAGGGAGAAGTTGCATGAAGCCAGGGATTGATTTCACGACCTTCTTCAGAAATGCTTGCACCATGGTATACCTAGATGGAACCTAGCTCAGATCTTTCACCATGGGATGGATGACACACATCGTTATCTGGCCGATGCATCTAGTGGCGGGAATTTCCACACGAAAGACGAGAACAACGCATTTGAGTTTTTCGAATCTTTGCCAGAGAACTCGATGAATGCCGCGTCCATGAACAAGTTCTAGTGGCTTGGTCAGCAGTGGGTTGGTGTCCATGAGGCTCACAACGAGTCTATTTGAGCTGACATGGATATCATCATTAATCAGCTGGATAGAATAAACCTGATCAAGAAATAGATTGACCAAATTAGTCAGGGTCAATCTAACCTGAACTCTGCTACCCCAAGACCCTCCTATGCAGCTCGAGCCCCTCCTGCTTGAGTTAATCTACTCACTCGAGATGCATCTTCTTATTTACGAGATCCTACATATCAGGATCCCGTAAACAATCCCAATCTGGCCACATATGACCAGGGTTACGCACCACCCACTGACTATAATACGTATCCCCTTGATGGATATATGTCTTAGACGTCTTCGGCCTACGAGGACGTCAGTGCTATTGATGGATAGGGCGTAATAACCCATATTCAGAGACGTAAAACCCTAGTTGGCACTAGCATCCGAACTTCTCTTGGTCTGGTAACTCATAGAGACCACATCAAGATCCACACTGCCAGACCAGGCAATACGAGAATGCATAAAACACATACCCTAGGCAACAGCCATTCCCGTCTCAGTAGCTGCAACCCCGTTCTTTATATCAGCTGTTGCACCAATCTGCCAATCACCCTCCAAAGCAGGCTGACCCTCTGGAGGCACTGAAAGAGGAGCTGCAAGAATCGATGAGGAAATCTACATAGGATAGGTTGAAGATAATGAAGGTGATGGTTGACCAGGTGCAAACTATACAGAACACAAAAAACCAGCTGTTATAGGAGCATAGGACTTAGGGAGCCTTGCCCTCCCGACCCATCCTGAACCCTCGGAATGTGCAGAACCAAGGCACCCCGCCCAGGTTTCAAGCACCACAGGGACAGGCACACGCCATATTACAGGTGCCTACTGCACCACCTGGTTATGATTAAGGCCAGCAGCCTTTGATGCAGAACCTCGCATACTCTGCCACTTTCGCTCCCCCACAACCTTATGGACAGCAAGCCGATGCACATGCTTTCTCATTGAGGAGTGGAAGGAAGACAATTGGCCCACCACATAGGCAGGCAGGTCTTGATTTTTCTCACCCTTTGTCGCAGGCGAGTTCGACTCCATCTCAGGAGCCACCTTCGGTGGACAAGGGTAAGAGGCAACTTGACCCTGAGATTCCCGTCCCTTTTCTTGAGGCTCTGAAGCGAAATGTCGTACGGAAGGACATGTGGAATTTTGAGGACCTGAAGACAATATTGAAGGAAGTACATATTCAGGTCCCCTTTCTCGAGGCAATTGATCACATCCCTATTGTCGCTAGGTTCTTCAAGGTCTATTGTACTGTAGACCGACAGCCTAGAATTGGATGACAGGTGGTACTGTCAAAAGAGGCAAGTGCCATGATTCTAGCTGACTTCTCGCCAAAAAAGAATGACCCTGGTACCCCACTCATATCCTGCTTCCTGTAGGATTCTCCATTTGATCGGGCCCTTCTAGATCTGGGTTCATCCATCAACCTAACTCCCATTGCCGTATTAGATCGATTTCAATTTGGGGAGTTAAAGCCTACCTCGGTCACGATTCAGTTAGCTGATAGATCAGTAAAACCATCGAGGGGGTGGTTGAGAATGTGATCGTAAAAGTCCGTGAATTCAACTTTCCCGCAGACTTTTTCATTCTCAATATGGAGGTTCCTCCTAATCTCTGAGTTGCACCAATCGTTTTGGGTCTCCCATTTTTGGTGACAGCCTGAGCAAACATTGATTGTGCATCTGGGTGTATGGAGATAGCCCAAGGTAAAGAGCGACTTCGACTTGACATATTCAGGGCATCAAGGAATTTTGACTTTGATCGTATAAAGGAGGATGGTGAAGATGAAGATTTGGCATACTATGGTAACATTGGGCTCCTTTGTGACGACCTAATGTCTCATTCGTCTGCACTATCAGGGTTCTTGGACCTCAATCCACAAGGGACTGAGAGCATTGCACTGCACATATCCCCCCGAGGATCCAACTATTTAGGGTGTGTTTCTGACTACAACACCCCTGACTCTAGCTATCCTGATCCGCACACTACTAGATCGCCCCTGTTGTTACAAGAAGACGTGACCATAGCAAACAAGTTTCCCATTAATGTAGTCACAACCGATTATCTCACAAGAAGCGAATCAGAGGGTATTCACATGCATACGGATCAGCAGATTCCCACCTTTGAGTCTGCTCCTTCTATTCCCATTTCTGACTCTGACCCACCCATGATTGAATTGAGGCCCTTACCTAACTCACTTAAGTATGTGTTCTTATGTGAAAGTGAGACATACCCCGCCATTATTAGTGCCCACTTAACCCAAGAACAGGAGCATCAATTGATTTCTACACTACAAGAACATAGGGCTGCGAAAGCATTGCTGATCTCCGTGGTATTCGCCCCTCGTATTGCACTCATCACATTTACACAAGTGAGGGGGTGAAACCTTTGAGACAACCTCAAAGAAGGCTAAACCTGAATATGCTAGAGGTTGTTAAGAAGGAGCTCTTCAAATGGCTAAATGCCAGTATTGTATACCTAATCTCTAACAGCCAATGGGTGAGTCCGATCCAGATAGTTCCCAAGAAAGCAGGGCTGACCATAGTGAAAAAATGAAAAATGCAAATCCATCCTGACCTGCACTGCGACATCTTGGCAGGTCTTCATCGACTATAGGAAACTGAATATGGCTATCCAAAAGGATCACTTTCCTTTGCCTTTCATTGATCAGATCTTGGAATGATTAGCCAGACGCAGTTTTTTTTTATTTCTGGATGGATACTCTGGGTATAATCAAGTGGCGATTAGCCTGAAAGATCAAGACAAGACCACATTCACATGCCCCTTTGGAACATTTGCTTTCAAGCGGATGCCCTTTGGCCTCTGCAATGCACCAGCAACATTTCAGCGTTGTATGATGGCCACCTATGACATGATTGGGGACTATGTGGAGGTGTTCATGGATGACTTCTCCATTTTCGGAGATGATTTCACATCTTATCTTGATAACCTCACCAAAATCCTGAAATGGTGTATTGAGGTAAACCTAATACTATCCTGGGAGAAAAGCCATTTCATGGTGAGGGATAGCATAGTACTAGGGCAAAGGTTCTCTAAAAATGGACTCGAGTTTGATCGAGCTAAATCTGAGATTATTTACCACTTATTGCCACCTAGGTTGGTCAAGCAGATTAGATCATTCTTGGGTCACGTTAGCTTCAACTAGAGATTTAAACGTGATTTCTCAAAAATTGCATGACCTTTGACTAATCTCCTTATTGCCGATGCCCCATTCGAATTCGACACCTCGTGTCTCAGCGCCTTCGAGACTTTACGAAGCGTTGTCTCTGATTCCCCAATTCTCCATCCACTCGATTGGTCACTTGATTTCGAGATGATGTGCATCACTTTTGATTTTGCTGTCGGTGTTGTTTTAGGCCAGCGTTGGGAAAAACAACCTTTTGTCATATACATTGCTAGCAAGACGCTGAATGTGGCTCTACGTAATTATATTGTCACCGAGAAGGAACTGCTAGCAATAGTATTCGAGTTGGAGAAATTCATATCTTATTTATTAGGGTCCAAAGTCGTCATCTTCACTGACCACTTCGCCCTCCAGCATTTGTTGGCAAAGAAGGATGCCAAACCCCGGCTCATCAGATGGATCCTTCTATTGCAAGAATTTGATATTGAAATCCGTGACAAAGCCAGAAAGTAGAATGTTGCAGTGGATCTCCTATCCAGATTGGACCCAGCCCACATTTCTTATTCCTTGCCTATTCACGACCACTTTCCGAATTAATCCCTTTTGGCAATTCACTCTATTGAATTTCCTTGGTACGTGGATATTGCGAACTATCTTGCCGCAAGCAAGATTCCCATGAACCTATCCAAGGACCAGAAACTCAAATTTACTATAGAAATCAAATTCTACATTTCAGATGACCCACTGCTCTTCCGCATTCAACGGATCAGATTATTCAAAGATGCATCCCAGATTCTGAGATCCCTAGTGTGTTATCTTTTTGCCACAATGATGCTTGTGGAGGTCATTTCTCGGGACGTAAGACTGCTGCAAAAATTTTGCAGTCGGGATTTTGGTGGCCAACTATTTTTAGAGATACACACGAATACACCCAACACTACAAACGATGCTAGTCAGTCGGTTCTATGACTAAGAGAGACATGATGCCACTCCAGCCCATCATAGTTGTAGAAGTGTTTGGCATCTAGGGCATCGATTTTATGGGCCCTTTTCCGAACCTGCATGGCTTCGACTACATATTATTAGCCAATGACTATGCCTCGAAGTGGATTGAGGCAACCCCAGCGAGACGGGCTGATCATAAGATCGTCATTTCTTTTGTACGGCAATACATCTTCGCGAGATTTTGAATACCCTGCGCTCTGATTAGTGACGGGGGAAGCCACTTCATCCACGCCCACTTCAGGTCATTATTAAAGAAATACGGGGTACATCACCGTATAGCCACCTCATATCACCAGCAGACCAATGGGCAGGTTGAAGTGTCTGACCATCAGATCAAGCTGATTCTCCAAAAGATAGTTAGACGAGATAAGAGGGACTGGTCCGATAAATTAATTGATGCACTTTGGGCATATCGACTGCGTACAAGGCCCCACTCGAAATGTTACCATATCGTATGGTATATGGCAAGGCCTGTCACCTTCCTATAGAGCTGGAATGCTACACCTTTTGGGCGGTGCAAAAACGTAACCTTGACCTTGAAGCAGGAGGTCAAGAACGGAAACTCCAACATAGTGAATTAGAAGAGATCTGACAGGAAGCCTATGAGAATGCATTGATATACAAGGATAAGACCAAGGCCTTTCATGACCGCCACATCTGGAGGAAAGCATTCACACCCAACCAGCAAGCCTGGTTGTTCTACTCACGATTAAAACTTTCTGTAGGGAAGCTCAAGTCCAAGTGGATTGGCCCATATGTTGTGTTTCACCCATATCCTAATGGGGCGGTCTAGATCAGGGACCCAAAATTTGGGCACATATCTACGGTAAATGACCAGCACCTCAGGCCATTTTTGGCCCAGGAACCTCCTCCAACTAATGAGATCATTCATCATATCGAGGATGCGTGATTGAGTTTTCGCCTAGCTAGAGGTGTTAAACTCAGCATCTACTCTGCATCCATCACCCTATGCATATTCATTTTTATATATAGCATATTTTTCCTTTTATAATATTTTCTGTCTGCATATTGCATACTGTCAGGTTGGCCGGTGCTGAATGTATAATTTCAGGAGAAATTACAGGTGATTTCTACCCATCTACTCCCTGTTGTATTTATCTTATTTTACATTCATGCATGAGGACATGCAAGAACTTAGGCATGGGGGGTAGACACTGCAAAATCGAAAACTTTTTATGCCAACATTTAGGAAAAACCTCAGAGCTTCTTGACAAATGTACTTTAGGACCCTAGATAAAAGAACAACCGACTCCACCTCCAATGCTCGCATTGGAGCTAGAAATCATCCGCAAGAGCCATTTCCGACTAACTCGCTCACCTCTTATTCAAAGTTTACAGTCAAGCTGAATGTATCCCAATATGGGAATTTCACGAAGTAGAAATTATAAGAGGTTACTTGTTTATAGCATATATACATATTGCATTCATGGATAAAATTATTTTATTAAGGGAATGCATTAGGGATTTTATCCTCTAGTTGATTCTTATAATCTGGAATCTAGTACAACTTTTCACACACACATAGAATTTGCAATGGATTCACGGTGAAGGCTGATAAACGTCCTTAGTCTGTTAAGAAGAGGCAATGCTTCTTTTCCTGAACCCCTAGACAGTGGTTTGGGAGTCAGGTAGATTTTCCTCCAAAAATCCACCAAATAGTGTGAGATGAGAGTAGAGTGTACTGGTGCTCTAAGATTAGTACAAGAAATCTAGAGTCCTAGATAATTAGGTGATGATACTCTGAGATTAGACATAGTTTTCGCTCTCGGTTCCTGCATATACATTTTGTGTGAAATTTTGAGAGCCACCAAATATGGCAAATACGCGGAGAGCTAGTTTTCATAAAAGTAGGGCTAAGGTGGATGGTTACGACCATTCTTTATGGAATCCTCGACTGAAGGAGGGTATTGATGTCAAGGTCAAAAATACACCATCCTATCCATCTCTCCCGATGTTGTGAGTCGGCACTTCCACCAAATAAACCACCTAATGTCTCTTGAGTACCACCAATCCCTAATAATGCCTCCTCAATAAAGTTCATGGATGTGTGCCAGTTGTGTATATGTTGAAAAAACAATGATGAAAAAAAAAACTAAAACACAAAAAAAATTAGAAAAAGAAGAAAAAGCAAACAAAAAAAGAGTGAATATTTAGTGTTTATTTCAGTTGCATTCAGGCAATACCACCAAATAAATTTGAAATCCACCAAATATGTCCTTAACCTATTTTTTTGTGTTTCTGTCCGCTCGAATACTAGCTGAGGAATTCTAACTTAGTGTTAGAATTATGGGAACTCAATTAAAGTGCTAATGCCAAGTGAGACCACTAAATACAGGTCATATGTGTGAATCTGGTAAGATTGTGAGCTCTAAGAAAAAGAAAGAAAAGAAAAGCAAAAGAGAAAGAGCAAGAGAGAATGAATACAAAGGAACCAGAAGAGAGAATAGTTTTTCTTTTCTTCTCTGAGTTGAGTTACTTGATAGTCTAGGAATCTAGATTCTAAAATACTAATCTCTATGTAGCACCAAGTGAGAGTAAGCCACCAAATAAACACCTGTATCCCTTAGACATCCTCTACCCAAGCTTAAAGCTGGGGTGGAATTCTTAGAATAAGTTGAATACCTCGATGGAAGAATTCTGCCTATCCTGCTAGAATTTTACTACGGGTCAAGTACAGGCTTTAGAGGTGAATTAGCTTTTCACTCAAATCCGTTGCAAAACCTACATAGTTACACTTTCACAATTGTTTGGATTTGTAGAGCATAGGATGAAAACAAAAAGGAGAAAAATCTCTTAGCATACACTTGATAAAATAATAAATCCATTAGGGACCCTTATGTGAATAATTTAGTCTTGCATTTGCTAGGGACTAGCAAGATTTAGGCATGGGGGTATGATTGCGTAGCAATCATAGGTCTTAATTGACCTAAATTAGGCTAAGACTTAGCATAAGTTAGGGTAATTCACGCATGCATAAGCATTACTTGCATCCTTACTGCTTTCTTTTAACTATGCATAAAATATTGATATAATGTAGTGATTAAGTGCATTATGACAATTACATGTAATAAGCTGACCAGATGGTAGATCGGAAGCTGGATCTGAACCTGGAATAGCTGGTGTTGCAGTAGAGCTAGAGTGGAAGACCTAGATTAGATGTAATAAGTAATAATGTAAGGGAGTTAAGGTATGCTATTCTATTAACTAGAAATAAAGTAGCAAAATATGAAGTACATAGGACCATCCTAGCCCTAGGACAACTTAGAAGCTTCCCCAAGCCTTAGCCACCATCAGGTTAGGTCACTGCACCCTAGGAAACCTTAAAATCATAATTCCATCCTCTATCTGGACGTCCAGATAAGTTATAGGATGTCCAGAACCCTTAGCCAAGTCCTACACACTTTAAACCCACTTCTGTAATGTTATTGGACATCTAGACACTTGGTCAGACGTCCAATTTCTACAGAATAGCCAAGACAGATCCTAGAATCCCTCTTGACTCTGATTGGACATCTATACAAGTTTGGAATTATGATTTTTCAATATAAGACATCTGACACTTTTATTGGATGTCTGGAACTGCTCTCCAGTTCTTGTTTTGAGATTCAAGCCTTGATCTTGGACCTCTAGGTCCCTACACCCAATTCCAACCCCATAGAAACCAAAATTAAGGTGCCCTAGCCCTAGTACATTACCTCTAGACCTCCCTAAGGACCAAATTAGGTCCTCACTAAACCTAATTGGCTTAGATCTTAGTCAATTACATCAGCCTATTCAATTGGACTCATTGAGTCGAATTGAGCCCTGATCTCAGCACACACTATCCAATTAGACTCAGTGAGAGTTCAATTGACCTAGACTTGACTTAATTGAGTTATTTTACTCTCAATTAAATTTTCACGCACCCAATTAAGCTTGTATTAAGTCTAATTGCACTTTACCTTTGTGAATTAGCGTTTACAACCCTAATTTGAGACCTACCTTGACCTAAACCCACTAGAACTTAACCTAATCAACCTAGCCACCTATGTTTCGACCCACACACACCATCCACATGGTAAATACCTAGCATAGAGTTCCCTAAAACTCTCTACCATGTGTTGTTGCCTTGGTTGCTAAAATTAGCAACCAAGAGCCATTCAATTTTTAGATCCACATTTGGTGGATCTAAAAACCACCATCCATCCTCTCTCTCTCTCACTATCCCACGAGCTACCACCATAGGCCTCTCTAGAGAATTCCATAATTCTTTAGAGAACTTCTCTTAGGTCTATAAAAACACCTAAGGGGTGGCCATTTGCACCCATCCATCTCCTGACTTTATTCACTTCTATTTAGGTTAGCTACATTCCACCTTCACGAGTTCCCTCACCATGGCCACCACCATCTCCACGCCAGGATGCTGGATCTCCTCTCCAACCTCTATCCAATGGCCAGCGTAAGCTCCATTCGCCACCCCTCCTTCTCCTCTCAACCACTCAAAGGCCATCAGAGACCACCTCTGAATGCCTTTATTTCTGCTAGAATAGTAGCTTAATTCTTCATAGTTTACATGCTTTTATTTACTGCTTAGTAGTATAGCTCTTTCTTCTCCCCCAATGCTACATGCAAAATCCCCCCATAGATTCCTACATGAGATCATTTTCTGTTAGCTAGACTTATGTTTTCAAGTTTTCCTCTATAAGCTTTGCACTAGTTCCATGTTGCAAACACCTTACTGAATCAATGAAAGATCTTTTTCTATAAATATATATCTATGTGTTGAGAATCACCATGAGCTTATTGCAATATATTTTGTGTAATTAAAGTTTCTTGCTTTTAATTTTTGATATTCTGGCAACTAAGCATGTCGTGCATAAATATATCTATAACCATAAACTGCCATGCAATTTTAAGCAACTAAAGCGAAAAGGATCGATTTTAAATTTGCATAAATGCCTACTAGAGACGAACAACTAGGACTCAAGTCTCATTATCTTTACAAATCATTGTTGACGAGTATTTTAGCGCGACTATACTACCATTTTCGACGATTTTAAAATGCGCGAAAATGGCTTCTGTCTGGTACAGATTTCAAATATGGGCGAGCGTGCGTTCTCCTCTCCCAATCACAGTCGCCCACTCCTAATCCAACGGCCGACGATCAGCGTGCCCTACGACGTTGTGGCAAAGCTTCCAAGAGCCAGCCAAGTTGCGTGAAAGCTTTAGCGACATCTCTGTTGGGGTCTTTAGCTACATCTTAAATGTCACTAAAGGCCCATGCATGCAAACCACCTCCATTCCACCTCTATATAAACACCCCTGCATCCCCCATTCCAAACCATCTCTACCTACTCTACTCCCACCTACTCTTAAGCTTTAGTAGCCTACGAAAGCTCCATTACAGATTACTCTCAAGCTCCAAAGGCCTCCTCTTAGTGTAGCATTCCTTTATCCCGCCAAATATTCGTCCCTCATCCCATCACCTTCATAGGCTACCTTGGAGCCGTCCTTCCACCTCCATTCTGGTAGCAGATCACCTCTGCCTCCTCACCTCCATTCCAAAGGCTCGGTGAAGCATTCCTCTACTCGACGTCCTTCTGCATCTCACCTTCGTCATTCCGCTCCTCGACTCCTTCGTTCAAGCTTCCATTAGGCATCATCGTCTCGTCGAATAGACAATTTGAGGGATTCCCTCTGACCTCTTTCTCTTTTATGCTTTAATAGAGCATTGTAATTAATATTGGAGTGATATACATGATATTTGTTCCATCTCTCTTGAGAATTAATTCTACTTATCTTTTTATTTGAAAAACACAAAAAAATAACAAAACCTCAAAATACCAAAAAGAAACAAAATGAAGCACGGATTTCAAGCAAAGTAAACGTCGCCTCCCTGTGTTCACCCTGAGACTCCCTTGGAGTTTCGGTGATATAGTATTTGATAATGAGTTTTGCAACTACAGCGATGGGTTCCTTTAAACCTCGATTTTTACCACGTGAAACACGTTAATCATTTTGGCGCTGTTGTCTGGGAGGCAACGGAATTTACTTTCTTGTTGTCTACTCTTCTTTGCATTTACATATTGCTAACCCCACTAATCTCTGATCTATTGTCTTGCAGGTACCCTAGCATGGAGATCCAAGTGCGGTAGACCAGAGTAAGGTGCAGGTCGAGTACTTTGTAAGTGTTCCCCACATCCCCCCCACTAGTTTCATTTCGCCACACTCATAACCAAGACAAATCTACTTAGGTGCTTGCATAAACCCTAGGATAGACTTTGGTTTACTTGTTTGCCACCTCCACTCATCTCAATCCCATAAATATATACGTAAAAGAAAAACAAAAAGATACTTTCTATGGGACAAATCAATATACACACTTTAGACACCCACATTTGAGGCACATAACCTAACTTGATTTTCATCTACTCAACCAAGATTCCAACTTGTGGAACTGGTACACTAATTAAACACATAAAGGAGTAGAAATCATATCAGGTTAATCACCTTTCTATGTGCCTTAATCGGTGGTGCATTTGGGCCAATTGATTAAATTGTTTGGGCCGCACCACCTAATTTAAAAGAAATTTATTTTGTAGCTACCCCAAAGGATTCAATATTTAGGTCAAGCCAGGCACTCCAAATTTTCTTGATTTATAAAGGAAGAACACTTAAACTCGTGCTTTGAAAACTTTGTCTGCCTCACAAAAATTTATTGAATACACCTAATATTTGAATCCTAAAATCTACTAAGCAAGATTCGAACCCTATAACTCACCTCATCATTAATAATCTTGCTTGAAAACTTTTTTGGTTGTGCAAATTCACACATTCTCAAACAAATCATTAAGGGCACAACCCATTAAGGGCCCATAACATTCTTGATGCACCAATGTCCCAAGCCTAACAAAAATTGATTAGACGTTGGCCCTAAGGACTAGTTTGCTCCTCGGGATCTAGATTGAGATTGTTCACGATTAACCTGCTTATACTAGTCAATCAGACATCTAGCTAGGGGAGTAGCATCAAACGACCGCGGCTGGGGAGTACACTAGGAGTTGGAGGCGTAAGCCAAAGGAAGAACCTTATCTCCAATCCCTCGTTCTAGCTGGCCAGATTGCCTGGATACAAGTAGAGTAAATCATCAATAATCTTAGGATGGATTCTAAGAGTCTATTGACCTTTAGGCTACC
Source organism: Thalassia testudinum (assembly GCA_037157565.1). Taxonomy (NCBI): domain Eukaryota; kingdom Viridiplantae; phylum Streptophyta; class Magnoliopsida; order Alismatales; family Hydrocharitaceae; genus Thalassia; species Thalassia testudinum. The sequence goes on from JAZHRO010000063.1 coordinate 20,548,168, forward strand.
CAACCTAAGGATAGGCTTGTATTTTTGTGCTGCAGGGTTCCTTCTCTTCCTCGTCCTTCCGACTTCCTTCCAGTGTATGCTTGGAAGGAGGTCATTGAACCCTAGATTGGAAGGACCTTTACACCATTCCCGAAGGCAGAGGTTGAGCTATAGCTAAGTAGATCCCATGGTTGGTCAACAACCACCACCCCTGCCCCTGAACCAGTAGGAGCTAATTCAGAGGTAGTTGGACCAATTGCAGCAGATGCAGTAATGGTTCCAATGAATGCGCTCGGCCCTTGAAGGATTTCTATGATCCTTCAAACTATGGGGAACGTCCGAGTGTCATGATACTCGCCAGCGACGTAGAAATCAAGCCCTTGGTCTTAAGTTTGATTAAACACTTCCATGTGATTGGTTCGGATGACCCATTCCAACACTTGGAGGAGCTAACCACCTTGGTACAGACCAACAAAGCTAAGAATGTTGATGAGGAGAAAATGATCATGAGGCTCTTTCCCCACTCTCTCAGGTATAAGGCCGCACATTGGTACCGTACCATTGGAAGGCCGATAGAAACATGGGTTGCTCCTAAGTCAGCTTTGTTGAAGAAATTCTTCCCAATCGGACGGACTAATGCCTTGCAAAGAGCGATTACCACTTTCGCCCAGTGGTCGGGGGAACAGTTTCATGGTGCCTGGGAATGATTCTAGGAACTTTTGAGGAAGTGTCCACACCATGAGGTGCGGAAATGGTAACTCGTGCAAATTTTCTATCACGGTTTGGTTGAGCAACTCCGCAATCTCCTGGATGCCTCCTACGTAGGTTATTTCCTCAAGAAGAATGTAGATAGTGCATATGACCTATTTGAGGAAATGAGCGAGAACTCAATTAATCACGCCTCCATGGATGCATTCAACCAGTCTAAACAACCTATGTCAAATGCTAATGAGATACAAGATTCTCATTCATTTGACGTGGAATTGATTTCTAATAAGCTTGATAAAATGTACTTGGTTGCTAAAAGAATGGAAGAATGGATGTCTGCTAACTCGGGAAACACTTCTACACCTACTCAAACACAGAATTCAGGATTCCATTCCTTACGAGCTCCAATGGGGCAGGAGTTCGTGAACCAACTTGAATCGGCTCAACCTGTGAGCCAGGATTTCCTGGAACCTTTTGGGTTCCAAACTAGGGCCTTTGATTCCAATTTTTCTTATCCTTCCTTCTCTCCATCCTCGCCTTATGACGATGCGTATGCAATGCAGGAAAATGTTTGGTCCAACCAGTATTCAGACACTTATAACTCGGGTTGGAGTAACCACCCTAACTTCTCCTGGAAAAGTCTATTGCAACAGACCCAAACCTGACCCAACAACTTTGCATCTCAAGGACCTATGGGTCAGGGTCAAGTACACACCCAGTTGCCCCAAGATCGGTTACTTTGCCATCTTCGAATGCCCAACAATCTACAGGGCAGGCTGATTTAAACCGAGAGATGGTGGAAATGCAATGGTCCATACTTCAGCTTATGCAGCAAATGAAGACATCATTGGATAACTTGCAATCTGGGTTAATTGCTAAAACCTGACAACCCGGATCTCTACCATCCAAACCCATACCCAACCCATGCAATGTGCAAAATTAGGGCAATAGAGCCCAAGGTTACGGGAATCAAAGGGACCCACATGCACATGCTCAGGTGGTTGAGCGGGGTTCATCCTCTTCTTCTTCTGGTTAGATGACCAATCAACACCCTCCAATCTTCACTAACACACCTGAAAACCCGAACCCATATGCCTCTACAAACTCCATCACCTTGAGAAGTGGAAAGCAGACCTAGAATCCTGAATTACCTTCTAGAAGCCAAAACCATAGGGAGCTTGAGAGAGAGGAGGAGATTGAAGAAGACAATAAGGCCCAGGGACCAGAAATTGAAAATACCACCCATATCCCATTCCTTGAAGCTCTATTGAAAACCAAGAGGAAAACCTTGGATAGTAACGAGGAGCTCCTGAATTTATTCAAGAGCGTAGAGATCAATATTCCACTCCTTGATGCTATTAACGACTTACACTAAACTTTTGGAAGAGATTTGTACCCAAAAGTGTAAGCCGAGAGAACCAACTCCGAGGAAGGTGATTCTCTCTGAGCAGGCAAGTTCTATTATCCTACATAACCTTCCTCAAAAGAAGAAAAATCCAGGTGCCCTCGTGATCTCATGCGTTATTGGGGAATACACTTTTGATAGGGCACTATTGGATCAAGGTGCATCCATCAACCTAATCCTAACTTCACTTTATGAGAGGTTTGGGTTAGGTGAACTTAGGCCAACCTCAGTAACACTACAATTAGCAGACCGCTCGGCCACCACACCGAAGGGAGTTGTTGAGGATGTAATCGTCAAGGTCAGGGATTTATATTTTCCTGTAGATTTCCTAGTTCTTGACATGGATGTACCTAACGATTTGAGGAACACACCCATCATTTTGGGGCACCCATTCCTAGCAATCGCCAAGGCCAACATAAACTTTGAGAGCAGTAGTAAGGAGATCACCTTTTGGGATAGGAAGCTAGCTCCTGATATTTTTAAGGCGATAAGAGGATTTGAGGATTGTGGATTCATTGAGGAGCTCAAGGATAATGATTTTGAGACTTATATGACGATCAGAGCACCTGAGGACTCCACCAGCTTTAGTGAAGCCAAGCCACAACCCTCCTTGGCAGACCTGCCACATCGTGAAGAGGCTGTTGATTTTGTTCATTCCCAGCCTCTTGCACCAGATCGTCCTAATGAATCTTCATCGATGTCCTCCTTACCTTCTATTTTAAAACATCCTTAGCTTGAATTGAAACCATTGCCCAAAAATTTGAAATACGAGTTCTTAGGACTTGAGAACATGCTCCTTGTGATTATCAGTGCTGATTTGACTAAGTTGAAAGAATTTAGATTGATTAAGGTCCTTAAGAACAATAAGGAGGCAATTGGTTGGACCATCCATGACCTTACGGTGATCGAGCCATCTTATTGTAATCATCGTATTTTCATCAAAGATGGATCTCGCCCTTCTCACGAAATGCAAAGGAGACTAAACCCGAATATGCGAGAAGTGGTCAAGAAGGAGATAATCAAGTGGCTCGATGCTAGAATTATATACCCAATCTCGAATAATCTGTGGGTTATCCCCGTTCAGATTATACCCAAGAAGGCTGGAATAACTGTTACGACTAATGAGAAAGGGGAAACCTTCACCACTCATTCAGCTTCGGCTTGGAGAGTCTGTATTGACTATAGGAAGCTGAACATAGCCACCAAAAAGGATCACTTTCCCTTCCCATTCATCGATCAAATCCTAGAAAGGTTAGCTAGGTAAAAGGACTTTTGCTTCCTGGATGGTTATTCAGGATATAATCAAGTCCTTATCCATCTCAAAGAGTAGCAAAAGACAACATTCACATGTCCCTATGGAACCTTTGCATTCCGTAAAATGTAGTTCGGGCTTTGTAATGCACCCACGACTTTTGAAAGGTGCATGCTAGCCATCTTTTCTGACATGGTGGGAGATTTCCTTGAGGTGTTCATGGATGATTTCTCCATTTTCGGAGATTCCTTTGAGTCTTGCCTATCTAACTTGGAATTGATCCTCCAGTGATGCATCAAGACACAGCTGGTCCTTAGCTGGGAAAGGGCCACTTTATGACTTGGGAAGGAATTGTCCTGGGTCATGTGGTCTCTAATTGGAGTATTGACGTTGATAAGGATAAGGTGGATGCTATCTCTAGACTTCCTTCATCCACATCCGTGAAATAGGTTCGCTCTTTCCTTTGGCATGTGGGTTTTTATAGAAGATTCACCAAGGACTTCTCGACGGTTGCTCTACCCTTGAGTAACCTTCTGGCCAAAGACATGTGGCGCCATCTAGGCCGCCCCCCACTTGAGCCATCATGCCCGGCCTCAACCAAGGATGCACCAAATCGAAGGATCCTCATCCAAAAGCCAAGGCGCACATGACTACATCACCTTCTACTCGACAAAGCGCCGCTTTGGTGCAATGGTGAAGATGAGTGCTCTCAATTAGAGAGCACGAGTTCGAGCAGCAATTCGTTGCACTTGCTACAATGTCAACTAAAATAGTGCCGCTCGATCTTGACCAAGCGGTCGAGATTCTCCACATGATATCTGACACCGCCCACCGACGTGAGGGCGCACTCCAGATCGCACGTGCACCATCTGGGGTGTGCATTTAAGACAACCAATAGCGACGCCCGCCGTCCGATCCTTGCAATCACGCGAGGTGCATGATTCAAATCAAAGTGCGCGCAATCTGCAGACGAGCCTTGGCCGTGCGATGCCTCATCCAATAGCTACGAACACACATGTCAGCAGTGTAGATTTCAAATGCGGCTGAGCACAAGTTCTCCTCTCATGATCAAAGCCTTCCACACCTGATCTAATAGTCGATGATCGCCATGCCCTATGACAGCTGTGGCCAAGCTTCCAAGTGCCAGCCAAGGCACGTGAATCCATTAGTGATGTCCCTAGTGGGTCTTTAGCATTGTGTTAAATGTCACTAATGGCATGTGCATGCAAATCACCACCATTTCACCACTATATAAACACCCCTACACCCCCCATTCCAAACCATCTCTACCTACTCTACTCCCACCTAATCCTAAGCTCTAGTAGCCTACCAAAGCTCCTTTAGAGCTTACTCTCAAGCTCCAAAGGCCTCCTATTAGTGTAGCATTCCTTTATCCCACCAAATATTCATCCCTCATCCCATCACCTTCATAGGTTGCCTTAGAGCTGTCCTCTCACCCCCATTCCAGTAGCAGATCACCTTCGCCTCCTCACCTCCGTTCTAGAGCCTCGGTGAAGCATTCCTCTACCCGATGTCCTCTTGTATATCACCTCCATCGTCCCGCTCCTCAACTCTTTCGTCCAGGCTTCCATTAGGTACTGTCATCTCGTCGAACAACCAATTTGGGATATTCTCTCTCACCTCTTTCTCTTTTATGCTTTCATAGATCATTGTAATTAACATTGGAGTCATATATATCATATTTGTTCCATCTCTCTTGTGAATTTATTCTGCTTGTCTTTTTATTTCAGAAACACCAAAAGAAAACAAAACCGTAAAATACCAAAATGGAAACAAAATGAAGTATGGATTTTAAGCAAAGTAAATGTTGTCTCCTCATGTTTGACCCAGGACTCCCTTGGATTTCAGTAAAATTATACTTGAAAACAAGTTTTGTGACTACGACGATGGGTTCCTCGAAACCCCAATTTCTGCCACGTGAAACACATTAATCACCAGTCGTCATACTACAATTTGCGAGAAAATCTGTTTGTCAGATAAGATTTATAGCCAAAACTCGAAAAGTGAGTCCCGGGTCAAACATGGGGAGGCGAACATTTGGTTTTGAAAATGCGCGTTTTGCTTTTTATTTGTTTTTGTCTTTTTAATCATTTCTATTTTATTTTGTACTTTTTATCAAGCAAGAAATTAACTCGATGAAATTTTATCTAGCTAATCTACTTACGAAAATATAAGAGAGAGAGTGAAACAATCATGGATTTCTAATCAAATGTTTTTTTACAACAAAGAAAGCTGGAAAGATTACACTACGAAAGCAATAAAGATAGAAAAAGGAGAGAGAATCTCCATCAATGGTTGCTCTAAGGATGACTTGCTTTGACGCCTCCTGGAGGAAGATGGTGAGGAGTAGGATGAACGAGGATGGAGGATGGCGCAAGACGGCGTTAAGGTGAGGATCTTCTTCCTAAAGGGCGGCGAGAGGACGACCACGGGATGCTCCACGAATGGGGATGAGAGGTGGGAAAACTATTTTCTTTTCTACTCTAGAGGAGCATCTGGGCTTGGGACAATCTCTCTCTAAAGCCTTGGAGGTGGTGAGTGGAGGAATGGAAGAAATGGTTTGGAATGGATGGGGGAAGGTCCTTTAATAGTGGAGGAGGATGGATAGAATCGTCCATGGTCAATTAGTGACGACTGTAATCGTTGTTAAAGATCCTCCCAACTGTCGTAGAACATCCATGCCCTTCAATTCCTTTGCTGGTGCGCACATAGCGTAGGACATTAGTGACAGCTACAAGCATCATTAAGGCCAACCCAACTGTCACTGAAGATTGCGCCCCTGCCGCTCATGCCTCGCTGGCGCGTGCATTGCACACTCCTTGTTGCATCCATGCTCGCGTGCTAGCGCAGCATTGCACTGCCCTATGCACTGCGCTGCTGTGCTCTCAATTGGCCAAGTGGGGGAATTGCTGGGATTCGAACCCACACCCCTCCGTTGAAAGCCCACACCTCCACCAATGCGCCAAGTCGTCTAGAAGGTTGCATGCGGACATCTTAAGGCAGATCGTGGAGGAGAGTTCTCAGCTGTTTGATCAAGATCCAACAGCTAAGAATCAATGACGAAGATGATGAGGGTGCCTTCGAGTTGCTGTTGGCCGGTGTTGGGTAGCCTAGATGGCACCACATGGTGCCATCTAGGCCGTCCATCTTCTGTTTGTTGCAGAGGGTGTCAGGTGCTCAGATTGAGATGATTCCCATGCTACCAGACTCCAATCGTCACTTCGAATCCACTCGTATGGTCGGATTTTTCATTTGAAGCCTGTAAGGATGTCACATTGCTTTTTTGGCCGTTGATCATCCTCAGACTTCATATGATGCCACGGGACTCCGATCTCAAAGAACTCGGAGGCGCTGGACTCCATCTTGTCCTAATCAGATCTGTATGGTTCTATCATCCATCCAAGGCCCTAAAATAAATCCTCTTCTCTCTTGACCATAAAAAGGACCTAATTAGCCTAAAATATATACAACTACTCTAAATGTAGAATGATGCATGCCATACAATATTTATAACATGAAATGCAAATGTAAAATTTGCTTCCTTTTCGAGTGTGGTTTTTTTTGTTTAATTTTTTATTTTCTCCTTTTTTATTTTCTCTTTTATTTTCTTTTCTTTCTAAGTAGGTGGCTTCCCTAAGATAAGATTTACCTAAAGGTAGTACAAAGAAAATGGTCTTGTGGTTGGGCCTTGGACAACCGGCAATGTGCTATTACCCATGACAACTTGCTAGCCATACTGATGAGAGACTCATCATGATCTCTAATTACCACTAATTAACTAGTCTTCCTAGTTAATTAGCTAAGGATATGAGTATATACAGGTTAATTATAAAAAAAGGAATATATAATAAAGGACCGTGAAATAAGTTAAAAATGCTATTTTAACATCCAATTAATATTATTAGTAATTTAATTAATAATTGGACTTGAGATCTTAATAATCATTCCTTTAATTAATAAGTTAATTAACTTAAGCATAATATATACATAAGTATGTAATAACTTAAGTAACTTTACCTGATCTAATAAATTAACCTAAAAAGGTAAAAAATGTACAATCAAGGTGTAAACATAATAATTACGTTGTTTACCAACATATATAAAAAGTTGAAAAGATCTAAATTAAAATAAACCTTGAAAACTTGACTTTACATTTTGGTCCTTAAAACTCAATTCAATCGAGTCCTTAATTCTGTTATAGGTCCTTAAGTTTCACTGCACATAAGTCCCTGCCTTCTTCATCTTCTTTATCCTTCAACTGGTTGAACGGCTGACGACGGAGGGTGATTCCACCGCTCGATCACCGCCTTGCAGACATCATTCTTCCTTCTCCAAGCTCTTGGAGCTTGCGCTCACCATCCCATCTTCATCCAATGGTCTGGATGATCCAGATATCCTAATTTCAGGTATGAGTTAACCTCATCGACGTCGAAGACGACGCTAGTGGTTAACCTCCCCTAGCTTCTTCTTCGTCCAGACTTCACCATCCTCTTCGTCGCCATCCACTATAAATACCCCCTCACTCCCTCAATTTCTCTCAAGTTGTCTCCATTCCCTCTTCTTCACTGCAGCCGACTTTGATAGGCTATTCCCTCTGCAACTCCAGCAACTCCCCAACTCAACTTCTGACTTCCTCCGTCAACCTTAATCAACTTTAGAACTTCACCAAAGTCAGCAACATCTTTGGACAAAGTCAATGACCAAGGAGCTCCTCTGCTTCACCTCACAACCACCGTCGGAGATCCTTTGACTACCCTCTGATTTCACTCCTCTGTCATGAGCCTTCAACAGAGTCCCTTTAACCCCTTCGTCCAAGTAACAGTAGGTAGGAGTAGGAGTAGGAGTAGTCTAGGTTGTTAGTTAGTTAGTTAGTTTAGTTAAATTTCATATTTCAGACATCGTCTTCTTCGACTTCGGCTAGCTCCTTGAGCTCACCAGAGCCCTTATTTTATCTTTTTAATTCACTGAACACCTTCCTCTATCACTCATGATCACTTCTAATACACTAAAACACTAATGTTATCGCTGATTGACCTAATTCACTTTCACCTTCAACAGCTACTGTCGCGGTCCATGGTGGTAGTATCTTAGCTTAGATTAACACTCATGGATCCTCCATCATTTACTCATCATCTAAGGATCCTAATTGTTATTTTAATTTGATTAACTACTATACATAACTTAAAAACCTAATTCTATTAAAGCTCCTGAGTTTGCTATCAATGGTGGCTCAGGAGTACTTAAAACTTAAAATTAATTAAGTATTTATGATCGCAATTACATTCTGACTTGTCTCAAACACTTATTTGAGTAGGAGACTAACTCCTAAGCCTCAACCAATCTAGATTCTTTAAAAATGGAATTCACTAGTATATCCTAATTTTAACGACCAATTGAAGAATTTAATGTGACTCTGAGGTTCCTTCCAACATTAGAATCCTTTTTAGATCAAAAATGGCACGTTTCACTTCTCTGTGCACAATTTTGAATTTTTCTAGACTCATCGGAGCTTCGGTGAGCTCCAACAAGTCAATATTGATCTTCAGCCTGAAGAACTTAGTGAGAAGCTCCAGATCAATTATTTCATGATCACTGATTGTTTTGAGGTTATTTATTTGAGGTTTAAGTGTCTGGAGCTTGTGATAGGTCTTCGTCTTCTCCAACTCTGGTAGAGTTGGAGAAGTCTGTCAGTTAGGTTAAAGTTGCATTTAAGAAGTCTGGAACCATCATTGTTGATCCCTGAGTCCATTTTTTTGATCCAACCATTGTAACAACCTTTGAATTATCCTGACGATCAAACTACCTTTGAAGCTCTAGCAATGATCTTAGAACCCTAGGAACTCTAGTTGAAACATCAATTTTAGGACCTGAACTTGTTCCTGAGGTTGTAAAGATCCTTTTCAAGGTGTTAATTTTGTGAGGCTTTAAACAACAAGTTAAATTTTTAAGCCTTTTAGTAAAACCTGAGAGAAAATTTTGATTCTGAGCTCGATCTGAGGAATTGATGTGTTAGAGTTGTTTCTGAGATCTTGTCGAATGATTTTAGAGAGATTTAAGTGAGCTCAGACTTGTTACTTAGTTGGAATTAACAACCTACCAGTTTGGGTTATTTTTTAACCCAAACTAACAATAGTAGATTTTGGATTAAATTTGAAGTTGAATCCTTCCTAGATCAATTACTTTTAATCCTTGGAACTTGTTGAAATTGATTAGAAATGCCCTTAAGTGTCTATTGCACATATCAGAGTTGGAAATTTCCCTCTAAAGCTTTTAGAGAAGTGTAGGGCCTTTGAGTGTTTCCTGAAGCTCTCAAGAGCTTAAATTCCCTTGCAGCAGATGCAAAATTATTTGTAGAGTGAGTTCAGACCCTTAGATAAGCTAGAAAAACCAAACTGTTGACACTGTAATTTAATACCACTTCTAGGAATAAATAACCCGTAGGAATCCCCTAATTTCACCTTTCAATTTGAAGAGGAAAATATCCTCTGAATCTAAAATTGACCCTGTATTCTTGTAGAGCCATCTTAGAGCTTTCCATCAAGCATTATTTTGCTTGATTTGGAGCTCTGTGTAGGGAGAAATCATCACCTGAACTCGGGTCTGGAGGGCGAATACATAGTCCCACATCGGAAGATTCAGAACATGCATGTAGGTACAAAACAAATTTGTTGTATAGCCGATTTAGTCGTCAAGCGGTCAGCGCGAAATCTGATCTGAGCATTCTAAGCATATAGCGTGTGTGTGTCCAGGTGAGTGTGGCTGTGGGTGTGAGCCTGAGTGGGCATATGTGCTATGAGCCCTGGGAGAGCAAGGTCTAGGAGGCGGTTGAGTCGATTCGGCTCGAGAGAGGGTCAGTTTGGCTTAAGAAAAAAAAAAACCAGAAACAAACCGATAACTTGAATTAGGCAAGGACAGAGTAGGGTCTGGTCCCACCCTGATCATAGGGTGCTGTGTATCCTCAAAAGGACCTCGCCGCAAATCATAAATAATTTTTGGTTGAAGGATAAACCAGGTTCAACATGAAGAGAAAAAATAGAATGAAGAAGCTGAGAAGGCTAAGTGTTGAAGGAAAAGCTAAAGGCTAATGAAAGCAAGTGCTGGCGAAGCTGAGGAAAGGTAAAGAAAACAAGGGAAAGAAAGGTGAAGGGAGAAAGAAGAGCAAGAAGGTGCTAAGGAAATATTGAAGAAGAAGAATAAAGGATAAGAAGAAGGCAGGAACAAAAGAGAAAGAAAAGAGAAGAAAGAAAGAGCTCGAGAGAATAGAAAAAGTAAAGAAAGAGAAAAATAAATGTAATAAAAGGAAATAGATAAGAGAAGAAGGAAAGAAGAAATGAAGGTAAGAAAGGTTGAAGAAGAAAATAAAGAATTTATTTTGTATATTTTTAATTTCTCTTGCTTTTAATTGTAATAAGGCATATGCTTTGAATGTATAAACTTTTTTTTGCCTTTAATCATTTGAAATAAATGTTGTAAAGAAAATTTCATATAGGATTTTGCATGTTACTTCAAATTAAATCAATTTATTCAAAATTAATGGTTTATAACTAATTTAACTATACCTCCTATGCTTATAAAGAAAAATAAAAGTTAATTAGTGAATTTAGAATGAATTATACCTCTTAGTGAACAACCTGGACTCAACCAGTTAAAAATTCTAAAATGTTAGGTTAACTTGACCCTTTACTACTAAACCGACACAATTTTGAGTTAACCTAAGTGACTTTCTTCTGCTCTTAGTTAAGCTCAATTAACTTAATTAACTAAGTTGAGGAGTCGCACAATCATTTAGTGATGTCGTTGCCGGGGAGGCAATCCTTTAACTCACTGAAATTTAGTTGGTTTAATTTTTTAATTAGGAGGTATTTGTAATTATTTTTCTGGTTTTAATATTTTTGTTTTAACTAGTTGTGTGCTATTTTGTTTTGTTTTGTTTTCTGTCTTCTTTTCAGGTTTAACTTCGTAGGTAATCTCAGGAGAAGGTGGGAATTTTTTGCTATTTTTGTTTCTTCTTTTGTGAGTATTTCTAGTCTTAGTCTTTTGTATTGTTGCATTAAAAAAATTAAAAATACAAAAATACATCTTTTCTGACTAGCAGTAGCCTGATATAGCCATACACTCTTTGGAGTGCATTATCTACTAGTATTATCTTTACGAATCTGACTTGGGAAAATTATTTACTATTTTTCTCGCATCAGCAGGAAAACACGAGAAAATTCACGTAGATCCCTGTCCTTTGAGATTTAAAAAAGATCACTTATTTTGTTTGAAAAGACTTAAAAAGCTGCCATTGTAATTTTTTAGGTATATTTTTGTAAAAGATTAACTAAAAAGAGGAAATTAAAAATTGTGACTTAAATTTGATTGCAGAATGCATGCAGGTTTTTCTATCACTATCGTCTGTTGCATGCTATCATGCACACATCGCGATCACTAGAGTCACACAAGTCTATTTTTCAATCTCTCCTCTTTGCACCTCTTAGGGCTTTGGTCGAAGATCAACAAGTCTGTCTCACTACTAGAGCCCCGAGGAGCCAGTATTGAGCGGTCTCGATCCTAGACCTTAGACCTTTGAGCCTTAAGGATATGCACCTGCGTAGACATGAGCTTAGGATGAGTATTTTGATACAGTTATTCTATTTGTTTACGTCAAATTACTTTTGAGTATCTTAGGAATGTCTTCTTTCTTTTGAAAGAAGAGCAAAACCTGCATCTTCGCATTGTTTTGCGGGTTTCTGTGCCATTGTTTTTCAGTGGTGTGCGTGTGCCTTTGCATTTTTTTTCGTTTTATGGATGGGAGGCGATCCTTGAATTTGCCTCTTACACCGTCTTTGACAGGTGATCCTCAATTGGTTGCAGATAAGCAACCAATGGTTTTCCCATCTGATCCATCTACTTCTATGGATTAGTTGCAGAATCAAAATCCCGAGATTCTTCTTCTAGTCAGGGGGAGATGCCTCCTTTTGATGTTCATGAGGTGCTCCTAAACTAGAATCTTAGGATGCTTGAGCAGACTAAACAAATTAATTTATTAACAGTACCCCTAAATAATTTGCAGACTCTTCAAACCAGTCCTCCACCTCAACCTGAGGCGAGTTTTGATATCCCTGATTTACCGATCAATCGTCCAAGGCCTCTACCTAGAGATTACTACAACCCATCTAATGCACAAGCAGAGCCTAATGTTAGGATACCTATTGGGGAGAATGATCCTGAATTAAAGTCGAATATCATTGGTCTAATCCCTCACTTTCACGGATTTGCATTTGAGGATCCATTTCAACATATAGAAGATTTAAAGAATCTATCCCAAACTCTTGGACCTCGAAATCAAAATTGGGAAATCCTACTTATGAAAATGTTCTCTTTTAGCCTTAAACACAAAGCTGCTTATTGGTATAGAACTATTGCAATACCAATCTCAACTTGCGTTGAACTCGAATCTGCTTTTCTAAAGAAATTCTTTGCTATTGGTTGAACTAATGGTTTAAGGCGAGCTAGTACTGCTTTCAATCAAAACCAAGGAGAACCAATTCATGAAGCGTGGGAACATTTTCACGAATTGCAAAGGAAATGCCCACATCATGACATCCCTCGTTGGCAACTCATGCACATCTTCTGCTATGGTTTGCAAGAGGGCATTCGCAATCTAGTCGATGCTTCTTGTGAAGGGAGCTTCCTGAATCGCGATGCAGAATCTACCTTAGAATTGTTTGAAGGGATGGTGGAAAACTCGATCAACAACGCATCTATGTCGTAATTTACACTGGGCACAAACACGAATAATCAAAATCCGCACAAGGGCATTCACAAGATCGGTAACCTGTCCAGTTCAAAGGATTTAGAGATAATTGCAGAAAAACTGGACAAAATCGATATCGTAGCAAAGCATCACAACGAGGTCAGAAATACGATGAAGACTCTTACACCTCTACTTGCTACAAATCCCACGTATTCACCTGTTTTGTAAATTCCCGCTTGGAGGGAATTTGTGAATAATCTGGATTCTAGAGATCCATCTTTGTTGGGTTTTCTATCTACTCCTTCACCAACCCAAGGAGGGACCTTTGTCCCACAATCTTACCCACCCTTTTCCCCACCCTTATCTTTTGCAGAAAACATGCCTTATCCTCTTGATTTGAATGCCATTCAGGGATAGACACCAAGTTCAAATCCATATTCAAATTCCTATAATCTAGATGGCATAATCACCCTAATTTCCCTTGATCTAACAATACAGAATGACCATCATATCCAACTCAGACTAGGAAAAACTCGCCTACATTATCGTTTCAACAACATAATGCGAGGCCATTTTACATGGGTTAGCAAAACCCCATAGGGATAAATAGAGATTCACAGCTAGACCAGATTTTGAGAGCTGTGATTGAGAGCCAGTGACAAAATGCTGAGGCTCTAGCTGAAGTCCAACGACAATGTTCGGTAGAATTGGCTAATCTTAGGGGTCAAATCATGTAGTTAGTTGAATCTCGTCAACTAGGGGCCCTTCCATCCCAGTCAATTCCAAACCCTTGGAATATCCAGCAAAGACAACACCTGGGAGTTCAAAATCTGAATCAGGGAAATGCCCATCTTCTTAATCAATTACCTGTGAATCCAAATCTAAATGCAAATTTGAATCCACCTATTTCCAATCTTGATTTTGAATATCCAAATCAACAGCAATCAATTTAGAATCAACCATTAATCAATAATCCATCTTTCCAAAGTACACAAGCATCTTCTTCTCATGCGGGTATTAACTCTGTTACAACCTACCGTGGAACTTCCACTAGGGATTCAATTTTTCCAAGGAAGCTATCCAAAGACCCTAGTACATCTAGATCAACCCCTGCTTCTACACTTGGAAGAGGTGCAGAACCCGATCCCGCAATTCCCGCTAACTCACGAGATTAGGGAAATACCTTAGTAGAACAGGAAATTCACGTCCCATTCCTAGAAGCTTTGAAGAAGACTAGGAAACAAAAACAACCTGTCACATTAGATGAAGATTTAATTAAGATTTTTGAACAGGTACACATTAATATCCCACTCCTAGATGCTATTAAACACATTCCTACTTACACAAGATTTCTTAAGGAATTATGTACTCCTAAGCGTAAGTCAAAGAAAGGAAGCACTGTGGTACTTTCAGAGCATGTGAGCTCTATTATTTCAAGTACGCTTCCTTTGAAAAAGAAAGACCCAGGATCTCCATTTATTTCCTTCATAATTGGGGTCAGTGTTTTAATAGAGTCCTCCTAGATTTAGGAGCTTCAATTAACCTCATTCCTTTCTCCTTAGTAAAACACTTGAAAATAGAAAACCTTAAGTCTACCAATGTGACTTTACAATTAGCTGATAGATCTATTAAGTCACCTAAAGGAATGTTGGAGGATGCAATTGTAAGAGTTCAGGATTTTTACTTCCCTATAGATTTTATTGTCCTTGATATGGAAGTACCCAAACACATTAAAGACACCCCAATTATCTTAGGGAGACCCTTTTTGGCTACTGCAAAAGCCAATATTGGTTGTGAGTTAGGAAAGATTATAAATTTGGGGAGAAGACAATTAAGTTAGATATATTTAGAGCTTCTAGTGAATTTGATTGTGCATGGATTGAGGAAATAAAATCTATAGTAGCTTTTGAGGATGACATTAGCTCTTTAGAACTAAAGAGCACACTTTTTGATATCCCATACCCTCAAAGCAATGAAATCTTGTTATTTGAATCTCTACTCAATCCTAAATCCGAATCTGAATTTGAACCATCTAATTCATTTCTTGCAATTGAAAATCCCACCCCAAATCCTACTGTTGATTCTCCTCCTATGCTTGAATTGAAACCATTGCCTGATAATCTTAAGTATGTATATCTCGAATCTAATCAAACATATCCTGTAATAATTAACTCTCATCTATCTGAATCACAAGAATCTAAATTGATCAAAGTTCTTCGAGATCACAAGCCAATTGGGTGGACTCTACATTATCTCATCGAGATTAACCCCAATTTTTGTACTCATCGCATCTATATTAAGGATGGGGCACGACCTTCAAGAGAAGCTCAAAGACGTCTAAATCCGAATTTAAAGGAGGTTGTTAAGAAAGAAATAATCAAGTGGCTTGATGCTGACATTATCTATCCCCTATCTGATAGCCCTTGGGTAAGTCCAATTCAAGTGGTACCCAAAAAGGCAGGACTCACCATAATCAAAACTGAATCTGGAGAAACCTTTCCCACACGAATTGTGAATTCATGGCAAGTTTGCATTGATTATCGTAAGTTAAACACTGTTACAAAGAAGGACCATTTTCCCTTACCATTCATAGATTAGATTCTTGAGAGATTAGCTGGTAATAGGTTCTTCTACTTTCTAGATGATTACTCTGGATATAATCAAGTTGCAATTTATCCTGGAGATAAAAAAAAAATGACTTTCACCTGCCCCTTCGGAACCTTTGCTTTCCAAAAAATGCCATTTGGGCTTTGCAACGCACCCGCGACTTTTCAGCATTGCATGTCAGCCATTTTTATCGAAATGGTGGGTGAATATATGGAGGTTTTCATGGATGAATTTTTAGTCTTTGGGGAGACATTTGTTGTTTGTTTGGATAATCTGTTGAAGGTTCTAAAAAGATGCATTGAAGTAAACCTTATCCTAAGTTGGCAGAAGAGCCATTTCATGATTCCAGAGGGCACAGTACTTGGCCACCTCGTATTTGAGTGGGGTATCCAAGTAGATCATGCCAAGATCAATCAAATTGCAAATCTTCCAATTCTTGACTCGATCAAAGGCATTAGATCATTTCTCGAGCATGTAGGATTTTATAGGAGATTCATTCTTGATTTTTCAAAAATTTCCCAACTACTCACAAAGGATGTGACCTTTGAGATGTATTGCAGCATTTAAAACTTTGAGAGACAGAGTAACACAAGCTCCAATTTTATAACCACCTAATTGGGATTTACCATTTGAAATCATGTGTAATGCATCAGATTATGTAATAGGAGCTATTTTAGGACAGAAAATTGAGAAGAATCCAGTGGTAATTTACTATGCTAGTAAAACATTGAATGAAACACAAAGGAATTACATAGTTACAGAGAAAGAGTTACTAGCAATAGTATTTGGATTAGAAAAGTTCCGATCTTATATACTCGGATCTCAAATCATTGTGTACTCTGATCACTCAGCTATCCGACACAATTTATCTAAGAAGGACACGAAACCTAGGTTGATCAGATGGAACTTGCTTTGCAAGAATTTGACCTAGAAATTTGTGATAAGGTGGGTAGGCAGAATGTTGTTGCAGATCATCTTTCCTATCTTCCTTCTGATACAATTGAATCATCTCCTCCAATCACTTAACACTTCCTTGATGAACATCTTTTGACTATATCCACAGATCTTTCTTGGTATGCAAATGTTGTTAATTATTTGGTTACACATCAATTCCCGCTAGATTGGGATGGGAATTGCAGATCACGACTCAAAGCTAAAGCCAAATACTACTTTTGGGAAGATCCATATCTTTTTCACTCTGTAATGATCAAATCATCAAGCGTTGTGTAACCTCTTCTGAGATAGATTCTATCCTATCTTTTTGCCATGCCAGGCCTATGGTGGTCACTTTTCTGGTAGAAATACCACTGCAAAAGTTTTGCAATGCTGGTTTTATTGGCCCATGTTATTTGCTGATTCTCAGACTTATTGTAAGGCATGTTCTTGCTACCAAACACTTGATGGCATGTCACGAAAAGACAAGATGCCTTTGAACCTGATTATAGTCTGTGGAATCTTTGATATTTGGGGCATAGACTTTATGGGTCCATTTCCGTCCTCTTTTGGCTTCCACTCTATTTTACTTGCTATCGATTATGTTTCTCGTTGGATTGAAGGCATACCCACATGCACAAACGACCATCGAGTTGTCATTCCTTCTATACTAAGTCACATTATCGCTCGTTTTGGGGTACCTCATGCTATCATTTTTGACAGCGGTTCCCATTTTATCAACGCCCAATTTAGAACTTTACTTAGAAAATATGGGGTTACACATCGTATTTCTACACCTTATCATCCCCAGACTAATGGGCAAACTGAGGTCACTAATCGGGAGATCAAAAAGATCCTTTAAATGACAATCTGACCCGATAGGAAGGATTGGTCTTCCCATTTAGATGAGGCTTTGTGGGCTTATAGGACTACCCATAAAACACCAATAGGCATGTCACCATACAGACTTATTTACGGGAAACCCTGTCATCTTTCCATAGAAATTGAACACATGGCCTATTGGGCAATTAAAGCATGTAATTTAGACTTCGCGAAGGCTGGTGAAAATTGTAGGTTACAGCTTAGATAACTTGAGGAATTACATCATGATTCCTATGAAAGTTAAAATCTGTATAAGGAGAAACTTAAAGCCTTCCACAACAAATTCATTTCCTGCAAATCCATTTTACCTGGTCAAAACGTGTTGTTATTTGATGCCTGTTTGAAGCTCTTCCCTAGTAAACTTAGGTCTAAATGGCAAGGGCCATTTATTGTAGTTAGATTCTTCAAAAACGGAGCTGTCGAAATCACTCAACCCAATAAGGATCAACCCTTCAAAGTCAATGGTCAATGTTTCAAACCTTTCTTGGAATCACATCCTTTGGGTCTTGTTGGAGAATGTTACATGCTCTACTAGGGTTTTTATCTTACCATCCATCCACCATAACTGTATATAGTTGTTTCTTGTTTTTAATTTTTGATTTTCTTCTTCAATTATTTTATTTTTTTCACTTCATCTTTCACTGATTACCTTCATTTAGTTTGACTGACCACTCTGACCTTTGGTCAGACTTAAAATCATCCGCACAAAGATTTTTAATCTCCTCTATTTGACTCCTTCCATCACCCTATACTAAACGAAGTATAATATCTTTTCACTCTTCTTACAATGACGACATTGTAAAATCTTGGCTTAAGGGAGTGTTGAAGTGAATTTTCACTTTAATTGTGTGTAAATAGAAAAAATAAGAAAAACACTTAAAAATTAAATATCCACGAAATTTCAAAAATAGAAATTACAACAATGATAAAAATTTTAAAAAAATTAAAAATATCATAAAAATTTGAATAATTTTTGAAGAAATTCATAAAAATTGGAAAACTTTATAAACATAAAACAAAAATATATAAATACAAAAATTTGAAGCTGAAAATTCAAAAAAATAATAAGAGGGGTATATTCATCTATAATAAAGAAGAAAAAGAAGAAAAAAAAATATACATATATTTATTATCATTAAGAGTTTAATTTTCTTTTAGGTCAGAAATTAAAAATGTATATAGATATATATAGAATATTTAAGAGCATTCAACTCTTATTTAGATTTTTGCCTAAATACATTTTGTAAAAACACACTTTTATTTTTAAATAAGATTTTATTTGAATTAGGAATCTTTAAATCTTTTAAAGCTTTATTTTTCTATTCTTACTTTGAATTAAGAAACTAAGTGTATTAAGATTTAAACTTAAGTTTTGGGTTAAATTATAACTTTCTAATAAATTAGATTAAGTAATCCTTTTGCTTTTTGAAAATTTGATTTTATGATAAAGTTAAGTAAAAGGCCAGATATTCAGAGTTAATTAAATAAAAAGTTAGTAGAATTCTAGTTTACAAGTCTTTCAGGCTAAAGATAAATAACTAGACTTAGTAAATTTTGTCTTGATAGATCGTATAGGAGGAAACTGAGAATTTAAAGAACCTGAGAGTGAATGGCTTTGTTGTCCAAGCTCTAGTTTGAGAGCTAAGTAACCTAAACATCTAAATTCACACACATAGAATTGTCTTGTTGGCATCTAAGATCGTAAAAACACAGAGGTTAAGAGATCAATTCTGAATCCTCTTTAGTCTAAGGATTTCTGTGGGGCGATTCATGAAAGGGTGAAGGATGTGCCACTCACCTAGAAAAAGGTTTTGGAGAATTATGTTGTAAGAAAAATGAGAAAGAAGGAGAAAAAGAAAAAGAAAAAGAATATAATAAAACACCCTGCAGTTAAGAGCCTTGTTACAAATGGGTGCTTATGCAGATTTCCATAAATAAGTAAAGCATCTCACTACAAATGGATGCTACCCTTCCTTCCATCAAATAAAAAGAACACCTCGCTACATATGGGTGTTCTAACCTATAGAAAAAGTGAAAAGAATATGGAGATAAAAATATTAGGAATAAGTGACCCAGTGGTCCACCGGGGAGATATACATAAAAAGTGTTGACCTCAGGATAGAAAACTGGTGAGGAGAAAGCAACCAAACCTGAGTAAGGCCGAGCCAAAGGCTTGAATTGGAATAATTTGGATTGGAAATTGATGTCTTAAGATCTGGATTTTTGCAACTTTGGATGCCTTTAGGACAAATCTATTCACTAAGCACAGATGTCTTAAAATCATAGCTACTGAACCTTGGTATTAGGCAATGAAGCCTAAGAAATTAGGTTTTAAGGATTTAATGTTGAGACCTAAAGGAGAAAAATTGACAAAATCCTAGGTCTAGAAGTTGTTCTTAGTACTGTAGGCTAGTAAATTAGAATTTTACTACTCTAAGTTTGATTAATAATGAGTATCTGGTTAATTTGCTTAAACTTATATTGATAAAAGTCAAATATCTTAAACAAAAGGGTTAACTTAAATCTATTGAGTTTTGAGTTAAAATTTAATTCCCAATTCTTAAGTTTTGTTTTCGTAAAACACTTTGTATTCTAAGTTTGGGTTAAGAATAGTTACAAAGGAATAAGAGATTTTTGAGAATTCTAATTCTTAATAAAATTCTTGTTAACAACATTGTTTTAAGTGTGTTTTGAAAATTTATAAGTATAGGTCTAAGTAAGAAAATTTTGACAAGTACTCTATATATTAGTTATTCATTTTAACTCAACTTTTTCTAACATAAGCTTTCCTCTACATAGTTATTATTTATATTAATTTAAACCCAAGTGCTTTAAATCATCATATTTTTAGTTAATTTTGCTAGGGACTAGCAAAACTTTGGCTTAGGGGTATGATGAGAGGCTCATCATGATCTCTAATTACATCTAATTAACTAGTCTTCCTAGTTAATTAGCTTAAGGATATGAGTATATATGTGTTAATTATAAAATAAGGGATATATAGTAAAGGACCTTAAAATAAGTTAAAAATGCTATTTTAACATCCAATTAGTATTATTAGTAATTTAATTAACAATTGGACTCGAGATCTTAATAATCATTCCTCCAATTAATAAGTTAATTAACTTAGTCATAATATATAAATAAGTATGTAATAACTTAATTAACTTTACCTAATCTAATAAATTAACCTAAAAAGGTAAAAAATGTAAATTCAAGGTGTAAACATAATAACTACACTATTTATTAACATATATAAAAAGTTGAAAAAAATCTAAATTAAAATAAACTTTGAAAACTTGAGTTTCCATTTTGGTCCTTAAAACTCATTTCAATTGGGTCCTTAATTCTCATATTTGTCCTTAAGTTGCACTGCAAGTCCCTATCTTCTTCTTCTTCATCCTTTAGCCGGTTGAACGGCTGACGACGGAGGGTGATTCCACTGCTCGATCACCTCCCTGCCAACATCAGTCTTCCTTCTCCAAGCTCTTGGAGCTTGCTCTCACCATCCATCTTCATCCATTGGTCTGGATGATCCAGATATCTTAATTTTAGGTAGGAGTTAACCTCACCGATGTCGGAGACGACACCAGTGGTTAACTCCCCTACCTTCTTGTTCGTCCAGACTTCACCGCCCTCTTCGTCGTCATCCACTATAAATACCCCCTCACTCCCTCGATTTCTCTCAAGTTGGCTCCCTTCCCTCTTCTTCACTGCAACCGACTTCGAAATGCTATTCCCTCCGCAACTCTAGCAACTTTCCATCTCATCTTCTGACTTCCTCCATCCACCTTAATCAGTTCTGGAACTTCGCCGAAGTCAGCCACATCTTTGGACAAAGGTAATGACCAAGCTCCTCTACTTCACCTCACAACCGCCACCGGAGATCTTTTGACTACCCTCTAATTTCACTCCTCCATCACGAGCCGTCGATAGAGTCCCTTTGACCCCTTCGTCCAGGCAGTGTAGGTAGGAGTAGGAGTAGGAGTAGTCTAGGTAGTTAGTTAGTTTAGTTTAATTTCATATTTCAGACTTTGTCTTCTTCGACTTCGGCAAGCTCCTTCAGCTCGCCAGAGCCCTAATTTTGTCTTTTTAACTCAATGATCACCTTCCTCTATCACCCATGATCACTTCTAATCCACTAAAACACTAATGTTATCACTGATTCGCCTAATTCGCTTCCTCCTTCAATAGCTACTGTCACTGTCCATGGCAGCAGTATCTGATCTTTGATTCACACTCATGGATCCTCCATCATTTACTCATCAGCTAAGGATCCTAATTATTATTTTAATTTGATTAACTAGTATACATAACTTAAAAGCCTAATTCTATTAAAGCTCCTGAGCATGCTGTCAATGGCAGCGTAGGAGTAGTTAAAACTTAAAATTAATTAAGTATTTATGATCGCAATTACATTCTGACTTGTCTCAACCACTTATTTGAGTGGGAGACTAAGTCCTAAGCCTCAACCAATCCAGTTTCTTTAAAAATGGAATTCACTGTTAAATCCTAATTTTAATTATCAATTGAAGAATTTATTGTGATTCTAAGGCTCCTTGCAACCTTAGAATCCTTTTTGGATAAAAAATGGAACATTTCACTTCTCAGTGTGCAATTTTGAATTTTTCCAGACTCACCGGAGCTCTGACAAGCTCCAGCGAGTCAATATTGAGTTTCAACCTGAGGAACTTAGTGAGAAGCTCCAGATCAATGATTTGATGATCGCTGATTATTTTGTGGTTGTTTATTTGAGGTTTAAGTGTCTGGAGCTTGTGATAGGTCTTTGTCTTCTCCAACTTTGGCAGAGTTGGAGAAGTCTGTCAGTTTGGTTAAAGTTGCATTTAAGAAGTCTAGAACCATCATTATTGATCCCTGAGTCCATTTTTATTATCCAACCAGTGTAACAACCATTGCTTTATCTTGATGATCAAACTACCTTTGAAACTCAGGCGATGATCTTAAAACCCTAGGAACTCTAGTTGAAACATCAATTTAAGGACCTGAACTTGTTCTTGAGGTTGTAAAGATCATTTTCAAGGTGTTAATTTTGTGAAGCTTTAAACAGAAAGTCAAATTTTTAAGCCTTTCAGTCAAACCAGAGGAAATTTTGATTCTGAGCTCGATCTGAGGAATTGATGAGTTAGAGTCATTTCTGAGATCTTGTTGAATGATTTTAGAGAGATTTAATTGAGCTCAAACTTGTTATCTTGTTGGAATTAACAGCCTATCAGTTTCGATTGTTTTTGAACCCAAACTGACGATAGTAGATTTTGGATGAAATTTGAAGTTGAATCCTGCCCAGATCAGTTAGTTTTAATCCTAGGAACTTGTTGAAATTGATTAGAAATGACCTTAAGTTGCAGATATCAGAGTTGGAAATTTTTTTCTCTAAAGCTTTCAGAGAAGTGTAGAGCTTTCGTGTGTTTCTTGAAGCTCTCAAGAGCTTAAATTCCCTTCCAGCAGATGCGAAATTATCTATAGAGTGAGTTTAGACCCTTAGATAAACTAGAAAAAATAAACTGTTGACACTATAAGTTTAATACCACTTCCAGGTGTAAATAACCGTGGGAACTCCCTAATTTCACCTTTCAAATTTAAGAGGAAATATCCTTTGAATCTAAAATTGACCCTGTAATCTTGTAGAGCCATCTTAGAGCTTTCCATCAAGCTTTATTTTGCTTGATTTGGAGCTCTGAGTAGGGAGAAATCATCACTTGAAGTTGGGTCTGGAGGGGGAATACATAGTTCCACATCGGAAGATTCAGAACACGTGCGTAGGTTTAAAACGAATTTGCTGTATAACTGATTCAGTCATCAAGCGCTCGGCACAAAATCTGATCTGAGCATTCTGAGCATATATTGTGTGTGTGTGCGGGCATGTGCGCCTATGGGTGTGCGCCCAAGTAGGCGTATGTGCGATGAGCCCTGGGAAAGTGAGGTCGGGGAGGCAATTGAGCTAGTTTGGCTCGAGAGAGGGTCAGTTTGGCTTAAGAAAAAAAAAATCCAAAAACAAACCGATAACTTAAATCAAGCGAGGACCGAGTAGGGTCTGGTCCCACCCTGATCTCAGGGTGCTGTGTATCCTCGAGAGCACCTCGTCGCAAATCATAAATAATTTTTGGTTGAAGGATAAACCAAGTTCAGCATGAATAGAAAAAGTAGAATGAAGAAGCAGAGAAGGCTAAGTGTTGAAGGAGAAGGTAAGGGCTAATGAAAGCAAGTGCTAGCAAAGCTATGGAAAGGTAAAGAAAATAAGGGAAAGAAAGGTGAAGGTGAAGGGAGAAAGGAGAAGAGTAGGCAGGCGCTAAGGAAATATTGAAGAAGAAGAATAAGGGAGAAGAAGAAGGTAGGAGTAGAAGAGAAAGAAACGAGAAGAAAGAAAGAGCTCGAGAGAAAGGAAAAGAAAAGGAGAAAAATAAATGTAATAAAAGGAAATAGATAAGAGAAGAAGGAAAGAAGCAATAAAGGTAAGAAAGGCTGAAGAAGAAAGTAAAGAATTTCTTTCGTATATTTTTAATTTCTCTTTCTTTGAATTGTAATAAGGCATATGTTTTGAATGTATAAACTCTTATTTGCCTTTAATCATTTGAAATAAATGTTGTAAATAAAATTTCATGTTGGATTTTGCATGTTACTTCAAATTAAATCAATTTATGCAAAATTCATGGTTTGTAACTAATTTAACTATACCTCGTATACTTATAAAGAACACGAAAAGTTAATTAATGAATTTAGAATGAATTATACCTCCCAGTGGACAACCTGGACTCAACTAGTTAAAAATTCTAAAATGTTAGGTTAACTTGACCCTTTACTACTAAACTGACACAATTTTGAGTTAACCTAAGTGACTTTCTTCTACTCTTAATTAAGCTCAATTAACTTAATTGACTCAGTTGAGGAGTCACACGTTCACATACCATCGTAGATAGTTCATTAGCTACCCTGTTTCCTTAAAAATCGTCGGAAAGTGAGTCAGTGCGAGTAGTGTGTAGATGCTTAGGCTTAAAGTCCCCTCAAATCAGATGGCAAGTTGATAAGTCATGTACTTATCATGCCAATTTATTTACTAGATTAAAGATGAAATTGAATTGGCGAGGACTCAAGACTAAGTTAACATTCGAGTGGACACCCATGCTAATTAAGCTCAAAGACCTGAAGAGTCAAGGTGCTCAGGTCCTATCATATCGTTTCATAAAGTTAATAACTTCCAAATGCCTAAGTTCACTTTGCTTAATTTCCTTTCTTTTTTCTAAGAAACTAAAAGAAATTCTATGGAGTTAATAAGATAATTTCAGGAATTAATTATCTACCCCCCATGATTAAATGATGTAATATCCTCATTGTAGAAATAAAGCGATGAAAAGGACAGAGTAAACAGAATATCACCTGAATTTCATGAAAATCCGATCAACTCCGCAGAGAGAAGAGAGTATACACACGTGCTAAGTTTAATGACTTTAGGTACGCATAAAATACATATAAGGAAGAAATGGAAAATTCACAAGTGTAGGTCTAAATCAAAATCAAAAGATTAATCCTTAGACACGCCAACAGAAGATGACCACAAATGTGGACAAGATTATGGTGCAGACCCATGCCCTAGGTTCGAGTGGTTCTAAGGTTCGGGGTGAAAATCACGTAGAATCAGAGATTATTGTGCTTGAAGGCCAGGCCTGTAGTTTGGTGGTGTGCAACCCAAGACTAAACTGGCAGAAAATGGGTAGAGATGGTTCAATAGGTTCGGATGTCCTCTTAAAGTTCTTCTTAGAAACATAATCAATTATTTCGAGCTTGGGTTGCACGTGAAAGATATCATAGGGGTCCTGGCAGAAAGCAGGTAGTTTCAAGTCAATAGGAACCCTTAAATCCAAACTCATACTTACTTCAGAAGTAGCTTCCCAGATTTTTGTTTCCCACTTCCTATCCTCCAACATCAGGTGTTTGGGCTCTGGGACCTTTAGCATATCATTCACACCATATGATTTACCCAAGTCCAGAATTCTTGGCTGACTTAGAATTGACTTGGGTACAATGATTTCTAAATCAAAATTAATGCCTTTGGGGTGTTGTTGAGGAATGGGGCTATTGATTGAATCTTCTAGTAAATGAGGATTCGAATTCTCCACGTTTGCCCTAACTAAATCCAAATCTTTGATAATTGGGCTATCAAATGGTTCATCAGATTCCTCAAGACGATTTGTCTCACTAAAATCATCTTCCTTACACTCAAGTGAGATTTCACTAAGAGATTATTCACCCTCAGAGTCAAAGAATTCATGATCCTTATTTATATATGTCTTAAAATCAATTATCATTTCATGGTTCAAAGAGACATATTTTTCCTCGCTCCTTATTCGGGGATCTCGGGTGAATCAATTGGGTCATCCTCAATGGGTTGTTCTAGCCCAACTTGGTCATCCTCAGTCTCAGAAAATGTATCCCCCCTGACAGTGCATAAGTGGGTTCAAACATTGGCTCTCTTGAAGGGAGTTCATCTTGATAATCATCCCAAGATTAGACTAGGGCAACCACAAATTCCATTCTCAACCTCAATAATTTTCCAAGTAGAAACTCACCTAGGCCCTTATCCCAAACAATTTGGAGCAAATCCAATAGAGAACTATTAAGTTCATCAATCATTTTGATCATAGGCTCCAATGCTTCAATGCATGACATTGGTTGAGCTTCTAAATATTGTATAGTGTTCCTTAAATTAGTGAACACCCTATCATGGATCTTGTTCACCTGAATCGACTGGTTCAGTTCAGGGTTGGGTGGGTTCAGGTTAAATCTAAGGGAGCCAAGATATGGTGGTTCACGGGTTCCTGATAGTAGGTCATCTCGGGTTGTTCAAAGAGTGGTGGCAACCTATATTTAGTGGAATATTAGGGAGGGTAAGTGTTATAATCAGCATATCCTTCATGGTTGTAGATCTGATTATGTTGATCATCAATGGGTTTAGATCTATAATCTTTGTAGCTCTGGGAAGGATAGTAATGATAGTCTTGTTGTCCAGGGTCAGGCCCTGGACACTAAGGTCTCAATTCATATCCTCAATCAAAGTTATCCCAGCTAATGGATGGGTAATTACAAGTCAAGTCGAGATAGTTGTCATCTTTGGGATAAGTGGTGGCAGGATGGAAGGATGGGAAATGAGTGTAGGATGTGGAAGGATACATGATTGAATAAGAGGGAAATCAAAAAAGAGAAAGGAGCCCTACAAAAGAACAAGTCAACCTTGTCCTTAAGTGGGTTAGCCTAAAGACCTACAGACTCTCAGCACCCATCTCGTGAATATAACAATTTGGTCCACTTTTATCTGGTCAATCCAACCAATTAGAAGGAGCTGGGGAGAAGGTTTTTCCTTTGGCTTGTGCCTCCTGTTCTTAGTGTGTAACGACCCGATTCACGAGTCCCTACAAGACATGAGAACCAGACCGACTCGACTAAACCCAAGGCCAGGTCGTCCAATGAGGAAGTAACCAAAAGAGTAGTAAAATAAACCACATTCAACATGAATATAACTAACAGTAAGAAAATACAGTAGTAAGGAAAGAAACCACTACAGTATGTACCACCACAACAGCAGAACAACATTCAAAACATAGTATGAACTGCAGGAAAGAAAAATACAGCAGAAACAAGAAATACTCACTACAGTGGAACCAAAAAGAAAGTGGTACAAGAGAACAGTGGTAACTCTACTGGACCCTACTCGGCCCAGCGTCCTCTGCAGCCGCTGACCCTGGCTGCTCAACACCTGCTCCTGAAAGGTAACGAGTGTAACACGTCAGCAAAACGCTGAGTCAAGTGGCAACTAAAACAAAAGAAACAGTAAAGTGTACAGTAGCCGTTTTAATTTTCTCTCTTCCTTTATTTACGTCTTTCTATTGTTTCACAATTTATCTATTTCTCAGATCCTTCACTTGATCTTGAATGTTCCTCGTGGGAACGATCTTGATTGCAGTCTTTTCCGAACAGTGGATGTAGCACGTGGTGCTCTCCTGGCCGGGAGAGTCCCCCATGGTGATCCTACTCTCAGTCAACCACCCCAAGGTCACTGACAGACGTAACGGTGACTACGGCACGTGCGGTAAAAGCACGGGTAGCTAACCCGCACTGGCACGCGGTCAGTCGTTTCCGTTAACGGGTGCGCCCAAAGCACAGCACGGAACCAGTACAGGGCAGATCCCTCTCAGTAATAGGGGTCCAACCCCTCGACAGTAACCAAACAGGGGCCTTGCCCCTCCACAGTACGTGCACCCTCGCCTGACTACCCTGGTTTGCCCTAGTGGGCCTAACAAGTCAGTGTAGGAGGCTAGCAGAACCCGGGGCCCGTGGGGTAGCTAGTACCTCCCTACACTAGTAGCTCTCCTCGGTACTACGTACACGAGGGCCAGCAAGTTGGTATAGAGTGGCCAGTCCTAACCCCGGGTCCCTGGGGCGGCTGGCTCCGCTCTGCACTAAACAGGGCGACAGTCCCTCTCCTTGGTACTCCATACTCAAGGGCCAGCTCACTTCCCCAATTCTATTCCATTCACTTTCCAGGAGTTCTACTCCTAATTCATCGTAGGGTTCCAGCTCTTTAACTCAACGTATTTCGGTTTCACTTTTCCAGTTTCACGTTCATACATCCCATATTCTTAATCATGTTCACTTATTCATAACAGGCAGCTGTTTAAACAAATTTACAGGCAGCTATTATTTCTTTTCGACAGTTTCAAGACTGCAGTGTTCACATATTCCACTAGTTTTCCCATCCTAGGATTTATGTCATACCCTACGATCTATCATACAATCTAGTTTTCCAGCCGTAGGATTTATGCAACACCCTAGGATCTATCATTCAATCTCGTTTCTCATTCCTAGGATTCATGCAATGTCCTAGGTTCTATTTATGGTTCCATAATTTAACAGATTATGCTAATAAACTTAAATGCCACTCTACCGGTTACAACAGGTGAACTGGGGGCGTGGTCGGGAATCCCGCGTGCCTCCGCAACCCCCGAGACTGCAACGGAACGGGGTCCTATCACAAGGATCAAACACAAGGAATTTCTCAAAATAGTATACAGCTGCTGTAGATAGGTAGAGGATTTAATTCCGAAAAGAACGCAACTCGAAACGCGGAAAACGAAACCCGAATGGGCCCTAGATGGGTCGAAAATGACGAAACGGTGCAAAGTCAAAGGTCTAGAACATATTCTAGATGTCTTAAAAAGTGGATCAGGGGTTACCTTTGCTCTGCATGGTCTCTCAGACGTCCAGAATCTTACGGGGGCGTCTGGCTTAGTTCCCAGACGTCCGATGGTCACCCAGGACGTCTGGAAGTCGTTCCCCTCATCTGGCACTGCAGACAGATGTCTGATTCGCGTTGGATGCGAATCCCCGAACCAGCGCGTGCCCATTTCTCTCTCTCAGTACGGACAGTCGTAGGAAAGGAAGAAGGTATGAAAATAACTCACCTTTCAGACATCTGGATAGTCCTCCAGACATGTTCCCCGTCGTCTGGTTGGAATCCCAGACGTCTAATTCTGGAAAATTTTCCAAAATCAGGGCACCACTAGCCCTCTGCTCGCGACACACGACCGCGCTGCGAGTGCTCCGCCTGCTGCTCGAGCTGCAGCAGGCCTCCCGTGCCACCCCGCGTCTGCTGCGCCCTCGCTGGCCGGCTCCCACTGCCCCAGCAGGCTCGAGCCCTCACGGCCGACTCCTCGTCCCCCGCGCAGCACCTCCTCCCCCGCGCAGCACCTCCTCCCGCACCCGCCGCGGCTATCGCCGCCGCCACTCACTCGCGCTCGCTCTCCCGTACCGACTGGATGGAGAAGAGGAAGGGGGCGGAGGTGACGGCAGTAAGGGGGAGGGCGTGGCCTTTTAAGGCCGCGCGAGGAGGAGAGAGAGAGTGGGACAGGGTGGGTCTGCAGCCGCAGGAGAGAGGGAAAAAGAGAGGGAGAGAGAGCGTACCTAGGTCTGTGTGCTCAGGCGTGCAGACGAATTGTGCGTGCCAAAAATAATCGATTCCCAGACGTCTAGAAGTGGTTCCAGATGTCTGGTCAGACGTCTGAAGCGCGCGTTCGTTACAATATAACAAACTCAAAGGAAGTTTCATCCCCGAAACTTGCGCTAACTAGGGTGCGGGAAAACGTCGTAAATACCATAACAAACTCAAAGAGGACCGAAGCCGATCCGAAAAGATGTACCCGCGAAGAGTTTCAGGTCCCGCTCCTGCATTGCCTCCTCAGGATCCCAGGTAGCCTCCTCGTACCGCTGGCTCCTCCACAAAACCTTTACCAGGGGTACATGCTTTCGTCTCAAGCTGCGGACGGCTCGGTCTAGAATCTGCACTGGCCGCTCGGGGTAGGTCAGGTCGTCGCCCACCTCGATGCTCTCATGACTCAGTATGTGACTGGGATCGGCTACGTACTTCCTGATGTTGGACACGTGGAACACACCGTGCACACCAGAAAGCTGCGGGGGGGAGGGCAAGACTGTAAGCAACGGGTCCAACCCGTTCCAGGACCTCAAAGGGCCCCACAAACCTCGGTGCGAGCTTCCCTCTCACCCCAAACCGCTGCAGGCCCTTTATGGGCGAAACACAAAGAAAGACGTGGTCCCCAACCTCAAACTGCACCTCTCTGCGTCTCCAATCCGTGTAGCTCTTCTGTCTGCTCCTGACAGTGCGGAGTCGCCTATGGATCTACTCGACTACCTCCTGACTCTGCCGGATCAACCTGGGGCCAACCTCCCACTTGGTCCCCACCTCAACCCAACTCAAGGGTGCCGTACACCTCCGTCCGTACAGAGCCTCGTAGGGAGCCTTGCCGATGCTTGAGTGATAACTGTTGTTGTATACGAACTCCGCTAGGGGCAGGTGTTCCTCCCAAGAGCCCCTCCTGTCCAGTACACAGGCACGCAAAAGGTCGTCAAGTGTCTGTATCGTGCGCTCAGACGGTCCATCCGTTTGGGGGTGGTAAGCCATACTAAACCTCAACCGCGTCCCCAAGGCCGGCTGAAACTCAGCCCAAAACTGGGACATAAAGCGGGTATCCCAGTCGGATACGATCTCCCACGGACCTCCGTGTAGTCATACCACATCACGGATACCTCTCTGCCAACTGTGTTGGTCCCAAAGTGACTCGGATTGGCAAGAATCACGCCATCTTCATCAGTCTATCCACTATTACCCAGACTGCGTCGTGTCCTCGCTGGGTAACAGGTAAGCCCACCACCAAGTCCATGGTGATGATCTCCCACTTCCACTCTGGCACTGGAAGCAGCTGCAGCAGCCCTGCAGGCCTATGATGCTCGGCTTTCACCTGCTGGCACACTAAGCACTGCTATACGAATTCACCCACATCCCGCTTCATCCCCCTCCACCAAAACTCGCATCTCAAGTCGTGGTACATCTTCGTGTTTCCAGGATGTATGGTGAACCTGGAACCGTGTGCCTCAGTCAGGAGCTCTCTCAACAGCTCCTCATCTTTGGGAACGCACAACCACCCCCTCAGGCGCAGCACCTGGTCTGTGAAAGAGAAGTCCCCTGGGTCTCCCGATAGTACTTTGTCGCGCAAGGACTACAACTACGGATCGGCCATCTGTCCTGTGATGATGCGGTCTATCCGCTCTGGCCTGGTATGTCGTGTCACCGTCACTGCGCCACAATGCCCTCGTAACTCCAGGGGTCTCCAACTGCCCACCTCCTCCAAAAGGCTCCAACTCTGTAACTGTAAACTGGCCAAGTGTGCGGGCGCCTTACGGCTCAAGGCGTCAGCCACCACATTGGCCTTTCCCGGGTGGTAGGAGATGCTGCAGTCGTAGTCCTTCAGGAGCTCCAACTAATGTCTCTGTGTCATGTTGAGCTCCTTCTGATCAAAAAGGTATCTGAGGCTCTTGTGATCTGTGAAAATTTCGAAGGTCTCACCGTACAAGTAGTGCCTCCAAGTCTTCAGCATGAAGACAACAGCTGCCAACTCTAGGTCGTGGGTAGGGTAGGTATGCTCATGGGGCTTCAGTTGCCGCGAAGCGTAAGTGACAACGTGACCCCTCTGCATGAGCACACCTCCTAACCCCTACAAGGAGGCATCCGTGTACACAACGAACCCGCCACTACTGTCAGGGATGGTGAGCACGAGAGCCGAGGTCAACCTCTCCTTTAGCTGCAGAAAACACGCCTCATAGGCATCTGTCCAAGCAAAGGGCACGTCCTTCCGGGTCAACTGTGTCATAGGATGCGTGATCTGTGAAAAACCTCTGATAAATCGTCTGTAGTAGCCTGCCAGTCCCAGGAAACTGTGAATCTCAGTGATTGAACACGGTCTTTCCCACCTGAGTACTACCTCGACCTTGGCTGGGTCCACCGCCAAGCCGTCTCCCGAGATCACATGACGTAAGAAGGTCACCTCCCTCAACCAGAACTCGCACTTGCTGTATTTGGCATACAGCCTATGTCGTCTCAGAGTGTCCAGAACCATCCGCAAGTGCTGTCCGTGCTGCGTCTGATCTCTAGAATAGATGAGTACATCATCTATGAAAACCACCACGAACTGGTCCAAGTACGGTCAAAACACCCAGTTCATCAGGTCCATGAATGCAGCGGGGGCATTGGTTAGCCCAAACGGCATGACCAAAAACTCGTAGTGTCCGTACCGGGTGCGGAAAGCTGTCTGGGAGACGTCGGTCTCCCTGATCCTCAACTGGTGGTATCTCGACCTCAAGTCTATCTTGGAGAACACCGTGGCACCCCGCAATTGGTTAAACAAGTCATCAATCCACGGGAGTGGATATCTGTTCTTGATGGTGACCCTATTTAGCGGTCGGTAGTCCACACAAAGGCGTAAGGTCTCATCCTTTTTCTTCACAAACAGTACCGGGGCTCCCCAGGGAGATGCATTGGGCCTCACGAAACCTTTCTCCAAAAGGTCCTGCAACTGAGACTTGAGCTCTCGTAGCTCAAGCGGTGCCATCCTGTATGGCAGTGTGGAGATGGGGCTGGTCCCTGGTATTAGTGAGATCTCAAACTCGATCTCACGCTCAGGCGGTAGTCCTGGTAACTCGTCTGGAAACATGTCAGGGTGCTCTCTGACCACCGAGATGCTCTGGAAGTCCGCCACAGGGCTGGGCTCTGCCACTACACAAGCTAGGAAACCCTCACACCCCTGGCTCAAAAGTCTCACTGGCCAAAGTGCCGAAATGCACTTGAAACCTCCGTCCACTGGCTGTCCGTGAAACTCGAAAGAAGGCAACTCCGGAATGGAGAAGACGATCTTCCTCTCAAAACAGTCCACCAAGGCATGGTAAGCGGACAGCCAATCCATCCCCAGAATCACTCCAAAGTCCTCCATCTGTATCATAATCAGGTCAGCTGGTAGGCTATGTCCCCCAACGTTGACCTCGCAATCCGTGTACACCACCTCAGCTACAAACTGCTGACCACTCGGACCTCTGATTATGAACGGATTCTCTAACAGTGTATAATCCTGGTCCAAACTAATTGCGAAACTGGCTGCGACAAACGAGTGCGTAGCACCGGAATCGAAAAGTGTGTAAACGAGTCTGCCAGAAACTGAAACCATACCTGCTACCACCGATCCCGAAGCTCTGGCGTCCCTGTGTGTCAGGGCGTTGATACGCCCCTCAGCTCTAGGTGCGAACGAAGCAGCCACACTCTACGTCGAACGGGTAGGTGCTGGCTGGTACCCTCCTCGCTACTGCTGTCCGCCTCCTCGTGCCTGGGAACCGCGGCCTCCTACACGCCCTCCAGTGCTCTGCGCGGGAAGTATCTGCTGACCGCCTGCCCTAGACGGGCAGTCCCTCCTAATGTGGCCCGGCTGGCCACAATGGTAACAGAGGGGAACCTGGCTCCCTCCCTCAGTGGGTCCCTGCTGTCGGCTGGGCGGGGGTACGGTGCTGGCGACTGGCCCCTGTCGAGGGCCCCTAAAGGCCACTGATGGCCCTGTAAAATGTGAAAGCTCTCCTGCGGACGCCACGTGTCTCCTCTCTCGCCGGCCCTGTGAAAAGTCCTGCTGAAAGGGCCTCTTCCGCCCGCCGTCAGCATCTCACACGGACGGGTTGGTCTCCTCGTAAGTCATGGCTGCCTCCACCACCCTCGAAAACGTAGGCAGCTTCAGGGGTTTGACATACCCCCGAATAGCAGGCCGGAGACCCTCAGTGAACCTCCAAAGGTGCTCCTCCTCAGTAGCCACCGCTGTCGCTGCAAAGCAGGACAGCTCCAAGAAACGCATGCGGTATGCCCTCACAGTCATCGTTCCTTGGCGGAGAGTGTGGAACTCCCACCTACTCTGGTCCTGCCACGTCTGGGCAAAGTACTGCTCGCAGAAGAGGGCGACGAATCGATCCCTGGTCGGCTCATCCCTCTCCTGTCCCCGGACTACCCTCCACCACCTGTGTGCCGCACTCTCCAGCTGGTACAAGGCAAAGGGCACGCGGCACTCCACTGGGGGGTGAAGGGTGTCGAAAATCTTCTCCAGCTGCCCGAGCCAGCCCTCTGCCTCGGTCGGGTCCTCATCCACATTGAAGGATGGGGGCTTCAGCTTCCAGAACTACCCAAAGGGCTCGGAGTGGTGCTGCAGTGGGGATGCTGGTGCACCTCCAAGCAACGGTGCCTCGTGCACAGAAGTGTCGGTGGAAGGTGGGGGCTGCGGCAGCCCATCCCCTCCCCCGTGTCCAGCGCCGCGTCCGTCGAGTGGTCCCACAGAGGACTCCCCCTCCACAGCCCCAGGGTGAGGTGCTTGGGGCGGTGGGTGGAGCTCCTCTCGTACAATGTCTCATATCAGCCGGGCGAGGTCCTAGGCCTACATGCCTGGGAGTAGTGGCTGGTCCACTGGGTCGTCGGCAATGGCACGCCGACCTCATCCTCGGCCGCGGCCGCGGCCAGCCTCACCAGTCTCGCGACGAGGCATCTCCTGTAAGGAGATGCGAAACAAAATGGAACACGTCACTACGGAACAATACCGAACGGAAACGTCTAAGAGCTCATGTGAAAAGATATGTTGTGGTGGCCACTCTAGTTATAGACATGTGAATTGGTTATTTTCCAGTCAGTCGATTAACTTTTTGGGACGACCTTGCTCTGATACCATCTTGTAACGACCCGATTCCCAAGTCCCTACAAGACACGAGAACCGGACCGACTCGACTAAACCCAAGACCTGGTCGTCCAAGGAGGAAGTAACCAAACGAGCAGTAAAATAAACCACACTCAACATGAATATAACAAACAGTAAGAAAATACAGTAGTAGGGAAAGAAACCAGTACAGTATGTACCACCACAACAGTAGAACAACATTCAAAACATAATTTGAACTGCAGGTAAAGAAAAGTACAGCGGAAACAAGAACTACTCACTACAGTGGAACCAAAAAGAAAGTGGTACAAGAGAATAGTGGTAACTCTACTGGACCCTACTCGACCCAGCGTCCTCTATAGCCACTGACCCTGGATGCTCGACACCTGGTCCTAAAAGGTAACGAGTGTAACACGTCAGCAAAACGCTGAGTAGAGTGGCAACTAAAACAAAAGAAACAATAAAGTGTACAGTAGCTGTTTTAATTTTCTCTCTTCCTTTATTTACATCTTTCTATTGTTTCACAATTTATCTATTTCTCAGATCCTTCACTTGATCTTGAATGTCCCTCGTGGGAACGATCTTGATTGCCGTCTTTTCCGAACAGTGGAAGTAGCACATGGTGCTCTCCTAGCTGCGAGAGTCCCCTGTGGTGATCCTACCCTCAGTCAACCACCCCAAGGTCACTGATAGACATAACAGTGACTACGGCACGTGCGGTAAAAGCACGGGTAGCTAACCCGCACTGGCACGCGGTCAGTCGTTTCCATTAACGGGTGCGCCCAAAGCACAGCACGGAACCAGTACAGGGTAGAGCCCTCTCAGTAACAGGGGTCCAACCCCTCCACAGTAACCAAACAGGGGCCTTGCCCCTCCACAGTCTGTGCACCCTCGCCTGACTACCCTGGTTTGCCCCAGTGGGCCTAACAAGTCGGTGTAGGAGGCTAGCAGAACCCCGGGGCCCGTGGGGTAGCTAGTACCTCCCTACACTGGTAGCTCTCCTCGGTACTACGTACACGAGGGCCAGCAAGTCGGTACAGAGTGGCCAGTCCTAACCTCGGGTCCCTGGGGCGGCTGGCTCCGCTCTACACTAAACAGGGGGACAGTCGCTCTTCTCGGTACTCCGTACTCAAGGGCCAGGTCACTTCCCCAATTCTATTCCATTCACTTTCCAGGAGTTCTACTCCTAATTCCCCGTAGGGTTCCAACTCTTTAACTCAGCGCATTTCGATTTCACCTTTCCAGTTTCACGTTCATACATCCCATATTCTTAATCATGTTCACTTATTCATAACAGGCAGCTGTTTAAACAAATTTACAGGCAGCTATTTTTTCTTTTCCACATTTTCAAGACTGCAGTGTTCACTTATTCCACTAGTTTTCCCATCCTAGGATTCATGTCATACCCTACAATCTATCATACAATCTAGTTTTCCTGCCCTAGGATTTATGCAACACTCTAGGATCTATCATTCAATCTCGTTTCTCATTCCTAGGATTCATGCAATGTCCTAGGTTCTATTTATGGTTCCATAATTTAACAGATTATGCTAATAAACTTAAATGCCACTCTACCGGTTACAACAGGCGAACTGGGGGCGTGGTCGGGAATCCCGCCTGCCTCCGCTACCCCCGAGACTGCAACGGAACGGGGTCCTATCACAAGGATGAAACACAAGGAATTTCTCAAAATAGTACAGCTACTGTAGACAGGTAGAGGATTTAATTTCGAAAAGAACGCAACTCGAAACGCGGAAAACGGAACCCGAACGGGCCCTAAACGAGTCAAAAATGACGAAACGGTGCAAAATCAGAGGTCTGGAACTTATTCCAGACGTCTTAAAAAGTGGATCAGGGGTCACCTTTGCTCTGCATGGTCTCTCAGACGTCCAGAAGCCTGCGGGGGCATCTGGCCTAGTTCCTAGACATCCGATGGTCACCCAGGATGTCTGGAAGTCATTCCCCTTGTCTGGCACTGCAGACAGACGTCTGATTCGTGTTGGATTAGAATCCCTGAACCTGCGCATACCCATTTCTCTATCTCAGTACGGACGGTCGTAGGAAAGGAAGAAGGTATGAAAATAACTCACCTTTCAGATGTTTGGATAGTCCTCCAGACATGTTCCCCGTCGTCTGATTGGAATCCCAGACGTCTGATTCTGAAAAACTTTCCAAAATAAGGGCACCACTCGCCCTCCGCTCGCAGCGCACGGCCGCACTGCGAGTGCTCTGCCTGCTGCTCGAGCTGCAGTAGGCCTCCCACGCCACCCCGCGTCTGCTGCGCCCTCGCCGGCCAGCTCCCACTGCCCCGGCACGCTCGAGCCCTCACGGCCAACGCCTCCTCCCCAGCGCCGCACCTCCTCCCACACCCGCCGCGGCTGTCGCCACCGCCGCTCACTCGTGCTCGCTCTCGCGCACCGATTGGAAGGAGAAGAGGAAGGGGGCGGAGGTGACAGGAGTAAGGGGGAGGGCGTGTTCTTTTAAGGCCGCGTGAGGAGGAGAGAGAGAGCGGGACAGGGTGGGTCTGCGGCCGCAGGAGAGAGGGAAAAAGAGAGGGAGAGAGAGCGTACGTTGGTCTGCAAGCTCAGGCACGCAGACGAATCGTGAGTGCCAAAAATAACCGATTCCCTGATGTCTAGAAGTGGTTCCAGATGTCTGGTCAAACGTCTGGGCCACCTCCGAGACGTCTTAAAAGACGTCTGAAGCGTGTGTTCGTTACATAGTGTACCCCCCAGTCGCAGTTATTTGACACTACTCCCCTAGCTAGACATCAGATGGACCAGCAGAAGTAGATTAATCGAAAGAAAATCTCAGTTTGAGCCCCAAAGAGCAAATCAATCCTTAAGGCCAACGGTTATTGAGTTTTAATTAGGCATGGGATGATTGTGCTCTTGGAATGTGATGGTCCCTTTAGGTGGGTTATTCCCTTAATGATTACTTAAAATGTGTGTGCGCGCATAACCATGATTTTCAAACAAGGTTATTTGATGATGTGTCTTTTAGGGTTCAACCTTGGTTTGTAACTTTTAGGGTTGAATCTTTAGGTGTATTCTATCAAGGTTCAATAGAACACTCCAAGTTTTGAAAGCACTAGTGATGATATATTCCTTTAGAAATCAGAAAAAATGTGGAGTGCCTGGTTCAACCATAAAAATCAACCCTAAGAGGCAAGCTACTTGATGGATCAGTTTTAATTTGAGTGGTGCAGCCCAAACAGCCCAATCAATTGGCCTGCTACACTTAGTTAAGGCACACAGGAATGATTAACTTATTAAAATTTATACTCACTAATGTGTAATGAGTTGAAGTGTACCGAGTCCACAGGTCAGATCCCCTGGTTAAGTGATAGAATCAAAGTGATTGTGCGCCTTAGGATAAGAAGTTGTGGGTGTTAAGTGTGTAGCTTTCAGTTAAATCAAACAAGAGAAGAATATTTTTTTATTTTCTTTTATATATGTGGGTGGGTGTGGTGAGTGGAGTGACAATCAAACAACCAAAATCTACCCTAGGGTTTATGCAAGCACCTAAGTTGGTTTGGGTTTGAGTTATTATGTTACGGAATGAAAACTTGGGTAGGGGTAGTGGGGGAAAACTTACAAATGTCTCTACCCACACTTTACTCCAATCTACAGCATCGACTCCTTGACCGGTTCCTATAAGACAATAAATTGAAGAAGAAAGATAGGTTAGAAAACTATGTAAGTAATGCGGGAAAACGTGAGAAAAATAAAAAACCAATGAGCGTTGCCTCCCTGGAAATGTCACCAAAATGATTGTGGCGGATTCGCACGTAGAAAAGGTTCGGGTTTGGAAAACCTATCGCCGTAGCTTACAAAATGACTCGATTCAATAAAATTTATAACTGAAACTCAAAAAGTGAGTCATGGGTCGAACATGGGGAGGTGAACATTTGATTTTCAAAATCCGCATTTTGATTTTTATTTATTTTTTTCATTTTTATCTTTTCTAAATTTTTTGGTATTTTTCATCAAGCAAGAGATTAGGTCGATGAAAATATAAGAGAGAGAGAAATAATCATGGATTTCTAATTAAATGTTTTTTTACAACTAAGAAAGTGGGAAAGATTACACTACGAAAGCAATAAAGATAGAAAGAGGTAAGAGAATCCCCCTTGACGGATGCTCGAAGGACGGCTCGCTCTATCGTCATCAGGAGGAAGGTGGTTAATGGTAGGATGGTGTCGCAAGGAGGATCTTCTTCCTGATGGGCTTGGAGAGGATAGCCACGGGATGCTTCACGAATGGGGATGAGAGGTAGGAAAACTTTTTTCTTTTCTACTCTAGAGGAGCAGCTCGGGCTTGGGACAAGCTCTCTCTAAAGCCTTAGAGGTGGTGTGAGGAAGAAAGGAAGAGATGGCTTGGAATGGAGGGGGGAAGGTCCTTTTATAATGGAGGAGGAGAGACAAAATTGTCCATGAGCAATTAGTGATGGTTGTAATTGTCACCGAAGATCCACCCAACTGTCGCAAAAGATCCTTGTCATTCAATGGCGCGTGCATAGCGCAAGACATTAGTGACAGCTACGAGCGTCACTAAAGGCCCGCCCAACTATCACTGACAATCATGCCCCCACCACTAATGCCCTGCTGGCGCACGCATTGTGCGCTCCTTGTCACACGCACACACGTGTGTTGGCACCGCGTTGTGCTGCCCTACGCGCTGCACTATGTTTGCATGTGCGTGCCTCCGCAGGCTGCGCTACTGTGCACTCAATTGGCCAATTGGAGGGGCTACAAGGATTCAAACCTGCGCCCCTCCGTTGAAAGCCCACTCCACCATTGCGCCAAGTCATCCAGATCGTCGCGCGGATGTCTTAAGGCACACAGTGGAGGAGAGTTCTCAGCCGTTGGATGAAGATCCAACGGCTGTGAAGCGATGATGAAGATGATGAGGGTGCCTTCTAGTTGTTGCCGGGTAGTGTTGGGCTGCCTGGATGGCCCCACGTGGTACCATCTTGGCTATCCAT
Organism: Thalassia testudinum; assembly: GCA_037157565.1. NCBI lineage: Eukaryota > Viridiplantae > Streptophyta > Magnoliopsida > Alismatales > Hydrocharitaceae > Thalassia > Thalassia testudinum. The sequence continues at coordinate 20,587,770 of JAZHRO010000063.1, forward strand.
CTTCTATCTATTGCAAAGGGTGCCACGGTGCTCAGATCGAGATGATTTCCACACTGCCGGACTACGATTGTCACTACAGATCCATCCGTATGGTCGAATTTTTCATCCGAAGCTCGTAAGGATGTCACATTGCCCTCCTAGCTGTTGAACTTCCTCGAACTTCATATGATGCTATGGGACTCCGATCTAGACAATTTTGGAGGTGTTAGACTCTGATCGTCATCCTAATCAGATCCGTGTGGTCCGATCCTCCATCCGAGGCCCTAAAATAAATCTCTTCTCTCTTGACCATAAAAGGAACCTAATTAACCTAAAATATATACAACTACTCTAAATGCAGAATGATGCATGCTATGCAATTTTTATAACATGAAATGCAAATGTAAGCCTAGGAACTTGCATGATTAGGCATTTTAACCTAAATAGATGTGTCTATAGCACGTACGTTAAAAACAAAGCCAACTAGAATTTAAAAGAAAGAAAACCCATAATTTAACCCCATAAAAAAGAATAACTTGTTGTAGTTGAGATACACATGCGATTTTCTTTTAGTTCCTGTCACTCTAATTAACATTCCCACATGCACCACAATTTACTAACCATCAAAAACATGCCAAAAACACTAGACTCAAAGGGAGAATTATCTTCACTTCCTCACATTGCAATTGACATCGACAAAACTAATAGAAAAGGTAGCTTAAAATCAGACCAAATTAACTAAAACGAAATACTTCCAAAAAATCTCATGTAAAATCTCTAAGGCATGGGAACAAGTCACTGGAGAGGAAACAAAGATCTCATGAAAAAGGCATACACCCCTAATTTATTCGAAGTACTATGCATTTTTGGCTCCCAACATAAAAAGCTTCGATATACTTTCACTTCCATATGGACACATCGATAAGATGATGTGCAAGTCAACTAGGAAAGAAACCAAGATCTCATGGAAAAGGCATATACCCCCAAATTATTTTGAGCAATACTTTAGATTCTTGGCACCCAACTTAAAAAGCTTTGCCATATTTTCACTTCCATATGGACACATTAATAATATGATCTAGTTCTCAATGCTTCTAGCTGATGGCCCCAAAAATATGTGACATATTTTGGCATAAACTACTCAAGTCATGTGCTTAGCATCTAGTCTTTATCAAACTTATAAGGTGATATGCCTTAGATAGGGTAAAATGTTGCCAAATCTAATTTATTGGTATTCATATGCAGCTATTTCTATGACAAGAAAACAAGTATAGCTGAAAGTGGTTGATACATAAAGCAAATGTAGCAAATATAGCTAGAAGTAGTTGATGCCTTAAGCAAATAAGCACAAAATCCAGACACCACGATCCCCTTAAAAAAATAAAAATGATGTAATCATACAATCTTTGAAGTAAGAAAAATTTTCTTCAATCATATACTTCATTTGCATTTGTTCATCAATCTTTAATTCTACAATCCCTTCCCCTCCCACTCACACTCCCACTGTGGCATTCCATCGAACAACTTACTTGCACCACCAAATCACCCCTTACCTAATATCGCATTTCATCAAACACCTCACCTGCATCGCCATAACCCTCCTACCTACCATACCATTTCGTCAAACACCTCGCAGGAAAGATCAACACATATACCGAGAAAAATCAAGAAAGGGATCGAGTTGAGAGAGAGATATCAAACAAGAAAGAGAGAGATACAACCCTCCCTACCACAGCTCCACCTTGGACCTTTAAGATCTGAGCTAGTTCAATCAGATTGGAGAGAGATCTTACTTGTGAGAGTAAAAGATCGAGAAATTAGAGAGAGAGATCCAAGAGATATATGTAGAGTTCGGGGAGATCTTGAGATCTTGAGAGAGAGACCTACCTACATTCAAGATCATCAAGAGACTCATGGCTAGACCATTGAGAGTAGGTAGCAACATATATAGAATAGGAGACGACAGAAGGTTTCGTGAGCATGGGAGAGTTGAGTGAAAGGTGTTGAGAGAGTTGATTGCCGACGACCTTGCAGGATCAGTGGATGGCAGTGGCCTGGACACGATGAAGGAAATAAAGATTTAGGATGTTGCTTGAAGTCCTTTAGGATCGGACCCTCGGTGAAGATGAGGTCAATACCAACGAATTAATTGATCCTACACTAATGGTTAACTGATGTCAGCATATGTCGACTGTCAGCATATGTACATATTTTGGTGGTGCCCAAGTCCCCCACGCATACCATATCCACCAAATAAATCCTCATACAATTTCTACCTTATCCCCACGTAACCTCCCCCATGCAAAGACCCACCACCGTACCTTTTCCTACCATAAAACACCCATAAATAAATCCCATACCCATCCACATCTATGCCCTTGCAAACAATCCCCACCAAAACCCCCAATCCATCCCACCTACGTAACCTACCTCCTCTTATCCATGTAGATTTCGTACAACAACTAAACAAAACCCATGTCTCTTATTTCCCCCAAATCAATGCAATGTCCAGCTATTTCCACCTCTATTCCTTGCAACAACTCCATGTCAAATCCTCTCCACTAAACTGTTTGCGATGCAACAATAATCCTATGTAGCCCTCTATAAATAAAACCCTCTCTCAACCAAACCCTGAGCTATCTAATTTTAGTTTTCTCTCTCAACTTCAAGTTCTCGGGGGTGTGCCTTGACATGGAATCCTCCTCTACTTCCACGCCATGGCCTTCAAGGCTTTAGATAGATTTAGTTTAATTTTAATTTGTTTTAGTTGTAGTAGAACTCAATTTATCATCAAGTTCTAGTTGTATTCAAACTCTAATTTGAAATAGAAATCTCTAGTTATTTTGTTCTCTATTTCAAGCTACATATTCTAGTTCTATTATTAGTTGTAGTTTCTTTTATTACAATTCTAGTTATTTCTCGCTTCTAGTTATTTCAATTGTTAGTTCTAGTCATTCTCGTTTAATTCTATCTTATGTCTTTTGTCCACTCCGCAGAATCTAGAAAAGCGAATTAGTCCATTTGCCTTCCTGTGAATGACTCATACTCCTCATTTCAACTTAAAAATCTTGAGTTTGGCTTTTACAAATTTAAAATGACCTTGATTTCCTACTACAACGATGACACTATTTACTATTGCAATTTCAGTGTATCAATTTTTGACACCATTGTCGGGGAGGCTTGGATTTATTTTTTCCTTTCATTTCCGTATTTGTCTCTAAGCTACTATTCCATCTTCCTTATGTTTGTCAATTTGTGTGTAGGAATCATAAAAATCCAAAGGAAACCATGAAGCAAGTAAGCGATATTTAGTGATTTGAAGGTATACACATTTATCATAAATTAGTTAGATTCGCTTTCTACCTTGAAAGAACAATCCAAAAAAAATTTATGTTCTTTTCTAGATCCATAGGTTAGTAGTTTGGTTTGGTTTGTTTGCTTTCCTACAAAAAGAAAAAAAAAGAAAATCTTTTTTTGGTAGACATTATCCATTTGAAATCAACAAGACCACCTCCTTCAAAGTCAGACTACAACCAAATTTGTTTTCCAAAATTCATTTTCTAAATTTTTACACGTCCAAAAATTCTAAAATTTCCCCTAGACATAGGTATTGAAGTTAGGAAGATCATGTCCAAATTTCATGCTCATATGATTTATATTGAATTTTGAAAAATCATGACTTATACTGATATCTGATCTGATGCGATATTCATAAAAACATAGGAATTTTTATACTACTCTAATTGATCTAAATTTTTTGGCATTGGATTCTTGTGATAATTTAGAATCCTGAAAAAATCTAAAAAACAAATTTGAGCATGTTTGATTACATGAAAAATTCGAACACTAAGTAGGGTTCAAAATAGACTTGAAGACCCCAGGGCACCATTAATATGGAGAAAATACAAAATGTGCACTAAAAATTCTGAAAAATAATTTTGTGGTTGCCCTACTTCGTGGTGCACTAGGACTATTAATTTCCTTGGTTGGGTCGGACCACATTTTACTTGGACTTAAATTCCATCATCTTGGACTATCTATCTTTAGGGTTTTCATATAAGGTAGAGTGCACTTGCATTTCTATACTTAAAGGAAATTTATCAAACAATTGAGACTTGCAAAACTTCTTGTGTACCTCACTAGAACCTTGTTTGATTTTACCTAGCTAAGTGGATGCTAAAATACACTAATACAAGTACTAAACCCTAAAAGACACCTCACCAATTAAGCTTGTATTAAGAACACTTTCTTTAACATGCACACAACATGCTATTCAATTGATATAGTTGGGAATCCACCACCCTCACACCCATCATTTAACCGCGTGCACTATTGTTCCCAAGCCTTAATTAATATGATAGACGTGACGACTAAGTTGGATTTTATTTAATTACTTCAGCTATACCTAGTTAATTGTATCTGAGGCCTTGTCTATTTGAACCAACTGGTGACAAGAAGGGTTGGTACAATAACCATGTTAACCTCTAGTGGTTCCCCGACTGTGGGGTGTTCTAGGGGTCCCACCCTTCTAGCATACCAAGTAATTCAAGTGTCAAATTAGCTAGCTAGGGTTAGTGAAATTTGGACTAGGTCCAATAGGTGCAACCCTTTAGGGTTAGAATTTTATTACTTGTATTGTGCACACATTTCTCCCTCCTATTCTATTTGCATCTATAACATTCTTCCAAGTGTATGTATGGAACTAGATCACAAAATTCACACTTGGTACCACCTCTAGAAAGAGAACCAAGGAGGAGGCAGATTATTGGCGAATGCAGTTCTACATCTAACTCGAACAATGATCTTGATTTGATGGCTAACCTAGCCAACCCAAATCAATCATCGAATTAGATGGACCCTCAGGCCCAGATCCAATTGAATGAATTTCAATAGAACTATCAGACCCAAATGCAGGAGCTACTTGAGATTTTACAGATCCAACGAGGAAGACCCTTGAGGGATTTTTACAAGTCTGCCTAGTATCAACACTAACATTATGTTAGGGTTCCACTTGTAGAAACTCAATTTTAGAATAAGAATTCAACTATACAACTCTTACTTCATTTAACCGAAACAATGATGAAGACCACTTTCAATTCCTAGAAGAGTTCATAGCCATTAGTGAGATAATTAGAATTCCTAATCTTCATGATGATGTGTTAAAAATGAAACTCTTCCTTTTTACCTAAAAGAAAAAGCTAGTCATTGGTTTAGATCTATATATAGGAAGGCTTGTTAACATTTGGAAGAAGAGAAGCAGCACCTTCTTAAAGGAATTTTTCCCAATCAGAAAAACTAATGCACTTAGAAGAGCTATCACCACCTTCTCCCAACACCCTAAAGAATCATTACATAAGAATTTAGAGAGGTCCATAGATTTAATTAGAAAATGCTTGCATCATGAGGTTCCTATATGGCAACTAGTGCAGATCTTTTATCACGAACTTAATGATCGTATGAGGAACCTTGTGGATGAAGGCTATGGAGGCAACTTTATGAGTAAGGATGAAAATAGTGCTTTTGATTTATTGGAAAATATGAGTGAGAATTCCATGAATAATGCCTCCATAGAAACTTATGGAGGATCCATTCAACCTAGAGGTGGAATTTATGAGGTCTAGGAGAGCTCTAGTAGTGTGGATATGAATTTGATCAGTGAAAAACTAGATAAAGTTAAGGTTGTTTCAAAAAAACTATATGATCTAATGAGCCAAAATAGGAAGGGAGTAACTGTGATGACCCGAGTCTCACCAGGTGATGGAACCTGGATCACCATGTGCTACCAACTAGCACAAACACCGACATGATCACAGTCACCCAACACATAGACATAAAATGTCAATAGCCAACATTCATTCATGTTGCACTAAACGAAAGAAAACTAAAGTGCTGACAATATAATTGAAATTAACCGTGAAATAGAAGTAAGGAGAGACTCCTATAATCACCAAAAGATAGGAAAATAAAATCTAACATTAGAAAGAAAACTACTACTATGAGCCATTGGCTCAGTATGGACCGCCTCTTAAGGTAGGACCTGGTTTCACAGAAACCTGACCGACAGCAACCGCTACACCCAACTACTCAGCAACACCTGAGTATGGAACCCGAAACTATACATCAGTGAAAGCTGAGTAGACCAGACAACAAAACAAGTGACATTAGCAATAAGATTATAGAAAAAGGGCATTATATCAACAGTTCATCCATTTATAGTTTATTTGTTAGCAAATTCTATTCATGTACCATGCCCATGTTCTTATAGTTCACAATCCATAAATCGACGCCTCGGGACACATGACGATCTCATGTAACTTCCTACGACACAAGATCGGTATAAGCCAACCTCCTAATCGGGAAAACCACTTTTACCCATCGAGTCGCCACACTCCATCACCCTAGGGTTATTGCGGAAATGGGTGGTGCCTACGTTGTGCAGGTGAACACATACAACACTACGTACGCTGAGCCAGAGACAACCAAAGACCCACCCTCTAGCCGAGAAAGAACCGAACCTCAAGCCCTACATCTTGCTATCCTAATTAGCCCTTAAGCCTAAGCAAAGAGTAATGGGGAGGCCAACAACTACCCAAAATAGTCCCTGAAATTGGTTTGCAAGGCTAAAGCTACAACCATGGTTTGGCGAGTAGTAGGGTTAGAACCAGTTATCTTATCCTTTTAATTCTCGACATATATGTCACATTGATTTAAACTCAATTCCAAATAACTGTATCTTTTACTTTCATCAAATCAAGCCATACTTAATAATCCCACATTATTTAGTCAAGGATTATCAGATATTTGCATTAACCTTCAAATGTAATAATTTCTAAATTACGATAGTGGTCCCATACTATTTATCAATCAATGAACCCAACGAAACTTATTTCACGGAAATCACAGTTCATTTTACGCATGTGATAACAAGGGTAAATATAATCATTAATTCTTAATCCTTCTCATAAAAACAAGTTCTTTCTCATTTAAAGTGCCCATAAGTTAAGGAAACTACTAAAGGGGTTCCAAACTCATCAACAACAAGGGGCATACGCTAATCAAAGCAGTACACACAAAAAATCACCTTAGACGGGTCCATAGGTACTAAAAAATCTGTTAGAGTTGAGAAAAGAAAAGACTACTCTACCTAATCTCACCGAGGGGTCATGGTGACTCTAAACTATGCGCACCAGCCTAGGGATAGTATCTACACCCCCCTCGAGATCCGTTCACACACTAGGAGTAAGACCTAATTCATGTAGACTAGAAATAGGTTAAAAAATACCTAGTTACATTTCTGGTTTGTCACTTAAGGATCCGAACTCAAAAGTGAAAATAAATTATACTGATGCATAGCACTCGTCGACACGATTCAAACGATACCATATTTCTCAAATTTCGAGGTCAGCAAAGCCTTGAACTGGACAAAATAATGCGTGGGGGACCTAAATCGAATCGATTCAACTAGACTAGCCCACCTGTCCACGTGACCCACCCACGACATGTGTTGCCCTCAGATTTGATGCTCGCGTGCTGCTAGGGATGTTCCTCACCCATCTGGTGCTTGCCACATGTCGTGATCGCCTACGCCATGTGCTGCTCGCCAGCATGCACTCGTGGTTGCTATTGCCACATGTCACCCGATGCTCGTGCCTCCACCACACGTAGCTCGTGCATCTCACGTAGCCCTCTCTGAATCAATAAGTTGGGACTTTTGTGGTGGGAAGCCTACATTTTGCAAATTTACAAGTGGGTCCCTGGGAGAAGCTTTTGATTTAATGAAGGAAAAGCTTAAGCTTAAGCTTTTCTTCTCTCTTCCTCTCTTAATTTAAGTTAAGCTTTTCCTTCTCTCTTCCTCTCTTAATTTAAGAGACTTAGAGAAGGAAAACAACCTAAGGACCCAAAGGGGTCTTTATATAGGCCCAAAGGTTGTTGTAAATAGGTTTAGGACGGTGAAAAACCCAAGATACCCTAGGGTTGGGTCCATGTTACATTTAGGTCTTTGTTGACTTGTTTTGGCCGTAACTAATGCTATACACCTCGGATTCGCACAAAGCAAGCATCGTTGAAAAGCTTTCGACCAGAGGAATCCAATGGTACCATATATGGAAAGCATTTGACAACATTTGGCTAGGGGTTGACTAAAAATAAACACTTTTGACTCAAAAGCACACTTTTTGCTATCCAAGGAAATAGTAGAAATCCCTTCTCTAGCACTTATAATCCTAGTTGGAGAAACCACCTGAATTTCTCTTGGAAAAGCCAAGGGCAAGGAAACAAATAGATTACACAACCTGGACCCTATCAGATGAACCCTAGCTTCCCTAATACTTATAACTAGGGTCAGACCTATCAATCCATGGCTCTTAACCAGCCTAGCCAAACTGAGTTGTCTATATTGAATTAGAAGCAATAACTAATGGCCATAAATACTTTCATGCTGCAAGCTATGCAATAGTTGGCCCAGTGAATCAAAGATCTGAAGAACTCAATAAGGCTTGAGCCTAATGATAGACCTATTGGTGCCTTGCCCTTACAGCCAATTCTAAACCCTAGAAGTGCACCAATTAGAGGAAATTTTCCTCAAGGGGTTAATCAAAATCAAGCTCATATAATTCAGCAAGCACCACTAGCTCCCCCTGGTTTTAATCTTCCTCCACATCTTTCAAATCCCGGATCTATTTATAATTGGGCTCCCCAATCGAATCTGTACTCTATGCCTAGCACCTCCCACGATCCAAATTGGTATCCACCTGCCTCAGCCAACTCGACCACTCTATGAAGTGGAAAGACTATGCAGGTGATTGCGTAGCAATCATAGGTCTTAATTGACCCAAATTAGGCTAGGACTTAGAATAAGTTAGGGTTATTCATGCATGCATATGCATTATCTGCATCTTTATTGCTTTCCTTTAGCTATGCATAAAATAATGTTATAATGTGCTGATTAAGTGCATTATATCGATTGCAGGGAATAAGCTGATCAGGAGCTGGATCTGAAGCTGGATCAGGAATAACAGGAGTTGTAGTAGAGCTGGAGCAGAATGCCTAGTTTAGATGTAGGAATAATAATGTAAGTGGGTTAAAAGTTTGCTATTCTATCAAGTAGGAATAAAGCAATAAAATGTGAAGAGCTTAAGTTCATCCTAGCCCTAGGATAGCCTAGAGACTTCCCCAAGCCTTAGCCAACCTTAGATTAGGTCACAACACCCTAGGAAGCCCTAAAACCCTAGTTCCAACCCTTCTCTGGACGTCTAGATAAGTTTTAAGATGTCCAGGACCCTTAGCCAACTCCCTCACACTTCAAACCAACTTCTATAGTGTTATTGGATGACCAGACACTTTGTTAGATATCTAATTTCTGCAGAATACCCAAAATAGAACTCGAAATCCTTCCTGACACTGATTGGACGTCCAGACAACAAGTCTGGACTTCTGATTTTTGAGTATAATATGTCTAATTCTATAATTAGACCTCTGATACTGCTCTTCAATTCCTATTTTGACATTTAAGCCTTGATCTTGGATCTGTAGGTCCCTAAACCCAATTCCAACCCCATAATAACCTAAATTAAGGTGCCGTAACCCTAGTAAATCACCTCTAAACCTCCCTAAGGATCTAATTAGGTCCACACTAAACCTAATTGACTTGGATCTTAGTCAATTCCATCAGCCTATTCAATTGGACTCATTGAGTCCTATTGAGCCCTGATCTCAGCACACACTATCCAATTGGACTCAGTGAGAGTCCAATTGGCCTAGACCTGACTTGATTAAGTTTTTTTACTCTCAATTAAGTTTCCACATACCCAATTACACTTGTATTAAGTTTAATTGCACTTTACCTTAGTGAATTAGGGTTGATAACCCTAATTTGAGACCTACCTTGACCTAAACCCACTAGAACCCAACCTAATCAACCTAGCAATCTAAGTTTCGACCCACACATACCCACACACACCCACACACACCATCCACACGAAAATATCTAGCCTAGAGTTCTCTAGAACTCTCTACCATGTGTGGTTGCCTTGGTTGCAGAAATAGCAACCAAGAGCCATTCAATTTTTAGATCCACATTTGGTGGATCTAAAAACCACCATCCACCCTCTCTCTCTCGCTCTCCAACGAGCTTCCACCATAGGCCTCTCTAGATAATTCCATAATTCTCTAAAGAGCTTCCCTTAGGTCTATAAAAAGACCCCTTGGGTGGCCATTTGCACCCATTCACTTCTTTGGCAATTGCACTCCATTGGTGCCATTCACGCCACCTCCATAGTCACGCCACCTCCACGAGCTCACTACCACCACCATGGAGAACACCATGTCGGGATGCTGGTTCAACCCTACCTCCCTCCAAGGGCCGCCCTAAGTTCCATTGGCCGCCCCTCCTTCTTCTCTCGACCACTCCACGGCCATCGGGGACCACCCCTGAATGCCCTTTATTCTTTTACGTCTAGATCATGCTCTTCATAATTTTTATTTCTTTCATTTACTGCTTAGTAGAGTAGTCTTACTTCTCCCCCAATGATGCATGCGAAATCCCCCTATTGATTCTTGTATGCAATCGTTTTCTGGTAGTTAGATTTAATTTTAGATTTAATTTTAAGCATTCATGTATAAGCTTTCCTGTAGATTTTCTTGTGCAACAACTCTCCCACGATGAATGAAATTTCATTTTATATATATATCTCTTATGTGTTTGAAATCACATTGAGGTAAATGATTATCATATTTGTGTGATTTAAGTGCCTGTTCTTTAACCGCCTATATATTACACACTAGCATGTCGTTTAAATAAAGTAGAGCAGCTTTAAGATCGATTTCAAAAACAAGAACAATGTCTCCCAGAGACGAACGACTGGGACTCAAAGTCTTGTTATTTTCAAAACAATATCTTTGTTGGATCGTATTTCGCAACTATACCACGACACTTTTATCAAAAGTGCGATCTACGATTCCCCCAACAAAATGGCGCCGTTGCTGGGGAGGCAACGTCATTTTTCTTGATTTCGATCTTTTAATCTATCACTGACAAATCTACCTCTACTTCAGTTTTTTTGATGTGCAGGATAAAATGGGAGAAAAATGGGATCTACGCACACACCGAGCGCAGCAAAGAAAAATCAGGTGCACATCATCTATCTTAGATTAGGTTTCTATTTCTTAACCGTAGGAGTAGATTTACTTGTTGCAATTTCCTTTGAAAATTTTTTGAAAAAAAAAAAAATTCTCATTTTCGTTAAAAAAAATCAAAAAGAAAAAATTTCAAAAAAAAGTCTTGATTAGGTTTTCTTTCTAATCTAGGTTGTTCTGAAAAGAAAAAGAAAAAAAAAGAGATTTTCGTTAAATCGTTTAAAAAATTTTTTTGAAAAAAATGGTGCAAAAGATTAAAAATAAAAAAAAAGAAGCATTTTTGGTGGAAGGCTTGAATTTCAAATTCAAACCTCTTTAAAAGCTTTTCCACCACCTTATGATTTTCGGCCAGATTTCAAATCTCACTTAAAAATTGGATTGCCAAAAAATCCGTTAGCAAAAAATTCTGACATTCTAGTAAAACCTTTATTTTCAAACCATCTTACAAATGCCACCATTACTTTGAAAAAATGCCAAATATAAAATTTTTAAAAATTCACAAAGTACATGGGGTCAGATAGACCCAGATTCAAAAATTTTCAAAGTTCCAAAAGTGATTCCGAGCAATCTGCAAATCTGTTTTGACTAAAAATAGTGGGGTTTGAAATATGATCTAATTGTCTTTATTTTAAATATTTTTCCCAAATTTTTGAAGATCATTTGATACTGTTTCAAAGCGAAAGATCATCTAAGGGTCAAAGTTCCAAATCTGACTCCCTGATATTTAAAATTTCCTAAAAATTCGGTTGAAATAGTAAAAATTCCAAAAAAATATTGTATGAAAAACTAATTGAAAAAGGAATCTACTCACAAAATTTCAAATTAATTGGATTCCAATTACTATCGGAGAATCAACATTGTTCTTGTGGTCTGCTAAAATAGAGAAAAAAATCAGAGAAGTGCATGCAACTTAGGTTGAACCTTTAGGGTCACAAATAGAGACCACACTTTTGGCTAACCTAAACTTAATCAAGTCTAGTTAGCTGGTGAGCTTGGTCACCTTGTGGGCCACTCACCACAAACCCCATTGAAGAAAACGGGTTAAAAACTAATTTTAAAACACGAAATCAACCCGAGTTCGTTGCCGTACTAATGGATGAGTTTAATCTCTTTTGCCAAACCTGGTGACTAAGTCTGCGGGGTAGTGTCAAACGACCACAGCTCAGGGGTCAATGGAACCGGAGGCGTAAGCCAAAGGAAGAACCTTCCCCTTAATCCCCTCATAACCAGACTGGCTAGGTTAGCTTGAGAGGCGAGATTCACGTTCAGTCAGTTGTAGGACGAACTTATCTTCAGGAATTCAAATCCCTAACGAAAAATCTGGTCACCTGATTTATAAGGACCATTTGATTGACAGGGCCTTATCATTGTTCTGCCTAGCTACACCAACCCAGGGGTTGGGCGGTGTATGCACGGAAGGAGGTCACTTCAACATCACTTGGTTGGACCTTGGGAGCCACTCCCAAGGAGGCGAGTCACCTCCCCCAAACCATCTTCTCACCCCATTTCTTCTATCTGCTAAGCCACAATGGCTAACATTGGATCTGGACCTAATCAGGATCCAGAAGAGCTGGACCAACGAGCTTATCTGAGAGCTCAGGTCACTGAATCAGCTCAACCTTGGGATCAGAACCCAAGGTGGCGAAGATGACTTTTCACTTTGCTTGATCCTTCTTCTCGGGTTACCGAAATGGTTAACCCATATCCTAACCCTGGATATTATGACCCATACCAGTCGGTCCCTCAAAGGATTGCATCCTATAACCCAGGATATGGATTTCATACTCCTGCTTCTCACCCGTGGAACATGGGTAGACCTAATTCACCTCCTGGAACCCCTGAAGAGCTACCGGTGCATATGCGGACACATTATAGAATATAGAGAGCTATAGCGAGTGCTAAGGAAAAGGCCGCATCCTATCTACGCGAAATCTAGGCTATCATTGAGTCGAACCAAAGACAAAGTCGGATTCCGCATCAACAAGCCATGATGGAGCTCCTTCAGGAAACAATAGAGATAACAAGACAAATTAGACAAAATCGGGAAACTCAAGAACTATTGCTTTTGAGATATCAAGTGTAAAACAGCATTGAAGTCCTCGAGGAATCTGAAACAACTATGCCGAAAGAACACATAGAAGATTCTCGGGAGCAGATGCCTGAAGATCACTCAAGGGAAAAAGAATCTAGCATGGATATGAGACAGGAGCAGGAAGTATGCCGAATGGGTTCATCTGAAATTGAGGAGGAAAGGACTGATATCTCCAAGACTGAGCCGCAGTCAGATTATCCTTAATCTTGGGAGACACCTTTTGGGTTAGATAACCCAATCGAGACAAGGGAAGTAGATCCAATTGAGGATATGGATCTTGAGGCAAAGATTACATGAGACACTACTGATCAATCTAGACCACTTCCCATTATAGGTCAACCTGTGCTAGAACCAACATCTTCTGATCTACACTCTTCTTTCACCTACATCCCTAATTCGGATATTAGAGATTCTACGGTGAGACTTCCTATCCTTGATCCTAACATCCGAAAACCAGAAGTAGCTATGGATAACTCGAACAAAGAAATAAATATGCTACCTGAGGTAGGAATTACTGAGGATCCCAATGCATATGAGGGTGAAGCTTCGAGCAGAATGAGCTAGCGACGCACCTACCATCCTAGTCAATGGCTCGACCTTGAGCCCGAAGAGACAGCCTCCGATGAATCAGAGATGTGTACTGATGAGGACGAAGTAATTTCTGACGAGGATTTCAGTGACCTCCCCACAGATCTTCTACTTTCACGGATACCCCCATATGACCCAGAGCCTGGAGGGGGCATGATCTTTGATGTCAATTATCATTATGAGGATCCCTATGACTCAGATTCTGGTTCTGAGATACATGTTGATCTACTCCCTCAGCAACTTCATGCTGAATTGTGGGACATGATAAATCAGCTGAATCAACATCATGATCCCCCCTCTGATTATCCTCTATTTTCCACCACGACTCCACATTTTCTTATAGCTAGACTTTTTGGAGTAGGGGTGCACAATCAGCTGGTCCGCATCTCTGGACCACTGATTCTAGGAGCATACGAGCACATCTTTCTCTTAATTTTGACCGGCTCCTATGCAAGAATTGATACATCTCATTGAGCTTTCGCCCAGCTGGAGGCATTAAACTCAGTACATATAGATACCATTCGCCCCACATTCCACCATCATTTTTATACATAGCATAGTTTTGTTTTAGCATATTTCCCTTTTATATTGCATATTAACAGGTTGGCCAGTGCTGAATACAATTTCAGAAGCAATTACAGGTGACTTCTACCCATTCTCTCCCTGCAGCATTTATTTTCTTTTACATTCATGCATGAGGACATGCAAGAACTTACGCATGGGGGGGTAGATATAGAAAAACTGAAAAAAAATTTTGTGCCAACACTTAGGAAAACCTCAGAGCTGCATGCAAAACATACTTTAGGACCTTAAATAAAAGAACAACCGACTCCACCTCCAATGCTCGCATTGGAGCTAGAAATCGTTCGCAATAGCCACTTCCGACTTACCCGCCCACCTTTTGTTCTAAATTTAGGGTCAAGCTGACTGTAACCCGATACGGGAAATTCACGAAGTACAAATTATGAGAGGTTACATGTTTATAGCATATATAGATATTGCATTCATGAATAAGATTATTTTATTAAGAGAATACATTAGGGATTTTATCCTTTAGTTGATTCCTATAATCTGGAATCCAGTACAGCTTTTCACACACACGTAGAATTTGCAATGGATTCATGGTGAAGGTTGATAAACGCCTTCAGTTTGTCGAGAAGAAGCAGTGCTTCTTTTCCTGAATCCTTGAACAGTGTTTTGGTAGTCAGGCTGATTTTCTTCCAAAAATCCACCAAATAGTGTGAGATGAGAGTAGAGTGTATTGGTGCTCTAAGATTAGTGCAAGGAATCTGGAATCCTAGATAATTAGGTAATGATACTCTTAGTTTAGACAATTTTCGCTCTCGATTCCCACGTATACATTTTTGGTGCAAAATTTTGAGAGCCACCGAATAAGGCAAATATGCGGAGAGCAAGCTTTCATAAAACTAGGGCCAAGGTGGATGGTTATGACCATTCTTTACGGAATCCTTGGCTGAAGGAGGGTATTGATGTCAAGGTCAGAAATACACCATCCTATCCGTCTCTCCCAGTGCCATGAGTAGGCACTTCCACCAAATAAGCCACCCAATGTCTCTTGAGTACCACCAATCCCTAATAATGCCTCCTTAATAAAGTTCATGGATGTATGCCAGTTGTGCTATGTTAAAAAAAAAAATATTGATGAAAAGGAAGAAAAATTGACAAAAAAAGAAGAAAAAAAAATTTGGAAGAAGAAGAAAAAAAGTTTGTGAATATTTAGTATTTATTTCATTTACATTGAGGCAATACCACCAAACAAAATTGAGCTCCACCAAATATGGCCTTAATCTATTTTTCTTGTGTTTCTGACTACCTGAATAATGGCTGAGGAATTTCGACTTAGTGTTAGGGTTATGAGAATCCAATTAAAGTGTTAATGCCTAGTGAGACCACCAAATACAGAACATATGTGTGAATCTGGTGAGGTTGTGAGCTCTAAGAAAAAGAAAGAAAAAGAGCAAGAGAGAATGAATACAAAGGAATCAAAAGGGAGCATAGTTTTTCTTGTCTTTCTCTGAGTTGAGTTACTTAGTAATTCGGGAATCTGGATTCTTTAGTACTAGTTTCTATGTAGCACCAAGTGAGAATGAGCCACCAAATATACAATCCTTTCCCTCAAAGATTCTCTACCTAAGCCTAAAGCCAGGGTGGAATTCATAAAATATCTTGCATACCTTGAGGGAAGAAATCCGCCTATCTTGCTAGAATTTTTATTAGGGGTCAAGTACAGGCTTTAGAGGTGTATTAGTCTTCACTCGAATCCGTTGCAAAAGCTACATAGCTGCACCTTCACGATTGTCTGGATTTCTAGAGCATAGGATGAAAACAAAAAGGAGAAAAATCCCTATGTAAACACTTGGTAAAATAATCAATCCCTTAGGAACCCTTGCTGTAAATAATTTAGTCTTGCATTTGCTAGGGACTAGCAAGATTTAGTCATGGGGGTATGATTGCGCAGCAATCATAGGTCATAATTGACCTAAATTAGGCTAAGACTTAGCATAAGTTTGGGTTATTCATGCATGCATATGCATTATCAGCATCTTTACTGCTTTCCTTTAGATATGCATAAAATAATGTTATAATGTGCTGATTAAGTGCAGTATGTCGATTGCAGGGAATAAGCCGATCAGGAGCTGGATCTGAAGCTGGATCAGGAATACCAGGAGTTGTAGTAGAGCTGGAGCAGAATGCCTAGTTTAGATGTAGGAATAATAATGTAAGTGGGTTAAAAGTTTGCTATTCTATCAAGTAGGAATAAAGCAATAAAATGTGAAGAGCTTAGGTTCATCCTAGCCCTAGGATAGCCTAGAGACTTCCCCAAGCCTTAGCCACCCTTAGATTAGGTCACAACACCCTAGGAAGCCCTAAAACCCTAGTTCCAACCCTTCTCTGGACGTCCAGATAAGTTTTAAGATGTCCAGGACCCTTAGCCAACTCCCTCACACTTCAAACCAACTTCTGCAGTGTTATTGGACGACCAGACACTTTGTTAGACATCTAATTTCTGCAGAATACCCAAAACAGAACCTGAAATCGTTCCTGACTCTGATTAGACGTCCAGACAACACTCATTTTTGAGTATAAGATGTCTGATTCTATAATTAGACCTCTGATACTGCTCTTCAATTCCTGTTTTGAGATTTAAGCCTTGATCTTGGATCTCTAAGTCCCTAAACCCAATTCCAACCCCATAGGAACCTAAATTAAGGTGCCTTAACCCTAGTACATCACCTCTAAACCTCCGTAAGGATCTAATTAGGTTCACACTAAACCTAATTGACTTGGATCTTAGTCAATTCCATCAGCCTATTCAATTGGACTCATTGAGTCCAATTGAGCCCTGATCTCAGCACACACTATCCAATTGGACTCAGTGAGAGTCCAATTGGCCTAGACCTAACTTGATTAAGTTGTTTCACTCTCAATTAAGTTTCCACATACCCAATTAAACTTGTATTAAGCTTAATTGCACTTTACCTTAGTGAATTAGGGTTTATAACCATAATTTGAGACCTACCTTGACCTAAACCCACTAGAACCCAACCTAATCAACCTAGCCATCCAAGTTTCGATCCACACATACCCACACACACCCACACACACCATCCACACGAAAATATCTAGCCTAGAGTTCTCTAGAACTCTCTACCATCTGTGGTTGCCTTGGTTGCCAAAAATAGCAACCAAGAGCCATTCAATTTTTAGATCCACATTTGGTGGATCTAAAAACCACCATCCACCCTCTCTCTCTCACTCTCCCACGAGCTCCCACCATAGGCCTCTCTAAAGAATTCCATAATTCTCTAGAGAGCTTCCCTTAGGTCTATAAAAAGACCCCTTGGGTGGCCATTTGCACCCATTCACTTCTTTGGCAATTGTACTCCATTGGTGCCATTCACGCCACCTCCATAGTCACTCCACCTCCACAAAGTCACTGCCACCACCATGGTGGACACCATGCCAGGATGCTGGATCTACCCTACCTCTCTCCAAGGGCCGGCCTAAGTTCCATTGGCCGCCCCTCCTTCTTCTCTCGACCACTCCAAGGCCATCGGGGACCACCCCTGAATGCCCTCTATTCTTCTAGCTCTAGATCATGATATTCATAATTTTTATTACTTTCATTTACTGCTTAGTAGAGTAGTCTTACTTCTCCCCCAATGATGCATGCGAAATCCCCCCGCTAATTCTTGTATGCAATCGTTTTCTAGTAGTTAGATTTAATTTTAGATTTAATTTTAAGCATTCATGTATAAGCTTTCCTGTAGATTTCCTTGTGCAACAACTCTCCCACGATGAATGAAATTTCATTTTATATATATATCTCTTATGTGTTTGATATCACCTTGAGCTAAATGATTATCATATTTTCGTGATTTAAGTGCTTATTCTTTAACTGCCTATATATTATGCACTAGCTTGTCGTTTAAATAAAGTAGAGCGGCTTTAAGATCGATTTCAAAAACAAAAACAACACCTCCTAGAGACGAACGACCAAGACTCAAAGTCTCATTATTTTCAAACAGTATCTTTGTTGGATCGTACTTCGCAACTATACTACGACGCTTTTATCAAAAATGCGATCTACGATCTCCCCAACAGCAGGATCCTGTTATGACTCCTACTCTACTCCCTGGGGATCCTAGTGCACCCAATTTGGTAAAGGAGCTTGTAATGGAGGAGGATTAGGACCAAGATTCTATGGACTCAAAAATTCAAATCTCTTTTCCTGAGACATTGAATAGGCCTAGGAAAAAGAAGCCTAAATCTAATTCTGAGACTTGGTTGGAAGTGTTCAAACAAGTACAGATTAATATCCCAAATTGGAAGCCATTGAACACATACAAGCTTGCACGAAATTTTTGAAGGAGTTCACTACTACAAAGGGCAGGTCAAAACCTAGCAATCCTAGGAAGGTTATGCTGACGGCACAAGCTAGCTCGATCATCTTAAATAACCTTCCTTCTAAGAAGAAGGATCCAAAAGACCTAATGATTTCTTGTTCGATTAGTGATATTACTTTGGATAGGGCTCTATTAGATCTGGGTGCCTCCATTAATCATATCTTGATTGTATTATATGAGAAGTTTGGTATGGTGACCTGAAGCCCACTAATGTGACACTTCAGTTAGCCAACTAGATTATCACCAAACTACACGTGAATCAAGATGGTGTCATTCTTCATGGATAGGGAGATATTTATCTGGGCCTCAGGTTGAAGATCCAACCATATGGATCAGATTTGGGTGACGAACAAAGTCCAACTCCTCCATGATCACCTCGATCGGACCTCCATAGAATCATATGTAGTCCGAGGAAGATTGGAGGCCAAGGGGGAAGGTGGTGAAAATCCAAAATTTAGATGACAAATCTGACCCAAATGTGTTCAGATTGACGATCTAGCCTAATGGCACAAAAACTAACCCAATCCGACATCCGTGAAACCATTTTGGAGTAGAAGAAAATGGGTGGCCCAAATGGCGCGACGTGGCACCATCCAAGCTGCCCATAAGCACTAGCCTTCTCCTTCTTCATTTGCAGCATCAGATCTTGACCGTTGGATCGTGATCTAATAGATTTTATCTGCAAGAGGATGCGCAGATGAAATTCAGTCACGTGATCAAGATCGAGAGAATGCGGTGTGACCATGTGCAGAAATCCGGCACACTAGATGCAAGCACTGTGCAAACATGTGTGATCACCTACGATCGTACATCGGATCGTAATGGGAGCACTGAACACATTGTGAAGGTGAGACATCACGCGATTTGGGTCATTCATCCTTGATGCAACACCTGAGAGCAGTTGCCCCTTCGTCGGCCATAACGCACGAGTGAGGCGATACACGATCTATACTGTTCAATCAAGATTGGATGCTCCTCAACCCTTTGCACACCTTTAGCAATGTTTGAGTTCAACAATAACTGCATCTATCATTAAAAGCCTTGTATTCATTTTCCAGCTTATGTAATGACCATTCTACCCCTTTCTGCTTGCCTATGAAAAGGACCTTACACCTGCCTCATTCTTTGTCCATTCCTTTCTTTTCTCACCCTCTCTAAAGTAGTAAAAGCTGGTCCCATACTTGGGATGCTCCACTAGAGCTAGAGTAAAATAATTTTTTGCCTTCCCATCTCCTTCATGGAGTGCTCGTGGTTGTCCTCTCACCACCATTCAGGAATTGGATCCTGCTGCGATGCTGCCCTGCTTCGTCCTCCTTCCTCTAGCTTCGTTCTCCCACATCTAGCAACTTACCACCATCTTCTAGGCACTCTATCAATATGGTTCATCTTCTAAGCCATCATCGAGGAGGATTTTACTCATCCCTCTCTTTCTACAACTTTCTAGTGTGGTTTTATTTCTGCATGTAGTTGTAATGAACATGGCTCTATGAAATATTTGTTCTCTCTCTATCTCTATCTCTATATTATTCTCCCTCTCTTTTCTATTGTTTATTTTTTAAGTAGAATAGCTGGTGTAAATTAATTTCAACCAGCTACACTGCTTTATAACAATAAATGCAGGTTTTTAATTAAACGTTCACCTCCCTGTGTTCGTCCTGGGACTCACTAGAGTTTTGGTAAAATTTATTTTGTAGCGGATTTTTATGCACTAGAACGATGGGTTTCAACTCAAATCTTGTACATGTTTAAATATTGCCAATCAGTAGCCCCTAGTGGGTCACACTCTCAATAGCACCCTAATATATGGGCTCTATGTTCTAGACGCACACTTTATAGGTCAACCCATACACGTGCTCAATACATGGTCAGATCAGACATGGCACACGTAGCGCATGCTCACCAGGGAGCCCATTCCCCATTCTCAAGCGATGGGCTAAGGGAGACAAATCTTAATATGGATCACTGAAGAACCTTCGGCCACTGAGGTGGCAATAAAGGGCAGCACCTTTCAGTAGCATTCAACAGTAGCATGTATAGTGGATTAATTAAGGGATTATGGAATTGATTATGGTTTAATTATTGATAGAAATTATAAATTAAGGTTATAATTATTTAATTAAGATATAGTCCTACCTATTAAACAATTTATTTAATTTAATTACAATTTTAAATACGTGTTTACATAGGATAGAAAATATTTACAAAATGGCTTAAATAAACTAAAATACATCATATACAATGCATACTCTTGTATACAATACATAATCAGAAGATAATTAGCAAATTTACATACTTACAGATTTAGTTCGAGACTTTAAGCCAATTAATAGATTTGTTCTTGTATTTACACATTATATATATAACTATACACTATATACAAAATATGTATGTACATAAGTTACATTTTATAATCCTACTATAATATAATATATATAGGGGTATAAATGTGTTCAAAGTAAATTAAAATTATAATTCAACTTACAAGTATAAATTTTGTTAGATTACAAAGGTACATTATTAACTTAGATCATTATACATATGTACATATACATTAGTTAAATAGATTACACATATATTAATATACATACTAAATATCTTATTTATACCCCTATATATACAAAGATTTCTTAAGTTAGTTATTTTTATACGCTTGTGTTATAAATTGTACATAGTAAGTTATTAATATACATATACATATATGCTTGTGTTAAATAGATTACACATATATTAATATACATAGCAAGTTATTTCTTAAGTTAGTTATTAATATACATAGTATATTATACACGCATAATCTATATAGTACGTAAGTTATATATGTTGGTGCAAGGGCACCATGATCGTCAATTTGATGATAACAAAACACTTGTGTTTTAACATTTCCATTTAAGTTTAAGATTTCAAGATAATTGCAAATGGATACAAGTGTGATGGACCTTAGAGCTCGCGTCAATGGTGGATTGGAGGAGCTTGTGGGAGGAGAAGGAGCTTCGAGGGGAGTGAAAGCTTGAAGAAGGAAGGAGATGAAGAATAGGATATATTTCAATTCTTATTCATTGTACTTTATTTTTTTTCTTTTGTCGCTCTTTATTTCTATTTGAGAATATTTGTTAAAGAGCCTTAAAGTTACTTAACTGTAGTCCTAGGAACACTTGCACAATCTTAAGACACTTAGACAACTCTTAGAAACCTTAGAAAACCAAGATAGGCTTCAGACAGCCTTATCAGAGGTCTAATATGGTAATTAGACATCGAATAGTGATCGTTAAGATGTCCGAATGTTGAATCAGACATCCAAACTTTTAGGGCTAGTCTTAGAACCTTTTGTCTGTTATTTTTAAATGACCGACCCTTAGTCTAGACATCTTAGCAGACGTCTGATGACTTGGCCAGACGTCGAATTAGTGGAACGTTGGCTTAGAAAATAATCGTTGAGGTTTTGACCTTTGATCTTCTATCAGACGTCCTTAGAGGACTCCAAACGTTTGATAAGTAGCCACTTTGCCTTGATTGACCCGAAATCATTTTCTTAGACAAATATAGTCGTCTGTGCCTTGGGAAATCCATTCCGTAGTTAATTAGGTTTCTAGATGTGCAGACCTAGTGCCAGACATCTGATATGTCATCTGACTGATTTACACTAGAACCCTGTTTAAGTTTGAACCAAGTCAGTAAGGGAACCCATCTAGTATTAGACGATCGATCTAGTTTCCAAATGTCTTAAACATGACTTCCAGACATCTGAAATTTTTCCCAGAGGTTTGATGACCCTGTCAAAATTATTAGTGATTCTAATTATGACTTGTTCTACCTTGGGATAATTCCTAATGGCTATGGAAGCCTTCCAAGGTCTTCCAAAGCCTTCTTAGGCCACCTATGCGTAGAGGAGCAACCCTTCCTTGTCAAGACACACCTTGAGAAACTACTTTCCACTATATTGTGTCCAATTGATCATTAGACGAGTTGTTTCTCTCCAAGCCTTAGTTCTACATCAAGAGAGAACCATCCAGCCATGCACCCGCTCTCTCGCCATCGTTACAAGATCATCGTCATGTCGTTGCGTGGTTCACGCATCCACCTTAAGCCGACACACCTCCACCAAAGGGAAGTTTCCTAACTCCTATAGTAGCTAGGTTTTAATCTTTGTGGCTCTATAGGATCGTTGTATTTTACTATTTTTGGTTGGGTATTCGCCTTGCGAATTCCGATCTCCTTCATGAGATAAAAGCCTTCTAGTGAAGTGGTGAGATTTGAGGTACACTACCCTCGTATAAAGTAGTGTGGCTATAAGTGGTTGTACTACCCTTGTTTAAGTAGTACGTTAGTTGATTTTGATCGACTCGGTCAATCGGCAAATCCTAAGTAGAGAGACTTAGGGGGTGGTTTCTACTGAGGTTTGGGTTTTGACCTAAAAATACCTGTGTATCTTGTGTGATTACATTTTGCGAGATTGTTTATTTTATTTCCACATTATCTATTTTCCGCAAATCTCATCCCCACCCATAGGGGACCTAGAATATATATATACATATTATACATAATTTAGCTTACATAATAAATAAGTTAGGATACAAACGATAACTTATAAGTTATATATTTATAATATAAATAGTTCATATACATATTTACATAAATGTTAATATATAGTGGTAGATTATAAATATATACATATATACTCACTATATACATTATTTACACAAGATTTTTAGGAATTTTTTAAAATTTTAAAATTTTCTCTTTTGTTTTATCTTTTAAGCAAGTTAAGAAATGTAGTGAAAGCTAAGGAGGAAAGGAAATGACACTCTTTTTGTACTTTTGTGTTTAAACCTTTATTTTTGAATGAATGAAAGGTCCTACCCTCTGCTGCCATTATCTACTAACTAAACACCTAAAGTCCAAAATCTAAACACACACACATGTTCCATACAAGCCAATCTCATGTACTACACTTTTCTTTTATTTATTTGCACTATCTTCATATTTTTGACCATATTTAAAGTTAAGAATGCTGGAAATAGGGTATATACTGATCACAAATTATATTCAAGCCCTAAAATTCATCTAAAATCTGGGAAAGCAAGAATATAGCAGCATAAACATCTAGCCATAAATTGAAGTCAAGATTAAAACATAAAAATATGATATATACATTGAAGTAATCTTCAAATAGTGGTTTGGATAGGTATCTGTTGTTCTTATTGCTAACAAGTATTTCTAAAAAGAATTTACAAGCTATTCCAATTAAAATTAAAACCACAGCAGTACATGAATCCTTCTGACATATAGTTCTAACGAGAAACCCTACTAAAGACTCATCTAGAATTCCAAAACAAGATCAAGGACTCCATAAGCTCTTGGGACAAACCACCAGCCAGTTCTAATACACCCGAACTACTACTACTATTAAACATAAAAAATCTCATCCTTAATTGGCTATAATCTGCTTAGATAATAATAGGAGGTAGATCTATGATAGATCTATTCTAGAAAATCGACTATAATCATATACTTATTAGAAAGCAATTTATGATCCACTGATGGGGACGTGTTTCACGAATTCAAATTAGGGGTTTGGAGGACCCGTCATCATAGCTCACAAAATGTGTCTATCAGATAAAATTTACCATCGAAACTCGAAAAGGGAATCTCGGGTAGAACACAGGGAGGCGAACGTTTGGTTTTATAAAAATCCATTATTCGCTTTTGCTTATTTTTTTTCATTTTTATCTTTTCTAATTTTTTTGTATTTTTAACAACCAAGAGATTAGGTTGATGAAAACTTTATCTACTTGCAAAAATATTTAAGAGAGAGGGAGAAAGAGAAAGAGAAACAATCATTTGTTCATGAAGACTTGTTTGTTACAACTATGAAAGTAGGAAATTTACACTATGAAATCAAAAGAAAGTTAGAAAGAGGTAAGAGAAATCCCCCTTGATGGTTGCTTGGATGACGACTCGCTCTGACATCACCTGGAGGAAGGTGGTGAAGAGCGGGACGAGCAGGGACGAAGTTGGAGGATAGAGAATCGAGTAGGATGGCATCGCGGCGAGGATCTTCTTCTTGAAAGGAGGTGAGAAGATGGCCACGGGATGCTCCACAAAGGAAGATGAGATGCGGGAAAATGTTTGTTTCGACCCTAGAGGAGCATCACAGGCTTGGGACAAGCTCTCCATGGAGCCTTGGAGGTGGTGAAGTGAAGAAAGGAAGAGATGAAGAAAAATAGGAGGGGTAAGGGTCCTCTTATAGTGGAGGAAAGAATCAAATTTGTATACAGGCCATTTAGTGATGGTCGTAAATGTTGCTGAAGATCCTCCGCAAACGTCACTGAAGATCTCGTTCACGCGCTCTTGCTGTCGCCCTACTAGCGTAGTGTAGGTGCCCTTGTCGTGTGCACACACGTGATACGTGTTGCTACCTCCGTGTATGCACTGCACCTGCATGTGTGTGTCTCCACATGCTCACGCTACTATGCATGTTTGGTGGTGCGTGTGTGCACATGGGTGGCTTGGGTTGCCTGACGTGGTGCAATCTGGGCTATCCATCTTCTTTTCTTTGTAGGGGCTGCTACAGAGGTCAAATTGAGTCGATTTTCTTGCCGTTGTGCTGAGATTGTCGACCAGAATCCATCTGCGCAGTTAGATTTTTTGTTTGAAGCTCTGAATTATGTCACCTAGTCTCTTGGCCCTTAATCATCCTCGGACTGCATATTGTGTTACGAAACTTCGATCAAGGCAATTTCGGAGGCATTGGACTCTAATCCTCGTCCTGATCAAAACTGTTTGGTCAGATCATCAATCTGAGGCTCCAAAATAAATCTCCTTCTCTCCTAACCACAAAAAGGTCCTAATTAAGCTAAAATATATACAACTACTCTAAATGTAGAGTGTGCATGCTATGCAATATTTATAACATGAAATACAAATCTATGCCTAGGACCTTGCATGATTAGGCATTTTAACTTAAATAAATGTGTCTATATCATAACCCCCATGCCTATCTTTTGCTAGTCCCTAGCAAAATTAAAGTACATGCTATGTATAAAAACAAAATTTGGATTAGATCACTTAGGCCTAAGTCGTTTATTAACAATAGAAAATTTCCACTAAGGTCCTAAACAATGGAAACTCAATAGTACCCAAGTGTTTGCTAGAATGCATACCTCCCAAGTCCTCGCCTTAATTGGAAAGGGAAGATACATTTTTTTTGTTTTTCTTCTTTTCTTACTTTTTTGTACTTTTGCAGTTGGAGATTGCCGAGATAACTTTCTACGGCTACCCAACCCGCCCAAGACTCGAAAAGGACTCTAAGTGCTAAGCATCTAGTGAAAGGAGTGAAAGACTCACTAGGCGGCCGTTAAAATGAACTTCGAGTTTCTACGACCTTATGTGACCTTGCCTAGAGGTTTACCTTTTCTAACGGTAGCTTTCTCCCTACTTCTTTTATTTATGGAGTCAACACAAGGGCAAACCTATATCTCCCCTGTTTATTGTACTTCCCCGCTTCTTCCCTAAGTGTCTTGGGAATTATTGTCCATTTTTGTGAGCTAGGCTCTAGAAAATCTACCAATGGGCTGTTACCCATAGCAACTTGCCAGCCACACTCGTGCGATGAAGTGTGGTTTTCTTTCTTATTTTTTTTATTTTCTCCTTTTTGTATTTTTTCTATTATTATTATTATTTTCTTTTTAAGTAGGTGGCTTCCCAGATCTAAGATTTACCTAAAAGCGGTACGACGAAAATGGTTTTGTGGCTGGGCTCTTGGCAATCGGCCGATGAGCTGTTACCACAGACAACTTGCCAGCCATACCACCCTAGATAGTTCATTAGCTACCCAATTTTCAAAGAAACCACTGAAAAGTGAGTCAGTGCAAAAAGTGTGCAGATGCTTAGGCTTAAAGTCCCCTCAAATTAGAGGGTGGGTTGATAAGTCGTATACTTATCACCCCAATTTTTGACCAAATTAAAATAAAATTGACTTAGTGAGGACTCGATACTAAGTCCACAATCGAGTGGACACCTGTGTTGCTTAGGCCTGAAGACTTGAAGAGTCTAAGTATTCAGGTCCTCTCGTATAATTTCTTGAAGTTAATAACGCATAAAGCCTAAGTTCTCTTCTCCTAATTCTATTTTTCTTCTGAATTTTCAAATTCTTTTTCTAAAAGAAAATAAAAAAAATTCTACAGAGCTAACGAAATAATTTTAGGATTAAGTATCAACCCCCCCATGCCTAAATGATGTGATGTCAAAATTTGTACAAATAATGATATGAAAAGGGTGGAGTAAATAGAATATCACCTGAATTTCGTGACAACCCGGTCAGCTCCATAGAGAGAAGAGAGTATAAGCACATGCTAAATTTAATTCCTTTAGCTAGGCATAAAATACAAACAAAGAAGAAATTGAGAATTCACAAGTGCGGGTCAGAATCAAAACAAAAATATTGATCCTCTGACTCGCCAACAAAAGATGTCCACAGATGTGGACCAAGTTATGGTGCAAACTCATGCACCAGGGTCGAGTGGTTCTAAGGTTCTAGATGAAAATCACCCTGAATAGAAGATTGTTAAGCTTGTAAGGCTTGGCCTGCGATTTAGTGGTGTGCAACTCAAGACCTAAGTGTCGAACAACGGGTAAAGATGGTTCAATAGGAGTGGAAGTCCACTTAATGTTCAGCTCATAAAAATAATCAATTATTTCGAGCTTGGGTTAGACATGAAATATATCGTAAAGGTCTTGGTAAAAAGTTGACAGTTTTAGGTCAATAGGAAACCTTAAATCCAAACTTGTTTTTCCCTCAAAATTAACTTCCCAAATTTTATTTTAACATTTCTATCCTTCAACATCAAGTTCTCAGGCTCCGGGACATCTAGCATACCGTTCACCCCTTAAGACTAACCCAAATCCAGAAATCGTTGCTGACTCAAAATTGACTTTGGTACAATGATTTCCAAATCAAAATCAATCCCTTTGGGGTGTGGTTGAGGACTGGGGCAATTAATTTAATCTTCTATTAAAGGAGGATTCAAATCCTCCATGTTAGCTCCAACCGAATCCAAATCTTCAATGAACGGGCTATCAAATGGATCATCAGATTCCTCAAGCTCATTTGTCTCACTAAAATCATCTTCCTTATGCTCAAGTGAGACTTCATTAAGAGATTCTTCACCCTCAGAGTTAAAGAATTCATGATCCTCATTTTTATATGTCTCAAAATCGATTGTCATTTCATGGTTCAAAGTGACATATTTTTCCTCGCTCCTTGTCTTAGAGATCTCAGGTGAATCAATCGATTCATCCTCAATGGGTTGCTTGATATAAACACATTTATTGAGGGTAAAATGCCTATTCATGCATGTTCCTAGGCTTAGATTTACATTTCATGTTATAAATATTGCATAGCATGCATCATTCTGCACGTAGAGTAGTTGTATATAATTTAAGTTAATTGCATCCTTTTTATGATTAGGAGAGAAGGATATTTATTTTGGAGCCTCAGATTGACGATCTGACCATACGGATCTGATCAAGATGACGGTCGGAGTCCAATGCCTCTGAAATTGCCTCAATCGAAGTCCCGTAGCATAATATGCAGTCTGAGGAAGATCAATTGCCAAGGCACTAAGCGACATAATTTGAAGCTTCAAATGACAAATCCGACCATGGGGATGGATTAGGGTCGATGATTGTAGCCTGACAGTGCAAAAATTGACTTAATCCGACCTCTGTAGTAGCCCCTACAACAAAAAGAAGATGGATGACCCAGATTGCGCCACATGGCGCAGCCCAGACCACCTAGGTGTAGGCACGTGCCACAGCATGTGCACAGCAGCACGGTTGTGTGTTCATGCATGTAGGCACGCGACAAAGGTGGGGGGTGCAGCGCCAGCGACACATGAGGTGGACCTACGCGACGCACGAGCTGGACTTACAGCGATGCTTACAGCCATTGCTAATTCTTCGCATCCCAGCAAAGCCAGCTATGGGCGTGAACGGGCATGAGCGAGCTTGAGCTACCTATAGTGATGCTTTTAGCGATGGTCTGGATGTCACTAATGGTCCCATATCTATTTTTGCCTCTTGTCCTTCACTTTAAAAGAACATACACGCCCTTCCTTCCAAGCCATCTCTATGTACTCTACTCCCACCTACTCCCAAGCTCTAGCAACCCTACCAACGCTCTGTTAGAGCTTGTTCTCAAGCTCCCAAGGCGCCTATCAGTATAATGAACCTTTTCCCCACCAAATACTCCACCAACTTCCCATCCCTCTTCATTGGTCACCTTGGAGCCATCCTCCCACCTCCATTCCAGTTTAGATCACCTCTGTCTTCTCACATCCATTTCGGAGCCATGCCGAAGCTTTCCACTACCCAATGTCCTGCTGTATCTCACCTCCGTCATCCTGCTCCTCACCTCCTTCGTCCGAGCTTCCACCAGGCACCGTCGTCTCGCCGAACAACCAATTTGGGAGATTTCATCTCACCCCCCACTCTTTTCATGCTTTCATAGTTGATTGTAATAGACATTGAGGTGATATCTATTCCATCTCTATCTTGTGATTCATTTGCTTGTTTTCTTCTTACAAAAATACAAAAAAATGACAAAACCCTAAAATACCAAAAAGAAACAAATCAAAGCATGGTTTTCAGTTAAAGTAAATGTTGCCTCTCTGTGTTCAACCTGGGATTACCTTGGAGTTTCGGTATAAATTTTATCTGATCGAAGTGTTTTGCAACAACGACGACGGATTACTTGTAACCCTAATTTCTGACATGCGAAACGCGCCTGACCATTGCTCTAGCCTAACCTGGTCATCTTCGGTCTCTGAGAATGTATCCCCCCTATCAGGTGCCTAAGCAGGTTCAAACATTGTCTCTCTTGAAGAGGGTTCATCTTGAGAATCACCCCAAGATTTGACTAGTGCAACCACAAATTTTATCCTCAACCTTGATAACTTCCCAAGAAGAAAATCACCCAGGTCCCTATCCCTAACGCTTTGGAGTAAATCCAATAAAGTGCTATTCAGCTCATCAATCATTTATATCATTGGCTCTAATGCTTTAGTTCATGGTGTTGGATGGGCTTCTAAAGATTGTATGGTGTTCCTCAAGTTAGCCAACTCCCTGTCTTGGATCTAGTTCACCTAAATCGAATGGTTCGGTTCAGGTTTCGGTGGGTTTAAGTTAAATCTAGTGGAGTCAAGATATCGAGGTTCTCAGGTCCCTACTTGATAGTAGGTCATTTCAAGTTGTTTAAAGGATGGTGGTGACCTATATCTACTGGAATACTAGGGAGGGTAGGTCTTATAATAATTATATCATTCCAGATTGTAGATCAGGTTGGTTTGGTGATCAAAGGATGAAGATCTATAATCATTGTAGCTCTGGGAAGGATAGCAATCGTAGTCTTGTTGTCCAACGTTAGCCCCTACACACTAAGGTCCGGATTCGTAAGCCCAATCAAAGTTATCCCGGTTAGTGGATGGGTAATTACAAGTCAAGTTAGGATAGTAATCATCTTAGGGATGAGTGGTGGTAGGAGGATAGGATGGGAAATGCATGTAATAAGTGGAAGGATAAATGGTAGAATAGGAGGGAAAATAGAAGAGAGAAAGGTGCCCTGCAGTACAATCAACTAAATATGTCCTTATGTGGGAAGCCTAAAGACCTACAGACTCCCAGCATCCATCTTGAGATTATAAACTATTTAGTCTATTTGTATCCTGTCA
Source organism: Thalassia testudinum (assembly GCA_037157565.1). Taxonomy (NCBI): domain Eukaryota; kingdom Viridiplantae; phylum Streptophyta; class Magnoliopsida; order Alismatales; family Hydrocharitaceae; genus Thalassia; species Thalassia testudinum. Next base: position 20,618,216 of record JAZHRO010000063.1, read on the forward strand.
ATCCAACCAGTTAGAAAGAGGGATTAGGGAAAAGGTTCTTCCTTTAGCTTGCGCCTCCTGTTCCTAATGTACCCCCCAATAGTGGTCGTTTCACACTACTCCTCTAGCTAGACATCAGATGGACCAACAAAACCAGATTAATAAAAAAAAAATCTCAGCTTGAGCCCCGAAGAACAAATCAATCCTTGAGGCAAATGTCTACTCAGTTTTCATTAGGCTTGATATGATTGTGCTCTTGGAATGTGATGCGCCCTTTAGATGGCTTGTGCCATTAATGATCAGCTAAAATGTGTGTGCTTGCACAACCAGGGTTTGCAAACAATGTTATTTGATGATGTGTCTTTTAGGTTTTAACTATGTTTAGTAGCGTTTACGGTTTACTCTTAGGTAAATTCAATCAAGTTTAGGAGAACACTCCAAGTCTTGAAAGCATGAATGTAAATATATTCCTTTAGAAATAAGAAATAATATGTGGAGTGCCTGGTTCAGCCCTAAGAATCAACCCTAAGTGGCAAGCTACTTGATGGATCACTTTTATCTTAAGTGGTGCGGCTCAAACAGTTCAATCAATTGTCCTATTGCATCACATAGTTAAGGCACACAGAAATGTTTGACCTATTTAGATTTCCACTCACTTACTTGTGTGTTGAGTTAAGTGTCTCGAATCCATAGGTCAGATCTCGGTTAAGTGGTAGAATCGATGTGCTTGTGTGCCATAGGATAAGTTGTGGGTGTTTAGTGTGTAGCTTTCAGTTAAATCCCAGAAGAGAAGAATATATTTTTATTTTTTATATATGCGTGTGGTTGAGATGAGTGGAGTGACAATCAAATAACCAAATTCTACCCTAGGGTTTTTACAATCACCTAAGTCGATTTGGCTTTGAGTTATTTGGTTATGGAATGAAAACTAGGGTGGGGGTGGTGGGGATAAACTTATAAAACCTTCATATGCACTTTTCTCCAATCTAACCACTCTGGCCCACCTCAGATGAGTACCTATAATCATAGTAAGATCAGAGAAAATGTTACAACAAAGTTAGGTAAGGAAGAAAAACACAGAAAAAAAAAACCAAAGAGCATTGCCTCCCCAGCAATGGCGCCAAAATGATGGAATGATGGAGGCATGTTTCGTGAATTCAAATTAGGGGTTTAGAGGACCTGTTGTTGAAGCTCACAAAATGCATCTATTGAATAAAATTTATAACCAAAATAAGAAACGGGAATCCCAGGTCAATCATGGGGAGGCGAACGTTTGGTTTTATAAAAATCTGCACCTTGCTTTTATTTGTTTTCGGTCATTTTTATCTTTTCTAATTTTTTTGTATTTTTATCAAGCAAGAGATTAGGTCAATGAAAAATTTATCTACCTTCAAAAATATATGAGAGAGAGGGAGGAATAGAAAAAGTGAGAGAAACAATCATCATTCATGAAGAATTGTTTGTTACAACTACGAAAGCAGGAAAATCTACACTACGAAGTGAAAGAAAGATAGAAAGAGGTAAGAGAAATCCCCCTCAACGGTCGCTTGGAGGACGACTCGCTCTAACGTCACCTGGAGGAAGGTGGTGAGGAGTGGGACGAACAGGGACGAAGTCGGAGGATAGAGGATGGGGTAGGACGACATCGCGACAAGGATCTTCTTCCCGAAGGCAGGCGAGAAGATGGCCACGAGATGCTCCATGAAGGGGGAAGAGAGGCGGGAAAATGTTTGGTTCCACTCTAGAGGAGCATCCCAAGCTTGAGACGAGCTCTCTCTAGAGCCTTGGAAGCGGCGCGATGAAGAAAGGAAGAGATGAAGAAAAATGGGAGGGGTAGGGGTCCTTTTATACGAGAGGAAAAAATCAAATTCGTATACTGGACATTTAGTGACGGTCATAAATGTCATTGAAGATCCACCGCAAACATCGTTGAAGATCTCGCTCACGCACTATATGCACCCTAGTCATGCGCGCAAGCGTGCTACACGCTGCTACGCTTGCACAGGTGTGCCTCCTCACACACATGCGCACCAGCACTGCTGTGCACAAGTGGTGGTTTGTGCATCCGCATGGACGGCCTGGGTTGCACCATGTGGCGCAATCTGCGTTGTCCATCTTCTTTTCGTTGTAGGGGCTACTACAAAGGTTGGATTGAGTTGATTTTCACGCCATTAGGCTGCAATCCTCAATCCGAATCCATCTGCATGATCGAATTTGTTGTTTGAAGCTCCAAATTACGTCACCTAGTCCCTTGGCCGTTGATCTTCCTCGGACTGCATATGGTGCTACGGGACTTCGATCATGGTGATTTTAGAGCCGTTGGGCTCCGATCGTTGTCTTGATCAGGTACTGATTGCACAGCAATCATAGGTCTTAATTGACCTAGATTAGGCTAGAACTTAGCATAAGTTAGGGAAATCCAAGCAAGCATACGCATTATTTGCATCTTTACTGCTTTACTATAGCTATGCATAAAGAAATGTTATAATGTGCTGATTAAGTGAATTATGTTGATTGTAGGCAATAAGCTGACCAGGAGCTGGATCTGGAGTTGGATCTGAAGCTAGATCAGGAATAACGGGAGTTGTAGCAGAGCAAAAGGCTTAGTATAGATGTAGGAATAATAATGTAAGGGAGTTAAAGGTTTGCTATACTATTAAGTAGGAATAAAGCAGCAAAATGTGAAGAGCTTAGGTCCATCCTAGCCCTAGGATAGCCTAAAGACTTCCCCAAGCCTTAGCCACCCTTAGATTAGGTCACAACACCCTAGCAAGCCCTAAAATGCTAGTTCCAACCCTTATCTTGATGTCCAAAAAAGTTACAAGATGTCCAGGACCATTAGCCATCTCCTACACACCTTAGACCCACTTCTATAGTGTTATTGGACGTCCAGACACTTTGTCGGATGTCCAAACACTTCGTTAGACTTCCAATTTCTACAGAATACCGAAATCCGAACCCAAAATCCCTCCTGACCCTGATTGGACATCCAGAAAATAAGTTTGGACTTCTGATTTTTGAGTATAAGACATTTGACACTATTATTAGACATTTGATACTGCTCTCCAGTTCCTGTTTTGAGATTTAAGCTTTTGATCTTGGATCTCTAGGTCCCTAAACCCAATTCCAACCCCATAGGAACCAAAATTATGGTGCCCTAACCCTAGTACACCACCTCTAGACCTCCCGAAGGACCCAATTAGGTCCTCACTAAACCTAATTGACTTGGATCTTAGTCAATTCCATCAGCCTATTCAATTGGACTCATTGATTCCAATTGAGCCCTGATCTCAGCATACACTGTCCAATTGGATTCAGTGAGAGTCCAATTGACCTAGACCTAAATTAGTTCAGTTGCTTTACTCTCAATTTAGTTTCCACACACCCAATTAAACTTGTATTAAGTTTAATTTCACTTTACCTTAGTGAAATAGGGTTTATAACCCTAATTTGAGACATACCTTGACCTAAACCTGCTAGAACCTAACCTAATCAACCTTGCGCCTACGTCTCGACCCACACACACCCACACACACCATCCACATGAAAATACCTATCCTAGAGTTCTCTAGAACTCTCTACCTTGTGTGGTTGCCTTGGTTGACAAAATTAGCAACCAAGGGCCATTCAATTTTTAGATCCACATTTGGTGGATCAAAAAACCACCATCCATCCTCTCTCTCTCACTCTCCCACGAGCTCCCACCACAGGCCTCTCTAGAGAATTCCATAATTCTCTAGAGAGATTCCCTTATGTCTATAAAAAGACCTAAGGTGTGGCCATTCACATCCCTTCACTTGCTTGGAAAATTCACTCCATTGGTGCCATTCACACCCACTTCCACTTAGCTAGGTACTCCACCTCCACGAGCTCTCCACCATCATGGACGACAACATGTCGGGATGCTAGATCAACCCTACCTCTCTCCAAGGGTCGGCCTAAGCTACATTGGCCACCCCTCATTCTCCTCCCGACTACTCCAAGGTCATTGGGGACCACCCCTGAATGCCCTTTTATTCTACTAGACTTAGTTTATGCTCTCCATAGTTTTACTGCTTTTATTACTGGTTAGTAGTGTAGTCTTAACTTCACCCCCAATGATGCATGTGAAATCCCCCCATCGATTCTTGTATGCAATCATTTTCTTGTAGCTAGATTTCTGTTTCAAGCATTTATGTACAAGCTTTCCTCTAAATTTCTTGTGCAAAAAACACCCCAATGAATGAATGAAAATGCATTTATATATATATATATATATCTCTTTATGTGTTTGAAATCACCATGAGCTTATTGATTAATATTATATTTGCCTTATTCAAGTTGCCTGTTTCTATCTCCTAATATTCTTGCAACTAAGCATGACATACTTAACTACGTAATAATCACGAACTGACGTGCCATTGTAAACAAAGTAGAGCAATAGAAGATCGATTTCAGAAGTAAACAAATGCCTCCCAGAGACGAACGACCAGGACTCAAAGTCTCGTTATTTTTACAAACTTAATTTTTTATGAACATTTTTGCACGACTATACTACGATTTCGACAACTTTCAAATGCATGAGAACGGATTCTGTCAGGTCTGTACGGTCGGATCGTCAATCCGAGGCTTCGAAGTAAGTGTCCTTCTCTCCTGACCACAAAAAGGACCTAATTAACCCAAAATATATACAACTACTCTAAATGCAGAATGATGCATGCTATGCAATATTTATAACATGAAATGCAAATCTAAGCCTAGGGACATGCATGATTAGGCTTTTTAACCTAAATAAATGTGCCCATATCATCCACCATTCAAACCCATTCAGAAATTCCATCCATATTCTATTATTAGTGGTTGCAATACTAACAAAACTCTGTCAGATAAGAATTAGAGTGCATAATGGAAATCAAACGATTCATGTTTGTTTATATACACATCTAAATTCATTTCAATCTTTCCCAGGTCATGTGGACATAGCTTGGTGAATTGAAAGTCAAGTTTAGTGTTAAACTAAAATCAGAAGCTAAGAAATTCCGAAGGTGTTGCAAAAGCTCCATAAAGAATTTGGATCTCCACGACTATCAAATTGAAGCTTATTGACTCCAAAAACCCTAGTTCGATTTCCCTCTTGCTACTAAAGACAACGTAAAAGGAAAGACCAACTTAGGCATTCAAATCCCTTAAATATTATTTCTATACCTTCCTTAGAACCTTCAAAACATCACTCAATCTCTACTAAGTAATTTAAAACAATTTGAGTTCGAATTAAGTTGTCCCCTTGGTGAGCATTTGATTTGAATCCACCAAGGTGATATAATCACTAGGAGATCCGGCACACTATTAATTAGTGTTTAGGAGCTCCAGGCGATCCTTTAAAACCTCTTAGATCATAGCTAAGACCTCAAATCCTTGCATGGATTTTCACAGGTCCTAACTCCCCCAAAAAAGGATAGAAACAATGCCCAACATGAAAATTGGGCATGAGGAATCCACTCAATAAAAACTTAATTAAATCAATCCAAACCAGTCACAATCATTCTAACTAAACAAATATAAAGTCAATTTGATCAATTGAAGTCAATTAAAACATAATTGCTCCAAAAATTCTTCAATCAGTCTTGATAATCAATTCAACTTCAATCAATCAAATAAAATACAATTCAAATCAAGAGGAGGGTCCTTGTGGTCAAATGAAGTGCATGGAAGGAACCCTTTATGGGTTTGAGCATGCTGAAAATCTAGAAGCTAGAAAGCATTAGATCTTAAGTGACTCCAATGGATGAAGGTGAAATGTAATCAAAACAACAAAGAAACGAGTAAATGTGATTTTGAGAAGATAGGGGAGATTGGTGAACTGAAATAGAGGTGTGAATTCATCCTCTCTGATTTGAAATGATTAGAGAGGCCAAATTGGTGATGGACAACAATTAACCTATTCTAATATAATCTATGTTAATCTATGGTAGTAAAACAAATAATCCTAATCTAAGCTAGTGATCTAATCTAATTTGAATGAAGGAAAGAAATAAAGCCTATGGTACTCAGACAAACGGAACTTGGGAGAAGAACTATAGCTGGTGGCTACATCGATGAAGGGGGAGGATTCTCCAGTGATTGAAAGGTCATAAGAGGAGCATTGGGCTTGCTCTCAGGTGTTACATGAACCTTAGGGAAGAAAATCGACCTCTGTCATAGGTCATGGATGAAGGGGAAGGAAAGTTGGAGAGGAAGAAGGTGACCGACTCAATAGGGAAGGAACCGATAGGGTCATTAGGAACCTGAGGGTAGTCTTATGTAGGCAGTAGAGGCTGGGGTGACCTGGAAAGTCATTGGGGATTAAGGGTTATGATGAGATCTGAGGAGTACTAAGAGGATTAGATTAAAATATAGCCGTAAGATGTGATCTGGAGAGTGGCACGAAACCAAGGGTACCGATGCTAAGAGGTAGGATCAAGATCAACTGTAGGATGAGAGCTAGAAGAATGGATGGTCAAGGTTCTCCAAGTTCTTTGTTGAAGAATAGGAGACTAGATGCATGCCCAAGTGTTTTGGGCAAATTGCAAGATATGCCCTTATGGAGAATCGATATCAAAATTATAGTAAAAGCCATAAATTGATACAATTAATGCATATCAGTCCCTACTAGCTTACAAGTACATCCATGTGACTTTTTAAGTGAAGATAATGTGAAGGTTTATTAATGTAGAAAAGACCTAAATGAAAAGACATTAAATCCAAGGTCCAAAAGAGGTCAAAATGCAATGCAATTATTATGGCATGTATTTTGAACATTGTAGAAGTTATTCCCATCATTGATTTGTGAATTTGAGTTCATTTTGATGTTCAATTGACATTTGATTCATCCATTTATACACTTAGTATATAATATCTTTAATTATGACCAAATTATGCATTTTTAGCACAAGTTGAGTGTTTTAGGTCTTTATCCATAATTCCCACACTTAACCCTTTTCTTAAGTTAATTATAGTGTTTTGACAGAGTTTCTAACTTGGGTATTTTAGCTATGATGAGCCACACCTCATCATTATCCTCATGACAAAGTCATTCGAGACAATCACGCACATAAATGCATCACATTGAATGACACCATCAAGGCGATAGCTGATAACATAATTCACACAGCCCCATCATCACACAAGTTATCGACGCCCAACCTAACACATCCACAATCAAAATGCTTCCAAACTCTAACATCAACATAAACCACTAAAATTTCAACCGATAAAGGAAACCAATTACTCTAAACAACTAGATGACAAACTCCAACATCATCCAATCTATGCACAAACTCCACCGACCACATACCATCCCTACGCTCTCCTCTTGACATCACCCACCTTTTTCTCCCCTCCTTTATTCTCTTATTTGCACCTCGCGGTAAATCCCTCACTCACAAGTAGTCACAATAGCTCCACCTCTTCTTCGTGTTATCCTTTATTCTCTAGCCAACTTCCTACCTCATCTCTGCAATTTCTTCCTTTTACATATGATTTTACATCAGATCTCTATCACATAACCTGAAACATTTAGCAAGGTGTAATGCATCAAGCCAAAAGGAGACATCACCTTCATATTGAGACCCTTCCACCACCTAGATGTGAAAATCCTGATCTCCTTCTCCTCTTGTTCCATCTCGTTCTCACTGGCAGTCACACACAACACACATGTAGCCATACAACATGGCCACAACAGTTGCACAACCACCATAATGGAAAGGCCAAACCCATTACTACCCACTCTTGCAATCCCATCCACTTCTTCATCCCTTCCTCCCCCCGTCTCTTAAATACACACACACACATGTTACAAGCTAAAGGAGATGAAGAAGCTCACTAGAATCTCGATGGCATGAGGTTGACATGATTTAGATGCAATGGAGAGGATAAGCCATGTTGACAGTGGTCATTAGGGAATGAGTGACACATGAGGAGAAAAGAGCTTGGCAGCAAGACCAATTGCAATTAAACTGGGAAGGTAACCATTGGAGGTGGGAAGAGGAGGGTGTGGTAATGCATGTAGGAGATCGATGACAAGCCTACTTGCAAATGTGATGATGAGAAGATTGCTAAGTTCAGAGGTCATTGGAGGCGGTCGTGGTCGAAGGAAGGATGAGGGGGATGTGGTGGTGGCTCATGGGTGGAGAGGAGAGTAAGTGGAGTGGTGAGGCAGAATGGGGAAGTTGTGTAGTGCACATTGAGAAGGGGGAAGGAAACTAAATAGTTAGGGTTAGAAGGCATAAGGGACACATGTAGGCCTTTTTTATATACAAAACCTATGTAACTCTCATTTTTGAGTCTTGGAAATTTCAATTTATGTGCGACGAAGTCGGTTAGAATCATCTTTTCTAGGGAAACATGGTACTGACCTTGGATGTCATGTTTAGGTCATGATTTGCATTTCAAAATTTTGGGATAAAAACACGATTAAGTTACATAGAAAACACTAGGAAATGTCAAACACACGTGGACTCTGGAAACGGGGCTACTAAAATATGATTTGTGTGAAATCGATGTTCTTGGTTTCTAATTTTTTCAAAGAGATCAAAAATGACTTTGAACTAGAAAATGGGTGTAGACTACAAAATGTGATTATGCTCCCACAAAATCGATGTGCATGACGGGCTTAAATGCAAAATTTTTGCAATGAAAGCTATGGAACTCTAATTTTCATAGAATAAATTGCATTAGATCTCCTAGGATGTGGGAAATCTAGGTTGGGTACAATAATCTAGGTTTGAGTTCTTATAGCATAGGAACATTAAAGGAGTTTCATCCTTCAAACATAGGCAATGGTTTAAGCGATAGAGGATAACAACCTTAAAGAAGAACAAGCTATGGGGTTTTGATGCATAATAGTGAATAGTCTATGGTATTTCTCACTCTTCTAAGCCTTTGGCTTCCACGTGTCCTGTCACATCTAGCTCTTGGGATTGTTCCCAATGACCTTGTAGTGTCAAGGAAATGTGTAGAACACAAAGAATGAGAACAAGTTTCTTAAAACCTTTTCACAAATCGGATTGATTTCCTGCCATAAAATGATCAAGTAAATGAAAAACACAAATGCCTAAAAGTAGAACAACATGGGAGGAACTGATTTCCTCCCATTCCAAGATCCCACAAGTTAAGGTATTATACCTTAAGGTGGCATAGTACAGCACCTCACATGGTGGTGCTTACTAAAATAAGTTCCATAAGAGACCCTTCCTACTCCTCCTTAGATAAGGCCCTCGTGTCGTGGAAGGACAACTCCACTAGAATATTCACAAACACCTTTGTGAATCGAGGTGATCCAAGCCTCAGAATCACAAATGAACGTAAAGAACAACTTTTACGTGTTCTACACCAGGCCCTCCCATAGTAGCCAATAACCACCTAGATGTGTTAGTCAACCAGCTACTAAACCTGGAGTGGTTATACCCCAAGGGGATTTCAAGATTAAGCCAACCATTCTAAACCTAATCAAACACTTTCATGGTCTTCTGGGAGAGGACCCCTTTTGCCACCTCGAGGAGCTAACTGTCCTCGCTTAAACCATGCATTCTCGCAATGTGCAGGAAGAGGTGTCGCTTATGAGACTATTTATTTTCTCTTTAAAAGATAAGGATTCTCATTGGTTCAGAACGGTCAGGCACCATAACATTACCTGGCCCTAACTAAAAAGCACTTTTCTTAGGAAATTTTTCCTGATAGGTTGTATGAATGCATTAAGATGATCAATCGTAACCTTTCAACAAAAATCTGGTGAACCTCCCCTTGAGTCACAAGAGAGATTTCAAGAATTGCCAAGGATTTGCCCCCACCATGAAATTCCACGATGGTAGCTAGTGCAGATCTTCTATCATGGAATAGAAGATTAATTGAAATGATTTGTGGATGCTTCATGTGAGGGTAATTTTTTTAATTAAGAAGCCAAAAGTGCCTACCTCCTTTTTGAAGAAATGAGTGAAAACTCATTTAATATGGTCATAATGGATACCTTTGGTAGAACCAACAACGCAAGACTTGGAGATAATGAAATTAACTCCAAATCCATATCTGTCCCAATCACACAAAATGATCTACACATGATAGCTTAAGACTGGATCAGATGCAAATCAACTAGAACAAAATGGAAGAAAAACTCACCCAAAAATAAGCTCCTTACCCTAACCCCCTCACCTTCTCTGAAGAGAAAATCTGCACAATATCAATGCTACTCCTGCTGGGAAGCAATTTTCTTCTGAATTTTTGCAAGATCTGACTGGGACTTTTGATTTCATGAATCAAAATCTTTTTGGTCCCACCAATGAAAATATTTTGACTCTTCAGGAGCAATTTAGAAATTCCTCTAATTCTTTCAATCAAAATTGTTCGACCAACCCGAATCCCTTCTGGAAAGCTCCAAATCTGGTTTTGTTTCCTAAGCAAAATCAATTTGGGATCTATGGACAAAACATATATCAACCTGGGCCATCACAGGAAGATATCAACGCCCAGGTCATGAAAACTCTACAGGGAATGCAAACTCAAATGACTAAAGTAACACATATTATTACTAGTTTACAACAAGTAAAGGTTACTCTTGATCAAAGACTTGCTGGCAACCTGCCATTTATTGAAACGTCGAAGGACTAGGCTATCGGATCTGGTTTTGAAAACCTGTTATTGTAGTTTGAATAGCGAAGAACTCGAGTTCAACAAATAAAATTTATACAGGAATAGAAATCCCAGGTCGAACTCAGGGAGGCTATATCGATCAAAATTAGCAATTATATTTTTTTAATTTTTGTTTAAAGAGCAAAGTAATTATAATGCAATGGAATCAATATAAACAATCAGAGAAGGAGAGAGAGAGAGAAAGCATCCACTTGAAGTTGCGAAATGTTTGTACATCTAAAAAAGTGAGAAATTACACTATAAAGTAGGAAAACTGTTACAACTAGAAAGTAGGAAAATTCTACTCTAGAAAGCTGGAAAAAGGAATGGGAGAGAGAAGTTATCCTCCTCGATGATCGCTTGGAGGACAAGCCAGATGAGACAACACCTGGAAGACTAGGAATGGAGTGGGAAGAAGGAGGTTGAGGTAGGAGGAACAAGAATGAGGCAGCACATCGTTGTCGTCGCGGGATCCACTTCCGGAATGGGGAGAAAAATTAATTTTATCTCTTGAGGAGCATCCCAGGTGTGGGACAAGCTTCTCTAGAGCTTTGGAGAGAGAGAGAAGAGAAGGGATGGGAAATTTGTATGGAGGGGGACTCCTTTTATAGTTGCAAGGATTGGGAGCATTTTGGTCATTACAATTTGAAAAAATTAATTCAAGACCTTTAGTGACGGATAAATCTGTCACTAAAGGCCCAAACGTGGCCATTGTGTGCGTGTGCCGTGCACCTCCTTGCCTCCACGTCGCGCAACACACACGCACATCCACACACTTATAGTCGTCCGATCAACAAATCACACGGCTTAAACAATCTCCGCTCGCGCTGCGCACCTGCATGTGATCTCACGTCAGCGTCGCGTGTCCGATCACACTGGGTGCTATCGGCCGTTTAGCGCCACACGATCTCCATTGCGTGGCTCCGCTCGCCCCCGTGCCTGTTCGCCCACGCTCCAATTTGAAGTGCCTGTGGCTCGAACGGGCATCTTCTCTTCTCACAAAGCATGCTCGGCCAACACGCTACGGGTGCTTTTGTATTGCACGCTTGTTTTGTGCGCGTAGCTTCACGATCATTGGATGAGCATCCAACAGTCGAGATCAAGCGATCAAGTGAAGAAGAAATGGTAGTTGCGGTTCCTTTTGGCCGGTTGGGTGGCTGAGAAGGTGCCACATGGTGCCATCTTGGTCGTCCATCTTCTAAGTATTGTGGATGGTGCCACGAGTGTCAGATTGAACCGATTTTCATGTCGTTAGGCTGCGATCGTCTATCCAAATCCATCCATGCGGTTGGATTTGTCGTCTGAGGTGCAGATTAACACCATCTTGGCCCTTGATCTTTAGGGTTCGTCAATCTTCTATCTAGTGCTACGGATGTCCGATTAGAGTGATCTTGGAGTCGTTGAACTCCAATCATCGCCCTGATCAAATCCATATGGTTGGATATTTTATCCGAGGCCTCGATAAAACGTCACCCTATCCCTGACCATAAAACGGAGACAATTACTGTACAATTAATACAACTTAATCTAAATGCATGATTATGCATTATTTCCAATGTATGATGCTAATGTGACACTAAGAACATGCATTAATAGACAATTAGGTTGATCAGATGTATGCACATCACACCCCCATGCCTATCTTTTACTACTCCCTGGCAAAAACTACATGCTATTTATAAAATAATTAGGTTGGATTACTTGGGCATAATTTATTTTCAACATTAAGAAATTTTTTACTTAGGATCTGAACTTTAAAGACACAACAACACCCAGGTATTTGCCAAAATGTAGACTGCCTCAAGCCCTCACCTTATTGAATGAAAATTTTCTTTTTCTCTTTTTCTCCTTTTCTAATTTTTTTTTGGACTTTTTTGAGTTTAGGGTTAAAGAGTAGCTTTCTACGGCCATTCAACCTGCCTAAGATTTTATGAGAACCTTAAGTTCTAAACATCTTATTGAAAATGTGATAGACTCGTTGATCAGCAATTAGAACAAACTTTGGGTTTCTATGCCTCTAGGTGACCTTAAAAAGAGAGTTCTGCCTAAAGGTGTATCCTTACGACCGGTAGCTTTCTCCCTAATTTTATTTTTATGAGGTCAACACAAGGGTGAATCCAGTGTATATCTCCCCGATTTATTCTACTTCTCCTCTTCTTCTTAAGTGTTTTGGGAATTTTTAGTGCATTTCTTGAGCTGGGTTTTGGACAACCGGTCGATGAGCTATTACCACCGACAACTTTCCAGCAGTACTCGTGCAGTGAAGTGTGGTTTATTTCTTTTGTTTTCTTTTTCTTTTCTCCTTTTCTTTTTCTTTTTGAGTTTCCTTTTTCTCTTATTTATTAAGTAGGTGGCTTCCCTGGTATAAGATTTACCTAAAGGCAGCAAGAAGAGAATGGTCTAGTGATTGGGCTCTGGACAACCTACCTACAGGCTATTACCCACAATAACTTGCCAGCCATATCACCCTAGAAGGTTCATTAGCTACCCAATTTTCGTTAAAACCACCGATCAACAAGTCATTGAAAAGATAGTGTGTAGATGCTTTAGACTTAAAGTTCCCTCAAATCAAAGGGTGGGTTGATAAGTCATGTACTTATCACCCAAATTTATTTAATCAAATACCAATAGAATTAAGATGGTGAGGACTCAAAAAATAAATCCATATTTTAGTGGATACACGGGCTGATTAAGCCCAAAAATCTAAATGGTCTTTGTGTTCAGATCCTAATGTAATATTTCATAAGATTGAAAAGTCCTAATGTCCAAGTATTCCTTCCAAATTCAAATTTTCTTTTTTAATGTAAAAATAAAAAGAGAAATAGAATTTGCAGGAATTTCACAGAGCTGACAAAATGATTCAAAAATGAATCCACCCCCCCATGCCTAGCTGATGCAATGTCCACATTGAGAAAAAGAGACATGAAAGAAAGGGTAGAGTATGGAAGATATCACCTGAGTATTAAACTCGGGTCAGCTTTAAGTCATATGTGCAATTGCTGAGTTTAATACCGTCAGCTAGGCGAAGTCCAGCCAAAGAAGTCACAACATGGATAGAGCATCCGTGTCTGATACGGATTCTAGAAGAGTATGATCAATAATAGGCTTCAGATGTTGACCATTGACTTTTAATGAATTACCCATCTTCGGGTCAGAGATCTGAACGGTTCCATTTGGAAAAATCTGGTCGATAATGAATGGACCATTCCATTTCGATCTAAGTTTGCCAGGAAAGAGCTTAAGTTGAGAATCAAATAACCAAACCTTTTGGTTCTGCTCAAAGCTCTTCTGGGAAATCAATTGGTCATGTAGAGCTTTGGTCCGAGCCTTATAGATCTTGGCATTCTCATATGCATTGTTTCTAAGCTCCTCTAACTCAGATAGTTGGAGTTTCCTGGTCTTCCAAGCTAAACTCCGATCTAGTTTGCACTGCTTGATTGCCCAGATTGCCCTATGTTCAATCTCTATGGGCAAATGACATGCCTCTCCATACACCAGATGAAATGGAGACATGCCAATGGGCATTTTATACACCGTACGGTAAGCCCGAAGAGGTCCTCAAGCTTTTGAGTCCAATCTTTGCAATTAGGCCTAACCATTTTCTACAGAATATTCTTGATCTCCCGATTGGAGATCTTGGCCTGTCCATTCATCTGGGGATGTAAGGTGTGGAGATTTGGTGATTAACATCGTATTTAGCTAGCAAATTACAGAACTAGGCATTAGTGAAATGAGTGCCACCATCACTGATTATGGCCCTCGGAATCCCGAACCTGCTGAAGATGTTCTTCTTGACGAAATCGATGACTACCTTTTGGTCATTGGTTCGGGTGGGAATCGCCTCAATCCATTTAGAAACGTAATCAATAGCGATAGGAATGTATTGATAACCAAATGAAGGAAGGAAGGGTCCCATGAAATCGATGCCCCAAACGTCGAAGATGCTGACGGGAAGAATTGGGTTCAGGGGCATCATATCTCTCTTAGTTATGCTTAGAAACATGACCTTGAGAAATCTTGGGCATCCTTCAGTAAAGATGGCCAATAGAATCTAGATTGTAAAATTTTTGTAGCCATCTTTTTCTAGGAGAAATGTCCTCCACATGTAGATGCATGGCAGAACTCAAGTATACTATTGAATTCATTCTCCAGAACACATTGGTGAATAATCTGATCGGAGCCAATGCGGTACAGTTCAGGGTCCTCCAAGAAGTAGTATTTGGCCTCAGATTTGAGGCCATCTCATTGTTGCTTGGTCGAATCCTAGGGGATTTGGCCAATGGCCAAATAATTAACAATGTCAGCAAACCACGAGGTTCAGACACTTGAATCTATAAGGATGGTTTCGTCCAGGAAAGTATCAGCAATCTAGATGTCCAGATGAGAAGAATCACTTAGAAGTCTCGACAAATGATCCGTCACCACATTCTGTACCCTAGATTTATCGTTGATTTCAAGATCAAATTCTTGAAGCAGAAGAATCCAACAAATAAGCCAGGGTTTGGCATCCTTTTTGGCCAAGAGATGTCTCAAGGCCGAGTGGTCAGTATAAATAATGACATAAGACCCTAAGAGATAAGCCCTGAATTTTTCCAAGGCAAATACAACGGCTAGTAATTCCTTCTCAGTAACAATGTAATTCCTCTGGGCTTCATCCAGAGTTTTACTAGTGTAGTAGATGACAGAGGTCTTCCTGTCAACATTCTAACGCAAAACAGCCCCGACTACATAATCAGAAGCATCGGTCATGGTCTCAAAAGGGGCAGTCCAAATCGGTGGTTGTAGCACCGAAGCACAAGTGACTACCATTTTAAGAAAATCAAATGCCTTACGTCATGATTCGTCGAAATCAAACGGTGTTTCTTTAGCGAGAAGATTGCTCAAAGGACGAGCAACCTTCGCGAAGTCCTTGATGAATCTTCTGTAGAATCCCACATGACCAAAAAATGATCGAATTTGTTTAACAAATGTGGGAGGAGGAAGTTTAGTGATAGCATCAACCTTAGCTTTATCCACTTCAATTCGTCGTTCAGAGATTACATGACCCAAGATGATGCCTTCTTTTGTCATGAAATGACTCTTTTCCCAGCTAAGGACCAATCTTGTTTTGATGCGTCATTTAAGAATCATTTCTAGATTTGCTAGACAAGAGTTAAACGGTTCACCAAAAATAGATAAATCATCCATGAAGACTTCCACAAACTCCAACCATGTCAGAGAATATGGCTAACATACACCTTTGAAAAGTTGCAGGTGTATTGCATAAACCGAATGGCATCCTACGAAAAGCAAAGCTTCCATAGGGACAAGTGAAAGTAGTTTTTTCCTAATCCTCAGGATGGATAGGAACTTGGTTGTATCCCAAGTAGCCATCAAGAAAATAGAAGTACTTCTGCCCAGCTAATCTTTCCAAGATTCGATCAATGGAAGGTAGAGGGAAATGATCCTTTTTCATGGCTATGTTCAGCTTCCTGTAGTCGATACAAACCCTCCAAGAGGAAGCTAAATGAGTTGTGATAGATTCCCCTTTCTCATTAGTCACAATGGTAATCCCGACTTTCTTGGGAACAATCTGCACAGGACTTACCCAGGGACTATCAGAGATCGAATAAATGATTTCAGTATCGAGCAACTTAATAACCTCCTTCTTGACCACTTCTCCCATATTTGGATTTAATCTCCTTTGCATCTAGCGAGAAGGGCAGGATCCATCTTCCAAAAATATTCTATGATTATAGTAACATGGATCGATCCCCCTAAGGTCTTGAATGGTCCAACCAATTGACTCCTTGTGTTCCTTTAGGACCTTAATCAATTTAATCTCCTTCTCCTTTGTTAATTTAGCACTGATAATCACAGGGAGCATCTTGTGTGGTCTTAAAAACTGATATTTCAAATTCTCAGGCAATGGTTTCAATTCAAGCTAGGGCGGGTTGATGATGGAAGGTAAGGAAGATGCTGATGGCTCATCAAGAGGAAGAGGTTGAGAGTGAACAAAATCAATAACCACTTCAGAAGATGGTGGGTCTGCCATAGAGGGTTGCGGGTCCAATTCATCGTCAAAGGAGGAACTTTCAATTGCAGAAACCATCATACAAGTTTCAATATTCACACTATCGTCCTCAAGCTCCTCGATAAATCCACAATCCTCAAATTTATTAATCACCATAAAAATATCCAATTTCATTCGTTGATTCCCAAAGGCAATTTGCATGCTACTACTTTCACAGTTAATGTTGGCCTTAGTGGTAGCCAGGAATGGACGCCCCAGAATGATGGGCATGTTCCTCAGATTTTCAAGTACATCCATCTCAAGGATAAGAAAATTTACAGGGAAATAGAAATCCTTAACCTTAACAATAACATATTCAATAACGTCTCACGGGTTTGTGACTGAACAGTACTCTAATTGCAGCATTACTGAAGTCGACCGAAGTTCACCTAATCCAAACTTCTCATAAGGAGAAGTCGATATTAGGTTGATGGATGTACCCAAATCCAGCAGTGCTCTATCAAAAGTGTAATTTCCGATGACACATGAAATCAATGGAGCACCTGGATCTCTCTTTTTCTGAGGGAGGTGGTGCAGGGTAACAGAACTAGCCTGCTCAGAGAGTACCACCTTCCTCGGAACGGATTCTCTTGACTTACACTTCTGTGTACATAAATCCTTTAAAAATCTCATGTAAGCCAGTATATGGTTGATAGCATCGAGGAGTAGGATATTAATCTCGACATTCTTGAAAATATCCAGAAGCTCCTCATTACTATCAACAGACTTCTTCTTTGATCTGATCAAGCTTGAGGAAAAGGAACATGAGTTAGATCTTTGGAATCAGGTTCCTGAGCCTTGATTTCTTCTCTAGAGTTCTCTTTTCTCTCCTCAGGTTCTTCAGGATTCGGTAAATCAGAACTGTGTGGTTGTGGATCTTGAGTTTGTTTACCACTCCTCAAGGTAACAGAATTTGCAGATGCATGCAAGTTTGGGTCCTATGGAGGGTTAGGAAAGATTGGAGGGGCTTCATTAGCCAAGAATTGTTGATTTGCAGAAGAAGAAGAGGAGGAAGGACCCTGCTCAACCACCTGAGCATGTGCGTGTGGGTCCCTCTGATTTCTGTACCCATGGGCTTGGTTGCCTGAATTTAGGGGTACAAGTTGAGATGGTAGAGATCCAGGTTGGCGAGAGTTAGCTATGAGCCCAGTTTGCAAGTTCTCCAGTGAGGTTTTCATTTACTGCATGAGCATGGATCCTTGCATCTCTACCATTTGTCGGTTCAAATCAGCCTGCCCTACAGGTTGACGGGCATTCCAAGCTAGCTAATTGACCTAATTCGAGGGCAATTAAGTATAAACATGACCCTGACCCACTGGTCATTGTGGAGCATAGTTGCTGGGTCAGAATTGGGTCTGCTACCCTGAGTTTTTCTAGGAGAAGTTAGGGTGGTTTCTCCAACCCAGATTATAAGCATTGGAGTAGGGGTTGGATCTAACGTTCTCCTGTATAGCACAAACATCTTCATAGGGTGAGGATGGAGAGAAAGAAAGGGAAGGATCAAAGAAACTGGGATCAAAGGCCCCAGTTTGGAACTTGTGGGGTTCCAAATAATGCTGGCTCGCAGGTTGAGTCGCATCAAGTTGATTCACAAACTCCTGTCTAGAAGGAGATTGCGACGAATGGAATCCTGAATTCTAGGATTGAGTGGATCGAGAGCCTTTCATTGAATTTCCATCCATCCACTCCTCCATTCTCTTAGCAACCTAGTCCACCTTACCAAGTTTATTACAAATCAATTCCATATATATGAATGAGAGTCGTGGACTTCATTAACATTCGATCTGGGTTGCTGGGACCTGTTAAAAGTATCCATGGAGGCATGATTGATTGAATTCTCATTCATTTCCTCAAACAAATCATACGCGCTATCTACGTCTTTGTTGAGGAAGTTGCTTTCGCAAGAAGCATGCATGAGATTTTTGAGTTGCTTAGTCAACTCGTGGTAGAAGATTTGTATGAGTTGCCATTTAGGCACCTCGTGGTGTGGACACCTCCGCAATAGGCCCTTGAATCACTCCTAGGCCACATGAAACTACTCCTCCAGTTGCTGGGTAATGGTAGTGATTGCCTGTCTCGAAGCATTGGTATGTTCGAGAGGGAAGAATTTCTTCAGAAAGGTCAATTTCAACTCATTCGAAGTTACAATTGATCTTCCTATAGTCCTGTACTAATGAGCGGCTTTATCCCTAAGAGAGTTGGGGAAGAGCCTCAAGATCATTTGCTCCTCATTCACGTTTCGAGCCTTGGTGGTCTGGACCAAAGTGGTCAAGTCCTCCAAGTGCTAAAACAGGTCTTCAGAGACAAGCCCATGGTAATGTTTGTTTAGGCTTAACACTTGGGGCTTGATTTCTACGTCTTCGATGGGAATCTAGCTGCCGAGATTTTCCTTGCAATTTGAAGGATCATAAAAATCCTTTAAGGGCAGAGCACCCTGCTTTCTTTGGAACCATTCTTGCATTCTCAGCATTTGTTCCAGCTGCCTTCGGAATTCCTCTTATGGATTCCAGGGTAGAGGAGCCTGTTGATCAGCCATGGGATCGATTTGGCCAAAATCCAATCTACACCTCCAAGAATACTCCAGTGGTCCTTCCAATCAGGGATTCAATGACCTTCTTCCCCGCATGAACTAGGAAAGGGTCGATAGGACTGGGGATAAGGACCCTATAGCATAACAAAATAAGCCTCTCCTTAAATGGGGTAGCCTAAGGATCTACAGACTCCCAGAACCTGCCCTAAGATTATAAACAATTTACTCTACTTATGTCTGCTCAATCCAACCAGTTATAAATAGGGACTGGGGGGAAGGTTCTTCCTTCGGCTTGCACCTCTAGTTCTTAGTGTACCTACCAGCTGCAGTCATTTGACGCTACTCCCCTAGCTAGACATTAGATTAATCAGTACAAATATGTTAATCGTAAACAATCCCAGACTAGGCCCTGAAGAGCGAATCAGTCCTTAAGGCCAACATCTACTCGATTTTATTGAGGCATGGGATTGTGGTGCTAATGGAATGTGATGGGCCCTTAAAATGGGTTGTGCCCTTAATGATTGATTATGTGTAAGTACGTGCACAACCAAGGTTTTCAAGCAAGATTATTTGTGATGCGTAGATTTTAATGTTCAAATCTTGCTTAAGTAGCTTCTAGGATTTAGAATTAGGTTGATTTCAATCAAGTTTGAGGCAAACCAGGTTTTCAAGCATGGGTGAAGATTGCTTCCCTTTAGGAACAGAAATAAAGTGGAGTGCTTGGTATGAACCAAGATTGAAAACCATAAGAGGAAGCTACTTGGTGAGTTGATTTTAGGTTGAGTTGTGCAGCCTAAACAACTCAAACAATTGGCCACAACTGCACCACTAGGTTAGGCACAAAAAAATGGTTAGCCTAGAATGATTTCTACTCCTTTTTATGTTGATTTGTGTCTATCGGTTCCATATATCAAAATCCAGTTGAGTAAAAGAAAATCAAGTAGGTTAAGTGCCTTGAATGAGGGATTATGTTGTGTGTATGTTGAAAATTACCCCACAAAATTATCTTTTTGTTCCTTTTTTATATAAGCGAGGGTGAAATGAGTGTGAGTGGAAATCCAAACAACCAAACTAATCCTAGTATTTATACAAACACCTAGGTTAATTAGAATTTGAATTTAATGTGACAAATGAAATATATGGAGGGGGAAGAATGGGGAGCACTTACAGTTGTCTTCAACTGGAATTTACTCTGATCTACCGCTTGACGATTCCCTGATGGAGGTCTCTGCAAAATAATAGATACAAAAGAAAGCAAGTTAGAAGACAGTAAAGTGCATGAAATGTGAAAAGAAGATCAGAAAATCGTTGCCTCCCTGGCAACGGCACCAAAATGTTGAAACATCGGAGGACTACGCTATCGAATCAGGTTTTGAAAACCTATCGTTATAGTTTGAATAGCGAAGAACTTAGGTTCAACAAATAAAATTTATACAAGAATAAAAATTCTGCGTCAAACTCAGGGAGGCTACCTCGATCAAAATTCGCAATTATATTTTTTTGTTTTTGTTTAAAGAGTGGAGTAATTACAATGCAATGGAATCAATATAAATAATCAGAGAAAGAGAGAGAGAGAGAAAACATTCACTTGAAGTAGCGAAATGCTTGTACATCTAAGAAAGCGAGAAATTACACTAGAAAGCAGAAAAACTATTACAACTAGAAAGAAGGAAAATTCTACTCTAGAAAGCTGGAAAAAGGAATGGGAGAGAGAAGTTATCCTCCTCGACAATCGCTTGGAGGACGAGCTAGACGAGACAACGCCTAGAAGATGAGGAATGGAGCGGGAAGAAGGAGGTCGAGGTAGGAGGAATAGGAAAGAGGTAGCACATCGTCGTCGTCATTTTTATCCGCTTCCAGAATGGGGGCGAAAAATTGATTTTATCTCTTGAGGAGCATCCCGGGTGTAGGACAAGCTTCTCTTGAGCTTTAGAGAGGGAGAGAAGAGAAGGGATGAGAAATTCATATGGAAGGGGTCTCCTTTAATAGTTGCGAGTGGGGGCATTTTGGTCATTACAATTTGGAAAACATTAATTCAGAACCTTTAGTAACGGATAAATCCATCACTAAAGGCTCGAATGTGGCCTTCGTGTGCGCACGCCGCATGCCTCCTCGCCTCCGCATCGTGCAATGCACATGCACGTCCACGTGCTTACAACCGTCCAATCAGGAGATTGGACGGCTTAAACAATCTCCGCTTGTGCCGTGTGCCCACGTGTGATCTAGCATCAACACTGTGCGTCCGATCGCACGTGGGCGCTATCGGCTACTAAGCATTGCACGATCTCCATCGCATGGCTCTACTTGCCCGTGCGCCCACTCGCCCACGCTCCATTTTGAAGCACCTGTGGCTCGAACGGGTGTCTTCTCCTCTTGTAAAGCATGCTCGACCAACGCGCTACGGGTGCTTTTGTGTCGAGTGCTTATTTTGTGCACGCGGCTTCGCGACCTTTAGATGAGCATCCAATAGTCAAGATAGAGCGGGCGGGTGAAGAAGGAAAGGAAACTGCGGTTCCTCGGGGTTGATTCGGCGACTGAGATGGCACCACGTGGCGCCATCTTGGCCCTCCATCTTCTGAGTATTGTGGATGTTGCCACGGGTGTCAGATTGAACCAATTTTTGCGCCGTTAGGCTGCGATCGTCGATCCAAATCCATCCGTGTGTCAGATCTGTTGTCTGAGGTGCGGATTAACACCATCTTAGCCCTTGATCTTTTGGGTTCCTTGGTCTCTATCTGGTGCTACAGATGTTCAATTAGGGAGATTTTAGAGTCGTTGAACTCCAATCGTCACCCTGATCAAATCTATATGGTTGGATCTTCGATCTGAGGCCCTGATAAAAAGTCACCTTGTCCCTGACCATAAAAAGGAGAAATTACTGTACAATTTATGCAACTTAATGTAAATGCATGACTATGCATGCTATGCACTATTTACAACGTATGATGCTAATATGACACTAAGAACATGCATTAATAGACATTTTATGTTAATCAGATGTATGCACATCACCATCCCAACCTATGCCCATCCCAAATAATCAATGAAACCATTATCAAGGTGGATACCCCAATCAACCTATTTACCCAACATCCTAGCATCCACTAGGTTTTAATCAAAATGAGGCCTCCCGTCTTCCTCTGAGAAACAACCATACTATAAATAAAGTTACTCTAAGGAATGGGAAAACTACTCATGATCCCTTCCCTACTCAAGAAACCCACTACAAAGAAAAGTAGATCAAGTCTTCCCCTTCTTCCACTAGCCTCGTTCAGGAACCCAAAAGTGCAAAATAGGAAAATCCTGTACCTTTTTCACCAAGAAAAGAAATTCAAGCCCACTGATAAGGAACTGATTGATCATTTTGGGAAAGTTGAAATAAATATTCCTCTCTTAGATGCCAAAGAGTATATCCTTGCCAATGCCAAATTCTTAGAAGATTTGTGTATTCCCGAAAGGAAGCCAAGAAACCTAGGAAAGGTGATTCTCCAAAGATAGTAAGCTCAGTTGTGTAGAGCAAACTGCCTTTGAAAAGAAAAGATCCAGGTGCTCCCCTGATTTATGTAGTCATTAATGGCACTTCATTTAATCGTGCCCTATTGGATCTCGGTGTCTCAATTAATCTCATCCCCACTATTATTTTTGAAGAATTTAGGATCAGTGAATTAAAGCCTGTCGAGGTAACACTTCAATTAGAAGACCGATATACAATTAAAACAAAGGGGATTGTTGAGGATGTCGTAGTCCACGTCAAAAATTGTTGACTCGCCATAGACATTTTGGTCTTGGATATCGAGGTACTGGAAGCATTAAAAAATGTCACCAAAATTTTTGGAAGACCATTCTTAACCACTGCTAAAGCCAATATTGATTACGATTTTGGAAAGATGAAAATCATGTGTGGCGGTGAATCTATTACCCAAGATATTTTTCAATCTTCTAGGCGTTTCCAAGAACAAGGTTTCTTTGATGACTTGTATTCTGAGATAAAAACTTTAGTGGAGGAAATAATGCAAATTTCACATGGGTTCTTATTTTGTAGTTCAGACGATTCTTGAACAATCTGATTTAACCCACCCTTCCACCTTAACCACAACTTCACCTGACTCTTCATCTAACTCCTTCCCTCTCACTTCACCCCTAGATCACAAAGCAGAAATCATCTCGGAGCCGGGGCCCCAACTTGAGTTACAACCATTGCTCAACTCCCTTAAAATGTTTTCCTTGGACAGAACCAGACCATGCCCCCCTAATTATCAATTTTAGACTTACTAGGGCACAAAAGGAAAAACTTCTCCAGGTTTTGGGTCAAAACAGAAAAGCTTTTGGCTGGACCCTTTCTAACCTTATGGGTATCAATCCATCCTATTGCACCCATATAATATATCTTGAGGGTGATTCTCACCCTTCTCGCCAACCACAAAGGTGCCTGAACCCTAATATGCAGGAGGTGGTAAAAAAGGAGATTATAAAGTGACTTGATGCTGATATCATCTACCCCATTTCTGACAGCACCTGGGTTAGTTCCACGTAGGTAGTTCCTAAAAAAGCTGGACTAACAATTATCACAAATGAACATGGGGAAAATATAGCCACTAGGACCACTTCTTCTTCGCACGTGTGCATCAATTACTTAAAATTGAACACCGCCACCGAGAAGGACCATTTTTTGCTCCCTTTTATTGATCAAATATTGGAGCGATTAGTTGGATGTGATTACTACTATTTTATAGATGGTTATTCCAGTTATAATCAAGTTGCGATCCATCCTAAAGATCAAGACGAACCAACATTCACTTGCCCCTTCGGAACCTTCGCTTTCCGGAGGATGGCTTTCGATCTTTGTAACTCACCTGCGACTTTTCAAAGGTGTAAGCTTGCAATTTTTTCTGACCTGTTAGGTGAATATCTTGAAGTTTTTATGGATGACTTCTTTATTTTGGAGACTCCTTTGATCTTTGTCTTAGAAATCTTGAAAGGACACTCCAGAAATGGATGGAAGTTAACTTGGTCAATAGTTGGTAGAAAGTCATTTCATGGTCCAGGAAGGCATTGCCCTGGGCCATGTCATCTCAAAAAAGGGTATTGCGGTAGATCGTGCTAAAATTGATGGAATTTCTAAACTCCCACAACCCACTACTGTGAAATAGAATTGATCTTTCTTGGGGCACGTGGGCTTATACTGTCATTTCATTAAAAATATTTCCTAAATTTCCAAGCCCTTAAGTCAATTACTTACTAAGACTAGTGATGAACACACATGATTTCATGATAAATTGCTTACTTAGGATAGCTCCTAGGCTTAGCATTGCATATCATATTATAAATATGGCATAACATCCATTGCATGGCATTTAGGATAGTTGTATGTTTTGTATATTAATTCCTTCATTTTATAAGGCTAGGGGGGCAATGCGACATCCATATGGGTTTCAGATGGAAAATCCAACTGTACGGATGGATCTAGAGTGACAATCGTAGTTCGGCATCATGAGAATCATCTTGATCTGAGCACCGTGGCACCCTCTACAAAAAGAAGAAGACGGATGACCCAGATGGCACCACATGGTGCCATCTAGGCTGCCCAACATCAACCAGCAGCCACCACCCACTCCCTTCATCATCCGCGCCCTTAAATCCTAGCCATTGGATCAAGATCCAATGGTTGGGAAGCATCTGCATCGAGCTCCTCCTCGCAACAAAAAGGATGACCTAGCACATTGGTGGCAATGGCAATTCTCAAGGGAGGGGCATGGGTTCGAATCCCTGCAGCCCTCCCTAATCGTCAAATCAGCCAGACAACAGGGCGTGCAAGCAGCAGCGGCAGCGCAGCACGTGCGCACGTGAGTGCCAGCATACACCAACTCACACACCAGTAGGCCGCCGCGCGATCAATGCACATGATGGGTGGCAATGCAGCACAGGCGCGTGCGCGGTTTGTGCCAGCTTTCAGTGACAGTTAGGCTGACTTATAGCAATGCTTACAGCCATCGCTACTTCATTGCAAGGCAGCTAAGCCGGCTAAGGGCGTGAGTGGATGTGAGTGATTTACAGCAACGTTTCCAATGATATTCTGAAGGTCACTAATGGTCCTTTACCCATTTTTAGCCTCTTCTCCTCCACTATAAAAGGACCTAAAACCTCTCCCTTCCAAGCCATCTCTACCTACATTACTCCCAAGCTCTAGCAAGCCTACCAACACTTCATTAAAGCTTGTTCTCAAGCTCCTAAGGTGCCTATTAGTGTAGCAAACCTCTACCCCACCAAATATTCATTCAACTTCCCATCCCCATTCATTGGTCGCCTTGGAGCCGTCCTCCCACCTCCATTTTGATAGTAGATCATCTTCGTCTTCTCACATCCATTCCAAAGCCACGTTGAAGCTTTCCTTAACCCGACGTCCTCCTGCTTCTCACCTCCATTATTCCACTCCTCACCTCCTTCATCCGAGCTTCAACAAGGCACCGTCGTTTCACCGAACTGCCGATTCAAGAGATTTCCTCTCACCTCCCTCTCTTTTTATGCTTTTGTAGATTATTGTGATAAACATTAATTCAATACATCACATTTCATTCCATCTCTATCTTGTGATTGCTTGTCTTTTATTTTAAAACCACAAAAAAATAACAAAACCTAAAATACCAAAAAGAAACAAATCGAAGCACGATTTTCAACTAAAGTAAACATCGCCTCCCTGTGTCCACCCTGGGACTCCTTTGGAGTTTTGATATAAATTTTATTTGTCCGACGTGTTTTGCAACTATGATAGGTTACTTGTAACCCTGATTTCTAATAGGAGAAACACATGTGACCAACTAGCCTTTCGACTTTAATGACCAATGCCTGTAGAGTTTCAATAAGTTGAAGAAGAATGTTGCAAAGGGAACAATTTTATAGTGACCTGATTGGAATTGTCCCTTTGAGTTAATGATGGACCCCAATTTTGCTGTGGGGGCCATTTTGGGGCAAAGAATTGACAAGAAGCCCATTGTGATCTACTATGCCAGTAAAACCCTTGATGATGCACAACGGAATTACGCACTAACTAAAAAAGAACTCGCCATTGTCATTGGCCTAGAAAAATTTTGCTCTTATCTGTTGGGGTCACATGTCATTGTATACACCGACCACTCTGCACTTAAATATTTGTCCGTTGGATCCTACTACTCCAAGAATTTGACCTGGAAATCAAGGATAACGTGGGGTCGCAAAATGTAGTGGCTGACCATCTATCTCGTCTTATGACTAACTACATGTCGAACCCTCCTGATGTGTTCCCTATTAAGATCATCTTAGCTACCAATACCCTCCCATGGTTTGTGCCTATTGCAAACTATTTAGCAACAGAACAAATCCCTCTGATTACGCAAAAGCCAAAAGGGATAAGTTCTTTGCTGACATCAAATACTACTTTAGGGAGGACCCTGACCTTTTCTGCATCTGTGCTAATCAAGTCCTTCAGCAGTGTGTCCATGACTCAGAAATTCATGATATTTTGACATGCTGTCACCTAATGGCCTGTGGCGAACAATTCTCGGGCAAGAAAACTACAGCTAAGGTCCTCACTTCTAGATTCTTCTGGCCCAGCTTGCACAATGATGCTCATTCTTTTGTTTTGTCCTGTGTGCATTGCGAGAGCTTCAGCAACATGACTTAGAAGGATATGATGCCCCTAAATCCAATATTAGAAGTTGAAATTTTTGATGTATGGGGCATCGACTTCATGGGACCATTCATCAACACTTATGGGTATTTTTATATACTAGTCACAGTCGACAATGTATCAAAATGGATTGAAGCAATACCCACATGCACCAATGATCACAAGGTTGTTGTCGAGTTAATCAAGAAAATTACTTTTTCAAGATTTAGCATTCCCAAGGCCATCATCAATGACGGAGGATCACATTTTACTCATTCTCAATTCCATCACCTTCTATCCAAATACGGGTTTAATCATAAAATCTCTACTCCTTACCACCCCAAACAAATGGCTAAGCAGAAGTTTCTATCTGGGAGATAAAAAATATTTTACACAAGATGGTTAGGCCCAATCGTAAAGACTGGTCCACTAAATTTGACGATGCTTTATGGGCCTACCGTACAGCTTTTAAAACTCCTCCCGGCATGTCTCCTTTCCATCGAATTTTTGAAAAGACGTGCCATCTCCCGGTAGAACTAGAACACAGGGTGTTTCGGGCGATTAAACAATTTAATATGGATTTATCTGCCATCGGTAACCACAGGAATTTAAAATTAACTGAATTGGAAGAATTACATAATTTCTCTTACAAAAACACACAAATTTATAAAGATCGAACAAAGAAATTTCATGATAAAGATATCGTTCAGAAACATTTTGATATCAATGCATTTAGCTTTTTAACGCAAGAATACAAATTTTTCCAGGAAAACTTAAATCCAATTGGACTAGTCTATTTATCGTCCTCAAAACTTATCCTTGTGGTGCTATTGACCTTTTTGATCCCAAAATGTATACTACTTTTCAGGTTAATAGCCAGTGTTTAAAGCCCTATTTAGATAATACTCCGAATCTCCCATCCGTCAGAATTGATTTAATCGACCTTCCTTCTAATGATCATTGATGCAATTCATGGCCAACTCAATGGCATAAAAGATAGCACTAGATGGGAGGTAACCCATCATTTTTCTTGCTTTTTCATTTTTTCTTTCTTTCGGAGATTTTGACTACCCTATTTCGAACCGCCTTCACTACGGTGATCTGCTTCACCTCCTATTGCATGAGGACATGCCATCTTAAGCATGGGGGTGGGGTGTTTTTAAATTTTTACGATCAAATCAGGATTTTCAAAATCCAAAAGTATTCATTTTTCTTGTTTCGTTTTCTGCATGCATACCCAAAGAAATAAAAATGTTGAAAACTTTCGAGGAAATTTTAAAATCAGGACAAGTTGTAGATTCACTTTAAGGTACAATGGGATTTAATCTTTAACAAACTAGGGACAAGGATACAAATCTAATTATTAGAATTTCTAGGTCTATCTTTAGACTAGATCAAATATCCTTCTCTAAATTGCACCTAAACACATGGTGATTCAAGTGATTTGATCTTCTTTTGTGACATGGAAATTACCTGGCTTAGTTACCCAAAAATTTGCATCTCTTGCAAAATTCTTATGTCAAATTTCACACACAAGCCAACACCTATGTGAACACTTAGAAATTAGAAAAACCCCTAGTTTAGCCTTACTAAAATCTAAAGCAGATGATTGGTTTGAGTTTCCATCGCTGAGAAGGAGGAAAATAGCTACTTTGAGGATGCAATGTCGACATGTTACCGCTCAGTGCTGCTCTATATCTATATTTCATATCTTTAGATGAAGCATTAGGCACATTTTGTAGCTCAAGTGTCTTGGACGATGCTCTATCCATAGCGTCGAAGCAAGAGCTTGAGTTTGCTTGGAGCACCCCTTCACACCACATGTGTTTTGGGGTTGTGAGCTCCAGAGTGGTGCCTTGGACAGTACTATCTCGAAGTGTTGGTGCCAGAGCCCCCACAAGTGCTAGTAACGGGAATGATGATTCCGATGCATTTGTTTTAGGATTAAGCTAAAAATAAGCATGGGGGAGACAAAAAAAAGTTTTAAACAAAAAACAAAACATGACCTCATAAATGTCGGCATTCACAAGCACACAAAAAAAGTTCTAAAGGATTTTGCAAGTTATGAATCAGATTCAAGTGCCAACATTACAAAATAATTTCGGATCATCTGAATTAATGAGTTAACTTGTGAATCTTTTATGGGTACATTAATCTCGATTCATCTAATATTTTGGATCTGAAAATTAATCTCGATGTTTATCTTTAACAAGACCCGCGCCTTTCATGTTTTAATCAACCAAAGTCCTGCAGTCTTCTTTTCCTCAAAAGTAAAAAAAATAGACTTTCCCAAAAATCCATTTTATGAAAATAAGTTTTTCTAAGAGACTCACAAAAGATAAGCATTGGATGTGATAAACACCAGTTGATCATCATTCTTATACCCTAAAACAGACGTAACACTTAGGATTTTAACTCCGCAAATGGGTTTTCGGGCTGCATTTAGGCATCACTTAGGTTAGGAATGCATTGCATAATTTTGTTATTTTTGACACGCTTATTTGAGTGTTAGGGATGAACAGATAACCAGATCCCTAAAACACAAACATTCAGTAACGCAACAGGAGAAGAGGAAGCTCAATTCAGTTTGGACTCTACTAGATCCAGCTTATCACAGCTGGATACCAGCTTACCTAGGTTAGGTTTAGCTTTCTTAAGCTCCTTTTAGCTCATCTTAGCTAGATGGCAGTTCAGGGTAGATCAACTTAGCTCAAGTCAGCTCAAGCCAACTTAGACCCAACTCAACTTAGTTGAGTCAAGCTCATCTTAGCTCCAATAAATTCATTGGGAGCTGTTGCCAGCTCAACCTAGTTAACAGGAGTCCACCTTTGCTCAGGCCTAGCTCTCCCAAGCTCCACTCAGCTCATAGCCGATGAACTCCCTCCAGCCTAGCTACTAATTACAACTTAGTAGCCAAGCTAGCTTAAGAGTTCCTATCAAAAGCAAGTCCAACTCAACCTAGCTTCAGACAGGATAACACCAGCTCAACTTAGCTCAACTTCTCAAGCTTAGTTGCTAGCAGAAGTGCAAGCTAGCAAAGCTAAGTAGTTGAGCACTGATGGGAAGCTCATCATGGTGTCTAATTACCCCTAATTAACTAGTCTTCCTAGTTAATTAGCTAGAAATATGTAAATATATGTTTAATTATTAAATATGGGATAAATAGTAAAGGACCTTAAAATAAGCAAAAAATGCTATATTATCATCCAATTAGTATTATTAATAATTTCATTAATAATTGGACTCAAAATATTATCAGTAATTTATCTAATTAATGTGATTAACTAGCTTAGGTACAATTTATAACTAAGTATGTAATAACTTAAGTAACATTACTTAATTAAATAAATTAAGCTAAAAAGGTCAAAAATGTAAATTCAAGGTCTATTTATAATTGTCTTATTATAAGCTCTGATCAATTCTTTAAAAGAAATTGAATTATGTCAGTTTGGGTTATTTTTGAACCCAAACTAATGACAGTGAATTTGTGATGAGATTCAAATGGATAATCAACACAAATAGTGTCTTAACAACCTCTCGAGGTTGTTTGAATTGATTAAATAGGTCTTTAGCTGTCTGTTGGACCTTTCAGAACTTGAATTGAAGTTCTGAAGCTTACTAGTAAAGCTTTTTATCTTCTGGTCCTTCCTCTTAGAGCTCATTTCCTTCACCAACAACTATGGAATCACCTTTTGAACTTATTCAACACCTCATCTAGAGGTCAAAAGTCCTTCTGCAAGACCTTATAGCCATAATACCCTTCTACAAGTTAAGATAGCCGTAGTGAACCCAGGTCCTTCGCCCTTTAAATCGAAGACTTAAACCTTCCCTGAGTATCAAATTGATACTCCAATCATGTAGAACAACCTAAGAGCTTTCCAGCAAGGCTTCATTTGCTTGGATTGGAGCTCTGAGCTGGTTGGAATCATCATCTGAAGTTCGGACTAGGAGGGGGAAACATAGTCCCACATCGGTGGAACTGGAGCTGCAGCCTGGGTATAAAAGTGATTTGTGCTTAAGGCTCTTCAGTCGACAGCGTAGGGTGCAAGAAAGAATCTGAGCATATGGGTGTGTGTGTGGGCACGTGCAGTGCGTGTGCCTGGGTGTGTGTGTCGGCACGTGCAATGCGCGTGCCTGGGTGTGTGCGTTCCTGTGGGCATGCGAGTGTGGGCCCATGAGGGCGTGCGCATGGGGCCTAGGAGGCTATGAGCCGGATGGGCTCGAGACTATGCAAACCAGAAATAAACCAAACTAAATAAAACCAGGCTTACACCTAGTAGGGTCTGGTCCCACCCTGAGAGGGGTGCTGTGTATCCTCGACCGATCGAAGTCACCAATTAAAAACATAATTTTTGCTTCAAAGGGTTAGACCGGTTTGGTTTAGAAGGATTGAAAAGGTTCAAAGGAGAAGGAGAAGAAGAAAAGGAAAAGAAGAAAAGGAAAGGAAGAGAAGGAGAAGAAAGGGAGAGCTCGTAAAGAAGAAAAGAAAGGTTGAACAGGCACAAATACTAAAGAGAAATAACAGGCAGAGTAAGAAACAAAGAAAAGGAAGAGAAGAAGATGTGTATAAGAGAAGAGCTCGAGAAAGATTAAGAAGAAGATTAAGAGAAAAGTAAAGAGAAGAGAGATTAAGAGAGAAAGGAAAAGAAGAAGAGAAAGAAGAATAAGGCTAAAGACAAGAAGAAGAATAATTGTGTTTAATTTCTTGCATTTTATTAAGTCCTTTTGAGCTTAATGTTGTAATAAGGCATATTTTCATTAGAATTACTTTCTCTTGCCTTAATCTTTTTTAAATAAAAAGAAGTAAACATGTTTACTTGTTTGTAAAAGAAGATTATTTGTGTAAATGTGTTTACTTTATGGAATTTTGCATATTCTTCTAATTTGAAATCCTTAAGAAAAATTCATGTTCTTAAAGTAAATTTAATTATACTTTCCATAAGTAGTTTAGATTTAATGGTGAATTCTAATTAAGTTATGCCTCGTAGCGAATGACCTAGACTCAACCAGTTAAAAAAATAAAATCTAAAATGGTAGGTTAACTTGACCCTATACTACTTAATCGACATAAATTCAAGTTGACCTAAGTTACTTTCTTCTACACATAATTAAGCACAATTAACTTAATTAACCGTGTTGAAAAAGATAACCACCAAGCACTATTGAAGACCACTTCAGCAGATATAGCTCTAGTGTAGGTCCAGATAGCTTTTCCTCAGCTCCTCTTCTCTTAACCCTAGCTCCCTTCACTACTAACATACCAGCTAAGCTAGCTTAGCTTAGATACACCTTAGCTCCACACTCCATGGCCATCCAGCCTCCTCCTTAACTTCACCTTAACCCTACCAAGACCTAACCCTAAACCACCATGGTTGGCGTCAAAAACACACCACAAGCACCTCTTCAAAGTGGCACCAACCATGGCACCCTTTCTTCCCCCTTAACCACCAACCAAACCACCTATAACCACCACCCTTAACCTCCCTTAAGTTGGTGCCAAAACACCCTTACAGCCCTCCAAAAATGGTGCCAACTTGGACCCTTATCACCACCCTACACCTATCCCCATATAGCCATCTACACCCTACACCTAGCCCCTTTCTTGAAGACCCTCTTGACGCCAAGATTAAACACCCCTCCACCACCATAAGTACCTAATAAACTACCTAGAGTTGGTGTCGACACAATTTACCAACACCACCCAAAGTTGGTGCCAACTCTCCTTTATACATCCACCTACCATCTACCTACTTGACCCTTCCTAACCCTCCATCCTAGGCGCCAAAATAACCCCATTCTAGAACATAGAGTTGGTGCCATCCACATCCTTAACTTCACCTCCATACACCTCTTATGTTGGCAGCAACCCACCTTAGCCCTCAATCTCCTAACCACAACCACATCACTCCATCCTAAGCCTACAACTCACCACACAACTTCCTAACCCTAGTCCCCAACTAGGGTTGCCGCTGATGAGACACTCATCATGATCTCTAATTACCCCTAATTAACTAGTCTTCCTAGTCAATTAGCTAAGGTTATGAATATATAAGGAATATTTAGTCAAGGACGTTAAAATAAGTTAAAAATGACATTTTATCATTCAATTAACATTATCAATAATTTAGATAATAATTGGACTCGAAATCCTATTAATCATTCCCTTCATTAATAAGATAAGTAAATTAAATATAATGTATACCTAAGTATGTAATAACTTAAGTGATTTTACATAATCTAGTAAATTAACCTAAAAAGGTCAAAAATGTAAATTCAAGGTTTAAACATAATATTTACCTTATCTACTAATAATATAAAAAGTTGAAAAAGATCTAAGTTAAAATAAACCTTTAAAACCTGGGTTTACATTTTAGTCCTTACTTTTCATTATAGTCGAGTCCTTATTTCTCACACAGGTCCTTATGTTTTATTACTTTTATGTCCCTCTTCATCTTCTTCTTCTTCCTCAGCTAAATGAATGGTTGGTGGCAGAGAGCAACCCCACCTTGCTATCACCGCCCTGCCGACATCATTCCTCTTTATCAAAGCTCTTGCAGCTTACGCTCACCACCTCCACTTGATCCATTGGTCTGGATTAACCAAGAATCCTATTTTTCAGTGGGAGATAACCTCACCATCGTCGGAGATGGCAACAGAGGTTAAGCTCCTCGAGCTACTTCTTCGACTAGACCCCGCCACTCTCTTCGCCGCAACTGCTATAAATACCCCCTCACACCTCTAATTTTATTCAAGTTGGCTCCCTTCCCTCTTCTAACACTACAGCCGACCCAATAGGCTATTTGTCCAAAACTCTGGTGACTTCCCATTCCAATTTCTGACTCCCTCCGTCCATCTTAAGAAGCTAAGGACATCCACTGTGGTCTTCTGCACCTCTGACATAGGCGCTGACCCAAGGATCCCTCCGCTCCACCTCAAATTCGCCCGCCGAAGATCTTTCTTTAATCCTCTGATTTTGTCATCCACTATGAACCTTCGGCGGAACCCTATTGACCCCTTCATCTAGGTAATAGTAGATTAGGAGTAGGAGTAGGAGTAGGCTAGCTTAGTTAGTTAGTTTAGTTAGTTAGGTTAGAGTAATTTTAGAATTTTAGTTTAATCTTCTTCGACTTCGGCGAGTTCCTTGAGCTCGCCAGAGTTTTAATTTTGTCTTTTTAATCACTATTCACCTTCCTTTGACTTCCATGTTCACTTTTAAATCACTTAATTGTTTAATTGATCACCTAATCACCTAATTCATATCTCACCTTCAATGATTACTAGCACTATCTATGGTGACAGTATTCTATCTAATTTCACCTCTGTTGGGTTCTTTCATCACCTATCATCACTTATGAACCCTAATTGACATTATAATACCTATTATTATCATCTACAAATTAAACGCCTAAATTTAATTTAGCTCCTGAGCTCGTTGTCCATTGCGGCTCAAGAATAGTTCAAACTATAAATTAAATATATATTTATGAATATTAACATCTGTTGACTTGTTTTAACCTCTCAATCGAGTGGTTAAACAAGTCTTGAGCTTTAACCACCCAGATCCTTAAGAAAACAAACTTACTGTCAAATCTTACATTTTAATGAACAAATGAGGAATTAAATGTGATATTGAGGTTCCTTGTAACCTCAGGATCATCTTTGGATTAAAAATGGCTAGCTTTATCAATCTGTACATACAATTTTACATTTTCTGGACTCACCAGAACTCTGGCGACCTCCGACGAGCCAAAACTGTGTTATAGCCTCTAGAACTTGCTGAGTAGCTCTAGAATAGTGTAATAAGGATCGCTGATTATTTTGAGGATATTTGTTTGAGGATTTAACCACTGTAGCTATAGATTTGACTCCATCTTCCCCAACTTTTTTAGTTCAAGCGGCGAGCTTGAAACCCAAGGAATTAAGGTTAGAACAACTTTCTGAAGATCTGAATGAGTTTTTGAGGTTGAAGAGACTCTATTTGAGGCATTGATTTCTTGGGATAAAGCTTTGAACAGATACTCAATTTTCGAGCTTCCATAGTCAAACATGACTCTATTAATGGAGATCTGAGCTTGAATTGAGGAATTGAGATGTGAAAATTATTTCTGGGAACTTATTTGATGATCTGAATGTGATTAAAGTGAGCTCAGTTGAGTTTTTGTTTGAGAATTTAGTTTCTGTCAATTTGGGTTATTTTTAAACCCAAACCAATAGGAGTACTATTTTGATAAAATTTAAACTTAAAACCTACCCAGATTGATCTGTTATAAGCCTTAGAATTAATCTAAATTGATTAGAAACACTTTTAAGTGTCTGTTGCACATATTGATATCTGAAAATTCAAACTTTGAAGCTTTCAGAGAAGTGAGTAGCTTCTCTGGTGGTTCTGATGGTCTTAAGAGCTTAAAACCTACACTAACAGATGCAGAATCACTTGTAAAACATGTATAGACCTGTAAATAAAATAGAGAAGTCCATCTGAGGGCTCTCCGGATTTAATGTCACTTTCCAGGATAGTAAAAACCCCATAGGAACCCCTGATTTCATCTTTCAAATTGAAAAGGAAAACATCATTAAAACATTAAATTGACCCTGCAATTGTGTAGATTAACCTTAGAGCTTCCCAATAAACTTGAAATCACTCAAATTGGAGCTCTGCGTGAAAAGTTATGAACATTTGAATTCGGGTCCGGAACGGGTAGGATAGTCCCACCTCGGTTGTTAACGAGTGCATGCCTGGGGAAAAAAGTGATTTGTTTCCTTGGCTATGTAGTCGTCAGCGCTCGGCACACCTGTTATTGATTCCATCTGATCCGAGCATTGCATGTGTGTGTGTGCTGGCTTATGCCTGCGGGTGTGCGCCCTTGGGGGCGTGTGAATGAGATTGTGCTCTGGGGGGGTGAGAGTGGCCTGCGAGGCCGGGTTGAGCCGAGATGGCTCGAAACTGTGAACCAATAAAAATGAACGGAAAATGAACCTAATTTATATTAGGCGAGGACCGAGTAGGGTCTGGTCCCACCCTAGTAACAGGGTGCTGTGTATCATCAAAAGGACCTCACCGCAAATAAAATAACTTTTGGTTAAAAAAGTAAAAAGACCCTATTCGGCTGAGGAACATAAGGAAAAAGAGAAGTCGCCGAAGGATGTTAAGTTACAATGCTAAGTGTTGAAGCTGAAAGCTAAAGAAGGAGCATAGGCGCTAAGGAGTGTTAAGGAAAAGAGACTACGGAACAAAGGAGAAAACTAAGGGAAGAAGAGAAGGCAGGAGAAGACTAAGGGAAGAGGATAAGAGACAGGAAGAAAGGTAAGAAAAGAAAGCTCGAGAGAAAGAAGAAAATAAGACAGAAGGAGATGAGAGGTTGAAGAAAATAGAAAGGCATCAATACTTTGGAAAATAAATGAATTTTTCTTGCATTACTTTTTGTTCTTAATTGTAAAAAGGCATGTTTTAATAGAATAACTTTTAATTGCCTTAATTTCTCGAAATGAAATAAAATTGAAAAGCTAGCATGTTTACTTGTTAATAAAGTAGATCATTTTTGGTAAATATGTTTTGCATATGGAATTTTGTATAATCTTTATAGTTTAAATATTTTGACAAAATTCATGTTTTGAAAATCAAACTAGTTATACCTCCTAAACTTAAAGAGATAAAAGAAAATTGGTGTATTTGGAGAAAAATTATTATACCTCCCAGTGAATGACCTGGACTCAACCAATAAAAATTTCTAAAATGTTAAGCTAATTCGACCATATACTATACAACCGACACAACATCGAGTTAACCTAAGTGATTTCTTCTACTCTTAATGAAGTGAAATTAAGTTAATTACTAAGTTGAGTGGAAAGCACGCATCATTTTGATGGCACCGTTGCCGGGGAGGAAATATTTTGACTCACTAAAATTTAAAAGGATTAATTATTTAATTAGTAGGTATTTTGTAAATATTTTTATTTTTACCAACTTCTGTTCTAATTAGTGTGTTTTATTTTTTGTCTTCTTTTCAGGTTTACCTTTGCGGGTAATCTCAGGAGAAGGTGGGAATCCATTTTATTATTTTCGTTTTTGTAAGTATTTCTTATTCTTTTGTTTTGTTGCATTTAGAAATAAAAAAATACAAAAATACATCTTTTCTGACTAGCAGCAGCATATCATAGGCATACACTCTTATGAGTGCATATTTCCTGCTAGTATTTTTGCGATCTGACTCGGGAAATTTGAAACTATTTTGCTCGCATCAGCGGGAAAACATGAGAAAACCCGCATAGATCCCTATCCTTTGAGAATTAAAAAGACCACATATTTTTGTTTGAAAAGATATAAAAAGTGGCCGTTGTTGTTTAATTGATATATTTTTGAAAAAGGATTAACTAAAAAGAGGAAGTAAAATTGGTGACTTAAATCTGTTTGTAGAATGCATGCGGGTTTTTATATCGATATCGTCTGTTGCATGCCATCGCGCACATAGCGTGATCACTAGAGTCACACGAGTCTATTTTTCTATCTCTCCTCTTTGCACCTCTTAGGGCTTGCGCCAAAGATCAACAAGTCTATCTCACTACTAGAGCCTTGGGGAGCCAGTTGTGAGCAGTCTCGATCCTAGACCTTAGACCTTTGAGCTTCAAGGTACGCACCTGCATAGACACGAATTAGGATGCATATTTTGATACTGTTACTCTATTTGTTTGCATCAAATTATTTTGCGTATCTTAGGAATTTCTTCTTTCCTTTGAAAGAAGAGCAAAACCCGTGTCTTTTGCACTATTTTGTAGGTTTTTTGTGCCGCTGTTTTCTTATCAGTGGTGTGCATGTGCCTTTGCACATTTTTTTTTCCGTTTATGGATGGGAGGCGATCCTTGCATCTGCCTCTTGCACCACCGTTGACAGGTGATCGTAGGCCGGTTGCAGATAAGCAACCAATAGTTATCCCATCTGATCCATCTACTTCTATGGATCCAATGCAGAATCTTAATCCCTCGATCCCATCGTCTTCTGGTCAGGGGGAGATGTCGCCTTTTGATGTTCATGAGGCACTCTTGAACCAGAACCTTAGGATGCTAGAGCAAACAAAACAAATCAATTTATTAACAGCAGCCTTAAATAATCTACAAAATCATCAAACCAATTCTTCACCTCGACCTGAGGTGGGTTTTGAAAATCCTGATTTACCGATCAATCATCAAGGCCTCTACTTAGAGATTATTATAACCCATCTAATGCACAAGTAGAGCCTAATGTTAGGATTCCTATTAGGGAAAATGACCCAGAATTAAAGCCAAATATTATAGGTTTAATCCCCCACCTTCACGGATTTGCATCCGAGAATCCATTTCAACACATTGAAGATCTTAAAAATTTATCTCAAACACTTGGTCCTCGAAATCAAAATAGGGAAATCCTACTAATGAAAATGTTCTCTTTTAGCCTTAAAGATAAAGCAACTTATTGGTATAGAACTGTAGCAAGACCAATCTCAACTTGGGCTGAACTTGAATCTGCATTTTTGAAGAAATTCTTTCCAATTGGTCGAACCAATGCTTTAAGCCGAGCTATTACTACTTTCAATCAAAATCAAGGAGAACCAATTAATGAAGCGTGGGAACATTTTCATGAATTGCAAAGGAAATGCCCACATCATGACATCCCTCGTTGGCAACTCATGCATATCTTTTATTATGGTTTACAAGAGGGCATTCGCAATCTAGTCGATGCCTCTTGTGGTGGGAATTTTCTAAATCGCGACGTAGAATCCGCTTCAGAATTATTTGAAGGGATGGCGGAAAACTCGATCAACAATGAATCAATGTTGGAATTTTTGTGGGGCGCGAATACGAAACATCAAAATCCACATAAGGGCATTCATGAGATCAGTGATTTGTCCAGTTCAAAGGATTTAGAGATTATTGTAGAAAAATTGGACAAAGTAGATATCGTAGCAAAGCATCTCGACGAGGTTAGAAACACAATGAAGACTCTTACACCTCTACTTGCTACGAATCCCACGTATTTACCTATTTCGCAAATTCTCGCGGGGAGGGAATTTGTGAATAATCTGGATTCTAGAGATCCATCTTCCTTGGGTTTTCTATCTACTCCACCAACCCAAGGAGGGACCTTTGTCCCACAATCTTACCCACCCTTTTCCCCAACCTTTACTGTTGCAGAAAACATGCCATATTCTCTTGATTTAAATGCCATTCAGGGATACACACCAAGATCAAACCCATATTCAAATTCCTATAATCCTGGATGGAGAAGCCACCCAAATTTTTCTTGGGTTGATCCAAATCAAAATCAATGACCATTATATCCAAATCAGACCCATTTTAATCCACCTCCTTTGCCTCCTAAGCAATCAAATTTAAGGCCTAGCCTGATGAGTATGTAGAATTACTCTAGGCCAAATAGAGATACATAGCTTGACCAGATTTTAAGAGCTGTGTCAGAGAGTCAGCGACAAAATGCTGAAGCTGTCGCTGAGATCCATAGGCAATGTAAGGTAGAATTGGCTGATTTATGAAATCAGATCATGCTTTTGGTTGAGTTTCGTCAGCCAGGTACTCTTC
Source organism: Thalassia testudinum (assembly GCA_037157565.1). Taxonomy (NCBI): domain Eukaryota; kingdom Viridiplantae; phylum Streptophyta; class Magnoliopsida; order Alismatales; family Hydrocharitaceae; genus Thalassia; species Thalassia testudinum. Next base: position 20,657,627 of record JAZHRO010000063.1, read on the forward strand.
CATCTCAGCCAATTCCAAATCCACGGAATCTGCCAAATCCTAGGCAAAACCAAGGCCAAGTCCATTTCATTAATCAGGCCTTTGATTCTAATCATAGTCTATCCTCTGTATTACTTGAAAATAACCCATCAAACCCGCATTAGCAACCTATTTTGTGCCAAAATGACCCACCTATTATTGAGAACCAAAACTGACTATGCTGATCTTCTGAACTTGGTGGAAACAGGTTTTAATTGCCTTAATCTTAAACGTTCTATATCTCAACCTAAGTTAGATTTGATCTTCACAAGATTCACTCTAATCTTTTTGAGATTTTTTACGAGAATCTGATTCTAGGATCTGTAAGATCTATTCTAGGTAATTTCAGGATGAGTTTTCATTGGATGGTTTAATCTGTTTTCTAATTTTTTTGATCTAATTCTTTCATAACTCCTCTATTTTTACCATATACTTATTCTTTTTAGGAGTTCTTTACTAGGGTTTACGCCTAGCTGAAGGAGTAAAACTTAACACTTATACATATCTATTTCCTATTTTTACCCTTTTGATTTTCTTATACACTTTTAAAATTTCACTTCTTATCCTTTCACCCTTATTACAATGAGGACATTGTAAAATTTTCGCTTGTGGGGTGTTGAAGTGAAATTTTCACTTTAAGTGTGATTTAAGAAAAAACATAAAAATTAAATATCCATGAAATTTAAAAAAAAATAAATTCAAAAAATGGTAAAAATTTTAAAAAATTCAAAAATTTCATAAAAATTTGAAACTTTTTTGAAAAAAATTCACAAAAGAATCATAAATATTTTATACATAAAAATAAAAATATATAAGTATAAAAATTTAAAAAGAAAATTCATAAAAATAATAAGAGGGGAATATTCATTATTAATAAAGAAGAAAAGAAGAAGAATGTATATATATATTATAACTAAGAGTTTAATTTTCTCTTAGGTCAGAAGTTTAAAATATATATAGAATATATTTAAATATTTAAAAGCATTCAATTCTTAATTAGATTTTACTTTAAACATTTTGTAAAAAAGCACTTTTGTGTTTAGAACTTTTAAAACAAGATTTTACTTGAATTTAGGAATCTTGTAAATCTTTTTAAGATTTGTTTCTCTATTCTTATTTGAATTAAGAAATTAAGTGTGTTAAGATTTTAAACTTAAGTTTTGGAATTGAATTATAACTTTTTAATCAATTAGATTAAGTAATCCTTTTTGCTTTTTGAAAATTTGATTTTATCATAAAGTTAATTAAAAGGCCAGATATTCAGAGTAAATTAAATAGAGAGTTGGTAAAATTTTAGTTTACAAAACTTACAAGCTAGAGATAAATAACTATACTTAGTAAATTTTGTCCTGACGGATCCTATACGAGGAAAGTAAAAATTTGAAGAACCTAAGAGTAAAGGGCTTTGTTATTCAAGCTCCAGTTTGAGAGCTATGTAACTTAAACAACTAAATTCACTCACATAGAATTGTCTTGTTGACATCTGAGATCACAAAAACATAGAGCTTAAGAGATCAATTCTGAACACTCTTTAGTCCAAGGATTTCCGCGGGGTGGTTCTTGAAAGGGTGAAGGATATGCCACTCACCTAGAAAAAGGATTTGGAGAATAATGTTAGTAAGAAAAATGAGAAGGGGGGAAAAGAAAAGAAAAAAAAAAGAAAAAATAAATAAAACACCCTGCAGTTAAGTGCCTCATTAAAAATGGGTACTTATGCAGTTTTCCATAAATAAATAAAAGCCTCTCAATACAAATGGATGCTACCCTTCCTTCCATCAAAAAAAAGAACACCTCGCTACAAATGGGTGTTCTAACCTATAGAAAAAGAGAAAAAAAAATATTAGGAATACGGGACCCAGTGGTCCACCGGGGAGATATACGTAAAAAATATTGACCTCGGGATAGAAAACTGGTGAGGTGAAAGCAACCAAACCTGAGTAAGGCCAAGCCAAAGGATTGAATTGGAATAATTGTGATTGGAAAGTGATGTCTTAAGATTTGGATTTTTGCAACTTTGGATGTCTTTAGGACAATTCTCTTCACTAAGCATAGATGTTTTAAAATCATAGCTACTGAACCTTGGTATTAGGCAATGAAGCCTAAGAAATTGGGTTTTTAAAGATTTTAAGTTGAGACCTAAAGGAGAAGAATTGATAGAATCCTATGTCTAGAAGTTAATCTTTAGTGTTGTAGGCTTGTAAATTAGAGTTTTACTACTCTAAGTTTGATTAATAATGAGTATCTAGTTAATTTGCTTAAACTTATACTGATAAAAGTCAAATATAATAAACAAGGGATTAACTTAAATCTATTTGAGATTTTGAGTTAAAATTTAATTCTCAATCCTTAAGTTTTGTTTTTCTTAAAAAATTTTGTATTCGAATTTGAGTTAAGAATAGTTACAAAGATTAAGAGATTTTTGAAGAATTCTAATTTTGAATAAAATTCTTGTTTAGAAATTATTTTATGTGTGTTTTGAAAATGTTATAAGTATAAGTCTAAGTAAGAAAATTTTTCCATGCTCTATACATTAATCATTTATATTAAACTTAAAAATTTCTGACCAAAGCTTTCCTGTACATAGTTACTATTTATAATAATTTAAACCCAAGTGCTTTAAATCATCATAGTCTTAGTTAATTTTGCTAGGGACTAGCAAAACTTTGGCTTGGGGATATGATGAGACACTCATCAAGATCTCTAATCACCCCTAATTAACTTGTCTTCCTAGTTAATTAGCTAAGGTTATGAATATATAACGGTGAATTATAGGATAAGGGATATTTAGTCAAGGACCCTAAAATAAGTTAAAAATGACATTTTATCATTCAATTAATAGTATTAATAATTTAGATAATAATTGGACTCGAAATCCTATTAATCATTCCCTTAATTAATAAGATAAGTAACTTAAATATAATGTATACCTAAGTATGAAATAACTTAAGTGATTTCACTTAATCTAATAAATTAACCTAAAAAGGTCAAAAATGCAAATTCAAGGTGTAAACATAATATTTACCTTATTTAATAACATATATAAAAAGCTGAAAAATATCTAAGTTCAAATAAACCTTTAAAAGTTGGGTTTACATCTTAGTCCTTACTTTTCATTACAATCGGGTCCTTATTTCTCACATAGGTCCTTAAGTTTTATTACTTTTATGTCCCTCTTCGTCTTCTCCTTCTTCCTCAGCCAAACGAACGGCTAGCGGTAGAGAGTCACCCCACCATGCAATCACCGCCATGCTGACATCATTCCTCTTTGTCCATGCTCTTGCAGCTTACGCTCACCACCTCCACTTGATCCATTAGTCTGGATTAACCGAGAATCCTATTTTTCAGTGGGAGATAACCTCACCGTCATCGGAGATGACAACGGAGGTTAAGCTCCTCGAGCTCCTTCTTCGGCCAGACCCTGCCACTCTCTTTGCCGCAAATTGCTAAAAATACCCCCTCACACCTCTGATTTTATTCAAGTTGGCTCCCTTCCCTCTTCTAACACTGCAGCCGACCCAATAGGATATTCGTCCAAAACTCTAGCGACTTCCCATTCTAATTTTTGACTCCCTCCGTCCATCTTAAGCAACTGAGGAGATCCGCCGTGGTCTTCTACACCTCTAACACAGGCGCCGACCCAAGGATTCCTCCGCTCCACCTCAAATCTGCCCGTCGGAGATCTTTCCTTAACCCTCTGATTTTGTCGTCCGCTATGAACCTTCAGCAGAACCCTATTGACCCCTTCATCCAGGTAACAGTTGATTAGGAGTAGGAGTAGGCTAGCTTAGTTAGTTAGTTTAGTTAGTTAGGTTAGAGTAATTTCAGAATTTTACTTTAATCTTCTCCGACTCTGGCAATTTCCTTGAGCTCGCCAGAGCTTTAATTTTTTCTTTTTAATCACTGTTTACCTTCCTTTAACTTCCATGTTCACTTCTAAATCACTTAATCGTTTAGTTGATCACCTAATCGCCTAATTCATATCTCACCTTCATCGATTACAAACACGGGCTATGGTGACAGTATTCGATCTAATTTCACCTCCATTGAGTTCTTTCATCAACTATCACCACTTATGAACCCTAATCAACATTATGATACCTATTATTATCATCTATAAATTAAACGCCTAAATTTAATTTAGCTCCTGAGCTCGTTATACATGGTGGCTCAGGAACAATTCAAACTATAAATTAAATATATATTTATGAATATTAACATCTGTTGACTTGTTTTAACCACTCAATTGAGTGGTTAAACAAGTCTTGAGCTTTAACCACCCAGATCTTTAAGAAAACAAACTTGATAACAAATCTTACATTTTAATGAACAAATGAGGAATTAAATGTGATACTGAGGTTCCTTGTAACCTCAGGATCCTTTTTGGATTAAAAATGGCTAGTTTTATAAATCTGTAGATACAATTTTACATTTTTTGGACTCACCGGAGCTTTGGCGAGCTCCGGTGAGCCAAAACTGTGTTATAGCCTCTAGAACTTGTTGAGTAGCTCCAGAATTATATAATAAGGATCGCTGATTGTTTTGAAGATATTTGTTTGAGGATTTAACCACTGGAGCTATAGATTTGACCTCACCTTCCCCAACTCTGGCGGAGTTGGACCAGTCCATTAAGAAAGACTTGAAGAGCATTTAATGATCCTAGAAGCTTCAATGTGATGCACTGAAGCTATTTTAACCCTCAGAACACTGTAACAACTTCTAAATAATTCTGTCGAACAAACACCTTTTTCAGTTCAGGCGGTGAGCTTGAAACCCTAGGAATTAAGGTTACAACAACTTTCTGAAGATCTGAATGAGTTTCTGAGGTTGAAGAGACTCCATTTGAGGCATTGATTTCTTGGGAGAAAGCCTTGAACAGATAGTCAATTTTCGAGCTTCCATAGTCAAACATGAGTCCGTTAATGGAGATCTGAGCTTGAATTGAGGAATTGAGATGTGAGAATTATTTTTGGGAACTTATTTGATGATCTGAAAGTGATTAAAGTGAGCTCAATTGAGTTTTCGTTTGAGAATTTAATTTCTATCAATTTGGGTTACTTTTGAACCCAAACCAACTTGAGTACTATTTTGATGAAATTTAAACTTAAAACCTGCCCTGATTGATCTGTTATAACCCTTAGAATTAATCTAAATTGATTAGGAACACTTTTAAGTGTCTGTTGCACATATTGATATATGAAAAATCGAACTCTGAAGCTTTCAGAGAAGTGAATAGCTTCTCTGGTGGTTCTGAAGGTCTTCGGAGCTTAAAACCTACTGTAACAGTTGCAGAATCACTTGTAAAACATGTACAGATCTTTAAATAAAATAGAGAAGTCCATCTGAGGACTCTCCTGATTTAATTTCACTTTCCAGGATAGTAAAAACCCCGTAGGAACCCCTGATTTCATCTTTCAAATAGAAAAGGAAAACATCATTAAAACATTAAATTGACCTACAATTGTGTAGATTAACCTTAGAGCTTTCCAACAAACTTGAAATCACTCAATTTGGAGCTCTGGGTAGAAAGTTACGAACATTTGAATTCGGGTCTAGAAGGGGTAGGATAGTCCCACCTCAGTTGTTCATGAGCATGCGCCTGGGGATAAAAGCGATTTGTTTCCTTGGCTATGCAGTCGTCAGTGCTCGGCGCACCAGTTACCAATTCCATCTGATATGAGCATTGCATGTATGTGTGTGCAAGCTTATGTCTGTGGGTGTGCACCCTTGGGGGCGTGTGAATGAGATTGTGCCCTGGGAGGGTTAGAGTGGCTTGGAAGGCCGGGTTGAGCTGAGATGGCTCAAAACTGTGAATCGATAAAAATTAAAGGAAAACGAACCTAATTGAGATTAGGCGAGGACTGAGTAGGGTCTGGTCCCACCCTGGTCTCAGGGTGCTGTGTATCCTCGAAAGGACCTCACCGCAAATAAAATAACTTTTGGTTAAAAAAGTAAAAAAACCTGATTCAATCGAAGAACTTAAGGAAAAAGAGAAGCCACTGAGGGATGTTAAGTTAAAATGCTAAGTGTTGAAGCTGAAAGCTAAAGAAGGAGCACAGGTGCTGAGTGTTAAGGAAAAGAGACTAAAAAACAAGGGAGAAAAAACTAAGGGAAGAAGAGAAGGTAGGAGAAGACTAAGGGAAGAGGATAAGAGACAGGAAGAAAGGTTAGAAAAGAGAGCTCGAGAGAAAGAAGAAAATAAGACAGAAGGAGATGAGAGGATGAAGAAAATAAAAAGGCATCAATACTTTGGAAAATAAATGAATTTTTCTTGCATTACTTTTTGTTCTTAATTGTAAAAAGGCACGTTTTAATAGAATAACTTTTAATTGCCTTAATTTGTTGGAATGAGATAAAATTGAAAAGTTAGCATGTCTACTTGTTAATAAAGTAGATCATTTTGAGTAAATATGTTTTGCATATGGAATTTTGTATATTCTTTATAGTTTAAATATTTTGACAAAATTCATGTTTTGAAAATCAAACTAGTTATACCTCCTAAACTTAAAGAGATAAAAGAAAATTGGTGAATTTGGAGAAAAATTATTATACCTCCCACTGAATGACCTGGACTCGACCAGTAAAATTTTTTGAGATGTTAGGTTAATTTGACCCTATACTACACAACCGACACAACTTCGAGTTAACCTAAGTGATTTCTACTCTTAATTAAGTGAAATTAACTTAATTACTAAGTTGGGTGGAAAGAACGCATCATCTGCCAACCATTGAAACCCCTTCACTTTGCCACCACCAACCCTAGACAAGTGATCCTATAACTACCCTCCATGAACCATCCTAGCCATCCATCCCTTAACCATACCTACCCCCCTACCCATTCTATAAAAGGGTAATTAACTGCCCAATTCATCCTGCACCTTTGGCTTCATCTTCCATACGTACTTCCACCTTCATTCCACCATGCCGATAGCCAAGAGAAGGAGAAGACGAAGATTAAGGGGACACTCCATCCCCTTGTTGCCTTCCCCTCCTCTCTTGAGCCCATGCTAGCCAGAGTTCCAGCCAAGCAATGAGGATGTCCAGAGGATGAGTTCTTGAGGGCTGTTCAAGACCATCATAGGATGAGATTTTGGAGTGGAATTCTTCCACTCTTGGAGGAGCTAGGCATGCCTACCGAGGGCTTGCCAACAAAGAAAGCAGCATCTCTGGAGGAGCAAATCAAAAAGGGATTAGGAGAAATCCTTTCCAAGCCCAGGAGCAACTGAGCTTGGAGCAAGGATCTTCTCTTCACCAACATCACCAAGAGGATTTGTGTTTTCAATTTTTGTATTTTCATTTCTATAGTAGAAGCATTCCTATACTTGTGATTTGGTAAAGCACTTTCTCCTTAATCAAAGTTGCCTTTCAATTATTTTTTCTGTCGCATTTACTTGCTTTTATCATAGTGCACTCTCACCCTCTCTCTAGTTACCCTAGGTCTTCATTCACCTTGGGTGAGCTTAGGGAGAGGATTTTCTTGTCACTTAAGTTTCAACCTTAGCAATTTAGTTGTAGTCTTTCTTCGCATAAATTCATTGTTGCCCTTTATTTGAAAACTCTAAAAGAAAATTATATTTCAAAACAAAAAAAAAAGATGATTTCCTATTATTGAGCGAGAGTGTTTAAAAGTGCAAGCTTGCCACCTTGGATGACCCTAGATACTCCACTATTGTTGAAGCAGAAAAATCATCGTAAAAAGAGTTGAGTTTGAAAACCATCGTCGTAGCGTAATTTGTGAGAAAAATCCATCAACAGATAATTTTAACCAAAACTCAAAAGGAATTTCGAGTCCAACACAGGGAGGCAGACGTTTGATTAAAAATCGCAGTTTCTGTATTGTCACAAAGCAAATTAGCTGGTCAAATTAAATCTAAACTAGCTATCTACTTAATGAATAATTAATAGAAGAGAGAGAAAAGAATGATACAAGTAAAGAAAAATAGAGAGAGAATGAACAAGAATTTCATAACCATAATATCATATCTAATACAACGAAGCACTACAGCAGAATGTGGGAAATCCACACAAGAAAGCGGTAAAAGAGAAGGTGGAGAGAAGTTATCCTCGTCGATGGCTGCTTAAAGGACGAGCCGCGTTGACAGAGCACCCGGAAGATGGTGGTGAGATGCAGGACGAAGGAGAATGATGACGGGATATGGAGAATGAGGTAGGGCGATGTCATAGCAGGATCAACTTCCTGAGTGGCAGTGAGAAGATAATTGCGGGATGCTCTACCAATGAGGTGAGAAGTTGGAAAAATTGTATTTTTAACTCGAGAGGAGCATCCTGGGTTTGGGACAAGCTCTTAGAGCTTTGGAGGGGGTGAGAGAAGATGGGAAGGGATGAAGAATTTGTGGGGGTCATAGGGCTATTTATAGGTGTAGATTGGAGGGTGCAATTAGGTCATCTCATTGTTAAATATTAAATGAATAGGTCTTTAGGGATGAATTTATTCATCGCTAAAGCCTAAACGTGGCTAAAGCTCCACACGCACCCTACCTCCTTAGCTTCCATGCATGCAATGCCTCATGCACGTTCGTTGATTCTTAGTGATCGGATGGCTTAAAGACATTCTAACCTGCTTCTTCATCAGCGTTAGCACGCGTCCGAGTGCGATGGCACGTTGGATCGTGCATCATCACGTGCGTACGTGCTCAACATTCATCTTTTATGCCACGTGGCACTACCGATGCCACCTGATCGAGATCCAACGGATGAATTTGGCTCTTGCCCGCTTGAGCCTTCGATTTGATGCCCTGTGCAGCTTGAACTCGCGATCTCCGTGTCACCCACTGGTGCATGACAGCTGAGCCATGCCACTGCTTTGTCGCACATAGAATTCACTCCCAACTGATCATGGCCATTGGATCTTCATCCAAAGATCCAACAGCTAGATCTCTCATCATGGAAGCCCTTCAGGAGTTGAGAAGAGATGCTGCAACCGGTTTGGGTAGTTGTGATGGCACCACGTGTCGCCATCATGGCCATCCATCTTCTGTGTCTTGTAGATTGTGCCATGGATGTCAGATTGGATAGATTTTCTCGCCGTTGGGCTACGATTGTCGATCTGAACCCATCCTTGTGGTCGAATTTGTCATCTGAGGTACAGATTTGCACCACCTTGGCCATTAACCTATGATCTTTCTCAAACTGCATTTAATGCTACGGAAGTCTGATCGGGGCAATCTTGGAGTCATTGAACTTCAATCGTCGCCTGATCAGATCCGTAGGGTTGGATCTTCAATCCGAGGCCCCGATAAGATATTGCCCTATTTCCTGACCAGAAAAAGAGAAAATTAACCTAAAATTTATACAATCTAATCTAAATGCATAATAATGCATGTTATGCAATATTTATAATGTATGATGCAACTTTATGTCTAAGAACACGGAAAAATAGATGGTTTATGTGATATAAACATGTTTACATCATACCCGCATGCCTATCTTTTGCTAGTCCCTAGCAAAATTATATGCTATTTATAAGAGAATTAGATCAGATTTCTTGGGCAACAGTTATTTTTCAACAGTTACGAATTTCAACTAAAACCTTAACTACAGAGACAACAATGCCTGGGTGTCTACCCAAATGCAGACCACCTCAAGCCCTCGCCTTATTCAAAGAAGGATCTTTTTCTTTTTCTCTTCTTTTCTAATTTTATTTTAGATTTTTGAGTTCAGGGTTTCGGAGCAACGTTGTACGGCCACTCAGCCCACCCAAGACTCGATGAGAACCCTAAGTTCAAAGCATCTTTTCGTGTGAAGTGTTACACTCACTGATCGGCAACTAGAATGAACTTCGGGTTTCTATGCTCCTAGGTGACCTTAAAAAGAATTTTGCCTAGAGATGTATCTACCCGACCGATAGCTTTCTCCCTACTTTTATTTTTATGGGGTCAACACAAGGGCAAACCCAGTGTATATCTCCCTAGCTTATTCTACTTCTTTGCTTCTTCCTAAGTGTTAAGGAATTATACATGCATTTCTTAAGCTAGGATCTGGATAACCTACTAATGGGATATTACCCATCATAACTTGCCAGCCATACTCATGCGGTGAAGTATGGCTTATTTCTTTTTTTCTTTTCTTTACTCCTTTTCTATTTCTTTTTCTTTTCTATTTGGATATTTTTACCTTTTCTTTTTTTTCTAAGTAGGTGGCTTTCCTGATCTAAGATTTACCTTAAGGTAGTAGGAAAAGAATGGTCATGTGGCTGGGCTCTGGACAACTGACCAATGGACTGTTACCCATGATAACTTGCCAGCCATATCACCCTAGAAGGTTCATTAGCTACCCAATTTCTGTTAAAAGTGTGTTAGTGCAAATAGTGTGTGGATGCTTAGACCTAAAATCCCCTCAAATCAGACAGTAGGTTGATAAGTCATGTACTTATCACCCCAACTTATTTAACCAATTTGAAATTGAATTCAGAATGGGGAGGACTCGATAAACAGGTCCACATTTTAGTGGACACCTGGGCTAATTAAGCTCGAAGACATGAAGGGTCTTAGTGTTCAAGTCATACAGTTTTATTCTCTACGATTGAAAATTTTATAATGCCCAAGTCCTCTTTCCAAATTCAACAATTTTCTTTTTAATAAATGAAAAGAAAACAAAAAGAATCTACGGAGCTAATGAAATAATTTAGAGATGAATGTCCACCTCCCCATGCCTATCTAATGTAATGCCCACATTGTATTAAGAAGACATGAAATAGAGTGGAGTAGAGTAGAAAGTACCTGCATTGTGTGAATAACAAGTCGGCTCTAAGATGAAAGGAAACTGTATACATGCTGAATTTAGTACCTTCAGCTAGGCACATTATACAAAAAAGAAGAAATAAAGAATTTACAAGTGCAGGCCAAAATCAAAATAAGAAAATTTGTCTTTGGACCTGCTAGGAGAAGATGTCCATAGATCTGGACCAGATTGTGGTGCAGGCCCATACCCCATGGTCGAGTAAAGCTAACGTTCTGGATAAAAATTATCCAAAACCTAAGATCATCATGCAAGCAAGGTCGGGTCTACGATTTGTGAGCATGCAACCCAAGACCAAAAAGTCGGATTACAAAAAAATTAAGTTTAAAAGGATAATCAATGAATGTGCACTTTGGTTGGACATCCTTTGAATCAAGACATCATAAGGGTCCTCGTAGAGAGTTGGTAGCTTCATACAAATTGGAACCCTTAGACTTGATCGTTTGCTTCCACTGGAATTGGCTTCCCAAAGTTTCATTTCCAAATTCCAATCCTCACTCAAAATTTTGATTTCCAGGACCTCCTACATATTAATCACCCTGTCAAAAACTTCCAAGTCTAAAAGATGTGACTAAATCAGAATTGACTTATGTTTAGTGATTGCAAAATCAAAATCATCAATAAGATCAATGGGGTGTGATTGATGATCGGGGCTATAGTTGAATCCTCCATGAAATGAGGATCTGAATCAACCATGCAAGCCCTAACAGGACAAGTTCCTCAATTTTAGGGCCATCAAATTATTTATCGAATTCCTCAGATGCAGTCCTCTCACTGAAATCATGTGCTGTAAACTTAGGTGAGACTTCCCATAATGATTCTTCACCTTCACAATCAAAAAATTCTAAATCTGCACTAATATATGTCTCAAAATAATCAATCACTTTCTGTTCCATGGAGTCATATGTTTCATCGTACCCCGGCTTAGGGATCTCAGGTAAAGAAATCAATTCATCCTTATTTGATTACTCAAGAACAACTTGGTCCATGCTAGTCTCATAAAACATGTCCCCCCTATAGGTGCTTGAGTGGATTCTCACATCAACTCTCCTGTCAAGGGTTCATCCTGGGAATCCTCCCAAGATTAGACTAGAGCAATCACAAATCTCATCCTCAATTTCAATAACTTCCCAAGTAAAAACTCACCTGGGTCCTTATCCTTAACATCCTGGAGCCAATCTAACAAATACTTGTTATGGTCATCAATCATTTTAGTCAGAGGCTCCAATTCTTCATTGTAGGGTGTTGGCTGAGCTTCTAAAGATTGAATGATATTCCATAAATTAGCCAACACTTTATCTTGGACCTAGTTTACCTAAACCAAATGGTTTGCTTCAGGGTTGAGAGGGTTTGGATTCAGTGTAGGGGAGTCAACGAATTGAGGTTCTTGATACCCTCCCTGATAATAGGTCATTTCGGGTTGTCCATATGAAGGTGATGACCTATAAGTAGTGTAATCTGAGGAAGGGTAAGGATCAACAAATCCTTCTTGATTGTAGATCATATTAGGTTGTCCAAATGATGGTGATGATCTGTAATCGATGTAGCTTGGAGAAGGATAAGAATCACAATCATGGTATTCAAGGTTAAACCTGGAACACGGAGGTCTAGAATTGTATCCCCAATTAGGAATATCCCAACTAGAAGATCGATAAGAATAAGTTCGGTTGGAATAATAATGATTTTAGGAATAAGTAGTGGTAGGAGGGTAGGAGTGGAAGTGCGAATAGGATATGGATGGATAGATGACAGAATGCGAGGAAGAAAGGTGTCTTGCAATACAAACAATCAAACTTGTCCTTAAGTGGGCTAGCCTAAAGACCTACAGACTTCCAGAACCAGTCTTAAGATGAAGAAATGATTTGATCTACTTCTTTCCGGTCAATCCAACCAATTAAAGGGAGGGGCTGGGGAGAAGGTTCTTCCTTGGGCTTACACCTCCGGTTCCTAGTATACCCCCCATTCGTGATTGTTTGATTCTGCTCCCCTAGCTAGACATTAGATTGAACGGTAGAAACATACTAATCGAAAATAATCACGATCTGGGCTCCGAAGAGCGAGTCCAATCCTTATGGCCAACATCTACTCCATTTTAATTAGGGTTATGTTTGAATGTGCTTTGGAATGTGATGGGCCCTTTACTTGGGTTGTGCCCTTAATGATTGATTGATATGTGTGTGCGTGCACAACCAATGGTTTTGAAGCAAGAGTATTTTTAGATGTGGTGAATTTTAGGGTTTAAATCTTGCTTCGTAGCTTTTAGGATTCAACTTTAGCTATATTCAATCAAGTTTGGTTGGCACACCAGGTTTTGAAAGCACAGGTGAAGATATTTTCCTTTAAAATCAACCTAAAAATGTGGAGTTCCTAGTTTAGTCCTAAAAGTTGAAGCTATTTGGCAACTACTTGATAAGTTACTTTTAATTGAAGTGGTGCAGCACAAACAACTAAAACAATTAGCCTGATGCACCACTTAATTAGGCACAGAAGTGATTACCTAATCTAATTTCTACTCAATTATTTGTTGACGAGTGTACCGATCCCAATGATCGGGTTACCGATTGAGTATGAAGAATTAGAAGAGGTCGTGTACTTCTGTGAGATTTTTTTTGAATTTTTCTTTATATGCGCAGCGTGAGGCGGGTGGAGGTGACAAACAAACAATCAAAATTACCCTTAGAGTTTATGCAAGCTCCTAGGTTAATTAGGATTTGTGTTATTAGGTGATGGAATGAAATCTAATGGGTGGGGAGGTGGGGATAAACTTACAGACCCTTCAATGGCACATTACTCCAATCTACCACTTTTGCCTATCTTGAGAGAGTACCTACAATCACAATAAGAAAGAAGAGAAGTGAGGTAAAAGATAAGTAAGGCGGCAAAATGCAAAAAATCAAAGAGCATCGCCTCCTTGGCAACGTTGCAAAAAGAGTTGAGTTTGGAAAACCTATCATCGTAGTGTAATTTGTGAGAAAAATCCATCAACAGATAATTTTAATGAAAAACTCAAAAGGAATTCTAGGTCGAATACAAGGAGGCAGACGTTTGATTAAAAATTGCATTTCTTTAATTATCACGAAGTAGATTAGCTAGTGGAATTAAATCTAAACTAGCTATCTACTTAAAGAATAATTAATAGAAGAGAGAGAAAAGAATGATACAAATAAAGAAAAACAGAGAGAGAATGAACAAGAATTTCATTACCACAATATCATGTCTATTACAACTAACCACTATAGTAGAAAATGGGAAATCTACACTAGAAAGTGGTAAAAGAGAAGATGGAGAGAAGTTATCCTCCATGACGGCTGCTTGGAGGACGAGCTGCGTTGACGAAGCACCCGGACGAAGGTGGTGAGATGCAGGACAAAGGAGAACAACGATGGACGACAGAGAATGGGGTAGGGCAACATCGCAACGGGATTTGCTTCCAGAACAACAGTGAGAAGACAACTGTGGGATGCTCCACGAATGGGGTGAGAAGGTGGAAAAATTTTATTTTTAACTCTAAAGGAGCAATCGATGTTTGGCATAAGCTCTTAGAGCTTTGGAGGGGGTGAGAGAAGAAAGGAAGGGATGAAGAATATGTGGGGGTCGTAGGGCTATTTATAGGTGTAGAATGGAGGGGGCAATTAGGTCATTTCATTATTAAACATTAAATGAATTGGTCTTTACTGACGAATTTATTCCTCACTAAAGACTAAACATGGCTAAAGATCTATGCATCCCCAGCCTCCTTAGCTTCCTTGCACGCAATGCCTCATGCACATTCGTTGATTCTCAGTTGTCCGATCACAAGATCAGATCGCTTAAAGACGTTCTCGCCTGCTTCTTCTTCAGCGCCAGTGTTCACCTACTTGCGCATGACCGCTAAGCCATGCTACTACTTTACCGCATGCAAAATTCACTCCCAATCGATCTTGGCCGTTGGATTTTCATTCAACGACCGATATCTCTCATCGTGGAAGTCGTTCAGGAGTTGAGAAGTGATGTTGCAGCCAATTTGGGCAGCTGTGATGGCACCACGTGGCGTCATCATGGTCGTCCATCTTCTGTGTCTTGCAGATGGTGCCACGGATGTTGGATTGGATCGATTGTTGCACCGTTGGGCTGCGATCGTCTATCCGAACCCATCCGTGTGGTTGGATTTGTCATTTGAGGTATGGATTTGTATGACCTTGGCCCTTGGCCTATGATCTTTCATGGATTGCATTTGATGCTACGGAGGTCCGATCAAGGCGATCTTGGCGTTGTTCAACTCTAATTATTTCCTTGATCAGATCCGTACAGTTGGATCTTCAATACGAGGCCTGGATAAGGTATTGCCCTATTTCCAGACCACAAAAATAGAAAATTAACCTAAGATTTATGCAACCTAATCTAAATGCGTGATGATTCATGTTATGTAATATCTATAATATATGATGTAACTTTATGTCTAAGAACATGCAAAAATAGAGGATTTATGTGATATGAACATGTTTACATCAACTATCTAGGTTTATAAATTGTAAAAGAGATTGAGAATTTGCATGTTGCAACGACTTAAAACCCAAATCTTATCAAATCATGCTTTTTCGCCGTCTGTAAGCAGTAAGGTGGGATGGATGGGTTGGTGGCTTTCGCCACCCTTGTGGTGGTGGAGCTTTTTTAATGCTCAGTGATGGATATATGTCTATTTGTGAGAAAATGCCTTTTTATGCATGTTCCTAAGCTGATTAGATACATTCAGCAATGTATATAATGCATCTTAATTGTCATCAGTGCATTCATGCATTTAGAATAATTTTTGTGATTGCTTATTAATTTATTTATCTTTTAATGGCCAAAATCAAAGGAGACACATAAATGGGCTTTTGATAAGAAATCTAACCGTTTGGATGACATCGGGACGGAAATTAGAGACCAACACCTCTGAAATTGCCCCAATCGGACTCTCGTAGCATCTTCTACAACAAGAGAAGCTCGACTGCCCAAACAATGCTACGTGGTGCTACTAGATCTCATCTTGGCTACTTGCTAGCACTGATCTACCACACAATCAGTCCCAGCCATTGGATCGTCATCAAATGGCCAAGAACAGCCCATGCCAGCCCTTCCATCACACATGCTCATTCTCAAAGCACTCCTCCTCATGCTTCCTCAGCCATTCGAATCGCAATCCACCCCCCACTTACCATGCTCCTTGAATAAATTTGATTGCATGATCCTCGATAAATGGCCGCAATTAAGCCATGTAGTGTGACTTTGCAATGAAGTGCATGCTTTGCACTATTATAAGGCATGGTGATTGTGTGATAGCGACCGTTGGATGCACTCCTACTTTCTCAATAGCAGGTGCGTGCTACATGTAGGGCACGATGCCCACGTGGAAACTACTCCGCAGCTGCAATCCACCGATGATATGTATGTGACTGAACGTGGATAGGTGCCTGACCAACTCTGGCAAGCGATCCATGTGCTGAATTCATGCATCGCACGGGTATCGCATACTAAATGTGCATGCCTTGCATGCAAATGGCTATGGACTCCCACTTCCTTCACTAATAAAAGGCGCTCCACCCCTCCATTGTCTAACCATCCCTTCCTACTCCAATTCCCTCCCCCCTAGAACTTAAAGAACCCTTCTAAGCTCCAATTCTTGGATCCCAAGCTTGTGGGAAGCTACATTTGAAAAAATAATAATTTTTGTCCATCTCCTCATCCCCATTCATGGAGCTCCCTTTGGCTGTCTTCTCGCCCCCATTCTAGGAAGTAGATCTAATTGGTCGTTGATCTTGTCAACCTCTGTTCGTGAACTCCTCACCTTTGTCTTCTACATCCTCACCTCTGTCATTTGGATTGGCACCGAGTGAATTATCTCCTAAGCAGTCGTCAAAAGAGATAACATTCTTCTCTCTCTTTCTATTTTGTTGGTATTTTTTTAGATTTGCAGAACAAGTTTTTTTATTAATACAAGTTGTTTCTCTCACTCTCTTAGTATTAGTTTTGTCCATTTATTTTTAATAATTTTGCAAGTTGCTCCACTTTACTCTACTTCACTCATTACTTCATTTTCTTTGCATGAACACTGGTTTCCACCCTTTCTACTTTTTCACTTCACACCCACATCTTGCACTCCATATTATTTGCAAAATTTTACAAAAATTACAAAATCAAAAAAAAAAACCAAAAACAAATAACTTGCCAAAATTTTCGAACATAGCCTCCCAATGTTCGACTTCGGACTTCCCATCTTGGTTATAAATTTTATTTGATCATGAATTTTTGTGACTTCAACGATGCGATTTTCTAAACCTAATTTTCTATGCAAATTTGCTGCTGATCATTTTGTCGTCATTGCCATGAGGCAATGGACTTTGATTAATTTTTGTTTTTCCTTAATTACTCATCTTTGTATTTGCTTTTTCTTGGATTTACTATTTTGCAGGTGGCCAACCAAGGTGAACCAAAGATGGTATATCGGAGTAAAGTGTCATACAGGGAATTTGTAAGTGCAATTTCTTTAACCCACCCATTAGAATTCACCTCACTCACTTAATAATCAAGACCCGAATTTACTTAAGTTCTTGCATAAACCCTAGGTTAGACTTAGTTGACTTATTTGTTACCACCACCCATTTCACCGACTTAAAAGTATACAAAAAAGTTATTTCTTTTCTCTGATTATGGGAACAAATTAAAAGCTGCACACTTAAAATACCCCACATTTTTCAACTTAAGGTGCGCTATCTTTTTTGATTCTATCAGTTAGGCAAGATTCTGACCTGTGGAGCTAGTATAGCTTAATTGAACACACATAAGTGACTAGAAATCAGAATAGGCTGAATCTTTCTATGTGCCCTAATTCAGTGGTGCAAAAGGCTAATTGATTGCCTTGCTTGGGTTGCACCACATAATTTAAAATTGAAAAATCAAGTAGCTTCCCTGGTAGGATTCAATTTTAAGGTTTGAACCAGGCACTCTACATTCTTTTTCTAATTTTTAAAGGAAAATACTTACACCCATGCTTCCGCAACCTGGTATGCCTATAGAAACATGATTGAAAATACCTGAAACTTGAATCCTTAAAGCTACTTAAGTAAGATTTGAACCTTAAAATTATCAATTTCCAAGGAGAACCAAGCAAGGAGGATGGCCAAAGAAGAGGATTTTTAGGGTTGTCCTTGTCCACCCTAGAAGGAGAATTGAGAGTCACATTCTTCCACTCATGGTGGAGCAAGGCATGCCCCATCTAGGGCTTTCCAAGGAGGACATCAACTTGAAGGAGTACATCTCTTGATTGAAAGCCCTTCGTTGTGTATGTGCACACATATTAATCAATCATTAAGGGCACAACCCATTAATAGCCCATCACATTCCAAGAGCACACTCAATCCGAAGCCTACCTAAAAACGAGTAGACGTTGCCCTAAGGATTAGACTCACTATTTGGGGCTTCGATTGAGATTAATTGTGATTAATTTCCTTATACTAGTAGATCTGATGTCTAGCTAGGAGAGTAGTGATCCAGAGATTTATCTTCTTACAAAATAACAAAAAAAATGATATGTCGTCTGATAGGTCAACTTTAGTGGACAAAATTAGAACCTAAGTACATGGTCATTGAGATAAAAAGTGAATTTAGAATATCCATTATATTAACAAAATAATGTAAGATAAAAAATCATCATTTCATGCATTGCATCATTATGGAAGGGACAATTGGAAGAAATCAAACTCAAATTAGAATGCCAGACATTTAATTTGTCACAAAGGAAAGTGTTCTTCACTTCCCATCTCCAATTTTGGGAAGTAGTGGACTCTACCTAATTACGAAATTCACCATGGGAGAGTTTGGAAATCACACACACAAAAAAGAAAGAAACAAAGAAAAATAAAACAAACCTTATTTCTCTCTCTCTCCCTCTTGTATCTTTCTTTGCCCATAATCTCTTCATTCCATTTAGAGAGTTGGAAGACATGCCAAGACAAATGGAAAGAGAGAAAAAGGAAAAGGAAAAAAAGAGAAACCTTCCTCTCTTTCTCATCCAATTTCTCTCTCCCTCACTAATATTCTCTCTCTGATAATTCTTTTTCCTTCTCTGACTCTCTCTCTCTCATTCTCTCTTTTTCACCTTATATAACAGGGATGGCAGGACAAGGAAGACATCTTCCCTCCATTGGGAGGAATGCCCCTTCTCCACATCTCCTCCCCGTAAGCAACCTCTCCACCGTGTGCCACCACCAGCACGAGCCTCCATCGTCGATGATTGAAACCTCCCACCACCTCCTCTACCTATGCCAAATCCAACATTGTAGTAGGTGGTGACAGCACCGACACCCACAACTACATCTCTGACTTCGCAGTCGTGTGCCTCCTCTGCACTACTATGAACCACCATCAAAACCTTCAACCGTGCACTTGCCCCACCCCGAGTTAAGTTGTCCGGGAACCCATCCCAAACGACTAAAGACCACCACCATGCTCCATCTTCTCCTTCTCCTTTTGCTCTGCCTCTGTTTCTCCTACAACAAATAACTCATCAACAAGCCACCCTCATCATCATCTCCACTACAAGCCAGTGCACCAACCTTCACCTTTGCCTTAGCATGCAGCAGCCAACGCCCACATCCCTTGCATGTGCCACCAGTATCTCCGAGTGACCACGACCTCGTGGGGCCACGCCTTTGCGCACCACCACCATTGTGCTAGCCCCACCGACATCTCTCCTCATGTGCAGCACCCTTGCACGTAGGAACCTCATGCACGCCCAAGGTCACCACGTGTCCACGCCTTAGCGCATAGGCACAATGTCAAGCGAGCACCCCTTAGGTGTAGGTGGCCTCCATCTTCTTCTTCATCTTCCTTTCCAACAGACCGAAGGGTACCAAATATCAACGCCGATCCCCCTCCACGCAGCCACCTCTACACTGCACTGTTCTCCACGCCGTCACCTTCGTTGAGCTCTCCTTGACCTCATGAGGTCGGCTACGTCCTCTGACACACCAATCGTAGCCATGCCCACCAGTGAGCTGCCTGCACCACCACCGCTCCTCCACATCATCGGCATCAATTCCGACTGCTGTTCGGAGCGCCACCACATCCATCGGAACGCCCTTGTCACGGACATCCTCCTCCGAGCTTCCCATGGCCCACCATCGCCTCCTCTTCGCGACGGGACAAGGGGAAGTAATCCCCTATTTTGGGTTCAACTTAAATTTACCAAATATGCCATTGTGGAATACTATTGCTTTATTTGATGAGTTAAATTATTTGAGTGAAATTGCATGCATGCTCTTAAATGTTTACATTATTTCTCTCATGCATTGAACTCTTATATGTTGAAATTGATACATGCATAAAATCTTATCAAAAGCACTTACTTGACGTAAACGAGAAAGTCCAATGTCTTGAAGTATAATTACGCTACATGCCATTGCAAGTTATTTCAAGGAAGTGAAATTACATACATACCCTCCGTATTGTTAATTTATTATATGTTTCCTTCTTTTTGTCTTGTTTCACATCAGATTTGAGCATGGATCTCGCATTCGATTGGAAGAATACAAGGAAAAATTATTCATGATTTTATTGATCTGTTCCTCCCTGTAGATACGACCTAGCTCTTCGTGGGTAGTTTTATTAAAATATTTTTGTTTAGGATTTTTCCCCCTTGTGATTTCACTGTGATGAAATATTTTTCCGTTATACATTATTTCTGCAAGTGAAAAATGCTTGAACAGGTGGTGCCATTGCTGGGGAGACAATAGATGTAATAGATTCACTTGATTTTTTATTTCTGATTATTCTGAGTTGCATAGTAATTTGACCAGTTGTTACCTTTTCTGTGCAGAAAATCTGATGAGGTGACAGGTGCAAGAAAGCGACGACATCAACCTTGAGTGACGTCCACATGTTGAGAAGACGTAGGACACCTGGATCCCTCTCTCACAGAGATTCTCCTTCGACACAAATTTTGTTGCTGTCTTCTCACCCTTGTAGTAATTAGCGGTGATTTTTGGGGGTCTGTCCCTACATTCTTTAGAGACTAGGGGCTATATTTTCTCTACTTACATGATTCATTTGTCTGCTTGCTTGCCTCTAAAACAAACAAAAGAAAATATCAAGCTACCTATTTAGGAGTTGCATGCCCTTAGGTGCGCGCATTTAGGGGGATTGAGCAGCATACTAGATCACTTCTCTGCATTACATACATCATTGCACAAAGATTGCTAGAGACAAGTATACCATTCTATCTTTGCATCTAGCTCCAGTTCATGCATTTGCATTGAGATTAAAATTCAAGACCACCAAACTGATTGAATTGACCTAATTCAATGGTTGGCTAACTGAAATTGGCACTGATAATTAGATTCAACCTTAAAACCAAATCACTCTTGATCTGATTCAAAGGGACTTGTTTGCATTTTCAAAATCAGAAATGATTTGCAGTGTGATGCACACTTCTAGCACTGAGCACTCACATTAGGCTCTGCACTAAGGCTCGATCCCTTAATGCTATAGGCACTGATCTCTTTATCAGTGAAGACCCTCCTATCTTGCTTTGTGGTGGTGGTACTATCTTTCGGCTGAGTGTTTTGATACTTGATGAAGTGGGACACCCCTTAAAGGAATAAAAGGGTAGTTAAGAGGCACCGCTTACACATTGCCTCAAAGGAAGGGTTTGCCTTACTTGCTTCCCTTTGTTCGACCTTGGAGTAACTTCTCACTTGATCACATGAGAGTATTATTGAAGCAAAGCATAGGTCCTAGGGTAGTCAAAGGACAACTTAAGTCACGTACTTGATTGTGAAACTACTTTTGCCACCAAAAGGAAAGGTAAACGACTTCTATCTTCTCTAAAGAGATTGTTAGGGATCTCAAGTCACAACTCCCTCTTATGCCACTAAAGTGGGAATGGATGGATGCAAACTTGACCCCATTTGGCAACTTTAAGGAGTAGATTGGAGGTTGGCTTAAATCTACTCTAAGAAAGAAAAGAGAATCCCATTGCATTGTTTTTGATTGGGGTGTGTTTTTCATGTCGTGTTTTCAAATGGATGACAATAACTACTGTACTTCTTCTTACCCCAGAATACCTAATCCCAATCACATGACCTGTAACTATCTATCATCTGATGAGCATTGGGATCCTTTCTACTCTTATTATAGGAACATTGGTCGGATTATTCCCCAATCTTATGATCATGAGCAGAACCTAGGAGAGGTATACTCCATCCCTAACCCATCCATGACTATGCCCAACCCACCAGCCCATGATGATTCTTACACTCCCAATTGGACAGAAACTCCTAGGGATTATAACCCTGAACATGACTATCCTCCCCAATCTGATGGTAGCTTCTCCACTTTTATGATAAAAATGCAAAAACAACAGGAAGAAATGATGGCTTCTATGGGAGAGATTTTAAGGAATAGTTAAAGATTAACTGAAGAGATTAGCCAGCTTAGCGATCCTCCTGCATTCAATTATGATCCCTACCCTTATATCCCCAACTACCAAGATAATTTCAAGGAAAACAATGACAATAGGTATCCTATTTTGAGGAGTAGCTATAACTTAGACGTCCCTCATGAGATATGCCCACCAGAAGGCAATCTTGGTGACTATCCACTTGATCTTAATTGGAAGGAGAAATTGGTCCCATTAGATGGACTCAACCCTAATAATAGTATCTTCGTAACATTTTATGAAATGGGTCACAGTCAAATAGTCAACCCAGCTCCCAGTCTGAATCTTAAGGTAGAATCTATTCCCCATTCTAGGAATCCTGAGCATATACCAAGCATTTTTGAAAACCTTGCACCTCAATTAGAGCTCCTTGAGGATTGTGAGTTCAAAGTTAACAAATTCCAGGAGTCTTGGATTCTGAGCGAAAACACATTGGAAGAAAGTGGACCAACACCTGTCATTGACTTTTCTGAGGATTCACAAGTCCCAAACACCAGTAACCATGAGGAAATTGATACTGAATTGGAGGAACTAGATCAATATTGGTTACAGTGACACGATGACTTGATTTTTGAGGAAGCTCTTGATCTTGGTGTGAAAGATTTTTTTGAGTCTATGGGAAGAAACATTGATGAGGATGATGATTACTTTCAAAGGACTAGACTCAGAGTATGGAGTGAATCTTGGGTAAGAATATGTTTTGTTCGAGGACTTACCCATTGGCGATCTGACTAAATTAGCCAAATCTAGATTCCTACATACCTTTGACTATCAAGATCATCCTCTCAAACATTCAGAAAAACTAGAAGCAATTACTAGTCTTGAGGAAAAAATCTACACACCACATGAGCAAGATCTTAACATTGAACAAGAACTTGGGGATGTCATTATTGAGGACACTCACAGTCCTATTGTTTCCAAACCACTTCTACATGATAGTGAAATAAGTGACACCCTTGAGCGGTTCAACTTGGACGACGAACATTTGGGCCCATTCCAGGAAGCGCACACCAATGATATGCAGTGTAAAAAGCAATCAGTAATTAAGGCTACTTCTGATGACATTCAGGAACTGGAAGGGTTGTCAAGGAAGAATGTTGAACCTCTCAAGCCATCTTTGACCCTCTTCCCTACCCCACACCTGAGAGACTTCAACTCACATAGAACCAACTTCGAAAAATCTCTTCTCACACTTTTGATTAACAGGGAAATATCCAGACTAATACATCCTGTGATAGAGTGGCGAGTTTGGATGGTCACTTTTCCTTGTCAGCCCAGCAGTCTTAGGATATCATTCTTCACACCTTCTGTTGCCCAGACATATCTGCTTAAGGAGCCTTTACCTTCTCATCACACACTCCCAAAGGTCACTACTCATGTATATTATATAAAACCTCCACAAATAGTTCAAGAGTACCCTCTTTTCACCTACTTCTTGTGAGTATTTGGCCTCACTATGCATCACCAGCTTGCCAACATCTTGGGTTACTTACTTGCCAGGACAGGTCGGTTACATATCTTCTGTGGGACTCCTTCTACGTCCCTTCCAACACCTGATTTATGAGCTATCCCTACTCCACCCCAGGTAATATCTTTCCTTGCTTTTGCTTTTCAATGAGGAGATTGTCATATTTAGGCATGGGGGGTATTACCTAAGGTTGTTCATAGCATTTCCAAATATTATGCAAGCAATTAGGGTATCCATCTTCAATAAAAAAGAAAGAAAAGAAGGGGAAAAAGTGAAGAAAGAAAAATGAGATGAAATCTTTATGAGCTAAATTTCAAATATATTGAGGAGAGACACTGAAATAATGTATGCAAAATTGTGCTGGTCCCAGCAGTTCATTATGGAAGAGTTACCTAAGTTCTAGGCCAGAGTGATAAATAAAAAAAGTCCTGAAGTGCTAGAGAAAAGGAGATAAGGGATACCAACTTTAGGCCTCCTGGGTCTGTTTATGGCTTAAACACTCATGTATTTGTTAAGATCTAGACTATTCCTCAAGAGGTTGAGGGAGTTGTGAGGCCGATGTATTAAGTCTAAGGCTTAGGGAGTATTCGGCCCCATTGCCTACCCTTTGGTTTGCGGGACTTGGTAACCTAGGTAGCCAAAAATCACATGCTAGTCTAGTTCAGTGTGCATAAAGAAGAGTAATGCCAAAAGAGTGTCCGTTCTGAAAATGTTTTCTTGAAAAGTTGACTTTGGAGTGGCTCGAAGACACAAGTTGATTGAATGAGTTTCCAGCGCGGAGACGAGGAATGTAAAACAATCCCCTCAAAGATGCATTATAACATATCGTCTCCTCGATGATTGTCTCCTAAGATATCTAAATATCCTATTGGGGGCACAGAAGCATCTCGTGTTGATTCAGATACTGTGGGTGCATTATCACAAAATGTCGATTGCCAAGGTCTGAATTTAGCTACAGACTGCCATGGGCAGCAGTATCTCGAACTATCGAAAGCCAGGGTTCTGGGGGTTGCCATGGCCGATGCTATCTCCAAGTATTGATTGCCAGGGACCCTGCGAGGATTGATGGTGGGGACAAGGAATACGATACAGATCATATTTAGGGTCAATCTATTGCTGAGTCTAGGGGAATTTAAAAAGAAAGAGAGAAAACTCTCGAAATAATATGTCTCCCTATCTCTCTTACTAAAAATGCACTGGCAAACTGAACCTAACCTTTCTGCACATATGCACAGGTGCTTTAACCGTTGGGGTCAATGAATCTCTAGGCAGTTTTTGCGGGCCTTAGAAACCTTCACGGTGAACCCAAGGCTGAGGCTGGTTAGGTCCGTATCTTGGCTAATAGTTGAGTACCTTTAGCCCTATAGTTGGTATTTCAATCTAATTTCTGGAGATGTGACACAATAAGGCATCCTGAAGGTAAAATCTGGCCTGGAGACTAGGTCTGCTTCGTATGATTTTGCTCGGGACTAGCAAAACTTATGCATGGGAGTATTTGATAGGTCCACTTTAGTGGACAAAATTAGAGCCTAAGTACATGGTCATTGAGATAAGAAGTGAAGTTAGAATATCCATTATATTAACAAAATAATGTAAGAGGAAAAATTGTCATTTCATGCATTGCATCGTTATGGAAGGGACAATTGGAAGAAATCAGACTAAATTAGAATGCCAGACATTTAATTTGCCACAAAGGAAAGTATTCTTCACTTCCCATCTCGAATTTTGGGAATTAGTGGACTCTGTCCTAATTAGGAAATTCACCATGGGAGAGTTTGGAAATCACACACAAAAAAAGGAAAGCAACAAAGAAAAAGAAAACCGACCATATTTCTCTCTCTCTCTCGCTCACGTATCTTTCTCTGCAAATAATCTCTCCATTCTATTTAGAGAGTTGGAAGCCACACCAAGACAGATGGAAAGAGAGAAAAAGGAAAAGGAAGAAACGAGAAACCTTCCTCTCTTTCTCCTCGAATCTCTCTCTCCCTCACGAATATTCTCTCTCTGATAATTCCTTTTCCATCTCTAACTCTCCCTTTCATTCTCTCTTTTTCACCTTATATAAGAGGGATAGCAAGACAAGGAAGACATCTTCCCTTCATGGGGAGGATGCCCCCCTTCTCCACATCTCCTCCTTACAGGCAACCTCTCCACCATGTGCCACCACCACCGCAAGCCTCCATTGTTGATGACTACAACCTCCCACCACCGCGTCTCACCTATGCCAAATCCACTACCCTAGTCAGTGGTGACAGCAACGACAATCACAACTGCGTCTCCAACTTCGCAACCATGTGCCTCCTCTCTGCCAATGCGAGCCACCATCAAAACCTTCAATCGCGTGCCTGCCCCACCCCCAGTTAAGTTGTTCGAGAACCCATCCCGGACATCAGAAGACCACCACCATGCTGCATTTTCTCCATCTGCTTCTACTCTGCCTTTGTGTCTCCTTTAACAAATAACCCATCAATAAGCCACCTTCATCATCATCTCCACTACACACCAGTACACCAACCTTTCCCATCTCCTTAGCGCAACAGCCCATGCCCACATCCCTTGCATGTGCCACCAGCATCTTCAAGTGACCATGACCTCGTGCGGCCATGCCTCTACGCACCACCACCGTTGCGCCACCCTCATCGGCATCTCTCCTAGCACCCAGCACCCTTGTGTGTAGGAACCTCTCGTGCATGCCTAAGCTCACCACATGTCCACGCCTTCATGCACAGGCACAACGTCAACTCGAGCCCCCCATACGTGCAGGTAGCCTCCGTCTTCTTCTTCTTCGTCTTCCTCTCCAACAGTCCGAAGGGAACCCAACATCAATGCTGATCCCCCTCCACGCAGCCACCTCTACACGGCACCGTTCTCCACGTTGTCACCTCCATTGAGCTCTCCTTGACCTCACAAGCTCGGCCACGCCTTCTGACATGACAACCGCAGCCAATCCCACCAGTGAGCCACTGACACCGCTAACACTCCTCTCATTGCCAGCATCAATTCCAACCACCTTTTGGAGAAAAAAACCACCTCTGCCATCGGAATGCCCTCATCACGGACAACCTCCTCCGAGCTTCCTACGTCCCGCCATTGCCTCCTCTTCACGTGCGGACAAGGGGAAGAAATCCCTTGTTTTGGGTTCAATTTAATTTTACCAATATGCCATTGTGGAATACTATTGCTTTATTTGATGAGTTGAATTATTTGAGTGAAATTGCATGCATGCTCTTAAATGTTTACATTATTTCTCTCATGCATTGAAATCTTATATGTTGAAATTGGTATATGCAAAAAATCTTATCAAATGCACTCACTTGACCTAAACGAGAAAGCCCAATTTCTTGAAGTATAATTAGACTGCTTGCCATTGCAAGTTATTTCAAAGAAGGAAAATTACATACATACCCTTTGCATTCATAATTTATTGTATGTTTCTTTCTTTTTGTCTAGTTTCACATCAGATTTGAGCACGGATCTCGCATTTGATTAGATGAATACAAGGCAAAATTATTCATGATTTTATTGATCTACTCCTCCCTGTGGATATGACCTAACTCTTTGTGGTTGTTTTATTAACATATTTTGTTCAGGATTTTTCCACCACGTGATTTCACTGTGACGACATATATTTCTAATACACATTATTTCTACAAGCAGAAAATGACCAACCATCGTCGTTGTATTTTATGTGGTGCAAATTCTCGATAAAAAATTAATTTAATCTAACCAAGTTAGTTAGGCCATCTCCACAAGGAGGAATGAATCCAATAAACTCACAAAAATTTAGCATCCATATTCATAAATATAAAAAATCATGGGACGTAGGAATACTCTGTAAATCATGTTGCAAAGGTATGATAGAGTTTCTGTGAGCATGAGAGCAATTGAGAGAGAGAAATGAGAGAAGAAAGAGAGGAAGGGAGTTAATAGCCAAACACACATGTTAATATAATAAATGAATAGTACTCTCTCAATGAATAAATAAAAAAACTAATCGACCTTTTCCTATTCAAAAATTGGGGATGACGGTGGCCAAAGCCGTATGTGGAGGAAGCTGTCGAAGGCAACGAGGATCTCGGTGAAGCTGCTCAGACTCGTGGCCTTTGCATAGGAGGTGATGGCATAGCTGTTGGTGGTCAGTGGCTGCCGACCAGTGAGGAGGAATGATTACCGATGATGAGGCCATGGGCAATGCTCAAGCTACTAGTTGGTGGCATAGACGAAAATGTGGAAGATAGAGTGTGATGGTGGTGTTGGTGGCGAAGAGGAAGATCAAATGGTGTGATATTGAGATAGTGGTAAAGGCAACGACTTTGGGTCCTTCGTGTGGAAGGAGATGAATAGTGTGATGGGTGTGGTTGGCGTTGAGGAGAAAATGAAGAAGAAAAGGAAAAGACGTGGAAGAAGAGGGGGCATTGCTGTGTAGTGGTAATGTGAACGGTGTGAGGGAATAGAGTTGATGATGGTGGTGGTGATGGAGTTCATGTAGTGGAAGCTGACAAATAGGAGAAGAAGACAATGGAGTTGGTGGTGGTCCCTGCGATCAGAAAGGGGAAGAAGAAAATGGAGGGTGCACGTTATCACCGTGCACTAGCAATTGGTGAGGATCAAGGGCAGAGGCGATGTATGATCAGATCACATTGCTTGCCATGTCCACAGTGCATGCTCGAGTCACAGTGGCAGATGTAGAAAATTCCCCTACATGTGGAGAAGAAGGCTTGTTTTTATCCTCCACAATCACGATTGCTTGATCACCGACTCAAATTAAGGGATTTTAAGTCCCTTACAAAAGTTAGCCATCGTTGCCTATGGAAGGGTAGCTAGAAGGCAAATTGGTGATGCACGTGTGTCTTCCTTGTTTGGAGAGAGGGGGCACTACGTGGGTGAATTGTGAATTCCTCCCTCTCGATGTTTCAATTGGCTCCTATCACCATGCGATTTAATCTCCTCTACATGCATAAAATAAATAATGTAAAGATGATGTAATTAAAGGTGAATTGAGCACATAAATATGGACTAGTCATTCATGTAGGCTACATCAATTATCACCTAAGATATTGGAAATTAAGTACCATGAAAATGTAATTGAAATGTACATAGGGCTATAATTAGTTCCTTAAAGTGCACCCATCAAATAGCATCAAACAACAATAGTTGGGGGGTATCAAAGGAACCTAAGGCAAAAGTCAACGGGGGAACCTTCTCCCCAATTCCTTCCTCTAACTAGTTGGATTCGTTGGATGGTAGTAAACCAAATCACTTTCGATCTTAAGATGAGCTTTGGGAGTCAGTAGGTCTTTAGGTTACCCAACCTAAGGACATGATTGTATTCTTGTGCTGCAAGGCTTATCTATTATTCTTTCGACTTCCATCCTATGTATGCTTGAGATGAGGTCGTTGAACCCTTGTCTGGAAAGACCTTTAGACCATCATTCCAGGAGAAGGTTGAGTTTTAGCCAAGCAAATCCCAGGGCTAATAATCAACTGATTGCAAAAATCATGCAATTTGTAATAATGGGCCTTTGTCCTTGTAATGTGCGAGACTTGATTGCTTTTAAAATTTGTAAAACATCGAGTACTCAGGGAGTGTTTGGGTCATCCCAAGGGAGGCAAAAATGCAAAGTAAAACTGTTGCTTGCTTGATAAAAGAATCCTCTCTTTAGGTTTTGGATTTTGGATAAGGCAAAACACACAACAGATAATTACGAAGTAGAAGCGGGAAAGCAAGTAAAGTAACAAAGTGTTCTACTCTTCCAACTCACTCCAAGTATGAGCAACTTGGAGTAATGGAAGGGTAGAGGCACAACAACAAATGAAAAAGCTAGAAAAAGGTAGAGGAATGCTTGTATTAAATAAAATCAATCTGACTACAAGAAATCTGGGGAGCTCACAACTAGGAGGAATTCCACACCTGCAATCCCAGGAAATTCAATTGACAACAAGAACAAAAAAAATGAAATTGCTAAAAGAATAATAAAAGGCTTAGAAGATGAAGATGCAGCCATTATAGAATCCTCACTCCAACTTTGGTTGCCCTAAAATTGAAGAGTACCCCTATGGATGTCCTCCTCCTAGCAAGCCCTGGTGGGCATGCCTTGTCTCCTCCTCAGGGTGGACATCCACCACCCTAATTCCACCTCTGCCTATCCATCCTCCCTTGTAGTGTGACCTCCTTGGCTTGATGCAAGAGAGAAGGGAAGGGGAAGAAGGCACCATGGAGGCAGGGTTGCCTTCTTAATCTTCTTCTTCTTCTTCTCTTGGCTGTTGGGTAGGGAGATAGGTAGCTTAATGTACTGGGAATTATGTACCCAAGGGTAGTGTATTTGGTGGTAGGTTGGGTTGTATATATAGGTGTGGAGAGGAGGGGGTTGGCCTGGGATTAGGTGGATGGCTAGGATGGGATTTTGGTGGTGGCTAGGTGATACAAAGGGGAGGATGGTTGGCACCACATGAAGAGGTGCTTTTGGGGTGGTTAATGGTTGGAAGGTGGCTATCCAAGGGTGGTTATACACCAATTTTGTCGCCAAAGTTAGGCTTTAATAAGGGGTTTCTTTTGGTGCCATTTGATGGATGGTTGGGATAGGGTTTGGACATGGATATAGGGTGGAGATATAGGCTAGAATTGGCACCAAGAATGGTGGTTGTATGAAGGGTTTTTGGTGCGAAATGGAGGGGTCTTTTGGTGGTGATGATGGTTGAAGAGGTGTCTTCCTTTGGTGCCAAAAGGAGCGGAGGCGAGTGATTGCACAACAATCATGGGTCCTAATCAACCTAAATAATGTCTGAACCTATCTTAAATTGTGGATATTGCACTCATATCTTGCATATCATGCATTGCATCAGTCTATTTAGAATAAGATGAGATATCCTGCTAGTTAATGGTTTTTATTGCTATTTACAGATAATAAAGTGATCCAGGATGGAGATAGTGGAATAAAGCAATAAAGGAAGAAGAAGACTGATCCAGATAAGAGCAAGGAGGATAGCCTTATCCCTACCCTTAGAAACCCTAGGACAGCCTTCCTAAACCCAAAACAACCTCCACTAGGACACCTTAGCCTTAAAACCTAAACATGGATGTCACTATCCATGTTCCTATCCCTCTCCCAAACACTTAGGAACCAAAACCAACCTTAGAAAACATAAAACCCACTCTCCAGCACCTTTTAGGACGTCCAGACATCTGGCTGGACGTCTGATTTCTGTAGAATAACAATCCAGGAAGCCAAAACTCATACTGACACAGAATTGGACTTCTAATTTAGTGTCCAAACATCCAATTTTGTAGTATAAGACGTTTGACCACTATCCTGGACATCTGATACTGTTTTTTGGTTCCTTATTTTGATGTTGGAAGCCCTAGCTTGCCTATTTTGACCTAGGAACCCCACCGGACACCCTAGGAAACCTAAGTAGAGAACTCCTAAGCTTAGTCCACTATCCATAGCCCTACTTGTCCTATCCCTAACCCAATTGAACCATCCCATACCTAATTGGGTGCATCTACAGTTGATTGGGTGCACCCGAGCGCAATTAGATCCACCCAGGATCTAATTAACTCATACCTATTAGGGTTACCCTAGCCTAATCAGATGCACACATCTAATTAGACTTGACCTAGGCCTAATTAGGTTCACTCCTACCCAATTAGACTTTCCTAAGCTTAATTAGGTCCACATCCACTTAATCTAGATTGACCCAACCTATTTAGCACCTAATCCTACCAAAACCCACAACCTAGCCCTACGAAAAACACACACCCACACACACACGCACACCTTCCCATTTTACTCCCACCAATCCCATGCACACTCTCTTGGAAACCCTAAAAACATGCGTCAAACCTAGATCCAAAAATTGTGGCATTTGCTATTTTTGGAGCCACCAAAAGTGGCAACCA
The DNA here is from genome assembly GCA_037157565.1 of Thalassia testudinum. NCBI lineage: Eukaryota > Viridiplantae > Streptophyta > Magnoliopsida > Alismatales > Hydrocharitaceae > Thalassia > Thalassia testudinum. The sequence goes on from JAZHRO010000063.1 coordinate 20,689,223, forward strand.
AATGGAGCCTTCCATAAGGGAAAAGAGAGATCTACAAAATTGGACCATCTCTCCATACACTCTCCCACCCATACTCTCCACTCTAAACTTGCTTCCACCCTCCAAAACCTTAAGGCCGTCCTCCTCATCCTCCTCCAAGGCTCCATGGACAGCTAGCTTGAGAAGCTTCTCTCCAAAGCTTCAAGGATGGCCATTGGTAGAGAAATGGAGCAACACCCTCCTCTCTCCACATGGGTGCACTAGCCCCCAACTTCTTCTTCTTGGACGGCCATGAAGGCTCACCCATAGCCTCTTCTGGCCAGCCATCTCATTTGGTAGGCATGTAGACGAGTTTGCATACCCAAGGTCTAGCCTACACCCTCACACAAGGTCGATGGCCCTAGTGGCAACTTTCCGGCGTGAGGGACTTTCTTCTAATTATATGCTTTCTAGTGTAGATGATGTGTGATAATTTTTTATGGATAAATAATTTCATGATGTTGCTGTGATTGATTGTCCTCATGTTTGCTTGCCTATATGACACTTTGGTTTGTTCACACCATGCACGGCCACCATGGCCTCTTTTAGATGCACATAGTCACTTAGGTTTTTGCTAGTTTATCTAGATCTAGGTTTCAATTCACTTTTCAAAATAAAAAATCAAAAACAAAAAAAAGACAAAAATAGTAGCTTAGGTTAGATTTACGTTATAAAAGTCAATCCAAATCTCTATTTGTTTTCGTGCCTCCCAGAGACGAACGACCGAGACTCAAGTTCTAAAAAGAATAAAGATCTATGAGAGTTTCATTATCACAAATATCTTTGACGAGTGGTTTTTGCGACTATACTACAATTTTCAACGATTTCAAAATACGAGATTTCCACACTCGTCAGCGAGTGGGATTTTTGGTGGAGCTAAAGAGGAGGTTGGATGGCCATGTATGTTGAGCTAAGTAGAAGGAGGATCGGCCATGGAGTAGAGGAATAGGGGTGAGGTGGGCAGTCATGTGATTTTTCTCTCTATACCTAAAGTTCTTAGTGGTGTGCCATCACATAGGAACCCACCTCCACTTCTTCACCATGGCCTACTGATGAGACACTCATCATGATCTCTAATTACCCCTAACTAACTAGTCTTTCTAGTTAATTAGCTAAGGTTATGAACATATAAGGGTTAATTACAGAATAAGGGATATTTAGTAAAGGACATTAAAATAAGTTACAAATGGAATTTTATCATTCAATTAACATTATTAATAATTTAGTTAATAATTGGACTCGAAATCCTATTAATCATTTCCTTAATTAATAAGTTAAGTAACTTAAATATAATGTACCCCTAAGTATATAATAACTTAAGTAATTTTAGTTAATGTAATAAATTAATCTAAAAAGGTCGAAAATGGAAATTCAAGGTGAAAACATACTATTTACCTTATTTACTAACATATATAAAAAGTTTAAAAAGATATAAGTTAAAATAGACCTTCAAAACCTGGGTTTACATTTTAGTCCTTAAAACTTATTACAATAAGGTCCTTATTTCTCACATAGGTCCTTAAGATTCATTACATTTAAGTCCCTTTTTGTCTTCTCCTTCTCCTTCAGCTGAATGAACGGCTGGCGGCAGAGAGTCACGCCACTGCATGATCACCTCCCTGCTGCCATCAATCTTCTTTGTCCAAGCTCTTGCAGCTTGTGCTCACCACCTCCTCTTGATCCACTGGTCTAGATCAACCGGAAATCCTATTTTTCTGTGGGAGATAACCTCACCATCGTCAGAGAGGACGCCGGAGGTTAAGCTCCTTAAGCTCCTCCTTTGACCAGACCCCGTCATTCTCTTCGCTGCCAAAAACTATAAATACCTCCTCACCCCTTGGATTTTACTCAAGTTGGCTCCCTTCCCTCTTCTAACATTGTAGCTGACTTCGATAAGCTATTTTTCCAAAACTTCGATGACTTTCCGTTTCACTTTCTGACTTCATCCATTCTGATCAGCCGAGGAGATCCGCCATGGTCTGTCGCGTCTCTAACACAGGTGCCGACCAAAGGAATCCTCTGCTCCACGTCAAATCCGCCGCCAGAGATTTTTCTTCCACCCTCTAATTTCGTCATCCGCCATTAGACTTCGGCGGAACCCTATTGACCCCTTCGTCCAGATAACAGTAGATTAGGAGTAGGAGTAGGAGTAAGAGTAGGAGTAGGAGTAGGTTAGCTTAGCTAGTTAGGTTAAGTTGATAGATTAGAGTAATTTTAGAATTTCAGTGTTCATCTTCTCTGACTCCGGCGAGCTCCTTGAGCTCGCCAGAGCTTTAATCTTGCCTTTTTAACTCACTATCCACCTTCCTTTAACCCTCACAATCACTTCTAGCACATTTAATCGTTTAATTGATCATCTAATCGCCTAATTCACATTTCACCTCCGTCGACTACTGTCACTGTCTATGGTGACAGTAATCGACCTAATTCCACCTTCATAGGGTTTTTCATCACCTATTCACCACTTTAGAACGCTAATTGACATTATAATACATATTATTATCACATATAAATAAAACGCCCAATCATATTTAAGCTCCTGAGCTCGTTGTCCATGGTGGCTCAGGAGCAATTCAAACTATTAATTAACTATATAATTATGACTACTATTATCTGTTGACTTCCTTTAACCACTCAATCAAGTGGTTAAACAAGTACTGTGCTTAATTCAAATCAGATTCTTAAAGAAATGAATTCACTGTCAAATCTTACAAATAAAGAGACAAATGAGGCATTAAATGTGATTCTGAGGTTCCTTGCAACCTCAAGATCCTTTTTAGATTAAAAATGGTAAGTTTTTACAATCTGTGCATAATTTTCATTTTTTTTGGACTCACCGGAGCTTCGACGAGCTCCGACAAGCTAAATCTATGCTTCAGCCTTTAGAATTCGTTGAGAAGCTCCAAAATGATATAATGTGGATCACTGATTGTTTTAATGATGTTTATTTGAGGATTAAACGACTGGAGCTCTAGAATGAAGTTCATCTTCTCCAACTGCAACGGAGTTGGAGAAGTCTGATAAAGAGATATAAGAAGAATTTAAGGAACTCAGAAGCTTCAGTGCAATTTACTAAAGCTGTTTAAACCCTCAGAATACTGTAACAATCTTCTAATGGCTCTGACGAACAAAGACATTTTGAAACTCAGGCGGCGAGCCCGAAACCGTAGAAATCAGTGTCAGAACAGTTATCTGAAGATCTGAATAAGTTCCTAAGGTTGAGAATACTTTATTCGTGGCTTTGGTTTCTTGGGAGAAGGCTTTGAACAGAAAGTCAAACTTGAGGCTTTATAGTCAAACAAGAGATTGATATTTTGAATCTGGGAATGATTTGATGAATTGAGAAGCTTAAACAGATTCTGAGATTCTGTTTGATTGTTTTAGAGAGATCTAACTAAGCTCAAACATGTATTTTGATAGGATTTTAATTCCTCTCAGTTTCGGTTACTTTTGAACCCAAACTAACAGCAGTGATATTTCATTGAGGTTTGATTTTAAATCCTACCTAGATAAGTTAATTACAACTCTTAGAACTAGTTTAAATCAATCAGAGATGTTTCTCTATGTCTGTTAATCAATTTTTGTCTGAAAATTTTGAACTCTGAAGCTTTCAGAGAAGTGAAAAGCTTCCCTGCTGTTCCTGAAGGTCTTGAGAGCTTAAATCTTACTCTAATAGATGCGGAATCATTTGTAGAACCTATACAGACCATTAAATAAGAGAGAAAAGTCCATCTGAGGATTCTGTGAAGTTAAAATAATTTCCAAGCATTAAATAACCTGTAGGAACCCCTTATTTCACTCTTCAAATTGAACTGGAAAACATCCTCTTAACCTTAATTTGACCCTGCAATTGTGTAGATCTATCTTAGAGCTTTCTAGCAAACTTTAAATCAATTGAAACGGAGCTCTGAGCTGGAAGTTATGACTGATTGAAGTTGGGTCTGGAAAGGGGTTAAGATAGTCCCACTTCATCAATTTCTGAGTGCACGCATGGGGATAAAATGATTTTGTTACATGGGCTTCCTAGTCGTCAGCACTCAGCGCACCGATTACCAATCTGAACATTCTACTATTTTGAGCCTGTGTATGTGTTTGTGCGGGTTTGTGTGCTTGCGGGTGTGCGACCAAGTGGGTGTGAGCGAGTGTTGTGCCCTGGGAGGGCGAGGCCTAGGAGGCAAGTTGAGTCGGATTGGCTCGAGACTATGAACCAAAATGAAATAAACCGAAATTGAACCTAGTTGAGATTAGGCGAGGACCGAGTAGGTTTTGGTCCCACCCTGGTCTCAAGGTGCTGTGTATCCTCGAAAGGACCTCGCCACAAATAAAATAATTTTTGGTTAAAAAGTAAGAAAACCTGGTACAACTGATGGTTCAAAGGACAAAGGAGCTGATGTCCAACCGCTGAAGGATAAGGTTAAGCTAAGTATTGAAAGCTAAGGTTAAGTGAAGAGCTGAAGCAAAGGAAAGAAAGGATAGGCACGATAGGAACTAAGAGAATAGGCACTAAGGGAAGAGAAGAGGTAGGAACAATAGAACAGAAGAAGAAAGGTAAGGAAGAGAGCTCGAGATAAAGAATAAAAGGGAAAGAAGAGAAGAAGAGAGAGGCTAAAGACTAAAAAGGAATATGTTTTACTTGCATTACTTTTTAATAATCGTAATAAGGCATGTTTTAATAGAATAATTTTTATTGCCTTAATTTCTTTTGAAATAAAATTGGAAAACTAACATGTTTACTTGTTAATAAAGTACATCATTTGAGTAAATTTGTTTTTCATATGGAATTTTGTATATTCTTTATAGTTTAAATATTTTGGCAAAATTCATGTTTTAAAATCAACTCAGTCATACCTCCTAAACTTATAAGGAAAGTAAAAGATAATTGGTGAATTTAGAAAAAATTATACCTTCCAGTGAACGACCTGGACTCAACCAGTAAAAATTTCTAAAATGTTAGGTTAATTGGACACTATACTACTCAACCGACATAACTTCGAGTTATCCTAAGTGACTTTTTCTACTCTTAATTAAGTGAGATTAACTTAATTACTGAGTTGAGAGTAAGCCGCACGATCATTTTAATGGTGCCGTTGCTAGGGAGGTAATATTTTGATTCACTAAAAATAGTTGGATTAATTGTCTAATTAGGAGGTATTTGTAATATATTTTTGTTTTTGCTAATTTTGGTTCTAATTAGTTGTATTTTGTTTTGTTTTTATTTTTTGTCTTCTTTGCAGGTTTACCTCTACAGGTAATCTTAGGAGAAGGCGAGAAACTGTCTTGCTGTTTTTGCTTTTGTGAGTATTTCTTAGTCTTTTGTTTTGTTGCATTTAAAAAATTAAAAAATACAAAAATACATCTTTATCTGACTAGTAGTAGCATATCATAGGCATACACTCTTAGGAGTGCATTATCCTGCTAGTATTAGTACGATCTGACTCAAGAATTTTCAAACTATTTTTCTCGCATCAGGGGGAAAACACAAGAAAACCCGTGTAGATCCCTGTCCTCTGAGAATTAGAAAGACCACATATATTTGTTTAAAAAGATATAAAAAGTGGCTATTGTAGTTTAGATTGATATATTTTTGTAAAAGATTAACTAAAAAGAGGAAGTAAAATTTGTGACTTAAATATGATTACAGAATGCATGTGGCTTTTTAAATCGTTATCGTCTGTTGCATGCTATTGCACACACAGTGCAATCACTAGAGTCACACGAGTCTATTTTTCTATCTCTCCTCTTTGCACCTCTTAGGGCTTTGGTCGAAGATCAACAAGTCTGTCTCACTACTAGAGCCCCGGGGAGGTAGTAGTTAGCGGTCTCGATCCTAGACCTTAGCCCTTTGAGCTTTAAGGTACGCACCTGCGTAGTTACGAATTAGGACACGTATTTTGATACTATTACTCTATTTGTTTGCGTCAAATTACTTTGCGTACCTTAGGAATCTCTTCTTTCCTCTAAAAGAAGAGCAAAACCCACGTTTTTTGCACTGTTTTGCAGGTTTTTGTGCTACTGTTTTCTAATCGGTGATGTGTGTGTGCACTTTGACATTATTTTCCATTTATGGACGGGAGGCGATCCTTGCATCGCCTCATGCACCATCGTTGACAGGTGATCCTAGGTCGGTTGCAGATAAGCAACCAACGATTTTCCTATCTGATCCATCTACTTCTATGGATCAAATGCAGAATCTAAATCTTGAGATCCCTTCTTCATCTGGTCAGGGGGAGATGCCACCTTTTGTTGTTCATGAGGCGCTTCTGAACTAGAATCTTAGGATGCTATAGCAAACATGACAAATCAATTCATTTACAGCAGCCTTGAATAATTTGCAGACTCTTCAAACCCATCCTCCACCTCGACTTGAGGTGGGTTTTGAAAACCCTGATTTACAGATCAATCATCCAAGGCGTTTACTTAAAGATTATTATAACCCATCTAATGCACAAGTAGAGCCTAATGTTAGGATTCCTATTGGGAAGAATGATCTAGAATTAAAGCCAAATATTATAGGTTTAATTCCCCACTTTCACGGATTTGCATCCGAGGATCCATTTCAACATATACAAGATCTTAAAAATCTATCCCAAACTCTTGGTCCTTGAAATCAAAATAAGGAAATCCTACTAATGAAAATGTTCTCTTTTAACCTTAAAGATAAGGCAGCTTATTGGTTTAGAACTATAGCAAGACCAATCTCAACTTAGGCTGAACTTGAATCCGCATTTTTGAAGAAATTCTTTCTTATTGGTCGAACCAATGCTTTAAGGTGATCTATTACTACTTTCAATCAAAATCAATGAGAACCAATTAATGAAGCATGGGAACATTTTCATGAATTGCAAAGGAAATGCCCACATCTTGATATCCCTCGTTGGCAACTCATGTACATCTTTTATTATGGTTTACAAGAGGACATTCACAATCTAGTCGATGCTTCTTGTGGAGGGAATTTTCTAAATCACGACGCAGAATTCACTTCAGAATTATTTGAAGGGATGGTGAAAAACTCGACCAATGATGTATCTATGTCGCAATTTACGTAGGAAGCGAACACGAATCACCAAAATCCACATAAGGCCATTCTTGAGATCGGTAATCCGTCCAGTTCAAAGGATTTAGAGATTATTGCAGAAAAACTGGACAATGTAGATATCGTAGCAAAGCATCTCGACGAGGTTAGAAATACAATGAAAACTCTTACGCCTCTACTTGCTACGAATCCCACGTATTCACCAGTTTCCTAAATTCCCGCGAGGAGGGAATTTGTGAATAATCTGGATTCTAGAGATCCATCTTTCTTGGGTTTTCTATCTACTCCACCAACCCAAGGAGCAACCTTTGTCCCACAATCTTACCCATCCTTTTCCCCACCGTTTCCTGTTGCAGAAAACATGCCGTATCTTTTAGGTTTACAAGCCATCTAGGAAAAATACTCCAAGACCAAACCCTTATCAAATTCCAATAATCCTGCATGGAGAAGCCGCCCAAATTTTTCTTGGGCTGATCAAAATCAAAATCAAAGACCAAATTATCCGAATTAGACCCATTTTAACCCACCTCCATTGCCTCCTCAGCAATCAAATTTAAGGCCTAGCCCGATGAGTATGCAGAATTACTCTAGGCCTATTATAGATACACAGGCAGACCCAATTTTAAGAGATGTGTCAGAGAGTTAGCGACAAAATGCTGAAGCTCTCGCTAAGATTCATAGGCAATGTAAGGTAGAGTTGGCTGATTTACGAAATCAAATCACGCTTTTGGCTGGTCTCGTCAGCCAGGTACTCTTCCATCTCAGCCAATTCCGAATCCTAGGAATCTGCCAAATCCTGGGAAAAATCAAGGCCAAGTTCATTTCCTTAATCAGGCCTTTGATTCTAATCATAACCCGTCCTCTGTACTTTCTAAAAATAATCCACCAAACCCACATCAGCAACCTATTTTGTGTCAAAATGACCCACCTATTATTGAGAATCAAAATTGACTATGCTGATCTTCTGAACTTGCTGGAATCATTTTTTTGAATTGCCTTAATCTTAAACATTCTACATCTCAACCTAAATCAGATCTAATCTTCACATGATTTTCACTCTAATCTTTCTGAGATTTTCACAAGAGTCTGATTCTAGGTTCTGCGAGATCTATTCTAGGCAATTTCTGGACAAGTTTTGATGCGGTGGTTTATAATCTATTTGTCTATTTTTGATCTAATTCTTTCACAACTCCTTTGTTTTTACCGTAAACCTATTCTTTTTTGGAGTTCTTTATTAGGGTTTACATTTAGCTGAAGGCGTAAAACTTAGCACTTGTATATAGCTGCTTCATGTTTTCATCTTTTTGATTTTCTTACACACTTACTTTAAAAATTTCACTCCATATCATACTGATTACCTTCATTTAGTCCGACTGACCACTCTCACCTTTGGTCAGACTTGAAATCATCCACATAGAGATTTTTAATCTCCTCTTTTCGATTCCTTCCATCACCCAATACTAAATGAAGTGTAATATTTTTCACCCTTCTTACAATGAGGACATTGTAAAATTTTGGCTTAGAGGGGTGTTGAAGTGAAATTTTCACTTTAAGTGTGGGTTGAAAATATAAAAACACATAAAAATTCAATATCCCCGAAATTTAAAGAATAGAAAATCTAAAAATGATAAAAATTTTAAAAAAATTAAAAATTTAAAAAAACTTTGAAATTTTTTTTAAAAATTCAAAAAGAAATGAAAAATCCTATATACATAAAAATAAAAATATATAAATACAAAAATTTGAAAAAGAAAATTCATAAAAATAATAAGATGCGTATATTCATTTTTAATGAAGAAAAGAAGTGTATATATATTTTAATTTAGAGCTTAATTTTCTTTTAGGTCAGAAATTTAAATTGTATATAGAATATATGTAGAATATTTAAGAGCATTCAATTCTCAATTAGATTTTACTTAAACATTTTGTAAAAACACACTTGTGTTTAAATTTTTAAAATAAGATTTTACTCGAATTAGGAATCTTTCAAATCTTTTAAAGATATATTTTTCTATTCTTAGTTGAATTAAGAAACTAAGTGTGTTAAGATTTAAACTTAACCTTTGGAATTGAATTATAACTTTCTAATCAATTAGATTAAGTAATCCTTTTGCTTTTTGAAAATTTGATTTTATCATAAAGTTAAGTAAAAGGCCAGATATTCAAAGTTAATTAAATAGAGAGTTGGTAGAATTTTAGTTTACAAAACTTAGAGGCTAAAGATAATAACTAGACTTGGTAAATTTTGTCTTGACGGATCCTATAGGAGGAAACTAAGAATTTGAAGAACCTGAGAGTAAAGGGCTTTGTTGTCCAAGCTTTGGTTTGAGAGCTAATAAACATAGACATCTAAATTCACACACATAGAATTGTCTTGTTGGCATCTGAGGCCGCGAAAACACAGAGGTTAAGAGATCAGTTCTGAATCCTCTCTAGTCCAAGGATTTTCGCGAGGCGATTCTTGAAAGGGTGAAGGATGTGCTACGCACCTAGAAAAAGGATTTGGAGAATAAAGGTAGTAAGAAAAATGAGAAGGGGGAATAGAAAAAGAAAAATAAAATAAAATAAATAAAACACCCTGCAATTAAGTGCCTCATTGCAAAAGGGTCCTTATGCAATTTTACCATAAATAAATAAAAGCATCTCATTACAAATGGATGCTACCCTTCCTTCCATCAAATAAAAAGAACACCTCGCTACAAATGGGTGTTCTAACATATAGAAAAAGGAAAAAAATCTGGAGAAAAAAATATTAGGAATAAGCGACCCAGTGGTCCACTAAGGAGATATACACAAAAAGTGTTGACATCGGGATAGAAAACTGGTGAGGAGAAAGCAACCAAACCTGAGTAAGGCCAAGCCAAATGCTTGAATTAGAATAATTAGGATTGGAAAATGAAGTCTTAAGGTCTGGACTTTTGCAACTCTTTAGGACAATTCCCTTCACTGAGCACAGATGTTTTAAAATCATAGCTACTAAACCTTGGTATTGGGTAGTGAAGCCTAAGAAATTGCATTTTGAAGATTTTAAGTTGAGACCTAAAGGAGAAGAATTGACAGAATCCTAGGTCTAGAAGTTATTCTTTAGTGTTGTAGGCTAGTAAATTAGAGTTTTACTACTCTAAGTTTGATTAATAATGAGTATCTGGTAAATTTGCTTAAACTTATATTGATAAAAGTCAAATATCATAAACAAGGGATTAACTTAAATCAATTTGTGTTTTTGAGTTAAAATTTAATTCTCAATTCATAAGTTTTATTTTCTTGAAATACTTTGTATTCTAATTTGAGTTAAGAATAGTTACAAAGATTAAAGAGATTTTTGAAGAATTCTAATTCAGAATGAAATTCTTGCTTACAAATTACTTTAAATGTGGTTTTGAAAAAGTTATAAGTATAAGTCTAAGCAAGAAAATTTTCACATGTGCTCTTTACATTAATCATTTATATTAAACTTAAAAAATAATTTCTGACCTAAGTTTTCCTCTACATAGTTACTATTTATAATAATTTAAACCCAAGTGCTTTAAATCATCATAGTCTTAGTTAATTTTGCTAGGGACTAGCAAAACTTTGGCTTGGGGGTATGATGAGACACTCATCATGATTTCTAATTACCCCTAATTAACTAGTCTTCCTAGTTAATTAGCTAAGGTTATGAACATATAAGGGTTAACTATAGAATAAGGGACATTTAGTAAAGGAACCTAATGTTAAAAATGGCATTTTGTAATTCAATAACCATTATTAATAATTTAGTTAATAATTGGAATCAAAATCCTATTAATCATTTTCTTAATTAATAAGTTAATTAACTTAAATATAATGTATACCTAAGTATATAATAAATTAAGCAATTTTACTTAATCTAATAAATTAATCTAAAAAGGTCAAAACATATATATTCAAGGTGAAAACATAATATTTACCTTATTTACTAACATATATAAAAAGTTGAAAGAGATATAAGTTAAAATAAACCTTCAAAACCAAGGTTTACATTTTAGTCCTTAAAACTTATTACAATCGGGTCCTTATTTCTCACACAGGTCCTTAAGATTCATTACATTTAAGTCCCTTTTCGTCTTCTTCTTGTTCAGCCGAATGAACGGCTGGCAGTTGAGAGTCACGCCACCGCATGATCACCTCCCTGCCAACATCAATCTTCTTTGTCCAAGCTCTTGCAGCTTGCGCTCACCACCTCCTCTTGATCCATCGGTTTAGATTAACCGGAAATCCTATTTCTCAGTGGGAGATAACCTCACTGTCGTTGGAGACGATGCCGGAGGTTAAGCTCCTCAAGCTCCTCCTTCGGCCAAACCCTGCCATTCTCTTCGCTGCCAACTACTATAAATACCCCCTCACCCCTCGGATTTCACTCAAGTTGGCTCCCTTCCTTCTTCTAACACTGTAGCCAACTTCGATAGGCTATTCAACCAAAACTCCGACGACTTTCCATTTCACTTTCCGACTTCCTCCATCCATTCGAATCAGCCAAGGAGATCCGCCATGGTCTGCCGCATCTATGACACGGGCGCCGACCAAAGGAATCCTCTCCACCTCAAATCCGCCCGCCAGAGATCTTTCATCCACCCTTTGATTTCGTCGTCTTCCATGAGACTTCGGCGGAACCCTATTGAGCCCTTCGTCCAGGTAACAGTAGATTAGGAGTAGGAGTAGTAGGAGTAGGTTAGCTTAGTAAGTTAGTTTAGGTAGTTAGATTAGAGTAATTTTAGAATTACAGTGTTCATCTTCTCTGACTCCGGCGTGCTCCTTGAGCACGCCAAAGCTTTAATCTTGTCTTTTTAACTTACTATTCGCCTTCCCTTAACCCTCACAATCACTTCTAGCACATTTAATCATTTAATTGATCATCTAATCGCCTAATTCACATTTCACCTCCATCGACTACTGTCACTGTCTACGGTGATAGTAATCGACCTAATTCCACCTTCATAGGGTTTTTCATCATCTATTCATGACTTTAGAATCCTAATCGACACTATAATACATATTATTATCACATATAAATTAAATGCCCAATCTTAATTAAGCTCCTGAGCTCATTGTCCATGGCAGCTCAGGAGCAGTTCAAACTATTAATTAACTATATAATTATGACTGCTATTATCTGTTGTCTTGTTTTAACTGCTCAATCTAGTGGTTAAATAATTCCTGAGCTTAATTCAAATTAGATTTTCAAAGAAATGAATTCACTGTCAAATCTTACAAAAAAGGAGACAAATGAGGCATTAAATGTGATTCTAAGGTTCCTTATAACCTCAGGATCGTTTTTAGATAAAAAATGATAAGTTTTTACAATCTCTGCATAATTTTCATTTTTTTTTGGACTCACCGGAGCTCCGACAAGCACCGATGAGCCAAATATGTGCTTCAACCTTTAGAATTCATTAGGAAGCTCCAGAATGATATGATGTGGATCACTGATTGTTTTAAGGATGTTTATTTGAGGTTTAAATGGCTGGAGCTGTAGAATGAAGTTCATCTTCTCCAACTCTGGCACAGTTGGAGAAGTTTTATAAAGAGATATAAGATGAATTTAATGAACTCAGAAGCTTCAGTGCAATGCACTGAAGCTGTTTAAACCCTTAGAATACTATAACAATCTTCCAATGGCTCTGACGAGCAAAGTCATTTTGAAACTCAGGCGGTTAGCCTGAAACCCTAGAAATCAGGGTCAGAACACTTATCTGAAGATCTGAATAAGTTCTTGAGGTTGAGAAGACTTTATTCTAGCCTTTGATTTCTTAGGAGAAGGCTTTGAATAGAAAGTCAAACTTGAAGCTTTATGGTAAAACATGAGTTTTATATTTTGAATCTAAGCATGATTCGGTGAATTGAGAAGCTTAAACAGATTTTGAGATTCTGTTGGGTTGTTTTAGAGAGATTTAACTGAGCTCAAACTTATTTTTTGATAGGAATTTAATTCCTGTCTGTTTAGGTTACTTTTGAACCCAAACTAACAACAGTGCTATTTTGTTGAGTTCTGATTTTAAATCCTGCCTAGATAAGTCAATTACAACTCTTAGAACTAGTTTAAATCAATCAGAGATGTTTCTCTGTGTCTGTTAATCCATTTCAATCTGAAAATTTTGAACTCCGAAGCTTTCAAAGAAGTGAAAAGCATCCCAGTTGTTCCTGAAGGTCTTGAGAGCTTAAATCTTACTCTAACAGATGCGAAATCATTTGTAGAACCTATACAGATCTTTCATTAAGGGAGAGAAGTCCATCTGAGGACTCTGCGAATTTGAAACCATTTCCAGGCATTAAATAACCCATAGGTACCCCTTATTTCACTCTTCAAATTGAAGAGTAAAACATCCACTTAACCTTAAATTGACCCTGCAATTGTGTAGATCTATCTTAGAGCTTTCGAGCAAACTTTAAATCACTTGAAATGGAGCTTTGAGCTGGAAGTTATGATTGATTGAAGTTGGGTCTGAAAGGGGTTATGATAGTCCCACATCGTCAGTTTCTGAGCACATGCATGGGGATAAAACGATTTTGTTACACGGGCTTCCCAGTCATCAGCGCTCGGTGCACCGGTTATTGATCTGAACATTCTGGTATTCTGAGCATGTGTATGTGTGTGCGAGCTCGTGTGCCTGCCAGTGTGTGCCCGAGAGGGCACGAGCGAGTGTTGTGCCTTGGGAGGGTGAGGCCTGGGAGGCTGGTTGAGCCGGATTGGCTCGAGACTATGAACTAAAATGAAATAAATCGAAATTGAACCTAATTGAGATTAGGTGAGGATCGAGTAGGGTCTGGTCCAATCCTGGTCTCAGGGTGTTGTGCATCCTCGAAAGGACCTCGCCACAAATAAAATAATTTTTGGTTAAAAAGTAAAAAAACCCGGTTCAACTAATGGCTCAAAGGGCAAAGGAGCTGATGTCCAACCGCTGAAGGTTAAGGTTAAGCTAAGTTTGAAAGCTAAGGTTAAGTGAGGAGCTGAAGCAAAGGAAGAAAGAACAGGCATGAAAGGAACTAAGAGAATAGGCATTAAAGGAAGAGAAGAGGCAGAAACAACAGAACAGAAGAAGAAAAGTAAGAAAGAGAGCTCAAGATAGAGAATAAACGGAAAAGAAGAGAAGAAGAGAGAGGCTAAAGACTGAAAAGGAATTTGTTTTACTTGCATTACTTTCTAATAATTGTAATAAGGCATGTTTTAATAGAACAATTTTTATTGCCTTAATTTCTTTTGAAATAAAATTGGAAAACTAACATGTTTACTTGTTAATGAAGTACATCATTTGAGTAAATATGTTTTTCATTTGGAAATTTGTATATTCTTTATAGTTTAAATATGTTGGGAAAATTCATGTTTTAAAATCAACTTAGTTATACCTCATCAACTTATAAGGAAAATAAAAGATAATTGGTGAATTTAGAAAAAATTATACCTCCCAGTGAACGACCTGGACTCAACCAGTAAAAATTTATAAAATGTTAGGTTAATTCGACCCTATACTATACAACTGGCACAACTTCGAGTTAACCTAAGTGACTTTTTCTACTCTTAATTAAGTGAATTTAACTTAGTTACTGAGTTAACTGAAAGACACACGATCACCTACGCCTAGCCTTTGAGGCTATAGGTAGATTTAATTTAATTTTACTTTGTTATAGTTGCAGTATAACTCAATTTATCATCAAGTTCTAATTGTATTTAAACTTTGATTTACAATAGAAGTCTCTAGTTATTTTTTTCTCTATTTCAAGTTGCTTATTTTAGTTTTGTTATTAGTTCTAGTTTCTTTTATTATAATTCTAGTTATTTCTTGCTTCTAGTTATTTTGAGTGTTTGTTCTAGTCATTCTAGTTTAATTTTATTATATGTTATTCGTAAATTCTATAGATTCTAGAAAAGCAAATTAGTCCATCTGCCACCCTACGAATGTCTTGAACTCTAATATTTCAGCTAGAAAATCTTACGAGTTTGATTTTTACAAATTTAAGCTGACCCTGATTTCATACTGCAATGATGACACTATTTACTATTATGATTTCAGCGTGTTAGAGCCCTTCATCGAGGATCCAACGGCTATCCCTCTCGCTTTCTTTGTCTACACTATCCTACAATTGCATGTGCATGCTGAGTGCACGCTATGCTTATGTGTGGGCATGCATGTGCGGTGGCTGAGAGATGGGTGCGCACATTGATGCCCTTGTGCATGCCTTAGCCGATGCAAGGCCATTTTTTTACCTATAAATTGCCTACCACCCCTCCTTGGTCATCATCCCTTCCTACCTCTGTCCTCACCATCCAAGACCATGGAACACCATCTTAAGCTCCATTTCTAATGTCCAAAGCCATTAGGAAGCTCCACTAGTAGGAAACAAATAATTTTGTCGCTTCTCTCAATGCCATTCATGGAGCTCCCATCAATCGTCCTCCCATCCCCATTCAAGGAAGTTGATCAACCCAACGCTGCCCTACCTCCCATCTTCTTCCTTGAGATCCATCTTTCTTCCCCTGACTCTGATCCTCTTCATGCAGGCACCATTCAAACACTCATCTCCTAAGCAGTTGTCTATTGTAAAGCCCCAAGCCCAGATTCTTGGGTCATTTCAGACTTAAGCATGTTAAGACAGCTATCGATGCTTTCCTTATGCCAATCAGAGATCGTATAAATTAAAAATGTGTAATCAGATTGGAAACCCACTTGTCTTTCATTTTTGTGATTTGGACCTCAGATTGATGATCTGTCAGTACGGTTGGCTTTGTAGTGTTATGAGGATTTCGATGGTATATATTGTGCAGGAATGGAACCTTGGATATGCAAAATGCGTGCAAACCAGGAGCAAGCCCACATGCAACCCACTGTAGGAATCACATTGCACAAACTACCTCCATTTGGAAATGCACAAATTTTATTGGATTCCTCATTTTGTAACATTTTTGATAGTATGTGTTTCGTAGAAATCTGATGATGTTTGACCCTATTCGTGAGTGTTCGTGGTTATGGAAAGTTAAAATAAATAAATAATAATTTCATAAACTGAATCAATTCTAGCCTAAATGCCTTTCCTCATCACACCTTTCCTAGTCCTACCCCTTCCCTATGGTTCTTCTTTCCCTCATCTAGAAAACTCATGTACACCCTCCCCTCTCCCATCCCACGTAACAACAAAAAACCCACCACGTTAATAACCCAAGCCATTGCAACTAACCCTCAACCGCCATTCTTCTTGCTATGTGAAAAGGAAGAGAAAGGAAGCGAGAAAGGTAGGGGAGCGAGGGAAGGCTGATTAGGGTGGTGCAGCAGTTGCAAAGATGAGCAAGCCATCATGGTGGTGGTGCCGATAGCCAAGGTAAGCTCCTCCTTTCTCACTAATTATTCTCGCATGCATGATTGAGGAACAAAGAGAGAGAGAAACGAGAGAGTAAGAAAGAAGAGGAAGGTCAAGATCGAGAGAGGAGAGTGAGGTTGAAGGAGAGGAGATCGGAGAGGTTGCGACAATGAGGTGTCAAGGTTGTAGTACGGCCGCAGCAAGGGCCGTTTCACGCTTCGCATAGGTGCAACATCAAGGAGATGATAGGAAGAATAGCGAGAGATTGGGGGTTGAGAGGGAGAAAAGGAAGAGAAAGAGGGGGGTCGAGGAGGGCCGTGAGATTGATGATGAGGCCAGCTAACTGCCAGGGGTGGCCGATGTTTTGAGGAGCCGATGAGTATGTAGAGAAGGAATGAAAGAGGAAGGAGAGGATCGAGAAAGGTGGAGAGTGAGTTCGAAGAACGGGGAAGTGATCGGCAGCGAGCTCAATTTGAGGGGAGGGCACCAACGTGAGCCCAAGCACATGCGTGTATGGGTACATGCATAGAGAGAGAGAGAGAGAAGGAGATGGAGGGAGGAGAGGAGGATGTCGATGGGGGGAAGCTCCCTATGGCCAGAGTATAGTAGACAGGCAACTTGATGGGCGGAGGTTCAGTGGAGGATATCGTCGAGGAGGACCTGCATGGGTTGCATGAAGAAGACAAGCGAAGGAGAATGGAGGAAAAATAAGGTTTAGTTGAAGAGATGCACACATTGCCTCATAAAAATGTTGAGTTTTTAATATTATGTTACGGTTCTTATGAAGGGAGTTATTTTCTTAAGTAAAATCTAATGATCATATTTGTTTTGCATGGATCTAGGCCATCTGAGGTTGGATTTCGACGATCTAAGACTCAATCTCAGGGCTCTCAAATGTGTCGGACACATCCGTATAGTTGGATTGAATGGATTCCACCCTCAACTCTGAGGCGTAGATCTAGGGCACATAATTAGTTCCTCTTGACCCCCTGATGATGTTAGGTAGAGTAGTCCCTCTCTTTTCTCATGTAGTGTTTCTACATTGTGACTTTCTTCGAATATTGGACAGCTTAGCATTGGCAGCAAGGTGCGACGATGAAGGAGGGTGAAGAGGCCCACAGTCAACGTTAATGGCGATGTTGGGGAAGAAGAGGAGAGGGTTGTTGACATGCCAACACTCGATGAACAAGCTTGAAGGAGGATGGTGAAGCTTTATAGGTGCATGGCCTTTAGCTTTGGACATGAATTGTGGCCCAGATATGGTTGGTCGTCAAAGATATCCGGTACGATTTCAAGCTTTGAATGAGGCCGTCAAAGATGGAAACATGAGTTGTGAATGGCATCAACGTGAAGAGGAACGATCCAAGAATCTTCCCTCCAAATGTGAGAAGATTTCATTGAGAAATCAGGAAACAATCAATCCCTCGAATCATGCTAGGAGACATGTCTAATACAATTGGAAGAAGAAAGTTTGGTTGGGAAGATGATCACAAGGACCATTCTACGAGGCAAAATCAAAACATAGGGGGTTTTTGCAATAATTAGAGATCAAGGGTGTAATTTGCAAAGTCGATCAACATGGAATCTGATTGGGTCAAATTTCAGGGTTAACCTAATTTGGATCTATGGAAACTAGTGGTGACCTTGGATTTTGATTTTGACCAAGTTTAACTGGGTAAATTACATCAAAGCCAAAAATTGGGTAAAGTCCCATCTGAAACTCTATGTTTGGTTAAAATGGATTTCGATGGTCAAAGTGAAGGCACCAAACCTCCTATAATATTTTTCAATGATTTTTAGGAGGTTTAGGTTGAATTTATCTCTATCATAACCCCTTCAATTTAAGGCAATTGATAACTAGGGTTTTTAATAATATTTTAATCCTTAAAATGCGTGAAACCCTGATTAAATCATTCTAAGCCCACTTTTTGGTCTTTTAAGTTTATCTGACCTTGAATTAGCCCCTGATTAACCCCTCAGTTAATCTACATTAATGTTGAGATGGTAAAACAGTAGAATTAACCCTATTTTCCTATGTTCTCAAATTAGTTCGATACGTATTATGATCCTCAGACGATCATTTAGGATCATTTATCTCTTGACTATGACTAATTAAGCTTAGTTATGTTGAATGATGTTGATGGTAACACCATCGTTATCCATCACTACCTTGAATTAGTTAGAATCAAGAGACAAATGCTCCTGAATAATCACCTCAGGACCGTAATTCCACATAGATTGCTTTTAAGGAGAGAATAACAAATTAGTGTTAATTCTACAGTTTTAACATCACAACCAAAATGCAAAGTAACCACAGGGTCACCTAGTGGTTAATTAAAGGTCAAATGAGCATAAAATCTAAAGAGCAGGTCAACACAGACAAAAGTACGGTTTTGCATATTTCAAGAGCCATAATTGTACATAAAACCCTAATTTCAAACTCGCTTAAATTGAAGAGGTTCTGGTTAGGATAAAATTCATCCAAATGTCATAAAATTCATAGAAAAATATTCTAATTGGTTTAGGACTCTTAGTTTGACCATTTGAACTATTTTCACCTTGAATAAAGTTTCAGACAAGATTTTGCCTTAGTTTGGGCATCTGTGCATGTTTACCAGTCAAACATGGTCAAAACTCAGATTTAACATCACCATTATAGTCCTTGGGTCTAAATTAGGTTAAGGCCAAAATTTAGGCCCAATCAGAGTCCATCTTTACATAGTTTACATTTCGATCCCTTAAATCTCTATTTCTCTCAATCAGACCCCTAGCTTTCGAAATTCCTTGCAAAAAGGACCATAGTTTCTCTTATTCTTCATGTTTTAGTCTCTGTCGCCATTGTTAGGTCAACCAACCTATAAGCGAGCTTTCACTTGATGAAAACCTCATCAAATCAACTCTAAATCCCACCAAGTTTGGTAGGATTGGCATTCACATTGTAGAGATCATCTGATCAGCATCTTTGACCCTGATTGGCTATAGAAACCCCCAATGATGCTCACAAAATCTGTGGGTTTCTTGATTCTAAACTGAAGCCCAATTGAGTTCCTTCCTCAACTAGAGATCGGTTCTGAGCTCTATAAAAGCTTACGATGGTCCAAGCATTCTGTTTAGTTTGGTTTGGCCCAAATTTCTTCTTTCCTCTCTTCCTTCGGCCGCATCCACTGTGACTCTGGTGAGTTCCTCGATCTCCATCATCGCCCTCTGCAACGTATAGTGGGTAGAGGGCGCATCTTCCCGAACTTAGTCTGCGTCTAGTGCACACTAGCTAGCACTGCCTAGCCCCTCCCTCCTTGCCGTCTCTCCCACTGGAGAATTCACCATCTCCGGTACCGCCTAATCGTAGTTGGTGCCATTCCTTCCCTTTCATCCATTAGATTAGGCCAATCTCTCCTTATTCTTCTTTACGTTAGAATCCACTCCATAGTTGTTCAAATCGATCACTATATCACTGCCTTCCCCTTCATCTTCTTCAGCGATGACAGCACCTCTGGTGAGGCTACCACACCGCTACCATCCACCAAATGCATAGTCACCACCACCAGAAGCTTCCTCATGGCTCACTGACCAAAAGCCCTCAAAAAATTAGAAGATTCAACCACTCCACTCCCCCAAACAATTCACGCTCTAGTCACTATTCACCCCACCGTCCAGCCACCTCACACCCTCACACCCTAAATCGCCACCACCAATGCACTCCTCGCTTCATGGTAAGGTTTATGAGCACTTTAATCAAGGCATTTTACCAATGTTCATGATTTCAGGTACTCGTTGGAGATCACATCGTTGCCACCATCTTCTTTTGCTACGTTCACTCCACTCCAGCCACCATCCAATCAGCTGCCACCCTAATTCAAAGCGGCTTCATATGCGAAGCCTTATGCACCAGCATTCGCAAAGGAAACGTCGACGCATAGCCTCGATTTGACGAAGGTCTCACTACTGCTCATGAAGGCTGCAACGAAGAAGGAACCTGGCTATTTAGTTCCACACAGTGGGCACCATCCGAGCGAAACGCATAAAAGGAAAAAGTGCCATTGGCTGCTTGCCTCGACATTGAGGGGTGAGGTCCCTCCTCACTCTCATGCACTCCTCGCTCACTTAACATGCCTGATGAGCCTAGACCCTTTACCCGCTAATAAACCCAATTACCCAATCCTGAGAGAGAAGGAAGAAAATTTGAGTGTAGGGGTAGGTTTTGCACTGCTCATGCCTCGAGATGTATGCATGCCCACTTAACACTTAGAATCTCTAAGGCTTGGCACCCTTGTTCTTGTCTGAGCTTTGAAAGGTTGTTGGACATACGAATTGCTACGCTAACGTGTTTGGTTTTAAAACCTTATCGTTGTAGCTTGAAAGCGAAGAATTTGTGTTCAACAAATAAAATTTATACCGAACTTGAAATTCCAGGTCGAACACAGGGAGGCTACGTCGATCTATATTCGCAATTATATTTTTATAATTTTTCTTGAAAATGAGGAGATGTAATTACAATGAAGCTATTACAACAATCAGACTAAAAGGAAGAGAGAGAGAGAACATGCATTCAATATTTCAAAATGTTATACAATAAAACCAAATAAAGATTACACTAGAAAATGGGAAATTAGCTACACTAGAAAGCAAGAAAATTCTACACTAGAAAGCTGTAAAGAATAATGGGAGAGAGAAGTTATCTCCTCGACGATTGCTTGGAGGACGAACTGGATGGGACAACACCTGGACAAAGGAAGACGGAGTAGGACGAAGGATGACGAAGCAGAAGAATGGGAATGGGGTAGCACGTCATCATTGTCACAGGATCCACTTCCAAACGGGGATGAAAATTTGGACTTTATCTCGTGAGGAGCATCCCAGGTGTGGAACAAGATTCTCTTGAGCTTTAGAGAAGTAGAGAAGAGAAGGAATGGATGAGAATTTCATGTCGAGGGGGTCTCCTTTTATAGTTGCAAGGAGTGAGGTCAATTTAGTCATTTAAATCTCAAAACATTAAATAAGGGGTCTTTAGTGACAGATAAAATCGTCGCTAAAGCCCCCTCATGGGCGTAGTGGGCATTGCCCACGCGGTTGTTGTCTTTCACATGCACTTAACGCTTGCACATGTCTGCTGAATCTCAGCCATCCGATCGCGAGATCGGACGGCTTAAGATGTGCCTTCCCTATTCCTCAACACGTGCCCGCCCGCGTACAATCCTATGTGAGGCGTGGGCATGCGGTAGTGCATCGGCATTATCGAGTGTGCACAGCCGTTGGATCACGATCTGACGGTCGATTGAAGGTGCGTGTTGAACGTACAAATCGATACGCTAACGTGTTTGTTTTTGGAAAACCTGTCGCTGTAGTTTGAAAGCGAAGAGTTCATGTTCAACAAATAAAATTTATACCGAAATTAAAATTCCGGGTGGAACACATGGAGGCGGATGTTTGATTTAAAAGCTATGCATTTCTTTTTATTTGTCACGGAATAATTCAATTTAAAACTATCTAATTATTTACAATAAATATAAGAGAGAGAGAGAGTAAGAGAGAAAGAGAATATTACACATAGAAATCAAAATGAGATGTAGAATAAACAGAGAATTTATCTTTTGGGGGATTTGTTCATTACAACTAGAAAGCATAAAACAATTGCACTAGAAAGTGATAAATTTACTCTAGAAAGCATTAAAAGAATGGAGGGAGAAATGTCCTCCTCGACGATTGCTTGGAGGACGAGCAAAACTACACTTGAAAGCAGTAAATCTATACTAGAAAGCAGTAAAAAGAATAGGGAGAGAGAAATCCTCCTCGACGGTTGCTTGGAGGATGAGCCGGACGGGACGACGCCTGGATGAAGGAGAACGAAGCAGGACAAAGGAGGACTAAGCAGAAGAACGGGAACGGAGTAGCACGCCATCGTCAGCGCGGGATCCACTTCCGAAGGGGGAGGAAAATTTGCACTTTATCTCCCGAGAAGCATCCCGGGTGTGGGACAAGCTTCTCTTGAGCTTTGGAGGGGTAAAGAAGAGAAGGAAGGGATGAGAATTTCGTATGGAGGGGGTCTCCTTTTATAGTTGCAAGGAGTGGGGGCAAAATGGACATTACAACTTCAAAATAATAAATGAGGGGTCTTTAGTGACGGATAAATCCGTCACTAAAGCCCCCAACGTGGGTGTAGCTTTCGCACCTACGGACGCCTGCTCAGATGCTCGTGCGTGCAACGCTTAAGCACGTTCAGCGATCCTCAGCCATTCGATCGCGAGATCTGACGGCTTAAGTCGTGCCTCGTGCAGCCGTTGGATGGCAATCTGACGCTCCACGTGCCTGCTCGCTTGTGCCTGATTTGAGGCTTGCGGGACTCGATCCCGCGACCTCTGCTTTGCCCGCAACTTCGTCTCCACTGCGCTACGTGGTCAAAAAGGTCGCGTGGATGATTTTAAAGAGCCACGTCCACAGCCGTTGGATCGAGATCCAATTACGGAGAGGGGGCGGGTGCGCGGTCTTTATAGAATGTAAGCGGCCGTTTGGGCGTCCATCTTCTGGAAGTTGTAGATGGTGCCACGGATGTCGGATTGACTTGATTTTTGTGTCGTTAAGCTGCGATCGTCGATCCGAATTCATCCGTGCGGTCGGAATTGTCATCTGAAGTGCAGATTTGCTCCATCCTAGCCCTTGATCTTCTAGGGTTCCTCGGTCACTATCTGATGCTACGGATGCCTGATTAGAGCGATCTTGGAGTGGTTGAACTTCAATCGTCACCCTGATGACATCCATACGGTTGGATCTTTGATCCGAGGCCCCAATAAAATGTTTGCCCTGTCCAAGCACATAAAAGGAGACAATTAACCTCCATTTTATTGAAACTACTCTAAATGCAAGATGATGCATGTTATGCAATATTTATATCATGAAATGCAATCCTTTGCTTAAGAACATGCATAAATAGACATTTTAAGTAGTTTAAATGTGTTTACATCAGTGCACCCTCACTCCAAATCCTGCTCGCTGAGACTCGAACCCGTGCCAGCACCTCGCGATAAGGCGCTGAACCACTGTGCTACGTCGTCCAAATGGTCGCATGGATGTTTTCAAGCGCACGCATCCATAGCCATTGGATCAAGATCCAACGGCCCAGAAGCGGTGCTCTGATTGAAGAATAGAAGGTGCGGCGGTGCTTGAGGGCCGGTTGTTGGTCGTCCATCTTCTAGATGATGTTGATGGTGCCACGGTTGTCGGATTGAGTCAATTTTCACGTCATTAGGCTGCGATCCTCGATCCAAATCCATCCGTGCGGTCGGATTTGTCGTTTGAAGTACGGATTTATACCATCTTGACCCTTGATCTTCTAGGGTTCCCCGATCACTGTCTGATGCTACAGATGCCTGATTAGGGTGATCTTGGAGTCATTGAACTCCAATCGTCTCCCTGATCACATCTGTGCAGTTGGATCTTTGATCTGAGGCCCCGATAAAAAGTTTTCCTTGTCCAAGCACGTAAAAGGAGACAATTAACCTCCATTTTATTCAAACTAGTCTAAATGTAAGATGATGCATGTTATCAATATTTATAGCATGCAATGCAATCCTATGCTTAAGAACATGCATAAATAGACATTTTAAGTAGTGTAAATAAGTTTACATCAATGGTTAGGTCATCTAGCTCTCTAATCTGACATTTGATTTGGATTGGAATTCTGACACTGTGGATATATTTGATCTTCGTGCTGATGTGGATATTGAGGCATTAGTTGTTCTAACCACTGTAGCAAAATTTGAGTTGAGGGACATATGTTGAAATTGAGGATCCTATTGGTGATTTAAATCACCACTATTTTGAGCTCTTCTGTTCTTTTTATCCCATTATTTCTTGAGATACAATTTGGGCTATTACGGAATATATTTTGATTATTGATTCTTATTTCATACTAATATTATTGTGCTCATTGATTTAAATTGTGATTAGTGTGTGAATTCCACATTTGCTCCCAGCTAATGGCCTCGGACTCATTGCTTATTTTCAAGCACTTTATAAATTTCAAATTGTGCAGCATTTTTGTCGATCGTTCTACAACGTGCATTTTCTCTTAACATTTGACTCACGTGCTCGAACAGATGGTGTTACCATCATACCCCCATGATGGTAATTCCATCATTCATCATAACTAACTTAATTTAGTTGGAATCAAGTGATAAATGATCCTAAATGATCATTTGAGGACCATAATTCCAAGAAGATAAGAAAATAAGGTTAATTATGTTGTTTTAACATTAATCACAAATGTAGATTAACCTTGGGGTTATTTAAGGGTTAATTAAAGGTCAAATGAAATTAAAATACCAAGGATTGAGATCACAATTACAAAATCAAGTTTTCATGTAGTTGGAGGACTAAAATAGCACTTAAATCCCTAATTATCAGCCACACATGAATTAAAATGTTCTGGTTAAGATAAAACCAGTATAAACCCCTTAAAAATCATTAAAAAATTTCTAAGAGGCTTTGGTTCTTTCACTTTGACAATTTGAACCCATTTTGACCAAGAATAGAGTTTCAGATGGGAATTGATCTTGATTTGGGCTCCTATGCAATTTACCTAATTTTACATGGGTAAAACTCAAATCCAAGTTTATGATTAGATTCCTTGGGTCTAAATTTGGTTAACCCCAAAATTTGGGCCCAATCAGAATCCATCTTGACTTAGTTCGCATTTTAGTCCTTAAAATCTATATCCTTCACATTCTGACCCCTAAGTTTCAAGTTTATTGCATATAATCCCATAACTTTGTCATCATCTTTGCAGAAACACCCCTGTCACCATTGAAGTGTGAACAACATCTTCAAACTCGTCACAGCTAACTTCAATCTTTGATTTCTCCTTCAATCCACCACCAAATCCTTCTAAACTTGGAAGGATATCCCAAGGAGATTTTCTACCATGTGAACCTAATCTCAGGCTCCCATATGGAGCAAAGAGCTCCAGCAAGCTCCAAAGAAATCAGGGGCACTTTCTTCCAAAAGTACTACTCCAATTCCTGATTTCTAGGTATTTGAAGCCCAAATCCTGAACAATATAAGTCCTAGGATCTCCCAACATACTCCTCAACCAAGAATCGACTAGAATACTCCTTTCTCCTCTGGCCATCACCTTCTTCGGCTTTGGCAACCTCCATCACCTACCTCATCTGGCCAACCAATCATCAAATTGGAAGACTCATGTTCTTCCTCTCTTCTTCGTGCACCTTCCCAGCTAAAGCAAGGGCACCGTCGACCCCTTCATCATCGTTTCCCTCGCCGTCATTCTCGCCATCCTCACGTCTGGACGGCCAACACCGGATGCTCCTCACCTCCAGTCGTCTAGATGGGTACTTCATCTTCTTCCTCTTCCCTCCTGGACACTCTAAGGCCCCTTAAACATATGTTTGGAACCTTCCTATTATCATTCTCCTCATCTTCTTCACCTCCTAGAAGAGCTCTAGTAAGCTCACACTGATGCTCCATGCCACCATACCGCATGCCACCACCACCACTACCTTCATCTTGATCCATAAATCAAAAGCCCTCAAAAAGTTGAGAGTTTTGGTCTATGGATCCACATGCCGGACAAACCCATAACCCACCATTGTTCCCGAGCTCGTTCGGCCATACCCATCCTGCAAATGCCAAATAAACACCACCACAACACTCCACAAGCTCTGACGAAGCTCCTGAGCATTTTAATTTGGTCTGAGAGGCCGTCTTCTTATTTCAGGTTATCGTCATTTGTCGTTGTCATCACCGCTACCGTCAGTCAACGCATCTCTGACCATTAAACACCACCACACCACCCTCAGTCAACGCAGACCACCCTCAAGAGCAAAGCTACACCGTCAATTCAACAAACCATCAGCAACACCAGCTTTGATCAAGTCCAGTTCTTACACGATGCAACATGAGAAGAAACCCTAGGATTTAGTCTGACATTATAGAAAGAAAAAAAATCAATACAAATTGAATAACGTCTATGATTGCGCCGGATTTGCATGTGGAAAGTGTTCGGGTTTGGAAATCCTGTCATCGTAGTTCGATTTGTGAGAAATCCATCAATCAGATAAAATTTATAACTGAAACTTGAAAAGTGAGTTCTGGGTCAAACACGAGGAGGCGAATGTTTGGTTTTGAAAATCCATGTTTCACTTTTATTTGTTTTTGTTGTTTCTATCTTTTCTAAGTTTTTTGGTATTTTTAGCAAGCAAGAGATTAGGTCAATAAATTCTTATCTAACTAATCTACTTGCAAAATATAAGAGAATGAGACAGAGCGAGAGAAACAATCATGTATTTTCATAATCAAATGTTTATTACAACTAGGAAAATAGGAAATCTATACTACGAAAGTAATAAAGAAAGAGATGGGTGAAAGAAATCCCCCTTGACGGTTGCTTAGAGGACAACTCTCTCTCACGTCACCTGAACGAAGGTGGTGAGGAGTGGGATGAAAGAGGATGGAGCTGGAGGACGGAGGACGGGGCAAGACAGTGTTGAGGCAGGGATCTTCTTCCAGAAGGGAGGTGAGAAGCAGCCACGGGATGCTCCACTAAGGGGATGAGAGGTGAGGAAAAATATTTGATTTCTACTCTAGAGGAGCATCCCAAGCTTAGGACAAGCTCTCTCTAGAGCCTTGGAGGTGCTGAGAGGAAGAAAAGAAGAGATGAAGAAGAATGAGAGGGGCAGGGGTCCTTTTATAGTGGAGGAAAGGATCAATTTCGTATACAGGACATTTAACGACGGTCATAAAAATTATGAAGATCTACCACAAACGTCGCTGAAGACAGCTTACGTGCCCACCAACTGCTGCGCTGGCACACGCGGTGCACCTTCTTGCTATCACTAATGGTCTGCACTATGTGCATGCTAGCAAAGGAATTGAAGGGCGTGGATCTTCAACGACAATTCAACGGATCTTCAGCGACGATTACATCCGTCACTAATTACCCATGGATGATTTTATCTCTCCTACACTATAAAAGGACCTACCCCCCTCCATTCCAAAGTATCTCTTCCTTTCTTCCTCTAACCACCTCCAAGGCTGTAGAGAGTGCTTGTCCCAAACCTAGGATGCTCCTCTAGAATAGAAAACAAACATTTGTTCCTACCTCTCATCCCCCTTTGTGGAGAATCTCGTGGCCGTCCTCTCACCTCCCTTCGAGAAGAAGATCCTTGCCGTGGCGCCATCCTACCCCATCCTCCATCCTCTGGCTATGTCCTCCGTCCCACTCCTCACTACCTTCCTTCAGGTGACGTCACAACTAGTCATCCTCTGAGCGACCGTCGAGGGGGATTCCCTCACCTCTTTCTTTCTTTATTGCTTTCGTAGTGTAATCTTTCCAGCTTTCCTAGTTGTAGCAAACGTTTGATTCAGAAATATATGTGATTCTCTCCCTTTCTCTTATATTTTTCAAGTAAACTACCTAGATAAGCAATTGTTGACTTGATCTCTTGCTCTCTAAAAAATTCCAAAAAAAATTATAAAAGACAAAAATGACAAAAAAAGAAATAAAGTGAAACATGGATTTCATAAAACCAAACATTCGCCTCCCCGTGTTTGACCTAGGGCTCACATTTCGAGGTTCCGTTATAAATTTTATCCGATAGAGAGTTTAGCGAACTACGATGACTGTTTAAGCGGAAAATCTATGCAAAAAGGGATTGGATTTTGGAAAACCCATCGTGATAGTATGATTTGCGAAAAAATCCATCAATAGATAATTTTATACTGAAACTCTAAGAATTCCAGGTCGAACACAGGGAGGCGGACGTTTGATTTAAAATCACATTTGTTTAATTGTCACAAAGCAGATTAGATAATCAAATTGAATTTAAATTAGCTATCTACTTAAAGAATAAAGAATAGAAGATAGAGAGAGAATATTACAAATAAAGAGAAAATAGAGATAGAATAAACATGGAGTTCATTACCACAAGCTGATATTGATTACAATTACAACTACTTACTACACTAGAAAGTAGGAAATCTATACTAGAAAGTAGTAAAAGAGAAGATAGAGAAAAGTTATCCTCCTCGACGGCTACTTGCAGGACGAGCTGGATGGGTGACGCCTGGAAGACGAAGGATGAAGCTGGAAGAACCGGGGGTGAGGCAGGACATCGTCCTTGCAGGATCCACATCACTAATGGAGTGAAAGGACAACCACGGGATGCTCATCAAAGGGGGGAAGAAGGTGGAAAAATTCTAATTTTAACTCTAATGGAGCATCACAAGTTTGGGACAAGCTCTTAGAGCTTTGGACAGGGTGAGATAAGAGAGGAAGGGATGAAGAAAGTGTGGGGGTCGTAGGGCTATATATAGGTGCAGATTGGAAGGGGCAAATAGGTCTTTACACTTTAAAACATTAATGTTGGGGTCCTTAGTGATGGATAAAACCATCACTAAAGCCTAGATCGTGGGCATAGCTACCACACGCACACCCTCATCCTCACCTTCGACTGGCTCAATGGCCGCACATGATCTCGCCTTATCAGTTGTCCAATCGCAAGATCGGACGGCTTAAACATGTCATGCCTCAATGTGCACTCGCGTCAAATCGTGCATGAGATCTAACATCGGATAGCTCGTGTGTGATTCGCGTGGTCTGGGTGCGACACGTCGTTGCTCTATCCGCCATTTGCACCGCATCCAAAGGTAAAAATCAATCGCGCTCGTGCTACGCTGAATTGCAATGCATGGTGAGTTTCGAACCCACGCCCTTAGCTCGCGTATGGAGCGCTCAACGAATGAGCCAAGGTCGAGAGTTTGTCACATTTCCAATTGAGGGGCGCACGCTCATGACCATTGGATCAAGATCCAACGCCATACATCAGATTGTGCGTGCGAGGAGAGAGAGGGGGGGCATGTCCTTGGGCTAGTTGGGCGGCTGGGATGGTGCCACGTGGTGCCATCTTGGCCGTCCATCTTCTATGTGTTGCAGATGGTGCCACAGATGTCGAATTGGACCACTTTTCATGTCGTTGGGCTAAGATCGTTGATCCTAACCCATCCGTGCAATTGGATTTGTCATTTGAATTGCAGATTTACATCATCTTAGCCCTTGATTTTTGACCTTCCTCAGATTATATTTGTTGCTACGGAAGTTCGATTGGGGCGATCTTGGAGTCATTGAACTCCAATCGTCGCCCTGATTAGAACCATACAGTTGGATCTCTAATCCAAGGCCCCAAATGAATATCGCCCTATTACCGGACAACAAAAAAGGAAAATTATCCTAAAATTAACACAATATAACATGAATGCAGGATGATGCATGTTATGCGATATTTATAATGTATGATGCAACTCTACGCCTAAGAATGTGCAAAAATAGATGGTTTATGTGATATAAACATGTTTACATCACACCCCCATGCCTATCTCTTGCTAGTCCGTAGCAAAATTACATGCTATTTATAAGAGAATTAGGTTGGATTTCTTGGGCAATAGTTATTTTTCAACAATGAGAGATTTCAACTATGACCTGAACTATAGAGACACAATAGCTCTAGGTGTCTGCCAAAATGCAGACCGCCTCAAGCCCTCTCCTTATTCAAAGAAGGATCTTTTTCTTCTTTTCTTCTTTTCTAATTTTTTTTTTTGGATTTTTGAGTTTAGGGTTTCGGAGCAACTTTCTACGGTCACTCAACCAACCGAAGACTCGAAGAGAACCCTAAGTTCTAAGCATCTTAGTGTAAAATGTGATAAACTCACAGATCGGCGATTAGAACGGACTTCGGGTTTCTGCACCCCTAGGTGACCTTGAAAAGAAATTCTGCCTAAAGGTGTATCTATTCGACCGTTAGCTTTCTCCATACTTTTATTTTTATGGTGTCAACACACGGTTGAACCCAGTGTATATCTCCCTAGCATATTCTACTTATCCACTTCTTCCTAACTGTTTTGGAATTTTACATGCATTTCTTGAGCTGGGTTCTGGACAACCTACCAATGGGTTGTTACCCTCGATAACTTGCTAGCCATACTCGTGAGGTGAAGTGTGGCTTATTTCTTTTTCTTTTCTTTTCTCCTTTTCTACTTTTTTCTTTTCTTTTTGGATATTTTTTTTATGTAGGTGGCTTCTCTGATCTAAGATTTACCTAAAGGCAGTAAGAAAAGAATGGTCGTGTGACTGGGCTCTGGACAACCTTCCAATGGGCTGTTACCCACGATAACTTGCCAGCCATACCACCCTAAAAGGTTCATTAGCTACCCAATTTCCATAAAAACCACCGAAAAGCGAGTCAGTGCAAATAGTGCATAGATGCTTAGACATAAAATCCCCTCAAATCAGCGGGCGGGTTGATAAGTCGTGTACTTATCACTCCAACTTATTTAACCAATTAAAATCTAAATTTTGAATGTTAAGGACTCAAGAAACAAGTCCACATTATAGTGGACACCTAGGCTAATTGAGTCCGAAGACCTGAAGGGCCTAAGTGCTCAAATCATACAATTTATTCTCCAAGATTGAAAATTTTCTAAAGCCCAAGCTCTCTTTACTAATTCCACAATTTCTTTTTTCAATAAATAAAAAGAAAAAAAAAAGAATCTATGGAGCTGACGAAATAATTCAGTGATGAATATCCACACCCCCATGCCTATCTAATGCAATGTCCTCATTATATTAAAAAGACATGAATCGAGTGGAATAGAGTAGAAACCACATGAATTGCGTGAATAACAAGTCCACTCCGAGATGAAAAGAACTGTATACGTGCTGAATTTAGTGCCTTCAACTAGGCGCACTATACAACGAAGAAGAAATAAAGAATTCACAGGTGTAGGTCATCATCAGAATAACAAAATATAGCTTTAGATCTTCCAGGAGAAGATGTCCACATATGTGGACCAGATTGTATTGCAGACCCATACCCCATGGTCGAGTATGTCTATGGTTTTGGATAAAAATTATTGAAAACCTGAGATCAGTATGCATGCGGGGATAGGCCTACGATTTTTGACGGTGCAACCCAGGACCAAAAAGTCGAATTGCAGAGAAATCAAGCTCAAACGGATAATCAATGAATGTTTACAAGGGTTGGACAGCCTCTGATTCAAAGATTTCATAAGGGTCCCGGTAAAAAGTTGGTGGTTTTAGAAAAATAGTCACCCGTAGACTTAGTCTTTTGCTTCCTCCGAAATTGACTTCCCATATCAATATTTCTCAACTCCTATCCTCCTCATTCAAACTTTCAAATTCTGGGACCTCCTGTATATTAATCACCCCGTCTGAAATTTCCAAGTCTAAAAGATGCAACTGAATTAGAATTGACTTGGGTCTAGTGTTCTCAAAATCAAATTCGTCAGTAAACTCTATGGGGTGTGACTAAGGATCGGGGCTATGAATTGAATCCTTCAAAAAGTGACGATTTGAATCCGTCATGTGAGCCCCAACAGGATCAATTTCCTTAGTTGTTAGGCCATCATATGATTCATCAAATTCGTCATGCCCAATCATCTCACAGAAATCGTGTTCCCTAAACAGATGTGAGGCTTTGCATAATGATTCTTTACCTTCAGAATGAAAGAAATGTAAATCCGCATTAATGTATGCCTCAAAATCATCAATCACTTTTTGTTCCATGGAGATATATGTTTCCTCGTACCCTTACTCAGGGATCTCAGATGAAGAAATCAATTCATCTTTAATTGGTTGCTCTAGAGCAATCTAGTTAATCCCGGTCTCATAACACGTGTCCCCCCTAATAGGTGCCTGAGCGGGTTCTGACATTGGCTCTCCTAAAGGGGGTTCATCCTAGGAATCATCCTAAGATTGAACTAAAGAAACCACAAATCTCATGCACAATTTAGATAACTTCCCAAGTAAAAACTCACCCGAGCCTTTATCCTTAACATTCTGCAGCCAATCCAACAGATACTTGTTAAGATTGTCAATCATTTCAATCAGGGGCTCCAATTCTTCAAGGTAAGGCCTTGGCTGAGCTTCTAAGATTGTATGGTATTCCTCAAGTTAGCCAACACCTTCTCTTGGACTTGGTTAACCTGAACCACATGGTTTGGTTCAGGGTTAGGTGGGTTTGGGTTTAGTGCAGGGGAGTTAACGAAGTGAGGATCTTGTTGCCCTTCCTGATAATAGGTGATTTTGGGTTGTTCAAATAGGGGTGATGACCTATAAGTAGTGTAATCCAGGGAAGGGTAAGGATCGGCATATCCTTCTTGATTGCAGATCATATTAGGTTGTCCAAATGAGGCGGCGATCTATAATCAATATAACTCTGAGAATTATAAGAGTTAAGATTATGGTGTCCAGGTTTAGATCCTGAACATGGAAGTCCGGAACTGTATCCCCAACTAAGATTATCCCAACTAGAAGATGGATATGAATAATTCTGGTTGGAATAATAATCATTTTGGAATAAGTAGTGATAGGAGGGTAGGAGTGGAAGTGTGAATAGGATGTGGAAGGATCCATGATAGAATGGGAGGAGGAAAGGTGCCCTGCAGTACATATAAACAATCCTATCCTTATGTGGGCTAGCCTAAATACCTATAGACTCCTTGAACCCATCTTGAGATAAAGAATCTATTTGATCTACTTTCTGATCAATCCAACCAGTTAGAGGGAGGGACTGGGGAGAAGGTTCTTCCTTGGGCATACGCCTCAAGTTCCTAGTGTACCCCTCAGCCATGATCATTTGATTCTACTCCTTTAGGTAGACATCAAATTAAATGGTACAAATGACTAATAAAAAATAATCTCGGTCTGGGCTTTGAAGAGTGAGTTCAATCCTTAGGGCCAACGTCTACTCTACTTTAATTAGGATTAGGTTTGAATGTGCTTTGGAATGTGATGGGCCCTTTATTTGGGTTGTGCCCTTAATGGTTGATTGATATGTGTGTGCGTGCACAACCATTGGTTTTCAAGCAGGATTATTTTTGGATGTGGAGAATTTTAGGATTTAAATCTTGCTTAGTAGCTTTTAGGATTCAACTTTCAATGTATTTAATCAAGTTCAGTTGGCACACGAAGTTCTAAAAGTGCAGGTGAAGATGTTCCCCTTTAAAGCTTAAAAGAATGTGGAGTGCCTGCTAAATCCCTAAAAGTTGAACCTATGTGGCAGTTACTTGATGAGTTGAATTTAGTTGAAGTGGTGTGGCCCAAACAATTCAAATAATTAGCCTGATGCACCACTTAGTTAGCATAGAAATGATTACTTAATCTGATTTCTACTCAATTATGTGTTTGGGTGTGTGTACCGATTCCAAAGATCAGGTTACTGGTTGAGTATGAAGAATCAGAAGGGGTTGTGTACCTCTATGAGATTTTTAAAATTTTTCTTTTATATGTGGAAGGTGAGCCGGGTAGAGGTGACAAACAAACAATTAAAAACTAACCTTAGAGTTTATAAGAACACCTAGTTTGATTTGTGTTTGTGTTATTTCATGGTAAAATGAAAACTAGTGGGTGGGAGGTGGGGGTAAACTTACGAACCCTTCAACAGCACTTTACTCCAATCTACCGCTTTTGCTTGTCTCGAGAGAGAGTACCTGCAATCACAATAAGAAAGGAGAGAAGTGAGGTAAAAGATAAGTAAGACGTGAAAATGTGAAAAATTAAAGAGCGTCGCCTCCCTGGCAATGGCGCCAAAATGTTTCAATGGAAAATCTATGCAAAAAGGGATTGGATTTTGAAAAGCCTGTCACTGCAATATGATTTGTGAAGAAATTCGTTAACAGAAAAATTGACACTGAAACTCTAAGAATTTCGGGTTGAACACAGGGAGGCAGAAGTTTGATTCAAAATTACGTTTGTTTAATTGTCACGAAGTAGATTAGCTAATTGAATTGAATCTAAATTAGCTATCTACTTAAGGAATAAAGTATAGAAGAAAGAGAGAGAATATTACAAATAAAGAGAAAATAGAGATAGAAGAATACGAATTTCATTATCGCAAGCTGATGCTCATTACAATTAAAACTACTCACTACACTAGAAAGCAAGAAATCTACACTAGAAAGCGAGAAATCTATACTAGAAAGAAGTAAAAGAGAAGATAGAGAGAGGTTACCCTCCTCAATCGCTCCTTGGAAGACGAGCCAGATAGGGCGACTCCTGGAAGACGGAGGACGAAGTGGGATGAAGCAGAACAAAGTGAGAAGAATCGGGGTCGAGGCAGGATGTTGTCATCGTGGGATCCACTTCTCAAACGAAGTGAGAGGACAACCGCGGGATGCTCCATGAAGGGGGAGAGAAGGTGGAAAAATTCAAATTTTAACTCTAATGGAGCATCCCGGGTTTGGGACAAGCTCCTAGAGCTTTGGAGGGGGTCACAGAAGAGAGGAAGGGATGAAGAAAGTGTGGGGGTCGTACGGTTATATATAGGTGTAGATTTAAGGGGGCAAATAGGTCTTTACACTTTAAAACATTAATTCAGGGGCTTTTTGTGACAAATAAAATCGTCACTATGGGCCAGATTGTGGTCATAGCTGCCATGAGCACGGTCACCTCCCCACCTTTGGCTGCCTCAATACCCATGCACGTTCTCCCCTAATCAGTTGTCCAATCTCACGATCGAACGGCTTAAACGTGCCGTTCCTGAACACGCGCCCGCGTCAAATCACGCATGCAATCTCGCATCGGATAGCACGGGCACGATCCGCGTGCTCTAGGTGAGCCACGTCCCTTCTCTATCCGCCATCCGCACAGCATCCAAAGGCCGAAATCGACTACGCTCATGCTGCGTTGAATTGAGGTGCGCGGTGAGTTTCGAACCTGCACTCTCAGCTCGCATATGGAGTACTCAACCAATACATCAAGGCTGAGATTTTGTCGCATTTCCATCCGAGGTGCGCACGCTCATGGCTATTGGATCGAGATCCAATAGCCCAGATCTGATCGTATGCATGAGGAGAGAGAGAGGGAAGCGGGTCCTTAGGATGGTTGGGCTACTGGGATGACGCCGCATGGCGCCATCTTGGCCATCCATTTTCTATGTATTGTACATGGTGCCACGGATGTCGGATTGGATCGATTTTCATGTCGTTGGGCTGCGATCGTCGATCCAAACCCATCCATACGATTGGATTTATCATCTGAAGTGCAAATTTACACCATCTTGGTCCTTGATCTTTGACCTTCCTCATATTATATCTGATGCTACGGAAGTCCGACCAAGGTTATCTTGGAGTCGTTGAACTCCCCGTCACCCTGACCAGATCCATACGGTTGGATCTTCGATCCAAGGTTCCAAATGAATATCGTCGTTTTTACCTGACCACAAAAAAAGGAAATTTAACCTAAAATTTACACAACCTAACCTAAATGCAAGATGATGCATGTTATGCAATATTTATAATGTATGATGCAACTTTATGCCTATGAACACGCAAAAATAGATGGTTTATATGATATAAATGTGTTTACATCAACGACGGGTTCTTGAAACCTTGATTTCAACCCTACAAAACCTGCACAATCATTTTGGCACCATTGTCGAGGAGGCAATGTTCTTTTGTTTTTCTCACGTTTTCTTGCATTACATACATATTTATCTAACCTATCTTTCTTCTTCGATATATTATCTTGTCGGAACCTGATTGAGGAGACGAAGGTGGTAGATTGGAGTAAAGTGTGGGTAGAGACATTTGTAAGTTTATCGCCCACCACCCCCAACCTAGTTTCCATTTTGCCACACTAATAACTCAAACTCAAATCAACCTAGTTGCTTTTATAAACCCTAAGATAGATTTGAATGTTTGATTGTCACTTTGCATCACCTCACCCACTCGTATATATTAAAAAAATAAGAAAAAACTCTTGTATTGTGGGATTTTTTGAAAGAGACACACATTAACACCCACAACTCTCGACTTAAGGCGCACCACCTCGCATCGATTCTACCACTTAACCAGAATCTGACTTGTGGATTTGGTACACCCTAATTCAACACACCAGTAAGTGAGTAGAAATCTGGATAGGTTAAACATTTTTGTGACTTGATTGAACTGTTTGGGCCGTACCACTTAAGATAAAAGTGATTCATTAGTAACTTGCCACTTAGGGTTGACTTTTAGGGTTGAACTAGGCACTCCACATTTTCCTTTTGATTTGTAAAGGAATACATCATCACCAGTGCTTGTAAAACCTGGAGTGTTCTACTGAATCCTGATTGAACCAACCTAAGGATTAAACCCTAAAAGCTACTAAACAATGTTAAACCCTAAAAGACAGCATCAAATAACATTGTTTGAAAACCCTGGTTGTGCACATGCACACATTTGAGTTAATCATTAAGGGCACAACCCATCAATAGGGCCCATCACATTCCAAGAGTACAATCATCCCAAGCCTAATTAAAACTGACTAGACATTGGCCTTAAGGATTAATTTTCTCTTCGGGGCTGAGATTGAGATTTTTTTCGATTAACCTCCTTCTATTGGTCCATCTAATGTCTAGCCAGGGGAGTAGTGTCAAACGACCATGGCTGTGGTGTAGTCTAGGAACCAAAGGTGTAAGCCAAAGGAAGAACCTTCTCCTCAACCCCTCCCTCTAACTGGTTGGATTGACTGGATAGAAGTAGACCAAATCATTTATAATCTCAAGATGTGTCTTGGGAGTCTCTAGGTATTTAGGATAACCCACCTAAGGATAGGGTTGATTCGTTGTATTGTAGGGCTCCTTTATTTCTTCTGATTTTCCCTCATATTCTACCATGTATCCTTCCACATCCTACACTCATTTTCCATCCTACCCTCTTACCACCACTTATACCCAGGATGATTACTATCACGACTCGACTTATAATTACCCATCCACTAGCTGGGATAACTTTGATTAGGGATATGAATCCAGACCTCAGTGTCCAAGGTCTAACCCTGGACAAAAAAACTATGATTACTATCCTTCCTAGATCTACAATGATTATAGATCTCCACCCTTTGATGATCAATGTAACCCAATGTACAATCAAGAAGGATATGTTGACTATAACACCTACCCTCCCCAGTATTCCATTGAATATAGGTCACCACCATTCTTTGAACAACCCGAGACGACCTACTATAAGGGAGGAACCCGAGAACCTCAATATCTTGACTCCCCTAGATTGAACCCAAACCCGAATCGAACCATTCGATTCATGTGAACCAGATCCAAGATAGGGTGTTGGCTAACTTGAGGAACACCATCCAATCTTTAGAGGCTCATCCAACACCACGCACTAAAGCATTGGAGCCTATGATAAAAATGGTTGATGTATTGAATATCTCTTTATTGGATTTGCTCCAACATGTTAGGGATAGGGTCCTAGGTGAGTTTCAACTTGGGAAATTGTCGAGGTTGAGGATGAAATTCGTGGTTGCCTTAGTCAAATCTTAGGATGATTCCCAGGATGAGTCCTCTTCAAGAGCACCAATGTCTGAATCCACTCAGGCACCTATCGGGGGGGATGCATGTTCTGAGACCGGAGACGACCAGGTTGGTCTAAAGTAACCGATTTAGAATGAAATGATTGCTTCACCCAAGATCCCTGAGCTAGGGAGCGAAGAAAAATATGTCTCCTTGGATAATGAAATGACATATGATTTTGAGACATATATAGATGAGGATCAAGAATTCTTTGATTCTAAGGGTGAGGAATCTTTGAGTGACATCTCAGTTATAGTTGAGGAAAATGATTTTAGTGAGACAAACGGGCTTGAGGAGCATGATGAACCATTTCATACCCCAATCATTGAAGATTGTGATCATGTCAGGGATAACTAGGATGATCTGAATCATGATGATTCAGCCAGTAGCCCCATTCCTCAACCACTCCCTAAAGAGCTGAATTATGACATTCCTAAGATCACCAGACCCAAGTCAATCCTGATTGAGATACAATTGTTTGACTTGGATATCTTTGGTGGGGTATACAACGATCATGGGGTCCTAGAAACACTTATTTTGGAGGATAGGAAGTTGGAAATAAAGATCTGGGAAGCTACTTCCAAGGGAACTACGATTTTGGATCTAATGGTACCTATTGACCTGAAACCGACTACTATCTACCAGGACCCTTATGATATCTTTCACATGCAACCCAAGCTTAGAATCATCGATCATCTTTTTGAGTTGAAATCTAAAAGGACTTTTGAACCTAGTGAACCAAATCTACCTTTTGTCCGACACTTTAGTCTTGTGTTGCACATCACCAAACCACAGGCCCGACCCTGTAAATAGAACAATCTTTGGTTCTGGGTGATCTTCATCCAGAAACATCCAGAACCTTAGAACCACTTGACCTTTAGGCATGGGTCTACACCACAACTTGGTCCACATTTGTGGACATCTTCTTGCGAGTTTGAGGATCAATATTTTTATTTTGATTCTGACCTGTACTTGTGAATTCTCCATTTCTTCCTTGTATGTATTTTATGCCTAGCTAAAGGCATTAAACTTAGTGCATGTGTATACTCTCTTCCCTCTGTCGAGCTGACCAAATTTTCACAAAATTTAGGTGATATTCTGCTACTCCACCCTTTTCATGTCTTTATTTTTACAATGAGGACATTGCATCATTTAGGCATGGGGGGGTGGATAATTAATTCCTGAAACCATTTTGTCAACTCCGTAGAATTTCCTTTTGTTTCTAAAAGAAAAAGGAAAAAAAAGGAAGAAAACAAATTAGGAGAAGATTACTAAGGCATTTGGAAGTTATCAACTTTAGGAAACAATGCGATAGGACCTAAACACTTAGAGACTCTTCAGGTCTTTGGGCTTAATTAGCCTGGGTGTCCACTCGAATGTGGACTTAGTTTCGAGTCTTTGCCAATTCAATTTCATCTTTAATCTAGTAAATCAATTACGATGATAAGTACACGACTTATTAACTCGGCCTCTAATTTGAGGCGATTTTATGTCCAAGCAACTAGCACTATTCGCACTGATTCACTTTTCGGTGGTTTTTATGAAAATTGGGTAGCTAATGAACTATCTAGGGTGGTATGGCAGGTAAGTTGTCGTGGGTAACATCTCATTAGCAAGTTGTCCAGAGCTCAGCCACATGACCATTTTCTTCGTACTGCCTTTAGGTAAATCATAGATTAGGGAAGCCACCTACATAGGAAAAAAAATAGAAAAAGGGGAAAATAAAAATAAATAAATAAACCCACACTTCACTGCACAAGTATGGTGGGAAAATTGATGTAAACACATTTACACTACTTAAGATGTCTATTTGTCAATGTTCTTAAGCATAGGATTGCATTGCATGCTATAAATATTGCATAACATGCATCATCTTGCATTTAGAGTAGTTTGAATAAAATGAAGGTTAATTGTCTCCTTTTATGTCCATGGACAGGGTAAACTTTTTATCGAGGCCTCGGATCGAGATCCAACCGTACAGATGTGATCAAGGCGGCGATTGGAGTTCAACGACTACAAGATCGCCCTAATCAAACACTTGTAGCATCAGATAGTGACCGGGGAACCTTAGAAGTTCAAGGGCCAAGATGGTGTAAATCCACACTTCAAATGACAAATCCGACTACACGGATGGATTCGGATCGACGATCGCAGCCTCACAGCATGAAAATCAACTCAATCTGACAATTGTGGCACCATCTACAACATCCATAAGATCCAGCACGTGATCTAGGCCATTGGATCTTGATCCAACTGCATGGATGCGCATGCTTGATTTCATCCGTGCGACTATTTGGACGGCGTAGCGCAGTGGGTGAGCACCTTATCATGAGGCGCTGGCGCAGGTTCGATTCGCAGCGAGCAGGCGAGCGGGCATGGGAGAGCGTCAAATCATGATCAAATGGCTGTGCGCACCCGATAGCGCCCACGCGCTATTGCATGCATGGCGGAGACGCAGCATCGTACGCGGGTGGGCACGTGCTGAGGTAGGCGTAGTGCTATCTAAGCCATCCTATCTCTCGATCGAACGATTGAGAATGGCTGGATGTGCACGTGCATTGAGCAGGTAGGCAAGCGAGAAGGTGCGCATGCGCCGCCCACTATGCCCACGTTCAGACCTTTAGCGACGATTTTATCTATCACTAAATGTCCCAAATTAATGTTTTAAGAGTTGTAATGACCAAATTGCCCCCACTCCTTGCAACTATAAAAGGAGACTCCCTCCACACGAAATTCTCATCCCTTCCTTCTCTTCTCTACCTCTC
The DNA here is from genome assembly GCA_037157565.1 of Thalassia testudinum. Taxonomy (NCBI): domain Eukaryota; kingdom Viridiplantae; phylum Streptophyta; class Magnoliopsida; order Alismatales; family Hydrocharitaceae; genus Thalassia; species Thalassia testudinum. Next base: position 20,729,722 of record JAZHRO010000063.1, read on the forward strand.
CAAAGCTCAAGAGAAGCTTGTCCCACACCTGAGATGCTCCTCGCGAGATAAAGACAAATTTTCGTCCCCCGTTCGGAACTGTATCTCGCGATGACGACGACGACGTGCTGCCCCATTCCCATTCTTCTGCTTCATCCTCCTTCGTCCTACTCCATCCTACTTCGTCCAGGTGTCATCCCGTCCGACTCGTCCTGCAAGTGATCGTCGAGGAGGACAACTTCTCTCTCCCATTCTTCTTTACAGCTTTCTAGGGTAGAATTTTCCTACCTTCTAGTGTAGCTGATTTCCTGCTTTCTAGTGTAATTCTTATTTTGTTTTATTGTATAAACATTTTGATTTATTGAATGCATGTTTTCCCTCTCTCTCTCTCTCCCTTTTTAGTCTGATTGTTGTTATGGCTTCATTGTAATTACATCACCTCACTTTTCAAGAAAAATTCTAAAAAAATATATAATTGCGAATATAGGTTGACGTAGCCTCCCTGTGTTCGACCCGTAATTTCCATTTCTGTATAAATTTTATTTGTTGAACAGGAGTTCTTCGCTTTCATACTATGATGACAGGTTTTCAAAACCAAACACGTTAGCATAGCAACTCGACGTTCAACATTTTGGCACCGTTGCCTGGGAGGCAATGATTTCCGATCTTTTCGCATTTCTTGCTCTTTATTGTTTTCTAACTTGCTCTTGTGTCTATTATTTTGCAGAGACCTCCATCAAGGAATCATCAAGCGGTACACTGGAGTAAAGTGCAGTTGAAGACAACTGTAAGTGCTTCCCATTCTTCCCCCCTCCATCGATCTCATTCGCCACATTAAATCCAAATTCCAAGTAACCTAGGTGTTTGCATAAATCCTAGGAAAGCTTGGTTGTTTGGATTCTTACTCACATTCATTCCACCCTCATTATATAGAAAAAAACAAAAAGATAATCTTGTGGGGCAATTTTCAACAAACACACAACGTACACCCACATTCAAGGCACTTAACCAAATTGATTTGTTTCTACTCAACCGGGTTCTGATCTGTGGAACTGGTACACACAAAACAACACATAAAGGAGTAGAATCATTCTATGTTAACCATCTTTGAGTGCCTAACTTAGTGGTGCATTTGTGGCCAGTTGTTTGGGATGTACCACTCTACTTAAAATCTACTCATCAAGTAGCTCCTTCTTAGGGTTTTCAATCTAGGTCTATTCCAAGCACTCCACTTTCTTTCTAGTTTTAAAGGAAAATAATTTTCACCCATGTTTGATAACTTGGTTTGCCTAGAAACTTGATTGCAATCCACCTAATTTGAAACCCTAAAATCTACTTAAGCAAGATTTGAACATTAAAATCCACGCATCACAAATAATCTTTCTTGAAAACCCTGGTTGTGCACGCACTTACACAAATCTAAATCAATCATTAAGGGCACAACTCATTTTAAGGGCCCATCACATTCTATAAGCACCACAATCCCAGGCCTTAATAAAATTGAGTAGACGTTGGCCTTAAGGTCTGATTCGCTGTTCAGGGCCTAGTCTGAGATTGTCGTTGATTAACCTACTTGTACTGATTAATCTGATGTCTATCTAGGGGAGTAGTGTCAAACGACCGAAGGCGAAAGCCGAAAGAAGAACCTTCTCCCCAGTCCCTCCTTCTAACTGGTTGGATTGAGCAGATGCAAGTAGAGTAAATCATTTACAATCTTAAGGCAGGTTTTGGGAGTCAGTAGATTCTTAGGGTACCCCATTTAAGGACAGCCTTGTTTTGTTGTGCTACAGGGTCCTATCCCCAGTCCTTTTGACCTTCTCCTAGTTTATGTTGGGAAGACGATCATTGAATCCCCGATTGGAAGGACCATTACAGTATTCTAGGAGACGCAAATTGGATTTTGGTCAAATTGATCCCATGGCCGACCAACAGCCTCCTCTGCTTGGCAATCCACAGGAAGAATTTCTATGGTAGCTAGAACAAAAGCAGAGAATGCAGGGCGCTTAGCCCTTGAAGGATTTTTATGATCCATCAAATTACGGGGAATGTCCCAGTGTCTAGATTCCAGCCGGTGACGTAGAAATCAAGCCCCAGGTGTTAAGCCTGATCAAACAATATCATGGGCTTGCCTCCGAAGATCCATTTTAGCACTTGGAGGACTTGACCACTTTGGTACAGAACACCAAGGCATGAAATGTAAACAAGGAGCAAATGATCATGAGGCGCATTGGTATAAGACAATAGGAAGACCAATTACAAATTGGAATGAGTTGAAATCAGCCTTTCTGAAGAAATTCTTCCCAGTCGGATGTACCAATGCTTTGAGAAGGCAAATCACTACCTTTACCCAGCAGCTGGGGGACTAGTTTCATGTGGCCTGGGAGTGATTCCAGGACCTATTGTGGAGGTGTCCATATCACGAGGTGCCGAAATGGCAACTCGTGCAGATCTTCTATCATGGGTTGACTGAGCAACTCAGAAATCATGTGGATGCTTCTTGCGGAGGTAATTTCCTCAGTAAAGATGCAGATAGTGCACATGATTTATTTGAGGAAATAAGTGAGAATTCAATCAATCATGCCTCCATGGATACATTTAACCGGTCCCAGCAGCCTAGATCAAATGTCAATGAAGTCCATGACTCTCATTCATTTGATATGGAATTGATTTGTAACAAACTTGATAAGGTGGACTTGGTTGCTAAGAGAATGGAAGAGTGGATGGTTGGCAATTCTATGAACAGCTCTCGATCCACTCAATCCCAAAATTTGGGATTCCATTCTTCACTAGCTCCTTCTGGATGGGAGTTCATGAATCAACTCGATGCGACTCAACCTATGAGTTAACATTTTTCAGACCCCACGGGTTCCAAACTGTGGCCTTTGATCCCAGTTTTTCTGATCGTTCCCTTTCTTTCTCTCCATCCTCACCCTATGAGGATGTCTATGCTATACAAGAGAATGTCAGATCCAACCCCTACTCTAATGCTTATAATATGGGTTGGAGAAACCACCCTAACTTTTCTTTGAAAAACCTGGGGCAACAGACCCAATTCTGACCTGGCAACTATACTCCGCAATGACCAATGGGTCAGGGTCATGTATATACTCAATTTCCTCCAAATCAGGTCAATCAACTAGCTTGGAATGCCCGTCAACCCGCATGGTAGGCTGATTTGAACCGACAAATGGTAGAGATGCAAGGAACCATGCTCTAGCTCATGCAGCAAATGAAAACCTCGCTAGGCAACTTGTAGTCTGGGCTCATTGCTAACTCTCGTCAACCCAGATCTCTACCATCCCAACCCGTACCCAACCTACGAAATATTATGAATTCGGGCAACCAAGCCCATGGGTACGGAAATCAGAGGGACCCACACGCACATGCTTAGGTGGTTGAGCAGGGTTGCTCGTCCTCTTCTTCTTCTTCTTCTGAAAATCAACAATTCATGGCTAATCAAGCCCCTCCAATCTTTCCTAACCCTCCCCAAGACCTAAATTCTTATTCATCTGCAAATTCTATCACTTTGAGGAGTGGTAAATAGACTCAGGATCCACACCACACTATTCTGATCTTTTGAATCCTGAAGAACATGAGGAGAGGGGAGAATTCAAGAGAAGAAATCATGGCTCAGGAATTTGTTTCCAAAGATCTGACTCATGTTCCTTTTCCTGAAGCCTTAATCAAATCAAAGAAGAAGTCTGTTGATAGCAATGAGGAACTTTTGAATTTATTTAAGAATGTTGAGATCAATATCCCGCTCCTTATTACTATCAAGCACATACCGGCTTACGCAAGATTTTTAAAGGAATTATGTACACAAAAGAGTAAGTCGAGAGAATCTATTCCAAGGAAGGTGGTCCTCTCCGAGCAGGCTAGTTCTGTTATCCTGCACAACCTCCCTCAGAAAAAGAGAGATCCAGGTGCTCCGTTGATTTCTTGTGTCATCGGAGATTACAAATTTGATAGAGCACTTTTGGATCTGGGTGCATCCATCAACCTAATTCAGACTTCTCTTTACGAGAAGTTTGGATTAGGTGAACTTCGGCAAACTTCAGTAATGCTACAGTTCGCAGACTGCTCGATCACAAATCTGCGAGGCATTATTGAAGATGTTATAGTCAAGGTTAAGGATTTCTATTTTCCTATAGAATTCCTTGTCCTTGACATGGATGTACCTGATAATCTGAGGAACACGCCCATCATTCTGCGGCATCTGTTCCTGGCTACCGCTAAGGCCAACATTAATTGTGAAAGCGGTAGCATGGAAATCGCCTTTAGGGATCAACGAATGAAATTGGATATTTTTAAGGCGATCAATAAATTTGAGGATTGTGGATTTATTGAGGAACTTGAAGAGGATAATGAAAACATTGAAATTTGTTTGATAGTTTCTTCAATCGAAAGTTCCACCATTGATGACGAATTTGACCCGCAACCCTCTATGGCTGACCTGCCATCTTCTGAAGAGGTTATTGATTTTGTTCACTCACAACCTCTTCCTCTTGTTGAATCTTCAGCATCTACCCTACCATCAATCATCAACCCGCCCTAGCTTGAACTGAAACCATTGCCTGAGAATTTGAAATATCAATTTTTAGGACCTCACAAGACGCTCCCTATGATTATCAGTGCTAAATTGACAAAGGAGAAAGAGATTAAATTGATCAAGGTGCTGAAGGAACATAAGGAGGCAATTGGTTGGACCATTCATGACCTCCGGGGGATCGAGCCATCTTACTGTAATCATAGAATATTCTCGGAAGATGGATCCCACCCTTCTCACCAGTTGCAGAGTAGATTGAATCCAAATATGCGAGAAGTGGTCAAAAAGGAAATCATCAAGTGGCTTGATGTAGGAATTATTTATCCAATCTCTGATAGTCCCTGGGTAAGTACCATACAGATTGTTCTGAAGAAAGCCGGGATTACCACTGTGACTAACGAGAGAGGAGAATCTGTCACAACCCATTTAGCTTCCTCTTGGAGGGTTTGTATTGATTATAGGAAGTTGAACACAGCCTCTAAAAAGGATCATTTTCCCCTTCCCTTCATCGGTAAGATCTTGGAAAGATTAGCGAGGCAAAAGTACTGTTTTCTTCATGGGTACTCGAGATACAACCAATTTCCTATCCATCCCGAGGATTGGGAAAAAACTACTTTCACCTGTCCCTATGGAACCTTTGCTTTTCGTAGGATGCCTTTCGGGTTATGCAATGCATCTGTAACTTTTCAAAGGTGTATGCTAGCCAAATTTTCTGACATGGTGGGAGAGTTTATTGAAGTCTTTATGGATGATTTCTCTATTTTCGGAGAATCATTTGACTCTTGTTTGGCTAATCTGGAAATGATTCTTAAGTGATGTATCAAAACACGATTGGTCCTTGGCTAGGAAAAGAGTCATTTCATGACCCAAGAAGGCATTGTTTTGGGTCATAAAATCTCTAAATGGGGAATTGAAGTGGATAAAGCTAAGGTTGATGCTATCGCTAAACTTCCTCCTCCCACATCTATTAAAAAATCTGATCATTTCTTGGCCATGTGGGATTCTATCGAAGATTCATCAAGGATTTCTCGAAGGTTCCTTGTCCCCTGAGCAATCTTCTTACCATAGAAATGCCATTTGTTTTTGACGAATCATGTCAAAAGGCATTTGATTTCCTGAAAACGTCAGTCACCTGTGCTCCAGTTTTGCAACCACCAATTTGGACAGCCCTTTTAAGATCATGATCGACGCTTCTGATTACACGGTCGGGGCTGCACTGGGTCAGAAAATTGATAGAAACCCTTTGTCATCTACTTCACTAGAAAAACTCTGGATGAAGCCCAGAGGAATTACACTGTTACTGAAAAGGAACTACTAGCTGTAGTGTTCGCTTTGGAAAAATTCATGGCTTATCTCTTAGGGTCTCATGTTACCATCTAAACTGACCACTCAGCCTTGAGACATCTCTTTGCCAAAAAGGATGCTAAACCCTGGCTTATTCATTGGATTTTTCCGCTTCAAGAATTTGATCTTGAAATCAAGGATAAAACTTGGGTACAAAATGTGATAGCGGATCATTTGTCGAGACTCCTAGGTGATTCCTCTCGTTTGGACATTTCGATTGCTGACACTTTTCCGAACGAAACTATTCTTATAGTTTTAGGTGTCCACACCCCATGGTTTGCTAACATTGTTAACTATTTGGCCGTTGGTCAAATCCCATAGGATTGGACCAAGCAACAAGGGGATAGACTCAAATTTGAGGCCAAACACTACTTCTGGGAGGGCCCTTAGCTATACTGCATCAGCTCTGATCAGATTATTCACCGGTGTATACCAGAGAATGAATTCAACAGTATACTCGAGTTCTGCCATGCATCTTGGTGTGGTGGACATTTCTCTGGGAAAAAGACGACTACAAAAATCTTGCAATCTGGCTTCTATTGGCTGTCTTTATTCAAGGATGCCCAGAATTTCTCAAGGTCATGTTCTCGATGTCAGGCACTTGGGAGCATAACTAAGAGAGATATGATGCCCCTAAACCCAATTCTTCCTATCAAAATTTTCAATGTTTGGGGCATCAATTTCATGGGACCCTTTCTCCCTTCATTTGGACATCAGTACATTCCTGTTGCTGTTGATTATGTGTCCAAATGGATTGAGGCGATTCCCACCCTAACCAATATCCACAAGGTTGTCATCGATTTTGTCAAGAAAAATATCTTCAGTAGGTTCGAGATTCCGAGGGCTATCATAAGTGATGGTGGCATACATTTTACTAATGCCCAATTCCAAAATTTATTTGCCAAATACGGGGTTAATCACTGATGTAAACACATTTACACTACTTAAAATGTCTATTTACGCATGTTCTTAAGCATAGGGTTGCATTTCATGACATAAATATTGCATAACATGCATCATCTCGCATTTAGAGTAGTTTGAATAAAATGGAGGTTAAGTGTCTCCTTTTATGTGCTTGGACAGGGCAAACATTTTATCGGGGCCTCGGATCAAAGATCCAACAATATGGATATGATCAGGGCGACGATTTGAGTTCAACGACTCCAAGATCACCCTAATCAGGCATCTGTAGCATCAGATAAAGATCGGGGAACCCTAGAAGATCAAGGGCCATGATGGTGTAAATCCACACTTCAGATGACAAATCCGACTGCACAGATGAATTCGGATCGATGATCGCAGCCCAACGACACAAAAATTGAGTCAATCCGACATCCGTGGCACCATCTACAACTTCCAAAAGATGGACGGCCAAGATGGCACCACGTGGCGCCATCTCGGCCACACGCAACCTCAGCAGTCTCCGCATCCGCCTTTCCCCGCCGTTGGATTAAGATCCAATGGCTGCGATGCGCACGCGCTGAAGTCAGGCGCTCGACACAAACGCGACCCTAGCGCGTTGGTCGAGCGCTCTAACGTGAAGCAGGGACGCGCGTTCGAGCCTTGCCACGCAGAATTTGGAGCGATGGCGCGCCTCCGATCGACCACACGATCACGATCCAACGGCCGTGCACGCTCAATCAGGACGACACACGATTGGACGCCAGCGCGTAACGCGCGATCGCACACGGGTGGGCGCGCAGTGCAATGGGCGAAGATGTGTCTTAAGCCGTCCGATCGCGACTTCACAGACGTGCGTAGGCGTTACGTGCGTGGGTAGCCAAGCGGGCACGCTTGGGCGCGGAGGCTACGCCCACCTTGGGGGCTTTAGCGACGGTTTTATCCGTCACTAAAGACCCCTGATTTATTGTTTTGAAGTTGTAATGTCCATTTTGCCCCCACTCCTTGCAACTATAAAAGGAGACCCCCTCCATACAAAATTTTCATCCCTTCTTTCTCCTCTCTACCATCCAAAGCTCAAGGGAAGCTTGTCCCATACCCAGGATGCTTCTCGCGAGATAAAGTCCAATTTTCGTTCCCCTTCAGAAGTGGATCCCGGGACGACGACGGCGTGCTGCTTCGTTCCCGTTCTTCTGCTTCGTCCTCCTTCGTCCCACTTCGTTCTCCTTCGTCCAGGCGTCGTCCCATCCGGCTCGTCCTCCAAGCAACCGTTGAGGAGGATTTCTCTCTCCCTATTCTTTTTACCGCTTTCTAGTATAGATTTACTGCTTTCCAGATTAATCTACTCATCCTCCAAGCGATCGTCGAGGAGGACATTTCACCCTCCATTCTTTTAATGCTTTCTGGAGTAAATTTATCGCTTTCTAGAGTAATTATTTTATGCTTTCCAGTTGTAATGAACAATCTCTTCAATGCAAAAATTCCTTGTTTATTCTACACCTCATTTTGATTTCTCTGTGTAATATTCTCTTTCTCTCTTACTCTCTCTCTTCTATTTATTGTAAATAATTAGATAGTTCTAAATTGAATTCTTCTGTAACAAATAAAAGAAACACGTAGTTTTTAAATCAAACGTCCGCCTCCCTATGTTCGACCCGGAATTTTAATTTCGGTATAAATTTTATTTGTTGAACACGAATTCTTCGCTTTCGAACTACAACGACAGGTTTTCCAAAACCAAACACGTAAGCGTAGTGATTCGCGAAAACTAACGTTCAACATTTTGGCGCCGTTGCCGGGGAGGCAACGATCTTTGATTTTTCTTAGCGTTTTGTAACTTACAAATCATTTACCTCACTTTTCTCCTTTCTTATTGTAATTGCAGGTACTCTTTCGAGACAGGCAAAAGCGGTAGATTGGAGTAAAGTGCTGTAGAAGGTTTTGTGAGTTACCCCCCACCTCCCACCCATTAGATTTCATTTCATCACATAATAACTCAAACATCAATCAACCTTGGTGTTTTTATAAACTCTAAGGTTAGATTGTTTGTCATTTGACTCCCATACTCACCCCAACCCCCACATTAAAAAAAAAAAAATCTCACAGAGGTACACAACCTCATCTGATTTTCAAACTCAACCAGTAAACCAATCTTAGGAGCCGGTACACACATCCAAACACATAATTGAGTAGAAATCAGATTAGGTAATCATTTGTGTGCCTAATTAAGTGGTGCAACAGGCCAATTGTTTGAGTTGATTGGGCCGCACCACTTCAAATAAAATCAACTCATCAAGTAGTTGCCAATTAGGTTCAACTCTTAGGGATTTACCAGGCACAACACATTCCTTTTAAACTTTAAAGGAAAACATCTTCACCTGTGCTTGCAAAACCTGGTGTGCTAATGAAACTTGATTGAAAACACCTAAAGTTGAATCCTGAAAGCTACTAAGCAAGATTTCAACCTTAAAATTCACCACATCAAAAACAATCTTGCATGAAAACCACTAGTTGTGCACTCACACACGAATCAATCAATCATTAAGGGCACAACCCATTTAAAGGGCCCATCACATTCCAAAGCACATTCAAACCTAGCCCTAAATAAAACAGAGTAGACGTTGGCCTTAAGGATTGGACTCGCTCTTCAGAACTCAGAACGAGATTATTTTCGATTAATATGTTTCTACTGTTCAATCTGATGTCTAGCTAGGGGAGCAGAGTCAAACGATCGCGGCTGGGGGGACACTAGGAACCGGAGGCGCAAGCCGAAGGAAGAACCTTCTCCCCTGTCCCTCCTTCTAACTGGTTGGATTGAACAGACGGAAGTAGATCAAATCGTTCCTTTATCTCAAGATGGGTTTTGAGAGTCTGTAGGTCTGTAGGCTAACCCATTTAAGGACAGGTTTGATTGTTTGTATTGCAGGGCACCTTTCTTCCTCCCGTGTATCATGAATCCTTCCACATATTTCATGCATTCCCACTCTTTCCCTCCTGTTGTAAATTATCCTCAACAGGACGATTATCCCAACTCGTATTGTAATCAACCATCAGTTAGTTGGGATAATTCGGATTGGGGATACAATTCCGGACCCCCGTGTTTAGGGTCTAACCCTGAACACTTTGATTCTGATTTTTATCCTTCTCAGAGCTACATCGATTATAGATCGTCCTCCTTTCATGAACAACCTAATACGATCTACAAGCAAGAAGGTTACACCGATCCTTACCCACCCTCTGATTTCACTACCTTTAGGTCATCACCATCTTTTGAACAATATGAAATAACCTATTATCAGGATGGGTATAACGAATCTCAATTCGTTAATTCCTCTGCATTGATGTCAAACCCGTACAATCCTGAACCAACTCAATTGGTTCAGGTTAACCAGGCTCAAGATAAGGTTCTGGCTAACTTGAGAAATATCATTTAATCTTTAGAAGTTCAGCCAACACCTTGCATTGAGAGATTGGAGCCCCTGATTCAGATGATTCATGATTTAAACAAGTCTTTGTTGGATTAGCTCCAGGATGTTAAGGATAAGAACCCGGGTGAGTTTCTACTTGGGAAATTAGCGAAATTGAGGATGAGATTCGTGGTTGCTTTGATTCAATCTTGGGATGATTCCCAGGATGAACCCTCTTCAGGAAAGCCAATGACAGAACCCGCTCAAGCACCTGTTGGGGGGGACACTTGTTACGAGGCTGACCAGATTGAATTAAAGCAACCAATTAAGGATGACCTGATTTCTTCACCTGAGACCCCTGAGCCGGGTTACGAGAAAATGTATGTCTCCTGGGAACTCAAAGTGACAACTAATTTTGGGACATACATTGATACGGATCCTGATTTCTTTGATGGTGAAGATTCAAGTTGCGAAGTCTCACAAGAGTTTTCAGATCACGATTTTTGTGAGACGATTGGGCCTGAGGAATCTGATAGATCATTTGATAGCCCAATAACTGAGGAAACTGATCTTATTAGGGCACACGATACGGATCCAGAATCGCATTTTCTGGAGGAATCAATTCAATGCCCTGATTATCAGTTACACCCTATTGAGCTTATTGATGATTCTAATTCTGAGATAATTAGACCCAAGTCAATTTTGATTCTACCACAATATTTAGACTTGGAGATTTCAGACGGGGTGATGAATATACAAGAGGTCTTGGAATTTGATACACTTAATGAGGAGGATAGGAGCAGGGAAGTTCTGATTTGGGAAGTTAATTTTGGAGGAAATGGAAGATTGAGTCGAAGGGTTCCTTTTAAGCTGAAACCATCAAATCAGAACCCTTACAACATTTGTTTCGAGGATGTTCAACTCAAGCACACATTCAACGATTATCCTTTTGAGCTTCAATTCTCTGTAACCTGACATTTTGGCCTTGGGTTGCATCCTCATAAATCGCAGGCCCGACCTCGCTTGCATTCTGATTTTAGGTTTTGGGTAATTTTTATCCAGAACCTAAGATATTCTCGATTATGGGGGATGGGTCTGCACCACAATCTGGTCCACATCTGTGGACCGCTGTTAATAGGTCAGAGGATTCTTCTGTTTATATTAATTCTGACCTACACTTGTGAATTCTTCATTTCTTTTCTTTGTATAGTGTGCCTGCTGAAGGCACTAAACTCAGCACATATACAGTTATTTTTCGTTTTCATCTCGGAGCGGACATGACATTCACGCAATTTAGGTGCTTTCTACGCTTTTCCACTCTATTTTATGTCTTTTTAATACAATGAGGACATTGCATTAGATAGGCATGGGGGGGTAGATATTTATCTCTGAATTCATTTGTCAGCTCCGTAGATTTGTTTTATTTTATTTTATATAAAAAAAAAATCAGAATTAGGAAAGAGAATTTGGGTTTAAGAAAATTTTCAATCTTAGGAAATACTACATTAAGATCTGAACACAAAGACCCTTCAGGTCTTTGAACTTAATCAGCCTATGTATCCACTAAAATGCGGATTTGCTTTTCGAGTTCTCGCCAACTTGAATTTTATTTTAATAGGAGTAAATAAGTTTGGGTGATAAGTACATGACTTATCAACCCGCCCTCTAATGTGAGGGAATTTTGAGTCTTAAGCATCTACACACTTTCTTTGCACTGACTCGTTGTTCGGCGATTTTAATGGAAATTTGGTAGCTAATGAACCTTCTAGGGTGATATGGCTGGCAAGTTATCGTGGGTAACAGCCCATAGGTAGGTTGTCCAGAGCCCAGTCACTAGACCGTTCTCTTTTTGCTGCCTTTAGGTAAATCTTAGATTAGGGAAGCCACCTACTTTAAAAAAGAAAAAAAAAATCAAAAAGGAGAAAAGAATAAAAAGAAATAAGCCACACTTCGCCGCACGACTATGGCTGGCAAGTTGTCGGTGGTAACAGCTCATCGACCGGTTGTCCGGAACCCAGCTCAGAAAATGCACTAAAAATTCCCAAAACACTTAGGAGAAGTGGAGAAGTAGAATAAATCGGGGAGATATACACTGGATTCACCCTTGTGTTGACCCCGTTAAAAAATAAAAGTAGGGAGAAAGCTACCGGTTGTAAAGATACACCTTCAGGTAGAATTCTTTTTGAGGTCACCTAGAGGCGTAGAAATCTGAAGTCCGTTCTAATTGCTGGTCATCGAGTCTGTCACAATCACAATAAGATGCTTAAAACTTAGGGTTCTCATCAAATCTTGGGTGAGTTGAATGGCCGCAGAAAGCCACTCTTAAACCCTAAAATTTGAAAATCCAAAAAAAAAAAATTAGAAAAGAGTAAAAAGAGAAAAAGAAATTTTTCTTTGAATAAGGCGAGGGCTTGAGGCGGTCTGCATTTTGGCTGATACCCGGGCACTGTTGTGTCTTTGAAAGTTCAGTTCCTAAGTAGACAATTTCTTAATGATTGAAAATAACTCTGGTCCAAATAATCTAACCTAATTCTTTTATAAATAGCATATAGTTTTTGCTAGGGACTAGCAAAAGATAGGCATGGGGATATGATGTAAACACATTTACACTACTTAAAATGTCTATTTATGCATGTTCTTAAGCATAGGATTACATTTCATGATATAAATATTGCATAACATGCATCATCTCGCATTTAGAGTAGTTTGAATAAAATGGAGGTTAATTATCTCCTTTTATGTGCTTGGACAGGGTAAACATTTTATCGGGGCCTCGGATCAAAGATCCAATCGTATGGATATGATCAGGGAGACGATTGAAGTTCAACGACTCCAAGATCGCCCTAATCAGGCATCCATAGCATCAGATAGAGACAGGAGAACCGTAGAAGATCAAGGACCAGGATGGTGTAAATCCGCACTTCAGATGACAAATCCGACTGCACGGATGAATTCGGATCGACGATCATAGCCCAATGACACAAAAATTGAGTCAATCCGACATTCGTGGCACCATCAACAACTTCCAGAAGATGGACGGCCAAGATGGTGCCACGTGGTGCCATCTCGGCCGCACGCACCCTCAACAGTCTCCGCATCCGCCTTTCCCCACTGTTGGATTAAGATCCAACGGCTGCGACGCGCCCGCGCTGAAGTCAGGTGCTCGACACAAACGCAACCCCAGCACGTTGGTCGAGCGCTCTAACGCGAAGTAGGGACGTGCGTTCGAGCCTCGCCACGCAGAATTTGGAGCGGTGGCGTGCCTCCGATCGACCGCACCATCGCGATCCAACGGCCGCGCACGCTCAATCAGGACGACGCGCAATTGGACGCCCACGCGTAACGCGCGATCGCACTCGGGCAGGCGCACAGCGCAGTGGGGGAAGATGCGTCTTAAGCCGTCCGATCTCGCGATCCAACGGCTGAGACTTCGCGGACGTGCATAGGCGTTACGCGCGCGGGCAACCGAGCGAGCGTGCGTGGGCGCGGAGGCTACGCCCACCTTGGGGGCTTTAGCGACGGTTTTATCTATCACTAAACACCCCTCATTTATTGTTTTGAAGTTGTAATGTCCATTTTGCCCCCACTCCTTGCAACTATAAAAGGAGACCCCCTCCATACGAAATTTTCATCCCTTCTTTCTCCTCTCTACCCTCCAAAGCTCAAGGGAAGCTTGTCCCAAACCCGGGATGCTTCTCGCGAGATAAAGTCCAATTTTCGTACCCCTTCGGAAGTGGATCCCATGACGATGACGGCGTGCTGCTTCGTTCCTATTCTTCTGCTTCATCCTTCTTCGTCCCGCTTCGTTCTCCTTCATCCAAGCGTCGTCCCGTCCGGCTCGTCCTACAAGCAACCGTCGAGGAGGATTTCTCTCTCCCTATTCTTTTTACCGCTATCTAGTATAGATTTACTACTTTCTAGATTAATCTACTCATCCTCCAAGCGACCGTCGAGGAGGACATTTCTCCCTCCATTCTTTTAATGCTTTCTAGAGTAAATTTATCGCTTTCTAGAGTAATTATTTTATGCTTTCCAGTTGTAATGAACAATCTCTTCAATGCAAAAATTCCTTGTTTATTCTACATCTCATTTTGATTTCTCTGTGTAATATTCTCTTTCTCTCTTACTCTCTCTCTCTCTTCTATTTATTTTAAATAATTAGATAGTTCTAAATTGAATTATTCTGTAACAAATAAAAAGAAATGCGTAGTTTTTAAATCAAACGTCCGCCTCCTTGTGTTCGACTCGAAATTTTAATTTCGGTATAAATTTTATTTGTTGAACATGAATTCTTCGCTTTCGAACTACAACAACAGGTTTTCCAAAACCATACACGTAAGCGTAGCGATTCGCGAAAAATAACGTTCAACAATCACCGAATTTCCACACCTTACCATCCCCAGATGAATGGACAAGTTGAGATCTCCAATCGAGAGATCAAGAACATTCTGCAGAAAACAGTTAGGCCTGATAGTAAGGACTAGACTCAAAAGCTTGAGGATGCTCTTTGGGCCTACCGTACGACGTATAAAACGCCCATCAACATGTCTCCATTCTGTTTGGTGTATGGAAAGACATGCCATCTACTCGTAGAGATTGAACACAGGGCATTCTAGGTGATCAAACAATGCAATTTAGATACGAATTTAGCTGGGAAGACCAGGAAACTCCAACTATCTTAGTTGGAGGAACTTAGAAATGATGCATATGAGAATGCCAAGATCTACAAGGCTTGGACCAAAGCTCTACATGATCAACTTTGAGCCAAACCAGAAGGTCTGGTTATTCGATCCTAAATTTAAGCTCTTTCCTGGAAAACTTAGATCTAAATAGAATGGCGCATTCAAAATTGGCTAGATTTTTTTAAATGGAGCTGTTCAGATTTTTAACCGAAAGACGAGTAACACATTTAAGGTCAACAGTCAACGTCTGAAGCCTGTTATTGACCATATTCTTTCAGAGCCCGTCTCAGACACAGTTGCTCTAACCATTCTGTGACTTCTTTGGCTGGACTTTGCCTAGCTAACGACATTAAACTCAGCAGTTGTACATATGACACAAACTTGATACGAGCTTCATATTCAGGTGACATCTTTCATATTCTACCCTTTCTTTCATGTCTCTTTTTCAATGTGGACATTGCATCAGCTAGACATAGGGGGGTGGATTCATTTTTGAATCATTTGGTCAGCTTTGTGAAATTCAAGTAAATTGTTTTTCTCTTCTTATTTATATAAAAAAAAAAGAATCAAAATTAGAAGGAATAGTTGGACATTAGGACTTTTCAATCTTAGGAAAATTTACATTAGTATCTGAACACAAAGATCCTTCAGGTCTTTAGACTTATCAACCCGCCCTTTGATTTGAGGGAATTTTGAGTCTTAAGCATCTAAACACTATCTTGTCACTGACTCATTGTTCGACGATTCTAACGGAAATTGGGTAGCTGATGAACCTTCTAGGGTGATATGGCTGACAAGTTGTCGTGGGTAACAACCCATAGGTAGATTCTCTAGAGCCCAGTCACTGGACCTTTCTCTTTTTGCTGCCTTTAGATAAATCTTGGACTAGGAAAGCCACCTACTTAAGAAAAAAAAAGAAATCAAAAAGAAAAGGAGAAAAGAAAAAAAGAAATAAGCCACACTTCGCCGCACGAGTCTGGCTGGCAAGTTGTCGGTGGTAACAGCTCATCGACTGGTTGTCCAAAACTAAGTTCAATAAATGCACTGAAAATTCCCAAAACACTTAGGAAGAAGCGGAGAAGTAGAATAAACCGAGGAGATATACATTAGATTCATCGTTGTGTTGACGTCGTAAAAAAATAAAAGTAGGGAGAAAGCTACCGGTTGTAAAGACACTCCTTTAGGCACAATTCTTTTTTAGGTCACCTAGAGGCGTAGAAATCTGAAGTTCATTTTAATTGCTGATCAATGAGTCTATCACATTCACAATAAGATGCTTAAAACTTAGGGTTCTCATCAAATCTTGGGTGATTTGAATGGCTGTAGAAAGCCACTCTTAAACCTTAAAACTTGAAAATAAAAAAAAATTAGAAAAGAGAAAAAAGAGAAAAGGAAAATTTTCTTTGAATAAGGCGAGGGCTTGAGGCAATCTTCATTTTGGTAGATACTCGGGTACTATTGTGTCTTTGAAAGTTCAGATCCTAAGTAGACATTTTCTTAATGATTGAAAATAACTCATGCCCAAATAGCCCAACCTGATTCTTTTATAAATAGCATATAGTTTTTGCTAGGGACTAGCAAAAGATAGGCATGGGGGTATGATGTAAACACGTTTACACTACTTACGATGTCTATTTATTCATGTTCTTAAGCATAGGATTGCATTGCATGCTATAAATATTGCATAACATGCATCATCTTGCATTTAGAGTAGTTTGAATAAAATGGAGGTTAATTGTCTCCTTTTATGTTCATGGACAAGGCAAACTTTTCATCAGGCCTCGGATCAAAGATCCAACCATACAGATGTGATCAGGGCGACGATTGGAGTTCAACGATTCCAAGATCGCCTTAATCAGACATCTGTAGCATTAGATAGTGATCGGGGAACCATAGAAGATCAAGGGCCAAGATGGTGTAAATCTGCACTTCAAACAACAAATCCGATTGCACGAATGGATTCCGATCGACGATCGCAGCCTAACAGCAAGAAAATCGACTCAATTCGACAACCATGGCACCATCTACATCATCTAGAAGATGGACGGCCAAGATGGTGCCACGTGATGCCATCTCAACCGTCCAACCAGCCCTCAAGACCACCGCTGCCTCTCCAAAGAAGATCCACCTTGCAATCTGGGCCGTTGGATCTTGATCCAATGGCTGTGGATGTGCATGCTTGATTTCATCCACGTGACTATTTGGATGGCGTAGCACAGCAGGTGAGCACCTTATCGCTAGGCACTAGCACAGGTTCGATTCACAACGAGCGAGCGAGTGGCACGGGTGAGCTTCAGATTGTGATCGAACGACTTTGCACGCCCGATAGAGCCCACGTGCTATTGCACACGCGGCGGAGACGCGCTTCGTACGCGGGTAGGCACGTGCTTAGGAGGCGGGTGTAGCATAATCTAAGCTATCCGATCTCTCGATCGGACGGCTGAGAATGGCTGGATGTGCCCGTGCGTTGAGCGCGTGGGCAAGCGAGCGGGCGCGCGCGTGTCGTGCACTACGCCCATGTTCAGACCTTTAGTGACGGTTTTATCAGTCACTAAAGGGCCTGAATTAATGTTTTGAGAGTTATAATGACCAAATTGCCCCCACTCCATGCAACTATAAAAGGAGACCCCCTCCACATGAAATTCTCATCCCTTCTCTTCTCTACCTCTCTAAAACTCAAGAGAAGCTTGTCCCACACCCGAAATGCTCCTCGCGAGATAAAGTCAAATTTTTTTCCCCCATTCGGAAGCGGATCCTGCGACGACGATGACGTGCTACCCCATTCCTATTCTTTTGCTACATCCTCCTTCGTCCTGCTCCATCCTCCTTCATCCAAGCGTCGTCCCGTCTGGCTCGTCCTCCAAGCGATCGTCGAGGAGGATAACTTCTCTCTCCCATTCTTCTTTACAGCTTTCTGGTGTAGCTGATTTCCTACTTTCTAGTGTAATTCTTATTTGGTTTTATTGTATAAACGTTTTGAATTATTGAATGCATGTTTCCTCTCTCTCTCTCCCTTATTAGTATGATTGTTGTTACGGCTTCATTGTAATTACATCGCCTCACTTTTCAAGTGAAATTCTAAAAAAATATATAATTGAGAATATAGAACAATGTAGCCTCCCTGTGTTCAACCCAGAATTTCCATTTCGATATAAATTTTATTTATTGAACATGAGTTCTTCGCTTTCATACTATGACGATAGGTTTTCAAAACCAAACACGTTATCATAGCAACTCGACGTTCAACAAAAATTGTCATGGGTAACAACCCATTGGCCGGTTATCCGGAGCCCAGCTCACAAAAATGCATAATAATTCCCAAAACACCTAGAGAAGAAGCGGGGAAAGAGAATAAATTGAGGAGATATACACTGGGTTCCCCCTTGTGTTGACACCAAAAAAGGAAGTAGGGAGAAAGCTATTGTCTGAAAGGATAAACCTTTTGGCAAGGTCACCTAGGGTTGTAAAAGCCTGAAGTCCATTTTAATGGTCGCTTATTGAGTCTTTAACTCCTTTCACTAGATGCCTAGTACTTAGCGTCCTTTTCTAATCTTAGGCTGGTCAGGTAGCCGTAAAAGGTTATCCCGAAACTCTCAAACTCCAAAGGTCAGAAAAATTAGAAAAGAAGAAAAATAAAAAAAATATCTTCCCTTTTCAAATATGGCGAGGACTTAGGCTGTCTGCATTCTATTAGACACCTAGGTACTGTTGAGTTTTTGTAGTTTAGGACCTTAGTTGAAATTTCCTATTGTTAATAAATGACCTAGGCCTAAGAAATGGAGTCCTAATTCTATTTTTATACATAGCATGTAGTTTAATTTTGCTAGGGACTAGCAAAAGATAGGGATGAGGGCATGTAGATACATTCATTTAGGTTAAAATTCCTATTCATGCATTTTCCTAGGCTTAGATTTGCATTTCATGTTATAAACATTGCATAGCATGCATCATCCTGCATTTGGAGCAGTTGTATATTTTAGGTTAATTATGTCCTTTTTATGGCCAGAAGGGAAGGAGATTTATTTCAAGGCCATTGATGGATGATCCGACTGTACAGATATTATCAAGATGACGATCGGAGTCTTTGACTCAAAAAATGTCTAGATTGGAATCTTGTAGCATCATATGAAGTTCGAGGTAGATCAACGGCTTAGGGGGAAATGCGACATTGATCGCACGTGCTTCGAGAGTTTGAAAATCAAGGTTACAAGTAACCCGTCGTCGTTGTTGCAAATTGCTTGGTGAAATAAAATTTATGCTGAAACTCGAAAAGTGAATCCTGGGTTGAACACAGCGAGGCAAACGTTTGGTTTTATGAGATCCGTGCTTCACTTTCTTTTTTTTTATTTCATCTTTGTTTTTTCTATATTTTTTTGCTATTTTTAACAAGAGATTAGGTCGGTGAAAACTTTATCTACTTGCAAAAATATAAGACTGAGGAAGAGGGAGAGCAGGAGAGAAACAATCATCTATTCATCAAGAACTATTTGTTACAACTATGAAAGTAGGAAAACTACACTACGAAAGCATAAAAAGATAGAAAAAGGTGAGAGAAATCCCCCTCAATGGTTGCTTGGAGGACGACTCACTCTGGGGTCGCAAGGAAGAAGGTCATGAGGACAAGGAAGAAGAAGGATGGAGTCGGAGGACGGAGGATGGGGCAGGACGGCATCGCAGCGAGGACCTTCTTCCCGAAGGGCAATGAGAGGATGGCCACGGGATGATCCACGAATGGGGATGAGGGGAGGGAAAACTATTTGGTTTTACACTAAAGGAGCATCCCTGTCTTGGGACAAGCTCTCTATAGAGCCTTGGAGGTGGCGAGAGGAAGAAAGGAAGAGATAGTTTGGAATGGTGGTCGGTAGGTCATTTTATAGTGAAGGAGGAGAAACAAATTCGCATCTGGGTCATTACTGACGTCCATAGTCGCTGTAGCTGACGCTGAAGATCCACCCTTCAAATCCTCTTACTGGCATGCACAGACGATTAGTGATAGCTGGAAGCATCACTAAAGGCATGCGTCGCTGAAGATCCACTCCATTGGCACGTGCTTCGTTGGCGTGCGCATCACGTGCCCATGCTCCTCGCGCCGTGCGCACGTGTGCTGGCATGCGCTGCGCTGCTACTGCACGCAGCTGCAGTGTGCGTGGTGTGCTGCACGCTGCTGCAGTTGTGCACGTGCACAGTGGCTATGCACGGTGCGCTGCACGTGACTACGGTCGTGCACGTGCAATGTTGTTGCTGGCCAGCGTTGGGCATCTTGGATGGTTCCACATAGCACCGCCTTGCCTGTCCATTCTTGTTTCTTTTGTAGAGGGTGCCACACTGCTCAGATTGAGATGATTCCCATGCTGCTGGAATGTGATCGTTGCTCTGGATCCATCCGTATGGTCGGATTTTCCATCCAAAAATTGTATGGGTGTCGCATTGCCCCCTGGTCGTTGATCTTCCTCGAACTTCGTACGATGCTATGGTTCTCCGATCTAGACGATTTCTGAGGCATTAGACTCCAATCATCGTCTTGATCAGATCCATATGGTCCGATCATCCATCCGAGGCCTTGAAATAAGCCTTCTTCTCTCCTGACCATAAAAAGGACCTAATTAACCTAAAATGTATACAACTACTCTAAATGCAAAATAATGCATGTTATGCAATATTTGTAACATGAAATGCAAATCTAAGCCAAGGAACATGCATGAATAGACATTTTAGCCTAAATAGATGTGTCTATATCATACCCCATTGCCTATCTTTTGCTAGTCCCTAGCAAAATTAAACTACATGCTATGTATAAAATCAAAAGTATGATTAGATCACTTAGGCCTAAATCATTAATTAGTAATAGAAAATATCAACTAAGGCCCTCAACAATGAAAACTCAACAGTACCCAAGTGTTTGCAAAAATGCAAACCGCCCAAGTCCTTGCCTTATTTGAAAAAGGAAGATACATTCTTTTTATTTTTCTTCTTTTCTATTTCTTTTTGTACTTTTGGAGTTTGAGAGTTCCGGGATAACTTTTTTACAGCTTCTCGACCCGCCCATGACTCGTAAAGTACTCTAAGTGCAAAGCATCTTGTGAAAATTGTGAAAGACTCACTAAACGGCCGTTAAAATGGACTTCGGATTTCTACAACCCTAGGTGACCATGCTTAGAGGTTTATCTTTTTGATCGGTAGCTTTCTCCCTACTTTTATTTATGGGGTCAACACAACGGCAAACCCAGTGTATATCTACTCTGTTTATTCTACTTCGCCGCTTCATCCCTAAGTGTTTTGGGAATTATTGTGCATTTTCTTTGTGAGTTGGGTTTTGGACAACCGGCCAATGGCTTTTACCATCAGCAACTTTCCAGCTATACTCGTGTGGTGAAGTGTGATTTCATTTATTTTTTTATTTTCTCCTTTTTCTACTTTTTCTTTTTCTATATCTTCTTTTTTTTCTTTTAAGTAGGTGGCTTTCCTGATCTAAGATTTACCTAAAGGCAGTACAATGAAAATGGTCTTGTGACTGGGCTCTAGACAACTGGTCAATGCGCTGTTACCACCGAGAACTTGCCAGCCATACAACCCTAGATAGTTCATTAGCAGCCCAATTTTTGAAGAAACTGCCGAAAAGTGAGTCAGTGCAAAGTAAATGTGTGTAGATGCTTAGGCATAAAGTCTCCCCAAATCAGAGGGCAGGTTGATAAGTCGCGTACTTATCATCCTAAATTACTAGCTAAATTAAAAATGAATTTTAATTGGCGAGGACTCGAGACTAAGTCCACATTCGAGTGGACACCCGGGCTAATTAAGCACAAAGACCAGAAGAGTCTAAGTGTTTAGGTCCTCTCGTATCATTTCCTAAAGTTAATAACTTCCAAATGCCTAAGTTCTCTTCTCCTATTTTCTTTCTTTTTTTTTATCTTTTCAAATTTTCAAATTTTATTTCTTAATTTTTTAAGAAACTAAAAGAAATTCAACGGAGTTAACAAAATAATTTCAAGATTAAGTATCCACACCCCCATGCCTAAATGATGCAATATCCTCATTGTAAAAATAAAGACATGAAAAGGGCAGAGTAAATTAAATATCACCTGAGTGTCGTGAAAATCCAGTCAGCTCTGTAGAGAGGAGTGTATGCACACACGCTAAGTTTAATGCCTTCAGCTAGGCATAACAAACATACAAAGAAGAAATTGAGAATTCACAAGTGTGGGTCAAAATTAAAATAAAAATATTGATCCTAAAACCCGGTAGCAGAAGATGTCCACAGACGTGGACTAGATTATGGTGCTGACCCATGCCCCACGATCGAGTGGTTCTAAGGTTTTGGATGAAAATCACCCAGAATCGAAGGTTGGTGTGTTTAAGGGGTCGGGCCTATGATTTAGTGGTGTGCAACCCAAGAACAAAGTGTCAGACAACTGGCAAAGATGGTTTAATTGGTGCGATTGTCGACTTAACATCTAGCTCAAAAAAATAATCAGTTATTTTGAGCTTGGCTTGCACGTGAAAGATATCGTAGGGGTCCTGGTAGAAAGTAGGTGGTTTTAGGTCAATAGGAACCCTTTGATCCAAACTTGTTTTTCCCTCAAAATTAACCTCCCAAATTTTCATTTCAACATTCCTATCCTCCAATATCATGTGCTTATGTTCCGAGACCTCTAGCATACCATTCAACCCATAAGATTTACCCAAGTCCAGAAATTATGGCTGACTTAGAATTGACTTGGGTACAATGATTTCCTAGTAAAAATCAATCCCTTAGGGGTGTGGTTGAGGAATGGGGCTATTGATTGAATCTTCTAGTAAATGAGGATTCAAATCCTCCAAGTTAGCCTAATCAAATACAAATCTTCAATAATTTGGCTATCAAACAGTTCGTTAGATTCCTCAAGCCCATTTGTCTCACTACAATCATCTTACTTACGCTCAAGTGAGACTTCATTAAGAGGTTCTTTACCCTCAGAACTCCTCTTTAGATTATAAATGATTTACTCTACTTTTATCCAGTCAATCCAACCAGTTAGAAGGAGGGAATGTGGTGAAGGTTCTTCCTTTGGCTTGCGCCTCCGGTTCCTAGTGTACCCCCTAGGCATGGTCGTTTGATGCGACTCCCCTAGCAAGACATCAGATGGACCAACAGAAGCAGATTAATCGAAAAAAATCTCAGTCTGAGCCTCGAAGAGCGAATCAATCTTTAAGGCCAAGATCTACTCAGTTTTAATTAGGCTTGGGATGATTGTGCTCTTGGAATATAATGGGCCCTTTAGATGGGTTGTGCCCTTAATGATCAATTAAAATGTGTGTGCGTGCACAACCAGTGTTTGCAAACAAGGTTATTTGATAATGTGTCTTTTAGGGTTTAACCTTCTTTAGCAGCTTTTAGGGTTTAATCCTTGGTATATTCAATCAAGTTTAGGAGAACACTCCAAGTTTTGAAAGCACTGGTGTGGATATATTCCTTTACAAATCAGAAATAAAATGTGGAGTGCCTGGGTCAGTCGTAAAATTCAACCCTATGTGGCAAGCAACTTGATGAATCGCTTTTATCTTAGGTGGTGCGGCCGAAACAAATCAATCAATTGGCCTATTCACACCACAGATTAAGGCACACAATGTCTTAGCGAAGTCAGATTTCTACTCACTTATTTTTTTTGAGTTGAAGTGTACCGAGTCCACAGGTTAGATCCTGGTTAAGTGGTAGAATCAAAGTGGACTAGTGCGCCTTAAGTCGAGAGTTGTGGGTGTTAACGTGTGTCTCTTTCAGAAAATCCCACAATCGGATAACACTTTTTTTTTTATTTATTTTTATGTGGATGGCAGGGTGAGTGGAGGTGGCAAACATGCAACCAAATCTATCCTAGGGTTTACAAAAACCACCTAAGTTGATTTGGGTTTGAGTTATTAGGTTATGGAATGAAAACTAGGGTGGGGGTGGTGTAGGGGGCACCTATAGAACCTTCATCCGCACTTTTCTCTGATCTAACTACTTTGGCCCGCCATAGAAGAGTACCTGCAATCACAGTAAGATCAGAGAAAAAGTGAGATAAAGTTAGGTAAGGTGAAAAAAAACACGGGAAAAAAAAAACAATGTGCGTTGCCTACCTGGCAACAGCACCAAAATGATCGCACGTGTTTCACGAGTTTGAAAATTGGGGTTACAAGTAACCCATCACCGTAGTTGCAAAATGCGTGGCCAAATAAAATTTATACGGAAACTCGAAAAGTGAGTCCCAGGTCGAACACAGGGAGGCGAACGTTTGGTTTTATGAAATCCATGCTTCACTTTTTATTTGTTTATTTCATTTTTGTCTTTTCTAATTTTTTTTGGTATTTTTAACAAGCAAGAGATTAGGCCGATTGAAACTTTATCTACTTGCAAAAATATAAGAGAGTGAGGGAGATGGAAAGACGGAGAGAAAATAATCATCTATTCATTAAGAACTATTTGTTACAACTATGTAAGCAGGAAAACTACACTACGAAAGTTTAAAACGGTAGAAAGAGGTGACTGAAATCCCCCTCAACTGTTGCTTAGAGGTTGACTTGTTCTGATGTCGCCCGGAGGAAGGTGGTGAGGAGTGGGACGAAAGAGGACGGAGTCGGACTATGGAGGATGAGGCAGGATGGAGTCACAATGAGGAACTTCTTCCCGAAGGGCGATGAAAGGATAGTCACGAGATGCTCCACGAATGGTGATGAGGGGAGGGAAAGCTTTTTGGTTTTGCTCTAGAGGAGCATCCTAGGCTTGTGACTTGCTCTCTCTAGAGCCTTGGAGGTGGTGAGAGGACGAAAGGAAGAGATGGTTTGGAATGGTGGTGTGTAGGTCCTTTTATAGTGAAGAAGGAAGAACAAATTCGCATCTGGGTCATTACCGACATCCATAAACACCGTTGTAGCTGTCGCTGAAGATCCACCCTTCAAATCTAATTGCTAGCATGTGCAAGCCATAGTGACAGCAACAAGCGTCACTAAAGGCGTGTGTCACTGAAGATTCACTCCACTGGCGCACGAATCACGCACCCATGCTCCTCAGCTCGTCCTTGCGTGCGTGCACTGGCAAGCGCTACGCTACTGCTATGCATGGCTACGTTGTGTGCGGTGCGCTGTGCATGGCAGTGACTGTGTGCGTGTGCTGTGGCTGTGTGTGGTGCGCTGTGTGCGGCTGCGGCTGTGCACTTGGGCTGCTGCTGGCCGGTGTTGGGTGGCCTGGATGGCGCCACGTGGCGCCACTTGGGCCATCCATACTTCTTTCTTTTTTAGAGTGTGAAACGCTACTCAGATCGAGATGATTTCTGTGTTGCTGGACTGCAATCATCGTTTCGGATCCATCTGTGCGGTCGGATTTTCCATCCGAAACCTATATGGGTGTCGCATTGCCCCCTAACCACTGATCTTCCTCGAACTTCATACAATACTACAGTTCTCCGATCTAGATTATTTTAGAGGTGTTAGACTCCGATCATCTTCTTAATCAGATTCGTATGGTCCGATCATCCATCCAAGGCATTGAAATATGTCTTCTTCTCTCCTGACCATAAAAAAGACCTAATTAACCTAAAACATATACAACTACTCTAAATGCAAAATGATGCATGTTATGCAATATTTATAACATGAAATGAAAATCTAAGCCTAGGAACATGCATGAGTAGGCATTTTAACCTAAATAGATGTGTCTATATCAGACATCCATATGGGTTTCGGATGGAAAATCTAACTATATGGATGGATCCAGAGTGGCGATCGTAGTATAGCATCGCGAGAATCATCTCAATTTGAGCACTATGGCACCCTCTGCAACAGATAGAAGATGGACGACCTAGATGGTGCCATGAGGTGCCATCCAGGCAGCTCAACCTCAGCCAGTAGCAACTAGAAAGTGCCCCCTCATCATCTTCATGATCAATTCTCAGCCGTTGGATCTTCATCCAACGGCTAAGAGCTCTCCTCCACCCCGTGCCTTAAGACATCCGTGCGACCGTCTAGATGACTTGGCACAATGGTGGAGGTTTGACCTTTGAACAAAGGGGCACGGGTTCGAATCCCCGTAGCCACACTAATTGGCCAATTGAGCACACAGCTGCTCGTGCATGGGTGCAGTGCATGGCGCGCACAGCTCAGCACAGCCACGTGCACTCGTGCGCACAACATGGTGCCAGTATGTGAGAGTGCATGCGACAAGGAGTGCACAATGCGCGCGCCAGCAAGGTGTGGGCAACGGGGGTGCTATCTTCAGTGACAGTTGGGCGAGCCTTTACTGATGCATGTTGCTATCACTAATGGCCTGCGCTATGCATGCACCTGTAAAGGAATTGTAGGGCGTGGATCTTTAGCGACAGTTGGGTGGATCTTCAGCGACTAGTACAACCATCACTAATTACCCACAGACGATTTTGTCTCTCCTCCACTATAAACGGACCTATCCCTTCCATTCCAAAGCATCACTTCCTTTCTTCCTCTCACCACCTCCAAGGCTCTAGAGGGAGCTTGTCCCAAGCTCGGGATGCTCCTCTAGAGTAGAAAACAAACTTTTGTTCCCACCTCTCATCCCCCTTCGTGGACCATCCCGTGGCTGTCTTCTCACCTCCCTTCGGGAAGAAGATCGTCACCGCAACACCGTCCTGCCCCATCCTCTGTCCTTCGACTATGTCTTCCTTCATCCGCAACTTTTGATTCAGAAATATATGTGATTCTCTCTCTCTTATATTTTGCAAGTAGATTAGTTTGATAAGCAATTTTCGATCTAATCTCTTGCTTTCTAAAAAATTCCAAAAAAAAATATAAAAGATAAAAAATGACAAAAAAACAAATAATGTGAAGCGCAGATTTCATAAAGCCAAACATTCGCCTCCCCATGTTCGACCCAGGACTCACATTTCGAGTTTCGGTTATAAATTTTATCTGATAGTGAGTTTTGCAAACTACGACGATGGGTTCTTGAAACCTTGATTTCAACCATGCGAAACTCACCTAATCTGCAGGCTTGCATTTTTTTTGCTATAGGGCCCCTTTTTCCCGTCCTTTCGACTTCCTTCTAGTGTATGCTTGGAAGGAGGTCATTGAATCCTTGCTTTGAAGGACCTATAGACAATTCCTGGAGGTGGAGGTTTAGTTATAACCAAGCAGATCCCATGGCTGGTCAACAACCACCTCACCAACCCTTGAATCAGTAGGAGTAGATTCAGAGGTAGTTTGACCAATTGCAGTAGATGCAGCATTGGTTCCAACGAATGAATGGTCAGGGTGCTCGACCCTTGAAGGATTTTTATGATCCTTCTAATTATGTGGATCGTCTCGGCGTTGTGATCCCCACCGATGATGTTGAGATCAAGCCTCAAGTTTTGAGTTTAATTAAACACTTTCACGAGCTTGGCTCAGAGGACCCATTCCAACATTTAGAGGACCTGATCACACTGGTTCAGACCACCAAATTGTGGAATGTGGATGAAGAATAGATGCTCATGAGGCTTTTCCCCCTTTTGCTCAGGGATAAGGCTGCACATTGGTATTGTACAATTGGAGGATAGATTGGTACCTGGACAGCTTTGAAATCGGCCTTCCTGAAGAAATTCCTCCCAATTAGGCGAACAAATGCGTTGCGACGGGCAATTACCACTTTTGCCCAGCGGCCAGGGGAACCATTTCATGGGGCCTGGGAGCAATTCTAGGATCTGTTACGGAAGTGTCCACACCACGAGGTGGCTAAATGGTAACTTGTGCAGATTTTTTATCACAGGTTGAATGATCAACTCCGTAATCGTGTGGATGCTTCTTGCAGAGGCAATTTCCTTAGTAAAGATGCAGATAGCACATATGATTTATTTGAGGAAATGATAGAAAACACTTTAAACCATGCCTCCATGGAAACCTTCAAACAATCTCAACAAACTAGATCAAATGCCAATGATGTCCAAGATTCTCATACATTTGATATCGAATTGATCTAGAATAAATTAGATAAGGTGGATTTGGTTGCTAAATGAATGGAAGAGTGGATGTCCAGAAACTCTAATTTTTCTAGATCCACTCAATCCTAGGGCTCGGGATTCCATTCTTTGCAAGCTCCTACGAGACGGGAGTTTGTCAACGAACTGGAGTTGACTCGACCTTCGGGACAACTCTTCTTGGAACCTTATGTGTTCCAAACTGTGGCCTTTGATCCCAGTTTTTCTGATCCTTCTTCATCCTCATCTTATGAGGTTGTTCATGTTGTACAAGAGAATGTTAGGTCAAACACTTACTCGAATTCCAACAATCCTGGTTGGAAAAATCACACTAACTACTCTTAGAAAGATCAGGGGCAGTGATGATATCGGATCTCGTCGTAGAAAGGGTTCGAGTTCGATTTATGAGAAATTCATTGATCAGATAAAATTTATAACCAAACTAGAAAGCTAAGTCCTAGGTTGAACACGGGGAGGCGAACGTTTGGTTTTTAAAAAATATGCGTGTTTACTTTTATGTATTTTTGTCAACTTTGTCTTTTCAAATTTTTTGGTAGTTTTAGTAAGGAAGAGATTAGGTTAATGAATTCTTACCTAAATAATCAAGTTGCAAATTATAAGAGAGAGAGAGAGAAACAATCACATATATTTCTACTGCAAATGTTTCCTACAACTAAGAAAGTGGGAAAGATTACACAACAAAGCAAAAAGAAAGATATAGGTGAGAGAATCACCCTCAATGGTTGCTTTGAGGATGAGTTGCTCTGTCGTTGCCTAGAGGAAGGTTGTGAGGAGTAGGATGAATGAGCACAGAGCTGGAGGATGGAGGGTGGACTAGGATGATGATGTGGCGAGGATCTTCTTCCCAAAGGGAGGTGAGAGGATAGCCGTGGGATGCTCCGCGAAGGGGGTGAGGTGAGGGAAAAATATTTTATTCTACTCTATAGGAGCATCCTGGGCTTGGGACAAGCTCTCTCTAGAGCATTGGAAGTGGTGAGAGGAAAAAAGGAAGAGATGGTGAAGAATGGAGGGGGTAGGTCCTTTCACAATGGAAGGAAAAGGAGGAATTTGTCCATAGGGCATTAGTGACAGCTGCAATCGTTGCTGAAGATTCGTGCCAATCGTCACCCCCGCAGGCACGCGCATCACGCTCCTATCCCCCTCAGGCCATGTCATGCGCATGCGCTGTGTGCGGCTGTGCTGGGCGTGGTGCCCTTGTGCTTGCACGCAACTGGGTGTTGTGCCTGTGTGCATGCACGTGGCTATGTCCAATTGGACAATTGGGGGGGCCGTGGGGATTCGAACCCATGCCCCTCCCTTGGAGGCCAACATCCCAACCAATGTGCTGTGGCTAGGGATTGTCACAAGGAGAAGTTCTTGAGACAACAGCATGGAGTCTTCCTAACCAATGGATGATGATCCAATGGTTAGGATTCGAAGGTGAAGATGATGAGGGGGCACCAGTAGTCACTGATGGCCGATGTTGGGCGACTAAGATCGAACCATGTCGCACCATCTGGGCCATCCATCTTCTTTTTGTTGCAGAGGGTGCCACGATGATTGGATCTAGGTGATTTCGATGCTATCGGACTACGATTGTCGCTCCGAATCCATCCATATGGTCGGATTTTTAATCTGAAGCCCGTAAGGATGTCGCATTGCCCCCTTGGCCTTTGATTTTCCTTGGACCACATAAGGTGCTCTGGGATTCCCATCTCAATGATTTCGGAGGTGCTAGACTCCAATCGCCATCCTAATCTGATCCGTATGGCCATATCATCCATCTCAGGCCTTGAAATAAATCTCCTTTTGATGTAGACACATCTATTTAGGTTAAAATGTCTATGCATGCAAGTTCCTAGGCTTAGATTTGCATTTCATATTATAAATATTGCATAGCATGCATCATTCTGCATTTAGAGTAGTTGTGTATATTTTAGGTTAATTACATCTTTTTTATGGCCAGGAGGGAAGGAGATTTATTTCAACGCCTCGGATGGCCGATCTGACGATATGGAGCTAATCAGGATGATGATCGGAGTCTAACGCCTCCAAAATCATCTAGATCAGAATCCCATAGCATCAGATGGAGTCCAAGGAAGATCAACGGATAGGGGGCAATGCGACATCCATACGGGCTTAGGATGAAAAATCCGACCATACTAAAGGATCTGAAGCGCTGATTGCAGTCCGACAGCATGAAAATCAAATCGATCTGAGCACCATGGCACCCTCTGCATTAGAAAGAAGATGGATGGCCCAGATGGCAGCACGTGGTGCCATGCAGGCTGCCCAACATAGGCCAGTAGCAACTGGAAGACACCCCCTCATCACCTTCACCTCTATACCCAGCCGTCGGATCAAGATCTAAGGGCTGAGAAGATCTCTCCACTGCATGCCCATAAGACATCTTGGCATCACAAGAGGTTGCTTACTACATTGGTTGAAGTGTTGATCACCAAGAGAGGGGCGCAGGTTTGAGTCCCACGGATCCCCCAAATTAGTAATTGGAGGCACCAGCGGTGCACACAAGTGCACACAGCCACCCTCACTGCAGCTCCAATGTGCGAGCGCACTCTCATGCAATAAGGGGCACGTGATGCACGGGCTAGTAGGTGTGAGGGTTGGCATGGATCTTTAGCGACAGCTTGGGTGGACCTTTAGTGACGCTTACAGCAGTTACAAATTGCCTGTAGGGTCGACGACAGTTGCAGGTGTGAGCAGTGGGGGCACGATCTTTAGTGACAGCTGCAGGGGTCATTTGCGATGCTTACAGCTATCACTATAGTCCTCTACACGAATTTCTTCCTCTTCCCTCCACTATGAAAGGGCCCCTACACCTCCATTCTTCACCATCTCTACCCACTCTACTCCCACCAACTCCTAAACTCTATTAGCCTACCAAAGCTCCATTAGAGCTTTCTCTCAAGCCCCAAAGGCCTTTTATTAGTGTAATATTCCTATTTCCCAACAAATATTCATCCTTCATCCCACCACCTTCATAGGTTGCCTTCGAGCCATCCTCCCACCTCTATTCCAGTAGAAGATCACCTCTGTCTTCTCACCTCCATTCCAGAGCCTCGGTGAAGCATTCCTCTACGCGACATCCTCCTGCATCTCATCTTCGTCATCCCGCATCTCACCTTCTTCCAAGCTTCCACTAGGTGCCGTCGTCTCACCGAACAACAGATTCGGGAGATTTTATCCCACCCCTATAACTTTTATGCTTTCATAGATTATTGTAATAAAAATTTGTGTGATATATCATAGTTGTTTCACCTCTCTTGTGATCTATCTTGCTTGTCTCTTCTATAAAAACAAAAGAAAAAAAAAACAAAACCCCAAAAGACCAAAATGAAATTAAACGAAATGCGAATTTCAACCAAAGTAAACGTCAGCTCCCTGTGTTCGACCTGGACTACCTTGGAGTTTCGGTTATAAATTGTATTTGATAGACGCATTTTGTGAGCTATGATGACGGGTTCTCTAAGCCCCGATTTTAATTTGCGAAAGACGACTCATCATTTTGGCGCCATTGCCGAGGAGACAACAGAATTTACTTCCTTATTTTCTGTGCTTCTTTGCATTTACATATTATTAACCCCACTTGTCTCTGATCTACTGTCTTGCAGGTACCCTAGCATGGAGATCCAAGTGTGGTAGATCATAGTAAAATGTGAGTTGAGCAATTTATAGGTGCCCCCTACATTCCCCACCACTAGTTTTGTTTCGCTACATTTGTAACCAAGACATAATCTAGTTAGGTGTTTGCATAAACCCTAGGATAGAATTTGTTTGTCTTGTTTGCCACCTCCACTCATCTCACCTTCGCATATAAAAATAAAAAACACGACACTCATTGTGGGATTTTCTGAAAGAGACAGACATTAACACCCACAACTCTCAACTTAAGGTGCACCACTTCACTTCAACTCTACCACTTAACTAGAATCTAACCTGTGGTTCCAGTACACCCCAACTCAACACACCAATAAGGGAGTAGAAATCTGAATAGGTCAAACATTTTTGTGTGCCTTAACAAGTGGTGCAACAGGCCAATTGATTGAACTGTTTGGGCTGACCACTTAAGAAAAAGGTGATTCATCAGTAGTTTGGCATTTAGGGTTGATTCTTATGGTGGAACCAGGCACTCCACATTTTTTTCTTGATTTCTAAAGGAATACATCATCACTAGTGCTTGTAAAACCTGGAGTGTTCTACTGAACCCTAATTGAACCAACTTATGGATTAAACCCTAAAAGCTACTAAAATGAGTTAAACCCTAAAAGATACATCATCAAATAACCTTGTTTGCAAACCTTTGTTGTGCATGAACACACAATTGAATTGATCGTAAAGGGCTAGCCAATCTAAAGGGCCCATCACATTCCAAGAGCACACCAAAATAAAACTGAGTAGACGTTGGCCTTAAGGATTGATTCGCTCTTCGAGGCTTAAACAGAGATTTTTTTCGATTAATCTCCTTCTACTAGTCCATTTGATGTCTAGCTAGGGGAGTAGCATCAAACGACCACAGTTGGGGGGTACACTAGGAACCAGAGGTGCAAGCCAAAGGAAGAACCTTCTCCCCAACCCCTCCTTCGAACTAGTTGGATTGACCGAATAAAGTACACCAAATCAGTTATAATCTCAAGATTGGTTTTGGGAGTCTGTAGGTCTTTAGGCTAACCCACCTAAGGATAGGGTTGATTGCTTGTATTGCAGGGATCCTTTCTTTCTTCTGATTTCCCCTCCTATTCTACCATGAATTCTTCCACATCCTACACTCATTTCCATCCTTCCCTCCTACCACCACATATACCCAAGATGATTACTATAAATAACCTGACTCGACTTATAATTACCCATCCACTAGCCAAGATAACTTTGATTGGGGATACGATACCGAGCCTCAGTGTCCAGGGCCTAACCCTGGACAAGAAGACTATGGTTACTATCCTTCCCAGAGCTACAATAATTATAGATCTCCACCCTTTGATGACCGAACAAACCCGATCTATAATCAAGAAGGGTATGTTGATTATAATACTTACCCTCCCACGTATTTCGCTGAATATAGGTCACCACCATTCTTTGAACAACCTGAAACAACCTACTATCAGGGAGGGACCTGAGAACCTTGATATCTTGACTCCCCTAGATTTAACCTAAACCCACCCAAACTTGAACTGAACGATTCGTTTGAGGTGAACCAGGTCCAAGACAAGGTGTTGACTAACTTGAGGAACACCATCCAATCTTTAGAAGCTTAGCCAATACCATGCTCTTAAGCATTGGAGCCTATGATCAAAATGATTGATGAACTTAATAGTTCTCTATTAGATTTTCTCCAAAATGTTAAGGATAGAGGCCTGGGTGACTTTCTACTTGGCAAAATGTCGAGGTTGAGAATGAAATTTGTGGTTGCCCTAGTCCAATCTTAGGATGATTGATGGGAACACCATCATGAGCCATAACTAGTTCAATTCGATCAGATTAAGTCATTAAACACTCCTACATGAACACCAGAAGGGCATAATTAATTACAAACCCTTTTCAGAGAGATACAAGAAACCAGGGTTAAAACCATAATTTTATGATCACATCTTGAATGTAGAACAACAATGGGTTTTGTCTGGGGTTAGATAAAGGTCAAATGGTCATAAAAGTCTAACAAATTTGTTAGTACAATCAGAAATGGGTTTTCGCATGTTTTGAGAATTAAATGACATCTAAAACCCTAAAAATAGATTCTCTTAATTAAATGAGGTTTTGGTTATGATGAAATTTACCTAAACCCTCTAAAATTTGTAGAAAATATTCTCTATGGTTTGGTATGCTTGATTTGACCATCAGAACCCATCTTGCCCTAATTTGGATTTTTGCATAAATTACATAGTCAAACTATGTCAAAACCAAAATCAGACTTCACCATTTAATTCCTTAGGTCCTAATTAGGTTTGTACCAAAATTTGGGCCCAATCTGAGATCATATTAACCTAGTTTAGAATTTGGTCCTCTCTAACTCTTTTATCTCACACATATGCCCCTAACTTTTGAATCCTTTGCATTTCGATCCCTAACTTTATCATCATTTTCACAGAAAGGTTCTTGCCACCATGAAATCCTAATCCTACAAACTTCGGCGACTTTAAGATGGCAAGATCTTTGTGATTTCTTTATTAATCCCTCTGAAAATTGAAAGGAAAACTCATTAACTAATTGACTTCCAAATGAGCCCATCCAGGGATCCTAAATCTCCCTAGAATCCTAATGCGAACATTTTGGTTGAATGGGTATCCTATGCAGGAAAAGAGCTCTGAGTTTCTAAGCTTTCTTCCAAGATTGCAACTCCATCTAGAGCCCTATAGAAGGACCCCCGTGGCCTTACGCATCCTCTCAGCAAATTTTGGTAAGTCAACCACCTTAGATTCCCCTTCCTGGCCACCAAAACCCTTGCTCCGGTGACCCTCTTCGATCCTCCTCTGGCCGTCCAATGACCAAATTGGTCGACTCCCTCGTCACCTCTCTTCATCCTGACCATCCCCAGCCAAAGGGAAAGCATATCATTGCCTACTTCATCGCCGTCATCTTGCCGTCTTCTCCTCCGACGCTAGTTGACCAAAATCGGCAGCCTCTACATCTCTTTCACCTAGCTAAGTCCCTCTATCGCTCTCTCTCTCACAATATTTCTCTCTCCCACACTTACGACACACACACGACTGCCAATCACTCCCCTCGCACTTCATCTTCTTTACGGCCGGCGAAACTCCAGTGAGCCCACGCCATCACCACACCACATCAAACTTCATGCCACCAACTCCAAATGATCCACCACAACTCACCCTCTAAAAGCCCTAAAGAAATTTAGGGTTTAACACCCTCTAACTTCGTGTCGAACACACCCACCTTCCACCCACATTCTCCTCACTGTCATCCCTCCACACACACGTACACACCAAACCATGACCACGTTGCACTCACCGTGGTCCAGCAAACCTTCTAAGCATACTGAGTAGGGCATTTAGCCTATGTTCTTGGTATCAGGCTGTCGCTGGAGCTCCATCGCCACCGCCTCCATCTCCGACGTTACTCAAGCTTCTTCGGCCATGTTCTTCGCTAATTCCACCTATCTCTCTCTCTCACACTATTTCTCTCTCCCACACTTATGACACACACATGACCGCCAATCACTCCCCTCGCACTTCATCTTCTTCAGGGCTGGCGAAACTCTGGTGAGCCCACTCCATCACCACACTACATCAAACTTCATGCCACCAACTCCAAATGGTCCACCACAACTCACCCTCTAAAAGCCCTAAAGAAATTTAGGGTTTAACACCCTCTACCTTCGTGTCGAACACACCCACCTTCCGCCCTCATTCTCCTCACTATCATCCCTCCACACACACATACACACCAAACCACGGCCACGTTGCACTCGCCGTGGTCCGGCAAACCTTCTGAGCATATTGAGTAGGGCATTTAGCCTATGTTCTTCGTGTCAGGTTGTCGCTGGAGCTCCGTCGCCACAGCCTCCATCTCCGATGTCATTCAAGCTTCTTCGGCCATGTTCTTCGTGAATTCCAGGCCCAGGCGAGATGCAGTATCTCCAAGACCCATCCTATGTCCTCAATAGAAGACTGTAGCCACTCCTTCACCTCTAATTGGAGGCATTACCTCCTACAACTACACGTGAAGAAAGAGGAAGGGATATAGTCCCACCTCATTTGCTAACTGGTGCGCGAAACCACATTGGAGGATTTTCTACCACCGGATTATCACCTCAGCACACATAAGGGGTGACGTCTGCACAACACATGCGCATATGCACACTCTGGCCCACGCCCACGTCTTGCGGATCTGGGCTTGTTTTGTTTACCCAGATACACGGGTCTGATCTGGTTTGCCTAGTTCTAAGAGAGGAAGAAGAGAAAAAGAGAGAAGGGGGTGTTTTGCTCTGCCACCCTCCTCTGAACACTTATGATCTCCTATGGAGGCCTTTACCTCTGCTGTGCCTTCTCTGATGCTTAAGGAGGCAGAAGAAGAGAGAAAGAGAAGGAAGAAGAAGAGAAGAGGAAGGGTGCACTTAGTGTTCCAGCTGATCACTGAAGAGAGTGCACTGTGCACTCTTCCTACATGGAATTTTGATTGATTAGTGCAGTTGAAATATTTGATATAATTGTGAGGGGTAATTGGTGATTCAAATCACCATTTTACCCCATTCTTTTAGCACTATTTGACATAGGCCTTCATTTATATATCATTACTGCCTAACATTCTATTGCTCATATATTTGTTTGAATTGCAATTTTGAGAATCATTTAGCTAATTGCTCCCTATGTTCGACCTCAGACTTTCATTCGAGTATAAATTGTATTTGCTTTTTACGTTGATTCAATCTATGCTACAACGCATTGATTTGAAAATCTTATTCAGAGTGAATAACATTTTGGCGTCGTTGCTGGGGAGTAATGCACAACTTAGTTCTCTTGATTGCAATATCGTATTTGGTACTAACTAGCTCGATCTCTTGACTCTAGTCTATTTTAGGGATTCATTGGAGGAAGATCAGCCACACATCAGCCACTCCAAGGGTTGGTAAACTCCATCTAATTTTCCCTAAGCCCCTGATTTTGAGAGAAAAAATAAGATAAAAGTGGAAACAAATCAAGTAGGTTCAACTTGCATTCTATTCTTAGATTAATCATCAAGTTGCCTAATTTGATACATTCTATTTAGACATCCAAACCTTGATTTGTGTGCCAACTTAGGTTTTAAGGAATCAAGAGCTATCACCTCTTGCTTGAGCCCTAGGTACCACATTTTGATGAATTAAATTGGACAAATCCGAGCCAATTAGGGTTTCCAGTTTAGGGTTTCAGAGACACACTTGCTTAATCAAGAATTAACCTTCCCAAATAGTGTGTGCCTAAGCCTTGGTTGAATTGATCTATTTAGGCAAAACCTAAAATCAGTCTCTTAATCTCATTTGAACATTAAAAGAGGGACCTAAATTTCTCAAAGGACAAAACAGGTGAAGTTGACCCACCTTATTGAGTTAACCAATCTTCAAATTAGGTCACCTTACACAAAAACATCTTAAAGTTCAAGTGAAATCATAAGCACCTTTGCTCTTAACTTAAAACTGGTAGACCTAATAGGTTAAGTCCCCGATCTGGTCTACCTGGATCCTCAGTGACAAGATAGGTTAGGTGGGGTAAACCCTATAACTCGTGTAGGTGCTCTACCGTGCAGGGGTCTTTGCAGGACTCTCCCTCTCTGGCTACCCAGGTAATTCTCAGGTGGACGGCTTTCTGACTAAGGGGTATCATCCGCCTTGAATCTTTATAGTCATCCACAATTTTTGGGTGTCTTGATTGGGTCCATCACCTACTATCCCTTATCTACTCCATCGATGCATGTTCATGAGGAGGTCCTTAAGACCATCTTGAGGCCTTCATTAGCTATTCACTCTCGCCGAGGTCGAGCCTTGACTTCCGTGTTTGTACAGCAACCTAATCAGATTGACATATCCTCTGATTTATAACCTACTTCCCCCTTATCAACTATGGATCACCAAGAAAATCAACCTAACATTGAGATACAATTCCATGATTTCCAAAATCGAATCAATGCCATCATCGTCCCACTGCTGCATCCTCAATTGCGAGATCACTATATCTTGCAGCAATGGAGATCGAACCCCGAATCAACATTCCCATGGGCGGGCCCGAGGTGGATCTCATGCCTAGTAGGCTTCATATGACCCCAAAATTTCATGGCTTGAACTCCGAGGATCCTTTCTAGCACATCAAAAACCTAAAACATCTGGCCGACACTTTTAGGGTAGATGTACAGAATCGGAATGGATTACTCTTGAAACTCTTCTCATTCTCTCTGGCTAAAAAGGCCCCTCACTGGTTCCAAACTCAACCACACACGATCAACATGTGGGAAGAACTTCAAACTACCTTGCTGCAAAAATTCTACCCCATTGGTCGTACAAATATGATGCGGCACTAAATCACGCACTTCACCTAAGGTGCGAGAGAGACTCTACATGAGGCATGGGATCATTTTTTAGATCTCATGCTTAAGTGCCCCCATCATGGAGTTCTGAAGTGGGAGCAAGTCCAATCCTTTTAGCACGGACTCTGTGAAGATATCAAGCTCTTTGCCAATGCAACCTGTGGTGGTAGCATCATAGGTCAACAAGAGGACACGATTTGGGAAATTCTCGAGAACATGTGTAAGAACTCCCTGAACAATGAGTCATCGGGTCGGTAAGACCGAACGTCCACCCGCGTAATGATAAATAGTCAAGGGGTACATGAATCCCGAGGCCTTTCCACATTCGTTGATTTGAAGTTGGTAACCAGTCAATTGCACAAGGTCTCCATTATCGAGAAAAAGGTGGATGACATCACTCGTCATCTACACAAATCCACCTCTGCACCTTAAAGCACATATGTGCACCAGCACACGAGAAGGGAGGCTACACACAGCATCTACCACTCCTCGAGGATGGATACATATCCACCCTCCTCAGATTATGGCTTGGGAGGCAACTCCAGGTCAGCCCACCTCAGTTGCAGGAACTCTGAATCCTCATACCCTGATTATCTCGAAGCTCCTTAGACCTACGATGATCTCCATGCCATCCAGAATAATCCTTTCTCCAATACTTACAACCCTGGATGGCGTAATCATCCTAACTTTTCGTGGTTGGGAAATAACCTGAATCCAAGACCTCAATTTCAACCCTGACCACAGGCTTCGCATCCTTATCAGCCCACCCAACCAAGGCTCACTCAAAATTTCCAATCTAGACCACCTAAGGAAGATCATACATCTTTGATTCTTTAAACCTTAGTTGACATGCAGAAACAACACAAAGAAGAAATTACTGCACTTTGCAATCAAATGCCCAGCAGGCAAGTTCTCACCAGCTTGGCACATTTCCTTCCCAACCTCTGCCCAATCCTAACAACATGTTGACTCACAAACACGTTGTAAACCAAATCCAAGGTGAACATCTTATACCCAACCTGGTCCAACAACTCATACCTACGTATTTTCTCCATCCACCTCAGCTGAGCCAAAACACGCCATGACTTACCCAACCCTACCCCCATAGCAATAGCAAGGTCTAACTTTTCCCCTTCCACCTCCCCACCAAGATTGTGCTATGGTCATTGTTATGACAGAATAGAGACCCATCCCTAAAGATAGCCAATCCATTCGCCTATCCCAGGTCATATCTCACCTCCACACTGAAGGATTGTCAGAAATTGATTTAACGGGACCTTTGAGGAATGCACAAGTCACGATTCCACTACTTGACATCCTCACTCTCAACCCAACTGCACCAGACTTACCTAGAAAAGAGATGGAAGAACAAACACTAGGAAAGGTAGTACTATCTGGAGATATAAGTGCCATAATCCAAAACAGTCTACCTCCTAAGAAATCTGATCTAGGTACCCTGCTAATTCCTTGAAATATCGGTGATACAAACTTCAAGTGGGTTGTACTAGACCTAAGCACTTCAGTAAACCTTATCCCTACCACCATTTTCAAAAAATTATGGATCGGACTGCTAAAACCCATGCATGTTACTTTGCAACTAGCTGACCGAACCCTGATCACACCAATTGGGATGGTAGAGGATGTGGTAATTAAAGTTAAGGATTTCAGCTACCTAATAGATTTTCTAATTCTTGACATGGAGACACCACAATAAGTACAGGATATGCCCGTGATTTTGGGAAGACCATTCTTAGCCACTGCAAGAGCAATAATCAATTGTGAATCAAGACATATGACAATTGCCTCCGGAGATCAACATGCAGAGATTAATATTTTTGAGGTAACAAAAGTAAAATGCTTAATAGAACAACTAGGTTTTGTACAGGATCTCATGACCATACCATTAGTAGAAAACCTCGAACCTAAATTGGAAACCTTTCACATCTTAGATGATGATCTAGTTGAGCATAATGACATGAGCACAATGGAGGCTTTCACATTTGAACTTGAGGATATACCTAGGAATGTCTGGAAACATGGTGACAAACCAAATTTAGAGTCCATGGATACGGAAACATTTCATTTTGAGGATCTCTTAGAATCTGGCTTGGCAGATACTAACAGTGGGCTCCACCCATAATATGAATCCTTTACAGAATTTGAGCTACGTAATCCAAGAGGCACCTTTCAAACATTCACTTTTGACTGGGAGGAGAATTGTAGTAAAGATTCACTAGAAGACATGAGTTATGAGTCATTTCTTGAGGAGACAATCCCACATTTGCTAGAAGACAATCATGTTGACTCACTGAGGATTTGTCTATTAGGTCACAGAGCATGAGAGGAACCACACATCAGGGATATACTAACTTGACCCATTTCTATTCAACCTTGGAATCACCACAATCCTACTACAGAATCCCGTGATCACATACCTTCCAACTATTTCCTCTGTAGAAACTTATGAAAGA
The DNA here is from genome assembly GCA_037157565.1 of Thalassia testudinum. Lineage (NCBI taxonomy): Eukaryota > Viridiplantae > Streptophyta > Magnoliopsida > Alismatales > Hydrocharitaceae > Thalassia > Thalassia testudinum. The sequence continues at coordinate 20,770,018 of JAZHRO010000063.1, forward strand.
TCATCCAGAAATGAATCAGCTTGACTTATATCTAGGAAATTATGGAATGACTCTCCACCGTGCTTTGATACTTATCTGTGGCCATCTAATTCTCATCCATCACGATCATATCATTCATGTAGTCAATCCATTCTCTCTGAGACTATTGCACCTGGCTGATGGAGTTAAACTCAACGCTTAACGAGAGGCAACCCATCATCTTTTTGAATAAAAAAAAAGAACCTGAAACCCCTCTTGACACATCCTGTGTTGAACTCATATTGCACTTTATGGTTCACCCATTAGAATAGCCAACTCCACCTCTGGTAGTACCCGTACCAGAGCTTGAAATCATCCACGACAGTCTTGCCGACCCGTCCACCCACCTAAATCTATACTAATGTACGATCCAAGCTGAACTCGAACACACCTAATTTACAATGAGGACATTGCAAATCGTAGGCATGGGGTGTAATCAAAGTGCAAACCACTGTAAGAATCACTTCACAAGAAAGGGTTTCATAAAAAAAAATTAATTAATTAATTAATTAAGAAAAAAAAAATGGAGAAGGAAGGAAATTTTGAAAGATCAAAATTGCATGTCATTTTTTAGGAGGAAAAAGAGGAGGTGATATAGAGGTAAAAAAGGAGCAACAGTTTGAAACAAAAAGAGATAGTCATTAGTAAAAGATTAGGGAATCTACCTAGCTCTAGACCAAATCAAAAGAAAAAATAAAAGACAAAAGATGCTAAGAGACAAAAGAGATTAATATGAACGCTGATCTTAGGCCTCTTGGGCTTGTGTTTAGCCTTAAAAATTCAAGTATTCATTAAGATCTGGATAGTCCTCAAGAGGTTGGGGAAAATGCAAAACTTAAGTAATAAGTCTAAATCTTAAGGATTATTCGACCTCGTTAACTGACCACTGGTTTATGGGACTCGATAACCTAAGCACCCTAATCCACACACAGTCTGGTTCAGTGCACTTAATTATAAAAATCATGCAAAAGCGTTAATTCTTTTCTGAAAAAGCTACCTAGATTAGGAGCGGTGATCAACACAAGTTCATTTGGAAGAGTTCACGACGCGGAGAAGTGGAAAATTCCCCTCAAAGATGTGCAATAACAAGCCGTCTCCTCAGTGCCTATCTTCTTGGATATCTAAATATCCTACTGGGCCATGTAAGCACCTTGTGCTAGTTCAGATGACATGGGTAGCATTATCATGAAATGTTGATTGGCAAGGTTTGGATTTAGGTACAGAATGCCATGGGAAGTACTATCCCGAAATCTTGAAAGCCAGGGTTCTGGGGGTTACCATGGGTGGTGCTATCTCAAAGCATTGATTACCAGGGACCCTGCGAGGATTGATGGTGGGAGCTAGGAATCCGATATTGACCATGTTGTAAAGCCAATCTAAAGCTAGAAATAAAGAAAGAAAAGAGAGAGAACTCTCCAAAAAAAAAAATCTTCTATCTCTCTCTTACAAAAACACACTGCAAACTGAACCAAGACTAAACATGTTAGAAGCATGGGTACTTTAACTACGGAGTTCAACGAACCTAAGGTTAGTTCTGTGGGCCTTAGAAACCTTCGTAGCAGACTGAGGCTAGTTAGGTCGGGATCTTGGTTGGTACTTGAGTGCCTCTAGGCCTACTAATGGCATTCTGACCTAATCAACAAAAGAAAGCACACAGTAGAAATCTGAGAAAGAAAAGGCGTCGTCTAGAATTTAAGTTAATTCCATGAGATTTTGCTAAGGGACTAGCAAAAGCTAGCCAAGGGGTTATGACGGGAACACCATCATGAGCCATAACTAGCTCAATTTGATCTGATTAAGTCATCAAATGCTCCTATATGACCACTAGAAGGCCATAATTCAATGCAAATCCTTTCAGAGAGATACAAGAAACCTGGGTTAAAATTGTAATTTTACCATCACATCTCAAATGCAAAACAACCACAGGTTTTCTCAAGGGTTAGATAAATGTCAAATGGTCATGAAAGTCTAACAAGTGGGTTAGTACAATTAAAAATGGATTTTTTCTTGTTTTGAGAATTAAATGATATCTAAAACCCTATAAACAAACCTGCTTAATTAACTAAGATTTTGGTTAGGATAAAATACACCTAAACCATTTAAAATTCATATAAAAATATTCTTTAAGGTTTGGCATGCTTGATTTGACCATCAGAACTCGTCTTGACCTAAAAGAGAACCATAGGCAGACTATTACCCTACTTTGGGTTTTTGCATAAATTACACATGCAAAGTTTGTCAAAATCAAAATTCAACTTCACCATTGAATTCCTTAGGTCAAAATTAGATTTGTACCAAAACTTCGTCCCAATCTGAGATCATATTAACCTAGTCTTTAATTTGGTCCTTTCTCATTTATCTCGCACATATGGCCCTAACTTTTGAATCCTTCGCATTTTGGTCATTAACTTTATCGTTGTTCTCATAGAAAGGTCCCTACCTCCTTGAAATCCCAATCCTGCAAACTCTGGCGACCTTAAGATGGCAAGATCTTTGTGATTTCTTGATGAATCCCTCTCAAAATTGAAAGGGAAAGTCAAGTAATTACCTTCCAAATGAGCCCATCTAGGGATCCTGAATCTCCCTAGAATCCTAATGTGAATATTTTCATTGAATGGGTTCCTACGGCACTGAAGTGCTTGGAGTTTCTAAGCATGTTTCCAAGTTCGAAACTTCATCTCGAGCCCTATAAAAGGACCCTCGTGGCCTTGCATATCCTCTCAGCAAGTTTTGGTGAGTAAACCACCTTAAATTCTCCTTCCCTGGCCACCAAAACCCTTGCTCCGGTGACCCTCTTCGATCCTCCTCCTCCATCCATCCAACGACCAAATTAGTTGGCTCCCTCGACTCCTCTCTTCATCGCGACCCTCCCCAGGCAAAGGGATGGCGTGTCTTCGCCTACTTCATCGTTGCTACCTTGCCGTCTTCTCCTCCTCCGGCACTGGTCGACCAAAATCAACTGCCTTCCCCTCTCTTTCACCTAGCTAAGTCCCTCTATCGCACTCTATCTTACTCTATTTCTCTCTCCCACACTTACAAAACAAGCACGACCGCCAACCACTCCCCCCGCAATTCATCTTCTTCACGACCGGGGGAACCCTGGTGAGCTCGCGCCATCGCCACACCATATCAAACTGCACACCACCAACTCCAAATGATCCACCATGACTTACCATCCAAAAATCCCTAAAGATATTTAGGGTTTAATACCCTCTACCTTGCTGTCCAACACACCTACCTTCCGCCCTCATTCTCCTCACTGTCATCCCTCTACACACATGTACACACCAAACCACAGCCACTATTGCACTCGTTGTGGTCTGGCGAACCTTCTGAGCATACTGATTAGGGTATTCAGCTCGTGTTCTTGGTTTTAGGTTGCCGCTAGAGCTCTGTCGCCGTCGCCTCCATCTCCGACCTCATTCAAGCTTCCTCGGCCATGTTCTTTGCCAATTCCATGCCAGGCGACGTGCAGTATCTCCAGGACCCATTCTAGGTCCTCAATAGAAGACCGCAGCCACTCCACCTCCAATTGGAGGCATTACCTCCTATAGCTGCATGCGAAGAAAGAGGTAAGGATATAGTCCCACCTTATTTGTTGATGGGTGTGCGAAGGTGCATAAGAGAATTTTCTGCCACCAGCTTATCGTCTCAGTATGCACAGGGGGTAAGGTCCCCACACCACACGCGCATATGCACGCCCTCGCCTGCGCTCATGCCTCGCTGGTCTGGGCTCGGTCTGTTTACTCGGATACTCAGTTCTGATATGGTTTGCTTGGTTCTAAGAGAGGAAGAAGAGAAAGATAGAGGAGAGGGGAGGTTTTGCTCTACCACCCTCCTCTCTACACTTGCGATCTCTAAGGAGGCCTATGCCTCTACTGGCGTTGTTGAGCCTTGCTTTGTGCCTTCTTTGAAGCTTAAGGAGGCAGAAGAAGAGAGAAAGAGATGGAAGAAGAAGAGAAGAGGAAGGGTGCACTTAGAGTCCCAGGTGATCTCTGAAGAGAGTGCACTATGCATTCATCCTACGTGGAATTTAGATTGATTAGTACTGTAGAAATATTTGATGTAATTGTGAGGGGTAATTGGTGATTCAAATCACCATTTTACCCCATTCTTTTTGCACTATTTGACATATGCATTAATTTATATATTATTATTGCTTGGAATTCTATTGCTCAGATATTTGTTTGGATTGCAATTTTGAGAATCATTTGGCTAATTGCTCCCTATGTTCAACTTAAGATTTTCATTCGAGTATAAATTGTAGTTTTTCACCCTGATTCAATCTATACTACAATCATTGATTTTAAAATCCAATTCAAAGCGAATAGCAATGATTCTCAAGATGAATCCCCTTCAGGGGAGTCAATGTTTGAACCTGCTCAGGCGCCTATTGGGGGGTGTACATATGCTAAGACCGAGGATGACCATGTTGGGCTAGGGCAACCCATTGAGGATGAACTAAGTTTCTCACTCGAGATCCCTAAGTCAGGGAATGATGAAAAATATCTCTCCATGGACCATGAAATTACTTATGATTTTGAGATATATATAAATGAGTATCATGAATTCGATGATTCTGAGGGTGGGGAATCTCTTAGTGAAGTATCATTGGAGCTTAAGGAGAATGATTTTAGTGAGATTAATGGGCTCAAGGAGTAAGATGAACCATTTGATATCCCAATTATTGCAGATTATGATCATGCTGGGGCTAACTTGGATGATCTGAATCCTGATGATTCAATCAGTAGCCCCATTGCTCAACTACTCCCTGAAAATTTGAATTATGATATTTTTGAGATCACCAGACCCAAGTCAATCCTAATTCAGCCACAATTATTGGACTTGGGTATTTTAGATGGGATGTACAATGATCTGGAGGTCCCAAAAAGATTGATTTTAGAGGATAGGAAGTTGGAAATAGAAATCTAGGAAGATACTTTAGAGGGGACTACGATTTCAGATCTAAGGGTTCCTGTTGACCTAAAACCACGTACTTTTTACCAGGACCCATACAATACCTTTGATGTGCGACCCAAGCTTGGAATAACTGATTATTTTTCTGAGCTAAATGTTAAGTGGACATCTGAACCTAGTGAACCAAATCTACCTTTTGTCAAACACTTTAGTCTTAGGTTGCACACCACCAAACTATAGGCCCAGCCCCGTAAGCACAATAATCTTCGATTTTAGGTGATTTTCATCCAGAACCATAGAACAACTTGATTCTGGGGCATGGGTCTGCACCACAACTTGGTCCACATCTGTGGACATCTTCTGTTAGCAAGTTTGATGACCAATATTTTTATTTTGACTCTGACCCGTACTTGTGAATTCTCAAATTCTTCTTTGTATGTATATTATGCCTAGTTGAAGGCATTAAAATTGAGCACGTGTGTATATTCCACATTCTCTATGGAGCTGACTGGATTATCACAAAATTCAGGTGATATTCTGTTATTCCGCTCTTTTCATGTCTTTGTTTTTACACTGAGGTCATTACATCATTTAGGCATGGGGGGTGAATACTTAATCCTGAAATTGTTTTGTTAGCTCTGTTGAATTTCTTTTATTTTCCTAAAAAAAATTGAAAATTCTAAACGATAAAAGACAGAAAAAAATAGATTCAGGAGAAGAGAACATAGGCTTTTAGAGCTTTATGAAATGATAAGACCTGAACACTTAGACTCTTCAGGTGTTTGGGCATAATTAGCTTGGGTGTCCACTCGAATGTGGAGTCCTCGTCAAGTAATTTTACTTTAATTTGGTGAATAAGTTAGGATGATAAGTATACGACTTATCAACCTGCCCTCTGATTTGAGGGGATTTTAAGTCTAAGCATTTACACACTATTTGCACTGACTCCCTTTCCGGCAATTTTTATGGAAATTGGGTAGGTAATGAATTGTCTAGGGTGGTATGGCTGGTAAGTTATCATGGGTAATAGCTCACCGGCCGATTGTCCAGAGCCCAGCGACATGACCATTCTCTTCGTACTACCTTTAGGTAAATATTAGATCAGGGAAGCCATCTACTTAGGAAAAAAAAAAATGAAAAAAAAAATGTACCCAAAAAGAAAAAAAAATGTAAAGAGGAGAAAATAAAAAGGTAAAAAAAATAAAACCACACTTTATTGCATGAGTATGGCTAGCAAGTTGCTCTAAGTAATAGCCCATTGGCCGATTGTCCAGATCCTAGCATACAAAAATGCACAAATAATTCGCAAAACACTTAGGGAAGAAGTGGGGAAGTAGGGTAAACTGGGGAGATATATACTGGGTTTGCCCTTGTGTTGACCCTGTAAAAAAGAAAATAAAAAATGCAGGGATAAAGCTATCAATCAGAAAGATAAACCTCTAGGTAAAAATCTTTAAGGTCACCTAGGGTCATAGAAGCCTAAAATCAGTTTTAACAGCCACCTAGCGAGTCTATCACGCTTTCACAAGATGCTCAGCACTTAGAGTCCTTTTCGAGTCTTAAGCGGGTCGGGTAGCCATAAAAGTTATCCTGAAACTCACAAACTCCAAAAGTACAAAAAAATTAGAAAAGAAGAAAATTAAAAAAATGTGTATCTTCCCTTTACAAATATGGCGAGGACTTTGGCAATCTCCAGCCTAGCAGACACCTGGGTACTATTGAGTTATCATAGTTTAGGAACTTAGTTGAAAATTTCTATTGTCAATAAATGACTTAGGCCTAAGCAATCTAATTCTAATTCTATTTTTATACATTGCATGTAGCTTAATTTTGTTAGGGACTAGCAAAAGATAGGCGTGGTGGTATGATGTCGACACATCTATTTAGGTTAATATGCCTATTCATGCATGTTCCTAGTCTTAGATTTGCATTTTATATTATAAATATTGCATAGCATGCATCATTCTACATTTAGTGTAGTTATTTATACTTTAGGTTAATTACGTTCTTTTTATAGCAAAGAGGGAAGGAGACTTATTTGAGGGCCTCGGATGGACGATCTGACCGTAGGAGCTGATAAAGATGATGATCAGACTCTAACGCCTCCAAAATAATCTGGATCGAAATTCTGTACCATCATATGGAGTCTGAGGAAGATCAACAGCCAAGGGGGCAATACGACATCCATACGGGCTTTGGATGAAATATTCGACCATATGGATGGATCCGAAGCAACGATAGCCGTTCGACAATGTGGAAATCAAATCGATTCGAGCACCATGGCACCCTCTGCAACAGAAAGAAGATGGATTGCCAAGATGGTGCCATGTGGCATCATCCAAGCCATCCAACACCGGCCAGCCGCTACTGGAAGGTGCCCCCTGATCACCTTCACCTTCATTCCCAGCCTTTGGATCAAGATCCAACGATTGAGAAGATCTCTCCACCGCATGCTCGTAAGACATCTTGGCGTCACAAGAGCCAGCTTGTCGCGTTGGTTGGAGCGTTGATCGCCAAGATAAGGGCATAGGTTTGAGACCCATGGACACCCCAAATCAGCAATTAGAGGCATCGGTTGCACGCACAAGTGTGCACAGCCACCCGTAATGCAGCAAGCATGCACGCGCACAGCCACCGGCACCGCAGCACCAGCGCGTGCGTGCGCATAACAAGGGTAGTGTGATGCATGGGTTAGCCGGGGTGAGGTTGGCACGGATCTGCAGCGACAGCCTGGGTAGACCTTTAGTGACGCTTACAACTATCACCAATTACTTGTAAGCACGAGGACAGCTATAGGCATGAGCGGTGAGGGTGCGATCTTCAATGACAGTCGCGGGAGTCTTTAGTGACACGTGCAGCTGTCACTATAGCCCTCTACATGAATTTCTTCCTCTTCTGTCCACTATAAAAGGACCCCTGCAGCTCCATTCTTCACCATCTCTACCTACTCTACTCCCACCTACTGCTAAGCTCTAGTAGCCTACCAAAGCTCCATTAAAGCTTACTTTCATGCTCCAAAACCCTCCTATTAGTGTAATATTCCTATTTCCCACCAAATATTCATCCTTCATCCCACCACCTTCATAGGTTGCCTTGGAGTCGTCCTCCCACCTCCATTCTAGCAGAAGATTGCCTCTGTCTCCTCACCTTCATTCCAAAGCCTTGGTGAAACATTCCTCTACCCGACGTCGTCCTGCATCTCACCTCCTTCATCCAAGCTTCCTCCAGGCGCCATCGTCTCACCGAACAGCCGATTCAGGAGATTTTCTTACCCCTATCTATTTCATGCTTTCATAGATTATTGTAATAACCATTTGCGTGATATATCATAATTGTTTCATGTCTCTTATGATCTATCTTGCTTACTTCTTTTATAAAAATAAAAGAAAAAAATAGCAAAACCCCAAAACACCAAGAAGAAACAAAACGAAACGTGGATTTCAACCAAAGTAAACATCGCCTCCCTTGTTCGACCCAGGACTCCCTTGGAGTTTCGGTTATAAATTGTATTCGATAGATACATTTTTCTAGCTACGATGATGGGTTCTCCAAACCCCAATTTTAATTCGTGAAACATGACTCGTCACCTTCCCTCCTATCCATAAAAAGGATGTAATTAAACTAAAATATACACAACTACTCTAATTGCAGGATGATGCATGCTATGTAATATTTATAGCATGAAATGCAAATCTAAGACTAGGAAAATGCATGAATAGGCATTTTATCATCAAAAATTGTGTCTACATCATACCCCCATGCCCATCTTTTGCTAGTCCCTAGCAAAATTAAACTATATGTTAAGTATAAAAATAAAATTATGATTTGATTGCTTTGGCCTAAGTTGTTTATTAACATTGGAAAATTTCAACCAAGGTCCTAAACTACGTAAACTCAATAGTACCTGGGTGTCTGCTAGAATGCAGATCACCCAAGTCTACATCTTATTTGAAAAGGGAACATACATTTTTTTTGTTTTTCTTCTTTTCTAATTTTTTTTTGGACTTTTGGAGTTTGAGAGTTTCAAGATAACATTTTACGGCTACCCGACCTGCCCAAGACTCAAAAAGGACTCTAAGTGCTAAGCATCTTGTGAAAGGGTGATAGACTCACTAGGTAGCCGTTAAAACGAACTTCAAGTTTATACGACCCTAGGTGATCTTAAGAGTTTTTGCCTAAATGTTTATCTTTCCGAATGGTAGCTTTCTCCCGACTTAAAATTTTTTATGGGGTCAAAATAAGGGTGAGCCTAGTGTATAGCTCCCCAGTTTATTCTACTTCCCTAATTCTTCCCTATGTATTTTGGGAATTATTGTGCATTTTTGTGAGTTGGGCTCTGGACAGTTACCCAATGGGCTATTACCCACGATAACTTGCCAGCCATACTCATGCAAGGAAGTGTGGTTTTATTTCTTTTTAGTTTCTCCTTTTTCCTTTTTCTTTCTTTTTATTCTAAGTATTTACTTTTTCTCTTTTTTTCTAAGTAGGTGGCTTCCCTGATCTAAGATTTACCTAAAAGAAGTAGAATAAGTATGGTCATGTAGCTAAGCTCTGGACAACCAGCCAATGGGTTGTTACCCACGATAACTTGCCAGCCATACTAACCTAGACAGTTCATTAGCTACCCAATTTCAATAAAAATCATCGAAAAGTGAGTTAGAACAAACAGTGTGTACATGCTTAGACTTGAAGTCCCCTCAAATCAGAGGGCAAGTTGATAAGTCGCGTACTTATCATCCTAATTTATTCACTAAATTAAGGTAAAATTACGTGGTGAGGACTCGAGACTAAGTCCACATTCGAGTGGACTCCTGGGCTAATTACTCCCGAAGACTTGAAGAGTCTAAGTGTTTAGGTCCTAAAGCATGATTTCCTAAAGTTAATAACTTCCAAAAGCCTAAGTTCTCTTCTCTTAATTTCCATTTTTTTTTAAGAAAAAAAAGATGAAAGAATTCCATAGAGTTAACAAAATGATTTCAAGAATTAGTATCGATCCACCCATGCCTAAATGATGCAATGTCCTCATTGTAAAAATAGACAAGAAAAGGGTGGAGTAAACAGAATATCACTTGAACTTCATGAAAATCTGGTCAGCTCTACAGGGAAAAGAGAATATACACATGCACTAAGTTTAATGCCTTTAGCTAGGCATAAAATACATACAAGGAAGAAATTGAGAATTCACAAGTGCAGGTTAGAATCAAAATCAAAAGATTAATCCTCAGACCCATCAGCAGAAGACGTCCATAGATGTGGACCAAGTTGTGGTGTAGACCCATGCCCCAGTGTCGACTGGTTCTAAGATTCTAGATGAAAATTACCTAGAACTGAAGATTATTATGCTTACAGGGTCGAGCCTGTGGTTTGGTGGTGTGCAACACAAGACTAAAGTGTCACACAAAAGGTAGATTTGATTTACAAAGTTCAGATGCCCACTTAAAATTTAGCTCAGAAAGATTGTCAATAATTCTGAGCTTAGGTTTCACGTGAAAGATATCACAAGGGACCTAGTAGAAAGTAGGTGGTTTCAGGTCAACGGGAACCCTTAGGTCCAAAATAGTAGTTCCATCAAAATTAACCTCCCAGATTTTCATTTCCACATTTCTATCCTCTGACATCAAGTGTTCGAGTTTCGAGACCTTTAGCATATCATTCATCCCAAATGATTTACCCAAGTCTAGAAAATGTGGATGAATCAAAATTGACTTGGGTACAACAATCACAAAAATATGATCATTCATCTCTTTAGGGCGTGGTTGAAGGTTAGGGCTACTGATTGGATCATCTATTATATTAGGATCAGTATCCTCCATGTCAGCCCCAATAGGATCACAATCTTCAATAATTGGGCTATCAAATGGTTCATCTTGCGCCTCGAGCCCATTAGTCTCACTAAAATCATTCTCCTTAAGCTCAAGTGAGACTTCACTAAGGGATTCCTCACCGTCTGATCAAAGAATTCATGATCCTCATTTATATATGTCTCAAAATCATATGTCATGTCATGGTCCATGGAGACAAACATTTCATCATTCCTTGGCTGTGGGATATCTGGTGAGAAACTCGATTCATCCTCAATGGGTTTCTCTAGCCCAACTTGGTCATCCCCGGTCTTAGAACATGTGTCCCCCCCGACAAGTGCTTGAACAGGTTTAGACATTGGCTCTCCTAAAGGAGGTTCATCTTGAGAATCATCACAAGATTGGACGAGGGCAACCACAAATTTCATCCTCAACCTCAACAATTTGCCCAGTAGAAACTCACCCAAGTCCCTATCCTGAGCTTGTTGGAGCAAATCTAATAAAGAGCTATTCTGCTCATCAATCATTTTTATTATAGCCTCCAATGCTTCAGTGCTTGGTGTTGGCTGAGCTTCTAAAGATTGGATGGTGTTCCTCAGGTTAGCCAACACCCTGTCTTGGACCTAGTTCACCTGAATCGAATGGTTCAGTTTAGGATTGGGTGGGTATGGGTTCAATCTAGGGTAGTCAGATATTGAGGTTCTCGGGTCCCTCCCTGATAGTAAGTTGTTTCGAGTTGGTCAAAGATTAGAGGTGACCTATGTTTAGCATAATTCTAGGGAGGGTAGGTGTTATAGTCAACATATCCTTCATGATTGTAGATCAAGTTAGGTTGATCATCAAAGGGTGGAGATCTATAATCATTATAGCTCTCAGAAGGATAGTAATCATAGTCTTGTTGTCGAGGGCTAGGCCCTGGACACTGAGGTCAGGATTCATATCACCAATCAAAGTTATCCCGACTAGGAGTTGGGTAATCATAAGTCAAGTCAGGATAATAATCATCTTGAGGATACGTGTTGGTAGGAGGGTAAAATTAGAATTGTATGAAAGATGTGGAAGGATAGATTGTGGAGTAGGAGAGAAAATAGAAGAGAGAAAGGTGTCCTACAATACAAGCAATCAACCCTATCCTTAGGTGGGTTAGCCAAAAGACCTACAGACTCTCAGGACCCATCTTGAGATTATGCCTGATTTGGTCTACTTTTATTCGATCAATCCAACCGGTTAGAAGGAGGGGCTTGGGAGAAGGCTTTTAATTTGTCTTGTGCTTGCAGTTCCTATTGTACCCCCCAATCGCAATCATTTTATGGTACTCCCCTAGCTAGACATCATATGGACCAGTAGGAGATTAATGGAAAAAAAATCGCAATCTAATCCCCGAAGAGTGAATCAATCCTTAAGGTGAATGTCTACTCAATTTTAATTAGGCTTCAGATGATTGTGCTCTTGGAATGTGATGGGCCCTTTAACAGGGTTGTGCCCTTAATGATTGAATCAAATGTGTGTGTGTGCACAACTAGGGTTTGCAAACAAGGTTATTTGATGATGTGTCTTTTAGGGTTTAACCTTGTTTAGTACCTTTTAGGGTTTAATCTTAGGTGTATTCAATCAAGTTCAGGGGAACACTCCAAACTTTGAATAAAATGTGGGGTGCCTAGTTAAGTCTTAGAAATCAACCCTAAGTGGCAAGCTGGTTGATGAATCAATTTTAATTTTAGTGGTGTGGCCAAAATAGCTCAATCAATTGGCCTATTGCACCACTTAGTTAAGGAACACAAAAAGTCTTAACCTAGGCAAATTTTCTACTCACTTATTGGTGTGTTGAGTTAGGGTTTACCGAATCCACAGGTCAGATTTCGATTAAGTGGTAAAATCGATGTGAATGGTGCGCCTTAAGTCGAGAGTTGTGGGTGTTTAATGTGTGTCACTTTCAGTAAATCTGACAAGTGAAGAGTTTTTTTTTTAGCATATATGAGGGGATGAGATGGGTGGTGGTGGAAAAGAAAAAACCAAATCTATCCTAGGGTTTATAGAAAGCACCTAAGTTGATTTGGGTTTGAGTTATTAGTGTGGTGAAATGAAATATAGGGTGGGGGTGGTGGGGGAAAACTTACAAATGTCTCTACCAGCACTTTACTCCAATCTACCATCTTCGGTTCCTTGACCAGGTTCCTGCAAGACAATAAACGAAGAAGAAAGATAAGTTAGAAAAATATGTAAGTAATGCAGGAAAATGCGAAATGACCAAATAGCGTTCCCTCCCTAACAACGACGGCAAAATGATGATGTCGGATCTCGTCGCAAAAAGGGTTAAGGTTTGGAAAACCAATTGTCATAGTTTGATTACGGAGAAAATCTGTTGATTAGAGAAATTTTATAATAGAAACTCGAATGCTGAGTCTCAGGTGGAACACGACGAGGCGAACGTTTGGTCCTTAAAAAAAAATACGCATTTCATTTTTATTTATTTTTTTTCATTTTTGCCATTTCTAATTTTTTACTATTTTTCCTAAGCAAAATATTAGGTCGATGAATTCTTATCTAACTAATCTACTTGCAAAATATAAGAGAGACAGAAACAATCACATATATTTCTAAAGCAAATGTTTTCTACAACTAAGAAAGCAGGAAAGATTACACTACAAAACAAAAAGAAAGACATAGGTTGGAGAATCCCCCTGGACGGTTGCTTAGAGGATGACTCACCCCGAGGTCACCAGGAGGAACGTGGTGAGGAGCAGGACGAATGAGGACGGAGCTAGAGGACGGAGGGCGGGGTAGGACGACATCGCGGCAAGGATCTTCTTCCCAAAGGGCTGTAAGAGGATGGCTGCGGGATGCTCCACGAAAAGGGATGAGGGGATGGAAAAATATTTGATTCTACTCTAGACGAGCATCGCGAACTTGGGACAAGCTCTCTCAAGAGTGTTGGAGGTGGTGAGAGGAAGAAAGGAATAGATGGTGAAGAATGGAGGGGGTAGGTCCTTTTATAGTGGAAGAAAGAAGAGGAATTCGTGCATAGACAACTGCAATCCTAACTAGAGATCCACCCAACTGTCGCTGAAGATCTACGCCAACCCTTGACCTCACTGGCTTTCGTATCACATGCTCGCACCCCTCTTGCCATGTCGCACACGTGCACCTCAATGTGTTGCGCTACACTACGTGTGGCTGTGTGCTGTGCCCTTGTTCGTGCGGGCGGTTGTGTCCAATTGGCGAATTGGGGGGGCCGTGGGGATTCGAACCCGCGCCCCTTCCTTGGAGGCCAACATCCCAACCAATGTGTTGTGGCCAAGGATTGTCACAAGGAGAACTTCTTGAGGCCGTAGCATGGAGGCTTCCTAACCATTGGATGATGATCCAACAGTTAGGATTCGAAGGTGAAGATGATGAGGGGGTGCCAGTAGTGATTTATGGCCGATGTCGGGTGGAAGAGATGGTTCCACGTGGCACCATCTGGACTGTCCATCTTCTTTCTATTGCAGAGGGTGCCATGGTGCTTGGATTGAAGTGATTTCCACACTATCGAACTGCGATCATATCTCTGGATCCGTCCATATGGTTGGATTTTCCATCTGAAGCTCATAAGGATGTCGCATTGCCCCTGGCCCGTTGATCTTCCTTGGACCACATAAGGAGCTACGAGATTCTGACCTCAACGATTTTGGAGGCACTAGATTCCAATTGTCATCCTAATAAGATCCATATGGTCAAATCATCCATTTGAGGCCCTAAAATAAATCTCCGTCCCTCCTCGCTATAAAAAAGACATAATAAACCTAAAATATACACAACTACTCTAAATGCAGGATGATGCATTCTATGCAATATTTATAACAAGAAATGCAAATCTAAGACTAGGAACATGTATGAATAGGCATTTTATCCTCAATAATTGTGTCTACATCAGGCAACAGACCCAATATCAATCCAACAATTACGTACCGTCAAAACTAACGGGTCAGGGTCATGTATATAATCAATTACCCCCGAATTAGGTTAATCAGTCGATGTGGAATGCTCAACAACCAGCCGAGCAGGTCAATTTAAACTTGAAGATGATAGAAATGCAAGGGTCAATGCTCCAGCTCATGCAACAAATGAAAACTTCGCTGGACACCTTGCAATCTAGACTTAGTATAAACAACCGACAATCCGGATCTCTACCATCACAACCTGGACCAAATCAAAGGAATGTGCAGAATTGAGGTGCTGGGCCTCAGGGGTTTGGTAATGGTGGGGAGCTGCATGCTCAAACTCATGCTATCTATCAGGCTACCCCAGTCCCTCCCAGAGCGAACCAAGTTTGCACCATAATCATTCGGGAGCCTCCTGTTTTGCCCAACCCTCCCTAAGGCACTAACCAACAGCATTTTGCCACTACAAATACCATCACCTTGAGGAGTGGTAGAAGAGACAAGGGACCCACCCAACCCCATGTCAACACCATTAGGCCCTATGTAAGAATTCTAGACTCCCAACTAAGAATGTGATCAACAAAACATCAGAGTCTAATTTGGGAGTATGTTGTTACTGTATGGGCAAACAAAAAAAGTCAGAGTAGAAATTAGAGGAAAGAATGTCCTTACTTCAGGCTTTCAAATTCAGAATCATTTTACTTCTCATGGCTACCGGATCAATTCTTGCCTACGCCAAAGGATTATTGGATTCATATAAAGAAAAGCGTAGAGCGGAATTTGAAAATAATAGGAGAGTAGTCTTGTCTGATAACACAAGCACACTAATCTTAAACAAGCTACCACCTAAGAAGCAGGACCCGGGAGCCCTGCTGATTTCCTACACAATAGGAAACATTACTTCTGACCGGGTGCTCCTTGGCTTGGGTGCTTCCATTAATGTGATCCCCACCTCACTGCAGATGGAACTGGATCTAGGCTACCTGAAACACACTGACATAACCTTGCAGTTAGTTGATCGATCCATTACAAAACCAAGGGGTCTTTGGGAGTATGTTTTACTCAAGGTTAATCATTTCCATTACCTTGCTGTTTTCATGGTCCTAGACATGGAAGCACCAAAATAGCTCAACCACACCCTGATTATTTTGGGAAGGCCTTTCTTGGATATTGCCACGGCAAGGATTGATTGTGAATCGGGAAATATAGAAATGGCCTCTGGGAATAAAATAAATCGATTTAATATTTTTGAGGTCTCAAAGAAGGATAAAATTAAGTGTGGTTTGATGTTGGAGCTTGGCAAAATAGAGAAGACAGTGGCCATACATACTTTAGACAACCTTTTAATGGATAACTCAACCCAAACTCAGAAAGAAAATCACACTATTGCAGAGATAATTAAGGACAATGAAGTCATACAACCAACTATGGCAACCTGAGATGAGGAAGATATTTATGAAATTGGAAATTTGTTGGATGATTCACATTATCAAGTTAAAACCCAACAATGTCCTCATCCTGAATTTTTAGAGTTTGATGTTCAACTTTTGGGTGGGAATCATAAGGATCAGGATTGTCAAATTAAGCACCCTAATTGTGAGGATGAAATTGAACTTTAGGGAGAAACTCTTGTAACGTAAGGTATTTCTAAGTACCCACAAACACCTAACACATGACAAAACCCTCATCGTCCTTGTTCACCCAACCATTACACAATTTCTATATCCACCCACTCCTCTGTACTGAATCAATAAAACTCCTTTTGGAGACCATTTGGTCTCTCCCTGCACCACCAGCTTTTCACTTTCATTGATCATCTCTTTGGCAAGCCCATTTTCACTCTTCGGGGCCCATATCTAGGGGCCTAGAAATTGCGTTATTGCAACCTCAATGATAGTTATCTTTCATTGAGGACATCACCTAGCTATAGGCACTAAACCTAGCATGTGTAAAACTATTTCGAGCTGACTGGAATCTCACAGAAATCTGGTGCTATTCTTCAATTCTACCCTCCTTTATGCTTTTATTTTAACAATGAGGACATTGCATTACCTAAGCATGAGGGGGTGGATATTTTGTGAAATGATTATTTTCTTAGCCTATAATAGTAAGTTGTTGTCTTGCTATTTATTTAAAAAAAAAAACTAGAATCAGGAGAAGAGAACCTAGTCATTAGGAGTTGCGATCTTTAGGAATTGATACTTTAAGACCTGAACACTTAGACTCTTCAGATCTTCAGGCTTAATCAGCTCAGGTGTCTACTATAATGTGGACTTAGTCTTGAGTCCTCACTAAGTAATTTTACTTTAATTTGGTGAATAAATTGGGGTGATAAGTTCGCGACTTATCAACCTGCCCTCTGATTTGAGGGGTTTTTAAGTCTAAACATCTATACACTATTTGCACTGAGTCACTTTTTGATGGTTTTTACGGAAATTGGGTAGCTAATGAATCGTCTAGGGTGGAATGGTTGGCAAGTTGTCATGGGAAACTAGCCATTGGCCGATTCTCCAAAGCTGAGCTGCATGACCACACTTATTCTACTACTTCTAGGTAAATCTTCGATCAGGGAAATGACCTACTTAGAAAAAGAAAAAAAAATGATACTCAAAAATAAAAAGAAAAAAAATAAAAAGAAGAAAATTGGAAAAAAGGAGAAAATTAAAAAATAAAACCACACTTTACCGCATGAGTATGGCTGGCAAGTTGCCATGGGTAATAGCCCATTAGCTGGTTGTCGAGAGCCCAGCTCACGAAAATGCACAATAATTTCCAAAACACTTAGGGAAGAAGCGGGGAAGTAGAATAAACTAGGGAGATATACACTGGGTTCGCCCTTGTGTTGACCCCATAAAAAAATAAAATAGGGTGAAAGCCACCATTCGAAAAGATAAACTGTTGGGTAGAAACTCTTAAGGTCACCTAGGGTCATAGAAACTCGAAGTCCATTTTAACGGCCGCCTAGTGAGTCATTCACTCTTTTCGCAAGATGCTTTGCACTTAGAGTCCTTTTCGAGTTTTCGGTGGCTCGGGTAGCCATAAAAGTTAACCCAAAACTTTCAAACGCCAAAAGTCCAAAAAAAAAATTAGAAAAGAAGAAAAAGCACAAAATGTATCTTCCCTTTTCAAATAAGGCGAAGACTTGGGGCAGTATGCATTCTAGTAGACACCCAGGCACTATCGAGTTTTTGTAACCTGGTCTTGGGTTGAAGTTTTCCAATGCAACAAACAAATCTCGCCTAAGTAATCAAACCCTAATTCTACTTTTATACATACCATTTAGGTTAATTTTGCTAGGGACTAGCAAAAAGAAAGTAGGGAGGTATGATAAACATGCATGAATTCATGATAAAATGATTATTTATGATAGTTCCTAGGCCTAGCATTACATTTCATAGTATAAATATTGCTTAACATTCATTGCATTACATTTAGGATAGGTTCTGTATTACGCACATTAATTCCAACACTTTACATGGCCAAGAGGCAGTGTGACATCTTTATGGGCTTCGGATGAAGAATCCAATTGTACGGATGGATCCGGAGCAGTGATCGGAGTTCGTCAGAGCAAAAATCACCCTGACTAGAGCTTCGTAGCATCCTCTACAAGAAGATGATGGATGGCCCAGATGGCACCACATGGTGCCATCAGGCTACCCTACACGAGCGGCAACCTCCCTAGCTTCACACAAGGAGTGATCCCAGCCGTTGGATCTCAATCCAACAGTAGAGAAGTGCTCTTCATCACCCAACCTCAAGCATCTCAAGGAAGAATTGATCTCGATCGTTGCATCTTCATCCAATGGTCGAGGAGCGAGGCCGCACCTCATCTCCACGCAACCAAGCAGCTCCTTGGCCAAACGGTAACGCGTCTGCTCTGCAAATGAGAGGCATGGGTTTGAGCCTCGATCCTTTGCACCCGCTCAAGCATCAGCTAAATTGGACTACTCGATCTTGATCAAGCAGTTGAGATGACTCACATGCAATCAGATGTTGGACGATGACATGCAATTGCACCCCAAGGCAGATGCAAGCCATCTGGAGCAGTTATTTGAGTCGACTGGGTGAGCTATCTGTCATCTGATCGTCGTAATCGTGTGATGAGCACAATTCAAATCAATGAAGGCACGATCTTCGGGTGCCTCCCAACCATTCAATGAAGAATCCGACAGCTGCCATGGCAGATGCCATCGAGTGCGACATTCAAACACCAATAGTGCATGCTTCCTCCTAGCGATCTCAGCCATCCACAGTTGATCCAATGGTTGAAGCTCTTCGTACACTATGCTAACTGCAGCTGCACCTCCTCATGCTAGCAGAGGCGCATGAATGTTTGGCAACACCCTCGGTGGGTCTTCAACGATGTTTTAAATGTCGTTGAAGGCCCATGCATGCAAAACACCTCCCTTCCACCACTCTATAAACTCCATGACCCCTTCCCTTCCAAAGCATCTCTACCTACTCTACTTCCACCTACTCCTAAGCTCTAGAAGTCAATCAAAGCTCCCTTAGAGCTCTTTCCCAAGCTCCAAAAGCCTCCTATTCGTGTAATCTCCTATACCCCACCAAATATTCTTCCTCCATGTCACCACCTTTGTAGGAAGACTTGGAGCCATCCTCCCACCTCCATTCTTGTAGAGGATCACCTCCACCTCCTCATCCCCATTCCAAAGCCTTGGTGAAGCATTCCTCTACCTGGTGTCCTCCTGCATCTCATCCCTATCATCCAGCAACTCACCTCCTTTTTCCAAGCTATTGACAAGTGCTGTTGTGTCACCAAATAGCCGATTTGGGAGATTTCTTCTCACCCCTATCTCTTTTATATTTTCACATATTGTAATTGATGACTGTGTGATAGTATGATACATCCATTTGTTCTCTCCTATTTGTGAAGTTATCTTGCTTGGCTCTTTATTACAAAATCAAAAGAAAAAATAACAAAACCCTAAAACACCAAAAAGAAACACTATGAAGCATGGATTTCAATGAAAGTAAACGTTGCCTCCCTGTGTTCGACCTGGGACTCCCTTGGAGTTTCTGTTAAAAATTATACTTGATAACGTGTTTTGTTACTACAATGACGAGTTTCTCCTAACCCCAACTTTTCGTTCAACGAAACACATCAATCATGGAGGCTTCCACATCAAATGTGGGATATCAGTAGCAACCACCTCTCTTACTAATTCTGTACCCAAACCAGGTAAGCCTAAACATTGTTACTACACGTAGTGGCAAAACAACTCAGGATCCACCTTATCCTAAGCACTCTAGCCCTGGTAGTTCAGAGCCTACCCCTAGGATGGTCATCCAGGATACATCTATCCCTGATCCCGAGCCTGAACCAATGCTTGAGGAACCAACAAAGGTTCCATTTCCCAAGGCCTTCGCCAAAGGAAATAGGAAACCTAAACCCATGGCACTCGAGGACTTGGTCAAACTCTTTGAACAAGTCCAAATAGTCAACCACTTGATGGATGAGATCTGCCACATACTGGCTTACATACAATTTCTGAAGGAGTTATGTACACCAAAGTGTAAGCCACAAAACAAAGATCGGAGTCTAATTATGTTGTCTGAGCAAGCCAGTCTATCATCTTGAGTAAACTCCCATTGAAAGTCAAAGATCCTAGCACCCCTTTGATCTCTTGTAAGATAGGAAACCTAAAGTTCGATCAAACTTTATTAGATTTAGGAGCCTCCATAAATCTGATCCCCACATCCCTACCAAACCATTTAGAGGAAACCGAGCTCAAACCGAATGAGGTTACTCTATAGCTGGCTAATAGATCAATTAAGTCACCGAGAGGAGTTCTGGAGGTTGTTCTAGTTAGGATACAAGATTTCTACTTCCAGGTGGAGTTCATTGTATTAGACATGGATACTCCTAAAAATCAGCGAGAACACCGATCATCCTAGGGAGACCATTCCTAGCCACAGTTAGCATGAACATCAATTCTGAAGAGGGCCAGATCGAGTTGATATCCAGGAATAAGACATTGAGGATCAATATATTTAAGGCCTAGAAAGGAATAAACTATGGGGCAATTGAAGAAGTTTGCAACATTAGTTCCATGTTTGAGGACCCAATTACAGAGGAAAACCCAATTCTCCTAGAACCTCATCCCTAAGAATATCTTGACCCACATATCGAAAAGCTCAATGTTGATCTAGATCGACCCTTAGCTTCCACCTTGTCTTCTAAGTCTAATTCTGAAGCACCACCCATTACTGATAACCCGATTTTATGAATTAAATCCCTTTTCGATCATCTAAAGTACATAATTTTGGGTTCGAATCAAACGTTTCCTATGATTATCAACTCCCAACTCACTCTTGATCAGGAAACAAAGATGATTTCTTTCCTCCAGCACCATCGAAGAGCCATTGGATGGACTCCATATGACCTGACTAGAATAAGTCCCTTGTATTGCACACATCATATCTATACCAAACAGGGCTCATGACTATCTCGAGAAAATGGAGAGAAGACTGAACCCCAATCTGTAGGAGGTCACAAAAAAGGAGATTATCAAGTGGCTTGACATAGGAATTATCTACCCGATCTCTGACAACCACTGGGTGAGCCCCATTGAAGTTGTGCCTAAAAAGGTAGGTCTCACCGTGATTATGACAGAATCTGAAGAAACCAACTCTACTCGAATTGCAAATTCATGGAGAGTCTGCATAGACGATTAGAAATTGAATGCCTCCCTGAAGAAAGACCATTTCCCGCTCCCATTCATTGATCAGATTCTCGAGAAACTGGCGAGAAATCAATTTTTCTAATTCGTGGATGGGTACTCTGGATACAACCAAGTGGCAATCCATCCTGAAGATCAGGAGAAACCACCTTTACCTGCCCCTATGGTACATGCGCATTTCGTAGGATGTCATTCGAGCTTTACAATGCACTTACCACCTTTCAACATTTCATGCTAGCCATATTCTCTAATATGGTAGGTAAATACCATGACGTCTTCATGGATGCCTTCTTGATTTTTGGTGAATCTTTCGAGGATTGCATGCTGCACTTAGTCCAGATCCTCTAAAGATGCATCGAAGTGTACCTGGTTCTCTCCAAGGAAAAGAGCCACTTTATGGTTCCTAAGGGCATTGTGCTTGGACACCTTGTATCTGAGAGAGGTATCCAAGTTGACTAAGCTAAGGTGAATTTGAATTCCAAATTACTTGTGCCTTCCTCAGTCAAACACATCATATCATTTTTTGGGTACATCGGATTTTATCGACAATTCATATTTGATTTCTCAAAAATTGTGCGCTTGTAACAAATCTTTTCTCAAAGGGCATGCTATTAGAGATGATAAGCAAGTGCATTCATGCATTCGAAATCCTACGTGGTCGAGTTACCCAAGCTCCAATCATACAATCCCCCAATTGGTATCAACCCTTTGAGATCATGTGTGATGTGTCTGAGTACGTAGTAGGAGCGATGCTATGGCAGAAAATCTATGGGAAACTGATGGTAACATATTACGCTAGCAAGACACTAGAAGAGGCTCATAGTAATTACATGATTACGAAGAAAGAGTAGCTAGCTATAGTATTCGGTCCAGAGAAATTCAGATCATACCTTCTGGGATCCCATGCCATCATTTACTTGGATCACACTGTGGTGAAGCACTTGCTTATGAGGAAGGATGCGAAACCAAGATTAATTGATGGATCTTACTATTGCAAGAATTCAATCTCGAGATTCGAGACAAGATAAGAAAGCCAAATGTGGTAGCTGACCATTTATCTCACCTTCCTTCTTTGATCATTGGCCCATCCAAACCTATCAACGAGCAATTTTCAGATGAACATCTCTTGGTCATTAATGGACTTCACTGGTTCGCTGATATCATGAATGATTTGGTTATGGGGAAAGTTTCGCCTGATTGGGCGACCTCCCGATGGGACAAGCTGATTTTTTATTCTAAGTACTATGTCTAGGAAGATCCTTATCTATTTTATATCTGTATTGACCAAGTAATGTGAAGATGCATTCTTGACGATGTGGTTAATGATGTCATCTCTTTCTGTCATGACTAAGCCTACGGTGCCATTACTCTGGGCATAAAACCATAGTGAAGATCGTCTAGTGTAGGTTCTTTTGGCCGACTATGTTCGAAGATGCACAATCCTACTGTAGGGCATGTTCCTGTTGTCAAACCCACGACAACATGGGCCCGCGCGACATGATGCCCGTGAATACAATTATTGTGTGCGAGATCTTTGACATATTGGGAATTGATTTCATCGGACACTTTGCCAAATCTAATGGCTTTAAATTCATCTTACTCGCTGTTGACTACGCCTTGAAATGGATCAAGGTCGTACCCACAAGAATGAATGATCATATGGTTATTCTCTAATTCATTCAGGAGAACATCTTTTCCAGATTTAGGGTTCCTAAAGCCCTCATCGGTGATGGAAAGTCTCATTTTGTGAATGTGCACTTCCAGTCCCTAATGAAAATGTATAGGGTGCTGCAATGTATCTTGACCGATTATCACCCCTAGACCAACGGATTGGCTAAGCTTTCCAATCAGGAGATCAAGAAAATCATTCAAGTCACTGTTAAGCCTGACAAGAAAGATTGATCCACCAGACTTCTAGAAGCATTGTTGGCCCATAGAACTACTCATAAAACCCATCTAGGAATGTCTCCCTTCAGGCTCGTGTACATGAAGGCATGTCGCCTCCGTGTAGAGATGGAGCAAAAAGTCTACTGGGTAGTACAGAAGTGCAATCTAGATCTCGTGAAGGCCAAAATCCACCGCCACTTGGAAAACAGCAAGATCGAGGAGTTACGCAATAATGCGTACGAGAACTCACGTACCTACAAAGAGTAGGTCAAAGCCTTCCATGACAAGCACATCTTGCAAAAATCATTCCATCCTAGTCAGAAAGTGCTCCCCTTTGATGCCAAGCTCAAGCTCTTCCCAGGAAAGATAAGATCAAAATGGATTAGACCCTTTCTCGTCAGATGAATCTTTGGAAATGGAGCTGTTGAAATCAGTGAACTCAGCCATGACTAAAAATCATTTGTTGTGAATGGTCAAACACTAACACCGTTCCTCGAACTCACCGATTCGAATTTGGTAGCAGTATATTTTGATCTCCATTCTCTTTAAGCCACATTGCGCCTAGCTGATGGTGTTAAACTTTGTTCTTAACAGGAGGCAAACCGTCATTTTGAAAAAGCACAAGACCTGTCTGTCCTATCTCTCTAAGCAGAAGTCATATTGCATTTTACGTTTCGTCCATTAGAATAGCTAACACCACCTCTGATTTTTGTATCAGAGCTTGAAATCGTTAGCAACAGTCATATCAACCTATTCAGCACCTACCCAAACCTATTCTAATGTATGATCTAAGCTGAACTCAAAGCCTCCTAATTTACAATGACGACATTGTAAATCTTAGGCATGGGAGGGCACTAAGTTCAAAATGCTATGAAATTTGATTCAAAGAGGGGTTTCATCAAAAACTAAATAAAAATGAGAAAAGGGAGGACAATTTTGAGAGCTAAATTGAAAGATTGGGGAAGAAGAGGAGAAAAAAAGGAAAAACATAGGAAAAGGGGCAAGCAAAAGAAAAAAATTGTGATAGTCCCTGTAATTGAGTATGGAACTTACTTATGTTCTAAGTTGGATCAGATGATGAATTATGACCTGAAGGGATAAATATTAGGAGATAAGTGATGGATACCAACCTTAGGCCTCTTGGGCCTATTCTAAGGCTTAAACACTCACATATTTGTTAAGATTTTGATTAATCCACTAAAGGTTGTGGAAAGTGCAAAGTTGATGTATTAAGTCTAAGGCTTAGGGATTATTCGACCCTGTTACTTGTCGTTTGGTTTGCGGGACTTGGTAACCTAAGCACCCAAAAATTGCACACCAGTCTGGTTCAGTGTGCTTAATGAAATATAATGCCAAAAATGTTCTGTTATGAAAAATGTTTCCTTAAAAAACTATATTAGAAGCAGCTCGAAGACACAAGTTGATTGGACGAGTTCCCGGAGCAGAGAGGTTGAATGAAAAATACTTCCCTCGAAGATGCGTAATAACATATTATCTCCTTGGTGCTTGACACCTAGGATATCTAAATATCCTACCAAGGGCATGTGAGCACCTTGTGCTTATTCAGGTGCCATGGGTGGGATTATCCCGAAATGTTGAGTGTCAAAAGCCATGGTTCTTGGGGTTGCCATGGCCAGTGCTATCACGAAGCATCAAAAGCTAGGGACACTTTGAGGATTGATGCTGGAGACAAGGAATTCAATACAAACTGTGTTTAGGGCCAATCTGATGTTAGATTTAGGGGAATATTAAAATAGAAAGAAAACTCTCAAAATAAATATCTCTCTATTTCTCTTTTATTAAAAATGCACTAGCAAATTGAACTTGGACTTGCTACGAATACGCACAGGTGCTTTAACTGCTGGGATCAATGGACCTCTCAGCAATTTTTGTGGGACTTAGAAACCTTCGAGGTAGACCCAAGGCTGAGGTTGGTCAGGTCAATATCTTGGCTACTACTTGAGTACCTTAGGCCTATTGTTGGTATTCAGATTTAATTTCTAGGAGAAGAGGCAAAGATAGACATCCGAAAATAAAAAATATGGTATAGCGAACTAGTTCTTTCCACAAGATTTTGCTAGGGACTAGCAAAAGTTAGGCATGGGGGTATGATGGTAACACCATCAAACACCATAACTAACTTAATTTAGTTTGAATCAACTGATAAATGCTCTTAAAAGATCGTTTGAGGACCATAATTCCTTACTAATCTAATTTCAGAAGATAAGAAAATAGGCTTAATTCTATTATTTTAACATTCAATCACAAATGTAAATTAACCACGAGGTTATTCAAGGGTTAATTAAAGGTCAAATGAGCTTAAAAGACCAAGGAGTGGGCTCACACTGATAGTATCAACGTTTCATGTAGTTCGAGGACTAAAATAGAACCAAAAACCCTAATTATCACCACTTGAATTAAAAGGGTCTGGTCAACATAAAATTAATCTAAACCTCTAAAAATTCATTGAAAAATGATCAAAGAGGTTTGGTACCTTCACTTTGACCATCTGAACCCATTTTGACAAAGAATAGAATTTCAGACGAAAATTTACATTGATTTGGCCTCTTATGCAATTTACCTAGTCAAACATGGTCAAAACACAAATCCACACTCACCATTAGATTCCTTTGGTAGAAATTAGGTTAACACCAAAATTTGGGCCCAATCAGAGTCCATCATAACTTAGTTTGCATTTTAGTCTTTTAAATCTCTATCCTTCACATTCAGACCCCTAGGTTTCAAGTTTGTTGCATATAGGCCTCTAACTTTGTCATCGTTTTTGCATAAATACCCTTTCCTCCATTGAAGTGTGAACAACATCTTCAGACCCATGGCAGCCAACTTCAATCTCTGATTTCTCCTTCAATCCTCGACTAAATCCTTCCAAACTTGGAAGGATGAATCCCAAGGAGATTCTCTACCATGTGAACCTAATCTCAGTCTCGCATATGGAGCACAAATCTCCAAGGAGTTCCAAAAAATCAGGAACTCTCATTTCCAAAAGTACTACTCAAATTCATAATTTCTAGGCATTTGAAGTCCAAATCCACACCTATATAAGTCTTGGGATCTCCCAAAATACTCCTCAGCCAAGAATCGATTGGAAAACTCCTTTCTCCTCCTCTAGCCATCACCTTCTTCAGCTTCGGCGACCTCCTCTGCCTACCTCTTCTGATAAACCAACTGCCAAATTGGAAGGTCGACATTCTTCCCCTCTTCTTCATGCACCTTGCTAGCCAAACCAAGTGCGCCGCCGACCCCTTGTTCATCATTTTTTCCCTCTCTATCGTTCTCCTTCTTCGACGCTGGCGAGCTCCTGCTGGTGCTCCACTCCACCAAACCACATGCCACTGCCACCACTACCTTCCTCTTAATTTGTAGATCAAAAGCCCTCAAGAAGTTGAGAGTTTTGATCTACAGATCCACACGCAAGACATACCCATAACCCGCCACCATTCTCGAGCTCGTCTGGCCATGCGCATCTCGCAAACGCCAAATGAACACCACCACAACATTCCACAAGCTTCAGCGAAGCTCTTGAGTGCTTTAATTTGGGCCGAGAGGCTGTCTTTATGTTTCAGGTGTTCATCATCCGCCTCCGTCATCATCGCTGTCATCTGACCATCACTGTCCACTAAACAACACCATACCACCCTCAGTCAACGTGGACCACCCTCAAGAGTAGAGCTACATCGCCAATTGAATAGACCATCAGCAGCAGCTACTTCGATCAAGTCTAGTTCTCACATGCTGCACCACGCGAAGAAGCCTTAGGATTTAGTCAAATATCGTAAAAAGGAAAAAAAATGAATACAAATTGAATAGCGTTTGCTACCCTATTGCCTCGGTACATAGGGGTGTGGTCCCTCTCACCTACACCCTCTCACTCCTCGCCCACCACCACACACCGACAAGCCTAGACCTGGATCTATGTACCCAATTAGCCCCACTACTAGAAAAATAGGCTTTCGCAATGCTTTTGTAGTGACAATTTTTGTTAAAATCATCGTACATAGTAGAGTTTGAAGACGACAATTTGAAAACTGGCTTATTCTTCATATATACGACAGTTGGAATTACAACCGTCATATATATTTACCGTGAATCTCGTGCAATAAGAATGGTGGACCTGCATATATTTACACGACGGTTGTATAAAAATCATCGTATTAGAAACGACAGTTATATCTTGTAACCAACATCTATATTGATTGTAAATTTTGCTCGGGCGCCATTTTTTCGCGCCTTACCTGACTTTAAATGACAGCTTTTACAAAAATCATCCTCAAAAGTTCTTATGCCCTCAACCAGTGCTTGACACCGCATGCTTTGTTCATCTTTCTTCAACCCCTCGCGTGCTCCTCCAGATCAGAGCTCTCCTCCTCCTAGTAAGGCTCTCCTCCTTCTCGGAGATCTCGCTGTCATGCGGTCCTCCTCCAGATCATCCTCCTTTCTGCGCTCTCCTTCTGCTCATCCTGCATCCACATGTAGCTGACTGACCACCTCCCAAGCATCGCCGACCATCCTCCTCCCATCTGCATGTGACCCTAGCCCCCCTCTTCCTTACGACACATCGCCCATCCTCCCATCCACGAGTAGCCCTAGATCCTCCTCCTTCTGCTTCCAACAGCCACTGCCTCCTCTTCCTTCCAGTAGTACCGCCATTGCCTCCTCCTCAATCCCATCCACAGACCCCTCCTCCTCCTCCTTCTAGTAGCTGCAACCTCTCCTCCTCATCCTTGCCAATGCCTCCTGTCCTCCTCCTCATTCGCAAACCCAGCCAGCCCCTCCTCCTCCCATCTGTAGGCCTCCTCCTCCTCGTCATCCCCATCCCTAGGCCCTCCTCCTCATCATCCCCATCCTTAATCAACCCCTCCTCCTCATCCCGTCCATAGCACCCCATGCTCCTCCTCCTATTGCTCCCCTTAAATATGAAATATTTTGCATTAAGTAAATGTAAAATTTGATTAATTTTTTAAATTTATTTCAGTTATTTACGTATAAGTATTTGTAATTTAATTTAGATATCTCACATCATCGGACACCTTCTTTAAGATTCACGCATTTCATTGAGGTATGAAATTAAGTTGTCTTAATTCATTTGTGAATGAATGTGGGGTGTGCCCACTTAATTATGTTTAGAATGTGGGGTGTGCCCACTTAGGTTTAGAAAGTGGGGTGTGCCTACTTATGTTTAGAATGTAGGGTGTACCCACTTAGCTAGGTTTAGAATGTGGGGTGCACCCACTTATTGATATTATGATGTGTGAATGTTTTATAATGTGGGGTGTGCCCACTTGATGCTTATTTCTGAATGCCTATTTGATTGTATTTCTTTTGTGAAATTTCTTACAAATTTAAGAAGTTTGGAAGAAGTAATGAGAGAATAAAGGGAAAGTGAAAGTAGATGGAGTAGGAGAGGAAGAGGAGGGAAAGAGATGAGTAAAGAAGAATATGAATTAATGAAGGGAATGAGCAGAGGAAGGATAGAGAGAAGAGAGGAAAGAGAGGATAAATAAATGGATAGGAGATGAAGAAGAGGGAGAGAGATGGATAAGAAAGAATATAAAGGAAGTAAAGGATGAGAGAAAGGGTAGGGAGAAGAGAGGAGAGTAGAGAGGAAGTGGTAAGATAGGGAGATAGGAGAGAAGGGAGAGAAGTGAGAGGAAGGAAAGAGAGGAAGAATCTACTTTTATTTTGCATATAATTATTTATTTTTATTGTAAATTTTATTATCTCAGTTAATTCATAAATCACACACTTGCATAAATCTAGATGCACTTGAGGCCAAATAATAGGTATTCTAACCATTAGGTTACAGGTTTTGGGAGGGATAATCATGTCAAAATACTTACCCATTAACACATATGATCATGTTATACGGACAATGCAAAGTGTTTATATACCTCACTTAAATTCACGAAGCTTTGTCTTTATAGCATGCCATAAGTGTTTGAAACTATCATATGCCCCATTATTGGGAAAACAAGTTCGTGGATGTCATTAAGCAAAATTGATATTTGGGTCCAAGCCTGACAGGCTTTGGGTTGGATGCACTAAGTTTTAGACCAGATCAGGTTTGTTGGCTAGCAATCATCATTTAAGGGTAACCCAAATTAACTTCTCTAACAAAGCAATGGTTTGGAAAAAGAACTAATTAATTTTATGTTTATGTTTATGTTGGAATAATATTCAAAGTGCTTTTTTCATTCATTAAGTTTATGTTTATGTTTATGTTTTGAAGGCTCCATTATGATTATTATTGAACTCTCGAATTGCTACGCTAACGTATTCGATTTTGGAAAACCTATCGTTGTAGCTTGAAAGCGAAGAATTAGTATTCAACAAATAAAATTTATACTGAAATTAAAATTCTGAGTTGAACATAGGGAGGCAAACATTTGATTAAAAAACTAAGCGTTTGTTTTTATTTGTCACAAAGTAATTTAATTTAAAACCATCTAATTATTTGTAATAAATAGAAGAGAGAGAGAGAGTAAGAGAGAGAATATTACACACAGAAATCAAAATGTGATGTAGAATAAACAGAGAATTTATCATTAATGAGATTGTTCATTTCACTATTGCAACTAGAAGGCATAAAACAATTGCACTAGAAAGTTATAAATTTACTCTAGAAAGCATTAAAAAAATGGAAGGAGAAATGTCCTCCTCGATGATCGCTTGGAGGACGAGTAGAACTACTTTGGAAAGCAGTAAATCTATACTAGAAAGCAGTAAAAAGAATAGGGAGAGAGATATCCTCCTCGACGGTCACTTGGAGGATGAGCTGGATGGGACGATGCCTGGACAAAGGAGGATGAAGCAGGACGAAGGAGGATGAAGCAGAAGAACGGGAACGGAGTAGCACGTCGTCGTCATCACGGGATCCAGTTCCGAAGGGGGACGAAAATTTGTACTTTATCTCACGAGAAGCATCCTGGGTATGGGACAAGCTTCTCTTCAGCTTTGCAGAGGTAGAGAAGAGAAGGGATGAGAATTTCGTGTGGAGGGGGTCTCCTTTTATAGTTGCAAGGAGTGGGGGCAAATTGGTCATTACATCTTTAAAATAATAAATATGGGGTCTTTAGTGATGGATAAAATCGACACTAAAGCCCCAACGTGGGCATAGTGTCCGCTGCCCACGCGCCCCCACTCAGCTGCTCTCTCTGTCAACGCATCCGCAAGTTCAACAAATCTTAACCGTCCGATCGCGAGATCGGATGTCTTAGGATGAGCCTTCGCCCGCTGCTGTGCGCCTGCCTCGACACGTATGATGGCACGTCCTCGCCTGGCATGAAATAGCGCATGGTCGCTATTGGGAGATCTGAGCCGCCCGATGACGATCCAACGCACACCCGTGCTCACTCGCTCATGCCCTTCTCCCCTTCGCTGCAGCTCGAACCCACGGCTTGTGAACGCGGTAGCACCTTCAACCGTTGTGCTACGGGGTGCGGATGGTTGAGCGGGCGAATTGTGGTGCAGCCGTTCACAGCCGTTGGATTGAGATCCAATGGCGGAGAGGGAGCGGATGCGGAAGCTTCAATGGATGCATGCGGGCGTTTGGGCGGTCGAGATGGTGCCACATGGTGCCATCTTGGCCATCCATCCTCTGGATGTTGTAGATGGTGCCACGGATGTCAGATTGACTCGATTTTTGCATCGTTAGGCTGCTACCGCTAATCCGAATTCATCCATTCAGTCGGATTTGTCATTTGAAGTGCAGATTTGCACCATCCTGGCCTTTTATATTCTAGGGTTCCCCAGACATTGACGTGCTGTTGTGCGTGTGTGTTAAGGAGTGTTGTTATAGTCGCACTTGCAATGTCGATTTTAAAATAAGTTAATGGAGGTGAGTTCGAGTGTTGGTCTCAGGGAGGCGTGAAAATTTGATTTTTGCTTATCACTTGTTGTCATAGAAAGTGCAGAGTTTTGCTTGCGAAGGATGCAGTCTTGAAAAGCGAGAGAGATATAGAGAGAGATTAGGGTTAGAATGTTCCTTGTTTGATCATGCAACTTGAATGGAAATTAAATTGACAATTGAATGAAAAATTACTTCATTAATCATGCACTTGTAGTTGATAGCCTACAACATTAAATACATGCTTCAAACAAAAATAATGGAAAGCTTAAAAGAGAGAGAGAGAAAGAGAGAGAGAGGGTGGAGAGCAACGAGGCAGCCACGACTGTGGAGGAGGCTCAGTCGGTGGCTTGTCATCTTCGTTGATTACAAGAGGGCCTAAAGCTAGCTAAGAGAGGGGTGGAGTAGTTGCAAGGGGAGTGAATGGCTTGAGTAAGTAGTTGGAGGGGGTTTAAATAGGCTTAAGGGCTTCCTAAAAGAAGGGGCTTTAGCAACATCCAGAGCGTTGCTAAAATCACTCCCAAAAGCGTCGATGAAGCCCTCCAGCCTTTGCTCAGCTGCCCACCTTGTTTCTTCTTCTCGTACAATCCATGGCTGCTGAGCGAGAGCCATCCGATCGAACATCGGATGGCTGGGATCCCTCCTCAGCTACGCTGGGATCGCGCCTCGAGCACGCATGTGCGCGGGCATCATCGCCTGGCTTGCGCACGTGCATGGGCGCCCGTGAGCTGCGGTTACGCCGCGCGGCAAAATCTCGACCGCCCGCTGCTGATCGGGTGGCCCAATTTCATGCGCGCTACCTCCATCTTCTATTTCGGCTCCGTGCAGCTTGAACCTGCATCGCGTGCGTGCGGCCATGTGCACTAACCGTTGCGCCACACCCGCGCTTTGTCGCAGTGACTCCAGGCGGGCGTGCGAGTCTCGGCCGTTCGATCGAAGATCAATGGTTGAGATCGGATCTTGGCTGGATGAAGGGCGGCATGCGGTGGAGCGGGTGGATGACATGGCGTAAAATGGGTCGTTGATCTCTAGATCAATGGTCAGAACTTCTTGGGCCCATTGTAGGTGCTCCGGATGTCGGATTTGGCCTATCTTGAGTCTGTTGACTCCGTTCGTCATTCTGAATCAATCCGTGTGGTCCGATTGCTCATCTGAGGCCTGCTTTGACAAATACTTGCACAAATGGCCATTAATACATTTTTATAAGCAATCTTGGTACATGATGCATGCAATGCTCCCATTCTACTTATTTTGTGCCTTTTATTCTTAAGATGGGCCATATTCAACAAAATTATCACCCCCTTGTGCAGCGTTATCATACCCCCATGCTTACTCCTTGCTAGTCCATAGCAAGGTTTATTCTAGCCTTTATTTCCTTTCAGAATTTAAGAAGTAATTGCTTAGACACTTCGTTACTTGTCAATAAGAGGAAATATTCGAAGATCTTAATCTACAAAGACTAAGCGGCGCCCGGGTGTCTACCAAAATACGAATCGCCTGAATCCTTGCTTTAATGTATATAACTATACATATGTATATGTATATATATATTTAGAAGTTTTTTGGAATTTAGAGTGGGTTGGTAACTTTTTATGGCTACCCAACCCACCCAAGACTCCATCAAAACCCTAAGTGCTAAGCATCTTAGTGTGAATGTTGTGATAGACTCACTTAACGGTAATTGAGCCAGACTTCGGGTTTCTACGCCTCTAGGTGACCGGAAAAGGAAATAAATTTTCCTGAAGGTGTATTTGTTCGATTGGTAGCTTTCTCCCTACGTTTATTTTAATTGGGGTCAACACAAGGATTTTTCCAGTGTATATCTCCCTGGCTTGTACTACTTCCCCTCTTCTTCCTTAAGTGTTTTGGTCTTTTTTTGTGCAGTTATTGAGCTGGGCTCTGGACAACCGACCAATGGGCTGTTACCCACGATCACTTGCCAACCGTACTTATGCGGTGAAGTGTGGTTTATTTTTCTTTTCTTCTTCTTCCTTTTTTTTTTTCATAGGTTGCTTCCCTGATCTCAAATGTACCTAGAGGCAATGAAGAAGAAACGGCCTGTGGTTGGGTTCTGGACAACCTGCCAATGGGCTGTTACCTACTACAACTTGCCAGCCATACCACCCTAGAGAGTTCATTAGCTACCCAATTTCTGTCAAAATCTCCGAGAAGTGAGTCTATGCAAAAATGTGTGCAGATGCTTAGACTCAAGGTTTTTCTGAGTTAGAGGGTGAGTTGATAAGTCGTATACTTATCACCTTATTTAGTAGGTGAATTAGAATAGCTTAAGTTTGCAAGGATTCGAAGCTCAATCCATATTTTAACGGACACCAGGGCTGATTATGCCTGAAGGCCTGAAAAGTCTAAGTGTTTAAGTTCTTTTTGTATTATTTCCCACTATTAACAAGTTTCTAATGTCTTTTTCTTCCTAAATTCAGATTTTTATTTATTTATTTATTTATATTGATTAAATGAGCTCAGGATTATGCAATTTACTACCCCCCCATGCTTATGTTGGACAATGTCCTCATTGGCAAGTACATGGATGCAAAAGGGGTTCAAAAAGATAATACCTTAGTGACGTAAATTACCGGATCAGTCTGAATCCATTGCGTTGCCTCCTAGGAAGCGCTAAGTTTAATGCCTCCAGCTAGGCGGTGCTCGGTGTCAGCCCTCAATGAGGGTGACACTTTCGTTTGTGGTAACCTGGGCCAGGAAATGCTTCAATCTATGACCATTAACTGTAAAAGTGTGCCCAGTGTTGGGATCAGCGATTTCAACCGCCCCATTAGAGTAGAGCTTAACCACCCGAAATGGTCCTATCCATTTGTACCTGAGTTTCCCCTGGAAGAGTTTTAGGCGGGCATCAAATAGCCAGACTTGTTGGTTAGGCTCAAAGGATTTTCTATGAATGAGTCGGTCGTGAACGACTTTCATTTTCTCCTTATACAGTCGACTATTGTCAAAGGCGTCCCGACAAATTTCTTCGAGCTCAGATAATTGGAGCGTTCTCTACGCACCGGCTAACTGGGGATCCATGTTACATTGCTTGACAGCCTAGTAAGCCCGGTGTTCCAATTCGATAGGAAGATGGCAGGCTTTGCAAAAGACCAGCCGATAAGGCGACATGCCTATCGGGGTCTTGAAAGCGGTCCTGTATGCCCACAGGGCATCATCAAGTCGTGTGGACCAGTCTTTCCTGTCAGGTCTAACAGTCTTCGGTAAAATGTTCTTGATTTGTCTATTGGAGACCTCAGTCTGCCCATTTGTTTGTGGATGATACTGGGTGGCAATGCGGTGGTTTACCCCGTATTTTCTAAGTAGGGCACGGAATTGGGAATGGATAAAATGGCTTCCACCATCATTGATCATGGCTTTGGGTATTCCAAATCGGGAAAAGATGTTCTTCTTAACAAAGTCCAGGACAGTCCTGTGATCGCATCGTCGGGTGGCGACGACTTCAATCCATTTGGAAACATAGTCTACCGAGACTAGGATGTACTCGAAGCCGTTGGATGGTGGAAAGGGGCCGATAAAATCGATACCCCAAATGTCGAAGATTTCGACAATCAAAATGGGATGAAGGGGCATCATATCTTTCTTGGTCATGGTCCCCAGCGTTTGGTAGCGTGAGTAAGCCTTGGCTAGGATGTGTGCATCCTTAAATAGGGACGGCCAGTAAAATCCAGACTACAAAACTTTTGCAGCTGTTTTCCTTCCAGAGAAGTGGCCGCCACATGCTTGGTCATGACAAAAGGAAAGCACACTCTGAACTTCGTCTTCAGGGATACACCTCCTGATGATTTGATCATCATAGATGCGAAACAACATGGGATCATCCTAGAAATAGTGCTTGGCCTCGACCAAGAACCTGTCCCGTTGCTGTCTGGACCAGCTATGCGGGGTTTGTCCTACAACCAGGTAATTGACGTAGTCAGCATACCATGGTATTTTCTTATCTTGCACGGCTAGGATGTTTTCATCAGGGAAGGCGTCAGATAGAGGTAGGGGGGTCCAATGTGGTTGGGATGAAGTCTAGACAAGTGGTCAGCCACCACATTCTTCGATCCGGCCTTGTCTCGGATTTCCAGGTCAAATTCCTGCAAAAGCAGGATCCATCTAATGAGCCTGGGCTTTGCATCCTTTCTAGCCAACAGGTGCTGGATGGCTGAATGGTCAGTGTAAATAGTCACGTGGGATCCCAGCAAGTATGATAGGAATTTTTCAAGTCCAAAGACTACAGCGAGCAACTCCTTCTCTGTGACGGTATAATTACGTTGGGCCTCGTCCAATGTTTTTCTCACATAGTAGATCACCATGGCCTTCTTGTCTTGCCTTTGTGTTAGGACAGCGCCTATGGTAAATTCTGATGCATCACACATAATCTCAATGTCCTGGGACCAGTCTGGGGGTTGAAGTACAAGTGCGGTGGAGACTAAGTCCCGGAGGGTGTGATAAGCCTAGATGCAATCAGGAGACATGTGGAATATGATGTCGTTGGCTAGAAGGTCGATCAAGGGTTTGGAAAGCTTGGAAAAGTCTTTAATGAACCTTCGATAGAAGCCAACATGTCCTACGAAGGAGCAAATCTGTCGGACCGAACTAGGTGGCGGAAGTTTGGAAATTAAATCAACCTTAGCCCGATCTACCTCGATGCCCTTATGCGATACGATGTGACCGAGGACAATTCCTTCTTGAACCATAAAATGGCTCTTTTCCCAACTTAACACAAGGTTAACCTCGATACATCGTTTCAGGATTTTCTCCAAGTTGCTCAAACAATGGTCGAATGAATTCCAGAATATAAAGAAATCATCCATAAAGACCTCCAAGTATTCACCCACCATTTCAGAAAAAATGGCTAACATGCAACATTGGAAGGTCGCAAGTGCGTTGCATAACCCGAACGGCATTCGACGGAATGCAAACGTGCCATACAGGCAAGTGAATGTGGTCATTTCCTGATCTTCTAGAGCAATTGCGACTTGGTTATATCCTGAATATCCATCCAGGAAGCAAAAATACTTCTGCCCTGCCAATCTTTCAAGGATTTGGTTAATGAATGGCAAGGGGAAGTTGTCCTTCTTAGTGGCTTCATTAAGCTTCCTATAATCAATACACACCCGCCTTGCGGTGGTGGTGTAGGTGGGGATGGATTCGCCACGATCATTGGTGACAACGGTGAGCCCAGCTTTCTTTGGAACCACTTGAGTGGGGCTCACCCAGGGGCTATCGGAGATAGGGTAGATGATGTTGGCGTCAAGCCACTTGATAATTTCTTTTTTAATGACCTCTCAAATGTTTGGGTTTAAACATCTCCGCATCTGGCGGGAAGGTCGGGCCCCGTCCTCCAGTTAAATCTTATGGGTGCAATAGGTGGGGCTAATTCCTTTTAAATCCGAAATGGTCCAACCAATGGTGGCCCGATGTTCTAAAAGGGTCGCAGTCAACCTGAGTTCCTGATCCTTGGTTAAATGAGAATTAATAATCACTGGGAAGGTCTGGTCAGGTCCCAAGAAGACGTACTTGAGATTCTCGAGCAGTGGTTTAAGTTCAGGTGCGGGTGGAACCACAGTCGATGGGAAGGGAAAGGGCGGGAGTTGATCAACATTGATCTCTTCAAATTGTGTCATGTGATGGTACTCAGCCATATAGAGGTCCGCGTGTAATGATGGTAACGGGTCAGAACAGTTACTACAGGTTTGGTGGTTTGATACAAAATTGAGGGTGAGGAATTCCTCGATTAGAGTTTCCACGGGATCATGTTAGTCAATGCAATCACAATCGAAAGACTTTGTCGCCCGAAAGATATCCAATTGCATTTTCCTATCCCTGAAGGCGATTTCCATACATCCCGTGTCGCAATCAATGTTTGCTTTAGCCATAGCTAAGAAAGGTCTGCCTAAGATTATGGGTGCGTTCTGTAATTTTTCAGGGACTTCCATGTCGAGCACCAAAGACTTGACCAGGAAATAGAAGTCCTTGACCCATACGATCACATCCTCGACAACCCCCTTCGGGGTTTTGACTGATCTATCGGCCAGCTGGATGGTGACAGGGGTTGGTGTTAGCTCCCCAAAACCAATTTGGTGGTACAGGGTTGTTGGAATCAGATTGATAGAAGCACCTAGGTCCAGGAGCGCTCTATCAAACGTCATGTCCCCGAGATTGCAGGAAATCAAGGGCGCTCCTGGGTCAATTCGCTTGAGTGGAAGGTTGCTTGATATTACGGAACTTGCTTGCTCAGAGAGTACAACCTTCCTAGGTGCTTGAGGTCACGGCTTACGCTTGGGTGTACAGGCATCCTTAAAAAACTTGGCGTAAGCAGGGATGTGTTTGACGGCTTCAT
This sequence comes from Thalassia testudinum, assembly GCA_037157565.1. Classification (NCBI taxonomy): domain Eukaryota; kingdom Viridiplantae; phylum Streptophyta; class Magnoliopsida; order Alismatales; family Hydrocharitaceae; genus Thalassia; species Thalassia testudinum. The sequence continues at coordinate 20,807,475 of JAZHRO010000063.1, forward strand.
GGAGTGGAATATTAATCTGTACTTGCTTAAAAATTTCCAACAGCTCCTCAGTTTCCACAGCATTCTTCTTTTTCTTGATTGTTTCCAAGGCCTCACGGTATGGTGTCTGAATGTTGATTGGTTTCATGTCTGGGTCCTTGGTTGGTGCCTCTCCTGATTTGGGTATTTTAGTAGGTGAAGTCCCGGGGAGAGTCGGCCATTTCGGATCCTGGGTTTTGGTGCCGCTTCTCAAGGTCACCGCATTTGTAGAGGCATTGGGGCCATGGGTTGATCCTTGAGAAGACGAGGACGAAGAAGCACCAAACCCAGGTGGTGTTTACGGGGCTGGCTGGACCATGTGAGCCTGCCCGGGGTTGCTTTAGAACCCTTAAGAATTGGGGCCTCTGTTAATTATGTTTCACGGGTTCGGTTGTGATTGGGAAGGTAGGGATCCTTGTTGTTTGTAGTCCAAGAGTTGGCTTAACTGTCCCTTTACCAAGGCCATTTCCTCTTGATGTTTCTGGTTCATGTCGGCCATCATCTTTATTAGGGTATCCATTTGGTTTTGTGGGGGAGGGGCCGCCCTATTCTGATTACATTGGGGTCTAACTTGTGGTCCTTACTGATAGGGGGCAAGTGTGGCTGCTGGTTTGGCCTAGGCTAGTTTTGGAATTGCGGTGGTTTCTGGTTTGTCCAACCAAAGTTGGGGTGGTTACACCAGCTAGTGTTGTAAGTGTTGGAGAAAGGGTCAAGTTTCGCATAACCTTGGACAGCTTGCACATCTTTTAGAATAGCCGATGTTGATGAAGAGGGAAGGGAGTAACCACGGGTCGAGGGAGCAAAGGTCCCTCCCTGGAACGTGGTTAGGGGTTGTTCCATGTTCAGTTGGGTAAAGGGCTGGACCAGGTCAACATTATGTGCTCCCTTTGCTAGGGAGAAAGTCTGCAAGGGGTTCCTGGTTTGGTTCAGTAGCTCATAAATCTTTTTGTCCACCAATTCCACTCGATCCAACTTCTTGGCAGTGATGTCCATGTCAACCATTCTAGAATTTGGTTGCACCTCATAAATCCCGCCATGGGGTTGACTGGACCTATTAAACTTGTTCATGGAGTCATTGTTGAGGGAATTCTCGCTCATAGCCTCAAATAGCTCAAACACGCTCTCCCCATCTTTGTTCAGGAAGTTTCCCCCGCATAAGGCATCGACGAAGTTCCGTTGGCTGCTGTCCAGACCATGGTAGAAGATCTGGGCCAATTGCCACCTTGGTACTTCGTTGTGTGGGCATTTCCTCAAAAGTTCATTAAATCTTTCCCACGCCTCATGAAATTGTTCCCCACCCTGGAGTGTAAAGGTAGTGATAGCTCTTCTGAGGGCATTAGTCTTTCCTATGGGGAAGAATTTCTTTAAAAATGCATGCCTCAGTTCTTCCCAAGTGGTGATGGGTCTACCTAGGGTTCTAAGACCATGAGAAGGGGAACATCTTGATTAGAACAATGTCAAGGCTAATGTTCCTTGGTTTCACAGTTCGTGCTATGCGGTCGAGATCCTCTAGGTGCTGAAAGGGGTCCTCATTTGAGCTTCCATGAAAGTGGCTCTGGATCAGACTTAAAACATTCGATTTTAGCTCAAAATCATCTCCCCCCTCAGGGATCCAAAGGTGTAGCTCGACTCCAATAGCAAAAGGATTATAGAAATCACGGAGGGGCCTCCGCTGATCCTGAAATGGCGGTAAATCAAGTGGTGGTTGCCCTGGTATGTCTTGGAAAGGTGGTTGTGGTTGTTCTTGTGGGTTCTATAACAATTGTATGGCTTGCATGATGGTGTGGATTTGTTGTTGCTGAAGCTAGTGGTTAGCATTGATTTGAGCTTGGATGATGGCCATAGCGTCAGGTGGGGGTTGATCTTCAGCCTTATCTATCCTAGGTTCAGCCATGTTTCCAACAGAATTACGTCGCCTAGATTCCTGCCCAAAAACACACAACTCGGGATGCAGTGAGCGTCTCCCATGCGTACACTAGAGAAGAACAGGAGGGGATGTGGAGGGCGATAGATGCGAGAAATGTGTTTCAATCAAGCACACAAGCCTAGTCCTTATGGTGTATTCCTTAGGAGACCTAGAAGTCTCACAAAGGGTCATTAAGTCCGTAAGCACTGGACTGCCCTTCCCAAGGCTAATCTGGCCAGGTTGATTACGAGGGGATTGCAGGGAAGGTTCTTCCTTTGGCTTGCGCCTCCAGTTCCATAGACCCCACAACCGCAGTCGTTTAACACTGCCCCGTTGCCTAGTCACCAGATTCTACCAAGGGAATAAAAGCCAAGTGCCTAGCAAACAAAACCTCACCTTTTGAGACTTAACTCATTCCTGCCTATGTCACGTCTACTCAGTTTTAAAGGACTAGGATAGTGCTTGTGCTTAGGGCTATGTGATGAGGCGTTGATTGGGGTGGTGCCTCTTAATTTTCAAATTTCAAAGTGTGTGCTTCTAGCAAGTCATGGTTTTCAAGAAAGGATTTGTTAAGATGTGGTGTCTTTTAGTGTTTCATCCTTACTTTAGTGCTTTTTAGGGTTGATGTGTCTTAATGTTTTCAAATAAGTTTCAGTGGGCACGTCAAGTTCTGCACACAACTTGGAGAAAGTAGATTTCCTTTTTATTCAGTAGAGGATCTAAAACCCTAATGTACTCATCCTAATGATCATGCAGCTTCTATTAGATGAGTCAATTTTAGGGTTGAGTGGTGCGGCCCAGGTCAACTCACGGGGCTTCGCAAACACCACTCAAGAAAAAGAAAAGAGCATTCCAAGAATTTATTCAGAATGTTAGAGTGTACAATTTGTTTTGGGGTGACGTGTTAAGGATGTGGGTCAAGCAATCATACACCACGCCAATTTTTTTTCAGGCTTTACAATTTTTTTTAGTTTTTTCATGCAAGCAAACAATGAGAGAAAGATTACTCACTATTGATCGTCGTAGCGCCTACTCCCTTGCTACCATAGTGGGATGCGTTGCTTCGCTGTCCATGCGCTGAATTCCTACAACCATCAAGTAAAAAGGAAAATAGGGCATTAGACGATGTGAGGATGAATATGGAATGGAGGTGATAAAACAAATCCGTTGCCTCCTCGGCAACGACGCCAAAAACTGACGTGCTGTTGTGTGTGTGTTAAGGAGTGTCGTTATAGTCGCACTTGCAACGTCGATTTTAAAATAAGTAAATGGATGTGAGTCTGAGTGTCTATCTCAGGGAGGCGTGAAAATCAAATTTTTGCTTCACTTGTTGTCACGGAAAGTACGGAGTTTTGCTTGCGAAGGATGCGATTTTGAAAAGCGAGAGAGAGATAGAGAGAGATTAGGGTTAGAATGTTCCTTCTTTGATCATGTAACTTGAACGAAAATTAAAGTGACAATTGAATGAAAAATAACTTCATTAATCATGCACTTGTAGTTCATAGCTTACAACATTAAATACATGCTTCAAACAAAAATAATGGAAAGCTCAAAAGAGAGAGAGAGAAAGAGAGAGAGAGGGTGGAGAGGGATGAGGCAGCCACAGTAGTGGAGGAGGCTCCGTCGATAGCTCATCTTCTTCGACGATTACAAGAGGGCCTAAAGCTAGCTAAGAGAGGGGTGGAGTAGTTGCAAGGGGAGTGAATGCCTTGAGTGAGTGGTTGGAGGGGTTTTAAATAAGGTTAAGGGCTTCCTAAAAGAAGAAGGGGCTTTAGCGACGTCTAGAGCATCGCTAAAACCACTCCCAAAAGCATCGGTGAAGCCCTCCAACCGTTAGTCAGCTGCCTGCCTTGTTTCTTCTTCTCGTGCAATCTGCGGCTGCTGCACGAGAGTCCTCCGATCTTCCTCCTCGGCTGCGCTGGGGTCGTGCCTCGGGCATGCGTGTCCACGGGAGTCATCGCCCGGCGTGCGTGCACACTTGGGTGCCCGTGAGCTGCGGTTTCGCTGCGTGGCGAAATCTCGGCCACCCACTACTGATCAAGAGGCCCAATTTTGCCGCGCACTACCTCCGTCTTCAATTTCGACTCCGCGTGGCTCGAACCCGCATCGCGTGCGTGCGGGTGTGCGAGTCTCAGCAATTCGATCGAAGATCGACGGCCGAGATTTGATCTCGGCTGGATGAAGGGTGGTGTGCGGTGGAGCGGGGGGCTGACGTGGCGCAATATGGGTCGTTGATCTCCAGATCAACGATTAGAACTTCTTGGGCCCATTGTAGGGGCTCCGGATGTCGGATTTGGCCGATCTTGTGTCCGTTGGACTCCGTTCGTCATCTGAATCCATCCGTACGGTCCCATTGCTCATCTGAGGCTTGCTTTGACAAATGCTTATACAAATGGCCATTAATACAGTTTTATTAGCAATCATGGTACATGATGCATGCAATCCTCCCATTCTACTTATGCTTTTCCTTTTATTCTTAAGATGGGCCATATTTAGCATAATTATCACCCCCTTGTGCAATGTTATCAGTCACTATCTAATGCTACGGATGCCTGATTAGGGCGATCTTGGAGTCGTTGAACTCCAGTTGTCGTCCTGATCACATCCGTACGGTTGGATCTTCGATCCGAGGCCCCGATAAAAAGTTTGCCCAGTCCAAGCACATAAAAGGAGACAATTAACCTCCATTTTATTGAAACTACTCTAAATGCAAGATGATGCATGTTATGCAATATTTATATCATGAAATGCAATCCTTTGCTTAAGAACATGCATAAATAGACATCTTAAGTAGTGTAAATGTGTTTACATCATAACCCAATGCCTATCTTTTGCTAGTCCCTAGCAAAAACTGTATGCTATTTATAAAAGAATTAGGTTGATTATTTAGGCCAGAGTTATTTTCAATCATTAAGAAATTGTCTATTTAGGATGTAAACTTTCGAAGACACAACAGTGCCCGAGTATCTGCCAAAATGCAGACTGCCTCAAGCCCTCACCTTATTCAAAGAAAAATTTCTCTCGCTTTTTCTGCTTTTCTAATTATTTTTTTTGGATTTTCAAATTTTAGGGTTTAGGAGTGGCTTTCTATGGCCATTCAACTCACCCAAGATTTGATGAGAACCCTAAGTTTTAAGCATCTTATTGTGATTGTGATAGACTCGTCGACCAACAATTAAAACAGACTTCGGATTTCTACGCCTCTAGGTGACTTAAAAAAAATTCTGCCTAAAGGTGTATCTTTACAACCGATAGCTTTCTCCCTACTTTTATATTTTTTTTAACGGGGTCAACACAAGGGTGAACCCAGTGTATATCTCCCCAGTTTATTCTACTTCTCCACTTCTTCCTAAGTGTTTTGGGAATTTTTAGTGCATTTATTGAGCTGTGTTCTGGACAACTGGTTGATGAGCTATTCCCATCGACAACTTGCTAGCCATACTCATGCGGGAAGTGTGGTTTATTTCTTTTTTTTCTTTTCTCCTTTTCTTTTTGAATTTTTTATTTTTTTTTAAAGTAGGTGACTTCCCTGGTCTAAGATTTACCTAAGGGCAGGAAAAAGAGAAAGGTCTAGTGACTGGGCTCTGGATAACCTACCTACGGGCTGTTACCCACGATAACTTACCAGCCATATCACCCTAGAAGGTTCATTAGCTACCAATTTCCATTAAAATCGTCAAACAACGAGTCAGTGAACATAGTTTGTAGATGTTAGAAACTCAAAATTCCCTCGAATCAGAGGGCGGGTTGATAAGTCGTGTACTTATCACCCAAACTTATTTACTCCAATTAAAATAAAATTCAGGTTGGCAAGAACTCGAAAAAAGAAATCTACATTTTAGTGGATACACGGGCTGATTAAGTCTAAAGACCTGTAGGGTCTTTGTGTTCAAATAATAATGTAGTATTTCCTAAGATTGAAAATTTTCTTAAACCCAAATTCTTTTTCCTAATTCCAAAATTTTTCGTTTTATAAAAGAAAATAAAACAAATCTACGGAGCTGATGAATGAATTTAGAGATGAAAATCTACCCCCCCATGCCTATCTAATGCAGTGTCCTCATTGTATTAAAAAGACATAAAACAGAGTGGAAAAGCGTAGAAAGCACCTGAATTGCGTGAATGTCAGGTCTGCTCCAAGATGAAAACTAAAAAGAATTGTATAAGTGCTGAATTGAGTGCCTTCAGCTAGGCACACTATACAAAAAAAAAGAAATGAAGAATTCACAAGTGCAGGTCAGAATAAGAATAAACAGAAGAATTTTTCGACCTGTCAACAGAGGTCCACAGATGTGGACCATATTGTGATGCAGACCCATAGCCTATAATTGAGAATATCTTATGTTCTGGAAAAAAATTATCTAAAACCTAAAATCAGAATGAAAGCGAGGTTGGGCCTGCAATTTATGAGGATGAAACCCAAGACCAAAAAGTCGGGTTATAGAAAATTCAAGCTCAAAAAGATAATCGTTGAATGTGTGCTTGTGTTGAACATCATTAGAACATATGTCGTAAGGGTTCTGACTTTATGGTTTCAGCTTAATATGCACCCTTCGACTCAATCTTCTATTTCCCCCAAAATTAACTTCCTAAATCTGAACTTCCCAGCTCCTATCCTCCTCATTCAGCATATCAAATTCCAGGACCTCTTGTATATTAATCACCCCATCTGAAATATCCAAGTCTAAATGATGTGGCAGAATCAAAATTGCCTTGGGTCTAATTATCTCAGAAATGGAATCATCAATAAGATCAACAGGGTGTAACTGACAATCAGGGCATTGAATTGAATCCTCCAGAAAATGTGATTCTAGATCTGTAATGTGTGCCCTAAAATCAGCTTCCTCAATTATTGGGCTATCAAATGATCTATTAGATTCCTCAGGCCCAATCGTCTCACAAAAATCGTGTTCTGAAAACTCGTTTGAGGCTTTGCAACTTGAATCTTCACTATCAAAGAAATCAGGATCCGTATCAATGTATGTCCCAAAATCATCTATCACTTTCTGTTCCAAGGAGACATATGTTTCCTCGTACCCCGGCTCAGGGATCTCAGGTCAAGAAATCAAATCTTCCTTAATTGGTTGCTTTAATTCAATCTTGTCAGCCTCGTAACACGTGTCCCCCCAACAGGTGCCTGAGCTGGTTTTGTCATTGGCTTTCCTCAAGAGGGTTCATCCTAGGAATCATCTCAAGATTGAATCAAAGCAACCATGAATCTCATCCACAATTTCGCTAATTTCCCAAGTCGAAACTCACCCGGGTTCTTATCCTTAACATCCTGGAGCCAATCCAACAAAGACTTATTCAAATCATCAATCATCTGAATCAGGGGCTCCAATCTTTCAATGGAAGGTGTTGGCTGAACTTCTAAAGATTGTATGATATTCCTCAAGTAAGCCAGAACCTTATCCTGAACTTGATTAACCTGAACCAAATGAGTTGGTTCAGGGTTGGGCGGGTTTGGGCTCAATGCAGGGGAATTAACGAATTGAGATTCGTTATATCCTTCCTAGTAATAGGTCATTTCAGATTGTTCAAAAGGTGGTGATTATCTAAAGGTAGTGTAATCAAAGGATGGGTAAAGATCGATGTATCCTTCTTGATTATAGATCATATTAGGTTGTTCATGAAAGGATGACAATCAATAATCGATGTGGATCTAAGATGGATAGAAATCACAATCAAAGTGTTCATGGTTAGACCCTAAACACGGAGGTCCGGAACTATATCCCCAATCCGATTTATCCCAACTAACTGATGGTTGATTACAGTACGAGTCAGGATAATCGTCGTGTTGAGGATAATTCACAACGGAGGGAAAGAGTGGGAATGCGTGAAATATGTGGAAGGATTCATGATAAGTGAGAGGAAGAAAGGCGTCCTGCAATACAAACAATCAAACCTATCCTTAAGTGGGTTAGCCTTATAGACCTACAAACTCCCCAAACCCGTCTTGAGATAAAGGAACAATTTGATCTACTTCTGTCTGTTCAATCCAACCAGTTAGAAGGAATGACTAGGGGGAAGGTTCTTCCTTTGGCTTGCGCCTCCGATTCCTAGTGTACCCCTCAGCAACGATCGTTTGATTTTGCTCCCCTAGCTAGACATTAGATTGAATAGTAGAAACAAACTAATCAAAAATAATCTCGTTCTGGGTTCTAAAGAGCGAGTCCAATCCTTAAGGCCAATGTCTACTCTATTTTATTTAGGGCTAGGTTTGAATGTGCTTTGGAATGTGATGGGCCCTATAAATGGGTTGTGCCCTTAATGATTGATTGATTTGTGTGTGCGTGCACAACCAATGGTATTCAAGCAAGATTATTTTTGATGTGGTGAATTTTAGAGTTCAAATCTTGCTTAGTAGCTTTTAGGATTCAACTTTAGGTATTTTCAAACATGTTTTATTGGCACACTAGGTTTCGAAAAGCACGAGTGAAAATGTTTTCCTTTGAAGTTTAAAAGGAATGTGGAGTGCCTGGTAAATCCCTAAGAGTTGAACCTAAGTGGCAACTACTTGATGAGTTGATTTTATTTGAAGTGGTGCGGCCCAATCAACTCAAACAATTGCCCTGTTGCACCACTTAATTAGGCACACAAATGATTACCTAATCTGATTTCTACTCAATTACGTGTTTGAATGTGTGTACCAGCTCCTAAGATCGGTTTACCGATTGAGTTTGAAAATCAAATGAGGTTGTGTACCTCTGTGAGATTTTTTTTAAAATTTTTTTTCTTTAATGTGGGGGTTGGGGTGAGTATGGATGTCAAACAGCAAATAATCTAACCTTAGAGTTTATAAGAACGCCTAGGTTGACTAATGTTTGAATTATTATGTTGTGGAATGAAATCTAATAGGTGGGAGGTGGCAAATAACTCACAGAACCTTGCATAGCACTTTTATCCGATCTACCGCTTTTGCCTGTCTCGAAAGAGTACCTGCAATTACAATAAGAAAGAGAAAAGTGAGGTAAATGATTTGTAAGTTACAAAACACAAAGAGAAATCAAAGATCGCCATCGCCTTGGCAACGGCGCAAAAATGTTGAACTCTCGAATTGCTACGCTAACGTGTTCGATTTTGGAAAACCTATCGTTGTAGCTTGAAAGAAAAGAATTCATGTTCAACAAATAAAATTTATACCGAAATTGAAATTCTGGGTCGAACACAGGAAGGAAAACGTTTAATTTAAAAACTATGCATTTGTTTTTATTTGTCACAAAGTAATTCAATTTAAAACTATCTAATTATTTACAATAAACAGAAGAGAGAGAATATTACGCACAGAAATCAAAATGAGATGTAGAATAAATACAGAATTTATCATTAAGGAGATTGTTGATTTCAATATTACAACTAGAAAGCATAAAGCAATTGCACTAGAAAGCGATAAATTTACTGTAGAAAGCATTAAAAGAATGGAGGGACAAATGTCCTCCTCGATGATCTCTTGAAGGACGAGCAGAACTACTCTAGAAAGGAGTAAATCTATACTAGAAAGTAGTAAAAGGAATAGGGAGAGAGATATCCTCCTCGACGGTCGCTTGGAGGATGAGCCGGACGGGACGATGCCTGGATGAAGGAGGACAAAGCAGGACGAAGGAGGACGAAGCAGAAGAACGGGAATGGAGTAGCACGTCGTCGTCGTCACGGGATTCACTTTCGAAGAGGGATGAAAATTTGGACTTTATCTTGCGAGAAGCATCCTGGGTGTGGGACAAGCTTCTCTTGAGCTTTGGAGAGGTAGAGAAGAGAAGGAAGAGATGAGAATTTCGTATGGAGGGGATCTCCTTTTACAGTTGCAAGGAATGGTCAAATTGGTCATTACATCTTTAAAACAATAAATATGGGGTCTTTAGTGATGGATAAAACCTTCACTAAAGCTCCAACATGGGCGTAGTGCCCACTGCCCAAGCGTGCCCGCTCAGCTGCTCTCTCTCTCAACGCACCTGCACGGTCAACAAATCTCAGCCGTACGATCGCGAGATCGAACGACTTAGGATCCGCCTTCGCCCGTTGTTGTGCGCCTGCCTCAACGCATACGATGGAAAGTCCTTGTCTTGCGTGAAATAGCACGTGGCTGCTATTGGGAGATCTGAGCTGCCCGATGACGATCCAACGCACACCCTCGCTCACTCGCCCGTGCCCTTCTCCCCTTCGCTGCTGCTCGAACCCGCGGCTTGTGAATGCGATTGCGCCATCGACCGTTGCAGTACACGGTGCGGATGGTCAAGTGGGCAAATTGTGGTGTGGCCATTCACAGCCATTGGATCGAGATCCAACGGTGGAGAGGGAGCGGATGTGTAAGCTTCAATGGATGCATGTGGGCGTTTGGGCGGCCGAGATGGCGCCATCTTGGCCGTCCATCTTCTGGATGTTGTAGATGGTGCCACGGATGTCGGATTGACTTGATTTTTGCATCGTTACGCTGCGATCGTCAATCCAAATTCATCCGTGCAGTCGGATTTATTATTTGAAGTGTGGATTTACACCATCCTGGCCCTTGATCTTCTACGGTTCCCCGGTCACTATCTGATCCTACAGATGCCTGATTAGGGTGATCTTGGAGTCGTTGAACTCTTGTTGTCGCCCTGATCACATCCATACGGTTGGGTCTTTGATCTGAGGCCCAGATAAAAAGTTTTCCATGTCCAAGCACATAAAAGGAGATAATTAACCTCCATTTTATTCAAACTACTCTAAATGCAAGATGATGCATGTTATGCAATATTTATATCATGAAATACAATCGTATGCTTAAGAACATGCATAAATAGATATCTTAAGTAGTGTAAATGTGTTTACAACAATTATGTTTATGTTTTACTGTAGAATGTGTGATTTTATATCATGTAGAATGTGTCATTTCCTTTTTACATAATTTCGAAAAATATCCGTAATATAGGGGAACTCTGCCAAATTTTTTTTTGATTTTTAATTTTTATTTATTTATATCATAAAATTTATACAAATGCTAATTTTTTTAATTTATATGCAGATGAAATTCAAGAAATTGCTAATAGGGGTAAGGATGAGCAAGCCACCTCAGCGAGTAGGGATGAGACCTAGCCACCCTGCATGTAGGCCACACAGCCCCCATGCACCCAACCACCTTTCACCCAGCCCTCCCAGCTCCCCCACACCCAGCAACCCTGCACACAGCGCACCAAGCCCCCCCGTACCTAAACTCCCCCATCGATTCCTGAGTACATCCCTCTAAGTACTCCGCACACACACCTAGTTGTCATTGTACCTAACTTGCATTTATCGGGCAGTGTGAATATGTCCAGCCTGGTGATCTTGCCCGACAATACCAAAATATGAGCAAGAGGGTGGTTACTAACGTAGTGCGAGAGCTAGAGCTGGAGGTTGCCACCTACTACCCTGACGACGACGGGGATGAGTATTAGGGAGACAGTGGCGGTAAGGATGAGGACGAGGAGGGTGAGGACGATGTTGAGATATTGAGGCCACCTCAGCAGGACCCTCAGGCTGACACAGGGAGCAGTTCCGCTAGTATGAATTGTCGGTAAAATCTTAAAAAAATTTATTGATAATGTTTTAATTTTTAATAGTTATATTTTTCTTATCAGGTAATACAAACAAAGGAAGGGGTTCGACAAGAAATGCATATTTAGATGCACTTCCAGTGGGGACGAGAATCAAAGTGTATATCAACAAAGCTGGAGACGATCCAAATTATCCTCCTTTTACTAGCAAACTGTCTAGGACGGTAAAGGTGCTTGTCCCCCTTTGTTCTTTTAACTGGATGTCGGTCTCTAGGGAGATCAAGAGGCATCTTATTCGTAATATGGAGGTAAATAATTATTTATATATATATATTACTTTAATAATATTTAATTCGTTTGCATGATTTGTAATATTACAGACGATCTTTGATTGGGGTGATGATATGAATGCCACCAAGTACATTCTCCAACATGCTGTGAGATGACATGGCGATTGGAGGATGACAACGAAAAGAAAAGTGAAATTTGTACCATTTATCATTTTTTATTATTTACTTAATTAATTTCTTTTGACAATTTATTTTTATAATTTAGTATTATAATTCAATGTCGTCTAATGAGGAGGCATTAAGGAACGTGCCTCCTACAATAGCAAAAGATGTGTCGAGAGAATGCTGTGTGCATTGGAATAAGCCTAAGACAGAGGTAATTACAATTACTTTTAATAGCATTTGGAGATAAATTATTCAATTGTCTTCCTTTACAATATGTTATAAATATAGGATCAGGGGAAGAGGAACAAAGCTAATAGGGCCAAAGCTCTACCACAAACCCACTATTTGTGTCAAACCAGTATAGATAGAGTTAAGGCTAAATATATAAGTAATTCCTTATAATTTTGTTACTTCTACATTTCTAATTAAAGTTTTAATTACAGCTATTACCTTCACATCTCTGAAATATATTTACAAGCACATTTACATGATGGTGTCACGCTCGATTGAGTTGGTGTGTACGAGGTTGCTTATAGCAAGGCCACCACCAACGGTGGGTGAACATGGATACGTAAGACATACTAGACAAAACATATAAGTAGCATTTATTTATTTACTTAAATTTTTATGCTTACTTTAATTTGACAATAAATTATTGCAATTTGTAGGGAGATATCATGAACTTAATCAACCCCCCTATAGACGCCGTGTCTAACACTCAGCAGCACCCTCCTGTGACACCTAAGGAGGCTTTTAGGAGCACCATGCTCCGGAGCTTGGAGGCTTCGTTCAGAGTGGGGGGAGAAGTTAGACAATCGCCAGCTAGTCTAGCTGGAAGGGGTCAGCAATAGTAGCCATTGTCCAGCAGATGCAAACATAGCTCCATGATGTCACCTCATGGTTTCACTAGCATACTCAAGCTGGGCAAGATGCTAAGAAATTCATGGAGGAGCAAAGGATGGAGATGGAGCAATAGAGAGCACAGATGAGAGAGATGATGGCATTATGGGGCAACGATTGGGATCACAATTCATAACACTACCCGCCTTGCAGAGATGATGACATCGGAGGTAGTGGAGCAGAACTAAGGGTAAGAGATGAGCATAGCTTTATATTATTTATCTTTTGTTTTGTTTGGTTTTATATTTTGACAGTATGACATACTTTTATCATTCGCTTTATAAATATATTTGTTGAATGTTGAATGTTTTATGTTCCATGTCGTATGTTGAATTCTTATATTGTGTGTGTTTTGTATGTTATATATGTTTTAAGGTGTTATAACATTCTAAAATTATAGAATCTTATAACCCTAACTGTTATATTAAAAAAAAGAAAATACATATATACACAACGGTTCTACAAATAACTGTCGTGTTTATATAGACGATGGTTCTCCAAAAACCATTGGTTATACAAATATATGACTGTTGAACAATCGTCGTCTACGGTTTACGTATATCATAGACGATGGTGATCCAAACCATTGTTCAGAGATTATTGCTGACAATTTGTACAAGAACTAACATAAATAAACGAGACGACAGTTTCTAAAAACGTTGTCTAAACTATGATGGTTTCAAATAAACCCATCGTCCATACAATGACGGGACACACTTTCGTGATGACAGAATACAACGCATTGCATGGAATATGCAATGGTTTTCAACCATGACGAAAACTGTTCTTCCCTATAGTGCCTTGACCAGGTTATGAAGAGATAGGGAAGCGAATTTTCTAAGGGAAGGAGGGGGCTTTTGCAATGTGGATTCCTGGAATCTATGCCTAACACATAGGCAAATTCAGGAGATCTAGGTTTGACAATTAAGGCATCAGAGGCCTTGGCTGGACATCTGATCTAAGTAGCAAATTGACTTTGGATTGAGATAATGCTTTAAGTACTATTGAGAAGTTGAATTATGCTTATTGTTGGGGATATTTGGTGGTTTCAACAACCATTTTTTTCTCTTTTATTTTTACTCTGAGATACAATTTTTTAGCATTAATTAATTATTCTATTTGTGATTGAATATCCATTATATAATTATTTCTAATTTTTGATTGGTGAATTGAATTGTTCTACTTGCTCCCTGTGAATGACCTCAAAACTCACGATTTTTCATACTTTACAAATTTAAATGCCATTACACTTTTATCATATATACTACGACATATCTATTTTCTAAAACTCTGTAAAAGCACTATAATTCCCAATGCTTAACCTTTTCCAATCCTGAGCAAAATCTTACGGAAAGAAATAGATCACTAGACGACATTTTTGATATTCTGATGCCTATTTGTGCCTATTCTAGAGAAATGAGATCAGAATACCAACAATAGGCCTAGAGGTGCTCAACTACTAGCTAAGATCCTGACCTAACCAACCTTACCCTTGGGTCCACTACAAAGGTTTCTAGGGCCTGCAAAAATTACCTAGAGTTTGCTGACCCTAGTAGTTAAAGCACCCATGTGTATTTGTAGCAAGTCTAGGTTTAGTTTTCCAGTGCATTTTTTATAAGAGAGATAAAGATGAATATTTATTTTGAGAGATTTCTCTTTACATTGCTCTAAATCCAACCTCGAGTTGTCACTAAACACGATCTGTATCGGATTCCCTGTCCCCACCATCAATCCTTGAAGGGTCCATGGCTTTCGATGCTTTGGGATAGCATCGCCCATGGCAGCCCCCAAAACCTTGGCTTTCGGCACTTCAGGATAGTGCCACCCATGATGTTCAGTGTCTAAAGTTAGGCCTTGACAATCGACATTTCGGGATAATCCCACCCATGGCACCTGACTAGCACAAAGTGCTTATGTGTCCCCGGTAGGATATTTAGATATCGTAGGAGACAAGGATCGATGAGACAATATGTTATAACGCATCTTCTAGGCAAATATTTTTCATTCCTTTTCTCTATGCTGGGAACTTGTCCAATCAACTTCTATCTTTAAGCTGCTCTTAAGCAAGATCTTCCGGAAAACATTTTCATAATAGAACACTTTTGGCATCATACTTCATTAACCGCTCTAAATAGACTGGTGTGATTTTTTGGTGCTTAGGTTACCAAATCCCGCAAACCAAAGGGTAGGCAATGGGACAAAATAATACCTAAGCCTTAGACTTAATATATCAACCATACAACTCCCTTAACCTCTTGGGGAATAGCCTAGATCATAACAAATACATGAGTGTTTAACCCCTAGAATAGGTCCAAGAAGCCCAAGGTCGGTACTCTTTACTTATCTCCTTGTCTCTAGCACTTCAGGACTAAATCCTTGTTTTGATTTAGTCTAGAACCTAAGTAGGTTCTATAATCAATTGTTAGGACTATCAATTTTCTTTAATTTTGTTCCTTTGTCATTCTTTGTATTTCCTCCTCAAGAAATATTTTTCATTTAGTTTACAAAATATTCCTCCCCTTTTCCTCATATTTTTTCATTTTTTTTGTATATATATATATATTTTGTGTGAGAACCCCTCAAAGAATTGAATTTTCCATTTGTTATGCACTTTAACATTCTCCCATGCTTATGTTTTCTAATGTCCTCATTGTAAATCTGGTTGGTTTGAGTTTAGCTTAGATCGTACATTAGAACAGGCTTGGCTGGGTGGTGAATTGGTTGGGGTGACTATTGCGGATGATTTCAAGCTCTGATGTGAATATCGAAGGTGGAGTTGACTATTCTAGTGGACGAACACCTTAAGTGCAATATGACTTCAGCTCAGAGATAGGCCAGAGGGGTCTCAGATTTTTCAAATGACGAGTTGACTCCCATTAAACACTAAGCTTGATGCCATTAGATAGACTCAAAGCAACTCAAAAGGATATGTCATCTAGCGTACAGTGGTGAGTGGTAGGAGAAAATATGTGATCATGGTGAATGAGAATCAAATAGCCAGAAATGAGCACCAAATCATGATGAAGAGTCAATCCAGAAGTCTATGATATGGATCAAGTTGATTCATTGCTGGGTGTCTCTTATTGAGTTTTTTTGAAGGAATCACCGAGAAGATGAAGTGATCACGGCTCTTAGATATAAGATTGTGGTGAGTCCAGGATCCGACAAAAGTGCACCTAGTCAATATAACACAAATGTTTATTTCCTCTCGTGCAATGTGGCCCAATAGATCATTATCCAATGAGTCACCTTGATCCTTTTCCAGGGGGTGGAAGATCAATTCATCAAGAAATGACTCAAAGATTTGTTCATCTAATGGATCTTCTCTATAATTTTCATCCCAATCAAAAGTGAATATCTGGGGAGTGACTACTCAATTATAAAAGTATTATTCTATAAATGATTTAAACTCTGAATTATGGTCACAATCGTTGCCTACCGTGCCCGATTCCTGTAGATCCTCAAAATAATCACCAACATAGAATGTCTCTAGAATTATGGAATACAAATTCAAATCCAGTCGAATGTTGTAATCTTGTTCCCCAAAATCCATGTGTATGTCCTCGAGATCAAAGGTGCAAAACTCCATTACTCTAAAGCTGCAAAAATCATGCTCGGTTGAATTGAGATCCTCGATAATGTGGAAAACTTCTAGTTCTAGTCTAGGTTTTCTACTATCTAGATGGTCATGAGTACTTGAATCAAACCTAGCTATTCTATCGAGCATTTTTCCTTTCCTTTAGATGATGATGCCTCAAAAGTATTGATCTCAGTTTGCATTTCTCTAGAGGCAATTATTATGTGCCCTGATTAACATTGATTATGGCTAGTACAGTAGCCAAGAAATGTCTCCCCAAAATCAAAGCCATATCCCATATTTGTTGTGGGGCATTGATGACGCTACAATTATTATTGTTAATATCATCAATTAGAGTCAATTTCGAGAGTACTTGTGTGATAATGTCATATTATAGTGGGTTCGGGAGCATTGCACGCATATTACATGATCTGTACTAATAAATTGCTTAGAATCAATGTTTAAGGACCTTGCATACAAGACCATATTGGAACAGGGCTCAGATGAGCAATCAGATCGTACGGATGATCCAGATCGACGAACGGAATCCAATGGACTCAAAATCACCTTGATCCAACCTCCGTGGCTCCCATAGCAAGTTTGAAGATGATTAATGACCAAGGGGCAATGTGACATCCTTACGGGCTTTGAATGAAAAATCCAACTATATGGATGGATCTGGAGTGACGATCGCAGTCTAAAAACATGGGAATCATCTTGATCCAAGCACCATGGCATCCTCTACAACAGAAAGAAAATGGATGGCCAAAATGGCACCACGTGGTGCCATCTCGGCTGCCCAACACCGGCCAGCAGCCCCACCATCGGCTCTTCACCCACATCATCCATTCCCAGCTAATCTTGATCCAATGGCTGAGAAGCTCTCTCCACTGCACGTCCTTGCCTTCTCCTTGTGACAAACTTGTGCTTTGGTGCATTGGTCTTGAGGTACATTCCCAAAGGAGGGGCGTGGGTTTGAGCCCATGATGAGAGACTTATCATGATCTCTAATTACCCCTAATTAACTAGTCTTCCTAGTTAATTAGGTAAGGTTACAAATATATAAGGGTTAATTATATAATAAGGGATATTTAGTAAAGGATCTTAAAATAAGTTAAAAATGGTATTTTAGGTATTTTATCATTCAATAAAAATTATTAACAATTTAATAAAAAATTGGACTCGAAATCCTATTAATCATTCCCTTAATTAATAAGTTAAGTAACTTTAACATAATTTATACCTAAGTATATAATAACTGAAGTAATTTTACTTATTCTAATAAATTGACCTAAAAATCTCAAAAATGTAAATTCAAGGTGAAAACATAATATTTACCTTATTTACTAACATATATAAAAAGTTGAAAAAGATCTAAGTTAAAATAAACCTTCAAAACATGGGTTTACATTTTGGTCCTTAATATTCATTGCAATCGGATCCTTAATTCTCACATAGGTCCTTAAGTTTCATTTCATATAGGTCCCTTTCCATCTTCTTCTTCTTCTTCAGCTGAATGAATGGCTGGCGACGGAAAGTCACGCCACCGCACGATCACCGCCTGCCGACATCAACCTTCTTTGTCCAAGCTCTTGTAGCTTGCACTCACCACCTCACCTTCATCCACCGGTCTGGACTAACCAAAAATCCTAATTTTTAGTGGGAGATAACCTCACCATCGTTGGAGATGATGTCGGAGGTTAAGCTCCTCAAGCTCCTTCCTCGGCCAGACCCCGCCACTCTCTTCGCCGCCGCCCACTATAAATACCCCCTCACCCCTCTGATTTAACTCAAGTTTGCTCCATTCCCTCTTCTAACACTACAGTGACCTCGATAGGCTATTCGTCCAAAACTCCGGTGACTTTCCATCTCACTTTCCAACTTCCTTCATCCATTCTAATTAGCCGAGGAGATCTACCGTGGTCAGCCGCATCTCTGGACAAAGGCTATGACCAAGGAATCCTCTGCTTCACCTCAAATCCGCCTGCCGAAGATCTTCCTCTACACCTTCCGATTTCGTCATCCGCTATGAACTTTCGGTGGGACCCTATTGACCCCTTCGTCCAGGTAACAGTAGATTAGGAGTAGGAGTAGGAGTAGTTTAGCTTAGTTAGTTAGATAGTTAATTAGATTGGAGTAATTTTAGAATTTCAGGATTCATCTTCTCCGACTCCGGCGAGCTCCTTGAGCTCACCAGAGCCTTAATTTCATCTTTTGAAATCACTATCGACCTTCTTTTAACCCCCACGACCATTTCTATCGCACTTAATCACTTAATTGATCATTAATTTGCCTAATTCACCTTTCACCTCCACCGACTACTGTAACTGTCCATGGCGACAGTAGTGGGCTTAGATTCACCTTCATAGGGTTCTCCATCATCTATTCATTACTTACAGACCCTAATCGACGCTATAATATGTAGAATTACCACATATAAATTAAACGCCCAATTTTAATTAAGCTCCTGAGCTCGCTATCCGTGGCGGCTCAGGAGCAATTCAAATCGTTAATTATATATATATATGATCATAATTATCTGTTGACTTGTTTTAACCACTCAATTGAGTGGTAAAATAGGTCCTGAATTTAATCCACATAGATCTTTTAAAAAATGAAATTCACTGTCAAACCTTTACTCTAATGAAACAATGAAGAATTAATTAATTTCTTGAGGTTCCTTGCAACCTCAGGAACCTTTTTAGGTTAAAAATGGCACATTTCACAACCTGTACACAATTTTCACATTTTCTTCACTCACCAGAGCTTCGACGAGCTCCGGTGAGTCATTTTTGTTCTTCAGCCTGTGAAACTTAGTAAAAAACTCTAGAATGGTTCAATTTTGATCACTAATTAATTTGAGGTCATTTATTTGAAGATTAAGTCGCTGGAGCTGTAAATTGAAGTTCATCTTCTCCAACTCCGGCAGAGTTGGAGAAGTTTGACAGAGAGATTTGAGAAGTATTTAAGGAACCTAGAAGCTTCAGTGCAGTGCATTGAAGCTGTTCATGACCTCATTCTACTGTAACAACTCTTAAATTCTTCCGACGAACAAAGTGGTTTAGGAGCTCAGGTGGCGAGCCTGAAACCCTAGAAAACTTGGTCAGAATACCTACCTGAGAATCTGAATGAGTTCCTGAGGTTAAAAAGATCTTATTTGGGGCTTTAATTTCTTGGGAGAAGGCATTAAACAGAAAGTCAAATTTTTAGCCTTTATAGTCAAACATGAGTCTGATTATGGAGTTCTGCGCAAGAATTGAGGAATTGATGAGATAGAATTGCTTTCGAGAATGTATTGGATAATCTGAGAGTGATCAAAGTGAGCTCAGATGAGTTATTGTGTGAGAATTCAAACCTTGACAGTTTGGTTTATTTTCAAACCCAAACTAACACCAGTGATATTTTGATGAGATGTTCTTAGCTCAGATGAGTTTTGATCTTTAATCCTACCTAGATTAATCTATTACAACCTTTAGAACTTATTAAAATCGATCAGAGATGTTCTTAGCTATCTGTTCACCTATTTTAGGTTGTAAAATCTGATCTCTGAAGCTTTCAGAGAAGCTTCAAGCTTCTCTGCTGTTCCTGCAGGTCTTAAGAGCTCAGAACCTACACCTATAGTTGTGGAATCATTTGTATAAACTATTTCGACATTTAGTTAAGAGAGAAAAGTCCATCTGAGGACTCTGTGAGCATAAACTCCATTTCCCAGTATCTTAACCCGTAGGAACCCCTTGATTTCACTCTTCAAATTGAAGAGGAAAACATCCTCTTATCTTAAAATTGACCCGACAATCTTATAGAGTAACCTTAGAGCTTTTCAGCAATCCTTGAATCACTTGATTTGGAGCTCTGAGCTAGGAGAAATCATTGGTTGAAGTTGGGTCTAGAAGTGGGAACATAGTCCCACATCGGTAGTTCACGAGCACATGCCTTGGAATAAAAGTAATTTGTGCTGTAGGCTCTCCAGTTGTCAAGCACTTGGTGCGAACTAAGCATCTAATCTTCTGAGCATGTGTGTGTGTGTGTAGGCATGTGTGCCTGCGGGTGTGCGACCGAGCGAGCGTAAGCGAGTGTAGCCTTGGGAGGGCGAGGCCTAGGAGGCTAGATGAGCCAGATTGGCTCGAAAGTATGAACTGAGAAATAAATCGAAATCGAACCTAATTGAAATTAGGCGAGGATCGAGTAGGGTCCAGTCCCACCCTGGTCTCAGGGTGCTGTGTATCCTAGAAAGGACCTCACAGCAAATAAAATAATCTTTGGTTAAAAATTAAAAAAAAACTCGGTTCAACTGATGGTCCAAAGGAATGAAGTGCTAATGCCAAAGTGCTGAAGTTTAAGGTTAAGTGAAGAGCTGAAGGCTAAGGAAAGAAAGGAGAACAGGAACTAAGGAGCAGAAGAAGACTGAAGCAAGAGAAGAAGAAGGCAGGAGCAGAAGAAGAGAGGAAAAAGAAATAAAGAGCTCGAGAGAGAGTAAAAGATAAAGGATAAATAAAAAGAAAGAAGAAGAGAGAGGTTGAAGAAGTAAAGAAAATAAATTATTTTACTTGCGTCATTTTCATTTCTTTTTATTTTTAAATGTTGTAACAAGGCATGTTCTAGTACAAAAACTCTTATTTGCCTTAAGTTCTTTAAAATAAAATAGAAAATTAACATGTTTACTTGTTAATAAAGTACAACATTTAAGTAAATGTGTTTTTCATATGGAATTTTGTATATTCTTTATAGTTTAAATAATTTGACAAAATTCATGCTTTTATAATCAACCTAATTATACCTCCTAAACTTATAAAGAAATAAAAGATAATTGGTGAATTTAGAATGAATTATACCTCCCAGCGAATGACCTGGACTCAACTAGTAAAAATTTCTAAAATGTTAGGTAAATTTGACCCTATACTACACAACCGATGCAATTTCGAGTTAACCTAAGCGACTTTCTCTACTCGTAATTAAGTAAAATTAACTTAGTTATTGAGTTGAGTAAAGAAATGCATCAGCCCCACCGACCCCCCAATCTCTCAATTGAAGTAGTGTAGTAGCAGCAGTGGCAGCGCACGCATAGCACGTGCGGAGAGCTTACGTGCGCACAGCACCGTGCCAGTGTATGCGTGAGCGACATGCCGCGCGTGGTGCATGGGCAGGTAGGGGCTTTGGCGACACTTGCAGTGTGTCTTCAGTGACACTTTGAATGTTGCTGTTGACCTGAGGATGAATTTTAGCCCCTTTTCACCACTATAAAAAGAGACCTACACCCCTCATTTGTAGTAATCTTCTACCTAAGCAATTTCACCACTCCATAGAGCTCCCAAGCAAGGTTATGAAGATGCCGAGCCACCGATGGAAGTCCCTCCATCGCCGTGGCTATCTCGACGCCATCCGCCCCTTACATTTGGTTTTAATTCTTTGATAGTTGTAGTTATTCCTTATATTCAGGCATTCATCTATAATTGGTTGAACATGACATTCGATAATCAATTGAATATGTTTTTGATATCTTGTCTTTGCAATGAGTTATTGTGATTCTCTAACCCTACCTCACCCTCTCTCTCTCCCTACCTTTCTCTCTTTCTCTATCATTTTGCAAGCGAACAAATCGACATATTTTTGTGACATTGAAGCGAGTACATGATTCAAAATCTTGCCTCCCTATGTTTGACACTCAGACTCACGTTCGATAACTTTTACTTAAAATTGACATCCTAAAATGTGCTACAACGAGAGACTTACACAAATGCATTTCGTAACGGTCAATTTTTGCACTGTTGTCGGGGAGGCAACAGATCTTTTATTTGCTCTCATTTTCTTGAGAATTAATTGTATTCATGTTATCTAACTTGCTCTTCTATCTCTTGTGGTTGCAGGAATCTCGTGCATCGGCAACGAGAGGAGTACAAGTCAGGTGGGTCAAAGGAAGTGCAAGAGAAGACTGCCATCAACCAGAAGGCTCAATTTTGTCTTCCCATGATTCAAAAGGTAATTTTTCATCCTTGGACCAAGAAAAAAATGGTGGCCTTATAAAAAAAATCATCTCTTTTGTCTGTCGAAGGAAACACCACCATTAAGCCTTCAACCCATTAACTTCACAATATCATTTTCTAGATTTGAATTGAGAACACAATTTAAGGACAGTTAAGACCTCTAAAAATTTTATGAAAAATCTTAGAGGTGTTCCTTCCAGTAAGCAAGCTCCACCTCAAAATTCAAAGGCAACCTTTTTGTGGTTTGACAGTGAGAAATTTGCTAGCGGAAGTGCGCATGGTTGTCCTAATTTTTGGAGATCGGGAGATTGTTCTTGCTGCTGCGAACTCCACATAACTTGGATTTGTAAGAGATTTATATTTCAAGAAAGATTTTAAAATTCTCTTCACTTCATATGAAGACTACTTTTGCATTTGAAATTTATTAGTGCTTGTTCTGATCAAGATATTAAACTTGCAAACTGATCTAGAAGTTTTGGACAGATTGACCTCCTCTTGAGAAAATGTGAATTTGGGTGGTCTATCGTCCTAGAAAAATTTTGAAATTAATTTTTTTGGAAATATCATTCGATTTCGGTCAGGATAAGGCCATTTCTTACTTTTATTGGGCCATTCTTGACAAAATCTTAAAATAGATTCATTGAGTAAGAGTTGCACACCCTAGGATCTTCCACACTAGGGAGTTTTTACCTTATACTCACACAAAAAGTCTTCCAAAAAATCAATCTTCACCAACTGTGTGACTATACATTTGTGCCTTGCTTCAATGCGTAAATAAGTGAAATTTTAAAATACATTAAAGCAAGATTCAAATTTCAAAAATCACACAACTTAATCTTGCTTGTTAAAAAACAATTGTTTTGGCATTGGGTGCTTGCATGGAAATGTTCATACAGCTTAAACTGAAATTTTAAGGGCATTAACCACCCTAATGTCCTTCAGTTAATCCTTGAGCACAAGTAATGACTTTGCCCTAAAAATTATGTAGACATTGGCCCTAGGAATCATTGAGTTTGTTTAAGGGTATTTTCCTAAATGCATAGTGAATTAGTGACATTTGCTTACCTCGAAAGGTGTTGAGTTGGGAGGCCCGATTGTCAAACGACTTAAGCAAGCCGGGGTTTGGCATAATTAGCGGCCGTCGGGACATGCTCCCCCTGCTTCATCTTCCCAACTCTACCACCTTCGAGAGTAACGACAACACCGAATTCACCTTGTGGTTGGAATCTACTTTTGAGGCATAAGTTGCCTAGGGGCACACTATACAGCCCAGATTTGTTTGCTTGGTTGTGCAGACACCATTCTCTCATAGTTCTTCCCTCATCCCTCCACTTCTTTCAAAGAATGGATTTTCATGCTGACAAGCCAGGAAATTGCGCATTTTGAAATCGTCAGAAATTGTAGTATAGTCGCGAACTTGATGGATTTTATTCCTTTGAAAACTTGAGTCCCGAACATTCGTCTCTGGGAGGTGTGAAAACAAGTCGAGATTTGGATTGGCTTTTCTATCCTAAATCTAATCTAACTAATATTTTTGGTCAATTTCTATTTCGCACTCTTTTTTGTGTTTTTGATTTTTATTTTGAAAGTGAAATGAAATGAAGATCCAGATGTGCTAGTGAAAACCTAAGTGACTGTGTGGATCTAAGTGAGGCCATGGTGGCCGTGCATAGTGTGAAAACCTAAATAACATGAAGACAAGCAAACATGAGGACAATCAATCATAGAAACTTCATGATACTATTTATGTATAAAAGATTATCCCATAATATCAACATGCATATAAAACCATTAGACAAGAGTATCATGCATCAAAAATTAAGTCACTATAAAATTCGGATACATGGAAATAAAGTTAAACTAAAGAATGAGATCAACCAAGAGAGGCTAAGGAGAAGCCTTCTTGGCTGTCCACTAGAGAGGAGGATGCGTGTGTGCACCCAAGTGTAGAGAGGAGGGTGTTGCACCCTTTCACTACCAATGGTCATCCTTGAGATGACCTTGAGGGGGGTCTTTTCTATGGGCATCTAAGGGGAACAGAAAATGGGGACGTGGATCCTCTATGGTGGAAGAAGAGCGCATGCCCACAAGAAGAAAGGAGAAGGTGTTGCATCCTTATGCTCTTCTTCTTGTTGCCACCCTCATGAAGATGCCGTGGAGGAGCTTCTTCTTTAGCCATCCACAGAGGGAGCCCTGGAGGAAGAGGACGGCCTTGAGAGGGAGAAGAGGTGGCATGGTCGCAAGTTGAGAGGAAGAGAGCGGTGGAAATGGTGCCATTTCGTGGCTTTTTCTTTGCCCTTATCGAAGGCTCCATTTGGTTGCCACTTTTGGTGGCTCCAAAATTAACTAATGCCACATTTTTAGTATTTAGGTTTGACACAAGTTTTTATGGTTTCCAAGAGAGTGTGCATGGGTTTGGTAGGGGTAGAATGGGAAGGGCTGTGTGTGTGTGTGTGGGTGTATATTTTTGGTAGGACTAGGTTGTGGGCTTTGGTAGGATTAGGTGCTAAATAGGTTGGGTAAATCTAGATTAAGTGGGTGTGGACCTAACTAGGCTAGGGAAAGTCTAATTCGATAGGAGTTAACCTAATTAGTTCTAGGTCAAGTCTAATTGGATGTGTGCATGTGATTAGGCTAGGGTAACCCTAACAGGTATAAGCCAATTAGATCCTGGGTGGATCCAATTGGGCTCAAGTGCACCCAATCAACTGTAGATGCACCCAATTAGGTATGGGATGGTTTAATTGGGTTAGGGATAGGATAAGTAGGGCTATGGATAGTGGACTAGGCTTAGGAGGTCTCTAGTTAGGTTTCCTAGGTTGTCCGATGGGGTTCGTAGGTCAAAATAGGCAAGCTAGGTCATCCAACACCAAAATCAGGAACCAGACAGCTGTATCAGACATCCAAGACAGTGGTAGGACGTCTTATACTACAAAATTGGATGTCTAGACAACAAATTGGATGTCCAATTCTATGTTAGTATGAGTTTTGGCTTCCTGGATTGTTATTCTGCAGAAATTAGACATCCAGCAAGATGTCTGGACGTCCTGAAAGGTGCTGGAGAGTGGGTTTTAGGTTTTCTAAGGTGGGTTTTGGTTCCTAAGTGTTTGGGAGAGGGATAGGGTGGATAGAAACATGGATAGTGCAATCCATGTTTGGGCTTTGAGGCTAAGGTGTCCTAAAGGAGGTGGTTTTGGGTTTGGGAAGGCTATCTTAGGGTTTCTAGGGTTAAGGTTATGGCTATCCTCCTCTCTCCTCTTATCTGGATCAGTCTTCTTCTTCCTTTATTGCTTTATTCCACTATCTCCATCCTGGATTTCTTTATTACCTACAAGTTGTAATAAAAACCACTAAAAAGTAGGATATCTCATCTTATTCTACGTAGACTGATGCAATACATGATATGCAAGATATGAGTGCAATATCCACAAATTAAGTTAGGTTCAAACATTATTTAGGTTGATTAAGACCCATGATTGCTATGCAATCATACCCCCTTGCCTAAACTTTGCTAGTCCCTAGCAAATGAAAGACTAAATTATTCACAAAAGGGTACCTAAGGGATTGATTAATTTATTAAGTGTTTGCTGACGAGTCGATTGTTCGCTTTAAAGTAGTTTGTAGTTTTATGTGGTGGAAAAATCGACTAATCAATAATTAAAAATAACCACTCACAGAAGAGCAGGTCGTATCCACATGGAGGCAATGACGTATTTAAATTTCCACCAGTTAAAAATGTATGTTCGTAGTTAGTTTAGACGAGAATCAAGCCAAATTTCTTTCAGATTAATGTTGAATCAAGAAAACATGCTGAAATGGCAATTTTTAACAATTAGACGATATTTTTTGCAATGCAGATTCAATAAAATATTAATAAAAGATGATAGTGGCAGAAAATGTAATTATTAATAGGGCATGTATTGTAGCAAAACAGGGGATTTCTTCCCCTTAGCCGTGCGTGAAGAGGAATGAACGGCTGGAGGTGTGAAGCTTGAAGGAAGTTCTTTGGACCGAGGGCTTCGTAGCGGTGGTGGCGGCGAGTCGCGAGGTGGTCGATGCCATTCAGACGGAGCTTCGGTGAAGGTGGGTTGCGCGGCTGAGTTTCTGGCGAGGAAGCACATGCACTGGTCTACACGCTCGCCAAGGATGGTGCTATTGTAGGCACACTGCTGCTGCTGGATGCTGCTGGCGGACGCTGCAAGGAGCGGGTGTGGGCTTGGCGTTGTTGCAGGCTACTGGTGGGCGTGGGCTTGGCACTACAGGTGAGCGGCCGGTTGCTGTTGGAGTGCGGGGCTCGAAGCTTCAGACGTCCGGGAAACTTCCCGGACGTCTTAACTGACTGAGGAGTGAAATTGCAGCAGCGGTTGTGGAGGTTATTGTTGATGACGGCGAGGGTGGTGCACGGCGAGGTGCTCACGATAATAGGGACGATCTCCGGATGGCAGTGTGCCCTGTCACACCACAAGCCCATGGTGGTGGAGGCTTATCATCGCAGTTGATGCAGGCGGTGGTGAAATGGATGAGATGAACTCTTTGCACAGTGTGGATTGTTGGGATGGAGGCCTCCTGAGCTCGGCTGCCTCCTCTCTTTCGAAATCAGCTGCCCCGACCAGATCCAACACACCGCTCCTCCTTGATTGGGTTCTTCAATGCGGCAGCTGGAGGAAGAAATGCAGTTGTTGCACGTAGAAGAAGAATAGAAAATAATGATAAAATATTATGGCTATTTATATACAAACCCTCATCTTTTATCTTAACCTAAATTAATGCATGCAATGTACCTAATTGGTTAACTAACGCAATTCGAAGTTAATTCTACATGCATTTAAATATGTATAAGATGCATGAATTATGTAATTAAATTAGAAATATGAATTAATCTATTCACATCCTAATTTATGCTAAATAAATGTTAGAATTAACTTAATGTCTAGGCACTTAAATACTTAAATAGCCTACAAATATGGGCTAATCAAACACCCCCATGCCTAGTTTTTGCTAATCCCTAGCAAAATTAAGTGAAACCTAGCACTCCAAGTAGACTAGTCAACCCAATCGGTCTTCATATTATGTTTAGACTCTAGACCTAAGGTTCCTAAGTAGTTGCTAAGCTACAGACTTGGTCGGCTAAAAACAAGTTGCAGGCATGAGTTTCCCTGATTTCTAACTCTACCTTAAGGTTTATTGATCCCTGAGATTAAAGCATCCGTGCATGTGCATTGGTCTGAGTTATTTGAGTTAAAGGAAAAAGGGTTTTTTTTTTTAATATATATATATTTTTTACTTTTGTTTGATTCCCCTATGTCTAACATCGGATCAGCTATCAATAAGGTCTGTGTCGGATTCATTGTCCCCATTACCGTACCTCGAAGGGTGCCTGGCTTTCAATGCTTCGAGATAGCACCACCCATAGCGACCCTAAGAACTCCTGGCAATCGACAGTTTGAGATAGTATCGCCCATAGATTTTTTAAGCAAATTCAGGCCTATGGTAATCAGCACTTTGAGATAGGGCCACCCATGGTACCTGAACTGCACAATGCGCTTACATGCCCCCAGCAGGATGGATATCCTAAGAGACAAGCACTGAGGAGGTAATATGTTATCATCGCATCATCAAGGTGAGTATATACTCCACCTCTCCTGCGGTGGGAACTCTTCCAATGAAATTGCGTTTTCAAGCCTCTCCTAAGTCAAAACTAAGAGAACCAAATCTCTTTTAAGAAAGAAAGAAATTAAGTTGATTACTAGACCAAGTGTGTGAAATTTGGATCCTTGGGTTACAAGGACCTGTAAACCAAAAGGTAGAATAAGACTCCAGGTACTACCCCACATGTTAACTCAAACCCTAACTTTCCCTCCTCAACCTCTTGAGGAATGATCCACAACTTAACTCCTACTTAAGTTTTTAAGTCCACAAAGGACCCTAAAGGTCTAAGTCTAGTAGCTCATTTAGCTTCTAAAGTTTTACCCTAGAATTAACTTAGTCTACCCTAGAGTTCTGATTTGCTTAATAATGCAGGACCTAGCCAGTTAAGCACAAAATAATTTTTTTTTTTTTTGCAAATGTATGCAATGAATGCACTATGCTATGTATATCCCCAAGTACACCCCCCCATGCCTAAAATCTGCAATGTCCTCATTGCATAGTAGGATATTACTTAGGTCAGAGTTGGGCTGAATAGCCAAAGAACCTGCAAATTAGGTTAAAGAATTGCAGAAATAGGCTCTAAAAATAAGCAAAGCAATGTTGGCCTAGAAAATAAGTAACCTAGGATGTTGGCGAGCTGATGATGAATCCTGATAGCAAATGCTCGCCCAACTAAGATGGGAATGAAATCTTCCCAGGTCACCAGAGGAGGTTCTAAAGGATAAATAGGTATAAGAACCTCTAAAGGGGTAGGGGGAGGATGACAAAGATCCTCCAAAAAGAATGGCGAAGGAATGGTGCAAAGATAAACCCCCAGGGTAATGGATTGACTAAAGAAACCATCAATCCATACCCGATACTCCATTACGGGAAATATTGGTTTGTTAAGCCCCCCAGTCATAACAAAAGTGCACAATTCTCTAAGGCAAGGATCGTCTAGTGTGTCCAAGTTACGAGGTTGCAGGATGGCCATAAGATCTAAGTTAGGTTTAATCAACTCGGTGTCCAACCCTAACACTCTTTCTAAATCCTCAATTGCATCCCTAGCATTCCTTGCACCATCACATGTATCTTCCTGCTTTTCATCAGGAGTAACAATTTCACTTTTAGATATAAGCGAATCAGAGGGTGACTTTGAAATGAATGAAGGCAAGTTGGAAGCAACAGGTCTAGGGATTATCCTATCAATGTCATCCTCGGATTTTTGTTCTTTACTCAAATCTTCCTCGGAGTCTATATGTGAATCCACATAAATCTTAGAAGTTGCTTCCAAATTTTTCATCATTTCATCATGAGGAGAAATATCATCAATGGTTGTGGTAAGGAAACCTAATTTGGTCAAATTTGTGACATCCTCAAGGGCTAACTATTCAAATAAGACATAATCACCCTTAGTGTCATTCCAAATCGTGAATGTAGGTTCCTCATATAATTCGTCTTTCTCCTCATCATATGATTCATGATATACCCGAGGTCTAGAATCATTTAATATCTCAGCAGATCCCCTAGGGTGCTCTATTTGAGGTAAATGGTTTACACTAGTAAATCAGACTCCTCAGATAGGTCAATTTATTGGGGGTTAAGTTCCCTAAGGGTGGGCTTGAGTTCCATCTCGTGATCAGAAGGGAGAGTAGGATTAACAACTTGTCTTTGACCCACTTCATCAAATGTCATGAAAATACTATCATTTGGGTTGAGGTCTTCCAATGGTACCATCATTCCCTTCTTTTGACTCTAATATAATTCAGGTGGATACTCAACCTTATCATCATCTTCCTTGGGTTGCCACCTTTCTTCATCCAATGCATAGCTACTTTCATATGTGTCATCCTCCCACTTAAGGCGTGGATCTCTCAAGGAACTATCATCTAATGGGGAGGTTTCAAAATTGAACCTCGAAAAGTAGCTATTCTCCCCAGGATTTCCCTCCAACTTAAAGTGTGGCTCTCCCATGGGAGATGCATCTGTTCTAGAGGGGTGTACATCATCCTCAATGGGGTAGATTGGGTGGCTAATTTCATCTCCTTCTTGTTGACCTGCTCTCGAAGATTCTCCTAACAATTCAATCATTTCATTTTGCATTTTCTGTATTTCCATCTTCAAGGAGGAGAGGTCATTTCTATCATGAGAGAGGTCAGGCTCAGGCTTATAGTACCCAGGACTGCCTATCCAACCATTATAAGTTTTCAGGGAGGGTGGGTTGGGTATTTCCATGGTGTGTGGGATATTAGGCAAAGCAAATCCCACTCCTAGGTTTTGCTCACTGATTCGGGGCTTAACCAGGCCAATACTCCTATAATAGGAGTAAAACGGATCCCAATGATTGTCATTATGCCCATCAAGGGATGGACCATCTCGGTGTCTGGGATCGAAGGATGTAGAGTGGGGGTGAGGGTGTGGGCAAGATGTGAAAGGATGAAAATCAATGTGGTCCATTCTAATTCACACCTCAATCAGAATTCCCCAAGCAAAACACAAAACGGGACTTTTTAGGTCTTTCCCAATTTAGGCTTTTGATTTAAGTTAGATTGCAGGTGACAATACAATTTGTTCAATCAATTTACACGCCTATTGTCGACCTACGGCTCACCTAAGATGACCTAGTTGGAGCTTAGGTGTTCTTCCATAAATCTCAAATGGTAGAGCAACTCTAAAGATGGAAGATCGAGGGATGCAAGTAGGCCTAAGCCTTCCTTTGAAGCTGTGCTTTTGCAGTGCTTCTCAACTACCCCCAAAAATCCGTGACAGGGTATCCCCCTCTATGGATTTACAAAACCTTTGATCTCAACTTCTGAACACTTCAAAATCCAACGATAGGAGGGCTCTTGTCCTAGTATTTCCAAACCTAAGGAGTGTCTAAAAGCGTGTCGTGGTGCAAGCGAAATAAGTGTGCATACACCGTAAAATATTTTGAATTTTGAATCACACGCCAAGTTTGAAAATCAAATCATTGGTTTTTAAAATGTCCCTCCTTTAATTAGTCATTTTTCTAGAAAATATGTGACCACTTGTTTAATTTATTCAATACAGATTAGGTGGACTTCGCATTAAGTCCAAATGCAATGCGTGATCAAGAATAGGATGCAGAGTAAGAGAATGCGTACCTTGCTTCTAGCAATCAATGATGCGAGAATGCACAAAATGCAGAGAAGTAAATCTAGAGGCTGCTCATACAGACCTAAATGGTTCATCCTAGGGGCAGGCCGCTTCTAGCAGACAGTTTATTTTTTTTTCTTATTTATTATTTTTTTTAACTACTTATGCACAGGCAAATAAAAGTAAACAATCCACAAAATAAACTAAAATCCTAAATCTAAAGAAAAAGGGATCGGGCTCCCAAAAATTACCCAACACGGGCTTAGAACAAAATCGCAAAACAAACCCCTCAAAATATACCCTAAAACAAGGGTTTCAAACCAACTATGCAATGAGAAATTAAATCTAAAGTCTTAATCCTACTTTAATTAAACTAGCGATTAAATATGCAATGATGTCCGTCGTGTCTTCATCCTTCTCCTCCTTTCCAAAATAGCTCATCCAATTCTCCTCTGGCGATGTCAAGGGTCGCCTCACACAATGGCTAATTCTTGCACAAATTTTCTCGCATAGAAAAGAAAATAATAAATGGTCAAATCACTATGCAATTGAAAAATAATCAAAATAAAATCAGGTGAAATTATTGCGTCTGTTGCCTCCTTGGCAACGGTGCAATTTTGACGAGTCGATTGTTCGCTTTAAAGTCGTTTGTAGTTTTATGTGGTGGAAAAATCGACTAATCAATATTTAAAAATAACCACTCACAAAAGAGCGGGTCATATCCACAGGGAGGTAATGACATTTAAATTCACACCGGTTAAAAACGTATCTTCATACTTAGTTAGACGAGAATCAAGCCAAATTTGCCTTCAGATTAAGGTTGAATCAAGAAAACATGCAGAAATGGCAATTTTTAACAACTAGAGCATATTTTTTGCAGTGCAGATTCAATAAAATATCAATAAAAGATGATAATGGCAGAAAATGTAATTATTAATGGGGCATGTACTGTAGCAAAATAGGGGATTTCTTCCCCTTGGCTGTGCATGAAGAGGAATGATTGGCTGGAGGCATGAAGCTTGGAGGAAGTTCTTTGGACCGAGGGCTTCGTAGCGGTGGCGGTGGCGAGTTGCGAGGTGGTCGGAGCCAGCTGAACGGAGCTCCGGGGAAGGTGGGTTGCACGGCTGAGTTTTTAGCGAGGAAGCGCATGCACTGGTCTTCATGCTCGTCGAGGATGGTGTTGCTGCAAGCGCGCCGCTGCTGCTAGATGCTGCTGGCGGACGCTGCAAGGAGCAGGCGTAGGCTTGGCATTGCTGCAGGCTGCTGGCGAGCCCGCTGCAATGAGCAGGCGTGGGCTTGGCACTGTAGGTGAGCGGCCGATTGCTATTGGAGTGGGGGGTCAAAGCTTCAGACGTCCGGGAAACTTCCCGGACGTCTTAACTGACTGAGGAGTGAAGTTGCAGTAGCGGTTGTGGAGGTTGTTGGTGATGACGGGGAGGTTGGTGCATGGCGAGGTGCTCACGGTAATGCAGATGATCTCCAAATGGCGGTGTGGCCTGTCACACCACAAGCCCACGGTGGTGGAGGCTCGTCACCACGGTTGAGGCCGGCAGTGGTGAAATGGACGAGATGAACTCTCTGCACAGTGTGGATTGTTGGGATGGAGGCCTCCTGAGCTCAGCTGCCTCCTCCTCTCTTTTGAAATCAGCTGCCCCGACCAGATCCAACACATCCACTCCTCCTTGATTAGGTTCTTCACTGCGGTAGCTGGAGGAAGAAATGCAGTCGTTGCATGTAGAAGAAGAATAAAGAATAATGATAAAATATTATGATTATTTATATACAAACCCTCAACTTTTATGTTAACCTAAATTAATGCATGCAATGTACCTAATTGGTTAACTAATGCACTTCTAAGTTAATTCTAAATGCATTTAAATATGAATAAGATGCATGAATTATGTAATGAAATTAGAAATATGAATTAATCTATTTACATCCTAATTTATGCTAAATAAATGTTAGAATTAACTTAATGTCTAGGCACTTAAATGCTTAAATAGCCCACAAATATGGGCTAATCAGATGCCTAGAGATTTTTCTCCTTTTTGTTTTCATCCTATGTTCTAGAAATCCAGACAAATGTGAAAGTGCAGCTACATAGCTTTTGCAATGGATTCAAGTGGGAGATCTGATTCACCTCTAAAGCTTGTACTTGACCCATAGTAAAATTCTACCAAGATAGGCAGACTTCTTCCCTCGGGGTATTAAGGATATTCTATGAATTCCACCCAGCTTTAAGCTTAGGTTGAGAGTCTTAGTGGGAAAAGATTATATATTTGGTGGCTCACTCTCGACTGGTTTTACATGGAGATTAGTACTATAGAATCTGGATTCCCACATTACTAAGTAACTCAACTCAGAGAAGGTGAGAAAAACTATGCTCTCTTTTGGTTCCTTTGTATTCATTCTCTTTTTCTTTTTCTTTTTCTTTTCTTTCTTTTTCTTAGAGCTCACAATCTCACCAAATTCACACATATGACCTGTATTTCGTGGTCTCACTTGTCATTAACACTTTAATTGAGTTCCCATAACTCTAACAATAGGTCAGAATTCCTCAGCTAGTATTCGAGCGGTCAGAAACACAAGAAAGGTGGGTTAAGGCCATATTTGTGGATCTCAAATTTATTTGGAGGTATTGCCTCAATGCAACTGAAATAAACACTCAATATTCACAAACTCTTTTTTCTACTTTTTTCTTCTTTTTTTCTCTTTTTTTTTCTTTTTCTCATTTTCTCATTTTTTCATTCTCTTTTCTTTTTCATGTATAATTTTTCTAACTCAACACAATCTAGCAACACATTCTAGCAACACATTCATGAATTTTATTGAAGAGGCAATATTAGGGATTGTTGGTACTCAAGAGACATTGAGTGGTTTATTTGGTGGAAGTGCCTACTCGCGGCACCGAAAAAGATGGATAGGATGGTGTATTTTTGACCTTGACATCAATGCCCCCATTTAGCTGAGGATTTTGTAAAGAATGGTTGTAACGATTCACCTCAGCCCTAGTTTTATGAAAACTCACTCTTTGCGTATTTGCCTTATTTGATGGCTCTCAAAATTTCACGCAAAAATGTATACACAGGATCTGAGAGCGAAACCTATGCCTAATCTCTGAGTATCATTACCTAATTATCTAGGATTCCAGATTCCTTGCACTAATCTTAGAGCACCAATACACTCTACTCTCATCTCACACTATTTGGTGGATGGTTTTTTTGGAAGAAAATCTGCCTGACTCCCAAGACACTATCAAAGGGTTTTTGAAAAGATGCATTGCTTCTTCTCGACAGACTAAAGACGTTTATCGGCCTTCACCATGAATCCATTACAAATTCTACGTGTGTGTGAAAAGTTGTACTGGATTCCAGATTATAGGAATCAACTAGAAGTTAAAATCCCTAATGCATTCTCTTAATAAAATAATCTTATTCATGGATGCACTATGTATATATGCTATGAGCAAGTAACCTGTTATATTCGTACTTCATGAAATTTCCCTTTCGGGTTACATTCAGCTTGATCCTAAATTTAGAAAAAAAGGTGAGCGGGTGAGTTGGAAGTGGCTGTTGCAGACGATTTTTAGCTCCAATGCAAACATTGGAGGTGGAGTCAATTGTTCTCAATTTAAGGAGCCTAAATTGCAATTAGCATGATGGATGAAAGGTTTTTCCTAGGTGTTAGTAGAAAAATTTTTAGTTTACAATTACTACCCCCCCTCATGCCTACTTTCTTGCATGTCCTCATGCATGAATAGAACGAAAAATAAATTAAGACAAGGAATAAATGGGTAGAATTCACCTAGAATGGCTCCTAAATTTTTACATTCCAATTATTCCAACACCTGAAATTGAATATGCATGAAAATATGGCAAATAAAATATGCTATATACAAGTGCTGAGATTAACGCCTCCAGCTGGGCATACACTCAAAAAGGACATGTCAATACACTATTTAGAATGGCGAGTAAAATGATAAGAATTTTAATCTTGTTCGCCAACAGTGGGCTGCAAATGATGACCAGCTATCTAGGAATTCCAAGTCCAAATAATCGGAAAAATATGTAGATGGGGCTTGGGATTATCTGCAGCCAGATGCTACAGAAGAAAGACGGATAATTACGGGTGCCTGGAAGAAATGAATATGCAGGCATCCCGAAGGGGTGATGGAGAATGTGGGTGGTAGGGGTATGGGTAGAGTCGTGTGGGGTAAAGTCATATGGGTATTGATAATGGTTATGAATGGAAGGCATGACCCAAGTACTGTAGTCAGATCTTGAAATCAAGGTCTAGCGATCAGTCTTTGTCTCTAACAAAGATGTTTGGGTATCATTTTCTTCCTTTATCTCTTCCAAATTTTCCAAAGCCAATTCCCAATTATCACATGATTCCCTAAAATTTTTAGCTTCCTCTGATAACTCATCATATGTTATCCCCAATAATCTTTCAATCTCTTGAATATCCTTTTCATAAGAGGATATTTCCTTCTCACTTAGATGAAATTGGTCATTAGATTTAGTAGTGAGTCCCTCCAAGAAACTGGAATGGGCTGAATCATTGATTGAGGAGTTGTTACAGTCT
The DNA here is from genome assembly GCA_037157565.1 of Thalassia testudinum. Taxonomy (NCBI): domain Eukaryota; kingdom Viridiplantae; phylum Streptophyta; class Magnoliopsida; order Alismatales; family Hydrocharitaceae; genus Thalassia; species Thalassia testudinum. The sequence continues at coordinate 20,843,150 of JAZHRO010000063.1, forward strand.
TTTTGATTTTGTTGTTCCGTGTATGAGATCATTTGAATTAATTCATCAATATCACCATGGGTATTCTCAAATACAACAAAATCAAATTCAGGTCCCTTAATGCTTGGTTCCTCAAAATGAAATGATTGGTATTTCGGCCCTAAATCATGATCAAGATTCTTGAATAAATCTCCATTCTCAACTTCAATAGGATTATCAATATCATCCACCTCGATCGTTTGATCAAAAGAATCCTACATGACCAACACCGAATCACAAATCGATTGTGGCACACCTGAGCCAAATTCAAATGTCTCTGATTTTTGTTGCTCATCCCGGAATCTATGAAGCTCTTTTCTTATATCATCATATTCTCTTGCACTAGGTTCTTTTATTTCATGAATCATTTTGATCAATTGAGTAATCTGGGATTCATTGCAAGGGGCAGGGGTTTGAATTGGGCTAGGTCGATCAAGATAGTCAACCATACTATTAATCATTTGATCTGGTATTGAGGGTGACTTATGTGATCTAGTGTATTGTTGATTCGGGTCATGTGGTTCTACCCAGGTGTCAATTTCCATAGTTTCTTCCGAATTACCCTTCGACTCACTTTTCGTATCATCTAGAAATTTCCTTGACTTTGTCTTCATAGCGGCCACATAAATATCAAAGTAAATGTTCTCATTGTCGCTACCCATCTCCATACATCCTAAGTAGCAGCCAATCCGTGCAATGGCAGTAGACAGGAAAGATCGACCCAGAATGATGGGTGAATTACTTAGCTTTTTTGGTATATCCATGTCCAAAACAAGAAAATCGACTGGAAAGCTAAGACCTTGCACTTTGATAATCACATCCTGAACTACCCCCTTAGGTGTTTTAATGGAGCCATCTGCCATTTGAATGGTGACAGGTTTGGGGTGCAGATTTCCACGTCTGGTGCAGTTAGAAAGAGTAGTAGGAATCAAGCTAATGGAAGACCCTAGATCTACAAGGGCTCTACTGAAGGTGAATCCCTTGATGGCACAAGATATGAAAGGTTTTCCAGGGTTGGTCTCTTTGAGTGGTAGACTGCCAAAAATAAATGCACTTATGTTAGCTGATAAAACCACCTCTTTAGGTGTGCAAGTCTTTTTCTTCTTTTGTGACTCTTTCTTTAAGGCCTGATGAAAGGGTAAATAGGTCAAATCAACATTAGAAGCCTTTTTCTTCTTTTTGTTCCTAGAGTCTGAGTCTAAGCTAGATGTGGGTTTAGTCTTATGATTTTTGGTTGAGCCTGAATCAGGTCATTTGGGTGAGCTCTTAACTTTTCTCTTCCTTTTAGAGGCCACAGATTTGGCCCCCGCACAATGGCATGTATGATAGATTGGAGGAGGGGTCAGAAAAATAGATGGAGAATAGGAGTGAAAACGAGAGTGCATCTAGGGATAAAGTGATTCTTGAAGTCTCTTGATTTGATCCCCTTGAGATTTCACTTGATTTTCCAACTTAGTCAACCTTTCTTCAATTTTCTTATCAAAGTCCAACAAAATGTTCATGATATGTTCAAGGGTGGTTGTGGGTTGGGCTGGACTAGATGGTTGCCCTAAAGTAGTTTGGGTGGAATATTAGGCTGGCCTAGATGGATGTTCAGTTTGAGTCGGTCTCTGTGCTGGCCATGAAAGATTAGGATTGTTTCTCCACTTAGGGTTATACAAATTTGGATATGAATCAATAGGTATATCACCCTGAGTGGGGCTGACTATAGTGGGAGTTGATTGGGAAGTTGTTATGTGGTCTTGTACTTATGATCCATTATTCAAATTCCTTAGTGATATCTCATCTGGTACAGGTGTATCAAAAATGGTGCATTTCTCAATTGATCTACCCAAATCACGAATTAAGTCCAAAGGTGCCTTTTGGGTCAGCTGAGTCTAGGATGCCTCCCCATGGTAGAAAGAATCAGTAGAGTAGCTAGTGGATACAAAATATGGGTCACTAGACCCACTAGGCTGGTTGTTCTAGGTCTTTTATTCCTGGGAGGAGTGATAAGATTGAGATTGTGCTTGAGATCGTCTAATTTGCTCCAGAAGCTTGGCACATTTATTTGTATAGTCTTTGTTATATTCCCGGAATTTAGTAACTATGGCTTTCAATTGGCTTGAATCTAGATAAGGGTCGGATCCATGAGGTTCAGGTTCTAAATAAGTTGGGGGATAAGGATAATCATATCCCAGTTGGTTAGGATGAGTCTCCCAACCTGGAGGAGTCAAAATCATGGTTGGGTTGGGAGATGGAGGACCCTGAGGGTCAAACGAATGATATGGGTTCATAGATATTTGGGAAAAGATGTAGATAGAGATAAAAGATAGTCTTCCTCAGGAAGACTAAACTAGCTACAAGGGGCTGGTGGAATTAAGTTAAAGGCCTAGGAAGAAAGATGTGAAAGGCCTAAATCAAGCAAACAAGCTAGCCTTAAATTGTATACCCTAATTGGATCTAAACCTGGTTCTTGAGATGGAACTGGGTTAAACCAACCGTTGAATTACTTGGCTAGCCAGATTGGTGGGAGCCCCTAGGACACCCCGCACGATAGGACACCACTAGAGGTTAATGTAGTTACCGCACCAACCTTTCTTGTCGCTAGTTGGTCCAAATAGACAAGGCCTTGATTTTTTCCAAATTAAATTTCAGTTACCAAGTAATTTAGTCCATCCTAGGGCACGTCTACATAGATTTTGGCTTGGGCTTAGAGTGCTCTTGGAATGTGATTGGGCGATTGGGGGTGTTGCCCTTAAAATTTGATTTAGAGTGTGAAGTGCACAGACAAAGGATTTTCAATACAAGCTTTAGTTGGTGTAGTGGATTTTATGGTTCAAGTGCTTGTATTAATTTCTTTTCTTCTAGGGTTTCCTTGTTTTGGTCAACTCAAACAAGGTTGTAGTGAAGCACGCAACAAGTTTTGCAAATCCCAATTGTTATATGAATTTCCTCTAAGTATGGCATGCAAATGTGCTCTACCCTAGTGTGGAAACCCAAATATCAGATAGGTCTATATGATGCTTTTAAGTCCAATAAGGTAGAAGTGGTACGACCCAATCAAGGGAAACAATGGTCCTAATGAACTACTACTAAGTGAAATAGACCTAATTGGTTGCCTAAGTTGAAATGTAGATCAATTTCAATTCAAGTTGGTAAGGGGAAGACAACCAATCACAGCAAATCCCTTCACATGCAATCTCACCCAAATTAGGCTCAAACAAGTTTGTTTTGGGTCTCTAAATTTAAACCCTAATGTGAATTACCTAGGGTTTGTGCTTCTTCTAAAATCTGTAGTCAAAGAATAGTCTAACTTGAAATCACTCCCTAAATCAGTAACTGAAAAAAAATAATATGAAAATTGGTAGAGATCTTCCTTTTCCAATAAGTTTTTCAGGGAATATTTTTTAATATTTTTTCTATTTCACGCAATTTTTCACGAATTTTTATGTTCCTCGGGGTCAAACAGACCAGATGGACCCCTTGCGAGAAGTGCATTTTGAAATAGTACCAAAAAAAATCCAAAAATTCTTGAAAATTTATAGAAAAGACTACGCTTTAGTTCCTCCCAACCCCATGAATTTCAAATATATATGATTTATGTAGAGGTCAAAATTAACGTTTAAATTTATAAAAAATCAGAGTGTAGACTGTTCTGACCCCTTTCCACTATTCGAATTTTTAAAATTCGTATAGTGCGAATTTTTTGAAATAAACGGTTGCGTGAGAAAGCTTGTTTGAAAACCTAATATTAGACTAAATCCCAAGATTTTTAACTTCCTAATTTGATGGCAATAAATTTTTTAATATCATAAAATTTTGCTAGATGGATTTCCAAATCTGACTTTGGTGCAATTAAATAGTTTTCAAGTTAAAACACACACTAAAGAAAGATTTTTTTTTTTAAAATTCGAATCCGAAATTTTGAATTTGAATTTTTATATACATATATATATATTTTTATTTTTTTTCAAACCTAAGAAAGCAACAAACTAGAGGATGAAGAAAATACCTGCGATCTTCACCACAGGTCGATGTGTGTGTGGATCCTCGTCTTGACACCCTACAATCAAAACAATAAAAGGTTAAGCAAATCCAAATCTAAACTTGCGTGTTGCCTCCGCAGCAACGGCGCCATTTGACAAGCCAGGAAATCATGCATTTTGAAATTGTCGGAAATCATAGTATAGTTGCGAAATCCCCCTGACAAAAACATTTATAATATCGAAACTCGATGGATTTTATTTCTTTGAAAACTTGAGTCCCAGTCATTCATCTTTGGGGGGTGTGAAAACAAGTTGAGATTTGGATCGACTTTTCTAACCTAAATCTAATCTAACCTAATATTTTTGGTCATTTTGTATTTCGCGCTCTTTTTGTGTTTTTTATTTTTATTTTGAAAGAGAAATGAAACCAAGATCTAGATGTGCGTGTGAAAACCTAAGTGACTGCGTGGATCTAAGTGAGGCCATGGTGGCCGTGCATGGAGTGACAAACCTAAATAACATGAAGATAAGCAAACATGAGGACAATCAATCATAGAAACATCCTGATATTATTTATGTATAAAAGATTATCACATAATAGCAACATGCATATAAAACATTAGATAAGAGTTTCATGCATGGAAAATTAAGTCACTATAAAATTCAGATACATGAAAATAAAGCTAAGCTAAAGAAAGGGATCAACCAATAGAGGCTAAGGAGAAGCTATCTTGGCTGTCCACTAGAGAGGAGGATGGGTGTGTGCACCCAAGTGGAGAGAAGGGGGTGTTGCACCCTTTCTCTACCAATGGCCGTCCTTGAGAAGACCTTGAGGGGGGGCTTTTCTATGCCGTCTAAGAGGAAAAGAAAATGGGGACATGGATCGTCTATGGTGGAAGAAGAGGGCATGCCCACAAGAAGAAAGGAGAAGGTGTTGCATCCTTATGCTCCTCTTCTTCTTGCCACCCTCATGAAAATGCCATGGAGGAGTTTCTTCTTTAGCCGTCCATGGAAGGAGCCTTGGAGGAAGAGCATGGCCTTGAGATGGAGAGAAGGAGGTGTGGTCGCAAGTTGAGCGGAAGAGAGTGGTTGAGATGGTGCAATTTCGCGGCTCTTTATTTGCCCTTACGGAAGGCCCCATTTGGTTTCCACTTTTGGTGGCTCCAAAATTAGCTAATGCCACATTTTTAGGATCTAGGTTTGACACAAGTTTTTAGGGTTTTGAAGAGAGTGTGCATGGGTTTGGTAGGTGTAGAATGGGAAGGTGCGTGTGTGTGTGTGTGTGGGTGTGTATTTTTCGTAGGACTAGGTTGTGGGTTTTGGTAGGATTAACTGCTGAATAGGTTGGGTCAATCTAGATTAAGTGGGTGTGGACCTAATTAGGCTTAGGAAAGTCTAATTGGATAGGAGTGAACCTAATTAGGTCTAAGTCAAGTCTAATTGGATGTGTGCATGCGATTAGGTTAGGGTAACCCTAATAGGTATGAGTTAGTTTGATCTTGGGTGGATCCAATTGGGCTCAGGTACACCCAATCAACTGTCGATGCACCCAATTAGGTATGGGATGGTTTAATTGGGTTAGGGATAGGATAAGTAGGGCTATGGATAGTGGACTACGCTTAGGATTTCTCTAATTAGGTTTCCTAGGGTGTCTAGTGGCGTTCCTAGTTCAAAATAGGCAAGATAGGGCTTCCAACACCAAAATCGGGAACCAAACAGCAGTATCAGACGTCCAGGATAGTGGTCAGATGTCTTATACTACAAAATTGGACGTCTACATAATAAATTTGATGTCCAATTCTATGTCAGTATGAGTTTTGGCTTCTTGGATTGTTATTATGCAGAAATCAGACGTCAAGCTTGATGCCTGGACATCCTAAAAGGTGCTAGATAGTGGCTTTTAGGTTTTCTAAGGTGGGTTTTGGTTCCTAAGTGTTTGGGAGAGGGATAGGGTTGATACAAACATAGACAGTGCTATCCATGTTTGGATTTTGAGGCTAAGGTGTCCTAATGGAGGTGGTTTTGGGTTTGGGATGCCTGTCCTAGGGTTTCTAAGGGTAAGGATAAGGCTTTCCTCCTCACTCCTCTTTCCTGGATTAGTCTTCTTCTTCCTTTATTACTTTATTCCACTATCTCCATCCTAGATTACTTTATTACTTGGAAATATTAATAAAAACCATTAAATAGCAGGATATCACATCTTATTCTAAATAAACTGATGCAATGCATGATATGCAACATATGAGTGCAATATCCACAAATTAAGCTAGGTTCAAACATTATTTAGGTCGTTTAGGACACATGATTGTTGTGCAATCACATGGCTATCCTTCCTTCCCAAACTATCCCCAACATGATTAGTATTCTAACCCAAGTAGACTATATCCACAACTTTTTTGGGATAACCTACCACCAAATTGGGGACTTAATCCAGGACCTGGGTACCTAGAATACCCCTCTTGTCCCAACTATCTCAATTTTAAGAAACACGCATCAACCACCTATTAGTATACTTACAACCCACCCACTCAGGGGTATGATCCAAACCTTGGGGATCCTTATCTCGATTCTCCTCATGATGACTCGTCTTTTAGGTCCTACCCACCCACTAACCAATCTGATAGGACCTACACTCAAGGTGAACACCAAGACCCCTACCCTTCCCAGGACCATAATCAAGATAGGTCATTCGAATTCAAGGATCTTTTCTACTTGACCTATGGATTTGAAAGGATTTTAAAAAGATGGAAATCAATTGATGATCATAAACCTAGGCAAATAAGAATGATCAAACCCAGCTTTACACCCCCGATGAAGAATTTGACTGGGAAGAGGACTAAGCAGAAAATGGTGCCTCTTGAGGAATTGGATCCTAAAAATGATAGAATAAAGGACCCACCTAAGATCCTAAACCCCAGTACGGACTTTAATGCCCATCCTCAACCATACCCTCCTGCCCTGATTTGAATGCTAAGGAGGAAATTCAAGGGAAACCTAATGACTATCAGTTAATCCTTGATAGCCTTCAGTTGGAGTTATATAGACAGAATCAGGAATTGATTGAAGGGAAACAAGCCACGACTGATATGTTCCAACAATTGGATAAAGAGGGTGAACAGAAAGTGATGAAAGAAACTTCTTTCTTAGAGGCAATCGAACAAGGCCCCATGATAATTGATTGGGCCACACCTAGTTGGACAAAATTGGTGTAGTTCACTATCAACACTTCCCCAATGTTGGAAAGCATTGAGGATCCTTTGAAACACAAACAGATAGAAAATGAGGATGAATATAAAAATTTGTATGATAAGATCAGGGTCGATGTCCCGAAATTGAATGATAATAATTTAGTAATAGGGACATCAATATTTAGGGATGGGGAATTTGACCCAGAGCACTTTGATTATGAAATACTTAAAGATCCCATCATGGATTTAAAGGAAAGGCAACGGGAAGAGCTGCAGCCTGAAATGAATGATGAAATTAGCTTCATCACAAGTTCTTCCCTAATGATTAACTACGATTTGGAAGAAATGAACAAGATTTTAGGCTCCAATGGCTATGAGGATTCATACAAAGAAATCATGACTAAAGATGGAGAGGATTGTCACTTTGACCAACCCGAATCAATCATGATTGATCAAACACATTCTTTTGTAGCTAACACAAGTCTCAAAGGTGTTAATGCAACCAATGTGGAGTTGGCTAAACCTTTAGATTGCAAACTTCTAGAAGAGGAAGAGAACATTTTGTTGAAATCATGTTTTTGTATGGACACTAAAATAACCCCTCCTGAGGGCAATAAAATCGAAGAAGGAAATGTTTACTGCAGGGGTCCTAAGTTGATCCGACCATCGACCACGTGTCAGGACCCCTATGGTCTTTATGATTTAGATACAAAGAGGAATAAAAATCCTTTGGTTCATCATCACCTTAAACCTAATTGTATAAGGACAAGTGCTGCACATTCTAACAATCTAAATGTCCAACATTATAGATTAGGGTTACATCCATCCAAGCAAACTTCTTGTCTGTTGGCCCAAAGGAAAAGAGACGATTGGACTAAGGCATGCAGGACCAAAGACTTTCTGAGCTCCCATCCCTTAGGGATGGGACTTCACCATAATCTAGTCCACACTTGTGGACTTTTGATTCTAGGTTTGGCTTATTATGTCTTCCCTTTCTTGACCGAGACCATTTAAGTGATTTAACCCTTGTTATTTGTGCATTATGCCCAGCTCAAGTCACTAAACTCAGAGCTTCCTGGGAGGCAACCTAGATGATTCAAACTGATCCAATTAACTGTTGAAACCTAGGTAATTTCTTTCCATACTCCCTTGCATACATTTATTTTCCAATGAGGACATTGTCCAACTTAGGCATGGGGGGATGGTAATTCATATGTTTTGAGTATATATTTTTAGCTTGAATTATCTTCTTTTTATTTTAAAAAAAAATAAGAAAGAAAACTTAGGTATTAGAAGCTTGTCAAGTTTAGGAAATGATACGTTAGCGGCCTCATTGCATAGACTCTTCAGGAATTCGGACTTAATCAGTTTGGGTGCCCACTAAAATGTTGACTTGGTCTCAAGTCCTCAACACCATAATTTATATTAATCAAGTCAATAAAGTAGGGTGATAAGTATATGACTTATCAACCCATCCTCTGATTTGGGAGGATTTTTAGTCTAAGCATCGACACACGTTTTGCACTAACTCACTCATCAGCGGTCTAACGGAAATTGGTTAGCTAATGAACCTTCTAGGGTGGTATGGCTGGTAAGTTGTCGTGGGTAACAGCCCATTGGCCGGTTGTCCAGAGTCCAACCATATGACCATTTTCTTTTACTATGACCTTTAGGTAAATCTTAGATCAGGAAAGCAACCTACTTAAAAAATAATAATATATAAAAAAGAAGAGAGAAACAGAAAAATAGAAAAAGTAGAAGAAAAGAAATAAGCCACACTTCACCACATGAGTATGGTTGGCAAGTTGCTGTGGGTAATGGCCCATTGGCCAGTTGTCCAGATCCTATCTCATAAAATGAATAAGAATTCCGAAACACTTAAGGAAGAAGTGGGGAAGTAGCATAATCTGGGGACAGATACACTAGGTTTGCTCTTGTGTTGACCCCACAGAAATAAAAAGTAGGAAGAAAGCTACTGGTCAGATAGATACACCTTTTGGCAACATTCTCTTTCGGGTCACCTAGGGGCATAGAAACCCGAAGTTCGTTTTAATTACTGTTGAGTGAGTCTATCACTTTCACAACAAGATGCTTTGTACTAGGAGTCCCTTTTCGACTCATGAGTGGGTTGGGTAGCATTAAAAAGTTACCTTGAAATCCTTAACACGAAAATGCCAAAAGATTAGAAAAGATGAAAAAAATATGTATTTGCTTGTATATAGAATAAGGCAAGGACTCGGGCGGTCAGCATTATAACAGGCAAGCTGGCCACTATTGAGTCTTTGCAAGTTAGGTTTGTAGTAGAAATCTCCACCTGTTGACAAGCAACTTCTACCTAAGTAATCAATTCCTAGTTTTATTTTGTAAATAGAATTTATGTTAAAAATTGTTAGGGACTAGCAAGGGGTGTGCATGAGGGTATGATTATGCTACAATTATTAGAGTTAATATCATCAATTAGAGTCAATTTCGAGGATACTTGTGTGATAATGTCATATTATTGTCAGTTTAGGCATATTGCGTGCATATTGCGTGATCTTTACATTTAAATTGCTTAGAATCAACGTTTAATGACCTTGTGTACAAGACCATATTGAAAAAGGTCTTAGATGAGCAATCAAACCGCACAGATATATCTAGATTGACGAACGGAATCCAACAAACTGAAAATCACCTCAATCCGACTTTCATAGCTCCCACAGCAAGTTCGAGCAGGATCAATGGCCAAGGGGCAATGTAAGATCCTTATGAGCTTCGAATGAAAAATTTGACCATACAAATGGATCCAGAGTGGCGATCACAGTCCGAAAACACGAAATCATTAATCCAAGCACCATCACATCCTCTACAATAGAAAGAAGGTGGACAACCCAAATGGTGCCACGTGGTGTTGTCGTTTCTTACCCCAACTCAGTTAATTAAGTTAATTTTACTTAATATGAGTAGAGAAAAGTCAATTAGGTTAACTCGAAGTTGTGTGATTAGTAGTATAGGGTTGAATTAACCTAACATTTTAGAAAATTTTTACTAGTTGAGTCGAGGTCGTTTGCTGGGAGGTATATTTCATTCTAAATTCACAAGTTATCTTTTATTTTTCTTTATAAGTATAGGAGGTATATTTAAGTTAATAATGGAAGCATGAATTTTGCCAAAAATTGAATTAAATGATATAGCATGCACAATTCTATATGAATTCTCAATTCCAATATTAAAAACATGTAACTTCTCTATTTATTTCAAATGACTTAAGGCGAAGAAGAGTTTCTTTAGTCAATATATGCCTTCATACAATAATTAAGAGCAAAAAGAAATTAAAATATAACATGAAAAATCAATTCTTTTCGTTATTGTTGAGCCTCTCTTCTTTCTCTTCTCTTTATCTTCTTTTTCTTTTATTTCTTAATCCTTTATTTTTTTTCTCTTTCTCATTCTATTTTTCTCTTGTTCTCTTTTTCTCTCGATCTCTTTCTTCACTTCTGCTTTCTCTTCTACTCCTGCTCTTCTTCTTCTTCCTTATTCTTCCTTAGCTTCCGACTTGTTCTCTTCTTCTTTCTTAGCTTATCCTTTAATCCTTAGCTTTCTTCCCTTTGCAAGTTCTTCTTTCTTTCTCTTTTTCTTTCTCTTCCTTAGCAATTATTTTTTAGCACCTGCATCCTTCAACCCTTAGCTTCCTTTAACACTTTGTCTTCTCAATTGAATTGGGTTTATTTTCTTCTCCACCAAAAATTAGTTTAGGATTTGAGGTGAGGTCCTTTCGAGGATACACAGCACCTTGAGATTAGGGTGGGACCAGACCCTACTTGGTCCTCGCCTAATTTCATTAGGGGTTTATTGTTGATTTATTTTCTCTTGAGCCAAACCGACCCTCTCTCGAGCCGAATCGGCTCAACGCCACCTAGGCCTCGCCCTCCCAGGGCCAATTGCACACACACGCAACGCTTAAATGGTCTGAGGTTTTCCTTTCGAGCCTAGTGCTGACGACTGCATTAGCTACTTAACAAAATGCTTTTATACTAAGGTGTGTGCTCTGAAGTTTCCGAAGTGGGATTAAGAATTCCCCCTTCAGATCTGACTTCAAGAGTCAATTTCTCCCTACTCAGAGCTCCAAATCAAGCAATTAGAAGTTGATGGAAAGCTCTAAGGTGGCTCTACATGATTCCAAGGTCAATTTAAGGTTTAGAGGATAATTTCCTCTTCGATTTGAGGAGCGAATCCAGGGGTTCCTACAGGTAATATATTGCCAGGAAATGGTTTTAAACCTACTGTGTCTTCACGGTAGATGTTTTAGCTTATCTACGGACCTAAATAGGTTATACAGGTGATTCTGCAACTGCTTGTGTAGGTTTAAAGCTCTCAAGAGCTTCAGGACGCACATGGAAGCTTCGACACTTCTCTGAAAGCTCAGGGAGGGAAATTTATAGCTCTGAATTGCATAACAGACAGCTAAGGACTTTTCTGACTAATTGGAATAGCTTCTAAAGATCGTTATAAGCTTTCCTGGGTAGGACTCAACTTCAAAATTCATCCAAAATCTACTGTCGTCAGTTTGGGTTCGAAAGTAACCTAAGCTGGTAAGTTGTTAATTCCATCAAATAAACAAGTCTGAGCTCACTTAGATCTCTCTAAAATCAGTCAATATGATCTCAGAAACAATTCTAACTCATCAATTTATCAAATTAAGCTCAGAATCAAAATCTCAAATTCAGGTTTGACTTTAAGGCTTAAGATTTGACTTTTTGTTTTAAGCTTCTTTACCAGAAATTAAAGCCTAGATTAAGATTCTTATAACCTTATAAACTCTCTCAGACATCTAAACAGATGTTTAAAGTTTGAATTCTTAGGTTCCAGGCTTGTCGCCTAGACTCTAGAAGTGCCTTGTTCGATAGAGGAATTGGAATGTTGCTACACTGATCTGAAGACATGAATAGCTTCAGTGCACTGCATTGAAGCTTCTAGACCTCTTAAATGTGGCTCTTAAGCTTTTGTACAGTCTTCTCCAACTCCGACGGAGTTGGAGAAGATGAAGACCAAACAACAACTGCAGACACTAAAATCTCAATTAAAATATCTCGGCACACTCAGTGATCCTCAAATCGTTGATTTGGAGCTTCTTAACAAATTCTAAAGGCTGAAGATCAATTTTGACTTGCCGGAGCTCAACGAAGCTTCGGTGAGTCTAGAAATATACAAATTTTTCACAGAAAGGTGAATCTATGCCATTTTTTTATCTAGAAAGGATTGTGAGGTTGCAAGGAACCTGAGAATCACATTTAATTCTTCTTCAATCCATTACATGAATGATTAAACAGTAAATTCAATTCGAAAGAATTTTAAGTGGGTTGGAGCACAGGATTTTGTCTCCCATTCAATTGAATGGTTGAGACAAGTCAAAGAGTAATTACGATACTAAATATATAATTAATTTAAGATTTTAACTACTCCTGAGCAGCCATTGACAATGAGCTCAGGAGCTTAATTAAAAATTTGATGTTTAGATTATAGGTGGTAATTATACAAATTAAAGTGCAGAATAGGGTCCTTAGGTTGTGAATAGGTGGTGGAGAACCTTCTGGAGGTGGATCTAAGCTTAGTTACTATCACCATGGAAAGTGACAGTTGTTGTTGAAGGTGAAGGTGAATTAGGTGAAACAGTGCTAAAATTTGTGTTTCAGTGGATTAGAAATGATCATGAGGGTTAGAAGAAGGTGATCAGTGAGTTAAAAAGACAAAGTCGAATCTCCAGCATGCTCAAGGAACTTGCTGGAGTCGAAGAAGATGAACATTAGAATCTGCAATTAAGCTAATGTAACTAACTACTTATCTACTCCTACTCCTACCTACTGTTACCTAGACGAAGGGGTCAAAGGGACTTCGACGATGACTCATGAAGGAGGATGAAATCAGAGGAAATAGGAAGAATCTCCAGTGGGTGAATTTGGATGGAGCAGAGGATCTCCTTGGTCACCGCCTTTGTCCAGAGACGGGGCTGACCTCGGCGAAACTCCTCAGCTAATCAGGATGGATGGGGGAAGTCGAAGGATGGTGTGGAAGATCGTCAGAGTTGCAGACGAATGGCCTATTGGGTCGGCTTAGTGTTAGAAGAAGGAAGGGAGCCAACTTGAGAGAAATCGAAGAAGTAAGGGGGTATTTACAGTGAATGGAGATGAAGAGGACGGTGGAGTCTGGACGAAGAAGCTTAGGGAGGTTAACCTCCGACATCGTCTCCGACAACGATGAGGTTAACTCCCACCAAAAATTAGGATTTCAGAGTAATCTGGACCAATGGATGAAGATGGGATGGTGAGCGCAAGCTCCAGGAGCTTGGAGAAGGAAGAATGATGTCGATAGGGCAATGATCGCACGGTGGAGTCACCCTCCGCTGTTAGCTGTTCAATTGGTTGAAGATGAAGAAGAAGATGACAGGGACATATGTGCAGTGATGCTTAAGGACCTATATGAAAATTAAGGACCCGACTGCATTGATTAGTAAGGACCTAAATGTAAACCCAGGTTTTAAAGGTATATTTTAACTTAGATCTTTTTCAACTTTTTATATATGTTAATAAATAAGATAATTATTATGCTTACACCTTGAATTTACATTTTTGACCTTTTAAAGTTAATTTATTAAATTAAGTAAAGTTACCTAAGTTATTATATACTTATGTATATATTATGTTTAAGTTACTAAACTTATTAATTAAGGGAATGGTCAATAAGATCTCAAGTCCAATTATTAATTAGATTGTTAATAATATTAATTAAATGATAATATGTCATTTTTATCTAATTTTACGGTCATTTACTATATATCCCTTATTTTATAATTAACCCTTATATACTCATATCCTTAGCTAATTAACTAGGAAGACTAGCTAATTATGGGTAATTAGAGATCATGATGAGTCTCTCATCATCTCAGCCACCCAACACCAGCCAGATGCCCCACCACTGGCTCCACTTCATCCACATCATCCATTCCCAGCTGTTGGATCTTGATCCAATAGCTGAGAAGCACTCTCCACCGCATGCTCTTGGCCTCTCCTCGTGACACACTTGGGGGCTTCATGAATTGGTCTTAAGGTGCATTCCAAAAGGAGGGGTGTGGGTTCAAGCCCTGCCAACCCCCGAATCTCTCAATGAAGTGGCACAGCAACAGTAGTGGCAGCACACGCATAGCCCGAGTGCTCGCACGCGGGGCAGCAGCGCGTAGAGAGCTTGCATGCATGCAACGCAATGCCAGCTCATGCGTGTGTGACACGCCACGTGGGGCGTGTAGGCAGGCAGGGGCTTTGGTGACGCTTGCAATGGGTCTTCAGTGATGCTTTGAATGTTGTTGTTGACCCCAGGACAAGTTTTAGCCCCTTTTCACCACTATAAAAAGGGACCTACCCCCCTCATTTGCCCAAATCTTCTACCTAAGCAATTCCACCACTCCATAGAGCTCCCAAGCAAGGTTTTGAAGACGTCGAGCTACTGACAAAAGTCCCTTCACTGCCGTGGCTATCTCGACGCCATCCCTTACCTTACATTTAGTTTTAATTCTTTGATAGTTGTAGTTATTCCTTATATTCAGGCATTCATATATATTTGGTTGAACATGACATTTGATAATCAATTGAATATGTTTTTGATATCGTGTCTTTACAATGAGTTATTATGATTCTCTAACCCTATCTCCCCTTCTCTCTCTCTCTCTCCCTATCTCTCTCTCTTTCTCTAATAATTTGAACAAATCAACATATTTTTATGACATCGAAGCGTGTAAATGATTCAGAATCTTGCCTCCCTGTGTTCAACTCTTGAACTTACGTACGGTAACTTTTACTCAAAATTGACGTCGTAAAACTTGCTACAACGAGCAACTTACACAAACGCATTTCACGATAGTCAGGCATCCATGTCATGAACTAGAAAATCAGCTAGGTAGCTAAAATCTTTGACTCTAATTACCACATCCTCTACCAGCCTAATCAGGCTAATTACGGTTCGGTCAACTATTTACAGAGTAACGTTAGCAGGTTGTAGCTGTCCTATTCATTTTTTATCAAATAGGCTAGTCAGGATTTAGTTGACTGAAGTGTCGAGATCAAGTGCAACCCACTTAAAATTTGTACCACCGATCTTGTTGAGGATTAGAGGGGTTCCTGGATCAAATTTCTTAGGAGATAGACTATTTTGGATTATAGCAGTCACACTTTTAGACAGTACTACCTTCCTTTGCAAGGATTCCTCTACCTCCTTTTTGGATGAATCAGGCAAAGTGAGGATATTGAGTAATGGGATAGTGACTTATGAATTCCTTAATGATCCTGTTATGTCTAATTCAAATTGCCCTCTAGTGTGGAGGTGGGGTAAGATTTGGGATAGGAGAATGGGATGACTAGCCTGAGGGATGGGTTTCTGCTTCCACCTCTTGGTTTCGTTCTCAACTTTGTTGGGTTAATCATGGGTTGGGTGGGATTTGGGAGAAGGGCCACGAGGCCTGGTCATGTAATCTTTTCTCATTCCCATAACATTGATCATAGCACAGTCATAAGGCTGAGGATGAGGGGAGAAGATTGGACCCTATTGTGGAATAACAGAGTTGATCCTTGAGGCTTAATTTAGATAAGCTAAGGAGGTGGAAGCTCCTATCACATAGGTATGAGTTGGCAGGCCAGGTTGGGTGTAGAAAGCATGGCCTTGAATTTGGATCACCACGTGTTTCTAGGTCGACACATTGTTTGGATTCGGTAGAGGTTGGGAAGGAAGTGCACTAGGCTGGCGAGTCCACGCCATTTGTGTAAGTTGATTGTGGACCTCTATAATCTCTACCTTATGTTGTTGCTGTATAGCTGTGTTGGTCTTCTGCATCTTAGCCAAGGTCTGTAAAATCAAACTCATATGATCTTCCTTGATTGGCATGATTTAGAAATTCGGGTTAGGCCTAAGTTGAATGGGCTGATGCGGCCACGGAGCTTGTGGTCAGGGTTGGAATTGAGGTCTCGAGTTCTAATTATTTCCCCAGCAAGCAAAATTTGGATGATTGTTCCATCTAGGGTTATATGAGTTGGAGAATGGATCATTCTGGATGGCATGGTGATCCTCGCCGGTCTGAGGAACTCCAGAGTAATCAGAGTACAAGGGTTCAGAGTTCCACCAACTAGAGTAAGATGGTCCAGAGTTTCTTCCGAAACTAGGATCAGACAAGTTTGGATACTTGTCCATCCCCTGATATGCATGGTGGTGAATGTTATGCTTTGCCTCCCTAGCTGAGGGTGGCTACGCATACGTGTTTTGATATGAAGAGGTGGCTGTCTGTAGATGTCGAGTCAATTCACCCACCTTCTTCTCGATAATGGAGACCTTATCCATGTGACTAGCCACCAACTCTTGGTCGACTGATGTAGATGGGTCTTGTATTTCATGTGCACCTCGTGTGATTGTCAATGCATGGGTGGTCGTCCGATCGAAAACACACATAGACTCATTGTTTATTGAGTTCTCGCACATGTTCTTGAGAATCCCCTAAATGGTGTCTTCATGTTGACCAATGATTTGCCACCACAGCTTACATTGACAAATAATCTAATGTCATCACGGAGTCCCTAGTAAAAATACTGGACTTGTTCCCATTTAAGAACTCCATGGTTAGGGCATTTCCGTATGAGACCTAGAAAGTGGTCCCATGCCTCTTGAAGTGGTTCTCCCACATTCTGTGTGAAATGTGTGATCTGGTCCCTTGAGGCATTAGTGCAACCAACTGGGAAGAATTTCTTCAAGAATTCAAATTGTAGTTCCTCCCATGTGTTGATCAGTCAAGTCAAGGTTTGATTCCAATGGGCAACCTTCTCTATAAGCAAGAAGGAGAGCGTCTTCATGAGCAGGATGTCCTGATTCTAAACAAGTGGTCCAAGTGTTTAGGCCAAATGTTTTAGTTGTTTGATGTGCTAGAAGGGGTCTTCAGAGTTTAGTCCATGAAATTTAGGGATCACATTGATTAGATTTGTCCTTAATTTAGTGTCAGGCCCTCCGACCAAGATTTACATCCTGGGTTCGTTAGCTACCCCCACGGGATTGTAGTGATCTCGCATCTACAGATGATGTGGGGATTCATGTAAGCATTGAATAAATTAGTGAGGCGCTATAATTGGTTCTGAACATTGGTTACTTCTTCTTGATTCTCCATGGGGGCAGAAGATGGAGAATCGGTCTCGGATGTGGAATGATCGAAAGAGATTTTGATTTAATCTGACGGGAACCCAAACAATTATGTTGGGGCTTGACCCAAACAAGAATGAACTGCTAATGGAAGTATCAAGACTGGTCTTATGGAACTCCTCCTGTACATGTACTATGGAATCAGGTGAGAGGTAGAATGTGTATTGGACCCAATCGAGGCACCCAACAAGGCTGGGTGACTATGGCAGTTTGAGGCAGATGGACCTTTCAATTAGAAACTCACATATCCGAGAATTACTTTGGCAACAAAGAAGGGACAGTTCCACAAAGACCCCTATACAGTAGAGCGACCGCACAGGTTATAGGGTTTCCCCCACTCGACCTTCCTTATCACTGAGATTCTAAGTAGACCGGAATGTGTGAGCTTGAATCCTATGTCTACCAGTTTTAATCCTACTTGTGCCTTAAATTTCACTTGAATTTGAAGTTAATTTGATTTGTAACCTAATTTGGAGGTTGGTTGAATTACAAAGTGAACCAGCCTTACCTGACCTATCCAAAAGTTGAGGATGAAGTTTAGATCAACAACCCAAATCACCTTGAATTTGTTTTCAAATAGGTTATTAGGTCTTAAATTTTAATGATCCAAGTGATTATAGAACCTCGATTTTAGGGTCCACTTGCTTAAATGAATTCAACTAAGGACTTGAGTAGCACACAATGCAGGAATATATTTCCTTTCTAAGTAGGCAAGTGTGTATTTGTCCTGGAAACCCTAATGTGGAAACCCTAGATTGACTCTATTTCCAAGTGTAATTCTTCCAGAGATGGTACCTTGGGCTTAATTAAGAAGGTGAATAGCTATTGCGAATGTAGAGCACGTATTTGATCAGAAATGATCCTAGTATAGATGCAAAATGCGATCAACAAAAAATAATTTCTAAGATAACAAGATTTGAGTCTCGGTCGTTCTCTCTGGGAGGCATTTATGGAAATGCAGATTTGAAATCGATCTTGCTCACTCTACTCGCTTAAAATCGCACGTCAATTTCTAATTGTTGGATAAATGTTTGGCCACTTTCATTATTAACCGTAATTACGTGAGCATGTGCTAGGTAGATGACAAACGTGAAAGTGTGAGTTTTAGTATGCACAATTCTAGTTATGTGGTTGCTGTTTAAGGAAAATGCATTAATAGTTAGATCCTTGATATTTTCAGATACCGACATGCTACTTGCAACAGATAGTAATTAAGATTAAGCAACTTTAATCACACAAAAAATTATTGCAACAAGGGTAATGATGATTTTTCACATAGATACACATATATATAGAAAAGGATTTTCTTTGATTAATGATGGTGTTTGCAACATGAAGCTTGTGGAAAGCTTATAGAGGAATGCTTGGAAACACAAATCAATCCAGCAGAAGATGATTGCATACATGAATCTAAGGGGGGATTATGCATGCATCATTGGAAGAGAATATAGAGCTAGAATATTAAGCAGTAAATAAAGTAGTAAAACTATGAAGAGCTATAGCAGAACTATGGGCATTTAGAGGTGGGCTCCGATGGCCTTTGACCTGGCTGAGACGAGGAGGAGGGGTAGCCAATGGTGCTTAGGCTGGCCCTTGGAGAGAGGTTGAGGAGGTGATCTAACATCTTGGCATGGAGATGGTGGTGGCCATGGTGAATCTACTCGTGAAGGTGGAGTGGAGGTGGAATGAAGCTAAGCTAAAATGGAGCCAAGAGTGAATGGTAGCAAAGTGCCACCACTTAGGTCTTTTTATAGACCTAAGGGAGACTCTCTAGAGAAGTGTGGAACTCTCTAGTGAAAGTCCCAAGTGTGGTTGGCCAAGGTGGTTTTTAGATCCACCATTTGTGGATCTAAAGATTGAATGGCTCTTGGATGCTAATTTTAGCAACCAAGAGTGGAGCCACCTTGAAGAGAGTTCTAGAGAACTCTAGGTGTGTGTGTGTGTGTATGGGTCGAAACCTAGGTGGCTAGGTGGGTTAGGATAAGTTCTAATGGGTTTAGGTCAAGGTTAGGTCTCAAATTAGGGTTGCAAATCCTAATTCACTGAGGTAAGGTGCAATTAAACTTAATAAAAGTTTAATTGGGTGTGTGGAAACCTAATTGACAGTAAAACAACTCAATTAAGTTAGGTCTAGGTCAATTGGACTCTTACTGAGTCCAATTGGATAGTGTGTGCTGAGATCAAGGCTCAATTGGACTTAATGAGTCCAATCGAATATGCTGATGAAATTGACTGTGATCCAAGTAAATTAGGTTTAGTGATGGCCTAATTAGGTCCTTAGGGAGGTCTAGTGGTGATGTACTAGGGTTAGGGTACCTTAATTTAGGATTCTATGGGGTTGGAATTGGGTTTATGGACCTAGGAATTCAAGATCCAAGCTTGAATTCAAAAATAGGAACTAGGGAGCAGTTCCAGACGTCATATAGTGAAAAATTAGAAGTCCAAACTTGTTGTCTAGATGTCCAATCAGAGTCAGGAGGGATTCTAGGTTCTATCTTGGGTATTCTGTAGAAATTGCACGTCTGACCAAGTGTCTGGACGTCCAATGACACTGCAGAAGTGGGTTTCAGTGTGCGAGAGTTGGCTAAGGGTTCTAGACGTCCTTTAACTCATCTAGACATCTAGATGGAGGCTAGAATTAGGGTTTCAAGGTTTCCTAAGGTGCAGTGACCTAATCTAGGGGTGCCTAAGGCTTGCGGAAGCTTGTAGGCTGTCATAGGGCTAGGATGGACCTAAGTTCTTCACAATTTATTGCTTTATTCCTACTTAATAGAATAGCACACCTTAACTCCCTTATTATTATCTACTGCATCTAATCTAGGTCTTCTGCTCTAGCTCTGCTACAGCACCAGTTATTCTTTATTCTTTAGATCCAACTTTAGGTCCAGCTTCAGATCTAGCTTCTAATCAGCTTATTACCTACAATTGACATAATGCACCTAATCAGTACATTATAGCATTATTTTATGCATAGCTAAAAGAAAGCAGTAATGGTGTAAATAATGCTTATGCATGCATGAATTAGCGTAACTTATGCTAGGTCCTAGCCTAATTTTGGTCAATTAAGACCTATGATTGCTACGCAATCATACCCCATGCCTAAATCTTGCTAGCCCTAGCAAATGTGAGACTAAATTATTCACAGAAGTGTCCCTAAGGGATTGATTATTTTATCAAGTGTATGCCTAGAGATTTTTCAACTTTTTGTTTTCATCCTATGCTCTAGAAATCTAGATAATTATGAAAGTGTAGCTATGTAGCTTTTGCGAAGGTTTCGAGTGAGAAAGTAATTAACCTCTAACGCCTGTACTTGACCTCTAGTAAAAATTCTAGCGGATGAGGCAGACTTCTTCCCTCAGGGTATTCATGATATTCTATGAATTCCACTCGACTTTAAGCTTAGGTAGAGAATCAGAGAGGGAAAAGATTATATATTTGGTGGCTCACTCTCGACTTGTGCTACAAAGAGATTAGTACTATAGAATATACATTCCCAAACTATTACGTAACTCAACTTAGAGAAAGATGAGAAAAACTATGCTCTCTTTTGGTTCCTTTGTATTCATTCTCTCTTTTTCTTTTTTTTCTTAGAGCTAACAATCTCACCAGATTCACACATATAACTTGTATTTGGTGGTCTCACTTAGAATTAACACTTTAATTGAGTTCCCATAACTCTAACACTAAGTCAAAATTCCTCAACCAGTATTCGGACAGTCAGAAAGACAGGAAAGGTGGGTTGAGGCCATATTTGGTGGATCTCAAATTTATTTGGTGGTATTGTCTCAATACAACTGAAATAAACACTAAATATTCACTCTCTTTTTCTCTTTGCTTTTTCTATTTTTTTTAATTTTTCTTTTTTTTCATCATTTTTTTCTTTTTTTCCTTTTTTTTTGTGTAAATTTTTTTTTCATTTTTTTTTCAACACAACACAACTAGCAGCACACATCCATGAACTTTATTGAGGAGGCATTATTAGGGATTGGTGGTACTCAAGAGACATTAGGTGACTTATTTGGTGGAAGTGCCTGCTCAAGCCACCGGGAGAGATGGATAGGACGGTGTATTTCTAACCTTCACATCAATACCCTCCTTCAGCCGAGGATTTCATAAAGAATGGTTCTAACCATCCACCTTAGCCCTAGTTTTATTAAAACTTGCTCTCCGTATATTTGCCCTATTTGGTGGCTCTTAAAATTTCGCACAAAAATGTATATGCAGGAACTGAGAGCAAAAACTATGCCTTATCACTGAGTATCATCACCTAATTATCTAGGATTCCAAATTCCTTACACTAATCTTTGAGCACTAGCACACTCTACTCTCATCTCACACTATTTGGTGGATTTTTGGAGGAAAATCTGCCTAGCTTCCAAAACACTGTCAAGGGGTTTAGGAGAAGAAGCACTGCTTCTTCTTGATAGATTAAAGACGTTTATCAGCCTTCACCATGAATCCATTGCAAATTCTATGTGTGTGTGCAAAATTGTACTAGATTCCAGATGGAATTAGCTAGACGATAAAATCCCTAATGCATTCTCTTAATAAGATAATCTTATTCATGGATGCACTATGTATATATGCTATAAACAAGTAACCTCTTATATTTGTACTTCATGAAATTTCCCTTATCGGGTTATATTTAGCTTGACCATAAATTTAGAACAAGAGGTGAGCGGATGAGTCGAAAATGACTGTTGCGGATGATTTTTAGCTCTAATGTGAACATTGGAGGTGTAGTCGGTTGTTCTTTTATTTAGGCTCCTAAAGTACGTTCGACAAGCAACTCTAGGGTTTTCCTAAATGTTCGCATAAAAATTTTTAGTTTTATCGTATCTATCCCGCATGCCTAAGTTCTTGCATGTCCTCATGCATGAATATAAAAGAAAATAAATACAACATGGAGTAAATGGATAGAAATCACTTAGAAATACTCTTGAAATTTTAACGTTCAACATTAGCCAATTTGACAATATGCAATATGCGAAAAGGAAATATGTTGAAAGAAAAATATGCTATGTATAAAAATGGTATGTATAGGTGATGGATGAATGTAGGGTAGATGTTGAGTTTAACACCTCTAGTTGGGTGAAAACTCTATCTGATGTATCAGTTCTAGCATAGGAGCCAGTCAAGATTAAGAGAAAGTTGTGATCGTATGCTCCTAGAATCAGTGATCCGGAGATGCGAACTGACTGATTATGCACCCCTACTCCAAAAAGTCTAGCTATAAGAAAGTGTGGAGCTGTGGTGGAAAATAGAGGATAACTAGAGGGGGGATCATGATGTTGATTTAGCTGATTTATCATGTCCCACAATTCAGTAGGAAGTTGCTGAGGGAGTAGAACAAAATGTATCTTAGAACCAGAATCTGAGTCATAGGGATCCTCATAACGATAATTGACATCAAAGATCATGCCCTCTCCAGGCTCTAGGTCATATGGGGGTATTCGTGATATTAGAAGATCAGTGGGGAGGTCACTGAAATCCTCGTCGAAAATTACTTCGTCCTCATCAGTACTCATCTCTGATTCATCGGAAGCTGACTCTTCAGGCTTAGAGTCGAGCCTTCCATTAGATTGACTAGGATGATAGGTTGCCCCCAACTCATTATGCTCAAAGCTTCACCCTCGTATGCATTGGGCTCCTTAGTAATTCTTGCCTCAAGTAGCATATTCATTTCTTCGATCAAGTCATTCATAGCTACTTTTGGTTGTCAGATGTCAGGATCAGGTTTGGAAAGTGTCATCTCGGAATCTCTAGCATCCGCATTACGGATGCAGGTGGAAGAAGAAGAGGGCAGATCGAAAGATGTTGGCCCTAGCACAAGTTCACCTACAATGGGCAGTGGCATAGACTGATCAGCAGTGTCGCATGTAATGTTTGCCTCAAGATCCATATCCTCAAATGATCTACTACCCTTATCATGGTTGGGTTATCTAACTGGAAACGTAAAGCGGCAACCAGGTTTGAGGGTTTTGTTATAACGTTGTAGTAAAGCCGGTTATTGCCAACATTTCAAATATAATTTTTTACTCGGAAAATAAAAGAGTTCCCGAGGTCGAACTCAGGGAGCAAGTTGTATTCTAGAGATATACATGTTTCTTTTACAAAAAGAAAGAGAGAGGGAAAGAATTTGTTGTTTTCTCTTTGTTCTGCAGAGGGGGTGTTCTTCTTTCTCTCTTTCTTTGGTTCTCCTTCTTTCTCTTTGTTCTGCAGAGGTGATGTTCTTCTTTCTTCAGAGCTCCTTGTTCTTCTTCGTTCTGCAGAGGTGATGCTCCTCTTCAAATCTCTTTCTTCTTCTTCCTTGGTTTCTGCATTGACCTCTTTTCTTCTTCTTCTGCAATTGTGGTGACCCTTTCTCTTTTCCCTTCTCTTCTTTATGGCTGCAGAGCTTCTGCCTTCAGCTACTGAGTCTTCCTTTCTTCTTCTTCTGCTTTGGCCGTTGCTCTTCCTTCTTCTTCAGCCTGCCTTCTTTCCTGCTCTGGCTGCTGACCTTCCGTCGTCTGACCCGGTGCTTCGACGACTTAACCATGCATTTGCTACAGTGCAGCTCCTTCTTCTTCGCCTGCACTCCTTCTTCTGCGGGTCTTCTTCTTCGCCTGCACACTTCAGAGTTTCTCGTCAGAAGCAAAACCTACTCTACCCTCCCCCCCCCGCGTCTCTCTCTCTCTGAAACCACTCTAGGGAAAGCTCTCCCAGAGCTACCGGGTAATCGGGTTCGGGTCAGGCCCGGGTCCAGGCCCACCGGCGTGCGTGGTGGGCGAGGAGTGCAGGTCAGTCGGGTCGGGTCGGGTCAGGTCCGCGGGGCGTGAGCGCGGACGAGACCGGGTAACCGGGCGGGTGAAGGGGACCTCACCCCGTGTACTGAGGCAGTAAGGCTACTGCAGTTTTGCATCTTATGTCGCTGCGGCTCTTCAGGGGTTTCCGAGGTGGGACTAAACGGCCCACCTCAATTGCGCGCCCGCAGCGGAGAATTCAGCATGAGATGGCAGCGTCACGCGGAGTTTTCTTCCTCGGCTGCGAACCTGGTGTTTTGCCAAAACTCCTCGCAAGGCCTGGGAGTGAATCTGGGCTTGGCGCTGAGCGTGGCGCGCCTGTAGCTGCAGGCGGAAACAGGTCCTCCTGCGCGTCAATGGCGGCGGAGGTCGGGTGGCCTGCCCACAAGAAAACGGCCTCTCGGCCTAATCAGAGAGTGCCAGGAGCTTCGCCAGGGTGCGGCGAAGCTCGTGTGGGTGGTGGCGAGGCGCGGGGCGGCGTGCGAGGGCTGCCCTAGGTCGGACTGTGGGTCGGAGGATGGGTCTGTTCGGTGGAGTTGCAGAGGGTGATGTGGGGGAAGTGGTAGGGCGGAGATTGATCAGGGTGAGGAGGCGGAGGTCCTGCGGTGGTCGGCGAGCCGTGTGGGTCGCTGAGGTGATGGGAGCGGCTCGCCGGAGGGTGGTCGGAGGCGAAGGGGGTGAAGGTGGTCAGAGTCGGTCGAGGGCTTAATTGACTAAATTGAAAGCGGGGAAAGAAAGAGGAGAAGAAGGGGAGTAGTTCTAACTTACTTGCAGGGACGAAGGGGGAGGAACAGGGCGACAGTCGTATCGACTGTCGCCGGAGAAGACAATGCCCAGTGGGGGGAGGACGGCGGTGACGACGGGGCAGAGGCAGCGCGCGCCGGTATTGCGCGACGCGGGAAGAGCAGGGGAAGAAGTCTCTGCTGCTGGTATTGCGGCAGAGCGAAGAGGAGGAGGAGGAAGAACCGCCGGAGCTGGTGGGCGTCTGCCGGAGTGAGAAGAGAGGAAAGTTGGGGGTTTTCTCCGTCAGATCCAGGCTGCCCTGGTCGGTGGAGCAGCGGGGGGTATTTATAGGGATGAAACAGGGAGGAAGGCGGAGGGAGACGACTTGTCTCCCTCGCCGGAGAATGGTCGGAACACGAACCCATACCGTCCGTGCGTTCGCACGGCCGGTATGGTGGGCTACAATGACCAGGGGGTGCCCCTGCGACGGCTGACGACGCAGGGCACCCCCGGTTTACTTGCCAGGTCCCCCACCTCACCCTGTGCGGCGCCATGATCCGCGCAAGGTCGCCGGAGCATGGTGCTGGCAGGGTTTTGCAGGAGGGACCTGGTTGCAAAGAACGAAGGAGAGTTAGGGGCCAAAATGCGAGGGTTCAAAAGTTGAGGGCCAAAGAGTAAATATATGAGGACCAAAGTGTAAAGTCGGTCAAGGAGGTTTCTTCTTAGGCTCAAGTTTTTATACATGACTAATTAGGACCTAAGGAATCTGATGGTGAATTTCATTTCCATATTAAACCTTGTTTGACCGGTCAATTTGCGCAAAAACCCAAATTAAGTTATTAATTGGGCATGGTTCTCAATGTAGGTCAAAATGGGTTCTAAAGGCCAATTTGAAGGTTCTAAACCCTAGAGATTATTTTTCTATGAATTTTAGAGGGTTTATTCTATTTTTACTTTGCCTCGAACCTTGTGAATTGGAGTGGGTTGTTTTAGGGTTACAGATTATCATTTGGTTTCTTGGAGGTGCTGTAGCCCTTGTTAGATCATTTCATCCCACTTTTATTCTTATTAAGCTGCTTTGACCTATGTTTGGGCCCTGAATTACCCTGTATGTAGATTATACTGGTAAAATTGCACTTTTACCCCTTATGACTTGTTTTCTTCTCAAACTCAGAATTCTCTGAGTTAAGCCTTTCCTTGAGTTATGTAGGAGCTTTTATCCTTTGTATTGGGTCAAAATGAGCTAGTTATGGCTCATGATGAGGTTCTCATCACTAACCCAAGAGGTATCTCCCAGGATTCAGGATAATCCGATTGTGGCTCAGTCCTGGAGATATCTATCCTTTCCTCCTCAGTTTCCTGAATGGAGTTCTCAGATGAACCGATTCTGAATATTTCCTGCTCCTGTCCCATATCCAAGTTGGATTCTTCTTCCCCCAAATTATCTTTTAGCATCTGCTCCCAAGAATCTCCTGTGTGTCCATCCGACGTAGTCGTTTCGGATTCTTCGAGGTCATCAAGGTTATTTTCCACTTGATATCTCAAAAGTAGTAGTTCTTGAGTTTCCTGATTTTGTCGAATTAGCCTTGTTATCCCCACCGTTCCCTAAAGGAGCTCCATCACAACTTGTTGATACAGAATCCATCTTTGTCTTTGGTTCAGCTCAGTGATAGCTTGGTGTTAACACACCTTTTTATCGTGTGTTTTGAAAAGATGATAAAAGCTGTCGCGTCGTAGTATAGTTGATCAAGCGTTATTAATAAAAAGAAGTTTTTATTACTCGAAAACCTAACTATCCGAGGTCGAACACAGGAAGCAAATGGAATTTATTCATTAATCTCAACAATGAAATTAGAACACTTAAAGTTACTCAAAACCTAATTTAGAGTATAAATGCAAGAGTTCATGAATATTAACATGTAGCAAAATCGAAGAGAGAAGAATTGGATAAAAAGGTTGATTCTTGGCTTGGCACTCTCTTCAGCTTCTTCTTTCCTTTCTTCTTCTTTAGTCTTCTCTTTTCTTTCTTGCTTTCTTTGGCCCTTTCTTCTTTTCTTTGCCTTCTGACTTTGGTTGTATGCTTCTTCTTCCTTGTCTTCTTCCTCTACCTTGATTTCTCAGCTTCTGCCTTTGCCTTGCCTCTTTTCTTCATTGATTTTCTTCTCAGACTTTAGTCTTTCTTCTTCCTTGATTTCTCCTTCCTTCTTCTCTACCTTGTGCTTCTACCCTTGCCTTCCTCTTCTTCAGCCGCACCTCTGCTACAGTGCTTCTTCTTTCTTCCTTGTCTTCTTGGCTTCAAGTCCTTCTTCCTACCTTAGCTTCTCTACTTTCTGTTCCTTAGCTCCTCTTTTTTCTTCTTTCTCTATGCTACGTCTTCCTCTTCATCATTTCTTTCCCTGTAGAGCGAAGAGCAAAACCTACCCCCTACCCTCCTCGCATTGCTCTCTCTCTATTTCTCAGAGCCAGTGGGGTAATTGGGTCGGGTTATGCGTGCCTGGGTCTAGGCGCACCGGTGTGGGTGATGCGCAAGGAGTGCAGGGTAAATCGGGTCAGTTGGCCAAGTCTGCGGCAGTGTGGGTCGGGAACGAGGTGGGGGCGTGGGCGAGGGCGAGGGACCTCACCCCGAGTTACTTGAGGCGATAAGATAAAAGCAAAAGATCAATCTAAACAACTCACCTTACTCTTGAGTTTCTGAGGTAGGACTAAAAGTCCCACCTGCTTCGGATGCACTCCCGCAGGAGGTTTGTCGTCAAGTGCTGCAACTGGGTGCTTCGCAAAGCCTGCTCTCTGGCTGGATGCATTTGCGCACTCAATGCGTGTCACCTGGAGCACAGTACTTAGGCGGATGCGGCCTAGGGTGCTGCTTGTGAGCTCCTTCCTTCTACTTCAATGGCGGAAAGGGTAGGTCGACCTAAAAATCATGAATACGGCCTTATGGCCTCATTAGAGCACATGGGAAGCTTCACCATGTCAAGGTGAAGGTGAGGTGGTGGGTGGCCGGCCATGGAGCAGCCTAGGTGTGTGTGCCTAGGTCGCTCTATGGCAGTTGTGATGGGTGTGTTTGAGGAGCACTTGGGGAAATGATGGGGGTCATTGGAAGGGTGGAAGATGATCAGCGGGTGATGGCGGAGGTTTTGAGGTGGGTGGGGAGGTGTGTGGATGGGTGGAGCGATGGATTCACCTCGCTGGTGGTTGGCTGGAGATGAAGACGATGGTGGTGGTCTACGGCGTCGAGGGGTCGAAAGTGAAAATAAAAAGAGGGGAAATGAAGAGGGGAGAGAGGGGAAGTGTTTTAACCTAAATTAATGGATGAAGGGTGAGAGGAGGCGGCTGGCTGTACCTGCCATTGCTGGAGAAGATGAGTCCAATGGAGGGAGAACGGCGACAGCGACGGGGCTGGAGGAACATACGTAGCCATTGCACAATGTGAAGGAGATGAACATAGCTCTGCCACTAGTATTGTAGCAAAGCGATGAGAAGGGGGAGGAAGGGTCGCCGGAGCTCGCTGGATGCTTTGGTCGGAGGAGAGGGGAAGAAATTGTGTGTGATTCTCCATCCAAGCCAAGCTAAATCTTTGCGGCTAGAGTTGGTTTTCCTTTTATAGGTGCTAGTAGGGGCTCTTGTGCTTGGAAGATAAGCTTCCACGCGCGAGAGTCCTCATCGGAGAAGGAATGAGTTGGAGACCCAAATCTCTCGAGCTTTTGAACGAGAGATTGGGTGGAAATCAAGTCATGGAATTGTGCTTAGATGGAAGGGAATTCCTTAGAGAATCTCCCTTCCAAATCTGGGAGATTTCTGCGGATTCGAGGAGAAATCCTCCTTGGATCCTCGCCGGAGTAGGATTTCTCCACGTTAATGGTGAAGGGACCTAATTGTAAGAGTGGCAAGGAAGTTAGGGGGGTCTGTACAATTAATTTCAAAAGCTAGGGGTCAAAATGTAACTGGGTGGACTGTTTTGCAAATTAGGTCAAGGTGACCAGCCCTTAGGTCCAAATTTTGGTACAAACCTAATTTGTACCTATGAAATCCAATGGTGAAGTTGGATTTTATGTTTGACCATGGTTGTTTGGATATTTTACACGAAAACATAAATTAGGTTAAATAATTAGTTGGGACCCTAATCTAGGTCAAAATATGTTCCAAATGGCAATTTGAAGGTTATAAACCCTAGGGGATATCTTTCCATGAATTTTAGAGGATTTATTTGATTTTTATCCTAACCAGAACCTTCTTGAACTGAGCAGGTCTGTTTTAGGGTACAAGATGTCATTTAATTCTCAATTTGCACATGAACCCCTTTCTAACTGAACCAACCCACTTTTCATCTTGTTTAGACCATTTGACCTATGTTATACCCCTGAGAAATCACATTGATGTACTGCAATGGTACAATTATAGTTTTACCCTTTATTTCTTATTTTCTTCTCAAAACAATAATTCCTTGAATTAGGCCCTTCTCCAGGTTATGCAGGTGCTTTTATTCTCTTTATTAGGTCAAAATGAGCTAGTTATGGTACATGATGATGTTATCATCATAGCCCCATGCCTAGCTTTTGCTAGTCCCTTAGCAAAATTTCATGGTTTTAACGTTAGTTCTAGAACATGAGTTTCTTTAACATGTTATGATGAGTGCTTTCTTTTTCTTTTTAACTAGGTTAGAATGCCAATAATAGGCCTAGAGGTACTCAAGTGCCAACCAAAATCCAGACCTAACCAACTTTAGCCTCGATCCACCGCGAAGGTTTTTAAGGCCCTCAAGAACTATCCTAGGGTTTGTTGGACTCCGCGGTTAAAGCACCCATACTTTTGACAAATTTTACCTAGGTTCAATTTACAGTGCATTTTTGTAAGAGAAAGACATAGGATTTATTTGTTTGTAGAGTTTTCTATCTTTTCATTTTTTCTAGCTTCGAATTGGCTTCTTAACGCGGTCTGCATCAGATTCCTCATCCCCATCATCAATCCTCAAAGGTCCCTGGCAATCGATGCTTCATGATAGCACCACCCATGGCATCCTCCAGAACCCTGGCTTTCAAGATTTCGAGATAATCCTGCCCATGATGTTCCGTGGTCGAATCCATACCCTGGCAATCGACATTTCCTGATAATGCCGGCCATGGTATCTGAACCAGCAGAGTGCTTACATTCCCCCGGTAGGATATGTAAATGTCCTAAAAGACAAGCACCGAGGAGAAGATATGTTATTACACATCTTCGAGGGGAATTTCCCGCCTCTCTACGTCGAGAACTCATCCAAATCAACTTGTGTTGATCGACCGCTCTTAATCTAGGTAACTTTTTCAAAACAAAAAAATGCTTTTGCGTAATTTTGACAGTTATGCACACCGAACCAGACTGTGTGTGGATTGGGGTGCTTAGGTTACTGAGTCTCGCAAACTGAAGGTTAGTTAACGAGGCCGAATACTCCCTAAACCTTAGACCTAATGCTTAAGCATCGCATTTTCCCCAACCTCTTGAGGATTATCCAGATCTTAGCAGATATGTGAATTTTTATTCCTAAGAGTCTAGCCCAAAAGGCCTAAGATCAGCATTCCTACTAATCGCTTTTTTTTGTTTCTCATTAGCACTTTGTTCCTTCATTTTTTTCCTTTCCTTGATGTTGTCTAGAACTTTGGTTAATCCTTTAATTTCTTACTAATGACTATTCTTTTTCTTTTTCATTTTGTGCTCCCTTTTGTCATTTTGCTATTTTCATCCTCATGTTTATGTGGTTTCAAAATTTTCTTCGCTCCATTTTTTTGTTCTTTTTCACAATTTTCTAATTTTTTTGGTAGTTTTGACATATGAGATTTTTTTGTAAGAATCCTTCTGACTTTTCTTGGTTTTGTATGTTTGCACTTTACCACCCCCCATGCCTATGTTTTGCAATGTCCTCATTGTAAACCGAGCGTGTGAAATAGTGTTGGGTACAGGGACTTAGAATAGGATATATCGGGTTGGTGAATGGGTCGGTAATGACAAATGAGGACGATTTCAAGCTCTGGTACGTGTACTGGAGGTGGGATCGACTGGTCTAAGGCTGAACGCAATGTGCAGTAGACATGGAGTACAGACGGATAATCGGATGGATCTCGAGTTTTTGGAATGACGGGTTGCCTCCCGTTAAGCGCTAAATTCAACGCCTTCAGCCGAGTAGAACATGGGATGGAGAGGTGATTGCATCGCAAAAATACACCTGCAATTTGCCGTCTTGTGCTATTTCCTAGCAATACCAGTGCATATTAGGTATCCATAGTCGCATTTGTAAAAATACACGCATGCATGCATTTAATTGAGAGGGGTGGAGAGTGAAATAAATGGCCTTGCAATTTACATTTTCTTCAAGTGCTGCTTCATAAAATTTCCATCTTTATCTTTTATTTTATTTGATTTTGAATTTCTTCTCCACGGCTGCAATGCATGGCAGCCTCTTCCTCGTGCCATATCCTGCTCAGCATGCTCTGCAGGCCACTCCCTGCAACAGCATGCACAGCCATGCACAGCTAGGGCATGTGCTGTGCATGCCTTCATCCTTTATAAAATAGGCACGGCTTCTTCTTGCAAAAGGAGAGCTTGGTCCACAGAAAAAAACCCACACAGCAGCTCTTCCCTTCCAGGTCGCCTCCTCCCCTCTCCCTCCATACGCAGCCCCTCCTCCTCTGAGGAGCCACTCTACAGGTAGGAGTACCTCACTGTGGTGCACAACCACCATCGTGAGTCTACCACCGCCCAGCTCATCAAATAGCCGGTGGGCGTGGTGGTTCTTTCCCTGTTTCTTTGTTTGAAGCACTTCCGCCATTGCCACTAGAGCTTCAAGCTTTGAAGCTCAACCGACCACCGCAAGCTCCACAGTAGTAGCAGCAAGGCGGCAGCAGCAGCGCAGGCCACCACGCGAGCCTACAGGCCGCCCTCACCTCCCTCTCCATGCGCCCTGTCATGCTCTTGCACCTGCAAGCGCAGCCAACGCAGCCTCTTCTACGTGCGCGCCAAGTCGTCTATGCCTCCCGCACTCACTAAACCAGACGTAGGTGGTCGCGCGGCTCGCCCCGGCACTGTAGCCACTGTGGCTACAATGCGGTGACTGGTAAGTTTCTCACTTGATCGGTCGCCTAGCATGCCGCAACCGCTGTTAGCCCACACCTGCATCCAGCCAACCGCCCGCTTCGGCATGTGCGAGCACCCGCTTGCTTCACTCGCGTACACCCGCCCGCTTCCTTCGCACCTGCCTCACCGCACAGCGCAGTGCGCTGCGGCCTCTCTCCCTAGCGCTCACTCCCTCCCAGCACGCACCTCTCCGTGCGCCTACGCGCACGCATGGGTCATCAGACGATGCCCTGAGGACGCGGATGACTTAACTCCCCTTTTCTTCTCAATAAGCGCTCTTCCTCTCTCTCTCTCTCTCTCTCCTAGCACTCTCTCCCTCTCTCTCTGCAGATACACATACACACACACTCTCACTTATATATTATTATATACTTATATATATATACATATACATATATATATTGATATGTATACATATATTTATATACATATATATATATATACTTATATCTATACATATAGTAGTACCTATATACTTAAGGATTAGTATACATACATACATATATATATATATTTATCTATATGCTTATATATATAAATATATTTACATATATACATGTACTTATATACATATATATATATATATACATATATATACACATTTACTTATACATATATATATATGTATATACATATCTATCTACATATATCTATGTACACATATTACTATATATATATATATATATATATATATATACATATATATATTTCAATCTATATAGTTTTATATACATACAAATATATATATATATATATACTTCTATCTATACATATATTTACATACCTATATATATATACATACATACATATATAAGTACACATATAGCTATATAGTTATACCCGTATATATACATACATATGGATATATACATTTACATATATACATATATATTTTCATATCACTTACCATACGTTGTATCGGGGGAATATCTGCACCAGTTGCTGATATTCCGCGATACACACTTACAAAAAGCGTGTTTGACACATCTTCCACCATCCATCTTACATTCCACATGGCACCTCATCCTGTTGGTTGCGTCTTTCTAGATGACGACCGACTCGACACCATACTACACGCCATCTCCACCTCTACCCCCACCCCTTTATGCAAATATAATATATACATCTATATATACTATATTTACTTTATTTCTGTTTCTCTTTCATGCCAGTAAAAAGATAAAAACATATATAAATGGTAAAGGATAATCCTTGACTTGCAGGTGCTCAGTCTTGCGAATAGCAAGATCAGTTTTGGAACCCTGATTTGGCTCAAAGCCAAGAACCTAATTTTGAGGGTGTGCCTCAAGGACAAGAATTATCAGAAAAAAAATCTAAATAGAAAAAAATACCAAAAACACAATAAACGGACAGAAGAGATTCGTTGTAGGAAAGGCGTAGAAACTTCACATCTAATCCCACTTTCCTGAGTTCGACCCTAGGCCAAAAAGTGACCAAGATAAAATGAAGTAGGCCAGGTAAAAAATTTTGTAAAGAGATGGTTAGGCTCGATTTAGGTTAACCACTATATTCATTATAACGATAAAATCACCATATTAACACACCTATCCGGGTCCGACCACCTCTTTTTTGGCATCGTTGCCAGGGAATCGCGCCTTCAATTAAGTTTTTACTCCATTTCTATAACTTTTCTCTTCTCACACCCTTCTCCTCACGAGTGTTTTTGTTTGTTGCTGTGCAGGTGAACCTGTTGCAAGGCAAGCAGATGAAGTCGGAGATGTGCGCAGATCCAAGGCGGAAACGAGAGCGTGAAGATGCCAGCACTGTTCTGGAGCTTCGCACATGTTGCTGAACAAGTAGGTCTTTCTTTCTTAGCAACCTAGGTTAACTTCCAACCTTAATAAAAATAAGAAAAAAAAACTAAAAAAAAAACTAGAAAAACTTCTTGGGATCTCTTGGGGAAAGTGGATTAAAAATCACTTGTTTGCTTTTTTGTCATCACTCCCACCACCCTGGGATTTCCCATAAAACTTCGCATAGCGAAGATCCAAGAATCTTGATTCTTGAATCTTTTGCCGTGTGAAGTATTCCTTGAGGCAAATAAAAAGATTGATTTCCATCCCTCTTTGCCTCAGTTATCTACAATTTGGGATCACCTTTTTGGTGGGGAGACTTGGAATTGAGTTGATTCCAACCCCACCATAACCTTTCACATGCCTAAGATTCGATCCCGAACACTTCAACCCCAACAATTTGATTTTCTTTATCTTTTGGTTGAGCCTTGTGTGGAAATCATTCTGGTGATTGGGAGCACTTGAAATGAAGTGCTTTGGCTCCCTTTCACAATAATCTAAAACTTATTCGTGCATCCACACATAGAAATCTCCATCTAGGGAAGCCCATTGCATTTTAGCATGCATTAACCAACATTGAAAAAGGGTTTGTTAGGCATAGAAGAAAACTTGTATTCTGTCAAAAGCCGAAGATTGGTTTAATTGGTATTTCAGCGAAATCCTAAAATCCATACTACTTAAGGCTGAATTCTAAAAACCATTCACCAATTAAAAATTCAATTCGGGGAGATTTCCCCATTGCATGCTTGGTTTACACACTTTGAAAAATCAATCACTTGGGCATTACCCATAAATAACACCCTTCACATTCCAAAAGCACTTGATCCTAAGCCTCTAACTAAAACTGGTAGCAACTTGACCCTTCTTAAGGATTGGAGGTCTAACTACTTGCGTGTAGCGCCTACGTGCTGGTGAGGGTTCCCACGAGCTATCGGGTGTCTAAGACTGGGTCAAACGGCCTTTCAATCTGGCCCGATGGTTCTGCGGTGCTCGCATTCGATTTCGTAGTTCATGATAGTAGGTAACTTAGATCTTTAGGTTGAAGGGCACACTGTAGAGGTTAGGAATTTGATTGTATTGATTTGTCATCAAGTGCACCTTTGCAGCATCATTTCTCTCATCTCTTTTCCTTTCTTATCCCCCTAACTCTTCTTGCGGTAGTGCATGTTTGGGAGGAGGTCACAAAACCATGAACTGTTGAATTGCCTGATAATTTTAGAAAAGGAGCCGAATCATCCTGCTCCTCCACAAACATGGCTGCACGCCCACCCCAAAATCTCGAGGGAGGAAACCGCCCTCAAAACCCACCAAATGGTGGAGCCTTAGATCCCATAACCGGCCTCCAAGCCCAAATGGAAATGTATAATGAACAAATAGAAGCCATTCGGGAAACATTGGAGGAAATGCAAAACCCTCCCTAACGGGAGGAGCCTAGGTCTCTTAGCTCCTATCAGAATCTCGCTGCTACAGAGACTGTAGGACAAATTTGGGTCCCCATGGGTGGGGACGACTTTGAACTGAAGCCTAACATAATTGGCCTAATAAATTTTCACTTCCATGGTCTTGCAAGTGAAGATCCTTTTCTCCACTTGGAAGACCTAACCCGATTGGCTGAAACTGTTAAACTAAGAAATATCAGGTTACCTATAGTCCTCAAGAAAATGTTCCCATTTTCATTGTGGGATAAAGCGTCACAGTGGTTACGCACCCTTGGGAGAACCATCTACTCTTTGGAAGAGATGCGAACAGCGTTTCTCAAGAAGTTCTTCCCAATCGGGCGAACAAATGCACTTC
This sequence comes from Thalassia testudinum, assembly GCA_037157565.1. Classification (NCBI taxonomy): domain Eukaryota; kingdom Viridiplantae; phylum Streptophyta; class Magnoliopsida; order Alismatales; family Hydrocharitaceae; genus Thalassia; species Thalassia testudinum. Next base: position 20,878,744 of record JAZHRO010000063.1, read on the forward strand.
GCCATGCTATCACCTCCTTTACGCAACAAAACCGTGAACAATTTCATGAGGCATGGGAGAGATATAATGACCTCCTCAGGAAGTGTCTGCACCACGGTCTGCCAAAGTGGCATATAGCCCAGATTTTCTACTATGGGTTAAATGAGAATTTGAAGTAGATTGCAGATGCTTCCTGTGGAGGGAACTTTATGAATAAAGATGAGAATGGAGCATTCGAATTGTTTGAAAATATGAGCGTAAACTCAACGAACAATGCTTCCAATGTCGCCTTTAATCGTACCAGCCTACCTTGTAATGTCCACGAAGTTGACACGGGACCCTCCCATTCATCCATAGATCTCAGCCTTATCGCATAGAAATTGGATGAAGTCTCCGTCGTGCACAAGAAGCTGGACGAGCTGCTGGCCAACCCCGCCCTTTCTTTGGCAAATACCTCTACCTCACCACTATGTCACAATTCCAATTCTTCCAATACCAGGCTTATCCTGAGAAACCCTGTAAGACCCTCCTTACCGAGTGTAGCGCCGAGCGACTCAGTAAGTCATGTGGATCTGGCTTCTATGAGCCAGTATTTTGACACAGAGGACCAATCCTCCGTGTGCTCGGAAGCGTATTTACATGCGGACACATCTTCCGGCATAGAAGATGCTTGCACCCTGGCAAACAACCCGTTCTCTGCCAGTTATAACCCAGGGTGGCGAAATCATCCGAACTTCGCATGGTCCAACAACTCCCAACGTGAAAACCTTGCGAGTGGACCAATGCGACCGTCTACACCCGTCATCCCAAGGGCCCAGTCTAATCCTATGGCGTATCCGCCATCGGGTCCTTGTGTACCGCAAACAGAACATGCATCAAGTCCTCTTGATAAATTGATGTGAATGATGACGGAAATGTCAAAGCTCCATGAAGAGAACACGACCTCTCGTCAACACCAATTGGCGCAGTAGAATGTTGAGATCAGTCAACTGCGCATGGCGACTTGATCTCAGGGCACTCTTCCCGCCCAACCTGTTCCCAACCCATGAAATTTCGTACCCCATGGTCCGCAACCACAGGTACGACCTTCTTAGGGGCTGGTTCATCAGATTATGCAAGCTCCGAGCATTCCACCAGGATTTCAGGCTAATCCCGCTGCTGCATCACACTCTTATGACCCTATTGCGAACCCTCCTCCGCCATATGATCCCACTGGACCTGCATCGCCCAATGCAATCACTACAAGGAGCAATAAGTAGACCGTCGATCCGCCTCGAACTGATCCTGGCCCGTCTTCTTCATTGCCCTCTCATTCGGGATGCGCACCGCATTCGTGAGAGGACGATACACCCAAATTGGTGCCAGAATCAGTCCCATTCACTAAGGCTCTACTGAGGAAGCCAAAAGGCAAGAAGAAAGATATGTAAGCCTTTGATACCCTACGTAATATGTTCAGGGATGTAGAAATCAAGGTGCCTCTGCCCCAGGCTATCGACCATATACCTACTGTCGCCCGATTTTTCAAAGACTACACAACACCCAGGCGACAGTCAAAGTAAACTAAGAATTCGGTGGTCCTCTCGCCTCATGCGAGTTGTGCTATAATTTCAAATCTACCACCGAAGCAGAAAGATCTGGGCACACCACTGATTTCCTGTAGCATCCAAGGCTGCAATTTTAACCGTGCCCTGCTTGATCTAGGATCTTCCATCTGTCTTATATCGACCATCATGCTCAAAACATTTTCCTTGGGAAATCCGAAACCCACCCCTGCCACGTTACAATTGGTAGATCGTTCTGTCAAAATTCCGAAGGGTGTGGTGGAAGACGTGGTGGTTAGGGTCAACAGTCTCTGTTTTCCTGTTGACTTTCTTGTTTTAGATATGGAAGTCCCTTGCTCACTTTCTGATTGTCCGATCATCCTTGGTCGACCTTTCTTGGCCACAGCCCGCACCCGTATCGACTACTAGTCGGGCTGTATTGAGATTACCGTTGGATTTGAAAAGCTCAAGCTTAACATCTTCAAGGTAGCCAAGAACTTTGATTGCGATTGTATTGAGGATGACACATCTGACAAGGTCATGGCCGTCAGTATGTGAATTGGACTAATTGGGACCTATTTTGAATGCTGCGGATTACCTATAAACACTGACGACTGCCTGATCAACACATACTGTGACGTTCCCCCATCCCTCCCTTGTCCCGTACCTTCTCCTGGCCAGACTTTTGATGAGGTTTTCTCCGCTTCCCATACCTCGTGGACTGAGTCATATCTGGGCTACTCACCACCGGTCCATACTCTTGTAGATCGAATTGCCCTTTCTTTCTGGCCAAATCAGGCAGAGTTGCAAATCCACACTGGGACCTTGAGCCCACATACTACTCACTAGGGCTATTCCTTTTTAGATCCATCTATCCAAGCAGCTCCTCTTCTTGGCCAATCTGAGGGCCAATTTCTTCCTCCTGACTTGTTTTCTAATCCACCTGGGACACTCTCGTCCCAAGAAATGCCAGACCTTTCACCATCCACTCCCGAGCTGAAAGAGCTGCCTAGTACACTTAAATATGTTTTCCTGGGACCAAATGAAATGCTCCCCATAATCATTAGTTCAAAATTGACCATGGAGCGAGAGTGCAAACTAATTGAGGTTCTTATGGAACACAAGGCAGCTGTTGGATGGTCTTTATCAGACTTATCTAGCATTAGCCCCTCCTACTGCACTGACCATATAAATATGGAGGAGGAGGCTCGACCTTCCAGAGAGATGCAATGATGTCTCAACCCTAACATGCTGGAGGTCATTAAGAAAGAAATTATTAAGTGGCTGGATGCGGGTATAATCTACCCGATCAGCGACAGCCCCTGGGTGAGTCAAATTCACGTTGTGCCCAAAAAGGCAGGACTCACCATCCGTGTCAATGACAAGGGTGAATCCATCCCTACACGCACTCCTACATCATGGAGAGTGTGTGTAGATTATAGGAAACTCAATGCTGCAACTAAGAAAGATCACTTTCTGCTACCTTTCATTGACCAAATCCTGGAGCAGTTAGCGAGAAATAAATTTTTTTGTTTCCTGGATGGATTCTCAGGATATAAACAGGTGGTAATTGACCGCCGGGACCAAGAGAAAACCACCTTTACCTGCTCCTTTGGCACCTTTGCATTTAGAAGGATGCCGTTCGGACTTTGCAACGCGCCCGCAACTTTCCAGAGATGTATGCTGGCGATATTCCATGACATGGTGGGTGACTTTCTCGATGTCTTCATGGATGAATTTTCGGTCTTTGGACCATCTTTCGATGACTATCTTGCCAACCTAACCCGTATCCTTAGGAGATGTATTGATGTGAACCTCGTGCTTCCCCGGGAAAAAAGTCATTTTATGGTGCACGAGGGAATTGTTCTCAGGCATATCATCTCCGATAGGGGTATCGAGGTTGACTGAGCTAAGCTTGATGTAATTGCTGATTTACCTATCCCTGGCTCTGTCAAACAAATCCTCTCCTTCCTCGGTGATTGCACCGCAAAAATACACTTGCAATTGTGCCATCTTGTGCTATTTCCTAGCATTACCAGTGCATATTAGGGTTCCATAGTTGCATTTGTAAAAATACATGCATGCACGCATTTAATTGAGAAGGGAGGAGAATGAAATAATTGGCCTCTCAATTCACATTTTCTTCAAGTGCTGCTTCGCAATATTCCTATCTTTATTTTTATTTCCATTTGATTTGGAAATCTCTTCCCGCAGCTGCATGGGACAACACCTTTCTTCCTCACGCACCATTCCCTGCTCTAGCCCTTCCTTGCGGCTGCCCCTCCCTACCATGGACATGTATGAGCCATGCACAGCAAGGGCATGGCCGTGCATGGCTTCTTCTTCTATAAAAAAGCCACAGCTCCTTCTTTGCAAAGCAGCCTGGTCCTCACCAAAAAAAAGCCAAAAAAAGACTCTACAGAACTTCTCCCTCCAGGCCACCATCTCCTCCCTCTCCCTCCACACGCCGGCCCTCCTCCTTCGAGGAGACACCCGACGGACAGGAGCAACTCACGGTGGTGCATAACCACCACCGTGAGTCCACCACCTCCCAGCTCACCATAGAGCCAGTGGGCATGGTGGCTCTTCCCTGATTTCTTTGTTTCTAGCCATTCCAACCATTGGAGCTGTAGCTTCAAGATTGAAGCTCAAAGCTTCACACGCCCTGCAGCAGCTGCAAGAAGGCAGCAGCAGCACGTAGCAGCAGCCACCCAGCCCAATTCGCGCACTCCTGTAGGCGCCCTCGCCTCCAGCACGCGCCTGTAGGCACCATCCCCACCATGCTCCCTGTCACGCCCCTTCGCTCGTGACCCAACCACCCTCCACGCACTCTGTCGCGAGGTCACGCCCACAAGCCAGCAGCTGGAGCCACTCCACCACGCGCGCCAACCCGTCCCACTCACAGAACTCCCCATACCCAGTCGCGCGGTGCGGCCTTACACTGTAGCCACTGTTCACGCGAGTCTGCGCGACACTATGTCTACAGTGTGGAGACCGAAAAGCTTCTCACTTATACGATCACCCAGTGCACCGTAACCGGCCTTCGCCCACGAGCGTGCCCGCCCGTGCCTCTACCAGCCTGCGTATGCCTGCCTTCGCCGACCCCACTCGCCCGCGTGAGCCCACGTCACCCACTCGCCCATGTACGCTTCTTCGCGCAGCGCTGTGCGCTGCGACCCCTCCTCTCCACGCCACTCCCTCCAGCACACATCCTTTGCGCATATACGTGCCTGCGCGCGAGCTTGAAGCACCAAACGGTGCCCCGCTGCTGCAGACGATTTAAAAGTGCCTCTTCACTCAGCAGGAAGCTTGCGGCAGCCCTCTCTCTCCCGCTCTCTATCTCTTTCACTGTCTCTTTACCGATGCTCACACACAGATACACTCACACTTCCATACACACACACACACCTATAACTATTATATACATATATATATGTACAAATACATATATAGATTGATATAAATAGACATATATTTATTTACAAATATATATACATATATATATATACTTATATTTATACATATAGTAGTACCTAAATACTTATGTATTAGTATACATACATACATATATATATATATATACTTCTATATATACATATATATATACATATATACATATACTTATATACATATACATATATATATATGCTTATATCTTTATATATAGTAGTATTTATATAACTAAGTATTAGTACACATATATACATATATACATCTATATAGTATCATATACATCCGTATACATATAAATATATACATATACATATGTATATATATAGATCTATACATATATCTATCTATACTTATACTTATATATATATATTTACATACCTATATATATATACACATACATATATATGCCTATATATTTATAACCACATATATATACATAGATATATTTACATACATATATATATATTTTCTCATTATTTACTATACGTGGTATCGTGGGAATATCTGCACCAGTTGTTGATATTTCCCGAGACACGCGTACAAAAGGCGTGTTCGCATTCATCTTCCGCCATCCATCCTACACCTTACACACGGCACTTCACCCTGTTGGTTGTGTCTTTCTAGACGACGACCTACTCGACACCGTGCTACACTCCATCTCTGCCTCCACCCGCACCCCTTTATACATATATAATATATACCTATATATATATACTATATTTACTTTATTTCTATTTCGCTTTCCTGCTAATAAAAAATATTAAAAAAATTTATAAAAGAGAAAAGATAATCTTCGACTTGCACGTACTCCGTCTTGCGAACGGCAAGACCCATTTTGGAACCGTATTTTGGCTCAAAGCCAAGAACCCAATTTTGATGGTGTGCCTCAAGGACAAAGATTACTAGAAAAAAATCTAAATAGAAAAAACACCAAAAACACAATAAACGAATGGAAGAGATTCATTGTTGGAAAGGCGTAGAAACTTGACTTGTAACCCCACTTCCCTGAGTTCGACCTTGGGCCTAAAAGTGACCAAGATAAAATCAAGTAGGTTAGGTTAAAAAATTTTGTAAAGAGATGGTTAGGTTCGATTTAGGTTAACCACTATACACACTTCAACGATAAAATCACCATATTAACAACCTATTCTGGTCTGACACCACACCTTTTCTGGCACCATTGCCAGGGAAGTGCGCCTTCAAGTAAGTTTTTACTCCTTTCCTGTAATTTTTTCTCCTCTTCTCTCTTCACGGGTATCTCTGTTTTTGGTGTGCAGGTGAACCTGGTGCAAGGAGAAGGCGGGCAGACGAAGTCGAAGACATGAGCAGATCCAAGGCGGGAACGAGAGTGTGAAGATGCCGACACCGCATTGGAGCTTCGCACATGTTGCCGAATAGTAGGTCTTCCTTTCCTAGCAACTAGGGTTAACTTGTCACCTTTGAAAAAAAAAAAACTAGAAAAACTTCTTGGGATCTCTTGGGGCAAGTGGAATTCACTTGTTTGATTGATTGTCTTCACTCCCACTGCCCTAGGATTTCCCGCCCTACTTCGCATAGCAAAAATCCAAGAATCTTGATTCTTGAATTTCTCACCATGGGAAGTATTCCTTGAGGCAAATACAAAAAGATTGATTGCACCCCTCTTTGCCTCACTTATCTGCAAATTCAGGATCACATTTTTGGTGGGGATACATGGAATTGAGTTGATTCCAAACCCACCATGACTTTTCAACTTGCCTAAGATTCGATCCCGAATACTTCAACCCCAAATAATTTGATTTTCTTTATCTGTTGGTTGAGCCTTGTGTGGAAATCTTTTTGGTGATTGGGAGCACTTGAATTGAAGTGCTTTGGCTCCCTTTCACACTAATTTAAAACTGATTCATGCATCCACACATAGAAATCTCCATTTAGGGAAGCCCATTGCATTTTAGCATGCATTAACTAGCTGGTATTGAAGAAGGGTTTGTTGGGCTTTGAAGAAAACCTGTATTCTCTCAAAAACCCAAAGATTGGTTGAATTGGTAATTCAGAGAAATCCTAAAATCCATACTACTTAAGGCTGAACTCTAAAAACCATTCACCAATAAAAACTTCAATTCGGGGAGATTTCCCCGTTGCATGGTTGTTTTACACACTCTGAAAAATCAATCACTTGGGCATTACCCGTAAACAACGCCCTTCACATTCCAAAAGCACTTGACCCTAAGCCTCTAACTAGAATTGGTAGTAACTTGACCCTTATTAAGGATTGGAGGTCTAACTACTTACGTGTATCGTCTACGTGCTGGTGAGGGTTCCCGCATGCTATCGGGTGTCTAAGACTGGGGCAAACAGCCTTTCAATCTGGCCTGGTGGTTTTGCGATGCTCGCATTCGGTTCCGTAGTTCGTGATAGTAGGTAACTTAGATCTTTAGATCTACGGGCACACTGTAGAGGTTAGGAATTTCATTGTACTAATCTGTCATCAAGTCTACCTTTGCGGCGTCATTTCTCTCATCTCTTTTCCCTTCTCATCTCCCCAATTCTTCCTGCGGTAGTGCATGTTTGGGAGGAGGTCACAAAACCCTGAACTGATTGAATTGCCTGATAAATCTCGAAAAGAAGCCGAATCGTCCTCCTCGTCCACAAACATGGCTGCACGCCCACCCCCAAATATCGAGGGAGGAAACCACCCTTAGAACCCACCAGGTGGTGGAGCCTTAGATCCCATAACCCGCCTCCAAGCCCAAATGGAAATGTATAATGAGCAAATGGAGGCCATTCGGCAAACATTGGAGGAAATGCAGAACCCTCCCGAATGGGAGGAGCCCAGGTCTCTTAGCTCCTATCAGAATCCCGCTGCTACAGAGACCATAGGACAAATTTGGGTCCCCATGGGCTGGGATGACTTTGAATTGAAACCTAACATAATTGGCCTAATAAATTTTCACTTCCATGGTCTTGCAAGTGAAGATCCCTTTCTCCACTTCGAAGACCTAACCCGACTGGCTGAGATAGTTAAACTGAGAAATGTCGGGTTACCTATAGTCCTCATGAAAATGTTCCCATTTTCATTGTGGGATAAAGCGTCGTAGTGGTTACGCACCCTTGGGAGAACCATCCACTCTTGGGAAGAGATGCGATCAGCATTTCTCAAGAAGTTCTTCCCAATCGAGCGAACCAATGCACTTCGCCGTGCCATCATTTCATTTACGCAACAAAATGGCGAACAATTTCGTGAGGCTTGGGATAGGTATAACGACCTCCTTAGGAAGTGTCTGCACCACGGTTTGCATAAGTGGCATATAGCCCAGATTTTCTACTATGGGTTAAAAGAGACTTTGAAGCAGATTGCAGAGGCTTCCTGCGGAGGGAATTTTATGAATAAAGACAAGAATGGAGCATTTGTATTGTTTGAAAATATGAGTGAAAACTCGATGAACAATGCTTCCATTGTCACCTTTATTTGTACTAGCCAGGCCCGAAATGTCCACGAAGTTGACACGGGACCCTCCCATTCATCCACTAATCTAAGCCTTATTGCACAAAAACTGGATGAAGTCTCCGTCATGCACAAGAAGCTGGATGAGCTTCTGGCCAACCTTGCCCAATCTCTGGCAAACACCACCTCTTCACCACTTCATCACAATTCCAATTCTTCCAACACCAGGCTTATTCCAAGAAACCCTGTAAGACCTTCCTTACCGAGTGTCGCGTCGAGTGACTCGGTAAGTCATGTGGAACTGGCTTCTGCGAGCCAGTATTTTGACATGGAGGACCAAGCCTCTGTGTGCTCGGATGCGTATTTACATGCGGACACATCTTTTGGCATAGAAGATGCTTGCGCCCTGGGGAACAACCATTCTCTATGACTTATAACCTAGGGTGTCGAAATCATTCAAACTTCGCTTGGTCCAACAACCTGCAAAACCCCGCGGGTGGACCAATGCGACTGTCCGCACCCGTCTTCCCAAGGGCCCAGTCTAATCTTTTGGCGAATCCACCATTAGGCCCTTGCGTACCACAAATCGAACATGCATCAAGTCCTCTTGACAAATTGATGCAAATGATGATGGATATGTCAAAGTGCCATGAAGAGAACATGACCTCTCTTCAGCACCAATTGGCGCAGTAGAATGCTGAGATCAGTCAACTACACATGGCGACTCGATCTCAGGGCGCTCTTCCTACCCAACGTGTTCCAAACCTGCGAAACTTTGTACCCTGTGGTCCGCAACCACAGGTACAACCTTCTCAGGGACAGGTTCATCAAATTCTGCAAGCTCTGAGCATTCCACCGGGATTTCAGGTTAATCCCACTGCAGCACCGCACTCTTATGTCACCATTGCAAGCCCTCCTCCACCATATGATACCACTGGACCCGCATCGTCCAATGCTATCACTACGAGGAGCGGTAAGCAGATCATCCATCTACCTCGACTTGATCCTGGCCTGTCTTCTTCTTCATTGCCCTCTCATTCGGGATGCGCACCACATTCGCAAGAGGATGATACACCCAAATTCGTGCCAGAATCAATCCCATTCCCTGAGGCTCTACTGAGGGAGCCTAAAGGCAAGACGGAAGACATGCAGGCCTTTGATAACTTGCGTAATTTGTTCAGGGATGTAGAAATCACGGTACCCCTACTTAAGGCTATCGACCACATACCTACTATCGTACGATTTTTGAAAGACTACACAACACCCAGGAGACGGTCAAAGAAAACCAAGAATCCGGTGGTTCTCTCGCCTCATGCGAGTTGTGCTATACTGTAAGTCTACCACCGAAGCAGAAAGATCCGGGCACACCACTTATTTCCTATAGCATCGAAGGCTGCAATTCTAACCGTGCCCTGCTTGATCTAGGATCCCCGATAAATCTTATACCGATCATCATGCTCGAAAAATTTTCCTTGGGAAATCTGAAATTGACCCCTGTCACGTTACAGTTGGCAGATCGTTCTGTCAAAATCCTAAAGGGTAAGGTGGAAGACGTGGTGGTTAGAGTCAACAGTCTCTGTTTTCCTGTTGACTTTCTTATTTTAGATATGGAAGTTCCTAGCTCACTTTCTGATTGTCCGATCATCCTTAGTCGACCTTGCTTGGCCACATCCCGTGCCCTTATCGACTGTGAGTCGGGATGTATCGAGATTACCGTTGGATCTGAAAAGATCAAGCTTAACATCATTAAGGCAGCCAAGAACTTTGATTGCGATTGTATCGAGGATGACACGTCTGATGAGGACATGACCGTCAGCATGTATCGGACCAACTAGGACCTATTCTGACTACTGTTGATTACCTATAAACACTGATGACTACTTGATCAACACCTATTATGACATTCCCCCATCCCTCCCTTGTCCTGTACCTTCTCCTGACCAGACTTCTGATAAGGTTTTATCTACTTCCCATACCTCGTGGCTTGAGTCATATTCGGGCTACTCACCGTCGATCCACACTCCTGAAGATCGGATTGCCCTTTCTTTCCCATCCAAATCAAGTGGATTTGCAATTTCACACTGGGACCTTGAGCCCACATCTTACTCACTGGGGTTATTCCCTTTTGGATCCATCTATCCAAGAAGCCCCTACCCTTGGCCAATCTGAGGGCCAACTGCTTCCTCCTAACCTATTTTCTGTTCCACCTGGGACACTCTCGTCCCAGAAAATGCCAGACCTTTGACCATCCACCATCACTTTTCATGCCACTATCACGTTCACTTCACTTTTCACTTCACCACCCACCATCCACCCTCCCTACCACGCTGCTGTATACCATGCACCTCAACTCTCGTTACCCAATCTTTCCTCCTTTCTCTACCTTTCCCTACATTCATATGGGGACATAGCATTATTTGGCATGGGGGGGTGGATAGGCATCCATATTATCTGGGTATTTTATGGTATCATACAGTTCCCACCTATTTATAAATATGCAAGAAAAAGAAAAAGAAAAAAAATTATATATATATATATAATATATATAATAATAATAATAATAATAATAATAAATGGTGTTTAGTAATGAACTGCAAGCTAAAACAAAAATACAATAAGTGTTTATGGATATTGAACCTCTGTTTTGAAGACTTTCCAAGCCACAGAAGCTTGATTCGCCCAGGCTCGGGCTTAATTCACTTGAGCATTGAAAAAATAGATCAGAATCTCTCCTAACTAAGGATGAATTCTTGTACCTGAGACACCAGTAAAGGATCCGTTGGTTACACCTGAGAGCTTAAGTAAACTTGGTTCACACTACACATATCAGGAAAACCCAGGTCAACATAAGATCCAACCCTAGTGTTCATTAGGGAAGGTGGAGTCCTTACCTGTGCGTGCAGGTAGACTTTGTATCCCATGCTTTACTCTAGTGTTTAGGTGCGACTCTTTCTACTAGAAAGAACTCTCCCACCAAAAAGAAAAGTGTGCTCCTCCAAATAATGTTGTCAGAGATATACTAACACGTGTTTCAAGAAAAAAGAAAAAAAAAAGAGTTGCAAATAAGTGAGTATATCTTGCAAATGTCTGTAAATATCTACCCTAAAAAGTTCTTCAGGGCAAGTCGTAAATACCCTGTGAGCCACAAATGTCAGAAAATGGGAGTTGAGTTTTCCGTCATCTTCTTAAGGGTCAATCCGAAAACACAATCTGAAGCTAGGACCAACCTATACTTAAAAATTCGTGAAACCCAGGGCTTGAGTCTTAATGTTCATCTGGTCAGTCTTGATCCCTCACTAAGCACAAGCCATAACCTCTTGAGCTCTCGAATACGACAAAAATCGCCTGGGTCCTTGAAATCATACTTAAGGTTTAAATATCAAGAGTCCTGGTTAGTCGAGAGATGATCTTTATCATGTGAGACTTAAAGTACTGGTAGGCTTCTCTACAATTGGTTCTCACAATATCCAGCAATAAACATACCTATGTTGCCTCAAGAGAAAATCTTCAACTTAAATATCATTTCTAAATACAATACAAAGAATGTTTTGCTAGGGATTAGCAAAAGATAGGAATGGGGGTATGATTGCACCACAAAAATACACCTGCAATTGTGCTATCTTCTGCTATTTCCTAGCATTACCAGTGCATATTAGGGTTCCATAGTTGTATTTGTAAAAATACATGCATGCATGCATTTAATTGAGAAGGGAGGAGAATGAAATAATTGGCCTCGCAATTCACATTTTGTTCAAGTGCTACTTTGCAATATTCCCATCTTTATTTTTATTTCCATTTGATTTGGAAATCTCTTCCCGCGGCTGCATGGGACAACACCTTTCTTCCTCGCATGCCATTCCCTACTTCAGCCCATCCCTGTGGCTGCCTCTCCCTGCCATGTTCATGTATGAGCCATGCACAGCCAGGGCATGGCCGTGCATGGCTTCTTCTATAAAAAAGCCACGACTCCTATGCAAAGCAGCCTGGTCCTCACCAAAAAAAGCCAAAAAAACACTCTGCAAAACTTATCCCTCCAGGCCACCATCTCCTCCCTCTCCCTCCACACGCCGGCCCTCCTCCTTCAAGGAGACACCTGACGGACAGGAGCAACTCACGGTGGTGCACAACCACCACCGTGAGTCCACCACCGCCCAGCTCACCATAGAGCCGGTGGGCGAGGTGGCTCTTCCCTGATTTCTTCATTTCCAGCCATTCCAGCCATTGGAGAGGTGGCTTCAAGCTTGAAGCTCAAAGCTTCACACACCCAGCAGTAGCGGCAAGAAGGCGGCAGCATCATGTAGCAGTAGCCACCCAATCCATTCCACGCATGCCTCCAGGTGCCCTTTCCTCCAGTGTGTGCCTGTAGGCACCATCCCCTCTGCGCGCCCTGTCGTGCCCCTTCTCTCATGACCCAACCCCCCTCCGCGCGCTCTATCACAAGGTCACGCCTGCAAACCAGTAGCCGGAGCCACTCCACCGTGTGCGCCGAGTCATCCGCACTCACAGAACCGCTCGTACCCGGTCGCGCGGCGCAGCCTTACATTGTAGCCACTGTTCACGTGACTCTGCGCAACACTGTGGCTATAGTGGGGTGACAGGAAAGCTTCTCACTTATCCGGTCACCCGGCTCGCCGCAACCGACCTTCGCCCGTGCGTGCACCTGCCCTCACGTCTGCCAGCCTGCATTTGCCTACCTTCGCCCGCCCTACTAGCCTGCGTGAGCCCACATCACCCACTTGCCTGTGTATGCTTCTCCACACAGCACTGTGCGCTGCAGCCCCTCCTCTCCGTGCCACTCCCTCCAGCGCACGTCCTCTACACGTATACGTGCCTGCGTGCGAGCTTGAAGCACCAGACGGCGCCCCGCTGCTGCAGACGACTTAAAAAGTGGCTCTTCACTCAGCAGGAAGCTTGCGGCAGCTCTCTCTCTCTCCCACTCTCTCTCTCTCTCACTCTCTCTCACAACACTCTCTCACTCTCTCTTTACCGACGCTCACACACACATACACTCACACTTCCATACAAACACACACACATCTATACACTATTATTTACAAGTATATATATATGTATACACATATATATTGATATATATATACAAATATTTATTTACATATATATATACTTATATTTATACATATGGTAGTACCTTTATACTTATGTATTAGTATACATACATACATATATATATATATATCTATATACTTATATATATACATATATATATATAGATATATACATATACTTATATACATATACATATATATATATATATACATTTATATAGTATCATATACATACATATACATATATATATATATATATATAGATCTATACATATATCTATCTATACATATACTTATATATATATATTTACAAACCTACATATATATACACATACATATATACATATATAACTACATATACATACCTATATATTTATAACCACATATATATACATAGATATATTTACATACATATATATATATATTTTCACATTATTTACCATATGTGGTATCGCGGGAATATCTGCACCAGTTGCTGATATTTCCCGATACACGCCTATAAAAGGTGTGTTCGCATTCATCTTCCACCATCCATCCTAGACCTTACACGTGGCACTTCGTCCTGTTGGTTGCGTCTCTCGAGAAGACGACCGACTCGACACCGTGCTAGACTCCATCTCCGCCTCCACCCCCACCCTTTATACATATATAATATATACCTTTATATATATACTATATTTACTTTATTTCTGTTTCGCTTTCCTGCTAGTAAAAAAGATAGAAAAAATATATAAAAGCGAAAAGATAATCTTCGACTTGCAGGTACTCCATCTTGCGAATAGCAAGACCCCGTTTTGGAACCCTGTTTTGGCTCATAGCCAATAACCCAATTTTGATGGTGTGCCTCAAGGACAAATATTAACAGAAAAAAATCTAAATAGAAAAAACAAGAAAAACACAATAAACCAACTGAAGAGATTCATTGTAGGAAAGGCATAGAAACTTGACTTGTAACCCCACCTCCCTGAGTTCGACCCTGGGCCTAAAAGTGACCAAGATAAAATCAAGTAGTCCAAGTTAAAATTTTTTGTAAAGAGTTGGTTAGGTCCAATTTAGGTTAACCACTATACGCACTTCAATGATAAAATCACCATACTAACAACCTATTCGGGTTCGACACCACTGGGACACGTCAGTTTCTATAGGAGATTTATCAGAGATTTCTTCAAGATTTCTCGACCCTTAACTCATCTCCTATCGACCGACGTAGCCTTCGATATGGGCCCCGACTGCATACGAGCATTCACATAGCTACGTAATGCTGTCACCGAGGCCCCTATTCTCCAACCGTCGGATTGGTCCCTCGACTTTGAACTCATGTGTGACACTTCTGACCTTGCAGTCAGAGCCATCCTGGGACGAAGATGCGATAGACACCCCTTCGTGGTGTACTACGCCAGTAAGACATTGGACGAGGCCCAGCGTAATTATACTACCATTGGGAAAGAACTACTAGCGGTCGTCTTTAGGCTGGAGAAATTCTGCTCTTACCTTCTAGGCTCACACGTTATTGTTTTCACTGATCATGCGGCCATTCACCATCTCATGCACAAGAAGGATGCCAAGCCTAGACTGATTCATTGGATCCTTCTACTCCAAGAATTTGACATTGAGATCTGTGATAAGGCTGGAGCCTAGAATGTTGTAGCTGATCATCTTTCCAGATTGGACCTTGACCATATTAGACTTACTCTGCCGATCAATGAAATTTCTCCTGATGAGCACCTATTTTCAATTAGTGTGGCAAGTGGACCGTGGTATGCTGACATTGGCAATTACCTTGCTTCTGGATCCCTTCCATGTGGCTGGCCTAAAAACCAGCACGAGCATCTCATGGCAAAAGCAAAGTATTATTTCTGGGATAATCCACTTCTTTTTCGGATAGGTGCTGATCAAATCATCCGTCGATGTATTCCTGACAGTGAATTCCCAAGTGTACTATCCTTCTACCATGATCAGGCATGCGGAGGCCATTTCTCTAGGAGGAAAATTACAGCCAAGGTGTTGTAGTGTGGTTTCTTTTGGCCATCCCTTCACCAGGATGCACACAATTATGCCAAGCATTGCACTAGGTGCCAGTCGTTAGGGTCAATGTCACGTCGTGACATGATGCCCTTGCAACCCATCCTACCTGCAGAAATCTTTGACATTTGGGGAATTGATTTCATGGGTCCCTTTCCTCCTTCCAACGGCTTCAAATTCATCCTCGTGGCCATTGACTATGTTTCGAAATGGATCGAAGCTATTCCTATGCACCGTGCTGACCGTGTTATATCCACTCGATTTGTCAAAGACGACATCTTTGCACGCTTTGTGATCCCTCGAGCCAATATCTCCGATGGAGGAAGCCACTTTACCCATGCTTCTTTTCGGGCACTTCTGAGGAAATACGGAGTCCACCATCCTATCGCATCCCCATATCATCCTTAGACGAATGGCTAGGCAGAAGTGTCGAACCGGCAAATCAAACAAATTCTCCAGAAAATGGTTCGGCCTTACCGTAAGGATTGGTCCAACAAGCTGATTGACACACTTTGGGTGTATCGGATCCCCTTCAAGGCTCCCCTTGGTATGTCTCCGTATAGAATCATTTACGGGAAGCCTTGTCATTTTCCCGTGGAGTTGGAGCACCGCGCTTATTGGGCGGTTCGCCAATGTAACCTCGACCTAGACCTTTGTGGTCGAGAAAGGAAACTCCAACTCCAGGAGATGGAAGAGCTCCATCGTGAAGCCTATGATTCTGCATTAACTTTCAAACAACACACTAAGGCTTTTCACAACAACCGTACTCGGCGGAAAGAATTTGAGCCATCTCAGCAAGTTTGGCTCTACGATGCCCTGCACAAATTCTTTCCTAGGAAACTGAAGTCCAAATGGATTGGTCCTTTCCTGGTCTTGAGACCATTTCCCAACGGGGCCATTGAGATTGAAGATCCCAAATCTGGGCATAAATTTATGGTCAATGGGCAGCATTTGAAACCCTATCTTACTCTTGAACTTGCCCCTGTTGGAGAAACCGTTGCCTTGCTGGTGGGTAACTAATTCTTTTCCTCAACTTGAGTCCAGCTGGGGACGTTAAATTCAGCACTCATTGGGAGGCACCCCAACAACACTCACCATCCACTAATAATGCAATGGGTGTGCAATGGCTTATTGATGTGTAATGGTGTTGGTTGCTGAGATAATGATGTGTTGTAGTAAGTTGTCATTTGAAACACCATGAGTGCCATTATGGTGAGTTGTATGGAATACCAGTCATTACAACCATTATTACTTACTTATCTAATTTTTACTGGTTTTATTCCAGGTCGTTCACTGGGAGGCAATTATTGAATTACATCGCTCTTTGATCTCAAAATTATCGTCTAATTCCAAAAAGAAGCTTTACGCCTTATTAAAGAATGAATGAATGTGGACATGGTTTGTCTACTCACAAAGAATTAATTGTAATGCTTGCAAAAACTAACTATAAACAAGCACTAAACAATTTATCACTATACTTTAAACTGTCTTTACAAGTTATAGTATTAATACTTACATGAAAGTACACAATAGACTAAGATGACATAGTGTATTAACTTACGAGTCTGTTATCTACAGTAACACATACAACAGCTTTAGTGACAGACGTAAGCATCGCTAGATCCCAGAAAACACTATATACAAACCTAAGGAGGGAAACTAGGGTCTATAGCGATGATTAAGGTGGCATTTTATTCTGTTAGTAAATATATGGGTTTATTTATAAAAATAATTGGCCATACTACATATACATATATATATATATATTTTTTTATATTTTTATTGTATGTGTATTTACTTACGTATGTACATCTTCTCCTTCCCACTAATCTTCATTAGATCTTCTTCTTTTGTGTTTTCATTCTGCCGTAGTGAGTTTAACATCGTGGCTGAGAGGCGGTTGACAATCGTCATTAACTCTCTTTAAGTAATTAAAAATGCGTTTAATTTACGGGCTTGCTTTTCGAGGGATACACAGCACCTAGAGGGTGGGACCAAACCTCTACTAAGCATGCCCTAATTCTCATTAGGCCATTTAATTATGTCTTTCATAACTCAACACAGGGCCTTCGTAGCCCACACAAATCATTCTCAGATATGCTCAGATGAATCGAATGTAAAGGTTGTTTCGGGCACCCGGTGCTCGTGACGACTAATCGGCTATAGCACGAATTCAATATATATCGCTGTGCGTGGTTTGCAGTGCACGATGTGGTGCTATTCGAGCACCACATCTGCACTGGAAACCGTGTGCAGCTGTGGGCTGGAAGGGATTTTGGCCCTCAATTCGAGGGTCATAACTTATTTAAAAATAAAAATAAATTATGGAAAATAAAGTATTTACATAATATTATATAATTGTTCAATTAATTTGAAATTTTAATTAGATTTACTATATAAATAAATTCACTAAAGTAGCCTGTTTTTACACACTGATTTTGGTGTTTTCTTGGTTAATTACTTATAAATTAGTTACTAGATGGTGTAATTGAGCTCATATAGAGTTAGAATACATACATAAGTATTTTATACAAATTTTTGTTTTATTTTTCCGAATTAATGTATGTGTTATTTACTTTTAAATAGCAGTTTTAATTATTTTACTTATAAATTAAGCTAAACTTAATATAATTAGATATAAATATACTTAAATTATCCTAAATTACTTAAAGTATATTAGTCTTAATATACAGATTCAATTGAACTTAATTATAATTCTAAATTACTAATTTAACTAATTTAATTTAACAACTTTGCTATAAACTTAATAAATTCATTATTTATTATTTATAAAGGATTAAATTAAGATAAAAGATTTTATTTACTTATAATCTACTTATACATAGATATATATACAGTTTTATAGTTTAACTCTCTTAATTATACTATTTAATGCTCTAGTTAGTTTAATAATACATATAAATTCGTTCAATTTATATATAGTTATATAACTATTATATTTATTGTATAAAATTGATTTAAAACCTAAATTACAGTATTCATTATATTGACGTAGTTAAGTATACAGTATATATATATATTTACACTATCTATTTACATATGTAGCCTAACATATAGCTTATGTCTATATAAGTATACTTAATATACAAACTAATATATATATGTATATATATAAATATATAAATATTTTTAATTCTGGTCCTTTTGGGTGTTTCGTTTTAAATTTTTCTACTGTTGTTACAAGTTTGACAGAAGTAGGAGAGAAGAAGGGAAGAGTTAACTAAGGAGAGAGTCCTCAGTTCAGTTTTCTCTTTTAACTGTTGTTTGGATGATGATTTCTGACTAAACTAGCTGACAGAATTGAGAAAGAATAGACATGTATGCACCGAAATTAGAGCTCAAGTATTGAAACAAGAAAGTTTATTTACATAAGAAATGAAACACAATCTACTGTCAGCTATGATCAAATTAGAGTCTGCAAGGTTTAACACTAGAACCTATCTGTTACAACCTATAATAACTAGACAGCAGCAGCAGCAAAACCTTCCAGACTCTGCAGCAACTCAAGTCACTATCCAAATGGTCTAACTGCTACTGCAGTTAGTCCATTTGAGATAAAATGTGAGTGTGAAGAGGAAAACATGTAGCTGCAAGAAACAGCACTTTGCTTTGCTTACTGGGGTCAGAGTCAAAAAAAGTCCAAACTGAAAAGAAAATATCTGTCAATCCCCAATCTGACAAGGGTTCAATTTCTCACTAAAATCACTAAATACCCTAATTCAAATGCCAAAAACCCTTATCAAAAACTTCATTTCAGATTAAATCCACGAATATCACTGAATTAACTCTTCCTAATGCTATAGACAGCATGAAGGAAGAATTAATTCAGTCAATTAAAGCCCATAGTTCAAATCCCAGTTTCATGAATCCTTAAGGAGTATTGAGAACTCCTTAGGTTAGGAAATCACCAAACAGCCATTAAAAAAAACTTATGAATGCGAGATCAGACTTCAAATTACCACAGTAATTATCCTTAGATCTGACTTGCATTCAATGCATTCAAGACATTATCAAATCAGATTTGTGTATGGCTATTCTGAGATGATTTCTGTCACTAGAAATCTTCTCAGATTGCTTGCCAACAAGGAATTCAAATCAACTTCATTCAATTCCTCAGATCAGGTAGTAAAACCAAAAAGAAAGATCCTTAAAATCAAAATTGAGGAGAAATCTGACAAACTGAAAATTTTGACCCAAAATCAGGGGCTTTTGTGACCAAGAGTGAGGTGAGTGGGAAGCCCCTTAAGTGCTTGTTGATGCCAATTTCAGATCTGAGGTTGAAAACCAATCAGATCTGAAATTGGGTCAGAGTGTATGGGTGGAAGATGAGAAAACATGTTGTGGAAAATCAGAACTAGACATGAAAATATGGAGAGGGAGATAATTTGAAAACATGGTTCTATGAAGTCTTCCACTCTGATCTGAAATGATCAGAGGAGGTGAGGGGGGGAGTTTAAGCCTAATTCTACTACTACAGCTACTTTATCCTTCAGCGAAATTGAACATTAACAATTACCTTAATTCTACTCTAAACTACTTAACTATGGCTAAAACTAACATGCAGAATTATAAACCTAATCTAATAGGAAGAATGGGACCTATGGGTCCTTATCCGGTGGCTAAGGTGGAAGAAAGGAGGAAGATGACTCCAGTGGAGGGAAGAGTCTGCTAGTGAGGCTCCAGGGTCATCTTCAAGTGCTTCGAACTCCTTAGCGATGAGGAGGTCGAGAGAAGGTTATGATTTCGCAGCCGGTGGCTGTGAAATCAGAGGCTTGATGGGGAGGAGGGACTGGAGTGGACGAACGATCTCTAAGAGGTGTAGGAGGGAGCGATCCCTTGTGAACGACACCACTGAGGTGCTTAAGTAGCATGCTCAGTGGCTGAGATCACCGTGCAAGTGAGGATAATCAAGATGCAACTGGCGATGAGGATGAGAGGGGTGGAGCGCGCGGTGAGCTAAGCACAAAATCTGACCGTCAAATGAGATCTGGGGAGAGGGGTGATCGCACGCGTCAAATCGCTTGAAACTTCCATTCGAATCTAACCGCAGATCAAGATCATGAAGAGCAACGGACGGCTGAGATTGGCCGTGTTCTTCGCATGCTACAGTGCGTGTGAAGAGCAGTAGGCCTCTCTCTGAAATAAAGGAAAATTATAGATAGACCCTTGGATGAAGGGGTAGAAGAATTGCATGCAGGCCCATAAGTGAAAAGAACTACGACTGGAAGGGCCCTGCAGCCTTTGAAAAGGGTCCCTGCAGCTTACAAGTAGGTCCAAAGGGGAGTTTTTAAGGGCGAGAGTGTAATGCATGATGGACCTAAGTGTAAACTACCTATTTCATAACCTAAATGATGTCCAATTGCCTTCAAATTTTTATATGTGCTTAATTGAACATTTAAGACGTTAATTATACTTCTGATTTAGCCTTTCAAACTTATTTATGCATTAAATTGACGCATGGATCATCATTTGTACTTTGATTTCAGAATATCTCATTTTGTGACCTAAGTATGAAGTTCTAACATAGATTAAAGGTTTTAGGTCTTTTTCTTTAATTCCCACACTTAACCCTTTTTATCTGTTAATCTGGTGTTGTTTTACTTAGTGTCTAGCTTAACTTCAGCTTTTTAGCCATGATGAGTAGCTACTCATCATACTCCAATGCTTATGTTTTGCTAGTCCCTTAACAAACAATCCGTTGAAGTGTAAAGCAATTTGAGTATTAGCAAGGAATGTGTGAAGAGATACTTTTTTCTTCTTTCAAAAAGTTTTAAGTGTTTAATGATGATCTTCAGGCTGAAAGATTTTTTTTCTTTTTTTCAATAAACCAACTGTGTTTTTGACATTGTGAGAACCTTATTTCTGAGGATAACCTACCAGAACTCGAGGCTTAAATGACTTAGACCATCTCTCAACCAACAAGGACTCTTGATATTTAAACCTTAAGTCGAATTCCAGGACTCAGGGGGTTTTACCGAGAATCAGAATGCTATGAGGTTATGGCTGTGCTTTGTCATAAGTCAGGACTAACCAAGTGAATTCTAAAGCTCACTCCCGGGGTTTCACTTCTTTTTAATTCTAGGTTGGTCCTAACTTCTGCTCATGTTTTCGGATGACTCTCAAGAATTGATGGATATTCAAACCCAACCCTTATTGTGTTTGTTGCTCAGAGAACTTTTTGGTGGACAAACAGGGTATTTGTTTTGAACCCTGAAAATAATTTTGGTGGAACAATTGTGTTTCCAGAATTTGGAGAACTTGCTTGACTTTTTGCAAGAACCTTTTTTTTTTTTTTTGAATCAGTATGTCTCCGGAACTTATTTTGTGGGTGAATTTTTTTGCGGAAAGAGTTTCTCCTAGACACAAAACTAAAGATTAGGACAAAGAGTCTACCTGCACGCACAGGTAACGACTCCACCTTCCCTAATGAACACAAGGGTTGAAGTTTAGATTCAAGTGGTCTTTCCTGACATTGTGTTGTGTAAGACAAGGTTACTTAGACTCCTAAGTCAAAGCAAACCAACGAATCTTGTACTGGTGACTCAGGTATAAGAATATGTCCTAAAGTTAGGAGAGACTGTGGTCTATCTTGTCAAGGCTCGAAGTGTATTAAGCCCAAGCTTGTATTAAGCTATTATGGCCCAGTAGGTCAAACCAGTAACGGTTGAATGTCCATAGACACTTATTCAAATTTTGTTTTCAGCTAGAAGATCATAGTTAAACACTTATCTTTTATCTTTTTCTCCTTTTCTCCTTAAAATTATTGTCCTCCCTTGACAATAGAGTGCATGTCCCTTATTGTATTTTTGGAATTTTTTTGTGAT
Organism: Thalassia testudinum; assembly: GCA_037157565.1. Lineage (NCBI taxonomy): Eukaryota > Viridiplantae > Streptophyta > Magnoliopsida > Alismatales > Hydrocharitaceae > Thalassia > Thalassia testudinum. The sequence continues at coordinate 20,901,074 of JAZHRO010000063.1, forward strand.
TTGTTATTTTTTGTATTTTTAGCTTTGTAATTTTTTTTTCTTTTTTTTTCAAAAAATTATTTTTCAAAATTTTTCAATTTTTTTAGGTATATTTTTTTGATAATACTATATGTACTATAGGTGTGTCTACAATTGCATCTCAGTTTAAATGGTTCACCATTTACACCCCCCCATGCTTAAATGTTGCAATGTCCTCATTGAAAGAATAGGGTGGATGCAAATGCATGCTATGCTTTTCACTATCCTAGACTGGGTGATGGAAGGAGGTCGGAATGAGGAGATAAAAATCTTTGTCCGGACGATTTTAAGTTTGAGCTAGGGTCAGAGTGAACAGTCGGGATAGGAAGTGAAATGCATGACATGTGTGTCACTGAAAGTATGCTCAAAATGCAAGGGTAGACACTATATACAAATAAAGACTAGAGTAAGAATGGTGAAAAATAGCTATATACAAGGATAGGTTTTGCTAAGTTTAATGCCTTCAGCTAGGCGAAAACTTAGTTGTTAGTTCAAAATGTAGGAGCGAAATGGTGGACTTGACAAGTCTGAGATCATGCGGCTCAATGAAAGGTTTCAGTCTTTGACCATTTACAGTAAAAGTTTCAGATTTTTCAATTTCAGTGATCTCAACTACTCCATTGTCAAATATTCTTAAGATCTTGAAAGGTCCAGTCCATTTTGATCTTAGTTTCCCAGGAAAGAGTTTTACTCTAGAGTCGAAGAGGACTTTTTGACCAGGGTGAAAAGATTTCCTACGAATGTGATGGTCATGGAAGGCCTTAAGTTTATCCTTATAAATCCTTGAGCTTTCATAAGATTCATTCCTTAATTCATCAAGCTCAGAAATTTGCAATTTCCTAAGATCACCGACCTTCTCTAAGTCCAAGTTACACCTTCTGATGGCCCAATAGGCTTTGTGCTCTAGTTCTACGGGAAGATGACAGTGTTTTCTGTACACAAGTCTAAAAGGAGAAATGCCTAAAGGCATTTTGTGGGCTATCCTATATGCCCACAATGCATCAGAAAGGAGGGAAGACCAATCCTTTCTATCTGGTCGGATGGTACTCTGTAAAATCTTCTTGATCTCCCGATTGGACAATTCAGCAAGTCCATTGGTTTGAGGGTGATATTGTGTAGCTATCCTATGTGACACCCCATACTTTTGAAGTAGGGACTGAAAATGTGTGTTTCTAAAATGAGACCCTCCATCACTAATGATGGCTTTTGGTACCCCAAATCTAGAGAAGATGAAATCTTGAACGAATTGCGTCACAACTCTATGATCATTAGTCCTCGAGGGGATGGATTCAATCCATTTTTAAACATACTCAACTGCCAACAATATGTACTCGAAGCCATAAGATTTTGGAACAGGTCCCATGAAGTCAATGCCCCAAATGTCAAAGATTTCGCACACCATGATCGGATTCAAGGGCATCATGTCTCGATGGCCAATACTGATAGCGTGAACATGCCCTGCTATATTCATGTGCATCTTTAAAGATTGTGGGCCAATAAAAATCGCTCTGCAAAATCTTTGCAGCGGTCTTTTTGCCAGAGAAGTGACCGCAGCACACCTGCTCATGGCAGAACAATAAGATGCTTCTAATCTCCTTATCTAGAACACACTTCCTAAAGATCTAGTCTTTGCAATGCTTGAAAAGCCAGGGTTCTTCCCAGTAATAGTGCTTGGCCTCGGATCTAAGTCTGTCTTTTTGATGTCGAACCCAATCAGTGGGGAGGATTCTAGAAGCCAGGTAGTTGACAATGTCAGCATACCAGGGAATATTAGCATGAATGACTAGCAATTGCTCGTTAGGGAAGTTGGTGAAGAAGGAGAAGTCACTTTAGACGGAAGGCGGGATAAGTGGTCAGCTACCACATTCTGCTTTCAAACCTTTTCACAAATCTCTAAATCAAATTCCTGTAAAAGCAGGATCCATCTAATCAGATGAGATTTCGTGTCCTTCTTGGCGAGAAGATGTCGAACTGCCATGTGGTCAATGTAGACTATAATGTGGGAACCTAAAAGATAAGGTCTGAATTTCTCCAGTGCAAATACTACAGCTAGCAATTCCTTTTCCGTGATGGTGTAATTCCTTTGGGCTTCATCTAAGGTCTTGCTAGAGTAATAGATGACTGTGGGTTTCCCGTTCAATTTTTGACCAAGGACAGCTCCTACTGCATAATTAGAGGCATCACACATGATCTCAAAAGGGTGAGACCAATTGGGGGTTGCAGTATGGGTGCCTTGGTAACCAGATCACGAAGAGTCGTATAGGCATGAACACACTCATCAGAGATCTGGAAGTCTACATCTTTAGAGAGGAGAGTAGTGAGAGGTCAGGCTATTTTCGAGAAATCCGCTATAAAGCGGTGATAAAAACCAACATGCCTGAGAAAAGATCGAATCTGTTTAACCGACGAAGGTAGTGGTAAATCAGAAATCAACTTTACCTTCACGCAGTCAACCTCAATTCCTCTCTCAGAGATAAGGTGACCTAATACTAGTCCTTCTGTTACCATGAAATGAGATTTCTCCCAGGAAAGTACCAGAGTCACATTAATGCATCTTTGCAGGACCTTAGTTAGGTGGTCTAAGCATGCATCAAATGTGCTCCCGAAGACCGAGAAGTCATCCATGAAGACTTCTAAGCAATCACCTACTAAGCTGGAAAAAATTGCAAACATACACAGCTGAAATGTAGCAGGTGCATTGCACAATCCAAAAGGCATCCTACGGAATGCAAAGGTTCTATAGGGGCAGGTGAATGTCATTTTTTCCTGATCGTCGGGGTGAATTGCCACCTGATTATATCCTGAATAGCCATCCAAAAAGTGGAAAAATCTATTCCCCGCCAGTCTTTCCAGTATCTGATCAATGAAGGGCAAAGCGAAATGATCTTTCTTCGTGGCTTGGTTGAGTTTTCGATAATCTATACATACTCACCACGAACTAGCAATGCGTGTAGGGATGACTTCTCCAGAATTAGTGGTGATGATGGTAAGTCTGGCCTTCTTTGGCACAACCTGAACAGGACTTACCCATCTACTATCAGAAATTGGGAAGATAATTCCATTGTCCAACTACTTAATCATTTCACTTTTTACCACCTCTTGTAATGTAGGGTTCAATCTACGTTGGGGCTGTCTAGTAGGTCTAGATCCTTCTTCATTAAAAATCCTATGTGTGCAATAAGAAGGACTGATGCCAGTTAGGTTAGAAAGGTTCCATCCTATAGCCTGTCTATGTGCTCTTAGGATAGATAAGAGTCGTGATTCTTGATCAGATGATAAGGAAGAGTTAACAATCACCGGATAGGTCTGATCAGGTCTTAAGAAAACATACTTCAGAGAGTCAGGAAGAGGTTTGAGTTCAACAGGTACAGGATCAAAAGAAGCAGGTGTGAAAGTTTCAGGAAATCCTAGAGATACTAAAGGAATAGGAGGTAGGTCCTCAGTCTCTAAATTTGGTATCTCAATGGAATTCAAGTCATAGTCCAAAGAGTGTTGAGGTTCTAAATTTAATGAATTGATTAAGGTATCCTCAACCAACTGATCCAAAGAATCCAGAGAAAAGATTTCTTCAATTAAACTACAGGTTGGTCCTCTTTGGGCTTGAAAAATATCAATTTTTATTTTCTGATCTCTGAACTTCAATTCTATAAGGCCCTCCTTACAATTGATGTTTACCTTGGCTGTAGCCAAGAAAGGTCTTCCTAAGATGATAGGTGTGTTCTAGATATCTTCAGGTACTTCCATGTCAAGGACTATAAAGTCTACATGAAAGTAAAAATCCTTGACCTGCACTATGACATCTTCCAACACTCCCTGAGGTGTCTTAAATGATCTATCAGCTAATTGCAGGGACACCTCGGTTGGCTTCAGATTGCCAAGCTCAAAATGTGTCAGCAGAGAGGTTTGGATAAGATTGATGGAAGCACCTAGGTCAAGTAGTGCTCTATTAAATTTGGTGTTACCTATCATGCAGGATAAAAGAAGGGTGCCTGGGTCTTTCATCTTAGTTGGGAGGGTACTAGAGATGATGGAACTAGCTTGTTCCGAGAGAATGATTGGACTACTCCCTTTTTGAATTCTTGCTTTACGCTTAGGTGTGCATAGGTCTTTTAAAAACTAAGCGTAAAGGGGAATGTAGCGGATTGCATCCAAGAAGGGGATGTTTACGTGGACTTGCTCAAAGAGCTTAAGCAAATCCTCCTCAGGTGCCACACAAGTCTTTTTCTTTCCTTTCTACTTCTTCTTTAAAGCTTCAGGAAAAGGTACTGGAGTGGTGAAAAGAGGTTCAGTCCTAGGTAGAGGAGAAGTAGGAAGTGGAGGAGCAGAAGTAGAAGTGGTAGGTGTTGGAAGAGGTGGATCTACTGTTCTTTTACATCTCCTAGTGACTATGGCATTTAGTTCAGCCTTAGAGGTAGATGGTAAATCAGTGTTAGGTAGCAGAGGTGGTTGTGTTTGTGCAAGAGAAGAACTTGAGTCAGTGAAGAATTCAGTGTTGTGCAAAAGTTGTGAAATGACATGTGCTTGGTCTTGCATTGCTGGTCTAGGTTGGACATACCTCTGAGCACGTATGTTCCTAGGGTTGGGTTGTGCTTGAGATGGGAGTGAATGTGGTTGACGGGACTCTGTCAAGTGTGATAGCTGGGCTCTCATCTCTGCTAAGGCCGCGTCCTGTCTCTGCTGCATAGCAATATTTTGTTGTTGCATATCAGCAAGAGCTTTCATGATAGACCCCGACTGGTCATCTCGTGTAGCCCTAGATTGAGAGTATTGGGTGGGCCTTTGTTGGGGTTGCTGGTAGGCACGTGGTGGATATCCGTGTGATTGTTGAGGTGGTGCTCGGATCGGGTTGTGCAGTGGTGGTGTATAAGGTTGCTGAAAAGGAGGTCTCTATGAATTTCCCGACCACAAGAAATTTGGATGATTGCGCCATCTAGGGTTGTAGGTTTGTACGAAAGGGTCATTATGAATGGCATGGAGCTCCTCTGAAACTCCAGAAGGTGTAGGGAAGTCAGTGCAGGGAGGGACAAAGGTTCGTCCAACCGGTGAAGGATATGGAAATGGAAAATCCGATAATGCAGTTTGTGTCACAAAAAGGTTATTCACAAGTTCCCTCCCTGTGGGAAACTGAGAAGTGTTTTGTACTGGTGACTGAGAGGAAGAAGATGAAGGTTTTGAGAGAAATTTCAATACTTCATCTACTTTCTTCTCTATTAAGCCCATTTTATCCAGTTGACTAGCCACTATCTCTAAGTCTTTGCTAGTAGATTGGGCTTCGTGTACCCCAGTATGTGAGTGGGAATGTGAGGACTTTCTATTAAACACACTCATTGAAACATTATTAATAGAGTTTTCGGCCATGCCTTCAAAGAGCTCAAAGGCTGAGTCCTCATCCTGACACAGGAAATTACCTCCACAAGCGGCATCTACAAAATTCCGTGTGTCATCATGGAGCCCATGGTAGAAGATCTAGACCTGTTGCCAGCGTGGGACACCATGGTGGGGACATTTTCTCAGAAACTCGTGGAATCTCTCCCAAGCCTCGTGCATTGGTTCTCCTGAATTCTAAGTGAATGTAGTGATGGCACGCCTTAAGGCGTTAGTGCAGCCTACAGGAAAGTACTTCTTTAAGAACTCATGTTCTAAAGAAGCCCAGGAATCTATAGGTGCAGTCCGTGCAAGTGATCGAAACCAAAAGGCTGCCTTATCTTTCAATGAAAAGGAGAACATTTTCATTAAAAGCGTATGCTGATCATATCCTTGCGGACCCAAAGTTTGGGCAAGATTCTTCAGCTCCTCAAAATGCTGAAAAGGGTCCTCAGAAGCAAGTCCATGGAAGTGAGGAATGAGTGCTATAATGTTTGGATTCAGTTCAGCAGCACGACTCCCATTGGGATAACGTACCGCAGACAGTGGTTGTGCAACTGTGGGATTATAATAATCCCGTAGTTGAGGTCCACGGGGTTGGGGTGGTGCCTGGGGATTTCTTGGTTGAAGTGGCTATGGTTGGGGGTAAGCTAAAAGATTAACATCTTGAGCTAGCTATTGAACATGTTGGGTTAGGGTATTCACTTGTAGTTGTGTATCGAAAAGGTGCTGAAGATGAGGCATAGGTCCTCTCTCCAGGACTCGATTAGGAAAATTAGGATAAGGTGGAGGTTGGAACCTAGGGATAGGTGGTTGTTGTGTTGGAGGATGTGCAACAAAGTCTGGAGGAAGTTCTTCAAAATCCTCAAATTGTGACGACTCAAGATCATCCTCTTGGTGAATGGGATTGTGAATAGGATTTTGAGACTCGGGAGGTAAAGGATTAGAAGTGGAGGGCAAAGAGAAAGATGCAGTAGCTTGGGTACAAGTTCTGGGTTTTGGGATCTCCTACCTTCCATTGAGTTGGTTTTTGAAAACACGTTTACTACAACTCATTCCAACTCAATGGGAAAAATTTTAACCAAGTTCACAGAAAGCGGAAAAAATCCCAATTAAATCTCAATTCACTCAGAACACCAATCAAGTGAGATAAATCAAAAAAAATTTTTCCTAGAGGCTGCTACGGAAAATTATGTTGTACGCAAGCAATTGTTTCAAACAATTGTACCTGTCCTAAGATAAAGCTAGCGATTTGCAACCCTCTAAAATCCACTGGGAATATGGATAAGACTTAGCGTGCGAATCCAGATCCTGTGGTTGCAGAAAGAGATGTGGTAGAAACTCGTGTGTTGTGGCCTTAAGTGATCGTGCTGTGTGCACGATAACATTCAACACAAGGCGATGAAAATCTCAATCATGGTTTCACCCAAAGTTAATATCTCCTTTTTGACTTAATTCAAGTGATTATGATATGATTTCTATGCTGCTTGTCTCACTTTTTTACTTAGTTCAGTACAAGAGATGGTCTTCTTTAATTTTAAGTCAAATGCAATGATGACAAGAGTTAGAGTAAGGTAAAGAATGCATACCTGACTCCATCAATCTTCTATATGCAGATTTGACTTGAATTAAAATCTAGCAGAGAAGTATGCAACCTAAGATGGGTGCCTAAGATTATGCTGCTACTAGATAAGGATGAGATCCTTTTGATTTTTGATTTCTTTTTTTTTTGTATGCAACAAGCAAAAACAGGGAAAGAAATCGATTCGGAAAATCGCAATGGAAAAATCGTATCGATGAGGGCGAAGTAGAAAATAAAAGTATAAACAGTCCACAATTATTACAATGAATGTGTGAGAACAAGCTCTCACAACTTATGACTAACAATTCTTCCTAGTTAATATACCTAATTCTATCTAGACTATACTACTATTATTAGTAATCCTACAGCTACTACAAGGGCAAACTCCACCAGGATGTCAGGTCAGGAGCGTAGTGACTCCACCAGGACGACAACCTCTACCTGGATGATGATACTGCTTCTCCTCCTCCTGAAGTGTTGTGGAAAAATAACAAATGATTAGTAAAAGAATAAAAGAATGTAAACACATTATCAAATAAATCATTGGAAGAAAACAATTACAATCAATGAATTTAAATGAGATGAAGAATTTCTATATACAAAAGAATTAAAGGGTAATTTTGGCATAAAGAGCGTTGCCTCCTCGGCAACAGCGCCAAAAATAATAACTCAATGGGTGTGCAATGGCTGATTGATGTGTAATGGTGTTGGTTGTTGAGATAATGATGTGTTGTAGTATGCTGTGATTTGAAGCACCATGAGTGTCATTGTGGTGAGTTGTATGGAATACCAGTCATTGCAACCATTATTATTTACTTATCTAATTTTTAGTGGTTTTATTCTAGGTCGTTCACTAGGAAGCAATTATTGAATTACATCGCTATTTGATCTCAAAATTATCCTCTAATTCCAAAAAGAAGCTTTACGTCTTATTAAAGAATGAATGAATGTAGACATGGTTTGTCTACTCACAAAGAATTAATTGTAATGCTCGCAAAAACTAACTAACTAAAAACAAGCACCAAACAATTTATCACAATACTTTAAACTATCTGTAGAAGTTATAGTATTAATACTTACATGAAAGTATACAATAGACTAAGATGACATAGTGTATTAACTTAACTTACTAGTCTGTTATCTACAGTAACACATACAACAATTTTAGTGATAGACGTAAGCGTCGCTAGATCCCAGAAAACACTATATACAAACCTAAGGAGGGAAACTGGGGTCTGTAGCGACGATTAAGGTGACATTTTATTCTGTTAGTAAATATATGGGTTTATTTATAAAAATAATTGGCTATACTACATATACATATATATATATATTTGTTTATATTTTTATTATACGTGTATTTACTTACGTATGTACATCTTCTCTCTCTCTTCTCCTTCCCACTAATCTTCATTAGATGTTCTTCTTCTTTTGTGTTTTCATTCTACCGTAGTGAGTTTAACATCGTGGCTGAGAGGCGGTTAACAATCGTCATTAACTCTCTTTAAGTAATTAAAAATGTGTTTAATTTGCGGGCATGCTTTACGAGGGATACACAGCACCCAGAGGGTGGGACCAAGCCTCTACTAAGCACTCCCTAATTCTCATTAGGCCACTTAATTATGTCTTTCATAACTCAGCACAGGGCCTTCCCAGCCCCATGCACACACGCCTCTTTCCGGGCCCCCGGCCCCACACAAATCATTCTCAGATATGCTCAGATGAATCGAATGTAAAGGTTGTTTCGGGTGCCCAACGCCCGTGACGACTAATCGGCTATAACACGAATTCAATATATACCGCTGCTCGTGGTTTGCAGCACACGATGTGGCGCTATTCGAGTGCCACATCTGCGATGAAAACTATGTGCAGTTGTGGGCTGGAAGGGATTTTGGCCCTCAATTCGAAGGCCATAACTTATTTAAAAATAAAAATAAATTATGGAAAATAAAGTATTTACATAATACTAAATAATTGTTCAATTAATTTGAAATTTTAATTAGATTTACTATATAAATAAATTCACTAAAGTAGCCTATTTTTACACACTCATTTTGGTGTTTTCTTGGCTAATTACTTATAAATTAGTTACTAGATGGTCTAATTGACCTCATACAGAGTTAGAATACATACATAAGTATTTTATACACATTTTTATTATATTTTTTCAAATTAATGTATGTGTTATTTACATTTAAATAGCAATTTTATTTGTTTTGCTTATAAATTAAGTTAAACTTAATATAATCAGATATAAATATACTTAAATTATCCTAAATTACCTAAAGTATATTAGTCTTAATATACAGATTCAATTTAACTTAATTATAATTCTAAATTGCTAATTTAACTAATTTAATTTAACAACTTAGCTTTAAACTTAATAAATTCATTATTTAATATTTATAAAGGATTAAATTAAGATAAAAAATTTTATTTACTTATAATCTACATATACATAGATATATATACAGTTTTATAGTTTAACTCTCTTAATTATGCAATTTACTGCTCTAGTTAGTTTGATAATACATATAAATTAGTTCAATTTATATATAATTATATAACTATTATATTTATTGTCTAAACTAGATCTAAAACCTAAATTACAGTATTCATTATATTTACATAGTTAAGTATACAGTATATATATATACTTACACTATCTATTTACATATGTAGCCTAATATATAGCTTATGTCTATATAAGTATACTTAATATACAAAGTAATATATATTTATATATATAGATAAATAAATATTTTTACTTCTGGTCATTTTGGGTGTTTCTTTTTAAATTTTTCTATTGTTGTTACAAGTTTGACAGAAGTAGGAGAGAAGAAGGGAAGAGTTAACTAAGGAGAGAGTCCTCAGTTCAGTTTTCCCTTTTAACTCATGTTTGGATGGTGATTTCTGACTAAACTAGCTGATAGAATTGAGAAAGAATAGACATGTATGCACCGAAATTAGAGCTCAAGTATTCAAACAAGAAAGTTTGTTTACATAAGAAATGAAACACAATCTACTGTCAGCTATGATCAAATTAGAGTCTACAAGGCTTAACACTAGAACCTATCTGTTACAACCTATAATAACTAGACAGTAGCAGCAACAAAACCTTCCAAACTCTGCAGTAGCTCAAGTCATTGTCCAAATGGTCTAGCTACTGCTGCAGTTAGTCCATTTGAGATGAAATGTGAGTTTGAAGAGGAAAACATGTAGCTGCAAGATGCGGCACTTTGCTTTATTTACTGGGATCAGAGTCAAAAAAAATCCAAACTGAAAAGAAAATCTCTATCAATCCCCAATCTGAGAAGGGTTTAATTTCTCACTAAAATCACTAAATACCCCAATTCAAATGCCAAAAACCCTCATCAAAAACTTCATTTCAGATTAAATCCATGAATATCACTGAATTAACTCTTCCTAATGCTATAGACAGCATGAAGGAGGAATTAATTCAATCAATTAAAGCCCATTGTTCAATTACCAGTTTCATGAAACCTTATGGAGTATTGAGAACTCCTTAGGTTATGAAATCACCAAAAACCCCTTAAAAAAAACTTATGAATGCGAGATCAAGCTTCAAATTACCACAGTAATTATCCTTAGATCTGACTTGCATTCAATGCATTCAAGACATTATCAAATCAAATTTATTTATGGCTCTTCTGAGATGATTTCTGTCACTAGAAATCCTCATAGATTCCTTGCCAACAAGGAATTCAAATCAACTTCATTCAATTCCTCAAATCAGGCAGTAAAACCAAAAGGAAAGATCCTTAAAATCCAAATTGAGGAGAAACCTGACAAACTGAAAATTTCAACCCAAAATCAGGGGCTTTTGTCACCAAGGGTGAGGTGAGTGGGAAGCCCCTTAAGTGCTTGTTGTTGCTAATTTCAGATCTAAGGTTGAAAACCAATCAGATCTTAAATTGAGTCAGAGTGTATGGGTGGAAGAAGAGAAAACATGTCGTGGAAAATCAGAACTGGACATGAAAATATGGAGAGGGAGATAATTTGAAAACATGGTTCTATGAAGTCTTCCCCTCTGATCTGAAATGATCAGAGGAGGTGAGGGGGGGAGTTTAAGCCTAATTCTACTACTACAGCTACTTTATCCTACAGCGAAATTGAACATTAACAATTACCCTAATTCTACTCTAAACTACTTAACTACGGCTTAAACTAATATGCAGAATTATAAACCTAATCTTACAGGAAGAATGGGACCTGTGGGTCCTTAGTCGGTGGCTAAGGAGGAAGAAAGGAGGAAGATGGCTCCAGCGGAGGTAAGAGTCTGCTAGTAAGGCTCCAGGGGCATCCTCAGGTGCTACGAATTCCTTAGCGACGAGGAGGTCGAGAGAAGGTGATGATTTCACAGTCGGTGGCTGTGAAATCAGAGGCTTGATGGGGAGGAGGAACTGGAGTGGACGAATGATCGCTAAGAGGTGTAGGAGGGAGCAATCCCTTGCACGCGACACCACTGAGGTGCTGAAGTAGCATGCTCAGTGGCTGAGATCACCACGCAGGTGAGGATAATCAAGATGCAACAGGCGGCGAGGATGAGAGGGGCGGAGTGCGCAGTGAGCTATGCACAAAATCTGACCGTTAGATGAGATCTGGGGAGAGGGGTGATCGCACGCGTCGAATCACGTGAAACTTCCATTCGAATCTAACAGCAGATCAAGATCATGAAGAGCGATGGACGGCTGAGATTGGCCATGTTCTTCACGTGCTACAGTGCGTGCGAAGAGCAGCAGGCCTCTTTCTGAAATAAAGGAAAATTACAGACAGACCCTTGAATGAAGAAGTAGAGGAATTGCTTGCAGGCCCATAAGTGAAAAGAACTACGACTGGAAGGGCCCTGCAGCCTTTCGAAAGGGTCCCTGCAGCTTACAAGTAGGTCCAAAGGGGAGTATTTAAGGCCGAGAGTATAATACATGAAGGTCCTAAGTGTAAACTACCTATTTCATAACCTAAACGATGTCCAATTGCCTTCAAATTTTTATATGTGCTTAATTGAATATTTAAGACGTTAATTATACTTCTGATTTGGCCTTTCAAACTTATTTATGCGTTCAATTGACGCATGGATCATCATTTGCACTTTGATTTCAGAATATCTCATTTTGTGACCTAATTATGAAGTTTTAACATAGATTAAAGGTTTTAGGTCTTTTTCTTTAATTCCCACACTTAACCCTTTTTATCTGTTAATCTGATGTTGTTTTACTTAGTGTCTAGCTTAACTTCAGCTTTTTAGCCATGTTGAGTAGCCACTCATCATCCACCATCACTTTTCACTTCAGTATCACGCTCACTTCACTTTTTCTTCAACACCCACCATCTTCCCTCTACCCTACCATGCATGCATATGAGGACATGGCATCGTTTGGCATTGCGGGGTGGGTAGGCATCCATAGGATTTGGGGTATTTTAGGGTATCATGTAGTTTCCATCTATCTATATATATATACAAAAAAAAGAAAAATGGTGTTTAGTAATGATCTGAAAGCTGAAGCAAAAATACAATAAGTGTTTACGGATATTCAACCGTTGTTTCGAAGACTTTCCAGGCCACAGAAGCTTGATTCGCTCAGGGTAGGCTTAATTCACTTGAGCATTGACAAGATAGATCAGAATCTCTCCTAACTAAGGATGTATTCTTGTACCTAAGACACCAGTACAGTGTCGGTTGGTTTGCTTCTGCTTGAGAGCCTAAGTAATCTTGGTTCACAATACACATATCAGGAAAGACCAGTTGAACATAAGATCCAACCCTAGTGTTCATTAGGGAAGGTGGAGTTCTTACCTGTGCGTGCAGGTAGACTTTTTATCCCAGGCTTTAGTCTTGTGTTTAGGAAAGACTCTTTCCACCAAAAAGAAATGTGTGCTCCTCCAAATAATGTTGTAAGAGATATACTGACAAGTGTTTCAAAAAAAAAAAAAAAAAGAAAGATACAAATAAGTCACTATATCTCACAAATGTCTTAAAATCTTCCTACAAAGAAGCTCTTCTAGGCAAATGCCCTATTTTCCTTGAGCCACAAATGTCAGAAAATGGGAGTTGAGTTTCAATCATTTTCTAAGGGTCAATCTGAAGACACGAGCTGAAATTGGGACCAACCTATAATTAAAAATTTGTGAAACCCTACGCTTGAGTCCTAATGTTCATCTGGTCAGTCTTGATCCTTCACTATGCACAAGCCATAATCTCTTGAGCTCTCGTGTTCGGAAAAAACCTCTTGGGTCTTGGAAATCGTACTTAAGGTTTAAATATCAAGAGTCCTAGTTAGTCGAGAGATGATCTATGTCATGTGAGACTTAAAGTACTCGTAGTCTTCTCTGCAATTGGTTCTCACAATATCCAACAATAAACACACCTATGTCACCTTAGAAGAAAATCTTTAGCTTAAAGATCATTTCTAAATAAAACAAAAAAATGTTTTGCTAGGTACTAGCAAAAGGTAGGCATAGGGGTATAATTGCACCGCAAAAATACACCTGCAATTGTGCCGTCTTGTGCTATTTCCTAGCATTACTAGTGCATATTAGGTATCCATAGTTGTATTTGTACAAATACATGCATGCATGCATTTAATTGAGAGGGGAGGAGAGTGAAATAAATGGCCTTGCAATTTACATTTTCTTCAAGTGCTGCTTTGCAAAATTTCCATCTTTATTTTTTATTTTATTCGATTTTGAATTTCTTCTCCGTGGTTGCAATGCATGGCAGCCTCTTTCTCGTGCCATATCCTGCTCAGCATGCTCGGCAGGCCACTCCCTGCAGTCGCATTCACAGCCATGCACTGCCAGGGCATGGTTGTGCATGCCTTCTTCCTCTATAAAATAGGCACATCTTCTTCTTGCGAAAGGAGAGCTTGGTCCACGAAAAAAAACCCACACAGCATCTCTTCCCTTGTAGGCCACCTCCTCCCCTCTCCCTCCATATGCATCCTCTCCTCCTCTGAGGAGCCACTCTGCGACCAGGAGTACCTCACTGTGGTGTACAACCACCACCGTGAGTCCACGGCCCAGCTCATCAAAGAGCTGGTGGGCATGGTGGTTCTTTCCCTGTTTCTTTGTTTGAAGCACTTCCACCATTGCCACTGGAGCTTCAAGCTTTGAAGCTCAACCGACCACCGCAATCTCTGTAGCAGCAGCAGCAGTGCAGGTCACCGCCCACCCACATGTAGGCCACCACACGCGCTTGTAGGCCACCCTCGCCTCCCTCTCTACGTGCCCTGTCGCGCTCTTTCGCTAGCAAGCCCAGCCGGCGTAGCCTCTTCCGCGCACGCATCGAGCCATCCACGCCTCCCGCACTGAAAGCATCAGACGCAGGCGGCTGCACAGCTCACCCTGACACTGTAGCCACTATTCACGCATTTTAGCTGAACATTATGGCTACAGTGCCGGGACCAGTAAGTTTCTCACTTAACCGGTCACCCGATGTGTCAGAACTGTTGTTAGCCTGCGCTCGCGTCCAGCCACCCACCCGCTTTAGCATCTGCGAGCACCTGCTTCCTTCGTCCATGTATGCCCGCCCGCTTCCTTTGCACCTGCCTCAGCACGCAGCGCAGTGTGCTGCGGCCTCTCTCCCTCGCACTCACTCCGTCCTACCGCGCACCTCTCCGCGCGCCTACGCACCTGCATGCGCGCATGGGTCATCAGACGACGCTGTGAGGACACGGACAACTTAACTCCCCTTTTCTTCATAGCAGACGCTCTTCCTCTCCCTCTCTCTCTCTCTCACAGCACTCTCTCCCTCTCTCTCTGCAGATACACATACACACACACTCACACTCTCGCACACACACACTCTCACTTATATATTATTATATACTTATATATATATACATATACATATAAATAAATATATATATACATATATTTATATACATATATATATACTTATATCTATACATATAGTAGTGCCTATATACTTAAGTATTAGTATACATACATACTTACATATATATATATATCTATATACTTATATATATATATATTCACATATATACATATATATATATATACATATCTATCTACATATATCTATAAACACATATTACTATATATATATATATATACATATATATATACATCTATATAGTTATATATGCATACATAAATATATATATATATACATACAACTATCTATACATATATTTACATACCTATATATATATACATATATAAGTACACATATGCCTATATAGTTATACCCATATATATATACATATATATTTTCGTATCACTTACCATACGTGGTATCGTGGGAATATCTGCACCAGTTGCTGATATTCCCCGATACACGCGTACAAAAAGCATGTTCGACACATCTTCCACCATCCATCTTACATTCCACGTGGCACTTCGTCCTGTTGGTTGCGTCTTTCTGGACGACCATCAACTCGACACCGTGCTACATGTCATTTCCACCTCTGCCCCTACCCATTTATTCATATATAATATATACATCTATATATACTATATTTAGTTTATTTCTGTTTCTCTTTCATGCCAGTAAAAAGATAAAAAAAAAATATAAAAGAGAAAAGATAATCCTTGACTTGCAGGTGCTTAGTCTTACGAATAGCAAGACCAGTTTTGGAACCCTGATTTGGCTCAAAGCCAAGAACCTGATTTTGAGGGTGTGCCTCAAGGATAAGAATTATCAGAAAAAAATCTAAATAGAAAAACAACACCAAAAACAAAATAAACGAAAGGAAGAGATTCGCTGTAGGAAAGGAGTAGAAACTTCACTTCTAATCCCACTTCCCTAAGTTCGACCCTGGGCCAAAAAGTAACCAAGATAAAAGCAAGTAGGCCAGGTAAAAAATTTCGTAAAGAGATGGTTAGGCTCGATTTAGGTTAACCACTATGCTCATTATAATGATAAAATCACCATATTGACACACCTATCCAAGTCTACACCAAGAGGGAGTGGTTAAATCAGCGGAATTTTGTAAATCAAGCACCTTGATTAAGAGCCTGGTTGGTCAAACCAGGTGCTTGTTGAGATGAACAGGCCAATGATGCAGCCCAAATCTAATCAATCTGGTGGGTTGATAGATGTAGATTGGGAGATGTGGAACCCACATATACTATGGAGCTCTGATGGATATGGATGTGTGAATTCGGGGTTTGGCTGAGTCAAATAAGCCTGGTCAGAGTAGGGACCTAGAAATGATCAGTGAATAATGTGGAAACCCTACACGGGTGATCAGAGAATGATTGAACATGATTTTTAGTCTAACCAATGCCTGAAACCCGATATAGATGTGGAGTTGAATCATCTACAATTGGCTCAGTGAGAGGTGAATCAGAATAGAAATTGAGTCTGGTTGTGGGTCGGGGTTGAAAATGGGTTTTGATCGATTTTATATATGTGGAAGAGGGTGCTTCAATGAGAATTGTGTCCGAGGGCTCTTCTAGAAAGAATTGACAGGTGGTTTCATGTGGAGAGTCCTCATAGTAGCTTTCAAAATCAAAAGTGAATGCCTGAAGAGTGTTGATAGGATAATGGAAATCTGAATTGAGAAAAGATTCGTACTCTAGGTTCCAGTCACTCTTAGCATTTTCTAGTTTTGATTCCTGAGGATCGAAAAGAAATGATTCCATGTCACTGGAACGTAATCTTAAATTAGTGATCTCTGTAACCGTGACCTCAGAGTTGGTGTCATAGATTGAATCATGTGAGCTGAGGTCGTAGATTGGTTCGTCATAATCAGGAGGCAGAGTCTCTCCAAAGTCATGATCAGATTCGAAATCGTCGGAGAGTTTGAGAAAATCAACTTCGGAATGAGATTCGAGATCATGAGTTTCACCATAAAATAAATCACATAGTGTAGATTCAGCAGCCTGACTTGAGTCTAGCATATATGTGATTTCTAAGCTCAAAAAGGTCTTCTTACTAGGCTCCGGTTCCAAGATGGTAGGATAGACCCAATTGAAACCCCACCCATGAAACTCTTTGATTTCTGTATCGTAGAATGGCATGACTTTCGAAAAATCGATTTGATTTTCTGACGATGTTGGAGAGGGATATTCATCAAAAGAGGCCCAAAATCATATTCACTATTGAAATTTTGATCATCCTCATACGAGGCCTCGTAATATTCCCAATAGGTTTCAGATCCAGATTCTAGGTTTAGGATGTGGGTTGAATTACTAGAATCTTACTCCAAATAACCTTCGAAGGTCACCTTATCAGAACAAGGGGCGGGTTTTACACCCTTGAAGGTTCAATTCTAATCTCATTATTGCAGGAGTCTTGGAATTCTATGATCGGTGATCTAGGATTTAGGGTTGGCTCTACATTGTGTTCCCTTGCAATTGGAACTTCCCAACCTAATTCAATATCAGGCATGTTGTATTCTATCTGGGTTGGGAATCCACAACCACTCCGTTCCTCAAACCTGAGATTTGGGAAATTAGATTGATCGTCAATACTACTCAAAGATGGTTCATCCTCTGTTTGGGGTATGTACGGGTATTTCTGATCGATCACTTGTTTCAATAATCTCATTATCTCATCCCATTTTTCAAGATCATCTTGGTGTTGTTCCCAAAGTAAAGGATTTGTCATGCATTGGATGTATTAAAGGTTGTGTAGTTTTTCTATCTCTATGTATCCTGTGATGAGAATGTCTCGAGTTGATCTGTTTGTGGCTTCTGTCAATAAAACTTGGGCACAGGTTATGATAAAAGTTGTGGTTGTTGGTACACTAAGTTGAATGTTTTCTATTGGTGTTGAGGTTTTGTCTTCATTTTCATAGAATTTCAGGGCATCCTCAATCATTCTATCTCTCATGGTTTTTTGGGATTTAGGTTTCTTGAAAGGTAGTCCTAAGTAATTTGGCTGCATGTTTGGATCAGGTGGTGGAAAGTAGAATCAGAATTTTGATGTAGAATCAAGTTGTGAAGCGATTAAATCTGAATAAATAGTCCCACTGAAATTTGTATGTGTGTGCTCTAAAGAGAGGGGATGAGGGACTGGATTTATTTTTGACCCAATCAAGGCACCCAAAGATGTTTGGATGACTATGGAGGTTCGGGCCGGATGATACCCCTGGATCAGAAGGTCATCCACCTGCGAATTACCTGGGTGCCGAGAGAGGGAGAGTCCTGCAAAGACCCCTACATGGTAGAGCATCCACACGGGTTATAGGGTTTCCCCCACCTGACCTCTCTTGTCACTGAGATTCTAGGTAGACCAGAATGGGGACCTTAACCTCTTAAGTCCACCACTTTTATTTCAGATCAAAGGTACTTTAGGGTTTTCACTTGAACTTTAGATGTCTTTGGTTTGTGACCTAATTTCATGGTTGGTTGACCCAAGGGGTGGTCAACTACACCTTACTTGCCCTAAAGATGGCAGAATGATTCTAGGTCAAGACCTAGAAATCACCCTGATTTCACTCCTTGGCTTTTAGTCTAAGGGTTTTAATATTCAAGTGCTTTTAGATTTCAATTTTAGGGTTTGTCTTGCTTAGATCTTTTCAATCAAGGGCTTGGGTAGCACACAAATGCAGGGGGTCTATTTCCTTTTAAACGGGCATGTGTGAACCAGCACTCCAAAACCCTACTGTAGAAACCCTAATTAGGTTCTATTTCCAATCCTCTTTTCTTCTTAAAAAAGGTTCTCTTTGGACTTAAAAGCAAGAAATGTGTTGTATGCGGAGATTAAGCATGATTTCTACTACGCATAGGAATTTGTGGGGTTGGCTCTAAAAATCACTTCTACTTCAATAAGTTTTTGAAATTTTATTTCGCAAATAAGGAAAGTAGCCTTTTAAGTGATAATTACTATAAACAGAAGGCAGGTAATTCATATTTTGGTTGCTTCCTTTTGTTTTTGAAGGATTAGGAGATGGATTAGGGAAGAAAAGAGATTACCTACCCTGGAGTTGTTGATTTGCACAGGAGATTTCCTCGTGAAATACCTGCAAAATCACAGCAAAACCAATAGGGCAAGTTAGTGCTCAAATATAATCACAAATAATGCGGAGATTAGTGATAAATTGCACATTGCTCCCCTGCAATGGCGCCAAAATGTTAACACGCTTTTTGATCGTGTTTTTTGAAAAGATGATAAAAGTTGTCACGTCGTAGTATAATTGATCAAGCATTTTTAACAAATAAGAGGTTTTTATTACTTGAAAACCTAAGTATCCGAGGTCGAACATAGGGAGAAAATGGAATTTATTCACTAATCTCAATAATGTAATTAGAGCACTTAAAGTTACCCAAAACCTAATTCAGAGTATAAATGCAAGAGTTTATGGATATTAAAATGTAGCAAAATAGAAGAGATTGAGAAGAATTGGATAAAAAGGTTGATTCTTGGCTTGGCTTTCTCTTTAGCTACTTCTTTCCTTTCTTTTTCTTTAGTCTTCTCTTTTCTTTCTTGCTTTCTTCGGCTCTTTCTTCTTCTCTTTGCCTTCTGACTTTGGCCATTTGCTTCTTCATCCTTGTCTTCTTCTTCTGCCTTCTTCTTCTCTTCTTTTGCCTTGATTTCTTAGCTTCTGCCTTTGCCTTGCCTCTTTTCTTCTTCTTTCATTTTCTTCTCAGACTTTAGTCTTTCTTCTTCCTTGATTTCTCCTTCCTTCTTCTCTACCTTGTGCTTCTGCACTTGCCTTCCTTTTCTTCAGCTGCACCTCTACTATTGTGCTTCTTCTTCCTTCCTTGTCTTCTTGGCTTCAAGTCCTTGCTACCTTAGCCTCTCTGCTCTTCCTACCTTAGCTCCTCTTCCTTCTTCTTTCTCTGTGTTGCACCTTCCTCTTCTTCTTTTCTTTCCCTACACAGTGAAGAGAAAAACCTACCCCCTACCCTTCCCACGTCGCTCTCTCCCTATTTCCCTCTTCGCTCTCTCAGGGCCAGCCGAGTAATCGGGTCGAGTTACACATGCCCGGGTCCAAGCACATCGACGTGGGTGATGCGCGAGGAGTGCTGGGTTAATCGGGCCGGTCAGCCAGGTCTGTGGGGGTGTAGGTTGCGGATGAGGCGGGGGCGTGGGCGAGGGACCTAACCCCGTGTTACTTAAGGCGATAAGATAAAAATACAAAATCAATTTAAACAACTCACCTCACTCCTGAGTTTCAATGGTGGGACTAAAAGTCCCACCCGCTTAGCTCGCACGCTCGCAGGAGTTTTGCCTTCAATTGCTGAATCTGGGTGCTTTGCAAATTCTACACTCTGGCTAGATGCTTTCGCGCACTCAACATGAGTCACCTAGAGTGGAGCACCTGAGGGGATGCGGCCTGGGGCACTGCTTGCGAGCTCCTTCCTTCTGCTTTAATGCCATAAAGGGGGGGTCAAACTAAAACTCACGAATATGGCCTTGTGGCCTCATTAGAGCACAAGGGAAGCTTCGTCATGTCAAGGCGAAGGTAAGGCGATGGGTGGCCGGCTGTAGAGTAGCCTAGGGATGGGTGCCTAGGTTGCTCTATTGCAGTTGTGATGGGTGTCTTCAGGGATCAATTGGGGAAATAATGGCTGTTAGTGGAAGGGCGGAAGATGATCAGTGGGTGATGGTGGAGGTTTTAAGGTGGGTGGCGAGGTGTGTGGATGGGTGGAGTGACAGATTCACCTCGCAAGTGGCTGGCCAGAGATGAAGATGATAGTGGTGGTCTGCGGCACCGAGGAGTCCAAAGTGAAAATAAAAAGAGGGGAAATGAAGAGGGGAGAGTGGGGAAGTGTTCTAACCTAAATTAATGGACGAAGGGAGAGAGGAGGTGGCTAGCTGTACCTACCACCGTCGGAGAAGATGAGTCCAGTGGAGGGAGAACGGCGACGACGACAGGGCTAGAGGTGTGCACGTAGGCATTGTGTAACGTGAAGGAAGGAGATGAAGATGGCTCTACCACTGGTATTGTGGCAGAGCAATGAGAAGGAGGAGGAAGGGTCGCTGGAGCTCACTAGATGCTTTGGCTGAAGGAGAGGGGAAGAAATTGTGGGTGATTCTCCAGCCAAGCAAAGCTAAATCCTACGGCTTGAGTTGGTGGTCCTTTTATAGGTGCTGGTAGGGGCTCTTGTGCTTGGAAGACAAGCTTTCAAGTGCGAGAGACCTCGCCAGAGAAGGAATCAGTTGGAGACCCAAATCTCTCGAGCTTTTGCACGAGAGGTTGGGTGTGGATCAAGTCATGGAATTGTGCTCAGATGGAAGGGAATTCCTCAGAGAATCTGCCTTCCAAATCTTGGAGGAGATCTCTGAGGATTCAGGGAGAAATCCACCTTAGATTCTCGCCAGAGTAGGATTCCTCCGCGTTAATGGTGGAGGGACCTAATTGTAAGAGTGGCAATGAAGTTAGGGGTCTATGCAATGAATTTCGAAGGCTAGGGGTGAAAATGTAATTAGGTGGACTATTTTGCAAAGTAGGTCAAGGTGACCTCTTCTTAGGTCCAACTTTTAGTACAAATCTAATTTGGAGATAAGGAATCAGATGGTGAAGTTGGATTTTAGGTTTGATCATGTCTGGCTAGACATTTTACACAAAAACTGAAATTAGGTCAAATAATGAGCTGGGACCCCAATCTAGGTTAAAATAGGTTCCAAAGGCCAATTTGAAGGTTTTAAACCTTAGGAGATATTGTTCCATGAATTTTAGAGGGTTTAGTTGATTTTTACCTTGACCAGAACCTTGTAGAATTGAGCAGGTCTATTTTAGGTTACAAGATGTCATTTAATTCTCAATTTGCACATGAACACATTTCTGACTAAACCAACCAACTTTTTATCTTGTTTAGACCATTTGACCTATGTTTAGCCCCTGAGAAATCACGTTGATGTACTGCAATGGTAAAATTGCAGTTTTACCCTTTATTTCATGTTTTCTTCTCAAAACATTAATTCCTTGAATTAGGCCCTTCTCTAGGTTATGTAGGAGCTTTTATTCTCTTTCTTAGGTCAAACTGAGTTAGTTATGGCTCATGATGATGTTATCATCACTTGGATTTCGTGTAGATAGAATGCGACCTTTTCCTTAACACTAGCTATAGCTCTCTGTATTCTGTATTGCGATCACATATGCACTGGTAGCTCATCAGGGGTACTATGGGGTGAATCATGTCTACCCATATTCCGTGGGTGAGGTGCAGGAGTGTGAAATCCATATCCTGGGTAATAAGATGCAGTCCTTTGAGGAACCGAATGGTATGGGTCATAATATCTAGGGTCAGGATATGGGTTAAGCATTTCGGTAACCCGAGGAAATGGATCAGGCGAAGTGAAAAGTCATCCTCGCCACCTTGGGTTCTGATCCCAAAGTTGAGTTGATTTAGTGACTCGGGCTCTCAGATAAGCTCGTGGGTCCAGCTCTTCTAAATCCTGATTAGGTCCAAATCCAGGGTTAGCCATTGCAGCTAGGCAAGTGGAAGGGCAAGGTGGCGGAGAAGATGGTTTGGGAGAGGTGACTCACCTCCTTGGGTGCAGTTCCCAAGGTCTAACCAGTAGAGGTCTGAGTGACCTCCTTCCTTGCATACACCACCCAACCCTTGGGTCGGTGTAGCCAAGCCAGACAAGGCTAAGGCCCTATCAATCAGATGGTCCTCATGATCGGATAACCAGATTTTTCATTTTAAGTTCGAATTCCAGAAGAAAAATTCATCATGCAATCAACTAAAAGTGATTCCCACCTCTCAAGCTAACCCAGGTAGTCTGGTTACAATGGGACTAAGGGGAAGGTTCTTCCTTTGGCTCACGCCTCCAGTTCTGTTACCCTTGAGTCGCAGTCGTTTGACACTACCCAGCAGACTTAGTCACCATGTTTGGCAAGAGAGGTTGAAGCCACCCAGTAGTACGACAATGAATTCGAGTTTGATTACGTGTTTTAAAATTAATTTCAACCTATTTTTCTTCAGTTGGGGTTTGTGGTGAGCGGCCCATAAGGTGAGAAAGCTCACTGACTAAACCTTAGACTTGATTAAGTCTAGTTTAGCCTAAGTGTGTGGTCTCTAGAGTTTAACCCTAAAGGTGTAACCTAGGGTTCCTACAGTTCTAGGTTTTTTTTCTTTTTCAGCAGGCCATGAAATAAAAATACTTCTCGGGTGAAAATTGGATCCCAAATAAGTTGAAATTTGTCAAGTAGATTCCTTTTTCAATTGTCTTGTTAGAGAATATTTTTTTTGCAATTTTTACTATTTTAACCAAATTTCTAGAGAGTTTTAAATGTCAGGGGGTCAGATTTGGAATTTTGATTGGTAGCAGTTTTTTTCTTTGAAAAAGTACAAATGACCTTCAAAAATTTGGAAAAAATATGGAAACTGAAGCCAATGAGATCAGCTTTCAAACCACACCATTTTTAGTCAAAACAGATTTGCGGATTGCTTAGAATTGCTTTTAGAATTTTGGAAATTTTGAAATTTGGGTCAGTCTGAACCCCTTACACTTCATGAATTTTTAAAAGTTTTTTACTTGGAATTTCTTAAAATGAATAGCTTCATTTGAAAGCTGGTTTAAAAATGAAAGTCTAGCTGGAGTTTCAAAATTTTTCGCTCATTACTTTTTTGACAGTTGAATTTTTAAGTCGGGATTTGAAGCCTAAAAGAAAATCAGAGGGTGGTGGGGAAGCATTTGAAAAGGTGTTTGAATTTGAAATTCAAACTTTCCACCAAAATGATTTTTTCCCTTTTTTTTTAGAAAAAGATATTTTTTTCTTTCAAAGGATTTTCAAAGTTTCTTTTTCTTCTTGCTTTTTTTTCTTGAAACTAACTAATCCTAAGATTCCAAAAGGGAAACCTATTCTAGCTACCTAATTTTTTTATATTTTTTTTCACAAGGTTTAGGGTTTAGGCTTTTTTTTTCAAATGAAATTGCTAAGAGGAAATCTAATGTAAGGTTCAAATCAAACCTAGACTAAGAAAGATATGATGTGCACCTGGTTTTTTTCTTCCTATGCTTGTGTGCGCAGATCCCATTTTTCCTTATTTTCCTACACATCAAAAGACAAGCAAACGAAGATTTACCAGTGATAATTCTAGAGATCAAAATAAAAAAAGATGTTGCCTCCCCAGCAACAGCGCCATTTGCCAGGCTCATAGAGCATGTATTTGATAAGAAATGCATCGTAGTATAGTTGTGAAATACGATCAACAAAAAATAATTTCTAAGACAACGAGACTTGAGTCCTTTCGATCGACTCTAGGAGACTTTTATGGAAATGCATATTTGAAATTGATCTCGCTCACTCTACTTGCTTAAAATTGTACGCTAGATTCTAATCATCGGATCAATGTTTGGCCACTTTCATCATTAACCAAATTACATGCGCATGTGTTAGGTAGATGACAAACGTGAAAGTGTGAGTTTCAATATGCACAATTCTAGTTATGTGGTGGCTATTTACGAAAAATGTGTTAATAGTTAGAACCTCAATATTTTTAGGTACCGACATGCTATTTGCAATAGATAGTAATTAAAAGCAGGCAACTTTAATCACATAAAAAAATATTGCAACAAGGCTAATGGTGATTTTCACACATAGATATATATATATATAAAGAAAAAGATTTTCTTTGATTGATGATGGTGTTTGCAACATGAAGCTCGTGGAAAGCTTATAGAGGAATGCTTGGAAACACAAATCAAGATAGTAGAAAATGATTGCATACATGAATCTAAGGGGGGATTATGCATGCATCATTGGGGGAGAATATAGAGCTACACTATTAAGTAGTAAATAATGCAGTAAAACTGTGAAGTGCTATAGCAGAACTAAGGGCATTCAGAGGTTGGCTCTGATGGCCTTTGACTTAGCTGAGAGGAGAAGCAGGGGTGGCCAATGGTGCTTGGGCTGGCCCTTGGAGAGAGGTTGAGGTGGTGATCCGACATCTTGGCATGGAGATGGTGGAGGCCATGGTGAAGCTAATTGTGAAGGTGGAGTGGAAGTTGAATGAAGCTAAGCTAAAATGGAGCCAAGATTGAATAGTTGCAAAGTACCACCCCTTAGGTCTTTTTATAGACCTAAGGGAGACTCTCTAAAGAAGTGTGGAACTCTCTACAGAGAGTCTGAAGTGTGTCTGGCCATGATGGTTTTTAGATCCACCATTTGTGGATCTAAAAATTAAATGGCTCTTCATTGCTAATTTTAGCAACCAAGAGTGGAGCCACCTTGAAGAGAGTTCTAGAGAACTCTAGGTGGATGTGTGTCCGTGAATGGGTGTGTGTGTGTGTGTGGGTCGAAACCTAATTGGGTTTAGGGCTATTGGACAATGTGTGCTGAGATCAGGGCTCTATTGGACTCAATAGTCCAATTGAATATGCTGATGAAATTGACTATGGTCCAAGTCAATTAGGTTTAGTGAGGGCCTAATTATGTCCTTAGAGAGGTCTAGAGGTGATGTACTAGGGTTAGGGTACCTTAATTTAGGTTCATATGGGGTTGGAATTGGGTTTAGGGACCTAGGAATTCAAGATCCAAGCCTGAATTCAAAAATAGGAACTAGTGAGCAGTGCGAGACGTCTAATAATAGTGTCAGAAGTCTTATAGTGAGAAATCAGAAGTCCAAACTTGTTGTCAGGACATCAAATCATAGTCAGGAAGGATTCTAGGTTCTGTCTTTGGTATTCTACAGAAATTGGACATCTGACCAATTGTCCAGACGTCCAATAACACTACAGAAGTGGGTTTAAGGTGTGCGGGAGTTGGCTAAGAGTTCTGGACATCCTATAACTCATCTAGACGTCCAGATAGAGGCTATCATTAGGGTTTCAAGGTTTCCTAGGGTGTGGTGACCTGATCTACGGGTGGCTAAGGCTTGGGGAAGCTTCTAGGCTGTCCTAGGGATAGGATGGGCCTAAGTTCTTCACAATTTATTACTTTATTGCTACTTAATAGAATAGCATACCTTAACTCCCTTACATTATTATCTACTGCATCTAATCTAGGTCTTCAGCTCCAACTCTATTGCAACACTAGTTATTCTTTATTCTTTAGATCCAGCTTCAGATCTAGCTTCTAATCAGCTTATTACCTGTAATTGACATAATGCACCTAATCAATACATTATAGCATTATTTTATGCATAGCTAAAAGAAAGCAGTAAAGGTGCTAGTAATGCTTATGCGTGCATGAATTACCATAACTTATGCAAAGTCCTAGCCTAATTTAGGTCAATTAAGACCTATGATTGCTACGCAATCAATTACCTAAGGAAGCTTATGGCCCTAATAGGTGGAAGTATTAGGATGGCGATCTTTAGTCAAATCGAATCAAATCAGGAATCTTGAATGATGATTACTAGGTAAATAAAGTTGATCTTGATTGATTTCTCTTTCAATCTTTCCAAGAGAGGAGGGGCTTAAAGAAGAAGGAATCTGATTACCTACCCCTGGTGTGGTTGCTCGAGCAATCGGTCTTTAGGTTTACCCCTACAGCAACACAACAAAGCAAATGTAGCAAGTTAGAATTAGATCAAAAAGTGTTATTACTGATTGAAATGCACATTGCTCCCCAGCAACGATGCCAAAATGTTTAACGGAGGTCGCCGTGGTTTAGAAAAATGCGTATTAGTATAGCGACGAAAATTGAATTGATATTTAAATTTCTAAATCTCAAGAAACATGAGTTCCAAGGTCGTTCGTAAGGAGCAAATGTTGAAATTCAATCACTAGTCAAATTTTATAACTCGGGAACTAGATACGAGTAGTTTGAAAACTACAAATCTTGTTCAGAAATATAATGCTAGCTCCCAGAGTTACTTCAATCTAAAAAGAAATTACATCTTAATAATTTGATGCTTAATTTAATCAAAATAATCATAAGAAATGCAATCAATGAACCAAAACTATCAGGATATGAATTTAGTCCCTGGATATTTGCAAATCAATCATTGGATCCCTACAGTTAGGTCCCTGTTGACTTTTCTTTTCTTGCAAATGGGTCCCTATAAGATCTTTTTCTTCAAGCTAGTCCCTAAAATTTTTTCTTCTTCGCAGTTGGGTCCCTGTGAGCATCAAGGAGCATAGTTCCTCTTCTCTTTGCGTGCTTGCAGGGGGAAAGCCATCTTCGTTTCCGATGACCAACGCAATAGCTGAGTCGGCGTCGAGGTCCTACGGGTTTTAAGGGCTAACGAGTAGCTGAGAGATGTCGGTGTGAGGACAATAATGTTGAAGCATCATTTGATTGTTGATCCAAGGTGGCGAGGGTAGTGGAAGACGACGTCAGAAGTGGAGATGGTGAGGAGCTCTGATGGTGATCGTTGGAAGCTTCAAGCTTCCTTAGGCTACGCGAAGAGGTCGGAGAGGGACCGCTTGAGCTCTAGGATACTCTGTGATATTTCCATATTTATTGATGTTAATTAATGCCTAATTAATGTTAGTCTAAGTCAAATTTTTGTTAGATTGCATTTAGTTAGGTTAGATTAGGCATTCTAGGACATTTTATAAATAATGGATATAATTGGGAGTTTATCTAATTTTTCTTGCAATTATATATGGTACCTTGATGTGTTTACTTTTGTAAGTGTAGATACAAAATTTTAGGTTGATCGGAGCATAGCTAATTAAACTTTTTTATTTGAACTCACTTGGAAAAGGACTGAGCCTAGTTGGCGGACTTATTTGGAAACTCCATTGAACCTAACCACTACCTTATTTAGGAGCCTAATTAACCTTACCTTAATACCTAATTCCCTAGCCATAACCAGCCTAATTTTTGGTGACCAATACACCTTAATTTTCCATCATTATGATTAGTCAATTACTCCATTTTATCTCTATACCACAAATGCCTACGTAACACATACCCACATTAAATCCCATAAACATTCCACCCAATATCCCATGCAGCAAAATAAATCCTAACATCTACCCACCTACATCCACCAACACAAGCAATAAACCCAATCCCAACACAAGTGACTACCATGCAAAACAAAGATCCACCGAAATCCCCTCAACCAAACCTAGGAAACCTATTTATCCCATCCCATGCTAAACTACACCATTGAAAACCTATTTACCGACCCCCACCAAATCTCACCCTACGACACCTCCACGTTAATTCCCTCCACTTCAAAAAAAAATCCCACTTATTTGCCACCGAACTCCCCCAACAAGATCTCTTGCGTAGTACCGTCCTATTTATCCCACTACAATTCCATACGACAACTCCACGTCAACCATCCCCTCTACACCCAACAAAATCCCAAAATCCTCACCCACCGGCCATGCATTTCCATCTTTTATTTAATCCATTTTATCCCCAACCAAATCCCATCCGATTTCGTCTCCCTTTGCCAACCAATTATCCTCTCAATTATTCTTTTCACATTCTATTATTAATCTAAGCCATCCATCACCCTTCCTATTTAATCTAGAGCATTGATCTTTTTCCAACAATAACCTAACCTATCCTATCACCTAGCCCTAAATCCTAACCCTAGATGCCTAATCCATTAAATCCTAGCCCTACAACTTAGTGATCCAAGGCAACTTGGATTAACCAATCATAGACCTCCTTCATTCCTATATGAATCCTTAGCCACCCCCTCATTACGAACCATCTCCTACTTAGAATTTCCTACCTCCATATGATCTCTACTACTAGTGCTAGTCCACACCATCTTTGGTGATTCTATGGGTGCACCTTCCCAGTTGCATCTACATTGACGCTCCAAACTTCTCCTTCGAAGCTCATAATTTCTGCATTTCTCTTGTTTAGTTCTAGTTGTAGTAATCTAGTTCTAGTTGTAATTTTCTAAGCATTCATCTAGTTGCAATACTAGTTCTATCAATGCTAGACTCTTATCTTATTCAATAAAGTTTTAGTTATTTTTCAACTTGTCCTCAAGTTGTATGCTTTCTAGTAGTAGCGTATTATATTTCTAGTAGTTTCATGCTATTAGATTTAGTATTAGTCTAATAATAATCCTACTTGATACATAATTCTAGTTCTAATTAGGAAAGTGATTGTGATCTATTTGTCTCCCTACGAACTACTCAAATTCCATTTTTTTAGTCAAAAATCCTTACGAGTTTGATTTCACTTTCTACGCGCATTTACTATTGTGAACACATTTTTTTTACGTACCTATTCTACGTGTAGAACACTCTACATGAGGGTTGGTAGCGACGAGGAACATGGTGTTGACGCACCTGCATCAGAGAAGATGCATGCGACCAACGATGGTGGTTTGGCACAAAAGGCGTCGGAACTCCACACTATTGGGATGAGGAGCTTCGCCGCCCCTTGGGGAAGGTGGTTGTGGTGGCTGTTCAGCAAGAGGAGGGTGGTGATGACTAGACAAAGTCGAGGACGTTGGCAGAGGAGAGCGGTGTCTGATAAGGGGTTGGAGGTGTTGAACACCTCAGTACATTGAGGACTTTTGCCCCTCTCGTCATGGTGAAGCTTGTGTAGTTGTCGATGATGAGTGAGAGGTTTGCGAGTGGTTGTTGCCGATCGCTGGAATCTCACTAGAGATGTGTCATGCATAGAGAAGACGACAGTGTAGGGGGAGAGTTTGGGGTCATTTCCTAGTTCTACGGTGCCTAAACTAGTCTATGGATCGAGAGGAGGAAGGAGAGATACCTAGGAGTGGGTGAGCGGGGCCGAAGCACACCCAGTGTGGCCACCCGGTTGTGGAGAAGACGAGGACTCCGGCGAGGGGATGTGAAGCGAAGAGGAGGTCGAAGAGTCATCTTCGTTGGTAGGAAGAAGTGGCAAAGATAGTCGCAGCCTTGGTTGGTGGCAAGGTACGATGATGAATGAGGATGGAGAGCCCCATAGCCGGTGTTAATGGCGGTGTCGGGGATGAAGAGGAGGATTGTTGACATGCAAAAACTCGACGACCAAGCTTGAAGGAGGATGGTGAAGCTTGATAGGTGCACAGTGGTGTGCTTTGGATATGAATTGTGCACAAATATGGTTGGGCATCAAAGATCTCCAGGGAGATTGCAAGCTTTGAATGTGGCCATCATAGATGGAAACATGAGCTGTGAATGGCATCAACGTGGAGAGGAAAGATCTAAGAATCTTCCCACCAAATGTGAGAAGATTTCAGTGAGAAATTAGGGAGAAATGAATCCCTCTAATCACACTGGGAGACATGTCTACTACAGCTAGAGAGGAAAGTTTGGTTGGCGAAGATGACCATAGGGACCGTTCTGCGAGGCAAAATCAAAACGTAGGGGGTTTTTGCAATAATTAGAAACCAAGGGAGCAATTTGCAAAGTTCATCAGGATGGAATGTAATTGGACTCAAAAATTAGAGTTAACCTAATTTGGACCCAAGAAATTCAGTGGCAACCTTGGATTTTTGTTTTGACCAAGTTTGATTGAGTAAATTACACTAAAACCCAAAATAGGGCAAAATCTCGTCTGAAACACTATTTTCGGTCAAAATGGGTTTCGATGGTCAAAGTGATGGTACCAAGCCTCTTATAAGACTTTTTAACTATTTTTAGGAGGTTTAGATGAAATTCATCTTCACTAGAACCCCTTCAATTTGAGTAAGGCTGATAATTAGGGTTTTTAGTAATATTTTAATTCTCTAAATGTATGAAACCTTGATTTAGTCAGTGTCCGTCCACGTTTTGGTATTTTAAGTTTATCTCACCTTGAATTAACCCCTAATTAATCGTTGGTTAATCTGCATTAATGATGAGCTGGTAAAACACCAGAATTAAACCCATTTTCCTGTCTTCTTCTCAAATTAGTTCGATACGGATTTATGATCCTCAGATGATCATTTAGGAGCATTTGTCACTTGATTCAGACTAATTCAAGTTAGTTATGGCGAATGATGGTGTTACCATCACCAGGATTCCATCTTGGGATTCTCGAACGTACAAGACACATTTATGTAGTTGAATTAGATGAGTTTCACATTGAATTATGAGGAGCAGATTGAAAGTACGTATGCAGTGCCTCTTGACCCTAGTTTCATGGAGTCGTCGTGTAAGGGCCTGAAGATACTTATGGGTAATTTTCAGAAATTAGCAAAACCCATATAAAATCCTATGGTTTGAGGACAGGATTGTCCCAGGAGGCTGGTCGTGTTTGACAAGGTTCACTATTTAGAACCTCGGGTGTTTGGTTTGGCTTGGGACCAGTTGGTAAATGAAACTATACATTATCTTGTTTGGTTGAAATATAGTAGTTGTTTGTTCCCTACTAATCTGATTGCCTCATCCCTACTTTGTGACTACTTTTAGGTTGTCGCCGTTTAGTCGTTGATGCACGGGATTTATCGCTGCGTAGGTTTTTCCCAATCTATTGATAGGTAAATTTTTATGCTTTAGTTTAAAGTAAATTTATCTTTCTCTATTATTCTTCTGTATCAATTATATGCCATCGTTTCCATATTTTCTTCCATTTCATTATCAAATGGAATTATGAATAGTTGAACTTAGCTAGGTACAACTTGCATTAAATAAATGGTGAATGTGTTTTTGCCATTAAATATCAGGGTTTCGAATGACCCATCCTTGTAGTTGCAAAAATCGCTACCAAATAAAATTTATACTGAAACTCTAAGGGAGTCCCAGGTCGAACACAAGGAGGAAAACATTTGGTTTGAAATCCACACTTAGATTTTCTTGATTTTTGTTATTTTTATCTTTTATGACTTTTTTAGTATTTTAATAGGGTAAGAGATCAAATTAATGAAATCAACTAATCTAGTTACAAAATAAGACAAAGAGAGAGATAGAGAGAACATCAATGTATATCTCAAATAGTTTGCTAGAACAACAGTTAAGAAAGTAGAAAACTACACTAGAAAGTAGTAAAAGATAGATAGAGGTGAGAAGAGTGCCCCCCGATGGTCGCCTGGAGGATGACTCACTCTGATGGTGCCTGGAGAAAGGTGGTGAGGAAGGAGAGTGGGGGGCCATGGGATGCTCCATGAATATGGGTGAGAGGTGGGAAAAATGCTTAATTTCTACTCTAGAGGAGATTCCTAGGCTTGGGACAAGCTCCCTCTAGAGCCTTGGAGGTGGTGAGCGAGAGAAAGGAAGAGATGAAGAAGAATGGGAGGGGTAGGGGTCCTTTTATAGTGGAGGAGAGAAGATAATTCGTGCATGGGACATTTAGTGACATCAAAAGACATTGCTGAAGATCTGCCAAAAATTTTGTTGAAGCTCGAGCAAACCATCACTAGTGCTCGCACGCGCATCCACTACATAGCTACTAAGGCATGGTTGGAGGAGAGCCGTCGGATCGAGATCGTGCGGCAGTGGATGCACAGAGATTGCATCCTCAAATTGAGCATGAGATTGAGGGTCGGCAACGCACGCGATAGCAAGTTCCTGCGTGGCCGTATCTGTGCTAATCCGATGAGCCACGTGGCGAGGCCAACGCTACTCGGTGAAGATCACGCTGCTCTAATTGATCACTCGTGCCTTTTGTGCTGAGAGGGGATGCGGCAAGTTTCAAACCCGCGTCCTCTCTTTTAGAGCGTCGCACGTCACCGATGCGCTATCGCCATGGATTGTCACAAAGACCAACCGAAATGCGATTGCTTGTATTGGTTGTATGGAGATCCAATAGCCATGCACTCTTGAAGAGTGTATGCAGTGAGGAGAGAGGTGACATGGCTTCACTAAAGCCATTGGATGGACATCCAACGGCCTAGATGTCATAATGGGAGGCGACATTAAAGAGGGGCGACTGCCGAGGGCATATTAGGGTAGCTAGGATGGTACTGTATGGCACCATTCTGGTCGTCCATCTTCATTGCTTTGTAAATGATGCCACGAATGTCAAATTGGGTTGATTTTCATGTCGTTGGGTTGTGATCATCGATCCGGATCCATCCGTGTAATTGGATTTGTCATTTGAAGCTCTAAGTTGTGTCATCTACTACCTTGGCTATTCATCTTCCTCAGACTGCATAAGGTGCTATAGAACTTCGATCAAGGCAATTTCGGTGGCGTTAGACTCCGATTGTCATCTTCATCAGATATGTACGGTTAGATAGTAAATCTGAGGCCCTAAAATAAATCCTCTCTCCTAGCCATAAAAGGACACAAATTAACCTAAACTTTATATAAACTATTCTAAATGTAGAATGATGTATGCTTTGTAATATTCATAGTTTGGAATGCATATCTAAGCCTAGGAACATGCATAAATAGATATTTTATCATTAAATAAATGTGTCTACATAATACCCCATGCCTAGTTTTTACTAATCCCTAGTAAAATCAAACTAAATGCTATGTATAAAACAAGAATTTTGGCTTGATTACTTAGGCCTAAGTTGTTTATTAACACTAGAAAATTTCAACTAAGGTCCTAAACTACGAAGACTCAAGAATGCTTGGGTGCAAACCGCCTAAGTCCTCACCTTATTTGAAAAGGGAAGATACATTTTTTTTTATTTTTTTTTTTTATTTTTTAGTTTAGGGTTTTGGGCCAGCTCTCAATGGCTACCCAACCCACCCTAAACTTGAAAAGAACTTTAGGCTCTAAGCATCTTGTGAAAGGTGATAGACTCACTAGGTGGTCGTTAAAACGAACATCAGGTTTCGATCTGTAGCAAAAAATTATGGGTAAAAAAATGGACCCTAGGTGAATTAAAAATTATACCTCAAGGTTTATCTTTTCAGTCGGTAGCTTTCTCACTACTTGATTTTTTTATAGGGTGAACACAAGGGTAAACCCAGTGTATATCTCCTTGATTTATTCTACTTCCTCGTTTCTTCCCTAATTGTTTCAGAATTTTTGTGCATTTCGTGACCTAGGTTCTAAACAACCGGCTGATGAGCTATTACCATCGACAAGTTGCCAGCCATACTAGTGCGGTGAAGTGCGGCTTATTTATTTATATTTATATATTTTTCTTCTTTTCTATTTCTTTGTATTTTTTGGTTATTTCTCTATTTTTCCTTTTTTTTCTAAGCAGGTGGTTTCCTTGATCTAAGATTTACTTAAAGGCATTAAGAAAGAATGGTTGTGTGGCTGGGCACTAGACAACTGGTAAATGAGCTATTACAACCAGCAACTTGCTAGTCATACCACCCTAAAATGTTCATTAACTACCTAATTTCCAAAAAAGCTGCCGAAAGGTGAGTCAGTGCAAATAGTGTGTAGATGCTTTAGACATAAAGTCCCCTCAAATCAGAGGGCAGGTTGATAAGTCGTGTACTTATCACCCGAATTAATTGACAAAGTTTGAATAAAATTACTTGGTGAGGACTCAGGACCAAATCCACATTTTTGTGGACACCAAGGCTAACTAAGCCCGAAGACCTGAAGAGTCTAAGCATTCAGGTCCTTAAGTATCATCTCCTAAAGTTAACAACTGTTAATGCCTAAGTTCGCTTCTCCTAATTCTAATTCTATTTTTTTTTCTTTTGGAATTTTTAATTCTTTTTTTTTTTAAATAAAAGAAATTCCATAGAGCCAACAAAATAATTTCAGGATTAAGTATCCACCCACCATGCCTAAATGATGCAGTGTCCTCGTTGTAAAAATAATGACATGAAAAAGGTGGAATAAATAGAATATCACCTGATTTTTGTGACAATCTAGTCAGCTATGCTAAGAGAAAGGAGTATACACACATGCTAAGTTTATTGCCTTTAGCTAAGCATAATATACAAATAAAGAAGGAATTAGGAATTCACAAGTGCGGGTTAGGATCAGAATTAAAAGATTGATCCTTAAACCCATCAGTAGAAGATGTCCATAGATGTGGACCAGATTATGTTGCAAGCCCATGCCCCAAGGTCGAGTGGTTCTAAGTCTCCAGATGAAAGTCATCTTGAACTAGAGATTGTTGCGTTTGCAGAGTCGGGCCTGTGGTTTTGTGATGTGCAACCAAAGGCTAAAGTGGCGGACAATGGGTAGATCTGATTCACTAAATTTGGCTATCCACTTAGAGTTCAGCTCAGAAAGATAGTCAATTATTCCAACATTGGGTTGCACATCAAAGATATCATAAGGGTCCTGATAGAAGGTAGGTGGTTTCAGGCCAACAGGAACCCTTAAATCCAAAATTCTATTTCCCTCAGAATTCACTTCCCTTAATTTAACTTCCAAACTCCTCTCCTCTAGATAAAGTGTTTGGTTTCCAGGACCTCTAGCATATCATTCACCACATGTGATTTACCCAAATCCAAAAGTCATTGCTAAATAAGAATTGACTTGGGTACATTGATTTCAAAAATGTCATCATTCAGTTCTTTTGGGGTGTGGTTGAGGAATGGGATTACTGATTGAATCATCCAATAAATCTAGATTTGAATCCTCCATGTCAGCCCCAACAGAATCATAATCCTAAATTATCAGGCTAATAAATGATTCATCATGCTCTTTGAGCCCATTAGTCTCATTAAAATCATTCTCCTTAAACTCAAGTGAGGCTTCACCAAGAGATTCCATACCCTTAGAATCAAAGAGTTCATGATCCTCATTTATATGTCTCAAAGTTATCAATCATTTCCTGGCTCATAGAGACATATTTTTCCATGTTTTGTAGCTCAGGCATCTCGAGTGAGAAAATCACGTCATCCTCGATTGGTTTTTCTAGACCAACCTAGTCATCCCTAATCTCAGAAAATGTGTCCCCCCTGATAGGCTCCTGATCAGGTTCTACTATTGGCTCTCCTGAAGGGGGTTCATCCTAGGAATCATCCCAAGATTGGATTAAGGCAACCACGAATTTCATCCTCAATCTCAACAATTTCCCAAGCAAAAACTCACCCGAGCCCCTATTGCCAACATCTTGGAGCAAATACAATAACGAACTATTAAGCTCATTAATCATTTTGATCATAGGCTCCATTGCTTTAGTGCATGGTGTTGGCTAATCATCTTGAGATTGTATAGTGTTCCTCAAGTTTGCCAACACCCTATCCTGAACCTGGTTTACCTAAACCGAGTGGTTTGGTTAAGGGTTGGGTGGGTGATTGTGCAGCAATCATAGGTCATAATTGACCTAAATTAGGCTAGAACTTATCATAAGCTAGTAATTCATGCATGCTTAAACATTACTTTCATCTTTACTGCTTTCCTTTAGATATGCATGAAATAATGATATAATGTACTAATTAAGTGCATTATATAAATTGTAGGTAATAAGAAGCTCAAGAGCTGGATCTGAAGTCGGATCTAGAGCTATGTCAGAAGCTAGACCTGAAGCTAGTGCTGTATCAGAGCTGGAGCAGAAGACATTAGAATAAATGTACTAGACAAATAATGTAAGGGTTGAGGCATGTTATTCTATTAAGTAAGAATAAGGCAGAGTTAAATTATGAAAAACTTAAGTTCATTCCTAGCCTTAGGATAGCCCTGGAGACCATCCTAATCCTTTACCACCCTTAGGCTAGGTCACCATAGCCTAGGAAATTCCAAAGCCCTAGTTTCAGCCCATATCTGGACGTCCAGATAAGTTTTTTGACATTCAAGACCCTTAGCCACAACCTGCACACCTGAAACCCATGTCTGCAGAGTTATTGGACATCCAAACACTTAGTCAGATGTCCAATTTCTACAAAATACCCAAGACGGAACCCTGATTCCCTCTTTACTCAAATTGGACATCCAGACAAAGAGGTCTGGACTTCTGATTTTTGAGTATAAGTCATCTGATACTCTTACCATACATTTGG
This sequence comes from Thalassia testudinum, assembly GCA_037157565.1. Classification (NCBI taxonomy): domain Eukaryota; kingdom Viridiplantae; phylum Streptophyta; class Magnoliopsida; order Alismatales; family Hydrocharitaceae; genus Thalassia; species Thalassia testudinum. The sequence goes on from JAZHRO010000063.1 coordinate 20,937,601, forward strand.
AACTACTTTCCAGTTCCTGTTTTGGAATTCAAGCTTGGATCTTGAGTTCCTAGGTCCCTAAACCTAATTCCAACCCCTTGGGAATCTAAATCAAGGTACTCTAACCCTAGTACACCACCTCTGGACCTTTCTAAGAACCTTATTACATTCTCACTAAGCCTAATTTACTTCGATCATAGTCAATTACAATTGCCGAATCAATTGGACTCATAAAGTCAAATTAAGCTCAGATCTTAACCCACATAAGTTCAATTGGACTCAATGAGAGTCTAATTGAACTAAGCCCAACTTAATTGAGTTATTTCACTCTCAATTAAGTTCACACTTCTCAATTCAAGTTATTTCAAATTTAATTGCACTTTCTCCTTAGCAAATTAGGGTTTGCAACCCTAATTTGAGACCTACCATAACCCAAACCCCTTAGGACCTAACCTAGACCACTTAGCCACCTAGGTTGCACCCACACACACACACACACACACCCATTCACGCACCCCGACACCACCTAGAGCCTTCTAGGCTCTTTCAAAGGTGGCGCCACCTTGGTTTCTAAAAATAGCAACCACGGAAGGGTCTTATCTTAGATGAACTTTTTGTAGATCTAAGAACCACTTCTCACTTCCCTTGGATGGTGACACATAGGGCTCTCTCTAGAGAGAATGCCAAGGGTCTATAAAAAGACCCCATAGGTGGCCATTTGCACCCATTTGCCAATTGTCTTCATTCCACCTCCATTTCGCATATGTCCACCTCCACTCTACCTCCATCTCCACCAGCTCCAGCACCATGATTCCGCCACTTCACACCAAGCCAGGGTTACATCTCCCTCCATCCTCCAAGGGCCCACCTAAGCACCACTGGCTGCCCCTCTTTCTTCTCACTACCTCCGCTCAAAGGCCATTGGAGACCACCACCGAATGGCCTTCCTTCTATTAGCTAAGTAGATCGTAGTTCTTTGTAATTTTTGTCTGCCGCATTGATGCTTAGTACTGTAGCTCCATATTCATCCCCAATGTTGCTTGTGCAATTTGCCCATAGATTCACGCATGCAGTCATTTTCTGCTAGATAGTTTTCTATTTTCAAGCATTCATGTAGAAGATTTCCTCTAGCTTTACTCTGTAACCCTGATCTGGATTCAATGAAAATCATCTTTTCATATATATACCTTTATTATGAAATCACCATTAGCTTCCTTGTAATATCTTTCTTGTGATAATAAGTTGCCTGTGCTTATTTTATTTTTTTTGCAACTAGCACATCGGTGCCTGAAAACGTCAAGGATCTAACCATTAATGCGTTCTCTGTCATTGGCCATCATATAACTAGGATCGTGCATGCTGAAACCCATACATTCACATTTGTCATTTAGTTAATGCATGCGCATGTGATTAGGGTTTATCATGAAAATGGCAAAACATTGACCAGTGGGTTAGAAACTGATGTGTGATTTTAAGGGAGTAGAGCGAGTGAGATCAAAATCATTTTTGCATTTCTATAACGCCTTCTAGAGACGAATGACTGGGACTCAAAGTCTCGTTAATCTAGAAATATTTTTGTTGACTAGATTTCGCGACTATACTGCGAACAACGACAAACAATTTTAAAAAAAGCGATCTACTATCCAAAAATTGGTGCCATTTTCGGGGAGGCAATGCGATTTGTGATTTTCGATCTTAGAAGTTTTAGTGACAAATCTCCCTTTACATGTTTTTGGATGTGCAAGATATCAAGAGGATAGGATCTGTGCACACAATAAGCGCAGATTAAAAAAAATCTGGTGCATACTCCTATCTTAATTTAGGATTTCCCTTTTGAATCTAGATTTGATTTTTCTTTAGATTCTTCTTTCTAAAAAAAAAATCTACATATTTTTGAAAAAAAAATTTTTTTTTAGGCTATTAGCCTAGGTCACTTTTTGTATCTTAGGCTAGTTAGGTTAGCTTTTGGAAAGAAAAAGGAAAAAAATTTGAAAATTTTTGAAAAAATAATGAAAAGAAAAAAAAATTTGTTGGTGCAAAGTGAATTTGAATTTCAAACACCCTTCAAAAGCTTTCCAACCATTATCTGAAATTCGGCCAGACTTCATCTTCCAAATTAAAAATTCATTTTCTAAATAATTAGTAGGCAAAAAATTCTAAAATTTGAGCAAATACTTCATTTTCAAAACATCTTTCTAATGGCACTATTTATTTGAAGAAATTCGAAGTACAAAATTTTTTAAAATTTTCCTAGTCAAGGCGGTCAATTTGACCCATATTTGAAATTTTTAAAAATTCAAAAATCAATTCCAAACAACTCGCAAATTTGATTTGACAAAAAAGGTGGGGTTTGAAATCCAATCTCATTAGCTTTAATTTCCATATATTTCCCAAATTTTTGAAACTCAATTGTTACCATTTCAAAGAAAAAAATTGACCAGGGTTCAAAATTTCAGATCTAACCCCATGACATTTAAAAATTCCTATAAATTTAGTTAAGATAGTTAATATTATAAAAAGATATTCCCTGAAAAGAAGGTTGAAAAAGGAATCTACTTGCCAAATTTCACTCTATTTGGATTTCAATTTTTGTTGAAAGAATTATTTTTATTTCATTGGTCTACTGAAAAACCCTAGAACTACATGAGCCCTAGGTTACACCTTTAGGGTTACACTCTAGAGACCATACAATTGGGCTAACCTAGACTTAGTTAAGGCTAGTGTTTAGCTGGTGAGCTTGGTCACCATGTGGGAGAGTCACTACAAACACCAGTGAAGAAAAAAAAAAGGGTTAAAATAATGTTTAAAACACAAACTCAACTTGAATTTGTTGTCATACTACTGGGTCATCACACCCACCTTAGCCAAACCTAGGCCAAATCTGCTGTGTAGAATCAAACAATCGCAGCTTAGGGGTACAAAGGAACCAAAGGTGAAAGCCGAAGGATGAACCTTCCCCTTGGTTCCCTCATTCAGATTGGCTGGGTTAGCTCAGGAAATTGGGATTACCTTTAGTCGGTTATACAACAAATTTTTCTTCATTAACTAAAATCCTAAGGAAAAATTTGGTCATCTGATCATAAGGACCATTTGATTGACAGGGCCTTAGCTTTGTATGGCTGGTTGCACCAACCAAAGTGTTGGTTGGTGTATGCGAAGAAGGAGATCACTTAGACCTCGATTGGTTGGATCTTGAGATCCAATCCCAACGAGGTGAAGGTAATTCGTCTCATCACCTGAGCCATCTTCTCCCCCTTCCTCTTAGCTGAGATGACCAATCCTGGATCTCGACCTGGTCAAAATCCAGGTGATCTGGAGCCAAGGGCTCACCTGGGAGCCTGGGTCACTGAAACATAATAGCCTTGGGAACCAAACCCAAGGCAGTGAGGATGACTTTTAGCTTGGCCTAATCCTTCTTCTCGGGTTGCTGAAATGGTTAACCCATATCCTATCCTTAGATACTATGACCCATACCAATCAGCTTCGCAAAGGACCCAATCTTATAACCTTGGAGACAATTTTCATACTACTCCAGCTTACCCATGGAATATGGGTTGACCTGATTCACCCCTTGGAACCCCTGAAGAACTACCAGTTTATATGCAACCACACTACAGATTGTAGCAAGCTATAGCTAAGATTAAAGACAAAGTCGCATTCTATCTACATGAAATCCAAGCTGCTACTAATTCGGAACAAAGACAAACCTAGATTCCATTTGAAGAACTTTTGATGGAGGACCTTCAGGAAATAGCAGAGATGATAAGGCTGATTGGACAACATCGGGAGCTTCAAGAAATACTGCTTTTGCGATATCAAGTGGAAAATAGCCTTGAGGGCCTCAATGAATTGCGAGTGACCATGCCTTAATGAGACATAGGAGATTCTCGAGAGCAGACCCTCGAAATTGATTCAAGGGAAGAAGAACCCAGTGTGGATATGGGACATAAGCAAGGAATATCCCGACTAGATTCATCTGAGAATTCCATTTGTGAAAATAATGAGGAGAGGATTTGTATCTCCAAGATTGATTTGCAATCTGGATACCGTGAATCTTAGGAGATACCTCAAGGGTTAGACAACCCAGCTGAGATAAAGGAAGTAGATCCACTTGTGGATATGGATCTTGAGGCAAGCATCACATGTGACACCACTGATCAATTTAGGTTACTTCCTATGGTAGGTAAATGTGTTTTCTATCCAACACCATCTGATTTGCATTCTTCTTTCACCTACACCCCTGATTCTCATGTTGGAGATTCTGAGATAGCACTTTCTATCTTTAATCTTGATATTTGAAGGCTAAGAATAGCTATGGATGCTTTGACCGAAGAAATGGATATGATAGGTAAGACTGGAGCTAATGGGGAACCTAATACATATGAGGGGGAAATACTATGCAGAATGAATTGGGGACTTACCTACAATCCTAGTCAATCTATTGGATGGCTCATCTCGGAGACTGAGTCAGTGTCCGAGGAATCGGACATGAATTCTGATGCGGATGAAGTGATTTTGGAGAAGGATTTCAGTGACCTCCCCATAGAACTTCTACTTTCGCGCATACTCCCATATGATCCAAAGCTTGGAAAGAGCAAGATCTTTGATGTTAATTACCACTATGAAGACACCTATGATCCAAACTTTGATGCTGACATACTCTGGGATGATGTCAATCCACTCCCTCAGAAATTTCTTGTCAAATTCTAGAACATTTTAGATCAGTAGAATCATCAGCAAGATCATCACTCTGATTATCCTTTATTTTGTGACCTCACTCCGCATTTTGCTATAGCTAGACTTTTTGGAATAGGGGCACATAATCAGCTAGTTCGCATCTGTGGACCACTAATTTTGGGAGCACACGAGCATATCTTTCCATTGATCTTAACCTACTCTTATGCAATCAGTGATCCATCTGATTGATTTTTCGCCCAACTGGAGGAGTTAAACTCATCATCCATATACATTTTCCATCACCCTATACATATTTGCTTTATACATAGCATAATTTTTTCTTTTAGCATATTTATTTTTCGCATATTGCATACTTTCAGATTGGCTGGTGCTGAACATCAAAATTCAAGGGTAATTCCATGTGATCTCTACCCATTTACTCCTTGTCATGTTTATTTTCTTTTCTATTTAAGCATGAGGACATGCAAGAACTTAGGCATGGGGGTGGGGGTTAGGTATACAGCAAAACTGGAATTTTTTTTTAAGCCAACACTTATGAAAACCTCTGAGCAGCATGTCAAACATACTTTAGGATCCTAAATATAAGAACAACCGCCTCCACCTCCATTGCCCGCATTGGAGTTAGAAATCATCTACGACAGCTAGTTTCGACTCATCCGCTCACATTTTTGTTCCAAAATTTAGGACCAAGCTTAATGTAACCCGATAAGGGAATTTATGAAGTACAAATGAAAGAGGTTACTTGTTTATAGCATATATGCATAATGGATTCATGAATAAGATTATTTTATTAAGAGAATGCATTAGGGATTTTATTCTCACGTCGATTCCTGTAATCTGAAATCTACTACAATTTTCAGACTCACATATAGATTTTGCAATGGATTCACTGTGAGGATTGATAGACACCTTTAGTCTATCGAGAAGAAGCAATGCTTCTTTTCCTGAACCCGTAGATAGTGTTTTGGGAGTCAGGTAAATCTTCTTCTAAAAAATCCACCAAATAGTGTGAGATGAGAGAAGAGTGTACTGGTGCTCTAAGATTACTGCAAGGAATCTAGAATCCTAGAGAATTTGCTAATGACACTCACAGATTAGGCATAGTTTTCACTCCTAGTTCCTGCATATACATTTTTGTGTGAATGTTGAGAGCCACAAAATAAGGCAAATACATGTAGAGCGAGTTTCATAGAACTAGGGCTAAGATGGATGGTTACGACCATTCTTTACAGCATCCTTGGCTGAAGGAGGGTATTGATGTCAAGGTTAGGAATACACCATCCTATCCATCTCTCCCAGTGCTGTGAGTAGGCACTTCTACCAAACAAACCACCCAATGTCTCTTAAAGTATCACCAATCCCTAAGAATGGCTCCTCAATAAAATTCATGGATGTGCTGCTAGATTGTGTTATGCTGAAAAAATTATACATATGAAAAGAAAGAAAAAATATGAAAAAGAAAAGAAGAAAGAAAAAAAAATGAAAAGAAAGAAAAAGAAGGAAAAAAAAGATAAAAAATAGAAAAGAAAAAGCAAAAAAAGAGTTATTAGTATTTAGTGTTTATTTCATTTGCATTGAGGCAGTAAAACCAAATACATTTGAGATCCACCAAATAAGGCCTTAACCTACCTTTTTGTGTTTCTGATCACCTGAATACTAGCCGAGGAAATCTGACTTAGCGTTAGGGTTATGGGAACTCAATTAAAGTGTTAATGCCATGTGAGTCCACCAAATATGGATCATATGTGTGAATCTAGTGAGATTGTGAGAACAAAAAGAAAAATTAGAGAGAAAGAGAGAATGAATAAAAAAGAACCAAATTCATTTCCTAGTCCATAGAGAACAAAATTTATTGGGCATCTAGACACTTGGTTTGATGTCCAATTTCTGCAAAATACCCAAGACAGAACCCTGATTCACTCCTAACTCAAATTGGATGTCCAAACAAGAGTTATGGACTTTTGATTTTTGAGTATAAGTCATCTGATACTCTTATCAAACATCTGGAATTGCACTCCAGTTCTTGTTTTGGAATTCAAGCTTTGATCTTGAGTTCCTAGGTCCCTAAACCCATTTCCAACCCTTAGGAATCTAAATTTTGGTACCCTAACCCTAGTACACCACCTCTAGACCTACATAAGAATCGAATTAGGTTCTCACTAAGCCTAAATGACTTGGATCATAGTCAATTACAATTGCCTAGTCAATTGAACTCAGAGTCTAATTGAGCTTAGATCTGAACCCACACAAGTTCAATTGGACTCAGTGAGGGTTCAATTGACCTAAGCTAAACTTAATTGTGTTATTTCACTCTCAATTAAGTTCACACTCACTCAATTAAACTTATGTCAAGTTTAATTGCACTTTCTCCTTAGGAAATTAGGGTTTGCAACCCTAATTTGGGACCAACCCAAACCCAAACCCCCTAGAACCTAACCTTGACCACTTAGCCACCTATGTCACACCCTCACACACACACACATACACTCATTCACGCACCCCCACACCACCTAGAGCCTTCAAGGCTCTTCCAAAGGTGGCGCCACCTTGGTTTCTAAAAGTAGTAACCAAGGAAGGGTCTTCTCTTAAATCCATATTTTGTGGATCTAAGAACCACCTCTCACCACCCCTGGAGAGCCACACATAGGGCACTCTCTAAAGAGTTCTACAGCTCTCTAGAGAGAATTCCAATGGTCTATAAAAATAACCCATAGGTAGCCATTTGTACCCATCTTGTCAATTGGCTTCATTCCACCTCCATTTAGCATAAGTCCACCTCCACTCTATCTCAATCTCCATGAGCTCCACCACCATGACTCCACCAACTTCACACCAATCTAGGGTCACCTCTCCCTCCTTCCTCCAAGGGTCAGCCTAAACACCATTGGCTGCCCCTCTTTCTTCTCCCTATCTCTACAAAAAGGCCATTGGAGACCACCTCTGAATCCCCTTCCTTCTGCTAGCTAAGTAGATCATAGTTCTTCATAATTTTTATCTGCCTTACTGATGCTTAGTAGTGTAGCTCCATATTCCTCCCCAATGTTGCATGTGTAATTCCCCCATAGATTCACGCATGTAGTCATTTTTTGCTAGATAGTTTTCTATTTTCAAGCATTCATGTATAAGCTTTCCTCTAGCTTTCCTCGTTACCTTGATCTGGATTCAATGAAAATCATCTTTTTATATATATATGTCTGTTATGAAATCACCATGAGCTTCCTTGCGATATCTTTCTTGTGATAATAAGTTGCCTATGCTCATTTTATTTTAGTTTTCCAACTAGCATGTCGGTGCCTGAAAACATCGAGGGTCTAACCATTATTGTGTTCTCTGTCAATGGCCATCATATAAGTAGGATCATGCATACTGAAACCCATACATTTACATTTTTCATTTACTTAATGCATGCACACGTGATTAAGGTTAATCATGCAAATGGAAAAACATTGATCCGTAGGTTAGAATTTTGTGTGAGATTTTAAACCAAGTAGAGGGAGCGAAATCGAAATCTTTTTTGCATTTCCATAACGCCACCTAGAGATGAACGACCAGGACTCAAAGTCTCGTTAATCCAAAAAAATTTTTGTTGACCGGATTTCACAACTATCCTGCAAACAACGACAAATGATTTCAAAACATGTGATCTACCGTCCGAACAGTGGTCTAGGTTAAATCTAGGGTACTCAAGAAATTGAGGTTCTTGGGTCCCTCCCTGATAGAAGGTCATTTTTGGTTGTTAAAAGTATGGTGATGACCTATATTCAATATAATCCTAGTGTGGGTAGGTGTTATAATCATCATACCATTCCTGATGGTAGATTGGGTTAGTTTGTTAATAAGAGGCTAGTGATCTATAATCAGTGTAGCTCTGGGAAGGATAATAATCAGGATCATGATGTCAGGGTTAGGTCTTGGACATTGAAGTCCAGAATCAAACCCCTAATCAAAGTTATCCCAACTAGGAGATGGGTAATCATAAGTCAAGTCAGGATAGTAATCATTTTGAGGATAAGTGGTGGTAGGAGGGTAGGATTGGAATTATGTGTATTGTGTGGAAGAATACATAATGAAGTAGGAGGGAAAATAGAACAGAGAAAGGTGCCCTACAACACAATCAACCAAATGTTGTGGTGGAAAATCTGTGCAAAAGGATTTGTGTTTGGAAAACTCGTCGTTGTAGCGTAATTTGCGAGAAAAATCCATCAATAGATAATGTTAACCGAAACTCAAAAGGAATTTTGGGTCAAACATAGGGAGGCGGATGTTTGATCAAAAACTGCATTTGATTTGTTGTCACAATGTAGATTAACTAGTTGAGTTGAATCTACACTAGCTATCTACTTAAAGAATAAAGAATAGAAGAGAGAGAGAATAATACAAATAAACAAAATAGCGAGAGAATGAACAGGTATTTCATAATCATCGAGTGATGTTCATTACAACTAATCATTACAACTACTCCTTATAATAGAAAGCAGGAAATCTATGCTAGAAAGAAATAAAAGAGAAGGTGGAGAGAAGTTATCCTTCTCGGTGGCTGCTAAAAGGACAAGCCGCATTGACGGAGCACCTAGACAAAGGTTGTGAGATGCGAGACAAAGGAGAACGATGACGAATGATGGAGGACAGGGTAGGGTGATGTCGCAGCGGGATCCGCTTCTCGAACAGCGGCGAGAAGACAACTACAGGTGCTCCACGAACAGGGATTAGAAGGTAGAAAAATTATATTTTAAACTCTAATGGAGCATCCTAAGTTTGGGACATGCTCTTAGAGCTTTGGAGGGTGTGAGAGAAGAGAGGAAGGGATGAAAACTTTGAGTGGTAAGGGTCACCTTTTATAGTTGTAAGGATTGAGGGTAATTAGGTCATTTTATGCTTTAAAACATTAATTTAGGGTCTTTAGTGACGGATTTAAGCGTCGCTAAAGACCACAAACAAGGGCTTAGTGTGCATGCACCCACCGCCTTCTCACATTCTACCTTCTTCAACACACGCCTAGAATCTCGTGAGATTGGATGGCTTAAATGCCTTGCTCCTCATGTGCATCCGTGTCAGATTGCACATGCATGGTGCATTCGCGATCTACATGATCTAGTGACTCCACATGGCCACTCCTGCCACAATTCATCTGTGATCCAATGGCCACAATCTGTGCATTCGATTGACATGCTTGCTCGCACCTCAATTTGAGGCACATGCTGTCTCGAATGCGTGACCTCCACATCACCTACAGGTGCGTGAGTAATGTGCCATCGGCCCGCATTGTCATGTAGAGGAAATGGCCATGAGCTCTCTCAGCCAATGGATCTTGATCAATGACTGAGATCAATCGATCAAATTTATGGACAGAGAGACAGTGGTGGGTCCTTGGGTCGGTTGGATGGCTGAGATGGTGCCACGTGGTGCCAGCTTGGCCATCCATCTTCTATGTCTTATAGATGGTGACACAGATATCAGATTGGATCGATTTCTATGTTGTTGGCCAGTGATTGTTGATTCAAACCCATCCGTGCAATCGGATTTGTCATCTGAAGTACGGATTTACACCATCTAGCCCCTTTAACTTATATCTTTCTCGAACTGCATTTGATGCTACGGAAGTCTGATTGGGGTGATCTTGGAGTCGTTGAGCTCCGATCATCGCCCTGATCAAATCTGTACGGTTGGATATTCAATCTGAGGTCCTTATTAAATGTTGCCCTATTACCTGACCATAAAAAGAAGAAATTAACCGGAAATTTATGCAACCTCTTCTAAATGCCTGATGATGCATATTATGCAATATTTATAATGTATGATGCAACTTTATGCCTAAGAACCAGCAAAAACAGATGGTTTATGTGATATACACCTGTTTACATCACACCCCCGTGCCTATCTTTTGCTAGTCCCTAGGAAAACTACATGCAAGTTATAAGAGAATTAGAACCAGATTTCTTGGGAAAAAGTTATTTTTCAACACTTAAGAATTTCAACTAAGACCTAATTTACAAAGACACAATAGTGGCCGGGTGTCTGCCAAAATGTAGACTGCCTCAAGCCCTTGCCTTACTCAAAACAAAAAAAGATTTCTTTTTTCTTTTTCCTTTTCTTCTTTTGTAATTTTTTTGGATTTTTGAGTTTAGTATTTCGGAGCAGCTTTCTACAACTATTCAACCTACCCAAGACTTGATAAGAACTCTAAGTTCTAAGCATCGTTTTGTGTGAAGTGTTAGATTCATTGATCAGCGATCAAATGGACTTCGGGTTTCTACGCCCCTAGGTGACCTTAAAGGAATTTCTACTTAAAGGTGTATCTATCCCACTGGTAGCTTTCTCCCTACTTTTAATTTTATAGGGTCAACACAAGGGTGAACCCAGTGTATGTCTCCTCGATTTATTCTACTTCTCTACTTCTTAAGCGTTAGGAATTAAACATGCATTTTTGTGAGCTGGGTTCTGGACAACCGACCAATGGGTTGTTACCCATGTTAACTTGACAACCATACTCGTAAGGTGTAGTGTGGCTGATGTTAACACGTTTATATCACATAACTCATCCATTTTTGAGCTTTCCTAGACATAGAGTTGCATCATATATTATAAATATTACATAACATGCATCATCTTGCATTTAGGTTAGGTTGTATAAAGTTATGTTAATTTACCCTTTTTATTGGTCAAGTAATAGGGCGACATTTAATAGAGGCCTTGGACTGAAGATCCAACCATATGGATTTGATCAAGGCGATGATAGAAGTTTAACGACTCCAAGATCGCCCCGATCGGACTTATGTAACATCAGGTGCAGTCCATGAAAGATCAGAAGTGAAGGGGCCAAGTTGGTGTAAATTAGCACTTCAGATGATAAATCCAACAGCATGGATGGATTTGGATCGACGATCGTAGGCCAACAGTGCAAAAATCGATTCAATCCAACATCCATGACACCACCTACAAGCATATGAAGATGGACGGCCAAGATGGCACCATGTGGCACCATCTTAGCCGTCCAAACTGGCCCAGCTAAATGGCGAGGGCCCGTCGTGCCCTCTCCCTTCTTGTATGCACAATCAAATCTGGGTTGTTTGCTCAAGGGGTGTACATGCTTAAAACTTAAGCGAGATAAAGTGGAAACCGCAGCACATTGATCGTAGACATGCTTGCGGAGCTGAAGGCGAAGGTTTAAGCCTCTTCGAGCATCAAATTGAGCGTGAGCATTGGTGTGGCTGATTTCGATCGTTGGATGAAGCGCGAGTGGCGTAGATGCGAGTGACGTGGCTGCACAAGATGCGAGAAGCGCAAACGCGCGATGAAATGCGCAGGAGGCACGATTTGTGAAGGTGCACGATCACGCATTTTGGGCCATCGATCCTTCATCTAATGGTGAAGAGTTGGCGCACGCATGCATTGAGGCATGATGAAGAGGAGCGGGCGCATGCATCTTAAGCTATTCGATCTTGCGATCGAACAACTGAGGATTTTAGATCGTGCGTGAGGCGTTAGGAATGCAGGAGAGGAGGAGACGGCTGGCGTGCTTGCACGTTTCCCATGTTTAGGCCTTTAGTGATGGATAAATCCAACACTAATGACCATAACATTAATGTTTTGATGATAAAAGACCTAATTGCCCCTCAAATCTTCACCTATAAAAGGCCCTACGACCCCCACACTTTCTTGATCCTTTCCTTTCTTCTCTCACCCCCTCCAAAGCTCTAAGAGCTTGTCCAAAACTCGAGATGCTCCTCTAGAGTTAAAAATAGAATTTTTCCATCACCTCCTTCGTGGAGCATTCTGTGGTGGTCCTCTTACCGCCATTCAGGAAGTGGATCCTGTTGCAACGTCGCCTTGCCCCATTCTCTATCGTTAGTCTTCGTTCTCCTTCATCTTGCATCTCACAACCTTCGTCCGGGCACTCTGTCGTTGCGGCTCGTCCTCCAAACAGCCGTCGAGGAGGATAACTTCTCTCCACCTTCTCTTTACTGCTTTGTATTGTAGATTTACTGCTTTCTAGTTGTATGATTTCCTGCTTTCTAGTGTAACAAGTTGGTGTAATAGACATGATATTCTAGTTATGAAATTCTTGTTCATTCTCTCTCTATTTTGTCTTTATTTGTAATATTCTCTCTCTTTCTTCTATTATTTATTCTTTAAGTAGATAGCTTGTTTACATTCAATTCGACAAGTTAATCTGCTTCGCGACAAATAAAATAAGCATGATTTTTAATCAAACATCTGCCTCCCTGTGTTTTACCTGGAATTCTTTTCGAGTTTCGGTTAAATTTATCTATTGAGGGTTTTTCTCACAAATCGCACTACAACGACGAGTTTTCAAAACTCAACTTCCGTTTGCACAGATTTTCCACTACAATAGTAGCTTATTTCTTTTTTTTCTTTTCTTTTTGGATATTTTTCTTTTTCTTTTCTTTCTTTTTTTTAAGTAGGTGACTTCCCTAATCTAAGATTTACCTAAGGGCAACAGGAAAAGAATGGTCATGTGGCTAGGCTCTGGACAACAGACCAATGGCTTGTTACCCAAGATAACTTGCCAGCCATACCACCCTAGAAGGTTCATTAGCTACCCAATTTCTGTAAAAGTCATCGAAAGGCAAGTTAGTGCAAATAGTGTGCAAATGCTTAGGCTTAAAGTTCCGTCAAATTAGAGGGAGGGTTGATAAGTCATGTACTTATCACCCTAACTTATTAACCAATTAACATTTGAATTTAGAATGGCGAGGACTTGAGAAACAAGTCAACATTTTAATGGACACCTGGCCTGACTAAACTCGAAGACCTGAAATGTCTAAGTGTTTAGGTTATATCGTACCATTCCTATGGTTGAGTAATTTCTATAGCCAAGTTCTCTTTTCCTAATTCACTTTATTTTTAGTTTTTTTTTTTAAATAAAGAGAAAATAAAAAGAATATACGGAGGTAACAAGATGATTCAGATAATGATATCCACCCCCCTATGCCTATCTAATGAAATGTCCTCATTGTATTAAAAAGATATAAAATAGAGTGGAGTTGAGAAGAAAACAACTGAATTTCGTGATTAACAGGTCATCTGCGAGATGAAAAAGAAACTGTATACATGCTGAATTTAGTGCCTTCAGCTAGGCACACTATGCAAAGAAGAAGAAATAAAGAATTCACAGGTACAAGTCAGAATCAAAATAAGAAAATCTAGCTTTGGACCTACCAGGAGAAGATGTCAACAGATGTGGACTAGATTGTGGTGCAGACCCATGCCTCATGGTCTAGTATATCTGAGATTTTGGATGAAAATTATCCAAAACCTAAGATCAGCATGCAAGCGGGGTCGAGCCAGTGATTTGTGTGGATGCAGCCCAAGTCCAAAAAGTTGAAGAATAGGGCAATAAAAAGATAATTAGTGAATTTTTGCTTGGGTTGGACATTCTCGGAATAGAAAATGTGATAAGGGTCCTCATAAAAGGTTGGTGGTTTCAAACAAATTGGAACCCTTAGTCTAGATCTTCGGCTTCCTCTGGAGTTAGCTTCCCATATCATCATTTCCAAATTCCTATCTTCCACGGTCATGATTTCAGATTCCAGGACCTCCTAGATGTTAATCACCCCATCTAAAATATCTGAGTTCAAGATTTGTTGCTAAATCAGAATTGACTTTGGTCTAGTGATCTCAAAATGAAAGTCATCATTATGCTCGAAGGGGTGTAATTGAGTAATAGGGCTATAAATTGAATCCTTCATGAAATCAGGATTTAAATCGACCATACGAGCCCCAACAGGATCAAGTTCCTCAAGTTTAGGGCCATCAAATGATTCATCGATTTCCTCAAGCCTTGTCGTCTCACTGAAATCGTATGCTGTAAACTCAGGTGAGACTTCGCATAATGATTCTTCACCTTCAAAATCAAAGAATTCTAAATCCACATTATTGCATGTCTCAAAATCATCAATCACTTTCTGATCCATGGAGACATATGTTTCCTCGCAGCCCAGCTTAGGGATCTCAGGTGAAGAATTCAATTCATCCTTATTTGATTGCTCAAGAACAACCTAGTCAACCCTGGTCTCATAAAACCTGTCCCCCCTATAGGTGCCTGAGTGGATTCTGACATCAGCTCGCTTGTCAGGGGTTCATCCAAGGAATCCTCTCAAGGTTGGACTAGATCAATCTCAAATCTCATCCTCAATTTTGATAACTTGCCAAGTAAAAACCCACTCAAGTCCTTATCCTCAACATCCTGGAGGCAATCCAGCAAATACTTGTTAAAATCGTCAATCATTTCAATAAGTGGCTACAATTCTTCAGGGAAAGATGTTGGATGAGCTTCTAAAGATTGTATGGTATTCCTTAAGTTATCGAACACCTTATCTTTGACTTGTTAACCTTAACCAAATGGTTTTGTTCAGGGTTCGGCAGGTTTGGATTCAGTGCAGGGGAGTCAACAAATTGAGGTTCTTCAAACCCTCTTTGATAATTGGTCGTTTTAGGTTGTCCATAAAGAGGTGGTGACCTATACATAGTGTAATCTGGGGAAGGGTAAGGATGAGTGTATCCTTTTTTATTGTAGATCGTATTAGGTTGTCCATATAAGGACAGTGATCTATAATCGATGTAGCTTTGAGAAGGATAAGAATCATGATCATGGTGTCCAACGTTAGACCCTGAACACGAAGGTCTGGAACTATATTCCTAATCAGGATTACCCCAACTAGAAGATGGATGAGAATAAGTCTGGTTGGAACAGTAATAATTTTGGGAATAAGTAGTGGTAGGCGAATAGGAGTGAAAGTGAGAATAGAATGTGGAAGGATCCATGATAGAACGGGAGGAAGAAAGGTGCCATGCAATACAAACAGCCAAACCTGTCTGTAAGTGGGCTAGCGTAAAGACCTATAGGCTCTCAGAACCCATCTTGAGAAGGAGAAACGATTTGATCTACTTCTCTCCGATCAATCCAATTAGTTAGAGGGAGGGGCTCGGGATAAGGTACTTCCCTTGGCTTTCGCCTCAGGTTCCATTGATACCCTAAACCACAATCGTTTGATTCTACTCCACTAGTTAGACATCAGATTGAATGATAGAAGTAGACTAATCAAAAATGATCTCGATCTGGGCTCCGAAGAGCGAGTCCCATCCATAAGGTCAACATCTACTTTGTTTTAATTAGGGTTATGTTTGAATGTGCTTTGGAATATGATGGACCCTTTTATCTGGGTTGTGCCCTTAATAATTGATTGATATATGTGTGTGTGCACATCTAGTGGTTTCCAAGCAAGATTATTTTTGGATGAAGTGAATTTTAGGGTTTAAATCTTGCTTACTAGCTTTTAGGATTCAACTTTAGGTATATTCAATCAAGTTCAGTGTTGAAGCTACAGTTACTACGCTATCATGTTTGGTTTTGAAAACCTGTCATTCTAGTTTGAAAGTGAAGAACTGGTGTTCAACAAATAAAATTTATATCGGAATAGAAATCCCAGGTCGAACTCATGGCGGTGGACATTTGATTTAAAAATACGCATTTGTTTCATTTGTCACGAAGAGGAATAGAAGATTGGAAACTATCTATTTACAATAAATAGAAGAGAGAGAGATAATATTATAAACAAAAGCAAAAGGGATGTAGAATAAACATAGACTTCATTATCAGAAATTATTCATTGCGCTACTCATTACGACTAGAAAGTGGAAAATGATTACACTAGAAAGCAGGAAAATTCTACTCTAGAAAGCAGTAAAAATAATGGGGAGAGAGATATCCTTCTCGACGATCGCTTGGAGGACAAGCCAGATGGGACGATGCTTGGAAGAAGGGGAATGGAGTAGCAAGAAGGAGGACAAAGCGTGAGGAACGGGAATGAAGTAGCACATCATCGTCATCGCAGGATTCGCTTTGGAAATGGGGGAGAAATTTTGACTTTATCTCTTGAGAAGCATCCCGGGTGTGGGGTAAGCTTCTCTTGAGCTTTGGAGAGGGAGAGAAGAGAAGGAAGGGATGAGAATTTCATATGGAGGGGGTCTCCCTTTATAGTTGCAATGAGTGAGGGCAATTTGATCTTTTTAAATTGAAAATCATTAATTCAGGACCTTTAGTGATGGATAAATCCGTCGGTAAAGGTCCGAGCGTGGGCGTAGTGGGGGAGGCGTGCGCGTCCGCTCATCTCCTCAAGGTGCAATGCTCTCCCATGATCTTGAAATCTAGATTGTTCGATCGTGAGAACTAATGGCTGAGATGCATCCTCACCATGCCTCCACAAGCATAATGCCCGCGTCACGCATGAGCGTACGATAGTGCGTGGGCACTATCGGGATTTTGCAACCACTCGATTGCGATCAAGCGGTCATTACGCCTGCTCATCCACGCCCCAGCAGCTGCTCCTTAAGGTTTGATCGAGCGCCTCATAGCCATTGGATGATCATCCCCAAGCATTTGTGTCGCGATTAAGATCTGTGCACACGTGCCCACAGCCATTGGATGATCATCCAACGACGCCGAAGCAGCGAGCAGATTGAAGAGGAGAAGGAGTGACGGGTGTAGCGATCGGTTGGGTGGCTGAGATGGCACCACGTGGCACCATCTTGTCCGTCCATCTTCTGGATGATGTAGATGGTGCCACGGTTGTCGGATTGAGTCAATTTTTGCATCATTAGGCTGCGATCGTCGACCGAATCGGTCCGTGCGAACGGATTTGTCATCTGAAGTGCTGATTCACACCATCTTGACCCTTGATGTTCTAGGGTCCCTCAATCTCTATTTGATATTACAGATGTCTCATTAGGGCGATCATGGAGTCGTTGAACTCCAATCGTTGCCCTGATCAAATCTGTAGGGTTGGATCTTCGATCCAAGGCCCTGATAAAAATTTGCCATGTCCTTGAACATAAAAAGAGACAATTAACCTCCATTTTTTTCAAACTAATCTAAATGCAAGATGATGCATGCTATGTAATATTTATAGTATGTAATGCAATTCTATGCTTAAGAACATGCATAAATAGATATCTTATGTAATATAAACATGTTTGCATCATTTTGTTGGCACACCAGGTTTTGAAAGCACAGGTGAGGATGTCTTCCGTTAAAACTGAAAAGAATGTGGAGTGCCTGGTTAATCCTAAAAGTTGAACCTATTTGGCAGCTACTTTATGAGTTGCTTTTAGTTGAGGTGGTGCAGGCCAAACAACTCAAAAAATTGGACTGATGCACCACTTAATTAGGCATACAAACGATTACCTAATCTAATTTCTACTTAATTATGTGTTGATGAGTGTACCGGTCCCAAAGATCGGGTTATCGATTGAGTATGAAGAATCAGAAGAGGTTGTGTACCTCTGTGAGATTTTTAAGATTTTTCTTTTATAAGTGGAGGGTGAGGTAGGTGGAAGTGTCAAACAAACAATCAAAAGAAAACCTAGGGTTTATGTAAGCTCCTAGGTTAACTAGTGTTTGTGTTATTAGGTGGTGGAATGAAATATAATGGGTGGGGAGGTGGGGTTACTTACAGACCATTCAACAGCAGTTTACTTCAATCTACCACTTTTTCCCACCTTATGAGAGTACCTGGAATCACAATAGGAAATGAGAGAACTGAGGTAAACAATCAGTAAGTCGGAAAATCCAAAAATCAAAGAGCGTCGCCTCCCCGACAATGTTGCCAAAATGTTGTGACAGAAAATCTACGCAAAAGGATTTGAGTTTGGAAAACCCATTGTTGTGGAATAATTTGCTAGGAAAAATCGTCAACAGATAATTTTAACTGAAACTCAAAAGGAATTCCAGGTCGAACACATGAAGGCAAACATTTGATCAAAAAGAACATTTGATTTGTTGTCACGAAGTAGATTAACTAGTTGAATTGAATCTACACTAGCTATCTACTTAAAGAATAAACAATAGAAGAGAGAGAATAATACAAATAAAGATAAAATAGAGAGAGAATGAACAAGTATTTCATAATCATCGAGTGATGTTCATTACAACTAATCATTACAACTATTCATTATAGTAGAAAGCAGGAAATCTATGCTAGAAAGCAATAAAAGAGAAGGTGGAGAGAAGTTATCCTCCTTGACGGCTGCTTGGAGGACGAGCTATGTTAACGGAGCACTTGGACAAAGGTGGTGAGATGCATGATGAAGGAGAATGACGTCAGACGATGGAGGACGGTGTACGGCAACATCATAGTGGGATCTACTTCTCGAACGTCCATGAGAAGACAATCGCAAGTGCTCTACGAATGGGGATGAGAAGGTCGAATATTTCTATTTTAAATTCTAATGGAGCATTCTGGGTTTGGGACAAGCTCTTAGAGCTCTGGTGGGGGTGTGAGAAGAGAGGAAGGGATCAGAAATTCGAGCAGTAGGGTTCTCCTTTTATAGTTGTAGGGATTAAGGGCAATTAGCTTATTTTATACTTTAAAACATTAACTTAGGGTCTTTAGTGACAAATTTAAGCATCACTAAAGACCCCAAATGTGGGCTTAGTGCACATGCACCCATCGCCTTCTCGTGTTCTGCCTTCTTCAACATGCACCCATGATCTTGCGATCTCAGCCGTTCGTTCGTGAGATCAAATGGCTAAAACGCATCGTGCCACATCACCTGCCTACGTCAAATCGCACATGCATGGCATGTCCAATGGCGCATTCATGATCCGTACAATATAGTAATGCCACGTGGCCACTCCTACCACCGTTCATCCTTCATCCAATGGCCGTAATTGGCCCGTGCCCTCTCATGCCTTCAATATGAGGCACATGCAGTCTTAAACACGCGACCACCGCAACATCCACAGGCACGTGACCAATGCACAATCGGCTCGGATTGTCGCGCAGAGGAAATGTCCACAAGCACTCTCAGCCATTGGATCTTGACCCAACGACTAAGAACAATCAATCGGATTTGAGGAGAGATAGGCAATGGTGGGTCCTTAGGTCGATTGGGCGGCTGAGATGGCACCACGTGGAGCCATCTTGGCCGTCCATCTTCTATGTTTTGTATTTGGTGCCACAGATGTCAAATTGGATCGATTTTTGCATCGTTGGTCTACGATCAGTGATCTGAACTCATCCATGTGGTCGGATTTGTCATCTAAAGTACGGATTTACTCCACCTGGCCCCTTTATCTGGCATCTTTCTTGGACTGCATTTGGTGATACGAAAGTCCGATCAGGGTGATCTTAGAGTCCTTGAACTCTGATCGTCACCCTGATCAAATCCATATGGTTGGATCTTCAATCCAAGGCCCCGATTAAATGTCACCCTGTTACCTGACCATAAAACGGAGAAATTAACCTAAAATTTATACAACCAAATCTAAATGCATGATGATGCAAGTTATGCAATATTTACAATGTATGATGCAACTTTACACCTAAGAACCAGCAAAAATAAACGGTTTATGTGATATAAACCTTTTTACATCACCAAACCTATCCTTAGGTGGATAGCCTAAAGAACTATAGACTACTAGAACCCATCTTGAGATGATAGAAATGATTTCATCTACTTCTATCCGATCAATCTAACCAGTTAGACAGAGGGGTTGGGGAGAAGGTTCTTCCTTTGTCTTGCACCTCTGGTTCCTTTGATACCCCCCCAACTACGGTCATTTGATGCTGCTCCCCTAGCTACACATCAAATGGACCAGTAGAAGCTGATTAATCGAAAAAAATCTCTATTGGTGTCCCAAAGGGCGAGTTAATCATTAAGGCCAACGTCTACTCAATTTTAATTAGGCTTAAGATGATTGTTCTCTTGGAATGTGATGGCCCCTTTAGATGGGTTGTGCCCTTAATGATCAGTTTAAAAATATATGTGCACAACCTGGGTTCTCAAACAAGGTTTTGATGATGTGTCTTTTAGGGTTTAACCTTGTTTAATAGCTTTTAGGGTTTAATCCTTAGGTGTATTCAATCAAGTTTAGGAGAACACACCAAGTTTTGAAGTCACAAGTGACGGTATATTCCTTTAAATCTAAAAAGTAATTTGGAGTGCCTGGTTCAACCCTAAAAATCAACCCTATGGGGCAAACCACTGGTGAATCACTCTTAATTTGAGTGGTGTGTTCCAAACAGTTCAAGCAATTGGCCTATTGCACCACTTGATTAAGGCACACAAAAATGTTTAACCTAATCAAATTTCTACTTACTTATTTGTGTGTTAAGTTAAGGTGTACCAGATCCGCAGGTCAGATTCCGATTAAGTGGTAGATTCAGTGTAGAGTGGTACGCCTTCGGTCAAGAGTTGTGGGTTTTTAATGTTTGTAACTTTCAATGAATCCCACAATCAGCTAGTTTTTATTTTATTTTTTAATTTATGCAAGTGGGTAAGGTGAGTGGAGTGACAATCAAACAACCAAGATCTTACCTATGGTTTATGCAAGCACCTAACTTGATTTAGGTTTGAGTTATTAGTGTGGCGAAATAAAATCTAGGTTTGGGGGTGGTTGGGATACACTTACATAACCTACAAACTGCACTTTACTCCAATCTATTCCACTTTGGCTCGCCTTGGAAGGGTACGTGTAATCATAAAAATAAAGGAGCAAAGTGAGGTAAAAAGTTAAGGAAGAAACATGGTAAAAACCAAATAGCATTGCCTCCCTAGCAACGGTGCGAAAATGGTGATCGTGTATTTCATGATGTAAAAATCTAGGTTTTGGAGAACCCATCATCATAGTCTCAAAAATCGCTACAAAATAAAATTTATATCGAAACTCTAAGAGAGTCCTAGGTCGAACACAGGAAGGCGAACGTTTGGTTTGAAATCCACGCTTAGATTTTATTTATTTTTATTCTTTTTGTCTTTTAGATGTTTTTTAGTATTTTAATAGGGCAAGAGATCATATTGATGAAATCAACAAATCTACTTGCAAATTAAGGCAAAGAGAGAAAGAAAGAGAGAGAAAATCAATGTATATCTCAAATAGTTTGCTACAACTACAGAAAAGAAAGCAGAAAACTACACTAGAAAGCAATAAAAGATAGATAGAGGTGGGAAGACACCCCATCGACCGTCGCTTGGAAGACGACTCGCTCTGACATCATTTGTAGAAAGGTGACGAGGAGAGAGACGAATATGGACAGAGCTGGAAGATGGAGGGCAGGGTTGGATGGCATCGTGGCAAGGATCTTCTTCTCGAAGGTGGTGAGAGGATGGCTAAGGGATGCTCCATGAATGGGGGTGAGAGGTAAGAAAAATGTTCAATTTCTACTCTAGAGGAGCATCCTGGGCTTGGGACAAGCTCTCTAGAGCATTGAAAGTGGTGAGGGAGAGAAAGGAAGAGATGAAGAAGAATGGAAGGGGTAGGGGTCCTTTTATAGTGGATGAGAGAAGATAATATGTTCATGGGACATTTCTTGACATCTAAAGACATCGCTGAAGATCTAGCCTAAACATCACTGAAGCTCACGCACACCACTGTTAGCATTCAAGCACGCATCCACTGCATAGCTGATGAGGTGTGGTTACAGGAGAGCTATCAGATCGAGATCGTGCGGTTGAGGATGCATGGAGATCGTGCGCTTGTGCCTTATATGTTGAGAGTGGGCACAATGGGTTTTGAACCTGTGCCCTCTCTTTTAGAGCATTGCACATCACCAATGCACTATCACCTTGGATTGTCACAAAGACGAACTGAAGCACGATTGCTCACAGCCGTTGAATGGAAATCCAATAGCCGTGAGCTCTTGAAGAGTGTATGCTATTGGGAGAAAGGCGACATGTCTTCACCAAAGCGATTGGATGGACATCCAACGGCCTAGATCTTATGAGGGGAGGTGCCTTTGAAGAGGGGCAGCTGTTGAGGGTGGATTTGGGCAGCTAGGATGGTGCCATTGTGGCCGTCATCTTCTTTACTTTGTAAATGACACCACGAATGTCGGATTGGGTCAATTTTCACACCGTTGGGCTGTGATTGTCAATCTGGATCCATCTGTGCAGTTGGATTTGTCATTTGAAGCTCCAAATTGCATCACCAAGCCCCTTGGCTATTCATCTTCCTCATTCTACATAAGATGCTATGGAACTCTGATTAAGGCAATTTGGGAGTGATCGAATTTTTATGCGGTTTGTAAAATTAAGGTTTTATTGTTGTAATGCACAAAAATTGAGTCACTTTTAAATTTATAAAACCCAGTTACGGAAGTATCTAAGGTCATTCAAGGAGGTCAAATGTTTACAAAATATCTCTCTTACTTGGAAATGGAAATCAACGTTCTTTTTGATCTTTTCAAATTTATAAATTTTATAGTTTTGAAATGACAGGAAGCATGCAAATTGTTGATAGCGAGAAAATAGCCTACACCTAATTCACTACACTACTACTAAGGTGACAAGTAGAGCCTCTCCCTAAGCTCAGCCTAGGAATGTGGAGGCCAAAAGTAATTAGGGAGAGGGAATGAAAAAAAAATGCTAGACAAAAATTCTAAAAGACTATGCAACGAAAAGATAACTGAAGGCAACTTGAATTGATGGAAATTGTTTACACAAAATCTATAGAGAAATGCTTCTACTCTACTTGAGAATACAGGAAAAGAAAAACACAAATCCTCTGTATAAAATGGTGAAAAGGAGGGGGCTTCTTCCTCCAAGCCGAGTAGCTCTTTGACTTGAAAAGAGGACTCCTTCTCCTTCCTTAAAAGGCTCCTCCCAAAAGGTGTCCTCCAAGATAGTTGCAAGAATAAGGGGGGGCATGCACTTGCTTCAACCAAGGATGGATGTCCACCATAGAAACTCCTCCTTTGCTTGGTCATCCTCCTAGTGATGGATTGCTCCTCCTCCTAGGTGTGGCATAAGGTGAAGGAATGGGAAGAAGAAGGCACCAAGGGGGTGGGTGATGTGCCCCCTTAATCTTCTTCTCTCTTCCTTCTCCTTGGCCATGGGCTATGGATGGAATTAGAGTGGAAAATATACCATGGGAGGATGATGAAAATGGTGGTGGTTAAGGGTCTTTTTATAGAATACGAAGGGGGTATAGGTGGCTCTTGGAATGGATGGATAGGATGGGATTTGGGATGGCGGTTAAGGATCCCATGGTCGAGATCATTTGGTGCCTACTTAAGAGACTTGTAGGGGGTAGTTATGGTGGTGTTGGTAGCTCTTGGTGGTGGAGAGACACCATCAAATTAGTTCCAACTTGAAATTTCCATAAGGAGGTCCTAGGTGGATGGTGGAGATGATTTTAAGGAGTGGTGTATGGTGGAGATGAAGGGAATTTTGGAGGGAAAAGTTGGCACCAAAGTGTGGGTGGTTATGGGTGTTTTTCAAGCCAACTTTTGGTGCCCTTTGGTGGTGGTTGAGGGGTGAATAGTTGGCTATGTTGGCACCAACTTAGGGGTGGACTAGGTAGAGCTTAGGTGGACTTAGGTTGGGTTACTTGGTGGGGCAAGTTAGGTAGGGTTTTAGGGTGGTGGATGGCTAAGGGAGCTGGAGCATAGCTAAGCTAAGCTAGCTAAGTGAGCTTAGCTAGTAATAGAGTAGAGGAAGTGGCAATTTGAGCTATGGTTTGAGGGGTGGAACTGGACAGAAGAAGTCTGGAGCTGAACTAAAGCTGGCAGTTGTTGAAGAGGGTGGCATGGAGCTACTTTAACTGGCTTATCTTGCTAATTCTTTGCTAGCTGCTAAGCCAAGCTAAAGCAAGCTGGCTTCTGCTGAAATGAGCTGTGGTGAGCTGGATCTGATGCTCCTGAGATTACCTAGCTAGTTAAGGTAGCTAAGGTAGCTTAGATCAACAAAGTTGAGCTAAGCTGAGTGCCCAGGAGCTGGACTTGAGCTTCCTGAGCTAAGATGAAGTCATCTTCTACTAATTGGAGTTGAGTTGATTTGGATGTAGTTGGTCCTGAGATGAGGTGAACTCCAGTCAACTTAGCTAAGCTAGCTAGAGCTCCCAGTGAACTAATGGGTGCTGTGATGAGCTAGACTCAGCTAAGTTGAGCTGGATCTGAGCTGACTTGAGCTAAGGTGAGTTGAGATGAGCTCTCTTGAGCTGCCATTCAGCTGAGATGAGTCGAATGGAGCTAAGATGAGCTAACCCTAGTTCGAGTGAGTTGTATTCTAGCTATGGTGAGTTGGATAAAGTTGAGTTCTAGCTGGTTTAGGCTTCTCCTTCACCAATCGCCTTCCTTAGTGCTAGTGTTCTAGGGATCTGACAATTAATTTATCCCTAACACTCACAAAAACACATCAAAAACAAAATAAAAAATGTAATGGATGCGTAACCCAATTGATGCCTAAATGCAACCCAAAATCCCATTTGTGGAGCAAAATCGTAAGAGCTAGGTTTGTTTTAATGCATACAAATGATAATAAATTGGTGTTTATCAGGGAGGTGTTACACTTCAATCATCTTCCTAATCATATCTATATGGCTGGATAGTAAATCAAAGGCCCTGAAATAAATCTCCTTCTATCCTGGCCATAAAAGGACACGAATTAACATAAATATTATATAAACTATTCTAAATGCAGAATGATGCATACTGTGCAATATTTATAGTATGGAATGTATATCTAAGCCTAGGAACATGAATATATATGATTTTTTCCTAAATAAATGTGCCTACATCAATAGACTAGCACATCTTCTATTGCCATTCCTCAGAACTCCACCCCTCATTTAGGGGCTTGGGTTTTGGGGATAACAACCTTCGGTGTTACAAGAACTTCACCAATGTCATTATGTCGTAGTATATTGAGCAAGAGAAGTAACATATTTTATAATTTATATTGGTTGAGTCTAGGTCATTCATTAGGAGACTTATTTTGCTTAATTCACCAATTATTCTTTTAATTATTCTTTATTCACTTAATTAAGTTTTCTAGAATTAATAATACTAAGTTCTATTTACTAATAAGTTATACTTAGTACTTAGTTTATAGTATATAAATAACAATATATAAATAACTTAAGCCTATACTACTTAATTTATCTTAGCTACTATACAAATATTATTTACTGTACATAACTAAATATTAATAATTTACTTTATTAATACTAACTGAAAATTAACTACTTAGCTTAACCATGTAAGATTATAAATAATTATTTACAGGTAATTAAGTTAATTCAATTTAACTTCGTTGCTTATAAACGTAAAAATTACTTAACCTAACTACTTAACTAAGCTATATAATTAATTACTTAATTAATTTTCTTAATTACATTGTATAAACATGTAGCTTAATTAGAGTACTTAAGTTATATAATTAGATTAATCACTTATTTAGCACACTTTAGGTACATGAATTAATTGCAAGAAAAGAAAAAATATATTATGGCAACTAATTCCATTAGAATAAGAATCATGCATTGCAAAAACTAAAATGATGAATCATTTATTACAAAATAAAAAATGATAAAAGGTTGTTTTAGAACAACTAAAAGAAACTCTTAATTTCTCAATTAATCACAACAAAGGTTCTACACAAATCAGCATCTTTCAATTCACTCTAAGTGTTAACACTTGTCTTTAAACTTAGATATTTCCTTATCATAGCACAAACATGCACATTTCCTTTGCACTGAAAAGATGGCTTGGCACCACGAACTGAATCAACAACCATAAGGCAGGATTGATAGTTACATTAGTGCCATGTGTCAACATCACACTGCATCATTGCCCGCAGGCCACTCTCCCAGAGCCATCGGATCAAAATGTGTGTATAGCATGCTCAAGAGGGTTCATTAGTCGCATACGCCTCCACTGGCTCGGAGGATCACAGGAGGCGTAAACATGTGTTTACTTTTATCCGCTAAGAAATTTCCAACTTTTACCAAGGTGGGACTATATCAACCCCTCCTCCAATGCACGCTAAAGCTGCATCATCTTCATAGTAGCAACTCACATCTTCTCAATTCAACCACTATCTTCCTCAACTGAACTCTAAATCAGCTTCAATGACTTAACCATGAGTCCATTCATCATCTAGAATCTTCAATAGCTTGATTCAACACCTTGGATCAACTGAAGGTACTAGCCGCTCAACATGTCAATTTTGTACCCGAACAATCATATCTTGCCAGTTGTAGGGTTACCTCGACTGGCTTAAGTTCATCTAATTGAAATTCTTCAAAAACTATGGTGGGGATAACATTGATGGATGCACCTAGTTCTAAAATGGTGCGATCAAATGTGGAGTCATTTATGACAACTAATATGAGTGGAGCGCCTGAAACCTTTCTTTTGTGAGGCAGCTTGCCCTGGATAACAGAGCTTACTGTCTCAAAGTGGACTACATTTCCTAGATTTTTAGATTGCCTTTTTGGTGTACAAATTTCTTTCAAAAATTTTGCATAGGCAGGGATATATTTAATCTCATTTACAAAAGGGATATTTATTTCAACGCGGATGAAAAGTTCATGTAATTCTTGTTTAGACAGCTTGACTTTTCTTGTTCCTTTTTCTTTGAGTTCATTGCTTGCGAAAAAGTTTTCATGTTTTTGCTTTCTTCTTTATACTGAGAGGGAGTGGAAGTTTGAAAAATTTACTCTTGATCTGGTTCATTTCCGTGTGAAGATCCTGCATTTTGTGTAGTTTTGCCACTTCAGAAAGTTACTACATTTGCAGAGTGATTATTACGAGGTGGGAAATGTTGATTTTATTGTGGGTTTTGAAAATTGGATGGAAATTGAGGTGAGGGGTTTATTGGTTGTTGTCTCTGATTATTTCCATCTTCAAATTGGTTTCATTGATTATGGAGATTTGGGATATGTTGGGAAGGGAAATTTCCCATGGGCCTTTCATCGGACGTTATTGTAAATTGACATTGCAAATTAGAAACTACATGGGTATCGTCATTCATTTGTCGTTGCAATCCCTGTAGGGTTTTCATCAATTGTTTGTTGATATTAGCCTCCGAAGGTTGGGTTTGCCCAAAATTTCCAAATTGATTTTGAAATTGTGGAACTTGGTTTGTATTTTTATAGGATGAAATAGGATTATTGATAAACACACAAGGATTCAAGATAAATTGCTTATTTATGATAGTTCCTAGTCTTAGCATTGCATATCATGATATAAATATTGCATAAACGTCCACTGCATTGCACCTAGGATAGTTGTAAATTATGTACATTAATTCCGTCATTTTACATGGCTAAGAGGTAGTGAGACATCTTTATGGGCCTCAGAAGAAGAATCCAACTGTACAGATGGATTTAGAGCAACAATCGCAGTCCGTCAACATAAGAATCGCCCAGATCTAAGCTCTATAGCAACCTCCGCAAGAAGAAGATGGATGGCCCATATGGCGCCACGTGGCACCATCCAAGCCACCCCACCTGAGCCAAGGAGCCTCCAAGCCCACCACAAGATCAGATACCAGCCGCTAGATCTCAATCCAACGGTTGAGATGTGTGCTCCACGGCTGTAGCAGCACCTCATCAAGTGAGGAGTCACCACAACAGTTGGATCTCCATCCAACAGTTGTGGGTGCGGGAGCTTAATTCAAAAATGACACACAAGAGGACCCTCAGCACAGTGGTCTGCACCTCCACTCTCAACGTGTGGCCGTGCATTCGAGACCCTGCGGGTGGATTTTATCCGCTGAAGCGAAGGCTGGAGGAATGGAGTCATTGATGGAAGATCAGGCAATGAAGGAAGCAGCTACGTGTATGCACCAAATGTTGGAAACTTGTTCCACATCTTGTTTTGGTGTTAACAAAATTATTATGAATTAATGTTTGCATTAAGTGTTTTTCATATTTAGGTGAAAAAGCAAGGCAAACAGGAGGTGATGGAGGCATGATGATGAGAAAGAGAAGATGATGACAAGGACGAGGCAAGATGACAAGGATGAGTAGAAGTGAAGAAGTTCATCTTCGATCTTTAGTTTTTTAGTTTAGACTTTTTACTTATACAATGTATGCCTCTTAACAAAGAATTTAACCTAGATCATAAAAATCAATTAGAGATAAATTAGGATTTATATGGCATTCATTTTCAAAGTACGTAATCGATTAAATCACTTAAAAAAGGTACTTATTTACCCACAAGTACCGGTACTAAAGTTTAGTACCGGTACATGTGAGTTACTGGTTTAGGTTTTGTTAAGAGAAAACCTATACCCTGCAAGTACTGGTACACACAATACTGGAGGTAACGAGTACCGGTACTAATGATCAATACCAGTACAAGTGTGTTACAGATTTGTGTTAAGAGTTTGAAACCCAAATCCGGAAGCAACGAGTACCAGTACAGGTACTTTAGTATCGGTACCAGGTAGCCAATGGCTCAAAACTAAACGGCTAGAAAATTAATTCCAATATTGTGAACGTTGGGAATTAATTCCCAACATCTAGTAGACGAGTATCCTAGGTCCAAAACTCTATAAAATGACCCTAGGACTCTTTGTTTGCATACAAGAGATACAGGAAATAGAGAAGAAAAATTCAAGAGCTATATTACATTTTTCCATCACATATTCAAGAGAAGGAATAGTTTGCTGCTCTCAATCTCTCTATGCTTTTGCAAACACTTCAACGACGTGTTTTTGTCACGCATCTACAAAGCAATTCACGCTCATTCTAGGCTCTCAAATTGGTATCATCTTTTAATTATTGTTGAAGAGGCTTAGGTTCTAGTTGTAAGATTCCTTTTGTCTTACAGCTGTACTTCTTTTGTATTTAGCTTATTGCTCATTGAGTTGTAACAAGCCCATTATTGTACTTGTGTTGAGGTAACTCGTTAATTACCTCGGTTAGTAAATTGATTCTCTCAGGGTTGAGAGAATTGGGTTAAAAATACTAAGCTGGGAGGCATAAGTAGTGGAGTACCCAAGGGAGGGGAACCACTATATATCTTGTGCCAATTTCTGTGATTGTATTTTGTGCAAATCTTTTCGTTATTACTGACATTGTGCTTAAATATTTGTGTGCACATAGATAGCCATATATTACATATCTTCAACTCCTTCATAAGTTGGTATCAGAGTGGGTAGCGAGAAGTAAAAACTCTTGCTCGCAATGGCATCCACATCAATGGCCACGGAAGGACAATCGTCGACCCATCCTCCCTATTTTGATGGGACGGACTATGGGCATTGGAAGAGGAGGATGCATGTCTTTCTCAAAGCAATGGATGAGGAGGCTTGGACCCTCATTCAAGAGAGGTACATGGATCCGTAGCCGCAAAAAGGAGTGGCATGGATGGCGGATCAAAAGAAGAAAATTGTCGGCAATGCAAAGGCGATGAACGCATTCTATTGTGCATTATCAAGGGAAGAGTTCAACCAGATCTCCGCATGCGAGTCCACCTACCAGATTTGGAACATTTTGCAAATCACCAATGAAGATACGAGTAAGGTTGAAGAAACAGAAGTTGCACATCTTTGCTTAATGGCAAACAACGACAACTAGGAAAATGAGGTAGATTCTGAAGTCACATTTAATGAATTAGTACAAGTATATGAAGATTTATATAATAAGGCTACGATGATTAAAAAGGAAAATAAGGTTTTTCATGATAGTTATAGAACTCTAAAAATAGAGAAATCTTGTTTAGAAATAGAATTAGATATGTCCAAAGAAACTAAT
Organism: Thalassia testudinum; assembly: GCA_037157565.1. Classification (NCBI taxonomy): domain Eukaryota; kingdom Viridiplantae; phylum Streptophyta; class Magnoliopsida; order Alismatales; family Hydrocharitaceae; genus Thalassia; species Thalassia testudinum. The sequence continues at coordinate 20,967,782 of JAZHRO010000063.1, forward strand.
AATCGATTACATGCAAAAATAGTAGAATTAGAAGATATTTATGAACACTTTGAGGACAGTTTGAATAATTTAAAAACAACAACTAGGCTGAATACAAAATTTTGTAATAATTTAAAATCCAAGTTCAATAATAAGAACACACAAAAAAAATCACATGCAGCTAGACATGCTTGGATTTATCAAAAGGTCAAGAATCATAAGAATAATAGATCTAACACTAAAGTGACCTATAAACCTAAGGATTTGAAAGGTACTAACCATCAAGGATGCAAAAGAAAATGGGTACCTAGAAAAAATATTTATTTTACAGGAATAGATCAAAGAGATCAGTGGGTGTTCAAGCCACACAACGGAACATTTCAACCTTTCTTTAGGTTGAATGAAGACCAAGAACGATGGCCGAACGAAGCCTGGTAACCACATTCTTCATTTTATTATTGGTAAACTTTATGATATGATATTGCTTCATTTTTTTTGCGATTGACAAAAAGGGGGAGAAAGATAAAGGGCAAAAGGTAATATTTTTAGGGGGAGCTTATATTGAGGGGGAGGATTAAAATGAAAATTTTTCCTTCATATAACAATGTTAAATTTCTTAATTATCTATTTGCAAGATAGTTTTGTCAACACCAAAAAGGAGATTGTTGGAACCTTGTTCCACATCTTGTTTTGGTGTTAACAAAATTATTATGAATTAATGTTTGCATTACGTGTTTTTCAGATTTAGGTAAAGAAGCAAGGCAAACAGGAAGTAATGGAGGCATGAAGATGAGAAAGAGAAGATGATGACAAGGAGGAGGCAAGATGACAAGGATGTGTCAAAGCGAAGAAGATCATCTTTGATCATTAGTTTTTTAGTTTAGACTTTTTATTTATAGAATGTATGCCTCTTAACAAAGAATTTAACTTTGATCATAAAAATCAATTAGAGATGATTAGGATTTATATCGCATATGTTTTCAAAGTACATAATGGATTAAATCACTTAATAAAGGTATTTGTTAACCCACAAGTACCGGTACTAAAGTTTAGTACCGGTACATGTGATTTACAGGTTTAGGTTTTGTCAAGAAACAAACCTGTACCCTGCAAGTACTAGTACTCATGATTAGTACTAGTACTGGAGGTAACGAGTATCGGTACTAATGATCTGTACCAGTACAAGTGGGTTATAGATTTGTGTTAAGAGTTTGGAACCCAAATCTAGAAGTAGCGAGTACCATACAGGTACTTTAGTACCGGTACCAGGTAGCTGGTGGCTCAAAACTAAATGGTTAGAAAATTAATTCCAACATTGTGAATGTTAGGAATTAGTTCCCAACGTCTAGTAGATGAGTATCCTAGGTCTTAAACTATATAAAATGACCCAAGGACTCTTTGTTTGCATACAAGAGATACAAGAAATAGAGAAGAAAAATTCTAGAGCTATATTACATTTTTCCACCACATATTCAAGAGATGGAATAGTTTGATACTCTCAATCTCTCTACACTTTTGCAAACACTTCAACGACGTGTTTTTCTCACCCATCTATGAAGCAATCACACTCATTCTAGGCACTCAAATTGGTATCATCTTTTAATTATTGTTGAAGAGGCTTAGGTTCTAGTTGTAAGATTCCTTTTGCCTTACACCTGTACTTCTTTTGTATTTGAGCTTGTTGCTCGTTTGGTTGTAACAAACCCATTATTGTACTTGGGTTGAGGTAACCAGTTTATTACCTCGATTAGTAAATTGATTCTTTTGAGGTTGAGAGAATCGGGTTAAAAATCCTAAGCTGGGAGGCATAAGAAGTGGAGTATCTAAGGGAGGGGGGCCACTATATATCTTGTGCCAATTTCTATGATTTTATTTTGGGCAAATCTCTTTGTTATTACTAACATTGCGCTTAAGTATTTGTGTGTGCATAGATAGCCATTTATTAGATATCTTTAGATCCTCTATCACCAAAGAGTGCGGATGCGGCATGCGGCCATCGATGCACATCAAGAACATGCGATTTGACGTGTGTGGCATCCGACGGCTGAGGGCAAGGTGCGTGATTCAAACTTGGCGAACGGGCGTGATCTTCTCTTGACCGTTCGATCCTTCATCGATGGCATGGATGCATCCACGCTTGCATGCGGGATGATAGCTGCGGGCGAGGGTGGTCTGTATGGGCTTTACAATGACAGAAGGGTGGGCCTTTATTGACGGTTATAGCTGTCACTAAATGGCCTGAGCAGTGCATGCGCCAGCCCAAGCAACGAAGTGGCGTGGATCTTTAATGACAGCTCGAGCGGCCTTTAGTAACGCTTAGCTGTCACTGAATGCTTGTGAATGGGGCTCTTTCCTTCCCTCCACTATATAAGCACCCCTACACCACCCATTCCTCTTCATCTCTACCTACTCTACTCCCACCTACTCCCAAGCTCTAGCAAGCCTACGAATGCTCCATTAGAGCTGGTTCTCAAGATCCCAAGGCTCCTATTAGTGTAGCAAACATCTACCTCACAAAATATTCGTCCATCTTCCCATCCCCATTCATAGGTCACCTTGGAGCCATCCTCCCACCTCCATTCTGGTTGCAGATCATCTCCGTCTTCATACCTCCATTTCGAAGCCACGCCGAAGCTTTCCTCGACCCAACATCCTCCTATATCTCACCTCCATTGTCTTGCTCCTTACCTTTTTTTCTGAGCTTCCGCCAGGTGCCGTTGTCTCATCGAACAGTCGATTCGGGAGATTTCCTCTCACCCCCTCTCTTTTTACACTTTCATAGTTGATTATAATAGACATTGAAGTGATATCTATACCATTTTCCTTCCATCTCTATCTTGTGTTTCGTTTGTTTGTTTTCTTCTTACAAAAATACAAAAAAAAAAAACAAAACCCTAAAATACGAAAAATAAATAAGTCGAAGTGCGATTTTCAATTAAAGTAAACGTTGCTTCCCTGTGTTGAACCTAGGACTCCCTTGGAGTTTCAGTATAAATTTTATCTGATTGACATGTTTAGCAACTTCGACGACGAGTTACTTGTAACCCTGATTTTAACACACGAAACATGTGCAACCACTTTGGCATCATTGCCAGGGAGGCAACGAAATTTACTTTATTAGTTTCTACGCTTCTGTGCATTTACAAAACACTAGCCCCACTTATCTCTGATCTATTGCCTTGAAGGTACCATAGCATGGAGGTCCAAGTGCAGTAGACTGGAGTAAAGTGTGAGTAGATTGTTTTGTAAGTGTCCCTTACACCACCCCCACCTCAGTTTTCATTCCACAACCTAATAAATCAAACCGAAATAAACTTAGGTGGGTGTTTGTTTGCCACCTCCACTCATCTCACCCCTAAGCTACACACTTTACACTTATGGGATTTTTTGAAAGCTACACACTTAACACCAAAAAGTTCTCACCCTAAGGCGCATAATCTCATCGATTTTACCACTTAACCAGGATCTAACCTGTGGACCCGGTACACTTCAACTCAAAACAAATAAGTGAGTAGAAATCTGATTAGGCTAAGACATTGTGTGGCTTAATCTGTGGTGCGAACAAGCCAATTATTGATTTGTTTGGGCTGCACCACTCAAATTAAAAGTGAATCATAAGTAGCTTGCCACTTAGGGTTGATTCCTAGGGCTGAACTAGGCACTCCACATTTTTTCTCTGATTTCTAAAGGAATATATCATCACTAGTGCTTGCAAAACTTGATTGAATATACCTAAGATTAAACCCTAAGAGCTACTAAACAAGGTTAAACCCTAGAAGGCACATCATCTAATAACCTTGTTTGCAAACCCTAGTTGTGTACGCACACACATTTTAACTAATCATTAAGGGCACAACCCATCTAAAGGGTCCATCACATTCCAAGAGCACAATCATCCCGTGCGTAAATAAAACTAAGTAGACGTTAGCCTTAAGGATTGATTCGCTCTTCATGGCTCAGACTAAGATTTTTTTCGATTTACCTACTTCTGTTGGTCCATCTGATGTCTAACTAGGGGAGTAGTGTCAAACGATCGTGGCTGGGAGGTACACTAAGAACCGGAGGCTCATGCCAAAGGAAGAACCTTCTCCCCAGTCCCACATTCTAACTGGTTGGATTGACCGGATAAAAGTAGACTAAATTGTTTATAATCTCAAGATGGGTCCTGGGAGTCTGTAGGTCTTTAGGCTACCAACATAAGGACAGGTTTGGTTGATTGTACTGTAGAGCACCTTTCTCTATTTTGTTTTCCCTCCTACTTCACCATGTATCCTTCCACTTCTTACACCCATGTCCCATCATATCCTCCTACCACCACTTATCCCCAAGATGGTTACTATTCCGACTTGACTCGTAATTACCCATCCACTAGCCGAGATGACTTTGATTGGGGATAAAAATCCGAGCCTCAGTGTCGAGGGTCTAACCCTGGACAACAAGACTATGATTACTATCCTTCCCATAGATATAATGTTTATAGATCTCAACCCTTTGATGATCAACCTAACCAGATCTACAACCATGAAGGATATGCTGATTATAACACTTACCCTCCCCAAAATTATGTTGAATATAGGTCACCACCATTCTTTGAACAACCCAAGACAACCTACTATCTGGGAGGAACTTGAGAACCTCAATATCTTGACTCCCTTAGAATTAACCCAAACCCACCCAACCTTGAACTAAACCAGTTAGTTCTGGTGATCCGGATCCATGGTAAGGTGTTGGCTAACATGAGGAACACCATATAGTCTTTAGAAGCCCAGCCAACACCATGCACTAAAGCATTGGAGCCTATGATAAAAATGATCGATGAACTTAGTAGTTCTTTATTGGATTTGCTCTAAAGTGTCAGGGATAGGGACCTGGGTGAGTTTCTTCCTAGGAAATTGTCGAGGTTGAGAATGAAATTTGTAGTTGCCATAGTCAAATCTTAGGTTGATTCTCAAGATGAACTCATTCAGGAGAGCCAATATTTGAACCCACTAAGACACCTGTCGGGGGGGATACATATTCTGAGATTGGAGATGACTAGGTTGGGCTAGCGTAACCCTTTGAGGATGAATCAAGTTTTTCACCTGAGATCCTAGAGGCAAGGAATGACAAAGAATGTCTCCATGGACCATGAAATGACATGATTTTGAGACATAGATAAATGATGATCATGGATTCTTTGATTCTGAGGGTGAGGAATACCTCAGTGAAGTCTCACTTTAGCTTATGGAAAATGATTTTAGTGAGACAAGTGGGCTCGAGGAGCATCATGAACCATGTGATAGACCAGTCATTGAATATTTTGATTCGGTTGGGGCTAACATGGAGGATTCGAATCCTCATTTAATTTATGATTCAATCAGTGACCCCATTCCTCACCTGCAGCCCGAAGAGCTGACTTCTGAGATCATTGTAACCAAGTTAATCTTGATTCAGCCATGATTTTTCGACTTAGGAAAATCCTATGGGGTGAATGATATGGTAGAGGTCTCGGAGCCTGAGCCCTTGATGTTGGAAGAAAGAATTGTTGAAATAAAAATTCGGGAGGCTAATTCTAAAGGAACTTTGAATTTGGATCTAAGGGTACCTATTGACCTGAAACTACATACCTTCTATGAGGACCCTTATGATATCCTTCACGTGCAACCCAAGCTTGAAATAACTGATTATTTTTCTGAGCAAGATGTTAGGTGGACAACCGCCCATATTAAACCATCTTTACCCATTGTTCAACACTTTGGTCTTGTGTTGCACAACACTAAACCGCAAGCCTAGCCCCGCAAACACAACAACCTTCTGTTCTGGATGATTTTCATCTCAGGTTCATCATCCAGAACCTGAGAACCACTCGACGCTAGGGCGTGGGTCTGCATCATTATCTGGCCCACATTTGTGGACATCTTCTGCTAGCAGGTTTCAGGATCAATATTTTTATTGAGTCTAACCCACACTTGTGAATTCTCAATTTCTTCTTTGTATGTATGTTATGCCCAGTTGAAGGCATTAAACCTAGCGCATGTGTATACTCTCTTCTCTCTGTGGAGCTGAACGGGTTGTCACGAAATTTAGGTGATATTCTATTTACTCTACCCTTTTCATGTCTTTGTTTTTACAATGAGGACATTGCATCATTTAGTCATGGGGGGGTGGCTAATCAATTCCTAAAATCATTATGTTAACTCTGTAGAATTTTGAAAATTCCTAAAAAGAAATTTTGAAAATTTGAAAAAGAAATTAGGAAAAGAGAACTTAGGCATTTGGAAGTTATTAACTTTATGAGATGTTACGAGAGGACCTAAACACTTAGACTCTTTAGGCCTTCGAGCATAATTAGCTCGGGTGTCCACTCGAATGTGGACTTAGTCTCAAGTCCTCACCAATTCAAATTCATTTTTAATTTGGCTAATAAATTGGGATGATAAGTATTCGACTTATCAACCTACCCTCTCATTTGGGGGGACTTTAAGCCTAAGCATCTACACACATTTTTTGCACTGACTCACTTTTCGGTAGTTTATTCAGAAATTGGATAGCTAACATACTATCTAGGGTGGTATGGTTAGCAAGTTGTCAGTGGTAACAGCTCATTGACCGGTTGTCCAGAGCCTAGTCATAAGACCATTTTCATTGTACTACCTTCAGGTAAATCTTAGGCCAGGGAAGCCACCTACTTACAGAAAAAAAAAACAAAAAGGAAAAAATAGAAAAAGGAGAGAAAAATAAAAAAATAAACAAAGCTGCACGTCACCGCACGAGTATGGTTGGCAAGCTGTTGGTGGTAACAGCTCATTGGCTGGTTATCTAGAACCTAGCTGACAAAAAATGCACAATAATTCCCAAAACAGTTACAGAAGAAGTGGGGAACTAAAATGAATCTGGGAGATATACACTGTGTTTGACCTTGTGTTGACACCATAAATAGAAAATGTAGGGAGAAAGATACTGATCAAAAAAATAAACTCTAGGCAAGGTCACCTAGGGTCGTAGAAACCCGAAGTCTGTTTTAATGGTCATCTAGTGAGTCTTTCACTATTTTCACAAGATGCTTAGTACTTAGAGTCCTTTTTGAGTCTTGGGTTGGTCGGGTAGCCGTAAAAAGTTATCTCGGAACTCTCAAACTCCAAAAGTACAAAAAAAAGGAGAAAAGAAGAAAAATAAAAAATGGGTATCTTCCCTTTTTAAATAAGGCGAGGGCTTAGATGGTCTACATTTTGCCAGGCACACGGGCACTGTTGAGTTTTTGCAATTAGGTCTTAGGGTTGAGATTTTCTAAAGCAATCAATGAATTTTGCCTAAGTAATGGAATCCTGATTCTACTTTTATACATAGCATTTAGGTTAATTTTGCTAGGGACTAGCAAAAAGTAAGCATAGGGTTATGATAAACACACATGGATTCATAATAAATTGCTTATTTATGATAGTTCCTAAGTTTAGCATTGCATATCATGATATAAATATTGCATAAACATCCACTGCATTACATCTAGGATAGTTGTACATTATGTACATTCATTCGATCATTTTACATTGCTAGGAGGCAGTGCGACATCTTTATGGGCCTCGGATGAGGAATCTGACTATATGGATGGATTCAAAGTAATGATCGCAGTCTGTCAATGAGAGAATCGCCCAGATCTGAGCTCTATAGCACCCTCCGCAAGAAGAAGAAGATGGACGACCTAGATGGCACCACGTGGTGCCATCCAGGCTACCCCACCTGAGCCAAGGAGCCTCCAAGCCCACTACAAGATCAGATCTCAGCCGTTGGATCTCAATCGAACTACTGAGAAGCACATGATAAACGTCAGTTTATCATCATTCTTATGCATTAAAACAAACCTAGCTCTTAGGATTTTACTCCGCAAACGGGTTTTTGGGCTGCATTTAGGCATTAAATAGGTTAGGCATGCATTGCATTTTTTATTGTCTTTTTAATATGTTTTTGTGAGCATTAGGGATGTACAGATATATAGATCCCTAAAACCCTAGCACTCAAGAAGGCAAATGGTGAAGGAGAAGCCCAGACTAGCTGGAACTCAGCCTAATCCAGCTCACCTCAGCTTGATCCAGCTCACCTCAGCTTGATCCAGCTCACCGCAGCTGGAACCTAGCTTAATTGAACTAGGGTTAGCTCATCCCAGCTCCATTCAGCTAATCTCAGCTGGATGGCAGCTCAAGAGAGTTCACCTTAGCTCACCCTAGCTCAAGTCAGCTCAGATCCAGCTCAACTTAGCTGAGTCTAGCTCATCTCAGCTCCCACTAGTCCACAGGGAGCTCTAGCTAGCTCAGCTAAGTTGACAGGAGTTCACCCCAGCTCAGATCCAGCTACATCCAGCTCCACTCAGCTCTAGCCAGCTGAAGAAGAACTCATCCCAGCTCAGGAAGCTCAAGTCCAGCTCCTGGGGACTCAGCTTAGCTCAACTCAGTTGAGCTAAGCTACCTTAGCTGCCTCAACCAGCTTGATTCTCCCTGGGAGCACCAGACCTAGCTCACCTCAGCTCATTTTTGTAGAAGCTAGCTCACTTTAGCTTGTCTTAGCAACTAGCAAAGAACTAGCAAGCTAAGCTAGCTAGAGTAGCCCCATGCCAGCCTCTTCAGCAGCAGCCAGCTCCAGCTCCAACTCCAGACTTCTTCTCCTCAGCTCCTTCCTCCAAAACCTAGCTCCAACACCTTCTCCTCTACTCCTCCATTAGCTAAGCTAGCTTAGCTTAGCTTAACTATGCTCCAACTTCCTTGGCTTGTACCACCCCAAAAACCCACCTACCAACTCCACATAAGCTGACCTACTTGGCACCAACCTAACCTACCCACCACCTCCAAAAGACACCTAAAAGTGGCGCCAAAAACTACCCATAACCACCCCTTATTGGTGCCACTTTTCCCTCCAAAATCCCCCCATAATCTCCACCACACAATCCCCCTTGAATCCATCTCCACCATCCACCTATCTCCCCTTCTAGAAGACCCCATGTTGGCGCCAACATGGGGGTGTCTCTCCACCACCAAAATACACCAACACCACCATAACCACCCCCTTTAACACCCCTTGGGTTGGCGCCAACTCACCCTAGCCATAGGATCACCAACCACCCTCATCCTTCCATCCTAGCCCTCCATTTCAAGGGGCACCTTAACCCCCCATCCTATTCTATAAAAAGCCACCACCTACCACCATTTTGGGGCATCCTCCATTAGTGTATTTTTCTACCTACATCCACCTATACCTACGCCCAAGGAGAAGGAGTAGAGAAGGAGATTAAAGGGGCACACCACCAACCCTTTTGGTGCCTTCTTCTCCCCACTCTCTTCAACTTGGGCCACGCCAAGGAGGAGGACTCTTCCACTTCAAGGAGGATGGCCAGGCAAGGGAGAAGGACCCAGGGTGGACATCCACCCTTGGAGAGAAGCTTAGGGCATGCCCCCTTAGGGCTTGCCTTGGAGGACATCACCTTGGTGGAGCACTGCAAGGAAGGAGTTGAAGGACTCTTTTCAAGATTGGGAGCCACCAACCTTGGAGCAAGAAGCCCTCTTCTTCACCATCTATCTAGAGGATTTGTGTTTTCCTTTCTTTATGTCAATTTTCTAGTAGTAGAAGCATTCCTCTACTAGGCATTTTTGTTAAATACTTTTTTTTTTATTATCTACTTGCCTTCTTTGCAATTTCTTGCTTGCATTTCTATTTGCTTGTTTTTAGCATTCCTCACTCCCTCTCCCTAATTATTCTAGGCCTCCACTTGCCTAGAGTGAGCTTAGGGAGAGGCTCTACTTGCCACTAGAAAGTAGTAGTTAAATTGAAGTGCAAATTACCTTCCTGTCACCATTCTGCATGTTGTCTTAATTTAAAACAAAAAAAAGATATATTGAAAAATACCAAAAAGAAAGTTGAGATTTATTCCGAGCAAGAGAATCAATTTTGCAACCATATTGCCTCCTTGGACGACCCTAGATACTCCCCTATCTAGGAATATAAATTTAAGAGCGAAAGCGGATTTACGCATTACAATGACGTATTTTAACAAACCACGTATTTCGCTATCAGTACAGTCCACGGTTGAAGAAGCACCTCATCAAGCAAGAAGTCACAACAACTGTTGGTTCTCCATCCAATGGTCGTGTGCGTGGGAGCTTAATTCAAAAACAAGACTCAGGATGACCCTTAGCACAGTGGCTTATGGCTCCACTCTCAATGCGTGGTCGTGCGTTCGAGACCCCATGCGTTGATTTTCTCCATTGAAGCAAAGGCTAGAGGGAATGGAGCCGTCGATGGAAGATTGGGTTGTGAAGGAAGTGGCTAATGGATGCACTGTAGAGCGTGGATGCAGCACACAGGCGTCGACACGCATCGAGAACGCGCCATCTGAAGTGCACGGCATTCAACGGCTGAGGACGAGGTGTGCGATTCAAATTTAGCGAAAGGGCACGATCTTCTCTCGGTCCTTAGATCCTTCATCCGACAGTCAGGATGCATCTGCACCTGCATGTGCGATGACAGCTGCGGCGTGGGCGGTGGGCACGGGCTTTACAATGAAAGAAGGGAGGGCCTTTAATGATGCTTATAGCTGTCACTAAATGGTCTATGCAGTCCATGCACGAGCCCAAGTAATGAAGAGGCACAGATATTCAACGACAGCTTGAGTGATCTTTAGTGATGCTTATAGCTGTCACTGAATGCCTTGCGTAGGGCTCTCTCCTTCCCTCCACTATATAAGCACCCCTACACCCCCCATTCCTCTTCATCATTACCTACTCTACTCCTACCTACTCCAAAGCTCTAGCAAGCCAACCAATGCTCTATTAGAGCTTGTTCTCAAGCTCCCAAGGCTCCTATTAGTGTAGCAAACCTCTACCTTACCAAATATTCATCCATCTTCCCAACCTTATTCATAGGATGCCTTGGAGCCATCCTCCCACCTCCATTCCAGTATCATATCATCTTCGTCTTCTCACCTCCATTCCAAAGCCACCCAAAGTTTTCCTCGACCCGACATCCTCCAGCATCTCACCTCCATCGTCTTGGTCCTCACCTCCTTCGTCCGAGTTTCCGCCAGGCACCGTTGCCTCACCGAACAGCCGATTCAGGAGATTTCCTCTCACCCCCTCTCTTTTTATGCTTTCATAGTTGATTGTAATAGACATTGAACTGATATCTATACCATTTTTGTTCCATCTCTATCTTGTGATTCGTTTGATTATTTTCTTCTTACAAAAATACAAAAAAAGAAACCCTAAAATACCAAAAAGAAATAAATCGAAACACGATTTTCAATTAAAGTAAACGTCGCCTCCCTGTGTTCGACCTAGGACTCCCTTCGAGTTTTGATATAAATTTTATCTAATCGACATGTTTTGCAACTACAATGACAGGTTACTTGTAACCCTGATTTTGACATGCGAAATGCATGCTACCAATTATTCCTCCAATTTGGATTGTAAAGGTCGAAGGAATTATTTCTAAAAGTATCCTTGTGGGCTTAAACATTTTCATTAACTGGGGCAAATAGAGTAAAGTAATCAAAAGACCTAATAAAATCAGGTGCAGCATTGGAGTTTTGAAATCAGCTTGCATCAATTTGTTGCATATTTTCTCTACGAAGAAGGTTCGAGTTGGGATTAGGGTCAGAAAAATGTGAGTTAGCATTGGTTAAAACAGGATTTTGTTGTCATGCATTAATCTTTTCTTCCATTTTCTTTCGGTTAATTTGAATTTGTTCAAGCCTTTGTGTAAATAGTTGTAAATTTCTTGTTTGACCAGGATAGATTGCTACTGCATGCCTACTTCAAGGACACTTAATCTGGGATTGGTATTTCTACAAAAGGTGTCCATGGATGAGTGGTTAAATGAGTTTCACTCATTTCGTCAAACAATTGATAGGTGATAAACATGCATGAATTCATGATAAAATGCTTATTTATGATAGTTCATGGGCTTAGCATTGCATATCATAGTATAAATATTGCATAACATTCATTTCAATGCATTTGGGATAGCTATATATTCTGTACAATAATTCCAACAATTTACATGGCCAGGAGGCAGCACGACATCTTTACGATCTTCGAATGCAGAATCTGACCATACGGATGGATCCGGAGCGACGATTGCAATCCGTCAATGCACAAATCACCCTAACCAGAGCTCTGCAGCATCCTCAACAAGAAGAATAAGATGGATGGCCTAGATAGTGCCAGGTGGCACCATCCAGGCCACCCTAAATGAGCTACAGCCTCCCTAGCTTCATGCAAGGAGTGATCTCAGCCATTGGATTTGAATCCAACAATTGAGAAGCGCTCTAAGTCACCCGACTTCAAGCATGTCAAGAAAGACTTCATCTCTATCTTTGGATCTTCATCGAATGGTAAAAGCGTGTGGTCGCACCTCATCTCCTCATGACAAAGTAACTTTTTGGCCAAACTATAGTGCACTTGCTCCTCAAACCAGAAGTCTGAGCCTCAATCCTCTATGCCCTCTCCAGCACCGATGAAATTGGACCACTTGATCCAGATCAAGCGGTCGAGATTACTCACGCGTGATCAGATGCCACCCAATGACGTGAGGAGGAACTCCTGATCACACGCGCGCAATCAGAGGTGCTCATTTAAGATGATTGGATTCACTCTTAGTCGTCGGATATTCTCAATGGTGTGATTTGCGTGTGTTCAAACCAGCGAGGGTGCGATCTACGAGTGCCACCCAGATGTTTGATGAAGGATCCAATGGTTGGGATCATGGATGCCAGTGGGTACAGGATTCAAATGCATCTCCGCATTCTTCCTTCTCGCGATCTCAGCCATTCGCCCCTGATGCAACGGCTGGACATCTCCGTGCACTGTGCCAGCTGTAGCTGCACCTCCTCATGCCATCTGAGGTGCTTGAATGTTTAGCAAAACCCCTGGTAGGTCTTGAGTGAATTTTAAATGTCGTTGACTACCCATGCATGCAAACCACCTCCATTCCAACACTAAATAAACCCCATGACCCCTTCTCTTCCAAACCATCTCTATCTACCATACTCCCACCTACTCTTAAGCTCTAAAAGCCTATAAAAGCTCCCCTAGAGCTCACTCCCAAGCTTCAAAGGCCTCCTATTAGTGTATTGCTCCCATACCCCACCAAATATTCCTCCTCCTTCTCACCACCTTCATAGGAACCCTTGGAGCCATCCTCTCACCTCCATTCAGATAGAAGATCACCTCAACCTCCACATCCCCTTTCCAAATCCTTAGTGAAGCATTCCTCCACCTACCGTCCACCTTCACCTCACCCCCATCATCCAGCATCTCACCTCCTTCGTCCAAGTTGCCACCAAGCATCGTCGTCTTGCCAAACAGTCGATTTGCGAGATTTCTTCTCACCCCTATCTCTTTTATATTTTCGCATATTGTAATTGATGATGGAATGACATTGTGACATATCCATTTGTTCCCTCCACTTTGAGAAAAATCTTGCTTGTCTCTTTATTACAAAAACAAAAGAAAAAAATAACAAAGCCCTAAAATGCAAAAAACAAACAACACGAAGCACGAATTTCAATGAAAGTACATCGCCTCCCTATGTTCGACCTAGGAACCCATAGAGTTTCAGTTAAAAATTGTATTTAATAACGTGTTTTGCGACTACAATGACGGGTTTCCCCTAACCTGAATTTTCACTCAGAAAAACTCGTTCGTCATTTTGGTACCGTTGCTGGGGAGGCGGCTAAATTTGCGTTCCTGTTTTCCATGTTTCATTGCATTTACTTATTACTAACCCCTCTTGCCTCTAATTTATTGTCTTGTAAGTACCCTAGCAAGGCGATCGAGTATGGTAGATAGGAGTAAAGTGTGGGTAGAGTGGTTTGCAAGTTGACAGCGATTTTACGCGGTTTGTTAAAATACGTCGTTGTAACGCGTAAATCCGCTTTCGCTCTTAAATTTATAATCCTAGATAGGGGAGTATCTAGGGTCGTCCAAGGAGGCCAAATGTTTGCAATAGTGATTCTCTTGCTAGGAATATAAATCTCAACTTTCTTTTTGGTATTTTTCAATATATCATTTTTTTTTTATTTTTAAACTAAGGTAAGGCAACATGCGAACTGATGGTGGGAAAAGTGTTTACACTTCGAATTAAAATACTACTTTTATGTGACAAGCAGGACCTCTCCCTAAGCTCACTCTAGGCAAGTGGAGGCCAAGAATAATTAGGGAGAGGGAGTGAAGAATGCTGAAAATAAGCTAATAGAAATGCAAACAAAAAAAATTGCAAAGAAGGCAACTAGATAATTGATAAAGTGTTTTACAAAAGGCCTAGTAGAGGAAAGCTTGTACTACTAGAAAATTGCAAATAAGAAAATAAAACACAAATCCTCTAGATAGATGGTGAAGAAGAGGGCTTCTTGCTCCAAGGTTGGTGGCTCCCAAGCTTGAAAAGAATCCTTCAACTCCTTCCTTACAGAACTCCGCCAAGGTGATGACCTCCAAGGCAAGCCCTAAGGGGGCGTGCCCTAAGTTTCTCTCCAAGGGTGGACGTCCACCCTAAGTCCTTCTCCCTTGCCTGGCCGTCCTCCTTGACGTGGAAGAGTCCTCCTCCTTGGCGTGGCCCAAGTTGAAGAGAGTGGGGAGAAGAAGGCACCAAAAGGGCTGGTGGTGTGCCCCTTTAATCTCCTTCTCTACTCCTTCTCCTTGGGCGTAGGTATAGGTGGATATAGGTAGAAAATACACTAAAGGAGGATGGCCCAAAATGGTGGTCGGTGGTGGCTTTTTATAGAATAGGATGGGGGGTTAAGGTGCCCCTTGAAATGGAGGGCTAGGATGGAAGGATGAGGGTGGTTGGTGATCCTATGGCTAGGGTGAGTTGGCGCCAACCTAAGGGGTGTTAAAGGGGGTGGTTATGGTGGTGTTGGTGTCTTTTGGTGGTGGAGAGACACCACCATGTTGGCGCCAACATGGGGTCTTCTAGAAGGGGGGTTAGGTGGATGGTGGAGATGGGTTCAAGGGAGATTGTGTGGTGGAGATGAGGGGGGATTTTGGAGGGAAAAGTGGCGCCACTAAGGGGTGGTTATGGGTAGTTTTTGGTGCCACTTTTAGGTGTCTTTTGGAGGTGGTGGTTAGGGTAGGTTGGTGCCAAGTAGGTTAGCTCATGTGGAGCTTAGGTGGAGCTAGTTGGGTAGAGTTGGTAGGTGGGTTTTTGGGGTAGTACAAGCCAAGGAAGTTGGAGCATAGCTAAGCTAAGCTAAGCTAAGCTAGCTTAGCTAATGGAGGAGTAGAGGAGAAGGTGTTGGAGCTAGGGTTTGGAGGAGGGAGCTGAGGAGAAGAAGTCTGGAGCTGGAGCTGGAGCTGGCTGCTGCTAAAGAGGCTGGCATGGGGCTACTCTAGCTGGCTTAGCTTGCTAGTTCTTTGCTAGTTTATAAGCCAAGCTAAAGTGAGCTAGCCTCTACCAAAATCAGCTAAGGTGAGCTGGGTCTGGTGCTCCCGGGGAGAATCAAGTTGGTTAAGGCAGCTAAGGTAGCTTAGCTCAACTGAGTTGAGCTAAGCTGAGTCCTTGTGAGCTGGACTTGAGCTTCCTGAGCTGGGATGAATTCTTCTTCAGCTGGTTGGAGCTGAGTGGAGCTGGATGTAGCTGGATCTGAGCTGGGGTGAACTCCTGTCAACTTAGCCGAGCTAACTAGAGCTCCCTGTGAACTAGTGGGAGCTGAGATGAGCTAGACTCAGCTAAGTTGAGCTGGATCTGAGCTGACTTGAGCTAGGGTGAGCTAAGGTGAACTCTCTTGAGCTGCCATCCAGCTGAGATTAGCTGAATGGAGCTGGGATGAGCTAACCCTAGTTCAAGTAAGCTAGGTTCCAGCTGCGGTGAGCTAGATGAAGCTGAGGTGAGCTGGATCAAGCTGAGGTGAGCTGGGTTAGGCTGAGTTCCAGCTACTCTGGGCTTCTCCTTCACCATTTGCCTTCTTGAGTGCTAGGGTTTTAGGGATCTGTGAATCTATACATCCCTAACACTCACAAAAACACATTAAAACAACAATAAAAAATGCAATGCATGCCTATCCTAATTTATGCCTAAATGCAGCCCAAAAACCCCTTTGCAGAGTAAAATCCTAAGAGCTAGGTTACTTTTAAAGCATAAAAATGATGATAAACTGGCGTTTATCACACTCCCATGCTTATCTTTTGTTAGTCTCTTAGCAAAACATTAATTTTTTTGGAAAACAGAATTTTTGGAAAATCTAATTTTTTTTTTTTGACTTTTGAGGAGAAAAAGAGATTAAGGGACCTTGGTAGATTAAAACACAGGAGATACGGGATTTGTTGAAGATAAACATCAGGATTTGTTTTTGGATCCAACCATTAGATTGAACGGGATCAATATATCCTCAGAAAATTCACAAATTAACCCCTTGTTAATTCAGATGACTTGAAATGTTTGTTTTTAGGATTTTTCTGGCTCGTGAATCTGATTCGCAACTTGCAAATTCCATTAAAACCTTGTGTCGGTGCTTGTGAAAAGCCAACCTTAATAAGGACGTGTTATTATTATTTTTATTTTTTTTTCTTTTTTATTTTATTTTTTTTTCTCTCCCGTGCTTATTTTTAGCTTAGTCTTACAACAAATGTGTCGGTATCATCATTCCCATTACCATTCCTCGAGGGGGCTCTGGCACCAGTACTTCGGGATAGCACTGTCCATGACACCACCCAGGAGCTCACAACCCCAAAACACGATGCGGTGAAAAGGGGCGCTCCAAGCAAACTCAAGCTCTTGCTCCGACGCTATAGGGAGAGCACCGTCCAAGACACTTGAGCTGCTAAAATGCGCTTTAATACTCCGTCTAAAGATATGAAATATAGATATAGAGCAGCGCCGAGGTGGTAACATGTTGACAACCAATGATCTGCTTCAGACTTTTACTAAATCCAAACAAGGGAGTTTTTTCAAATTTTTAGTTATTTTTAAGTGTTGGCTTGTGTGTGAAAATTGACACAAGAAGTTTCTCAAGAACCGCAGGTTTTTGAATCAAAAACTAAGTCAAATACTTTCCATATTACAAATTAGGATCAAGTCACCTGAACTATCATGAGTTCAGGTGGAATTTTAGAGAAGGATATCTGATCTAGTCTAAAATAGACCCTGGAATTCTAATGATCAGATCCATATCCTCATCCTTAGTTTGTTAAAGATTAAATCCCATTGTACCAGAAGTGAATTTTTCGACCTTAGTCCTGATTTCAAAATTTTTCCTCAAAAAGTTTTCAACATTTTTTTTTTTTTTTGGGTATGCAAGCAGGAAATAAATTAAAGAAAATTGCATGTTTTTAGGTTTTAAACATCCTAAATCGATCGTAAAAATTTAAAAACACCCCCTATGCTCAAGATATGCCATGTCCTCATGCATTAGGAGGGAAAAGGAATTACCTTAGTGAAGAACGGTCGGGTTTAGGATGAATAAAACCTGGAAAAAGAAGAAAAAGGAAAAGCAAGAAAAAAAATGATGGGTTACCTCCCATCCAGTGCTATCTTTTATGCCATTCAGCCGGGCATGAAGGTATGCACAGAAGACGGAAAATCATGTAAATAATTAGACACTTGAATGTCCACAATAAAAGTGTCTTCCTCAAGATCCCTAAAAAGATGACTGGTAAAGATAAAGGGATCAAAATAAAATAGAGAAATGGAAAAGTGACCTGAATCTGGCCATGGTTTAAGTGCTTGTAAATTGCCAGATTCTGGTGGGTCGAGTGATAGGTCCAATGGAAAGGGATGGGGAATGGAGTCAATGAGATGTAGGGTGTGTGAAGTTAGTGTGGATGTTTCAGGAAGATGAAAAGGGGGAAAGTCAAAAGTTGATCTGGAAAGTCTTGGACCACATAACTATCCTTAGAATAAGAATAAAAAAAATCTAGATCAATAGTGGTCAAAGATGAATGAGATTGGATCAACATAGACATTTCAAATACTGCTTCCATTTTATTATCAGTGTCCTCAAAAATTTTGTGATTAATGGACCTCTTGGAAGCTTGAAATAAATCTAATGAGAAGGTCTGGTTACTACAACTTATATTCATTTTCTCAAAATGAGAATTGATATTAGCTGCTGCCATAATCAGAAAAGGTCTTCCAAGGATGGCATTAATGAGAGCCTTGGGTACCTCTATGTCAAGGACTAGAAAATTTACCGGAAATAGACAATTCCGGACCTTGATAATACTATCCTCAACAACTCCCCGCGGTTGAATGGTAGATCGATCTTCTAATTGAAATTGAACCTTGGTAGGTTTTAAATCACTGAATCGAAATTCCTCAAATAAGACAGGGGGGATGAGATTACTAGAGGTACCTAAGTCGAGAGGGGCACGAAAAATGGTGTCACTTATGACAATTGAGATAAGTGATGTGCCCTGGTCCTTTTTTGTGAAAGGCAGCTTGCTCTGAAAAACTGAGTTGGCTGTCTTTGAAAGGACCAACCTTTCTAGATTCTGATCATGCCCTTTTGCAGTAAATTCTTTAGAGGCATGGGGGGAATCTAGGAAGGGAATATTCCTCTCGACTTGCTCAAATAAATCCAAAGAATTGTGGTCAGAGGGCTCTGATTTTGGATTGTTGGATTGCAGTTTTTGAGAGTGGGAAATAGGGTTTGAATCAAGTGTTTTTGGGGTTTCTTTTTCTTCTTCCTTATTAAGGTTAGGGGGGTCAATCTGCATTGGTTGAGAATCAGTTTCATCATTTGATTGAGAAGGCCTTAAATCCGTGGTGGTTTCCTCACTCCTCATAGTCTCTGCATATGCAGCTTGGTGTTCACTGAGAGGAGGTAGAGGGGCCTGATGTTGAAAGAAACTGGGTAGGTGCTGTGATATTGGGTTAATAGGAGGCCGAATCATGTGGTTCTGATGTTGGTAGACACCCGGGTGTTGGTTCCTGTGATTAATAAAGTTTGGTGTGGGTTGGGATGGTGAGTGTCCTGCAGGTCTTTGAGTCGGAATATCCCCAATTAGATCATTGAGATTGTTAATAAGATGGGTTGTTTCCTTTGTTTTTCTTTGTAACTCCTGCAAGGTTTTCATCATCTGGGCATTAATGTCTTCTTGAGATTGCCCAGATTGATAAGTCTGATTTGAACCATACCCTCCAAACAAGTTCTGTTGTTGGTGTGGAACCGGATTGGTCCAGGAGTGGGTCGGATAATCCCCCCCATTAGAGGAATTTTTCAATTTCTCCTGGATGGTAGGGACATTTTGGGTGGGGTGATGATTGGGATAAACATAATTCCCTGTTGAACCATAGAAAGCCTCAGAATAACAATTATACTCAGCATGGGATTTATGCAGATTTTCTCTCTTGCGGGTGTTAAAAGGGGTGAGATGTGGAATGTGTGGAGCTTGGGCAGGTGTGGCAGGATTCCCTTGGTTGGCCAGGTTTGTTAAATCCTTATGCAACTGTTGTTGCTTAACTTGTAGCTGAGCATGATAGAGTAGAAATTAGGTGGAGCGGCCTGATTAAGAAGCTCTTGGGTGGAAGAATAGGGGAAAGAAAAATTAGCATGTGGGTTAGAGGACCAATTTTTATTTTCCATTTTAAAAGAAGAGGAAGAATGCAGAAAAGTCTTTTCTTGGGGAGGCAAAATCAAGTGGTCCCTCCAAGTGTGGAGTTTTGGACCGCCGCCCATGCAAAATGGAAGAAACGGGAGGGGAGAAGAGATGGAGATGAGAGAAAGTGTGCAATTCAAACAAACAAAAACTAGACCTAACTTAATTGTGACTCCCTAATAATAACCTAAGACTTGGTCTATATAGGAAATAAGTAGTCAATAGTGAATACCCGTTCTATCAACAAATCTAGCCAAGTTGCTTAAGGGGAGGTTTGGGCCCAAACGTTTCCCAGGGAAAACCCCAGGTGCTTGTACAAACCCGCGTGTTGTTGCTTAACTTGTAGCTGAGCATGATAGAGTAGAAATTAGGTGGAGCGGCCTGATTAAGAAGCTCTTGGGTGGAAGAATAGGGGAAAGAAAAATTAGCATGTGGGTTAGAGGACCAATTTTTATTTTCCATTTTAAAGGAAGAGGAAGAATGCAGAAAAGTCTTTTCTTGGGGAGGCAAAATCAAGTGGTCCCTCCAAGTGTGGAGTTTTGGACCGCCGCCCATGCAAAATGGAAGAAACGGGAGGGGAGAAGAGATGGAGATGAGAGAAAGTGTGCAATTCAAACAAACAAAAACTAGACCTAACTTAATTGTGACTCCCTAATAATAACCTAAGACTTGGTCTATATAGGAAATAAGTAGTCAATAGTGAATACCCGTTCTATCAACAAATCTAGCCAAGTTGCTTAAGGGGAGGTTTGGGCCCAAACGTTTCCCAGGGAAAACCCCAGGTGCTTGTACAAACCCGCGTGTTGTTGCTTAACTTGTAGCTGAGCATGATAGAGTAGAAATTAGGTGGAGCGGCCTGATTAAGAAGCTCTTGGGTGGAAGAATAGGGGAAAGAAAAATTAGCATGTGGGTTAGAGGACCAATTTTTATTTTCCATTTTAAAAGAAGAGGAAGAATGCAGAAAAGCCTTTTCTTGGGGAGGCAAAATCAAGTGGTCCCTCCAAGTGTGGAGTTTTGGACCGCCGCCCATGCAAAATGGAAGAAACGGGAGGGGAGAAGAGATGGAGATGAGAGAAAGTGTGCAATTCAAACAAACAAAAACTAGACCTAACTTAATTGTGACTCCCTAATAATAACTTAAGACTTGGTCTATATAGGAAATAAGTAGTCAATAGTGAATACCCGTTCTATCAACAAATCTAGCAAAGTTGCTTAAGGGGAGGTTTGGGCCCAAACGTTTCCCAGGGAAAACCCCAGGTGCTTGTACAAACCCACGCCTGGTCGTTTGACACGGCCCCTCAGCCTGAACACCAGATACAGATGACAGAATTGGTACTGACTAAAGAAAACTTAAGACCTAAATAGCAAGCCTAAGTTGATAAAGCCTTAGGGGTCAAGTTGCTACAAATTTTAATTAGGTCTAGGATTCTATAGTGCACACGGAATGTGGAGGGCGTTTATTGGGTTGTTGCCCTGTTATTTGATTTTTTTGTGTGTGTGCAGGAATTGGAGAGTGGCTCCAATGAAAATCAAGTTGTCACACAATTTTTTTTATATTTTTGTCTTTTAGGATGTGATTTAATTAAATGAATTTTAGGGTTTTTCTCTTTAAGTTTTCAAACAAGTTTGAAAGTTCACAATCAAAGGAAAGACAAGTTGTATGTGTGATTGTATATTTCCTTTTAATTGAGTCTCTAAAGAGAAAGAAGAAACCCTAAACCAATTATCCCTGAGATAGAAATTTAACTACCAATGAATTATTTTTAGCTTTCAGAATTAAGTAGTGGTCCAAACAAGTCAAACAACGGCACTACCTTGAAGAAAATCAAACAAGGATTCCAGAAAAGATTTTTGTAAGATTTTAGGAATTTGTTTGATAATAGTTTTGAATTTTTAATTGTACTGGTGTCAAAGTCCAGAAATAATACCCGTGGGTATTATAGACTTTTCAGTATTACCACCGACCTCAGAAAATTTTTATGATTTTATATGATATGTAAAATTTCACACGGATTCCAACAAGATAAATTTCATAAAAATTGGATGAGTATAAAAATTCTGAAAATTCGCGGACAGTAGCAAAACAGGAAGATTAGAGGGTGTGACCCCTCTGTAATCCACAAATTTTTAAAAATTAAATACAAATCCAATTGATCTGAAATTTGGAATAGGTGTTCCAAACTTAATTGGGAATCACTATATGAAATTTTATGATTTTAGGAGGCCTGTGGTGTTAGGAATCGATTTTTCAATTCTGGACAGAAATCTAGACCCGAAAAACAGAACACCAATACTTGCAATGGAATGGTGCTAAAGAAGCATACAAGCAAACAATGATTTTAAAATGCACCACTCCACTTAATTTAAGTGTTTAGGGTCCTGAAAGCCAAGTTTAATATATTTTTGTAGTTTTAATTAATTATGTGACTAGAAAGAGGAACCAACCTGAATTTTCGCGGGAAGAAAAGGATCTTTAAGCTCTCGCTTCCAGATTCCTGCTTTCCCGCTGTAGTTCCTGCACACACAAAAGAAAGAAAGAGAAGGGGATGAGATCCACTTCAAGCAAGAGAAAATGAGTTAATGCAAAGCCGTGCCTCCCCGGCAACGGCGCCAAAAAGTGATAGCGAAAATACGCGGTTTGTTAAAATACGTCGTTGTAACGCGTAAATCCGCTTTCGCTCTTAAATTTATAATCCTAGATAGGGGAGTATCTAGGGTCGTCCAAGGAGGCCAAATGTTTACAATAGTGATTCTCTTGCTAGGAATATAAATCTCAACTTTCTTTTTGGTATTTTTCAATATATCATTTTTTTTTTATTTTTAAACTAAGGTAAGGCAACATGCGAACTGATGGCGGGAAAAGTGTTTACACTTCGAATTAAAATACTACTTTTATGTGACAAGCAGAACCTCTCCCTAAGCTCACTCTAGGCAAGTGGAGGCCTAGAATAAGTAGGGAGAGGGAGTGAAGAATGCTGAAAATAAGCTAATAGAAATGTAAACAAAAAAATTGCAAAGAAGGCAACTAGATAATTGATAAAGTGTTTTACAAAAGGCCTAGTAGAGGAAAGCTTGTACTACTAGAAAATTGCAAATAAGAAAATAAAACACAAATCCTCTAGATAGATGGTGAAGAAGAGGGCTTCTTGCTCCAAGGTTGGTGGCTCCCAAGCTTGAAAAGAATCCTTCAACTCCTTCCTTGCAGAACTCCGCCAAGGTGATGACCTCCAAGGCAAGCCCTAAGGGGGCGTGCCCTAAGTTTCTCTCCAAGGGTGGGCGTCCACCCTAAGTCCTTCTCCCTTGCCTGGCCGTCCTCCTTGAAGTGGAAGAGTCCTCCTCCTTGGCGTGGCCCAAGTTGAAGAGAGTGGGGAGAAGAAGGCACCAAAAGGGCTGGTGGTGTGCCCCTTTAATCTCCTTCTCTACTCCTTCTCCTTGGGCGTAGGTATAGGTGGATGTAGGTAGAAAATACACTAAAGGAGGATGCCCCAAAATGGTGGTAGGTGGTGGCTTTTTATAGAATAGGATGGGGGGTTAAGGTGCCCCTTGAAATGGAGGGCTAGGATGGAAGGATGAGGGTGGTTGGTGATCCTATGGCTAGGGTGAGTTGGCGCCAACCCAAGGGGTGTTAAAGGGGGTGGTTATGGTGGTGTTGGTGTCTTTTGGTGGTGGTGAGACACCACCATGTTGGCGCCAACATGGGGTCTTCTAGAAGGGGGGTTAGGTGGATGGTGGAGATGGGTTCAAGGGAGATTGTGTGGTGGAGATGAGGGGGGATTTTGGAGGGAAAAGTGGCGCCACTAAGGGGTGGTTATGGGTAGTTTTTGGCGCCACTTTTAGGTATCTTTTGGATGTGGTGGTTAGGGTAGGTTGGTGCCAAGTAGGTTAGCCCATGTGGAGCTTAGGTGGAGCTAGTTGGGTAGAGTTGGTAGGTGGGTTTTTGGGGTAGTACAAGCCAAGGAAGTTGGAGCATAGCTAAGCTAAGCTAAGCTAAGCTAGATTAGCTAATGGAGGAGTAGAGGAGAAGGTGTTGGAGCTAGGGTTTGGAGGAGGGAGCTGAGGAGAAGAAGTCTGGAGCTGGAGCTGGAGCTGGCTGCTGCTGAAGAGGCTGGCATGGGGCTACTCTAGCTGGCTTAGCTTGCTAGTTCTTTGCTAGTTGCTAAGCCAAGCTAAAGTGAGCTAGCTTCTACCAAAATGAGCTAAGGTGAGCTGGGTCTGGTGCTCCCGTGGAGAATCAAGCTGGTTGAGGCAGCTAAGGTAGCTTAGCTCAACTGAGTTGAGCTAAGCTGAGTTCCTGTGAGCTGGACTTGAGCTTCCTGAGCTGGGATGAATTCTTCTTCAGCTGGTTGGAGCTGAGTGGAGCTGGATGTAGCTGGATCTGAGCTGGGGTGAACTCCTGTCAACTTAGCCGAGCTAACTAGAGCTCCCTGTGAACTAGTGGGAGCTGAGATGAGCTAGACTCAGCTAAGTTGAGCTGGATCTGAGCTGACTTGAGCTAGGGTGAGCTAAGGTGAACTCTCTTGAGCTGCCATCCAGCTGAGATTAGCTGAATGGAGCTGGGATGAGCTAACCCTAGTTCAAGTAAGCTAGGTTCCAGCTACGGTGAGCTAGATCAAGCTGAGGTGAGCTGGATCAAGCTGAGGTGAGCTGGATTAGGCTGAGTTCCAGCTAGTCTGGGCTTCTCCTTCACCATTTGCCTTCTTGAGTGCTAGGGTTTTAGGGATCTGTGAATCTATACATCCCTAACACTCACAAAAATACATTAAAACAACAATAAAAAATGCAATGCATGCCTATCCTAATTTATGCCTAAATGCAGCCCAAAAACCCGTTTGCAGAGTAAAATCCTAAGAGCTAGGTTACTTTTAAAGCATAAAAATGATGACAAACTGGCGTTTATCACAAGTGCCCTCAGGATAGGACAGTTTTTACTTTCAAATTATGTTATTAGATGGTTTGTCGTTGTAGGATCAAAGTGGTGGAAAACCACTTAACAAAATAATTAAAATTAAAATTAAACCACTTGCCGAAGAGCAGGTCGTGTCCACAGGGAGGCAATGTCCTATTAAGACTTGCTAAATTTGACAATAATAACTTTCACAACTAGTTTCCCTAAGTAAGCAAGCTAAAAACCCCATTCTTATTAGGATAACAATGCATGTAATTGCTGAACTTTCATTTCAATGAAAGATGAAGGTGTTCTTATAAAATCACTAGAATATAATAGTATTAAATCAAAAGGTATCCGTTTGCAATGGCAGTGAAATGTAAAAAGAAATCGAATGCAAAACAAGGGAAATCCCTCCCCTCCACCATGCTCGACGAGGAAGGCTTGGCCAGAGATGCGAAACTCGTTAGAGGTCCTTTGAGCTGGGCCGCACTCGATCGCGGTAGTAGCTCAGCGCGAGGCGGCTGGAGATGAGAGAACGGAAAAGGGGTTGATGGTGGGTGGTGGTGGGCTGAACGCTATTTGTTGCTGGAGCATGTGAAGGTGAGGGAATGCTCCCACGCTGGCCAAGCAGGCATGGGTGGAGAGCTTCGCATGGGTGAGGCTGATCGGCAAGGGACGCACGCACTGTCTGCTGCGCGCGTCAGGGGTGTGTGCGGCTGGAGCTGTTGGATGTGCTCTGTTGATGCTGGGGCAATGCTTGGAGGGATTGCAGGGGGAAGTGTAGCATGCTCTACGCACGGGCAGAGCTGTTGCTGGTGACGTGTACGTGCAGCTGCATGGGGAGCTGACGGATCACTTGCTGCATGCGTGGAGATGATGGAGGCACACTCTGTTGTGTGTGGTGTCTACAGCATGGAGGCTACTGGAGGATGCACATGGGCGCTGGGGGCTACAGGCACACATGGGGCGTGGAGGGCTATGCGGGCGCAAAGGTGCACGTGGGTGGACTGGAGATGAAGGTGCAGGTAGGGTTTGATGGAGTGAGGCAGGATGTGTAAGTGCGGAGGCTACTGGCGTGCATATGGTCTACTGGTTGAAGTGAAGACGTGAGGTGGCAGACGTAGGGACGAGAGGTTGTAGCTCTGTGTGCTGTAGTGAAGGTGATGCTGCGCTATAGGGGGTGTGGTACCTATGCATGGTGAGGACCGCAGGAGGTGCAGGGAGCTAATGAAGAAGAAGCGCAGTGATGAAACGGTGGCAAGTCATGCATCAGTAGATGCACTTATGGTAGGCGAGCTTCAAGGAGCTCGTACGCGGTGGCGACCAACTCCATCATCTTGGCGCAGTGGTCTGTCACCCCACCAGCCCATGGTATGATGGAGCTTGACCGTGGGGCCCACGGTGGTGAAATGCTGCACGGTGGTGAAGTGGGATTGAGGGCCTCCCCGAGCTTGGCTGCCTCCTCCTCTCCCTTGTAGTCTCAGTTGCCCCGACCAGATCCAACACACCCACTCCTCCATGAATGGGGTCTTGAGTGTAGGAAGCTGGCGAGGATTGAATGCAGGCAGAGGAAGTGGAATGGTTTCTCGCGGGAAGAAGAAGAATAATTAATAAAATGAAATATTTGGATTATTTATACACAAATCCTTAAGTTTTACGTTAATTAAAATAATGCATGTAATGCACCTAATGCCATTCTAAGTCAATTTCAGATGCCTTATGTTATGAATGCAATGCATGAATTATGTAATTAAATTGGAAATATGAATTAATCTATTTAAATCCTAATGCATGCTAAATAAATGCTAGAATTTGCTTAATGTCTAGGCACTTAAATACTTAAATAGCCCACAAATATGGGCTAATCAAATACCTCCATGTCTAGTTTTTACTGGTCCCTAGCAAATCCAAGCGAAACCTAGCACTCCAATTAAACTAGCCAACCTAATCGGTCTTACTTTAGAAACATATTAAGTTTAGTCTTTTGACCTAAGGTTCCCAAGTAGTTGCTAACTTACAGACTAGGTCGGCTAAAGGCAGGTTGCTGGCACAAGTTTCTATGATTTCTGACTCTACCTTATGGTTTATTGATCTCTGAGATTAAAGCATCCATGTATGTGCATTGGGCTGAGTTATTTGAGTTCAAGGAAAAAGGATTTTTTTTTCGAATAATTTTTTTTTTGTTTGATTCCTTGAAGTCTAACCTCAAATCAACTATCAACATGGTCAGTGTCGGAATCATTGTCCCCATCACCATACCTCGAAGGGTGCTTGGCTTTCGATGCTTCGAGATAGCACCGCCCATAGCAACCCCAAGAACTCCTGGCAATCGAAACTTCGAGATAGTATCGCCCATGGATTTTTTAAGCAAATTCAGACCTGTGGCAATCGGCACTTCAAGATAGGGCCGCCCATGGTACCTGAACTGCACAATGTGCTTACATTTCCCCAGTAAAATGGATATCCTAAGAGACAAGCACCGAGGAGGTAATATGTTATCATCGCATCCTCATGGTGAGTATATACTCCACCTCTCCTGCGGTAGGAACTCTTTCAATCAAATTGTGTTTTCAACCCTCTCCTAAGTCAAAACTAAGAGAACCAAATTTCTTTCAAGAAAGGTGATCACTTACTTACACAAGACCAAGTGTGTCAAATTTGGATGCTTGAGTTACAAGGACCCATAAACCAAAAGGTAGAACAAGACTCCAGGTACTATCCCAACCTTTTAACTCAATCCTTAGCTTTCTTTCCTCAACATCTTATGGAATGGTCTGCAACTTAACTCCTACTTAAGTGTCTAAGTCCACAAAGGACCCTAAAGGTCTAAGCTAGTGGCTCAGTTAGCTTCTAAAGTTTGAACCTAGAATCAACTTAGTCTAACCTAGAGTTCTGATTTGCCTAAGAATGCAAAGCCTAGCCAGTTAAGCTCAATAATTACAAAATTTTTTATTTTATTAAGTTGATTTTATTATTATTATTATTATTATTATTATTTTTCAATGCAACTGTATGCAATGCAGAATGCTTTAATTAAATGCATGAATGCACTATGCTATGTATATCCCCAAGTACACCCCCCCATGCTTAAAATCTGCAATGTCCTCATTGCATAGAAGGATATTACCTGGGTCAAAGATGGGCAGCCGTTCTTTTGTTAGCAGCCGAGTAGCCAAAGAACCTTCAAATCAGGTTCAAGGATCACAGAAATAGGCCCTAAAATTGAGCAAAGTAATGCTAGCCTAGAAAATAGGTAATCTAGGATGTTGGCGAGCTGATGATGAATCCCGATAGCAAATGCTTGCCCAACCAGGATGGGAATAAAATCTTCCTAGGTCAACAAAAGAGTTTCTAAAGGATAAACTAGCATAACAACCTCCAAAGGGGTATGGGGAGGATGACAAGGATCCTCTAAAAGGAATGGAGAAGGAATGGTGCAGAGATAAATCCCCAGGGCAGTGGACTGACTAAAGAAATCATCAATCCATACTCGATACTCCATTACAAGAAATATTGGTTTGTTAAGCCCTTCGGTCATAACAAAAGTGAGCAAATCTTAAAGGCAAGGATCGTCTAGGGTGTCCAAGTTTTGAGGTTGCGAGATGGCAATAAGATCTAGGTTGGGTTTAATTAGCTTGGTGTCCATCCCTAACAATCTTTCCAAATCCTTAATTACATCCCTAGCATTCCTCGCACTATCGCAAGTATCTTCCTGTACTTCATCAGGAGTCAAAATTTTGCCTTCAGACATAAGCGAATTGAGGGTGACTTCGAAGCAAATGAAGGCAGGTTGGAAGTAGCAGATCTAGGGATTACCCTATCAATGTCATCCCTGGGTTCTTGTTCTTTACTCTAATCTTCCCCGGAGTCTAGATGTGAATCCACATAAATCATAGAAGTTGCTTCCAAATTTTCCATCATTTCATCATGAGGAGAAATATCATCAATGGGTGTGTTAAGTAAACCTAATTTGGTCAAATTTGTGACATCCTCAGGTGCTAACTCTTCAAATAAGACATAATCACCCTTAGTGTCACTCCAAATCTTGAATGTAGGTTCCTCATATAATTCATCTTTCTCCTCATCATATGATTCATCATATACCTTAGGTTTAGAATCATTTAATATCTCAGCAGATCCCCTAGGATACTCTATCTGAGGTAAATGGTTTACACTGGTAACATTGGACTCCTCAGATAGGTCAATTTCTTATTGGTTAGGTTCCCTAAGGGTGGGCTTGAGTTCCATCTCATGATCAAAAGGGAGGGTAGGATTAACAACTTGACTTCGACCCACTTCATCAACTGTCGCGAAAATACTATCATTTGGGACGAGGTCATCCAATGGTACCATCATTCCCTTCTTTTGACTCCAATATAATTCAGGTGGATACTCAAACTTATCATCATCTTCCTTGGGTTTCCACCTTTCTTCATCCAATGCATAGCTACTTTCATATGTATCTTCCTCCCACTTAAGGCGTGGAATTCTCAAGGAGGTGTCATCTAATGGGGAGGTTTCAAAATCAATCCTCGAAAAGTAGCTCTTCTCCCATACATAATCCCCAAAATTTCCCTCCAACTTAAAGTGTAGCTCTCCCATGGGAGATGCATCAATTGTAGTGGGTGTACATCATCCTTAATGGGGTAGATTGGGTGGCTAATTTCATCTCTTTCTTGTTGGCATGCTCTCGAAGATTCTCCTAACAATTCAATCATTTCATCTTGCATTTTCTGTATTTCCATCTTCAAGGAGGAGAGGTCATTTCTATCAGGAGAGAAGTCAGGCTCAAGCTTATAGTACCTAGGAGTGTCTGTCCAACCATTATAATTATTCAGGGAGGGTGGGTTGGGTATTTCTATGATGTGTGGGATATTGGGCAAAGCAAATCCTGCTCCTAGGTTCTGCTCACTGATTTGGGGCTTAACCAGGCCAATACTCCTATAATAGGAGTAAAACAGATCCCAATGATTGTCATTAAGTCCATCAAAGGATGGACCATCTCGGTGTATGGGAATGAAGAGTGCAGAGTGGGGGTAAAGGTGTGGGCAAGATGTGAAAGGATGAAAATCAATGTGGTCCATTCTAACTCACACCTCAATCAGAATTCCCCAAACAAAACACAATTCAAAAAGGACTTTTTAGGTCTTTCCCAATTTAGGCTTTTGTTTTTAAGTCAGATTGTAGGTGACAATACAATTTGTTCAATCAATTTACATGCTTATTTCGACCTACGGATTGCCTAAGAAGACCTAGTTGGAGCTTTGGTGTTCTTCCCTAAATCTCAAATGGTAGAGCAACTCCAAGGATGGAAGATTGAGGAATGCAAGTAGGCCTAAGCCTTCCTTTGAAGTTGTGCCTTTGCGGTGCTTCTCAACTAGCCCCAAAAATTCGTGATAGGGTATCCACCTCTTTGGAGTTACAAAACCTTTGATCTCAAGTTCTAAACACTTCAAAATCCAACGATAAGAGTGCTCTTGCCTTAGTATTTCCAAACCTGAGTGTCTAAAAGTGTGCCGTGGTGCAAGAGATATAAGTGTGCATACACCACAAAAGATTTTGAATTTTGAATCGCACGACAAGTTTGAAAATCAAATCCTTGTTTTTTAAAATGTCCCTCCTTTAATTAGTTCTTTTTGTAGAAAATATGAGACCACTTTTTAGATCTATTCAATATGGATTAGGTGGTCCTGAAATTAGTCTAAATGCATTTGCAAGACAGGTAGAAATGCAAAGTTAGAAGTGCATACCTGATTCTAGAATTCTTCATGCAATATGCAAGACAAGAATTAGATCTAGATGCTGCTCATTCAGTCCTAAATGATACAACCTAGGGGTAGGCAGCTTCTAGCAGGTAGCTCTTATCTCTTTTTTGTTTTAGTTTTTTTTTTTTAGCTACTTATACACAAGCAAATTAAAGGTAAACAATCCACAAAATAAATTAAAAACCTAAATCTAAAGAAAAGGGAACATGCTCCCAAAAATTACCCAACATGGGCCTAAAACAAAATTGGGGAACAAACCTCTCAACTGTACCCTAAAACAAGGGTTTCAAACACAATGTGCAATGAAAAATTAAGTCTAAAGTCTTAATTCTACTCTAATCAAATCAATGACTAAATGTGCAGAGGTGATCATCGTGTCCTCGTCCTTCCCCTCTAGCAATCTGGTTCCTTGCAAGGTAGCTTGAATACTTTCTCCTTTGGCGACATCAAGGGTTGCCTCCCACGATGGTTGGTGTGATTGCGAGTCGTAGAATGTCTGTAGCAGATCGTTGCTCTCGCATCAGAAAAAAAGAAAAAAAAATTTAGACTTAAATATGATTCAAAATTTAAACCAATCTGAACGAATGAATGAATAAATGTGATTGAATTAAGCCTGTTGCCTCCTCGGCAATGGCACCATTTGGTAGGATGTTTTTGCTTTCGAATTATGTTATTAGATGGTTTGTCATTGTAGGATCAAAGTGGTGGAAAATCGCTTAACGAAATAATTTAAATTAAAATTAAACCACTCGCAGAAGAGCGGGTCATGTCTACAGGGAGGCAATGTCCTATTAAGACTTGCTAAATTTGACAATAATAATGTTCACAATTACTTTCTCTAAGTAAGCAAGCTAAAAACCCCATTCTAATTAGGATAACAATGCATGTAATCGCTAAACTTTCATTTCAAAGAAAGATGAGGGTGTTCTTATAAACTCACAAGAATATAATATTATTAAATCAAAAAGTATCCTTTTGCAATGGTAGTGAAGTGTAAAAGGAAATCGAATGCAAAATAGGGAAATTCTTCCCCTCCACTGTGCGTGACGAGGAAGGCTTGGCTGGAGATGCGAAACTCGTCGGAGGTCCTTTGAGCTGGGTTGCACTCGCTGGTTATAGCACCTCAGCACAAGGTGGCTGGAGACGAGAGAATGGAAGAGTGGTCAACGGTGGGTGGTGGCGAGCTAAACGCTGTTTGCTACTGGAGCTTGCGAAGGTGAGGGAATGCTCGTGCACTGGGCATGCGGGCATGGGTGGAGAGCTTCACGCAGGTGAGGCTAATAAGCAAGGGATGCATGCACTGTCTGCTGCACGCGTCAAAGGTGTGTGCGGCCGTAGCTGTTGGAGGTGCTCTATTGCTACTGGAGCAGCACTTGGAGGGATTGCAGGTGGAAGTGTAGCACGCTCTACATGTGGGTAGAGCTGCTGCTGGTGATGCATCTGTGCAGCTGCACGGGGAGATGATGGATCACTTGCTACACGGGTGGAGATGATGGAGGTGCGCGCTACTACGTGCGGTGTCTGCAGCATGGAGGCTGCTGGAGGATGCACGCGAGCGCTGGGCACTGCAGGCATGCATGAGCCGTGGGCACGTGGAGGGCTCTGCGGGCGCAAAGGTATGCATAGGTGGACTAGAGATGAAGGTGCAGGCAGGGTCTGATGGCATGAGGCAGGATGTGTAGGCGCAGAGGCTGCTGGTGCGTAGGAGGACTACTGGCTGATGTGAAGATGCACGGTGGTAGGCACAGGGAGGAGAGGTTGCAGCTCTGTGTGCTGCAATGAAGGTGATGCTGCGTTGCAGGGGGTGTGGTACCCATGAGTGGTGAGGACCGCAAGAGGTGGAGGGAGCTGATGAAGAAGAAGCATGGTGATTGGACGGTGGCAAGTTGTGCATCAGTAGATGCACTCATGGTAGGCGAGCTTCAAGGAGCTCGTACACGGTGGCGACCAACTCCATCCTCTTGGCATTGTGGTCTGTCACCCCACCCGGCTGATGGTATGATGGAGTTTGGCCATGGAGGCCCACGGTGGTGAAATGTTGCACGGTGGTGAAATGGGATGATGGCCTCCCCGAGCTCGGTTGCCTCCTCCTCTCCCTTGTAGTCTCAGTTGCCTCGACCAAATCCAACATACCCGCTCCTCCAAGAATGGGGTCTTGAGTGCAGGTAGCTGGCGAAGATTGAATGCAAGTGGAGGAGTGGAACGGTTGCCTGCAGGAAGAAGAAGAATAATTAGTAAAATGAAATATTTGGATTATTTATACACAAATCCTTAAGTCTTTTGTTAATTAAACCAATGCATTTAATGCACCTAATGCCATTCTAAGTCAATTTCAAATGCCCTTAGTTATGAATGCAATGCATGAATTTTGTAATTAAATCAAAAATATGAATTAATCTATTTACATCCTAATGCTTGATAAATAAATGTCAGAATTAACTTAATGTCTAAGCACTTAAATACTTGAATAGCCCACAAATATGTGCTAATCACCCCACATCCCCCCCACCAGTTTCACTTTCACCACATCAATAACCAAGACCTAATCTACTTAGGTGTTTTGCATAAACCCTAGGATAGAATCTATTTGTTTTTTTTGCCACCTACAATCATTTCTACCCTGCATATATAAAAACAAAAAAAAAAATCTTCTGATTATGGGATTAATCAACATACACACTACGAACACCTACATTTATGGAACATAACCTATCTTGATTTTATCTACTGAATCAGGATTCCGACTTGTGGAACTGGTTCATGCAAATCAACTCATAAAATAGTAGAAATTAGACTAGGTTAATCATTTTTTATGTGCCTTAATCAAGTGGTGCAGTAGGCCAATTGATTGAGTTGTTTGTGTTGCACCACTCAAGTTAAAAGTATTTCATCAATAGCTTTCCACTTAGGGTTGATTTTTAGGTTTGAACCTGGCACTCCACATTTTTTTCTGATTTCTAAAGGACTACATCATCACGAGTGCTTTTAAAACTTGGAGTGTTCTATTGAACCCCGATTGTGGGAACCTAAAAAATAAACCCTAAAAGCTACTAAACAAGGTTAAACCTTAAAAGACACATCATCAAATAACCTTGTTTGCAAACCCTAGATGTGCACGCACACAAATTTTAATTAATCATTAAGGGCACAACAAATCAAAAGGGCCCATCACATTCCAAAATCACAAATATCCCAGGCCTAACTAAAATAGATTAGACGTTGGCCTTAAGGATTGATTTGCTCTTCGTGGCCTAGATTGAGATTGTTCTCGATTAACCTTCTTATACTGGCCAATCTGATGTCTAGTTAGAGGAGTAGCATCAAACTACTGTGGTTGGGGTGTATCAAAGAAACTGGAGGCACAAGCTAAGAGAAGAACCTTCCCCCCAGCCCCTCCTTCTAACTGGTTGGATTGATCAGATAAAAGTAGAGTAAATCGTTTATAATCTTAAGATGGATTCTAAGAGTTTGTAGATCTTTAGGCTACCTAACCTAAGGATAGGCTTGCAATTTTGTGTTGTAGGGCTCCTTTTTTCCGTCCTTCCAACTTCCTTCCACTGTATGCTTGGAAGGAGACCATTGAACCCTCTCTTGGAATGACCTATAGACCATTCCTGGAGGTAGAGGTTGAGTTATAGCCAAGCAAATCCCATGGCTGATCAACAACCACCTCCCCCGCCCCCAAACCAGCAGGAGTTGATTCCGAGGCAGTTGGATCAATTGCAGCAAATGCAACAATGGTTCCAACAAATGAATGGTCAGGGTGCTCGGCCTTTGAAGGATTTTTATGATCCTTCGAATTGTGAGGATCATCCTTATGTTGTGATCCCTACCAGTGATATTGAGATCAACCCCAGGTTTTGAGTTTAATTAAACACTTTCATGAGCTTGGCTCAGAGGATTGGTTGCGTCTTTCACTAAACTCAGTAATTAAGTTAATTTCACTTAATTAAGAGTAGAAGAAATCACTTAGGTTAACTTCAAGTTGTGTCAGTTGTGTAGTATAGGGTCGAATTAACCTAACATTTTAGAAATTTTTACTGGTTTAGTCCAAGTCGTTCATTGGGAGGCGTAATAATTTTTCTCCAAATTCATTAATTTCCTTTTATCTCTTTAAGTTTAGGAGATAGAACTAGTTTAATTTCCAAAACATGAATTTTGTCAAAATATTTAACTATAAAGAACATACAAAATTCCATATGAGACATATTTACTCGAAATATTGTACTTTATTAACAAGTAAACATGCTAGTTTTTCAATTTTATTTCATTCTAAGAAATTAAGGCAAAAAGTATCTAATTAAAACATGCCTTTTACAATTAAGAACAAAAAGTAATTATGCAAGAAAAAATGAATTTATCTCTTCAGCCTCTCATCTCCTCTCTTTCTTACCTTAAATCTTTTCCTGCCTTAAGTCTTCTTCACTTGTTCCTATCTCTTTTTCCTTTGTTTTCTCCTGCCTTTTCTTCTTCCCTTAGTTTTTCTCCTTAACACTCAGCATCTGCAATCCTTTCTTCAGCAGCTTCTCTTTTCTTTTCCTTTCAACCGAACTAGGTTTTTTTACTCTTTAAACCAAAAATTTTTGTATTTGCGGTGAGGTCCTTTCGAGGATACACAGCACCCTGAGACCAAGGTGGGACCAGACCCTACTCTGTCCTCGCCTAATCTCAGTTAGATTTGTTATGGTTTATTTATTTATCGGTTCAAATTATCGAGCTGCAACGGCTCAACCCGGCCTCCCAGGCCAAACTCACGCCCTCTCAGGGCACATATTCACATCCACAAACACGCCCCCAAGGGTGCACAAACCCGCAGGCCAATGCCCACACCCAGAACAATGCTCAAATTAGATCTGAAATGGAACCGGTGTGCCTTGCGCTTAAGGACTGCATAGCCTTAGGAACAAAAGAGTTTTATACCCAGGCGCGCGGTCGTGGATAACCCAGGTGGGACAAAGTTATCCCTTCTAGACCCGAATTCAATCGATCATAACTTCCTACCTAGAGCTCCAAATTCGATGATTTAAAGTTCGTTAGAAAGCTCTAAGGGTAATCTATTCAATTTTAAGGTCAATTTAATGTTTTATTGATGTTTATCTCTTCAATTTAAGGGACGAAGTCAGGGGTTTCTACAGGTTTGATAACAAGCCTGGAAATGTTTTTAACTCAGGGAAGTCCTCAGATGGACTTATCACATCTATTTAACGGTCTGTATACATTATATAAACAATTTCGCTTCTGTTAAGATGGATTTAAAGCTCTTGAGACCTATAGAACCTGCAGAGAAGCTTTTCTCTTCTCTGAAAACTTCAGAAATCAGTTTTCAGATATCAATTTGTGTAACACACTTTAAAGTGTTCCAAATCTATTTAGATTAATTCTAAAGGTTTCATCGAATCAATCTAGGCAGGATTTAGATTTGAATTTCAATAGAATAGTTCTTTTGTTGGTTTGGGTTCGAGAGTAACCCAACTTAGCAGGAACAAAATTTTCACTAAAAACATCATCTGAGCTTACTTAAATCGATTTCAGATCATCAATTAAGATTCCAGAAACAACTTCCACCTCTTAATTCCACAATTTAAGCTCAGAACACTATTATCAAACTCAGGTTTGACTGTAGAAGCTCGAAATTTGACTTTCTGTTTAGAACTTCACCCTAAGAAATTAAGGCCTTGGACAGAGTCTTCTCATCATCTGGAACTCACTTAGATCTTCAAACTTATGTTTTGTCCTTAATCTCTAAGGTTTCAGGCTTGCTGCCTGAACTAAAATAAGTGTTTCTTTGATAGAATTAATCAGTGTTAGTTATAGTGTTTTAAAAGTTAAAATAGATTCAATGCATTGCACTGGAGCTTCTGAGCACCTTAGATGTTTCTCAAATCCTTTATAACAGACTTCTCCAACTCACCGGAGTTGGGGGAGATGAAGTTGAATCTTAAGCTCCAATGAATGAAACCTCAAACAAATTTCTTAAAAATGATCAGTAATCCATGTAATAACATTCTAGAGCCACCTAGCAAGTTCTAGAGGCTGCAACTCAACTTTGACTCGCCAGAGCTAGCCGGAGCTCCGGAGAGTCCAGAAAATACAAAATTGCATGTACAGATTGACAAAATTAACTATTTTTAATCCAAAAATGATTCTGAGGTTACAAGGAACCTCCGTTTCACATTAAATTCCTCGTTTGTTCATTGAAATAAAAGGTTTGATAGTAAACTTGTTTCTTAAAAGTTTGATTGGTTTAAGCTCAGGACTTGATTTAACTACTCGGTTGAGAAGTTAAATGAAGTCAACAGGTATTATTAATCATAAATATATATTTAATTTATAGTTTGAAATGTTCCTGAGCTGCCATGGACAGCAAACTCAGGAACTTAAATTAAATTTGGGCATTTAATTATAGATGATAGTAATAGGTAATATAAAGTCGATTAGGGTTCATTAGTGATGGTAGGTGATGAAAGAACCTAATGAAGGTGGAATTAGGCCAATTTCTGTCACCATAGACAATGAAGTAGTCAGTGAAGGTGAGGTATGATTTAGGCGTTTAGGTGATCTAATTAATCGATTAAGTGGATTAGAAATGAACATGGAAGTTAAAAGAAGGTGAACAGTGATTTAAAAGACAAAATTAAAGTCTCTGGTGAGCTCAAAGAACTCACCGGAGCTGGAAGAGATGAAGCTAAATTCTACAATTATTCTAACCTAACTAACTAAACTAACTAACTAAGCCAGCCAACTCCTACTCCCAGTCTACTGTTACCTGGACGAAGGGGTCAATAGGGTTCCGCTAAAGTCTCATGGCGGACGACGAAATTAGTGGGTGGTTGAAAGAGCTCCGGCAGGCAGATTTGAGGTGGAGCGGAGGAATCCTAGGGTCGGCACCATTGTCAGAGGTGCGGAAGACCACAGCGAATTTCCTCGGCTACTTAATGTGGATGAAGTCGGAGATGAAATGGGGGTTTGCTGGAGATTTCAGAAGAATAGCCTATTGGGTCGGCTGCAGTATTAGAAGAGGGAAGGGAGCCAACTTGCCAAAATCATAGGTGAGAGGGGGTATTTATAGCATTTTGCGGCGAAGAGAGGGGCGGAGTCTAGCCGAAGAAGAAGCTCAAGGAGCTTAACCTCCGTCGTCGTCTTCGACGACGGTGAGGTTAACTCCCACTAAAAAATAGGATTTTCGGTTAATCCAGACCGATGGATCAAGTGGAGGTGGTGAGCGCAAGCTGCAAGAGCTTAGGCAAAGAGGAATGATGCCGGTAGGGTGGTGATCGCACGATAGGATGACTCTCTACCACCAGCTGTTCGTTTGGCTGGAGAAGAAGAAGAAGATGAAGAGGGATCTAAAAGTAATAAAACCTAAGGACCTAAGTGGGAAATAAGGACTCGACTATAATGAAAATTAAGGACTAAAATATAAACCCAGGTTTTGAAGGTTTATTTTAACTTAAATTATTTTCAACTTTTTATAAGTGTTAGTAAATGAGGTAAATGTTATGTTTACACCTTGAATTTACATCTTTGACCCTTTTAGATTAATTTATTAGATTAAGTAAAATTACTTAAGTTATTACATACTTAGTTATACATTATATTTCAGTTACTTTTATTATTAATTAAGGAAATGATTAGTATGATTTCGAGTCCAATTATTATCTAAATTATTATTAATGTTATTTGAATGATAAAATGTCATTTTTAACTTATTTTAAGGTCCTTAACTAAATATCCCTTATTCTATAATTAACCCTTATATATTCATAACCTTAGCTAATTAACTAGGAAGACTAGTTAATTAGGGGTAATTAGAGATCATGATGAGTGTCTCATCATACCCCCAAGCCAAATTTTTGCTAGTCCCTAGCAAAATTAACTAAGAGTATGATGATTTAAAGCACTTGGGTTTAATTTATTATAATTAGTAATTATCTAGAGGAAAACTTAGGTCAGAAATTTTCAAGTTTAATATAAATGATTAATGCTTAGCGCATGTATGAAAATTTTCTTACTTAGACTTATACTTATAACATTTTCAAAACACACTTAAAACAATTTGTAAACAAGAATTTTATTCAAAATTAGAATTCTTCAAAAATCTCTTAATCTTTGTAACTATTCTTAACTCAAATTAGAATACCAAATGTTTTAAGAAAAATAAAACTTAAGGATTGAGAATTAAATTTTAACTCAAAAACTCAAATAGATTTAAGTTAATCCTTTGTTTATGATATTTTATTTTTATCAATATAATTTTAAGCAAATTAACCAGATACTCATTATTAATCAAACTTAGAGTAGTAAAACTCTAATTTACTAGCCTACAACACCAAAGATTAACTTCTAGACCTAGGATTCTGTCAACTCTTCTCCTTTAGGTCTCAACTTAAAATCTTCAAAACCCAATTTCTTAGGCTTCACTGCCCAATACCAAGGTTCAGTAGCTATGACTTTAAAACATCTGTGCTTAGTGAAGAGAACGGTCCCAAAGACATCCAAAGTTGCAAAAATCCAGAATTTAGGACATCACTTTCCAATCCCAATTATTCCAATTCAAGCCTTTGGCTTGGCCTTACTCAAGTTTGGTTGCTTTCTCCTCACCAGTTTTCTATCCTAAGGTCAACACTTTTTGTGTATATCTCCCCGGTGGACCACTGGGTCTCTTATTCCTAATATATATATATTTTCCTCCACATTTTTTTTTATTTTTCTACAGGTTAGAACACCCATTTGTAGCGAGGTGTTCTTTTTATTTGATGGAAGGAAGGGTAGCATCCATTTGTAACGAGATGCTTTTATTTATTTATTGAAAAACTGCATAAGTACCCATTTTTAGCGAGGCACTTAACTGTAGGGTGTTTTTATTTACTTTTCTTTTTGTTTTCCCCCCTTCTCATTTTTCTTACTACCATTATTCTCCAAATCCTTTTTCTAGGTGAGTGGCACATCCTTCACCCTTTCAAGAACCACCTCGCGGAAATCCTTGGACAAAAGTGGATTCAGAATTGATCTCTTAACCTCTGTGTTTTCGCAGTCTCAGATGTCAATAAGATAATTCTATGTGAGTGAATTTTAGATGTTTAGGTTACTTAGCTCTCAAACAAGAGCTTAGACAACAATACCCTTTACTCTTAGGTTCTTCAAGTTTTTAGTTTCCTCCTATAGGATCCGTCAAGACAAAATTTACTAAGTCTAGTTATTTATCTCTAGCATGTAATTTTTGTAAACTAAAATTCTACCAACTCTCTATTTAATTAACTTTGAATATCTGGCTTTTTACTTAACTTTATGATAAAATCAAATTTTCAAAAATCAAAAGGATTACTTAACCTAATTGATTAAAAAGTTATAATTCAATTCCAAAACTTAAGTTTAAAATCTTAATACACTTAGTTTCTTAATTCAAGTAAGAATAGAAAAATAAATCTTTAAAAGATTTAAAAGATTCCTTAATTCAAATAAAATCTTGTTTTAAAAATTTTAAACACAAAAGTGTGTTTTTACAAAATGTTTAAGTAAAATCTAATTAAGAATTGAAAGCTCTTTAATACTTATTTATACTTTCTACATTTAAAACTTCTGACCAAAAAGAAAATTAAATCTTTTAATTATATGCTTATATACATTCTTCTTCTTTTCTTCTTTATTAATAATGAACATTCCCCTCTTATTTTTTTTATGAATTTTCTTTTTAGATTTTTGTATTTATATATTTTTAGTTTTATTTATATAAGATTTTTAATTTTTCTATTTTTTTAAAAAATTTTCAAATTTTTACGAAATTTTTGAATTTTTAAAATTTTTATCATTTTTAGAATTTTTTTTAATTTCGTGGATATTTTATTTTTATGTGTTTTTTTATTTTTAAACACTTAAAATGAAAATTTCACTTCAACACCCCCTAGCCAAAATTTTACAATGTCCTCATTGTAAGAAGGGTGAAAAATATGAAGTGAAATTTTAAAAGTAAGTGTAAGAAAATAAAAAAGGATGAAAATAGGAAACGGCTATGTATAGGTGCTAAGTTTTACGCCTTCATCTAGCCGTAAACCTTAGTAAAGAACTCCTAAAAAGAATAGGTATACGGTAAAAATAGAGGAGTTATGAAAGAATTAGATCAAAAAATTAGAAAACAGATTAAACCCCCCAATCAAAACTCGTCCTAAAATTGCCTAGAATAGATCTCGCAGATCATAGAATTAGATTCTCGTGAAAAATCTCAGAAAGATTAGAGTGAATATCATGAAAAATAGATCTGGTTTAGGTTGGGATGTAGAATGTTTAAGATTAAGGCAATTCAAAAATGTTTCCACCAAGTTCAGAAGATCAGCAAAATCAATTTTGGTTCTCAATAATAGGTAGGTCATTTTGGCATAAAATAGGTTGTTGATGCGGGTTTGGTAGATTATTTTCAGGCAATATGGAGGACGGATTATGATTAAAATCAAAGGCCTGATTAATGAAATGGACTTGGCCTTGATTTAGCCTAGGATTTGGTAGATTCCTAGGATTCGGAATTGGCTGAGATGGAAGAGTACCTGGTTGACGAGACTCAGCCAAAATCATGATTTGATTTCGTAAATCAACCAACTCTACTTTACATTGGCTATGTATCTTAGCAAGAGCTTTATCTTTTTGTCGCTGACTCTCTGACACAGCTCTAAAAATCTGGTCTAGCTGTGTATCTCTATTCGGCTTGGAGTAATTCTGCATACTCATCGAGCTAGGCCTTAAATCTAATTGCTGAGAAGGCAAAGGAGGTGGGTTAAAATGGGTTTGATTCGTATAATTTGGTCTTTGATTTTGATTTGGATTAGCCCAAAAAAAATTTGGGTGGCTTCTCCATCCAGGATTATAGGTATTTGAATAAAGGTTTGGTCTTGGTGTGTTTTCCTGGATAGCGTGTAAACCTAAAAGATATGGCGTGTTTTCTGCAATAGTAAAGGGTGGGGAAAAGGGTGGGTAAGATTGTGGGACAAAGGTCCCTCCTTGGGTTGGTGAAGAAGTAGATAGAAAACCTAAGGAAGATGGATCTCTAGAATCCAGATTATTCACAAATTTCCTCCACGTGGGAATTTGCGAAACAGGTAAATATGTGAGATTTGTAGCAAGTAGAGGCGTAAGATTCTTCATTGTGTTTCTAACCTCGTCGAGATGCTTTGCTACGATGTCTACTTTGTCCAATTTTTCTGCAATAATCTCTAAATCCTTTGAACTGGACGGATTACCGATCTTGTGAATGCCCTTATGCGGATTTTGATGATTCGTATTCGCACCCCACAAAAATTGTGACATTGATGCATTGTTGATCGAGTTTTTCGCCATCCCTTCAAATAATTCTGAAGCAGATTCTGCGTCGCGATTTAGGAAATTCCCTCCACAAGAGGCATCAACTAGATTGCGAATGCCCTCTTTTAAACCATAATAAAAGATGTGCATGAGTTGCCGACGAGGGATGTCATGATGTGGGCATTTCCTTTGCAATTCTTGGGCTGCCTTTTTGGAGTACATAAATCTTTTAGGAATTTTGCATAGGCAGGGATATACTTAATGGCATCTAGGATAAGGATATTAATTTCTACTTGCCCAAATAAATCCATTAATTCCTTCTCAGTGGGCTCGTATTTTGTCTTTTTCTTTTTAGAAGAGTGGAGGGCTTGTGGAAATGGGGCAGGGTTGCCCTATTTTGCGTGAATTGGTTCCTGAACAATAGGAGGGGATGAGTTAATCTATGTGTCATTAGAGCGGGTTTCTTTAACAGGCAGGGTATTGTGAGTGGTTTTCCCATTCCTCAAGGTAACTGCATTCGCAGTTTGGTTGTTTCTAGGATGAGGATGGGGGGACTGGCTGTTATTGAAACCCGGTGGATGCTGAGGTGCTGGCTGAATAGGTTGACTGTGATATCCACCTTGAAATTGATTCCTTTGATTGTTTGGGTTGGGCATGGGTTGGGATGGTAAATTCCCAATAGGTCGATGATCAGGAGTAACCTTAACTTGGTGTTGTAAATTGGTAATCATACGGGTTACTTCTATCATTTGAGTCTGCATTCCTTGCAGAGTTTTCATGACCTGATTATTAATATCATCCTGGGATGGTCCAGGTTGATACAAAGGTTGCCCATAATTCCCAAAATAGTTTTGTTTGGGAAAAGGAATCGGATTCAGGTTTTTCCAGGAGTGATTCGGGTTAGTCCTCCAATTTTGATTGGAAGTGTTGGAGGGGTTTCTAAATTGCTCCTGGAGAGCATAAATATTTTCTGAGGTGGAATCAAAAATATTTTGGTCTAAATTTCCGGTTAAATCTTGCAAGAAATTAGCCGAGATTTGCTGGCCAGCAGATGTGGCATCAATATTGTGTAGATTTTCTCTTCGGAGAATGTGTGGGGGGTTAGTGTGTGGAGAGTGGACGTGTGGAGCTTGTTTGTTTGTGAGCTTTCCTTCCATTTTCTTTTGGTGAATTTGCATCTGGTCCAGTCGTTGAGCTAACATATATAAATCATCTTGTGTGACTGAAATAGAGGTGGTTTTAGAGTCAATTTCATGGACTCCGTGTCTGGGGTTTTGTGATCTGCCAAAAGTGTCCATTGAAGTCATGTTAAATGAGTTTTCACTCATTTCTTCAAAGAGAAGATAGGCACTTTCGGCGTCTTTGTTAAGAAAATTGCCCCCACATGAGGCATCCACAAATCGTTTTAATTGATCTTCTAATCCGTGATAGAAGATCTGCACTAGCTGCCATTGTGGAATTTCATGGTGGGGACAACTTCTTAGACGTTCCTAAAATATTTCCCAGGATTCGTGGAGGGGTTCACCAATTTTTTGTTGAAAGGTCGTTATAGATCTTCTTAATGCATTTGTTTGACCGATCGGAAAAATTTTTTTAAGAAAAGCACTTTTTAATTGGGGCTAGGTGGTAATAGGACACCCAACTATTCTAAACCAATGTGATGCTTTGTCTTTAAGAGAGAGAGGAAAGAGTCTCATTAACCACATGTCTTCCTGCACATTGCAGGAACGAGTGGTTTGAGCGAGGACAGTTAATTCCTCGGATGACAAAGAGGGTCCTCTCTCGAAAGACCATGAAAATGCTTGATAAGGTTTAGAATGGTGGGTTTGATTTCAAAATCCCCTTGTGGTATGACCACCCCTGGTCTTTCCTCATAATTGGAAGGATCATAGAAATCCTTAAGAGGAACGACAGGCTGTTGGCGGGGAGGTGGATTTTGTCCTTGATTAGCTAGGTTCGTGACAGTCCTAGCTAGATCTTCTTGATTTTGTTGTAGTCGAGCCAAATGGTCGACCATTAATGCAAAGGGATTTGTATTATGGGTTATAATTGGAGGGCCACTTGGCCCTGCTGGTATTTCTGGTTGCTCCAAGTTAGGAAGGTGAGGGAGGGTGGAGTCAGCTTGTCGGTCAGCTGACAGGTTAGAAGTGGAAGCAGAATTTTTTTGACGGCTTCCTGGGTTTTCCATTTTTTTAGAAGACAAGGGGGAAGAAAACAATGATTTCTTGCTGCGGGGGGTGAAATCAGATGGTCCCTCGAGGTGTGGCTTTTGGGACCGTCGCCCGTGCATGCACTACTTGGAAGACTTGGAGGGGAGGAGAAGAGATAGAGATGAGAGAAAGTGTGCAAATCAAACAAACAAAACTAGACCTAACTTAACTGTGACTCCTTAATAACCGAAGACTTGGTTTATATAGGAAATAAGTAGTCAATAGTGAATACCCGTTCTGTCAA
This sequence comes from Thalassia testudinum, assembly GCA_037157565.1. Lineage (NCBI taxonomy): Eukaryota > Viridiplantae > Streptophyta > Magnoliopsida > Alismatales > Hydrocharitaceae > Thalassia > Thalassia testudinum. The sequence continues at coordinate 21,011,710 of JAZHRO010000063.1, forward strand.
CAAATCTAGCCAACTTGGTTAAGGGGAGGTTTGGGCCCAAACGTTTCCCAGGGAAGACCCCAGGTGCTTGTACAAAGCCGCGCCTGGTCTTTTGACACAGCCCCTCAGCCTGAACACCAGATACAGATGACAAAATTGGTATTAACTAAAGAGAACTTAAGACCTAAATAGCAAGCCTAAGTTGATCAAGCCTTAGGGGTGAAGTTGCTACAAATTTTAATTAGGTCTAGGATGCTATAGTGCACACGGAATGTGGAGGGCGTTTATTGGGTTGTTGCCCTGTTATTTGATTTTTTTTTGTGTGTGTGCAGGAATTGGAGTGTGGCTCCAATGGAAATCAAGTTGTCACAAAATTTTCTTGTATTTATGTCTTTTAGGATTCAATTTAATTAAATGAGTTTTAGGGTTTTTCTCTTTAAGCTTTCAAACAAGTTTGAAAGTTCACAATCAAAGGAAAGACAAGTTGTATGTGTGATTGTATATTTCCTTTTAATTGAGTCTCTAAAGAGAAAGAAGAAACCCTAAGCCAATTATCCCTAAGATAGAAATTTAACTACCAATGAATTATTTTTAGGCTTCCAGAATTAAGTAGTGGTCCAAACAAGTCAAACAACACCACTACTTTGAAGAGAATCAAAGAAGGACTCCAAAAAAGATTTTTGTAAGATTTTAAGAATTTGTTTGATAATTATTTTGAATTTTTAATTGTACTGGTGTCAAAGTCTAGAAATGATACCTGTGGGTATTTTAGACTTTTCAGTATTACCACCGACCTCAGAAAATCTTTATAATTTTATATTGTGTGTAAAATTTCACAAGGATTCCAGTAAGCAAAACTTCTCAAAAATTGGATGAGTATAAAAATTATGAAAATTCACGGACAGTAGCAAAATAGGAAGATTAGAGGGTGTGACCCCTCTACTATCCACGAATTTTTAAAAATTAAATACAAATCCAATTATTTTGAATTTTGAACAGATGTTCCTAACTTAATTGGAAATCACTATATGAAATCTTTTGATTTGACGAGGCCTAGGGTTTTAGGAATCTATTTTTCATATCCAGACAGAAATCTGGACCCGAAAAATAGAACACCAATACTTGTAATGGAATGGTGCTAAAGAAGCATACAACCAAACAATGGATTTTATAATTCACCACTCCACTTAATTAAAGTGTTTAGGGTCCTCAAAGCCATGTTTAATATATTTTTGATAGTTTCAATTATGTGACTAGAAAGACGAACCAACCTGAATTTCCGCGGGAAGAAAAGGATCTTTGAGCTCTCGCTTCTAGATTCCCGCCTCCCCACTGTAGTTTCTGCACACACAAAAGAAAGAAAGAGAAGGGGATAAGATCCACTTCAAGCAAGAGAAAATTAGCTAATGCAAAAGCCGTGCCTCCCCGGCAACGGTGCCAAAAAGTACGCGTGATTTGTAAAAGCGGGTTTTTAACATCGTTGTAACACACGAATCCTCTTTCGCTTTTAAATTTATATCCTAGATAGGGAGTATCTAGGGTCATCCAAGGAGGCAAAAATTGCAAAATTAATCCTCTTGCTTACAGATAGATCTCAACTTTCTTTTTGATATTTTTCAATATGTAATTTTTTTTTGTATTTTGAAAAGACGAGGGAAAATTGCAGATTGTAGCTAAAAGAACTAACACCTACAAATGATTAACTAAAATCTAAAAGATAGAAATATCTTCTTCTTAAGCTCACTCTAGGCAAGTGGAGGCCTACGGTAATTAGGAAGAAGAGGTGAAACAAGTGCTAGAACCAAAACAAACAACTGTAATAAAAAGCTAAAAGAAGGCAATTTTCATTGAGTAGATTGAGTGTTCTTTTCAAGGACAAGTAGAGGAATGCTTCTACTAGAATTAAACAATCTAAAAGCAAGAAAAGAAACACAAATCCTCTTGTAACAATGGTGAAGAAGGTTGTCTTCTTGCTCCAAGCCTAGTTGCTCCTTGGCTTGAAAAGAGGGCTTCCTTCTCCTCCTTCCTTGAGAGCTCCTCCAAGGTGGAAGCTACCACCTTTAATGCTCTCTCCAAAGGGGTGGGCGTGCACCACCCTCAAAAACTCCTCCAAGGTGGCCTGACCACCTTCAAGATCTCCTCCAAGATCTTCCTTGCTTGGCTTCTCCTTTGGCTGGTTTGACCCAAGAGAGAAGGGAAGAGGGGAAGGCACCAAGGGGACAGAATATCCCCTTAATCTTCTTCTTCTTCTTCTCTCTTGGATGTGGGCTTCTTGGTGGAATATGAGAGTGAAATTGCTAGCCAAGGATGGCTTGAATGGTGGTGGGTAGTGGTCTTTTTATAGGGTAGGATGGGGGGTTAAGGTGCCCCTTGAAATGGAGGGCTAGGATGGAAGAATGGAGGTGGTTGGTGATCCTATGGCTAAGGAGAGTTGGCGCCATCCCAAGGGGTGTTAAAGGGGGTAGTTATGGTCGTGTTGGTGTCTTTTGGTGGTGGAGAGACACCACCATGTTGCCGCCAACATGGGGTCTTCTAGAAGGGGGGTTAGGTGGATGGTGGAGATGAATTCAAGGGAAATTGTGTGGTGGAGATGAGGGGGGATTTTGGAGGGAAAAGTGGCGCCATTAAGGGGGTGGTTAGGGTAGTTTTTTGGCACCACTTTTAGGTGTCTTTTGGAGGTGGTGGGTAGGTTAGGTTGGTGCCAAGTAGGTTAGCTTATGTGGAGCTTAGGTGGAGCTAGTTGGGTGGAGTTGTTAGGTGGGTTTTTAGGGTGGTACATGCCAAGGAAGTTGGAGCATAGCTAAGCAAAGCTAAGCTAAACTAAGCTAGCTTAGCTAATGGAGGAGTAGAGGAGAAGGTGTTGGAGCTAGAGTTTGGAGGGAGGAGCTGAGGAGGAGAAGTCTGGAGCTAAAATTTGGAGCTAGCTGCTGCTGAAGAGGCTGGCATGGAGCTATTCTAGCTGGCTTAGCTTGCTAGTTTTTTGCTAGCTACTAAGCCGAGCTAAGTTAAGCTGGCTTCTTCCATAATGAGCTAAGGTGAGCTGGGTCTGGTGCTCCCAGGGAGAATCAAGCTGGTTGAGGCAGCTAAGGTAGCTTAGCTCAACTGAGTTGAGCTAAGTTGAGTCCTCGAGAGCTGGACTTGAGCTTCCTGAGCTGGGATGAGTTCTTCTTCAGCTGGCTGGAGTTGAGTGGAGCTGGATGTAGCTAGATCTGAGCTGGGGTGAACTCCTGCCAACTTAGCTGAGCTAGCTAGAGCTCCCTGTGGACTAGTGGGAGCTGAGATGAGCTAGACTCAGCTAAGTTGAGCTGGATCTAAGCTGACTTGAGCTAGGGTGAGCTAAGGTGAACTCTCTTGAGCTGCCATCCAGCTGAGATCAGCTGAATGGAGCTGGGATGAGCTAACCCTAGTTCAAGTAAGCTAGGTTCCAGCTGCGGTGGGCTGGATCAAGCTGAGGTGAGAAGGATCAAGCTGAGGTGAGCTGGATTAGGCTGAGTTCCAGCTAGTCTGGGCTTCTCCTTCACCATTTGCCTTCTTGAGTGCCAGGGTTTTAGGGATCTATATATCTGTACATCCCTAACACTCACAAAAACATATTAAAAAGACAAAAAAATGCAATGCATGCCTAACCTATTTTATGCCTAAATGCAGCCTAAAAACCCATTTGCGGAGTAAAATCCTAAGAGCTAGGTTTGTTTTAATGCATAAGAATGATGATAAACTGGCGTTTATCACTCGGGATTAAGATTTTGCATTGGATCCATAAAAGTTGATGGATCAGACGGAAAAACCATTGGTTGCTTATCTGCAACTGGTTAGGATCACCTGTCAATGGTGGTACAAGAGAAGGATGCATGGATCGTCTCCCGTTCATAAATGAAAAATAAATGTGCAAAGGCACATGCACACCACCGATACAAAAACAGCGGCACAAAAAACTAGCAAAACAGTGCAAAAGACGTGGGTTTGCTCTTCTTTCAAAGGAAAGAAGAAATTCCTAAAGTACGCAAAGTAATTTGATGCAATCAAATAGAGTAACAGTATCAAAATACATGTCCTAATTCATGACTACACAGGTGCGTACCTTAAAGCTCAAAAGTTTAAGGTCTAGGATCGAGACCGCTCACTACTAGCTCCCCGGGGCTTTAGTAGTGAGACAAACTTGTTGATCTTCGGCCAAAGCCCTAAGAGGTGCAAAGAGGAGAAATAGAAAAATAGACTCGTGTGACTCTAGTGATCGCGCTGCTTGCGCGATAGCGTGTAATAGACGATATCGATATAAAAACCCACATGCATTCTGCAAACAGATTTAAGTCACAAATTTTACTTCCTCTTTTTAGTTAATCTTTTTCATAAATATATCAATTAAACTACAATAGCTTCTTTTTATATCTTTTCAAACAAAAATATGTTCTTTTTAAATCTCAAAGACAGGGATCTACGTGGGTTTTCACGTGTTTTCCCGCTGATGCGAGAAAAATAGTTTTAAAAATTTCTCCAGCCAGATCGTACTTAACACTAGTAGGAAATGCACTCCTAAGAGTGTATGCCTATGTTATGCTGCTACTAGTCAGATAGAGATGTATTTTTGTATATTTTTTTATTTTTAAATGCACAAACAACAGATTAAGAAATACTTACAAAGAAATGGAAACAACAAAACTAAATCCCGCCTTCTCCAGAGATTACCCGCAATGGTAAACCTGAAAAGAAGACAGAAAATAAAACAAAAACAAAACAAAACACACTAATTAAAACAAAAGTTAGTAAAAGCAAAACAATTTACAAGATATCTCCTAATTAAACAATTAATCCTTTTTAAAATTTAAGTGAATCAAAATATTGCCTCCCTGGCAACGGTGCCATTAAAATGGTTGCGTGTTTCACTCAACTCAGTAATTAAGTTAATTTCACTTAATTAAGAGTAGAAGAAATCACTTAGGTTAACTCGAAGTTATGTCATTTGTGTAGTATAGGGTAGAATTAACCTAACATTTTAGAAATGTTTACTGGTTGAGTCCAGGTCATTCACTGGGAGGCATAATAATGTTTCTCCAAATTCTCTAATTTCCTTTTATCTCCTTAAGTTTAGGAGGTAGAACTAGTTTAATTTCCAAAACAAGAATTTTGTCAAAATATTTAACTATAAAGAACATACAAAATTCCATACGAGACATATTTACTCAAAATATTGTACTTTATTAACAAGTAAACATGCTAGTTTTTCAATTTTATTTCATTCTAAGAAATTAAGGCAAAAAGTATCGAATTAAAACATGCCTTTTACAATTAAGAACAAAAAGTAATTACACAAGAAAAAATGAATTTATCTCTTCAACCTCTCATCTCCTTTCTTTCTTACCTTAATTCTTCTTCTCTTTTTCCTGTCTCTTTTTCCTTTGTTTTCTCCTGCCTTTTCTTCCTCCCTTAGTTTTTCTCCTTAACAATCAGCGTCTGCACTCCTTTCTTCAGCAGCTTCCCTTTTCTTTTCCTTTAAGCTGAACTGGGTTTTTTTACTCTTTAAACCAAAAATTTTTGTATTTACGGCGAGGTCCTTTCGAGGATACATAGCACCCTGAGACCATGGTGGGACAAGACCCTACTCGGTCCTCGCCTAATCTCAGTTAAGTTTGTTGTGGTTTATTTATTTATCGGTTCATATTATCGAGCTACATCGGCTCAACCCGACCTCCCAGGCCAAACTCATGCCCTCTAAGGGCACATATTCACATCCGCAAACACACCCCCAAGGGCGCACAAACCCGCAAGCCAATGCCCACACCCAGAACAATGCTCAAATCCGATATGAAACGGAACCGGTGTGCCTTACTCTTGACGACTGCATAGCCATAGGAAACAAAGAGTTTTAAACCCAGGCGCGCACTCGTGGATAACCGAGGTGGGACAAAGTCATCACTTCCAGACCTGAATTCAATCAATCATAACTTCCTACCCAGAGCTCCAAATTCAATGATTTAAAGTTCGTTGGAAATCTCTAAGGGTAATCTATTCAATTTCAAGGCCAATTTAATGTTTTATTGATGTTTATCTCATCAATTTAAGGGATGAAGTCAGGGGTTTCTACGAGTTTAATAACAAGCCTGGAAATGCTTTTAACTCAGGGAAGTCCTCAGATGGACTTATCTCATCTATTTAAAGGTCTGTATACATTATATAAACAATTTCGCTTCTATTAAGATGGATTTAAAGCTCTTGAGACCTACAGAACCTGCAGAGAAGCTTTTCTCTTCTCTGAAAACTTCAAAGATCAGTTTTCAAATATCAATTTGTGCAACTGACACTTTAAAGTGTTCCTAATCTATTTATTTTAATTCTAAACGTTTCATCTAATCAATCTAGGTAGGTTTTAGATTTGAATTTCAACAGAACAGTGCTTCTGTTGGTTTGGGTTCGAGAGTAACCCAACTTAGTAGGAACAAAATTTTCACTAAAAACATCGTCTGAGCTTACTTAAATCGATTTCAGATCGTCAATTAAGATTCCAGAAACAACTTCCACATCTCAATTCCTCAATTTAAGCTTAGAACACCATTATGAAACTCAGGTTTGACTGTAGAAGCTCGAAGTTTGACTTTCTGTTTAGAACTTCACCCTAAGAAATTAAGGCCTTGGACAGAGTCTTCTCGTCATTTGGAACTCACTTAGATCTTCAAACATATGTTTTGTCCTTAATCTCTAAGGTTTCAGGCTTGTTGCCTAAACTAAAATAAGTGTTTGTTCGACAAAATTAATCAGTCCTAGTTACAGTGTTTTAAAAGTTAAAATAGATTCAATGCATTGCACTGGAGCTTCTGAGCTCCTTAAATGTTTCTCAAATCCTTTATAACAGACTTCTCCAACTCACCGGAGTTGGGGAAGATGAAGTTGAATCTTAAGCTCCAGTGAATGAAACCTCAAACAAATTTCTTAAAGATGATCAGTAATCCATGTAATAACATTCTAGAGCCACCTAGCAAGTTCTAGAGGCTGCAACTCAACTTTGACTCGCCAGAGCTAGCTGGAGCTCCGGTGAGTCCAGAAAATACAAAATTGCATGTACAGATTGACAAAATTAACTATTTTTAATCCAAAAATGATTCTGAGGTTACAAGGAACCTCTGTTTCACATTAAATTCCTCCTTTGTTCATTGAAATAAAAGGTTTGACAGTAAACTTGTTTCTTAAAAGTTTGATTGGTTTAAGCTCTGGACTTGATTTAACTACTCGGTTGAGAAGTTAAATGAAGTCAACAGGTATTATTAATCATAAATATATATTTAATTTATAGTTTGAAATGTTCCTGAGCTGCCATGGACAGCAAACTCAGAAACTTAAATTAAATTTGGGCATTTAATTATAGATGATAGTAATAGGTAATATAAAGTCGATTAGGGTTCATTAGTGATGGTAGGTGATGAAAGAACCTAATGAAGGTGGAATTAGGCCGATTTCTGTCACCATGGACAGTGAAATAGTCGGTGAAGGTGAGGTATGAATTAGGCATTTAGGTGATCTAATTAATCAATTAAGTGGATTAGAAATGAACATGGAAGTTAAAAGAAGGTGAACAGTGAGTTAAAAGACAAAATTAAAGTTTCTGGCGAGCTCAAGGAACTCGCCGGAGCTGGAAGAGATGAAGCTAAATTCTACAATTATTCTAACCTAACTAACTAAGCTGACTAACTAAGCTAGCCTACTCCTACTCCTAGTCTACTGTTACCTGGACGAAGGGGTCAATAGGTTTGCACTATAGTCTCATGGTGGACAATGAAATTAGTGGGTGGTCAATAGAGCTCCGACGGGTGTATTTGAGGTGGGGAGGAGGAATCCTAGGGTCGGCGCCTTTATCAGAGGTGCGAGAGACCACGGTGAATTTCCTCGGCTACTTAATGTGGATGGGGAAGGTCAGAAGATGAAATGGGGTTCGCCGGAGGTTTTAGAAGAATAGCCTATTGGGTCGGCTGCAGTATTAGAAGAGGGAAGGGTGCCAACTTGCCAAAATCAGAGGTGGGAGGGGGTATTTATAGCATTTTGCGGCGAAGAGAGGGGTGGAGTCTGGACGAAGAAGAAGCTCAAGGAGCTTAACCTCCGTCATCGTCTCCGACGACGGTGAGGTTAACTCCCACTGAAAAATAGGATTTTCGGTTAATCCAGACCGATGGATCAAGTGGAGGTGGTGAGCGCAAGCTGCAAGAGCTTGGGCAAAGAGGAATGATGTCGGTAGGGCGATGATCGCATGGTAGGGTGACTCTCTACCACCAGCCGTTCGTTTGGCTGGAGAAGAAGAAGATGAAGAGGGATCTAAAAGTAATAAAGCCTAAGGACCTATGTGGGAAATAAGGACTCGACTATAATGAAAATTAAGGACTAAAATGTAAACCCAGGTTTTGAAGGTTTATTTTAACTTAGATTTTTTTCAACTTTTTGTATGTGTTAGTAAACAAGGTAAATATTATGTTTACACCTTGAATTTACATCTTTGACCTTTTTAGATTAATTTATTAGATTAGGTAAAATTACTTAAGTTATTACATACTTAGTTATACATTATATTTAAGTTACTTATCTTATTAATTAAGGAAATGATTTGTATGATTTCGAGTCCAATTATTATCTAAATTATTAATAATGTTATTTGAATGATAAAATGTCATTTTTAACTTATTTTAAGGTCCTTAACTAAATATCCCTTATTCTATAATTAACCCTTATATATTCATAACCTTAGCTAATTAACTGGGAACACTAGTTAATTAGGGGTAATTAGAGATCATGATGAGTGTCTCATCAAGGACCCATTTCAGCATTTGGAGGAATTGATCACTTTAGCTTAGACGACAAAATCGTGGAATGTGGATGAAGATGCTGATGGAAACGCCATCATGAGCCATAACTAGATCATTTTGATCTAGTTACATCAGTAAATGGTCCTACGCAACCAGAGGAGGACTGTAATTTATTGCATAATCATTCTAAGAGAAGGAAAAGAAAATTGGGTTAAAACTATAATTTTACCATCATATCTTGAATATAGAATAACCATGGATTTTCTCAAGGGTTAGTTAAGGGTCAAATGGTCCTAAAATGCTAACAACTGGGTTAGAACAGATAGAAAAGGGTTTGCAATTGTTTTGAGAATTAAATGACTTTTAAAATCCTAAAGATAGCTCCGCTTAATTAACTGAGGTTTTCATCAGGATAAAATTTACCTAAACCCTCTAAAATTCATAAAAAAATATTCTCTAGGGTTTGGAACCTTCAATTTAACCATCAGAACCCATCTTGACCTAAAATAGAGTCTCAGATAGGCATTTGCCCTAATTTAGGTTTTTGCATAAATTATCTAGTCAAACTTGGTAAAAACATAAATCTAACATCACCATTGGATTTTTTGGGTCAATATTAGGTTTGTAGAAAAATTTGGGCCCAATCTGAGATCATCTTGACCTAGTTTGCAATTTGGTCTAGTCTGAGTCTTTTCTCTCGCACACATGCCCCTAACTTTTGAAATCCTTACAAAAAGGCTCCTATCTTTGTCATCAGTCTTTGTAAATAGGTCCCTCTACCATTATCGCGGTGGAATCCTTCTCTGGTGACCTTTGATTGAAGAGAACTCCTCGATTCAATCAATCCCTTCCAAAATTGGAAGGGAGATTCTGGGAGGAGTCCTCTTCCCTTTGAATTCATCCATGAGCTCCTTAACCTTCCCAATATCTCATGCGAACGCATGAGAGATTTGGGTTTCCTACTTTGGCAACAATTCCTAGCTTGAAAACTTGGCCTCCATGCTAAAAACCCCCTCTTAAGCCCTATGAAAAGATCCCTAGGGCACGGTTGTATAGGGGGAGCTAGGTTTAAGGTCGCAGAACCCTCTTCTTCCTCTCCCACGGCCAGCTCCGACCTAAGCTCTAGAGGTCCTCTTCGTCTCCTTCATCTGCAGCCCCAACCATCAAATTAGAGACACAGCTATCCTCTCCTCCTTCCTCTGCCTCTCGTAGGCCAAAGCAAAGGCATCCAGACCCCATCATCACCGCCGTCTCTCCCTTCGGAGGTTCATCTTTCCCATGTCCGGCCATCGCACTAGCATGGGAATATCTCCCCCTTTCGTCCTTAGATTAGGTTCCAATGTTCCCTCATCTCCCATACTCTTTTACCCTCTATTTATCCTTCAATTTTGATCCCTCGACATGCCGTTCACCTCCACCATCCTCACCTCTGGCCACTCCTCTGGTGAGCCCATCTCACCACCATATACTACTAATCAACTCACCAACCAGCCCACAACCTTCACCTCTCTACCCTCTTCAAAACCCTTCTCCTTATTCATCTTCTCGCCTACTCAAACCTGCCATCGAATGACCCACTGATCTCCAACCTTCGCCGCTTCTGACACATCACTCGACACCTCGCCTTACCACGAAACCACCACCACTACATTTGCCAATGTCTGGCGAACTTTCTGAGCAAGTTTAATTTGTCCATGATGCTGTTTTATGTGTTTTTCAGGTTCCGTCGGAGCTCCGCTTGTTGCCATTGTGTACTTCAAGTTCACAGTCACACATGCCCCAGGTTGCATCTCCAGGTCATGTAGTTTGGCTCAACGCACGCACCCAGGTCCTGGGTTGGAGACACCAAGCATCGAACACACCCAATTGGATGAGGTTTCCCCTACAGGTGCTGCTCAGAGATGCAAGCAAAGAATGTGTGGGACTTTAGTCCCACATCGTTAGTTGATGAGCAAAAGCTATGGAATAAATTGCAAAAGTGCATAGGCCTTACTGCCTCAAGTCAAAAGGGGGTAAGCTCCTCCATACCCTCACTCGACCTCGTTCGTGATACTAACCCCACGGATCTGGTTGACCTAAAAACCCACTTAAGCCTTACTCCTCAGTCACCACCCATGTCGGTGACCCTGGACCTGGGTGTGTGCCTACTCGATAACTCGACTACCCTAACTAGCCCTGGGAGGGCAGAGCCTAAGAGGAGAGAAAGAGAGAGAGTGCATGAGGTAGGGGAGGGTTTTGCCCTGTGCGACACTTAGCCAAAATCTTAAATGGCTACCCTATGTGTGTAAGGAAAGAAAGAAGAAGAGGAGCTACAAAAGAGAAAAGAAGAGGGCTTGAAAAAGAAGGAAGAAGAGGAAGGAAGGAAGGAGTCTCGAGCATGAAGAGAAATTAGAGAAGAAAAGAAAAGAAGAAGAAGAAGGAAAGAAGAAGAAACCAGAAGCAGAAGAAGAGAAGAAGACCTAAGTTTGATGGTTAAGTCGTCTGGTCATCATACTCGATGACTGTTTGAGGCTTGATACTTGATACTGTTGAGATATTGAATGTTTGATTTATATAAATATATATATATGCTTAGAGAATAATTGGTGATTTCAATCACCATTATTTTAGCTTATCTACCTTTTTATTGCCTCAAAATACATGAGAATTCATTGAATATCTAAAGTGACACAATGGCATTTAGTGAATATCATTTTGTGATTTAAATTCTTGTGCTCATTTATAGTATTTGAGATTAGTATGTGAATTCTTATTTGCTCCCTATGTTCGACCTTGGACTTTCATTCGAGTTATAAATTTATTTATTTGAGTGCTATTTTGGCTATAATATAACGAAGCAATTTTAAAACATCAATTTATTGCTGAAACAGATGCTCATGAGGCTTTTCCCCCATTCACTTAGGGATAAGGCTGCACATTGTTATCGTACCAATGGAAAACTGATTGCTACCTGGATAGCTTTGAAATCGGCTTTCTTGAAGAAATTCTTGCCAATTGAGTGAACCAATGCATTGCGATGGGAAATTACAACTTTTGCCCAGTGGTAGAGGGAACCATTTCATGAGGCCTAGGAGCAATTCCAGGACCTGTTGCGGATGTGTCCACACCACGAGGTGCCTAGATTTCAACTTGTGTAGATTTTTTATCACAGGTTGAATGATCAACTTCGTAATCATGTGGATGCCTCTTGCAGAGGCAACCTCCTTAACAAAGACGCAGATAATACGTATGATTTGTTCGAGGAAATAAGCGAAAACTCTTTAAGCCGTGCAGACGTGGAGGCACGCATGTGCAAATGCAGCGGCATGTGCAGCAGCGCAGTACGCCCGTGGAGGCAGCGGCACGTAACGCGTGTGTGGGCCTGACACGGGCATGCGGAGCGCATGCCAGCACAGCGGTAGGTGGGCATGTGGTCTGTCTTCAGTGACGTTTGTGGTGGATCTACAGCAACATTTATGACTGTCACTAAATGTCCTGTATACGAATTTGATTCTTTCCTCCACTATAAACGGACCCTTAACCCTCCCATTTTTCTTCATCTCTTCGTTTCTTCCTCTCACCACCTCCAAGTTTCTAGAGAGAGCTTGTCCCAAGCCCGAGATGCCCCCCTAGAGTAGAAAATCAAATAGTTTTCCCTCCCCTCATCCCCATTCAGGGAGCACCCGTGGCCATCCTAACACCGCCCTTCGGGAGGAAGATCCTCGCCGTGACGCCATCCTGCCCCATCCTTTGTCCTCCGGCTCAACCCTCCTTCACCCTGCTCCTTTCCACCTTCCTCCGGGCAACGTCAGACTGAGTCGTCCTCTGAGCAACTGTCGAGGGTGATTTCTCTCACCCCATTCTATCTTTTTATGCTTTCATAGTGTAGATTTTTCCCACTTTCGTAGTGTAACAAATAGTTCTTAATGAATAGATGGTTGTTTCTCCCTCTCTCTCTTATATTTTTTCAAGTAGATAAAGTTTTCATTGACCGAATCTCTTGTTAAAAATATCAAAAAAATTAGAAAAGATAAAAACGATCGAAAAGAAATAAAAGTGAAGTACGAATTTCGTAAAACCAAATGTTCACCTTCCCATGTTCGACTCGGGACTCACTTTTCAAGTTTCGGCATAAATTTTATTTGACCACGCATTTTGTAACTACGACAATGGGTTACTCGTATCCCCGATTTCAAACTTGTGAAACCCGTGCGATCATTTTGGCGCCGTTGCCGCGGGGCAATGGAATTTACTTTATTATTTTATGTGCTTCTTTGCATTTACATAGCACTAACCTCACTTGTCTTTGATCTACTATCTTGCAGGTTCCCTGGAATGGAGATCCAAGTGCGGTAGACTGAATTAAAGTGCAAATAGTGTTTTATAATTGTTCCCCACATTCCCCCGCACTAGTTCATTTCATCACAATCATAACCAAGACCTAATATACTTAGGTGTTTGCATAAATGCTAGGACAGACTTTGTTTGTCTTGTTTGCCACCTTCACCCATCTCACCCACATCTTAAAAAAAAAACAAAAGGTTATTTTCTGTGGGACGAATCAATTTACACACTTTATACACCCACATCAAAGGCACATAACCTGACTTGATTTTCATCTACTCAACCGAGATTCTGACCTATGGACCCGGTACACGATTCAACAAATAAAAGAGTAAAAGTCATATTAGGTTAATCACTTTTTCTGTGTGTCTTAATCAGTGGTGCATTTGGGCCGATTGATTGAATTGTTTGGGCCGCACCATCTAATCTAAAAGAGATTCATTTTGTAGCTGCCCCTATAGGATTCAATACTTAGGTCAATCTAGGCACTCCATTTTTTCTTGATTTACAAAGGAAAAATACTTGAACTCGTGCTTTCAAAACTTGATTGCCTCACAAAACTTGATTGAATATACATAGTATTTGAATCATAAAAGCTACTAAGCAAGATTCGAATCCTAAAACTCACCTCATCATTAATAATCTTGCTTGAAAACCTCTTGGTTGTGCACATTCACACATTCTTTAACAAATCATTAAGGCGACAACCCATTAAGGGCCCATCACATTCCAGACGCACCATTGTCCCAAGCCTAACTAAAATTGAGTAGATGTTGGCCTTAAGGACTAGTTCGCTCTACGAGATCCATACAGAGAGTATTCATGATTAGCCTACATCTACTAGTCAATATGATGCTTAGCTAGGGGAGTAGCGTCAAACGACCATGGTTGGGGGTACACTAGGAATCGGAGGTGCAAGCCAAAGGAAGAACCTTCTCCACAGTCCCCCCTTCTAACTGGTTGGATTGCCTAGACATAAGTAGAGTAAATCATCCAAAATCTTAGGATGGATTCTGAGAGTCTGTAGACCTTTAGGCTACCCAACCTTAGGATATGCTTGTATTTTTTTGTTGTAGGGTCCCTTCTCCTCCCCGTCCCTCCAACTTCCTTCCAGTGTATGCTTGGAAGGAGGTCATCAAGCCCTCGCTTGAAAGGACCTATAGACCATTCCCAGAGGCAGAGGTTGAGCTTTAGCCAGGTAGATCCCATGGCTGATCAACAACAACCTCTCCCCTCCCTAACCAGCAAGAGCTGATTCAGAGGCAGTTGGAAGAATTACAGTAGATGCAGCAATGGTTCCAACGAATGAATGGCTAGGGCATTCAGCCCTTGAAGGATTTTTATGATCCTTCAAATTATGAGGATCGTCCTGGCGTTTTGATTCCCGCCGAAGATGTTGAGATCAAGCCCCAGGTTTTAAGTCTAATTAAACACTTTCACGGGCTTGCCTCGGAGGACCCATTCCAACATTTGGAGGACCTGATCACTTTGGTTCAGACCACCAAATCACGGAATGTGGATGAGAGCAGATGTTCATGAGGCTTTTCCCCATTCACTCATAGATAAGGCCACACATTGGTATCATACCATTGGAAGACCGATTGCTACCTGGACAGCTTTGAAATCGGTCCTCCTGAAGAAATTCTTCCCAACTAGGCAAACCAATGCATTACGACAGGCAATTACCACTTTTGCCTAGCTGCAGGGGGAACCATTTCATGAGGCATGGGAGAGATTCCAGAATCTTTTGCGGAAGTGTCCATACCACGACGTGCCTAAATGGCAACTTGTGTAAATTTTTTTTCACGGGTTGAATGGTCAACTCCGTATTCATGTGGATGCTTCTTGCGGAGGCAATTTCCTCAACAAGGATGCAGATAGGGAGTATGATTTGTTTGAGGAAATGAGCGAAAATTCTTTAAACCACGCCTCTGTGGAAACCTTCAACTTATCCCAACAAATTAGATCAAATGCCAATGAGGTCCAAGATTCTCATAAATCTGATATGGAATTGATCTGCAATAGCTCAGATAAGATGGATCTGGTTACTAAATGAATGGAAGAGCAGATGTTCGGAAACTCTAATTTTTCTAGATCCACTCAATCCCAAGGATCGAGATTCCATTCTTTGCAAGCTCCTACGGGATGGGATTTTCTAGATCCACTCAATCCCAAGGATCGAGATTCCATTCTTCACAAGCTCCTACGGGATGGGATTTTGTGAACCAACTGGAGCCGACTGGACCTTTGAGCCAACTCTTCTTGGAACCTTATGGGTTCCAAACTGGGGCATTTGATCCCAGTCTTTCTGATCGTTCTTCATCCTTATCTTATGAGGATGTTCATGCTATGCAAGAGAATGTTAGGTCCAACCCTTATTTGAATTCCTACAATTCTGGTTGGAAAAATCATCATAACTTCTCATGGAAAGATCAGGGGCAGCTGACCCAATATCAACCCAACAACTAAGTACCGCAAAAACCAATTGGTCAGGGTCATGTATATACTCAGTTGCCCCTGAATCAGGTTAATCAACCCATGTAGAATGCTCAACAACCCGTCGAGTAGGTTGACTTGAACCTGAAAGTGGTAGAAATGCAAGGGTCAATGCACCAACGCATGCAACAGATGAAAGCTTCACTAGACACCTTGCAATCTGGACTTAGTACAAACAACCAACAGCCTAGATCTCTATCATCACAATGTGTACCAAACTCAAGGAATGTACAAAATCGAGGCGCTGGCCCTTAAGGGTTTGGTAATGATGGGGAGTCGCATGCTCAAGCTCATGCTATCTATCAGGCTATCCCAGCCCCTCCCGTAGTCAACCAAGTTCCTACCATAACCAACCGGGAGCCTCCTATTTTGCCCAACCCTCCCCAAGGCACTAACCAACACATTTTTCCACGGCAAACACCATCACCTTAAGAAATGTTAGTAGACACAAGGGACCACCCCAACCCCATGTCAACCCCATTAGGCCCCGTAGCAAGAATTCCAAACTCCCAACTAAGAATGTGATCAACAAAACATCAGAGTCTAATTCGGGAGTATGTTGTATGGGAAAACAACAAAACTCGGAGAGAGTGGAGGAAAGGATGTCCTTACTTCAGCCTTTCAAATTGACAATCATTTTACTCCTCGCCTAAGCCATAGGTTTACTGAATGCATACATAGAAAGGCGTAGAGAGAAATTTGAAAATAATAGGAGAGTAGTTTTGTCCGATAACACAAGTACACTGATCCTAAACAAGATACCTCCTAAGAAGCAGGACTCGGGAGCCCCGCTGATTTCCTACACAATAGGAAACATTACTTCTCATCGGGCCCTCCTCGACTTGGGTGCTTCCATTAATGTGATCCCCACCTCACTGCACATGGAATTGGGTCTAGGCTAACAAAAACACACTGACATAACCTTGAGTTAACCGATAGATCCAATACAAAACCAAGGGGTATTTAGGATGATGTTTTAGTCAAGGTTAATGATTTGCATTACCTTGCTGATTTCATGGTCTTTGACAAGGAAACCCCAAAACAGCTCAACCATACCCCGATTAATTTGGAAAGACCTTTCCTGGCTACTACCAAGGCATGGATTGATTGTGAATCAAGAAATATAGAAATGGCCTTAGGGGATAAGACAAATCGATTCAATATTTTCGAGGTGTCAAAGAAGAATAAAATTAAGTGTGGTTCGGTGGAGGAGCTTGGTAGAATAGAGGAAGTAGTGGCCCTATCTACCTTAGACAAACTTTTAATGGCCAACTCAACCCAAAATCAGGAAGAAGATCACATGGTTGCGGAAATAATTAAGGACAAAGCAAAAATACAACCAATTGTAGCAACATGGGATGAGGAAGATATACATGAAATCAAAAATTTGTTGGATGATTCACGTGATCAAGATAAAACCCAACAACATACTTATCCTAAATGCTTAGAGTTTGAGGTCCACCATATGGGTGGGAATTCTGAGTATCAGGATGGTTGGTTTAAGAACCAAGAGTGTGAGGATGAAATTGAACATTGGGGAAGAACTCTTCAAACATTAGGTATTGTAGAGTACCCACAAATCCCCAGCACATCAAAAAACCCTCTTCGCCCTTTTTCACTCAACCATTGCACAAATTCTATACCCAACCACACTTCCTCTGTAATAAATCAACAAAACTCCCATTGCAGACTGACAGAAGCTATTTTCATGCATTTTAAAGTCCTCTAAAATCATAGTATAGTCGCACTAAACGCTCGTCAAAAAATGATTTTGTAAAGATAACGAGACTTGAGTACCGATTATTCATCTCTGGGTGGCACTTATGCAAATTTGAAATCGATCTTTTTCACTCTACTTGTTTAAAATTGCATGGCAGTTTATGGTTATTACCTATTTATGCACGACATGCTTAGTTGCAAGAATATTAGAAATTAAAAGTAGGCAACTTTAATCTCACAAAATATATATTGCAATAATCTCATGGTGATTCTCAACACAGATATATTTATGTAAAAGATCTTTCATTAATTCATCATGGTGTTTGCAACATGGAACTTATGGAAAGCTTATAGAGGAAAGCTTGAAAACATCAATCTAGTTAACAGAAAATGATCGCATATAGGAATCTATGGGGGGATTTTGCATGCATCATTGGGGGAGAATAAACAGCTACACTACTAAATAGTAATAAATGCATGCAAACTATGAAGAACTAAGCTATTAATCTAGCAGAAACAAGGGCATTCGGAGGTGGGCTCCGATGGCCTTTGAGTTGGCTGAGATGAGAAGAAAAGGCGGCCAATGGTGCTTAGGCTGGCCCTTGGAGAGAAGTTGGAGAGGTGATCCAGCATCTTGGCATGGAGATGGTGGTGGCCATGGTGATCAACTCATGGAGGTGGAGTGGAAGTGAATGTAGCTAACCTAAATGGAACCAAGTGTGAATGTAGCCAAGAATTGGATGCATGTAAATGGCCAACACTTAGGTCTTTTTATAGACCTAAGGGAGACTCTCTAGAGAAGTGTGGACCTCCCTAGAGAGAGCTCCAACAGTGGCTGGCCAAAGAGAGAGAGGTGGTTTTAAGATCAACCATTTGTGGATCTCCAATGTGAATGGCTCTTGGTTGCTTATTTGGCAACCAAGAGTGGCACCACCTTTGGAAGAACCTAGAATACTCTAGGTTGTGTGGGAGTGTGTGAATGGGTGTGTGTGTGTGTGTTTGGTCATGCCCTATGTGTCTAAGTCATATAGGTTAGGTCATAAGGGGGTTTAGGTTGGTCTAGGTCATAAATTAGGGTTGCAAACCCTAATTGCTAAGGGGGAATTGCAATTAAACTTAACACAAGTTTAATTGAATGAGTGTGAACCTAATTTAGAGTGAAATAACTCAATTAGGTTGGGCTTAGGTCAATTGGACTCTCACAAAGTCCAATTGGACTTGTATGGGTTGAGATCTGAGGTTAATTGGACCCTATGAGTCCAATTGACTAGGAAATGGTAACTGACTATGATCTAAGTCAATTAGGTTTAGTGAGGAGCTAATTAGGTCCTTAAGGAGGTCTAGAGGTGATGTACCAGGGTTGGGGTACCTTAATTTTGGTTATTAGGGGGTTAGAATTGGGTTTAGGGAGCTAGAGATCAAAGATCAAAGCTTAAATCTCAAAACAGGAACTGGAGAGCAGTTCCAGACGTCCAATAAAAGTATCAAACGACTTCTACTCAAAAATCAGAAGTTCAGACCTCAATTTTGGATGTCTGATCATAGCCAGGAAGGATTCTAGGTTAGGTCTTGGGTATTCTGCAGAAATTGGATGTCAAACCAAGTGTCTGGACGTCTAATAATACAACAGAAGTGGGTTTAAGGTTTGCAGGAGTTGGCCAAGGGTTTAGGATGTCCAGAAAAAGGTTGGAATTAGGGTTTTAAGGTTTCCTAGGGGGTGGTGACCTAATCTAAGGGTGGCTAAGGCTTGGGGTAGCTTCTAGGCTGTCCTAGGGCTGGGATGGTCCTAAGTTCTTTATATTTTACTGCTTTATTCCTACTTAATGGAATAGCATACCTTAACTCCCTTACATTATTATCTATTACTTCTAATCTTGGTCTTCTCTCTAGCTCTGCTGCAACACCAGTTATTCCAGCTTTAGATCCAGCTTCAGATCTACCTTCTGGTCAACTTATTACCTGTAATTGTCGTAATGCCCCTAATTAGTACATTATAGCATTATTTTATGCATAGCTAAAAGAAAGCAGTAAAGATGCAAATAATACTTATGCATGCAGGAATTACCCTCACTTATGCTAAATCCTAGCCTAATTTAGGTCAATTAAGATCTATGATTGCTGCGAAATTAGAGACCATTTGGGCTCTCCCTGTACCACCAACTTGCCACTTTCATTATTCATCTCTTTGGCAAGCCCATTTTCACTCTCTGGGACCCATACCTAGGGGCCCGGAAATTGTGCTGTTGTGTCCTCAATATTTAGTTATTTTCTTTTGAGGACCTCGCCAGGCTGAAGGCACAAAACTTAGCACATGTAAAGATAGTTCCAAGCTGAGCTTAGTCTCATAGAAACTAGGTGCTATTCTTCAACTTCTACTCTCCTACATGCTTTCATTTTTCATAATGAGGACATTGCAATAGCTAAGCATGGGTGGTTGGACATATTTTATAACCTTTTTGTCAGCTATAACAGTAATTGCCTGTTATATGATTCTTTTAAAAAAATGAAAATTCAAAAAGATAAAAAGAAGGAAGAATTAGGAGAAGGGAACTTAGGCATTTAGAAGTTATTAACTTTAGGAAATGATATGAGAGGACCAAAATAGTTAGACTCTTTAGGTCCTAGGGCTTAATTAGCCCAGGTGTCCACTCGAATGTGGATTTAATCTCGAGTCCTCGCCAATTCAAATTCATTTTTAGTTTGGCTAATAAATTGGGATGATAAATATGCGACTTATCAACCCACCCTCTGATTTAAGGGGACTTTAAGACCAGGTATCTATACACATTTTTTGCACTGACTCACTTTTCGGTAGTTTCTTTAGAAATTGGGTAGCTAATAAAATATCTAGGGTGGTATGGCTGGCAAGTTGTTGGTGGTAACAGCTCATCAGTTAGTTGTCTAGAGTCCAGTCACAAGACCATTTTCGTCATATTCCCTTTAGGTAAAACTTAGATCAGGGAAGCCACCTACTTAAAAAAAAACAAACAAACAAAAAAAAAGAAGAAAAAAGGAAAAAAATAGAAAAAGGAGAAAAATAAAATAAAATCGTACTTCACCGCACGAGTATGGCTGGCAAGTTGTCATGGGTAACAACCCATTGGCTAGTTGTCCAAAACCCTGCTCACAAAAAATGCACAATAATTCCCAAAACACTTAGGGAAGAAGCAGGGAAGTTGAATTAACTGGGGAGATATACACTGGGTTCGCCCTTGTGTTAACCCCATAAATAAAAGTAGGGAGAAAGCTACTAGTCGAAAAGCTAAACCTCTAGGCAAGGTCACCTAGGGTCATAGAAACTCGAAGTCTCTTTGAACGATTGCCTAGAGAGTCTTTCACAATTTTCACATGATGCTTAGCAATTAGAGTACTTTTCGATTCTTGAGCGAGTTGGGTAGCCGTAAAAATTTATCTCGGAACTCTCAAACTCCAAAAGTAGAGAAAAATTAGAAAAGAAGAGAAATTAAAAAAAAATGTATATTTGATTTTCCAATAAGGCGAGGACTTGGGCGGTCTGCATTCTGGTAGGCACCCGGCAACTATTGAGTTTTTGTTGTTTAGGACCTTAGTTGAAATTTTCTATTGCTAAAAAACAACTTAGGTCTAAGTGATCTAATCCTAATTTTGATTTTATACATAGCATGTACCTTAATTTTGCTAGGGACTAGCAAAAGATAGGCATGGGAGTATGATGTAGACACATCTATTTAGGTTAAAATGCCTATTCGTGCAAGTTCCTAGGCTTAGATTTGCATTTCATGTTATAAATATTACATAGCATGCATCATTCTGCATTTAGAGTAGTTGTATATAATTTGGGTTAATTATCCATTTTGTGGTCAGGAGAAAAGGATATTTATTTCGAAGCCTCGGATTGATGATCTGACTGTATGGATCTGATCAGGACGACAATTGGAGTCCAACACCTCTGAAATCACCTCGATTGGAGTCCCATAGCACCATATGCAATCTAAGGAAGATCAACAGTCAAGGGACTAGGTGGCACAATCTAGAGTGTCAAACAACAAATCCGACCACATGGATGGATTCGGGTTGATGATCGTAGCCCAACGGCGCAAAAATTGACTCAATCCGACCTCTGTAGCATCCCCTACGAAGGAAAGAAGATGGACGGCCCAGATTGCACCACGTGGTGCAACCCAGGCTACCCATGCTCACGCACGTGCCACCGCACACACATAGCAGCGCGGGTGCACGTGCGGGAGTAGCAGTGCAGCTTCCGTGCGAAAGCAGCGGCGCGTATCGTGCGTGCACATGCAAAATGGGTCTGCAGAGTGCGCACCGGCGCATGGGCGCGTTGGCTATCTTCAGCAATGTTTATGATTGGTCCCATGGGTTTCACGTGTTAGAAATCAGGGTTACAAGTAACCCGTTGTCGTAGTTGCAAAACATGTCGATTAGATAAAATTTATATCGAAACTCCAAGGAAGTCTCGGGTCGAACACAGTGAGGCAACATTTACTCTACTGAAAATCATGCTTTGTTTTGTTTGTTTTTGGTATTTTAGGGTTTTGTTTTCTTTTCTTGTATTTTTGAAAGAAGAAGACAAGGAAAATGAATCACAAGAGATATAGAAGAAATCTGATATATATCACTTCCAATGTCAATTATAATAAACTATGAAAACATAAAAAGAGAGGGAGGTGAGGGGAAATCTCACGAATCGGCTGTTCAGCAAGACGACGGTGCCTGGCGGAAGCTCGGACAAAAGAGGTGAGGAGTGGGACGATAGAGGTGAGATGCATAAGGACGTCGAGTTGAGGAAAGCTTCTTTGCGACTCCGGAATGGAGGTGCGAAGACGGAGAAGATCTACTACTTGAATGGAGGTGGGAGGATGGCTCCAACGCGACCTATGAATGGGTATTAAAAGTTGGAGGAGTATTTGGTGGGGCTGAGGTTCACTATGCTAATAGGCGCCTTGGGAGCTTGAGAACAAGCTCTAATGGAGCATTGGTAGGCTTTCTAGAGATTGGGAGTACATGGGAGTAGAGTAGGTAAAGATGGCTTGGAGGGGAGGGGGTGTAGATCCTTCTATAGTGGAGGAGAAGAGGTAAAAAATAGGTATGAGATCATTAGTGACATCCAGGCTGTCGGTGGAAACATCGTTGTAGGCAGCTCATGCCCACTGGGGCCCATAGCTACCTTTGCTGGAATGCGATGAATTAGCGACGATTGTAAGCATTGCTGCAAGTCCAGCTTTGCGTCTGTAGGTCCAGCCCATGCATAGTTGGTGCTGTGCTCCCCTACCTTTGCCGCCTGCGCACGCACCCACTTGCTTGCACTGTGCTGTGCACAAGCGCAAGCACGATCACCCACGCTGCTGTGCGTGTGGGGTGGCGTGGGCGTCCACTGGGCGGCCTGGGCTATGCCACGTGGCGTAGTCTGGGCCGTCCATCTTCTTCTTGTTGTAGGGGCTGCTACAGAGGTCACATTGAGTTGATTTTCGCATTGTTAGGCTGTGATCGTCGACCCAAATCCATCCACGTGGTCAG
Source organism: Thalassia testudinum (assembly GCA_037157565.1). NCBI lineage: Eukaryota > Viridiplantae > Streptophyta > Magnoliopsida > Alismatales > Hydrocharitaceae > Thalassia > Thalassia testudinum. Next base: position 21,034,524 of record JAZHRO010000063.1, read on the forward strand.
ATTCATCATTTGAAGCTTCGAATTATGTCTCCTAGTCCCTTGACTGTTGATCTTCCTTGGACTGCATATGATGCTACGGGACTCCGTTCAAGGCAATTTCATAGGCGTTGGACTTCGATAGTCGTCTTGATTAGATCCATACGGTCAGATCGTCAATCCGAGGCTCCAAAATAAATATCCTTCTCTCCTGACCACAAAAAGGATGCAATTAACACAAATTATATACAACTACTCTAAATGCATGTTGATGCGTGCTATGTTATATTTATAACATGAAACGCAAATCTAAGCCTAGGAACATGCATGGATAGGCATTTTACCCTCAATAAATGTGTTTACGTCATACCCCCATGCCTATCTTTTGCTAGTCCCTGGCAAAATTAAACTATATGCTATGTATAAAAATAGAATTAGGACTAGATCACTTAGGCCTAAGTCGTTTATTAAGAATAGAACATTTCAACTAAGGTCCTAAACTACAAAAACTCAACAGTACCCGGGTGCCTGCCAGAATGCAGACTGCCCAAGTCCTCGCCTTATTTGAAAAAGGAAGATAGTTTTCTTTTTTGTTATTTTTCTTCTTTTCTATTTTACTTTGTACTTTCGAAGTTTGAGAGTTCCGGGATAACTTTTTACGGCTACCCGACCCGCCCAAGACTCGAAAAGGAATCTAAGTGCTAAGCATCTTGTGAAAATACTGAAAGACTCACTAGGTGGCCGTTAAAATGGACTTGGGGTTTCTACCACCCTAGGTGACCTTGCCTAGAGGTTTATTTTTCCGAACGGTAGCTTTCTCCCTACTTCTTTTATTTATAGGGTCAACACAAGGGCGAACCCAGTGTATATCTCCCCGGTTTATTCTACTCCCCCACTTCTTCCCTAAGTGTTTTGGGAATTATTGTGCTTTTTTTTTTTTTAAGCTGGGTTCTGGACAATTGACCGATGAGCTGTTACCACCAACAACTTGCTAGCCATACTCGTGTGGTGAAGTGTGGTTTTATTTGTTTTTTCATTTTCTCCTTTTACGATTTTTTTTTCTTTTCTTTTTGAGTGTTTCTTTTTTTCATCTAAGTAGGTGGCTTCCCTGATCTAAGATTTACCTAAAGGCAGTACAACGAAAATGGTCTTGTAGTTGGGCTCTAGACAACCGGCTGATGAGCTGTTACCACCGACAAGTCAGCCCACTAGCAACCCAATTTTCGTAAAAACTAGCAGAAAATGAGTCAGTACGAATAGTTTGTACATGCTTACGCTTAAAGTCTCCCTAAATCAGAGGGCGGGTTGATAGGTCACATACTTATCATCCCAGTTTATTAGCCAAATTAAAAATGAATTTGAATTGGCGAGGACTTGAGACTAAGTCCACATACGAGTGGATACCCAGGATAATTAAACCTAAAGACCTGAAGAGTCTAAATGTTTAGGTCCTCTCGTATCATTTTATAAAGTTAATAAGTTCCAAATGCCTAAGTTCACCTTTCCTAATTTCTTTCTTTTTTATCCTTCTTCAAATTTTCAATTTTTTTTTATTTTTTAAGAAACTAAAAGAAATTCTATAGAGTTAACATAATGATTTCAGGAATTGATTATCCACGCCCCCATGCCTAAATGATGCAATGTCCTCATTGTAAAAATAAAGACATGAAAAGGGCGGAGTGAATAGAATATCACCAGAGTGTCATGAAAATCTGGTTAGCCCCCCATAGAGAAGAGTGTATACACATGCACTAAGTTTAATGCCTTTAGCTAGGCATAACATACATACAAAGAAGAAATTGAGAATTCACAAGTGCGGGTCAAAATCAAAATAAAAATATTGATCCTTAAACCCAACAACAGAATATGTCCATAGATGTGGACCATGTTATGGTGTAGACCGATGCCCCAGGGTTGAGTGGTTCTCAGGTTCTAGATGAAAATCACCCAGAACTGAAGGTTGTTAAGCTTGCAGGGTCGGGCTTATGGTTTAGTGGTGTGCAACCCAAGACAAAAAGTGTCGGACAATGGGTAAAGATGGTTCAATGGGTGTGGTTGTCCACTTAACATCTACCTCAGAAAATAATCAGTTATTCCAGGCTTGGGTTGCACCTGAAAGATATCATAAGCGTTCGTATAGAAGATTGGTGGTTTCAGGTCAATAGGTACCCTTATATCCAAACTTGCTTTTCCCTCAATGTTAACCTCCCAAATTTCATTTCAACATTCATATCCTCCAACATCAAGTGCTCAGGTTCCGGGATCTCGAGCTTATCATTCACCCCATAAGATTCTCCCAAGTCCAGAAATCGTGGCTAACTCAAGATTGACTTGGGTACAAAGATTTCCAAACCAAAATCAATCCCTTTGGGGTATGGTTGAGGAACGGGGCTACTGATTGAATCTTCTAGTAAATGAGGATTCAAATCCTCCAAGTTAGACCCAATCGAATCCAAATCTTCAATAATTGGGCTATCAATTGGTTCGTTATATTCCTCAAGCCCACTATCTCACTAAAATCCTCTTCCTTAAGTTCAAGTGTGACTTCACCACAAGATTTTTCACCCTGAGAGTGAAAGAATCCATGATCCTCATTTATATATGTCTGAAAATCATATGACATTTCATGGTCCTTGGCGGCATAATTTTCGTCATTCCTTGGCTCTAGGATCTCAGGTGAGAAGCTCGATTCATCTTCAAAGGGTTGCTCTAGCCCAACCTGGTCATCTATAATCTCAGAGTATGTATCACCCTTGTTAGGCGCCTGAACGGGTTCAAACATTGGCTCTCCTGAAGGGGGTTCATCATGAGAATCATCCCAATATTTGACTAGGGTAACCACAAATTTCATGCTCAACCTTGACAATTTCCCAAGAAGATAATCACCCAAGTCCCTATCCCTAACACTTTGGAGCAAATCCAATAAAGAGCTATTCAGCTCGTCAATCATTTTTATCATAGGCTCCAATGCCTTAGTGCATGGTGTTGGCTGAGCTTCTAACGATTTTATAGTGTTCCTCAAATTAGCTAACACCCTATGCTGGATCTGGTCCACCTGAACCGACTTGTTCGATTTAGGTTTGGGTGGGTTTGGTTTAAATCTAGGGGAGTCAAGATGTTGAGGTTCTCGGGTCCCTCCCTGAAAGTAGGTTGTTTTAGGTTGTTCAAAGGATGGTGATGACCTATTTTCAATGGAATACTGGGGAGAGTAGGTGTTATAATCATTATATCCTTCATGATTGTAGATCAGGTTGGTTTGGTGATCAAAGGATGAAGATCTATAATCATTGTAGCTCTGGGAAGGATAATAATCGTAGTCTTGTTCTCCAGGGTTAGGCCCTGGACATTGAGGTCAAGATTCGTATCCCCAATCAAAGTTATCCTGGCTAGTGGATGGGTAATTACAAGTTAAGTCAGGATAGTAATCATCTTGGGGATAAGAGGTGGTAGAAGGATAGGATTGGAAATGGATGTAAGTTGTGGAAGGGTACATGGTGAACTAAGGAGGGAAATAGTTTTTGTTAGAATTTGTTACATGAGGTCTTGATTTGTTGCAATATTGATTATGTTTATTCGTTTAGTGCCCTATGATATGAGTTTTGATTTTTTTTTCTTGTAGCATTTTTAAAATCCAATATGGTTTGATATGAAATGTCATTCAAATCCAATATAGAATCCATCATTACCTCGAAATGAGTTGAAACAGTTCTTTTGAGTGAATACATCCATCGAATATGTGATTTTCTAGTTTGGTTTGGATGCTGGATAACAATCGAGAATAAGTTGTAGGAGGAGAGTAAATGGTAGAATGGTTTTATTCCCTGTGCCAGTTCATAACTAGATGTAGTCATTTTTCCATGATAATCCTCCCTACACATGAAAAAACCTTGATTCCTTTTTGGCTTGTCCACCTTCAATTTCTGGTATGCAGAAGGGATATCCTAGTACTTTAGTGCAATGTTTTGCAGATCAAAAAATTTTCAAGGACAAAGGTAAGGCATGTGTATTTTGGTGTCCACCTAATAGCTTGTTTATGATGGTGGTGTTTGCCTGATAGCTTGTTTATCACATTGAATTCATGGGCAATATTCTTTCATAATTTTCAAAGATGGAACTTCAAGGTTAGTGGTTGCATTATTTTCATTTTTTTGCTTGATGATTGGCTTCTAAGGGTGCTCTCAGTAGATAGATTCCCAGAAGAGTCTTGGTTTAGCATTGAACTTTCAGCTATTGTTAGCAAGCTTTTGTGTTCTTACATGGTGTGCCTAGACTCTATTTTGTTGGAGAATCTTTCAAACTAGAGAACAAAGGAATTTCTTCATCTATAGGAGATCATGATAGTACATCCAATTAGTGCTTCCTTACTTTGTTGGTCATAGTGGACACGTCTTGGTGAAGTTTGCTTATAGGTGTCTATCTCCCCCATTCTAGGAGGTTGATGTGAATCTCTTAAGACATTGCAAATTGTTATGGGAGGTGAGGATGCCTACAACTTCCCAACAACTTCCCAATTGTCCTAAAAGAATATTGCATTATGAGGTGACAATCCCATGGTAGTAGCTTTAATTTCATCTATATCTGGAATTGATGAAGCCCGTTGTTCTACTTTCACTGAGTCCTTATGTATCATCAAAAACTACAAGTGTGGAGGCGCCTCGGTATGTTTCTCGAAAAAGAGATTCATCAAAATCAAGAAAGCAATCCTAAATCGTATTAACAGTACAACGAGACATTGCAATAAACCTAGATAAGTGTGAAGATTACTAAGAATCACTACAACACAGTAGACCTTTAGGGATAGTTGCAAAACCATCACTAATGGTCTTTAGCCGTCTCGAAAGGCTTTTTGTGACGATTTGGCAACCATCCCAAAAGTGATGTTCCAAATGATTTTTTGAGATGGCTATTAGAAACCGTCCCTATAAGATTCCTTTACGGACGATTGTTAAGTGTCCCTAAATTTCAAAATAACATTTGAAATAACCGTTACTTTATATCTTTTGACGCTTACAACTGTCTCAAAAAATCATCAGAAACTATCACTAAAGTTCTCCTAACATTTTAAATGACCGTTAAATTTTTTTGTGACACTTACAACCTTCCCTAAAAAGCGTCACTAAAAGGCATTTCATTTGTTACAAAAAAATAATTCAAATGTCGTATCCTCTGATGATAACATTTACCAAAACTATTACTACTACCTATAAGTAAGAATAACATCTACTCAAAATTTATATTCACTTCCATTCAAAACATTCACCGTTTGAATAAGAAAATCATAAGGATTGTAACAAGAACTCACCTTCTATTAAAGAACGTAACAAAAATAGTCTTCTACATGCATTCAAAAAAATCAAAAAATTCCACATAGAAACTAAAAGTTACATATCTAGCTTAATGATAGCGTGCTTCGCGTGGTAAAAATCAGGTTCGAAGGACCCATTGTCATAGCTCGCATAGCACGTCAATCAGATAAAATTTATAATCGAAACTCGAAAAGTGAGTGTTGTCTCAAACATGGGGAGGTGAATGTTTAGTTTGTTTGAAAATCTGCATTTTTCTTTTATTTGTTTATTTCCTTTTTGCCTTTTCTAAGTTTTTTGGTATTTTTAATAGGGCAAGAGATTAGGTCAATGAAATCTGGCTAATCTACTTGCAAAATAAAAAGCGAGAGATAGAGACAGAGAGAGAAGAGCAATCATCTATTTATGCATAAATGTTTGTTACAACTATGAAAGAAGAAAGACAACACTACGAAAGCGAAAGAGATAGAAAGAGTTTAGAGAAGCCCCCTCGACGGTTGCTCGGAGGACGACTCGCTCTGATGTTGCCTGGAGGAAGGTTGTGAGGTGTGGGACAAATAGGGACGGAGACGGAGGACAGAGGATGGGGTAGGACAGCGTCGTGGTGAGGATCTTCCTGAAGGGTAGTGAGAGGACGACCACAGGATGCTCCACGAATGGGGATGAGAGGTGGAAAAACTATTTTCTTTTCTATTCTAGAGGAACATCCCGAGATTGGGACAAGCTCTCTCTAGAGCCATGGAGGTGATGAGAGCAAGAAAGGAAGAGATGAAGAAGAAGGGGAGCTGTAGGGGTCCTTTTATAGTGATGGGAAGAGAGTAATTTGTGTAGATGGCATTTAGTGACATCAAAGGCGTCGCTGTAGATCCACGCTAGCTAATTCCCCAAACGTCACTAAAGCCCCACGCAACTATTGCTGAAGGTCCACACCAACTTACGCACATGCCTATGCCCGCGTGAAATCGGTGGTAATCTGTGCATCCACGTATCCATGTATCTGCATGATCACCTCTAATGGATCAGCGGTAATCTGTGCATCCACGTATCCGCATCTCGGCCGCTCATGCATTATCGAGCGGTCGAAATCAAGCATGCCTCATTGCCGGCTAGATTGGAGGCACGACCCGATTCGACCTCGTGCCTCTTCCTTGCAAACTGCGTAGGCTACCTTTAAGGCAAGGGAGCATTTGGTCATGAAGATAGCGTGGGAGTTGAAAGCATGGAGGCACCTCAGCCATTGGATCTTGATCCAACAGCGGTGGTGCGAGATCTCTGATGATGAGGGGGTGCAAATAGCTGTTGATGGCCAATGTTGGGTGGCCTGGATGGAACCATGTGGCACCATCTGGGCCGTCTGTCTTCTTTTTTTTGTAAAGGGTGCTACAGAGGTTTGATCCAGATAATTCCCGCATTGCCGGACTGCGATCATTGCTCCGGATCCATCCGTATAATCTGATTTTTCGTCTGAATCCCATAAGGATGTCGCATTGCCATCCACGCCGTTGATTTTCCTTAGACTTGATATGATGCTATGGGACTTCGATGTAGATGATTTTAGAGGAGTTAGGCTTCAATCATCGTCCTGATTAGATCTGTACGGTCCGATCGTCCATTTGAGGCCCTGAAATAAATCCTCTTCTTTCCTAACCATAAAAAGTATCTAAGTCACCTAAAATATACACAACTACCCTAAATGTAGAATGATGCATGCTATGTAATATTTATATCATGAAATGCAAATCTAAGCCTAGGAACATGCATGATTAGGCATTTTAACCAAAATAGATGTGTCTATATCATACCCCCATGCCTACCTTTTGCTAGTTCCTAGCAAAATTCAACTACATGCTATGCATAAAAAATAGAATTAGGACTCGATTGCTTTGGCCTAAGTTGTTTATTAACAATAGAAAATTTCAACTAAGGTTCTAAACTACGAAGACTCAACAGTACTCAGGTGTCTACCCGAATGTAGACAACCAAGTCCTCACCTTATTTGACAAGGGACGGTACATTTTTTTGGCTTTTTCTTCTTTTCTAATTTTTTTAGACTTTTGGACTTTTAGAGTTTCGGGTAACTTTTTACGGCTACCCGACTAGCCCAATACTCGAAAAGGACTCTAACTGCTAAACATCTAGTGAAAACAGTGAAAGACTCACTAGGAGGCCGTTAAAATGGACTTTGGGTTTCTACGACCCTAGGCACACAGGAGAGTGGTTCGTTCAAGGAACTCTTCTAGGTATAGGTTGGCCAGAGTGAGGGCTTCGCAACGGTGGTGGCAACAGGTTGTGAGACAGCCGGAGTTGGCTAGACGGAGCTCTAGTGAGGGGTGGTTTCCGATGCTCTTACTAATGGTTGTGCTTGCTAGAGGGAGTGTAGAGGCGAGTGCAGGCACTCCAAGTGCTAAAGCAACGTGCACTGATGGGGCAGCCGCTGTAGGCCTGTAGCCATGTGAGCTCTAGAGCCTGCACGCATGCACGTGCAGGCTCTAGAGCTCACATGGCTACAGGTTCGACAGGTGTTGGCGTGGGGGCGTGCAAGAGCTGAGGCGAGGGCGTTGGAGGTGGAGGCGTGTGGGTATGCTGCCGTTGAGGCTAGGGCGCTGGAGGTGGAGGTGTATGGGTGTTCTAGTGCTGAGGCAAGGGCACTGGAGGAGAAGGAGCATGGGCTAACTACTGTGCATGCGGTGGGGTGTAGGCTGGAGGTGCGGGCGACGGTTGAGGTGGGTGCGTGCATGCCTGCTGCGGTGGAGGTGCAGCACGTGTGCGTGGTCTACTATAGAAGATGAAGTGCACCATGGGGAGGCACGCACGGTGGCGCGCTCGGCAGAGCTAAGGCGCAGGGAGGCAGTTGCAGCCCTATGTACTGCAGTCGGCGTGGCGAGGTTGCGTGGGGCGTGCAGAAGCTAAGATTTGCATGTGAAGGGAAGATGTAGCATGGTGATGTAGGGACTCTTGGCGGTGTGGGCTGTCACACCACACGCCCACGGTGGTGGAGTTGCACTGCCGCGGTTGAGGACGGTGGTGGGGAGTGGATGAGAAATGCAGTTCTCTACGTAGTGAGGAAAGGGGTGGTGGCCTCTTCCTGAACGGCAGCCCTTCCTCCTCCTTTGTAGCCACCTCTACAAAGATTTGAAATTCAAAAGGCCACCAACAAGTCAATGCTGTTGCGTAGGAGGAGGTGGAGATAAAGCAGTTACCTGCAATGGAGAAGAAAACAAAAAAAAAGAATAATAAAATAATTAGGATTATTTATACAAACTCCTTAAATTCTATGTTAATTAAAATAGTGTATGTAATGCACCTAATTAATTAACTAATCAAATGTATGCAATTCTTGGTTAATTCTAAATGCATGAATTGTGCACTTAATCTAAAAATATGAATTAATTTATTTACATCCTAATGTATGCTATCTAAATGTTAAAATTAACTTAATGTCTAGACACTTAAATATTTAAATGGCCCACAAATATGGGCTAATTAGGTATAGCCTAAGGATGTTTTCTAGAATTTATAAATATTTGCATTCATTTAGGTCCATTAGTTTGTTATTCTAAAAGCAAAAAAACATTTTCACTTGGTTGAGCAAAATTGGTTAGGCCCAGCATTTTCTGTGGATGAATTCATCCAAGTTCTAGGCTAGGTTGAGTGATGAGATATGACCTTAAGTGTCGTATGTGACAACTCAAGTCGTCAAGTGCTAATCACAGGCACAACCAACAACAAGATTGCAGTCACCCTACTCATTGTCATAGAACATCAATAGCCAAACATTCATTCGTAATGCATTAAATGAAAGAAATAAAGTGCTGACAAAATATAGAGGAGAACCTACCAAAAAAGTAATAAATGCTCGAGTACAATCACTGAAAAGATAGGAAAATAAAAGTCGAACAGCAGAAAAAAAAGGACAAGAATTAAAGAGCCAAAGGGCTCAGAATGGACCGTTTCTTACAATAGGGTTGGTCCCATAGTAGATGCACCAATAACAGCCATCGCACCCACCTGCTCGCAACACCTGAGTATGGAACCCAGGAAAAATACGTCAATGAGTACTGAGTAGAGTAGAGTCACAAAAACAAGAAAACAGTTGTAAACAAGAATAAGAGAAAAGGGTACTGAATCATAATATATTTACTTCTTAGTCATTTTGTCAATCAACGCCTTGGGCATGAGGCGATCTAGTGTAACTTCTTGAAACTCAAGATAGGTATAAGTCATCTTCTTGGCCTAGAAGTCAACTAATACCCACCAACTCACCTCAATCCGTCACTAAGGGCTCATAGCAAAAAGGGGTGGCAGCTACGTCATGTGGAGCGAACACGTGCAAATGATATGGGTGTTGAACCAAAGACAACCAATGATCCACCAACCAACCAAGAAAGAACAGCTCCAACCCTCGAGCCACACATCACGCTACCCTATTTGGCTGCTAAGCCTAACCAAAGAGTCAAAGGGACGCTAGCAACTCCCTAAAGTAGCTCATAATTGGTCTGAAAGACCAAAGCTACAACCGAATCCAACGAGTAGGGGGGCTAAAAGCATTTACCCATCCTTTAAATCCCAACTAAACTATCGTATTGATTATTGAATCAATTCCAAATAACTGTATCATTAATGCTTACTAAACCAAACCATACTAATAATTACACTTATTAATTCAGCAATTACCAAACACTCATGTTAATCTCCAACTTAGTCGTTTAAAAGTAGTTTCCCATTTATAGCGGTGGTCCATATTTTTTATTAATTAACGAACACAACAGAAGTTGTTTCATATAAATCGGAGTTCATTTCACGCATGCATAATAAATTTAAGTTAGTCTAATGAAACTTAAGCATTCACCTAACATCAAGATATTTCATATTAAAGTACCCAAAATCAGATTTAAGACCTCAATAGGATTCTGGACTAAATAAGAAAAAAAACTCAAGTCAACCAATGCAGTACACACGAAAAGCCATACCGAACGAGTTTACGGCTACCTGAAAATGGCAAGGAAATAAGAGAAGAGTAGATTACTCTACCTAACATCACCAGAGGGTCATGGTGACATTAGATCATGTGATAAAGGTCCTATAATGCATGACAAACCTTCCTCGTGATCTGTGCATGCACCGGGAAGTCCTCCTGAGTCGAGAACACAAAGAATAAGGTGGGAAGACACTCGTACACATTTATGATTTTTCACATTAGGAAAAAATATTACAAATGAAAATAAAGCATACCAATACGTAGTATGTGTTGATACAATTCCAACTGTACCTTATTTGTCAAAATCTAAGGTCAGGAAGGCCTTGAACCACACGAAAATGTTTATGGGTATTGAACCAAGCCAAACTAGCTGATTCAGGCAAACCGATACCATGTCGCCTTGCTCGCGACATGTGTCATGATTTCATTTGCTCGAACACATGCCTACTGATCACCAGAACCTCATGTGTCACTGCAGATCTATGACATGCATCGCAATCGCGTTGCCCCACCTCACGCCAGAGAATGTGCATGCATAATTCAAACACCACTCATCACACCCGTGTGACCCACCACTGCCATGCATCACCACCTCGATGAGTGTTGGCACTGCCTTCATGATTTTTGCAGTAGGAAGCCTAGAGAAATCAGGATCGCAACTGAGTACTTAGAAATCTAAAAAGCGAAGCGCGGATTTTTAAAACCAAATGTTCGCCTCCTCTTGCTCGACCCAGGACTCACCTTTTGAGTTTCGATTATAAATTTTATCTGATAGACATGTTTTGCAAGCTATGGCAATGAGTCCTCCAAATTCCAATTTTTAATTCGCGAAGCGCGCCTCCATTATTTTGGCGCCGTTGCCAGGGAGGCAATGCTCTTTGGTTTTTTTCTGTGTTTTTCCGCCTTACCTAACTTTTATCTCACTTTTTCCTTGATCTTACTGTGATTGCAAGTACTCATCGAGGCAGGCCAAAGTAGGCAGATTGGAGAAAACTACGGATGAAGGTTTTGTAAGTTTATCCCCACCACCCCTACCCACTAGTTCATTTCACTAGACTAATAACTCAAACCCAAATCAACTTAGGTGCATTTTATAAACCCTAGGATAGATTTGGTTGTTTGTTTTCCACGTCCACTCATTACACCCTTGCATATATATATATAAAATAATACTCTTCACTGGTGGGATTTTTTGAAAGCTACACACTTTACACCCACAACTTCTCAACCTAAGGTACACAATCACATCGATTCTACCACTTAACAAAGATCTGACCTGTGGACCCGATACACTTAACTCAACATGCAAATAAGTGAGTAGAAATCTGAATAGGTCAAGCATTTCTGTGTGCCTTGACTAAGTGGTGCAATAGGCCAATTGCTTGAACTGTTTAAGTTGCACCACTCAAAATAAAAGCAATTCATCAAGTAGCTTGCCACTTAGGTTTGATTCTTAGGGCTGAAGCTGGCACTCCACCTTTTTTTCTCTAATTTATAAAGGAATATATCATCACCAGTGCTTGCAAAACTTGGAGTGTTCTTCTAAACTTGATTGAATATGCCTAACATTAAACCCTAAAAGCTACTAAACAAGGTGAAACCCTAAAAGACTAAACATCAAATAACATTGTTTGCAAAGCCTGGTTGTGCACGCACACACATTTTAGCTGATCATTAAGGGCACAACCCATCTAAAGGGCCCATCACATTCCAAGAGTACAATCATCCCAAGCCTAATTAAAACTAAGTAGACGTTGGCCTCAAGGATTGATTCGCTCTTTGGGGCTCAGACTGAGATTTTTTTCGATTAATCTACTTCTACTGGTCCAGCTGATCTTTAGCTAGGGGAGTAGTGTCAAACGACCGCAGCTGGGGGGTACACTAGAAACCGGAGGTGCAAGCCAAAGGAAGAACCTTCTCCCTAGTCCCTCCTAACTGGTTGGATTGACCAGATAAAAGTAGACCGAATCATTTATAATCTCATGACTCATCTTGGGTGTATATAGGTCTTCAGGCAAACCAACCTAAGGACAGGGTTGATTGCTTGTACTGTAGGGTGCCTTTCTCTCTTATATTTTCCCTCCTATTCTACCATTTATCCTTCCACTTCTTTCATGCATTTCCTATACTATCCTCCTACCACCACTTGTCCCCAAGATGATTACTATTCCGACTTGACTTTTAATTACCCATCCACTAGTCGGGATAACTTTGATTGGGGATACGAATCCGGACCTCAATGTCCAGGGCTTAATCCTAGACAACTAGACTATGATTGTTATCCTTCCCAAACCTACAATGATTATGGATCTCCATCCTTTAACGACCAAACCAACCCGATCTATAATCATGATGGATATAATGGTTATAACACCTACCCTCCCCAATATTCCACTGGATATAGGTTGCATCCATCCTTTGAATAACGTAGAATGATCTTCTTTTAGGGAGGGACCCAAGAACCTCAACATCTTGACTCCCCTAGATTTAACCCAAACCCACCCAAACTTGAATCAAACCCGTCCATTCAAGTCAACCAGATTCAAGATAAGGTGTTGGCTAATTTAAGGAACACTATATAATCATTAGAAGCTCAGCCAACACCTTACACTGAAGCACTGGAGCCTATGATCAAAATGATTGATGAACATAATAGTTCTTTTTTGGATTTGCTCTAAAGTGTAGGGATAGGGACCTAGGTCAGTTTCTTCTTGGGAAATTGTCAAGGTTGACGATGAAATTTGTGGTTTCCTTAGTCAAATCTTGGGATGATTCTCAAGATGAACCCCCTTTAAGAGAGCCAATGTCTGAACCTGCTCAAGTGCTTGTTAAGAGGGATACGTATTCTGAGATTGGAGATGACCAAGTTGGGCTGGAGCAACCATTTGAGGATGAATTGAGTTTCTCACCTAAGATCCTAGAACTAGGGAATGATGAAAAATATGTCTCCATGAACCATGAAATGACATATGCTTTTGAGACATATATAGATGACGATAATGGATTCTTTGATTCTGAGGGTGAGGAATCTCTTAGTGAAGTCTCACTTAAGCTTAAGGAAGATGATTTTAGTGAGACAAATGGGCTCGATGACCATGACAATCCATTTGATAGCCCAGTCATTGAAGATTTTGATTCAATTGGGGCTAACATGGAGGATTCGAATCCTCATTTGCTTGATGATTCAATCAGTGACCCCATTCCTCATCTACACCTCGAAGAGCTGACTTCTGAGATCATTGTGCCCAAGTCAATCTTGATTCTGCCATGATTTCTAGACTTGGAAGAATCATATGGGGTGAATGATATGCTAGAGGTCTCAGTGCCTGAGCCCTTGATGTTGGAAGATGGAATTGTTGAAATAAAAATTTGGGAGGCTAATTTTGAGGGAACTTTGATTTTGGATCTAAGGATACCTATTGACCTGAAAACGCCTACTTTCTACCAGGACCCATAGAATATCTTTCACATGCAACCCAAGCTCGAAATAACTGATTATGTTTCTAAGCTTGATGTTAAGTGGACAACCGCACCTATTGAACCATCTTTACCCATTGTCTGACACTTTGCTCTTAGGTTGCACACCACTAAACTACAGGCCCGATCCTGCAAGCACAACAACCTTCAGTTCTGGGTGATTTTCATCCATAACTTGAGAACCACTCGACCTTGGGGCATGGGTTGCACCATAATCTAGTCCACATCTGTGGACATCTTCTGCTGGTGGGTTTTAGGATAAATATTTTTATGTCGATTCTGACCCGCACTTGTGAATTCTCAATTTTCTCTTTCTATGTATATTATGGCTAGCTGAAGGCAATAAACTTAGTGCGTGTGTATACTCTCTATTCTCTACGAAGCTAACCAGATTTTCATGAAATTTAGGTGATATTCTAGTTACTCTGCTCTTTTCATGTCTGTATTTTTACAATGAGGACATTGCATCATTTAGGCAAGTTGGGGTGGATACTTATCCTGAAATCATTTTGTTAACTTCGTATAATTTCTTTTAGCTACTTTAAAAAAAGAAAAAAAAGAAAAAAAGAGAGAAAATAGAATTAGGAGAAGAGAACTTAGGCTTTTAGGTGTTATTAACTTTAGGAAATGATACGAGATGACCTAAACACTTAGACTCTTCTGGTCTTCAAGCTTAATTTGCCTGGGTGTCCACTCGAATGTGGACTTAGTCTCAGGTGCTCACCAAATAATTTTACCTTAAACTGGTAAATAATTTGGGATGATAAGTATGAAACTTATCAACCTGCCCTCTGATTTGAGGGAGCTTGAAGCCTAAGCATCTACACACATTTTTTGTAGTAACTCACTTTTCAGCGATTTCTTCAGAATTTAGGTAGCTAATGAACTATCAAGGGTGGTATTACTAGCAAGTTGTCAGTGGTAACAGCTCATCGGCCGGTTGTCCAGTGCCTAGCCACAAGACCATTTTCGGTTTACTTCCTTTAGGTAAATGTTAGAGCAGGGAAGCCACCTACTTAAAAAAAAGAAAAAAGAAAAATAGAAAAAGAAAAAGAAAAAAATAGAAGAAAAAATAAAACCACACTTCTCGGCATGAGTCTGGCTAGAAAGTTGTCGTGGGTAACAGCCCATTGTCCGGTTGTCTAGAGCCCACCTCACAAAAATGGACAATAATTCCCAAAACACTTAGGGAAGAAGTGGGGAAGTAGAATAAACCTGGGAGATATACACTGAGTTCACCATTATGTTGACCCCATAAATAAATGTAAGGAGAAAGCTACTATTTGAAAACATAAACCTCTAGACAAGGTCACCTAGGGTCGTAGAAACCCGAAGTCGGTTTCAACGGTCGCCTAGTGAGTCTTTCACTATTTTCATAAGATGCTTAGCACTTAGAGTCCTTTTCGAGTCTTGGGTAGGTCGAGTAGCTGAAAAAGGTTATCCCGGAACTCTCAAATTCCAAAAGTAAAAGAAAATTGGAAAGAAAGAAAAATAAAAAAATCTATATTTTATTTTCAAATAAGGTGAGGACTTGGGTGGTGTGGATTCTGGTAGGCACCCAAGTATTGTTGAGTTTTTGTTGTTCAGGACCTTAGTTGAAATTTTCTATTGTTAATAAACAACTTAGGCCTAAGTGATCTAATCCTAATTTTGATTTTATGCATGGCATGTAGTTTAATTTTGCTAGGGACTAGCAAAAGATTGGTATGGGGGTATGATATGGACATAGCTATTTAGGTTAAAATGCCTATTCAAGCATGTTCCTAGGCTTAGATTTGCAGTTCATGCTATAAATATTGCATAGCATGCATCATTCTGCATTTAGAGTAGTTGTATATATTTTAGGTTAATTAGGACCTTTTTATGGTCAAGAGAGAAGAAGACTTATTTCAGGGCCTTGGATGGATGATCAGACCATACGGATCTGTTAAGACAACAATCGGAGTCTAATGTTTCTGAAATTGTCTTGATCGGAGAACCGTAGCAACATACAAAGTCCGAGGAATATCAACAACTAGGGGTAATATGACATCTATATAGGTTTCAGATAGAAAATCTGACTGTGCGGATGGATTTGGAGAGACAAGCATAGTCCAGCAACATAGGAGTCATCTCGATCTGAGCACCGTGGCACCCTCTACTAAAGAAAGAAAAATGGACAGCCTAGATGGCACCACGTGGGGCCATTCAAGCCACCCAACGTCGGCTAGCAGCAGTGCACTGCGCACCGCCGCAGTTAAGTTAGGTAAGGCAGAAAAACACGGGAAAAACCAAAGAGTGTTGCCTCCACGTATGCTACTGCTGGCCGGCATTGGGTGGCTAGGATGGTGCCACGTGGCACTATCTGGGTCGTTCATTCTTCTTTCTGTTGTAAAGGGTGCCATGGTGCTCAGATCGAGATGATTCTCACACTGGTAGACTACGATCGTCGCTCTGTATCCATCCTTATGGTTGAATTTTCGATCTAAAACCCATATAGATGTCACATTGCCCCCTGGCCGTTGATCTTCCTCAAACTTCGTATGATGCTACGATTCTCTGATATAGATGATTTTAGAGGTGTTAGACTTTGATCGTCATCCTAATCCGATCCGTACGATTCGATCATCCATCCGAGGCCCTAAAATAAGTCTCCTTCCCTCTTGACCTTAAAAAGGACCTAATTAACCAAAAATATATACAACTACTCTAAATGCAGAATGGTGTATGCTATGCAATATTTATAACATGAAATGCAAATCTAAGCCTAGGAATTTGCATGAATAGGCTTTTTAGCCTAAATAGATGTGTCTATATCAGTGAAGTGTGTGGTCCAGGTAACATGGGTGGCATTATCACAAAATGTCGATTGCCAAAACCTTGGATTTGGTTAAGAACACCATGGGTAGCACTATCTTGAAGTGTCGAATGCCAGGGGTTCTTAGGATTACCTTGGGTACTGATATCGCGAAGCATCGAATGCTAAGGACCCTTTAAGGATCACTGATGGGGATAATAAATCTGAAATAGACCACGTTGATAGCTGATCCAAGGTTGAACTTAGATGGATTAAACAGGAAAATTACAAAAGATAAAACATAAAAGCATTCCCCATTTCTCTTGTTGGCTATCATACCAACACAAGAGTAATTCACCTGCTGACTAAACAAAAATTGCTTACATTATGAACAGATGCCTAAACCTCTGGGACCAAAAAATTTTGGGACAAGCCTGGGGGCCAGAGAAACCTCTTTCGGCAACCCAAAACCTCTGTTGATCGATGTGCTCTTAGTGAGGAGTAGATGTGAAATCGAGGTTAAGTCTCATTGTAGCAATATTTTTGCATCTATATGCTAGTCCATTTAATTATTACAAAATGCAATTTGATTGCAATTAGGTTGTCTTGGTCGATCCAGTGGAGAGTCTAAGTAGAAAAGGGCCTAAATTGGAGTTCGTTGTTCTATTTTTGTATTATTACTTTTGGCCATTTTTTTGTTTTTCTTAAGAAGAGGCTAAATTACAAAGCCTTAACTATGCTTCCTAATTTTTTTGAGGTTTTTATTGGTTGCAAAAATCGATAAAGCTACCTATATTTTTTTTTATCTTTTCTCTTTTATAGATTTTCTTGTACTTTTGTCTTTAATTGCGATGGTGAGAAAGTATTTAGAATTTCTAACTAAGTAAAGCAATAAATGTTTTTGTGATTTTCATCTTTGCATTATTCTTTTTCTTTTTAATAAGAGAACAAAAATAAGAACAAAAACACTAACTTGCAGTTTTCATTGAAGGGCAAATAACAGTGCAAACTTTGAAACAAATACTAAACTTGGTTCATTACATCAACTACTTGTAGCTTGAGCTACTTATACAAGAACAAACTAACAAAACTATGTACAACAGTGGTTCTTCAATGCATGCCCCCGGGAATGGTGGTGATGACTACCACAATGTGATATGTCCTTTGGCGAGGGGCCTCATGAAGAAACAGGATGTAAGTAGGAGATGAAAGAATGGTGGTGGTAGTGGTGATAATGGGGGTGATTTGGCTTTGGTACTACGTGATAAACATGCATTAATTCATGAAAAAATATTTATTTATTATAGTTCCTAGAACTAGCATTGCATATCATAGTATAAATATTGCATAACAGTCATTGCATCGCATTTAGGATAGTTTGTATATTCTGTATATTAATAAAAACATTTTATATGCCTAGGAGGCAATGCGACATCTTTACGAGCTTCAAATGAAGAATTCGACCAAATGGATGGATTCGAAGCGATGATTATAGTCCAACGTGAAAATCACCCCAATCTGAGTCCGTGTCACACTCCACAAGAAGAAGAAGATGGATGGCCTAGATGGCACCATGTGGCACCATCCAGGCTACCATACCTGAGCCATTGCTCCCCAACTTCACAAAAGGAACGATCCCAGCTGTTGGATCTCAATGCAACGACTGAGACACATGCTACATCGGCTGGTTCTACCCTCAAAAGCATAGCAGCGAAGGCTTCATCTCGATCGTTGGATCTTCATCCAACCATCGAGGTGCACGATCGCACTGCTCTCCACGCGACCATCTAGCATATTGGCCAAATGGTAGTGCACCTGCTCCTCAAACGATAGGTGTGGGTTCGAGCGTCAATCCATTGCCCCCTCTTCAGTACCCAAAGAAATTGGATCGCTCAATCTTGTTCAAGTGGTTAGCGTTGCACACGCATGAGGAAACACCACTCGAAGATGCACAGACTCACGCCCAGGCAAACACGCACCATCTGGAGTGCTCATTTAAGTTGACCAGGCATATCATCCATCGTCCAATCTTCGCGATTACATGATGTGTGCGATTCATATCTCGTGAGAGGTGTGATCCACATGCGCTCCTTAGCTGCAGGATCAAGATTGAACAGTGGAGATGCTTCCTCGACCAGCGGGCACGCAATTTGAACGATCACGAGGGCACAATCTACTGGTGCCCCCAGCCATGTGATAGTTCATCCATCGGTTGCAACGATGCGTGTGCATTTGAATCTATGAGTGCATGAGATCTCCTTGCGATCTTATCCATTCATGCCTGATCCAACAGTTGTCGATCCCCTCATGCTACGCCAGCTGCAACCATGCCTCCTCATGCCAGCCAAGGCACTTGATTGTATAGAGCCACCCCCGATAGTTCTTTAGCGACATTTTAATTGTTGTTGAAGACTCGTGCATGCAAAACACCTCTATTCCACCACTATATAAATGCCATGAACCCTTCCCTTCTAAACCGTCTCTACCTACTCTACTCCGACCTACTCCTAAGCTCTAGTAGCCTACCAAAGCTCCGTTTGAGCTTAGTCCCAAGCTATAAAGGTCTCCTATTAGTGTAATGTTCCCATACCCCAACAAATATTTATCCTCCATCTCACCACCATCATAGGAAGCCTTGGAGCGATCCACCCACCTCCATTCTGGTAGAAGATCATCTCAAGCTCCTTATCCCCATCCTGAAGCCTTGGTGAAGCATTCCTCTACCCAGCGTCCTCCTGCATCTCACCTCCATCATCTAGTACCTTACCCTCTTCGTCCAAGCTACCTCCAAGCACTGTTGTCTCACGAAATAGCCGATTTGGGAGATTTCTTCTCACCCCTATCTCTTTTATATTTTAGTATATTGTAATAGATGTTTGAATGATAACGTGATATATCGTATTTGTTTCCCCACTTCATGAAGCCATCTTGCTTGCCTTTTTTTTACAAAAACACCAAGAAAATCACAAAACCCTAAAACACCAAGAAGAAATAATATGAAGCACGGATTTCAATAAAAGTAAACGTTGCCTTCCTGTGTTTGACCCAGGACTTCAAGAGTTTCGGTTAAAAATCTTATTTGATAACGTGTTTTGCGAACTACGATGACGGGTTCTCGAAATCTTGATTTTACTTCACCAAAACCCAAGCACCATTTTGCCGTCATTGCTCGAGAGGCAACGGAATCTACTTTCATGTCTCCTGTGTTTCTTGGCATTTACTTATTATTAACCCTACTTGCCTCTGATTTACTATCTTGCAGGTACGCTAGCAAGGAGATCTAAATGCTGTAGATCAGAGTAAAGTGCTGGTAGAGAAATTTGTAAGTGCCCCTACATTCCCCCCCACTAGTTTCATTTCGCCACATCAGTAACAAGAACTAATCAGCTTAGGTGTTTTCATAAACCCTAGGATAGCGTTTGTTTGTCTTGTTTGTCACCTCCACTCATCTCACCGTTGCATATTATTTAAAAGAAAAAAAAAACAAAAAGATACTTCTTGTGGGATAAATCAACATACACACTACATACACCCACATTTAAGGCACATAACCTAACTTGATTTTTATCTCCTCAATCGGGATTCTGACTTGTGGAACCGGTACACCAATTCAACACATAGAGTAGAAATCATACTAGGTTAATTACCTTTTTGTGTGCCCTAATCGGTCGTGCATCTAGGCCAGTTGATTGAATTGTTTGGGCCACACCACCTAATCTAAAAGGAATTCATTTTATAGTTGCCCCATAGGATTCAATAATTAGTTCAAGCTAGGCACTCCATATTTTCTTGATTTGTAAAGGAAAATACTTGAACTTATGATTTCAAACTTTATTTTTCTCCTAGAAATTCGGTTGAATCTACCTAATTTTTGAACTCTATAAGCTACTAAGCAGGATTCAAACCCTAAAACTCACTTCAATAACTATAATCTTGCTTGAAAACTTTTTTGTTGTGCACATACACACATTTTCAATGAATCATTAAGGACACAACCCATTAACGGCCTATCACTTTTCGAAAGAACTAAATATCCCAAGCCTAAGTAAAATTGATTAGACGTTGGCCATAAGGATTGACTTGCTCTTCAGGGCCTAGATTGAGATTGTTCATAATTAACCTACTTATACTAGTCAATATGATATTTTGCTCGGGGAGTAACATCAAACGACCGCGGCTGGGGGTTACGCTAGGAACCGGAGGTGCAAGCCAAAGGAAGAACCTTCTCCCTAGCCCCTCCTAACTGTTTGGATTGACTAGATACAAGTAGAGTAAATCGTCTATAATCTTAAGATGGATTTTGAGAGTCTGAAGACCTTTAGGCTACCCAACCAAAGGATAGGCTTTCATTTTTTGTGCTCTAGGGTTCCTTCTCTTCCTCGTCTTTCTAACTTCCTTCCGGTGTATGATTGGAAGGAGGTCATTGAACCCTCGTCTGGAAGGACCTTTAGACCATTCCCGAAGGTTGAGGTTGAGTAATAGCTAAGTAGATCCCATGGCTGATTAACAAACACCTCCCGCACCCCTGAACTAGTAGGAGCTGATTCAGAGGCATTTGGAAGAATTGCAGCAGATGCAGCAATGGTTCCAATGAATGAATGGTCAGGGCACTTGGCCCTTGAAGGATTTCTATGATCCTTCAAACTATGGGGAACATCCCAGCGTCATGATTCTCATCGGAGACATAGAAATCAAGCCCCAAGTCTTAAGTTTGATTAAGCATTTCCATGGGCTTAGCTTGGAGGACCGATTCCAACACTTGAGGATCTGACCACTTTGGTTTAGACCACCAAAGTTAGGAAACTGAATGAAGAGCAGATGATCATGAGGCTCCTTCCCTACACTCTCAGGGATAAGGTCGCACATTGGTACCGGACCATTGGAAGGCTGTAGAAACATGGGTTGCTCTTAAGTCAGCTTTCCTGAAGGAATTTTTCCTAATCGGATGGACCAATGCCTTGCAACGGCAATTTCCACTTTCGCTTAGTAGCCAAGGGAACCGTTTCATGGTGTTTGGGAGAGATTCCAGGAACTTTTGAGGAAGTGTCCACATCACGAGGTGCTGAAATGGCAACTCGTGCAAATATTGTATCACAGGTTGGTCAAACAACTTCATAATCACATGAACGCCTCCTGCAAAGGTAATTTCCTCAATAGGGATGCAGATAGCGCATATGACCTATTTTGAGGAAATGAGTGAAAATTCAATTAATCACGCCTCCATGGATGCTTTTAACCAGTCCCAACAACTCAAGTCAACTGCTATTGTGATCTAGGATTCTCATTCATTTGACATGGAATTGATTTTTAACAAGCTTGATAAGATGGACTTGGTTGCTAAAAGTATGGAAGAATGGATGTCTGGGAATTTGGGAAACACATCTACATCCACTCAATCCCAGAATTTGGGATTCCATTCCTCATGAGCTCCCACGGGGTGGGACTTCGTGAACCAACTTGAATCGGCTCAACCTATGAGTCAGAATTTCTTGGAGCTTTATGGGTTCCAAACTAGGGCCTTTGATCCTAGTTTTTCTGATCCTCCCTTCTATCCATCCTCACCCTATGAGGATGCATATGCAATATAGGAGAATATAGGTCCAACCTGTATTCCAATACTTATAACTCGGGTTGGAGGAAGCACCCTAACTTCTCCTATAAAAGTGAAGGGCAACAAACCCAAACACGACCCAGCAGCTATGCACCTCAATAACCTATGTGTCAGGGTCAAGTATACACCCAGTTGTCCTCGAGACCAATTACTCAACCACCTTGGAATGCCCAACAATTTGCAGGGTAGGCTAATTTAAACTGGAAGATGGAGGAAATGCAAGGGCCCATGCTTCAGCTTATGCAGCAAATGAAGACGTCATTGGACAACTTGCAATCCGGGTTTATTGCTAACATCCGATAACCTGGATCTCTACCATCCCAACTTGTTCCCAGCCCGCGTAATGTGCAAAATCAGGGCAATAGAGCCCAAGGATATGGAAATCAAAGGGGCCAACACGCACATGCTTAGGTGGTTGAGCAAGGTCCCTCCTCCTCTTCTTCTAGATACATGACCAATCAAGGCCCTCCAATCTTCACTAACCCACCTCATGACCCGAACCCATACGCCTCTGCAAACTCCATCACCTTGAGAAGTAGAAAGCAGACCTAGGACCCTGAATTACCTTCTAGAAGCCAAAACCCTGGGGAGCTCGAGAGAGAAAAGGTGGAGATTGAAGAAGTCAATAAGGCCCAGGGATCGGAAATTGAAGACACCACCCACATCCCGTTCCCTAAAGCCTTATTGATAATCGAGAAGAAGAAAACCTTAGAGAGCAATGAGGAGCTCCTAAATTTATTCAAAAGTGTAGAGATCAATATTCTACTCCTCGATGCGATTATGCACATACTGGCTTATGCTAAATTTTTGAAAGATCTATGTACCAAAAAACATAAGCCGAGAGAACCCACTCCGAGGAAGGTGATTCCCTTTGAGTAGGCAAGTTCTGTTATCCTACATCACTTTCCTCAAAAGAAGAAAGATCCAGGTGCCCCCTTGATTTTATGCATCATTGGAGAATACAGCTTCGATAGGGCACTATTGGATCTAGGTGCATCCATCAACCTAATCCCTACCTCGCTTTATGAGAGGTTTGGGTTAGGCCAACTTAGGCCAACTCAATAATGCTACAATTAATGGACCATTCGGTTGCCACACTAAAGGGAGTTATTGAGGATGTAATCGTCATGGTCAAGGACTTCTATTTTCCTATAGATTTTTTGGTCCTTGACATGGATGTACCGAACGAATTGAGTAACACGCTCATCATTCTGGGGCGCTCATTCCTAGCTACTGCCAAGGCCAACATAAATTGTGAGAGTCATAGTATGGAAATTGCCTTTGGGGATAGGAAGCTAACTCTTGATATTTTCAAGGCAATAAAAGAATTTAAGTATTGTGGATTCATTGAGGAGCTTGAGGATTAAGATTTTGAGACTTGTATGTCAATCAGTGCACTCGAGGACTCCACTGGACTTAGCAAACCTAGCCCACAACCCTCCATGGCAGACCTACCACACCCTTAAGAGCTGTTGATTTTGTTCATTCCCGGTCTCTTCCACTGGATCGTCCTAATGAATCTCCATCAGCATCCTCCCTACCCTCTTTACTAAACCCACCACAGCTAGAATTGAAACCACTGCCTAAAAATTTGAAATACGAGTTCTTAGGACCTAAGAATATGCTCCCTATGATTATTAGTGCTGATTTGACTAAGGAAAAGGAATTGAGGTTGATTAAGGTCCTTATGGAAAATAAACAGGCAATTGGTTGGATCATCCACGACCTCATACGGATCGAGCCATCTTGCTGTAATTACTTTATTTTCATGGAAGATGGATCCTGCCCTTCTCACGAAATGCAAAGGAGACTAAACCCAAATATGCAAAAAGTGGTCAAAAAGGAGATAATAAAGTGCCTCGATGCAGGCATTATTTACCTGATCTCGGTTAGTCTGTGGGTGAACCCTGTTCAAATTGTACCCAAAAAGGCAGGAATAACCGTTACGACTAACGTGAAGGGGAATCCATTACCATCCATTTAGCTTCTACTTGGAGAGTTTGTATTGACTGTAGTAAGCTGAACACAGCCACCAAAATGGATCAATTTCCCTTGCCATTCATTAATCAAATCCTAGAAAGGTTAGTTGGGCAAAAGTATGTTTGCTTCCTGGACGGTTAGTTGGGATAAAACCAAGTCTCTATCCTTCCTGAAGACCAGGAAATGACAACATTCACATGTCCATATGGAACCTTTGCATTCTGTAGTATGTTGTTCAGGCTTTGCAAAGCACCTACGACTTTTCAAAGGTGCATGCTGGCCATCACTTTGGACATGGTGGGAGATTGTCTTGAGGTGTTCATGGATGATTTCTCCATTTTCGTGGATTCCTTCAAGTCATGCCTAGCTAACTTGGAATTGATCCTCTGGAGATGCATCAAGACATGACTGGTCCTTAGCTAGGAGAAGAGCCACTTCATGACCCAAGAAGGCATTGTCTTGGGTCACATGGTTTCTAATCAGGGTATTGGAGTTGATAAGGCTAAGGTGGATGCTATCTCTAGACTTCCACCACCCACATCCGTGAAATAAATCCGATCATTCCTTGGGCATGTGTGTTTTTATAGAAGATTTATCAAGGACTTGTAGAAGGTTGCTCGACCCTTGAGTAATCTTGTGGCCAAAGACATGCCATTCGAGTTTGATGAATCATGCCGTAGGGCATTTGATGTATTTAAAATGTAAATCCCCTGTGGCTCGGTGTTGCAACCACTGGTCTAGATAGCTCCATTTGAAATAATGGTGGACACATCTGATTATGTAGTCGGGGCAGTCTTGGGTCAGAAAATTGAGAAAATGCCCTCCGTAATCTACTACACTAGCAAGACTCTGGACGAGGCCCAAAGGAATTACATTGTTAAGGAAAAAGAGTTGCTAGCCGTAGATTTTGCTTTAGAAAAATTTAGGGCTTATCTTTTAGGATCTCATGTTATCATTTAGACTGACCACTCACCCTTGAAACATCTCTTGGCCAAAAAGGATGCCCAGCCTCGTCCTATTCATTGGATTCTGTTGCTTAAAGAATTTGATCTTGAAATCAGGGACAAAGCCGACGCACAAAATGTAGTGTCCGATCACCTATCAAGAATCCTAATTGATTCTCCTCATCCAGATATCCCTATCTCTAAAACTTTTTTGAATGAGACTCTCCCTACTGTCTCAGGTATCTGAACCCCCTGGTTTATGGATATCGTCAATTATTTGGCTACTGGTCAAATCCTCCAGGATTGGACCAAACAACAATAGGACAAACTTATGTTTGAGGCTAAATATTATTTTTGAGACAATCCTGAGCTATACCATATCGACGCTAACCATATTTTTCTTCGATGCATCTGGGAAAATGAGTTCCATAGTATACTTGACTTCTGCCATGCATCTGGGTGTGGTGGACATTTTTCCGGGAAAAAGACGACAGCCAAAATTTTGCAATCTGGATTCTTCTCGTCGTCGTTATTTAAGGGTGCCCAGGAATTCTCAAAGTCGTGTGCCCGATGCCAGACACTCGAGAACATGGCCAAGAGAGACATGATGCGCTTAAACAAAATACTTTCCGTTGAAATTTTTGACATTTGGGGCATTGACTTCATGGGAGTCTTCCCTCCATCATTTGGACAACAGTACATTCTGGTTGCTATTGATTACGTGTCCAAATGGATTGAGGCAATCCCCCCCTGGACTAATGACCACAAGGTGGTTATCAATTTTGTGATGAAAAACATCTTCAGTCAGTTAAGGATTCCTCGGGCAATTATCAGTGATGGTGGCACACATTTCACTCTTGCCTAGTTTCAGAATTTACTAGGGAAATGTAGGGTAAATCATTGGAATTCCTCACCCTACCACCCATAGACGAAAAGACAGGCCAAGGTCTCCAATCAGAGGATCAAAAACATTTTGCAAAATATCGTAAGGCCTGAAAGGAAAGATTAGACCCAAATGCTACATGATGCACTTTGGGCTTACCGTACTACGTACAAAATGCCTATCAGTTGTCTTCGTTCCATTTGGTGTTTGGTAAGGCATGTCTCTTACCCATAGAGTTAGAACACCAAGCATTTTGGGCCATCAAGAAGTGTAATTTCGACCTAGAGTTGGCTGGGAAGACTAGAAACTACAACATTTAAGTTGGGGGAGCTTAGAAATGACGCCTATAAAAATGCCAGAATCTATAAGGCAAGGACTAAAGCTCTTCTTGATCAAATGATTCCACGTAAGAGCTTTGAGTCGAACCAGAAGGTCTGGCTTTTCGATTCTTGACTGAAGCTTTTCGCTGGTAAGCTTAGGTCTAGGTGGAACGACCCATTCATTATCAAATGGATTTTTTCTAACGGAGCCATCAAAATCTTTAACCTAGAGATGGGTAATTCCTTCAAGGTGAATGGACAACATCTCGAACACTGTGTTGACCATGTGCTCTGTTGGTGAAAAATCATAGCTCGTGGTTTTAATAAAAGCATTGTAGTATAGTTGCGAAATACAATCCAACAAAGATATTATTTTGTAAAAATAACGAGACTTTGAGTCCTAGTCGTTCGTCTCTAGGAGCCATTGCTTTTACTTTTGAAATCGATCTCACTCTACTTTGTTTAGAATCGCATGCCAGTTCATGATTATTACATATTTAGGTATGACATGCTTAGTTGCAAGAATATTAGGAATTAGAAACAGGCAACTTGAATCACACAAAAAGAATGACAATTATTAAGCTCATGGTGATTTCAAACATATAAAGACAAATATATATATAAAAATGCAATTTCATTCATCATTGGAGAGTTGTTGCACAAGGAAATCTAGAGGAAAGCTTATACATGAATGCTTAAAAATTAAACCTAGCTACCAGAAAATGATCGCATACAAGAATCGATGGAGGGATTTCGCATGCATCATTGGGGGACAAGTAAGACTATACTACTAAGCAGTAAAGAAAAGCAGTAAATATACGAAAAGCTGAGCTACTGATCTAGCAGAAGGAAGGGCATTCGGAGGTGGTCTCCGATGGCCTTTGAGTGGTTGAGAGAAGAAGGAGGGGCGGCCAATGGAGATTAGGCCGACCCTTGGAGAGAGATTGGGGAGCTGATCTAGCTTCCTGGCATGGAGATGGTGGCTCTATGGTGGTGCTTTACTTGTGGAGGTGGAGTGGAGATGGAAGTGGCTAGCCTAAGTGGAATGGATGCCAAGGAAGTGAATGGGTGCAAATGGCCACCCATTGGGTCTTTTTATAGACCTAAGGGAAGCTCTCTAGAGAATTATGGAATTCTCTAGAGAGGCCTATGGTGGGATATCATGGGTGAGTGAGAGAGAGAGGGTGGATGGTTGTTTTTAGATCCACCAAATGTGGATCTAAAAATTGAATGGCTCTTGGTTGCTCTTTTTGGCAACCAAAGCAACCACACATGGTAGAGAGTTCTAAAGAACTCTAGGCTAGGTATTTTCGTATGGATGGTGGGTGTGGGTCGAAACTTAGGTGGCTAGGTTGATTAGGTTAGGTTTAGGTCAAGGTATATCTCAAATTAGGGTTATAAACCCTAATTCACTAAGGTAAAGTGCAATTAAACTTAATACAACTTTAATTTGGTGTGTGGAAACTTAATTGAGAGTAAAACAACTCAATTAATTTAGGTCTAGGTCAATTGGACTCTCACTGAGTCAAGTTGGGTAGTGTACGCTGAGATCAGGGCTCAATTGGACTTAATGAGTAAAATTGAATAGGCTGATGGAATTGACTAAGATCCAAGTCAATTCAGTTTAGTGAAGACCTAATTAGGTCCTTAGAGAGGTCTAGAGGTGATGTACTAGGGTTAGGGCACCTTAACTTAGGTTCCTATGGGGTTGGAATTGGGTTTAGGGACCTAGAGATCCAAGATCAAGGCTTAAATCTCAAAACAGGAATTGGAGAGCA
Source organism: Thalassia testudinum (assembly GCA_037157565.1). Classification (NCBI taxonomy): domain Eukaryota; kingdom Viridiplantae; phylum Streptophyta; class Magnoliopsida; order Alismatales; family Hydrocharitaceae; genus Thalassia; species Thalassia testudinum. The sequence continues at coordinate 21,062,550 of JAZHRO010000063.1, forward strand.
GTATCAAACGTCTAATAATAGAATCAGAAGTCTTATACTCAAAAATCAAATGTCCAGACTTATTGTCTGGATGTCAAATCAGAGTCAGGAAGGATTTCGATTTCTGTTTTGGGTATTCTGTAGAAATTGGACGTCTGACAAAGTTTCTGGACGTCCAATAACACTACAGAGGTGGGTTTGAAGTGTGCAGGAGTTGGCTAAAGGTCCTGGACATCCTAAACCTTATCTGGACATCTAGAGAAGGGTTGGAACTAGGGTTTTAAGGCTTCCTAGGGTGCGGTGACCTAATGTATGGGTGGCTAAGGCTTGGGAAAGTTTCTAGGCTTTCCTAGGGCTAGGATGGACCTACACTCTTCACATTTTATTGCTTTATTTCTACTTAATAGAATAGAAAACCTTTAACCCCCTTACATTATTATTCCTACATCTAAACTAGGCCTTCTGCTCCAGCTCTGCTACAACTTCCGTTATTTTAGATCCAACTTCAGATCCTGCTCCAGATCAGCTTATTCCCTCCAATCGACATAATGCACTTAATCAGCACATTATAACATTATTTTATGCATAGCTAAAGGAAAGCAGTAAAGATGCAGATAATGAGTATGCATGCATGAACAACCCTAACTTATGCTAAGTCCTACCGTAATCTAGGTTAATTAATACCTTTGGTTACTGCACAATCATACCCCCATGACTAAATCTTGCTAGTCTCTATTAAATGTAAGACTAAATTATTTACAGCAAGGGTTCCTAACGGACTGATTATTTTGTCAAGTGTATGCCTAGAGATTTTTCTCCTTTTTGTTTTCATCGTATATTATAGAAATCCAGGCAAATGTGAAAGTGCAGCTACGTGTCTTTTGCAACGGATTCGAGTGAAAAACTGATTCACCTCTAAAGCCTGTACTCGACCCCTAGTAACCATTCTAGCAGGATAGGCGGACTTCTTCCCTTGGGGTATTCAAGATATTCTATGAATTTCACCTTGGCGTTAGGCTTAGGTAGAGAATCTCTGAGGGAAAGAATTATATATTTGGTGGCTCATTCTCACTTCGTGTTACGTAAAGACTAGTACTACAGAATCTAGATTCTCGGATTACTATGTAACTCAACTTATAGAAAGACGAGAAAAACTATTCTCTCTTTGATTCCTTTGTATCCATTCTCTCTTACTATTTTTTTCATTCTTTTTTCTTTCTTAGAGCTCACAACTTTGCCAGATTCACATATATGACTTGTATTTGGTGGTCTCACTAGGCATTAACACTTTAATTGAGTTCTCATAACCCTAACACTAAGTCGGAATTCCTCAGCTAGTATTTGGGCGGTCAGAAACACAAGAAAAATAGGTTAAGGCCATATTTTGTGGAGCTCAATTTGGTGGTATTGCCTTGATGAAATAAACACTAAATATTCATTCTTTTTTTCTTTGCTTTTTCTTCTCTTTCTAAGGTTTTTTCTTCAATTTTTCTTTTTTTTATCATTTTTTTTTTCATTTCAAATTTTTTTTTTCTTTCTTTTTTTTTTTCACAACATAACACAACTAGTACACATCCATGAACTTCATTGAGGAGGCATTATTAGGGATTGGTGGTACTCAAGAGACATTAGGTGGCTTACTTGGTGGAAGCGCCTACTTACGACACCGAGAAAGATAGATAGGACAGTGTATTTCTGACCTTGGCATCAATACCCTCCTTCAGCAAAGGATTCCATAAAGAATTGTCATAACCATCCACCTTAGCCCTAGTTTTATGAAAACTTGCTCTCTGCATATTTTCCTTATTTGGTGGCTCTCAGTATTTCGCACATAAATGCATACGTAGGAACCGAGAGTGGAAACTATGCCTAATCTCTGAGTATCATCAATTAATTATCTAGGATTCCAGATTCCTTACACTAATCTTAGAGCACCAGTACACACTACTCTCATCTCACACTATTTGGTGGATTTTTGAAAGAAAATCAGCCAGACTCCAAAAACACTGTCCAGGGTTCAGGAAAAGAAGCACTGCTTCTTCTCGATAGACTGAAGACGTTTATCAGCCTTCACCACGAATCCATTGCAAATTCTACGTGTGCGTGAAAGGTTGTACTGGATTCCAAATTGCAGGAATCAACAAAAGGATAAAATCCCTAATGTATTCTCTTCATAAAATAATCTTATTCATGAATGCAATATGTATATGTGCTGTAGACATGTAACCTTACTTAATTTGTACTTCATGAATTTCCCGTATCGGGTTACAATCAGCTTGACCATAAATTTAGAACAAAAGGTGAGCAGGTGAGTCCGAAGTGGCTGTTGCGGATGATTTCTAGCTCCAATGCGAGCACTGGAGGTGGAGTCGGTTGTTCTTTTATTTGAGGTCCTAAAGTACGTTTTACATGCAGCTATAAGGATTTCCTAAGTGTTGGCATAAAATTTTTTCAATTTTTCTATATCTACCCACCCATGCCTGAGTTCTTGCATGTCCTCATGCATGAATGTAAAAGAAAATAAATACTGCAGGGAGAGAATGGGTATAAATCAGCTGTAATTGCTCCTGAAATTATATTCAGCTCCGACCAACCTGTCAGCATGCACTATGCAAAGGAAATATGCTAAAGTAAAAATATCTTATGTATAAAAATGGTTATATATAAATGACGGTGGAATGTGGGGCGAATGGTATCTATACATGCTGAGTTTAACGCATCCAGCTGGGCGAGCACTCAATCACACATCCTCACTAATATGAATAGTCTCGGTAGGTGGAGGAGGTTCCTGGGCTAAAAATGGCTTGAGGCACTGGCCGTTTTCCGTGAATATATGCCCAGATTTTAGGTCCTTGATCCAGACTGCCCCATTAGGGTATGGCTGCATCACAACATATGGGCCAATCCACTTGGACTTTAGCTTCCCTAGGAACAGTTTCAACCGTGAATCAAATAACTAGACTCACTGGTTGGGCGTGAATACTTTCCTCCAGATGTGGCAGTTGTGAAAGGCCTTGGTCTTGTCCTTGTATATTAATGCATTCTTATAGGCCTCCCACTGGATTTCTTCTAATTTGCTGAGCTGGAGTTTCCGTTCTCGACCTCCTGCATTGAGGTCGAGGTTGCATTTTCGCACCGCCTAAAAGGCACAGTGTTCCAGCTCTACAGGATGGTGACAGGCCTTGCCATATACCATGTGATATGGTGACATTCCGAGTGGGGCCTTGTATGTGGTCCGGTATGCCTAGAGTGCATCGATTAATTTGTCGAACCAGTCCTTCCTGTCTGGTCTAACAGTCTTCTGGAGAATCAGCTTGATTTGACGGTTAGACACTTCAGCCTTCCCATTAGTCTGCGGGTGGTACGGGGTGGCTATGCGGAGATGTACCTCATATTTCTTTAACAACGACCTGAAATGGGCGTGGATGAAGTGGCTTCCCCTATCGCTAATCAGTATGTCGCGAAAATAATTTGCCATATGAAAGAAATGACGGTTTTGTGGTCAGCCCATCTCGTCGTGATGGCCTCGACCCACTTCGAGACATAATCAACAGCTAGCAATATGTACTCAAAGCCATGCGAGTTCAGAAAAGGGCCCATAAAATCGATGCCCCAGGAGTCAAACACTTCTACGACCATGATGGGTTGCAGTGGCATCATGTCTCTCCTGGTCATAGAATCGATCAATTGACATCGTTTCCAGCATTGGCCATAATCGTGTGTATCTCTGAAGATGGTTGGCTAGAAAAATCCTGACTGCAAAATTTTTGCAGCGGTTTTCCTTCCTGAGAAATGGCCACCACATGCACTATTGTGGCAGAAAGGTAACACACTAGGGATCTCAGAGTCTGGGATGCATCTGCGAATAATCTAATCTGCTCCAATGTGGAAGAGCAGTGGGTCATCCCAGAGATAGTATTTGGCTTCTGCAATGAACTTGAGTTTCTAGTTTTTGGATAGGTTCGCGAGAATTTTACCTGCGGCAAAGTAGTTCACGAAGTCTGCATACCAAGGAACTCAACAGAATGAATTGCCAAAAGTGATTCATCTGGAAATTGTTCATGGATAAGCAGGGAATAAGGAATGTGGTTTGGGTCCAATCTGGATAGGTGATCCATCACAACATTTTGTTTTCCGACTTTGTCATGGATCTCGATATCAAATTCCTGCAATAAAAGGATCCATCTAATGAGTCATGGTTTGGCATCCTTCTTTACCAACAAGTGCCAAAGGGTGGAGTGGTCAGTGAAAATGATGACCTTGGATCCTAATAAATATGATCTGATTTTCTCCAACCCGAATACTACTGCTAGCAGTTCTTTTTCGGTGACAGTATAATTGCGCTGAGCCTCATTCAGCGTCTTGCTAGCATAGTATATGACAAAGCGTTGTTTCTCCTAATGTTGGCCTAAAATAGCACCGACAGCAAAATCAGAAGCGTCGCACATCATTTTGAAATCAAGCGACCAGCTGGGTGGTTGGATAATCGGGGTGTCAGAAACAGTGCTTCGTAAAGTCTCGAAGGCACTGAGACACGAGGTATCAAATTCAAATGGGACATCGGTAACTAGGAGATTCGTCAAAGGCCACACAATTTTTGAAAAATTGCGTATAAATCTCCAATAGAAGCCCACATGACAAAAGAATGATCTGATCTACTTAACCGAGCTTGGTGGCGGTAAGTGGGAGATAATCTCTGATTTACCCTGGTCGACCTTGAGTCTACTTTTGGAGATCATGTGCGCTAGAACTATGCCATCCCTCACCATGAAATGACTTTTCTCCCAGGATAGTACTAGGTTTAACTCAATACATCATTTCAGGATCTTTTTGAGGTTATCAAGACAAGATGTGAAATCATCTCCAAAAATAGAGAAATCATCCATGAATACCTCCACATAATCCCCAATCATGTCAGAGAAGACAGCCATCATACAACGCTGAAATGTCGCTGGTGCATTACAGAGGCCAAAGGGCATCAACCTGAAGGCGAATGTTCCAAAGGGGCATGTGAGTGTGGTCTTGTCCTGATCTTCTAGGCTAATTGCTACCAGATTATACCCAGAGTATCCATCCAAAAAGCAGAAGAAACTACGTCTGCCTAACCGTTCCAAGATCTGATCGATGAACGGCAAAGGAAAGTGATCCTTCCTAGTAGCCGTGTTCAGTTTCCTGTAGTCAATGCAGACCCGCCAAGTTGTCGCAATGCGGGTCAGGATGGATTCGCCCTTATCATTTTTTATGATGGCGAGTCCTGCTTTCTTGGGCACTATCTGAATCAGACTCACCCACTGACTATGTGAGATTGGATATACAATGCCTGCATCTAGCCATTTGATGATCTTCTTCTTAACAACCTCTAGCATATTCGTGTTTAGCCGTCTTTGAGGTTGTCTCAAAGGTTTCACCTCCTCATCTGTGTAAATGTGACGAGTGCAATACGAGGGGCGAATACCGCGGAGATCAGCAACACTCCACCCGATAGCAGCCCTATGGTCTTGAAGTGTAGAAATTAATTGATGCTCCAGTTCTTGGGTTAAGTGGGCATTGATAATGACTGGATATGTCGCACTTTCGCCCAAGAATACGTACTTGGGTGAGTCAGGTAAGGGCTTCAATTCAATTACGGGTGGGTCAGAATCAGAACTGAGTGTGGGAGGAGCAGAATCGAGGGTGGGAATCTACTGATCCATGTACACATGAATTCCTGCTGAGTTACTCCCTGTGAAATCTATTGTGACTACGTTAGTGGGAAACCAGTTAGCTGTAGTCACATCATCCTGTAATAGCAGGGGCGATTTAGTAATATACGGATCAGGATAGTTGGATTCAAGGGTGCTTTGGTCAGAAGCACACCCCAAACAATAAGATCCTTGGGGAGATATGTGTAATGCAGTGGTTTCAATCCCGTGTGGATCGAGGTCCAAGAACCTTGATAGTGCAAACAAATGAGACATTGGGTCGTCACAAAGGAGCCCAATGTTACCACAGTAAGCCGAATCTTCGTCTTCATCATCGTCCTCTATTTGATCACAGTCGAAGTTCTTTGCTGCCCTAAATATGTCAAGTCGAAGTTGCTCATTGCCTAGGGCAATCTTGATGCACCCGGATGCACAATCGATGTTTGCTCGGGCTGTTGCCAGAAATGGGCGACCCAAAATAATTGGTGCATCTTGAAGATTGGGAGGAACTTCCATATCGAGATGAAAAAATCTATGCGAAAGCAGAACCTGTGGACTTTCACAATCACGTTCTTAACCACTGCCCTCGTTGTTTTGATAGATCTGTCAGCCAGCTGAATCGTAACCGAGGTGGGTTTCAACTCCCCAAATCGAAATCGATCAAATACGGCAGTAGGAGTTAAGTTGATGGACGAACCCAAATCTAGAAGGGCCCGATCAAATGGAGAATCCTGCAAAAAGCAAGATATGAGTGGGGCGCCAGGGTCTTTCTTCTTCGTTGGTAGGTCAGCTAGAATCACGGTGCTAGCTTCTTTCGATAGTATCGCCTGTCGTCCAATTCTCGGCTGTCGCTTCAAGGTACAATAGTCCTTGAAGAACCTAGTGACAACGGGAATGTGATCGATTTCCTCGATGATGGGGACCTGAATATGTACTTCCTTAAACATCGATTTCAGGTCCTCGGAATTTCGTGTGTCATTTTTCCATACTACATTTTGTGTCAGAGCCTCAGGAAAAGGGATGGGAATCTCAGGGTTAAGTGTCCTCTTACCCTTATCTACCGCAGGTGGCTCCTGGGATGATGAAGACAGAGTCGAACTCGCCTGCGACGAAGGGTGGGAAAAATCAGGACCCGCTTGCCTAGGTGGTGGGTCGAATGTCTTCCTTCCTCTTCGTAAAGAAACATCGTGTGCATCAGCTTGCTGTCCAGGAGGTGGTGGTGGAGCTGAAAGGGCAGAATATGCGGGATTCTACAAAGGCAGCAGGCCTTGCTCGTAACCGGGTGGTGCAGGAGGCGCCTTTAGTATGGCATGTGCCTATCCCTACAGTGCTTGAAACATAGGCGGGGCACCCTGGTTCTGCACATATTGAGGATTCGGGATGGGTTGGGAGGGCAAGGCTCCCTAAGTCCTATGCTCCTGCAATAGCTGGCTTTATGTGTTCTGTATGGTTTGAATCTGATCAGCCATCGCCTTCATAATCTGCATGCTATCTTGTGTAGATTTCCACATCGATTCTTGCAGCATCTCCTTCAGCGCCTCCAAAGGGTCAGCCTGCTTTTGACTGTGGTTGGCAGCTTGGTGCAACGGCTGGTATAATGAGAGGGTTGCTACTGTTGAAACGGGAATGGCTGCTGCCTAGGATACGTGTTTTGCACATTCCCATATTGTTTGGTCTGGTAGTGTGGATCTTGATGTTGTCTCTGTGAATTACCAGACCAGGAGAAGTTCGGATGCTGCTGCCAACCAGGGTTATACGTCTCCGAGTATGGGATATTACGCCCATATCCTTGGATAGTGCTGACATCCTCGTAGGCCGAAGATATCTAAGACGTATATCCGTCAATGGGATACCCATTATAATCTGCTGGTGGTGCATAACTCTGGTGGTGTCAGACCCAAATAGGTTGTTAATATGATGATTTTATCGTTGAAGTGTGTATAGTGGTTAACCTAAATCGAACCTAACCTTCTCTTTACAAAATCGTTTTAACCTGGCCTACTTGATTTTATCTTGGTCACTTTTAGGCCTAGGGTCGAACTCAGGGAAGTGGGGTTACAAGTCAAGTTTCCACTACTTTCCTACAACGAATCTCTTCCACTCGTTTATTATGTTTTTGGTGTTTTTCTATTTAGATTTTTTTTCTCTAGTAATCTTTGTCCTTGAGGCATACCCTCAAAATTGGGTTCTTTACTTTGAGCCAAAATAGGGTTCCAAAACGGGTCTTGCTATTCGCAAGACGGAGTACCTGCAAGTCAAAGATTATCTTTTCTTTTTTTATATATTTTTTTATCTTTTTTACTAACATGAAAGCGAAACAGAAATAAAGTAAATATAGGTATATATTATGTATATAAAAGGGTGGGGTGGAGGCAGAGATGGAGTGTAACACTATGTCGAGTTGATCATCGTCTAGAAAGATCAACCAACAGGACGAGGTGCCGCGTGTAAGGTAGGATGGTTGGTGGAAGAAGAATGAGAACACGCTTTTTGTACCCGTGTATAGAGGAATATCAGCAACTGGTGCAGATATTCTCGCGATACCACATATGGTAAATAATGTGAAAATATATATGTATGTATATATGTAAATATATCTATATGTTTATATATATAAAGTTATAGATATATAGGTATATATATGTATGTAGTTATATATGTATATATATATGTATATATATATATATAAGTATATGTATAGATAGATATATGTATAGATATATATATATAAGTATGAGTACGTGCATATAACTATATAGATGTAAATATATTTGTACGTATATGTATATAGTAATATATGTATATATAGATATATTTAGCAAGATATATATATATGTATATATATATGTATATATACGTAGGTGTGTATATATGTATATATATATATATGTATCTATACTTAGTTATATAGGTAATAATATATATATAGATATATGTATATTTATATATATAAATGTATAAAGATATATGTATATATGTAAGTATATTTGTGTGCATAAATATATATATATAAGTATATAGAAATATATATATATATGTATGTATATAGACTAATACATATTTATATAAGAAATGATATATGTGTAGATATATGTATATAAGTATATGTTTATATGTAAAAATATATTTATATATATATATATATAAGTATATAGATATATGTATATATATATATATATATATGTATACTAATACTTAGTTATATAAATACTACCATATATATAGATATAAGTATATCGATAAATAAATATATATATATATGTATATATATAAAATATATGTATATATATCAATATATATATATGTATATAATAGTGTATAGGTGTGTGTGTGTGTGTGGAAGTGTGAGTTTATGTGTGTGTGAGCGTCAGTAAAGAGAGTGTTGTGAGAGAGAGTGAGAGAGAGAGAGAGAGAGAGAGAGAGAGTGGAAGAGAGGGAGAAGCCACACTGCTGGAGGTGTGTAAGACATCCGCAGCTTCAGAGCACCGTCTGGAGGCTTCCACGCACGTGCACGCAGGCGCGTATGCGCGTAGAGGACATTTGCCGGAGGGAGTGGCGTGGAGAGGGGGGGCCGCAGTGCATAGCACTGGGTGGGGAGGTGTACGCGGGCGAGTGAAGCGAGTGATGCGGGCTGGTAGACGTGCGGGCGACGCGGGCCGAGACGCATGTGCGGGCGAATGGCGGTTGGGGTGCGCTAGGTGACCAGTTAAGTGAGAAGCTCACCGGTCACCCCACTGTAGCCACAGTGTCACGCAGACTGGCGTGAACAGTGGCTATAGTGTATGGCCGCGCCGTACAACCGAGAGTAGGCGGTGCTGTGAGTGCAGACGGCTCGACGCGAGTGGTGTTGTGGCTTCGGCTGGTGGCTTGCAGGAGGAAGGTAGTGGCAGAGCGCGTAGAGAGAGCTGTTGGCGTGTGCGGTGGAGGGCGACGGCAATGGCTGCTTGTGCGATGGCTTGCGGGAGTTGGAAGGGGCACGCGGAGAGGCTTGGCTGGCCGTTGTAGTGGCAGGCGGTGAATGGTTGCGGAGGAAAGAGCACGACAGGGAGCTTGCGCGAAGAAGCTGAAGGTGACGGCAGTGCGAAGGAGAAGGAGGCAAGGGTGCCTACAGGTACGCGCGGAAGGGGCTGGGGCTGCTGCTGCTACTGTGCTACTGCTGCCGCCTTGCCGCTGCTGCTGGAGCTTTGAGCTTCAAGCTTGAAGCCTCTGGCAATGGCTGAAGTGGCTTGGAAGGTGAAAATAGCGAAGAAGGCCACCACTCCCACAGGCTCTTTGAAGAGCTGGGTGGTGGTGGTTTCACGGTGGTGGGTGCTCACCAGAGTGAAGACTCCTATCCGTTGGGTGTCTCCTTAGAGGAGGAGGGCCAGCGTATGGCGGGAGAGGGAGGAGAGGGTGGTGTCCTAGAAAAGAAGGTGGTGCTGCTGTGTTGGGTCTTTTTTCATGGAAGGACCAGGCTGCTTTTGCAAAGGAGGAGCCATGGCTTTTTTATAGTGGAAGAAGCCATGCACAGCCATGCCCTGGCTGTGCATGGCTCATGCATGGCCTTGGCAGGGAGAGGCAACCACAGGGAAGGGCAGGAGTAGTGAATGGCGTGCGAGGAAGAAAGGTGTTGTCCCATCCAGCCGCGGGAAGAGATTTCCAAATCAAATGGAAATAAAAGTAAAGATGGGAATATTGCGAAGCAGCACTTGAAGAAAATGTGAATTGCGAGGCCATTTTATTTCACTCTCCTCCTCTCTTAATTAAATGCATGCATGCATGCATTTTTACAATGCGACAAATGGAAACCTAATATGCATTGGTAATGCTTGGAAATAGCACAAGACAGTGCAATTGTAGGTGTATTTTTGCGGTGCAATCATACCACCATGCCTATCTTTTGCTTGTCCCTAGCAAAACTGTATTTAGAATTGATCTTTAAGTTGAAGATTTTCTTCTGAGGCAATATAGGTGTGTTTATTGTTGGATATTGTGAGAACCAGTTGTAGAGAAGACTACCAGTACTTTAGGTCTCACATGACAAAGATCATCTCTCGACTAACCAGGATTCTTGATATTTAAACCTTATGTACGATTTCCAGTACCTAGGAGGTTTTTACCGTACTCGAGAGCTCAAGAGATTATGGCTTGTGTTTAGTAAAGGATCAAGACTAACCAGATGAACCTTATGACTCATGCCCAGGGTTTCACGAATTTTTAAGTATAAGTTGGTCCCAATTTCAACTCGTGTTTTTAGATTGACCCTTAAAAGATGACGGAAAACTCAACTCCCATTTTCTGACATTTGTGGCCCATAGGAAAATAGTTTACAGACATTTGTGAGATATACTGACTTATTTGAATCTTTTTTTTTTTATAGAAACACGTGTAAGTATATCTCTTACAACATTATTTGGAGGTGCACACTTTTCTTTTTGGTGGGAGAGTTTCTTTTTTGGTGGAAAGATCGCCCCTAAACAGAAGACTAAAGCCTGGGATAAGAAGTATACCTGCGCGCACAGGTAAGGACTCCACCTTCCCTAATGAACACTAGGGTTGGATCTTATGTTCACCAGGTATTTCCTGATATGTGTAGTGTGAACCAAGTTTACTTAAGCTCTCAAGTAAAACCAAACCAACGGATCCCGTACTGGTGTCTCAGGTACAATAATACGTCCTTAGTTGGGAGAGATTCTGATCTATTTTGTTAATGCTCAAGTGAATTAAGCCCGAGCCTGAGCGAATCAAGCTTCTATGGCCTGGAAAGTCTTCAAAATATAGGTTGAATATCCATAAACACTTATTGTATTTTTGTTTCAGCCTTCAGATCATTACTAAACACCATTTTTTTATTATTATTATATATATATATTTTTTTTTCCTTGCATATTTATAAATAGGTGGAAACTGCATGATACTATAAAATACCTAGATCGTATGGATACCTATCCACACCCCAATGCCAAATAATGCTATGTCCTCATATGCATGTAGGGAAAGGTAGAGAAAGGACGGAAGATCGGGTAATGAGAGCGGAGGTGCAGGGTATACAGCACGGTGGTAGGGTGGGTGGTGAAGAGAAAAGTGAAGCGATTGTGATAGTGGTGTGAAAAGTGATGGTGGATGGTTAAAGGTCTGGCATTTCTTGGGACGAGAGTGCCCCAGGAGGAAAAGAAAACAAGTCAGGAGGAAGTAGTTGGCCCTTAGATTGGTCAAGAAGAGGGGCTTCTTGGATAGATGGATCCAAAAAGGAACAGCCCCAGTGAGTAAGATGTGGGCTCAAGGTCCCAGTGTGGAATTGCAAATCCGCCTGATTTGGCGGGAAAGAAAGGGCAATCCGGTCTTCAAGAGTGTGGACCGGCGGTGAGCAGCCTGGATATGACTTAGACCATGAGGTATGGGAAGCGGAGAAAACCTTGTCAGAAGTCTGGCCAGAAGGTACGGGGCAAGGGAGGGATGGGGGAACGTCACAATATGTGTTGGTTAGGCAGTCGACAGTGTTTATAGGCAATCTGCAGCAGTCAGAATAGGTCGCAATTAGTTCGATACACGCATTGACGGTCATCTCCTTGTCGAATGTGTCATCCGCGATGCAATTGCAATCAAAGTTCTTGGTTGCCTTGAAGATGTTAAGCTTGAGCTTTTCAGATCCAACGGTAATCTCAATACAACCCGACTCGCCGTTGATAAGAACATGGGCTGTGGCCAAGAAAGGTTGACTGAGGATGATTGGACAATCAGAAAGTGAACTAGGAACTTCCATATCTAAAATGAGAAAGTCAACAGGAAAACAGAGACTGTTGACCCTAACCACCATGTCTTCCACCACACCCTTCGGGATTTTGACAGAACGATCTGCCAACTGTAATGTGATAAGGGTGGGTTTCAGATTTCCCAAGGAAAATTTTTCGAGCATGATGGTCGATATAAGATTGATGGAAGATCCTATATCAAGAAGGGCACGGTTAAAATTGTAGCCTTGGATGCTACAGGAAATCAGTGGTGTGCCCGTATCTTTCTGCTTCGGTGGTAGATTTGACAATATAGCACAACTCGCATGAGGCGAGAGAACCACCGAATTCTTGGTTTTCTTTGACTGTCGCCTGGGTGTTGTGTAGTCTTTGAAGAATTGGGCGACAGTAAGTATGTGGTCAATAGCCTCGAGCAAGGGTACCTTGATTTCTACATCTCGGAACAAATTACGTAGGTTATCAAAGGCCTGCGTGTCATTCTTTTTATTTTTTTGGCTCCCTTAGTAGAGCCTCAGGGAATGGAGCTGATTTTGGCACCAATTTGGGTGTATCGTCTGCTCGCGAATGCGGTGCGCATCCCGAATGAGAGGGCGATGAAGAAGATGGGCCAGGATTAGGTCGAGGCAAATCGATGATCTGCTTACCGCTCCTTGTAGTGACAGCATTGGACGATGCTGGTCCAGTGGGATCATACGGCGAAGGAGGGTTTGCAATAGGGACATAAGAGTGCGATTCTACAACGGGATTAGCCTGAAATCTCGGTGGAATGCTCAGAGCCTACAGAATTTGATTAACCTGCCCCTGAGAAGGTCGTACCTGTGGTTGAGGACCACGGGGTATGAAGTTTCATGGGTTTGGAACAGGTTGGGCAGGAGGAGTGCCCAGAGGTCGAGTCGCCATGCATAGTTGACTTATCTCGGCATTCTACTACGCCAATTGGTGCTGAAGAGAGGTGATGTTCTCTTCTTGGCACTTTGACATATCAGTCATCATTCACATCAATTTATCAAGAGGACTTGATGCGTGTTCTGCTTGCGGTATGCAAGCGCCTGATGGCGGATTCGCCATAGGATTAGACTTGGCCCTTGGTATGACGGGTGTGGATGGTTGCATTGGTTCACTAGTGGGATTTTGGCGCTGCGGGTAGTTGGACCATGCGAAATTCGGATGATTACGCCACCCTGGGTTATAAGTTGCAGAGAACAGGTTGTTCCCCAGGACGCAAGCATCTTCTATGCCAGAAGATGCGTCCGCATGTAAATATGAGTCTGAGCACACGGAGGCTTGGTCCTCCATGTTGAAATACTTGCTCGCAGAAGCCAGTGCCACGTGACTTACTGAGTCGCTCGGCGCGACACTCGGTAAAGAAGGTCTTACGGGGTTTCTCGGGATAAGCCTGGTGTTGGAAGAATTTGGATTGTGATGAACTGGTGAAGGGGTGGTGTTTGCTAGAGATCGGGCGGGGTTGGCCAGAAGCTCGTCTAGCTTCATGTGCATGATGGAGACCTCATCTAATTTTTGTGCTATAAGGTTGAGATCAGTGGATGAATAGGAGGGTCCTGTGTCAACTTCGTGGACATTTCGGGGCTGGTTGGTACTGTTAAAGGCGACAATGGAGGAATTGTTCATTGAGTTTTCGCTCACATTTTCAAACAATTCAAATTCTCCATTCTCGCCTTTATTCATAAAGTTCCCTCCATAGGAAGCGTCTACAATCTGCTTCAAAGTCTCATTTAGCCCATAGTAGAAAATCTGGGCTATATGCCACTTAGGCAGACCATGGTGCAGACACTTCCTGAGGAGGTCATTATACCTCTCCCATGCCTCATGAAATTGTTCACTATTTTGTTGCGTAAAAGAGGTGATAGCACAGCGAAGTGCATTGGTTCGCCTGATTGGGAAGAACTTCTTGAGAAATGCTGTTTGCATCTCTTCCCAAGAGTGGATGGTTCTCCCAAGGGTGCGTAACCACTACGACATTTCATCCCGCAATGAAAAAGGGAACATTTTCATGAGGACTATAGGTAACCCGGCATTTCTTGGTTTAACCGTTTCAGCCAGTCAGGTTAGGTCTTCCAAGTGGAGAAACATATCTTCACTTCCACGACCATGAAAGTGAAAATTTATTAGGCCAATTATGTTTGGTTTCAATTCAAAGTCGTCCTCGCCCATGCGGACCCGAATTTGTCCTATGGTCTCTATAGTAGTGGGATTCTGATAGGAGCTAAGAGACCTAGGCTCCTCCCATTGGGGAGGGTTCTGCATTTTCTCCAATGTTTCCCAAATGGCTTCCATTTGCTCATTATACATTTCCATTTGGGCTTGGAGGTGGGTTATGGGATCTAAGGCTCCACCACCTGGTGGGAGTTGAGGGCGATTTCCTCCCTCGGGATTTGAGGGTGGGCGTGCAGCCATGTTTATGGAGGAGGAGGACGATTCGGCTCCTTTTCTAAAATTATCAGGGAATTCAAATAGTTTAGGGTTTTGTGACCTCCTCCCAAACATGCACTACCGCAGGAAGAATTGGGGAGATGAGAAGGGAAAAGAGATGAGAGAAATGATGCTACAAAGGTACACTTGATGACAAATCAGTACAATCAAATTCCTAACCTCTACAGTGTGCCGTTAGACCTAAAGATCTAATTTACCTACTATCACGAACTACGGAACTGAATGCGAGTACAGCGGAACCACCAGTCCAGATTGAAAGGCCGTTTGCCCCAGTCTTAGACACCTAATAGCATGGAGGAACCCTCACCAGCACGTAGATGCTACACACAGGTACTTAGACCTCCAATCCTTAGTAAGTGTCAAGTTGCTACCAGTTTTTGTTGGAGGTTTAGGATCAAGTGCTTTAGGAATGTGAAGGGTGTTTTTTACGGGTAATGGCCAAGTGATTGATTTTTTTCATAGTGTGTAAAACAAGCATGCAATGGGGAAATCTCCACTAATTGAAGTTTTAATTGGTGAATGGCTTTTAGAGTTTCAGCTTTAAGTAGTATGAATTTTTGGACTTCTCTAAATTACCAATTCAACCAATCTTCGGGTTTTTGAGAGAATACAGGTTTTCTTCAAAGCCCAACAAACCCTTCTTCAATATCAGTTGGTTAATGAATGCTAAAATGTAATGGGCTACCCTAAATGGAGATTTCTATGTGTGGATGCACGAATCAATTTTAGAGTTTATGTGAAAGGGAGCCAAAGCACTTCAATTCAAGTGCTCCCAATCACCAAGAAAACTGTCCACACATAAGGCTCAACCAAAAGATAAGGAAAATTAAATTGTTAGGGTTGAAATGTTTGGGATTGAATCTTAGGCAAGTTGAAAAGTCATGGTGGGGTTGGAATTAACTCAATTCCATGTCTCCCAACCAAAAAGGTGATCTCGAATTGTACATAATTAGGGCAAAAGAGGGGTGCAATCAATCTTTTTGTGTTTGCCTCAAAGAATACTTCACATGGCGAAAAATTCATGAATCAAGATTCTTGGATTTTCGCTATGCGAAGTAAGGCGGGAAATCCCGGGGCGGTGGGAGTAAAGACAATCAATCAAACAAGTGAATTTGAATCCACTTGCCCCAAGATATCCCTAGAAGTTTTTCTAGTTTTTAGTTTTTAGTTTTTTTTTTACTAAGGTTACAATTAACCTAGGTTGCTAAGAAAGAAAGACTTACTTGTGCAGCAACGTGTGCGGAGTTTCAGTGCAGTGTCGGCATCTTCATGCTCTCGTTCCCGCCTTGGATCTGCCTACGTCTCTGACGTCGACTGCCTCTCTTCCCCTTGCAATAGGTTTACCTACACATCAAAAACAAAAACACCCGTGAAGAGAAGGGTGTAAGAAGAGAAAAAAATTACAGAAATGGAGTAAAAACTTACTTGAAGGCACACTTCCCCGGCAATGGCACTAGAAAAGATGTGGTGTCGGACCCGAATAGGTTGTTAATATGATGATTTTTTCGTTGAAGTGTGTATAGTGGTTAACCTAAATCAGACCTAACCATCTCTTTACAAAATTTTTTTAACCTAGCCTACTTGATTTTATCTTAGTCACTTTTAGGCCCAAGGTCGAACTCAGGGAAGTAGGGTTACAAGTCAAGTTTCTACACCTTTCCTACAACGAATCTCTTTCGTTCATTTATTGTGTTTTTGGTATTTTTCTATTTAGATTTATTTTTTCTGGTAATCTTTGTCCTTGAGGCACAACCTCAAAATTGGGTTCTTGGCTTTGAGCTAAAATAGGGTTCCAAAATGGGTCTTGCTATTCGCAAGATGGAGTACCTGCAAGTCAAAGATTATCTTTTCTTTTTTTATATATTTTTTTATCTTTTTACTTACAGGAAAGTGAAATAGAAATAAAGTAAATATAGTATATATATATAGGTATATATTATGTATATAAAGGGGTGGTGGTGGAGGCGGAGATGGAGTGTAGCACAGTGTCGAGTCGGTCGTTGTCTACAAAGACGCAACCAACAAGATGAGGTGCCGCATGTAAGGTAGGATGGATGGTGGAAGATGAATGCGAACATGCTTTTTGTACACTTGTATCGGGGAATATCAGCAACTGGTGCAGATATTCCCGCGATACCACGTATGGTAAATAATGTGAAAAAAAAAAAATATATATGTATATATGTAAATATATCTATATGCTTATATATATATAGTTATAAATATGTAGGTATATATATATATGTAGTTATATATGTATATATATATGTATATATATATACATATATAAGTATATGTACAGATAGATATATGTATAGATATATATATAAGTATGAGTCTGTGTATATAACTTTATAGATGTAAATATATATGTATGTATATATAGATATATGTAGCTAGATATATATATATATGTATATATATATGCATATATAAGTAGGTGTGTATATATGCATATATATATATATGTATCTATACTTAGTTATCTAGGTAATAATATATATATAGATATATGTATATTTATATATTTATATGTATATAGATATATGTATATATGTAAGTATATATGCGTGTCTATATATAAATATACGTATATAGATATATATATATATATATGTATATGTATGTATATATTACTATATAGATGTATATACATGTATATATATATGTGTATGTATATAGACTAATACATATTTATATAAGTACTAATATATGTATAGATATATATATATATATGTATATAAGTATATGTATATGTGTAAAAATATATGTATATATATATTTATATAAGTATATAGATATATGTATATATATATATATATATATATGTATACTAATACTTAGTTATATAAATACTACTTTATATATAGATATAAGTATATATATATATAAGTATATATATATGTATGTATATATATCAATATATATATATGTATACGTATATATATTTATATAATAGTGTATAGGGGTGTGTGTGTGTCTGAGGAAGTGTGAGTGTATGTGTGTGTGAGCGTTGGTAAAGAGAGAGTGAGAGAGAGAGAGAGAGCGGGAGAGAGAGAGAAGCTGCGCTGCTGGAGGCGAGTTAAGACGTCTGCAGCTTCAGAGCGTCGTCTGGAGGCTTCCACGCACACGCGCGTAGGCACGTATGCGCGCAGAGGACGTGCACTGGAGGGAGTGGCGTGGAGAGGAGGGGCCGCAGCACACAGTGCTGCCAAAGAGGTGTACTCGAGCGAGTGAAGCAGGTGACGTGGGTTGGCAGAAGCATGGGCAACACAGGCCGAGATGCGCACACAGGCGAATGGCTGTTGCGACACGTCGAGTGACCGATTAGGTGAGAAGCTCACCAGTCACCCCACTGTAGCCACTGTGTCGCGCAGACTGGCGTGAATAGTGGCTACAGTGTAAGGCTGCACCGCGCAATTGGGAGCGGGCGGTGCTGTGAGTGTGGACGGCTCGGCACGTGCGGTGGAGTGGCGTTTGCTGGTGGCTTGCGGGCGGAAGGTCATGGCAGAGCACACGGAGAGAGCTGCTAGCGTGCGCGGTGGAAGGTGAAGGTGTTGGCTGCTTGCGAGGTGGCTTGCGGGAGTTGGTAGGGGCGCGCGGAGAGGCTTGGCCGGCCACTACAGTGGCGCGTGGTGGCCAGTTGCAGAAGAGAGAGTGCGACAGGGCGCTTGCGCGAAGAAGCTGAAGGTGAGGGCAGTGCGAAGGAGAAGGAGGCAAGGGCGCCTGTAGGCACGTGCGGAAGGGGCTGGGGCTGCTGCTACTGCTGTGCTGCTGCCACTGCTGTTGGAACTTTGAGCTTCAAGCATGAAGCCTGCGGCAATGGCTGAAGTGGCGTGGAAGGTGAAAATAGTGAAGAAGGCCACCACCCCCACCAGCTCTTCGAAGAGCTGGGCGGTGGTGGTTTCACGGTGGTGGGTGCTCACCATAGTGACGACTCCTATCTGCCGGGTGTCTCCTCAGAGGAGGAGGGCCGGCGTATGGAGGAAGAGGGAGGAGAGGGTGGTGGCCTGGAAAAGAAGGTGATGCTGCTGTGTTGGGTCATTTTTCATGGAAGGACCAGGCTACTTTTGCAAAGGAGGAGTCGTGGCTTTTTTATAGAGGAAGAAGCCATGCACGGCCATGCCCTGGTTGTGCATGGCTCATGCATGGCCTTGGCAAGGAGAGGCAGCCGTAAGGAAGGGCAGAAGCAGGGAATTGCGTGTGAGGAAGAAAGGTGTTGTCCCATGCAGGCACGGGAAGAGATTTCCAAATGAAATGGAAGTAAAAATAAAGATTGGAATATTGCGAAGCAGCACTTGAAGAAAATGTGAATTGCTAGGCCATTTTATTTCACTCTCCTCCCTTCTTAATTAAATGCATGCATGCATGTATTTTCACAATGAGACAAATGGAAACCTAATATGCATTGGTAATGCTAGGAAATAGCACAAGACGGCGCAATTGCAGGTGTATTTTTGCGGTGCAATCACCTGGTCGTAAGGTGCCAGATCTGGATTACTCACGGGATCCTGATATGCGTGATCTCGTAAATACGGAGAAGATGCATCCCGAGTGAGTAGATTAACTCGAGCAGGTGGGGCTCAGGGTGCATAGGAGGATCTTACAGTGGCAGAGCTCTAGTTGGATTGACCTTGACTGATCTGGTCAATCTTCTTCTCAATTAGGTTTATTCTATCCAGCTGCTTGACGATGATATCCATGTTGGCTCGAATAGAATCGGTGTGAGCCTCGTGGACACCAACCCACTGCTAACCAGGCCATTGCAACTGGTTCATAGATGCAGCATTCATCGAGTTCTCCACTGATGATTCGAACAGCTCAAATGCGTTGTTCTCATCTTTGCAAGAAAATTCCCGTCGCTAGATGCATCAACCAAATACCGATGTGTGTCATCCAACCCACAGTAAAAAATTTGAGTTAAGTGCCATTTGGGTATACCATGATGCGGGCATTTCCGAAGAAGGTCTTGAAATCTATTCCAAGCTGCCGTGCGTAACAGCCCATTGGCCTGTTGTCCAGAGCCTAGCTCGCAAAAAAATGCACAAATAATTTCCAAAACACTTAGGAAAGAAGCAGGCAAGTACAATAAATTAGGGAGTTATACACTGGGTTAGCCCTTGTGTTGACCCCATATAAAAATTTTAAAAGTAGGGAGAAAGCTACCATTCATAAAGATAAACCTTTAAGTAGAAGCTTTAACATCACCTAGGGCCGTAGAAATCGGAAGTCCATTCTAATGACAACCTACTGGGTCTTTCACTCTTTTAACTAGATGCTTAGCACTTAAAGCCCTTTTCGAGTCTTGCGTGGATTGGGTAGTCGTAAAAAGTTATCTCGAAACTCCCAAACCCAAAAAGTCCAAAAAGATTAGAAAAGAAGAAAAAGAAAAAAAAATTATATCTTCCCTTTTTAAGAAAGGCAAGGACTTGGGTAGTCTGCATTCTAGTAGACACCTGGGCACTGTCGAGTTTTTGTAACCAGGTATTGGGTTGAAATTTTCTAAAGCAACAAACAAATCGTGCCTATGTGATCAAATGCTAATTCTACTTTTATACAAAGCATTTAAGTTAATTTTACTAGGTACTAGCAAAAAGTAAGTATGGGGGTATGATAAACACGTGTGAATTCATGACAAAATTCTTATTATTGATAGTTCCTAGGCCTAGCATTGCCTATCAAAGTATAAATATTGCCTAACATTCATTGCATTACATTTAGTATTGTTTGTATAATCTATATATTAATTCCAACATTTTATATAGCTAGGAGACAGTGCGACATCTTTACAGGCTTTGGATGAAGAATCTGACCGAATGGATGGATCCGGAGCAACGATCGCAGTTCATTGACGTGAAAATCACCCCAAGCGAGGCTTCGTGGCACCCTTTACAAGAAGAAGAAGACGGACAGCCCAGATGGCACCATGTGACACCATCCACGCTAGCCTACCTGAGCCACCGTGCCCTAGCTTCATGCAAGGAATGATCCCAACCATTGGATCTCAATCCAATTGCTGAGACACATGCTACATAGGTTGGTTCTCCCCTCCAAAGCACAGCAACGAAGGCTTCATCTCGACTGTTGGATCTTCATAGAAAGGTTGAAGCGCATGGCCACACCGCTCTCCACGCGACCATCCAGCACATTGGCTAAACAAATAGTATCCCACCCGCTCCTCAAACGAGAAGCACAGGTTCGAGCCTCAATCTGTCGCACCCACTTCAATGCCCGAAGAGATTGGACCACTCGATCTCGATCGAGTGGTCAACATTGCACATGCATAAGGAAACGCCACTCGAAAAGGTGTAGACACGCACCTAGGTAGATGCACGCCATTTGGAGCACTCATTTAAGTCTGCCGGGCAAATCATTTGTCGTCCAATCTTCATGATCGTGCAATGCGTGCGATTCAAATCTCACAAAATGCACGATCTGCACACACTCCTTAGCCACCCAATCAAGACTGAACAGTGAGATGCTTCCTCGACCAACGAGCACCCCCAACAGTGGGTGTGCGATCTGTGAGTGCCCCAAACCTTGTGATGGTTCATCCAACGGCGCCAGCGTTGCGTGCTCGTTTGAAACTACAAGCACGTGTAATCTCCTTGCAATCTCATCCATCCGTGCCTGATCCAAGGGTTGTCGATCACCTCGCGCTATGCTAGCTATAGCTATGCCTCTCACACAAGCCAAGGCACTTGAATGTATAGCAGCATCCTTGGCAGGTCTTTAGCGATGTTTTAAACATTGCTGAAGACCCGTGCGTGCAAAACACCTCCATTCCACCACTATATAAATACCATGACCCCTTCCCTTTAAAACCATCTCTACCTACTCTACTCCCACCTACTCCTAAGCTCCAGTAGCCTACCAAAGCGCCCTTAGAGCTTAGTCCCAAGCTTCAAAGGCCTCCTATTAGTGTAATGTTCCTATACCCCACTAAATATTCATCCTCCATCTCACCACCTTCATAGGAAGCCATGGAGCCATCCTCCTACCTCCATTCCAGTAGAAGATCATCTCTTGCTCCTTGTCCACATTCCGAAGCCTTGGTGAAGCATTCCTCTATCCGGCATCCTCCTGCATCTCACCTCTATCGCCCAGTACCTCACCCTCCTCGTCCAGGCTGCTGCGAAGCACCGTCGTCTCACCAAACAACCTATTTGGGAGATTTCTTCTCAGCCCTATCTCTTTTATATTTTAGCATATTGTAATAGATGTTTGAATGACATTGTGATATATCATATTTGTTTCTCCACTTTGTGAAGTCATCTTGGCTTCCTTTTTATTACAAAAACACCAAAAAAATCATAAAACCCTAAAACACCAAAAAGAAACAAAACGAAGAATAGATTTCAATGAAAGTAAACATCTCCACCCTGTGTTCGACTCGAGACACCCTTGGAGTTTTGGTTAAAAATCATATTTGATAATGTGTTTTGCAAACAACGATGACGAGTTCTTGAAACTAGATTTTACTTTGCCAAAGTTCGTGCATCACTAGGCCATCTAGTTAGGTCAAGATGGAGTGAAGGGGCCTAATGTGACTAGCAATGAGTGGTTTAATATTATGGGTAATAGTGTGCTCGCATGTCCTAATGTTCGTGGTAATTACTATAGCAGATGTGACTGAGATGGATATGTAGATTCTATACTTAGGTGTAACTAGTGTTTATTAAATTGTAGTTTTTTTTTTTGAGTTTATTTTATGTGCATGGTGGTATGGCAAGGGGACGGCCATTAACCAAGTTCCTAATGATGGTGATGGTGGAAGTGAGTGCTAGGATAGGATGCTAAGGATGGGTTTATCTAGAGGTGTGCACGTGCTAATGGAGACTATGTGTGTTTGTAGTGAGTAAAGTCAAGTGGAGTGAACTGTGGAGGTGATATGCATGTGATGTAGATGTAAATGGTGGGTGAAGGGAGTGTGCATGCAAGAGTGGTGGTGATGGTCGCGTGTAAGGATGAGTGGGTGAGAGGTGTTGGTGTTTGTGTGTATGCGGTATTGACAGTGAGCGGAGTGGCATGCGAGTGTGTGGGTGTGTGTGATTATTAACTAGAAAACAAGTAAGCAAAATAGAGAGCAAGTAAGGAAATGCTAAATGGAGCACTACACTACTAAGCAAATAGATAAAAGGGAATGCTAAACGAGTAAGCAAACTAGCTACCAAAAAAATGAAGAAGAAAAGTAGGAAAAATATTACGTGTCCTCTCCGATATGGAAACTTGCCCTATTGGGAGGTGATAAATGCTAAATCTATGTGATTAAATATCGGGAAATCTTTGAAGTAAAAAATCAAGCGAAGAATTAAAATTTAAATCTCTGAACCACTGGGAGTCCAAGTCAAACACAAGGAGGCAGTTGCTACTTTAAAAAAACCTTTCGTGGTTTCTTTTTTTAACCTTTTTCAATATGCGATTCTTTTTTGCTATTTTGAGATAAGGTTGCAGGAAATAGAATAAAATATTAACCTACTTAAGAATGCAAATAAAGTGAAATGAAAGTGGAAGAATGATTTGATCAATGATATTGAAAAGTTTTACAAAAGCTAAGAATAGAATAAAAACATAAAAAGAGTAGAGAATGGAGGGAGTTGTGGAGCCACTTGAGGGATGCTTGTGTGAAGCTTCTGGCAGAGCATTAGATCTAAGGTATTGCGAAGAAGGTAGAGACCGAAGAGAAGTGGTAAAGCCACCAAGGTGGTGTTTGCGTGAAATTGTCATTGTTTAAGATATACGTT
Source organism: Thalassia testudinum (assembly GCA_037157565.1). Lineage (NCBI taxonomy): Eukaryota > Viridiplantae > Streptophyta > Magnoliopsida > Alismatales > Hydrocharitaceae > Thalassia > Thalassia testudinum. Next base: position 21,086,136 of record JAZHRO010000063.1, read on the forward strand.
GTAGTATAGGAAAAAATTGTTGAAAACATTTAAATTTATAAAACTCAGATTCAGAAAGAAGTCTGAGATCATTCGCAAGGAGCGCTTGTGCAATTCAATTCACCAATCACAAGAAATATATATGCAATTGAAATCAATAATATTCAGAATGATATTTCAATGAAAACTAGAAGAATAGTGCAAAAAGATTGCATTAAAATGGTGATTTGAATTACTAAATTAACCTTTTAAGTTTAAGCTCACAACTACTTAAATATTTCAACAGTAAACTACAATCAATAATCCACGTCATCAAGTTAATCAAATATTCCAATAATAGCCAATAGAATGGCTCAGATGTGGACCAAAGGCTTAAGATGCCTTATTAGAAGGGGCTCATGGGCCTCACAAGAGCTCAAGACCCTCTTTCTCTCAAGAGCCTCCAAAGAACATAGTAGCAGAAGGGCACAAGGCTCTCTTAAGAGCTTCATAGCTAAGGCACGGCATAGTAGAGATCCCACAGAGGCTCAAGGGCTTCTTCAGAGTTTCTCTAAGTGTTGAGGGAGGAGAGGGCTAAAATCCCAGGGTAGAAAAACCCCTCTCTCTCAGATTCTCTTTCTTCCTTTCCAAGCACAGAACGGACCATATTCATGCTGCAGGTAAACGGATCCACTGCATAGACTCACGAGGCATGAGCGTCGACGAGGACATGGACAAGCACATGACAAGTGCATATACAAAGGCATTTGCGGGTAGGGACATGACTCCAGTGATACGAAGGCGAACAGCTTCTATGACTTTTTCCTTATACGCGTAACTAGAGGCACCTTAGTTAACGATGTGGGACTATCCCCTAGAGCCTTCTTCGCATATGAGCAGCAGATAGTGAATCATCCAATTGAGGCCAGACACGTCCCTTGCAGCCTCAATTTATGGACTGGGAGGAGACCTATAGATGGCCCATAGCACCTGGGAGTGGTAGCAATGAAGAACACAGCTTGAAGACATCGAATGGAGCTAGAGAAGGTGGTGGTGGCGACGAAGCTCTAGTGGGTACCTAAAATCACAAATACAGCCTCGCGGCCATGTCAAAGGAGCTCAGAAGAATCGTCGGAGGATGGCGATTGCGTTGGTGGTGGTTGTGCTCGGTGAGGGATCGTGTAGTGGATTGGAGGAGTCGAGGAGCTGTTGTAGAGTAGATTGAGTTCAGTGGAGGTGTCGAGTGGGTAATGCCCTCAATTTCTTGAAAGGTTCTGGTGGGCATGGAATGATGAAGATTTTGGGACTGGTGGTGTGGAGTTTGGTGTGGTGTAGCATTGGCATGAGTTCACTAGAGCCCTTACCGGAGGCGGAGAAGATGGAGTAGGTGCGATTGATTGGACGGTCGAAATAGGGGGAGAAAGAGATAGGAAGATTCTAGAGGGAGAGAGGAAGAGAGAGAGGGAGAGTTAGAGAAGGAGATAGTGGGCGGATGCGACCAGCTATGGTAGGCCAATGGTAGAGGTGGAGTCGACGGTGATACGATGACAAGGGAGGAGAGGGAGATGGCAGCCATGCTTTGGGTGGCGACAGTTGCGAGGATGAGGGGAGGATGTTGGGCCGATCAATTTGACTGTTGGCTGACTCAATGAAGAGGATGGGGAGACTCACCGAAGACGAAGGTGAGAATGGCTGGAGATGAGGAAGAGAGGGTTTTCCAGCTCTAAACTTCGCTAATGAGCTTGGCTTCGTACGAGGTCATCTTTTAAAGGGATTAAGGGGGAATCCAAATGATGTATGAAGCTTTGTAAGCCCAAAAACTATGGGAAGAGGATCCTTGAGATTGTGAGCATTCACAAAGGCTTCTTGATGCAATTCAAGGGCCAATCAGTAGTTCAGAGGATAGAGGATCTCTCAAAGAATCTCCCTTCCAATGTTAGGAGGATTTGATTGAGAATAGTTCAAGAAAACCTCGCTCGAATCTCGGTGGAGGAGCTCTGTTCCCACCAATGGTAGTAGGGACAATTATGAAGAAAATGACGAGAAGTTAAGGGGTGAAATGTAAATATTTCTAAAGTTAGTGTTTTAATTGAAAGGAACAATGTTTAAATGAAATAAAATGCAAACTAGGTCAAGATGGACTTTGATTGGGCCCAAATTTTGGTACAACCTAATTTCAACCCATGAAATCTGATGGTGAAGTTGGATTTTAGTTTTTGCCAAGTTTGACTAGGAAATTTGCACAAAAACTAAATTCGGGCAGAACTCAGTTTGTGACTCTATTTAAGTTCAAAATAGGTTCAAATGGTTAAATGAAGGATACAAAACCTCACGGAATATTTTTTAATGAATTTTAGGAGATTTATACGAATTTTATCCTAACCAAACCTTCTATAATTTAAGCAGGTTTGAAATTAGGGTTTTGAGTGCTATATTAGTTCTCGAAACACGTGAAACCCCATTTCTATCTACATGGACCCACTATTTTGTCTTTAATGTTAATTTGACCTTCAGTTTACCCCTTACGAAACCCTTGGTTATTCTGTGTTTATGATATGCTATTAAAATTATAGAATTAACACTAGTTTCCAATTCTCTTCTCAAAACATAATGAAGTAGAGTTATAACCCCCAGATGGTTATATAGGAGCATTTATCTTTCAAACCTGACTAAGAGTGGCAAGTTACGACCTATTATGGTGTTCCCACCAAGTGGTATGGAAGATTAGGGAAGAGAGGTACACTAGGAGAGGTTTCTAGCTAAGGTGGAAGTGGGCCTATGGTGGTCAGCTTTGGAAGTGGAGAAGGTAGGCATGTACTCTAGTAGACCAAAAGTTGGAGGACTATTCCTAAGCTAAGGGTGTTAAACTAGAAAACTACTTGATGTGAAAGGGTAGGAGGGGGTGTGTTTTCGAAGGAAAGGAAGGAGAATAAAGGCCCTTGGATTTGGATCAATGGTTGAGGTGTTTCTACCACGTCAACATTAATCGTAGCCTTTAGATGGGAATCTAATGGTGTAGGATGAGTACTAAGTTGGGTGGCTTTAGATCTAGGCCTTAGTTTTCTATATTAAGGGCTAATAAGGGCTAGGATGTTGTGGCATGGGTAGGTTATTAACTAAGGGTGGTATGCACCATTGGATGGTGAATGGAGGGAAAGGATTTAGGAGTCCTTGATAGTCTACTAAGGATACATTTTTGGGTGGCTAATTAGGACCATTGGATGGTGGGTAGATGGTGGAGAAGTGGTCATGGGAGTTGAGAAAAAAGGGTTACTAAAAATAGGTTGTGTTATGAGTGGCCTTTGGATGGAAATCCAAGGGTAAATGGGGTTTCTATACACTAGATTTAAGACAAGGTTTTGTAGAGAATTACGTGTCCTAATGTCAAAGAATTGAGAGGACTTGGGTGGTGCCATGTGTCCTTTGTCTTCCACCTATTTGCTTGTCTTTATTTCTTCAAGCCACCTTGTCTTTATTTGCTTTCTTCTTCTTTATTTAGTCTTCACATGTGTCTCACTTCTTCCAACTAGACCTTCAAGTCCTTCACTCTTTCTTCAACATTCTCACTACCTACATTATTCACAAAAATATATAATTAGCCACATTTAATTACAAAACACACTAATTCCTATATTATGCATCCATGCATGTATTACCTTATTTACAACAGAAATGCATGCTTTAACCTAGGAACTAACCCAAGATTAAGCATATTACGAATATAAAATAGGTTGTTATCACACATCCATGCCTATCTTTTGCTAGTCCCTAGCAAAATAGAGAGTAGTGAAATATGCAGGAACACAGGAAAGCGATTTCACTGGAAATAGAGAATGTGGAAAAATCAACATGCGAGCTTAAGCTAAGCTGGATTTGGAAATTTGAAATGATTTTTGACCAATATGAAGGAAATTATACACAAAACCTTAAGGGAAAAGACTCAACAGTTCTAAAGCATTGACCCAAATACAGACCGCCTAAATCAAGTCAGGAAACCTATTAGTCATTAGACTTGGGTCTAGAAAGCAACTTTCTCTAACTAACTCAACCCACCTAAGGATCAAATAGAATTCGAGAAACAAGCATCTTGTGTGTGAAATGATGTGACTTGTCAAGCAGGCAGCTAACTTGATTCTAGTATTCAATAAGAGTTTGTATTTCTCTTTGCTGTATAGATCCAAAATTTTGATTGGCCTAACTAAGAATTGGAAACTTTCTCCACACCACTATTCTACCCTAAGGTCAACACACAAGGTGTATATCTCCTGGAGTGGACCCGTAGGTCTCTTATTCCTAATTTTTTTCTGCATATATCTTTCTTTTTCTATTGGATAAACACCATATGTAACAATGTGTTTTTCTTATGGAAATGGAAAGGGCAACATCCATATATAGCGAGATGTTAGTATTTGGCGGAAAATCACCCATTTGTAGTGAGTTGCTATTTATTTGGTGGGCTTTTATCAATATATTCTTTTCTGCACATTTTTTGAAGGCTAAAAATAAATTTTTTTTCTCCATAACATTTCTCTAGGCGAGTGGATCTCCTTCATCCATTCAAGAACCGTAGAAAAACATAAATCCAAAAGCTAAAGATGCAGGTAGGGCTCTAGACGTCCTACATCTCATACCTAGTGCAACAAGCCAACGATACCCACAAGGATCATTTACCCTCAAACTAAAACCTATTAACCTCTAAGGACTCAACAAAAATTCATCCACAAGACAAGTCAGTGCATGGTGTAGGTGAAGATTGCTTGAATCTCAAAGTCTTTGAAAGCCAAAGGGTGGGAGGATAAGTCATTTACTTATCACTCTTTTCAACTTAAATTCATCATTTTCAAATCCCTTGAGAGACTTGGGTTACTGATAACTTACACCTAAGGATGATAAATCCATCAACCAGGTAAGTTTTGAGGATATATGTGCATTAATGATATAAAATAATAGGCTTGGGAGCATTGTGTGCATGACAAATTAAAATTACTTATAATCAATGTTTAATGGCCATATGTAGAAGTGCGTATTGAAACAGGCCTCAGATGAGCAATCGGACCACATGGATGTACTCAAATTGACGAATCGAGTCCAACGGACAAAAAATCACTCAAATCCAACATCCGAAGCTCCCTCGATTGGCCTAAGTTCTAGTCAGTGATCATCACTTCAACGGTTCACAAGTAGCCACGTCACAGCATCCACCGCACCCCTCACCCGCACAACTTCACAAGCAACACCTTAAGCCATCCGATCCTTCGATTGAATGGCTGAGAGCTCATGGTCACCTGCATGCATCCCTCACCCATGCACTCATGCAGCCTCAGCATCAGATCCTGACCATTGGATTTCCATCCAATGTTCTACACGTCCCCGCTCCTCGCCCTCGCAATGGGAGGCAAGCGTTCGAATCACGTCGTGCTTCAATTCGTGGCCTAGTGCACACCATGGCTAATTCGAGCCGTCCGATTGTCGTCGAGTGGTGCGGATGGAGTCCACACGACGCAATCGATGTGCACAAATGCTCACATGCACGATAACGTGTGAGGCACACGTTGTGCAAGTGCGATCCACAGCGTGTGCTCAAGGGAAATTTCAACCGTCCAATCTTTGATCAGACAACTCTGATGTAAACACATTTATTGAGGGTAAAATGGCTATTCATGCATGTTCCTAGGCTTAGATTTGCATTTCATGTTATAAATATTGTATAGCATGCATCATTCTACATTTAAAGTAGTTGTATATAATTTAGGTTAATTGCATCCTTTATGTGTTTAGGAGGGAAGGATATTTATTTCAAAGCCCCGGATTGACGAGCCGACCAAACGGATTTGATCAAGACGACGATCAGAGTCCAACACCTCTAAAATCGCCTCGATCAAAGTCCCGTAGCACCATATGCAATTCGAGAAAGATCAATGGCCAAGGGACTAGGAGACATAATTTGGAGTTTCAAATGACAAATCCAATCGCACGGATAGATTCGGGTCAACGATCATAGCCTAACGGCATGAAAATCGACTCAATCCGACCTCTGCAGCAACCCCTACAACAAGAAGATGGACGGCCTAGATTGCGCCACGTGGTGCATCCCAAGCCGACCAGCACACGCACGCAGCATCGCACGTGCACAGTAGCGCAGGTGCACGCACGGGTAGGCGTGCATGCGCAAAGCGTAGCACCACCATGTGGGTGCATGCATGCGGCAAGGCAGGGGAGCATCGCCAGCTATGTGTGAGCTGGACCTACAATGACGCATGAACTGGACTTACAGCGACGTTTACATCCATCGCTAATTCTTCACACGGCAGCAAGGCTAGCTTTAGGCGAGAGAGGGCATGAGCTGCTTACAGCTGTTCTTCCAGCAACGACCTGGATGTCACTAATGGTCCCACACCTATTTTTGCCTCTTCCCCACTATAAAAGGACCTGCACCCCCTCCCTTCCAAGCCATCTCTACCTACTCTACTCCCAAGCTCCAACAAGCATACCAATGCTCCATTAGAGCTTGTTCTCAACCTCCCAAGGCACCTATTAGTATAGTGAACCTCTACCCTACCAAATACTCCTCCATCTTCCCATCCCCCTTCATAGGTTGCCTTGGAGTTGTCCTCCCACCTCCATTCCGGTAGTAGATCACCTCCATCTTCTCACCTCCATTCTAGAGCCACGTCGAAGCTTTCCTCAACCTGACGTCCTCCTACGCCTCACCTCCTTCGTCTGAGCTTCCGCCAGGCACCGTCGTCTCGCCGAACAACGTATTCGAGAAATTTCCTCTCACCCCCATGTCTTTTTATGCTTTCATAGTAGATTGTAATAGACATTGGATTGATATATCTACCATTTTCATTTCATCTCTATCTTGTGATTGCTTGTCTTTTATTTCAAAAGCACATAAAAATAACAAAACCCAAAAATACCAAAAAGAAACGAATTGAAGCGTGGTTTTCACTTAAAGTAAACGTCGCCTCCCTATGTTTGACACGGGACTCCCTTGGAGTTTCAGTATAAATTTTATCTGATCGACGTGTTTTGCAACTATGATGACGGGTTACTTGTTACCCTGATTTCTAACATGCAAAACACACTCGACTATTTTGGTGCCGTTGCCGGGGAGGAAACGGAATTTACTTTATTGTTTATTGTGTTTCTTTTCATTTACATAGCACTAATCCTACTTGCCTTTAACCTACTATCTTGCAGGTACCCTAGCATGGAGATCCAAGTGCGGTGGATCGGAGTAAAGTGCAGGTATAGTGTTTTGTAAGTGTCCCCCACACCACCCCTACCTTAGTTTTCATTCCATAACCGAATAACTGATGAGTGGCTACTCATCATGGCTAAAAGGCTGAAATTAAGCTAGACACTAAGCAAAACAATATCAAATTAACAAATAAAAAGGGTTAAGTGTGGGAATTAAAGAAAAGACCTAAAACTTTTAATATGTGTTAAAATCTCCTAATTAGGTCACAAAAATGAGATATTCTGAAAACTAAAAAACAAATGATGATCCATGCATCAATTGAACACATAAACAAGTTTGAAAAGCCAAATCAGAAGTAAAATCAATGTCGTAAATGTTCAATTAAGCACATGTAAAAATTTGAAAGCAATTGGACATCATTTAGGCTTAGAAATAAATAGATTACAATTAGGTCCTTCATGCATTACATGTCTACCCTTCAAAACTCCTTTTTGGACCTATTTGCAAGCCGCAGGGACCCTTTTGTAAGACTGCAGGGCCCTTCCAGCTGCTATTCTTCTCACTTTTGGACCTGCACGCTATTCTTCTACCCCTTCTTCTAAGGGTCCGTCTGCAAATTTCCCCTTTATTTCAGCGAGAAGCTGAGTTCTTCACGCGCACTGTAGCGCGCGAAGAACACAGCCATTCTCGACCGTCCATCGCACTTTTGATCTCGATCAGCGGCTGGATTCAAATGGAACCTTCGCGCGATTCGGTGCGTGCGTTCACCTCTCTTCCCAGATCTCATCTGACGGTCAGATCTCTCTCTTGACTCGCCGCGCGCTCTACCCATCTCATCCTCACCGCCGGCCTGATTCTGATTAACCTCACCCTTGCGGTGATCTCAGTCACTGAGCTGCTATTTAAGCACCTCAGTGGTGTCGCGCGCGAAGGATCGCTCCCTCCTACATCTCTTAGCGATCAATTCTTCCACTCCAGTCTCTCCTCCTCACCTAGACCCTGATTTCACAGCCACCGGCTGTGGAATCATCGCCTGCTCTCGACCCTCCTCGTCGCTAAGGACCTCGTAGCACCTGAGGACGACCCTGGAGTCTCACTAGCATACTCTTCCCTCCGCTGGAGTCACCCTCCTCCTTTCTTCCTCCTTAGCCGCCGGCTAAGGACCCATAGGTCCCATTCTTCCTTTTAGTTTAGTTTTTAATTCTGCACAAGTAGTGTTAGATTTAGTTTGCAGTAGTTTAGAATAGATTTAGTTTTAATTGTTAGTGTTTAATGTTAGCTGTAGTTAGATTAGTCTTAGGAGTAGAATTAGTATTAGATCCCCTCCCTCACCTCCTCTGATCAGTCCAGATCAGAGGGGAAGAATCATCTGTTCATTAATCAATTTATCTCCCTCTTCATGTTTTGTTTTTCCACCATCCAATTCTGATTTATGTTCCTTTTAACGACGAATCTTTCATCTGTCACCCACACATCTGGACCCAATTCCAGATCTGATGGTGTACTGCCTCAGATCTGAAATTGGCGTCACAAGCACCATTTGGGGCTTCTCACTCACCCCATTTGTGTTCACAAAAGCCCCTTTTATTTTAGATTGATTGCCTCAGTTTGTCAGATTCACTTTAACATGGGTTTTGAAGAGATTTTGCTTTCTGAAATGTCTTGACAGATCTGACAAATTGAAGGGATTTTGGTTTTCCTTGAGGGCAAGGATTCTGAGAAGTTCTCTGGTGACAGAGAACAAATCAGAAGAGCCTTTCATGAATTTGCTTCTGCCTTGATCTGAATGCATTCGCTAGCTTTTATAAATTCCTTTAATGCATTCTTTTTCTGATTTGTCATTTCAGAACTGCCATACACCACCTGTTTGATAATTATTTTTGTATGGTGATTCTCTAACCTAAGGAGTTTTCCATACTCCTTAAGGTTGCAAGAAACTGGGATTGTATGTTTTTGGTTTTAATTGATTGAGTTAAGTCTTCCTTCATGCTGTCTATGGCATTAGGAAGACTAACTCAATGCCATTTGTGTTTTGATCTGAAATGATGCTTTTGATAAGGGCTTTTCCTTGTGGGTATTTGAACTGAATTCTTATGTGATTTTCGTGAGATTTATACCCTCATCAGATTTGGATTTCAACTCTTTAATTTTTAGTTTGTTCTGAATTTTCTCTTATTCCCAGTTATACAGTAAAATGCTGCAAACTGCAGCTACATTCCCCTCTTCTCTAAATTCTCCTCTTCTCTAAATTCCCCTCTCATCTGTGAATACTTTCCCCCTCTTCAAATGGACTAACTGCAGCAGCAGTTAGCCCATTTGACAGTGGCTTAAGCCACTGACACTGCTAAAACACCCTGAACAGCACATTCTCTTCCCTCTCCATCTTCTCTGACAGTAGCTTAGCTACTGTTTAAAATGAAATAAAAACTTAATTAACCCTCATTCCCTAAATTCCTACTAAAACCTAATTATACATACTTAATTTCACACTGTAAATATACATATCCATACTATTATAACTATAATATACAGCCTGATTATGTACGTAGACATACATAGATATACTGTAAATACTGTATAAACTTGTACATAAATCTATATACATATGAAATCTATGTAAATATATGTATAAATACTGAACTATTATGTATGTATTTACTGATATATGTATATGTATATATACAGATTCATATGTACATATTCAGTAGCTATATTGTAGAATAAATTAGCTAAATTAATAATTTAGAGCTATAATTAAGTAAATAAATCTATAGACTTAGGTTAACATATATAGTAAGTAATTTAAGTTAGTTAAAGTACAATTATACCTAGTATAGCTTACTGTAACTTAGTTTTATTTAAAACACTCAGAACAGCTAGTTTAGCTTAAATAAAATAGAAATAAATTCGTAAATATACAAGAAAAATATGTATAAAATACTTAAGTATGTAAATTAAATCTGTATAAGGTCAATTAGACCATTTACTAACTATTTTATAAGTAATTAACTATTTAATCACCTAAATCAACCTGTACAATCAGCCTAGTTTAGCGAATTTATTTGTATAGTAAACATATTTAAAATTCAAAATTAATTAATCAATTATGTAGTATTATGTAAATACTTTATTAACCATATTTTATTTTATTTTATTTAATAATTTATGGCCCCCAAATCGAGGGCCAAAAGCCCGATCAGACGCAGCTACGCCTGATTTCCAGCGCACGATGTGGCGCTGGAATAGCGCCACATCGTGTGCTGCAAGTCAAGCGCAGCCACATAAATGTAATTCGTGTTTCCTATAGGCCAGTCGTCACGGGCGCCGGGCGCCCGAAACACTGCCTTTACCCGATTACCCGTTGAGCGCTGGTCTGAGTACTCTGTATGATTTGCGATTAGTATGTGACGGGTGTGTGTGGCCGGGGGCCCGAGCGTGTGCAAGCATATGGCGTTGGGCTGAGGCCTGGCGCTGAGATTAAAGACATAATTAAGCCACCTAATCTGAGATTAGGGCGCGCTTAGTAGAGGTCTGGTCCCACCCTTAGGGTGCTGTGTATCCCTCGAAAAGCGTGCCCGCAAACTAAACACGTTTTAAACTAATGATATTAGCCTAATCCCCTCCCCACTGCAGCCTCTGAAATATGCTAAGACAGAAGAGTTAACAAAGAGAAGAACAAAGAGTTAACACGAAAAAAAAAAAAAAGAGAAAAGAGTACAAGAACAACAGAGAAAAGAACAAGAGTAATAAAAAGAGAAAGAAGAAGATGAATACTTAAAACAGAAATATGAACACAAGAAGAACATGAGTTAAGAATACAAAGAACAGAGACTTAATGAAGAAAGAAAGAGAAACAAAGAATAAGTAGTATACATACGTATAAGTAAATCTATATAATTACTAACAGAATAAAGCGACACTATAAACGTCGCTAAAGATCTCAGTTTTGCCTCTTTAGGTTGTATATAGTGTTTTCTGAGATTTAGCGACGCTTATATCTGTCACTGAAACTGCTGTATATGTTACTGTACATAACAGACTAATAAGTTAAATTTCTACACCATTGCATTCTAATGTATTATATACTATTATGATAGTACTAATAGGATAACTTGTAAATACATAGTTTAGAGTATAATAATAGATTGTTTGATGCTTGTTCATAGTATTTTTGCAAGCATTTCTTAGTAATTAGGTAAATAAAACACATTCATTCATTCTTTAATAAAATGTAAAGTTTCTTTTTTTTTTTGAATAAGAAGACAATTTTTGAGATAATCAAAGAGTGACCGAATTAAATTCAATAAATTGCCTCCCAGTGAACGACCTGGAACAAAACCAGTAAAAATTAGATAAATAAGCAAATGATAATAATGGTTGTAATGACTGGAACTCACCCATACTCACCACTATACGACATCCTTAATGTTATATTATACACCCTATACTACAACGACATAATCAACAATTATTACCAACAAACATTTCAACAACCACAGCCATCATTATTTTGGCGCCGTTGCCACACAACCATCAATAACTCAAACCCACATCAACTTAGGTGCTTTTTATAAACCCTAGGATAGATTTGGTTGTTTGTTTGCCACCTCCACTCACCTCACCATCCACATGAATAAGAATAAAAATAAAAAAAGTTGTTATTTGATTGTGGGATTTTCTGAAAGCTACACACTTAACGCCCAAAACTTCATATCCTAAGGTGCACAATCACTTAGATTCTACCACTTAACAGGGATCTGACCTGTGGACCCGATACACTTCAACTAAATACATATAAGTGAGTAGAAATCTGAATAGGTTAGGCATTCTTGTGTGCCTTAACTAAGTGGTGCAATAGGCCAATTGATTGAGTTGTTTGGGCTGCACCACTCAATGTAAAATTGATCCATCAAGTAGCTTGCCACTTAGGGTTGATTCCTAGGACTGAACTAGGCACTCCACATTATTTTTGATTTTTAAAGGAACATATCATCACCCGTGCTTTCAAAACTTGGAGTGTTCTACTAAACCTTGATTGAACCAACCTAACAATTAAACCTTAAAAGCTACTAAACAAGGTTAAATCCTAAAAGACAAATCATCAAATAACCTTGTTTGAGAACCCTAGTTGTGCATGCACACACATTTTAGCTGATCATTAAGGGCACAACCCATCTAAACGGCCCATCACATTCCTGAAGCACCATTGTCCCAAACCTAATTATAATTGATTAGATGTTGGCCCAGAGGACTGGTTCGCTAGTCAGGATCCAGATTGAGATTGTTCATGATTAACCTGCTTATACAAGTCAATCTGATGTCTAGCTAGGGGAGTAGCGTCAAACGACCACGGCTGGAGGGTACACTAGGAACTGGAGGCGCAAGCCAAAGGTAGAACCTTCTCCCCAGTCCCTCCTTCTAACTGGTTCGATTGCCTAGACAAAGGTAGAGTAAATCGTCCATAATCTTAGGAGGAATTCTGAGAGTCTGTAGACCTTTAGGCTACCCAACCTAAGGACAGGCTTGTATTTTTGTATTGCAAGGCTTCTTTCTCTTCCAATTTCCCTCCTTACTTTGCCATGTACCCTTCCACATCCTATACACATTTCACAGCCTATCCTCCTTCCACCACTTACCCCCAAGATGATTACTATCCTGACTTAACTTCTAATTATCCATCCACTAGCCGGGATTACTTTGATTGGGGATATGAATCCAGACCTCTGTGTCTAGGGCCTAACCTTGGACAATATGACTATGATTACTATCCTTCCCAAAGCTACAATGATTATAGATATCAATCCTTTGATGATCAAACCAACTTGATCTACAATCATGAAGGATATGATGATTATAACACCTACCCTCCCCATTACTCCACTAAATATAGGTCACCACCACTCTTTGAACAACCCGAGGCGACCTACCATCAGAGAGGAACCCAAGAACCTCGACATCTTGACTCCCCTAGATTTAACCCAAACCCACCGAAACCTTAATCGAACCAATTGGTTCAGGTGAACCAAATCTAGGATAGGGTGTTGGCTAACTTGAGGAACACCATCCAATCTTTAGAAGCTCTGCCAATACCATGCACTGAAATACTAGAGCCTATGATCAAAATGATTGATGAACTTCACAGTTCTCTATTGGATTTGCTCCAAAGTGTTTGGGATAACGACCTGGGTGAGTTCCTTCTTGGGAAATTGTCGAGGTTGAGAATGAAATTTGTGGTTGCACTAGTCAAATCTTGGGATGATTCTCAAGAAGAACCCCCTTCAGGAGAGCCAATGTCTGAACCCACTCAGGCTCCTATCAGGGGGGATACATTTTCTGAGATCGAGGATGACCAGGTTGGACAAGAGCAACCATTTAAGGTTGAACTGATTGATTCACCCGAGATCCCCAAGTTAGGAAACGAAGAAAATTATGTCACCTTGGATCATGATATGATTTATGATTTTGAGACATATATAAATGAGGATCATCAATTCTTTGACTCTAAGGGTGAAGAATCTTTAGGTAAAGTCTCACTTGAACATAAGGAAAATGATTTTAGTGAGACAAACGGGCTTGAGGAATTTCATGAACCATTTGATAGCCCGTTCATTGAAGATTTGGATTCGGTTGGGGTTAACTTGGAGGATTCCAATCTTGATGATCCAATCAGTGACCCCAGTCCTCATCTGCACCCTGAAGAGCTAACTTCTGAGATCTATGTGCCAAAGTCAATCTTGATTCAGCCACGGTTTCTTGACTTGGGAGAATCATATGGGGAGAATGATATGCGAGAGGTCTCGAAGCCTGAGCCCATGATGTTGGAGGATAGAATTATTGAAATAAAAGTTTGGTAGGATAATTTTGAGGGATGTTTGATTTTGGATCTAGGGGTACCCATTGACCTAAAACCACCTACTTTCTACTAGGACCCTTACGACATCTTTCAAGTGCAACCCAAGCTCAAAATAACTGATTATTTTTCTGAGCTTGATGTTAAGTGGACAATCGAACTTATTGAAGCATCCTTACCTGTTGTCCAACACTTTGGTCTTGGGTTGCACACCACTAAACTGCAATCCCAGCCCCGCAAATAGAACAACCTTCGGTTCTGGGTGATTTTCATCGAGTACCTGAGAACCATTGGACCCTGGGGCAAGGCTTTACACCATAATCTGGTCCACCTCTATGGACATCTTCTACTGGCGGGTTTCAGAATCAATACTTTTATTTTGATTCTGACCCACACTTGTGAATTCTCAATCTCTTCCTTGTATGTATTTTATGCATAGCTGAAGGCATTAAATTTAGCATGTGTTTATATTTCATGTTCTCTGCGGAGCTGACTGAATTCCTCACGATGTTTAGGTGATATTCTGTTTACTCTGCCCTTTTCATGTCTTTATTTTTACAATGAGGACACTGCATCATTTTGGCATGTGGGGTGGATAATCAATTCTTGAAAGCACTTTGTTAACTCCGTAGAATTTCTTATACTTTCTTCTAAAATTAAAAGAAAAATTGAAAATTTGAAAAAAAGATAAAAAAAAAGAAATTAGGAAAAGAGAACTTGGGCATTTGGAAGTTATTAACTTTAGGAAATGATACGAGAGGACCTAAACACCTACACTCTTCAGGTCTTCAGGCTTAATTAGCCCGGGTGTCCACTCAAATGTGGATTTAGTCTCGAGTCCTCACCAATAAAAATTTATTTTAATTTGGTAAATAATTTAGGATGATAAGTATGCGACTTATCAACCCACCCTCTGACTTGCGGGGGCTTTAAGCCTAAGTATCTACACACATTTTTTTGCGCTGACTCACTTTCTAACAGTTTTTACGGAAATTGGGTAGCTAATGGACCGACATGGGTGGTATGGCTGGCAAGTTGTCGGTGGTAACAGCTCATCGGCCAGTTGTCTAAAGCCTAGCCACAAGACCATTTTTGTTGTATTGTCTTTAGGTAAATATTAGATCACGGAAGCCACCTACTTAGAGAAATAAAAAAAGAAAGAAACACTCAAAAAGAAAAGAAAAAAAAAGAAAAAGGACAAAAAAATAAAAAATAAAAATAGAGTTCACTGCATTAGTATGGCTGGCAAGTTGTCGGTGGTAACAACTCATTAGCCGGTTATCCAAAACCCAGCTCACAAGAAGAAAAAATGCACAATAATTTCCAAAACACTTAGGGAAGAAGTAGGGAAGTAGAATAAACTGGGGAGATATACGTTGGGTTCGCTCTTGTGTTGACCCCATAAATAAAAGTAGGGAGAAAGCTACCGATCGTAAAGATAAACCTTTAGATAACGTCACCTAGGGTAGTAGAAACCCGAAGTCCATCTTAACGGTCGTTTTGTGAGTCTATCACTTTTTCGCAAAGATGCTTAGTACTTAGAGTCCTTTTCAAGTCTTGGGCAGGTCGGGTAGCCATAAAATGTTATCCCAGAACTTTAAAACTTCAAAGGTAAAAAAAAATTAGAAAAGAAGAAAAATAATAAAAAAAGTGTACCTTCCCATTTCATATATGGTGAGGATTTGGGCGATCTGCATTTTGGCAGGCACCCAAGTACTGTTGAGTGTTTGTAGTTTAGGAACCTAGTTGAAACTTTCTATTGTTAATAAACGACTTAGGCTTAAGTAATCTAATCCTAATTCTACTTTTATACATGGCATATAATTTAATTTTGCTAGGGACTAGCAAAAGATAGGCATTTGAGTATGATGTAAACACATTTATAGTGGGTAAAATGGCAATTCATGTATGTTCCTAGGCTTAGATTTGCATTTCATGTTATAAATATTGTATAGCATCCATCATTCTGCATTTAAAATAGTTGTATATAATTTAGGTTAATTGCATCCATTTTGTTGTTAGGAGAGAAGGATATTTATTTCATAGACTCGAATTGATGATCCGACCATACGGATCTGATCAAGACGACGATCGAAGTCCAATGCCACTGAAATCGCCTCGATCGGAGTCCCATAACACCATATGCAGTCTGAGGAAGATAAATGGCCAAGGGATTAGGAGACATAATTCAGAGCTTCAAATGACAAATCCAACTACGCAGATGGATTTAGGTCAACAATTGCAGCCTAACAGCGTGAAAATCGACTCAATTTGACCTCTGTAGCAGCACCTACAATAAGAAGACGGACGGCCCAGACTACGCCACGTGGCGCAGCCTAGGCCGCCCAGTGCACGCACGTGGCACCGCACGTGCGTAGCAGTCCGGGTGAGCGTGTGCGCGTAGGCGTGCATGCGCACAGTGTAGCGCTAGCACAGCGCCAGCACATGGGCATGCATGCGCGTGCGGCAAGGCAGGGGAGTAGCGCTAGCTATGTGTGAGCTGGATCTACAGTGACGCATGAGCTGGACTTACAGCAATGTTTACAGCTGTCGCTAATTCTTTGCATGCCAGCAAAGCTAGCTTTGGGCATGAGTAGGCATGAGCTACCTACAATGACACTTCAAGCGACGGTCTGGACGTCACTAATGGTCGCATACCTATTTTTGCCTCTTCTCCACTATAAAAGGACCTACACCCCCTCCCTTCCAAGCCTTCTCACCTACTCTACTCCCACCTACTCCCAAGCTCTAGCAAGCCTACCAACACTCCATTAGAGCTTGTTCTCAAGCTCCCAGGGCACCTATTAGTGTAGTGAACCTCTACCCTACCAAATACTCCTCCATCTTCCCATCCCCCATCATAGGTCGCCTTAGAGCTGTCCTCCCACCTCCATTACAGAAGCAGATCACCTCTATCTTCTCACCTCCATTCTGGAGCCATGTCAAATCTTTCCTCAACCTGACATCCTTCTGCACCTCACCTCCATTATTCTACTCCTCACCTCCTTCGTCCGAGCTTCCGCCAGGCGCCATCCTCCTGCCGAACAGCCGATTTGAGAGATTTCCTCTCACCCCGATCTCTTTTGATGCTTTCAAAGAAGATTGTAATAAACATTGGATTGATATATATACCATTTTCGTTCCATCTCTATCTTGTGATTGCATGTCTTTTATTTCAAAAACATAAAAAAATAACAAAACCCTAAAATACTAAAAAGAAACGAATTGAAGTGTGATTTTCACGTAAAGTAAACATCGCCTCCCTGTGTTCGACCCTGGACTCCCTTGGAGTTTTGATATAAATTTTATCTGATTGAGATAATTTGCAGCTACGACGACAAGCTACTTGTAACCCCAATTTCTAACACACGAGATGTGTTCGACAAGGCTCACAGTGCGAGCACGCGGACCATGGGTGCAGCTTGACAAGAAGAAGAACGTGTGTGGGCTTGGACCGGCTAGCGGAGGGCTTCAGCGACATTGCTAAACCCCATTACCACAATTAGAAGCCCTTTTCTCCTATTTAAACCCCCTTCAACCACCCCAATGGGAGCATTGAATACACACACACCTTCCACTCTACTCCTGGCTCCTTCTTAGCTTCACCAAGCATATTTCACACTCACTGGAGTTGTCAAGCTGCCGACGGAGCCCTCCATCACCGTGGTTGCTTCTCCTCTTTCTCTTTCTTTACCCTAGTTTCATATTGCTTTTGTTTATGCTTTTAGCTATTGTTGTATTTGCAAACAAACTCAAGTTTCATGCTAAATGTTAATGTTGATGTTGTTTCTTAAATAGCTCTCATTTTGTTGAATGAATGTCGTGATTCAAAGGAAAATTCTAACCCTACTCTCTCTCTTTCTCTCCCTCTCTTCCTCTCTTTCTCATTTTCTAGCAAGCAAACCATATTATGTGACAACTAAAAGCAACAAACTAATCCAATTTTACACCTCCAAGTGTTTGATACTTAGACTCACCAAAATCCACATTCTAAATTAAAACAGACATTGTGAATGCATGCTATAACAATGCAATTAAACAACTGCATCCCACGCACGTCAGTTACAAATCCATATTGTAGTAAATATTCGAGAAAATTAAGTCAAAATTGGCCTGAAGACTCTAGGCACAAAGATTTTGTTTGTACATTTTGGAAAATTGGTAAATCCTAAAAATTGGAAATTTCCAATCTTTTATAGCTCAAATTGTAAAAATGCTAATTTTACTTATTTATTATTTTTTTAAAAGAAGAATAAACAAGAGTTGCTGACACATAAAAATAAGGCATGCAATGTCCACCCCCATAGCTATTCATTGCAATATCCTCATTGGAATACATTCAAATAAAAATCAAATTGCAATAAGTAAGAGAAAGGGATGTCACTTGACTGAGCTTGTTGCCTGAGGATAACCTAGAAGATAAAAGACATGCATACATGTACAAAATACTGGGTTGCCTCGTAATTAGCACTAAGTTTTACCTCATTAACTTGACAAAAACCCCAAAAATAAAGGAATGATCAAAATAATGGGTTGAGTTAGGATTAGAGTTAAGATATGATCATTGGGCTCACAATCATTTGCCTGCAATTGCAGACTTGGTGATGGTGGAGACAAATCCCTAAGGGATGGTAATTCTTTTAATGGTGTATTTTGCATGCCTGAATCTTGTTGTCTATACTTCGTCAGGCATGCAGATGGGGGTTCAGTTTTGAAGGATGCAACCCGAATCCAGAATTTTGAGCACCATAGATGTAGGATAAATAATTAGCTTGTCGCCCCTTGAAAATCCAATTAATAAAATTGTCATAAATCAGCTTGTATTCAGGTTGCAACAACTTGAAATCCCCTGGTCCTTAAGGGAATCCATAATCTCATCATGGAACCTAAAGTTAAAATTCTAATTTCTCTCAAAAAAAATTTATCCCTCCATACCAAATCATGGTTTTCATGTTTGATTACTCCATATTATTGGGCCTCAAAATGAATTCTTTGTCTTCAACCTCTTCAAAATTAGAATCTGAATCAAAAGTTGAAGTAGAAGTAGAGCAATTGAAAATCTCATCATTCGAATCAGACTTGGATTTGTCACTTTTGCCTTCTTCTACAATTGGAATGGGGTGTTCAAGCAATTCAACATAAAAAATCTCACAATTAGGTTCCCAAGCCCCATGTTTTGAAAATGTCTCTGTGACAGAATCAATTCCCAAAGAATTTGGGTTACATTCAGAGACATCAACCCTAATTTTTGGATTTTGTGACTCAATCTCAATCATTTGGTATCTTGATGTTCCTTACCCTCTGCAAAATCATGATCCAAAGAATTTAAATCAGTGTCCATCTTAGGAGGGTTGGGGAAATCAACCTTGGACTTAACCAGTTGAGGGCAATCTAGGTTAGTCCAATCAAACACCATAGGTCCTTCTTTCATTAATTCAAAGAATGCGGTTTCCACAATGAAGGTTCTTTGGGCCTCCTTATCCAATTGTTGGAATGTAGCATTCAATTTTTCTTTACCCTTAATCAACTTTTGATTGTGTTGGTACATCTGCAATTTAAGTCAATAAAGGGTTGATTGGATTCCACCTTGGGTCAAATTTGTGTTGGACCTATTTGTTGATTGGAGTGGTCTAGGGTTCATAGGTTGCTTTTGGTGGCCTGAAGATAGTAATTTCCAAAGTTTCTAACGTCACCCAAATCAGAAAATCCATCATCTGAGTCATTATCTTTGGACCCAAATTGGTTCCAATCAAGGCTGGGCCTAATAGAAGAGTCGACATAAGGAGGGTCATAATCAAGATTCTATTACCTAAGGTAAGGATCAAATCTTTGGGTGGGTGGTGCTGTTAGTTCAACCCCTCATGAATAATATTTTGATGATTTTACAAGATAAAGAAAATGAAATAAACAAAGAAATTACATATTTTCTCTGTCATGACATAATTGCAAATCTCATGAATTTTCCATGACAGATGATTAAGAGAATGAAGATGCATTTTATTATAGGTCTTAAGCCTTTTTATATAGGCATTCAAAAGGATGCAATTTTCCTTTTCATTGATTCTAGAAATATTGTAAAGAGCCCCCAAAAGATATCATACTCTTAGCTTACTTAGGCTCTCTACACTTAGGAAAAATTAGAAACAAAAATCTAACACAAAACATATATCAGACGTCCAACACACTTGTTAGATGTCAGATATTCAACTTTAACATGTCCAATCGTTATAATAGATGACTAATTGTCTATAGCCTAGCCACAACAACGTGACCACTTAAGTCCCAGATGACAGAATCAATAGACAAATGTCCGTAAGCTTATCTAGGCATCCAATACATACCTCATGCATCCTCTAAGCCAACTGTTAGACTCCACTTAAGATTTCTTTCATCATGCTATAATATTAACGATTAGATACAATTTTAGACGTCTATACATGTTTCCAGACGTCCAATAATTGACCGTTAGCCACTTCCTCTACGGAGATTTATCAGAAAAAAAATCTTGTTCTTTTGATTCCCTAAGCAACATATTAATCTCTTTCCAAACATCTAGGCCGTTGGATAGATGTTTACACTGTCATCTGATGCTTAAAATCTAGAACCCTATTTGGATCTAATCAAATTAAGAAAAAACCCACTTATAATTAGACGTCTAATTTTAGTACTAGACGTCTTTTAATAGCATATCAGACATCCACCTAGAACCCTATTTCGATCCAATGAAAATAGTAACTTTGACCCATAAAATCTTGGGACTTACCTCCAATTGTAGTGAGATGCCTTATAAGACCATTGACCCAAAAAATTAGATGTTTGATTCTGCTGTCAGAATCATAATTACCTTGATTTGAGTTAGATTTCATCCCAATCTCTTGGGACATGCCTCCAATGGCTTGGAGCACTCTCCCAAGCCTTCTTGAAGGTTCTAAGCTTGCCTATAAGTGCACTATAACCCTTCTAAGGAAAAACACACATCTTGAGATATAATTCACTTAGATTATCACTTGCCCACTTGCTCATTGCTTCCTTTGACCTTGTGTTGTGCAATCACTCTATTTAGCGCAAGCCAACACTTCCACTGTGCTACATATTTTCATCTTCAAGGATTTTCCTTCACCCTTAGTAGATAAGCAAATTATTCACATTTTGGGGTTCCCTATAGGGTGTATTTTACTTTTTATTTTACTTGGTTGTTGTAGTTGGGTATCGATCCTGTCGAATCCCCATCTCTTCATTGTGAAGGGAGAAACCTCTGTTTAGGGATCGGAGGTGGGATTTGTATTTGAGGTACACTACTCTCATTAAAGTAGGTGGGTTTGGCTTAGGAAGTGGTTTTCAACCAGTTTGGGTTTCGAATTAAAAATCCTGTGCCTCTATTTTTATGATCAACTTTTAATTTTCAATTATTTAATTAAATTCACTATTCAACCCCCACTAGTGCAAGTTCAGGTGTAGGGTTACGCCAATAAGAGGGTGAAGTGGGTTGGGTGTAATTAGGATAATTAACAAAGTGATTCTAGGGATATGGTGGATATCCTAATTACTGGGGTTTTAAGGCATATCCCCAAGGGGAGGCATTATCCTTGGTAGACTGTGGATAAGGTCTGCTTGGGTTCGAGTAGGAATCATGTAGGGGATAGTATGATAAGATATAGGATAATCATTGAAATTCATGATTTTGAATAGAGGGAAGAGTAAAGAGTTGAGAAGAGAAGATTAGATTGACCCTTAGCCGAAAAGTTCAAGCAAGCATTTTTACCCTTAAGGGGTTGCATCTAGGGGACCTAATCCCAACACAAATAGGTAGATTGAATCAACACAATCCATAAATTACCTGTCCACCCAGATTAGAGGGACCCCTTAGGAGAACCCACACAGCGGACCCCCACTAAGGGATGAGACGATTACCGCACCGTCCGATCTTGGCAATACCTGCCCTAAGTAGATATGGTCTTGACTTGAGTTCAACCTATCCTAACTATAGTTGAATAATTAAATCCAACCTAGTTGGCGCATTGATCAATGGGTTTTGAAAAATAAATAGGGTTTGAAGAACCAGTCGTCGTAGCTTGCAAAATGCGTAATCAATTACAATTTATAACTGAAACTCCAAGAGAGTCCTTAGTTGAACATAGGGAGGCGATGTTTACTTTCATTGAAATCCGTGCATCATTTTGTTTTTTTTGGTGTTCTAGGGTTTTGTGACTTTTTTGGTGTTTTTGAAATAAAAAGACAAGTGTGATAACTTCACAAAGTGGAGAACAAATATGATATTTCACAATGGCAATCAATGTCTACTATAATATGCTCAAACATAAAAGAGATAGTGGTTAGAACAAGACTCCCAAATTGGCTACTTAGCGAGACGATGGCCCTTGGTGCCAGCTTGGATGAAGAAGGTGAGGTGCTGGACGATGGAGGTGAGATGCAGGAGGATTCCTTGAAGAGGAATGCTTCACTAAGGGTTAGGAATGGGGATAAGAAGCTAGAGATGATCTTCTATCGAAATGTAGGTAGGAGGACAACTCCAAGGCTCCTTATGAAGGTGGTGGTTGGAGGACGAATATTTGGTGGGATATAGGAGCATTACACCAATAAGAGGCCTTTGGAGCTTGGGAATAAGCTCTAATGGAGCTTTGGTAGGCTGCTAGAGCTTAAGAGTAGCTAGGAGTAGTGTAGGTAGAGATGGTGAAGAATGGAGGTGTAGGGGTGCTTTTATAATGGAGGGAAGAGGAAAAAATTCGTGTTGAGGGCTGTAGTGACAGCTGTAAGCATCACTAAAGACCCCTGCAGTTGTCACTGAAGATCGTGCCCTACCTCTTTTTCCCGTAGCTATCCTCACTCATACAGGAAATTAGTGACGGCTGCAGGCATTACTAAAGATCCACCCAGGCTGTCGCTGAAGGTCGATGCCAGCCATGCAAACACTTGCTCACAGTTGCTGGCATGTGCATCACATGGCTGTGTGACCCACATACGCTGGCATGCATTGGCAGCTGCTGCGCGCAGCGATACTGTGCGCGGTGCCCATGTATGCACGTGCGACTATGTGCTGTGCCTTTATGCGCATGCATGGCCATGTCTAATTGGTGAATTAGGGGGCCCATAGGGATTAGAACCCACGCCCCTCCTTCGATGCCAAATCCCAACCATTGTGCTGCATTCGAGGATTGTCACAAGGAGAAGTTCTTGAGGCCATGGCGTGGAGGCTTCCTTACCATTGGATGATGATCCAACATTAGGATTCGAAGGCGAAGATGATGAGGGGGTGCCAGCAGTCGTTGATGGCTAATGTTGGGCAACTTAGATGGTGCCACATGGTGCTATCTGGGTTCATCTTCTTTCTGTTGCATAGGGTGCCACTGTGCTTGGATGGAGGTGATTTTCACATTGCCAGACTACGATCATCACCTTAGATCCATCCGTTCAGTCAGATTTTTATGCGAAGCCCATAAGGATGCCACATTTCCCCCCTAGCCATTGATCTTCCTTGGATCGCATAAGGTGATATGGGATTCTGATTTGGACAATCTCGGAGGCATTAGACTCCAATCTTCATCCTGATTAGATCCGTACATTCAGATCGCCAATGCAAGACCCTGAAATAAATATCCTTCCCTCCTAGCCATAAAAAGGATGTAATTAACCTAAAATATACACTACTCTAAATGTAGGATGATGCATGCTATGCAATATTTATAACATGAAATGCAAATATATGCCTAGGAACATGCATGAATAGGCATTTTATCCTCAATAGTTGTGTCTACAACACACATCTATGCTTTCTTAGGGTTAGGCAAAACGCTCTCAAGAAATGTGATCGGGTGTTGTTTACTGGGTTGGTGCCCCTTAAAGATTAATTTGAAAAATGTAGTTCACAAAAAAAGGGGTTCACAATACAAGATTAATTGATGTGGCATCTTTTAAGATTCAATACTTGCATAAATGGATTTTAGCGTTCACTTAGTTAAATTAATTCATTGAAGGTTGATGGGAACACCATCATGAGCCCTTAATAGCCTAATTTAGTCTGATAAAGTTAATAAAATCTCCTACATAACCATGAGAGGGTCATATATGCATAATATTCTATTTTGTGGAGATAAGAACATAGGGTTATTTCTACAATTTTAACTACATTTCTTAAGTAAAGAAAAACCATGGGAAATTCTAGGGTTAATTAAAGGTCAAATGGTCAATAATGTCTAAAAAGAGGGTCTATGCAGATAGAAACGGGTTTCACGCATTTCAAGAATTAATGGAGATCTAAAGCCCTAAAAATAGACCCAATCAATTAACTGAGGTTCTAGTAAGGATAAAATTTACCCAAACCTTCTAAAAATCATAGAAAAATATTTTAGAAGATTTGGTACCTTTGATTTGACCATTGGAACACATTTTGACCAAAAATAGTCTCAGACAAAAAGTTGCCAAAATTTTTGTTTCTTTATAAATTACCTAGTCAAGCTTGGTCAAAACCAAAATCTGACTTCACCATCAGATTCGTTGAGAACAAATTAGGTTTGTCCCAAAATTTTGGCTCAATCAGAGATTATTTCGACCTAATTTACATTTTGGTGCATTCAAACTCTTTCTTTCTCACATACACCCCTAAGTTTCGAAAATCCATACAATGGCCCCCTAACTTCATTGACTTCTTCACATTTGGATCCCTGCTGCCATGGCAGGGGTGAACCCATCAGATCCAAGCTTCAATCTATGATTCTATCTTGATTGATTGACCAACCCCCTCCAAATTTGGAAGGGCTGATCCTCATGATCGATTAAACCTATACCTAAGCTCCAATTCCATCTCAATCACCTATGCGAATTCAAGGATTTCAAGAATCCTTCTCCCTAATTTACAAAGCTTTCAAGCTTGTTTCCAAGCTTGAAAGCTCACCCAATAGCCTATAAAAGACCCCCATGGATAACCTCACCTCCTTAGCAAGTTTTTTACCCAAAAATACTTGTTCTTTCCCTACCTCCAGCTTGCTCCAACTCATCTCCGATGACTCTCCTACCTCTGGCCCCTTCACCAGTCTCCACATGCCATAAGCGGTCGATTTCATCTTCCTTCATCTTTCCGCACCTCACAATGCCAGCGAGGTGCCTCCTAACCCTCCATCGTTGCCGTTCTACCCCACCAGAGCATTCATGTCCTCCAGCACCAGCCATACCAGACCTGATGCCTCCTCTCCCCCTCATCATCCAATAGCTAGTTCGTTCAACTCCCTACCATCTACCCATCATCACCGTGCTGCCACAACTCTACCTCAACCTCTGACTCGCTTGCTCCGTCATCATCTTCCCCACAGCCGGCATACCTCAGGTGTGGTCACTACACTGCTACAAGCCACCATTCTTCCTGCCAAAAAAAACAAGTCCCTATAGCACTGCCTCACATCACTAATCAAAAGCTCCAAAGAACTTTGGTGCTTTTATCTCTCTAACACTCCACCCCACACACATGCATCCGCACCACCGTCTTGAGGTCGTTAAACCTGCACACACATTCTCACAACACATCGCACCAACCGTTGCAATTGCCGTTCCATAGCGAAGCTTCTAAACGTATTTGATAAGGCTGATAGGCCGTATTTTCTCTTTCATGTATTCACTATCCCTCCACTGCGACACCATTGTTTCCAACGTTGTTTGTGGTCTTCTTGCCACAGTAGCCCCAGGTGGTACCTCCAAGACATGCAGGTGGCTTCTAAGACTTCATTTAGGCACTCAATTGGGCAAGAAGCTTGTAGCTACGATGCCAATTCGATGTAGACTCACTACCTATTCTGTGAAAGGGAAATGATGTAGGATAGTCCCAAATCATAAAGTTTGAAGCTCTTTACGTGGGATAAGAAGAATTCATCACCCCGACCCCTCGTCCAAGACACAAGCGTCTGGTCCCCATATCACCACAGTGCACCCTTATCCGCTACACTATGCCGGCAGGTCTAGACCTCTAACCATATACCTGATTACTCGACTAACCCCAGGTCTTTGAGAAAAGGAAGAGAAGAAAGAGAAAGTGGAAAAAGGTGGGTCTTTTGCCCTCAGTTGTGCCCTCTCTTCACTTAGTTCTTGGGAGGCCCTTCATGCCTCTATGTTGAGCCTCTCCTTGAGGCTTGAAGAGAATAAGAGAGAATCTTGAGCCTCTACTGTTAAGGTGTCTGAGCGCCTTATCAATCGTTTGATCTCATTAATTCTGTGTTACTATGGCCATATTGGTTTCTTACTAACGTGGAATAATTGCTTGATCATTACTGTTCAGTTATTTGAGAATTATTGTGAGCAAAATTAGAGGGGTAATTGGTGATTTAAAGCACCATTTTACCCCTAATCTTTTTACACCTTGACATTGGCATTCATGTTCTTGCATGGATTCTTCATTATAAATTGCTCATCTTTGTGGTAATATTGTGATATTGAGATCAATTGTTATACTTCCTCCTTGCATTCGACCTCGAACTTTCCTAACAATCTTTCGAGTTATAAATATTGTTTGTTTTTGCTCTATTACGGCTGTACTATGACGCATATTTTATAAAAACCCATTTTAGCCTGTCAACGTTTTTGTATCGTTGCCGAGGACCAACATGCAATTTGATCTCTTTGCTTACAATTTCTGAGTTGATACTGACTTATTCTAACTATTTGGTTGTGATCTATACAGGGATTCATTCAAGGAAGATTAGCTCAACATCAAACACTCCAAGGGCAGGTAATCTCATCTCCTTTTTCTTTAAACCCTTGATTCTGAAAAAAGCTAAGAAAAAGAAAGCAATTAGGATCAACTTGTGTTTCATACTTAGAATTAATCATCTCAAAGTGCCTAATTCAATTCATTCTGGAAAAATCCTGATCCTGAATTCTGCACCTATTAACAATTTAAAGTTATCTAGGGCTATTCACCTTCTTGGTTGAGCCCTAGGTACCAAATTTGGACAAAATTGATTGGACCAATTACAGCGAAAATTAGGGTTTCTACTCTAGGGTTGAGGATCACACTTGCTTAAAGAAGGATCTACTCTACAAAATTCTGTGTGTCCTAAACCTGATTGAAATTAGCTAATCAAGCAAACCCTAAAAAGCAAACTCTAACCATCACTTGAATCCTAAAATTGGTACCTAATAATCTCAAGGACAATTAGGTGAAGTTTACTCAGCATGTGCGGTCAACCAATCTTCAAATTAGGTCACCACTCACAAATTCATTCTAATGTTCAAGTGGAATCCAAAGCACCTCATCTTAACTTTAAATTGGTAGACTTAAGAGGTCAAGTTATCCGTTCTGGTCTACTTGGACCCGCAGTGACTAGGAAGGTTGGGTGGGGGAAACCCTGTAACCTGTCGGGACGCTGTACCATGTAGGGGTCCATGTGGGACTCTGTCTTCCTGGCTACCCAAGTATTTCTCAAGTGGACGACTCTTTTATCCAGAGGTATCATCCACCTCGAGCCTCTATAGCCATCCGAAGATATTTCGATGTCTTGATTGGGACCATCACACTTTCTGTCCCTCATTTGCTCCATTGGTGTATGTTTGGAAGGAGGTCCTTAAGACCACCCTTGAGGCCTCCACTAGCTTTCCACTCTCTTCGAGGCAAAGCCTTGAGTTTTTTTTTTGTGCAACTACTCGATCACATCGATATCTCTTCCAATTCTTCCACCTCTGAACCTGAATCTCCAGCTATAGCCATGGATCATAAAGAAGAATAACCTAACATTGAACCACAAGAATTCTATGACCTTCGAGATATGGTACATGCACATTCCAACCCACAATAGTGTAAATTGTGAGATCACTACAATCCCACTGCGATGGAGATCAAACACCAAATCCACATTCCAATAGGAGGACTCGAGGTGGAGCTCAAGCTTAGTATGCTTCACATGTCCCTGAAATTTCATGGCTTGAACTCCGATGATCCTTTCCAGCACATCAAAAATTTGAAACATCTAGCTCACACTTTTGGGGAAAATATGCAGAATCGAGATGGCCTACTCTTAAAAATCTTCTCCTTCTCTCTGGCTAACAAAGTCGCTTATTGGTTTCAGACGTACCCTCACTCGATCAACACATGGGAAGAACTTCAGACTACTTTCTTGCAAAAATTCTATCCCACTGGTCGGACAAATGCTATACGGCATCAAATCACACACTTCTCCCAAGGAGTAGGAGAATCTCTACAGGAGGCATAGGATTGTTTTCTGGATCTCATGAGCAAATTCCCCCACTGATGAGAACCTCATCATGAGCCATAACTAGCTCATTTTGACCCAATACAAAGGATAAAAGCTCCTACATAACTCAAGGAAAGGCTTAACTCAGAGAATTCTGAGTTTAAGGAGAAAATAAGTCATAAGGGTAAAAATGCAATTTTACCAGTATAATCTGCATACAGGGTAAATCAGGGTCCAAACATAGGTCAAAGCAACTTAATAAGAATAAAAGTGGGATGAGATGATCTAGCAAGGGCTACAGCAATTCCAAGGAACTAAATGATAATCTGTAACCCTAAAACAAACCCACTTCAATTCATGAGGTTCAAGGCAAAGAAAAAATGGAATAAACCCTCTAAAATTCATAGAAAAATAGTCTCTAGGGTTTAGAACCTTCAATTTGACCTTAGGAACCCATCTTGACCTACATTGAGAACCATACCCAATTAATAACTTAATTTGGGTTTTTGCATAAATTGACTAGTCAAACAAGGTTTAATCTAGAAATAAAATTCACCATCAGATTCCTTAGGTCCTAATTAGTCATGTATAAAAACTTAAGCCTAAGAAGAAACCTTCTTGACCAACTTTACACTTTGGTCCTCATATATTTACTTTTTGGCCCTCAACTTTTGAACCCTCGCATTTTGGCCCCTAACTCTCCTTCGTTCTTTGCGTTCAGGTCCCCCCTGCAAAACCTGCAGCACCATGCTCCGGCGACCTTGCGTGGAGCATGGCGCCGCGCAGGGTGAGGGGGAGAGCCTGGCAAGTAAACCGGGGGTGCCCTGCGTCGTCAGCCGTCGCAGGGACACCCCCCTGGTCGCTGTAACCCACCATACCGGCCTTGCGAATGCACGGACGGTATGGGTTTCCATCTCCGGCATCCTCCGACGAGGGAGACACGTCGTCTCCCTCCGCCTTCCTCCCTGATTCGGTCCCTATAAATACCCCCGTCGCTCCACCGTTCTTCCCAGCTCGGATCTGACGGAGAAAACCCCCAACTTTCCTCTCTTCTCACTCCGGCAGACGCCCACCAGCTCCGGCGGTTCTTCCTCCTCCTCCTCTTCGCTCTGCCGCAATACCAGCAACAGAGACTTCTTCCCCTGATCTTCCCGCGCCACGCCGCACCCAGCTGGCGCCTCTCCGGCCCTCTGCTCGCCGCCGCCCCTTCCCCCGGGCATCTTCTTCTCCGGCGACAGTCGATACGACTGTCGCCCGCTCCAGCCGCTCCTCCTCCTGCTAAGTAGGTAGAACTCCTCCTCTTCCTCCCCTCTTCCTTTTCCTCACTTTAAACATCTACTGTCGCCCTCGATTCCGACCCCTCACCCTGGCCTTCTCCGCCTCCGGCCATCCTCCGGCAAGCCGCTCCCATCACTCCAGCAACCCACACGGCTCGCCGACCACCGCAGAACCTCCGCCTCCTCACCCTGATCAACCCCCGCCCTTCCACTTCCCCCACATCACCCTCTGCAACTCCCCCGAACAAACCCATCTTCCGACCCACAGTCCGACCTAGGGCAGCACTTGCACGTCGCCCCACGCCTCGCCACCACCCACACGAGCTTCGCCGCACTCTGGCGAAGCTCCCGGCACCTTCTGATTAGGCTGAGAGGCCATTTTGCTGTGAACAGGTCACCCGACCTCCGCCACCATTGCCGTGCAGAAGGAGCTGCTTCCACCTGCAGCTGCAGGCGCGCCACGCCCAGATTCGACTCCCAGGCCATGCGAGGCATTTCCACAAAGCGTCAGGCTGCAGCTGAAGCGAAGCCCTCGCGCGAAGGCCTCGTGTAACGCTGCGATTACCAGCAGTTTCCTCCGCGCAGGCGCCAACTCAGGGTGGGACATTTAGTCCCACCTTGGAAAACTCTGAAGAGGCGCAGCGGTATAAAGTGAAAAAGTGCTGGAGGCTTATTGCCTCAGCACACGGGGTGAGGTCCCCTTCACCCGCCCGGTTGCCCGGTCTCGTCTGCGCTCACGCCCCGCGGACCTGGCCCGACCCGACTTAGACTGACCTGCACTCCTCGCCCACCACGCACGCCGGTGGGCCTGGACCCAGGTGCGACCCGTACCCGGCTACCCGGCAGCTCTGGGAGAGCTATCCCATGAGCGGATTCTGTGAGAGAGAGACGCGGGGGAGGGTAGAGATTGGTTTTGCCCCTCTCTGATCAAGCTGTGTAAGTGTGCAGGCACAGGTGAAGAAGAACCGTGGAAGAAGACGAAAGCTGAAGGAAGGAGGATCACCGAGCGGCACTGTAGCAGCTGCAGTTTAAGTCGTCTGATTGGAAAATCAGACGACGTCCTGAAGGCAAAGAAGGAGAAGGAAGGCGAGGCAGAGGAGAACGCAGAGAGGCCAAGACAAGAACTGAAAGAAGAAGAAAAACACGAGAAGAAGAAGGTCTGAAGAAAGGAAAAGAAGAAAGAAAGAAGAAGAAGAAGAACAGGACCGCAAGGGAGAAGAAAAAGAAAGAGACGAGTAGAAACAAGAACTGAAAGAAGAAGAAAAGCATCACTACTGCTGTAGATAAAGCAGAAGAGTCAAGCAGAAGAAGATAGGCAAAGAGAAAAGAAGAGAAGAAGAAAGAAGCCAACAAATTCTCTCTCTCTCTCTTTATTTTTTTAAAAGAAACTTGTACCCCTAGAATACAACTTGCTCCCTGAGTTCGACCTCGGGAACTCTCTTTTATTTTCCGAGTAAAAAATTTTATATATTTGAAATGATGGCAATAATTGGCTATATTACAATGCTATAATAATAAAACCCACTTATCTCTCGAAGCCAACGTTTCATTTGGCGCCGTTGCTGGGGAGCAACGGCTATTCTAGAGGTAAACATTCCTGTTTCTTTTTAATTTCTGATAATCTCCCCTCTTTTGTGCAGCTCCAGGAAATCAAGAAGACAAGCAACCGCACGACAACCACTCCGAGGACAGGTAAATTTTTCCTCTCGCTATTAACCCCTAAACTCTAAAGAGGAAGAAAAGAAAAGAACAAGCAATATAGGGCTAACTTGTCTTCCATACTTAGTAACCATAAAGAGTTGCATGTTTTCAACTCATTAGTCCTGCACACTATTAAGGGTATTTAAGGGCTAACACATTCTTGCTTGAGCCCTAATTACCCAACAAAGAACTAACTGGACCAAGTAGAGCCAACATAAGATTCAACATTAGGGTTTTAGAGACACACTACTTAAATCAAGAATGGAGAAAATCCAAAAGAAGTGTGCCTAAACCATTGATTGAAAATACCTATTCAAAAGAAAACCTAAAACAATTGGCTCTCTAAACACTTGAACCCTAAAAGACAAGACCTAAAAGCTCTCAAAGAAAACAAGAGGTAAAGTTGACCCCTTGGGTAAACCAACCTTAAATTAGGTCACTCTTTGCACTTAAAAGACTAAAGTTCAAGTGAAACCTTAAGCACCCTGATCTTAAAATTGGTAGACTTAAGAGGTCAAGATCCCCATTCTGGCCTACCTGGAACCGCAGTGACAAGAGAGGTCGGGTGGGGGAAACCCTGTAACCCGTGGGGACGCTCTACCGTGTAGAGGTCTTCGCGGGACTCTCCCTCTCTGGCTGCCCAGGTAATTCTCAGGTGGACGATCTTTCTGATCAAGGGGTCCATCTGCCCCGCACCTCTATAGTCACCCAACACATTTTTGGGTGTCTTGATTGGGTCCAGCACCTTATTAACTTACCTCTTCCAACAGTGCATGTACGGAAGGAGGTCCTTAAGACCACCCTTAAGACCTCCTTTAGAAATTCGCTCTCGTCAAGGCCAAGCCTCGACACCCGTGTTTGTGCAGCAACACCCTCACATTATTCTCTCTTATGATTCAGAACCAAGTTCTTCTTCCCCCATCTTGGCTCAGCCATTTGAGGAAGAAAATAATCTGGAACACCAGCTCCAGCGACTCAATGACCTCTTCCAAAACTTCGTGCACCCACCACAGCATCCTATGATGCGGGACCACTACAATCCTGCTGCGGTGGCCATTGAGCCTCGAGTCAGAATCCGGACTGGAGGACTTGATTCCGAATTAAAGCCCAACATGATTCATGCTATACCTAAATTCCATGGGCTTAATTCTGAAGATCCCTTCCAGCACATCAAACAGCTAAAGCATCTGGCCCACACTTTGGATCAGATGCGCAAAATCGGGATATTCTTCTCATGAAGATGTTCTCCTTTTCTCTTATGGACAAGGCCGCCCATTGGTATCAAACTCAGACCCGGCCGATCAACACTTGGGAAGAACTTCAATCCGAGTTTTTGAAAAGGTT
Source organism: Thalassia testudinum (assembly GCA_037157565.1). NCBI lineage: Eukaryota > Viridiplantae > Streptophyta > Magnoliopsida > Alismatales > Hydrocharitaceae > Thalassia > Thalassia testudinum. The sequence continues at coordinate 21,118,662 of JAZHRO010000063.1, forward strand.
TTTCCCCGTTGGTCGGACCAACGCCTTGCGCCATCAGATTACACACTTCACTCAACAATCAGGAGAACCTCTCCATGAGGCATGGGATCGTTTTCAGGATCTCATGAGAAAGTGCCCCCATCACGGAGTTCCTAAATGGGAACAAGTCCAATCTTTTTACCAGGGACTCCGTGAGGACATCCGCCTTTTCGTTAATGCAACTTGCGGAGGAAACATCATGGGTCAACATGAAGACACCGTATGGGAGATTCTCGAAAACATGTGCGAGAACTCCATCAACAATGACTCCATGGGATTATTCGACAGGACGAATACCCGCGCAACGACGAATCTTAAGGGAGAACATGAGACGCAGGGCCTGTCCGCATCAGTCGACCTGGAATTAATGGCCAGTCGATTGGACAAGGTCTCAATCATTGAAAAGAAGGTGGATGAGCTGACTCAGCACTTGCAGCGAGCCACCTACGCGCGTAACTCCTTTGCACAACCTCCTTCCACACAGGAGACTGTGCAAAACATCCTCCACCGATCTTCCCCTAGGATGGATCCATATCCATCCCCATCTGATTCTTGGATCAGAGGATCATCCGATCCTTTCTACACCAGCCGGGGGAACTCCATTCCCCCTTTCCCTTATTCTCAGGAGGTTCCTCAGACCTGCGACGACCTCAACGCCATCCAGAACGACCCATTCTCCAACACTTACAACCCTGGATGGCGAAACCATCCCAATTTTCAGTGGGCGGGAAATTCCCAAACCCAAAGACCACCTTTTCAGTCCTGCCCACATCCCTCTCGTCATTACCAGCCGCCTCAGCCTCGGCCCAACCCTACTTATCCATCAGGGCCAAATCAGGATCAAATGTCCCTAATCCTTCAGACTCTGGCTGACATTCAAAAAACGAATGCGGCTATTCAAAAACAGCACAAGGACGAACTTACAGAAGTTAAAACTCAACTGGCCCAGTTGGCAAATTCTCGCCAGCCAGGCACACTCCCTTCCCAACCTCTTCCTAACCCAAATAACGTGCCAACCCAGAAGCGCGTTATGAATCCAAATTTAGGCCATGCACAATGGATTTATCAGGCCCCTACTGCTCCATCTCCAGACGAGATGGAAGCTTCAACTTCTTATGCGGGATTTCAGCAGCAGCCACCCCTCTTACCAAACCCAAACCAAAATCAGGCCGGATTAAATTCTGTAACAACACGTAGTGGTAAAACAACTCAAGACCCGCATTATCCAAACCACTCCAAGCCTGATAACCATGACCCTAGGATAGTTATCCAAGATACCATTGTCCCAGATCCACAACCTGGACCTATCCTAGAAGAACCAACCAAGATCCCGTTTCCGGAGGCCTTGACCAAGGGAAAGAAGACCACCAAACCCGTGGCCCCTGAGGAGGACCTGGTCAAGCTCTTTGAGCAGGTCCACATAAACATCCCCTTGATGGATGCAATCCGCCACGTACCAGCTTACGCACGATTTCTAAAGAATATATGTACACCCCAGCGTAAGCCACGAACCAAGGGAGGGAGCCCAATTGTTCTGTCAGAGCAAGCCAGCTCTGTAATCCTCAGTAGACTCCCACCCAAGGCAAAAAATCCTGGTACTCCCCTGATTTCCTGCAAGATAGGTGGTACCCAATTTGATAGAGCATTGTTAGACTTGGGTGCATCCATAAACCTGATACCCACATCCTTACTTGACCATCTAGAAGAATCTGAGCTAAAACCAACCGAGGTGACATTACAATTAGCAGATCGATCTATAAAGTCACCAAAAGGGATTCTCGAGGATGTTATCGTAAGAGTGTGGGATTTCTATTTCCTAGTGGACTTTATAGTCTTAGATATGGATGCACCTGAGAACCCTAGGGATACACCAATCATTCTAGGGAGACCTTTCTTGGCTACTGCTAGAGCCAACACCAGCTGTGAGGAGGGCCAAATAGAGCTTAAGTTTGGAGATCAAACACTGAAAATTGATATATTTAAGGCCCAACAAGGAATTAATTGCGGCGTCATCGAACAAATTTGTGACATCAGGACCTTGGTTGATGAATCACACTTCCAGAATGACGCGATTATGCCTCATCAACCACAGAAGGATCTTGACCCGCAAACAGAGGAGTCGAATCCAGATATGAATAACCCAGTAACTCCCACCCTCGAACCTCACATCTATACTGAACCACCCGCTGCTGCTGATAACCCCATCCTCGAACTGAAACCCCTTCCTGCTCACTTGAAATACATCTTTTTGGGTTCTAATCAGACCCTTCCTGTGATTATCAATTCCAACCTCAGTCCTGAACAGGAATTCCGTCTAATTGTTGTCCTCCAGCAACATCGCAGAGCCATCGGGTGGACTCTCGATGATTTGACTGGAATAAGTCCCTCTTATTGTACTCATCATATCTATTCGGAAGAGGGAACACGACGTTCTCGTGAAATGCAGAGATGCTTGAACCCCAATCTGCAGGAGGTCGTGAAAAAGGAGATCATCAAGTGGTTTGATGCCGGAATCATCTACCCGATCTCCGATAGTCGTTGGGTGAGCCCAATTCAGGTCGTGCCCAAGAAGGCCGGACTCACCACTATAACAACTGAGACCGGAGAAATCATTCCTACCCGATTAGCCAACTCGTGTAGAGTCTGTATAGATTACCGCCGACTCAATTCCTCCACGAAGAAGGACCATTTCCCACTACCCTTCATTGATCAAATTCTCGAAAAACTTGCGGGAAATAGGTTCTTCTACTTTCTTGACGGGTACTCTGGTTATAACCAGGTGGCAATCCATCCTGAGGACCAAGAAAAGACCACGTTCACCTGCCCCTTCGGAACATACACTTTCCGAAGGATGCCTTTCGGTCTTTGCAATGCACCTGCTACTTTTCAGCGATGCATGCTTTCCATATTCTCAGATATGGTAGGTGATTATCTGGAAGTCTTCATGGATGACTTTTCAATTTTCGGAGCATCATTCGACGATTGCCTCCAACACTTGGTCCAGATACTCAGGCGGTGCATCGATGTGAATTTGGTTCTTTCCTGGGAAAAGATCCATTTCATGGTGCCTGAGGGAATTGTCCTGGGACACTCAATTTCTTAGAAAGGTATCCAAGTGGATCGAGCTAAGGTTAATCTGATTTCTCACCTTCCTATGCCTAGCTCGATCAGGGACATCCGTTCCTTTTTAGGGCATGTCAGTTTTTATCGACGATTTATCCCTGATTTTTCAAAGATCGTGCGCCCCCTGACCACTCTTCTCTCCAAGGATGTTCCTTTCGAAATTTCCAAGGAATGCACTCAAGCATTTGAAATCCTGCGTGACCGAGTCACCCAAGCCCCGATCCTACAGTCCCCTGATTGGTCTCAACCCTTTGAGATCATGTGCGATGCATTCGACTTCGCTGTAGGAGCGGTCTTGGGGTAGAAAATTAACGGGAAACCTGTGGTCATTTACTACGGCAGCAAAACACTAGATGAGGCTCAGCGTAACTATACGGTTACTGAGAAAGAGCTACTAGCTGTAGTATTTGCCCTAGAAAAATTCAGATCGTACCTTCTGGGTTCCCATGTCATCATATACTCGGATCACACAGCTGTGAGGCATCTCCTTGCAAAGAAGGACGCGAAACCTCGATTAATCCGATGGATCTTGCTGTTGCAAGAATTTGACCTTGAGATTCGCGACAAAGCGAGAAAGCAAAATGTGGTAGCTGATCACTTGTCCCGTCTTCCTTCTGAAATAATTGACCCTCCCGGACCCATCACTGAGCATTTTCCCGATGAGCACCTGCTGACTATTGGTACTAGCCTTCCATGGTTTGCTAATGTAGTACACTACTTGGCATCTCATCAGATCCCGTCCGATTGGCCGAAGGCCAAGAAGGACAAATTACGCTCCGATGCCAAGTATTACATTTGGGAAGACCCGTGCCTCTTCCGCATAGGTGCCGATCAGATCATCCGGAGATGTGTCCCAGAAGGGGAATTCAACAATATCCTCTCTTTCTGCCATGACCAGGCATGCGGTGGCCATTTCGCCGGGCATAAAACCGCATCAAAAGTCCTCCAGTGCGGCTTTTACTGGCCCACACTATTCAAAGACGCATACAATCACTGCAAGGCAAGCAGTCGTTGCCAGACTTTGGGCAACATGAGCCGTCGCGACATGATGCCTATGCAACCGATTCTAGTATGCGAAATCTTTGATATTTGGGGGATTGATTTTATGGGCCCCTTTCCTATTTCGGATGGTTTCGAATACATTCTGTTCGCTGTGGACTACGTGTCCAAATGGATCGAAGCCATACCGACCCGAACCTGTGATCGCAAAATCGTTCTCAAATTCATTCATCAAAACATTTTCTCAAGGTTCGGAACTCCTCGTGCAATAATCTCTGATGGGGGCACCCATTTCACAAATGCTCAGTTTAGGTCACTGATGACCAAATACGGGGTGTCTCACCGAATCTCTACTCCTTACCACCCCCAAACTAATGGTCTAGCTGAGCTGTCTAATCGGGAGATCAAGAAAATCCTGCAAGTCACTATTCGACCTGACAGGAAGGACTGGTCGTCCCGACTTCCGGAAGCATTGTGGGCCTATAGGACCGCCCACAAGACCCAATTGGGCATGTCTCCCCTTAGACTGGTGTACGGAAAGGCATGCCACCTTCCCGTAGAACTGGAGCATAAAGCCAATTGGGCAGTACGAAACTGTAATCTAGATCTTTCCAAGGCTGGGACCCAGAGAAAACTCCAAATCAGCGAGATCGATGAATTACGCCTAGACGCGTACGAGAACTCGCAAATCTACAAGGAGCGGGTTAAAGCCTTCCACGACAAACACATCTCGAGAAAGATCTTTCATCCTGGTCAAAAGGTCCTACTCTTTGATGCCCGACTAAAACTCTTCCCAGGAAAACTGAGATCCAAGTGGGTCGGACCATATTTGGTCCGACAGGTTTTTGGAAATGGAGCAATCGAAATCAGTCCACTCAGCCACGATTCTGAACCTTTCATCGTGAACGGTCAGAGACTCAAGCCGTTCATTGATGTAACTTCTACTGATTTGGCTGAAGCATCTTATATCCTCCTTTCCCCTTGAGCTTATTGCGCCCAGCCGATGGCGTAAAACTCAGCACTTAACGGGAGGCAACTCGTCATTCTCTTTGAAAACCTAAAACTTGTTCTGACACCTTTTTGCACTTGAGGTTCACCCTTGTCGACAGCCGACCCCACCTCAGATGCTTGCATCTGGGATTAGAAATCGTCCGCAAAAATTCAACCCGACCCATCCACTCATCCAAATTTCTATCATAAGGAATGAACTAAGTTAAATAAAAACCCCCTAGGTTACAATGAGGACATTGCAAATCTTAGGCATGGGGGGGGTATGAAAGTGCAAAACTTGTAAGAAAATGTTTCAAACAAAAAAATTCACATATGCCAAAAACACCATAAAAATTAAAAATTTTTTCGAAAAAGAATAAAAGGAGAAGGAAATTTTGTGAAGGAGAAGGAGAAGAGAAACAAAATGAAAAGGAGCACAAAATTATAAGAAAAGGTGATAGTCATTAGTAAGGAACTAAGGAATTAACCTAAGTTCTAGACCTCATTCAAGAAAATAACTGAAAAGTGCATAATGAGATTAGTAAGAATGCAAACCTTAGGCATTCTTGAATAGACTCTTAGTACCCATTAAGATCTAGACACTCCTCAAGAGGTTGAGGAAAATGAAAAGCTGAAGTATTAGGTCTAAGGCTTAGGGAGTATTTGGCCTCGTTAACTAATTTTTGCGTTACGGGATCAGTAACCTAAGCACCCTAACCTCACACACAGCCTGGTTCAGTAAGCGTAAAAATCAAAATCACACAGAAGCGTCGCAAAATTCTGAAAAGAACACCTAGAATAGGAGCGGCCGATCGACACAAGTTGATTTGGACGAGTTCCCAGTGCGGAGAGGTGGGAAATCCCCTCGAAGATGTGTAACAAAATATCATCTCCTCGGTGCCTGTCTCTTACGATATTTACAAATCCTACTAGGGGCATGTAAGCACTATGCTGATTCAGATTCCATGGATGGCATTATCTCGAAGTGTCAATTGCCAGGGTCTGGATTCGGCCACGGAACACCATGGATGGGATTATCTCGAAATCTCAATAGCCAGGGTTCCGGGGGTTGCCATGGGCGGTGCTATCTCGAAGCATCGATTGCCAGGAACCCTTAAGGATTGATGATGGGAGCAAGGAATCTGATACAGACCGTGTTGAAAAGCCAATCCTAGGGTAGAACTAAAAAGAAAAAGAGAGAGAAAACTCTCCAAACAGAATAACTTTCTATCTCTCTCTTACAAAACGCACTGCGAACTGAGCTAGGGCTAAAATCATTTCAAGCACGGGTGCTTTAACCACAAAGTCCAATAAACCTTAGGTTAGTTCTTGTAGGCCTTAAAAACCTTTGCTAAAGACTGAGGCTAAGGCTAGACAGATTTGGATCTTGATTGGTACTAGAGTACCTTTTAGGCCTATGGTCAGCATTCTAACCTAATCTATGCTCAAATAAAAAAGCACCTATCTAAAGCTATTAAAAACTTCATGGTCTAGAACAAGGGTTGAAACCTTAAGTTTTTGCTAAGGGACTAGCAAAAGCTAGGCATGGGGGTATGATGAGAACCTCATCATGAGCCATAACTAGCTCATTTTGACCCAATACAAAGGATAAAAGCTCCTACATAACTCAAGGAAAGGCTTAACTCAGAGAATTTTGAGTTTAAGGAGAAAACAAGTCATAAGGGGTAAAAATGCAATTTTACCAGTATAATCTGCGTACAGGGTAATTCAAGGTCCAAACATAGGTCAAAGCAACTTAATAAGAATAAAAGCGGGATGAGATGATCTAGCAAGGGCTACAGCAATTCCAAGGAACTAAATGATAATCTGTAACCCTAAAACAAACCCACTTCAATTCACGAGGTTCAAGGCAAAGCAGAAATGGAATAAACCCTCTAAAATTCATAGAAAAATAGTCTCTAGGGTTTAAAACCTTCAATTTGACCTTAGGAACCCATCTTGACCTACATTGAGAACCATACCCAATTAATAACTTAATTTGGGTTTTTGCGTAAATTGACTAGTCAAACAAGGTTTAACCTAGAAATAAAATTCACCATCAGATTCCTTAGGTTCTAATTAGTCATGTATAAAAACTTGAGCCTAAGAAGAAACCTTCTTGACCAACTTTACACTTTGGTCCTCATATATTTACTTTTTGGCCCTCAACTTTTGAACCCTCTCATTTTGGCCCCTAACACTCCTTCGTTCTTTGCGTTCAGGTCCCCCCTGCAAAACCTGCCAGCACCATGCTCCGGCGACCTTGCGCGGAGCACGCCGCCGCGTAGGGTGAGGGGGAGAGCCTGGCAAGTAAACCGGGGGTGCCCTGCGTCGTCAGCCGTCGCAGGGACACCCCCCTGGTCGCTGTAACCCACCATACCGGTCGTGCGAATGCACGGACGGTATGGGTTTCCATCTCCGGCGTCCTCCGGCGAGGGAGACACGTCGTCTCCCTCCGCCTTCCTCCCTGATTCGGTCCCTATAAATACCCCCGTCGCTCCACCGTTCTTCCCAGCTCGGATCTGACGGAGAAAACCCCCAACTTTCCTCTCTTCTCACTCCGGCAGACGCCCACCAGCTCCGGCGGTTCTTCCTCCTCCTCCTCTTCGCTCTGCCGCAATACCAGCAGCAGAGACTTCTTCCCCTGATCTTCCCGTGCCACGCCGCACCCAGCTGGCGCCTCTCCGGCCCTCTGCTCGCCGCCGCCCCTTCCCCCGGGCATCTTCTTCTCCGGCGACAGTCGATACGACTGTCGCCCGCTCCGGCCCCTCCTCCTCCTGCTAAGTAGGTAGAACTCCTCCTCTTCCTTTTCCTCACTTTAAACATCTACTGTCGCCCTCGATTCCGACCCCTCACCCTCACCTTCTCCGCCTCCGGCCATCCTCCGGCGAGCAGCTCCCATCACTCCAGCAATCCACACGACTCGCTGACCACCGCAGAACCTCCGCCTCCTCACCCTGATCAACCCCCGCCCTTCCACTTCCCCCACATCACCCTCTGCAACTCCCCCGAACAAACCCATCTTCCGGCCCACAGTCCGACCTAGGGCAGCCCTTGCACGCCGCCCCACGCCTCGCCACCACCCACACGAGCTTTGCCGCACTCTGGCGAAGCTCCCGGCACCTTCTGATTAGGCCGAGAGGCCGTTTTGCTGTGAACAGGTCACCCGATCTCCGCCGCCATTGCCGTGCAGAAGGAGCTGCTTCCGCCAGCAGCTGTAGGCACGCCACGCCCAGATTCGACTCCCAGGCCGTGTGAGGCATTTCGAAAAAGCGTCAGGCTGCAGCTGAAGCGAAGCCCTCTCGCGAAGGCCTCGCGTAACGCCGCGATTACCAGCAGTTTCCTCCGCGCAGGCGCTAACTCGGGGTGGGACATTTAGTCCCACCTCGGAAAACTCTGAAGAGGCGCAGCGGTATAAAGTGAAAAAGTGCTGGAGGCTTATTGCCTCAGCACACGGGGTGAGGTCCCCTTCACCCGCCCGGTTACCCGGTCTCGTCTGCGCTCACGCCCCGCGGACCTGGCCCGACCCGACTTAGACTGACCTGCACTCCTCGCTCACCACGCACACCGGTGGGCCTAGACCTGGGCGCGACCCGTACCCGGCTACCCGACAGCTCTGGGAGAGCTATCCCATGAGCGGATTCTGTGAGAGAGAGACGCGGGGGAGGGTAGAGATTGGCTTTGCCCCTCTCTGATCAAGCTGTGTAAGTGTGCAGGCACAGGTGAAGAAGAACCGTGGAAGAAGAAGAAAGCTGAAGGAAGGAGGATCACCGAGCGGCACTGTAGCAGCTGCAGTTTAAGTCGTCTGATTGGAAAATCTGATGACGTCCTGAAGGCAAAGAAGGAGAAGGAAGGCGAGGCAGAGGAGAACGCAGAGAGGCCAAGACAAGAACTGAAAGAAGAAGAAGAACACGAGAAGAAGAAGGTCTGAAGGAAGGAAAAGAAGAAAGAAAGAAGAAGAAGAAGAACAGGACCGCAAGGGAGAAGAAAAAGAAAGAGACGAGCAGAAACAAGAACTGAAAGAAGAAGAAAAGAATCACTATTGCTGCAGATAAAGCAGAAGAGTCAAGCAGAAGAAGATAGGCAAAGAGAAAAGAAGAGAAGAAGAAAGAAGCCAACAAATTCTCTCTCTCTCTCTTTCTTTATTTTTGTAAAAGAAACTTGTACCCCTAGAATACAACTTGCTCCCTGAGTCCGACATCGGGAACTCTCTTTTATTTTCCGAGTAAAAAATTTTATATATTTGAAATGATGGCAATAACTGGCTATACTACAATGCTATAACAATAAAACCCAGTTATCTCTCGAAGCCAACATTTCACCCACCATGGTGTCCCAAAGTGTGAACAAGTCCAATCATTTTACCATGGGCTCCATGACTACATCAAGTTATTTGTTAATGCAACCTGTGGTGGCAGCATCAGGGGTCAGCATGAAGACACTTTTTAGAGGATTCTCGATAATATGTGTGAGAACTCCCTAAACAATGACTCATTGGGTGTGTACGACCGGACGACCCCATGCGCAATGATAAACAACAAGGGTGTACATGAAACCTGAGGCCTTTCTACATCCGTTGACTTGGAGTTGGTAGCCAATTAATTGGATAAAGTCTCTATTATTGGTAAGAAAGTGGACAACATCAATCGACATCTACACAGGACCACCAGTACACCACAGAATCCATACATGCACTTGCCCTCAGGCATGGAGGCTGCACCCAACATCCACCACTCTCATGGGATGGATCCCTTTCCACCCCTATCTAATTATGGTCTTGGAAGAAACTCCGGGCTAGCCTACCATAGTTAGGGGAATTTTGAACCCTCATACTCTGATTTTCCTTGAGTTCAATAGACTTGCGAGGATCTCCATGCCATCTAAAATAATCATTTCTCAAACACCTATAACCCTGGATCGTCCCAAGTTTGTGTGGTCAGGAAATAACCCAAACCCGAGACCTCAATTTCATGCCCGAGCAAAAAACCCACAACCTTATCAAGCTGGTCAACCAAGGCCCAATCAAAATTTCCAATCCATGCCACCTAGGGAGGACCAATTGTCTCTGATTCTCGAAACCATGGTTGTCTTGCAAAAACAACACAAGGAAGAAATCACAGAGGTTCACAATCAACTGACTCAGCTGGAAAATGATCGCCAGCTTGGCACACTTCCCTCCCAACTTCTGCCAAATCCAAACATGTCGACTCAAAAGCACATTGTGAATCAAATCCAAGGTCAAACAAGCTGCACTCAGCCAAGCCCATCTACTCATACCTATGTGTTTACCTCAGCTGATCCAAATCACAACATGACCTATCCAGCTGTTCAGCAACAAAATCCAATTCGCCCTCCGCCTCCATATCATGATTGTGCAATGATCAATATTATGGGCATGAGAGAAGAATAGAAACTTGTCCCTAAAGATAGCCAATCCATTTCCCTATCCCAGATCTTATCCCACCTCTACAATACAGGATTGTCAGAAACTGATGTAATGGGATCATTGAGGAACACACAAGTCACTATTCCATTACTTGATATACTCACTCTCAATCCTACCTCACCTGAATTATCCAAAAAAGAGGTAGAAGAACCATCACAAGGGAAGGTAGTATTGTCTGAAAGTGTAAGTGCCAAAATCGAAAATCGTCTACCTCCTAAGAAACTCGATCTAAGCACCCCACTATTCCCCTACAAGATTGGTGGTACAAATTTCTAGTGGGCTGTAATGGATCTTGGCGCTTTAGTCAACCTCATCCCTACACCCTATTTGAAAAATTATGGATCAGACAGCTAAAACCTGCTAGTGTTATTTTGTAACTAGCTGACCGAACCCTGATCACATCAATTAGGGTGGTAGAGGATGTGGTAGTTAAAGTTAAGGATTTCAGCTACCTAGCTAATTTCCTAATTCTCAACATGGATATGCCACAATAGATATAGGATATGCCTGTGATTTTGGGAAGACCATTCTTGGCTACTGTAGGAGCCATAATCAATTGTGAATCAGGGCACATGATAACTACCTCAGGAGATCAACGTGCTGAGATTAATATTTTCGAGGCCACAAAATGAAAATGCTCGGTAGAACAACTAGGTTTATCTAGGACCTCATGACTACATCATTAATGGAAAACCTAGTGGCAGAATTAGAAACTTTTCACATGCTAGAGAATCCTGATTTGATCGAACATACTAACATGAGCATAGTGGAGGCTTTCACCTTTGATTTTGAGGACATACCCAGGGATTTGAAGAAATAAGGTGACATAATGGATTCAGATTCCATGAATATGGAGACATTTTGTTTTAAGGACCTCCAGGAATGGGCTTAGCAGATATTTAGAGTGACCTCCACATAGAGTACGAATCCATTACAGAATCAGAATTGGATGATCCAAGAGGCGCTCTCCAAAAATTCACTTTTGATCTGGATGAAAATTGTTGTGAAGATTCATTGGAAGACCCAATCATTGAGTCATTTCTTGAGGAGACGATCTCACATTCAGTAGAAAAGAATCAAGATGACTCACTAAGTATAAATTTGTTAGGCCATATTGCACAAGAGGAACCACAAATTTAGGGCATGCTGATCCAATTCACCTTTATTGGATTCTAGACCCATGATTATCTTATTTCAGAACTCCATAATCAATCCATTTTTCGATTGACTCCACAAAAACTCCATAACAACCATCCAGAAATGAATCAACCTAATCCATATCAAAGATCTTCTGGCATGACTCTACATCATAATTTTATACTCATCCATCACAATCGCATATTTTCCCCTATCAGTCATCATCTGTTGACATAACCTTTTGAGCTCATTGTGCTCAGCTGATGGTGTTAAACCTGGCACTTAATGGGAGGCAACCCGTCATCATTTGAAAAACCCAAAACCCTTTTGACATATCTCTTTGCTAAATTCATATTGCACTTTAGGGCTCATCCATTAGAATCGCTGACTCCACCTTTGGTGCTTGTATCAAAGCTTGAAATCGTCCTCAACAATCATCCTAACCTGTCCACCCACCCTTTGACCCTGTTCTAAATGTACAATCTAAGCTGAACTCGAACCCACCTAATTTATAATGAGGGCATTACAAATCGTTGGCATAGGGGGCATTAAAGTTCAAAATGCTGTGAAAATCAAATCACAGAAGGGTTTTATCAAAAAACAAATGGAGGTTGAGGCAAAAGAAGATACATTTGAGAGAAAATTGAAGAAAAGGAGGGAAAGAAACAAAAGGGAAAGAAAGAAAGGAGAAAAAAGATAAAGAAAAAAGTTGAGTTCCTTCAAAATAATATGGAACTTACCTTCTAGGTTGGATTGAATGATGAATTAAGACCTGGAAGGCTGAAACTTAAGGGATTAGTGGAGAATACCAACCTTAGGCCTCTTGGATATAGTTTGAGATTTAAATACTCAAGCACATGTCAAGATCTAGATTAATCCTCAAGAGTTTGAGGAAAATGCAAAGCTTATGTATTAGCTCTATGGATTAGGGATTATTCGGCCTTGTTAACTAACCTCTAGTTTGCAAGACTCGTTACTTATGCGGCCTAAATCACACATAGTCTGGTTCAGTGCACTTAATATGAAATCATGCCAAAAAGCATTTATGCTATTATGAAAATGGTCCTAAGATCTATGTTAGGAGTGGCTTGAAAACACAAGTTGATTTGGAGGAGTTCCTAGCGTGGAGAGGTAAGAAAAATTCCCTCGAAGATGCGCAATAACATATCTTCTCCTCAGTGCTTGTCTCTTATGATATCTAAATACCCTACCAGGGGCACGTAAGCACCTTGTGTTGGTTCAGATGCCATGGGCAACATTATCACGAAATGTCAATTGTCAGGGTCTAGATTTGGCTATAGGACTCCTTGGGTAGCATAATCCCGAAGTGTCAAAAGCCAGGGTTTTAAGGGTTGAAAATGGGCAATGCTATCCCGAAGCATCGATTGGTAGGGAACCTACGAGGGTTGATGGTGGGGATAAGGAATCCAATACAGGCCGTGCTTAGGGCCAATTCGAGGCTAGATCTAAGAAAAAATGGTAAAAAGAAAAAGAGAGAGAATGCTCTCCAAAAGTGAAAATCTTCTTCTATACCTCTCTCTCTTACAAAAAAATGCACTAGCAAGCTGAACTTGGGCTAACCTTATTACAAGCACAGGTGCTTTAACCGCTGGTTGCAAAAAACCTTAGGATAGTTCCTACGGGCCTTAGAAACCTTTACGGTAGACTGAGGCGAAAGCTAGTCAGGTTTGGATCTGGGCTGGTACTTAAGTACCTCTAGGTCTACTGATTAGCCCATAGTTGTTGCTATTTAAGTATTTAAGTGCCTACACATTAGGTTAATTCTAACATTTATTTAGTATAAATTAGGATGTAAATAGATTAATTCATAGTTTTAATCTAACTACATAATCCATACATTGCATTCATATCTTAAGTGCATTTAGAATTAGCTTAGAATAGCATTCATCTAATTAGATAACCAATTAGTACATTGTTTTCATTAACATAGAAATTGAGGGTCTATACATAAATAATCCTAATATTTTAACAGTATTTTCTTTATTCTTCTTCTTTCGGAATGGCTGGGTGCCGCTCCAATGCCCGGATGCTAAAGTGATGAAGCCATTCAAGGGGGAGCGGATGTGGTGGATCTGGTCGGCGGCTGATTTCAAACTTGTTCAGGCTACTACAAAAGGAGCAGGGAGGCAGCCGAGCTCAGGAGGCCTCCGCCACCGACCCACCACTGTGCAGAGAGAACCTCTCTCTTCCACTCATCACTGCCGGCCTCTATCGTGGCGGCGAGTCTCCACCACTGTGGGCGTGTGGTGTGATAGGCCACACCGCCATCCGAAGCTCGCCCGCATTACCGTGAGCACCTTAGCGTGCAACTCCCTCGCCGCCATCGTCGACCACCGTCACCAACCTACTGATTCAGCCACCCTCTCAGTAACTTAAGACATCCGGGGAATTTCCCAGACGTCTGAAGTTACCCGCTCACTTCACCGCACACGCCTGAAGTCGCCTGCAGACCCCTTCCCGCACCTGCAGAACCTTCAGCGCACCCACGTCCGTTAACCTTCAGCTCAAACGCACCTCAACTCTCCAACAGCCACGCCTCCGCTCAACAGCCTGCAGAACCTTCAGCGCACCCACGCCTGCACCCTCCACCACTCACCGGCTGCTGACCTGCGCACGCCTGCAGATCAGCCCATGCCACCTTCCCCGCGCCCATCAGCCTGCAGCACACCCGTGCCGACCATCAACCGCGCCTGCAGACCACAGCAGCCATCTCCACGCGCCTGCAGACCACCACCCACGCCAATCGCGCCAGCGCCCTCCGCAGACCCTCCACAGCGCACGCCATCCTCCAACCGCACTGCAGCACCCTCCGCCGCGCTTGCAGAACTGCCTGCAGCGCCCTCTTCCCCGCGCCTGCAGACGAACGCCTGCAACGCCAGCCGCAGCAGTGCCCACGGCAGCGGCAGCAGCCACCCCCGCAGCAGCAGCAGGCGGCGGACTTCACGCCAACAGGCTACGCAAGCTGCCGGCTGCAGCACCTCCACCGGAGCTCGTCCGGCCACCTCCGACCGCCGCACGACTCGCCGCCACCATCGATTCGAAGCCCTTGATCCAAGGGACCTCCTCTGAGCTTCCCGCGCCCGGCCATCGGCTCCTCGTCGCGCAAGACAACGGGGAAAAATTCCGCTGTTTTGCTACAGTAAAATGTTAATTAAAATTTACATTTTCTGCCATCGCCACATTTTAATCATATTCTATTGACTCTGCATTGCAGAAAATATCCTGTAGTTTCTCATAATTGCCATTTCAGCATTGTTTCTTGCTTAAACATTAATCTAAAGGCAATCTTGGCTTGGTTCTTGTCCAAATTGACTACGAACAAACATTTTTAAGTGGCGCGAATTTTAATACGTTATTGCCTCCCTGTGGATATGACCCGCTCCTCTGCGAGTGGTTATTTCTTGTTAAAAATTGATTAGTCGATTTTTCCACCACATTAAACTACAAATGACTTAAAAGCGAAAGATCGAACAGTCAAATGGCGCCATTGATGGGGAGGCAACAGATGTAATAATTTCGCATAATTTTATTTTGATTATTTGTCAATTGCATAGAGATTTGACCATTCATTATTTTCTTTTCTCTGCGAGAAAATTTGTGCAAGAATCAGCTAGTGTGAGAGGCGACCCTTGACGTCGCCAGACGAGAATTGGGCGAGCCATTTTTAAATAGAGGAGAAGGACGAGGACGTGACAGACACCATTTAGTCATTAGTTTAATTAGAATAGAATTAAGATTGTAGACTTAATTTTTCATTACAGTTAGTTTGAAACCCTTGTTCTAGGGTAAATTTTGAGGGGTTTGTTCCCCGATTTTTTTTTTTACCTGTGTTGGGTAATTTTTGGGAGCCTGTTCCCTTTTCTTTAGATTTAGGTTTATTTTTTTTTATTATTTCTTTTATTTACTTGCACATAAGTAGTTCTAAAAAAAAATATAAAAAAGAAAAAAATGAGCTGCCTGCCCTAGTACGAACCATTTAGGTCTGTATGAGCAGCTTCTAGATTTGCTTTTCTGCCTTGCATGCATTTTTGCATCGAAGATCGCTGGAGGCAAGGTACGCATTCTCTTACTCTGCATCCTATTTTTGATCATGCATTGCATTTAGGATTTAATGCGAAGACCACCTAATCTGTACTGAATAAATCTAACAAATGGTCACATTTTTTTTAGAAAATGGACTAATTAAAGGAAGGACATTTTAAAAACTAAGGATTTCATTTTCAAACTTGGCGTGCGATTCAAAGTTCAAAATCTTTTACGGTGTATGCACACTTATTTCACTTGCACCACGGCGCGCTTCTAGACACTCTAGGTTTGGAAATACTAGGACAAGAGCCCTCCTTTCAGTGGATTCTGAAGTGTTCGGAACATGAGATCAAAGGTTTTGTAAATCCAAAGAGGGGGATACCCTGTCACGGATTTTTGGGGGTAGTTGAGGAGCACCGCGAAAGCACAGCTTCAAAGGAAGGCTTAGGCCTACTTGCATCCCTCGATCTTCCGTCTTTGGATTTACTTGACCATTTGAGATTTAGGGAAGAACACCTAAGCTCCAACTGGGTCTTTTTAGGCGAGCCGTAGGTCGACAATAGGCACGTAAATTGATTGAACAAATTGTATTGTCACCTGCAATCTGACTTAAAATCAAAAGCCTAAATTGGGAAAGACCTAAAAGGTCCTTTTTGAATTGTGTCTTGCTTGGGGAATTCTGATTGAAGTGTGAGTTAGAATGGACCACATTGATTTTCATCCTTTCACATCTTGCCCACACCCTCACCCCCACTCTGCATCCTTCGATCCCAGACGCCGAGATGGTCCATTCCTTGATGGACATAATGACAATCATTGGGATCCGTTTTACTCCTATTATAGGAGTATTGGCCTAGTTAAGCCCCAAATTAGTGAGCAGAACTCAGGAGCGGGATTTGCTTTGCCCAATATCCCACATACCAAAGAAATACCCAACCCACCCTCCCTGAAAACTTATAATGGTTGGACAAACACTCCTGGGTACTATAAGCCTGAGCCTGACTTCTCTTATGATAGAAATGACCTCTCCTCTTTGAAGATGGAAATACAGAAAATGCAAAATGAAATGAGTGAATTGTTAGGAGAATCTTTGAGAGCAGGCCAACAAGAAAGAGATGAAATTAGCCACCCAATCTGCCCCATTGACGATGACGTACACCCCTCTACAATAGATGCATCTCCCGTGGGAAAGCTACACTTTAAGTTGAAGGGAAATTCTGGGGAGAATAGCTACTTTTCGAGGATCGATTTTGAAGCCTCCCCATTAGATGACACTTCCTTGAGAGATCTACACTTTAGGTGGGAGGAAAATACACATGAAAGTAGCTATGCATTGGATGAAGAAAGGTGGCAACCCGAGGAAGATGATGATAAGGTTGAGTATCCACCTGAATTATATTGGAGTCAAAAGAAGGGAATGATGGTACCATTGGAAGACCTCGACCCAGACGATAGTATTTTTGTGACATTTGATGAAGTGGGTCAAATTCAAGTTGTTAATCCTACCCTCCCTTCTGATCACGATATGGAACTCAAACCCACCCTTAGGGAACCTAACCCTAAAGAAATTGACCTATCTGAGGAGTCTGATGTAACCAATGTAAATAATTTACCTCAGATAGAGCACCCTAGGGGATCTACTGAGATATTAAATGATTCTAGACCTTGGGTACATGATGAATTGTGTGATGAGGAGGAAGACGAATTATATGAGGAACCTACATTCAAGATTTGGAGTGACACTAAGGGTGATTATGTCTTATTTGAAGAGTTAGCCCCTGAGGATGTCACAAATTTGACCAAATTAGGTTTCCTTGGCACACCCATTGATGATATTTCTCCTCATGATAAAATGATGGAAAATTTGGAAGCAATTTCTAAGATTTATGTGGATTCACATATAGAATCCGGGGAAGATTTGAGTAAAGAACAAAAACCCGGGGATGACATTGATAGGATAATCCCTAGATCTGTTGCTTCCAACCTGCCTTCATTCACTTCGAAGTCACCCTCTGATTCGCTTATATCTGAAAGCAAAATTTTGACTCCTGATGAAGAGCAGGAAGATCCACGTGATGGTGCAAGGAATGCTAGGGATGAAATTGAGGATTTAGAAAGAGTGTTTGGGATGGACACCAAGCTGATTAAACCCAACCTAGATCTTATGGCCATCCCACAACCTCATAACTTCGACACCTTAGACGATCCTTGCCTTAGAGAATTGCTCATTTTTGTTCTGACTAGGGGGCTTAACAGACCAATATTTTCTGTAATGGAGTATCGGGTATGGATTGATGATTTCTTTAGTCAGTCCATTACCCTGGGGGTTTATCTCTATACCATTCCTTCCCCATTCTTTTTGGAGGATCCTTGTCATCCTACCCCAACCCCTTTGGAGGTTATTTTAACTGTTTATCCTTTAGAACCTCTTCTCGTGACCTGGGAAGATTTCATTCCCATTTTAGTTGGGCGAGCATTTGCTATCGGGATTCATCATCAGCTCGCCAACATCCTAGGTTACCTATTTTCTAGGCCAACTTTGCTTTGCTCATTTTTAGGGCCTATTTCTGCAATTCTTGAACCTGATTTGCAGGTTCTTCGGCTATTCAGCCTAGCTTTGACCCAGGTAATATCCTTCTATTTAATGAGGACATTGCAGATTTTAGGCATGGGGGGGTGTACTTGGGGATATACATAGCATAATTGCATACATTTGTACATATAAGAAAAAAAAAAAAAAGTTTTGAGCTTAACTGGCTAAGTCCTGCATTCTTAAGCAAATCAGAACTCTAGTGTAGACTAAATTAATTCTAGGGTCAAACTTTAGAAGCTAAATAAGCTACGAGCTTTAGACCTTTAGGGTCCTTTATGGACTTAAAAACTTAAGTAGGAGTTAACTTGCGGACCATTCTTCAAGAGGTTGAGGAAGGGAAGCTAGGGTTTGAGTTAAAAGGTGGGGTAGTACCTGGAGTCTTATTCTACCTTTTGGTTTACGGGTCCTTGTAACCCAAGCATCCAAATTTTTCACACTTGGTCTGGTAGTTAACTTAATTTCTGAAAAGAGATTTGGTTCTCTTAGTTTTGACTTAAGAAAGGCTTGAAAACACATTTTGATTAGAAGAGTTCCTGCCGCAGGAGAGGTGGAGTATATACTCACCTTGAGGATGTGATGGTAACATATTACCTCCTCGGCGCTTGTCTCTTAGGATATCCATCCTACTGGGGGCATGTAAGCGCATTGCGCAGTTCAGGTACCATGGGCGGCCCTATCTCGAAGTGCCGATTGCCATAGGCCTGAATTCGCTTAAGAAATCCATGGGCGATACTATCTCGAAGTGTCGATTGCCAGGAGTTCTTGCGGTCGTTATGGGCGGTGCTATCTCGAAGCATCGAAAGCCAGGCACCCTTCGAGGTATGGTAATGGGGACAATGAATCCGACACAGACCGTGTTGATAGCTGATCTGAGGTTAGACTTAGAAGAATCAAAAAAAAAAAAAAAGTATATATATTAAAAAAAAAATATTCCTTTAACTCAAATAACTCGGACCAATGCACAAGCACGGATGCTTTAATCTCAGGGATTAATAAACTTTAGGGTAGAGTCAGAAATCAGGGAAACTTGTGCCTGCAACTCGTCTTTAGCCGACCTAGTCTGTAACTTAGCAACTACTTAGGAACCTTGGATCTAGAGCCTGAACTTAATATGCTTCTGAAGGAAGACTAAGTGAGTTGACTAGTCTACTTGGAGTGCTAGGTTTCGTTTAATTTTGCTAGGGACTAGCAAAAACTAGGCATGGGGGTATTTGATTAGCCCATAGTTGTGGGCTATTTAAGTATTTAAGTGCCTGCACATTAGGTTAATTCTAACATTTATTTAGTATAAATTAGGATGTAAATAGATTAATTCATAGTTTTAATCTAATTACATAATCCATACATTGCATTCATATCTTAAGCGCATTTAGAATTGGCTTAGAATAGCATTCATCTATTTAGATAACCAATTAGGTACATTGTTTTCATTAACATAGAAATTAAGGGTCTATACATAAATAATCCTAATATTTTAACATTACTTTCTTTATTCTTCTTCTTTCAGAACGGCTGGGTGCCGCTCCAACGCCCGGCTGCTGCAGTGATGAGGCCATTCAAGGGGGAGCGGATGTGGTGGATCTAGTCGACGGCTGATTTCAAACTTGTTCAGGCCACTACAAAAGGAGCAGGGAGGCAGCCGAGCTCAGGAGGCCTCCGCCACCGACCCACGACTGTGCAGAGAGAACCTCTCACTTCCACTCCACACTGCCGGCCTCTATCGTGGCGTCGAGTCTCCACCATCGTGGGCGTGTGGTGTGATAGGCCACACCGCCATCCGGAGCTCGCCCGCATTACCGTGAGCACCTTAGCGTGCAACTCCCTCGCCGCCATCGCCGACCACCATCACCGACCTACTGATCCAGCCACCCTCTCAGTAACTTAAGACGTCTGGGGAATTTCCCAGACGTCTGAAGTTACCCGCTCAATTCATCGCACGCGCCTGAAGTCGCCTACAGACCCCTTCTCGCACTTGCAGAACCTTCAGCGCACCCACGTCCGTTAACCTTCAGCTCAAATGCGCCTCAACTCTCCAACAGCCACGCCTCCGCTCAACAGCCTGCAGAACCTTCAACGCACCCACGCCTGCACCCTCCACCGCTCACCGGCTGCAGACCTGCGCACGCCTGCAGATCAGCCCATGCCACCTTCCCCGCGCCCATCAGCCTGCAGCACACCCGTGCCCACCATCAACCGTGCCTGCAGACCACCGCAGCCATCTCCACGCGCCTGCAGACAACCGCCCAAGCCAATCGCGCCAGCGCCCTCCGCAGACCCTCCGCAGCGCACGCCATCCTCCAACAGCGCTGCAGCACCCTCTGCCGCGCTTGTAGAACCGCCTGCAGCGCCCTCTTCCCCACGCCTGCAGACGAACGCCTGCCACGCCAGCTGCAGCAGTGCCCACGGCAGCGGCAGCAGCCACCCTCGCAGCAGTAGCAGGCAGCGGACTTCACGCCAACAGGCTACGTAAGCTGCCGGCTGCAACACCTCCGCCGGAGCTCGTCCGACCACCCCCGACCACCGCGCGACTCGCCGCCACCACCGATTCGAAGCCCTTGATCGAAGGGACCTCCTCCGAGCTTCCCACGCCCGGCCATCGGCTCCTCGTCACGCAAGACAACGGGGAAAAATTCCCCTATTTTGCTATAGTAAAACGTTAATTAAAATTTACATTTTCTGCCATTGCCACATTTTAATCATATTCTATTGACTCTGCATTGCGGAAAATATCCTGTAGTTTCTCATAATTGACATTTCAGCATTGTTTCTTGCTTAAACCTTAATCTAAAGGCAATCTTGGCTTGGTTCTTGTCCAAATTGACTACGAACAAACATTTTTAAGTGGCACGAATTTTAATACGTTATTGCCTCCCTGTGGATATGACCCACTCCTCTACGAGTGGTTATTTCTTGTTAAAAATTGAACTACAAACGACTTAAAAGCGAAAGATCGAACAATCATCTACTGTTGGTATTAAGATTTGATTCCTAGAGATGAAACTTAGTAGGGCATCCTGACGGTTACATTCGACCTAGATAACTGGTCTCATTCATAGAATTTTACTAAGGGACTACCAAAAGCTAGGCATGGGGTTATGATGGGAAAACCATCATGAGGCCTAACTAGCTTAATTTGGTCTGATAAAGTTAAAAGCTCCTATATAACCATCAGAGGGCCATATATGCATAATATTCTATTTTGAGGAGAAAAGAACACTGGGTTATTTCTGCAATTTTAACTACATTTCTTAAGTACAAAATAACCACGAGGAAATCCAGGGGTTAATTAAAGGTTAAATGGTCATTAATGTCTAATAAGAGGGTTAATGTCGACAGAAATGGGTTTTCGTGCATTTCGAGAATTAATGGACATTTGAAACCCTAAAAATAGACCTTCTTAATTAACTAAGGTTCTAGTCAGAATAAAATTCACCTAAACCTTCTAAAAATCATAGAAAAGTATTCTATATGGTTTTGTACCTTTGATTTGACTATTGGAACCCAAATTGACCAAAAATAGAGTCTCAGACAGTAAGTTGCCATAATTTGTCTTTCTTCATAAATTACCTAGTCAAACTTGGTCAAAACCAAAATTACACTTCATTGTCAGATTCCTTGAGTCCAAATTAGGTTTGTACCAAAATTTGGGCTCAATTAGTGGTTATTTCAACCTAGTTTGCATTTTGGCCCATTCGAACTTTTTCTTTGTCACGTACACCACTAACTTTTGAAAATCCTTACAAAGACCCCATTAACATCATTATTTTCTTCACATTTGGGTCCCTAAAGGCATGGCAGGTGTGAACCCATCAGATCCGAGCTTCAATCTCTGATTCCATCTTGATTGATCGACCAATCCATTCCAAATTTGGAAGCTCTGGTCCGAGGAGTTCCCTAATTGATTAAACCTACTCCTAAGCTCCAATTCCTGATCAACTAAACCTATTCCTAAGGTCTTAGATGAGAAATTAACCTACATGGATGGATTCTAGATGAAAATTGATGAACTGGTTCTAGAGAAGTAAAACAGGGTTTCAAGAACCCATCATCGCAGTTCGCAAAACACGTTATCAAATACAATTTTTAATCGAAACTCCAAGGGAGTCCTTGGTCAAACAAAGGGAGATGATGTTTACTTTCGTCGAAATTTGTG
Organism: Thalassia testudinum; assembly: GCA_037157565.1. NCBI lineage: Eukaryota > Viridiplantae > Streptophyta > Magnoliopsida > Alismatales > Hydrocharitaceae > Thalassia > Thalassia testudinum. The sequence goes on from JAZHRO010000063.1 coordinate 21,141,168, forward strand.
CTTCATATTGTTTCCTTTTATTGTTTTAGGATTTTGTTATTTTTTTGCTTCTATTTTTGCAATAAAGAGGCAAGCAGAATAATTTCACAAAGTGGAGAACACAAATGGATATGTCACAATGTCATTCACACATCAATGACAATATGCAAAAATAAAAGAGATAAGAATGAGAGGAAATCTCCCAAATCAGCTATTTGGCAAGACGACGGTGCTTGGCGGCAGCTTGGATGAAGGGGGTGAGGTGCTGGATGACGGAAGTGAGATGAAGGAGGATGCCAGGTAGAGGAATGCTTCACGAAGGCTTCAAAATGGGGATGAGGAGATGGAGGTGATCTTCCACCGAAATGGAGGTCAGAGATGGCTCCATGGTTTCCTATGAAGGTTGTGAGATGGAGGATGAATATTTGGTGGCGTATAGGAGCATTACAATAATAGGAGGCCTTTGAAGCTTGAGAATGTGCTCTACGGGAGCTTTGGTAGGCTACTAGAGCTTAGGAGTAGGTTGGAGTAGAGTAGGTAGAGATGAAGATCAAAGGGACATGTAGGGATCCGTTTATAGTGGAGAGAAGAGGAGGAAATCCATCCAAGGGCTATAGTGGGCACCTGCTGATCCTGCCTCCATAGCACTAAAGGCGTCCCACGCAGATCACCAGCCACCACTGGATTATGATTGTACCACTAGATAAAGATCCCACTTGCGTTAGTTTTCTCAAATCTTGTACATCGCGGGATTGCTTGGCGGAAGAAGAGGGCAGCCATTGGATCTTAGATGGAGCATCATCACCGCGCCGCTCTAGCTCACCTGTGACCTTCATCAAGGCTGTTTGCGAAAAAGATGGGGGGGTGTGGGGTCTTGAACTCGCAACCTCCACTCTATTAGAAGCTCCTTTACCACCACACTATGCTCTTCACTTTGTCCAAAAAATGAATTTCTTGCACCCTCTGGGAAGGTGGCATGGCCTCTTCATGGCCATTGGATCTTGATCCAACAGCCCCAACCTGATAGGCGTGAAAGAGAGAGAGAGAGGTAGTGGTGACCGTTGGGCAACCTAGATGGTGCCACATGGCATGATATGAGCCATCCATCATTTTTTGCTTGTAGTAGATGCCACGGTTCTCTGATCAAGATGATTCTTGCGTTGCTGGACTGTAATCGTCACTTCAGATCCATCCGTACTATCGGATTTTTCATCCGAAGCTTGTAAGGATGTCGCATTGCCTTCTGGCCATTGATCTTCCTCAGACCACATATGGTGATACAGGATTTCAATCAAGATAATCTCAGAGGCATTAGACTCCGATGTTCATCCTGATTAGATCTATACAGTTGGATCATCAATTTGAGGTTACGAAATAACTCTCCTTCCCTCTTGGCCATAAAATTGATGCAATTATCTTAAAATATACACAACTACTCTAGATGCAGAATGACGCATGCTATGCATTATTTATAGCATGAAATGCATATCTAAGCCTAGGAATATGCATGAATAGGCATTTTATCCTCAATAATTGTGTCCACATCATACACCTATGGCTATCTTTTAGTAGTCCCTAGAAAAAATTAAACAACATTCTATGTATAAAAATAGAATTAGGACTCAATCGCTCAGACCTAACTCGTTTGTTAATAGTAGAAATTTTAAACTACGGGCCTAAACTATGAAGACCTGATGTGCCCAGGTGCCTGCCAAAATGCAGACCGCCCAAGTCCTCAACTTATTTGAAAAGGGAAGATACATTTTTTTGCTTTTTCATCTTTTCAAATTTTTTTTTGGACTTTTGTTTTTTAGAGTTTCTAGATAACTTTTTAGAGCTACCTGACCCACCCAAGACTCGAAAAGGACTCTGAGTGCTAAGGATCTTGTGAAGGGGTGATAGAGTCACTAAACAACCGTTAAAATGGATTTCACATTTCCACAACCCTAAGCAACCTAAAAAAAATTCTACTTAAAGGTTTATCTTTCCAATCAGTAGCCTTCTCCCTACTTTTTTTATCTTTTATTGGGCCAACATAGGGGTGAACCCAGTGTATATCTCCTGATTTATTTTACTTCCCCACTTTTTCCCAAAGTGTTTTGGGAATTATTTGTGCATTTTTGTGAGCTGGTCTTTGGACAACTGACTAATGGGTTGTTACCCATGATAACTTGCCTTCCATACTCGTGCGGTGATGTGTGGATTTATTTATTTATTTATTTTATTCTTTTTCTACCTTTTTCTTTTTTTCTTTTTTTTTTGAGTATCATTTTTTTTCTTTTTCTAAGTAGGTGGCTTCCCTCATCTATGATTTACCAAACGGTAGTAGAATGAGTACAGTCATGTAGCTAGGCTCTGGACAATCGACCAATGGGCTATTACCCACAACAACTTGCCTACCATGCTACCCTAGAAAGTTTATTAGCTACCTAATTTCCGAGAAAATCATCGAAAAGTGAGTTAGTGCAATTAGTGTGTAGATGTTTAGGTTTAAAGTCCCCTCAAATCAGAAGGCAGGTTGATCAGTCGTGAAGTTATGATCCCAGTTTATTTACCAAATTAAAATAAAATTGACTTGGTGAGGACTCAAGACTAAGTCCACATTCTAATGGACACCTGGGTTGATTAAGTTCGAAGACCTGAAGAGTCAGAGTATTCTGGTCCCAAAGTATCAATTCCTACAGTTTGCAACTCCTAATGCCTATGTTCTCTTCTAGAAATTCTATTATTTTTTTAATGAAAATAAAAATAAAATAATTTCCATGGAGTTAACAAAATGATTTCAGGAATTAATTATCCACCCCCCCATGCCTAAATGATGCAATGCCCTCATTGTAGAAATAAAGACATGAAACAGGAGGAATAATAGAATATCACCTAAATTTTGGTGACAATTCTGTCAACTCCGTAGAGAGAAGAGAGTATATGCGCGTGCTAAGTTTATTGCCTTCAACTAGGCATAATTTACAAACAAAGCGAAGATTAAGAATTTGCAAGTACAGGTCAGAATCAGGATTAAAAGATTAGTCCTTAAGCCCATTAGTAGAAGATGTTCACAGATGTGGACCAAGTTATGATGCAGACCCATGCCCCAGGGTTGAGTGGTTGTTAGGTTCTGGATGAAAATCACCCAGAACCTAAGATTTTTGTACTTGCGGGGCTAGGCTTGCAGTTTGGTGGTGTGCAACCCAAGACTAAAGTGTCAGATAATGGGTAAGTCTAAATCATTATGCCTGCTTGTCCATGTGGAATTTGGCTCAAAAATATAATCAATTATGCTATGCTTGGGTTGCACATCAAAGTCATCATAAGGGTCCTTGTAGAAAGTTGGTAGTTTCAGGTCAACAGGAACCCTTAGATACAAAATCCTACTTCCTTGATGTTAACTTCCCAGATCCTCATTTCCAAGTTCCTATCCTCCAACATCAAGTGCTTGGGCTCCAGGACGTCTAGCATATCATTCACTCCATATGATTTATCCAAGTCAAGAAATTATGGCAAGAATTGACTTGGGCACAATGATCTCAAAAGTATGATCATTTAGCTTTATTGTGTGGTTGAAGATTAGGGCTACCGATTATATTAGGATCAAAATCCTCCATGTTAGCCCTAATCAGATCACCATCTTCAATAATCGGGCTATCATATGGTTCGTCATACTCCTCAAGGCTGTTTGTCTCACTAAAATCATTTTCCTTAACTTCAAGTGAGACGTCACTCAAAGGTTCCTTACCATCAGAATTAAAGAATTCTTGATCCTCATTTATATATCTCTCAAAATCGTATGTCATTCCGTGGTTCACGATGACATATTTTTAGTCGTTCCCTTACTAGGGGATCTCAGGTTATGCAATCGATTCATCCTTGATCGGTAGCTCTAGACCAACCTGGTCATCTCCAGTCTCAGAAATGTATCCCCCCCGTCAGTTGGTATTCGTGACGTGTCGGAGATGTGGTACAAGTTGGGCCTTGCCCCTTCTTATTCTCGACAGCAAACAGGTGGGCTCTGAACTACCATTCCTCTGGGAGGGAGGTCAAAAGTCTTTCTTTCTTTTCCGGCTGCTATGTGGGCATGTAGAATCCATCCGTTGCATATATCTCTTCTGGGCCAATACTGTGCACACGATAAAAGGGTATCTCAAGATGAGACGGTGGGAGGCGGAGGTATAAAAGGGGGTCCTAAACAAGCATTGATGGTTGAGGCCCAAGTGAATCGGGAGTGTCTATGGCATTGCCTTAGGTGTATGGGTTTCGGCGATACTCAATCAGATTTTCCCATTCGATGAGCACTATTAATATCTATTCTTTCTTGTCCTGTCAAACATTGGCCCTCATGAAGGTTCATCTTGAGAATCATCACAAGACTAGATTAGGGCAACCACAAATTTCATCCTAAATCTCAATAATTTCCCAAGTAGAAACTCACCTGGGCCCTTCTCTCTAACATCTTGGAGCAAATCCAATAAAGAACTATTAAGTTCATCAATCATTTTAATCATAGGCTCCAATGCTTTAGTGCATGGTGTTGGCTAAGCTTCTAAAGATTGTATGGTGTTCCTCAAGTTAGCCAACACCCTATCATGGAGCTGGCTTACCTGAACCAAATGGTTCCATTCAAGGTTAGGTGTGTTTGGGTTCAATCTATGGGAGTCAAGATATTGAGGTTCTTGGGTCCCTCCCAGATAGTAGGTCATTCTAGGTTGTTCAAAGAATGGTGGTGACCTATATTCAGCATATTCCTGGGGGGTAGGTGCTATAGTCAACATATCCATCTTGATTGTAGATTCGATTAGCTTGACCATCAAAGGGTGTAGATCTATAATCATTGGAGCTCTTGGAAGGAAAGTAATCATAGTTTTGTTGTGCCGGGTTAGACCCTGGACACTAAGGTCCAGATTCATATCCCCAATCGAAGTTATCTCGGCTAGGAGATGGGTAATCATAAGTCAAGTCAGGATAGTAATCATCTTAAGGATACGTGTTGGTAAGATGGTCGGATTGGAAACGTGTGAAAGATGTGGAAGGATAGATTATGGAGTAGGAGGGAAATCAGAAGAGAAAAGGTGGCCTACAGTACAATCAACCAAACCAATCCTTCTGGTCGTACGTGTTTTGCGTGTTTAGAAATCAAGGTTACAAGTAACCTGTCATCGTAGTTGCAAAACATGTCGATCAAATAAAATTTATACTGAAACTCTAATGGAGTCCCGGGTCAAACACAGGGAGGCGACATTTACTTTACTAGAAAATCGCACTTCATTTTTATTCGTTCTTGGTCGTTTTATTTTTTTAATTTTTTTGGTATTTTTAGGAAGCAAGAGATTAGATCGACAAATGCTTATCTGCTAATCTACTTGTAAATATAAAAGTGAGAGAGAGGAAGAGAGAGAAACAATCATCTATTCATCAAGAATTATTTGTTACACTACGAAAGCAGGAAAAATCTACACTATGAAAGCATAAAAAGATAGAATGAGGTGAGAGAAACCCCCTCGACAGTTGCTCGGAGGACTACTCGCTCTGACATCAATTGGAGGAAGGTAGTGAGGAGCGAGACGAAGGAGGATGGTGTCAGAGGACATAGGATGGGGTAGGACGACATCGCGGCGAGGATCTTCTTCCCAAAGGGCAGTGAGAGGATGACCACGGGATGCTCCACAAAGGGGGGTGAGAGGACAGAAAACTATTTGGTTTTACTCTAGAGGAGCATCCTGGGCTTGGGACAAGATCTGTCTAGAGCCTTGGAGGTGGTGAGAGGAAGAAAGGAAGAGATGGTTTGGAATGGTGGTGGGTAGGTCCTTTTATAGTGGAGGAAGAACAAATTCGCTTCTGGGTCATTAGTAACATCCATTAACGTCGCTGCAGCTGTCACTGAAGATTCGTACTTCAAATCCACTTGCTGGCGTGCGCTGACCATTAGTGACAGCTGCAAGCATCACTAAAGGTGCAACATTGAAGATCTGCGCTCGCCCTACTGGCACCCACCCCGCTGACATGCTCCGCTTGCACGCATCATGCACCTTGTGCGTGCGCGTAGGGCATATGTGGTGCTCCTGCTGCGAGTGGTGCACTGCGCACGGCTGTGGCTGTGCACGTGCACTGCTATTGCTGGCTAACATTGGGCGACCAAGATGGTGCCACGTGGCACCACCTGGGCCGCCCATTCTTCTTTCTTTTGTGGAAGGTTCCACGGTGCTCCGATCGGGATGATTCCTACGTTGTCGGACTGCGATTGTCGCTCCGGATCCATCTGTATGGTCGGATTTTCCATCCAAAACCAATATGGATGTCGCATTAACCCCTGGCCGTTGATCTTCCTCGAGCTTCATTTGATGCTACAGGACTCCGATCTGTATGATTTCAGAGGCGTTAGACTCCGATCGTCATATTAATTAGATTCGTATGGTCTGATCATTCATCCGAGGCCCTGAAATAAATCCTCTCCTCTCCTAACTATAAAAAGAACCTAATTAACCCAAAATATATACAACTACTCTAAATGCACAATGATGCATGTTATGCAATATTTATAACATGAAATGCAAATGTATGCCTAGGGACATGCATGAATAGGTGTTTTAACCCAGATAGATGTGTCTATATCACACCCCCATGGGTATCTTTTGCTAGTCCCTAGCAAAATTAAACTACATGCTATGTATAAAATCAAAATAAGGATTAGATCGCTTAGGCCTAAGTCTTTTACTAACAATAGAAAATTTCAACTAAGGTTCTAAACTATGAAGACTAAATAGTACCCAGGTGTCTGCCAGAATGCAGACCGCCCAAGTCCTCGCCTTATTTGAAAAGGGAAGATACATTTTTTTATTTTTCTTCTTTTCTCATTTTTTTGTAGTTTTGGAGTTTGAGAGTTCCAGGATAACTTTTTACGGTTACCTGACCCACACAAGACTCGAAAAGGACTTTAAGTACTAAGCATCTTTGTGAAAAAGTGATAGACTCATAAAATGGCCGTTAAGATGGACTTCAGGTTTCTACGACCCTAGGTGACCTTACCTAAAGGTTTATCGTTACGATCGGTAGCTTTCTCCCTACTTTTATTTATGAGGTCAACACAAGGGCGAACCCAGAGTATTTCTCTCCGATTTATTCTACTTCCCCGCTTCTTCCCTACATGTTTTGGGAATTATTATGCATTTTTATCAGTTGGGCTTTGGACAACTAGCTAATGGGCTGTTACCCATGACCACTTGCTAGCCATACTCATGTGATGAAGTGTGGCTTTATTATTTTCTTTTTTTGTTTTCTCGTTTTTCTATTTTTTTCTTTTCGGGTATTTCTTTTTTTTTTCTTTTTTTTCTAAGTAGGTGGCTTCCCTGATCTAAAATTTACCTAAAGGCAGTACAACGAAAATGGTCTTGTGGCTGGGCTCTGGACAATCGGCCGATGAGCTGTTACCACCGATAACTTGCCAGTCATACCACCCAAGTTGGTCCATTAGCCACCCAATTTCCGTAAAAACCACCAAAAAGTGAGTCAGTGCAAGTAGTGTGTAGATGCTTAGCCTTAAAATCTCCCCAAATCAGAGGGCGGGTTGATAAGTCGTATGCTTATCATCCCAATTTATTTACCAACATAAAATGAATTTTAGTTGGCAAAGAGTCGAGACTAAGTCCACATTCAAGTGGACACCTGGGCTAATTAAGCCCGAAGACCTAAAGAGTCTAAGTGTTTAGGTCCTATCGTATCATTTCCTAAAGTTAACAACTTCCAAATGTCTAAGTTCACTTTCCTAATTTCTTTCTTTCTTTTTTTTTATTTTCATTTTTTTTAATTTTATAAGAAACTAAAAGAAATTCTTCGAAGTTCACATAATGAGTTCAGGAATTGATTATCCACCCCCCCATGCCTAAATTATCCAATGTCCTCATTGTAAAAATAAAGACATGAAACGGGCAGAGTAAACAAAACATCATCTGACTGTCGTGAAAATCCGGTCGGCTCTGCAGAGAGAAGGGTGTATGCCCATGTGCTAGGTTTAATGCCTTCAGCTAGGCATAGCATACATACAAAGAAGAGATTGAGAATTCACAAGTGCGGTTCAAAATCAAAATCAAAATATTGATCCTAAAACCCGCCAGCAGAAGATGTTCATAGACGTGGACAAGATTATGGTGCAGACCCATGCCCCAGGGTAGAGTGGTTCTCAGGTCCTCGATGAAAGTCACCCAAAATCGAAGGTTGTTGTGTTTGTGGGGTCGGGCCTACAATTTAGTGGTGTGCAACCCAAGACCAAAGTGTCGGACAACGGGTAAAGATGGTTCAATAGGTGTGGTTGTCCACTTAACATCTAGCTCAGAAAGATAATCTATTATTTCGAGCTTGGGTTGCACGTAGAAGATATCGTAAGGGTCATGGTAGAGAGTAGGTGGTTTTAAGTCAATAGGTACCCTTAGATCCAAAATCAAACTTCTCACAGAATTAGCCTCCCAAATCTTTGTTTCAACAATTCTTCCCTCGAACATCAAGGGCTCAGCCTTCGGGACCTCTAGCATATTATTCACCCAAGTCCAGAAATCATGGCTGAATCAAGATTAACTTGGCCACAAAGATCTCAGAAGTCAGCTCTTCGAGATGCAGATCTGGACTGGGGTCACTGATTGAATCATCAAGATTCAGATCCTCCAAGTTAACCCCAATCAAATCCAAATCTTTAATAATTGGCCTATCAACTGGTTTGTCAGATTCCTCAAGCCCATTTATCTCACTAAAATCCTCTTCCTTAAGTTCAAGTGAGACTTCACCAAAAGATTCTTCACCCTCAGAATCAAAGAATCCATGATCCTCATCTATATGTCTCAAAATCATATGTCATTTCATGGTCTGTGGAGACATATTTTTCCTCGCTCCCTGGCTCGCGGATCTCGGGTTAATCAATCGGTTCATCCTCAAGTGGTTGCTCTAGCCCATCCTGGTCATCCCTAGTCTCAGAAAATGTATCCCCCCCAGCAGGCGCCTGAGCAGGTTCAAACATTGGCTCTCATGAAGGGGGTTCATCTTGAGAATCATCCCAAGATTTGACTAGTGCAACCACAAATTTCATTCTCAACCTCGACAATTTCCCAAGAAGGAACTCACCCAAGTGCCTATCTCTAAGACTTTGGAGCAAATCCAATAAAGAACTATTAAGTTCATCAATCCTTTTGATCATAGGCTCCACTACTTCAGTGCATGGTGTTGGCTGAGCTTCCGAAGATCGTATAGTGTTCCTCAAATTGGCCAACACCCTATCCTGGATCTGGTTCACCTGAACCGACTGGTTCAGTTCAGGTTTGGGTGGGTTCATGTTAAATCTAGGGGAGTCAAGATGTCGAGGTTCTCGGGTCCCTCCGTGAAAGTAGGTCATTCTAGGTTGTTCAAAGGATGGTGGCAACCTATATTCAGTGGAATACTGAGGAGGGTAGGTGTTATAATCATGATATCCTTCCTGATTGTAGATCGGGTTGGTTTGGTCATCAAAGGATGGAGATCCATAATTATTATAGCTCTGGGAAGGATAATAATCATAGTCTTGTCGTCCAGGGTTAGGCCTTGGACACTGAGGTCCAGATTCATATCCCCAATCAAACTCATCCAAGCTAGTCGATGGGTAATTACAAGTCAAGTCGGGATAGTAATCATCTTGGGGATAAGTGGTGGTCGGAGGATAGGATGTGAAATGTGTGTAGGATCTGGAAGTGTACATGGTGAAGTAAGGAGTGAAATCAGAAGAGAAAGGAGCCCTGCAATACAAAAATACAAGCCTGTCCTTAGTTTGGGTAGCCTAAAGGTCTACAGACTCTCAGAATCCATCCTAAGATTATAAACGATTTACTCTACTTATGTCCAGGCAATCCAACCTGTTAGAATGAGGGACTGGGGAGAAGGTTCTTCCTTTGTCTTGTGCCTCCGATTCCTAGTACACCCCCCAGCCGTGGTCATTTGACGCTACTCCCCGAGCTAGACATCAGATTGACTAGTATAAGCAGGGTAATCATGAACAATCTCAATTTGGATCCCGATGAGCGAATTAGTCCTTAGGGCCAACGTCTAATCAATTTTAGTTAGGCTTGGGACAATGGTGCTTCAGGAATGATATGGGCCTTTTAGATGGGTTGTGCCCTTAACGATCAGTTAAAATGTGTGTGCGTGCACAACCAGGGTTCTCAAACAAGGTTATTTGATGATGTGTCTTTTAGGGTTCAACCTTGTTTAGTAGCTTTTAGGGTTTAATTCTTAGGTTGGTTCAATCAAGGATTAGTAGAACACTCCACGTTTTGAAAGCACGGGTGATGATATGTTCCTTTAAAAATAAAAAATAATGTGGAGTGCCTGGTTCAGCCGTAAGAATCAACCCTAAGTGGCAAGCTACTTGATGAATTAGTTTTAGATTGAGTGGTGTAGCTCAAACAGCTCAAACAATTGGCCTATTGCACCACTTACTTTGGGCACACAAGAATTTTTAACCTATTCAGATTTCTACTCACTTATGTGTATTTAGTTGAAGTGTACCGGGTCCACAGGTCAGATCCCGGTTAAGTGGTAGAATCAAAGTGATTGTGCGCCTTGGGATAAGAAGTTATGGGTGTTAAGTGTGTAGATTTCAAAAAATCCCACAATCAGATAACACTTTTTTTATTTATGTGCATGGCGAGGTGAGTGGAAGTGGCAAACAAATAGCCAAATCTATCCTAGGGTTCATAAAAAGCACCTAAGTTGATTTGGGTTTGAGTTATTCGATTATGGAATGAAAACTAAGGTGGGGGTAGTGTGGGGGACACTTACAAAACACTCTACCCGCACTTTACTCTGGTCTACTGAGCTTGGATCTGCATGTTAGGGTACCTGCAAGATAGTAGATCAAAGACAAGTAGGGTTAATGCTATGTAAATGCAAAGAACCGCAATAAACAATAAATTAAATTCCGTTGCCTCCCCGGCAACGGCGCCAAAATGGTCGTACGTGTTTCGCGTGTTTAGAAATCTAGGTTACAAGTAACCTGTCGTTGTAGTTGTAAAACACGTCGGTCAAATAAAATTTATACCAAAACTATAAGGGAGTCCCGAGTCGAACACAGGGAGGCGACGTTTACTTTACTTGAAAATCGTGCTTTCTTTTTATTTGTTCTTGGTCATTTTTATCTTTTCAAAAATTTTTGGTATTTTTTGGAAGCAAGAGATCAGATCGACAAATGCTTATTTAGCTAATCTACTTGCAAATATAAAAGAGAGACAGAGAAAGAGAGAGAAACAGTCATCTATTCATCATGAATTGTTGTTACACTATGAAAGTAGGAAAAATATACACTTTGAAAGCATAAATGGAAAGAATGATGTGAGAGAAATCCCCCTCGATGGTTGCTCGGAGGATGACCCGCTCTGATGTCGCCTGGAGGAAGGTGGTGAGGAGCGAGACGAAGGAGGATGGAGCCGGAGGACAGAGGATGGGGTAGGACGACATCACGACAAGGATCTTCTTCCTAAATGGCGGTGAGAGGACGGCCACGGGATGCTCCATGAAGGGGGGTGAGAGGACGGAAAACTATTTCGTTTTACCCTAGAGGAGCATCCCATGCTTGGGGCAAGCTCTCTCTAGAGCCTTAAAGGTGGTGAGAGGAAGAAAGGAAGAGATGGTTTGGAATGGTGGTGCATAGGTCCTTTTATAGTGGAGGAGGAATAACAAATTTGCTTCTGGGTCATTACTGACATCTATAAACGTCGCTACAGCTATCGCTGAACATCCGCCCTTCAAATCCACTTGCTGGCATGCACTGACCATTAGTGATAGCTGCAAGCGTCAATAAAGGTTCATCGCTGAAGATCCGCGCCTGCTCCGCTGGCACCCACCCCGCTGGCATGCTCCACTTTCGCGCATCAAGTGCCTTGTGTGCGGCTGCGGCTGTGCACGTGCACTACTCTTGCTAGCCGACGTTGGGAGACCTGGATGGCACCACGTGGCGCCACCTGGGCTGCCCAATCTTCTTTCTTTTGTAGAGGGTGCCACGGTGCTCCAATCTGGATGATTCCCACATTGTCGGACTGCGATCATCGCTCCGGATCCATCCATATGGTCAGATATTCCATCCGAAACCTGTATGGATGTCGCATTGCCCCCTGGCCATTGATCTTCCTCGAGCTTCATGTGATGCTACGGGACTCTGATCTGGATGATTTCAGAGGCGTTAGACTCCGATCATCACATTAATTAGAATGGTATGGTTTGATCGTCCATCCGAGGCCCTGAAATAAATCCTCTCCTCTCCTGACCGTAAAAAGAACCTAATTAACCCAAAATATATACAACTACTCTAAATGAACAATGATGCATGTTATGCAATATTTATTACATGAAATGCAGATCTAAGCATAGGAACATGCATGAATATGCATTTTAACCTAGATAGATGTGTCTATATCAGTCCTATCCTAAGATTTTAAACTATTTAGTCTACTGTTATCTGGTTAATCCAACCAGTAAGAGGGAGGGGCTAGGGAGAAGGTTCTTCCTTTTGCTTGTTCCTCCAGTTCCTTTGATACCCCCCAACCACGGTCTTTTGATGCTACTCCCCTAGCTAGACATTAGATGGACTAGTAGAAGCAGATTAATCGAAAACAATCTCAATCTGAGCCCCGAAGAGCAAATCAATCCTTATGGCCAACATCTACATAGTTTTAATTAGGATTAGGATGATTATGCTCTTGGAATGTGATGGACCCTTTAGATGGGCTGTTCCCTTAATGATAAATTCGTGAGTGTGTATGTGCACAACCAAGGTTTGCAAACAACTTTATTCTAAGATGTGTCTTTTAGGGTTTAACCTTGTTTAGTGGCTCTTAGGATTTAATCTTTAGGTTCTCTCAATGAGGTTTAGTAGAACACCCCAAGTTTTGAAAGCACTGGTGATGATATATTCCTTTAGAAATCAAAAATAATGTGGAGTGCCTGGTTCAGCCCTAAAATTCAACCCTAAGTGGCATGCTACTTGATGGACTTGATGAATCACTTTTAATTTCAGTTGTGCAGCCCAAACAGTTCAAGTAATTGGCTTGTTGCACCACCTGTTAAGGCACACAAGAATGTTTGACCTATGCAAATTTCTACTCACTTATGTGTGTGTTACATTGAAGTGTACCAGGTCCACAGATCAAATCCTGAGTTAGGTGGTAGAATCAATGTGATTGTGCGCCTTAGGATTATAAATTGTAGGTGTTAAGTGTGTCTTTTAAGTTAATCCCACAACAAGAGAAGATTTTTTTTTTGCATTTTTAATTTATGCAGAAGGGTGAGGTGAAGTGAAGTGACAATCAAACAATCAGATCTATCCTAGGGTTTATAAAAACACCTAGGTTGATTTGAGTTTGAGTTATTAGTATAGAGAAATGGAAACTACGATGTGGGTGGTGGGGTAAACTTACAGAACCTTCTAATCGCACTTTACTCCAATCTATCAGCTTTGGCTCACCTTGGAAGGTTACCTGTAATCATGGAAGGAAAGGAGCAAAGTGAGCTAAAAAGTAAGGTCAGGTAGAAAAACTCGAGAAAAACCAAAGAGTGTTGCCTCCCTAGCAACGATACCAAAATGATGAATGGGTATTGGAGATGTAAAATCAGGATTTCGAGAGCACGTCGTCCTAGTTCACAAAACACATTATGAAATACAATTTTTAACTGAAAATCCAAGCGAGTCTCGGGTCCAACACAAGGGGATGACATTTACTTTCATTGAAATCTACGCTTCGTATTGTTTCTTTTTGTTGTTTTAGGATTTTGTTATTTTTTTTATTTTGTTTTTGCAAGAAAGAGGCAAGCAGAAAAATTTCACAAAGTGGATAACACAAATGGATGTCACAATGTCACTCACACATCAATTACAATATGCGAAAATAAAAGAGATAGGGGTGATAAGAAATCTCCCAAATCGGTTGTTTGGTGAGACGATGGCACTTGGCGGCAACTTGGACGAAGGGGTTGTGGTGCTGGATGACGAAGGTGAGATGCAGGAGGACGCTGGGTAGAGGAATGCTTCACCAAGGCCTTGGAATGGCAATGAGGAGATGGAGGTGATCTTCTACAAGAATGGTGGTTGGAGGATAGCTCCAAGGTTTCCTATGATGGTGGTGAGATGGAGGACAAATATTTGGTGGGGTATAGGAGCATTATACTAATAGTAGGCCTTTGGAGCTTGAGAATGAGCTCTAAGGGAGCTTTAATAGGCTACTAGAGCTTAAGAGTATGTGGGAGTAGAGTTGGTAGTGATGAAGAAGAAGGGTAGGTGTAGGGCTCCTTTTATAGTCGAAAAGAGGAAATCCATCCAAGGGCTATAGCGACATCAGATGGGTCACTGAAGATCTGTGTCAATGCCCCAAATGTCGTTAAAGCTTGCTGGTGCTCCTGCTCTATCCCTGCAGGTATCTGCTGGAGAAGGCATGGTCGTTTGATGCTTGACCAATGGCCCAGGTGCACCTGCTGATCCCGCCTCCACAACACTGAAGGCGTCACACGAAGATTGCTGGCCACCGCTGGATTCTGAACATGCCACTGGATGAAGATCATGCCCATGCCATCTTTCTTAAATCTTGTACATCGCAGGATCGCTTGGTGGAAGAAGAGGATAGCCATTGGATGTTGGATGGAGCATCATCACCCTGTCCCTGCAGCTCACCCACACCCTTCATCGAGGCTACACGATCAAGATCGTGCAGTCTTGATTAAAATCAAGGTTGTTTACGAAATAGAAGGGGGGCATGGGGTCTTGAACCTATGACCACCACTCTGTGATAAGCTCTTTTACCACCACACTATGCTCTTTACTTTGTCCAAAAGATGAATTTCTTGCACCGACTGGGAAGGTGGCATGGCCACATCATGTCAGTTGGATCTTGATCCAATGGCCCAAATCTGATAGGCACGAAAGAGAGAGAGAGGTAGCAGAGATCCTTGGGCGGTCTAGATGGTGTCACCTGGCACGATCTAGGCCATCAATCACTCTTCGCTTGTAGTGCATGCCATGGTGCTTGGATCAAGATGTTTCATGCGTTGCAGGACTGCGATCGTTAATTCGGATCCATCCGTACAGTCAGATTTTTCATCCAAAGCCTGTAGGGATGTCGCATTGCCTTCTGGCCCTTGATCTTCCTTGGACTGCATAAGGTGATATGGGATTCCGATTAGGATAATATCGAAGGTGTTGGACACCGATCGTCATCTGGATCAAATCCGTACAGTCGGATCGTCAATCCAAGGCTCTAAAATAAATCCCCTTTCCTCTTGGCCAAAAAAAGGATGCAAATATCCTAAAATATACACAACTACTCTAAATGTAGAATGATGCATGCTATGTATTATTTATAGTATGAAATGCATATCTAAGCCTAGGAACATGCATGAATAGGCATTTTATCATAAATAACTGCGTCTACATCAAAAATCGAAGTCCAGCAGCTTTAGAATCACCACAATCTGACTTCTCTAGCCCTAGTAATAAGCCTCGGATGTTCTAACTGTTGATATGATGATCAACGGTCCATAATGCACCACGTGGTGCCCACTCCACCCTCCATCCTTTATGAGCAACCACCACTCATTCTCCTCATCACACGGGTGCACGTGACTCCAGCCACACCATCTCCATCTGATGCCAAGCGAGATGCAATGCCATCACTCTTGGTCAATCGCACTATCGAGAAGGAATGACTCAAATCTCTGCATCTGCACATGTAGCGCAACGATCGGGCATCCAACCTTAATCATGGAGGATGAGAGATCAAGCCATGATCCACGCATCCACTACTTGCTAGAGTGCACTAATTTGGTCACTTAATCTACATATGACATTATGTGCTATGTCCACATCATCCAAGAGCAATCCGTGTGATCCGGTTATTCATTTCTGAGCAGATCACCACCACTGATGCATGATCCATGAGTGCAAAACACGATACGTGGCAAGCTGCGAATCGAGAAATCGTGAGTGCATGATTCAGTGCATGCTTAAGGGCATGATCGATAAGCTACCTTAGTCGTTGGATGTGACAAAGGATAGACGGGATTATGCCATGCCAGTGAGAGTGGGTCTTCACATGTGTGCGCTGTAATAGCATCAATTCAGCGCCAGTGGTGGGGGAGGCGAGGTCCAAGTTTGATTCAACATATTTTGGGGGATGTTCAAGGTGAATCCAAGGAATTTCTTCTCCTATAAAAGGTCCTTAAGACCCCTATCGAAGCACATCTCTATTCCAAGCATTCTCCAACCTTCCTTAGCTTCAAAGTGAGCCCCCAGAGCACCCGATGGAACCCTCCCTACCACTGTGGCTACCTTGAAAAGCTTCCACCTAGAAAAAGTTCTTTCTATCATAGTTTATCCTGTTTTTCTTTTTTAAGCTTTCTTCTAGTTTTAATGCTTATGCATCTAAGGAAATTTAGATGACTCATGGAAGTAATCTTTGTTATTAAGTTTGATGTTATCTTCATGCATTTCTAAGATAGGCTTTTACTTTGATCAACTTATGCTTGTCTTTATCACTATATTTTGTGCCCATCTTCACTAATGTGTAGCTAGCAACTTTACTCTACCGCGGATTCTAACCCTATCTCCCTATCCCTCTCTCTTTCTCTCTCTCTCTATCTTTTCTTTACATTCATGCAAGCAAAGAGACATAATAAACATGTGACGATAAAAGTAAGCGACATGATTCGACTTATCGCCTCCCTATGTTTGACACATGGACTTACCATCCAATTCTTTTTAAAATTGATGCCGTAATTGCCTACTACAATGAACAAATTATCTTTAGCACATTTTTCAAGGTCAATTTTTCATGCTGTTACTGGGAGGCAACGGATCTTATTTGTCACTTTTATTCCTGCATTAGTGGTATTCATGAGATCTGACTCTCTTCTCTCAATTGATTTGGTTCCAAGAATTTGACGCATAGGCGATAGGAGGAGGGCAGTAGAAATCCATGATTGGGAGTAAGTTGCGGCGAAGACCGTGGTAAGTATCATCTTATCTTGCATAGTTTCATCATTCTTTTACAAAATCAAAAAGGAAAAAAGATGGCATTTAGGCTCGTGCATGAATCTTGTGTTAGATTATTTACTTACTTTCTAAGAAAAGTCTCAAGAAATATATATATATATACATCTAAAAAAAAATTGTTGTGGTGAATTGTTGCTTGACCTACATCTTGAACCAACCACCCAACAAAACAAGTATATACACTCAAATATATTGAGAAAACCTTTCTGAGTGTTTTCTTCTTGAGTGGTGTTTGTGAAGCTGACCGTGTTTTGTACTGGGCTGCACCACTTAACTAAATTAAAACTAATCCACCTGATAGAATTGGATGAACTCTAGGGGTGAATACATTAGGGTTTATTTCTAGGGCCATACTACTCTTAAAGGAAGTTGGTCCTCACCTATTGTGTGCAAAACCTTGTGTGCTAATAAATGACGGGTCGATTGTCACTTTCGTTAATGATGATTAAGAAGATTTGCTGTTGTATTTCTAAGTGGTGGGAAAATCAACTAATCGAAACAATTAAAAATTAGTCACTTGAAAGAGCGGGTCCTATCCATAGGGAGACACTAGCCCATGTAAAGTCACAAAGGTCAGAAACAATTTTTCACCAAAAATTTCCCCCAAACACTAAGTCGAAATCCCCTCTGGAATATGCTAACAATTGCTAGATATGTTGAATGAACATTTTATGTAAAACAAGAGGGTTGTACCATAAAACATCCACAATTAAATATTAATTAACAAAAAATAGAATGGTGGCAATGGAATTGCATGTAATAACTAATTGAGGAGAAAACAGAGCATTCCCTTCGAGCTTGGCATGCACAAAAGACAGGCTATGGCTGGAGGTGAGACTTGGCGTAGGAGATGAGTGAGGCGAGGGATTCGCGATGGTGGTCGCATCGAAGTGCAAGGTGGCTCGAGATGGCCGAACGGAACAATGGTGGAGGTGGGTTCCAGTGGTCCCCTTTGCTACTGGGGGAGCTGCTCGTACGACCAAGAGTGGTGGTGTTGCTGCGGCAGGCACGCAAGTGCGTGCGTGCAACTGCACGGGGAGCCGGCGAAGGAGGTGATGAACGCAGCATCCCTGCTGAGCGTGGAGCACGGTTGGGTGTGGGTAGGAGCTATGCGCAAAGGTGGGTCGAGGTGGCTGCTGGCTGAGAGAACATGCGCACTGGTTGTCGCACGAGCATGCGCTTGAGGACAAGCGTGAGGAGCTAGTGGTGCTTGCTGTTGTGTGCACAGTCGCACTGCTGGTCGGGTCGGCTATGCGTGTGTGTGGCATGCTGCTCGTTTAGGTAGAGGCGTAGCGAGGTGGCACTATGAGGGTGTGCACGCTGCAGACTAGCTGGGGCTGCTTGCTGTTGCTGTGTGTATGGAAAGACATGGAGCATGCGATGAGAGGTTGGTTGTTACTCACTACTTTGGCGTGAAGGTGGTCCGCGGTGATGGTGGTGGTGGGTTCATTGAGTCTCGCAAATAGAGTAACAAAGGTGATGATGAATAGTATCATGCAAAAGAAAAGAAAAGAGAAAATAGAGAGAAAGAAGAAGGAAGTTCTTCACGTGGCCGACGAGGCACACGCTCATTGTAAGTGGCTGAGATCGCTGGCTTGGCGCGGCGACTTGTCACTCCACCTGCCCATGGTGTGGCAAGGCTCGGCCGTGGAGACCACAGTGTCGAGTGGATGCATGGTGATAGGGTGGGTGGCATCTCCCCAAGCACTATAGCAGTTGCCCCTCTCTTGTACCCATGTGCATGGATTTAAAATGGAGAGGTAGGAGAAGATCCCCTTCTCAATGCCATTAAGGAGGTATAGCTAGAGGAGGAGAGGCAGAGCCGTTCCTGCGAAAAAGAAGATGAGAAATATAATAAACATTGGCTTATTTATAGAGAAATCCTTATAAAATATCTAATTTCATGCATTATGTATAATTCCTACTAAATGTAAACTAAATTAAAAACCATGGACGCTAAGACCTAATTTACATAAAAATGCGATGCGTGCAACAAATCTATGATTAATGTATTTATATCATAATGCATGATAAATGCATGTTAAAATTAACTTAATGTCTAGGTATTTAAATAACTAATTAGCCCACAAGTAGGGGCAAATCAATAAACATGCATGTATTCAAGATAAAATTGCCTATTTATGATAATCCGTAAGCTTAGCGTTGCATTACATAATATAAATCCTGCAAAACATTCATCATATTGCATTTAGTGTGATGTGTATAGTAATTCATGCATTACTATGGCTAGGGAACGGAGCATGACATTTCGAAGCTTTAAATGGAAAATCCGATCGTACTGAAAAATCCAGAACGACGATTGTAGTCCGGTAACATGGAAATCATCTCGATCTGAGTACCATGGCATCCTCTGCATGCAAGGAAAGGTGGATAGTCCAGATGGTGCCACGTGGCACCATCCAGATCACCCAAGGTCACCTGACATCGCTCCAAAGGCCGTCCAACAAGTGATCTCAGCTGTTGGATGAAAATCCAATGGCTGAGAAGCCTCCTCCACCACATGTCCATAGCACTTCTTCTAGACACATGGGCCAACATGGTGATGAGACCGCATTTGTGGGCTAATGAAATGTATAAATACTTAGATATTAGAAGGATTTCTACATCTACATAGCATACTTAGATTTATAAATAGATTAGTTTATAAATACGATGGCATACTTGTTTTATACATCACATTCACTTGTAATAGAAGGTAATATAAATTATGGTGACATGCATGCATTACATGCATCATTTTGGAATAACTTTATAAATAACCCTTTTTTTTTTCCCCTTGCAACAGACCTCACCCTCACCGCGAGACGTCAGCGCAATGCCCCCAACAGTTGAGATTAACTCGCCGGGCGAGTCACTGGTCGAGATTCGCGGCGAGAGAAATAATTGGGAGAGGCATTTAGGCACAGCCCCCCACTAGATAGAGGATCATCTTCCTTCCCCCCAGCGGGGATATCCTCCATCTCCAACACTGTGGCAGAAGCTTACACCATGAACCCATAGGTGCACACTGTGAACCTTTCGAGCTTCCACTGCGGCCACCTCTTCATCCTACTAGGCGGTAGCGAGCGTGGTGACAGCCGCTCGCCGCTGCCATCACCGTGCCAACCAGCCACAGCTAGATCATGTGCACTACCCTCTCACTGCGCGCATGCCCTCACGCACCTATGGCCACAAGCCTGCTTCGCTCCACGAGCACCAGCGCAAACGAAGCCCGCGTGCATGCAGCTTCTTCTTCCTCTTCTTCCTTCCACCACCTGCAATCCCCCTCACAAAGAACCCAAAGACACAGGTCTGCCCCTCGACTCATGCAGCCACATCAAACCGTCGATCTGCCTTCCAACAACACCATTCTTCGTGTCTCATGTCCACTGCCTCAGCATGACTACCAGCCAGCTTCCACACCCTCCTCATGCATCTCTTATCATCATCGTCACCAGTGACCTCCATCACCGACTGGGTGCATCTAGCCACCTCTAATCGCGCTTCCCACATCAACATAACGACCTCGATCCAGCCAACCTTCCCCGATAGCAACTCCTCTGACAAAAGCCTCACGCACACACGAAGGAGAGAGAAGGAATGCTCTATTATTTATTGCATTAATATTTACGAATCATGCCATTGCTGGAAGTACTATTCATTTATTTATCTTATATAATATTTGGCAGAAGTTGCATGGACATCCCTTGGTTAAATTTGAATTACATGTGATTGATTTCTTCTTATGAATGACATACAACATGGGATATTGGTTACAGTAAATTGGTGTCATTAGGTAGGAGATTAATATTAACATTGTTTTCTACTACCAAGGTCATTATTTAGAATATTATATTATGTTAATTTGCATATAAACACCTACATTCCTGATTAATTATTTCGATTAAGAGTTTATGTGAGAAAGTGAGTTGTAATAATTAGTATGTACATCTGATGATATTGCAGAACAAATAGAACATTCAATAGGCTAATTCCTCCCTATAGGGATAACCTAACTATTTTTGTGGTTAGATTCTGAGAATTAAAATGTTTTGAAAAGCGATTTTCTACCATGCGATTACATACAATGACATGTCATTTCATGCTAAAGTTTTTATCAAAAATGAAGATCTCTCTTTCACATGGTGCATTGATTGAGGTGCTCACTCCCAAAGGACGGGTGCAAGTTTGAGACCCACAGACCTCACCAATTCTTCAGTGGCACGACGAGGTAGTGGTAGTGCAGTGCACTGCGCACTTGAAGCACTCACCAGTGAAGCATGCGTCAGTGCAACACAGCGGCAGCAGTAGGGCAACGCACTGCTAATGCACGCACAAGACAAGGCAATGCATATCACGTGCCAGTAGCATCATACAGATCTTCAACGACAGCTTGGGCAGATCTTTAGTGACGTTTGTCGATGTCACTAATTATCCACACATGAAAAGCTCCTTCTCCACCACTATATAAAGCCACCTACACCTCCCTATTTGCCTTCATCTCTACCTATGCTACTCTTACCTACTCCAAAGCTCCAAAAAGCTTACCAAGCTCCTAAGAGCTCTATTCCTAAGCTCCAAAGATTGCCTATTAGTGTAGAGTCCTATCGCTCCACTAAAATGCAACCATCCTCCCACCACCTTCATAGGGAATCCTAGAGTTGTCCCCTAACCTCCATTCACATAGACGATCACTTCCACTTTCTCATCCCCATTCCCAACTTGGTGAAGCTTTCCTCTACCTGTGTTCATCTTCCACCTCATCCTTGACATCCAGCATCTCTCCTCCACCCAAGCTACCGCCAAGTGCCATCGTCTCGCCAAACATCTGCTTTTGGAGATTTCCTCTCGCCCTCATCCCTTTTAGTTTGTTTTGTTTATTGTTATTGTAATAAACATTATTTCACATCAAGCAATCAAATTGTGCTTCATCTCCCTATTCTTTTTACTGCAAGTGATTTTACCATTCTCCTAAAATACCGAAAAAAAGAAAACCTAAAGATACCAAAAAGAAGCAAATTGAAATGCGAATTTCAATAAACAAACATCGCCTCTTTTTGTTCGACCCGGGAGTCCCTTTCAAGATTCGGTAAATTTTATTTGATAGTGAGTTTTGCGACTATGACGATGGTGTTTCTCAAAACCCTAACTTTTCCACATGAAATCATGCTTGATCATTTTGGCACCGTTACTGGGGAGGCAACAAAATTTGCTTTCCTTTTCCGTGTTTCTTTACATTTACTTATTGACTAACCCCTCTTGGCTCTAATTTACTGTCTTGCAGGTATCCTAGCAAGGAGATCCAAGTGCGGTAGACCAATGGCAAGTGTGGGTGAAGTAGTTTGTAAGTGTTTCCCCTCACTTCCCCACCCACTAGTTCATTTAGCCACCTTAATAATCAAGACGTAATCTACTTAGGTGTTTTCATGATTCTGAGGAAATAAGTTTGTCTTGATTGCCACCTCCACTCATCTCATCCCCTCTTATAAAAAAAAAAACTTCTGATTGTGGGACAAAATTAACATACACACGACATACACTGATATTTAAGGCACATAACCTCACCTGATTTTATATACTCAACTGGGATTCCTACCTATGGAACCAGTACATGCACCAATACACATAAAAGAGTAGAAATCAGATTAGGTTAATCAGTTTTTACTTGCCTTAATTGGTGGTGCATCAAGGCCAATTGATTGAATTGTTTGGCCTGTACAACCTAATTTAAAATTGAATTATCTTGTAGTTGCCCCATAGGATTTAAATAGTTAGGTCAAGCTAGGCACTCCTTATTTTCTTGACTCATAAAGGAAAATACTTGAACTCATGCTTTCAAACATGGTTTGCCTCTCAAAATTTGGTTGAATATACCTAATATTTGAAACCTAAAAGCTACTAAGCAAGATTCCAACCATAAACTCACTTCATCCTTAATAATCTTGCCTCAAAATTTTTGGTTGTGCACATACACACACTTTCAACAAATTATTAAGGGCACAACCCATTAACAGGGCCCATCACATTCCAAAAGCACTATTATCTTAGGCCTTTACTAAAATTGAGTAGATGTTGGCCCTAGGATTCATAGATTCTATTTCAGGGTACTCTCTTGAACGCACTTCGAATTAGTGATGCATGCTTGCTTCGAAAGGTGCTAAGTTGGGGGGCCCGATTGTTAAATGACTTAAGTACGGGTTTAGCATAGTTAGTGGAACTTGGGACACACTCCCCCTACTTCGCTGTCCCAACTTTAACACCTTCAGGAGCAAGGACTACACCAAATTCGTTGTCTGGTTAGAGGTTACTTCTAAAGCATAGGTCCTTAAGCTACCAAATTTAAGGACAAGCTTCTATTTTTTTTG
Source organism: Thalassia testudinum (assembly GCA_037157565.1). NCBI lineage: Eukaryota > Viridiplantae > Streptophyta > Magnoliopsida > Alismatales > Hydrocharitaceae > Thalassia > Thalassia testudinum. The sequence goes on from JAZHRO010000063.1 coordinate 21,164,550, forward strand.
TTGCAGGGCTCCATTTTTCCCGTCCTTCTGACTTCCTTCCAGTGCATGATTAGAAGGAGGTCATTGAATCCTCGCTTAGAAGGACCTTTAGACCATTCCTAGAATCGAAGGTTGAGTTATAGCCAGGCAGATCCCATGGCTGATTAACAACCACCTCCCCTGTTCCTGAACTAGCAAGAGCTAATTTGGAGGTAGTTTGACCAGCTACAGCAGATGTAGGAATGGTTCCAACAGATGAATGGTTAGGGCGCTCGGCCCTCGAAGGATTTTTAAGATCCTTCAAATTACGAGGATCGTCTTGGCATTACGATCCGCATTGGTGACGTTGAGATCACACCCTAGGTTTTGAGTTTGCTTAAACACTTTCACGGGCTTAGCTCAGAAGACCCATTCCAACATTTGGAGGATCTGATCACTTTGGTTTAGAACATGAAATCACGGAATGTGGATGAAGAATAGAGGCTCATGGGCTTTTCCCCCATTTTCTCAGGGATAAAGTCACACATTGGTATCGAACCATTGGAAGACCAATTCCTACCTGGACAACTTTGAAATTGGCCTTCCTAAAGAAATTCTTCCCAATTGGACGAAGCAATGCTTTGCGATGGGCAATTACCACTTTCAGCCAGTGGCCGAGGGAACCATTTCATGCGGCCTAGTAGCGATTCTAGGATTGGTTGCAGGTGTGTTGACACCACAAGGTGCCTAAATGGCAACTTATGTAGATTTTTTATCACAGGTTGAATGACCAACTCCGTAATCATGTGGATGCTTCTTAAGGAGGCAATTTCCTTAACAAAGATGCAGATAGCACATACAATTTGTTTGAGGAAATGAGCAAAAACTCTATAAACCATGCCTCCATGGAAACCTTCAATCGATCCTAGCAAACTAGATCAAATGCCAATGAGGTCCAAGATTCTCATACATTTGATATGGAATAGATTTGCAATAAATTAGAGAAGGTGGATTTCGTTGCTAAAGAAATGGAAGAGCGGATGTCCAAAAAATCTAATATTTCTAGATCCTCACAATCCCAGAGCTCGAGATTCCATTCTTCGCAAGCTCCTTCAAGATAAGAGTTTGCGAACCAAATTGAGTCAGCTCGACCTTCGAGCTAGCTCTTTTCGAAACATTATGGGTTCCAAACTAGGCCTTTGATCCCAGTCTTTCTGTTCCTTTTTACTCATCCTACAAGGATATTCTTGCTGTACAAGAGAACATTAGGTCCAACCCTTACTTGAATTCCTATTATCCTGGTTGGAAAAATAACCATAACTTCCCATGGAAAGATCAGGGGCAACAGACCCAATATCAGCACATCAACTGTGTACCATAAAAGCCGACAGGTCAAGGTCATGTATATACTTAGCTGCCCCCAAATCAGGTTAATCAGTCATGTGGAATGCCCAACAATCCATCGGACAGGCTGATTTAAACTTGAAGATGCCAGAAATGCAATAGTCAATGCTCCAGCTCATGCAACAAATGAAAACTTCACTGGACACCTTGCAATCCAAACTTAATGCAAACAACCTACAACCCGAATCTTTACCATTACAACCTGTACCAAACCCAAGGAATGTATAGAACCAAGGTGTTGGGCCTCAAAGATTTGGTAGTGGTGGGGAGCCACAAGCTCAAGCTCATGCTATCTATTATGCTACCTTAACCCCTCCTGGAGCTAACCTAGTTCCCACCATAATCAACTGGGACCCTCTTAGTTTGCCCAGCCCTCCCCAAGGCACTAACGAACAGCACTTTGCCACTGCAAATACCATTACCTTAAGGAGTGGTAGTAAACACAAGGGTCCCACCTCACTTGATTTCAATACCAATAAGACTCATAATAGGAATTCTAGACTTCGAACTAAGAATGTAATCAACAAAACACCAAAGTATGATTTGGGAGTATGTTGTTGTATGGGCAAACAGAAAAGGCCAGAGGAGAAACTGGAGGAAAGGATGTCCTTACTTCAGGCTTTTAAATTGACAATCATTTTACTCCTCATGGCTATTAGATCAATACCCGCCTATGCCAAAGTTTTACTGAATTCATATAAGGAGTGGTGTTAAGCGGAATTTGAAAACACTAGGAGAGTGGTCTTGTTCGATAACATAAGCGCACTAATCCTAAACAAGCTATCCCCTAAGAAGCAGGACCTAGGAACCCCATTGATTTCTTGTACAATAAGAAACATTACTTCTAACCAGGCTCTCCTCAACTTGGGTGCTTCCATTAATGTGGTCCCTACCTCACTACATAGGAAAGTCAGTCTAGACTACTTGAAACACACAAACAACCTTGCAGTTGGCTGATAGATCAATTACAAAACAAAGGGGTCTATTGGAGGATGTTTTAGTCAAGGTTAATAATTTGCATTACCTTGTTGATTTCATGGTCCTTGACATGGAAGCACCAAAACAACTCAAGCACACCCTCATTATTTTGGGAAGACCTTTCTTGGCCATTGCCATGGTAAGGATTGATTGTGAATCGGGAAATATAGAAATTACCTCAGGGAATAAATATTTAAGAGGCTTCAAAGAAGAATAAAATTAAATGTGGTTTGATGGAGGGGTTTGGCAAAATAGAGGAGGTAATGGCCATACACACATTAGACAACCCTTAATGGCTAACCCAACCCAAACATAGAAAGAAAATCATAAGGTTTCAAGGATAATTGAGGATAATACAGACATGCAACCAACAAACCAGAATGGGGGAAATATTCATGAAATTAGGAACTTGTTGGGAGATTCACTTGATCAAGTAAAAGCCCAACAACATCCTTATCGTGAATTCTTAGAGTTTGAGGTTCAAATAATGGGTGGAAATCACGAAGATCAGAATGGTTGGATCGAGCACCTGGATTTTCAGGATGAAATTGAACTTTGGGGAGAAACTTTTGGAAGGCTTGGTATTCTAGAGTACACACACACATTACAAACCCCCAACACATCACAAAAACCTCACCGTCCTTTCTCACCCAACCATTGCACAAATCCTACGCCCACCCAAACCTCCTCTATACTAAACCCACAAAACTCCTATTGGAGACCATTTGGGTTCTACCTGCAACACCAACTTGCCACTTTCATTGATCATCTCTTTCGTGCCAACCTTCACTCTCCGGGACTCATATCTGGGGGCCCAGAAACATTGTTCTTGTAGCCTCATTGTTTATAATTTTTGTTTGCGGACTATGCCTAGCTGAAGGCAATAAACGCAACACATGTATAGGCTATTTTGGAGTTGACCAAAGATTCACGGAATTCAGGTGATATTCTTCCTATTCTGCCTTCCTTTGTGCTTTTATTTTAAAATAAGGGCATTGCATTCATCAGGCATGGGGGGGTGGATACTTGATGATTTGATCATTTTGTCAGCCTGTAACGGTAATTTGTTGTTATTCAAAAAAGAAAACTAGAATTTGGAGAAGAAAACTTAGGCATTAAGAGTTGGGAACTTTAGGAAATGATACTCTAGAACCTAAGCACGAAGACTCTTTAGGTCTTCGGGCTCAATCATCCTAGGTGTCCAATTGAATGTGGACTTGATCTCAAGTCCTAGCCAAATAATTTTATTCTAATTTGGCCAATAAATTGGGGTGATAAGTACACAACTTTATCAACCTACCCTCTGATTTTAGGAGACTTTAAGTATAAGCATCAGCACACTATTTGCACTAACTCACTTTCCGATGGTTTTTGCAAAAATTAGGTAGCTAATGAATCGTCTAGGGTGGTTTGGCAGGCAAGCTAGCGATGGTAACAGCTCATCGACCGGTTGTCCATAGTCCAACCACATGACCATTCTCTTCCTACTTCTTTTAGGTAAATCTTATGTTAGGGAAGCCACCTACTTAGAAAAAAAGAGAAAAAAATAGAAAAAAGAGAAAAATAAAACAAATAAATACGACACACTTCACCATATGAGTATGGTTGGGAAGTGGTTGGTGATAATAGCTCATCGGTTGATTGTCGAGAACCCAACTCATGAAATGCACGTATAATTCCTAAACACTTGAGAAGAAGCGGAGAAATAGAATAAGCCAGGGGGATATACACTAGGTTTGCCCTTGTGTTGACCCCTTAAAAAAATAAAAATGTATGGAGAAAGCTACCATCGTAAAGATAAACCTTTAGGAAGAAATTTTTAAGCTCACCTAGGGGCGTAGAAACCCAAAGTTCAATCCAATTGTCGTTGAGTGAGTCTATCACTTTCATAATAAAATGCTTAGCATTTAGAGTGCTTTTTGAGTCTTGGGTGGGTCGGGTAGTCGTAAAAAGTTATCCTAAATCTCCCCAACTCCAAAAATTCCAAAAACATTAGAAAAGAAGAAAAGCAAAAAAAAGTATCTTTCCTTGTAAAAATAAGGTGAGGACTTGAGCGGTCTGCATTTTGGCAGATACCCGAGCACTATTGAGTTTTTGTAATTTGGTCCTTAGTGAAATTTTCTAGTGTGATCAATAAATCTTGCCTAAGTGATCAAATCTTGATTCTATTCTTATACATAGCATTTAGGTTAATTTTGCTAGGAACTAGCAAAAGATAGGCATGGGGCAATGATAAACACGCATGTATTCATGATAAAAAGCTTATTTATGATAGTCCCTAACTTTAGCATTGCATTACATAGTATAAATACTGCATAACATTCATCATATTGCATTTAGTGTATGTGTATTGTAATTCATGTGTTACTGTGGCTAGGGAATAGAGCATAACATTTTGATGCTTTAAATGCAAAATCTGACCATATGGATAAATATAGAATGATGATGGCAGTCCGGCAATGAGGAAATCATCGTGATCTGAGCACTGTGGCATCCTTTGCAAGCAAGGAAAGGTTGACGGTCCAGATGGTGCCATGTCGCACCATCCTGGCACCATCCAAATCGCCCAGGTCATCTAGCATCCCTCTAAAGGCCTTCCAACATGCGATCTCAGCTGTTCGATGAAAATCCAACAATTGAGGAGCCTCCTCCACCTTGCATCCATAGCACTTCTTCTTGACACATGCGCTAGCATGGTGCATTGGTTGAGGCACTCACTCACAAAGGAGGGGCGCGGACTCGAGACTTGTAGACCCCCCTAATTCTTCAATTACGAGTTTAGGTAGCGCAGCACAACATGCATGTGGGTGCAAAGCATGCGCTAGCGTAGCATGGCTGTAGAAATAGCGCAATGCACTGCCAGCACGTGAGTACATGACAAGGCAACACATAGGGTGCACTAGCAATGCCATGCGGTTCTTCAGCGATGGCCAGGCTGGATCTTAGAGACGATTACTGATGTCACTAATTGTCCATGCTTGGAAAGCTCCTTCACCATGATATGAACCCATCTACACCTCCCCATTTGCCTTCATCTCTACCTATGCTACTCGTACCTACCCCAAAGCTCCAAGGTTCCTCCCAAGCTCCAAAGAGCTCTATTCTCACACTCTAAAGGCTCCCTATTAGTGTAGAGTCCTATCCCTCCACCAAATATGCAACCATTCTCTCACCACCATCATACGGAGCCCTAGAGTCATCCCCTCACCTCCATTCTGGTAGACAATCACCTCCACCTCCTCATCCCCATTCCCAACTTGGTTAAGCTTTCCTCTACCCGGGTTCGTCCAGCACCTCATTCCCGATGTCCAGCATCTCTCCACCTTCATCCAAGCTGTCTCCAAGCACCGTCGTCTTGCCAAACATCCACTTTGGGAGATTTCCTCTCACCCTCATCTCTTTTAGTTTGTTTAGTTTATTATTTTATCATAATAAACATTATTTCACTTCAAGCAATCAAATTATGGTTCATCTCTCTATTCTTTCTATTGCAAGTGAATTTACCATTCTCCTAAAATACCAAAAAAACAACAAAACCTAAAAACATCGAAAATAAACAAATTGAAACATATATTTTAAGAAACAAACATTGCCTCCCTGTGTTTGACCATTGACTCCCTTTCGAGTTTTGGTAAATTTTATTTGATAGTGATTTTTGCAACTACGGCAATGACATTTTTCAAAACCCTAACTTTTCCTAGCGAAATCATGCTTCATCATGTGCCCACTACAAACATTGTCTGAATACATTAAGAAATATCAACCCTAAAAGTCATTAAAGCAAGGACAAATCATTAAAAGACACCACATCCGAAGTAACCTTGCTTGAACACCATGTTTTGTTGAGTGCGCACACAAGCTCAAATCGAATTAATTAAGATGCACGAACCCCCAACAATGTCTGTTCACTTGCCTTCAGCACAAGCATTGTCCTAGCCCTAATTTATAATGCATTAGACGTTAGCCCTAAGGTTCAATTAAGTAGTCTCAAGATACGAAGCCACACCAAAGGACCAATCGGTGAAGTATTTTTTTTAGAAGCAACTATGTTGGGTGCCCTGATTGTTAAATGTCTTATGTCAAGCAAGGGTTTGGCATAATTAGAGGCCCTCAAGACATGCTCCCCTACTTCACTTGGCCCTACTTATTCGGCAAGATTAAACACAACACTAATTTGTGCTGTGATGAGAGTTGTACCTTAGAGGCTTAGGTCTTCTATGTCAACACTATAAAGCTTAGCTTTGTTTGCTTGGCTATGAACACAAGATTCTCTCTTCTATCTCTTTTGCATCTCTCCCGATTCTTCTCTAGTGTATGCACGAAAGGAGGTCACTTAATCCTGGATTAGTTGCATTAGAGAGAAACCCAAGAAGGAGACTAATTTATTCCAAGGTTAGAATTGAGGAAATGGTCGACTCGAGAATTGAGGATATGGAGGATCAACCTCAACCTGATGCTATGGCCATTATCCAAGTTCATATTACAGCTAACCACCAACTCCAGCAACAATAAATCCAAACCATAACACAGGCCACACAACAATTGCAAAACCATCAAGGGCAACCACCCCCAAACCCTCCAAGACACCCTAAGGGCCAACTAAGGCCTCTCTGTGATTTCTATGATCCTTCTAGTATCCTTGTTGAACCTTACCTTACGATCTCTGAATGGGGAGATGATTTTAAGTTAAAACCCAATGTCCTTAGCTTGATCCAAGGTCACTTTTGTGGGAACTCAAATGAAGACCCCTTCGAACACCTAGAGGATCTAGACCGAATTGCCCGGACTATGAAATCTAGGAAGATTCGCCTCGATACTATTTTGATGATGATGTTCCTGTTCTCCATAAAAGAGAAAGCTTCTCATTGGCTTAGTAAAGTAGGGAGATCCATCTCCACTTGGGAGGAACTGAGGCATGCCTTCCTAAAGAAAATTTTCCCCATAAGACAAAACAAAGCCCTCAGGAGAGCCATTACTACATTCACCCAGCAAAGTGGAGAGAAATTTCTTAAGGTGTGGGAGTGATTTAATGAATTACTGAGGAAATGTCCACACCACGAGGTTCCAAGGTGGCAATTGGTCGAGATCTTCTACCATGGTCTGGACAACACCCTTAGGAATTTCATAGATGCCTCATTTAGGGGCAATTTTCTTAACAAAGATGAGAAAAGCACGGTCGAATTTTTTGAATCAATGAGTAAGGACTTGCTTAATAATGTCTCCATGACCACATTCAATAGGTACATTCAACCCTGTGGTGGAATTTACAAGGTGCAAACTAATTTGGGTACGGTTGACATGGACATTATAGCTAAGAAGCTGGATCAGGTTTAGTTGGTCAATAAAAAGATAGATAAGCCTCTAAACCAATCTCAAACCCCTATGCAAACCTTCTCTAAACCAAAGGGAGCCCACAATGTTGATCTAGTTCAGTCTATGAACTAAATGGCACTGGAACAACACCCAACTATGTTCCAAGGAGGGACCTTTGCTCCCTCATATCCTGATTATTCCCTCCCCTCACCTCCGGCACCTTCTACTTTTGAAGATGCCAATGCCATCCAAGGCTACTCTAAGCATGACCCTTTCTCAAACACATACAACCCTTGATGGTGCAACCACCCAAACTTTGCCTGGTCTAATCAAAAATCGATCAAACACCAGACCAACCCAAGCCTAACCCTTCCTCCTTCCAATAGGGGCAGCCTAATAGATCACCCTACAACCAAAATAGGGAAGGTCCTACACAACAAATCCATATGGACACCTTGATAAAATGATGGCAGAAATGAACCAGAAACTTTAGGAGGAAATGGCTTTAGTGATGGGACAGTTGAGTCAATTGTTGGAAACAAAACAATAGGGATCCCTTCCATCTTAGGCACAACCGAGCCTGAGGAATGTAATGAACTGATGATAACATCATCATGAGCCATAACTAGCTTTAATTAATTAGAATTAATTGACACAAGCTCCTACATAATTACTGAAGAGTTGTAATTCCTTGCATATCTTTTCTGAGAAGAATACATTAAATCAAGGTTAATTCTACAGTTTTAACATCATATCATGAAAGTATAATAATCACAAGGTTTCCCAGGGGTTAATCTAAGGTCTAATGAGAATTAAAGTCTAATAGGAGGGTCCGCATAGATAGAAACAAGGTTTCACGTAATTCAAGAGCTGATATAGCTCCCAAAACCTTATTTTTAGACCTGCTTGAATTACTAAGGTTTTGGTCAGGATAAAATTCATCTAAACCTTCTTAAATTCATATAAAAATATTCCACAAGGTTTGGCATCCTTTATTTTACGTTTGGAACCTATTTTGACCTTAAATAGAGTCACAAACACAGTTCTGCCTTAATTTGGGTTTTTGCATAAATTGCCCAGTCAAATTTGGTCAAAACTCAAATCAAAATTAACCACTAGATTCCTTGTGTCTGAATTAGGTTTGTACCAAAATGTGGGCCCAATCAGTGTTCATCCTTACCTAGTTTGCATTTTAGTCCATTTAAACTACATTTCTTACACTTAAGCCCTTAACTTTTGAAATCTCTACAAAATGCCCCCCAACTTTGTTGTATCCTTCACAACTATCCCCCTGCTGCCATTGAGGTCAACCTGACCTCCAAGCAAGGTTTGACTTCCATGAATCTTATTCAAATCAACACCAAATCTCACTAAATTTGGTAAGATTGATGTTCATACCTAGGAGAATCATCTGGGATCAATTTTGAGTCCCAAATCTTTGTTGATTGCTCATGCAAATGCATGAGAATCATGAGTCTAATTCCTCCAATCCCAAGCCATGAAAATCTTCCTTCCTGATCTGGAGCTCATCCAAGAGCTCTATAAAGCTTCCTCATGCACAACTACTCCAAACTAGCTCAGTTTTGGTAGCAAATCTTAAGCAAATTTCCCTCTCCAGCCACCTCCACCGCGGCTCCAATGACCCCTCTCCAACCTCCTTCTTGGCCTACTACCATGAACTATAGGGAACGAGAATGCCTTGATCTCCTTTCTTTGCTTCTCGGGACACCGGTAAATGCCTTCCGAACCCCCTCGTCATCACCACTCCTTCAACCGGAGGCATTCTCTTCCATGACGTCGACCAATCAAAGTCGGTGCCCTCTTGCCCCTTTCGACAATTAACTTTAGGTTCCCTAACTTCCACTTCCCCTTTACTCCCTTTCCCCCTCTTTAAACTCTAGTTTCGACCACAGACCACACCTCCTCCCCCTCCGTCTTCCTTTACTCCGGTGAGGTCAACCATCATCCACACTAAACCAAACGTGCCTGCTCCACCTCTAAAAGTTCTACCTCATCCATCCACATAAAACCTCTCTCCTTATTCCATGATTCACACCCTCAACCAATCCACCAAACACACTCATCGCCTACCACCTTCCCTGGCCTCGCCTGACCATTCCACGCCATTACACGACACATAAACACGACCACCACCTTCGCCATCACTTGACGATTCTCTTGAGATAATCTAACATGGTCATGAGGCTTTATTTCTCATTTCAGGTGATCACCATCCTCTGCTATCACCTTCATCATCTCCGATGTCATCCACCTCCCTTAAGCTGTTATACGCCCTACCACTTCTCCCAGGCACTGCGAAAGAAAATCACGAAGCTTCCCAGGTCCTCCAATTGAAGGCACGAATCCTCAGCAGCTGTAATTGAGCGACGCACAGGTTACTGCACTCGTGCAAAGAAAGCTGGCACTTTAGTGCCACATCAGTGGTTGAGAGGGTTGTGCAAATGTATAATAGAAATTCATGCTTTAGCCTTATTGCCCAGCACACAAGAGGTCAGGTCCCTCACCGCCACACACACCCATTTACCCAACTACTCACACCTTGCCTGCGACACACGATTGCAAGGCTAGTCACTGTTTTAGACCTGGTAACCCGACTGATTGCCCGATTACATTGGGTCTTTGAGAGAGAAAAGAGAAGGGATTTGTAAGGAGGAGAGGGGAGGGTTTTGCTCTTTGCTTCACCTCAAGATGCCCTTGGAGAAAATCTGAACACTTAGCCGCTGAAGGAAATTGGTGCTCTTGTGCTGAAGAAGGTAAAGGCTTAAGAAGAAAGCCTTGAGAAGAGAAGCTGTTGAAGAAAGTAGAGAGGCTTGAGGGCCTCTGTGCTATGCTCTGATAGGGCATCTAGTCATCAGACTTGACATCTGATTTGGTTGTGGCCATTGTGGCATTATGTGAATGATTGATTAGAGTTATTGTTGAATTATTTCAATACTTTGGATGCATGCTTAAATTAAGAGGATATACATGGTGATTTAAATCACCATTATTTTTTATTCTCTTATTCTTTTTGCTCCATTATACATTGGTTCTCATTGAATATATTTCTGCATATTTTTTATTGAGTATCTCTATTTTGCTTCGTTTATTGTGCTCATTCATTTCAATTAAAGATTAGTGTCGTAAATTTCATATTTGCTCCCTGTGAACGACCACGGACTCCTTTTAGAATCTGAGTTTATAAATTTAAATATTTTATTATGTGATTTAGGAGTGTACTACAGTGAATGCATCTTTAAAACTCCTATTTTGTCCATCAACATGAACCGAGGCCATAATCCTCAAGGGCTCCAACAAAACCAGGGGCAAGCCCATGTCATTTTACAAGCCCCTCAGACACCCCCTGGATTTGCCTCTTCTTCTTCTCAAGGATCCAACCTTGGTTCTAGTGCCTCAGGTAATGCAGTTACCTTGAGAAGTGGTACCCAAACCTAGGACCCACAAAGGTCAACTCTTCACATAAGTGCAAATCTTGAGGTAATTGACGATTCTAAGGATGAATAGGAGGAACCCAAGGTTCAAGAACCTAATCCAATTCAGGCCTAAATCCCTTACCTGAAGTCCTGGATAAGGTCAAGAAGAAGAAAATGTCCCTAATAATGAGGAATTATTGGAGATACTCAAGCAAGTGCAAATCAACATACCTCTCCATGAAACAATTAGGCATATCCCGACTTATGTGATGTTTTTAAAAGATGTTTGTACACCTAAGCATAAGCCTAAAACCCAAGCACCTAGGAAGGTAATGCTATAAGAACAATCTAGTTCGATGATTTTATAGCTAGCCTACCTCCTAAAAGGAAAGACCCTAGAGTACTTTTGATCTCCTGCAATATTGGTGATTTAACTTTTGATAGAGCATTCCTTGATTTAGGTGCTTTAATAAACCTGATTCCTACAACCCTCTATTACCAGTTTGCTTACACTTGTGACCATCCAACTAGCTGACTTTCTAGTAATCAGGGCTACCACTTCCTAGTCAAGGATGTAATTGTTCAGGTTAAGAACTTCTACTTCATAGTTGACTTTCTAGTACTTGACATGGAAGTCCTCGAACAGTTACAAAATACCCCCATCGTCCTAGGTAGACCCTTTTTGGCTACAGCTAAAGTAAACATTGACTACGACATGGGATGTATTGAAATTTCCTTTGGAGGTAAGAAAATGCAATTGGATGTCTTCAAGGCAACTAAGTTTATTGATTGCAACTGCGTCGAGGAATGCAATCCTGTAGAAACCCTGGTTGAAGAATGCTTAACAATTAGTCCCTTAGAGGACCATCTATTCAAGCAATTATAGATTACCCTGACCCCTCCGAACCCTCGATGGTTGCGAATTTGTCCAGAGCTTACTATAATTAGCAACCTCCCTCTATAGAAATTGATGTCACACAACTCCCTCCCTTTCCTTACCCATCCAAGATTATACCACCTGCACCTGAACTGAAACCTTTGCTCAATGACATTAAATATGTCTTCCTAAGACTTGACAACACCTTCCCTATGATTATCGATGCATACCTGACCGAAGAACAAGAGCTTAGGTTGACTACAACCCTAGTAGAACACTACGTAGCTATTGGGTGGACAATTTCTAACCTTAGTTAGCCCTGGATACTGCACACACAAGATTTATTAAAGGATAGGGCCCGACCTTATAAACAAATGCAAAGGAGACTGAACCTAAACGTGTAAGAAGTCGATAAAAAAGAGATAAAATGGCTTGACGTGGGAATCATCTACCCAATTTCAGACAGCCCCTAGGTGAGCCGCACATAAGTGGTACCAAAGAAAGCTAGGCTCACCGTGGTAAGAAATGACAAAGGTGAATCCATCCCTACCTGCACTACCACCACTTGGTGGGTGTTTATTGACAATAGGAAGCTGAATGAGGCCACCAGGAAAGGTCATTTACCCCTACCATTCATTGATCAGATTCTTGAATGTCTAGTAAGGTAGAAATATTTCTTCTTCCTGGATGGATATTCAGGATATAATCAAGTTGCTATAGCACCTGAGGATCAAAAGAAGACCATGTTCACCTACCCGTACGACATGTTTGCATTCCGCTATATGCCATTCGAGTTGTGCAATGCACTCGCTACCTTTCAGCGTTGCTTGCTAGCCATCTTTTCTGAGATGGCGGTTGAATTTCTTAAGGTCTTCATGGATGATTTCTCCATCTTTGGAGACTCATTAAACCATTTCCTTAGAAACCTGGAGAAAATACTAAAGTGAAGTATTGAGGTCAATCTTATTTTGAGTTGGGAGAAGAGCCATTTAATGGTTCAAGAAGGGATTGTCCCTGGTCACATCATCCCGTAAATGGGCATAGAAGTTGATCAAGCTAAAGTCAATTTGATTTCTAAACTTCCACCACCTATTTTGGCCAAACAAATAAGATCTTTCCTAGGACAAGTTGGCTTTTACAGAAGTTTACAAAGGATTTCTCAAAATTGTCCAATCTCATGACTGATCTTCTAACCAATGATGCTCAGTTTGATATGACACCTTATTGCATCCAAGCCTAGACTACTTTAATGGATACAGTCTCGACTGCACCTATCTTACAACCTCAGACTAGTCCCAGGACTTTAAGATAATATGTGATGAACCAGACTTTGCAATTGGAGTTGCCCTAGGGCAAAGGGAAGAAAAGAAACTCGTAGTGACTTATTTTGCGAGCAAAATCATAGACAAGGTTCAACGGAATTATAATGTCACAAAAAATGAGTTGCTCATTGTAATTTTTGCATTAGAAAAGTTTTGATCACATTGTTCGATATGAATTTGCGAGAATAGATTTTACGTATTATTGTAGTTGCAGACTATGTTGAATCAAATAAATTTATAGATCAAAATTTGGTAAGTCTTGAGTCACTCACAAGGAGGCAAATCGGGATTCTTAAAAGCCTTTCACACTACTTATTGTACCCTAATGGAAGCACATAAAGAGAGACAAGATATCCATTACATAGTTAACTTTATTGCTACTATCAAAATGTCTCACAAATAAAATCTATAGTAAAGATTACAATCGGAATAAAAACATAGAAAAATAGAGGAACACAAGAGAGAAAGAGAGATCGTGGAGTTGCTTGAGGGATGCTTGTGTGAAAATCGGCAGAGCTTTAGATCTAGGGCATCAGGAAAAGGATTCGAGAGAGAGCTTGGAGAGAGAGAAACAGGGCATGGACTATGTGGTGGCTATTTTTTTCTATCACTTGGTGTGTAATATAACTTCCAAAGGGTAGACGCTAGGTCCTTTTACAGAAATCTACGTGGTTGATCAGAATTTTAGATGCAATTTGTAATTAGGATTTTTAAGATCATTGTAACGAACAAAAATCGATTTGCTTTTAAATTTGTATGACCTAGATAGTTGAGTATCTAGGGTCATCGAAGGAGGCAATTTTTGCAATTTCAGATCTCTTACTTGAAAATTGGAAATCAACTTTCTTTTTGTATTTTTGTATATATACCTTTTAGGGTTTTTGAATAAACAAGGCAATGCAAAATGCTAGCAGGAAAAGACTTATTCTAATTTAGTAACTAGGTGACAAGAATGACCTCTCCCTAAGCTCACCCAAGGCAAGTGAGGGCTTAGGATAATTGGGAAGAGGGTGTGAAAGTACTAAAACAAAATCAAAGTAAGAAGAAGATGCACGAAATAGAGAAGCCAACTTTATAGAAAATGGACTTCTATTTTACAACTATAGAGGAAAGCTTTTCCTATAAAAAGTAAAACTTAAAATAAATAAAACAAAAATCCATGTTGCTGATGGTGAAGGGGGTGAAGCTCTTAGTCCAACTACGATTGCTCCCGTAGTTAAAAAGGCCTCCTTTCTTCTACTTAAATAGCTTCTCCAAGAAAGCCCAAGGGGGGGCATGCCCTAGCTCCTCGAAGGTGGATGGCTTCCACCTTAATGGCTCCTCCAAGGGTAGGCATGCACCACCCTCAAGATCTCCTCCAATGCTTGGTTGTCCTCCTTAATGAAAAATTGCTCCTCATCCTAGCATGGCACAAGGAGAAAAATGGAGAGGAAGAAGGCACCAAGGATGCAAGGGATAGCCTCCCTAATCTCATTCCTTCTTCTTCTTAGACGAGAGTTATATGTGGGCTTAGGGTAGAGTTAACACTAATGGAGAATGAGGCTTTAGTGGTGGTGATCGAGTCGATCCTTCGCTTTTAAGTCGTTTGTAGTTTAATGTGGTGGAAAAATCGACTAATCAATTTTTAATAAGAAATAACCACTCGCAGAGGAGTGGGTCGTTTCCACAGGGAGGCAATAACGTATTAAAATTCGCGCCACTTAAAAATGTTTGTTCGGAGTCAATTTGGACAAGAACCAAGCCAAGATTGCCTTTAGATTAAGGTTTAAGCAAGAAATAATGCTGAAATGGCAATTATGATAAACTACAGGATATTTTCCGCAATGCAGAGTGAATAGAATATGAATAAAATCTGGCAATGGCAGAAAATGTAAATTTTAATCAATGCTTTACTGTAGCAAAACAGGGGAATTCTTCCCCGTTGTCTTGCGCGACGAGGAGCCGATGGCTGGGCGCGGGAAGCTCGGCGGAGGTCCCTTGGATCAAGGGCTTCGAATCGGTGGTGACGGCGAGTCGCGCGGCGGCCGGAGGTGGCCGGACGAGCTCCGGCGGAGGTGCTGCAGGTGGCTGTGCGTGGGCGCGCGGAGAGTCTGCGGAAGGCGCTGGCGCGAGGTGGTCTGCAGGCGGGCGTCTGCAGGCGGGCGCTGGCGTGTGCGGTGGAAGCTGCAGAGGGGGCGCTTGGGTGTGCGGTGGAAGCTGCAGAGGGGGCGCTTGCGCGGTGGAAGCTGCAGACGGCTGTTGGAGGATGCTGCAGGCTGGTCTGCAGGCGTTGGAGGAGAGCGCGGGCTGATCTGCAGGCGTGCGCAGGTCAGCAGCCGGTGAGCGGTGGAGGGCGCAGAGGTCGGTTGCTGGCGGTTCTGCAGACACAGTGGTGAACGGCGTGGACTGCAGGCGGTTGTGCGTGTTTGAGCTGAAGGTTGACGGACGTGGGTGCGCTGAAGGTTCTGCAGGTGCGGGAAGGGGTCTGCAGGCAACTTCAGGCGTGTGCGGTGAAGTGAGCGGGTAACTTCAGACGTCTGGGAAATTTCCCAGACGTCTTAAGTTACTGAGAGGGTGGCTGATCAGTAGGTTGGTGACGGTGGTCGGCGACGACGGTGAGGGAGTTGCACGCTAAGGTGCTCACGGTAATGCGGGCGAGCTCCGGATGGCGGTGTGGCCTGTCACACCACACGCCCACGGTGGTGGAGACTCGCCGCCACGGTAGAGGCCGGCAGTGTGGAGTGGAAGAGAGAGGATCTCTCTGCACAGTGGTGGGTCGGTGGCGGAGGCCTGCTGCAGCCGGCAGCTTCCGTGCTCCTTTTATAGTGTCTTGAACAATTTTGAAATCAGTCGCCGACCAGATCCACCACATCCGCTCCCCCTTGAATGGCTTCATCACTGCAGCAGCCGGGCGTTGGAGCGGCAGCCAGCCGTTCTGAAAGAAGACGAATAAAGCAAATATTATTAAAATATTAGGGTTATTTATGTATAGACCCTCAACTTCTATGTTAATAAAAACAATATACCTAATTGGTTATCTAATTAAATGAATGCTATTCTAAGCTAATTCTAAATGCACTTAAGATATGAATGCAATGTATGGATTATGTAATTAGATTAAAACTATGAATTAATCTATTTACATCCTAATTTATACTAAATAAATGTTAGAATTAACCTAATCTGTAGGCACTTAAGTACTTAAATAACCCACAACTATGGGCTAATCAAATACCCCCATGCCTAGTTTTTGCTAGTCCCTAGCAAAATTAAGCGAAACCTAGCACTCTAAGTAGACTAGTCAACTCACTTAGTCTTCCTTCAGAAGCATATTAAGTTCAGGTTCTAAACCCAAGGTTCCTAAGTAGTTGCTAAGTTACAGACTAGGTCGGCTAAAGACGAGTTGCCAGCACAAGTTTCCCTGATTTCTGACTCTACCCTAAAGTTTATTGATCCCTGAGATTAAAGCATCCGTGCTTGTGCATTGGTCCGAGTTATTTGAGTTAAAGGAATTTTTTTTTTTTTTTTTTTTGTTTGATTCTCTAAGTCTAACCTCAGATCAGCTATCAACACAGCCTGTGTCGGATTCATTGTCCCCATTACCATACCTCGAAGGGTGCCTGGCTTTCGATGCTTCGAGATAGCACCGCCCATAACGACCCCAAGAACTCCTGGCAATCGACACTTCGAGATAGTATCGCCCATGGATTTCTTAAGCGAATTCAGGCCTATGGCAATCGGCACTTCGAGATAGGGCCGCCCATGGTACCTGAACCGCGCAATGCGCTTACATGCCCCCAGTAGGATGGATATCCTAAGAGACAAGCGCCGAGGAGGTAATATGTTACCATCGCATCCTCAAGGTGAGTATATACTCGACCTCTCCTGCGGCGGGAACTCTTCCAATCAAAATATGTTTTCAAGCCTTTCTTAAGTCAAAACTAAGAGAACCAAATCTCTTTTCAGAAATTAAGTTAATTACCAAGTGTGAACAATTTGGATGCTTGGGTTACAAGGACCTGTAAACCAAAAGGTAGAATAAGACTCCAGGTACTACCCCACCTTTTAACTCAAACCCTAGCTTCCCTTCCTCAACCTCTTGAAGAATGGTCCGCAACTTAACTCCTACTTAAGTTTTTAAGTCCACAAAGGACCCTAAAGGTCTAAAGCTAGTAGCTTATTTAGCTTCTAAAGTTTGACCCTAGAATTAACTTAGTCTACCCTAGAGTTCTGATTTGCTTAAGACGGCAAGATCTAGCCAGTTAAGCTCAAAACCTCTTTTTTTTTCTTTTTTTTTTTTTTTTTTTTTATATGTACAAATGTATGCAATTATGCTATGTATATCCCCAAGTACACCCCCCCATGCCTAAAATCTGCAATGTCCTCATTGCATAGAAGGATATTACCTGGGTCAAAGCTGGGCTGAATAGCCGAAGAACCTGCAAATCAGGTTCAAGAATTGCAGAAATAGGCCCTAAAAATGAGGAAAGCAAAGTTGGCCTAGAAAATAGGTAACCTAGGATGTTGGCGAGCTGATGATGAATCCCGATAGCAAATGCTCGCCCAACTAAAATGGGAATGAAATCTTCCCAGGTCACCAGAAGAGGTTCTAAAGGATAAACAGTTAAAATAACCTCCAAAGGGGTAGGGGTAGGATGACAAGGATCCTCCAAAAAGAATGGGGAAGGAATGGTATAGAGATAAACCCCCAGGGTAATGGACTGACTAAAGAAATCATCAATCCATACCCGATACTCCATTACAGAAAATATTGGTCTGTTAAGCCCCCTAGTCAGAACAAAAATGAGCAATTCTCTAAGGCAAGGATCGTCTAGGGTGTCCAAGTTACGAGGTTGTGGGATGGCCATAAGATCTAGATTGGGTTTAATCAGCTTGGTGTCCATCCCAAACACTCTTTCTAAATCCTCAATTTCATCCCTAGCATTCCTTGCACCATCACGTGGATCTTCCTGCTCTTCATCAGGAGTCACAATTTCGCTTTCAGATATAAGAGAATCAGAGGGTGACTTCGAAGTGAATGAAGGCAGGTTGGAAGCAATAGATCTAGGGATTATCCTATTAATGTCATCCCCGGGTTTTTGTTCTTTACTCACATCTTCCCCGGAGTCTATATGTGAATCCACATAAATCTTAGAAATTGCTTCCAAATTTTCCATCATTTTATCATGAGGAGAAATATCATCAATGGGTGTGCCAAGGAAACCTAATTTGGTCAAATTTGTGACATCCTCAGGGGTTAACTCTTCAAATAATACATAATCACCCTTAGTGTCACTCCAAATCTTGAATGTAGGTTCCTCATATAATTCATCTTCCTCCTCATCACACAATTCATCATGTACCCGAGGTCTAGAATCATTTAATATATCAGCAGATCCCCTAGGGTGCTCTATCTGAGGTAAATTATTTACATTGGTTACATCAGACTCCTCAGATAGGTCAATTTCTTTAGGGTTAGGTTCCCTAAGGGTGGGTTTGAGTTCCATATCATGATCAGAAGGGAGGGTAGGATTAACAACTTGACTTTGACCCACTTCATCAAATGTCACGAAAATACTATCATCTGGGTCGAGGTCTTCCAATGGCACCATCATTCCCTTCTTTTGACTCCAATATAATTCAGGTGGATACTCAACCTTATCATCATCTTCCTCGGGTTGCCACCTTTCTTCATCCAATGCATAGCTACTTTCATGTGTATTTTCCTCCCACCTAAAGTGTAGATCTCTCAAGGAAGTGTCATCTAATGGGGAGGTTTCAAAATCGATCCTCGAAAAGTAGCTATTCTCCCCAGAATTGCCCTTCAACTTAAAGTGTAGCTTTCCCACGGGAGATGCATCTATTGTAGAGGGGTGTACGTCATTGTCAATGGGGCAGATTGGGTGGCTAATTTCATCTCTTTCTTGTTGGCCTGCTCTCAAAGATTCTCCTAACAATTCACTCATTTCATTTTGCATTTTCTGTATTTCCATCTTCAAAGAGGAGAGGTCATTTTTATCATAAGAGAAGTCAGGCTCAGGCTTATAGTACCCAGGAGTGTTTGTCCAACCATTATAAGTTTTCAGGGAGGGTGGGTTGGGTATTTCTTTGGTATGTGGGATATTGGGCAAAGCAAATCCCGCTCCTGAGTTCTGCTCACTAATTTGGGGCTTAACTAGGCCAATACTCCTATAATAGGAGTAAAACGGATCCCAATGATTGTCATTATGTCCATCAAGGAATGGACCATCTTGGCGTCTGGGATCGAAGGATGCAAAGTGGGGGTGAGGGTGTGGGCAAGATGTGAAAGGATGAAAATCAATGTGGTCCATTCTAACTCCCACTTCAATCAGAATTCCCCAAGCAAGACACAATTCAAAAAGGACCTTTTAGGTCTTTCCCAATTTAGGCTTTTGATTTTAAGTCAGATTGCAGGTGACAATACAATTTTTTCAATCAATTTACGCGCCTATTGTCGACCTACGGCTCGCCTAAAAAAACCTAGTTGGAGCTTAGGTGTTCTTCCCTAAATCTCAAATGGTCAAGTAAATCAAAAGACGGAAGATCGAGGGATGCAAGTAGGCCTAAGCCTTCCTTTGAAGCTGTGCTTTCGCGGTGCTCCTCAACTACCCCCAAAAATCTGTGACAGGGTATCCCCCTCTTTGGATTTACAAAACCTTTGATCTCAAGTTCCGAACACTTCAGAATCCAACGAAAGGAGGGCTCTTGTCCTAGTATTTCCAAACCTAAGGAGTGTCTAGAAGCGTGTCGTGGTGCAAGTGAAATAAGTGTGCATACACCGTAAAAGATTTTAAACTTTGAATCGCACGCCAAGTTTGAAAATGAAATCCTTGGTTTTTAAAATGTCCTTCCTTTAATTAGTCCTTTTTCTAAAAAAAAATGTGACCACTTGTTAGATTTATTCAGTACAGATTAGGTGGTCTTCGCATTAAATCCCAAATGCAATGCGTGATAAAAAAATAGGATGCAAAGTAAGAGAATGCGTACCTTGCCTCCAGCAATCTTCGATGCAAAAATGTACGCAATGCAGAAAAGCAAATCTAGAGGCTGCTCATACAGACCTAAATGGTTCGTCCTAGGGCAGGCAGCTTCTAGCAGGCAGCTCGTTTTTTTTCTTTTTCTATTTTTTTTAGAACTACTTATGCACAAGCAAATAAAAGAAATAATAAAAAAAATAAACCTAAATCTAAAGAAAAGGGAACAGGCTCCCAAAAATTACCCAACACGGGTCCAAAATAAAATCAGGGAACAAACCCTCAAAATATGCCCCAGAACAAGGGTTTCAAACTAACTGTAATGAAAAATTAAGTCTTCAGTCTTAATTCTATTCTAATTAAATTAGCGATTAAATACAGTGGTGTCCGTCGCGTCCTCGTCCTTCTCCTCCTTTCAAAATTGCTTGTCCACTTCTCGTCTGGCGACGTCAAGGGTCGCCTCTCACAGTGGCAGATTCTTGCACAAAATTTCTCGCACAGAAAAGAAAATAATAGATGGTCAAATTTCTGTGCAATTGACAAATAATGAAGATAAAATTAGGCGAAATTATTGCGTCTGTTGCCTCCCCGGCAACGGCGCCATTTGATCGAGTCGATCCTTCGCTTTTAAGTCGTTTGTAGTTTAATGTGGTGGAAAAATCGACTAATCAATTTTTAATAAGAAATAACCACTCGCAGAGGAGCGGGTCGTTTCCACAGGGAGGCAATAACGTATTAAAATTCGCGCCACTTAAAAATGTTTGTTCGGAGTCAATTTGGACAAGAACCAAGCCAAGATTGCCTTTAGATTAAGGTTTAAGCAAGAAATAATGCTGAAATGGCAATTATGATAAGCTACAGGATATTTTCCGCAATGCAGAGTGAATATAATATGAATAAAATCTGGCAATGGCAGAAAATGTAAATTTTAATCAATGCTTTACTGTAGCAAAACAGGGGAATTCTTCCCCGTTGTCTTGCGCGACGAGGAGCCGATGGCTGGGCGCGGGAAGCTCGGCGGAGGTCCCTTGGATCAAGGGCTTCGAATCGGTGGTGACGGCGAGTCGGGCGGCGGCCGGAGGTGGCCGGACGAGCTCCGGCGGAGGTGCTGCAGGTGGCTGTGCGTGGGCGCGCGGAGAGTCTGCAGAAGGCGCTGGCGCGAGGTGGTCTGCAGGCGGGCGTCTGCAGGCGGGCGCTGGCGTGTGCGGTGGAAGCTGCAGAGGGGGCGCTTGGGTGTGCGGTGGAAGCTGCAGAGGGGGCGCTTGCGCGGTGGAAGCTGCAGACGGCTGTTGGAGGATGCTGCAGGCTGGTCTGCAGGCGTTGGAGGAGAGCGCGGGCTGATCTGCAGGCGTGCGCAGGTCAGCAGCCGGTGAGCGGTGGAGGGCGCAGAGGTCGGTTGCTGGCGGTTCTGCAGACACAGTGGTGAACGGCGTGGACTGCAGGCGGTTGTGCGTGTTTGAGCTGAAGGTTGACGGACGTGGGTGCGCTGAAGGTTCTGCAGGTGCGGGAAGGGGTCTGCAGGCAACTTCAGGCGTGTGCGGTGAAGTGAGCGGGTAACTTCAGACGTCTGGGAAATTTCCCAGACGTCTTAAGTTACTGAGAGGGTGGCTGATCAGTAGGTTGGTGACGGTGGTCGGCGACGACGGTGAGGGAGTTGCACGCTAAGGTGCTCACGGTAATGCGGGCGAGCTCCGGATGGCGGTGTGGCCTGTCACACCACACGCCCACGGTGGTGGAGACTCGCCGCCACGGTAGAGGCCGGCAGTGTGGAGTGGAAGACAGAGGATCTCTCTGCACAGTGGTGGGTCGGTGGCGGAGGCCTGCTGCAGCCGGCAGCTTCCGTGCTCCTTTTATAGTGTCTTGAACAATTTTGAAATCAGTCGCCGACCAGATCCACCACATCCGCTCCCCCTTGAATGGCTTCATCACTGCAACAGCCGGGCGTTGGAGCGGCAGCCAGCCGTTCTGAAAGAAGACGAATAAAGCAAATATTATTAAAATATTAGGGTTATTTATGTATAGACCCTCAACTTCTATGTTAATAAAAACAATATACCTAATTGGTTATCTAATTAAATGAATGCTATTCTAAGCTAATTCTAAATGCACTTAAGATATGAATGCAATGTATGGATTATGTAATTAGATTAAAACTATGAATTAATCTATTTACATCCTAATTTATACTAAATAAATGTTAGAATTAACCTAATCTGTAGGCACTTAAGTACTTAAATAACCCACAACTATGGGCTAATCAGTTAACACTAATGGAGAATGAGGCTTTAGTGGTGGTTAGGAGGGTTTTTATAGTGGTGGAGATGGGGTGTTGGTGTGACCTTTGGATGGGTGGCTAGGATTAAATGATGGTAGGAGGTTAAGGATCCTAAGGTGGAGGGATGCTGGTGCCACCAAAGGGATGTTATGAGGGTGGTTATGGGTGGTGGAGAGACACCTAAAGGTGGTGCCAACCATGGAGACGTGCCTTGGTTTTGGAGGCCACCATGGAGGCTTCTAGAAGGGGGTTTAGTTGGATGGTGGAGACGGGTTTAAGGGGAGGTGTGTGGTGGAGATGAAGGGAATTTTGGAGGGAAAAAGGTGGTGCCAACTTGAAGGTGGTTTTTGTGGTTTTGGTGCCACCTTGTTGGTGCCATTTGTTGGTGGTTGAGGGGTGAAGGGTGGTGATGGTGGTGGTGCCAACTTGGAGTAGGAGTGGGTAGTTAGCTTAGGTTGACTAGTTAGGTGGTGTGGTGGAGTTAAGTTGTAGGTGGTCGATGGATGGTGGATGGAGAAGGGAGCTAGAGCTTAACTAAGCTAAGGTATCTTAGCTAGTATGGAGAGTAGAGGAAGAGGCCATTTGAGCTAGAGTTTTGAGTAGAGGAGCTAAAGAAGGGATGTTTGGAGCTGAACTAGAGCTGGTAGCTACTGAAGAAGATGGTAAGGTGCTACTTTAGCTGGCTTAGCTTGCTAGCTCTTTGCTAGCTACTAAGCCAAGATAAAGTAAGCTGGCTTCTACTAAGGTATGTTGAGGTGAGTTGGGTCTGATTTTCCTGGGGAGGACCTAGCTAGTAGGAGTAGCTAAGGTAGCTTAGCTCAAATAAGTGGAGTTCCTAGGAGCTAGACTTGAGCTAGCTTGAGCTAGGTGAACTCATCTTCAGTTGGCTAGAGTGGAGTAGTGCTGGAGTTTACTAGAGTTGAGCTGAGGTGGAATCTAGTCAACTTAGCTAAGCTAGCTATAGCTCCCAATGAACTGATGGGAGTTGAGATGAGCTAGACTCAACTAAGTTGAGCTCAATATGAGCTGACTTGAGCTAAGGTGAGCTAAGATGAGCTATCTTGAGCTACCATTTAGCTGAAATGAGTTGAATAGAGCTCAGATGAGCTAACCCTAGTTCAAGTGAGCTGGTATCCAGCTATGATGAGCTGGAATAGGCTGAGTTCCAGCTGGTTTGAGCTTCTCCTTCACTAGATGCCTTCCTGAGTGCTAGGATTCTAGGGATCTGACAATCTACTTACCCCTAACACTCACAAAAGCACATTAAAAACACAACAAAATGTGTGACGCATGCCTAACCTAATTTATACCTAATGCAACCCAGAAACCCATTTGCGGATTTAAATTCCTAGGAGCTAGGTTTGTTTTAATGCATAAAATTGATGGTAAACTGACGTTTATCACACCCCCATATTTATCTTTTGTTAGTCTCTTGTCAAAACTTTAATCCTTACAAAATGGAATTTTTGGGAAATCTAATTTTTTTGACTTTTGAAGAGAAAGAGATTATGGGACCTTGGTTGATTCAAACACAGGAGGTACGAGATTTGTTAAAGATAAACATCAAGAACTATTTTTGGATCAAAAGATTAGATGAATCGGGATCAATATATCCTCTAGAAAATTCTAAATTAACCCCTTGTCAATTTAGATGACTCAAAATTTTTGTATTTAGGATCTTTCTAGCTCTTGAATCTAATTCGTAACTTGCAATAACCTTTAAAACCTTGTGTCTGTGCTTGTGAAAAGCCAACATTTAAAACGGGTGCATTTTTGGTTTAACCTTTTTTTTTCTTCTCCCCCATGCTTATTATCAACTTAGTCTTACAATAGATGTGTCAGGATCATCATTCTCGTTACCAATCCCCGAGGGGGTTCTAGCACCAGTACTTCGAGATAGCACTATCCATGACACCACCCAGGAGCTCACAACCCCAAAACATAATGTAGTGAAAAGGGGTGCTCCAAGTGAACTCAAGCTCTTGCTCCGACACTACAGGTAGAGCACTGTCCAAGACAGTTGAGCTGCAAAACTACACTTTTAATGCTCTATCTGAAGATATGAAATATAGATATAGAGTAGCACCAAGCTGGTAACATGTTGACATTGCGTCATCAAAGGAGGCATTTTCCTCCTTCTCGACGGTGGGAACTCAAACCAATGATCTTCTTTAGACTTTTACTAAGGGCAACAAAGGGGTCTTTCCAGATTTTAATTATTTTTTGGTGTTGCCTTGTGTGTGAATTTTGACACAAGAAATTTTGCATGAGATGCATGTTTTTGAATCAGAAACTAAGCCAGATACTTGCCATATCACAAAAGAGGATCAAGTCACCTAAACTATCATGACTTTAGGTGGAGTTTTAGAGAAGGATATTTGATCTAGTCTAAAGGTAGACCCTGAAATTCTAATGATCGGATCCGCATCCTTATCCTTAGTTTGTTAAAGATAAAATCCGATCATATCGTAAAGTGACTTTTTCACCTTCGTGTCAATTTCAAAATTTTCCTCAAAATGTTCTCAACATTTTTATTTTTTTGGGTATGCAAGCAGAAAATAAAATAAGAAAAAACAAAAGAAAAATGCATATTTTTAGGTTTTGGAAATTCTAAATCGACCGTCAAAATTTTAAAAACACCCCTCCATGCTCATGATATGAAATCTCCTGATGCATTAAGAGTGAAATGGTATCACCTTTGTGAAAGGCGATCGAGTTTAGGATTGTCAAAACCTAGAGAAAGAAAGTAAAAGAAAGCAGGAAAAATGATGGGTTACCTCCCATCCAGTGCTATCTTTTACGCCATTTAGCCGGGCATGAAGGTATGCACGGAAGATGAATTTTCACGTAAGTAGTTTGATACCTGGAAGCCTGCATAGAAAGGGACTTCTTTTGGATCCTGGGAAAGATGAGTGGTAAAAAGATGGGGATCAAAATTTAATGGAAAATGGTAACTAGGACCAGAGTCTAGCCACGATTTTAATTCAGGATGAATGCGAAACACAGTCAGGTCTGGTGGTAGGTCCAGTTGAAAGGGGGTGGGAGAGGAGTGATGAAGGGTAGGTGAGGTTAGTGGCCAAGGGTGGGTTGAGAGAAAAGTGTGTGTATCAGAGGAATAATAAGGGGGATCATCGAGAATTGATTTTTGTGGAAGACAAGTCTCTGGGTCATAGATTTCACTGACCACTGATTCTGAATCCAAGCCCTTGAAAAGAATGTGGTCGGGAAGTGTATCTACCAACATTGTCTCCACCAAATTGGATATTTTAGTATCTGAGTCCTCGAAAAAGTTATGAACATGGAATCTTTTGGAGGATTTGAAAATATCATGAGTGATAGTTTGGCCTGCACAGGTGATATCCATTTTGCCTGTATGGCAATTCATATTTGCCTTTGCAGTGACCAAAAAGGGTCATCCAAGAATTATTAGGGCATTCATTAAAGATTTAGGTACCTCAAAGTGAAGGATAAGAAAGTTTGCGAGGAAGACAATTCTGGATCTTGACAAAGACATCCTTGACAATCCCATGAGGTTTGATTGTATATCGGTCGGCTAATTGAAGGGTAACATCAACAGGTTTTAATTCCCCAATCTGAAATTCCTCAAATAAAAATGTGGGAATGATATTAACTGAGGCACCAAGATCAAGAAGGGTGTGATCGAAAGTAGTATCATCAATAATCACTGAAATTAAAGGCACGACCAGATCTTTCATCTTAGGAGGTAGCTCGCTCTATATAATAGAGCCTACTATCTTCGAAAGATGCACTAGTCCTAGGATTTTAGCCAGCCTTTTTGGGGTACAGACCTCCTTCAAAAATTTGGCGTAGGAAGGTATGTATTTGATTGCATCTAGGAGAGAGATATTGATTTGAACTTTCCCAAATAAATTCATGAGTTCTTCAGTTGTGAGCACAGATTCCTTTTTTCGATTAGTGGTAGGGTGGAGAGCTTGTTGAAAAGGGATAGGAGTCATGTCCTAAGATTTTTATGTTTCTTTTTCTTCCTGATGTGGGAGGTTAGGGTAAATTTATACATGAATGTGGATTTCACCAGGTTGTTGTAAAGGCCCAGGATCAGTGGTGGCTTTCCCACTCCTCATTGTAATTGCATGTGTAGCCGGATTATTACTTGGACGAGGTGGGGGACCATGTTGTTGTGAAAACCTAGGAGGCTACTTAGGTGGTGGATTAGGAGACTGATTTGGGTAGTTTTGATTTCTACCTGGATACTGCTTCCTCTAATGATTAGGATTAGGTACGGGTTGGGAGGGTAAATGTCCTGTATCTCTTGGAGTAACCCCAATCTAATTATTCAGATTTGTGATAGCACATGTTACCTCCATCATGGTACTCTACATCTCTTGCAAGGTTTTCGTCATTTGAGCATTGATGTCTTGTTAAGATGGCCCAGGATGAAAGGTCGGATTCGACACATACCTGCTAAATTGATTTGATGTTTGGGGAGGAATCTAGTTGTTCTAGGAGTGGTTTGGGTAATTCTTCTAGTTGGAGGAATTTCTAAATTGCTCTTGAAGGGTAGAAATATTTTGAGTGCAGTTAGGGTTTGGATAGCTGTAATTCCTCAATGAGTCATAAAAAGCCTCAAAATATAATCAGCAGGGGTAGTGTTTAGATTGTGCAAATTTTCTCTTCATGGAATGTTGGCTAGGTTAGATGTGGTCTGTGTGGACCATGGGTTGGAGTGGCAAGTCCTTCCTCAATTTTCTTTTGATTAATTTCTATCTGGTTGAGTTTTTGAGCGATCATTTGAAGATCATCATAGGTGACGGGGATAGATTGAGTGCCTATTTCATGAACACTAAACTGCAGGTTTGAAGTTTTTTCAATGGTGTTCATGGAAGCTTGATTAAATGAGTTTTCACTCATTTCTTCAAAGAGGTCATAGGCACTCTGTACATCCTTATTTAAGAAGTTGCCGCTGCACGAGGCATAGATGAAATGTCAAATTTGATCTTCTAATCCATCATAGATGATCTGCATGCACTACCATAAGGGAATCTTGTGCTACGCACAACTTCTTAGGAGATCTTGGAATCTTTCCCAAGAATTATGAAAAGTCACTCCAGATTTTTATTGAAAGTTCGTAATAGATCTCCGCAAGGAATTAGTACGACCTATAGGAAAAAATTTCTTGAGGAAGGCACTTTTGAGCTGAGGCCATGTGGTGATAGGTCAGCTAATGGTTCTGAACAAATAAGCGACCTTATCTTTAAGAGATAAATGAGAATAGCGGCATCAGCCAATGGTTTTCTTGCACATTGCTGGAGCAAGTTGCTTGTGCAAAAAGAGTATGTTCTTCAAGGTGGTTGAAAGGGTCTTCCCTAGGAAGACCATGGAAATGCTTAATAAGATTTAGAATAGCCGATTTGATCTCAAAGTCCTCTTCATGTATGACCACCTCTGGTCTTTCCTCATAATAGGAAGGATCATAGAATACTTTAGAGGAACGATAGGCTGCAGATGTGGTCATGGATTAGGCCTTTGGTTGGCTAGGTTTGTGATATTCCTAGTCAACAATTGTTGATTGGGATGAAGTTGAGTAATCTGCTCAGCCATGAAGGAGTAAAGATTAGGCGGGGATACTTGTTGTTGAGATTGAGGCAAATTAGCATTAGGAAGCTCAAGGTGCGAGAAGTCAAAGGTGGGGTGTTGTTTTGGGTTGAAGGGTCAGAATTGGGATTTGAAGTGGGATTAGAGGTGGGATTAGAGGTGGTAGTGGAAGGGCTAATGGACCTATTTTGTTGATTTTCCATATTTTTAGAAGAAGACGGAAAAAGTGGTCTTTTAGGGCAGGGGCAAAATCAAAGGGTCCCTCTGAGTGCAGAGTTTGACATCGTCGCCCATGCATAAAATGGAAGAACGGGAGGGAAGTAGAAGAGATGGAGATGAGAGAAAGTGTGCAATTCAAACAACCAAGCCTAATCTTTCTTAAGGTTGACTCCTTAAAACCTAATACTTGGGAACCCAATAAGTAAGAAATCAGCAAGTGAACCCAATTCCAAAAGAGAGCCTGGCCACATTAAAGAGGTGGCTTGGACACAAGCATTTCCTGGAAAACCAGGGGCTTGTGTAAACCTACACCCATCATTTGACTTCCCTCTAAGTCTATCTCTGCATTGTCTAATGGAAGTAAGATCGCTTAGTGATCCATAAATTTTGGATATCAAGCCGAATTGAATGAAGTCCTTAAGTGGTCAATTGACAACTTATTTTAAGTTAGGCTTACATGTCTAAATGTGCATGGGAATGTGAAGAGCATTAATTGGGGTACTACCCTATTATTTCAATTTTTTAGTGTGTGCAAGATTGGAAAAGTGATTCCAATTAGCAATCAGGTTGGCACACAATACTTGAATGTAATTTTGCTCTTAGGATATGCTTTAAAAAAGTGTATTTTAGGGTTTTCCTTTTTGGTATTCAAACAAGTTTGAAATTCACAAACAAAAGGAAATCGAGTTGTATTGGTGAAGATAATTTTCCTTTAATTTGTGGGACTAAAAATTTGAAAAGAAACCCTAATTAAATTCATCCTAAGATAGAAATTTTACTAGCAATGAATTCGTTTTAGGCTTTCTTATTAAGTAGTGATCCAATCAAAGTAAGCAACAACACTACTCTGTGGAAAATCAAACAAGGATTCCAAAAAGTTTCTTTTATGATTTTAGGAGTTTGTTTGATATTTTTTTAGAATTTTTCTTTATGCTGGTGTGAAAGTCCAGAAATGATATCTGAGGGTATTTTGGACTATTCAGTAACACCACTGTCTACCAAAAATTTTTGTAATTTTATGTGATGTGTAGAATTTCACAAGAATTTTAGAAAGTTAAATTTCACAAAAATTGCCTGAGTACAAATATTCTAAAAGTTCGCAGACAATAGCAAAATAGGGAAATTGGTTGATGTGACCCCTCTGTAGTCCACGAATTTTTAAGAATTTTATATAAATCCAATTGCTCAAAAATTTGGAAGAGATGTTCCCTATTTGATTTGGAATTACTGTGTGAATTTCAAGATATTAGGAGGTTTGTGGTATCAGGAATAGATTTTTGAAGTCCGGACAAAAGTCGAGACTCGAAAATCTGACTACTAACACTTGAAGTGAAGTGGTGTTAAATGAAGCAATCAAGTAAATAATTAATTTTAATTGTCACCACTCTACTTAATTAAGATGTTTAGGATCCTGAAAGCCAAGTTTAATATTATTTTGATAGCTTTTTTAGATATGTGTGACAAGTTTAGAATTGCTAACATGGAATTTCCCAGGAAGACAAGGCACTTGAAGCTTCTCAAAATCCTGCTTCCTTCCTATTACACTTGCACAGAAGAGAGAAAAAGAGACGAGGGGATGAGATCCACTTATCAAGCAAGAGAAATAATCAAAACAAAGCCATGCCTCCCCGGCAACGATACCAAAAAGTGGTTGGATTTTTTATGCGATTTGTAATTAGGGTTTTTAAGATCGTTGTAACGCACAAAAATCAATTTGCTTTTGAATTTATAAGACCTAGATAGTGGAGTATCTGGGATCATCCAAGGAGGCAATTTTTGCAATTTCAGATCTCTTACTTGAAAAATAGGAAATAAATTTTTTTTTTTATTTTTGTATATACATTTTTTAGGGTTTTTGAATAAAAAAGGCAATGCAAAAAGTTGGCAGGAAAAGACTAATTCTAATTTAGCAAGTAGGTGACAAGAAAGACCTTTCCCGAAGCTTACTCTAGGCAAGTGAGGGCCTAGGATAATTGCGAAGAGGGTGTGAAAGTGCTAAAACAAATTCAAAGTAAGAAGAAGATGCACCAAATTGAAAAGGCAACATTATAGAAAATGGACTTTTGTTTTACAACTATAGAGGAAAGCTTTTACAACAAAAAGTAAAACTGAAAATAAATAAAACAAAGCTCCAAGATGTTGATGGTGAAGGAGGTGAAGCACTTGTAGGATCTATAAATCACAAGCACACTAGAAGCGGGGATGAATAGTGTGGTAGATAAAAAAAAATGCAAGACAAAGCAAACCACAAAATGAACAAGATATATAGTGGTTCCCCTCACTTGGGTACTCCAATATCTAAGTCTTCCGACTTAGTATTTTTAACCCAATGCCCCCAATCCAGAGGGAATCAATTTACTAATACCTAAGGTAATTAATGGGTTACTTCAACCCAATTATAAGATATCAAAAAGAAATAAAGATACAGGTGTAAGCAAAGTGCAAATAAAAGCTTACAGCTAATCCCTAAGTCTCCAACAAGTATATTGCTTAATAAGAGTATGTAAATTAATCTAATGAGAATACTAAGGCGTAAAGCAAATGATTTATCAAAGAGGAACATGATCGCCTTTGATGACTTATTGCAAGTGGAGAGTGGCCATGATAGGATTACAACAAAACAAGCTCTTTTGTAGCTAGTAAATTGAGAATTGAAAGTGTAGGGAAAGATAGAATTTTTTGCTTCCTAGTTGTGTGCAAAAGACACTCAAAGAGTACTTATATAGGCCACTAAACACCTTCCCAATGGTTACTGGCCATTAGGTGCAATTTGGGAAGATTAGAGATAGGTTTAATTGCAAAATAGCCGATTAGATTGGTCACAACGGTTAGTTGGTACCGGTACTAAACTTTTGCTACCGGTACTGACTGCCTATAGTCATCCCAACTACGTCACTAGGTACCGGTACTCATGATGAGTACTGGTACTTGCAACTCACAGATTTGGATCTAGTGACCCACGTGTGTCTGTACCAGTGATTAGCACCAATACTTGTAAGGTCCAGGCAAAAACAAAGTGCACAAACTGTGACCACTTGGTTCCAGTACTCACGATGAGTGCTAGTACTTGTTGTTCATAGTTTGGGACATAGGCCCAAACCAATGCCTAGCATGTACCAGTACTTATAACTGGTACTGGTACTTTCTACAAGTACCAAATATTATAAGTGGTAGTCAATTTTTAGAGATGCCCAATCTACTCTAAATGACTTTATTTTGAAAGAATTGATTTTGAGTTTGGAATGATTGAATGAATGATATTCTGAGCCCTAATTATCTCTACTTTGATTTTAACTCCTAGATTATGTTTTACTTGTTAGGAGAGATATAGAGATTCTAAAATATAATTAATACAACAAAAGCTAAATTCTTCTAGTCTTAATCCTTCATATGCTATCTTTTTGCTTGCATCCATATATTCCTTTGACCGATAATACTTCATAAATAGATTAGATTTTAAAATAGTTTTGTTAACACCAAAACACAGAAGAGGAATGGAACTGGGTTCCAACAATCTACCCCTTTTTGGTGTTGACAAAATGAATAAGATACTCATATTAAAAATAAACAGAGACCTAATAAGAGAGGAATAAAAAAACTCCACAAGGAGTGAAAAACCTCCCCCTTAAACTAAGCTCTCTGTACTTTTAATATGAAGTATCCAATCACTTCTCCCCCTTTTTGTCAAGCAAGCAAAAAGATGAGCAAATAGTAGAATTTTAAAAATAAAACATGATATATTTCACATAAGCAAACAAAGCATGATACATGAATAACCAACTCTATTCAATCATCATAACATGATAAAGTTCATAAAGATAAGGATTGAAACAATTTTAGCACATAATTGTCAGGAAAGTCATACAAATTTAACAAGCAACAAAATGAGAACTAAGCTAATTTCTAGGTCATTTTCTAATAAGCTTTTGCACATGTCCACCAACATCATCATCATCATCGTTATCGTCATCATCTTCACCTTCATCAACACTATCTTCATATGAAACTTCTTTGTCATCTTCTGTGTCTTCTTCTTCTTCATCATCATGAAGAATAGGTTCTTCTTCCTCAATTGAAACAAGAGATGGATCATGAAAATGCTTTTTCCTTCTTTCGTTGTATTCTTGAGGTGCTTTCGGTTGAGTCTGCTTCCTTTGTTTAGGCTGTTGAGTGGAAGAAGTGACATGGGAGGACTCAATAGAAAGAGAAAGGTCATGGAATTTGTATTCCATATGACGGAAGGTAAAATTTAGATTGTTTAAATTTTGACCAATGTAATTGAAGGTATTTATCAAATTGGGATTAGTTCTAGACACATTAGATAAATTTACCCAAGGTATTTCAGCTTCTGGTTGTGGGTAGGTTATAGGAATGAAAGTGGAGGATGATTCGGGAGGTGGATGAGAGGAAGATTGAGCATTTGGATCAATTTCTTCTTCTTCATCATCACTAGAGGATTCCTCTCTAGTATGTTTCACTCCCATTTTTCGGAGAGTGAACCATTTAAAATAGACCACTTCTCTAAGAGGAGTGAAATTAGAAAGGTCAATTTTATTTTTATGAAGAATGTGTTACACCAAAATATCTAATGGCAAATTTGATGCATGGTAATGGGGTCTAAGAAAGTGAATGAAAACTATGTTCCAATTGACTAGAAAGCTTGTAATGATAGCATAAATTAAAGGTAAAATATCAACAGGTATTTTGTGAAATCCTAAATATTTAGCCATTAAGTTCCATGCTAAGATACAAAAAAGGATGCGAGCAAAAAGGGTCATATTTCGGGCAACCAATGCTTTGCCCTGGCAGTTAGGGGGCAAAAGAGTTTCAAGGATTTTATGAGTAGGAAATTGCTCCATAAGTGTGCTAAATGCATGACCTTCATTAGGACTTTCGGTAATGGTTGACAAGAATTTCGGTGTGAAGGTTATTTTTTGACCAAAAACATTTGTTGTTAAGACAAGGTGACCACGGTTTTCTTGTTCTTGGAGATTAGGAAAGAATAGACAATTAACATCAACGCATACTCTAGGAACAACGGCAAAGAATGATTCATCAAAGAAATGTATGAGTTTTTGCTCGGAAAGACGAGTGGTAAAGTTAAAGAGTTGAAGAGAGAAATCTTTCCACTCAATCGGCCTACAATGATGTAGTTTTTGGCCTTTATACCAATCAAATTTTGACCTAGCATCCTCATTAATGCAAAACTTGTGAAAAGCATCTTCAGGTGCTTTTCCCTTACTTTTAGATTTAGGTGCCATCTGCAAACATGCTATAATAAGGAATAGGAAAATGGTTAGAAATATAGAAAGCTTCCTTTCATGTGCTTGTAAAAAAAAAATTTAAGCCTGCACATATAGGTATTAGTTGGTTTCTGTTCCAACCAGAAATTTGAGCTAGTAACGGTATTCATCTTCAGTGCTGGTAACTGCCTACTAAAGTAGGCACTGCTGCGCCTAGCTAGTACCGATACTGTTGATGGGTACCGGTACTACCTCATACCGGACAAGAAACAAATGCAGCAGCGAGAAAGGACTTGAGAGAAAGAAAAAGGCAAGATGTAGAATGACTTATGATAGCAAGGTCTACTTAGGAGATAAGAATATACCTAGAGTAGAAGCTTGGAGATGAGCCTTCTTTTTCTTGACTAGGGCTTAGAGAGGCACTTGTGGAGAGAAGTAGGGTTTGCTTGAGAGAAAATGAGGCAAGTGTTTGCACTTGGCCACTTTTATATGGGATGGGTCATGTGCTTGTCTCATGACCACTTAAGTGGTTGCGAGAAGAAAAATTTATAACTTAGTTGTTGAAGAAATAATGTAGTCAACAACCTAAGTTAAGCAACCATATTGCAAACAAGACCCAAATATTTCTAGATATATAAAAATATTATAGTTTACCCCTTTTTTTAAAAAAAATAGCATGGGTAAATTGTAGTAAGACCCTCAGAGATTTTTATAAATACAAACAAATTCCATATCAATCAACTTATTACTTTTGAATCTCTTTTACTGTACAAAATCCTAATTTTCTTCTTACAAAGTAGAATCTCTCTGCTGCAAGAAGTTTTGTAAAGATGTCAGCCAATAAAAATGCCTTCATCACCTTTAGCATCAAACTTATCAAGCTAATCATGGGTATTTAATAAATAACATTGAATTCCAAACACCTTAAAATCTGAAATCCTAGGGAACTTTTCATAATAAAGCTCATATGGAGTTTTCTTAATAATAGGCCTTAAGAGAGTTCTATTAAGAACATAACATGCCATATTAATGGCTTTTACCCAAAAATATTTTTGAAGCCCAGAGTCCAAGAGCAAAGTTCGGGCGCATTCTTGTAGAGTGAGATTTTTGCACTCTACAACACCATTTTGAGATGGTGCCCATGGAAATGAAAATTTATGGATTATGCCAGAATTGACACAAAAACTTGAAAATTTTTCATTTTCAACTTCACCCCCAAGATCATTCCTTAATCTAACAATAGAGGATGATTTCTCCTTCTTGAAGTCTTTGAGCAAGACTTAGGAAGGAATCAAATGAGTCATCCTTATGTTTGAAGAAGATGACCCAAGTGAACCTAGAGGAGTCATCAACAATAACTAGACAAGATTTTGATCCATGTAGACTCTCAAATCATGTTGGTCCAAATAGATCAAGGTGTAACAACTCTAAAGGTTGTGTTGTTGAAGCTAAGTCTTTAGGTTTAAAAGAAGCTTTGTGCATTTTTTCGAGTTCACAAGATTTTCACAAAACATCATTTTTATTAGTTTGGGTAGGCCCCTTACTAACTCATTTTTGGCTAGCCTATTAAGATGTTTGTGATTAATGTGACCTAGTCTACGATGCCAAAGATCTACGTTAACAAGGGAGGCAAGTAGACATTTTACAAATTTCTCTTGTAAAAAATGAAGAGCATAGATATTTTCATATCTAAAGCCTTCAATTAAAGCCGTATTTATTCCTTCTTTTAATATTTTAAATCCAACTTTAGTAAACAAAACATCACATCCATTATCACATATTTGATTAACACTAAGCAGGTTATGTTTTAAGTTTTCTACTAAAAGAATATTATGTACATGCTTAGAAGAATTACTTATTGTACCTTCACAAATAATGCGACAATGTTTGTTGTCGCCTAACTTGACATGTTCTCCATCTTCGATTATGGTCCGCTTGATAAAGAGGTCGGAGTGTCCCGTCATGTGCTTGGAACACCCACTCTCTAGGATCCATTTGTCCTTGACCTGTAGAACAGTTTATTAAATCAATTTTAGGTACCAATTTTCTTTTGGGTCCTTGATGGTTAGTACCTGGTCGCGCGTGTTTCGCATGTTCGAAATCGGGGTTACAAGTAACCCATCATTGTAGTTGCAAAACACGTCGATCAAATAAAATTTATACCGAAACTACACGGGAGTCCCGGGTCGAACACAGGGAGGCCACGTTTACTTTATTCAAAATTGTGCTTCGATTCGTTTCTTTTTGGTCTTTTAGGGTTTTGTTTTTTTTTTTGTTTTTGAAATAAAGGACAAGCAAATGAATCACAAGATAGAGATGTGGAATGAAAATAGTATATATATCAATCCAATGTCTATTACAATCTACTATGAAAGCATAAAAAGAGAGAAAGGTAAGAGGAAATCTCCCGAATCTGCTGTTCGGTGAGACGACGAAATCTGGCGGAAGCGCGGACGAATGAGGTGAGGAGCGACACGATGGAGGTGAGATGCTGGACGACGTTGGGTTGAGGAGAGCTTTGGCGTAGCTCCGGAATGGAGGTGAGAAGACGGAGTTGATCTGCTACCGGAAAAGAGGTGGGAGGACAGCTCCAAGGTGACCTATGAGGGAGATGGGAAGTTGGAGGAGTATTTGGTGGGGCAGAGGTTCGCTATACTAATAGGCACCTTGGGAGCTTGAGAACAAGCTCTAATGGAGTGTTGGCAGGCTTGCTAGAGCTTGGGAGAAGGTGGGAGTAAAGTAGGTAGAGATGGCTTGGAAGGGAGGGGGTGTAGGTCCTTTTATAGTGGTGGAGAAGAGGCAAAAATCGGTATGGGAACATTAGTGACATCCAGGCTATCGCTAGAAATGTCGCTGTAGGCAACTCGTGGCCGTTGGCGCCCATATCTGGCTTTGCTGGCATGCGATGAATTACCGACGGCTGTAAGTGTCGCTGTAAGTCCAGCTCACGCTGCGTTGGCACCGCTTCTACCCTACCACGCACGCGTGCACTACCACGTGCTGGCGCTGCGCTGGCTTGCATGCATGCATGCCCGCACGTGCACCCACGCTGCTGCGTGCGTGCACTGGCGGCTTGGGCTATGCCACGTGGCGTAGTCTGGGTCTTCCATCTTCTTCTTGTTGTAGGGGCAGCTACAGAGGTCGGATTGAGTTAATTTTCATGCCATTAGCCTACGATCGTCGACCCAAATCGATCCACGTGGTCGGATTTATCATTTGAAGCTCCAAATTATGTCTCCTAGTCCCTTGGCCATTGATCTTCCTTGGACTGCATATAGTGCTACGGAACTCCGATTTAGGCGATTTCAGAGGCGTTGGACTCCAATCGTCGTCTTGATCATATCTGTATGGTCGGATCATCAATCTGAGACTTCGAAATAAATATCCTTCTCTCCTAACCAAAAAAAGGATGTAGTTAACCTAAATTATGTACTACTGTAAATGCAGAATGATGCATGCTATGCAATATTTATAGCATGAAATGAAAATCTATGCCTAGGAACATGCATGAAAAGCCATTTTACCCACAATAAATGTGTTTAAATCAGTACCCTTCAAATCCTTAGGTTTATAGATCACTTTAGCGTTAGATATATAATTCTTAGGATTCTTGATTTTTTGATAAATCCATGCATGTTTAGGTGCATGTGATTTATTTTGTGTGTTCTTTTTATTATTGATCTTAGTTTTTAAATTATTACAAAATTCTGTAATATGCCTAATTGTTGTCTTTAGATTATTCAAAGTGTGCTCAAAATGTTCACAAGTATGTTCTAATTCTACTATTTTTCGATGTAATTTACTGTTAGTTTCTTTTGACATTTCTAATTCTATTTTTAAACAAGATTTCTCTATTTCTAGAGTTTTATAACTATCATGCAAGACCTTATTTCCTTTTTTAATCAGCCTAGCTTTGTGATATAAATCTTCATATGCTTGTAATAACTCATTAAAAGTTACTTCAGAGTCTACATCAATTTCTGAACTGTCATTGTTTGCAATTAAACAAAGA
The DNA here is from genome assembly GCA_037157565.1 of Thalassia testudinum. Classification (NCBI taxonomy): domain Eukaryota; kingdom Viridiplantae; phylum Streptophyta; class Magnoliopsida; order Alismatales; family Hydrocharitaceae; genus Thalassia; species Thalassia testudinum. Next base: position 21,202,133 of record JAZHRO010000063.1, read on the forward strand.
TGTGTAACTTTCGTTTCTTCAGATTCTTCAAAAGATGATTCCGTGCTGAATCATTGTCATCCCAAGTCACCTTGTATGCCTTTCTTGAAATCTTCTTCTTCCGATCAAGTTCTTTGTCCTTCGTTTCTTCTTTCTTCTCGATCATTGGACAATCTTTTCGTACATGCCCCTTCTTCTTGCACTAAAAATAAATAATGTCATTTGTAAATTTAGTTACTTATCTTGTTTTAGGATGAATCTTCTGAATCTTCTCGTTAGAAGAGCAAGTTCCTCTTCTTCGTCAGAGTTGGAATCATCGAGGTCTGAATCTTCCTTTATAGCTTTGAAAGCATGCTCCTTCTAGCTTTAGGATTTTTCTTCATTCTTCTTCATATTTTCCAATTGGACTTCATATGCCATGAGGCTTCCAATCAAGTCATCCAAGGAGAGAGTAGAAAGGTCTTTTGCCTCTTTGATGGCTGTGGTCTATGGAGACCAATCACTTGTAAGAGATCTCAAGATCTTCCAAACAAGCTACTCCTCCATCAGCTTGACTCTAAGGTTCTTCATTGGATTTATGATCTCTCCAAATCTTGTGTACATTCCTTTGATTGTTTCACCTTTCTACGTCTTGAAACACTCATAGCTTTCAGTTAGAATAGAAATATGTGTTCTTTTACCTTACTTGTACCTTCATAGGTGACTTGCAGTGTGTTCCATATCTTGTATGTAGACCCGCATGCAGAGATACGGTTAAACTCTTCCCTTGATAACGCACAATAGAGTGCGTTCATCGCTTTCGCATTTCTCATTATCTTTTTCTTTTGTTCTGTAATCCAAACAACACCTTCCTACGGCTCCGGATCCATGTATTTCTCTTGGATAAGAGTCCATGAGTCCTCGTCTATGGCCTTGAGGAAGATTTGCAACCTCCTCTTCCACTATCTATAGTCCGTCCCATCAAAGTAAGGAGGACGTATGGATGACTATCCTTCGGTGCGCTCGACTGAAGATGCCAGTGCGAGAGAGAATAATTACTTCATCTATTCTCAACCCACTCTGATACCACCTGTAAGATCTGTAAATCACAAGCACACTAGAAGGGGGGATGAATAGTGTGGTAGATAAAAGAAATGCAAGACAAAGCAAACCACAAAATGCACAAGATATGTAGTGGTTCCCCTCACTTGGGTACTCCACTACCTAAGTCTCCCGACTTAGGATTTTTAACCCGATTCCAGAGGGAATCAATTTACTAATACCTGAGGTAATTAACTGGTTACCTCAACCCAATTACAAGATATTAAAAAGAAATAAAGATACAGGTGTAAGCAAAGTGGAAATGTAAGCTTACAACTAATCCCTAGGTTTCCAACAAGTATATTGCTTAATAAAAGTATGTAAATTAATCTAACGAGAATACTAAGGCCTAAAACAAATGATTTATCAGAGAGGAACACGATCGCCTTCGATGACTTGTTTCAAGTGGAGAGTGGCCTTGAGAGGATTGCAATAAAACAAGCTCTTTTGTAGCTAGTAAATTGAGAATTGAAACTGTAGGCAAAGATAGAATTTTTTGCTTCCTGGTTGTGTGCAAAAGACACTCAAAGAGTGCTTATATAAGCCACTAAACATTTTCCCTATGATTACTAGTTGTTATGGGCAATTTGGGAAGATTAGAGATAGGTTTAATTACAAAATAGCTGTTTAGATTGGTCACAACGGTAAGTTGGTACTGGTACTAAACTTCAGGTACCAGTACTGACTGCCTATAGTCAACCCAACTAAGTTACTAGGTACCCGTACTGATGATGAGTACTGGTACATGTGACTCACAGATTTGAGTCCAGTGACCTACATGTACCGGTACTAGTGATTAGTACTTATACTTGTAAGTTTCAAGCACAAACAAAGTGCACAAACTGTGACCACTTGCTACCGGTACTCACAATTAGTACCGGTACTTGTTCACAGTTTTGGACTTAGGACCAAACCTGTGCCTAGCATGTACCGATACTTATGACCAGTTCCGTACTTGCTACAAGTACCAAATATTATAATTGTAAGTCAATTTTTAGCGATATCCAATCTACTCTAAACAACTTTACTTTGAAAGAATCGATTTTCAGTTTTGAAACGAGTGAATGAACGATATTCTGAACCCTAATTATCTCTAGTCTGATTTTAACTCCTAGATTATGTTTTACTTGTTAGGAGACATACAAAGATTCTAAACTACAATTACTACAACAAAAACTAAAGTCTTCTAGTCTTCTTCCTTCATATGCTATCTTGTTGCTTTCATCCACAGATTCTTTTAGCCTGTAACACTTCATAAACACATTAGATTTTAAAATAGTTTGGTTAACACCAAAACATAGAAGAGGAATGGAACTGGGTTCCAACAACACTTGCTTCAACTGTAGTTGCTCCCACAGTTAAAATGGCCTCCTTTCCGCTCCTTGAATAGCTTCTCCTGGCAAGCCCAAGGGGGTGGCGTGCCTTAGCTCCTCCAAGGTGGATGGCTTCCACCTTAATGGCTTCTCCAATGGTGGGCATGGACCACCCCTAAGATCTCCTCCTTAATGAAGGCTTGCTCCTCCTCTTAGCATGGAACAAGGAGAAGAATGGAGAGGAAGAAGGCACCAAGGAGAAGAATAGAGAGGAAGAAGACACCAAGGAGGCAAGGGATAGCCTCCTTAATCTCCTTCCCTCCTTCCTTCTTCTTCGTCATAAGTTATATGTAGGCTTAGGGCAGAGTTAAGACTAATGGAGGATGAGGTTTTAGTGGTGGTTAGGAGGGTTTTTATAGAGGTGGATATGGGGTGTTGGTGTGACCTTTGGATCGATGGCAAGGATTGGATGATGGAAGGTGGTTAAGGAACCTAGGGTGGAGAAATGTTGGCGCCACCTAAGGGATGTTATTAGGGTGGTTATGGCTAGTGGACAGACACCTAAAGGTGGCGCCAACCATGGAGGGGTGCCTTGGTTTTGGCACCACCATGAGGGCCTCTAGAAGGGGTTTAGGAGGATGGTAGAGATGCGTTCAAGGGGTAGTGTGTGGTGGAGATGAAGGAAATTTTGGAGGGAAAATGGTGGCACCAACTAGGAGGTGGTTATGGTGGTTTTGGCACTACCTTGTTGGTGCAGTTTGGTGGTGGTTGAGGGGTGAAGGGTGGTGATCATGATGGCGCCAACTTGGAGTATGAGTAGGTAGCTAGCTTTGGTGGACTAGTTAGGTGGTGAGGTGGAGTTAAGGTGTAGATGGTGGATGGCCAAGGGAGCTGGACCTTAGCTAGCATAGCTAGTAAGAAGAGTAGAGGAGGAGGCAATTTTAGCTTGGGTTTTGAGGAGAGGAGCTAAAGAAGGGATGTCTAGTGCTAAATTGCAGCTGGTAGTTGCTGAAGAAGATGGCAAGAAGCTACTTTATCTAGCGTAGCTTACTAGTTCTTTACTATCTGCTAAACCAAGCTAAAGTAAGCTAGCTTTTGCTAAGTTATGCTGAGGTGAGTTGGGGTTGATCTTCGCAGTGTGGACCTAGCTACCTAGATTAGCTAAGGTGGCTTAGCTTGACTATGTTGACCTAAGTGGAGTCCACAGGAGCTGGACATGATCTGGCCTGAGCTAGGTGAAGTCATCTTCAGCTGGCTTGAGTTGACTAAAGCTGGAGGTAGCTGGAGCTAAGCTGAGGTGGACTCCAATTAACTTAGTTGAGCTAGCTAGAGCTCCTAATGAACTAGTAGGAGCTGAGACGAGCTAGACTCAACTAAGTTGAGTTGGATATGAGTTGACTTGAGCTAGAGTGAGCTAAGATGAGATATCTTGAGCTACCATTTAGCTGAAATGAGCTGAATGGAGCTAGGATGAGCTAACTCTTGTTCAAGTGAGCTGGTATCTGGTTATAATGAGCTGGATTAGGCTGAGTTCTAGTTGGTTTGAGCTTCTCCTTCACCAGTTGCCTTCCTAAGTTCTAGCGTTCTGGGGATTTGACAATCTGTTTTTCCCTAAAGCTCACAAAATCACACTAAGAAGACAACAAAATGTGCGATGTATGCCTAACCTAATTTATGCCTAATGTAACCCAAAAACCCATTTGCAGAGTTAAATTCCTAAGAGTTAGGTTTGTTTTAATGCATAAAAAAGTTCATAAACTAGCATTTATCAATGGCTTCCTATTGATTGATCTAAAGTACTTAGGATGACTAATTTGGATAGTTTAGATTTAATCAAAATTTATGTCATGAATTGGTTACATAGGGAGCTAAGGATCTAAGTTGTAGGACTAGGATAAGATGAGGGTTTTCTAAAAATAGGCAACCTAGGTGGGTGACTACCAAGGAATAAAACCTTGCTAATAGATAAGATCTTATCTTTTGGCCAACCACTATGGGATAAAATCTTCTTAAGTTAGCACCAACTTAGGTGGATTAGGCCAGGATTTTCGTGGATCTTATGTGGGCAGGGTTAGGGCTAGGTTTTGTAGACATAGGTTGTGAGAATATGTTCCTAATTAGGCTAGGTTGACCATAAGTCTAATGGGTTGTGTCCAAATAGGTTCCATGAGCCCAATTGACTTATACTAAGTCAATTAAGTGTGCTCATGGACCTAAATAGGTTCTTGGGTTAGGGATTGAATCTAGGATAGGCTGGGTAGGTTCCTGGATAGTAGGACAACTCTATGGATAAGGGATTAGGATCATGGATAGTGCTATCCATGATTTTGGTTTTTGAGCGCACTTATCCAATTTGAGCTACCTTAAGTGTAGGAGTTGGGATAAGGGTATCCTAGGGTTTTATGGGTAGGGTTAGGTTATCCTAGTCCCTCTCTCTCTTCTTCTTTACTTAAGTCTTCATTTCTTTTTCAATCATGTCTTGTTCTTCAACCAGTTCCTAGCTCTGTAGCTTTATCTTCCATCGTGCTCATGATCCCATGTTATTCCTTACATCTTGTGCCTATATTTTTCATAAAAGTCTAAATTTAGATAATTAGGCATACAAGAAATGCAAAGCCTAAATATGCATGCATGCTCTAAATGCAGTATTTTTAAACCTAATTCATGATTTGACTAAAGAGTTGGCCGTAGACTAAGCCAATTAAGGTAGTGAATAGGTTATCATCACACCCCCACACCCATCTTTTGCTAGTCTCTTAGCAAAATCAACATGCAAGAAAGCCATGGAAATCATGGGAGAATCACAATACGTGGGTTTTCTTTATTTTAAAAAAGATGAATTTCAAAGAAATTTTTTTTTTTAGTAAAGGTGTTGTCAAAGAATAAAGCCAGTTTAAATTAAGAATCCCAACAAGATTTTTCAGTAATGAAAGAAGATTGCGAGCAAATCCTTAACGGCAAGGACTGAACGATTCTAATGTAACGACGTAAATTTGGACCTCGCAAATCAAATCAGAAATCTTATTAGCCACTAGAGTTGGGTCGCCAATGTGATTTTCTCTAACTTAGTCGACCCACCATAGATTCAAATCGAATGTGAGTAACAAGCATCTTGTATGTGATTTTATGTGACTCATCAACTGACAACCAAGTAATTCCTAGTATCCAATAAGACTTGGAATGTTTCTAACTCTCTCTAAGACAACCTATCTTCAATTAGGCCATACTAGGTCTTGACAGCTTTCGCGTCACCACTTTTCTACCCTGAGGTCAACATACTAGGTGTATATCTCCCTAGCTAGACATCTAGGTCACTTATTCCAAATTCTTTTCTTCATATTTTTTTTCTTTTCTTATAGGACAAACACCCATATGCATTTAGTTGTTTTTATTCAGAAATGGAAAGGAATAGCATCCATATGTAGTGAGATGCTTTTATTTGGTGGAAAATTTCTCCTCTTTTTGTATGTGCATATATATATATATATATATATTTTTTTTTTTTTTCCTTCTATTTTCTTTTGCCTGAATATGTTTTTTTTTTCCTCCAACTCATTTTTCTAGGCGAGTGGCTCTCCTTCATACACTCTAAATGCTTTCCCCTACAAACAGGAACGATCCTAAGAGCTTGGAACACGACAAGGTCATTTAGATCTGCAAGCCTAAGACTAAATCTTTTTGACCACTAAGGACTCAACAAAATCATCCAAAAGATGAGCCAGTGCAATGTGCAAGTGAAGATCTTGGTACTCAAAGGCTATCCAAACGTAAGCGTAGAACAATAAGTCATTCACTCATCACCCCTTTAACTTAATACTCCAAGCTTTCTCAGATTCATTTCAAAGTCTCGAGAAAATCAATCCAAATTTAGGTAAATACTTTAGATAATTAAGTCAACATATGACCTAAAGAGTCTAGGTGGAAAGACTTTGCTTCACATTTCCCAAAGTCAGTAAATTTTCAAATCGAGAGTTCTTGACTCAACCTAGCATGATTCTTAAGAACTGCACTCTTAGTTAAAAGAAATACCATAGGAAAACTTATGCAAGGATGCAAATGCAAATATTTTTTGTGAAATACTATCTATATATAGGAGTACAAACAAGATTAGCTGACACAAAAATAATACCTGCAATGTACACCCCCCCATGCCTATTCATTACAACACCCACATTGAAATGTATGAAGGATAATTAAATTGTAATAAGCAAGAAGAGGAGATATCACCTGACTAAGCTTGTTATTCCATGTTAACTTATAAGGATCTAAGTACCTATACCAAATACTAGGTTGCCTCCCAACCGGCACTAAGTTTTATGTCTTTAGCTGTATTGAGTTAGCTCAAGATAATTCGAAGAGGTTAATTGAATTGTTAGGAATAGGATCAGGAAATTAATCTATATAAGGTTTCAGCCTCTGACCTTAACCTTGGACTCCTAGCCACTTTGGGATCCAGAATTAGAATAGCTCCGTGAGGGAGAATTTTTCACACAATGAAAGGACCTTTCCGCTTTGATCTTAATTTTCCTAGAAGCAGCTTCAAGCGTGCATCAAATAACCATACTTTCTGATCAAGGACAAAGCTTTTTTGGGAAATATATTTATGGTGTAAAGTTTTTTTCCTATTCTTATAAATTCTCACACTATCATAAGCATCATTCTGGATTTCCTCAAATTCAGTCAATTGGAGTTTCCTTTATCATCCAGATTAATTAAGATTTAGATTAAACGTCGTGATGGCCCAATAAGCTTTATGCTCCAGCTCAACAAGTAGATGACAGGACTTTTTGTAGACCAAATGAAATGGAGACAATCCAATTGGGGTCTTATACGTAGTGTAGTAGGCCTAGAGAGAGTCATCTAGTTTGGTAGACCAATCCTTTCTGTTCTGGTGGACCGTCTATTGAATGAATTTATTGATTTCCTGATTGGAGATTTTGGGTTGTCCGTTGGTCTGCGGATGGTATGGAGTTGAGATTTGATGAGTGACTCCATACATAGCTTGTAAGGTCCGAAATTGATTGTGTGAAATGAGATCCGCCATCACTAATCAAGGCTTTAGGAACCTCGAATCGGCTAAAGATATTCCTTTTTCAAAATCCATGACCACTTTATGGTCATTAGTTCAGGTAAGGATGGCTTCAATCCATGTGGATACATAGTCGACTGCGACTAGTACATATAGGTACCCAAATGAATTAGTAAAAGGTTCAATGAAATTAATACCCCAAACATCAAAGATCACAACTTCAAGAATTGGATTTAGGGGCATCATATCCTTCCTGGTCATGTTACTTAAGGTTTGGCATCTGGTACATGACGAAGAGAAATTATAAGCATCACAGAATAAAGAAGGCCAAAATAATCCACTTTGCAACACGTTAGCTGCCATCTTTCTCCTAGAGAAGTGGCCACCACAAGCATTAGAATGGTAGAATTCAATCTCACTTGTGATCTCAATATCCAAAACACAATGATGGATAAGCTGATCCACATAAATTTAGAATAGTTCTAGCTCCTCCCAAATTTAGTACTTAGAATCAGAAATTAATTTATCTTGGCTTTTCTTATGCCTATCCAAGGGTATTTTTCCAATTACCAAGTAGTTGACAATATTTGCAAACCAAGGTAGCTTACAGATGGTAAAAATAGTCCCATTAGGGAAGGAATTAGTAAATTCAAGAGCTGGATTTTCTATAAAGATTCGGGAAAGATGATTTGCTACCACATTTTGGGCACCTGATTTTTCTTGAATCTCTGAAATTTGATCTGAAATTTGGAAAAGATGTTCCAAACTTAATTGGGAATCACTCTATGAAATTTTATGACTTTAGGAGGCCTGTGATGTTAGAAATCGATTTTTCAAGTCCAGACAGAAATCTAGACCCGAAAAATAGAACACCAATACTTGCAATGGAGTGGTGTTAAAGAAGCATACAAGCAAACAATGGATTTTATAATGCACCACTCCACTTAATTAAGTTTTTTGGGATCCTGAAAGCAATGTTTAATATATTTTTCGTAGTTTTAATTAATTATGTGACAAGAAAGAGGAACCAACCTAAATTTCGCAGGAAGAAAAGGAACTTTGAGTTCTCGCTTCCAGATTCCCGCCTTCCCGCTATAGTTCCTGCACACACAAAAGAAAGAAAGAGAAGGGGATGAGATCCACTTCAAGCAAGAGAAAATTAATTAATGCAAAGCCATGCCTCCCCGACAACGGCACCAAAAAGTGATAGCGATTTCACGTGGTTTGTTAAAATACGTCGTTGTAACGCGTAAAATCGCTTTCGCTCTTAAATTTATAATCCTAGATAGGGAAGTATCTAGGGTCGTCCAAGGAGGCAATATGGTTGCAAAATTGATTCTCTTGCTTGGAATACAATCTCAACTTTCTTTTTGGTATTTTTCAATATATCATTTTTTTTATTTTTAAACTAAGGCAACATGCGAACTGATGGCAGGAAAAGTGTTTACACTTCGAATTAAAATACTACTTTTATGTGACAAGCATAACCTCTCCCTAAGCTCAATCTAGGCAAGTGGAGGCCTAGAATAACTAAGGAGAGGGAGTGAAGAATGCTGAAAATAAGCAACCAGAAATGCAAACAAGAAATGCGAAGAAGGCAACTAGATAATTGATAAAGTGTTTAACAAAAATGCCTAGTAGAGGAATGCTTCTACTACTAGATAATTGAAATAAAGAAAGGAAAACACAAATCCTCTAGATAGATGGTGAAGAAGAGGGCTTCTTGCTCCAAGGTTGGTGGCTCCCAATCTTGAAAAGAGTCCTTCAACTCCTTCCTTGCAGTGCTCTGCCAAGGTGATGTCCTCCAAGGCAAGCCCTAGGGGGGCGTGCCCTAAGTTTCTCTCCAAGGGTGGACGTCCACCCTAGGTCCTTCTCCCTTGCCTGGCCGTCCTCCTTGATGTGGAAGAGTCCTCCTCCTTGGCGTGGCCCAAGTTGAAGAGAGTCGGGAGAAGAAGGCACCAAAAGGGCTGGTGGTGTGCCCCTTTAATCTCCTTCTCTACTCCTTCTCCTTGGGCGTAGGTATAGGTGGATGTAGGTAGAAAATACACTAAGGGAGGATGCCCCAAAATGGTGGTAGGTGGTGGCTTTTTATAGAATAGGATGGGGGGTTGAGGTGCCCCTTGAAATGGAGGGCTAGGATGGAAGGATGAGGGTGGTTGGTGATCCTATGGCTAGGGTGAGTTGGCGCCAACCCAAGGGGTGTTAAAGGGGGTGGTTATGGTGGTGTTGGTGTCTTTTGGTGGTGGAGAGACACCCCCATGTTGGCGCCAACATGGGGTCTTCTAGAAGGGGAGTTAGGTGGATGGTGGAGATGGATTCAGGGGGGATTGTGTGGTGGAGATGAGGGGGGATTTTGGAGGGAAAAGTGGTGCCACTAAGGGGTGGCTATGGGTAGTTTTTGGCACCACTTTTAGGTGTCTTTTGGAGGTGGTGGGTAGGTTAGGTTGGTGCCAAGTAGGTTAGCTTATGTGGAGCTTAGGTGGAGCTAGTTGGGTGGAGTTGGTAGGTGGGTTTTTGGGGTGGTACAAGCCAAGGAAGTTGGAGCATAGTTAAGCTAAGCTAATCTAAGCTAAGCTAGCTTAGCTAATGGAGGAGTAAAGGAGAAGGTGTTGGAGCTAGGGTTTGGAGGGAGGAGCTGAGGAGAAGTCTGGAGCTGAAATTTGGAGCTGGCTGCTACTGAAGTGGCTGGCATGGAGCTATTCTAGCTGGCTTAGCTTGCTAGTTCTTTGCTAGCTACTAAGCCGAGCTAAGGTAAGCTAGCTTCTACCATACTGAGCTAAGGTGAGCTGGGTCTGGTGCTCCCGTGGAGAATCAAGCTGGTTGAGGCAGCTAAGGTAGCTTAGCTCAACTGAGTTGAGCTAAGCTGAGTCCCTGTGAGCTGGACTTGAGCTTCCTGAGCTGGGATGAATTCTTCTTCAGCTGGCTGGAGCTAAGTGGAGCTGGATGTAGCTGGATCTGTGCTGGGGTGAACTCCTGTCAACTTAGCTGAGCTAACTAGAGCTCCCTGTGGACTAGTGGGAGCTGAGATGAGCTAGACTCAACTAAGTTGAGCTGGATCTGAGCTGACTTGAGCTAGGATGAGCTAAGGTGAACTCTCTTGAGCTGCCATCCAGCTGAGATTAGCTAAATGGAGCTGGGATGAGCTAACCCTAGTTCAAATAAGCTAGGTTCCAGCTGCGGTGAGCAAGATCAAGCTGAGGTGAGCTGGATCAAGCTGAGGTGAGCTGGATTAGGCTGAGTTCCAGCTAATCTGGGCTTCTCCTTCACCATTTGCCTTCTTGAGTGCTAGGGTTTTAGGGATCTATATATCTGTACATCCCTAACACTCACAAAAACATATTAAAAAGACAATAAAAAATGCAATGCATGCCTAACCTATTTTATGCCTAAATGCAGCCCAAAAACCCATTTGCGGTGTAAAATCCTAAGAGCTAGGTTTGTTTTAATGCATCAGAATGATGATAAACTGGCGTTTACCATTAGCCAATGCACAGAGGAGCAAAACCCCCTCTACCCCACTCTCTCTTTCTTTCCTTTACTTCTCTTCTTTCTCAGACGTCTGGGTAATCGGGTATTTGGGTATGTGCACCTGGGTCTAGGGTTGTGGGAGTAGGTCGCACTCGAGGAGTGAACAAGGCTTAGGCAAGTAATGTTAAGTGCGGGTGAGTAGGGATCTCAACCCCATATCTTCGAGCCAGTAAGCCTAGAGCGGAAAAACAAGTTATGAGGCGTTGGTTGCTCCTAATCCCATGATGTGCAACTATATCCCATATCTTTCTTTTGCGTGCACCTGTAGGTGAAGATGTCATCAATTACTATGGCAGTAGGTGGTGTGGTCTCCAAATGATGACTTGGGAATGATCTTGGAATGAGTTCGTACGACCAGAAGATGCGACCTAGGGTGAGCCTGATCGTGAACTTGGCTCTAAGCTTGCCCGAGCTTCCTCGTTAATGGCGGCGAAGGGTGAAACCTGCAAAGCATACAAATGGCCTCACGGCCACATTAAACTTGCTCACGAGGTTCTCCATGGTGTGGTGAGTGTAGTGGCAATGGTTGTGTGCTACGAGAGCATGTGTGAAGGTCGATCGGACTCGAAGATGGTGGTGCAGCAGTGGGTTGGCTGACGGAGGTCATGAGTGCATGTTTGATGAAATGAGTATGGGGGTTTTGATGGGCGTGATGTGGTGGAGGTGTAGAAGGTTTTGGTGAGGTGTGTGGTGTGGTGGAATTATGGGAAGCTCTCATCGGAGTGGTGGCCGGAGGTGAGAACGAAGGTGGCATGCGTGTAGGTAAAGGATTATTTTTGGTTTTTGAATAAGGGAAACAAATCTAGGAGAATAATTAAACCTAACTAACTTACTCCATCGGTCGAAGGGGGTAGGATTGGCACTGGTTGTGGCTTGCTGGAGCCATGGAAGAGAAGTCTCCTGAGAGGGGGACAGCAGCGAAGAATGGGGAAGACTACCCTCGTTTGCATTGACAAGGCTCGGAGGAAGACGAGGAAGATGATGGGAAGGCCAATTTGGTCATTGGCTGCCCTTAGGAAGATGGAGGAGAAGGATTGCTGGAGCTTGGTCGGAGAGAGGCCTGAGGCAGGGTTTGGAAGGGATTTTTTGGCCTCAAACCTCGCTATTGAGGTAAGCCATGTATTTGGGGTCCTTTTATGAGTCTTAGGGAGTCATTTCAAGCTTGGAAACCAAGCTTGAAACCTTGAAAACTTCACGCAATAGGAAACCCACATCTCCCATGCATTCTCATTGGAGATTGGAAAAGAATTAAAGCCCAACACTAGGTTTACATTGTAGGGAAATCTCTCAGGAGTCTCCCTTCCAAATTTGCAAGAGATTGGGCAAGAAATTAGAGAGAAATCCTTGATTGAAGGTCGTCGAAGTTGGGTTTAGGAGTCTGATGTCAGCGGGGGCCTATTTGTGAAGAACATAATGAAGTTAGGTGGTATTTGCAAATAATTTTGAAACCTAGGGTTTAAGTGAGAGAAGAAGAATCAAACAGGACCAAAGTGCAAACTCGGTAAAGATGATCTTTTAGTGGGCCCAAATTTTGGTACAAAACTAATTTGGACCCAAGGAATCTGATGGTGGAGTTGGATTTTGGTTTTGACCAAGTTTGACTAGGTAAATTGCCTATAAACCCAAATTAGGTACCTATCTACCTAAGACATTATTTTAGGTCAACTTAGGTTCCAATAGTCAATGCAAGCATATAAAACCTTATCGAATTGTTTTTATAATTTTTAGAAGGTTTCGGTGAATTTTATCTTGACCAAAACCTTAGTGAATTAAGTGGATCTATTTTTAGGGTTTCAAATATCATTTAATTCTCGAAAAGTGTGGAAACCTATTTCTATCTACATGAACCCACTTGTTAGACATTTATGACCATTTGACCTTTAATTAACCCCTGAGAAATGCTGTGATTGCTCTACAATTAGGATATGCTATTAAAACTGTAGATTTACCCCTATTTTCATGTTTAGCTCTCAGAAAGGATATGCAATGAATTATGGTCTTCTAGTAGTTATGTAAGAGCACTTATCAATGGATTCTAGTTAATTAAAGCTAGATATGGTTGATGATGATGTTATCATCATACAACATGCCTAACTTTTGCTAGTTCCTTTGCAAAATATTTTGAATGACTCGAATTCTAGACCATGCTTCTTTTGTTCAGAGTCCTGATTTTTTTCCTCCTTTTAGAAATTAGGTCAGAATGCTAATAGTAGACCTAGAGGTACTCAAGTACCAACCAAGATCCAGACCTAACCAGCTTTAGCCTTAATCAGCCACGAAGGTTTCTATGGCCTGTAGAAACTACCCTAAGGTTCGTTAGACCCCACAGTTAAAGCACCATGCATGTAACATGGTTAGTGGAGGTTTAATTTGTAGTGCATTTTCTTAAGAGAAAAAGATAAAAGAACTTTTGCATTTTTGGAGAGTTTTCTCTCTCATTTTCATTACTTTATTTCTAGCTTAGGATTGGCTCAAAAAACATGGTCGGTATCGGATTCCTAGCTCCCACCATCAATCCTCACAGGGTCCCTGACAATTAATGCTTCAAGATAGCATCGCCCATGGCAACTAATATAGGCACATCTATTTGGGTTAAAATGCCTAATCATGCATGTCCTGGCAAACACCCGGGTATTGTTGAGCTTTCGTTGTTTAGGACCTTAGTTGAAATTTTCTATTGTTAATAAACGACTTAGGCCTAAGTGATCTAATGCTAATTATGCTTTTACACATAGCATGTAGTTTAATTTTGCTAGGGACTAGCAAAAGATAGGCATGGGGGTATGTTGTAAACATATCTGTTTAGGTTAAAATTCCTATTCAAGCTTGTTCCTAGGCGTAGATTTGGATGCCATGTTATAAATATTACATGGCATGCATCATTCTGCATTTAGAGTAGCTATATATATTTTAGGTTAATTAGGTCTTTTCTATTGTCAAGAGAGAAGATGATTTATTTCAGGACCTCAGATGGATGATCGGACCATACGGATTTGATCAGGATGACGATCGGAGTCTAACGCCTCTGAAATCATCTAGATCGGTGTCCCGTAGCATCATATGAAGTCTGGGGAAGATCATTGGCCAGGAGGGCAATGTGACATCATTATGGGCTTCAGATGAAAAATCCAACCATACGGATGGATCCGAAGCGATGATCGCAGTTCGGCAACGTGGAAATCATCTCGATCTGAGCACCTTGGCACCCTCTCCAACAAACAGAAGATGGATGGCCCAGATGGCACCGCATGGCACCATCCGGGCCACCCACACCAGCCAGCAGCAACCGGCCATGCCCTTCATCTTCCGCACCTTCGAATCCTTGCCATTGGATCAAGATCCAACGGTTGGGATTCCTTCATGCTCGCTACACTCAATTCGTCTTTTAGACGCAAAAGTGCCCACAATGCATTGGTCACGAGGGGCACTCTCAAGCTGCAGGCGCGTGGTCGAATCCCTACGGGTGCACGCAATCAACAGTGTGAGTGTGAGCGCCAAATTGGGCCACATAATCTTCATCAAATGGGGGCAAGAGTCTCCATGTGGATGCACGGATGATTACGGATACGCTCACGTGATCCAACGCCCAACTCAATGCGCATTCTTACATGCCATCCAATGCCATCTGGGCGCGTGAGCACAGCTGCAAGTGAGCGTGAGCTGGAGGCTACAGTGATAGTTGCACGGGCCTTTAGTGATGCTTGTAGTTGTCACTAATGGCCTACGCTATGCACACACCAGCAAAGGAATTGAAGGGCACCGATCTTCAACGACAGTTGGGCGAATCTTCAGCGACGATTACAGCCATCACTAATTTCCCATGCACAATTTTGTCTCTCCTCTACTATAAAAGGACCTACCCCCCTCCATTCCAAACATTCTCTTCTTTTCTTCCTCTCAACACCTCTAAGGCTCCAGAGAGAGATTGTCTCAATCTCGGGATGCTCCCCTAGTGTAGAGAATCAAATATTTTTCCTACCTCTCAACCCCATTTGTGGAGCATCTCATGGCCGTCCTCTAACCATCCTTTCAGAAGAAGATCCTCGCCGTGACGTCATCCTATCCCATCCTCCATCCTCCAGCTCAATCCCCATTCGTCCCGCTCCTCACCGCCTTCCTCCAGGAGACATTAGAGCAAGTCGTCCATGAAGCGACTGTCGAGGGGGATTCTCTCACCTTTCACACTTTCTAAGTTGTAAAAAACATTTGATTAGAAATTCATGATTGTTTCTTTCTCTCTGTTATATTTTCACAAGTAGACTAGCCAGATAAAATTTCATTGACCTAATCTCTTACTTGATAAAAAAATGGCAAAAAAAGCATAAACGATAGAAACGACGAAAACAAATAAAAAGCGAAACACAGATTTTCAAAACAAAACGTTCACCTCCACTATTCAACCTAGGACTCACTTTTCGAGTTTCAATTATAAATTTTATCTGATCGACGCATTTTATGTGCTAGGACGATGGGTTCTCCTAACCCTAATTTTAATTCGCAAAACATGTCGCAATCATTTTGGTGTCATTCTCGAGGAGACAATGCTCTTTGGTTTTCTTTTTCTTTCTTGCATTTTCCCACATTACTTACATATTTTTCTAGCCTATCTTTCTTCTTTGATTTATTGTTTTGTAGGAACCTAGTCGAGGAGCCGAGGGCTGTAGATTTGAGTAAAGTACGGGTAGAGACATTTATAAGTTTTCCCCACCACCCCCACCCTAGTTTTCATTCCATAACCTAATAACTAAAACCCAAATCAACTTAGGTGCTTCCATAAACCCTATGGTAGATTTTGGTTGTTTGATTTTCAGTCCACTCACCTCACCCACCCACATATACAAAAAAAATAAAAAATATTCCCCTTGTGGAATTTTCTGAAAGAGACACATAGCAACACCCACAACTCTGGACTTAAGGCGCACCACTTCACATCGATTCTACCACTTAACCAGAATCTAACCTGTGGATCTGGTACACCCTAACTCAACACACTAATGAGTAGAAATTTGAATAGGTCAAACATTTTTTTGTGCCTTAACTAAGTGGTGCAATAGGCTAATTGATTGAATTGTTTGGGCCGTACCACTTAAGATAAAAGTGATTCATCGGTAGCTTGCCACTTAGAGTTTATTTTTAGGGCTGAACCAAGCACTCTACATTTTATTTTTGATTTTGAAAGCAATATAGCTACACCAGTGCTTTCAAAACTTGGAGTGTTCTACTAAACCTGATTAAATGAACCTAATGATTTAACCCTAAAAGCTACTAACAAGGTTAAACCTTAAAGGACACATCATCAAATAACCTTGTTTGTAAACCTTGGTTGCGCACACACGCACATTTGAATTGATCATTATGGGCACAACCCATCTAAACAGCCCATCACATTCAAAGAGCGCAATCATCCTAAGCCTAATTAAATCTAAGTAGACAATGGCCTTAAAGATTGATTCGCTCTTTGGAGCCCAGACTAAGATTTTTCTTGATTAATCTGCTTTTGCTGGTCCATCTGATGTCTACCAAGGGGAGTAGCGTCAAACAACTACGGCTAAGGGGTACACTAGGAATCGGAGGTGCAAGCTAATGGAAGAACCTTCTCCCCAACCCCTGCCCCTAACTAGTTGGATTGACTGGATAGAAGTAGGCTAAATCAGTTACAATCCCAAGACGGGTCCTGGGAGTCTATAGGTCTTTAGGCTAACCCACCTAAGGATTAGGCTAATTACTTGTATTGTAGGGCTCTTTATTTCTTCTGATTTCCCCTCTTATTCTACCATGTATCCTTCCACATCTTGCACTCATTTTCCATCCTACCCTCCTACCACCACTTGTACCCAAGATGATTACTATCCCAA
Organism: Thalassia testudinum; assembly: GCA_037157565.1. NCBI lineage: Eukaryota > Viridiplantae > Streptophyta > Magnoliopsida > Alismatales > Hydrocharitaceae > Thalassia > Thalassia testudinum. The sequence continues at coordinate 21,218,917 of JAZHRO010000063.1, forward strand.
CTTGACTTGTAATTACCCATCCACTAGCCTAGATAACTTTTATTGGGAGTATGAATCTGGACCTCGGTGTCCAGGGTCTAACCCTAGAGAACAAGACTATGATTACTATCCTTCCTAGAGATAGAATGATTATCGATCTTGATCCTTTGATGATCAAACCAACCCGATACACAACCAGGAAGGATATGATGATTATAACATCTACCCTCCCTAGTATTCCACTGAATATAGGTCACCTCCATTTTTTGAACAACCCAAGATGACCTACTATCAGGGAGGGACCCAAGAACCTTAATATCTCGGCTGCCGTAGTTTTAACCTAAACCCACCCAACCATGAACCGAACCAGTCGGTTCAGGCGAATCAGATCCAGGATAGGGTGTTGGCTAATTTGAGGAATACTATACAATCTTCAGAAACTCAGCCAGCACCATGTACTGAAGCATTGGAGCCTATCGTCAAAATGATTGATGAACTTAATAGTTCTCTATTGGATTTGCATGAAAATGTTAGGGATAGGGACCCGGGTGAGCTTCTTCTTGGAAAATTATCGAGGTTGGGGATGAAATTCGTGGTTGCCTTAGTATAATCTTGGGATGATTGCTTGGATGAACCCCCTTCAGAAGAGCCAATGTCTGAACTCGCTCAGGTGCTTATTGAGGGGGATAAATTTTCTAAGACCGAGGATGACCAGGTTGGGCTAGAGCAACCCATTGAGGATGAACTGATTGATTCACCTGAGATCCCGAAGCCAAGGAGAGAGGAAAAATATGTCTCTTTGAATCAGGAAATGACAATCAATTTTGAGACATATATAAAAAAGGATCATGAATTCTTTGATTGTAAGGGTGAAGAATCTCGTAGTGAAGTCTCACTTGAGCGTAAGGAAGATGATTTTAATGAGACAAACGGGCTTGAGGAATCTGATGAACCATTTGATAGCCTAAGTATTGAAGATTTGGATTTGGTTGGGGCTAACTTGGAGGATTTGAATCCCCAGTTTACTAGAATATTCAATCAATAGCCCCATTCCTAAACCACACACCAAAGGGATTGATTTTGATTTGGAAATTATTGTACCCAAGTCAATTCTAAGTCAGGCATGATTTCTAGACTTGGGTAAATCGTATGGGGTGAATGATATGCTAGAGGTGCCAGAGTCCAAATAGATGATGTTGGATGATAGGAATTTGGAAGTGAGGATCTATGAAGTTAACTTCAAGGAAAGTAGGAGTTTGGATTTAAGGGTTCCTGTTGACCTAAAACCACCTACTTTTTACCATGACCCTTACGATACCTTTGATGTTCGAACCAAGCTTGGAATAACTGATTATTTTTTTAAGCTAAACGTTAAGTGGACATCCTCACCTATTGAACCATCTTTACCCATTGTCCGACACTTTGGTCTTGGGTTGCACACCACAAAACCACAGGCCCAACCCCGCAAGCTTAACAACCTTCGATTCTGGGTGATTTTCATTCAGAACCTAAGAACCACTCGACCCTGGGGAATGGGTCTGCACCATAACTTGGTCCACATCTATGGACAACTTTTGCTGGCAGGTCTGAGGATCAATATTTTTATTTTGATTCTGACCCTCACTTGTGAATTCTCCATTTCTTCCTTGTACGTATTTTATGCCTAGCTAAAGGCATTAAATTTAACACATGTGTATATTCCACGTTCTCTACGGAGCTAATCAGAATTTCACATTATTCAGTTGATATTCTATTTACTCTGCCTTTTCATGTCTTTATTTTTACAATGAGGACATTGTATCATTTAGGCATGGGGGTGTGGACAATTAATTCCTGAAATCATTTTATTAACTCCGTACAATTTCTTTTAGTTTTTTTAAAAAAAATGAAAATTGAAAAAGATAAAAAAAAAGAGATTAGAAGAAGAGAACTTAGGCATCTGGATGTTATTAACTTTACGAAATGATACGATAGGACCTAAATACCTAGACTCTTTAGGCCTTCGAGCTTAATTAGACCGAGTGTCCACTCGAATGTGGACTTAGTCTCGAGTCCTCACCAAGTAATTCTATTTTAAATTGGTCAATAAATTTAGGTGATAAGTATATGACTTATGAACCCACCCTTTGATTTGAGGGGACTTTAACCCTGAGCATCCACACACATTTTGGCACTGACTCACTTTTTGGCGATTTCATCGGAAATTGGGTAGCTAATGAACTATCCAGGGTGGTATGGCTGCCAATTTCTCGATGATAACAGCTCATCGGCCAGTTGTCTAGAGCATAGTCACACGACCATTTTATTCTAACTGCCTTTAGGTAAATCTTAGATTAGGGAAGCCACCTACCTAGAAAAAGAAAAGAGGAAAAGAAAAAAAATAGAAAAAGGAGGAAAAATAAATAAATAAATCACACTTCACGGCACGAGTGTGGCTGGCAAGTTACCATGGATAACATCCCATTGCCCTATTGTCCAGAGCTCAGCTCACAAAAATGCACAATAATTTCCAAAACACAGAGGGAAGAAGTGGGGAAGTAGAATAAACTGGGGAGATATACACTAGGTTCGCCCTTGTGCTGACCCCATAAATAGAAGAAGTAGGGAGAAAGCTACCGTTCGAAAAGATAAACCTCTAGGAAAGGTCAGCTAGGATCGTAGAAATCTGAAGTCCATTTTAACAGCTACCTAGTGGGTCTTTCACTCTTTTCACTAGATGCTTAGCACTTAGAGTCCTTTCCGAGTCATGGGCGGGTCAGGTAGCCATAAAAAGTTACCCCAGAACTCTCAAACTCCAAAACTATAAAAAGATTAGAAAAGAAGAAAAGAAAAAAAAAATGTATCTTCCCTTTTCAAATTAGGTGAGGACTTGGGTGGTCTACATTTTGGCAGACACTCGGGTACTGTTGAGTCTTCGTAGCTTAGGACCCTAGTTGATAATTTCTATTGTTAATAAACAACATAGGCCTAAGCGATCGAATCCTAATTTTGTCTTTATACATAGCATGTAGTTTAATTTTGCTAGGGATTAGCAAAAGATAGGCATGGGGGTATGATATAGACACATCTATTTTGGTTAAAATGAGTAATCATGCATGTTCCTAGGCTTAGATTTGCATTTCATGTTATAAATATTACATGGCATGCATCATTCTGCATTTAGAGTAGCTGTATATATTTTACAATAATTAGGTACTTTTTATGATCAGGAGAGAAGAGGATTTATTTCACGGCCTCGGTTCGACGATCGAACCGTACGGATTTGATTAGGATGACGATCGGAGTCTAGCACCTCCAAAATCGTCTAGATCGGAGTCTCATAGCATCATATGAAGTTCGAGGAAGATCAACAGCCAGGAAGCCAATGAGACATCCTTACAGACTTTGGATGAAAATTTGGACCATATGGATGGATCCGGAGCGACGATCGTAATTCGACAGCATTAGAATCATCTCGATCTGAGCACCTTGGCACCCTCTGCAACAGATAGAAAGTGGACAGCCCAGATGGCATCGGGTGGTGCCATCCAGGCCACCCAACACCGACCAGTAGCAACCGACCACACCCTTCGTCTTCTGCGCCTTCGAATCCTAGCTGTTGGATCAAGATCCAACGACTAGGATGCATCCAATCTCGCAGCACTCAATTCATCTTTGAAACACAAAAGTGCCTACAGTGCATTGGTCGTGAGGGGTGCTCTCAAGCCGTAGGTGCATGGTCGAATCCTTGCGAGAGCATGCAATCAACAGCACGAGCGCGAGTGCCAAATTGGGCCACACGATCTTCATCAAACGTCACAAGAGTCTCCACGTGGATGCACGGATGATTGCAGATACGCCTGCACGATCCAACATCTAACTCAACGTGTGTTCTTACATGCCACCCATCGCCATGTGGCCGCACGAGCATAGCTACAAGCAAGCTTGAGCTAGAGGCTACGACAATTTCGTGGGCCTTTAGTGACACTTATAACTGTCACTAATGGCCTACGCTACGCGTGCACCAGCAAAGGAATTGAAGGGCATGGATCTTCAGTGATAGTTGGGCGGATCTTCAGTGACAGTTGGGCGGATCTTCAATGACGATTACAGCTATTACTAATTGCCCATGGAAGATTCTTTCTCTCCTCCTCCAGTATAAAAGGACCTTCCCTCTCTTCCTTTCTTCCACTGACCACCTCCAAGGCTCTAGAGAGAGCTTGTCCCAAGCCCATGATGCTCCACTAGAGTAGAGAATATAATATTTTTCCCACCTCTCATCCCCATTCGTGGAGCATCCCGTGGTCATGCTCTAACCTCCCTTTGGGAAGAAGATCCTCATCAGGATGATGTCCTACCCCATCCTTTGTCCACGAGCTCTGTCCCCATTCGTCTTGCTCTTCATCACCTTCCTCCAGGTAACGTTAGAGTGAGTCATCCTCCAAGCGACCATCGAGGGGGATTCTCTCACCTCTTTCTATCTTTATTACTTTCATAGTGTAATCTTTCCTACTTTCCTAGTTGTAAAAAAACATTTGATTAGAAATCCATGATTGTTTCTCTCTCTCTCTTACATTTTCGCAAGTAGACTAGCTAGATAAAATTTCATCAACCTAATCTCTTTCTTAATAAAAAAAAACCAAAGAAATCTGGAAAGATAAAAATGACAAAAAAAAATAAAAAGTGAAATGCAGATTTTCAAAACCAAACGTTCACTTCCCGTGTTCGACTCGGGACTCACTTTTCAACTTTTGGTTATAAATTTTATCTGATCAACGTGTTTTGCGAGCTATGATGATAGGTTCTCCAAACTCTAATTTTAATTCGTGAAACACACCGCAGTCAGCAAAGCCTAGAACCCTAGCTTTCGATACTTCAAGATAATGCTGCCCATGGCATTCTATAGCTAAATTCAGGCCCTGGCAATCAACATTTTATGATAATCCATCCCATGTCACCTGAATTAGCATAAGGTGCTTACATGCCCCCGGTATGATATTTAGATATCCTAGGAGACAAGCACCAAGGAGGCAGTATGTTATAGCGCATGTTCAAGGGGAGTTTCCCACCTCTTCTCACCGGGAACTCATCCAAATCAATTTATGTTGATAAGCCGCTCCTAGTTTAGGTAGCTTTTTCATAACAGAATAAGCACTTTTGCATGATTTTGATTATTAAGTGCACTGAACCAGGCTGTGTGTGGATTATGGTGCTTAGGTTACTGTATCCCACAAACCAGAGGTCAGTTAATGAAGCCGAATAATCCTTAAGCCTTAGACATAATGCATAAGCTTCTCATTTTCCTCAACCTCTTGAGGACTATCTAGATCTTAATGGATAGTTGAATTTTTAAGCCCTAAAATAAGCCCAAGAGGCCTAAGATCAACCATCATATTAATCTCTTTGTCTCTCTGTTATTCTAGAACTTAATTTTTTTTATTTTGATTTTGGTCTAGAACATAAGTAGATTCCGTAATCATTTACTAATGACTCATTTTTTTATTTCAAATTGTTGCTCCTTTTTGACATTGAAAATCACCTCCTCTTTCCTCCACAAGAATGATATGCAATTGTCTCTCAAAATTTCCTCCCATTCTCCATTTTTTTCTTTTTCACTTTTTTTATTTTTTATTTTTTTGGTTTTCTGAATGAGTAAATATTTTTACGAGAACCCTTCAGAAACTTGAAGTTTTATTTGTTTGCACTTTAACACCCCCCCTTGCCTATGTTTTGCAATGTCCTCATTGTAAACTGGAGGGTATGAAATCAACTTGTTCGATGGGTTAGAATAGGATCGGATGGGTGGGTGAATGGGTCGGGATGACCGTTGTGGATGATTTTAAGCTTTGATACGAATACCAAAGGTGGAGTTGGTTGTTCTAACTCTGAATTCAAAGTGTAGTAGATGTGAAGCTCAAAAAGGATGATCAGAAGTGTCTCGGGTTTTTGAATTGACAGGTTGCCTCCTGTTAAGCGCTAAATTTGATTCCTTCAGCTGAGTAGAAAATGGTCATGGAGAAGGAGTGGTCAAATCAGTAGAGTTTTGTAGAACAAGCACCTTGATCAATAGCCTGGTTGGTCCAACCATGTGGTTGTTCAGAACAACAGGCTAATGATGCAGCCTAAACATAATCAATTTGGTGGTTTGATGGATTCGAATCAATAGATGTTGTGCCCACTAGGTGCTTTGAAGCTAAAAAAGATATGGAAGTGAAACTCTAGGCTTTGGCTGATTCGATTCAGCTTGATCAGAGTAGGGATCCACAAAAGAAAAAGAGTCTATGGGGGATGCAGGAATCCTATGAAAGTGATCAGAGAAAGATGGGTTGTGATTAGTAGTCTGATCAATGTCTGAAACCTAAGCAAAAGATGGAGAATCATATGCAACCAAATCATCAAGTGGAGAGTCAGAGTAGAAGTTGATTCTGGTTGTAGGTCAGGGTTTGGATTGGATTTGAGAAGGTTTTGTCTGTGCTGTAGAAGAGGTGGCTTCAAGCAGAATTATACCTGTTGAGGTCTACTTTAGAAAAGGTTCAAAGGTCGGTTCATCTAGAGAGTCCTTGTAGTGTTCATCAAAATCAAATGTAAATGACTGGAGAGTGCTTATAGGATCATGGAAATCTGAGTCAATAAAAGATTCGAATTCTGGATTGCAGATACTCTCAGCACTTACTGCTTATGAATCCTGCAGATCATAAAGGAATGATTCCATCTCAATGGAACCTAATTTTGAATTAGTGATCTCAGCATTAGGGTCCTCAGAGTCAGAGTTGAAGAATGGATCATCGATGCTGAGGTCGTAAACTGTTCCATAATTGTCATGAAACAAAGGTTCTCTGAAATCAGAGTAGGATTCGAAATCATCGGCGAACTTGCGAAGATCGAGTTTTGAATTCGATTCTAGATCAGAGGTTCTGTGGAAATGATCAAGAGATCTAGAATCAGCAACCAAGTTTGGATCTATCCTAATTTTAGATTCCGAGCTTAAAAGGGTGTCCTTAGTGGGTATATGCTCGGGTTCTTGGCTCCTAGTATAGATCCAATCAATTCCCAACTCATCCAACTCATCGATTTCTGTATCATAGATTGGTGTGACTTTCGAGAAATGAATTTGTATCTAAGGGGAGGATGGAGAGGTCTGTTCATCAACTATAGGCCCTGAATCGTAATTTAAATTGAAAATATGACTTTCATCATTTTGGGCCTCATGATTATCCCAATTAGGCTCAGATCTACTATTAGGATCTAGGTCAATGGTAGGCATTGGGTTACAAGGATCTAAGCTGGGCTCCACAGGGATGCCAGAATTGCTCTTGAGAATCACCTTAACAGGATAAGGCTTGGGATTTACATTCCAGAGATGTTCTATTTTAAGTTCATCATTACAGATGTCTAGGAATTCAAAGCTTGGTGAACCAGGCTCTTGATTTTCTTGAGCTAGCTCAAAATCGGGAATGTCGGCATGTAAATCGCATTTTAAAAGATTATTTAGTTGTAGTATAGCGTGAAAACACGTCCACAAATAAATTTGTAAGGACCAGTGAGTACTGGGCCATTCAAAGCGAGGCAATCTCAATTTTGATGAGATCTTTTCATTAAAACTAATTCTAAATAGATATATATAAATGTATATATGTATAGAGTAGATATCCAGAGAATCAGAATTTTATTGCAATTAAATAGAGTTCTTCACAATAGAAAATGCTAATAGAAATAGTTAGATAGAAGATAGATAGATAGAGATAGGATCGAGATATAGAAGGAGGTAGAGAGGCAATGCCGCTTGTAGGATGCTTGTGTGAGATGCGGTAGCACCTCAGATCAAAAGCGTCAGGATGAAGGTCGGAGCGGACTTGTAGAGGGAGATCTTGGTCTGGAGGATGTAAGAGAGTTGTATTTAGTTCATAGTAGGAGTTGTTCCTCAACTAGGGGGTCCTAGGCCTTCTTTTATAGCTTTGATGAGGGACAAGGAGGGTATTTTAGCCCTTAAAACTGTGCAACAATCCCTGGGCAATAAAATCCATCGATCGAGAGATCAATGGCATTGATTTGGCCTCAAAATAACTTCATATGCACCCTCTATGCTCTGGGTGCACGAGATGCAGACACGTGGTTGATTGCACAACAATCATAGGTCTTAATTAACCTAAATTAGGCTAGGACTTAGCATAAGTTAAGGTAATTCATGCATGCATAAGCATTATTTGCATCTTTATCGCTTTCTTTTAGCTATGCATAAAATAATGCTATAATATGCTGATTAGGTGCATTATGCCAATTACAGGTAATAAGCTGATCAGGAGGTAGATCTGAAGTTTGATCTAAAGCTATATCAGAAGAATAAAGGATAACTGGTGTTCCAGTAGAGCTAGAGCGGAAGACTTGGATTAGATATAGTAGACAATAATGTAATGGGTGGAAGTATGCTATTCTATTTAAGTAGGGATAAAGCAGTAAAATATGAAGAACTTAGGACCATCCTAGCCCTAGGATAGCCTAGAAGCTTCCCGAAGCCTTAGCCACCCTTAGATTAGGTCACCACACCCTTGGAAACCTTAAAACCTTAATTCTAGCCTCTATCTAGACGTTCAGATGAGTTACAAGACATTCAGAACCCTTATGCAACTCCCGCACACCTTAAGCCCACTTCTGTAGTGTTATTGGACGTCCAGACACTTGGTCAGATGTCCAATTTCTGCAGAATACCGAAGATAGAACCTGGAATCCTTCCTGACTCTGATTAGATGTCCAAAATTGAAGTCTAGACTTTTGATTTGTGAGTATAAGTCATCTGATACTATTATTAGATGTCTGGAACTGCTTTCCAGTTCCTGTTTTGAGATTCAAGCCTTGATCTTGGATCTCTAGCTCCTTAAACCCAATTCTAACCCCCTAGGAACCTAAATTAAGGAACCCTAACCCTAGTACTTCACCTCTAAACCTCCTTAAAGACCTAATTAGGTCCTCACTAAACCTAATTGACTTAGATCATAGTCAATTGCCATTGCCTAGTCAATTGGACTCATAGGGTCCAATTGAGTTCAGATCTCAACCCATACAAGTACAATTGGACTCAATGAAAGTCCAATTGACCTAAGCCCAACCTAATTGAGTTATTTCACTCTCAATTAGGTTCACGCTCATTCAATTAAACTTGTGTTTTGTTTAATTGCATTTCCCCCTTAGCAATTAGGGTTTGCATCCCTAATTTAAGAGATACACTAAACTAAACCCCCTTAGGACCTAACCTAGATCACTTAGACAAATAGGGCATAGCCACACACACACACCCATTCATGCACTCCCACACCACCTAGAGTGTTCTTGGTTCTTCCAAAGGTGGCACCACTCTTGGTTGCTTAAATTAACAACCAAGAGCCATTCAAATTGGAGATCCACAAATAGTGGATCTAAAACCCACCAACCTCTCTCCTTGGTCAGCCACTCATGGAGTTCTCTCTAGAGAGTTCCACACTTCTCTAGAGAGCTTCCCTTCGGTCTATAAAAAGACTTAAGGGGTGGCCATTTGCACCCATTCACTCTTGGCTTAAATTTAGCTTAGTTTCATTCCACATCCACTCCACCTCCATGTCCACGAGTAGCTTCACCATGTCCACCACCACCTCCATGCCAAGATGCTGGATCACCTCTCCAACCTCTCTCCAAGGGCCGGCCTAAGCACCATTGGCTGCCCCTCCTCCTCTCAACTAACTCGAAGGCCATCAGAGCCTCCTCCGAATGCCGTTATTTCTGCTAAACTAGATTATAGTTCTTCTTAGATTTACATGCTTTATTTATTGCTTAGTAGTGTAGTTCTATATTCTCCCCTAATGATGCATGCATAATCCCCCCCAAGATTCATTTATGCGATCATTTTCTGCTAGCTAGATTTGTATTTCCAAGCATTCCATTATAAGCTTGCCACGAGCTTAATGCTATAGCCACCATCATGAATTGAATGAACGAAAATCTTTTTCAATATATATATCTATGTGTTGAGAATCACCATGAGCTTATTGTAATATATTTTGTGTGATTAAAGTTGCCTGATTTTAATTACTATCTTTTGGTAACTAGCATGTCCTACATCAATACGTAAATCACCATAAACAAGCATGAGATTTTAGGCAAGTAAAGTGAAGAGATCGATTTCAAATCTGTATTTCAATAAATGCCTCTTAGAGATAAATGACCGGGACTCCAAGTCTCATTATCTTTATAAATATTTTTGTTGACGTATTGCTCACTATACTACGATGCTTTTTATAATCAAAAACACGCTCTTCGATTCCCAACAAAATGGCAATGTTGCCGGGGAGGCAACATCATTTTTTATTTTGATCTTTTGAGCTATCACTAACAAATCTTCCTCTGGTTGTCTTTTGATGTGCAGGAAAAAAGGAAAAATAGGAATTTGCGCACGCAACGAGCATAAATTAAAATTAAAATCAGGTGCACATCACATCTTAGATTAGGATTTCCCATTTTGAACACTAGGTTAGATTTATTTAAAAAAAAAGAAAATTTATTTTTATGAAAGAAAAAAAAATCAAAGAAAAAAATCTAGGTAGTTAGATTAGGTTTCTTTTTGAATCATAGGTTAGTTTTGAAAAAGCAAAGAAAAGAGAATTTGGAAATATTTTGACAAAAAAAAATCCTTCTTGAAAAAAAAAGTTTGAAAATTTTTTGAAAAATAAATTGTGGAAAGTTTGAACTTTAAACTCAAACACCTTTTAAAAGCTTCTCCACCAGCCTATGATTTTGGGCCAGATTCCAAATTTTGATTTAAAAATTCAATTGCCATAACATTAATGAACAAAAAATTCTAAAATTTGGGCTAGACTTTCATTATCAAACCATCTTTTGAATGAAACCGTTCATTTAAGAAAATTCTAAGTACAAAATTTTTAAAAATTCGCAAGATGCAAGGGGGTTAAACTGGCCCAGATTTGAAAATTTTTAAAATTCCAAAAGCAATTTCGAGCAATCTGTGAATATGTTTTGACTAAAATTGGTGAGGTTCAAAAGCTAATCTCATTGGATTTAATTCCCATATTTTTCCCAAATTTTTAAAAGTCATTTGTATGTTTCAAATTGAAAAATCGGCTTGGGGTCAAAATTCCATATCTGACCTTTTGACATTCAAAAATATTTATAAATTTGATTGAAAAAGAAGAAATTACAAAAAAATATTCCCCGGAAAGACAATTGAAAAAATGAATCTACTTGCCAAATGTCAACTTATTCTGATTCAAATTTTTATCAGAGAATTGGTCTTAATTTCATGGTCTACTGAAGAAGAAAAAAATAAAGAAACCCTAGAATTGCATGAACCCTAGGTTACATCTTTAGGGTTACACTCTAGAGACCACATTTGGGGTAACCTAGATTTAGTCAAGTCTAATGCTTAGCCAGTGAGCTTGGGCACCTTGTGGGCTACTCACCATAAACACCAACTAAAGAAAAATGGGCTAAAATCAATTTTAAAACATGAAATCAACCCGAATTCATTGTTGTACTACTGGGTGTTTTCAATCTCTCTTGCCAAACCTGGTGACTAAGTCTACGGGGTAGTATCAAAAGACTGCAGCTAAGGAGTAACAGAACCGGAGGCGTAGTCCAAAGGATGAACCTTCCGCTTAGTCCCCTCGTAACCAGACTAGCTGGGTTAGCTTGAGAGGCGAGAATCACTTTCAGTCAGTTGTATGAGGAATTTTTCTTCAAGAATTCGACCTTAGAATGAAAAATCTGGCCACCCAATCATAAGGACCATTAGATTGACAAAGCCTTAGCCTGGTCAGGCTTGGCTACACCAACCTAGTGGTTGGGTGGTCTATGTAAGGAAGGAGGTCACCTAGACCTCAACTGGTTGGACCTTCGGAGCACTCCTAAGGAGCTGAGTCACCTCTCCAGGACCATCCTCTCCCCCCACTTCTTCTACTCCCTTAGCTGCAATGGCTAATCCTGGACCTGGACCTAAACCAGGTCAGGATGTTGGTAATCTGGACTCGATGGCTTGCCTGGAAGCTCGGGTGGTTGAATCACAGGAGCGGCATCAGCAGAGTATGGATCGTATCTTAATGATGCTTGACAGAATGTAGCATCAACTGCGAGGAGAACAACTTCAGAATTTCAATGATCCAGCTGCACCGATCGTCGTACCCTTTGTCCGGATTCCTGTAGGTGGAGATGCATTTGAGCCCAAGCCAAATGTTATCGGTTTGATCAATAGTCATTTCTATGGAAACTCAAGTGAGGATCCATTCCAACACTTAGAAGACCTAAGTCGACTTGCAGAAACAATTTGACCCGGGAATGTTATCTTGGGATTGTTCTGATGAAGCTTTTTCCATTTTCTCTGAGGGACAAAGCTTCATACTGGTTCAAGACCATTGGGAAGTCGATTGGAACCTGGCTGAAATTATGATGTGAATTCCAGCAAAAGTTCTTCCCAATCGGTTGAATGAACGTGATGAGGCCTGCGATCACGACTTTTTCCCAAGGAGCTGGGGTGAAGTTACATGATACCTGGGATTGATTTCACGACCTTCTATGGAAATGCCCACACCATGGTATACCCAGATGGCACCTAGCTCAGATCTTTTACAATAGGCTAGATGACACACATCGGTATCTAGTCGATGCATCTAATGGTGAGAGTTTCCTTATGAAAGACGAGAACAGTGCATTTGAGTTGTTCGAATCTTTGGCGGAGAACTCAATGAACCAGCTCCAATGGGCTGGTCAGCAGCGGGTTGGTGTCCATGAGGTTCACAATTTGGACCTAAGGAATCCAATGGTGAAGTTGGATTTTGGTTTTGACTATGTTTGACTAGGTAATCTATGCAAAAACCCAAATTAGGCCAAATGTCTGTTTCTGGCTCTATTCTAGGTCAAAATGGGTTCTGATGGTCGAATTGAAAGTTGTAAACCCTAGAGAATATTTTTTTATGAATTTTACAGGGTTTAGGTGAATTTTATCCTGATCGGAACCTTAGTTAACTGATAGCAATTTCACGTGGTTTGTTAAAATACGTCGTTGTAACGCGTAAAATCGATCAACTCTTAAATTTATATTCCTAGATAGGGGAGTATCTAGGGTCGTCCAAGGAGGTCAAATGTTTGCAATAGTGATTCTCTTGCTTAGAATACAATCTCAACTTTCTTTTTGGTATTTTTCATTATATCATTTTTTTGTTTTAAATTAAGATAACATGCGGAATGGTGACGGGAAAGTGATTTACACTTCAATTTAAAAACTACTTCTATGTGGCAAGTAGAGCCTCTCCCTAAGCTCACTCTAGGCAAGTGGAGGCCTAGAATAATTAGGGAGAGGGAGTGAAGAATGCTGAAAATAAGCTAATAGAAATGCAAACAAGAAATGCAAAGAAGGCAACTAGATAATTGATAAAGTGTTTTACAAAAGGCCTAGCAGAGGAAAACTTGTACTACTAGAAAAATGCAAATAAGAAAAGAAAATGCAAATCCTCTAGATAGATGGTGAAGAAGAGGGCTTCTTGCTCCAAGGTTGGTGGCTCCCAATCTTGAAAAGAGTCCTTCAACTCCTTCCTTGCAGTGCTTCACCAAGGTGATGTCCTCCAAGGCAAGCCCTAGGGGGGCGTGCCCTAAGTTTCTCTCCAAGGGTGGACGTCCACCCTAACTCCTTCTCCTTTGCCTGGCCATCCTCCTTGAAGTGGAAGAGTCCTCCTCCTTGGCGTGGCTCAAGTTGAAGAGAGTGGGGAGAAGAAGGCACCCAAGGGGCTGGTAATGTGACCCTTTAATCTCCTTCTCTACTCCTTTTTGTCTGTAGGTATAGGTCGTTTAGGTAGAAAAATATACTAAGGGAGGATGCCCCAAAATGGTGGTAGGTGGTGGCTTTTTATAGAATAGGGTGGGGGGTTGAGGTGCCCCTTGAAATGGAGGGCTAGGATGGAAGGATGAGGGTGGTTGGTGATCCTATGGCTAGGGTGAGTTGGCGCCAACCCAAGGGGTGTTAAAGGGGGTGGTTATGGTGGTGTTGGTGTATTTTGGTGGTGGAGAGACACCCCCATGTTGGCGCCAACATGGGGTCTTCTAGAACGGGAGTTAGGTGGATGGTGGAGATGGATTCAAGGGGGATTGTGTGGTGGAGATGAGGGGGGATTTTGGAGGGAAAAGTGGCGCCATTAAGGGGTGGTTATGGGTAGTTTTTGGCACCACTTTTAGGTGTCTTTTGGAGGTGGTGGGTAGGTTAGGTTGGTGCCAAGTAGGTTAGCTTATGTGGAGCTTAGGTGGAGCTAGTTGGGTGGAGTTGGTAGGTGGGTTTTTGGGGTGGTACAAGCCAAGGAAGTTGGAGCATAATTAAGCTAAGCTAAGCTAAGCTAAGCTAAGCTAGCTGAGCTAATGGAGGAGTAGAGTAGAAGGTAATGGAGCTAGGGTTTTGAGGAAGGAGCTGAGGAGGAGAAATCTGGAGCTGGCTGCTGCTGAAGAGACTGGCATGGAGCCACTCTAGCTGGCTTAGCTTGCTAGTTCTTTGTTAGTTGCTAAGCCAAGCTAAAGTGAGCTAGCTTCTATCAAAATGAGCTGAGGTGAGCTAGGTCTGGTGCTCCCGGGGAGAATCAAGCTAGTTGAGGCAACTAAGGTAGCTTAGCTCAACTGAGTTGAGCTAAGCTGAGTCCCCGGGAGCTGGACTTGAGCTTCCTGAGCTGGGATGAGTTCTTCTTCAGCTGGCTGGAGCTGAGTGGAGCTGGATGTAGCTGGATTTGAGCTGGGGTGAACTCCTATCAACTTAGCTGAGCTAGCTAGAGCTCCTTGTGGACTAATGGGAGCTGAGACGAGCTAGACTTAGCTAAGTTGAGCTGGATCTGAGCTGACTTGAGCTAAGGTGAGCTAAGGTGAACTCTCTTGAGCTGCCATCCAGCTGAGATTAGTTGAATAGAGATGGGATGAGCTAACCCTAGTTCAAGTAAGCTAGGTTCCAGCTGCGGTGAGCTGGATCAAGCTGAGGTGAGCTGGATTAGGTTGAGTTCCAGCTAGTCCGGGCTTCTCCTTCACCATTTGCCTTCTTGAGTGCTAGGGTTTTAGTGATCTATATATTTGTACATCCCTAACACTCATGAAAACGTATTAAAAAGACAATAAAAAATGCAATGCATGCCTAACCTATTTTATGCCTAAATGCAGCCCAAAAACCCGTTTGCGGAGTAAAATCCTATGAGGTAGGTTTGTTTTAATGCATAAGAATGACGATAAACTGGTGTTTATCACACCCCCATGCTTATCTTTTGCTAGTCTCTTAGCAAAACTGAAAATGGAATTTTTGGGAAATCTAATTTTTTCGACTTTTGAGGAGAAAATGAGATTAATGGACCTTGGTAGATTAAAACACTGGAGGCACTGGATTTGTTGAAGATAAATATCAGGATTTATTTTTGGATCCAACCATTAGACAGAATGGGATCAATATATCTTTCAGAAAATTCACAAATTAACCCCTTGTTAATTCAGATGACTTGAAATGTTTGTTTTTCGGATTTTTCTGGCTCGTGAATCTGATTCGCAACTTGCAAAATCCTTTAAAACCTTGTGGCTGTGCTTGTGAAAAGCCAACATTTATAAGGGCATGTTAATTTATTTATTATTACCTTTTTTTTTCTCCCCTATGCTTATTTTTAGCTGTCTTACAACAGATGTGTCAGGATCATCATTCCCTTTACCATTCCTCGAGGGGGTTCTGGCGCCATTACTTCGGGATAGCACTGTCCATGACACCACCCAGGAGCTCACAACACCAAAACACGATGCGGTGAAAAGGGGCGCTCCAAGCAAACTCAAGCTCTTGCTCCGACACTATAGGTAGAGCACCGTCCAAGACACTTGAGCTAGTAAAATGTGCTTTAATGCTCCGTCTAAAGATATGAAATATAGATATGGAGCAACGCCGAGGGGGTAACATGTTGGCATCGCGTCCTCAAAGGAGGCATTTTCCTCCTTCTCGGCAGTGGGAACTCAAACCAATGATCTGTTTCAGACATTTACTAAGTCCAAACAAGGGAGTTTTTCAAATTTTTAGTTATTTTTAAGTGTTGGCTTGTGTGTGAAGAGTGACACAAGAAGTTTCTCAAAACATGCAAGTTTTTGAATTAGAGGCTAAGTCAAATAATTTCCATATTACAAAATAGGATCAAGTCACCTGAACTATCATGAGTTCAGGTGGAATTTTATAGAAGGATATCTGATCTAGTCTAAAATAGACCCTGGAATTCTAATGATCAGATTAAATATCCTCATCCTTAGTTTGGTAAAGATTAAATCCCATTGTACCAAAAGTAAATTTTTCGACCTTAGTCCCGATTTCAAAATTTTTCCTCAAAAAGTTTTGAACATTTTTATTATTTTTTTTTGGGTAAGCAAGCAGGAAATAAATTAAACAAAAATGCATGTTTTTAGGTTTTGAAAATCCTAAATTGATCGTAAAATTTAAAAACACCCCCCCATGCTTAAGATATGCCATGTCCTCAAGCATTAGGAGGGAAAAGGGATCACCTTAGTGAAGAGCGGTCAGGTTTAGGAGGAACAAAACCTGGAAAAAGAAGAAAAAAAGGGGAAAGCAAGAAAAAATGATGGGTTACCTCCCTTCCAGTGCTATCTTTTATGCCATTCAGCCGGGCGTGAAGGTATGCACGGAAAACGTAAAATCATGTAGATAATTGGACACTTGGATGCCTGCAAAATAGGTGACTTCTTCTAGATCCCTAGAAATTGAGTAGAAATAATATTGGGATCAAAGTTGGATGGAAAATGATACGTGTAGCCTAAGTCTGGCCATGGTTTTAAATCAGGTTGGGTGCCAAACTCGGGCAGGGTTGGTGGCAGGTCCGTAAGAAAGGGGTCAGGGAAGGAATGGTGAGGATTGGGGGAAGTTAGTGTGGAAAAATTAGGTGCGTGAATATTGGGTGTGTTAGGGGGGTATCAAGAATAAATTTGGGGTCAAGACAAGTTTTCGGATCACAGATTTCGCCGACCACTGATTTTGAATCAGAGCCCTCAAAAAAATTATGGTCGGTAAGGGTATCTATTAACATTGTCTCCTCCACCATATTGGAAATTTCAGTATCTGAGTCCTCAAAGAAGTTATCATTATAGAATCTCCTGGAGGATTTAAAAATATCTAAAGTGATAGTTTGACTTGCACAGTTGATATCCATTTTGCCTGTGTGGCAATTGATATTTGCCTTTGCGGTGGCCAAAAAGGGGCATCCAAGGATTATTGGGGAGTCCAATAATGATTCAGGTGCCTCAATGTCAAGAACCAGAAAGTTTGCAGGGAAGATACAATTCTGGACCTTGACTAAAACATCCTCGACAATCCCACGAGGTTTGACTGTTGATCGGTCGGCTAATTGCAGGGTAACCTCGACGGGTTTTAATTCACCGATCTGAAATTCTTCGAATAAACTTGTGGGAATAATATTAACTGAGGCACCAAGATCAAGGAGGGCGTGATTAAATGTAGTGCCATCAATAATTACAGAAATTAAAGGCACCCCCGGATCTTTCATCTTAGGAGGCAACTTACTCTGTATGACAGAGCTTACTATCTCCGAAAGATGCACCTGTCCTAGATTTTTGGCCTGCCTTTTAGGAGTACAAATCTCCTTTAAAAATTTAGCATAGGCAGGTATATATTTAATGGCATCTAGGAGAGGGATATTGATATGAACTTGCCCAAATAGTTCCATGAGTTCTTCTGTATATCTAGGGTCGTCCAAGGAGGCCAAATGTTTGCAATAGTGATTCACTTGCTTAGAATACAATCTCAACTTTCTTTTTGGTATTTCTGAATATATCATTTTTTTGTTTTAAATTAAGACAACATGCGGAATGGTGATGGGAAGGTGATTTACACTTCAATTTAAAAACTACTTCTATGTGGCAAGTAGAGCCTCTCCCTAAGCTCACTCTAGGCAAGTGGACTCCTAGAATAATTAGGGAGAGGGAGTGAAGAATGCTGAAAATAAGCTAATAGAAATGCAAACAAGAAATGCAAAGAAGGCAACTAGATAATTGATAAAGTGTTTTACAAAAGGCCTAGTAGAGGAAAACTTGTACTACTAGAAAAATGCAAATAAGAAAAGAAAACACAAATCCTCTAGATAGATGGTGAAGAAGAGGGCTTCTTGCTCCAAGGTTGGTGGCTCCCAATCTTGAAAAGAGTCCTTCAACTCCTTCCTTGCAGTGCTCTGCGAAGGTGATGTCCTCCAAGGCAAGCCCTAGGGGGGCGTACCCTAAGTTTCTCTCCAAGGGTGGACGTCCACCCTAACTCCTCCTTTGCTTGGCCATCCTCCTTGAAGTGGAAGAGTTCTCCTCCTTGGCGTGGCTCAAGTTGAAGAGAGTGGGGAGAAGAAGGCACCAAAGGGGCTGGTAATGTGCCCCTTTAATCTCCTTCTCTACTCCTTCTTGGCCGTAGGTATAGGTGGTTTAGGTAGAAAAATATACTAAGGGAGGTTGCCCCAAAATGGTGACAATAAAAAATGCAATGCATGCCTAACCTATTTTATGCCTAAATGCAGCCCAAAAACCCGTTTGCGGAGTAAAATCCTAAGGGCTAGGTTTGTTTTAATGCATAAGAATGGTGATAAACTGGCGTTTATCATTAACTAAGTAGGTCTATTTTTAGGGTTTCGAAAAGGTCATTTAATTCTCAGAACACGTGCAAACCCTTTTCTGGTTCTTCTAACTAACTTGTTATCTTTTTAAGACCACTTGACCTTTATTCAACCCCTAAGAAAACCCATGGTTGTATTACATTCATGATATGCTAGTAATATTATAGTTTTAACCCTAATTTCTTATTTTTTCCTCAGAACGACAATGCAGAGACTTGTGACTCTCTGGCAGTTATGTAGGAGCATTTACTAACTTAATTGGATCAGAATGGGTTAGTTATGTCTCATGATGGCATTCCCATCAAGAATAAATCTCTAATAAAACCTTAATAAAAATTCTTTATGCCTAAATGCAATTTTTTTTCTGACATAAAAGTTAAACATGCAATGTCCACTCCCCCATGCCTATTCATTAGAATGTCATCATTGAAATGTATGCATGAAAATCAAAATATAATAACCAAATGGAGGGGATATCACCTGTCTATGCTTTTAATCCAAGTCAGCATGGATGTAGAGGATGACAAACTACGTATAAAGAGTTCTGGGTTGCCTCCTAGCCAAT
The DNA here is from genome assembly GCA_037157565.1 of Thalassia testudinum. Lineage (NCBI taxonomy): Eukaryota > Viridiplantae > Streptophyta > Magnoliopsida > Alismatales > Hydrocharitaceae > Thalassia > Thalassia testudinum. The sequence continues at coordinate 21,238,087 of JAZHRO010000063.1, forward strand.
GCCATGTTTAACGTCATTTGCCGGACTCAAACCCAAAAATATGTAGTTCAATAATGTTGGTTAAGAGAAGAAGTAATAACTGTTGCAGGGGAATTTAAAATTGTAGAAAGATATGATCATTTAGTCCCAGAATCAGTGATCCACAAATGCGGACTAGCTGATGATGTAGCCCTACTCCAAAGAGTCATTCTGATTTGGCATATGAAATAGGGTCATGTGGATGAGGTTCAAATTGCAGAGCTTGTCTATCAATCTAGTTCCATAATTCAAGAAGAGGTGGTGTACAATCTGGATTGAAATCATGATTTAGAATTAAATACGGTTCTGAATTAGAGTAATAAGGTCTTCATAATGGTAGTTGATATCAAAAATCATGAGTTCTCCAGGGTCTAGGTCATATGAGGAAAGGGGTATAGTTGTATGGAATTCATCAAAATCTTCATTAGATATTACATCTTCCTCATCCGAAGTCACTTCTTCTGAGTCAAGCCATCGATTTAGACCAGTTGGCTTATAAGCTCTTCCCTAGTCCATTATGTGTTGAAGTTCTTCTTCTAAGGTCACTTGCTGGTTCATGTCCTTAGATTGTCCATTTTCTTGAACTCCCTTAAAATTCAAAAGTTCTTGTATTCAGGGTGGTTGTATTGAGGATTCTTTATATTATCATCTAATTCATCATAAGTTACTCCCAGGAGTTTCTCAATCTCACTAATGTCCTGTTCAATTTGAATTTTCATGGGAGATGGTAGATCAGAGTTATCCTCAAGTACATCCCCTTCTTTCCCTTCGTGTTGTTCTTGAGCTTTGGCAGGGTTTGGATCATCTTTAGTGTGAATTGCCAAAACCTGTTATATTGTTCCCACAACCTCAATGGAACCACAATTCACCTTATCTTTTAGGAAGCTTTAAAGTATTGAGTTGACAATTCTTCCTTCCAGAAGTGATGTGCATAATCCCTGTCTCGTAGTTCATCAGAGCCTAGGCCATGGCCAAGAATGGTCTCCCTAAGGTTATCGGGGTATGGTTCAAGTTTTTTGATAACTCCACATCTAAAACAAGGAAGTCCATAGGATATTCAAAATCCCTCACTTTACATTCACATTTTTTACAAGGCCCTTTGGAATTTTGGTTGACCTGTCAACAAGCTGAAGGGTCACATTAGTATGTTGCAAGGGGCCTAAATCTAGCTCTTCATATAATTCTATGGGGATTAAGTTGATGGAGGCACCAAGGTTCAGTAAGGCTCGAACCTGTATGAAACCATCTATTTCACATGAGATTAAGGAGGTCCTCGAATCTTTCTTTTTAGGAGGGAGTTTATTTAGGATGATGGCACTGGCTTGTTCAGAAATGATGACCCTTTTTAATGATTTGGCCTGGTATTTCGATGTGCATACTTCTTTCAAAAATTTTGCATAGGCTAGAATGTTCTCAATACTCCTAAGGAGTGGTGTATTCACTTGGACTTGCTTTAGAATCTCATGCCACTCCTTAGATTTGTTAGTTTTCTTTTCCCTGGGTTTGATTAAGGCTTCAGGAAAAAGAGCTTGAGAAAAATCATGAGCATTCAAATCCTGAGTCATGTTTTCTAGATTAGTTTGGTCTCCAAGGTCAGATTCAGGCTAGTTAAGATCTTGGTAAGATTTTGATGTAGAAGGATCTTGAATTTGTTTCCCACTTCTCAAAGTGATAGCACAGGCATGTGCTTTGGGGTTAGAAGGGTAAGGTGGGTTCAGCAAAATGGGTTGAGCCTAGGTTGGGTTAGGGTTAACAAGAGCTGGTGGGTGCTGGGGAGCAAGCTTAATTAGCTATGCTTGTTGCTCATGTGTGTTGCGTGGATTAACTCGGCTGAAGTTCCTTGGGTTTAGGACGAGTTGGGATGGCAACATCCAATGTTGTCTAGCATCAACTAGCTAGTCTAACTATCCCGTTAAATCTGTCCTCAATTGATTCATTTCTTCTTTATATCTTAGATTCATTTCTCTCATTTCTTTAAGGACCAGACACAGATCAGTGGGCTGGTTTTCTTGAGTAGGTTGCGATTGATATGTGCATGGTTGTGTGTACCTATTAGGTAGCCCATAAGTGTTTGGCTTTGTAAAGTTAGGACCCTAGGCGGGTTTCTGACTTGACCAAGCAAAATTAGGATGGTTGCACCATCCTGGGTTGTAAGTGTTTGAATAAGGCTGATTTTTAGTGTAACCTTGGAGTGCATACACATCCTCAGGATAACTAGGCATCGAGTTGCCTAATTCAGAATTTTAGGGCATCAAGGTCCCTCCTTGGTACCCAGAAAGGGATGGGTCCAATTACAGTTGGCTCATAAATGGAGCCAAGGTTAGGTCATTGATGTTGTGCACTGATTCCTGACCTAGGGGGTTGGGGAATTGGTTGTGGGTTAACATGGGCACTCCTTGGGTAGGCATAGGATTTAATCTGGATTGCGTACCTAAGGAATTCCCACCATTTATAAGATTGTCCAGCTTCTTATCCAAATTTTCTACGTTCTTTCCCATGAGTTCCACCTTGTCTAATCATTGTGCAATTAATTCCAAAACAATCATGTGTGAATTATTATTAACTTCATAAACTCTGCTCCTTTTTTGATTAGATCTATTAAAGGCAGGTATTGAGACATTATTGAGGGAATTTTCACTCATATTCTCAACAATTGAATGGCTCTCTCAGCATCTTGACTTAGGAAATTGCCCTACATGCTACATCAAAAAATTCTTCAGATTATCACTCAACCCATAATAGAAAATATGGGCCAAGTGCCACTTCGGCCCATGATGGGGGCATTTCCTAACTAAATCATTGAACCTCTCCCAAGCCTCATGTAGCTGTTCCCTGAGGTTGTGCTTAAAGAATGTTATGGCACATCTAAGGACATTAGTTTTTCCTACGGCGAAGAATTTCTTTAGGAATGTGCTTCTCAGTCCTTCGCAAGTGAAGATTGGTCTGCCAATTGTTCTCAAACAATGTGTAGCTCTAACTTTCAAGAAGGAGAACATTTCCATCATCAGGGTACCTTCATTCATGTTCCTAGGGCCAAAGGTCCTTCCTATGTGTAGTAGCTCTTCAAGGTGGTGGAAGGGGTCATCTGACTCAGCCATAGAAGTGGGGAATCAAATTAATAATAATTTGAGGTTTGAGTTCAAAATCATCCCCATCCTGAGGTACCTTAACAAATGGTTCAAGTTGGGACTTAGGAGGTGTTCTTGAGCACTGAGTTGGGTTTTAAAAGTGTTCCATTGTAGTACAACTGAAAAAGTGCTCAAAGCAAATATAATTTTATTACTCGAATATATTCTGAGGTTGAACACAGGGAGAAAATGGAATTCACCCACTAATCTCAATAATAAATGTGAATTGAACATATAATACTACTCAAAATCTAATTAAGAATGTAAAGCATGAGTATATGAAGAGTAAAAATAATTCTAGACAAAATAGTGCAAAGCTTATGAAAATTGGACGTCTGATTTTGAAATCTGATGTCTTAAAAATTGTGCTATAGTACCTTGCTTTGATTTCTCTTTCTTGATTCTTCTTCTTCCTTTTACTTATTCTGCCATCTCTTCTTCTTTCTTTGTCGTTTGTTCCTTCTCTGGCTCTTCTCTTCTTCTGTCTTCTTCTTCCTTCTTCTCTGTCTTCTTCTTCCTTCTCTTTCTTTGGCCATCTCTTCCTTTTCTCTTTCTCTGCCTTCTGCTTGAAGCTTCCTCCTTCTTCAGCTTCCTCCTTTCTTTGCTTTGCCTTAAGCCCTGCGGTGCTCTCTGAATTCGACTAAGTGTCAAGCTAAACTTTCCAAGGCAAAACCCCCCTTCCCCTGCATATCTTTCCTCTCTTTCTCTCATCTCTTTTTCAATTTCGCTCTCCCAGAGCCACACCCGATTAGGTAATCGGACCTAACAAAGACCCGAGTCCAAGCTCACCGGCGTGTGGGGTAAGCAAGGAGTGAGTAGGTCAGGTAATCGGGTCGTGGCCAGCTTCGCGTGGGCAGGGCCATGGATGAGACCGTGAGAGGGGGGCGAAGGACCTCACCCTCAGTGTTGGAGGCGATAAGCATCTAACACAAAATTAATTTATGCACACATGGCCTCTCTTCCAGTTCCGAGGTTGAACTATCCGCCCACCTTCCTTTTTTGCACATAGCAACAGATGGCGCTTCCAATTGGCAATGCCGCAGAGGCTGAAGCCTTTGCCTGAAGGCATGATATGTGTAGGCTTCAAATCCGCGCAGCCTGGGAGTCTCACCTGGAGTAGTGCAAGGCTTGGAGCATAGCAAGCGAGCTTCAAGCTCCTTCACCAATGGTGGATGATGCTTGAAGCTAAGATCACAAAGAACGGCCTTGCGGCCACGTCAAATCACCCAGGGAGCTTCACCGGACCACGACAGATGTGATTGGTATGTTTTCATGGCAAGTGGGTGGCTATGGTGGCATGTCTATGGTTCACTGTGGGTGTGTTCGGTGGGATGTTTGGGTGGTCGACGGAGAGATTGGAGTAAAGGGGAAATGATTAGCGAGGTGTTGTGGAAGTTGTAGGGTGGTTGGCGAGTTGTATGGAGGAGCAGAGTGACGGGGGCACCTCGCTGGAGGTATTGCCAGAGGTGCAGAAGGTGATGGTGGTCAGTCGCGTCGGTGGGTCATTTAGGGAAATTGAGAGAGGGAAGGGAGTGTGAGAGAGAGAATCTAAGACCTACTATAATGGATGAAGAGGGATAGAGAACCCATGCCGGGATGGTCGTCAGACGTAGGGAAGATGAAAATCTCAGCAGATGAGGCAGCGGTCAAGACAGGGCAAAGGCAACGTCGATCGGTGTTGTGAGATGTGAAGGACTGAGAGGAAGACAACCCAACCACTAGTATTGTGGTTGGGTGACGAGAGAGCGAAGGAGAAGCTGCCGGAACTTGTGGAGAGTTGCTGCTGACAAGGAGAGAAGAATGTGAGGGAATCCGAATTTCAAGCTAAGGGAATGCAGTTGGATCTGGGACTTCTTAAATAGGTCTCTAGAGAAGGATTTGTGCTTGGAAGCCAAGCTTCCAAGCAAGGCAAGGTCGCCAGAGTTAGCAGCTTCAAAAGACTCAAATATCTCATGCATTCACATAAGAGATTAGAGAAGAATTATGGATCACAGATGGGTTCAGATTGGAGGAGATTACTTAGAGAATCTCCCTTTTAATTTTGGAAGGGATTCTCTGAGCAACTGATGTGCATACATCTGATTAACCTAAATGTCTAGTAATGCTTGTTCTTAGTGTCACATTAGCATCATATATTGTAAATAGTGCATAATCATGCATTTAGATCAAGTTGTATAAATTGTATAGTAATTGTCTCCTTTTTATGGTCTGGGATAGGGCAACCTTTTATTCAGACCTCAGATTGAAGATCCAACCATACGGATCTGATCAGGGTGATGATTGGAGTTCAACGACTTCAAGATCACCCAAATCGGACATCCGTAGCACTAGATAGAGATCGAGGAACCTTAAAGATCAAGGGCCAAGATTGTGTTAGTCTGCAAGTCAGATGACAAAGCTGACCACAAGGATGGGTTTGGATCGACGATCGCAGCCTAACAACGCGAAAATCTATCCAATCTGACACCTGTGCCACCATCTACATCTCTCAGAAGATGGACGACCTAGATGGCACCAAGTGGCACCATCATAGCCGCCCAGCATCGACCACAACCTTCCTTCTTCACCCGCCCACTCAATCTCGACCGTTGGATGGTCATCCAACGGCTGCGAAACTGCCCGCTTGCCTAAAGAGAAGGCGTAGCGCAGCGATCGAGTGCCTTCATGATGAGAGCAAGCGTGCCTTCGAGCTGGGCTACGCCTCAAATTGAGGAGCAGGTGTGGGCGGGTGAGGGAGCGGGGCCGTGCGATGAGGATCGGATAGCACTGAGCGAGTGATAGTGCCCACGCACGATCACACGTGCAGTGCTTAAGAGTGATCGTAAGCAGGCGGGAGGCACAAGCGTGGGTGGTCTTAGGCCATCCGATCCCTTAATTAGATGGTTGTGAGAGCGCAGACATGCGTGTGTGTTGAAGGACGTAGAGGCATGGAGGCACGCGAGCAGTGGGCACGAAGGCCACGTTCAGGTATTTAGTGACAGATTTATCCATCACTAAAAGTCCTGAATTAATGCTTTTCAAATTATAATGTCCAAAATCCCCCCACTCCTTGCAACTATAAAAGGAGACCCCCTCCATATGAATTTCTCATCCCTTCCTTCTCTTCTCTCCCTGTCGAAAGCTCAAGAGAGGCTTGTCCCACACGCGGGATGCTCCTCAAGAGCTAAAATCAATTTTTCACCCCTATTCTGGAAGTGGATCCAGTGACGACGATGACGTGCTTCCTCGTTCTTGTTCCTCCTACTTCGACCTCCTTCTTCCCACTCCAATCCTTATCTTCCAGGCATTGTCTCATCCAGCTCGTCCTCCAAGTGATCATCGAGGAGGATAACTTCTCTCTCCCATTCCTTTTTCCTACTTTCTAGAGTAGAATTTTTCCTACTTTCTAGTGTAATAATTTCTCTCATTCTAGTGTAATTTTTTCTCTCTTTCTTAGTTGTACAAACATTTTGCAACTTCAAGTGGATGTTTTCTCTCTCTCTTATTGTTTATATTGATTCCATTGCATTGTAATTACTTCGCTCTTTAAATAAAAACACAAAAAAATATAATTACGAATTTTGATTGACATAGCCTCTCTGAGTTCGGCCCTGGATTTCTTTTCTGGTATAAATTTTATTTTTTGAACTCGAGTTCTTTGCTATTTAAACTACAATGAGAGGTTTTCAAAAACAACTCTGATAGCGTAGTCTTCCGATGTTCAACATTTTGGCACCGTTGCTGGGGAGATAACGATTTTCTAATTTTCTTTTCACATTTCACACACTTTACTGTCTTCTAACTTGCTTTCTCTAGTGTCTATTGTTTTGCAAATACCTCTATCAGGGAATCATCAAGCGATAGATCGGAGTAAAGTGCAGTTGAAGACGACTGCAAGTGCTCCCCATTCTTCCCACTCCATAGATTTCATTTCATCACATTAAATTCAAATTCCAATTAACCTAGGTGTTTGCATAAATCCTAGGATTAGTTTGGCTATTTGGATTTCAACTCACTGTCACATTTCACCCTCGCATTTCAAAAAATAAAAATAAAAAGATAATTTTGTGGGGTAATTCAAAATACACACAACATACACCCACATTCAAGGCACTTACCCTACTTGATTTTCTTCTACTCAATCGGATTCTATCTGTGGAACTGGTACACACAAATCAACACATAAAAGAGTAGAAATCATTCTAGGTTAATCATTTCTATGTGCCTAACCTAGTGGTGCAATTGTGGCCAATTATTTGAGTTGTTTGGGCTGCACCATTCAACATAAAACTAACTCACTAAGTAGCTTCCTCTTAGGGTTTTCATTCTAGGTTCACACCACGCACTCCACTTTATTTCTGATTTTAAAAGGAAAGAAATCTCCACCCATGATTGAAAGCCTGGTTTACCTCAAACTTGATTGAAATCAACCTAATTCTAAACCCTAAAAGCTACTTAAGCAAGATTTGAACATTAAAATCTACTCATCACAAGTAATCTTGCTTGAAAACCCTGGTTGTGCACGCACTTACACATACTAAATTGATCATTAAGGGCACAACCCATTGTAAGAGCCCACCACATTCCATAAGCACTACAATCCCAGGCCTCAATAAAATTGAGTAGATGTTGGCCTTAAGGATTGATTCACTCTTCAAGGCCTAGTCCAAGATTGTTTACGATTAACCTACTTGTACTGATTAATCTGATGTCTAGCTAGGGGAGTAGCTTCAAATGATCGCGACTGGGGAGTACACTAGGAACCGGAGGAGCAAGCCGAAGGAAGAACCTTCTCCCCAGTCCATCGTTCTAACTGGTTGGATTGAGCAAACACAAGTAGAGTAAATCATTTATAATCTTAAGGCGAGTTCTTGGAGTCTGTAGATCTTTAGGCTACCCCACTTAAGGGTAGGCTTATTTTATTGTGTTGCAGGATTCTTATCCCCAGTCCTTCCGACCTTTTCCTAGTTTATGTTGGGAAGGTCATTGAATCCTCGATTGGAAGGACCATTAGAGCATTCTAGGAGGTGTAGATTGGATTTTGGCCAAATTCATCGCATGGCTGATCAACAGCCTCCTCTGCCTCAGGATCCACAGGAGGAATTTCGAAGGCAGCTGGAACAAAAGAAGAGAATGCAAGAATGGTTCTAGAGAATGCAGGGTGCTCAGCCCTTGAAGGATTTTTTTGATCCATCAAATTACAGGGAACGTCCTAGCGTCCAGATTCCTATCAGAGATGTAGAAATCAAGCCCTAGTTGTTATGCCTGATCAAACATTTCCATGGGCTTGTCTCTAAAGACCTGTTCAGCAGTTAGAGGAGACGACCACTTTGGTCTAGACCACCAAGGCGCGAAACGTTAATCAAGAGCAAATGATCATGAGGCTCTTCCCCCACTCTCTTAGGGATAAAGTCACTCATTTGTACGAGGCTATAGGAAGACCAATTGCAACTTGGAATGAGTTGAAATCGGCCTTTCTGAAGACATTCTTCCCTATCAAGTGTAGCAATGCCTTGAGATGGGCAATCACTACCTTTACCTAGTGACTGGGGGAGTAGTTTCATGTGGCCTGAGAGCGATTCCAGGACCTATTGCGTAGGTGTCAACACCACGAGGTGTCGAAATGGCAACTCGTGCAGATCTTCTACCATGGGTTGAATGAGCAACTTAGAAATCACGTCGACGCTTCTTACGGAGGCAATTTCCTCAACAAAGATGCAGATAGCATGCATGATTTGTTTGAGGAAATGAGCGAGAATTCAATTAATCATGCCTCCATGGATACTTTCAACCGGTCCCTGGAACGCAGATCAAACGTTAATGAAGTCCACGACTCTCATTCATTCGATATGGAATTGATTTATAGTATTCTTGATAAGGTGGACTTGGTTCCTAAGAGAATGGAGTGGATGGTTGAAAATTCAATGAACAACTCTCGATCCGCTCAATCCCAGAATTTGGGAATCCATTCATCGCGAGCTCCTTCTGGATGAGAGTTCGTGAATCAACTTGATGTAGCTCAACCTGCGGGCCAGCATTATTCGGAACTCCACAGGTTCCAAACTAGGGCCTTTGATCCCAGTTTCTCTTATCCTTCCCTTTCTTTCTCTCCATCATCTCCCTATGAGGATGTTTATATGGTACAGGAGAATGTTAGATCCAACCCCTATTCCAATGCTTATAATCCAGGTTGGAGAAACCACCCTAACTTCTCCAGGGAAAACCTAGGGCAGCAAACCCAATTTCGACCCAGCAACTATGCTCCGCAACAACCAAAGGGTCAGGGTCTTGTTTATACTCAGTTGCCCCTGAATTAGATCATTTAGACAGCTTGGAATGCCTGTCAACCCTTAGAGCAGGCTGATTTGAATTGACAAAAGGTACAGATGCAGGGATCCATGCTCCAGCTTATGCAGGAAATGAAAACCTCGCTGGACAACTTGCAAACCGAGCTCATAGCTAATTGTCGTCAACTCCGATCTCTATCGTACCCAACCCGTTAAATATCCTAAATCTGGGAAATCAAGCCCTTGGGTACGGAAATCATAGGGACCCACACGCACATGCTCAGGTGGTTGAGCAGGGTCCTTCATCTTCTTCTGCAGATCAATGATTCTTGGCTAATGAAGCCCCTCCAATCTTTCCTAACCCTCCCCGAGACCCAAACTCATATGCATCCGCAAATTCTGTTACCTTGAGGAGTGGTAAACAAACTCAGGATCCACAACCACACTGTTCTGATTTAGCGAATCCTGAAGAACCTAAGAAGAGAAAGGAGAACTCTGGAGAAGAAATCAAGGCTTAGGAACCTAATTCCAAAGATCCGACTCATGTTCCTTTTCCTGAAGCCTTAAGTAGATCAAGGAAGAAGAAGTCTGTTGATAGTAATGTCAAGCTTCTAAATATTTTCAAGAATGTCGTGGTCAATATTCCGCTCCTCGATGCTATCAAGCATATACTAGCCCACGCGAGATTTTTAAAAGATTTATGTATGTAGAATTGTAAGTCGAGAGAATCTGTTCCGAGGAAGGTGGTACTCTTCGAGAAGGCTAGTTCTGCTATCCTGCACCACCTCCCTCAAAAAAGGAGAGATCCAGGTGCTCCGTTGATTTCTTGTGTCATCGGAGATTACACTTTTGAAAGAGCATTGCTGAATTTGGGTGCATCCATCAACCTAATTCTTACTTCCCTTTACAAGAAGTTCGGAATAGGTGAACTTCGGCCAACTTCAGTAACGTAGTAGTTGGCGGACCGTTCGGTCACAAATTCGCGAGGCGTTATTGAAGATGTTATTACTAAGGTTAAGGATTTCTATTTTCCTATAGATTTTCTTGTCCTTGACATGGATGTACCTAAAAATCTGAGGAACATGCCCATCATTTTGGGGCATCCGTTCCTGGCTACCGCTAAAGCAAACATTAACTGTGAAAGCGGTAGCACGGAAATTACCTTTGGGGATCAACGAATGAAATTGGATATTTTTAAGGAGATTAATAAATTTAAGGATTGCGGATTTATTCAGGAACTTGAGGGCGATAATGTGAATATTGAAACTTGTATGATGGTTTCTACATTTGAAAGTTTTTCTTTTGATGATGAATTGGACCCATAACCCTCTATGGCAAACCCACCATCGTCTGAAGAGGTTATTGATTTTGTTTACTCTCAAACTCTTCCTTTTGATGAGTCTTCATCAGCATCTTCCTTACCATCAATCATTAGCCCGCCCCAGCTTGAACTAAAACCATTGCCTGTGAATCTGAGTTATCAGTTTTTAGGACCACACAAGATGCTCCCTGCGATTATCAGTGTTAAATTAACAAAGGAGCAGGAGAATAAATTGATTAAGGTCTTGAAGGAACACAAGGAGGCAATTGGTTGGACCATTCATGACCTTAGGGGGATCAAGCCATCTTATTGCAATCAGAGAATATTTTTCGAAGATGGATCCTACCCTTCTCGCCAGATGCAAAGGAGATTAAATTCAAATATGCGAGAAGTGGTCAAGAAGGAGATTATTAAGTGGCTCAATGTAGGAATCATTTATACGATCTCTGATAGTCCTTGGGTAAGTCCCGTGTAGATTATCCTAAAGAAAGCTGGGATTACTGTTGTGCGTAATGAGAAAGGAGAATATGTCACAACTCGTTCAACTTCCTCTTGGAGGGTTTGCATCGATTACAGGAAGCTGAACATGACCACGAAAAGGGATCATTTCCCTTTACCTTTCATTAATCAAATCCTAGAAAGATTAGCCGGGTAAAAGTACTTCTGTTTTCTTAATGGCTACTCGGGATACAACCAAGTTCCTATGCATCCCAAGGATCGGGAAAAACTACTTTCACCTGTCCCTACAGAACCTTTGCTTTCTATAGGATGCCATTTGGGTTATGCAATGCACCTACGACTTTTCAAAGGTGTATGCTGGCTATATTCTCGGAGATGGTGGGAGATTTATGGAAATCTTCATGGGCGATTTCTTTATTTTTGGAGAATCATTTGACTATTTTCTAGCTAATCTTGAAATTATTCTTAAACGATGCATCAAAACAAGATTGGTCATTAACTAGGAAAAGAGTCATTCCATGACACAAGAAGGCATCGTCTTTGGGTCATGTAATCTCTGAATGGGGAATTGAAGTTGATAAAGCTAAGGTTGATGCTATCACTAAACTTCCTCCTCCTACATCTATTGAACAAATTCTATCATTTCTTGGTCATGTGGGATTCTACGAGAGATTCGTCAACGACTTTTCAAAGGTTGCTCATCCTCTGAGCAATCTTCTTGCCAAAGAAATGCCGTTTGATTTCGACGAATCATGCTGTAAGGCATTTGATTTTCTCAAAACGGCAGTCACTTGTGCTCCAGTGCTGCAACCACCGGTTTGGACAGCCCCTTCTGAGATCATGACCGACGCTTCTGATTACGCGGTAGGGGCAGCTTTGGGTCAGAAAGTTGATAGGAAGCCCTCTGTCATCTATTACACTAGTAGAACTCTGGATGAGGCCCAAAGGAATTACACTATTACTAAGAAGGAACTACAAGCTGTAGTATTTGCTTTGGAGAAATTCAAGGCTTATCTCGTAGGGTGTCACGTCATTATATATACCGACCACTCGGCCTTGAGACATCTCTTGGCCAAAACGGATGCCAAACCTTAGCTTATTCATTGGATTCTTCTACTTAAAGAATTTGATTTTGGGATCAAGGATAAATTCGCGGTACAGAATGTGGTGGCAGATCATTTGTTGAGACTACTGAGTGATTCTTATCGTCTGGACATCCCGATTGCTGATACTTTTCTAGACGAAACCATCCTTACAATTTCAAGAGTCCAAACCCCGTGCTTTGTTGACATTATTAATTATTTGTTTGTTGGTCAAATCCATCAGGATTTGACCAAGCAACAATGGGATAGACTCAAATCTGAGGCCAAATACTACTTCTGGGAGGATCCTGAACTGTACTGCATCAGCTCTGATCAGATTATTCACTATTGTGTTTCGGAGAATGAATTCAACAGCATACTCGAGTTCTGCCATGCATCTGCATGTGGTGGACACTTCTCTGGCAAAAAGACGGCTGCAAAAATTTTGCAGTCTTGATTCTATTCTCCATCTTTATTCAAGGATGCCCAGGATTTCTCAAGGTCATGTTCCCGATGCCAGGTACTCGGGAGCTTAACTAAGAGAGATATGATGCCCCTAAACCCAATTCTTCCTGTCAAAATATTTGATGTTCGGGGCATCAATTTCAAGGGGCCCTTCCTCCCTTCATTTCGATATCAGTATATTCATGTCACTGTTGATTATGTGTCCAAATGGATTGGGGCGAATCCCACCCGAGACAATGACCACAAGGTGGTCATCGATTTTGTCAAGAAGAACATCTTCAGCAGGTTCGAGATTCCAAGGGCCATCATCAGTGATGGTGGCACTCATTTCACTAATGCCCAGTTCCGTAATTTGCTCACTAAATACGGGGTTAATCACCAAATCTCCACACCTTACCATCCCAAGATGAATGGACCGGCCGAGATCTCCAATCGGGAGATCAAGATTATTCTGCAGAAAACGATTAGGCTTGGTCACAAAGACTGAACTCAAAAGCTTGAGGATGCTCTTTGGGCCTACTGTACGGCATATGAAACACCCATCGGCATGTCTTCGTTTCGTCTGGTGTATGGAAAGGCATGCCATTTACCCATAGAGATTGAACATAGGGCATTCTGGGCAATCAAGTAGTGCAATCTAGATCTGAGTTTAGCCGAGAAGACTAGGAAACTCTAACTATCTAAGTTGGAAGAGCTTAGAAATGATGCATATGAGAATGCCAATATCTACAAGGCTTGGACCAAAGCTCTACATGTCCAATTGATTTCCCTCATGAGCTTTAAGCCAAACCAGAACGTCTAGTTATTCAATTCTCGACTTAAGCTCTTTCCTGGCAAACTTAGGTTGAAATGGAATGGCCCGTTCATTATCGACCAGATTTTTCCAAACGAGGCTGTTCAGATCTCTCTGACCCGAAGACGGGTAATTCATTCAAAGTCAATGGTCAAAGTTTGAAGCCTGTTATTGACCGTACTCTTCCAGAACCCATCTTAGACACGGTTGCTTGATGAGAAGCTCATCATGGTCTCTAATTACCCCTAATTAACTAGTCTTCCTAGTTAAATACCTAGAAATATGTAAATATATGGGTTAATTATTAAATAAGGGATAAATAGTAAAGGACCTTAAAATAAGTTAAAAATGCTATATTATCATCCAATTAGTATTGTTAATAATTTGATTAATAATTAGACTCCAAATATTATCAGTAATTTATTTAATTAATGTAGTTAACTAATTTAAGTATAATTTATACCTAATTATGTAATAACTTAAGTAACATTATTTAATTAAATAAGTTAATCTGAAAAGGTCAAAAATGTAAATTCAAGGATTAAATATAATAATTGTCTTATTTATAATCATATATAAAAATTTAAAAAAGATTTAAATTAAAATAAACCTTGAAAACCTAAGTTTACATTTTAGTCCCTATATTTTATTTCAATTGAGTCCTTATTCTTCAAATGGTTCCTCAGCTTCATTATGATCAAATCCCTGAAACTTCTTTCCTTCTTCAGCCTCCTTAATAGCTGAGGACAGGAGGTGCATCCATCGTTTGATCACCTCACATCTGATGTCATTCCTTCCCCTTCAAGCTCCTAGAGCTTGTGCTCACCATCTCTTTTTCATCCACCAGTCTAGATGAAGTTGTAATCCCATTTGATGGTTGGAGATAACCTCACCAGCGTCGGAGAAGACATTGGTGGTTACTCCACTCCTAACCTCTTCTCCATCCAGATTCAACCTCAGTCTCAGCTGCTGCCACCGATAAATACCCCTCTACTCCCTCGATTTTCACCAAGTTGGCTCCCTTCCCTCTTCTTCACTGAGCTAACCGATAGGCTATTCTCTCCAAACTCCAGCGACCTTCCTCTGCTTCATCCATCATCCTCCATCCATCTTTGATCGCTCTCGATCTCTGCCGAAGTCAGCCAAGTCTTCTGAAACAGTTCTGACTAGGACTTCTTTCACCAACCTTCTAATTTCCTCCTCCATTAAGAACCATCGACGGAGATCTCCTACCTCCTTCGTAAAGGTAACAGTAGGATAGGCAAGTAGATTAGTTAGGATAGTTAGTTAGGTAGATTAGGTAATTGTAAAGCTAGTTTCACATTCATCTTCCTCAGCTCCGGTGAGCTCCTTGAGCTTATCAGAAGCAAATCTCTTGCCTTTTTAAGTCATCGATCACCTTCTTAAACCTTTCATGAACATTTCTATCATCTCTAATTACTGAATTGATCATATAATCGTCTAAATCACCTCCACCTCCATCAACTGCTCCTGCTGTCCATGGTAGTAGTAGTTGAGTTTACTTCACCTCCACTGGGGTCCTCCACCACTTATCCATCACTTAAGGGCCCTAATCCTCACTCTAATTTAGGTAATTACCCTTTATAACTTAAACGCCCAATTTAATTTAAGCTCCTGAGCTCATTGACAATGGCGGCTTAAGAGAAATTCAAATCATTAATTATTCACATATAAACCATCGCAAATGCATTTTGACCTGTTTTCTCCACTAAATTGAGTGGGAAAACAGGTCTTGAGCTTAATCAAACTCAAAACTTGTTGACTGCGAATTCACTGATTAATCTTCACTTTAATAAACAATTGGCGAAATTAATGTGTTCCTGAGGTTCCTTATGACCTCACGAAGCTTTCTAAATCATTAATGGTATGTTTTAACACCATCTATATAATTTAGCCTTTTTCTAGACTCACCGGAGCTCCGGTGAGCTTTGGTGAGTCAAAAGAGCTCTTCAGCCTATAGAACTTAGTGTGAAGCTCCAGATCATCGATTTAAAGTTCACTGGTCATGCTGAGAGCTTATTTGAGGTTTTAGTGCTTAGAGCTTCTGTTAGATCAACATCTTCTCCAACTCCGGAAGAGTTGGAGATGTCTGGTAGTTAGGGTTTAGTCTTGACAAAAAGTTCTAAAGGAATCAGTGCCTTGCCCTGAGACCATTACTATGAATCAATCACTGTGATAAAATTTGGTTTGTCTTGATGAACAAACCCCTCTACAAGCTCAGGCGATAGGCCTGGATCCCTAGGAACCTTAATTGAAACATCATTTTAAAGGCCTGAATCCATTCCTGTGGTTAAAGAGAAGATGAATAAGGCTTTAATTTCATCTGAAATGATTAAATTCAGAAAGTCAAAATTCAAGGCTTCATAGTCAACTGATGAGTCCATTAAAATGGACTAATATTAAGCCTAAGTATATTTAATCGTAAGTTTAAGTGTGTTAATAATGGCAATTAAGTTATAGAATATTTGTATGCCTTATAATTTGAGTTTATAACATTCTATAACTTAATTATTTTGTTATTTTTGTGTGTAGGTAATAAAACCAGAAAGAACAAGGGTGTCGGGATAATTTCCCCAAACAGCCGATTCTTTCCCCCCTCCCCTGTTGGACATTGGGGCAATCTCCACCAACACTGGCCGGCCAAAAACAGAAAGGGATTTGTAAATCCCTGGATTGGCGCACGGAGGGAGAGGGCTTAAAAAGAGAAGAGGCTGCGTGCATGAGAGAGGTTCTTTCCCCTGGCGGGGAACTACTTCACGGTGGAAGAGGGTGGACACTGTGTGACTCGTGCGCATTGTGCCTGCACCTACCCGCTCATGCGCCTACAAGCCAAACACCACCACCGCGCACGCCACCCCGCCAGCGCGCCTACTTCTCCCGTGCGCCTGCCTCCATCCATCTGCAGGGGCATCCCTCGGCGCACCCACAGGCGCACTCCACCTCTGCCTGCTCTGCCCTCTCCAGAACAAGCGCATCCTCCTCCCCACAGCCCGCAAGCCATCTCCCCGCATGCGGCACCACACGCCCCACCGTTCTACCATCCTGCAAGCGGACAGCAGGCGTCCTACCACCCTGCAGCGCCTGCTCCAACCTTTGCGAGCAACCGCGCGCCATCACCCGCGACTCCCTGCAGGCGCTCCTCACCGCACCTGCCCTACCGCGTGCCCCAGTACCCTCCACTTGCATGTCCCTGCATCGCCTCCGCCCTCTCGCAATGAAGGCAATCGTGCGACCCAACACCCTCTAGGTGTCCCTACAGTCTGCACACCAGTGTGTGCGCTTTCCTGCCTCCAAGCGCCATAGCTGGCTGTGTCTCCGCCCTGCAGCGCCTGCTCCAACCTCTGCGAGCAATCGCGCGCTCTTCTCACACAGCGCGTGAGCAACCTCTACAGCGTCTCCGCGCACCGGCACGCGTGCGCGCCACAGTCGCTCAAATAGCCGCAGCAGCAGCCACTCTCTTGCTCCACAGGGCAGAGCTCCGGCCACCTCTGCCGCAGCCGCTGCCACCGTTAGAAAACTCTCGACCTCGCTGTCCTCTGAAGCCCTAGATCGACACCAGCGGATCTCTCTCTCTCTCGCGAGGAAGAGAGGAGGAAAAGCTCTATTTTTATTTGAATTAGAAATTACATTCAATGCCATTGCAGTTAATTTCATTTTTTTTATTAATATTATATTCAAGCAGAATTGCATTCACGCACTCACAATTCTTTTTAATTACATGGTATTAATATTGGCTAGTTTAAACATTGATTTTGGACTCGATTTAAGTACTAATTGTCTATAGTACACATCACATGAAAATTGCATTAATTCATCCTAAATTTATTGAGTATTTCTGTGAGGGAAAACTGCACTTACACCCTTAACCTTTTAGGTTATTACAAACCTACTTTCCTTCACATTTCAAGTCCAATTTGAAAAGGAATTTCGCACTATCCGAAATAACATTAAATAATTAAGTATTGATTGCATCATTGACTCCCTGTGGACACGACCCCCTCTTCTGCGAGTGGTTATTTTCATTATTTTTGATTCGTCGATTTTTCCACCACTTAAATACTATAACGCTAAGTGAAAAGTCGACCTACCAAATTGGCGTCGCTGCTGGGGAGGCAACAGACGCAATAGATTTAATTTATTACTTTTAAATCTTTTGAGTTGCGAAATTATCTAATCATCTTTATTATTTTGCAAGGAATCTGACACGGCAACGAGGCGTAGCAAAGCGACTACTTTGAACGTGAACAACGTGCACGGCGGAGACGATCTTTTTGGTGGACCTTCATGCCACCTGGAGGATAACAATAGGAATACGTGGGCCTTGATCCCACGCATTTAGTCTTACGGAGAAGCCTATTTCTGATTTAGGCAGTTGTTCTTAGTTAGATTTAGTTAGATAGACATTCGAATTTAAATTACTATCTTTTGGGCCCTTGTTGGGTATTTTTGGGAATGTGTTCCCATTTATTTAGATTATAGGATTATTTGAACTATTTTAAACTGCATTTCAGTTAGTTAGTTAGATTTGATCTGTTTGTTATTATTTTTTTAAAAAAAAAAAATCAAAATGCCTGCCAGAAGCTGCATATCTATAGGACAATCATCTAGGACTGAATGAGCAGCATCTAGTTTATTTTCTATTGCATTGCATTCATTAATGCACGAAGAAAGCTAGAGTAAGGTACGTCTTCTCTTAAGCATTAATTACTTGTCATGAATATGCATTAAACCTAAATCTAAGACCACTAAAGTGCTTGAATTAAATTAATTCAGTGGTCACTTTAAACAAATTGGGACTGTTAAGAGGTTGGACTTTAAAATCTATGACTGAAAATTGTGTGCAAAAGGATCCTGTTTGTGGAATTTAAAAAAAAAATCAAAACACGATTGTATGCTTGCACACTTGAGACACTGTGCACCTCACATAAGGTCACTAGATAAATTTCTACCTCTCCTCTTTTACACCACAAGGGAAGTTAGTCGGAAATCAACAAGCCTATCCACCAAGTTACTTCGGTTGCTCGTGTGTGGGCTCGATTCGAGACTTCCATCCCTTGCGAGTAGGTTATAGGCACCAGCGAAGGTTGGCCTAGGAAGAGTAATTTTTTGCAAAACTTGTTTGGCCACCAACTAAACATATAACTCTAAGACCTACAATCTACTAAAAATAGGTCCCGTTGAATTTGCGTTTGCTTTGAAATTAGAACACTTTAGGAAGTTTTATGCTGAATTTTGCTAAATCCTAAGAGAGTTCAAATTGTTTTGCTTAAAGAAATGGATTACTCTTACTCCTATCATTCAGATTATCAGAGTCAATACTTCCCATCTTTTAATGTAGATCCCATGCTCCAAGCGTATCCATCCTTTGATGAGTACATTGATAATTCATGGGATCATTCTCATTCTTACCCTGGGAGTACTAGCTTGATAGCTCCCACTTTTGAGCAGAGCCTAGGAGCGGTATTTTCCAATCCTGAAATCCCTACTTCCATGCAAATGCCCAACCCTCCCACCCTTCATGATTTTTCGTGTCGAGGCTGCACCGATACCCTTAGGCAACCAAAGCCTAAAATTGACTATCCTCCCCAACCTGATAATAGTAGCCTCTCCTCTTTTATGATAGAAATGCAAAAACAACAAAAGGAAATAATGGAATCAATGGGAGAGATGTTGAGGAATAGTCAACAATTAAATAAAGAAATAAGACAACTTAGCTACACGATTCCCAATAATCCTCATCCCTACCCATCCAATCATGATCATGAAGATAATTCTGAGGTACTTAATGACAATAGGGATCCAATTTCATGTAGCAATCATTTAGACTCTCCCAATGGGACGCAGCCACTAGAGGACAACAATCATAGTGATTATCCACCTGAACTATATTGGAGTCAAAAGCAAGAGAAAATTATTGTTCCTATCACTTCCCCTCTTGATTATTTGGTGGATTCCCATTCTACTCTTAGTGAGGCTACTCCTGACCCTCCACTTAGGGAATCAACACCTATCATTCAATATCCTGAGAATTAAATGTACCAGATGAAGGTGACCCTAAGGGAATGGAGGATGATCAATTCTGGTCTCAGGGATATGAAGAGTCTAATTCAGAGGATAAGGATGCCCCAACAGAGGAACCTGGACTGAAAATCTGGAGTGAATCACAGGAGAATTATTTATCATTTGAGGATTTAGCTCCAGACGATAGAAATAATATGATTAAATCTAGATTCCTCCTTTCGTTTGAGAGTCATCCTCCATCAAAACAAGAGTTGATATTAGAGGACAAACAAAATGAGAAGTTTATGTGAGACCCTCGGGGACAAAACACGTCATTTGAGGATTTATACCCTGAGAACAATAACGAATTCAATGATATAAGATTCCTCCAAAATATTAAGACTGATCCTCTTTTAGAAATAATTGAGGATACTCATCCAACTCCTAATGAATCACATATACACCCTGACAAATATTTCTGTGAACCAAACGAATCTGGGGATGAGCTGAATGATAATGATTCTTACATTTTGACCCTGCCATTAGAAACTTGTAATTTGGAGTCTACCCTTGATTCAAATATGACTCCGATCATTAATGCTAGGTAGGATAACTTGAAGTTGTCTACTACTAGGGAGTGTACACAATTCGAATCATTGTTGGAATTGGACCTAACACCTACTAAGCCCGCATTGGACTTAACCATTACACTCCAACACTACAAACAACCCTTATACTCCCTTACCGTTCCTTGGCTCAGATCTCTGCTCATGTACATTCTTGCTGGGGAACATATCAGGCCAGTACATCCTAGGGTCAAATGGTGAGTTTGGATTGATGCTTGTACTTTTACTCTCGCCATTCAAGGATTTGAACTAATAATGTGTATATCTTTTAAAACCCGGCCTACTTTGGAGGATCCTTGTTATCCTCCACCTATTCCATTTCAGGAGGTCCCTTTTCATATTCCATTTATTATCCCTAGACCTCCCAAGGTAGCCAATGAGGTTTTTCGCTTTCATATCTTCTGGCAAGCATTTGGAATTACATTGCATCATCAGCTCGCCAACATCCGTGGTTACCTATTTTCTAGGCCTGCACTATTACGCATATTCTTAGGGCCTAACCTTTTCTGTTTGGAACCCGACTTACAAGTTCCTTTTAAGTCTGGCTGCTGACAGAAAATGCAGCGCTTGTTGGGAGGCAACCCAGCAAATTGTGTTAGGTGATATTTTTCCTTTCTCCTCCTGTTTTAATTTTACAATGGGGACATTGTAGGATTTAGGCATGGGGGAGTGCATTTGCATTTTAGGAAGTATTTATGCATTTAGGTTAGTATAAAAAAAAAAAAAGAAATGAGATGAATGGGTTAGTCCGTAGCAAAATACCTTTGTTATTGGAGCTTCTTCTTCAGGATTATTTCCTAAGTTTAGAATCCAGTGCATTTATTTCACGTGCACGTAGATTTGGTAATGGATCCTTGAGGAAAACCAATGAGCATTTGTAGTCTACTGAACCCTTGGACAGTTCATAGAGAGTCAGGCATACTATCGTCTAGTAAATCCACCTCATATTTGTGAGAAGAAGTCGAGAGATTACTGGTGTGCTAAGTCTAGTGCAAGGACTCTTAAGTTCTGGATAATTAGATGATGATACTTCAGAGTTAGGCGTAGTTTTCGCTCTCTATTGCTGGGTGCGTACTTTGAGTGAATTCCTGAGAGTCACCAAATAAGGCAGATACAGAGAGATTGAGTCTTAATAAAGTTATAACTATGGTGGATGGTTATGACCGTTCTTCTTAGAGTCCTCAGCTGAAGGAGGGTAATAGTGTCAAAGGTTAGAAATACGCCTATCCTATCCATTCTTTCCCGGTGTCGAGAATAGGCACTTCCACTAAATAAGCCACACAACTTCCTCTTGACCGTCATCATCCCTAATAATGCCACATAAATAAAAGTCAGAAACGTGTTGTGTTGATTGAAAAAGAAACAAAAATAAGAAGAAATAAAATTAAAAAAAAGAGAGAGAGAGAGAAAAGAAGGAAAAGAAGAAATAGAAAGAAGAAAAAGAAAAAAAATAGTTACATTACGAAAAAAAAAAAGTGGTCGAAGTTTCTAATGTTTCTGAGGCAACAGAACACCTATTGCGTTCCACCAAATATGACCCATACCTACCTTCTAGTATTTCTGATCACCTGAATACTAGTTGAGGACTCTAACTTAGTTATAGAGTTATTAGGACTTTAATTGAAGTGTAGATGCCATGGGAGGCCACCAAATAGTGAGTATAATTTCTAATTCTGGCGAGATTCGTGATCTCAGAATGAGAAAAAAATGAGAGAGTGCCCAGGAAAATCAGGAGAGCGCAGTTTTGTAGCCTCCCTCAGAGTTGACTTGTCTAATAGTCTAGAGAGCTAGAGTCTGCAGTACTAGAGTATATGTAGCACTAGTACAGTGTGTGCCACCAAATACAAATCCATTCAACTTATTATCTCCTACCTAAGCCCAGCGCCGTGGTCAAATTTCATATTATCGTCTGCTTTATCCCTGAGGGAAGTAGTTGCCCATCTCAACAGAAATTTTTGCCAAGGGTGATGTACGAACTCCTAATGCGAATCGGCTCTTTCACTTGGATCCGTTACCTAGGTTATCAGCACTTCACATTTATCTGGATTTCTAAAGTTCTGAAATAAGATCAGAAGGAGTCTTCTGATTACTTCTATTATTCATTTTTGCTAAGGACTAGCAAAACTTAGGCATGGGGGTATTTGATGAGTCCATTAAAATGGACTAATATAAAGCCTAAGTATATTTAATCGTATAGTTTAAGTGTGTTAATAATGGCAATTAAGTTATAGAATATTTGTACGCCTTATAATTTGAGTTTATAACATTCTATAACTTAATTATTTTGTTATTTTTGTGTGCAGGTAATAAAACCAGAAAGAACAAGGGTGGGGGGATAACTTCCCCAAATAGCCGATTCTTTCCCCCCTCCCCCGTCGGACATTGGGGCAATCTCCACCAACACTCGCCGGCCAAAAACAGAAAGGGATTTGTAAATCCCTGGATTGGCGCATGGAGGGAGAGGGCTTAAAAAGAGAAGAGGCTGCATGCACGAGAGAGGATCTTTCCCCCCTGGCGGGGAACTGCTTCACGGTGGAAGAGGGTGGACACTGTGTGACTCGTGTGCACTGTGCCTGCACCTACCCGCTCATGCGCCTGCAAGCCAAACGCCATCAGCGCTCTCCTCGCCTCTAGCGCACTGCTCACGCCACCCCACCAGCACGCCTACTTCTTCCGTGCACCTGCCTCCATCCATCTGCTGGGGCATCCCCCGACGCACCCATAGGCGCACTCCACCTATGCCCGCTCCGCCCTCCCCAGAACCAGCGCATCCTCCTCCCCGTAGCCCCCACGCCATCTCCCCGCGTGCGGCACCACACACCCCACCATTCTACCATCCTGCAAGCGGACAGCAGGCGTCCTACTGCCCTGCAGCGCCTGCTTCAACCTCTGCGAGCAACCGCGCGCCATCACCCGTGACTCCCTGCAGGTGCTCCTCACCGCACCTGCCCTACCGCGCGCCCCAGCACCCACCCCTTGTGCCCCCCTGCGGCTCCTCCACCCACTCACGCTGAAGGCAATCGCGCGCCCCAGCACCCTCTAGGCATCCCTGCAGTCTACACACTAGTGTGTGTGCTTTCCTGCCTCCAAGCGCCACAGCTAGCTGTGTCTCCGCCCTGCAGTGCCTGCTCCAACCTCTGCGAGCAACCGCGTGCTCTTCTCACACAGCGCGCGAGCAACCTCTGCATCATCTCCGCACACCGACACGCGCGTGTGCCACAGCCGCTCGAACAGCCGCAGCAGCAACTGCTGTCATGCTCCACAGGCCGGTGCTCCGGCCACAGCCACCGGCCACCTCCGGCCACCGATGTCGCAGCCGCTGCCAGCGTCAGAAAACTCTCAACCTCGCCGTCCTCTGAAGCCCTACATCGACCCCAGCGGATCTCTCTCTCTCTCGCGAGGAAGAGAGAGAGGAAAGGCTCTATTTTTATTTGAATTAGAAATTACATTCAATGCCATTGCAGGCAATTTCATTTTTTTTATTAATATTATATTCCGACAGAATTGCATTCACGCACTCACAGTTCTTTTTAATTATATGGTATTAATATTGGCTAGTTTAAACATTGATTTTGGACTTGATTTAAGTACTAATTGTCTATAGTACACATCACATGAAAATTGTATTAATTCATCCTAAATTTATTGAGGATTTCTGTGAGGGAAAATTGCACTTACATCCTTAACCTTTTAGGTTATTACAAACCTACTTTCCTTCACATTTTAAGTCCAATTTGAAAAGGAATTTCGCACTATCCGAAATAATATTAAATAATTAAGTATTGATTGGATCATTGCCTCCCTATGGACACGACCCGCTCTTCTGTGAGTGGTTATTTTCATTATTTTTGATTCGTCGATTTTTCCACCACTTAAATACTGTAACGCTAAGCGAAAAGTTGACCTACCATCAACCTTAAGTCTGATTCTTGGAATTTGGATTCGAACAGACAAACTGAAGAGTCTAATATGTTGCTGAGATGTTTGTAAATGATTCAGATGAGATTTGGAAGAGCTCTGATGGATTCTATGGTAGAATTTGATTTCTGTCAGTTTGGGTTATTTTTGAGCCCAAACTGATGATAGTGGTTTTATGATGAGATTTTAATAGATAATTTGCCCAGATAGATTCTTAACAACCTCACAAGTTTGTTTGAATTGATTCATTAGGCCTTTAGCTATTTGTAGGACCTTTTAGAACATGAATTACAGTTCTGAAGCTCCCTAGAGAGGCTTTTAGCTTCTGCACCTTTCCTGAAGCTCCTTGGAGCTCATTTCCTTCACCAACAGCTACAGAATTACCTTCAGAAACTCTTCAGTACATCATTTGAAGGTCAAATATCCTTCTGTAGGCCTTAGAGCTGAAAACTCCACTCTACAGGCTAATTTGGCCGTAGTGAACCTAGGTCCTTCTCCCTTCATATCGAAGAGCTAAACCTCCTTTGAGTATCAAATTGATATTCCAATCATGTAGAGCAACCTAAGAGCTTTCCAGCAAGCTTTTATTTGCTTGGAACGGAGCTCTAAGTTTGATGGAATCAACATTTGAAGTTCATACTAGGAAGGGGAAACTTAGTCCCACATCGGTGGAACTGGAGCGGCCTCCTGGGTATAAAATTAATTTGTTCTTAAGGCTTCTCAGTCGATAGTGCATGGCGCATGAAACAAACTAAGCATATGGGTGTGTGTGTGGGCACATGTGGTGCGTGTGCTTGGGTGTGTGTATGCCTGTGGGCGTGCGAGTGTGGGCCCTTGAAGGCATGTGCATGGGGCCTGGGAGGCCGTGAGTCGAATGGGCTCAAGACTATGCGAAATGGAAATAAATAGAATCTAAAAAAAACCATGCTTGGACCTAGTAGGGTCTGGTCCCACCTTGAGACTGGTGCTATGTATCCCCAACCAATCTAAGCTGCCAATCAAAAACCTAATTTCTGGTTCAAAAGTTTAAACCGATTCGGTTCAGAAGGTCTACAAGTGCTCAGAAGGAAAGGATGCTAAGGTTCAGAAGAGAAGGAGAAGAAGCAAAGGAAAGGAAGAGAAGGCGAAGCAAGCAAGAGCTCATAAAGAAGAAAAGAAAGGTTGAACAGGCACAAGTGCTAAAGATAAATGGCAGAGTAAGAAAGAAAGAAAAGAAAGAGAGAAGACTTGTATAAGAGGAGCTCAAGAAAGATTAAGGAAAAGATTAAGAAGAAGATTAAGAGATAAGTAAAGATAAAAGAGAGAGAGAAAGGTAAAAGAGGAACAAGAGAAAGAAAGAGGCTGAAGACAAAGAAGAGAAATTAATGGTTTAATTTCTTGCATATTATTTATCCCTTTTGAGTTTAATATTGTAATAAGGCATACTTTCATTAGAAATACTTTCTCTTACCTTAATCTCTTGAAATAAAAAGAAATAAACATGTTTACTTGTTTGTAAAAGATCATTTGTGCAAATGTGTTTACCTTATGGAATTTTGCATATTCTTCTAATTTGAAATCCTTAAGCAAAGTTCAGTGATGAGCACATATTTGTAGGCTAATTAGTTACTTAAATTCCTAGGAATTAGATAAGTATTGGCATATAAATTGCATAAAATAAGATGTAAATAGATTAGTCTAGCTATTCATTTATTTGCATATTTCATGCATTGCATTCATACTTAGAACACATTTAGAATAGCATGCATTAGAATAGTTAATCTTTTAGGTTGCATTACATGCATTATTTTATTTCACATCTCTTTTAAGGGTTTGCACAAATTTAACCCATTATTTCTTTTCTTTATTTTATTTGTTTCTTCTCCAATGGCTGCATGCAGGAGAGTATGCGACCTAAATGCGCAGCGACAATTGTGGATCTCCGCACCCCACGATATCATCGTTTCAGCAATGTCCGCCTGTGTGCCTCCTTCTCCAGCATAAAAGAAGATAGCCACATCATCATAAGGGAGGCCACCACCATTCCGACCCACCACTACACAGAGCCTAGAGATTCTTCATTCCACACCACCGGCCTCCTTCCGCAAGCACAAGACCACTCCACCGCAGGCAGGCAGGGTGACAAACCGCCACACCATCTGTGGCTTGTGCATCACTGTGAGCGTGCGCCTGAGGGCCACACAACCACTGGCAGCAACGACCGCCATCAACCACCTTATGTTCCTCATCCCCGCGCCAGTTAAGATTTCTGGGTATGATCCCAGATGTCTGACCTCCCATATCTCCTTCTGTCTTCTTCTATTTTCTCCTTGCTCTGTTTCCCCTCCACTTCAACAAAGCATCCCTCATCCGCCCCTGCACACTTACGCACAAGCCATCACCTGCTCCCCTACCTCCACACACTTTCAGCAGTAGCTGAGAGTTGCCACCCTCCCAACATGCAATTCGAGCACCCGCCTATCTGTGCACTGCTGCACAGCCTGCGCAAACTCCCCTTGCCCGTAGCTTGTAGTCTCCAACGGCAACAGCTGCACAGCATTGCGTGCCCGCCTCTCCAGCACCTAGACACTGGCCTACAGTGCCTGCTAGCACCCAGCAGGCACGGCTTCTCTTCCACATGCACGTGTCCTCTCCAACGCCCCGCCAGTAGCTCCGCACAGCCACCCCTTTAGTGTGCATCGCCTCCACCCCCCTCTATGCGTTAGCACCTTCACACGCACCTACGCGCCACCTGCCGCAGCGCCATTCCCATGCATCCGCCCCTTCAGCACGCACCATCTCCAGCAGATGTGCTTTGTCCGTGAGCACCCGCGCGCGCCCGTGCATGCCTGCACGATCAGTGCCATGCCACCATCCTCAACAGGTGCAGCCTTTCTGGAAATCACCCTTCGCAAGAGCTCCATCCGACCGACTCCAGCCATCTCGCAACCTGCCATCGCCACCATTGCAAAGCCCTTGCTTTGACCAACCAACTCCCAGAAGGGTTCCTTGAACGGACCTCTCTCCTGTGTGCAAGGAGGAGAGAGGAAGAATCCTATATTTTTGGTGATATTAATATTTACATTTCATGATATTTCTAGAAAAAAGATTTTTATTTATTATTATTTTATTATGGTGATTTTATGCAAAGAACCTCCTTCTTTCTGGTAAATGCAAAATCAGCTTGTTAAAGTCTTTTTATCTTGATTGAAAAGCAATTTTGGCTTGATTTCTTAATGAAATTAATGGTGAACATTGGTTTTTGACCTTGGCAAGTTAAAATAGGCCATTGCCTCCCTGTGGACATGACCTACTCCTAATTGAGTGGTTATATTAATTATTGATTAGTTGATTTTTCCACCACATAGAACTACAAATGACATGTCATTTTATGTGACAAACACTTTAAAAGCGAAGAATCAACTCGTCAAATGGTATCGTTGCCGGGGAGGCAACATACTTAATTAATTCGCAATTATTCATTTGTTCAAATTGATTTTTAATTGAGGCATATTTAACTTGTTTTATCTAATTTGGTGCGAGGTACGCATATTACGCACGAATTGTCGCATTGACCTCAGAAATGCTGTGGTGGACCTTGTTTCCAGCACTTTGGAGGGGGAATCGAGTTTGACATGTACGAGGAAGAAGTCGAACATTGGTGTACTTGTCACCAATTGGGAAGAGGACATCTAGAGTGATCATTTTCATCTCCGTCGATTTGTCAAGTAGATATAATTTAGGGTTTAGAACTTTTCTTTTCTTTATTTTCTTACACTTACATTTGATTTGAGACCCTTGTTCTGGGGTATATTTTTAGGGGTTTGTTCCCCGATTTTGTTTAGGCTCGTGTTGGGTAGTTTTTGGGAGTCTGTTCCCTCTTTTCTTTAGATCTAGGTTTTCTTTTGTGGGTTGTTTATTCTCTACTTGTTTATGCACAAGTAGGTAAAAAAAAAAAAACATGCTGCCTGATTCTAGGACGAACCATTTAGGTCTGTATGAGCAGCCTGTAGATTTATTTCTCTGCATTGCGTGCATTCTCGCATCGTTGATTACTAGAAGCAAGGTACGCATTCTCTTACTTTTCAACCTATTCTTTATCACGCATTGCAGTTGGAAATAATTCGAAGACCACATAATTTTTCTTGAAAAGAATTAACAAGTGGTCACATTTTCTGAAAAAAGGATTAATCAAAGGAGGAACATATAAAATCCAAGGAGTTGATTTGAGACATTGTGCTGCGATTCAAAAAATCAAACTTTTACGGTGTATGCACACTTCTTTGCAACAAAGCACGTATTTAGACACTCCTAGGTTTTTGAGCTACTAGCAAAGAACTCTCCTATCATTGGATACCAAAGTGCCTGAAACTTAAGCTCAAAGGTTTCATAACTCCAAGGAGAGGGATACCCTATCTTGTATTTTTGAGGGTAGTTAAGAAGCACCGCGAAAGCACAGCTTCAAAAGGAAGGCTTAGACCTACTTGCATCCCTTGATCTTCCATCCTTGGAGTACTTTACCATTTGAACTTTAGGGCATAGTACCTAAGTTCCAATTAGGTCTTCAATACCGCATTTCGTAGGTTCACAATAGGCACGTAATTGTTTGGGCAATTTATTTTGTCATCTACAACTGGACTTAAATCTCAAAGGCCTTAATTGATTAAAGACATAAAAGTCCTTTGGAATTGTGTTTGTTTGTGTATGCTTGGTAGGCGATCTTTGAGGAGACAACTTGTGTTTAATTCAAAACCTGAAAGGATCCTCAGGAGAGCCAACCAAGAGAGAAAAGAGATGGTCGAGGAAAGAGAGAATAGAATTGTGGAAAACCAACGATCTTTGAGAGATTATTTTATCCCTATCAATCAACCTGGCCAAGCACTGAGAAGACCTGGGGGGGATAATCCATTTGAAATCAAGAGTAGTACCATATCTTTGTTGCCCTCATTCTATGGTACTTCTAGGGACCCCTACAGGCATCTAGAGGAATTCACCGAGGTCTGCTCCACAGTGAGATTGCAGGGTGTTACTGATGATGCCCAAATGCAAATCCTCTTTCCTTTCTCCCTCAAAGATAAGTCGAAGCATTGGTATCACACTCTAGTTGGTAGAGTGGACACTTGGGAAACCTTGAAGGGAGAATTTTT
Organism: Thalassia testudinum; assembly: GCA_037157565.1. NCBI lineage: Eukaryota > Viridiplantae > Streptophyta > Magnoliopsida > Alismatales > Hydrocharitaceae > Thalassia > Thalassia testudinum. Next base: position 21,267,310 of record JAZHRO010000063.1, read on the forward strand.
AAAAAAATACTTCCCCATGAGCAAGACTAATCACTACAGGAGGGAAATCATTGGTTTTGCTCAACAAGATGGAGAACAATTTCATGATGCATGGGAGCACTTCAAAGATTTATTATGTTTATGTCCCCATTATCAAATGCTAAGATGGCAGCTTGTAGAAAGGTTTTACACTGGATTAATTGACAAGCATAGGCAAATAGTGTATGGTGCCTGTGCAGAACCTTTCTCACAAAAACTGAAGATGAGGCTTGGGATCTTTTTGAGACTTTGAGGGAGAATTCTATCCATCTTAATTCTGTCTATTTGGATAGAAAATGCACTCTTATGCAGTCAAAGATGGAGGAAAACGAGGCTAGGGATACCTAGAATTTGGCTTTTCAAATTCAATTGTTGAACCAAAACATGGAAAGGCTTATGACAAACCCTAGCCAACTCACATCAAATTCCTCTGCTTCCCAAGCTTCTGGATGCTTCATTTGCAATGGCAATACGCAAGCTACTATGGATTGTCATTTGGCCTCCCAATTCCCTTTCCTTGTACAGGCAAACCTGAATGCCACCCAAGGGTTCCGCCCAGACCTCGTAATGACCCATTTTCAAACACCTATAATGATGGATGGAGGAACTACCCCAATTTTTCATGGAGACAGGGGAATGTCCCTAATTCATGGAATTACAGACGCTAACCCTTTCAGACTCAACAGTATAATCAACCTCCTATGACTTCCCAACCATCCAAGACTTCTGAGATGGATGAGCTTAAAGCTATGCTTAAAGCCATGCATGGGAATGAAAGTATGATCATCCAATCATATGACAAGGCAATCAATGAGATGAAATCGCAAATTGGACACCTTGTTGAGGCCATGAGTAAAAAGGAGACTTGGAAGCTTCCCAGTTCATCTGAGGAGCAAGCCCAGGTGGTGACTATTCTGAGGAGTGGGAAAGAAATTTCCAAACCTGATGCTCCTATAGTCCCACCTTCTGGAAAACCATCCACTCTGACTTTCTACCTCACTGGAGAGGAGCGGCCTAACTCTTCTCCGCTTGAAGTCACCTCACCGGAAAAGGTTGTCCCCGTTCCCCCTCTTACTCGACATGACAACCCCTCCACCCAGAGACCGAGAGTGCCCTTTCTAAAGTGCTTATTTGACTCTGGGCAGACTTCTGTTGTCTCATCTAGAGCCAAAGATAGGATGGATGAAATAATGGAGACTTTCAAACAAGTGCAAATTAATCTACCCTTTCTTGAAGCTATCAAGCAGATTCCGTCCTATGCCTGCTTCCTTAAGGACTTGTGCACGAAAAAGCGGCAATCAAGGAAACAGGTCCAATCAAAGGTTGTCCTGCCTGATTCTATTAGCTCAATTATACAACATGGGACACCACTGAAACTTAAGGACCCAAGAGCCCCATACATCTCAGTGGTCATTGGCAACCTACAAATAAACGAGGCTCTGCTTGATCTGGGTGCGGGGGTGAACATTCTTCCGAGCTATGTATATGAACAACTTGGAGTAGGCAACTTGAAGCCTTCCCTTGTAATCCTCCAAGTTGTAGACCCTTCTTTGTAGACACCACGGGGCCTGCTGGAAGATGTCCTCGTGAGAGTGGAGGATTTCTTTTTCCCCATTGACTTTCTAGTTCTGGACACTAACCCTACCAACAAACCAACCAAGCCCTCCATCATCTTGGGCCACCCTTTTCTTGTGACTTCTAATGCTTCAATTAATTGTCACATTGGGGCATTAAAAATGGGCTTTGGGAATAGGAAAATTCGGTTGAATGTGTTCGAAGCTTATAAACAAGCTGGATATGAGGATTGTTCCCAAGTTGAGGTGGTAGATGATCTAATTGAAGAGACAACTCCTACAATTTTATGTGATGACCCCCTTTAGCATGTCATGTTAAATGAGCATTCCCATCTCTTGGAGGAATGTGAAGGGGATGTGCTACATCTTGAGGAATTACTTGGAGTTTCTACTGAGTATCTTTCCCCATCATGTTTGCCTAAGGTAGATCTGCTACCTGAGATGGGGACTTCTATGATGAAACCCTCAACCATACAAGCCCCCAACCTTGAACTGAAACCCCTCCATAACTCTCTCAAGTATGTATTCCTTGGGGCAAATGATACGCTCCCTGTAATCATCTCATCTGCACTATCTGAAGTGCAAGAGGGAGCCTTGTTAGGATACTTATCAAGGCACAAGGAAGCCATAGCCTGGACGATTGATGATATTAAGGGTATAGACTCTATGCTTTGCATGCATGACATTTATACTGATGATTCCATCAAACCCTTTCGAGACATGCAGAGATGTCTTAACCCCAACATGAGGGAAGTGGTTAAAAAGTAGATTCTGTAGTGGTTGGATGGTTGGATCATTTATCCCATCACAGATAGCAAATGGGTTAGTCTAATACATGTGGTGCCAAAGAAGGTAGGCTTCACGGTTGAAACAAATGACCAGGGAGAACAAGTGGTGACCAGACCCTCAACAGGTTGGAGGGTCTACATTGACTATCGCAAACTGAAAATCGCTACCTAGAAGGATCACTTTCCCTTGCCCTTTATTGATCAGATCCTTGAAAGATTGGCAGGGAACAAGTATTTTTGCTTTTTAGATGGCTATTCTGGGTACAACCAAGTTGCAGTCTTCCCTGATGATCAGGATAAGACAACTTTCATTAGTACTTATGGTACTTTTGCATTCAGGTGTATGCCGTTTGGATTATGTAATGTACCTACAACTTTCCAGTGGTGTATGATGTCCATTTTCTTGGACATGATTGACGAGTGCGTCGAGGTTTTTATGGATGAGTTCTCCATTTCCAGCTCGTCTTTTGACCAATGTCTCCTTCACATAGAGAATGTGCTGAAGAGATGTAAGGCGACTGGTTTAGTCCTCAGCTGGGAGAAAAGCCACTTCATGGTACAGAAAAGCATTGTACTTGGGCATGTTGTGTCAAAAAGGGCCTTGGAAGTGGATAAGGCTAAAGTTGATTCTTTTTCCAAACTTCCATTGCCCACGAATGTCAAACAAATTAGATCCTTTCTTGGCCATGCAGGTTTTTATAGGCGATTCATTAAGAATTTCAGTAAAATTTCTAGGCCACTTTGCGACTTATTGGTGAAAGAATCTTCCTTCAATTTTGATTCAAAGTGTGCCGAAGCTTTTCATACGTTGAAGGAGGCCTTGACCTCTACGCCTATTCTCTGAGCTCCTGAGTGGACACTCCCATTTGAGTTGATGTGTGATGCTTCAGATTATGCAGTGGGAGCTGTTCTTGGATAGAGGGTTGAGGGAAAACCTCATGTGCTGCATTATACTAGCAAGACTTTAACTGAACCACAGCAAAACTACACAGTCACTAAAAAGGAATTAGTTGTTGTAGTTTTGGCTTTGGAGAAATTTAGGTCTTACCTTCTTTGATCCAAGGTGGTCATTTTCACTAATCATGAGGTAGTGAAACATCTCATTGCCAAGAAAGATTCTAAGCAAGGTTTAATTAGATGGATTCTACTCCTTCAAGAGTTTGACTTGGAGATTCGTGAAAAGAAAGGAGTGAAAAATGTAGTGGCTGACCACCTGTCTCGCCTGCCCATTGATGACTCTCAATTTGGAGACTCCGCAAGACATTTCCAGTTGAAACCCTTATGGCGGTAACACTGACTTCACCCTGGTATGTGGATACAGTTAACTACTTGCCACTGGAGAAATCCCTGGCTCTTGGGATGCACAAAAACGAAAGCGATTCATTTCCCATGCTAGATTCTCTCATTGGGAAGTGCCAGAATTATTTCATATTGGACAAGACCAAGTTTGGAGAAGATGTGTGCATGAAGATCAGCAATAGAGTGTGTTGAGATTTTGCCATGAGCTTCATTGTGGAGGACACTTTGGTGCTAAGAAAATAGCTTTTAAGGTTCTCCAGTTTGGTTTTTGGTGTCCTTCTTTATTTATGGATTTCCATTACCTTGTTAAGGCCTGTCCCAAATGTCAATGGACTGGAACGATCGGGAAAAGGAATGAGATGCCCCAACACCCTATCCAACTTGTGGAAATTTTTGATGTTTCGGGGATAGACTTCATGGGTCCCTTCCCTTCGTCCCATGGATTTGAATATATCTTGGTGGCAGTGGATTATGTCTCCAAGTGGATAGAGGCCATTCCTACATGCACAAATGACGACTCTGTGGTCTTGAAATTTGTGAAGGCCAATATCATATCTCACTTTGGCTACCCCAAGATGATTATAAGTGATAGGGGACCTCATTTTCAGAACCATCATTTCAATCGGCTACTCAGGAGTCTAGGAGTAGCTCACAAGATTGCTACCCCTTATCACCCTCAAACAAGTGGCAAAGTTGAAGTCTCAAATAGGGAGCTCAAGAACATTTCAGAAAAGACTATTAGGCCAGATAGGAAGGACTGGTCCCAAAAGCTCGATCATGCTTTATGGGCTTATCGAACAGCCTACAAAACCCCTTTGGTTATGTCTCCATTCCGGATTCTGTATGGGAATGCATGCCACTTACCTGTTGAACTTCAACATAGGGCACTTTGGGCTATCCGAAGTGTTAACATGGATTTAGAGCAAGCTGGTAAAGCACGTTTACTAGAGTTGACTGAGCTTGAGGAGCCGAGGAATGATGCTTATGACACCTCCCAAGCTTATAAAGAGAGAACTAAGGTCATGCATGACAAGTACATCCTTAGAAAGACCTTTGAGCCCAACAAACAAGTCTGGCTTTTCAATTCTAGACTTAAGTTGTTTCCTTGGAAATTGAAATCACGTTGGGATGGGCCTTATATTGTCACAAAAGTATTTCCGCATGGGGCGGTGGAGATCAAAAATCCTTCCTCTTCAGCACCTCCCTTCACCGTCAATGGCCAACGATTAAAACCTTATGTAACTTTGGATGGCTAGCTGGTTGACGAGCTCACTCTCGGGGAGCCTTAGCTTTTGTCTTTTCCGCCTCAGGTAATATCTTCCCTTGGTCTTTGTACTTTCAAAGAGGACATTGTTTGAACAAGGCATGGGGGGATAGGACCTGAGGCATTTGTACATAGCATTTATACATAGTGCATTCATGCATTTAATTTAAATATTCTACATTGCATACATTTGATCATAAAAAAAAAGAAAAAATTACATCATTGATCTTAACTGGCTATGTCCTGCATTCTTAGGCAAACCAAAACTTTAGATTAGACTATGTTGACTCTAGGTGTCTGACTTTAGAAGCTAAGTTGAAGTACTAGCTCTAGACCTTTAGGTTTCTTTGTTGACTTAAAAACTCAAGTAGGAGTTAAGTTGTAGACCATTCCTCTAGAGGTTGAGGAAGGAAAGCTAGGGATTGAGTTAAAGGCTGGGTAGTATCTGGTGTCTTTTTCTACCTTTTGGTTTACGAGTTCTAGTAGCCAAAGCATCCACAATTCACACACACTTGGTCTTGTGTAAATAGTGATCACCTTAATTTCTTTACTGGAAAAAAACTTTTGGTTGTCTTAGTTCTGACTTACAAGAAGTTTGAAAGCACAAGTTGATTGGAAGAGTTCCTGCTGCAGGAGAGGTGGAGTACATACTCTCCTTGAGGATGCGATGATAACATGTCACCTCCTTGGAGCTTGTCTCTTAGGATATCTATCCTACTGGGGGCATGTAAGTGCATTGTGCGGTTCAGGTACCATGGGCGGCCCTCTCTTGAAGAGCCGATTGCCACAGGCGTAAATTCGCTTTAGAAATCCATGGGCGATACTATCTCGAAGTGTCAATTGCCAAGAGTTCTTGGTGTTGCTATGGGTGGTGCTATCTCGAAGCATCGAAAGCCAGGCACCCTTTGAGGTTTGGTGATGGGGACAATGAATCCGACACAGACCATGCTAATAGCTTATCTAATGTTAAACTTAGAGGAATCAAACAAAAAAAAGTTATAAATTTAAAAAAAAAAAGTCTCTTTCTTACTCTCTTTCCTGGTTGGCAATCAAACCAACCTTAAATAACTTAGACCAATGCACTTGCACGGATGCTTTAATCTCTAGGACCAATAAACACTAGGGTAGAGTTGGAAATCAGAGAAACCTGTGCCTACAACTCATCTTTAGCTGACATAGTCTGTAACTTAGCAACTACTTGGGAACCTTAGGTCTAAAGTTTGAACTTAACATGTTTCTAAGGGAAGATCGATTGGGTTGGCTAAGTCTACCTGAAGAGTTGGGTTGTTGCTTGAATTTGCTTGGTCCTAGCAAATACTAGGCATTGGGGCATACGATGAGCCCATATTTGTGTGCTAATTAGTTACTTAAATGCCTAGCAATTAGATTAATATTGGCATATAAATTGCATACAATAAGATGTAAATAGATTAGTCTAGGTATTCATTTATTTACATATTTCATGCATTGCATTCATACTTAGAATTCATTTAGAATAGCATGCATTAGAATAGTTAATCTTTTAGGTTGCATTACATGCATTATTTTATTTCACTTTTCTTTTAAGGGTTTGCACATAATTAACCTCTTATTTTTTTTCTTTATTTTATTTGTTTCTTCACCAATGGCTGCGTGTAGGAGAGTGTGCGAGCTAAATACACAACGACAATTGTGGATCTCTGCACCTCACTATATCGTCGCTTCACCAACATCAACCTGTGTGCCTCCTCCTACAGCATAAAAGAAGATAGTCGCATCATCAGAAGGGAGGCCATCACCATTTCGACCAACCACTACATAGAGCCTAGAGCTTCTTCATTCCACACCATCAGCCTTCTTCCGTGAGCACAAGGCCACTCCACCACGGGCAGGTGGGGTGACAAACCACCGCAGCATCTCTGGCTTGTGCATCACTACGAGCGTGCGACTGAGGACCACGCAACCACCACCATCAACCACCTTCAATTCCTCACCCCCGCGCTAGTTAAGACATCTGGGTATGATCCCAGATGTCTGACCTCCCATATCTCCTTCCGTCTTCTTCTATTTTCTCCTTGCTCTTTTTCCCCTCCACTTCAACAAAACCCCCTCGTCCGTGCCTACACACTTATGCACAGGCCATCACTTGCTCCTCCACATCTGCACACTTTCAGTAGCAGCTGAGAGCTACCACCCTCATAGCATGCAGTCTGAGCACCCGCTTGTCCGTGCACGACTGCACAGCCTTCGCAAACTCCCCATGCCTGCAGCTTGCAGTGCCTAGCAAAAGCAGCTGCACAGCACCGCATGCCCGCCTCTCCACCGCCCAGACACCGGCCTGTAGTGCCCGCTAGCACCCAGCAGGCGTGCCTTCTCTTCCACGCGTGCGTGTCCTCTCCAGCGCCGCGCCAGCAGCTCTACACGCCTGCCCCTTTAGCGCGCGTTGCCTACGCTCCCCTCTATGTGCCAGCACCTTCGCACACACCTACGCACCACCTGCAGTAGCACCGTTCCCGTGTGCCCGCCCCTTCAGCCCACGCCACCTTCAGTAGGTGCGCTCAGCCCATGAGCGCCCGCGCATGCCCTTGTGTGCCCGTGCAAGTAGCGTCGTGCCACCGTCCTCAGTAGGTGCGGCCTCCGCCGGAAATCACCCTTCGCAGAAGCTCTATCTGGCCGACTCTGGCCATCTCACAACCTGCCACCACCACCGTTGCGAAGGCCTTGCTCCGACCAACTGACTCCCAGAAGGGTTCCTTGAACGAACCTCTCTCCCATGCACAAGGAGGAGAGAGGTAGAATCCTCTATTTTTGGTGATATTAATATTTACATTTCATGCCATTGCCACAAAAAAGACTTTTATTTATTATTATTTTATTATGGTGATTTTATGCAAAGAACGTCCTTTCTCGTAAATGGAAAATTAGCATGTTATAGTCTTTTTATCTTGATTGAAAAGAGATTTTGGCTTGATTTTTTGACGAAATTAATGGTGAACATTGGTTTTTGACCTTGGCGAGTTTAAATAGGCCATTGCTTCCCTATGGACATGACTCACTCCTAATTGAGTGGTTATATTAATTGTTGATTAGTCAATTTTTCCACCACATAGAATTACAAATGACACGTCATTTTATGTGACAAACGACTTTAAAAGCGAAGAATCGACTCGTCATTCATGTTCTTAAAGTAAATTTAATTATACATTTCATAAGTAGCTTAGACTCAATGGTGAATTTTAATTAAGTTATGCCACCTAGTGAACGACCTGGACTTAACCAATTACAAGAAATAAAATCTAAAATGTTAGGTTAACTTGACCATATACTACATAATCGACACAAATTTAAGTTGACCTAAGTTGCTTTCTTCTGCACATAATTAAGCACAATTAACTTAATTAATTGTGCTGAGAAAGATAACCACCATTGCTCTAGCCATGTTGTGACTTTATTGGTTGGACTTCGCCTAACTGATGGCATTAAACTCAACAGTTGTACATATGACTCAGAGCTGACCCAAGCTTCTTATTCAGGTGATATCTTTCATACTCTACCCTTCCATTCATGTCTCTTTTCCTCAATGTGGACATTGCATCAGCTAGGCATGGGGGGGTGGATTCATTTTTCAATCATTTTGTCAGCTCTGTGAAATTCTTTTAAATTCTATCTCTCTTCTTCTATGTACATAAAAAAAATGAATTAGGAATGAATACTTGGACATTAGGACTTTTCAATCTTAGGAAATATTACTTTAGGATCTGAACACATAGACCCTTCAGGACTTTGGGCTTCATCAGCCCGAGTATCCACTAAAATGTGGATTTGCTTTTTCAGTCCTCGCCATCTTGAATTCTAATGTAATGTGATTAAATAAGTTTGGGTGATAAGTACATGACTTATCAACCCACTCTATGATTTAAGGGAACTTTAAGTCTAAAGCATCTACACACTATCTTTTCACTAACTTGTTGATTGGTGGTTTTAACAGAAATTGGGTAGCTAATAAACCTTCTAGGGTGATATGACTGGCAAGTTATTGTGGGTAACAACTCATAGTGTAACGACCCGACTCCCGAGTCCCTACGAGACACGAGAACCGGACCGACTCGACTAATCCCATGACCTAGTCGTCCAACGAGGAAGTAACCAAAAGAGCAGTAAAATAAACCACATTCAACATGAATATAACTAATAGTAAGACAGTACAGCAGTAAGGAAAGAAACTACTACAGTAGATACCACCACAACAGTAGAACAACATTTATCATATAACATGAACTGCAGGTAAAGAAAGTAATAGAACATAACAGCTACTGTACACTCTACTGTTGTCTTTAGTTTTAGTTGCAACTCTACTCAGCGTTTTACTGACGTGTTACACTCATTACCTTTTTCAGGACTTGGTGTTGAGCAGCCAGGGTCAGCGGTTGCAGAGGACGCTGGGTCGAGTAGGGTCCAGTAGAGTTTACCACAGTCTTTTGTACCTCTTTTGTTTTTGTTATAGTGAGTAGTTCTTGTTTCCGCTGTACTTTCTTTACCTGTAGTTCATGTTATATGATAAATGTTGTTCTACTGTTGTGGTGGTATCTACTGTAGTAGTTTCTTTCCTTACTGCTGTACTTTCTTACTGTTAGTTATATTCATGCTGAATGTGGTTTATTTTACTGCTCTTTTGGTTACTTCCTCGTTGGATGACTAGGTCTTGGGATTAGTCGAGTCGGTTCGGTTCTCGTGTCTCGTAGGGACTCGGGAGTCGGGTCGTTACAAGATGGTACCAGAGCAAGGTCGTCCCGAGAAGTGAATCAACTGACTGGAAAAAAACCAATTCGCATGTTTATAGCTAGAGTAGCCACCACAACATATCTCCTGACCTGAGCTCTTGGAAGTTTCGTTAGGTACCGTCTGTTTTGACATTTCGTTTGGTTTCGCGTCTCCTTGCAGGAGATGCCTCGTCGCGGGACTGGCGAGACGGGCCGCGGGCACGGCCGAGGATGAGGTCGGCGAGATGGACGTGCTGTCGTTGACATCTCGATGGACCAGCCACCACTCCCTTCCATCCAGGCCCAGGACCTCGCCAGACTGATACGAGATATTGTACGAGAGGAGCTCCACCCACCGCCCCGAGCACGTCCCCCTGGGGCTGCAGAGGGGGAGTCCTCTATGGGACCACGCGACGGACACGGCACTGGAAACGAGGGAGGGGATGGGCCCCTGCCGCCCCACCTTCCTCCGACACTTCTGTACACGAGGCACCTTTGCCTGGAGGTGCACCAGCACCTCCCCTACAGGGCCACTTCGTGCTTTTCGGATAGTTCCGGAAGCTGAAGCCCCCCTCCTTCAAGGGGGATGAGGACCCGACCGAGGCAGAGGACTGGCTTGAGCAGCTGGAGAAGATCTTCGACACCCTTCGCCCCCTGGTGGAGTGCTGCGTGGCCTTTGCCACGTACCAGCTGGAGAGTGCGTCACACCGGTGGTGGAGGGCGGTCCGGGGACAGGAGAGGGACGAGCCGACTTGGGACCAGTTCGTCACCCTCTTCTGTGAGCAGTACTTTCCCCAGACGTGGTAGGACCAGAGGAGGCGGGAGTTCCACACTCTCCGCCAAGGGACGATGACTGTGAGCGCGTACCGCACTCATTTCTTGGAGCTGTCCCACTTTGCAGCGACAGCGGTAGCCACTGAGGAGGAGCACCTTTGGAGGTTCACCGAGGGGCTCCGGCCTGCGATCTGGGGGTATGTCAAACCCCTGAAGCAGCCTACGTTTTCGAGGGTGGTCGAGGCAGCTATGACTTACGAGGAGACCAACCCGTCCGCGCGAGAGACCGACGGTAGGTGGAAGAGGCCCTTTCAACCAGACTTCTCACAGGGCCGGTGAGAATGGAGACACGTGGCGTCCGTAGGAGAGCCGTCACATTGTGTAGGGCCATCAGTGGCCTTTGGGGGCCCTCAACAGGGGCCAGTCGCCAGCACCGGACCCCCGCCTAGTTGACAGCAGGGACTTACTGAGGGCGGGAGTCAGGTTCCCCTCTGCTACCAGTGTGGCCAGCCGGGCCACGTCAGGAGGTCAGCAGATACTTCCCGTGTAGAGCACTGGAGGGCGCACAGGAGGCCACGGTTCCCAGGCACGAGGAGGAGTACAGCAGTCGGGAGGAGGGTACCGGCCAGCACCTACCCGTCCGACGCAAAGTGTGGCTACTTCGTCCGCACCTTGAGCTGAGGGGCGTATCAACGCCCTAACACACAGGGATGCCAGAGCTTCGGGATCCGTGATAGCAGGTATGGTTTTAGTTTCTGGCAGACTTGTTTACACCCCTTTCGATTCCAGTGCTATGACTCGTTTGTCGCAGCCAGTTTCGCAGTTAGTTTAGACCAGGATTATACACTGTTAGAGAATCGTTCATAATCAGAGGTCTGGGTGGTCAGCTATTTGTAGCTGAGGAGGTGTACACGGATTGCGAGGTCAACGTCGGGGGACATAGCCTGCCAGCTGACCTGATTATGATTCAGATGGAGGACTTTGGTGTGATTCTGGGGATGGATTGGCTGTCCGCTTACCATGCCTTGGTGGACTGTTTTGAGAGGAAGATCGTCTTCTCCATTCTGGAGATACATTCTTTCGAGTTTCACGGACAGCCAGTGGACGGAGGTTTCAGGTACATATCGGCACTTCGGGCGGCGAGACTTTTGAGCCAGGGATGTGAGGGCTTCCTAGCTTGTGTGGTGGCAGAACCTAGCCCCGTGGCAGACTTCCAAAGCATCCCAGTGGTCAGAGAGTACCCCGACGTGTTTCCAGATGAGTTACCAGGACTACCGCCCGAGCGCGAGATCGAGTTTGAGATCTCACTAGTACCAGGGACCAGCCCCATCTCCACCGTGCCAAAGAGAATGGCACCTCTTGAGCTGCGAGAGCTCAAGTCCCAGTTGCAGGACCTTTTGGAGAAAGGTTTCGTGAGGCCCAGTGCATCTCCCTGGGGAGCCCCGGTACTGTTTGTGAAGAAGAAGGATGGGACCCTACGCCTTTGTGTGGACTACCGACAGCTAAATAGGGTCACCATCAAGAATAAATACCCGCTGCTGAGGATCAACGATTTGTTTGACCAGTTGCAGGGTGCCACGGTGTTTTCCAAGATAGACTTGAGGTCTGGATACCACCAGTTGAGGATTAGGGAGACCGACGTCTCCAAGACAGCTTTCCGCACCAGGTACGGACACTACGAGTTTTTGGTCATGCCGTTTGGGCTGACCAATGCCCCCGCTGCTTTCATGGACCTGATGAACCGGGTGTTTAGACCTACTTGGACCAGTTTGTGGTGGTTTTCATAGATGATGTACTCATCTATTCTAGAGATCGGACGCAGCACGGACATCACTTACGGATGGTTCTGGACACTCTGAGACGACGCAGGCTGTACGCCAAGTACAGTAAGTGTGAGTTCTGGTTGAGGGAGGTGACCTTCTTGGGTCGTGTGATCTCTGGTGACGGCCTGGCGGTGGACCCCGCCAAGGTCGAGGCAGTGCTCAGGTGGGAGAGACCACGCTCAGTCACTGAGATTCGCAGTTTCCTAGGACTGGCAGGTTACTACAGACGGTTCATCAGAGGATTTTCACAGAATGTGCACCCTATGACAGAGTTGACCCGGAAGGACGTGCCTTTCGATTGGACAAACGCCTGTGAGGTGTGTTTTCTGGAGCTGAAGGAGAGGTTGACCTCGGCTCCCGTACTCACCATCCCTGACAGTAGTGGCAGGTTCATTGTGTACACGGACGCTTCCTTGCAGGGGTTAGGAGGTGTGCTCATGTAGAGGGATCACGTGGTCGCTTACGCTTCGCGGCAACTGAAGCCCCATGAGCATACCTACCCTACCCACGACCTAGAGTTGGCAGCTGTTGTCTTCGCGCTGAAGACATGGAGGCACTACTTGTACGGTGAGACCTTCGAGATTTTTACAGATCACAAGAGCCTCAGATATCTTTTTGACCAGAAGGAGCTCAACATGAGACAGAGACGTTGGTTGGACTCCTGAAGGACTACGATTGCAGCATCTCCTACCACCCGGGAAAGGCCAATGTGGTGGCTGACGCCTTGAGCTGTAAGGCGCCCTCACGCTTGGCCAGTCTACTGTTACAGAGTTGGAGCCTTTTGGAGGAGGAGGGCAGTTGGCAACCTCTAGAGTTACGAGGATACTGTGGGGCAGTGACGATGACACGATAGACCAGGCCAGAGCTGATAGACCACACCATCACAGGACAGATGGCCGATCCGTACTTGGGGTCTTTGCGCGACAGAGTACTATCAGGAGACCCAGGGGACGTCTCTTTCACAGACCAGGTGCTACGCTTGAGGGGACGGTTGTGCGTTCCCAGAGACGAGGAGCTGTTGAGAGAGCTCCTGACTGAGGCACACAGTTTCAGATTCACCATACATCCCGGAAACACGAAAATGTACCACAACTTGACACGCGAGTTTTGGTGGAGAGGGATGAAGCGGGATGTGGGTGAGTTCGTGCAGCAGTGCTTAGTGTGCCAGTAGGTGAAAGCCGAGCATCTGAGGCCTGCAGGGCCGCTTCAGCCACTTCCAGTGCCAGAGTGGAAGTGGGAGAGCATCACCACGGACTTGGTGGTGGGCTTACCTGTTACCCAGCGGGGACATGATGCAGTCTGGGTAATAGTGGATAGATTGACGAAGACGGCGCGATTCTTGCCGATCCGAGTCACTTTGGGACCAGCACAGTTGGCAGAGAGGTATATTCGTGATGTGGTACGACTACACGGAGTTTCGCGGGAGATCGTGTGCGACCGGGATGCCCGCCTTACGTCGCAGTTTTGGGCTGAGTTTCAGCAGGCTTTAGGGATGAGGTTGAGGTTTAGCACAGCTTACCACCCCTAGACGGACGGACAGTCTGAGCGCACGATACGGACACTTGAGGACCTTTTGCGTGCCTGTGTACTGGACTGGATGGGCTCTTGGGAGGAACACCTGCCCCTGGCGGAGTTTGCATACAACAACAGTTATCACTCGAGCATCGGCATGGCTCCCTACGAGGCTCTGTACGGATGGAAGTGTACGGCACCCTTGAGTTGGGTTGAGGTGGGGACCAAGTGGGAGGTTGGCCCCAGGTTGATCCGACAGAGTTAGGAGGTAGTTGAGCAGATCCACAGACGACTCCGCACTGTCAGGAGCAGACAGAAGAGCTACGCGGATCGGAGACGCAGAGAGGTGCAGTTTGAGGTTGGGGACCACGTCTTCCTTTGTGTTTCGCCCATGAAGGGCCTACAGCGGTTTGGGGTGAGAGGGAAGCTCGCGCCGAGGTTCGTAGTGCCCTTTGAGGCCCTGGAGCAGGTTGGACCCATTGCTTACAGACTTGCCCTTCCCCCACAACTTTCTGGTGTGCACGACGTGTTCCACGTGTCCAACCTTAGGAAGTACGTAGCCGATTCCAGTCATGTACTGAGTCACGAGAGCTTCGAGGTGAGCAACGACCTGACCTACCCCAAGCGGCCAGTGCAGATCCTAGACCGAGCCATCTGCAGTTTTAGACGAAAGCAAGTACCCCTGGTAAAGGTTTTGTGGAGGAGCCAGCGGTACGAGGAGGCTACCTGGGAGCCTGAGGCGGCAATGCGGGAGCGGTACCCGGAGATTTTCGCGGGTACGTCTTTTCGGATCAGTTTCGGTCCTCTTTGAGTTTGTTATGGTTATTTGGACATCTTTTCCCCGCACCCTAGTTGGCGCAAGTTTCGGGGATGAAACTTCCTTTGAGTTTGTTATATTGTTACAAACGCGTGCCCCAGACGTCTTTTAAGACGTCTGCGAGGTGTCCCAGACGTCGTACCAGACGTCTAGGATCACATCCAGACGTCTGACCAGACGTCTGGGATCGTTTCCAGACGTCTGGAAAATAGTTATTTTTCACCCGAGAGATTCGTCTGCGCACCTGTGCACGCAGACCCGCGATTCCTCTCTCTCTCTCTCTTTCTCCCTCTCTCTCTGCGGCTGCAGACCTGCCGCGCACTCTCTCCCTCCTCCTCGCGCGGCCTTAAAAGGCCACGCCTCCCTTCCCGTCATCTCCACTGTCCCCTTCCTCTTCTCCTTCCTGTGTGTGAGAGAGAGCGAGCGTGAGGGCAGCAGCGGTGGCCGCACTGAGCGCGGAGGAGGTGCGGCGTGCGAGGGCGGAGCTCTGCCATGAGGGCGAGCTCGCCGGAGCGGCTTGGCCGGCCGGCAGAGGGCGCAGGGGGCGCGGAACGACGCGGAGAGGGACCTGCTGCGGTCTGAGCAGCAGACGCGCGAGGTGCGACGCGGGCGGCGTCGCGAGCGGAGGCCGAGTGGCGCCGTGATTCTGGAAAAATTTCCAGAATCGGACGTCTGGGTTGATAGCCAGATGGCGAGGGAGACGTCTGCAAGATCATACAAACGTCTGAAAGGTGAGTATTCCGCTTTCTTCTTCCTTCCTGTCGACTGATCGTACTGAGGAAGGGAGTTGGCTATGTGCAGGCTCGCTGATTCCCCGTCCTTTGCGAATCAGACGTCTGGAAGTTGTACCAGACGGCGGGAGTGACTTCCAGACATCCGGGGTGACCATCGGACATTTGGGAGCTAGGCCAGACGTCCCCAAAGACTTCTGGACGTCTAGGAAACCACGCTGAATAGGTAATTCTCTGATCCACTTTTTAAGACGTCTAGAAGAAGTTCCAAATGTCTGATTTTGCACAGTATCGTCTTTTTCGACCCGTTTAGGGCCCGTTCGGGCTCCGTTTTCCGTGTCTCGAGTTGCGTTCTTTTCAGAATTAATTCCTCTACCCGTCTGCAGTAGCTATGCACTGTTTTGAGACACTCGTTACGTTTGATCCTTGTGATAAGACCTCGTTCAATTGCAGTCTTGGGAGTCGCGGAGGCACGCGGGATTCCCGATCACGCCCCCATTACTCTCGTTGTACCTGGTAGAGTGGCTTAAGTTATTATTAAAATCTGTTAAAGTATGGAACCATAACTAGAACCTAGGACATTGCATGAATCCTAGGAATCAGAAATGTATGGAATGATAGCTCCTAGGTGTTGCATGAATCCTAGGGCTGGAAAACTAGTTGTATGCTAGATCGTAGGATGTGGCATGAATCCTAGGATGGAAAAACTAGTGGAATGTATAATATTGCAGTCTTGGAAGAAAAAATGGAAAGGAATATAAAGCTGCCTGTAAATTGAATTAACAGCTACCTGTTACGAATAAAGAAACATGAATAAGATCATGGGTCGTAAGAACGTGAAACTGGAAAGTGACACCTGGATGTTTGAGTTAAAAGGATGGAACCCTACGGGGAATTAGGAGTGGAACTCCTGGAAAGGGAAAGGAATGGAACTGAGATGTAGTTTGTACTGTCTCTTGGGTATGCAGTACCAAGGGAAGTAGCTATACCTGTTTAGTGCAGAGTGGGGCCAGCCACCCCAGGGACCCAGGGTTAGGATTGGCCGCTCTGTACTGACTTGCTGGCCCTCGTGTACGTAGTACCGAGGAGAGCTACTAGTGTTAGGAGAGTACAAGCTACCCCACGGGCCTCGGGGTTCTGCTAGCCTCCTTCACCGACTTGTTAGGCCCACTAGGGCAAACCAGGGTAGTCAGGCGAGGGTGCGCGGACTGTGGAGGGGCAAGGCCCCGGTTTGGTTACTGTGGAGGGGTTGGACCCCTGTTACTGAGAGGGCTCTACCCTGTACTGGTTCCGTACTATGCTTTGGGCGCACTAGTTAACGGAAACGACTGACCGCGTGCCAGTACGGGTTAGCTACCTATGCGTTTATCGCACGTGCCGTAGTCACCGTTACGTCTGTAGTGACCTTGGGGTGGTTGACTGAGGGTAGATCACCACGGGGGACTCTCCCGACCAGGAGAGCACCACGTGCGACTTCTACTTTTTGGAAAAGACTGCAATCAAGATCGTTCCCACGAGGAACATTCGAGATCAAGTAAAAGATCTGAGAAATAAATGAAATAGTGAGACAATTGAAAGATGTAAATAAAGAAAGTAATAGAACATAACAGCTACTGTACACTCTACTGTTGTCTTTAGTTTTAGTTGATACTCTACTCATTGTTTTGCTGACGTGTTACACTCGTTACCTTTCTCAGGACCTGGTGTTGAGCAGCCAGGGTCAGCAGTTGTAGAGGACGCTGGGCCGAGTAGGGTCTAGTAGAGTTTACCACAGTCTTTTGTACCTCTTTTGTTTCTGTTACAGTGAGTAGTTCTTGTTTCCGCTATACTTTCTTTACCTGCAGTTCATGTTATATGATAAATGTTGTTCTACTATTGTGGTGGTATCTACTGTAGTAGTTTCTTTCCTTACTGTTGTACTTTCTTACTGTTAGTTATATTCATGCTGAATGTGGTTTATTTTACTGCTCTTTTGGTTACTTCCTTGTTGGACGACTAGGTCTTGGGATTAGTCGAGTCAGTCCGGTTCTCGTGTCTCGTAGGGACTCGGGAGTTGGGTTGTTACACGTAGGTTGGTTGTCCAGAGCCTAGTCACTGGACCATTCCCTTCTTACTACCTTTAGTCAAATTTCATACCAGGGAAGCCACCTACATTAAGAAAAAAGAAAAAAAGAAAGTCAAAAAGAAAATAAAAAGAAAAAAAGAAAAGAAATAAAAAATAAGAAATAAAAGAAATAACCCACACTTCACTACATGAGTATGGCTGGCAAGTTGTCAGTGGTAATAGCTTATCGACCAGTTATCTAGAACCCAGCCCAAGAAATGGACTAAAAATTCCCAATAAACTTAGGAAGTGAAGTAGAATAAGCCAGGGAGATATACACTAGATTCACAATTGTGTTGACCCCATAAAAATAAAAGTAAGGAGAAAGCTATCGGTCGTAAAGATACACCTTTAGGCAGAACACTCCTTTTAAGGTCACCTAGAGGTGTAGAAACCTGAAGTCCATTCTAATTGCCGATCAACGGGTCTATCACATTCACAATAAGATGCTTATGACTTAGGGTTCTCATCAAATCTTGGGTGGGTTGAATTGCCATAGAAAGATACTCTTTAACCCTAAACTCAAAAATCCAAAAAAAATTAGAAAAGAAGAAAAAGAGAAAAAGAAAATTTTCTTTGAATAAGGTAAGGGCCTGAGGCGGCTTGCATTTTGGCAGATACCCAAGCGCTGTTGTGTCTTTGAAAGTTTAGATCCTGAGTAAAAAATTTCTTAATGTTGAAAATAACTTATGCCCAAGTAATCCAACCTAATCGGACATCTACAGCACCAGATAGAGATCGAGGAATCTTAAGGAGCAAGGGCCAAGATTGTGTTAATCCATACCTCAGATGACAAATCTGATCACATGGATGGGTTTGGATTGACGATCGCAGCCTAATGGTGCGAAAATCGGTACAATCCGAAACCCATGGCACCATCTACATTACTCAGAAGATGGACAACCTAGATGGTGCCACGTGGCGCTATCATAGCTGCCCAACATCAGCCGCAACCTTCCTTCTTCACCCGCCTGCTCGATCTTGACTGTTGGATGCTCATCCAATGGCCAAGAAACTACATGCAATAAACTGCCCTCTTACCTAAACAAAAGGCGTAGCATAGTGGTCGAGCGCCTTCGTGAGAAGAGCAGGCACGCGTTCGAGCCACGCTGCGCCTCAAATTGAGGAGCAACCATGGGCGGGCGAGTGAGCGGGGCCATGCGATGAGGATCGGATGGCGTTGAGAGAGCGATAGCGCCCATGCGCGATCAGATGCATGGTGCTTATGCATGATCGCACGTGGCCTTGCGGTGCAAGCATAGGCTGTCATAAGCTGTCTGATCGCTTGATTGGACGACTATGAGAGCGTGGACGTGCGCGTGAGTTGAAGGACATGGAGGCAAGGAGGCACGTGAGCGACGGGCATGAAGGCCATGTTCTGGCCTTTAGTGATGGATTTATTTGTCACTAAAGGTCCTGAATTATTATTTTTCTAATTGTAATGTCCAAAATGCCCTCCTTGCAATTATAAAAGGACATCCCCTCCATACGAATTTCTCGTCCCTTCTCTTCTCTCCCTCTCCAAAGCTCAAGAGAAGGTTGTCCCACACTCGGGATGCTCCTCAAGAGCTAAAATCAATTTTTCGCCCCAATTCCAAAAGCGGATCCTGTGGCGACGATGACGTGTTGCCTCGTTCCCATTCATCCTGCTTCGACCTCATTTTTCCAACTTTGATCCTTGTCTTCCAGGCATTGTCTCATCTGGCTCGTCTTCCATGTGATTGTCGAGGAGGATAACTTCTCTCTCCCACTCCTTTTTCCTGCTTTCTAGAGTAGAATTTTTCCTGCTTTCTAGTGTAATAATTTCTCGCTTTCTAGTGTAATCTTTTCTCTCTTTCTTAGTTGTACAAGCATTTTGCAACTTCAAGTGGTTGTTTTCTCTCTCTCTCTCTCACTCTCTCTTATTATTTATATTGATTCCATTGCATTGTAATTACTCCGCTCTTTAAACAAAAACACAAAAATATAATTGTAAATTTTGATCGACGTAGCCTCCCTAAGTTCGATCCGAGATTTCTTTTTCGGTATAAATTTTATTTGTTGGACTCGAGTTCTTCACTATTCAAACAACAACAGGTTTTCAAAACCAACTCTGATAGCATAGTCTCCCAACGTTCAACAGCAAACAAGGAGAAACCTCCTTTCAAAGCTCATCGGAGTAGGACTCCTCTGCTATAATGGTGGAGGGACCTATTTGTAAAGATGATGAAGAAGCTAGGGGGCTAAATGTAAGGGGTTTTGAAAGGTAAGGGTGGAAATGTAATTATGCTAGACCTTTTTGCAAAGTAGCTCAAGATGAGTTCCCCTTAAGTCTAAATTTTGGTACAAACCTAATTTAGACTTAAAGAATCTAGTGATGAAGTTATATTTTTGCTTTTATGATGCTTGAATGGGAAATTTATGCAAAAACCCTATTTAGCGTAAAAATCTAAGACCCCATTCTAGGTCAAGATGAGTTCCAATGGCCAAATTGAAGGTACAAAACCATGGAAAACATTTTTCTATGATTTTTAGAATGTTTAAGAGAAATTTATCTTGACCAAAACCTTGGTTAATCAAGTGGATCTATTTTAGGGTTTAAGAAGTCTTTTAATTCCCACACAAACCCTTTTTTGTCTGATCCAACCCACTTTTTATTTTATTATGACCCTTTGACCTTTGCTTAGACCTTGAAAGGACCCATGGTTGCACTGCATTGGTAAATTTATAGTTTGAACCCTAGTTTTTTATTTCACTCTCATAGTGATTGTGTAGTGAATTATGACCTTTAGTAGGTTATGTAGGACCTTTTATTCTCTTCATTGGGTCAAAATGAGCTAGTTAGGGCTTATGATGGTGTTCCCATCATACCCCCATGGCTAGCTTTTGCTAGTCCCATGTCAAAATTTTAAGGTTTTAACATTGATTCTAGACCATGTAATCTTTTTGATGCTCAAAATTGTGATGTGCGCTTTCCTCTATAGATTAGGTTAGAATGCCGATAGTAGGCCTAAAGGTTACCAACCAAGATCTTGACCTGACCAACTCTAGCCTCAATTCATCGCAATGGTTTTTAAGGTCCACAGGAACTATCCTAAGGTTCATTGGCCTCCACAGTTAAAGCACCCATGCTTATAACATATTTTATCCCTGGTTTAGTTTGGAGTGCATTTTTGTAAGAGAGAGATAGAGGAATTTTCTTTGTTTGGAGAGTTTTCTCTATCTTTTCTTTTTATTTCTAGCTTCAGATTGGCTTCTCAACACTGTCTGTATCAGATTCCTAGTCCCCATCATCAACCCACGAAGGGTCCTTAGCAATCGATGCTTCGAGAGAGCATCGCCCATGGCAACCCCCAGAACCATGGCTTTTGAGATTTTGAGATAATCCTGCCCATGTTCTATAGCAAAATCTAGACCCTGGCAATCAACATTTTGTGATAATGCCACCCATGGCATATGAACCAGGACATGGTGCTTACATGCCCCCAGTAGGATATGTAAATATCCTAGGAGACAAGCACTGAGGAGCCGATATGTTATTATGCATCTTTAAGGGGAATTTCCCACCTCTCCACACCAAGAACTCTTCTAAATCAACTTCTGCTGATCAGCTGCTCCTAATCTAGGTGACTTTTACAGAATGATTTAAATGCATTTGTGTGATTTTGATACTTATGCACACCAAACCAGACTGTGTATGGATTGGGTTGCTTAGGATACCAAGTGTCTCAAACCAGAGGTCAGTTAACATGGCTGAATACTCCCTAAGCCTTAGACCTAATACTTAAGCTTTGCATTTTCCCCAACCTCTTGAGAATTATCTAGATCCAAGTGGATACTTGAATTTTTAAGCCTAGGACTATAGCCCAAGAGGCCTAAGATCAGCATTCCTACTTATCTCTTCCGTGTTTCATTAGCACTTTTTCCTTCTTTCATTTTCTTTCTTTTGCTATGGTCTAGAACTAAGTTAATTCCTTAATTTCTTAGTAATGACTATATCTTTTCTTTTTCTTTTTGACTTGTGCTCCTTTTTGACAGTTTTCACTTCTCCCATTTTTTCCTCAAGAATTGTATGGCCTCTAAATTTTCTCTTCTTTCAATTTTTTATTCTTTTTCATAATTTTCTTCTTTTTTGGTATTTTTTGGAATATGCTATTTTTGGTGAGAACCCTTCTAAACTTGATTTTTTGAATGTTTGCACTTTACCACCCCCCCATGCTTAAGTTTTCCAGTATCCTCATTATAAATGGAGGGCGTGAAACAGGTTTAGGTTCAGGAATTTAGAATAGGATTATCGGTTGGGCGAACGGTTCGAGAATGACTGTTGCAGATGATTTCAAGCTCTGGCATGTATACCAGAGGTGGGATCGACTGTTCTAAGATCGAACCTAGGGTGCAATAGACGTGAAGTACAGAAGGTAAATCAGAAGGATCTTAGGCTTTTGGAATGATGGGTTGTCTCTCGTTAAGCACTAAATTCAATGCCTTCAACCGAGCGGGAAATGGTCTGGAGGAGTAGTCAAATAAGTTAAGTTTTGTAAAAAAAGCACCTTGATCAAGGGCCTTACTGGTCCAACCAAGTGCTTGTTCAGATTAACAGCCTGATGATTCTACCCAAACACAATCAATCTGGTGGGTTGATCAATGTAGATTAGGAGATGTGGAATCCACCATATGGTGTGAAGCTCGAAATGATACAGAAGTGTGAATCCAGGGTTTAGCTTATTTGAATCAGCTTGGTTAGAGTAGGGAACCTCAAAATAATCAGTGGATGATGCAAAAACCATATAGGAGTGATCAGGGAATGATGGGGCATGATTTATGGTCTGATCAATGTCTGAAACCCGATAAAGATGTGGAGGCGAATCATCTGCAATCAGCTCAGTAAGAGGGGAATCAGAATAAAAATTGAGTCCGATTGTGGGTCGGGGTTGAGAAGGGGTTTGAATCGATTCTGTATATGTATAGGAGGTGGCTTTAATAAGAATTGTGTATGAGGGCTCTTCTAGTAAAGGTTTAAGGGTGGGCTCATTTAGAGAGTCCCCATAGTAGCCATGAAATTCGAAGGTAAATTCTTGAAGAGTGTTTATAGGATGAACAAAATCTGAGTCAAGAAATGATTCAAATTCTGGATTGTATTCACTCTCAGCACTTTTTGGTTTTGATTCCTGAGGATACAAAAGAAATAATTCCATCTCAATGGAACCTGATCTTAAGTCAGTGATCTCAGGATTGGGGACCTCAGAGTTAGAGTCAAGGAATGAATCATGTGAGTTGAGGTCATAGATTGGCTAGTAGTTACTAGGAAACAATGGTTCTCCCAAATCATAGTAAGATTCCAAATCATTGAAAAAATTGCGAGACTTAAATTTAGAATCAGATTCAAGATCAGAGGTTCCACCACAGAATAAATCATAAGATGTAGACTTAGCAACCTGACTTGGGTCTAGCCTATTTGTAGATTCTGAGCTCCGAAAGGTGTCCCTATTAGGTCTAGGCTCGAGTTCTAGGCTTGTAGGAAAGACCCAATCAAAACGTCATTCTTCCAACTCCTCGGTTTCTGTATCCTAGATTGGCATGACTTTCGACAAAGTCGATCTGTATCTTTGAGGATGTTGAAGAGGGACATTCATCAAATAAAGGCCTAGAATCATAATCCCATTTCAAACTTTGTTCTTCGACATACAGGTCCTTGTAATCATCCTAAGAAGATTCAGATCCAGATTCTAGGCAAAGGATGTGGGTTGAAACACTAGAATCTAGGTCAGAATCGCCTTTGAGGGTCACCTTATCAAAATAAAGGGTGGAATTTATACCCTTGAGAGGTTCTGATTCAATCTCAATGTTATATGAGTCTAGAAATTCTATGCTTGGTGAACTAGGGTGTTGGCTTTCTAGGGCTCGCTCAAAATCATGTTCTCCTGCAATTGGGACTTCCCAACCTAAGTCAAGATCAGGCATGTTGTATTCTCTCTTGGTTGGGAATCCACGGCAACCTTGTGTCTCAAACCTGAGCTTTGGGAAATCAGATTGATCCCCAATATTAGTCCAGGATGTTTCATTAACTGTTTGGGGCATGTACGGGTATTTTTGATCAATAACTTATTTGAAGAATTTCATCATCTCTTCCCATTTTTCAAGATCATCTTGGTGTTTTCCCAAAGTATAGGATTTGTCATGCATTGGAGATATTCAAAGTTATGCAATTTTTCTATCTCAATGTATCCTGTTATGAGAATGTCCTGGGTTGATCCCTTTGTTGCTTCTGTTAATAACAATTAGGCACAATTTATGATGAAGGTTGTTTTTGTTGATATACTAACTTGAATGTCTTCTACTAGTTTTGAGGTTTTGTACTCAATCTCATAAAATTCAAGGGCATCCTCAACCATTCTATCTCTCATGGATCTTTGTGATTTAGGTTTCTTCAATGGTCTTCCTAAGTAACCAGCCTACATATTTGAATCAGATGGTGGAATCAAGATGTAGAATCAAGTTTAGGATGAAGTGATTTGATATAAAAGAGATTCCCAATGAAAATATGTGTGTATGGTCTAAGTAGAAGGGATGAGGGACTGGATGTGATGTTGACCCAATCAAGGCACCCAAAGATTTTTGGATGACTATGGATGTTCGAGGAGGATGATACCCCTTAGTCAAAAAGCCGTCCAACTGAGAATTACCTGGGCAACCAGAGAGGGATTCTTGCAAAGACCCCTACACGGTAGAGTGGCCCCAAGGGTTTCAGGGTTTCCCCACCCGACCTCTCTTGTCACTAAGGGTCAAAGTAGACCAGAATGGATAACTTGACCTCTTAAGCCTACCAGTTTTATGTCCTAATTTGTGCCTATGATTTCACTTGAATTACTAGTTGTTTTGATTTGTGACCTAATTTGTAGGTTGGTTGGCCAATAATGTAGTCCAACTTTACCTAACTAGCCCTAAAGATGGTAGAATGACTCCAGGTCAAGACCAAGAAATCACCCTGATTTGACTCTTAGATTATTAGGTCCAAGGACTTTAAGGATCAAGTGATTTGAGAGCTTGATTTTAGGGTTTTTCTTGATTAGATCTTTTCAATCAAGGGTTTGGGTAGCACACAAATGTGGGCAAATTTGTTTCCTTTTATGCAGGCAAGTGTTAACTAGCACTCCAAAACCTTAATGTGGAAATCCTAATTGGCCTCTATTTCCAAGTCCTCTTTGATTTTCACAAATGTTCTGGTTGGACTTCAAACAAGAAGTGCGTAGTCCAAGAAGATTAGAATTTAAGCGTAGTCCCTAACAGGCACAGAATTTTGGGGTAGAATCTCTAAAAATTACTTCAACTTCAATAAGATTTGAAAAAATTTGCAAATCAAGAAACTTATCTTTTAAATGATAATTACTATGAAAAATAAGGCAGATGATTCCTAATTGAATGTTTCCTTTTTTATCTTTACAAGATTAGATGGTTGATTAGGGAAGAATTGAGAAGTTACCTGCCCTGGAGTGGTTGATTTGCGTGCAAGATCACCTCATGAAGTACCTCGTAAAATCACAATAAAGAAAATAGGGTATGTCAGTGCTCAAATATAATCAAATAATGTAGAGAGTAGTGGTGAATTGCGTGTTGCTCCCTGGCAACAGTGCCAAAATGTTTGTCGTACTGAGTCGGGTTTTAAAAGTGTTGCGTTGTAGTACAACCAAAAAGCATTCAAAACAAATATAATTTTATTACTCAAATATATTTCGATGTCGAACATAGGTAGAAATGGAATTCACGCACTAATCTCAATAATAAATGTCAATCGAACACATAATACTACTCAAAATCTAATTAGGAATTTAAAGCATGAGTATATGAAGAGTAAAAATAGTTGTAGATAAAATAATGGAGAGCTTATGAAAATTGGACATCTGATTTTGAAATCAGACGTCTTCAAAGTTGTGCTACAGTGCCTTGCCTTGATTTCTCTTTCTTGTTTCTTCTTCTTCTTCCTTTTGCTTCTTCTACCTTCTCTTCTTCATTCTCTATCTTTGGTTCCTTCTTTTCTGGCTCTTCTCTTCCTTTATCTTTCTTTCCTTAGCTTCCTCTGTCTTCTTCTTCCTTCTTATCTGTCTTTGGCCATCTCTTCCTTTTCTCTTTCTCTACCTTCAACCTTAAGCATCCTTCTTCTTCAACTTCCTCCTTCTTTCTTTGCTTTGCCTTTAGCCCTATGGTGCTCTCTTAATTCGACTAAGTGTCGAGCTAAACTTTCCAAGGAAAAACCCCCCTTCCCCTGCGTATCTTTCCTCTCTTTCTCCGTTCTCTATTTCAGTTTCACTCTCCCAGAGCCACAATCGGTCAAGTAATCGGACATAATGGAAACCCGGGTCCAGGCTCACCGACGTGTGTGGTGAGCAAGGAGTGAGTAGGTCTAGTAATCGGGTCGTGGCCAGGTTTGCGTGGGCAGTGCCGTGGACGAGACCGTGAGAGTGGGGGAGGAGGACTTACCCTCAGTGTTGGAGGTGAGAAGCCTCTAACACAAAACAATTTATGAACACACGGCCTCTCTTCCAGTTCCGAGGTGGGACTATCGGCCCACTTTCCTTTTGTGTACATAGTAACAAATGGTGCTTCCAATTGGTGAGGCTGCAGAGGCTAAAGCCTTTGCTTGATGGCGTGGATACGTGCAGGCTTCAAATCCATGTAGCCTGGGAGTCTCATCTAGAGCAGCACAAGGCCTAGAGCGCTGCAAGCAAGCTTCAAGCTCCTTCACCAATGGCGGATGGTGCTTGAACTTGAGATAACAAAGAAAGGCCTTGCGACCATGTCAAATCGCTCAGGGAGCTTCACCGCACCATGTCGGATGTGATGGGCATGTTTTCATGGATGTGGGTGGCTGTGGTGGCGTGTTTAGGGTTCACTGTGGGTGTGTGAGTAGGTATGTTTGGTGGGATGTTTGGGTGGTCGAAGGGGAAATTGGAGTGAGGGGAAATGATTAGTGAGGCATTGTGGAAGTTGTAGGGTGGTTGGCAAGGTGTATGGAGGTGTGAAGCGACGGGGGCACCTCACCGGAGGTATTGCCGAAGGTGGGGAAGGTGATGATGGTTAGTGGCATAGGTGAGTCATTTAGGGAAATAGAGAGAGGGAAAGGAAGTGTGAGAGAGAGAGAATCTAAGACCTACCTCTAAGGGACGAAGAGGGATAGAGACCCATACCGGTATGGTTGCCGGACATGGGGAAGACGAAGATCTTCGTAGATGAGGCAACAGTGAAGATGGGGCAGAGGCGATGTCGGCTGGTGTTGCGCGACGTAGAGGGCTAAGAAAGACAACCCAACCAACGATATTGTGGTTGTGCGACGAGAGAGCGAGGGAGAAGCCACCGGAGCTTGCGAAGAGTTGCGGCTAGCAAGGAGAGAAGAATGTGAGGGAATCCAGCCCAATTTCAAGCTGAGGGAATGTGGTTGGATCAGGGGCTTCTTAAATATGTCTCTGGAGGAGGATTTGCGCTTGGAAGCTTCAAGAGGATTTGCGCTTGGAAGCCAAGCTTCCAAGCTAGGCAATGTCGCCGGAGTGAGAAACTTCAAAAGATCCAAATCTCTCATGCATTCGAATGAGATATTGTGAAATAATTAGGGATCACAGATGGGTTCAGATTGGAGGAGATTACTCAGAGAATTTCCATTCCAATTTTGGAAGGGATTCTTTGAGCAATCATGGAGAAACCACCTTTCAAAGCTCGCTAGAGTAGGATTCGTTCACTATAATGGTGGAGGGACCAATTTGCAAAGACGATGAAGAAGCCGGGAGGCTAAATGCAAGGGTTTTGAAAGATAGGGGTAGAGATGTAATAAGGCTGGACCTTTTTGCAAAGTAGGTCAAGATGAGTTCACCTTTGGTCCAAATTTTGGTACAAACCTAATTTGAACCAAAGAAATCCTATGCTGAAGTTGGATTTTTGGTTTGACCACGTTTGATAGGGTAATTTATGCAAAAACCTAATTTAGGGTAAATATCTGTTGAGACCCCATTCAAGGTCAAGATGGGTTCCAATGGCCAAGTTGAAGGTACAAAATCCTAGAGGACATTTTTATATGATTTTTAGAAGGTTAAGTAAATTTTAACCTAACAAAAACCTTGGTTAATCAAGTGGGTATGG
Source organism: Thalassia testudinum (assembly GCA_037157565.1). NCBI lineage: Eukaryota > Viridiplantae > Streptophyta > Magnoliopsida > Alismatales > Hydrocharitaceae > Thalassia > Thalassia testudinum. The sequence continues at coordinate 21,294,857 of JAZHRO010000063.1, forward strand.
TTTAGGGTTTCAACAAGTCATTTAATTCCCAGAACTCACACGAACCCTTTTTTGTCTGATCCAACCCACTTATTATCTTATTAAGACCCTTTGACCTTTATTTAGCCCTTGAGAAACCTGTGCTTGCACTGCATTGGTAAAGTTGCAGTTTTAACCCTAGTTTCTTATTTTACTCTTAGAATTATTATGCAGTGAATTATGACCTTCAGTAGGTTATGTAAGAGCTTTTATTCTCTTCATTGGGTCAAAATAAGCTAATAGGGCTCATGATGGTGTTCCCATTAGGAGGGTTATAAAGGTCACGGAGAGGCCGATCTACCGTTCGATTTTGGAGTCGAGTGATGGCCTACACTATGACTTCCATCTGTCGGTCATGATGCTGGCCCTGCTTAGTGAGTTGCCTTTGTAAAAGAGTCATAGGATCCAGATTTTATTCGTCAATCTCTTCTTCCTCGTGGTGACTAGCCATTGCAGAGGGTTCAGATTCAGATTCTGGATGGTTTATTCTCCTCCTAGGAATTCTTTCTAATGGTGGTAGCAAATCACGATTTTGAGATCTTCTACCTTTCATACACTAAAAGAATGTCTGTAGATGAGAAGGAAAAGATAGATGAGAGAAAACCCACCTACTCAATGCAAGCAATCAAACTGGTCCTTAGAGTATTATCCCTAAATAAACTTGATCTTGGCTCCCTAAAACATGACTGTGTTAGATTAACCCTTGAATTACACGCTAGGCCAGAAGGGTGGCACCCCTTAGGACACCCTGCTTGGCGGGACACCACTAAGGGTTAACGTGATTACCGCACCGACCATTCTTGTCACCAGTGGGTCAAAGTGGACAAGGCCTTAACCTTAGCCCAATCTATTTTCAAGTCCCTAAGACTATTAGTCCTACCTAGGGCATGTCTACATAATTTTAAGCTTCGATTTGATATGCTTTTGCAATATGAAAGGCGTTAGGGGGGTGTTTACCCTTAAAATTGGTTTTGAATTGTGTGAAGTGCTCAAGGAAAAGAGTTCACAAGCAATTTCTTAAGGTGGAGCAAAATTTTAAGATTCGAATGCTTGTGTTAATGCATTTTAGGGTTCACTTGATTTAATCTTTTCAATCAAAGTTCTGATGAGGTACACAAGAGTTTTTGCAAATCTCAGTTTGTTTGATAGATTTTCTTTAAGTATGGAAATGCAAGTGTGCTCTATCCTTAATGTGAAACCCTAACCACAGATAGTTCTATTATGCTTCTTTTAAGTCCAAATTCTACGAAGTGGTGCAACCTAAGAAATTCAATCAATTGTTCCTATTGTATCACTAACTAGGGAGTCAAAATATATTTTTCAATAATTTTTAGTGCATGTTTTCTATTTTTTCTGATTTAAAGTGTACTGAGGGTTTTGTAGTCTATTTTGACCCCTAGTTCTTCATTAGATAATCCATGCAATCATACATAAAAGAAACATTTTCTTCAGATTTTTCCTAAATTCTTGGTTATCTTAGAAATTCTGTTCCATAAATTTTAACCTAATTGAAGTTGCATAAAAATTCATATGATATTTTGAACTCCAAAAAATTAGGATCAATAATTGAATTGATATCAGATTGGTATGTGAATTTTCAAATTCTTTTATAACTCTGATTTGTACAAAATTTGGATATATTATTCCCAACTTTAGAACCCATGTCCAGTAAACATTTGAGAATTTTTGGATGTACGAATCTTCAGGAATCAAATTTTTAAATAAAACTTTATTTCAGCTTGAAAATCAAGGGAGATTTTTTGTTTTCAATAAGCAAAAAAATTCTAACTATTCCTATGCTTCTAACAAATCCTAAATCTAACTAATCTAAACTATGGGTACTTACCTAAGGATTGAACCTGCAATTCCAATTGTCGTGTTTTGTTATGATTTCCTTGCTTTCCTACACACACGAAATCAACGAAAAGAGAGTTAGAAATCTCAAATTCGCACCAAAAAAGCTCCAAATTTTTCGGTGCCAACTTGTTCGACACGTAAATTGAATTTTAAAAGATTATTTAGTCTAGTATAGGGAGAAAACAAGTCGACAAATATATTTGTAAAGACCGGTGAGTAACGGGTCGTTCACAGGAAGGCAATCTCGATTCTAACGAAATCTTTTCAATATAACTAATTCTAAATAGATATATATATGTATATATCTATAGTGCAAATATCCAATGAATCAGAATTTTATTGCAATTAGATAGAGTTTTTCATAATAGAAAATGTTAATAGAAACATATAAATAAAGAGAGAGAGAGAGAGGTAGAGATAGAGAGATAGAAGGAGGTAGAGAGATGATGTTGCTTGTAAGATGTTTATGTAAGATGTGGTAGCACCTCAGATCCAGAGTGTCGGGATGAAGGTCAGAGTGGAGTTGCAGAGGGAGAGCTTGGTCTTGAGGATGGAAGAGAATTGTATTTAGTTCATAGCAGGAGTTGTTCTTCAACTGGGGGACCCTGAGCCTTCTTTTATATCTTTGATGAGGGGCAAAGAGGGTATTTTATCCTTTAAAACTATGCAACAACCCCTGTGCAATCAGATTCGTTGATCAGGAGATCAACGACTCTAATTTGGCCTCAAAATAACTTCATATGCACCCTCTACACTCTAGGTGCACACGATGTTGACACGTGGCATGCTCATAGCCTTTGGATCACCATAAGACGGTCTAGCATTCTCCTCATGCTTGCTTCAAGGCTTGCCTGCTCCCCTCGCATGCCCGCTCGCTCATTTTGAGCACTTTAACCTCAGCCGTCTGATCTTACGATCGGACGGCTTAAATGAGCTGTAGAATCACTCTTGTTTTTCAAAATGCACACGCATCATCATGCGCGTCATCGTCCGATGGCATCTAGTGCGCCATGCAGTTACGTCTACACTGCCCGATGGCCATCTAATGGATGGATTTCATCTGCTCCTATGTCTTCGCTGATTTCTTGCTCAAGGCGGTTCGAATGCACGCCTTCTGCTTCTGTGTAAGGACATGAGCCAACGCTCTATGCATGAGTTCTATTATGGTTTCCTCTTTGCATCTATTTTCCCTTAGTCATTGGATGGAGATCCAACAGTTGAGGTTTCTTCTTTCCTTGTTGAGGCACTCCTGAAGTGGTGACGTGGCCATGTTGTTGCCATTGGATGATGATCCAACAGCCTATAGTATGTGTTTAGGAAGCCTTTAGAGATGGGTCAATGGTGTGCACAACTGTGATGGCACCACGTGGTGCCATCATGGTCGTCCATCTTCTTTTCCTTGTATCTGGTGATTTTGGACCTCTAATTTGGTTGATTTTTGCACCGTTTGACTACAATCGTTGATTCGGATCCATCCGTGTGGTTGGATTTTTCATCTGAGACTCGGATCTTTGTCCTTTGGCTCCATGATCTCCATTCTTTTGTGGACTGCACATGATACTTTAGTTCTCTGGTTGAGATGATTTCGGAAGTGTTGAACTCCCATCGTCGTTCTGATCAGATCTGTCTAGTCTGATCTGTCATCTGCGACTTCGAATCATCTACGATTAAAATCTTCACTCATTAGTACATAAAATGTTGATTTTATCTACGCAGCTAATCAAACTAACCATTATGCAAATTACGATGCCTATGAATGCATTATTCCTAAGTAATGCTAAAATCTAGCCTAATTCAAGTGTTTTAGCTTATGTGATTGCTATGCAATCAAGGAAAACATGCAATTGGATCCTCCCAACCCATCTCAAAATTAGGCGTATCAATCTGCACGTAATTTGAATTAGAATCTATTTGGGTTGGGGTTCCACAACAACCTCGATTCTCTTCCCCAGGCTCTGGGAAATCATATTGATGCTCAATGTTGTTCCAAAGTGTCTCATTAAGTTCTGAAGGGATGTACGGGTAATTTTGATCAATGGTTTGCTAATCAACATGCATCAACAATTTTCCTTGAGACCTTTGTACATTTTCGAAAGGTGTGGATTGGACAAGCAATGTATATACTCAGCATTGTGTAGTCCCCACAATTCATTGTATTCAGTTAAAAGATCATTCCGAGTTGAACCATGAATCATTTGTGTAAATAACAGTCCAGCATGGTTGATAATGTGGGTTGTTGTTTCTTGCAAGGTAACTTAAATCCTATTAACTAGATTTGAGGCCTAAAATAGTCGTCATGGTGTTTGAGCGCAACCTCAATCAACTTCTCTTTGATGCTCTTTTGGTATTCAGGTTTCCTAAATAATTTTCCTAAAATGTTAGGTTGCATTTTTGAATCAGATGGTGAAATCAAGATGTAGAATCAAACTCAGGATAAGATTAGAAGTTGATTAGATCTGAAAGAAATTCCCAAGAAAATCTAGTGAGGCCACTTAGGTAAAAAAAACTAATGACCTTCCTATGTATGTGCTTTATAAAAAAGCTGTGGCACTGCATGTTATTTGGATGCAATCAAGGCACCCAAAGATTTTTAGATGACTAAGCTAATTTTGAGGTAGATGATACCTCTGAATCAGAAATCCGCACACCCAAGAAATACCTGGGTAGCTAGGAAGGGAGAGCCCCACAAAGAACCCTGCACGGTAGAGCGTATTTACGGATTATAGGGTTTCCCTCACCCGACCTTCCTTGTCACTATTGTTCCAAGTAGACCGAAATGTACAGACTTAAGACCTTAAGTCTACTAATTTTAGCCTAATTAGTGCTTTGAATTTTGCTTGATTAGAAGTTGATTTGACTTGTAGCCTAATTTGGAGGTTGGTTGGCCTACAATGCAGGTCAGCTTCACCTGACCTACCCTAAAGATGGCAGAATGAAATCTAGGTCAAGACCCATAAATCACCCTAAATTGATTCATAGGTTATTAGGTCCAAGATTTTAGGGTTCAAGTGAAATTAGAGCCTGATTTTTAGGGTTCTTCTTGATTAGATATTTTCAAACAAGGGTATGTGTAGCACACAAATGCAGGAGAATTTATTCTCTTAAATGCAGGCAAAATGTGTACTAGCACTTCAATGACTAATGTTGAAAACCCTAATTGGCTCTATTTCAAGTCCAATAAAATCTCAAAATGTTCACCTTGGGCTTTAAGCAATTAGTGTCTTAGCCCAAGGTGATTTAGAAATCAAGTGTAGTCCCTAGTAGGTACAGGAAATCAGAATGGGGATAGCTAATCAGAATTGCCTCAAGCTTCAATCTGATATGAAGAATTTTTCGTAAATCGGGAAACTTGCCTTTTTAATGAAAAATACTATAAAAATAAGGCAGGTAGTTCTAATTGATTGTTTCCTTTTTATTGCTTTCAAGGATTAGGAGATTAGGGAAGAAGAGAGCTTACCTGCCTTGGGAGTGGCTATTTTACGTGAAAGATCGCCTCGTGAGGTACCTTGCAAGATCACAAGAAATCAAATAGGGAAAATATGCTCAAATATAATCAATTAAAATAAAGAATAGCAATGGATTGTGTGTTGCTTCCCAGCAACGGTGTAAAAATGTTGAATGCACTATTTGGGAGATTAAAGTGTGTCATTGTAGTAAGGTCTCATAAATAGCTCTTCAACAAATAATATTTATAAACTCTAATATCTAGAAATCAAGTCTAAGCTCAAACACAGGGAGCAAATAGGAATTCACATACTAATCAAAATAAATACATAGATGAGCACAATAAATGAGGCACTATAAAGATACTTCAATGAATATTAATCAGTCACATTAGATATTCATTGAAGTTTAATGTATCGTAAGATGATAAGAGGATAAAAAACAATGGTGATTTGAATCACCACTTATATCCTTTTGAAGTAAAGCATGCATCCAACTATCAATTATATCAAATAAAGCAATAGTAGCTTGAATGCTACAGTAATGAGACTTTTCATTGCCAAATTAGATGACTTAAAGGTCATTGCTACAGTGCTCTATAAAGAGCTTTCTTCTTCAGCTCCCTCTCTTCTTTCCTTCGGCCCTTTCCTTCAAGGCTTTTGTCCACGGCTAAGTGTCAGCCATTGCATAGAGGAGAAAAACCCAACCTACCCCACTCTCTATTTGTTTCCTTTCCTTCACTTTTTTCTTAGACATTCGGGTAATCAGGTATTCGGGTATGTGCACTTGAGTCCAAGACTGTGGGCATGGGTCACAGCCAAGCAGTGAACATGGCTTTGGCAGGTTAGGTTAAGCGCGGGTGAGCGGGGTCCTCACCCCCAAGTGATCAAGGTAGTAAGCCCAGAGTAGAAAAACAACTTATGTGGCATCGGTTGCTCCTAATCCGACATTGTGGGACTATATCCCATAGCTTTCTTTCACGTGCGCTTGCAGGTGAAGATGTCTTCAATTGGAATGCTAGTAGGTGGTGTGGTCTCCAACTGTCCACCTAGGAGTGATCCTGTAGTGACTCTGGAGATGCGACCCTGAGTGAGCATGACCGTGAACTCGGCTTCAAGCATGCGCGAGCTTCCTCGTTAATGAACCCGAAGGGCAAAACCTGAAAAACATACAAATGACCTCACAGCCACATTAAACTTGCTCAAGAGATTCACTATGGTGTGGTGGCGATGGTTGTGTGGTGCGAGAGAGTGTGTGAAGGCCAATCGAACCCGGAGATGGTGGTGCGGCATTGGATTAGTCAACGGAGGTCATGAGCATGTGGTTGATGAAATAAGTACGGGGGTTTTGATGGGCATGATGTGGCGGAGGTGTAGAAGGTTTTGGCGAGGTGTGTGGTGTGGTGGAATGACAGAAACCCTACGCCGGAGTGGTGGCTGGAGGTTGGAACAAAGGTGGCGTGCATGTAAGTCGAGGATTATTCTTGGCTTTTGAATAGGGGAAACTAACCTACTCTATCAGTCGAAGGGGGTAGGATTGGCACCGATTGTGGCTCGCCGATGTCGTGGAAGAGAAGTCTCCTGAGAGTGGGACGGTGGTGAAGAATGGGGAAGATTACCCTCGTTTTGACTTGCGGTGCACGGAGGAAGATGAGGAAGTTGATGGGCAAGCCAATTTGGTTGTTGGCTGCCCTTACGAAGACATAGGAGGAGGATCGACAGAGCATGATGGGAGAGGGGCCAGAGGTAGGGTTTGGAAGGGATTTTTTGGCCCCAAACGTCGCTAAGGAGGTGTGGCATGTATTGGGGGTCCTTTTATGGGGCTTTGGGGGTTGTTTCAAGCTTGGAAACCAACCTTGAAACCTTGAAAGCTTCACAAAATAGGAAACCCACATCTCCCATGCGTTTGCAAGGGAGATTGGGGAAGAATTAGAGCCCAAGACTAGGTTTAGATCGTAGGGAAATCTCTCAGGATTCTCCCTTCCAAATTTGGAAGAGATTGGGTGAGAAATCACGGAGAATTCCTTGATTGAAGGTTGCCAGAGTTGGGTTTTGGAGTCTGATGGCAGCAGAGACCTATTTGTGAAAGAAATGATGAAGTTAGGGTGGTATTTGCAAATAATTTTGAAAGCTAAGTGTTTAAGTGAGAGAAGAAGAATCAGACTGGAACAAAGTGCAAACCAGGTCAAGATGGTCTCTAATTGGGCCCAAATTTTGGTAAAAAGCTAATTTGGACCCAAGGAATCTGATGTGAAGTCATATTTTAGTTTTGACCAAGTTCCACTGGGTAACTTGTGTAGAAATCGAAGTTGGGGCATCTACCTGTCTGAGACTCTGTTTTAGGTCAAATTGGATTCCAATGGTCAAAGCAAGCATACCAAACCTGATAGAATATTTTTTTAGGATTTTTAGAAGATTTAGGTGAATTTTATCTTGACCAGATCCTCAGTGAATTAAGCAGGTTTATTTTTAGGGTTTCAAATATCATTTAATTCTTGAAATGCATGAAAACCCATTTTTGTTTGCATGAACCCACTTGTTAGACATTTATGACAATTTGACCTTTAATTAACCCCTGAGAAACCTCCTGATTTATCTGCAATTAAGATATACTGTCAAAACTACAGATTTACCCCTATTTTCATGTTTAGCTCTCAAAAAAGATATGCAATGAATTACAGTCTTCTGGTGGCTATGTAGGAGCACTTATCAACGAATTCTGACTAATTAAAGCTAGATTGGTAGATGATGACATTATCATCAGCCATGAAGTTACACTTTTCCCAAGATAGGACAAGATTAACCTCTATGCACTTTTGTAGTGATTGATCAGACAAGAGTCAAATGATCCCCTAAGCACAGAAAAATAATTAATAAAGATTTCCATAAAATCACCCACTATGTCAGAGAAAATTGCAAGCATACACCTTTGAAAATTAGCCTATTGATGGGAACACGTTCAAGATCCCTAACTAGCTCATTTTGACCAAGAGAATAAAAGCTCCAACATAACTAAGACAAGGGCCTCATTCATGGAATAACTATTCTAAGAAGGAAATAAGAAAAAAAGGGTTAAACTATAAGTTTACCATTAAAGTGCAACAACAGGATTTCTCAAGTAAGTCAGTTGGTCATAATAGGATAAAAAGTGGGTTGGTTCAATTAGAAAAGGGTTAATGTCCAATCTAGGAATTAAATAACTTCTTGTAAACCTAAAACAAACTCACTTTATCCAGCAAGGTTTTGGTCAGGATAAAAATCAACTAAACCCTCTAAAATTCATGGAAAAATATCCCCTAGGATGTAGAACCTCTAAATTGGCCTTCGGAACCTATTTTGACCTAAATAGTTGTCCTAGCTAATTATTTACCCTAAATTGGGTTTTTATGACAAATATCCAGTCAAACTTGGTGGAACCTAAAATCCAACTTTATCATTGGATTCCTTAGGTCGAAATTAGGTTTGTACCAAAATTTATACCTAAGGGGAGGTCACCTTGACCTACTTTGCAAAATAGTCCACCAAATTACATTTTGACCCCTAGCTTTTGAAAACCATTGTGCTGACCCTCCTATCTTCCTCACCACTCTTTGCAATTAGGTCCCTCTGCCATTACATTGGAGGAGTCCTACTCCAATGAGGATTTCTCTCAAATCCGCCAGAGACTCCCTCTTAGATTTGAAAGGGAGATTCTCTGAGCAATTCTCGATCTGATGAGCGCAATCCTAAGCCCTAATTATCACCCAATCTCTCGTGTGAATGCTCGAGCGATTTGGGTCTCTCTCACATTCCTACTCAGGCGAGGATACTTGCACTTCGAAGCTTGCCTTCCAAGCACAAGATCCTCTGCCTCTTCCTAAAAAAGAAACCCCTGATCCTGCCACTCAATTTCAGCATGGTTTGGCTAGAGAACACCCTCCAATTCTTCCCTTCTCCGACCAAGCATCCAGCAGGCTCCGATGACATCTCCTCCCTCTTCCCGTCGCTCTACCACAATACCAGTGGCAAAGTCTTCTCCGCCTTTGTCTTCCACGTTGCTCCATACCTGCGCACGCGGCAACTGCCTTCTTCGTCGTCGTCATCGTCCCCCTCCACTGGAACCTTTGTCTCCGGCGGCGGCAAGCACGAGCCAACTGCCCTCCTCTCTCCTTTCGTCTCTAAATTAGGTTAAAACTCTTCCACACTCTCCTCTCTTCATTTCCCCCTTCTTTATTTCTTTTTTCAACCCCTCGACCATCGCAGACCACCACCGTCTTCACCTCTAGTAAACCACTGGCGAGGTGCCTTTGTCACTTCCACACCTTCGTCCACCTCACTAGACCCCTCAAAACCTCTGCCACCATCCACTGAGCACTTTCCCCATCTCCATCGACCTCCATCACCTCCACACTTACCCCCGACCTCACCCATCACCATGGCCACAGACCGACCTAGGCACACACGCCTAGGTTGGCCCGCGCCACACCACCCACCTAGACACCTTCACCATGCCATGACGAAGCTGCCTGTGTGTTCTAATGTGTTCGTAAGGCCGTATTACTTGAAACACAGTTCTGACCTCCATCACCATTAGCATAGGCATGAAGCTTGCTCGCAAGCTTCAACCCAGGGGCCGCGCTTTAGGTTCCCAGGTCCAGGTGATGCAAAATCACCTCGTGCACACATCAAACCAAGTGAGTGGCTTTGAGAGGTGCCACAGTTGTAGCAATTAGGCAGAGCATCTCCTTCAGGCACAAGTGAAGCAGGTAGGACCTTTAGTCCCACCTCGATAGTTTTTAGTGCACGTGAGTGATTTATATTATTTTTGTGTTTTAAGCTCTTCGTCTCAGATCAAGGGGTGAGGTCCCCTCGCCTGATCATCTGCCTCGTCCGCGACCCACGCTACGCGGACCTGGCTTGCCTGACCCATTTATTGTGCACTCCTCGCACACCACCCATGCCAATGTGCTTGGACCAAGGTGCCCGTGACCCGACCTGAATACCCGATTGGCTCTAGGAGAGTGAACCTAAGAGAGTAAAGAGAGTGTACGCGAGGGAGGGTAGGGGTATGTTTTGCACTTGTCTGTGCAGGGAAAGGAAGAAGGAAGAGGAAGCTGCAACCGTAGGGAAGAAGGAAAAGTAAAGGGCTGAAGGTTGAAGCTGAGGAAGCTAAGTAAGGCATGACTGAAGGCAGAAGCTGAGGAAGCTAAGGAAGTAAAGAAGAGGCACTGTAGTAAAGAGGGCACAGCTGAAGAAAAGGAAAAGGCAAAGCCAAAGCAGAAGGAAGAAGAAGGAAGCACAAGAAGCTAAAGCCAGAGAAAATAAGAAGGAAAAATCAGAAAGGAAGAAGACAAAGGCAGAGTGGAAAAGAAAGAGAAGCTAAGGCAAGTACGCAGAGGAAAGGAAGAGAAAGGAGAAAGAGGAAAGCTAAGGAAAGAAGAGAAGCCAAGAAGGAGAAAGAACAGAAGAAAAAGAAAGAAGAAAGAAGGAAAGGTAGGGAAGAGGAGAAGCTAAAGAGAGAGCCAAGAGGAAGAATCAATCTTTTTATCCAATTTCTCTTTTATTGTTACATTTTAGTATTCATAAACTCCTGTATTATATTTTGAATTAGATTTTGAGTAAATTTAAGTGTTCATATTACATCTATTGAGATTAGTAAGTAAATTCCATTTGAGCCCTGTGTTCGACCTCAAACTCAACATTCGAGTAATAAAATTTATATGTTTTTAAAGAGATTTCGACTATACTATGATGCATTTATTTTAAACTAGACTTCGCGCTTCTCTAAACACTTTTGCACCATCGTCGGGGATAATCTCGATCTCGCCTTTCACTTTTGAAAACATTTTGGCATTGTTGCCGGGGAGCAACGCCCAATTTATCACTAATCTCTGCATTATGTGATTATATTTGGGCACTAACTTGCACTATTTGCTTTGCTGTGTTTTTGCAGGTATTTCATGAAGAGATCTCCCACGTGAATCAACCACTCTAGGGTAGGTAAACTCTCTTTTCTTCACTAATCTACATTTTAATCTTGGGAAGACAAGAAGAAGTAATCAAAATAGGAATCAACCACCTTCTTTTCATAGTAATTACCATTTTTAAGGCAAAAGTTTCTCGATTTTGCGAAAATTTTTCAAAACTTATTGAATTTGGAGCGATATTTAGAGATCCTACCCCATAAGTTCCTGTGCGTAGTAGAAATCACGCTTAAATTCCGAATCTCCGCGGACTACACACTTCTTGTTTGAAGTCCAAAGAGAACTTTTGTGAAGAGCAAAGAGGATTGAAAATAGAACCAAATTAGGGTTTCTACAGTAGGGTTTTTGGAGTGAAAATAGAACCAAATTAGGGTTTCTACAGCAGGGTTTTTGGAGTGCTAGTTCACACATGCTTGCATAAAAGGAAATAAACCCTCCCGCATCAGTGTGCCACCCAAGCCCTTGATTAAAAGGATCTAAGCAAGACAAACCCAAAAATTGATCTCTAAAATCACTTGAATCTTAAAAACCTTGGACCTAATAACCTGGGAGTCAAATTAGGGTGATTTATAGGTCTTGACCAGGAATCATTCTGCCATCTTTAGGCCAGGTCATGTGAAGCTTACCCCTTGGTTCAACCAACCTTGAAATTAGGTCACAAAATCAAAACATCTAAAGTTCAAGTGAAACCCTAGGCACCTTTAATCTTAAAACTGGTAGACTTAAGAGGTCAAGGTCTCCATTCTAGTCTACCTGGAATCTCAGTGACAAGAGAGGTCTGGTGGGGGAAACCCTGTAACCCGTAGGGATGCTCTACCGTGTAGGGGTCTTTGCAGGACTCTCCCTCTCTAGCTACCCAGGTAATTCTCAGGTGGACGAGTATTCAATCCAAGGGTATCATCCACCCCGAACCTCGATAGTCATCCAAACATCTTTGGGTGCCTCAATTGGGTCAAAAACACATCCAGTCCCTCATCCCTTCTCTTTAGAGCACACACATAGACTCTCTATGGGACTCTCTATCCAAATCTATCAACTTCACAACTTTATTCTACATCTTGATTCCACCATCTGATCAAAACATGCAGCCTAGTTACTTAGGATTACCATTCAAGAAACCTGAATCCCAAAGAACCATGAAAGATAGAATGATTGAGGATGCCCTAGAATTCTATGAAAGTGAATATAAAACCTCAACACTAGTAGAAGACATTCAGGTTAGTGTAGCAACAACCACAACTTTCATCATAAATTGTGCCCAAGTATTATTGACAGAAGACACAAAAGGATCAACCCAAGTCATTCTCATAACAGGATACATTGAGATAGAAAAATTACACAACTTCGAATACATCCAATGCATGACAAATCCTATACTTTGGGAACAACACCAAGATGATCTTGGAAAATGAGAAGAAATAATGAGATTATTGAAACAAGTTATCGATTAGAAATACCCGTATACACCCTAGATAGATGAGGAACCATCTTGGAATAGTATTGAGGATCAATCCGATTTCCCAAATCTTGGGTTTGAGGTACAAAGTTGTTGTGGAATCCCAACCCAGATAGAGTACAACATGCCTGATCTTGAAATAGGTTGGGAAGTTCCAATTGCAGGAAAACCCATTGATGAGCCAGCCCTAGATCCTGGGTCACCAAGCATAGAATTCCAAAACTCCTGCAATGATGAGAGTAGAACTAAACCTCTCGAGGGTGTAAATTCCGCCCCTTATTCTGATAAGGTTACCCTCGAAGATTATTCGGACCTAGATTCTACTGATTCAACCCGCATCTTAAGCATAAAATCAGGATCTGAAACTTATTGGAAGAATACGAGGCCCCGTTTAGAGAAGATCAAATTTTCAATGAAGAATATGATTCCGAGCCTCTATTTGATGAATATCCCTCTCCAACATCCTCAGAGGTACAAATCAATTTTTCGGAAGTCACGCCAATCTATGATATAGAAAACGAGGAGTTGGATGAGTGGGATTTCGATTAGGTTTCCCCTACAACCATAGAACTTGAGCCTAGACCAAATAATAACATCTTGTTGAGCTCAGAATCTACATATAGTCTAGACCCTAGTCAGGCTGCTGAATTTACATCATATGATTTGTTCTGTGGTTGAACTCATGATCTCGAATCTCATTCAGAACTCGACTTTTGCAATATCTCCGACAATTTCCAATCTGACCGTGATTTCGGAGAAACTCTACTTCCTGAATGCAATAAGCCAATCTACGACCTCAGCTCACATGATTCATTCTCCAACTCTGATTCTGAGGTCTCGATCCCCGAGATCACAGATTTAAGTTCAGGTTCCAGTGACATGGAATCATTTCTTTTTGATCCTCAGTAATCAAAACCAGAAAATGCCAAGAGTGACTGCAACCAAGAGTACGAATCTTTTCTCAACTCAGATTTCCATCATCCTATAGACACACTTTAGGCATTCATTTTTTATTTTTAAAGCTACTATGAGGACCCTCTACATGAAACCACCTGCCACTCCTTTCTAGAAGAGCCCTCATACACAATCCTCATTGAAGACACCTCTTCCAAATATACAGAACCCATCAATACCCATTTTCAACCCCTACCAGCAACCAGACTAAATTTCTATTATGATTCCCCTCTCACTCAGTAGAATACAAATGATTCAACTCCACTTATGTACTAGGTATCGAACATTGATCAGACTGAAAACCATGCTCCGTCATTCTCCGATTACCCCTGTAGGGTTTCCGCATCATTTACTGATTAAGTCACAGATCCCTACTCTGACCAGGCTGATTCGACTCAGCCGAAACCTGAATTTACACTTCCACATCCATCCGAGCTCCATAGCATATGGTGGGTGCCACATCTCTTGATCTACATCAATCAACCCTCTAGACTAATAGGGTTTGGGCTACATCATCAACTTGTTGATCTCAACAATCACCTTGTTGGACCAACCAGGATCTTAATCAAGGTGCTTCTTCTACAAAAGTCTATTGATTTGACCACTCCCTCTCCATCCCATTTCCCACTCGGCTGAAGGCACTGAATTTAGCACTTAACGGGAGGCAACCTGTCATTCCAAGAAACCTAAGATCCATCTGATTATTTTTCTGTATTCCACATCTACTGCACCCTAAATTCAATCTTACAACAGTCGATCCCACCTCTGGTACACGTACTAGAACATGAAATCGTCTGCAAAGGTCATTCCTGTCCCATTCTCCCACCTAATATATCCTGTTCTAAGTCCTTGAACCTAACACTGTTCCACACCCTCCATTTACAATGAGGACATTGCAAAACTTAGGCACGGGGGGTGGTAAAGTCATACATATAGAAACCAAGAAAAGTCAGAGGATTCTCACAAAAAAAATACATATGTCAAAAATACCAAAAAAATTAGAAAATTGTGAAAAAGAATAAAAAATGGAGGAGGGAAGAAAATTTTGAATTCACATAAGCATGAGGAGGAAAAAAGCAAAATGTTAAAAAAGGAGCACAAAATGAAAAAGAAAAAGAGATAGTCATTAGTAAAAGATTAAGGGATTAACCAAAGTTCTAGACCACATCAAGGAAAAGAAAAAACTAAAGAAAAAGTGCTAATGAGAAACAAAAGGGATTAGTGGGAACGCTAATCTTAGGCCTTTTGGGCTAGACTCTTAGGCTTAAAAATTCAAGTATCCACTAATATCTGGATAATCCTCAAGAGGTTGGGGAAAATACGAAGCTTAAGTATTATGTCTAAGGCTTAGGGAGTATTTAGCCTCGTTAACTGACCTTCAATTTGCAGGATTTGATAACCTAAGCACCCCAATCCACACAGTCTAGTTCAGTACGCATAACCATCAAAATCATGCAAAAGCATTTAAATGTTCTGAAAAAAAGTTTCCTAGATTAGGAGTGGCCGATCAACATAAGTTGATTTGGATGACTTCATGGCGCGGAGAGGTGGGAAATTCCCCTCAAAGATGCGTAACAACATATCGTCTTCTCGGTGCTTGTCTCCTAGGATATTTACATATCCTACCAGGGGTACGTAAGCACTCTGCTGGTTAAGATGCCATGGGAGGTGCTATCATGAAGCACCGATTGCCGGGTCTGGATTTGGCTATGGAATGCCATGGGTAGGATTATCTCGAAATCTCGAAAGCCAGGGTTCTGGGGTTTGCCATGGACGGTGCTATCATGAAGCATCGATTGCTAGGGACCTTTGAGGATTGATGATGGGGATGAGGAATCCGATACAGACCATATTGAGAAGCAAATCCAAAGCTAGAAATAAAAAGAAAAGAGAGGGAAAACTCTCTAAACAAATAAATCCTCTATCTCCCTCTTACAAAAATGCACTGCAAATTGAACCAAGGCTAAAATATGTCACAAGCACGGGAGCTTTAACTGTGGAGTCCAACGAACCCTAGAATAGTTCCTGCGGGCCTTAAAAACCTTCATGAAGGACCGAGGCTAAAACAGGTCTAGTCCGGATCTTGGTTGGTACTTGAGTACCTCTAGGCCAACTGTCGGCATTCTAACCTAATCAAAAGAAAAAGAAAAAGCACTTATCATAAATTGTAAATGAAACTCATGGTCTAGAATAGAAGTTAAAATCTTGAAATTTTGCTAAGGGACTAGCAGAAGCTAGGGATGGGGTATGATGGGAACACCATCACAAGCCCTAACTAGCTCATTTTGACGTAGAAAAGAAAATAAAAGCTCCTACATAACTAAGAGAAGGGCCTAATTCAAGGAATAACTGTTCTAAGAAGAAAATAAGAAAGAAAGGGTAGAACTGTAATTTTACTATTCAGTGCAATAATAGGATTTCTCAGGGGCTAAACATAGGTAAATTGGTCATAACAAGATAAAAGTGGGTTGGTTCAATCAGAAAAGGGTTAATGTGCAATCTGTGAATTAAATGGCTTCTTGTAACCCTAAAACAAACTCACTTTATTCAACAAGGTTTTGGTCAGGATAAAAATCAACTAAATCCTTTAAAATTCATGGAAAAATATCCCCTAGGGTGTATAACCTTCAAATTGGCGTTTGGAACCTATTTTGACCTAAATAGGGTTCCTAGCAAATTATTTACCCTAAATTTGATTTTTGTGTAAAATGTCCAGTCAAACGTAGTCAAACCTAAAATCCAACTTCACCATTGAATTCCCTATGTCCAAATCAGATGTTTACCAAAATTTGGACCTAAGGGGAGGTCACCTTGACATACTTTGCAAAATAGTCCACCCAATTATATTTTGACCCTAGCTTTGGAAAATCATTATGCAGTCCCCCCTATCTTCCTCTCCACTCTTTACAATTAGGTCCCTCTTCCATTACAATGGAGGAGTCCTACTCCGACGAGGATTCGAGGAGGATTTCTCTCAAATCTCTCAGAGACTCCCTCTCAGATTTGAAAGGGAGATTCTCTGAGGAATTCCTGATCTGATGGGCGCAATCCGAATTCCTAATTACCACCCAATCTCTCGTGCGAACGCTCAAGAGATTTGGGTCTCTCGCACATTCCTACTCCGATGAGGATTCTTGCACTTGGAAGCTTGCCTTCCAATCACATGATCCTCTGCTTGTGCCTATAAAGGAAACCCCTGATCCGACCGATCAATTTAAGCTTGGTTTGGGTGGAGAACACCCTCCAATTCTTCCCTTCCCCTCCGGCCAAGTGTCCAGTAGGCTCTGGCAACATCTCCTCCCTCTTCTCGTCACTCTGCCACATTACCAATGGCAGAGTCTTCTCCATCTTCGTCGTCTGCGTCACACCATACCTGCGCATGCGCCAACTACCCTCTTCGTCGTCACCGTCCCCCTCCACAGGAACCTTCATCTCCGGCAGCGGCAGGTACGAGCCGACCTCCCTCCTCTCTTCTTTCATCTCTAAATTAGGTTAAAACTCTTCCCATCTCTCCTTTCTTTATTTCCCCCTTCTTTATTTCTATTTCCAACCCCTCGACCACTGCAGACCACCACCGCCTTCTCCACCTCCGGCAAACCACCGGTGAGGTGCCTCCGTCACCTCCACACCTCCATCCACCTCGCCAGACCCCTCAAAACCTCCACCACCATCAACTGAGCACTTTCCCCATCTCCATCGACTGCCAACACCTCCACACTCACCCCCCGACCACACCCATCACCATGGCCACAGATCGACATAGGCATGCACACCTAGGATGCTTGTGCCACGCCACCCACCTAGACACCTTCGCATTGCCACGGTGAAGGTGCCTGTGTGTTCTAATGAGGCCGAAAGGGCGTATTGCTTGAAACGTAGGTCCGACCTTCGTCGTCATTTGCGTAGGCATGAAGATTACTCGCAAGCTTCAACCCAGGTGCCACGCTCCAAGTTTCCTGGTCCAGGTGATGCGAAATCACCTTGCCCACATATCCAGCCAAGTGAGTGGCTTTGCAAGGCACCACAGCTGTAGCAATTAGGCAGAGCATCTTCTGCTGGCGCAAGCAAAGCGGGTGGGACCTTTAGTCCTACCTCGGTAGTTTTCAGCATAGGTGAGTCATTTATAATGTTTCTGTGTTTTAAGCTCTTCACCTCAGATCAAGGGGTGAGGTCCCCTCGCCCAATCACCCGCCTCGTCTACGACCCACTTTGCACGGACCTAGCCTGCCTGACCCGTTTACCATGCACTCCTCGCACACCATCCACGCTAGTGAGCCTAGACCTGGGTGTGTGTGACCCGACCCGAATACCTGATTGGCTTTAGGAGAGAAAACCTAAGAGAGTAAAGAGAGAGAGTGTATGCAAGGGAGGGTAGGGGTAGATTTTGCACTTGTGTGTGAAAGGAAAGTAAGAAGGAAGGGGAAGCTGTAGCCGCAAGAAAGAAGGAAAAGCAAAGGGCTGAAGGCAGAAGCTGAGGAAGCTAAGGAAGGCATGACTAAATGCAGAAGTTGATGAAGCTAAGGAAGGAAGGAAGAGACACTGTAGTAGGGAGGGTGCAGCTAAAGAAAAGGCAAAGCCAAAGCCACAGCAGAAGATGAAGAAGGAAGCTCAAGAAATTAAGGGCAGAGAAAATAAGAAGGAAGGAAAACTCAAAAAAGATGAAGATAAAGCCAGAGAGGAAAAGAAAGAGAAGCTAAGGCAAGCACGCAGTGGAAAGGAAGAGAAAGAAAAATGAGGAAAGCTAAGGAAAGAGGAGAAGCCAAGAAGGAGAAAGAATAAAAGAAAAAGAAAGAAGAAAGAAAGAAAGGGAGGGAAGAAGAGAAGCTAAAGAGAGAGCCAAGAGGAAAAATCAATCCTTTTATCCAATTTCTCTTTTATTGCTACTTTTTAGTATCATAAACTCCTACATTATATTTTGAATTAGATTTTGAGTTAATTTAGGTGTTCAAATTGCATCTACTGAGATTAGTGAATAAATTCCAATTGCTCCCTGTGTTTGACGTCAGACTCAACATTCGAGTAATAAAATTTATATGCTTTCAAAGCGATTTCGACTATACTATGACGCATTTGTTTTAAACCTGACTTCGCAGTCCTCTAAACTTTTTTACACTGTCGCCGAGGATGATCTCGATCTTGCCTTTCGCTTCTGTAAACACCTGTGCATTGTACAAAGAAAAAGGCAGTCTACGGAATGCAATGGTTTCGTAGGGATATGGGAAGGTGGTTTTCTCTTGATCATTAGGATGGATGGCAACTTGGTTGTTGTTGAGATAGCCATCCAAGAAGCAAAAAGATTTCTAGCTGGCTATTCCTTTTATGATTTGATCTATGAAGGGAAGTGGAAAGTGGTCTTAGTTACAGTGTTCAGCTTTATATAATCGATACAGACACTCCAAGAGGAATCTTTGCAGGTTGGAATCCATTTCCCCTTATCATTAGTAATAACAGTGGTCCTAGCTTTTTTAGGAACCACTTCTATAGGACTGATCCGTGGGCTGTTAGAGATTAGGTAGATTATTCCCGCATCAGACAACTTTATAATTTTCTTCTTCACAGCCTCCCACATATTTGGATTCAACTATCTCTACATTTTCTGGAAGGGCTTACATCCGTCTTGAATATATATTCTTTATGTACAGTAAGTAGGACTGATTCCCTTCAGATCATCCAATGTCCAGATAATTACCCTCCTAGTACTTGGATTAATTAATTTTCCTGAATTTGGGTTAGATAGGAGCTAAGAATCATAAGATATGTTTGACCATATCCCATGAAGATATACCTTAGATGATTAGGAAGAGGTTTTAGTTCAGGTTGGGTCCATGGGATGGAGTGTCTAGAGGTGGAACACAATTATCCTCAAGAGGTCTTGGAATCAAGTTAGTGATTGGGTGACTGACCTCTTGATTGGTTTGGGGGTCTAGGCCTGTAGGGTCGGATTGGGAAACTCCTAATTTCATACAATATTCAACATTATCATCCATATCCTCGGAATCTTTTATCATTCCACAATCCCCAAATTAGTTGATGGCCTTAAACATATTAATCCTTGTCTTCTTATCCCCAAATTTAATTTCCGTACTGCTGGATTAACAATCAATGTTATCTTTAGCAATAGCTAAGAATGGCCTTCCCAAAATTATTTGAGTGTTCTTTAAATTTTCTGGAACCTCGATGTCAATCACTAGAAAAATAAAAATCATCGACCTTGACAATTATATCCTCAATAATTCCCCTCAGTGTGGTCACAAATTGATTAGCAAATTATAGTGTGACCTCAATCCATTTTAATTCTCCAAAAGCAAATTTCTCATATAGCACCATGGGAATCAAATAGATGGAGGAACCTAAATCTAAAAGAGCCCTATCAAAGACAGTATCTCCAATAATGCAAGAAATCAGAGGGGCTCTAGGATATTTTTTCTTTTCGGGTAGGTTTTAAGGATAATTGCACTACCTTGTTCAGATAACACTACCCTTTTTGATGACTTAGCCAGGCATTTTGGTGTGCACATTTCCTTTAGAAATTTGGCATAGCCTGGGATATTCTCTTTTGCTTCTAGGAGTAGTATATTAACCTAGACTTGTTTAAAGATATCAAGCCACTCCTCAGATGGATTAGTTTTCCTTTTCTGGAATTTGTTGAAGGCTTCAAGAAAAAGTGCATGAGAAAAATCATGAGTGTTCGGGTCTTGAGCCTTGTCTTCGAGGTTAGCTTTGTCTCCCAGGTTAGATTTTGGCTCATCAAGATGTTGGTTAGATTTAGATCGAGAAGAGTAAGGATCTTAGATTTGTTTCCAACTTCTCAAAGTTATGCCACCAGTAAAAGCATTTAGATTAGAAGGTTGAGGTGGGATTTGCAAGATAAGTTTAGCCTGGTTATGGTTAACAAAATTGGGTGGGTGCTGGGGAGGGGGTTTAACTACATGTGCCTATTGCTCCCGTGTGTTGTTTTGGTTAACCCCATTAAAGTTTCTAGCATTGGGGATGGGTTGAGATGGCATTATCCCATGTTATCTAGCATCAACTAATTAGTCTAATCATCCCATCAACTCGGTCCTCAATTGATTCATTTCCTCTGTTTCTTAGATTTATTTCTCGCATCTCCTTAAGGACCAAACTTAGATCAAATGGGTGGGCTTCCTAGGTAGGTTGAGGCTAGTAAGTGCATTATTGTGTACCTACTGGATTGCCCATAATTATTATGCATTTTCAAGTTAGGTCCTTAGGTAGCTTTCTGACTTGACCAAGAAAAATTGGGATGGTTATGCCATTCAGGTTTGTAGGTGTTTGAATATGGCTCATTCATAGTGTATCCCTGGAGTGCATTAATATCTTAAGAATAATTACGCATTAGGATGACTAATTTAGCATTTGAGGGCATTAAGGTCCCTCTCTAGTACCTAGAAAGAGATGGGTCAAACTAAAGTTGTCCCATAGGTGGAGCCATGGGTAGGTCATCTATGTTGTGCATTAATTCTTCACCTAGAGAAGGTGGGGATTGGGTGCAGATCAAAATAGTGTTTCATTGGGTAAGCATGGGGTTTGCATAGTAAGTTGTACCTAAGGAATTCCCACTTTTCAATAAAGTATCCAATTCTTGTTTAGATTCTCTACATTCCTTCGAACCAATTCCACCTTATCCAGACATTGGGCAATGATTTCTAAATCAACCGAACTTGGATTATCCAAAATCTCATATATCCCACTTTTTGACTGATTGGATTTGCTAAAGGCGGACATAAAGAGATTGTTGAGGGAATTTTCACTCGTATTTTCAAATAATTCAAAGGCTCCCTCAGTATCTTTGCCCCCACATGTTGCATCAACAAAATTATTCAAGTTCTCACTTAACCCATAATAGAAAATATAGGCCAAGTGCCACTTGGGAATCCCATGATGAGGGCATTTCCTAGCAAGTTATTAAATCTCCCTTAAGCCTTATGTAATTGTTCCCCAGAGTTCTACTTAAAGGTTTTAATGGCACATCTAAGGACATTTGTTTTTCCAATGGGAAAGAATTTCTTCAGAAAAGTGCTTCTCAAGTCATCCCAAGTTAGGATTTGTCTACCAATTATTCTCAACCACTAGGTAGCTTTATCTTTTAAAGAAAATGGGAACATTTTTATCATTAGGGTATGTTCATTCATGTTCTTAGGGCCAAAGGTCCTTCCTATGTGTAGAAGTTCTTCAAGGTAGTGGAAGGGGTCATCATAATTATGTCCATGGAAATGGGGAATCACACTGATGATTTGTGGTTTGAGCTCAAAATCATCCCCATCCTGAGGTATCCTAATAAAAGGTTTAGGTTGCGCATCAGGACGATTGTAAAAGTCTCTGGGAGGACGATTAGCTCTCCCATTTTGTAGTCAGGTAGTGGCCTACACTATGGTCTTCAATTGTTTGTCAAGATGCTGGCCCTGCTTATCAATTTGACTCTATAAAATAGCCACTGGATCCAACTTTAGTTCATCCCCCCCAAGATTATCTCCCTCGTGGTGACTACCCATTGAAGAAGATTTTGATTTAGATTTTGGAAAATCAAGTCTTCACCTAGGATGTCCGTATAAAGGTGGTAGCTAATCAAGTTTTAGAGATCTTCCCCCTTGCAAAAATCAAAAGAAAGTCTATCGATGAGAGAGGGAAGACAGATGAGAGAATACCTACCTTCACAATACAAGCAATCAAGCTAGTCCTTGGAGTGTCAACCTTAATTAGACCTAATCCTGACTCCCTAAAATGTGACTAGGTTAAACCAACCGTTGAATTACTTGACTAGCCAGAAGGGTGGCACCCCCTAGGACACCCCACATGGTTGGACACCACTAGAGGTTAATGCAGTTACTACATTAGCTTTTCTTGTCACCAAATGGCCCAAGTAGACAAGACCTTGATACTAGCCCAATCTAACTTCAACTTACCAAGTAGATTAGTCCTACCTAGGGCACGTTTAGCCAAATTTAGGCCTAGGCTTGAAGTGAATTTGGAATATGATGGGTGTTAGGGGGTGTTTCCCTTACAATAAATTTGAAAAGTGTGAAGTGCACAAGCAAGGGGTTCACAACTTGACCATACTCTAAGCGACCATGACCAACACCTCCAGCTTGCCCTCCCAGCGACAAAGATAGTAGCGGCCATAGCCGCCCACCACCTCACTCACACACACTCCTCCAACCAAGTAGCTAGTGCACACGTACTCCCGTGCATGCACATCCACATGAGGCCAATGACGACCACCCATATGTTCCTCCTCTCTCCCCTACGACAGTCGAGCGTTGTTCATCGTGAAGCACATAAAATATTATTTCTATCATTATATGCGAATCACATCAAAACAAATAAATTTATAAATCAGAATCGGTGAGTCCTGAGTCATTTGTAGTGAGGCATAACATGATTTTCAAAGCTTTTTGTACTAACTAATATATCCTAATACAACATAGAAATAGAGACTAGATATTTAGAAAATCAAATTTTTATTACTAATGGGAAACAATTCTAAAACTAGGAATTAAAAAACTATGCTAAAGAATAAAGAAAGGGAAAATAGACGAAGGACGGTGCCACTTGTGGGATGCTTGTGTGAAATGTAGCAGCACCTTAGATCTACAGCACTGAGAAGAAGATCAGAGAGAGAGAGACTATAGAGAGAGAGGATGGAGATGTGTCTGGTGGAAGTTCACTCTAAGCTGGGGACTCTGGGCACATTTTATAGCTTCAATGAGAGGCAAAATAGATATATAGGCCCCCAAAATCGTGCAGCACCTTAGTTAAGGTCAGATTCATTAATCAAGAGATCAATGGACCATATCACACCTCAAAACAACCTCTATCGCACATTATATGTGCGGATTTCATAAATGGTGCCACATGTCAGCCGTCGAACCTCTCGATTTATCGCCTCTCACCCTTCAGTGTGCGCGCACGTACTTTAAATTTCAGTCGTTCGATCTCATGATTAGATGACCAAAACTCATTGTAGCACCACCTCTCCTCTTGTGTCTATCAACGCATCCACTTATGCGTGATCACACACGTTCATCCATAGCAACTCATCCAGCATCCCTCCGTTTGCCAGGTGGCCTGCCACTCTCCCTTCGATCGTCATTACACAACCCAATTGCATCTGCGCACACCGCCTCTTTGATTTCGCACTCCACACAATTCGTTTAGGCATCGCTTGCTTGTGTGTGAGCATTGAGACCAACACACTGTGCGCACATTTGTGTCACATTTTGGTTCTCAAGCTCAGCCACTCTTAACCATTAAATGAAGATCCAATGGTTGAGATGTGTTCTTCTTTGATGAAGGGCACGTATTGAGGGTGACGTGGTCCCTTCATGGCCGTTGGATGACGATCAAATGGTCCACATTTTTCCTTCTGAGGTTGGAGCGCGATGGTGAGCCCTTGGGGTGGTGCCACATGGCACCATTCCAACTTTTCATCTTCCTGCCTTTGTAGTTGGTGCTATAGGAATTAGATCAAGTTGATCTTTACGTCGTTGGATTGCGATCAATGATCCGGATCCATCTATGCTGTTGGATTTGACATCTGAGGTTTGGATCTCTACGATCTTGTTTCTTGTGCTCTGATCTTCTATGGGCTGAATGTGGTGCTATGGAAGTCTAATCAAGACAACTCCTGAAGCATTGGACTCCTATCATCGTCTTGATCAGATCCGTATGGTCTGATCTATCATCTGTGGTCCCAAATCATCTTCAATTAATATTGTCTCTCTTTTAGAGCATAAAATAGCATTATTATCTATACAACTAACCAATCATCTATGATGCAAATTATGATGCTTACGCATGCATTGTTCCTATGTTATGTAAAATCTAACTTAATTCAGGTAGATTAGGTCGTATGGTTACTCTGCAATCATGCCCCCATGCTTGAATCTTCCTGGTTGCAAGCAAATGCAAGACTAAATGGAAAGTGGTCCTAAATGACTAATTTCTATCAATAGTTCGGCTAGAGATTTATTTCCTTTGTTTTCATCCAAAATTTTAGAAATCCAGATAGTCGTGAAAGTGTACTGTTGTAGCCTATGCAAGGGATCCAACTAAAAAGTCAATCCACACCTAAAGCTTGTATTTAACTCTTAGTAAAAATTATATTGGGATAGGCAATCTTCTTTCTTCGGGGTTGATGAGAACCTCATCATGAACCATAACTAGCTCATTTTGACCTAATAAAGAGAATAAAAGCTCCTACATGACTTAGAAGATGGCTTAATTGGAGGAATAAGTGTTCTGAGAAGAAAACATGAAATAAAGGTTAAAACTGCAATTTTACCATTGCAGTACATAAATAGAATTTCTCAGAGACAGAGCATAGGTCAAATGACCTAAATAAGATAAAAAGTGGGTTGAATCAATCAGAAATGGGTTCATGTGCAATCTAGGAATTAAATGACATTTGGTAACCCTAAAACAAACTCGCTTAACACAACAAGGTTCCGGTTAGGATAAAAATCAAGTAAATGCTCTAAAAATCTTGGAAAAATATCCCCTAGGGTTTAGAACATTCAAATTGGCCTCTGGAACCTAGTTTGACCTAAATTAAGGTCCTAGCTCATCAATTAATCTAATTTAGGTTTTTATGCAAAATGTCCACTCAAACGTGGTAAAACCTAAAATCCAACTTCACCATTGGATTCCTTAGGTCCAAATTAGGTTTGTACCAAAATTTGGACCTAAGGGAAGGTCATTTTGACCTACTTTGCAAAATAGTTAACCCAATTACATTCTGGCCCCTAACTTTTGAAACACTTCCGAAAACCCCCTCAACTTTTGTTCTCACTTTCTACATTCCGGTCCCTCTGCCAATGCTGTAGAAGACCCATAGTCTGGCGAAGATTCGAGGACGATTTCTCCTCGCTTCCCCAGGGAGCTGCTTTCAGATGTGAAAGGGGGGTTCCCTGAGAAGTCCCTTACCGCCTGAGCAACTCCCCATGCCCTGTTTCGCACCATACCACTCGTGCGAACGCTCGAGAGGTATGGGTGTTATACCTGCGGCGACCTCCGGTGAGAGCTTCGCTCACCCTCCGTGCATCTGCCCCTCTGCTGGTGCCTTTAAAAGAAACCCCAGGACTAGTCGGTTCTGGGAGACTGGTCTTGGCGAAGAAACCCTCAAAAATTCCTCTCCCCACTCTGGCAGGAAACCCACCAGCTCCGGCGACCGCTCCTCCTCCTTCTCGTCACTCTGCTGCCATACCTGCAGCAGAGCTAGCTTTGTCTCATCTTCCCGCGTTGCGCCTCACCAAGCGTACACCTCCCTGCCCACTTCCTCGTCGCCGCTCCCTCCCTCTGGGTATTTCTTCTCCGGCGACTGCCCGCCTCTCCGGCCCCCTTCGTCCCTGCAGGTAGGTCACATTTACTCCCCTTCTTCCCTTCTTTCTTTTCCCCACTCTATTTCACTTGATAGCCCCACGACCACGCCTGTCCACCATCACCTTCCTCTCCTCCGGCCAACCTCCAGCGAGTCGCCCCCGTCACTTCGCAACTCCATACGACTCGTCGACCATCGCAAAAGCTCCGCCTCATCACACTAAATGCCCTCCACCCCTCCACTGCCACTCTACACCTCCACAACTCACCCCCGGTCACACCCACTTTTCCGGCCAACAGGATGACTTAGGCACGCATGCCTAGGTCATCCCACGACCTACTGCACTTCGCACCACCATCGCCGTGCCATGGCGAAGGTTCTCCACTGGTTTGATTAGGCCGAGAGGCCCTTTTAATGCTTGACAGGTCTGGTGCCCCGGTCGCCATTGATGACGACTCGTGAAGCTCCCAAGTGCCCTCCAGGCTTCAGAACTCTTGGTTATCAGTTGCTGCGAAGGTGGGCGAGCTGTGTGAAGGCAGCCAGCTGAGAAGCGAAGGGGATCGAGGCTGCAGCTGTGGAAGTAGGGCTGAGGTCTTCCTGCGGGTGCACGCGAGGAGAAGCAACCAAATAGTCCCACATCATAAGATTACGAAGCACCGCACCGATTTAAATTATTTTTGTGTTTCTTGCTTACCGCCTCAAAACACGGGGTGAGGTCCCCTCGCCCACTCACCCCCGCCTCATCCGCGAATTCACCTCGTGGGCCTGGCGGATCCGACCCGACACTACCAAGCACACCTCGTGCACTATACACACGCTAGTGCGCCTGGTCACGGGTACGCTATCCGACCCGTTAACCCAGCTCTGGGAGAGCTTCCTGTGAGCGGTTTACAGAGAGAGAGGTATGTGCAGGTAGAGGGAAGGGTTAGGTTTTGCTGTGCCTTGTGTGTAGGAACAGAGCGCAAAGGAGAAAGGCTAAGTACTTAGCCGTAGGAAGGAGAGGAGAAGCAGAAGAAGATAGGCCGTGTAGAAGAAAAGAGAAGGAAGGAAAAGAGGAGAAGCACTGTAGCAGACTGCAGTTAAGTTGTCTGGCTGCTGTCTCAGACGACGGATGAGCATCCTTCAGAGGAGATAAAGCAGAGAAGGAAAGAAGAAGGCTCTACAGCTAAAGAAAAGAGAAGAAGGAAGAAGAGAAGACTCTGCAGCTGAAGAGCAGAAGAAGAAGACAAGCAGCCAGGAAGCAAAAAAAAGGAAAACTTGGCTACCAGAAAGGAGTGAAAGGCAAAGGAAGAAAAGAGAAAGAAAAGAAGAAGAAAGAAGAGGGAAGAAGACAGGATCAGAGAGAAAGCACAAAGAGAAGAAGAAGAAGCCAAGACAAAAATCTATCTCTCACCCACTCCTTCTCTCTTATTTTTGTAATTCAATAGAGAAACTTTGTACTTCTAGAATTCCAGTAGCTCCCTAAGTTCGACCTCGAGAAAACTATTTCCGAGTAAAAAAAATTCTATGGTAATGACAACCATAGCTGTCTTGTCTTATACTATAATGACTATACGATAATAAACATAAAGACACCAAAAACAGCGTCGCGGTTAGCCATTAACATTTTGGCACCGTTGTCGGGGAGCAACGACTATTCTAGAAGCTTTAAACTCTTTATTCAAGAATTTCTAATCTTTTCCCTCTTGTGTGCAGGTAAAGGAAGAATCAGAAGAGCAGCTGCACAACAAACACTCCAAGGAACAGGTAATCTTCATTAGCCCTCGCTTAACTCCCTTAAAGTCTAAAAGGGAATAAAAAGAAGAATCAACTTAGGGCTACCTGTGTTATACTTAGTAATTCATAAAAGTTGCCTAATTTTTCATTTCAACACATTATTAACTGCTCATCCAACTAAGGTAACTAGGGCTAAAACTTTCTTGATTGAACCCTAGATACCAAATTTTGAGGCAACTAAATTGGACCAACTAGAGCCAACTCAAGGATTGAAAAGCTAGGGTTTTTAGAGACACACCTACTCTTAAAAAAAGAAAAAAAAGTTTTTCCAAAAAGAGGTGAGCCTAAACCTTGTTTGAAAAGATCTATACAAGAGGAACCTTAAGAAAATCAGGCTTTTAAATCCATTTGAACCTTAAAAGAAAGGACCCAAAAGCTCTCAAAGGAACAAAAGGTGAAGTTGATCCCTTGGGTCAACCAACCTTAAAATTAGGTCACTTTTTCACTCAAAATACCTAAAAATTCAATTGGAACCTTAAGCACCTTGATCTTAAAGTAAATGAGGTAGACTTAAGAGTCAAGGTCGCCATTCTGGTCTGCCTGGATTCTCAGTGACAAGAGAGGTCAGGTGGGGGAAACCCTGTAACTCGTGGGGATGCTCTACCAAGTAGGGGTCTTCGCTGGACTCACCCTCTCTGGCTGCCTAGGTAATTCTCAGGTGGCCGATCTTTTGATTAAGGGGTCCATCTGCCCCGAATCTCTATAGTCACCCAACAATTTTTGGGTGTCTCGATTGGGTCCAGCACCTTCTAATGTCATCACATCCTTCAGTGCATGTATGGTAGGAGGTCCTTAAGACCACCCTTAAGACCTCCTTTAGAAATTCACTCTTGTCAAGGCCAAGCCTCGACGCCCGTGTTTGTGCAGCAACCCCACCACATTAATCTTTCATCTGATTCAGAACCAAGCTCTTCTTCTTCTCCCATCATGGCACAACCCATTCAAGAGGAGAACAATCTTCAGAACCAACTTCAATGCCTAAATCATCTCTTTCAAAACTTTGTAAACCCACCGCAGCGACCTATGATGTGAGATCACTACAATCCCGCTGCGGTGGCAATCGAACCTCGAGTACAAATCCCGATTGGAGGTCCTAATTCTGAATTGAAGCCCAATATGATTCATGCCATACCAAAGTTTCATAAGCTTAACTCTGAGGATCCATTCCAACACATTAAACAACTGAAGCATCTGGCCCAGACCTTCGGGTCAGAGCCACAAAATCGGGATATCCTTCTCATGAAAATGCTTCCATTCTCCCTCTTGGACAAGGCCGTCCATTGGTATCAAACTCAGACCCATCCGATCAACACATTGGAGGAACTTCAGTATGAATTTTTGAAAAAATTCTTCCCCATTGGCCGAACGAATGCCTTGCGCCACCGGATCACTCATTTCACTCAACAACCGGGAGAACCTCTTCACGAACCATGGGATCGATTCTTAAATCTCATGCGAAAGTGCCCCCATCACAGAGTTCCTAAGTGGGAACAAGTCCAGTCTTTTTACCAGAGACTCCATGAAGACATCCGTTTATTCGTTAATGCAACGTGCGGAGGACACATCATGGGTCAACACGAGGACACGGTGTGGGAGATTCACGAAAACATCTGCGAGAACTCCATAAATAATGATTTCATGGGCTTATTCGACAGGACGAATGTCCACGCATCGACGAATCTGAGAGGGGCACATGAGATGCAGGACTTGTCCGCTTCCGTCGACTTGGAACTAATGGCCAGTCGGTTGGACAAGGTCTCTATTATAGAGAAGAAGGTGGACCAGCTAACTCGACATTTGCAGCAAGCCACCTCTGGGCAAAACTCTTTTGCACGACCTCCTCTGGCAAGGGAAACTGTGCAAAACATTTACCACCAATCTGCCAAGGGGATGGACCCATATCCACGCCCGTCTGCTTCTCAAACCGGAATGACCTCCGATCCATCCCACTCTAGTTGGGGGAACTCTGAACCCTCGTATTCCAACTTTCCTGAGGTTCCTCAGACCTGCGAGGACCTTAACGCCATCTAGAATGACCCATTCTCCAATACCTACAACCCTGGATGGCGAAATCATCCTAATTTTCAATGGATGGGAAATTCTCAGACTCAAAGACAACTATATCAACCCCGTCCACAGCCCCTCGTCCATATCAGCCGCCTCAGCCTCGGCCCAATCCCACCTACCAATCCATGCCAAACCAGGATCAACTAATTCTTATCCCTCAAGCACTGGCTGACATTCAAAAGACGAATGCGGAAATGCAAAAATAGCACAAGGACGAGATCACAGAGGTTCGCAACCAACTGGCCCAGATGGCAAATTCACGCCAACCTGGCACCCTTCCTTCGCAACCTCTGCCCTATGAATCCAAATTTAGGCCACACACATTTGATTTATCAGGCCCCTGCTGCTCCATCTCCAGACGGGATGGAAGCTTCGACATCTTATGCGGGATTTTAGCAGCAGCCACCCCTCTTACCAAACCCAAACCAAAATCAGGATAGATTAAATTCTGTAACACGTAGTGTTAAAACAACCCAAGACCCACATTATCCGAACCACTCCAAGCCTGATAATAACCAAGACCCTAGGATAGTTATCCAAGATACCACTGTCCCAGATCAAGAACCTGGACCTATCCTAGAGGAACCAACTAGGATCCCATTTCCCGAAGCCTTAATCAAAGGAAAAAGGATCACCAAACTCGTGGCCCTTGAGGAGGATTTGGTCAAGCTCTTTGAACAGGTCCAGATAAGCATTCCTTTGATGGATGCAATTCGCCACGTACCGGCTTACGCAAGATTCTTGAAAAATGTATGTACACCCAAACGTAAGCTGCGAACCAAGGATGGGAATCCGATCGTACTATCGGAGCAAACCAGCTCTGTCATCTTGAGTAAACTCCCACCCAAGGCTAAAGACCCAGGAACTCCCCTTATTTCTTGTAAAATTGGTGAAACCCAATTGGATAGAGCCTTACTAGATCTAGGTGCCTCCATAAATTTAATACCAACATCCCTCCTTGACCACCTTGAAGAATCTGAACTAAAACCAACTTAGGTGACATTGCAATTAGCCGATCGATCCATCAAGTCACCTAAAGGAACACTCGAGGATGTCATTGTTAGGGTATGGGATTTCTACTTCTTGGTGGACTTCATAGTACTGGACATGGATGCACCTAAGAACCCAAGGGACACACAAATCATATTAGGGAGACCCTTTTTGGCCATTACTAGGGCTGACATAAATTGCGAAGAGGGCCAGATAGAGTTAAAATTTGGGAATCAAACCCTGAAGATTGACATTTTTATGGCCCAACAAGGGATTAATTACTCGGTTATAAAGCAGATTTGTGATATCAGAACCGTGGTTGAGGAATTACACACAGAGGACAACCTGATTATCCCTGATCAACCACTTGAAAATCAAAACCTGCCAACAGAGGAGTGCGAACATGATCTAGACACACCTATGACTCCAACCCTTATTCTTGATCCAAACCCTGAACCACTAGCTGCTGCTGACAATCCTGTCACGAAACTCAAGCCCCTTCCCGAGCATCTGATGTATGTCTTTTTGGATTTGAATCAGACGTTTCCTGTGATTATCAACTCTCGACTCACACCTAACCAGGAACTCCGTTTGACTACTGTTCTCCAGCAACATCATGGAGCCATTGGATGGACTCTCGATGATTTGACTGGTATAAGCCCTTCATACTGCACACATCGAATCTACACAGAAGAAGGTGCACGACCTTCAAGAGAAATGCAAAGACGCCTAAACCCTAACCTGCAGGATGTCATGAAAAAGGAGATCATAAAGTGGTTAGATGCAGGGACCATCTACCCGATCTCCGACAGTCGTTGGGTGAGTCCAATACAGGTGGTGCCTAAAAAGGTAGGACTTACCATCATCACGACTGAAGCTGGAGAAGTCATTCCTACCCGAATAGCTAACTCGTGGAGAGTCTGCATTGGTTATAGAAGACTCAATTCCTCCACGAAGAAGGATCATTTCCCACTACCGTTTATTGATCAGATCCTCGAGAAACTAGTGGGAAATAGGT
Source organism: Thalassia testudinum (assembly GCA_037157565.1). NCBI lineage: Eukaryota > Viridiplantae > Streptophyta > Magnoliopsida > Alismatales > Hydrocharitaceae > Thalassia > Thalassia testudinum. The sequence goes on from JAZHRO010000063.1 coordinate 21,326,736, forward strand.
TCTGCTTTCTTGACAGGTATTTCGGTTACAACCAGGTGGCAATCTATCCAGAGGACCAAGAAAAGACCACATTCACCTACCCCTTCAGGACATACACGTTTCGAAGGATGCCTTTCGGTCTCTGCAATGCACCTGCAACTCTTTAACGTTGCATGCTTGCCATATTCTTAGATATGGTAGGTGCTTATCTGGAAGTCTTCATGGATGACTTTTCAATTTTTGGAGCATCATTTGATGATTGCCTACAACACTTGGTCCAAATACTCAGGCGGTGCATCAATGTGAATTTGGTTCTTTCCTGGGAAAAGAGCCATTTCATGGTGCCTGAGGGAATTGTCTTGGGACATTTAATCTCGGAGAAAGGCATCCAAGTTGATCGAGCTAAGGTTAACCTAATTTCCAAGCTCCCTATGCCTAGCTCGATTAAGGACATCCGATCTTTTTTGGGGCACGTCAGTTTTTACCGTCGATTTATCCCTAATTTTTCAAAAATCGCACGCCCCCTGACCACTCTTCTCTCCAAGGATGTACCTTTCAAAATTTCCAAGGAATGCACTCAAGCATTTGAGATCCTACGTGGCTGAGTCACCCAAGCCGTGATCCTACAGTCCCCTAATTGGTCTCAACCCTTTGAGATCATGTGCGATGCATCTGACTTCGCTGTAGGAGCGATTTTGAGGTAGAAAATTGATAGGAAACCTGTGGTCATTTACTACCCAGCAAAACGCTGGATGAGGCTCAACGTAACTATACGGTTACTGAGAAAGAGCTGCTAGCTGCAATATTTGCCCTTGAAAAATTCAGATCATACCTTCTGGGTTCTCGTGTCATCATATACTCGGATCACACAGCTGTGAGGCATCTCCTAGCAAAGAAGGACGCGAAACCTCGATTAATCCGATGGATCTTGCTATTGCAAGAATTTGACCTTGAGATTCGCGACAAAGCGGGAAAGCAAAATGTGGTAGCTGATCACTTATCCTGTCTTCCTTCTGAAATAATTGACCCTTCCGGACCCATCACAGAACATTTTCCTGATGAGCACCTCCTGGCTGTCAGTACAGGTCTTCCATGGTTCGCAGATATAGTAAATTACCTGGTATCACATCAGATTCCATCCGATTGGCCGAAGGCTAAGAAGGACAAATTGTGTTCCGATGCCAAGTATTACCTATGGGAAGACCCGTATCTATTCCACATTGGTGCTGATCAGATAATTCGACGATGTGTCGAGGAAATGGAAATCAACGACATGCTCTCATTCTGCCTTGACTAGGCATGCGGTGGGCATTTCTCAGGACATAAAACTGCATCAAAAGTCTTCCAGTGTGGCTTTTACTGGCCCACAATTTTCAAGGATGCATACGATCACTATAAGGCATGTTCCTATTGCAAGACTTTTGGCAACAAGAGCCATCGAGACATGACGCCTCTACAGCCGATCTTAGTATGCGAAATTTTTGATATTTGGGGGATTGATTTTATGGGACCCTTCCCGATCTCGGATGGCTTCGAATACATCTTACTCGCAGTTGACTATGTGTCCAAGTGGGTAGAAGCCATTCCAACTCGAACCAACAATCAAAAGGTTGTTATCAAATTCATTCATCAAAACATTTTCTCAAGGTTTGGGATTCCACGAGCAATAATTTTCGACGGAGGGACCCATTTCACAAACGCTTAGTTCAGGTCACTGATGACCAAATACGGGGTGTCACACCGAATCTCTACTCCTTACCACCCCCTAACTAATGGTCTAGCTGAGCTATCAAACTGAGAAATCAAGAAAATCCTTCAAGTTACTATTTGACCTAACAGAAAAGATTGGCCTTCTTGGCTTCCGAAAGCATTGTGGGCCTATAGGATCGCTCACAAGACCCAATTAGGAATGTCTCCCTTCAGACTAGTCTACGGGAAGGCATGTCGCCTCCTCGTCGAATTGGAGCATAAAGCCTATTAGGTAGTACATAATTGTAATCTAGATCTTTCTAAGGCTGGAACCCACAGAAGACTTCAATTAAGCGAGATCGATGAATTACGCCACTATGCGTATGAAAACTCGTGAATTTACAAAGAACGAGTTAAAGCTTTTAACGACAAACACATTTCTAGAAAGGTCTTTCATCCTGGTCAAAAGGTTTTACTCTTTGATGCCCGACTCAAATTATTCCCAGGAAAGCTATGATCTAAGTGGGTCAGACCTTACATTGTCAGACAAATCTTTGGAAATGGAGCCATTGAAATTAGCCCACTCAGCCACAATTCCGAACCCTTTGTTGTGAACGGTTAGAGACTCAAACCGTTCATTGACAGGACCGACATAAATTTGGCTGAGTCATCCTTTACCCTCCATTCCTCTTGAGCTCATTGCGCCAAGCTGATGGCATAAAACTCCGCGGTTAACGGGAGGCAACCCGTCATTCTTTGAAAAGCCCGAAACCTTTTCTGACATTTCTATGCGGAATTCATATTAGGATTCAACCATTAGAGCAGCCGACTTCACCTCAAGTATCACAACTCGAGATTAGAAATCATTCGCAACAAGTCATTTCGACCCGTTCACTCACCACACACCTGTCTTAATGCATGAACTAAGCTGAAATCGAAACCCCCTAAGTCACAATGAGGACATTGCAAATCTTAGGCATGGGGGGGTATGAACGTGCAAAACTTGTAAGAAAAGGTTTTAAACAAAAAAATTCACATTCGCCAAAAAACACCATAAAAATTAAAATTTTTTTTGAAAAAAAAGAAAAGACTTGAAGGAGGAGAGAAACAATTCAGGGTCATACAAAATGAGAGGAGGAAAAGAGTAAAATGCCTAAAAAGGAGCACATAGTGAAAAAGAAAAAAAAAAGTCATTAGTAAAAGATTAAGGATTTAACGGAAGTTCTAGACCAGATCAAGAAAAGAGAAAAAGTGCTAAGGTAACATAACAAAAGATTAGCGGGAACGCTGATTTTAGCCTCTTGGGCTAGATTATTTAGCTTAAAAAATTCATGTATCCATTAAAATCTGGATAATCCTCAGGAGGTTGGGAAAAATGCGAAGCTTAAGTATTAGGTCTAAGCCTTAGGAAGTATTCGGCCTCGTTAACTGACCTTTGGTTTGCGGGATTCGGTAACCTAAGTACCCCAAATTCACACACAGTCTGGTTCAGTGCGCATAAATATCCAAATCATACAAAAGTGTTTAATGTTCTGCAAAAGTCACCAAGATTAGGAGCGGCCAATCAACACAAGTTGATTTGGATGAGTTACCGGCACGGAGAGGCGAGAAATTCCCCTCGAAGATGTGTAACAACATATCGTCTCCTCGGTGTTTGTCTCTTAGGTTATTTAAATATTCTACTGGGGGCATGTAAGCACTCTGCTGGTTTAGATACCATGGGTGGCATTATCACGAAATGTCGATCGCCAGGGTCTAAATTTGGCCACGGAATGCCATAGGTGGGATTATCTCAAAATCTCAAAAGCCAGGGTTCTAGGGTTGCCATGGGTGGGATTATCTCGAAATCTCGATAGCTAGGGACCCTTGAGGATTGATGTTGGGGACGAGGAATCCGATACAGACCGTGTTGAGAAGCTAATCCGAAGCTAGAAATAAAAAAAAAGAAGAGAGAGAGAAAAGCTCTTCAAACAAATAAATCTTCTATCTCCTTCTTACAAAAATGCACTGCAAACTGAACCTAGGTTGAAAATGTCTCAAGCATGGGTGCTTTAACCGAAGAGTCCAACAAACCCTATGTTAGTTTCTGTGGGCCTTAGAAACTTTGCGGAAGACTGAGTGACGAGCGTGGAAATCGTGTATTTTGAAATCGTTGGAAATCGTAGTATAGTAGTAAAAACCACTCGTCAAAGATATTTGTGATAACGAAACTCTCATAGATCTTTATTCTTTTCAGAACTTGAGTCCCGGTCGTTCATCTCTGGGAGGTGTGAAAACGAATCGAGATTTGGATCGGATTTTATAACCTAAATCTAACCTAAGATACTATTTTTGTCTTTTTGTGTTTTTGATTTTTTATTTCGAAATGCTAATTGAAGCCTAGATCTAGATAAACTAGCAAAAACCTAGGTGACTATGTGCATCTAAATGAAGCCATGGTGACCATGCAAGGTGTGAACAAACCAAAGTGCCATATAGGCAAGCAAACATGAGAATAATCAATCACAGAAACATCATGAAATTATTTATGCATAAAAAATTATCACACATCATTTACACTAGAAAGCATATAAATAGAAGAAAATCCCTCATGCCGGAAAGTTGCCACTAGGGCCATCGGCCTTGTGTGAGGGTGTAGGCTAGACCTTGGGTGTGCAAACCTATCTACACGCCTACCAAAAGAGATGGCTGGCCACAAGAGGCTATGGGTGAGCCTTCATGGCCGTCCAAGAAGAAGAAGATGGGGGCTAGTGCACCCAAGTGGAGACAGGAGGGTGTTGCTCCCTTTCTCTACCAATGGCCATCCTTGAAGCTTTGGAGAGAAGCTTCTCTAGCTAGCCGTCCATGGAGCCTTGGAGGAGCATGAGGAGGATGGCCTTAAGGTTTTGGAGGGTGGAAGCAAGTTTATAGTGGAGAGTATGGATAGGAGAGTGCATGGAGATATTCCCAATTTCGTAGCTCTCTTTTTGCCCTTATGGAAGGCTCCATTTGGTTGCCACTTTTGGTGGCTCCAAAAATAGCAAATGCCACAATTTTTGGATGTAGGTTTGACACAAGTTTTTAGGGTTTCCAAGAGAGTGTGCATGGGTTTGGTGGGAGCAAAATGGGAAGGTGTGCATGTGTGTGTGGGTGTGTGTTTTTCGTAGGGCTAGGTTGTGGGTTTTGGTAGGATTAGGTGCTAAATAGGTTGGGTCAATCTAGATTAAGTGGGTGTGGACCTAATTAAGCTTAGGAAAGTCTAATTGGGTAGGAGTGAACCTAATTAGTTCTAGGTCAAGTCTAATTAGATGTGTGCATGTGATTAGGCTAGGGTAACCCTAATAGGTATGAGTTAATTAGATCCTGGGTGGATCTAATTGGGCTCGGGTGCACCCAATCAATTGTAGATGCATCCAATTAGGTATGGGATGGTTCAATTTGGTTAGGGATAGGACAAGTAGGGCTATGGATCGTGGACTAGGCTTAGGAGGTCTCTACTTAGGTTTCCTAGGGTGTCCGGTGGGGTTCCTAGGTCAAAATAGGGAAGCTAGGGCTTCCAACACCAAAATCAGGAACCAGACAATAGTATCAGACGTCCAGGATAGTTGTCAGACGTCTTATACTACAAAATTAGACATCTGGACACTAAATTAGACGTCCAATTCTGTGTCAGTATGAGTTTTGCCTTCCTGGATTGTTATTCTGTAGAAATCAGACGTCCAACCAGATGTCTGGACGTCCTAAAAGGTGCTGGAGAGTGGGTTTTATGTTTTCTAAGGTTGGTTTTGGTTCCAAAGTGTTTGGGAGAGGGATAGGAACATGGATAGTGTTATCCATGTTTGGGTTTTGAGGCTAAGGTGTCCTAATGGCGGTTCTTTTGGGTTTGGGAAGGCTGTCTTAGGGTTTCTAAGGGTAGGGATAAGGCTATCCTCCTCACTCCTCTTATCTGGATCAGTCTTCTTCTTCCATTATTGCTTTATTCCACTATCTCCATCTTGGATCACTTTATTATCTATAAATAGTAATAAAAACCGTTAACTAGCAGGATATCTTATCTTATTCTAAATAGACTGATGCAATGCATGATATGCAAGATATGAGTGCAATATCCACAATTTAAGATAGGTTCGGACATTATTTAGGTTGATTAGGACCCATGATTGCTGTGCAATCATGCCCCCATGCCTAAACTTTGCTAGTCCCTAGCAAATGCAAGACTAAATTATTCACATAAGGGTACCTATGGGATTGGTTATTTTGTCAAGTGTTTGCATAGAGATGTTTCTCCTTTTTGTTTTCATCCTATGCTCTAGAAATCCAGACAATCGTGAAGGTGCAGCTATGTAGCTTTCACAACGGATTCGAGTGAAAACTAATACACCTCTAAAGCCTGTACTTGACCCCTAATAAAAATTCTAGCGGGATAGGCGGATTTCTTCCCTCGGGGTATTCAAGATATTCTATGAATTTCACCCTGGCTTTGGGCTTCGGTAGAGAATCTTTGAGGGAAAGTATTATATATTTGGTGGCTCATTCTCACTTGGTGCTACATAGAGACTAGTACTACAGAATGTAGATTCCCGGATTACTAAGTAACTCAACTCAGAGAAAGACGAGAAAAACTATGCTCCCTTTTGATTCCTTTGTATTCATTCTCTCTTACTCTTTTTCTTTCTTTTTCTTAGAGCTCACAACCTCACCAGATTCACACATAGGATCTGTATTTGTTATTCTCACTAGGCATTAACACTTTAATTGAATTCTCATAACCCTAACACTAAGTCGTGATTCCTCATCCAGTATTCGGGGGGTCAGAAATGCGGAAAAATAGGTTAAGGCCTTATTTGGTGGGTCTCAAATTTGTTTGGTGGTATTGCCTCAATGCAAATGAAATAAATACTAAATATTCACAAACTCTTTTTCTCCTTCTTCCATTTTTTTTTTCTTTTTCTAAGTTTTTTTTTTCATCATTCCTTTTCTTTTTCTTTTTCTCTTTTTTTTAATTTTTTTTTTCAGCATGAACTTTATTAAGGCGGCATTATTGGGGATTGGTAGTACTCAAGAGACATTGGGTGGCTTATTTGGTGGAAGTGCCTACTCACGGCATCAGGAGAGATGGATAGGACGGTGCATTTCTGACCTTGACATCAGTACCCTCCTTTAGCCGAGGATTCCGTAAAGAATGGTCGTAATCATCCACCTTAGCCCTAGTTTTATGAAAACTCGCTTTCCTCATATTTGCCTTATTCGGTGGCTCTGACAATTTCGCACAAAAATGTATATGCTAGAATCGAGAGCGAAAACTATGTCTAATCTCAGAGTACATCACCTAATTATCTAGGATTTCATATTCCTTGCACTAATCTTAGAGCACCAGTACACTCTACTCTCATCTCACACTATTTGGTGGATTTTTGGAGGAAAATTTGCCTGACTCCCAAAACATTGTCCACGGGTTTAGGGAAAGAAGCATTGCTTCTTCTCGACAAACTGAAGACGCTTATCAGCCTTCACCGTGAATCCATTGCAAATTCTACGTGTGTGAAAAGTTGTACTGGATTCCAGATTACAGGAATCAACTAAAGGATAAAATCCCTAATGCATTCTCTTAATAAAATAATCTTAATCATGAATGCAATATCTATATATGCTATAAACAAGTAACCTCATATAATTTGTACTTCGTGAATTTCTCGTATCGGGTTACAATCAGCTTGACCCTAAATTTAGAACAAAAGGTGGGCAGGTGAGTCGGAAGTGGCTGTTGCGAAAGATTTCTAGCTCCAATGAGAGCATTGGAGGTGGAGTCGATTGTTCTTTTATTTAAGGTCCTAAAGTACATTTTGCATGTAGCTCCGAGGTTTTCTTAAGTGTTGGCAAAAAAATTTTTTTAGTTTTTCCGTATCTACCCCCCCATGCCTAAGTTCTTGCATGTCCTCATGCATGAATGTAAAAGAAAATAAATGCTGTAGGGAGAGAATGGATAGAAATCACCTATAATTGCTCCTAAAATTATATTCAACACCGGCCAACCTGTTAACATGTAATATAGAAAAGGGAAATATGCTAAAACAAAAATATGCTATGTATAAAAATGGTTATGTATAGATGATGGTGAAATGGTATTTATACGTGCTGAGTTTAACTCCTCCAGCTGGGCGTACACTTCAAAAAAGATGTACTAATAAAGTGTTGAGAATGGTGAGTAAAATGATAAGAATTTTAGTCTCATTAGCCAACAGCGGACCGCAAATGCGAACTAGCTGTCCAATGAATTCCAAGTCCAAATAATTGGGAAAATATGTAGATGGGGCTTGGGATTTTCTGCAGCCAGATGCTACAGAAGAAAGATAGATAAATACGGGTGCCTGGAAGGAATGAAGGTGAAGGCATCCTGAAGAGGTGATGGAGAATGTGGGTGGTAGGGGTATGGGTGGAGTCGTGTGGGGTGAAATCATATGGGTCTTGATAATGGTGATGAATGGAAGGCATGACCCAAGTAGTGTGGTTAGATCTGGAAATCAATGTCCAGTCTCTACCAAAGATTTTGGGTCTCATCTTCTTCTTTTATCTCTTCCAAATTGTCCAATGCCAATTCCCAATTATCACATGATTCCCTAAAATTCCTAGCTTCCTCTGATAACTCATCATATGTTATCCCCAACAATCTTTCAATTTCTTGAATATCTATTTCATAAGGGGATATTTCCTTCTTCTCACTTAGATGAAGTTGGGCATTAGATTTAGTAGTGAGTCCCTCCATGAAAGTGGAATGGGCTAAAACATTGATTGAGGAGTTGTTACAGACTTTTTGATTTTGTTGCTCCGTGTATGAGATCATTTGAATTAATTCATCAATGTCTCCATGGGTATTCTCAAATACAACAAAATTATATTCAGGTCCCTTAATGCTTGGTTCCTCAAAATGAAATGATTGGTACTCAGGCCCTATATCAAGATCAAGATTCTCAACTAAATATCCATTCTAACTTCCATAGGGTTATCAATATCATCCACCTCAGGTGTTTGATCAACAAAATCTTGCAAAACCACCACCGAATCGCAAATCGGTTGTGACGCACCTTACCCAGATTCAAACATTTCTGATTTTTGTTGCTCATCCCGGATTCTATGAAGCTATTTCCTTATATCATCATATTCTCTTGCACTAGCTTCTTTTATTTCATGAATCATTTTGATCAATTGAGTAATCTGGGATTCATTGCAAGGGGTAGGGGTTTGAATTGGGCTAGGTTGATCAAGATAGTCAACCATATTATCAATGATTTGATCTGGTAGGGAGGGTGACTTATGTGATCTAGTGGATTGTTGATTCGGGTCGTGTGGTTCTACCCAGGTGTCAATTGCCATAGTTTCTTCCGAATTACCCTCTGACTCACTTTCCATGTCATCCAGAAAGTACCCTGACTTTGTTTTCTTAGTGGCTGCATACATATCAAAGTGAATCTTCTCATTGCGGCTACTCACCTCCATACATCCTGAGTAACAGTCAATCCGTGCATTGGCCGTAGCCAAGAAAGGTCTACCTAGAATAATGGGTGAATTACTTAGCTTTGTTGGTGCTAGAGCACCACGATCGTTTGTTTTGATGATAACAAAACATGTGTCATTTAACATTTGCACTTGGAGTCTTAGATTTCAGGCAAATTGCAAATGGAGACGTGATTAGACGGAGTTCGAGCTCGCATCCAAGACGGATTGGAGGAGCTTGACAGAGAATAGAGGAGATTCGCGAGGAGCGATATATTAAAGAAAGAAGGAGATGAAGAATAGGATAGATTTCCCTCTCGTGTACTCCTTGTATTTTTCGTTTCTTTTGTTGCTCTTTATTTTTTGTTACTTAAATTCTTGTTAAAGAGCCTCAAAGTACCCTAATAGTAGTCCTAGGAACACCGGCACAACCCTAGGATACTTAGGTTTTCTGTAGAGAACTTAGAAAACCAATATAGGATTCAAACAGCATTTCAAGACGTCTAATTCCAAAATCAGATGTTTGATAATATGTTTTAAGACGGCTAACTGTTGATTTAGACATCTGATAACATCTAGGCTGGACGTGGTAGTTCTATCTGATGAAATCAGACGTCCAGACCATAGACCAGATGTCTTAGAAGATGCCTGATGACTTTGCCACACGTCCAATTAGTGGACCGTTGGTTGGCTTAGCAAACACTCAAGCATATGGCCGTTAGAGCCTTATCAGATGTCCTTAAGCCTTTCCAGACGTCAGATAAATGACCGTTTTGCCTCGGCTGACCCAAAATCTCTTCTCAGAGATTTTCTAGCCGTTGCACTCTCTTGGAAATCCATTCCCATGAAAAAACAGGTTTCCAGACGTCCAGACATAGTGCCAGACATCCTGTATGTCGTCTGATGGACTTACACAAGAATCCTGTTTAGATCTAATTCAAGTTAGGAAGAAACCCGCCTAGAATCAGACGTCTGACCTTGTTTTCATAAGTCTTAAAGTGGTCTTCCAGACGTCTGATGCCATAATTAGACGTCTAATTTCCCTGTCAGTGTAATGATTGTTCCTGATTTCGGGCTGATTCTCTTGGACTTTGCTCCCAACGGCTATGGAAGCTTTCCTAAGCCTTCCAAAGCTTTCCTAAGGCCTCTATAAATAGAGGGGAGCCTTTGCCACTCCAACACACCTAGATACACAAGACACACACCTTGCAATACACTTACAAACCATTTTGTGTCTCTCTTGCTCTCTAAGCTCTAGTTCTGCATCTAGAGAGCATCAAGCTATTTTGTGCACCCGCTCTCCCGCCATAGTTCAAGAGAGCGACGTTGTGCCATCGCGTGGCTCATGCACCCGTGTCATCGACTCGATGCACTCCTTGCAAAGGGGAGTTTCTTAATTCCTATAGAAGCTTAGGTTTAAAATTACTTTGTTGGCTCTATAGGATTATTTGTTATTTTATCTTTGTTAGTTGGGTGGGTATTCGCTTTGCGAATTCCCGTCTCCTTCGAGGGACAAAATCCTTTCATGAAGAGAAGGGGTTGAGGAACGCTACCCTCGCACTTGTAGCGTGGTTGTAATTGAGGTTGAATCACCCTCGTTTAAAGTGATTCGTTTAATGGATTTGATGAACTTGGTTGATCGGAAAATCCTAACTCGAGAGGGTTAGGTGGTGGTTTTCACCCAGTTTGGGTTTCCACCTAAAAATTAATGTGCACATTGTGTGTTTGTTTTGTGAGATTGTTTATATTATATTCCACAATATATTATGTCACCCCCTCCTAGTAGGGATGAATCTACAATTGGTATCAGAGCAGGTCTTGCTGTTTCGACGTAACAACCAAGCAAGAAGATCTATGGAGGGGAGCAGCTCTGCGAGCAGGATTTTCGAGGGGCAGTCCACCGTCCGACCACCCTATTTCGATAGAAGCAAGTACCTCTACTGGAAGTTACGGATGAAGACGTGGCTTCAAGCGACCGATTTCACAATTTGGGCCAGGTGCGAGACCCCCTTCGACATTCCAGAAAAGCCCACCGCAGGATACTCGCAATAGCAGATTCAGGAACTCTCGCTCAACGCGAAAATAATGAACGCATTTATTGCACGCTCAGCCTAGAGGAGTTCAATAGAATCTCGCAATGCACCACCCCATATGAAATTTGGCACACACTCAAGGTAACTCTTGAAGGTACCTCTAAGGAAAAAACTTCTAAACTCAATTTACTTTCACAAGAGTTTGAGGCTTTTTCCATGCAATCTAATGAATCTTTAAGTGAGATGAACACTAGGTTCACTCTCACAGTAAACAATTTGAAAGCTTTAGGGAAGACTTTCATCAAGGGAGAGCTTCAAGGGAAGCTTCTTCATTCCGTTGGACCAGAGTGGGAACAGAAAGTCATCGCCATCGAGGAGGCGAACGAAGTGGAGAAGCTCAACATGGAAGATCTCCTAGGTAATCTAATGGCCTACGAGACTAAGTTGAAGCAGAAGAAGAAGGATACACCGGAGCCTAAATCGAAGAAGACTCTCACCTTCAAAGCTGCGTCGGATAGCGAGGTAAGTTTCAACGACGAAGACTTTAAATTTTTACTTAAAAAGTTTTCCAAGTTGTGTAGGGAATTGAAGAAGGAGAAGGAGAGCCCTAGACATTGCTACCATTGCAATGAGAATGGGCACCTGCGATCAGAGTGCCCTCTTCTCAAAAAGGAGAAGAAGAAGGAAAATGAGAAGAATCTAAGAAGGCGTTCCAAGCCACTTGGGACGATTCGAGCTTGGAGGAAGCAGAAGAAGAAAAAGAAGAAGAAACTGCTTGCTTTGGTTTCATGGCCAGAGGAAGAGATAGCGACAGCGAAAGCGAAAGCGACTTATCCAAGGAGGTAAGTTACGATTTACAAGATGCATTTAATGAACTTTTTGAAGTTAGTAAAGCACTGAAGATAGAAAATAAAAACATTAAAAAGAACCTTACTTTTCTTAAAAGTGAAAATGAAAGATTAGAAATAAAACTCAAGGATATAGAAGCTAGTCCTAAAAATGATAACCTATTATTAGAAAATCATAACCTCATCAATAAAAATAATAAATTGATTGAGGAAAATGTTAGTCTAAAAATAGAAATTTCTGATTTAAAGACTAAGATGAATATTATAGAAAATGAACTTGCATGCCTTAGGGAGAAATCAAATAAATTGATAAATATGGTAGATAACCTATATAGGCCAATGGTTGAGAAAGGATCTTCGTCAAGGAGACCCGCTAACAGATCTGGATCCAAGCTCACTTGGATACCGAAGAAAGAATTGGAATCCTATTTTGTAGGTCATAATAACTACAACACGAAGGAGTGGACCTACAAGCTCAAGGCTGGTCAGCTCGAATTGGGAGGACCAAGGAGTAGACCAAGGAGGAGAAGACCGACAAGACGGCGAACAAACAATGATCCAGCCGCACGTCGACCACCAGACTGGAGACCAGCATCGATGCCCAGGCCTCTAAGATACGGATGGGAGCCCCATCCGATGTGGCATCCACCACCACCATTTGGGCCATTTTATTGGCCATGGTAGGTGAGGTAAAAATTCTTCACCCTATCTTTTTATCATTAGCATTTAGATAGGGGGAGTTAAAAAGATTTATGAGCTAATTATCAATTTTTGAGGGGGAGTTGCAAGTTAGCTAAATTTCCTTTAGTAAGGGGGAGAAAAATAACAGCTATCTCGTTGTTACAAAAAAATGGGAGGACATTACTCTTGTTTAAAAGAAATTCATAGAAGAGCATGTTTTAAGGGGGAGTTATAGGGAATGTAAAATCAATTAAACCTTTTTGATAATGTCAAAAAGCGGGAGGATTTTTTAAGCATTATTATTTATGGTTTTGTCATCATTAAAAAGAGGAAGATTGTTGGTGCTAGAGCACTATGATCGTTTGTTTTGATGATAACAAAACACATGTCATTTAACATTTGCACTTGGAGTCTTATATTTCAGGCAAATTGCAAATGGAGACGTGATTAGACGAAGTTCCAGCTCGCATCCAGGACAGATTGGAGGAGCTTGATGGAGAACAGAGGAGGTTCGCGAGGAGCGATATATTGAAGAACTAAGGAGATGAAGAATAGGATAGATTTCCTTCTCGTGTACTCCTTATATTTTTCGTTTCTTTTGTTGCTCTTTATTTTTTGTTACTTAGATTCTTGTTAGAGAGCCTCAAAGTACCCTAACAGCAGTCCTAGGAACACCGGCACAACCCTAGGATAGTTAGGTTTTCTGTAGAGAACTTAGAAAACCAATATAGGGTTCAAATAGTATCTGAAGAAGTCTAATTCCAAAATTAGACGTCTGATAATATGTTTTAAGACGTCTAACTGTTGATTCAGACGTCTGATAACATTTAGTCTGGACTTGGTAGTTCTGTCTGATGAAATCAGACGACCAGACCTTAGACCAGACGTCTTAGAAGACGTCTGATGACTTTGCAGACGTCCAATTAGTGGACCGTTGGCTTGCTTAGCAAACACTCAAGCATATGACCATTAGAGCCTTATCAGATATCCTTAGGCCTTTCCAGACGTCTGATAAATGACCGTTTTGCCTCGGCTGACCCAAAATCTCTTCTCAGAGATTTTCTAGCCGTTGCATTCTCTTGGAAATCTATTCCCACGAAAAAGTAGGTTTCCAGACGTCCAGACATAGTACCAAACATCCTGTATGTCGTCTGATGGACTTACACAAGAATCCTATTTAGATCTGATTCAAGTCAGGAAGAAACCCACCTAGAATCAGACGTCTGACCTTGTTTTCAGACATCTTAAAGTGGTCTTCTAGACGTCTGATGCCATAATTAGACATCTGATTTCCCTACCATTCTAATGATTGTTCCTAATTTCGGGCTGATTCTCTTGGACTTTGCTCCCAATGACTATGGAAGCTTTCCTAAGCCTTTCAAAGCTTTCCTAAGGCCTCTATAAATAGAGGGGAGTCTTTGCCACTCCAACACACGCCAAGATACACAAGACACATACCTTGCAATACACTTTCAAACCATTTTGTGTCTCTCTTACTCTCTAAGCTCTAGTTCTACATCTAGAGAGCATCAAGCTATTTTGTGCACCTGCTCTCCCGCCATAGTTCACGAGAGAGACGTTGCACCATCGCGTGGCTCACGCACCCGCATCATCGACTCAACGCACTCCTTGCAAAGGGGAGTTTCTTAATTCCTATAGAAGCTTAGGTTTAAAATTACTTTGTTGGCTCTATAGGATTATTTGTTATTTTATCTTTCTTAGTTGGTTAGGTATTCGCTTTGCGAATTCCCGTCTCCTTCGAGGGAGAAAATCCTTCTCATGAAGAGAAGGGGTTGAGGAACGCTACACTCGCACTTGTAGCGTGGTTGTAATTGAGGTTGAATCGCCCTCGTTTAAAGTGATTTGTTTAGTGGATTTGGTCAAATTGGTTGATCGGAAAATCCTAACTCGAGAGGGTTAAGTGGTGTTTTCACCCGGTTTGGGTTTCCACCCAAAAATTATTGTGCACATTGTGTGTTTGTCTATTTTGTGAGATTGTTTATATTATATTCCGCAATATATTACGTCACCCCCTTCTAGTAGGGACGAATCTACAAGCTTCTCCGATATATTCATGTCCAACACAATAAAACCTACTGGAAAGCTAAGACCTTGCACTTTAATAATCACATCCTGAACTACCCCCTTCGGTAGCTTGATGGAGCCATCTGCCATTCTAATGGTGACAGGTGTGTGGTGCAGATCTCCAAGTTTGGTGCGGTCAAAAAGTGTAGTAGGAATCAAGCTAATGGAAGACCCTAGATCCACAAGGGCTTTGTTGAAGGTGAATCCCTTTATGGCACAAGATATGAAGGGTTTTCCAGGGTCAGTCATTTTGGGTGGTATAGTGCCAGAAACAAATGCACTTATGTTAGCTGATAAAACCACCTCTTTAGGTGTGCAAGTCATTTTTTTCTTTTGTGACTCTTTCTTTAAGGCCTCAGGAAAGGGTAAATGGGTCAAATCAACTTCAGAAGCCTTTTTCTTCTTTTTGTCCCTTGAGTCTGATTCAGAGCTGGATGTGGGTTTGGTCTGATGATTTTTGGTTGAGCCCAAATCAGGTCGTTTGGGTGGGCTCTTAGCCGTTCTCTTCCTTTTAGAGGCCACAAATTTGACCCTCACACAAGGGCATGTTTGATAGATTGGAGGAGGGGTCGGAAGAATAGGTGAAGAATAGGAGTGAAAGGGCATTTGCATTCAGGGATAGAGTGATTCTTGAAGTCTCTTGATTTGATCCCCTTGAGATTTCACATGATTTTCCAACTTAGTCAGCCTTTCTTCATTTTTCTTATCAAAGTCCAACAAAATGTTCATGATATCTTCAAGGGTGGTTGCGGGTTGGGCTGGACAAGATGGTTGCCCTAAAGTGGATTGAGTGGAGTGTTGGGCTGGCCTAGATTGATGTTCAGTCTGATTCGGTCTCTGTGGTGGCCATGAAAGATCAGGATTGTTTCTCCACTCAGGGTTATACGAATTTGGATATGAATCAATAGTTGTATCACCCTGACTAGGGCTTACTACAGAGCGAGTTGATTGAGAAACTGTTATGTGGTCCTGTACTTATGATCCATTATTCCAATTCATTAGAGATATCTCATTAGGTACAGCTGTATCAGAAATAGTGCATTCCTTAATTGATCTACCCAAATCATGGATTAGGTCCAAAGGTGCCTTTTGGGTTGGCTGAGTCCAGGATGCCTCCCCATGGTAGCAAGAATCAGTAGAATAGCTAGTGGTTCCAAAATATGGGTCACTAGACCCACTAGGCTGGTTGTTCCAAGTCTCTTGTCCCTAGGAGGAGTGATAAGATTGAGATTGTGCTTGAGATTGTCTAATTTGCTCTAGAAGCTTGGCACATTGATCTGTATTGTCCTTGTTATATTCCCGAAATTCAGCAACTATGGCTTTCAATTGGTTCTGATATAGATAAGGGTCAGATCCGTGAGATTCAAGTTCTAAATAAGCTGGGGGATAAGGATAATCATATCTCAGCTGGTTAGGATGAGTCTCCCAACCAGGAGGAGTCGAAATCATGGTTGGGTTGGGAGATGGAGGACCCTGTGGGTCAAAAGAATGATATGGGTTCATGGATATTTGAGAGAAGATGCGAATAAAGATAAGAGATAGTCTTCACATCAAATCCCTTCTCGTGCAATCACACCCAAATCAGGCTCAAAAAGGTTTGTTTTGAGTCTCTAAATTTAAACCCTAATGTTAATTACCTAGGGTTTGTGCTTCTTCTAAAATCTGCAATCAGACCTTAGTCTGACTTGAAATCACTCCCCAGATGAATAACTGAAGAAAAATAATATGAAATTTGATAGAGATCTTAATTTTTTAATAAATTTTTTAGGGAATATTTTTTTAATATTTTTACTATTTCGTGCAATTTTTCACAAATTTTTATGTTCCAGGGGGTCAAACAGACCAGATGGACCCCCTGCGAGAGGTGCAGTTTGAAACAGTATAAAAAAAAAATCCAAAAATTCTTGAAAATTCATACAAAAAACTAGGTTTCAGTGGATTTCCAACCCCAAAAATTTCAAATATATCTGATTTATGTAAAGGATAGAATTAACGTTTAAATTTATAAAAAATTAGAGTGCAAACTATTCTGACCCCCTTCTACTGTGCGAATTTTTAAACTTTTCATTGTGATAATTTTTCAAATAAAAGGTGGTGTTGGAAAGCTAGTTTGAAAACATAATACCAGACCGAATCCCAAGATTTTTGGACTCCTAATTTCATAGCAATAAATTTTTGAAAATCGTCAATATTTACTGCCTGAATTTTCAAATCTGATTTTGGTGTGTTTAAATAGTTTCCAAGTTAAAACACACAGCAAAGAAAATGATTTTTTTATTTTTTTTAGTTCAGCTCTGAAATTTTGAATTTGAATTTATATATATATATATTTTTTTTCTTCTTTTTTGCTAACCTAAGGAAGCAATAAACCAGAGGATGAAGAAGATACCTGCGGTCTTCACCACGGGTTGATTTGTGCACAGATCCTCATCTTGACACCCTACAATCAAAAAAAATAGAAGTTAAGAAAATCCAAATCTCAACTCACGTGTTACCTCCCCGGCAATGGCGCCATTTGATGAGCGTGGAAATCGCGTATTTTGAAATCGTAGGAAATAGTAGTTTAGTCGCAAAAACCACTCGTCAAAGATATTTGTGATAACGAAACTCTCATAGATCTTTATTCCTTTTAGAACTTGAGTCCCGGTCATTCGTCTCTGGGAGGCGTGAAAAGGAATCGAGATTTGGATCAGCATTTATAACCTAAATCTAACCTAAGCTACTATTTTTGTCTTTTTGTGTTTTTGATTTTTTATTTCGAAGAGCTAATTGAAAACTAGATCTAGATAAACTAGGAAAAACCTAAGTGACTATGTGCATCTAAATGAAGCCATGGTGCCTGCGCATGGTGTGAACAAACCAAAGTGTCATATAGGCAAGCAAACATGAGGACAATCAATCACAGAAACATCATGAAATTATTTATGCATAAAAAATTATCACACATCATTTACACTAGAAAGCATATAAATAAAAGAAAATCCCTCACGCCGGAAGGTTGCCACTAGGGCCATCGGCCTTGTGTGAGGGTGTAGGCCAGACCTTGTGTGTGCAAACCTGTCTACACTCCTACCAAAAGAGATGGCCGGCCACAAGAGGCTATGGCTGACCCTTCATGGCCGTCCAAGAAGAAGAAGATGGGGGCTAGTGCACCCAAGTGGAGAGAGGAGGGTGTTGCTCCCTTTCTCTACCAATGGCCGTCCTTGAAGCTTTGGAGAGAAGCTTCTCTTACTAGCCGTCCATGGAGCCTTGGAGGAGGAAGAGGAGGGCGGCCTTAAGGTTTTGGTGGGTGGAAGAAAGTTTAGAGTTGAGAGTATGGATGGGAGAGTGTATGGAGATATTCCCAATTTCGTAGCTCTCTCTTTGCCCTTATGGAAGGCTCCATTTGGTTGCCACTTTTGGTGGCTCCAAAAATAGCAAATGCCACAATTTTTGGATCTAGGTTTGACACAAGTTTTTAGGGTTTCCAAGAGAGTGTGCATGGGTTTGGTGGGAGAAAAATGGGAAGGTGTGCGTGTGTGTGTGGGTGTGTGTTTTTCGTAGGGCTAGGTTGTGGGTTTTGGTAGGATTAGGTGCTAAATAGGTTGGGTCAATCTAGATTAAGTGGGTGTGGACCTAATTAGGCTTAGGAAAGTCTAATTGGGTAGGAGTGAGCATAATTTGGTCTAGGTCAAGTCTAATTGGATGTGTGCATGTGATTAGGCTAGGGTAACCCTAATAGGTATGAGTTAATTAGATCTTGGGTGGATCTAATTGGGCTCGAGTGCACCCAATGAACTGTAGATGCATGCAATTAGGTATAGGATGGTTCAATTGGGTTAGGGATAGGACAAGTAGGTCTATGGATAGTGGACTAGGATGAGGAGGTCTCTACTTAGGTTTCTTAGGGTGTCTGGTGGGGTTCCTAGTTCAAAATAGGCAAGCTAGGGCTTCCAACACCAAAATCAGGAACTAGACAGCAGTATCAGATGTCCAGGATAGTGGTCAGATGTCTTATACTACAAAATTAGATGTATGGACAGTAAATTAGACGTCCAATTCTGTGTCAGTATGAGTTCTGTCTTCCTGGATTGTTATTCTGTGGAAATCTGATGTCCATCCAGATGTCTGGATGTCCTAGAAGGTGCTGGAGAGTGGGTTTTATGTTTTCTAAGGTTGGTTTTGGTTCCTAAGTGTTTAGGAGAAGGATAGGAACCTGGATAGTGCTATCCATGTTTGGGTTTTGAGGCTAAGGTGTCCTAACGGAGGTTGTTTTGGGTTTAGGAAGGCTGTCCTAGGGTTTCTAAGGGTAGGGATAAGGCTATCCTCCTCACTCCTCTTATCTGGATCAGTCTTCTTCTTCCTTTATTGCTTTATTCCACTATCTCCATCCTGGATCAATTGATTATCTGTAAATAGCAATAAAAACCGTTAACTAGCAGGATATCTCATCTTATTCTAAATAGATTGATGCAATGCATGACATGCAAGATATGAGTACAATATCCACAATTTAAGCTAGGTTTGGACATTATTTAGGTTGATTAGGACCCATGATTGCTGTGCAATCACTGAGGCTAAAGCGGATTAGGTCCTGATTTTGGTTGGTACTTGAGTACCTCTAGTCCTATTGTGGGCATTCCGACCTAATCACAAAAGAAAAAGAGAAGCACTTATCATAATTGTTGACAGACACTCAGGGTCTAGAATGGAAGTTAAAACCTTGATATTTTGCTAAGGGACTAGCAGAAGCTAGGCATGGGGGTATGATGAGAACCTCATCATGAACCATAACTAGCCCATTTTGACCTAATAAATAGAATAAAAGCTCCTACATCACTTTGAAGAGGGCTTAATTGGAGGAATAAGTGTTCTGAGAAGAAAACATGAAATAAAGGTTAAAATTGTAATTTTACCATTGCAGTACATAAACAGAATTTCTCAGAGACAGAGCAAAGGTCAAACGGTCTAAATAAGATAAAAAGTAGGTTGAATCAATCAGAAATGGGTTCATGTACAATATAGGAATTAAATGACATTTGGTAACCCTAAAACAGACCCGCTTAACTCAACAAGGTTCTGGTCAGGATAAAAATCAAGTAAACCCTCTAAAAATCACGGAAAAATATCTCCTAGGGTTTAGAACATTCAAATTGTCCTCTGGAACCTAGTTTGACCCAAATTAGTGTCCTAGCTCATCAGTTGACCTAATTTGGGTTTTTATGCAAAATGTCCACTCAAACGTGGTCAAACCTAAAATCAAACTTCACCATTGGATTCCCTAGGTCCAAATTATGTTTGTACCAAAATTTGGACCTAAGGGAAGGTCATCTTGACCTACTTTGCAAAGTAGTCCACCCAATTGCATTCTGGCCCCTAACTTTTGAAAACACTTGCGAAAATCCCCCCAACTTTTGTTGTCACTTTCTGCATTTTGGTCCCTTTGCCAATGCAGTAGAAGACCCATACTCTGGTGAATCTTCGAGGACGATTTCTCCTCGCTTCCCCAGGGAGCTGCTCTCAGATGTGAAAGGGGGGTTCCCTGAGAAGTCCCTTACTACCTGAGCAGCTCCCCATGCACTGTTTCACACCATACCACTCGTGCGAATGCTCGAGAGGTATGGGTGTTGTACTTACGGTGACCTCCGGTGAGAGCTTCGCTCACCCTCTGTGCATCTGCCCCTCTACTGGCACCTTTAAAAGAAACCCCAGGACCAGCTGGTTCTGGGAGACTGGTCTTGGTGGAGAAACCCTCAAAAATTCCTCTCTCCCCACTCTGGCAGGAAACCCACCAGCTCCAGCGACCGCTCCTCCTCCTTCTCGTCACTCTACTTGCAGCAGAGCCAACTTCGTCTCGTCTTCCCGCATTGCACCAGACCAAGTGCACGCTTCCCTGCCCACTTCCTCGTCGCCGCTCCCTCCCTCTGGGTATTTCTTCTCCGGCGATAGTCGATACGACTGCCCGCCTCTCTGGCCCCCTTTGTCCCTACAGGTAGGTCACATTTACTCCCCTTCTTCCCCTCTTTCTTTTCCCGACTCTATTTCACTTGATTGCCCCACGACCACACCTATCCACCATCACCTTCCTCGCCTCCGGCCAACCTCCGGCGAGTCACCCCTATCACTTTACAACTCCATACGACTCACCGACCATTGCAAAAGCTCCACCTCATCACACTAAACGCCCTCCGCCCCTCCACTACCACTCTGCACCTCCACAACTCACCCCCGGTCTCAACCACATTTTCAGCCATAGGACAACCTAGGCACGCACTCCTAGGCTGTCTCGTGGCCTGCTGCACTTCGCACCACCTTCGCCGTGCCACGGCGAAGGTTCCTCAGTGGTTTGATTAGGTCGAGAGGCCCTTTTAGTGCTTGATAGGTCTGCTTCCCTGGCCACCATTGACGATGACTCGTGAAGCTCCCAAGCGCGCTCCAGGTTTCAGAACTCCATGTTATCAGTTGCTGCGAAGGCAGGTGAGCTGTGTGAAGGCAAGCAGCTGGCAAGCGAAGGGGATCGAGGCTGCAGCTGCGAAAGCAAGGCCGAGGTCTTCCTGTTGGTGTGCACAAGGAGAAGAAGCCAAATAGTCCCACATCGTAAGATTACGAAGCACCGCACCGGTTTAAATTATTTCTGTGTTTCTTGCTTACCACCTCAGAACACGGGGTGAGGTCCCCTCGCCCACTCACCCCCGCCTTGCCTGTGGATTCACCTCACGGACCTGGCAAATCTGACCCGACACTACCGAGCATACCTCGCGCACTATACACACACTAGTGCGCCTAGTCACGGGTATGCTATCCGACTCGTTAACCAGCTCTAGGAGAGCTTCCTGTGAGCTGTTTACAGAGAGACAGGGACGTGAGGGTAGAGGGAAGGGTTAGGTTTTGCTATTCCTTGTGTGCAGGAACAGAGTGCGAAGGAGAAAGGCTAAGTACTTAGCCGCAGGAAGGAGAGGAGAAGCAAAAGAAGAGAGGCCGTGCAGAAGAAAAGAGAAGGAAGGAAAAGAGGAGAAGACTGTAGAAGACTATAGTTAAGTCGTCTGACTGCTGTATCAGACGACGGATGAGCAGCCTTCAGAGGAGATAAAGCAGAGAAGAAGGAAAGAAGAAGGCTTTGCAGCTGAAGAAAAGAGAAGGAAGACGAGAAGACTCTGTAGCTGAAGAGAAGAAGAAGAAGACAAGTAACCAGGAAGAAAAAAAAAGAAGACTTGGCCGCCAGAAAGAAAGAGAGAAAGGCAAAGGAAGAAATGAGAAAGAAGAGAAGATGACAGGAAGAGCAGAAGAAGAAAGAAGAGGGAAGAAGACAGGATCAGAGAGAAAGCACAAAGGGAAGAAGAAGAAGCCAAGACAAAAATCTTTCTCTCACCCTCTCCCTCTCTCTTATTTTTGTAATTCAATAGAGAAACTTTGTACTTCTAGAATTCCAGTAGCTCCCTGAGTTCGACCTCGGGAAAACTTTTTCCAAGTAAAAAAAATTCTATGGTAATGACAACTGTAGCTGTCTTTTCTTATACTATAACGACTATACGATAATAAACATAAAGACGCCAAAAACAGCGCCACGGTTAGCCATTAACAGGGGTTGTAAAATAATATATAATTTCAGCCCCGGCTTTTGGCTTAGGTAGAAGACGTCTAAGTCAAGTAGGTTTGTATTTGATGGCTTACACTCTAGTGCTACACACAAATTAGTACAATAGAACCTAGATTTCTGGACTTATTAAATAATTCAACTGAAAGGGAGGTGGAGAAATTACGCTACCTTTAGTTCCTTTGCACTCATTTTCTTTCTTTTTTTTTTTTTTTTCTTTTTTTCATTTTCTTCTTAAGTTTACAATCTCACCAGATTTGTCAATATATTCAGTTGCCTCTCATGGCATTAACACTTTGATTAGGTTCTAATAACCCTATGACTAAGAATACCTCAACTCGTATTTATGTGGTCAGAAATATAGAAAAGTAGGTCAAGGCTGTATTTGGTGGATTGTAAAGGGAATGCCTGATGTGTATGCATCTAAGCACCCTAAAATATCTTTTTATGCATGTTATTAGTGTTGTAGAAGTATCATGCGTTGTAAATATTGCATAACATGCATCATCATGCATTTAGGTCAAATTGTATAAACTGTATAGTAATTTGCTCTTTTTGGTGGTTAGGGACAAGGCAATTTTTAATCAGGGCCTTGGATTGAAGATCCAACCATACAGATCTGATCATGGCGATAATTGGAGTTTAGTGACTCCAAGATCACCCTGATCAGACATCTGTAGCTTTAGAGGTAATCTAAGAAAGATTTGAGATCAAGGGGCCAAGTGGTGTAAATTCGTACTTCAAACAACAAATCTGATCACACGGATGGGTTCAAATCAAGGATCGTGGCCTAATGGTGCAAAAATCGATCCCATCCATTATCCGTGGAACCATCTACAAGTTAAATAAGATGGATGGCAAAGATGGCACCACATGGTGCCATCATAGCTGTCCAAACCACCCAAGGATCACTGCTGCACTTACCCATTTCAATCGGCCACTAGATCTGGGCCATTAGATCTTGATCTAACAGCAATGAGAGCGTGTGCCTTGAATCAAAGCTCGTCTCAAATGTGTTCGTAGCATGTTGGGTGGGCTCTCGTTCATGAAGCGAAGGTCGTGGGGTCGAGCCCCTGTGTGCCTCAAATTGAAGAAGTGGGTAGGGAGCGGTTGATTTCACCCATTGGATCTTGATCGAGTGGCAGTGGAGGTGACGACGTGGCATGCCTAGATGCGAGGAGTGCACACGCACGATCGAACGTGATGTTGCACACTACATCACACGCGTGGGTGAGCGATGAGAGGGATGGGCGCAGATGCAATCTAGGCCGTTCGTTCTTCCGATCGAAATGTTGATGTTTGTTGAATGTGGATGAGGCATTTTAAAGGCCAAAGGCCAGGAGGCGAGGACGTTGTGCATCTTCAACCATGTTTGATCTACAGTGGCGGTCATAAACGACACTAAAGACACTGAAATGAATGTTTTAAAGCTTGGAAATGTCTCTTTTGGCCTCAAATATTGCATATATAAAATGACACCCTGACCGCTTGAATTCCTCATCCCTTCCTTAACCTCTCTCCTTCTTCGAAGCTTTAAAGTGGCTTGTCCCAAACCCAGGATGCTCCTCTAGGGTTAAAATCAAAATTTTGTCCACTTCTTACCCCGTTTGTGGAGCACCCATGGTCATCTTCTCACCCTCATTCTGGAAGTGGATCCCGCGATGATGACATCCTGCCTCACCCCTGGTTCTTCCCACTTCATTCTCTCCATCTTCCGTCTCCGCTCTATGTCTTCTAGGCATTGCTCATTCTGACTCGTCCTCCAAGCAACCGTCGAGGAGGATAATTTCTCACCTCCCTTCTCTTTACTGCTTTCTAGAGTAGATTTACCACTTTCTAGATGTAATATTTTCAACTTTCTAGTTGTGAAAATAATAGTTCTATTATAAAAAGTGTTTTCTTCTCTCTCTATCTCCTCTAGTGTTAATATCGCAAATCAAATAGATTCATTGTTGTTACCCCGTTTTAAATCAAAAATTACAAAAAAAAATAATTACAGATTGCGAATCATTGTAGCCTCCCTGTATTCGATCTGGAATTTCTTTTGAGTTTCAGTAAATTTATTTGTTAACAGATTTTCTTGCAAATTGTGCTATAGCGATGGGTTTTCCAAACTTAAATCCTTTTGCTATGATTTAATTATAGATGCCAGAGTGGAAAGTAGACAATGGAAACTCTAAGAAATGGTGCATAAGTAAGGTAGATGAGGCGGATAAAAAGTGGTCAGTGGAGAATAAATCATATGGGTCCTGAAAGTGATGGAAAATGAAGGAGGAACCCGAGTTGTGTAGTCTAAAATGGTGTAAGGAATCACTTCATAAGTCAATTTAGGTTTAGATGGTTGTAGGGTAGGTAAGTCAAATAAAATGCAGTGGTTCATTTCAATTCTTCCTGATTCACCCAAATCATGAAGGATATCAGTATCCTCAAGCTCATCCCTAGGGTTATCAAAAATCTCATTTAAGTCTCCCAAATCCTATCTTAATTCATGACGTAAATCCTCAAATGCAATGGGCGAAAATTCATTATTCCTTAGAATTAGTTCACCAGGGGGAGTAAGATCAGAATCTAGATTAATAAAGGCCGCACATTCTTTCAGTTCTGTGAATTTCTGAGTTGGATTATAAATTTAATCGTAATTGTCTTTCGGTTGAACTGCATCTTCTGAGCGAATGTATTCTTCTTTCTCATCAATCAAATCAATTTCCTCAAAATTCCATGATTCAGCTATATTTTTTGCTTCCTCAGACAAATCATCATAAGCCATCCCCAATAATTCTACAATCTCTTGAACATCCTTTTCATAAGGGGATTGTCTATTTTGTTCAATCTTGCGATGTTCCGAAAAGAGTTAGGGTTTTCCTTAGGACTCTAGTGGATGGGAAGAGAAGGGTGCAAATTAGCTAATACAAAAGTGAAGGAAGATTTGTCTTCTACATGGAATATTTTAGAATGATTAGTATTGCCAAATCTAGATATGAAATCATTGAAGCACATCTAATCATGGTAATCCTCAAACAAAATCATAATAGAACCATCCAACCGTGCCTGGCTGGGAGTGTCATTATCCCCAATCCTTCTATCTTCTTGATGGGGCTCTTCATAATCATGCATTTATCCTCCAAAATATTTTGAGGTATCCAAATTCGAATCATCTACATGGTCCAATTGTGTGTCTTTTGATATAAAGGATTTGTACTCAGGACCACCAGAGATTTCTTCCTCAAGATAGAATGAATGTAATTTTGGTTCTGAATCAAATTTTAGATCCTCAAGTGAGTCTTCCTCCTCAAAGTTAGTCTTTGGGATATTAGAATTATCTATTAGTTCTGCTGTACGTCTGGGTAGGATTTGTTCTAGATAATTGCAGGGCTGGTGGGTGGGCTTTGTGTATGTAGAGGTTGGGATTGGATAAGATGTCATAATTAAAGTTGGATCCTCAACCTTAAGTGGCTTACCACCAACTTGTGGCACACTTTGACCAGGTTTATCACGTTGTGATTCCCAAATTCTATTAAGTTCTTTTGTCAGGTTATCTGTATTTCTTTTATTAGCTTCTCTCACATCTTGGACTACTTGGAGCAATTGGGTAATCTCAAGATCACCACCATGGTTAGGGGTTTGAGTGGGATGAGGATAATAATTTCTATGATTTCTGACCTCAAGTTAAAATATCTATCCATTGAGTACCTAGGGTAAGAATCATATCCTTGGTTGGTTGGTGTAGGGTTATCCCAATAAGAGGGTGGAGTGGGTTGGGTGGAATTGAGATAATTTGGAAAGTGATTTTGAGGATAGGATTGATATCCTAGGTATTGGGTCTCTGAGGTATATCCCCAACTAGGGGTGAGATGGCTTCGGTCAAGATAGTTGGTCATGCCAATCAAGTGCTAGTCCTATATGGAGAGTGTCTCTTGAGATTGTAGAGATCCTTGATATCAAGAAATTAGTGTGTAATTCAATAAGGACGAGGTAGGCCTGGATATACCTAGGGAATATGAGGTGTCGACAAGGCAATCAAGTCTTAGGTGTTGAGAAGAGCTCTCCCACTCTGAAGATGTTGGAGTAAGAGATGGGTTGGAATAGGGAGAAAAGGAGAAATAGTTGGAAGGAAAAGAGTATGGGTCCAAGTTCTCCTCATTCGGTTCTTCCTCATGGGAAAAGATTCTTACACAGAAAAATTAAGTCTTCTCAGATTACTCTCTAAAGGTGGTAGCAAATCAGGGTATAGAGACCTTCTAACATCCATGTACCAGAAGAAAGTTAATAGATGAAAGAGAGAAGATAGATGAGAGAATACTCGCCCTCACGGTACAAATAATCAAGCTAATTCTTAGAGTGTAAGACCTAATTAGACCTAATCTTGGCTCCCTAAAATGCAACTAGGTTATATCAACCCTTGAATTACTTGGCTGGGTAGAAGGATGGGACCCCTTAGGAAACCCCACACGGCAGGACACCAAAAGGTTTAGCATGGTTACCGCATCAAACTTTCTTATCACCAGTGGGTCCAAGTAGATAAGGCCTTGACCTTAGCCCAATCTAACTTGAAGTTACCAAGAAGATTAGTCGTGCCTAAGGCACGTCTACTCAATTTTAGCCTTAGGCTTGAGGTGCTTTTGGAATATGATGGGCGTTAGGGGGTGTTTCCATTAAAATTGATTTCAGAAGTGTGAAGTGCATAGGCAAGGGGGTTCGCAAGCAATTTCTTTTATGATGAAGTGAATTTTAAGGTTTAATTGCTTGTGCTAGTGAGTTTTAAGGTTCACTTGAGTAAATATCTTCAAACAATCATTCTGATAAGGCACATAAGTGGTTTTACAAGTCCCAATTGTGTGGTGGATTTCCTTTAAGTACGAAAATGCAAGTGTGCTCTACCTTAATGTAAAACCCTAAGAGTAGATAGTGCTTAATGATTGGGCTTAAGTCCAAAGAAAGTAAGGTAGTGTGACCTAATCAATGTAATCAATCGATCCTATTGCACCATCAGCTAGGCACACAGAAAATATTTTTCAAGAATTTTAATGCATGTTTTCTATTTTTTTCAGATTTAAAGCATACCGAGGGTTCTGTAGTCTGTTTTGACCTAATTGGTGATTGAATATTCTGTGTAATCAAACGTGCACCAAATATTTTCTTTAGAATTTTGCTAGATTCTATATTATCACAAGAATCCAATGTAAAAATTTTCTGACAAATTGAAGCTGTACAAAAATCCCTATGATTTTGTGAAGCTAAAAAGTCAGGAGCAATAATCAACTTGATAGTAGTTGAGTTCGTGAGTTTTTAAAATTATTGTATAAATTAGAATGGTGCAAAATTTGGATATGTTATCCCTAACTTGAAAACACATGTCCAGTGAAAAGCTTAGAATTTTTGGACGTGTAACATTTTAGTAATTAAATTTTGAAATTAAAAGTTTGTTGCAGCCCAAAAATGTAGAATGTGGTTTTATTGATTCCCACCAACAAAGAGATCTTTTTTTTTTCGAAAGAAAGTCTAACCTATTCTAAGATACGAGTACTTACCTGAGATTAGAAACCTGCAATCTTTCAGTTGTTGCATTTCTTCTCAGATTTCTGTTTCCTGCACCCATGAAATCAACAAAAATAAAGTAGGTTAGAAATCTCAAATAAGCATTTGGAAGAAAAGCTTTAAAAATTTCCGTTGCCTCCCCAATAGCAGCTCCAACTTGATCATCGCGAAACACATAAAATATTACTTCTATCATTGTAGTGCAAATCACCTCAAAACAAATAAATTTATAAATCAGAATCGGTGAGTCTTGAGTCATTCGCAGGGTGGCTAAACATGATTTTCAAAGCTTTTCGTACTAACTAATCTATCCAAATGCAACATGGAAGTAGAGACGGGATATTTAGAAAATCATATTTTTATTGCTAATGGCAAACAATTCTCAAATTAAGAATTAAAATAACTATGCTAAAGTATAGAGAGAGAGAAAATAGATGAAGAACAACACTGCTTGTGGGATGCCTGTGTGAAGTGCAGCAGCATTTCAAGTCCAGAGCAATGGGAAGATGACCGAAGAGAAACTATAGGGAGAGAGGCTAGAGATGTGTCTAGTGGAAGTTGCCTCTCAATTGGGAGCTCTAGGGCTCCTTTTATTTTTATTTTTATTGAAACTGTAAGGAATGCTATTGAGGATGATAGCAATCTATGAAAAATTTTATAGCTTCAATGTGGGGCAAAATAGGTATTTAGGCCCCCAAATTTGTGCAATACCTTTGGTATGATTAGATCAGTCAATTGGGAGAACAACGGATCAGAGTGCACCTCAAAACAACCTCTATCATGCCTTATATGCATGGATTTCACTAGATGGTGCCATATGTCAGCCGACAAGCTACCTGATCCGATTCCTCTCGCCGTTCAATCTGCGTGCGCACTTTCAATTTCCACCACCCGATCTTACGATCAGATGGGTTAAACTCATCGCAGCATCGCCTCTTCTCGTGCATCTATCAGGACATCCACCCACGTGTGATCACACGCGTTCATCCACAACACCACATCCAGCATCCCTGCATGCACCACGCAGCTCGTCGCTCGCCCTTCGATCTTCATTGAATGGCCTAATTGCATCTACATGCATCGCCTCTTCGATTTCGTGCTCCGCGCGATTCAATTGGGCGTCGCTGGCATGCATGCGAGAGTTGAGACTAACGCGTTGCATGTGCATTTTTGTCACATTTTGGTTTTCAAGCACGACTGCTCTCAGTTGTTTGATGAAGATCCAACAACTAAGATGCATTCTTCTTTGATAAGGGCACGGAGGAGGGTGACGTGGCCCCTTCGTGGTCATTTGATGTTGCACGTTGGATGACTACGCTATCGAAATTGGCTTTGAAAACCTATCATTGTAGTTTGAGTAGCGAAGAAATTTCTTCAACAAATAAAATTTATATCGAAAAAGTCTGTAAAGAAATCCCATGTCGAACTCTGGGAGGTTATGTCGATAAAAATTTGCAATTATATTTTTTTTGTGTTTTTGTTTAAAGGGTAGAATAATCACAAGGAAATTAGTGTAGACAAGAAGAGAGAGAGAGAGAACATTCACCTGATATTGCAAAATATTTTTTACAACTAAGAAAGTGAGAAAGGATTATACTAGAAAGTGAGAAATTATTACAACTGGAAAGCAGGAAAATTCTACTCTAGAAAGTCGGAAAAAGAATAGGAGAGAGAAGTTATCCTCCTTGACAATTGCATGGAGGATGAGAAGATGAGAAAATGCCTAGAAGACGAGGAATGGAGTGGGAAGAAGGAGGTCGAAGCAGGTGGAACAGGAACGAGGCAGCACGTCGTCGTCATCGCGGGATCCACTTCCGAAATGGGGGTGAAAACTTGGTTTTAGCTCTTAAGGTGCATCCTAGGTGTGGGACAAGCTTCTCTTGAGCTTTGGAGAGGAAGAGAACAGAAGGAAGGGATCATAAATCCATACGGAAGGGGTCTCCTTTTATAGTTGCAAGTAGTGGGGGCATTTTTGACATTACAACTTGAAAAACATTAATTTAGGACCTTTAGTGACAGATTTATCCGTCACTAAAGGTTTGAATGTGACCGACGTGCACGCCACTCGTGCACCCCCTTGCCTCCGTGTCCTTCAATGCTCGTGCACGTTCGCAAGCTCTTAGCCGTCCGATTAAGAGATCGTGAAGGAGGATAACTTCTCTCTCCTATCCTTTTTCCTACTTTCTTTAGTAGAATCTTCCTGGTTTCTAGTTGTAATAATTTCTCGCTTTCTTAGTTGTAAAAATATTTTGCAATACCAAGTTAATGTTCTCTCTCTCTCTTCATGTCTACACTGATTTCCTTGTGATTATTTCGGCAATTGACGATCACAACATTTTTGCACCCTTGCCGGGGAGGCAACGATTTTCTGATCTTTTCGCATTTCATGCAGTTTACTATTTTCTAACTTACTTTATCTCGTGTCTATTGTTTTGCAGATACCTCTATTAGGGAATTGTCATGCAGTAGATTAGAGTAAAGTGCAGTTGAAGATGACTGTAAGTGCTCCCCATTCTTCCCCATTCCATAGATTTCATTTCATCGCATTAAATTCAAATTTCAATTAACCTAGGTGTTTGCATAAATCCTAAGATTAGTTTGGTTGTTTGGATATCCACTCACATTCATTTCACCCTCGTATATAAAAAAAATAAAAAGATATTTTTGTGGAGTAATTCAACATACACACAACATACAGCAACATTCAAGGACTTAACCTAATTGAGTTTCTTCTACTCAACTAGATTATGATCTGTGGAACCGGTACACAAAAATCAATACATAAAAGAGTAGAAATCATTTTAGGTTAATCATTTTTGTGTGCCAAGCTCAGTGGAGCAATTGTGGCCAATTGTTTGAGTTGTTTGGGCCGCACCACTCAACATAAAATCAACTCACCAAGTGGCTTCCTCTTAGGGTTTTCAATCTAGGTTCAAACCAGGCACTCCACTTTATTTCTAATTTTAGAGGAAAGCAATCTTCACCCATGCTTGAAAGCCTGCTTTGCCTCAAACTTGATTGAATTCAACCTAATTCTAAGCCCTAAAAGCTACTTAAGCAAGATTTGAACATTAAAATCTACTCATCAAAAATAATCTTGCCTGAAAATCCTGGTTGTGCATGTACTTACACATACTCAATTAATCATTAAGGGCACAACCCATTTTAAGGGCCCACCACATTCCATAAGCACTACAATCCCAGGCCTCAATAAAATTGAGTAGATGTTGGCCTTAAGGACTGATTTGCTGTTCGGAGCCTAGTATGAGATTGTTTACGATTAACCTGCTTGTACTCATCAATATGATGTCCAGCTAGGGGAGTAGCGTCAAACGACCGTAGCTGGGGGGTACACTAGAAACCAAAGGCGCAAGCTGAAGAAAGAACCTTCTCCCCAGTCCCTCCTTCTAACAGGTTGGACTGAGTAGACATAAGTAGAGTAAATCATTTATAATCTTAAGGCAGGTTATGAGAGTCTATAGTATAATCTTAAGGCAGGTTATGAGAGTCTATAGATCATTAGGCTACCCCACTTAAGGACAAGCTTGTTTTGTTGTGCTACAGGGTTCTTATCCGCAGTGCTTCCGATCTTTTCCTAGTTTATGCTGGGAAGGAGGTCATTGAATCCATGATTGGAAGGACTACTAGAGTATTCTAGGAGGCGTAGATTGGATTTTGGCTAAATTGATCCCATGGCCGATCAACAGCCTCCTCTACCCCAGGATCCAAAGGAGGTGTTTCAAAGGCAGCTGGAACAAATGTAGAGAATGCAATAATTATTCCAGAGAATGCAGAGTGCTCAGCCCTTGAAGGAGTTTTATGATCATTGAAATTACCGGGAACGTCCCAACATCCAAATTCTTGTCGGATACATAAAAATCAAGCCCCAAGTGTTAAGCCTGATCAAACATTTCCATGGGCTTGGCTCTGAAGACCCATTTCAGCACTTGGAGGACTTGACCACTTTGGTTCAGACCACCAAGGCACAAAATGTGAATGTGGAGCAAATGATCATGAGGCTCTTCCCCCACTCTCTTATGGATAAAGCCACTCATTGGTACAGGATTATAGGAAGACCAATTGCAACTTGGAATGAGTTGAAATTGACCTTTCTGAAGAAATTCTTCCCTATCAGACGTACCAATGCTTTGAGACGGGTAATTACTACCTTTACCGTACTACCAGTGGAGCAGGTTCATGTTTCCTGGGAGCGATTCTAAGACCTATTGCAGAGGTGTCCGCAACATATGGTGCCGAAATGGCAAATCGTGCAGATCTTCTACCACGGGTTGACTGAGCAACTCAGAAATCACGTGGACACTTCTTGCGGAGGCAATTTCCTCAACAAAGACGCAGATAGCACACATGATTTGTTTGAGGAGATGAGTGAGAATTCGATCAATCATGCCTGCATGGATACTTTTAATCGGTTCTAGTAGCCCAGATCGAATGTTAATGAAGTCCACGACTCTCATTCATTCTATATGGAATTGATTTATAACAAACTTGATAGGGTGGAGATGGTTGCTAAGAGAATGGAGAAGTGGATGGCTGGAAACTCAATGAACAACTCTCGATCCACTCAATCCCAGAATTTGGGATTCCATTCATCGCGAGCTCCTTCTAGATGGGAGTTCGTGGATCAACTTGATGCGGCTCAACCTACGAGCCAGCATTATTCAGAACCCCACAGGTTCCAAACTGGAGCCTTTGATCCCAGTTTCTTTGATCCTTTGCTTTCTTTCTCTCCATCCTCACCCTATGAGGATGTCTGTGCTGTACAGAAGAATGTTACATCCAACCCTTACTGCAATGCTTATAATCAGAGTTGCAGAAACCACCCTAACTTCTCATAGAAAAACCCAGGGTAGCAAACCCAATTCCAACCCTGCAACTATGCTCTGCAATGACCAATTGGTGAGGGTCAAGTTTATACACAGTTGCCCCTGAATCAGGCCAATCAGCCTGCTTGGAATGGCCATCAACCTATAGGGCTGGCTGACTTGAATTGACAGATGGTAGAGATGCAAGGATCTATGCTCCAGCTCATGCAGCAAATGAAAACCTTGATGGACAACTTGCAAACCAGCCTCATAGCTAATTCTTGACAACCAGGATCTCTACCATCTCAACCAGTAGCCATCCCATGAAATATCCTGAATCAAGGCAATCAAGTCCATGGGTACGGGAATTGGAGGGACCCACACGCACATGCTCAGGTGGTTGAGTAGGGTCCTTCCACTCTTCCTCTGTAAATCAACAATTCTTGGCTAATGAAGCCCCTCCAATCTTTCCTAACCCTTCCTAAGACCCAAACTAGTATGCATCCGCAAATTCTGTTACCTTGAGGAGTGATAAGCAAACTCAAGATCCACAACCACATTCTTCTGATTTATCGAATCCTTAAGAACCTGAGGAGAGAAAGAATTCTAGAGAAGAGATCAAGGCTCAGGAACCTGATTTCGAAGATTCGACTCATGTTCCTTTTCCTGTGGCCTTGATCAGATCAAGGAAGAAGAAGCCTATTGATTGTAATGAGGAGCTTCTAAATATTGTCAAGAATGCCGAGATTAATATCCCACTCCTTGACTCTATCAAACATATACCGGCATACGCAAGATTTTTAAGGGATTTTTGTACACAGAAGTGTAAGTTGAGAGAATCTGTTCCGAGGAAGGTGGTACTCTCCGAGTAGGCTAGTTTTGTTATCCTGCACCACCTCCCTCAGAAAGAGAGATCCAGGTGCTCCTTTTTTTTCTTGTGTCATCAAATATTACACTTTTGATAGAGCACTGTTGGATCTGAATGCATCCATCAACCTAATTCCGACTTCTCTTTACGAGAAGTTTGGATTAGGTGAACTTCAGCCGACTTCAGTAACGCTGTAGTTGGCGGATTGTTCGGTCACAAATCCATGAGGGTTTATTGAAGATGTTATTGTTAATGTTCAGGATTACTATTTTCCTATAGATTTCCTTATCCTTGACATAGATGCACCTGAAAATCTCAGGAGCACGCCCATCATTCTAGGGCGTCCGTTCCTAGCTACCGCTAAGGCCAACATTAACTGTGAAAGCGGTTGCATGGAAATTGCCTTTGGGGATCAAAGAATGAAATTGGATATTTTTAAGGCAATTAATAAATTTATTGATTGTGGATTTATTGAGGAACTTGAGGACGATAATGTGAATATTGAGACTTCTATGATGGTTTCTGCATTTGAAAGTTCATCCTCTGATGATGAATTGGACCCGCAACCCTCTTTGGCAGACCTGCCATCTTCTGAAGAGGTTATTGATTTTGTTCGCTCTCAACCTCTTCCTCATGATGAGTCCTCATTAGCATCTTCCTTACCTTCAATCATTAACCCTCCACAGATTGAACTGAAACCATTGCCTGAGAATTTGAAATATCAGTTTTTAGGACCACATATGAAGCTCCCTATGATTATTAGTGCAAAATTAACAAAGGAGTAGGAGATTAATCTTATTATGGTCCTGAAGGAACACAATGAGGCAATTGGTTGGAACAATCATGAACTTAGGGGGATCAAGCCATCTTATTAAAATCATAGAATATTTTTGGAAGATGAATCCCACCCTTCTCGCCAGATGCAGAGGAGATTAAATCCAAATAGGCGAGAAGTGGTCAAGAATGAGATTATTAAGTGGCTCTATGCAGGAATCGTTTATCCGATCTCTGATAGTCCTTCGGAATGTCACGTGTAGATTGTTCCCAAGAAAGTCAAGATTACTGTTGTGACTAATGAGAAAAGAGAATCTGTCACAACTCGTCCAGCTTCCTCTTGGCGGGTTTGTATCTATTACAAGAAGTTGAACAAGGCCACGAAAAAGGATCATTTCCCTCTGCCTCTCATTGATCAAATCTTGGAAAGATTAGCTGGCCAGAAGTACTTCTGTTTTCTTGATGGCTACTCAGGATACAACCAAGTTCCTATCCATCCCAAGGGTTAGGAAAAAAACTACTTTCACCTATGCCTATGAAACCTTTGCTTTCCATAGGATGCCATTCAGCTTATGCAATGCACCTGCAACTTTTCAAAGGTGTATGCTCGCTACATTCATTAGCATGGTGGGAGAGTTAATGGAAGTCTTCATGGTGGATTTCTCTACTTTTGGAGAATTGTTTGACACTTGTCTAGTTAATATTGAAATGATTCTTAAATGATGCATCAAAACAAGACTGGTCCTTAGCTGGGAAAAGAGTCATTTCATGATACAAGAAGGCATCGTCTTGGGTCATGTAACCTCTAAATGGGGAAACGAAGTGGATAAAGCTAAGGTTGATGCTATCACCAAACTTCCTCCTCCCGCATCTCTTCAAAAAATTTGATCATTTCTTGGTCATGTAGGATTCCATAGGAGATTCATCTAGGACATTTCGAAGGTTGCGCCTCTGAGAAATCTTCTTTCCAAAGAAACGTCATTTGATTTCGACGAATCATGCTGTAAGGCATTTGATTTTCTTAAAATGGTAGTCACTTGTGCTCCAGTGTTGCAACCACAGGATTGGACCACCCCTTTTGAGATCATGACCGATGCTTCTGATTACGTGGTCGAGGCTGTTTTAGGTCAGAAAGTTGATAGGAAGCCCTCTGTTATCTACTACGCTTGTAAAACTCTAGACGAGGCCCAGAGGAATTACACTGTTACTGAGAAGGAATTACTAGTCGTAATATTTGCTTCGGAGAAATTCAGGGCTTATCTCTTAGGGTCTCATGTCATTATATATACCGATCACTCGGCCTTTAGACATCTCTTGGCCAAAAAGGATGCCAAACCTCGGCTTATTCATTCGATTCTTCTGCTTCAAGAATTTGATCGTGAAATCAAGGATAAATCCGGGGTATAGAATGTGGTGGCGGATCATCTGTCGAGACTTCTGAGTGATTCTTCATGTCCAGACTTTCTAATTACTGATACTTTTCCATACAAAACCATCCTTACAGTTTCAGGCTTCCAAACCCCATGGTTTGCTAACATCGTTAATTATTTGCTGTTGGTCAAATTCCGCAAGATTGGACCAAGCAACAATGGGATAGACTCAAATCTGAGGCCAAATATTACTTTTGGGAAGACCCTGAATTCTACTACATCAGCTCTAATCAAATTATTCGCCGATGTGTTCTGGAGAATGAATTCAATAGTATTCTCGAGTTCTGCCATGCATCTACGTGTGGTCGACACTTCTCTAGGGAAAAGATGGCTGCAAAAATTTTTCAATCTGGATTCTATTGGTCGTCTTTATTCAAGGATGCCGAGAAATTCTCAAGGTCGTGTTCTTGATGCTAGGCACTTGGGAGCAAAACTAAGAGAGATATGATGCCCCTAAACCCAATTCTTCCTATCGAAATCCTCGACGTTTGGGGCATCGACTTCATGGGACCCTTCCTCCCTTCATTTGGACATCAGTACATTCTCATCGTTGTTGATTATGTGTCCAAATGGATTGAGGTGGTACCCATTCTAACCAATGATCAAAAGGTGGTCATCGCTTTTGTCAAGAAGAACACCTTTAGTAGGTTCGGGATTCCGAGGGCCATCATCAGTGATGGTGCCACTCATTTCACTAATGCCTAGTTCCGTAATTTGCTAGCAAAATATGGGGTTAATCACCGAATCTCCATACCTTACCATCCCCAAACAAATGGACGGGCCAAGATCTCCAATCGGGAGATCAAGAATATTTTGTAGAAAATGGTTAGGTCTGATCGTAAAGATTGGACTCAAAAGCTTGAGGACATTCTTTGGGCCTACCGTACGACGTATAAAATTCCCATCGACATGTCTCTATTTCATCTGGTGTATGGAAGTTGTGCCATTTACCCATAGAAATTGAACATAGGGCATTCTGGGCAATCAAGTAGTGCAATCTAGATCTGAGTATAGCCAGGAAGACTACGAAACTCCAACTATCTGAGTTGGAGTAGCCTAGAAATGATGCGTATGAGAATGCTATGATCTACAAGGCTCAGACCAAAGCTCTACATGACCAATTGATTTCCCGAAAGAGCTTTGAGCCAAACCAGAAGGTCTAGCTATTCGATTCTCGACTTAAGCTCTTTCCTGGCAAACTTAGGTCGAAATGAAACCGCCCATTCATTATCGACCTGATATTTCCAAACGGAGCTATTCAGATCTTCGATTCGAAGATGGGTAATTCATTCAAAGTCAACGGTCAATGTCTGAATCCTGTTATTGACCGTACTAT
Organism: Thalassia testudinum; assembly: GCA_037157565.1. Classification (NCBI taxonomy): domain Eukaryota; kingdom Viridiplantae; phylum Streptophyta; class Magnoliopsida; order Alismatales; family Hydrocharitaceae; genus Thalassia; species Thalassia testudinum. The sequence continues at coordinate 21,363,860 of JAZHRO010000063.1, forward strand.
TCCAGAACCCGTTTCAGACACAGTTGCTCTAGCCATGTTGTGACTTCTTTGGCTTGACTCTGCAAAGCTGACAGCATTAAACTCAGCAGTTGTACAATCTAACTCAAAGCTAACCCGAGCTTCATATTCTGGTGATATCTTCCGTACTCTACCCTTCCTTTCATGTCTTTTATTCTCAATGTGGACATTGCATCAGCTAGGCATGGGGGGGTGGATTCATTTCTGAATCATTTTGTCAACTCTATGATATTCTTGTAAATTCCATTTCTCTTCTTATATATACATAAAAAAAATGAATTAGGAAGGAATACTTGGACATTAGGACTTTTCAATCTTAGGAAATATTACAATAGGATATGAACACTAAGACCCTTCAGGTCTTTGGGCTTAATCAGCTCGGGTATCCACTAAAATGTGGTTTTGTTTTTTGAGGTGTCACCATCCAGAATTCTATTTTAATTTGATTAAATAAGTTTGGGTGATAAGTACATGACCTATCAACCCGCCCTTTGATTTGAGGGAACTTTAAGTCTAAGCATCTGCACACTATCTCGTCACTGACTCGTTGTTCCTTGGTTTTAATAGAAATTGGGTTATATGGTTTGCAAGTTATCGTGGGTAACAGCCCATAGGTAGGTTGTCCAGAGCCCAGTCACTGGACCACTCTCTTCTTGCTGCCTTTAGGTAAATCTTAGACCAAGGAAGCCAGCAACTTAAAAAGAAAAGAAAGTTTAATAGAAATGAAAAAGAAAAAGAAAAAGGAGAAAAGAAAGAAAAAAAAGAAAACAAAAGAAATAGACCACACTTTGCCGCACGAGTATGGCTGGCAAGTTGTCAGTGGTAATAGCTCACCGACTGGTTGTCCAGAATCAAACTCAAGAAATGCACTAAAAATTTCCAAACACTTAGGAAGAAGCAGACAAGTAGAATAAGCTGGGGACATATACACTAGACTCATCTTTATGCTGACCCCATAAAAATAAAAGTAGGGAGAAAGCTACCAGTCGTAAAGATACATCTTTAGGCAGAGCTCTCTTTATAATGTCACTTAGGGGCGTAAAAGCCCAACGTCCGTTCTAATTGCCGATCAACGAGTCTATCACATTCACAATAAGATGCTTAGAACTTAGGGTTCTCATCAAATCTTAGGTTGGTTAAGTGGCCGTAGAAAGCCACTCTTTATCCCTAAACTCAAAAATCCAAAAAAAGTAGAAAAGAAGAGAAAATGAGACTTTTCTTTTAATAAGGCGAGGGCTTGAGGCGATTTGCATTTTGGCAGATACTCGGGTAGTGTTGTGTCTTTGAAAGTGCAGCTCCTGAGTATAATATTCTTAATGTTGAAAATAACTTATGCACAAGTAATCCGACTTAATTCTTTTATAAATATAATGTAGTTTTTGCTAGGGACTAGCAAAAGATAGGCATGGGGGCGTGATGTGCATACATCTGATTAACCTAAAATGTTCATTAATGCTTGTTCTTAGTGTCACATTAGCATCAAACATTCCGAAGTGCATACATCTGATTAACCTAAAATGTCTATTAATGCATGTTCTTAGTGTCACATTAGCATCATACATTGTAAATAGTGCATAACATACATAATCATGCATTTAGATTAAGTTGTATAAATTATACAGTAATTGTCTCCTTTCTATGGTCAGGGACAGGGTAACTTTTTATCGGGGCCTCAGATCGAAGATCCAACTGTACGAATCTGATCAAGGCGACGATTGGAGTTCAACGACTCCAAGATCGCCCTAATCGGATATCCATAGCATCAGATAGAGATCGAGGAACCCTAGAAGATAAAAGGCCAAGATGGTGCTAATTCACAGTTCAGATGACAAATCCGACCGCATGGATGGATTCGGATCGATGATTGCAGCCTAACATCATGAAAATCGATCCAATCTGACACCCGTGGAACCATCTACAACACTCAGAAGAAGGACGACTTAGATGGTGCCACGTGGCACCATCGTTGCTACCCAACACCGGCCACAGCCCTCCTTCTTAACCCGCTCTTTTGATCTTGACCGATGGATGAAGATCCAATGGTTGAGCGCGCTTGCATAACCGCGACCATCCACCGGCTTAGCGTAGCGGTTGCACGTTTGTAGGTGAGGCAGAGGTTGTGGGATCGAGCCTCGGGCACTCGGGCGCGAGCAGGTGCGTGGGCGCGAGAGACTACATGATCAGTGGCGGATAGTCCAGACCATCCAATCGACTACATGCGCTATTAGACGCCCTCGCTTCACACCTGAGCACATGCGTAGGCACGTGTAGTTGAGGCATGACGAGGAGAGATCGAAGACGTCCGATCTCACAATCGGAGAGCTAAGATTTGAAGAGTGTGGGCGGCTAAGTGAGGCGCGGAAGGTAAGCGGGCGCACAAGTGCCATCCACAAAGGCCTTGTTCAGGCCTTTAGTAATGGATTTATCCATCACTAAAGGTCCTGAATTACTATTTTTGAAAATGTAATGACCAAAATGCCCCCGCTCCATGCAACAATAAAAGGAGACCCCCTCCATACAAATTTCTCATCCCTTCCTTCTCTTCTCTCCCTCTCCAAAGCTCAGGAGAAGCTTGTCCTACACCTGGGATGCTCCTCGAGAGATAAAATCAATTTTTCGCCCCCATTCTGGAAGCGGATCCCACGACGACGACGACGTGCCGCCTCATTCCCATTCCTCCTACTTTAACCTCCTTCTACCCGCTACGATCCTCATCTTCCAGGCATTGTCTCATCTGGCTCGTCTTCCAAGTGATCATCGAGGATGATAACTTCTCTCTCCCATTCCTTTTTCCTGCTTTCTAGTGAAATAATTTGCCGCGTTCTAGTGTAATCTTTTCTCTCTTTCTTAGTTGTACAAACATTTTGAAACTTCAAGTGGATGTTTTCTCTCTCTCTCTCTTATTGTTTATATTGATTCCATTGCATTGTAATTACTTCGCTCTTTTGTCACTTCCTTAAGACATATCTACCATCTACTACTTTCCATCCTCCTCCACCTCCTCTTGTCTTTCAAGCCTACAATTGTAATTCCCACCACTCAAAACCAATTCTTTAACATATTGGAGTGTAGAGGAGGGTGATGTCAGGCGGGCTCTGGGCGACAACAGGCGACGTCAGGGCAACGACCGGTAGAATCAAGGAAGATGAAGGATGGACTACTTGGAGGTCGAGGGCATTGAGGTAGAAGGAGAGGAGAGACTCTGATATGCATGGTAAAAATGTGATGGAGGAGAGGTGGACTGATTGAAGGGGCACAAGGGAGAACGGCAGGATCGTTTGTTTCTAATGCTGGCGGCGAGGACATATGGCAGCTACTTTCCGATCTCCCATTGTGTGTTTAGAGTACAGGGGATTTGGTCAAAAGAGGGATTCGTGTAGAGGTCTTGGGGGGCAGATGAAAGATTGTACTTTCCCGCGCTTTGGAATTTTGAATTCTAGGGCTTTGCAGATGCGTCCAACTCCCCCATCCTTGCGCAGCTCTGGGGGGCATATGGTTGATGTTGAGGTACCTATGACAGAGGACATCAAAGTGGCAGCGTTGGTATTGCGTGGAACACTAATCAGAGAGCTGATGACTGGGAGACCGACGCTGGAGAACGTGTGTAACCTGGTAGGCTCTCTTTTCCTTTCGACCAACTCCTGGCAGTCTACCTTTTTGTTGCCTACATGATTTGTCCACTTTGGGCTGGGGATGATGGATGTTGAGAGGCTGTGATTTCAAACGTCTTGCAATGATGGCCTAACAGTGATTTGGAGACTGGTTTCTCCCTTTGATGGAGCCCTGTCAGAGAGGCCACCACAGAGAGTGGGTTCTAGATTAGGAAAACTTGAGATCAAGGGATTACCTTTGCATCTGAGGTCAAAGGAGGTTGTGGCATCCATGATATCAGGGTTTGCCTCAGTGGTAGAAGATGCGATTGTTGGATTGTTGGAGGGCGATGGGCACTTGTTGACTGTGATGGTCAATGTGTTTAAAGCTGGCTCAGTCCCTGACAAATTGATTCTGAGGTGTGGTGGGAGTTCGTGGCTGCAGCGGTTGAGGTTCACGGTGGGTGACACCGTAGCGAAGCAAGATAAGTTGTCTGAATTTGAAGCTGTTGAATAGGCGGCTGCGTAGGACATGTGTAGGGCTCCATCTGAAGAATCCCCATCTATCAAAAAATGCAAGGACCATCATTTGGGGGAAAGGGGGGAGGTATTGGTGAAAGAGAAGGAGGAATCGATTTAGGTGGAAGCATCAAGGCCAACGTCTATGGTGGCAGGGGATGAGTTGCCAGACGGTGAGGATGCTGAGGGGCAGGGGGTTCAAGAGACTCAGCTTGATTCCCTGAAGGATAAATAGGATCTGCAAGAGATGGAGGGTCTTAAATTTGATGGTGGTTCTTACGCTAAAACTGTTAAGGGAAGATCACCTTATAGCCTCAGACAGAGGAAATGAAAGGTTGACATATTGCTGGATAAAGACAAGATTGCAGAGGTTATGCAGGTATGCAAGTGTAAAAACCTCAGGGGGGAGGGATATCATGAGGATAGATGAGAATCCTCAGTTGGAATGTGCGTGGGTTGCATGAGAAAACCAGAGGGCTTCTCTGATGAGATATTTGAGAGAGTGGGGGATTGAATGTGAGATCATTCAAGGGATGCACATTGAGAATAACTCTAATAAGCTATGGTATGACTTGTTCGCTACGGGGACAAATGAATGTGTGAAGGTTGATGCACAGGGTAGATTGGGGGGTATTGATTTTTGGTGGAGAAAGGTGTGGGCACAATGTCTGGAAGTTCACAAGGCCAGGCACATGTTGACTTGAAAATTCCAAATTCATTAGGGGCATGAATGTATCTGGGTTACTGGGGTATATGGCCCTTGTGTTGCATCTGCTAGGCAAGAGTTGTGGGAGGAATGGGCTGCTGCGGCTGAACTGGTGCAGGGGGAAGCATGGTTGTTAGGAGGTGACTTCAACTGTGTGCTAACAGGGGTAGACAGGCCTATTGGTGACATAAATAGCTCAGCTATTGGCTTCCAGATGGCAGTTCAATCTCTTGAACTGAGTGAGTACCCATCTTCTGGTGTTGAATTTACTTGGCGCAATGGTAATGGGCTAGTATCTAAAATAGACAAATTTTTTGGGAATGTGAACATCCTTGAAAGATTTCAGCTGTTGACTGTTAGTGGCTTCGACCGACCCTTCTCTGGTCACACTCCTTTGGTTTAGGATAGTGGGGAAGAAATCGAAGTCGGCTCATACTTCAAGCTTAGAAGATCATGGCTGAATGAACCAGGATTCTATCAGATGGTCAATTCTTAGTGGAAAGCTAAAAAGGTGGAGGGCTCCGCTACTGTCAGATTGGCATCCAAGCTGATTGCTTTGCGCACTGTCTTAAAAGAGTATGGCACTACTGTAAACTTGGTAAGGCAGCAAAGGAGGATGGAGGGTTTGAGTAACATTCAGGAGCTAGATTCTAAGGAAGCAGTAGGTCCTTTATTAGAGGAGGAACTTGCAGATAGGAAGATGTGGCAGGGTGTGATATTAGATGAAGATCTTAAACAGGAACTTGATTGGAGCGAGAGATCAAGACAATTATGGGTTAAGGAGGGAGATGCCAACATGAAATTCTTCCATCTTGTGGCTAGCTCTCAGAGGCATGCAAATTTTATATCTTCTATTCTCAGAGATGGACACAAGATCTCCTCCATTCAGGAGATAAGATCAGAAGCCATCAAATATTATAGGGATGCCTCTCGGGCAGTTAAGAGGGGGGAATGGAGAATGGCAGGAAATGATGCTCCTGGTGTGACAAGTGAATCGGCTTGTCAACTAATAATAACCATCACTGAACATGAGACCCTGCAAGCAATTAAAGAGCTTAATATGGAAGGTTCCCCAGGCCCTGATGGGATTCAAGTTTTCTTTTATAGAGAGATGTGGAATGTGGTGGGCAAGGAAGTGATGGAAGTCATTAGAGAGTTTGAGAAGGGAAATGCTGGCTTTGAAAAGATCAACAAGTCATTTCTATTCTTACTGCCTAAGTCATTAGGAGCAGAGAGTTCTCAGACTTTAGGCCTATCTCACTATCAAATTCCATCTACCTTGTAGTCAGTAAGATATTAGCTAACCGGTTGAGAATTGTTCTGTAGAGCCTAATCCATCTAGTGCAATCTGCATTTCTACCCAGTAGATTACTCCAGGAATCCTTCATTTTGGCTCAGGAAATGGTTAGTGGATGGCACAGAAGGAAGTACAAGGCATTCATGTGGACAGTTGATTTTCAAAAGGCATATGATTTGATCTCTTGGCCGTATCTCTGGGAGGTATTTAAAAGGAGGGGATTTCCTCCTTTATGGATCCAATGGATGAAACATTGTATCACAACTGCCTCCTTTTCTCCACTGATCAATGAAAAGCCTTGCAGAGCTTGGATTCAACCTCAGCGTGGGGTTAGACAAGGATGCCCTTTATCCCCCTTGATCTTTAACCTTGTAGTGGATGGGCTTGCAAGGTATGCATGTAGATTGGTAGAGATGGAGATACTCAGAGGGTATTCACTGTCCAACTAGAGAAACTTGGCCCTCATTTTGCAATATGCGGATGACACGGTCTTCTTTGTGGAAGGGATCAAGCCTGCTACGCTTGCTCTGGTGATGTTGGTAAAGATCATTGGGGATATTTCAGGCCTGAAATTGAACAAGGAAAAGTATACCTTGATTTGTTTTGTCTTGAATGAGTAGGAGCAGAAGGAGTTGGAGAATACATTGGGATCACCTCAAGCTAAGCTACCAATGAGGTACCTAGGACTGCCATTAAGGGCTGCAAAGCTGAAGAAAAATGATTGGAATATCTTGTTTGATAAGGTCTCTGGCAAGTTGAAAGGTTCGAGTAGTAAATTCTTGTCTAAGGGTGGGAGATTAATCCTTCTTAACTCTGTCATAACATCCATCCCAATCTTTTACTTTATCATTTTTAAGGCCTCGAAGTCTATTTGGAAGCATTTGGATGTTATGAGGAAAAGATTCTTTTGGAAAGGACCTGGCCATGAGGATGGTTTTATGTAGCCCATCAGATGGAATAAGAATTGCTGGCCATAGGAGACAGGTGGTATGGGGATTAAGGCACTCAAGGAGTTCAATGAAACCCTACTGATTAAATGGGCCATCAAGATTCTGGATTGCAAGGAGGATTCGGTGGCAGACTTAATCAGAGATAGTTATGGTGGATCTAATAGTGCTCTACAGAAGTTTCAACCAGTGAAACCTTCCCCTTTTTGGCGATCAGTTACCAGTGCAATCAACAACAATTGGCATCTGCTATAGCCTAGACTCAGAGATGGCAGTGATTTCAGTTTGTGGAACAAGCATTGGTTAGGTCTGGGGATTCTGAAAGAGGCATATCCGAGGGCTTTTGTTGCTGCTGCAGGTAAGGAGGCTAAAGACAGTAGTCTAGGGTCTACTGCAAAGGGATGTTGGTGGCTGGAAGGACAGGAACAATGAAGATCTGGCACTCGATTATGGGAGGATAGGCAGAACCTGATGGCTGCACTACAGCAGGTGCATCCTAGGTTGAATGTGGCTAATACCTATGGCTAGAATGGAGTATTTTTAGTGCAGCAGGCTTATGAGAAGGTCATCAGAACAAACATTGAGATGGAGAGTGATCTAATTGACAGGAAAATATGGCCATTGAAAATCCCCTTGAAGGTTCAAATTTTCTTGTGGCTTTGCAGACGAGAAGGCCTGATCACCAGTGATCTTATACACAGAAGAATGGGGACTACTTTGAATGCTTGTCATCTCTGTGGTTTACATACTGACAATACGTCACATATTTTTTCCTCTTGCCTGGTCATAGAGAAGATTTGGAGGATGATTTGCCTAGAACTTCTTCGCACCTAGGATTCCCTTTGGCAAAGGTTCATTACTCCTGGACGGCCATATAGGGGTATGGCTACCATTTTGTGGTGTGTATGGAGGGCGCAAAACGAAAAGTTTTCTCAGGAGAGACTGGTGAGATGTGAGACAATTGTAAATGAATGCTGGTCCCACATACACAGTTGGGGATCTTTTTTGTAATGTTCTCTTTAATCTGAAATATATTGCCCTTCGGATTGCTATCGTTTCACAATAGCTTTCCTCACTGTTTCAAAAAAGAAAAAATTACTTCGTTAATTAAACAAAAACAAAAAAATATAATTGCGAATTTTGATCGACGTAGCCTCCCTGTGTTTGACTAGTGATTTCTATTTCGGTATAAATTTTATTTGTTGAAAACGAGTTCTTCACTATTCAAACTACAATGATAGGTTTTCAAAACCAACTTTGATAGTGTAGTACTCCAGCATTTCAACATTTTGGAGCTATTGTCCATCACTAAAGGCGCTGAATTAATGCTTTTCAAAATGTAATGACCAAAATGCCCCCACTCCTTACAACTATAAAAGGAGACCCCCTCCATACAAATTTCTCATCCCTTTCTTCTCTTCTCTCCATCTCCAAGGCTGAAGAGAAGCTTGTCCGACACCCAAGATGCTCCTCGAGAGATAAAGTCAATTTTTCGCTCCCATTCTGGAAGCGGATCCCACGATGATGATGACGTGCTACCTCATTCCCGTTCTTCCTACCTTAACCTCCCTCCTGCTGTGTTCTTCATCTTCCAGGCGTCGTCTCGTCCGGTTCGTCCTCCAAGTGATTTTCGAGGACGATAACTTCTCTCTCCCATTCGTTTTTCCTACTTTCTAGTTGTAATAGTTTTCCTGCTTTCTAGTGTAATTTCTCGCTTACTTAGTTGTATAAACATTTTGAAATATCAAGAGGATATTTTCTCTCTCTTTCTCTTATTGTCTATAGTACTTCATTTCATTGTAATTACTCCACTTTTTTAACAAAAACACAAAAAGAATATAATTGCAAATTTTGACCGACGTAGCCTCCCTGAGTTCAACCCAAGATTTCTATTCCGATATAAATTTTATTTGTTGAGCCCGAGATCTTCGCTATTCAAACTACAATGACAGGTTTTCAAAACCAAATTCGATAGCATAGTACTCCGGTGTTTCAACATTTTGGCACTGTTGTTGGGGAGGTAATAATTTTTCGATCTTCTTTTTGCATTTCACACCCTTTACTGTCTTCTAACTTGCTTTCTCTTATGTCTATTGTTTTGTAGAGACCTCCATCAGGGAATCGTCAAGCGGTAGATCAGAGTAAAGTGCAGTTGAAGACAACTATAAGTGTTACACATTGTTCCCCCTCCATAGATTTCATTTGTCACATTAAATTCAAATTCCAATTAACCTAAGTGTTTGCATAAGTTGTAGGATTACTTTGGTTTCTTGGATTTCCACTCACACTCATTTCACCCTTGCTTATATAAAAAAAATAAAACGATAATTTTGTGGAGTAATTTTCAATATATGCACAACATACATGCACATACAAGGCACTTAACCTACTTGATCTTCTTCTACTCAACTGGATTTTGATCTGTGGAACCGGTACACAAAAATCAACACATAAAAGAGTAGAAATCAATCTAGGTTAACCATTTATGTGTGCCTAACCTAGTGGTGTAGTCATGGCTAGTTGTTTGAGTTGTTTGGGTTGCACCACTCAACCTAAAATCAACCCATCAAGTAGCTTCTTCTTAGGGTTTTCAATCTAGGTTGATACTAGGCACTACACTTTATTTCTAGTTTTAAAGGAAAGCAATCTTCACCCATGCTTGAAAACTTGGTTTGCCACAAACTTGATTGAAATCAACCTAATTCAAAACCTTAAAAGCTACTTAAGCAAGATTTAAACATTAAAATCTACACATTACAAATAATCTTGCTTCAAAACCCTGGTTGTGCACACACTTACACATAATCAATCATTAAGGGAACAACCCATTTTAAGGGCCCGTCACATTCCATAAGCACTACAATCCCAGGCCACAATAAAATCGAGTAGATGTTGGCCTTAAGGACTAGTTCGCTTTTCAGGGCCAAGTCTGAGATTGTTTTCGATTAACCAACTTGTACTGATTAATCTGATGTCTAGTTATGGGAGTAGCATCAAATGACCACGGCTGGGGGGTGCACTAGGAACCAGAGGCACAAGTCAAAGGAAGAACCTTCTCCCCAGTTCCTCCTTCTAGCTAGTTGGATTAAGCAGACACAAATAGAGTAAATCGTTTATAATCTTAAGGTGGGTTCTGGGAGTCTGTAGATCCTTAGGATACCCCACTTAAGGATAGGCTTGTTTTGTTGTGCTGCAGGGTTCTTATCCCCAGTCCTTCCGACCTTGTCCTAGTTTATGTTTGGAAGAAGTTCATTGAATCCCCGATTGGAAGGACCACTAGAGTATTCTAGGAGGCGTAGATTGGATTTTAGCCAAATTGATCCTATGGCAGATCAACATCCTCCTCTGCCCTGGGATCCACAAGAGGAATTTCGAAGGCAGCTGAAATAACTACATAGAATGCAGGAATGGTTCCAGAGAATGCAGAGCGCTCAGCCCTTGAAGGATTTTTATGATCCTTCAAATTACGATGAACATCTCGCCATCTTGATTCCAGTCGGAGACATAGAAATCAAGTCGCAGGTGTTAAGTCTGATCAAACATTACCATGGGCTTGGCTTTGAAGACCCGTTTCAGCACTTCGAGGACTTGACCACTTTGGTCCAAACAAGCAAGGCACGAAACGTGAATGAGGAGTAAATAATCATGAGGCTATTCCACTACTCTCTTAGGGGTAAAGTCGCTCACTGGTACAGGACTATAGGATGATAATTTCAACTTAGAATGAGTTGAAATCGGCCTTTCTGAAGAAATTCTTCCCTGTCGGACATACCAATGCTCTGAGACAGGCAATCACTACCTTTACCTAGTGACCAAGGGAGCAATTTCATGTGGCCTAGGAGCGATTCCAAGACCTCTTGCGGAGGTGTCCACACCACGAGGTGCCGAAATGGCAACTCGTGCAGATCTTCTACCACGGGTTGACTGAGCAACTCAGAAATCACGTGAGTGCTTCTTGTGGAGGCAATTTCCTCAACAAAGACACAGATAGCGTGCATAATTTATTTGAGGAAATGAGCAAAAATTCAATTAATCATGCCTCCATGGATACTTTTAACCGGTCCCAGCAACCTAGATTGAATGTTAATGAAGTCCATGACTCTCATTCATTCGATATGGAATTGATTTATAACAAACTTGATAAGGTTGACTTGGTTGCTAGGAGAATGGAAGAGTGGATGGCGGGAAATTCAATGAACAACTCCCAATCCACTCAATCCCAGCATTTGGGATTCCATTCATCGCAAGCTCCTTCTAGATGGTAGTTCATTAATCAACTTGATGCGACTCAACCCTTGAGTCAGCATTATTCGGAACCCCACAGGTTCCAAACTAGGGCCTTTGATCCCAATTTCTTTGACCCTTCCCTTTCTTTCTCTCCATCCTCACCCTATGAAGATGTTTGTGCTGTACAGGAGAACATTAGATCCAACCCCTACTTTAATGCTTATAATCCGAGTTGGAGAAACCACCCTAACTTCTCCTAGAGAAACCTAGGGCAGTAGACCCACTTTCGACCCAGCAACTATGCTTCACAACGATCAATGGGTCAGGGTCATGTTTATAATCAATTGCCCCCGAATTAGGTCAATCAGCCAGCTTGGAATTCCTGTCAACCTATAGGGCAGGCTGATTTGAATCGACAAATGGTAGAGATGCAAGGATCCATGCTCCAGCGCATGCAGTAAATGAAAACCTCGCTGGACAACTTGCAAACCGGGCTCATAGCTAACTCTCATTAACCTGGATCTCTACCATCCCAACCCGTACCCAACCCGCGAAATATCTTGAATCCGGGCAATCAAGCCCATGGGTACGAAAATCAGAGGGGCCCATATGCACATGCTCAGGTTGTTGAGCAGGGTCCTTCCTCTTCTTCTTCCTCTACACATCAACAATTCTTGGCTAATCAAGCCCCTCCAATCTTTCCTAACCCTCCCCAAGATCCAAACTCATAAGCATCCACAAATTTTGTTTCCTTGAGTAGTGGCAAACAAACTCAGGATCCACAACCACACTGTTATGATTTGTAGAATACTGAAGAACCTGAGGAGAGAAAGGAGAATTGTAGAGAAGAAATCAAGGCTCAGGAACCTAATTCCAAAGATCTGACTCATGTTCCTTTTCCTGAAGCCTTGATTATATCAAAGATGATGAAGTCTATTGATAGCAATGAGGAGCTTCTGAATATTTTCAAGAATGTTGAGATCAATATCCCGCTCCTCGATGCTAGCAAGCATATACTGACTTATGTGAGATTTTTAAAGAATTTATGTACACAAAAGCGTAAGTCGAGAGAATCTGTTCCGAGGAAGGTGGTACTCCCTAAGTAGGCTAGTTCTGTTATCCTGCACCACCTTCCTCAGAAAATGAGAGATCTAGGTGCTCCATTGATTTCTTGTATCATCGGAGATTACACTTTTGATAGAGCACTTCTGGATCTTGGTGCATCCATCAACCTAATTCTGACTTCTCTTAACAGAAAGTGAGAGATCTAGGTGCTCCATTGATTTCTTGTATCATCGGAGATTACACTTTTGATAGAGCACTTCTGGATCTTGGTGCATCCATCAACCTAATTCTGACTTCTCTTTACGAGAAGTTTGGATTAGGTGAACTTTGGTAGACTTCAGAAACGTTGTAGTTAGCGGACCGTTCGGTCATAAATCCCCGAAGTGTTATTGAAGATGTCATTGTTAAGGTTAATGATTTCTATTTTCCTCAAGATTTCCTTGTCCTTGACATGGATGTACTCGAAAATTTGAGGAACGCACCCATCATTCTGGGGCATCGGTTCCTTGCTACCGCTAAGGCCAACATTAACTATGAAAGCGATAGCATGGAAATCGCCTTTGGGGATCAACGAATGAAATTTGATATTTTTAAGGTGCTTAATAAATTTGAGGATTATGGATTTATCGAGGAACTTGAGGATCATAATGTGAACAATGAAACTTGTATGATGGTTTCTGCAATTGAAAGTTCCTCCATTAATGATGAATTGGACCAGCAACCCTCTTTGGCTGACTCGCCATCTTCTGATGAGGTTATTGATTTTGTTCACTCCCAACCTCTTTCTCTTGATGAGTCATCAGCATCTTCCTTACCTTCAATCATCAAACCACTCCAGCTTGAACTAAATCCATTGCTTGAGAATTTGAAATATCAATTTTTAGGACTACAAAAGATGCCCCCTGTGATTATCAGTGCTAAATTAACAAACGAGCAAGAGATTAAATTGATTAAGGTCCTGAAGGAACACAAGGAGGAAACTGGTTGGACCATTCACGACCTTAAGGGGATCGTGCCATCTTACTGCAATCATAGAATATTTTTGGAAGATGGATCCCACCCTTCTCACCAGATGCAGTGGAGGTTAAATCCAAATATGCGATAAGTGGTCAAAAAAGAGATTATTAAGTGGCTCGATGCGGGAATCATTTATTCGATCTCTGATAGTCCTTGGGTAAGTGCCGTGCAGATTGTTCCCAAGAAAGCCAGGATTACCGTTGTGACTAATGAGAGAGGAGAATCCATCACAACTTGTTCAGCTTCCTCTTGGAGGGTTTGTATCGATTACAGGAAGCTGAACACATCCACGAAAAAGGATCATTTCCCTCTGCCTTTCATTGATCAAATCTTGGAAAGATTTGCCGAGAAGAAGTACTTCTGTTTTCTTGATGGCTACACAGGATACAACCAAGTTCCTATCCATCCCGAGGATCAGGAAAAAACTACGTTCACCTATCCCTATGCAACCTTTACTTTCCGTAGGATGCCATTCGATTTATGCAATGCATAAGCAACTTTTCAAAGGTGTATGTTAGCCATATTCTCTAACATGGTGGGAGAGTTTATGGAAGTCTTCTTGGATGATTTCTATTTTTGGAGAATCGTTTGACTCTTGTTTAGTTAATCTAGAAATGATTCTTAAATGATGCATCAAAACACGATTGGTCCTTAGCTGGGAAAAGAGTCATTTCATGACACAAGAAGGCATCATCTTGGGTTATGTAATCGCTAAACGGGGAATTGAAGTGGATAAAGCTAAGGTTGATGCTATCGCTAAACTTCCTCGTCCCACATCTGTTAAACAAATTCGATCATTTCTTGGTCATGTGAGATTTTATAGAAGATTCATCAAGGATTTCTCGAAAGTTGTTCGTCCTTTGAGCAATCTTCTTGCCAAAGAAACATCATTTGTTTTCGACGAATCATGTCGTAAGGCATTTGATTTTCTTAAAATGGCAGTTACTTGTGCTTCGGTGCTGCAGCCACCATTTTGGACAACCCCTTTTGAGATCATGACCAACCCTTCTGATTACGCGGTTAGGGCTATTTTGGGTTAGAAAGTTGATAGGAAGTCCTCGGTCCTGCTACGCTAGTAAAACTTTGGATGAGGCCTAGAGGAATTGCACTGTTAATGAGAATGAATTACTAGCTGTAGTATTTGCTTTGAAAAATTCAGGGCTTATCTCTTAGGGTCTCATGTCATTATTCATACCGACCACTCGGCCTTGAGACATCTCTTGGATGAAAAGGATGCCAAACCCCAGCTTATTCATTGGATTCTTCTGCGTCAAGAATTTGATCTTGAAATCAATGATAAATCTGGGGTACAAAATATGGTGGTGGATCATTTGTTGAGACTTCTAAGTGATTCTTCTCGTCCGGAGGTCTCGATTGCTGATACTTTTCCAGACAAAACCATCCTTACAATTTCAAGTGTCCAAACCGCGTGGTTTGCTGACATTGTAAATTATTTGGTCATTACTCAAATCCCCCAAGATTGGACGAAGCAACAACGGGATAGACACAAATCTGAGGCCAAATACTAATTCTGGGAGGACCCCGAACTGTACTGCATTGGCTCTGATCAGATCATTCACCGATGTGTTTTGAAGAACGAATTCAATAGTATACTCGAGTTCTGCCATGCATCTACGTGTGGTGGACACTTCTACAAGAAAAGGATGGCTGCAAAAATTTTGCAATCTAGCTTCTATTGGCTGTCTTTATTCAAGGATGCCTAGGATTTCTCAAGGTAGTTTTCCCGATGTCAGGCACTCAGGAGAATAAATAAGAGAGATATGATGCCCCTAATCCCAATTCTTCCTTTCGAAATCTTCGATGTTTGGGGCATCGATTTCATGGGACCCTTTCTTCCTTCATTTGGACATCAGTACATTCTTGTCAGTGTTGATTACATGTCCAAATGGATTAAGGTGATTTTCATCCGAACTAATGACCACAAGGTGGTCATCGATTTTGTTAGGAAAAACATCTTCAGCAAGTTCAAGATTCTGAGGGCCATCATCACTGATGGTGGCACTCATTTCACTAATGCCCAGTTCAGTAATTTGCTGGCTAAATACGGGGTTAATCACCGAATCTCCACACCTTACCATCCCCAGACGAATGGACATGCCGAGATCTCCAATCGGGAGATCAAGAATATTCTGCAGAAAATGATTACACCTGATCGTAAAGACTGGACTCAAAAGCTTGAGGATGCTCTTTGGGCCTACCATACGGTGTATAAAATGCCCATCAGCATGTCTCTGTTTCATCTGGTGTATGGAAAGGCATGCCATTTACCGGTAGGGATTGAACATAGGGTATTCTGGGCAATCAAGCAGTGCAATTTAGATCTAAGTTTAGCAGGGAAGACTAGGAAACTCTAACTATCTGAGTTGGAGGAGCTTAGAAATGGTGCATATGAGAATGCCAAGAGCTACAAGGTTCAGACCAAAGCTCTACATGATTAATTGATTTCTCACAAGAGCTTTGAGCTGAATTTGAAGGTCTGGTTATTCTATTCTTGACTTAAGCTCTTTCCCGACAAACTTCAGTCAAAATGGAATGACCCATTCATTATCGACAAGATTTTTCCAAATGGGGTTGTTCAAATCTCTGATGCAAAGACGGGTAATTCACTTAAAGTCAACGGTCAGCGTCTGAAACTTGTTATTAACCATACTCCTTCAGAACCCATCTAAGACACGGTTGCTCTAGCCATATTGTGACTTCTTTAGCTGGACTTCACCTCAACAGTTGTACATATGACACAAAGCTAACCCGAGCTTCATATTCAGGTGATATCTTTCGAACTCTACCCTTTCTTTCATGTCACTTCTTCTCATTGTGGACAATACATTAGCTAGGCATGGGGGGATGGATTCATTTTTGAATCATTTTGTCAACTCTGTGAAATTCTTGTAAATTTTATTTCTCTTCTTATATATACATTAAAAAAAAATTTTGAATTAGGAAGGAATACTTGGACATTAGGACTTCTCAATATTAGGAAATATTACATTAGGATCTGAATACAAAGACCCTTCAAGTCTTTGGGATTAATTAGCCCGTGTATCCACTAAAATGTGGATTTGTTTTTCGAGTCCTCGCCATCTTAACTCTATTGTAATTTGATTAAATAAGTTTGGGTGATAAGTACACAACTTATCAACCCAACCTCTGATTTGTGGGAACTTTAAGTCTAAAGCATTTACACACTATCTTTTCATTGACTTGTTTTAATGAAAATTGGGTAGCTAATGAACCTTCTAGGGTGATATGGTTGACAAGTTATCGTGGGTAATAGCCCATAGGTTGGTTGTCCAGAGCCGAGTCAATGGACCATTCTCTTCTTGCTGCCCTTAGGTAAATCTTAGACCAGGGAAGCCACCTACTTTAAAAAAAAAAAGAGAAAGTCAACAAGAAAAAAAAAGAAAGAAAAGGAGAAAAGAAAAATAAAATAAAATAAATAAACCACACTTTGCCGCACGAGCATGGTTGGCAAGTTGTTGATGGTAACAGCTCATCGACCGGTTGTCTAGAACCCAGATCATGAAATGCACTAAAAATTTCCAAAACACTTAGGACGAAGCGGAGTAGAATAAACCAAGGAGATATACATTGGATTCACCCTTGTGTTGGCCCCAGAAAAAAAAAAGTTTGGAGAAAGCTAACGGTCGTAAAGAAACACCTTTAGGCAGAACTCACTTTTTAAGGTCACCTAGAGGTGTAGAAACCCCTTGTATTTGGCAATCAACGAGTCTATCACATTCATAATAAGATGCTTAGAACTTAGGGTTCTCATCAAATCTTGGGTGGGTTGAATGGCTGTAGAAAGCCACTCTTTAACCCTAAACTCAAAAATCCAAAAAAAAAACTAGAAAAGAAGAAAAAAAAAAAAGAGAATTTTCATTGAATAAGTCGAGGGCATGAGGCTGTCTGCATTTTGGTAGATTCCTAGGTGCTGTTGTGTCATTGAAAGTTCAAATCCTAAGTAAAAAAAATTCTTAATGTTGGAAATAACCTATACCTAAGTAATCCAACCTAGTTCTTTTATAAGTAGCATGCAGTTTTGGCTAGGGACTTGCAAAAGATGGGCATGGGGTTGTGATGTGCATACATTTGATTAACCTAAAATGTCTATTATTGCATGTTCTTAGTGTCACATTAGCATCATACATTGTAAATAGTGCATAACATGCGTAATCATGCATTTAAATTAAGTTGTATAAATTATACAGTAATTGTCTCCTTTTTATGGTCAGGGGCAGGGCGACTTCTTATCAGATCTTGGATCGAAGATCCAACCGTACGGATCTAATCAGGGTGACGATTGGAGTTCAACGACTCTAAGATCGACCTAATTGGATATCCGTAGCATCAGATAGAGACGGAGGAACCCTAGAAGATCAAGGGCCAAGATGGTGTTAATATGCACTTTAGACAACAAATCCAACCACACGAATGGGTTTGAATTGACGATCGCAGCATAACGGTGCAAAAATCAATTCAATCCGATACCCGTGGCACCATCTACAACACTAAGAATATGGACGGCCTAGATGCCACCACGTGACGCCATCATAGCCGGCCAACACCGATCGTTGCCCTCCTTCACCCGCTCATTTGATCTCAACTGTTGGATGAAGATCCAACGGTAGAGCATGCTTGCATAACTGCGACCATCCACCGACTTAGCACAGTGGTTGCGTGCTCATGGGTGAGGCAGAGGTCGCAGGATCAAGCCATGGGTGCCTCAAATTAGAGCTGGCACGCGAGCGCGAGAGACTGCGCGATCTTTGGCGGATGGTCCAGATCATCCAATTGGCCGCATGCACTATCAGATGCCCCCGCTTCATGCCTGAGCGCACAAGTAGGCATGTGTAGTTGAGGCATGGTGAGGAGAAATCTAAGCTGTTCGATCTAACGATCGGACGACTAAGATTTGAAGAATGTGGGTGGCTAAGTGAGGCGCGGAAGGCGAGCAAGTGTGCGAGCGCCGCCCACGAAGGCCACATTTAGGCCTGTAGTGATGGATTTATCAGTCACTAAAGGTCCTGAATTAATGTTTTTCAATATGTAATGGCCAAAATGCCCCCACTCCTTGCAACTATAAATGGAGACCCCCTCCATACAAATTTCTAATCCCTTCATTCTCTTCTCTCCCTCTCCAAAGCTCAAGAGAAGTTTATCCCACACCCGGGATGCTCCTCAGGAGATAAAATCAATTTTTTACCCCCATTCCGGAAGCAAATCCTACGACGACGACGTGCTGCCTCATTCCCATTCTTCCAGCCTCGACCTCCTTCTTCCAGCTCCGTTCCTCGTCTTCCAGGCGTCATCTCGTCCGAGTCATCATCCAAGCGATCGTCGAGGAGGAGAGCTTCTCTCTCCCATCCCTTTTTCCTAATTTCTAGAGTGGAATTTTCCTGCTTCTAGTTGTAATAGTTTTCCTGCTTTCTAGTGTAATTTCTCGCTTACTTAGTTGTATAAACATTTTGAAATATCAACTGGATGTTTTCTCTCTCTCTCTCTTTCTCTTATTGTCTATAGTACTTCATTTCATTGTAATTACTCCACTTCTTTTAACAAAAGCACAAAGAGAATATAATTGCGAATTTTGATCGACGTTGCCTCCTTGAGTTTGACCCGGGAATTCTATTCTGGTATGAATTTTATTTGTTGAACCCGACTACTTCCCTATTCAAACTACAATGATAGGTTTTCAAAATCAAATTCGATAGCATAGTTCTCTGGCATTTCAATAACTGCAAATAGTGCATAACATTCATAATCATGCATTTAGATCAAGTTGTATAAATTATGTAGTAACTATCTCTTTTCTATGGTCAGGAATAGGGCGTCTTTTTATCGGGGCCTCAGATCGATGATCCAACCATACGGATCTGATCAGGACGACGTTTGGAGTTCAACGACTCCAAGATTGCCCTAATCGGACATCCATAGCATCAAATAGAGACCAAGGAACCTTAAAGAGCAAGGGCCAAGATGGTGTTAATCCGCACCTCAGATGGCAAATTCGACAGCAGTGATGGGTTCGGATCAATGATCGTAGCCGAATGGCATGAGAATCAGTCCAATCCGACACCCGTGGCACCATCTACAACACTTAGAAGATGGATGGCCTAGATGACGCCACGTGGTGCCATCATAGCTGCCCAACGTCGGCCGTAGCTCCTCTTCTTCGCGCGCTCAAAAAATCTCAGCAGTTGGATGCCCATCCAATGGTCGAGATCATGCCATGCCACCACTCTTCCAATGCTCTCCTCTTCTGAAGGCGCATGCAACATTTGATCACAACTGTTGGATGAAGATCCAACGGCCGAGATCGGACATGCGCTAAACACTCCACGCGACACAAATGTATGCTCAGCGCAGCAGTCGAGTGCACTATGCGAGCGTGCGATGTGCATTCGAGCCCACATTCGCTGCGATTGGCTGCACGATTAAAATCGCTCGATGAAGATCCAACGGCGGAAATTGAGCAATAGAGCCCACGCGCAATAAGACAAGCGGTGCTTATGCATGGTCACATGTGGGCACGAGGTGCGAGTATACGCTGTTTAAGCCGTTCAATCTCTTGATCGGATGGCTAAGAGAGTGCGAAGAAGAAGAGCTATGGCCGGTGTTGGGCGGTTATGATGCCACCACGTGGCACCATTTAGTTCGTCCATCTTCTAAGTGTTATAGATGGTGCCACAGGTGTCGGATTGGATCGATTTTCACGTCATTAGGCTGCGATCATCGATCCAAACTAATCCATGCAGTTGGATTTGTCGTCAGAGGTGCTGATTAACACCATCTTGGCCCTTTCTCTTTAAGGTTCCTCGATCTCTATCTAGTGCTATGGATGTCCGATTAGGGTGATCTTACAGTCGTTGAACTCCAATCATCGCCCTGATCAGATCTGTATGGTTGGATCTCAAATCTGAGGCCCTGATAAAAAGTCACCCTGTCCCTGACCATAAAAAGGAGACAATTACTATACAGTTTATACAACTTGATCTAAATGCATGATTATGCATGTTATGCACTATTTGCAATGTATGATGCTAGTGTGACTCTAAGAACATGCATTAATAGACATTTTAGGTTAATAAGATGTATGCACATCATTGGATGATGATCCAATGACCTACATTTTTCCTTCAGAGGTTGGAGCACAATAGTAAGTCGTTGGGATGGTGCCACCTGGCACCATTTCAACCGTTTATCTTCCTACCTTTGTAGTTGGTGCTGCAAGGCTCCAATCGAGTTGATCTTTGTGCTATTGGACTGCAGATGTTGATCTGGATCCATCTGTGCAGTCGGATTTGGCATCTAAGGTTTCAACCTCTACTATCTTGCTTCTTGGTCTTTGATCTTCTATGGGCTGAATGTAGTGCTACGAAAGTATGATCAAGATGATTCCAGATGTGATGGACTCCCATCGTCGTCCTAATCAGATCTGTATGGTTCAATCTGTCATCTGCAACCCCTAATCATCAATAATTAATATTGTCTCTCATTGAGAGAATAAACCAGCATTATTATCTATAAAGCTAGCAAATCATCTATGATGCAAATTATCATGTTTATGCTTGCATTGTTCCTAAGCTATGCTAAAATCTAACTTAATTGAAGTAGATTAGGCCCTATGATTGCTATGCAATCAAGCACCTCATCGCCGGCCTCAATACTCTCTACACAGCAAGGTTGAAGAACCACTTCACAACTGCACTCTGCTCATCTTCTCCCTAAGGAAGAACCCATCGCTGACCATGAATGCCTTCACGCAGCCATCAACTTTGGCCTCGATCCTTCATTCTGTTAACGCCATCAGCCTCGCCTTGACACCACACGACCGACCATGCCCTTAGCCGCACCTCCCAAGACCCACAGGTGCGCATGCAACAACCCATCGCCAACGATCACCTCCTTGTCGTTCAACCGTCTCCGGCCGACTCCTACCTTATGACCACCGCCATCTCGGAGCCCTCACTCTGACCATCCTCCACGAAGCTCTGTACTATTAGTCATGTCTCCATCTATTTGCATGAGCAAGGGGAAGAGATTCCCCTATTTTGCCATAAGAGTAGCTCAATTAGTTTTTACAGGAAATGCCATTGCCAATATTCATTTTTGTAATAAATTATTTGTGGTGAATTTGCTTGCATGCCCTTCTCTTTCTCTCTATTTCTCATTAACGCTCATTCATGTCACTCTTTCTCTCATTTGATGCTGCAACGCATTGACAAATTTATTTTTCATCATATTTGCCTTGTACAAAGTACTCAAATGATGCACTGAAAATATTTGTGGGTTTATTGGTCTATTCCTCCCCATGGATACGACATCCTAACTTCGTAGTTAGTTTTGAATGATAAATATTTTTGTCCAGGATTTTTCCTCCATGCGATTTACTTCGAAAACATATTATTTTTCTAATATCATCTAATTAAAGTGAAAAAGTCTCGAAATCACCACAGATCAATAGCCCTTGTCACTAAGGACAAACCCCCAAAAAACCAGCCTCGATGCTGCAAGGGCGAGAAGATTGAAATGTAATAAACTCAACAATGAAGGAGAATCCCTTGGAAAATAAGATCCATGTCTCCTCTTCATGCCCTCTCTACGTGTGTGGACATCGCTCATGGTTGACGTCATGGCTCAACTGCACCCGCCATCTCTGCTTGTTAGATTCCTCGCAAAGAAAAAATAGGAACTGGTAAGACTAATGTACACCTCAAAATGAAATGAAAATATAATCATGTAAACCTATTGCATCTATTGCCTCCCCGGCAATGGCACCATTTGGTCAGGAGATTTTCGTTTAAATCAAATGATATGTCAGAAAAAAAATCCTCACAGTATAAAACTCATGGTGGAATAATTCTGAACAAAAATATTTATCAGTGAAAACTAACCATGAAAAGTTAGGATGTCGTATCCATTGGGAGGTACAAATGCAATAAGAGAATAACTATGGATCAATAAATCATGCTCGCATAAAATTATGGGAAAATTATTACAAGGATTAATTCCTGAAATTATATTAGGCACATATGGAAAAGATCATCACAAAGAGTATGAGTGCAAGAGGTAAATAGTGTGGACATGTGAGGGCATGCATGAAAAGTTAACCTGATAAAATAATAAAAATAATAAATCCAAGAGTTGTCAATGGCATCAAATGCAATTTTTAAAAGACCCCAAAATGGAGGATCTGTTCCACATGGCCATACATGCACATGAGGCCATGCTAGTCGATAGGAAGCTTGGTGGAGTTTGGCCGAAGCAAGGGGGTTTCGATGGTGGTTACAACTTGGACGATGCTAGGTGGTGGTGGTCGACTGAAAAGGAGTAGCTGGCCGGTAGTTGAGCTCTCACCTTGCACTTGTACGTCATGGTTGGCATGGATGAAGGCATGGACAGGCACATGACATTGTGGTGAGGTCAATGGCACCGATGAAGCAGAGAATTGTGGCAGGTGCTGGCGACTGCGTGGTGGTGACTTGCTGGTTGATGGGTTCTTCGGTCATGATAGAGGTTGAAGATAATGGAGAAGAACAAAGATGGTCATCGAATGGAGGCATGGTTGTCGACCCTATTGGAGCTTGATAGGTACACTTTAGTGGACTATAATTAAGCCTAAGGACATGATTATTTGAATGAGAAGTCAATTTTGAGCATGCACTACAATGATAAAGTATTTAAGCTCGTATGTTGACATTCATGCAATTTTGTGGAAATATGCTGCATGCATATATTCGTTGACTAATCATATATTGCAAATATTTATTCTTGTTTTGGGAATTTTTGAATACCATATTCACATGAGAAAAAAAGTTAAGAAAGTGGATGAGTGGGAATCAATTATAAGCAAAGAAATCACGTGATCATGTATGATTTTAAGAGATTCCTCTTATTTCTTTCCTTATTCTTCCCCTTAATCACCCTCCCCGATATTTTCTCTCATATTCTCTCTTTCCTCTTTCTTTATATAGAAGCACATGAAGAATGGCGAGGGTTCATCTTCTTCCTCCCTCACGAGGGAGAACCTTCTCTCCTACAAGACTACAGAACCCCTAAAATTGCACTAGGTGGTGAATAGTAAATTTAAAAAATATTGCAAGATAAAAATACAATTGCAAAAAGAGGTGTAAGATTTTTAGGTGGACACCAAAATTGGGAGGAAACCACCACCTAAGCCAATCCCTTGACTTAGGATTTATGATCGCAAAATGATCAATCCACTAACAACACTACTTAAACGAGGGTAGTGTACCTCAGTTACAAATCTCACCTCCGATCCCCAAACGGAGGTCTCTCCCTTTATAATGAAGAGACGGGGACCCGACATGCAGGATAGCCAAACTACAATGATAGAATAAGAATGAAACAACACCTACAAAACACCCCAAAATATTAATGACTTCCTTATCTATTAAGCATGAAAGAACTCCCTGAGGATCAGTAGAATGAAGTGCATCGGGGGTATTGATTTGCCCTTTGATCAGAGTGCCGATGTAGCACAAGGGCAATAAGAAGCAAGGAGTAGTGAGCAAGTGATTTTCTATGGAAATTGTATCTCAAGAGGTGTATTTTGCATAAGAGGTGTAGTCTATTTATATCCAAGTTTAGAACCTTCAAGAAGGCTCAGGAGAGGTTTCCTAGCCATTAGAGGCAAGTCCCAAGAGATTGAAACGAAATCCAACACAAGTCAAGGTAATTATGATCCTGGCAGCAATATTAAATGTTTGATTTTTTGGTCAGACGTCTTGCACGACGTCTAAGTACAATTTTGGATGCCTGATTCTATTAGTCAGGCTTACTATTTTCATTGGATCGAAACATGGACGTCTGATATGTTGATATAAGAGGTCTCATAAAAATATTGGATGTCTAATTATAAATGGGTTTGTTCCTATTTTGACTAGATCCAAATTGGGTTCTATATTTTAAGGAACAAACGTTAGTGTTGACATCTACCAAGTTTTGTAGATGTCTAGAAAGAGATTAATGACATGCCTTGGTAGTCTAAGAGTGAAACTTTGGTTTTTGATAACTGTGCACAAAATAAATGGCCAACGGTCCATTATTAGATGTCTGGTGATATGTCCAGATGTCTGAAAGTGTATTTGTCCATTATACTAACACACCAGAGAAAAAATGGCCATTTGAGTCTAACGGTTGGTTTAAGAACGTCTTGGCTATGTGTTGGATATCTGGATAAGGCTAAGGGTGTCTGATAGAAGATTGTTTTGACTGATGCCTAAGAGGTCAGAATGTTAAGGCAAGGCTATAGGCAATTAGAAGTCAAAAACAATGATCAGATGCCTTAAAGTTGAAAATCAGACATCTAACAGTTGTGCTAGACATCTAATTTTTGTCTTAGTGTTAGGTTTTTATTTCAAATTTATCCTAAGTGTACAGAGCCTAAGTTAGCTATTTATAAGTTATGCTTGGGGGCCTTTTAAAACATCTTTAGACTCAAATAAAATAAATATTACACCCTTTAAAAGTTTACTAAAAAGCCTATGACCTATGACAAGACTTATACTAATCTAGTTTTCACGCTTTTAATCATCCAACTTGCAAAACTCCATGAAACCTGCAATTATGTTATCATAGAGAAAAATGTGCTATGCTTATGTTTTATCTCTTTTTCTTTATTTTGTAAAATCATCAAAATATTATTTATGTGGGGTTGAACTGACAATCTCTCCCTTTTTGATGATTTTCAAAATATATCTATAGGTTCTTATTTTCTCCCCCTGAAAGTTGTACATAGTAATCTATACAAGTTTTGAAAAGCTTTTTCATAAGTTTGCATGTCATGTCTTAAGTTCCTTTCATGTCATTTCCTATGATCTTTTCATGTCATTTCCTAAGTTCTTCCCTAAGTTCTTCTCCCCCTTTCTGAATATCATCATGAAGGGTTTCAAAAGGGGTTGAATCCTAAACTACAAGTGTTATATATTTACATTAATAAAGTAGAGATCATTAATAAAATTTGCATGTTGAAGTATAATAAAAATGGCAGAACATTAAAGATTTCATGTTTGGCCAGAGCCCCTAAATACAAGTGTGAACTAGCTATTGTTCCCAAAATATAAGTACGGGGTCAAAGCCCCTAAATACAAGCCAACATGGAAAGATAGAAAGAAAGAAAATAAAAGAATTGAACTAGTATTTTTGATCGTGGTAGTGGCGAGCGGATTCTTGACCTAGATATAGATTGCAAACATCGGTATGAAGTTCATTGATGTCACGATGCATACCTCCCATTTAAGTGCACATCTCGCCAGTTCGCCAAAACAAGAGAGAGATGCCTGAGGAGATGGAATCCGTGGTAGGATCCTAATGAGAGCCTCATCATGAGCCACAACTAGCTCATTTTGACCCAATAAAGAAGATAAAAGCTCCAACATAACCTAAAAGAAGGCCTAAACGAAGGAATAAGTGTCTGAGAAGAAAATAAGAATTAAAGATTAAAACTGCAATTTTACCATTGCAGTGCATAAATGGGATTTCTCAGAGGCAATACATAGGTCAAATGGTCTAAATAAGATAAAAAGTGGGTTGAGTCAATCAGAAATGGGTTCATGTGCAATTCAGGAATTAAATGACATTTGGTAACCCTAAAACAGACCCGCTTAAATTAATAAGGTTCCGATCAGAATAAAAATCAAGTAAGCCCTCTAAAAATCATGGAAAAATATCCTCTATGGTTTAGAACACTTAATGTGGTCGTTGGAACCTAGTTTGACCTAGAATAGGGTCCTAGCTCATTAATTAACCAAATTTGGGTTTTTACACAAAATATCCAGTGAAACGAGGTCAAACCTAAAATCCAACTTCACCATTGGATTCCTTAGGTCCAAATTAGGTTTGTACCAAAATTTGGACCTAAAAGGAGGTCATCTTGACCTACTTTGCAATTTAGTACACCCAAATCATAATTTGGTCCCTATCTTTTGAAAATCCTTGCAGAGAGCCCCCTAATTTCCTCTCCACCTTTGCAATCTGGTCCTGCCGCCATTGTTAGGGCAGAGTCGACCACCGGCGAGGTTTAGAGAGGGATTACTCTCCGATTCCTTAGAGATTCCCCCCCAGAAATGGAAGGGAGATTCTCTAAGGAATTCCCTTCCATCTAAAGCCAATCATGATCTCTGGTGTGAACCCAATCTCTCGTGCGAATGCACGAGGGATTTGGGTATCCACCCTCTTTCCTTCTCCGACAAGCCGGCAGAGGTGATTGCGCAGCCCTCCGCGCACTAGAAAGTTCGGCCAACACCTATAAGTGGATCCCCAGACACGGCCACAGATCTTCAGACTTGTTTCGGCGGAGATTCCCCCAAATTTTCCTCTCTTCCATCTCCGGCCAAGAAACCCGCAAGCTCCGGTGACCTCCTCCCCTCCTTCTCGTCACTCTTCTACCAAACCAGTAGCACAGTCAACTTCGCCTCTTTCTCCCGGATCGCGCAGTACCAGGCACGCGTTCTCCTGACCTCATCCTCGTCGTCGCTCTCTCCCTCAGGGTTCTTCTTCTCCGACGATGGCAGCTACGTGCCGTCCACTCCGCTGCCTCCCTCCCTTCCAGAACACTCCAAATACCTTCTCCATCTTTCCCTATCTTTTCCCCCTGCTATTTTATTTAATTGCCCCCGACATTGCCTGACCACCTCCATCTTCCTCGCCTCCGACCGACCTCCAGCGAGCCGCATCCACCATTCCGCCCCTCCACACGGCTCGCCAATCATCTCATAAGCTCCACCTCGCCACAAGGAACAATCTCCGCCCCTCCACTACCACTCCACACCTCCACAGTAGCCCCCCGAACTCACCCACACCTCCGGTCGCTGGATGACCTAGGTACTCACACCTAGGCCATCCCACGCCCTGCATCACCGTTCACCACCTTCGCCGTGCCACGGCGAAGGTGCCCAGCTGGTCTGATTAGGTCAATAGGCCATGCTTGTGTTTGACAGGATTTCAGTCCTGCCGCCATTGACGGTTGAAGCAGCTTTACAGCAGCTTCAGACGTCAGGTCTTCCAGTCTTCAGGCGCAGCAGATTCGCGCAAGCAGTGCGAAGCCCTCGGGTCCAGCAAGGAGCGCTGCGAAGCCCGCAACTTTGGCAATTGTACGAAGAAAGCTCTGTGGGCACGCGCGAGATTGGGGCAGGCCAGATAGTCCCACATCGATGAAACGCAACGCGCAGGTATGCTTTAAATTGAATTTGTGTTATCTGCTATTCGCCTCCGAACACACAGGGGTGAGGTCCCTCACCTGACCCATGCCCGCCTCGTCCGCGGTTTCACCTCGCGGATCTGGCGGGATCCGACCTGACCCTAACTGGAGCACTCCTCGCGCATCACCCACCTGCCGGTGCACCTGGTCCCAGGTGCGAGATCCGACCCGAATACCCGTGACTCTGGGAGAGCGTCCTTGAGCGAATTGCAAAGAGAGAGAGACGTTCGGGTAGAGGGGGAAGGGTTAGGTTTTGCTTCCCTGTGTGCAGGCAGGCCGGGCGGTGAAGTGAGGAGACTTAGCCGCAAGGAGAAGAAGGAAGAAGAAGCAGAAGAAGAGAAGACAAGGAAGAAAGAACGACTGCAGACAAAAAGGAAGAAGGCAGAAGAGAAATAAAGGCAGGAAGAAGAAGACTTCGTACGAAAGAGAAGAGAAGAGAAATAAGTTAAAGGAAGAAAAAGACCTGTGGATCAGAAGAAAAGAAGAAGAGCCAACGAAGAAGAAGAGGAAGGCAGAAGAGAGAAAGAAGACTTACTTTTAAGATGTCGGATAAAGAAATCAGATGTCCAATTCTATTTTCCTTTAGCAATTCTTTTTATAACTCTCTTGCTTTGAATCAATTGTTTTCATTTAAAAGTTGTATTCGTTGGTTTTAAAAGTACTGAGATTACTCCCTGTGTTCGACCTCAGATACTCTAGTTTTTCAAGTAATAAAATTCTCTATATTTGTTTGAACGTTTTGTTGGCTATCTTACAACGTGTTATCTTTTAAAGCCCCACAAAAGCATACAAACATTTTGGCGCCATTGCCGGGGAGCAACGAGCACTTTTAAAGCTTTTGATTACAACTTTGCTGTCCAATATTTGACCTAACTCCTCTCTTTTGTTGTGCTCAAACAGGGAAAGAAAAAAGGAAAGAAGAGCAGCCACACAACAGACACTCCACGGAACAGGTAATTTCCATAAGCCCTCCCTCTTAATTCTCTCAAAATCTGAAAGAAAAAAAAAGAAAAGGAAGAACAATCAACTTAGGGCTACCTGTTTCATATTTAGTAACTCATCAAGTTGCCTGATTTTCATTTCAACACATTTTCATCTGCTCATCCAACTAAGGTAACTAGGGCTAAAAGTTTCTTGATTGAGTCCTAGGTACTAAATTCTGAGGCAACTAAATTGGACCCACTAGAGCCAATTTAAGGATTAAAAAGCTAGGGTTTTTAGAGACACATCTTATCTTAAACCAAGAAATAATTTTTTCCAAAAAGAGGTGTGCCTAAACCATGTTTGAAAAGATCTACACAAGAGGAACCCTAAGCAAATCAGGCTTTTAATCCATTTGAACCCTAAAAGAAAGGACCTAAAAGCTCTCAAAGGAACAAAGGTGAAGTTGATCCCTTGGGTCAACCAGCCTTAAAATTAGGTCACTTTTTCACTCAAAATACGTAAAAGTTCAAGTGGAACATTAAGCACCTTGATCTTAAAATAAGAAAGGTAGACTTAAGAGGTCAAGGTCCCCATTCTGGTCTACCTGGAACCGCAGTGACAAGAGAGGTCGAGTAGGGGAAACCCTGTAACTCGTGGGGATGCTCTACCATGTAGGGGTCTTTGTGGGACTCTCCCTCTCTGGCTGCCCAGATATTTCTCAAGTGGACGACCTTTCTGACTAAGGGGTCCATCCACCCCGAACCTCTATAGTCACCCAACAATTTTTTGGGTGTCTTGATTTGGTCTGGCACCTTCTAAATCTCATCACATCCTTCGATGCATGTTCGGTAGGAGGTCCTTAAGGCCACCCTTAAGACCTCCTTTAGAAATTCACTCTCGTTGAGGCCAAGCCTCGACGCCCTTGTTTGTGCAGCAACCCCACTACATAAATCTTTCATCTGATTCAGACCCTAGTTCTCCTTCTTCTTCCATGATGGCACAACCCATTGAAGAGGAGAATAACCTTGAACACCAAGTTCAACGCCTTAATGATCGCTTTCAAATCTTTGTAAACCCACTGCAGCGACCTATGATGCGAGATTACTATAATCCCACCGCAGTGGCGATCGAACCTCGAGTACGAATCCCGATTAGAGGACCTGATTCTGAACTGAAGCCCAATATGATTCATGCCATACCAAAGTTCCATGAGCTTAACTCTGAGGATCCATTCCAACACATTAAACGACTCAAGCATCTGGCCCAGACCTTCGGGTCATATGTACAAAATCGAGATATCCTACTCATGAAAATGTTTTCGTTCTCCCTCTTGGACAAGGCCGCACACTGGTATCAAACTTAGACCCGTCCGATCAACACATGGGAGGAACTGCAGTCTGAATTTTTGAAAAAATTCTTCCCCGTTGGCCGGACGAATGCCTTGCGCCACCAGATCACTCATTTCACTCAACAACCAGGAGAACTCTTGACGAAGCATGGGATCGATTCTTAGATCTCATGCGAAAGTGTCCCCATCACGGAGTTCCTAAGTGGGAACAAGTCCAGTCTTTTTACCAGGGACTCCGTGATGATATTCGTTTATTAATAAATGCAACATGCAGAGGAAACATCATGGGTCAACATGAGGACACGGAGTGGGAGATTCTCGAAAACATGTGTGAGAACTCCATAAATAATGACTCATGGGCTTATTCGACAGGACGAATGCCTGTGCATCGATGAATCTGAGAGGGACACATGAGATGCAGGACCTGTCCAATTCTGTCGACTTGGAACTGATGGCCAGTCGTTTGGACAAGGTTTCTATCATAGAAAAGAAGGTGGACGAGCTAACTCGGCATTTGCAGCAAGCCACCTCTATGCAAAACTCTTTTGCATGACCTCCTTTGGCAAGGGAAACTGTGCAAAACATCTATCACCAATCTGCCAAGGGGATGGACCCATATCCACCCCCGTCTGCCTCTCGGATCGGAGTGACCTCCGATCCATTCTCCTCGAGTTGGGGGAACTCTGAACCCTCATATTCTAACTTTCCTGAGGTTCCTCAGAACTGCGAGGACCTCAACGCCATCCAGAATGACCCATTCTCCAATACCTACAACCCTGGATGGCGAAATCATCCTAACTTTCAGTGGGTGCGAAATTCTCAAAGACCACCATATCAACCCCATCCGCAAGACCCTCGTCCATATCAGCTGCCTCAGCCTCGGCCCAATCCCACCTACCAATCCGGGCAAAGCCAGGATCAACTGACTCTTATCCTTCAAACACTGGCTGACATTCAAAAGACAAATGCGGCAATGCAAAAACTGCACAAGGACGAGATCACAGAGGTTCGCAACCAACTGGCCCAGATGGAAAATTCCCGCCAACCTGGCATCCTTCCTTCGCAACCTTTGCCCAACCCAAATAACGTGCTAACCCAGAAGCACATTATGAATCCAAATTCGAGCCAAGCACATTTGATTTATCAGGCCCCTACTGCTCCATCGCCAGACTGGATGGAAGCTTCAACATCTTATGCGGGATTTCAGTAGCAGCCACCCCTCCTACCAAACCCAAACAAGAATCAGGCCGGATTAAACTCTGTAACAACACGTAGTGGTAAAACAACCCAAGACCCACATTATCCGAACCACTCCAAGCCTAATAATAGCCAAGACCCTAGGATAGTTATCCAAGATACCACTGTCCCAGATCAAGAACCTGGACATATCATAGAGGAACCAACTAGGATCCCATTTCCTGAGGCCTTGACCAAAGGAAAAAGGATAACTAAACCCGTGGCCCCCGAGGAGGATCTGGTCAAGCTCTTTGAACAGGTCCAGATAAACATCCCATTGATTGATGCAATTCACCACATACCGGCTTACGCAAGATTCTTGAAAGACATTTGCACCCCTAAACGTAAGCCGCGAACCAAGGATGGGAATCCAATCGTACTGTCAGAGCAAGCCAGCTCTGTCATCTTGAGCAAACTCCCACTCAAGGCTAAAGACCCAGGAACTCCCTTGATTTCCTGTAAAATTGGTGAAACCCAATTTGATAGAGCCTTACTAGAACTAGGTGCCTCCATAAATTTAATACCTACATCCCTCCTTGACCACCTTGAAGAATCTGAACTTAAACCCACTGAGGTGACATTACAGTTAGCCGATCGATCCATCAAGTCACCTAGAGGAATACTCGAGGATGTCATTGTTAGGGTAAGAGATTTCTATTTCCCGGTGGACTTCATAGTATTGGACATGGTTACACCTAAGAATCCAGGGGACAAACCAATCATATTAGGGAGACCCATTTTGGCCACTGCTAGGGCCAACATAAACTGCGAAGAGGTCCAAATAGAATTAAAATTTGGGAACCAAAACTTGAAGATTGACATTTTTAAGGCCCAACAGGGGATTAATTATGGGGTTATAGAGGAAATATGTGATATTAGAGCCGTGGTTGATGAATTGCATATGGAGGACAACCTGATTATCCCTGATCAACCACTAGAGAATCAAAACCCGCTAACAGAGGAGTGCGAACATGATCTAGACACAACTATGACTCCTACCATTGCTCCTGATACAAACCCCGAACCACCCGCTGCTGCTGAAAATCCTATCATGGAACTCAAGCCCCTTCTCGAGCATCTGAAGTATGTGTTTTTGGATTCAAATCAGACGTTTCCTGTGATTATCAACTCTCGACTCACACCTGAGCAGGAACTCCGTTTGATTTCTGTTCTCTAGTGATATCATAGAGCCATTGGATGGACTCTCGATGATTTGACTGGTATAAGCCCTTCATACTACACACATCGAATCTACATAGAAGAAGGCGCACGACCTTCAAGAGAAATGCAAAGACGCCTAAACCCTAACCTACAGGAGGTCATGAAAAAGGAGATCATAAAGTGGTTAGACGCAGGGATCATCTACCTGATCTCCGACAGTCGTTGGGTGAGTCCAATACAAGTGGTGCCCAAAAAGGCAGGACTTACCATTATCACGACTGAAGCCGGAGAAGTCGTTCCTACCTGAATAGCTAACTCGTGGAGAGTCTGCATTGATTACAGAAGACTCAATTCCTCCACGAAGAAGGATCATTTCCCATTACCGTTTATTGATCAGATCCTCAAAAAACTAGCGGGAAATAGGTTCCTCTGCTTTCTTGACGGGTACTCTGGTTATAATCAGGTGGCAATCCATCCAGAGGACAAAGAAAAGACCACATTCACCTGCCCCTTCGGGACGTACGCATTTAGAAGGATGCCATTTGGTATCTACAATGCACCTGCAACTTTTTAGCAGTGCATGCTTGCCATATTCTCAGATATGGTAGGAGATTATTTGGAAGTCTTCATGGATGACTTTTCAATTTTTGGAGAATCATTTGACGATTGCCTCCAACACTTGGTCCAAATACTCAGGCGATGCATCGAGGTGAATTTCGTTCTTTCTTGGGAAAAGAGCCATTTCATGGTGCCTGAGGGAATTGTCCTGGGACATTTAATCTCGGAGAAAGGCATCCAAGTGGATCGAGCTAAGGTTAACCTAATTTCCAAGCTCCCTATGCCTAGCTCGATTAAGGACATCCGATCTTTTTTGGGGCATCTCGGTTTCTACCGTCGATTTATCCCTGATTTCTCCAAAATTGCGCACCCCTTGACCAATCTTCTCTCCAAGGATGTGCCTTTCAAAATTTCCACGGAATGCACTCAAGCATTTGAGATCCTACGTGACCGAGTCACCCAAGCCCAATCCTATAGTCCCCTGATTGGTCTCAACACTTTGAGATCATGTGCGATGCATCTGACTTCTCTGTAGGAGTGATTTTTGGGTAGAAATTTGACGGGAAGCCTGTGGTCATTTCCTATGCCAGCAAAACACTGGATGAGGCTCAGCGTAATTATACGGTTACTGAGAAAGAGCTACTGGCCGTAGTATTTGCCCTAGAAAAATTCAGATCGTACCTTCTGGGTTCCTGTGTTATCATATACTCGGATCACACAACTGTGAGGCTTCTCCTAGCAAAGAAGGATGCGAAACCTCGATTAATCCGATGGATCTTGTTGTTGGAAGAAGTTGACCTCGAGATTCGCGACAAGGTGGGAAAGAAGAATGTGGCAGCTGATCACTTGTCCCACCTTCCTTCTGAAATAATTGACCCTTTCAGACTTATCACAGAACATTTTCCTGATGAGCACCTCCTGACTATCAGTACAAGTCATCCATGGTTCCCTGATATAGTTACTTACCTGGCATCACAACAGATTCTGCCTGATTGGCCGAAGGCCAAAAAGGACAAATTACATTCCTATGCCAAGTATTACCTATGGGAAGACCCGTATCTATTCCTCATTGGTGCTGATCAGATAATTCGACGATGCATCGCGGAAGTGGAAATCAAAGTCATACTCTCATTTTGCCATGACCAGGCATGCGGTGGACATTTTTCAGGACATAAAATCGCATCAGAAGTCCTCCAGTGTGGCTTTTACTGGCCCATAATTTTCAAAGATGCATACAATCACTGTAAAGTATGTTCCCGTTGCCAGACTCTGGGCAACATGAGCCATTGAGACATGATGCCTCTACAGCTGATCTTGGTATGCGAAATTTTTGATATTTGGGGGATTGATTTCATGGGACCCTTCACAATCTCGGATGGCTTCGAATACATCTTACTCGCAGTTGACTATTTTTCCAAGTGGATAGAAGCCATTCCGACCCGAACCAACAATCATAAAGTTGCTATAAAATTCCTTCATCAAAACATTTTCTCAAGGTTCAGGATCCCACGTGCTATAATTTCCGACGGAGGGACCCATTTCACTAACGCTCAGTTCAGGTCACTGATGACCAAATATGGGGTATCACACCGAATCTCTACTCTGTACCACCCCCAAGCTAATGGTCTAGCTGAGCTATCTAACCGAGAGATCAAGAAGATCCTTCAGGTTACTATTCGACTTGATAGAAAAGATTGGTCTTCTCGGCTTCCAGAAGTATTGTGGGCCTATAGGACCACCCATAAGACCCAATTAGGAATGTCTCCCTTCAGACTAGTGTACGGGAAGGCATGTCATCTCCCCGTCGAGTTGGAGCATAAAGCCTATTGGGTAGTACGGACTTGTAATCTAGATCTTTCTAAGGCTGGAACCCACAGAAGACTTCAAATGAGAGAGATCGATGAATTACGCCACGACACGTATGAAAACTCATAAATTTATAAAGAACGGGTTAAAGCTTTTCACGACAAACACATTTCTAGAAAGGTCTTTCATCCTGGTCAAAAGGTTTTACTCTTTGTTGCCTGACTCAAATTATTCCCAGGAAAGCTAAGATCTAAGTGGGTCGGACCCTACCTAGTCTGACAAATCTTCGGAAATGGAACCATTGAAATCAGCCCACTCAGCCACGATTCTGACCCTTTGTCGTGACAGGTCAGAGACTCAAGCCGTTCATTGACATGACCGATATAGATTTGGCTGAGTCATCCTTTAACCTCCATTCCTCTTGAGCTCATTACGCCCAGTCGATGGCGCAAAACTCAACGCTTAACGGGAGGCAACCCGTCATTCTTTGAAAAACCCGAAAACTTTTCTGACATGTCTATGTGGAATTCATATTGCACTTTAGGGTTCATCCATTAGAACAACCGACTTCACCTCAGGTATCCCTACCTGAGATTAGAAATCATTCGCAACAAGTCACTTCGACCCATTCACTCACCACACACCTGTCCTAATGCATGAACTAAGCTGAAATCGAACCAACCTAATTTACAATGGGGACATTGCAAATCTTAGGCATGGGGGGGTATGAAAGTGCAAAACATCAGAAAAATTCATATCAAGAAAGGGTTTCAATAAAATAAAATAAAAAAAAAGAAGACTTGAAGGAGGGGAGGAACAATTCAGGGTCATACAAATGAGAAGAGAAGAAAAAAAAGAGTAAAATGACAAAAAGGAGCCCAAAATGAAAATGAAAAGAAATAGTCATTAGTAAAAGATTAAGGGGTTAATTGAAGTTCTAGACTAAATTAAGAAAAGAAATAGAAGAAAAGTGCTAAGGTAACATAATAAGAGATTAGCAGGAACGCTGGTCTGAGGCCTCTTGGGCTAGAATCTTTAGCTTAAAAACTCACGTATCCACTAAAATCTGGATAATCCTCAAGAGGTTGGGGAAAATGCAAAGCTTAAGTATTAGGTCTAAAGCTTAGGAAGTATTCGACCTCGTTAACTGATCTTCAGTTTACAGGATTCGGTAACCAAAGCACCCCAAATTAACACATAGTCTGGTTCAGTGCGCATAAACATCCAAATCACGAAAAAAGCGTTTAATGTTCTGAAAAAGTCACCTAGATTAGGAGCGGCCAATCAACACAAATTGATTTGGACAAGTTCCCGGCGTGGAGAGGCGGGAAATTCCCCTCGAAGATGCATAACAGCATATCGTCTCCTCGGTGCTTGTCTCTTAGGATATTTAAATATCCTACTGGGGGCATGTAAGCACTCTACTGGTTCAGATACCATGGGCGAAATTATCACGAAATGTCGATCGCCAGGGTTTGAATTCAGCCACGGAACACCATGGGCGGGATTATCTTGAGATCTTGAAAGCCAGGACTCTGGGGGTTGCCATGGGAGGGATTATCTCGAAATCTCGAAAGCCAGGGACCCTTGAGGATTGACGATGGGGCGAGGAATCCGATACAGAACGTGTTGAGAAGCTAATCCGAAGCTAGAAATAAAAAGAAAAGAGAGAGAAAAGCTCTCCAAACAAATAAATCTTCTATCTCTCTCTTACAAAAAATGCACTGCAAACTGAACTTAGGCTAAAAATGTCTCAAGCACGGGTGCTTTAACCGCGGAGTCGAACAAACCCTAGGTTAGTTTTTGTGGGCCATAGAAACCTTTGCGGAGGACTGAGGCTAATGCGGGTCAAGTCTAGATTTTGGTTGGTACTTGAGTACCTCTAGGCCTATTATCGGCATTCCGACCTAATCACAAAAGAAAAGGAGAAGCACTTATCATGATTGTTGGCAGACACTCTGGGTCTAGAACGGAAGTTAAAACCTCAAAATTTTGCTAAGGGACTAGCAAAAGCTAGGCATGAGGGTATGATGAGAGCCTCATCATGAGCCATAACTAGCTCATTTTGACCCAAAAAAGAAGATAAAAGCTCCTACATAACCTAGAAGAAGGCCTAAATGAAGGAATAAGTGCTCTGAGAAGAAAACATGAATTAAAGGTTAAAACTGAAATTTTACCATTGCAGTGCATAAACGGGATTTCTCAGAGGCAAAACATAGGTCAAATGGTCTAAATAAGATAAAAAGTGGGTTGAGTCAATCAGAAATAGGTTCATGTGCAATTCAGGAATTAAATGACATTTGGTAACCCTAAAACAGACCCACGTAAATTAACACGGATCCGGTCAGAATAAAAATCAAGTAAACCCTCTAAAAATCAAGGAAAAATATCCTCTAAGGTTTAGAACACTTAATGTGGCTGTTGGAACCTTGTTTGACCTCGAATAGGGTCCTAGCCCATTAATTGACCTAATTTAGGTTTTTACGCAAAATGTCCTGTCAAACGAGGTCAAACCTAAAACCTAACTTCACCATTGGATTCCTTAGGTCCAAATTAGGTTTGTACCAAAATTTGGACCTAAGGGGAGGTCATCTTGACCTACTTTGCAATTTAGTACACCCAAATCTTAATTTGGTCCCTATCTTTTGAAAATCCTTGCAGAGAGCCCCCTAATTTCCTCGCCACCTTTGTAATTAGGTCCTGCCGCCAATGTTAGGGCAGAGTTGACCTCTGGCGAGGTTTAGAGAGGGATTACTCTCCGATTCCTCAAAGATTCCCCCCTAGAAATGGAAGGGAGATTCTCTGAGGAATTCCCTTCCATCTAAAGCCAATCACGATCTCTGGTGTGAACCCAATCTCTCGTCCGAACGCACGAGGGATTTGGGTATCCACCCTCTTTCCTTCTCCGACGAGCCAGTAGAGGTGATTGCGCAGCCCTCCGCGCACTAGAAAGTTCGGCCAACACCTATAACAGGATCCCCAGACCCGGCCATAGATCTTCAGACTTGTTTTGGCGGAGATTCCCCCAAATTTTCCTCTCTTCCATCTCCAGCCAAGAAACCCGCAAGCTCCGGTGACCTCCTCCCCTCCTTCTCGTCGCTCTGCTGCCATACAAGCAGCAGAGTCAACTCTGCCTCTTTCTTCCACGTCGCGCAGTACCAGGCATGCGTTCTCCTGACCTCGTCCTCGTCGCCACTCACTCCCTCAGTGTTCTTCTCCGATGACGGCAGTGACGCGCCATCCACTCCACTGCCTCCCTCCCTTCCAGAACACTCCAGATACCTTCTCCATCTTTCCCTCTCTCTTTTCCCCCTGTTATTTTATTTAATTGCCCCCCGACATTGCCTGACCACCTCCATCTTCCTCGCCTCTGACCGACCTCCGGCGAGCCGCATCCACCATTCTGCCCCTCCACACGGCTCGCCAATCATCTCATAAGCTCCGCCTCACCACAAGGAACAATCTCCGCCCTCCACTGCCACTCCACACCTCCACAGTATCCCCCCGAACTCACCCACACCTCCGGTCGTAGGACGACGTAGGTACACACACCTAGGCCGTCCTATGACCTGTAGCACCGTTCATCACCTTTGCCATGCCACGGCGAAGGTGCCCAGTTGGTCTGATTAGGGCAATAGGCCGTTCTTGTGTTTGATAAGATTTCAGCCCTGCTGCCAATGACGGTTGAAGTAGCTTTGCAGCAACTTCAGGCGTCAGGTCTTCCAGGCTTCAGGCGCAGCAGATTCGCGCAAGCATTGCGAAGCACTCGGGTCCAGCAAGAAGCGCTGCAAAGCCCGTAGCTTTGGCAATTGCACGAAGAAAGCTCTATGGGTGCGTGTGAGATTGGGGTAGGCCAGATAGTCCCACATTGGCGAAACGCAACACGCAGGTATGCTTTAAATTGAATTTGTGTTATCTGCTATTCGCCTTCGAACGCACAAGGGTGAGGTCCCTCACCTGACCCACACCTGCCTCATCCGTGGTTTCACCTCGCGGATCTGGCAGGATCCGACCCAACCCTAACTTGAGCACTCCTCATGCATCGCCCACCTGCCGGTGTGCCTGGTCCCGGGTGCGAGATCCGACCCAAATACCCGTGGCTCTTGGAGAGCGTCCTTGAGCGAATTGCAGAGAGAGAGAGACGTTCAGGTAGAGGGGGAAGGGTTAGGTCTTGCTTCCCTGTGTGTAGGCAGGTCGTGCGGTGAAGAGAGGAGACTTAGCTGCAAGGAGAAGAAGGAAGAGAAGCAGAAGAAGAGAAGACATGGAAGAAAGAAGGACTGCAGACAAAAAGGAAGAAGAAGACAGAAGAGAAAGAAAGGCAGGAAGAAGAAGCCTTCGCAGGAAAGAGAAGAGAAGAGAAAGAAGTTCAAGGAAGAAAAAGAAGAAGAGCCAACAAAGAAGAAGAAGAAGGCAGAAGAGAGAAAGAAGACTTACTTTTAAGACGTCTGATAAAGAAATCAGACGTCCAATTCTATTTTCTTTTAGCAATTGTTTCTATAACTCTCTCCCTTTGAATCAATTGTTTTCATTTAAAAGTTGTATTCGTTGGTTTTAAAAGTACTGAGATTGCTCCCTGTGTTCGACCTTGGATACTCTAGTTTTTCGAGTAATAAAATTCTCTATATTTGTTTGAACGTTTTGTCGGTTATATTACAACGTGTTATCTTTTAAAACCTCACAAAAGCGTACAAACAGATCCCATGTCTCATCAAAGCTCGATCAAGGAACTTTTATTTGAAGAGGACACACTTCATGGAGATCCGGAAAGGGTGGAAGGGGTTCTTCTTCAGCGGGCTCTTCAACTGGCTGAAGATGCTCTCTAAGAATGTGCATCTTGGCGGCTGTGGCCCAATTGTAGGGCTCAATCATTTTATCTACCGACTGGTCATCGATGGAAATCTGATGACTTGCAAAGATCTTGGATAAAATGGACCCAAATGGTAGAGACACCCCGTGGTCATCATTCACAACACTAATAATGAGGCAGTAGTAGTTGAAGGGAATGTGATGTATAGCAGCAAAAAGGAGTGTCTTGTGTTGGCGTGAGATGTAGTCAAATCCTACCAATTTATTTAGAAGGTCCCACACAAAAATGTGAGAGAGTAATCAGGGAGGAGGTTTGAGGTTCTTGCTTGGTAGGGCACAAAGATTTTCTAGATATCTGTCATGTAGGACTAATTCTTGATTGATGACTTCTGAGTCATATTGCCTCAGAATGTCATTGAAATCATTTCCCTCATTAGGGATGGCAAGAAGGGTCGAAATAGAATAAGAGGTGATATGAATTTCACACCCAAATAGATAGGTATGTTACTCAAGTTCATCGTTGTTGTAGTCTTCAACAATGTTGGCATAAAAAAGGTGGACAAGGTCGAAAAACACACCAATAGTTCCAATGCCAGAGTGGAATTGTCGGTCAAAATAACAAAATAGATGAAGGGTTTCAAAATGTTCCCTAAGGTTGAGATGGTTAAAGCCATTCCACGCAATAAAGCGAGGACTCTTGACTTTGGCATTTGCGAAGAGACGGAATCACTGTTGAGAGATGTCGCTATGCAGCTAGTTAGCCAAAAAGGTGGAAGAGGCGAAAGAACCCTTGGCTTGCTTCCTACATGGACACATTTTGGGTAGTGATCCATCGATTTTTTACGTAAGCAAATATTTTATCGACGTAGGAATTGAGCGATGCAAAAAATCAATCATCAATAACTAAAATAAACCACTCACAAGGGAGCGAGTTGTATCTACAGGGAGGAATAGATCCAATAAATTCATGATTAAAGGCCATTATGTTTGCAGAAGTATTCGTGAAATCAATTCAATAAACATGCTGCTCTGAATGTACTTGCGATTTTATGAAAAGTATGGACTATTTATGTAAATTTCACATCAGAACTAAAGCTTCCAAAATCTGGAAATGATGCAAGTGTAGTGGTAGAGGACGTACTTCTTAATTACATGCAAATATCAATCAAATTTCAATGTCAAGTGATATGTATAATAGGAACCAATCAAATATGTGGAAGTATAAGTGCACGCTAGCAAATTCACCAGAATTAAGTAACCAAACAATTAAAATCCCCCAACTTCCAAAGGCATGCAAATGTAAATTTTAATATGTGCAAAAACAAGGGAAACTTACTCTCTCTTCGCCACAAATTGGAGGAGGCATCGTCGGCAGCCTGCTTGGGTGGAGGAGTTCCACAGGAGGAGAGGATCTTGTAGACGATGGCATTGAGGCGGGAGATGGTCGGTGGCTACCAACCAGATGGTAGGTCGCAGTGGAGAGGAGCAGCAGGGACTGTAGCCACACACGGTGGTTGCTATGAGTGGAGGTGTTGCGTACACAAGAGGGCGTTGCTGTAGGTGGAGCTGCTGCTTCGTGTGAGGGTGTAGCGGTGTGCGAGAGGTGGCTGGCGAGAGGCGTAGCTGTGAGGTTGTTGGCTGTAGGGCTGTGGTGGGTTCTGTCGGTTTAGTTGCAGGCGGGTTGAAGGAAGCAAAGGAAGAAGAAGAGAAGGGATTGGATTTGGAAGGGGGCGCACGGAAGGAGTTTGCTCGTGTGCATGGCTGGCGAGA
Organism: Thalassia testudinum; assembly: GCA_037157565.1. Taxonomy (NCBI): domain Eukaryota; kingdom Viridiplantae; phylum Streptophyta; class Magnoliopsida; order Alismatales; family Hydrocharitaceae; genus Thalassia; species Thalassia testudinum. Next base: position 21,405,097 of record JAZHRO010000063.1, read on the forward strand.
GGTGAGGGGGAGCGTGCACGGTCTGCTGCTGGCGAGCGGAGAGAGGGAGCACGCGAGCGTCGCTGGCGGTGCAAGGAAGGGAGACAGAAGTGGATGTGCAGACTGGTTAAGGAGGTGGTGCTTTGCGAGGGGATTTGGCTGCAGGGCAATGTACTGTCATCGCACCACCGATTAATGAGGAGTTCACGGTGGCGTCTCAATGCACGCTGAGAGGGCCACAGTGTACGCGGCTTCCACGATGTAGGCTCTACTTCACGGTGGAGAGGAAGGGAGAGGATGGATCCCTTCTATCCATTAGGGGCTACGCCTAAATGCCTCTCCCATTTTTTTCTCTCGCCGTGAATCTCGACCAGCGACTCACCTGGTGAGTTAATCTCAACTGTTAGGGCGTTGCATTGAAGTCTGGTGATGAGGGTGTGGTCTGTTGCAAGGGAAAAGAAAAAAAAGAAAATGGGTTATTTACAGAGACATTCCAAAATAATGCATGTAATGCATGTATGTTGCCATAATTTATATTACCTTCTATTACATGTGAATGTAATGTATGAAATAAGCATGCCATCATATTTATAAATCTATGTATGCTATGTACAAGTAGAAATCCTTCTAATATCTTGGTATTTATGCGTTCAATTAACCCACAAATGCGGTCTCATCAAATGCCCTCATGCCTAATTTTTGCTAGTCCCGAGCAAAAGTGAAAGTAATGGAACTAATCAAGAGAATTCTTCTTTCTTTATTCCGCAAATTTAGAGATCGAGACAAATGTGAAGTGATAATAATAATAGCCTAGGTAACGGATCCAAGTGAAAATAACGAACTTACATTTGCAGTTCGTACTTATTCCTTGGTAAATATTTTTATCGGGATAGGCAACTACTTCCCTCAGGGATAAAATAGAAGAAAATCTGCAATTTGGCCTTGGCTTTTTGGCTTAGGTAGGAGAGATCGAGTTGAATGGATTTGTATTTTGTGGCACACACTCATCTGGTGCTACACGTAATCTAGTACTACAGACTCTAGATCTCTAGACTGTCAAACAATTCAACTCAAAGAGAGGCCAAGCAACTGTACTCTCTTGATGTTCCTTTGTGCTAACTCTTTTCCTTCTTTTCATTCTGAGATCACAAATCTCACCAGATTTTGTAAGTGTACTCACTCTTTGTGGCCACACATGGCGTTGACACTTCAATTAAAGTCCTAATAACCCTACAACTAAGTTAGAGGACCTTAGTCAGTATTCGGGCAATCAGAAATACTGAAAAGTAGGTATGGGTCATATTTGGTGGATCAAAATGGGTGTTTTTGTTGTTGCCTCAAAAACATTGGCACAAAAACTAATATGAAGATAAAAATCCAAACTTGAACACTTCTTTTTTTTCTTTCTTTTTTCTTCTTCTTTTCCTTCTCTTTTTTTTCATATTTTGTCTGAATATAAATGTTTTTTCTTTCCTTCTTTTCATTTTTTTTTATTTTTTACTTTTTATTTTATTTTATTATTTTATTTTTTCTTCAACTACTAAGCATAAAACGACGCATACTTTTATTTATGAGGCATTATTAAGAATGATGATGATCAAGAGAATATTGTGCGGCTTATTTGGTGGAAGTGCCCACTCTCGACATCAAGAAAAGATGGAAAGGACAATCGTATTTCTGACCTTTGACATTACTACCCTCCTTCAGCCGAGGACTCTATGAAGGATGGTCGTAACCATCCACCATAGTTAGTTTTGTTAAGACCCAATCTCTGTGTATCTACCTTATTTGGTGACTCTTAGGAATTCACACAATGTTTACACGTAGGAACATAGAGCAAAAACTATGCCTAACTCTGAGGTATCAACATCTAATTATCCAAAACTTAAGAGTCCTTGCACTAGACTTAGCACACCAATAGTCTCTCTACTTTCTTCTCACAAATAATAGGTGGATCTAGTAGAAGATAGTATGCCTGACTCCCTATTAACTGTCCAAGGATTTAGTACACTAAAAATGCTTACTGATTTTCTATAAAGATCTATTACCCGATCTACGTGCAAGTGAATGTAACTGTACTGGATGCTAAACTTAAGAAATAATTCAAGAAGAAAATCTTCCATAACACTTGATAAATTTTCTGCTAGGGACTAACCAATTCAGCTCAAGAAGATGAAAGACTTTTTTTTTTGCGTAATACACTATCCTGAATGTATGCAAACATTTATAAATGCTTTAAACATCCTCAGGTTATATAGCCCCATGCCTAAGATTGATAATGTCCTCATTGGAAAAATATAGACATATAAGAATATCACCTTAGGAGAGTGGGAGGAGCTAGGTCTCCTCAAGTCGAAGTGCATCCAAAACCTAGCCATCTGAAAGAGTAATATAATGTTTAAGTCGTTGGCCACTTACCTTAAAGCTCGCACCAGAAGTAGGGCTCCAAATTTCTATAGCTCCATGAGGGAAGGTAATGATAACAATGTACAGCCCATCCCAGCAGGACTTGAGCTTTCCTGGAAATAATTTAAGTCTAGAATTAAAAATCCTGACCCACTGGTTGGGCTCAAAATTCTTTCTAATGATGTGCTTATCATGGAAGAGCTTTGTACGTTGCTTGTAAGCTTGAGAAGTTTCATAAGCTTCATTACAAAGCTCCTCAAGCTCACTTAACTCCGGCATACATGCCTTTCCCACTTTATCCAGATTCAAGTTAACATTTTTAATAGCCCAATAAGCTTGGTGTTGGATTTCAACGCAGGGACGGCATGCCTTTCTGTAGACAAGCCGGAAAGGAGACATGCCCAAGGGAGTCTTATATGCTATTTTGTAGGGCCAAAGAGCATCATTTAGTTTTTTAGGCTAATTTTTACGGTTGGGCTCGACAGTTTTTTTCTAAAATTCATTTAATCTCCCTATTAAGCACTTCAACTTGTCCACTCATTTGGGGATAGTAAGGTGTGGGTATCATGTGGTTAACTCCCAAATTTTGGAGTAGTCTTGTGAAGTGTACATTCTTGAAGTGATGTCCTCCATCACTTATGATCATCCTTGGGTACCTGTATTGGGAAATGATATTAGCCTTAACAAAACCCAAAACCACAGAATGCTCATTGGTTTGCGTGGGTATGTCTTCTATCCATTTTGATACATAGTCCACAGCCATAAGGATGTACTCATATCCGAAGGACACAGGAAAGGGACCCATGAAGTCGATGCCCCAAATATCAAAGATCTCAACAAGGAGGATAGGTTGCTGGGGCATCTCATCCCTTTTTTAGATGGTTCCCATCTGTTGGCAACGTAGACATGCACCCACATATGTATGTGCATCTTGAAATAATGTGGGCCACCAAAAAGCTAGACTGAAGAACCTTATGGGCAGTCTTTTTTCCACTAAAATGTCCCCCACAATAGAGGTCATGGCAGAAACTCAAAACACTCCTTTATTCTTCATCAGGGACGTAACGGCGGAAAAGCTACTTAGGGCCTATTCTTAAAAGCTCGAGCTCCTCCAAGTGATAAAATTTAGCATCAATAATGAAGCTGTCTTGCTTCTACTTGTCCTAGGTATTGGGGGTACTGCCCGTGACCAAATAGTTCACTATGTCAGCGAACCAAGGAGTTTTGGCCTCCACGTCCATCAGAGACTCATCAAGGAAAGTCTCTTGGATACCGCTAGCAGGGTTTGATGCCTCAATAGGGATCCTAGATAGATGATTTGCTACCACATTCTCAACTCCTTTCTATCTTTAATTTCCAGGTCAAACTCTTGGAGTAGCAGAATCCAACAAATTAAGTGAGGTTTGGTGTCCTTTTTAGCAAGAAGATGCTTTAAGGCAGAATGATCAGTGAACACCACAACCTTAGATCCCAAAAGATAAGATCGAAACTTTTCCAAAGCAAATACTACAGCAAGAAGCTCCTTTTCAGTGACCGTGTAGTTTTGCTAAGGATTCGTAAGGGTCTTGTTGGCATAATGGAGCACATGAGGTTTGCCATCAACCCTTTGACCTAGGACCGCTCCCACTGTAAAATCAGAAGCATCCACATTAGCTCAAAAGGGAGGGTCCAATCTGATGCTTGGAGAATCAACGTGGTAACAAGGGATTTCTTTAAGACTTGGAAAGCCTCGCCACATCTATCATCAAAATCAAAGGAGACACCCTTCGCTAATAGGTCGTAGAGCGGCTTAGAGATTTTACTGAAATCTCTAATGCCTATAAAATACATCGTGGCCAAGGAAAGATCTAACCTGAGGAACATTAGTGAGCGATTAAAGCTTAGAGATGGAATCAATTTTTGCGGTGTCCACCTATAATCCTCTCTCGGAAACTACATGCCCTAACACAATGCCCCGTTGGACCATAAAGTGGCTTTTTTTCGAGCAAAGCACCAGCTTTGCCTCTTCGCAATGGCTTAAGAATTTACCAAGGTGCGAAAGGCATAGGTCAAATGATGAGTCGTAAATGGAGAAGTCATCCATGAAAATTTCAACAAACTCATCGATCATATCAAGAAAGATAGCCATCATACATCGTTGGAATGTGGCAGGAGCATTGCATATCCCGAATGGCATTCAGCGGAATGCAAATGTACCATACAGACTCGTGAAGGTAGTATGCTCCTGATTGTCAGGAAAGACGGCTATCTGATTATACCCAGAGTACCCATTAAGGAAATAAAGGAACTTATTCCTTGCCAGTCGTTCCAAAATCTGATTGATAAAAGGTAAGGGGAAATGGTCTTTCTGGGTAGCCATGTTCAAACGGCGGTAATCAATGTAGACCCTCCAACCAGTTGAGGGTCTAGTGGTCACCAACTCTCCTTGTTCGTTCTCTTCCACAGTGATTCCTACCTTCTTGGGCACCACATGTATAGGACATACCCATTTACTATCTGAAATGGGATAGATAATTCCTACATCCAGCCATTTCAGAATCTCTTTTTTAACAACCTCCCACATATTGGGGTTGAGCCTTCTCTGCATGTCTCGGAAAGGTTTAACGGACTCGTCTGTGTATATATGACGCATGAAAAGAGAGGGATCAACACCCTTAACATCAACAATTCGCCAAGCAATTTCTTCTTTGTGCCTTTGTAAACACTCAAGTAAAGATCCCTCTTGCGATTCAGATAATGTAGATGAGATAATAATAGGGAGCATGTCATTAGGGCTAAGGAAAGCATACTTAAATGTGCTTGGGAGGTGTTTTAACTCCCACTCAGGAGCCTTTTGGATTGAGGGTTTAAGTTGATACGTCCCCACCTCGGGTAGCAGGTCTACCTTCACGGTCCAGGGTGGGGACAGAGACTTTGTGTGTATCCCTTGCAACCCTTCTAATTTGGGTATTTCCCCTTTAGTTTCTTCAATAGTCAGGGGATGGTCCTTAGATATGACCTTTTGAAGGGGTTCTCTACATAAGAGTGCTGGAGTAGTCCCCTCAATTATTTCTCCAACAACCTCAATCTGAGAACAATCCTCAAATCTGGATTGCTTGTAGGTGTCAAAAACATTTAGCCAGATGTTCTTGTTCCCAAATCCTAATTTAAGTGCCCCTGATCTACAATTGATGGAGGCGTTGGCTGTGGCTAAGAAGGGGCGTCCCAAAATAATGGATGACTTGGTGGGCTTATTATAAGGGTCAGTATCTAGCACATGAAAGTCAACAGAGAAGAAGAAGTCCTCCACTATTACCAGGACATCTTCCAGTAATCCCCGAGGTGTCTTAAGTGATCTGTTTGCGACATGGTGGATGACTGGACTAGGTTTTAACTCACCTCCTCCTAAAAGGTCATAGATAGAGCTTGGTAAAATGTTCACCCCCGCCCCCAAATCGAGCAGAGCCTCATCAATGTGTTCGTTACCTATAACCACCGAAATATACAGGGTCCCTGGGTCTTTCATTTTGGGGGGTGTTCCTTGTTCAAGAACCGAGCTAACATGGTCAGGTAGGATAATCTTGGCTTGGATCGGTCTCCTAGATCGGCACTTCTTGGTGCACAGGTCCTTTAGAAACTTGGCATAGGACGTGATCTATTTGATAGCTTCCAGTAGAGGCAAGTTGATTTGTACTTGCCTGAAAGTGTCCATAATCTCCGCCTTCCTATCCTTGGCCCTAGGAGAGCCAACAGAAGATTCCCCAGGAGCAGCTAAGCGCTCTGGATAGGGCACCCTTGACTTCTAGGTAGAGGAGTCGTCAAGGTGGGAGAGGGGTGGTGGAATGACGGCATCCTCAATGTGGGTGATTTCAAGCGAGGAAGAGCATTGTGGCTCTTCCTCGGTGGAGTTGGAAGTCAGGTTGGGTGTAGAGGGGAATTCTGAGATGTAACCGTAGGAGTGTTATCAGGCTTGCCAATTTTCTTTCCACTCCTCAGCACGGTCATAGCTTGGGTATGCTCCCTGAATACAACCCCATTTCCTTTTGGGTTCTCCTTAGAAGAGCTAGGCAACTTCCCCGGATCACACTGCCTAACTGCCTTAATAGGATGACCAATTTGGGATTGCATATCAGTAATCATCTTATTCTGAGATTGGATGACCATATTTTGATGCTCTTGCATCACTTTCATCTTGGCTTTAAGTTCATCCATCTCAAAGGGCTTATTTTAAGTAGGGGTTTCATAGGATGGTAGGTATATGGGTTGGGGAGGTTGGGGTCTTGTATTCCCTGAGTTAGAAGCATCACCTTGCTTCCAAGAGAAGTTTGGATGGTTTTGCCACCCTGGATTATAGGTATTGGAATATGCGTTATTGCGAGGAGGTGGGCAGAACCCTTGGATCGTGTTCAAGTTGGACTTAATCAACTCAGGGAATTGATTTGACTTGTTGCACTCTGTAGTGGTGTGCATTGTGCTTTGGCAAATGGAGCATTCACTTGAAGCCTGAAAGATAGAGGCTGCTTGCAGTTCATGCCAGGGCTTGCTAAAAGCCTATCAATATTTTTGTTCAATAATTGAATCAGATAAGCCAAATCCTGAGTAGCCCCGGCATCATGGGCCTCTATCTTCCTCTGCTAGATTGATGGTTTTCTTTCTTGATTGGCAGAGGACGTATGTTTGGATTTGTCACTTAATGTTTCAAATAATGCCCAGGCTTCATCCTCAGTTTTGGCCATGAAGGTTCCTGCATAGGATGCATCAATGGTTTGCCTATGCCTTTCAGATAATTCATTATAGAACCTTTCGACCAACTACCATCTTAGAACTAGATGGTGGAGGCATAACCTAAGAAGGCCATTAAAGTGCTCCCAAGTCTCATGAAATTGCTCCCCTTCCTATCCAGTAAACCCATAATCTCTCTTATGTAATGGTTGGTCTTACTCGTAGGAAAATACTTTTTGAGGAATTCTCCCTTAAGGGTGGCCCAATCATTTACCCTTGCATCGAGGGTATGATACATTGCTTGGCCTTATCCTTTAAGGAGAATGGAAATAGAGTCCTCATCAGGGCTTCATCAGTAAAACCCAGGAGCTTCACCATGGAACAGACCTTGGTGAATTCCTCAAGATGCCTCTAGGGATCCTACCTTGCAGTACCATAAAAAGATGGGAGCAATGATATGGTGCTGCTCTTGATTTCATATGGATTATCCACTCCAGTTCTTTGGATAGGTAGGGCTTGGTGGGTTGTAGGGTGGAAATAGTCTCTCAAAGTTCTCTGATTTTCACCAACCCTAATCTCTTCTTTAGTTATTTCTTCAGCCATTTTTCTTCTTTCTTGGTTAAGTTTCCTTATAATTCTCTCAAGCTCAAGGTTGAATAGAAGACTACTTCTAAGAGAGCGCCTACCAAGCATACACCAAGCAAACACAAGGCAAGAGGTCTTTTGTTAATTTAAAGTTCTTTAAGGCCTCTTCCAACTCTTCAGCTAGGCGAAATATAGTTAAGGCAGTTTTTCTCCGTTCCCACGTAAGTGGCATAAGAGAAATGAGGCACTTGGAAATTTTTGGTAAAAGACCGTTAAGAAGGTTGAGATTACTTTTAGTCCTTTTTGGGTGATCAATCAAGTTGTCAAACAATTACACACCCTAAATTGACCTTCGAGTGCCCTAAAGATGTACACTTTGCTGCAATGATATTCTCAGATGTTCAAGTAAAATGATACTACAAGAATGGAACAAAGGGATGTAAGTAGGGCGAACCCTTCCATTGAGGCATTGCATTAGCGGTGCCTCTTAACTACCGTTGAATTCCATTAAGGGCTGTCCCCCTCCTTAAAGTATCGAGTCACTTGGGCAAAAGTTAATATCACTGTATCAAAGTGAGATAGGAGGGTTTGCATCGATAAAAAGATCGATGCCTATAGCCTTAAGGGTTCAAGTCCTTGTGCAGTGCCTATAGTGCATGCTCAGTGCAAGAAGTGTGCATTCACCATGAAAAGTAATTTTGCTTTTGAAAATTGCGACAAATTTATTCAAGCACTTCTTGTATATTTTCCTTTCTTTTCAAGAAATAATGTGACCACTGATTATTCCTTTCAAATTAGTTTAAGTGGTCTCCATTAGTTATGTTCAGATGCAATGCGTGTGCAGATAGCTGATGTAGTAAGATAAGAAATGCGTACCTTGCTACAGCACTCTTCTATGCAAAAATCCACGCAATGCAATAAGAAAATCTAGATGCTACTCAAGCAATCCTAGATGGTCATCCTATGGATATGTAGCTTCTAGCAGGCAGTTCAGATTTATTTTCTTTTTTTTTTTGTAAAAATAAATGCGCAATCAAAAGATCTAACTACCATAGAATCATCCTAGAATCTAAATAATCGGGGACACTCCCCCAGAAACTGGCCAGGGCGAGAAAACAAATAACTATGCTAATCCTAAAGAGTCTATCCTAAAATTCTAAATCAGAAGTCTAAGAGGAAGAATCCTCCTAGATGGTCCTCTATGCGTCTCCACGCATGTAGAATCAAGGCTCACAAGTTCCTGCAATTATCTCCACATATAGTTGTCGCTTATGGTAGATGTCAGCTCTCAGCTATGCCTGTTGCCTCGTCAGATTCCGCACACAGGAAAGGTAACAAATGATTAGATAAATGCACAACTCAGAATAATAAGAAATAAAGTCAGGTGACTTTATTGCATCGATTGCCTCTCGATAATGGCACCATTTGATCAATCGATTTTTTACTTAAGCAAATATTTTATCAAAGTAGGAATCGAGTGGCAAAAAAAATCAATCGTCAACAATTAAAGTATACCACTAACAAGAGAGAGGTTCGTATCCACAGGGAGGAATAGATCCAATAAATTCACGAGTAGAGAGCCATTATCTTTATAGAAGTATTTGTGAAATCAATTCAATAAACATATTTCTCTGAATGTACTTACGATTTTATGAAAAGTTATGGACTATTTATGTAAATTTTGCATCAGAGATCAAGCTTCCAAAATCTGTAAATGACATAGGTGTAGTGGCAAAGGATGTACTTCTTAATTGCATGCAAATGTGATTCAAATTTCAATGTGAAATGATATGTATAACCGTAACCAATCAAACATGCGAAAATATAAGTGCACGCTTGTAAATTCACTAGAATATAACAATCAAACATTTAAAATCCCCTAACTTCCAATGTCATGCAAATGTCAATTTTAATACGCACAAAAATAGGGGAAACCTCCTCTCTTCGCCACACATTGGAGGAGGCATCACCGGTAGCCTGCTTGGGTGGAGGAGTTCCATTGGGGGAGAGGATCTCGTAAAAAATGGTGGTGAGCCGGAAGATGGCCGGTGGCAGCCGGCCGGATGGCAGGTGGCAGCAGAGAGGAGCGACAGGGATTGCAGCCACATGCGGGTGGTTGCTGCACGCGGAGGTGTTGCACACGTACGAGGGCATGGCTGCGCATGGAGCTGTTGCTTCGTGCAAGGGAGTAGTTGCACATGGGCAGTGGCTGGCGAGAGGCATAGCTGCGTGGTGGTTGGCTGCGGGGTTGTGGTGGGTTCCTTTAGTTTGGTTGCAGCCGGGTTGAAGGAAGCAAAAGAAGAAGAAGAGAAGGGACCGGCTATGGTAGGGGGCATGCGCAAGGAGGCTGCATGCTGGCAAGGCTGGCGAGCGGTGAAAGGGAGCATGCACGGTCTGCTACTGGCGAGCAATGAGTGGGAGTGTGTGGGCATGGCTGGTGGCACTTGGAAAGGAGACAAAAAAGGGATGTGCGGACTCGTTGCGAAGGTGGTGGCTGTGCGAGGGGGGTTGGCTGTGGGCAGTGCACTGTCACCACATCGCCGATCGACGAGGAGTTTGCGATGGCATCCCGATGCATGCTAAGATGGACACAGTGCACGCGGCTTCTACGGTGCAAGCTCTACTTCATGGTAGAGAGGAACGGAGAGGATGGATCCCATCTATCCAGCGGGGGCTGCGCCTAAATGCCTCTCCCATTTTTTTCTCTCGCTGCGAATCTCGACCAGCGACTCGCCCGGCGAGTTAATCTCAGCTATTGGGCTGTTGTATTGAGGTCCAGCGATGAGGGTGTGGTCTGTTGCAAGAGAAAAAAAATAAAAGGAAAATGGGTTATTTACATAGATATTCCAAAATAATGCATGTAATGCATGTATGTCACCATAATTTTTATTAGCTTCTATTACATGTGAATGTAATGTATAAAACAAGCATGCCATCATATTTATAAGCTAATCTATTTATAAATCTAAGTATGATATGTACAAGTAGAAATCCTTCTAATATCTATGTATTTATGCATTCGATTAGCCCACAAATGCGGTCTCATTAGGTAGGTTGGGTGGGTTGGTTTTAGAGGGTGGGGTTTGGTGTTTTAGGATATGACACTTGCTAAAACAATGCCACACTAGTCATTCAACCAAATTTTCAAACATAAGGCAATATAGTGCCATACATGCACACAACGAAAAACAACAAAAAAAATTGTGTGGCAATATGCCTTGAGTCAATACAACCTACCATAATGTTGTGACAATATACCTTTGGACTCATGCCACTAAGACATCGGTTTGAATCACTTGAGGTAATGCCCTTGCCATTAACATCCAAAGGTACAAGCTATGAGAAAAACAAGTTCCATGCCCTAGGTTTTGTTCTAGGATTTTATCTCCTTGGGCAAAAGAAGCACGATAGAAGAGGAAAGCATATATGATTTGTATATAAAAGAAAAACCAAGTCGGGGACTTTAAAAGGACTCAATCAATGCCTCATAAACGATCATGGAAGGAGATAGTCTAAGAGTTTAAGAGGTTATACCCATCGAGGAGGGTCTTCAGATGCGAGAAGGAAGAGTGGGGCATGTGCGTAGGAGAGAAGCTACACCGCCAGTCGTCGGGGAGGAGGAGTGCTCATCTGACTGCGAAATGGGTAGCACCAAATTGCAGCTGGTAGTTATCTGGCAGAGGAGGGCTTTGAGGATTTAGGGATTTTGACCGTGGGGGAAGTGGGACCTCAACGAGTGGGTTTTATATACCCCAACAAGTTAAGCAACTCTACCCCTAAAGTTGGGGATAATTTCATTGCAAAACCACCTAGAGGACAAGTGCGAAAAGGTAGATTTTTCCCATATCAGACATCCAGTAATGTTGCCAGATGTCAGGATTGGCCATTTGAGATTTTAACCATTTTTATCGCATCGTCTGAGTTTAAGATTAGACGACAATAGGACATCTAATTAATAATTTAGACGTTTGACTTCTGCAGACATACCTTCTTGGAAAATGATTTATGCTCCAGGTTGTCGTCCAATTTTTGTATGAGACGATTGAACTAATCTCTAAAATGAAAATTAGACATCTGATCTCTAAAATCAATCCTTCCTGGATCTCACCCCAAAGCTATAGGTTGTCGTCAGATTTTGGTATCAAACGACTTATACGATGTCTGAATAAATCCTCGGACGTCTGAGTCTAGACTTCCTAATTCAGATCCTAATGCTAAATAGACATCTGTCAACAGACCTGGACGACTGTCCAAATGGTAGTGGATGATAACGGACGTCTAGAATACCACTTTTCTCAACTCTAATCAGATATGACTAAATAAAATTGTTGTCTATTCCACATATCTAGACATCAAATTTTTAAGTATAAGACGACTAGGGTTTTAATATGACATCTGATATTGCACAGAATGTGCATTTTGCTGTTTGAACTGTGTTTGAAGGTTCTTAACTTAATAAAGTCAAGGCTCCTTCTATGTTCATTAGAAACAAAACTCTACTAAGTAAATAAATTATTCAAATATCAATTAGCGTATATATGCCTAGTTTCCTACATATGTATTTAAAATGATCATAATTCAAAGGTTTAGTGAAAATATTTGTCAATTGCAGTTCAGTACAAATAAATTCAACCATGATTTCTTCCTTAAGTACATTATCCCTCAAAAAATGATGTCAAACATCAACATGCTTTGTATGGGACTGATGTTTGGGATTTTTCAAGAGGTTGATAGAACTAGTATTATCACATAATATTTTTATCTTATTAAATATCAAAACTAAATCATTCAAAGTATCTTTCATCCATAGCACTTGGGAATATGCTAGAGAGGTGGGTATGTATTCAGTTGCAGTGGTTGATAGGACTACATTAGATTGTTTCTTTGAGATCCAAGAGAATAGTGATTCACCCAAGAATTGGCATGTCCCACTAGTACTCTTCCTATCATTGTAGCTACCTGTGTAGTCTGCATCCCTATATGTAACTAAGTTGAATTGTGAACTCCAAGGATAGAATAAGCCTTAATCAGATGTGTCAACTTGATATCTAAATATTCATTTTACAGCAATTAAGTATGACTATCTAGGGTTTGATTGAAACCTAGTACATAAGCAGGTACTAAATAAAATGTCAGGTCTACTGGAAATTAAATATAGTAAAGATCAAATCATGCTATGATAAAGCTTTTGATCTATGGGCGTACCCAATTCGTCCAAGTTTGGGGAAGTTGTGACACTCATAGGAGTGTTCTTCCCTTTACTTTTCCCCATTTCAAATGTTTTCAGCATCTCCTTTGTGTATTTTGATTGACACACAAAGGTCTCGAATTCGAGTCGAGTAATTTCTAAACCCAAGAAGAGCTTCAGTTCACCTATCTAACCCATTTCAAATTCTTCCTACATAATCTTTGAGAACTTTCTACACAAAGATTCATTAGTAGCAACAAACCAAATATCATCTACATATATTTGAACTCATAAAATGTCTTTTCCTTTTCTTTTAATGAATAATGTGGAATTAGCTTCACCTATAGAAAAGTTTACAATAACAAATAGTCTTTGAGCCTCTCATACCAAGCTCTAGGAGCTTGCTTTAGACCATATAGTGCCTTGTTTAATTTATAGACGAAATTAGATTTATCATAAGACTCAAAATCTAGAGGTTGTTTTACAAAAAATTCATCCTGAATGAATTCGTTAGGTGATGGGAACACCATCAGGAGCCCTAACTGGCCTATTCTAGTCAAAGTGAATAAAAGCTCTTACATAACCATCAGAGGTTCCTAAATGCTTAATATTCTATTTTGAAAAGAACAGATGAAAATAGGGTTATTTCTACAATTTTACCATCTTATGACAACTACAGAATAACTATGAGATTTTCTAAGGGTGAATAAAAGGTCAAATGGTCATAAATGTCCAAGAAGGGGCTCTATGTAGACAGAAATGGGTGTTCACAAGTTTAGAGAATTAAGTGACATCTAAAACCCTAAAAATAGACTTGCTTAATTCACTAAGTTTCTTGTCAGGATAAAATTCACATAAACCTTCTATAAATCATATAAAAATATTCTGTAAGGTTTTGCATCTTTAATTTGACCATGGGAACTCATTTTGACCTAAAATAGAATCTGAGATAGATAATTACCCTAATTTGGGTTTTTTTGCAATTTTCCTAGTCAAACATGATCAAAACCAATATCCAACTTCACCATCAAATTCCTTGGGTCCAAATTAAGTTTATACCAAAATTTAGGTCTAATCAGAGATCACTTTGACCCTATTTGCATTCCAGTCCAGACAAACTCTTTTTATCAAACAATGGCCCTTAACATTTTGAATTCTTTACAAACAGGTACCAAACCTTTTCATCACCTTCACATTTAGGTCCCTACCGCCACTGGTGTGAACACGTGAAGCTCCGAAAAGATTTGAGTGAGATTTTCTCGCTCGATTCTTATCCAAACAATCCAAAATTTGAATCGAAGATTGCTTGTGAAAATCATCTCTAATTAAACCTAGTCTTGATTTCTATTTCCTTCCCAATCTTCCACGTGAACGCATGGAAGATGTGGGTATCCCACATGCACACAATCTCCGAGCTTCCAAGCTTGGAATGCCCTTTTGAGGCCTATAAAAGACCCCCAGAGGACAAACCATCCTCCTTAGCAAGTTTTGGCCAGAGAAATCTCTCTTTCTTCGCTGTCCGGCCACCTTCATACCTTGCTCCGGTGACACCTCTTCGTCGTCCTCTTCCTGCCATTCAACCATCAAGTTGGATGGCCCTCTACCTTCATCCATAAAGTCAGGTCCTCGCCAGCCACAGCAAGGGTTTCCTTCCTCATCATCATCGCTGCACCACCTCACCGGAACTCCTCATCTTCTTTGGCTCCGAGTCGCCAATGTTGGTGCTCTACATCTACCTCTGTCTCCCTAAGTCACCCTATCTCTTTCTCTCTCCCTCTACTCTCTTCCCCCATACTCACAGACCACTCACATCTACACTATCACCTACGCGACCTTCATCTTCCCTACCTCCGATGATGCTCCAGCATAGCCTCCAGCCAATTACACTTCACCAAACACCTCGGCGCCACCTACACAAGCTTTGCCATTCCACCCTCATCAAAAGCCCTCTTCTAATTTGGGCTTTCGTCCACCGAAGAACCTCACCGATCATCTCACCTGCACACACCTTCCTCGATGTTGTCAGTCCTCCTCACAATACCACACACCACACCATTGCCACCAACGCACTTGCCACTTCACGGTGAAGCTTTTGAAGACATTTTATGTGACCGTGGGGCCATATTGCTGCTTTTAGGTGACTGACCGAAGCTCCGCCGCAGCCCTCGTCTTTTCAGGTCTTGTTCGCTCATCTCTAGTTCCCAACTCATAAAGTTGTAGATCACAATCAACATGGAGCCTTCATCTGCAGTTGTCTAGGCAGTAAATTGAAGTCATCAACTATGTCTTCTACACCAATTGAAAGCTCAACCTCCTACTACTGCCGTACAAGGAAGCCTTTGTGGGTTAGTCCCACATCGTAGATTGAGGACCACCCCATAGTGTACAAAGGCCACAAGTCGCAGATGCTTATCGCCTCTGAGAGCACCGGGGTGAGCCTTTGTTCGCATGCTCCATCTCACGTGCCTATGCCCACGCTCACACCACCTGGGTCTGGGCCCTGATCTGATTACCTGGCTACTCGGGTCTGATCTGGTTTGCCTGTCCTGAGAGAGAAGAGAAGAAAGAGAGAGGGGGGTTTTGCCCTTCACAACTTCTGTTCTCTATACTTAGCCAATTTGAATAGGCCTTTGCCTTTGTGTTGTGCTATGCTATGCCTCTTCCTTGAGCCAAGAAAGAGAGAGGAGGCCATTGCCTCTTATATGGAGTTGTGTTCTGTTGGTTCTGAGGTTACTGTTGCATCATTTAACTTGGTTGACATGGAGTATTGGTTGATAATCACTGTTGATACATCTGATATATTTGAAAATTAACTTTAAAAGGTTTAACTGGTGATTGAAATCATCATTTTTACCCATTATTTCACACATTCATATTTGGATCTATTTATATATAATTCTTGAACCATTATGAATCAAGTTTTGATTGTAATTGCTTATATATTCTACTTAAGAATTGTGATTTTGTGATTGATTTGCTACTTGCTCCCTATGTTCAACCTCAGATTTCTATTTGAGCATAAATTCTATTTTTTTTCGAGCTTTATCAGCTATACTACAACGTATCATTTTTAAAACCCCGATTCAGAGCGAAAAATATTTTGGCACAGTTGCCAGAAAGCAATGCACAATTTGATCTCTTGATTACAATTTCTGACTTGATACTACCTTGATTTATCTCTTTGGATTGTGATTTGTGCAGTGATTTAGACGAGGAGCAAGATCAACTGCATAATAGACACTCCAGGGGCAGGTAAACCACGAATCCATCTTCATTGAGCCCCCGATTCTGAAATGGTAAAAGAGGAAAGAAATTGATTAGGACAACCTTGCATTCTATTTTTAGATTAATCATCACAAGTTGCCTAATTTGGTACATTTTTAGAAACATCCCAAACATGATTCTTGCACCTATTTATGGATTGAAGACACCTAGGCCTGCCACCTTCTTTATTTAGTCCTAGGTGCCTGATTTGGAATTAATTGATTGAACCAATTAGATCCAACTAGGGTTTCTATTCTAGGGTTTTAGAGACACACTTTCCTAAAAAGGATTTAATCTTCCCAAAATGTGTGTGTCCTAAGCCTTTGTTGAACATACCTAAACAAGCAAACCCTAAGAATCAAGCTCTAAATCTCACTTGAATCCTAAAAGCGGGACCTAATAATCAAGGACTAATCAGGTGAGGTTGATCCACCTTGCATGGTCAATCAATCTTCAAATTAGGTCACCACACACAAAAAGATCTTAAAGTTCAAGTAAAATCCAAAGCACCGACACTCTTAACTTAAAATTGGTAGACTTAAAAGGTCAAGTTATCCATTCTGGTCAACCTGGACCCACAGTGACAAGGAAGGTCGGGTGGGGGAAACCCTGTAACTCATGGGGGTGCTCTACCATGTAAGAGTCTTCACGGGGCTCTCCCTTCCTAGTTACATTGGTAATTCTCAGGTGGACAACTTTCTGATTTAGGGTTATCATCCACCTCGAACCTCTATTGTCATCTAAAGATATTTAGGTGTCTTGATTAAGTCCATCACACCTTCTATCCCTCATCTTCTCCATCAGTGCATGTTTGGGAGGAGGTCCTTAAGACCACCCTTGAGGCCTCCATTAGCTATTCACTCTCATCAAGGCCAAGCCTCGACCTCCCTGTTTGCGCAATAACCCGATTAGGTCGATATCTCTTCTGATTCATCTGAGCCTAGATCTCCTTCATCTATAATCATGGATCACCTAGCAAAAGAAGAAAACAATCTCCAGAATCAACTTCAGTACCTCAATGATCTTTTCCAGGCTTTCGTGAATCCACCACAATGTCCTATGATGCAAGATCATTACAATCCCACACAGTGGTGATCGAACCTCGAGTCCAAATCCCAGCTAGAGGTCTTGATTCTAAACTCAAGCCCAACATGATTCATGCTATTCCTAAATTTCATGGGCTTAATTCCAAAGATCCCTTCCAGCATATCAAGCAACTCAAGCATCTAGCCCAGTCCTTCGGGTCAGAAGGTCAAAATTGGGATATCTTGCTCATGAAGATGTTCTCCTTCTCTCTCATGGACAAGGCTGCTCAATGGTACCAAACCCTAACTCGTCTGATCAACACATGGGCTGAACTACAATCTGAGTTTCTGAAAAAGCTCTTTCCCGTTGGTCAGACAAATGCTTTGTGGCACCAGATCACGCATTTCACGCAAAATGTAGGAGAACTGCTTCATGAGGAATGGGATCACTTTCTGGATCTCATGCGAAAGTGCCCTCATCATAGAGTTCCTAAATGGGAACAAGTCCAGTCTTATTACGAGGGACTTCGTAAGGATGTTCAATTATTCATTAATGTGTCCAGTGGATGAGACATCATGGGTCAACACAAAGATACCGTGCTGAAGATTCTAGAGAACATGTGTGAGAACTCCATCAATAATGAATCCATGGGCATGTTCGACTGGACGAATGCTGATGCATTAACGAATTCACAGGGAGCACATGAGACGCAGGGACTGGCATCATCCATCGATCTAGAATTAATGGCCAATCACTTGGATAAGGTCTCAATCATCGAAAGGAACGTGGATGAACTGACTCGATATCTGTAGCGAGCCACTTCTGGACAAAACCCGTTTGCGCAACCACCCTCTGGGAGGGAGGTTGTGCATAACATCTACCACCGATCTTCTCAGGGGATGGATCCATATCAACCCCCATCAGATCTAGGGTTCGGAAGAAACTATGGATCTGCCTACTCTAGTGGGTGCAACTCTGAAC
Source organism: Thalassia testudinum (assembly GCA_037157565.1). Classification (NCBI taxonomy): domain Eukaryota; kingdom Viridiplantae; phylum Streptophyta; class Magnoliopsida; order Alismatales; family Hydrocharitaceae; genus Thalassia; species Thalassia testudinum. Next base: position 21,423,227 of record JAZHRO010000063.1, read on the forward strand.
CCTCTTCCTGTGATTTCTCTAAGGGTCGTCAGACCTGTGAGGACCTCAATGCCATCCAGAACGATCCTTTCTCAAACACCTACAACCCTGGATGGCGTAATCATCCTAATTTCATGTGGTTAGGGAACAATCAAAATCAAAGACCTCAATATCATCCCCAACCACAAGCTTCTCATCCATATCAGCCGCCTCAACCTAGGCCCAACCCGATTTACCAATCCGAGCCAATGTAGGAAGATCAAATGAACATTATTCAACAAGCCTTGGCTGACATCCAGAAAACAAATACGGCTATGCAGAAATAGCACAAGGATGAGATCATAGAGGTCTATAATCAGGTCACACAGATGGTGAATTCTTGCCATCCTGGTGCACTTCCTTTCCAACCTTTACCACGTCCAAATAACATGTTGGCGCAGAAACACGTAGGTCATCAAGTCCAAAGTCAAGCTTGCTATATCCAACCAGGCTCCTCGACTCATACTTGCATGTTTTCCCCTCCCACTTCAATTGAGCCGAAACACACCATGACTTACCCGACAGCTCAGCAACAAAGGACAACTTTCTCCCCTCCACCTTCTCATCATGACTGTGCTATGATCATTATGGTAGGCACAAGAAAAGATCACAAGACTAGGACCCATGGCTCATCTTCCAAGTCTCACCTGACCTTTGATCAACACACCATGATTAAGGGAAAAACAAAGTGGTGGAAGTAGAAACCCGCTCCTCAAAACCACCAGTTCACCACCTTATCTCAAGCCTTCTCTCACCTCCACATTAGAGATGTATCATAATATGATATAACAGGACTAAGGAATGTATAAGTCACTATCCCGTTACTTGATATCCTTGCTTGCAACCACACCTTGCTTGACTTACTCAAGAAAGAGGTGGAAAAGCCAGCACAAGAGAAGGTAGTATTGTCTAAGAGCATGAGTGGCATAATTCGACACAGTCTACCTCCTAGGAAATAAGATCCAGGTGCCTTGGTGATCCCCTGTAAGATCGATGATACAGCTTTGAAGCGAGCCATACTGGATCTTGGTGTTTCAGTCGACGTAATCCCTATGCCCTATTTGAAAAATTACGGATAGGATAGCTAAAACTCACCAGTGTTACTTTACAACTAGCTGACTGAACCCTGATCACACTAGTTGGGTTGGTAGATGATGTGGTAATTAGAATTAATGATTTCAGCTACCCGGTTGATTTCCTAATTCTTGGCATTGATACACCTCAGTAAATACAGGATATGGCTGTGTTTTTAGGAAGACCATTCTTGGCCACTGCAGGAGCCACAATCAATTATTAATTAGGCCACATGATAATTGCCTTAGGAAATCAATGTGCTGGCATTAATATTTTCGAGGCTGCAAAAGGAAAAGCCTCGGGGTAATAACTAGGTTTTATTGAGGACCTTATGACCGTGTCATTAGCAGAAAACCTAGAGCAAAAAGTAGAAGCTTTTCACATCTTAGATGTTCCTGGTTTTAAAAAGCATAATGACATAAGCGCAGTGGAGGCTTTCACCTTTGATTGTGAGGACATCCCTGGGGATTTTGGGAAACACGATGACACGCTGGATTTAAATCTCATGGGTATACAAACATTTCATTTTGAGGACCTCCTCGAATCAGGCTTAGCAGATATTGAGAGTGACCTCCACCCAGAATATGAATCCTTTACAGAAGTTGAGTTTTATGAAGAAAGAGGCACTCTCCAAATGGTCACTTTTGAATGGGATGAAGATTATAATAAAGATTCATTAGAAGACCCGATTTATGAGTCATTCCTCGAGGAACCGATCTCACATCCAGTAGAAAACAATCAAGATGAGTCACTGAGTGTCAATCTGTTAGGCCACATGGCATGAGAGGAATCACACATTTGGGATAGAATTGGAAAATCCTTCTGTGATGAGCCCTGGATACATTTTTCAAGATCCCATGACCACTGCACTTTCCAAATGATTCCTTCTCAAAAGATCAAGAGAGATTATACAAATAAGGATCAGCCTGACCCATACCAAAGACATTCTGGAATGACTCCTCACCATGCTTTGATACTTAGCTGTGGCCATCCAATTCTAATCCATCATGACCATTTATTCTCTCAGATCACTCATGCAGCCAATGACAATCCTTGAACCCATTGTGCCCAGTCGATGGTGCTAAACTTAGCACTTAACAGGAGGGAACCCATCATCTTTTGAAAAACCCAAAATCCTTTTGACATATCACTTCATTGAAATCATATTGCACTTTAGGGATCGTCCATTAGAATAGCCAACTCCACCTCTGGTACACGTGCTAGAGCTTGAAATCATTTGCACTAGGCAACTCGACCCATCCACCCACCATTTGAACCTGTTCTAGTGTATGATCTAAGCTTAATTCGAACCCACCTAATTTACAATGGGGACATTCCAAATCATGGGCATAAGGGGTATTAAAGTGCAAAACGCCATGAAAATCAAATCTCACAAAAGGATTTCACACAAAAAAGAAATGGAGGTTGAAGAAGGTTCATTTAAGAGAAAAAAAGAGAAAAAGGAGGGAGAAAATTTGAAAAGAAAAGAAAGGAGCAAAAATGATAAAGAAAAGATTGGAGTCGCTTAAAAATAATATGGAAATTACCTAACTTTTAGGTTAGATCGAATGATGAATTAAGACCTGGAAGGCTAAAACATAAGGGATTAGTGGCAAATACCGATCTTAGGCCTCTTGGATTTGTTATGAGATTTAAACACTCATGTACTTGTCAAGATCCGGATAAGTCTTCAAGAGGTTGTGGAAAATGCAAAGCTTGTATTAGGTATAGGGCTTAGGTAGTATTCAGCCCCGTTAACTGACCTTTGGTTTGCGGGACTCGATAACTTAAGCACCCTAAAATCGCACATAGTCTGGTTCAGTTCACTTAATTATGAAATCATGCCAAAAACCATTTATGTTTTTCTGAAAATGGTTGTAAGATCTAGATTAGGAGCAGCTCGAAAGCACAAGTTGATTTGGACGAGTTCCCAACATGGATACATAGGAAATTCCGCTCGAAGATGCGCAATAACATATCATCTCCTTGCTGCTTGTCTCCTAGGATATCTAAATATCCTACAAAGGGCATGTAAGTAGCTTATGCTGGTTTAGATGCCATGGGCAGCATTATCATGAAATGTCGATTGCCAGGATCTAGATTCAGCTATAGAACACCATAGGTGACATTATCTTAAAGTGTCAAAAGCCAAGTTTTTGGGAGTTGCCATGGGTGGTGCAATCACAATGCATCAATTGCTAGGGATTTTGCGAGGATTGATGGTGGGGACAAGTAATACGATACAGAATGTGTTTAGGGCTAATCCGAGGTTGGATCTAAGGAAAAACATAATGAAAAGAAAAAGAGAGAGAAATCTCTCCACAAATGAAAATTCTTCCATCTTTCTCTTACAAAAATGCACTGGTAAACTAAACCTGGGCTAACCATGTTACATGCATGGGTGTTTTAATTGTTGGGTCAAACAAACCTTAGGATAGTTCCTGCGGGCCTTAGAAACCTTTGTGGCAGACTAAGGCGAGAGCTAGTTAGGTTTAGATCTAGGTTAGTACCTGAGTACCTTTAGGCCTATTGTTGGTATTAAGATCTGATTCCTAGAGATGCAGCTTAGTAGGGCATCTTGACGATTACATCCGACCTAGATAACTGGTTTGATTCATAAAACATTTGCTAAGGGGCTAGCAAAACTTGGCATGGGGTTATGATGGGAAGAACATCACGAGCCCTAACTAGCTTGTTTTGGTCATTCAAAGTGAATAAAAGCTCCTACATAATCATCTGAGGATCCTAAGTGCTTAATATTCTATTTTGAGAAGAAAAGATGAAAATAGGGTTATTTCTACAATTTTACCATCTTATCACAACTACAGAATAACCATGGGATTTTCTAAGGGCAAATCATAGGTCAAATGGTCATAAAAGACCAAAAAGGGGTCCATGAAGATAGAAATGGGTTTGCACAAGTTTTGAGAATTAAATGACATTTGAAACCCTAATAATAAATCCGCTTAATTCACTAAGGTTATGGTCATGATGAAATTCACCTAAACCTTCTATAAATCATAGAAAACTATTTTATAAGGTTTGATATCTTTAATTTGACCACTGGAACACATTTTGACATAAATAGAGTTTCAGACAGATAGTTGTCCTAATTTAGGTTTTTGCACAATTTACCCTGTCAAACTTGCTCAAATCTTAAATATGGCTTCACCATCAGATTTGTTGGGTTCGAATTAGGTTTGTACCAAAATTTGGGTCCAATCAGAGATCACCTTGACCCAGATTGTATTGTAGTATAGACACTCTTTTAATCAAACAGTGGCCCTTAACTTGTTCAATTCTTTACTAATAGGTCCCTAACCATTTCACGATCTTAACATCTAGGTCCCTACTGCCATTGGTGTGACCACGTGAAGCTTCAGGGAGGTTCGAGCGAGATTTTCTCGCACGATTCTCAATGAAACAATCCCAAATTTGAACTGAAGATTGCTTGTGAAATTCTCCTCCAATTGAACCCAATCATGATTCCAATTTCATTCCCAATCTTCCATGTGTACGCATGGACGATGTGGGTATCCCACATGCACGCAATCTCTGAGCCTCCAAGCTTGGTTTCAAAGCTTGTAATGCCCTTTTGAGGCCTATAAAAGATCCCCTGAGGACAAACCATCCTCCTTAGCAAGTTTTGGCTAGAGAAACCCATCTTTCTTCACTCTCTAGTCATCTTAATACCTTGCTCTGGCAAATCCTCTCCGTCCTCCTCTTTCGGCTGTGCAACAATCAAATTGGATGGCCCTCTACATTCCTCCGTCAAGTCTGCTCCTCGCTAGCCACAACAGGGGTTTCCTTCCTCATCATCATCGTTGCACCACCTCACCGGACCTCCTCATCTTCTTCGGCTCGGGAACGTCAGTGCCGACACTCTCCATCTACCACTGCCCCCCTAAGTCACTCTATCTTATCCTCTCTCCCTCTACTTTCTTCCCCTGCACTCACAGACCACTCATAGCTGCACTGTCACCTGCACGACCTTCATTTTCCCTACATCCGGCGATGCTCCAATGTAGCCTCCAGCCTGCTACACTTCACCAAACACCGTGGGGCCACCTCCACGAGCTTCTCGATGCCACCTTCGTGAAAAGGCCTCTTCTAATTTGGGCTTTCATTGACCAAAGCACCTCACCGACTACCGTCACCTACACACTCCCTCCTCGAGGTTGTCAGGCCTCCTCACGACACCACACACCACACCATTGCCAGTAATGCACTTACCACTTCATGGAGAAGCTTTTGAGCACATTTGACATGGCTATGAGGCCGTATTCTTGCTTTCAAGTGACTGACTGGAGCTCCACCATAGACCTTGTCTTCTCTGGTCGTGTTTACTCATCTCCAGCTCATTACTCATCCAACTGCAGATCGCAATCGATGTGGAGCCTTCATCTACAATTGTCTAGGATGCCAATCGAGGTCATAAGACACGTCTTCTGCCCCAATTGGAAGCTTAACCTCCTACTGCTGCTATGCAAGGAAGCCTCTGTGGGATAGTAAATATCTTAGATTGAGGACATCCCTACAGCATACAGAGGCCAAAAGTGGCAGACACTTATCGCCTCTGACGGCACCAGGGTGAGGTCTCGTTCTCATGCTCCATCGCATGTGCCCTCGCCCGTGCTCATGCAATGCGGGTCTGCACAGTGATCCGATTACCCGGCTACGGGGGTCCGGTCTAGTCTGCCTATTTTGAGAGAGAAAAGAAGAAAGGGAGAGAGAGGGGGGATTTGCCCCTCACAACTTTTGTACTGTATACTTAGCCGATTTGAAGAGGCCTTTGCCTCTGTGTTGTGTCAAGCTATGCCTCTTCCTTAAGGCAAGAAGGAGAGAGGAGGCCTTTGCCTCTGTTGTGGAGTTGTGTTCTACTGGTTCTGATGGTACTGTTGCATCATGTAACTTGGTTGACGTGGAATATTGGTTGATAATCACTATAGATACATTTGATATATTTCAAGCTTAACATTAAAAGGGTTAATTGGTTTTTCAAATCACCATTTTAACCCATTATTTTTGCACATTGATATTTGGATATATTGATATATCATTCTTGAATAGTTGTGAATCAAGTTTTGATTTCAATTGCATATATATTCTACTTAAGAATTGTGACTTTTAGATTGATTTACTACTTGCTCCTTATGTTCGACCTTGGATTTCTATTTGAGAATAAATTCTATTTGTTTTCATGCTTTATCGACTATACTGCAACGTGTCATCTTTAAAACCCCGATTCAGAGAGATAAACATTAAGAAATGCGCTCTTAACATCCATTTGAAAGAATTTAAAGCCAAGGAAGGAAACATAAGCAAGAAACATGCGAATTAATTCGAGTCAAGCTACGGGAGCATAGGTCTCGTCAAAATTAATTCCTCCTTGGTTGTAACGTTGTGCTACTAAACGAGCCTTGTTCCGAATGACTATACTGGATTCATTAAACTTGTTCTGGAACAACCATTTGGTTCCTATTACCATTTGCCCTTTAGGCTTAGGTACTAGATCTCAAACTTCATTCCTTTGGAATTGGGTAAGTTCCTCCAGCATGGCCATCATCCAATTTTCGTCGGAGCATGCTTCCTCAACACTCTTCGGTTCAACTTGAGATACAAGGCCAGAGATACTGAAATGGCAACTAAAACGAGATCGGGTTTTAATGTCATTTGAAACACTTCTAGTGACTTGACTTTCGGGATGATCCCTTTGATATATCCAATATTTTGGAGGATTATGGATATTGGAGTTTAGGATGTTAGACACATCAATAAAATATCATCTTCATCTTCCATATTGACTCCGTCAATAGAGGAAAAGTGAGGAGATTCATCGAAGGAAACATGAAGGGTTTCCTTCACTATTATTGTGGTCTTGTTAAAAATCCGATATGCTTTACTACGTGAAGAATAACCAATGAAGATGGCTTCTTCACCTTTGGCATAAAATTTATCTAAATTAGAGCGGGTATTCAAAACAAAGTATCGACATCCAAAAACTTTAAAATAACTGATTTTGGGTATTTTCCTATAATATAATTAAAAACAAGCTTTTCGTAACCCAAATTGAATTAAGGTGTGATTTAACACGTAAAAAGTTGTGTTAACTGCCTTGACCCAAAAGTACTTCGATAACCTGGAGTCTATGAGAAATGGGCATGCGCACAATTAACAACGGCTCTAAGCATTGCTGTATGTCTGCTAGGTTGTCGCTGAAGACTGGTGCCAACCAAGCACACGCCCATGCAAGTGAGCTGCGCTATCCCACCTCATGCGCACAGATGCCTTGCTGGCATGTGCGCTGGCATGCACTGGCATGTGCGCACGTGGTGCTGGTGCGTGCTAGCGCTGTGCTGCCACTGCTGCTGCATGTGCGCGCATGCGCTGGCTGGATTGACAATGGAAGGGCTGTGGGGATTCGAACCTGCACCTACGGGGATTTGAACCTGTGCCCCTCACTTGCGATCCAATGCATCCACCTTTGTGCCACATCCGCAGGTGTGTTGCAAAGAGGAGTTGCGGCCGCGTGGTGAGGGCGGGCTCTCAGCAATTGGATTTTCATCCAATGGCGGAGATCGCTTGATGGGGGGCCCTTAGAGATGTTGCAGGCGACTTTGGGCACTCGAGATGGTGCCATGTCGTACCATCTAGAGCATCCACTCTTCATTTCTTGCAGAGGATGCCACAATCCTCGGATCGAGGTGATTTCTACGTTGTTGGACTGCGATCGTTGCTCCTGATCCATCCGTACGGTTGGATTTTTCATCCGAAGTCCATAAGGATGTTACATTGACTCCTAGGCATATAAAAGTAAGGAATTAATATACAAAACATACAACTATCCTAAGTGCCATTCCATGGATGTTATGTGGTGTTCATAACTTGATATGCAATGCTAAGCCTAGGAACTACCATAAATAAGCATTTTATCATGAATTTATGTGTGTTTATCAGCCCCTAACGGCTAGTAATCATAGGGGAGGTGTTTAGTGGCCTATATAAACACCTTTTGTGTGGCATTTGTAGACAACACAAGCATAAAAATTCTCATTGCTCAAATTTCTATATTTCTCAATTCTAGTTGCAAGGGTTATTGGCTTGTTGCATTTTTTCTTCAAGAAGATTCTCACCTTGCAACAACATTTTTTGGCGAATCTGTTCTTCCTTGTAAAATCACATTTTACATTTTAGTGTTTTACGCTAGATTGATATATCAACTATCTATTAAGCTAATTCTTGTTGGAGACTTAGGAACTTAGTTGTAAGCTAATTTATTTCTTGCTTACACCTGTAATTTTTTATTTTTATTCAACCTTGTAATTGTGTTGAGGTAACCCGTTAATTACCTCAGTTTATAGTAAATTGATTCCCTTCTGGTTTGGAAATCAAGTTAAAAATCCTAAGTCAGGAGACTTAGGTAGTGGAGTACCAAGTGTGGGAAACCATTATATATTTGGTGTGCTATTTTAGTGGTTTGCTTTATTTCTAATATTTTGTTTACCACACTATTCATCACCCTCTTCTAGTGTGCTTGTGCCCTTTAGATCATGCAAAAAACATACAAGACCATAAAAGGAACTTATGCCAAAGGCATACCACCATGACACAGAGGGGTGAGGTCCCTCATGCCTCACTCACATGCTCTTCTCTCCTTGCTCACCCCTACACCCAGTGAGCCTATACCCTATTACCCATATACTCGTTTACCTTCCTAAACCTATACTCAGTTCTGAGAAAGGGAAAAGTAGAGAAAATTTAAGGATGGTAGGGGTAGGTTTTGCCTTGGTACGTGTGACTATGTGCTAAACACTTAGCATCTCTCAGAGGCTTCTGCTTTGTTCTTGGCACCATTGTGCCTGTTGTGGCATGACACTTAAGTCATCTGGTCTCTATGGTAGATGTCTGATTTAGTACTGTGGAGTTATTTGTGGCTGAATCTGACGTGGATATTTGCATAAATGGTTCTAACCGCTATTGAGATATTGATTGGCTGATTTCCTTGGGATATGTGCGTAATGTGCAGAATTAATTGGTGATCTAAATCATTATTTTTATAGTCTTTGATATTATTTTTGTCCCTTTCTTTTCTGAGGTACAATTTGAGGAGTTATTGAATATTATTTTTATTACTGATATTCATTGCATATTTTTATCATTGTGCTCATTATTTTTATATTGCGATCAGTGCATGAATTCCATATTTGCTCCCTGCGAATGACCTCAGACTCAATTTCTTATTTTTGAGCACTTTACAAATTTAAATGTTGTAGTGATTTTCATCACTATACTATGTTGCAATACATACTTTAAACGATGACTCGCTCTAAAAAACATTTTGGGGCCATTGCTAGGGAGAAACATGCAATTCACCACTAATCTTATTTTTCTTGATTGAACTGATTTCTAACTTGCCCTATCTATTTTGCTGTGTTTTTGCGAGGTACATCATGAGAAGATCTTCCATGCAATAAACCACTCTAGGGGTATGTAAAATCTCTCTTCTTCCCTAATCATCTCCTAATCTTGGGAAAGAGAAAAAGGAAACAAATTAACTTCGATCCACATGCCTTACTTTTATAGTAATGATCATTTAAAGGCAAAGTATTTCCTAATTTCAGAATTTGAAATCTGATTGAAGTTGAGATGATTTTGATTAGAGATCCCCACCCTAATTTCCTGTACCTATTAGGGATTTACGCTTAAATTCACATCATCTTGGAGTACTCACTTTCTTATTTAAATTCAAGGTGTTACTTTTGGAATTCAAATTGGACTTGGAAATAGAGCAAATTAGGGTTTCTACATTAGGGTTTTGAAGTGTTAGTAGACATTTGCCTGCATTAAAGGAAATTGATATTCCCGCATTCCTGTGCTACCCAAGACCTCATTTTAACTGATTTATCCAAGTAAACCCTAAAATCAAGGCTCTAAATTCACTTGAACCCTAAAATTTTGACATAGTAGCCTGAGAGTTAATTCATGGTGATTTGGGTCTTGACTTAAATTTCATCTTCAACGTTAGGGTTGGTCAGGTGAAGTTGATTCACCCTGAGGATCAACCAACCTCCAAATTAGGTCACAAATTGAAATAATTTCTAATCAAGTGAAATTCAAGGCACAAATTAGGGCTAAAATTGGTAGACTTAAGCTGTCAATTCATACATTCGAATCTACTTGGAATTGTAGAGACAAAGAAGGTTGGGTGGGGGAAACCCTATAACTTGCGGAGACACTCTACCATGTAGGTGTCTTTGCGGGACTGTCCCTTCCTGATTGCCCAAATAATTCTTGGGTGTGTGGATTTTTGATTCAAAGGTATCATCCACCTTGAAATAGTCTTAGTCATCCAAAAATATTTTGGGTGCTTTGATTGGGTCCAATTCACATCTAGTCCCTCATCTTTTCTATAGTGCAGATACACAGGAAAGGTCCCTAGGTTTGACCTAGTGGCCTCCATTAGAATTAACCTTTTAGGGAATTCTGATATGATCTGATCAGTTCAATCATGACCTGACTTTCATTCAGCATCTTGATCCACCACTTTATTTGGAAATGCAACCTGACAACATGGGAAAGATTTTCAATAAACCTGAATCACGTATGAGAATTAAAAGGAAAATGATAGAGGTTGCCCTTAGACATAGGGAAGAATTTTATAGGACCTCAAATCCATTTAGTAGAGTTCAAGTTAATGTGTCAGAAACAACAAGCTCATTGTGAACCTTTCCCATCAAATGTTGACCTAAATGATACATGGTTCACCTCGGGATGCTCTCTTATCAAAATACATTGAATTGGGGAAATTACAAAGCAATGAGTATCTACAATGTTTGTCAAATCTTTCACTTTGGGAAATACACTAAGATCTCAATGAGAAATGTGCAAATATGTTGAATATGTTACAAAAAGCCATCAATAAAAAATATACTGATATCCACCCAAAACATTATCATGAATCTTGGAACAATTTTGAGGATCAATGTGATTTCCTTGAGCTTAGGTTCGAAAATTGAGGCTGTTGTCGACCCCCAACCCAAATGGAATCCAATTCAAACCATTTCTGGAATGACATATCTGATCAAAATGTGGGTTGGGTGAATCCAGTTGCAGGTGTTCCCAATTATGAACTAGCCATAGAAAGCCATGAAGCTAGCCCATCATGCCTTGATTTACCAAACACTTGCAATGAGCTTGAGTTAGAACCTCTCAAGGATGTAATTCCCACACCTTATCCTAGTAAGTAATCCTCGAAAGTAATTCTAACATCCCAATAGAACTATGTCTATATTCTAGTGATCCAATTCCTACCCATGACTTAGAATCTAGATCTAAACCTATTTGGGATCATGATGAGACCCAATGTGACGAGAACCAGATTTTGGATCTAAATTTTGATTTTGGGCCTACATATGATGATTTTTGATGACTCTACATATAATGACGATAAGTCTATCAATTAGAGTCAATTTCGAGGGTACATGTGCATTATTGTCATATTATAGTGGGCTTGGGAGCATTGCATGCATGTTCTGTTATTCCTGCATTAAGATTGCTTATAACTAATGTTTAATGACCATGTGCATAAGTGCGTATTGAAACAGGTCTCAGATGAGAAATTGGACCATAGGGATGGATCCGAATTGATGAACGGAGTCCAACGAACTCAAAATCACCTCAATCCGACCTTCATAGCTTCCACAACAAACCCGAGAACTGTTGGCTATTAATCCAATGGACAATGTCTCATGACGAGACATGTGGCGGCCACCTACGCTCTCCATCACGCTCCGGTGTCCCCCATCTGATCTTCATCAGATGCACCCCAATGCTCCATGTCGTGCCATGCCTGCCACCGAAAGACCTCCATCCAACGCACACCGCTACTCAAGCACCGTGTCATCGCCGCAACAATCCATGAGGACAGCACAGTGGTTGGGCGTGGCGCTAGCACGCATATGGTGAGCGTTCATGTCACCAATCATGCGAATCCAAATTGGGCTTTCGATTAGATCTGGCAGTTGAGGAGTAGTTTCATGGTGCACCATCCAGCCGTTCATGCAACATTCGCATGATCACACCCCCGAGCACACACCACCTTACACGTGCGGGGCGCAATCTAAAGAAGCGCCTGAAGCGCGATCTCAGCTATCTGATCTTTGATCGGACGACCTATATTGTGCACACATTGATCACAGACGATAGCACTGTTCATGCACGCCCTCGACAGCCGATGTGAGTTGGGGCCTTTAGCAACATCTATAATGGAGCATTAGCAATGAATTCAAGGTCACTGTGAACCTGAATATGATTTTGGCCTTCATATCCCCATTATAAAAGGACCTACACTCCATCTTTCACCATCTTCTACCTAGCAATTCTTCCACCTCCATAGAGCACCAAAGAAGGTTCTGGAGTTGTCGAGCCACAGACAAAAATCCCTCCATTGCTGTGGCTGCCTCCCTTCTCTCTATGTAGCATTTAGTTTAGTGTTTATGTTATTTTTAAGCTTTCCTCTAGTGTTGTAATTGTAAAACGATTCTATCTTTTGCATTGGATTATCTTGCTTGGTTTCATAGTTAGCCATTATGACATTGTCATGATGAGTCTCTAACCCTATATCTCTCCTTATCTCTCTCTCTTACTATTCTTTTCACAAGCGAATCAAATGACGTATTTTTGTGACACATTAAAGCGAAAAAATGATCCGATTTCATGCCTCCCTGAGATTGACACTTGGACTCACTTTTTATTATTCTCTTTAAAATTGATGTCATAAAGTCATGCTACAATGAACAACTTATTTAAATGCATTTCACAATGTCAATTATTCCTGTCCAGACACCTCAGTGGAACGAATTGATCTTTCGAAAGTCACACTGATTTATGATACAAAATAGAGGAGTTGGAAGAGTTAGGATTTGATTGGATCTACCTTAGGTGCCTAGAACCCAAGTCTATGCCTAGTAAGGATATCACTTTGACCTCAAAATTTGAAACTAGGTTAGATCAAAGTTAGGTTGTTGATTCCATGCAACATGATTTATTCTGTGGTGGAAATCTTGATCTTGGATTAGGTTCAAAAATTGATTGTTGAAATTTCTCCGATGATGTCGAATCATACTCTGATTTCAAAGAACCTTTGCTTCTAGATGATTACAAGCTAGTTTAAGACCTCGATATCCATGATCCATTCTTTGATTCTGATTTTGAGGTCGACGATTTGAACCTTGAACAAACCACACCTTCCAATCCAGAGCCAAAATCTTTGAAAGCCTGATCTCAACCCGAACCTGCCACCGAAATCAATTTCTATTCTAACTCACCTCTTTCTAATCTAGTCGCATATGATTCACCTCCATCTTTTAATCAAAAATCAGACATTGATTAGACCAATAATAACATCTTATCCTTCTCTGATCCCACTAGTAGGTTCCTACATTTTCCACAGATCCATTTTCATTTGAGGACCCCTACTCAGATCACGCTGAACCGATTCAACCAAACCCTAGATTCACATTTAAGAAAGAGATTTTTTTTTAATATATAATTTTTTTTGTTTTATTCCTCTAAATCTAATCTTAGATAAGCTATCAGCACGGTCTGTGTCGGATTCATTTTCCCCATCACCGAACCTCGAAGGACGCCTGGCTTTCGATGCTTCAAGATTGCATTGCCCATAGCAACCCTAAGAACTCCTAGCAATCGACACTCCGAGAGAGTATTTCCCATGGATTTCAAAAGCAAGTTTAGTCCTGTGGCAATCGGCACTTCGAGATAGGGCCGCCCATGGTACCAGAACTACACAATGCACTTACATGCCCCTAGTAGGATGGATATCTTAAGAGACAAGCGTCGAAGAGGTGACATGTTATCATCGCATCCTCAAGGTGAGTATATACTCCACCTCTCCTGTAGCAGGAACTCTTCCAATCAAATTGTGCCTTCAAGCTTCTCTAAGTCAGAACTAAGAGAACCAAATTTTTTTCTTCTTCAGGAAAGGAATTAAGGTTATCATTATTTACACAAGACCAAGTGTGTGTGAAATGTGGGTGCTTAGGTTAGAGGACCCCTATACCAAAAGGTAGAAAAAGACATCAAGTACTACCCAGCCTTTAACTTAATCCCTAACTTTCCTTCCTCAACCTCTTGAGGAATGGTCTGCAACGTAACTCCTACTTGTGTTTTTTTAAGTCCACAAAGGACCCTAAAGGTCAAAAGCTAGTAGCTCAACTTAGCTTCTAAGTGAAACCCCAGAGTCCACTTGGTCTAACATAAAGTTCTGGTCTACCTAAGAATGCAAGACCCAGCCAGTTAAGCTCAAATTTTTTATTTTTTTTAACAATGCAAATGTATGCAATGTTGAATGTTTTAACTAAATGCATGAATGCACTATGTTTAAATGCTATGCACAAATGCCTCAGGTCCTATCCCCCCATACCTAGTTCAAATAATGTCCTCATTGAAAATGAAATGGTCAAGGGAAGATGTTACCTGAGGCGGGAAAGAAAGGAGCTAAGGCTTCTCGAGAGTGACCTCATCAACCCGATGGCCATCCAAAGTAATGTAAGGTTTTAATTGTTGGCCATTGACGGTAAAGGGTGTTGCTGAAGAAGAGGGGCTCTTGATTTCCACAGCCCCATGCAGAAATACTTCGGAGATAATATAAGGCCCATCCCAACATGATTTCAATTTTCCTGGTAAAAGCTTAAGTCTGGAATTGAAAGGCCAGACTTGTTGGTTGGGCTCAAAGGTCATTCTAAGGGCGTACTTATCATGCAAGACTTTAGTTCTCTCTTTATAAGCTTGGGAGGTATCATACTCGTCATTCCTCTACTCCTCAAGCTCAGTCAACTCTAGTAAACGTGCCTTGCCAGCTTGCTCTAAATCCAAGTTGACACTTCAGATAGCCCAGAGTGCCCTATGTTGAAGTTCAATGGGTAAGTGGCACACTTTCCTGTACACAATCCCGAAGGGAGACATATCCAAAGGGGTTTTGTAGGTTGTTCGATAAGCCCGTAAAGTGTCATTGAGCTTTTGGGACCAGTCCTTCCTATCTGGCCTAAACATCTTTTCTAAAATGTTCTTGAGCTCCCTATTTGACACTTGAACCAGGCCACTTGTCTGTGGATGGTAAGGGATAGAAATCTCGTGAGTTACTCCCAGACTCCTGAGTAGCCGAATGAAGTGGTGGTTCCGAAAATGAGGTCCCCCATTGATAACGAAATGCGCGTGATTTGTAAAAGCGGGTTTTTAACGTCGTTGTAACACGCGAATCCGCTTACGCTTTTAAAATTTATATCCTAGATAGGGGAGTATCTAGGGTCGTCCAAGGAGGCAAAAATTGCAATAATGATTCTCTTGCTTGGAATATAATCTCAACTTTCTTTTTAATATTTTTCAATATGTAAAATTTTTTTTTGTATCTTGAAAAGACGAGGGCAAACTGCAGATTGTAGTGAAAAGAACTAACACCTACAAATGATTAACTAAAATCTAAAAGATAGAAATATCTTCTTCCTAAGCTCACTCTAGGCAAGTGGAGGCCTAGAGTAATTAGGAAGAAGAGGTGAAACAAGTGCTAGAACCAAAACAAACAATTGCAATAAAAAAAAACTAAAAGAAGGCAATTTTGATTGAGTAGAATGAGTGTTCTTTTCAAGGACAAGTAGAGGAATGCTTCTACTAGAATTAAACAATCTAAAAGCAAGAAAAGAAACACAAATCCTCTTGTAACAATGGTGAAGAAGGTTGTCGTCTTGCTCCAAGCTTAGCTGCTCCTTGGCTTAAAAAGAGGGCTTCCTTCTTCTCCTTCCTTGAGAGCTCCACCAAGATGGAAGCTACCACCTTTAATGCTCTCTCCAAGGGGTGGGCGTGCACCACCCTCAAAAACTCCTTCAAGGTGGCGTGACCACCTTCAAGATCTCCTCCAAGATCTTCCTTTCCTGGCTTCTCCTTTGGCTGGCGTGACCCAAGAGGGAAGGGAAGAGGGGAAGGCACCAAGGGGACAGAATATCCCCTTAATCTTCTTCTTCTTCTTCTCTCTTGGACGTGGGCTTCTTGGTGGAATATGAGAGTGAAATTGCTAGCCAAGGATGGCTTGAATGGTGGTGGGTAGTGGTCTTTCTATAAGGTAGGATGGGGGGTTAAGGTGCCCCTTGAAATGGAGGGCTAGGATGGAAGAATGGAGGTGGTTGGTGATCCTATGGCTAAGTAGAGTTGGCACCAACCTAAGAGGTGTTAAAGGGGGTAGTTATGGTGGTGTTGGTGTCTTTTGGTGGTGGAGAGACACCACCATGTTGGCGCCAACATGGGGTCTTCTAGAAGGGGGGTTAGGTGGATGGTGGAGATGGGTTCAATGGGGATTGTGTGGTGGAGATGAGGGGAGATTTTGGAGGGAAAAGTGGCGCCATTAAGGGGTGGTTATGGGTAGTTTTTGGCGCCACCTTTAGGTGTCTTTTGGAGGTGGTGGGTAGGTTAGGTTGGCGCCAAGTAGGTTAGCTTATGTGGAGCTTAGGTGGAGCTAGTTGGGTGGAGTTGGTAGGTGGGTTTTTGGGGTGGTATAAGCCAAGGAAGTTGGAGCATAGCTAAGATAAGCTAAGCGAAGCTAAGCTAGGCTAGCTTAGCTAATGGAGGAGTAGAGGAGAAGGTAATGGAGCTAGGGTTTAGAGGAAGGAGCTGAGGAGGAGAAGTCTGGAACTGAAATTTGGAGCTGGCTGTTGCTGAAGAGGTTGGCATGGAGCTATTCTAGCTGGCTTAGCTTGCTAGTTCTTTGCTAGCTACTAAGTCGAGCTAAGGTAAGCTAGCTTCTACCATAATGAGCTAAGGTGAGCTGGGTCTGATGCTCCCAAGGAGAATCAAGCTGGTTGAGGCAGCTAAGGTAGCTTAGCTCAACTGAGTTGAGCTAAGCTGAGTCCCCAGGAGTTGGACTTGAGCTTCCTGAGCTGGGATGAGTTCTTCTTTAGCTGGCTGGAGCTGAGTGGAGCTGGATGTAGCTAGATCTGAGCTGGGGTGAACTCCTGTCAACTTAGCTGAGCTAGCTAGAGCTCCCTGTGAACTAGTGGGAGCTGAGATGAGCTAGACTCAGTTAAGTTGAGCTGGATCTGAGCTAACTTGAGCTAGGGTGAGCTAAGGTGAACTCTCTTGAACTGCCATCCAGCTGAGATTAGCTGAATGGAGCTGGGATGAGCTAACCCTAGTTCAAGTAAGCTAGGTTCCAGCTATGGTGAGCTGGATCAAGCTGGGTTCCAACTAGTCTAGGCTTCTCCTTCACCATTTGCCTTCTTGGGTGCTAGGGTTTTAGGGATTTGTGCATCTGTATATCCCTAACACTCACAAAAACACATTAAAACGGCAATAAAAAATGCAATGCATGCCTATCCTAATTTATGCCTAAATGCAAGCCAAAAACCCGTTTACGGAGTAAAATCCTAAGAGCTAGGTTAATTTTAAAGCATAAAGATGACGATAAACTGGCATTTATCACCCATCACTTATAATCGTCTCAGGGCAGCCAAAGCGAGATATGATACTAGCCTTCACAAATTTCAATACCACAGAGTGGTCATTTGTTCAAGTAGGAATGGCCTCTATCCACTTGGAGAGGTAATCCACTGCCACCAAGATATATTCAAATCCATGGGACAAAGGGAAGGGACCCATGAAGTCTATCCCCCAAACATCAAAAATTTCCACAGGTTGGATAGGCTCTTGGGGCATCTCATTTCGCTTCCAAATCATTCCAGTCAGTTGACAACTAAGACAAGCCTTAACAAGGTAATGGGAATCTTTAAATAAAGAAGGCAACCAAAAATCAGACTAGAGAACCTTAAAAGTTATTTTCTTAGCACCAAAGTGTCCTTGACAATGAAGCTCATGGCAAAATCTCAACACACTCTGTTGCTCTTCATCAGGCACACATCGTCTCCATACTTGGTCTTGTCCAATCTGAAATAATTCTTGCTCTTCCCAATGAAAGAATCTAGCTTGGGAAATGAATCGCTTCCATTTTTGCACATCCCAAGAGCTAGGGGTTTCTCCAGTGACCAAGTAATTAACTGTATCCGCATACCAGGGTGAAGTTGGTGTTACTTCCATAATAGTTTCATCAGGAAATGTCTTGCAGATGTCTCCAAATTGAGTCATCAAGGGGAAGTCAAGAAAGGTGGTCAGCCACTGCATTTTCCACTCCTTTCTTTTCACGAATTTCTAATTCAAACTCTTGAAGGAGTAGAATCCATCTAATTAAACGTGGCTTAGTGTCTTTCTTGGCAATGAGAAGTTTCATTGCCGCATGATCAATAAAAGTAACCACCTTGGATCTAAGAAGATAAGACCTAAACTTCTTCAGAGAAAAACTATAGCAAGTAATTCCTTTTCAGTGATTGTGTAGTTTTGTTGTGGTTCAGTTAAAGTCTTGCTAGCATAGTGCAGCACATGTGGACTTCCCTCAACCCTCTATCCAAGAACGTCTCCCACTGCATAATCTGAAGCATCACACATCAGCTCAAATGGGAGTGTCCAATCAGGAGCTCAGAGAATAGGTGTAGAGGTCAAGGCCTCCTTCAGCGTATGAAAAGCCTCGACACACCTTGAATCAAAATCGAAGGAAGATTCCTTTGCCAATAAGCTGCAAAGTTGCCTAGAAATTTTGCTAAAATTCTTAATGAATTGCCTATAAAAGCCTGCATGGCCAGAAAGGATCTAATTTGTTTGACATCCGTTGGCAATGGGAGTTTGGAAATAGAATCAACTTTAGCCTTATCTACTTCCAAGCCCATTTTAGACACAACATGCCCAAGTACAATGCCTTTCTGTACCATGAAGTGGCTTTTCTCCCAGCTAAGGACTAAACCAGTCTCTATACATCTCTTCAGCACATTCTCTAAGTGCAAGGGACACTGGTCGAAAGATGAGCTGTAATTGGAGAAGTCATCCATGAAAACATCGACACACTCATCAATCATGTCCGAGAAAATGGGCATCATACACCGCTAGAAAGTTGCCGGTGCATTACATAATCAAAATGGCATACGCCTGAATGCAAAAGTGTCATAAGGACTAGTGAAAGTTGTCTTATCCTAGTCATCAGGGAAGACTGCAACCTGATTGTACCTAGAATATCCATCTAGAAGGCAGAAATACTTGTTCCCTGCCAATCTCTCTAAGGTCTGATCAGTAAAAGGCAAGGGAATGTGATCCATTTTGGAAGTAGGGTTCAGTTTACAGAAGTCAATGCAGACCCTCCAACTAGTTGAGGGTTCGGTCACCACTTGTTCACTCTGGTCATTTGTTTCTACCATGAAGCCAGCCTTCTTTGGCACCACATGGATTGGACTAACCCATCTGCTATCTGCTATGGGATAAATGATTCCAGCATCCAACCACTTCAGAATCTCCTTTTTAACCACATCCCTCATGATGGGGTTAAGACGTCTCTACATGTATTGAAAGGGTTTGATGGAATCATCAGTATAAATGTGATGCATGCAGAACGTAGAGTCTATACCCTGAATATCAGCAATTGTCCAAGCTATGGCTTCCTTATGCCTTGATAAATAGTCTAAGAAGGCTCCCTCTTACACTTCAGATAGTGCAGACGAGATGATTATAGGGAGCGTATCATTTGGCCCAAGGAATACATACTTGAGAGAGTTTGGGAGGGGTTTCAGTTCAAGGTTGGGGGCTTGTATGGTTGAGGGTCTCAAAATAGAAGTCCCCATCTCAGGAAGCAGATCTACCTTAGGCAGACATGATGGGAAGAGAGACTCAGTAGAAACTCCAAGTAATTCCTCAAGTTCTAGGACATCCCCTTCACATTCATCCAAGAGATGGGAATGCTCATTCAGCTTAACATGCTGAAGGGGGTCATCACAAAAAATTGCAGGAGTTGTCTCTTTAATCAGATCATCTACCACCTCAACTTGGGAACAATCCTTAAATGCAGCTTGTTTATAAGCATCAAATGCATTCAACTGAATTTTCCTTTTCCCAAAGCCCATTTTTAAGGCCCTAGGGTGACAATTAATTGAAGCATTAGAAGTGGCAAGAAAAGGGTGGCCCAAGATGATTGAGGGCTTCATTGGTTTGTTGGTAAGGTCAGTGTCCAGTACTAGAAAGTCAACAGGGAAGAAGAAATCCTCCACACTCACGAGGACATCCTCTAGCAGACCCCGTGGTGTCTTCTAAGAGTGGTCTGCAACTTGGAGGATTATAGGGGAAGTCTTCATATTGCCTCGTCCAAGTTGTTCACATACATAGCTCGGAAGGATGTTTACCCCCACACCCAGATCAAGCAAAGCCTCGTCTATTTGTAGGTCACCAATGACCACTGAGATGTATGGGGCTCCTGGGTCCTTAAGTTTTGGGGGAGTCCCATGTTGTTTAATTGAGCTAACAGAATCAGGCAGGACAACTTTTGAATAGACCTGTTTCCTTGATTGCCACTTTTCCTTTAGAAAGCAGGCAAAAGATAGAATCTGCCTGATAGCTTCAACCAAAGGCAGGTTAATTTGCACTTTTTTGAAAGTGTCCATGATTTTGTCCGTCCTATCTTTAGCTTTAGATGAGCCAGCAAAAGCCTGCCTAGAGTCAGATAAGAGCTCTGGAAAGGGCAAGCTCGGTCACTTGGTAGAAGGGTTGCCATGTAGCGTAAGTGTGGGAATGGGGACGACCTCTTCCGGTGAGGTGATTTCAAGTGAAGAAGAGTTGGACTGCTCTTCTCCAGTAAGCTTGAAAGTCGGGGTGGATGGTTTTTCAGAAGATGGTACTATAGGAGCATCAGGTTTGGAAATTTCTTTCCCACTCCTCAGAATAGTCACCACCTGGGCCTCCTCCCTAAAGATAATCCCTTTCCTTTTAAGGTTCTACTCAGATAAACTAGGAAGCTTCCCAGTCTCCCTTTTACTCATGGCCTCGACAAGGTGTCCAATTTGTGATTTCATCTCATTGATTGCCTTGTCATGTGATTGGATGATCATGCTTTGATTCTCCTACGTGGCTTTCAACATGGCTTTAAGCTCATCCATCTAAGAAGTCTTGGATGGTTAGGAGGGCACAGGAGGTTCATTATACTGTTGAGTCTGAAAGGGTTAGGGTCTGTAGTTCCCTGAATTAAAGGCATTCCCCTATCTCCAAGAAAAATTGTGGTGGTTCCTCCATCCCTCATTATAAGTGTTGCAAAATGGTCATTATGAGGTCTGCGTTAAAACCCTTTGGTAGCATTCAGGTCCGCCTGTACAAGGTTAGAGAATTGGGAGGCCAAATGACAATCCACAGTAGTGTGCATATTGTTGTTGGAATTGAAGCATTCAGAAGCTTGGGAAGCAGAGGCATTTGGTGTGAATTCGCTTTGGTTTGTCATTAGCCTTTCCATGTTTTGGTTCAATAATTGAATCTGGAAGGCCAAATTCTGGGTATCCCTAGCCCCATTTGCCTCAATCTTCTGCTACATACAAGTGGGTTTCCTATCCAAATAGGCAGAATTTAGATGGATAGAATTCTCACTAAAGGTCTCAAAAAGATCCCAAGCCTCATCTTTAGTTTTTGTAAGAAAGGTTCCTACACAGGCTCCATCCACTGTTTGCCTGTCCTTGTCAATTAATTCAAAGTAGAGCCTTTGTACAAGTCACCATCTTGGCACCTGATGATTGGGACATAAGTGTAATAAATCTTAGAAGCGTGCCCAAGCATCATGAAATTGTTCTCCATCTTGTTGAGAAAAACCTATGATTTCCTTCATATAGTGATTAGTCTTGCTCATGGGGAAGTATTTTTTGAAAAACTCTCCCTTCAAGGGATCCCAAGTATCCACTCTACCATCTAGAGTGTGATACCAATGCTTTGCCTTATCCTTGAGGGAGAAAGGAAAGAGGGTTCGCATTTGGGAGTCATGAGTAACACCCTCCAACCTCGCCGTGGGATAGACCTGGGTGAATTCCTCCAAATGACTATAGGGGTACTGAATAAAAGCTTATCAGGGTCTCTAATTACCCCTAACTAACTAATCTTGCAAGTTAATTAGCTAGGAATATGTAAATATATGGGTTAATTATTAAATAAGGAATAAATAGTAAAGGACATTAAAATAAATTTAAAATGATATATTATTATCCAATTAATATTATTAATAATTTAATTAATAATTGGACTCGAAATATTATCAATAATTTATCTAATTAACATGTTAACTAACTTAAGTATAATTTTTAACTATGTATGTAATAAATAAAGTAACATTACTTAATTAAATAAATTAAGCTAAAAAGGTCAAAAATGTAAATTCATGGGCTAAATATAATAATTTTTTTATTTATAATCATATATAAAAATTTGAAAAGGATTTAAACTAAAATAAACCTTGAAAACCTTAGTTTACATTTTAGTCCTTATGTTTTATTTCAATCAAGTCCTTATTCTTCACTTAGGTCCTTAGTTTTCGTTACAAATAAGTCACTGAAAACTTCTTCTTTCCTTCTTCAGCCTCCTCAACGGTTGACGATAGGAGGTGCTTTCACCCATCGATCACCGCATATCCGATGTCATTCCTTCCTCTCCAAGCTCCTGGAGCTTGTCCTCACCATCTCCTTTTCATCCACCGGTCTGGATGATGTTGCAATCCTATTTTAGGGTTGTGGATAACCTCACCGGCATTGGAGAAGATGCCGGTGGTTACTCCACTCCTAGCCTCTTCTCCGTCTAGATACACCCTCCTTCTCAACTGCTGCCATCTATAAATACCCCTCCACACCCTCGATTTCACCAAGTTAGCTCCCTTCCCTTTTCTTCACTGAGCTAACCGATAGGCTATTCTTTCGAAACTCTGATTACCTTCCTCCGCTTCCTCCATCTCCCTCCATCCATCTTTGATCGCTCTGGATCTCCGCCGACGTTAGGCAAGTATCATGACACAGTGTTGATAGTAGGAGTTCCTCTACTTCACTCCACCACACCAGCCAGACTTCTTCCTTGACCCTTTGATTTCCTCCTCTGTTAAGGACCATCGACAGAGATCTTCTACCTCCTTTGTCCAGGTAACAGTAAGTCAGGTAAGTAGGTTAGAATAGTTAGTTAGGTAGATTAGATAGATGTAATGCTAGTTTCTCATTCATCTTCTTCAGCTCCGACGAGCTCGTTGAGCTTGTCTAGAGCAAACCTTTTGTCTTTTTGAATCATTGATCACCTTCTTAAACCTTTCATGAACATTTCTATAACCTGAAATCACTTAATTGATCATCTATTTGCCTAAACCACCTCCACCTTCACCACTACTTCCACTATCCATGGCGAAAGTGGCTGAGCTTGCTCCACCTCCACTAGGGCCCTCCATCACTTAACCATCATTTAAAGGCCCCCATCCTCACTTTAATCTAGGTAATAATCATCTATAACTTAAACGCCTAATTAATTTAATCTCCTGAGCTCGGTGTCAATGGCAGCTCAGGAGGAGTTCAAATCATTAATTATCCACTTATAATCCATTGCAACTTCCTTTTAACTTGTTTTCTCCACTCAATTGAGCGGGAAAATAGGTCCTAAGCCCAATCAAATTCAAACTTTGTTTACTGTGAATTCACTACATAACTTCCAATTTAATAGATAATTGAGGAAATTAATGTGTTCCTGAGGTTCCTTGTGACCTCAGGAAGCTTTTCAGACCATTAATGGCATGTTTTCATGGCATTTGTATACTTTCAGCCTTTTCTAGACTCACTAGAGCTCCGGCATGCTCCGACGAGTCAAAAGAACTCTTTAGCCCGTAGAACTTAGCATAAAGCTCCAGATCACTGATTTGAAGGTCACTGATCATTTTGAAGTAATTTATTTGAGGTTTTAAGACCTGGAGCTCCTGTTAGACCTTTGTCTTCTCCTACTTCAGCAGAGTTGGAGATGACTGTTAGTTAGTGTTTAGGTTCATTTTAAAGGCCTAGAAGCATCAATAACATACCCTGAGACCATTCCATTAAGTCAATCTCTGAGATAGACTTTGGTTTGTTCTGTTGAACAAACTCATCTAGAATCTCAGGTGATAGGCCTGGAACCCTAGGAATCTTAACTGAAACATCCTTCTGAGGGTTTGAATCTGTTCCTAAGGTGAAAGAGGAGTTAATTAAGGAATTAATTTCCTTTGAAATGATTAAATTTAGAAAGTGAAATTTCAAGGCTTCATGGTCAACCTTAAGTCTGACTCATGAATTTGGGATTCAATCAGAAGAATTGAAGAGTCCAATCTATTCCTGAGATGTTTTTAAATGATTTAAAATCAATTTGGATGAGCTCTGATTGATTTTATATAAGAAATTGATTTATTTTCAATTTGGGTTGTTTTCGAACCCAAACTGACAACAGAAAGTTTTTGGAGAGTTTTAGATGAGAAATCTGCCCAGACAGATCCTTAACAACCTCTAGAGGTTGTTTGTTTTGATTAAATAGGTCTCTAGTTGTCTACTGGACCAAACAGAAATAGAATTGAAGTTCTGAAGCCTTTTAGAGAAGCTTTTTAGCTTCTTCACTTTCCTGAAGCCTCTTAGAGTTTCCTTCCTTCACCAACAGCTACGGAAACACTCTTTGAATCTATTCATCACCTCATCTAGAGGTCAAAAGCCCTTCTACATGACCTTAGAGCCAATAAACCTTTCTGTAGTCAATATGGCCATAACGACCCAGGTCCTTTCACCCTTAATCGAAGAGGTAAACCTTCCCTGAGTATCAAATTGATACTACAATAATGTAGAGCAACCATAGAGCTTTTCAGCAAGCCTTCATTTGCTCTGATTGGAGATCTGTGATGGCTGGAATCATTAAGTGAAGTTTGATCTAGGAGGGAAATATATAGTCCCACATCGGTGGAATTGAAGTGGCCACCTTAGTATAAAACTAAAAAGTGATTAAAGCCCTTCAGTCGTCAGCACAGGGTGCATGAAAGAGCATATGGGTGTGTGTGTGGGTGCGTGCGGTGTGCGTGCCCTGGTGTGTGTGCGCCTGTGGGTATGCAAGTGTGGACCCGTGAGGGTGTGTGCATGTGGGCCTAGGAGGCCGCGGGACGGATGGGCTCGAGACTATGCTGAATCGGAAATAAACCAGACCAAATAAAAACCAGGCTTGGACCTAGTAGGGTCTGGTCCCACCATGAGAGGGGTGCTGTGTATCCCTGATCGGTCCAAGTTGCCAACCTTAAAACCTAATTTTTGGTTCAAAGGTTTCAAACCGGTTCGGTACGGAAGAGCAAAAGAGCTACAAATGTTTAGAAGAGCTGCAAAGGTAAAGAAGGGATGCAAAGGAAGAGAAGGAGAAGAAGGGGAGAGGTCATAAAGATTGAATAAGGTAGATAGGCAAAGGAGTTAAAAGATAATAGGCAAAATAAAGAAAAGAAAGAAAAATAGATGCATAAGAGAAGAGCTCGAGAAGGATTAAGGAGAAGAAATAAGAGAAAAGTAAAAAGAGAAAAGAGAGTGAGGGAGAAAGGTAAAAGAAGAAGAGAAGAAAGAAAGAGGCTGAAGACAAAGAAGAAAAATTACGGTTTAATTTCTTGCATTCTACTAATTTCATTTTGAGCTTAATGTTGTAATAAGGCACATATTCATTAGAATTAATTTTTTCTTGCCTTAATCTCTTGTAAATAAAAAGAAATTAAAAGAAATAAACAATTTTACTTGTTTGTAGAAGTAAATCATATGTGTAAATGTGTTTCCTTATGGAATTTTGCATATTCTTTTAATTAGAAATCCTAAAGCAAAATTCATATTCTTAAAGTAAATTTAATTATAACTCCCATAAGTAGCTTAGGATTAGTGGTGAATTTTAATTTAGTTATGCCTCCTATCGAACAACCTGGACTCAACCAGTTAGAAAGAAATAAAATCTAAAATGTTAGGTTAACTTGACCCTATACTACTTAATCGACATAAATTCAAGTTGACCTAAGTTACATTCTTTTGCACATAATTAAGCACAATTAAGTTAATTAACTGTGTTGAGAATGTTAACAACTAGGTCCTCCCTAAAAGTACCATAGAATGAGGGCAACATAGATATGGTACTACTCTTGATTTCATATGGATTGTTCCCCCCAGGTCTTCTTAGTGTATGGCCAGGTTTGTTGGTAGGGATAAAATAATCTCCCAGAGATCGTTGGTTCTCCACAATTCTATTTTCACCTTCCTCAGCCATCTCTCTTCTCTCTTGGTTGGCTCTCTTAAGGATCCTTTCAAGTTCTAAATTAAACACAAGTTGTCTCCTCAAAGGCCACCTACCAAACTTACATAAACAAACATAATTCCAAAGGTCTTTTATCTCTTTAATCAATTAAGGCCTTTGAGATTTTAGTCCAATTGTAGGTGACAGTACAAATTACTTAATCAATTACGTGCCTATTGTCGACCTACGAAATGCCTTAATGAAGACCTAATTGGAACTTAGGTGCTCTGCCCTAACGTTAACTGGTAAAGTACTCCAAGGATGGAAGATCAAGGGGTAAAAGTAGGCCTAAGCCTTCCTTTGAAGCTATGCTTTCGTGGTGCTTCTTAACTACCCTGAAAAATCCGTGACAGGTATCCCCCTCCTTGGAGTTACAAAACTTTTGAACTTAAGTCTC
This sequence comes from Thalassia testudinum, assembly GCA_037157565.1. Classification (NCBI taxonomy): domain Eukaryota; kingdom Viridiplantae; phylum Streptophyta; class Magnoliopsida; order Alismatales; family Hydrocharitaceae; genus Thalassia; species Thalassia testudinum. Next base: position 21,449,910 of record JAZHRO010000063.1, read on the forward strand.
AAGCACTTTGGTATCCAATGGTAGGAGAGTTCTTTCCTAATAGCCCAAAACCTAGGAGTGTCTAATTGCGTGCTTTAGTGCGTAGTCATGCACGTGTGCATTCACGGTAAAAGTTTGAAGTTTTTTTGAACCATAGCACAATGTCTCAAATCAACACCTTGTGTTTTATATGTTCCTCCTTTAATTAGTTCTTTTTCCAGAAAATGTGACCACTTGTTAAGTCGTTTTAAGACAAATTATATAGTCTAGGAATTAAGTCCAAATGCAAATGCGTGATCAAAATATAGATAAAAAGTAAGAGAATGCATACCTTGCTTTTAGCAATCAACGATACGAAAATTCATGAAATGAAGAGAAATAAATTTAGAGGCTACTCATACAGACCTAAATGGTTCATCCTAAGGGTAGGCAACATCTAGCAGGCAGCTCTTTTTTTTTTTTTTGTTTAACTAGTTATGCATAATAAAGAAAAAATAAAATCAATCCACAAAAGAAAGTAAAAACCTAAATCTGAAGAAAGACGGAATAGACTCCAAAAAATTACCCAACACAGGCCTCAAACAAAATCGGGGAACAAATCCCTTAAGCTGGCCCCAGAGTACAAGGGTGATCGCACAGGTTTCACGAGTTTGAAATCAGGGTTACAAGTAACCCATCGTCGTAGTTGCAAAATACATGGCCAAATAAAATTTATAACTGAAACTCGAAAAGTGAGTCCCAAGTCGAACACGGGGAGGCAAATGTTTGGTTTTATGAAATCCACGCTTCACTTTTATTTATTTTTGCTCATTTTTACCTTTTAAAATTTTTTTCGTATTTTTAGCAAGCAAGAGATTCGGTTGATGAAAACTTTATCTACTTGTGAAAATAAGAGAGTGGGAGAAAGAGAGAGAAATAATCATCTATTCATGAAGAATTGTTTGTTACACTATGAAAGCTAAAAATCTACACCACGAAAGCATAAAAAGATAGAATAAGGTGAGAGAAATCCCCCTCGACGGTTGCTCAAAATATGACTTGTTCTAACGTTGCCTAGAGGAAGGTGGTGAGGAGAGAGACGAAGGAGGATAGAGCTGGAGGATGGAGGATGGGGCAGGATGGCATTGCGGCGAGGATCTTCTTCCCGAAGGGTGGTGAGAGGACGACCACGGGATGCTCCACGAATGGGGATTAGGGGAGGGAAAACTATTTGATTTTCTACTCTAGAGGAAAATCCTAGGCTTGGGACAAGCTCTCTCTAAAGCCTTGGAGGTGGTGAGAGGAAGAAAGGAAGAGATAATTTGGAATGGTGGTGGGTGGGTACTTTTATTGTGAGGAGGAAGAACAATTCTCATCTGGGTCATTACTGACATCCATAAACATCACTGCAGCTATTGCTGAAGATTCGCCCTTCAAATCCTCTTGTTGGCGTACGCAGACAATTAGTGATAGCTGCAAGGTCATTGAAGGCACGTGCCGCTGAAGATCCGTGCCTACCCCACTAGTACGTGCATCATGTGCTGCGCAGTTCACGTGCTTGTGCTCCCCATGCCTTGCGCACATGCTTGTGCTCCTCGCACCGTGTGTATGCATGTGTGTTGGCAAGGGATGCGCTGCTGCTGCGCGTGGCTATGCTGTGTGGAGTAAGCGGCTGTGGCTGTGCACGTGCATTGCATGCGACTACAGCTGTGCACATCACTACTGATGGCCAACGTTGGGTGGCCTGGATGGCGCCATGTGGCACCATCTGGGCCATCAATTCTTCTTCCTTTTGTAAAGGATGCCACGGTGCTCAGATTAAGATGATTCCCTCGCTACTGGATTGCAATTATCGCTCTGGATCCATCTGTACGATCAGATTTTCCATCAAAACCAATATGGATGTCGCATTGCCCCCTGGCCATTAATCTTCCTCGGACTTCGTACGATGCTACAGTTCTCTGATCTAGACGATTTCAGAGGTGTTAGACTCCGATTGTCATCTTAATCAAATATATTTCATCCGATCATCCATCCGAGTCCCTGAAATAAACCTTTTTCTCTCCTGACCATATAAAGGACCTTATTAACCTAAAATATATACAACTACTCTAAATGCACAATAATGAATGTTATGAAATATTTATAACATTAAATGCAAATCTAAGACTAGAAACTTGCATGAATAGGCATTTTAGCCTAAATAGATGTGTCTATACCATGCTCCCATGCCTATCTTTTGCTAGTCCCTAGCAAAATTAAACTACATGCTATGTCTAAAATCAAAACTAGGATTAGATCACTTAGGCCTAAGTCATTTATTAACAATACAAAATTTCAACTAAGGTCGTAAACTATGAAGACTCAACAGTACATGGGTGTCTGCCAGAATGCAAACCACCAAGTCCTCGCCTTATTTTGAAAAGGGAAGATACATTTTTTTTATTTATCTTCATTTCTAATTTTTTTTTGTACTTTTGGAGTTTGAGAGTTTCGGGATAACTTTTTATGGCTACCCGTCACACCTAAGACTTGAAAAGGGCTCTAAGTGCTAAACATCTTGTGAAAATAGTGAAATACTCAGTAGATGGCTGTTAAAATAGACTACGGGTTTCTACGACCCTAAGTGACCTTGCCTATAGGTTTTTCTTTTCAATTGGTAGCTTCCTCCCTACTTTTATTTTTGTGGTCAACAGAATGGCAAACACAGTGTATATCTCCTCGATTTATTCTATTTCCTACTTCTTCCCTAAGTGTTTCGGGAATTATTGTGCATTTTTTTGTGAGCTGGGTTCCGAAAAATCGGGCAATGAGCTGTTACCACCGACAACTTGCCAGCCATACTTGTGCGGATAAGTGTGGTTTTATATTTTTTTCTCCTTTTTCATTTTTTTTCTCTTTTTCTTTTTGTTCTTTTTTCTTTAAGTATGTGCTTCCATGATCTAAGATTTACCTAAAGGCAGTACAATGAAAATGATCTTGTGAATGGGCTCTGGACAACCGATCGATGAGCTGTTACCACTGAGAACTTGATAGCCATACCACCGTAGATAGTTCGTTAGCTACACAATTTTCGAAGAAACTACCGAAAAGTGAGTCAGTGCAAAAAAAAGTGTGTAGATGCTTAGGCTTAATGTCCCCCTAAATTAGGGGTGAGTTGATAAGTTGTATACTTATCACCCCAAGTTATTTACCAAATTAAAATAAGATTGTCTTGGCGAGGACTCGAGACTAAGTCCACATTTGAGTAGACACCCAGGCTAATTAAGCACAAAGACCCGAAGAGTCTAAGTATTCAGGTCTTATCGTATTATTTCCTAAAGTTAATAACTTCCAGATGCCTAAGTTTTCTTCTCCTAATTCTTCTTCTTCTTCCATTTATCTTTTTGAATTTTCAATTTTTTTTCTTTTTTTTTTAAAGAAACTAAAAGAAATTCTATAGAGTTAGCAAAATGATTTCAGGATTAAGTATCCACCCCCATGCCTAAATGATGTAATGTCCTCATCATAAAAATAAAAGACATGAGAAGGGCAGAGTAAATAGAATATCACCTAAACATCATGAGGAATCCGGTCAGCTCCACAAAGAATGTGAAATATAAACATGTGGTAAATTTAATGTGTTTAGCTAGGCATAAAATATATACAAGGAAGAAATTGACAATTCACAAGTGTGGGTCAGAATCAAAATAAAAATAATGATTCTCAGACCCGCCAACAGAAGATCTCAACAGATGTGGACCAGATTATGATGCAGATTCATGCCCCAGGGTCAAGTGGTTCTCAGGTTCTGGATGAAAATAACCTAGAATCGAAGGTTGTTGTGTTTGCAGAGTCGGGCCTACTGTTTAGTGGTGTGCAACCCAAGACCAAGGTGTCGGACAATGGGTAAAGATGGTTCAATAGGTGTGGTTGTCCACTCAACATCTAGCTCAAAAAAATAATTAGTTATTTCGAGCTTGGGTTGCACGTGAAAGATACCGCAAGGGTCCTGGTAGAGAGTAGGTGGTTTTAGGTCAATAGGATCCTTTAGATCCAAACTTATTTTTCCCTCAAAATTAACCTCCCAAATTTTCATTTCAACATTCCTATCCTCCAAAATCAAGTGCTCAGGTTCTGGGACCTATAGCATACCGTTCACCCCAAAAGATTTACCCAAGTCCAGAAATTGTGCCTGACTCAGAATTGACATGGGTACATGATAAACACCAGTTTATCATCATTTTTATGCTTTAAACTAACCTAGCTCTTAGGATTTTACTCCACAAACGGGTTTTTGGGCTGCATTTAGGCATAAATTAGGATAGGCATGCATTGCATTTTTTATTATTGTTTTAATGTGTTTCTGTGAGTGTTAGGGATGTACAGATTCACAGATCCCTAAAACCCCAGCACTCAAGAAGGCAATTGGTGAAGGAGGAGCCCAGACTAGTTGGAACCCAGCTTGATCAATCTCACCATAGCTGGAACCTAGCTTACTTGAACTAGGGTTAGCTCATCCCAGCTCCATTCAGCTAATCTCAGCTGGATGGCAGCTCAAGAGAGTTCACCTTAGCTCACCCTAGCTCAAGTCAGCTCAGATCCAGCTCAACTTAGCTGAGTCCAGCTCACCTCAGCTCCCACTAGTTCACAGGGAGCTCTAGCTAGCTCAGCTGAGTTGACAGGAGTTCACCCCAGCTCAGATCCAGCTACATCCAGCTCCCCTCAACTCCAGCCAGCTGAAGAAGAATTCATCTCAGCTCAGGAAGCTCAAGTCCAGCTCCCGGGGATTCAGCTTAGCTCATCTCAGTTGAGCTAAGCTACCTTAGCTGCCTCAACCAGCTTGATTCTCCCCGATAGCACCAGACCTAGCTCACCTTAGCTCATTTTGGTAGAAGCTAGCTCACTTTAGCTTGGCTTAGCAACTAGCAAAGAACTAGCAAGCTAAGCCAGCTAGAGTAGCCCCATGCCAGCCTCTTCAGCAGCAGCCAGCTCCAGCTCCAGCTCCAGACTTCTCCTCAGCTCCCTCCTCCAAACCCTAGCTCCAACACCTTCTCCTCTACTCCTCCATTAGCTAAGCTAGCTTAGCTTAGCTTAGCTTAGCTTAACTTAGCTATGCTCCAACATCCTTGGCTAGCCATTTCACTCTCATATTCCACCAAGAATCCCACGTCCAAGAGAGAAGAAGAAGAGGAAGATTAAGGGGATATTCTGTCCCCTTGGTGCCTTCCCCTCTTCCCTTCTCTCTTGGGTCACGCCAGCCAAAGGAGAAGCCAGGCAAGGAAGATCTTGGAGGGGATCTTGAAGGTGGTCACGCCACCTTGGAGGAGTTTTAAGGGTGGTGCACGCCCACCCCTTTGGAGAGAGCATTAAAGGTGGTAGCTTCCACCTTGGAGGAGCTCTTAAGGAAGGAGAAGAAGGAGGCCCTCTTTTCAAGCCAAGGAGCAGCTAGGCTTGGAGCAAGAAGACAACCTTCTTCACCATTGTTACAAGAGGATTTGTGTTTCTTTTCTTGCTTTTAAATTGTTCAATTCTAGTAGAAGCTTTCCACTACTTGTCCTTGAAAAGAACACTCATTCTACTCAATCAAAAATTGCCTTCTTTTAAGCTTTTTATTGCAGTTGTTTGTTTTGGTTCTAGCACTTATTTCACCTCTTCTTCCTAATTACCCTAGGCCTACACTTGCCTAGAGTGAGCTTAGGAAGAAGATATTTCTATCTTTTAGATTTTTAATCATTTGTAGGTGTTAGTTCTTTTCGCTACAATCTGCCGTTTGCCCTCGTCTTTTCAAAATACAAAAAAATTACATATTGAAAAATATTAAAAAGAAAGTTGAGATTGTATTCCAAGCAAGAGAATCATTATTGCAATTTTTGCCTCCTTGGACGACCCTAGATACTCCCCTATCTAGGATATAAATTTTAAAAGCGAAAGCGGATTCGCGTGTTACAACAACGTTAAAAAAACTGCTTTTACAAATCACGCGTATTTCGCTATCACTTTTTGGCGCCGTTGCCGGGGAGGCACGGCTTTGCATTAACTCATTTTCTCTTGCTTGAAGTGGATCTCATCCCCTTCTCTTTCTTCCTTTTGTGTGTGCAGGAACTACAGCGGGAAAGCGGGAATCTGGAAGCGAGAGCTCAAAGGTCCTTTTCTTCCCGCGAAAATTCAGGTTGGTTCCTCTTTCTGGTCACATAAATAATTAAAACTACCAAAAATATATTAAACTTGGCTTTCAGGACCCTAAACACTTAAATTAAGTGGAGTGGTGCATTTTAAAATCCATTGTTTGCTTGTATGCTTCTTTAGCACCATTCCATTGCAAGTATTGGTGTTCTGTTTTTCGGGTCCAGATTTCTGTCCGGACTTGAAAAATCGATTCCTAACACCCCAGGCCTCCTAAAATCATAAAATTTCATAGAGTGATTCCCAATTAAGTTAGGAACATCTGTTCCAAATTTCAAATCAATTGGATTTGTATTTAATTTTTAAAAATTCGTGGATTGCAGAGAGGTCATACCCTCTTATCTTCCTGTTTTGCTACTATCCGCGAATTTTCAGAATTTTTATACTCATCCAATTTTTGTGAAATTGAGCTTGCTGGAATTCTTGTGAAATTTTATATATCATATAAAATCATAAAAATTTTCTGAGGTCGGTGGTAGTACTAAAAAGTTCATAATACCCACAGGTATTATTTCTGGACTTTGACACCAGTACAATTAAAAATTCAAAACAATTATCAAACGAATTAGTAAAATCTTACAAAAATCTTTTCTGGAATCCTTGTTTGATTTTATTCAAAGTAGTGGGGTTGTTTGACTTGTTTGGACCACTACTTAATTCTGAAAGCCTAAAAAATAACTCATTGGTAGTTAAATTTCTGTCTTAGGGATAATTGGCTTAGGGTTTCTTTCTTTCCCTTTTGAGGATTAATTCAAAGGAAATATACAATCACCCATACAACTTGTTTTCCTTTGATTGTGGGTTTTCAAACTTGTTTGAAAATTTAACTAAAGAAACCCTAAAATACATTCAATTAAATCAAATCCTAAAAGACAAAAATACAAAAAAAAATTGTGTGACAACTTGATTTTCATTGGAGCCACTCTCCAATTCCTGCACACACACAAAAAAATCAAATAACAGGGCAACAACCCAATAAACGCCCTCCACATTCCGTGTGCACTATAGAATCCTAGACCTAATTAAAATTTGTAGCAACTTGACCCCTAAGGCTTTATCAACTTAGGCTTGCTATTTAGGTCTTAAGTTTTCTTTAGTTAGTACCAATTCTGTCATCTGTATCTGGTGTTCAGGCTGAGGGGCCGTGTCAAACGACCAGGCGCGGGTTTGTACAAGCACCTGGGGTTTTCCCTGGGAAACGTTTGGGCCCAAACCTCCCCTTAAGCAACTTGGCTAGATTTGTTGATAGAACGGGTATTCACTATTGACTACTTATTTCCTATATAGACCAAGTCTTAGGTTATTATTAAGGAGTCACATTTAAGTTAGGTCTAGTTTGTTTGTTTGATTTGCACACTTTCTCTCATCTCTTTCTCTTCTCCTCCCCTCCCCGTTCTTCCATTTTATGCACGGGCGACGGTCTCAAAATCCGCACTTGGAAGGACCATTTGATTTCGCCCCCCACGTAAAAAGACCACTTTTTCTGTCTTCTCCTGAAAAAATGGAAACACAACAAAATAGGTCCACTGACCCTTCCACGTCGACCTCTAACCCCACCTCTAACCCTAATTCTAACCCTTCCACCCAAAACCCAACCACCAGTAACTTTCCACACTTGGAGCTCCCTAATCTTGAGTTGCCCCACACACAACATCAAGACCCCCTACCTGATCTTTTAAAATTGATGGCTGATCAGATTAATAAATTAAATTCCAATCAACAAACATTGACTAGGAACATCCAAAACCTAGCCAATCCAAGGCCAAACCCACCACCCCGTCAGCAGCCTGTTGTTCCTCTAAAAGATTTCTACGATCCGTCTTATTATGAGGAACGACCAGGGGTGGTCATACCGGAGGGGGACTTTGAGATCAAGCCAGCCGTCCTAAACCTGATTAAACACTTTCATGGCCTTCCTAGGGAAGACCCTTTCAGCCACCTTGAAGAACTAACTCTTCTTGCACAGACAACCCGTTCCCGAAATGTGCAAGAAGACATATGGCTGATGCGGCTTTTTCCATTATCTCTTAAAGATAAGGCCGCTTATTGGTTCAGGACCATTGGCCGACCCATTACAACATGGCCTCAACTCAAGAGTGCCTTCCTCAAGAAATTCTTTCCTATAGGTCGTACTAATTCCTTACGAAGATCTATTACGACCTTTCACCAAAAATTTGGCGAAACTTTCCATGATTCTTGGGAAAGATTTCAGGACCTTTTAAGAAGTTGCCCGCACCACGAGATTCCTTTGTGGCAGCTCGTGCAAATCTTCTATCATGGATTAGAAGATCAAATCCGACAATTTGTCGACGCCTCGTGTGGCGGCAACTTCTTAAATAAAGATGCTGAAAGTGCTTATGATCTATTTGAAGAAATGAGTGAAAACTCATTTAACCAAGCTTCCATGAACACATTTTGCAGAACCCAAAACCCGCAGTTTGGTGTTCATGAAATAGGCGCTCAATCTATCCCAGTCGCCCAAGACGATCTTCAAATGATCGCTCAGAAACTCGACCAGATGCATATTAATCAGAAGAAAATTGAGGAAAGACTCGCCACATCAATTCAAGCTCCACGACCACATCTAACCCAACCTAACTTTCCACGAAGAGAAAATTTGCACAATCTCAACACCACTCCTGCTGATTATTCTGAGGTTGCCCATGATTCACTGGGGAATTTCAATTATCCAGATCTTAACCCCACCCAAAATATTTCTGCCATCCAGGAGCCCTTTAAAAATTCTTCCAATTGGAAAAATTACCCAAACTACTCCTGGAATAATCAAGTTTCCTCCCAACCATATCATTTTAATGGGTATGGGTCGGATCCAAATTTCCATCCTGGGCCATCCCAACAAGATATCAATGCCCAGATGCTACGGACCCTGCAGGATATGCAAACAAAAATGACGGAAGTAACCCGCAACATCACAAATCTGAACAATCAGATTGGGGTTGCTCCCATGCAAAGACCTGTAGGACATCTTCCGTCCCAACCCATACCCAATCCCAATCACCAAGGGAACCATTATATAGGCAGAAATCCACATTATCCAAATCAGCCTCCTCCTAATCCACCTCAGCAGCCGCCCAGGTTCCTGCAATCACAGGCCCCCCCACCTCCTCCAAATAATAATCCGACTGCACATGCAGTTACCTTGAGGAGTGGGAAAACCACCACTGACCCCGAGCCTTCGCACGAACCTGGTAAGATACATGTGCAAGTTGACTCCCCACCTCCCCATCAGGAAGAAAAAGAACAACAAAAATCTCAAGACAAGATTCCTATCCCTTTCCCACAAGCTCTCTACCCTACCACCAACAAAAGAAAGAAATCTGAGCCCACTACAGAAGAACTCATGGAGCTATTTGGGTAAGTTCATATCAATATCCCCCTCCTAGATGCCATTAAATATATACCTGCCTATGCTAAATTTTTAAAGGAGATTTGTACTCCTAAAAGGCAGGCCAAAAATCTAGGACAGGTGCATCTTTCGGAGACAGTAAGCTCTGTCATACAGAGTAAGCTGCCTCCTAAGATGAAAGATCCGGAGGCGCCTTTAATTTCTGTAATTATTGATGACACTACATTTAATCGCGCCCACCTTGATCTTGGTGCCTCTGTAAATATTATTCCCACAAGTTTATTCGAAGAATTTCAGATCGGTGAATTAAAACCCGTCGAGGTTACCCTGCAATTAGCCGACCGATCTACAATCAAACCTCGTGGGATTGTCGAGGATGTATTAGTCAAGGTCCACAATTGTGTCTTCCCTGCAGACTTTCTGGTTCTTGACATTGAGGCACCCAAATCATTACTAGACTCCCCGATAATCCTTGGACGCCCCTTTTTGGCTACTGCAAAGGCAAATATCAATTGCCACACAGGCAAAATGGATATCAACTGTGCAGGCCAAACTATCACCTTAGATATTTTTAAATCCTCCAGGAGATTCCATGATGATAACTTCTTTGAGGACTCAGATACTGAAATTTCTAATATGGTGGAGGAGACAATGTTAATAGATACCCTTACCGACCACAGTTTTTTTGAGGACTCTGATTCAGACTCAGTGGTCGGCGAGATCTGTGATCCGGAAACTTGTCTTGACTCCAAATTTGTTCCTGATACCCCCCCTAACCCACCCACTATTCACGCACCTAATTTTTCCACACTAACTCACCATTCCTTCCCCGACCCCTTTCTTACGGACCTGCCACCAACCCCGCCCGAGTTTGGCACCGAACCTGAATTAAAACCATGGCCAGACTCAAGCCACACTTATCAATTTCCATCTCACTTTGATCCCAATATTATTTCTAATCAATTTTCTAGGGATCTAGACGAAGACACCTTTTTTGCGGGCATCCAAGTGTCTAATTATTTACATGATTTTCCGTCTTCTGTGCATACCTTCATGCCCGGCTGAATGGCGTAAAAGATAGCACTGGATGGGAGGTAACCCATCATTTTTTTTCTTGCTTTCCTTTTTTCTTCTTTTTCCAGGTTTTATTCATCCTAAACCTGACTGTTCTTCACTAAGGTGATTCCTTTTCCCTCCTAATGCATGAGGACATGGCATATCTTAAGCATGGGGGGGTGTTTTTAAATTTTTACGATCGATTTAGGATGTTTAAAACCTAAAAACATGCAATTTTCTTTAATTTATTTCCTGCTTGCATACCCAAAAACAATATATATATATATATATATATATATATATATTGAAAACTTTTTGAGGAAAAATTTTGAAATCGGGACTACGGTCGAAAAATTCACTTCTGGTACAATGGGATTTAATCTTTAACAAACTAAGGATGAGGATATGGATCTGATCATTAGAATTCCAGGGTCTATTTTAGACTAGATCAGATACCCTTCTCTAAAATTCCACCTGAACTCATGATAGTTCAGGTGACTTGATCCTATTTTGTAATATGGAAAGTATTTGACTTAGTTTTTGATTCAAAAACCTGCGGTTCTTGAGAAACTTCTTGTGTCAATTTTCACACACAAGCTAACATTTAAAAACAACTAAAAATTTGAAAAACTCCCTTGTTTGGATTTAGTAAAAGTCTAAATCAGGTCATTGGTTTGAGTTCCCACCGTCGAGAAGAAGGAAAATACCTTCTTTGAGGACGCGATGTTAACATGTTACCGCCTCGGCGCTGCTCTATATCTGTATTTCATATCTTTAGACGGAGCATTAAAGCGCATTTCAGCAGCTCAAGTGTCTTGGACGGTGCTCTACCTATAGCGTCGGAGCAAGAGCTTGAGTTTGCTTGGAGCGCCCCTTTTCACCGCATCGTGTTTTGGGGTTGTGAGCTCCTGGGTGGTGTCATGGACAGTGCTATCCCGAAGTACTGGCGCCAGAGCCCCCTCGAGGAATGGTAATGGGAATGATGATACCGACACATCTGTTGTAAGACTAAGCTAAAAATAATCATGGGGGAGAAAAATAATAATAATAATAATAATAATAACAAGTCCTTATTAAGGTTGGCTTTTCACAAGCACCGACACAAGGTTTTAAAGGAATTTGCAAGTTGCGAATCAAATTCACGAGCCAGAAAAATCCTAAAAACAAACATTTCAAGTCATCTGAATTAACAAGGGGTTAATTTGTGAATTTTCTGAGGATATATTGATCCCGTTCTATCTAATGGTTGGATCCAAAAATAAATCCTAATGTTTATCTTCAACAAATCCTATATCTCCTGTGTTTTAATCTACCAAGGTCCCTTAATCTCTTTTTCTCCTCAAAAGTCAAAAAAATAAGATTTCCCAAAAATTCCATTTTCCAAAAAAAAATTAATGTTTTGCTAAGAGACTAGCAAAAGATAAGCATGGGAGTGTGATAAACACCAGTTTATCATCATTTTTATGCTTTAAAACTAACCTAGCTCTTAGGATTTTACTCCGCAAACGGGTTTTTGGGCTGCATTTAGGCATAAATTAGGATAGGCATGCATTGCATTTTTTATTATTGTTTTAATGTGTTTTTGTGAGTGTTAGGGATGTACAGATTCACAGATCCCTAAAACCCTAGCACTCAAGAAGGCAATTGGTGAAGGAGAAGCCCAGACTAGTTGGAACCCAGCTTGATCCAGCTCACCATAGCTGGAACCTAGCTTACTTGAACTAGGGTTAGCTCATCCCAGCTCCATTCAGCTAATCTCAGCTGGATGGCAGATCAAGAGAGTTCACCTTAGCTCACCCTAGCTCAAGTCAGCTCAGATCCAGCTCAACCTAGCTGAGTCTAGCTCACCTCAGCTCCCACTAGTTCACAGGGAGCTCTAGCTAGCTCAGCTGAGTTGACAGGAGTTCACCCCAGCTCAGATCCAGCTACATCCAGCTCCCCTCAACTCCAGCCAGCTGAAGAAGAATTCATCTCAGCTCAGGAAGCTCAAGTCCAGCTCCCGGGGATTCAGCTTAGCTCATCTCAGTTGAGCTAAGCTACCTTAGCTGCCTCAACCAGCATGATTCTCCCCGATAGCACCAGACCTAGCTCACCTTAGCTCATTTTGGTAGAAGCTAGCTCACTTTAGCTTGGCTTAGCAACTAGCAAAGAACTAGCAAGCTAAGCCAGCTAGAGTAGCCCCATGCCAGCCTCTTCAACAGCAGCCAGCTCCAGCTCCAGCTCCAGACTTCTTCTCCTCAGCTCCCTCCTCCAAACCCTAGCTCCAACACCTTCTCCTCTACTCCTCCATTAGCTAAGCTAGCTTAGCTTACCTTAGCTTAGCTTAACTTAGCTATGCTCCAACATCCTTGGCTAGCCATTTCACTCTCATATTCCACCAAGAATCCCACGTCCAAGAGAGAAGAAGAAGAAGAAGATTAAGGGGATATTCTGTCCCCTTGGTGCCTTCCCCTCTTCCCTTCTCTCTTGGGTCACGCCAGCCAAAGGAGAAGCCAGGCAAGGAAGATCTTGGAGGGGATCTTGAAGGTGGTCACGCCACCTTGGAGGAGTTTTAAGGGTGGTGCACGCCCACCCCTTTGGAGAGAGCATTAAAGGTGGTAGCTTCCACCTTGGAGGAGCTCTTAAGGAAGGAGAAGAAGGAGGCCCTCTTTTCAAGCCAAGGAGTAGCTAGGCTTGGAGCAAGAAGACAACCTTCTTCACCATTGTTACAAGAGGATTTGTGTTTCTTTTCTTGCTTTTAAATTGTTCAATTCTAGTAGAAGCTTTCCTCTACTTGTCCTTGAAAAGAACACTCATTCTACTCAATCCAAAATTGCCTTCTTTTAAGCTTTTTATTGCAGTTGTTTGTTTTGGTTCTAGCACTTATTTCACCTCTTCTTCCTAATTACCCTAGGCCTACACTTTCCTAGAGTGAGCTTAGGAAGAAGATATTTCTATCTTTTAGATTTTTAATCATTTGTAGGTGTTAGTTCTTTTCGCTACAATCTGCCGTTTGCCCTCGTCTTTTCAAAATACAAAAAAATTACATATTGAAAAATATTAAAAAGAAAGTTGAGATTGTATTCCAAGCAAGAGAATCATTATTGCAATTTTTTCCTCCTTGGACGACCCTAGATACTCCCCTATCTAGGATATAAATTTTAAAAGCGAAAGCGAATTCGCGTGTTACAACGACGTTAAAAAAACTGCTTTTACAAATCACGTGTATTTCGCTATCAGTACAATGATTTCCAAATGAAAATCAATCCCTTTGAGCTGTGGTTGAGGAATGGGGCTATTGATTGAATCCTCTAGTAAATAAGGATTTGAATCCTCCAAGTTAGCCCTAACCGAATCCAAATCTTAAATAATTGGGCTATCAAACGGTTCGTCAGATTCCTCAAGCCCGTTTGTCTCACTAAAATCATTTTCCTTACAGTCAAGTGAGACTTCACTAAGAGATTCTTTACCCTCAGAATCAAAAAATCCATGATCCTCATTTATATATGTCTCAAAATCGATTGTCATTTCATGGTCCGTGGAGACATTTTTTGTCATTCCTTAACTTTAGGATCTTGAGTGAGAAACTCGATTCATCCTCAAAGGGTTGCTGTAGCCCAACCTAGTCATCTCCAATCTCAGATTATGTATTTCCCACGACAAGCACCTGAGTGGGCTCAGACATTGCCTCTCCTTAAGGGGGTTCATCTTGAGAATCATCCCGAGATTTGGCTAGGGCGACCATAAATTTCATCCTTATCCTCAATAATTTTCGAGGAAGAAACTCACCCAGGTCCCTATCCCTAACATTTTGGAGCAAATCCAATAGAGAACTATTAAGTTCGTCAGTCATTTTGATCATAGGCTCCAATGCTTCTGTGCATGGTGTTGGCTAAGCTTCTATAGATTGTATAGTGTTCCTTAAATTAGCCAACACCTAATGCTGGATCTTGTTCACCTGAACCGGCAGGTTTGGTTCAGGGTGGGGTAGGTTCGGGTTAAATCTAGGGGAGTCAAGATATCAAGGTTCTTGGGTCCCTCCCTGATAGTAGGTCATTTCAGGTTGTTTAGAGAATGGTGGTGACCTATATTCAGTGGAATACTAGGGAGGGTGGGTGTTATAATCATTATATCCTTCCTGATTGTCGATCGAGTTCGTTTGGTGATCAGAGGATGAAGATCTATAATCATTATTACTCTGGGAAGGATAGTAATCATAGTCTTATTTTCTAGGGTTAGGCCCTGGACATTGAGGTCCGGATTCATATCCCCAATCAAAGTTATATCGGCTAGTGGATGGGCAATCATAAGTCGAGTCGAGATAGTAATCATCTTGAGGATATGTGTTGGTAGGAGGGTAGGATTTGAAATGTGTGAAAGATGTGGAAGGATACATTGTCGAGTAGGAGGGAAAATAGAATAGAGAAAGGTGCCATGGAGTACAATCAACCAAACCTATCCTTATGTGGGTAGCCTAAAGACCTACAGACTCCCAGGACTCGTCTTGAGATTATAAACTATTTAGTCTACTTTTATCCGACCAATCCAACCAGTTAGGAGGGACTGGGGAGAAGGTTCTTCCTTTAGCTTGCGCCTCTGGTTCCTAGTGTACCCCCTGCCGCCATCGTTTGATGCTACTCCCCTAGCTAGACATCAGACTGACTAGCAGAAGCAGATTAATCGAAAAAAATCTCAATCTAAGCCCGAAAGAGTGAATCAATCCTTAAAACTAATGTCTACTCAATTTTAATTAGGCTTAGGGTGATTGTGCTCTTGGAATGTGATGGGCCCTTTAGATGGGTTGTGCCCTTAATGATCTGTTAAAATGTGTGTGCATGCACAACCAAGGTTTTCAAACAAGGTTATTTGATGATGTGTCTTTTAGGGTTCAACCTTGTTTATTAGCTTTTAGGGTTTAATCTTAGGTATATTCAATCAAGTTTAGGAGAACACTCCAAGTTTTGCAAGCACTAGTGATGATATATTCCTTAAGAAATTTGAGAAAAGATGTGGAGTGCCTGGTTCAGGACTAAGAATCAACCCTAAGTGGCAAGCTACTTGATGAATCGCTTTTATTTTGAGTTGTGTGGCCCAAACTGTTCAAGCAATTAGCCTATTGTACCACTTAGTTAAGGAACACAGAAATGTTTGACCTACTCAGATTTCTACTCACTTATTTGTGTATTGAGTTAAGTGTACTGGGTTCGTAGGTCAGATCCCGTTTAAGTGGTTGAATCGATGTGATTATGCACCTTAGGGTGAGGTTGTGGGTGTTAAGTGTGTATCTTTCAGAAAATCCCACAAGAGAAGAATTTTTTTTTTTTGGTTTATATATGAGAGGGTTAGATGAGTGGAGGTGGCAAACAAACAACGAAATCTATCCTAGGGTTTATAAAAAGCACCTAAGTTGATTTTGGTTTGAGTTATTAATGTGGTGAATGAACTAGTGGGTAGGGGTGGTGGGGATAAAGTTACAAAACATTCATCCTCACTTTTCTCCAATCTACTGCTTTGGCCCACCTCAGTTGAGTACCTACAATCATAGTAAGATCAAAGAAAAAGTGAGATAAAAGTTCGGTAAGGTGGAAAAACACGGAAAAAAAAACCAAAGAGCATTGCCTCCTTGGCAATGGTGCCAAAATGATCGCATGGGTTTTGCAGGTTTGAAATCAAGGTTACAAGTAACCCGTTGTCGTAGTTGCAAAATGTGCGGTCAAATAAAATTTATAACCAAAACTCAAAAAGTGAGTCCCGGGTAGAACAAGGGGAGGCGAACGTTTGGTTTTATGAAATCCGCACTTCACTTTTATTTATTTTTGGTCATTTTTACCTTTTCTAATTTTTTTGGTAGTTTTAGTAAGAAACAAATTCGATCGATGAAAACTTTACCTACTTGCACAAATAAGAGAGAGGGAGAAAGGGAGAGAGAGAGAAACAATCATCTATTCATGAAGAATTGTTTGTTACACTATGAAAGCAGAAAATCTTCACTATAAAAGCACAAAAAGATAGAATGACTTGAAAGAAATCCCCTCGACGGTTGCTTGGAGGATGACTCACTCTGACATCACTTGGAGGAAGGTGGTGAGGAGCAAGACGAAGGAGGATGGAGCCAGAGGACGGTGGATGGGGCAGGACGGCGTCGCAGCGAGGATCTTCTTCCCGAAGGGATGTGAGAGGATGGCCACGGGATGCTCCATGAATGGGGATGAGGGGATGGAAAGGTATTTAATTTTCCACTCTTGAGGAGCATCCCGAGCTTGGGACAAGCTCTCTCTAGAGCCTTGGTGTTGGTGAGAGGAAGAAAGGAAGAGAAGATTTGGAATGGTGGTTGGTTAGTCTATTTATAGTGCAGGAAGAACAAATTCGCATCTGGGTCATTACTATCATCCATAAATGTTGCTGCAGCTGTCGCTGAAGATCTGCCCTTCAAATCCTCTTGCTGGTGTGCACATACCAGTAGTTACAGCTGTAAGCATCACTAAAGGTGCTCGTCGCTACGCGCTTCATGCACCCGTGCTCCCCGCACCTTGGGTGCACATGCGCTCTGGCATGCACTACGCTGTGCGCGGTGCGTTGCTACACTGCATGTGGCTGTGGCTATGTGCATGCGCTGCGTACGGCTACGACTATGCACATGCACTGCATCTAGCCAGCGTTGGGCTGCCTGGATGGTGCCATGTGGCGTCATCCAGGCCATCCATTCTTCTTCCTTTTGTAGAGGGTGCCACGATGCTCAGTTTGAGATGATTCTCGCAATGCTGGACTGCGATCGTCACTTTGGATCCATCAGTATGGCCGGATTTTCCATCTGAAACCCGTATGAAAGTCACATTGCTCTCTGGCCGTTGATCTTCCTCAGACTTCATATGATGCTACGGTTCTCCGATCTAGATGATCTCAGAGGTGTTAGACTCCGATCATCATATTAATCAGATCTGTACGGTTCGATCATCCATCTGAGGACCTAAAATAAGTCTTCTTCTCTCCTGACCAAAAAAAGAACCTAATTAACCTAAAATATATACAACTAGTCTAAATGCTCAATGATGCCTGTTATGCAATATTTATAACATGAAATGCAAATCTAAGCCCAGGAACATGTATGACTAGGCATTTTAACCTAAATAGATATGTCTATATCAAAGGGGGAGAGAAAAAACAACTAAACTAAACCTTAAGAGTCTATTCTAAAATGCGGAATCAAAATTCTAAGAGGAAGACTCCTCCTCGATGGTCCTCGTTGCATCTCTATCCGTGTAGGGTCAAGGCCCACAAGCTCATGTGTTTATCTCAGAGGTAGCCGCAAGGTCCACAAAGATGCGAAGCTTAGTTCATCCTTTAAATGGTGGAAGCAAGGTCCACCACAGCATTGCTGAGGCCAATGTGACATCTTGTGTGTAATATGCGTACCTCACACCAAATCAGATAAAATAGTTAAATGTGCCTTAATTTAAATCAATATGGATAAATGAATAATTACGAGTTAATTAAGCCCGTTGCCATTTGACGTGTTGATTTTCGCTTTCGAATAAGATGATTAAGATGATTTGTCATTGTATTTTAAAGTGGTGGAAAATCGACTAATCAAAATAATTAAAATAACCACTCAATTAGGAGCAGGTCATGTCCACGGGGAGACAATGGCCTATTTAAAATTGCAAAAATCAAGAAACCATTGTTCATAATTGGAATTATGGAAAGTTGATGCCAAAATCCCTCTCAAACGAGGGATATAGGGCTAACATATGCTGATAAATCAATTAGGAGAACGAGGGAGGTTCTCTTCACAAAATGGCCATCATAAAATAATAATATCATATACCTTGAAATCCTACAATGGCATTGAAATGTAATAAGAAATGGGAACTTTACTACGCAAAAATAGAGCATTTGGTTTCCCTTGGCTCATGCATGGAGGAGACCATGGCTGAAGGCTTGAAGCTCACCGGAGGTCGAGTGTGCTGAGGGCTACTCGATGATGGTCGTGATGTGATGAATGGTGGCTGGTGGCAATCAGAGTTGTCGCTGGCGAGGAGGAAGCTACCGATGGTGGTGGGTATGCACGGACAGCGGGAGAGCTTGCCGTGGGCATGGGTTCGTTCTTGAGGGTGAGGCGAGGTTGATAGTGTTGACGGGATGGAGCTTTGTGGCCGAACGAGGTAGTTGCATGTTGAGATGGACAGTGGATGATTGGTTCTTCTTGGAGAAGAAGAACAGTGTTGAAGAAGAAGATGGACCGTGGCCGTGCACACACATAAGGAAGATGGCACGTGCTCATGAAGGCTATGAAGGATGCGCGGGCAGTGGATGTGTGTCGAGCAAAGGGTGCGTCGAGGGGTGATGGTCTTGCGAGGGACGGTTGCTGCTGCACGTGCACTGCTGAAGGGGCCGTGCGTTGGGTGCTTGCTGCTATGTGTGAAACGTCGAAGGAGAGTCACTCACGGAGAGGGGAGGGGGTGCAAGGGGTCGCACGGTCTGGAGGAGAGGAGGTTTGGTCGAGGAGGAGATCAGTGTGCACGGGCAGATGTGGAGCATGAGAGGCACGAAGCCTAGGGTGACGGTCGCGCAAGGCGTGAGCGTAGTTGCTGGTGGTGCACAGCACCTGCACGTAGGCGAGAGGGCATTGGGTATGCTACTGGCTGTGTGCAGGGGGTATGCACGGGTGAGAAGGAGGGTAGTGAGGTGGCATTAGATGTTTGGGAAATTTCCTGGACATCTTAACTGGTGTAGGGGCGAGGAGCTGGAGGTGGTTGCTAGTGATGGCAGTGAGGGTGGTGCTGTATGTTGTTGTTGTACTGTGGAGGAGTGCACACTGAGGTGCTTACAGTAATGTAGCTGCTCCGATTTGGCAGAGCATCCTGTCACGACGCACGCCTACGGTGGTGGAGTAGACTGCCACAGTCGAGGCTGGTGGTGGTGGAATGGAGAATTTGATCTCTGCACTGTGGTGGGTTGGGAATGGTGGCTTGCTCATGATGGTGTGGTTGAGGTCTTCTTTTATGGTTGTAAGAACATGGAGAGGAAGAAGCATTGTGGAGAAGAGGGATCATCGATGATGTGCAGTATCCTCTCTCCTCAGCTATTAAGGCATGCATTTAGCATGGGAAAACGTTGCTGTGAAGAGAATAAAAATAAAGAAAAATGATTATTGGGTTATTTATATGTAAAATCTTAAGTTCTATGTTAAATTCATAACACGAATTGTAATGCAACCTATTTCAATGCATGATATTCTAAATAAATTCTAAATGATAATACCAATGCATGTAATGCATGAAATGCATGAGATTTTATGTTATCCTATTTAAACATTAATGTATGCTATATAAATGTACTTGTTAACTTATTGTCTAGGCATTGAAATACATACTTAACCCACAAATACCGGCTCATCAAATGCCCCCATGCCTAGTTTTTGCTAGTCCCTAGTAAATTCAAGCAATAACCCAGCTCCTCAAGTGCACTAGCCAACCAAATCGGTCTCCCTTTAGAAACATGTTAAGTTCAGACTTTAGACCTAAGGTTCCTACGTAATTGCTAAGTTACACGTAGGTCAGCTAAAGATGAGTTGCAGGCATAGGCTTCCCTGATTTCTAACTCTACCATAGGGTTTATTAGTCCCAGTGATTAAAGCATCCGTGCATGTGCATTAGTCTGAGTTATTTTGAGGTTGGTTTGATTGCCAACCAGGAAAGAGAGTAAGAAAGAGAATTTTTTTTTAATATATAATCTTTTTTGTTTGATTCCTCTACTTTTAAGCTTGGATAAGCTATCAGCATGGTCTATGTCGGATTCATTGTCCCCATCACCGAACCTTGAACAGTGCCTAGCTTTCGATGCTTCAAGATAGCACCGCCCGTAGCAACCCCAAGAACTCCTAGCAATCGACACTTTGAGATAGTATCTACCATGGATTTCAAAAGCAAATTCTGGCCTGTGCCCCCAGTAGGATATTTAGATGCTTAAGAGACAAGCACCGAGGAGAAGGTTTGTTATAACTCATCTTTGAGGGGAGTATTTTTTATTCCTCCTCTTCGTGCTAGGAACTCATCCAATCAACTTGTGTCTTCAAGCCATTCCTAAGTCATCCTTTTAGGAAAACATTTTTAGAATAGACATTTTTTGTTATTATTCTTAATTATGCACATTGAACCAGACCGGTATGTGATTTTTTGGGCCCTAGGTTATCAAGTCCTGTAAACCAAAGGGTAGGCAATGAGATCGAATACTCCATAAGCCTTAGACTTAATACATCAGCCTCACAACTCCCTCATCCTCTTGAGAAATAGTCCAGATCTTAACAAATACATGAGTGTTTAAGCCCTAAAATAGACCCTGGAGGGCTAAACTCAATGTCCCTCACTATCTCCTTTTCTTTAGCACTTCAGTATTTAATTGATCATTCATTCTATCCCAGAACTTAGCTAACTCTTGAATAATCAAATGCTAGGGCCAACACAATTTTGCACATTTTCCTCTCACTTCTCAATAAATTTGCAATTCAGCTCACAAAGATTTTATCTCTGTTTTGTTTTCTCCCCTCTTCTTCTTATATTTTTTTCTTTTTTAATGTAGGATGGATGCCCTAACTGCATGCAGAATATGTATACCAGCTATGAAAAACCTCTGGTTATAACCCTGCATGCCAAAATTTGATAATGTCTTCACTGGAAAGCAAAAGCAAGGAAAGAGATTACTTGAGGCATGATTGGGATGCCTCCCAATTAGTGATTCTCGCAAATCAGGCTCTAGAAGTGAAGTAGAAGGAAACCTAAAGAAGATATGTAACAAACTTGGCATCACGACTAAGGAACCCACGATGTTGGCAAGCTGGTGATGGAGAGTGATGCCAAAAGCTCGCCAGATGCAAGTGAAAATAGGGTACTCCTAAGCAATTGTTGGAGGATTGACATAATACATATAAGTAGTGACCTCTAGGAATGTGTGCTGAGGAGGCAAAGGCTCCTAAAGTAGGTATGTGTGGGACAAAGAGGGTGCTAAGAAGGACACCCTAAGGATGATGGGGTGACACGGAGAAGCGTCGATCCATACCTGCCACTCTACCACATGATGAATCGATCTCGTTATCCCACTGTAAAGCAGGAATGTGAGCAAAGACTTGAGGAAGTTGATTCTACAGGAGTGTAAGTTACTCATTTGCAGGGTAGGGATGAGGGTCAAAGAGGGCTTGAGAAGTTTGACATTCATCCTCTACAACCATTCCAATTCCTGAATGTCATCAAAAGCAACACTAGTAACTGATTGACTTTCATGCTACCTTTGATTAGTGTGCGTGTCTTGGAATGGGCCGAAATGTTCATCTTTCAAATTGAACTCATCAAGGTTGTCAACTATTTGATTCTCATGTAAAGGTGAGTTGGAAGCAATAGGGTTGTTAGTGTCCTCAACAACGACAACCCCAGGTTCTTGTTCAATTTTAAGATCCTACCCCTTGGGTGTATTGCGTGTCTTGGAATGGGCCGAAATGTTCATCTTTCAAACTGAACTCATCAAGGTTGTCAACTATTTGATTCTCATGTAAAGGTGAGTTGGAAGCAATAGGGTTGTTAGTGTCCTCAACAACGACAACCCCAGGTTCTTGTTCAATTTTAAGATCCTACCCCTTGGGTGTATAGATTCCTTCCTCAAGAATAGTAATTGCTTCCATTTCTTCCAAATGTTTGAGAGGATGATCTTGATAGCCAAAGGTATGTAGGAATCCGGATTTGGTAAATACTCAGGTGGTAAGTCCTTTACAAAACATATTCTCCCCTAGACTCACTCCATACTCTGAGTCTGAGCCCCTCAAAATCATCATCATCCTCTTCTAGATTTCTCTCTTGCCCCTGAGACTCAGAAGAATCTTCCACATCATGGTTAAGTGTTTCCTTGTCTTCCTCAAAAATCAACACTTCATGTCCTTGAGACCAATATTGATCCAAGTCTTCTAATTCATTATTAATGAGCATGTTTTCATAAGGAAAAGTTAGCGATTTAGGGAATCCATCATCGTAGTCACAAAAATCGCTACTAGATAAAATTTATACTGAAACTCAAGATGAACCCAAGTCGATCACAGGTAGGTGAATGTTTGGTTTTGAAATCCATGCTTTCGATTTTATTTGTTTTTGCAATCTTTGTCTTTTACGATTTTTTGTATTTTTATAAAGCAAGAGATCAAATTAACAAAACTTTATCAAACTAATCTACTTGCGAAATAAGAGAGAGAGAGAGAGAAATAATCACATATCTCTCAAAAAGTTTTCTATAGATAAGAAACAGAAAAGCTACACTAGAAAGCAAATAAAAGATAGAAAGAGATGAGAAGAATCCCCCTCGACGGTCGCTTGGAGGACGACTCACTCTGACGTTGCCTGGAAGATGGTGGTGTGGAGTTGGACGAAGGAGAAAGGCATTGGAGGAAGGATGGGGCAGGATGGCGTTGCGGGGAGGATCTTTTTCTTGAAGGTGGTGAGAGGACAGCCATAGGATGCTCCACGAATGGGTGTGGTGGTCGGACCTGGATAGGTGTGTTAATATGGTGATTTTATCGTTGAAGTGTGTATAGTGGTTAACCTAAATCGAGCCTAACCATATCTTTACAAATTTTTTTTTACCTGGCCTACTTAATTTTACCTTGGTCACTTTTAGGCCCAGGGTCGAACTCAGGGAAGTGGGGTTAGAAGTCAAGTTTCTACGCCTTTCCTACAATGAATCTCTTCCATTCGTTTATTGTGTTTTTGGTGTTTTTCTATTTAAGATTTTTTTCTGATAATCTTGGTCCTTGAGGCACACCCTCAAAATTAGGTTATTGGCTTTGAGCCAAATCAGGGTTCCAAAATGGGTCTTGCTATTCGCAAGATGAAGTACCTACAAGTCATGGATTACCTTTTCTCTTTTATATATTTTTTTATCTTTCTACTAGCAGGAAAGCGAAACGGAAATAAAGTAAATATAGTATATATATATGTAGAAAGCGGTGGGGGTGAAGGTAGAGATGGAGTGTAGCACGGTGTCGAGTTGGTCATTGTCTAGAAAGACGCAACCAACCGGATGAGGTGCTATGTGGAGTGCAAGGTGGATTGATGGAAGATGAGTGTGACCACGCTTTTTGTACGCGTGTATCGGGGAATATCAGCAACTGGTGTAGATATTCCCGTGATACCACGTATGGTAAGTAATGTGAAAATATATATATATTTATATATGTAAATATATCTACTTGTATATATATATATGGTTAGAAATAGATAGGTAAATATATGTAGTTATATATGTATATATATACGTATATGTATACATATATAAGTATATGTATAGATATATATATATATGTATATATATATGTATAAGTATGTATATATAACTATATAGATGTAAATATATATATATGGTAATATGTGTATATAGATATATGTAGATAGATATGTATATATATGTACATATAGTTATATAGATGGATATGTATATATGTATGTATATTTATATATAAATATATATATATATATGTATGTATATAGACTAATACATAATTATATAAGCACTAATATATGTATAGATATATGTATATATATATATATGTATATAAGTATATGTAAATATGTAAATATATATGTATATATAAGTAGATAGATATATATATATGTATGTATGTATACTAATACTTCAAGTATATAGATACTACTATATGTATAGATATAAGTATATATATATATATGTATGTATACATATATATATGTATATAAATATATGTATATATATCAATATATAAATGTATATGTATAAATATATAAGTATATAATAATTTAAAAGTGAGAGTGTGTGTTTGCGTATGTGTTTCTGTAGAGAGAGAGGGAGAGTGTGCTGTGAGAGAGAGAGAGAGAGAGCACGAGAGAGAAAGGGCTTCTTGTTGGAGTGAGGAGTTAAGTCGTCTGCAGCATCGGGGCCGACGTCTGTGTCCACGCGTGCATGCAGGCTCCTATTCACTGGAGAGGTGCACGCTAGAGGGATGTGGGAGCAGAGAAGACCGCAATGCACAATGCTGCACGGAGAGCTGAAGCGGGCACACGCAGATGTACGCGGGCGAAGGGAGCAAGCGACGTAGGCGGGTGCGGGTCACTCGGGCACATGCAGACTCGCGGGCAGGCGCTGGAGCGGACTCGGGGCGAGACGCGCGTGCGAGCGAAGGCCGATTGCAGTACGCCGGGTGAAAGGATAAGTGAGAAACTTACCGGTTACCCCACTGTAGCCACAGTGTTCCGCAGAAACGCGTGAGCAGTGGCTACAATGGCTAGGCGAGCCACGCAACCGCTTGCTGTAGGTGCTGTGAGTGCGGGCGGCTTGCGGCTGGTGCGCACGTGGAAGGGTTGTACCGATTGGTGCCTTGTGGGTGGGATGTCGCGACAGAGTGAGCGAAGAGGGCTGGGTTGCGGGCGAAGGAGAGCAACAGGGTGCGCGGTGGCCTGTAGGTGTTGGCTGGCAGGCGCGGTGAAGCTTGGTCGGCCGCTGTAGGGGCGTGCGGTGGCCGGTTGCAGGTGGAAAGGTGAGTGCAGCGCGAAGAAGCGAGAGGCAAGGGTGCCTGGAGGTGCGTGCTGCAGGTGAGGGTGGCTTGCAGGCATGCACAGAAAGGGCTGGGGTGGCTGCTGCTACCTTGCTGCTGCTGCTTGCGGAGCTTTGAGCTTCAAAGCTTGAAGCTCCTACTACAATGGCTGAATTGGCTTGGACTTTGAAACAGGGAAGAGAAGACCACCACGCCCACCGGCTCCTTGATGAGCTGGGCGGTGGTGGTCTCACTGTGGTGGGTGTGCACCACAGTGATGGACTCCTGCCTGCAGAGTGGCTCCTCAGAGGAGGAGGTCCTGCAAATGGAGGGAGAGGGGAGGAGGTGGCCTGGAAGGAGAAGCTGCGTTGGGATATTTTTTGGCTGGACCAGGCTCTCTACAAAGAAGGAGCTGTGTTCTCTTTAATAGGAGGAAGGCATGCACAGCCATGCACTGGTTGTTTATGGCTCATGCATGGCTTGGCAGGGAGTGGCTGTAGGGCTGGTAGGGAGAGGCTGAGTAGGACATGGCGTGAGGAAGAAGTGGTTGCCATGCATTGCAGCCGCGGGAAGAAAGTCAAAAATAAAAAATAAATAAAAATGAAGATGGAAATTTTGCGAAGCAGCACTTGAGGAAAATGTAAATTGCGAGGCCATTTTATTCACTCCCCTCCCATCTCAATTAAATGCATGCATGCGTGTATTTTTACAAATGCAACTATGGATACCTAATATGCACTGGTAATGCTATGAAATAACACAAGGCGGCACAATTGTAGCTGTATTTTTGCGGTGCAATCATACCCCCATGCCTATCTTTTGCTAGTCCCTAGCAAAACATTTTTTTGGTAGTATTTAGAAATGATCTTAAGCTGAAGATTTTCTTCTTGAGGCGACACAAGTGTGTTTATTGTTGGATATTGTGAGAAGCAATTATAGAGAAGACTACCAGTACTTTAAGTCTCACATGACATAGATCATCTATTGACTAACCAGGACTCTTGATATTTAAACCTTAAGTACAATTTCCAGTACCCTGGAGGTTTTTGCCGTACTCGAGAGCTCAAGAGATTATGGCTTGTGCTTAGTGAAGGATCAAGACTAACCAGATGAACATTTAAACTCAAGCCTAGGGTTTCATGAATTTTTAAGTATAGGTTGGTCCCAATTTCAGCTCGTGTCTTCGGATTGACCCTTAAAAAGGTGATGGAAAACTCAACTCCCATTTTCTGATACATGTGGCTCAAAGAAAATAGGGTATTTGCCCTATAGAACTTTTGTGTAGGAAGATTTTACAGGCATTTGCGAGATATACTGACTTTTTTCTTTTTTTTTTTCTTTCTTGTAACACATGTCATTATATCTCTTACAACATTATTTAGAGGAGCACACTTTTCTTTTTGGTGGGAGAGTTCCTTTTTGGTGGAAAGAGTTTCTCCTAAACACAAGATTAAAACCTGGGATAAAAGGTCTACTTGTGCGCACAGGTAAGGACTCCACCTTCCCTAATGAACACTAGGGTTGGGTCTTTTGTTCACCTGGTCTTTCTTGATATGTGTAGTGTGAACCAAGATTACTTAGGTTCTCAAGTAGAAGCAAACCAACGGGTTCTGTACTGGTGTCTCAGGTACAAGAATACATCCTTAGTTAGGAGAGATTCCGATCTATCTTGTCAATGCTCAAGTGAATTAAGCCGAGCCTGAGAGAATCAAGATTCTGTGGCCTGGAAAGTCTTCAAAATAGCGGTTGAATATCCATAAATACTTATTGTGTTTTTGTTTCAGCTTTCAGATCATTACTAAACACCCTTTTCTTTTGTATATATATATAGATAGAAACTGCATGATACAATAAAATACCCAGATCCTATGGATGCCTATCCACCCCCCATGCCAAACAATGCTATGTCCTCATATGCATGCAGGGAAGGGTAGAGAAAGGACGAAAGATCGGGTAACGAGAGCTGAAGTGCAGGGTATATAGTACGGTGGTAGGGTGGGTGGATGGTAGGTTGTGAAGAAAAAGTGAAGTGAGCATGATAGTGATGTGAAAAGTGATGGTGGATGGTGAGTGTTGTTAGGGTGCCTCCCAACGAGTGCTGAATTTAACATCCCCACCTGGACTCAGAATGAGGCAAAGAATTAGTTACCCTCTAGCAGGGCAACGGTTTCTCCAACGGGGGTAGGTTCATGAGTCAGATAGGGTTTCAAACACTGCCCGTTCACCGTAAATTTATGCCCAAATTTGCGATCTTCGATCTCGACGGCCCCGTTGGGAAATGGTCTTGAGACCCGGAAAGGACCAGTCCATTTGGACTTCAGTTTCCCAGGAAAGAATTTGAGCCGGGCATTGTACAGCCAAACTTGCTGAGATGGCTCAAATTCTTTCCACCAAATACGGCTATCGTGAAAAGCCTTAGTGCGTTGTCTAAAAGTTAACACAGAATCATAGGCTTCACGACGGAGCTCTTCCAACTCCTGGAGTTGGAGTTTCCTTTCTCGACCACACAGTTCTGGGTCGAGGTTACATTGGCGAACCGCCCAATAAGCGCGGTGCTCCAACTCCACAGGCAAATGACAAGGCTTCCTGTAAATGATTCTATACGGAGACATACTAAGGGGAGCCTTGAAGGTGTTTTAATATGCCCAATGTCCGTCAGTCAACTTGTTGGACCAATTCTTATGGTCAGGACGAATCATTTTCTGGAGAATTTGCTTGATTTTCCGGTTCGACCTCTTCCTGGCCATTCGTCTGAGGATGATACGGGGATGCGATACGATAGTGGACTCCATATTTCCTCAGAAGTGCCTGAAAAGAAGCATGGGTAAAGTGGCTTCCTCCATCCAAGATAATGGCTCGAGGGATCCCAAAACGCGTATAGATGTGGTCTTTGACAAATTGGGTGGATATAACATGGTCATCACGGCGCATGGGAATAGCCTCGATCCATTTCGAAACATAGTCAATGGCCATGGGAATGAATTCTAAGCCGTTGGAAGGAGGAAAGGGACCCATGAAATCAATTCCCCAGATGTCAAAGATTTCTGCAGCTAGGATGGGTTGCAAGGGCATCATGTCACGACGTGACATTGACCCTAACGACTGGCACCTAGTGCAATGCTTGGCATAATTGTGTCCATCCTGGTGAAGGGAGGGCTAAAAGAAACCACACTACAACACCTTGCCTGTAGTTTTCCTCCTAGAGAAATGGCCTCCGTAGGCCTGATCATGGCAGAAGGATAGCACACTGCGGAACTCGCTATCAGGAATACAGCGACGAATGATTTGATTAGCACCTATGCGAAAAAGAAGTGGACTATCCCAGAAATAATACTTTGCTTCTACCATGAGATGCTCATGATGGTTTTTAGGCCAACCACGTGGAAGGGATCCAGAAGCAAGGTAATTGGCAATGTCGGCATACCATGGTCCACTTTCCACATTTATTGCCAATAGGTGCTCATCAGGAAAAATTTCATTGATCGGTAGAGTAAGTCCAATATGGTCAGGGTCCAGTCTGGAAAGATGATCAGCTACAACATTCTGGGCTCCGGCCTTATCGCGAATCTCAATGTCAAATTCCTAGAGCAGAAGGATCCAACGAATCAATCTATGCTTGGCATCCTTCTTGTGCATGAGATGGCGAATGGCCACATGATCAGTGAAAACAATAACGTGTGAGCCAAGAAGGTAAGAGCGGAATTTCTCCAGCCCAAAGATGACCGCCAGTAGTTCCTTCTCAGTGGTAGCATAATTACACTGGGCCTCGTCAACATCTTACTGGCGTAGTACACCACGAAGGGGTGTCTATCGCGTCTTTGTCCCAGGATGGCTCTGACTGCAAGGTTGGAAGCGTCACACATGAGTTCAAAGTCGAGGGACCAATCAGGTGGTTGGAGAATATGGGCCTTGGCATCACACAGTTGCGTGAATGCTCGTATGCAGTCGAGGCCCATATCGAACGGTACGTCGGTCGATAGGAGATGAGTTAAAGGTTGAGAAATCTTGGAGAAGTCTTTGATAAATCTCCTATAGAAACCAACGTGTCCCACGAAGGAGCGGATTTGCTTGATAGAGCCAGGCACAGGTAAATCAACAATTACATCAAGCTTAGCTCTGTCAACCTCTTTACCACTATCAGAGATGATATGTCCGAGAACAATTCCCTCGTGTGCCATAAAATGACTTTTTTCCCAAGAAAGCACGAGGTTTACATCAATACATCTCCTAAGGATACGAGTCAGGTTGGCAAGACAGTCATCGAAAGATGGTCCAAAGACTGAAAAGTCATCCATGAAGACCTCGAGAAAGTCACCTACCATGTCATGGAATATCGCCAGCATACATCTCGGGAAAGTTGTTGGTGCGTTACAAAGTCCAAACGTCATCCTTCTAAATGCAAAGGTGCCAAAGGGGCTGGTAAAGGTGGTTTTCTCTTGGTCCCGGGGGTCAATTGCCACCTGGTTATATCCTGAGAATCCATCCAGGAAATAGAAAAATTTATTTCTCGCTAATCGCTCCAGGATTTGGTCGATGAAAGGTAGTGGAAAGTGATCTTTCTTAGTTGCAGCATTGAGTTTCCTATAATCTACACACACTATCCAAGATGTAGGAGTGCGTGTAGGGATGGATTCGCCCCTGTCATTGACACGGATGGTGAGTCCAGCCTTTTTGGGCATAACATGAATCGGACTCACCCAAGGGCTATCACTGATCGGGTAGATTATACCCGCATCTAGCCAAGTAATAATTTCCTTCTTAACGACCTCCCGCATGTTAGGGTTGAGACGTCGCTGCATCCCGTGGGAAGGTCGAGCCTCCTCTGTATATATACGATGAGTGCAGTAGGAGGGGCTAATGCCAGATAAGTCTGATAGAGACCATCCAATGTCTTCCTTGTGCTCCATGAGGACCTTCGTTAGTTTGAACTCTTGCTCCCTGGTCAATTTTGAACTGATTATTACGGGGAGCTTTTCATTTGGTCCCAGGAAAACATACTTGAGTGTTTTAGGCAGCTCTTTCAGCTCGAGAGTTTATGGTGAAAGGTCTGGCATTTCTTGGGACGAGAGTGTCCTCGGCGGGTTGGAGAATAGGTTAGGAGGAAGAAATTGGCCCTCAGATTGGCCAAGAAGAGGCGCTTCTTAGATATATGGATCCAAAAAGGAATAGCCCTAGTGAGAAGTATATGGGCTCAACGTCCCAATGTGGATTTGCAAATCCACCTGATTTAGCAGGAAAGAAAGGGCAATCTGGTCTTCAAGAGTGTGGACCAGCTGTGAGTAGCCCAGATATGACTCAGACCATGAGGTATGGGAAGCGGAGAAAACCTCGTTAGAAGTCTGGCCAAGAGAAGGTACGGGACAAGGGAGGGATGGGGGAACATCACAATATATGTTGGTCAGGCAGTCGTCAGTGTTTATATGTAATCCGTAGCAGTCAGAATAGGTCCAATTAGACCGATACATGCGCTGACAGCCATGTCTTCGTCAGACGTGTCCTCCTTGATACAATCGCAATCAAAGTTCTTGGTTGCCTTGAAGATGTTAAGCTTGAGCTTTTCAGATCCAACGACAATCTCAATACAGCCCGACTCACAGTCGATATGGGCGCGGGCTGTGGCCAAGAAAGGTCGACCGAGGATGATCGGACAATCAGAAAGTGAGATAGGAGCTTCCATATCTAAAACAAGAAAGTCAACAAGAAAACAAAGACTGTTGACCCTAACCACCACGTCTTCCACAACACCCTTTGGAATTTTGACAGAACGATCTACCAACTGTAACGTGACAGGGGTGGGTTTCAGATTTCCCAAGGAAAATTTTTCGAGCGTAATGGTTGGTATGAGATTTAGGGAAGATCCTAGATCAAGCAGGGCACGGTTAAAATTGCAACATTGGATGCTATAGGAAATAAGTAGTGTGCCTGGGTCTTTCTACTTCAGTGGTAGATTTGACAGTATAGAACAACTTGCATGAGGTTAGAGAACCACCGAATTCTTAGTTTTCTTTGACTGTCGCCTGGGTGTTGTGCAATCTTTGAAAAATTGGGTGATAGTAGGTATGTGGTCGATAGCCTCCAGTAGGGGTACCTTGATTTCTACATCCCTGAACAAATTATGCAGGTTATCAAAGGCCTGCATATCTTTCTTTTTGCCTTTGGCTCCCTCAGTAGAGCCTCAGGGAATGGGACCGATTCTGGCACCAATTTGGGTGAATCGTCCTCTCGCGAATGCGGTGCGCATCCCGAATGAGAGGGCAACGAAGAAGATGGGCCAAGATCAGGTCGAGGAGGATCAATAGTCGGCTTACCGCTCCTCGTAGTGATAGCATTGGACGATGTGGGTCCAGTGGGATCATATGGCGGAGGAGGGATCGCAATAGGGACATAAGAGTGTGGTGTTGTAGTGGGATTAGCCTGAAATCTTGGTGGAATGCTCAGAGCCTGCAGAATCTGATTAACCTACCCCAGAGAAGGTCGTACCTGTGGTTGAGGACCACGGGGTATGAAATTTTGCGGGTTTGGGACAGGTTGGGCGGGAAGAGTGCCCTGAGATTGAGTCACCATGCGTAGTTGACTGATCTTAGCATTCTGCTGCGCCAATTGGTGCTGAAGAGAGGTCATGTTCTCTTCATGGCTCTTTGACATTTCCGTCATCATTCGCATCAATTTGTCAAGAGGACTTGATGCGTGTTCTGCTTGTGGTACGCAAGGGCCTAATGGCCTGATTTGCCAAAGGATTAGACTGGGCCCATGGGATGACGGGTGCGGACGGTCGCATTGGTCCACCTGCAGGGTTTTGGCACTACGGGTTGTTGGACCATGCGAACTTTGGATGATTTCGCCACCCTGGGTTATAAGTGGCAGAGAACGGGTTGTTCCCTAGGGCGCAAGCATCATCCATGCCAGAAGACGTGTCCACATGTAAATATGCATCCGAGCATACGGAGGCTTGGTCCTCCGTGTCGAAATACTAGCTCGCAGAAGCCAGATCCACATGACTTACCGAGTCTCTCGGCGCAACACTCGGTAAGGAAGGTCTTACGAGATTTCTCGGGATAAGCCTGGTGTTGGAAGAATTTGGATTGTGATGAAGTGGTGAAGTGGGGGTGTTCGCCATAGAACGGGCGGGGTTGGCAAAAAGCTCGTCCAGCTTCTTGTGCACGACAGATACTTCATCCAATTTTTGTGCAATAAGGCTAGATCAGTGGATGAATGGGAGGGTCTCGTGTCAACTTCGTGGACATTTCGGGGCTGGCTGGAACGATTAAAGGCGACAATGGAGGCATTGTTCTTTGAGTTTTCTCTCATATTTTCAAACAATTCAAATGCTCCATTCTCGTCTTTATTCATAAAGTTCCCTCCGCAAGAAGGATCTTCAATCTGCTTCAAAGTCTCATTTAGCCCATAGTAGAAAATCTGGGCTATATGCCACTTAGGTAGACTGTGGTGCAGACACTTCCTGAGGAGGTCATTATACCTCTCCCATGCCTCATTAAATTGTTCACCGTTTTGTTGCGTAAATGAAGTGATAGCACGGTGAAGTGCATTGGTTCGCCCGATTGGGAAGAACTTCTTGAGAAACATTGTTCGCATCTCTTCCCAAGAGTGGATGGTTCTCCCAAGGGTGAGTAACCACTGCGATGCTTCATCCTGCAATGAAAATGGGAACATTTTCATGAGGACTATAGGTAACCCGATATTGCTTGGTTTAACTGTTTCAGCCAATCGGGTTAGGTCTTCCAAGTGGAGAAAAGGATCTTCAGTTGCAAGACCATGGAAGTGAAAATTTATTAGGCCAATTATGTTAGGTTTCAGTTCAAAGTCGTCCCCACCCATGGGGGCCCGAATTTGTCCTATGGTCTCTATAGCAGCAAGATTCTGATAAGAGCTAAGAGACCTAGGCTCCTCCAGTTCGGGAGGGTTCTGCATTTCCCCCAATGTTTTCCGAATGGCTTCAATTTGCTCATTATACATTTCCATTTAGGCTTGGAGGTGGATTATGGGATCTAAACCTCCACCACCTGGTGGGTTTTGAGGGCGGTTTCCTCCCTCGGGATTTGGGGGTGGGCATGCAGCCATGTTTGTGGAGGAAGAGGACGATTCGGCTCCTTTTTTAAAGTTATCAGGCAATTCAAACATTTCATGGTTTTGTGACCTCCTCCCAAACATGCACTACCGTAAGAAGAATTGGGGAGATGAGAAGGGAAAAGAGATGAGAGAAATGACGTCACAAAGGTACACTTGATGACAAATCAATACAATCAAATTCCTAACCTCTACAGTGTGCCCTTAGACCTAAAGATCTATGTTACCTACTATCATGAACTACGGAACCGAATGCGAGAACCGCAGAACCACCGGGCCAGATTGAAAGGCTGTTTGCCCTAGTCTTAGACACCTGAGAGCATGCGGAAACTCTAACCAGCACGTAGGCGCTACACGCAGGTAGCTAGACCTCCAATCCTTAATAAGGGTCAAGTTACTACCAATTTAAGTTAGAGGCTTAGGATCAAGTGTTTTTGGAATGTGAAGGGCGTTGTTTACGGGTAATGCCCAAGTGATTGATTTTTCAAGTGTGTAAAACAAGCATGCAACGGGGAAATCTCCCCGAATTGAAGTTTTAATTTGTGAATGGCTTTTAGAGTTTAGCCTTAAGTAGTATGGATTTTAGGATTTCTCTGAATTACCAATTCAACCAATCTCCGGGTTTTTGAGAGAATACAGGTTTTCTTCTAAGACCAACAAACCCTTCTTCAATGTCAACTGGTTAATGCATGCTAAAATGCAATGGGCTTCCCTAATTGGAGATTTCTATGTGTGGATGCACGAATTAATTTTAGATTAGCGTGAAAGGGAACCAAAGCACTTCATTTCAAGTGCTCCTAATCACCAAAAATGATTTCCAAACAAGGCTTAACCAAAAGATAAAGAAAATCAAATTGTTGGGGTTGAAATATTCTGGATTAAATCTTAGGCATGTGAAAAGTCATGGTGGGGTTGAAATCAACTCAATTCCAAGCCTCCCCACCAAAAATGTGATCTCGAATTTGCAGATAAGTGAGGCAAAAGTGGGGTGCAATCAATCTTTTTATGTTTGCCTCAAAGAATACTTCACACGGTGAAAAGTTCAAGAATCAGGATTCTTGGATTTTCGCTATGCGAAGGCAAAAAATCCTGGGGTGGTGGGAGTAAAAGCAATCAATCAAACAAGTGAATTTTAATCTACTTGCCCCAAGAGATCCCAAGAAGTTTTTCTAGTTTTCAGTTTTTTTTTTTTTAAAGGTGACAAGTTAACCTAAGTTGCTAAGAAAAGAAGACCTACATGTTCGGCAATGTGTGCGAAGCTCCAATGTGGTGTCGGCGTCTTCACGCTCTCGTTCTCGCCTTGGATCTGCTCACGTCTTCGACTTCATCTACCTGCCTTTTCCTTGCAACAGGTTCACCTGCACACCAAAAACAAAAACACCCGTGAAGAGAGAAGAGAAAAATGAAAGGAATGGAGTAAAAACATACTTGAAGGCGCACTTCCCTGGTAACGGTGCCAGAAAAAGATATTGGTCCGACCCAGATAGGTGTGTTAATATGGTGATTTTATCATTGAAGTGTGTATAGTGGTTAACCTAAATCAAGCCTAACCATCTCTTTGCAAACTTTTTTTTTCTTTTACCTGGCCTACTTAATTTTATCTTGGTCACTTTTAGGCCCAGGGTCAAACTCAGGGAAGTGGGGTTAGAAGTCAAGTTTCTACGCCTTTCCTACAACGAATCTCTTCCGTTCGTTTATTGTGTTTTTGGTGTTTCTATTGAAGTTTCTACGCCTTAAGGCACACCCTCGAAATTAGGTTCTTGGCTTTGAGGCAAATTAGGGTTCCAAAATGGGTCTTTCTATTCGCAACATAGAGTACCTGCAAGTCAAGGATTATCTTTTCTCCTTTATATATTTTTTTATCTTTTTACTCTCAGGAAAGCGAAATAGAAATAAAGTAAATATAATATATATATATGTATAAAGGGGTGGGCGTGGAGATAGAGATGGAGTGTAGCACGGGGTCGAGTCGGTCGTCATCAAGAAAGAAGCAACAAACAGGATGAGGTGCTGCATGGAGTGTAAGGTGGATTGATGGAAGATGAGTGTGACCACGCTTTTTGTACGCGTGTATCAAGGAATATCAGCAACTGGTGCAGATATTCCCGCGAAACCACGTATGGTAAGTAATGTAAAAAAAATATATATGTATATATGTAAATATATCTATATGTATATATATATATATGGTTATAAATATATTGGTATATATATGTAGTTATATATATATATATATATGTATATGTATATATATATAAGTATATGTATAGATAGATATCTGTATAGATATATATATGTATATATATATGTATAACTATGTATATATAACTATATAGATTTAAAAATATATATATAAGGTAATATATGTATAAGGATATATGTAGATAGATATGTATATATAGTTATATAGATGGATATGTGTATATGTATGTATATTTATATATATATATATATATGTATGTATAAGTATATGTGTGTATATATATATATGTACGTATATAGACTAATACATAATTATATAAGTACTAATATATGTATAGATATATGTATATATATATATATGTATATAAGTAAATATATATGTGTATATAAGTACATAGATATATATATATATATGTATGTATGTATACTAATACTTTAAGTAGATAGATACTACTATATGTATAGATATAACTATATATATATGTATATAAATACATGTATATATATCAATATATATATGTATATGTATATATATATAAGTATATAATAATATATAAGTGAGAGTGTGTGTGTGCAAGAGTGTGAGTGTGTGCATATGTGTTTCTGCAAAGAGAGAGGGAGAGTGTGCTGTGAGAGAGAGAGAGAGAGCACGAGAGAGAAAGGGCTCCCTGCTGGAGTGAGGAGTTAAGTCGTCTGTAGCATCAGAGGCCAATGTCTGTGTCCACGTGCACATGTAGGCGCGTATGCGCGTGGAGAGGCGTGCACTGGACGGAAGTGGACGCGGAGAGGACCGCAGCGCACAGTGCCGTGCGGTGAGCTGCAGGTGCACGCAGACATATGCGAGCGAAGAGAGCGGGCAACGCGAGCTAGTGTGAGCGACTCGGGAAAATGCAGACGCACATGCGGGCAATGGAGCGAACTCGAGGCGAGACGCGTGCGCAGGCGAAGACTAGTTACGGCACGCTGGGTGACCGGATAAGTGAGAAACTTAGCGGTCAGCCCACATAGCCACAGTGTTCCGTAGAAACATGTGAACAGTGGCTACAGTGGCCGGGCGAGCTACCCAACCGCTTGCTGTTGGTGCTGTGAATGTGGGAGGCTTGCAGCTGGCTCATGCGGGCTGGCACGTGCGTGGAAGGGATGCGCCGACCGGTGGCTTGCAGGCAAGACATCCAGCAGAGTGCGTGGAGAGGGCTAGGTTGCGGGCAAAGGAGCGTGACAGGGTGTGCGGTGGCCTGTGTGAAGCTTGGCCGACCGCTGCAGGGGAACACGGTGGCCGGTTGCAGGCGGGAAGGCGACTGTGGCATGAAGAGGCGTGAGGCGAGGGCGCCTGCAAGCACGCACTAGAGGCGAGGGTGGCCTGCAGGCGTGCACGGAAAGGGTTGGGGTGGCTGCTGCTGCCGCCGCCTTCCTGCTGCTGCTACGTGTGGAGCTTTGAGCTTCAAAGCTTGAAGCTCCTGCTCCAATGGCTGAAGTGGCTTGGACTTTGAAACAGGGAAGAGAAGACCACCACGCCCACTAGCTCCTTGATGAGCTGGGTGATGGTGGTCTCACTGTGGTGGGTGTGCACCACAGTGATGGACTCCTGCCTGCAGAGTGTCTCCTCAGAGGAGGAGGTCCTGCGTTTGGAGGGAGAGGGGAGGAGGCGGCCTGGAAGGAGAAGCTACGCTGGGTTTTTTTTTGGCTGGACCAGGCTCTCTGCAAAGAAGGAGCCGTGTTCCTTTTAAAGAAGAGGAAAGCATGCACAGCCATGCCCTGGCTGTGCATGGCTCATGCATGGCTTGGCAGGGAGTGGCTACATGCGACTGCAGGACTGGCAGGGAGAGGCTGAGCAGGACATGGCACGAGGAAGAAGAGGTTGCCATGCATTACAGCCGCGGGAATAAAGTCAAAAATCAAAAAGAAATAAAAAATGAAGATGGAAATTTTACGAAGCAACACTTAAGGAAAACGTGAATTGCGAGGCCATTTTATTCACTCTCCTCCCCTCTCAATCAAATGCATTCCTGCATGTATTTTTACAAATGCAACTATGGATACCTAATATGCACTGGTAATGCTAGGAAATAGCACAAGACGGTACAATTCCAGGTGTATTTTTGCGTTGCAATCAGGGGGTGAGAGCTAGAAAAAATATTTGATTTTCTACTCTAGAGGAGCATCCCGGGCTTGGGCAAGCTCTCTCTAGAGCCTTCAAGGTGGTGAGGGAGAGAAAGGAAGAGATGAAGAAGAATGGGAGGGCTAGGGGTCCTTTTATAGTGGAGGAGAAAGGGCTTGGTCATTCAAGGGTTAATAGCGACATCAAAGACGTCCCTATAGACTCGCCTTAGAAATCCCTGAAGGTGCCCAGCCAATGCCTGCGTGCACTCACGCACGCTGGCGCTCATGCACGTATAGCTATCATGCTTTGTAAATTGATAGCCGTTTAGTTGTGAATCAGCAGCTGAGCTTGAGCAAAGATCGCGTGCTTAGATCGAACGTGCGTGTGCGGGCGTATCCGTGGTCATCCATTGCACAGTGCAGCCACATCTCGCGTACTTGATCACGATTGAGCAGTTGAATTTCGGTGCACCTCTCTATTGATTTCGACTGGAGGCGTTGGAGGAGTCGAACTCGCATCATGGGTTTGAGAGGAGTACGTGTGACCGTTGTGCCAAGGGAGCAGGAGTGTCGAGAAGATGATGGGGTATGCATGTCAATGGTAGCAATTTAGTGTGGCCCTCTTGTTCAGCTCATGAAGCATGGCCTAGGATGGATCTTAGCTTTTGGATTAGGATCCAACGACTAGGATTTCTCTTTGAGGCGAGGCAAAGGCTATGGTCGATAATGGGCGGCCTAGATGGTGCCATGTGGTGCCATCTGGGCCGTCTATCTTCTTTCCTTTATAGGTGGCACCATAGAAATTGGATTGATTCAATTTTCATGTCGTTGGGGCTGTGATCATCGATCTGTATCCATCCGTGTGGTTGGATTTCTCATTTAAGGCTTCGATTACATCTCCTAGTCCCTTGGCTGTTGATCTTCCACGAAGTGTACAGTGTGCTACGAGACTCCAATCAAGACGAATTCCAGGGCGTTGTACTCTGTTCATCGTCCTAATCAGATATATTCGATCAGATCGTCAATCTAAGGCCCCTGAATAGTTCTCTCTTAACCACAAAAGGACATAAATTAACCTAAACTTTATACAAACTATTCTAAATGCAGAATGATGCATGCTATACAATATTTACAATATGGAATGCATATCTAAGCCTAGAAACATGCATAAATAGGCATTTTAACCAAAATGGATGTGTATACATCATACCCACATGCTTGTCTTTTGCTAGTCCCTAGCAAAATTAAGCTACATGCTATGTATAAGAACAGAATTAGGACTCAATTGCTAAGGCATTAGTTGTTTATTAACAAAAGGTAATTTCAACTAAGATCCTAAACTACGAAGACTCAACAGTGCCCAGGTGCCTGCCAAAATGCAAACCGCCCAAGCCCTCCCCTTATTTTGAAAAGGGAAGAAACATATTTTTATTTTTTTTTTCTTTTCTAAATTTTTTGAATTTTTAAGTTTAGAGTTTCGGGGAAGCTTTCTAAGGCTACCCAGCCCACCCAAGACTCGAACAAAACTTCAAATTCTAAGCATCTTTGTGAGTGTGATAGTCTCACTAGGCGGTTGTTAAAATGGACTTCAGGTTTCTACGACCCTAAGTGACCTTAAGAGTTTCTACCCAAAGGTTTATCTTTCCGATCGGCAGCTTTCTCCCTACTTTTTATATTTTTTTTAGGGGGTAAACACAAGGGCGAACCTAGTGTATATTTCTCTGGTTTATTCTACTTCCCCACTTCTTCCCTTAGTGTTTCAGGAATTATTTGTGCACTTTTATGAGCTGGGCTCTGGACAATTGGCCAATGCGTTATTACCAACGGTAAGTTACTAGCCATATTCGTGCGGTGAAGTGTGGTTTGTTTAGTTTTCCTCCTTTCTCTATTTTCTTTTCTCTTTTTTTAATTTTTGAGTATATATATATTTTTTCTCTTTTTCTGAGTAGGTGGCTTCCCTGATTTAAGATTTACCTAAAGGGACTAGAATTAGTATGGTCATGTAGTTGGGCTCTAGACAGCCGGCCAGTGGGTTGTTACCCATGATAGCTTGCCAGCCATACTACCATAAAAAGTTCATTAGCTACCTAATTTCAGTAAAAACTGCCAAAAAGTGAGTCAGTGCAAATAGTGTATAGATGCTTTAAACTTAAAGTCCCCTCAAATCAGACGTTAGGCTGATAAATCGCATACTTGTCACCCTAATTTATTAGCCAAATTAAAGTAAAATTAACGTGGCAAGGACTCGAGAACAAGTCCACATTTTAGTGGGCACCCAAGCTAATTAAACTCGAAGACCTAAAGAGTCTAAATGATCAAGTCCTAAAGTATCATTTTGATCGCATGCTTTCACTCAACTAAGTAATTAAGTTAATTTCACTTAATTAAGAGTAGAAGAAGTAACTTAGGTTAACTCGAAATTGTGCCGGTTGTGTAGCATAGGATCGAATTAAGCTAACATTTTAGAAATTTTTACTGGTTGAGTCCAGGTAGTTCATTGGGCGGTATAATAATTTTTTTCCAAATTCAGCAATTATCTTTTATTTCTTATAAGTTTAGGAGGTATAACTAGGTTGATTTTTAAAACATGAATTTTGCCAAAATATTTAAACTATAAAGAATATACAAAATTCCATATGAAAGACATATTTACTCAAATGATGTACTTTATTAACAAGTAAACATGCTAGTTTTCCAATTTTATTTCAAATGAAATTAAGGCAATTAAAAGTTGATCTATTAAAACATGCCTTCTTACAATTAAAACAAATTCAAAAAGTAATTAAAATGTTGCAAGAGAAATAATATTCTTCACTTATTTGCTTCAGCCTCTTATCTTCTTTCTTTCTCTTATTTTCTTCTGTCTCTTGAGTGCTCTTTCCCTTCGTCTTCTCCTGCCTTCTTCTCTTCCCTTAGTACCTGTTCTTTAACACTCCTTAGCTCCTGTTCTCCTCCTTTCCTTAGCCTTGAACACCTAGCCATTAGCTCAACACTTAGCTTAATAACCATCGGCTTCTCTTTCAATTCCCTTAGAGTTTCAGCTGAATCGATTTTTTTTTACTTTTTTAACCAAAATTTATTTTATTTGCAGCGAGGTCCCTTCGGGGATACCCAGCACCATGAGACCAGGGTGGGACCAGAGCCTACTCGATCCTCGCCTAATCTCAATTAGGTTCGCTTTTGGTTCATTTCATTTCGGTTCATAGTCTCGAGCCAACTCGGCACAACCCAGCCTCCCAGCCCTCTCACCCTCCCAGGGCGCAAACTCGCTCACACCCACAAGGGCGCACACCTGCAGGCACACAAGCTCGCACACACACACACATGCACATGCTCAGATAGGATCAGATCGGTAACTGGTGTGCCGACCGTTGACGACTGAAGAGCCGAGGTAACAAATTCGCTTTATCCCCACGCGCGCGCTTAGAATTTGACGATGTGGGACTATCTAACCCCTTCCAGACCCAACTCCAAATGATCATAACTTTCTACCCAGAGCTCCAAATCGAGTGATTTCAAGTTTGTTAGAAAGCTCTAAGGTTGATCTATGCAATTGCAGGGTCAACTTAAGGATTAGAGGAGGTTTTCCTCTTCAATTTGAAAGATAAAATCAGGGGTTCCTACGGGTTATTTAACGCCTG
Organism: Thalassia testudinum; assembly: GCA_037157565.1. Taxonomy (NCBI): domain Eukaryota; kingdom Viridiplantae; phylum Streptophyta; class Magnoliopsida; order Alismatales; family Hydrocharitaceae; genus Thalassia; species Thalassia testudinum. The sequence continues at coordinate 21,491,005 of JAZHRO010000063.1, forward strand.
GTAATGGTTTCAATGTCACAGAGTCCTCAGATTGCTTTTCTTTCTTAATTAAAGGTCTATACAGGTTCTACAAGTAATTCTGCATCTGTTAGAGTAGTCTTTAAGCTCTTAAGACCTTTAGATAGTGTATAGAAGGTTGAAGCTTCTCTGAAAGCTTCAGAGTCCGAATTTTAGACTTTAATATCTGCAACGGACACAGAGAAACATCTCTAATTGAATTAAACAAGTTCTAAGGGTTATAACAGATTGATCTAGGTAGGATTCAAGTTTAAATTTCAACAAAATGGCAGTGCTGTTGGTTTGGGTTCGAAAGCAACCCAAATTGACAGGATTCAAATTCTCACAAAATAAATCATCTGAGCACACTTTATTTCCTCTCAGACCATTCAACAAATTCTCAGAAATACTTTACACTCAATACCTAAATTCAAGGTCAGAATTCCATTATCAGGTTCAGTTTGACTGTGGTGGCACAAAAGTTGACTTTCTGTTCAAAGCCTTCTCCCAAGAAATTAAAGCCTCAACTAGAGTCTCCTCAACATCAGAAACTTATTCAGATCTTTAGGTAGGTGTTCTGACCTTGATTTCTAGGGTTTCAGGCTCATCGCCTAAGCTTGAAAAGGTGTGTGCTTGTCAGAGCCATTCAGAGGTTGTTACAGTGTTCTAAAGGTTTAAACAGCTTCAGTGCATTGCACTGAAGCTTCTGAGTTCCTTCAATGCTTCTTAAATCTCTTTATCAGACTTCTCCAACTCTTCTAGAGTTGGAGAAGATTAAGTTCAATCTTTGGCTCCAGACACTAAATCTTCAAACAAATATCCTCAAGTTAATCAGTGATCCTTATTTTATCATTCTGGAGCTTCTCAACAAGTTCTAGATGTTGAAATACAAATTTGGCTCGCCAGAGCTTGCCGGAGCTCCGGTGAGTCTAGAAAAAGGTAAAATTGTGTATAGATTGTTAAAACTTGCCATTTTTTTTTTAGAAAGGATTCTGAGGTTACAAGGAACCTCAGAATCACATTTAATTCCTCATTATTTCATTAAATGTAAGATTTGACAGTGAAATCATTTCTTTAAAAATCTCATTTGAATTAAGCTCAGGACTTGTTTAACCACCTGATTGAGAGGTTAAAACAAGTCAACAAGTGTTAGCAAATATAATTATATAGTCAATTAATAGTTTGAACTGCTCCTGAGCCGCCATAGACAGCAAGCTGAGGAACTTAATTATATTTGGTCGTTTAATTTATATATGATATTAATATGTATTATAGTGTCGATCAGGGTTCATAAGTGGTGAATAGATGATGAAGAACCCAATGAAGGTGGAATTAGGTCGATTACTATCACCATGGACAATGATAGTAGTCGGTGAAGGTGGAATATGAATTAGGTGATTAGGTGATCAATTAAGCAATTAAGTGATTTAGAAGTGACTATGGAAGTTAAAGGAAGGTGGACAGTGAATTAAAAAGAACAAGATTAAAGCTCTGGCAAGCTCAAGGAGCTCACCGGAGTCAAAGAAGATGAAACTAAAATTCTAAAATTACATCTAATCTAACTACAAACCTAACTAACTAAGCTAGCCTACTCCTACTCCTAATCTATTGTTACCTAGACGAAGGGGTCAATAAGGTTCTGCCGAAGGTTCATAGCAGACAACGAAATCAGAGGGTGGAAGAAAGATCTACGGCGGGTGGATTTGAGGTGGAGCGGACGGTTCCTTTGGTCGATGCCTATGTCAGGGAATCAGAAGACCACGGCGGATCTCCTCGGCTGATCAAGATGAATGGAGGAAGTCAGAAAGTGAAATGGGATTTAGCCAGAGTCTTGGATGAATAGCCTATTGAAGTCGGCTACAGTGTTAGAAGAGGGAAGGGAGCCAACTTGAGTAAAATCAGAGGGGTTAGGGGGTATTTATAGTAGTTGGTGGCGAAGAGAATGGTGGGGTCTGGCCAAAGAAGGAGCATGAGGAGCTTAACCTCCGTCATTGTCTCTTATGAGGGTGAGGTTATCTTCCACTAAAAAATAGGATTTCCGGTTAATCTAGACCGGAGGATGAAATGGAGGTGGCGAGCGCAAGCTGCAAAGCTTGAATAAAGAAGGATGATGTCGGTAGGGTAGTAATCGCGCGGTGGCGTGACTCTCCGCTGCCAGCCGTTCATTCAACTAAAGAAGAAGAAGGAGGAAAAGGGACTTAAAGGTAATAAATCTGAAGGACCTGCATGAGAAATAAGGACCCGACTGTAATGAAAAGCAAGAACTAAAATGTAAACCCAGGTTTTGAAGGTTTATTTTAACTTAGATGTTTTTCAACTTTTTATATATGTTAATAAATAAAGTAAATATTATATTTTCACCTTGAATTTACATTTTTGACCTTTTTAGATTAATTTATTGGATTAACTAAAATTACTTAAGATATTATATACTTAGGTATACATTATATTTAAGTTACTTAACTTATCAATTAAGGAAATGATTAATAGGATTTCGAGTCCAATTATTATATAAATTATTAATAATGTTAATTGAATGATTAAATGTCATTTTTAACTTATTTTAAGGTCCTTCACTAAATATCCCTTATTCTATAATTAACCCTTATATGTTGATAACCTTAGCTAATTAACTAGGAAGACTAGTTAATTAGGGGTAATTAGGTATCATAATGAGTGTCTCATCATACCCCAAGCCAAAGTTTTGCTAGTCCCTAGCAAAATTACCTAAGAATATGATGATTTAAAGCACTTGGGTTTAAATTATTATAAATAGTAACTGTGTAGAGGAAAGCTTAGGTCGAAAATTTTTTTAAAGTTTAATATAAATGATTAATGTATAGAGCATATGTGAAAATTTTTTTACTTAGAATTATACTTATAACATTTTATAAACACACTTAAAATAATTTGTAAATAAGAATTTTATTTAAAATTCAAATTCTTCAGAAATCTCTTTAAACTTTGTAACTATTCTTAACTCAAATTAGAATACAAAGTGTTTTAAGAAAGCAAAACCTAAGAATTGAGAATTAAATTTTAACTCAAAAACTCAAATAGATTTAAGTTGATCCGTTGTTTATGAAATTTGACTTTTATCAATATAAGTTTAAGCAAATTAACTAGATACTGATTATTAATCAAACTTAGAGTAGTAAAACTCTAATTTACTAGCCTACAACACTAAAGATTAACTTCTAGACCTAGGATTCTGTCAATTCTTCTCCTTTAGTTCTCAACTTAAAATCTTCAAAATCCAATTTCTTAAGGTTCGCTGCCCAATACCAAGGTTCAGTAGCTATGATTTTAAAACATCTGTGCTTAGTGAAGAGAATTGTCCTAAAGACAACCAAAGTTGCAAAAATCCAGATCTTAAGACATCACTTTTCAATCCCAATTATTCCAATTCAAGACTTTAGCTTGGCCTTAGTTAGGTTTTGTTACTTTCTGCTCGCCAGTTTTCTTTCTCGAGGTCAACACTTTTTGTGTATATCTCCTCGGTGGACCACTGGGTCTCTTATTCCTAATATCTTTCTCTCCATATTTTTTTTTCTCTTTTTGTATAGGTTAGAACACTCATTTGTAGCGAGGTGTTCTTTTTTTTTTTATGGAAGGAAGGGTAGCATCCATTTCTATTGAGATGCTTTTATTTATTAGGGAAAAACTGCACAAGCACCCATTTTTAACAAGGCAATTAACTGCAGGGTGTTTTAATTATTATTATTTCTTTTTTTCTTTTTCTTTTTCCCCCTTCTCATTTTTCTTACTACCATTATTCTCCAAATCCTTTTTCTAGGTGAGCAGCACATCCTTCACCCTTTCAAGAACTGCTCGTCGGAAATCCTTGGACTAAAGAGGATTTAGAATTGATCTCTTAACCTCTATGCTTTCGCGGTCTCAGATGTCAACGAGACAATTCTATGTGTGTGAATTTCGATGTTTAGGTTACCTAGCTCTCAAACTAGAGCTTGGACAACAAAGCCCTTTACTCTTAGGTTCTTCAAATTCTTAGTTTCCTCCTATAGGATCCGTCAAGATAAAATTTACCAAGTCTAGTTATTATCTCTAGCTTGTAAGTTTTGTAAACTAAAATTCTACCAACTCTCTATTTAATTAACTCTGAGTATCTGGCTTCTTACTTAACTTTATGATAAAAATAAATTTTCAAAAAGCAAAAGGATTACTTAATCTAATTGATTAAAAAGTTATAATTCAATTCCAAAACTTAGGTTTAAATCTTAACACACTTAGTTTCTTAATTAAAAGTAAGAATAGAAAAACAAATCTTTAAAAAGATTTAAAAGATTCCTAATTCAAATAAAATCTTATTTTAAAAATTTTAAACAAAAAAGTGTGTTTTTACAAAATGTTTAAAGTGAAAATCTAATTAAGAATTGCATGCTCTTAGATATTCTATATATATTCTATATATATTTTAAACTTCTAACCTAAAAGAAAATTAAGCTCCTAATTATAATATATATATTTTCTTCTTCTTTTCTTCTTTATTAATAATGAATAAACCCCTCTTATTATTTTTATGAATTTTCTTTTTATATTTTTTTATTTATATATTTTTATTTTTATGTATATAAGATTCTTCAATTTTTATGATTTTTTCAAAAAAAATTTCAAATTTTTATGAAATTTTTTATTTTTTAAAATTTTATCATTTTTAGATTTTTTTTATTTTTTAGAATTTCGTGGATATTTATTTTTTATGTGTTGTTATTTTTTAACCTACACTTAAGGTGAAAATTTCACTTCAACACAGCCCAAGCCAAGATTTTACAATGTCATTATAAGAAGGGTGAAAAATATTACACTTCATTTAGTATTGGGTGATGGAAGGAGTCAAATAGAGGAGATTAGAAATCTCAGTTCAGACGATTTTAAGTCTGACCAAAGGTCAGAGTGGTCAGTCGGACTAAATGAAGGTAATCAATATGATACATGAACTGAAATTTTAAAAGGAAGTGTAGAAGAAAATCAAAAAGATGAAAGCATGAAATAGCTATATACAAGTGCTAAGTTTTATGCCTTCAGCTAGGTGTAAATCCTAGTGAAGAACTCTTAAAAAGAATAGGTATACAGTAAAAATAGAGGAGTTATGAAAGAATTAGATAAAAGAAAATAGGAAACAGATTAGACACCACCCAATCAAAACTCATCCTGAAATTGCCTATTATAGATCTCGCAGAACCCAAAATCAGATTCTTGTGAAAATCTCAGAAAGATTAGAGTGAATTATGTGAAGATTAGAAATGATTTAGGTTGAGATGTAGAGTGCTTAAGATTAAGGCAATTTAAAAGATGATTCCACCAAGTTCAGAAGATCAGCAAAATTAGTTTTGATTCTCAATAATAGGTGGGTCATTTTGACAAAAAATAGGTTGCTGATGTGGGTTTGATGGGTTATTTTCCTATAATACAGAGGACGGATTATGATTAGAATCAATGGCCTGATTAAGGAAATGGACTTGGCATTGATTTTGCCTAGGATTTGGTAGATTCCTAGGATTTGAAATTGGCTGAGATGGAAGAGTACCTAGCAGATGAGATTCAACCAACTGCGTGATTTGACCCCTAAGATCAGCCAATTCTACCTTACATTGCCTATGGATCTCAGCGAGAGCTTCAGCATTTTGTCGTTGACTCTCTGACACAGCTCTTAAAATTTGGTCTACCTGTGTATCTCTAATTGGCCCAAAGTAACTCTACATACTCATCGGGCTAGGCATTAAATTTGATTGCTGAGGAGGTAAAGGAGGTGGGTTAAAATGGGTCTGATTTGGATAATTTGGTCTTTGATTTTGATTTTGATCAGCCCAAAAATTTGGGTGGCTTCTCCATCCAGGATTATAGGAATTTGAATAAGGGTTTAGTCTTGGAATATTTTCCTGAATGGCATTTAAATCAAAAGGATAAGGTGTGTTTTCTACAGTAGTAAAGGGTGGGGAAAAGTGTGAGTAAGATTGTGGGACAATGGTCCCTCCTTGGGTTGGTGAAGAAGTAGATTGAAAACCCAAAGAAGATGGATCTTTAGAATCCAGTTTATTCACAAATTCCCTCCCTGTGGGATTTGCGAAATAGGTAAATACGTGGGATCATAGCAAGTAGAGGCGTAAGAGTCTTCATTGTATTTCTAACCTCATCGAGATGCTTTGCTACGATATCAACTTTTATCCAATTTTTCTGCAGTAATCTCCAAATCCTTTGAACTGGATGGATTCCTAATCTCGAGAATGCCCTTATGCGGATTTTGATGATTCGTATTTGACGAGTCGACTTTTCGCTTAGCGTTATAGTATTTAAGTGGTGGAAAAATCGACGAATCAAAAACAATGAAAATTAACCACTCGTAGAAGAGCGGGTCATGTTCACAGGGAGGCAATGATACACTCAATACTTTAATTATTTAATGTTATTTCAGATAGTGTGAAATTCCTTTTCAAATTGGACTTAAAATGTGAAGGAAAGTAGGTTTGCAATAACCTAAAAAGTTAAGGGTGTAAGTGCAGTTTTCCCTCACAGAAATCCTCAATAAATTTAGGATGAATTAATGCAATTTTCATGTGATGTGTACTAAAGATGATTAGCACTTAAATCAAGTCCAAAATCAATCTTTAAACTAGCCAATATTAATACTATGCAATTAGAAATAACTGTGAGTGCGTGAATGCAATTCTGCCACAATATAATATTAATAAAAAAAATGAAATTGCTGGAAATGGCATTAAATGTAATTTCTAATTGCAACAAAAACAGAGCTTTTCTTCTCTCTCTTCCTCGCGAGCGAGAGAGAGATCCACGGGGGTCGATGCAGGGCTCAAGAGGATGGCGAAGTCGAGAGCTTTCCGATGGTGGCAGCGGCGGCGGCGGAGATGGCCGGAGCTCTGGCCTATGGAGCAAGAAGGCGGCTGCTGTTGGAGGTGGAGCACGCGAGCTTGTGCACGTACTGGTGTGCGGTTGCCTGCCAGTTGCGGTCACAGATGGGCAGTGGAGCACGCTGCTTTGACGGCTGGAGGTGGCTGCAGTTGGTGAGCGCTTGAAGACAGGAAGCGGAGGCGCTGCAGTGGCTGGAGGTGGAGCGCGCGAGCGGAGAGGGCGTGCGCCTGCAGGGAGATGGAAGGCGCTGGCAGGCGCACTGGATGGTCCGCTGCAGGCAGAGAGCGCGTGAGCGCCTTCTGTAGGGAGGAGTGGCACGCGGTTGAGAGCACCTACGGGCGCAGCTGCAAAGGCGTGATGGCATGCGGTTGTTCTGCAGTGCGCAAGGAGGATGCACTGCGGGACGTGCGGGTGATGGTGAAGGCAGAGCAGGCACCTGCTTGAAGGCGGTAGCAAGTGCCTGCAGGGGCTGGAGCGGCTGTGGGGCAATGGCGCTGGAAGGTGGAGCGGCTGTGGGGCGATGGCGCTGGAAGGGAGGATGCGGCTGGAGATGGGTGCTTGGCGAATAGTGCACGCGGTGGGTCATCAGGTAAGCCTTTTCCATGGTGAAGCCCTTCCCCACGAAGGGGAAAGATGGATCCTCCTCTCTCCTCGCCTCCTCTCTTTAATTCCACCCTTGCATCTGAGTTCTGGGATTTTCCCAAATCCCCGATCACAGTTGTTGAGAAAGGCGGCGTCAGAAGTTTTGCCCAATGTCCGGTGGGGGAGGGGGAAAGAGAGTTGCGGTTGTTTGGGAATTTTATTTCCCCACCCTTGTTCTTTGTGTATTTTATTACCTGCATATAAAAATAATAAGATTATTAAGTTATAAAATGTTATAACCTAAATCATGAGGTGTATAATTATTCTATAACTTAATTGCCATTATTAACATACCTAAAATTTACGATTAAATATTCTTAGGCTTAATATTAGTCCATTTTAATGGACTCATGAAATACGCCCTTGCCTAAGATTTGCTAGTCCCTAGCAAAAATGAATAATAGAAGTAATCAGACGACTTCTTTTCTTATTTCAAAACTTTAGAAATCCAGACAAATGTGAAGTGCTGATAACCTAGGTAACAGATCCAAGTGAAAGAGCTGATTCGCATTGGGAGTTCATACATCACCTTTGGCAAAAATTTCTGTCGAGAAAGGAAACCACTTCCTTCGGCGATAAAGTAGACGATAATCTGTAATTTGACCCCGGCGTTTGGCTTAGGTAGGAGATATCTAGTTGAATGGATTTGTATTTGGTGGGACACACTCAACTGGTGCTACATATAGTCTGGTACTGCAGACTCTAAATCTCTAGACTATAAGATAAGTCAACTCAAAGAGAGGCTACACAACTATACTCTCTTGATGTTCCTGGGCACTCCCTCTTCTTTCTGAGATCACAAATCTTGCCAGATTTAGAAACTGTACTCACTATTTGGTGGCCTCACATGGCATATACACTTCAATTAAAGTCCTAATAACTCTATAACTAAGTTAGAGTTCTCAACCAGTATTCAGGCGATCAGAAATACTAGAAGGTAGGTATGGGTCATATTTGGTGGAACATAATAGGTGTTTTCCTGCCTCGGAAACAGTGTTACATCATACACTTGGCCCTTTCTTTTTGTAATATAACTTTTTTTTTTCTTTTTCTTCTTTCTATTTCTTCTTTTTCTACTTCTTTTATATGTATATATATATATATATTTTTTTTTTTTCTTGTTTTTGTTTCTTTTTCAATCAACATAACACAATACCGACTTTTATTTAGGAGGCATTATTAGGGATGATGATGGTCAAGAGGAAGTTGTGTGGCTTAATTGGTGGAAGTGCCGACACCGGAAAGGAATGGATAGGACAGGCGTATTTCTGACCTTTGACACTATTACCCTCCTTCAGCTGAGGACTCTATGAAGGACGGTCGTAACCATCCACCATAGTTATACCTTTATTAAGACTCAATCTCTGTGTATCTGCCTTATTTGGTGACTCTCAGGACTTCACTCAAAGTACGTACCCAGGAACAGAGAGTGAAAACTATGCCTAACTCTGAAGTATCATCATCTAATTATCCAAAACTTAAGAGTCCTTGCACTAGACTTAGCACACCAGTAATCACTCTACTTCTTCTCACAAATATGAGGTGGATTTACTAGAAGATAGTATGCTTGACTCTCTATGAATTGTCCAAGGGTTCAGTAAACTACAAATGCTCATTGGTTTTCCTCAAGGATCCATTACTAAGTCTACGTGCATGTGAAATAAATATACTAGATTCTAAACTTAAGAAATAATTCAAGAAGAAAAACCTCCAATGATAAAGGTATTCTGCTAGGGACTAACCCAATCAGCTCAAGAAAAGAGAATTTTTTTTTTTTATGCTAACCTAAATGCATGAATGCACCTAAAATGCAAATGCACTAGGGGAAAGATGGATCCTCCTCTCTCTAATTCCTCCCTTGCGCTTGATTTCTGGGATTTTCCCAAATCCCCGGTCACAGTTGTTGAGAAAGGCGGCGTCAGAAGTTTTGCCCAATGTCCGACGGGGGAGGGGGAAAGAGAGTTGCGGTTGTTTGGAGAATTTTATTTACCCACCCTTTCTCTTTGTGTATTTTATTACCTGCATATAAAAATAATAAGATTATTAAGTTATAAAATGTTAGAACCTAAATCATGAGGTGTATAATTATTCTATAACTTAATTGCCATTATTAACATACCTAAACTATACGATTAAATATTCTTAGGCTTAATATTAGTCTATTTTAATGGACTCATCAGTATTCGCTCCCTGCATGAATTGCGACATTAATGCATTGTTGATCGAGTTTTCCGCCATCCCTTCAAATAATTCTAAAGCAGATTCTACGTCGCGATTTAGAAAATTCCCTCCACAAGAGGCATCGACTAGATTGCTAATGCCCTCTTGTAAACCATAATAAAAGATATGCATGAGTTGTCAACGAGGGATGTCATGATGCGGGCATTTCCTTTGCAATACATGAAAACGTTCCCACGCTTCATGAATTGGTTGTCCTTGGTTTTGATTGAAAGTAGTAATAGCTCGCCTTAAAGCATTGGTTCGACCAATAGGAAAGAATTTCTTCAAAAATGTAGATTCAAGTTTAGCCCAAGTTGAGATTGGTCTTGCTATAGTTCTATACCAATATGCTGCTTTATCTTTAAGGCTAAAAGAGAACATTTTCATTAGTAGGATTTCCCTATTTTGATTTTGAGGACCAAGAGTTTGAGATAGATTTTTAAGATCTTTAATATGTTGAAATGGATCCTTGGATGCAAAACCATGAAAGTGGGGGATTAAACCTATAATGTTTGGCTTTAATTATGGATCATTTTCCCCAATAGGAATCCTAACATTAGGCTCTACGTGTGCATTAGATGGGTTATAATAATCTCTAAGTAGAGGCCTTGGATGATTGATTGGTAAATCAGGGTTTTCAAAACCCGCCTCAGGTCGAGGTGAAGAACAGGTTTGAAGAGTCTGAAAATTATTTAAGGCTGCTGTTAATAGACTAATTTATCTTGTTTGCTCTAGCATCCTAAGATTCTGGTTCAGGAGCGCCTCATGAACATCAAAAGGCGGCATCTCCCCCTGACCCAAAGAAGAAGGGATCTCAGGATTTAAATTTTGCATTGGATCCATGGAGGAAGATGGATCAGATGGGAAAACCATTGGTTGCTTATCTGCAACCAGCCTAGGATCACCTATCAACGGTGGTGCAAGAGGCGGATGCAAGGTTCGCCTCCCATACATAAACGGAGAAATAATGTGCAATGGCACATGCACACCACCAATAAGAAAATAGCAGCACAAAAAACCCGTAAAACAGCACAAAAGACGTGGGTTTTACTCTTCTTTCAAAGGAAATAAAAATTTCTAAGATATGCAAAGTAATTTGATGCAAACAAATAGAGTAATAGTATCAAAATACGTGTCCTAATTCATGTCTATGCAGGTGCGTACCTTAAAGCTTAAAGGTCTAAGGTCTATGATCGAGACCGCTCACTACTGGCTCCCCGGGGCTCTAGTAGTAAGATAGACTTGTTAATCTTCGGCCAAAGCCCTAAGAGGTGCAAAGCGGAGAGAGAGAAAAATAGACTCATGTGACTTTAGTGATTGCGCTGTGTGCACGATAGCATGCAACAGATGATAGTGATATAAAAACCCGCATGCATTTCTGCAATCAGATTTAAGTCACAAATATTACTTCCTCGTTTTAGTTAATCTTTTTTAAAAATATATCAATTAAACTATAATGGTGGCTTTTTATATCTTTTCAAAAAAAAATATGTGGTCTTTTTAATTCTTAGAGGACAGGGATCTATGCGGGTTTTCTCATGTTTTCCCGCTGATGCGAGAAAAATAGTTTAAAATTCCCGAGTCAGATCGTACTAATACAGCAGGATAATGCACTCCTAAGAGTGTATGCCTATGTTTATGATGCTGCTAGTCAGAAATGATGTATTTTTGTATTTTTTATTTTTTTAAATGCAACAATACAAAAGATAAAGAATACTCACAAAACAGCAAAACTAATTCCCGCCTTCTCCTGAGATCACCAGCAAAGGTAAACCTGAAAAGAAGACAGAAAATAAAAATAAAACAAAACAAAACACACTAATTAGAACAAAAGTTAGCAAAAACATAAATATTTACAAAATACCTCATAATTAAACAATTAATCCAACTAAATTCTAGTGAGTCAAAATATTACCTCCCCGGCAACGGTGCCATTAAAATGATGGTTAGACGAAGTAATGCCAGGGAATATTTTGATGAGAAAAATATTACCTCCTCGGCAACGGTGCCATTAAAATGTTGTTTAGATGAAGTAATGTAGGGAATATTTTGATGAGCAAAATATTACGTCCCCGGCAACGGTGCCATTAAAATGATGTTTAGACGAAGTAATGCCAGGGAATATTTTGATGAGCAAAATATTACCTCCCCAGCAATGACGCCACTAAAATGATCGCATGCTTTCACTCAACTCTGTAATTAAGTTAATTTCACTTAATTAAGAGTAGAAGAAGTCACTTAGGTTAGCTCGAAATTGTGTCAGTTGTGTAGTATAGGGTCGAATTAACCTAATATTTTAGAAATTTTTACTGGTTGAGTCCAGGTCATTCACTGGGAGGTATAATAATTTTTTTCCAAATTGACCAATTATCTTTTATTTCTTATAAGTTTAGGAGGTAATACTAGGTTGATTTTTAAAACGTGAATTTTGCCAAAATATTTAAACTATAAAGAATATACAAAATTCCATATGAAAACATATTTACTCAATGATGTACTTTATTAAAAAGTAAACATGCTAGTTTTCCAATTTTATTTCAAAAGAAATTAAGGCAATTAAACGTTGATCTATTAAAACATGCCTTTTTACAATTAAAACAAATTCAAAAAGTAATTAAAATGATGCAAGAGAAATAATATTCTTTATTTATTTGCTTCAGCCTCTTATCTTCTTTCTTTCTATTATTTTCTTCTGTCTCTCGAGCTCTCTTTCTCTTAGTATTCTCCTGCCTTCTTCTCTTCCCTTAGTACTTGTTCTTTAACACTCCTTAGCACCTGTTCTCCTCCTTTCCTTAGCCTTGAACACCTAGCCATTAGCTCAACACATAGCCTGACAACCATCGGCTTCTCTTTCAATTCCCTTATACTTTCAACTGAATCAGGTTTTTTTTTCTTTTTTAACCAAAATTTATTTTATTTGCGGCGAGGTCTTTTTGAGGATACACAGCACTTTGAGACAAGGGTGGGACCAGACCCTACTCGGTCCTCGCCTAATCTCAATTAGGTTTGTTTTCGGTTCATTTCATTTTGATTCATAGTCTCAAGCCAACTCGGCTCAACCCGGCCTCCCAGGCCTCTCGCCCTCCCAGGGCACAAACTCGCTCATGCCCACAAGGGCACACACCCGTAGGCACACAAGCCCACACACACAGACATGCACATGCTCAGATAGGATCAGATCAGCAACTGGTACGCCGAGCGCTGACGACTGAAGAGCCGAGGTAACAAATTTGTTTTATCCCCATGAGCGTGCTCAGAATCTGACGATGTGGGACTATCTAACCCCTTCGAGACCCAACTTCAAATGATCATAACTTTCTAACCAGAGCTCCAAATTGAGTGATTTTAAGTTCGTTAGAAACCATTAAGGTTGATCTATGCAATTGCAGGGACAATTTGAGGATTAGAGGATGCTTTCCTCTTCAATTTGAAAGATAAAATCAGGGGTTCCTACGGGTTATTTAATGCCTGGAAGTGGTTTTAATGTCACAAAGTCCTCAGATGGACTTTTCTTTCTTAATTAAAGGTCTACACAGGTTCTACAAATAATTCTGCATCTGTTAGAGTAGTCTTTAAGATCTCAAGACCTTGAGACAGTGTACAGAAGGTTGAAGCTTCTCTGAAAGCTTCATAGTTCGAATTTTAGACTTTAATATCTGCAACGGATGCAGAGAAACATCTCTAATTGAATTAAATAAGTTCTAAGGGTTATAACAGATTGATCTAGGTAGGATTCAAGTTTAAATTTCAACAAAATGGCAGTGCTATTGGTTTGGGTTCGAAAGCAACCCAAATTGACAGGATTCAAATTCTCACAAAATAAATCATCTGAGCACACTTTATTTCCTCTCAGACCATTCAACAAATTCTCAGAAATAGTTTACACTCCTCAATACCTAAATTCAAGGTCAGAATTCCATTATCAAGCTCAGTTTGACTGTGGAGGCACAAAAGTTGACTTTCTATTCAAAGCCTTCTCCCAAGAAATTAAAGCCTCAATTACAGTGTCCTCAACATCAGAAACTTATTCAGATTTTCAGGTAGGTGTTCTGACCTTGATTTCTAGGGTTTCAGGCTCATCGCCTAAGCTTGGAAAGGTGTGTGCTTGTCAGAGCCATTCAGAGGTTGTTACAGTGTTCTAAAGGTTTAAATAGCTTAAGTGCATTGCACTGAGGCTTCTGAGTTCCTTCAATGCTTCTTAAATCTCTTTACCAGACTTATCCAACTCTACCAGAGTTGGAGAAGATGAAGTTCAATCTTTGGTTCCAGACAGTAAATCTTCAAATGAATATCCTCAAGTTAATCAGTTATCCTTATTTTTTCATTCTAGAGCATCTCAACAAGTTCTAAAGGCTGAAATACAAATGCTAGAGCTCCGGTGAGTCCAGAAAAAGGCAAAATTGTGTACAAATTGTTAAAACTTGCCATTTCTGATTGAGAAGGGATTTTGAGGTTGCAAGGAACCTCAGAATCACATTTAATTCCTCATTATTTCTTTAAATCTAAGATTTGACAGTGAAATTATTTCTTTAAAAATCTCATTTGAATTAAGCTTAGGAGTTGTTTAACCACTCGATTGAGAGGTTAAAACAAGTCAACAAGTGTCAGCAGTTATAATTATATAGTTAATTAATAGTTTCAACTGCTCCTGAGCCGCCATAGACAGCGAGCTCAAGAACTTAATTATATTTGGGCTTTTAATTTATATATGTTATTAATATTTATTATAATGTCGATTAGGGTTCATATGTGGTGAATAGATGATGAAGAACCCAATGAAGGTGGAATTAGGTCAATTACCATCACCAGGGATAGTGATAGAAGTCGGTGAAGGTGGAATATGAATTTGGCGATTAGGTGATCAATTAAGCAATTAAGTGATTTAGAAGTGATTATGGAAGTTAAAGGAAGGTGGACAGTGAATTAAGAAAAACAAGATTAAAGCTTTGGCGAGCTCAAGGAGCTCGCCGGAGTTGTAGAAGATGAAACTAAAATTCTAAAATTACATCTAATCTAACTACCTCCCTACCTAACTAAGCTAGCCTACTCCTACTCCTAATCGTAATCTACTGTTACCTGCATGAAGGGGTCAATAGGGTTCTGCCGAAGGTTCATAGTGGACGACGAAATCTGAGGGTGGAAGAAAGATTTACGGCGGGCGGATTTGTGGTGGAGCGGAGGGTTCCTTTTGTCGACGCCTGTGTCAGGGACGTAGAAGACCATGGCGGATCGCCTCGACTAATCAAGATGAATGGAGGAAGTCGGAAAGTGAAATGGGAAGTCACCGGAGTTTTGGACGAATAGCCTATCGAAGTCGGCTACAGTGTTAGAAGATGGGTAGTCGGCTGCGAAGAGAATGGCGTGGACTGGCCAAGGAAGGAGCTTGAGGAGCTTAACCTCCATCGTCTCTGACGATGGTGAGGTTATCTCCCACTGAAAAATAGGATTTCTGGTTAATCCAGACCGGAGGATGAAAAGGAGTTGGTGAGTGCAAGCTGCAAGAGCTTGGACAAAGAAGGATAATGTCGGCAGGGCGGTAATCGTGCAGTGGCGTGACTCTCTGCCGCCAGCCGTTCATTCGGCTGACGAAGAAGAAGAAGGAGGAAAAGGGACTTAAACGTAATAAATCTTAAGGACCTGTGTGAGAAATAAAGACCCAACTGTAATGAAAAGTAAGGACTAAAATGTAAACTTAGGTTTTGAAGGTTTATTTTAACTTAGATCTTTTTCAACATTTTATATATGTTAATAACTAAAGTAAATATTATATTTTCACCTTGAATTTACATTTTTGACCTTTTTAGATTAATTTATTAGATTAAGTAAAATTACTTAAGTTATTATATACTTAGGTATACATTATATTTAAGTTACTCAACTTATTAATTAAGGAAATGATTAATAGGATTTCGAGTCCAATTATTATCTAAATTATTAATAATGTTAATTGAATGATAAAATGTCATTTTTAACTTATTTTAAGGTCCTTGACTAAATATCCCTTATTCTATAATTAACCCTTATATGTTCATAACCTTAGCTAATTAACTAGGAAGACTAGTTAATTAGGGGTAATTAGAGATCATAATGAGTGTCTCATCACATTTCCTAAAGTCAACAACTCCTAGTGCCTAAGTTCTCTTCTCCTAATTCTAAATTTCTTGCTAATTTTTGAATTTTGAATTTTTTTAAGAAAATGAATGAAATTCCACAGAGCTAAAAAAATAATTTTAGAATTAAGTATCCACCCACCCATGCCTAAATGATGCAATGTTCACATTATGAAAATAAAGACAAGGAAAGGGTGGAATAAATAGAACATCACCTAAATTTTATGATAAATCCGGTCAGCTTCGTAGAGAAAATGGAATATACACACATGCAGAGTTTATTGCCTTTAGCTAGGCATAATTTACAAACAAAGAGAATGTTAGGAATTCATAAGTGTGGATCAAGATTAGAATCAAAAGAATAATCCTCAAACCTGCCAATAGGAGATGTCCATAGATGTGAAGCAAATTGTGATGCAGACCTATGCCCCAGGGTCGAGTGGTTCTAAGGTTCTAGAAGAAAATCACCCATAATTGGAGATTGTTGTGCTTGCAGGACTGTGCCAACAGTTTGGTGGTGTGCAACCCAAGTCTAAAGTGGCGGACAATAGGTAGATCTGATTAACTATATTCGGGTGTCCACTTAGAGTTCGGCTCGGAAAGATATTGAATTATTCTGTACTTGGGTTGCATGTTAAAGTTGAAGATATCGTTAGGGTCCTGGTAAAAGGTTGGTAGTTTTAGTTCAATAGAAACCCTTAGATCCAAAATTTTGTTTCCTCAGAATTAGCCTCCCAGATTTTCGTTTTCAAATTTCTACCCTCCAAACTCAGGATTGTTGAAGTGATCTAAAGAGGATTAAGATTAAGCTATCATCGTTGTAGTGTAAAATCCTCAATCAATCTCTCAACAAATAAAATTTATAACTCGAAAATTAAGAATTGAAGTCTGAGGTCGAACACACGGAGCAAATAGGAATTCACGTGCTAATTTCAGTGAATAAATAAACGAGCACAAGAAATTGAGCATATTAACGATATTTCAATGAATATGAAACTATCACATTAAGTATTCAACGAAGCTCAATTTATTTCAAGACCAAAAAGATAACTATGACAAAATAATGGTGATTTAGATCAACAATTCTTAGTTTAACCACATATATTAATTATTCAAATGATTCTACAATAGTTTCAACCATGCAACTTAGGTACTTAAATGTTCCAATAATTCCAGCATTAAATCCAAATCAGACGTCTGGCAGGTGTATTAGATGACTCAGCTATTGCCTACTATAATGTCTTCCATTTTCTTCAATTTTTCCCTCTTCTTCTCTCCTCAAGTCTTCTCCTCCCTCTGCTTCTGTTTTCTTCCTCAACGCTTCTCTTCTTCTCAAGCATGGCCAAGGGTTTCCTCCTTCTCAAACCTTCCCAGTGACTAAGTGTTCAGCCACAACTTAACACAAGAGAGCAAAACCCTCCCCTCCCCTACTCTCTCTCTCTCTTTCCTACCTTCCTACCCTCTCAGTTATTCGGGTAATCGGGTATTCTGATCGCGTAACATGGTCTAGGGCTGCGCAGCTGAGGAGTGAGGGATAGATCGGGTTGGATTTGTGAAGGGTGTGAGGGACCTCACCCCAAGTGTTTGAGGAGATAAGCCCAGAATAGAAAATCAACTTATTCACGTGTGGCCGTCTGTCCCTTTACAATGTAGGATTAATCCCACATCCCTTTCCTCACATGCTGCTGCAGCGAAGACGTCCTTCAATTTTCCTGACTGTAGCTGATGTAGAACTTAATCGAAGACCTGGAGTGATGCATGGGGTGTATCCACATGGCCTATGTGTAGCCCTTGGTGAAGAACAGGGTTGCGAACCGATGAACATGGCCGATGAAGTTGTTGCGATAGCGAAGATCTGGTAGGGGACCTAAAATCAAGAATATGGGTGCTAAGCACCAATTAGAGTGCTCAAAAGCTTCGTCGTGGAGAGGTGAACTCAGTGGTGGTGGTTAGCAAACGTATGGTGGACGGAGGACGTGTGTCAGTGACGGAAGGAAAGAATGAAGGATGGGTTGCTCAGTGGGTGATTTGGGTGGGTGGAATGGTGAAATGGAGAGGGCTTTTGTTCGTAGTGTTGTGACAAAGGTGTAGCAGGTGTTGGAGAGTTGTTTGGTGGGTTGTGGAGGTGGGGTGGACTCATCGGAGTGGTGGCCAGTGCAGAGAATGAAGGTGGCGTGCGTTGAGGTCGAGGGTTGTTTTTAGGTTTTAGATAAAGGAATCCAAATCAACCCAATCTAAACCTAAACTAACAGAAAAAATGGAGGAATGCCCCACACCGGTGGTACGTCAGACGTGAGGAAGAAGAAACCTCCGATGAGGGAGAATGGCAAGGAAGAGAGGGGAGGACGACCCTCGCTAGTATTGCGACCAGAGGAGCAACTTGAGTAGGATAGACCAATCGACTATGGTCTGTGACGATCGGCAAAGAAGGTAGGACAAGAAGCTTGCCGAAGCTTACGGAGGGATTGGTCGGAGAGAGTAGAAGAAGGTGGAGAATCGGTCCAAACCTAGCGAAGGAAGTAACACATGAATTGGGCATCCTTTTATAGGCCATAAGACGCCCTTTCAAGCTTAGAAATCAAGCTTAAAAGCTTGGTTCTTATGCACATGTAAGATACCCACTTCTCCCTTGCGTTCGCATGGGAGATTGGGAAATAATTAGGGCCCAAGACTAGGATTGGATCGTAGAGGATTTGATAAGTCCACTTTTGCGGACTGTTATTTATCCTAAGTACTATGTAATTATTTGTTCTTAGCTATTAATTAATTAGAAGTTATATGGCAATTTACCTTGGCCTGCATTTAATTTTCTGCTTCAATTTTACATTTAATAACATATGTTATGATAATATAATTTATTTAATGAATGCAGGAAAGGTACAAGAATCAGGCGCTCATTTTTACTTATATAAGACATCTGGGACTTGGATTGGACATCTGAAATTGCTGTCACAAATTTGTGGCATTACATTTTTTTTAAGACATCTGATGCTCTAGTTAGACATTTGAAGAAGAAACCGCCGTGCTTATCTGCAATTCCAACCAGTAGCAATCGTCGCGAGTAGTTGGAGATACTTGCGGCCGAAGGAAAAGGAGGAGATTTTTGTTTAAAAAGAAGCTGCGTCCACCAAGGAGAGGATCTTGATCATCTGCATTCCCCGTGGTGGGGAACTATCCTCCATCTCCACCACCGTGAAGGAAGCATGCACCATGGACTTCAGCGAGCACCGTGGTCTCTACACACCACTAGCCCTTCATCGCCCTCACCGTGGGCTACACCATCTCCATCCTGCATGCGCACACAGCAGACCCTGCTCTCCAGCTGCATTCCAGCCACGTTTGTGCGCAGCTTAAGGTGCGCACAACCAACCCCATGCACATTGTTTGCACTCCCGCACACCATCGCCTAGCCTGCTTGCGCATCTTCTTCTTCAACACCGGTAGGACAAACCCAAGGCAGCCACAGTTGCACGCGTGTAGCCACCCTATGTAGGCAACCGCATGTATTGCGCTGCTCGCCCACGCTCCTCATGTGCGCATGCATGCGCGAGTCGCCAGCATCTATCTTCGTCTTCTTCCTCCCAACACGCCGTCTGCAACTCCACCTAAAGAACCCATTAGCCACCGACCTGCCATACGCTGTGCGGCACCCTCCGATCTCCGTTCTCGTCGCCGACACCACTGTTGAGACACCCTCGCTCCCCCACTGCTCCCCTCCGCTTCACACCACCAACCGACACCTGCGCACGGCCTCCTTAGGACTGATCACCGACGTCATCTTCCTTGTCTGCGCAGCCACCTTCGGTGACCACTCGCCACCGCACCGCCACCGGAGTGTTGCTCTCCTCCAACCCAGCTCCTCCGATGACTCTTGCAACCAACCACGCCCGCTCCTTCACACGAGGAGGACAGAGGAGAAATCCGCTATTTCTCCTCCAATTAAAAATTACCACTTTTGCCATTGCTGGTATACTATTCACTTGTTTACTAAATAAATTTATTGATGTGAATTTGCATAGATACCCTTTTATTCAGTTGAAGTTATTTGGGGTGGAATGTCTCTACTGAATGAGATCGAGCATGTCATACTGATTATAGTAAACAAGCTACATTCTATTAGGGAT
The DNA here is from genome assembly GCA_037157565.1 of Thalassia testudinum. Lineage (NCBI taxonomy): Eukaryota > Viridiplantae > Streptophyta > Magnoliopsida > Alismatales > Hydrocharitaceae > Thalassia > Thalassia testudinum. The sequence continues at coordinate 21,510,986 of JAZHRO010000063.1, forward strand.
TAATATTTACGGTCTTTTCCTGTGCCAAGATCACTTGTTAACAAAATATTATATGGTGGTGATTTTGCATCTAAACACCTACATTCTTGATTAATTAGTGAAAACAAGCAGTTATGTGAGAAAAAGAATCGCACGAATTAGCATGCACACCCATTGAGTTTACCGAATAAACGAGATACTATTCACTAGTTTAAATAGGCGAATTCCTACCTATGGAGACAACCTAAATATTTGTGGTTAGATTCTGAAAATTCAAATGTTTTGAAAAGTGATTTTCTACCATGTGATTAAATGCAACGACACATCATTTTATATTAAGTTTTCAATGAAAACGAAGATCACACTTTCAGGATTCTCTTAGGAACCTCCCTTCCAAATTTGGAAGAGTTTGGCCATGAAATCACGGAGTAATCCCTGATTAAAGGTCGCCGGTGAAGTAGGTATTAGAGTTGAAGGAAGAGGGGACCTGTTGCTGAATAAGATGATGAAGTTAGGGTCATATTTGTAAGTATTTCAAAAGTTAGGGGCATATGTGTAAGAGAAAAGGGCGAAACAGGACTAAAATGTAGACTAGGTGAAGGTGATCTTTGATTGGGCCCAAACTTTGGTAGAAACATAATTTTGGCACAAGAAATTTGATGGTGAAGTCGGATTTAGGTTTTGACCAAGTTTGACTGGGTAATTTCCGTAGAAACCCAAATTAGGGAAACTATTTGTTTAAGACTCTATTTTACGTCAAATTGGGTTCCAGTGGTCAATTCAAAGGTACCCAACATTAGGGTATATTTTTTTATGATTTTTAGAAGGTTTAGGTGAATTTTATCTTGAACAAAACTTTAGTTAATTAAGCAGGTTTATTTCTAGGGGTTTAGATGTCATTTAATTCTCAAAACATGTGAAAACTCATTTTTATCAGCATGAACCAACTTATTTGACATTTATGACCATTTGACCATTAATTAACCCCTGGGAAACCCTATGATTGTTCTGCATTTAGGTTATTCTGTTAAAACTATAGTTTTACCCTTTTATCTTCATGCTTATCTCTCAGAATGGATATGCAATGAATAATTGCTCTTTGGTGGTTATGTAGGAGCATTTGTCAATGGATTATGACTAAATAAAGCTAGATATAACTGATATAACATTATCATCATACCCCCATGCCTAACTTTTACTAGTCCCTTAGCAAAATCTTATGAAATGAACTTGAATTCTAGATCATGCTTTAAAGTTTAGAGTACTGATTTATTCTTCTTTTTATAAATTAGCTGAGACTACTAATAATAGGCCTAGAGGTACTCAAGTACCAACCAAGATCCGCACTTGACCATCTTTAGCCTCAGTCTACTGCGAAGGTTTCTAAGGCCCACAGAAACTATCCTAAGGTTCGTTAAACCTAGCCATTAAAGCACCCGTGCTTGTAACATGGTTAGCTTAGGTTTAGTTTGTTGTGGTTTTTGTAAGAGAGAGAGATATAAGAATTTCCTTTTTCTTCATTTTTGGAGAGTTTTCATTCTCTTTTCCTTGATTATTTCTAGCTTCGGATTCGCTCAAAAACACGGTCTATATTTGATTCCTAGTCCCTACCATCAATCCTCACAGGGTCCCTGGCAATCGATGCTTCGAGATAGCACCGTCCATGACAACACCTAGAACCCTAGCTTTCAATACTTTAAGATAGGGCCACCCATCATGCTCTGTAGCTAAATTCTGGCCTTGGCAATCGACATTTTGGGATAATCCCACCCATGGTACCTAAACCAGCACAAGGTGTTTACATGCCCCTGGTAGGATATTTAGATATCCTAGCAAACAAGCATCGAGGAGACTGTTGAATGTACGAGTTGCTGCGCTAGCATGTTTGGTTTTTAAAACTTGTCGTTGTAGTATGAAAGCGAAGAACACATGTTCAACAAATAAACTTTATACCAAAATTGAAATTTCAGGTCGAACATAAGGAGGCATACGTTTGATTTAAAAGCTACGCATTTGTTTTTATTTGTCACGAAATAATTCAATTGATTAGAACTACTTACAATAAATAAGAGAGAGAGAATAATACAAACAAAAATCAAAAGAGATATAAAATGCACATGGAATTCATTATCAAAAGGGATTATTCATTACACTAAATATTACGACAAGAAGGCAGGAAAATGATTACACTAGAAAGTAGTAAATCTACTCTAGAAAGCAGTGTAAATCTATTCTAGAAAGCAGTGAAAAGAATGGGGAGAGAAATATCCTCCTTGACGGTCACTTGGAGGACGAGCCGAACAGGACGATGCCTGGACGAAGGAGAGCAAAGTAGGATGATGGAGGACAAAGCAGAAGAATGTGAACCGGGCAACACGTCATCGTCGTCGTGGGACAAAGCAGAAAAATTGACTTTATCTTGCAAGAAGTATCCCTAGTGTGGGACAAGCTTCTCTTGAGCTTTAGAGAGGGAGAGAAGAGAAGGAAGGGATGAGAATTTCGTGTGGAGGGGGTCTCCTTTTATAGTTGCAAGGAGTGGGGGCAATTTGGTCATTACATCTTTAAAAACATTAATTCAGGACCTTTAGTGATGGATAAAACCATCGCTAAAGGTTTGAATGTGGGTGTAGTGGGCGACGCACGTATGCCTGCTCGCTTTCCTATACGTGCAACGCTTGCGCACATTCAACCATCCTTAGCTGTTCGATCGCAAGATCGGACGGCTTAGATCGCACCTTCGCCCGCCTCACTGCACGTCCGCCAGCGTACGATCCCGCGTCTTCGCCACGCATGCAATAGCGCATGGGTGCTATCGGGTGCGCACAGCTGTTCGATCGCGATCCAACGCTCGCCCATGCTACTCGCCTGGTCGTGAAGACTCGGCCGCGCATCTAAAGGTAGCTGAGTGCCTTATCCACTACGCTGCGAGCGTGGATGGGGTGGGTGGCTGAAGTTTTGAAGGCACATTCAGGACCATTGGATTGAGATCCAATGGCCCTGATCACACGTTGGATTCTCTTTGGAAAGGCAGCGGTGGACCTGAGGGTCGGTTGGACGGCTAAGATGGTGTGACGAGGCACCATCTTGGCCGTCCATCTTCTTGATGATGTAGATGGTGCTACGGTTTTCCGAATGAGTCGATTTTCACGCCATTAGGCTGCGATCGTCGATTTGAATCCATTCGTGCGGTCAGATTTTTTGTTTGAAGTACGGATACATACCAACTTGGCCCTTCATCTTCTAGGGTTCCTCGATCTCTATCTGGTGCTACAAATGCCTGATTAGGACGATCTTGGAGTCGTTGAACTCCAACCGTCATCCTGATCACATCTGTACGGTTGGATCTTCAATCTAATGCCCCGATAAAAAAGGTTTTCCCTATCCAAGCACATAAAAGGAGACAATTATCCTCCATTTTATTCAAACTACTCTAAATGCAAGATGATGCATGTTATGCAATATTTATAGCATGCAATGCAATCCTATGCTTAAGAACATGCGTAAATAGACATCTTATGTAGTGTAAACATGTTTACATCATACCCCCATGCCTATCTTTTTCTAGTCCCTAGCAAAAACTATATGATATTTATAAAAAAAATCAGGTTGGATTATTTGAGCTTGAGTTATTTTCAATCATTAAGAAAATGTCTACCTAGGATTTGAACTTTCAAAGATGCAATAGTGCCTGAGTATCTGCCAAAATTCAGACCGCCTCAAGCCTTCGCCTTATTCAAAGAAATTTTTTTTTTCTCGTTTTCCTCATTTCTAATTCTTTTGGATTTTCAAGTTTTAGGATTTAAGAGTGGCTTTCTATGGCCATTCAACTTACCCAAGATTTGATGAGAACCCTAAGTTTTAAGCATCTTATTGTGAATTTGATAGACTCGTTGACCAGCAGTTAAAACGGACTTTGGATTTCTACGCCTCTAGGTGACCTCAAGAAAAAGAATTCTACCTAAAGGTGTATCTTTATAACTGGTAGCTTTCTCCCCACTTTTATCTTTTATGGGATCAACACAATGGTGAATCCAGTGTATATCTCCCCGATTTATTCTACTTCTCTGCTTCTTCCTAAGTGTTTTGGGAATTTTCAGTGCATTATTGAGCTAGGTTCTGGACAACCGGTCGATGAGCTGTTACCACCGACAACTTGCCAGCCATACTTGTGCGACGAAGTGTGGCTTATTTCTTTTTCTCTTTTCTCCTTTCTTTTTTATTTTTTATTTTTTTTAAGTAGGTGCCTTCCCTGGTCTAAGATTTACCTAAAGGCAGCAAAAAGAGAAAGGTCTAGTGACTGGGCTCTGGATAACCTACCTATGGGCTGTTACCCATGATAACTTGCTAGCCGTATCACCCTAGAAGGTTCATTAGCTACCCAATTTTGTTAGAATCGCCGAACAACGAGTCAGTGCAAAGAAAGTGTGTAGATGATTAAACTCAAAAATTCCCTCAAATCAGAGGGTGGGTTGATAAGTCGTGTACTTATCACCCAAACTTATTTACTCCAATTAAAATAGAATTTAGGTTGGCGAGGACTCGAAAAATAAATCCACATTTTAGTGGATACACGGGCTAATTAAGTTCAAAGACCTGAAGGGTCTTTGTGTTCAGATCATAATGTAGTATTTCATAAGATTGAAAATTTTCTTAAACACAAGTTTTCCTTCCTAATTCCACATTTTTTTAAAATAAAATAAACAAATCTACGAAACCGATGAATAAATTCATAGATGAATATCCACCCCCACATGCCAATCTAATGCAATGTCCTCATTGTATTAAAAAGACATAAAATAGAGTGGAATAATATAGAAAGCACCTGAATTGCATGAATGTCAGGTCTACTCTGAGATAGAAACTAAAAAGAATTGTATAAGTGCTGAGTTTAGTGCCTTCAGCTAGGCACATTATACATGGAAGAGAAATGAAGAATTCACAGGTGTAGGTCAGAATCAGAATAAATAGAAGAATCCTCCGACCTGTCAGTAGAGGTCCACCAATGTGGACCAGATTATGGTGTAGACCCATACCCCATAATCGAGAATATATTAGGTTCTAGATAAAAATTACCCAAAACCTAAAATCTGTATGCAAGCGGGGTCAGGCTTGCGATTTATGAGGATGTAACCCAAGACCAAAAAGTCGGGTTACAGAGAATAGAAGCTCAAAAGGATAATCGTTGAATGTGTGCTTGGGTTTGACATCCTAAAAAAAAATGTCGTAAGGGTCCTGGTTTGATGGTTTCAGATGAATAGGAACCCTTTGACTCAGTCTTCTACTTCCTCTGAAGCTAGCTTCCCAAATCAGAACTTCCCGGCTCCTATCCTCCTCATTCAGTATGTCAATTTCCGAGACCTCTTGCATATTAATCACCCCATCTGAAATCTTCAAGTGTAAATGATGTGGCTGAATCAGAATTGACTTAGGTCTAATTATCTCAGAAACAGAATCATCAACAAGCTCAATGGGGTGTAACTGACAATCAGGGTATTTGATTGAATCCTCCAGAAAATGCGATTCTGGATCCGTAATGTGTGCCCTAATAGGATCAGTTTCCTCAGTTCTTGGGCTAATAAATGATCTTTCAGATTCCTCAGGCCCAATCATCTCACAAAAATCATATTCTGTAAATTCGCGTGAGACTTCGCAACTTGAATCTTCACCATCAGAATCAAAGAAATCAAGATCCGTAATAATGTATGTCTCAAAATCATCTATCACTTTTTGATCCATGGGGACATACGTTTCCTCGTACCCTGGATTAGGGATCTCTGGTGAAGAAATCAGATCTTCCTTAATTGGTTGCTTTAATTTAATCTGGTTAGCCTCGTAACACGTGTCCCCCCAACAGGTGCCTGAGCGGGTTCTGTCATTGGCTTTCCTGAAGGGAGTTCATCCTGGGAACCATCCCATGATTGAATTAAAGCGACCACGAATCTCATCCTCAATTTCGCTAATTTCCCAAGTAGAAACTCACCCAGGTTCTTATCCTTAACATCCTGGAGCCAATCCAACAAAGACTTGTTCGAATCATCAATCATTTCAATCAGGGGCTCTAATCTATCAATGCAAGGTATTGGCTAAACTTCTAAAGATTTAATGATATTCCTCAAGTTAGCCAGAACATTGTCTTGAAACTGGTTACCCTGAACCAAATGAGTTGCTCCAGGGTTGGGTGGGTTTGGGGTCAAACTAGGGGAACTAACGAATTGAGATTCGTTACACCCTTCCTAATAATAGGTCATTTCAGATTGTTCAAAAGGTGATGATTACCTATAAGCAGTGTAATCATAGGATGGATAAGGATCAGTGTATCCTTCTTGATTGTAGATCATATTATGTTGTTCATGAAAGGTTGACGATCTATAATCAATGTGGCTTTGAGAAGGATAGAAATCGCAATCATAGTGTTCAAGGTTAGACCCTAAACACGAAGGTCTGGAACTGTATCCCCAATTTGAGTTATCCCAAATAAATGATGGTTGATTACAGTACGAGTCGGGATAATCGTCATGTTGAGGATAATTCAAAGCAGGAGGGAAAGAGCGAGAATGCGTGTAATATGTGGAAGGATTCATGAGAAGCGGGAGGAAGAAAGGTGCCCTATAATACAAACAATCAAACCTATCCTTAAGTGGGTTAGCCTACAGACCTACAGACTCCCAAAACCCGTCTCGAGATAAAGGAATGATTTGATCTACTTTTGTCTGTTCAATCAACCAGTTTGAAGGAGGGACTGGGGAGAAGGTTCTTCCTTCAGCTAGCACCTCCGGTTCCTAGTGTACCCCCCAGCCGCGATCGTTTGATTATGCTCCCCTAGCTAGACATCAGATTGAACAGTAGAAATAGACTAATCGAAAATAATCTCATTCTTGGCTCTGAAAAGCGAGTCAAATCCTTAAGGCCAACGTCTACTCTATTTTATTTAGGGCTAGGTTTCAATGTGCTTTGGAATGTGATGGGCCGTTTAAATTGGTTGTGCCCTAAATGATTGATTGATTTGTGTGTGCATGCACAACCAGTGGTTTTCAAGCAAGATTATTTTCGACGCGGTGAATTTTAGGATTCAAATCTTGCTTAGTAGCTTTTAGGATTCAACTTTATGAGTTTTCAAATAAGTTTTGTTAGCACACCAGGTTTTTGAAAGCACAGGTGAAAATATTTTCCTTTGAAACTTAAAAGGAATGTGGAGTGCCTGGTAAATCCCTAATAGTTGAGCCTAAGTGGCAGCTACTTGATGAGTTGATTTTATTTGAAGTGGTGTAGCCCAATCAACTCAAACAATTGGCCTGTTGCACCACTTAATTAGGCACACAAATGATCACCTAATCTGATTTCTACTCAATTATGTGTTTGAATGTGTGTATTGGCTCCAAAGATCAATTTACTAGTTGAGTTTGAAAATCAGATGAGGTTGTGTACCTCTGTGAGAAATTTTTTTTTATTTTTTATTTTTAATGTGGGGGTTAGGGCCGGTGTGGGTGTCAAACAACAAACAATCTAACCTTAGAGTTTATAAGAACACCTAGGTTTATTGGTGTTTGTATTATTATGTGGTGAAATGAAATCTAATGGGTAGGAGGTAGGGAATAACTTACAAAACCTTCCACAACACTTTACTCCAATCTACCGCTTTTTCCTATCTCGAAAGAGTACCTACAATCACAATTAGAAAGGAGAGAAGTGAGGTAAGTGATTTGTAAGTTAGAAAATGCGAAGAGAAATCAAAGAGCATCGCCTCCCCTGCAACGGTGCTAAAATGTTGGATGTACGAGTTGCTACGCTAACGTGTTTGATTTTTAAAACCCGTTGTTGCAGTATGAAAGCGAAGAACTCACGTTCAACAAATAAAATTTATACCGAAATTGAAATTCTGGGTCGAACACAGGGAGGCGGACATTTGATTTAAAAACTACGCGTTTGTTTTTATTTGTCACGAAATAATTCAATTGATTAGAACTACTTACAATAAATAAAAGAGAGAGAGAGAGAATAATCTAAACAAAAATCAAAAGAGATATAGAATGCACATGGAATTCATTATCAAAAGGGATTGTTCACTACACTAAATATTACGACTAGAAAGCGAGAAAATGATTACACTAGAAAGTAGTAAATCTACTCTAGAAAGCAGTAAATCTATTCTAAAAAGTAGTGAAAAGAATAGGGAGAGAAATATCCTCCTCGACGGTTGCCTAGAGGATGAGCCAGATGGAACGATGCCTGGACAAAGGAGGATGAAGCAGGATGAAGGAGGACGAACCAGAAGAACGGGAACGAGGCAGCACGTTGTCGTCGTCGTGGGATCCACTTTCGAAGGGGGACGAAAAATTGACTTTATCTCATAAGAAGCATCCCGAGTGTGGAATAAGCTTCTCTTGAGCTTTAGAGAGGGAGAGAAGAGAATGAAGGGATGAGAATTTCATGTGGAGGGGGTCTCCTTTTATAGTTGCAAGGAGTGGGGCAATTTGGTCACTACATCTTTAAAAACATTAATTCAAGACCTTTAGTGACGGATAAAACCGTCGCTAAAGGTTTGAACGTGGGTGTAGTGGGGACGTGCGCGTGCTCGCTCGCTTGCCCACGCACGCAACGCTTGCGCACGTTCAGCCATCCTCAGCCATCCGATCGTGAGATTGGACAGCTTAGATCGCGCCTTTCCTTGCCTCACTGCTCGCCTGCCCCCGTACGATCCCGCGTCTTCACCGCGCGTGCAATAGCGCGTGGGCGCTATCGGGTGTGTACAGTCGTTCGATCGTGATCCGACGCTCGCTCGCTCAGGAAGACTCGATTACGCATCTGAAGGCAGCTGAGCACCTTATCCACTACGTTGCGCATGTGGATGGGGCAGGCGGCTTAAGTTTTGAACGCTTGTTTAGGACCATTGGATTGTGATCCAACGACCCAGATCGCGTGTTGGATTCTCTTTGGGAAGGCAGTGCTGGACCTGAGGGCTGGTTGGATGACTGTGATGGTACCATGTGGCACCATCTTGGCCGTCCATCTTCTGGATGATGTAGATGGTCCTACGGTTGTCGGATTGAGTCAATTTTCATGCCGTTAGGCAACAATCGTCAATCTGAATCCATCCATGCATTCAGATTTGTCGTTTGAAGTATGGATAGACACCATCTTGGCCCTTGATCTTCTAGGGTTCCCTGTTCTCTATCTGATGCCATAGATGACTGATTAGGGCGATCTTGGAGTCGTTGAACTCTAATCGTCGCCCTGATCACATCTGTACAATTGGATCTTCGATCCGAGGCCACGATAAAAAGTTTTCCCTATCCAAGCACATAAAAGGAGACAATTAACCTCCATTTTATTCAAACTACTCTAAATGCAAGATGATGCATGTTATGTAGTATTTATAGCATACAATGCAATCCTATGCTTAAGAACATGCAAAAATAGACATCTTAAGTAGTGTAAACATGTTTACATCAAAGACTGTATGTTATTACGCATCTCGAGGGGAATTTTCTACCTCTCTATGTCGGGAACTCGTCCAAATCAACTTGTGTTAATAAGTCGCTCCTAATCTTGGTAGCTTTTTCATAATAGAATAAAACACTTCTGTGTGATTTTGATTATTAAGCACACTGAACCAGACTTGTGTGCGGATCAGGGTGCTTAGGTTACCAAGTCCAACAAATCGGAGGTCAGTTAACAAGGCCAAATAATCCCTAAGCCTTAGACCTAAAACATAAGCTTCGAATTTTCCTCAACCTCTTGAGGAGTATCCAGATCTTAGTAGATACGTGAATTTTTAAGCCCTAAAACAAGTCCAAGGGGCCTAAGATCAGCACTCATACTACTCTCTTTGTCTCTCTGTTATTCAAGGACATAATTTTTTTTCTTTTGATTTAGTCTAGAACTTAAGTAGATTCCATAATCATTTACTAATGACTCACTTTTTGTTTCAAATTGTTGCTCCTTTTTGACATTTTGAATCACCTCCTCTTGTCCTCCTCAAGAATGATTTGCAAAATTTCCTCCCTTCATTTTTTATTCCTTTTCAATATTTTTTTATTTTTATATTTTTAGTTTTTTGGATATGTATTCTTTTGTGAGAACCCTTCAGAAGCTTTAATTTCTATGTGTTTGTAGTTTAACACCCCCCATGCCTAAGTTCTGCAATGTCCTCATTGTAAACTAGATAGTGTGAAATCAACTTGTTTCATGGGTTAGAATAGGGTCAAAGGGTGGGTGAATGGGTTGGGATGACTGTTGTAGACGATTTTAAGCTCTAGTACATGTACCAAAGGTGGAGTCGGTTGTTCTAAAACTGAACTCAGAGTGCAGTAGATGTGTAACTCAAAAGGATATTCCGAAGGGCCTCAGGTTTTTGTAATGATGGGTTGCCACTTGTTATGCACTAAATTCAATGCTTTCAGATGAGTAGAAAGTGGTTGTGGAGGAGTGGTCAAATCAGATGAATTTTGTAGAACTAACACCTTGATCAAAAGGCTGGTAGGTCCAACTAGGTGCTTGTTCAGATCAACAGGCTGATGATGCAGCCCAAACCCAATCAATCTAGTGGGTTGATGGATGCAAATCAATAGATGTGGTGCCCACCAGATGCTTTGAAGCTTAAATGGATGTGGCAATGTGAATCGCAGGTTTGGCTGAATCGGATCAACCTGGTCAAAGTAGGGATCCTCAAATGAAAAAGAGTCTATGGAGGATGTAGGAACCCTACAAGAGTGATCATAGAAAGATGGGACATGATTCGTAGTCTGATCAATATCCGAATCTCGATCAAAAGATGGAGAATCATATGTGACCGAATCATCAAGGGGAGAGTTAGAGTAGAAGTTTATTCCAATGGTGGGTCGAGGTTGGGATCAGATTTGAGAAGGATCTGTATGTGGTGTAGAAGAGGTGGTTTCTTTCAAATCAATGACTTTAGTGTTAGCATCAAAAGACGGGTCATAGTCACTGAGGTCGTAAACAGGTTTAAAGTCATTAGTAAATAATAGTTCTCTGAAATCAGAGTAAGATTCGAAATCATCAGAGAACTTGCGAAGATTATGTCTTGAATTCGATTCAAGATCAAAGGTTCCACCGTAGAAATGATTAAGAGATGTAGAATCAGCAACCTAACTTGGATCTAACCTATTTTCAGATTCTGAGCTTAAAAAGGTATCCTTATTAGGCATGGGCTTGGGTTCTTGGCTCTTAGGATAGACCCAATCAATTCCCAACTCATCCAACTCCTCGGTTTCTATATCATAGATTGGCATGACTTTCGAAAAATCAATTAGTGTCTCTAAGGAGGTTGGAGAGGTGTATTCATCGAATACAAGCCTGGAATTGTAATTCAAATTCCAAATCTAACTCATCATTTTGTGCCTCATGATTATCCCAAATAGGCTTGAATCCTGATTCTTGGTTAAGGGTAAGTATTGGATCACTAGAATCTAGGTTGGGCTCTACATGGATGTCAAAATCATTCTCGAGAATCACCTTAACAGGATAAGGCTCAGGATTTACATTCTCGAGAAGTTCTATTTTAAGCTCATCATCACAGGTGTTGGGAAAATCTAAGCTCGATGGGCCAACTTCCTGGTTTCCTAGGGATGCTTTAGAATCAGGAACACCTACAATTGGATCCTCCCCACCCTAATCAAGATCAAGGATGTCAATTGCTATGAAATTTGAATCTAAATTCATTTGGGTTGGGGGTCCACAACAATTTTGATCAGTAAACCTGAGATTTAGGAAATTATGTAGATCACTAGAATTACTCCAAGTTGTCTTATTAACTTCTGATGGGTATTTTTGATCAATGTATCTTTATAACCTATTCAGCAATTCTCCCCATATTTCTAAAAAATTCTGGAGTTCTTCTGGAACTAAAGGATTTGACCAATATTGTAGACAATCGTTGTTGTGTAATTTCACCAACTCAGTATGTTCTGTTAAGAGATCATCCCAAGTTGAACCATAGTTTAGTCATATCCATATCATCTCTATACGGTTGAAAATGTGGTCCATTATTTTCTTGAATTTATCTTGAATGACCCTTTTACAATATTCCTCATGGTGTCTATAAGCATTCTTAATTATCTTTTCTTTCATACTCATTTGGGACTCAAGTTTCCTAAACAGTCTTCCTAGATTGCCAGGTTGCATTTTTTATTAAGTGGTGGAATCAAGATGTAGAGTCAAAACTTAGGTTAGATTGAAGTTGATCAGATCTGAAAAGAGATTCCCAAGAAGATCTAATGCAGTCTCTTAGGTTAAAAACCTAATGACCCTTTTGTGTACGTCTCTATAGAAAAGATGAGGGACTGCATGTTATTTGGACCTAATCAAGGCACCCAAAGATTTTTGGACGACTAAGGTAGTTCCAATGAGGATGATACCTCTGAATAAGAAATCCACACACCTAAGAAATAACTGGAATGCCAGGAAGGGAAAGCCCTGCGAAAACCCCTACATGATAGAGCATGCCCACGGGTTATAGGGCTTCCCCCACCCGAACTTCGTTATCACTATGGTTCCAAGTAGACTGGAATGTACAAACTTAAGACCTTAAGTCTAACAATTTTAGCATAATTAGGGCCTTGAATTTCACTTGACTTAGAAGTTGATTCGATTGTGACCTAATTTGGAGGTTGATTGGCCCACAATGTAGGTCAACTTCACCTGACCTGCCCTAAAGTTGTTAGAATGAAATCTAGGCCAAGACCTAGAAATCACCCTGAATTGACTCTCAGGTTATTAGTTCCACAATTTTTATTGTTCAAGTGAAATTAGAGCCTGATTTTTAGGGTTTTTCTTTCTTAGATCTTTTCAAACAAGGGCTTGGATAGCACACAAATGCGGGAGGGTTTATTCTCTTTAATGTAGAAAATGTGAACTAACACTTCAAACCCTAAAGTATAAACCCTAGTTAGCTCTATTTGAAGTCCAATTTAATCTCAAAATGTTCATGTTGGGCTTCAAACAAGAAATGTGTTATCCCAAAGTGATTTACAAATCAAGCGTAGTCCATAATAGGTACAGGCAATTTCGGTAGGGAATTCTAAATAGAATCGCCTCAAGCTTCAATCAACTATGAAAATTTCTGCAACTCAGGAAAACTTGCCATTTAAATGTTGATTAACTAAGAAAGTAAGGTAGGTAGTTCTTAGTTGATTGTTTTCTTTTCTCTCTCCCAAGGATTAGGAGATTAGGGAAGAAGAGAGATTACCTACACCAGGAGTGGCTGATTTGCGTGGAAGATCGCCTCATAATGTACCTCACAAAATCACAAGAAATCAAAAAGGTCAAGTTATTGCACAGATATAATCCAATAAAATAAAGAATAGCGGTGAATTGCGCATTACTCCCCAGGAACAGTGCCAAAATGTTGAAGCGATCTAAAGAGGATTAAGATTAAGTTATCATCGTTGTAGTGTAAAATCCTCAATCAATCTCTCAACAAATAAAATTTATAACTAGAAAATCTAGAAATGAAGTTCGAGGTGAAACACAGAGAGCAAATAGGAATTCACACACTAATCTCAATGAATAAATAAATGAGCACAAGAAATTGAGCATAATAATGATATTTCAATGAGTATTAAACTGTCACATTAAGTATTCAATGAAGCTTAATGTATTTCAAGACCAAAAAGATAACTAAGACAAAATAATGGTGATTTAGATCGCCAATTATTAATTTAAGCACATATATTAATTATTCGAATGATGTTACAGTAGTTTCAACTGTGTAACTTAGATACTTAAATGTTGCAATAGTACCAGCATTAAACCCAAATCAGATGTCTGGTAGGTGTATCTATCGAGTTAACAGTCGTCTACTATAGTGTCTTCTTTTTTCTTCAATTCTGCTCTCTTCTTCTCTTCTTCTAAAGTCTTCTCCTCCCTCTTCTTCTATTTTCTTCCTTAGCCCTTCTATTCTTCTTCTCAACCATGACCAAGGGTTTCCTCCTTCTCAAACCTTCCCAGCGACTAAGTGTTTAGCCATGACTTAACATAAGAGAGCAAAACCCTCCCCTCCCCCGCTCTCACTCTCTCTTTCTCTACCTTTCTACTATGTCTATTATGCAAGTAATCAGGTATTCGGGTCGCATACCCAAGTCCAGGGCTTCGTTCATGGGTTGCAGTCGAGTAGTGAGGGATAGGTCGGGTCGGGTCGGTGAAGGGTGTGAGGGACCTCACCCTAAGTGTTCGAGGCGATAAGCCCATAACAGAAAATCAACTTATTCGTGTGCAGGAATCTCTCTTTATGATGTGGGATTAATCCAACGTCCCTTTCCTCGCTTACTACTACAGTGAAGACATCCTTCAATTGGCGTGGCTGCAAGTGATGGAGGCCATAATCGAAGACCTAGAGTGATGCCTAGGGTGTATCCGCATGGCCTGGGTGCAACTCTTAGCAAAGAAAAGGGTTGCGAACAGATGAATAGGGCCAATGAAGTAGTTGCATCGGTGGAGCTCCATCAAGGGACCTGAAATCATGAATATGGGCACTAAGCCCTAATTAGAGTGCTCAAAAGGTTCACCATGGTGAGACAAACTCAGTGGTGGTGGTTAGAAAACGTATGGTGGCCGGAGGACATGTGTCGATGACGGAAAGAATGAAGGATGGGTTGTGCGGTGGGTGATTTTGGTGGGTGGAATGGCGAAATACGAGAGGGCTTTTGGTCGTAGTGATGTGCTGGAGGTGTATAAGGTGTTGGCAAGTTGTTTGGTGGGTTGTTGCAGTCGGGTGGATTTGCTGCATTGGTGACCGGTGCGGAGAACGAAGGTGGCATGCGTGGAGGTCGAGGGTTGTTTTCGTGTCTTGGATAATGGAATTTAACCTAGGAATCTAAATAAACCTAATCTAACCTAAAATCTAACAAATGAATGGGAGGAATGGCCCACACCGATGGTACGCCGAGCATGGGGAAGAAGAAACCTCCGATGAGGGAGAACGATAAGGAAGAGAGGGAAAGATGACCCTTGCTATATTGCGAGCAGCGTAGGAACTTGAGGAGGATAGACTAGCTGGCTATGGTCTATGATGGTCGACAAAGAAGGTAGGACAACAAGCTCATCGGAGCTTGCAAAGGGATTGGCCAGAGAGAGGAGCAGAAGGTGGACAATCGGTCCAAACCAAGCTAAGGAGGTAAGACATGCATTGGGGGTCCTTTTATAGGCCATAGGACATCCTTTCAAGCTTGGAAATCATGCTTGAAAGCTTGGGTCTTACACATATGTAGGATACCCACATCTCTCATGCATTCGCATGGGAGATTAGGAAGGAATTAGGGCCTAAGACTAAGTTTGGATCGTAGAGGATTCTCTCAGTTATCTCCCTTCCAAATTTGGAAGAGTTTGGCCATTGAATCAAGGAGTATTCCCTGATTGAATGTTGCTGGTGAAGTAGGTTTAGAAGGTGAAGGTGGTAGGGACATGTTAGTGAAGAAGATGATTAAGTTAGGGGCATATTTGCAAGGATTCAAAAGTTAAGGGCATATGTGTAAGCGAAAAGAGCCAGATAGGACTGAAACGTAAACTACGTCAAGGTGATCTATGCTTAGATCTAAATTTTGGTACAAAACTAATTTTGACCCAATAAATCTATTGGTGAAGTTAGATTTAGGTTTTAACGAAGTTTGACTAGTTAATTTGCGTAGAAACCCAAATTAGGGCAACTATCAGCTTGAGACTCTATTTTAGGTCAAATTGGATTCCAATGGTCAATTGAATGGTAACTGATTAGCCCATAGTTGTGGGCTATTTAAGTATTTAAGTGCCTATACATTAGATTAATTCTAACATTTATTTAGTATAAATTAGGATGTAAATAGATCAATTCATAGTTTTAATCTAATTATATAATCCATACATTGCATTCATATCTTAAGTGCATTTAGAATTAACTTAGAATAGCATTCATCTAATTAGATAACCAATTAGGTATATTATTTTTATTAACATAGAATTTGAGGGTCTGTACATAAATAACCCTAATATTTTAATAATATTTTCTTTATTCTTCTTCTTTCAGAACGGCTAGCTACCGCTCCAACGCCCGGCTGCTGCAGTGATGAAGCCATTCAAGGGGGAGCGGATGTGGTGGATCTGGTCGACAGCTGATTTCAAAATTGTTCAAGACACTACAAAAGGAGCACGGAGGCAGCCGAGCTCAGGAGGCCTCCGCCACCGACCCACCACTGTGCAGAGAGAACCACTCTCTTCCACTCCATACTGCCAGCCTCTACCGTGGTGGCGAGTCTCCACCACCGTGGGCGTGTGGTGTGACAGGCCACACCGCCATCCGGAGCTCGCCCGCATTACCGTGAGCACCTTAGCGTGCAACTCCCTCGCCGTCATCGCCGACCACCGTCACCAACCTACTGATTCAGCCACCCTCTCAGTAACTTAAGACGTCTGGGGAATTTCCCAGACGTCTGAAGTTACCCGCTCACTTCACCGCACACGCCTGAAGTCGCCTGTAGACCCCTTCCCACACCTGCAGAACCTTCAGCGCACCCACGTCCGTCAACCTTCAGCTCAAATGCACCTCAACTCTCCAACAGCCACGCCTCCGCTCAACAGCCTGCAGAACCTTCAGCGCACCCACGCCTGTGCCCTCCACCGCTCACTGGCTGCAGACCTGCGCACGCCTGCAGATCAGCCCGCGCTCTCCTCCAACGCCTACAGACCAGCCTGCAGCATCCTCCAACAGCCGCCTGCAGCTTCCACCGCACACGCCAACCGCCAGCAATCGCCCTCCTGCAGACCCTCCGCAGCGCACGCCATCCTCCAACCGTGCTGCAGCACCCTCCGTCGCGCTTGCAGAACCGCCTGCAGCGCCCTCTTCCCCTCGTCGGCAGACGAACCCCTGCCACGCCAGCCGCAGCAGTGCCCACGGCAGCAGCAGCAGCCACCCCCGCAGCAGCAGCAAGCGGCGGACTTCACGCCAACAGGCTGCACAAGCTACTGGCTGCAGCACCTCCGCCGGAGCTCGTCCGGCCACCTCCGACCGCTGTGCGACTCGCCGCCACCACCGATTCGAAGCCCTTGATCCAAGGGACCTCCTCCGAGCTTCCCGCGCCCGGCCATCGGCTCCTCGTCGCGCAAGACAACGGGGAAAAATTCCCCTATTTTGCTACAGTAAAACTTTAATTAAAATTTACATTTTCTGCCATTGCCACATTTTAATCATATTCTATTCACTCTGCATTGCGGAAAATATCCTGTAGTTTCTCATAATTGCCATTTCAGCATTGTTTCTTGCTTAAACCTTAATCTAAAGGCAATCTTGGCTTGGTTCTTGTCCAAATTGACTACGAACAAACATTTTTAAGTAGCGCGAATTTTAATACGTTATTGCCTCCCTGTGGATACGACCCGCTCCTCTGCGAGTGGTTATTTCTTATTAAAAATTGATTAGTCGATTTTTCCACCACATTAAACTACAAACGACTTAAAAGCGAAAGATCGACCGGTCAAATGGCGCCGTTGCCGGGGAGGCAATAGACGCAATAATTTCGCCTAATTTTTTTTTCATTATTTGTCAATTTCACAGAGATTTGACCATCTATTATTTTCTTTTCTGTGCGAGAAATTTTTTGCAAGAATTAGCCACTGTGAGAGGTGACCCTTGACGTCGCCAGACGAGAAGTGGACAAGCAATTTTGAAAGGAGGAGAAGGACGAGGACACGACGGACACCATTGTATTTAATCGCTAATTTAATTAGAATAGAATTAAGACTGAAGACTTAATTTTTCATTACAGTTAGTTTGAAACCCTTGTTCTGGGGCAAATTTTGAGGGGTTTGTTCCCCGATTTTGTTTTGGACCCGTGTTGGGTAATTTTTGGGAGCCTGTTACATTTTATTTAGATTTAGGTTTATTATTTTTTTTTATTATTTCTTTTATTTGCTTGTGCATAAGTAGTTCTAAAAAAAATAGAAAAAGAAAAAAAACGAGCTGCCTGCTAGAAGCTGCCTGCCCTAGGACGAACCATTTAGGTCTGTATGAGCAGCCTCTAGATTTGCTTTTCTGCATTGCGTGCATTTTTGCATCGAAGATCGCTGGAGGCAAGGTACGCATTCTCTTACTTTGCATCCTATTTTTGATCAGGCATTGCATTTAGGATTTAATGCGAAGATCACCTAATCTGTACTGAATAAATCTAACAAGTGGTCACATATTTTCTTTAGAAAAAGGACTAATTAAAGGAAGGACATTTTAAAAACCAAGGATTTGATTTTCAAACTTGGCGTGCGATTCAAAGTTCAAAATCTTTGACGGTGTATGCACACTTATTTCACTTGCACCACGGCACGTTTCTAGACACTCCTTAGGTTTGGAAATACTCGGACAAGAGCCCTCCTTTCGTTGGATTTTGAAGTGTTCGGAACTTGAGATCAAAGGTTTTGTAAATGCAAAGAGGGGGATACCTTGTCACGGATTTTTGGGGGTAGTTGAGGAGCACTGCGAAAGGACAGCTTCAAAGGAAGGCTTAGGCCTACTTGCATCCCTCGATCTTCCGTCTTTGGATTTACTTGACCATTTGAGATTTAGGGAAGAACACCTAAGCTCCAACTAGGTCTTTTTAGGCGAGCCGTAGGTCGACAATAGGCGCGTAAATTGATTGAACAAATTGTATTGTCACCTGCAATCTGACTTAAAATCAAATGCCTAAATCTGTAAAGACCAAACAAGTCCGTTTGAATTGTGTTTGTAGTGCATGCTTGGTAGGCGTTCTCTTAGGAGACAACTTGTATTTGATCCTGAACCGAAAAGAATCCTAAGAAAAGACCTCCCAAGGGTAGAAATGGCCGGTCAAAGGAGCCTTAAGGAATATTTCATCCCAACCAACAAAGCTGGCCCAGCACTACGTAGACCTGGAGGGGATAATCCATATGAGATCAAAAGTAGTACCATATCCTTGCTACCCTCCTTTTATGGTACTACTAGGGAAGACCCTTACAGGCATATTGAGGAATTCACCGAGGTCTGTTCCACGGTGAAGCTGCAGGGCGTTACTGATGACGCTCAAATGCGGACCCTTTTTCCCTTCTCCCTAAAGGACAAAGCCAAGTATTGGTATCACACCCTTGATAATTTAAATACTTGGGATGCCCTGAAAAAGGAGTTTTTGAAGAAGTACTTCCCCATGAGCAAAACAAATCACTTTAGGAGGGAAATCATGAGTTTTGCTCAAAAGGATGGGGAAGCTTTCCATGATGCGTGGGAGCGCTTTAACGATTTGCTGAGACTTTGCCCACATCACCAGGTGCCTAAATGGCAACTGGTTGAAAGGTTCTACACCGGACTTAATGATTCGCATAGGCAAACTATGGATGGTGCCTGTGCAGGAACCTTTCTATCTAAGACTGAGGATGAAGCTTGGAACTTATTCGATACTTTGAATGAGAATTCTATTCACTTGAATTCTGCCTACATGGATAGAAAGCCCACTCTCATGCAAAGAAAGTTGGAGGCGAATGAAGCAAGGGACACGCAGAATTTAGCTTATCAAATTCAATTACTGAATCAAAACATGGAAAGGCTTATGTCGAACCCGAGTTCATTCACACCTAACACCTCCACATCCCAAGCTTCCGAATGCGTAATTTGTCAAGGCAATACACACGCCACTGTGGATTGCCACTTGGCCTCCCAATTCCCTGAGCTTGTACAAGCAGATTTGAATGCCGCTCAAGGGTTCCGTCCAAGACCTCATAATGATCCTTTCTCCAACACTTATAATGAGGGATGGAGGAACCACCCAAACTTTTCATGGAGACAAGGAAATGTCTCAAATTCAGGGAATTACAAACCGCAATCCTTTCAAAACCATCAAATGAACCAACCTCAGACCTTTGCCCAACCTAAAACCTCTGAGATGGATGAATTGAAGGCGATCTTGAAAACTATGCAAGAAAGTCAAAGTACCATCATCCAATCTCATGACAAGGCTATACATGAGATGAAATCACAAATTGGACACCTTGTTGAGGCCGTTAGACAGAGGGAGAGTAGGAAGTTTCGAAGTGCTGCTGAGGAAAATCCTAAAGGAAAAGGGATTGTCTTTAGGGAGCATGCTCAGGCGGTGACTATTCTGAGGAGTGGGAAAGAAATTTCCAAACCCGATGCTCCTATAGTCTCACCCCCTAAAAAAACATCCACCCCGACTTTCACCCCCACCGAAGAAGATTTGCCCAAATCTTCTCCGCTTGAAATCACCTCACCGGAAGAAGTTGCCCCCGTTCCACCCCTTACTCGACATGACAACCCTTCCACCCAGAGATCAAGAGTGCCATTTCCAGAGTGCTTATCCACCTCTGGGCAGACTTCTGCTGGCTCATCTGGAGCCAAAGATAAGACGGATGAGATTATGGAAGCTTTCAAGCAAGTGCAGATTAACCTGCCTTTGCTTGAAGCTATCAGGCAGATTCCGTCTTATGCCTGCTTCTTAAAGGACTTGTGCACGAAAAAGCGGCAATCTAGAAAACAGGCCCAGTCTAAAGTTGTCCTGCCTGATTCTGTTAGCTCAATTGTTCAACATGGCACACCTCCTTAACTTAAGGACCCAGGGGCCCCATATATCTCTGTAGTTATTGGTGACTTACAAATTGATGAGGCTCTGCTTGATCTGGGTGCGGGGGTGAACATCCTTCCGAGCTATGTATATGAACAACTTGGGGGAGGCAATCTGAAGCCTAGCCCTGTAGTCCTTCAAGTTGCTGATCGATCACTTAAGACACCATGGGGAATTTTGGAAGATGTCCTCGTAAGAGTGGAGGATTTCTTCTTTTCCGTTGACTTCTTAGTTTTGGACACTGACCCTACCAACAAGCCAACCAAACCCTCCATCATTTTGGGCCGCCCCTTCCTTGCAACTTCCCATGCTTCAATTAATTGCAATACTGGGGCATTGAAAATGGGCTTTGGGAATAGGAAAATCCGGCTTAATGTGTTTGATGCTTACAAACAAGCTGGACTTGAGGATTGTTCTCAAGTTGAGGTGATAGATGACCTGATTGAAGAGGCAACTCCTGCAATGTTATGTGATGACCCCCTTTAGCATGTCATGCTAAATGAGCATTCCCATCTCTTGGAGGAATGTGAAGGGGATATACTAGAACTATAGGAATTGCTAGGAGTTTCTGCTGAGTCTCTTCCCCCATCATTTCCGCCGAAGGCAGATTTGCTACCTGAGATGGGGACATCTATTATGAAACCCTCAACCATACAAGCCCCCAACCTTGAGTTGAAACCCCTCCCTGACACTCTCAAGTATGTTTTCCTAGGTGCCAATGATATGCTCCCTGTTATCATTTCGGCTGTGCTGTCTGAGGCACAGGAGGGAGCCTTGATTGAATGCCTGTCTAGGCATAAGGAAGCTATTGCTTGGAGCATTGCTGACATTAAGGGTATAGACTCTACACTCTGCATGCACCATATTTATACTGATGATTCCATCAAGCCTTTTAGGGACATGCAGAGACGTCTGAACCCTAATATGAGGGAGGTTGTAAAAAAGGAAATCCTGAAGTGGTTGGACGCTGGGATCATATATCCCATTGCTGATAGTAAATGGGTCAGTCCCATTCGTGTGGTTCCAAAGAAGGCAGGCTTTACTGTGGAACTCAACGACCAAGGTGAACAAGTTGTCACTAGACCCTCAACTGGATGGAGGGTCTGTATTGATTACCGCAAGTTGAACACCGCTACCCAGAAGGATCACTTTCCTTTGCCTTTTATTGATCAAATTCTCGAAAAATTGGCAGGGAATAAGTATTATTGCTTTCTCGATGGATATTCTGGGTACAATCAGGTGGCAGTCTTTCCTGATGACCAGGAAAAGACGACATTCACGAGTCCTTACGGTACTTTTGCATTCAGGCGTATGCCGTTTGGATTATGTAATGCCCCTGCAACTTTCCAGCGGTGTATGATGTCTATCTTTTCGGACATGATTGACGAGTGTGTCGAAGTATTTATGGATGACTTCTCTATTTATGGCTCGTCTTTCGACCAGTGTCTCCTGCACCTGGAGAATGTGTTGAAACAATGTAAGGAGACTGGTTTAGTCCTCAGCTGGGAGAAAAGTGACTTCATGGTACAGAAAGGAATTGTACTTGGGCATGTTGTATCTGAGCAAGATTTGGAAGTAGATAAAGCCAAGATTGATTCTATTTCCAAACTTCCATTGCCTACGAATGTCAAACAGATTAGATCCTTTCTGGGCCATGCTGGCTTTTACAGGCGCTTTATTAAAAATTTTAGTAAGATTTCTAGGCCACTTTGTGACTTATTGGCGAAGGAATCTTCCTTCAGTTTTGATTCAAAGTGTGCCGAGGCCTTTCAAACTCTAAAGGAGGCCTTGATCTCTGCGCCTGTTCTCCAAGCTCCTGATTGGGCACTCCCCTTTGAGCTTATGTGTGATGCTTCGGATTATGCAGTGGGAGCAGTCCTTGGACAAAGGGTTGTGGGAAGACCTCATGTGCTGCATTATGCAAGCAAGACTTTAACTGAACCTCAGCAAAACTACACCGTCACTGAAAAAGAATTACTTGCTGTAGTTTTTGCTCTGGAGAAGTTTAGGTCTTATTTACTTGGGTCTAAGGTGGTTATTTTTACTGATCATGCAGCAGTGAAACATCTCATTGCTAAGAAAGATTCTAAGCCACGTCTGATTAGGTGGATCTTACTCCTTCAAGAATTTGACTTGGAAATACGTGAAAAGAAAGGAGTAGAAAATGTTGTGGCTGACCACCTGTCTCGTCTTCCTCTTAGCGACTCTATTTCTGAAGACATTCGTGAGACATTTCCCGATGAAACTCTGATGGCGGTAACACCAACTTTACCTTGGTATGCAGACATTGTAAATTACTTGGTCACTGGACAAACTCCTGGCTCTTGGGATAAGCAGAAAAGAAAGAGATTCATTTCTCAAGCGAGATATTTTCATTGGGAAGAGCCAGAATTATTTAGAATTGGACAAGACCAAGTTTTGAGACGTTGTGTGCCTGAAGAGGAACAACAAAGTGTGCTGACATTTTGCCAAGCACTTCATTGTGGAGGACACTTTGGTGCTAAGAAAACTGCTTTTAAGGTTCTCCAGTCTGGTTTTTGGTGGCCTTCCTTATTTAAGGATTCTCATAATTTTGTTAAGGCCTGTAATAGATGTCAACGGACTGGAACGATTGGGAAGAAGAATGAAATGCCTCAGCATCCTATTCAATCTGTTGAAATTTTTGATGTGTGGGGAATTGACTTTATGGGCCCCTTCCCGTCGTCCCATGGTTTTGAATATATCTTGGTGGCAGTTGATTATGTCTCTAAATGGATAGAGGCCATTCCGACGCGCACAAATGACCACTCTGTGGTTTTGAAATTTGTGAAGGCCAATATCATATCCCGTTTCGGTTGCCCCAAGACTATTATAAGTGATGGGGGACCTCATTTCCGAAACCACCACTTCAATCGGTTAATTAAGAGTTTGGGAGTGACTCACAAGGTTGCTACCCCTTACCACCCTCAGACAAGTGGTCAGGTTGAAGTATCAAATAGGGAGATAAAAAATATTTTGGAAAAGACCGTTAGACCTGATAGGAAAGATTGGTCCCAAAAGCTCGATGATGCATTGTGGGCTTATCGAACGGCCTATAAGTCCCCTTTGGGTACTTCTCCCTTTCGGCTTGTGTATGGAAAAGCGTGCCATTTACCTGTTGAGTTGGAACATAAAGCACTTTGGGCTATTCGAAGTGTTAACATGGATTTAGAGAAGGCAGGTAAGGCACGATTTCTAGAATTAAGTGAGCTTGAGGAGCTGAGGAATGATGCTTATGACACCTCTCAAGCTTATAAAGAAAGAACTAAGGTCTTGCATGACAAGTTTATTCTTCGAAAGACCTTTGAACCCAACCAACAAGTCTGGCTTTTCAATTCCAGACTTAAGCTTTTTCCTGGGAAATTAAAATCTCGTTGGGATGGGCCTTACATAATCACCAAAGTATTCCCCCATGGAGCTGTGGAGATCAAAAATCCTTCCTCTTCAGCAACTCCCTTTATCGTCAACGGTCAACGGTTAAAACCGTACATAACTTTAGATGGCCATCTAGTTGACGAAGTCACTCTTGAGGAGCCTTAGCTCCTACTATTCTCCGCCTCAGGTAATATCTTCCTTTAGCTATTTTTGATTTTCAATGAGGACATTGTTTGAACCAGGCATGGGGGAGAGGACCTGAGGCATTTTGTTTATAGCATGCATTTATAAAAAAAAAAAAGAAAGAAAAGAAAAAGAAAAGAAAAAAAAAATATATATATATATATAAAAAGAGGTTTTGAGCTTAATTGGCTAGATCTTGCCGTCTTAAGCAAATCAGAACTCTAGGGTAGACTAAGTTAATTCTAGGGTCAAACTTTAGAAGCTAAATAAGCTACTAGCTTTAGACCTTTAGGGTCCTTTGTGGACTTAAAAACTTAAGTAGGAGTTAAGTTGCGGACCATTCTTCAAGAGGTTGAGGAAGGGAAGCTAGGGTTTGAGTTAAAAGGTGGGGTAGTACCTGGAGTCTTATTCTACCTTTTGGTTTACGGGTCCTTGTAACCCAAGCATCCAAATTTTTCACACTTGGTCTGGTAATTAACTTAATTTCTGAAAAGAGATTTGGTTCTCTTAGTTTTGGCTTAAGAGAGGCTTGAAAACACATTTTGATTGGAAGAGTTCCCGCCGCAGGAGAGGTCGAGTATATACTCACCTTGAGGATGCGATGATAACATATTACCTCCTCGGCGCTTGTCTCTTAGGATATCCATCCTACTGGGGGCATGTAAGCGCATTGCGCGGTTCAGGTACCATGGGCGGCTCTATCTCGAAGTGCCGATTGCCATAGGCCTGAATTCTCCTAAGAAATCCATGGGCGATACTATCTCGAAGTGTCGATTGCCAGGAGTTCTTGGGGTCGTTATGGGCGGTACTATCTCGAAGCATCGAAAGCCAGGCACCCTTCGAGGTATGGTAATGGGGATAATGAATCCGACACAAACCGTGTTGATAGCTGATCTGAGGTTAGACTTAGAAGAATAAAAAAAAAAAAGTATATATATTAAAAAAAAAAAAATTCCTTTAACTCAAATAACTCGGACCAATGCAAAAGCACGGATGCTTTAATCTCAGGGATCAATAAACTTTAGGGTAGAGTCAGAAATCAAGGAAACTTGTGCTTGCAACTCGTCTTTAGCCGACCTAGTCTGTAACTTAGCAACTACTTAGGAACCTTGGGTTTAGAACCTGAACTTAATATGCTTCTGAAGGAAGACTAAGTGAGTTGACTAGTCTACTTAGAGTGCTAGGTTTCGCTTAATTTTGCTAGGGACTAGCAAAAAGTAGGCATGGGGGTATTTGATTAGCCCATAGTTGTGGGCTATTTAAGTATTTAAGTGCCTATACATTAGATTAATTCTAACATTTATTTAGTATAAATTAGGATGTAAATAGATCAATTCATAGTTTTAATCTAATTACATAATCCATACATTGCATTCATATCTTAAGTGCATTTAGAATTAACTTAGAATAGCATTCATCTAATTAGATAACCAATTAGGTATATTATTTTTATTAACATAGAAGTTGAGGGTCTATACATAAATAACCCTAATATTTTAATAATATTTTCTTTATTCTTCTTCTTTCAGAACGGCTGGCTGCCGTCCAACGCCCGGCTACTGCAGTGATGAAGCCATTCAAGGGGGAGCGGATGTGGTGGATCTGGTCGGCGGCTGATTTCAAAATTGTTCAAGACACTACAAAAGGAGCACGGAGGCAGCCGAGCTCAGGAGGCCTCCGCCACCGACCCACCACTGTGCAGAGAGAACCTCTCTCTTCCACTCCATACTGCCGGCCTCTACCGTGGCAGCGAGTCTCCACCACCGTGGGCGTGTGGTGTGGCAGGCCACACCGCCATCCGGAGCTCACCCGCATTACCGTGAGCACGTTAGCATGCAACTCCCTCGCTGTCATCGCCGACCACCGTCACCAACCTACTGATTCAGCCACCCTCTCAGTAACTTAAGACGTCTGGGGAATTTCCCAGACGTCTGAAGTTACCCGCTCACTTCACCGCACACGCCTGAAGTCGCCTGCAGACCCCTTCCCGCACCTGCAGAACCTTCAGCGCACCCACGTCCGTCAACCTTCAGCTCAAACGCGCCTCAACTCTCCAACAGCCACGCCTCCGCTCAACAGCCTGCAGAACCTTCAGCGCACCCACGCCTGCGCCCTCCACCGCTCACCGGCTGCAGACCTGCGCACGCCTGCAGATCAGCCCGCGCTCTCCTCCAACGCCTACAGACTAGCCTGCAGCATCCTCCAACAGCCGCCTGCAGCTTCCACCGCACACGCCAACCGCCAGCAACCGCCCTCCTGCAGACCCTCCGCAGCGCATGCCATCCTCCAACCGCGCTGCAGCACCCTCCGTCGCGCTTGCAGAAACGCCTGCAGCGCCCTCTTCCCCGCGCCGGCAGACGAACGCCTGCCACGGCAGCCGTAGCAGTGCCCACGGCAGCAGCAGCAGCCACCCCCGCAGTAGCAGCAAGCGGCGGACTTCACGCCAACAGGCTGCGCAAGCTGCCGGCTGCAGCACCTCCGCCGGAGCTCGTCCGACCACCTCCGACCGCCGCGCGACTGGCCGCCACCACCGATTCGAAGCCTTTGATCCAAGGGACCTCCTCCGAGCTTCCCGCGCCCGGCCATCGGCTCCTCGTCGCGCAAGACAACAGGGAAAAATTCCCCTGTTTTGCTACAGTAAAACTTTAATTAAAATTTACATTTTCTGCCATTGCCACATTTTAATCATATTCTATTCACTCTGCATTGCGGAAAATATCCTGTAGTTTCTCATAATTGCCATTTCAGCATTGTTTCTTGCTTAAACCTTAATCTAAAGGCAATCTTGGCTTGGTTCTTGTCCAAATTGACTCCGAACAAACATTTTTAAGTGGCGCGAATTTTAATACGTTATTGCCTCCCTGTGGATACGACCCGCTCCTCTGCTAGTGGTTATTTCTTATTAAAAATTGATTAGTCGATTTTTCCACCGCATTAAACTACAAACGACTTAAAAGCGAAAGATCGAACGGTCAGTAACAAACCTTAGGGATTAATTTTCTGTGATTTTTAGAAGGTTTAGGTGAATTTTATCCTAGCCAGAACCCCAGTTAATTAAGCGGGTCTATTTTTAGGGTTTTAGATGTCATTTAATTCTCAAAATGCATGAAAACTCATTTTTATCTACATGAACCCACCTATTAGACATTTATCACCATTTAACCTTTAATTAACCCTTGGCAAACCCTATTATTATTCTGAATTTAGGATATTCTGTTAAAACTACAGTTTTACCACCATTTTCATGCTTATCTCTTAGAATGGATAGGCAATGAATTATGGCTCTTTGGCGGTTATGTTGGAGCATTTATCAGTGGATTATGAGTAAATAAAGCTAGATATTCCTGATGATGACATTACCATCAAGGGTTTCTTGCACCTCTAGATCATTGCACACCCCATTTAAAATGTCCAAGTTAAACAATTGTGGTTGTATTAGGATTGGCTTGGGTACACTGATCTCAAAGTATTATCATTCAGTTCTTTGATGTGTGGTTAAGGAATGGAGCTACTGATTGAGTCATCCAATAAAACTAGATTTGAATCCTCCTTGTCAACTCCAGTCGAATCAAATTCCTCAATTACAAGGCCGTCAAATGATTGATCTGATTCCTTTGGCCCATTTGTCTGATTAAAATCATCATCCTTTAGCTCAAGTGAGACTTCACTAAGCGATTCCTCACCCTCAGAATCAAATAATTCACAATTCTCATTTATATATGTCTCAATGTTTTCTATCATTTCATTATCCACGGAGAAATATTTTTCCTCATTTCCTGGCTTGAAGATCTCTGGTGAGACAATCGGTTCGTCTTCAATGAGTTGCTCTAGACTGACCTGGTCATCCCCGGTCTCATACAAATTGTCCCCCCCAACAGGTGCCTAAGTAGGTTCAGACATTGTTTCTCCTGAAGGGTGTTCATCTTGAGAATCATCCTAAGATTGGACTAGGGCAACCATAAATTTCATCATCAATCTCGACAATTTCCACAGCAAAAACTCACTTGGGCCCTTATCCTCGTTATCTTGGAGCCAAGTCAATAACGAACTATTCAGATCGTCAATCATTTGAATCAAAGGCTCAAATTCTTCATTGTGCGGTGTTGGCTGGGTTTGTAAAGATCATATAGTGCTTAAATTTGCCAACATGCTATCTTAGAACTGGTTCACTTGAATCGGATGATTCAGTTCATGGTTAGGTGGGTTTGGGTTTAATCTATGGGAGTCAAGAAATTTAGGTCCTCCTTGATAATAGATCATTTTAGGTTCTTCAAAAAATGGTGGTGACCTATATTCAATATAATCCTGGGGAGGGTAGGTGTTATAATCATCATATCCTTCCTGATTATAGATCGAGTTGGTTTATTCATAAACGGGCGGTGATCTATAATCAGTGTAGCTCTCGAAAGGATAATAATCATGATTATGATTTCTAGGGTTATGTCCTAGACATTGAGGTCTGAAATCATATCCCCAATCAAAGCTATCCCAACTAGGAGATGGGTAGTCATAAGTCAGGTCGAGATAGCAATTATTTTGAGGATAAGTTGTGGTAGGAGGGTAGGATTGGAATTGTGTGTATGGTGTGGAAGAATACATGATGAAGTAGGAGGGAAAATAGAACATAGAAAAGAAAGGTGCCCTGTAGTACAATCAATCAATCCTGTCCTTAAATTGGATAGCTTAAGGACCTATGCTTCAGAAATGAACTTTGACCACACAACGAATTTGATGTTGCCCTTACTCTCGATGGTGGTAAAGTTGGGTAGGTGAAGTAGGGGGTGCATGTCCCAAGGGACACTAATTATGCCAAACCCCTACTTATTTAAGTCATTTAATAATCAGGCCCCCCAACTTAACACCTTTTGAAGCAAGCAGACATCACTAATTTGAAATGCATTTAGGAGAGCACCTTGAAATGGACTCAACGAATCCTAGGGCCAATGTCTACTCAATTTTAGTTAAGGCTTGGGATGATTGTGCTCTTGGAATGTGATGGGCCCTTTGGGTGGGTTGTGCCCTTAATAATCAATTCAAATGTGTGTGTGTGCATAACCAATGTTTTTCAAATAAGGTTTTGATGATGTGTCTTTTAGGGTTTAACCTTGTGTAGTAGCTCTGAGGGTTTAATCTTTAGATTCATTCAATCAAGTTCAGTAGAACACTCCAAGTTTTGCAAGCACTGGTGATGATATATTCCTTTCAAACTCAAAAAGAATGTGGAGTGCTGGTTAGTTCCTAAAAATTGAACCCTAAGTGGCAAGCTACTTGATGAATCAGTTTTATCTTAAGTGGTGCGGCCCAAACAGCTTAATCAATTGGGCCTGATGCACCACTTAGTTAAGGCAGATAATGTCTTAAACTAATCAGATTTCTACTCACCTTTGTGTATTGAGTTGAAGTGTCTCAGGTCCATAGGTCAAATCCTAGTTAAGTTGTAGAATCAAAGTGATTGTGTGCCTTAGGTCGAGAGTTGCGGGTGTTTAATGTGTGCAACTTTCAGTGAATCCCATAATCAGATAATTTTTTTTTTAAATTTATGTGAGTGGGTGAGGTGACTGGAGTGACAATCAAACAACCAAGATCTAACCTAGGGTTTATGCAAGCACCTAAGTTGGTTTGGGTTTGAGTTATTATTGTGGTGAAATGAAGCCTAGTATCATTTACGAGTTATTATTGATGTTCATACAAGCCCCCAACATTGAGTTGAAACCCCTCCCTGACACTCTCAAGTACGTCTTCCTAGGTGCCAATGATATGCTCCCCGATATCATTTCGGCTGTGCTATTTGAGGCACAAGAGGGAGCCCTTATTGAATGCTTGTCTAGGCACAAGGAAGCTATTGCTTGCAGCATTGCTGGCATTAAGGGTATAGACTCTACACTCTGCATTCACCAAATTTATACTGATGATTCCATCAAGCCATTTAGGGACATGCAGAGACGTATGAAGCCTAATATGAGGGTGGTGGTTAAAAAGGAAATCCTGAAATGGTTGGACGCTCGGATCATATATCCCATTGCAGATAGTAAGTGGTTAAGTCCTATTCATGTGGTGCCAAAGAAGGTAGGCTTTACTGCTAAATTTAATGACCAAGGTGAACAAGTTGTGACTAGACCCACAACTGGATGGAGGGTTTGTATTGACTACCGTAAGCTGAACACCGCTACCTAGAAGGATCACTTTCCCTTGCCTTTTATTGATCAAATTTTTGAGAAATTGGCGAGGAATAAGTATTATTGCTTTCTCTATGGATATTCTGGGTACAACCAGGTTGCAGTTGTTGGTGCTAGAGCACCACGATCATTTATTTTGATGATAACAAAACACGTGTTATTTAACATTTGCACTTGGAGTCCTAGATTTCAGGGCAATTGCAAATGGAGACGTGATTAGATGAAATTCGAGCTCGCATCCAGGACAGATTGGAGGAGCTTGATGGAGAACAGAAGGGATTCACGAGGAGCGATAGATTGAAGATGGAAGGACAAGAAGAATAGGATAGAATTCCATTTTATTCCTTTCATGTACTTTTGTCGTTATTTTGTTGCTCTTTATTTTTTACTTAGATTCTTGTTAAAGAGCCTCAATGTACCTAACAGTAGTCCTAGGAACACCGGCACAACCCTAAGATTTTTAGGTTTTCTGTAGAGAACTTAGAAAGCCAATATAGGGTTTAAACAGCATTTCTAGACGTCTAATTCCCAAATCAGACGTCTGATAATGTCTTTTAAGACATCTGACTGTTGATTCAGACGTCTGATAACATTTAGGCTGGACATAGTTAGTTCTGTCTGATGAAATCTGACGTCCAGACCTTAGACCAGACATCTTAGGAGATGTTTGATGACTTTGCCAGACGTCCAATTAGTGGACCGTTGGCTCTCCTAGCATACGCTCAAGGATATGACCGTTAGAGCATTATCAGACGTCCTTAAGCCATTCCAGACGTCTGATAATTGACCGTTTTGCCTCGACTGACCCGAAAATCTCTTCTCAAAGACTTTCTATCCGTTGCAAATCCATTCACACGAAAAAGTAGGTTTCTAGACGTCCAGACATAGTGCCAGACATCCTGTATGTAGTCTGATAGACTTGCACAAGAACCCTGTTTAGATCTGATTCAAGTTAGGGAGGAACCCGCACGAAATCAGATATCTGACCTTGAAATCAGACGTCTTAAAGTGGTCTTCCAGTCGTTTGATGCCAGAATTAGACATTTGATTACCCTGCCAGTGTAATGATTATTCCTGATTTCGGGTTGATTCACTTGGGCTTTGCACCCAACGGTTATTGAACCTTTCCTAAGCCTTCCAAAGCCTTCCTAAGGCCTCTATAAATAGAGGGGAACCTTTGCAACACAAACAGACACCTAGCTACACACTTTCACACTCTTTTGTGTCCAGAAAGACTCTCTTGCTCTCCAAGCTCTAATTCTTCATCTTGAGAGCATCAAGCTTTGCGCACCCTCTCTCCCGCCGTAGTTCACGAGAGCAACGTAGCTCCGTCATGTTGTTCACGCATCCGCATCGCCGACGCACTCCTTTCAAAGGGGAGTTTCCTAATTCCTATAGAAGCTAGGTTTAAAATTACTTTGTTGGCTCTATAGGATTATTGTTCTTTTATCTTTGTTATTTGGTTGGGTATTCGCTTTGCGAATTCCCGTCTCCTTCGAGGGACAAAATCCTTCTCGTGAGGAGAATGGGTTGAGGAACGTTACCCTTGCACGTGTAGCGTGGTTGTATTTGAGGTTGAATCACCCTTGTTTAAAGTGATTCGTTTAGTGGATTTTGATCAACTTGGTTGATCGGAAAATCCTAACTCGAGAGGGTTACGTGGTGGTTTTCACCCGATTTGGATTTCCACCTAAAAATACTTGTGTACTTGTGTGGTTGTCTATTTTGTGACATTGTTTATATTTATTTCCGCAATTATTACGTCACCCCCACCTAGTAGGGAATTTCAGTTGGTATCAGAGCAGGTCTTGCTGTTTCGGCGTAACAACCTAGCAAGAAGATCTATGGAGGGAAGCAGTTCCGTGGGTAGGATTTCCGAGGGCCAGTCTACGACTCATCCGCCATTATTCGACGGGAGCAACTACCCTTACTGGAAGCTACGGATGAAGACGTGGCCTCAAGCCACCGATTTCAGGCTCTGGGCCAGGAGCGAGACCCCCTTCGACATCCCAGAAAAACCCGCCGGAGGATACTCGCAGCAGCAGATTCGGGAACTCTCGCTCAACGCGAAAATAATGAACGCGTTGTATTGCGTGCTCAGCTCGGAGGAGTTCAACAGAATCTCGCAATGCGCCACCGCATACGAGATTTGGCACACACTCGAGGTAACTCTTGAAGGTGCCTCTAAGGTAAAAACTTCTAAAATAAATTTACTTTCTCAAGAATTTGAATCTTTTTCTATGAAGCCTAACGAATCTTTGAGTGAGATTTACACTATATTCACTCTCATCATAAATAATTTGAAAGCATTAGGGAAGACTTTCATCAATGGGGAGTTTCAAGGGAAGCTTCTTCATTCCCTCAGACCGGAGTGGGAAGAGAAAGTCACCACCATCGAGGAGGCGAACGAAGTGGAGAAGCTCAACATGGAAGATCTCCTAGGCAATCTAATGGCCTACGAGACAAAGTTGAAGTAGAAGAAGAAGGATACACCGGAGCCTAAACCAAAAAACATTCTCACCTTCAAAGCCGCATCGGATAGCAAGGTAAGCTCTGACGACGAAGACTTTAGAATTTTACTTAAAAGTTTTCCAAGTTGTGTAGGGAGTCAAAGAAGAAGGAGAAGAAGGAGAGACCGAGATGTTGCTACCATTGCAACGAGAAAGGGCATCTGCAACCAGAGTGCCCTCTTCTCAAAAAGAAGAAGAAGAAGGAAAAGGAGAAGAAATCTAAGAAGAAGGCATTCCAAGACACTTGGGACGATTCCAGCTCGGAGGAAGAAGAAGAAAAGTCCATAGAAGAAGAAACCACTTGCTTCAGTTTCATGGCCAGAGGAAGCGACAGCGAAAGTGAAAGCGACTCAGACAACGAGGTAAGTTACGACTTACAAGAAGCTTTTAGTGAATTATTTGATCTAAATCATTAAGAATAGAAAATAAAAGCATTAAAAAGAACCTTAGTTTTCTTAAAAATGAAAATGATGGGTTAGAAAAATAACTTAACTCATAGAAGCTAGTCCTAGAATTGATAACCTATTATTAGAAAATTATAACCTCATCAATGAAAATAAAATTAATTGAGGAAAACGAAAGTTTAAAGTTAGAAATCTGTGATTTAAAAACTAAGATGCATACTATAGAAAAAGAAATTGCATGTCTTAGGGAAAACTCTAACAAATTAAACAATAAAGTAGATGATTTATATAGCCCTAAGATTGAGAAAGGATCTCCATCAAGGAGACCCGCTAACAGATCCGGATCCAAGCCCACTTGGATACCGAAAAAAGAATTAGAATCCTGTTTTGTAGGTTTCAGGGATAACTACAACACAAAGGACTGGACCTACAAGCTCAAGGCTGGTCAACTCGAGTTGGGATAACCAAGGAGTAGACCAAGGAGGAGAACGAGAAGACTGACGAGATGGCGAACAAACAATGGACCCGCCGCACGTCGACCACCAGACTGGAGACCGACGCCAATGCCCGGGCCTCCAAGCTACGGATGGGAGCCCCATCCGATGTGGCATCCACCACCGCCATTCGGGCCATTTTATTGGCCATGGTAGTTGAGGTAAAACCCTTTACCCTCTCCTTTTATCATAAGCATTTAGATAGGCGGAGCAAAAAATTATAAGCTAAGTGTCAATTTTTAAGGGGGAGATATAAGGTAGCTAAATTTCCTTTAGAAAGGGGGAGAAAAATAATAGCTATCTTGTTGTTATAAAAAAGGGGGAGGACATTACCTTTGTTAAAAGAAATTTATAGAAGAGCTTGTTTTAAAGGGGAGTTGTAAAAAATTTTAAATTAATCAAACCTTTTTGATAATGTCAAAAAGGGGGAGGATTTTTTACATTATTGTTTTTGTTTTTGTCATCATCAAAAAGGAGGAGATTATTGGTGCTAGAGCACCACGATCATTTATTTTGATGATAACAAAACATATGTTATTTAACATTTGCACTTGGACTCTTAGATTTCAGGCCAATTGCAAATGAAGACGTGATTAGATGGAATTCGAGCTCGCATCCAGGACGGATTGGAGGAGCTTGATGGAGAATAGAAGGGATTCGTGAGGAGCGAAAGATTGAAGATGGAAGGACAAGAAGAATAGGATAGAATTCCATTTTATTCCTTTCATGTACTTTTTTCGTTATTTTGTTGCTCTTTATTTTTTACTTAGATTCTTTTTAAATTGCCTCAAAGTACCCTAACAGTAGTCTTATGATCACCGGCACAACCCTAGGATACTTAGGTTTTCTGTAGAGAACTTAGAAAACCAATATACGGTTTAAACAACATTTCCAAACGTCTAATTCCCAAATCAGACGTCTGATAATGTGTTTTAATACGTCTGACTGTTGATTCAGACGTCTGATAACATTTAGGCTGGACATAGTTAGTTTTGTCTAATGTAATTAGATGTCCAGACCTTAGACTAGACATCTTAGGAGATGTCTGATGACTTTGCCAGACGTCCAATTATTGGACCGTTGGCTCTCCTAGCATACACTCAAGGATATGACCATTAGAGCCTTATCAGACGTCCTTAAGCCATTCCAGACGTCTAATAATTGACCGTCTTGCCTCGACAGACCCCAAAATCTCTTCTCAGAGATTTTCTAGCCGTTGCAAATCCATTCCATGAAAAAGTAGGCTTCCAGATGTCCAGACATAGTGCCAGACGTCCTGTATGTCGTATGATAGACTTGCATAAGAACCCTGTTTAGATCTGATTCAAGTCAGGGAGGAACCTGTACGAAATCAGACGTCTGACCTTGAAATCAGATGTCTTAAAGTGGTCTTCCAGATGTCTGATGCCAGAATTAGACGTCTGATTACCCTGTCAGTGCAATGATTGTTTCTGATTTCGGGTTGAATCACTTGGGCTTTGCACCCAACGACTTTGGAGCCTTTCCTAAGCCTTCCAAAGCCTTCCTAAGGACTCTATAAATAGAGGGGAACCTTTGAAACACAAACAGACACCTAGCTACACACTTTCACACTCTTTTGTGTCCGAAAAGACTCTCTTGCTGTCCAAGCTCCAATTCTTCATCTTGAGAGCATCAAGCTTTGCGCACCCGCTCTCCCGCCTTAGTTCACGAGAGTGACGTAGCGCCGTCGTGTTGTTGATGCATCCGCGTCGCCGACGCACTCCTTTCAAAGGGGAGTTTCCTAATTCCTATAGAAGCTAGGTTTAAAATTACTTTGTTGGCTTTATAGGATTATTGTTCTTTTATCTTTGTTATTTGGTTGGGTATTCGCTTTGCGAATTTCCGTCTCTTTCGAGGGACAAAATCCTTCTCGTGAAGAGAAGGGGTTGAGGAATGCTACCGTCGCACGTGTAGCGTGGTTGTATTTGAGGTTGAATCACCCTCGTTTAAAGTGATTCGTTTAGTGGATTTTGATCAACTTGGTTGATCGGAAAATCCTAACTCGAGAGGGTTAGGTGGTGGTTTTCACCCGGTCTGGGTTTCCACCTAAAAATACTTGTGTACTTGTGTGATTGTCTATTTTGTTAGATTGTTTATGTTTATTTCCGCAATTATTATGTCACCCCCTCCTAGTAGGGAATTTCAGCAGTCTTCCCTGATGACAAAGAGAAGACGACGTTCATGAGTCCTTATGGTACCTTTGCATTCAGGCGTATGCCATTTGGATTAAGTAATGCCCCTACAACCTTCTAGTGGTGTATGATGTCCATTTTTTCTGACATGATTGACTAGTGTGTTGAAGTGTTTATGGATGACTTCTCCATTTATGGCTTGTCTTTCGACCAGTGTCTCCTACACCTGGAGAATGTGTTGAAGCAATGTAAGGGGACTGCTTTAGTCCTCAGCTAGGAGAAAAGCCACTTCATGGTACAGAAAGGAATTGTACTTGGGCATGTTGTGTCTGAGAGAGGCTTAGAAGTAGATAAAGCCAAGATTGATAATATTTCTAAACTCCCATTGCCCACGAATGTCAAATAGATTAGATCCTTTCTGGGCCTTGCCGACTTTTATAGGCGCTTTGCTAAAAATTTCAGTAAAATTTCCAGGCCACTTTGTAACCTATTGGCTAAGGAATCTTCCTTCAATTTTGATTCAAAGTGTGCCGAGGCCTTTTAAACTCTGAAGGAGGCCTTGATCTTTGTGCCTATTCTCCTAGCTCCTGATCAGACACTCCCATTTGAGCTGATGTGTGATGCTTCGGATTATGCAATGGGAGCAGTCCTTAGACAAAGGGTTGAGGGAAGACCTCATGTGCTGCATTATGCCAACAAGACTTTAACCGAACCATAGCAAAACTACACCATCACTGAAAAGGAATTACTAGCTGTAGTTTTTCCTCTAGAGAAGTTTAAGTCTTATCTTCTTGAGGGTAAGGTGGCTATTTTCACTGATCATGCAGTAGTGAAACATCTCATTGCTAAGAAAGATTCTAAACCACGTCTGATTAGGTGAATCCTACTGCTTCATGAATTTCACTTGGAGATACATGAAAAGAAAGGAGTAGGAAATGTTTTGGTTGGCCACCTTTCCCTCCTTCCACTTAATAACTCCTTATCTAGAGACATCCGTGAGACATTTCCCGATGAAACCCTTATGGCGGTAACACCAACTTCACCTTGTTATGCTGATACCATAAATTACTTGGTCACTGGAGAAACTCCTGGCTCTTGGGACGAGCAGAAAAGAAAATGATTCATTTCCCAAGCTAGATACTTTCATTGGGAAGAGCCTGAATTATTTACAATTGGACAAGACCAAGTATTGAGACGATGTGTACCTGAGGAGGAATAAAAAAGTGTACTGAGTTTTTGCCATGAACTTCAATGTGGAGGACACTTTGGCGTTAAGAAAACTACTTGTAAGGTTCTCCAGTCCAATTTTTAGTGGCCTTTGTTATTTAAGGATTCTCATAATTTTGTTAAGGCCTGTATTAGATGTTAACGGACTGGAATGATTGGGAAGACAAATGAGATGCCTCAACACCCTATTCAATCTATTGAAAATTTTGATGTGTGGTCCCTTTCCTTCGTCCAATGGTTATGAATATATCTTGGTGGCAGTTGATTATGTCTCTAAATGGATAGAGGCCATTCCTACATGCATAAATGACCACTCTGTGGTTTTGAAATTTGTCAAGGCCAATATCATATCTCGTTTTGGTTGCCCCAAGACCATTATAAGTGATGGGGGACCTCATTTCCAAAACCACCACTTCAATCGGCTACTCAGGAGTCTGGGAGTGACTCACAAGGTCGCTACCCCTTACCATCCTCAGACAAGTGGCCCGGTTGAAGTGTCCAATAGGGAGATAAAAAATATTTTACAAAAGACCATTAGACCTAATAGGAAAGACTGGTCCCAAAAGCTCAATGATGCTTTCTGGGTGTATCAAACGACCTATAAGACCACTTTAAGCACATCTCCCTTTCGGATTTTGTATGGGAAAGCATGTCGTTTACCCGTTGAGTTGGAACATAGGGAACTTTGGGCTATTTGAAGTGTTAACATGGATTTAGAAATGGCAGGTAAGGCACGACTTCTGGAATTAAGTGAGCTTGAGGAGTTGAGGAATGATGCTTATGACACCTCTCAAGCTTATAAAGAGAGAACTAAGGTCTTGCATGATATGTATATCCTTAGAAAGAACTTTGAGCCCAACCAACAAGTCTGGCTTTTCAATTCCAGACTTAAGCCTTTTCCCGGGAAATTAAAATCTCATTGGGATGGGCCTTACATAATCACTAAAATGTTTCCACATGGAGCTGTGGTGATTAAATGCCCTTCAACTTCAGCAACTCCCTTTATCGTCAACGGTCAACGACTAAAACCATACATTACTTTGGATGGCCGTCTGTTTGACGAGGTCACTCTTGACGAGCCTTAGCTCCTATCATTCTCTGCCACAGGTAATATCTTCCTTTAGCTATTTTGTTTCCAATGAGGGCATTTTTTGAACCGAGCATGGGGGAGAGGACCTAAGGCATCTATTTATAGCATGTCTACATTTTGCATTCATTCATGCATATTGCATTAAAAAAAAAGAAATTGTATTGTTGAGCTTAACTGGCTGGGCCCTGCATTCTTAAGCGAATCAGAACGTTAGGTTAGAATAAGTTGATTCTAGGTGTCAAACTTTAGAAGCTAAGTGAGCTACTAGCTTTAGACCTTTAGGGTTCTTTGTGGACTTAAAAACATAAGTAGGAGTTAAGCTGCGGACCATTCCTCAAGAGGTTGAGGAAAGAGAGCTAGGGATTGAGTTAAAGGTGGGGTAGTACTTGGAGCCTTGTTCTACTTTTTGGTTTATGGGTCCTTGTAACCCAAGCATCCAAATTTCACACACACTTGGTCTTGTGTAAGTAAGTGATCACCTTAATTCCTTTCTTAAAAGAAAATTTGGTTCTCTTAGTTTTGACTTACGAGAAGCTTGAAGACACAATTTGATTGGAAGAGTTCCTGCTGCAGGAGAGGTTGAGCATATACTCACCTTGAGGATGCAATGATAACATGTTACCTCCTCGACGCTTGTCTCTTAGGATATCCATCCTACAGGGGGCATGTAAGCACATTGTGCGGTTCAGGTACCATGGGCGACCCTATCTCGAAGTGCCAATTGCACAGGCCTGAATTCACTTAAGAAATCCAAGGGTGATACTATCTTGAAGTGTCGATTGCCAGGAGTTCCTGGGGTCGCTATGGGCAGTGCTATCTCGAAGTATTGAAAGCCAGGCACCCTTAAAGGTACAGTGGTGGAGACAATGAATACGACACAGACCATGTTGATAGCTGATCCAAGGTTAGACTTAGAGGAATCAAACAAAAAAATATATATATTAAAAAAAAAAATCCTTTTTCCTCTCTAGGTTGGCAATCATACCAACCTTAAATAACTCTGACCAATGCACTTGCACGGATTCTTTAATCTCAGGGATCAATAAACCCTAGGATAGAGTTAGAAATCTGGGAAACTTGTACCTGCAACTCGTCTTTAGTTGACCCAGTTTGTAACTTAGAAACTACTTGGGAACCATAGGTTTAAAGCCTAAACTCAACATGCTTCTAAAGGAACACCGATTGGGTTGGTTAGTCAACTCGGAGTGCTAGGTTATTGCTTAGATTTGCTAGGGACTAGCAAAAACTAGGCGTGGGGGTATTTGATTAGCCCATATTTGTGGGCTATTTAGGTATTTAAGTGCCTAGACATTAAGTTAATTCTAACATTTATTTAGCATGCATTAGGATGTAAATACATTAATTTATATTTCTGAATTAATTACATAAGTCATGCATTGCATTCATAATTAAAGGCATTTGGAATTGACTTCGAATGGCATTAGGTGCATTACATGCATTGTTTTAATTAACATAGAACTTAATGATTTGTCTATAAATAATATGAATATTTTATTTTATTAATTCTTCTTCTTCCCACAGGTAACCGCTCCACTTCCTCCACCTACTCATTCAATCTTCGCCAGCGGCCTGCACTCAAGACCCTATTCATGGAGGAGCGGGAGAAATGGATCTGGTCGGGGGCAGTTGCGACTACAAGGGAGAGGAGGAGGCAACTATACTAGGGAGGCCACCACCTGTTTCCTCACAACGCATAGAACCTCATTTCTCATCCACTCCTCACCACCAACCTCAACTACAGTAGCGCAACGCCACCATCGTGGGCATGTGGTGTGACAACCCACACCGCCAAGAGTCCCTACATCACCATGCTTCATCTTCCCTTCCAAACACACTCCGAGCTGCTGCATGCACCTTGCCAGCTCCCCACCCACGCACCTCCTGCAGCACGCACCTCGCACGCACCCGCGCTCCACCATCCCACACGTGCCCCTGCTGCACACCCGCAGCAATCGCCTGCCACTCTGTATGTGTACGCAACCCCCGTGCACCCCTGCCACACACACCACGCACAGCCGCACACCCTCCAGCACCATTCCCATGCCCGCTGCTGCTGCGTGTGCACCACTACCTGCAGCAACCATTGCGTGCTCTTTGCAACCACAGCCACGTGCCTAGGAGCAGCAACTGGCCCTCGCCCATCAACAACGTGTGCAGAGCGTGCGCTACTCCAGCGGCCGCCCGTGCACACACCTGGCTTGTTCTTCCTCTTCTTCTTCTTCTCTGCCAACCGAAGGTACCCAAAGCCACGACAATTGTAGCCATCAAATCTAGCAATGAAACTTCACATTGGGAACTCCATCTGACTCGCCTCAACTCCCCAAGCACAACCACACTTCCGGCTGCACCAATCGTCCACCCTACAGATGGTTGGAGAGCCTCACCGTTGACAGCTTCTTCCACTCCGACCGGCGACCACCGACGGCTGCTCAGAGCACCACCACCACCATCGGAAAGCTATTGTCACGCTTATCCTCCTCCAAGCTTCTGCAGCCTGCCATCGCCACCTCTTCGTGCATGCATAAAGGAATAAATCCTCTATTTTTGGGTTAATTAATATTTACATTTGAATGCCATTGCCAAATTTCCTTTTTCTATTTTAATATTTGATATATTGAGCGAAATTGCAACTTCAAGCTCATGCTTTCCCATAATTGCTTTGCTTTTGTTAGTAACATCTTTTGACATTGGTTTTGGATTAAGATGTACATAATTTATCTCTAATACATGTGCAATTGGAAATTATAGAAATTGATCACATATTTATTGAATATTCCAGTGAGAAAATATTACGCATATAACGTTACATTCTCTAGTTATTGTGTATCTTCTTTTGGTCGCATTTCATGTCAGATTTAACTATGGATTTCACACTCAATTGAATGAATACAAGAGAAAAATATTCGTGAATTTATTGCATCATTGTCTCCTTGTGGGCACGGCTTGCTCTTCTATGAGTGGTTTAATTTTTATTTTAATTATTTTGTTAAGCAATTTTCCACCACTTTGATACTAAAATAACAAATCATCTTAATGACATTATTCGAAAGCAGAGACTGACTTATCACCTCTCTCTAATTTTATTTATTTAACAATTTGGAAATCTAGATTCTGAAATACTAGTCTCTTTGTAGCACCAGAAGAGAGTGAGCCACCAAATACAAATTCGTCTAACTCAAACATCTTCTACCTAAGCCAAAAAGCCATGGCTAAAACCAATGGATATTTTATATCCACGAGAGAAGAGGTTTGCCTATCCCAATAGAATTTTACTAAGGGTCAAATATGACCTTTAGATATATGTTGACTTTTCGCTTGGATCCATTGCAGATGGTACACCACTACACATTCACAGTTTTCTTGATCCTAAATTTTTGGATGAGACAAAAAGAGATAAATCTCTTGTCAAACTCTTGATAAAATGCATTTAGTCTTGCACTGGCTAGGGACTAGCAAGATTTAGGCATGGGGTAAGATTGCGCAGCAATCATAGTCTATAATCCACCTGAATTAAGTTAGAACCTAGCTTAACTTAGGAATTCTACACGCAATCGCATCATACTTTGCATCATAGTTGATTTGTTATTTTTGTAAATAATAAAGTCATATTATGTGCTAATTGAGAGGCATTAATAATCGAAGGTAATTTGAGGCTGCAGATGACTAATCCAACCATACAGATCTACTCAGAACGATGATGGGAGCCCAATAGTTCCAAGATCACATCGATCAGACTCCAGTAGCATCCAATGGAATCCGTAGAAGAGTAAGAGCTATGAGGCAAATAGGATAAAATTCAGATCTTAGATGACACATCCAACTACACAGATGGATTCAGATTAGTGATCATAGTCCAACGGCGTAAGAATCATCTCAATCGATGGCCTACATCGTCATTTACAAAAGAGACATGATGAACGGCCACGATGGTGCCATGTGGCTCCATCGCAATCGCCCCTTACAACGACCCCAACTTCTGAAGGCATCTCGTCGCTCGTCTTGGGCCATTGGATAGCCATCCAACGGCCATGAAGCTCCCACATCACCAGCCTCTTCGCACTTCATAAACGATGATCACGCCACAGCTGTTGGATCGCCATCCAATGGCTGAGGACTGCTATGCCTAAAAAGGAGAATGCAAAACTTGGCCTCGTAGCATGTTGGCTCAGGCTTGCAAAGGCAAGGCCGCATCACGGGTTTGAGGCACAATGGGTGCGTCGATTAAAGATGGCAGTGCGGGGATGAATCATGTCCGTTGGATGGCCATCAGGTGGTACAGACGCGACCACGTGGCACACGGAGGGGCTTCGGGTGATGACGCACATGATGACGCACGCAAGCACACGCGTTTGAATTTTAAGAGGTTGTGGATGTAGCTTTTTATGCCGTCCGATGGTGAGATCAAATGGCTGTGATCTTCTGAAGCACATTAGGCATGATAAATGGGCAAGCGGACGTGTGAGGAGAGAGAAAGTCAGAGCAACATTGAAGTAGGAGCATGCGAGCCATGTGATGAAGATCCAAGCAAGGAGAGGTTGCCAGGTGTTGGCCTCAGAATGAATCCACGCGATGAAGGTGCAAATGTAGGCCTATTGACATGCGATCTGATCCGTTGATCTCCAGATTGATGGACCCGATCATCAGAAGGTTGTTGCACGATTTTGAGGGCTTAGATGCCCACCTTGCTCCTCTTAAGTGCTACAAAAGAAGGTTCAGAGCTCCCTCAGATGGATCATCTTGCACCAGAGCTTCTCTAGACCCTCTATAGTTCTTTAGACCTTCTTCTCCGACTCTCTCCATCTCTAGCTCTCTTCCTCTGAAGAGCCCACCAAACCACCTTGGTGGTCCACCGTTGCTCTCCCCAACATCTCTTGAAGGCCACCACGGACCACTCGTGGTGCCCATATTCAGGTAGGTAGTAGTTTTTATTCATGCTCTGGTTATAGATAGATAGCAAGTACATGTCCTAATCTCATTTTGCAATTCATTGTCAAACAATCTGCGTGATATAGATATTGTGATTAGTATTATATATATTGGTTAATTATAGTTAGTGGCATGTTCACTAGTTAGCATTCTAATTTAGTATGAAATCGAAAACACTTTCTACCTCCCTGAGTTCGACGGGGACTCACATCTCATAAATTTTATTTTTTTTGATGTACTTCGTGCTATACTACGACAGATTACATTAAAACATGATTTACGCCTTGAACAGGCATGTCTATTGGAAGCAATCTAGAGAGGATTAAGATTAAGTTATCATTGTTGTAGTGCAAAATCCTCAGTCGATCTCTCAGCAAATACAATTTATAACTCGAAAATCTAAAAATGAAGTCCGAGGTCGAACATAGGGAGAAAATAGGCATTCACGCGCTAATCTTTAATCAAAATATAAATGAGCACAATAAATGAAGCACTACGAAGATATTTCAATGAATATTAATCTATCACAGTATATATATTCAATGAAGATCAATGTATTTAAAGACCAAAAAATAACTAAGGCAAAATAATGGTGATTTAGATCACCAATTATTAGTCTAAGCACAAATATTTATTATTGAAATGATGCTACAGTAGTTTCAACCGTGCAACTTGGGTACTTAAATGGTCCAATAGTATCGGCATTAAACCTAAATGAGACGTCTGGCAAGTGTATTAGATGAATTAACTGTCGCCTGCTATAGTGTCTTCTTTCTTCTTCAGGCATGACTCTCTCTCTTCCTTTCTTCTCAAGTCTTCTCCCTCTTCTACTTCCTTTAACTCTCCTCTTCTCTTTTTCACTCCCTAGCGACTAAGTGTTGCTCAACAGCACCAATGAGCAAAACCCACCCCTACCCCACTCTTTCTTTCTTTCCTTTCTTCCTTCTATTTCTCTCCAACCAAGCTTATCGGGTATTTGGATCGTGTACCCGGGTTCAGGGTTGTGGGTGTTGGTTGCAGCTAAGGAGTGTTAGGCTACTCAGGTCGGGTTAAGTGCGGGTGAGCGGGGACCTCACCCCCAAGTGTCTGAGGTGATAAGCCGATATGACAAAATCAATTTATGAAAGGTAGGCCTCTTTCTACAAACAATGTGGCACTAAGTCCCACCCTTCTTGCTTGCGTGCATCTGCAGGTGTAGTGCCTTCAATTGGCATGGCTGCTGAGGATGTGGTCTTTAATTGACCACCTAGGAGTGGTCTTGGAGCAAATCCACGTCTTCTAGGTGTAACACCTAGGGTGCGCATGGCTTAGAACTTGACGAATGAAGACGACGATGATGGTGGCAACAAGGGAAGACCGTTGAGGAACCTAAAACACAAATATGGGCTTGGAAGCCCTCGTTAAATGGTTCAATAGTGTCGCCGGAGGATGTGGAAGATGTTGGCAGTGTCTGCGGGGTGTGGGACTGTGTGGAGTGGTTGGATGGAGTCGTGGATAGAGGCTGGTAATGGGTGTGTTCGAGGGCGGTCTTGAGTGAATGGAATAGGAAATAAAGATGGGGGTTCAGTGTAGATGGATGAGGTGGTGGTGTAGGGGGTTTCAGCGAGGTGTGTGGTATGGTGGAATGGTTGGAAGGACTCACCAGAGGGTTGCCAGGTTGAGAATGAACGTGGCGTGTGTGGAGGTCGAGGGTTGTTTTTGGGTTTTGGATAAAGGGATTTAACCTTGGATTCTAAATAAACCTAACTAACGTACTTTAATGGTCGAAGGGGGTAGGATTGACACCAGTGTTGGCAGGTCGACATCATGGAATAGAAACGTTTGGTAGGGGACGATGAGGAAGAATGAGGTCAGGATGGGTGCTCACCAGTATTGCGAG
The DNA here is from genome assembly GCA_037157565.1 of Thalassia testudinum. Taxonomy (NCBI): domain Eukaryota; kingdom Viridiplantae; phylum Streptophyta; class Magnoliopsida; order Alismatales; family Hydrocharitaceae; genus Thalassia; species Thalassia testudinum. The sequence continues at coordinate 21,555,985 of JAZHRO010000063.1, forward strand.
ACGTGGAAGATTCTGGGAAGAAGGAATCTATCTGCTATTGACTTTGAGGGTGGATGAGGAAGGTAGACGGAGGGGCTCACTGTAGTTGGTGGAGATGGAGGTCGGGGAGAAGGGAAGAAGAGGGAATCAGCCTCCAAACCAAGCTAAGTTGAGAAGGTTATGTACGGCTTGGTTTTATCGAGCTTCAAGGATATTTCTGGATCAAGAAAGAAGGATTCATGGCTTGGGCCTGAAGAAAAAGAACCCATGATTCTCATGTGCTCGCATGAACAATCCATGGGGATTTGGAACTCCACAATGATCTCAGATTATTCGCCCATGTGTGAACATCAATCCCACCAACTTTTGTGGGATTTGATTGCCATTAGAGTAGGATCTAGGTCAGTCAAAGTTGCTTGGAGGCCGGGTTTGACCTCAATGGTGGTGGGGGTTTTTATGTGAAGATGATGACAAAGATGGGGGGCTTTATGCAAGTATTTCAAAAGTTAAGGGCATAAATTAGAGAGGGAGTCAGACTGGAACAAAATGCAAACTAGGTCAAAATGATGTCTGATTAGGCCTAAATTTTGGTACAAACCTAATTCAGACACAAGGAATCTGATGGTGAAGTCAGATTTAGGTTTTCACCAAGTTTGGGTAAGTAATTTGTGTAGAAACCCAAATTACAGTAATTATCTGTCTGAGACTATTTTAGGTCAAAATAGGTTCCAATGGTCAAATCAAAGATACCAAACATTAGAGAATACTTTTCTATGACTTTTAGAAGGTTTAGGTGAATTTTATCTTGACTAGAACCTCAGTTAACTAAGAAAATCAATTTTTAGAGTTTTAAATGTCAATTAATTCTCAAAATGCATGAAAACCCATTTCTGTTTGCACTAACCCACTTATTAGACATTTATGACCATTTGACCTTCAATTAACCCTTGGGAAACCTCGTGATTATTTTGTTTTTAGGATATTCTATTAAAACTACAGATGTTTATCTCAGATTGTATTTACAATGAGTTACGACTATTTGGCCATTATGTAGGAGTATTTATCTGTGGACTCTGACTAAATAAAGCTAGATATGGCTGATGATGATTTTATCATCATACCTCAATGTCTAAATTTTGCTAGTCCTTTAGCAAAATCTTATGAAAAGAACTCAATTTCTAGACCATACTTTGATGTTCAGAGTCCTGATCTTTCTATTTAGAAATTAGGTTAGAATGCTAATAATAGGCCTAGAGGTACTCAAGTACCAACCAAGATCCTGACCTGATCAGTTTTAGCCTCAGTCTACCATGAAGGTTTCTAAGGTCCATTGAAACTACCCTAAGGTTTGTTGAACCTAGTGGTTAAAGCACCCGTACTTGTAACAAAGTTAGTCTAGGTTCAGTTTGCAGTGTGTTTTGTAAGAGAGAGATAGAGGAATTTTTGTATTTCTGTAGAGTTTTCTCTCGCTTTTTCTTCTCTTTATTTCTAGCTTTGAATTGGCTCAGAAATATGGTCTGTATTGAATTCCTAGCTCCAACCATCAATCTTCGCAGGGTCCCTAACAATCGATACTTCGAGATAGAACCACCCATGGGAACCCCCAAAACCCTGGCTTTCGACACTTCGAGATAGTGCCACCCATGGAGTTTTGTAGATAAATTCAGGCACTGGAAATCAACATTTTTGGATAATCCTACCCATGGCACCTGAATCAGCATAAGGTGCTTACATGCCCTCAGTAGGATTTTTAGATATCCTAGGAGACAAGCACCGAGGAGACGGCATGTTATTATGCATCTTTGAGGGAATTTCCTGCCCCACCACGCTGGGAACTCATCCAAATCAACTTGTACTGATAAGCCACCCTAATCTAGGTAGCATTTTTAGAATACAGTAAACACTTTTGTGTGATTTTGATTATTAAGCGCACTGAACCAGACTTGTGTGTGGATTAGGGTGCTTAGGTTACTGAGTCTCACAAACCAGAGGTTAGTTAATGACGTCGAATACTACCTAAGCCTTAGACCTAATATGCAAGATTTGCATTTTCCTCAACCTCTTCTGGACTATCCAGATATTAATGGTTACGTGAATTTTTATGCCCAAAACAAGCCCAAGAGGCCTAAGATCAACACTCATGCTAATCTCTTTGTCTCTCTACTATTCTAGGACTTAATTTTGTTTTCTTTTCATTTGGTTTAGAACTTAAGTAGATTCCACAATCATTTACTAATGACTCTTTTTTGTTTCAAATTGTAGCTCCTTTTTGACATTTACATCACCTCCGCCTGTCCTCCTTGAGAATGATATCCCATTTAAGCTCACAAAATTTCCTCCCCTTTCCATTTTTTTATTCTTCATCAAATTTTTATTTTTTTGGTTCTTTTTTGAATGAGCAATTTTTTCATGGGAACCATTGAAAAACTTGAATTTTTATGTGTGTGCACTTTAACAACCCCCCATGCCTAAGTTTTGCAATGTCCTCATTGTAAACTGGAGGGTATGAAATCAGTTGGGTTCATGGGTTAGAATAGGGACAAAGTGTGGGTGAATGGGTTGAGATGACTGTTGCAGATGATTTCATGCTCTAGTACGGGCACCAAAGGTGGAGTCGGCTATTCTAACACTAAACTCAGATTGCAGTATATGTGAAGCTCAAAAGGATGATCAGAAGGGTCGTGGGTTTTCTTGAAATGACAGGTTGCCTCCCGTTAAGAGCTAAATTCAATGCCATCAACCGAGCAGAAAGTAGTCATGGAGGAGTGGTCAAATCAGATGAATTTTGTAGAACAAGCACCTTGATCAAAAGCCTGGTTGGTCCAACCAAGTTCTTCTTTAGATCAATAAGCTGATGATGTAGCCTAAACCCAGTCAATTTGGTGGGTTGATCGATGTGAATCAGTAGATGTGGTGCCCACTAGATGTTGTGAGGCTCAAGAAGATGTGGAAGTTAGAATCGGGCTTTAGTTGATTCCAATTAGCTTGGTTAGAGTAGGGACCCCAGATGCAAATGGATCTATGGAGGATGTGAGATCCCTACGAGGGTGATCAGAGAAGGATGGGACAAGATTTGTAGTCTGATCGATATCCGAATCCCGATAAAAATGTGGAGAAGAATCATATGCAATAGGATCATCGAGAGGAGAATCAGAGTACAAGTTGATTTCGATTGCAGATCAAGGTTGGGATCGGATCTGAGAAGGTTCTTCATGTGGATTTGAAGAGGTGGCTTCTTTGAGAACTATGTGAGTTGAGGGTTCCTCTAGAAAGGATGCAAAAGAAGTTTCATTTAGAGAGTTCTCATAATAGCCATCAAAATCAAAGGTAAATTGTTGAAAAGTGCCTATAGGATCATGACAATCTGAGTCAAGAAAAGATTCGAATTAGGGATTGCAGACACACTCAACACTTGTTTCTGATTCTTGAAGATAAAAAAGGAATGATTCTATCTCAATGGAACCTAATTTTGAATCAATGATCTTAGGATCAGGGATCTTAGGGATAGAGTTGAAGAAAGGATCATGGATGCTGAGGTCGTATACTAGTTCACAGTCGCTAGGAAATAAAGGTTCTCCGACATCAGAGTATAATTCTAAATCATCGGAGAACTTGCAACAATTGTGCTTTGAATTTGATTCCAGATCAAAGGTTCCACCATAGAAATGATCAAGAGATGTACAATCAGCAACCTAACTTGGATCTAACCTATTTTCAGATTCTGAGCATAGAAAGGTATCCTTATTAGGCATGTGCTTGGGTTCTTGGCTCTTAGGATAGACCCAATCAATTCCCAACTCATCAAACTCCTTGGTTTCTATATCATAGATCAGCGTGACTTTTGAGAAATCAATTTGTGTCTCTGAGGAGGTTGGACAGGTGCATTCATCAAATGCAGGCTAGAATCGTATTCTAGATTTAAAATTTGATTCTCATCACATTAGGGACTCATAATTTTCCCAAATAGGCTCGAATCTAGATTCTAGGTAAATGGTAATGGTTCAATTACTAGAATCTTGGCTGGGTTGTATTAAGATGTTAGAATCATTCTCAAGAATCACGTTAATAGGATAAGGCTCGAGATTTACATTCTCGAGAAGTTTTGTTTTAAGCTCATCATTATAGGTGTCGAGGAAATCTAAGCTTGATGGACCAGCTTCCTGGTTTCCTAGGATCGATTCAAAATTGGAAACACCTGCAATTGGATCCTCCCCACACTCATCAAGATCAGGAATGCCAATTGCTATGAAATTTGAATATGAATTCATTCGGGTTGGGGGTCCACAACCACCTTGATCATCAACCCTATGATTTGGGAAATTACATAGATCACTAAAATGACTCCAAGATGTCATATTAATTTTTGACGGCCATTTTTGATCAATGGATCTATATAACTTATTCAGCAATTCTCCCCATTTTTCCAAAAAATTCTGGAGTTCATCTGGAACTGAAGGATTTAACCAATATTATAGACAATTGTTGTTGTGTAATTTCACCAATTCAATGTGTCCTACTAAGAGATTATCCCGAGTTGAACCGTGATTTAGTCATTTCCATATCATCTCTTTACAGTTCTAAATGTCATCCACTATTTTCTTGAATTTATCCTGAATGTCCCTTTTACAATATTCGTCGTAGTGTCTATAAGCATTCTCAATTATCATTTCTTTCATACTCATTTGGGACTCAGGTTTCCTAAATATACTTCCTAGATTGCCAGGTTGCATTTTTTAATCAGATGGTGGAACCAAGATGTAGAATCAACTCAAGATCAGATTGGAACTTGATTAGATCTGAAAGAAATTCCCAAGAAGATCTAATGAGGTCTCTTGAGTTAAAAAACCTAATGACCTTCCTGTGTGTGTTCTAGAGAAAAATTGAAGGATTGGATATTATTTGAACCCAATCAATGCACCAAAAGATTTTTGGATGACTAAGGCAGTTTAGAGGCCGATGATACCTCTGAATCAGAAATCCGCACACCTGAGAATTACCTGGGCAGCTAGGCAGGAAGAGCCCCGCAAAGACCCCTATACAGTAGAGTGTCCCCACGGGTTGCAGGGTTTCCCCCACCCAACCTTCCTTGTCACTGCGTTCTAAGTAGACCAGAATGTACGAAGTTCTGACCTTATGTCTACCAATTTTATTCCTAGTTTGTTCCTTGGATTTGATTTTATTTAGAAATTGATTTGATTGTGACTTAATTTGGAAGTTGGTTCGCCTACAATGTAGACCAACTTCTCCTAACCTAATCTAAAGATGATAGAATGAAATCTAGATTAAGAGCCACAAATCACCCTGAATTGACTATCAGGCTATTAGGTCCAATATTTTTAATGTTCAAGTGAATCTTAGAGCCTGATTTTTAGGATTTTTTTTTATTAGATCTTTTCAAACAAGAACTTGGGTAGCATACAAATGTAGGAGGGTTTATTCTCTTTATGCAGGCAAATGTGTACTAAGACTTCAAACCCTAATGTTGAAACCCTAACTGTCTCTATTTCAAGTCCAATTAAATTTAAAATTATACTCGCTAGACCTCAAACAAGAAGTGTGTAGTCCAAAGTGCTTTACAAATTAAGCATAGTACCTAAATAGGTACAAGCAATTTGGGTAGTGAATCTTTAAACAGAATCACTTTAACCTTCAATCAGATATGAAAATTTTTCACAAATCAGGAAAACTTGCCTTTTAAATGATGATTTACTAAGAAAATAAGGTAGGTAGTTCCTAATTGATTGTTTCATTTTTATCTTCCTAAGATTAGGAGGTTGATTAGGGAAGAACGGAAAAGTTACTTGCCCTGGAATGGTTGAATTGCATGGAAGATCGCCTCGTGATGTACCTTGAAAAATCACATGAAATCAGATAGGGTAAGCTAATGCTCAAATATAATCAAAAATAGCACAGAGAATAGCGGTAAATTGCACACTGTTCCCCAGCAACGATGCCAAAATATTGAAAGTCATCTAGAGAGGATTAAGATTAAGTTATCATCATTGTAGTACAAAATCCTCAATCGATCTCTCAAGAAATATAATTTATAACTCGAAAATCTAGAAATAAAGTCTGAGGTTGAACATAAGGAGCAAATAGGAATTGACGCGCAAATCTTTAATCAAAATATAAATGGGCACAATAAATGAAGCACTATGAAGATATTTCAATGAATTTTAATTTTGTAATTTAATGAAGATCAATGTATTTACAGGCCAAAAAGATAACTAAGACAAAATAATGGTGATTTGGATCACCAATTATAAGTCTAAGCACATATATTAATTATTGAAATGATGCTAAAGTAGTTTCAACCGTGCAACTTAGGTACTTATATATTCCAATAGTACTAGCATTAAACCCAAATAAGACATCTGGCAAGTGTATTAGATGACTTAACTGTCGCCTGCTACAGTGTCTTCTTCTTTCTTCTTCAAGCACGACCTTCCCTCTTCCTTTCTGCCTTAGCCTCTTCTTTTCTTCTCAAGTCTTCTCCTTTTTCTGCCATTAACTCTCCTCCACTTATCTTCTTTACACCCCAGCGACTAAGTGTCACTCAACTGCACCAAGGAGCAAAACCCACCCCTGCCCCGCTCTCTGTTTCTTTCCTTTCTTCCTTCTATTTCTCTCCAACCAAGCTTATCGGGTATTTAGATCGCATACTCGGGTTCAAGGTTGCAGGTGTTGGTTGTAGCCAAGGATTGTAAGGCTAGTCGGGTTGGGTTAAGTGCAGGTGAGCAGGGACCTCACCCCCAAGTGTCTGAGGTGATAAGCCCATATGACAAAATCAATTTATGCGTAGGCGAGCCTCTTTCCACGAACGATGTGGGACTAAATCCCACCCTTCTTGCTCCCGTGCATCTGCAGGTGAAGTGCCTTCAATGGGCATGGCTGCTAAGGATGTGGTCTTCAATTGACCACCTAGGAGTTGTCCTGGAGTGAATCCACGTCTTCTGGGTGTAACACCTAGGGTGCGCATGACTTAGAACACGAAGAATGATGATAATGGTGGCAGTGGAGACAATGGAGACCGGCGTGGAACCTGAAACACAAATACGGGAGGACGTGGAAGATGATGGCGGTGTCTGTAGGGTGTGGGAGTACGTGGAGTATTCGGACGGAGTCAGGGACGGAGGCCAATGATGGGTGTGTTCAGGGGCTGTCAAGAGTGGATGGAATGGGAAATAAAGATGGAGGTTCAGTGTGGATTGATGAGGTGGAGGTGTAGGGGGTTTTGATGAGGTGTGTGGTGCTGTGGAATGATGGCCAGGCCTTGCTGGAGGGTGGCTGGAGTGTAGAATGAAGGAGGCGTGCATGGAGGTCGAGGGTTGTTTTAGGGTTTTGGATAAAAGGATTTAACCTAGGAATCTAAATTAACCTAACTAACCTACTCTAATGGTCGAAGGGGTTAGGATTGACACCGGCAATGGCAGGTTGGCACTGTGGAAGAGAAACCTTCAGTGTGGGACGGCGAGGAAGAATGAGGTCTAGAAGGGCGCTCGTCTGTATTGCATGACGTAGAAGATTGTGGGAAGAAGGAGTCCGCTCACTATTATCTATGAGGGTGGACGAGGAAGGTAGATGGAGGGGTTCGCCAAAGTTGGTGGAGGTGGAGGTCAGGTATAAGGGAAGAAGAGGGAACCAGCCTTCAAACCAAGCTAGGTTGAGAAGGTTGTGCACGACCTGATTTTATAGAGCTTCAGGGAGAGCTCTAGATCAGGAAAGAAGGATTCATGACTTAGGCTTGAAGGAAAAGAACCCATGATTCTCGTGCATTTGGATGAGCAATCCATGAGGATTTATAACTTCATAATGATCTCAAATTATTCGCGCATGTGTGAACATCAATCCCACCAATTTGGTTGGATTTCATTACCATTAGACTAGGATTCAAGTTAGTCAAAGTTGCTTGGAGGTCATGTTTGACCTCAATGGCAGCAGAGGCTTTTGTGTGGTGATGACAAAGCTGGGGGCCTTTATGAAGTATTTTGAAAGATAACGGCATAAATGAGAGGGAAAGAGTCAGACCGGACCAAAATGCAAACTAGGTCAAGATAATTTCTGATTGGGCCTAAATTTTGTTATAAACCTAATTTGGTCCCAAGGAATCTGATGGTGAAGTCATATTTTGGTTTTAACCAAGATTGATTAGGTAATTTGCATAGAAACCTAAATTAAGGCAACTATTTATTTAAGACTCTATTTTAGGTTGAAACGGGTTCTAGTGGTCAAATCAAAGATACAAAACCATAAAGAATATTTTTCTATAATTTTTAGAAGGTCTATGAGAATTTTATCCTGAACATAACCTCAGTTAGTTAAGTAGGTCTGCTTTTAGGTTTTCAGATGACCATTAATTCTCAAAATGCATGAAAACCTATTTTTGTCTACATGAATTCACTTATTAGACATTTATGACCATTTGAGCCTCAATTAACCCTTGTGAAACCCCGTGATTGTTTTTCATTTATGATATTCTATTAAAAATGTAGTTTTACCCCTTCTTTCATGCTTATCTCTCAGAATGGATTTATAGTGAATTACGACTCTTTGGCAATTATGTAGGAGCTTTTAGCTGTGGATTCTGACTAAATAAAGCTAAATGTGGCTGATGACGACGTTATCATCAATGTCTCATTATTGTCTTGTGTATGGAAAAGCATGACACCTTCCCATTGAAATATAACACGAAGCTTATTGGCCTACTAAAAATGTTAACCTAAATCTTGACAAAATGGAAAAGGCATGCATGATAGAGTTAAGTGAGCTGGAGGAGCTTCGCAATGAAGCATACAAAACCTCCCAAGCTTAGAAGCTGCATACAAAGGTCTTCCAAGATAAACACATCATTATAAAGACCTTTGAGCCTAATCAGTGGGTCTGGCTTTTCAATTCCACACATAAATTATTTGCTGGAAAGCTCAAGTCTCGCTGGGATGGGCCGTATGTTGTTATCAATGCCTTCCCTCATGGAGGAGTTCAAGTTCAGAACCCTACTTCTGGTGCGAGCTTTAAGGTAAATGGTAAACGACTTAAAAAGTATGTTACTCTTTCAGATGTCAAGGTTTTGGATGCACTCTGGCTTAAGGAGCATTAGCTCCTCCCACTCTCCTCTTTAGATGATATTCTTCTATGTCTTTATTTTTCCAATGAGGACATTGTAAATCTGAAGCATGGAGGGGTATAACCTGAGGTTGTTTATATTATTTATAAATATTTACATGCATTTAGGATAGATGCACTAGTCAAAAAGAAAAAAAAATCTCTTTTATTTTGTTGAGTTGATTTGGTTAGTCCCTAACAAACCATCTTTATCAAGGTGTCATTGAAAATTTTCTTTTTAAATTGTTTCTTAAGTTTTGAGTCTAGTACATTTACTTCACTTGCACGTAGACTAGGTATTAGAAATTTTAAGAAAACCAATAAACATTATTAGTTTTTTGAACCCTTGGACAGTTAGTAAGGAGTCAGGAAAACTATCTTCTATTAGATCCACCTAATATTAGTGAGGAGAAAGTAGAGAGATTACTGGTGCACTAATTCAAGTGCTGGAACTCTTGAGTTCTGGAAAATTAGATGATGATACTCCAGACTTAGCCATAGTTTTCGTTCTCTGTTTTTAGGTGCGAACATTGTGTGTGAATTCCTGAGAGTCACCAAATAAGGCAGATACACAAAGATTAAGTTCTAATAAAACCATGATTACGGTGGATGGTTACAACCGTCCTTCATAGAGTCCTCGGCTGAAGGAGAGTAGTAGTGTCAAAGGTCATAAATATGCTTGCCCTATCCATTCCTTCCTGGTGCCGAGAGTAGGTACTTCCACCAAATAAGCCACACAATATCCTCTTGAACATCATCATCCCCAATAATGCCTCATGAATAAAACTTTGCATCATGTTGTATTGGTAGTTAGAAAAAAAAAGAAACAAAAAGAAAAAAAAAGAAAAACATATATATATACATATAGAAATATATATATATATAAATAGAAGAAAAAAAGAAAAAGAAAGAAAAAAAATGTTCAAGTTCATAGCTTTGTCTTTATGTCATTTTTCATTGTATGTTGATGTCTTTGAGGCAACAAAAACACCCATTGCGATCCACCAAATATGACCCATACCTACTTTTTAGTATATCTAATCGCCCAAATATGGCCTGAGGAATTCTAACTTAGTTGTAGGATTATTAGGACTCTAATTGAAATGTAAATGCCATGTGAGGCCACCAAACATTGAGTACATTTACAGAATTTGGTGAGATGTGTGATCTCAAAAAGGAAAGGAAAAAACGGAAGAAAAAAAGAAGAGTGAGCACAAAGGAATGCAAGGAGAGCACAGTTTTTAGCCTCTCTCTGGGTTGACTCATTAGATAGTCTAAGAGACTTAGAGTCTGCAGTACTAGACTACGTGTAGCACCAGTTGAGCATGAGCTACCAAATATGAATCCATTTGACTTAGTATCTTCTGCCTAATCAAAAAAGTTGGGGTCAAATTATAGATTATTTTATCCCCGAGTGAAGAAGTTGCCTATCCTGATAGAATTTTATCAAAGGTAGAGCAGAAACTTTAATTGTAAGTTGGCTTTTCACTTGGAGCTGTTACTTAAGCTACTATCACTTCATTTTCACATTTGTCTAGATTTCTAAATGTTTGGAATAAGAAAAGCGAAAATCCTTGGCCACTTCCATCATTTTTGACTTTTGCTCGGGAATGGCAAAAATTAGGCATGGGGGCATTTGATGAGACAACATTTGCGGGCTAATTGAATACATAAATGTCTAGATATTAGAGTGATGTCAACATGTACATAGAATACCTAGATTTATAAATATATTAGTTTATGAAAATGCTTGCATGCATATTTCATACATTACATTTACATGTAATAGAAGATCATATGCATTATTGTGACATGCATGCATTACATTCATTATTTTGGATTATTTCTGTAAATAACCCAATTTCTTTTTTTCTGCATCTTTTCTTTCCTGCAGAGTGCACGGCTTCATTGCACCACACCCTCGCTGTTCCTTCTCCAACCCAAGGTAGCTAGGCTTCTCACAATAGCACCATCTTTAATGCAACACCTCCCCAACAGTTTGGATTTGCTTGTCGAGTTGTTGGTAAAGATTTTTGGTGGGAGAAACAAATGGGAGTGGCATTTAAAATAAGTGGTGTAGCGACCATTGGTGAAGGTAGGCGCGATCGTTTTCTTCCTTACACCTTCACCGTGGACTCGGGCGCACTCTGTGAGAACTCGCGTACATTGTTAACCTCAAGCGCACACGGTGGTTGCCTCTCCTCCGCTGGCCTTGGCGTGGGGGTGCTCATTGATAGAGCACCACCATTACCCCTCACCGCCGTTACTCACACCCACATCACCACCACAGCAACCCCATTACCATCACCAACATCCTCTCCTTCATCATTTCCTAGAGCCGCACTATTCATTGTCTTCCTCCCAAATAAAAACCCAACACCGCAACACCACTCCCATAGTCTCCACCTCTCGATAGCCCTCACCCAACCCACAACCTTTCCCCCTCACCGCGGACGACCAACCAAACCCACAACCCACTCCCTCATCTCCACTTCTCCTTCATTCTCCTTCACCCATCATCCTCTATCCACACCAACAAAAGAACCCAACAGCAACCCCTAGTACGCCACTCCATATCAACACCTCCGGCCCTCGCTCTCATCGTAGATAGCACCAGAGCTTCCATGGCATGCTCGCCGTCTAGGCTATCACCTCCACGTGAACCTCCAGCCATTCACACGAGCCACGGTAACCCATGGTCATCTGCTTGCCGCCAGCCTCTCCAACTCCAATCGGCCACCGATGACCATTCTGATCAATGCTGAGGGCACCAACGTGAAGCCCATGATCTGAAGAGCCTCCACCTCGAACCTTGAACCTGATCGCAGCTCCTCCTTGCACGAGCAAAGAGAGCAAATGCTCTGGCTTGAGGTGAATTAGAATTTACATCCTATGCCATTGCGAACTCTTATTTTTCCATTTAATATTTATTTATTACATTAATTGTAGTTGAAACCCTTTAGTTCTTGTTAATTCTTTTTGACCATCTAATTGCATATCTATTTCCCCCAACGTATTAGGCACATGATACTATAATTAGGGACAAATATTTGACCACCATGTTTTAGCAAATTTTTGAATAAATTTGTCTTGTCCTCCCCGAGGAAATGACGTAATCTTTGTGCTTAGATTTAATGAATTTTTGATACAAGATTTCCAGCACATAAAATACAACAATGACACATTTTTATTATCATCTTCTTAAGCGAAAATCTAATTGTCAAGAGCCTAAATGGATCAAAATTTTGCCTAGTTATTGTTGATGACTTCGCAAGGATCACTTGGGTCATCTTCTTGAAACATACGGTTGACTCATTTGACTCCTTCCTAAGTCTTGCTCGAAGACTACAAAAGGAAAAATCATCTTCAATTCCTAGACTTAGGACTGATCATGGTGGTGAATTTGAAAATGAAAAGCTTTCATGTTTTTGTGTCAATTCTGGCATATCCCATGAATTTTTATTTCCTCAGGCACCATCTCAAAATGGTGTTGTAGAGCGCAGGAATCACACTCTACAAGAATGCACCCAAACTTTGCTCTTGGAGTGTAGGCTTGAAAAATATGTCTTGGCTGAGGCCACTAATATAGCATGTTATTTTAATAGAACTCTTTTAAGGTCTATTATTGAGAAAACTACATATGAGCTATATTATGAGAAGTCTCCTAGGATTTTATATTTTAGGGTCTTTGGAAGTCGATGTTAGTTATTAAACATCGGAGATCAACTTGATAAGTTTGACATTAAAGGTAACGAAGGCATCCTTATTGGCTATTCAACAGGAAGCAAAGCTTATTGAGTCTTTAACAGAAGGACTTTTGTTGTAAAGGAATCCCTGTATGTTTCATTTGATGAAACAACTTTTGGAGAACTAGAACTAAACCAACTAGAGTCTGATGATGAGGATACCCCCTTCATCGATGCATCAAAAATGGAAGACACACGAAATGTTCATGATCTTCCAAAAGAATTGGTACAACACAATAATCACCCACAAGATCAAATTATAAGTGATATTGAATAACGTGTAAAAACCCGATCTCTTTTTAGGGTTGATTTTGTCCTTAGTGCCTTTGTTTCTCAACTTGAACCCAAGAATGTTGATGAGGCATTAAACGATGAGTCTTGGGTTGTAGTTATGCAGGAGAAGCTACTTCAATTTAGAAGGAACAATGTATGGGACTTGGTACCCGCTCCTGAGGGTAATTCCATTATTGGAACCAAGTGGGTGTTCCGAAATAAATTGGATGAATTTGGTACAGTAATCAGGAATAAGGCCAAACTTGTAGCTCAAGGCTATAACCAGCAGGAGGGAATTGACTTTGATGAGACATTTGCTCCTATTGCTGACTTGGAATCCATTCAGATGGTACTTGCCTTTGCAAGTGCAGAGGTCATCAAGTTATTTCAAATGGATGTCAAGAGTGCTTTTCTTAATGGCTATATTGAGGAAGAGGTTTATGTTCATCAGCATTTAGGGTTCAAGGACCCAGCACACCCAGAGCATGTATTGAAGCTCAATAAAGTGTTATATGGACTTAAAGAAGGTCCTAGGGCCTAGTATGATAGACTTAGGTCCTTTTCCAGCATGGATATAGAATTAGAGTTGTTGGTTCAACTCTTTTTGTAAAGTAAGAAGGAAAAGACATCCTCTTGGTTCAAATATACGTCGACAATATTATATTTGGATTAACCAAGGAATAGCCATGTCATCCTTTTTGTGAGACTATGAAGAATGAGTTTGAAACGAGTATGATGGGTGAACTTAGATTCTTTTTAGGCCTCCAAATCCAATAATTAGACACAAGGAACTACATTTGTGAAACAAAATATGTTCTTGAAATTTTCAAGAAGTTTGACTTTGAAAATGTAAATGGAAATGAGACTTCATTTGCTTCATCTACTTCTCTTAGTGAAGATTTATCCAGCAAGAAGGTAGATGAAAAGAAATACTGGGGTATGGTAGGTTCACTACTATACCTTACAGACTCTTGACTTGATATTCTTTTTCCTACACGTTTATGTGCGAGATTCCAATCCGAACCCAAGGAATCTCATTTAAATGCAGTAAAAAGTACATTTAGATATCTAAATAACACAAGAGATCTTGGTCACTTTTATCTTAAAGCACATACCTTAGATTTATTTTCCTATAGTGATGCAGATTACATAGGGAGTCAGATAGACTGAAAGAGAACTAGCAGCACTTGCCATTTCATTGGAGAATCTCTTGTTTCATGGTTCTCTAAAAAATAGACATGTGTTTCACTTTCTATGGATGAAGTAGAATATATTGCTAGTTCACTTACTTGCTCTAAGGTCATTTGGAAGAGACAGACTTTGTCTGATTTTTGATTAATTTTTATGCAATCCAAAATTTATTGTGATACAATAAGCGTAATTAATTTATTTAAAAATCCGGTACATCATTCATGTACCAAACATATAGATGTTTGACACCATTTTATTAGAGATAATGTGCTTCAAGGTGCCATTCAGTTAGAATTTATAGATACACAAAACCAATTGGTAGACACTTTTACAAAACCTCTTGCAGAAGAGAGATTCTACTTTATAAGAAGAAATATGGGGCTTTGTACAAATAAACAAATTCAAAATTAAAAGATTGATTGCTTTATAACTTGTTTGTAATTACAAAAATCCTTGAGAGCATAACCTCAATTTACCAACTTTTGCTGAAAAAGGGGATAGTGTAATATTTCCATATTTTTGGAAATGTCAGGGTGTTGTTTGCAATATTGTTGCTTAACTTAGGATATTGATTACATTATTTCTCAATACCTAAGTTGTTCGTTAACATCCTCTCAACCACTTAAGGGGTCATGTGGCTTGCACATGACCCATCCCATATAAAAGAGGGCAAGTGCAAACACTTGCCTCATTTTTGCACTCTCCAACCCTAGTTCCCATTCTCTTGAGGAACTCCAAACCCTAGCCAAAAAGAAGTAGGATCTCCTTCAAGTCTCTACTCAAGGATTCAAGGTATTCTCTTCTTCTTTTAGTTGATCTTGCTCATTCTATCCCTTGTTTTCTTATTCCAACAATTACTCTTGCTGCTGCATAAGAAGGTTCGTCAGGTACCAAATGGTACTGGTACCCATCATTAGTATCGATACTTGTTGGGTGCTGCAGAGCCTGCTTTCGACAGCAGGTATCAGTACTAATGATCCGTACCGATACTCGCTTGACTTTCTGGTTAGAATTTGAACCATCTAGTACCAATACTCACTACTGGTACCGGTACACACAGGCTTATGTGTGAGTTTGTAAGCACGCATAAAGGGAAATATTCAGGCTTTCTCATTATTTTTTCTACTATATTTGTTGTATGTTTACAGATGGCACCTAAGTATAAATGTAAGGGAAAGGCACCTTAAGATGCATTTCACAAATTTTGCATCAATGAGGATGCCAAGTCCAAGTTTGATTGGTATAAGGGCCTTAAGCTTCATCATTGCAAGCTTGTTGAATGGAATGGACTTTTCATTACATCTTTTTAAATTCACTACTCGTCTATCTGAATAACAACTCTTGCATTTCTTTGATGAGTCATTTTTTGTTGATGTTCTTGGAGTTTATCCTAACATTAATTGTCTATTTTTTGTATATCTTCAAGAACAAGACAATAGAGGTCATCCTATCTTAACGTTGAATATTTTTGGTCAAAAAGTAACAACTACACCAAAATTCCTATCTACCATAACCCAATGTCTGAATGAAGGTCATGCTTTCAATACTCTTAAGGAAAACTTCACTTCACAAATTCATGAAACACTTTCGCTCCCTAACTGTCAAGGAAAAGCCTTGGTTGCCCATAACATTGCCTTATTTGGTAGAGTTCTATTCAGAATTTTAGCATGGAATTTAAGGGTCAAATGCTCGAGATTCCAAAAAATTCCTGTAGATATTTTACCCTTAGTCTATGCTATTATCACAAGTTTTCCTGTTAATTGGAACACGGTATTCATCCAATTCCTAAGACCTCATTACTATGCTTCAGCTCTACCTTTTGATATTCTTGTATCTCATATAGTTATCAAGAGTAGAATTGATCTCTCTAACTTTATTCTACTTAGAAAAGTGGTCTACTTCAAGTGTTCCACACTCTGGAAAATGGGAGTAAAGCCTGCTAGAGAGGACTCATCAAGTGATGATAAAGAAGAAGATCAAGTTGATCCAAATGCTCAATCTTCTTCTCATCAAGTTCCCAACTCATCCTCAGCATTTGTTCCCATAACCTATCCATATCCCGAAGTTGAAATGCCTTTGGTAATTTTTCTCATGTGTCAGGAACCGATCCTAATATGATTAACACCTTCTATTATATTGGTCAAAATCTTTCAAATCTCAATTTTGCTTTTCGTCACATGGAACACAAGTTCCCTGATCTTTCACTTTCTACTGAGTCCTCTCATTTTGCTTCTTCCACTCAACATCCTAAGCAACAGAAGTATACTCGACCAAAAGTGCCCAAAGAATATAGTGAGAGACGGCAAAAGGATTTTCAAGACCCATCTTATGTTTCCTCCCTAATGGTGGAAGAAGAACCTATCCTTCATAATGATGAAGAGGAAGAAGAAAATCAAGATGATAAAGAAATCTCTTATGCCGAAACTGAAGATGACAATGAAGAACTTGAAAATGAGGAAGATGATGAAGATGAACAAGAAGATGATGATGATGATTGAAGTAGACACATCTATTTTGGTTAAAATGGCTATTCAAGCATGTTCCTAGGCTTAGATTTGCATTTCATATTATAAATACTACATAACATTCATCATTACGCATCTGGAGTAGTTGTGTATATTTTAGGTTAATTACATCCGTTTTATGGTTAGGAGCGAAGGAGATTTATTTTAAGGCCTCAGATGGACCATCTGACTGTACGGAGCTGATCAGGATGATGATCGGACTCTAATGCCACCAAAATCATCTAGATCAGAATCCCATAGCATCATATGGAGTTTGAGGAAGACCATTGGCCAGGGGGCAATGCAACATCCATACGGGCCTTGAAGGAAAAATTCGACTGTTTGGATGGATCCGAAGAGACGATTGCAGTCCGAGAACATGGAAATCAAATTGATCCGAGCACCGTGGCACCCTTTGCAGCAGAAAGAAGATGAATAGCCCAGATGGCGCCACGTGGTGCCATCTAGGCCACCCAAGATCGGCCAGCAGCAACTGGAAGATGCCTCCTCATCACCTTCACCTCCATTCCCAGCAGTTGGATCGAGATCCAACGGCTAAGAAGATCTCTCCACCACATGCTCACACGACATCTTGGTTCACAAGAGTTGGCTTGCCGCGTTGGTTGAAGCACTGACCACCATGAAAGGGGCATGGGTTCGAGACCCGCGGACCCCCGAAATTAGCAATTGGAGGCACTGGTTGCACGCATAAGCATGCACAACCACCTGCACCGCAGTAAGCATGTACGTGCATAGGCACATGCACAGCCACCCACACCACAGCACCATCACGTGAGCGCACGCATGCGCGACAAGGGGCGCATGATGTGGGAACCAGTAGGGGCAAGGGTTGGTGCGGATCTTTAGCAACAGCTTGGGCGGACCTTTAGTAATGCTTACAACTGTCACTAATTGCCTATAGCGGCGAGGATAGCTGTGGGCATGAGTGGTGGGGGAATAATCTTCAGCGACAGCTGCAAGGGTCTTTAGTGATGCTTGCAGCTATCACTATAGCCCTTTACATGAATTTCTTCCTCTTTGCTCCACTACAAAAGGACCCCTACACCTTGATTCCTCACCATCTCTACCTACTCTACTCCCACCTACTCCTAAGCTCTAGTAGCCTACCAAAGCTCCATTATAGCTTACTCTCAAGCTCCAAAGGCTTTCTATTAGTGTAATATTCCTATTTCCCACCAAATATTCATCCTTCATCCCACCACCATCATAGGTTGCCTTGGAGCCATCCTCCCATCTCCATTCCGATAGAAGATCACCTCCGTTCCTCACCTTCATTCTAGAGCCTCGATGATGCATTCCTCCACCCGGCATCCTCCTAAATCTCTTGTCCATCATCCTGCATCTCACCTCCTTCATCCAAGCTCCCGCCAGGTGCCATTGCCTCGCCGGACAGCTAATTTTGGAGATTTCCTCTCACCCCTATCTATTTTATGCTTTCGTAGATTATTGTAATAAGCATTCGAGTGATATATCATATTTATTCCATCCCATTTTGTGAACTTATCTTGCTTGTCTTTTTATTTCAAAAACACAAAAAATAACCAAACCTAAAAATACCAGAAAGAAACAAAAATGAAGTGTGATTTCCAAGCAAAGTGAACATCACCTCCCTGTGTTCGACCCAGGACTATCTTGGAGTTTTGGTTATAAATTGTATTTGATAGATGCATTTTGCAAGTTATGACGATGGGTTCTCCAAACCCCAATTTTAATTAGTGAAACACGACTCATCACTTTGGCATTATTTGTCTAGAGCCTAGCTCACAAAAATGCACAATAATTCCCAATACACTTAGGTAAGAATTAGGGTAGTAGAATAAACTGGAGAGATATACGTTGGGTTCACCCTTGTGTTGACCCCATAAAAAATAAAGTAGGAGAAAGCTACCATTCAAAAAGGTAAACCTTTAGGCAGAAACTCTTAAGGTCACCTGGGGTTGTAGAAACCTGAAGTTCATTTTAAAGGCTACTTGGTAGGTCGGGTAGTCATAAAAAGTTATCCCGAAACTCCCAAAGTCCAAAAAATTAGAAAAGAAGAAAAAAAAAAAAAATGTATCTACCCTTTTCAAATATGGCGAGGACTTGGACGGTCTGCATTCTGGCAAACACCCAGGTACTATTGAGTTCTCGTAGTTTAGGACCTTAGTTGAAATTTTCTATTGTTAATAAACGACTTAGGCCTAAGTGAGCTAATCCTAATTATATTTTTATACATAGCATGTTGTTTAATTTTGCTAGGGACTAGCAAAAGATAGGGATGGGAGTATGATGTAAACACATTTATTAAGGTCAAAATGCCAATTCATGCATGTTCCTAGACTTAGATTTGCATTTCTTATTATATATATTGCATAGCATGCATCTTGTGTATATTTTACGTTAATCACGCCCTTTTATTGCCCGGAGGGAAGGAGATTTATTTCAAGGCCTTGGATGGACGTTTTGACCGTACGAAGCTGACCAGGACGATGATCGGAGTCTAGCACCTCCAAAATCATCCTGATTGGAATCTCATAGCAGCATATGGAGTCCGAGGGAGATCAATAGCCAGGGGGCAATGCGACATCCATACGAGCTTCAGATGAAAAATCTGATCGTGCGTATGGATCCAAAGCGACAATTATAGTCCGACAGAGTGAAAATCATACCGATCCGAGCACCGTGGCACCCTCTGCAATAGAAAGAAGATGAATGGCCTAGATGGTGCCACGTGGTGCCATCCAGGCTACCCAACACCAACTGCCAACAAGTGCAAGGTGCCCCCTCATCACCTTCACCTCCATTCCTAGCCATTGGATCTACCGCATGCTTATAAGACATCTTGGTGTCAAAAGAGCCAGCTTGTCACGTTGGTTGAAGCACTGATCGCCAAGAGAGGGGTGTAGGTTCGAGACCCGCGGACCCCCTAAATCAGCAATTGTAGTTACTGGCTGTGCGTACAGCCGCTCGCACCGCAACACACACACATGCGCATAGGCACATGCACAGCCACTTGCACCACAGCGCCAGTGCGCGAGCGCTCATGCGACAAGGGGCGCCTAATGTGCGCACCAGCAGAGGCGAGGGTTGGCACGAATCTTTAGCGACAGCCTGGGTGGACCTTTTGTGGTGCTTACATACATCACTAATTTCCTGTAGGCACAAGGACAGCTGCAGGTGTGTGCGATGGGGGCACGTTATTCAGCAACAGCTGTAGGGTTCTTTAGTGATGCTTGCAGCTATTAGTACAACCCTCTACATGAATTTCTTCCCCTTCCCTCCACTGTAAAAGGACCTCTACACCTTCATTCTTCACCATCTGTACCTACTCTACTCCCACCTACTCCTAAGCTCTAGTAGCCTACCAAAGCTCCATTGGAGCTTACTCTCAAGCTCCAAAGGCCTCCTATTAGTGTAATATTCCAATTTCCCACCAAATATTCATCCTTCATCCCTCATCCTTCATAGGTTGCCTTGGAGTCGTCCTCCCACATAATTTCCGATAGAGGATTGCCTCCATCGCCTCACCTCCATTCTAGAGCCTCAGTGAAGCATTCCTCTAAGCGGCGTCCTGCTGCATCTCATTTCCATCGTCCTACATCTCACCTCCTTCATCCAAGCTTCTGCTAGGTGCTGTCATCTAGCCGACCAACTGATTTGAGAGATTTCCTCTCACCCCTATCTCTTTTACGCTTTCGTAGATTATTGTAATAAACATTGGAGTGATATATCATATTTGTTCCATCTCAATTTGTGAACTTATCGTGCTTGTCTTTTAATTCAAAAACATAAAAATAATAAAAACCATAAAATGCCAAAAGGAAACAAAAATGAGGAGCAATTTTCGAACAAAGTAAATGTCACCTCCCCGTGTTCGACTTAAGACTCCCTTGGAGTTTCAGATATAAATTGTATTTGATAGACTCATTTTGTGAGCTACAATGTCAGGTTCACCAAACCCCAATTTTAATTTACGAATCACGACACATCATTTTTGCGCAATTTGTCCAAAGCCCAACTCACAAAAATTCACAATAATTCCCAAAACACTTAAGGGAGAGGTAGGGAAGTAGAATAAATCAGGAGATATACATCGGGCTTGCCCTTGTGTTGACCCCATAAAAAATAAGGTACGGAGAAAGCTACCATTCGAAAATACTAACATTTAGGGAGAAACTCTTAAGGTCACCTAGGGTCGTAGAAACCCGAAGTCCATTTTAATGACCGCTTACTGAGTTTATCACCCTTTCACAGGATGCTTAGCACTTAGAGTCCTTTTCAAGTCTTTGGTGGGTTAGGTAGGCGTAGAAAGGTATCCAGAAACTCTCAAACTCCGAAAGTCAAAAATATTAGAAAAGAAGAAAAAGAAAATGTATCTTCCCTTTTCAAATAAGGTGATGACTTGGGCGGTCTGCATTCTAGTAGACACCTGGGTACTGTTGAGTTCTCATAGTTTAGGACCTTAGTTGAAATTTTCTATTGTTAATAAATGACTTAGGCCTAAGAGATCTAATCATATTTCTATTTTTATACCTAGCATGTATTTTAATTTTCTAAGGTCTAGTAAAAGATAGGCGTTGGGGTATGATGTAGACACATCTATTTAGGTTAAAATGCCTGTTTGTGAATGTTCCTCAGCATAGATTTGCATTTCATATTATAAATATTACGAGCATGCATCATTCGGCATTTAGAGTAGTGATAAACGCACATGACTTCATGATAAAATGTTTATTTATGATACTACCGAGGCTTAGCATTGCATATCATGTCATAAATATTGCATAACATCCATTACATGTCATTTAGGATAGTTGTGTATTATGTATATTAATTCTTCCATTCTACATGGCCAAGAGGCAGTGCAACATCTTTACCGGCTTCAAACGAAGAATCCAATCATACGGATGAATCTGGAGCATTGATCGCAGTCCATCAACACGAAAATCACCTTGATCAGAAATCCATAGCACCCTTTACAAGAAGATGAAGACGGGCGGCCCATATGGCGCCACGTGGTGCCATCCAAGCTGCCCCCACCTATTCCATTATGCCCGGCATCAAGCAAGGATTCACCTCGACCATTGGATCTCCATCCAATGGTGAAGGCGCACGTGATTGCATTGCCCTCCACTTAACAAAGTACCACTTTGGCGCAATGGTGAAGACGAGCACTCTCAAGAAGCGAGCGCGAGCTTGAGCCGCATTTCGCCAGGCCTGCTATAGTGCCGGCTGAAATAGGGTCGCTCGATCTCGATCTAGTGGTCGAGATTCTCCATGCTTGATCTAACGCCGCCCACAGGCACGAGGGTGCACGCCAGATTGCATGTGCGCCATCTGGGGTGTGCATTTAAGATGATCAGGAGTGGCGCCGGCTGTCCGATCCTCGCAATCGTGCAAGGCGCGGGATTCAAATCAAAGAGCGCACGATCTGCAGTTGAGCCTCGGCCATGCGATGCCTCATCCGACGGCTACGAACACATGTGCTTGCGATGCGGATTTCAATTGCGGGGGAGCACGTGTTCTCCTCTAGTGGTGACAGTCGTCCATGCCTGATCCAAGTGCTGACGATTGCTAGGCCCTACAACAGCTGTGGGCAAGCTTCCAAGTGCTAGCCAAGGCATGTGAATGCTTTAGTGACATCTCTGGCGGGTGTTTAGCGACGTCTTAATTGTCATTAAAGGCCCGCGCATGCAAACCACCTCCATTCCACCACTATATAAACACCCCTACACCTCCCATTCCAAACCATCTCTATCTTTTCTAGTTCCACCTACTATGGAGCTCTAGAAGCCCATCAAAGCTCCCAGGAGCTCATTCCCAAGCCTCAAAGGTCCCCTATTAGTGTAACGATCCCTTATATCACCAAATATTCATCCCACATCCCATCACCTTCATAGGTTACCTTGGAGCCGTCCTCCCACCTCCATTCCGGTAGCAGATCACCTTAGCCTCCTCACCACCATTCTAGAGCCTTGGTGAAGCATTCCTCTACCTGGCATCCTGCATCTAACCTCCTTCGTCCTGCATCTCTACTCCTTCATCCAAGCTTCCGCCAGGTGCCATCGTCTAGCCGAGCAGCCGATTCGGGAGATTTCCACTCACCCCTATCTCTTTTATGCTTTCATAGATCATTGTAATTGACATTGGAGTGATATATATCATATTTGTTCCATCTCTCTTGTGAATTTATTCTACTTGTTTTTTTATTTCAATAACACAAAAAAAATAACAAAACCTCAAATTGCCAAAAAGAAACAAAACGAAGAATGGCTATCAAGCAAAGTAAATGTCGCCTCCCTATCTTCGACCCGGGACTCCCTTGGAGTTTCAGTAAAATTGTATTTGATAACGAGTTTTGCGACTATGACAACGGGTTCCTCCAAACCCTGATTTCCACCATGTGAAACACAGCTAATCAAGTAGTTGTGTATAGTTTAGGTTAATTACATCCTTCTTTTGGCCAGGAGAGGAGATTTATTTCAGGGCCTCTGATGGATCATTTGACCAAATGAAGCTGAGCAGGAGAATGATCGGAGTCTAACACCTCCAAAATCATCTAGATAGGAATCTTGTAGCATCATATGGAGTTCGAGGAAGATCAGTGGCCAAGGGGGAAATGTAACATCCATACGGGCTTTGGATAAAAATTTTATCGTACGGATGGATCCAGAGCGACGATTGTAGTCTAACAGCATGGAAATCAAATCGATCCGAGCACTATGGCATCCTCTACAGCAAGAAGAAGATGTGCAGCCTAGATGGTGCCACATGGCACCATCCAAGCCGCCCAACACCAGCTAGCAACAATTGGAAGGTGGCCCCTCATCACCTTCACCTACATTCCCAGTCGTTGGATTAATATCCAACGGCTGAGAAGATTTCTTCACCGCATGCCGATAAGACATCTTGGCGTCACAAGAGCTGGGTTGCCACGTTGGTTGAAGCATTGACCACCAAGTGAGTGGCACGAGTTCTAAACCCATGGACCCCCCAAATCAGCAATTGGAGGCACCGGCTACGTGCACAGCCACCTGCACCGCAGTTAGCACTCTTGCGTTCAAGCACTACACTCCAAAATGATGAGTCATCTTTCGCGAATTAAAATCGAAGTTTGGAGAACCCATCATCGTAGCTCGCAAAACACATCTATCAAATACTATTTATAATCGAAACTTGAAGGGAGTCCCGGGTCAAACACAAGGACGCGACATACACTTTGTTTGAAAATCACACCTCATTTCTGTTTCTTTTTGGTATTTTTGTGTTTTTGAAATACAAAGACAAGCACGATAAGTTCACAAAATGAGATGGAGCAAATATGATATATCACTCCAATGTTTAATACATAATCTACGAAAGCATAAAAGAGATAAGGGTAAGAGGAAATCTCCCGAATCGGCTATTCGGTGAGACGATGGCACCTGGTGGAAGCTTGGATGAATGAGGTGAGATGCAAGACAATGGAGATGAGATGTAAGAGGATGCTGGGTAGAGCAATGCTTCATTGAGGCTTTGGAATGGAGGTGGGAGGACGGCTCCAAGGCAACCTATGAAGGGGTGGGATGAAGGATGAATATTTGGTGGGAAATAGGAATATGACACTAATAGGAGGCCTTTGGAGCTTGAGAGTAAGCACTAATGGAGCTTTGGCAGGTTACTAGAGCTTAGGAGTAGGTAGGAGTATAGTAGGTAAAGATGGTGAAGAATGGTGGTGTAGGGGTCCATATATAGCGGAGGGAAGAAGAAGAAATTCGTGTAGAGGGCTGTAGTGATAGTTGCATGCATTACTAAAGACCCCTGCAGCTGTCACTAAAGATCACGCCCCCACCTCTCACACCCGCAGCTATCCTCGTGCCTACATGCAATTAGTGACGGCTGCAAGTGCCACAAAATGTCCTCCCAGGCTGTTGCTGAAGATCCACGCTAGCCCTCACCACTACTTGTCTGTGCATCACGTGCCCCTCGTCGCGTGTGCGTGCTCGCACACTGGCGCTGCAATGCATGTCGCTATGCGTGCTCCTAAGCGCATGCGTGCTTGCTATGGTGCGGGCAGCTGTACGTGCGGCTGGTAACTCCAATTGTGGATTTGGGGGGTCCGCGGGTCTTGAACCCACACCCCTCTCTTGGCAGTCAGCACCTCAACCAATGCGGTATGCCAGCTCTTGTGATGCCAAGATGTCTTATGGGCATGCGGTGGAGAGATCTTCTAAGCTATTGGTTCTTGATCCAATGGCTGGGAATGGAGGTGAAGGTGATGAGGGGGTGCCTTCCAGTTGCTACTAGTCGGTGTTGGGTGGCCTGGGTGGTGCCACATGGTGCCATCTGGCCTTTCCATCTTCTTTCTATTGTAGAGGGTGCCATGGTGCTCAGATTGATTTGATTTTTGCGTTATCAGATGGTAATCATCCCTTCGGATCCATCCGAACGGTCGAATTTTTCATCTGTAGCCCATGTGGATGTCGGATTGCCCTACTGGCCGTTGATCTTCCTCGAACTCCATATGATGCTATGGGATTCCGATCTAGGCGATTTTGGAGGTGTTAGACTAAAATCATCGTCCTGATCAACTCATTACGGTTAGATCATCCATCCAAGGCCCTGAAATAAATCTCCTTCCCTCCTGGCTATAAAAAGGACGTAATTAGCCTAAAATATACACAACTACTCTAAATGCAGAATGATGCATACTATGCAATATTTATAATATGAAATGCAAATCTAAGCCTAGGAACATGCATGACTAGGCTTCTTAACGTTAATAGATGTGTCTACATCATACTCCCATGCCTATCTTTTGCTAGTCCCTACCAAAATTAAACTACATGCTATGTATAAAAACAGAACTAGGATTAGATTGCTTAGGCCTAAGTCATTTATTAATAATAGAAAATTTTAACTAAGATCCTAAACTACCAGAACTCAACAATACCCAATTGTCTGCCAGAATGCTGACAACCTAAGTCCTCTCCTTATTTGAAAAGGGAAGATACATTTTTTTTATTTTTGTTCCTTTCTAATTTTTTGGACTTTTGCAGTTTAAGAGTGCAGGATAACTTTTTACCACTATCTAACCTACCCAAGACTCGAAAAGGACTCTAAATGCTAAGCATCTTGTGAAAGGGTGATAGACTCATTATGTGGCCATTAAAATGGACTTTGGGTTTCTACAACCCCAGGTGACCTTAAGAGTTTCTGCCTGAAGGCTTATCTTCTCGAATGATAGCTTTCTCCCTACTTTATT
The DNA here is from genome assembly GCA_037157565.1 of Thalassia testudinum. NCBI lineage: Eukaryota > Viridiplantae > Streptophyta > Magnoliopsida > Alismatales > Hydrocharitaceae > Thalassia > Thalassia testudinum. The sequence goes on from JAZHRO010000063.1 coordinate 21,582,024, forward strand.
TTTTATGGGTCCAATGAAAAGGCAAACCTAGTATATATCTCCCCAGTTTATTCTACTTCCCTACTTCTTCCCTAAGTTTTATGGGAATTATTATGCATTTTTGTGAGCTGGGCTTTGGAAAATCAACCAATGGGCTATTACCCACGGCAACTTACTAGCCATACTCGTGCGAAGAAGTGTGGTTTTTTTTTATTTTCACCTTTTTTTATTTTTCTCTCTTTTTGTACTTTTTTTTCTTTCTTTTTCCTAAGTAGGTGTCTTCCCTGATCTAAGATTTACCTAAAGGTAGTATGAAGGGAATGGTTGTGCGGTTGGGCTCTGGACAATAGGCCGATTAGCTATTACCACCGACAACTTGCCAGCCATACCACCCTAGACAGTTCATTAGCTACCCAATTTCCATAAAAATCACCGAAAAGTGAGTTACTGCAAATAGTGTGTAGATGCTTAGACTTAAAATCCTCTCAAATCAGAGGGTAGGCTGATAAGTCGTGTACTTATCATCCTAATTTATTCACCAAATTAAAGTAAAATTACTTGGAAAGGTCTCGAGACTAAGTCCACATTCGAGTGGACACCCGAGCTTGTTAAGCCCGAAGACCTGAAGAGTCTAAGGGCTTAGGTCCTATCATATTATTTCTTAAAGTTAATAACTTCCAAAAGCCTAAGTTCTTTTCTCCTAATTCTATTTTTTTTGTCCTTTTAAATTTTCAATTATTTTTTAAAGAAAATAAAAGAAATTATACAAAGCTAACGAAATAATTTCAGGATTTAGTATCGACCCCCCCATGCCTAAATGATGCATGCAATGTCCACATTGTAGAAATATAAAAGGGTGGAGTAAACTGAATATCACCTGAATTTCATGACAATCTAGTTAGCTCTACAGAGAGAAGAGAGTATACACATGCTATGTTTTAATGCCTTCAGCTAGGCATAATATACATATAAACAAGAATTTGAGAATTCACAAGTGCGGGTTAGAGTCGAAATAAAAATATTGATCCTCAAACCCGCTAATAGAAGATGTCCACAGAAGTGGACCAAGTTGTGGTACAGACCTATGCCCCAGGGTCGAGTGGTTCTAAGGTTTTGGATGAAAATCATCCAGAACCAAAGATTATTGTGCTTACAAGGCCGGGCCTGCGATTTGGTTGTGTGCCACTGATGACTAAAGTATCAGACAAAAGGTAGATTTGGTTCACTAGGTTCAGATGTCCACTTAACGTTTAGCTCAGAAAAATAATCAGTAATTCCAAGCTTCGGTCGTACATCAAAGGTATCATAAGGGTTCTGGTAAAAAGTAGGTGGTTTTATGTCAACAGGAACCCTTAGATCTAAAATCGTACTTCCCTCAGAAGTAGCTATCCAGACTTTTATTTCCAACTTCCTATCCTCTAAAATCAATGTTTTCGGGACCTCTAGATCGTTGTACACTCCATCTAAAATACCCAATTCAAACAATTGTGGCCAAATCAGGATTGACTTTGGTCTGGTGATCTAGAAAATATCATAATTCAGCTCTTCAGGGTGTGGTTGAGCAATGGGACTACTGATTGAATCATCAGGATTTGAATCGTCCAAGTTAGCCCTAACATGATCATAATCTTCAATAATCAGGTTATCAAATGGTTCATCTTACTCCTCGAGCCCATTAGACTCACTAAAATCATTCTCCTTAATCTCCAGCGAGACTCCACTAAGAGATTACTGATGGGAGCATGTTTCGCAAATTAAAATTAGGTTAGGAGTAACCCGTCATCGTAGTCGCAAAATACATCTATCAAATAAAATTTTTTACCAAAACTCCAAAGTGAGTCCCAGGTCGAACATGGGGAGGCGAACGTTTGGTTTTATAAAAATCTGCACTTCTCTTTTCTTTATTTTGGTCATTTTTATCTTTTCTAATTTTTTGGGTATTTTTAGCAAGCAGGAGATTAGGTCGATGAATCCTAGCTAATCTACTTACAAACATATAAGAGTGAGAGGGAGAGAGGAAGAGAGAGAAACAATCATCTATTCATGAGCAAGTGTTGTTACAACTACGAAAGCAGGAAATCTACACTACGAAAGCGTAAAAGGATAGAATGTGGTGAGACAAATCCCCCTTGACAGTTGCTTAGAGGACAACTCGCTCTGACGTCACCTAAAGGAAGGTGGTGAGGAGCGAGATCAATAGGGACAGAGCTGAAAGATGGAGAGTGGGGCTGAACAACATCGCAGTGAGGATCTTCTTCTCGAAGGGCAGTGAGAGGACGACCATAGGATTCTCCATGAATGGGGATGAGGGGAGGGAAAACTATTTGGCTTTCAACACCAGAGGTGCACCCCTAGCTTGGGACAAGCTCTCTCTCGAGCCTTGGAGGTGGTGAGAGGATGAAAGCAAGAGATAAAGAAAATGGGAGGGGTAGGGGTCCTTTTACAATGGATGAAAGAATGAAATTAGTATACAGGACATTTAGTGATGGTCATAAACATCGCTGAAGATCCACTGCAAACATCCATGAAGATCTCGCTCATGCAACCCTACTAACGCACCGCTGGCGGACACTGTATGCGCCCTTGTCGTGCGCATAAGCATGATACACGTTGCTGCTGCCGCTGCCTCCATGGGAGCACTACGCCATCGCACGCACCGCTGCGCTTGCATGTGCGTGCCTCCATGCACGCGCATGTGCTCGTGCTGTTGTGCCCGTGTGGTGGCACGTGCATGCACATGGATGGCCTGGATTGCGTCACGTGGCGCAATCTGGGCCGTCCGTTTTCTTTCCTTTGTAGGGGATGCTACAGAGGTCTGATTGAGTCGATTTTCACCCCGTTGGGCTGCGATCGTCGACCTGAATCCATCCGTGTGGTCAAATTTTTCGTTTGATGTTGTAGATTGCATGACTTAGTGTTGAACGATGATGGACTATGCAATCGGAGTTGGTTTTGAAAACCTGTCATTGTAGTTTGAATAACGAAGAACTTGGGTTCAACAAACAAAATTTATACTGGAAAAGAAATCCCAGGAAGAACTCAGGGAGGCTACGTTGATCAAAATTCATAATTATATTTTTTTGTGCTTTTGTTTAAAGAGTGGAATAATCATAATGAAATGAAATAAATATGGAAAACAAGAGAGAGAGAGGGAGAAAACATTCACTTGATTTTGTAAAATGTTTGTACAACTAAGAAATAGAGAAAAGATTACACTAGAAAGCGAGAAATTATTACACTAGAAAGCAGGATAATTCTACTCTAGAAAGTTGGAAAAAGGAATGGGAGAGAGAAGTTATCCTCCTTAATGATCACTTGGAGGACGAGCCGGATGAGACAATGCTTGGAGGATGAGCTGGATGAGTCAACGCCTGGAATGGGAATGAGGAACGGAGCGGGAAGAAGGAGGTGAAAGCAGAAGGAATGGGGATGAGGCAGCATGTCATCGTCGTCGTGGGATCCGCTTCCTAAATGGGGGTGAAAAATTGATTTTAACTCTTGAGGAGCATCCCAGGTGTGGGACAAGCTTCTCTTGAGCTTTGGAGAGGGAGAGAAGAGAAGGAAGGTATGAGAAATTCATATAAAGGGGGTCTCCTCTCATTGTTGCAAGGAGTTGGGGCATTTTGGACATTTTAATTTGAAAAACATTAACATAGGACCTTCAGTGACAGACTTAAATGCCACTAAAGGTCCATTGTGGGGAACATGTGCACATGCTGTGCGTGCCCACTCCTCTTCTCCGCCCAAAACGTATATGCATGTACGTGCAATATCAGCCATTCGATCAAGAGATTGGACGGCTTAAACATTCCTCACTCGCACTGCACGCCCGCATGCGACATGCATCAGCGCTGCACGTCTGATCGTGTGTGGGCACTATCGCTTGCTCAACGTAGCCCGATCTTCATCGCATGGCTACGCTCGCTCGGCCCCTCCATGCGTGCTGTTCAATTTGAGGCGTAGCGCAGCTCGAACTCGCAACCTTTGTCTCGCCCACAGCAGCACGACCGCTACATTGCAACTGTTGCTTTGTTGCAAAGAGGATTTTAGCACGTGGATTCGTGGCCATTAGATAGAGATCCAACAATCCTGATCCACTATGCTCTATCACTTGATGAAGATGAAGCGGCCGATCAGGTTCATTCCTGGCCATTGGATCAAGATCCAACAGCTAGGATCGTGCGATGAAAATCACTTGGAGATGCAGTAGTGGTTCCTCGTGGCGGATTGGGCATTTGGGATGGTGCCACATGGCACCATCTTAGCCGTCCATCTTCTGAGTGATGTAGATGGTGCCACAGGTATCAGATTTGATCGATTTTCGTGCCGTTAGGCTACGATTGTCAATTCGAATCCATCCGTGCTGTTGGATTTGTCATCTGATGTGCGGATTAACACCATCTTGCCCCATGATCTTTAAGGTTCCTCAGTGTCTATCTGGTGCTACGGATGCCTGATTATGGCAATCATGGAGTTGTTGAACTCCAATCGTCGCCCTGATCAGATCCATACGGTTGGATCTTCGATCTGAGGCCCCGATAAAAAGTCGCCCTGTCCCTAACCATGAAAAGGTGACAATTACTGTACAATTTGTACAACTTGATCTAAATTCATGATTATCCATGTTATGCACTATTTACAATGTATGATGCGAATGTGACACTAAGAACTTGCATTAATAGATATTTTAGGTTAATCAGATGTATGCACATCATACTCCCATACCTATCTTTTGCTAGTCCCTAGCAAAAACTACATGCTATTTGCAAAAGAATTTGGTTGGATTACTTGGGGATAAGTTATTTTCATCATAAGAAACTTTTTACTCAGGATCTGAACTTTCAAAGACACAACAGTGCCCGGGTATTTGCTAAAATGTAGACTACCTCAAGCACTCATCTTATTCAAAGAAAATTTTCTTTTTCTCTTTTTCTTCTTTTCTAATTTTTTTGGATTTTTTGAGTTTAGGGTTAAAAAGTGGTTTTCTACGGCAACTCAACCCACCCAAGATTTGATGAGAACCCTAAGTTCTAAGCATCTTACTGTGAATGTGATAGACTCATTGATCGTCAAATAGAATGGACTTCGCGTTTCTACGCCTCTAGATGACCTTAAAAAGAGAGTTCTACCTAAAGGTGTATCTTTATGATCGGTAGCTTTCTCCCTACTTTTATTTTTATGGGGTCAACACAAGGGTGAATCAAGTGTATATCTCCCCAGCTTATTCTACTTCTCTGCTTCTTCCTAAGTGTTTTGGGAATTTTTAGTGCATTTCTTGAGTTGGGTTCTGGGCAACCGGTCGATGAGCTGTTACCACAGACAACTTGCCAGCCATACTCATGCTGTGAAGTGTGGCTTATTTCTTTTATTTTCTTTTTTTCTTTCTTTTCTCCTTTTCTTTTTCGTTTTCTTTTCTTTTTGACCTTTTTTTCCATTTAAGTAGGTAGCTTCCCTGGTCTAAGATTTACCTAAAGGTAGCAAGAAGAGAATGGTCCAGAGATTGGGCTTTGGACAACCTACCTATGGGCTGTTACCAACGATAACTTGCCAGCTATATCACCCTAGATGGTTCATTAGCTACCCAATTTCCGTTAAAACCACCGAATGAGTCAGTGACAAGATAGTGTGTCAATGCTTAAACTTAAAGTTCCCTCAAATCAGAGGGCGGGTTGATAAGTCATGTACTTATCACCTAAACTTATTTAATCAAATTAAAATATAATTTATGATGGTGTGGACTCGAAAAATAAATCCACATTTTAGTAGATACCTGAGCTGATTAAGCCTAAAGATCGAAGGGTCTTAGTGTTCAAATCCTTTTTTAATATTTCCTAATATTGAAAGGTCCTAATGTCCAAGTATTCCTTCCTAATTTGAATTTTTTATATAAATAAAAGAAAATAAAATGACTCTACAGAGCTAACGAAGTAATTCAGAGATGAATATCTACCCCCTATGCCTATCTAATGCAATGTCCTCATTGTATTAAAAAGACATGAAATAGAGTGGAGTAGAGTAGAAAGCACCTGAATTGCATAAATAATAGGTCTGCTTTGAGATAAACAAAAACTGTATAAGTGCTAAATTTAGTGCCCTCAGCTAGGTACACTATACAAAGAAGAGAAATTAAGAATTCACAAGTGCAGGTCAGAATCAGAATACAAAGATGCAACCTAAGACCTGCCAGCAGATGTCCACAGATGTAGACCAGATTGTAATGCAGACCCATACCCCATGGTCGAGAGTATCTAAGGTTCTGGATAAAAATTACCCAAAACCTAAAATTAGTATACAAGCGAGGTCGGGCCTACGATTTATGAGATGCAACCCATGACCAAAAAGTCAGGCTACAAAGAAATCAAGCTCAAAAGGATAATCAATGAATGTGTGCTTTGGTTGGTCACCCTCAGAACAAATGTCGTAAGGGTCCTAGTTTGATGGTTTCAACTTAATTAGAACCCTTACACTCAGTCTTCTACTTGCTCCGGAGTTTGCTTCCAAAATCAAAATTTCCCAGCTTCTATCCTCCTCATTCATGATGTCAAATTCTAGACCTCTTGCATATTAATCATCCCATCTAAAATTTCCAAGTCTAAAAAATGTGGCTGAATCAAAATTGGCTCGGGTTTAATTATCTCAAAAATAGAATCGTCAGTAAGCTCAATGGGGTATAACTGACAATCGAGGCATTGGATTGAATCCTTCAGAAAATGCGATTCTGGACCCGTCATGTGACCCGATCAGTTTCCTTAGTTATTGGGCTATCAAATGATTTAACTGATTCCGCAGGCCCAATCGTGTCACATAAATCATGTGAGACTTCGCAAATTGAATCTTCACCCACAAAATCAAAGAAATCAAAATACATATTAATATACGTCCCAAAATTATCCATCACTTTCTAATCCATGGAGACATACATTTCCTTGTACCCCGGCTAAGGGATCTTAGGTGAAGAAATCGGATCATCCTTAATTAGTTCCTCTAATTCAATCTGGTTAGCCTTATAACATGTGTCCCAAAAATAGGTGCCTAAGCAGGTTTTGACATTGGCTCTCCTGAAGGAGGTTCATCCTAGGAATCATCTCATGATTGAACTAAAGCAATCGCAAATCTCATTCTCAATTTTGCTAACTTCGCAAGTAAAAACTCAACCAGGTTTTTATCCTTAACATATTGGAGCCAATCTAACAAATACTTGTTCAGATCATCAATCATTTCAATCAGGGGCTCCAATTCTTCATTGCAAGGTATTGGCTGAGCTTCTAAAGATTGTATAGTATTCCTCAAGTTAGTCAAAACCTTATCTTGAACCTTGTTAACCTAAACCAAATGTCTTGGTTCAGGGTTGGGTAGGTTTGGGATCAATGTAGAGGATTTAACAAATTGAGATTTGAGATACCCTTCCAGATATTAGGTCATTTCAGATTGTTCAAAAGATGGTGATGATCTAAAGGCAGTGTATTTAGAGGATGGGTAAGGATCAGTGTATCCTTCTTGATTGTAGATTGTATTAAGTTGTTCATTAAAGGGTGGTGATCTAAAATCGATATTGCTCAAAGAAGGATAGAAACCACAATTATGGTCTTCAAGGTTTGACCCCGAACATGGAGGTTTGAAACTATATCCCCAATTTGAATTATCCCAACTAAGAGATGGTTGATTACAGTACAAGTCAGGAAAATCAGCATGTTGAGGATAAGTCATAACAGGAGGGAAAGAGTGGGAATGCAAATGAAATGTGGAAGGATTCATGATAGACGAGAGGAAGAAAGGAGCCTTGCAATACAAATAATCAAACTTGTCCTTAAGTGGGCTAGCCTAAAGACCTACAGACTCCCAGATCCCATCTTGAGATAAATAAATGATTTGATCTACTTCTATCAACTCAATCTAACAAATTAGAGGGAGGGACTGGGGAGAAGGTTCTTCCTTCGGCTTGTGCCTCCGGTTCCTAGTGTACCCCCCAACCGTGATCATTTGATTCTACTCCCTTAGCTAGACATCAGATTGTCTAGTAGAATTAGACTAATAAAAAATAATCTTATTCCGGGCTCCGAAGAGCGAGTCGAATCCTTAAGGTCAACGTCTACTCTATTTTATTCAGGGTTAGGTTTAAATGTGCTTTGGAATGTGATGGGCCCTTTATCTAGGTTGTGCCCCTAATGATTGATTGATGTGTGTGTGCATGCACAACATGTGGTTTTCAAGCAAGATTATTTTTTATGCGTAGATTTTAATGTTCAAATCTTGCTTAAGTAGCTTTTAGGGTTTAAAATTAGGTTGATTTCAATCAAGTTTGAGGCAAATCAGGTTTTCAAGCATGGGAAAAGATCACTTTCCTTTAAAAATCAGAAATAAAGTAGAGTGCCTGGTATGAACCTAGATCGAAAATCCTAAGAGGAAGCTACTTGGTGAGTTGATTTTAGGTTGAGTGGTGCAGCCCAAACAACTCAAACAATTATCTACAATTGCACTGGTAGGTTAGGCACATAGAAATGATTAACCTAGAATGATTCCTACCCTTTTATGTGTTTATTTGTGCGTACGGGTTCCACAGATCAGAATTTGGTTAAGTAGAAGAAAATCAATTAGGCTAAGTGCATAGAATGTCGGTGTATGTTGTGTTTATGTTGAATTACCCCACAAAATTATCTTTTTGTTATTTTTTTTAAATTTCCAAGGGTGAAATGTGTGTGAGTGGAAATCCAAACAACCAAACTAATCTTAGAATTTATGTAAACACCTAGGTTAATTGGAATTTGAATTTAATGTGATGAAATGATATGGAGCGGGAAGAAAGGGGAGCACTTATAGTTGTCTTCAACTGCACTTTACTCCAATCTACCACTTGACGATTCCTTTATAGAGGTATCTGCAAAACATTAGATACAAGAGAAAGCAAGTTAGAAGACAGTAAAGTGCGTGAAATGTGAAAAGAAGATCCGAAAATCTTTGCCTCTTCGGCAACAGTGCCAAAATGTTGAACGACGGAGGACTACGCTATTAGAGTTAGTTTTGATAACCTGTCATTGCAGTTTGAATAGCGAACAACTTTGGTTCAACAAATAAAATTTGTACAGGAAAAGAAATCCTGGGTCGAACTCAGCGAGGCTACGTCGATCAAAATTCGTAATTATATTTTTTTGTGTTTTTGTTTAAAGAGTAGAATAATCATAATGAAATGAAATAAATATAGATAATAAGAGAGAGAGAAAACATTCACTTGATGTTGCAAAATATTTGTACAACTATGAAATCGAGAAAAGATTACATTAGAAGGCAAGAAATTATTACACTAGAAAGTAGGAAAATTCTACTCTAGAAAGCAAGGAAAAGGAATGGGAGAGAGAAGTTATCCTCAACGATCACTTGAAGGATGAGCCAGATGAGACAATGCCTGGAAGACGAGGAATGGAGTGGGAAGGAGGTTAAAGTAGGAGGAACAGGAATGAGGTAGCATGTCATCGTCATCACAGGATCTACTTCCAGAATGGGGGCGAAAAATTGATTTTAGCTCTTGAGGAGCATCTCGGGTGTGGGACAAGCTTCTCTTGAGCTTTGGAGAGGGAGAGAAGAGGAGGAAGGGATGAGAAATTCATATGGAGGGGGTCCACTTCTATAGTTGCAAGGAGTTGGTGCATTTTCGACATTTTAATTTGAAAAACATTAATATGGGACCTTTAGTGACTAACTTAAACGTCACTAAAATTCCATTGTGGGTGATGTGTGCACGCACCGCACGCGCCTACTCCTCTTCTCCACCAAAATGTATATGCACATACGTGTAATATCAGCCATTCGATCAAGAGATCGGATGGCTAAAACCATCCTCAATCATGCCGCATTTTCGTGTGCAATCATGCTTCAGCGCCGCACGTCTGATCGCACGTGGGCACTATCGCTCGCTCAGCACCACCTGATCTTCATCGCACGGCTCTGCTCGCTCGCTCGCTCCACGCGCTCTTCAATTTGAGTAGTGGCGTAGCTCGAAGGCACGACCTTCATCTAACCCATAGCTGCACGACCCCTACATTGCAGCTGTTGCTTTGTCACAAAGAGGATTTTAGGGCATGAATTCGTGGCCGTTGGATCGAGATCCAACATTCCAAATCCGCTGCAATCTTTCATTTGAGAAGATGAAGAGGCCTATCAGATTCAATCCTAGTCGTTGGATCAAGATCCAACGACTAGGATTATGCGATGGAAATCCCTTGGAGATGTAGCAACAGTTCCTCGGGGCCGATTGGGTGACTAGGATGGTGCCACATGGTGACATCCTGGCTGTCCACCTTCTGAGTGATGTAGATGGTGGCACGGGTATCGGATTGGATCGATTTTTGTGCTGTTAGGCTACGATTGTTGATTCAATTCCATCCATGCGGTCGGATTTGTCGTCTGAGGTACGGATTAACACCATCTTGGCCAATGATCTTTGGGGTTCCTCGGTCTCTATATGGTGCTATGGATGTCCGATTAAGGCGATCCTGTAGTCGTTGAACTCCAGTCATAGTCTTGATAAGATCCGTACGGATCTTCGATCTGAGGCCCCAGTAAAAAGTCACCCTGTCCCTAAGCATAAAAAGGAGACAATTACTGTGCAATTTATACAACTCGATCTAAATGCATGATTATGCATGTTATGCACTATTTATAATGTATGATGCAAATGTGACACTAAGAACATGCATTAATAGACATTTTAGGTTAATCAGATGTATGCACATCACTTAGTCCCATGACCATTGAACTTCCTTGGATTGCATATGGTGGTATGGAACTCTAATTGTGGCGATTTCGGAGGTGTTGGACTCTGTACATCATCTTGATCAGATCCATATGGTCGGATCATCAATTTGAGGCTCCAAAATAAATATCCTTCTCTCCTAGCTACAGAAAGGATGCAATTAACCTAAATTATATACAACTACTCTAAATGCGAAATGATGCATGCTATGCAATATTTATAACATGAAATACAAATCTAAGCCTAGGAACATGCATGAATAGGCATTTTACACTCATTAATTGTGTCTAGATCATACCCCGATGCCTATCTTTTGCTAGTCCCTAGCAAAATTAAACTACATGCTATGTATAAAAACAAAATTAGGATTCGATCACTTAGGCCTAAGTCATTTATTAACAATAGAAAATTTCAACTAAGGTTATAAACTACAAAATCTCATTAGTACCCGGGTGTCTACCAGAATGCAGATCGCCCAAGTCCTTGCCTTATTTGAAAAGGGAAGATACATTTTTCTTATTTTTCTTCTTTTCTAAACTTTTTGGACTTTTGGAGTTTGAGAGTTTCGGGATAACTTTTTACAGCTACCCAACCTACCCAAGACTTGAAAATGACTCTACATGTGAAGCATCTAGTGAAAAGAGTGAAAGACTCACTAGGCGGTCGTTAAAACGTACTTCAGGTTTCTACGACCCTAAGTGACCTTGCCTAGAGGTTTTCTATTCGAACGGTAGCTTTCTCCCTACTTCTTTAATTCAAGGGGTCAACACAAGGGCAAACTCAATGTATATCTGCCCAGTTTATTCTACTTCCCCACTTCTTCCCTATTTGTTTTGCGAATTATTGTGTAATTTTGTGAGCTAGGCTCTGGACAACCGGCCAATGGGCTATTACCCATGGTAACTTGTCAGCCATACTCGTGTGGTGAAGTGTGGTTTTTTTTTTCCTTTTCTCCTTTTTCTATTTTTTTTTCTTTAAGTAGGTCTCTTCCCTGATATAAGATTTACCTTAAGGCAATACAAAGAAAATGATCTTGTGGCTATGCTCTGGACAACTGGCCGATGAGTTGTTACCACCGACAACTTACCGACCATACCACCCTAGACGGTACATTAGCTAGCAATTTCTAAAGAAACCACTGAAAGGTGAGCTAGTGCAAAAGGCGTGTAGATGCTTAGGCTTAAAGTCCACTCAAATCAGAGGGTGGGTTGATAAGTCATGTACTTATCACCCAAATTTATTGACCAATTTAAAATGGAATTACTTGGTTAGGACTCGAGACTAAGTCCACATTCGAGTGGACACCCCGGCTAATTAAGCCTGAAGACCTAAAGGGTCTAAGTGTTTAGGTCCTCTCGTATCATTTCCTAAAGTTAAGCCTAAGTTCTCTTCTCCTAATTCTACTTTCTTCTTTTTTACCTTTTTGAATTTTCTTTCTTTTTTTAAAAGAAACTAGAAAAAATTCTATAGAGTTAACAAAATGATTTCAGGAATTAATTATCCACCCCCCACACATAAATGATGTAATGTCCTCATTGCAAAAATAAAGACATGAAAAGGTAGAGTAAACAAAATATCAATTGAATAACATGAAAATCTGGTCAGCTCTGTAGAGAGCGTGGAATATAAACACATGCTAAATTTAATGCCTTCAGCTTGGCATAACAAATATACGAAGAAGAAATTAGGAATTCACAAGCGCAGGTCAGAATCAAAATAAAAATATTGATCATAGAACATACCAGTACATGTCCACAAATGTGGACCAGATTATGGTGCAGACCCATGACCCAAGGTCGAGTGGTTCTACGATTCTGGATGAAAATCACCCAGAACTGAAGGTTGTTAAGCTTGCAGGGTCGAGCCTGTGGTTTTGTGGTGTGCAATCCAAGACCATAGTGTCGGATAATGGGTAAAGATGGTTCAATAGGTTCGAATGTCCTCTTAAAGTTCAGTTCAGAAAAATAATCAGTTATTTCGAGCTTGGGTTGCACGTGAAAGATATCATAAGGGTCCTGGTAGAAGGTAGGTGGTTTCAAGTCAATAGGCACCCTTAGATCCAAAATCATAGTTCCCTCAGAATTAGCTTCCCAGATTTTGATTTTCACATTTCTATCCTCCAACATCAAGTGCTCAAGCTTCGAAACCTCTAGCATACCGTTCACCCCATAAGATTTACCCAAGTCTAGAAATCATGGTTGACTCAGAATTGACTTGGGTACAATGATTTCCAAATCAAAATCAATCCCTTTGGGGTGTGGTTGAGAAATGTGGCTATTAATTGAATCTTCTAGTAAATGAGGATTTGAATCCTCCAAGTTAGCCCCAATCGAATCTAAATGTTCAATAATTAGGCTATCAAATGGTTCGTCAGATTCCTTAATTCCATTTGTCTCACTAAAATCATCTTCCTTACACTCAAGTGAGACTTCACTAAGAGATTCTTCACCCTCAGAGTCAAAGAATTCATTATCCTCAATTATATATGTCTCAAAATCGATTGTTATTTCCTTGCTCAAAGAGACATATTATTCATCATTCCCTGGCTCTAGGATCTCGAGTGAGAAACTCGATTCATCCTCAAAGGGTTGCTCTGGACCAACCTGGTCATCTCCAATCTTAGCATATGTATCCCCCCTGACAAGCACCCGAGTGGGTTCAGACATTGGCTCTCCTAAATGGGGTTCATCTTGAGAATCATCCCAAGATTTGACTAGGGCAACCACAAATTTCATCCTCAACCTTGATAATTTCCTAAGAAGAAACTCACCCAGGTCCCCATCCCTAACACTTTGGAACAAATCCAATAAAGAGCTATTCAGCTCATCAATCATTTTATCATAGGCTCCAATGCTTCAGTGCATGGTGTTGGTTGAGCTTCTAAAGATTGTATAGTGTTCGTCAAATTAGCCAACACCCTCTCTTGGATCTAGTTTACCTGAACTGACCAGTTCGGCACAAGTTTGGCTGGGTTCGGGTTAAATCTAGGGGAGTCAGGTTAACGAGGTTTTCGGGTCCTTCCTTGATAGTTGGTAGTTTCAGGTTGTTCAAAGAATGGTGATGACCTATTTTCAATGGAATATTGGGGAGGGTAGTAGGTGTTATAATCAACATATCCTTCCAGGTTGTAGATTGGGTTGGTTTTATCATCAAAGGATGGAGATACATAATCATTGTAATTTTGGGAAGGATAGAAATCATAGTCTTGTTGTCTAGGGTTAGGCCCTGGACACTGAGGTCTAGATTCGTATCCTCAACCAAAGTTATCCTGGCTAGTGGATGAGTAATTACAAGTCAAGTCAGGATAGTAATCATCTTGGGGATAAGTGGTGGTAGGAGGATAGGATTGGAAATGTGTGAAAGATGTGGAGTAGGAGGGAAAACAGAAGAGAGAAAGGTGCCCTGCAGTACAATCAACCAAACTTGTCCTTATGTGGGTAGCCTAAAGGCCTGCAGACTCCTAGGACCAATCTTGAGATTATAAACGATTTTGTCTACTTTTATCTGGTCAATCCAACTAGTTAGGAGGGACTGGAGAGAAGGTTCTTCCTTTGGTTTGTGCCTCCAGTTCCTAGTGTACCACGCAGCTATGGTCGTTTGACGCTACTTCCCTAGCTAGACATCAGATGGACGAGTAAAAGCAGATTAATCGAAAAAGATCTCAGTCTGAGCCCTGAAGAGCGAATCAATCCTTAAGGCCAATGTCTACTCAGTTTTAATTAGGCTTGGAATGATTATGATCTTGGAATGTGATGGGCCCTTTAGATGGGTGGTGCCCTTAATGATCAGTTAAAATGTGTGTGCGTGCACAACCAGGTTTTGCAAACAAGGTTATTTGATGATGTGCCTTCTAGGGTTTAACTTTGTTTAGTAGCTTTTATCTTAGGTATATTCAATCAAGTTTAGGAGAACACTCCTTGTTTTGAAAGCACTGGTGATGACACATTCCTTTAGAGATCGTAAGAAATGTGGAATGCCTTGTTTAGACTAAAAGTCAACCCTAAGAGGGAAGCTACAAGATGGATCAGTTTTAAATTTAGTGGTGCAGACCAAATAGCTCAATCAATAGGCCTGTTCCACCACTTAGTTAAGGCACACAAGAATGTTTAACCTATTGAAATTTCTACCAACTTATGTGTATTTAGTTGAAGTGTACTGGGTCCACAGGTAAGATCCTGGTTAAGCAGTAGAATGAAAGTGATTTGCGCCTTAGGATAAGTAGTTGTGGGTGTTAAGTGTGTAGCTTTCAGTTAAATCCCACAAGAGAAGAATATTTTTATTATTATTTTTTTATATATGCAGGTGGCGAGGTGAGTGGACTGACAATCAAACAACCAAAATCTACCCTAGGGTTTATGCAAGCACTTAAGTTGATTTGGGTTTGAGTTATTAGGTTATGGAATGAAAACTACGGTAGTGGTGGTGGGGATAAACTTGCAAAACCTTCACTCGTACTTTTCTCCAATCTAACCGCTCTAGCCCGCCTCGGATGAGTACCTGCAATCACAGTAAGATCAGAGAAAAAGTGAGAGAAAAGTTAAGTAAGGTGGGAAAACATGGAAAAAAACCAAAGAGCATTATCTCCCCGACAACGACACCAAATTGATGGGAGCACGTTTCACAAATTAAAATTAGGGTTAGAAGTAAACTGTCATCGCAGTCGCAAAATGCATTTATCAGATAAAATTTATAACTGAAACTCAAAAGTGAGTCCCGAGTCGAAGAGGAGGAGGCGAACATTTGGTTTTATAAAAATCCATGGTTCTCTTTTGTTTATTTTTGGTCGTTTTTATCATTTTTAATTTCTTTAGTATTTTTAGCAAGCAACAGATCAGGTCGATGATTTCTAGCTAATTTACTTGGAAAAATATAAGAGAGAGAGGGAGAGAGAGAGAGAAATAATCATCTATTCATAAGCAAGTGTTTGTTACAACTACAAAAGCGGGAAATCTACATTACGAAAGCGTGAAAAGATAGAATGAGGTGAGAGAAATCCCCCTCGATGGTTGCTCGGAAGATGACTCACTCTAACGTCACCTGGAGGAAGGTGGTGAGGAGCGGGACAAATGGGGACAGAGCCGAAAGATGGAGGGTGGGGTAGGATGGCGTCGCCGCGAGGATCTTCTTCTTGAAAGGTGATGAGAGGATGGCCACGGGATGCTCCACGAATGGGGATGAGGGGAGGGAAAGTTGTTTAGTTTTCTACTCTAGAGTAGCATCCGGGGCTTGGGACAAGCTCCCTCTAGAGCCTTGGAGGTGGTGAGAGGAAGAAAGGAATAGATGAAGAAAAATGGGAGGGGTACGGGTCCTTTTATAATGGAGGAAAGAATCAAATTCGTATATTGGACATTTAGTGACGATCATAAATGTCGCTAAAGATCTACCGCAAAAATCGCTGGAGATCCCGCCCACTCGCCCTTGCTGCTGCACCGCTAGCACGTATTGTACGTAGCCTTGTCACGCTATCACGTGTGATACGCGCCGCTGCTGCCGCGGCCTATGCATAAGCACTGCGTTATTGCGCACACCGCTACACTTGCGCGTGCATGCCTAAATGTGTGCACGCACACCTACCCTGCTGTGCACGTGCGGTGGTGCGTCGGTGCGCTTGGGCAGCCTGGGTTATGCCACATGGCACAATCTGGGCCGTCCATCTTCTTTCCCTTGTAGGGGATACTATAGAGGTCGGATTGAGTTGATTTTCACCCCATTGGGCTGCGATCGTAGACCCGAATCCATCCGAGTAGTTAGATTTTTCATTTCATTTTCCAGATTCTGTCGCCTAGTCCCACGGCTATTGATCTTTATTGGATTGCATATGGTGCTACGAGATTCCGATCGAGGCGATTTTGGAGGAATTGGACTCCGATCGTCGTATTGATCAGATCCGTATGGTTGGATTACAATCCGATGCTCAAAATAAATATCCTTCTCTCCTAACAATAAAAAGGATGCAATTAACCTAAATTATTTGCAACTACTGTAAATGCAAAATGATGCATGTTATGGAATATTTATAACATGAAATACAAATCTAAGCCTTGGAACATGCATGAATAGGCATTTTACCCTCAATAATTGTCTATTCATCAATTCCTCACACTCAGAATCAAGGAATTCGTGATCCTCATTTATATATGTCTCAAAATCATATGTCATTTCATAGTCCATGGAGACATTTTTCGTCATTCCCTAGCTCTAGGTTCTCAGGTGAGAAACTCAGTTCATCCTCAATGGGTTGCTCTAGCCCAACCTGGTCATCCCCGGCCTCAACATATGTATCCCCCCTGACAGGCACCTAAGTAGGGTCAAACACTAGCTCTCTTGAAGGGGGTTCATCTTGAGAATCATCCCAAGATTGGACTAGGGCAACCACAAATTTCATTCTCAACCTCAACAATTTCCCAAGTAGAAACTCACCCAAGCCCCTGTACCTAACATTTTGGAGAAAATCCAATAGAGATCTATTAATTTCATCAATCATTTTGATCATAGGCTCCAATGCTTCAAAGCATGGTGTTGGCTAAGCTTCTAAAGATTGGATGGTGTTCCTAATGTTAGTCAACACCTTGTCTTGGACCTAGTTCACCTGAACTGAATGGCTCGGTTCAGGTTTGGGTGGGTTTGGGTTAAATCTAGGGTAGTCAAGATATCGAGCTTCTTGGGTCCCTCCTTGACTACAGGTTGTTTCTGGTTGTTCAAAGAATGGGGGCGACCTATATTCAGTGGAATACTGGGGAGGGTAAGTGTTATAATCAACATATCTTTATTTATTGTAAATCGGGTTAGTTCGGTCATCAAAGGGTGGAGATCTATAATCATTATAGTTCTGGGAAGGATAGTATTCATAGTCTTGTTGTCCAAGGTTAGACCCTAGACACAGAGGTTCAGTATCGTATCCCTAATCAAAGTTATCCCAGCTAATGGATGGGTAATTATAGGTCTAGTCAGGAGAGTAATCATCTTGGGTATAAGTGGTGGTAGGAGGGTAGGATGGGAAATGAGTGTAGGATGTGGAAGGATACATGGTTGAATAGGAAGGGAAATCAGAAGAAAGAAAGGAGCCCTGCAATACAAGCAATCAACCCTGTCCTTAGGTGGGTTAGCTTAAAGGCCTACAGCCTCCCAGGACCTGTCTTGAGATTATAACTAATTTGGTCTACTTTTATCCAGTCAATTCAACCAATTAAAGGGAGAGGGTGGGAAGCGGGTTCTTCCTTTGGCTTGCGCCTCTAGTTCCTAGTGTACCTGCCAACCATGGTCCTTTGATGCTGCTCCCCTAGCTAGACATCAGATGGACCAGCAGAAGCAGATTAATTGAAAAAAATCAATCTGAGCCCTGAAGGGCAAATCAATCCTTAAGGCCAGCGTCTACTCAGTTTTAATTAGGCTTGGGATGATTGCACTCTTAGAATGTGATGGGCCCTTTAGATGGGTTGTGCCCTTAATGATCAATTAAAATGTGTGTGCATGCACAACCAGTGTTTGCAATCAATGTTATCTGATGATGTGTCTTTTAGTGTTTAACCTTGTTTAGTAGCTTTTAGGGTTTAATCCTTAGGTTGGTTCAATCGAGGATCAGTAGAACACTCCAGGTTTTACAAGCACTGATGAAGATGTATTCCTTTAGAAATCAGAAAAAGAATGTGGAGTGCCTGGTCATCCCTAAAAACCAACCCTAAGTGGCAAGCTACTAATGAATCACTTTTATCTTAAGTGTTGCGGCACAAATAGTTCAATCAATTGTCCTGCTGCACCACTTAGTTAAGGCACACAAAAATTGTTTGACCTGTTCAGATTTCTACTCACTTATTGGTGTGTTGACTTAGGGTGTACCGGATCGATAGGTCAGAATGTCGTTAAGTGGTAGAATTGATGTGAAGTGGTGTGCCTTGAGTGGAGAGTTGTGGGTGTTAATATGTGTCTCTTTCAGAAAATCCCATAGTAAGTATCTTTTTGTTTCTTTTTTTATATGTGAAGACGTGATGAGTGGAGGTGGCAAACAAGACAAGCAAATCTATCCTAGGGTTTATGCAAACACCTAAGTAGATTTGGTCTTGGTTATGAATGTGGCAAAATGAAACTACTGGTTGGAATGTGGGTGGCACTTACAAATTACTCTATCTACACTTTGCTCCAGTCTACTTCACTTGCATCTCCATCCTAGGGTACTTGTAAGACAGTAGTTCAGAGACAAGCGGGGTTAATAATACGTAGATGCAAAGAAGTGGAGAAAACAAGAAAGTAAATTCCGTTGCCTCCTTGGCAATGGCACCAAAATGATGAGTTGTGTTTTGTGAATTAAAATCAGAGTTTGGAGAACCCGTCATTGTAGCTTGCAAAATGCATCTATCAAATACAAATTATAACCGAAACTCCAAGGGAGTCCTAGGTCGAACATAGGGAGGCGATGTTTACTTTGTTTGAAAATCGCACTTCATTTTTGTTTCTTTTTTCTATTTTGAGGTTTTGTTATTTTTGTATTTTTGAAATAAAAAGTCAAACAGGATAAGTTCACAAAATGAGAAGGAACAAATATGACATATCACTCCAATGCTTATTACAATAATCTACAAAAGCGTAAAAGAGATAGGGGTGAGAGGAAATCTCTCGAATCGGCTATTCGACAGGATGACGGCACCTAGAGGAAGCTTGGATGAAGGAGGTGAGATGAAGAATGATAGAGATAAGATGCAGCAGGACATCGGGTAAAGGAATGCTTCACCATGGATCTGGAATGGAGGTGAGGAGACGAAGGTGATCTTCTACCGGAATGGAGGTAGGAGGACAGCTCTAAGGCAACCTGTGAAGGTGGTGGGATGAAGGATGAATATTTGGTGGGAAATAAGAATATTACACTAATAGGAGGCTCTTGGAGCTTGACAGTAAGCTCTAATGGAGCTTTGGTAGGCTACTAGAGCTTAGGAGTAGGTGGGCGTAGAGTAGATAGAGATGGTGAAAAATGGAGCTGTAGGGGTCTTTCTATAGTGGAGGGAAGAGGAAGAAATTCGTGTAAAGGGTTGTAGCTATAGTTGCATGTGTCACTAAAGACCCCTGCAGCTGTCGCTGAAGATTGTGCCCCCACCACCCACGCCCGCGGCTGTCCTCGCGCCTATAGGCAATTAGTGACGGTAGTAAGTCATTAAAGTTCCGCCTAGGCTGTCGCTGAAGATCTACGCGAACCCTCGCCCCTACTTGCTAGTGCATCACGTGCCCCTTGTCGTGCGTGCACATGCTCGGCCGTTGGAGCTGTGGTGTGGATGGCTGTGCACGTGCCTTTGCGGCTATGTGCTTGCTACTGTGCGGGTGGTTGTGTGCACAGTCGGTGCCTCCAATTGCTGATTTTGGGTGTTCGCGGGTCTCGAACCCACACCCCTCTCTTGCTGTGTCAACGCTTCAACCAACGTGGCAAGCTGGCTCTTGTGATACCAAGATATCTTACGGGCATGAGGTAGAGAGATCTTCTCAGCCATTAGGTCAAGATCCAGCATGGCTCCATCTCGACCATCCATCTTCTTTCTATTGCAGAGGATGCCAAGTGCTTAGATAGATTTGATTTCCATGCTGTCGGACTGCCCCCCTGGCCATCCATACGATCAAATTTTTCATTTGATGTCGGTATGAATGTCACACTGCTCGCCTGGCCATTGATCTTCCTCGGACTCCATATGATGCCACGAGATTCCGATCTACATGATTTTGGAGGTGTTAGACTCCGATCATCGTTTTGATATGCTCTGTACGGTCAGATCGTCCATCCGAGGCCCTAAAATAGATCTCCATCCCTCCTGGGTAGAAAATAGACGTAATTAACCTAAAATATACACAACTACTCTAAATGCAGAATGATGCTTGCTATGCAATATTTATAATATGACCATGCATGAATATCCATTTTAAACTAAATAGATGTGTCTACATCAATGATGGTGGTGGAAATAGCAGTGGACATGTTCAAAAGTATATTGGAAAATGACCTCGAAATTAGTTTAGTCTACATTTTGTTGTATGAGACAATTTCGATATGTTTCCTTAGTTGTTATGACTTTCAAGTATGTTGTTGTTTTAGTGCATGATCTTTATGAAGTATGACTTTTATGATATTGCTTGAAAGTTCTTTTTTTTTCTACGTACTTTTTCCATGCTTGGTCATTGCCTACCGCTATTGTTATATTTTTTTGTTTGATTGAAAAAATGAGGGAGAAATGGAAAATACATCATATTTGAAACACAGAAGCTTAGTTTGAGGGGCAGGTTTCACTCCTAGTGGAGTTTTTTGTATTCCTTCTCTTATGAGGTTTCTATCATTTTAAATATGGGTATTTCTTTTCTTTTCTCAACACCAAAAAGGGGGAGATTGTTGGAACCTAGTTCCACCTCTCTTATGTTTTGGTGTTAACAAAACTATTTTAAAAAGTAATGCGTTTATGAAGTATTATTTACATGAAATCATAGTGTTTAGAAAGTACGGATGTTAACAAGGAAGAACTGTGGATGGCATGAAGAATGAAGATTGATTTTATATGTTGTAATTAAGATTTTTGTATGTCTCCTAACAGGAAAAATTAATTTAGGAGTTAATAGAAATAGAGATAAGTAGTAATGTTCAAACAATCATTCAAAAAATTAAAATCATTTCTGACATATTAATCATATATTTGCATTCAAATAGCATTAAGATTGATTAATAAAATTTTATTCAAGGTAGTTGTTGTAAGTACCAGTACTATTTTCCAATACCGATACTTGCTAGGAAAAGGTTTGGGTCCTAGTCCCAAACTATGAACAATAAGTACCGGTACTAATCATGAGTACCGGTACCAGGTGCTCACAGTTTGTAGACATGGGTAGTGCCTAGACGTCACATGTACTAGTACTAATAACCAATACAGGTACATGTAGGTAACAGTTTTTAACTTGACTGCAATCTATGAGTCACAAGTATCGGTACTTATCATGAGTACCAATACCTGGTGACTTAGTTGGTACTCAACTATATGCACTGAGTATCAATACCTATGATGAGTAGTGGTACCCAGGCTTTGTTGAGCTGGCCATTGGTTTACTATGAGCAATCAGTATTGGTACCAACTAACCGTTGTGCCTAATCTAAATGGCTATTTAGCAATTAATCCTACCTCTAATCTTCCCATTTTGCCCCTGATGGCCAGTAATCGTAGAGGAAGGCTTTAGTGGCCTATATAAACACCTTTTGGCTGGCATTTGCACACAACACAAGTATAAAAATTCTCCTTGCTCAAATTTCTATATTTCTCAATTCTAGCTACAAGGGTTATTGGCTTGTTGCACTTTTTCTTCAAGAAGATTCTCACCTTGCAACAAGATTTTTTAGCGAATCTGTTCTTCCTCATAAATTCACTTTTTACACTTAAGTGTTTTTCGTTAGATTGATATATCAACTATCTATTAAGTAATTCTTGTTGGAGACTTAGGAACTTAATTGTAAACTAAATAGTTTCTTACTTACACCTGTAATTTTTTGTTTTTATCTGATCTTGTAATTAGGTTGAGGTAACCCATTAATTGCCTCAGTTTATAGTAAATTGATTCCCTTTGGGATGGGGGAATCAGGTTAAAAATCCTAAGTCAGGAGACTTAAGTACCGAAGTACCCAAGTGAGGGGAACCACTATATATTTGGTGTGCTTTTTTTGTGGTTTGCTTTATTTGCAATATTTTGTTTACGACACTATTCATCCTTCCTTCTAGTGTACTTGTGCCCTATAGATCCTACAAAAAATCTACAAGCACATAAAAGGAACTTGTGCCAAAGGCATATCGCCTTGACATGGAAGGGTAAGGTCTCTCACGCCTCACTCACATGCTCTTCACTCCTCGCTCACCCCCACACCCAATGAGACTGGACCCGATTAGCCCTATAGTCATTTACCCACCTAAACCTATGCTTAATTTTGAGAATGGGAAAAGAAGAGAAAATTTGAGGGTAGGGGCAGGTTTCACCTTGGTATGTGTGCCTATGTGCTAAACACTTAGCATCTTTGAGAGTCTTCTACTCTGTGCTTGGCACCTTTATGCCTGTTGTGGCTTGATACTTAAGTCATCTAGTCTCTGTGGCTGACGTCAGATTTAGTACTATGGAGTTATTTGATGCTGAATCTGACGTGGATATTTTCAGAACTGGTTGTAACCACTATTGAGATATTGATTGGTTGATTTCCTTGGGATATGTGCTTAATGTGGGGAATTAATTGGTGATCTAAATCACCATTTTTGTAGTCCATTATATTCTTTTTGTCCCTTTCTTTCCTGAGATACAATTTGAGTTGTTATTGAATATATTTTTTATTATTGATATTCATTACATTTTTTTATCTTTGTGCTTATTTTTTCTATATTGTGATTAGTGAGTAAAGTTTATATTTGCTTCCTTTGAAAGACCTCGGACTCAATTTCTTATTTTCAAGCACTTTACAAATTTAAATGTTGTAGAGATTTTCAATACATAGTTTAAACGATGATGTAATACATAGTTTAAATGATGACTCTAGCTCCAAACAATATTTTGGGGCTGTTGTTGGGGACTAATGTGCAATTGACCACCAATCTTATCTTTCTTGATCGAACTGATTTCTAACTTGCCCTATTTGTTTTGCTGTGTTTTTGCGATGTACATCATGAGAAGATCTTCCACGCAATCAACTACTCCAGGGGCAAGTAAAATCTCTCTTCTTCCCTAATCGTCTCCTAATCTTGGGAAAGAGAAAAAGGAAACAAGTTAGTCAGGATCTACTTGCCTTACTTTTATAGTAATGATCATTTAAAGGCAAAGTATTTCCTGATTTGCAAATTTGAAATCTGAATGAAGCTGAGATGATTTTGGTTAGAGATTCCCATCGTGATTTCCTATACCTATTAGGGATTTACGCTTAAATTCACTTCATCTTGGACTACTCACTTTCTTATTTGAGTTCGACGTGTTACATTAGGAATTAAAATTGGATTTCGAAATAGAGATAATTAGGGTTTCTAGATTAGGGTTTTGAAGTGTTAGTACACATTTGCCTGCATTAAAGGAAATTGATCTTCCCTTATTCGTGTACTACCCAAGCCTTCTTTGGAGCTGATCTATCCAAGTAAACCCTAAAATCAAGGCTGTAAATTCACTTGAACCATAAAATTTGGACATAACAACTTGAGAGTGAATTCAAGGTGATTTGGGTCTTGACCTAAATTTCATCTTCAACTTTACGGTTGGTCAGGTGAAGTTGGTTCACCCTGTGGATCAACCAACCTCCAAATTAGGTCACAAATTGAAATAATTGCTAATCAAGTGAAATTCAAGGCAGAAATAACGGCTAAATTTGGTAGACTTAAGGTCTCAAGTCATACAGTCCAGTCTATTTTGAGTTGTAGTGACAAGGAAGGTCAGGTGGGGGAAACCCCATAACCTGTGGGGACACTCTATCGTGTTTGGGTCATCGCGGGACTCTCCCGTCCTAAATGCCCAAGTAATTCTCGGGTGTGTGGAGTTTTGATTCAAAGGTATCATCCATCTTAAAATAGCCTTAGTCATCGAAAAATTTTTTGGGTGCCTTGATTGGGTCCACTTCACATCCAGTCCCTCTTCTATTCTATAGTGCAGATACATAGGAAAGGTCCTTAGGTTTGACCTAGTGGCCTCATTAGAATTGATCTTTTGGGGAATTCGGATATGATCTAATTAATTCAATCAAGATCGGACTTTGATTCTACATCCTGATCCACCACTTGATTTGTAAAAGCGACTTCACAACATGGGAAAGATTTTCAATAGACCTGAATCACATATGAGAATTAAAGAGCAAATGATTGAGGCTACCCTTAGACGTAGGGAAGAATTTTACAGGACCTCAGATCCACTTAGCAAACTTAAGGTTAATGTGTCAGAAACGACAAACCTCATTGTGAACTGTGCCCATCTAATGTTGACCCAAATGTTACATGGTTCAACCCTGGATGCTCTCCTATCAGAATACATTGAATTGGTGAAATTACATAGCAATGAGTGTCTACAGTGTTTATCAAATCTCCCACTTTGAGAAATACACCAAGATCTCTTTGAGAAACATGGAAATATGCTGAATATGTTGCTCAAAGCCATCAAACAAAAATATCCTGATTTCCACTCGGAACTTTGCCATGAATCTTGGAACAATTTTGAGGATCAATGTGATTTCCCAAAGCCCAGGTTCGAAAATAGAGGTTGTTGTGGACCCCCAACCTAAATGGAATCTAATTCAAACATTGTGCAGAATGACATATCTGATCTAAATGTGGGTTAGGTGGATCCAGTTGAAGGTGTTCCCAGTTATGAACTAGCCATAGAGATCCATGAACGTGGACCATCATGCTTTGATTTACCAATCATCTGTGATGAAATTGAGTCAGAACATCTCGAGGATGTAATTCCCGCACCTTATCCTACTAAGGTAATCCTCAAAAGTAATTCTATCATCCCAATAGAACTATGTCTAGATTCTAGTGATCCAATTCCCACAACTAACTTAGAATCTAGATCTGAACCTATTTAGGATGATGTGAGGCCTAATGTGATGAGAACTAGATTTTGGATTTGAATTTTGATTATGGGCCTACATTTGATGATTATTGATGACTCTACAAATAATGACAATAATTCCATCAATTACAGTCAATTTTGATGGTACATGTGCATTAATGTCTTATTATAGTGGGCTTGAGACCATTGCATGCATGTTGTGTTATTCCTGCATTAAGATTGCTTATAACTAATGTTTAACAACCATGTGCACAAGTGCGTCATGAAAGAGGCCATAGATGAGCAAACGAATAGTACGGATGGATCTGGACAGACGAACTGATTCCAACGGACTCAAAATCACCTCAATTCGACCTTGGTAGCTTCCATAGCAAACTCAAGAAGTGTTGGACATTGATTTCGTCATCAATGCCTCACGACGTGACATGTGGCAGCCACCTACGCTTTTCATCACGCACTGTTGTCCACCGTCCAATCTTCATCGGACGCACGGTAGCACTCCACATCGTGCCACGCCTGCCACCGTACGATCTCCATCCAACGCACACCACTGCTCAAGCGCCGCGTCATTGTTGAAACCATCCGTGAGGACAACACAATGGTTGGGTGAGGCGCTCGCACGTATACGGTGAGCATTCCAATCACACCCCACTCCCCACATCATGCCCAATTCAAATTGGGCCGTTCGATCAGATTTGGTAGTTCAGGAGCAGTTGCATGGTGCACCATCTAGATGTTCATGCTGCACCAACGCGATCACACCATCGAGTACACGCCATCATATGCGTGCAGGGAGTGATCTGAAGAGCATGAAGAGCGATTCAGCCATTTGATCTTTGAACGGATGACCTATGTTGCGTGCACATGGATCATAGATGATGGCACTGTTCACATGTGCCGTCAACAACGAGTGTGAGTTTGGGCCTTTAGTAACGCCTGTGGTGAAGCTTTAGCGATGAATTCAATGTCCTTGTTGACCCGAATATGCTTTTAGGCTGCATATCCCCAATATAAAAGGACCTACTCTCCTCCATCTTCCACCATCTTCTACTTAGCAATTCTTTCACCTCCATAAGCACCAAAGAAGGTTCCGGAGCAATCGAGTCGCCAACGAAAGGCTCTCCTCCGCCGTGGCTACCTTGCCTCTCTATGTGTCGCATTTAGTTTAATGTTATGTTATTTTTAAGCTTTCCTCTAGTGTTATAATTGTAAAACGGTTCTATCCTTTACAATGGAATATCTTTCTTGGTTTCATAGTTAGCCATTATCACATCATCATCATGAATCTCGAACCCTATCTCTCCTTTTCTCTCTCTCTTTCTCTCTCCCTATCTCTCTCTCCATCTATTCTTTTCGTAAACGAATCAAATGACGTATTTTTGTGACACATTAAATCGATAAAATGATTCAATTTCATGCCTCATTGAGATCAACACTTGGACTCACTTTTGATTATTCTCTTTAAAATTGATGTTGTAAACGCATGCTGCAACGAACAACTTATTTAAATGCATTCACGACGTCAATTATATTTCTCCATACTCCTCATAGGAATGAATTCATCTTTCGAAAGTCACACCGATTTATGATAGAAAATAGAGGAATTGGAAGAGTTGGGATTTGATTGGATCAACCTTAAGTGGCCAAAACCCAAGCCTATGCCTAGTAAGGATATCTCTTTGAGCTCAGAATTTGAAACTAGGTTAAACCAAAGTCAGGTTGTTGATTCCATGCATCATGATCTATTCTGTTGTGGAAGTCTTGAACTTAAATCAGGTTCAGAAGCTGATTGTAGAAAATTCTCCAATGATTTCGAATCATACTCTGATTTCAGAGAACCTTTATTTCTAGATGATTACGAGCTAGTTTACAACCTCAGTATCCATGATCCATTCTTTGATTCTTATTCTGAGGCTGACGATTTGAAACTCAAAGAAGCCACACCTTCCAATATAGTGTTGGAATATTTTAAAGCCCAATCCTAACCCCAACCCACCACTGAAATCAATTTCTACTCTAACTCACCTTTCTTTGTTCAAGTTGCATATGATTCTCCTCCATCTTTCGATCGAAAATTGAACATTGATTAGATCGATAATCACATCTTATCCTTCTATGATTCCACCAGTAAGGTTCCTACATTTTCCACAGATCCATTTTCATTTGAGGACCCCTACTCAGATCAAGTTGAACCGATTCAGCAAAACCCTTGATTCACATTTCCACATCTATTTGAGCCGCAAAGTATCTGCCAAGCTCCATACCTTTCGATTCACAACCATCAACCCTATAGACTGATTGGGTTTGGTCTACATCATTAGTCTATTGACTTGAACAAGGACCTAGTTAGACCAACCATGCCACTCATCATGGTGCATGTTCTACAAAATTCCTCCGATTTGACCACCACTTCTCCATGACCACCTTTTGCTCAAATGAAGGTGTTGAATTTAGTGATTAATGGGAGCCAGCCTGTCATTCCAAAACCCAAGACCCTTGTGACCATCTTTTTGAGCTACGCTCCTATTGCACTTTAGGGTTCAACTTTAGAACAGCCGACTCCACCTTTGAAACTTGTATCAAAGCTTGAAATCGTCTGCAACAGTCATCCAGACATGTTTATCAACCCTTTGACCCTGTTATAAACTATGAACCAAGTTGAATTTGTACCCACCTAATTATAATGAGGACATTGTAAAACTTAAGCATGGGGGGTGTTAAAGTGCAAAATAAATGGAAATTCAATTTTCTGAGGGGTTTTCACAAAAAAATACGCATTAGAAAAAAGGAGAAAGGAAAGAAAATTTTGTGAATTGATTGAAAATCTTTCTTGAGGATGAGAAGAGGAGGAAAAACAAAATGTCAAAAGAAGTAAAATGAAGAAAAAATTGATAGCCATAGCAATTGATTATTGGATCTACTTAAGTTCTAGACCAAGTCAAAATAAGGATTAAGTCCTATAGTGCTAGAGACAAGGAGATTAGTAAAAGTGATGATCTTAGGAATCTTGGCCTTATTTTAGGGCTTAAACACTCATGTATTCATTAAGATCTGAATTAGTCCTTAAGAGGTTGAGGAAAGTGTGAAGCTGATGTAGTAGGTCTAAAGGCTAAGGGATTATTCAGCCCTGTTGCCTTGTCTTTGGTTAGCAGGACTTGATAACCTGAGCACCCAAAATCGACACACCAACCTAGTTTAGTGTGCTTAACGAAGAAATAATGGCAAAAGTGTTCTATTATGAAAAGTCATCTTGAAGATCTAGCTTAGGAACGGATCGAAAACAAAAGTTGATTGGACAAGTTCCCGACATGGAGAGGTTGAATGAAAAATACTTCCCTCAAAAATGCATATTAACATATCGTCTCCTCAGTGCTTGTCTTTTAGGTTCTCTAAATATCCTACTAGGGGCATGTAAGCACCTTATGCTGCTTCAGGTGCCATGGGGGGGATTATCCTGAAATGTCGATTGCCAGGGCTTGAATTTAGCTACAGAATGCCATGGGTGGCACTATCTGGAATTGTCGAAAGCCAAGAGTTCTGGGCATTACCATGGGTGGTGCTATCCCGAAGCATCGAAAGCTAGGGACCCTTCAAGGATTGATGGTACGAACAAAGAATATGATAAAGTCCATGTTTAGGGTTAATCCGATGATGGATTTAGGGAAATATAAAATAAAGGGAGAAAACTTTCCAAATGAAAAAGCCTTCTCTATCTCTCTCTTATCAAAAAAGCACTGGAAAACTAAACCTGGACTCGATATGTTTAACACACAGGTGCATTAACCGCTGGAGTCAATGAACCTCTTGGTAGTTTTTGTAGGCCTTAGAAACCTTCACAGCAGACCGAGGTTGAAGTTGGTCAGGTCTAGATCTTGGCTGGTACTTGAGTACCTTTAGGCCTATTATTGGTATTCTATCATAATTTCTAGAGAGTGACACAAATCAGGCATTTAAACATCAAAGTATTATCTAGAGATCAAATTTTTTCCGTGAGATTTTTCTAGGGACTAATAAAAGTTAGGCATGGGGTTATGATGGTGATGCGAAAAGTTGCATGATTTGTAAAAGAGGGTTTTTAATGTCATTGTAACACGTGAATTCGCATACTCTTTTAAATTTGTATCCTAGATAGGGAAGTATCTGGGGTCGTCCAAGGTGGAAAAAATTGCAATTCAATTCTCTTGCTAAAAATAAATCTCAACTTTCTTTTTGGTATTTTAAATATATATATATATATTTTGTGTTTTGAAATAATACCGGCAAAGTGCAAATTGTAACGAAAAAGTGCTAACACCTAAAATGTTAAGCTAAAACTTATGAGGTTAAAATGTCCACTACCTAAGCTCACTCTAGGCAAGTGGAGGCCTAGAGTAATTAGGGAGTGGAAGTACAATAAGTATTAGAACAACAGTAACAATTGCAATAGGAAATTAAAAAGAAGGCAATTTGATTAACTAGAATTTGTGTTCTTTTCAAAGATAAGTAGAGGAATGCTTCTAGTAGAAATGAAAAAATCTAAAAGCAATAAAAGAAACACAAATCCTATTGCAAAATTTGGTGAAGAAGGGAGTCTTCTTGCTCCAAGCCTAGCTGCTCCTTGGCTTGAAAAGAGGGCCTCCTTCTTCTCCTTCCTTGAGATGCTCATCCAAGGTGGATGCTACCACCTTCAATGCTCTCCCCCAAGGGGTGGGCGTGCACCAGCCTCAAATTATCCTCCAAGGTGGTGTGGACCACCTTCAAGATCTCCTCCAACAATTTTCCTTGCCTGGCTCCTCCTTAGGCTGGTGTGGGCTCAAGAGAGAAGGGATGAGGGGAAGGTACCAAAGGGACAGAATATCCCCTTAATCTTCTTCTTCTCTATTGGGTGTGGGTTCTAGGTAGAGTGTGAGAGTGAATTTGCTAGCCAAGGATGGTTTGAGTGATGGTGGGTAGTGGTCTTTTTATAGGGTAGGATGGGTGGTTAAGGTGACTCTTGAAATGGAGGGCTAATATGGGAAGATGGAGGTGGCTAGTTGATCCTAGGGATAAGGATGGTTGGCACCACCTAAAGGGTCTAAGGGGGGTAGTTAGTGTTGGTCAAGGGGCACCTAAAAGTGGCGCCAACCATGGAGAGGTGCCATGGGTTGGCACCAACTTTGAGGCTTCTAGAAGGTGGGATTATGTGGATGGTGGAGATGAGATTAAGGGGAGATGTGTGGTGGTGATGAAGGGGGTTTTCGGAGGGAAAAGTGGCACCAACAAGGGGGAAGTTAGGGTAGTTTTGGCACCACTTTTAGGTCCCTTTTGGAGGTGGTGGGTAGGCTAGGTTTGTGCCAAGTAGGATTAGCTTATGTGGAGCTTAGCTGGAGCTAGTTGGTGGAGTTGTTAGGTAGGGTTTTTGGGTGGTACAAGCCAAGGAAGCTAGAGCATAGCTAAGCTAAGCTAGCTTAGCTAATGGTGGAGTAGAGGAGGAGGCGTTGGAGCTAGGGTTTGGAGGGAGGAGCTGGTTCTAAAGAGTTCGGAGCTAAAGTGGAGCTGGCAGCTGTTGAAGAGGTTAACATGGGGCTACTCCAGCTGGCTTAGCTTGCTAGTTCTTTGCTAGCTACTAAGCCAAGCTAAATTGAGCTGGCTTCTATTGAATGGAGCTGAGGTGAGCTGGGTCTGGTTCTCCCGGGGAGGATTGAGTTGGTTGAGACATCTAATGTAGCTTAGCTCAATTAGCTTGAGCTAAGCTGGGTCCCAGAGAGCTGGACTTGAGCTTTTTGAGCTGGGATGAGTTCTTCTTCAGCTGGCTGCAATTGAGTGGAGCTGGATGTAGCTGGATCTGAGCTGGGGTGAACTCCAGTCAACTCAGTTGAGCTAGCTAGAGCTCCCTGTGGACTAGTGGGAGCAAAAATGAGCTAGACTCAACTAGGTTGAGCTGGATCTGAGCTAACATGAGCTAGGGTGAGCTAAGATGAACTCTCTTAAGCTTCCATTCAGCTAAGATTACATGAATGGAGCTAGGATGAGCTAACCCTAATTCAGGTGAGCTGAATACCTACTATGATGAGCTGGATCAAGTTGAGTTCCAGCTGGTGAGAGCTTCTCCTTCACTAGTTGCCTTCCTGAGTGCCAGGGTACTAAGGATATAGCAATCTGTTTATCCCTAACACTCACAAAAAACACTTTGAAAACACAATAAAAAATGCATTACTTGTCTAACCTAATTTATGCCTAAATGCATCCCAAAAACCCATTTGCAGAGTAAAATCCTAAAAGCTAGGTTTCTTTTAATGCATAAGAATGATGATAAACTGGCATTTAACACACCCCCATACTTATCTTTTTCTAGTCTCTTAGTAAAATTTCAATTTTTTTGGAAAATGGAATTTTTACGAATTCTAATTTTTTTCTACTTTTGAGGAGAAAAAGAATAAGGGACCTTGGTTTATCTAAGCACAAGAGGTATGGAATTTGTTAAAGATAAACATCGGGATTTATTTTGGATCCAACCATTAGACAAAACGGGATTGATATATCCTCTAGAAAATTCACAAATTAACCCCTTGTTAATTTAGATGACCTGAAATTTTTGTTTTTAGGATTTTTCTAGCTCATGAATCTAATTCGCAACTTGCAAAATACTTTAAAACCTTGTGTCTGTGCCTGTGGAAAGCCAACATTTATAAGGGCGTGTTAATTTATTTATTTATTTTTTTCTCCCCCATGCTTATTTTTAGCGTAGTCTTACAACAGATGTGTTGGGATCATCATTCCCATTACCAATCCTCGAGGGGGCTCTAGTGCCAGTACTTCAGGATAGCACTGTCCATGACACCACCCAGGAACTCACAACCCCAAAACACATTGTAGTGTAAAGGGGCGCTCCAAGCAAACTCAAGCTCTTGCTCCGACACTATAGGTAGAGCACCGTCCAAGACACTTGAGCTGCTAAAATGCACTTTAATGCTTCATCTAAAGATATGAAATATAGATATGGAGTAGCGCCGAAGCGGTAACATGTTGACATCGCATCCTCAAAGGAGGCATTTTCCTCCTCAGCGGTGGGAACTCAAACCAATGATCTGCTTCAGACTTTTACTAACTCAAAACAAGGGAGTTTTTCTAATTTTTAGTTGGTTTTAAGTGTTGGCTTGTGTGTGAAAATTGACACAAGAAGTTCCTCAAGAAATGCAAGTTTTTGAATGAGAGACTAAGCCAAATACTTTCCATATTACAAAATAGGATCAAGTCACCTAAACTATCATGAGTTCAGGTGGAATTTTAGAGAAGGATATCTGATCTAGTCTAAAAATAGTCCCTGAAATTCTAATGATCAAATTCGCATCCTCATCCCTATTTTGTTAAAGATTAAATCCCATTGTACCAAAAGTTATTTTTTTTCAACCTTAGTCCCAATTTCAAAAATTTTTCCTCAAAAAGTTTTCAACATTTTTATTTTTTTGGGTATGTAAGTAGGAAAATAAAATAACTAAAGAAAAATGCATGTTTTCAGGTTTTGAAAATCCTAAATTAATTGTCAAATTTTAAAAACGTCGCCCATGCTTAAGATATGCTATGTCCTTATGCATTAGGAGGGAAAAGGGATCATCTTAGTGAAGAATGGTCAGGTTTAGGATGATCAAAACTTTGAAAAAGAAGAAAAAAGGAAAGCAGGAAAAAATGATGTGTTACCTCGCATGTAGTGCTATCTTTTATGCCATTCAACTAGGTGTGAAGGTATGCACGGAAGATAGAAAATCATGTAAATAGTTGGACACTTGGATGCCCGCAAAAAAGGTGTCTTCTTTTAGATCCGAAGAAAATTGATTAGAAGCAATATTTCAATCAAAGTTGGATGGAAAATGGTAAGTGTAGCCCAAGTCTGGCCGTGGTTTTAAATCAGGTTTGTTGCCAAATTCGGGCGAGGTTGGTGGTAGGTCCATAAGAAAGGAGTTGGGGAAGGGATGGTGAAGATTGGGTGAAGTTGGTGTGGAAAAATGGGGTGCGGGAATAGTTGGTGGGTTAGGGTGATCAGGGGGTGCATCAGGAATGGATTTGGGGTCAAGACAAGTCTCCAGATCACAGATTTTGCCGACCACTGATTCTGAATCAGAGTCCTCAAAAATATTATGGTCGATAAGGGTATCTATCAACATTGTCTCCACCATATTGGAAATTTCTGTATCTGAGTTTCCAAAAAAGTTATCATCATGGAATCTCCGGGAGGATTTGAAAATATCTAAAGTGATAGTTTGGCCGACGCAAGTGATACCCATTTTTTCGATGTGGCAAATAATATTTTCCTTTGCAGTGGCCAAAAAAGGGCATCCAAGGATTATTGGAGAGTCCAGTAATGATTCAGGTACCTCAATGTCAAGAACCAGAAAGTCTGTAAGGAAGACACAATTCTGGACCTTAACTAAAACATCCTCAACAAGCCCACGAGGTTTGATTGTAGATTGGTCGGTTAATTGCAGGGTAACCTCGACGGGTTTTAATTCACCGATCTGAAATTCTTCAAATAAAATCGTAGAAATAAAATAAACTAAGGCACCAAGATCAAGGAGGGCATGATTAAAAGTAGTATCATCAATAATTATTGAAATTAAAGGAGCCCCTGGATCTTTCATCTTCGGAGGCAGCTTACTCTATATGATAGTGCTTACTGTCTTTGAAAGATGCACCTATCCTAGATTTTTGGCCTGCCTTTTAGGAGTATAGATCCCCTTCAAAAATTTGGCATAAGCAGGTATATATTTGATGGAATCTAAGAGAGGAATATTGATTTGAACTTGCCCAAATAGATCCATGAGCTCTTCTGTGGTGGGCTCAGATTTCTTTTTTCTATTGGTGGTGGGGTGGAGAGCTTGTGGGAAAGGGATAGGAATCCTATCTTGAGATTTTTGTATTTCTTTTTCTTCCTGATGGGGAGGTGGGGAGTCAATTTGCACAGGGATTTCACCAGGTTTGTGTGAAGGCCCAGGATCAGTGGTGGTTTTCCCACTCCACAAAGTAACTGCATGTGCAGTCAAATTATTATTTGGAGGAGGTGGGGGGGCCTGTGATTGCGGAAACCTGGGAGGCTGCTGTGGTGGTGGATTAGGAGGAGGCTGATTCGGGTAGTATGGAGTTCTACTCGGATATTGGTTCCTTTGGTGATTAGGGTTGGGCATGGGTTGGGACGGAAGATGTCCTACAGGTCCTTGCGTGGGAGTAACCCCAATCTGGTTGTTCAGATTTGTGATGGTGCGAGTTACTTCCATCATTTTTGTTTGCATTTCCTGCAGGGTTCGCATCATTTGGGCATTAATGTCTTGTTGGGATGGCCCAGGATGAAAGGTTGGATTCGACCCATACCCTTAAAATGATCTGGTCGGGAAGGAACTTGATTATTCCAGGAGTAGTTCGGGTAATTTTTCCAATTGGAAGAATTTTTAAAGGGCTTCTGGATGGTAGAAATATTGTGAGTGGGGTTAAGATCTGGATAGTTGTAATTCCCCAGTGAATCATGGGCAACCTCAAAATATTGGTAATAATCAGCAGGAGTAGTGTTGAGATTGTGCGAATTTTCTCTTTGTGGAAAGTTAGGTTGGGTTAGATGTGGACTATGTGGAGCTTGGGTTGATGTCGGTAGTCTTTCCTCAATTTTCTTTTGATTAATTTGCATCTTGTTGAATGTATGAGTTACTACGCTAACGTGTTTGGTTTTTAAAACCTGTCCTCGTACTATGAAAGCGAAGAACTCGTGTTCAACAAATAAAATTTATACCGAAATGAAAATTTTGGGTCGAACACAAGGAGGTCGATGTTTGATTTAAAAACTACGCATTTGTTTTTATTTTTCATGAAATAATTCAATTGATTAGAACTACTTACAATAAAAGAGAGAGAGAGAGAATAATACGAACAAAAATCAAAAGCAATACAGAATGCACATGGAATTCATTACACTAAATATTACGACTAGAAAGCGGGAAAATGATTACAGTAGAAAGTAGTAAATCTATTTTAGAAAGTAGTAAATCTACTCTAGAAAGCATTAAAAAGAATGGGGAGAGAAATATCCTCTTCGACGGTCGCTTGGAGGACAAGCTGGACGGGACGACGCCTGAACGAAGGAGGACGAAGCAGAAGAACGGGAATGAGGTAGCACGTCGTCGTCGTCACAGGATCCAGTTCCAAAGGGGGATGAAAAATTGACTTTATCTCGCGAGAAGCATCCCGGGTGTGGGACAAGATTCTCTTGAGCTTTGGAGAGGGAGAGAAGAGAAGGAAGGGATGAGAATTTCATTTGGAGGGGTCCCCTTTTATAGTTGCAAGGAGTGGAGGCAATTTGTTCATTACATCTTTAAAAAATTAATTCTAGACCTTTAGTGACGGATAAAATCGTCGCTAAAGGTCTGAACATGGGCGTAGTGGGCGACGCTCGCGTGCCAACTCGCTTGCCCGCACGTGCAATGCTCGTGCACATTCAGCCGTCCTCAGCAGTCCGATCGCAAGATCGGACATCTTAGATCATGCCTTCACCTGCCTA
This sequence comes from Thalassia testudinum, assembly GCA_037157565.1. Lineage (NCBI taxonomy): Eukaryota > Viridiplantae > Streptophyta > Magnoliopsida > Alismatales > Hydrocharitaceae > Thalassia > Thalassia testudinum. Next base: position 21,617,786 of record JAZHRO010000063.1, read on the forward strand.
CGCTACGCGCCGGCCCGCGTGGGATGCCGTGTCCTTGCCGCGCGTGCAATAGCACGTAGGCACTATTGGATGTTCTGGGCTGCCCATAGCCAATCAGGCAGTCACCTTTAATCGCACGAGCTCGCAGATAGCGAGTTGAGCCCGCATCCTGTGAACGCATTACGCCTCGCGACCGCTGCGCTACACGGTGGAAAGTGTCACGCAGACGATTTAGGGCACGTGCGTCCATAGCCGTTGGATCAAGATCCAAGAGCGCGGAAGGGTGGATGCGGGGGCTTCAGCGGTTGCGTGCGGCAGATTGGGCGACGGAGATGGTGCCACATGGTGCGATCTTGGCTGTCCATCTTCTGGATGATGTAGATGGTGCCACAGGTGTTGGATTGACTGCATTTTTGCATTGTTAGGCTGCAATTGTCGATCTGAATCCATCCGTACCATTGGATTTTTCATTTGAAGTGTAGATTTACACCATGTTAGCCCTTGATCTTCTAGGGTTCCCCGGTCACTATCAAATGCTATAGATGCTTGATTAGGGCAATCTTGGAGTCGTTGAACTCCAATTGTCGCCCTGATCACATTTGTACAGTTGGATCTACAATCCGAGGCCCCGATGAAAAGTTTGCCCTATCCAAGCACATAAAAGAAGACAATTAACCTCCATTTTATTCAAACTACTCTAAATGCAAGATGATGCATGTTATGCACTATTTATGGCATGCAATGCAATCTATGCTTAAGAACATGCATAAATAGACATCTTAAGTAGTGTAAACGTGTTTACATCATACCCTCATGCCTATCTTTTGCTAGTCCCTAGCAAAAGCTATATGCTATTTATAAAAGAATCAGGTTGGATTATTTGGGCATAAGTTATTTTCAATCATTAAGAAATTATCTACTTAGGATTTGAACCTTCAAAGACACAACAATGCCCGAGTATCTGCCAAAATCCTGACCGCCTCAAGCCCTAGCCTTATTCAAAGAAAATTTTCTTTTTCTCTTTTTCCACTTTTCAATTTTTTTTGGATTTTCAAATTTTAGGGTTTAAGAGTGGCGTTGTACGGCCAATCAACTCACCCAAGATTTGATGAGAATCCTAAGTTTTAAGCATCTTATTGTGAATGTGATAGACTCGTTGACCGGCAGTTAAAATGGACTTTGGATTTCTACACCTCTAGGTGACGTCAAAAAAAAGAATTCTGCCTAAAGGTGTATCTTTACAACCGATAGCTTTCTCCCCACTTTTATTTTTTCGGGGTCACACAAGGGTGAATCCAGTGTATATCTCCCCGATTTATTCTACTTCTCCGCTTCTTCCTAAGTGTTTTGGGAATTTTCAGTGCATTTATTGTGCTAGGTTCTGGACGACTGATCGATGAGCTGTTACCACTGATAACTTACTAACCATACTCGTGCGGAGAAGTGTGGCTTATTTCTTTTTTCCTTTTCTCCTTTTCTTTTTGATTCTTTTTTTTCTTAAGGTAGGTGGCTTCCCTGGTCTAAGATTTTCCTAAAGGCAACAAAAAGAGAAAGGTCTAGTGACTGGGCTCTGGACAACCTACCTATGGGCTGTAACCCACGATAACTTGCCAGCCATATCACCCTAGAAGGTTCATTAGCTACCCAATTTCCGTTAGAATCGCCGAACAATGAATCAGTGCAAAGAAAGTGTGTAGATGCTTAAAATTCAAAAATTCCCTCAAATCAGAGGGTGGGTTGATAAGTCGTGTACTTATCACCCAAACTTATTTACTCCAATTGAAAGAGAATTTAGGTTGGCGAGGACTCAAAAAATAAATCCACATGTTAGTGGATACATGGGCTAATTAAGTCCAAAGACCTGAAGGGTCATTGTGTTCAGATCATAATGTAGCATTTCATAAGATTGAAAATTTTCTTAAACCCAAGTTTTCCTTCCTAATTCCACATTTTTTTTTTAATAAAAATAAATAAATCTACGGAGCTGACAAATAAATTCAAAGATGAATATCCATCCCCCCATGCCTATCTAATGCAATGTCCTCATTGTATTAAAAGGACATAAAATAGAGTGGAATGACTAGAAAGCACCTGAATTGTGTGAATGTCAGGTCCGCTCCGAGATAGAAACTAAAAAGAACTGTATAAGTGCTGAGTTTAGTACCTTCAGCTAGGCATACTATACAAAGAAGAGAAATGAAGAATTCACTGGTGTAGGTCGGAATCAGAATAAACAGAAGAATCGTTCGACCTATCAGCAGAGGTCCACAGATGTGGACCAGATTATGGTGTAGACCCATACCCCTTAATCGAGAATATCTTAGGATCTGGATAAAAATTACCCAAAACCTAAAATCTGTATGCAAACAGGGTTAGGCCTGCAATTTATGAGGATGCAACCCAAGACCAAAAAGGCGGGTTACAGAGAATTGATGCTCAAAAGGATAATCGTTGAATGTGTGCTTAGGTTTGACATCCTAAAAAAGAGTGTTGTAAGGGTCCTGGTTTGATGGTTTCAGAAGAATAGGAACCCTTCGACTCAATCTTCTACTTCCTCCGAACCTAGCTTCCTAAATTAGAACTTCTCGGCTCCTATCCTCCTCATTCAGCATGTCAATTTCCGGGACCTCTTGCATATTAATCACCCCATCTGAAATCTCCAAGTCTAAATGATGTGACTGAATCAGAATTGACTTGGGTCTAATTATCTCAAAAATAGATCATTAGTAAGCTCAATGGGGTGTAACTAACAATCAGGGCATTTGATTGAATCCTCCAGAAAATGCTATTCTGTATCCGTAATGTGTGCCCAAATAGGATCAGTTTCCTCATTCCTTGGGCTATCAAATGATCTTTCAGATTCCTCAGGCCCAATCGTCTCACAAAAATCGTGTTCTGTAAATTCGCGTGAGAGTTTGCAACTTGAATCTTTACCATCAGAATCAAAGAAATCAAGATTCGTATTATTGTATGTCTCAAAATCATCTATAACTTTTTGATCCACGGAGACATACTTTTCCTCGTACCCCGACTCAGGGATCTCAGGTGAAGAAATTAGATATTCCTTAATTGGTTGCTTTAATTCAATCAGGTCAGCCTCATAACATGTGTCCCCCCCAACAGGTGCCTGAGCGGGTTCTATCATTGGCTTTCCTAAAGGGAGTTCATCCTGGGAATCATCCCATGATTGAATCAAAGTGACCATGAATCTCATCCTCAATTTCGCTAATTTCCCAAGTAGAAACTCACCCGGGTTCTTATCCTTAACATCCTGGAGCCAATCAAACAAATACTTGTTCAAATCATCAATGATTTCAATCAGGGGCTCCAATCTCTCTATGCAAGGTATTGGCTGAACTTCTAAAGATTGAATGATATTTCTCAAGTAAGCCAGAACCTTATCTTGAGCCTGTTTACCTTGAACCAAATGAGTTGGTCCAGGGTTGGGCTGGTTTAGGGTCAAAGCAAGGGAATTAACGAATTGAGATTCGTTACACCCTTCCTGATAATAGGTCATTTTAGATTGTTCAAAAGGTGGTGATGACCTATAAGCAGTCTAATTAGAGGATGGGTAAGGATCAATGTATCCTTCTTGATTGTAGATCGTATTAGGTTGTTCATGAAAGGTTGATGATCTATAATCAATATGGCTTTGAGAAGGATAGAAATCACAATCATAGTGTTCAGGGTTAGATCCTAAACACGGAGGTCCGGAACTGTATCCCTAATCTGAGTTATCCCAACTAACTGATGGTTGATTACAGTACGAGTCGGGATAATCGTCATGTTGAGGATAATTCAAACAGGAGGGAAAGAGCGAGAATGCGTGTAATATGTGGAAGGATTCATGAGAAGCGGGAGGAAGAAAGGTGCCCTGCAATACAAACAATCAAACCTATCCTTAAGTGGGTTAGCCTACAGACCTACAGACTCCCAAAACCCATCTTGAGATGAAGGAATGATTTGATCTACTTCTATCTATTCAATCAAACCAGTTAGATGGAGGGACTGGGGAGAAGGTTCTTCCTTTCACTTGCACCTCCGGTTCCTATTGTACCCCCCAGCCCGATCGTTTGATTCTTCTCCCCTAGCTAGACAACAGATTGAACTGTAGAAACCGACTAATAAAAAATAATCTTGTTCTGGGCTCTGAAGAGCGAGTAAAATCCTTACGACCAACATCTACTCTGTTTTATTTAGGGCTAGGTTTGAATGTGCTTTGGAATGTGACGGGCCCTTTAAATGGGTTGTGCCCTTAATGATTGATTGATTTGTGTGTGCATGCACAACCAATGATTTTCAAGCAAGATTATTTTCGATGAGGTGAAGTTTAGGATTCAAATCTTGCTTAGTAGCTTTTAAGATTCAACTTTAGGTGTTTTCAAACAGGTTTTGTTGGCACACCAGGTTTTTGAACGCACAGGTGAAGATATTTTCCTTTGAAACTTAAAAAGAATGTGGAGTGCTTGGTAAATCCCTAATATTTTAACCTAAGTGGCAGCTACTTGATCAGTTGATTTTATTTGAAGTGGTGTGGCCTAATCAACTCAAACAATTGGCCTGTTGCACCACTTAATTAGGCACGCAAATGATCACCTAATCTGATTTCTACTCAATTACGTGTTTGAATGTGTGTACCGACTCCAAAGATCGATTTACCGATTGAGTTTGAAAATCAGATGAGGTTGTGTACCTCTATGAGATTTTTTTTTTTTTTTAATGTGGGGGTTGGGGTAGGTGTGGGTGTCAAACAACAAACAATCTAACCTTAGAGTTTATAAGAATACCTAGGTTGATTGATGTTTGCATTATTTTGTGGTGAAATGAAATCTAATGGGTGGGAGGTGGGGAATAACTTACAAAATCTTCTACAGCACTTTACTCCAATCTACCGCTTTTGCCTATCTTGAAAGAGTACCTACAATCACAATAAGAAAGGAGAGAAGTGAGGTAAATGATTTGTAAGTTAGGAAACGTGAAGAAAAATCAAAAAGTGTCACCCCCCGGCAACGGTGCCAAAATGTTGAACGTACGAGTTGCTACGCTAACGTGTTTGGTTTTTAAAACCTGTCGTCATAGTATGAAAGTGAAGAACTCGTGTTCAACAAATAAAATTTATACAGAAATGAAAATTCCAGGTCGAACACAGAGAGGCAGACGTTTGATTTAAAAACTATGCGTTTGTTTTTATTTTTCATGAAAAAATTCAATTGATTAGAACTACTTACAATAAATAAAAGAGAGAGAGAATAAAAGAGAGAGAATAATACAAACAAAAATCAAAAGAGATATAGGATGCACATGGAATTCATTATCAAAAGGGATTGTTCATTACACTAAATATTACGACTAGAAAGCGGGAAAATGATTACACTAGAAAGTAGAAAATCTATTCTAGAAAATAGTAAATCTACTCTAGAAAGCATTAAAAAGAATGGGGAGAGAAATATCCTCCTCGATGGTTGCTTGGAGGATGAGCCAGACAGGACGACGCCTGGACGTAGGAGGACGAAGTAGGATGAAGGAGGATGAAGCAGAAGAATGGGAATGGGGCAGCACATCATCATTGTCGTGGGATCCACTTCCGAAGGGGGACGAAAAATTGACTTTATCTTGCGAGAAGCATCCTGGGTGTGGGACAAGCTTCTCTTGAGCTTTGGAGAGGGAGAGAAGAGAAGGAAGGGATGAGAATTTCTTGTGGAGGGGGTCTCCTTTTATAGTTGCAAGGAGTTGAGGCAATTTAGTCATTACATCTTTAAAAAATTAATTCGGGACCTTTAGTGACGGATAAAATTGTCACTTAGAGGTCTGAATGTGGGCGTAGTGGGCGGCGCGTGCGCGCCTGCTCGCTTACCTGGGCATGAAATGCTTGCGCACGTTTAGCCGTCCTCAGCTGCCGATCACGAGATTGGACGGCTTAGATCGTGCCTTCGCTTGCCTGCACCGCGCGCCTGCCCGCGTGTGATGCTGTGTCGTCGCTGCGCGTGCAATAGTGCATGGGTGCTATTGGATGGTCTGGGCCGCCCACAGCCGATCGGGCGGTTGCCTTTAATTGCGCACGCCTGCAGATCACGAGTCGAACCCGCATCCTGTGAATGCACAATGCCTCGCGACCGCTGCGCTACGTAGTGGAAAGTGTCACGCGGACAATTTAAGGCATGCACATCCACAGCCATTGGATCAAGATCCAACGACGGGGAAGGGCGGATGCGAGGGCTTCAGCGGTTGCGTGTGGGTGATTGGGCGACCGAGATGGTACCACATAGCGCCATCTTGGCCGTCCATCTTCTGGATGATGTAGATGGTGCCACGGGTGTCAGATTGACTCGATTTTTGCGTCGTTAGGCTACAATCGTTGATCCGAATCCATCTGTGCTGTTGGATTTGTTGTTTGAAGTGCGGATTTACACCATGTTAGCCCTTGATCTTCTTGGGTTCCCTGGTCACTATTTGATGCTCCAGATGCCTGATTAGGGCGATCTTGGAGTCGTTGAACTCCAATCATCTCCCTGATCACATCTATACAGTTGGATCATTGATCTAAGGCTCCGATAAAAAGTTTACCCTTTCCAAGCACATAAAAGGAGACAATTAACCTCCATTTTATTCAAACTACTCTAAATGCAAGATGATGCATGTTATGCAGTATTTATAGCATGCAATGCAATCCTATGCTTAAGAACATGCACAAATAAGCATCTTAAGTAGTGTAAACGTGTTTACATCACATCTGGTCAAGTTTTTTAGCGATCATTTGAAGATCGTCTTGGGTGACAGGGATTGATTGAGTGCCTACTTCATGAACATCGAAATGCGGGTTTTGAGTTCTGCAAAATGTGTTCATGGAAGCCTGATTAAATGAGTTTTCACTCATTTCTTCAAAAAGGTCATAGGCACTTTTAAAATCCTTATTTAAGAAGTTGCAGCCACATGAGGCATTGAAAAAATGTCAGATTCGATTTTCTAATCCATGATAGAAGATTTGCACTAGCTGCCATAAGGGAATCTTGTGCTGCGGACAACTTCTTAAGAGATCTTGAAATCTTTCCCAAGAATCATGGAAAGTTTCACCAGATTTTTGTTGAAAGGTCGTAATAGATCTTCGCAGGGAACTAGTATGACCTATGGGAAAGAATTTCTTGAGGAAGGCGCCCTTGAGCTGAGGCCAAGTTTTGATGGGTTGGTCAATGGTCTTGAACCAATAAGCAGCTTTATCTTTTAGAGATAATTGAAATAACCGCATCAACCATAAGTCCTCTTGCACATTTCTTGAAGGGGTTGCTTATGCAAGAAGAGTTAGCACTTCAAGGTGGCTGAAGGGGTCTTCCCTAGGAAGGCCATGGAAGTGTTTAATTAGGTTCAGGACTGCAAGCTTGATCTCGAAGTCCCCCTCTGGTATGACCACCCCTAGTCGTTCCTCATAATAAGATGGATCATAAAAATCTTTTAGCGGAATAACACGCTGCTGACAGGGTGGTGGGTTTGGCCTTTGATTGGCTAGGTTTTGGATGTTCCTAATCAATGTTTGTTGATTGGAGTTTAATTTATCAATCTGCTTAGCCATCAATTTTAAAAGATCAGGCAGGGGGTCTTAATGTTGATGTTGTGTTTGGGGGAATTCAAGATTAGGGAGCACCAAGTGTGGGAAGTTAAAGGTGGGTGGGTTTTGTGTTGAAGGGTTAGAATTAAGGTTAGTAGTGGGGTTAGAGGTGGAAGTGGAAGGGTTAGTGGACCCATTTTGTTGATTTTCCATTTTTTTAGAAGGAGAAGAAGACAGAAAAGTGGTCTTTTTTTGCGGGGGGCGAAATCAAATGGTTCTTCCAGGTGCGGATTTTGAGACTGTCGCCCGTGCAAGAAATGGAAGAATGGGAGGGGAGGAGAAGAGAAAGAGATGAGAGAAAGTGTGCAAATCAAACAACCAAAGCTAGACCTAACCTAAGTGTGACTCCCTAAAAATAAACCAAAGACTTGGTCTACGTAGGAAATAAGTAATCAATTGTGAATACCCGTTCTGTCAACAAATCTAGCCAAGTTGGTTAATTGGAGGTTTGGGCCCAAACGTTTCCCAGGGAAAACCCCTGGTGCTTGTATAAACCTGTGCCTGGTCATTTGACATGGCCTCTCAGCCTGAACACCAGATATAGATGACAGAATTAGTATTAACTAAAGAAAACTTAAGACCTATATAGCAAGCCAAAGTTGATGAAGCCTTAGGGATAAAGTTGCTACGGATTTTAGTTAGGTCTAGGATACTATAGTGCAAATGGAATGTGGAGGGCTTTAATTAGGTTGTTGCCCTGTTATTTCAATTTTTTGTGTGTGTGCAAGAATTGGAAAGTGGTTCCAATGGAAATCAGGTTGTCACACAATTTTTTTGTATTTATGTCTTTAGGATTCAATTTAATTGATGTGTTTTAGGGTTATTCTTTTTTAAATGTTCAAACTAGTTTGAAACTCCACAATCAAAGGAAAAATAAGTTGTATGGGTGATGGTATATTTCCTTTATATTGTGCAACTAAAAACCAAGAAAGAAACCCTAATTGGATTTGAACCCTAATACAGAAAATTACTACCAATGAATTCATTTTAGGCTTTTCGAATAGGTAGTGGTCCAAACAATGTAACCAACACCACTACCTGATGTAAAATCAAATAAGCATTCCAGAAAAGATTTTTGTAAGTTTCTAAAAATTTGTTTGGTAATTGTTTTGAATTTTTATTTATACTAGTGTCAAAGTCTAGAAATGATACTTGTAGGTTTTTTGGACTTTTCAGTATTACCACTGACCTCAAAAAAGTTTGATGATTTTATATGATGTGTAAAATTCCGCAAGGATTTCAGAAAGCTAAATTTCACAAAAATTAGATGAGTATAAAAATTTTAAAAATTCACGGACAGTAACAAAATAAGAAGATTAGAGGGTGTGACCCCTCTGCAGTCCATGAATTTTTAAAAATTAAATACAAAACCAATTGATTGAAAATTTGGAATGGATGTTCCTAACTTAATTTTAAATCATTGTATGAAATTGTATGATTTTAAAAGGCTTGTGGTGTTGGGAATTGATTTTTCAATTCCAAATAGAAATCTAGATCCTAAAAATAGAACACCAATACTAGAAATGAAGTGGTGTTAATGAAACATTCAAGCAAACATTGAATTTTAATGAAAACTACTCCACTTAATTAAGATGTTTGGGATCCTAAAAGCCAAGTTTAATTTGTTTTTGGTAGTTTTAATTAATTATGTTACCAGAAAGGGGAACCAACCTGAATTTCACGGGAAGAAAAGGAACTTTGAGCTCTCGCTTCCAAATTCCTGCTTTCTTCCTGCAATAGTTCCTGCACACACGAAAGAAAAGAAAGAGAAGGGGATGAGATCCACTTCAAGCAAAAGAAAAAGGACTAATGCAAAGCCGTGCCTCCCTAGTAACAGTGTCAAAAAGTGATGCGAAAAGTCTTGAAAAAGTGGGTTTTTAGTGTCGTAACACACGAATTCAGATACACTTTTAAATTTGTATTCTAGATAGGGAAGTATCTTGGGTCGTCCAAGGAGGAAAAAATTGCAATTCAATTCTCTTGCTAAAAATAAATCTCAACTTTCTTTTTGGTATTTTAAATATATATATGTATTTAGTGTTTTGAAATAATACAGGCAAAGTGTGAATTGTGATGAAAAAGTGCTAACACCTAAAATGCTAAACTAAAACTTAAGAGATTAAAATGTCCACTACCTAAGCTCACTCTAGGCAAGTGGTGGCCTAGAGTAATTAGGGAGTGGAAGTAGAATAAGTGCTAGAACAACAGTAACAATTGCAATAGGAAATTAAATAGAAGGCAATTTGATTAACTAAAATTTGTGTTCTTTTCAAAGACAAGTAGAGGAATGTTTCTACTAGAAATGAAAAATTACAAAAGCAATAAAAGAAACACAAATCTTCTTGCAAAATTTGGTGAAGAAAGGAGTCTTCTTGCTCCAAGCCTAGCTGCACCTTGGCTTGAAATGAGGGCCTGCTTTTTCTCCTTCCCGGAGATGCTCCTCCAAGGTGGATGCCACCACCTTCAATGCTCTCGTCCAAGGGGTAGGTGTGCACCACCCTCAAATTCTCCTCCAAGGTGGCGTAGACCACCTTCAAGATCTCCTCCAAAGATCTTCATTGCCTGGCTCCTCCTTTGGTTGGCGTGGGCTCAAGAGAGAAGGGAAGAGGGGAAGGCACCAAAGGGACAGAATATCCCCTTAATCTTCTTCTTCTTCTTCTCTCTTGGGTGTGGGCTCTAGGTAGAGTATGAGAGTGAATTTGTTGGCAAAGGATGGTTTGAATGGTGGTGGGTAGTGGTCTTTTTGTAGCGTAGGATGGGGGGTTATGGTGACTCTTGAAATGGAGCTCTAAGATGGGAAGATGGAGGTGGTTAGTTGATCCTAGGGTTAAGGATGGTTGGCACAACATAAAGGGTGCAAGGGGTGTAGTTAGGGTTAGTCAAGGGGCACCTAAAAGTTGTGCCAACCATGGAGTGGTGCCATGGGTTGGCACCAACTTTGAGGCTTCTAGACGGTGGGATTATGTGGATGGTGGAGATGAGTTTAAGGGGAGATGTGTGGTGGAGATGAAGGGGGTTTTTGGAGGGAAAAGTGGTGCCAACAAAGGGGTAGTTAGGGTGGCTTTTGCACCACTTTTAGGTGACTTTTGGATGTGGTGGGTAGGCTAGGTTGGTGCCAAGTAGGGTTAGCTTATGTGGAGCTTAGGTGGAGCTAGTTGGTGGAGTTGTTAGGTAGGGTTTTTGTGTGGTACAAGCCAAGGAAGCTGGAGCAAATGGTGGAGTGGACGAGGAGGTGTTGGAGCTAGGTTTTGGAGGGAGAAGCCGGTTCTGAAGTGTCCGGAGTTGAAGTGGAGCTAGCAGCAACTGAAGAGGTCAACATGGATCTACTCCAGCTGGCTTAGCTTGCTAGTTCTTTGTTAGATACTAAGATAAGCTAAAGTGAGCTGGCTTCTGTTGAATGGAGCCGAGGTGAGTTGGGTCTGGTGCTCCCAAGGAGGATTGAGCTAGTTGAGATAGCTAAGGTAGCTTAGCTCAATTAGCTTGAGCTAAGCTTGGTCCCCGAGAGTTGGAGTTGAGCTTCCTGAGCTAGGATGAGTTCTTCTTCAGCTTGCTGGAGTTGAGTGGAGTTGGATGTAGTTGGATCTGAGCTGGGGTGAACTCCAGTCAACTCAGCTGAACTTGCTAGAGCTCCCTATGGACTAGTGGAAGCTAAAATGAGCTAGACTAAACTTGGTTGAGCTGGATCTGAACTAACTTGAGCTAGGGTGAGCTAAGATGAACTCTCTTGAGCTTTCATTCAGTTGAGATTAGCTGAATGCAATTGGGATGAGCTAACCCTAATTCAGGTGAGCTAAATTCCTAGTATGGTTAGCAGGATCAGCTGGTGAGAGCTTCTCCTTCACCAGTTGGCTTCCTGACTTTTAGGGTACTAGGGATTTGGCAATCTGTTTATCCCTAACACTCACATAAAATAAATTAAAAACACAGTAAAAAGTGCAATGCATGCCTAACCTTATTTATGCCTAAATGCAGCACAAAATCCCATTTGCGGAGTAAAATCCTAAGAGCTAGGTTTGTTTTAATGCATAAGAATGATGGTAAACTGTTGTTTATCAGATGGTAACACCATCATTTGCCATAACTAGTTTAAAATAGTCAAATCAAGAGACAAATGCTCCTAAGTAATCGCCTAAAGGCCGTAATTCCACTCAAATACATTTTTAGAAGAAAATAATAAAAAGGGCTAATTTTGTAGTTTTAACATCACATAATAAATGCAGAGTAACCATGGGATCACCTAGGGGTTAATTTAAGGTCAAATGAGCATTAAAGTTCAAAGAGTGGGTCCACACTGACAGAAACAGGGTTTCACACATTTTGAGAACCGTCGCAGCCCACAAACCCCTCATTTTAGACCTGCTTAAATTGAAGAGGTTTTGATTAGGATAGAATTCTTCTAAACCTTCTAACATTCATATTAAAGTATTCTAAGTGGTTTAGCACCCTTGGTATGAGCATCTGAACCTATTTTGACCTAGAATAGAGTTTCAAACTGGATTTTGCCCAGATTTGGGCTTTTGTGTAATTTACTCAGTCAAACATGGCCAAAACTCAAATCCAACTTCACCATTAGATTTCTTGGGTCAAAATAAGGTTGTTACTAAAATATAGGGCCAATTATAGTCCATCTTGGCATAGTTTGCACTCTACTCCCTAAAATCTCTATTTCTCACAACCAGCCCCTCAACTTTCGTTTCTCTTATGAATGACCACCTAGCTTTCTCTTCTCCTTCACAAATCAGTCCTTTCCACCATTTCTATGTGAACAACATCTCGAACCAAACACCGACCGAGTTCAAATGAGGCGTTCTCCTCCAATAAGCATCCTATCTCCTCCAAAATTGGAGGAAATGATCACCATGGGATCTCCTATCATTTAAACATGATCTTGAGCTCTAATTTGAGGCCAAGATCTCAGGAGAGCTCAAAGAATCCTCAAAAAGCTTGCCAAATTGTAAAGGATTCGGAATGAATTTCCTAATTAGTGCTCGGTTTGAGATCTATAAGAACTCTCCTAGCTTCCACAGTCCTCCTTAGTCCTATTAAGCCGCAAAAACTCCACTTTCTTCTCTCTTCAGATGCCTTGGTCATGACTCTAGTAAGCTCCCCAAATCTCCCTTCGTTGCCCTCTGACATGTACAATAGGAAGAGGGAACACCTTCTTCACCTTCATTCGCGCATGGTGGGCCAAAGCTAGGGCTTCCTGATCCTTTCTTCCTCGCCATCCTCATTACCAGAGATTTCCCCTTCCCGGGTGCCTACCAATCACAGCCATCACCAAATCCCTCCTTTTCGACCATTTGCTAGGTTTATCCTCTTTCTCTCTCCCTAACGTCTCCCTAACTCCTATCTTCCTATGTTTACCACTAAATCAAGCTCTCCCTCTCTATCTTCTCCACCCCCGACGATGCCTCCAGCGAACCCCCTACTCCACCTCCAACGACCAATCGCCCAGCCACCACCACCAGAAGCTTCCCCATCACTCACCAAGCAAAACCCCTACCCTATTCAGAAGCTTCATTTACTCCTTCGCCCCTCCAAACTGACCCACCTACGCATGTCCCCTCCAACACTGTCACACCTCCACATGCTCCCAACAACCACAAGAAAACCACCAACACCTTCGCCACCACTTGGTGAAGCCATTGTGTACTCTAATTGGGGCCTAGAGACCGTGTTCATGTTTCTTAGGGTTCGCTGGATGCTTCATCGCCATCGCTGATTCAGCGTCGCTCTATGCCATCAATCATTGATCTCCAGACCTGCTTCCACCTTCAACAGATGTAAATAGGCATCACGAAGGATTCTTCGGTCTTGGATTAAAGCAAGAACCTCAATAGTTGCTCGAATCAAATATGCTAAACCTTTGTAGCTTCGTGCAAAGATGAGGGCATCTTTAGTACCACATCTTAGGGGACAAAAACCTACTGGCACATAAAAGGAAATTGTGCCAAAGGCATACTACCTTGACACGAAGTGGTGAGGTCCCTCATGCCTCACTCACATGCTCTTCACTCCTCACTCATCCCACACCGGGTGAGCCTGGACCTGATTACTCGTATACTCACCTGCCTAAACCTATAGTCGATTTTAAGAAAGGGGAAAGAAGAGAAAATTTGAGGAGGGTATGGGTAGTTTTGCCTCGGTATGTGTGTCGATGTGCTAAACACTTAGCATCTCTGAGAGGCTTCCTCTCTATGCTTGGCACCTTTGTGCCTGTTGTGGATTGATATTTATGTTGTCTAGTCTCTGTGGCCGACGTCTGATTTACTACTGTGGAGTTTTTTGGGCTAAATCTAACATGGATATTTGCATAAGTGGTTCCAACCACTATTGCGATATTGATTGGCTGATTTCCTTGAGATATGTGCTTAATATGGGCAATTAATTGCTGATCAAAATCACCATTTTTATTGTCCTTTATATTCACTTTATCTCTTTCTTTCCTGAGATACAGTTTGGGTCGTTATTGAATATATTTTTGATTACTGATATTTATTGCATATTTTCATCCTCGTGCTCACTATTTTTATACTGTGATTAATGCGTAAATTCCATATTTGCTCCCTGCGAATGGCCTTGGGCTCAATTTCTTGTTTTTGAGAATTTTACATTTTAAATGTTGTAATGATTTTCATCACTATACTACGATGTGATACATAATTTAAAGGATGATTCCCATTCCTTCAACATTGGTCTCTCCAGAATCAGTCGTAATCACAATGAGCCCTACCTTCTTTGGTACAACTTGGATGGGGCTCACCCAACAGCTATCAAAGATAGGGTAGACGATACCAACGTCTAACCACTTGATGATCTCTTTCTTCACAACCACTTAAAGATTTAGGTTCAGTCATCTTTGCATTTCTCGAGATGGTCGCAAGCCCTCTTTACTGTAGATACAATTTGTGAAATAAGAGGGGCTTATCCCAGTCAAGTCGTCGAGAGTCCATTCAATGGCTCTTCGATGCTGCTAGAGGACAAAAATCAGCCTTGTTTCCTAATCAGGTGTGAGTTGGGAATTGACAATCACAGGAAATGTATGATTGAAACCCAAGAAGACATACTTCAGATGATCTAGAAGGGGCTTCAATTCTAGTAATAGGTTATCAGCAGCGAGAGGGGGTTTGTGATGGGTCTCAAAAGATAGGGTGGAAGCTATGGGTAGGTTTGGGTCAGCTTTGGGCTTCTCTATTTGTGGGTCAAGATCTTCTTGTGGTTGAGGTTCTGGAATAATCTGGCTTTCCTCTGTAATTGGTTCCTCAACCAAAGAACTGATGTCGCATACTTCTTAAATCACCCCACAATTTATTCCTTTCTAGGCCTTAAAGATATAAATCCATAGCATCTTGTTCCCAAATTTTAAATCAATCTATCCCTCTTCAAAATTGATATTCAGCCTAGCATGACTAAGAATGGTCTCCCTAAGATGATCAATGTGTTTATTAGATTTTCAAGAGTATCCATATATAATATGATGAAGTCCACTGGGAAGCAGAAGTCTTAAATATTAACTAGAACATCTTCGAGAACTCCTAGAGGTGACCTAATTGATTCGTCAGCTAACTACAAGGTCACCTCAGTCAGTTTGAGCTCAGTTTCCTCAAAATTATCTAGTAGGTATGTATGGATCAGGTTTATGGAGGCTCCTATATCAATAAAGCTCGATCAAATTCTAGGTCTCCGATCTTATAGGAGATCAAAGAGGTGCCAGGATCTTTCACTTTTTATGGGAATTTGCTCACGATGATTGAGCTAACTTGCTCAGATAATACAATCAGACTCCCATCTTTGTTTCATGGCTCACGCTTTGGTGTACATAAACCTTTCAGAAATCACGCTTAAGCCAGTATGTGGCAGATCGCATCCATCAAGAAGATGTTTATCTGGACTTGCTAGAAGAGCTTGACCAGGTCTTCCTCAAGTGCTATAGGTTTGGGTTTCCTCTTTCCTTCGATCAAGGCCTCAAGAAATGGAACCTTAGTAGGTTCCTCTAGGATTGGTTCATGCTCTGGATGTGGGATAGGGGTATCTTGGATAGCCATCCTAAGGTTAGGCTCTAAACTACCAGGTTTAGAGTGGCTAGGATAAGGTGGATCCTGAGTTGATTTGGTACTATGGTTGGTAACAACATTAAGGCCTACCTGGTTATGGGAAAAGAGGTGGTTGCTATTGATATCCTAAATATGATGTAGAAACCTCCATCCCATTAGGTGATGGAGCAGAAGGGGCCTAATAAACGTAGTGAGCTTGGCCCTGATTTGGGTTCATAACGCGCTTCAAGTTCGACATGTTATTTGGATTCGGTAGGGGTTGAGATGGGAGTGCACCAAGCTGGCGAGACCCATTCATCTGTGAGACCTGATTTTGAACCTTTCTGATCTCGTCTTTATGCTATTTCCACATAGCCACATTGGTCATTTGGATGTCAGCCAGGGTTTGTAGAATCAGATTCATTTGATCTTCCCTTGTTGGCCCAGATTGGTAATTCGGATTAGGCCTGGGGTGAGTGGGTTGATAAGGGCATGGAGCTTGTGGTTGGAGTTGGAATTGTGGTCTCGAGTTCTAATAATTTCTTGACCATGCGAAGTTGGGATGATTGCACCATGTAGGGTGGTTGGTGTCAGAGAATGGGTCATTCTGGATGGTGTGGAGATCCTCGTAGGTCTGAGGAACTCCATAGAAGTCAGATGATGATAACGTCATCATCATCCATATCTCGCTTTACTTAGTCATATTCCATTATTAAATGCTCCTCCATAACTGCTAGAAGATAGTAATTCATTACACATCCTTTCTAAGAGAATAGCAAGAAACCAGGGTTAAAAGTACAATTTTACCATCATATCATGAATGCAAAATAACCACAAGTTTCCCTAGGGGTTAATTAAGGGTCAAATGGTCTTAAGAGTCTAACAACCAGGTTAGTACAAGACAAAAACAGGTTTTCATACGTTTCGAGAATTAAATGAAATCTGAAACCCTAAAAATAGACCAACTTGATTAAATGAGGTTTTGGTCGGGATAAAATTCACATAAACACTCTAAAAATCATAGAAAAATATTCTCTATGGTTTGGTATGCTTAATTTGACCATCAGAACCCATTTTGACCTAAAATAGAGTCTCAGATAAACATTTGCCCTAATTTGGATTCTTGCATAAATTACCTAGTCAAATTAGGTCAAAACCAAAATCCAACATCCCCATTGGATTCCTTAGATCCAAATTAGGTTTGTAAGAAAATTGCATCCAATCTGAGATCATCTTGACCATGTTTACATTTTGGCCTTGTTTAACTCTTTTCTCTCACACACATGCCCCTAACATTCAAAATCCTTACAATAGGCCCCTATCTTTGTCGTCATTCATTGCAAATAGGTCCCTTCACCATTACTATGGAGGAATCCTTCTTCGATGACCTTTGATTGAAGAGACTCCTTCTCTAATCAATGAATCCCTTCAAAATTAGAAGGGAAATTCCTTGAAAAGTTCTCTTTCCAATGCACCCAACTTCGAACACCATAACCTTCCCAATCTCTCATGCGAACACATGAGAGATTCAGGTATCTCTTGAGTTTCCAAATTTTTTGAGCTTTCTACGCTCACAAAGCCTGATTCCTAAGCTTAAACTGACACCCTGAGGCCTATAAAAGGATCCCCATGGCAAGCCATTTTCCCCATGCTCGAATTCGACTGGAATCACCCTCTTTCCTGTCTCCTCTTCTTGTCGGAAAGAACCTTGATGTCCGGCAACCAATTCTGATCTCCCTCATCGTTCGCTAGCAATACCAGCAGTGAATTCCTTTTCCTCTCATTCTTTCGCTCTAGGCTGTACCTATAGGAGCCTCCTTCCCATCATTGTCGCCGCTTCTACCTCATCGGAGTAGTTCTCTTCCATGGCACTGGCCACACCATACCTGACGTCCTCCTTATCCTTTCTGACCCATAGAGTAGGTAGTTTGGTCTTTCCAGTTCTTTAGATTAACTTCCCTTATCAGAAACCCAAAAACAAGTCCTCGACACCGCTGTTCACCCCTGTCTTCTCTGCATCCGACCATACCTCCGGCAAGGTGCTTCCATTACTACACACATCAACATGCCTCGCCACCACTCCCACAACCTCCGCCATACTCCACCCATCAAAACCCCTTTCTCTATTTGCCTTCTCATCCACCCAGAACACCCACTTCCTCCGACCATCTCCGCCTCCGCCAGGCCGCCACACGCCTCGCCTCGCTACACCACGCACACCACCTCGTTCACCATCCCATGGCAGAGCTATTGAACTCATTTGATAGGGCCAAAATGTTGTTCTTTATGTTTCAGGTATCAAGCTTGCAGTGCCATTAATGGAGGAGCTTCAAGTAAGCTCAAAGCTTGCTTCCCAACAGAAAAGCTCTAGCTCCTGTGCTTAGGCTATGCAGATGCACCCGAGGCATCACTCTAGGTCATCGATTACAAGCCTTAACATTAGCTGTTGCACCAATTAGCCCATCCTCCAGCTGCAGGTTTGCACACAGAGAAACCTTGTGGGTTTAGTTCCACATCATTCGTGGAAAGACAACTACACACGCATAAAGGAGATTTGTCAAACCGGCTTATTGCCTCAACACTTGGAGTGTGACATCCCCCATACCCCTTCACACCTTGCCCATCACACCTCCACGCTGGCCTGGTCCAAACCCGATTACCCAACTAAGCCTTTCACACCTCGGCTGTGACAATCACACACGTAGCCCTCGTCCCAGGTGTGCTCATGCCCGATTACCCTAATACCCAGTTGTGCCTTGGGAAAGAGAAGGAAGGAAGAGGGCGAGAGA
The DNA here is from genome assembly GCA_037157565.1 of Thalassia testudinum. NCBI lineage: Eukaryota > Viridiplantae > Streptophyta > Magnoliopsida > Alismatales > Hydrocharitaceae > Thalassia > Thalassia testudinum. Next base: position 21,636,187 of record JAZHRO010000063.1, read on the forward strand.
ACGCAAGGTCAAGGGGGGTTTTTGCTATGGAGAACAACGACTAACACTTAGTCATTTGAGAAATTGTGCCCTGTGTGTGAAGAGAAGAAGAGAAAAGAGAGAAGAAAATAAAGAAGGAGAAGATCTGGAGAAGGCTAAGGCAGGAGCGCGCAAAAGAAATCAAATAAGAAGAAGAGGAAAAGAGACAGAGCCAAAGAAAGGAAGGAAAAGCCAGAGAGAGAAGAAGAAGAGAAGAAGAGAGAGAAGGAAGAAAAGCTAAGGGAAGGGTAGCCATATAGAAGAAAGCCAAAGAAGAAGAACAACATAAGAAAATCAAAGCAGAAGCACTATAGCAATGCACTTTAAGTCGTCTGATTTCACAATCAGACATTTGATTCACTAATTGCTCATTTGATTCTATTTGCGTAATTGCTATATATGTGTTAGGCTAATAATTGGTGATCAAATCACGATTATTTTGTCTAGAGTTCTTTCTATCTCCTCATAAACTCATGTTATACATTGCATATTATTTTTTGAGTAATTAATTATGCTCATTTATATTATCTACTGAGATTAGCGCGTGAATGCAATACTTGCTCCCCGTGTTTAACCTCGAACTTCATTTTTTAATTCTGAGCTTTCAAATTTTATTTATTGTTCAATTTATTGTGGATTTCAAACTATGACGACAATACTTTGATTTAAATCCAGGATAGATCGCTCATAACATCAGAGTATGAGGGTTCAGAGTTCCACCAATTAGAGTTGGTTGGTCCAAAGTTTCCTCTAAAACTAAGATCAGACGGGGGTGGATATGGGTCCATCCCCTGGTAAGAGTGGCGATGAATGTTATGCGTAGCCAAACTACCTGAGGGTGGTTGTGCATATGTGCTCTGTTGAAAGGAGGTGGCTCTTTCTAGATGTCTAGCCAATTCATCCACCTTATTTTCAATGATGGGAACCTTATCCAAGCGACTAGTCACCAACTTTAAATTGATGGATGAGGATAGGCCTTGAGTCCCATGTGCCCCTCGCATGTTTCTCAATGTGAGGGTGGTCGTCCAGTCGAACACACCCATAGATTCATTGTTTATGGAGTTCTTGCACATATTATCCAGAATCTCCTAAATGGTATCTTCATACTGACCCATGATGTTGCTGCCACAGGTTGCATTGACAAAGAGTTTAGTATCCTCATGGAGTCCTTGGTAAAAAGACTGGACTTGTTCCTATTTGGGAACTCTATGATGGGGGCACTTCTGCATGAGATCCAGAAAGCAGTCCCATGCCTCATGAAGTGGTTCTCCCGTATTTTCCGTGAAGTGCATGATCGAGTGCCTCAATTCATTCACGCGACCAACTGGGAAGAATTTCTTCAAGAATTCAAATTGGAGTTCCTCCCCTATGTTGATCGAACGGGTCAGTCTAATGCCAGTGGGCAACCTTATCCATAAGCCAGGAGAACATCTTCATGAGTGGAATGTCTCGATTGTGAATAGGAGGTCCAAAGGTCTAGGCCAGTTGTTTTAGTTACTTGATATATTGGAAGAGATCATTGGAGTTTAAGCCATGAAATTTGGGGATAGCATTAATCAGATTCGGCTTCAGTTCAGTATCAGGCCCTCTAGTCAGGATTTACACCCTGGGTTGTATCACCATTACAGTAGGATTATAGTGATCTTGCATCTGAGGAAACTATGGTGGGTAGAAGAATGCATGGAATTGACCAGTGAGGTGATGTAAATGATTTTGAATGTTAGGCTCTTCTTCTTGGTTTTCCACGGAAGCAGATGATGGAGATCTGGGCTCAGATATGGAAGAGTCAAAAGAAATGTCAATCTGGTCTGGTTGTAGCACAAACAAATGGGTCGAGGCTTGGCCTCGATTAGAATGAACTGCTAGTGGAGGCCTCAAGGGTGGTATTAAGGACCTCTTCTCAAACTTTCACTAAAGAACTAAATGAGGGACAGAATATGTACTGGACCCAATCGAGGCACCCGAAAAATATTTGGATGATTAAGGAGGTTCGAGGCAGACGATTCCTCTGAATCAAAAACTCACTCACCTAATAATTACTTTGGCATCCAGAAAGGGAGAGTCCCGCAAAGACCCCTACACACTAGAGCGTCCCCACAGGTTACAGGGCTTCCCCCACCTGACCTTCCTTGTCACTAAGAATCCAAGTAGACTGGAGTGAGCAAGCTTGACTCGTAAGTTTGCCAATTTTAATCCAGACTATGTGCCATGAATTTTACTTGAACATTTAGAGTTGATTTTCATTGTGACCTAATTTGGAGGTTGGTTAACCCACAAAGTGGATCAACTTTACCTAACCTGCCCTAAAGTTTAGGATGAGTTGTGTAAATAACCCAAAATCGCCCCAAGTTGTTTGCAAATAGGTTATTAGGTCCCAAGGTTTAGTGATCCAAGTGATTGTTAGAGCCTACTTTTGAGGTTCACTTGATTAGATCAATTCAACCAAGGATTAGGTAACACACGAAGCAGGAAATCTATTCTCTTTAAATCAATCAAGTGTCTTTTCCTGAAACCTTAATATTGAAACTATAATTTGGCTGTATTATCTAAGTCCAATTCTTTCAAAAGTTGGCACCCTAGGTCAATCAAGAAGGTGAATAGTCCAAGGCACCTTATGTCCCTAGTAGGTGGAAGTATTGGGATTGGGGATCTCTGAGCAAATCAGATCAAATCAGGCAACTTAGATGATTAATTGCTATGAAATAAAGTGATTTGTTCCTAATTGATTCTCTTTTTAATCCTTTAAGAGATAAGGGGCTCAAGAAGAAGGGAATGAGATTACCTACCCATAGTGTGGTTGTCGTGCGGCCAATCAGAGTCACCTCACAAAATCACAACTAATTAGATAAATCAAGTTGTACCAAACTAGAATTGCAATAAGTGAATGAAATGTGCATTGCTCCTTGGCAACGGTGCCAGAATGTTAATAGGCTTTCGTCGATTTTCAAATACGCGTCGTAGCATAGTCAACAAAATTGAATCAACATTTGAATTTATAAGCACTCAAAAACAAAAGTGAGTTCGAGGTCATTCGCTGGGAGTAAGTATAGCAAATTAATTCACTAGTCACAATAATTAGAAATAGTACTTGCAAGTGAATATATGTTAGAAAATGTATCTCAGAATGTAGATAGCAAATTGCTAAAAGAATGGGCAAAAAATGGTTGTTTGAACCATCAAATTTAACCCTACAATTTAAGCTCTTAATCAACACAAATAAATCAACAATAATCTCAATCAAATATCTCAGCAATTATCAAAACCCACCAAAGCACCTGAGTCAAAAGGTGCAATTAAGTATCAGATGCCTTATCTCACACCTTAGAAGAACAAAGGCAAGGTAGACTTGCACAAAGGCATAGCACAAAGGCGTAAGCAGTTGACAAGAGCCTCAGAATGGCTAGGTCTTGAGGAGAGTAGGGCATGAATCCCAAGGCCATAGTGTAAAAAGCCTTCTCCCTCCTTAGATTTCTCTCTTCAGATCTAGGTATAAATTATGCGGGTAATAGGGTCATGTACAAGGTCCAGACCCACAGGTGTGCGTCCTAGGTCAGGAGTGCATGGGCATTCGTTGGAAGGGGACCTGAGCCCCATGTTGTGGGTGAAGAGAATATGGAACGAGTTTCTCTTTGTGCCTTTGAGTGCCTCCATGTTTCCGATGTGGGACTAATCCAATGTCCCTCCTTCGCAAGTAGCTTTGCATGCTTGCAGATGGATGTCTCAAGGAATTGGGTTATTGCTTTCCTACTTGCACTCGATTGAGGGCTCGAAGAGGTTCACAAGACAAGTCCACGTCAAGCGAGTGAAGTGGCTGGGGGGATTATCACTATGGTGGAGAAAACAACTTCGGAGAAGATGATGGTGGTGGAGGATGTCCGGTCAGAGCCCTTGATAGCGAAAATACGTGGTTTGTTAATTAGGCAATTTAGTGTCGTTGCAACGCATAAATCCGCTTTCGCTTTTAAATTTATATCCTAGATAAGGGAGTTTCTAGGGTCATCCAAGGAGGCAAAAATTGCAATTCAATTCTCTTGCTAAAAACACATCTCAACTTTCTTTTCGGTATTTTAAATATATGTATTTTTTTATGTTTTGAAATAATACGGGCCAAGTGCGAATTGTGACAAAATAGTGCTAACACCTAAAATGCTAAGCTGAAATTTAAGAGATTAAAAAGTCCACTACCTAAGCTCACTCTAGGCAAGTGGAGACCTAGAATAATTAGGGAGTGGAAGTAGAATAAGTGCTAGAACAACAGTAACAATTGCTACGGAAAGCTAAAAAGAAGACAATTTTATTAACTAGAATTTATGTTCATTTTCCAAGACAAGTAGAGGAATGCTTCTACTAAAATAAAAGAATCTAAAAGAAAGAAAAGAAACACAAATCCTCTTGCAAAAATTGGTGAAGAATGGAGTCTTCTTGCTCCAAGCCTAGCTACTCCTTGGCTCGAAAAGAGGGCCTCCTCCTTTTCCTTCCTTGAGAGCTCCACCAAGGTGGAAAAAACCACCTTCAATGCTCTCCTCCAAGGGGTGGGCATGCACCACCCTCAAAAGCTCCTCGAAAGTGGCATGGACCACCTTCAAGATCTCCTCCAAAGATCTTCCTTGCCTGGCTTCTCCTTTGGCTGGCGTGACTCAAGAGAGAAGGGAAGAGGGGAAGGCACCAAGGGGACAGAATATCCCCTTGATCTTCTTCTTCTTCTTCCCTCTTGGACGTGGGCTTCTTGGTGGAATATGAGAGTGAATTTTATAGCCAAGGATGGATTGAATGGCGGTGGGTAGTGGTCCTTTTATAGGGTAGGGTGAGGGGTTAAGGTGCCTCTTGAAATGGATGGCTAAGATGGTTGGATGGAGGTGGTTAGTTGATCCTAGGGTTAAGGATGGTTGGCGCCACCTAGGGGGTGCTAGGGGGGTAGTTAGGGTTGGTCAAGAGGCACCTAAAAGTGGCACCAACCATGGAAAGGTGCCATGGGTTGGCGCCAACTTTAACGACTCCATAAGGTGGGGTTATGTGGAGAGTGGAGATGGGTTTAAGGGGAGATGTGTGGCGAAGATGAAGGGGATTTTTGGAGGGAAAAGTGGTACCATAAAGGGGGTAGTTAGGGTGGTTTTGACACCACTTTTAGGCGTCTTTTGGAGGTGGTGAGTAGGATAGGTTAGCGCCAAGTAGGTGGAGCCTAGGTGGAGTTAGTACGTGGAGTTGTTAGGTAGGGTTTTTGGGTGGTACAAGCCAAGGAAGTTGGAGCATAGCTATGCTAAGCTAGGCTAGCTTAGCTATTGGAGTAGAGGAGGAGGTGTTGGAGCTACAATTTGGATGGAGGAGCTGAGGAGAAGTCTGGAGCTGAAACTGGAGCTGGCTGCTTCTGAAGAGTCTGGCATGGAGCTACTCAAGCTGGCCTGGCTTGCTAGTTCTTTGCTAGCTGCTAAGCCAAGCTAAAGTGAGCTGGCTTCTACCATAATGAGCTGAGGTGAGCTAGGTCTGGTGCTCCTGGGGAGGATCAAGCTGGTTGAGGCAACTAAGGTAACTTCGCTCAATTGAGTTGAGCTAAGCTGAGTCCCCGGGAGCTGGACTTGTGCTTCCTGAGTTGGGATGAGTTCTACTTCATCTGGCTGGAGTTGAGTGGAGCTGGATGTAGCTAGATCTGAGCTAGGGTCAACTCCTGTCAACTCAGCTGAGCTAGCTAGAGTTCCCTGTGTACTAGTGGGAGCTAAGATGAGCTAGACTCAGCTAAGTTGAGCTGGATCTGAGCTGACTTGGGCAAGGGTTAGCTAAGATGAACTCTCTTAAGCTGCCATTCAGCTGAGATTAGCTGAATGGAGTTGGGATGAGCTAACCTTAGTTCAAGTGAGTTAGCTTCTAGCTGTGGTGAGCTGGATTAAGCTGAGTTCCAGCTAGTCTGAACTCCTTCCTCAATTGCCTTCTTGAGTGATAGGGTTTTAGGGATATGTATATCTGTTCATCCCTAACACTCACAAAAACTTATTAAAATAACAAAAGAAAATGCAATGCATGCCTAACCTAGTGAATGCCTAAATGCCGCCCAAAAACCCATTTGTGGAGTAAAATCTTAAGAGCTAGTTTTGTTTTAATGCAAAAGAATGATGATAAACTGGCGTTTATCACACCCCCATGCTTATCTGTTGCTAGTCTCTTAGCAAAACTTCAAATTTTTTTTTTGTTAAAGGAATTTTTGGGAAATCTAATTTTTTTGACTTTTGAGGGGAAAAAAGGTTAAGGGACCTTGGTTGATCAAAACATAGGAGGTACGGGATTTGTTAAAGATAAACATCGGGATTTGTTTTTGGATCCAACCATTAGATAGAACGGGATCATTATATCCTCCAGAAAATTCACAAATTAACCCCTTGTTAATTCAGATGACTTGAAATTTTTTGTTTTTAGGATTTTTCTGGCTCATGAATCTGATTCGCAACTTGCAAAATCCTTTAAAACATTTTGTCTATGCTTGTAAAAAGCCAACATTTATAAGGTCGTGTTTATTTATTATTACTTTTTTTTTTCCAATGCTTATTTTTAGCTTAGTCTTACAACAGATGTGTCAAGATCATCATTCCCATTACCATTCCTCGAGGGGGCTCTGGCACCAGTACTTCAAGATAGCATTGTCCATGACACCACCCAGGAGCTCACAACCCCAAAACACGATGTGGTGTAAAGGGGCTCTCCAAGCAAACTGAAGTTCTTGCTCCAACACTATAGGTAGAGCACCGTCCAAGACACTTGAGCTGCTAAAATACGCTTTAATGCTCCATCTAAAGATATCAAATATAGATATAGAGCAACGTCGAGGCGGTAACTTGTTGACATCGTGTCCTCAAAGGAGGCATTTTCCTCCTTCTCAGCGGTGGGAACTCAAACCTATGATCTGCTTTAGAATTTTACTAAGTCTAAACAAGGGAGTTTCTTCAAATTTTTAGTTGTTTTTTTAAGTGTTGTCTTGTGTGTGAAATTTGACACAAGAAGTTTCTCAAGACATGCAAGTTTTTGAATCAGAAACAAGTCAAATACTTTCCGTATTACAAAATAGGATCAAGTCACCTTGACTATCATGAGTTCAGGTGGAATTTTAGAGAAGGATATCTGATCTAGTCTAAAATAGACCCTAAAATTCTAATGATCAGATCCACATCCTCTTCCCTATTTTGTTAAAGATTAAATCCCATAGTACCAAAAGTGAATTTTTCGACCTTAGTCCCGATTTCAAAATTTTTCCTCAAAAAGTTCTCAACATTTTTGTTTGGTATGCAAGCAGGAAAATAAAATAACTAAAGAAAAATGCATGTTTTTACATTTTAAAAATCCAAAATTGATCTTCAAATTTAAAAACACCCCCCCATGCTTTAAGATATGCCATGTCGTCATGCATTAGGAGCGAAAAAGGGATCACCTTAGCGAGGAATGGTCGGGTTTAGGATGATCAAAACCTAGAAAAAGAAGAAAAAAAAAGAACACAGGAAAAAATGATGGGTTAGCTCCCATCCAGTGCTATCTTTTACCCCATTCAGTCGGGCGTAATGTGCATTAGTGATCAAGGGTGGCAGGCTCAGTAAAATTAATAGATTCAGACAGAATTTTAGGCGTATGATCATCCGCTTTCTCTTTTAATTTTATATCCTGGATAGGGGAGTATCTAGGGTCGTCCAAGGAGGCAAAAATTGCAATTCAATTCTCTTGCTAAAAACACATTTCAACTTTATTTTTGGTATTTCAAATATATATATATTTGTGTTTTGAAATAATACGGGCTAAGTGTGAATTGTGATAAAATAGTGCTAACACCTAAAATGCTAAGAAGGAATTTAAGAGATTAAAAAGTTCGCTACCTAAGCTCACTCTAGGCAAGTGGAGGCCTATAGTAATTAGGGAGTGGAAGTAGAATAAGTGCTAGAACAACAGTAACAATTGCTACAGAAAGCTATAAAGAAGGCAATTTGATTAACTAGAATTTGTGTTCATTGTCCAAGACAAGTAGAGGAATGCTTCTAACTAAATAGAAAACTCTGAAAGTGAGAAAAGAAACACAAATCCTCTTGAAAAATTGGTGAAGAAGGGAGTCTTCTTGCTCCAAGCCTAGCTGCTCCTAGGCTTGAAAAGAGGGCCTCCTTCTTTTCCTTCCTTGAGAGCTCCTCCAAGTTGGATGCTACCACCTTCAATGCTCTCCTCCAAGGGGTGGGCATGCACCACCCTTAAAAGCTCCTCCAAAGTGGCGTGGACCACCTTCAAGATCTCCTCCAAAGATCTTCTTTGCCTGGCTTCTCCTTTGGCTGGAGTGATGCAAGAGAGAAGGGAAGAGGGGAAGGCAACAAGGGGACAGAATATCCCCTTAATCTTCTTCTTCTTCTTGTCTCTTGGATGTGGGCTTCTTGGTGGAATATGGGAGTGAATTTGTTAGCCAAGGATGGATTGAATGGTGGTGGGTAGTGGTCTTTTTGTACGCTAGGGTGAGGGGTTAAGGTGCCTCTTGAAATGGAGGGCTAACATGGTTGGATGGAGGTGGTTAGATGATCCTAGGGTTAAGGATGGTTGGTGCCACCTAAGGGGTGCTAGGGGGGTAGTTAGGGTTGGTCAAGAGGCACCTAAAAGTGGAGCCAACTATGGAAAGGTGCCATGGGTTGGCGCCAACTTTAAGGCTTCTAGAAGGTGGGGTTATGTGGAGGGTGGAGATGGGTTTAAGGGGAGATGTGCGGTGGAGATGAAGGGGATTTTTGGAGGGAAAAGTGGCACCATCAAGGGGGTAGTTAGGGTGGTTTTGGCGACACTTTTAGGTGTCTTTTGGAGGTAGTGAGTAGGCTAGGTTGGCACCAAGTAGGTGGAGCTTAGGTGGAGCTAGTAGGTGGAGTTGTTAGGTAGGGTTTTTGGGTGGTACAAGCCAAGGAAGTTGGAGCATAGCTAAGCTAAGCTAAGCTAGCTTAGCTAATGGATGAGTAAAGGAGGAGGTGTTGGAGCTAAGGTTTGGAGGGAGGAGCTAAGGAGGAGAAGTTTGGAGCTGAAACTGGAGCTGGCTGCTGCTGAAGAGGCTGGCATGGAGCTACTCTAGCTGGCCTAGCTTGCTAGTTCTTTGCTAGCTGCTAAGCCAAGCTAAAGTGAGTTGGCTTCTACCATAATGTGCTGAGGTGAGCTAGGTCTAGTGTTCCCAGGGAGGATCAAGCTGGTTGAGGCAGCGAAGGTAACTTGGCTCAACTGAGTTGAGCTAAGCTGAGTCCCCGGGAGCTGGACTTGAGCTTCATGAGCTGGGATGAGTTCTACTTCAGCTGGATCGAGTTGAGTGGAGTTGGATGTAGATGGATTTGAGCTGGGGTGAACTCCTGTCAACTCAGCTGAGCTAGCTAGAGTTTCCTGTGGACTAGTGGGAGCTAAGATGAGCTAGACTCAGCTAAGTGGAGCTGGATCTGAGCTCACTTGAGCTAGGGTTAGCTAAGATGAACTCTCATAAGCTGCCATTCAACTGAGATTAGCTGAATTGAGCTGGGATGAGCTAACCTTAGCTCAAGTGAGCTAGGTTCCAGCTGTGGTGAGTTGGATTAAGCTGAGTTCCAACTAGTCTGAACTCCTTCCCCAATTGCCTTCTTGAGTGCTAGGGTTTTAGGGATCTGTATATATGTTCATCCCTAACACTCACAAAAACATATTAAAATAATAAAAGAAAATGCAATGCATGCCTAACCTAGTGAATGCCAAAATGCAGCCTGAAAACCCGTTTGCGGAGTAAAATCTTAAGAGCTAGATTTGTTTTAATGCATAAGAATGATGATAAACTAGCATTTATCAGCCCTAAAATAAGAAAGACTATCCTTGAGCCCAATTAGATTTGCATAGATGTTTCACCTTGCAAAGGCTACTGCGGTGGTGGTGGTTGAAGGGCGTGTAGTGGTCGGAGGATGTTTGTCAGTGACGAATAAGGTTATTGAAGGTGTGTGTTCGGTGGGTTGTTTTAGTGTGTGTGAGGGGTTTTGATGATGGAGGTGAGGTGGATCTCGTGGAGGTAGAGGCATGGTTGATGAGAGCCTCATCATGAGCCATAACTCGCTCATTTTGACCTAAGAACGAGAATAAGAGCTAGTACATAACCTGGAGAAGGACCTAATTCAAGGAAGAAATGTTCTGAGAAGAAAACATAAAATAGAGGTTAAAGATACAATTTTACCATTGCAGTACATAAATAGGATTTCTAAGAGGTAAAACATAGGTCAAATTGTCTGAATGAGATAAAAAGTGGGTTGGTTCAGTCAGAAATGGGTTCATGAGCAGTCTTGGAATGAAATGACATTCTGTTACCCTAAAATAGACCCGCTTAATTCAACCAGGTTCTAGTCCAGAAAAAATCAACTAAACCCTCTAAAATTCATGGGAAAATATCCCCTAGCGTTTAGAACATTCAATTTGGCCGTTGGAACATGTTTTGACCAAGATTAAGGTCCCAGCTTAGTATTTGACCAAATTTGGGTTTATATAAAATGTCTAGTCAAACATGGCCAAACATAAAATTCAACTTTACCATTGGATTCCTTAGGTCCAAATTAGGTTTGTAGCAAAATTTGGTTGTGAGGGGAGGTCATCGTGACCTACTTTGCAAAATAGTCCACCCAATTACATTCTAGCCCCTATCTTTTGAAAACTCTTGTGCATAACCCCCTAACTTCTTCACCACTCTTACAATCAGGTCCCTCCACCTTTAATGGGGAGAAATCCTACTTGGGAAAGGAATGGAGGGGGAGTGCTCCCTAATTCCTCTGAGATCTCTTGGAAGGGAGATTCTCTGAGGAATTCCCTTCCATCTGAGCGTGGTACCAATCTCTAATTCGCACCCAATCTCTTGTACGAATGCACGAGAGATTTGGGTCTCCAATTGTTTCCATCTCCGGTGAGGTCTCTTGTGCTTGGATGCTTGTCTTCCAAGCATAAGTATCCCTGCCAGTGACTATAAAAGCACCACCACCTCCGGCCGCATCTCTTCAGCTCGACTTAGCTGGAGAACCACCCCAAGTTCATCTCCTTCTCCTCCGGCCAAGGGTCTAGCGAGCTCCGGTCAACCCTCCTCCCCTTTCTCGTCACTCTGCCACAATACCAGTGGTAGAGCTACCTTCACCACCTTCCTCTGCGTCACACAATACCCGCGTGCATGATCCTGCCTCTTCATTGTCACCGCTCCCCCTCCACTGGATGTCTTCTTCTCCGGCAGCGGTAGGTACGACCAACTGCCTTTCTAACCCCCTTTGTCCACTTAGCTAGGTTAGAAATATTCCCCTTTCTCCCCTCTGCATTTCCCCTCTCTTAATTTCTACTTTCGACCCCTCGATGTCGCAGACCACCTCCACCTTCTCTACCTCCGGCCGATCATGGGCGAGGTGCCTCCACCGCTCCGCACCTCCACACGTCTCGCCAGACACCTCACCACCTCCACCATCATCCATTGATCACCTTTCACCCATCCACTGATTGCCAACACCTCCCTAAACGCCCCACGAACAAACCCACAAGCATGGCCACAGAGCTACCTAGGCACGCACGCCTATGCTACCCCGCGGCCTACCACACACTAGCCCACCTTCGCCTTGACGTGACAAAGCTTCCCATATGTTTTAATGGGGCCACAAGGCCATATTTATGTGTGTCAAATCTGAGCACCTATTGCCATTGAAGCACATAGCAAGCTGCTTGCAAGCTTCGCGCCAGGTCGCGTGCTCCAGGTGTTAGAGTCTCAGAAGGCACGAGTTGAGTGTGCGAAGTCATCCAGCCAAGAGATTGGTTAGGCAAAGTGACCTAGCAGCAACAATTGGCGGAGGTCTCCTGCGAGCGCGAGCAAAGAAATAGGTGGGACATTTAGTCTCGCCTTGTGAACTCGAAAATGCAGTGAGTGACTTATATTATTTTTGTGTTTTCTGTTGGTTGCCTCAAGAGACACGGAGTGAGGTCCCTCGCCCTCACACACACTCGCCTCATCCGCGACCTTTGCCCCGCGGATCTGGCATGACCGACCCAATTGCACCTTGCACTCCTAACGCATCACACCCACGATGGTGCGCCTGGACACAGGCATGCAAAACCCAACCTGCTTATCCAGCTCTGGGAGAGCGAACCAAAGAGCAAAATAGAGAGAGAGGGATGCTGGGGAGGGTAGGGGTAGGTTTTGCTCCGTTGTGTGCAGGAAATTTGGTGCTAAGGAAGGAAGAGGAGCTGCAAAGAAGAGACAAGGAAGGTAGAAGTGCTAAGGCAGAAAGCTGTGGCCACAAAAGAAGCAAGGGAGAATAAGGAAGCAGAAGGAAGGCAGAAGCCAAGGGAAGGAGAGGCACTGTAGCCGTGGAGAGAGAAGGCAAAGAAAAGAAGCAAGAAAGCAAAAGAGAGCAGGCTGAAGAAGGAGAAAGAGAGTCCAAGAAGAGAGATATGTTTTTAAGACATCTGATAATAGAATCAGACATCTAATTTTTCTATTTTACAACATTTTGATATTCATAAACTCTTGCATTTATACTCTGAATTAGGTTTTGAGTAACTTTAAGTGTTCAAATTACATTATTGAGATTAGTGAATAAATTCCATTTGCTCCCTGTGTTCGACCTCGGATACTTATGTTTTTGAGTAATAAATTCTTATTTGTTTTCAATGCTTTTTCGACTATACTGCAACGAGACTTACTTAAAATCCTGATAAAGGTTGCAACATTTTGGCACCATTGCCGAGGAACAACGTGCAATTTACCACTAATCTCTGCATTCTTTTTGATCATGTTGAGCACTAACTTGCCCTATTGTGTTTCGCTGTGATCTTGCTAGGTAGTTCACAAGAAGATCTCCCATGCAAGCCAACCACTCTAGGGTAGGTAATCTCTTTTCTTCCTTAATCAATCTCTTAATCCTTGAAAGACAAAAGGAAGCAATCAAAATAGGAATTACTTGCCTTCTCTTCATAGTAATTGCCACTTAAAAGGCTAGTTTCCTGGTTTACGAGATAAAATTTTCAAAACTTATTGAAGAAGAAGTGATTTTTAAAGAGCTTACCCTACAAGTTCCTGTGCCTAGTAGAAATCATGCTTAATCTCTGCAGACAACACACTTCTTGTTTTGAATCCAAAGAGAATTTTTGAGAAAAGAAAAAAAGATTGGAAATAGAACCAAATTAGGGTTTCTATTGTAGGGTTTCGGAGTGCTAGTTAACACGTGCCTGTTTAAAAGGAAATAAACCCACCCGCATTTGTGTGCTACCCAAGCCCTTGATTGAAGAGATCTAAACAAGACAAACCATAAAAATTGACCTCTAAAAGCACTTGAATCATGAAAACTTTGGACCTAATAACCTGGGAGTCAAATCAGGGTGATTTCTAGGTCTTGACCTAGAATCATTCTGCCATATTTAGGGCAGGTCAGGTGAAGTTGACCCTTTGGGTCAACTAGCCTCCACATTAGGTCACAAAACCAAAACATCTAATGTTCAAGTGAGAACCCTAAAGCACCTCTAAAATAAAAGTGGTACACTTAAGAGGTCAAGGTCCCCATTCTGGTCTACTTAGAATCTCAATGAAAAGAGAGGTCGGGTGGGGCAAACCCTGTAACCCATGGGATGCTCTACTGTGTAGGGACCTTTGCAGGACTCTCCATCTTTGGCTGCCCAGGTAATTCTCAGGTGGACAACTTTCTAATCAAGGGGTATCATCCACCGCGAACCTCCATAGTCATCCAAACGTGTTTGGGTGCCTTGATTGGGTCAAAAACACCTCCAGTCCCTCATCTCTTCTCTTTGGAGCACACACATACAAATTTCAGTGGGACTCTGTATTCAGATCTATTCGCTTCACATCTTGATTCAAACTCTGATTCTACATCTTGATTCCACCACCTAACCCAAATATGCAGCGAAACCACTTAGGACTACCATTCAAGAAACCTGAATCCCGAAGATCCATGAGAGATAGGATAATTCAAGATGCCCTGAAATTCTATGAAAAAGAAGACAAAACCTCAACACCAGTAGAAAACATTCATGTTTATGTCCCAACGACCACAACCTTCATCATAACCTGTGCCCAAGTACTATTGGCAGAAGCCACAAAAGGATCAACCCGAGACAAGCTCATCACAGGATACATTGAGATAGAAAAATTGCACAATCTTGAATACCTTCAATGCATGACAAATCTTATACTTTGGGAGCAACACCAAGATGATCTTGAAAAATAGGAAGAGATAATGAGGTTATTGAAACAAATTATCGATCAGAAATACCCATACGTACCCCAAACAGAGGATGAACCATCTTGGAAAAATATCGAGGATCAATCCAATTTCCCAGATCTCAGGTTTGAGGCACAGAATGGTTGTGGATTCCCAACCCAGATAGAATACAACAGGCCTGATATTGAATTAGGTTGGGAAATTGTAGGAGAACACAATGTTTAGCCACCCCTAGACCATGAATCACCAAGCTTAGAATGCCAAAACTCTTACAATAATTAGAGTAGAGTTGAACCTCCTGAGGGTGTAAATTCCTCCCCTTATTTTGATAAGGTGACCCTTGAGGGTACTTCGGACCTAGATCCTAGTGATTTAACCTACATCCTATGCCTAGATTCCGGATCTGAAACAACTTGGGAAGATTTCGAGGCCCCATATGAGGAAGATCAATTTTTCAATGAAGAATATGATTTTGGGCCTCTATTTGATGAATATCCCTCGCCAACATCCTCAGAGAAACAAATCGATTTTTCGAATGTCATGCCAATTTATGATACAGAAATCGAGGAGTTGGATGAGTGGGGTTTCAATTGGGTCTGTCCTACCACTTGGCACCTGAGCCTCTACCATATAAGGACACCATTTTAAGCTCAGAATTGACATCTAGGCTAGACCCCAGTCAGGCTGCTGAATCTATAGCATATGATTTATTATATGGTGGAACTCAATGATGAACACACATAAATTCATGATAAATTGCTTATTTTTGATAGTTCCTAGGCTTAGCATTGCATATCATGTTATAAATATTACATAACATCCATTGCATGGCATTTAGGATAGTTGTATATTTTATATATTAATTCCTTCATTTTATATGGCCATGGGGGCAATGCAACATCCATACAGGTTTCAGATGGAAAATCCGACTATACGGATGGATCCGGAAAGACAATCGTAGTTCGGCATTGCAGGAATCATCTCGATCTGAGCACCGTAGCACCCTCTACAAGAAGAAGATGGACGGCCCAGATGGCGGCACGTGGCACCATCCAAGCCACCCAACACCGGCCAGTAGCACCACTCTTCTCCTTCTTCAACCGCGCCCTTCAATCCTTGACATTGGATCAAGATCCAACGGCTGGGAAAAGGTTGCACCAAGCCGCTCCACATGACACATGGGAAGGTCTGCTGCAATGGTTGGAGCGCTGGTTTGCAAAGAGGGGGCGCGGGTTTGAATCCTCGTAGCCCCTCAAATTCCAGCATGAAGCGGTAGTCCAGTGCAAGGCAGCGCGTGCACGCACGAGCATGACAGCGCATGGCAAGCGTGCACACAGATGGGCACACGCGGTCAGCGTTCGTGATGAGCGTGGCAGTGCGGCGCGGCCGCAAGGGCGGTTGCCGATAGCTTTCAGCAACAGCTAGGCTGACCTTCAGCGATGCTTACAGCCGTCGCCATTTCATTGCAAGCCAGCGAGCCAGCTAAAGTCGTGAGTGAAGGTGAGCTGTCTACAGCAATGTTTCCAGCGACGGTCTGTAGGTAGCTAAAGGTCCTTTATCCATTTTTAGCCTTTTCTCCTCCACAATAAAAGGACCTACACCCTGTCCCATTCAAGCCATCTCTACCTACTATACTCCCACCTAGTCCCAAGCTCTAGCAAGCCTACCAACACTCCATTAGAGCTTGTTCTCAAGCTCCCAAGGTGCTTATTAGTGTAGCGAACCTCTACCCCACTAAATGCTCCTCCAACTTCCCATCTTCCTTCATAGGTCACCTTGGAGCCATCCTCCCACCTCCATTCCTGCAGTAGATCAACTCCGTCTTCTCACCTCCATTCCAGAGCTATGTCAAAGCTTTCCTCAACTCGACGTCCTCCAGCATCTCACCTCCGTCGTCTCGCTCCTCATCTCCTTTGTCATAGTTTCCACCAGGCATCGTCGTCTCACTGAACAACAAATTCGAGTGATTTCCTCTCACCTCCCTCTCTTTATATGCTTTCATAGTTTCTTGTAATTGACATTGGAAGTAATATATATAATATTTGCTCCACATCTCTATCTTGTGATACATTTGCTTGTTTTCTTTTATTTCAAAAACATAAAAAAAAAGAACAAAATCCCAAAATACCAAAAAAGAAATGAATCGAAGTGCGGTTTTCAATAAAGTAAACGTCGCCTCCCTATGTTCGACCCAAGACTCTCTTGGAGTTTTGGTATAAATTTTATTTGATCGACGTGTTTTGCAACTATGACGATGGGTTACTTTTAACCCCAATTTCTAACACGTGAAACATGTCTGACCATTTTGGCACCATTGCCAGGGAGGCAACGGAATTTACTTTATTATTTATCGCGTTTCTTTACATTTTCATAGCACTAACGCTACTTGTCTTTGATCTACTGTCTTGTAGGTGCCCTAGCATGAAGATCCAAGTGCGGTAGATCAGAGTAAAGTGTAGGTAGAGTACTCTATAAGTGTCCCCCACTTTCCCCCCCACTAGTTCATTTCGCCACAATCATAACCAAGACCTAATCTACTTAGGTGTTTCCATAAACCCTAGGATAGACTTTGTTTGTCTTGTTTGCCACCTTCACCCATCTCACTCACATCTTATATAAAATAAAAAAATAAAAAGATATTTTCTATAGGATGAATCAATTTACACACTCTATACACCCACATTTGAGGCACATAATCGGACTTGATTTTTTCATCTACTCAACTAGTCTTCCGACCTGTGGACCCGGTACACACATTCAACACATAAAAGAGTATAAATCATATTAGGTTAACTATCTTTTTGTGTGCCTTAATCGATGGTGCATTTGAGCCAATTGAGTGAAATGCTTGGGCCGCACCACCTAATCTAAAAGAGGTTCATTTTCTAGCTACCCCATAGGATTCAATAATTAGGTCAAGCCAGACACTGCATATTTTTCTTGATTTCTAAAGGAAAATACTTGAACACGTGCTTTCAACAACAAACTTGGTTTGCCTCACAAAACTTGGCTGAAAACACCTAATATTTGAATCCTATAAGCTATTAAGTAAGATTCGAATCCTAAAACTCACCTCATCATTAATAATCTTGCCTGAAAACCTCTTAGTTGTGCACATTCACGCATTCTCAAACAAATCATTAAGGGCACGACCCATTAAGGACCCATCACATTCTAGAGCGCCAATTTCCCAAGCCTAACTAAAATCAATTAGACGTTGGCCTAAGGATTCATCCGCTCGTCGGGATCCAGATTGAGATTATTCATGATTAACTTGCTTATACTAGTTAATATGATGTCTAGCTAGAGGAGTAGCATGAAATGACTGCGGCTGGGGGGTACATGACGAGTCGATTCTTCACTTTTAAAGTCGTTTGTCGCATAAAATTATGTGTCATTTTTAGTTCTATGTGGTGGAAAAATTGAGTAATCAACAATTAATATAACCACTCAATTAAGAGTGGGTCATGTCCATGGGGAGGCAATGGCCTATTTAAACTCGCAAGGGTCAAAAACCAATGTTCACTGTTAATTTAGTCAAGAAACTGAATCAAAATCACTTTTAGATTAGGTGAACAATAAGTGCTAATGCTGAAATAGCAATTTTGCACAGCTAAAGGATATATTTTTCAATGCATCTTAATAAAATAATAATGAAAGTTCACAATGGCACTAAATGTAAATATTAATAGGAGCATTATAGTAGCAAAATAGGGGAAATTCTTGTCCTTGTTCGTGCGAGAGGAGGAGGCCGCGATTGAAGGTGAGAAGCTCACCAGAGGTTGATTGAGCTGAGGGCTATTCGATGGTGGTGGCCGCGTGGCCAACAGTGGTCGGAGGTGGCAGTGGTGAGGGAAGGAGCGCCAACGATCAGCGGTGGTTGCAGCTCTTTGCTGCTGCTAGAGATAGAGAGGAGGTGTGTGTGCTGAAGGACTTCACGCAGATGGAGGCGGTTGATGCATGAGGATGTGCGTAGGCCGTGCGAGCACACACTGATGCTACTAAGCTCGACCGCAGCTACTACTGCTGTGCACTACAGGCCGCACGTGGGGAGGTGTTGAAGGATGTAGCTGTTGCTACTGGATGCTACTGGCCACACGTTGTAACTTGCGTGCTGCATCCCATACGCTGCAGATTGCACGGACTCGCGGAGAAGCTGGTGTGCATAGTGGCTACGTGCATGGGCTGGAGGTGTAGCGCTGGCGTGTACGTTGGGGGCGAAGGCCGAGGCTGCTCACTGTGCACACGGAGAGGCGTGGCAGAGTCACAATGCGAGGAGAGGATGACGGTTGTTGGGTTGTTGGCGTTGGAGGTGATGTTGGTTTACTTTTGGTGGAAAGGAAACCGGTAACGTAAGAGGAAGAAAATGGAGGCGGTACTGTTGGGAGCTCAGATGTCTAGGATCATTCCCAGACGTCTTAACTGACTGGAAAGATGAAGGTACACGGTTGCAGTGTTGGTTGCTAGTGACAACAGTAAGGGTGGTAGTGCTTGCTGAGGTGCTCGTAGTAATCTGCACAAGCCAAATGGTGGTGCGCAGTTTGTCACCCTGCTTGCCTGCGGTGGTATGGACTTGCACTCGTGGTAGGAGGCCGGTGGTGGTGGAATGGAGAAGCTCAAAGCTCTACACAGTGGTGGGTCAGGGATGGTGGCCTCCTCTCAACGGCAACTCTCCCTTCTCCTTTTGTAGCCACGGCCACACTGATTTCAAATTCAAAATGTCGTAGCATGAATGCAATGCATAGGAGGAGGAGGTGGAGCCAGAGGAGTTTCCTGTGCAAGGTGGAAAAGAATAAAAGAATAAAATAATTAGGGTTATTTATACATAACACCTTAACTTCCATGTTAATTAACATAGTACATCTAATTAATTAACTAATTAAATGTATGCAACCCATGGTTAATTCTAAATGCATGAATTATGTACTTAAGCTAGAAATATGAATTAATTTACTTACATCCTAATGTATGCTACCTAAATGTTAAAATTAATTTAATATCTAGACATTTAGATACTTAAATAGCCAGTGAATATGGGCTAATCAAATACCCCCATGCCTAGTTTTTGCTATTCCCTAGCAAAATCAAGAAAAAACTAGCACTCCAAGTAGACTAGCCAACCCAATCGGTCTTCCTTTAGAAACATATTAAGTTCAGTCTTTAGACCTAAGGTTCCCAAGTAGTTGTTAAGTTACAGACTACGCTGGCAAAAGACGAGTTGCAGGCACAAGTTTCCCTGATTTCTAACTCTACCCTAAGGTTTATTGATCCCTGAGATTAAAGCATTCATGCATGTGCGTTGGTCTGATTTATTTGAGTTAAAGGAAAAAGGAATTTTTTTTTTGAATAATATATTTTTTTTTTGTTTCATTCCTCTAAGTCTAACCTCGGATCAGCTATCAACACGGTCTGTGTCAGATTCATTGTCCCCATCACGGTACCTCTAAGGGTGCCTAGCTTTCGATGCTTCGAGATAGCACCGCCCATAGCGACCCCAAGAACTCCTGGCAATCGACACTTCGAGATAGCATCGCCCATGGATTTCTTAAGCGAATTCAGGCCTGTGGGAATCGGCACTTCGAGATAGGGTCGCTCATGGTACCTGAACCGCACAATGCGCTTACATGCCCTTAGTAGGATTGATATTTTAAGAGACAAGCATCGAGGAGGTAATATATTATCATCGCATCCTCAAGGTGAGTATATACTCCACCTCTCCTGTAGCAGGAACTCTTCCAATCAAATTGTGTTTTCAAGCCTCTCTTAAGTCAAAACTAAGAGAACCAAATTTCTTTTACAAAATGAATTAAGGTGATTACTTACTTACACAAGACCAAGTGTGTGAAATTTGGATGCTTAGGTTACAAGGACCCGTAAACCAAAAGGTAGAACAAGACTCTAGGTACTACCCCACCTTTTAACTCAATCCCTAGCTTTCTTTCCTCAACCTTGTGGAATGGTCCACAACTTAACTCCTACTTAAGTTTTTAAGTCCATAAACGACCCAAAAGGTCTAAGCTAGTAGATCACTTAGCTTCTAAAGTTCGACCCTAGAACCAACTTAGTCTTAGCTAGAGTTTTGATTTTCTTAAGAATGCAGGACCTAGCCAGTTAAGCTCAAAACTTTTTTTTAAAAAATATATATATATTTTAAAATGCAATATGCATGAATGAATGCAAAATGTAGACATGCTATAAACAAAATGCCTCAGGTCCTCTCCCCTATGCCTTGTTCAAACAATGTCCTCATTGGAAACAAAAATAGTTAAAGGAAGATATTACCTAAGGCGGAGAATGGTAGGAGCTAAGGCTCCTTAAGAGTGACCTCGTCAACCAGATGGCCATGCAAAGTAATCTACGGTTTTAACAGTTGACCATTGATGATAAAGGGAGTTACTGAAGAGGAAAGGCTTTTAATCTCCACAGCTCCATACGGAAACACTTTAGTGATTACGTAAGGCCCATCCCAATGAGGTTTTAACTTCCCAGGAAAAAGCTTAAGTCTGGAATTGAAAAGCCAGACTCTTTGGTTGGGATCAAAGGTCTTTCGAAGTATATACTTATCTTGAAAGACCGTAGTTCTTTCTTTATAAGCTTGAGAGGTGTCATAAGCATCATTCCTCAACTCCTCAAGCTCACTTAATTCTAGAAGTCGTGCCTTACCCGCCTTCTCTAAATCCATGTTAACACTTTGAATAGCCCAAAGTGGCTTATGTTCCAACTGGACAGGTAAATGGCATGCTTTCCCATACACAATCTGAAAGGGAGAAGTAACCAAAGGGGTCTTAAAGGCCGTTCGATACACCAACAAAATATCATCAAGCTTTTGGGACCAGTCTTTCCTATCAAGTCTAACG
The DNA here is from genome assembly GCA_037157565.1 of Thalassia testudinum. Taxonomy (NCBI): domain Eukaryota; kingdom Viridiplantae; phylum Streptophyta; class Magnoliopsida; order Alismatales; family Hydrocharitaceae; genus Thalassia; species Thalassia testudinum. The sequence goes on from JAZHRO010000063.1 coordinate 21,657,251, forward strand.
GTCTTTTCCAAAATATTTTTTTTCTCCCTATTCGACACTTCAACCTGGCCACTCATCTGAGGATGGTAAGGGGTAGCAACCTTGTGAGTCACTTGCAGACTCCTGATTAGCCGATTGAAGTGGTGGTTTCAGAAATGATGTCCCCCATCACACTTAATGGTCTTGAGGCAGCCAAAACGACATATAATATTGGCCTTCACAAATTTCAAAACCACAGAGTGGTCATTTGTGCATGTAGGAATGGCCTCTATTCATTTAGAGACATAATCAACTGCCACCAAGATATATTCATAACCATGGGATGACGGGAAGGGGCCTATAAAGTCAATTCCCCACACATCAAAAATTTCAACAGATTGAATAGGTTGTTGAGGCATTTCTTTCCTCTTCCCAATCGTTCCAGTCCGTTGACATCTAATACAGGCCTTAACAAAATTATGAGAATCCTTAAATATGGAAGGCCACCAAAAATTAGATTAGAGAGCCATAAAAGTAGTTTCCTTAACACCAAAGTATCCTCTACAATGAATTTCATGGCAAAAGCTTGGCACACTTTGTTGTTCCTCTTCAGGTACACATCTCAATACTTGATCTTGTCCAATTCTAAAAAATTCTGGCTCTTCCCAATGAAAATATCTTGCTTGGGAAATGAATCTCTTTCTTTTCTGCTCATCCCAAGAGCCAGGAGTTTGTCTAGTGACCAAGTAATTTACAGTATCTGCATTTCAAGGTAAAGTTTGTGTTACCACCATCATAATTTCATCAGGAAATGTCTCACGAATGTCTCTAGAAAGAGAGTCATTAAGTGGAAGGCAAAATAGGTGGTCAGCCACAACATTTTCTACTCCTTTCTTTTCACGTATCTCCAAGTCAAATTCTTGAAGGAGTAGGATCCACCTAATCAGACGTGGCTTAGAATCTTTCTTAGCAATGAGATGTTTCACTGCCGCATGATCAGTAAAAATAACCAGCATAGACCCAAGTAGATAAGATCTAAACTTCTCTAGAGCAAAAACTATAGCAAGTAATTCTTTTTCAGTGACGATGTCATTTTGCTGACGTTCTGTTGAAGTCTTCCAGGCATAATGTAGCACATGAGGTCTTCCCTCAACCCTTTGTCCAAGGACTGCTCCCACTACATAATCAAAGCATCACACATCAACTCAAATGGGAGTGTCCAATCAGGAGCTTGGAGAATAGGCATAGAGATCAAGGCCTCCTTCAGAGTTTGAAAGGCCTCGACACACTTTGAATTAAAATTGAAGGAAGATTCCTTTGCCAAAAAGTCACAAAGTGGCCTAGAAATTTTACTAAAATTTTTAATGAAGGGGCTATAAAAGTTGGCATGACCTAGAAAGGATCTAATCTGTTTGACGTTTATGGGCAATGGGAGTTTTGAAATAGAATAAATCTTGGCTTTATCTACTTCCAAACCTAGCTCGGATACAACATGCCCAAGTACAATTCCTTTCTATACCATGAAATGACTTTTTTCCCAGCTGAGGACTAAACCAGTCTCCTTACATTGCTTCAACACATTCTTCAAGTGAAGCAGACACTGGTCAAAAGATAAGCCATAAATGGAGAAGTCATCCATAAACACTTCAACACACTCGTCAATCATGCCTGAAAAAATAGACATCATACATCGTTGGAAGGTTGCAGGGGCATTTCATAATCCAAATGACATATGCCTGAATGCAAAAGTACCGTAAGGACTCGTGAATGTCATCTTCTCTTGGTCATCAGGAAAGATTGCCACCTGGTTATACTCAGAATATCCATCGAGAAAATAATAGTACTTATTCCCTGCCAATTTCTCGAGAATTTGATCAATAAATGGCAAGGGAAAATGATCCTTCTGGGTAGTGGTGTTCACCTTGTAGTAATCAATACAGACCCTCCATCTAGTTGAGGGTCTAGTGACAACTTGTTCACCTTGGTTGTTGAATTCCATAGTAAAGCCTGCCTTCTTTGGCACCACATGAATAGGACTTACCCATTTACTATCTACAATGGGATATATGATCCCAACGTCCAACCACTTTAGGATTTCCTTTTTGACCACCTCCCTCATATTAGGGTTCAGACATCTCTGCATGTCCCTAAATGGCTTGATGGAATCATCATTATAAATGTGGTGCATGCAGATTGTAGAGTCTATATCCTTAATGCCTGCAATGCTCCAACCAATACCTTCCTTGTGACTAGACAAGCATTCAATCAAGGCTCCCTCTTGTGCCTCAGATAACATAGCCAAAATGATAATGGGGAGTATATCATTAGCACCTAGGAAGACATACTTGAGAGTGTCAGGGAGGGGTTTCAACTCAAGGTCGGAGGCTTGTATGGTTGAGGGTTTCATAATAGATGTCCCCATCTCAGGTAGCAGATCTACCTTAGGCAGAGATGATGGGGGAAGAGACTCAGTAGAAACACCTAGCAATTCCCCAAGTTCTAGTATATCCCCTTTAGATTCCTCCAAGAGATGGGAATGCTCATTTGGCATGACATGCTGAAGGGGCTCATCACATAACATTGCCAGGGTTGCCTCTTCAATTAGGCCATCTATCACCTCAACTTGAGAACAATCCTCAGGTTCAGCTTGTTTGTAAGCATCAAACACATTAAGCCAAATTTTCCAGTTCCCAAAGCCCATTTTCAATGCCCAGTATTGCAATTGATTGAAGCATGCGAAGTTGCAAGGAAGGGGTGGCCCAAAACGATGGAGGGTTTGGTTGGCTTGTTGGTAGGGCCAGTGTCCAAAATTAGGAAGTCAACGGGAAAGAAAAAATCCTCCACTCTTATGAGGACATCTTTTGAAATTCCCCATGGTGTCTTAAGTGATTGATCTGCAACTTGAAGGAGTACAGGGCTAGGCTTCAGATTGCCTCCCCTAAGTTGTTCATACATGTAACTCGGAAGGATGTTCACCCCCGCACCTAGATCAAGTAGATCCTTATCAATCTGTAAGTCACCGATAACTATTGAGATGTATGGGGCTCCTAGGTCCGTAAGTTTAGGGGTTTGCCATGTTGAACAATTGAGCTAATAGAATCAGGTAGGACAACTTTTGATTGGACCTATTTCCTAGATTGCCGCTTTTCGTGCACAAGTCCTTTAAGAAGCAGGCATAAGATGGAATCTGCCTGATTGCTTCAAGCAAAGGCAGGTTAATCTGGACTTAATTGAAATTTTCCATGATCTCATCCATTTTATCTTTATCTCCAGATGAGCCAGCAGAAGTCTACCTAGAAGTGGATAAGTGCTCTGGAAAGGGCACTCTCGATCTCTGGGTGGAAGGGTTGTCATGTCGAGTAAGGGGTGGAATGGGGCAACTTCTTCCGGTGAGGTGATTTCAAATGGAGAAGATTTGGGCAAGTCTTCTTCGGTGGGGGTGAAAGTTGAAGTGGATGGTTTTTTAGGGAGTGAGACTATAGGAGTATCGGGTTTGGAAATTTCTTTCCCACTCCTCAGAATAGTCACCGCCTAAGCATGCTCCCTAAAGACAATCCCTTTTCCTTTAGGATTCTCCTTAGCAGCACTGGGGAGCTTACCAGTTTCTCTCTGTCTAATGGCCTCAACAAGGTGTCCTATTTGTGATTTCATCTGATGTATAGCCTTGTCATGAGATTGAGTGATGGCACTTTGACTTTCTTGCATAGTTTTCAACATTGCCTTCAATTCATCCATCTCAAAGGTCTTAGGTTGGGCAAAGGCCTGAGGTTGGTTCATTTCATGGTTTTGAAAGGATTGTGGTTTATAATTTCCTGAATTTGAGACATTTCCTTGTCTCCATGAAAAGTTTGGGTGGTTCCTCCATCACTCATTGTAAGTGTTGGAAAAAGGGTCATTATGAGGTCTACGATGGAAGCCTTGAGCGACATTCAGATCTGCTTGTACAAGCTTAGGGAATTAGGAGGCCAAGTGGCAATCCACAGTGACGTGTGTATTTCCTTGGCAAATTGAGCATTCGGAAGCTTGGGATGTGGAGGTGTTAGATACGAATGGACTCGGGTTCAGCATAAGCCTTTCCATGTTTTGATTCAATAATTAAATCTGATAGGCTAAATTCTGGGTGCCCCTTGCCTCATCCGCCTCCAACTTTCTTTGCGTAAGGGTGGGCTTTCTATCCATGTAGGTAGAATTCAAGTGAATAAAATTCTCACTCAAAGTATCAAAAAGGTTCCAAGCTTCATCCTTAATCTGAGATAGAAAGGTTCTTGCACTGGCACCATCCACAGTTTGCCTATGCGAATCATTAAGTTTGGTGTAGAACCTTTCAAGCGGTTGCCATTTAGGCACCTGGTGATGTGGGCAAAGTCTCAGCAAGTCATTAAAGCGCTCCCATGCATCATGGAAAGCTTCCCCATCCTTTTGAACAAAACTCATAATTTCCCACCTAAAATGATTGGTTTTGGTCATGGGGAAGTACTTCTTCAAAAACTCCTTCTTCAAGGTATCCCAAGTGTTAATTTCATCAAGAGTGTGATACCAATACTTGGCTTTGTCCTTAAGGGAGAAGGGAAAGAGGGTCCGCATTTGAGCATCATCAGTAACGCCTTGTAGCTTCACCGTGGAACAGACCTCGGTGAATTCCTCTATATGCCTGTAAGGGTCTTCCCTAGTAGTAACATAAAAGGAGGGCAGCAAGGATATGATACTGCTTTTGACATCATAAGGATTGTCCCCTCCAGGTCTACATAGTGTAGGGCCAACTTGATTGGTTGAAATGAAATATTCCTTAAGGCTCCTTTGACCGACCATTTCTACCCTTAGAAGGTTTCCTCTTAATATTCTTTTAGGTTCAGGATCAAACACAAGTTGTCTCCTAAGAAAACACCTACCAAGCAAGCACTACAGACACAAATCAAAAGGAATTGTTTGGTCTTTACAAATTTAGGCTTTTGACTTTAGTTCAAATTGCAGGTGACAAAGCAAGTTGCCCAGTCAATTACGCACTTATTGTCAACCTACGAAATGCCTTATTGAAGATCCAATTGGAACTTAGGTACTCTGTCCTAAAGTTCAAATGGTAAAGTACTCCAAGGACAGAAGATCAAGGGATGCAATTAGGTCTAAGCCTTCCTTTTAAGCTGTGCTTTCACGGTGCTTCTTAACTACACTCAAAAATTCATGATAGCGTATCCCCCTCCTGGGAGTTACAAAACCTTTGAGCTTAAGTTTCAAGCGCTTTGGTATCCAATGATAGGAGAGTTCTTTCCAAACAGCTCAAAAACCTAGGAGTGTCTAAATGCATGCTTTCGTGCAAAGAAGTGTGCATACACTGTAAAAGTTTGATTTTTTTGAACCGCAACACAATGTCTCTAATCAACTCCTTGGGTTTTATATGTTCCTCCTTTGATTAATCCTTTATTTAGAAAATGTGACCACTTGTTAATTATTTTCAAGACAAGTTATGTGGTCTCCAAATTAAGTCCAAATGCAATGCGTGATCAAGAATAGGATGCAAAGTAAGAGAATGCGTACCTTGCTTCCAGCAATCAACGATGCAAGAATGCACGCAATGCAGAGAAATAAATCTAGAGGCTACTCATACAGACCTAAATGTTTTGTCCTAGGTGCAGGCAACTTCTAGTAGGCAGCTCATTTTTTTTTTCTTTTTTTACCTACTTGTGCACAAATAAGTAGAGGATAAATAACCCACAAAAGAAAACCTAGATCTAAAGAAAAGAGGGAACAGACTCCCAAAAACTACCCAACACAACCCTAAAACAAAATCGGGGAACAAACCCCTAAAAATATACCCCAGAACAAGGGTCTCAAACCAAATGTAAGTGCAAGAAAATAAAGAAAAGTAATGCTCTAAAACCTAAATTCTATCAACTTGACAAATCGACGGAGATGAAGATGATCATTCCAGATGTCCTCCTAGTTGGTGACAACAAAGTTCACCAATGTTCAAGCTCTTCCTCGTACATGTGATACTCAATTCTTCCTCCAAAGTGGTGGAAACAAGGTCCACCATGGCGTTTCAGAGGCCGATGCGACAATTCGTGCATAATATGTGTACCTCACACCAAATCAGATAAAACATGTTACATAGGCCTCAATTAAAAATCAATTTGAAGAAATGAATAATTGCGAATTAATTAATCCTGTTGCCTTCTCGGCAACGATGCCATTTGATGAGTCAATTCTTCTCTTTTAAAGTTGTTTGTCACATAAAATGATGCGTCATTTGTTGTTCGATGTGGTGGAAAAATCGACTAATCAATAATTAATATAACCACTCAATTAGGAGCGGGTCATGTCCACGGCGAGGCAATGGCCTATTTAAACTTGCAAGGGTAAAAAATCGATGTTCACTATTAATTTAGTCAGGAAGCCAAATCAAAATCACTTTCAAATTAGGTGAACAATAAGTGCTAATGCTGAAATAGCAGTTTTGCACAACCAAAGGATATATTTTGCAATGTAGCTTAATAAAATAATAATAAAAGTTCACAATGGCACTAAATGTAAATATTAATAGGAGCTTTACTGTAGAAAAATAGCAAAATTCTTCCCCTTGTCATGCGTGAGGAGTAGGCTGCGATTGAAGGCAAAAAGCTCACTGAAGGTTGAGTGAGCCGAGCGCTATTCGATGGTGGTGGTCTCGTGGCCAATGGTGGTCGGTGGTGGCGGCAGTGAGGAAAGGAGCGATGGCGATCAGCGGTGGTTGCAGCTCTTTGCTGCTGCTAGAGACCAAGAGGAGGTGTGTACACTGAAGGGCTTCATGTGGATGGAGGCCATGGGCGCACGAGGATGTGTGAGCGCGTGCGAGCTCTACTGAGCTTGGTCGCAGCTGCTGCTATTGCGCATTGCAGGCCGCATGCGGGGAGGCGCTGAAGGACTTAGCTACTGCTGCTGGATGTTGCTGGCCGCATGCTGCAACCCAGGTGTTGCAGATTGCGCAAACTCGCAGGGAAGCTGCTATGCACAGTTGCTGTGTGCATAGGCTGGTGGTGTAGCGTAGGTGTGTGCGTTGGGGGCAAAGGCCGAGGCTGCTCGCTGTGCACACAGCAGGCGTGGCAGAGGCACAGTGCGAGGAGAGGATGATGGTTGTGGGTTGTTGGCGTTGGAGGTGATGTTGGTTTCTTTTTGGTAGGGAGGAGACATGTAACGTAAGAGGAAGAAAATGGAGGTGGTACTATTGGGAGCTCAAACATTTGGGACCATTCCCAGATGTCTTAACTGACTGGAAAGATGAAGGTACATGGTTGCGGTGTTGGTTGCTGGTGACGGCGGTGAGGGCAGTAGTGCACGCTGAGGTGCTCGCAGTAATCTGCGTAAGCCAAATGGTGGCACAGCAGTCTGCACCCTACTTGCCAACAGTGGTATGGACTTGTGCTCGCGGTAGGAGGCCGGTGGTGGTGGAATGGAGAAGCACAAAGCTTCGCACAGTGGTGGGTCGAGGATGGTGGCCTCCTCTCATTGGCAGCTCTCCCTTCTTCTTTTGTAGCCACGGCCACACTAATTGCAAATTCAAAATGCTGTAGCATGAATGTAATGCGCAGGAGGACGAGGTGGAGCCAGAGGAGTTACCTGTGTAAGGAGAAAAAGAATAAAAGAATAAAATAACTAGGGTTATTTATACATAACACCTTAACTTCTATGTTAATAAAAATTATGCTTCTAATTAATTAACTAATTAAATGTATACAACCCCAGGATAATTGTAAATGCTTGAATTATGTACTTATGCTAAAAATATGAACTAATTTATTTACATCTTAATGTGTGCTACCTAATTGTTAAAATGAATTTAATGTCTAGACATTTACATACTTAAATAGCCCACGAATATGGGCTAATCAGTACATTAGGAACCGGTGGCGTAAGCCAAAGGAAGAACCTTCTCCCTAGTCCTTCCTTCTAACTGGTTAGATTGCCTGGATATAAGAAGAGTAAATCGTCCATAATCTTAGGACAGATTCTGAGAGTCAGTAGACCTTAGGCTACCCCTTCTATCGACATGCTTGTATTCTTGTGTTGCAGGGTTCCCTCTTGTCCCCATCCTTCCGACTTCGTTCCAGTGTATGCTTGGGAGGAATTCATTGAACCCTAGATTGGAATGACCTTTAGACCATTCAAGGAGGCAGAGGTTGAGCTATAGCGAAGCAGATCCCATGGCTGATCAACAACTACCCCCCCCACCTCTGAACCAATAGGAGCTGATTCAGAGGCAGTTGGAAGAATTGCAGCAGATGCAGCAATGGTTCCAACGCATGCATGGTCAGGGCGCTCGACCCTTGAAGGATTTTTATGATTCTTCAAACTATGGGGAACGTCCCAGCATCATGATTCCTGTTGGAGACATTGAAATCAAGCCCCAACTCTTAAGTTTGATTAAGCATTTCCATGGGCTTTGCTAGAAGGACCCATTCCAGCACCTGGAATATCTGACCACGTTGGTTCAGACCACCAGAGCAATGAATGTGAACAAAGAGCAAATGATCGTAAGGCCTTTCCCCCACTCTCTCAGGGATAAGGCTACACATTGGTACCGGATAATAGGAAGGTCAATTGAAACTTGGGCTGCTCTTAAGTCGGCTTTCTTGAAGAAATTCTTCCCCATCGAAAGGACCAATGCCTTGCGACGGGCGATTACCACTTTCACCCAGCAGCAGGGGGAACCGTTTCATGGTGCCTGGGAGCGATTCCAGGAACTTTTGAGGAAGTGTCCACACCATGAGGTGCCGAAATGGCAACTTATGCAGTTTTCCTATTACAGGTTGCTTGAGCAACTCCGTAATCAGTTGGACACCTCCTAGGGAGGCAATTTTCTCAATAGGGATGCAGATAGTGCATATGACCTATTTGTGGAAATGAGTGAGAACTAAATTAATCATGCCTCCATTGATGCAATCAACCGGTCCCAACAACCTAGGTCAAGTGCTAATGAGATCCAGGATTCTCATTCATTTGACATGGAATTAATTTGTAATAAACTGGACAAAATGGACTTGGTTGCTAAGAAAATGGAAGAATGGATGTCTGGGAATTCAAGAAACACTTCTTTACCCACTCAATCCTAGAATTTAGGATTCCATTCCTCATGAGCTCCCACGGGCCGGGAATTCGTGAACCAACTCTATTCGACTCAACCTATGAGCCAGAATTTCTCGGAACCATATGGGTTCCAAACTGAGGCCTTTGATCCCAGTTTCTCTGATCCTTCCTTCTCTTCATCCTCAATTTATGACGATGCATATGCAATGCAGGAGAATGTTAGGTCCAACCCATATTACAACACTTTTAACTTGGGATGGAGGAACCACCCTAACTTCTCTTCAAAATATTAGGGGCAACTGGTCCAACTCGACCCAGCAACTATGCATCTCAAAAACCCATGGGTCGAGGTCAAGTATACACCCAGTTGCCGCCAAGATCAGTTAATCAGCCATCTTGGAATGCCCAACAATCCGTGACGTAGGCTGAATTGAACTGGTAGATGGTTGAAATGCAAGGGTTCATGCTTCAGCTTATGCAACAAATGATGACATCCTTGGATAACTTGCAATCTGTGTTAATTGCAAACACTTGACAACCCAGATCCCTACCATCTCAACTCGTACCAAACCCACGTAATGTGCAAAATCAGGGCAATAGAGCCCAAGGGTACGACAATCAACGGGACCCACACGCGCATGCTCAGGTGGTTGAGCAGGGTCCCTCTTCTTCTTCTTCTGGTTACATGACCAACCAAGGCCCTCCAATCTTCACTAATCCACCTCAAGACCCAAACCCTTATGCCTCTACAAACTCTATCAGCTTAAGAAGTGGGAAGTAGACCCAGAACCCAGAATTACCTTCTAAAAGTCAAAATCCTGGGTAGCTTGAGAAAGAGAATGAGGAGGCTGAAGAAGACAATAAGGCCCAGGGACTGGAAATTGAAAATTCCACCCATATCCCATTCCTTGAGGCCCTATTGAAAACAAAGAAGAATAAAACCCTAGACAGCAACGAGGAGCTTTTGAATTTATTCAAGAGTGTAGAGATCAATATTCCGCTCATCGAAGCTATTAAGCACATCCCGGCTTATGCTAAATTCTTGAAAGAACTGTGTACCCAAAACCGTAAGCTGAGAGAACCCACTCCGAGGAAGGTGATTCTCTCTAAGCAGGAAAGTTCTGTAATCTTGCATCACCTTCATCAAAAGAAGAAAGATTCAAGTGCCCCCTTGATCTCTTGCATTATTGGGGAATACACTTTTGATAGGGCACTATTGGACCTAGGTGCATCCATCAACCTAATCCCAACTTCTATTTATGAGAAGTTTGGGCTAGGTGAACTCAGGCCAACCTCAGTAATGCTACAATTAGCGGACTGATCGATCACCACACCGAGAGGCGTTATTGAGGATGTAATTGTCATGGTCAAGGATTTCTATTTTCCTGTAGATTTCCTTGTCGTTGACATGGATGTAACTAATGATTTGAGGAACACACACATCATTCTGGGTATCCATTCCTAGCTACCGCAAAGGCCAACATAAACTGTGAAAGTGGTAGTATGGAGATTGCCTTTGGGGATAAGAAATTAACTCTAGATATTTTTAAGGCAATAATAGGATTTGTGGATTGTGGATTCATTAAGGAACTCGAGGATCAGGATCTTGAGACGTGTGTGACAATCAATGCACTCGAGGACTCCATTAGCTTTAGCGAACCCAACCCACAACCCTCCTCTATGGTAGACCTACCACATCTTGAAGAGGTTATTGATTTTGTTCATTCCCAGCCTCTCCCACTGGATCGTCCTGATGAATCTTCATTAGCATCCTCCCTTCCTTCTATTCTAAACCCACCGCAGCTAGAATTAAAACCAATCCGTAAAAATTTGAAATATGAGTTTTAAGGACCTGAGAACACGCTCCCTGTGATTACTAGTGCTGATTTGACTAAGGAGCAAGAATTGAGGTTAATTAATGTCCTTAAGAACAACAAGGAGGCAATTGGCTAGACCATCCACGACCTTAGGGGGATCGAGCCATCTTATTGAAATAATCGTATTTTCATGAATGACAGACCCCACCCTTCTTGTGAAATGCAAAGGCGACTAAGCCTGAATATGTGAGAAGTGGTCAAGAAGGAGATATTTAAGTGGCTCGATGCTACGATTATTTACCCAATCTCAGATAGTTCGTGGGTTAGCCCCATTCAGATTGTACCCAAGAAGGCGGGAATAACCGTTACGACTAATGAGAAAGGGGAAACCTTCACCACACGTTCAGCTTCTGCTTGGAGAGTCTGTATTGACTATAGGAAGCTGAATACTGCCACTAAAAAGGATCACTTTCCCTTGCCATTCATCAATCAAATCCTCAATAGGTTAGTTGGGAAAAAATATTTTTGCTTCCTGGATGGTTATTCGAGATATAACCAAGTCCCTATCCATCCCGAAGAGCAGGAAAAGACAACTTTAACATGTCCCTATGGAACCTTTGCATTCCGTAGAATGCCATTCGGGCTTTGCAATGCACCTGCGACTTTTGAAAGGTGCATGATGGCCATCTTTTCTGACATGGTGGGAGATTGTCTTGAGGTGTTCAAGGATGATTTCTCCATTTTTGGAGATTCATTTGAGTCTTGCCTAGCTAACCTGGAATTGATCCTTCAGAGATGCATCAAAACACGGCTGGTCCTTAGCTGGGAAAAGAGCCACTTTATGACTCAGGAGGGCATCATCCTGGGTCACGTGGTTTCTAATCGGGGAATTGAAGTTGATAGAGCTAAGGTGGATGCTATCTCTAGACTTCCTCCACCCACATCTGTAAAACAGATTCGCTATTTCCTTAGGCATGTGGGTTTTTATGGAAGACTCATTAAGGATTTCTTGAAGGTTGCTCGGCCCTTGAGTAACATTTTGGCCAAAGACGTGCCGTTCAAGTTTGATGAATCATGTCGTAAGGCATTTGATTTATTGTAAATGGCCATCACCTATGCCCTGGTATTGTAACCACCGGTCTGGACAACCGCATTTGAGATTATGGCTGATGCATCTGATTATGCCGTCGGGCCTGTCTTGGGTCAAAAGGTTGAGAAAAAGCCCTCTGTGATTTACTATGCTAGCAAAACTCTGGATGAGGCCTAGAGGAATTACACTGTTACTGAAAAAGAATTGCTAGATGTAGTTTTCGCTTTAGAAAAATTCAGGGCTTATCTGTTAGGTTCTCGTGTCATCATCTATATCGACCACTCGACCTTGAAACATCTCTTGACCATAAAAGATGCTAAACCCCGACTTATTCACTAGATTCTACTGCTTCGTGTGTTAAATCTTGAAATTAGGGATAAAGCTAGGGCACAAAATGTAGTGGAAGATCACCTCTCGAGAATCCTTATTGATTCTCCTCATCCTGATGTTCCAATCTCTGATACTTTTCCAGATGAAACTACCCTCACAGTCTTGGGAATCCGAACCCCTTGGTTTATGGATATTGTCAATTATTTGGCCATTGGTCAAATCCCCAGGATTGGACCAAAGAACAATGGGATAGACTTGTATCTGAGGCCAAATATTATTTTTGGGATGATCCCACGCTATACCGCATTGGCGTAGACCAGATCATTCGTCAATGCGTCCCAGAAGTCGAGTTCCATAGCATACTTGAGTTCTGTCACACATCCGCGTGTGGTGGACACTTTTCCAGGAAAAGATGGCTGCAAAAATTTTTCAATTCGAATTCTATTGGTCATCATTATTTAAGGATGCCCAATTCTGTAAGTCATGCACCCGATGCCAGACACTCGGGAACATGGCTAAGAGAGATATGATGCCCCTAAACCCAATTCCTTCCATCGAAATTTTTGACATTTGGGGCATCGACTTTATGGGACCCTTCCCTCCTTTATTTGGACACCAGTATATTCTAGTTGCTGTTGATTATGTGTCCAAGTGGATTGAGGCAATTCCCACCTAGACCAATGACCACAAGGTGGTCATCGATTTTGTGAAGAGAAATATCTTCAATCGGTTCAGGGTTCCTAGGGCAATTATCAGTGATGGTGGCACACATTTAACTCATGCCTAGTTTCAAAATTTACTGGGGAAATACGGGGTGAGCCATCAGATTTGCACACCTTACCACCCTCAGATGAACGGACAGGTCGAGGTCTCCAATCGGGAGATCAAGAACATTTTGCAGAAAATCTGTAGGCCTGATAGGAAGGATTGGACCCAAAAGCTAGATGATGCTCTTTGGCCTTACCTTACGGCATACAAAATGCCCATCGGTATGTCTCCATTCCATCTGGTGTTTGGGAAGGCATGTCACTTACCTGTAGAACTTGAACACCAGGCATTTTGGGCCATCAAGAAATGTAATGTGGATCTTGAGTTGGCCAGGAAAACCAGAAAACTCCAACTAACTGAGTTGGAGGAGCTTCGAAATGATGCTTATGAATATGCCAGAATCTATAGGTCAAGGACCAAAGCTCTCCATGACCAGATGATTTCATGTCAGAGCTTTGAGCCAAACAAGAAGGTCTGGCTTTTCGATTCTCGATTGAAGCTTTTCCTTGGCAAACTCAGGTCTAAGTGGGGCAGCCCATTTGTTATTGAGTAGATTTTCCCTAACAGGGCCGTCGAAATCTCTGACCCAAAGACGAGTAATATTTTCAAGGTCAATGGACAATGTCTCAAACCCTTTGTTGACCATGTGCTCCCTGAACCCGTCTCAGACAAGGTTGCTCTTACCTTGCCATAACCACCGCGGGCTGATCATCGCCCAGCTGAAGGCACTAAACTCAACACATGTAAAGATTGTTGCAAGCTGACCTAAGTCTCACGGAAACAAGATGCTATTCTTCCACTTCTACTCTCCTGCATGCTTTCATTTTTTTCACAATGAGGACATTGCAATAGCTAAGCATGGAGGGGTGGACATATTTTATAACCATTTTGTCAGATGTAATAGTGATTTCCTATCATTTGATTCTTGCTAAAAAAAGAAAAAAATGATAATAAATTAAAAAATGAAAATTTGAAAAAAAAAAATAGAATTAGGAGATGGGAACTTAGGCATTCGGAGTTGTAAACTTTAAGAATTGATTCTTTGAGACCTGAATACTTAGACTCTTCAGGTCTTTGAGCTTAATTAGCCCAGGTGTCCACTCGAATGTGGATTTAGTCTGGAGTCCTCACCAATTAAAATTTATTTTAATATGGTAAGTAATTTGGGATGATAAGTATGCGACTTGTCAACGCACACTCTGATTTGGGGGGACTTTAAGCCTAAACATGTACATAATTTTTTGCACTAACTCACTTTCCAGCGATTTTTACAAAAATTGGGTAGCTAATGGATCAACTTCGGAGGTATGGCTGGTAAGTTGTCGGTGGTTATAGGTCATCGGCCGATTGTCCAGTGCCCAGCCATAAGACCATTTTCATTATACTACCTTTTGGTAAATCATAGATCAGGAAAGCAACCTACTTAAAAAAAAAAGAGAAAAAAATAGAAAGGAGAAAATTAAAAAGAAAAAAGAAAAAAGAAAACCACACTTCACCGCACGAGTATGGCTAGCAAGTTGTTGGTGGTAACAGCACATCGGCCAGTTGTCCAGAACCTAGCTCACAACAAAAAGAAAATGCATAATAATTCTCAAAACACCTAGGGAAGAAGTGGGGAAGTAGAATAAACCGAGGACATATACACTGGGTTCGCCCTTGTGTTGACCCCATATAAAAGAAAGTAGGTAGAAAGCTACCGATCATAAAGATAAACCTTTAGGCAAGGTCACCTAGGGTCGTAGAAATCTGAAGTCCGTTTTAACGGCTATCTAGTGAGTCTTTCACTATTTTTCACAAGATGCTTAGCACTTAGAGTCCTTTTTGAGTCTTTGGCGGGTAAGGTAGCCGTAAAAAGTTATCCCGTAACTCTCAAACTCCAAAAGTACAAAAAAATTAGAAAAAAAAATTATCTTCTCAAATAAGGCGAGGGGTTGGACGGTTTGCATTCTGGCAGGCACCCGAGCACTGTTGAGTTTTCGTAATTATGTCTTGGGGTTGAGATTTTCTAAAGCAACCCGTGAATTTTGCCTAATTACTCGAACCATCATTCTACTTTTACACATAGCATTAGGTTAATTTTGCTACGGACGAGCAAAAAGTAACCATGGGGTTATGTGAACACACATAAATTTATGATAAATTGCTTATTTTTGATAGTTCCTAGGCTTAGCATTGCATATCATGTTATAAATATTGCATAACATCCATTGCATGGCATTTAGTATAGTTGTATATTTTATATATTAATTCCTTCATTTTATATGGCCAGGGGGCAATGCGACATCCATACGGGTTTCGATTGGAAAATCCAACCGTACGGATGGATTTGGAGTGATGATCGTAGTTCAGCATTGCTAGAATCATCTTGATCTGAGCACCATAGCACCCTCAACAAGAAGAAGAAGATGGATGACCCAGATGGCACCAATTGGCACCATCCAGGTTGCCCAACACTGGAGAGCAGTACCGCTCAACTCCTTCTTCATCCGTGCCTTTCAATCCTAGCAATTGGATCAAGATCCAATGGCTGGGAAGCGGTTGCACCAAGCAGCTCCACACGACACAAGGGAAGGTTTGTCGCATTGGTTGGAGCGCTGGTTTGCAAAGGGGGGCGTGGGTTCGAATCCCCGTAGCCCCTCCAAATCGTAATTGGGCGGGCACATGGAGCGGCAGTGCTAGCACAAGGCAGTGCATGCGCACACGTGCACGACAGCGCTTGGCAAGCGCACACGACAGGGCATGGCAAGCACGCACGGCAACACATAGCAAGCGTGCACACCGTAGGGCGCACGCGGTCAGCGTGCATGTTAAGCAGGGCTGCGCGGTGCGGGTGCAAGGGTGGTTGACAGTAGCTTTCAGCGACAGCCGGGCTGACCAACAGCGATGCTTACAGCTGTTGCCATTTCATTGCAAGCCAGCAGAGCCAGCTAAGGCCGTGAGTGGAGGTGAGCTATCTACAGTAACGTTTCCTGCGACAGTCTGAAAGTCGCTAAAGATCCCTTATCCATTTTTAGCTTCTCCTCCACTGTAAAAGGACCTACACCCCCTTCCTTCCAAGCCATCTCTACTCCCACCTACTCCCAAGCTCTAGCAAGCCTACCAATGCTCCATTAGAGCTTTTTCTCAAGCTCCCAAGGTGCCTATTAGTGTAGCGAACCTCTGCCCCACCAAATACTCCTCCAACTTCCCATCTCCCTTCATAGGTCACCTTGGAGCTGTCTTCCCACCTCCATTCCAGTAGCAGATCAACTCCATCTTCTAACCTCCATTCTGGAGCTATGCTGATGCTTTCCTCAACCTGACATCTTCCAGCATCTCACCTCCATCGTCCCGCTGCTCGCCTCCTTCGTCCGAGCTTTCGCCAAGCACCATCGTCTCGCCGAAGAGCTGCTTCAGGAGATTTCCTCTCACCTCCCTCTCTTTATATGCTTTCATAGTTTCTTGTAATTGACATTGGAATTAATATATATCATATTTGTTTCACATCTCTATCTTGTGATACATTTGCTTGTTTTCATTTATTTCAAAAATACAAGAAAAAATAAGAAAACCCCAAAATGCCAGAAAAGAAATGAATCGAAGTGCAATTTCATTAAAGTAAACGTCACCTCCCTGTGTTCGACCTGGGACTCCTTTGGAGTTTCGGTATAAATTTTGTTTGATCGACGTGCTTTGCAACTACGATGATGGGTTACTTGTAACCTCGATTTCTAACACGCGAAACATGCCCAACCAGTCGTGATCGTCAATCTCGTTCAGATTTTGATTTTCGCAAACTCTCTGATGATTTCGAATTCAACCTTGACTTCAAAGATAATCTGATTCCTGATTGTAACAAGCCAACTACGACCTCAGCTCACATGACTCATTGTCTGACTCTGATTCTGAGGTTTTGGTTCCCGAGATCACTGATTTCAATTCAGGTTCCAGTGTCACGGAATCACTTCTTTTTGATCCTCAGGAACCAAAACCAAAAAATGCCAAGAGTGATTGTAACCCAGAATACGAATATTTTCTCAATCTAGATTTCCCACATCCTATAGACACTCTCTAGGCATTCATTTTTTATTTTGAAAGTTACTATGAGGACTCCCTACATGAAACCACCTGTCACTCATTTTTAGAAGAGCCCTCATACACAATTCCCATTGAAGCCACCTCTTCCACACATATAGAACCAAGCAAAACCTGTTTTCACCCCCGACTCCCAACCGGACTCAATTTCTATTCTGATTCACCTTTCGTAGAGCCAATTGCAGATGATTCAACTCCACATCTATACCAGGCATCAGGTATTGATCAGACTGAAAATCATGATCCATCATTCTCTGATCACCCCTGTAGGGTTTTCGCACCATTCCCTGATCATTTTTCGGATCCCTACTTTGACCAGTTTGATCCGACTCAGCCAAACCCCAAATTTACAATTCCACATCTAGCAGGGCTTCATAGCATATGGTGGGTTCTACATCTTATGATCTACATCTATCAACCCATCAGACTGATTGGGTTTGGGCTGCATCATTAGCTCACTGATCTTAGCAAGCACCTGGTTAGACCAACCAGGCTTTTAATCAAGGTGCCTGTTTTACAAAATTCCACTGAGTTGATCACTCCCTCTCCATCCCATTTTCCGCTTGGCTGAAGGCATTGAATTTAGCACTTAACGGGAGGCAACCCATCATTCCAAAAACCAGAGATCCATCTGATTATCCATTTATATTCCATGTCTATTGCATCTTGAGTTTAGCCTTAGAGTAGTTGATCCCACCTCTAGTGCATGTACCAGAAGTTGAAATCGTCCACATCAGTCATTTCCCGACCCATTCACCAACCCATTAAATCCTGTTCTAAGTCCTCGAACCCAACACTATTTCACATCCTCCGTTTACAATGAGGACATTGCAAAACTTAGGCATGGGGGGTGGTAAAGTGAACACATACAAACCCAAGAAACCGTCAAAAGGATTCTCACAAAAAAAATAGACATACGACAAAAAACACAAAAAAAAAGTTGATAAATTATGAAAAAGAATAAAAAAATGGAGGAGGGTGGAGAAATTTTGTGAGCCACATTATCATGAGGAGGAGAAAAAGAGCAAAATGAAAAAAAGGAGCACAAAATGAAAAAGAAAAAGAGATAGTCATTAGTAAGAGATTAAGGTAATAACCAAAGTTGTAGACCTCATCAAGAAGAAGATAAAGAATGAAGAAAAGTACTAATGAGACATAAAAAGAGATTAGTAGGAACGTTGACCTTAGGCCTTTTGGGCTAGACTCTTAGGCTTAAAAATTCACGTATCCGCTAAGATCTGGATAATCCCCAAGAGGGTGGGAAAAATGCGAAGCTTAAGTATTAGGTCTAAGGCTTAGGGAGTATTTGGCCTCACTAACTGACCTTCAGTTTGCGGGATTCGATAACCTAAACACCCAAATCCACACACAGTCTGGTTCAGTGCGCATAACTATCAAAATCACGCAAAAGCATTTTAATGTTATGAAAGAGTCGCCTAGATTACGAGCAGCCGATCAATACAAGTTGATTTGGACGAGTTCCTAGCGTAGAGAGGTAGGAAATTCCCCTCGAAGATGCATAGCAGCATATCGTCTCCTCGGTGATTGCCTCTTAGGATATTTAAATATCCTACCGGGGGCATGCAAGCACTCTACTAGTTTAGATACCATGGGAGGCATTATCATCAAATGTCGATTGCCAGGGTCTGGATTCAGCCACTGCTAAGACCCGTGCAACCAAAATCCTTTTAAGACATCTGGGAGTTGGTGTAGACGTCTGGATACCTTCCTAGACGTCTGGAAATCAATTTTTGTGCGTACGACCCCGAATCTAATGCGTGGCGCACGCAGACTGAGCCAACCTCCTTCTCTTTCTTCTTCCCTCGCCGACTTGCAGAGCCTTCCCCCCATGCCTACATATATCCCCTCCTCTCCCTCATGACACCCCACATCCATCCATCCACCTTCTTCCTCCAGCAAGAGCGAGAGCGAGGGTAGTAGGTTGTTGCCAAGTGCAGCGGCAGAGAGGAGAGGGGCAGTGAGAGAAGGGAAGAAAGGAGAGTGCACTAGCTGTGAGGGAGCTCGCCAGAGAGGATCACGGCCGGTCGGGTGTGTGCAAGGCGAAGTGTGTGTCGGGGAGGTTCCCCCGACACTGCTGCAGCTGGAGCAGCAGGCGAGCTACTGCACGGTGAGGTCATGCGCAGCAAGAAGAAGACGGAGGAGATCCTGATTCTGGGATTTTTCCCAGAATCAGACGTCTGGACCTACATCCAGATGATGTGGACAATGTCTAGAAGCAACTCCAGATGGCTGAGAGGTACGTACTGTGCCTATAGCTTCCTTTTTAAGGATACAACCATGCAAGTCATTCTACCGAAACTCTGTAGCATGTCGTGTTGAGAGATTTTGCATGCGCGTGCAGGATTCGCTTCGAGAAGGTGTGGGACATGCCCTCCCACACGGTTCAGATGTCTAGGCAAGGCACCAGATGGCGGAGAGTGTCTCCAGACGTCCGGAGGGATAGTCAGACGTCTGGAACAAGCTCCAGACGGTTCAGCAGGATCCTTGGATGTCTAATGAGGAGCGCAGAATGAGGTATGGATCTGTACCCCTTTTAAGACTTCTGGAAGGTGTTTCAGACGTCTGATTTAAGTTAGAGTTGTCATTTTTTACCCATTTAGGGTCCGTTTAAGGTCTGATTTCTATGTTTTAGATTATGTTCTTCCCCGTACAAGTTCCTCTACTCGTTTGAAATACATTTATCCTATTCTGAGTGGTTTCTTGTGGTTGATCCTTCTGTTAGGACCTCATTCTGTTGTGGATTTGAGGGTCGTGGAGGCATGTGGAACAGAAGGATCACGCCCCCATTACTCCCTATTTTATGGGTAGAGTGGCTTCCCTTAGTTAATTACAAACATAAATGCATATTTGGAATAAATGATAAATCCTAGCGTATGGCATGAATCCTAGGACCAAGAAAACTAGATTGAATGATAGATTCTACGGTATGGCATGAATCCTAGGACCAGAAAAGTAGATTGAATGATAGATCCTAGGGTATGGAATGAATCCTAGGACTAGAAACACTGGAACAATTGCATTAAATGCCAGAAATGCAGTCTTGAAATGAGTAGATGGAATAATAATTGCCTGTAATTGGATAACAGCTGCCTGTGAAATGTAGAGTACTATTATTGGTAACTGCTACATGTAATTTCTGTTGGTTGAAATTTAATACGAGCTACTTGTATATAAATTGGAAAAGAAAGATTGAATGTTGGAAACACATGCTATATGCGAATAAACTTGAATGATGAAACCTAGTATGGCTTGGCTTGAGGAACATGTGCAAGAACCCTACGGGGAATTTGGAGTGGAGCTCCTGGAAATAAATAGAATGGAACTGGGAAAGTGAATGGGAAAGTGCATTGTCTCTTGGGTACGTGGTACCAAGGGAAGCACATGTTACCTCTTAGTGTAGAGCGGAGCTAGCCACCCTAGGGTTGAGACTTGGGGTTTGGTCTGGCCACTTTGTACTGACTTTTGGCCCTCGCGTACACAGTACCAGGGAGAGAGCTAGCCACCCCACGTGGCCTGGGGTTTAGCTAGCCATCCAACACTGATTTGTTAGGCTCACTGGGCAAACCATGGTAGTCAGGCAAGGGTGCACAGGCTGTGGAGGGGCAAGACCCCTGTTTGTTTGCTGTGGAGGGGCTAGAACCCTATTATTGAGAGGGCTCTGCCATATAGTAGTTCTGTGCTGTGCTTTGGGCGCACCCATTAACGGAAACGACTGACCGCATGCCAGTGCACGGTGGCTACCGGTGCGTTTATCGCACGTGCGGTAGTCACCGTTACGTCTGTCAGCGACCTTGGGGTGGTTGACTGACGGTAGGAGCACCATGGGGGACTCTCCCGCCCAGGAGAGCACCACATGCTACTTCTACTTTTTAGAAAAGACTACAATCGAGATCGTTCCAACGAGGAACATTCGAGATCAAGTAAAAGACTTGATAAATAAATAAAGTGAAGAAAGAAAGAATAATTAGTTGAATAAAGAAAGAAATGGAAAACAATAGCTACCTGTCCACCTTTACTGTTTCTCTTAGTTAGCTGGTTGCCACTCTCAGCTACAGGTGACGTGTTGTACTTACCACCTTTTTTAGGTCCAGGTGTTGAGCAGCCAGAGCCTACGGCTACGGAAGGTGTCGGGCCTAGTAGAGCCCTGTAGTTGTACTTTTATTGTACCCATTTTCTATAGTTGTGAGTATTTTGTTACACTTTTGTACTCTTTATTGTAAACTTCATAATTCTGTACCTGTTTAAAAATTTCCTACTGTTGTGGTGGTGTGTACTGTAGTAGTTACTTCTTTACTACTGTACTTTGTTACTGCTTGTTACTTGCATGGTGAATGTGGTTTATTTTACTGCTTTTTCGTTACTTTCTCGTTGGATGACTGGGTTTTGGAATCAGTCAATTTGATCCGATTCTCATGTCCTGTAAGGACTCAAGAATCGGGTCGTAACAAGATGGTATCAGAGCAAGGTCATCTCGAGAAGTGAACTAACTAGTTGGAAAATTAACAATTCACGTGCTTGTAACTAGAGTAACCACCACAGCATATCTCTTGACATCAGTTCTGGGTTTCTTTCGTTGAATGACAATTGGAATTGACATCATTTTCTGCTCTGTGTTCGCGTCTCCTTGCACGAGATGCCTCGATGAGGAGGTAACGAGGTGGGGCGCGGACGCGGCTGAGGATGAGGTCAGAGGGGATGGCACGTTGAGCTTGATGCCTCAGTGGACTAGCCACTACTCCTGGCCATTCAAGCCCAAGACCTCGCCCAGCTGATATGGGAGATCGTACGAGAGGAGCTTCATCTGCCGCCACAAGCACCTCTCCCTGGGGCTACGGAGGGGGAGTCCTCTGTGGGACCGCGGGACAGACACCGCGCTAGACGTGGGGGAGGGGGTGTCCCTCCACCACCCCCACCTTCTTCCGGCACTTCAGAGCATGAGGCCTCCTTATTAAGAGGCGTACCAATGTCTCCCCTTCAGTGCCATTATGAGCTTTTCGGATAGTTTCGAAAGCTGAAGCCCCCCTCCTTCAAGGGGGATGAGGACCCGACCGAGGTGGAGGATCGGCTCAAGCAGATCGAGAAGGTGTTTGACACCCTTCAACCCTCTTGTGGATTGCCGCGTGTCCTTTGCCATGTACTAGTTGGAGAGCGTGGCACACAGGTGGTGGAGGGCGGTCAGGGGTCAGGAGAGGGATGAGTCGACTTGGGACCAGTTTGTCACCCTCTTCTGCGAGCAGTACTTCCCCCAGACGTGGCAGGACCAGAGGAGGCGGGAGTTCCACTCTCTCCGCTAGGCGACGATGGCCGTGAGCACGTACCGGACACTTTTCCTGGAGCTATCTCGTTTCGCAGCGACAGCCGTGGCTACAGAGGAGGAGCACCTTTGGAGGTTCACCGAGGGGCTCCAGCCTGCCATTCAAGGGTATGTCAAACCCTTGAAGCTACCTACGTTCTCGAGGGTGGTGGAGGCAGCTATGACGTATGAAGAGACCAACCCGTCCGCACGTGACACTGAAAGCAGGTAGAAGAGGCCCTATCAGCCAGACTTCTCACAGGGTCGACGAGAGAGGAAGCACGTGGCGCCTGCAAGAGAGCCGTGACGCTTTGCAGGGCAATCAGTGGCCTTTGGGGGCCCCCGACAGGGGCCAGCTGCTAGCACCGGACCCCCGCCCAGCCGTCAGCAGGGACCTACTAAGGGCAGGAGTCGAGTCCCCCTTTGTTACCAGTGTGGCCAGCCAGGCCACATCAGGAGGGACTGCCCATCTAGGGCAGGACACCAGCAGATGCTCCCCGCACCGAGCACTAGAGGGTGAGCAGGAGGCCGTGATTTCCATGCGCGAGGAGGAGGACAATAGTCGCGGGGAGGGTGCTGGTAAGCGGCTACCCATCCGACTCAGAGTGTGGCTGCTTAGTTAGCACCTAGGGCTGAGGGACGTATCAACGCCCTGACACACAGGGATGCCAGAGCTTCAGGATCAGGGTGGCAGGTATGTTACTATTTTCGGCAGACTTGTTTACATGCTTTTCGATTCTGACGCCACGCACTCGTTTGTCGCTGCCATTTTTCCTGTTAGTTTGGGGAAGGACTGTGTTATTAGAGGATCCATTTGTAATCAGAGGTCCAGGTGGTCAGCTGTTTGTAGCTGAGGAGGTTTACACAGGTTGTGATGTCAGTGTTGGGGGACATAGCCTTCCCACTGATCTGATTGTCTTACAGATGAGGACTTTGGCGTGATTCTGGGGATGGACTGGCTGTCTGCTTACTATGCCTTAGTGGACTACTTTGAGAGGAATATCATCTTCTCCTTACCGTAGTTGCCTTCTTTCGAGTTTCACAAGTAGCCAATGGATGGAGGCTTCAGGTGCATTTCTTCACTTTAGGCGGCGAGACTTTTGGGCCAGGGGTGTGAGGGCTTCCAAGCTTGCGTGGTGGTGGAGCCCAGCCCTGTGGTAGACCTCCAAAGTATCCCTGTGGTTAGAGAGTACCCCGACGTAATCCCAAATGAGTTGCCAGGACTACCGCCCGAGGGTGAGATCGAGTTTGAGATCTCACTGGTATTGGGGACCAGCCCCATTTCTACAGCACCATACAGAATGGCACCATTTGAGCTACGAGAGCTCAAGTCTCAGTTGCAGAACCTTCTGGAGAAGGGTTTTGTGAGGCCTAGTGCATCTCTGTGGGGCGCCCCGATATTGTTTGTAAAGAAGAAGGATGGTACCCTACGTCTTTGTGCAGACTATGGATAGCTAAATAAGGTTACCATCAAGAACAGGTATCCGCTGTCGAGGATTAACGACTTGTTTGACTAGTTGCGAGGTGCCACGGTATTCTCCAAGATAGACTTGAGGTCAGGGTACCACCAGTTGAGGATCAAGGAGGCAGATGTTACCAAGACAGCTTTCCGCACTTGGTACGGACAGTACGAGTTTTTGGTCATGCCATTTGGGCTGACCAATGCCCCTGCTGCCTTCATGGATTTGATGAACCTGGTGTTGAGACCGTACTTGGACCAGTTCATGGTGGTATTTATTGATGATGTGCTCATCTATTCTCGAGATCAGATGCATCACTGACAGCACTTGCGGATGGTTTTGGACACACTGAGACGACGTAGGCTATACGCCAAATACAGCAAGTGTGAGTTCTGGTTGAGGGAGGTGACCTTTTTGGGCCATGTGATCTCTGGGGATGGCTTGGCTGTGGACCCAGCCAAGGTTGAGGTCGTGCTCAGGTGGGAGAGACCGCGTACAGTTACTGGGATCCGTAGTTTCTTGGGACTAGCCGGTACTACAGGCGGTTTATCAGGGGCTTCTCATAGATTGCATGTCCTATGACACAGCTGACCTGGAAGGACGTGCCCGTTTCCTGGACAGATGCTCGTGAGTCATGTTTTCAGGAGCTAAAGGAGAGGCTGACTTCGGCTCTCGTACTCACCATCCCAGACAGTAGTGGCAAGTTCGTTGTGTACACAGACGCCTCTTTGCAGAGGTTAGGGGGTGTGGTCATGCAGAGGGGTCACGTTGTCGCTTACGCTTCATGGCAACTAAAGCCGCATGAGAATAGCTACCCTACCCACGTCCTGGAGATGGTAGCTATCGTCCTCGCACTAAATACTTAGAGGCACTACTTGTACAATGAGACCTTTGAGATTTTCACAGATCATAAGAGCCTCAGATACTTGTTTGATCAGAAGGAGCTCAATATGAGATAGAGACGTTGGTTAGAGCTCCTGAAGGACTATGACTGTAGCATTTCCTACCACCCGAGAAAGACCAACGTGGTGGCTGACGCCTTGAGCCAGAAGGCACCCGCACAATTGGCTAGTTTATAGGTGCAGAGTTGGAGCCTCTTTGAGGAGATGGCCAGTTGGTGACCCCTAGAGTTACTGGGGCACTATGGGGTAGTGACCGTGACACGACAGATGAGGCTTGAGCTGATAGACCACATCATCACAGGACAGATGGCCGACCCGTACTTGTAGTCGTTGCATGACAGAGTGCTGTCAGGAGACCCTGAGGACTTCTCCTTTACAAATGAGGTGCTGCGCATGAGGGGACGTTTGTGCGTTCCCAGGGATGAGGAGCTGTTGAGAGAGCTCCTGACTGAGGCAAATGGTTCCAGGTTCACCATACATCCTGGAAACACAAAGATGTACCATGATTTGAGATGCGACTTTTGGTGGAGGGGAATGAAGTGGGATATAGGTGAATTCGTACAGTAGTGTTTAGTGTGCCAGTAGGTGAAGGCCAAGCATCAGAGGCCTGCAGGGTCGTTGTAGCCACTTCCAGTGCCAGAATGGAAGTGGGAGAGCATCACCATGGACTTGGTGGTGGGCTTACCCGTTACCCAGCGAGGACATGATGTAGCCTGGGTGATCATGGACAGATTGACGAAGATGGCACGTTTCTTGCTGATCCGAGTCACCTTGGGATCAGCACAGTTGGCAGAGGGGTATATCTGCAGCGTGGCACGGCTACACGAAGTTCCGCGAGAGATCGTATTCAATCAAGATACTCGTTTTACGTCCCAATTTTGGGCTGAGTTTCAGCAGGACTTAGTGACACGGTTGAGGATCAATACAACATACCACCCCCAGACAAACGGACAGTCTGAGTGCACGATGCAGACACTTGAGGACCTTTTGCGTGCTTGTGTACTAGACTGGAGGGGCTCTTGGGAGAAGCACTTGCCCCTGGTGGAGTTTGCATACAATAATGGCTACCACTCGAGCATCAGCATGGCACCCTATGAGGCTTTGTATGGATGGAGGTGTACGACGCCCTTGAGTTGGGTTGAGGTAGGGACCAAGTGGGAGGTTGGCCCCAGGTTGATCCGACAGAGTCAGGAGGTGATCGAGCAGATTCACAGGCGACTCCACACTGTCAGGAGCAGACAAAAGAGCTATGCAGATCGAAAACGCAAAGAGGTGCAGTTTGAGGTTGGGGACCACATCTTCCTTCACATTTCGCCCATGAAGGGCCTGCAGCGGTTTTAGGTGAGAGGGAAGATCGCACTGAGATTTGTGGGACCCTTTGAGGTCTTGGAGCAGGTTGGACCCATCGCTTACAGGCTTACCCTTCCTCCCTAGCTTGCTGGTGTGCACGACGTGTTCCACGTGTCCAACCTCTGGAAGTACGTCACCGATCCCAGTCACGTTTGAGCCACGAGAGTGTCGAGGTGGGTGACGATTTAACCTACCCTGACCAACCAGTACAGATTCTCGATAGAGCCATCCAGAGTTTGAGATGGAAGCAAGTACCCCTGGTGAAGGTCTTGTGGAGGAGCCAGCAGTACAAGGAGGCTACCAGGGAGACTGAGGCGGCAATGCGGGAATGGTACCTGGAGCTCTTTGAGGGTACATCTTTTCGCATCGACTTCGGACCTCTTTGAGTTTGTTATGCATATGTTGTTCTTTTTCTGCACCCTAGTTAGTGCAAGTTTCAGGGACGAAACTTCCTTTGAGTTTGTTATGTTGTTAGGACCCGTGCCACCAAAACCCTTTTAAGACATCTAGGAGTTGGTCCAGACATCTGCCCAGATGTCTGGAAATCAATTTTTGTGCGTACAACCTCGATTCTGCGTGCGTGCTACGCACAGACTGAGCCAGCCGCCTTCTTCTCTTTCTTCTTCCCTCGTCGACTTGCAGAGCCTTTCCCCCCATGCCTACATATATTCTATCCTCTCTTTCATGCCACCCCACATCCATCCATCCACCTTCTTCCCCCAACGAGAGCGAGAGTGAGGGCAGCAGGTTGCTGCCAAGTGCAGCAGTGGAGAGGAGAGGGGCTGCGAGAGAAGGGAAGAGTGGAGAGCGCACTAGTCGTGAGGGAGCTCGCTGGAGAGGCTCGTGGCCGGTCGTGCATGCGCGAGGTGGAGTGTGTGTCGGGGAGGTTCCCTCGATGCTACTGTAGCTGGAGCAGTAGACGAGCGATTGTGCGGCAAGGTCACGCATAGCAGGAAGAAGATGGAGGAAGTCCTGATTCTTGGATTTTCCCTAGAATCAGACATCTAGACCTACGTCCAGACGACGTGGATGACATTTGGAAGCAACTCCAGACGGCTGGGAGGTACGTACTGTGCCTATACCTTCCCTTTCGTAGATACAACCATGCAGGCCGTTCCGTTGAAACTCTGTAGCATGTCGTATTGTGGTATTTTATGTGCGCGAGCAGGATTAGCTTCAAGAAGGCACAAGACACGCCCTCCCACACGGTTCAGACATCCGGGCGAGGCACCAGACAGCGGAGAGGTCGCAGACGTCCGGAGGGATAGTCGGACGTCTGGAACTAGGTCCAGACGGTTTAGCTCTATCCCTAGACGTCAGAGGAGCAACGCAGAGCGAGGTATGGATCTAGACCCCTTTAAAGACGTCTGGAACATCGATTTGAGTCAGAGTTGTCTTTTCTGACCTGTTTAGTGTCCGTTTGAGGTCTGATTTTCGCGTTTTAGATTTTGTTCTTCTCCGTACAAGTTCTTCTACTCATTTGAAATACTTTTATCCTATTCTGAGTGGTTTCTTGTGGTTGATCCTTGTGTTAAGTCCTCATTTTGTTGCATATTTAGGGGTTGTGGAGGTACGTGGACCTGTCGATCATGCCCCCATTACTCCTCGTTTTGTGGGTAGAGTGGCTTCCCTTAGTTAATTACAAACATAAATGCATATCTGGAATAAATGATAGATCCTAGGGTATGGCATGAATCCTAGGACTAGAAACACTGGAACGATTGTATTAAATGCCTGAAATACAGTCTTGAAATGAGTAGATGGAATAATAATTGCCTGAATTGGATAACAGCTGCCTGTGAAATGTAGAGTATTGTTGCTAGTACCTGCTACATGTAATTTCTGTTGGTTGAAATTTAATACGAGCTGCTTGTATATAAATTGGAAAAGAAAGATTGAATGTTGGAAACACATGCTATATGCGAATAAACCTGAATTATGAAACCAAGTATGGCTTGGCCTGAGGAACATGAGCATGAACCCTATGGGGAATTTGGAGTAGAACTCCTAGAAATAAATAGAATGGAACTGGAAAAGTGAATGGGAAAGTGTGTTGTCTCTTGGGTATGTTGCACCAAGGGAAGCACATGTTACCTCTTAGTGTAGAGTGGAGCTAGCCGCCCTAGGGTCGAGACCCAGGATTAGGTCTGGCCACTTTGTACCGACTTTTGGCCCTCGCGTACACAGTACCGAGGAGAGCTACTAGTGTTGGGAGAGAGCTAGCCACCTCACGGGGCCCGGGGTTCAGCTAGCCGTCCTACACCAACTTGTTAGGCCCACTGGGCAAACTAGGGTAATCAGGAAAGGGTCCACGGACTATGGAGGGGCAAGACCCCTGTTTGGTTACTGTGGAGAGGCTAGACCCCTGTTACTGAGAGGGCTTTGCCCTATACTGGTTCCGTGCTGTGTTTTGGGAGCACCCGTTAACGGAAATGACTGACTGCGTGCCAGTGTGGGGTAGCTACCCATGAGTTTATCGTGCGTGCCATAGTCACCGTTACGTCTGTCAGTGACCTTGAGGTAGTTGACTGAGGGTAGGACCACCACGGGGGACTCTCCTGGCCAGGAGAGCACCACGTGCTACATCGGCTTTTCAAAAAAGACTGCA
Source organism: Thalassia testudinum (assembly GCA_037157565.1). Taxonomy (NCBI): domain Eukaryota; kingdom Viridiplantae; phylum Streptophyta; class Magnoliopsida; order Alismatales; family Hydrocharitaceae; genus Thalassia; species Thalassia testudinum. The sequence continues at coordinate 21,685,979 of JAZHRO010000063.1, forward strand.
ATCAAGATCGTTCCGACGAGGAACATTCCAAATCAAGAAAAAGACCTGATAAATAAATAAAGTGAATAAAGAAAGAATAATTAGTTGAATAAAGAAAGAAATGGAAAACAACAGCTACCGGTCCACCTTTACTGTTTCTCTTAGTTAGCTGGTTGCCACTCTACTCAGCGTTTCGCTGACGTGTCATACTTACCACCTTTTTCAGGTCCAGGTGTTGAGCAGCCAGAGCCTACGGCTGTGGAAGGTGCTAGGCCTAGTAGAGCCCCGTAGTTGTACTTTTGTTGTACCCATTTTCTGTAGTAGCAAGTATTTTGTTACACTTTTGTACTCTTTAGTGTAAACTTCATAATTCTGTACCTGTTTAAAAATTTCCTACTGTTGTGGTGGTGTGTACTGTAGTAGTTACTTCTTTACTACTGTACTTTGTTACTGTTACTTACTTGCATGGTGAATGTGCTTTATTTTACTACCTTTCGGTTACTTTCTCGTTGGACAACTAGGTCTTGGGATCAGTCGAGTCGGTCTGATTCTCGTGTCCTATCGGGATTCGGGAACCGGGTCGTAACGGCCACGGAACACCATGGGCAGGATTATCTCGAAATCTCGAAAGCCAGGGTTTTAGGGGTTGCCATGGGTGGTGCTATCATGAAGCATCGATTGCCAGGGACCATTGAGGATTGATGATAGAGACGAGGAAATCGATACAGATAGTGTTAAGAAGCCACTCCGAAGCTAGAAATAAAAAGAAATGAGAGAGAAAACTCTCCAAACAAATAAATCCTCTGTCTCTCTCTTACGAAAATGCACTGCAAACTGAACCAGGCTAAAAATATCTCAAGCATGGGTGCTTTAACTACGGAGTCCAACAACCCCTAGGATAGTTCTTGCAGGCCTTAAAAACCTTTGAGGAGGATCGAAGCTAGAGTTGGTTAGGTCAGGATCTTGGTTGGTACTTGAGTACCTCTAGGCCTATTGTCAGCATTCTAACCAAATCAAATGAAAAAGAAAAACACTTATCTTAACTGGTGACAGAGACTCAGTGTCTAGAACAGAAGATAAAACCTTGAAATTTTGCTAAGCTACTAGCAAAAGCTAGGCATGAAGGTATGATGAGAGCCTCACCATGAGCCATAACTAGCTCATTTTGAACTAAGAAAGAGAATAAGAGCTGCTACAAAACCTGGAGAAGGACCTAATTCATGGAAGAAATGTTCTGAGAAGAAAATATGAAATAAAGGTTAAAACTATAATTTTACCATTGCAGTACATAAATAGGATTTATCAGAGGCAAAACATAGGTTAAATGGTCTGAATGAGATAAAAACTGGGTTGGATCAGTCAGAAATGGGTTCATGAGTAGTCTAGGAATTAAATGAAATTCTATAATCCTAAAACAGACCTGCTTAATTCAACAAGGTTCTGGTCAGGATAAAAATCAACTAAACCCTCTAAAATTCATGGAAAAATATCCCCTAGGGTTTAGAACCTTCAATTTGGGGTTTTGACCAAGATTGGTGTCCCAAATCAGTATTTGACATAATTTAGGTTTTTATGTAAAATATCCCATCAAATGTGGTCAAACCTAAAATCTAACTTCACCATTGGATTCCTTAGGTCCAAATTAGGTTTTCAGTAAAATTTAGACCTAAGGGGAGGTCATCTTGAACTACTTTGCAAAATAGTCTACCCAATTACATTCTAACCCCTATCTTTTGCAAACTCTTATGTAGACCCCCCTAACTTTCTCACCACTCTTACAATTAGGTCCCTCAACCATTAATGGAGAGAAATCCTACTCTAACAAGAAATGGAGGGGGAGTACTCCCTGATTCCTCGGAGAACTCCCAGATTTGGAAGGGAGATTCTCTAAGGAATTCCCTTCCATTTGAGCATGGTACCAATCTCTGATTCGCACACAATCTCTTATGCGAATGCACGAGAGATTTGGGTCTCCAACGGTTTCCATCTCTGGCCAGGGCTTTTGTGCTTGGAAGCTTGTCTTCCAAGCATAAGAGTCCCTGCTAGAGACTATAAAAGCACCACAACCTTCGGCCGCATCTCTTCAGTTCGACTTAGCTGGAGAACCACCCCAATTTCATCTCCTCATCCGGCCAAGGGTCCAGCAAGCTCCGGTGAGCCCTCCTCCTCTTTCTCATTGATCTTCCACAATACCAGTGGTAGAGGTACCTTCACAACCTTCCTCCGCGTCGCGCAATACCTGTGCGCGTGCCTCAACCCCTTCGTTGTTGCCGCTCCCCATCCACTGGACATCTTCTTCTCCGACAGCAGCAGGTACAGTCAGCTGCTTTTCTACCCCCCTTTGTCCACTTAGATAAATTAGAAATATTCCCCTTTCTCCCCTCTTCATTTCCCCTCTCTTAATTTCTACTTTTGACCTCTCGACACTGCAGACCACCTCCACCTTCTCCATCTCTGGCCGGCCACCAGCGAAGCACCTCCACCACTCCGCACCTCCACATGCCTCGCCAGACACCTCACCACCTCTGCCATCATCCACTGATCACCTTCTTCCCATCCACTGACTACCAACACCTCCCTAAACATCCCCCGAACAAACCCACAAGCACGGCCACAGAGCAACTTAGGCACGCATGCCTATGCCACCTCGGGCCTACCACACACCGCCCCACCTTCGCCTTGACACGATGAAGCTTCTGATGTGTTTTAATGGGGCCGCAAGGCCGTATTTATGTGTGTCAGGTCTGAGCACCTGCCTCCATTGAAGCATGCAGGAAGCTGCTTGCAAGCTTCGCGCCACGTCACGTGCTCCAGGTGTCAGTGTCTTAGAAGGCACGGGTTGAGTGTGCGAACTCATGCAGCCAAGAGATTGGCTTGGGAAAGCAACCCAGTAGCAGCAATTGGTGAAGGTCTCCTGCGGGCACGAGCAAAGAAATAGGTGGGACATTTAGTCCCACCTCATGAACTCGGAAATGTGGTGAGTGACTTACATTGTTTTTGTGTTTTCTGCTGGTTGCCTCAGGAGACATGGGGTGAGGTCCATCACCCTCACATGCACCTGCCTCATCCGTGACCTTTGCCCCGTGGATCTGGCATGACCGACCTGATTACACCTCGCACTCCTCGTGCATCACACCCACGACGGTGCACTTGGACACGAGCACGTCAAACCTGACCTGATTACCTGGCTCTAGGAGAGGAAACCAAAGAGCGAAATAGAGAGAGAGAGACACGGGGGAGGGTAGGGGTAGGTTTTGCTCCGTTGTGTGTAGGAAGGAAGGAGCTAAGGAAGAGGAGTTGCAAAGAAGAGACAATGAAGGAAGAAGTGCTAAGGCAGAAAGCTGTGGCCACAGAAGAAGCAAGGAAGGATAAGGAAGAAGGAAGGAAGAAGCCAAGGGAAGGAGAAGCACTATAGCCGTAGAGAGAGAAGGTAAAGACAAGAAGCAAGAAAGCAAAAAAGAGAAGGCTTAAGAAGAAGAAAGAGAGTCAAAGAAGGGAGATATCTTTTTAAGACATCTGATTATAGAATCAGACGTCCAATTTTTCTATTTCGCTACATTTTGATGTTCATAAACTCTTGCATTTATGCTCTGAATTAGGTTTTGAGTAACTTTAAGTGTTAAAATTACATTATTGAGATTAGTGAATAAATTCCATTTGCTCTCTGTGTTTGACGTCGGATACATAGGTTTTCGAGTAATAAATTATTATTTGTTTTCAATGCTTTTTCGACTATACTGCAATGAGTCATACTTAAAAACCTGACAAAGCATTGCAACAGTGGTCTTTGGTGTGGTGGCTATGCAAGATCGCTAGTGCTTTGCCGGCAGAGGGGAAGACGAGGGGCGTAAGGGTGGTACGGTGGTCAAAAGTGTACTTTGAGTGGATAAAAATGAGGTAGAGGAGTAAAGGAAGGGAAAGAGGTGCTTTGCTGGATGAGACGGTGATGAACTAGTGCCAACTTTGGTTGGCCGGCACCAAGGACGAATATGTCTCCGGTGAAGGGAACGGCAATGAAGAAGAGGTCAAAATAGATGGAGCTTTGACTGGCTACCATCAAAACATGACAAGGAAGATGATGGTGCTTTCAATTTGGTTGTTGGACGCATGGAACAGGAGGAGCGAGAGGGCCACCAAAGCTAAGGTCGAAGATGACCAAAGGAGGAGGAATAGTGTTTGTGGCCATAAACCTAGCCGAGTAGGATGATGAGGCCTCGAGGACTCATTATAGAGGTCAGGGTTGAGCTCTAAAGCAAGGAAATAGCTAGAATAGCCCATGATTTCTGGGAAAAAGATCCCTTGAAATGTTGAGCTCGCTTGAGCTCTAGGGATCTTTGTGGGATCTTTGAGTTGGCTTGATCGATTAAGAATGTTCTCGTAATCAATTCCTCCAATTCTGGAGAGGTTTGGCACTAATTGGAGGGAGCAATCCTCCCTCAAATCTTGTTGCAGAGCTTTATTCACTCCAATGGCAACAAGGACCTGCTAGAAGAAAATGACGACAAAGTTAGGGACCCAATTGCAATAAAATTTAAGCTTGGGTGGGTAAATATAAGAAATAAAGTTTTTAAGGGTTAGAATGCAAACTAGATCAAGTTGGACATTCATTGGGCCAAAATTTTAATGCTAACCTAAGTTGGACATAAGGAATCTAATGGTGAACTTGTATTTTAGTTTTGATAATGTTTGACTAGGCAATTTGCACATAAGTGCAAATTAGGGTAATTTTCCATCTGAAACTCTGTTCTAGGTCAAAGTAAGGTCAGATGGTCAAACTAGGGGTACCAAACATCTTAGAATATTTTTATATGAATTTTAGGAGGTTTATAGTAATTTTCTCTAGACCAAAACCTCTTTAACTTAAGTGGGTTGATAATTAAGGTTTTTTGTATTATTTTCACTCTTAAAATGCGTGAAACCCTGTTTCTATTAGTGTTGACCCACTTTTTAAACTTTTATGCTCATTTGACCTTAAATTAACCCCTGAATGACCACATGGTTAATTTGTGTTTGTGATGTCCTACTAAAATTATAGAATTAACCCTAATTCCTTATTTTCTTGTGAAATCAAACTAGTGCAGAGTTGTAGTCCTCAGATGATTAAGTAGGAGCTTTTATCATTCAAACCTTACTAAATGTGGCTAGTTAGGACCCATGATGGTGTTATCATCATTAGGGTGTACGACCACTTGATTATAGCTGGATATCAGTCTAGGAAGCAGAAATACTACAGTTTGGTAGTCACTCAAGAATTTAGTCGATAAAAGGTAGCAGGAAGTGGTCTTTCTTCATAACAGTATTCAACTTCCTATATTCTTGCAAATCCTCCATGACGAAGCTATGCGAGTCAGTATTTTCTCCCCTGTCCCTGAGGTGACAATGGTTAGCCTGACCTTCTTGTGTATAACTTGCATGGGGCTAACCCAAGGGCTATCAGAGATTGAGTAGATAACACTAGCATCGAGACACTTAATTATTTCCTTCTTTATGACCTCCTTCATAGTCAAGTTGAGTCTCCTTTGAAATTCATGAGATGGATGCAACCTATCATTAGTGAATATCCAATGAGTACAGAATGATTGGTCAATCCCTTTAAGATCTCCAAGGGTCCAACCAATTATTTCCTTATTTTTTTCAACATAGAAATTAGCTTGTTCTCCTGGTTACTAATCAGATTGGCATTATGGATCACAGGATAGGTTTGGTCTGGCATAAGGAAAGTGTATTTTAGAGTCTCAAGCAAGGGTTTTAGGTTTAGCTATAGGCTGAGTCTGGTGTGGTATCAGTAGGGACAGGCTTTTTTGGGGATAGATCTACCTCAGGAATGAGAATAGGTGAAGTGTGGTCAATAGTCAAGGGGATATCAATGTTAGTCACAGATTCTTCCTCAGTCTCTATCCCAAAAAGAGTGGAAATCATGTAGGAATCTTCAAAAAATTCTTCATCATCTTCAAGTAAATTGCAGTCCTAGGGTCATCTCACAGCTTGAAAGATGTTCAGGCTCATTTTCTAATATTGTAGGAAATCTCAATTATTCCCAATGTGTAGTCTATGTTTGCCTTTCTAGTGGCAAAGAAGGGTCATCCCAATATGATAGGTGAATCTTTGAGGGCTTTTGGGACTTCCATGTTTAGAATGAAAAAATCCTCTAGGAAATAAAAAGCCTCTGATTTTAATTATCACATCCTCCACCATCCCTTTTGGTTTAATCACAGATTGGTTTGCCAATTGTTTGGTCACGTCAACTGGCTTCAGGTCACCGAATGCAAATTCTTCACATAGTACTGAGGAAATCGTTTGATGGTGGCTCTCAGGTTTAGAAAATAATCAAAAGATGTTTGTCCAATGACACACAAGATCAAAGGTGTGCTTGGGTACTTTCTCTTCAGGGGTAGCTTGCTCAAAATGATCAAGCTCGCTTGCTCTGAAAGGACCACCCTCTTGGGACTCCTTTCTTGATGCTTAGGAGTGCAAAGCTCCTTGATGAACTTTGCATATGCAGGAATGTGTCGCATGGCGTCAAGAAGAGGGATGTTAATGTGGACTTGCCCAAAGAGTTCTAATAATTCCTCAGATGAAGGTTCAACTTTCTTCTTGGGCTTCTTACACTGTAACAAAAAGCACTATTGGCGACCATTAACTTGTGACGGTCGTGAAACCATCGCTACTAGTGGATAATTAGAGATGGTTATGTATTACAATGTCCCTAATTACATTTGGCAGCGTGCATCATGATTTTGTTAGAAAATTGGCGACAGTTAAGAACAACATATCACTAATTGAAAACCTTTAGCGACGGCTAAGGATTAACCATCGCCAATACGCACGAATTCTGTTCCTGCCCTTCTGTAGATATTTTGCACAGAGTTGGGGTTTAGGACATTTAGCGACGGTCAAGGATTAATTGTGGCTAATGACTATCGTTGTCCAAAATATCTATGGAAGAGCGGGAACTAAAAAGGCAATTCGTACTCATTAGCGATAGTTGTTAAATAAGCCGTCGCAAATAATTTTTGGTGATGATTTATCTAATCAACTGTTGCCAATTGGTAAAGTTGTCAGTTCCTTTTTGGCGATGATCGATCTGATCAACCATTGCCAATTGTGAATTTGACTCTGCGTGCGACCCTTTCCCTCCTCCCTGGAAACTTCTCGTGCGAGCTCTCAACCGTTCACTCTCCCTCGTGTTGCTACCACTTTCGCCCACACCATCAACTCTCCCTTGCTCTAGTAAGTAACCACCACCCCTCTCGCCCACACCCTCCTTCCTGTGCCACCTCCTTTTCTAGATGGCCCCCTATGCCCTCCTCCCTACACCGTAGTGCCCTCATGCCACCCTCCTCCCGGGGCTACTACCCCTCGCCCCCACCATTTCTCCCCCCCTCGAGCCCTCCTCCTGCTACTCCTCCCAGCCCCCTCGTGACCTCCACTACCACATCCCCGCCCCCCCTCCCCTCCTTCTCCCTCAACTACCCCCTACTCCACCACACTGTCCCCTCCCTTTTTTCTATTTATCTTTTATTTTTTCAAATTTAAATTACCTATGAAATTAAATTTACTTGTGAAATAAATTTACCTGTTAAAATAAATTAACTATAAAATATATTTACATAAGAAATTTTGTTAAATTTACCTGCCAAATAAATTTTGGAAATTAAATTTACCTATGAAATAAAGGTTGTTAAATTTACATGTAATTGATCATAATGATTAACTTATTAGAAATGTTAATTTTATCAATTACATGTATTTGACAAAAGTTGATATAAATTAAATGTGTTGCAAGTGTTGTTTGATATAAATCGAATGTAAGATGTGACCACATTTTTAATGTTTTCATGTAATTTCTATTGTGCTAAATGTGGGGTGTGTCCACATTTATTGCTTATGTAAATATTTGATTATCAACTCTTATTACTGCACACACTTGCACAAATCTAGATGCACTTGAGGTCAAACAATAGGTGACGGAGAGAATTTCACTTGAAAAAGATAATAGCAATAAACTGATATGTCAATGTATTTTACGTGGTGGAAAATCTCTCTATCAAAATTAATTTATATCTAATCTGACCACATTGTTCAAAGTGTCATATCCACAAGGTGGCACGTCAAGTAAAACTCGCATAAGATGTAAAGTGAATGTTCACAAATATATTCTTAAGCAGTGGAATCAGAATCAAGCTAAAACACTCTTTAAATTAAGATCACAATGCATAGAATCACTAAAACTGCATTTATGTTAAATAATAGGATTGATCATGAAATTTCCCTACAATAAGGAAATAAAAAATAAAGATTGACCATGATATTCACTGCCACTTCTCCAGCAACATGACAAGAAATTATCTTCCCTTTAGTCAAATCAAAAACCTTTTGAATGAATTAAATAATGTTGAAATAGTAATTTAAGGAAGGAAGAGGGACATTCTCTTCAAAGCCACATAATATCTAATTGATTTAATAATATATGTAGGAATTTGCAATGGCAAGGCAATGTAAAAACTAATTCTCTTCAAAATAGAGGAATGATTCTCCCTCCTCACGCATGAGATTGAGCACAGCTGCCAGAGATGCTCTGGAGGATGGTCGACCGACACGTGGGGAGTTTGTTGATGGTGGAATTGTGGTGTGGGGCGGGCATGGCTGGTCAGAAGAGAGGGAGATGGTGGGTCACACTCTATTTGCAGTAGCTTATATCACTGGCGGAGGGCACGCGAGGGGTGCGGATGGTTGAGGCAAGCTGCAGATGGAGTGATCGCATGAGGCATGCTAAGTGGAACAACATGGCGGTGCTGGGAACACCATCATGAGCCATAACTAGCTCAATTTAGTCAATATTAAGGAATAAAAGCTCCAACATAATTTTTCTGAAGGAAATACAAGAAAACAGGGTTAAAACAATAATTTTACCATCATATCTTGAATGCAGAACAATCACAGGTTTTCTCAGGGGTAAATTAAGGGTCAAAAGGCCTTAAATGTCCAATAAGTTGGTTAATACAGCAGAAAAGGGTTTTCACGTGTTTTGAGAATTAAATGACTTCCAAAAGCCTAAAAATAGACCTGCTTAATTGAGGTTTTGGTCAAGATAAAATTCACCTAAACCCTCTATAAATCATAGAAAAATATTATCTAGGGCTTGGTACCTTCAATTTGGCCATCAAAACTGATGTTGACCCAAAATAGAGTCCTAGACAGACATTCACCCTAATTTAGGTTTTTGCATAAATTACTCAGCCAAATGAGTTGAAAACCTAAATCTAACTTCACCATTGGATTCCTTGGGTCCAAATTAGGCTTTTAGCAAAATTTGGGCCCAATCTGAGATCATCCTGACAGAGTTTGCATTTTCGTATAGTCAGACTCTTTTTATCTCATTCAGATCCGTAGCTTTTTCAATTCCTTGCAAATGCCCCCTAACTTTGTCATCATTTTCACAAAAAGGTCATTGCCACCATGATTCCTATTCCTACAAACTCCGGTGACCTAAATTTGGCATGTTCTCCTTGATTACTTGACGAATCCCCCTTAAATTAGAAAGGGAAGTTCGTCAGGGAATTCCCATCCTTTTGTGCCAATTCTCAAGCTCCAGAGCTCTCCCAATCTCTCATACAAATCCTTCAAAGAGATGGGTCTCCTATTTTGCCGAACATTCTTAGCTTGGAAGCTTGGCTTCCAAGCACAAATCGACCTCCTAAGCCCTATATAAGCATGCCCAAGCCTTGACCAAACTCCTAGACTTGATTCCAGTAGTAAAATCCCCATATTCCTCCTTCCTCTTCCACCTGCGAAGCTCTGCAAGCTCCACCGACTCATCCTGACATCCTTTGTCATCCGTTTACCATACCAGTGGCCTGACTCCCTTCATCTCTCTTGTTCGCTCTTTGCCCTACTAGCAGGAGCCCCGTTCCTGTCATTCTTGCCCTTCCTCCCCTACCAGAGAATTCATCTTCTCCTTCACTAGTGTGCCAAAATCGGTGTGGATTTCCCCCCTTTCATCAATTAGAGTAGCTAGTTAGGTTTAGTTAGCATCGTAGGTTAGTTTTCCCTCTCTCTATCCTCATTTCAAGCCCCGACTCGACACTCCCATCCTCATCTTCTCCATGACTGACAACCACTCCGACGAGGCGGTTCCATTGCTACACAACTCCATCCGCCTCGCCGACCACCTCACAACCTTTGCAGTGCTCCATTCTTCGAAACCCCTCTCTACATTTGCATTCTCATCCACCCAAACCTGCTGTTGACCAACCCACCTTTCTGTCACCATTCCCGACTCTGACGCACCACCACACACCTCCACAAGCCACGAAAACACCACTGATGCACTCCACGCCCTAGAGTAAAGCTCTTGAGCCTGTTTAATTGGGCTACAAGGCCGTATTCTGATTTTCAGGTATTCGCCTTCGTCGCCATTAACAGTGCTCCTTTGAGGAGCTTGAAGAAGGTTTGTTGTTGCCGCAAGCCCCATGCATTTTCTCTAGGTAGTGTAGCTTACTCTCAGGAGAATGCCTAGGCTATCAATTGGGAGCATTAACTACTTCCCTGACCTCAATTGAAGGTGCCATCCACTGTAGCTGCACATGAAGGAGGCCTTGATAGTCCCACATCAGTCGCTGACAGCCACATCATACCACTTATATTGATTTTATGCCCAAGGCTTATTGCCTCAGCAAGCATAGGGGGTGTGGTCCCCGCACACACCCCTCACACGCCTCGCCTACGACACCTTACACGCGGGTCTGGCCTATCCGATAACCAACCTAACCTAAGCACTCCTCGCTCACCACCCACGCTGGTGAGCCTTGTCCTGGGTGCGCATGTGTCTGTTTACCCGTATACTCGACTACCTTGGCTATGACCCTGGGAGGGTGAATCCCAAAGAAAGGAGAGAGAGAGTGCAAGGCAAGGGAGGGTTTTGCCCTGTGTGACACTTAGCCAAATCTGAAGGGATGGCCGCCCTATTAACGCAAAGAAAGAAGGAAGAAGAAAAGAAAGCCTTCGCAGAAGCAGAGGAATGGAAGAAGGACTACAGAGAGAGAAGAGAAGAGGTTAAAGACAAGAAGAAAAAGGGGAAGGGCTTGAGAATGATAGAAGAAGAGGAGAAGAGGCTGAAGATAGGCATGAAGAGAAGAAAGAAGTGAAGAGAGAAGGCATAGTTGAAGAAGAAGAAGAAGGGCTGAGAAGAAGAGGAAGCACTTAAGCCTTCTGATTATCAAATCTGATGTCCGAGGCACTGTTCATTTATTTAATTACTTAAGTGGTCCTGGATATTGCTGGTTTATTTGGCATTCCTACTTAACCATTATATGTGTATTTGGATAAATATTTGGTGATCTAAATCACCACTATTTTTATTCTAGATTTCTCTTTGATATGCTAAACTCTTGTTAGACTTATATTCTACATTGATGATCAACTTTGAGTAATTAATATTCATTACTTAGCATTATTTGCCTGATTTTCTTGTTCTCATTTACAATGCTGAGATTACTGATTGAATTCCTATTTGCTCCCCATGTTCGAACTTAGACTTTCATTCGAGTAGTAAATTTTATTTGTTTTTCATTATGATTCGATTTATACTGCAACATGATGATTTTAAAATCGATTTTAGAGCGCCTAACATTTTGGCACCGTTGTCGGGGAGCAACACGCAATTTACTGCCATTCTCTGCATTATTTGATTATATTTGAGCACTGACTTTTCCTTTTTGCTTTCTTATGATTTTACGAGGTACTTCACGAAGAGATCTTCCATGCAAATTAACCACTCTAGGGCAGGTAGATTCTCTATTCTTCCGTAATCAACCTCCTAATCTTGGGAAGACAAAAAAAGCAACAATCAATTAGGAATCACCTGCCTTATTTTTCATAGTAATCATCATGTAAAAGGCAAGTTTCCTGATTTGCAAAATTATTTTTAAAATCTAATTGGAGTTTGAAGCGATTCTATTTAGAATTCCCTACCCTAAATTTCCTATGCCTATTAGGGACAACGCTTAAATTCCAAATCACTCACATTTCTTGCTTGAAGCCTAAGGTGAACATATCAAGATCAATGAAACTTTGAAATAAAGACAATTAGGTTTTGAATTCTAGGGTTTTGGAGTGCTGGTTCACACTTGCCTACATAAAAAAGAACAAACCCACTCGCATTTCTATACTACCTATGGCCTTGGTTGAAAAGATCTAATGAAGAAAAACCATAAAATCTACCTCTAAACTCACTTGAGCCCTAAAATCCGTTGACCTAATAACCTGGGAGTCAAATTAGGGTGATTTCTAGGTCTTTACCTAGATCTCATTATGCCATCTTTAGGGCAGGTCAAGTGAAGTTGGTCTACATTGTAGGACAGCCAACCTCCAAATTAGGTCATAAGTTGAAATTAACTTCTAAATCAAGTGAAAATCAAGGCACAAATTAGGACATAAAATTAGTAAACATAAGGACTTAAGTTCGTACATTCCCATCTACCTGAACCCTCAGTTAACGGGAAGGTCTGGTGGGGGAAACCCTGTAACCCGTCGGGATGCTCTACCATGTAGGGGTCTTTGTGGGGCTCTCCCTTCCTAGATACCCAGGTACTTCTCGGGTGTGCGAATTTCTAATTCAGAGATATCATCTACCTCAAAATTGCCTTAGTCATTAAAAAATCTTTCGGTGCCTTGATTGGGCCAATATCACATCCAATCCCTCATCCCTTCTTTTTGGAGCACAGACACATACCATCTTAGGAAATCTCTTTTAGATCTGATCAACTTCAAATCTTACCTGAGTTCTGATTCTACATCTTGATTCCACCATCTAATTCAAAAATGTAGCCTGGCTATATAGGAAGACTATCTAAGAAACCTGAATCTTAAACGAGCTTGAAAGAAAAGATACGTGAGAATGCCTATAGAAACCATGAAGAATATTATGCAAGGGACATTCAGGAAATATTTGCAAAAATAACAGAAATCATCATTAACTGTGTAGAAATAATATGGACACAAATGAAATAAAGTTAAAGTAGGGATCTCCTATTAGCAAAACACAGTGAATTGGTGAAATTACACAATAATGATTGTCTACAATGTTGGTCAAACCCATCACTTCTAGAAAAATTCGATGAACTTTTAGAAAAATGGTGACAATTGCTAAAAAAGTTATATATATAATAATTGATCAAAAATACCCATTGGAAACTAACAAAACATCTTGTAGTGAGACTAGTGATCAACACAATCTCCCAAATCCTGTGTTCAATGATGATAATTGTGGATCCCCAGCCCAAATAAATTCAAATTCAAATTTCATAGCAATTGACATTCCTAATCTTGATGAAGGTTGGGAGAATCCAATTGCAGGAGATCATGATTTTGAGCTAGCCCTAGAGATACAAAACCCTAGTTCGCTAAGATTAGATTTCTTAGACTCTTGTGATAATAAGATTGAATCAGAACCTCTCGACGGTGTAAATTCTGTCCCTTATTCCTATATGGTGACTCTCGACAACAATTCTAACATTCCTGTAGAGCCCAACCTAGATTATAGTAATCGAACCTACACCCTTAACCTAGGATGTGGATGTAAGCCTTCTTGGGATGATTACAAGGCCCCATGTGATGAAAACCAAATTTTGAATTTGGATTACAATTTAGGGCCCGTATTTGATGAGTGTTTACAATAAAAGGCGAGATCGGTTTAAAAAGAATAAATACTGCGTCATAGTATAGTTGAAACAGCCTTGTAAACAAATAAGAATTTTTATTTCTCGAATGTTAAGTCCGAGGTAGAACACAGGGAGCAAATGAAATTTATTCACTAATCTAAATAAATGCAATTCGAACACTTAAATCTACTCAAATTCTAATTCAAAGTATAATGCAGGAGTTTATGAATGCTAAAATGTAGCCAAGGAGAAATTGGTCAAAATTGGACATCTATATAAGGAATTGAGACGTCTTAAAAAGGTTGGGTTTTTCTCTTCTCATGCATTTTCTCTTTCTCTTTTCTTCTTTGTCCTTCTTCTTTGGATCTTCTCTGCCTTAGCTTTCTGATCTCCTTGCCTTTCTACCTTTAGCCTTAGTCCTTTCTTCTTTCTCTGACATCTCTTGCAACAATGCCTTTCTCCTTCTTTGCTTCTCTTCTTTCCTTAGCTTTCCTCTTTCTTCTTTCTCTTCGTTTCCTCTGCATGCTTGCCTTAGCTTCTCTTTCTTTTCCTCTCTGGCTTTAGTCGACGGCTTCCTTCTTCTTTGTTTTCTTTCCTTCTTCTTCTTCTTTGGTTTCCTTCTCTGATTTGGCTTTTAGCTTCTCTCTTCTTTCTTTTGCCTTCTGACACTCTGCTACAGTGCCTTCTCTGCTATAGTACCACTTGTTCCTTCCTTAGTGTCTGATCAATCCTGCCTTCTCCTTCCTTCTTCTTTGCCTTAGCTTCCTCTACTTCTGCCTTCAGCCCTTTGCTTTTCCTTCTTCCTTGCGGCTGCAGCTTCCTCTTCCTTTCTTCCTTTCCCTACACACACAAGTGCAAAACCTACCCCTACCCTCCCTCGTAAACATTCTCTCTCTTTACTCTCTTAGGTTCGCTCTCCCAGAGCCAATCAGGTATTCAGGTCGTGTCATGCGCACCTGGGTCCAGGTACACCACTGTTGGTGGTGCACGAGGAGTGCACGGTAAACGAGTCAGGCAAGCTAGGTCCGTGTAGCGTGGGTCATGGACGAGGCAAGTGAGCAGGCGAGGGGACCTCACCCTGTGATATGAGGCAAAAAGCGGATATCACAAAATCAATTAAATCACTCACCTATGCTAAAAACTACTGAGGTGGGACTAAAGTCCAACCCACTTCTTCGCATGCCTGCAAGGAGCATGCATGCACAATTGCTGCAGCGGCGGATGGTGTGGGCCTCGTTTGCTCAGTGTGAAGGGATCCTGAGATAGTTCCGTGCACCTGGGGCACTACTTCTTGGAATGTCGTGACCTAGAGAAAGCTTGCGAGCAAGCTTTGCTCATGCTGCAATGGTGGCAGGGGGTCGAACCTGCAACTCACAAATACGACCTCTCGGCCCTGTCAAAACACTTAGAGAGCTTTGTTGTGACATGACAAAGGTGGTGCAGTGAGTGGGATGGTGCAAAATAGCCTAGGCGTGCATGCCTAGGTCAAACTTCAGCTGTGAAAGTGCATGTGTTCGGGGAGAGTGTTGGGTGCGTGTGGCAGTCGGTGAAGGGGCGACTGATGATCAGTGGATGATGGAGGAGGTTCTGAGGGTTCTGGTGAGGTGGATGGAGGTGTGGAGGTGACGGAGACACCTTGCCGGTGGTCTGCCAGAGGTGGAGAAGGTGGTGGTGGCCTGCGGTGTCGAGGCGTTGAAAATAGAAATAAAGAAGGGGGATATGAAGAGAGGAGAGAGGGGAAGAGATTTAACCTAATTTAGAGATGAAAGGCGAGACGAGGGTGGTCGGCTTGTACCTGCCACCGCTGGAGACGAAGATCCAGTGGAAGGGTGATGGCGACGATGAGGGGGTAGTTGGCACATGCGCAGGTACGATGCGACGCTGACGAAGGTGGCAGAGGCAACTCTGCCACCAATATTATCATAGAGCGACGAGAAGAGGGAGGAGGAATCATCAGAGCTCGCTGGTTGCTTGGCCGAAGGTGAAGAGAAGAAATTGTTGGTTGTTCTCCAACCAAACCAAGCTGAAATTGAGCGGCCGGATCAGGGGTTTCTTTTATAGGCATAGGCAGAGGATCCTGTGGTTGGAAGGCAAGCTTCCAAGTGCAGGAATCCTTGCTAGAGTAGGAATGTGCGAGTGAGCCAAATCTCTCGAGCGTTTGCAAGAGAGATTGGGTGCGAATCAAGGCTTGAGATTGCATCCAGATGATAAGGAATTCCTCAGAGAATCTCCCTTTCAAATTTTAGAGTCTCTAAGGGATTAGAGAGAAATCCCCTGTGGAATCCTTTCCGTTGTAGGACTCCTTCGCTGTAATGGCAGAGGGGCCTAATTGCAAAGAGTGGCGAGGAGGATAGGGGGTCTATGCAATCATTTTCAAAAGCTAGGGGTCTAAATGTAATTAGGTGGACTGTTTTGCAAAGCAGGTCACGGTGACCTCCCCTTAGGTCTAAATTTTGGTAAAGACCTAATTTGGACCTAAGGAATCCAATGGTGAATTTCTATTTTAGGTTTAACGATGTTTAACTGGGCATTTTACACAAAAACCAAAATAGGGGCAAATAAATAGGTAGGACCCCTATTTTGGTCAAAATAGGTTCCAAAGGCCAATTTGAAGGTGCTAAATCCTAGGGGATATTTTTTCATGAATTTGAGAAGGTTTAGTTAATTTTTATCCATACCCAAACCATATTAAATTAAGTGGATTTATTTTAGGGTTATAGGATATCATTTAATTCTCAGATCTCACATTAATCCTTTTCTAACTGAACCATCCCACTTTTCATCATGTTCAGACCAATTGACCTATGTTTGGCCCCTCAGAAACCTAGTTGATGTACTGCAACGGTAAAATTACTATTTTACCCTTTCTTTCTTATTTTCCTCTCAGAATAGTTATTCCTTGAATTAGGCCCTTCATTTGGCTATGTAGGAGCTTTTATTCTCTTTTTAATGTTAAAAATGAGCTAGTTGTGGCTCACGATGGTGTTTCCATTATACCCCCATGCCTAGATTTTGCTAGTCCCTTAGCAAAATTTTAAGGTTTTAACTTCTATTCTAGACCCTGAGTCTCTTTCACAATTTATGAAAAGTTCTTTTTCACTTTCTTTTGATTAGGTTAGAATGTTGACAATAGTCCTAGAGGTACTCAAGTACCGACCAAGTTCTGGACCTTACCAGCTCTAGCCTCGATCCTCCGTGAAGGTTTTTAAGGCCCGCAGGAACTATCTGATGGTTCGTTGGACTCCGCAGTTAAAGCACCTGTGTTTGAGACATATTTTAGCCTCGGTTCAGTTTGCAGTGCATTTCTATAAGAGAGAGATAGATGATTTATTTGTTTGGAGAGTTTCCCTCTCTTTTCTTTTTATTTCTAGCTTCAGATTGGCTTCTCAACACAGCTTGTATCGGATTCCTCGTCCCCATCTTCAATCCTCAAAGGTCCCTGGCAATCGATGCTTCATGATAGCACCACCCTTGGCAACCCCCAAAACCCTGGCTTTCGAGATTTTGAGATAATCCCACCCATGGCATTCTGTAGCCAAATCCAGACCTTTGCAGTCGACATTTCGTGATAATGCCACTCATGGCATCTGAACCAGTAGGTGCTTACGTGCCCCCAATAGGATATGTAAATATCCTAGGAGACAAGCACCGAGGAGACAGTATGTTGTTACGCATCTTCAAGGGGAATTTCCTGCCTCTCTGTGCCGGGACCTCATCCAAATCAACTTGTGTTGATCGGCTTCTCCTAATCTAGGCAACTATTTTTTTCAGTACAATAAAACACTTTTGCGTGATTTTGATAGTTATGTGCACTGAACCAGACTGTGTGTGGATTGGAGTGCTTAGGTTACCGAGTCCCACAAACTAAGGTCAGTTAACAAGGCCGAATACTCCCTAAGCCTTTGACCTACTACTTAAGCTTCGCATTTTCCCTGACCTCTTGAGGATTATTCAGATCTTAGCTGATATTTAAATTTTTAAGCCTAAGAGTCTAGCCCAAAAGGCCTAAGATCAGCGTTACTACTAATCTCCTTTCTGTGTCTCATTAGCACTCTTTTCCTTTATTCTTTTTTCCTTCATGTGGTCTAGAACTTCGGTTAATTCCTTAATCTCTTACTAATGCTATTCTTTTTTTCTTTTTCTTTTTGTGCTCCTTTTGACTTTTTGCTCTTTTCCTCCTCATGCTTATGTGACTTCAAAATTTTCTTCCCTCCTCCATTTTTTTGTTGTTGATCACAATTTTCTATTTTTTTTAGTATTTCTGACATATCAAATTTCTTGTGAGAATCCTTCTGACTTTTCTTGGTTTTGTATGTTTGCACTTTACCACCCCCCCTTGCCTAAGTTTTACAATGCCCTCATTATAAACAGAGGGTGTGAAACAATGTTGGGCTCACGGACTTAGAATAGGATTTCTCGAGTGAGCGACTAGGTCGGGAATGACTGATGTGGACGATTTCAAGCTCTAGCACGTGTAGTAGAGATGGGATCGACTGTTCTCAAATTGAACTCAAGGTGCAATAGAAGTGGATTATAGACGGATAATTAGATGGATCTCAGGCTTTTGGAATGATGAGTTACCTTCCGTTAAGTGCTAAATTCAATGCCTTCACCCAAGTGGGAAATGGGATGGATATGGAGTGGTCAAATCGGTAGAGTTTTGTAGGACAAGCACCTTGATTAAGAGCCTGGCTGGTCCAGCCAGGTGCTTGTTAGGATCAACAGGCTGATGATGCAGCCCAAACCCAATCAATCTGGTGGGTTGATAAATGTTGATCAAGAGATGTGGAACCCACCATATGCTATAAAGTTCGGATGGATGTGGGAGTGTAAATTCAAGGTTTTGGCTGAGTCGAATCAGCCTAGTCAGAGTAGGGCTCCAAAAAATAATCAGTGAATGGTGTGAAAACCCTATAGGGGTGATCAGGGAATGATGTAGCATGGTATTCAGTCTATTCAATGTTTGATACGTAGTATTTGTGTGGAGTTGAATCATCTGCACTATAGTCAATGAGAGGTGAATCAGAATAGAAATTGAGTCTGGTTGCGGGTCAAGGTTGAAAACAGGTTTTGATTAGTTTTGTATATTCGGAAGAGGTGGATTCAATGAGAATTATGTATGAGCGCTCTTCTAAAAATGAGTGACAGGTGGTTTCATGTAAAGAGTCCTCATAGTAACTTTCAAAATCAAAAGTGAATGCCTAAAGAGTGTCTATAGGATGATGGAAATTTGAGTTGAGAAAAGATTCGAACTCTGGGTTGCAATCACTCTCGGCATTTTCTGGTTTTCATTCCAGAGGATCGAAAAGAAATGTTTCCATGTCACTGGAACCTGAACTTAAATCAGTGATCTCGAGAACTGGGATCTTAGAGTCAGGGTTAAAGAATGAATCATGTGAGCTGAGGTCATAGATTGGCTTGTAATCAGGAAGCAAAGTTTCTTCGAAATTGTGGTAAGATTTGAAATTGTCGGAGATATTGCAAAATTCAAATTCTGAATGATATTCAAGATCATGAGTTCCACCATAGAATAAATCACATGATGTAGATTCAGTAGCTTGACTTGGGTCTAGCCTATATGTGAATTCTGAGCTTAAAAAGGTCTCGTTATATTGTCTAGGCTCAAGTTCTAGGCTTATGGGAAAGACCCAATTAAAACCCGACTGGTGCAACTCCTCGATTTCTATATTGTAAATTGGCGTGACTTCCGAAAAATAAATCTGATTCTCTGAGGATGTTGGCGAGGGATATTCATCAAATAAAGGCCCAGAATCATATTCTTTATTGAAAATATGATATTCTTCATACGGGGCGTTGTAATCTTCCCAATAAGTTTTAGATCCAGATTCTAAGTTTAGGATGTGGGTTGAATCACTAGAATCTAGGTCTGAATTACCTTCGAGGGTCACCTTATCAGAACAAGGGGCGGGATTTACACCCTCGAGACGTTCAGTTCTAATCTCATTGTTGCAGGAGTCTTAGAATTCAATGCTTGGTGATCTATGGTCTAGGGTTGGCCCTAGATTGTGTTTTCCTGCAATTGGAACTTCCCAACCTACTTCATTATCAGGCACATTGTACTCCATCTGGGTTGGGACTCCATAACAACTCTGTGCCTCAAACCCGAGATTTGGGAAATCAGATTGATCCTTAACACTACTCCAAGATGGTCATCATCTGTTTGGGGCATGTACGGGTACTTCTAGTCGATAATTTGTTTCAATAAACTCATTATCTCTTCTCGTTTTGCAAGATCATCTTGGTGTTGTTCCCAAAGTACAGGATTTGTCATGCATTGAATGTATTCAAAGTTGTGTAATTTTTCTATCTCAATGTATCTTGTTATGAGAATGTCTCTGGTTGATCCTTTTGCAGCTTTAGTCAATAAAACTTGGGCACAGTTTATGATGAAGGTTGTGGTTGTTGGTATATTAACCTGAATGTCTTCTACTGGTGTTGAGGTTTTGTATTCAATTTCATAGAATTCAAGGGCATCCTCAATTATCCTATCTCTTATGGATCTCTGTGATTCAAGTTTTTTGAAAGGTAGTCCCAAGTAACTTAGTTGCATATTTGGATCAAGTGATGGACTCAAGATGTTGAATCAGAATTTGGATCAAGATATACAATCAAGTTGTGAAGTGAATAGATCTGAATAAAGAGTCCCACTGAAAATGTATTTGCGTGCTCTAAAGAGAAGGGATGAGGGACTGGATGTGTTTTTGACCCAATTGAGGCACGTAAAGATGTTTGGACGACTTTGGATGTTCGGGGCGGATGATACCCCTAGATCGGAAAGTCATCCACTTGACAATTACCTGCACAGCCAGAGAGGGAGAGTCCCACAAAGACCCCTACACGGTAGATCGTCCCCACGGGTTACAAGGTTTCCCCCACCCGACCTCTCTTGTCACTGAGATTCCAGGTAAACCAGAATGGGGACCTTGACCTCTTACGTCTACCAATTTTAGATTGAAGGTGCTTAGGGTTTCACTTGAACTTTAGATGTTTTGATTTTGTGACCTAATTTCAAGGTTGGTTGACCCAAGGGGTCAACTTCACCTGACCTGCCCTAAAAAAGGCAGAATGATTCTAGGTCAAGACCTAGAAATCACCCTGATTTGACACTCAGGTTATTACGTCAAATGATTTTAAGATTCAAGTGATTTTAGAGTTCAATTTTAGCGTTTGTCTTTGCTTAAATCTTTTCAATCAAAGGCATGGGAAGCACACTGCGGCAGGTTGGTTTGTTTCCTTTTATGCAAGCATGTGTGAACTAGCACTCCAAAACCCTACTGTAGAAACCCTAATTTGGTTCTATTTCCAATCCTCTTTGCTTTTCACAACACTTCTCTTTTGACTTAAAATAAGAAGTGTGTAGTCCGTGGAGATTTAGAAATTAAGCGTGATTTCTACTAGGCACAGCAACTTGTGGGGTAGGATCTCTAAAAATCGCTTCAACTTCAATAAAATTTGAAAAAAAATTTCGCAAAATCAGGAAACTTTTGCCTTAAAGATGGTAATTCCTATAGAAAGAAGGCAGTTGATTCCTAATTCAATTACTTCCTTCTGTCTTCCCAGGATTAGGAGGTGGATTAGGAAGGAAAAGAGAGTTTACCTGCCATAGAGTGGTTGATTCATGCAGAAGATCTCTTCGTGAAATACCTTGCAAAATCATAGCAAAACAAATAGGGCAAGTTAGTACTCAAATATAATCACAAATAATGCAGAGAGTAGTGATAAATTACACGTTGCTCCTTGGCAACGGTGCCAAAATGTTTACACAGAAGGCGAGATCGGTTTATAAAGAATAAATACTGCATCGTAGTAAAGTTGAAATCACCTTGTAAACAAATAAGAATTTTTATTACTCGAATGTTAAGTCCGAGGTCGAACACAGGGAGCAAATGGAATTTATTCACTAATCTCAATAAATGTAATTTGAACACTAGAATCGACTCAAAATCTAATTCAAAGTGTAATGTAGGAGTTTATGAAAGCTAAAATGTAGTGAAGGAGAAATTGGACAAAATTGGACATCTATATAAGGAATTGTTACATCTTAAAAAGGTTGGGTTTTTCTCATTTCTTACTTTTTCTCTCTCTTCTTTTCTTCTTTGTTCTTCTTCTTTGGATCTTCTCTACCTTAGCTTTCTGATCTCCTTGCCTTTCTGCCTTTAGCCTTAGTCCTTTCTTCTTTCCCTGACATCTCTTGCAACAATGCCTTTCTCCTTCTTTGCTTCTCTTCCTTCCTTAGCTTTCCTCTTTCTTCTTTCTCTTCCTTTCCTATAGGTGCTTGCCTTAGCTTCTCTTTCTTTTCCTCTCTGCCTATGGTCGATGGCTTACTTCTTTGTTTTCTTTCCTTCTTCTTCTTCTTTGGTTTCCTTCTCTGATTTGGCTTTTAGTTTCTCTCTTCTTTCTTTTTCCTTCAGATCCTTAGTGATAGTGCCTTCTCTGCTACAGTACCTTTTCTTCCTTCCTTAGCATCTGATCATTCCTACCTTCTCCTTCCATCTTCTTTGCCTTAGCTTGCTTAGCTTCTGCCTTCAGTCCTTTGCTTTTCCTTCTTCCCTGCAGCTGCAGCTTCCTCTTCCATCTGCCTTTCCCTACACACACAACTGCAAAACCTACCCATACACTCTCATTACTCTCTTAGGTTCACTCTCCCAGAGCCAATCAGGTATTCGTGCTGGGTCATGCGCACTCGGGTCCAGGCACACCGGTGTGGGTGGTGCGCAAGGAGTGCACGTAAACTGGTCAGGCAAGCTAGGTCTGTGTACCATGGGTCACGAACGAGGCAGGTGAGCGAGCGAAGGGATCTCACCCTGTGATCTGAGGCAACACTCAATTTAAATCACTCACCTATGCTAACAACCTCCGAGGTGGGACTAAAGTACCACTTGCTTCATCACGTGCCCACAGGGAGAATGCCTACACAATTGCTGCAACAGCGGATGGTGTGGGCTTCGAGTATTGGGTGCGAAGGGATCGTGAGATAGTTCCGTGCACCTGTGGCTCTACTTCCTGGATTGTCGCGACCTAGAGCAAGCTTGCGAGCAAGCTTTGCTTATGCTCCAATGGCGGCAGGGGGTTGAACCTGAAACTCACAAATACAGCCTCTTAGTCCTGTCAAAACACTTAGAGAGCTTCACCGTGACATGGGGAAGGTGGTGCGGTGAGTGGCGTGGCGCAGAATGGCCTAGGCATGCGAGCCTAGCTCAAACTGTGGCTTTGAAAGTGCGTGTGTTTGGGGAGAGTGTAGGGTGCATGTGGCGGTCAGGGAAGGGGTGAGTGATGATCAGTGGATGATGGCAGAGGTTCTGAGGGGTCTGGCGAGGTGGATGGAGGTGTGTAGTTGATTGAGACACCTCGCCGATGGTCTGCTAGAGGTGGAGAAGACGGTGGTGGTCTGCGGCGTCAAGGGGTTGAAAATAGAAATAAAGGAGGAAATGAAGAGAGGATAGAGGGGAAGAGATTTAACCTAAATTAGAGATGAAGGGAGAGACGAGAGCGGTCAGCTTGTACCTGCCGTCGCCGGAGACAAAGATCCAGTGGAGGCGTGACAGCGACGACGAGGGGGGTCGTTAGCACATGCGCAGTTATGGCACGACGCTGACGAAGAAGGCAGGGGAAACTCTGCCATTGCTATTGTGGTAGAACGGTGAGAAGAGGAAGGAGGAATCATCGAAGCTGACTGGCCGCTTGGCCGAAGGAGAAGAGAAGAAATTGGTGGTTGTTCTCCGACCAAACCAAGCTGAAATTGAGCAGTCGGATCAAGGGTTTCTTTTATAGGCACAGGTAGAAGATCTTGCGCTTGGAAGGCAAGCTTCCAAGCACAAGAATCCTCGTCGGAGTAGGAATGTGTGAGAGACCCAAATCTCTCGAGCGTTTGCATGAGAGATTGGGTGCGAATCAAGGCTTGAGATTACGTTCTGATGATAGGGAATTCCTTGGAGAATCTCCCTTTGAAATTTTAGAGGGAGTCTTTGAGGGATTAGAGAGAAATCCCCTTTGGAATCCTCTTCGGAGTAGGACTCCTCCGCTGTAATGGCGGAGGGACCTAATTGCAAAGAGTGGTGAGAAGATAGGGGGTCTGTGTAATGGTTTTCAAAAGCTAGGGTTCTAAATGTAATTTGGTGGACTATTTTGTAAAGTAGGTCAAGGTGACCTCCCCTTAGGTCAAAATTTTGGTATAAACCTAATTTAGACCTAAGGAATCCAATGGTGAAGTTGAATTTTAGGTTTGACCATGTTTGATTGGGCATTTTACATAAAAACCTAAATTAGGGCAAATAATTAACTAGGACCCCTATTTAGGTCAAAATAGGTTCCAAAGGTCAATTTGAAGGTTCTAAATCCTAAGGGATATTTTTCCATGAATTTTATAGGGTTTTGTTGAATTTTATCCAAACCAGAACCTTGTTAAATTAAGTAGGTTTGTTTTAGGGTTACGCGACGTCATTTATTTCTCAAATCTCACATTAACTCTTTTCTGACTGAACCATCCCACTTTTCATCTTGTTAAGACCAATTAACCTACTTTTAGCCTTTGAGAAATCCCATTTATGTACTGCAATGGTAAAATTACAGTTTTACCCTTTATTTCTTATTTTCTTCTTAGAACAATTATTCCTTGAATTAGGCACTTCATTTGGTTATGTAGGAGCTTTTATTCTCTTTCCTAGGTCAAAATGAGCTAGTTATGGTTCATGCTGGTTTTCCCATCAATGAGTGCACCTCTCCAACCTCCTCAGAGATATAGATTAATTTTTCGGATGTCACGGCAATCTATGATACAGAAATCGAGGAGTTGGAAGAGTTGTGTTTTGATTGGGTCTTCCCTACAAGCCAAGAACTCGAGCCCAGACCTAAGAGGGACACCTTTTTGAGCTCAGAATTTGAAAATAGGTTAGATCCAAGTAGGTTACTGATTGTACCTCTTTTGATTTACTCTGTGGTGGGACCTCTTATTCTGAACCAAATTCAGAACAAAATTCTCATAAGTTATCTGATGATTTCGAATCTTACTTTGATTTCAGAGAACAATTGTTTCCTAATGACTGCAACCAATCTATGACCTTAGCAGACATTATCCATTCTTTGACTCTGACTCTAAGATCCCTAATCCCGAGATCATTGATTCAAAATCAGGTTTCATTGAGATGGAATCATTTCTTTTTGATACTAAGGAATCAGAAATAGAAATTGCTGAGAGTCTCTACAACCTAGAGTTTGAATCTTTTCCTGACTCAGATTACCTTGATCCTATAAACACTCTTCAGGCATTCACCTTTGATTTTGATGGCTATTATGAGGACTCTTTAGATGAACCCACCTTTGAATCCTTCCTAGAGGAGCCCTCATACACAATTCTTATTGATGCCACCTCTTCTACACATGCAAAACCTTCCCAAACCCATTTTCATCCCTGACCCGCTACCGGAGTCAATTTCTACTCTGATTCTCCTCTCAATGAGCTGGTCGCAGATGATTCTCCTTCACATTCCAATCGGGTCTCGAACATCGATCATACTACAAATCACGATCCATCCCTCTCTAATCACTCTCATAGGATTCCTACATCCTCCACTGATTCATTTTCATTTGTGGATCCCTACTCTAACCAGGCAAATTCGACTCAGCCAAGCCCTTGTTTTACACTTCAACATCCTTTTGAGCTCCACAGTATCTGGTGGACACCACATCTCTTGATCCACATTTTTCAACCCAACAAATTGATTAGGTTTAGGCTACATCATCAGCCTACTGATCTGAATAAGTACTTGGTTGGACCAACCAGGCTATTGATCATGGTGCTTATTTTACAAAACTCATCTGATTTGACCACTCCTTCTCCATGACCATTCCTGCTTGGTTGAAGGCATTGAATTTAGTGCTTAACGGGAGGCAACCCGTCATCCAAAAACCCAAGATCCTTATAAGTATCCTTTTTGTATTTCATGCCTATTGCACTCTGAGTTCAGTATTAGAACAGTCGATCCCACCTCTGGTACTCGTATCAGAGCTTCAAATCGTCTGTAACAGTCATTCCCGACCGATTCGCCCACCCAACAATCTTGTTCTAATCCCTGAGCCATAACTATTTTACACCTTTTGTTTATAATGAGGACATTGCAAAACTTAGGCATGGGGGGTGGTAAAGTGTAAACATACAAAAATTCAAAATTATGACGGCTTCTCACAAAAAAATACATATTCCAAAAAACCAAAAAAATAAAAAATTGAAAAATACTAAAAAAATGGTGAAAGGGAGGAAATTTTGAATGAATTAATTGCATATCATTCTTGAGAAGGAAAAGAAGGGAGGTGATATAAATGTCAAAAGGGAGCAACAATTTGAAAATAAAAAAGATAGTCATTAGTTAAAGGTTAAGGAATCTAGTTAGTTCTAGACCAAATCAAAAATAAAGAAAGAAAAGTAATAAAAGTACTATGAGACAAAAGAGATTAGAATGAATGCTGATCTTAGGCCTTTTGGGCTTATGTTTAGGCTTAAAAATTCAAGTATTTGTTAAGATCTGGATAGTTCTCAAGAGGTTGGAGAAAATGTGAAGCTTAAGTATTAGGTCCAAGGCCTAAGGATTATTCAGCCTCGTTAACTGACCTCTGGTTAGTGGGACTCGATAACCAAACCACCCCAATCCACACACAGTTTGGTTTAGTGTGCTTAATTATCAAAATCACGCAAAAGCATTAAGTCTGTTATGAAAAAGCTACCAAGATTAGGAGTAGCTTATCAACACAAGTTGATTTAGAAGAGTTCCCAGAATAGAGAGGCATGAAATTCCCCTTGAAGATGCGAAATAACACACCATCTCCTTGGTGCTTGTCTCCTAGGATATCTGGATATCCAACTAAAGTCATGCAAGCACCTTGTGCTAGTTCAGGTGCCATGGGAGAGATTATCCTGAAATTTCTATTGCCAAGGCCTAAATTTAGCTACAGAATGCCATGGGAAGGATTATCTCAAAATCTCGAAAGCCAAGGTTTTAGGGGTTGCCATGAGTGGTGCTATCTCAAAGCATCGACTGCCGGGGACCTTGTGAGGATTCATGGTGGGAGCTACGAATTCGATACAGACCAAGTTTTAAATCCAATCCGAAGCTAGAAATAAAGAAAGAAAGAGAGAGAAAACTCCAAAAAAATAGAAAAATCTTCTGTCTCTCTCCTACAAAAATGCATTGCAAACTAAACTTGGGCTAAAACATGTTACAAGCATGGGTGCTTTAACCACGGAGTTCAACGAACCATTGGTCAGTTCCTGTGGGCCTTAGAAACCTTCACGGTGATCTGAGGCTAGAGCTGGTCAAGTCCAGATCTTGGTTGGTACTTGAGTAACTCTAGGCCTACTATTGGCATTCTGACATAATGTACAAAAGGAAGCACACATCAGAATTCTGAGCATAAAATGACATGGTCTAGAATTTGAGTTAATTACATGAGATTTTGCTAAGGGACTAGCAAAAGCTAGGCATGGGGGTATGATGGGAACACCATCATGAGCCATACTAGGTCAATTTAGTCATTAACAAGGAATAAAAGCTCCTACATAACAGCCAGAGAGCCTTAATTCTTTGCATAATCATTCTGAAGGAAATGCAAGAAAATAGGGATAAAATCATAATTTTACCATCATATCTTGAATGCAGAACAACCACGAGTTTTCTCAAGGGTTAATCAAGGGTTAAATGGGCTTAAATGTCCAACAAGTTGGTTAATACAGACAGAAAAGGGTTTTCCCAAATTTTGAGAATTAAATACTTCTGAATCCCTAAAAACTGACCTACTTAATTAACTAACAGTCTGCTTAGGATAAAATTCATCTAAACACTCTAAAATTCATAGAAAAATATTCTTTAGGGTTTGGTACCATCAATTTGACCATCAAAACTCGTCTTGACGCAAAATAAAGTCCTAGACAGACATTTGCCCTAATTTGGCTTTTTAGATAAATTAGCTAGCCAAATGTGGTCAAAACATAAATCTAACTTTACCATTGGATTCCTTGGGTAAAAATTAGCTTTGTACAATAATTTAAGCGCAATCTTGGGTCATCTTGACAAAGTTTGCATTTTGTTCCAGTCATACACTTTTTAGCTCATTTAGATCCTTAGCTTTTTGAATTCCTTGCAAATAGACCCCTAGCTTTGTCATCATTTTCATGAAATGGTCCCTATCGCCATGAATCATATTCCTGCAAATTCCGGTGACCTAGGTTTGGTAAGTTCTCCTTGAATCCTTGATGAATCCCCCTCAAATTTGAAAGGGAAGTTCGTCAAGGAATTCCCTTCCTTTTGTGCCAATTCCTAAGCTCCAGATCTCACCCAATCTCTCATGCGAATCCTTCAAAGAGATGGGTCTCCTATTCTGGCAAACATTCCTAGCTTGGAAGCTTGGCTTCCAATCGACCTCCTAAGCCCTATATTAGCACACATTAGGCTTGACCAAACTCCTAAACTTGATTCCTGCTGTGAAATCCCCATATTCCTCCTTCGTCTTCTAGCCACGAAGCTCGGCAAGCTCCGGTGACTCCTCCTACCCTCCTTTGCCATCCGTCCACCATACTTGTGGCTATACACCCTTCCTCTCTGTCATCCTCTCTTGGCCGTACCAGCAAGTGCCCCCTTCTCATCATCATCGCCATTCCTCCCCTACCGAAGAATTCATCTTCTCCATCACCGATGTACCAAAACCAGCATGGATCTCCCCCCTTTTGTCCATTAGAGTAGCTAGTCTGGTTTAGTTAGCAACGTAAGTTTGTTTTCCATCTCTCTACCGTCATTTCTAGCCCCGACTCAACACACCCATCCTCATCTTCTCCGTGACAGACGACCACTCCGGTGAGATGGTTCCACTACTACACAACTCCATCCACCTCACCGACCACCTCACAACCTCTACCGTGCTCCACTGTTCAAAACCCCTCTCTCCATTTGCTTTCTCATCCACCCAAGCCAGCTGTCGACCAACCACTTTTTCGTCACCATTCCAGACTCCGACTGACCACCACACACCTCCACAAGCCACAAAAGCACCACTGATGCACTCCACGCCCTATGGCAAAGCTCCTGAGCTTGTTTAATTGGGTTGCAAGCTTGTATTCTGATTTTCAGGTATTCACTTTCTTTGCCATTAACAATGCTCCTTCGAGGAGCTTGAAGAAGGTTTCTTATTGCCGTAAGCCCCAGACGTTTGCTCCAGGCAGTGCGGCTTACTCTCAGGAGAACACCTAGGCCATCAATTGGGAGCATTGACTGCTTCCCTAACCACAATTGCTGGCACCATCCACTACAGTTACATGCGAAGGAGGAGGACTAGAAAGTCCCACATCGATCGCTGACAGCCAAATCACAGCGCTTATATTGATTTTATGCTCAAGGCTTATCGCCTCAGCAAGTAAAGGAGGTGAGGTCCCCTCATGAGGGTCTGGCAGATCCGACAACCCACCTAACCTAAGCACTCCTTGCTCACTATCCACATCGGTGAGCCTGGTCCCAGGTGCATGTATGTCCGTCTACCTGTATACTCAACTACCTCGAATGTGGCCCTGGGAGGGTAGATCCCAGAGAGAGGAGAGAGAGAGTGCAAGGTATGGGGTTTTGCCTTATGTGACACAGCCAAATCTGAAGGGATGGCCGCCCTTTGTGCATAAAGAAATTTGGAAGAAGAAAAGAAAGCCTTCATAGAAGAGGAGGAAAGGAAGAAGGCCTGTAGAGAGAGAAGAATGGAAGTGGTTAAAGACAAGAAGAAAAAGGGGAAGGGCTTTAGAAAGACTGAAGAAGAAGAGGAGAAGAGGCTAAAGACAGGCAAGAAGAGAAGAAAGAAGTGAAGAGAGAAGGCATAGCTGAAGAAGAAGTAGAAGGGTTGAGATGGAGAGGAAGCACTTATGCCATCTGATTATCAAATCAGACGTCCGAGGCGCTATTCATTTATTTAATTACTTAAGCCATTGTGGATATTGTTGCTTTATTTGGCATTCCTGCTTCACCATTATATGTTCATCTAGATTAAATAATTGGTAATTTAAATCACCACTATTTTTATTCTAGATTTCTTTTTGATATGCCATACTCTTATTAGAATTACATTCTACATTGATGGTCAATTTTGAGTAATTAATATTCACTGCATAGCATTATTTCGCTCATTTTCTTGTGCTTATTTACATTATTGAGATTAGTGATTGAATTCCTATTTGCTCCATATATTCGACCTCGGACTTTCATTCAAGTAATAAATTTTATTTGTTTTTCGTGCTGATTCGATCTATACTATGATGTGATAATTTTAAAACCCATATCAGAGCAACTAACACTAGGCACATGTAGGTGGGCTACTGGATGTGCTATTGGTGGTGGTAGCTACGTGGATGTGCAGCTTGCACCCAGGTAGTGCATGGAAGGTGTGTGGTAGGTGCGCTGGTCGCATACGTGCTGGAGGCAGTGAATGCTTTTGTTTGGTGAAGATGAAGAGGGTGGAGGTGAGGCATAGGCATTGATGGTGGTGGTGATGCTTTCTATCATAGAGCACCACAAGTCGAGGGTGATAGCAAGGTTGATGGTCGAGAGATCTCGGGCCACGATATGTGCCACGTCCATGGTGCATGCCTCCTTCACGGTCAATAGGATGAGAGAAGATGGTAGCCGCTTTTGCCGATCATGGAGGATCCCCCTCTTATCGTGCATGAGGGAGAGTGAGTCATCACTTTTGTTGAGAGAAACTCGGAGTGGCGTTGCGCGAGGTATTGCGAGAAGCATTGCTAGAAGCTCAGGGGAACGATTCGTGCATTCTATAGGAAGGAAGAGGAAAAGAAACAAATTTGGTTATTTGTAGAAATAATCTAAGATAATGCATGAAATGCTTGTCACTACAATGGAATGTATGAATATGCATGCAAGCCCCTTATTTATAAACTAATCTATTTATATGTTAAAGTTTGCTACATACATGCAAATATTAATCTAGTAATTAGGCATTTAAGCATCTGCTTAGCCCACAATTGTGGTCTCATCAGTAGTATTCTAACCCCTAGGTTACAGGTTTTGAGAGGAGATAATCGTGTCAAAATACTTGCTTGTCGACACTTATAATCATGTTATAGAGACAATGCAGAGTGTGTGTATATCTAAATTACATGCATGAACTTTTGTCTCTGTAGCATGCCTTAAGAGTCGTAGTCCTTTGTTCAGAGAAGTTCTGAACAAAGGGGGTTTCTTGAAGATTTGACCGCAACTTAGGGTTACTTGTTACATGGAACCAATGTCTGGAGGAATCTCGATAGTTTCCTTTCACGCTTTTCCAGTATACCAACTGATCTTATCTATGTTCCTAAATCACCCTTAAATGAGAGTTATTGGAAATGTAGTTAAGGTTAGTCTTCTGGGGTATACTAGAGAAGCGTGAGGAAATGCTACCGAAATTTCTCTAGACACTGGTTACATGAAAGAAGTAACGTTATGATCAAATCTTCAAGGATGGGCTTTTAAAGTGAAAATCATAATCAAAATACAAACATATATATAACATGTCAATGTTTATGCATAATTAGTGGGTGAATTAGGTACATGTAAGAGTAGCTTTTCTCTTGTAAATGTTTGTAGATATAATATGACATTAACTTGAGGCCTTTATATTTGTTAATTATTATTTAAGCCATTATGGACAAGTCTTGGATTAGTTTGAGAAATGCAGATTACATTCGATATAAGAATGGAGTGAGGGAGTTCTTGGATTGGGGTTTTCATGATGATAGGAAACCATTCAGACAAGGGAAACTTCTACAGTTGATTTTCTATCCCTGTCAAAGGTGCTTAAATGGAGAAGTACATGATCATAATACTGTGTTATAGCATGTAATCTACAATGGTTGGTGGCAAAATTACACCAACTGGATTGCTCATGGAAAATTCATTGTAGAAACTTATGAAACTGATTCAATGAAATTTGATGAGGAGCCTACCAGTGATATTGAAGGTGATGGGATCGAGGAGATGTTGGATGAACTTAGAGTAGCAGATGACAATGTAGACGATAGTGACATGTTACAAAGTTGTAACAACTTTTATGATGCTATTAAGGGAGCAGCCGATGAACTGATTGCTCCTGGAGTGAGCTCTATGTTAAGGTTGATGATATAAACACATTTATTGAGGGTAAAATGCCTATTCATGCAGGTTCCTAGGCTTAGATTTGCATTTCATGTTATAAATATTGCATAGCATGCATCATTCTGCATTTAGAGTAGTTGTATATAATTTAGGTCAACCGCATCCGTTTTGTGATCAGGAGAGAAGGATATTTATTTCGGAGCCTCGATTTGATGATCCGACTGTACGGATCTGATCAAGATGACGATCGAATTCCAACGCCTTTGAAATCCCCTCGATTGGAGTCCCGTAGCACCATATGCAGTCCAAGGAAGATCAACGACCAAGGGAATAGGTGACAAAATTTGGAGCTTCAAATGACAAATCTGACCACGTGGATGGATTTGGGTCGGCGATCTTAGCCTAATGGCTCAAAAATCGACTCAATCTGACCTCTATAGTCGCCCCTACAATAGAAAGAAGATGAACAGCCTAGACTACGCCACGTGGCGTAACCTAAGCCGCCCAGCGCACGCACGCCCACCGCACAGCGTAGTCCCAGCATGTGAGAGTGTGTGCATGCATGCAGCAAAGAGATGCGGGGATAGCGCACGCCAGTGATGCATGAGTTGGCCTACAGCGACGCATGAGCTGGACCTACAGCTATGCTTACAGCCATCGCTAATTCTTCACGTGCCAGCAAAGCCAGCTATGGGCATGAGCTGGTATGAGCGGGCATGAGCTGCCTACAGCGATGCTTCCAGCGATGACCTGGATGTCACTAATGGTCCCATACCTATTTCTGCCCCTTCTCCTCCACTGTAAAAGGACCTACACCCCCTCCATTCCAAGTGATCTCTACCTAATCTACTCTTACCTACTCCCAAGCTCTATCACGCCTACCAACACTCCATTAGAGCTTGTTCTCAAGCTCCCAAGGCTCCTATTACTGTAGCAAACCTCTACCTCACCAAATATTCATCCATCTTCCAACCCCCATTCATAGGTCACCTTGGAGCCGTCCTCCCACCTCCATTCCACTAACAGATCATCTCCGTCTTCTTACCTCCATTCTGGAGCCACATCGAAGCTTTCCTCTGCCCGACATCCTCCTGCAACTCACCTCCTTCATCCAAGCTTCTGCCAGGCACGGTCGTCTCACCGAACAACCATTTTGGGAGATTTACTCTCACCCCCCTCTCTTTTTATGCTTTCATAGTAGATTGGATTAGACATTGAAGTGATATCTATACCATTTTCATTCCATCTCTATCTTGTGATTCACTTGCTTGTTTTCTTCTTACAAAAATACAAAAAATAATAAAACCTAAATATACCAAAAAGAAAGAAATCGAAGTGCAATTTTCAATCCTCCCTGTGTTCGACCCGAGACTTCCGTGGAGTTTTGGTATAAATTTTATTTGATCGACTTGTTTTGCAGCTACGATGACGGGTTACTTGTAACCCTGATTTCTAACTCGCGAAACTCGCCCAATCAGGTGACATTTCTATTAAAATTATTTTGGATGAAGGTTATTAATAGAGCCACATCTAAATTAATGTCTGAGGTACTTGAATTTATTGGAGATCTTTTATCTAAGCATAAAGGTTATTTAGAGTCGTTGTATGATGAGAAGAAATAGATTAGGGTACTGGGCATGAATTGTGAAAAGACTGACGCATGTTTGAACGATTGCATTTTGTTAAGTGAATATGCTGGTCTTGATACCTATTCGTAGTGTGCAGCATCAAGATATAAGGTTGGAAAATCTGGGAATCAACATGGTAAGAAGATGGCAAAGAAGATCCTATAATACTTTCCATTGATTCCTAGGCTTCAGCAGCTCTTTATATCAAGTAAGACTACGAAATTGATGGAATAGCATGAGCAGAACAAATCATGAGATGGCCGCATTTGTCACCCTATAGATTCTGATGAGTGGATAAAATTTGATAACAGACATATATCATTCGAGAAGAGATCACATAGCGTATGAATGGGTTTTTTTAAGTGACAGATTTAATGCATTT
Organism: Thalassia testudinum; assembly: GCA_037157565.1. NCBI lineage: Eukaryota > Viridiplantae > Streptophyta > Magnoliopsida > Alismatales > Hydrocharitaceae > Thalassia > Thalassia testudinum. The sequence goes on from JAZHRO010000063.1 coordinate 21,719,757, forward strand.
AAGAATATGTATACATCATAATCAATATGGCTAGTGGTGGTGATAACTCAAAACCTACCTTCTTGGTTGTGTATGCGATCGTCGTTTGTGATGCTGACATTGTTGATCCTAGGCCTAAAGGAACTAGTAAATGTTATAAAGATATACTTGCAACAATTGGTGGATGAATTGAAACTATTGTGGGATAACGACATTCATACATACGATGTAGGAAAGGAAGAATTCTTTATGTGAGTTGCATTGCTATGGACTATCAATGACTTTCCAACATATGCAAATCTATCTGGATGGAGTACAAAAATAAAATTGGCATCTCCAATTTGTTTGAAGGACACACATCATCGCCAATTGCCTAAAAGCAGCAAGTTGTGTTACTTAGGTGATGGGAACACCATCATGAGCCATAACTAGCTCAATTTGATCAGATTAAGTCAGTAAATGCTTCTACATAACTGCCAGAGAACTGTAATTCATTGCATAATCATTCTGAGGGAAAGACAAGAAACTAGGGTTAAAACTACAATTTTACCATCATATAATGAATGCAATACAACCATAGGTTTTCTTAGGGGATAATTAAGGGTCAAATGGTCCTAAAAGGATAACAAGTTGGTTAGAACAGTCAGAAATGGGTTTTCGCATGTTTTTGGAATTAAATAACTTCTGAAATCCTAAAAATAGACCTGCTTAATTAACTAAGGTTATAGTCAGGATAAAATTCAACTAAAGCCTCTAAAATTTATAGAAAAATATTCTCTAGGGTTTGGAACCTTGAATTTAACCATTAGAATCCATCTTGACACAAAATAGTCTCAAACATACATTTACCCTAATTTAGGTTTTTTCATAAATTACCTAGACAAACTTGATCAAAACCTAAATTTAACTTTGCCATTGGATTCCTTGGGTTTAATTTAGGTTTGTACCAAAATTTGGGCTCAATCTCAGATCATCTTAACCTAGTTTACAATTTGGTTCCGTCTAAGTCTTTTCTCTCATACACATGCCCCTAACTTTTGAAATCCTTACAAAAAGCCTCTGGTCTTTGTCATCACTCTTTGCAAATAGGTCCCTCCAACATTATCATGGAGGAATCCTTCTTCGGTGAACTTTGATTGAAGAGAACTCCTCTATTCAATCAATCCCTTCCAAAATTGGAAGAGAGTTTTTATGAGGTGTCCTCTTCCCTCTGAATCCATCCATGAGCTCCATAACCTTCCCAATCTCATGCAAATGCATGAGAGATTTGGGTTTCTTACTTTGGCAACAATTCCTATCTTGGAATCTTGCTTCCAAGCTCAAAACCCCCTCCTGAGTCCTATAAAAAGATCCCCAGGGCATGGCTGTGCTCTTAAGCTTGAATTACGATCGAAAACCCTCCTTTCCTCTGTCCTTTTCAGCCATGAAGCTCCACAACCTCCGGCGACCTCTCTTGACCTCCTTCACCATCCATTCACAAAACTAGTGGCCGAATTCTATCTTTTTCTCTCGTCTGCTGTTGGCCGCACCAGCAGGAGCCCTTCTACCTCCATCGTCGTCGCTGTTCACATCATCGGAGTACCTTCTTCCCAAGCTCCGGCCTACAAACGTCGGTGCTGTCCTCCGACTTTCGTCCACCTAGCATAGGTAATTAAGTTCCCTTAAGACCCCTAGATTAGTTTCCTCTTCCAAAAACAAAAAATAAAGCCCTTGATACCGCCGTTCACCCTCTTCATCCTCCACTCCGACCACTCCTCCGAGAAGGTGTTCCCACGCTATGCACCTCCATCCACCTCGTCGACAAGCCCACAACCTTCACCTCTCCACCCTCTTCAAAACCCCTCTCCCTATTTACCACTTCACTCACCGAAATCACCCACCGAACAAACCCATCGCCATCCACCTTCAGTGAGCTCCGCCAGCCACCACACACCTCAATTCACCCTGAAATCACCACGACCATCCTCGCCATCCTCAGGCAATCAGCTTGAGTTGTTTTAATGTGGCCACGAGGCCCTATTTCATGTTTCAAGGTGTGACCAGACCTCCACTTTTGCCACCACAATCTCCGATCTCGTTCATCATGCTCTAGCCATTGTTCCTTGCTGAAGCCACTCCCACAAGCTATGAGCTCTCCCCAAGTGCATCTGTAGGCCGCTAATTGGAGACGCTGAGTCCCCTACAACTAAAATTCGAAGATCCATCACCTATTGCTGCATGAAGAAACGAAGCGGGTGGGATAGTCCCACCTCATGAGTTGCTGAGGTGCCCACAATGCATATATTGATTTTATGCATACGGCTTATCGTCTCAACTAACACAAGGTGGTGAGGTCCCCCACACATCCCTCACATGTGCCTCACCCATGACATTGCTCATGTGGGCCTGGCGCTGATCCAACCCGCCTAATCCAACTTCACACCTCGACTGCGGTGCACGCTTGCAGCCCTGGTCCCGGGTGCCCTCTAGCTCTGAATACCTGATAACCCGATACTGTTGGAGGTTATAGGAGAGAAGATCACAGAGAGTGAAAGAGAGAGACTGTGCGGGGATAGGGGGTTTTGCTCTGAAAGGGGTTGGTTAACAGTTAGCCAATTTCGTAAGTCTCCCCCTGTGCATCAGAAGGCCTAAATAGTAGAAAGAAAGAAAAGGAGGTGGAGGGCCATCAGGGCAAAAGAAGAAGGCTTGAAGAAGAGAAGAGAAAGCAGAGAAGAATTGAAGGAAGAATAGGGTCATGGAAGAAGAGGAGAGGAGAAGGGAAGAGAAAGAAGAAGAAACAAAGAAGAAGGCACTGTAGCAGTTGAACATTTAAGGCATCTGATCTCCAAAGGAGACATCTGATTACTATGGCATTCAAGCTACTATGTGGATATTTGATTGATTTGGTCATGATTACTGTGGCATTATTGGTTACCTTCATATACATATAACTATACTAAATAATTGGTGATCAAAATCACCATTATTTTGTTATAGATCTCTTTTTATTATGTCAAATTCTTGTTATACTCATGTTATCATTTCTGAGTAATTTATTTGGCTTTAATTTTATGCTCAATTACATTTTAATTCAGATTAGTGTGTGAATTCATATTTTCTCCGTGTGTTCGACCTCGAACATCAACTTCGAGTAATAAATTGTATTTGTTTTCAAAGCGATTTCAGTGATACTGCAATGCAACGATTTAAAACCAGATCTAGCTCTATCAACATTAGGTCATCACAGATTCTTTTTAATTGACCATAGATGGCAAAGAACATAGTTCAAAGATAGATTTGAAGGCAAATCTTGTCGATATTCCTTTAGGAATCCAAGAAATAAGCTAAGCACAAATTCTATTATTTTTTCAGGAGTAACAATAATACAGAAATTGCAAGAACTTAGAAACATAAGATTGGGATGTCTTTTTAATAAAGACCTTACTACATTAAAGCATTGAGACTTTAAAAAGAAAAGCATTTTCTTCATGCAACTCCCATATTGGAAAGATCTGATAGCCCAGCACAACCTGGATGTGATGCACATAAAGAAAAATGTCATGGACAATATGTTGGATGTCCTAAATTTAACAAATAGTCCAAAGACACAAAAAAAGGAAAAGATATGGAGATTTTGGACATTCATCCAGAGCTACATACGACACAGAAGGATGACAGTGTTGAATTCCCAGATGCTATATATAGCTTAAAGCAATAATATATTCAGAAAATATTCTCATTTTTTAACTCGATATGAGTGCTAGATGGCTACTCATCATAGTTTTCACGCTTCAGAGCAACATACGACACAGAAGGATGACATAGTGTCGAATTCCCAGATGCTATATACAGCTTAAAGCATGAATACATTCAGAAAATATTCTCATTTTTTAACTAGATACGAGTGCCAAATGGCTACTCATCATAGTTGTCATGTTGTGTTAATGAATCTCAAAAAAAAATTAGTGAGTTTAAAAGTCATGAATTGCATGCTTATATGCAAGTGTTCTTCCTAATGGCCATACATGGAGTCTTACTTGATCCTGTTGTAGATGTTTTTATAGACATGAGCCGATATTTCAAAGCTATCAGTTCAAGGATGTTAGATGCTAAAATGCTACACTACTAGGACAAACAAGTTGTCATCACATTGTGTAAAATGGAACAGATTTTTCCCTCAGGTTTTTTTGACATAATGCTGCATTTAACAATACATTTGGTAAATGAAGCAAGGATCGCAGGGCCAGTTCAATAAAGATGGATGTATCCTATAGAGAAATATTTGAACAAACTAAAGGATTATGTGTTAAATAAAGCTAAGCCGAAAGGGTCAATTGTTGAGTGATATTTAGTTGCAGAATCCATGAAATTTTGTAGCATGTATCTGGGTGATAGACCACAAATTTAACCATTTAAAGAGAAATTATGATGGGGGATACAATGAACTTGACGGAGATTGTCTTTCTATTTTTGAAATTCCAGGAAGGTTGATTCCACATAGAATTTTTTGAGATTCCAGTAAGTAGATCGACAATTGACACACTTGCCTATATTAAAACAATTCCTGAAGTTGACCCTTTCTACAATGAATTTAAACAATCATTACATCCAAATGCTGATTGCATAGCAATCATGCAACCTAAATCACCTGAATTAAGCTAGATTCTAGAATAACTTAGTCATAATGTATTCATAGGCATCAAAATTTGCACAATGGCTAATTTATTAGTTATATAGATAATATCGTCATTTTATGTACTAATGAGAGATGGTTTAATCGTAGATTATTTGAAGCTACGGATGTCTGATCAGACTAGACAGATCTAATTAGAACAGCGATGGGAGTCCAATGCTTCCGAAATCAAGTCGATCAAACAACAGGGCATCTTATGCAGTCCATAAAAGAATGGAGATCGTGAAGCCAAAGGACAAAGATTCGAACCTCAGATGAAGAATATAACCGCACTGATGGATCCAGATCAACGATCGCAGTTTAATGATGCAAAAATCAACGCAATCAGAGATCCATATCACCAGATACAAGGAAAAGAAGATGGATGGCCATGATGGCATCACGTGGCGCCATCACAGTCGCCCCCTCATCTCTTCCCCATCTGTGAAGGCCAGCCTCGCATGTTGTGGGCCATTGGATCTTCATCCAAAGGCCGCGAGCATGACACATCACCCATCCAACCACGGCTCATCAAAGGAAAGAAGATCTTGACCATTGGATCTTCATCCAATGGCTGAGAATAAGTTACCTTAAAATGAAAATGCAATAAAACGAAGGAGTAGCACAGCGGTTAGCACCTTCACTCGCGAGCAAGAGATGCACGTACTATCTGCGCTGTGCGAGAAATCAAAAGAATGTTAGGCAAGGGCACTATTGCTCATTGGATGGCAAGCGGAGTGCATGGATGCGATCGCATGGCACAATCTAAGCTCGCCACAACTAGATGCAAGAACCCACATGCGATCACACACACTTTCTACGACGTAAAGACGAGGCGCGTGCTTGCATGACCCATCTGATCGTAAGATCGAATGGCTGAGGATGAGGCAGTCAAATTCAGTGAGTGACAAGCACAAAATTGAAGTCGGAGTGTGAGGTATGAGTAGGAGCGTTCGATCGTAGATCAAGGGCCACGGAAGCACCACGTGTTGACACCAAGATTAATCCATGCATAGATGGTGATTTTGAAGGAGTTTGAGGCCTAATCAGGTTCGTTGATCTCCCAATTGATTTATCTGATTAATCCTAAGGTTGTTGCATGAGATAAAGGGCCAAAAGACCCTTTTTGCCCTTCGTAAAAGCTATAAAAGAAGGTCAAAGCCCCCCTAGTTTAAGGCATCTCTTCCATCAACTCCTGCTATCAACCTCTTCTTCCACCATCTTCTATGATTTCCCGCTTCTGCCTCTCTCCAACTCCAACCATCGTCCCGACACTTTGGATCTAAGGTGCTTCTGCATCTTGCACAAGCATCCTACAAGCGGCATCATCTCACTGTTTCCTTCTTTCTCTCTCTCCCTCTCTATCTATATGTCTTCTATCTATCTATCTATCTATCTGTTTCTATTAGCATTCTCTATTGTGAAATACTCTATCTAATTGCAATAAAATTTTGATTTTTTGGATATCTACTTTATACATATATATATATATATATATCTAATTTGAATTAGTTTTATTGAAAAGCTTTTTGCAAAAATCGATATTGCCTTCCTGCGAACGACCTGGTACTCACTGGAATTTGTAAATTTATTTGTCAACGTGTTTTGCGTTATACTACAACTAAATCAACTTTTAAAACATGATTTACGTGCCAGACATGTTGGCGCCATTGTCGAGGAAGCAATGGAAATTTTTTAAGCTTTTTGGTGTGAATTTGAGATTTCTATCTTGCTATTTTCGTTGATTTTGTGTGTGTGGGAAAGCAAGGAAATCAAAACGAAACACGACAATGGGAATTGCAAGTTTGAACCTCAGGTAAGTACCCATAGTTTAGATTAGTTTGATTTAGGATTTTCTTGAATCGTAGGATTAGGTAGAATTTGTTTGCTTGTTTAAAAAAAAAAATCATTGATTTTCTGGCTAAACTAAAGTCTTATCATATAAATTGAATTTCCAAAGATCCACATGTCCAAAAATTGTCAATGTTTTACTAGATGTGGAATTCAAAGCCAATAACAACATATCCAAAATTTGCACAAACAGAGTTATAGAAAATTTTTTAAAATTCATGTACTGATCTGCTATCAATTTGGCTATTATTCCTGATTTTTCAAAGTTCAGAATATCTTAAGAATTTTTATACAACTTTGATTGACTTGAAATTTGTGGTAATGAATTTCTGAGAGAATCAAGAATTTAGGAAAAATTTGATAAGAATATTTCCTGCATGTTTGATTGCACGGATTACCCAATAATGAACTGAGGGTCAAAATAGACTACAAAACTCCTAGTACACTTTAAATCAGAAAAAATAGAAAATGCACATTAAAAATTCTTGAAAAATATTTTCTGAGTGCCTAGTTTGTGGTTCAAGAAGTCCAATTGATTGCATTGCTTGGGTCGCACCACCCATCTAATTTTTTACTTAAAAGAACATCTAGAATATATGCACTTAGGGTTTCACATTAAGGATAGAGCACACCTGCTTTTCCATACTTCAAAGAAATCTATCAAACAAACTAGGATTTGCAAAAACTCTTGTGTGCCCCATCAGAACCTTGATTGAAAAGATTAAATCAAGTGAACCCTAAAATGCATTGACACAAGCATTCGAATCTTAAAATTCACTTCATCATAAGAAATTGATTATGACCCCTTTTTGCCTGAGCACTTCACACATTTCAAGCTCAATTTTAAGGGCAAACATCCCTTAATGCCCATCATATTCCAAAAGCACATCAAACCCAAGCTTAAAACTGAGTAGACGATCCTTAGGCATGACTAATAGACTTGGGGATTTGAAACTAGATTGGGCTAAGGTCAAGGCCTTGTCTACTTGGACCCACTGGTGATAAGAAAGTTCAATGCTGTAACCGCGTTAACCCTTAGTGGTGTCCCACTGTGCGTGGTGTCGTAAGTGGTCCCACCCTTCTGACTAGCCAAGTAATTCAAGGGTTGATCTAACCAGTCGTGTCTTGAGGAGCTAGAATTAGGTCTAATTGGGGTTGACACTCTAAGGACCAGTTTGATTGCTTGCACTGAGAGGGTAGGGTTTCTCTCATCTGCCGTCTCCTTCTCATCTACAAATATTCTTCTGGTGTATGCAAGGTAGAAGATCTCAAAATCCGAATTTGCTACCACTATTAGAAAGAATTCCTAGGAGAAGATTGAACCATCCAGAATCTAAATCTAAACCCTCTACAATGGCTAGTCACCACGAGGAAGAAGAGATTGATGAACAAATTCTAGATTCTATGACCCTCTTACAAAGGCAAATCACCAAGAAGGGCCAGCATCATGACCGACAGATGGAAGTCATAGTGCAGGCCATCACTCAACTACAAAATGAAAGGGTAGAATAGCCCCTTTGTGACTTTTATAACCATCATAATGCCCAACCTGAACCCTTTGTTAAGGTACCTCAAGATAGGGAAGATTTTGAACTCGAACCTTAGATCATCAACTTGATTCCCCCTTCCATGGTCGTGAGTCAGATGACCCCTTCTGCAACCTTGAAGTGCTCATACACATAGGAAGAACTTTTGGCCCTAGGAACATGAATGAAGGTACCCTGATGATGAAGATGTTCCCATTCTCCTTGAAAGATAGATTTGCACATTGGTTGAGAATAATTGGTAGACCAATCCTAACTTGGGAAGACTTAAGAAGCACATTCCTAGAGAAATTCTTCGCTGTAGGAAAAACTAATGCCCTTAGATGTGCCATAACAACCTTTAAGCAGAACCCTGGGGAACAACTACATAAGGCTTGAGGGAGGTTCAATGATTTACCTAGAAAGTGCCCCCATCAGGGGATTCTGAAGTGGCACTTGGCCCATATTTTCTGTTAAGGTTTGAGTGATAATCTGAAGAATTTTGTTGATGCAGCATGTAGGAGCAATTTCCTGAGTCAAGATGGAGAGGGAGCCTTTCAATTGTTTGAAAATATGAGTGAAAATTACCTCAATAATGCCTCAAAGTCTGCCTTTAACAGAGCTAATCAACCAAGGAGCGGAGTTTATGAATTTAACAATAATTCGTACTTGGTTGATTTAGAATTAATTGCACACCTATTAGACAAGGTGGAACTCGTGGGAAAGAATGTGGAGAATTTGGATAAGAAACTGGATAATCTTATGAAGGGTGGGAGTTCCTTAGGTACACAATCAAGAGTAAATCATATGCCTACCAAAGGAGTACCTATGGTAACCCACAACCAATTCTCTAACCCTCTAGGTTAGGAATCAGTGCACAACATCAATGACCTAACAATAGCTCCACCTGTGAGCCAACTGTAGTTGGACCTATCTCTTTCTAGGTACCTGCTTGGAGTGCTGGATCAACTTTAAGAGTGTCGCATTGTAGTACAGCCGATAAAGCATTCAAAGCAAATACAATTTTATTACTCGAATTTAACATCCGAGGTCGAACACAGGAAGCAAATGGAATTCATGCACTTATCTCAATAATAAATGCAATTTGAACACATAATACTACTCAAAATCTAATTAAGAATGGAAAGCATGAGTATATGAAGAATAGAAATAATTGTAAATAAAGAATTGGAGAGCTTATGAAAAAAAATGGTCGTATGATTGCAAAATCAAACGTCTTAAAAGTGATGTGCTACAGTGCCTTCTTCTGATTTTTCCTTCTTCTTTCTTTGCCTTCTTTCTCTGATTTCTCTTTCAATCTCTCCCATTCTCTTTCTTCTCTAGCTTCTTCCTTTCTTTCTCTGTCGTTGGCTCTTTCTTCTCTGGCCTTGATTCCTTACTTTGCCTTTTCTCTGACTTTCTTCGTTCTTCTCTTTCTCTGCCTTATGCCTCTCCTCCTTTAGATTCTTCCTTTACCTTATGAACCTCAGCTTCTTCCTTCTTCTTCTTTTTCCTTGACTTCAACCTTTTCTTCTCTAGCTTTAGCCTTCTCCTCTTCTGCTTCTTCTTCCTTCCTTGGCCCTTCTCCTTCCTTCTTTCTTCTTCCTCCTTCACTTCCTTATCCTTCTCATCCATAGCTTCTTCCTTCTTCTCTGGATTTGGCTAAGTGTGGAGCAAATGTTTCTATAGCAAAACCCCCCTTCCCCTACATAGTGTTCCACTCTTCTCACTTCTCTATTTCAGTTCACTCTCGCAAAGCCACAATCGGGACAGGTAATCGGACCTAACGAAGACCCGGGTCCCGGCTCACCAGCATGGGTGGTGAGTGAGGAGTGAGTCAGTCCGGTAAATGGGTCGTAGCTAGGTCCGCGTGGGTAGTGCTGCGGATGAGGCCGTGAGAGGGGGAGAGAGGGACCTCACCCCATGGCTTGGAGGTGACAAAGCTTAGGCAAAAATTCCTTTTATGCAGTCACGCTCGCTCGTCCAGTTGCAAGGTGGGGCTAAATGTTCGACCTCCCTTGCGTGCATCACAGCAGCAAGTGTTCTCTTCGATTACGAAGCTGCAAGGGCTTGTGGCTCCAATTGGTAGCCTTGAGTCTTGCGCGAAGACATTCTGTGTGACTTGGGACAGCGACCTGGGGTTGGTGAAGCCTAGAGTTGCTTGCAAGCTTGCTTCAAGCTTTGATCCAATGGTGGAGGGCTCCTAGACCTAAAATCACCACAACAGGCTCACGGCCACGTTAAAACACTCCGGGAGCTTCTCCAAGGCATGGCGAATATGCAGCGGTGGTCGACGTCGTGTGGGAATGGCTGTGGTGGCGTACATAGGGTTCTCTGTGGCTGTGTGAGTGGGTTTGTTCAGGGGTGCTTTTGGGTGGTCGACGAAGAGATTGGGGTAGTAGGAGTTGACCAGTGAGGTGTTGCGGAGGTCGTAGGGTGGTTAACGAGGTGGATGGAGGTGCGCAGCGATGGGGGCACCTCACCGGAGGTACGGCCAAAGGTGGAGAAGGTGATGGTGATCAGTGGCGTTGAAAGGTTTTTTGAGAAATAAAGAGGCGGAATGAGAGTAGAAGAGAGAGAGAAGCTAACAAACCTAATATAAAGATGAAGGGGTCAGGGGAGGCATCTAGGCTTGTACTGCAGATGCCAGAGACGAAGATCTCCATTGATTAGGCGGCGGCGAAGATGAAGGCAGAGGTGACGTCAGGGCTGGTATGGCCGACATGGATGAATGAGAGGAAGCAACCCAGCCACTGGAATTTTGGTTGGGCGACAAATGAACAAGGGAGGAACCGCCTGAGCTTGTAGAGGTGTTAAGGCCAGTGAGGAGAGAAGAATATGGGGGAACTGGCCCAATTCCAAGCTAAGGAGATGTGGTTGAACTTTGGGCGTCTTAAATAGGCCTCTTAGGAAGGATTTGTGCTTGGAAGCCAAGCTTCCAAGCAAGGTATGATGGCCAAAGATGGAAGCCTCAAAAAGACCCAAATCTCTCATGCGTTTGCATGAGAGATCAAGTACAAATTAGGGCTCAGTGATGGGTTCGAACTGGAGGAGATTACTTAGAGAACCTCCATTCCAATTTTAGGAGGGATTCTCTGAGCAATCAAGGAGAATCCTCTTTCTAAAGCTCTCCGGAGTAGGATTTCCTCCGCTATAATGGTAGAGGGACCTATCCGCAAAGACGATGAAGAACCTAGGGGCCAAATGCAAGGTTTTTTGAAAGATAGAGGCAGAAATGTAATCAGGTTGAATTTATTTGCAAAGTGGGTCAAGATGAGTTCCCCTTACATCCAAATTTTGGTACAAACCTAATTTTAACCTAAGGAATCCAATGGTGATGTTATATTTTGGGTTTGACCATGTTTGACTAAGTAATTTACACAAAAATCCTAATTTAGGGCAAATATTTGTCTGAGACCCCATTCTAAGTCAAAATAGGTTTCAATGGTAAAATTGAAAGTTATAAACCCTAGAGAATATTTTTCTATGATTTTTAGAGGATTTATTTGAATTTTATCCTGACCATAACCTTGTTTAATCAAGTGGGTCTATTTGGGGTACAAGAAGTCATTTAATTCCCGGAACTCATACTTTTGATTCAACCAACTTATTATCTTGTTAAGACTATTTGACCTATGTTTAGACCTTGAGAAACCTCATTGTTGTATTACAATGGTAAAATTGTAGTTTCATCACTTGTTTATTACTTTTCTCTCAGAAGGATTGTTCAGTGAATTAGGACCTTCAGTTGGTTATGTAGGAGCATTTATTCTCTTCTTTGGGTCAAAATGAGCTGGTTAGGGCTCATGGTGGTGTTCCCATCATACCCCCATGGCTAGGTTTTGCTAGTCCCTTAGCAAAATTTTAAGGTTTTAACTTTGATTCTAGACAATAAGTTCCTTGATGTTCAAAAACTATGATGAGTGCTTTTTTTCTATAGAGTAGGTTAGAATGCCAATAGTAGGCCTAGAGGTACTCAAGTACCAACCAAGATCCAGACCTGACCAACTCTAGCCTCAATCTGCCTCGAAGGTTTTAAGGCCTGTAGGAACTATCCTAAGGTTTGTTGGACTCTGCGGTCAAAGCATCCGTGCTTGTAACATATTTTAGCCTCGATTCAGTTTGTAGTGCATTTTTGTAAGAGAGAGACAGAGGGATTTTCTTTGTTTGGAAAGTTTTCTCCCTCTTTTCTTTTTATTTCTAGCTTCAGATCGGCTTCTCAACACGATCTGTGTCGGATTCCTAGTCCCCATCATCCATTCTCGAAGGGCCCTTGGCAATCGATGCTTCATGATAGCACCGCCCATGGAAACTCCCAGAACCCTAGCTTTCGAGATATCAAGATAATCCCACCCATGGCGTTCTATAGCTAAATCCAGACCCTGGCAATCGACATTTCGTGATAATGCCGCCCACGGCATCTGAACCAGCTCAGGGTACTTACATGCACACAGTAGGACATGTAAATATCCTAGGAGACAAGCACCGTGGAGACGATATGTTAGTGCACATCTTCGAGGGGAATTTCTTGCCTCTCCATGCCAAAAACTTGTCCAAATCAACTTGTGTTGATCGGTCACCCCTAATCTAGGTGACTTTCTCGGAATAGTTCAAATGCATTTGCATGATTTTGATACTTATGCGCACTGAACTAGACTGTGTGTGGATTGGCATGTTTAGGTTGTCCAGTCCCATAAACCAAAGGTCAGTTAACGAGGCTAAATACTCCCTAAGCTTTAGACCTAAGCTTCACATTTTCCCCAACCTCTTGAGGACTATCTAGATCTTAGTGGATACTTGAATTTTTAAGCCTTGGAGTATAGCCTAAGAGGCCTAAGATCAGCGTTTCTACTAATCTCTTCTGTGTTTCCTTATCACTTTTTTCTTTCATTTTCTTTTTCCTAATATGGTCTAGAACTCAGTTAATCCCTTAATTTCTTACTAATGACTATCTCTTTTCTTTTCAATTTATTTTCCTTTTTGACATTTTTCCACTCTTCCCCTTTTTCTCCTCAAAATTTGTATGGCCTCAAAATTTTCCTTTCTCCAGTTTTTGTTCTTATTCCCAATTTTCTATTTTTTGGTATTTTTAGAATATGTGATTTTTTGCGAGAACCCTTCGGAATTTTGATTTCTGTATGTTTGCACTTTACCACCCTCCCATGCCTAAGTTTTGCAATGTCCTCATTGTAAACGGAGGGTGTGAAAAAGGCTTAGGTTCAGGAATTTTAGAACAGGTTTATCGAGAGGGTGAACAGGTCGAGAATGACTATTGCAGACAATTTCAAGCTCTAGTATGTGTACCAGAGGTGGGATTGACTGTTCTAAAAATCGAACTCAGGGTGCAATAGATGTGAAGTACAGAAGGATAATCAAAGGGATCTCAGGTTTTTTGGAATGACGGGTTGCCTCCCATTAAGTGCTAAATTCAACACCTTCAGTCGAGAGGAAAATGGTATGGAGAGGGAGTGGTCAAACCAGCTGAGTTTTGTAAAACAAGCACCTTGATCAAGAGCCTGGTTTGTCAACTAGGTGCTTGTTCAGATCAATAGGCTGATGATGTAACCTAAACCCAATCAATCTAGTGGGTTGATACATGTAGATAAAGAGATGAGGAACCCACCATATACTATGGAGCTCAGAATGATACAGAAGTGTGAATCCAAGGTTTGGCTGAGTTGAATCAGCCTGGTCAAAGTAGGGATCCTCAAAATAATTAGTGGATAATACTGAAACCCTGTAGGAGTTATCAGAGAATGATGGAGCATGATTTGTAGTCTGATTAATGCCCGAAACCTGATAAAAATGTGGAGGCGAATCATCTTCAATCAGCTCAGTAAGAGGGGAATCAGAATAGAAATTGAGTCCAATTGCTGGTTAATGATGAAAATGGGTTTAGATGGGTCCTGTATAAGTAGAGGAGGTGGCATCAATAAGAATTGTGAATAAGGGCTCCTCTAAAAAGGAATTACAGGTGGATTCATTTATAGAGTCCTCATAGTGCCATCAAATTCAAAAGCGAATGCCTGAAGACTATTTATATGATGAAGAAAATTTGGGTCAAGAAAAGATTTGAATTCTGGATTGTAGTCACTCTCGGCACTTTCTGATTTTGATTCCTGAGGATCAAAAAGAAATGATTCCATCTCACTGGAACAAGAATTTAAATCAATGATCTTGGGATCAGGGACCTCAGAGTGAGGGTCAAAGAATGAATCATGTGAGCTGCGGTCGTAGATCGACTCGTCGTAGTCAGGAAACAATGGTTCACCAAAATCATGGTAAGATTTGAAATCGTCGGAGAGATTGTAAGAATCGAGTTCTGAAATAGATTTGTGATCAGAGGTTCCACCACTGAATAAATCACAACATGTAGATTCAGCAACCTGACTTGGATCTAGATTATTTGAAGATTTTGAGCTCAAAAAGGTGTCCTTATAGGGTCTGCGATCGAGTTCCATGCTTGTAGGAAAGATCCAATCAAAACCCCACTCTTCCAACTCGATTTCTATATCGTAGATTGACGTGACTTCCAAAAAATCAATCTGTATCTCTGAGGATGTTGGAGAGGGATGTTCATCAACCAAAGGCCCAGAATCATAATCTTCATTTAAACTTTGATCGTCGTCATACGGGGCCTTGTAATTATCCCAATCAGTTCTAGATCCAGATTCTAGGTAGAGGATGTGGGTTGACCAACTAGAATCTAGGTTAGAGTTACCTTTGAGGGTCACCTTATCAGAATAAGGGATGGGATTTACACACTCGAGAGGTTCTATTTCATCATTACAGGATTCTCGAAATTCTATGCTTGGTGAACCAGGATTTTGGTTGTCTAAGGATAGCTCAAAATCGTGTTCTCCTGTAATTGGGACTTTCCAACCTAATTCAACATTAGGTATGTTATATTCCATTTTGGTCGAGAATCCATAATAGCCTTGTGCCTCAAACCTAGGATTTGGGAAATCAGATTGATCCTTAATATTATTCCAAGATGTTTCATGAACTATTTGGGGCATGTATGGTATTTTTGATCGATAATTTTTTTCAACAATTTCATCATCTCTTCCCATTTTTCAAGATCATCTTGGTGTTTTTCCCAAAGTACAGGATTTGTCATGCATTGGAGGTATTCAAAGTTATGTAATTTTTCTATCTCAATGTATCCTATTATGAGAATGTCTCGGGTTGATCCCTTTGTTGCTTCTGTTAGTAATAATTGGGCACAGTTTATGATGAAGGTTGTTGTTGTTGGTATACTAACCTAAATGTCTTCTACTGGTTTTGAGGTTTTGTACTCAATCTCATAAAATTTAAGAGCATCCTCAACCATTCTATCTCTCATGGATCTTTGTGATTCAGGTTTCTTGAATGGCCTTCCCAAGTAACTAGGCTGCATTTTTGAATTAGATGGTGGAATCAAGATGTAGAATCAGAATTCTGGTGTGGATAGAAGTGATTTGAACTCGAAAGGGAATTCAACTAAAGGTATGTTTGTGTGCTCTAAAGAGAAGGGATGAGGGACTGGATGTAATGTTGACCGAATCAAGGCACCCAAAGATTTTTGGATGACAATGGAGGTTCATGGTGGATGATACCCTTTAGTCAAAAAGGTGTCCACCTGAGAATTACCTGGGCAGCCAGAGAGGGAGAGTCTCACAAAGACGCCTACATAGTAGATTGTCCCCATGGGTTACAGGGTTTCCCCCACTCGACCTCTCTTATCACTGAGGGTCAAGGTAGACCAGAATGGATAACCTGACCTCTTAAGTCTACCAGTTTTATGTCCTAATTTGTGCCTTTCATTTCACTTAAAATAGCAGTTGTTTTGACTTGTGACTTAATTTGGAGGTTGGTTGGCCTACAATGTAGTCCAACATCACCTGACCTGCCCTAAAGATGGCAGAATGACTCTAGGTCAAGACCTAGAAATCACCCTAATTTGACTCCCAGGTTATTAGGTCCAAGTATTTTAAGGTTCAAATGATTTTAGAGCCTGTTTTTAGGGTTTTTTTTTATTAGATCTTTTCAATGAAGGGCTTGGGTAGCACACAAATGCAAGCAGGTGTTTCCTTTTATGCAGGCAAGTGTGAACTAGCACTCCAAAAACATAATGTAGAAACGCTAATTTTGCTTTATTTCCCCTTTTGATTTTCAAAAATGTTCCCTTTGGACTTCAAACAAGAAGTGTGTAGTCCAAGAAGATTAGAAATTAAGCGTAATCCCTAATAGGCATGGGAATTTTCGGGTAGGATCTCTAAAAATAGCTTCAACTTCAATATGATTTTAAAAAAATTCGCACTTTAGGAAACTTTGCCTTTGAGATGATAATTGCTATGAAAAGAAGGCAGGTGATTCCTAATTAATTGTTTCCTTTTTGTCTTCCCAAGATTAGGAGGTTGATTAGGAAAGAATAGAGAAGTTACTTGCCCTGGAGTGGTTGATTTGTGCGGAAGATCTCCTCATAAAATACCTCGCAAAATCACAATAAAACAAATAGGGCAAGTTAGTACCCAAATATAAAATAATGCAGAGAATAGTGGTGAATTGCGCATTGCTCCCCGACAACGGTTCCAAAATTTTTGGAGCGCTGGATCGGTATTAAGAGTGTCGCATTGTTGTACAACTGATAAAGCATTCAAAACAAATACAATTTTACTACTCAAATTTAATGTCCGAGGTCGAACACAAGGAGCATATGGAATTCACGCACTAATCTCAATAATAAAGGCAATTTGAACACATAATACCACTCAAAATCTAATTAAGAATGTAAAGAATGAGTATATGAAGAATAGAAATAATTATAAATAAAGTATTGGAGAGCTTATGAAAAAAAATGGACGTTTGATTGCAAAATGAGATGTCTTAAAAGTGATGTGCTACAATGCTTTCTTCTGATTTTTCTTCTTTCTTTGCATTCTTTCTCTAATTTCTCTTGCAATCTCTCTTATTCTCTTTCTTCTCTAGCTTCTCCTTCCTTTCTTTCATGAAACTCAGCTTCTTCCTTCTTCTTTTTCCTTGACATCAGCCTTTTCTTCTTTGGCTTTAGCGTTCTCCTCTTTAGCTTCTTCTTCCTTCCTTGGCCCTTCTACTTCTTTCTTCTTCCTTCTTTCTCTTCCTTAGCCTTCTCATCCTTAGCTTCTTCCTTCTTCTCTGTATTTGGCTAAGTGTGGAGCCAATCTTTCCACAGCAAAACCCCCCTTCCCCTGCGTAGCGTTCCTCTCTTCTCTCTTCTCTATTTCAGTTCACTCTCGCAGAGCCACAATCGGGTCGAGTAATCAGACCTAACAGAGACCCGGGTCCAGGCTCATCGGTGTGGGTGGTGAGCGAGGAGTAAGTCGGTCGGATAAACGGGTCGTGGCCAGGTCCACGTGGGCAGTGCTGCAGATGAGGTCATGAGAGGGGGAGAGAGGGACCTCACCCAGTGGCTTCGAGGTGATAAAGCTATGGCAGAAATTCTTTTTAAGCAGTCACACTCGCTCGTCCAATTCTGAGGTAGGACGAAATCTCCCACCTCCCTTGCGCGCATCGTAGCAATTGGTGTTCCCTTGGATTGCAAAGCTGTAAGGGCTTGTGGTTCCAATTGGCAGCTTGGAGTCGTGCATGAAGATGTTCCGCACAACTTGGGACAGCGACCTGGGGCTGGTGAAGCCTGGAGCAGCTTGCAAGCTTGCTCTAAGCTTAGCTCCAATGGCGAAGGGCTCTTGGACCTAAAAACACCACAACGGCCTCGTGGCCATGTTAAAATGCTTAGGGAGCTTTGCCATGGCACTACGAATATGCAGCGGTGGTCAGCGTGGCATGGGAATGGTTGTGGTGGCGTGCCTAGGTTTCTCTGTGGCTGTGCGAGTGGGTGGGTTCGGGGGTGCTTTTGGGCGGTCAACGGAGAGATTGGGGTAGTGGGAGATGATCAGTGAGGTGTTGCCGAGGTCATAGGGTGGTTGGCTAGGTGGATGGAGGTGTGGAGGGACGGGGCCACCTCACCAAATGTATGGCCGAAGGTGGAGATGGTGATGGTGATCAGTGATGTCGTGGGGTGTTTTTGAGAAACAAAGTGGGGGATGGGAATCGAAGAGAGAGAGAAGCTAACAAACCAAATCTAAACATGAAGGGGATAGGGGAGCCATCTGGGCTGGTACGACCGACGTCAGAGACTTAGATCTCTGTAGATGAGGCGGCGGCGAAGACGAGGGTAGAGGCGGCATCAGGGCTGGTATGGCCGATGCGGATGAATGAGAGGAAGGCAACCCAACCACTGGTATTGTGGTTGGGAGAAGAATGAATGAGGGAAGAACTGTCGGAGCTTGCGAAGGTGTTAAGGCCGGCGAGGAGAGAAGAATGTGGGGGAACCGGCCCAATTCCAAGATATGGAGATGCGGTTGAAGCTGGGGCATCTTAAATAGGCATCTAGGGAAGGATTTGTGCTTGGAAGGCAAGCTTCCAAGCAAGGTATGATGGTCAGGGATGGAAGCTTCAAAAAGACCAAATCTCTCATGCATTCGCATGAGAGATTGGGTACAAATTAGGGCTCAGTGATGGGTTCAGACTAGAGGAGATTACTCAGAGAATCTCCCTTCCAATTTTGGGAGGGATTCTCTGAGCAATCATGGAGGATCCTCCTACTACAGTTCGCTGGAGTAGGATTTCCTCTGCTATAATGGCGGAGGGACCCACCTGCAAAGACGAGGAAGAAGGTAGGGGGCCAAATGCAAGGATTTTTGAAAGATAGGGGTAGAAATGTAATCAAGTTGGACTTATTTGGAAAGTGGGTCAAGATGAGTTCCCCTTAGGTCCAAATTTTGGTACAATCTTAATTTGGACATAAGGAAACTAATGGTGAAGTTGGATTTTGGGTTTGATTACATTTGACTTGGAAATTTATGCAAAAACCCTAATTTAGGGCAAATGTTTGTCTGAGAACCCTTTCTAGGTTAAAATAGGTTCCAATGGTAAAATTGAAAGTTCTAAGCCATAGGGAATATTTTTCTATGACTTTTAGATGATTTAGGTGAATTTTATCATGACCAGAACCTTGTTTAATCAAGTAGGTCTGTTTTAGGGTTACAAGAAGTCATTTAATTCCCACAACTCATGAGAACCCTTTTCTGTCAGATTCAACCCACTTATTATTTCGTTATGACCATTTGACCTGTGTTTAGCCCTTTAGAAAATCCATTGTTGTATTGCAATGGTAAAATTACAATTTTATCCCTTATTTCTTACTTTTCTCTTAAAAGGATTGTTCAGTGAATTTGGACCTTCAGTTGATTATGTTGGAGCTTTTATTCTCTTCTTTGGGTCAAAATGAGCTAGTTAGGGCTCATGGTGGTGTTACCATCAGCACCAAGGAGGGACCTTGATGCCCTTGAATTCTGAAGTAGGTAGCCCAATTCTTAGTTATCCAAAGGATGTGAATGCACTCCAGGGTTACACTAAAAATGAGCCTTATTCAAACACTTACAACCCTTAATGGTGCAACCATCCTAACTTTGCTTGGTCAAGTCAGAAACCCACCCATGGTCCTAACTTGACCAAGCCAAACACTTATGGACAACCTAGTTGGTACACACAACCATGCACATATCAACCACAACATACACAGCAAAAGCAACCCTCTGATTTGAGTCTAGTCCTCAAAGAAATGAGAGAAATGTATCTGAGGCATAAGGAAGAAATGAATCAATTGACGATAGAATTGACAAGATGACTGTACTAGCTAGTAGATGCTAGACAACATGGGATGTTGCCATCCCAACCCATCCCAAACCCAAGGAGCTTCAATAGGGTTAACCAGCACAACGCATAAGAGCAACAAGCATACCTAATTCGACCTGCTCCTCAGCACCCACCAGGCTTTGTTAACCCTAACCCAACCCAGGCTCAACCCATTTTGCAGAACCCACCTTACCCTTCTAACCCTAATGCACATGCCTATGCTATCACTTTGAGAAGTGGGAAACAAATCCATGATCCTTCTACATCGAAATCTTATCAAGATCTTGAGGTGTCTAATTCTGACCTGGGAGACCAAACTAATCTAGAAAACATGACTCAGGATTTCAATACTCATGATTTTCTCAAGCACCTTTTCTTGAAGCCTTGATCAAACCCAGAGAAAAGAAAATCAATCAATCTAAGGAGTGGCTTGAGATTCTAAACCAAGTCTAGCTGAACATACAACTCCTTGAGGCTATTAAGAACATCTTAGCCTGTGCAAAATTTCTGAAGGAAATATGCACACAGAAATGCTAGGCAAAATAATCGAAAAGGGTCGTAATTTCTGAACAAGCTAGTGCCATCATCCTAAATAAGCTCCCTCCTAAAAGGAAAGATCCAGGGACCCCCTTAATCTCATGTGAAATAGATGGTTTCATCTGAGCCATATTGGACCACGGTGCCTCCATCTACTTAATCCCCATAGAGTTATTTGAAGAGCTAGATTTAGGCCCCTTGCAACACATTGATGTGACCATTCAGCTTGCTGATAGGTTAACCAAAATTCCAAAGGTCCTTCTACAAAATTCCAAAGCTCAAGATCAGCACGAAAGGCAAGAAGGGGATGTACTTGAGGATGATTCTGATCTACCACCTCCCATGGAAACTCAAATTGAAAAGGACATTAAGGAGATTGAGAAACTCTTGCGAATAACTTAGATGATAATATTTATAATCCTCAATACATCCACCGTGAAATTCAGGAACTTTTGAAGTCTGAGGGAGTTCAAGAAAATGGACAATCTAAGGACATGAACCAGGAAGTAACCCTAGAAGAAGAAGTTCAACACATAATGCACTGGGGAAGAACTTATAAGCCAACTGGTTCAAATGGATGGCTTGACTCTAAAGAAGTGACTTCGGATGAGGAAGAGGAAATTTCTGATGGAAATTTTGATGAATTCCATACAACTCTACCCCTATCCTCATATGACCCAGAGCCTGGAGAATTCATGATTTTTGATATCAACTACCATTATGAAGACCCTTATTACTCGAATTCAAAACTAGATTAATTCTAAATCACGATTTCAATCCAGACCGTATACCACCTTTTCTTGATTTGTGCAATTGGATTAATAGAGAGGCTCTGCAATTTGAACCTCATCCACCTGACCCTATTTCATATTCAAAATCTGAAAGACTCTTTGGAATAGGGCTGCATCATCAACTGGTCCGCATTTGTGGATCACTGATTCTTGGACCAAATGATCATATCTTTCTACTAATCATAAATCCCCCTACAATAGTTCTTACTTCTCTTAACACATAGTATTAAACTACATATTTTTAGTTTTAAGTCTGATAAATGACGTTAAACTTAGCACTAGCTAGGAGGAAACCTAGTATTCATTATAGGTAGCTCGACATCCTCTGCATCCATGCTGACCTGGATTAACAGGAATAGTCAACTGATATCCCCTCCTCTTGCTTATTATATTTTGATTTTTATGCATACATTTCAATGAGGACATTGTAATGAATAGGCATGGAGAGTTGGACATTGTATGTTTATTTTTTTATGTCAAAAAAAAAGCATTTAGGCATAAAGAATTTTTATCAAGGTTTTATTAAGGATTTATTCTTAAGTGGATTCCTAAGTTTAGAATCTAGTACAATTTCACACTTACACGTAGAATTTGTAATGGATCCTCTGTGAAGACCAATAAAAATCTTTAGTTTGTTGAGAAGAAGCAATGCTTCATCTCCTAAACACTTGAGCAGTAATTAGGAAGTCAGGCAAACTATCTTCAAATAGATCCACCAAACAAGTGTGAGGTGAGCATAGAAAGGCTACTGGTACTCTAAGGCTAGTATGAGGAATCTTAACTTCTGAATAATTAGATAATAATACTCAGAGTTAGGCATAGCTTTTGCTCTCGGTTTCTGCATACAAGTTCTTAGTGTGAATCTCTTGAGAGCCACCAAATAAGGCAAATATGCAGAGAGCGGGTTCTAATAAAACTAGGACTGAGGTGGATGGTCACGACTGTCTTTTATGGAAACCTCGATTGATGGAGGGTATTAATGTCAAGGTCAGAAATACACTATCCTATCCATTCCCTTCCCGGTCCAAAGAATAGGCACTTCCATCAAATAAGCCACCCGATATCCTCTTGAACACCCCTAATCCTGAATAATGCCTCGTAAATAAAAGTTCGTATCCTGCGTTGCGTTAGTAGATATTTGGATGCAAAAAAAATGAGGAAAAAGAAAAGAAAAGAAAATATATATATATACATAAAAATAGTTTAGAAAAAGAAAAGAGCAGAAAAAAAAATTAGTTTATGAGTTAGAGTTTATTTCAAGTGTAATGAGACAACAATGGTTACCACCCTCATGATCCACCAAGTATAGCCTTGACCTACTTTTCTGTATTTCTGGCCACATGAATACAGGCTGAGGAATTCTGACTTAGTCTTAGAGTTATCAGAACCTAATCAAAGTGTTAATGTTAGGAGAGACCACCAAATATATTGATAAATCTGGTGAGATTGTGAGCTCAAAAAGAAAGAAAAGAAAAGAAAAGATAAGAAAAAAGAAAAAGAAAAAGAAAGAAAGAGAGAGAATGCATGCAAAGGAACTAAGGACAGCATAGTTTCTCACCTCTCTTTGAGTTGAATTATTTAATAGTCTGGAAATCATGGTTCTAAAGTATTAGTATATATGTAGCACCAGATAAGTGTGAGCCAACAAATACAAATCCACTTGACTCAAATTATTTTCTACCTAAGCCAAAAAATAAGGGTTGAATTTACAAATTATCTTATAACCTTGAGGGGAGAAGTCTGCCTACCCCAAAAGATTATTACTAAGGGAAAACTATGAGCTTTACATGTGGATTGACTTTTCACTCGAATCCATTGCATAGGCTACAACAAAACATTTTCATGATTGTATGGATTTCTAAAGCTTCAGATGAAAACAAAAGGCATAAACCTTTAGTAAATCTCTTGAAAGAAATTAGTCATAGAGGAGCATTTTGCATTTAGTCTTACATTTTCTAGGGACTAGTAAGATTTCGGTATGGGGTGTGATTGCACAGCAATCATGCAACTTAAATCACCTGAATTAAGCTAGATTCTAGATTAGGAATAATGCATTCATAGGCATCATAATTTGCATAATAGCTAGTTTGTTAGTCAAATAGATAATATCATCATTTTACATACTAATGAGAGATGATTTTAATTGGAGATGATTCAAAGCCGCGGATGTCAGATCAAATTAGATAGATCTGATCAAAACGACAACGGGAGTTCGACGCTTCCAAAATCATCTCAATCAGACAACTAGGGCATCTTGTGCAGTCTATAAAAGAATGGAGATCATGAAGCCAAAGGACAAAGATCTAAGCCTCAGATGAAGAATCCAACCACATAGATGGAACCAACTCAACGATCGTAGTCTAACAGTGCAAAAATCAACTCAATTGATGATCCACATCACCAGATACAAGAAAAAGAAGATGGATGGCGATGCTGGTGCCACATGTCGCCATCACAGCCACCCTCTTATCACCTCCCCATTTGGGAAGGCCACCCTCGCACTCTGTGGGCCATTGGTTCTTCATCCAATGGCCACAATCGCACCATGTCGCCCATCCAATTGTGCCTCAACATGGAAGGAAGATCTCGACCATTAGATCTTCATCGAATGACCAAGAGTAAGTTGCCTTAAAATGAAAATGCAACAAAATGAAGGAGTAGCGTAGTGGTTCGCACCTTTGCTCATAAGTAAGCGGCGCACGTTTGATCCTCGTAGCATGAGAAATCAGGAGAACTTTATGTGTTGGTGCTATTGCCTGCTTGATGGCAAGAGGAGCAAGTGGATGTGATCATGTGGCACAATCTAAGCATGCCACAGCTGGACACAAGAACCCACGCGTGATCACACATGCTTTCTTCGACGCAAAGGCGAGGCACGCATGCGCATGAGCCATCTAATTGTGAGATCAAATGGATGAGGATGAGGTGCTCAAATTGAGTGAGCGGCAAGTGTGAAATTGAAGCGGGAGAGCAAGGAGCAAGAGGGACCATTTGATCACAGATTAGACCACGAAGCGCCACATGTCACCACCAGGATTAATTCAAGCATAGATGGTGATTTTGAAGGAGCTTTGAGGCCTAATCAGGTCCGCTGATCTCTCGATCGACGGATCTAATTAATCCTAAGGTTGTTGCACAAGATGAAGGGCCAAAAGATCCTTTTTGCCCTCCATAAAAGCTGTAAAAGAAGGCCAAAGCCCCCCAGTTGAAGGCATCTCTTCCATCAACTCCTACTATCAACCTCTTCTTCCACCTTCTTCTATGATTTCGCACTTCTGCCTTTCTACAACTCCAACCTTCGTCCCAGTGCTCTAGATCTGAGGTGCTACTGCATCTCGCACATGCATCCTACAAGCGACATTGTCTCTCTGCCTCCTTCTATCTCTCTCTATCTATCTACCTATATGTCTTCTATATATCTATCTATTTCTATTAGCATTCTCTATTGTGAAAAGCTCTATCTAATTGTAATAAAATTCTGATTCTCTGGATATCTACTTTATACATATATACATATATATATCAAGCTAGAATTAGTTTTATTAAAAAGCTTCTACAAAAATCAAGATTGCCTCCCAGCAAAAGATCCGGTACTCACCGAAACTTATAAATTTATTTGTCGATGCGTTTCGTGCTATACTACAACTAAATCAACTTTTAAAACGTGATTTACATGTCGGACAAATCCACACAATGTAGTCTTTCCTAAGTGTTTATGCAATGTGTTACTAAAATGAAAGAAAATAATGACCCGTGGTGGGTGGAAGATTTTGATGTAATAAGTTGAGTTATGGACATTACCATTTTGGGTACATCAAAAATAGCTTCAGATATAGAATCAAATCTGTTGATGACGTAAAGGCTACACAACAAGCTGGCATTGTTGTTCCTTGCAAATTAGCTGGTAGGTGTGATTGTTATTATGAACAAATTGACGACGAGATTAGCTTCAAATATGATCGTAGACTTGTCCTCTTCAAGTGTGAATGGTTTGATGTTTTCAAGGAAGGTGTCAAGTTTAAGGTTGGTAAGAAGCACAAGTATATAAGTCTGAATAGTAACCATCAAATTCTTCAGAACACTGAACTATTCACTTTAGCTTGTCAAGTCTCTCAAGTCTTCTATCTGATTGATAATAGCAAAAGTGGATGGATAATTCCCATTAGAACAATGCCGCGTATTTATTACGATTCTTAAAAGGAAGGGGAACTTGAATTAGAACCTAAAGCATATTAAGAACTTCAACAACTAGATTTATATCCAAGTGTAACAAACATTGATATATAAGGTATAATTTACAAACCTATTTTTTATTATATAAATTTCCTGATAAATCATTCTTATACTACTATAATAATTTGTTTACTCTTAGTATAGGTTGTTGGCACAGTTCTATTAATTTTCTCCTTCTACATGGCTCGAATTCTTTTGGGGTAACATTAATGATTGCTTTCAATTATATGCATGTTTTTCATATGAATTATATATTTATGCAAATTTTTGTCACTAATTGTTTCTTTATGCTGTGTAGATGGTGAAACTAAAGTGGGCTTCTCGTTAGAGGAGTCCTGAGATCACCCCCGATACCTACGACCCCTGTACCACATATCCTCCTTCCATGTAGCCACCTACCCACACAACCTTCTTCCATGTAGAATCCTTCCATGCAACCACCCCCATACATTGCATCCCTATACCCAAACCTTCCCTACTTAGCCTACTCTCCCCCAGGACCCCTACACTCTTACCACTGATACATATTTAGTACCCATTCCCAATCTCAATCCCCCTTGTACACACATATTTATCCATCCTTGTGCACTTGCATAGTCCTTTTCTATAGGGAAGGGAAAGAAACCAGTCATCCCAGAGCTTGTGACGTTACCTGAGCCTGAGGATGAGGGTGACAATCAGGACCCTGACCAGGATGAGGGGGATGGGGATGACGTACGAGACTCCCATGACAACAAGGAAGAGGAGAAGACAAGGGGGAGGGGGATGCAGAGGGGGACAAGGGGGAGGACAAGAGGGATGCTGAGGTTGGCCACCCTGAGGCCAACATAGACCGTGATCTGATAGGGTCTAGTAGTACTGGTAAGTAAATAATTATTTTCTATTTTTTAAAAGTTTTTAAATTTCGTATTTACTCTTTATTCATAGTACTATTGTTATTAATTTTAGTGAAAAAGAAAGGAAGAGGCCCGATGGGAAATAAGCAGTTAGAGGCTATACCAAAATGCATGACGGTGAAGGTGAAGATCACCATGGTTGAGGAAGATCCTGACTACCCTCCATTTAGTAGTAGGATCTCCAAGGTTGTAAAGAGCATCATCCCCTTCTCTTATTTTGATCGGCAGATTGTCCGAAAGGAGCTCAAGAGGGAGATCATTTGTCACTTAGAGGTAATTAATATATATTGATGTTTTTATATGTTTCCTTTAATGAGATTTGATGTATATAAATGTATAGTTTATAGGTGATCTTCAATTGGGGGAACGATCTAGAGGCATCCAAGTATATCGTCAGCCATGAGTTGGGGCAACATAGACATTGGAGACTTCATATGAAAAAAATGGTAACAAAATTTTTTTCAAATTTCTTTGATATATAAATTTTAATTATATAATTTATTTTTTTGTTATTTAGTATTTTTTCGAATAGGCTATATGAGGAGGCCTTGAGGTAAGTACCTCCTTCCATACTGCCAGAGGTATGGAAGGATTGTTGTCAGCATTGGAGGAAGCTTGAGACGGGGGTAGTTAAATAACGTGTTATGAGTTAAAATTTAATTATTATTAATTTTTTTACTAATAAATATATATATGTATTTCTATAGGATTAGGCGAAAAAGAACAAGGCCAACAAGGCCAAAGCTCCACCGTAGACTCATGTCTTAGGTCGGATGAGTATTGATAAGTTTAAGACAAGATATGTAAGTACATTTCCTATTTATTTTTATTTCTACTTAACATGTATCTTTAAATTATTATATTTACTTAATATCAGACGAGTACACATGACGGTGCCCAATTGGATGGTCTTGAAGTCTATGAGGTCACTCATAGCATGGTTACGAATGTCAGGCTCACAAGGATTCACGAAACCTATCAAGCCAAGTTTGTAGGTTATTTCTTTTTAGTTATTTAAATTTAACATTCATTTCAATCGAACATATGACAAGAATAAAAAGTAATTAGGGAGAAATGTAGGACTTGGTCAGCCCACCTCCGCCTACAAACAAGAACTCTTTGACTAAGTAGCCTCCTACGACACTTGAGGAGGCTTTTCGGATAGTCATGCCTCCAGAATATGGTGGATTTATTCGTTGTGGAGGTCAGAACCAGACACTCACCACTTGGTATGAACGGAAGAAATCATCTAGTGCGTCTTCTACGGAGGTGGAGCAACTGAGGTCACAGGTACAGTAGACTTAGATGCAGCTAAACGACATGACCAGAGAGCTGCAACCTACTAGAGAGGAGATCTGCTAGCAGAGACTAGATTTGAAGGAGCAAATGGCATAGCAATAGGTGCAACAGCAGGCGTAATGGGCGGAGATGATGGCCATACTTTGAGGTGGAAGTGGACTTGATCATAGCAGCTTCCATTATCCTGCAGGTCGTGGGCTAGACGATGATTTTGGTGTAGGAGGTGCTAGTCATGGTATTGGTGTAGGAGTTTAGTTCTCATCTTTTCTTTACATTTCCTACTTTTATTTATGCAATGTTTAGGGTTTATTTATGTAATGTTAATCTTTTATAAACATTTTCCAAGTTAATTTGTAGTAATGTAATGCTTATTTCCTACTATATTTGTTTTATTGAATGTTATGCATGTGTTATTGCATGTTATGTACGTTATTTTAAATGTTACCTTTGATTATCATTGGAAATATCTAATCAATTAAAAAAAAATTATATTATAATAATCGTTGTTAATGTACCATTCACAGTGGTTGTAAAATCGTTGCAAAAGTCAGCAAAAGGACCCGACCCTCCTCAGAGCCTATTTTTTGAGATGTTTGTGCAACTGTGGCAAAATTACGTTTAGAAACAATTATCGAATAACCGTCGCCAATAATGAATTGGTGAAAGTTATTTAATAATCATCGCGAAAGTGTTTTAACGATGGTTATGGTACATCGCAAAAGAAAGACAATCACAATAGATAGTGTCAGTATTATTAGAGACGGTTGGTATTAATAATTGTCGCGAAAGACTATTCGCTCACAACCTTCTGTGATGCCAACTTGAGATGGTTTTGTTACTTTTGGTGATGATTTTTAACCATCGCCAGAAGAGGTTTACTTGTAGTGTCTATATAAGGGCCTCAGAGTAAGGACTTGGGTTTTTGCCCTTGTTGGTTAAATCAGATTCAGGTCCAACCTCATCATCCTCCAAGATCTCAGGTCCAAGTTCAGTGCTGGGTTGGGAGGTTGAGGATCTTGGGTCCTGGGTAGTCCAGCCACTTCTCAAAGTCATAGCGTGGGCTATAGCATTATTTCCATTGGGCCAGGGGTTTCGTCCTTCATTAAGAGGGAAGCCAAGCAGGTATTGAGGTGCAGTTTGGGGAGAAGGTCTCTGATTTCTCAGATTGGGTACAAGTTGAGGTGGAAGAGCTCCTGGTTGTCTTTGATCAGCTACGGGTCCACCTTAAACCCAATACCTTACATATCTTGGGACAACTGGTTCATCCTTCGCTACATGGTCTAAAGCATAAGGTTTTGGGCCTCAATCATTTTTTGAATTAAATCATTCTGGTGGTTTGAATGAGAGTAGGATGGTCCCTGTTATCCAAAAGTTCCATGATAAGTCCCCTGGTGTGGTTTTAGTGTTGGGTCATTTGATGTTGGCCTTCATTCTTCAAAGAAAACCCTATGCGATTCCTCTAGCAAGAATTGTAGGTACTGGCAAAACAAAGGTCTTCAATGGTCTAGTAGGAGTTTTGTGAATCAAAGTCAACATAAGTAGGTCTAAGAGGGGTGTAATAGCCAGTGAGATGTTCAGCGGGTGTCTAATCAAGTTTGTGCACCTGTTCCCATCTTGAGTTAGTGGAAAGTAGCTAGGGAATGAGTTTTGAGTCTACTAAACCTGATGGGGAGTATTTTGTTTGGCAAGAAGCTCATCGATCTTCTTATTTACATGGTCAACTTGGTCCAATTTTTTACAAATGAGCTCCATGTCATACTGGCCTGATGACTATCCAGAAGAAGAGGTAGATAATTCTTGGTTGCCAACCTGCAAGTTTGATGATTAGCCGAAGGTGTCCATGGATGTGTGATTGAATGAGTTTTCGCTCTTCTCTTCAAATAGGTCATAGACACTATTAGGGTTGCAGTTTATGAAATTGCCCTCTCATGATGCGTCAACATAGTTGCACAGTTGGCCATCTAATCCATTATAAAATGTTTGTATTAACTACCACTTCGGTACTTCCTGGTGTGGGAATTTACAAAGGAGCTCTAGGCTCCACTTCCATTCTTCATGCATGGGCTCTGCAGGTTTTTGTGCAAAGGTAGTGATGGCCCTCGTCAAGGCATTAGTTCGGCCATTGGGAAAGAATTTCTTGTGGAGGGCACTCTTCAGTTGTGTCTAGGTGTTGATGTGTCGGTTAATCATGTCAAACTAGTGGTTGGCTTGATCTTTTAGTAAGTGTAGGAAAATTTGCATGAGCCAAAGTTCAATGGACACATACTGCACTCGAGTAGTCTTGGCTACTAAGGTCAGCCCTTCCAAGTGTTGGAAGGGGTCATCTTGGGTTTTCCCATAAAATTGTGGGAGAAGGCTCAGGATTTGGGGTTTAACTTCAAAGTTAATAATTGGAATATGTACCCCAGGTCGATCTTCATAGATAGAGGGATGTTCGACGGCGAGATGCGTTAAAAATTAATCCTATCCTTGTTGTGTGAATCACAATGAAAGAAATAACATTTATAAAGATTTCGGTGAGTATCGAGTCATTCACGGGGTGGTAGAACACAGTTTTTATGCGAAAGCTTTCCTGAAGGTCATTCTAATCAAATACTTATAAATTTATATATGTGTATATGGACATCAGATACCCAATGAATCAAAGTTTTACTGCTATTTGGAAGCTGTTTTCAAACTAGAAATCACTATGGGAAAGAGTAGATTGAGAAATAGAGAGAGATAGCATATGACGATGCTGCTTGTGGGATACTTGTGCGAAGTGCGGCAACACTTCAAATCAAGAGTGCTGGGAAGAAGACCAGAGAGAAGTTGTAGATAGAGAGAGAGGCTAGAGATCTATCTCGTGGGAGTTGCCTCTCAACTGGGGGCCCTAGGGCTCTTTTTATAGCTTTAATGAGGGGCAAAGTGGGTATTTCGACCCCTAAAATCGTGCAACAACCATTGTTTGATCAGATCTATCGATTGGGAGATCAATGTCTCTGATCATGCCTCAAAATAAACTCAAACGCACCTTCCATGCTTGGATACAACCTATGGCTGACACGTGGTGGCTTCTGCATCATCTGTTCAAGATCGTATGGTCCTCATTCATGCCTCACGCTCTCCTCCATGCCTACCTCACTTTGAATTTGTGCCACGCATTTTGAATTTGCGTGCACTTGATTTCAGCCGTCCAATCTCACGATTGGATGGCTTAAATCGTACGTGCTATTGGCATAAGGAGAACATGTGTAACGATGCATTTGCATCAGCCGTGCATTCGCACATAGGCATCCGATGGTCCATGTCGTGCCACCTGTTCGCCTCTGTGCCATGCTATCTTCATCTGACTATCGGATTTCACTTGGACCCCTTTGCCTCCTCGATTTCACATTGAGTGCAGGTCGATCACACGTCTCACGTTCGTGTGTAGGTGAGCAAACTGTTATGCTAAGCCTCCATTAGTTTTACAATTTGGGTTTAGTGCATGATTGTTCTTAGCCGTTGGATGGAAATTCAATAGTTGAGATGGACCTCGTTGATGAAGGTGTGAAGTCGGGGGTAATGTGGCCACTTTGTGGCCATTAGATGACAATCCAATGGCCCACAAGGCACGGGGAACTTCTTTGGAGATTGGGTGCATGGCGAGGGGCGGCTGTGATGGCACCACGTGGCGTCATCATGGCCATCCATTTTCCTTATTTTGTAAACAGTGCTGTAGGCCTCCAATCAAGGTGATTTTTGCGACATTGGACTACGATCATTGATCCAGATCCATCAGTGCGGTTGGATTTTACATTTAGGCTTGGATCTATGTCATCTTCTTCCTTGGCCTTCATTCTTTTATAGTCCTGACTTGATTGTACATGGAATTTTGTCTATAGGCATCAAGGTTGAAATCAGGGGGTGGTCATGATGCATCAGGATCTGAAGGTTTTTGTTCCCACGGGTGTCAGGTGAGGGGGTCTAGAAGAATTCTGGATAGGGTTTGGGTCAATATCATCCTCTAGGCGGTTCTCCATCTGATGTTGTTGAGAAGAGTTTGCCATTTTTTCAGGGTCTTGGCTAGGGTCAGGTTTGGGATCAGGAAATACTAGATCAAAGGTGAAGTCCGGATATGGTGGGTCACCATCAGTGAAATCAATCCACCATCGAGTGGTAGAATCAATTTTGGACTACAACATGGGGTGTTGACCAGCATCCGTGCATACAATAGAAGAAGAGTCTAGGGATTCAGAGAGAATGAGGAGAGAGAAGGTGTGCCAAGCAAGCAAGTAAACACTCTACTCTACAATGTCACCCTAGTGCTAAGACCAAGATTGAATGGATGAAGTAACTGTAGAAGCGATCACCGACTCTTTGGATGCTCAAGCTAGGCTGTTGTAAGGGAAGAGGGCCCAAGCACATCCCTTCCAGGTGCCTTTGTAAACCCACAGACCTTACATAGCTTGGGAAAATTGGTTCATCCTTTGCTGCATGGTTTAGAGCATAAGGTTTTGGGTCTCAATCATTTTTTGCTTTAAATCATTCTGGTGGTTTGAATGAGAGTAGGACGGTCCTTGTTGTCCAAAAGTCCCATGATAAGGCCCCTGGTGTGGTTTTTAGTGTTGGGGCATTTGATGTTGGCCTTCATTCCTCAATGAAAACCCTGTGCGATTCCTCCAGAAAGGATTGTAGATACTGGCATAACAAAGGTCTTCAATGGGTTAGAAAGAGTTTTGCGAATCAAAGTCAACATAAGGAGGTCCAAGAGTGGTGTAATAGCCAGGAAGACGTTCAGCGGGTGTCTAATCAAGTTTGTGCACCTGTTCCCATCTTGAGTTAGTGGAAAGTAGCTGGGTCAGGAGTTTTGAGTCTACTAAACGTGAAGGGGAGTATTTTGTTTGGCAAGAAGCTCATCAATCTTCTTATTCACGAGGTCAACTTGGTCCAATTATTTAGAAATGAGCTCCATCTCATACTGGCCCAATGACTGTCTAGAAGAAGAGGTAGATGATTCCTGGATGCCTACCCACAAGTTTGATGATCAGCTGAAGGTGTCCATGGATGCATGATTGAGTGAGTTTTCGCTCACCTCTTCAAAAAGTTCATAGGCACTATTAGGGTCACGGTTTATGAAATTTCCCTCGCATGATGCGTCAACATAGTTGCACAGTTGCCCATCTAATCCATGATAAAATGTTTGCTCTAACTACCACTTCGGTACTTCTTGGTGTGGGAATTTCGAAAGGAGCTCTTGGATCCTCTCCCATTCTTCATGCATGGGCTCCCTAGGCTTCTGTGCAAAGGTAGTGATGGCCCTCGTCAAGCCTTTAGTTCGACCATTGGGAAAGAATTTCTTACGGAAGGCACTTTTCAGTTGAGTCTAGGTGTTGATGGGTCGGCTAATCATGTTGAACTAGTGGGTGCCTTGATCTTTAAGTGAGTGTAGGAAAATTTGCATGAGCCAAAGTTCAATGGGCACATCTTGCACTAGACTAGTATTGGCTACTATGGCCAACTCTTACAAGTGTTGGAAGGGGTCATCTTAGGTTTACCCAAAAAACTGTGGAAGAAGGCTCAGGATTTCTGGTTTAACTTCATACTCAATAATTGGAATATGTACCCTAGGTTGGTCTTGGTAGATAGAGGGATGTTCGACCACGAGATGCGTTGAAAATTAGTTCTATCATTGTAGTGCGAATCGCATTGAAACAAATAACATTTGTAAAGGTCTCGATGAGTATCGAGTCATTCACAGGAAGGCAAAACACGGTTTTTATGTGAAAGCTTTTTAGAAAGTCATTCTAAACAAATACTTATAAATTTATATATGTATATATGGACATCAGATATCCAAAGTATCAGAGTTTTAATGCTATTTGGAAGCAGTTTTCAAACTAGAAATCACTATGCGAAAGAGTTGATAGAGAAATAGAGCGAGAGAGAGAGAGAGAGATAGCAGATGACGACGCTACTTGTGGAATACTTGTGCGAAGTGCGGCAACACTTCAAATCTAGTATGCGTGGTGGAAGACTGGTGAGAAGTTGTAGAGAGAGTGAGGCAAGAGATCTATCTTGTCGGAGTTGCCTCTCAACTTGGGGCCCTAGGGCTCTTTTTATAGATAAAATGAGGGGCAAAGTGGGTATTTGAGCCCCCAAAATCATGCAACAACCTTGGTTTGATTAGAGTTGTCAATCGGGAGATCAACAACTCTGGCTGCACCTCAAAATAAACTCAAATGTGCCTTCCACTCTTGAATTTAACCTACGGTTGACACATGGTGGCTTCTGCATCGTCCGTTCATGATCATATGGTCCTCATGCGTGCCTTATGCTCTCCTCCATGCCTGCCTCGCTTTGAATTCATGCCTCGCATTTTGAATTCGCACATGCTTGATTTTAGCCATTTGACCACACGAATGGATGGCTTAAATCTCACGCACTACTAGCTTAAGGTGAACGCATGTAACGATGCATTACCGTTGGGCGTGCATTCGTATGTAGGCATCCGATGGTTCATGTCATGCCACCAATTCGCCTCCGCGCCATGCGATCTTCATTTGACAGTCGAATTTCGCTTGAATGCCATCGCTTCTTCGATTTCACACTGAGTAGGGAACGATCACATGTCCCGTGTTCATGTGTGGGCATGCGAACGGTTATGCTAAGCCTCCATTTGTTTTACAATTTGGGTTTAGTGCATGGTTGTTCTTAGCCATTGGATGGAAATTCAACTACTGAGATGGACCTGGTTGATGAAGGTGCAGAGATCGGGTTGATGTGGATGCCTTGTGACCTTTAGATGATGATCCAATGGACCAAAAGGCATAGGGAACATCTTCAGAGATTGGGTGCACAACAAGGGGCAGTTGTGATGGTGCCACATGGTGCCATCATGGCTTTCCATTTTCCTTATTTTGTAAGCGGTGCTATAGGCCTTCGATCGAGATGATTTTTGCACTGTTGGACTGCGATCATTGATTTGGATCCATCCATGTGGTTGGATTTTACATCTGAGGTTTGGATCTCTGTCATCTTGCTCCTTGGCCTTTGTTCTTTTATAGTCTTGACTTGTTTCTACATGGAATTTTATCTATAGGCATCAAGGTTGAAATTAAGGGGCGGTCATGATGCATCAGGATTTTGAGGGTTTCGGTTCCCACGGGTGTCAACTGAGGGGGGTCTAGAAGAATTCTGGAAAGGGTTTGTGTCAATATCTTCCTCTAGGTGGTTCTCCATCTCATGTCGTTGAGAAAAGTTTGCCATTTTTTCATGGTCTAGGCTAAGGTCAAGTTTGGGATCTGGAAATACTGTATCAAAGGTGAAGTCCAAATATGGTGGATTGCCATCAGTCATATCAATCCACCATCGAGTGGTAGAATCAATTTTGGACTACAACATGGGGTGTTGACCAGCAACCATGCGTACAACAGAAGAAGAGTCTAGGGATTCGAAGAGAATGAGGAGAGAGAAGGTGTGACAAGCAAGCAAACGAACACTCTACTCTACAATGTCACCCTAGTGCTAAGACCTAGATTGAATGGATGAAGTGTAGAAGTGATCACCGACTCTTTGGAGGCTCAAGTTAGGCTGTTGTAAGTATGGGAAGAAGGCCCAAGCATGTCACTTCCAGGTGCTTGTGTAAACCCACTCCGATCATTAAGCACTACCCACTCAACTTGATGCCTTGCTACGAAAGAGAAGAAGATTTCTTCTAAACCTACTGAATCCACTCACCCATGCCTAAACTCGGTCCTGTCCTTAGAGTCACGTTGCTACCAATTTTAGAATTATGCTTAGGACAGTGCGTGCACGGGAGATGATGGCCATTAGTGGGTCGATTGCCCTTAAGATTGATTTTACAATGTATGTGTGGAAATTGGGTGGGATCTACCCAATGCCAGTACAGGTGGTTGAACAAGCAAGACATAAATGATCGTCTTTTAGGGTTTGATCCTTGTTAAATGGGTTTTAGCATTCCACTTGTTATGATTTGCAATCAAGGCAACAAGTTTGGCACACAATGAGTTGATTTCAATTCCCTTTAAGGCCAATTGTGGATCTGAGCAGGCAACTTCCAATCTGTTATGAGTTCATTTTACTGTAAGTGTATGTCCTGGGGTCCAAACAGAGAAACCAATGACCCCAAACAAAGTAAAATCGAATAAGGTTTCCAGAAAAATTGATTTTAGAATTTTTCGAGGATGATAGACCACCCAAATTCACATTTTTTCAAGAGTGGGTCAATCTGTCGAGAACCTGTAGAACTATGTGCGAGTTTAGAAATTGAGTCGGAATAGGCACTTATCCTTTTCAAATGCAAAAGTGATCTTCAGAAGAAGTGTAGAGTACTTCAAGAACTTTCTAGAAATATAAAGCTCACAAAAATCCAACTGCATGGAGTTTGCAACAATAGCAATAACCTACGGATCTTCAAATCTAGACAAACTTGCACATTTCCAGTAGCGAATTTCTCATGCCCAAATCACAAGGAGTTTTGCTATGAAATTTTAGGTGGAGTTCGACCACTAAAAGGGGCAGCTCTGAGAGTTTTTTCAGAATTTTTAGAAGTCTTAAGGAACCTATAATCACATTCTCAACCTGAGTCCAAAAAATAAAGTTGCAAAATTGACAGGTTGTGAACCTAGTGGTGGTGTTTGCTGTGACAAACACAAGAGAGGTTCTTTTTATGCACCACCACTCACAAGTTTTTTCTTGTTTTGATTTTTTATATTGAAAAAATTTTGGTATTCTTTTTTTAAGTGTTTTCCTTGGTCCATGAATTAGGGGTTACCATTAGACCGTAGGAAGACAAGGTATAAAATCTTCGGGTTGATGACGGTCTTCTCTTACACTTCCTTTGCTCCTTTAGTACCAACTAAGAGAAACAAATTTATTAGTGACAAGTCTAAGAAAGAAGATTAATGAATAGAGTCATTCCTCCCCAACAACGACGTCAAAAAGTGAAATAATTCATATGCGATTTCGTGAAAGATGAAGATAAGTCATTCCAACGTTATTGAACCGTTTGCTTTTAAAATTTACATACCTATAAAGTGGAGTATCTAGGGTCCTCCAAGGATGGAAAAAGGTTTCACCAAGCTCAACTTTTGCCATGCTATTTTTGTTTTTTTTTTATTTTTTGGTTATGTAATTTTTTTGTTGTTTTAGATATAAGAAAGCAAAGCAAGTAAAGATAATGTGAAGCACCTACTTACTTGCATACACACTCAACTAAAGCCAAATATGGCATACCCTTGAGCTCCCCTAGACACGAGTGCGACTAAGGAATCAAGGGTGATGCAACAACTAAAAAGGAAAGCCAAGGAAGCAAATGCAATAATAAGATTGATACTACAAAATGAGTTCTTACAGTAATTGAAGGTCAAGGAAGACCATAACTACAAATTACCAAATAAGAGAAGAGCATAAGGAAGGAAAAGAGAGAGAGGGGATGGCATGGAGGTGGTGTTGTTGAAGTCAGCAGTGATTCCTTCAACTTGGCATGAGGATGAAAAGGTAGAAGGGCTCCAAGGAGTGGTGGTGGTTGACCCCCTTGAACCTTCTTCTCTCCTTACTCCTTGAGGTGGCGTGAATGGTGGTGGATGTGGTGGTGGCTTCTCTCAATTCTCCCCCTTAAGAAAGATATGTCCTCATAGTTCCTTATGTCCCTTTATAAAGAGAGTCATCAAGGGAGCCTAAAGGTCACATTTTCAAATTCCAAAAGGAGACATTTTTGGAGCCAACTTTGGCGGCCTGTTCAAAAGTGGTGATTGCCTATAAAGGTGGCTTTTAGCTTCCCAAGGAACTTCCAAGGGGTGGCTTACTTGGGAAGGCAATAGCCTGCCTTGAAAAGGTGTGTCCCTCCTTAATTTCTTAACTTTCCTATGCACCTCTTGGCTTTAATTCCAACAAATGAATTCCTTGGAATAATTTTTATCCCAAGCTCATTTAATTCATCTTCCACATGTAACATGACTTCACTTATGTAGCTCCTCAAGGTGCTCCTTCGGGAATTGGTACCTACGGCTTGCTATACAAGATAATAAAAGATGATCGAGGTATAAATTTATATCAAAATTTAAACATGGGCTAGTTTGGCATATTATTTCAAAAATGCAATGATGCAAGATGATCTATACAATAATGTGCTAGGAATAAGCCCCAAAGTAAGCCTAACATGCATGCAAATTTGGTGTTTATCATAACCCAAACTTCTTGTATAGGTGGTTGACATTTGATTGATGGATGTACCAAGATCCAATAGTGCCCGATCAAAAGTGTAATCCCAATGACACAAGAAAGCAAGGAGGCACTTGGATCACTTTTCTTTTTAGAGAGGTGATACAGGAAAACTGAACTACCCTACTTAGAGAGGATCACCATCCTCAAAGTGGGTTCTTTTGGCTTACGTTTCTAGGTACACAAATCCTTGAGAAATTTAGCGTAAGCCAGGATGTGCTTGGTAGCATTTAAGAGTGGGATGTTAATTTCAACCTGCTTGAAAATATGTAGAAGCTCTTTGTTGCTATCAGTTGGTTTAGGTTTCCAAGATTTCTTAAGTGCTTTAGGGAACAAGGTGTGCATTGGTTCATCTTGTTTGGGTTCCTTAGCTTTAATCTCTTCTTCATTGTTTTCCACTTCATCCTCCAACTCACCCATGTTCTGCTTGCTACATGAAGGTTTGTTTGGGTCCTGGGTTTGTCTACTACTCCTTAAGGTCTTGGGGTTAGCTTAAGCATTTGGGTTTGGTCATAAGGCGAGGGTACAGAAGATAGGTGAAGCTTGATTTGGCATGTAGTACTATCCAGGATGAGAAGACAAGGGACCCTAATCAACCACTTGAAAATGCATGTGTGGTTCCCTCGTGTTACCAAGCCTAGGGGTTCGGTTACTCAGATTTTGGACATTTCTTAGGTTGGGTACATCATGGTTGGTAAAATCGTGAAGAAAAATAGATATTAGGGTTTCGAAGAAGCCTGCATCATAGTTTGTGCAAAAATCTTAGATCAGATAAGTTTCTAATCGAGATGGTAAGTTCCAGGTAGAACACAGGGGGACGACATTTGAAAAATGCATTTGATTATTTGTTTTTGGTTTTTTTAGCTATATGTATTTTTTGTCATTTTCTATCAGTAGAATATTAGGTGGAATCAATCTATGATAAGCAACAAAATAATTAAGGAGAGCGAGAGAAAAAGAGAGAGAGTGAATAGATATGTATAAAAAGTGAACCAAATGTTTGTTACAAGATAACAGTCGTGAATAAATAAATCTACACTACAAAGTGACAAAAACAGATAGAGAGAGAATCCCCCTCAACAGCTACTTAGACAATGATAGCATGGTCAACGATCGGATGAGGGAGGATGAAAATGGAAGGAGGATAGAGCTAGATGAAGATGGGAGGTAGGGTGGCATCACAGTTACTCGCTTCCTTCTATGGAGGAGAGAGGATGGGTGGCATGAGCTCCATGAATGGTGTTGAGAAGCGAGATTGCAAAAGTTATTTTCATCTAGTGGAACTTCTCGAGGCTTGGGAACACTAGAATTGAGCTCAAAAGGGTTTTTGTACTCTAAAGGGGGAGAGGAGAGCAAAGGAACGGATAAGAGTAAATGGTAGGGGAGGTAGGGTATTTATAGGGTTGAAAAGAGGTCAAAACAAAGGTGTAGACTCCCATAAATATTGTGCGTGAGTCTTGTATCGTGCGTACGCCTACGCATCACGCATAGTTGTGTCTTGCACTGTGCTTGTGCTAGAGAATCAAGGGGATGCCATAGTTGTTTGATCACCATCACATGCTCCATAGCGTGCATACGTAGTGTGTTTAGATCGCGCACTCACACTATCACCTCTACTTGATCACAATCAATGGCACTGGCTGCACACACCACACACGTTGGGTCTGTAGAGAGTACGAAAGTGCAGACATGGCATGCTTTGGTCCATTTGCTCTCGATCGAGTGGGCACAATTAAAATCTTCCCATGCGAGAGCATTTGTTGAGGCGTGGCTCGAACACGCGTCCCTAGCATGAGAAGGCACCACTGCTACCACTGTGCTGTGCGTTATGAGTAGTGTTCCCTATTGTCAAATCACAATTTGATAGTGGAGATTTCGTGAGATCTTGCCCTCATAGAATGTGAAGGCGCTAGAGTTGAGGTGTGATGTGGAGCGTTGACGCACTTCTAGAAATTGGGGTATTCACGACACTTCTAATATGACAGTTTATCTTAAAACCAACATGTAAAATGAGCACCATGATATACGATGATTTTATAAAAACTATCATATCATAGATGACATTTCTATCTTGTAACCATTATTTGTATATGTTGAATCTGAATTTTGGTCGAGCGGCATTTCTTTGTGCCCTACTACTTTAAATGACAGTTTTGACAAAAATCATCATGTAAAGTACCTATGCCCTATGACCAGTTCCTGACCCTTGTGCCCTATTCACTTATCCTCTCCATCAACATCGATCTCCTCTTCCTCCTCCTCCATTAACCTCTCCTTCTCCTCGTAAGGCTCTTCCCCTCCTCCTTCTCAAACTCCTAGTTGAACTGCATCCTCGCCACGCACAACCCCATCCTTGTTGCGCGCTCCTCCTCCTCATCCCCATGCACACCCCTCCTCCTTTCACGATGAGGCACTGCGCCTCCTCCTCCTCCTCTTATCGGCAAACCCCTCCTCCTCCCATGCGCCACCACCCCTCCTCATTCCGGTAGCAGATCATCTCTGCCTCCTCACCTCCATTCTGGAGCTACGTTGAAGCTTTACTTTACCCAATGTCCTCCTGCATCCCACCTCCATCATCCTGCTCCTAACCTCCTTCGTCCGAGCTTCCACCAAGCACCGTCATCTCGCCAAACAGCTGATTCGGGAGATTTCTTCTCACCTCCATCTCTTTTTATGCCTTTGTAGATTATTGTAATAGACATTCATGATATATATCATATTTGTTCCATATCTCTTGTGATTTATTCAGCTTGTCTTCTGTCAAAAGCATAGAAAAAGATAAGAAAACCCTAAAACACCAAAAAGAAACAAATCCAAGTGCAGTTTTCATTCAAAGTAAATGTCACCTCCCTGTGTTCGACCTGGGACTCCCTTGGAGTTTTGGTATAAATTTTATTTGATCACGAGTTTTGCAACTACGACAATGAGTTACT
Organism: Thalassia testudinum; assembly: GCA_037157565.1. Taxonomy (NCBI): domain Eukaryota; kingdom Viridiplantae; phylum Streptophyta; class Magnoliopsida; order Alismatales; family Hydrocharitaceae; genus Thalassia; species Thalassia testudinum. Next base: position 21,760,374 of record JAZHRO010000063.1, read on the forward strand.
CATAACCTTGATTTCAAGCTTGCAAAACTCATGCGATCATTTTGGCGTCGACGTCGAGGAGGCAATGGAATTCACTTTATTATTTTCTACGCTTCTTTACATTGACATAGCACTAACCCTGCTTATCTCTGATCGATTATCTTGCAGGTACCCTAGCATGGAGATCCAAGTGCGGTAGACTGGAGTAAAGTGCAGGTAGAGTGTTTTGTAAGTGTCCCCCACACCACCCCCACCATAGTTTTCATTCCATAACCTAATAACTCAAACCCAAATCAACTTAGGTGCTTTTTATAAACCCTAGGATAGATTTGGTTGTTTGTTTGCCACCACCACTCACCTCGCCAACCAGATAAATAAAAAAAATAAAAAAAGTGTTATCTGATTGCGGGATTGTTTGAAACAGACACACCTTAACACCTACAACTCTTGACTTAAGGCGCACCACTCCACTTTGATTCTACCACTTAACCAGGATCTAACCTGTGGACCCAGCACACTTCAACTCAAAACATATAAGTGAGTAGAAATCTGATTAGGATAAGACATTGTGTACCTTAATCTATGGTGCGAATAGGCCAATTGATTGATTTGTTTGGGCTGCACCACTCAATTAAAAGTGATTCATCAGTAGCTTGCCACTTAGGGCTGATTCTTAGGGCTGAACCAGGCACTCCATGTTATTTTTTATTTTTAAAGGAACATATCATCACCCGTGTTTTCTAAACTTGGAGTGTTCTACTAAACCTTGATTGAACGAACCTAAGAATTAAACCCTAAAAGGTACTAAATAAGGTTAAACCCTAAAAGACTCATCAACAAGGAACCTTGTTTGCAAACCATGGTTGTGCACACACACACATTTTGAATTAATCATTAAGGGCACAACCCATTCAAAGGGCCCATCACATTCTAAGAGCACAATCATCCTAAGCCTAACTAAAACTGAGTAGATGTTGGCCTTAAGGATTGATTCGATCTTCGGGGCTCAGATTGAGTTTTTTTCGATTAATCTGCTTCTGCTAGTCCATCTAATGTCTACCTAGGGGAGTAGCATCAAACAACCACGGTTGAGGGGTACACTAGGAATCGAAGGTGTAAGCCAAAGGAAGAACCTTCTCCTTAGTCCCTCCTTCTAACTGGTTAGATTGACCAGATAAAAGTAGACTAAATCGTTTTTAATCTCAAGATGGGCCCTGGGAGTCTGTAGGTCTTTAGGCTACCCACATAAGGATAGGTTTGGTTGATTGTGCAGGACACCTTTCTCTCTTCTATTTTCCCTCCTACTCCACAATGTACCCTTCCACATCTTTCACACATTTCCAATCCTATCCTCCTACCATCACTTATCCCCAAGATGATTACTATTCCGACTTGACTTGTAATTACCCATCCAGTAGTCGGGATGGCTTTGATTAAGGATATGAATCCGGACCACAGTACCGAGGGCTTAACCTTGGAGAACAAGACTATGGTTACTTTCCTTCCCAAACCTACAATGATTATGGATCTCTATCCTTTGATGACAAAACCAACCCGATCTACAATAAGGAAGGATATGCTGGATATAACACCTACCCTACCTAGTATTCCATTGAAAATAGGTCATCACCATTCTTTGAACAACCCGAGATGACCAACTATCACGGAGGAACCCGAGAACCTTGACATCTTAACTCTCCTAGATTTAACCCAAAACCACCCAAACATGAACCAAACCAGTCAGTTCAGGTGAACCAGATCTAGGATAGGGTGTTGGCTAATTTGTGAAACACTATGCAATCTTAGAAGCTTATCCAACACCAAGCACTGAAGCAATGGAGCCTATGATCAAAATGATTGATGAACTTAATAGTTCTTTATTGGATTTGCTCCAAAGTGTTAGGGATAGGGACCTGGGTGAGTTTCTTCATAGGAAATTATCGAGGTTGAGGATGAAATTTGTGGTTGCCCTAGTCAAATCTTTGGATGATACTCAAGATGAAACCCCTTCAAGAGAGCCAATGTTTGAACCTGCTCAGTTGCTTGTCAGGGGGATACATATTCTAAGACTGGACATGACCAGATTGGTCTAGAGCAACCATTTGAGGATGAACCAATTGATTCACCCAAGATCCCCAAGTCATGAAATGAAGAAAATTATGTCTCCTTGGATCATGAAATGATTGATGATTTTAAGATATATAAATGAGGAACAATTCTTTGACTCTGTGGGTGACGAATATTTAGGTGAAGTCTCACTTGAGTGTATGGAAAATGATTTTAGTGAGACAACGGGCATGAGGGATCTGATGAACCATTTGATAGCCCATTCATTGAAGATTTGGATTCGGTTGGGGTTAACTTGGAGGATCCGAATCTTGATGATTCAATCAGTGACACCAGTCCCCATCTGCACAACGAAGAGCTGACTTCTAAGATATTATGCCTAAGTCAATCTTTGTTAGCCATAATAGTTGAACTTGGGCACTTTAGATGGGGTATACAATGATTTGGAGTTCTTGGAGCTTGAGCACTTGATTTTAGAGGATAGGAATCTAGCAATGAAAATCTGGGAGGCTAATTCGGATGGAACTACGATTTTGGATATAAGGGTACCTATTGACCTAAAACCACCTATTTTCTATACGGACCCTTATGATATCTTTCACGTGCGACCTAGGCTTGGAATAATTGATTATTTTTCTGAGTTGAATGTTATGTGGACATCTGAAACTAGTGAACCAGATCTACCTATTATTTGCCATTTTGATCTTGTGTTGCACACCACAAAACCACAGGCCTGACCTCGTAAGCTTAACAACCTTCAGTTCTGGGTGATTTTCATTTAGAACCTTAGAACCACTCGACCCTGCGGCATGGGTCTGCACCATAATTTGGTCCAAGTCTGTGGACATATAATTTGGTCCAAGTCTGTGGACATCTTATGCTGGTGGGTTTCAGGATCAACCTTTTGATTTTGATTCTGACCAGCACTTGTGAATTCTCAACTTCTTCTTTGTAAGTATATTATGCCTAGCTGAAGGCAATAAACTTAGCACATGTATACTCTCTTCTCTCTGCGGAGCTGATCGGATTGTCACAAAATTCAGGTGATATTCTATTTACTCCACCATTTTCATGTCTCTGTTTTTACAATGTGGACATTACATCATTTAGGCATGGGGTGGAAAATCAATTCCTGAAATTATTTTGTTAACTTAGCACAATTTCTTTTACTTATAAAATAAAAAAATTTTGAAAATTTGAAAAAGATAAAAAAAAAATTACGAAAAGGGAACTTAGGCATTTGGAAGTTATTAACTTTAGGAAATGATACAGGAGGGCCTAAACACTTAGACTCTTTAGGTCTTTGGGATTAATTGGTCCGAGTGTCCACTCGAATGTTGACTTAGTCTCGATTTCTCACAAATTTGAATTCATTTTAATTTGTTAAATAAATTGGGATGATAAGTATGCAACTTATCAACCCGCCCTCTGATTTGAGGGGGTTTTAAGTCTAAGCATCTACACATTTTTTCCACTGGCTCACTTTTCAATGGTTTATTCGGTAATTGGGTAGCTAACGAACTATCTAGGGTTGTTTGGCTGGCAAGTTGTCAGTGGTAGCAGCTCATCGGCCGATTGTCCAGAGCCTAGCCACAAAGGCATTTTCGTTGTACTACCTTTAGGTAAATCTTAGAATAGGGAAGCCACCAACTTAAAAAAGGAAAAAAAATAGAAAAAATAGAAAAAGGAGAAAAAATAAAAAATAAAACCACACATCACTACACGAGTATGGTTGGCAAGTTGTCACGGGTAACAAACAGCCCATTGGCCGGTTGCCCAGAGCCTAACACACAAAATAATGCACAGTAATTCCCAAACCACTTAGGGAGGAAGCAGGGAAGTAGAATAAACCGGGGAGATATGCACTAGGTTCAACCTTGTGGTCACCCCATAAATAAAAGAAGTAGGGAGAAAGTTACCGTTCAAAAAGTTAAACCTCTAGGTAAGGTCACCTAGGGTCATAGAAACTCAAAGTCTGTTTTAACGGCCGCATAGTGAGTCTCTCAATCTTTTCACAAAATGCTTAGCACTTAGAGTCCTTTTCAAGTCTTGGGCGGGTCGAGTAGCCATAAAAAGTTATCCCGAAACTCTCAAACTCCAAAAGCACAAAAAAAATTAGAAAAGAAGAAAAATATAAAAAAATGTATCTTCCCTTTTCTAATAAGGCGAGGACTTGGGCAGTCTGCACTCTGGCAGACATCCAGGTACTGTTGAGTCTTCGTAGCTTAAGACCTTAGTTGAAATTTTCTATTGTTAATAAATGACTTAGGCCTAAGCGATCTAATCCTAATTTTGATTTTATACATAGCATGTAGTTTAATTTGCTAGGGACTAACAAAAAATAGCCATGGGGGTATGATGTAGATACAATTATTGATGATAAAATGCCTATTCATGCATGTTCCTAGGCTTAGATTTGTATTTCATATTGTAAATATTGCATAGCATGCATCATTCTACATTTAGAGTAGTCGTACATATTTCAAGTTAATTAGGTCCTTTTTATAGTTGGGAGAGAAGAGGATTTATTTCAGGGCCTCGGATGGGCGAACGAACCATACGGATCTGATTAGGATGACGATCGGAGGCTAACACCTTTGAAATCTTCTAGATTGGAGTCCTGTAGCATCATATGAAGTCTGAGGAAAATCAACGGCCAAGAGGGCAAAGCAACATCATTTCGGGCTTTGGATGAAAAATTCGACTGTACAGTCAGATTTTTCATCCGAAGCCCGAAAGGATGTTCCTGCTTTGCCCTCCTGGATGGATTTGGAGCAATGACTGTAGTCTATAAATGTGAAAATCAACTCAATCCAAGTACTGTGGCACCCTCTATATTAGAAAGAAGAATGGACAGCCCAGATGGCACCACATGGTGCCATCCAAGCTGCCCAACACTGACCAGCAGTCCTAGCACTACCTCCTCATCGTCACTGATCTCACACCACAGCCGTTGGATCAAGATCAAACGATTAAGGCTTCATCTCCATCGTGTGCGTTAAGACGTCTTCACAACGATCTGGATGTCTTGGCACGTTTGTTGGTGAGAGGCACTCCCAAAGGAGGGCCGTAGGTTGGAATCCAAGTAGGCCCCCCAATTCCTCAATTCAGTCAGTGCCAATGCAGGCAGCGCATGGGTGCACATGTAGCTATAGCAGCGCCCACGCATAGTGACAGCACAGCACCATCGCACACAGCATATCACAAGCACGCGAGCGCACGCGCGCTTGACAAAGAGCACGATGCACGTGCCAATGGAGCATGGGCAGCAAGGATAGGCGTGAATCTTCAGCGATAGCTCGAGCAACCATTAGTGACACTTGCAGCTGTCACTAAATGGCCTACGCAATGCATGCACTAGCCGAGGCAATGGAGAGGCGCTAATCTTCAGCAACAGCTCGAGCGGCCTTTAGTGATGCTTGTAGTTGTCACTGAATGTTTGTGCGCGAGATTCTCTTCTTCCCATCCACAATATAAATGCCTACACACCCCCTCACCAAACCATCTCTACCTAATCTACTCCCACCTACTCCTAAGCTCTAGCAAGCTCACCAATGCTCCATTAGAGCTTACTCTCAAGCTCCCAAGGCTCCTATTAGTGTAGCGTCCTCAGCCTCACCAAATATTCCTCCATCTTCCCATCATCATTAATAGGTCACCTTGGAGCCATCCTACCACATCCATTCTAGTAGCAGATTATCTCTGCCTCCTTTCATCTATTCTGGAGCTACATTGAAGCTTTCCTCTACCCGACATCCTCCTGCATCTCACCTCCGTCGTTCCGCTCCTCATCTCCTTCGTCGAAGCTTCCGCCAGGTGTTGCCATCTCGGTGAACAGCCGATTCGAGAGATTTCTTCTCACCTCTTATTGCGCAGCAATCATAGGTCTTAATTGACCTAAATTTGGCTAGGACTTAGCATAAGTTAAGGTAATTCATGCAGTATAAGCATTACTAGCACCTTTACTGCTTTCTTTTAGCATGCATAAAATAATGTGATAATGTACTGATTAGGTGCATTATGGCAATTGCAGGTAATAAGCTGATCAGAAGCTAAATCTGAAGCTGGATATAAAGTTGGATTTGAAGAATAAAGAATAATTGGTGTTGAAGTAGAGCTAGAGTGGAAGACCTATATTAGATGCAGTAGATAATAATGTAAGGGAGTTAAGGTATGCTATTCTATTAGATACAAATAAAGTAATAAATTGTGAAGAACTTAGGTCCATCCTAGCCCTAGGACAACCTAGAAGCTTCCCTAAGCCTTAGCGACCTTTAGATTAGGTCACCACACCCTAGGAAACCTTAAAATAATTCCATCCTCTATCTAGATGTCAAGATGAGTTATAGGACATCCAGAACCCTTAGCCAACTCTTGCACACCTTAAACCCACTTCTGAACTGTTATTGGACATCTAGACACTTGGTCAGACGTCCAATTTCTGTAGAATACCCAAGATAGAACCTAGAATCCCTCCTGACTGTGATTGGACATCTAGACAATAAGTCTGGACTTTTAATTTTTCATTATAAGACATCTAATAACTTCATTGGACATCCAAAACTGCACTCCAGACCCTATTTTGTGATTCAAGCCTTGATCTTGGATCTCTAGCTCCCTAAACCCAATTCTAAACCCTAAGGAACCTAAATTAAGGTGCCATAACCCTAGTACATCACCTCTAGACCTTTCTAAGAACCTAATTAGGTCCTCACTAAACCTAATTGACTTGGATCATGGCCAATCTCTTCAGTCTATTCAGTTGGACTCATTGAGTCCAATTGAACCCTGATCTCAGCACACACTATCCAATTGGACTCAGTGAGAGTCCAACTGACCTAGATCTAACTTAAGTGAGTTATTTTACTCTCAATTATATTTCCACAAACCCAATTAAACTTGTATTAAGTTTAATTGCACTTTACCTTAGTGAATTAGGGTTTACAACCCTAATTTGAGACCTACCTTGCCCTAAACCCACTAGAACCTAACCTAATCAACCTAGCCACCTAAGTTTCGACCCACACACACCATCCACACAAGAATACCTAGCCTAGAGTTCTCTAGAACTCTCTACCATGTGTTGTTGCCTTGGTTGCTAAAATTAGCAACCAAGAGCCATTCAATTTTTAGAAGCACATTTGGTGGATCTAAAGCCCACCATCCATCCTCTCTCTCACTCTCCCACGAGCTCTTGCCATTGGCCTTTCTAGAGAATTCCATAATTCTCTAGAAAGCTTCACTTAGGTCTATAAAAACACCTAAGGGGTTGCCATTTGGTCCATCTTGGTCTTTTAGCGTAGCTCCAACTTCCATAAGCCATCACCACCTCCACCTCCATGTTCACGAGCCCCACCATGATGCCACCACCTCCACTCCAAGCCTAGACCAGGATCAACTTCTCCAACCACTCTCCATGGGCGAGCCTAAGCACCATTGGCCTCCCCTCTTTCTCTTCTCACCCATTCAAAGGCCATTGGAGCCCACCTCTGAATGCCCTTAGTTCTGCTAGACTAGATTATAGCTCTTCATAGATTTAATGTTTTATTTACTGCTTAGTAGTGTAGCTCCATATTCTCCCCAATGATGCATGCATAATCCCCTGTAGATTAATGTATGCGGTTGTTTTCAGCTAGCTAGATTTAAATTTCCCTGTATAAGCATTCCGCTACCTGCACTGTAAACACCATCATGCCTGAATGAAACTATTTATATATATTTATATGTCGAAAATTACCATGTTCCTGATTATCATCTTTTGGTGTGATTAAAGTTGCATGCTTTCAATTTCAGATATTCTGGCAATAGCATGTTGTGTATCAATACGTGTTTAGTATAAATTGACATGCGATTTTGAACGAGTAGAGAGAGCGACATCGAATTTGAATTTGCATTTCCAAATTGCCTTTTAGAGACGAATGACCAGTAGTCAAGTCTCATTATCTTAGAAATTATTTTTGTTGATCGTATTTCACAACTTTACTAGTACACATTTCTGATCAAATATGCGCTCTAGGATCCCAACAAATGATGCCGTTGCCATGGAGGCAACGTCATTTTTTGTTTTGGTCTTTCAGATTCTGGAAAGAGGAATGGTCTAAATTAGGGGTCTTGAGGGAGCTCTATCTGAGAGCTTTCGATGCAGCAGCTGACAAGAATGCTTCGGTCAGCAAGATCTGGTCTTGCAGCAGTAGCAGTTGGGTTCTAGATGATGTGGAATCCAGCAGCAGTAGAAGAACAACCCGGTTATAGGATGAGAAGAGAAGGCTTTTATTAGACCTTGAAAATTTCAGACCTAGGCCTGGAATGGAGGACAGATATCTGTGGGATGGGATATATAGTGTCAAAGCTGGGTATAACAGAATGCTAAATTTTGAAGAGGGATGGAGACATGATTCCAATGATAAGAAGATATGGTTGTTAAAAATTCCTCTCACGGTACAAATCTTCCTTTGGTTGTGCAGGAGGGATGGATTAATCACAAGTGATCTACGCCACAGAAGATTGGGTACTGATCATCATGTGTGTCTTTTATGTGAGATGAGCACTGATAATGTAAATCACCTCTTCTCTTCTTGCCTTATCACTGTTGTCATTTGGAGAAAAATTTGTCAGGAGCCTTTACCAGATTGGGATTCTATGTGGCATGGGTTTGAGGTGAGAGGGAAACCACATGTCCACATGGCTGCTTCTATTTAGTGTGTATGGAAGGCAAGGAATGAGAGACTTTTTCAAGAGAGGCCGGTATGTTGTGATAATATTCTAGGAGAGTGCTGGTCCCTCATACAATCTTGGGGATCCCTTTTGTAATCTCCCTTCTTTGCACATAATATACTACTCCAGACTGCTATCGCAGGACAATAGCTCTCCTTTCTGCTTCAAAAAAAAATTATCACTAATAAATCCTCCTCTGCTGATGTTTTGATGTGCAGGAAAACAGGGAAAAATGGGATCAACGCACACAACGAGCATGGAGAAAAAATACCAAATGCACATCATATCTTTCTTAGTTTAAGCTTCATTTAAACCATAGGTTAGATTTCCTTCTAGTAATTTCATTTGAAGAGAAAGCCTATTTATTTTTGTGAAAAAGGAAAATAAAAAAAATTAGGTAGTTAAAATAGGTTTCCCTTTTTGAATGTTACGATTAGTTAGTTTAAAAAAAAATAGAAAAAAAAAGAAAATTTGAAAATCTTTTGGAAAAAAAATCTTTCTTCCAAAAAAAAAATCATTTTGGTGGGAAGTTTGAATTTCAAATTCAAACACCTTTTCAGAAACTTCCCCATCACCCTCTAATTTTTGGCCAGGCTTCAAATTCTGATTTAAAAGTTCAATTTTCAAAAAATTAATGAGCAAAAAATTTGAAAATTCTAGCTAGACTTTCATTTTTGAACCACCTTTCAAACTATACCATTCATTTGAAAAAATTCCACGTACACAATTTTTAAAAATTCACAAAGTGCAAGGGGGTCAGACTAACCCAAATTTGAAAATTTTCAAAATTCAAAAAGCAATTCCAAGCAATCTGCGAATCTGTTTTGGCTTAAAATGGTGGGGTTTCAAACCTGATCTCATTGGATTTAATTTCCATATTTTTTCCAAATTTTTGAAGGTCATCTGATACTGTTTCAAAGTAGAAAATCAACCAAATGTCAGAATTCCAGATCTGACCCTCTGACATTTAAAATTCCCTAGAAATTCGGTTGAAATAGTAAATATTACAGAAACATATTCTTGTGAAAAGACAATTGAAAAAGGAGTCTATTTACCAATTTTAACTTATTTGGGTTCCAATTTTCACCAAAGAAGTATTTTTATTTCATGGTCTGCTGAAAAAAAAAAACCTAGAATTCCATGAACCCTAGGTTATTCCATTAGGGTTACATTCTAGAGACCACATTTGGGCTAACCTGGACTTAGTCAAGTCTAGTGTTTAGCCGGTGAGCTTGGTCACCTTGTGGACCTCTCACCACAAACCTCAACTTAAGACAAACAGGTTGAAATTAATTTTAAAACATGTAAGCAAACCAAAATTCGTTGTCGTACTACTAGGTGGCTTCAACCTCTCTTGCTAAACCTGGTGACTAAGTCTGCGAAGTAGTGTCAAAGGACCATGGCTCGAGTGTAATGGAACCAGAGGCATAAATCGAAGGAAGAACCTTCCCCTTAGTCCTCTAGTAACCAGACTAGTTGGGTTAGCTTGAGAGGCAGGAATTACTTTCAGTTGGTTGAAGGACGAATTTTCTCTTTAGGAATTAGAACTTTCAACGAAAAATCTAGTCATCCGATCATAAGGACCATCTGATTGATAGGGCCTTAGCCTTATCTAGCTTGGCTACACCAACCTAGGGGTTGGGTGGTGTATGCAAGGAAGGAGCTCACTCAGACCTTGATTGGTTGGACCTTGGAAGTCGCTCCCAAGGAGGTGAGTCACCTCTCCAGGACCATCTTCACCCCCCATTTCTTCCACTCCCTTAGCCAAGATGGCTAATCATAATCCTTGACCTGGACCTAGACCAGGTCAGGATGCAGGTAATCCAGACCCGATGGCTTTTCTGGAGGCCCGGGTGGTTGAATCAAAGGAGGGACATCGGCAGAGCATGGACCGTATCTTGACAACGCTTGACAGAATGTAGCATCCACCATGAGGGGAACAACTTCAAGATTTCTATGATCCAGATGCACCGATCGTCGCACCCTTCGTCCGGATTCCCATAGGCGGAGATGCATTTGAGCTCAAGCTTAATGTGATTGGTTTGAACAAAAGTCATTTCTATGGAAACTCAAGCAAAGATCTGTTCCAGCACATAGAGGACCTAAGTCGACTCACTGAAATAGTTCAACCTAGGAATGTTGATCTTGGGATTGTTCTGATGAAGCTTTTCCCATATTCTTTGAGGGACATAGCCTCGTACTGGTTCAAGACCATCGGGAAGCTGATTGGAACTTGCCTGGAATTACTACATAAATTCCTACAAAAGTTCTTCCCGATCGGTTGAACGAATGCGTGAGGCATGCGATCACGACTTTTTCCCAAGGAGCTTGGGAAAGGTTGCATGATGCCTGGGACCGATTTCACGACCTTCTCCGGAAATTCTCACATCATGGTGTGCCCAGATGGCACCTAGCTCAGATCTTTTACCATGGACTAGATGACACACATCGATACCCGGTCGATGCATCTAGTGGCAGGAATTTCCTTGTGAAGGATGAGAACAATGCATTTGAGTTGTTCAAAACCTTGACGGAGAACTCGATGAATGCCGCATCCATGAACTAGTTCCAGCAGCCTGGTTAGCAGCAGGTTGGTGTCCATGAGGCTCCCACCGAGTCTATTCTAGCCGACATGGATATCATCATCAAGAAGTTGGATAGAATGAATCTGATCGAAAAAAGGATTGACCAAATTAATCATGGCCAATCTGACCTAAACTCTTCTGCTCCAAGACACTCCTACGCACCTCGAGCCCCTCTCGCTGGAGTTAATCTACTCACTCAGGATGCATCTTCTCCTTATTTACGAGATCCTTCATATCAGGATCTCGTGAACAATCCGGATCTAGCACCATATGACCAGGGTTATGCACCACCCGCTGACTATAATATGTATCCCATTGATGGATATACATCTCAGACGTCTTCGGCCTACGAGGACGTTGGTGCTATTCAAAAATGTGGGGGTAATAACTCGTATTCAGAGATGTATAATGTTATAACCTGTGGCATCAACCATCGTTTAAGATGTCTGGGAAGTGGTCCAGACGTCTGGAAGCCTTCCCAGATGTCTGGAATTAAATTTTTTCTATGTACGGGTTTGCATCTGCGCGCATGCAGGTGCAGACTGAACCCGCCGCCCTCCTTCTTCTCTTTCCTCCCTCCCTGCAGACAGCTTAATTCTCTCTCTCTCCCCTCGGTAGCTTACAAATACCATCTTGTTACGACCCAGTTCCCGAATCCCTATGAGATACGAGAATCAGACCGACTCGACTGATCCCAAGGCCCAGTCGTCCAGCGAGAAAGTAACCAAAAGAGTAGTAAAATAAACCACATTCACCACGTATATAACTAGCAGTAACAAAATACAGCAGTAAAGAAAAGAGATACTACAGTATACACCACCATAACAGTAAAGAAATAAACATGTACATAAACATGAAGCTTACAATGAAAAGAGTACAGGGGTAACAGAAACTACTCACTACAACAGAAGGAAAAGTACAGTGGGTACTACACAAGTAACACTACTGGGCTCTACTAGGCCCAGCACCTTCTGAAGCCATCGGCTCTGGTTGCTCAACCCATGGTCCTGAAAAGGTGACAAAGGTGACATGTCAGCGAAATGCTATTTAGCAAAGATTATGCACTTGTGAAATAATTAATAGAGTTTAGGGTATTGCACGAACCGTAGGATTGAAAAACTAGATTGAATGATAGATCCTAGAGTATTGCATGAATCATAGGACTGGAAAACTAGATTGAATGATAGATCCTAGGGTATGGCATGAATCCTAGGATCGGAAAACTAGATTGAATACATATACATTGCACGCTTGGAAAAGTAGAAAGGAAACGATAACTGCCTGATTATGAATGAATAATTACAGTTGGGAACATGGGCTATATAAATATAAAGCTAAAATAATGAAACCTAAATTGGCTGAGTTGAAAGAGCACGAACCCTACGAGGAATTAGGAGTAGAACTGTTGGAAAGTGAATTGAATAGAATTGGGGAAGTGAGCTAGCCATTGAGTACGGAGTAACAAGGAGAGCGACTGTCCCCCTTGTTTTGTGTAGAGTGGAGCTAGCCGCCTCAGGGACCTGGGGTAGGTCTGGCCACTTTGTACCGACTTTTGGTCCTCATGTACATAGCACTGAGGAGAGCTACTAGTGTTGGGAGAGCACTAGCTACCCCATGGGCCCCGGGGTTCTACTAGCCCTCCTACACCGACTTGTTCTACCCACTGGGCAAACCGGGATAGTCAGGCGAGGGTGCGTGGACTGTGGAGGGGCAAGACCCCTATTTGGTTACTGTGGAGGGGCTGGACCCCTGTTACTAAGAGGGCTCTACCCTATACTGGTTCCGTGCTGTGCTTTGGGTGCACCCGCTAATGGAAACGATTGACTGCGTGCCAGTGCGGGGTAGCTACCCGTGCGTTTATCGCATGTGCCGTAGTCACCGTTACGTCTGTCAACGACCTTGGGGTGGTTGACTGAGGGTAGGATCACCACGGGGGACTCTCCTGGCTAGGAGGGCACGATGTGTTACTTCTACTTTTTGGAAAAGACTACAATCGAGATCGTTCCCACGAGGAACATTCAAGATCAAGAGAAGAATCTGAGGGATAATTCAATAACGAGCAAACAAAAAATATAAAGAAAGAAATTAAAAATATAATAGCTACTGTCCACCTTACTGTTTCTTAGTTTTTAGTTGCCACTCTACTCAGCGTTTCACTGACGTGTCACCTTTCTCACCTTTTCAGGACTAGGTGTTGAGCAGCCAGAGCCGGCGCCTGCAGAAGGTGCTGGGCCTAGTAGAGCCCAGTAGTGTTACTTGTGTAGTACCCACTGTACTTTTCCTTCTTTTGTAGTGAGTAGTTTTTGTTACCCCTGTACTCTTTTCATTGTAAGCTTCATGTTTATGTACATGTTTATTTCTTTACTGTTGTGGTGGTGTATACTATAGTATTTCTTTTCTTTAATGCTGTATTTTGTTACTGCTAGTTATATACATGGTGAATGTGGTTTATTTTACTACTCTTTTGCTTACTTTCTCGTTGGACGACTGGGTCTTGGGATCAGTCGAGCTGGTCTGATTCTCGTATCTTGTAGGGATTCGGGAACCTGGTCGTAACATATAACCCTGGTTGGCGCCAGCATCCGAACTTCTCCTGGTCAAGTAACTCACAAAGTCCACATCAAGATTCACACTACCAGACAACGTAATACGGGAATGTGCAAAACACATACCCTAGGCAGCAGCCATTCCCATCTCAATAGCAGCAACCCCATTCTATATACCAGCCACTGCACCAAGCTACCTGTCACCCTCCAAAGTAGGCTAACCGTCTAGAGGCACTAAAAGAGGAGCTGTAAGAATCGATGAGGAAGTCTACGCAGGAATGCTTGCAGATAATGAAGGGGATGGCTGACTAGATACAGACTATACAAAACATGGAAAACCAGCTGTTGTAGGAGCATAGGACTCAGGGAGCCTTGACATCCCAACCTGTCCTGAACCCTCGATATGTGCAAAACCAAGGTGCCCCACCTAGGTTTTAGGCACCACAGGGACATGCACTTGCCATATTATAGGTGCGTCCTACACCACCTGGTTATGCTCAAGGCCAGCTGCTTTGATGCAGAACCCCGCATACTCTACCCCTTCCGCTCCCCCACCACGTCATTGACAGCAAGCGGATGCAAATGTTGTCTCATTGAGGAGTGGAAGGAAGACATTTGACCCACCAAATAGGTAGGCAGGTCTTAATTTTTCTCACCCTTCGCTGCAAGCAGGTTCGACTCCTTCATCTCAGGAGCCACCTACTGTAGATAAGGGTAAGAGGACACTTAACCCTGAGATTCCCATCCCTTTTCTCGAGGCACTGATGCGAAATGTAGTATGGAAGGACACGTGGAATTTTGAGGACCTGAAGTCCATGTTCAAGGAAGTGCATATTCAGGTCCCTCTCCTCGAGGCAATTGATGACATCCCCACTGTCGCTAGGTTCTTCAAGGACTATTGTACCTCGAAGCGACAGCCTAGAAGTGGACGACAGGCGGTACTATCAAAAGAAGCTAGCGCCATCATTCTAGCTGACCTGCCACAGAAAAGGAAAGACCCTAGTACCCCACTCATATCATACTTCTTGCAGGAATCTCCTTTTGATTGGGCCCTTATAGATCTGGGTTCGTCCATCAACCTAACTGCAACTATCGTATTTGATCGATTTTCGATTTAGGGAGTTAAAGCCTACCTCAGTCACGGTTCAACTGGCTAATAGATCAGTAAAAACACTGAGGTTGGTGGTTGAGAATGTGATCATAAAAGTCCACAGATTCTGCTTTCCTGTAGACTTTTTCGTTCTCGAAATGGTGGTTCCTCCTAATCTTCGAGATGTACCAATCATTTTGGGTTGCCCATTTCTAGTGATAGCCTGAGCAAACATTGATTTTGCATCTGGGTGTATGGAGATATCCCTAGGTAATGTGCAACTTCAACTTGACATATTCAGGCATCAAGGAATTTTGATTGTGATCGCATAGAGGATGGTGCAATGCTGTGGTAACATTGGGCTCCTTTGTGACAACCCAATGTCTCATTCGTCTACACTATCAGGGTTCTTGGACCTCGATCCACGCGAGACTGAGACCACTGCACTGCACATATCTCCCAGAGGATCCGATTGTTTAGGGTGTGTTTCTGACCATAGCGCCCCTGAATCTTGTTATCCTGATCCGTACATTACCGGATCACCCCTGTTGTTACAAGAGGACGTGACCATATCTAACGGGTTTCCTATTAATGTAGTCACAACTGAATATCTCACAGGCAGCAAATCAGCAGGAATTCATATGCATCTGGATCATCAGATTCCCACCTTCGAGTATACTCCTATTCCCATTTCTAACTCTGACCCACTTGTGATTGAATTGAAGCCATTACCTGACTCACTTAAGTATGTGTTCTTGGGCAAAAGTGAGACATGGCCATTCATTATTAGTGCTCACTTAATCGAAGAACAGGAGCATCAATAGATTTCGATTTTACAAGACCAAAGGGCTGCTACAGGGTGGAGCATTGCTGATCTTCGTGGTATTCACCCCTCATATTGCGCCCATCACATTTACACGGATGAGGGGGTAAAACCTTCGAGACAACCTGAAAGATAGCTAAACCCGAATATGGTAGAGGTTGTTAAGAAGGAGATCATCAAATGGCTGAATGCAGGTATTGTATACCCAATCTCTGACAGCAAATGGGTGAGTCAAATCCAGATAGTGCCCAAGAAAGCAGGACTCACCGTAGTGAAAAATGATCAAGGCGAATTCATCCCTACCCACACTAGGACATCATGGCGAGTCTGCATCGACTATAGGAAACTGAACATGGCTACCTAGAAGGATAACTTTCCTTGGCCTTTCATTGAACAGATCTTGGAACAATTACCCAGACACAGTTTCTTTTGCTTTCTGGATGGATACTCCAGGTATAATCAAGTAGCGATTAGCCTGGAAGATCAAGACAAGACCACATTCACATGCCCCTTTGGAACATTCGCTTTCAAGTTGATGCCCTTTGGCCTTTACAATGCACCAGCAACATTTCAGCGTTGTATGATGGCCATCTTCTCTGACATGATTGGGGACTATGTGGAGGTGTTCACGGATGACTTCTCTGTTTTCGAAGATGATTTCTCATCTTGTCTTGATAACCTCACCAAAATCTTGAAATGGTGTATTGAGTTAAACCTAGTATTATCCTGGCAGAAAAGCCATTTCATGGTAAGGGATGGCATAGTACTAGGGCACAGGATCTCTAAAAATGGACTCGAGGTCGATCAAGCTAAATCTAAGATTATTTCCCACTTACCGCCACCTAGCTCAATCAAGCAGATCCATTCATTCTTGTGTCACATCGACTTCTATCGAAGATCTATACGTGATGCCTCGAAAATTGCACGACCTTTGACGAGTCTCCTTGTTGCCGATGCCCCATTCGAATTCGACACCTCGTGTCTTAGCCCCTTTGAGACTTTATGCAGCACTGTCTTTGATTCCCCGATTCTCCAACCACCCGATTGGTCGCTTGATTTTGAGATGATGTGTGACGCTTTTGATTTCTCCGTTGGTGCTGCATTAGGCTAGCGTCGAGAGAAACGACCTTTTGTCATATACTATGCTAGCAAGATGCTGAATGAGGCTCAACGCAATTATACCGTCACCAAAAAAGTACTACTAGCAGTAGTATTCAGGTTGGAGAAATTCAGATCTTATCTATTAGGGTCCAAAGTTATCATCTTCACTGACCACTCCACCCTTCTGCATTTGTCAGCAAAGAAGGATGCCAAACCCTGGCTCATCAGATGGATTATTCTATTGCAACAATTTGATATTGAAATCTATGATAAAGTAGAAAGCAGAATGTTGTGGCAGATCACCTATCCAGACTGGACCCAGCCCACATTCCTTATTCCCTACCTATCCAAGACCAATTTCCAAATGAATCCCTTTTGGAAGTTCACTCTGTTGAGTTCCCCTGGTACGCAGATATTGTAAACTATCTTTCCACAGGCAAGATTCTCGCGAACCTATCCAAGGACCAGAAACTCAAATTTATTGCAGAGGCCAAATTCTACCCCTGGGATGACCCATTGCTCTTCCGCATTGGAGCAAATCAGATTATTTGACGATGCATCCTAAATTGTAAGGTCCCCAGTGTGTTATTGATTAGCCCATAGTTGTGGGCTATTTAAGTATTTAAGTGCCTACACATTTGGTTAATTCTAACATTTATTTAGTATAAATGAGGATGTAAATAGATTAATTCATAGTTTTAATCTAATTACATAATCCATACATTGCATTCATATCTTAAGTGCATTTAGAATTAGCTTAGAATAGCATTCATCTAATTAGATAACCAATTAGGTATATTGTTTTTATTAACATAGAAGTTGAGGGTCTATACATAAATAACCCTAATATTTTAATAATATTTTCTTTATTCGTCTCCTTTCAGAACGGCTGGCTGCCGCTCCAACGCCCGGCTGCTGCAGTGATGAAGCCATTCAAGGGGGAGCGGATGTGGTGGATCTGGTCGGCGGCTGATTTCAAAATTGTTCAAGACACTATAAAAGGAGCACGGAAGCTGCCGGCTGCAGCAGGCCTCCGCCACCGACCCACCACTGTGCAGAGAGATCCTCTCTCTTCCACTCCACACTGCCGACCTCTACCGTGGTGGCGAGTCTCCACCACCGTGGGCGTGTGGTGTGACAGGCCACACCGCCATCCGGAGCTCGCCCGCATTACCGTGAGCACCTTAGTGTGCAACTCCCTCGCCGTCATCGCCGACCACCGTCACCAACCTACTGATCAGCCACCCTCTCAGTAACTTAAGACGTCTGGGAAATTTCCCAGACGTCTGAAGTTACCCGCTCACTTCACCGCACACGCCTGAAGTCGCCTGCAGACCCCTTCCCGCACCTGCAGAACCTTCAGCGCACCCACGTCCGTCAACCTTCAGCTCAAACACGCACAACCGCCTGCAGTCCACGCCGTTCACCACTGTTTCTGCAGAACCGCCAGCAACCGACCTCTGCAGCTTCCACCGCAGCCACGCCTCCGCGCGCCAGCGCCCTCAGCAGACCCTCCGCGCGCCCACGCACAGCCATCTGCAAACAGCCAGCAACCGACCTCTGCAGCTTCCACCGCGCAGCGCCCTCAGCAGACCCTCCGCGCGCCCACGCACAGCCATCTGCAAACCGCCAGCAACCGACCTCTGCAGCTTCCACCGCACACGCCAGCGCCCGCCTGCAGACCACCGCAGCCACGCCTCCGCGCGCCAGCGCCCTCCGCAGACCCTCCGCGCGCCCACGCACAACCGCCTGCAGACCACCGCAGCCACGCCTCCGCGCGCCAGTGCCCTCCGCAGACCCTCCGCGCGCCCACGCACAACCGCCTGCAGCACCTCTGCCGGAGCTCGTCCGGCCACCTCCGGCCGCCGCGCGACTCGCCGTCACCACCGATTCGAAGCCCTTGATCCAAGGGACCTCCACCGAGCTTCCCGCGCCCAGCCATCGGCTCCTCGTCGCGCAAGACAACAGGGAAAAATTCCCCTGTTTTGCTACAGTAAAGCATTGATTAAAATTTACATTTTCTGCCATTGCCAGATTTTATTCATATTCTATTCACTCTGCATTGCGGAAAATATCCTGTAGTTTATCATAATTGCCATTTCAGCATTATTTCTTGCTTAAACCTTAATCTAAAGGCAATCTTGGCTTGGTTCTTGTCCAAATTGACTCCGAACAAACATTTTTAAGTGGCACGAATTTTAATACGTTATTGCCTCCCTGTGGAAACGACCCGCTCCTCTGCGAGTGGTTATTTCTTATTAAAAATTGATTAGTCGATTTTTCCACCACATTAAACTACAAACGACTTAAAAGCGAAAGATCGACCCGATCAAATGGCGCCGTTGCCGGGGAGGCAACAAACGCAATAATTTTGCCTAATTTTATTTTGATTATTTGTCAATTGCACAGAGATTTGACCATTCATTATTTTCTTTTCTGTGCGAGAAATTTTGTGCAAGAATCAGCCACTGTGAGAGGCGACCCTTGACGTCGCCAGACGAGAAGTGGACAAGTAATTTTGAAAGGAGGAGAAGGACAAGGACGCGACGGACACCATTGTATTTAATCTCTAATTTAATTAGAACAGAATTAAGACTGAAGACTTAATTTTTCATTACAGTTAGTTTGAAACCCTTGTTCTGGGGCAAATTTTGAGGGGTTTGTTCCCTGATTTTGTTTTGGACCCGTGTTGGGTAATTTTTGGGAGCCTGTTCCCTTTTCTTTAGATTTAGGTTTATTTTTTTTATTATTATTATTTCTTTTATTTGCTTGTACATAAGTAGCTCTAAAAAAATAGAAAAAGAAAAAAAAATGAGCTGCCTGCTAGAAGCTGCCTGCCCTAGGACGAACCATTTAGGTCTGTATGAGCAGCCTCTAGATTTGCTTTTCTGCATTGCGTGCATTTTTGCATCGAAGATCGCTGGAGGCAAGGTACGCATTCTCTTACTTTGCATCCTATTTTTGATCACGCATCGCATTTGGGATTTAATGCGAAGACCACCTAATCTGTACTGAATAAATCTAACAAGTGGTCACATATTTTCTTTAGAAAAAGGACTAATTAAAGGAAGGACATTTTAAAAACCAAGGATTTGATTTTCAAACTTGGCGTGTGATTCAAAGTTCAAAATCTTTGACGGTGTATGCACACTTATTTCACTTGCACCACAGCATGCTTCTAGACACTCCTTAGGTTTGGAAATACTAGGACAAGAGCCCTCCTTTCGTTGGATTCTGAAGTGTTCGGAACTGGAAATCAAAGGTTTTGTAAATCCAAAGAGGGGGATACCCTGTCACGGATTTTTGGGGGTAGTTGAGGAGCACCGCGAAAGCACA
Source organism: Thalassia testudinum (assembly GCA_037157565.1). Lineage (NCBI taxonomy): Eukaryota > Viridiplantae > Streptophyta > Magnoliopsida > Alismatales > Hydrocharitaceae > Thalassia > Thalassia testudinum. The sequence continues at coordinate 21,780,615 of JAZHRO010000063.1, forward strand.
GCTTCAAAGGAAGGCTTAGGCCTACTTGCATCCCTCGATCTTCCGTCTTTGGATTTACTTGACCATTTGAGATTTAGGGAAGAACACCTAAGCTCCAACTAGGTCTTTTTAGGCGAGTCGTAGGTCGACAATAGGCGCGTAAATTGATTGAACAAATTGTATTGTCACCTGCAATCTGACTTAAAATCAAAAGCCTAAATTGGGAAAGACCTAAAAGGTCCTTTTTTAATTGTGTCTTGCTTGGGGTATTCTGATTGAAGTGTGAGTTAGAATGGACCACATTGATTTTCATCCTTTCACATCTTGCCCACACCCTCACCCCCACTCTGCATCCTTTGATCCCAGACGCCGAGATGGTCCATTCCTTGATGGACATAATGACAATCATTGGGATCCGTTTTACTCCTATTATAGGAGTATTGGCCTAGTTAAGCCCCAAATTAGTGAGCAGAACTCAGGAGCGGGATTTGCTTTGCCCAATATCCCACATACCAAAGAAATACCCAACCCACCCTCCCTGAAAACTTATAATGGTTGGACAAACACTCCTGGGTACTATAAGCCTGAACCTGACTTCTCTTATGATAAAAATGACCTCTCCTCTTTGAAGATGGAAATACAGAAAATGCAAAATGAAATGAGTGAATTGTTAGGAGAATCTTTGAGAGCAGGCCAACAAGAAAGAGATGAAATTAGCCACCCAATCTGCCCCATTGACGATGACGTATACCCCTCTACAATAGATGCATCTCCTGTGGGAAAGCTACACTTTAAGTTGAAGGGAAATTCTGGGGAAAATAGCTACTTTTCGAGGATCGATTTTGAAACCTCCCCATTAGATGACACTTCCTTGAGAGATCTACACTTTAGGTGGGAGGAAAATACACATGAAAGTAGCTATGCATTGGATGAAGAAAGGTGGCAACCCGAGGAAGATGATGATAAGGTTGAGTATCCACCTGAATTATTTTGGAGTCAAAAGAAGGGAATGATGGTGCCATTGGAAGACCTCGACCCAGATGATAGTATTTTCGTGACATTTGATGAAGTGGGTCAAAGTCAAGTTGTTAATCCTACCCTCCCTTCTGATCATGATATGGAACTCAAACGCACCCTTAGGGAACCTAACCCTAAAGAAATTGACCTATCTGAGGAGTCTGATGTAACCAATGTAAATAATTTACCTCAGATAGAGCACCCTAGGGGATCTGCTGAGATATTAAATGATTCTAGACCTCGGGTACATGATGAATTGTGTGATGAGGAGGAAGATGAATTATATGAGGAACCTACATTCAAGATTTGGAGTGACACTAAGGGTGATTATGTATTATTTGAAGAGTTAACCCCTGAGGATGTCACAAATTTGACCAAATTAGGTTTCCTTGGCACACCCATTGATGATATTTCTCCTCATGATAAAATGATGGAAAATTTGGAAGCAATTTCTAAGATTTATGTGGATTCACATATAGACTCCGGGGAAGATGTGAGTAAAGAACAAAAACCCGGGGATGACATTAATAGGATAATCCCTAGATCTGTTGCTTCCAACCTGCCTTCATTCACTTCGAAGTCACCCTCTGATTCTCTTATAACTGAAAGCGAAATTGTGACTCCTGATGAAGAGCAGGAAGATCCACGTGATGGTGCAAGGAATGCTAGGGATGAAATTGAGGATTTAGAAAGAGTGTTTGGGATGGACACCAAGCTGATTAAACCCAATCTAGATCTTATGGCCATCCCACAACCTCGTAACTTGGACACCCTAGACGATCCTTGCCTTAGAGAATTGCTCAGTTTTGTTCTGACTAGGGGGCTTAACAGACCAATATTTTCTGTAATGGAGTATCGGGTATGGATTGATGATTTCTTTAGTCAGTCCATTACCCTGGGGGTTTATCTCTATACCATTCCTTCCCCATTCTTTTTGGAGGATCCTTGTCATCCTACCCCTACCCCTTTGGAGGTTATTTTAACTGTTTATCCTTTAGAACCTCTTCTGGTGACCTGGGAAGATTTCATTCCCATTTTAGTTGGGCGAGCATTTGCTATCGGGATTCATCATCAGCTCGCCAACATCCTAGGTTACCTATTTTCTAGGCCAACTTTGCTTTCCTCATTTTTAGGGCCTATTTCTGCAATTCTTGAACCTGATTTGCAGTTTCTTCGACTATTCAGCCCAGCTTTGACCCAGGTAATATCCTTCTATGCAATGAGGACATTGCAGATTTTAGGCATGGGGGGGTGTACTTGGGGATATACATAGCATAATTGCATACATTTGTACATATAAAAAAAAAAAAAAAAAGTTTTGAGCTTAACTGGCTAAGTCCTGCATTCTTAAGCAAATCAGAACTCTAGCGTAAACTAAATTAATTCTAGGGTCAAACTTTAGAAGCTAAATAAGCTACTAGCTTTAGACCTTTAGGGTCCTTTGTGGACTTAAAAACTTAAGTAGGAGTTAAGTTGCGGACGATTCTTCAAGAGGTTGAGGAAGGGAAGCTAGGGTTTGAGTTAAAAGGTGGGATAGTACCTGGAGTCTTATTCTACCTTTTGGTTTACGGGTCCTTGTAACCCAAGCATCCAAATTTTTCACACTTGGTCTGGTTCTCTTAGTTTTGGCTTAAGAGAGGCTTGAAAACACATTTTGACTGGAAGAGTTCCCGCCGCAGGAGAGGTCGAGTATACACTCACCTTTAGGATGCGATGATAACATATTACCTCCTCGGCGCTTGTCTCTTAGGATATCCATCCTACTGGGGGCATGTAAGCGCATTGCGCGGTTCAGGTACCATGGGCGGCCCTATCTCGAAGTGCCGATTGCCATAGGCCTGAATTCGCTTAAGAAATCCATGGGCGATACTATCTCGAAGTGTCGATTGCCAGGAGTTCTTGGGGTCGTTATGGGCGGTGCTATCTCGAAGCATCGAAAGCCAGGCACCCTTCGAGGTATGGTAATGGGGACAATGAATCCGACACAGACCGTGTTGATAGCTGATCTGAGGTTAGACTTAGAAGAATCAAACAAAAAAAAAAAAGTATATTTATTAAAAAAAAAAAAAATTCCTTTAACCAAATAACTCGGGCCAATGCAAAAGCACGGATGCTTTAATCTCAGGGATCAATAAACTTTAGGGTAGAGTCAGAAATCAGGGAAACTTGTGCTTACAACTCATCTTTAGCCGACCTAGTCTGTAACTTAGCAACTACTTAGGGACCTTGGGTTTAAAACATGAACTTAATATGCTTCTGAAGGAAGACTAAGTGAGTTGACTAGTCTACTTAGAGTGCTAGGTTTCGCTTAATTTTGCTAGGGACTAGCAAAAACTAGGCATGGGGGTATTTGATTAGCCCATAGTTGTGGGCTATTTAAGTATTTAAGTGCCTACACATTTGGTTAATTCTAACATTTATTTAGTATAAATGAGGATGTAAATAGATTAATTCATAGTTTTGATCTAATTACATAATCCATACATTGCATTCATATCTTAAGTGCATTTAGAATTAGCTTAGAATAGCATTCATCTAATTAGATAACCAATTAGGTATATTGTTTTTATTAACATAGAAGTTGAGGGTCTATACATAAATAACCCTAATATTTTAATAATATTTTCTTTATTCGTCTTCTTTCAGAACGGCTGGCTGCCGCTCCAACGCCCGGCTGCTGCAGTGATGAAGCCATTCAAGGGGGAGCGGATGTGATGGATCTGGTCGGCGGCTGATTTCAAAATTGTTCAAGACACTATAAAAGGAGCACGGAAGCTGCCGGCTGCAGCAGGCCTCCGCCACCGACCCACCACTGTGCAGAGAGATCCTCTCTCTTCCACTCCACACTGCCGGCCTCTACCGTGGCGGCGAGTCTCCACCACCGTGGGCGTGTGGTGTGACAGGCCACACCGCCATCCGGAGCTCGCCCGCATTACCGTGAGCACCTTAGCGTGCAACTCCCTCGCCGTCATCGCCGACCACCGTCACCAACCTACTGATCAGCCACCCTCTCAGTAACTTAAGACGTCTGGGAAATTTCCCAGACGTCTGAAGTTACCCGCTCACTTCACCGCACACGCCTGAAGTCGCCTGCAGACCCCTTCCCGCACCTGCAGAACCTTCAGCGCACCCACGTCCGTCAACCTTCAGCTCAAACACGCACAACCGCCTGCAGTCCACGCCGTTCACCACTGTGTCTGCAGAACCGCCAGCAATCGACCTCTGCAGCTTCCACCGCAGCCACGCCTCCGCGCGCTAGCGCCCTCAGCAGACCCTCCGCGCGCCCACGCACAGCCATCTGCAAACCGCCAGCAACCGACCTCTGCAGCTTCCACCGCACACGCCAGCACCCGCCTGCAGACCACCGCAGCCACGCCTCCGCGCGCCAGCGCCCTCCGCAGACCCTCCGCGCGCCCACGCACAACCGCCTGCAGACCACTGCAGCCACGCCTCCGCGCGCCAGCGCCCTCCGTAGACCCTCCGCGCGCCCACGCACAACAGCCTGCAGCACCTCCGCCGGAGCTCGTCCGGCCACCTCCGGCCGCCGCGTGACTCGCCGTCACCACCGATTCGAAGCCCTTGATCCAAGGGACCTCCGCCGAGCTTCCCGCGCCCAGCCATCGGCTCCTCGTCGCGCAAGACAACGGGGAAAAATTCCCCTGTTTTGCTACAGTAAAGCGTTGATTAAAATTTACATTTTCTGCCATTGCCAGATTTTATTCATATTCTATTCACTCTGCATTGCGGAAAATATCCTGTAGTTTATCATAATTGCCATTTCAGCATTATTTCTTGCTTAAACCTTAATCTAAAGGCAATCTTGGCTTGGTTCTTGTCCAAATTGACTCCGAACAAACATTTTTAAGTGGCGCGAATTTTAATACGTTATTGCCTCCCTGTGGAAACGACCTGCTCCTCTGCGAGTGGTTATTTCTTATTAAAAATTGATTAGTCGATTTTTCCACCACATTAAACTACAAACGACTTAAAAGCGAAAGATCGACCCGATCAGTTATCATTTTGCCACAACGATGCTTGTGGTGGTCATTTCTCAGGATGAAAAACTGCTGCAAAAATTTTGCAGTCGAGATTTTTCTAGCCAACTATTTTCGGAAATACACACGAATATTCCCAGCACTGTAAACGTTGCTACTCGGTCAGTTCTATGACCAAGAAGACATGATGCCACTCCAACCTATCATGGTTGTAGAAGTGTTTGACGTCTGGGGCATCGATTTTATGGGCCCTTTTCAGAACTCGCATGGCTTCGAGCACATACTACTAGCTGTTGACTATCTCTCGAAGTAGGTCGAGGCCATCCCGGCGAGATGGGCTGATCATAAGACCATCATTTCTTTCATATGGGAATACATCTTCGCGAGATTCGGAATACCCCACACTTTGATTAGTGACAGGGGAAGCCACTTCATCCATGCCTACTTCAGGTCATTGTTAAATAAATATGGGGTACATCACCGTATAGCCACCCCGTATCACCCGCAGACCAATGGGCAAGCTAAAGTGTCTAACCGTCAGATCAAGCTGATTCTCCAGAAGATAGTTAGACCAGATAGGAGGGACAGGTCTGATAAATTAGTTGATGCACTCTTGGCAAATCGGACCGCGAACAAGGCCCCACTCGAGTTGCTGCCATATCGTATGGTATATGGTAAGGCCTGTCACCTTCCTGTAGAGCTGGAACACCTCACCTTTTGGGCGGTGCGAAAATGTAACCTTCACCTCGATGCGGGAGGTCAAGAACGGAAACCCCAACTCAACAAATTAGAAGAGATCCGGTGGGAGGCTTATGAGAATGCATTGCTATACAAGGACAAGACCAAGGCCTTTCATGACCACCACATCCGAAGGAAAGTATTCATGCCCAACCAGCAAGTCTGGTTATTTGATTAGCGACTGAAACTTTTTTTAGGGAAGCTCAAGTCCAAGTGGACTGTCCCATATGTTGTTATTCACCCATATCCTAATGGGGTGGTCCAAATCAGGGATCCAAAACCTGGGCATGTATCTACAGTAAATGGCCAATGCTTCAAGCCATTCACGGCCCAAGAACCTCCTCCAGTTGACGAACTCATTCATCTTATCGAGGATATCTGAGTAAGTTCTCGCCCAGCTAGAGGAGTTAAACTCAGCATCTACCCCACATTCTACCATCACCTATACATACCATTTTTATACATAGCATATTTTTATACATAGCTTATTTCCTTTTTGCATATTGCATACTGTTAGGTTGGCCGGTGCTGAATGTTAAACTTCAGGAGCAATTCCAGGTGATTTCTACCCATTTTCTCCCTACTGTATTTATTTCTTTTATATTCATGCATGAGGACATGCAAGAACTTAGGCATGGGGGATAGATGAGACAAAACTAAAAATTTTTATGCCAACATTTACGAAAACCTCAGAGCTACATGTCAAACGTACTTTAAGACCCTAAAAAAGAAATAAAAAGAACAACTGACTCCACCTCCAATGCTCACATTGGAGCTAAAATTCATCCGCAACAGCCAATTCCAGCTCACCCACTCACCTTTTGTTCTAATTTAGGGTCAAGCTGAATGTAACACGATAAGGGAAATTTTATGAAGTACTAATATAAGAGGTTACTTGTTTATAGCATATATACATAATGCATCCATGAATAAGATTATTTTATTAAGAGAATGCATTAGGGATTTTATCCTCTAGTTGATTCCTATAGTCTAGAATCCAGTACAATTTTTCACACACATGTAGAATTTGTAATGGATTCACAGTGAAGGCTGATAAATGTCATTAGTCTGTCAAGAAGTAGTGCTTCTTTTCCTGAACCCTTGGACAGTGTTTTCAGAGCTAGGTAGATTTTTCCCCAAAAATTCACTAAATAGTGTTCGACGAGAGTAGAGAGTACTGTGTTCTAAGATTAGTGTAAGGAATCCAGAATCCTAGATAATTAGGTGATGATACTTAGAGATTACGCATAGTTTCCACTCTCGGTTCCTGCATATACATTTTTGTGCGAAATTTTAAGAGCCACCAAATAAGAAAAATACGTAGAGAGCGAGTTTTCATAAAACCAGGGCTAAGATGGATAGTTACGATCATTCTTTACGGAATCCTCGGCTGAAGGAGGATATTGATGTCAAAGTTAGAAATACATCATCTTATCTATCTCTCCTAGTGCCGTGAGTAGGCACTTCCATCGAATAAGCCACCCAATGTCTCTTGAGTACCACCAATCCCTAATAATACCTCTTCAATAAAGTTCAAGAATGTATGTTAGCTTGTGTTGTGTTGAAAAGAACAAAATATAAATAGAAAAAAAAAGAAGAAAATAAAAAAAAAGAGAAGAAAATTTAGAAAAAGAAGAAAAAGCAAGAAAAAAAGAGTGCATGAATATTTAGTATTTATTTCAGTTGCGTTGAGGCAATACTATGAAATAAATTTGAGACACACAAAATATGGCTTTAACCTATTTTTCTCTATTCCTGATAGCCCGAATACTGGCTGAGGAATTTCGACTTAGTGTTAAGGTTATGAGAACTCAATTAAAGTGTTAATGCCAAGTGAGACCACACAATGCAGGTCATATGCGTGAATCTGGTGAGAATGTGAGCTCTAAGTAAAAGAAAGAAAAGAAAAGAAAAAGAAAAAGAAAACAAGTGAATGAATACAAAGGAACCAAAAGAGAGTATAGTTTTTCTCATCTTTCTCTGAGTTGAGTTACGTAATAATTTGGGAATCTAGATTCTGTAGTACTAATCTCTTTGTAGCATTAATCGAGAATGAGCCACCAAATATATAATCTTTTACCTCTAAGATTCTCTACCTAAGCTTAAAGCCGGGTGGAATTCATAGAATATCTTGAATACACTAAGGGAAGAAGTCTGCCTATCCCACAAAAATTTTTACTAGTGGTCAAGTACAAGCTTTAGGGGTGAATTAGTTTTTCACTTGAATCCGTTGCAAAAGCTACATAGCTACACTTTCACGATTGTCTGGATTTCTGGAGCTTAGGATGAAAACAGAAAGGAAAAAAATCTCTACGCGTACACTTGATAAAATAATCAATCCCTTAGGGACCCTTCTATGGATAATTTAGTCTCACATTTGCTAAGGACTAGCAAGATTTAGCCACGGGGGTATGATTGCGCAGCAATCATACGTCTTAATTGACCTAAATTAGGCTAGGACCTAGCATAAGTTAAGTTAATTCATGCAGGCATCAGCATTACTAGCACCTTTATTGCTTTCTTTTAGCTATGGATAAAATAATGCTATAATGTACTGATTAAGTGCATTATGTCAATTGCAGGTAATAAGCTGATCAGAAGCTAGATCTGAAAATGCATCTAAAGCTAGATCTAAAGAATAAAGAATAACTGGTGTTGTAGCAGAGTTGGAGCGGAAGACCTAGATTAGTTGCAATAGATAATAATGTAAGGGAGTTAAGGTACGCTATTCTATTAAGTAGGAATAAAGCAATAAACTGTAAAGAACTTAGGTCCATCCTAGTCCTAGGATAGCCAAGAAGCTTCCCCAAACGTTAGCCACCCTTAGATTAGGTCACCGCACCCTAGGAAACCTTGAAACCCTAATTCCAGCCTCTATCTAGATGTCCAGATGAGTTATATCACATCCAGAACCCTTAGCCAACTCCCGCACACCTTAAACCCACTTCTACAGTGTAATTGGATGTCCAGACACTTGGTCAGACGTCTAATTCTGCAGAATACCCAAGACAGGACCTAGAATCCCTCATGACTTTGATTGGACATCCAACAATAAGTCTGGACTTCTGATTTTTCATTGTAAGACATCTGATAACTTTATTGGACGTCTAGAACTACCCTCCATATCCTGTTTCGAGATTCAAGCCATGATCTTGGATCTCTAGCTCCCTAAACCCAATTCTAACCCCCTAGGAACCTAAATTAAGTTGCCCTAACCCTAGTACATCACCTCTAAACCTCCCTAAGGACCTAATTAGGTCCTCACTAAACCTAATTGACTTGGATAATGGCCAATCTCTTCAGCCTACTCAATTAGACTCATTGAGACCAATTGAGCCCTGATCTCAACACACACTGTCCAATTCAATTCAGTGAGAGTCCAATTGACCTAGACCAGACTTAATTGAGTTATTTTACTCTCAATTATGTTTCCACACATGCAATTAAACTTGTATTAAGTTTAATTGCACTTTACCTTAGTGAATTAGTGTTTACAACCCTAATTTAAGACCTACCATGACCTAAACCCACTAAACCTAACCTAATCAACCTAGGCACCTAAGTTTCGACCCACACACACCATCCACATGAAAATACTTAGCCTAGAGTTCTCTAGAACTCTCTACCATGCGTTGTTGCCATGGTTGCTAAAATTAGCAACCAAGAGTCTGTCAATTTTTAGATCCACATATGGTCGATCTAGAAACCACCATCCATCCTCTCTCTCACTCTCCCATGATCTCCCACCATAGGCTTCTCTAGAGAATTCCATAATTCTCTAGAGTGCTTCGCTTAGGTTTATAAAATGACCTAAGGGGTGGCCATTTGGTTCAACGTAGTCTTTTTGCATAGCTCCACCTTCCATAAGCCATCACCACCTCCACCTCAACGTTCACGAGATCCATAATGATGCCACCACCTCCACACCAAGCCTAGACCAGGATCAACTTCTCCAACCTCTCTCCAAGGGTGGGCTTAAGAAACATTGGCTGTCCCTCTTTCTCACCCATTCAAAGGCCTTCGAAGCCCACCTCTGAATGTCCTTAGTTCTGCTAGACTAGTTTATTGTTCTTCATAGATTTAATGCGTTATTTATCATTAGTAGTGTAGCTCCATATTCTCCCCCAATGATGCATGCATAATCCCCTGTAGATTAATGTATGCAGTTGTTTTCAGCTAGCTAGATTTAAATTTCCCTGTATAGGCATTCCGCTATCTGCACTGTAACCACCATCATGCCTGAATGAAAATATTTATATATATTTATATGTTGAAAATCACCATGTGCCTGATTATCATCTTTTGGTGTGATTAAAGTTGCATGCTTTCAATTTCTGATATTCTGGCAATAGCATGTTGTGTATCAATACGTATTTAGTATAAATCGACATGCGATTTTGAACGAGTAGAGAGAGCGACATTGAATTTGAATTTGCATTTCCAAAATGCCTTTTAGAGATGAACGACCAGGACTCAAGTCTCATTATCTTAGAAATTATTTTTGTTGATCGTATTTCGCAACTTTACTAGTACACATTTCTGATCAAATACGCTCTCTACGTTCCCAACAACCTCCATCTCTTTTTATGCTTTCGTAGATTATTGTAATAGACATTCATGATATAAATCATATTTGTTCCATATCTCTTGTGATTTATTCTTCTTGTCTTCTACTTTCAAAAACACAAAAAGAGATAACCAAACCTTAAAACACCAAAAAGAAACAAATCAAAGCATGGTTTTCATTCAAAGTAAACGTTGCCTCCCCATGTTTGACCTAGCACTCCCTTGAAGTTTCAATATAAATTTTATTTGATCACGAGTTTTGCAAAAACAATGATGGGTTACTCACAACCTTAATTTCAACCACGCAAAACCCATGCGATCAGTGGGGTGTGGTCACTTAGGTTTAGAATGTGATTTTTTTTTATGATTATGGGGTGTACCCACTTGATTTAGTAAATTAAATGTGTTTAATTGATTGTGGGGTGTACCCACTTTTTTCTGACTGTTTATTTGATTTTATTATGTTTGATTGATTTAACAAATTGAATTTGATTATATTATGTACCCAGTTTATGTCTGTTTGATGTTATTATTTTAATGCATGAATTATAGATACACACACTTGCACAAATCTAGATGCACTTGAGACCAAATAATATGTATTCTAACCCTAGGTTACAAGGTTTGGGAGGGGATAATCGTATCAAAATACTTTCCCATTGACACTTATGATCATGTTATACAGATAATGTAAAGTGTTTGTATACCTCACTTACATTCACAAAGCTTTGTCTTTATGGCATGACATACGAGTTGTCGTCCTTTATTCTAAGAAGTTTTGAATAAAGGGGGGTCCTTGAAGATTTGATAACAACTTAGGATTTCTTGTTACATGGAATTGATGTTCGGAGGAATTTCAGCAGTATCTTTCTGCTCTTCTCTGGTATACTAACTGATCTTATCTACGTTTCAAATGCACCCTTAAATGCGAGTTATTGGGAATGTAGTTAGGGTTAGTCTTCGAGGCATACTCGAGAACCGCGAGGAGATGCTACAAAAGTTTATCCAGACACCGGTTACACGTAACAAGTAACGTTGTGATCAAATCTTCAAGGATGGGCTATTAAGTGAAAACCCTAATCAAAATACAAACACTGTTATAAAATTAGATTATAATCATTTTTCTGGATCAACATGGATAAGTCTTCGATTATTTTGATGAGCTCGGATTACTCGCGGTATAAGAATAGAGTGAAAGAGTTCCTTGATTGGGCATTTCAAGATGATAAGAAGTCATTCAAACGAAGAGAGAAATTCGACAGGATATTTTGCCCATGTAGGAAGTGCTTGAATAGATATTCACATGATAGGAACACTATATATGAGCATATGATTTGCAACAGTTGGTGGCAGTAATGTTCTAGGTGGATTGCTCATGGAGAGGATCTTATAGAGGAAGTCAAATGATCTCGGATGGATTTTGATGAGACAATTGTTGATATTGAAGCTAATGACATCGGTAAAATGCTTGATGAGATGAGAGTAGAAGTTGAAGATCCTACTAGTGGGGAAACTTGTAATCAGTTTTATGATGCTATTAAGGTAGCAGATGATCTTCTTGCTTCAGGTATTGCGATCATTTCTAAGTTGTCATTTCTTTTGAAGTTATTTTGGATGAAGGTTATGAATAGAGCAACCTCTAAAGTGATGTTCATGGAGCTTGATTTCATTGGAGAGCTTTTAAAGGATTCAAAAGGTTAATGAAAGACATGGTATGAAGGAAAGAAATAGATTCATGGACTTGGTTTAAATTGAGAGAAAATTGATGCTTGTCCAAATGATTATGCGTAATATAGAAATGAATATACGAAGTTGTCTAGTTGTCCATAGTGTGGCATTGAGAGATTTAAAGTGGGAAATTCACTAAATACAAGGGCCAAAAAATAGCCAGAGAAGGTTCCATGTTACTTTCCATTGATTCCTAAGCTTCAATGCATTTTATTTCAAGTAGAGCTGCAAATTTGATTACATGGCAAAAGGATAACATGACAAGAGATGGTCTCATTTGTCATCTCGTAGATTTAGATGAGTGGAAAATATTTGACAGCACTCATTTAACATTTGTAAGGGATGCAAGAAATGTCAGATTGGGCCTTTCAAGCGATGGGTTTAATCCTTTCAAGAACATGTACCCTTCCTATTCAATTTGGCTAATAGTGATCGTAACTTACAACTTACCTGCATGGCTTTGTATGCAATTGTCATTTATGATGTTGACCCTCCTTGTCCCTGGTCCAAAGTAGCCAAGAAATGTAATTGGCATTATCTTCAACAATTAATAGATGAACTGAAATTGTTGTGGTGTAACGACATTCGTACATATGATGCACATAGAAAAGATTTCTTTAATATGCATGCTACATTATTGTGGACCATTAATGACTTCCCTACATATGCAAAAATGTCGAAATGGAGTACAAAGGCAAAATCTACTTGTCTAGTATGTATGGATGACACTCATCATCTTCGACTACCTGAAAGCAACAAGTTTTGTTATTTGGGGCACTGCAGATTCCTACTAGTTGAGCATAGATGACGAACAGTAGTGTTTAAGGACAAGTTTGACAGTAAAACTTGTCAGTATTCTTCCAAGAATCTAAGTAATAAGCTAAGTACAAATTCGTTATGGTTGTTAGGTTTTCAAATAATGGAGAAAATACAACTTGGCAACATACGATTAGGTCATCTATTTAAGAAAGATCAAATAGCCTTAAACATACAGGTTTTAAAAAGAAGAGCATTTTCTTCATGGAACTCACATATTGGAAAGATCTAACTATTTGACATAATCTTGATGTGATATGTATTGAGAAGAATGTTATGGACTACATTTTGGATATGTTCAACTTAACTGATAGTCTAAAGGATACAGTGAAAACAAGAAAAGGCATGATAACTTTAAGCATTCATCCAGAGTTACATGTTATTGGAAAAGAAGATGACAATTATTACTTTTCGGATGCCATTTACAGCATAAATAATGATCAACGAGAGAAAGTTTTCACCTTCTTGAAAGAAGTACAGGTGCTAAATGACTATTCTTCACAACTTTCTCAATGTGTAAACGAGGCTCAAAAGAAAATTAATGGGTTAAAGAGTCAAAATAGTCACGTTTACATGCAAGTATTGTTCCCATTAGCTATTTGTGCAGTGCTACCAGATCCAGTTGTTGATTCAATTGCAGAGATGAGTTGATATTTTAAAGCTATTTGTTTAAAAACTGTAGATTCTAATTTATTAGAGTACTGGGATAAGCAAATAGTCATCACGTTATGTGAAATGGAGCAGATATTTCCTCCAATGTTCTTTGATGTCATGGTTCATTTAACTCTGCACCTTGCAAATGAAGCGAAAGTTGCTAGGCCTGTGCAATATAGATAGATGTATCTAGTTGACCAGTTCCTAAAGAAACTTAAAGATTATGTGCTAAATAAGGCTAAGCCTAAATGATCTATTGTGGAAGGATATCTTGTAGAAGAGTCCATTAACTTTTGTGCCATGTATATGGATGACACAGACAGCTTATTTAATCGATTACAAGGAAATTATGATAGAGGGTACAATGAGAATGATAAAAATTGTCTTTCCATATTCTATATTCCAGGAACGTCTATCCTCCACACAGAGTGCAAATCAATCACTGAAATCGATCAACGTCTAGCTCACTTGTACATTCTTAAGCAGATTCCAGAAGTTGAAGCATTTATAATGAATTTAAGGATGGTTTACATCTAGAAACACGTGAGGTTAACTTTCTTCAGTGGTTTAAACAACGTGTTATTCAAATGAAAGAAGAGAATGACCAACGATGGTTGGAGGACTTTCACATAATATCAGAACAACAGCTGAGTTATGGACATTACCATTTAGGTTACATTATAAATTGATTCAGATTCAGGACAACATCCATAGATGATATGATGACCACACAACATTCTGGTGGTGTTATCAGTTGTGATTTGAACACTTGTTGTGGTGGTTACTATGGACATATCGAAGAAATCGTTGAGATGAGCTTCAGATAAGATAATAGAGTTGTCCTTTTCAAGTGCAATTGGTTCAACATGTTTAAAGAAGGCATTGACTTGTAACTTGGTAAGAAGCAAGATTTTTTAAGTTTGAATAAGAATCATCGAATTCTTCATTCTTCAGTATCGTTTACATTAGCACGTCAAGTATCTCAAGACTTCTACATCCCTAACAATAGTAGAAATGGATGGATTATACCCGACGGAAATTTACACGTGAATATTTTAACGTGTAAAAAGATGTCAAAGATGAAGTAGAAGCAGATGCTTATCAAGAACACTTACAAGAAGTTGGTGTAGGAGCAATGGATATTGATACATAAGATATAATTATCTTTATACCATTTTTCTTATCTACCTTGCTTTATTATTTCAGCTTGTAATGAAGTGTCTCATATATCTCATGGTAGCAAAGTTGAAGCCATGAAGTAATCTTTGTTTTTTTCAATTTAAGAGGGATAAATGTAAATACACATAATTCAAATAGTACCATGTAAAAAACCTAGTCAACTTGTTCATTATGTTTTTCAGTTTATGTAACCCTCACATGGTTGGATTAGGAAGAGATAACGAGCTAAGGAAAAAATTTTTGACTGCTCCATGATTTTTTTAATCCATAAAAGCTGGAAATTTGACTGCTCAGTTTCTTTTCTCTTTCCAAATAGCTTAGGCCACTATTTTTGTAAAAGGCTTCAAAATGGAGACATTTCCTTTTCATTTTTGTGAAGATATCATGCATTTCTTTTGTTTATGTTTATGTTTTCAAGGTTTCATTATATTTATGTTTATGTTTTATTGTAGATTGTATGATTTTCTACAATGTAGAATGTGATTTCTTTTTCACAGGATTTTGTAAAGTATCCGTAATATAAGGGAAACTACCAATTTTTTTTTTAGATTTTTTATTTTTATTTATTTATTTTATTATATTTATACAAATAATAATTTTTTTCAATGTATATGCAGATGAAATTGAAGAAATTTGCTAATAGGGATAAGGATGACTAGGGCACCTAAAAGGGTAGGGATGAGATGCAGCCTCCTACCTAGCCTATCCAGTCCCCCCGCACCCAGCCACCTCGCACGCAGCCCACCCAGACCCCCTGCACCCAGCCACCCTGCATGCAGCCCACCTAGCCCCTTGCACCCAACCCCCCCACGTGCACCCAAACTCCTCTATCTGTTCCTAACTACATCCGTGTACGTACACCCCATGCACACCTAGTTGTCTTGGTACCTAATCCCGCATTTACAAGGCAGCGTGAATATGTTCGGCTTGGTGATCTTCCCCGACAGTACCAGAACAAGGGCAAGTGGGTGGTTACCAATGTAATGCGATAGCCAGAGCCAGAGGTTGGCACCCACTACCCTGACAGCATTGAGGATGAGGATGAGGGTGATAGCGACGGTGAGGATGAGGATGAAGAGGGTGAGGATGATGCTGAGGTACAGAGGCCACTTCTGTGGGACCCTCAAGTTGAGGTAGGGACCAGTTCTGCTGGTAAGAATTATCAGCAATATCTTATTAAAATTTACTTAAAATATTTTAATTTTTAATTATATTTTTCTTATCAGGTAATAATAAGAAAGGAAGGGGTCCGATAAGAAATGCACATCTAGATGCACTTCCATAGGAGATGAGAATCAAAGTGCATACCAACGAAGGTAGAGAAGATCCAAACTATCCCCCTTTCACCAACAGGTTTTCTAGGATGGTAAAGGAGCTCGTCCCCCTTTTTTGTTTTAACTAATGGAGGGTCTCCAAGGAGATCAAGAGGCAGCATATTCGCAATATGGAGGTAAATAATTATATATTAATGTATATATGTAAGTTTACTTTAATATTTAATTCGTTTATAATATTTGTAATATTACAGGTGATCTTTGATTGGGGTGACAATTGGAATGTCACCAAGTACATCCTCAATCATGTCTTGAGACGACATCATGATTCGAGGATTACATTGAAGAGAACGGTGAAATTTGTAATATTTCTCATTTCTTATTATTTACTTAATTAATTTCTTTCAACAATTTATTTGTATAATTTAGTAGTATAATATAAAGTCGTCGAATGAGGAGGCATTAAGGAACGTGCCTCCTACAATAGCAGCAGATATGTGGAAAGAATGCTGTGAGCTTTAGAATAAGTCTGAGACAGAGGTAATTACAAATACTTTTTAGAACATTTAGAGATAAATGATTTAATTGTTTCACATTACAATATGTTATATGTATAGGATCAGGTGAAGAGGAACAAGGCTAATAGGGCCAAAGCTCCACCATAAACCATTATTTGGGTCAAACTAATATAGATAGAGTTAAGGCTAAATATTTATGTAATATCATATAATTATGTCCCTTTTATGTTTTTAATTAAAGTTTTAATTATAACTATTACTTACAAATGTCTGAAATATATTTACAGGCACATTCATACAATGGTTCCATGCTCGATCGGGTTGGTGTGCATGAGGTTACTCATAGCAAGGCCACCACCGATGCCGGGCAAACATGGATACATGAGACATACCAAACAAAGCATGTAAGTAACATTTATTTATCAACTACTTAAATTTTTATACTTTAATATGACATTAAATTATTGTAATTTGTACGGAGAAATGATGAACATAATCAACCCCCATACAGATGCCACTTCTGGCACTCAACAGCACCCTCTTATGACACTTGATGAGGCTTTTAGGAGCATAATGACTCTGGAGCATGGAGGCTTAGTCTGTAGTGGGGGAAGGAGTCAAATGATCTCCAGCTGGTATAGACGGAAGGGGTCAACGATACTAGTTGTCATCCAACAGATGCAGACATGGCTCCATGATGTCATCTCATAGTTCCACCAGCAAATTCAAGCTTGGTAAGATGCCAAGAATTTCATGGTGCAGCAGAGGAAGGAGATGGAGCAGTAGAGAGTAAAGATGAGAAAGATGATGGAATTATTACGGGGTAGCAGTCGAGATCACACTTCCTATGACTACCTGCCACATAGAGATGATGACGAGCTCGGAGGTGGTGGCGAAGGACAGGGGGTAGGAGCTGAGGCACAGATTTAGATTATTTATCTTTTTGTCAGTTAGGTTTTTTTTTTGCTTATGTATATTTCAACATTATGACATACTCTTTTCATTAGGTTTATATATATATTTGTTGTATGTTGAATGTTTTTTGTTGCATATTGTATGTTGATGAAATTTTTATATTGTGTATATTGTATGTTTTGTATGTTGCATATGTTTAGCAACATTATATAGCAAAAAAAGAAAGTACACATATATACACGATGGTGATATTAGAATTGTTCTTTATATATACACAACGGTTATGTTCCAAACCGTTGTGTAGTACTGTACACGACGGTTTAACAACCCTCGTGTATGGTTCACATGAATCATATACGACAGTTATTAAAACCGTCATTGAATGGTACTTAACGAAAATTTGTAATATAACTGTCATTTGTAAAAGAGAGATAATGGTTTCCAGAACTGTCGTGTAAAATATGATGGTATAAAATCAAAATCGTCGTGTATACACTAATGTGGCACACACTTTCGTGACGACATAATACAACGATTTTGACTAATAGGTGATGGTTTTCAACCGTCGTGAAAAGCAATCGTCCTAGTAGTAATGGTCGATGGATTAAGATCAACGGCCTAGATCAGTGGGTGCTCGGAGTGGGGAAGGGTGCATAGCTAGCTTGGATGATTGTGATGGTGCCACATGGGGCTATTATGGCCATCCATGTTGTTATCCTCATAACAAATGCTACAAGGGCTTGATTGACCTGATTTTTTATGGCATTAGATTGCAATCGTCACCCTAAATAAATCTGTACGGTTGGATTTGTTACTTGACGCTCGGATTTGCAATGTCCTATGGCCTGGCCATTTAAGTGGATAAATTAATATACAATTTACATAGATTACTCTAAATGAAAGATGATAGATGTTATGCATTATTTACAATGCTAGATGCATCTAACTAACCTAGGAAGAAGCATAAATTGGTATTTTATTCTAAATGAATGCGTATCTATCAACTTGGATTATGATGGTAGGGATCTGAGCTATCAATTGTTAGCAATTCTAAGCCCAGATTGCACGGTGTCCAATGAGGACTTCATTTGTTGCATGAGCTAAGCATTGAGCCTTGCATTTCTGCCATCTTTAGGTTCGAATCAGCTTACCCTGTGGGTTGTTGGGCATTCCACTTGGGCTGATTGACCTAACTTTGGGGCAGCTGAGTATATACATGACCCTAACCCATGGGTTTTAGCGGTACATAATTGTTGGGTCGTGAGTAAGTCTGTTGCCCCTAGTTCTTCCAGGAGAAGTTAGGATGGTACCTCCAACCAGGATTATAGGTATTCGAGTATGGGGTGGACCTAGCATTCTCTTGAACTACGTGAACATCCTCATAAGGTGAGGATGGTGAATATGAAAGATCAGGAAAACTAGGATAAAATGCCCTAATTTGGAACTAGTAAGGCTCCGAGAAGTGTTTATTAGAAAGCTAAGCCAAATCTAGATGGTTCACAAACTCCCTCCCCACAGGTGATTGGGAAGCCTTTGTTTGAACAAGATAAGAGAAATAAAAATGATGCGTTGATGATAATGTCATCATCGGCCATATCTAGCTTTAATTAGTCAAATTCCACTGATAAATGCTTCTACATAACTGCCAAACTGCCATAATTCCTTGCACATCTTCTGAGAGATAAACATGAAAACAGGGGTAAAACTGCAGTTTCAACAGAATATCCTAAATGTAGAATAATCATGGGGTTTCTCAGGGGTTAATTGAAGGTCAAATGGTCATTAATGTCTAATAAGTGGGTTCATGCAGACAAGAACAAGTTTCACTTGTTTTGAGAATTAATGGACATCTAAAACCCTAAAAATAGACCTACTTAATTACTTGAGGTTTTGGTCATGATAAAATTCACCTAGACCTTCTAAAAATCATATAAAAATATTCCCTAAGGATTGATACATTTGATTTAACCATTGGAAATCATTTTGACTTAAAATAGAGTCTTAGATAGATAGTTGCCCTAATTTAGGTTTTCGCACAAATTACCTAGTCAAACTTGGTCAAAACTAAAATATAACTTACCATCGGATTCCTTGAGTTCAAGTAAGGTTTGTATAAAAATTTTGGCCCAATATGAGATCATCTTGACCTAGTTTGCAATTTAATCCTGTTTAGACTATTCTTCTTAGAAGAAGCCCCTCAACTTTCGAATTCCTCGTAAATAACCCCCCAACTCTGTTGTCTTCTTCACAAGTAGGTCCCTGCTGCCTCCATACCTACAGAACCCCTAATCCCACTTCATCGACGACCTTAATCAGGGATTACTCCCAGATTGTGCGACCAAACCCTTCCAAAATTGGAAGGAAGATTCTAGACAAGATCCTCTTCAATTTGGACCTACTCTAACCTTCCAAATCCATTAATGGAGCTCATGCGGACTCCTTGAACTTGCATGCCCTACTTGCAAAAATCATGGAGCTAGAAGCTTGTTTCCAATCATGAGACTCCTCCTTAGGGCTTGTAAAAGCATGCCTAGGGCAAGCCTTACCTCCCAAGCTTGTTTTTCGCCAGAATACCTCGTTCTTCCCTCCTCTCTAGCTGAATGCTCCACGAGCTCCAGCAACCTTCTCCGACCACCTTCCTCGTCCACTCTTATAAACCATAGCAAGTGGATTCCGTTCCGTGACTACTTCCGTGCATCGCAATACCAGCAGCCACTGCCTATGCCCCCTCCTTTTCGTCACCCTCTTACCAGAGGATTCATCTTCCCCACGTCAGGTGCACCACCGGCGTGGGCACTCTACCCCTTCATCCAATTAAAGTAGGGTAGTTTAGTTCCCTTAGGCTATTAGGTTATTTTCCCTTATTCAAAACTCGAAAAACACCCGACACATTCACATGCTACCTTCATCCTTCGCTCCGGCTGCCCTTTGGCGAGGTCTTCCGCATGCTCCACTACTCCAAGCACCTCCCCACTTATTGTGCAGCAATCAAATGTCTTAATTGACCTAAATTAGGCTAAGACTTAGCATAAGTTAGTATAATTCATGCATGCATAAGCATTACTGGCACCTTTATTGCTTTCTTTTAGCTATGCCTAAAATAATGCTATAATATACTAATTAGGTGCATTATGTCAATTACAGGTAATAAGCTGATCAGATGATAGATCTGAAGCTGGATCTAAAGCTGGATCTGAAGAATAAAGAATAACTGGTGTTGCAGCAAAGCTGGAGCGGAAGACTTAGATTAGATGTCGTAGATAATAATGTAAGGGGGTTAAGGTATGGCATTCTATTAAGTAGGAATAAAGTAATAAATTGTGAAGAACTTAGGTCCATCCTGGCCCTAGGATAGCCTAGAAGCCTCCCCAAGCCTAAGCCACCCTTAGATTAGCTCATCGCACCCTAGGAAGCCTTAAAACCCTAATTCTATCCTCTATCAAGATGTCTAGATGAGTTATAGGATGTTCAGAACCCTTAGCCACCTCTCGCACACCTTAAACCCACTTCTGCAGTGTTATTGGATATCAGACACTTGGTCGGACGTCTAATTTCTGCAAAAAACCCAAGACAGAACCTAGAATCCCTCCTGACTCTGATTGGACGTCCAGACAACAAGTCTGGACTTCTGATTTTTCACTGTAAGATGTCTGACAATATTATTGGACATCCAGAACTGCCCACCAGACCTTGTTTTGAGATTCAAGCCTTGATCGTGGATCTCTAGGTCTCTAAACCCAATTCCAACCCCATAGGAACCAAAATTAAGGTGCCCTAACCCAATTACATCACCTCTAGAACTCCCTAATGACATAATTAGGTCCTCAATAAACCTAATATACTTGGATCCTAGTCAATTCCGTTAGCCTATTCAATTGGACACATCGAGTGCAATTGAGCCCTAATCTCAGCACACACTATCCAATTGGACTCAGTGAGACTCCAATTGACCTAAACCTAACTTAATTAAGTTATTTTACTCTCAATTAGGTTTCCACACACCCAATTAAATTTGTATTAAGTTTAAGTGCACATTACCTTAGTGAATTAGTTTTTACAACCCTAATTTGAGACCTTTACCATAGTGAATTAGGGTTTACAACCCTAATTTGAGACCTACCTTGACCTAAACCTGCTAGAACCTAACCTAATCAACCTAGCCACCTAAGTTTTGATCCACACACACCCACACACACCATCCACACAAAAATACCTAGCCTAGAGTTCTCTATAACACTCTACCATGTGTTGTTGCCTTGGTTGCTAAAATTAGCAACCAAGAGCCATTGAATTTTTAGATCCACATTTGGTGGATCTAAAATCCACCATCCATCCTCTCTCTCTCACTCTCCCACGAGCTCCAACCATAGGCCTCTCTAGAGAGTACCATAATTCTCTATAGAGCTTCCCTTATGTCTATAGAAAGACCTAAGGGGTGGCTATTTGCAGCCATTCACTCTTGGCTTCCATTTAGTTTAGCTACATCCACCTCCACTCCTTCTCCACGAGTAGCATCACCATGGACACCACCATCTCCACACCAAGATGTTGGATCACCTCCTCAACCTCTCTCTAAGGGCTGGCCTAAGCACCATTTGCCACCCTCCTCCTCTCAACCAACTCAATAACCATTGGAGCTCACCTCCGAATGCCCTTATTTCTGCAAGATTAGTAGCTTAGTTCTTCATAGTTTACATGATTTTATTACTTCTTAGTAGTGTAGCTCTTTATTCACCCCAAATGATGCATGCAAAATCCCCTCATAGATTCATGTATGCGATCATTTTTTGTTAGCTAGATTTATGCTTTCAAGCTTTCCTCTATAAACTTTCCACTAGTTCCATGTTGCAAACATCCTGCTGAATCAATAAAAGATTTTTTTTTTTATATATATCTCTATGTTGAGAATCACCATGAGCTTATTGCAATATATTTTGTGTGATTAAAGTTGCCTACCTTTTAGTTATTATCTATTGCAACCAGCATCTCAGTACCTGAAAATATTGAGGATCTAACTATTAGCGCATTTTCTATAAATAGCCACCACATAAATAGAATCGTGCATACTAAAACTCACAGTTTCACATTTGTCATCTATCTAACACATGTGCACGTAATTCGGGTTCATAATGAAAGTGGCCAAACCTTGATCCGACGATTAGATATCGGCGTGTGATTTTAAGCAAGTAGAGCGAAAAGGATCAATTTCAAATTTGCATAAATGCCTCCAAGAGATGAACGACTGGGACTTAAGTCTCATTATCCTTAAAAATTATTTTTGACAAGCATTTTTAGCACAACTATACTACAATTTCTGACGATTGCAAAACGTGCGAAAACAGGTTTGTCAAATGGCGCTATTGCCGGGGAGGCAACTTCATTTTTTGATTTCGATCTTTTGAGCTATCACTGACAAATCTTCCTCTGCTTGTCTTTTTGACGTGTAGGAAAATAGGAGAAACGGGATCTGCGACCACAATGAGCATGGAAAAAAATTCCAGGTGCACATCATATCTTCCTTATTCTGGATTTTTTTTTAACCGTATGTTAGATTTCCTTCTAGCAATTTCATTTGAAAAAAAAAGAAAAAGAATCCTACTCATTTTTGTGTAAAAGAAGAAAAAATCAAAGAAAAAGAAAACTAGGTAGTTAGATTACATTTTTTTTTAATCCTAGGTTAATGTTGAAAATGCAAAAAAAAGAAAAAAAGAAAAAATTTTTGAAAATCATTTGGAAAAAAAATCGTTCTTGAAAAAAAATTTCATAATTTTTTGAATTTTTTTTTTTTGTTGAAAGTTTGAATTTTAAACTTAAACACCTTTTAAAAGGTTCTCCACCACTCTCTGATTTTTGGCCAGACTTCAAAGTTTGTTTTAAAAATCCAATTACCAAAAAATTAAAGAGCGAAAAATTCTAAAATTCAGGTTAGACATTTATTTTCAAATCGTCTTTCAAACAACACTATTCATTCATAAGATTTCCAAGTAAAAAAATTTGAAAAATTTGCGAAGTGCAAGTGTGTCAGACTAAACCAGATTTGAGATTTTTCAAAATTCAAAAGGGAATTCCAAGCAATCCGTGAATTTGTTTTGACTAAAAATGGTGGAGTTTAAAGCTGATCTGATTGGCTTTAATTTCCATATTTTTCTCGAATTGTTGAAGATCATTGATATTGTTTCAATTTGAAATACCGACCAGAGGTCAAAATTCCAGATCTGACCCCTTGACATTTAAAAATATTTATAAATTCAGTTTAAACAATAAAAATTATAAAAAAATATTCTATAAAAAGATAATTGAAAAAGGAATCTGCTTGCCAAATTTAGACTTATTCTGATTCCAATTTTTATCAGAGAATTGGTCTTAATTTCATTAGTCAGCTGAAGAAGAAAGAAAAAACACCCTAGAATTGCATGAACCTTAGGTTACATCTTTAGGGTTACAATCTAGAGACCACATTTGGGTTAACCTAGACTTAGTCATGTCTAGTGTTTAGCCGGTGAGCTTGGTCACCTTGTGGGCCACTCACCACAAACCCCAATTGAAGAAAAATGGACTTAAATTAATTTTAAAATACGAAATCAACCCGAATTCGTTGTCATACAATTAGGTGTTTTCAACCTCCCTTGCCAAACCTAGTGGCTAAGTCTACGGGGCAGTGTCAAATGACCGTGGCCTAGAGGTCAACGGAACCAGTGGCGTAAACCGAAGGAAGAACCTTCCCCTTAGCCCCCTTGTAGCCAGATTGGCTGGGTTAGCTTGAGAGGTGGGAATCACTTTCAGTCGGTTGTACGATGAATTTTTCTTCAGGAATTCAAAATTAAAATGAAAAATCTGGTAATCCCAATCATGAGGACCATCTGATTGACAGGACCTTAGCCTTGTCTGGCTTGGCTACACCAACCTAGGGGTGAGGTGGTGTATGCAAGGAACAAGGTCACTTAGACCTTAATAGGTTGGACCTTGGGAGCCGCTCCCAAGGAGGTGAGTCACCTCGCTAGGACCATCTTCTCCCCCCACTTCTTCTACTCCTTTAGTCGCAATGGCTAATCCTGGACCTAGACCTAGACCGAGTCAGAATGCTAGTAATATGGACTCGATGACTCGTCTGGAAGCCCGGGTGGTTGAATCAGGGGAGCGACATCAGCAGAGCATAGACCATATCTTGATGATGCTTGACATAATGCAGCATCCACCGCGAGGGGAACTTCGGGACAACAATGATCCAGCTGCACCGATCGTCGCACCCTTAGTCAGGATTATCATAGGCAGAGACGCATTTGAGCTCAAGCCCAATGTGATCGGTTTGATCAGTAGTCATTTTTATGGAAACTGAAGAGAACATCCATTCTAGCAATTAGAGGACCTGAGTCGACTCGTAGAAATGATTCGACCATGGAATGTTGATCTTGGGAAAGTTCTGATGAAGCTTTTCCCATTTTCTTTGAGGGACAAAGCTTCATACTAGTTCAAGACCATTGGGAAGCCAATTGGAACCTGGCTAGAATTAGGACGTGAATTCCTACAAAAGTTCTTCCCGATTGGTCGAACGAACGCGATGAGGCATGCAATCACAACTTTCTCCAAAGGAGCTGAGGAAAAGTTTCATGACACCTGGGATCGATTTCACAAGCTTCTCCGGAAATGCCTACATTATGGTATACCTAGATGGCACCTAGCTCAGATCTTTTACCATGGGCTGGATGACACACATCGGTATCTAGCCGATGCATCTAGTGGAGGAAATTTCCTTGCAAAAGACGAGAACAACGCATTTGAGTTGTTCGAATCTTTGGCAAAGAACTCGATGAATGTCACATCTATGAACCAGTTCCAGCGGCCTGGTCAATAGCAGGTTGCTGTCCATGAGACTCACACCGAGTCTATTCGAGCTGACATGGATATCATCACCAAGCAGCTAGATAGAATAAACCAGGTCTAGAAAAAGATTGACCAAATTAGTCAGGGTCAATCTAACATAAACTCTACTATTCCAAGACCCTCCTATGCACCTCGAGCCCCCCTACTCAAGTTAATCTACTCACTCGGGATGCATCTTCTCCTTATTTACGAGATCTTGCATATCAAGATGTCATAAACAGTCTCGATCTGGCACCATATGACCAGGGTTATGCACTACCCGCTAACTCTAATACGTATCCCCTTGAGTGATTTGCGTCTCAGACGTCTTCGGCCTACGAGGACATCAGTGCTATTTAGTGATATGGATGTAATAACCTGTATTTAGAGACGTATAACCCTGGTTGGCACCAGCATCCGAACTTCTCCTGGTCTGGTAACTCACAGAGACCACATCAAGATCCACACTACCAGACCAGGCAAAATAGAAATGCGCAAAGCACATACCCTAGGTAGCATCCATTCCCATATCAGCAGCAGCAACCCCGTTCTATATACCAGCCACTGCACCAAGCTGCAAGTCACCCTCCAAAGTAGGTTGGCCCTCTGGAGGCACTAAAAGAGGAGCTGCATGAATCGATGAGGAAATCTACACCGAATAGCTTGCAGATAATGAAGGAAATGGCCAACCAGATACAGACTATACAGAACATGCAAAACCACCTGTTGCAGAAGCATAGGAGTTAGGGAGCCTTGCCCTCCAAACCTATCTTAAACACTCGGTATGTGCAGAACTAAGGCACCCCACCTATGTTTCAGGCACCACAAGGACAGGCACACACATATTATAGGCACCTCCTACACCATCTGGTTACGCTCAGGGCCAGCCGCCTTTGATGCAAAACCCCGCATACTTTGCCCCTTCCACTCCCCCACCACCTCATGGACAGCAAGCTGATGCAAATGTTGTCTCAATGAGTAGTGGAAGGAAGACATTCGACCCACCACATAGGTAGGCGGGTCTTGATTTTTCTCACCCTTCGCTACAAGCGGGTTCGACTCCTTCTTCATCACAGGAGCCATCTACGGTAGATATGGGTAAGAGGTCACTTGACCCTGAGATTCCCGTCCCATTTCCTGAGGCTCTAACGTGAAATGTAGTATGGAAAAAGGACATGCGAAATTTTGAGGACCTAAAGTTAATGTTCAAGGAAGTACATATTTAGGTCCCCTTCCTTGAGGCAATTGATCACATCCCCGCTGTCGCTAGGTTCTTCAAGGACTATTGTACCCCGAAGCGACAGCCTAGAAGTGGACAACAGGCGGTACTATCAAAATAAGCTAGCATCCTAATTCTAGCTGACTTGCCGCCAAAAAAGAAAGACCCTGGTACCCCACTCATATCCTGCTTCTTGCAGGATTCTCCATTTGATCAGGCCCTTCTAGATCTGGGTTCGTCCATCAACCTAACTCCCATTACCGTATTTGATCAATTTCGATTTACGAAGTTAAAGCCTACCTCAATCACGATTCAACTGGCTGATAGATTAGTAAAAACACTGAGGGTGGTGGTTGAGAACATGATCATAAAAGACAGTGGATTCTACCTTCCTATGACAATGCAGAATCCAAAGGGCTAGCCTAAGCACCATTGGTCGCCCCTCCTTCTCCTCTCAACCGACTCAAAGGCCATCGGAGCCCACCTCCAAATGCCCTTATTTCTGCTAGGTTAGTAGCTTAGTTCTTCGTAGTTTACATGCTTTTATTTCTGCTTAGTAGTGTTGCTCTTTATTCTCCGCCAATGATGCATGCAAAATCCCCCAATAGATTCATGTATGTGATCGTTTTCTGTTAGCTAGAATTATGTTTTCAAGCTTTCCTCTATAACCTTTCCACTAGTTCAATGTTGAAAACACCCTACTGAATCAATAAAAGATTTTCTTTTTATATATATATATCTCTGTGTTGAGAATCACCATGAGCTTATTGCAATATATTTTGCGTGATTAAAGTTGCCTGCTTTTAATTATTGTCTATTGCAACCAGCATGTTGGTACCTAAAAATATTGAGGATCTAACTATTAGTGCATTTTCCGTAAACAACCACCACATAACTTGAATCGTGCATTCTGAAACTCACATTTTCACATTTGTCATCTAACACATGTGCACATAATTAGGGTTCATAATGAAGGTGGCCGAACCTTGATCCAACAATTAGAAACCAGCGTGCGATTTTAAGCAAGTAGAGCGAAAAGGATAGATTTCAAATTTGCGTAAACACCTCCTAGAGATGAATGACTGGGACCCAAGTCTCGTTATCCTTATAAATTAATTTTTTATGAGCGTTTTTAGTGCAACTATACTATGATTTCCGATGATTTCAAAACGTGCAAAAATGGGTTTGTCAGCCACCTACGCGAAAACCACCACCTTGACCATCTGCATAAAACCCCTCTACCTATTTGCCACTACACCCACCCAAAAGCTCCACTGAATAACCCTCTACCGCACGTCCTTCTTCGTCATCGACCAACCTCCACACACATGCTCTCGCACCACACAACCATCGCCACCACACCTACACACCACAGCAAAACTCTTGAGCAAGTTTAATGTGGCCGAAAGGCCTTATTTGTGTTTCTAGGTACAGGTCAAAGCCGCCATTGCTGAAGCTTCTTCGAAGAGCTCTAAAGTGTGTTTTTGCGACCTCGCTCCTAAGTACTCACTCCAGGTGATGCGGAATGACCTAAGGATCATCTCTAGGCGGTCAATTGGGAGCTTTGATTGCTCCCCAGATGCCAATTGATGCCACCTGATGTTGTTGTTGTATGTGAAGGAGGGTTGAATTTGTCCCGCCTCGTGGGATACCAACACAACCTCAATGCATAAGTTGTCTTTATGATATTGGCTTATCACCTTAGAAGTCTTAGGGGTGAGGTCCCTACTCACCCACTCGCATGACCCGACTCGCTTAAGCCCTCTCACTCCTTGACTATGACATGCACATAGCCCTGGACTCAGTTACACATACCCGAATACCCAATTAAGCTTGGGTCGAAGAGAAGAGAAAAGGAGGATGGAAAGATACAGAGAGTGGGGGAGCGGTGGGTTTTGCTCTCTGATGCTTAACAAGTCCAATGCTTAGCTGTGAGAGCTTGAAAGAAGAAGAGGAAGAAGCTGAAGGAGAAGACCTGAAGGAAGAGGAAAGGTAGTAGGAGAGAAGTAGAAGAAAGAGCAAAGCGAAGGAAAGAAAGTCTGAAGATTAGAGGAAAAACACTATAGCAGGTGACATTTATGTCGTCTGACTTGATAAATCTGATGTCTGATCACTGTTCACTTTTTTAACATGATTGAGTAATTGATATACATGTGCTTAGACTAATAATTGGAGATCCAAATAACCATTATTTTGTTTTAGGTGTTTTTTTTGTCATAGTTAACTCTTGATATACTCATGTTTCACATTGAATATCAGTTTTGAGTAGTTATTATTCATTAAATATCTTTATTGTGCTTCATTCATTGTGCTCATGTATACTTTCAATTGAGATTAGAGTGTGAATTTATTTTTGCTTCATGTGTTCAACCTCAAACTTCATTTAGATGTTCGAGTTATAAATTTTATTTGTTGAAGTGCTATTTGTCAGTTATACTACATCACATTTCCCTAACATTGACAAAAAGCTCCCTTACATCATTTTGGCACAGTTGCCGGGAAGCAACGTGCAATTCACCGCTATTCTTGTTTCTATCTGATTATATCTGAGCACTAACTTGCCATTGTTTGTTTCTTGTGAATTTGCGAGCTACATAATGCAGAGATCTTCCATGCAAAACTGCCACTCCTGGGGAAGGTAATTTCTGTTCTTCCCTAATCAACCTCCTAATCTTAGGGAAGATAAAAAAAGAAAGAAATCATTTAGGAACTACCTACCTTATTTTCATAGTAATTTTCATTTAAAAGCAAGTTTCCTGATTTACGGAAAACTTTCATATCTGATTGAAGCTTGAGGCAATTCTGATTAGATATTCGCTACCTTCAGTTCCCATACCTATTAGGGATTACGGTTGATTTCTGATCATCATGGACTACTCACCTTCTTGTTTGAGTCGAAGGTGAAGATTCTGAGATTAAATTGGACATTGAAATATAGCAAATTACGATTTCAACATTAGGGTTTGAAGTGCTAGTTCACATTTGCCTAAATAAAAGGAAATTTACCTGCCCACATTTGTGTGCTACCCAAGCCCTTGGTTGAAAAGATTTAATCAAGAAGAACTCTAAAAATCTTCTTCTAATTTCACTTGAACTTTAAAAATTGTGGACATAATAATCTGAGAGTCAATTTAGGGTGATTTGTAGGTCTTGACCTAGATTTCATTCTACCATCTTTAGGGCAAGTCAGGTGAAGTTGACCTACATTGTAGGTCAATCAGCCTTCAAATTATGTCACATTCAAATCAATTTCTAAACTTGTGAAACTCAAGGCACTAATTAAAAATAAAATTGGTAGACTTAAGGTCTTAAGTTCGTACATTCCAGTCTACTTGGAATCATAGTGACAAGGATGATCGGGTGGGGGAAACCCTGCAACCCATGGGGATGCTCTACCGTGTAAGGGTCTTTGCAGAGCTCTCCCTTCCTGGCTACCTAGGTAATTCTTGGGTGTGCAGATTTCCGATTTAGAGGTATCATCCACCTCGAAACAGCCTTAGTCAACCAAAATTCTTTGGGTGCCTTAATTGGGTCCAAATAACATCCATTCCCTTATCTTTTCTATAGAGCACATACACAAGAAAAACATTGGCCTTTTAACCTAAGAGGCCTCATTAGATCTTCTTAGGAATCTCGTTCATATCTGATCAACTTCAATCCATCCTGAGTTTGATTGTACATCTTGATTCCACAATTTGATTAAAAAATGCAACATGGCAATCTAGGAGGACTATTTAGGAAAATTGAGTCCCAAATGAGCATGAAAGAAAAGATGATTGAAGATGCTTATAGACACCACGAGGAATATTTTAAAAGGGACATTCAGGATAAATTTCAGAAAATAATAGACCACGTCACAAATCATGTGGAGATAATATGGATACAAATGAACCACGGTTAAACCCAGGGTGATCTCCTAGCAGAACACAGTGAATTGGTGAAATTACACAACATCGATTGTCTACAATGTTAGTCAAATCCTTCATTTCCAGAAGACCTCTAGAAATTTTTCGAAATACGGGAGAATTGTTGAATAGGTTATATCGATCCATTGATAAAAATACCTGTTAGAAATTAATAAAGCATCTTCGAGTGATTCTAGTAATCAACATAATTTCCTAAATCCTAGCTTCAAGAATCAAGGTTGTTGTGGACCCCCAACCGAAATGAATTCAGATTCAAATTTCATAACAATTGACATTCCTGATCTTGAGATCCTTTGGGAGGATCCAATTGCAGGTGTTCACAATTTTGAACCAGCCTTAGATTTCCCCGACGCCTGTGATGATGAGCTTAAAAGAAGACTTCTCGAGAATGTAAATCTTCAGCCTTATCCTATTAAGGAGATTCTTGAGAATGACTCTAACATCCCAATAGAGCCCAACCAAGATTCTAGTGATCCAACCCTTACCTTTACCGAGAATCTGGATTTGAGCTTATCTGGGTTAATCATGAGGCCCGAAATAATGAAAGTCAGATTTTGAATTTGAATTATGATTCTGAGCCTGTATTTGGTGAGTACAACTCTCCAACCTCCTCAAAAATACAAATTCATCTTTCGAAAGTCACGCCAATCTATGATACAGAAATCGAGGAGTTGAATGAGGTGGCAATTGATTGGGTCTAGCCTAAGAGCCAAGAACCTGAGCCCATGCCTAATCAGGACACCTTTTTGAACTCAAAAAATGAAAAGAGGTTAGATCCAAGTTAGGTTGTTTCTTCTACATACCTTGATCCTTTCTGTGGTGGAACCTTTGATCTAGAATCAAGCTTAGCAACTCGTTCTAGCAAGCTCTCGGATGATTTCGAATCCTAGTATGATTTCAGAGAACTGTTATTTCCTAATGACTCCAAACCAGTTTATGACCTTAGCGACCATGACCCATCCTTTGATTCTGACGTTGAGGTCAATGATTTGAAAGAAACCACCTCTTCAAATCTATATACAAAACCTTCTCAAATCCGATCCCAACCTCGACCCGCCACCGGAATCAATTTCTACTCTGATTCTCCTCTGATGATCCAGTCGCACATGATTCTTCTCCACATTTTGATTGGGTTTCAGACTTTGATCAGACAACTAATCTCGTCCCATCTTTCTTTGATCACTCTTATAAGGTTCCTACATCCTCCACAGACTCCTTTTTATTTGAGGATCCCTACTCTAACCAGGCTGATTGGAATCAACCAAAACAGCAATTCTTACTTCCACATCCATTTGAGCTTCAAAGTATCTAGTGGGCTCCGTATCTCTTGATCCACATCCATCAACCGACCAGATTGATTGGGTTTGGGCTGTATCATCAGCGTGTTGATCTAAACAAGCACCTGGTTGGACCTACCAAGCTTTTGATCAAAGTGCTTGTTATACAAAATTCTTTTAATTTGACCACTCCTCCATGACTACTTTCTACTCAACTGAAAGCATTGAATTTAGCACTTAACGGGAGACAACCGACCATTCCAAAAACCTGAGACCCTTCTAAATATCTTTTTGAGCTTCACGTCTACTACACTTCTGAGTTCAATTTTAGAACAGCCAACTCCATCTTTGGTACTAGTGCTAGATCTTGAAATTGTCTGCAATAGTCATCCTGACCCGTTTGCCCACCCTTTTCACCCTGTTCTAACCCATGAACCAAGTTGATTGCATACCCTCCCATTTACAATGACATTGCAAAACTTATGCATGTGGGGGTGTTAAAGTGCTATCACATAAAAATTCAAGTTTCTGAAGCGTTCTCACAAAAATTAC
This sequence comes from Thalassia testudinum, assembly GCA_037157565.1. Classification (NCBI taxonomy): domain Eukaryota; kingdom Viridiplantae; phylum Streptophyta; class Magnoliopsida; order Alismatales; family Hydrocharitaceae; genus Thalassia; species Thalassia testudinum. The sequence continues at coordinate 21,812,828 of JAZHRO010000063.1, forward strand.
TCATTCAAAAACTAAAAAAAAGAATAATAATAAATTTGAAAAAGGACAAAACAATGGAAAGGGGAGGAAATTTTGAAGAGATAACTGCATATCATTCTTGAGGAGGAAAAGAAGATGTGATTCAAAAATGTCAAAAAGGAACAACAATTTGAAACAAAAAGTGTTAGTTTTAGTAAATGATTATAGAATCTACTTAAGTTCTGGACCAAACCAAAGAAAAAAATAAATCCTAGAAAAATAAAGTGACAAAGAGATTAGTATGAGTGCTGATCTTAGGCCTCTCGAGCTTGTTTTAAGGCTTAAACATTAATGTATCAATTAAGAATTGGATAATCCTCAAGATGTTGAGGAAAATGCGAAGCTTACATATTAGGTCTAACGCTTAGGGATTATTCAGCCTCGTTAACCGACCTCTAGTTTGAGGGACTTGGTAACCTAAGCACCCTAATCCACGCATAAGTCTGATTCATTGCACTTAATAACACTACAACATATCAAATAACCAACAACAATTAGTGACGCCATTAATACCATCATTGTTTTGCTTTGCCATCAGTTACAGGGCTAATCAGACGTCAAAATAATATTTTACCATCGGATGATTACAGATTTCGATGTCATTTCACAACCGACAGCACTTGTTTTTGCGGTCGATTATTTAATAACCGATGATATATGTAACTCTTTTCCACCTTTACATGCCCTTTTTTATTTTCGCCACAATTTACGTAAGTTTACCATCGCTTCTATAATCGACGATAAAAATTTTTACCATTGCTTATTTAAATAAGCGACGACAGATATGTGATGTTAAAAATAATTTAGCCGTCTCTTATTCATAAAATCGACGACATAAAATGGGAAACAGTGATTTCATCAAACCTTCTATGTCATCAGTTATTAAATAAACGATAGTAAAAGTATTTATACTGTCACCTATATGGTGTCGCTTATTTGAAAAAGTGATGGCAAATGTATGGGTTTTTTTTTTATTACCAAATGATGGAAACTACCTACTAACCTATTTAAAAGTCTTGCTTTTATAGTGAAACAAATAATGAAAATGAACATAAATTTATATTTCATAAATATAAAATCTAGTACATTAAAAGTTTGAAAATGAAATATTTACATAAAAAGGGTTGCATGAAAAATATAAGAAAAGAAAATGGATATAAATCAAGATACAGCTGCCCCAATGCCACTAGCTCAACCTGCAACACCCATGGAGTCGTCGTCGTCTTGTCTGTAGATGTTGGGATCTTTGGAAGAATGATGCTCTGACTGACCGTTGTTCTACATAAAGGCTATAAATATCTAAAGCTTATCATCCAAGGCATTCATCTTATTTTTCATCTCTACCTCTCTTTTCTCCCTCTCCTCTCATCTCTGTAGTGTGTCGATCTTTTGATGTAGCTGATCGACAACACTAGATGAGACGGCACCTTTCCTCCCATATCAGGTAGATAATGAGTATGCCCTCCCTGCACTACGAACAAAATCATTGTTGTCCGGTGGTATCACTCTCCTAAATGCCTCCTCTACATCTAAAGGCTGTTGGATGCTGTTAGAGGTCTCGTCAGCAGGGGATGTACTAATTGTACCATTTGATCCTAAATGTAATAAAAAATATTATTATAATATATATAAACAAAGTTATAAATTTTTTGAGTTTATGAAACTTATTTGTTTCTCCTGGTATGACTCATGAATCCACTTGTGAGTAGTCTTAGTTGCTGGCTTACTATGGGTGACCTCGTAGATTTCCATTCTAATCTTTTCCATCCCTTCATATATAGTGGACTCAAAATGTAAAAATGGTACAATTATGTTAAAATAACTTAAAAATTATGTCATATTTAATTAAAAAGTAATTTAAGTACTTAAATAATGGCTCCTGACTGTCTCGATACTCCAAGCCAAACAATGGGTCTATGGTGGAGCTTTAGCCCTATTGGCCTTTTTTTTTTGCTTGCTACTGTAGAGATACATAATAATATTTTTTATTAATTTAAGATATATGAAACTAATAGAATAATTTGTAATCATTTACTAACCTCCGTCTTTGGATTCATCCAATGCTTACATGCCTTCATCCAATTATCAAGCATGACATAAGGAGGACATCATCCATTGCCTCCTCAGGTGAACTCCTGCTCGAGAACCACTAAATACCAAATATAAAAAATTACGTATGTAATAAAAAATGAAAATGTTTAAAAATTCTTACATTTCTCTTGGTCTTCATGCTCCAATCCCTACGGATTTTGGTGGCATACTGAAGGTTATATTAGGAGGTATTCGGGCCATCACACCAATTGTAATTTTGCTACATTAATTTTAAAAAAATATATGTCAATGTTACTTTAAAATAATTTTAAGATGAAGTTATAAAAGAAATAACTTTTGTAAATGAAATTACCGCCAACTAATGGATGAACTACCTCTTCAGCTCTACAGGCACCTTCCTCTAGTTGAAGTAGGAAATGTGCACAATGGTCTTGACAAATTGTGCCCACTCGACTTATAAAGCCCAGATAATTCTCCGCCTTCCCTATGGAAATGAGCTTAATCATGAATTTGACCCCCTCAAGGTTACACTGGAGGTCTAGATTTTTTGTCTTCCCCCATCCTTTTCTTTGTCTACCTACGTAAACATTAATCGTACTCCTTATATATTTTTTAAGGTATATAATTTACTTCTTAAAGGTATATGATTTGTTGCCCAAACTTGAGCCTGCTAGTGAGTTGTCGACATGAACTAGGGACGTACTCCCCACCATCTCATCGTCTACCTCCTTGCCCTCCTCCTCTCCCTCCTCTCCTACCTCCTCCCCTCCTCCTCCCACTTAACCTCCTCTAATCCTCCATAATCTAGATCATCCTCTACTAAGTTTGGGAAGGTCTGAGCAATCTCCTTCCCTTTTCTCTTCCCCCCTGCATGAAGCAAACGTTCCATCTCCCCGGGTCGTACGAAATGTGACTAAGGAGGTGGCTGAACCTGCTGTTGAAGAGGTGGCTGAGCCTACTGTGACGGGGGGGGTGCTAAGCCTAAGGAGATGAATTGGGCTACGTGGAGGGCTGTGTCACAGGAGAACCCTTTTTCTACGTTTTTTCTTAAACAACTTCATCTGTAACAGGTATAAAATGTAATAGTTAATACAGTTGTAAATCATTAATATATAAATCATCAACGAAAAAAGTTTGCAAAATAAAAAAGAAATATTAAAAATTTCAGCAAAGTTCCCCATACATTTGGAGGTTTCTCTATAAACTTGCATATTAAAATTAAAGTGGGCACACCCCACATAAAAAAAAGTGTAAAGACAAATCACAAGTGGGTACACCCTACATTTATTTAACGAAATAAAAAATAATATGAGGGCACACCCCACATATAGCAAAATCCTATAATTTCATCCAATGAAATTTAAGACAATAAAATTATACCTCTAAGTACAACAGCCTTCGAGTATGCTTGTCACCGATAACCTGCAATTTGAAAAATAAAAGTAATTAAAATGCTTGTAGAGTAAGAATAAAAAAATTTGAACATGTGTGTGTGATTGGTTTAAGTTTAGTTATTTATAATGTATAGAAAATGGCAATTGTAGTTTAGGTTTCTTAAATTTGAATATGAATTTGATATAAATAGAAATGAAACAAAGTAAATAAATTGTTACTAACCTTAAATGTCTACATCTACTGCATTTGAATCTATATTACCTTTTTCTATTAATTCTTGGTATGATTTAGACTGTGTGTAAAAATGGTTACGCAGTATTGTTTTATGGGTATAACCCATCCCCTTTGGCAATTATCTGGGACATAAAAAACTTGTGTAGCTTGATATGCCAAAGTGAATGGTTCATCAAACTGAAGAATTTGATGATTAGGATTTAAACACAAGAAAATGTGTCTCTTGTCAATTTTGAAACCAGTGCCCTCTTAGGAAATATCAAACCAATGACATTTAAATAGGACAACTCTACGATAATATCTGATGTTGATCCCCACAATTTCTTTCGTTTTACCATAGTATCCACCTAGACCGATGGAAAGATCTAAATCAACAACTCTGATATATTGTGTAACCTTCCTATCATCAATTTCTTTTATTCTGAATTTGAACAAATTTATTATATACCTAGAGTGGTAATGTGCATAATGTAATGGTGAATTAGCAATTACATTAAAATCTAGTACCCATCGTGGGTCCTTATCCTCTTTCAATTGATTAACTCAGTCTTTAAACCAATCCAAGAATCCAAATTCATTTGTCCTAGAAAGAGATAGTGATTTGAATTCCTTGTAAAATGGATCAATTTTAGGAATTTATTTTAAAATATATAGATACATGCAACGTCTGTCATTTTCTAAAATAGCCTTATACTTTGTATGAAGGATGAACATTCCTTTGATATCAAAAATTGACAAACATTCTTCATCATTGTCATTGTATTCCCCCTCATAATTCCTTTGAAGTTTACTAAAGTAGTCTGTTTCATTTATGGACATGAATGTAAAGTTAATATAGTCCTCCACGAGATAGCTTTCTCCAATTGATCCTTTTAGCTTTGCCTTATTTAAAAAAGAATCTTTAAGCTTTTTCAAAAACTGCTCCATAGGATATATCCATCTAAATTGTATAGGTCCACTGATTATCGCTTCATTTGTAAGATGGAAAGTGAGCTGAACCATTACATCGAAGAAGGCTGGGGGAAGAATCTATTCCATTTTACAGAGAGTAACGACTATTTGTTTATCCCAGAAATCCAATGTATCATTTTGTAGCATCTTCGAATAAACAACTTTGAAAAACCTGCTCATCTCTGTGATTGAATCAATAACTGGCTTTGGTAGTATCCCCCATATCGCTAGTGGAAATAGTACTTGCATATAAACATGACTCATGACTTTTCAAGTCAGATATCTTTTTCTACGCTTCATTCATACAATGGGAAAGCTGCGAGGAAAATCCATCTGGCACTCGAATTTCCTTTAAAAAGGAGAGTAGTCTATTCCTCTAGTCCTGATTCAAGTTGTAAATAGTAGGTGGAAAGTAGCCATCATCCCCATGAATATGCAACTTTGGATGTATCCCTAAACTCTTCATGTCTTTTCTTGTTTTCACCATGTCTTTTGGATCATCGATCAGATTTAATACATCTAAGATGTTATCCATCACATTCTTTTCGATGTGCATAATATCTAAATTATGATGAATTGTAAGATCTTTCTAATATGGCAGCTCCATAAAGAAAATATTTTTCTTTCGAAATCCAAAATTCTTCAAGGCCGCCTGCTCTTGTTTGAATGGCCAACCTAATCGTATCTCACTCATTTCTTGTAATCTCTCCATTATAACCAAACTCGACCACCTGATAGAATCTGTACTAAGATTATTTTTTGGATTTTTCTTTGAATACAGACACGTCGTACCATCAAATTTACTCTTGAGCTATGACTTTCGTCATCTATGTTCAATAGGTAAAAATCTGCAATGTCTTAAGTAACAAAATTTTTTACTTTCCGGCAGTCATAGGTGATGAGTTCTTTTATACAAACTGGGTATGAAAGTTTTCCTTTAGTGCTCCAACCTGACAAATTTGAATATGTCAGGAAGTCATTTATGGTCCACAACAATGCTACATGCATATTGTAAAATTCTTTCTTTTCTGCATCATACGTCTTCATACCGCTGAGCCACAACTATTTTAGTTCATCAATTAATGGCTGGAGATAAACATCTATTGCAATTCCTGGTTGTTTTACACTAGGGATTAATAAGGTCAGCATCTTGAATGACGATCTTATACACAGCAAGGGAGGTAAATTATAAGTGACCATTATCATTGGCCATGTAGAGTACGACAGGTGCATACTCTTAAATGGATTGAATCAATTGCTTGTAAGACCCAACTGCACGTTCCTTGCTTCTAATGTGAATGAATTGTTTCTTTCGTCAAATTTATTCCACTCTGAATAAGTAGGATGATGTATTCTTGCATCTTGAGACTTACAATCCTGGTGCCATGTCATCAACAGTGCAGTTTTACTTGATATAAGAAGGTGTTGAAACCTAGGTGTTAGTTGGATGTAACAAAGAACCTTATGAGGTTATTTCCTCTTACTTTCATTTTTACCTTTTTATATCTCTCAAGTCCACATTCAGGATAGTTACTCAGGTTTGCGAATTCATTTCTGAAAAGAATGCAGTCATTTGGACATGCATCAATCTTCTAATAGTCCAAACCAAGTTTAGGAATCTATTTCCTAGCCTCATACCATGAAGCTAGAAAACCATTAGGATTATTCAACAACTCAGTAATAAATTGAAGTATTTTTTACATGAATTTAGCACTAACTCTATTCATAACCTTGAGTAAAAGCATCTTCAATAAAAATGACAACTTCGACATTTTTGTAACACCAGGAGCAATAGGATCCTCAGTCGCCTTAACAGCATCATAGAATGGATCACAACTGAATGTATCTTCCTTATCAGTATTTATATCCCCTTCTACTCTCATCTCGTTCAACATGTCCTGTATTTCTTCACCTCCGCTATCATGAATTTCCTCGTCGATCTCTTCGTCAACAATGTTGTCATTGTTTATGACTTTCTCAGCCAACTCCTCTCCATGAGCTACCTAAGTAGTGTAATGCTGCCACCACGCATTACAAATCAAGTGCTCAAGCATAGTATTACGATCATGCAAGGAACCATTCAAAGATCTTCTGCATGGGCAAAAGATATTCTCAAATTGACTTCCTTACCTAAGTATCTTCCTATCATCATCAAAGGCCTAATCCAAGAATGAAATTACTCCATCCTTATATCTGGTTTAATTTGAACCCCGCAATCCAATCCAAGATTTAACCATTGTAACATAAAATTTAATGTAAGCAAATCACTTATTAGGAAGGGAAAGGACCGAGTGATGTGTATCTTGATTAAGATTTTCACTTTATAGCCCATCCTCAAAGATTTGATCACAACTTAGGTTTGCTCATTACATGTAACCTTAGTGTGGTGAAATTTTGGTAGCATCTGCTCGCACTTCTCCAGTATACCCCCTAATACTAACCTTAGCTAGATTTCATTTAACACCCAAGTAAGAGCACCATAGGAAACTAGATAAAATTAGCTGGTATACCAAGAAAGAGTAGGAAGAAGCAACCGAAATTTCACCAGACAAGGTTACATGTAACAAGGAAAACTAAGTTGTGATCAAATCTTTAAGGACCTTCTTTAGTTCGGTGCTTCAACAAACTAAAGTCGATCAAGTCTTATGGCATGCAACAATGACAACACATCATGCGTGTAACTAAGGTATACATACAGTTCCTACATTATCCGTATAACATGATCATAAGTCTCGATAGGGGAGTAATTTGGACACAATTTGACTTAGAGGACTTTTACCCTAAGGGTTAGAATACCTAATGTTTGGCCTCGCGTGCATATATCTTCTTTAGCAAGTGTGTACATCTAAACAATATCTAATTTAAACATTGAAAGATTTTACCAAAAAACTAAAATATCATTCAATTAAATTAAAATGATTGAATGTATATATATATACCAAAAACTACTGAAGCCTCAGAGTGTACCCAACACTGATAACTTGCAATTTCAAAAGTAAAATTAATTAAATAACAAATCCTAATCCTAAACCCTTGGAGGATACACTTAAATGGAAGACAAAAGAATAATTTAAGAATGATTTATCAACCACAACACAACCCGAACCAACCCAACACAACCACATTCCCAAACCCTAACCCAAACCAAACGTGCAAACCATAACTCAAGTCAAATCCTAAACCCTAAACACTAACCCAAACCAACCGTACAAACCCTAGCCCAAGTCAAATCCTAAACCCTAGCCCAACCCAACCACCCTAACCCTCCCCCAACTCAAACCCTAAATCCCTTGCCCAAGCACCATATACACAACCTAAAATCAAACCTAAACAACATATATTAAACCAAACTAAGCCTAGGGAATGCAATGTTCCTTGTCCCCTGCCTAAATTCTAAATACTAAAATAATTTTGCAAAAAATTTTACAAAGTTTCCCCTTATATATTGAAGTTTTCTATAAACCTGCATAGCAAAATAAGACTCATCATAAAAGTCGACACACCCCACATTAAATTTTAATTTCAATCAAGCAAATGGGCACACCCCTCATTCACAATAAATCATACATCCATTCAATGAAATTAACAATAATATGTGGGAACAACCCACATCTAAAAAAAGCCTAAAATATCATTAAAATAAATTAAAAACATTAAAATTATACCTCGAATGACTATAGCAATAATACCTAGAGTGGTTGTCATCGGTAACCTGCAATTTCATAAACACAATTAATTGAATAACATATTATCAAGTTATTAAAAAACTTAGAACTTATAAAATAGTGGCGACAGCGACACCAATTGGAGGAATGTGGCAGGAAAAGGAGGATGAGGAGGGGCAGCAGGACGAGGAGGAAGATGAGGAGGCCGGCAGTGTTGTTCGCTTTGAAACGAGTTTTAAAATAGTCACGTTGTAGTATAGATCAAATCAGCATGAAAAACAAATAAAATTTATTACTCGAACGAAAGTCTAAGGTCAAACACGGAGAGAAATTGGAATTCACACTCTAATCTTGATTAACAAGTAAATGAGCACAAGAACCAAATACTGATATTTAGTAAATACTAATCTGTCATATTAGATATTCAATGAATTCTCATATATCTTGAGGCAATAAGAGAATAGAGAAGCTAAAATAATAGTGATGTAAATCACCAATTATTCTCTAAGCATATATATCAAGCATTCAATCAATTTAAATATCTCAACACTAATTCTAAAGTATCAAGCCTCAAATCAGATGTGGGGTCATTTAATCAGTTGACTTATCCAACAAGTGCCACAGTGCTTCCTTAGCACTATTCTTCTTCTTCCTTTTCTCTTCTTTTTCCTTCTTCATATCTTCTTCCTCCTCTTCTTGCCTGTCTGCAGCCTATTCTCCTCTTCTTCTTTCTTCACACATAGGAAGCAACCATCTTAGATGTGGCTAAGTGTCGCATAGGGCAAAACCCTCCTCTGCCCTGCTTTATCTTTCTTTCTCTCCTCTTAGGTTCTACCCTCCCAGGGCCACAGTTAGGGTAGTCGGGTATATGGGTAGGCATGCATCTGGGACAAGGCTCACCGACGTGGGTGGTGAGTGAGGTCTGAATAGGCTAGTAGGTAATCAGGTGCACCAGACCCACGTATAGGTGTCGCAGGAGTGGCACGTGAGGGGCACGTAAGGAAACCTCGCCCCCTGTGCATGTTGAGTTGATAAGCCTTGAGAAAAAAATCAATATATGCACCTTCTTCTGGTTGCCTGCTTTTGAGGTGGGACTAAACTCCCACGTTTCGTGCGCAGCAGGTGATGGCGTCGCCAATTGCGGATGAACGAACTGTGGTGTCCTTATGTTGGCAACCTGGAATGCAACCTGGAAGTAAGCCTCGCAGCTTGGGCATGGAATTGGTGAAGAACACGGCTGGAGGAACCTGAATGACATCAAAGATAGAAGTAGCAACGGTAGTGGACGGCGAGACCTGAAAAACATACATACTACCTTACGACCAAGTTAAACTAGCTCAGGACCTTCACCGAAGGACATGGAGTATGTTGGTGGTGGTTTCCTAGCAGATTGGGGTGCATGGTGGCTGGTCGGAGTCGAGGAAGGAAGCCGGTGATGGGTTTGTTTGGTGGCATGATTGGGTGGGTGAGAAAAAAATGGAGTGAGCGATTTTGAAGAGTGGAGCATGGCAGAGCTAATGGAGGTGATAGTGGTGCAATTCGTGTGGTGGAGCAATGGTTGGGCGTTGCCGGAGCTTCGCCATAGTGGAAGAAGACGGAGGGGGAGACTTGTGGTCAATGGTCATCTTGAGAGATAGAAAGAAAGAAAATGGACAGAAGTAGAGGAAGCTAAAGAACCTAATCAAATGGTCGAATGGGGTAGAAAACCCACGCCAGTGATGGCCAGACATGGGGAAGATGAATCCTCCGAGAGGGGGATGGCTGCGAAGAAAGGGATCAGGATTCCCTGGCTTTGGTCCACCAGCTGCAGATGAAGATGAGGAAGGAGGATAGGCCAATTTAGCTATTGGCCATCCGTAGGAAGATTGGGCAGGAGCTCGCCAGAGCTAAGTTGATGGAGGGCTGGAGGGAGAGTTTCGAAGAGGTTTTTGGCCCTAAAATTAGCTGAAGAGCACGACCATGCATTGGGCATGCTTAAATGGGGCTTAGGATGGGGTTCCAAGCTTGGAAACAAGCTTGGGAACCTTGGAGCTTATGCACAAATTGGATACACATTCCTTCAAATCATTCTCACGAGCTTTCGGGAAGGAGTTGGGATCCAAGGTTGGTCCCATTAGAAAGAGGATTTCCTAAAGAGTCTCGAGTTCAATTTTGGGAAGGTTTCATCAATAAATCAAGGAGAACTCTCCAAATGAAGCTCGTCAAAGTAGGATTCCTGAGCGATAATGCTGGAGGAACCTTTTTGTGAAGAAGACAAAGAATCTAGGGAGCTATTTCTAAGATATTCAAAGGTTAAGGATTTGAATGAGATAGAAGAAGATTGATTAGACCAAAATGCAAACTTGCTCAAGATGATCTCAGATTGAGCCCAAATTTTGGTACAAACCAAATTTTGACCCAAGGAATCCAATGGTGAAGTTAGATTTAGGTTTTGACCTCATTTGTATGGGTAATTTATGTAAAAACCCAAATTAGGGTAAATCTCTACCTAGGACACTATTTTGGTTCAGGACAAGTTTTAATGGTCAAATTGAAGGTACCAAACCCTATAGAATATTTTTATAAAAATTTTAGAGGGTTTCGGTGAATTTTATCCAGACTAGAACCTCATTTAATTAAGAAGGTCTGTATTTAGGATTTCAGAAGTCATTTAATTCTCAAAACACCTGAAAACCCTTTCCTGTCTGTATTAACCCACTTGTTGGATATTAAGAAAATTTGACCCTTAATTAACCCTTGAGAAAACCTGTGGTTGTTATACATTTAAGATATGATGGTAAAATTATAGTTTTAACCCTATTTTCTTATCTTTCCCTCAGAATGATTATGCAATGAATTAAGGCTCTCTGGTAGTTATGTAAGAGCATTTTTTCCTTGATAATGACTAAATTGAGCTAGTTGTGGCTAATGATGGTGTTACCATCAGCCAGTAGGAGAAGGAAAAGGAGGACAGCAATAGGATGGAGAGGAAGAGGAGGAGGGGGTAGGCAAGATGTAGAGGAGGAGGAAAGGGGTGGTCAGTAGGAAGAGGAGGACAAGGGGGTGTGGTTAGGATGTGGAGCAGGATGGGGGGAGTTGAGGAGGAGGGTGGGTGGTGTGCTTAGGAAGTCGAGGAGGATGAGAGAAGGAGGATGGAAGGAGGGGGAGGAGAAGGAGGAGGGCAGTGGTGGGAAGGGCTTTGGGAGGAGGAGGGTAGTGGCGACAGGGTGTTGGGGTGGAGAAAGGGAGTGATGCGAGGGGGTCAGGGAGGAGGAGGGGGAGTAACTGCAAGGGTGGAGGAGGTGGAGTGGCGGATCGTAGGAGGAGTCAGGAGAGGCGACAACGGTTGCAAGAGGAGGACGAGGAGTAAGAGAGGTGGAGGGGGCGAGGAGTAGGGCGGTGCTGGTGGAAGTGGAGGAGGGGGGTGCTCGATTGCATGAAGATGAGGAAAGGTAGCCGTCGGAGGGGGAGGATGACAAGGAGGAGAGCCAGAGGGGGCGGGGAGGAGGAACGAAGGCAAGGAGGAGGGGTCTCAACTGAGAGGGCAAGGAGAGGTGAGGAGGAGGGTTTTGCAAGGAGAGACAGCGGGGAGGGTTTTGCAAGGAGAGGTGCTAGGGAGAAGATGAATAGTGATAGGAGGTCAACGCCGTGAATGATAGACGAAGTAAGATACGCCATCGGTTTAACTACCAACCGACTGTGAAAGATGAATTAAGTCCACTCTCGATCACACCCAAATTTTGGGTGCTAAATTTAATGTACTTTTTACTATCGCTTACTAAAAAGTTTGACAACAAAGGATAACTTCAATTGCTCCTCCATCATGGCCAAATTTTTGCTAGAAATTTATCCACCATTTCCCATCTCTTATTGCTATAACCGACGGTAAAGCTTCAATTATAAGATGTTTGCGATAAATGCCAGACATCTAATCCTAAGATGCTTTCCTTCCTATTTTCACAAGATCGAAATAGAGTTCTAGGATAAGTTTCCCAGATGACAGGCTGGACGTCTGACAATATGTTTAGACGTCTAGGATGACAAAAATACAATTGTCATCACTTATCTAAAAAAAGAATGGCAAAAACACAATTAAAACTCTGTCGCTCGAGTTAGTGAGGAGGGGAGGGGTAAGTAATTGTGTAGTACTCCTTTGCTGTCACTTAATACTTTAACTAATGGTAAAAATATATGTGCCATCGCTTATTTTAACAATCGACGGTAAAAAAACATTTGCCATCGCTTACTATAGTGACGGCAAATATTAATGACAACGACACGCCCAATTTCTTTTCTTCAACCAATGGATGGTCGAGTACATACTTCACAGTCGCTTATTTTAATAAGCTACGGTAAAAATAATATTGCCGTTGTTTTATTAATCGACGAAAAGGAACCGATGGCATATCACATTTTATAGTAATGCAATCAAAATCACGCAAAAGTGTTTATTCTATTCTAAAAAAGCTACCTAGATTATGAGCGGCATATCAACACAACTTGATTTGGATGAGTTCCCGGCACGGAGAGGTGGGAAATTCCCTTCGAAGATGCGCAATAAAATACCGTCTCCTTGGTGGTCATCTCCTAGGATATCTAAATATCCTACTGGGGGTAGGTATGCACCATATGCTGGTTCAGGTGCCATGGGTAGGATTATCCAGAAATGTCCATTGCTAGTGCTTGAATTTAGCTATAGAAAACCGTTGGCAGCACTATCTCGAAGTGTTGGAAGGCATGGTTCTGGGGGGTGCCATTGGTGGTGCTATCTCGAAGCCTTGATTGCCAGGGACCCTGTGAGGATTGATGGCAGGAAGTGGGAATCCGATACAGACCATGTTTTTGAGCCAATCCGATGCTAGAAATAAAGAAAAGGGAAAGAGAGAGAAATCTCTCCAAAAATGCAAAAATTCTATGATCTCTCTATCAGAAAAATGCACTACAAACTAAACCTATACTAACTGTGTTAAAAGCACGGGTGCTCTAACCACTGGGTCCAACGAACCTTTGGATAGTTCCTGTAGGCCTTAGAAACCTTTGTGGCCTTAAAAACCAAATACATTTGAGATTCACCAAATAAGGCCTTAACGTACCTTTTCTATGTTTCTGATCACCTAAATACTAGCTGAGGAAATCTGACTTAGCGTTAGGGTTATGGGAACTTAATTAAAGTGTTATTGCCATGCGAGTCCACCAAATATGGATCATATGTGTAAATCTAGTGAGATTGTGAGAACTTAAAGAAAAAATAGAGAGAAAGAGAGAATGAATACAAAAGAACCAAATTCATTTCCTACTCCATAGAGAACTTTTAACGTGGCTTGATCATGTTTTAACAGTTAATTACATCATAGTAAAGGTGACCATGCATTGTCAACAAATAAGAATTTATTACTCGAAAACCTAAGTATCCAAGGTCGAACACAGGGAGCAATTGGAATTTATTACTAATCTCAAGATTGTAATTGAACACTTAATTACTCAAAACTTAATTCAAAATATATATGTGCATAGTTTAAAAGTTAATTGTGGCAAAAATAGTGGAATTGGATGTCTGATCCCATGATCAGACGTCTTAAAAATATGTTTTCTCTGCTCTTCTCTTGTCTGCTTTCTCTTCTTCTTTTGACTTTCTTTCTCTGATTTTCCTCTTTTTCTTCTGTGGTTGTGTACTTCTTCCTTGTTTCTTCTCTACAGGTCCTTTCTCTACTCTTGCCCTTCTTGTTCTTTCCTCTGTCTTTTGCCTTGCCTCTCTTCTGCAATTTCTTTCTCATTCTTTTCTCTACGGGTCTTCCCTTGGCTTCAGCTTCTCTTCTGGTTGTCTTTCCCTTTCTTTATTTCTTCTTCCTTCTTCAGTTCCTCTTCTCTTTAGCTTCGCCTCTTCCCTCTGCCTTGCCTTTCCTTCTCCTTTCCCTCTGCGAAGCTTCCTCCCTTCTTCTTCTCCTCCTCCTTCATTCTCTTCCTCCTTCCCTGCACAAATCGAAGAGAGAAAAACCTACTCCTCTACCCACACCCACGTCTCTCTCTCTGTATATCACTCTTCAGTATGCTCTCCCAGAGCTGGGTAATTGGGTCGGGTCATGTGCCCTGGTCCAGGCGCACCGGCGTGGGTGTGGTCACCAGGTCCGCGGGATGAAATCACGAACGAGGTGTTGGTGGCAACCAAATGATAGCACGAATTCAATTTAAACTACTCAAGCGCCTCGCAACTTACTGAGGTGGGACTAATATTCCACCGCTTTTGCTCGCACACCCGCAGGAGATCATTTCTTCAATTGCAGTAGCTGCAGTCCTTGCAGCGGCACTTGCTTGGACAGCTGACTTCGTGAGACATCCCTCCACCTGCTAGACCTGGAACCCTAAAGTCCTTCAGCCTGGAGCGAGCTTGCAACCACCTTGAGCCGCGCTAATGGTGGCTAGAGCTCGAACCCTGCTGATTGCACTGCAAAAATACACCTGCAATTGTGTCGTCTTGTGCTATTTCCTAGCATTACCAATGCATATTAGGTATCCATAGGTTCATTTGTAAAAATACATGCATGCATGCATTTAATTGAGAGGGGAAGAGAGCGAAATAAATGGCCTTGCAATTTACATTTTCTTCAAGTGCTGCTTCGCAAAATTTCCATTTTTATTTTTTATTCTATTTGATTTTGAATTTCTTCTCTGCAGCTGCATTGCATGGCAGCCTCTTCCTCGCGCCATATCCTGCTCAGCTTGCTCTGCAGGCTACTCCCTGCAGCAGCATGCACAACCATGCACAGCCAGGGCATGGCTGTGCATGCCTTCTTCCTCTATAAAACAGGCACGGTTTCTTCTTGCAAAAGGGGAGCCTGGTCCACGAAAAAAATACCACGCAGCAGCTCTTCCTTTCCAGGTTGCCTCCTCCGCTCTCCCTCCATACGCAGCCCCTCCTCCTCCTCTAAGGAGCCACACTGCGGGTAGGAGTACCTCACTGTGGTGCACAACCACCACCGTGAGTCCACCACTGCCTAGCTCATCAAAGAGCCAGTAGGCGTGGTGGTTCTTTCCCTGTTTCTTCCTTTGAAGCACTTCCGCCATTGCCACTGGAGCTTCAAGCTTTGAAGCTCAACCGGCCACCGCAAGATTGCAGTAGCACTAGCAAGGCAGCCGCAGCAGCACAAGCCACCGCACGCAGGCCACCGCGCGTGCCTCCAGGCCGCTCTTGCCTCCCTCTCTGTTCGCCCTGTCGCGCTCTTTCACCGGCAAGCCCAGCTGACATAGCCTCTTCCGCACGTGCGCCGAGCCGTCCACACCTTCTGCACTCACAGCACCGGAAGCAGGCGGTCACGCGACTCGCCCCGGCACTCTAGCCACTGTTTAGTGGAACACTGTGGCTACAGTGTGGTGACAGGTAAGTTTCTCACTTAACCGGTCACCCGACGCGCTGCAACTGCTGTTAGCCTATGCGTGCATCTAGCCCCTCTCCCACTCCATCACCTGCCCGCGCGTCTGCCTTCTCCTGTACCCGCCCGCTTCATTGTCTACAAGCAACCTCTTCCTTCGCCCGTGTACGCCCACCTGCTTCCTTCACACTCGCCTCACTGCGCAGCGCGATGTGCTGCTGCCTCTTTCCCTCCTGCTCACTCCCTCCCAATGCATGCCTCATCGCTTGCGCCCGTGCGTGGGTCATTAGATGATGCCCAGAGGACGCGTGATTAGCCCATAATTGTGGCCATTTAAGTATTTAAGTGCCTACACATTAGGTTAATTCTAACATTTATTTAGTATAAATTAGGATGTAAATAGATTAATTCATAGTTTTAATTTAATTACATAATCCATGCATTGCATTCATATTTTAAGCGCATTTAGAATTAGCTTAGAATGACATTTATCTAATTAGATAACCAATTAGGTACATTGTTTCTATTAACATAAAAGTTGAGGGTATGTATATAAATGACCCTAATATTTTAACATTATTTTCTTTATTCTTCTTCTTGCAGGAACGGATGGCTGCCGCTCCAACGCCGAATGGCCGCAGTGAAGAACCCATTCAAGGGAGAGCGGATGTGGTGGATCTGGCCGGGCGGATGATTTCAAATGTGTGCAGGCCACTAGAAAAGGAGGAGGGAGGCAGCCAAGCTCGGGAGGCCTCCACCACCAACCCACCACTGTGCAGAGAGACCTTCTATCTTCCACTCCATATTGCCGGCCTCTGCTGTGGCGGTGAGTCTCCACCACCGTGGGCGTGTGGTGGGACAAGCCACACCGCCATCCGGAGCTCGCCCACATCACCGTGAGCACCATAGCATGCATCTCCCTCGCCGTCGTCACCAACCACCACCCCGCTCTCCACACGCCTGCAGCTCACGCCATCTTCATGCGCTCACTGGCTGCAGTGCCCTCTTCCCCTCGCCTGTAGACCCGTCCAACCGCGCCTGCAGAACTTCACCCGCACCCGCTCCCGTGCCTGCAGACCAGCGCACACCTTCGCCCGCGCACCCACCAGCAGCAGCAGCCACCCTCGCACCTGCAGACCCGCACAACCGCGCACGCCTCCACCCGCGCCTGCAGCTTGCGCACCCACCCCCGCGCCTGCAGCCTCCTTCGCCCCTGCCTGCAGAGCCGACAGCAGCAACGTGCAGAAGTTCTCACGCCAACTGACCGCGCACGCTCACCGGCTGCAGCACCTTTGCCGGAGCTCGTCCGGCCACCTCCGGCTGCCGCGCGACTTGCCGCCACCACCGATTCGAGGCCCTTGGTCCAAGGGACCTCCTCCGAGCTTCCCAAACCCGGCCATCCGCTCCTCGTCGCGCAAGACAAAGCGGAAAAATTCCCCTATTTTGCTATAGTAAACCGTCAATTAGAAATTACATTTTCTGCCATTGTCACTTTTTCATCATATTTTTTTGATTCTGCATTGCGGAAAATATCCTCTAGTTCCTCAGAATTGCTATTTCAGCATTGTTTCTTGCTTAAACCTTAATCTGAAGGCAATTTTGGCTTGATTCTTGTCCAAACTAACTTCGAACAAACATTTTTAACTGGTGCAAATTTTAATACATCATTGCCTCCCTGTGGATTCGACCCGCTCCTCTGCGAGTGCTTATTTTTTTCTTAAATATTGATTAGTCGATTTTTCCACCACATTAAACTGCAAACGACTTTAAAGCAAAAGATCGACGAGTCACAGCATTTTTCCACCACATTTCGCTTGATTTTATTTTGATTATTTGTCAATTGCACAGAGATTTGACCATTTATTATTTTCTTTTCTGTTCGAGAAAATTTGTGCAAGAATCAGCCAGTGTGAGAGGCGACCCTTGACATCGCCAGACGAGAAGTGGACGAGCAATTTTTAAACGGAGGAGAAGTACGAGGATGCGACAGACACCATTGTGTTTAGTCACTAGTTTAATTAGACTAGAATTAAGACTGTAGACTTAATTTTTCATTGCAGTTAATTTGAAACCCTTGTTCTGGGGCATATTTTCAGGGGTCTGTTCCCCGATTTTGTTTTGGGCCCGTGTTGGGTAATTTTTGGGAGTCTGTTCCCTTTTCTTTAGATTTAGGATTTTTTTATTACTTTTATTTGCTTGTGCCTAAGTAGTTCTAAAAAAAAAATAAAAAAAAATGAGCTGCCTGCTAGAAGCTGCCTAGCCTAGGACGAACCATTTAGGTCTGTATGAGCAGCCTCTAGATTTACTTCTCGGCATTGCGTGCATTCTTGCATCGTAGATCGCTGGAGGCAAGGTACGCATTCTCTTACTTTGCATCCTATTTTTTATTACGCACTGCATTTGGGATTTAATGCGAAGACCACCTAATCTGTGCTGAATAAATCTAACAAGTGGTCACATTTTTTTAGAAAAAGGACTAATTAAAGGAAGGACATTTTATAAACCAAGGATTTGATTTTCAAACTTGGTGTGCGATTCAAAGTTCAAAATCTTTTACGGTGTATGCACACTTATTTCACTTGCACCACGGCATGCTTCTAGACACTCCTTAGGTTTGGAAATACTAGGACAAGAGCCCTCCTTTCATTGGATTCTGAACTGTTCGGAACTTGAGATCAAAGGTTTTGCAAGTCCAATCAGGGGGATACCCTGTCACAGACTTTTGGGGGTAGTTGAGAAGCACCGTGAAAGCACAGCTTCAAAGGAAGGCTTAGGCCTACTTGCATCCCTCGATCTTCAGTCTTTGGATTTACTTGACCATTTGAGATTTAGGGAAGAATACCTAAGTTCCAACTAGGTCTTCTTAGGCGAGCCGTAGGTTGACAATAGGCGCGTAATTGATTGGGCAACATGTTTTGTGACCTACAATTTGAACTGAAGTCAAAAGCTGAAATCTATAAAGACTCAACAAGTCCGTTTGAATTGTGTTTGTAGTGCATGCTTGGTAGGCATTCTCTTAGGAGACAACTTGTATTTGATCCTGAACCTGCAAGAATCCTAAGAAAAGACCTCCCAAGGGTAGAAATGGCTGGTCAAAGGAGCCTTAAGGAATATTTCATCCCAACCAATCAAGCTGGCCCAGCACTAGTAGACCTGGAGGGGACAATCCATATGAGATCAAAAGTAGTACCATATCCTTGCTACCCTCCTTTTATGGTACTACTAGGGAAGACCCTTACGGGGATATTGAGGAATTCGCTAAGGTCTGTTCCACGGTGAAGCTGCAGGGCGTTACTGATGACGCTCAAATGCAGACCCTCTTTCCCTTTTCCCTAAAGGACAAACCCAAGTATTGGTATCACACCCTTGATAATATAAATACTTGGGATGCCCTGAAGGAGTTTTTGAGGAAGTACTTCCCCATGAGCGAAACAAATCACTTGAGGGGGGAAATTATGAGTTTTGCTCAAAAGGATGGGGAAGCATTCCATGATGCATGGGAGTGCTTTAACGATTTGCTGAGACTTTGCCCACATCACCAGGTGCCTAAATGGCAACTAGTTGAAAGGTTCTACACTGGACTTAATGATTCGCATAGGCAAACTGTGGATGGTGCCTGTGCAGGAACCTTTCTATCTGAGACTGAGGATGAAGCTTGGAACTTATTTGATACTTTGAGTGAGAATTCTATTCACTTGAATTCTGCCTACATGGATAGAAAGCCCACTCTCATTCAAAGAAAGTTGTAGGCGAATGAACCAAGGGACACCCAGAATTTAGCCTATCAAATTCAATTTTTAAATCAAAACATGGAAAGGCTTATGTCGAACCCGAGTTCATTCGTACCTAACACCTCCACATCCCAAGCTTCCGAATGCATAATTTGTCAAGGCAATAGACATGCCACTATGGATTGCCACTTGGCCTCCCAATTCCCTGAGCTTGTACAAGCGGATTTTAATGCCGCTCAAGGGTTCTGTCCAAGACATCGTAATGATCCTTTCACCAACACTTATAATGAGGGATGGAGGAACCACCAAACTTTTCATGGAGACAAGGAAATGTCTCAAATTCAGGGAATTACAAGCCACAATCCTTTCAAAAGCATCAAATGAACCAACCTCAGACCTTTGCCCAACCTAAAACCTCTGAGATGGATGAATTGAAGGCGATGTTGAAAACTATGCAAGAAAGTCAAAGTGCCATCATCCAATCTCATGACAAGGCTATACATGAGATGAAATCACAAATTGGACACCTTGTTGAGGCTGTTAGACAAAGGGAGACTAGGAAGTTTCCCAGTGCTGCTGAGGAAAATCCTAGAGGAAAAGGGATTGCCTTTAGGGAGCATGCTCAGGCGGTGACTATTCTGAGGAGTGGGAAAGAAATTTCCAAACCCGATGCTCCTATAGTCTCACCCCCTAAAAAACCATCCACCCCGACTTTCACCCCCACCGAAGAAGATTTGCCTAAATCTTCTCCACTTGAAATCACCTCACCAGAAGAAGTTGCCCTCGTTCCACCCCTTACTCGACATGACAACCCTTCCACCCAGAGATCGAGAGTGCCTTTTCCAGAGCGCTTATCCACCTCTGGGCAGACTTCTGCTGGCTCATCTGGAGCAAAAGATAAGACGGATGAGATTATGGAAACTTTCAAGCAAGTGCAGATTAACCTACCTTTGCTTGAAGCTATCAGGCAGATTCTATCTTATGCTTGCTTCTTAAAGGACCTTTGCACGAAAAAGCGGCAATCTAGAAAACAGGTCCAATCAAAATTTGTCCTGCCTGATTCCGTTAGCTCAATTGTTCAACATGGCACACCCCCAAAACTTAAGGACCCAGGAGCCCCATATATCTCTATAGTTATTGGTGACTTACAAATTGATGAGGCTCTGCTTGATCTGGGTGCGGGGGTGAACATCCTTCCGAGCTACGTTTATGAACAACTTGGGGGAGGCAATCTGAAGCCTAGCCCTGTAATCCTTCATGTTGATGATCGATCACTTAAGACACCACGGGGAATTTTGGAAGATGTCCTCGTAAGAGTGGAGGATTTCTTCTTTCCCGTTGAGTTCTTAGTTTTGGACACTGACCCTACCAACAAGCCAACCAAACCCTCCATCATTTTGGGCTGTCCCTTCCTTGCAACTTCCCATGCTTCAATTAATTGCAATACTGGGCCATTGAAAATGGGCTTTGGGAACAGGAAAATCTGGCTTAATGTGTTTGATGCTTACAAACAAGCCGGACTTGAGGATTGTTCTCAAGTTAAGGTGATAGATGACCTGATTGAAGAGGCAACGCCTGCAATGTTATGTGATGATCCCCTTCAGCTTGTCATGCTAAATGAGCATTCCCATCTCTTGGAGGAATGTGAAGGGGATATACTAGAACTAGAGGAATTGCTAGGAGTTTCTGATGAGTCTCTTCCCCCATCATTTTCAGCAAAGGTAGATTTGCTACCTGAGATGGGGACATCTATTATGAAACCCTTAACCATACAAGCCCCCAACCTTGAGTTGAAACCCCTCCCTGACACTCTCAAGTATGTTTTCCTAGGTGCCAATGATACGATCCCCGTTATCATTTCGGTTGTACTGTCTGAGGCACAGGAGGGAGTCCTGATTGAATGCCTGTCTAGGCACAAGGAAGCTATTGCTTGGAGCATTGCTGACATTAAGGGTATAGACTCTACACTCTGCATGCACCACATTTATACTGTTGATTCCATCAAGCCTTTTAGGGACATGCAGAGACGTCTGAACCCTAATATGAGGGAGGTTGTGAAAAAGGAAATCCTAAAGTGGTTGGATGCTGGGATCATATATCCCATTGCAGATAGTAAATGGGTCAGTCCCATTCATGTGGTGCCAAAGATGGCAGGCTTTACTGTGGAACTCAACGACCAAGGTGAACAAGTTGTCACTAGACCCTCAACTTGATGGAGGGTCTGCATTGATTGCCGCAAGCTGAACACCGCGACCCAGAAGGATCACTTTCCTTTGCCTTTTATTGATCAAATTCTAGAAAAATTGGCAGGGAATAAGTATTAGTGCTTTCTCGATGGATATTCTGGGTACAATCAGGTGGCAGTCTTTCCTAATGACTAGGACAAAATGACATTCACGAGTCCTTACGGTACTTTTGCATTCAGGCGTATGCCGTTTGGACTATGTAATGCCCCTGCAACTTTCCAGCGGTGTATGATGTCTATCTTTTCGGACATGATTGACGAGTGTGTCGAAGTATTTATGGATGACTTCTCCATTTATGGCTCGTCTTTCAACTAGTGTCTCCTGCACTTGGAGAATGTGTTGAAACGATGTAAGGACACTAGTTTAGTCCTCAGCTGGGAGAAAAGTCACTTCATGGTACAGAAAGGAATTGTACTTAGGCATGTTGTATCCGAGCAAGGTTTGGAAGTAGATAAAGCCAAGATTGATTCTATTTCCAAACTTCCATTGCCTATGAATGTCAAACAGATTAGATCCTTTCTGGGCCATGCTGGCTTTTATAGGTGCTTTATTAAAAATTTTAGTAAGATTTCTAGGCCACTTTGTGACTTGTTGCGAAGGAATCTTCCTTCAGTTTTGATTCAAAGTGTGCCGAGTCCTTTCAAACTCTAAAGGAGGCCTTGATCTCTGCGCCTATTCTCCAAGCTCCTAATTGACACTCCCATTTGAGCATATGTGTGATGCTTCGGATTATGTAGTGGGAGCAGTCCTTGGACAAAGGGTTGAGGGAAGACCTCATGTGCTGCATTTTGCAAGCAAGACTTTAACTGAACCTAGGCAAAACTACACCGTCACTGAAAAAGAATTACTTGCTGTAGTTTTTGCTCTAGAGAAGTTTAAGTATTATTTACTTGGGTCTAAGGTGGTTATTTTTACTGATCATGCAGCAGTGAAACATCTCATTGCTAAGAAAGATTCTAAGCCACGTCTGATTAGGTGGATCTTACTCCTTCAAGAATTTGACTTGGAAATATGTGAAAAGAAAGGAGTAGAAAATGTTGTGGCTGACCACCTGTCTCGCCTTCATCTTAATGACTCTCTTCCTGAAGACATTCGCAAGACATTTCCCGATGAAACTCTGATGGCGGTAACACCAACTTTACCTTGGTATGCAGACATTGTAAATTACTTGGTCACTGGACAAACTCCTGGCTCTTGGGATGAGCAGAAAAGAAAGAGATTCATTTCTCAAGCAAGATATTTTCATTGGGAAGAGCCAGAATTATTTAGAATTGGACAAGACCAAGTATTGAGACATTGTGTGCTTGAAGAGGAACAACAAAGTGTGCTGACATTTTGCCATGAACTTCATTGTGGAGGACACTTTGGTGCTAAGAAAACTGCTTTTAAGGTTCTCCAGTCCGATATTTGGTGGCCTTCCTTATTTAAGGATTCTCATAATTTTGTTAAGGCCTGTATTAGATGTCAACGGACTGGAACGATTAGGAAGAAGAATGAAATGCCTCAACATCCTATTCAACCTGTTGAAATTTTTGATGTGTGGGGAATTGACTTTATGGGCCCCTTCCCGTCGTCCCATGGTTTTGAATATATCTTGGTGGCAGTTGATTGTCTCTAAATGGATAGAGGCCATTCCTACGTGCACAAATGACCACTCTGTGGTTTTAAAATTTGTGAAGGCTAATATCATATCCCGTTTCGGCTGTCCCAAGACTATTATAAGTGATGGGGGACCTCATTTCCGAAATCACCACTTCAATCGGTTAATTAAGAGTTTGGGAGTGACTCACAAGGTTGCTACCCCTTACCACCCTCGGACAAGTGGCCAGGTTGAAGTATCAAATAGGGAGATAAAAAATATTTTGGAAAAGACCGTTAGACCTGATAGGAAATATTGGTCCCAAAAGCTTGATGATGCTTTGTGGGCTTATCGAATGGCCTATAAGACCCCTTTGGGTACTTCTCCCTTTCGGATTGTGTATGGAAAAGCATGTCATTTACCTGTTGAATTGGAACATAAAGCACTTTGGGTTGTTGGAAGTGTTAACATGGATTTAGAAAAGGCAGGTAAGGCACGATTTCTAGAATTAAGTAAGCTTGAGGAGCTGAGGAATGATGCTTATGACACCTCTCAAGCTTATAAAGAAAGAACTAAGGTCTTGCATGATAAGTTTATTCTTCGAAAGACCTTTGAGCCCAACCAACAAGTATGGCTTTTCAATTCCAGACTTAAGCTTTTTCTTGGGAAGTTAAAATCTCATTGGGATGGGCCTTACATAATCACCAAAGTATTTCCGCATGGAGGTGTGGAGATCCAAAATCCTTCCTATTCAACAACTCCCTTTATCGTCAACGGTCAACGGTTAAAATTGTACATAACTTTAGATGGCCATCTGGTTGACAAAGTCACTCTTGAGGAGCCTTAGCTCCTACCATTCTCCGCCTCAGGTAATATCTTCCTTTAGTTATTTTTGTTTTCAATAAGGACATTGTTTGAACCAGGCAAGGTGGAGAGGACCTGAGGCCTTTTGTTTATAGCATGCATATAAAAAAAAAGAGAAAATGAGAGAAAATGAAAATAATAATAATAATAATAATAAATAAATAAAAAGTTTTGAGCTTAACTAGCTAAGTCCTGCATTCTTAAGAAAATCAGAACTCTAAGGTAGACTTAATTAATTCTAGGGTCAAACTTTAGAAGCTAAATGAGTTGCTAGCATTAGACTTTTAGGGTCCTTTGTGGACTCAAAAACTTAAGCAGGAGTTAAGTTGCGGACCATTCCTCAAGAGGTTGAGGAAGGGAAGCTAGGGTTTGAGTTAGAAGGTGGGGTAGTACCTGGAGTCTTATTCTACCTTTTGGTTTATGGGTCCTTATAACCCAAGCATCCAAATTTCACACACTTGGTTTGGTAATCAACTTAATTTCTATCTTTCTGAAAAGAGATTTGGTTATCTTAGTTTTGACTTAAGAGAGGCTTGAAAACACATTTTGATTGTAAGAGTTCCTACCGCAGGAGAGGTAGAGTATATACTCACCTTGAGGATGCGATGATAACATATTACCTCCTCAGCGCTTGTCTCTTAGGATATCCATCCTACTGGGGGCATGTAAGCGCATTGTGCGGTTCAGGTACCATGGGCGGCCCTATCTCGAAGTGCCGATTGCCATAGGCCTAAATTCGCTTAAGAAATCCATGGGCGATACTATCTCGAAGTGTCGATTGCCAGGAGTTCTTGGGGTCGTTATGGGTGGTGCTATCTCGAAGCATCGAAAGCCAGGCACCCTTCGAGGTATGGTAATGGGGACAATGAATCCGACACAGACCGTGTTGATAGCTGATCTGAGGTTAGACTTAGAAGAATCAAACAAAAAAAAAAAGTATATATATATATATAAAAAAAAATCCTTTAACTCAAATAACTCAGACAAATACACAGGCACGAATGCTTTAATCTCAGGGATCAATAAACTTTAGGGTAGAGTCAGAAATCTGGGAAACTTGTGCCTCCAACTTGTCTTTAGCCTACCTAGTCTGTAACTTTGCAACTACTTAGGAACCTTGGGTCTAGAGCCTGAACTTAAGATGCTTCTGAAAGAAGACTAAGTGAGTTGACTAGTCTACTTGGAGTACTAGATTTTGCTTAATTTTGCTAGGGACTAACAAAAACTAGGCATGGGGGTATTTGATTAACCCATAGTTGTGGGCTATTTAAGTATTTAAGTGCCTACACATTAGGTTAATTCTAACATTTATCTAGTATAAATTAGGATGTAAATAGATTAATTCATAGTTTTAATTTAATTACATAATCCATGCATTGCATTCATATTTTAAGTGCATTTAGAATTAGCTTAGAATGACATTTATCTAATTAGATAACCAATTAGGTACATTATTTTTATTAACATAAAAGTTGAGGGTCTGTATATAATTGACCCTAATATTTTAACATTATTTTCTTTATTCTTCCTCTTGCAGGAACGGATGGCTACTGCTCTAACGCCGAATGGCCGCAGTGAAGAACCCATTCAAGGGAGAGCGGATGTGGTGGATCTGGTTGGGCGGATCACTTCAAATGTGTGCAGGCCACTACAAAAGGACGAGGGAGGCAGCTGAGCTCGGGAGGCCTCCACCACCGACACACCACTGTGCAGAGAGACCTTCTCTCTTCCACTCCATACTGCCGGCCTCTACTGTGGCGGCGAGTCTCCACCACCGTGGGCGTGTGGTGTGATAGGCCACACCGCCATCCGAAGCTCGCCCGCATCACCGTGAGCACCTTAGCGTGCATCTCCTTCACCGTCGTCACCAACCACCACCCCCGCAACAACCGTCAACCACCCTTTCAGTGACTTAAGACGTCTGGGAAATTTCTCGGACGTCTTAAGCTACCCGCTCACCTCCAACAGCCCACGCCTTCCTAAGCCTGCAGCACTCTCCAACCGCACCCACTCTCCACGCACCTGTAGCTCACACCATCTCCACGCGCTCACCGGCTACAGCGCCCTCTTCCCCGTGCCTGCAGACCCATCCAACCGCGCCTGCAGAACTTCAACCGCACCCGCTCTCCACGCACCTACAACTCACACCATCCGTGCATGCTCACCGGCTGCAGCTCCCTCTTCCCCGCGCCTGCAGACCGGTCCAACCGCGCCTGCAGAACTTCACCCACACCCACTCCCACGCCTGTAGACCAGCGCACACCTTCGCCGGCGTGCCCGCCAGCAGCAGTAGCCACCACGGCAACTGCAGACCCACACAACCGTGCACGCCTCCGCCCACGCCTGCAGCATGCGCACGCACTCCCGCGCCTGCAGCCTCCTCCGCCCACGCCTGCAGAGTCGCCAGCAGCAGCGCGCGGCAGTTCTCATTCAAACAGGCCGCGCACGCTCACCGGCTGCAGCACCTCCGCCGGAGCTCGTCTGGCCACCTCCGGCCGCCGCGCGACTCGCCGCCACCACCGATTCGAAGCCCTTGGTCCAAGGGACCTCCTCCGATCTTCCCGCGCCCGGCCATCCGCTCCTCGTCGCGCAAGATAAAGGGGAAAAATTCCCCTGTTTTGCTATAGTAAACCGTCAATTAGAAATTACATTTTCTGCCTTTGTCACTTTTTAATCATATTTTATTGATTCTGCATTGCGGAAATATCCTCTAGTTCCTTAGAATTGCTATTTCAGCATTGTTTCTTGCTTAAACCTTAATCTGAAGGCAATTTTGGCTTGATTCTTGTCCAAACTAACTTCGAACAAACATTTTTAACTGGTGCAAATTTTAATACGTCATTACCTCCCTGTGGATTCAACCTGCTCCTCTGCGAGTGGTTATTTTTTCCTTAAATATTGATTAGTTGATTTTTCCACCACATTAAACTGCAAATGACTTTAAAGAGAAAGATCGACGAGTCAACGTGGACGACTTAACTCCCCCTTTCTTCACAGTAGGCGCTCTTCCTCTCTCTCTCTCTCTCAGCACTCTCTCCCTCTCTTTCTGCTGATACACATACACACACACTCACACTCTCGCAGACTCACACTCTCACTTATATATTATTATATACTTATTTATATACACATATACATATATATATTGATATATGTACTTTTATTTATATACATATATATATACATAAATATATATATACTTATATCTATACATAAAGTAGTACCTATATACTTAAGTATTAGTATACATACATACATTTATTTACATATATACATATACTTGTATACTTATATATATATATATATACATATACCTATATATATATTATTACCTCTATAACTAAGTATAAGTATAGATACATATGTATATATATACATATATATACACATTTACTTATACATATATATATATATACAAATATACATACATATATATCTATAATATATATACATATATATATATGTACATATCTATCTACATATAAATATATACACATTATTATATATATATATACATCTATATAGTTATATATACATACATAAATATATATATATATATACATACATCTGTCCATACATATATTTACATACCTTTATATATACATATATATATATATACTTATATACAAATATAAGTACACATATACCTATATAGTTATACCCATGTATATATATATACATATAGATATATATATATATATATATTTACATATATAGATATATATTTTCATATCACTTACTATACGTGGTATCGCGGAAATATCTGCACCAGTTGCTGATATTACCCGATACACGTGCACAAAAAGTATGTTCAACACAACTTCCACCATCCATCTTACATTCCACGCGGCACTTCATCCTGTTGGTTGCGTCTTTCTAGACGACCGACCGACTCGACACCGTGCTGCATGCCATCTCCACCTCCACCCCCACCCCTTTATACATATATAATATATACATCAATACATACTATATTTACTTTATTTCTATTTCTCTTTCATGCCAGTAAAAAGATAAAAAAAATATATAAAAGAGAAAAGATAATACTTGACTTGCAGGTGCTCAGTCTTGCGGATAGTAAGACCAGTTTTAGAATGTTGATTTGGCTCAAAGCCAAGAACCTAATTTTGAGGGTGTGCCTCAAGGACAGGAATTATCAGAAAAAAACCTAAATAGAAAAAAACACCAAAAACACAACAAAAGAACAGAAGAGATTCACTGTAAGAAAGGCGTAGAAACTTCACTTCTAATCCCACTTCCCTGAGTTCGACCCTGGGCCTAAAAGTGACCAAGATAAAATCAAGTAGGCCAGGTAAAAAATTTTGTAAAGAGATGGTTAGGCTCGATTTAGGTTAACCACTATACTCATTATAACGATAAAATCACCATATTAACACACCTATCCGAGTCTACACCACAAATCTTTCTGGCGGCGTTGTCGGGGAAGTGCGTATGCAAGTAAGTTTCCATTCCATTCCTTTCATTTTTCTCTTCCCTCTTCACGGGTGTTTTTTCTTATTGATGTGTAGGTGAGCCTGTTGCAAGGAGAAGGCAGGCAAATGAAGTCAGAAATGCGGGCAGGTCCAAGGCGGGAACGAGAGCGTGAAGATGCCGACACCGCACTGGAGCTTCGCACACATGGTTGAACAAGTTAGTCTTTCTTTCTTAGCATCCTAGGTTAATTTGTAACCTTAATAAGAAAAAAAAAACTAAGAAAAAAAAAACTAGAAAAACTTCTTGAGATCTCTTGTGGCAAGTGGATTAAAAATCACTTGTTTGCTTGTTTGTCATCACTCCCACAACCCTGGGATTTCCCGTAAAACTTTGCAAAGCGCAGATCCAAGAATCTTGATTCTTCAATCTTTCACCTTGTGAAGTATTCCTTGAGGAAAATAAAAAGATTGATTGCCATCCCTCTTTGCCTCACTTATCTACAATTCTGGATCACATTTTGGTGGGGAGACTTGGAATTGAGTTGATTCCAACCCCACCACGACCTTTCACGTGCCTAAGATTCGATCCCGAATAGTTCAACCCCAACAATTTGATTTTCTTTATCTTTTGGTTGAGCCTTGTGTGGAAATCATTCTGGTGATTTGGAGCACTTGAAATAAAGTTATTTGGCTCCCTTTCACACTAATCTAAAACTGATTCGTGCATCCACACATAGAAATCTCCATCTAGGGAAGTCCATTGCATTTTAGCCTGCATTAACCTACTAACATTGAAGAAGGGTTTGTTGGGCTTAGAAGAAAACTTTTATTCTCTCAAAAGTCGGAGATTGGTTGAATTGGTATTTTAGCAAAACCCTAAAATCCACACTACTTATGGCTGAATTCTAAAAACCATTCATCAATTAAAACTTCAATTCGGGGAGATTTCCCCATTGCATGCTTGTTTTACACATTCTAAAAATCAATCACTTGGGCATTACCCGTAAATAACACCCTTCACATCCAAAAGCATTTGATCCTAAACCTCTAACTAAAATTGGTAGCAACTTGACCTTTATTAAGGACTGGAGGTCTAACTACCTACGTGTAGTGCCTACGTGCTGGTGAGGGTTCCCGTGTGCTATCGGGTGTATAAGACTGGGGCAAACGTCCTTTCAATCTGGCCTGGTGGTTCCGCAGTGCTCGCATTCGGTTCCGTAGTTCGTGATAGTAGGTAACTTATATCTTTAGGTCTAAGGGCACACTGTAGAGGTTAGGAATTTGATAGAATTGATTTGTTATCAAGTGTACCTTTACGGTGTCATTTCTCTCATCTCTTTTCCCTTCTTATCTCCCCAATTCTTCCTGTGGTAGTGCATGTTTGGGAGGAGGTCACAAAACCCTGAACTGTGTGAATTGCCTGATAAATTTAGAAAAGAAGCCGAATCGTCCTCCTCTTCCATAAACATGGCTGCACGCCAACCCCAAAATCTTGAGGGAGGAAACTACCCTCAAAACCCACCAGGTGGTGGAGCCTTAAATCCCATAACCCGCCTCCAAGCCCAAATGGAAATGTATAATGAACAAATTGAGGCCATTAAGGAAACATTGGAGGAAATGCAGAACCCTCCTGAATGGGAGGAGCCTAGGTCTCTTAGCTCCTATCAAAATCCCGTTGCTACAGAGACAATAGGACAAATTCGGGTCCCCATGGGCAGGGACGACTTTGAATTGAAGCCTAACATAACTGGCCTAATAAATTTTCACTTCCATGGTCTTGAAGTGAAGACCCTTTTCTCCAATTGGAAGACCTAACCCGATTGTCTAAAACTGTTAAACCAAGAAATATCGAGTTACCTATAGTCCTCATGAAAATGTTCCCATTTTCATTGCGGGATGAATCATCGCAATGGTTACGCACCCTTGGGAGAACCATCCACCCTTGGGAAGAGATGCGAACAACATTTCTTAAGAAGTTCTTCCCAATTGGGCGAAACAATGAGCTTCGCCGTGCTATCACCTCCTTTACACAATAAAATGGCTAACAATTTCATGAGGCATGGGAGTGATATAATGACCTCCTCAGGAAGTGTCTGCACCATGGTCTGCCTAAGTGGCATATAGCCCAGATTTTCTACTATGGGCTAAATGAGACTTTGAAGCAGATTGCAGACGCTTCCTGCAGAGGGAACTTTATGAATAAAGACGAGAATGGAGCATTCTAATTGTTTGAAAATATGAGCAAAAACTCGATGAACAATGCTTCCATTGTCGCCTTTAATCGTACCAACCTGCCCGTAATGTCCACGAAGTTGACACGAGACCCTCCCATTCATCCACAGATCTCAGCCTTATCGCATTGAAATTGGATGAAGTCTCCATCATGCACAAGAAGCTGGATGAGCTTCTGGCCAACCCCGCCCATTCTTTAGCAAACACCTCCATCTCACCACTTCATCACAATTCTAATTCTTCCAATACCAAGCTTATCCCGAGAAACCCTATAAGACCCTCCTTACCAAGTGTCGCACCGAGTGACTCGGTAAGTCATGTGGATCTGGCTTCTGCGAGCCAGTATTTTGACACAAAGGACCAAGCCTCCGTGTGCTCGGAAGCGTATTTACATGCGGACACGTCTCCTGGCATAGATGACGCTTGCACCCTGGGGAACAACCCGTTCTCTGCCACTTATAACCTAGGGTGGTGAAATCATCCGAACTTCGCATGGTCCAACAACCCGCAGTGCCAAAACCTCGCAGGTGGACCAATGTGATTGTCCGCACCTGTCATTTCAAGGGCCCTGTCTAATCTTATGGCGAATCCACCATCGGGTCCTTACGTACTGCAAACTGAACACGCATCAAGTCCTCTTAACAAATTGATGCGAATGATGGTGAAAATGTCAAAGCACCATGAAGAGAACATGACCTCTCTTCAGCACCAATTGGCACAGTAGAATGCTGAGATCTGTTAACTACGCATGGCGACTCGATCTCAGGGCACTCTTTCCTCCCAACCTGTTCCCAACCGACGAAATTTTGTACCCCATGGTCCGCAACCACTGGTACGACCTTCTCAGGTGTAGGTTCATCAGATTTTGCAAGCTCTGAGCATTCCACCAGGATTTCAGGCTAATCCCATTGTTGCACTGCACTTTTCTATCCTTATTGCGAACACTCCTCTGCCATATGATCGCACTGGACCCGCATCGTGCAATGCAATCACTATGAGGAGCAGTAAGCAGACCGTCGATCAGCCTCGACCTGATCCTGGCCCGTCTTCTTCATCGCCCTCTCATTTGCGATGCGCATCGCATTCGCAAGAGGACGATACACCCAAATTGGTGCCAGAATCAGTCCCATTCCTTGAGGTTCTAGTGAGGGAGCCAAAAGGCAAGAAGAAAGATATGCAGGCCTTTGATAACCAGCGTAATTTGTTCAGGGATGCTGAAATCAAGATACCTCTGCTCGAGGCTATCAACCACATACCTACTATCGCTTGATTTTTCAAAGACTACACAACACCTAGGCGAAAGTCAAAGAAAACTAAGAATCCAGTGGTTCTCTCGCCTCATGCGTGTTGTGCTATACTGTCAAACCTACCACTGAAGTAGAAAGATCCAGGCACACTGCTCATTTCTTGCAGCATCCAAGGTTGCAATTTTAACCGTGCCCTGCTTGATCTAGGATCTTCCATCAATCTCATACCGCCCATCATGCTCGAAAAATTTTCCGTGGGAAATTTGAAACCCACCCCTGTCACGTTACAGTTGGCAGATCATTCTGTCAAAATTCCGAACGCTATGGTGGAAGACGTGGTGGTTAGGGTCAACAGTCTCTGTTTTCCTGTTGACTTTCTTATTTTAGATATGGAAGTTCCTAGCTCACTTTCTGATTGTCTGACCATCCTTGGTCGACCTTTCTTGGCCACAGCCCACACCCATATCGACTGCAAGTCGGGCTGTATTGAGATTGCCGTTGGATCTGAAAAGCTCAAGCTTAAGATCTTCAAGGCAGCCAAGAACTTTGATTACGATTGCATCGAGGATGACACGTCGGACGAGGACATGGCTGCCAGCTCATGTATCGGACTAATTTGGACCTATTCTGACTGCTGCAGATTACCTGTAAACATTGACGATTGCCTGACCGACACCTATTGTTATGTCCCCCATCCCTCCCTATTCCCACACCTTCTCCTGACCAGACTTCTGACGAGGTTTTCTCTGCTTCCCATACCTCGTGGTCTGAGTCATATCTGGGCTACTCACTGTCGGTCCATACTCTTGAAGACCAGATTGCCCTTTCTTTCCCGCCAAATCAGGCGGAGTTGCAAATCCACACTGGGACCTTAAGTCCGCATACGTCTCACTGGGGCTATTCCTTTTTGGATCCATCCATCTAAGAAGCCCCTCTTCTTGGTCAATCTGAGGGCCAATTTCTTCCTCTTGACCTGTTCTTCGATCCACTTGGGATACTCTCATCCCAAGAAATGCCAGACCTTACACCATCCACTCCCGAGCTGACAGAGCTGCCTAGTACACTTAAATATGTTTTTTTGGGGCCAAATGAAATGCTCCCCATAATCATCAGTTCAAAATTGACCAGGGAGCAAGAGCGAAAACTAACTAAGGTCCTCATAGAACACAAGGCAGCTATTGGATGGTGTTTATCAGACTTATCTAGCATTAGCCCCTCCTACTACACTCACCGTATATATACGGAGGAGGCTCGACCTTCCCGTGAGATGCAGCGACGTCTCAACCCTAACATGCGGGAGGTCGTTAAGAAAGAAATTATTAAGTGGCTGGATGTGGGTGTCATCTACTCGATCAGCGATAGCCCCTGGGTTAGTCCAATTCACATTGTCCCAAGAAGGCAGGACTCACCATCCGTGTCAATGACAGGGGCGAATCCATCCCTACACGCACTCCTACATCTTGGAGAGTGTGTGTAGATTATAGGAAACTCAATGCTGCAACTAAGAAAGATCACTTTCTGCTACCTTTCATTGACCAAATCCTGGAGTAGTTAGTGGGAAATAAATTTTTTTGTTTCTTGGATGGATTCTCAGTATATAAGCAGGTGGCAATTGACCCCTGGGACCAAGAGAAAACCACTTTTACCTGCCCCTTCGACACCTTTGCATTTAGAAGGATGCCGTTCGGACTTTGCAACGCACTAGCAACTTTCCAGAGATGTATGCTGGTGATACTCCATGACATGGTGTGTGACTTTCTCGAGGTCTTCATGGATGACTTTTTGGTCTTTGGACCCCCTTTCGATGACTATCTTGCCAACCTGACCCGTATCCTTAGGAGATGTATTGATGTAAACCTCGTGCTTTCCTCGGAAAAAAGTCATTTTGTGGTGCACGAGGGAATTATTCTCGGGCATATCATCACCGATAGGGGTAACGAGGTTGACAGAGCTAAGCTTGATGTGATTGCTGATTTACCTATGCCTGGCTCTGTCAACCAAATCCGATCCTTCCTGGGACACGTCGGTTTCTATAGGAGATTTATCAAAGATTTCTCCAAGATTTCTCGACCCTTAACTCATCTTCTATCGACCGACGTACCCTTTGATATGGGCCCCGACTGCATACGAGCATTCACGCAGTTGTGTAATGCTGTCACCAAGGCCCCTGTTCTGCAGCCACCTGATTGGTCCCTCGACTTTGAACTCATGTGTGACGCTTCTGACCTTGCAGTCGGAGCCATCTGGGACAAAGACGTGATAGACACCCCTTCGTGGTGTACTATGCCCATAAGACATTGGACGAGGCCCAGCGTAATTATACTACCACTAAGAAAGAACTACTGGCAGTCGTCTTTGGGCTGGAGAAATTCTGCTCTTACCTTTTGGGCTCACATGTTATTGTTTTCACTGATTACGTGGCCATTCACCATCTCATGCACAAGAAGGATGCCAAGCCTAGACTGATTCGTTGGATCCTTGTGCTCCAAGAATTTAACGTTGAGATCCGTGATAGGGTCGAAGCCCAGAATGTTGTAGCTGATCGTATTTCCAGATTAGACCTTGACCATATTGGACTTACTCTACGGATCAATGAAATTTTTCCTGGTGAGCACCTATTGGCAATTAAAGTGGCAAGTGGACCGTGGTATGCCAACATTGCTAATTACCTTTCTTCTGGAGCCCTTCCACATGGCTGGCCTAAAAACCAGCATGAGCGTCTCATGGCAGAAGCAAAGTATTATTTCTAGGATAATCCACTTCTTTTTTGGATAGGTGCTGATCAAATCATCCGTCGCCATATTCCTAACAGCGAATTCCCCAGTGTGCTATCCTTCTGCCACGATCAGGCCTGCGGAGGCCATTTCTCTGGGAGGAAAACTGTAGCCAAGGTGTTGCAGTGCTGTTTCTTTTGGCCCTCCTTTCACCAGGATGCACACAATTATGCCAAGCATTGCACTAGGTGCCAGTCATTAGGGTCAATGTCATGTCATGACATGATGCCCTTGCAACCCATCCTAGCTGCAGAAATCTTCAACATTTGGGGAATTGATTTCGTGGGTCCCTTTCCTCCTTCCAACAGCTTCGAATTCATCCTCGTGGCCATTGACTATGTTTCGAAATGGATCGAGACTATTCTCACGTGCCATGCTGACCATGTTATATCCACTCGATTTGTCAAAGACCACATCTTTACGCTCTTTGGGATCCCTCGAGCCATTATCTCAGATTGAGGAAGCCACTTTACCATTGCTTCTTCTCAGGCACTTCTGATGAAATATGGAGTCCACCATCGTCTTCCATCCCCGTATCATCCTCAGACGAACGGCCAGGCAAAAGTGTCGAACCAGCAAATCAAACAAATTCTCTAGAAAATAATTCTGCCAGACCATAAGGATTGGTCCGACAAGCTGATTGATGCACTTTTGGCGTATCGGACCACCTTCAAGGCTCCCCTTGGTATGTCTCCATATAGAATCGTTTACGGGAAGCCTTGTCATTTGCCCGTGGAGTTGGAGCACCGCACTTATTGGGCGGTTCACCAATGTAACCTCAACCCAGACCTGTGTGGTCGAGAAAGGAAACTCCAACTCCTGGAGCTAGAAGAGCTCCGTCGTGAAGCCTATGATTCTGCTTTAACTTTGAAACAACGCACTAAGGCTTTTCACGACAGCCGTATTTGGCGGAAAGAATTTGATCCATCATAGCAAGTTTGGCTCTACAATGCCCGGCTCAAATTCTTT
This sequence comes from Thalassia testudinum, assembly GCA_037157565.1. Classification (NCBI taxonomy): domain Eukaryota; kingdom Viridiplantae; phylum Streptophyta; class Magnoliopsida; order Alismatales; family Hydrocharitaceae; genus Thalassia; species Thalassia testudinum. Next base: position 21,848,564 of record JAZHRO010000063.1, read on the forward strand.
CCTGGGAAACTGAAGTCCAAATGGACTAGTCTTTCCTAGTCTAGAGACCATTTCCCAATAGGGACATTGAGATTGAAGATCCTAAATCTGGGCATAAATTTACAGTCAATGGGCAGCGTTTGCAACCCTATCTTACTCTTGAACCTACCCCCATTGGTGAAACTGTTGCCCTACTGGAGGGTAACTAATTTTTGTGCCTCATTCTAAGTCCAGCTGGGGACGTTAAATTCAGTGCTCGTTGGGAGGCACCCCAACAACACTCAATATCGACCATCATTTTTCACGCCACTATCACGATCACTTCACTTTTCACTTCGCCACCCACCATCCACCCACCCTACCACCTTGCTGTATACCCTGCACCTCAGCTCTCGTTACCCGATCTTTCGTCCTTTCTCTACCCTACCCTGCAAGCATATGAGGACATAGCATCGTCTGCCATGGGGGGGTGGATAGGCATCCATAGGATCTAGGTATTTTAGGGTATCATGCGGTTTCCATCTATCTATATGTATATATATACAAAAAAAAAAATGGTGTTTAGTAATGATCTGAAAGCTAAAACAAAAATACAATAAGTGTGTATGGATATTCAACCGCTGTTTTGAAGACTTTCTAGGCCACAGAAGCTTGATTCGCTTAGGCTCAGCTTAATTCACTTGAGCATTAACCAGATAGATCGGAATCTCTCCTAACTAAGGATGTATTCTTGTACCTGAGACACCAGTACAAGATCCATTGGTTTGCTTCTACTTGAGAGCCTAAGTAATCTTGGTTCACACTACACATATCAAGAAAGACCAGGTGAACATAATATCCAACCCTAGTGTTCATTAGGGAAGGTGGAGTCCTTACCTGTGCTAGTGGGTAGACTTTTTATCCCAGGCTTTAGTCTTGTGTTTAGGAGAGACTCTTTCCACCAAAAAGGAACTCTCCCACCAAAAGGAAAAGTGTGCCCCTTCAAATAATGTTGTAAGAGATATACTGACACGTGTTTCAAAAAAAAAAAAAGAAGAAGAAGAAGATACAAATAAGTCAGAATATCTCACAAATGTCTGTAAAATCTTCCTACAAAAAAGTTCTGGTTAAATACCCTGTTTTCTTTGAGCCACAAATGTCAGAAAATGGGAGTTGAGTTTCAATCATCTTTTTAAGGGTCAATCCGAAGACACGAGCTGAAATTGGGACCAACCTATACTTAAAAATTCGTGAAACCCTGAGCTTGAGTCTCAATGTTCATCTGGTCAGTCTCGACCCTTCACTATGCACAAGCCAAAATCTCTTGAGCTCTTGTGTATGGCAAAAACCTCTTGGGTCTTGGAAATCATACTTAAGGTTTAAATATCAAGAGTTCTAGTTAGTTGAGAGATAATCTATGTCATGTGAGACTTCAAGTACTTGTAGTCTTCTCTGCAATTGGTTCACACAATATCCAACAATAAACACACCTATGTCACCTCAGAAGAAAATCATCAACTTAAAGATCATTACTAAATACAAGGGGGTATGATTGCACCTCAAAAATACACCTGCAATTGTGCCATCTTGTGCTATTTCCTAGCATTACAAGTGCATATTAGGTATCCATAGTCGCATTTGTAAAAATACATGCATGCATGCATTTAATTGAGAGGGGAGGAGAGTGAAATAAATGGCCTTGCAATTTACATTTTCTTCAAGTGCTGCTTCACAAAATTTCCATCTTTATTTTTTATTTTATTTGATTTTGAATTTCTTCTTCACGGCTGCAATGCATGGCCACCTCTTCCTCGTGCCATATCCTACTCAGGATACTCTGCAGGTCATTCCTTGCCGCCGCATGCATAGCCACACACGGCCAGGGCATGGCTATGCATGCCTTCCTCCTCTGTAAAACTGTCACGGCTTCTTCTTGGAAAAGGGGAGCCTGGTCCATGAAAAAAAAACCCACACAGCAGTTCTTCCGTTCCAGGCCGCCTCCTCCCCTCTCCCTCCAAACGTAGCCCCTCCTCCTCTGAGGAGCCACACTGCGGGTAGGAGTACCTCACTGTGGTGCACAACCACCACCGTGAGTCCACCATCGCCCAGCTCATCAAAGGGTCGATAGGCGTGGTGGTTCTTTCCCTGTTTCTTCGTTTGAAGCACTTCCGCCATTGCCACTGGAGCTTCAAGCTTCGAAGCTCAACCGGCCACCGCAAGCTCCACAGTAGTAGCAGCAACGCAGGCCACCGCGTGCCCACACGTAGGGCACTGCGCACGCCTGCAAGCTGCCCTCGCCTCCCTCTCCGCGTGCCCTGTCGTGCTCTTTCGCCCACAAGCCGAACTGGCGCAGCCTCTTCCGTGTGTGCACTGAGTCGTCCATGCCTCCCGCACTCACAGCACCGGACGGTGGCAACAGCGCGGCTCGGCCCATCACTGCACTGTTGACGTGTTTCAGCGGAACACTGTGGCTACAGTGCGGTGACCGGTAAGTTTCTCACTTAACCGGTCACCCGGCACGCCGCAACTGCTGTTAGCCCGCGCCTGCATCTATCCCCGCGCCCGCTCCAGCGCCTGCCCGTGCATCTACCTTCGCCCGCACCCGCCTGCTTCTGCGTCTGCGAGCGCCTACTTCCTTCACACCCATGTACGCCCGCCCGCTTCCTTCGCACCCACCTCACCACGCAGCGCAGTGTGCTGCGGCCTCTCTCCCTTGTGCTCACTTCCTCCCGGTGCACGCCTCTCCAAGTGCCTACGTGTCAGCTTGCGCACATGGGTCATCAGACGATGCCCTGAGGATGCAGATGGCTTAACTGCCCTTTTCTTCACAGCAGGTGCTCTCCCTCTCTCTCTCTCATAGCACTCTCTCCCTCTCTCTCTGCAGATACACATACATGATAAACGCCAGTTTATCATCATTCTTATGCATTTAAACAAACCTAGCTCTTAGGATTTTACTCTGCAAATTGGTTTTTGGGCTGCATTTAGGCATAAATTAGGTTAGGCATGCATTGCATTTTTTACTATCTTTTTAATATGTTTTTGTGAGTGTTAGGGATTTACAGATATACAGATCCCTAAAACCCTAGCACTCAAGAAGGCAAATCGTGAAGGAGAAGCCCAGACTAGCCGGAACTCGACTTGGTCCAGCTCACCACAGCTGGAACCGAGCTCAATTGAACTAGGGTTAGCTCATCCCAACTCCATTCAGCTAATCTCAGCTGAATGGCAGCTCAAGAGAGTTCATCTCAGCACATCCTAGCTCAAGTCAGCACAAATCCAGCTCAACTTAGCTGAGTCTAGCTCATCTCAGTTCCCACTGGTCCACAGGGAGCTCAAGCTAGCTCAGCTGAGTTGACAAGAGTTCATCCCAGCTCAGATCCAGCTACATCTAGCTCCACTCAACTCCAGCCAGCTGAAGAAGACCACATCCCTACTCAGGAAGCTAGAGTCCAGCTCCCAGGGACATGGCTTAGCTCAACTCAGTTGAGCTAAGCTACCTTAGTTGCCTCAACCAGCTTGATTCTCCCCGGGAGCACCAGACCTTGATCACCTTAGCTCATTATGGTAGAAGCTAGCTCACTTTAGCTTGGCTTAGCAACTAGCAAAGAACTAGCAAGCTAAGCCAGCTAGAGTAGCCCCATGCCAGCCTCTTCAGTAGCAGCCAGCTCCAGCTCCACACTTCTCCTCCTCAGCTCCTCCCTCCAAACCCTAGCTCCAACACGTTCTCCTCTACTCCCCCTTTAGCTAAGCTAGCTTATCTTAGATTAGCTAGAAACCAGCTCCTTGGCCATCCACCACCTTCAAATTCAACCCTAGCTTGCTCCACCAACTTAAGCCTGCCTAAGCTAGGTACCCTACTCAAGTTGGCGCCACCACCTAGCCACCCCTTCACCCCATTATCACCACCAAACGACACCAAAAGTTGGCACCAAAAACTACCCCTAACCACCTCTCTTTTGGCGCCAACTTTCAGCCCTTAATCCTCCCTACACCTACCCACATAACCCATCCTAGTCATCCTCCTACTCCTTCTAGAATCCTTCTTGGCGCCAACTTAGAAACCCTTCTAGAAGCCATTTTGGTGCCAATATCAAGGGATGTCAACACCCATAACCACCCCGTAGGTGTCCCTTTAGGTGGCACCAATTGACCTTGGCCATTGGATCCTTAACCACCTCCATCTCTTCATCTTAGCCCTCCATTCCAAGAGTCACCTTAGCCCCCTTCCTATTCTACAAAAACCCACCAGCTACCACCTTTTTGGGGCATCCTCCATTAGTGTATTTTGCTACCTATACCACCTATACCTATGGCCAAGAAGAAGGAGTAGAGAAGGAGATTAAAGGGGCACTTCACCAGCCCTTTTGGTGCCTTCTTCTCCCCACTATCTTCAACTTGGGCCATGCCAAGGAGGAGGACTCTTCCACTTCAAGGAGGACAGCCAGGCAAAGGAGAAGGACCTAGGGTGGACGTCTACCCTTGGAGAGAAGCTTAGGGCATGCACCCTTAGGGTTTGCCTTGGAGGACATCACCTTGGAGGAGCACAGTAAGGAAGGAGTTAGAGGACTCCTTTCAAGATTGGGAGCTACCAACCTTGGAGTACGAAGCCCTCTTCTTCACCATCTATCTAGAGGATTTGTGTTTGCTTTTCTTTATTTCAATTTTTCTAGTAGTAGAAGCATTCCTCTACTAGTCCTTCTTGTAAAACACTTTTTTGTTAATCAAGTTGCCTTCTTTGCAATTTCATTTTTGCATTTTGACTTGCTTTGCTTTTAGCATTCTTCACTTCCTCTGCCTAATTATTCTAGGCCTCCACTTGCCTAGAGTGAGCTTAGGGACAGGCTCTACTTGCCACTTAGAAGTAGTATTTTAAATTTGAAGTGTAAATCACATTCCTACCACCATTTCGCATGTTGTCTTAATTCAACAACAAAAAAAATGATATATTGAAAAATACCAAAAAGAAAGTTGAGATTTGTATACCAAGCAAGAGAATCAATTTTGCAAACATTTGGCCTCCTTTGATGACCGTAGATACTCCCCTATCTAGGAATATAAATTTAAGAGTTTATCAGCTTTACGTGTTACAACGACCTAATTAACAAACAGCGTAAAATAGCTAGCACTTTTTGGCGCCGTTGCCGGGGAGGCACGGCTTTGCATTAGTTAATTTTCTCTTTCTTGAAGTGGATCTCATCCCCTTCTCTTTCTTTCTTTTGTGTGTGCAGGAATTACAGCGGGAAGACGGGAATCTGGAAGTGAAAGCTCAAAGATCCTTTTCTTCTAGTGAAATTCAGGTTGGTTCCCCTTGTCACATTTAGGATAAAAGACTACAAAAAAATATTAAACTTGGTTTTCAGGACCCTAAACACTTTAATTAAGTAGAGTGGTGCCCATATAAAATCCATTGTTTGCTTGAATGCTTCTTTAACACCACTCCATTGCAAGTATTGGTGTTTTATTTTTCGGGTCCAGATTTCTGTCCGGATTTGAAAAATTGATTCCTAAAACCACAGGCCTCCTAAAATCTTAAAATTTCATATAGTGATTCCCAATTAAGTTGTAAACATTTATTCCAAATTTCAAGTCAATTGGATTTGTATTTAATTTCTAAAAATTCGTGGACTGCAGAGGGGTCACACCCTCTAATCTTCCTATTTTGCTACAGTCCGTGAATTTTTAGAATTTTTATACTCTTCCAATTTTTGCGAAATTTAGTTTCCTGGAATACTTGTGAAATTTTAAACATTATACAAAATCACAAAAAATTTTTGAGGTCCGTGGTAATACTGAGAAGTCCAAAATATCTACAGGTATCATTTCTGGACTTTAACATTAGTACAATTAAAAATTCAAAATAATTATCAAACAAATCCTTAAAATCTTACAAAAATCTTTTCTAGAATCGTTGTTTGATTTCACTCAAGGTAGTTGTGCTGGTTGCATTGATTGGACCACTATTTATTCAGAAGACCTAAAAATAACTCATTGGTAGTGAAATTTCTATCTTAGGATCAATTGGCTTGGGGTTTCTTTCTTTCTTTTTAGGGACTCAATTTAAAGGGAATATACAATCACCCATACAACTTATTTTCCTTTTATTGTGGATTTTCAAACTTGTTTGAAAATTTAACTAGAGAAACCCTAAAACACATTCAATTAAATTGAAACCTAAAAGACATAAATATAAAAAAAATTGTGTGACAACTTGATTTTCATTGGAACTACTCTCCAATTCCTGCACACACATAAAAAAAAAATCAACTTAATAGGGCAACAACCCAATAAATGCCCTCCACATTCCGTGTGCACTATAGCATCCTAGACCTAACTAAAATTTGTAGCAACTTGACCCCTAAGGCTTTATCAACTTAGGCTTGCTATTTAGGTCTTAAGTTTTCTTTAGTTAGTACCAATTTTGTCATCTATATCTGATGTTCAGGCTGAGGGGCCATGTCAAACGACCAGGCGCAGGTTTGTACAAGCACCTGGGGTTTTCCCTGGGAAACGTTTGGGCCCAAACCTCCCCTTTAGCAACTTGGCTAGATTTGTTGATAGAACGGGTATTCACTATTGACTACTTATTTCCTATATAGACCAAGTCTTAGGTTATTATTTGGGAGTCACTTTTAAGTTAGGTCTAGTTTTGTTTGTTTGAATTGCACACTTTCTCTCATCTCTTTCTCTTCTCCTCCCCTCCCGTTCTTCCATTTTATGCACGGGTGACGGTCTCAAAATCCGCACTTGGAAGGACCATTTGATTTCGCCCCCCACGCAAAAAGACCACTTTTTCTGTCTTCTTCTCCTGAAAAAATGGAAACACAACAAAATAGGTCCACTGACCCTTCCACTTCCACCTCTAACCCCAACAATAACCCTAATTCTAACCCTTCCACCCAAAACCCACCCACCATTAACTTCCCACACTTTGAGCTCCCTAATCTTGAGTTGCCCCAAACATAACATCAAGACCCCTTACCTGATCTTTTAAAATTGATGGCCGAGCAGATTAATAAATTAAATTTCAATCAACAAACATTGACTAGGAACATCCAAAACCTAGCCAATCCAAAGCCAAACCCACCACCCCGTCAGCAGCCTGTTGTTCCTCTAAAAGATTTCTATGATCCGTCTTATTATGAGGAACGACCAGGGGTGGTTAAACCAAAGGGGACTTTGAGATCAAGCCCTCCATCCTGAACCTAATTAAACACTTTCATGGCCTTCCTAGGGAAGACCCTTTCATCCACCTTGAAGAGCTAACTCTTCTTGCACAGACAACTCGTTCACGAAATGTGCAAGAAGACATATGGCTGATGCAGCTTTTTCCATTATCTCATAAAGATAAGGCCGCTTATTGGTTCAGGACCATTGGCCGATCCATCACAACTTGGCCTCAGCTCAAGGGCACCTTCCTCAAGAAATTCTTTCCCATAGGTCGTACTAATTCCTTGCGAAGATCTATTATGACCTTTCACCAAAAATCTGGTGAGACTTTCCATGATTCTTGGGAAAGATTTCAAGATCTTTTAAGAAGTTGCCTGCACCACAAGATTCCTTTATGGCAGCTCGTGCAAATCTTCTATCATGGATTAGAAGATCAAATCCAACATTTTGTCAATGCCTCGTGTGGCGGTAACTTCTTAAATAAAGATGCTGAAAGTGCCTACGACCTGTTTGAAGAAATGAGTGAAAACTCATTTAATCAAGCTTCCATGGACACATTTTGCAGAACCCAAAACCCGCAGTTCGGTGTTCATAAAAGAGGCACTCAATCTATCCCTGTCACCCAAGACGATCTTCAATTGATTACTCAAAAGCTCAACCAGATGCATATTAATCAAAAGAAAATTGAGGAAAGACTGGCCACATCAACTCAAGCTCCACACCCATATCCAACCCAACCTAACTTTCCATGAAGAGAAAATTTGCACAATCTCAACACTACTCCTGCTGATTATTCTAAGGTTGCCCATGATTCACTGAGGAATTACAACTATCCAGATCTTAACCCCACTCAAAATATTTCTACCATCCAGGAGCCCTTTAGAAATTCTTCCAATTGGAAAAATTACCCGAACTACTCCTGGAATAATCAAGTTTCCTCCCAACCATATCATTTTAATGGGTATGGGCCGAATCCAAACTTCCATCCTAGGCCATCCCAACAAGACAACAATGCCCAGATGATGCGAACCCTACAGGAAATGCAAACAAAAATGACGGAAGTAACCCGCACCATCACAGATTTGAACAATCAGATTGGGGTTACTCCCATGTAAAGACCTGCATGACATCTTCCGTCCGAACCCATGCCCAACCACAATCACCAAGGGAACCATTATACGGGCAGAACTCCACACTATCCTAATCAGCCTCCTCCTAATCCACTACCTCAATAGCCGCCCAGGTTTCTGCAATCACAGGCCCCTCCACCTCCTCCAAATAACAATCCGACTGCACATGCAGTTACTTTGAGGAGTGGGAATACTACCACTGACCTTGGGCCTTCACACAAACCTGGTGAACTACTTGTGCAAATTGACTCCCCACCTCCCCATCAGGAAGAAAAAGAAATACAAAAATCTCAAGACAAGATTCCTGTCCCTTTCCCACAAGCTCTCTACCTCACCACCAACAAAAAAAAGAAATCTGAGCCCACTACAGAAGAACTCATGGAGTAATTTGGGCAAAGTTCATATCAATATTCCTCTCCTAGATGCCATCAAATATATACCTGCCTATGCTAAATTTTTGAAGGAGATTTGTACTCCTAAAGGGCAGGCCAAAAATCTAGGATAGGTGCATCTTTCGGAGACAGCAAGCTCTGTCATATAGAGTAAGCTGCCTCCTAAGATGAAAGATCTGGGGGTGCCTTTAATTTCTGTAATTATTGATGACACTACATTTAATCGCGCCCTCCTTGATCTTGGTGCCTCAGTTAATATTATTCCCACGAGTTTATTCGAAGAATTTTAGATCGGTGAATTAAAACCCGTCGAGGTTACCCTACAATTAGCCGACCGATCTACAATCAAACCTCGTGGGATTGTCGAGGATGTTTTGGTCAAGGTCCAGAATTGTGTCTTCCCTACAGACTTTCTGGTTCTTGACATTGAGGTACCAGAATCATTACTGGACTCCCCAATAATGCTTGGATGCCCTTTTTTGGCCACTGCAAAGGCAAATATCAATTGCCACATAGGTAAAATGGATATCAACTGTGCAGGCCAAACTATCTCAGATATTTTCAAATCCTCCAGGAGATTCCATGATGATAACTTCTTTGAGGACTCAGATACTAAAATTTCCAATATGGTGGAGGAGACAATGTTATTAGATACCCTTACCGACCATAATTTTTTTCAGGACTCTGATTCAGAGTCAGTGGTCAGCGAAATTTGTGATCCAGAAACTTGTCTTGACCCCAAATTTATTCCTGATACCCCCCTAAGCACCCTAACCTACCCACTATTCACACACCAAATTTTTCCACACCAACTTTACCCAATCCTCACCATTCCTTCCCCGACTCCTTTCTTACGGACCTGCCCCCAACCCCGCCCGAGTTTGGCATCCCACCTGATTTAAAACCATGGCCAGACTCGGGCTACACCTATCATTTTCCACCCAACTTTGATCCTAATATTGCTTCTAATCAATTTTCTAGGGATCTAGAAGAAGACACCTTTTTTGCGGGCATCCAAGTGTCCAATTATTTACATGACTTCACGTCTTCCGTGCATACCTTCAGTCCCGGCTGAATGGCATAAAAGATAGCACTGGATGGAGGTAACCCATCATTTTTTCTTGCTTTCCCTTTTTCTTCTTTTTCCAGGTTTTGTTCATCCTAAACCCGACCGTTCTTCATTAAGGTGATCCCTTTTTCCTCCTAATGCATGAGGACATGGCATATCTTAAGAATGGGAGGGTGTTTTTAAATTTTGGCGATCGATTTAGGATGTTCAAAACCTAAAAATATCCATTTTCCTTTAATTTATTTCCTACTTGCATACCCAAAAAAGTAAAAATGCTGAAAACTTTTTGAGGAAAAATTTTGAAATCGGGACTAAGGTCAAAAAATTCACTTTTGGTACAATGGGATTTAATCTTTAACAAACTAAGGATGAGGACATGGATCTGATCATTAGATTTCCAAGGTCTATTTTAGACTAGATCAGATATCCTTCTCTAAAAGTCCACCTGAACTCATGATAGTTCAGGTGACTTGATCCTATTTTGTAATACGGAAAGTATTTGACTTAGTTTCTTATTCAAAAACTGGTGTGTCTTGAGAAACTTCTTGTGTCAATTTTCACACACAAGCCAACACTTAGAAACAATTAAAATTTGAAAAACTCCCTTGTTTGGACTTAGTAAAAGTCTGAAGCAGATCATTGGTTTGAGTCCCACCACCGAGAAGGAGGAAAATGCCTCCTTTGAGGACGCGATGTCAACATGTTACCGCCTCGGCGCTGCTCCAAATCTATATTTCATATCTTTAGACGGAGCATTAAAGCGCATTTTAGCAGCTCAAGTGTTTTGGACGATGCTCTACCTATAGTGTCAGAGCAAGAGCTTGAGTTTGCTTGGAGCGCCTCTTTACACCGCATCGTGTTTTGGGGTTGTGAGCTCCTGGGTGGTGTCATGGACAGTGCTATCCCGAAGTACTAGCGCCAGAGCCCCCTCGAGGAATGGTAATGGGAATGATGATCCCGACACATATGTTGTAAGACTAAGCTAAAAATAAGCATGGGGAAAAAAAAAGTAATAATAAATAAACATGGCCTTATAAATGTTGGCTTTTCACAAGCACAGACACAAGGTTTTAAAGGATTTTCCAAGTTGCGAATCAGATTCATGAGCCAGAAAAATCCTAAAAACAAGCATTTCAAGTCATCTGAATTAATAAGGGGTTAATTTGTGAATTTTCTGGAGGATATATTGATCCCGTTCTGTCTAATGGTTTAATCCAGAAATAAATCCCGATGTTTATCTTTAAGAAATCTCGTACCTCCTGTGTTTTAATCTACCAAGATCCCTTAATCTCTTTTTCTCCTCAAAAGTCAAAAAAATTAGTTTTCACAAAAATTCTATTTTCCAAAAAATTAAAGTTTTGCTAAGAGACTAGCAAAAGATAAGCATGGGAGTGTGATAAACACCAGTTTATCATCATTCTTATGCATTTAAACAAACCTAGCTCTTAGGATTTTACTCCGCAAATGGGTTTCTGTGCTGCATTTAGGCATAAATTAGGTTAGCTACGCATTGCATTTTTTATTGCCTTTTTAATATCTTTTTGTGAGTGTTAGGGATGTACAGATATACAGATCCCTAAAACCCTAGCATTCAAGAAGGCAAATGGTGGAGGAGAAGCCCAGACTAGCTGGAACTTAACTTGATCCAGCTGACAACAGTTGGAATCAAGCTCACTTGAACTAGGGTTAGCTCATCCCAGCTCCATTCAGCTAATCTCAGCTGAATGGCAGTTCAAGAGAGTTTGTCTTAGCTCACCCTAGCTCAAGTCAACTCAGATCTAGCTCAACTTAGCTGAGTCTAGCTCATCTCTGTTGGTGCCAGAGCACCACGATCATTTGTTTTGATGATAACAAAACATGTGTTATTTAACATTTGCAATTTGAGTCCTAGATTTCAGGTCAATTGCAAATGCAGACGTGTTTAGATGGAACTCGAGCTCGCATCCAGGACGGATTGGAGGAGCTTAGTGAAGAATAGAGGAGGTTCGCGTGGAGCGACAGATTGAAGATAGAAGGCAAGAAGAATAGGATAGATTCTTTTTAATCCTTTCTTGTATCTCTTATCTTTATTTTCTTGCTCTTTTTACTTTCCTTAGAATATTGTTAAAGAGCCTCAAAGTACCCTAACAGTAGTTCTAGGAACACCGGCACAACCCTAGGATACTTAGGTTTTCTGTAGAATACTTAGAAAACCAATATAGGGTTCAAACAACATTTCCAGACGTCTAATTCCCAAATCAGACGTCTGATAAAGTATTTTAAGACGTCTGACTGTTGTTTCAGACATCTGATAACTGTTAGGCTGGACATAGTAGTCTGTCTGATGAAATCAGACATCCAGACCTTATACCAGACGTCTTAGGAGACGTCTGATGGACTTGCCAGACGTCTAGATAGTGGACTGTTGGCTAGCTTAGCAGGCACTCAAGAATATGACCGTTAGAGCCTTATCAGACGTCCATAGGACTTACCAGACGTTTGATAATTGACCGTTTTGCCTCGGCTGACCCAAAATCTCTTCTCAGAGATTTTCTAGCCATTGCAACGTTTGGAAAATCCATTCCCACAGTAAAACTTGGTTTCCAGACGTCCAGACATAGTGCCAGACGTCCTGTATGTCGTCTAATCAACTTGAACAAAAACCCTGTTTAGATCTGATTCAAGTCAGGAGGAAACCCGCATAGAATCAGACGTCTGACCTTGAAATCAGACGTCTTAAAGTGGCCTTCCAGACGTCTGATGCTAGAATTAGACATCTGATCACCCTGTCAAATGTAATCATTGTCCTGATTTTGGCCTGATTCTCTTGGGCTTTACACCCAACAGCTATAGAACCCTTCCAAAGCCTTCCTAAGACCCCTATAAATAGAGGGGAACCTTTGCAACACAAATACACACTTAGAGACACAAGATACACACTAAGAGAAACAAGAGACACACCTAAGCAACTTAGTTCCACTCTTTTGTGTCCAAGAGAAGCCCTTGCTCTCCAAGCTCTAGTTCCATTCTCTAGAGAGCATCAAGTTTCGCGCACCCGCTCTCCCGCCGTTGTTTACAAGAGTGACGTTGCGCCATCGCGTGGCACACGCACCGCGTCATCAACTCGACGCACTCCTTGCAAAAGGGAGTTTCCTTATTCCTATGGAAGCTAGGTTCATAATTTCTTTGTTGGCTCTATAGGACTTGTTGTTTATTTTATCTTTGTCTTTTGGTTGGGTATTCGCTTTGCGAATTCCCGTCTCCTTCGTGGGACAAAATCCTTCTCGTGGAGAGAAGGGGTTGAGGAACGCTACCCTCGTACTTGTAGCATGGTTGTACTGAGGTTGAATCACCCTCATTTTAAAGTGATTCGGTTAGTGGATTTGATCAACTAGGTTGATCGGAAAATCCTAACTCGAGAGGGTTAGGTGGTGGTTTTCACCCGGTTTGGGTTTCCACCTATAAATCTTTGTGTACTTTGTGTGGTTGTCTTTTCTGTGATATTGTTTATATTTATTTCCGCATTTTATTACGTCACCCCTCCTAGTAGGGAAACTCTAAATCTCAGCTCCCACTGGTCCACAGGGAGCTCTAGCTAGCTCAGCTAAGTCGATAGGAGTTCACCCTAGCTCAGATCCAGCTACATCTAGCTCCACTCAACTCCAGCCAGCTGAAGAAGAACTCATCCCATCTCAGGAAGGTCAAGTCCAGCTCCTGGGGACTTAGCTCAACTCAGTTGAGCTAAGCTACCTTAGCTGCCTTAACAAGCTTGATTCTCCCCGGGAGCACCAGGCCTAGCTCACCTCAACTCATTATGGTAGAAGCTAGCTCACTTTAGCTTGGCTTAGCAACTAGCAGAAAACTAGCAAGCTAAGCCAGCTATAGTAGCCCCATGCCAGCCTCTTCAGCAGTAGCCAGCTCCAGCTCCAGCTCCAGACTTCTCCTCCTCAGCTCCTCCCTCCAAACCCTAGCTCCAACACCTTCTCCTCTACTCCCCCTTTAGCTCAGCTAGCTTAGCTTAGCTTAGCTAGTAACCAGCTCCTTGGCCATCCACCACCTTCAAATTCAACCTTAGGTAGCTCCACCAACTTAAACCTACCTAAGCTAGCTACACTACTCAAGTTGGCGCCAACTCATAGCCACCCCTTCACCCCATTATCACCACCAAAAGACAGCAAAAGTTGGTGCCAAAAACTACCCCTAACCACCTCTCTTTTGGTGCCAACTTTCAGCTATTAATCCACCCTACACCTACCCACATAACCCATCCTAGCCATCCTCCTACCCCTCCTTCTGGAATCCTTCTTGGCGCCAACTTAGACCCCCTTCTAGAAGCCATTTTGGCGCCAATATCAAGGGATGTCAACACCCATAACCACCCCCTAGGTGTCCCTTAAGGTGGCACCAATTGACCTTGGCCATTGGATCCTTAACCACCTCCATCTCTTCATCTTAGCCCTCCATTCCAAGAGTCACCTTAGCCCCCTTCCTATTCTATAAAAACCCACCACCTACCACCATTTTGGGGCATCCTCCATTAGTGTATTTTTCTACCTATACCACCTATACCTACGACCAAGAAGAAGGAGTAGAGAAGGAGATTAAAGGGGCACATCACCAGCCCTTTTGGTGCCTTCTTCTCCCCACTGTCTTCAACTTGGGCCACGCCAAGGAGGAGGACTCTTCCACTTCAAGTAGGATGGCTAGGCAAAGGAGAATGACCTAGGGTAGACGTCCACCCTTAGAGAGAAGCTTAGGGCATGTGCCCTTAGGGTTTGCCTTGGAGGACATCACCTTGGCGAAGTACAGCAAGGAAGGAGTTGGAGGACTCTTTTCAAGATTGGGAGCTACCAACCTTGGAGCAAGAAGCCCTCTTCTTCACCATCTATCTAGAGGATTTGTGTTTGCTTTTCTTTATTTCAATTTTTCTAGTAGTAGAAGCATTCCTCTACTAGGCCATTTTGTCAAACACTTTTTCATTAACCTAGTTGCCTTCTTTGCAATTTCTTATTTGCATTTCTACTTGCTTTGCTTTTACCATTCTTCACTTCCTCCCCCTAATTATTCTAGGCCTCCACCTACCTAGAGTGAGCTTAGGGAGAGGCTCTACTTGCCACTTTGAAGTAGTATTTTAAATTTGAAGTGTAAATCACCTTCCCACCACCCTTTCGCATGTTGTCTTAATTCAACAACAAAAAAAAATGATATATTGAAAAATACCAAAAGGAAAGTTGAGATTTGTATTCCAAGCAAGAGAATCAATTTTGTAAACATTTGGCCTCCTTGGATGACCCTAGATACTCCCCTATCTAGTAATATAAATTTAAGAGTTGATCGATTTTATGCGTTACAAGGACCTAATTAACAAACTACGTAAAATCGCTATCAATACACACACACTCACACTCTCGCAGACACACACTCACTTATATTTTATTATATACTTATATATATATATACATATACATATATATATTGATATATATACATATATTTTTATACATATATATGTATATACATATATATGTACTTATATCCATACATATAGTAGTACCTATATACTTAAGTATTAGTTTACATACATACATATATATATATATATATTTGCATATATACATTTAGTTATATACATATATCTATATATATATTATTACCTCTATAACTAAGTATAAGTATAGATACATATATATATATACATATATATACACATACTTATACACATATATATATTTATATAAAAATATACATACATATATACATATATCTATAATATATATACATATATATGTATATATACATATCTATCTACATATATCTATATACACATATTACTATATATATAAATTTACATATATATATTTACATCTATATAGTTATATATAGATACAAAAATATAAATATATATATATATATATACATACATCTATTTATACATATATTTACATACCTATATATATATACATATATACAAATATAACTACACATATACCTATATAGTTATACCCATATATATATACATATAGAAATATATATTTACATATATACATATATATTTTCATATCACTTACCATATGTGGTATCGTGGGAATATCTGCACCAGTTGCTAATATTCCCCAATACACGCGTACAAAAAGCATGTTCGACACATCTTTCGCCATCCATCTTACATTCCACGCGACACTTCGTCCTGTTGGTTGGGTCTTTCTAGACGATGATCGACTCGACACCGTGCTACACGCCATCTCCACCTCCACCCCCACCCCTTTATACATATATAATATATACATCTATATATACTTTATTTTATTTCTGTTTCTCTTTCATGCGAGTAAAAAGATAAAAAAAATATAAAAAAGAGAAAAGATATTCCTTGACTTGCAGGTGCTCAGTCTTGCGAATAGCAAGACCAATTTTGGAACCGTGATTTGGCTCAAAGCCAGGAACTTGATTTTGTGGGTGTGCCTCAAGGACAAGAATTATAAAAAAAAAATCTAAATAGAAAAAAAACACCAAAAACATAATAAACGAATGGAAGTGATTCGCTGTAGGAAAGGCGTAGAAACTTCACTTCTAATCCCACTTCCGTGAGTTCGACCTTGGGCCTAAAAGTGACCAAGATAAAATCAAGTAGGCTAGGTAAAAAATTTTGTAAAGAGATGGTTAGGCTCGATTTAGGTTAACCACTATACTCATTATAACGATAAAATCACCATATTAACACACCTATCTGAGTCTACACCACCTGCTTGACACAAAAAGGGCTTTGCAGCTCTATCAGACCACAGGAGCACCTTCGCCGTGTCACGGCGAAGGTGAGGTGGTAGGTGGCAGGCCGCGGGCCAGCCTAGGCATCCGTGCCTAGGTCGCTCTGTGGCCAGATTGATGGGTTAGGTCAGGGGGTGGTTATGGTCGTCTAGAGGGTTTGTGGAGGAGTGGAGGATGTTTAGTGGAGTGTGGCGGAGGTTTTGAGGTGGGTGGCAAGATGTGTGTGGTTGCAGAGTGACGGAGGCGTCTCGCTGGAGGGTGGCCGGAGATGAGGAAGATGGTGGTGGACAGTGGCGGTCGAGGGGCATTTTGTGAAATAGAATGAGGGAAATGAAGGAGGGGATAGAGAGGAAAGTTCTAACCGAACTGAGTGGATGAAGGGGGTGAGAGGGCAACTGGCAGTACCTACTGTAGTCAGAGAAGAAGGCATCCAGTCGAAGAAGACGGCAGCGACGATGGGGCTAAGGCTACTCACGCGGGTGTTGCGTGACGTAGAGGAGGATGGGGAGGATAGCTCTGCTACTGGTATTGTGGCAGAGCGATGAGAAAGTGGAGGTGGCTCGCCGGAGCTCGCTGGACCCCTTGGCCGAAGGAGAAGAGGAAATTGAGGTGGAATTCCGGCCAAGTCGAGCTAAAGAGGTGCGGTCGGAGTTGGGGGTCAATTTATAGGCACTAGCAGGGACTCCTGTGCTTGGAAGACAAGCTTCCAAGCACGGGAGTCCTCGTCAGAGATGGAAGTATGTTAGGTGCCCAATCTCTCGTGCATTCGCACGAGAGATTGGGTGCAAATCTTAGATCAGGATCACGCTTAGATGAAAGGGAATTCCTTAGAGAATCTCCCTTCCAAATCTGGGAGATCTCTGAGGAATCTGGGAGTATTCCCCCTCTATTCCTTCTGGAGTAGGATTTCTCCCCATTAATGGTGGAGGGACCTGCTTGCAAGAGTGGTGAGGAAGTTAGGGGGTTCTATGCAATGGCTTTTAGAAGATAGCGACCAAAATGTAATTAGGTGTACTAATTTGCAAACTAGGCCAAGATGACCTCCCCTTAGGTCCAAATTTTGGTACAAATCTAATTTGGACCTAAGGAATCCAATGGTGAAGTTGGATTTTAGGTTTGACCACGTTTGACTAGACTTTTTTCATAAAAACCCAAATTAGGTCAATTTATGATCTAGGAACCTAATCTTGGTCAAACTAGGTTCCAAAGGCCAAATTGAATGTTCTAAACCGTAGGGGATGTTTTTCCATGAATTTTAGAGGGTTTATTTGATTTTTATACTAACCAGAACCCTGTAGAATTAAGCAGGTCTGTTTAAGAGTTACAAGATGTCATTTATTTCCTCAGTTTCACATGACCCATTTTTGATTAAACCAACCCACCTTTTATCTTATTCAGACAATTTGACATATGTTTTGCCTCTGAGAAATCCCATTTATGTACTGCAATGGTAAAATTACAGTTTTACCCTTTATTTCATGTTTTCTTCTCAGAACACTTATTCCTTCAATTAAGCCCTCTCATAAGTTATGTAGGAGCTTTTATTCTCTTTCTTGGGTCAAAATGGGCTAGTTAAGGCTCATGATGAGGCTCTCATCACCTGCTTAACTAACTGAGGATCTGGTCAAGATAAAATTCACCTAAACCTTCTAAAAATCATAGAAAAATATTCCCTAAGGTTTTGTACCTTTGATTTGACCATTGGAACCCACTTTGACCTAAATTGAGAATTCTTTGTAAATAACCCACCAACTTTGTCGTCTTCTTCACAAGTAGGTCCCCACCGCCTCCATACCTATAGAACTCCTAAACCCACTTCGCTTACAACCTTCAATCAGGGATTACTCACTTATTTCGCAGCCAAACCCTTCCAAAATTGGAAGGAAGATTCACTATGAGATCCTCTTCAATTTGAACCTACTCCTACCTTCCAAATCCATTCATGAATCTCAAGCAAACTCCTCGAATTTGGATGTCCTACTTGCAAAAATCATGGAGATAGAAGCTTGTTTCCAAGCTTGAGACTCCTCCTTAGGGCCTATAAAAGCACACCTTGGGCATGCCTTACCTCAGCTTACTTTTAGTTAGAATACGTCCATCTTTCGTCCTCTCTAGTCGAATGTTCCATGATATCTGGCGGCCTTCTCCGACCACCATCCTTGTCCTTTCTCATAGACCAAAGCAAGTGGATTCCTCTTCCCTGACTTCTTCCGCTTGTCGCAATACCAGCGGCCACTACCTACACACCCTTGTCGTTGCTACCCCTATCACCAGAGGTTTCATCTTCCCCACATTTGGCGTACCACTGGCATGGCCACTCTACCCCCTTCGTTCAACTAAAGTAGGGTAGTTTAGATCCCATTGGTTACAAGGTTATTTTCTCCTATTCAAAACCCATAAAATCCCCCGATGCATTCGCATGCCACCTTCGTCCTCAGCTTTGGTTGCCCTCCGACGAGGTCTTCTGCATGCTCAGTAGCTCGAAACACCTCACCACCTATGCCAAAACCTCCGCCTTGACCATCCACATAAAACCCCTCTTCCCATTCGCTACTCCACCCACCCAAAAGCTCCACCGAACAATCCACTGCCGCACGTCCTTCTCCATCACCAATCGACCTCCACACATGCTCTCGCACCACGCAACCATTGCCACCACACTCACCACACCACGACGAACCTCTTGAGGAAGTATAATGTGGCCGAAAGGCCTTATTTGTGTTTTCAGGTATAGATCGAAGCCACCATTGCTGAAGCTTCTTCGAAGAGCTCCAGAGTGTGTTCTTGAGACCTCTCTCCTAGGTGCTCACTCCAAGTGATGCAGAATCACCTAAGGATCATCTCCAGGTGGTCAACTAGGAGCTTTGACTGCTCCCTAGATGCTAATTGTCGTGACCTGATGCTGATGGTGAACGCAAACAAGGAGGGCTGAATTAGTCCCACAATGTAGGATTCCAATGCAACCTCAGCACATAAGTTGTTTTTGTGATATTGGCTTATCACCTCAGAACACTTGGGGGTGAGGTCCCTGCTCACCTACTCACATGACCCGACCCTCCTAAGCCCTTTCACTCCTTGGCTACGACACTTACGCATGCAGTCCTAGACCCGGTTACACATACTCGAATACCCAATTAAGCTTGGGTCTAAGAGAAGAGAAAAGGAGGAAGGAAAGAGATAGAGAGTGTGTGGGAGGGGTGGGTTTTGCTCTCTGATGCCTAACTAGTCCAACACTTAACCGTGAGAGCTTAAAAGAAGAAGAGGAAGAACTTGAAGGAGAAGACCTGGAAGAAGAGGAAAGGCAGCATAAGAGAAGAAGAAAGTGCAAAGAGAAGAAAAGAAAGTCTAAAGATCAGAGGAAAAACACTGTAGCAGGAAACATTTAAGTCGTTTGACTTGATAAATCAGATGTCTAATCACTATTCATTTATTTAACATGATTGAGTAAATGATATACATGTGCTTAGACTAATAATTGGTGATCTAAATCACCATTATTTTGTACTAGGTGTTTTTTTGTCATAGTTAACTCCGAATATACTCATGTTTCACATTGAAAATCAGTTTTCAATAGTTATTATTCATTGAATATCTTTATCGTGCTTCATTCATTATGCTCATTTATACTTTTAATTGAGATTAGCATGTGAATTCCAATTTACTTCCTGTGTTCGACCTCGGACTTCATTTAGACATTTTAGTTATAAATTTTATTTATTGAAGAGCTATTTGTCAGTTATACTACAATGCATTTCCCTAGCATTGATGGAAAACCTCTATCAGCATGCGTTGTTATATGTTTACGTGGCGGAAAACCCCCTGACTAAAAGTCTATCTAATCTAACCACAGTTAGGTTATCTCCTCAGGGAGGATCTAAGCCCAATAAACTCACAAATATTTCATTTTATTATTTGAACAATGATGAGGAACTCATCATAGCTCCTAATTTGTCAATATTAAGTAGTTTTCCTAATTAAATTACTTTTGAATGACATTATATTAGGGTTAATTATATATTTAAGGTAATAATAGTAAGGACCATATTTATATCTTAAAATACTTAAATTATGTGTTAATAAACATTTATTTATGTTTAATTAGTAAATGGGACTAAAATCCAAGCATTTAGCTATATGTTATTATTATATATAATTTATAATATTTGTATTACCTAAGTTGATAATTAACTTAACAATATTAATCAGTTAAATAAATATAGCTAAAGGAAACAAATTGTAATTTCATAGTATAAATATATTATTTACTATGTATGTAATTATATAAAAAAAGTTGAAAAAGAAATAATTTAATATAAGTCTTAAAAATCACGATTTGCATTTCAGTCCCTAATTTTTATATCAATTGAATCCTTTTATCATTGGCAGGTCCTTCCTTATTTACGAATAGGTCCTATATACATCTTCTTCCCCACCTCTTCTCCATTGGCAGTCAAGAACCATTGATTTCTACACCACCAAATCACCGCCAAACTGACATCCAACAATGATAGCTATTGTCGCTAGAGTCTATCTCACCTCCCTCTACACATCAGACGATCCTGATTACCCAAGACCTAATTAACTTTGGCAAGGTACTCTCACCGTTGTTGAAGACAAAGCACCACATCCTAATGAACCTGGATGCAATTGCTTCTAGATTCCAACCCCCTTATCCTCTCTACAGCATATAAATAGATACCCTAACCTTTGATTGGAGGTTAGCAACCCCCTTCCCATTCCTAAATTGAAGTTGATCGTTAGGCTATTTGTCTAAGCTTCGGCATCTCTCCCTCCCTTTCTAGGGTGCTTTCTACTAAGGAGCATTGATGTTCTTACCTCCTCTTCCTCTCCTCCGCCCTGCCAAAGACGGAGAGGCCCGCCATCTTCCTCTCTCTTTTCACTTTATTCGGCCAAAAATGCTTTCCTACCATCTTTGATTTCCTCCTGTTCTTCCCCAGCCAACAACAAGATCCTTCACTCTCTTCGTCAGGTAAGTAGCTTAGCTTCTTAGGCATAGCTTCTTGGTTAGTTTTAGGTGAGTAATTGTAGGAGTAGGCTTAAGATAGATCGATACTTCTCATTATCTTCTCCAAATTTAGTGAGTCAATTCTAACTCACTGTACTCCCTTTCACCTACTTGTCCACCTAATCACCTTCTATACCTCCTCACGATTCCATTTCACTTCTCAATTCACTTAGTAATTCACTTAGTAACATGCCTAATTGCCTAATTCACAAGCACCTCCACCTGAAGACTTCGCTGTCCAAGGCAAAGCTTTAGAGCTCTT
This sequence comes from Thalassia testudinum, assembly GCA_037157565.1. Lineage (NCBI taxonomy): Eukaryota > Viridiplantae > Streptophyta > Magnoliopsida > Alismatales > Hydrocharitaceae > Thalassia > Thalassia testudinum. Next base: position 21,870,315 of record JAZHRO010000063.1, read on the forward strand.
TCAACATCCAATTGGTCCCCTTCACTACCCTAAGCACAATAATTAGGACCCATTCAATTTCTTAATTTCACCTAATAACACCTATACAGAATACGCCTAATTCCTCCTTAACCTCCAACATCCGCTGTCTACGGTGAAGGTTGGTGTTCCTCCACCTAAATTGATCACACATTCACCTTCACATCACTTCACTGGGCATTTTGCCTCACTAAATTGAGTGAGTCATCCACTCTTGAGTTTAGACGAAGTCAGATTCCAGTTTAGATCATATATAGTTCACATAGCTATTCCAATCTTCTTGTGAGCAAATTGACTAGTTCTCGAGGTTGTTGATGACCTCAGGAAGCTTTTAAGCTAAATCTCAAGTTGTTTCATCAAGGATTGATCTTTGTTGAATACATCAAGCGATCGCCAGAGCTTCGGTAAGCTTCAGTGACTCTATTAGTAGGAAACATTATTTGAATGATCCCTAGAGTCTCTCGATCACCTACTTAGGATTCACTAATCACATTTCACACATTAAAATCAAGTTTTATTGATTTCACATCTCAGTCTATCTTTGTCTTCTTCATTTTCGGTGAGGCTGTACACAACCACTCTTTCATCTTCTGAGCAAAGAAAGAGGTTCATAAGATTCACTAGATCCTCCTGAGTCGAGAATAGCTCCTAGTTTGGCTATTAGTCATTTGGATTTCTCTATTGATGAGAACCTCATCATGAGCCATAACTAGCTCATTTTGACCTAATACAAAGGATAAAAGCTCCTACATATCTCAAGGAAAGGCTTAACTCAGAGAATCCTGAGTTCGAGAAGAAAATAAGTCATAAGGGGTAAAAATGCAATTTTACCAGTATAATCTGCATACAGGGTAATTCAGGGCCCAAACATAGGTCAAAGCAGCTTAATAAGAATAAGAGTGGGATGAAATGATCTAGCAAGGGCTACAGCAATTCCAAGAAACTAAATGATAATCTGTAACCCTAAAACAACCCACTTCAATTCACAAGGTTCGAGGCAAAGTAAAAATAGAATAAACCCTCTAAAATTCATAGAAAAATAATCTCTAGGGTTTAGAACCTTCAATTTGGCCTTCAGAACCCATTTTGACCTACATTGAGAACCATGCCCAATTAATAACTTAATTTGGGTTTTTGCGTAAATTGACCGGTCAAACAAGGTTTAATATAGAAATGAAATTCACCATCAGATTCCTTAGGTCCTAATTAGTCATGTATAAAAACTTGAGCCTAAGAAGAAACCTCCTTGACCGACTTTACACTTTGGTCCTCATATATTTACTCTTTGGCCCTCAACTTTTGAACCCTCGCATTTTGGCCCCTAACTCTCCTTCGTTCTTTGCGATCAGGTCCCCCTGCAAAACCTGCCAGCACCATGCTCCGGCGACCTTGCGCGGAGCATGGCGCCGCGCAGGGTGAGGTGGGGGACCTGGCAAGTAAACCGGGGGTGCCCTGCATCGTCAGCCGTTGCAGGGACACCCCCCTGGTCGTTGTAACCCACCATACCGGCCGTGCGAACGCACGGACGGTATGGGTTCTTGTTTCCGGCCATCCTCCGGCGAGGGAGACACGTCGTCTCCCTCCGCCTTCCTCCCTGTTTGATCCCTATAAATACCCCTCGTTGCTCCACTGACCGGGGCAGCCTGGATCTGACGGAGAAAATCCCCAACTTTCCTCTCTTCTTCCTCCGGCAGACGCTCACCAGCTCCGGCGGTTTCCTCCCCCTCCACCTCTTCGCTCTGCCGCAATACCAGCAGCAGAGACTTCCTCCCCTGCTCTTCCCGCGCCACGCCGCACCCAGCTGGCGCCTCTCCGGCTCTCTGCTCGCCGCCGCCCCTTTCCCTGAGCATCGTCTTCTCCGGCGACAGTCGATACGACTGTCGCCCTGTTCCTCCCCCTTCGTCCCTGCAAGTAAGCTAGAGCTACTCCCCTTCTTCTCCTCTTTCTTTCCCCGCTTTCAATTTATTCAATTAAGCCCTCGACCGACCCTGACCATCGTCACCCCCTTCGTCTCCGACCACCCTCCGGCGAGCCGCTCCCATCACCTCAGCGACCCACACGGCTCGCCGACCACCGCAGGACCTCCGCCTCCTCACCCTGATCAACCTCCGCCCTGCCACTTCCCCCACATCACCCTCTGCAACCCCACCGAACAGACCCATCCTCCGACCCACAGTCCGACCTAGGGCAGCCCTCGCACGCCGCCCCGCGCCTCGCCACCACCCACACGAGCTTCGCCGCACCCTGGCGAAGCTCCTGGCACTTTCTGATTAGGCCGAGAGGCCGTTTTCTTGTGAACAGACCACCCGACCTCTGCCGCCATTGCCGCGCGGGAGGAACTGCTTCCGCCTGCAGCTACAGGCGCGCCACGCTCAGCGCCACACCCAGATTCAACTCCCAGGCCTTGCGAGGCGTTTTGGCAAAACACCAGGCTCGCAGCTAAGGCAGAAAGCTTCACGTGATGCCGCAATCTCCCGCTGATTTCCCCGCTGCGGGCGCGCAATTGAGGTGGGACATTTAGTCCCACCTCGGAAAAGCCTGAAGAGTCGCAGCGACATAAGATGCAAAAGTGCTGGAGGCTTACTGCCTCAGCACACGGGGTGAGGTCCCCTTCACCCGCCCGGTTACCCGGTCTCGTCCGCGCTCACGCCCCGCGGACCTGACCTGACCCGACCCGACCCGACTTAAGACTGACCTGCACTCCTCACCCACCACGCACGCCGGTGGGCCTGGACCCGGGCCTGACCCGTACCCGGTTACCCGGCAGCTCTGGGAGAGCTTTCCCAAGAGTGGTTTCAGAGAGAGAGAGAGACGCGGGGGGGGAGGGTAGAGTAGGTTTTGCCTCTGACGAAAAACTCTGAAGTGTGCAGGCACAGGCGAAGAAGAAGACCCGCGGAAGAAGAAGGAAGCTGACTGTAGCAACAGGTAGTTAAGTCGTCTGATTTGGAAATCAGACGACGGCCTGAAGGGAAAAGAAGAAAGGAGGGGTGACGTCCCTGGCTGAAAAAGAAAAGAAGAAGCTGACACTTAGCCGCAGGGAGGAGAAACAAGAAGAAACCTTCACAGAAGAGACTGCAGAACAAAGAAGAAGTAGGAGATCTGAAGAAAGAAAGAAAGAAGAACATCACGAGGAGAAAACAAAGAGAACAACAAATTCTTTCCCTCTCTCTTTCTTTATTTTGTAAAAGAAACATGTATATCTCTAGAATACAACTTGCTCCCTGAGTTCGACCTCGGGAACTCTTTTATTTTCCGAGTAAAAAATTTATATATTTGAAATGTTGGTAATAACTGGCTATACTACAATGTTATAACAATAAAACCCGGTTGTCCCGAACCAAGCATTTCATCTATCAAACACAACTCCCTTAGACCTCAGGCGAAAGGTTTGAGAACAGCATCTGATAGGTTAATTTGAATTCTTTTTGAATTGAATGAGTTCCTGAGGATGATATGAGTCAAATTAGGTTGTAGATTAAATATGAAATTCTCTAGAGTTGAAAGTCAATAATCAAGCTTGATTTACTCAACTTGAGTCATTAATGGAGTTCAGAGATCTTGAGCTTAGTACTTTGAGTTCACTAACATACATTACTTATTAGCATCAATTCTAGAGACTTTCGAAATCAATGTAGTCTGATATTATTATCTAAGTTATTTGGGTTCATATGACTTGTAGATGGGCTTCATTGAGTTCCTAGTGAAATTCTATCTTTTCCTGTAGACAATTAGGTTCATTTTGACCTATTTGTATTTAAGATTGATTTGGAGGTCTTTAGCTTTGTTTCAATTCAATTCAATTTATCAATCCCTATCTCTGATTGGTTTGATTCTAGAAATGAAGTTTCCTGGTGTTCTATTTAGGAGGCATTCCATTAAGCTTCCACTTATGTGGAATAGGGAATAGTCACTGAGAGATGTCAATAGGTCGAAGAGAGAGAGAGAGATTAGGTAGAGAATTTAGGATCTGCAGGTGAAGCATTCTTCTATAGAACAACATTGGCGTGTAGTTGACTTTGAGACCTAATTTGGAGCATCACCCATGCTCCAATTACGCAATTAAAGGACTTAATCGAGAGAGCTATGTTAGCTCTCGAGATCTAGATTGATAGATGATGAAGAACTGATGAGGAGTGATCATAATCTGAAGTTGAAGTCGGCGTTGGAGCATAGTTGCCATAGAGATGAATTGGGGACTCTTAGTCCCATATTGAAGAACGAAGAGCACCTGCTATGGTATAAGTTGATCTGTGACTTGACCAGTCCGTCGTCATGAGCGTTGGGCATGTGTGCGAGCGAGCGTGCGTGTGTGTTTGACTATGCAAGTGACTCCACAGAGCGGCCTCTGGGTCCTAGTTGGAAGGTTATGATGGTGACTCATGGTCTACTAGGGGTACCAATCTAGCCATCATGGCCATTGATCCTGCGAAGAGCCACGTTGAGCTCGATCCTTTTTAACCAAATGCTTGCACATGCCATGTGAAGGAAAAGACAGTATTGAGAACACTTAGAGAGTTGTGTGAAGGCTAAGAACGTGAATTGAAGGCTGCATTATTAGCCTAAGTGTTAAATGAAATTAGTCTTAGTTTGAGATAAAAAATGTTGATTTAATTTGTTGTTTCAAAACTACATTTTTTTTAGCAATTCTTTTTACAATTCAATTAATATCTTTCATGTCTTTATTATGGAATGATTGCCATGTCTTTAATATTCATTCTTATGGAATTATTCATGTGGTGAACATATTGTAGTAATTAAATAGTTAATTAAATACTTATTTAATTATGTAGCTAAGTATTATATTATAGTTAACTTATATTCTAGCTAATCTTATATATTAGCAATTAAGTATAAAGTAATAATATAATCTAAGTAGTAATCTTATGTAATTGAGTAAGTTATAATGTAATTAATACAGTAATTAAGTTATAATTTGAGAAAGTAGTTAGTAATTAAATAAGTTAAATATTTATGTAAGTCATAGTTAGTAACTATACATATAAGGTATTAAGTATTTATAGCAGTAAATTAAGTTATATACTAGTTATATCTATAAGTTAAGTGTATCATAATAAATTATTGTAATTACTAATAAGGAATAACTTCAAGAATAATTGGTGAATCTTATGCTAATTTAGCTTCTCAATGGACAACCTCGACTCAACCAGTATAAATTTATAAAATGTGTCGATCATCTTGCTCGCTATACTATAGTTTAGCAATGACAAATTAACTATGTAAGGTAGTTTAACATCACTATTTGGTGTGTTGCTAGGGGGCAACCAACATAAATTATATTCAACATTATCATTCAATTTATTATTGATTTTGTATTACTTATTTCTAATTTATTGTGTTTTTCTTGTCTTCATGAAGGTATCCATTTGATAGGTACCTAGGTAGAAAGATGACATGTTTTCCTCTGCATTTCCTGTTGATTCTCCTGTATACTCTCTGTGAGATACTTCTTTTTCCGTAGGCTTCGATAGTTTGCTTTGTTGCATTTAGATTAGATATATAAAAAATACCAAAAGGACATTTTATCTGACTAGCAGTTGTATCCATTAGGCATACACTCTTAGGAGTGCATATTTTATACTAGAGTTCTATTTTGGGATATCTCTTTTGGAGATAGAGTATATTTTCATCACATAGATCCTTGTCTTGGATTTAAGCAAGACCATATTTTGTATTGAAAAGATCTAAGAAGCGAAAGACATTTTTCTTCTTTTCATTTAGAAGGCATTTGATAAAAAGAGGAATATTTTAAAACTCGTGACATGTTATATGTTTGCAAACTTGTGTGCGGGCTTTTATATCACTATTTGTTGCATGCTATTGCACACTCAGCGTAATCTCTAGAGTCACACGAGTCTATCTTTCTATCTATCCTTTTTTCACTACTTAGAGTTTTGGTCGAAGAAAAAGTTAGTCTCACTACTAGAGCCCTGGGGAGACAATAGTGAGCGGTCTAGATCATAGACCTTAGACCTTCAAGCTTTTAGATATACGCTCTGCGTAGAGACTAGGACATGTGTTTGTACTTATACTATATCTGTTTGCATCTTCATTTGTTACGACACCCTAGGTCTTCTTTTCTCTGGAAAAGAGGAAAACCTACTTTTATTTCACTGTTTTGGTCTTGCTTGCCACTATTTTCTCATAGTGGTGTGAGTGTACCTTTGCACATTTCATCTGTTTATGCATGGGAGACAATCGCTGAGACCATCTCTCATCCCTACTATATATATATTTTTTTTTTGTTTGATTCTTCTAAGTCTAACATCAAATCAGCTGTCAACACGGTCTGTGTCGGATTCATTGTCCCCATTACCATACCTCGAAGGGTGCCTGGCTTTCAATGCTTCGAGATAGCACCGCCCATAATGACCCCAAGAACTCCTGGCAATCGACACTTCGAGATAGTATCGCCCATGGATTTCTTAAGCGAATTCAGTCCTCTGGCAATCGACACTTCGAGATAGGGTTGCCCATGGTACCTGAACCGCACAATGCGCTTACATGTCCCCAGTAGGATGGATATCCTAAGAGACAAGTGCCAAGGAGGTAATATGTTATCATCGCATACTCAAGGTGGGTATATACTCCACCTCTCCTGCAGCGGGAACTCTTCCAATCAAAATGTGTTTTCAAGCCTCTCCTAAGTCAAAACTAAGAGAACCAAATCTCTTTTCAGAATGAAAGAAATTAAGTTAATTACCAGACCAAGTGTGTGAAATTTGGATGCTTGGGTTACTAGGACCCGTAAACCAAAAGGTAGAACGAGACTCCAGGTACTACCCCACCTTTTAACTCAAACCCTAGTTTCCCTTCCTCAACCACTTGAGGAATGGTCCACAACTTAACTCCTGCTTAAATTTTTAAGTCCACAAAGGACCCTAAAGGTCTAAAGCTAGCAGCTTATTTAGCTTCTAAAGTTTGACCCTAGAATTAATTTAGTCTACCCTAGAGTTCTGATTTGCTTAAGAATGCAGGACTTAACCACTTAAGGTAGAATTTAATTTTTTTTTTGTCATTTTCATTTTTTTATATGCATGCTATAAACAAAATGCCTCAGGTCCTCTCCCCCATGCCTGGTTCAAACAATGTCCTCATTGAAAACAAAAATAGCTAAAGGAAGATATTACCTGAGTCGGAGAATGGTAGTAGCTAAGGCTCCCCAAGATTGACTTCGTCAACCAGATGGCCATCTAAAGTTATGTATGGTTTTAACCGTTGACTATTGACAATAAAGGGAGTTGCTAAAGAGGAAGGATTTTTTATCTCCACATCTCCATGCGGAAATGCTTTGGTGATTATGTAAGGCCCATCCCAACGAGATTTTAACTTCCCAGGAAAAAGCCTAAGTCTGGAATTGAAAAGCCAAACTTGTTGGTTGGGCTCAAAGGTCTTTCGAAGAATAAACTTATCATGCAAGACCTTAGCTTTTTCTTTATAAGCTTGAGAGGTGTCATAAGCACCATTCCTCAGCTCCTCAATCTCACTTAATTCTAGAAGTCGTGCCTTACCTGCCTTCTCTAAATCCATGTTAACACTTTGAATATCCCAAAGTGCTTTATGTTCCAACTCAATAGGTAAATGGCATGCTTTTCCATAGATAATACAAAAGGGAGAAGTACCCAAAGGGGTCTTATAGGCCATTCAATAAGCCCACAAAGCATCATCGAGCTTTTGGGACCAGTCTTTCCTATCAGGTGTAATGGTCTTTTCCAAAATATTTTTTATCTCCCTATTTGACACTTCAACCTGGCCACTTGTCTGAGGATGGTAAGGGGTATCAACCTTGTGAGTCACTCCCAAACTCTTGATTTACCGATTGAAGTGGTGGCTTCGGAAATGAGGTCCCCCATCACTTATAATAGTCTTGGGGCAGCCGAAATGGGATATGATATTGGCCTTCACAAATTTTAAAACCACAGAGTGGTCATTTGTGCGCGTAGGAGTGGCCTCTATCCATTTAGAGACATAATCAACTGCCACCAAGATATATTCAAAACCATGGCACGACAGGAAGGGGCCCATAAAGTCAATTCCCCACACATCAAAAATTTCAACAGATTGAATAGGATGTTGAGGCATTTCATTCTTTTTCCCAATCGTTCCAGTCCGTTGGCATCTAATATAGGCCTTAACAAAATTATGAGAATCCTTAAATAAAGAAGGCCACCAAAAACTGGACTAAAGAACCTTAAAAGCAGTTTTCTTTGCACCAAAGTGTCCTCCACAATGAAGCTCATGGCAAAAACTCAGCACACTTTGTTGTTCCTCTTCAGGCATACAACATCTCAATACTTGGTCTTATCCAATTCTAAATAATTCTGGCTCTTCCCAATGAAAATATCTTGCTTGAGAAATGAATCTCTTTCTTTTCTGTTCATACCAAGAGCCAGGAGTTTGTCCAGTGACCAAGTAATTTATGGTGTCTGCATACCAAGGTAAAGTTGGTGTTACCGCTGGTGGGGATTCGACAGCAGGGTTATAACGTTATAGCCTCGTAGTATAGCCAGTTGTTGCCATCATTTCAAATATATAAATTTTTTTTACTCGGAAAAGAGTTCCCGAGGTCGAACTCAGGGAGCAAGTTGTATTCTAGAGATATACATGTTTCTTTTACAAAAATAAACAAAGAGAGAGAAAGAATTTGGTGTCTTTTTTTTTCTCCTTGTTTCTCCTCGTCTCAGATCTTCTTCTTCTTCGTTCTGCAGAGGTGATGCTCTTCTTTCTTTCTTCAGATCTCCTTCTTTCTTCTTTGTTCTGCAGAGGTGATCTTCTTCTTCTTAGTTCTGCAGAGGTGATCTTCTTTCTTTCTTCAGATCTCCTTCTTCCATCTTTTCTTTTTCCAGTTAGGGACGTCGCCCCTCCTTCTTTCTTCTTTTCCCTTCAGGCCGTCGTCTGATTTCCAAATCAGACGACTTAAACTGCCTGTTGCTACAGTGTCTTCCTCAGCTTCCTTCTTCTTCACCTGTTCCTGCACACTTCAGAGCTTACGTCAGAGGACAAAACCTACTCTACCCTCTCCCCCGCGTCTCTCTCTCTCTGAAACCACTCTTGGGAAAGCTCCCCAGAGCTGCCGGGTAATCGGGTACGGGTCGTGCCCGGGTCCAGGCCCACCAGCGTGCGTGGTGGGCGAGGAGTGCAGGTCAGTCTAAGTCGGGTCGGGTCGGGTCAAGTCCGCGGGGCGTGAGCGTGGACGAGATCGGGTAACCGGGCGGGTGAAGGGGACCTCACCCCGTGTGCTGAGGCAGTAAGCCTCCAGCACTTTTGCGTCTTATATCGCTGCGCCTCTTCAGACTTTTCCGAGGTGGGACTAAATGTCCCACCTCAATTGTGCACCCGCAGCGGGGAAAGCAGCGGGAGATCGCGACGTCACGTGAAGCCTTCTGCCTTAGCTGCGAGCCTGGTGTTTTGTCGAAACGCCTCGCAAGGCCTGGGAGTCGAATCTGGGAGTGGCGCTGAGCGTGGCGTGCCTGTAGCTGCAGGCGGAAGCAGCTCCTTCTGCACGGCAATGGCGGCGGAGGTCGGGTGGCCTTTTCACAGAAAAACGGCCTCTCGGTCTAATCAGAAAGTGCCGGGAGCTTCGCCAGGGTGCGGCGAAGCTCGTGTGGGTGGTGGCGAGGCGTGGGGCGGCGTGCAAGGGCTGCCCTAGGTCGGACTGTGGGTCGGAGGATGGGTTTGTTGGGGGAAGCGTTACGGAGGTGTGGAGTGGCAGTGAAGGGGTGGGGGGTGCTCAGTGTGATGAGGCGGAGGTTCGGTGAGGGTCGGCGAGGTGTGTGAGGCTGTGGAGCGATGGGAGCATCTCGCCGGAGGGTGGCCGGAGACGAAGGGGGTGACGATGGTCAGGGTCGGTCGAGGGCTTAATTGAATAAATTGAAGGCGGGGAAAGAAAGAGGAGAAGAAGGGGAGTAGTTCTAGCTTACTTGCAGGGACGAAGGGGGAGGAACAGGGCGACAGTCGTATCGACTGTCGCCGGAGAAGACGATGCTCAGGGAAAGGGGCGGCGGTGAGCAGAGAGCCGGAGAGGCGCCAGCTGGGTGCGGCGTGGCGCGGGAAGAGCAGGGGAGGAAGTCTCTGCTGCTGGTATTGCGGCAGAGCGAAGAGGAGAAGGGGGAGGAACCGTCGGAGCTGGTGAGCGTCTGCCGGAGAGAGAAGAGAGGAAAGTTGGGGGTTTTCTCCGTCAGACCCGAGCTACCCCGGTCGGTGGAGCAACGGGGGTATTTATAGGGATCAAAACAGGGAGGAAGGCGGAGGGAGACGATGTGTCTCCCTCGCCGGAGGATGGCCGGAAACAAAAACCCATACCGTCCGTGCGTTCGCACGGCCGGTATGGTGGGTTACAACGACCAGGGGGGTGTCCCTGCGACGGCTGACGACGCAGGGCACCCCCGGTTTACTTGCCAGGTCCCCCCCCTCACCCTGCGCGGCGCCATGCTCCGCGCAAGGTCGCTGGAGCATGGTGCTGGCAGGTTTTGCAGGGGAGACCTGATCGCAAAGAACGAAGGAGAGTTAGGGGCCAAAATGAGAGGGTTCAAAAGTTGAGGGCCAAAGAGTAAATATATGAGGACCAAAGTGTAAAGTCGGTCAAGGAGGTTTCTTCTTAGGCTCAAGTTTTTATACATGATTAATTAGGACCTAAGGAATCTGATGGTGAATTTCATTTCTATATTAAACCTTGTTTGACCGGTCAATTTACGCAAAAACCCAAATTAAGTTATTAATTGGGCATGGTTCTCAATGTAGGTCAAAATGGGTTCTGAAGGCCAAATTGAAGGTTCTAAACCCTAGAGATTATTTTTCTATGAATTTTAGAGGGTTTATTCTATTTTTACTTTCCCTCGAACCTTGTGAATTGAAGTGGGTTGTTTTAGGGTTACAGATTATCATTTAGTTTCTTGGAAGTGCTGTAGCCCTTGCTAGATCATCTCATCCCACTTTTATTCTTATTAAGCTACTTTGACCTATGTTTGGGCCCTGAATTACCCTGTATGCAGATTATACTGGTAAAATTGCATTTTTACCCCTTATGACTTATTTTCTTCTCAAACTCAGAATTCTCTGAGTTAAGCCTTTCCTTGAGATATGTAGGAGCTTTTATCCTTTGTATTAGGTCAAAATGAGCTAGTTATGGCTCATGATGAGGTTCTCATCATACCCCCATGCCTAGCTTTTGCTAGTCCCTTAGCAAAAACTTAAGGTTTCAACCCTTGTTCTAGACCATGAAATTTTTAATAGTTTTAGATAAGTGCCCTTTTTTATTTGAGCATAGATTAGGTTAGAATGCTGACCATAGGCCTAAAAGGTACTCTAATACCAATCAAGATCCAAATCTGTCTAGCCTTAGCCTCAGTCTTTTAGCAAATGTTTTTAAGGTCCACAAGAACTAACCTAAGGTTTATTGGACTACGTGGTTAAAGCACCCGTGCTTGAAATGATTTTAGCCCTGGCTCAGTTCGCAGTGCGTTTTGTAAGAGAGAGATAGAAAGTTTTTCTGTTTGGAGAGTTTTCTCTCTCTTTTTCTTTTTAGTTCTAGCCTAGGATTGGCTTTTCAACACGGTCTGTATCAGATTCCTTGCTCCCATCATCAATCCTCAAGGGTTCCTGGCGATCGATGTTTCGAGATAGCACCGCCCATGGCAACCCCCGGAACCCTGGCTATTGAGATTTCGAGATAATCCCATCCATGGTGTTCCGTGGCCGAATCCAGACCCTGGCAATTGACACTTCGAGATAATGCCATCCATGGAATCTGAACCAGCAGAGTGCTTACATGCCCCCAGTAGGATATGTAAATATCCTAGGAGACAAGCACTGAGGAGATGATATTTTGCTACGCATCTTCGAGGGGATTTCCCGCCTCTCCGCGTTGGGAACTCGTCCAAATCAACTTGTGTTGATCGGCCGCTCCTATTCTAGGTGTTCTTTTCAGAATTTTGCGACGCTTCTGCGTGATTCTGATTTTTACGCTTACTGAACCAGGCTGTGTGTGAGGTTAGGGTGCTTAGGTTACTGAGTCCCGTAAACCAAAAATTAGTTAACGAGGCCGAATACTCCCTAAGCCTTAGACCTAATACTTCAGCTTTTCATTTTCCTCAACCTCTTGAGGAGTGTCCAGATCTTAATGGGTACTAAGAGTCTATTCAAGAATGCCTAAGGTTTGCATTCTTTACTAATCTCTTTGTGCACTTTTCTTGAATGAGGTCTAGAACTTAGGTTAATTCCTTAGTTCCTTACTAATGACTATCACTTTTTCTCATAATTTTGTGCTCCTTTTTCATTTTGTTTCTTTTCTCCTTCACAAAATTTCCTTCTCCTCTTTTCCTCTTATTCTTTTTCGAAAATTTTTTTAATTTTTATGGTGTTTTTGGCATATGTGAATTTTTTTTTTGTTTGAAACCTTTTCTTACAAGTTTTGCACTTTCATACCCCCCCATGCCTAAGATTTGCAATGTCCTCATTGTAACCTAGGGGGTCTTAGTTCATTCCTTAAGACAGAAATTTGGATGAGTGGATGGGTCGGGTTGAATTTTTGTGGACGATTTCAAATCCCAGATGCAAGCATCTGAGTTGGGGTCGGCTGTCTACAAGGGTGAACTTCGAGTGCTAAAAGGTGTCAGAACAAGTTTCAGGTTTTCAAAGAGAATGACGGGCTGCCTCCCGTTAAGCGCTGAGTTTTACGCCATCGGCTGGGCGTAATAAGCTCAAGGGGAAAGGAGGATATAAGATGTCTCAACCAAATCAGTAGAAGATACATCAACGAACGGCTTGAGTCTCTGACCGTTCACGATGAAAGGTTCAGAATCGTGGCTGAGTGGACTGATTTCGATTGCTCCATTTCCAAAAACCTGTCGGACCAAATATGGTCCGACCCACTTAGATCTTAGTTTCCCTAGGAAGAGTTTGAGTCGGGTATCAAAGAGTAGGACCTTTTGACCAGGATGAAAGATCTTTCTCGAGATGTGTTTGTCGTGGAAGGCTTTAACCCGCTCCTTGTAGATTTGTGAGTTCTCGTACGCGTCTATGCGTAATTCATCGATCTCGCTTATTTGGAGTTTTCTGTGGGTCCCAGCCTTGGAAAGATCTAGATTACAGTTCCGTACTGCCCAATAGGCTTTATGCTCCAGTTCGACGGGAAGGTGGCATGCCTTTCCGTACACTAGTCTAAAGGGAGACATGCCTAATTGGGTTTTGTGGGCGGTCCTATAGGCCCACAGTGCTTCCGGAAGTCGGGACGACTAGTCCTTCCTGTCAGGTCGAACAGTGACTTGCAGGATTTTCTTGATCTCCCAATTGGACAGCTCAGCTAGACCATTAGTTTGGGGGTGGTAAGGAGTAGAGATTCGGTGAGACACCCCATATTTGGTCATCAGTGACCTAAACTGAGCATTTGTGAAATGGGTCCCCCCATCAGAGATTATTGTACGAGGAATCCCGAACCTTGAGAAAATGTGTTGATGAATGAATTTGAGAACGATTTTGTGATCACAGGTTCGGGTTGGTATGGCTTCGATCCATTTGGACACGTAGTCCACAGCCAACAGAATGTATTCGAAACCATCCGAAACAGGAAAGGGGCCCATAAAATCAATCCCCCAAACATCAAAGATTTCGCATACTAGAATCGGTTGCATAGGCATCATGTCGCGATGGCTCATGTTGCCCAAAGTCTAGCAACGACTGCATGCCTTGCAGTGATTGTATGCGTCTTTGAACAGTGTGGGCCAGTAAAAGCCGCACTGGAGAACTTTTGATGCGATTTTATGCCCGGCAAAATGGCCACCGCATGCCTGGTCATGGCAGAAAGAGAGGATACTGTTGAATTCCCCTTCCGGGACACATCTCCGGATGATCTGATCGGCACCTATGCGGAAGAGGTACGGGTCTTCCCAAATGTAATACTTGGCATCAGAGCGTAATTTGTCTTTCTTGGCCTTCGGCCAATCGGACGGGGTCTGATGAGATGCCAAGTAAGTTACTATATTAGCAAACCATGGAAGGCTAGTACCAATAGTCAGCAGGTGCTCATCGGGAAAATGCTCAGTGATGGGTCCGGAAGGGTCAATTATTTTAGAAGGAAGACGGGACAAGTGATCAGCTACCACGTTTTGCTTTCCCGCTTTGTCGCGAATCTCAAGGTCAAATTCTTGCAACAGCAAGATCCATCGGATTAATCGAGGTTTCGTGTCCTTCTTTGCAAGGAGATGCCTCACAGCTGTGTGATCCGAGTATATGATGACATGGGAACCCAGAAGGTAAGATCTGAACTTTTCTAGGGCAAATACTACAGCTAGCAGCTCTTTCTCAGTAACCGTATAGTTACGCTGAGCCTCATCGAGTGTTTTGCTGGCGTGGTAAATGACCACAGGTTTCTTGTCAATTTTCTCTCCCAAAATCGCTCCTACAGCGAAGTCGGATGCATCACACATGATCTCAAAGGGTTGAGACCAATCAGGGGACTGTAGGATCGGGGCTTGGGTGACTCGGTCACGCAGGATTTCAAATGCTTGAGTGCATTCCTTGGAGATTTCGAAGGGAACATCCTTGGAGAGAAGAGTGGTCAGGGGGCGTGCGATTTTTGAAAAATCAGGGATAAATCGTCGATAAAAACCGACATGCCCTAAAAAGGATCGGATGTCCCTGATCGAGCTAGGCATAGGAAGGTGAGAAATCAGATTAACCTTAGCTCGATCCACTTGGATACCTTTCTCCGAAATTGAGTGTCCCAGGACAATTCCCTCAGGCACCATGAAATGGCTCTTTTCCCAAGAAAGAACCAAATTCACATCGATGCACCGCCTGAGTATCTGGACCAAGTGTTGGAGGCAATCGTCGAATGATGCTCCAAAAACTGAAAAGTCATCCATGAAGACTTCCAGATAATCACCTACCATATCTGAGACTATGGCAAGCATGCATCGCTGAAAAGTAGCGGGTGCATTGCAAAGATCGAAAGGCATCCTTCGGAAAGCGTATGTTCCGAAGGGGCAGGTGAACGTGGTCTTTTCTTGGTCCTCAGGATGGATTGCCACCTGGTTATAACCGGAGTACCCGTCAAGAAAGCAGAAGAACCTATTTCCCGCTAGTTTTTCGAGAATTTGATCAATGAAGGGTAGTGGGAAATGATCCTTCTTCGTGGAGGAATTGAGTCGACGGTAATCTATACAGACTCTCCACGAGTTGGCTAATCGGGTAGGAATGATTTCTCCGGTCTCAGTCGTTATAGTGGTGAGTCCTGCCTTCTTGGGCACGACCTGAATTGGGCTCACCCAACGACTATCGGAGATCGGGTAGATGATTCCGGCATCTAACCATTTGATGATCTCCTTTTTCACGACCTCCTGCTGATTGGGGTTAAGCGTCTCTGCATTTCACGAGAAGGTCGTGTGCCCTCTTCTGAATAGATATGATGAGTACAATAAGAGGGACTTATTCCAGTCAGATCATCGAGAGTCCATCCGATGGCTCTGCGATGTTGCTGGAGGACAATAATCAGACGGGATTCCTGTTCAGGACTGAGGTTGGAATTGATAATCACAGGAAAGGTCTGATTAGAACCCAAAAATACGTATTTCAAGTGAGCAGGAAGGGGTTTCAGTTCGAGGATGGGGTTTTCAGCAGCAGCGGGTGGTTCAGTATAGATGTGAGGTTCAAGGGTGGGAGTTACTGGGTTGTTCATATCTGGATTCGACTCCTCTGTTTGCGGGTCAAGATCCTTCTGTGGTTGATGAGGCATAATCGAGTCATTCTGGAGGTGTGATTCATCAACCAAAGTCTTGATGTCACAAATTTGTTTGATGACGCCACAATTAATTCCTTGTTGGGCCTTAAATATATCAATTTTCAATGTTTGATCTCCAAACTTAAGCTCTATTTGGCCCTCCTCACAGCTGATGTTGGCTCTAGCAGTAGCCAAGAAAGGTCTCCCTAGAATGATTGGTGTATCCCTAGGGTTCTCAGGTGCATCCATATCTAAGACTATAAAGTCCACTGGAAAATAGAAATCCCGTACTCTCACGATAACATCTTCGAGAATCCCTTTTGGTGACTTTATAGATCGATCTGCTAATTGTAATGTCACCTCGGTTGGTTTCAGCTCAGATTCTTCTAGATGGTCAAGTAAGGATGTGGGTATCAGGTTTATGGATGCACCCAAGTCTAACAATGCTCTATCAAATTGGGTACCACCTATCTTACAGGAAATCAGGGGAGTTCCAGGATCTTTTGCCTTGGGTGGGAGTCTACTAAGGATTACAGAGCTGGCTTGCTCTGACAAAACAATTGGGCTCCCTCCCTTGGTTCGCGGCTTACGCTGGGGTGTACATATATTCTTTATAAATCGTGCGTAAGCTGGTACGTGGCGGATTGCATCCATCAAGGGGATGTTTATGTGGACCTGCTCAAAGAGCTTGACCAGGTCCTCCTCAGGGGCCACGGGTTTGGTGGTCTTCTTTCCCTTGGTCAGGGCCTCGGTAAACGGGATCTTGGTTGGTTCTTCTAGGATAGGTCCAGGTTGTGGATCTGGAACAACGGTACCTTGGATAACTATCCTAGGGTCATGGTTATCAGGCTGGGAGTGGTTTGGATAATGCGGGTCTTGAGTTGTTTTACCACTACGTGTTGTTACAGAATTTAATCCGGCCTGATTTTGGTTTGGGTTTGGTAGGAGGGGTGGCTGCTGCTGAAATCCCGCATAAGAAGTTGAGGCTTCCATCTCGTCTGGAGATGGAGCAGTAGGAGCCTGATAAATCCATTGGGCGTGGCCTAAATTTGGATTCATAACGCGCTTCTGGGTTGGCACGTTATTTGGGCTAGGAAGAGGTTGGGAAGGGAGTGTGCCTGGTTGGAGAGAATTTGCCAACTGGGCCAGTTGAGTTTTAACTTCTGTAAGCTCGTCCTTGTGCTGTTTCTGAATAGCCGCATTCATTTTTTGAATGTCAGCCAGAGTCTGAAGGATTAAGGACATTTGATCTTGATTTGGCCCTGATGGATAAGTAGGGTTGGGCCGAGGCTGAGGCGGCTGGTAGTGACGAGAGGGCTGTGGGCAGGACTGAAAAGGTGGTCTTTGGGTTTGGGAATTTCCCGCCCACTGAAAATTGGGATGGTTTCGCCATCCAGGGTTGTAAGTGTTGGAGAATGGGTCGTTCTGGATGGCGTTGAGGTCCTCGCAGGTCTGAGGAACCTCCTGAGAATCAGGGAAAGGAGGAATGGAGTTCCCCCGGCTGGTGTAGAAAGGATCGGATGATCTTCCAGTCCAAGAATCAGATGGGGATGGATATGGATCCATCCCAGGGGAAGATCGGTGGAGGATGTTTTGCACAGTCTCCTATGTGGAAGGAGGTTGTGCAAAGGAGTTACGCGCGGAGGTGGCTCGCTGCAAGTACTGAGTCAGCTCATCCACCTTCTTTTCAATGATTGAGACCTTGTCCAATCGACTGGCCATTAATTCCAGGTCGACTGATGCGGACAGGCCCTGCGTTTCATGTGCTCCCTTAAGATTCGTCGCTGCGCGGGTATTCGTCCTGTCGAATAGTCCCATGGAGTCATTGTTGATGGAGTTCTCGCACATGTTTTCGAGAATCTCCCATACGGTGTCTTCATGTTGACCCATGATGTTTCCTCCGCAAGTTGCATTGACGAAAAGGCGGATGTCCTCACGGAGTCCCTGGTAAAAAGATTGGACTTGTTCCCATTTAGGAACTCCGTGATGGGGGCACTTTCTCATGAGATCCTGAAAACGATCCCATGCCTCATGGAGAGGTTCTCCTGATTGTTGAGTGAAGTGTGTAATCTGATGGCGCAAGGCATTGGTCCGACCAGCGGGAAAGAACTTTTTCAAAAACTCGGATTGAAGTTCTTCCCAAGTGTTGATCGGCCGGGTCTGAGTTTGATACCAATGGGCGGCCTTGTACATAAGAGAAAAGGAGAACATCTTCATGAGAAGAATATCCCGATTTTGCGCATCTGATCCAAAAGTGTGGGCCAGATGCTTTAGCTGTTTGATGTGCTGGAAGGGATCTTCATAATTAAGCCCATGGAATTTAGGTATAGCATGAATCATGTTGGGCTTTAGTTCGGAATCAGGTCCTCTAGTCGGGATTCTGACTCGAGGCTCAATGGCCACCGCAGCAGGATTGTAGTGGTCCCGCATCATAGGACGCTGTGGTGGGTGCACGAAGTTTTGGAAGAGGTCATTGAGTCGCTGGAGCAGGTGTTCCAGATTATTTTCTTCCTCAACTGGCTGAGCCATGATGGGGGAAGAAGAAGAACTTGGTTCTGAATCAGAAGAGAGAATAATGTGAGGGTGTTTCTGCACAAACACGGGCATCGAGGCTTGGCCTTGACGAGAGCGAATTTCTAAAGGAGGTCTTAAGGGTGGTCTTAGAGACCTCCTTCCGTACATGCACAGTTGGAAGAGGTAAGTTTAGAAGGTGCTAGACCCAATCAGGGCACCCAAAAATGTGTTGGGTGACTATAGAGGTGCGGGGCAGATGGACCCCTTGATCAGAAAGATCGTCCACCTGAGAATTACCTGGACAGCCAGAGAGGGAGAGTCCCGCGAAGACCCCTACACGGTAGAGCATCCCCACGGGTTACAGGGTTTCCCCCACCCGACCTCTCTTGTCACTGCGGGTCCAGGTAGACCAGAATGGGGATCTTGACCTCTTAAGTCTACCAATTTTAGCTTAAGATCAGGGTGCTTAAAGTTACACTTGAACTCTTAGGTATTTTGAGTGAGAAAGTGACCAAATTTTAAGGTTGGTTGACCCAAGGAGTCAACTTTACCTCTTATTCCTTTGAGAGCTTTTTGGGTCCTTTCTTTTAGGGTTCAAGTGTTTAGAGAGCCAATTGTTTTAGGTTTTCTTTGAATAAGTATTTTCAGACATGGGCTTGGGCACACTTCATTTGGTTTTCTCAATTCTTGCTTAAGGAGTGTGTCTCTAAATCCCTAGTGTTGGATCCTAGGTTGGCTCTACTTGGTCTAGTTAATTCTTTGTTGGGTAATTAGGGCTCAAGCAAGAATGTGTTAGCCCTTAAATACCCTTAATAGTGTGCAGGAATAATGAGTTGAAAACATGCAACTTTTATGGTTACTAAGTATGGAAGACAGGTTAGCCCTATATTGCTTGTTCTTTTCTTTCTTTTGAGTTTTAGGGGTTAATAGCGAGAGGAAAAATTTACCTGTCCTCGGAGTGGGTGTTGTGCGGTTGCTTGTCTTCTTGATTTCCTGTAGTTTTCTGCACAAAAGAGAGGAGATTATCAGAAATTAAAAAGAAACAGGAATGTTTACCTCTAGAATAGCCGTTGCTCCCCGGCAACGGCGCCAAAAATGGTGGGGATTCGACAGCAGGGTTATAACGTTATAGCGTCGTAGTATAGCCAGTTGTTGCCATCATTTCAAATATATAAATTTTTTTTACTCGGAAAAGAGTTCCCGAGGTCGAACTCAGGGAGCAAGTTGTATTCTAGAGATATACATGTTTCTTTTACAAAAATAAACAAAGAGAGAGAAAGAATTTGGTGTCTTTTTTTTTTCTCCTTGTTTCTCCTCGTCTCAGATCTTCTTCTTCGTTCTGCAGAGGTGATGCTCTTCTTTCTTTCTTCAGATCTCCTTCTTTCTTCTTTGTTCTGTAGAGGTGATCTTCTTTCTTTCTTCAGATCTCCTTCTTCTGTCTTTTCTTTTTCCAGTCAGGGACGTCGCCCCTCCTTCTTTCTTCTTTTCCCTTCAGGCCGTCGTCTGATTTCCAAATCAGACGACTTAAACTGCCTGTTGCTACAGTGTCTTCCTCAGCTTCCTTCTTCTTCACCTGTTCCTGCACACTTCAGAGCTTACGTCAGAGGACAAAACCTACTCTACCCTCTCCCCCGCGTCTCTCTCTCTCTGAAACCACTCTTGGGAAGCTCTCCCAGAGCTGCCGGGTAATCGGGTACGGGTCGTGCCCGGGTCCAGGCCCACCGGCGTGCGTGGTGGGCGAGGAGTGCAGGTCAGTCTAAGTCGGGTCGGGTCAAGTCCGCGGGGCGTGAGCGCGGACGAGACCGGGTAACCGGGCGGGTGAAGGGGACCTCACCCCGTGTGCTGAGGCAGTAAGCCTCCAGCACTTTTGCGTCTTATATCGCTGCGCCTCTTCAGACTTTTCCGAGGTGGGACTAAATGTCCCACCTCAATTGCGCACCCGCAGCGGGGAAAGCAGCGGGAGATCGCGGCGTCACGCGAAGCCTTCTGCCTTAGCTGCGAGCCTGGTGTTTTGTCGAAACGCCTCGCAAGGCCTGGGAGTCGAATCTGGGCGTGGCGCTGAGCGTGGCGCGCCTGTAGCTGCAGGCGGAAGCAGCTCCTTCTGCACGACAATGGGGCGGAGGTCGGGTGGCCTGTTCACAGAAAAATGGCCTCTCGGCCTAATCAGAAAGTGCCGGGAGCTTCGCCAGGGTGCGGCGAAGCTCGTGTGGGTGGTGGCGAGGCGTGGGGCGGCGTGCAAGGGCTGCCCTAGGTCGGACTGTGGGTCGGAGGATGGGTTTGTTGGGGGAAGCGTTACGGAGGTGTGGAGTGGCAGTGAAGGGGTGGGGGGTGCTCAGTGTGATGAGGCGGAGGTTCGGTGAGGGTCGGCGAGGTGTGTGAGGCTGTGGAACGATGGGAGCATCTCGCCGGAGGGTGGCCGGAGACGAAGGGGGTGACGATGGTCAGGGTCGGTCGAGGGCTTAATTGAATAAATTGAAGGCGGGGAAAGAAAGAGGAGAAGAAGGGGAGTAGTTCTAGCTTACTTGCAGGGACGAAGGGGGAGGAATAGGGAGACAGTCGTATCGACTGTCGCCGGAGAAGACGATGCTCAGGGAAAGGGGCAGCGGCGAGCAGAGAGCCGGAGAGGCGCCAGCTGGGTGCGGCGTGGCGCGGGAAGAGCAGGGGAGGAAGTCTCTGCTGCTGGTATTGCGGCAGAGCGAAGAGGAGAAGGGGGAGGAACCGCCAGAGCTGGTGAGCGTCTGCCGGAGAGAGAAGAGAGGAAAGTTGGGGGTTTTCTCCGTCAGACCCGAGCTACCCCGGTCGGTGGAGCAACGGGGGGTATTTATAGGGATCAAAACAGGGAGGAAGGCGGAGGGAGACGACGTGTCTCCCTCGCCGGAGGATGGCCGGAAACAAAAACCCATACCGTCCGTGCGTTCGCACGGCCGGTATGGTGGGTTACAATGACCAGGGGGTGTCCCTGCGACGGCTAACGACCCAGGGCACCCCCGGTTTACTTGTTAGGTCCCCCCCCTCACCCTGCGCGGCGCCATGCTCCGCGCAAGGTCGCCGGAGCATGGTGCTGGCAGGTTTTGCAGGGGGGACCTGATCGCAAAGAACGAAGGAGAGTTAGGGGCCAAAATGCGAGGGTTCAAAAGTTGAGGGCCAAAGAGTAAATATATGAGGACCAAAGTGTAAAGTCGGTCAAGGAGGTTTCTTCTTAGGCTCAAGTTTTTATACATGATTAATTAGGACCTAAGGAATATGATGGTGAATTTTATTTCTATATTAAACCTTGTTTGACCGGTCAATTTACGCAAAAACCCAAATTAAGTTATTAATTGGGCATGGTTCTCAATGTAGGTCAAAATGGGTTCTGAAGGCCAAATTGAAGGTTCTAAACCCTAGAGATTATTTTTCTATGAATTTTAGAGGGTTTATTCTATTTTTACTTTACCTCGAACCTTGTGAATTGAAGTGGGTTGTTTTAGGGTTACAGATTATCATTTAGTTTCTTGGAAGTGATGTAGCCCTTACTAGATCATCTCATCCCACTTTTATTCTTATTAAGCTGCTTTGACCTATGTTTGGGCCCTGAATTACCCTGTATGCAGATTATACTGGTAAAATTGCATTTTTACCCCTTATGACTTATTTTCTTCTCAAACTCAGAATTCTCTGAGTTAAGCCTTTCCTTGAGATATGTAGGAGCTTTTATCCTTTGTATTAGGTCAAAATGAGCTAGTTATGGCTCATGATGAGGTTCTCATCAACCGCCATCAGAGTTTCATCGGGAAATGTCTCGCAAATGTCTCCAGAAAGAGAGTCATTAAGAGGAAGGCAAGACAGGTGGTCAACCACAACATTTTCTACTCCTTTCTTTTCACGTATTTCCAAGCCAAATTCTTGAAGGAGTAGGATCCACGTAATCAGACATGGCTTAGAATCTTTCTTAGTAATGAGATGTTTCACTGCTGCATGATCAGTAAAAATAACCACCTTAGACCCAACTCGATAAGACCTAAATTTCTCTAGAGCAAAAACTACAGCGAGTAATTCCTTTTCAGTGATGGTGTAGTTTTGCTGAGGTTCGGTTAAAGTCTTGCTTGCATAATGCAGCACATGAGGTCTTCCCTTAACCCTTTGTCCAAGGACTGCTCCCACTGCATAATCTGTAGCATCACACATAAGCTCAAATGGGAGTGTCCAATCAGGAGCTTGGAGAATAGGTGCAGAGATCAAGGCCTCCTTTAGAGTTTGAAAGGCCTCGACACACTTTGAATCAAAACTGAAGGAAGATTCCTTTGCCAACAAGTCACAAAGTGGCCTAGAAATCTTAGTAAAATTTTTAATAAAGCGCCTATAAAAGCTAGCATGGCCCAGAAAGGATCTAATCTATTTGACATTCATAGGCAATGGAAGTTTGGAAATAGAATCAATCTTGGCTTTATCTACTTCCAAACCTTGCTCGGATACAACATGCCCAAGTACAATTCCTTTCTATACCATGAAGTGACTTTTCTCCCTACTGAGGACTAAGCCAGTCTCCTTACATCGTTTCAACACATTCTACAGGTGCAGGAGACACTGGTTGAAAGACGAGCCATAAATGGAGAAGTCATCCATAAACACTTCAACACACTCGTCAATCATGTCCGAAAAGATAGATATCATACATCGCTGGAATGTTGCAGGGGCATTACATAATCCAAACGGCATACGCCTGAATTCAAAACTACCGTAAGGACTCGTGAATGTCATCTTTTCCTGGTCATCAGGAAAGACTGCCACCTGATTGTACCTAGAATATCCATCGAGAAAGCAATAATACTTATTCCCTGCCAATTTTTCAAGAATTTGATCAAAAAAAGGCAAAGGAAAGTGATCCTTCTGGGTAGCGGTGTTCAGCTTGCGGTAATCAATACAGACCCTCCATCTAGTTGAGGGTCTAGAGACAACTTGTTCACCTTGGTCGTTAAGTTCCACAGTAAAGCCTGCCTTTTTTGGCACCACATGAATGGGACTGACCCATTTACTATCAGCAATGGGATATATGATCTCGACGTCCAACCACTTCAGGATTTCCTTTCTAACCACCTCCCTCATGTTAGGGTTTAGGCATCTCTACATGTCCCTAAAAGGCTTGATGGAATCATCAGTATAGATGTGGTGCATGCAGAGTGTAGAGTCTATTCCCTTAATGTTAGCAATGCTCAAAGCAATAGCTTCCTTTTGCCTAGACAGGCATTCAATCAAGACTCCCTCCTGTGCCTCAGATAGCACAGCTGAAATGATAATGGGGAGCATGTCATTGGCACCTAGGAAAACATACTTGAGAGTGTCAGGAGGGGTTTCAACTCAAGGTCGGGGGCTTGTATGGTTGAGGATTTCATAATAGATGTCCCCATCTCAGGTAGCAAATCTACCTTCAGTGGAAATGATGGGGGAAGAGACTTAACAGAAACTCCTAGCAATTCCCTAAGTTCTAGTATATCCCCTTAACATTCCTCCAGTAGATGGGAATGCTCATTTAGCATGACATGCTGAAGGGGGTCATCACATAACATTGCAGGAGTTGCCTCATCAATCAGGTCATCTATCACCTCAACTTGAGAACAATCCTCAAGTTCGGCTTGTTTGTAAGCATCAAACACATTAAGCTGGATTTTCCTGTTCCCAAAGGCCATTTTCAATGCCCCAGTATTGCAATTGATTGAAGCATGTGAAGTTGCAAGGAAGGGGCGGCCCAAAATGATGGAGGGTTTGGTTGGCTTGTTGGTAGGGTCAGTGTCCAAAACTAAGAAGTCAACGGGAAAGAAGAAATCCTCCACTCTTATGAGGACATCTTCCAAAATTCCTCGTGGTGTGTTAAGTGACCGATCAGCAACTTGAAGGATTACAGGGCTAGGCTTCAGCTTGTCTCCCTCAAGTTGTTTATACACGTAGCTCGGAAAGATGTTCACCCCCTCACCCAGATCAAGTAGAGCCTCATAAATTTGTAAGTCACCAATAACTATAGAGATGTATGGGGCTCCTGGGTCCTTAAGTTTCGGGGGTGTGCCATGTTGAACAATTGAGCCAACAGAATCAGGCAGGACAACTTTTGATTGGACCTGTTTTCTAGATTGCCACTTTTTCGTGCACAGGTCCTTTAAGAAGTGGGCATAAGACGGAATCTGCTTGATAGCTTCAAGCAAAGGCAGGTTAATCTACACTTGCTTGAAAGTTTCCATAATCTCATCCATCTTATCTTTGGCTCCAGATGAGCTAGCAGAAGTCTGCCCAGAGGTGGATAAGCGCTCTGGAAAAGGCACTCTCGATCTCTGGGTGGAATGGTTGTCATGTCGAGTAAGGGGTGGAATGGGGGCAACTTCTTCCTGTGAGGTGATTTCAAGCGGAGAACATTTTGGCAAGTCTTCTCCGGTGGGGGTGAAAGTCGGGGTGGATGGTCTTTTAGGGGGTGAGACTATAGGAGCAACGGGTTTGGAAATTTCTTTCCCACTCCTCAGAATAGTCACCGCCTGAGCATGCTCCCTAAAGACAATCTCTTTTCCTTTAGGATTTTCCTCAGCAGCACTGGGGAACTTCCCAGTCTCCCTCTGTCTAACGGCCTCAACAAGGTGTCCAATTTGTGATTTCATCTCATGTATAGCTTTCTCATGAGATTGGATGATGGCACTTTGACTTTCTTGCATAGTTTTCAACATCGCCTTCAATTCATCCATCTCAGAGGTTTGAGGTTGGGCAAAGGTCTGAGGTTGGTTCATTTGATGGTTTTGAAAGGATTGTGGTTTGTAATTCCATGGATTTGAGACATTTCCATGTCTCCATGAAAAGTTTGGGTGGTTCCTCCATTCCTCATTATAAGTGTTGGAGAAAGGGTCATTACGAGGTCTTGGACGGAACCCTTAAGCGGCATTAAAATCCCCTTGTATAAGCTCAGGGAATTGCGAGGCCAAGTGGAAATCCACAGTGGAGTGTGTATTACCTTGACAAATTAAGCATTCGGAAGCATGGGATGTGGAGGTGTTAGGTACGAATGAACTCGGGTTCGACATAAGCCTTTCAATGTTTTGATTCAATAATTGAATCTGATAGGCTAAATTTTGGGTGTCCCTTGCCTCATTCGCCTCCAACTCTCTTTGCATGAGACTGGGCTTTCTATCCATGTAGGCAGAATTCAAGTGAATAGAATTCTCACTCAAAGTATCAAATAAGTTCCAAGCTTCATCCTCAGTCTTAGATAGAAAGGTTCCTGCACAGGCACCATCCACAGTTTGCCTATGTGAATCATTAAGTCCAGTGTAGAACCTTTCAACCAGTTGCCATTTAGACACCTGGTGATGTGGGCAAGGTCTCAGTAAGTCGTTAAAGCACTCCCACGCATCATGGAATGCTTCCCCATCCTTTTGAACAAAACTCATAATTTCCCTCCTAAAGTGATTTGTTTTGCTCATGGGGAAGTACTTCTTCAAAAAATCCTTCTTTAGGGCATCCCAAGTATTTATATTATCAAGGGTGTGATACCAATACTTGGCTTTGTCCTTAAGGGAGAAGGGAAAGAGGGTCCACATTTGAGCGTCATCAGTAACTCCCTGCAGCTTCACCGTGGAACAGACCTCGGTGAATTCCTCAATATGCCTGTAAGGGTCTTCCCTAGTAGTACCATAAAAGGAGGGTAGCAAGGATATGGTACTACTTTTGATCTCATGCGGATTGTCCCCTCCATGTCTTTGTAGTGTAGGGCCAGCTTGATTGGTTGGGATGAAATATTCCTTAAGGCTCCTTTGACCGGCCATTTCTACCCTTGGAAGGTCTCTTCTTAGGATTCTTTCAGGTTCAGGATCAAACACAAGTTGTCTCCTAGGATAACGCCTACCAAGGATGCACTACAAACACAATTCAAAAGGACTTGTTCGGTCTTTACAAATTTAGCCTTTTGACTTTAGTTCAAATTGTAGGTAACAAAACAAGTTGCCCAATCAATTACGCGCCTATTGTCAACCTTCAAATTGCCTAAAAAGACCTAGTTGGAGCTTAGGTATTCTTCCCTAAATCTCAAATGGTCAAGTAAATCCAAAGACGGAAGATCGAGGGATGCAAGTAGGCCTAAGCCTTCCTTTGAATCTGTACTTTCGCGGTGCTTCTCAACTACCCCCAAAAATCTGTTACAGGGTATCCCCCTCTTTGGATTTACAAAACCTTTGATCCCAAGCTTCGGACACTTCAGAATCCAACAGTAGGAGGGCTCTTGTCCTAGTCGTTTCAAGACTTAGGAGTGTCTAAATGAGTGCTGTGGTGCAAAAGATATAAGTGTGCATTCACCGCAAAAGGATTTTGAAGTTTGAATCGCACACCACATTTTACAATCAAGTCCTTGATTTTTAGATGTCCCTCCTTTAATTAGTCCTTTTTCTTGAATATATGTGACCACTTGTTAGATCGCTTCAAGACAAATTTTGTGGTCTTTGAATTAAATCCAAATGCAATGCGTGATCAAGAATAGGATGCAAAGTAAGAGAATGCATACCTTGCTTCCAGCAATCAATGATGCAAGAATGCACGCAATGCAGAGAAGTAAATCTAGAGGCTGCTCATACAGACCTAAATGGTTCGTCCTAAGGGTAGGTAGCTTCTAGCAGGTAGCTCATTTTTTTTATTTTTTTTAAACTACTTATGCACAAGAAAATAAAAGTAATCAATAAACTATAAACCTAAATCTAAATAAAAGGGAACAGGCTCCCAAAAATTACCCAACACGGGCCCAAAACAAAATCAGGGAACAAACCCCTCAAAACATACCCCAGAACAAGGGTTTCAAACCAAATGCAACGAAAAATTAAATCTAAAGTCTTAATTCTATTCTAATCAAATTAGCGACTAAATATACAATGATGACCATCGCGTCCTCATCCTTCTCCTCCTTTTCAAAATAGCTCGTCCAATTCTCCTCTGGCGACGTCAAGGGTCACCTCTCACAATGGCTGATTCTTGCACAAATTTCTCGCACAGAAAAGAAAATAATAAATGGTCAAATCACTGCGCAATTGGCAAATAATCAAAATAAAATTACGTGAAATTATTGCGTCTGTTGCCTCCCCAGCAACGATGCTATTTGACGAGTCGATTGTTCGCTTTAAAGTCAATTGTAGTTTTATGTGGTGGAAAAATCAACTAATCAATATTTAAAAAGAAATAACCACTCAAAGAAGAGCGGGTCATATCCATAGGGAGGCAATGATGTATTTAAATTCTCACTAGTTAAAAACGTTTGTTCGTAGTTAGTTTAGACAAGAATCAAGCCAAAATTGCCTACAGATTAAGGTTGAATCAAGAAATCATGCTGGAATAACAATTCTTAATAACTAGAGGACATTTATTGCAATGCAGATTCAATAAAATATCATTAAAATATGACAATGGTATAAAATGTAATTATTAATGGCATGGATATTGTAGCAAAATAGGGTATTTATTCCCCTTGGCTGTGCACGAAGAAGAGTTGACGGCCGGTGGCAGGAAGCTCGGAGGAAGTTCTTTGGACCGAGGGCTTTGCAGCGGTGGTGGCGACGAGTCGTGCAGTGGCTGGAGCCGGCCGGATGGAGCTCCGGCAAAGGTGGCTGCCAACGGTGCTTAAGTGCCGTAGGACGTGTGTTGGTCGACGTTTTGTGCGGATTTAAAGGATGTCACGTTGTAGTATAACCGACAAAACGTCTAAACAAATATAAAGAATTTTATTACTCGAAAATCAGAGTATCCGAGGTCGAACACAGGGAGCAAATGGAATTTACTACTAGTCAAAATGTAATTGAACACTCTAATTTACTCAAAATATCAATTCAAATGTGAATCTATGCAATTAAAAGTAATTAGGACAAAAATATGAAATTGGACATCTGATCACAAGATCAGACGTCTTAAAAGGTATTTTCCCTTTTCTTCTTGATTATCCTTCTTCTTTCTGCCTTGCGAAGCCCCTTTCTTTCCTTCCTTCTTTTGATCTCCCGTGTCTTTTGCTTCTGCCTTGCTCTTTCTTTTCTTCTTCTCTACCTTGCTTCTTACTCTTCTCTGTTCTTCCTGCCTTTCCTTCTGCTTTCTTTCTTCTCCTTCTCGCGGCCAAGTCTTTCTTCTCCTGCATTCAGCCTGTGCCTACACAGAACAAAACCTACCTTCCTCCCTCTACCCGCACGTCTCTCTCTCTCAAGCAATTCACTCACGGATGCTCTCCCAGAGCCACAGCCATAATCGGGTTGGATTGTACCCGGGACTAGGCGCACCTGTAGGTGGTGTGATGCGCGAGGAGTGTGTAGGCTTTGGTTGGGTCGGATCCGCCAGATCCGCGTGGTCAAGCCGCGGACGAGGCGGGTGTGGGGTCAGTGAGGGACCTCACCCCTGTGCTTTCGAGGCAGTAAAACTATATCACAAAAACTCTTTATACCATACCTGTGCCTTGAGATTCCACGATGTGGGACTAAAGGTTCTGCCCTTCCTTTACGCGCGCCAGCAGACTCTCGTATGCAATTGCCCAAGCTAATGGCTCTGCTGGTGCTACTGGCTGGGCTCTCTCACCTCGCGACACTCGCGTGAGTTCCTGCATCTGCAGCCTGGGAAGCCTGATGCCTGGAGCTTCGTTGGAGCTTCACTGGAGGTCATCCATTGCGGCAGCGGCTCAAACACTTTCATACACAAAACAAGCCTCTCGGCCCAATCAGATCAGCTAGAGACCTTCGCCGTGGCACGGCGAAGGCGGTGGACAATGCTGCAGGCCGCAGGTCGGCCTAGGCGTGCGTGCCTAGGTCAACCTGTGGTCGGAGATGGTGGGTTGTTCGGGGGGTGATTATGGAGGTCTGGAGTGGCAGTTGTGGGGTGGAGCGAGTTCCTGGTGGTGAGGCGGAGCTCTCGAGGGGGTTGGCGAGCCAGGTGGCGGGCTGGAATGGTGGAAGCGGCTCGCCGGAGATCGGTCGGTGATGTGGAAGATGAGGGTGGTCGGCATCGGTCGAGGGGTAATCAGATGAGATAACAGGGGGAAAAGAGAGAGGATAGGATGGAGAGTTCTAACCTAATTGTAAGGACGAAAGGGGATGGAAGGTGGACAGCAGTACCTGCTGTCGCCGGAGAAGATGACGCCCAGTGGGGGAGAACGGCGGCGACGACGGGGCTGAGGCGGCGTGCGCTGGTACTGCGTGACGCGGAGGGAAGTCAGGAAGCTAACTCTGCCATTGGTTTTGTGGCAGAGCGAAGAGGGAGGGGAGGGGGGCTCGCCGGAGCTTGCTGGTGGTTTTTGGCCGGGCAGGAGGAGAGGAATTGAAGGGGGAAACTCGGCCAAATCAAGCTAAGCCTCTTCGGCCGGAGTTATGGGTTCTTATATAGGCGCTGGATTGGGTGTGCAGGGCGTGAAGGGCACGTAATTGCCTAAGGTTGGTCGCTAGAGATGGAAAGGAGTTAGGATATCCAAATCTCTCGTGCGTTCGCACGAGAGATTGCGTTCACACCAGGGATCGAGATCAGTCTTAAATGGAAGGGAATTCCTCAGAGAATCTTCCTTCCATTTCTGGGAGAGAATTTCTGAGGAATTAGAGAGCAATCTCTCTCTGAACCTCGCCGGAGCTTGGTTCTGCCCTAGCAATGGAGGCAGGACCAGTTTGCAAAGGGGGCGAAGAACCTAGGGGGCTATCTGCACAGGTATTCAAAAGATAGGGACCAATTTGTGATTTGGGTGTACTAAATTGCAAAGTAGGTCAAGATGACTTCTCATTAGGTCCAAATTTTGGTACAAATCTAATTTGGACCTAAGGAATCCAATGGAGAAGTTGGATTTTAGGTTTGACCTCGTTTGACTAGACATTTTGCGTAAAAACCCAAATTAGGTTAATTGAAGAGCTAGGACCCTAATCTAAGTCAAACTAGGTTCCAAAGGCCAAATTAAGTGTTCTAAACCCTAGAGGATGTTTTTCCATGATTTGTAGAGTGTTTACTTGCTTTTTGTTCTGATCGAAACCTTCTTAGTTTAAGCGGGTCTGTTTTAGGGTTACCAAGTGTCATTTAGTTCCTAGATTGCACATGAACCCATTTTTGATTAACTCAACCCACTTTTTATCTTATTTTGACCATTTGACCTCTGCTTTGCTTCTGAGAAATCCCGTTTATGTACTGCAATGGTAAAATTACAGTTTTAACCTTTATTTCATGTTTTCTTCTCAGAGCACTTGTTCCTTAGTTAGGCCTTCTTCTAGGTTATGTAGGAGCTTTTATCTTCTTCATTGGGTCAAAATGAGCTAGTTATGGCTCATGATGAGGCTCTCATCATACCCCCATGCCTAGCTTTTGCTAGTCCCTTAGCAAAATTTCAAAGTTTTAACTTCCATTCTAGCCCCTGAGTGTCTGTCAACAATGATAAGTGCTTCTCCATTTCTTTTGTGATTAGGTGGGAATGCCACCAATAGGTCTAGAGGTACTCAAGTACCAACCAAAATCCAGACCTGTTCCGCTTTAGCCTCAGTCCTCCGCAAAGGTTTCTACGACCCACAGAAACTAACCTAGGGTTTGTTGGACTCCACAGTTAAAGCACCCGTGCTTGAGACATTTTTAGCCTAAGTTTAGTTTGCAGTGCGTTTTTTGTAGGAGAGAGATAGAGGATTTATTTGTTTGGAGAGCTTTTCTCTCTATTTTCTTTTTATTTCTAGCTTCGGATTAGCTTCTCAACAAGGTCTGTATCGGATTCCTCGTCCCCATCATCAATCCTCAAGGGTCCCTGGCTTTCGAGATTTCGAGATAATCCCGCCCATGGCAACCCCCGGAATCCTGGCTTTCGAGATTTCAAGATAATCCCGCCCATGGCGTTCCGTGGCCGAATTCAGACCCTGGTGATCGACATCTCGTGATAATGCCACCCATGGTATCTGAACCAGCAGAGTGCTTACATGCCCCCAGTAGGATATTTAAATATCCTAAGAGACAAGCACCGAGGAGATGATTTGTTGTTACGCATCTTCGAGGGGAATTTCCTGCCTCTCCGTGCTGGGAACTCGTCCAAATCAACTTGTGTTGATTGGCCGCTCTTAATCTAGGTGACTTTTTCAGAATATTAAACGCTCTTGCGTGTTTTGGATGTTTTATGCGCACTGAACCAGACTATGTGTGAATTTCGGGTGCTTAGGTTACTGAATCCCGCAAACCGGAGGTCAGTTAACGAGGCCGAATACTTCCTAAGCCTTAGACCTAATACTTAAGTTTCGCATTTTCCTCAACCTCTTGAGGATTATCCAAATTTTAACAGATACGTGAATTTTTAAGCTAAAGATACTAGCCCAAAAGGCCTAAGACCAGCGTTCCCGCTAATCTCTTGTTATGTTTCCTTAGCACATTTTCTTTTGTTTGTTTTCTTGATCTGGTTTAGAACTTCAGTTAATTCCTTAATATTTTACTAATGACTTTTTCTTTTTCTTTTCCTTTTGTGCTCCTTTCTTCATTTTTGCTCTTTTTCTCCTCCTTATGATTATATGGCTCACAACATTTCCTCCCTCCCCATTTTTTTTGTTCTTTTTCGTAATTTTTCAATTTTTTCTATTTTTGACATATGTGAATATGTGAATTTTTTGTGAGAATCCTTCTGATTTTTTTCTTGGTTTTGTATGTATGCACTTTATCACCCCCCCCATGCCTAAGTTTTACAATGTCCTCATTGTAAACAGAGGGTGGGAATTAGTATTGAGGTCAGGGGCTTAGAACAGGATATATCGGGTGGGTGAATGGGTCGAGAATGATTGATGCGAACGATTTTAAGCTCTGATACGTGTACCAGAGGTGGGATCAACTGTCTAAGGCTAAACTCAAGGTGCAATAGACATGGAGTACAGACGGATAATCAGACAGGTCTCTATTTTTGAGATGACGGGTTGCCTCCCGTTAAGCGCTAAATTTAATGCCTTCAGCCGAGCGGAAAATGGGGTGGAGAGGGAGTGGTCAATTCAATGGAGTTTTGGAAAACAAGCACCTTGATTAAGAGCCTGGTTGGTCCAACCAGGTACTTGTTCAGATCAGTGGGCTGATGATGCAGCCCAAACCCAATAAGTTTGGTGGGTTGATAGATGTAGATCAGCAGATGCGGAACCCACCATATGCAGCTACGTTCTGATGGATATGGAAGTGAAAACTCGGGTTTAGGCTGAGTCGAATCAGCCTGGTCAAAGTAGGGTTCCGAAAAATTATCCATGTAAGGTGTGGAATCCCTACAGAGGTGATCAAAGGATGGAGGCTCCTGATTTGTGGTCTGATCAGTACCCGATACCTGGTCTAGATATAGAGTTGAATCATCTGTAAACGGCTCAGTGAGAGGTGAATCGGAATAGAAATTGAGTCCAGTTGCGGGTCGGGGTGGGGAACGGGTTTTGATTGGTTCTGTATATGTGGAGCAGGTGGCTTCAAAAAAGATTGACATGTTATAATCAGGAGGTAGATTTTCTCCGATGTTATGGTCAGATTCGAGATCGTCGGAGAGTTTGCGAAAATCAAAGTTTGAATGAGATTCCAGATCATGAGTTCCACCATAGAATAAATCACATGTTGTATATTCAGCAGCCTGACTGGGATCTAGCCTAAATGTTAATTCTGAGCTTAAAAGGTTATCCTTATCTGATAGAGGCTTAGATTCTAAGCTAGTAGGGCAGACCCAATTGAAACCCTGCTCGTCCAACTCCTCGATTTCTGTGTCGTAGATTGGCATGACTTCCGCAAAATCGATTCATTCCTCTACGGAGGTTGACGAGGGATATTCATCAAATCGTGGCCCAAAATCATATTTTTCATTAAAAGGTTGATCTTCTTCATATGGGGCCTTGAAATCTTCAATATAGGTTTCAGATCTAGGTTCTAGGCTTAGGATGTGGGTGGAATTACTAGAATCTAGGTCTGAATAACCTTCGAGGGTCACCTTATCAGAATAAGGGATGGAATTTATACCCTCGAGAGGTTCAGTTCTACTCTCATACTTGCAGGAGTTTTGGGATTCTAAAATGGGCTCAACATTGTATTTTCCTGCATTTGAAACTTCCCAACCTTCTTCAATATCAGGCACATTGTACTTTATCTGGGTTGGGAATCCACAACCATTTTGTGCCTCAAACCCGAGATCAGATTTATCCTCGATGTTGTTCCAAGATAGCTCATCCTCTGTTGGTGGTATGTACAGGTATTTCTGGTCAATGACTTGTTTTACTAATCTCATTATCTCTTCCCATTTTTCAAGACTATCTTGGTGTTGCTTCCAAAGTAGAGGTTTGTCATACATTGAAGGTATTCACTATTGTGCAGTTTTTCTATCTCAATGTATGCAGTAATGAGCAAGTCACGGGTTGATCCTTTGTTGGCTTCTGCTAATAGTACTTGGACACAAGTTATGACAAAGGTTGTGGTTGTTGGGACATCAACCTGAATGTTTCCTACTGTTGTTGATGTTTCTTCATTTTCATAAAATCTCATGGCATCGTCAATCATTTTATCTCTCATGGATCTCCGATATTCAGGTTTCTCGACTGGTAGTCCTAGGTGGTTCGGCTGCATATTTGGATCAGGTGGTGGAATCAAGATCAGAGTTTGACTCAAGATGTGTTATGAAGCGATCAGATCTAAATAACGAGTCCCACTGAAAATGGGTGTGTGTGCTCTAAAGAGAAAAGATGCAGGACTGGAGATGTTCTTGACCCAATCAAGACACCCAAAAGATGTTTGGATGACTATGGAGGTTCGGGGCGGATGGACCCTTGGATCCGAAGATCGGCCACCTGAGAATTACCTGGGCAGCTAGAGAGGGAGAGAACCGCAAAGACCCCTACACGGTAGAGCGTCCCTACGGGTTACAGGGTTTCCCCCACCCAACCTCTCTTGTCACTGAGATTCCAGGTAAACTAGAATGGGGACCTTGACCTCTTAAGTCTATCACTTTTTATTTCAAAGGTGCTTTTAGGGTTCTCACTTGAACTTTAGATGTTTTTGGTATTGTGACCTAATTTAGAGGTTGGTTGACCCAAGGGGTCAACTTCCTCTGACCTGTCCTATAGATGGAAGAATGATTCCAAGCTCGGAGCCTAGAGATCACCCTGATTTGACTCCCAGGTTATTAGGTCAAAAGAAAATTTTAAGATTCAAGTGATTTTAGAGCTCAATTTTAGGGTTTGTCTTATTTAGCTTTCTTCAATCAAGGGCTTGGGTAGCACACTGATGTGGGAGGGTTTATTTCCTTTTACACAGGCATGTGTGACTAGTGCTTCAAGACCCTAATGTGGAAACCCTAATTTGGTTCTATTTCCAATCCTCTTTTTCTTTTTCGTAAGTTCTCTTTGGAATTATAAACAAGAAGTGTGTGGTCCGCCGAGATTAAGCGTTATTTCAATTAGGCACAAGAATTTGTGGGATGGGAAAAAAAAAATCACTCCAACTTCAAGAATATTTGCAGAAATTTTCGCAAAATCAAGAAATGTTTTGCCTTAGAGATGGTGATTACTATATAAAGAAGGCAATTGATTCCTAAATTGATTTTCTTCCTTTTGTCTTTCAAAGATTAGGGGATGATTAAGGAAGAAAAGAAATTACCTGCCTTGGAGTGGTTGACTTGCGGGAGAGATTTTCTCATGAAGTACCTGCAAGATCACATCAAAGCAAAGTAGGGCAAGTTAGTGTTCAATATGATAAAAGGAATGTAGAGACTAGTGGAAAATTGCGCATTGCTCCCCGGCAATGGTGCCAAAATGTTGGTCGAAGTTTTGTGCGGATTTAAAGGATGTCACGTTGTAGTATAACTGAAAAAATGTCTAAACAAATATAAAGAATTTTATTACTCGAAAATCGGAGTATCCGAGGTCGAACACAGGGAGCAAATGGAATTTACTACTAGTCAAAAGGTAATGAACACTCTAATTTACTCAAAATATCAATTCAAATGTGAATGTATGCAATTAAAAGTAATTAGGACAAAAATATGAAATTGGACGTCTGATCACAAGATCAGATGTCTTAAAAGGTATTTTCCCTTTTCTTCTTGATTATCCTTCTTCTTTCTGCCTTGCAAAGCCCCTTTCTTTCCTTCCGTCTTTTGATCTCCCGTGTCTTTTGCTTCTGCCTTGCTCTTTCTTTTCTTCTTCTCTACCTTGCATCTTACTCTTCTCTATTCTTCCTGCCTTTCCTTCTACTTTCTTTCTTCTCCTTCTCGCGGCCAAGTCTTTCTTCTCCTACGTTCAGCCTGTGCCTACACAGAACAAAACCTACCTTCCTCCCTCTACCCGCGCCTCTCTCTCTCTCAAGCAATTCACTCACGGATGCTCTCCCAGAGCCACAGCCATAATCGGGTCGGATCGTACCTGGGACCAGGCGCACCTGTAGGTGGTGTGATGCGCGAGGAGTGTGTAGGCTTAGGTTGGGTCAGATCCACCAGATCTGTGTGGTCAAGCCGCGGACGAGGTGGGTGTGTGGTCAGTGAGGGACCTCACCCCTGTGCTTTCGAGGCAGTAAAACTATATCACAAAAACTCTTTATACCATACCTGTGCCTTGAGATTCCACGATGTGGGACTAAAGGTTCCGCCCTTCCTTTACGCGCGCCTGCAGACTCTCGTATGTAATTGCCCAAGCTGATGGCTCTGCTGGCGCTACTAGCTGGGCTCTCTCACCTCGCGACACTCGCGTGAGTCTCCTGCATCTGCAGCCTGGGAAGCCTGATGCCTGGAGCTTCGTTGGAGCTTCACCGGAGGCCGTCCATGGCGGCAGCGGCTCAAACACTGTCATACACAAAACAAGCCTCTCGGCCCAATCAGATCAGCTAGAGACCTTCGCCGTGGCACGACGAAGGCAGTTGACGATGCTGCAGGCCACATGTCGGCCTAGGCGTGCGTGCCTAGGTCAACCTATGGCCGGAGATGGTGGGTTGTTCGGGGGGTGATTATGGAGGTCTGGAGTGGCAGTTGTGGGGTGGAGCGAGTTCCTAGCGGTGAGGTGGAGCTCTCGAGGGGGTTGGCGAGATGGGTGGGGGCTGGAATGGTGGAAGCGGCTCGCCGGAGATCGGTCGGTGATGTGGAAGATGAGGGTGGTCAGCGTCGGTCGAGGGGTAATCAGATGAGATAACAGGGGGAAAAGAGAGAGGATAGGATGGAGAGGAGTTCTAACCTAATTGTAAGGACAAAAGGGGATGGAAGGCGGACAGTAGTACCTGCTATCGCCGGAGAAGATGACGCCCAGTGGGGGAGAACGGCGGCGACGACGGGGCTGAGGCGGCGTGCGCTGGTACTGCGTGATGCGGAGGGAAGTCAGGAAGCTAACTCTGCCACTAGTTTTGTGGCAGAGCGAAGAGGGAGGGGAGGGGGGCCCGCCGGAGCTTGCTGGGGGTTTTTGGCCGGGCAGGAGGAGAGGAATTGAAGGGGGAAACTCAGCCAAATCAAGCTAAGCCTCTTCGGCTGGAGTTGTGGGTTCTTATATAGGCACTGGACTGGGTGTGCAGGGTGTGAAGGGCATGTAATTGCCTGAGGTTGGTCACCGGAGATGGAAAGGAGTTAGGATACCCAAATCTCTCGTGCGTTCGCACGAGAGATTGGGTTCACACCAGGGATCGAGATCGGTCTTAAATGGAAGGGAATTCCTCAGAGAATCTTCCTTCCATTTCTGGGAGAGAATTTCTAAGGAATTAGAGAGAAATCTCTCTCTGAACCTCACCGGAGCTCGGTTCTGCCCTAGCAATGGCGGCAGGACCGGGTTGCAAAGGGGGCGAAGAACCTAGGGGGCTATCTGCACAGGTATTCAAAAGATAGGGACCAATTTGTGATTTGGGTGTACTAAATTGCAAAGTAGGTCAAGATGACTTCTCATTAGGTCCAAATTTTGGTACAAACCTAATTTGGACCTAAGGAATCCAATGGTGAAGTTGGATTTTAGTTTTGACCTCGTTTGAAAGGACATTTTGCGTAAAAACCTAAATTAGGTTAATTGAAGAGCTAGGACCCTAATCTAAGTCAAACTAGGTTCCAAAGGCCAAATTAAGTGTTCTAAACACTAGAGGATATTTTTCCATGATTTGTAGAGGGTTTACTTGCTTTTTGTTCTGACCAAAACCTTGTTAATTTAAGCGAGTCTATTTTAGGGTTACCAAGTGTCATTTAGTTCCTAGATTGCACATGAACCCATTTCTGATTAACTCAACCCACATTTTATCTTATTTGGACCATTTGACCTCTGCTTTGCTTCTGAGAAATCCCATTTCTGTACTGCAATGGTAAAATTGCAGTTTTAACCTTTATTTCATGTTTTCTTCTCAGAGCACTTGTTCCTTAGTTAGGCCTTCTTCTAGGTTATGTAGGAGCTCTTATCTTCTTCATTGGGTCAAAATGTGCTAGCTATGGCTCATGATGAGGCTCTCATCACCGTGCGGTGTGGGCAGGTGCGGCTAGTGTCCTGCTGAGGAGGTGTGCGCTTGGGACTACGTGCGCGCGGAGGTGGCTCTGCTGGCATACGTGCTGCTACTGCAGGGTGCACAAGGAGGTGGTGAGCGTTCTGCAGTGCACTGGAGGTGCGCTAGAGGAGGGCGGCTCTGCTGCAGCCGTTCGGGTGAGCGCTGCAGCCGGTGCTGCATGCTGGCCGGAGGCGTGGGTGCGCTACTGTTGGCGGAAGATGGGGATGTGCGCACGCTCTGGTGCGGCACTGCAAGTAGTGGTGGGGAGGCTGTAGGCGCGAGAAGGGTACATACGGAAGGCATGTAGGCGCAGGAACACTGCAGGAGGGTGCACGCACTGTTGGCTGTGGGCGCGGGTCTGCACGAAGGCTAGAGGACATGCAGATGAGGGATGGCGCTTCAAGTGTGCGGATGAGGGCAGGCGGTTGGCGATGAAATGGGCAAGTGTGGTTGTTGCTGGACGATTCGATTATTCGCTTTAAAGTCATTTGTAATTTTATGTGGTGGAAAAATCGACTAATCAATATTTGAAAAGAAATAACGACATGCAGGACAGCGGGTCATATCCACATGGAGGCAATGACGTATTTAAATTCGCACCAGTTAAAAACATTTGTTCATAGTTAGTTTAGACAAGAATCAAGCCAAAATTGCCTTTAGATTAAGGTTGAATCAAGAAATCATGCTGAAATAGCAATTCTTAATAACTAGAGGATATTTGTTGTAATGCATATTCAATAAAATATTATTAAAATATGACAATGGCACAAAATGTAATTATTAATGGCATGGATACTGTAGCAAAACAGGGGATTTATTCTCCTTGTCTCTGTGAGAAGAGGAGTTGACGGCTGGAGGTGGGAAGCTCGGAAGAAGTTCTTTACACCGAGGGCTTCACAGCGGTGGTGGCGGCTAGTTGCGCGGTGGCCAGAGCTGGCCAGACGGAGCTCCGGCGAAGGTGGCTGCCAATGGTGCTGAAGTGCTGCAGGCCGTGCAACGTGGGCAGGCGCGGCTGGTGTCCTGGCAAGGAGGTGTGCACCTTGGACTCCGCACGTGCGAAGGTGGCGCTGCTAGCGCACGCGGCTGCTGCTATTGCAGGGTGCACACGGTGGTGGCGCGCGTTCTACAGTGCACTGGAGGTGCGCTGGAGGAGGGCAGCTCTGCTGCATGGGTGCAGGTGAGCGCTGCAGCTGATGCTACACGCTGGCGTGGGTGCGCTGCTGTTGGCGGAAGGCGTGGATGCACGCACGCACTAGTGCGGCACTGCAGGTAGCGACGGGAGGTTGCAAGCACGGGAAGGCTGTAGGTGGAAGCCGCGCAGGCGCGGGAAGGCTCCAGGCAGGTGCGTGCATTGTTGGCAGTGGGCGTGGGTGCGCACGAAGGCTGACGGGAGTGCGGATGAGGGCAGGCGCTTCAAGTGTGCGAACGAGGGCAGGCGGTTGGCGATGAAGTGGGCAAGTGTGGTTGTTGCTGGAGTGGGGAAGTCGAAGCTTCAGACGTTCGAGAATCTTCCTGGACGTATTAACTGGCTGAGGGGTGATTGCAATAGCTGCTACGGTGGTTGTTGGTGACGACGGCGAGGGAGGTGCAAGGCGAGGTGCTCACGGTAATGCGGACGACCTCCAGATGGTGGTCTAGCCTGTCACACCACACGCCCACGGTAGTGGAGGGTCGTCGCCGCGGTTAAGGCCGATGGTGTGGAATGGAAGAGATTTACTCTACATAGTGTAGGTTTGGGGTGGAGGCCTCGTCCACTCGGCAACCTCTCTCCTCTTTTTGTAGCTGCCTGCATGAATTTGAATGGAGAGGCGAGAGCAAATCCACCTTCTCCGCTGATCCATGAATGTGGCTTTAGTGCGGTAGGAGGCATTGCAGCGGCAGCTGAGCTGTTCCTGAAAAGAAGAAGAATAAGTGATATTATTAAAATATTATGGTTATTTAAATACAAACCCTCAACTTTTATGTTAACTTAAACAATGTACCTAATTGGTTAACTAATTAAACGAATGCCATTCTAAGCTAATTCTAAATGCATTTAAAATATGAATGCAATGCATGAATTATGTAATTTAATTAAAAATATGAATTAATCTATTTACATCCTAATTTATGCTAAATAAATGTTAGAATTAACCTAATGTCTAGGCACTTAAATAATTAAATAGCCCACAACTATGGGCTAATCAGCATACAAGCATTTTTGGTTCTTTCTTTTCTACTTTCTCATCTTTTTCTAATTTTACACTTGGGCCTAAGCTTATCACATCACTTCCTTATTCCCTATACTTCACCTAGTCTAACTGAGCCCCTATAAGTTTTGTCAGAGTAGAAATCGTCTACCTGAGATCTGTTGATCTCCTATATCTTACTCTTGTCACCTTATAGTAAGTGTAGAGACTTTTTCACCCTTTCTTTACAATGAGGACATTGTAGGACTTTGGCATGGGGGGTGTGAAGTGAATCTTAATACTTTAAATCTAGTATTAAATAGATGTTAACGAGTGAAATCGAGGGTTCTGAAAGATGCGTTCGTTGTAGTAATTATTCGTCAAAAATAGCTCAAACAACAGATAAAATTTATAACTCAAATGAAAGTCCAAGGTCGTTCGCTGGGAGCAAGTAGGAATTCACACACTAATCTCAATCAATAATGTAAATGAGCACAATTAATGATAACAATTACTTAAAACTAATATTCAATATAGCACATGAGTATATCAAGAATCTATTGAGGGAAAAAGTCATCTAAGATAAAATAATGCTGATTTGAATCGCCAATTATTAGCTTAGATACACTTATAATAATTACTTAATCATCTAAATAAATGAACAGTTTCAACCATGCAAACTTTAGTGTACAAAGCACTTCATCAGACGATAGGACACTCAATTAGACGGATTAAGTTAGCCCTGTGACAGTGCTAAGAGGGCACTATGCTTCTTGTTCAGCCTTCTCCTCTTGTTCTTCAAAGGGCTAAGTGTCAGCAGCTGATCTTCAACGCAAAATCCTCCTACTGCCCCTGCGCTGTCTCTCTCTTCCTCTCTGGGTTCCTCTCTCCAAGAGCTTTTCACAGTACCGAGTAATCAGATTTGGATCTAAGTGCACCCAGGACCAAGGCTGTCGGTGTGGGTCGTAGTAAAGGTGTGTGCGAGTTAAGCAAGTCGGGTCGGAGCCAGGCCCGCATGGAGTGTCACGAACAAGGTAGTGTCGGGTGAGATAGGACCTCACCCCCGTGTGTTGAGGCAAATAGCTTGCTGCACTTTTTCAATTTATTCAACTGTGTTGCCTCATAGACCGATGATGTTGGACTAAATCCCATAGCTTTGTTGCATGAAGTTGCAGATGGATGATGCTTGCAATTCAGATGGAAGGAGTGCTCAATGTTCCCAAGTGGAAGCCTAGATGTGCTCTTGGAGCAAATCCGTGTTGCTTGGAGGTTTCACCTGCAACTGCAATGGCAAGAACAAGCTCTAAGCTTCTCTCCAAGGTACCGTCAATGGTGTCGTATCTGTTCGCACCTGAAAACATGAAGAAAGCCTCTTGGCCACATTAAAAATGCTCAGGAGCTTCACAAAGGAGTCGCGAGTGTGGTGGTGGCAGCAACATGCTATGGTGGTGAGTGTGGTGGCCAGACGGTGATGGAGATGGCCATGCAAAGGTGGGTTTTTTAGGGCAGTGTTTTGGTGAGCAGTGGAGCGAAGTAGGAGAGGGGTTTGATTGGTGGAGTCATGGCAAAGGTTGCGAGAGTTTCGGCATGGCAGATGGAAGGGTGTAGCAGCGGATATGCCTCGTTGGACGAGCGGTCGGAGACGGAGAAGATGACGGTGAACGGCGGCGTCGAGGGTTGAAACTAGGATAGGAATTGGGGAATCTAACCTAAAAATGGAGAGTAATTAATCTAACCTAATCTAATCAGACGAAAGGGGAGGATTCTCCTTACAGGAGAAGTGCTCTGATGAGGGTAGGACGACAAGGATGAGGGAGATAAAGGCACTCGTTGGTATGGAAAGACACAGAGGAAGGCAAGGAAGGAAGATCTGTTGTTGGTATTACGATCAGATGGTCAGGGGAGATGGAGGAACTCATCGGATGTCA
Organism: Thalassia testudinum; assembly: GCA_037157565.1. NCBI lineage: Eukaryota > Viridiplantae > Streptophyta > Magnoliopsida > Alismatales > Hydrocharitaceae > Thalassia > Thalassia testudinum. The sequence goes on from JAZHRO010000063.1 coordinate 21,912,083, forward strand.
AGGAGATTTGGTCAGATTAGGAGGGAAGAATTTGGGGGTAACTCCGGTCGAATTCGAGCATGAAGAACATGGTGAGGTCTGGGTCCTTATATAGGGGTCTAGAGGGCGAAAAGAGCTTGGAAGCCAAGCTTCTAAGCTTGGAAGGACCACCGGAATAGGATACTTGGAAGATACCCTAATATCCCATGCATTCACATGTGAGATTGGGAAGGTTGTTGAGTTCATGGACAGGTGCAATGGAGAGATAACTCCTTAAGGAATCTCCCTTCCAATTTTGGAAGGGATTGAGCGAGAAATCAGGGAGATCTTCCCATTTGAAGGTCACTAGAGCTTTCGGATTAGGAGTTGAGGGTGACATGGACCTATTTGTGAAGAAGACGACAAAGATGGGGGCTATTTGAAAGAACTTCAAAAGTTAGGGATATGAGTGTGAGATAAAATAATCAGATAGAACCAAATTGCAAAGTAGGTCAACATAATCTCAGATTGGGCCTATATTTTGGTACAAACCTAATTTGGATACAAGGAATCCAATGGTGAAGTTAGATTTAGGTTTTTACCAAGTTTGACTAGGCAATTTTTGTAAAAACCCAAATTAGGGCAAATATCTGTCTATGACTCTATTTTCGGTCAAGATGGGTTCTGATGGTGAAATTGAGCATACTAAACCCTAGATAATATTTTCCTATGAATTGTAGAGGGCTTAGGTGAATAATATCCTGACTAGAACCTCAGTTAATTAAGTGGGTCCATTTTTAGTGTTTTAGAAGTCATTTAATTCTCAAAACACGCGAAAGCCCTTTTCTATTTGTACTAACCCACTTGTTAGACTACTTAAGGTCATTTGACTCTTAATTAACCCATGGAGAAACCTGCGATTGTTCTACAATCATGATATGATGGTAAATTTGCAGTTTAAACCCTGATTTCTTATATTTCTCTTAAAAAGAATTTGTAATTAATTACGTCTCTCTGGTGGTTATGCAGGAGTATTTAATGATGGAATAAGAGCAAATAAAGCTATTTATTTATGATGACATTATCATCATACCCCCATTCCTATCTTCTGCTAATACCATAGCAAAATCTTACAGAATGAACTCAAATTCTAGACCATGTGTTCAGATCTCTGATGTGTGCTATTTTTTGTAGATTAGGTCAGAATGCCAATAGTAGGCCTAGAGGTACTCATGTACCAAGTAAGATCTTGACCTAACTGGCATTAGCCTCAGTCTGCCGTGAAGGTTTCTAAGGCACACAGGAACTAACCTAAGATTCATTGAACTCCGCGGTTCAGGCACTCGTGCTTAAAGCATTTTTAGTCTAGCTTCAGTTTGTAGTAAGTTTTTGTAAGAGAGAGATAGAGGAATTTTTGCATTTTTGGAGAGTTTTATCTCTCTTTTTCTTTTCTATCTGTAGCTCTGGATTGGCTTTATAACATGGTCTGCATTAGATTCCTAGCTCTCACCATAAATCCTCGCAGGGTCCCTTGCTTTTGATGCTTCGAGATAGCACTACCCAAGGCAACCCCCAGAACCTTAGCTTTCGACACTTCGAGATAGTGCTGCCCATGGCATTCTATAGCTATATTCAAGCCTTGAAAATCGATATTTTAGGATAATCTTGCCCATGGCACCCGAATAAGCACAAGGTGCTTACATGCCCCCAGTAGGATATTTGGATATCCTATGAGACAAGCATAGATGAGATGGTATGTTATTGTGCATCTTCGAGGGGAATTTACCACCTCTCCGCACCGGGAACTCCTCTAAATCAACTTGTGTTGATGAGCCGCTCCTAATCTAGGTGGCTTTTTCAAAATAGAATTTAATGCATTTGTGTGATTTTGATAATTAAGCACATTGAACCAGACTGTGTGTGGATTAGGGTGCTTAGGATACTGAGTCTCATAAACCAGAGGTCAGTTAATGAGGCTGAATAATCCCCAAGCCTTAAAGCTAATACTTAAGCTTCTCATTTTCCTCAACCTCTTGAGGACTATCCTGATGTTAACAAATACTTGAATTTTTAAGCCTAAACACAGCCCAAGAGGCCTAAGATCAGCGTTCATACTAATATTATATCTCATAGCACTTTTGACTTTTATTTCTTTCTTTTGGTTTGGTCTAGAACTAAGTAGATTCCTTAATCTTTTACTAATGGCTATCACTTTTTCTTTCAAATTGTTGCTCCTTTTTGACATTCTTAAATCACCTCCCTTTCTTTTCCTCCTCAAAAATGATATGCAATTAATTCACTCAAAATTTCCTCCCTTCTCTCATTTTTTGTTCTATTTCAATTTTTTTTTTGTTTTTTATAATATTTATTTTTTTGGGATAACCCTTTAGAACTTTGAATTTTTGTATGTTTGCAGTTTAACACCCCCATGCCTAGGTTTTGCAATGTCCTCGTTGTAAAGGGAGGGTATGAAACAATTTTGGGTTTCGCAATTACAACAGGATTATAGGGTGGGCAAACGAGTCGGGATGACTATTGCAAACAATTTCAAGCTTTGATATGAGTACCAGAGGTGGGATCGACTATTCTAAAACTGAACTTAGAGTGCAATAGACATGAAGTACAAAAGGATAATCAGAAGGATCTTGATTTTTTAGATTGATGGGTTGCCTCCCATTAGGTGCTAAATTTAATGCCTTTAGCCGAGTAGAAAATGGTATGGAGAAGGAGTGGTCAAATCAGATGAGTTTTGTAGAACAAGCACCTTGATCAATAGCCTGGTTGGTCCAACCAGGTGCTTGTTCAGATCAGCAGGCTAATGATGCAGCCCAAACCCAATCAATCTGGCGGGTTGATAGATGTGGATCAAGAGATGCGGTGCCCACCAGATACTATGGAGCTTAAAAGGACGAGGAAGTTTAAGATTAGGGTTTGGCTGAGTCGAATCAACCTGATCAAAGTAGGGATCCACAAATGAAGAAATATCAGTGAATGATATAGGAACCCTATGAAAGTGATCAGAGAATTATGGGGCATGTTTTGTAATCTGATAAAAATTCTGAAACTTGATTGAAATGTGGAGGAGAATCATGTGCAACCAGTTTATCAAGAGGAGAATCATACTAGAAATTGAGTTCGGTTGTGGGTTGAGGTTGAAATTGGGTTTTGGTAGACTCTGTATGTGTAGAAGTGGTGGCATCAATAAGAATTGTGTGAGGGCTCCTCTAGGAAGGATTCAGAGGTGGGTTCATCTAGTGAGTCTGCATAATAGCCATCAAAATCAAAGGTAAATGCCTGTAGAGTGTTTATAGGATCAAGGAAATCTGAGTCAAGAAATGATTCAAACTCTGGATTGTAGACACTCTCGGTAATTTTTATTTTTAATTCCTAAGTATCTAAAAGAAATGTTTCCATCTCAATGGAACCTGACTTTTAATCAATGATCTCGAGATCAGGGATCTCAGAGTCAAAGTCGAAGAATGGATCATGTATGCTAAGGAGGTTGGGGAGGTGCATTCATCAAATACAGGCCTGGAATCATAATCTATATTCAAAATCTAATTTCCATCATATGGGGCCTTGTAATCATCCCAATAAGGCTTTGATCCAGATTCTAGGTTAAGGGTGTGGGTTCAATCACTAGAATCTTGGTTGGGCTCTACAGGGATGTCAGAATTGTCCTCAAGGATCACCTTATCAAAATAAGGAGTGGAATTTATGCCCTCGAGAGGTTCTGACTTAATCTCAGTATCACAGGTGTCTAGGAAATCCAAGCTTGGTGAAGCAAGGTTTTGTATCTCTAGGGCTGGCTCAAAATTGCGACCACCTGCAATCGGATACTCCCAACCTATCTCAGGATTAGGTGTATCAATTGCTATGAAATTTAAATCTGAATTCATTTGGGCTGGGGATCCATAATTATCATTAGGCCCGAGATTTGGGAAACTGTGTTGATCACTAGTCTCACTTCAAGATGTTTTGTTAGTTTCTAATAGATATTTTTGATCAATTATTCTATATAACTTATTCAGCAATTCTCCTTGTTCTTCTAAAAATTTCTGGAATTTTTCTGGAAGTGAAGGGTCTAACCAACATTGCAGATTATCTTTGTTGTGTAATTTTACCAATTCACTTTGTTCTGCTAATAGGTGATCCTGGGTTGAACCATGTTTCATTTGTGTCCATATCATCATTATACGTTCCAAAATGTGGTTCATTGATTTTGCACATTTTCCCTGAATGTCCATTTTATAATTTTCTTCCTGGTTTCTATAGGCATTCTCAAGTACCTTTTCCTTCAAGCTCATTTTGGACTTAGGTTTCCTAAATAGTCTTCCTATATAGCCAGGCTGCATTTTTGAATTAGATGGTGGAATCAAGATGTAGAATCAAAACTCAGGTTCAAATTGGAGTTGATGAAATCTAAAACAATCCCTAAGAAGATCTAATGAGGCTTTTTAGGTTAAAAAGCTGATAGCCTTCCTGTGTATGTGCTCTAATAGAAGGCATGAGGGAATAGATGTGAGATATTTTACCCAATCAAGGTACCCGAAGATTTTTGGATGACTAAGGCAATTTCAAGGCCGTTGATACCTCTGAATTAGAAATTCGCACACCCGAGAATTACCTGGGTAGCCAGGAAGGGAGAGCCCTCAAAGACCCCTACACGGTAGAGTGTCCCCATGTGTTACAGGGTTTCCCCCACCCAACCTTCCTTGTCATTGAGGATCTTGGTAGATCGGAATGTATGAACTTAAGTCCTTAGGTCTACGACTTTTAGCCTAATTAATGCATTTGATTTCACTTGATTACAAGTTAATTCGACTTGCAACCTAATTTGGAGGTTGGTTGGCCTACAATGTAGACCAACTTCACCAGACTTGCCCTAAAGATGGCAGAATGAGATATAGGTCAAGACCTAGAAATTACCCTGAATTGACTTTCAAGTTATTAGGTCCAAGGATTTTAGGGTTCAAGTGAAGTTAGAGCCTGATTTTAGGGTTTCTCTAATTAGATCTTTTCAACTAGGGGCTTGGGTAGCACACAAATGCAAGAGGGCAACTTTCTTTTAATTTAGGCAAAAATGTGTACTAGCACTTCAAAACCTTAATGCAGAAACCCTAATTGGCTTTATTTCCAAGTCCAATTGATCTTGAGATGTTTACCTTGGGCTTCAAGCAAGATATGTGTTAACCCAAAGTGATCTAGAATTTAAGCATATTCCCTAATAGGTACAGGAAATCAAGGATGGGTTCTCTAAACAGAATTGCTTCAACTTCAATGAGTACTTGAAAAAAAAATTTGCAAATCAAGAAACTTGCTTTTTAAATGATGATTACTATGAAAAATAAGGCAGGTGATTCCTAACTGATTATTTTCTTTTTTTGTCTTCCTAAGATTAGGAGGTTGGTTAGGGAAGAATGGAGAGGCTTCCTGCCATGGAGTGGTTGATTTGCATGAAAGATCTCCTCCTGAAGTTCCTCACAAAATTACTGTAATGCAAATTGGGCAAGTCAGTGCTTGCAAGTCAGTGCTCAAATATAAAAATATAGTAAGAGAATACCGGTGAATTGCACATTGCTCGACAGCAATGGCACCAAAATGTTAACTAGAGAAATCGAGGGTTTTCAAAGATGCATTTATTGTAGTAATGATTCCTCAAACATAGCTGGAACAACACATAAAATTTATAACTCGAATGAAAGTTCAAGGTCGTTCACTGAGAGCAAATAGGAATTCACATGCTAATCTCAATCAATAATGTAAAAGAGCACAATTAATGATAACAATTACTCAAAACTAATATTCAATGTAGAACATGTGTATATCAAGAATCTATAGAGGCAAAAAGTCATCTAAGATAAAATAATGGTGATTTAAATCAACAATTATTAGCCTAGATACACATATAATAATTACTTAATCATCAAAATAAATGAATAGTTTCAACCATGAAAACTTTAGTGCATAGTGCACATCGTCAAACGATAGTGCACTCAATCAGACAGCTTAAGTCAGCCCTGCTATAGTGCCAAGAGAGCACTGTCCTTCTTCCTCAGCCTTCTCCTCTTGTTCTTCTAACGACTAAGTGTCAGCTGTTGATCTTCAACACAAAAGCCCCCCACTACCCTTGCACTCTATCCTTCTTCCTGTCTCTAGGTTCTGCTCTTCTAGAGCTTTGCACAGTATCAGGTAATTGGATTTAGATCTAAGCACACCAGGGACCCGGGCTACAGGCATGGGTCGTAGCCGAGTTGTGCGTGGGTTAAGTAGGTTGGGTTGGAGCTAGGCCCATGTGGAGTGTCACGAGTGAGGCAGTGTCGGGTGAGAGGGGACTTCACCCCTGTGTGTTGAGGCAAACAGCCTGCTTCACTTTTTTAATTTATTCGGCTACGTTGCTTTGAAGACCCACGATGTGGGACTAAATCCCACAGCTTTATTGTGTGAAGCTGTAGTTGGATGATGCTTGCAATTGGGATGGAAGGAGTGCTCCATGTTCCTAAGTGGAAGCCTGGATGTGCTCCTAGAATGAATCCGCGCTGCCTGGAGTTGCTGTGTCAAGAACATGCTCCAAGCTTCACTCGAAGCTACCGTCAATGGCGGCTTATCTCTTCGCACCTGAAAACAAGAAGAAAGCCTCTTGGCCACATTGAAAATGCGTAGGATATTCGCAAGGGACTGACAAGTGAGATGGTGGTGGTGGCATGCCGTGCTGGTGCATGTGGTGGTCAGACGGTGATGGAGAAGGCCATTCGAAGGTGGGCTGTTTAGGGGCGTGTTTGGGTAACTGGTGGAGCGAAATAGGAGAGGGGTTCGATTGGTGGAGTTGTGGCGAAGGCTGTGAGAGTTTCGGCGAGGTGGATGGAAGGGTGTAGCAGAGGATACGCCATGCCAGAGGAAAAGTCGGAGACGGAGAAGATGACGGTGAACGACGACATTGAGGGTTGAAAGTAGGATAGGAATAAGGAATCTAACCTAAAGGTGGAGAGGAACTAAGCTAACCTAATATAATCAAATGAAAGGGAAGGATTCTCCTTACTGGGGGTACGCCGGCTCTGGAGAAGACAAAGTGCTTCGGTGAGGATGGAGATAGTGGTGCCCACTGGTATGGCGCGACGCGGAGGAAGACAAACAAGGAAGATCTGCTACTGGTATTGTAGTCAGACGACGAGGGGAGATGGAGGAACTTGCCGGACGTCGAGGAGCATCGATCGGATTAGGAGGGAAGAATTTGGGGGTAACTCTAGTCAAATTTGAGCGTAAGGAACTCGATGAGCTTTGGGGGTCCTTTTATAGGGGTCTAGAGGGCGAAAAGATCCTGGAAGCCAAGCTTCTAAGCTTGGAAGGATCACCAGAATAGGATGCTTGGAAGATACACTAATCTCTCATGCATTCGCATGAGAGATTGGGAAGGCTGTTGAGTTCAAGGATGGGTGCAATGGAGAGATAACTCCTTAAGGAATCTCCCTTCCAATTTTGGAAGGGATTGAGGGAGAAAACAAGGAGATCTTCCCATTTTAAGGTCATTGGAGCTTTAAGATTAGGAGTTGAGGGTGGCAGGGACCTATTTATGAAGAAGATGAAAAAGCTTGGGGACTATTTATAAGAAATTCAAAAGTTAGGAGCATGAGTGTGAGATAAAAGAATCAGATAGGACCAAATTTCAAACTAGGTCAAGACAAACTCATATTGGGTCTAAATTTTGGTACAGACCTAATTTAATTGCAAGGAATCCAATGGTGAAGTTAGGTTTAGGTTTTGACCAAGTTTGACTGGTAATTTATGGAAAAACATAAATTAGAGCAAATGTCTATCTGAGACTATATTTTGGGTCAAGATAGGTTCTGATGGTCGAATTGAGCATACCAAACACTAGAGATTATTTTTCTATGAATTTTTGCTGATTTAGGTGAATTTTATCTGAACCAAAACCTCAGTTAATTAAGCAGGTCTATTTTTAGGGTTTTGGAAGTCATTTATTTCCCAAAACATGCGAAAACACTTTTTCGTCTATACTAACCCACTTTTTAGAGTTCTTAAGATCATTTGTTCCTTAATTAATCCTTGGAGAAATCAGCGATTATTTTGCATTCATGATATAATGGTAAAATTGTAATTTTAGCCCTGGTTTCCTGTATTTCTCTCAGAAAAAATTTGCAATGAATTACATCTCACTGGCGTATGTAGGAGCAATTAATAATGGAATATGACTAAATAAACTAGTTATGGCTAATGATGATGTTATCTTCAACAAAAGAAGAAAAATTTTGAAAAACTTAAATATTTAAAAATTTGAAAACACATAAAAATTTGAAAAATTATAAGTCATAGAAATAAAAAAAAAAGCCAAAAATATTTTCCTTTTATAGGGGATTACATTCATTAGAGGAATCCATTCATAAGGAGAAGAATTTTGGAAGAAAATCATATGAGGACCTTATTTTACAATTATAAGTAAATTAAAAAGCTTAAAGAGTTGTGAATTTCTTAAGTAATCATTTTCTTTTTTGACCAAAAGAAAGGACCACTACCCATCACAGTAGGAGTGCAGTTTTACTAAATAATGCAAAGGGTTACAAGGATGCTAGCCACAAAGTAGCAGAAGAAGACACCTCATTACATATAATTTCCATCCACACCCTTCCCAAATTAAATAAAGCATTAATCCTAGCCTTCCATAAAACCTACATGACAGCAGCCATGTACACATGCGGCTTGGAATACGCAGTAAAATCTTGACACAAGATATCTTATAAATGCCAATTTATCATCATTCTTATGCCCTAAAATAGATCTAGCTCTTAGGTTTTTAACTCTGCAAATGCATTTTTAGGTTGCATTTAGGCATTACATAGGTTCGGCATGCATTGCATACATTTTATGTTTTTAACACATTTACTTGAGTGTTAGGGTTAAGCAGATGATGAGACCTCTAAAACCTTAGCACTCAAGAAGGCAGAAAGTGAAGAAGAAGATCAAATCAACTGAACCCTAGCTGGATATAGCTCATCTCGACTAGATATCAGCTCACCTAGGTTAGGTTTAGTTATATCCAACTCCATTCAGCTCATCTTTGCTAGATGGTACTCAAGGTTACTCAACTTAGATCAACCTACCTCAACTCAGCTCAGATCTAGCTCAACTTAGTTGAGTCTAGCTCATCCTAGCTCCAATCAGTTCTCTAGGAGCTCTAGCTAACTAAACTTAGTTGACAATAGTTCACCTCAACTCAGGTCTAGCTTTCCCTAGCTCCACAGCTCACAGCAGTTGAACTCCCTCCAACTAACTACTACTTGGTAGGTAAGCTAGCTTGGGAGTTCCCATCGAAGCTAGGTCTAGCTCAACCTAGGATCAAATGGGTTAAAATCAGCTCAACTTAGCTCCAGTACTCAAACCTAGCTATGATGGAGGCACGTTTTGCAAATAACCGGGGTTCAGAAGACCCATTGTCGTAGCTCACAAAATGCATCTATCAGATAAAATTTATAACTGAAACTCGAAAAGTGAGTCCCCAGTCGAACACGGGGAGGTGAACATTTGGTTTTATAAAAATCTGCACTTATTTATTTTTTATCATTTTTATATTTTCTATTTTTTCTTGTATTTTTATCAAGTAAGAGATTAGGCCGAAAACTTTATCTACTTACAAAAATAAGAGAGAGAGAGAAATAATCATCTATTCATGAACAACTATTTGTTAGAACTACGAAAGTAGGAAAACTACACCACAAAACGAAAAAGATAAGAAGAGGTGAGAGAATCCCACTCGACTATTGGTCAGAGGACGACTCGCTATGAAATCACCGAAAGGAAGGTGGTGAGGAGTGGGACGAAGAAGGATGAAGCCGGAGGACAGAGGGCGAGGCAGGACAGTGTCGTGGCAAGGATCTTCTTCCCGAAGGGTGGTGAGAGGATGACCATGGGATGCTCCATGAAGGGCGATGAGAAGTGGGACAATGTTTGGTTCTACTTTATAGGAGAATCCCAGGCTTGGGACAAGCTCTCTCTAGAGCCTTGGAGGTGGTTAGGTGAAGGAAGAGATGGTATGGAATGGTGGTGGGTAGGTCCTTTTATAGTAGAGGAGGAAGAACAAATTTGCATCTGGGTCATTACTGATGTTCGTAAACATCACTACAAATCCACCCTTTCTGTCACTGAAGATCCACGCCTTCAATTCTTTAGTTGGCACACACGGGCCATTAGTGGTAGCTCCAAGCGTCACTAAAGGTCCGCGTATGTGCTGCTCAAGATCTGCCAACCAAGCACTCGCCTGCAGCTGGCTCGCGCATCACGAGCCCTTGGTCATGCGTGCTTGCTTGTGCACTGGTGCTAGGGTTGCCTGTGCTTGCGCCTATGCATGCACATGCTTGCACTGTGCTATGGTGGGCTATGCGCGTGCCGGTGCATGTGTGATTCCAATTACTGATTTGGGGGCTCCGTAGGTCTGAAACACGCATTCCCTCTTTGCAAGCCAAGAGCTTCACCGTTATGGTAAGGGCATGGTTGAGTCTTAAGGAGATCATGGGCGTTGAGGGTGCAGAGGAACCCTAGCAGTTGGATCTTGATCCAATGACTACGGTACCTGAATAGTGATAATGAGGGTGCACCTGTGGCTACTACTGGCCATTTTTTGGTGTCCTGGATGGCACCACGTGGAGCCATCTGGGCTGTCCATTATTCCTTTTCTTGCAGAGAGTGCCACGATGCTCGGAATGAGTTGATTTCCACATTTTCGGACTACGATCCTTGCTCCGAATCCATTCGTTCGGTCGAATTTTTAATCCGAAGCTCATAAGGATGTCAGATTGCCCTCCTAACCGTTGATCTCCCTCAGACTTCATATCACCGATCAGATCCATTTGGTCTGATCATTAATCCGAGGCTCCAAAATAAATATCCCTCTCTCCTGGCCACAAAAAGATGCAATTAACCTAAATTATATAGAACTACTCTAAATGTAGAATGACGTATGCTATGCAATATTTATAACATGAAATGCAAATCTAAGGCTAGGAACATGCATGAATAGGCATTTTAACCTAGTTAAATATGTGTACGTCGTACCCCCATCCCTATCTTTTGCTAGTCCCTAGCAAAATCAAACTGCATGCTACATATAAAATCAAAATTAGGATTTGATCGCTTAGGCCTAAGTTGTTTATTAACAATAGAAATTATCAACTAAGGTCCTAAACTACGAAGACTCAATAGTACCTGGGTGTTTGCCAGAATGCAGACCACCCAAGTCCTCACCTTATTTGAAAGGAAAAGATACATTTTTTCATGTTTCTTCTTTTCTAATTTTTTTTTAGTATTTGAGTTTGAGAGTTTTGGGATAACTTTTTACGGCTACTCGACCGACTCAAGACTCGAAAAGGACTCAAAGTGTTAAGCATCTAGTGAGAAGAGTGAGAAACTCACTAGGCGACTGTTAAAACAGACTTCTGGTTTCTACGACCCTAGGTAACCTTGTCTAAAGGTTTATCTTTTCAACTGGTAGCTTTCTCCCTACTTTTATTTATGGGGTCAACAGAAGGGCGAACCTAGTGTATATCTCCCCGATTTATTCTAATTCCCCACTTCTTCCTTAAGTATTTTACGAATTATTGTGCATTTTTGTGAGCTGGTCTATGGATAACCAGCCAATGGGCTATTACCCACGGCAACTTGCCTACCATACTCGTGCGGTGAAGTGTGGTTTTTATTTTTATTTTTCATTTTCTCCTTTTTCTATTTTTTGTATTTATTTTTCTTCTTTTTATTCTTTTTTTTTTTCTTTTAAGTTGGTGGCTTCCCTGATCTAAGATTACCTAAAGGTAGTATGACGAAAATGGTCTTGCGACTAGGCTCTGGACAACTTGCGAATAGGCTGTTACCCATGACAACATGCTAGCCATACCACCATAGATAGTTCATTAGCTACCTAATTTCTGAAGAAACCATCAAAAAGTGAGTCATGCAAATAGTGTGTAGATGCTTAAGCTTAAAATACCCTTAAATCGAAGGGTGACTTGATAAGTCGTGTGCTTATCATCTCAATTTATTTACTATATTAAAGATGAATGTGAATTGGCGAGGACTCGAGACTAAGTCCACATTCGAGTGGACACCTGGGCTAATTAAGCCTGAAGACCTGAAGAGTCTAAGTATTCAGGTTTTATCGTATCATTTCCTAAAGTTAATAACTTCCAAATGCCTATGTTCTCCTTTCCTAATTTCTTTTTTTTATCATTTTCATTTTTTTTTTATTTTTTTGAAGAAACTAAAAGAAATTCTACAGAGTTAACAAAATGATTTAAGAATTAAATATCCACCCCCCATGACTAAATGATGCAATGTCCTCATTGTGAAAACAAAGACATGAAAAGGGTGGAGTAAACAGACTATTAACTGAACATCGTGAGTAATCCAGTTAGCTTCGTACAGAACATGAAATATAAACATGTGCTAAATTTAATGCATTTAGTTAGGCATAAAATCAAGTGTGGGTCAGAATCAAAATCAAAAGATTAATCCTCAGAACCACTAGCAGAAGATGTCCATAGATGTGGACCAGATTATAATGTAGACCCTTGCCCTAGGGTCGAGTGGTTATAAGGTTCTGGATGAAAATCACCCAGAACCTAAGGCTAAGCCTACGGTTTAGTGGTGTGCAACCCAAGACGAAAGTGTCAGACAATGAGTAAATATCGTTCAATAGGTTTGGATGTCCACTTAATGTTTAGCTTAGAAAATAATCAGTTATTTCGAGCTTGGGTTGCACGTGAAAGATATCGTAAGGGTCCTAGCAGAAAGTAGGTGGTTTTAGGTCAACAAGAACCCTTAAATCCAAAATCATCGTTCCCTCGGAAGTAGCTTCCCAAATTTTCATTTCTACATTTCTACCCTCAAAAATCAATGTTTACGAGACCTCTAAATCATTGTACACCCCATCTAAAGTACCCAAGTCCAACAATTATGGATGAATCAGGATTGACTTGGGTCTGTTGATCTCAAAAATATCATCACTCAATTCTTTAGGGTGTGGTTGAGGAATGGGGCAACTCATTGAATCATCAGGTTTCAAATCATTCAAGTTAACTCCAACATTGTCATACACTTCAGTGATTGGGATACCAAATGGTTCATCAGATTCCTCAAGCCCGTTTATCACACTAAAATCATCTTCCTTACTCTCAAGTGAGTGTTCACTAAGAGATTCTTCATCCTCACAGTCAAAGAATTCATGATCCTCATTTATATGTCTCAAAATCGATTGTCCTTTCCTGGTTCAAAGAGACATATTTTTCCTTACTCCCTGGCTCGGGGATCTCGGGTGAATCAATCAGTTCATCCTCAATGGGTAGCTTTAGCCCAACTTGGTCGTCTCAAATCTCAAAAAATGTATCCCCCTTGACAGGCTCCTGAGCGGGTTCAGACATTGGCTCTCTTGAAGTGGGTTCATCTTGAGAATCATCCCAAGATTTGACTAGGGCAACCACAAATTTCATCCTCAACCTTGACAACTTCCCAAGTAGAAAGTCACCCAGGCCCCTATCCTTAACATTTCAGAGGAAATCCAATAAAGAACTATTAAGTTCATCAATCATTTTTATCATAGGCTCCAATGCTTCAGTGCATGGTGTTGGTCGGGCTTCTAAAGATCTTAGCCCTATCTTGGATCTGGTTGACCTGAATCGACTGGTTCAGCTCAGGGTTGGGTGGGTTCGGGTTAAATCTAGTGGAGTCAAGATGTCAACGTTCTCGGGTCGCTCCCTGATGGTAGGCCATTTCAGGTTGTTTAAAGAATGGTGGTGACCTATATTCAGCATAATTTTAGGCAGGGTAAGTGTTATAATCAGCATATCCTTCGTGGTTGTAGATCTGGTTAGGTTGATCATCAAAGGATGGAGATCTATAATCATTGTAGCATTCAGAAGGATAGTAATCATAGTCTTGTTGTTCAGGATTAGGCCATGGACACTGAGGTCCGGATTCATATCCCCAATCAAAGTTATCCCAGCTAGTGGATGCATAATCATAAGTCGAGTCAGGAGAGTAATCATCTTGAGGATACGTGTTGGTAGGAGGGTAGGATTGGAAATGCGTGAAAGATGTGAAAGGATACATTATGGAGTAGGAGGGAAAATAGAGTAGAGAAAGGTGCTCTGTAGTACAATCAACCAAACCTATCCTTATGTGGGTAGCCTAAAGACGTATAGAATCCCAGGACCCATCTTGAGATTATAAATGATTTAGTCTACTTTTATCTGGTCAATCCATCTAGTTAGGAGGGATTGGGGAGAAGGTTCTTCCTTTAGCTTGCACCTCTGGTTCCTAATGTAGACCCCAGCTGTGGTTGTTTGATGCTACTCCCCTAGCTAGACATCAAATGGACCATCAAAAGCAGATAAATAGAAGAAAGTCTTAGTTTGAGTCCTAAAGAGCGAATCAATCCTTAAGGCCAATGTCTACTCAATTTTAGTTAGGTTTGGGATGATTGTGCTCTTGGAATGTGATGGGCCCTTTCGATGGGTTGTGCCTTTAATGATCAGTTAAATGTGTGCATGTGCACAACTAGGGTTAACAAACAAGGTTACTTGATGATGTGTCTTTTAGGGTCCAACCTTGTTTAGTAGCTTTTAGGGTTTAATCTTTAAGTATATTAAATCAAGGTTCAGTAAAACACACCAAGTTTTGAAAGCACTAGTGATGATGTATTCGTTTAGAAATCAGAAAAAATGTGGAGTGCCTGGTTCAGCCCTAAAAATCAACCCTAAGAGGCAAGCCACTTGATGGATCAATTTTAAATTGAGTGGTGTGGCCCAAACAGCTCAATCAATTGTCCTGTTGCATCACTTATTTAAGGCACACAAGAATGTTTAACCTATTCCGATTTCTACTCACTTATGTGTATTGAGTTGAAGTGTACTGGGTCCACAAGTCAGATCTCGATTAAGTGGTTGAATCAAAATGTTTATGCGCCTTAGGATAAGAAGTTGTGGGTGTTAAATGTGTAGCTTTCAGTTAAATCCCACAAGAGAAGAATATATTTCTTTTTATATATGCGAGGATGAGATGGGTGGAGGTGGCAAACAAACAACCAGAACTATCATAGGGTTTATAAAAGCACTTAAGTTGATTTGGGTTTGAGTTATTAGTGTGGTGAAATGAAATCTAAGGTGGGGGTGGCGGAGAAAAACTTACAAAACCTTCATCTGCACTTTTCTCTGATCTAATCACTCTGGCCCTCCTCGGATGAGTACCTGCAATCACAGTAAGATCAGAGAAAAGGTGAGATAAAAGTTAGGTAAGGTGGAAAAACATGGAACAAAAAATCATAGGGCATTGCCTCCCCGGCAATGGTGCCAAAATTATGGCGAAGCATTTCACGAATTAAATTTAGGGTTCAAAGGACCCATCGTCATAGCTCATAGATGCGTCAATCAGATAAATTTATAACCAAAAGTCGAAAAGTGAGTCCTAGGACGAACACGGAGAGGAAATGTTTGGTTTTATAAAAATCCGCGCTTCACTTTTATTTCTTCTTTGTCATTTTTAACTTTTTAAATTTCTTTTGTATTTTTATCAAGCAAGAGATTAGGTCGATGAAAACTTTATTTACTTGCAAAAATAAGAGAGAGAGAGAAACAATCATCTATTCATGAACAACTGTTTGTTAGAACTATGAAAGCAGGAAAACTACACTAAGAAAGTGAAAAAAGATAGAAAGAGGTGAGAGAATCCCGCTCGACTGTTGCTCGGAGGACAACTCACTATGACATCACCAGGAGGAAGGTGGTGAGGAGTGGGACGAAGGAGGATGGAGCCGGAGGACGGAGGGCGGGGTAGGTCGGCGTCGAGGTGAGGATCATCTTCCCAAATGGTGGTGAGAGGATGGCCATGGGATGCTCCATGAAGGGGGATGAGAGGTGGGAAAATGTTTGGTTCTACTTTAGAGGAGCATCTCGGGCTTAGAACAAGCTCTCTCTAGAGCCTTGGAGGTGGTGAGGTGCAGAAAGGAAGAGATGATTTAGAATGGTGGTGGGTAGGTCCTTTTATAGTGGAGGAAGAACAAATTTGCATCTGTGTCATTACTGACGTTCGTAAGCATTACTACAGATCCGCCCTTTCTGTCGCTGAAGATCCACACCTTCAATTCCTTTGTTGGTGGGCATGGGCCATTAGTGGTAGCTGCAAGCGTCAGTAAAGGCCCGCATATGTGTCGCTAAAGATCCTCCTACCAAGCACTCGCTCGTAGCTGGCACGTACCATTGGTCACACGCACGTGCTCACACACTGGCACTGCGGTTGGCTATGCATGGGCCTGTGTGCATGCATGCCTGCACTACACTGCGGTGGGCTATGCACCTGCTAGTGCACGTGCACTTCCAATTGCTGATTTAGGGGCTCCGCGGGTCTTGAACCCGCATTCCCTCTTTGCAGGCCAAGAGCTTCACCGTTGAGGCAAAGGCTTGGTTGAGTCTCTAGGAGAGCATGGTCGTTGAGGGTACGGACGAACCCCAGCCGTTGGATCTGATCCAACGGCTGTTATGTGAGATCAACGATGATGAGGGGGAGCCTGTGGTTGCTCCTGGCCAATGTTGGGTGGCTGAGATGGCACCACATGGTGCCATCTGGGCCGTCCATTCTTCTTTCTGTTGTAGAGGGTGCCACGATGCTCGGATTGAGTTGGTTTCCATGTTGCTGGACTGTGATCGTCTCTTAGGATCTATCCGTACAGTCAAAATTTTCATCCGGAGATCTTAAGGACGTCACATTGACCTCTTAGCCATTGATCTTCCTTAGACTTCATATGATGCTACGAGACTCCCATCTAGACGATTTCGGAGGCATTGGCCTTCGAACGTCGTCTTGATCAGATCCGTATGGTTCGATCGTCAATTCGAGGCTCTGAAATAAATATCCTTCTCTTCTGACCATGAAAATGAAGCAATTAACCTAAATTATATACAACTCTAATTGCAAAATGATGCATGCTATGCAATATTTATAACATGAAATGCAAATCTAAGCCTAGGAACATGCATGAATTGGCATTTTAATCTAATTAAATGTGTCGACATCAAGCTAGTAGCAGAAGAACTAGCTAGCTAAGTTAAGTAGCTGAGGTCCTATAAGAAGACCTCTTTAACCATCAATGGCTTCGGGAAGATAATTTCAGCTCCAGATCTACTTTAGATAGCTCTTGGCCACTCCTTCCAACTAAACCCAAACTCCTTCACCATCTCATCTACTAACTAATCTAGATAGCAAGCTTAGCTAGGCTCAACACTAGTGTCCATCGCACTAAATCGGGTTTTAAGAGTATCACGTTGTACTATAGTTGAAAAAGCATTCAAAACAAATACAATTTTATTACTTAAAATTGAAGTTCGAGGTCGAACATAGGGAGCAAATTGGTGTTTAGAAATCAAGATCACATTTCAGAATTTAAAGGAATATGCAATAATATCAGTCTCAAATTGCAAAAATATGGGAGTAAATGTAAAGCACAAAATACTAAAGAAGTCAATGTATATGATGTAAACTCAAGTTGGATGTCTAATTTGTAAATCAAATGGCTTAAACTGATGACACTACAGTGCTCCTCCTGCCTTCAGCTTCTGCGGCTCTTCTTTCATCCTTCTTCTGCTTCTACTGCTTCTCTTCTTTCTCTTTACCTTTGTCTTCTATCTTCTTTTCTTTCTCTTTGCCTTTCTCTGTCGTTTGCCTTCTCTGACTTCTTTTGCCTTTCTCTATCTTCTCCTTCCTTTCTTCTTCCTTCTCTGCCTTTCTCTACAGTGGCCCTTCCCTCAGCTTCTCTTTGTCCTTAGCTTCTCCTTCTTCTTCAGCTTTGCTTCTCCTCCTCTTCAGCTTGCAGCAAAACCTAGCCCCTACCTATGCACACTCTTCCTCTCTTTCTCTCTTAGGTTCCACTCTCCTAAAGCCACATGTATTCGAGTAATTTGGTCGAGTATGTATCTGGTGTGCGATGGTGAGAGAGGAGTGCAGTCGGGTCAGGTCAGGCTAGGTCCGTGGGGCATGAGCGTAGATGAGACTGCATGAGAGGGACCTCACCCCATGAATTGGAGGCAAACAACTATTGGTAGGAATTCAACTTATGCGGCTTCACTTGCTTCGCAGCCGCTGATTGGCACTAAATGCATACCCTTCTTCTCGCACTCCCATAGCAGAGGTGATCCTCCAATTGTAGCAGCTGCTATGGCCTTCGACTGGAATTGAGGGCCTGGAGTTGTTCGGGAGGGTGTTCCGCATAACCTATGATAGGGACTTGGAGCTGGCAAGGCCTGGAGCGGTTGCAAGTAAGCTTCAAGCTTTGCACCAATGGCGGATGACGCCTGCTACCTGGAATCACCAAGACAGCCTTACGACCATACTAAATTAATCAGGAAGCTTCGTCGAAGCATGGTGAATGCGCGACGGTGGTTGGCATGTCGTGGGATGATTGTGCAAGCATGCCTAGGGCACACTGTGTGCGAAGGTGTGGGTGTGCTCGAGGGCGCGTTTGGGTGAGTGGAGTGGTGTATGAAGTGGGGGAAATGTTCAATGGAGTGAAAGGATGCTTATGGACTTGTCAACGAGGGGTGGGATGGCTTGTGTTGCAGGAGCGATCTCGCCGGAGGTGGTGGCCGGAGATGGAGATGAGGGTGATGGAGGGCGGTAGTGGTCGGTTTGGGAAATAGAAAGTGGAGAAGAAAGGAGAGGGTGGAGGGAACTTATCTGGGATGTTAAGAGACGAAGGGGAGATGAAGATGGCATCGGGTGTGTACTGCTGATGCTGGAGATGAAGGCACTCAGAGAGAGACAATCGACAAGGATGAAGGGGAGACAAGGGCATCTGCGGATGTTACACGACGCGGATGAATACAAGGAAGAGCCTGCACTAGTATTGTGGTCAGGCGATGAGGGAGAGTAGGGAAGGTCGCCGGAGCTTGACAAGTGAATCGGGCGGAGGTGGAGAGAAGAATTTGAGGGGGGTCTCTGGTCGAATTCAACCTTGGAGGAGTTGGTTGGATCTGGGGCTTCTTAAAAAGATCACTAGAGGGAAATTTGTGCTTGGAAGCCAAGCTTCCAAGCAAGGTATGGTCGCTGAAGATGGCAACTTCAAAAGATGCAAATCTCTCATGCGTTCGCATGAGAGATTGGGAAGAAATTAGGGCATCAAACTAGATTCACATTGGAGGGATTTTCTCAAAAAATCTCCTTTCCAATTTTGAAGTGTATTCTCTGAGCAATCAAGGAGAAGCCACCTTCCAACGCTTGCCGGAGTAGGATTTCTCTGCTATAATGGTGGAGGGACCTAATTTCAAAAATGATGAGGAAGCTAGGGGGCCTTTTGTAATGGTTTTTGAAAGATAGGGGTATAAATGTAATCAGGCTGGACCTTTTTGCAAACTATGTCGAAGAAAATTCAACTTAGGTCCAAATTTTGGTAAAAACATTATTTGGACCTAAGGAATCTAATGGTGAAGTTGGATTTTGGGTTTGACTATGTTTTACTGAGAAATTAATGGCCCACACCAAGCATTCTTCTAGAACCCCCACTTAACCACCACCTAACACCTCCCTACAACCCCATCATTGGTGCAAAATCATAAGCTAATCTACACCCTACATCCACCATCAAACCATATGACCACCATCCAATTTTAGCACAAAAAATAAAGGTCCTAACCACACTAGCTTTGGCACTAACTCTACCTAAACCCTACCTATCCACATCCCTCCAATTGGCGCCTACATACATCAGCCATCCATTCATTAACCACCACCAAAGAAGCCCATCTCAACCCTCGACAATATCCCATGCCACCTAACCTAAGACCTACAATGGTTAATGCCAACCAACCACCACTAAACCTATAAACCCCATGTAACCACCACTTAAAAGGCATCCTTTGCTACGCATATTCATATTCTTCAACCTTTATTCCACCTTCGCAACAACCAAGGAGAAGAGGAGGAGAAGAGGAAGATTAAGGGGACACTCTGTCTCCTTGGTGCCTTCAACTTCTTCCTGTCTTGTACCTTGTGTCTTCACCAAGCCAAGGAGGAAATGCCAAGGAAAGAGGAAGTCCAAAGGAGGAGCAAGAAGGGTGGCCCACGCCACAGTAAGGAAGACTTCAGAAGAGGAAATTTCCACTCTAGGAGGAGCCAGGCACACCCCACCTAGGGTTTGCCAAGCAAAGTAGAGCCAGGAGCAAGCTTCCTTCAATTCTGGGGCAACCTGAATTGGAGTGGGAGTTTTGCAGCAACATCAACTTCTTCCTAAGCTTTCTTGTACATTCCTTTTTTCGTATTTCTACAAGGTAGTGTAGTGTTCGATTTTGGTTGGAGATTACAAGTGGGAATCCCTCTCGCTTGTGAGTTCTCCAACCCTGTTTTAAAACACTTTTTATTTCAAGAAGCATTCCTCTACCTTTTGTTTAGATAGCTTGCGTTGTTCATTGTTGTGAGTTGTTCCTCCATTACTCCAAGCCTCTCATTATTGGAGTGAGTTGGAGAAATAAGGCACTTGCGGCTTTATTGCTAGTAGCTCTAATCCCCATTTTCTTTCTAATCATTTTGTTCTTATTCCAAAAACCCTAAAAAATTTTATATATTTCAAAATTCAAAAAATGAAAGTTGCTTTCCTGATTTCAAATAAGAGATTTAAAATTACATTCCTACCACCCTTGGTATGACTTGAATACTTTCCAAGTACTCAATCTTTATAAATTTCAAAAGTGATCGTGATTGCGTGTTACAATGATAAAACCTTAATTTGCAAATTATGCATTTTTGCGACCACTTTTTGGCGTCGTTTCCAGGGAGGCATGGCTTTGCATTATCTTAATTCTCCAACTTGATGCACAGATCTCATCCCTTTCTCTTTGTTTCTTCTCATGTGTGTACGCACTAAAGGAAGATGGTAGGATTTTTGGAAGCGATAGTCCTTGTCTTCCCATAGAATCAAGGTTGGTGCCTTCTTCCTTTCACACTAAACCAAAAAATAAGTATCAAAAAAGTTACTTAATTAGGATTTCAGGATAAAAAACACTAAAATTAGGAAGGGTGGAGATTTGTACAAGCCATTGTTTGCTTGTTTGATTAATTAAAATCACTTTACACAAGGTGTTGGTGTTCTGATTTTTAGGTCCAAACTTCTATCTGTATTTCAAAAATCAATTACCAACACCGCAGGCCTCCTAAAATCTTGAAATTTCACCCATAGATTCAAAATCAAGTTGGGAACTTCTGTTCCAATTTTTAGAGCATTTGGAGTTGTAGATAATTTTAAAAAATTTGCATTCCTTTGTTACTGTTCGCGAATTTTAGGAATTTCTCTACATGGCCAAATTTTGTGAAATTTAGCTTTCTGCAATCCTTGTGAAATTCTACACAACATATAAAATCACAAAAATTTTTGGTAGCCAGTGGTGTTACTGAAAGGTACAAAATATCCTAGGTATCATTTCTAGTCTTTGACACTAGCACAAAGAAAAATCAAAAAGAAATATCAAATGACTTCCTAAAATAACAGAAAATATATTTGTTGGAATCCTTATTTGATTTGCCTCCTAGTAGTGGTGTTGTTTGCTCTGTTTGGACCACTACATAATAAGAAAAGCTTGAAAGGATTCACTTATACTAAAATTTCTGCTTAAGGGTTGAATTCAATTAGGGTTTCTTTTCATTTCTTAGTCCCACATTCTAAAGGAAATATTGAGGATACCAGGAATATCCTCTAGATTGCAAATAAATACTAGAGGGGAGGGGTAAATAGTATTGCTTAAAAAAATATATGCATAGATCAAAATAAAGCAACAAGAATTCAACCACAGAGTAAACCTGATTTATAGTGGAAACCCGATCTGGGTGAAAACCACTACCTAAGCCTCCTGGCTTAGGATTTTTCCGACTAGGCACCGCTAGTCAATCCACTAACATACCACTTGAACAAGGGTGGCACAACCTCTTACAACCACTTCTCTTTTATCCTGAAGAGAAGCAAAAACAACACGTATCTTCCAAATAGACTTAGAATCCACAAATAAAAAATAACAAAATAGTATGACAAGAATATAATTCTATGGAACCTTAATAAATGATCAAATCAATTTTTCGTAGAGGTTCGAGGCATCAAGCTTTTCAAAGAGCGTGAAGAGTGGGTCCGGAAAGCCTTTGGAATAAGCATGAGAAGCTCTGTTTTTCAATGGTGTTTCTATTTAGAAGTTGTAATGGAATGGGCAACATGAGACCTCTATTTATACAAAAAGTTTTTCCTGAGTAGGAAACTAAATTGGTAGATCAATTAAGGTTAATTGGTCGATCATTTAATAAGGTCGGTCAGTCACTGATTGATCGATCAATTAGCTTGGTTGGTCGAACAAGAGGATTTTTCTCAACTTCCTAAAATGGGCTGATTTAATTGGTCAATTAATTAGGTTGGTTGATCAAAGTGATTTGGTCTACCAATTGAATAGTTTGGTTGATCAATAATCCTAAAAGTTTGGTTTTGAAAAGTGATGCACAAAAAGTTCTTTTTTTTAGGTTCCTTACAATAATGTCCTAGACTCAAAGAAATGAAAAAGACGCACATCATCAACTATCTTCTCTTGTCTTGAAAGGCGCTTTAATACTTTAATCCGAGATAGTCCTGAAATCTTTGTCTATCAATGAACATAATTTTGGTGTATCAAAATAGAGGTGTTTACATTCTCCCCCTTTTTGATGACAACAAAATTATAATTACGGAATTTTAAAAAGTTTTTCATAAAATCTCCCCCTTTTATTTCAGCAAAAAGTAAAACATGCTGCTTGTGAGTTTACATATAACTCCCCCTGAATAAAATAATTGAAACAAAATGTCATGCAATATAAGAGAGCTAAAGTAAAACACAAAATTGAGAGAGATATATTATGCATAAATAACTAGTCTATATAAGCAGTGCATATAATGTTATGAGAAAAATAAAGTTATACATTCCAATATAGAAACAGAGACAAATAAAACATCTAATCATGTAATGATGCCATGAAGGCATTTATAGTGCTCTGAAGATCAGTGTCTGACTCGAGATCCAGAGAATCTGATCTCTTGGAAGATGCTGGCTGACCAAGGCAAAGGCGTTGCTGAGCTGATAACGTGGTGTCGAATGCCTAGATGTCCTGTGAGGAGTAATATGCTGGTCAGCTGGTCCTGGTGATGCTAATGGCTCTGCTGGTGATGTAAGAGGAGCAGGAGGAGGTGCTGAAGGCATGGGAGTCAAACGATGAGGTCGAGGAGGTTTATGAACCTACTACTGAATGATGTGAACTGACTCTCTAAGTCTGTCCAAAAATTGACTCTGAGCATTCAGGTACTCTAACACTTGATGCCCGTGCCTCATCATTACCATGTCAATCTCCCACTGCCTATACATCATCAAAGAAATGCAATTGGTCACATCCTGAATAGTGACGAAGTCCCTACCTAATATTTGTCTGTCCAAGAGGCTATAGTCCTGATCGTAAAAGGAGGGTGATGTTTGTACTGGAGGTGGACAAGTCACAGTGAAGTGCTCATAAGGTTGGAATGGAGGTGGCACTGCAGTTTGCTCCTCCTGTGATGCTTCCTCACCACGAGCTCCCTATGCATGCTCCATCTTCACATAAGTGAGTTTATCAAATATGGAGACACTAGTGATAAATTTTTTATGATTGATGTCCATGGGCACACTGAAATGAAGAAAGATATGGGACAGATGTGTCCCAAACTGGAAGGAGTTGCTGGGTGGTTTACTCATGAGATAAAGAATCAAATGATTCCAGTTGAATCAGTTGTTCTTCATAAAAGCATAGAGGGTGATCAGTATAATGCCAGGGTAGTTTTCAAATGATGTGGACTTAGACATGAAATTCCATAAAATACAAGATTAAGAAAATGAGGCAAACGTTGAAAATAGGGTGAGTTGGTAGGATGACCCAAGTTAAAATGAGAGGGAGTGAGCAGGGTCTCCCTCATTGTGTTAGATTGTGTCTGCTGATGTAAGTGAAGAAAAGTAGGTCCAACAGAAGGACAACCAAGAATCTCAGGCAAAACATCTACATTGACCGAAACTTCTATCCCATAGACGTTCGAGGTCAACTCGATGTTGACACCTTCACCTATATCTTTGAGATTGGCATAAAATAGGTGACAGGCCATGGGATCAACACCGAGAATGCGGCTATGTTTGGAACCCACATAAAAGTTCTACTCAAACAAATGCAAAATCTGATGTATGCAAATTTCTTGTGGATCCCAGGGAAAATAGGCTCAAAATAAGTGAAATCAATGGGTCTACCAACATGTGGAGAGAATTTTGCAAATAGCGAGAAACGATCACAAGTGGCTTCGGTAATGAAAAAGCGATCGAAAGTATCATCCTGATGACAAGAAGAGACACATAGACATTTTGGTGCCATGATAAGGTGCTGGAAATCATGGTTGGTCGATCAAAAGTTTTGATTGTTCGACCAAAAAAGAACCGAATGTTTGGTCGATAAACCAAGGGGTTTGGTCGACCAAAAGACCTTAGACTGGAAAAACGAGAGTGTTTGACCGGATGATAAACTTGCATATGCTACAAGATTTCGCAAGAAAAATTCACAATCAAGATCAAAGAAGTAGGAGTAAGTGAAAGAGCATTATAAACACCAGAAAAATCCAAAGCAATGGATGCATTCAAGGTTTAGAATGCACCAAGATCGAACCAAAGTTGGTCGATCAAAATGGAGGCCGGATGGAGGCTGTGGGAGGAGGTTGGAGTCACGCGAGCATAGAGGTGGAAGGGGGCAACAAGCGAGCATTCACTCGTGATAACCGATGCACGGTTGACCCATGCACAGAGGTGGCTTGTGCGACGAGGTCGACGACGGCAGCATTAGTCGATTAGACGGTCAGAGTAGAAAAGTGGGGTCGAGTATGGTTTGAGAAGTGGGGACCAAAGGATTTCTAAAGTAAAAGCTAGTTATTTGTGGTAAAAAAGATGTTTTATAGACAATGTGATTAGTAAAATAGGTAAATGCATTTAAGGCAACTAATCACATAGGTTAGAAATGGTAAGAAAGGATTGGAAACACAAAATGAGGAAACAAGATCGCAATCTTCGAAAAGAAAAACTGCCAGTTTTGCTTGATCAAAAGTGTTTCTTGGTCAATCAAAAACAAGCAGTGATCGATCGAGATAAGTAATTGGTTAATCAGAGTTTGAATGTTTGGAGGGAAAATTCCCGCCCAAATAGATTGGTCAATCCAAAAATTTGATTGATCGATCAAAAGTCAAAGTTGTGGAGGGAAAATTCCTATCAAGCAAATTCAAGTTTTGCTCAATCAAACAATAGTTTTGATCTATCAAAGGTTGGTCGATCAAATCTGAAAAATTGATCAATCAAGACAATAAAAGAGTCATTTCTTAGTCCAATTAATTAAGCTCTTTTAATCTAGATAATCCTAGTGAATGACAAATCTGATTAAACCTATCTTTTAGTAATGGTTTTGTGAATATATCTACTAATTGATTTTCTATGTTAACAAATTCTAAGTTGATATCTCCTTTTAAGACATAATCTCTAAGAAAATGATGTCTAATATCTACATGTTTTGTCCTGGAGTGTTGTACTGGATTCTTTGAAAGGCTAATAGCACTTGTGTTGTCACACAAAATCTTGTTACTCTTATAAGATAAACCAAGGTCTTGTAATGTTTGTTTCATCCACAATAATTGTGAACAAGCTAAAGATGATGCTACATATTCTGCTTCAATTATTGATAGTGATATAGAATTTTGTTTTCTAGAGAACAAAGAAACTAGGGAATTTCCAAGAAATTGACAAGTTCCACTAGTTCTCTTACTGTCTGTGAAGCTACCTACATAGTCAGCATCACAAAAGGAATATAATTCCAATTTGTCTAACTTTAGATAAAAAACTCCTAAGACTTGTGTGTTGTTTAGATATCTAAGTATTCTTTTAACAACATGTAGATGTCATTCCTTAGGGTTTACTTGAAAGCGAGCACACAAGTACAGAATAGAATGTCAGGTCTACTTGCAGTTAAATATAATAGAGATCCTATCATTCTTCTGTATAGTTTTTGATCTATTGATTTACCTGTGTCATTAGTTTTTAATTAGGTAGAAGCTGCCACCAGTGTTTCCTTACCTTTGACTTTATCCAATGAAAATTTCTTCAGTATCTTTGCTGTATATTTTGTTTGAGATATGAAAATTCCAGAGGATATCTGATCAATCTGAAGGCCTAGGAATAACATGAGTTCTCCCATCATACTTATCTCAAATTGATCCTGCATTACCTTTGCAAGGTCTTGCGAAAGTAGATCATTAGTAGCACCGAAAATGATACCATCTAGATATATTTGAATTATTAAGAGATCATTTCCTTTTCTTCTGGTAAATAAGGTTGGATCTATTTGACTAATTTTAAACTCATTATTAATTAAATATGATTTTAATCTATCATACCAAGCTCGTGGAGCTTGTTTTAGACCATATAATGAATTGTTTAATTTGTATACATGTTCTAGATGATTTGGATTTTCAAAACCTGGAGGTTGTTTAACAAAGACTTCCTTTTTGATGAATCCATTTAGAAAGGCACTTTTGACATTTATTTGGAAGAGTTGGAATTCCATATAGGCTGCAAAAGATAGCAACATTCTAATGAATTCTAGTCGAGCAACAGGTGCATATGTCTCATCAAAATCTATTCCTTCTTCTTGATTATATCATTGAGCCACAAGTCTAGCTTTATTTCTAATTACAATTCCTGATTCATCAAGTTTGTTTCTGAAAACCCACTTGGTACCTATAATGGTTTGTGATTCAGGTTTTGAAATAAGTTCCTATACTTGATTTTTCTTAAATTAATTTATCTCATCCTCCATAGCAATAATCCAACAGTTGTCTGAGAAGGCTTCCTTAACATTTTTAGGTTCTAATTGTGAAACAAAAGCCGTAAAGGCTAGTGTGTTAAGGGATGTTCTAGTTTGAACTCCTTTTAACAAATCTCCATTTACCAGTTCTTTAGGATGATCTTTCACAAAAGAGATATCTTTGGGCAGATCATTAGAAATATTCTCTTCAGGAATGTTCGATGGATCATGTACTAGTTCAACATCATCAATCGAAGAAGATTTAGGTTGAACTATTGTTTCATCAAATGACACAAGCATGGTTTCCTCAATAATAGAATTCTTCTTAGTGAAGACCCTATAGGCTTTACTTCTGCTTGAATAACCTAAAAAAATCCCTTCCGTGCTTTTAGCATCGAACTTATCAAGATTATCTTTAGTGTTAAGTATAAATCATCGACATCCGAAAATCTTGAAGTAGGAAATTCTAGGTGTTCTCCAATGATAGAGTTCAAAATGTGTCTTCTTTAGGATTGGTCTTAGCAAGGTTCTAATTTGGATATAGCAAGCAGTGTTTACATGCTCAACCCAAAAATATCGAGGTAGCTTTGACTCGCATAGCATTGTGCAGGCACACTCTTGCAGAGACCGACTTTTACTCTCAACTACACCGTTCTGAGGTGCTACTCTAGGGAAGGTAAACTCATGTTTGATTCCATATTGATCACAAAAATTCAAAAAAGATTCATTTTCAAATTCTCCACCATGATCAATTCTGATCCTAATTACCTCAGATCCTTTCTCATTCTGTATTATTCTAACTAGTTTGCTAAAGGCATCTGTAGTTAAGTCTTTACTTTTTAAGAAGGATACCAAAGTAAATCTAGAGGAGTAGTCAATTATTAATAAATAGTACTTGCACCCGCTTACACTTTCATATTTTGTTGGTCCAAATAAGTCTAAGTGAAGTAGCTCCAAGGATTGAGAAGTGCTAACCATCCTTTTTGGTTAAAAGGATTCTGTTTTTATTTACTAACTTGACAAGAATCACAAACTTTACTTTTCTTGAAGTTGATCTTTGACAGTCCGTTAACAAGCTCATGTTTCACAAGTTTACTAATATTGCTCAAGTGAACATGACCTAGTCGTTTATGCCAAAGTGTTGCTTCTTCGTCAGATATGACTAGACATTCAAGACTATTGTATTTGTCGAAGTTTATAGTGTGGATATCTTTATAACTATTTCCTTAAAGAATAATTTGTTTTGTTTCTTTGTTACTAATTTTAAAACCTTTTGATGTGAATGTGATTTTATTTGCTTTATCACATATTTGGCTTACACATGGTAGATTATGTTTTAAGCCTTTAACTAAGTGTACATTATCAAAACAAGTAGAAGTGTTACCAATTTGGCCAGTACCAATAATATGACCCTTGTGGTTGTTCCCAAATATGACCGTACCACCATTCTGACGATTGAGCTGCAGGAATAGGTCTTCTTCGCTGGTCATGTGCTTAGAACAACCGTTGTCCATTATTCACCTTCTTTCTTCTCTTTCCTGTCATTGGTTTGTGATTGTGAGGCCTTGTTTATTAAAGTGGCTTCAACGTTCCATTGATTTGTTGGAAAGTCAACTTCTTATAATCTATAGAACATACAAAACAAGATTGCAAAATACTTTTTGGTACCCATTTTTGTTTGGGACCACGGTGGTTAGCTTGCATTGCCTGCTTTGGCAAGCTACCATTCTCTTTGTTTTGGCTAGAACTAGATGCTTCATGGTTATTTGTTAGTATATAGCCTAACCCAAATTTTGTGATGCTTTGGGTTTGTGTTCCTAGTAATTTATGCAAATTTCTGCTTCCGTTTATGAATTTAGTCAAGTCATTTAAGAGAGTAGCAGGGTTCTCTTTCAATTTATCAATATCCACCTTAAGATTGTCAATTTGTAATTTTAATGATGTGATTTCAATAGATAATTCTGTGTTTTGTAGAGTAAATATATCTTTGTGTGTTCTTTCTTCTTTTAAAGCTTTAGTTAGGTTTTTATTTTCTATTTTAAGTGACTTAGCTATGTCATGCATCTAAAAAAATGCTTCTAATAATTCATCTTGTGAATAAGAAGTTACCTAATCTTCTAATGCCATTAGTCCTAGAAGAGCTTCTTCTCCGAAAGTTTCTTCTTCTGAGATTGAGTCTGATTCATCCCAAGTTGCTGTGAAAGCCTTCTTCTTTCCATCTTTCCTGATGAACTTTTTCTTCTTTTCTAATTCTTTCTTGAGAAGTAGACAGTCTTTCTTGATGTGTCCCTTTCTTTTGTAGTTGTAGAAGATGATTGCATCTATCTTTGATTCTTCCTTTTGCTTCCTACAGCTCCACTTATTATTGAGGAACTTTCTAAATTTTCTGGAGACAAGAGCTATGTCTTCCTCTTCTTCTCCGCTTGATGATTCTTCAGATTCTTGATTTGCTTCAAGGGCTATGATCTTCTTTTTGGTTCTTCATCTTCTTTCTCCATCATGTGTTGGAGCTGAACTTCGTAAGCCATCAGACTTCCAATAAGATCGTCTAGTTTTAGGGTGGACTGATCTTTTGATTCTTAAATGGTTGTTGTTTTGGTCTCCCAATCACTGGTAAGTGATCGAAGGATATTACTTACCAGAGCTTCGTTCTTTATGTTTTGATCTAGATTTCGTAGGGAGTTTATGATTTCCATGAATCAAGTGACCATCTCCTTGATAGATTCTCCTTTCTTCATGCTGAAAAGCTCCTAATTTTGTGTTAATAAATTTACTCTGGTTTCCTTTACTTGAGTTGTTCCTTCATTGGTGACTTTTAGTATGCTCCAGATCTCGTATGTTGTTTTCCATGCAGAGATG
Organism: Thalassia testudinum; assembly: GCA_037157565.1. Taxonomy (NCBI): domain Eukaryota; kingdom Viridiplantae; phylum Streptophyta; class Magnoliopsida; order Alismatales; family Hydrocharitaceae; genus Thalassia; species Thalassia testudinum. The sequence continues at coordinate 21,941,798 of JAZHRO010000063.1, forward strand.
TATTTGAATTCTGCTTTTGAAAGTCTGTAGAAGATTGCGTTCATTGCTATGGCATTATGGGTAGCCATCTTCTTTTGGTCTGGTGTCACCACCACTTCTTCCTTGATTTCAAGATGAGTGTGTTTGGATGCAATAACATCCCATACCTCAAAGTCCATGGAAACAAGGAAAATCTACATCCTAGTCTTCCAATATCCATAGTTTGTTCCATTGAAAAGTGGAGGACGAAGAGCAGATTGCCCCTCAGCGTATGTAGAATAGCAGATCTACATCCTAGTCTTCATAGAAGACTTTGACATCATTCTGGACAACTAAGCACTGATACCAAGTGAGGATGCTAGGAATATCCTATGGATCACAACTAAATACTAGAGGGGAGGGGCGAATAGTATTGCTTAAAAAAATATATGCACAAATCAAAATAAAGCAACAAGAATTCAAGCACAAAGTACACCTGATTTATAGTGAAAACCACTACCTAAGCCTCCCAGCTTAGGATTTTTCGACAAGGCACCGCTAGTCAATCCACTAATGTACCACTTGAATGAGGGTGGTACAACCTCTTACAAGCACTTCTCTTTTATATTAAAGAGAATAAAAAATAACTCAGATCTTCCAAATAGACTTGGAATCCACAAATCAAAAACAACAAAATAGTATGACAAGAATATATATTCTATGGAACCTCAATAAATGATCAAACCGATTTTTCGCAGAGGTTCGAGGCATTGTGCTTTTCAAAAAGCATAAAGAACGGGGCATGAAAACCTTTGGAAATAAGCATGAGATGCTTTGTTTTTGAATGGTATTTCTATTTAAAAGTTGTAAAAGAATGGGCTGCGTGAGACCTCTATTCATACAAAAAATTTTGCCTAAATAGGAAACTAAATTGGTCGATCAATTAAGGTTAATTGGTCGATCAAAAGGTAATTTGGTCGATCAATTAATAAGGTTTATCGATCACTGATCAATCGATCAATTAGCTTGGTTGGTCAATCAAGAGTATTTCTCTCAACTTCCTAAAATGGGCTGATTTGATCAGTCAATTAACTTGGTTGGTCGATTAAAGTGATTTAGTCGATCAATTAAATAGTTTGGTCTATCAATAATCCTGAAAGTTTGGGTTTTAAAAGAGATGTGCGAAAAATTCATATTTGAGTTTTATTTGAGGTTCCTTACAATAATGTCCTAAACACAAATAAATGAAAAAGCATACAACAGCAACTATCTTCTCTTGTCTTGAAAGACGCTTTAATACGTTAATCCGAGATAGTCCTGAAATGTTAGTCTAGCAATAAACATAATTTTGGTGTATCAAAACAGAGGTGCTTACAAATCTACCTTCACCAACACAACTTGGTTTCTTTTTTTTTGTGAATTCCAAACTTCTTTTGAACTCTTAACAAGAAAACCCTAAAATACACTCCTAATATCAAATCCTAAAAGCAGAAAGACTACAAAACTTGTGTGACAACTTGATTTGGCAATGGGTTCACTCTATCCAATTTGCACACACCAAAAAAATTAAAATAACAGGGCATTACCACAATCAATGCCTTCCACATTCCTGTGCACATTCAAGTACCCATGCCTAATTTAAAAAAACTAGTCCTTTGAGCACATAAGGATTTCATCAAATTTAGGCTTGATATCTGACATTTAAGAATCATTAAGCGCTCATAATTCCCTTATAAATTGCAACGACAAACTTGGAGGGAAGTCAATCGATTGGTGCAGTTTACGCAATCTCCTAGTGTTTTTCCCAGGACATGCTTGGGCCCAATGCACCACTTTAGTCTACCAGGGTGATCTTTAGGAAGTGGGTTCACTTCTTGGTCCCTTACTTGCCGAGTTCCCAAGTCATAGGTTTTTAAGGAGTACACCCTAAGATAGAATTAGGTTTGTTTGCTCAATTTGCACACTTCTCCTCATCTATCTCTTCTCCTCCCCTGCTGTCTTCCACTAAGTGTATGCAAGGTTGACGGCCCAAAAACTTGTACTTGGAGGGAGCAACTAATTTTTTGACCCATCGGACTACCTGCACTCGTTTGTTTGATTTTTCCTCAGAAAATTAAGGAAACAAGGAAAAAGCCCAAAATCATACAAAAAATGCTAACAACCCATCATCTTCAAACCATCGAAATGGGAACACCAATTTTCAACAACTTGAAGTTGAAGTTCCTAGACCACAATTTGAAATGCTGCCTCAGCAAAATCCGACGGGAAATTTGAATCTTGACAACACCAACCCATTGTTCATGGTAGTAGCCCAACTCCAAGAACTTCAACTGAATCAATAATAATTAATTAGGACTGTTACAAACTTAACCAATAATTGACCACCCAATTTGAACCCACTATTCCCTTGAGGGATTTTTATGATCCCTCAAATTATGAAGAAAGACCTGGGGTGATCATACCTGATGGAGAGTTTGAAATCAAACCCACGATCCTAAACCTTATTAAGCATTTTCATGGCCTTCCTCGAGAAGACCTGTTTGGCCATTTAGGAGAACTCACGGCCCTTTCCCAAACCACTAAATCCTGCAACGTGTCAAAAGATTTATGGCTAATGTAGCTCTTCCTACTCTCCCGGAAAGGCAAGGCCGCTTATTGGTTTAGGATAGGGGGAAAACAAATTATTACCTAGATGCAATTAAAGGGTGCATTTCTAAAAAAATATTTTACTATTGGTCAAACTACTGCCTTATGGCACATAATAACCACCTTCCAGCAAAAATACGGTGAGCCTATGCATGAGGCATGGGAAAGATTTTAGGATTTATTAAGAAGCTACCCCTACAATGAGGTGCCACTATGGCAACTCATGCAAATATTCTACCATGGTCTTGATGACTAATTGAGGTGATTTGTTGACGCCCCATGCGGGGGCAATTTTTTTATTAATGATGGTGAAAGCACCTGCGAACTTTTCAATGAAATGAGTGAAAACTCTTTCAACCATTCGTCAATGTACACCTTTGGCAAAAATGCCTATCCCCATGTAGGTGTCCATGAAGTAGGCACACAACACCAATCTATCCCTATCACAGAAGATGATTTGCAACTATTTGCATAAAGGCTCGACTAAATGCAAATCAATCGAAAGAAAATTGAAGAAAAATTTAATGCATGACCACAAAACTCAGTTCCGACCAACCCTAACTCTCATTTTTCTAACTTCGACACTAACCCAACTCTCCTTCATAAGTAAAATTTGCAACAAATTGACACAAGCAGATTTCAAATCCCTAACCTTACACCTAATTTTACTGGGACTTTTGACAATTTTACCATGTTTGTCCTAATTAATGAGAATATTTTCACTCTCCAAGATAATTTCAAAAATAATTCCTCCAACTTCTATAATCCCATTTCATGGAACAACCCTAATTTTTCTTGGAAAAATACCAATCAAGCTCCACAATTTCAAAATCAAATGGGATGTTGGCCAAAACCAACCTTCACAGGCAGATATTAATAACCAATTATTGAAAACCCTACAAGGAATGCAGCAATAAATGAATGACATTACCCGTGCCATCTCTAATTTACAAAACCAAATCACAGCAACACCTAATCAATGGCCAGTAGGAAATTTTCCCCCCCAACCTATCTTTAACCCTTGTAATCAACGGAACCAATTTCAAAACAGAAATAATGAAGGTCAATAGAATCAACAATCAATAAATCTTGCACCACAATTCCTAGTAGATTTTGAAAACTCAGCAAAATCAATGTTTTCCACACCAAAACAATCACATGCCAATGCAGTAATATTAAGAAGTGGTAAAACTACACATAATGCAAGACCCTCACAGGAAACCAAACTGGATCAAGAGAAAATTTTTCCCACTTCTATTCACTCTCAAGATAACGAAGATTGCACAAACACAACACCCTTCGCACAGGCATTAAACTCCAAGAAAAAGAAACCTAGCAAAACTAAGCCAACTGAAGAATAATTACATGAATTATTTTGCCAAGTGGAAATCAATATTCCTCTCCTAGATTCAACTAAATACGTTCCTGCCTATGCAAAATTTTTAAAGGAAATTTGCACACCAAAAAGGCAGCCAAAAAAGCTAGGAAAGGTGGTCCTTTCTGGGACAGCTAGCCCTGTTGTCCAGAGCAAGTTTGCTCACAAAAGAAAGGATCTGGGCTCCCCACTAATAACAGTTGTCATTAATGACACTACTTTTGATTACGCCCTCTTAGAATTAGGTGCATCTATTAAGCTTAACCCTACCATACTTTTTGATGAATTTTTCTTCGGTGAATTTAAACTGGTGAAGGTCACCGGCCAACTCACTGACCAATCTACTATTCACCTAGAAGGGATTATAGAGGATCTCAATGTTCGGGTACAAAATTGCCTCTTCGTTGTGGACTTCTTGATCCTCGACATTGATGCACCCGAAGCTCTAAAAAATGCACCTATTATTCTCGGAAGACCATTCCTAGCCACCGCTAAAGCTAATATAAATTGTGATTATAGTAAATGGACATCACTTGCAGTCATGAGACACTCACATTAGATATCTTTAGGTCTTCCAAATGATTCCACAAATCGGATTTCTTCGATGACTTAGTTTCTGAAACCTCAAATATTGTTGAGGAAATGCTTTCTGTGGATACGTGTTTTGCAATCAATTCTTCTCCTGAGCTATAGCAATCGTTTAACCCACCCTCACCTACCACATTTAATTTCATGCTAACTACTAACCCCATTTCAGAACCCAGCTTACAATTGGATCTGAAAGCATTGTCGGATTCTTTAAAATATGTGTTTTTGGGCCAACATCATACAAAACACCTTATCAGTAATGCACATTTTTCTAGGGCACAAGAGGAAAAACTACTCGAACTTTTGAACAAATATCAAAAAGCAATTGGTTGGACTCTAAATGATTTAAAAGGCATTGACACATCCTATTGGACTACCGCATTTATCTTGAGGACGACTCTAGAACCTCCCACCAACCCCAACATCGCTTAAACCCTAATATGTAGGAGGTCGTAAAATGGGAAATCATTAAATGGCTCGATTTAGGCATTATTTACCCTATCTTCGATAGCCAGTGGGTCAGCCCTACACAAGTTGTACCCAAAAAAGTTAGCCTCACTTTTGTTACAAGTAATAAGAGTGAAGAAATCCCCACTCGAATTGCTTCCTCGTGGCATGTTTGCAATGACTATCAGAAGTTAAATATCGCCACAAAGAAGGATCATTTTCCTCTCCCCTTTACTGATCAAATTTTGGAGCAACTAGCTGGCCAAGAATATTATTGCTTTCTTAATGAATATTCCGACTACAATCAAGTAGCAATCCACCTTGAAGACTAGGAAAAGACTACTTTCACCTGCCCCTTCGAAACCTTTGCTTTTCAAAGAATACCCTTTGGATTGTGTAATGCACCCATGACTTTTCAACGATGCATGTTAGCAATCTTCTCTGATTTGGTAGGTGATTGCCTAAAGGTCTTTATGGATGATTTTTCCATTTTTGGAGATTCTTTTGATCATTGTCTTTGGAATCTAAAAGTAACTCTCCAAAAATGTATTGAGGTTAACCTGGTTCTTAGTTGGGAAAAGAGCCATTTCATGGTTCAGGAGGACATTGTCCTAGGCCATATTATTTTAGGAAAAGGAATCTCGGTAGATAAAGCTAAAGTCGATACAATCTCTAAACTTCCCTTGCCCAGTTTGGTGAAACAAATACGATCTTTTCTAAGGCATTTGGGATTCTACTGATGATTCATTAAGAATTTCTCCATAATATCCCAACATTTAAGCCACCTTTTGACTAAAGATCAACCTTTTGACTTTGATAAAAATTGCTTTAAGGGCTTTAATATTTTGAAATAAGTGATTTCTGAGGAATGTATTTTGAAATCACCTAATTGGGCTCATCATTTTGAACATAGGACAAATGCCTCAGATTATATAGTAGGAGCCATCCTAGGGCAAAGAATCAACAAGAAACCCATTGTGATTTATTAAGCCAGTAAAACCCTTCATGAAAAATAGTGGAATTGTACTGTTACCGAATCTTGCGATCATTCTTGTCCCTGAAAACTTCCATTCATATCAGATAGGATCACACATCACCATCTACACTGATCACTTGGCCTTGAAATATTTGCTTAACAAGAAAGATTCAAAACCCTGCTTAAATTAATGGATTTTATTACTACAAGAAGTTGATTTGGAGATCAAGGATAAAGCGGGTTCGCAAAATGTAATGGTTGAGCACATTTCAAGACTTGAGACTAGTGATGTATTGACCCAAGTAGCCATTTTTCTAGACAAAATGCTTCTAACATTGAAATCCCTCTCCTGGTATGCTGATTATATGAATTATCTCTCCATTGGACGATTCCCTTCTTACTGACCTAAACAAAAGAGGGATAAATTATTTGTTGAGATCAAATATTACTTCTAGGAGAACCCTGATTTGTTTCGCATCTATGCCGATCAAGTCATTAGACGATGTGTCCTTAATTTAGAAACACATGATATTCTAAACCGCTGTAATTCAATGGCTTGCGACAAACTTTCTTCTGGGAATAAAATGGCAGCCAAGCTTATAAATGTTGGATTTTATTCGCCTAGCATACATAAAATCCAGCATTTATGTCTAATGAACTCTAAGGATATGATGCCCCAGAAGCAGATTTTAGAAATTGATGTCTTTGATGTGTGTGTGGCATTGATTTCATGTGACCGTTTGTCAATTCTTTTGGATACTAGTTCATTTTACTCGTTGTTGACTACACATCGAAGTGGATCAAAGTGATACCCACACGCACTAAGGACCATCAGGTTGCCATGGAATTCATGTAGAGAAACATTTTTTCGCATTTTGGTGTTCCTAAGGACATTATTAGTAATGAAGGATTGCATTTTACGCACCCAATTTTGTCAACTACCTGTTAAATATTGGGTGAATCATAAAATCTCTACACCATATCACCCTCAAACAAATGACCAAGCTGAATTATCCATTCTGTAGATCAAAAACATTTTGTAGAAGACGGTAAAGCTCAACTGAAAAGATTGGTCCCTCAAACTTGATGATGCATTATGGGCTTACCGTACGACTTTGAAAACTCCAATTGGCATGTCACCTTTCCGCCTTATTTTTGGTAAGGCATGTGACCTCCCGGTTGAACTAAAACATAGGGCTTATTGGGAGATTAAAAAATCTAATTATAATTTGGACGCGGCCAAAAACACAAGAAATTGCAATTAATTGAACTTGAAGAACTTTGCAACATGGCTTATGAAAACACATGCATTAACAAAGATAGAACAAAGAAATTTTATGACAAATTCATAGTTCGAAAATCTTTCGAACCTGATCAATGCGTCTAACTTTTTGATGCAAGATTAAGACTATTTCCTGGAAAACTAAAATCTAAATGGATCGGTCCTTACATTATAATTCAAACCTATCCCCATGGTGCCATTGAAATTTTGGATCAAAAAACCAACACTTTCAAAGTCAACGGGCAAAGGCTTATGACCTATTTTGATAACACCCTTAACATGAAATCTAATTGTCAAGGCCTCCACAACGTACTCGATAATTAGTGACTTTATGCCTGGCTAAATTGTATAAAAGATAGAACTAGATGGGAAGTAACCCGTCATTTTTCCTGCATTACGTTTTTATTTTCTTCAAAGGTTTTGACTATCCTGATATTGATCTCCTTCACCAACGTGATCACTTTTTTCTTCCTATTGCATTAGGACATGACATATCTTAAGCATAGGGGGGTGTTTTTAAATTTTGACTATCAATTCAGAATTTTCAAAACCTAAAAACAATAAATTTTTGTATGATTTTCGGCATGCATACCTAAAAATCAATAAAAATAAAAATGTTAAAGCATTTTGAGAAAATTTTGAATTTGGGACTATATTTGGGAAATCATTTCAAGCCACAATGGAATTTAATCTTTAATAAAATAGGGGTTAAGATGCAGATCCAACTATTAGAATCTCTAGGTCTACTTTTTTACAAGATAAGTATCCTTCTCTAAATTCCCTTGAACTCATGATGATTCTGGTGACTTGATCTCTTTTTACGACATGGAAGCTATTTGAAATAGTTTTTCACTCAAAAACTTTCGTCCCTTGAGAAATTCTTGTGTCAAATTTTACACACAACCAACACATAAAAGCAAAGTAGAAAAATTAGAAAAGCCCCTTGTTTAGCCTTAGTGAAATCCAAAGCAGATCATTCATTTGAGTTCCTACCACCAAGAAGGAGAAAAATGCCACTGAGGATGCGATGTCAACATGTTACTGCCTCAGCATTGCTCTATATCTATTTCCTTAAGTGGAGCATTAGGTGCATTTTGCGACTCAAGTGTCTTGGACGATGCTCTACCCATATCGTTAGAGAAAGAGCTTGAGTTTGCTTGGAGCACCCCTTTACATCGCATTTTGTTTTGGGATTGTAAGCTCCTAGGTGGTGTCTTGGACAGTATTTTCTCGAAGTACTGGTGCTAGAGCCCCCTCAAGAATCGATAACGTGATGATGATCCTGACACATCTGTTATAGGATTAAGCTAAGAATAAGCATGGGGGAGACAAAGAAAAAATCAAAGACACGACGTTATAAATGTTGGCATTCACAAGCACTGACACAAGATTTTAAAAAGATTATGCAAGTTGTGGTCTGGATTCAAGAGCCAATGAAATCCTAACTGCAAAACCATTTTTTGTCATTTGAATTACCAATGTGTTAGATTTCAAATTTATAAAGGATGCATTGATCCTGATTCATCTAATTTTTTCTCAAAAGTAAAAATAAATTAGTCCTTCCCAAAAATCAATTTTGTGAAAATAAGTTTCACTAAGAGACTAGCAAAAGATAAGCATTGGGGTGTGATAAACACCAGTATATCATCATTCTTATGCCCTAAAATAGATCTAGCTCTTAGGTTTTTCACTTTGCAAATGGGTTTTTGGGTTGCATTTAGGCATTACTTAGGTTAGACATGCATTGCATACTTTTTATGTTTTTTACACATTTACTTGAGTGTTAAGGTTAAATAGATGATCAGCCCTGTAAAACCTTAGCACTCAAGAAGGCAGAAAGTGAAGAAGAAGATCAGAATAGGTAAGCCCTAGCGGGATGCAGCTCATCTCAGCTGGATATCAGCTAACCTGGGTTAGGTTTAGCTATCTCTAGCTCCATTCAGCACATCGTAGCTGGATGGTAGCTCAAGGTAGCTCAACTTAGCTCAACCCACCTCAACTCAGCTCAGATATAGCTCAACATAGTTGAGTCTAGCTCATCCTAGCTCCAATTAGTTAACTAAAAGCTCTAGCTAGCTCAACTTAGTTGACTATAGTTCACCTTAGCTTAGGTTCAGCTCTCTCCAGCTCCACTCAGCTCATAACAACTAAACTCCCTCCAGCTTAGCTACTAGTCCACTTAGTAGCTAAGCTAACTCAGGAGTTCTCATCAGAGGCAAGTGTAGCTCAACCTAGCTTGAAATAGGTTGAAACACTTAACTCTGCTCCACTACTCAAACCTAGCTACTAGCAGAAGAGCTAGCTAGCTAAGTTAAGTAGCAGAGGTCCGAAAAAGACCTCTTTAACCATCAATAGCTCTGGGAAAATTATTTCAGCTCTAGATCCACTTTAGACAACTCTTGGCCACTCCTTCCAACTAAACCCTAACTCCTTCACCATCTCATGTACTAGCTAAGCTAGCTTAACTATGCTCAACACCAGCTCCACCTACATGGCCACCCAACCAACCTAAAAGCTCCACCAAAAATCACCTCCACCTCCTTCCCTTTTTGGCGCCAACCTCCTTCAACCACCGCCACCACTCGCATGCTATCAAGGTTGTGTAAAAAATAAAGCCACCCCTTTACCTATATAACCACCCTTAACCATCCTTTACTTCACACCAAAACACCCATGCATCTCCTCACTTTTGGTGGCAACTAATCCTAGCCTTTCATCACTTAACCACCACCACATGTAACTACCCTAACGCTTCCTACCATTAATGCCAAACCTAACCCCTAACCACACATCAAGTTGGCAGCAAAGCACAATTAAACACACCCTTATGCATCCCTTCCTATGGCACCAATTAACCCCCATCATTGATCCCATAACTACCAACATTTAAGCCTATCCCAACACTACACATGCCCCATGCTAACCATTCTTCTAGAAACCCTACTTAACAACCACCTAACAACTCCCTACAATTCCATCATTGGTGCCAAATTATAAGCCAATCTACATCCTACATCCACCTTCAAACCATATCCAGACCATAAAATTTTGGCGCCAAAAATGAAGGCCCTAACCACACTAGCTTTGACGCAACTCTACCTAAATGCAACCTATCCACATCCCTCCAATTGGCACCAACATGCATCAGCCATCCATTCCTTAACCACCACCAAAGAAGCCCATCTCAACCATCCACAACATTATTCGCCACCTAACCTAAGACCTACCATGGTTAATGCCAACCAATCACCACTAAACCTATAAAAACCCCATGTAACCACCACTTGAAAGGCATCCTTCGCTACACATATTCATATTCTTCCACCTTTACTCCAACATCACAACGACCAAGGAGAAGAGGAGAAGAATAAGATTAAGGGGACACTCTATCTCCTTGGTGCCTTCAACTTCTTCCCTTCTTCTACCATGTGTCTTCACCAAGCCAAGGAGGGAAAGCCAAGCAAGGAGGACATCCAGAGGAGGAGCAAGAAGGGCGGTCCACACCACCCTAGGGAGGACTTCAGGAGTGGAAATCATCCACTGTAGGAGGAGCCAAGAGCCCCCCACTTAGGGTTTTCCAAGCAAAGGAGAGCCAGGACCAAGCTTCCTTCAATTCAGGGGCAACCTAAATTGGAGTGGGAGTTATGTTGCAACATCACCTTCTTCCTAAGCATTCTTCTACATTTCTTTTTGTATTTCTGCATGGTAGTGTAGTGTTCAATTTTTGTTGGAGATTACAAGTGGGAATCGCACTCACCTGTAAGTTCTCCAACGACGATGTAAAATAATTTTTATTTCAAGAAGCATTTTGATAAGATGGTTTTCACTTTCGAATAATGTGATTAAGATGATTTGTCATTTTAGTAACAAAGTGGTGGAAAACTGTTTAACAAAATAATTACAATAAAAATTAACCACTCACAGAAGAGCGGGTCGTGTCCATAGGGAGGCAATGATGCAATAAAATCACAAATATTTTTTTCGTATTGAAGTGTGAAATCCAAGTCAAATCTGACATGAAAAGCAATGAAAGGAAGACACACAATAACTCAAAAATGTAAGGGTATGTGTGCAATTTTTCCTCACTGAAATATTCAATAAATATGTCATGAATCTATGTAATTTCCAATTGACATGCATTAGAGAAGATTTGTGCACATTTTAATCCAAAACCAATGTTAAAACATGTGAATAAGAAAAGCCACACAATTATAAGTAAGCATGAGTATGAAGTCACAATTTCACCATAATAAAATAATGATAAATTAAAATTCATTTTGGTGGCAATGGCATCCAAACGTAAATATTAATTAACCCAAAAATAGAGGATTTCGTTCCCTTGTGCGTGCGCGAAGAAGAGGCAATGGCAGCTCGTGGGAAGCTCGAAGATGGATAAGCACGACGAGAGCTTTCTGATGGTGGTGGTGACACTCTGAGCGGTTGTCAGTGATCGCTGGCCAGAGTGGAAGAGGCCACCGGAGGTGAGGCTCTCCGACCGACCATCGGGTGGTTGTTTGGTGCGGTCGGAAGCGTGGTTGTGCTCGGGGAGTCGGGGCGAGTCCGATGGAGTTCCCAACGTGAAGTTTCAAGGTCGAATTTGATGGCTGCGTCTGTGGGTGCTTTGGGTACCTTCTTCAATGGAGAAGAAGAATAAGAAGAAGTATGCGTGTGTTGCTGGTAGCTTGGCCAAGTGCTACTGCTAGGCATGCAGCTGTGCAAGTGCTTTACAGGCTGCTTGGGCGTGCAGGTGCTTTGGTGTGGTCGGCGTGCGCACACAATAGCAGTGGGCGAGGGAGGTGCTAGAGGCGTGCTGCTTGTGTGCTGCGTGTGGTGAGAGGTGAGAGCACACGCACGTGCAGGCTGGTACGGGCGGGGTGGGTTGGATGAAGGTGAAGGCATAGTGGGGTTGCAGGCACTGCTCGAGAGCACTTTGCAGGCTGCAAGGGCACACGGGCGTGGTGAAGGCAAAGGTGTAGTGAGCAGCTGGCGTGCGCGCAGGCAGATTGTGTGCGGGTAGCAGGGTCTGATGGTTGGAAATGAAGTGAGGGTGCGCGGTGGTGTCTGATGGAGTGGTGGCAGATGGCGCGTGCGCTGAAGGTGGGAGTGCAGAGGCTGGCGTGAGTTGATGGCAGAGGTGAGGAGTTGTAGAGACTCTTTGGCAGTGTGGGCTGTCACCCCATACGCCCACGGTGGTGAGTCGTTCTGCCGCGGTGAGGCCGGTGGTATGGAATGGAAGAGGGGCAAGGTCCTCTAAGCATAGTGAGGAACAAAGGGTGGTGGCCTCCTCTCAACGGTAGCTCTCCCTTCTCCCTTTGTAGCCACGGCCACACTAATTTCAAATTCAAAATGCCGCAGCATGAATGTGATGCGTAGGAGGTGGAGCTAGAGGAGTTACTTGTGGAAGGAGAAAAAGAATAAAATAATAAAATAATTAGGGTTATTTATACATAACACCTTAACTTCTATGTTAATTAAAATAGTGCATCTAATTAATTAACTAACTAAATGTATGTAACCCTAGGTTAATTCTAAATGCAGGAATTATGTAATTAAGCTAAAAATATGAATTAATTTATTAACATCCTAATGTATGCTACCTAAATGTTAAAATTAATTTAATGTCTAGACATTTAGATGCTTAAATAGCCCATGAATATGGGCTAATCAAATACCCCCATGCCTAGTTTTTGCTAGTCCCTAGCAAAATCAAGCAAAACCTAGCACTCCGCATAGACTAGCCAACCCAATCGGCCTTCCTTTAGAAACATATTAAGTTCAGAATTTAGACCTATGGTTCCCAATTTGTTGTTAAGTTATAAACTAGGTCAGCTAAAGGCGAGTTGCAGGCACAAGTTTCCCTGATTTCTGACTCTACCCTAAGGTTTATTGATCCTTGAGATTAAAGCATCTGCGCATGTGTGTTGGTCAGAGTTAAAGGAAAAAGGATTTTTTTTTTAAATAATATATATATTTCTTTTTTGTTTGATTCTTCTAAGTCTAACCTCGAATCAGCTATCAACACGGTCTATGTTGGATTCATTGTCCCCATCTTGGGCTAATCAAATACCCCCATGCCTAGTTTTTTCTAGTCCCTAGCAAAATCAAGCAAAACCTAGCACTACGCATAGACTAGCCAACCCAATCGGCCTTCCTTTAGAAACATATTAAGTTCAAACTTTAGACCTATGGTTCCCAAGTTGTTGTTAAGTTATAAACTAGGTCAGCTAAAGGCCAGTTGCAGGCACAAGTTTCCCTGATTTCTGACTCTACCCTAAGGTTTATTGATCCTTGAGATTAAAGCATCTGTGCATGTGCGTTGGTCAGAGTTAAAGGAAAAAGGATTTTTTTTTTGAATAATATATATATATATATATATTTTTTGTTTGATTCTTCTAAGTCTAACCTCGAATCAACTATCAACACGGTCTATGTTGGATTCATTGTCCCCATCACTGTACCTCGAAGGGTGCCTGGCTTTTAATGCTTTGAGATAGCACCGCCCATAGGGACCCCAAGAACTCCTGGCAATCAACACTTCGAGATAGTATTGCCCATGGATTTCTTAAGCAAATCAGGCCTATGGCAATCAGCACTTCGAGATACGGTTGCCCATGGTACCTAAACCGCACAATGCGCTTACATGCCCCCAGTAGGATGGATATCCTAAGAGACAAGCGCCGAGGAGGTAACATGTTATCATCGCATCCTGAAGGTGAGTATATACTCCACCTCTCCTGCAACAGGAACTCTTCCAATCAAATTATATTTTCAAGCCTCTCCTAAGTCAAAACTAAGAGAATCAAATTTCTTTTAAGAACGGAATTAAGGTGATCACTTACATACACAAGACCAAGTGTGTGAAATTTGGATGCTTGGGTTACAAGGACCCGTAAACCAAAAGGTAGAACAAGATTCCAGATACTACCCCACCTTTTAACTCAATCCCTAACTTTCATTCCTTAGCCTCTTGAGGAGTGGTCCGCAACTTAACTCCTACTTAAGTTTTTAAGTCCACAAAGGGACCTAAAGGTCTAAAGCTAGTAGTTCAGTTAGCATCTAAAGTTCGATCCTAGAATTAACTTTGTCTAACCTAGAGTTCTGATTTGCTTTAGAAAGTAGGGCCTAGCCACTTAAGCTCAATAATTACAAAATATATATATATATATATATTTCTTTTCAATGCAAACGTATGCATTGCAGAATGCTTTAATTAAATGCATGAATGCACTATGCTATGTATATCCCCAAGTACACCCCCCATGCCTAAAATCTACAATGTCCGCATTGCAGAGAAGGATATTACCCGGGTCAAAGATTGCTAGCAGCTGAGTAGCCAAAGAACCTGCAAATCAGGTTCAAGGATTGTAGAAATAGGCCCTAAAATGAGCAAAGTAATGCTGGCCTAGAAAACAGGTAACCTAGGTTGCTGGTGAGCTGATGATGAATCCCAATAGCAAATGCTCGCCCAACTAAGATGGGAATGAAATCTTCCCAGGTCACCAGAAGAGGTTCTAAAGGACAAACTGGCATAACAACCTCCAAAGGGGTAGGGGGAGGATGATAAGGATCCTCCGAAAGGAATGGGGAAGGAATGGTGCAGTGATAAACCCCCAGGGCAATGGACTAACTAAAGAAATCATCAATCCATACTCGATACTCCATTACAGGAAATATTGGTTTGTTAAGCCCCCTGGTCAGAACAAAAATGAGCATATCTCTAAGCCAAGGATCGTCTAGGGTGTCCAAGTTTCGAGGTTGCGGGATGACCATAAGATCTAGGTTAGGTTTAATCAGCTCGATATCCATCCCTAACACTCTTTCAAAATCCTCAATTACATCCCTAGCATTCCTTGCACTATCACCAGTATCTTCCTGCACATTATTGATTAGCTCATAGTTGTGGGATATTTAAGTATTTAAGTGCCTAGACATTAGGTTAATTCTAACAATTATTTATCATAAAATTGGATGTAAATAGATTAATTCATATTTTTAATTTAATTACATAATCCATGCATTGCATTCATATTTTAAGTGCATTTAGAATTACCTTAGAATGTCATTCATCTAATTAGTTAACCAATTAGGTCCACTATTTTAGTTAACATAAAAGTTGAGGGTTTGTATATAAATAACTATAATATTTTAACATTATTTTCTTTATTCTTCTTTTTGCAGGAACGGCTGGCTGCCGCTCCAACGCCACCAGCTGCCACAGTGAAGAACCCATTCAAGGAGGAGTGGATGTGTTGGATTTGGTCGGGCAGCTGATTTCAAATTTGTGCAGGCCACTACAAAAGTAGGAGGGAGGCAGCCGAGCTCGGGAGGCCTCCACCACTGCCCCACCACTGTGCAGAGAGATCTTCTCTCTTCCATTCCATATAGCCAGCCTCAACCGTGGCGGCGAGTCTCTACCACCGTGGGTGTGTGGTGTGACAGGCCACACCGCCATCCGGAGCTCGTCCGCATTACCGTCAGCACCTTAGCATTCATCTCCCTCGCCATCGTCACCAACCAGCACCGCTGTAGCCACTGTGCAATCACCCTCTCAGTTAGTTAAGACGTCCGAGAAATTTCCTAGACGTCTGAAGCCACCCTCTCACCTTCCGCCTGCAACCTCATCGCGACCCCCCGCCTGTGCACCTGTCTGAAGTCCACCCGCTCACCTTCAGCCTGCACCTCACCGCTCACCCACGCGCACCAGCCTACGCACACGTCTGAAGCTACGCCCACCATTCGAGCAGCGCCTCACCGCTCACGCCCGCTCACTCCACCTTCCGCCCATGCCCTCCTCCCGCGCCTACAGCCTTCGCCATCTCCATGCCCTCCAGCCTGCGCACCCACTCCAACAGAGCACGCAACTGCCTGCACACCTGCAGCAGAGCCAAACCAATTCTCTCCTCAGGCTCTCCAGGACTTGATAGATCAAATAGTGTAGTTGTGGATCCTAAGTTTGTTTTCCACTCCTCAAGGTAACTGAATTATCAGATGCATAGGGGTTTGGGTCTTGGGGAGGGTTAGGAAAGATTGGAGGGGCTTCATTTGCTAAAAATCTTTGATTTGAGGAAGTATTAGAGGAAGGATCCTGCTCAACCACCTGAGCATGTGTGTATGGGTCCCTCTGAATCCCGTACCCTTGGGTTTGATTTTCTGGATTCTAGATATTATGCAGGTTGGGTACGGGTTGTGATGGTAGAGATCTCGATTGACAGGAATTAGCAATGAACCCAGTTTACAAGTTGACCAATGAAGTTTTCATTTTATACATAAGCTAGAGCATAGATCCTTGCATTTCTACCATCTGTCAGTTCAAATTAGCCTGCCCTATGGTTTGACGGGCTTTCCAAGCTATCTGATCGAACTAATTCGAAGGTAGCTGAGTGTAAACATTACCCTGACCTATTGGTCTTTGTGGTGCATATTTGCTGGGTTAGAATTTGGTCTGTTGCCCTGGGTTTTTGCAAGAGAAGTTAGGGTGGTTCCTCCAACGTAGATTATAAGCATTGGAGTAAGGGTTGGACCTAACATTCTCCTGTACAGCATAGACATCCTCATAGGGTGAGGATGGAGAGAAAGAAAGGGAGGGATCTGAGGCCCTAGTTTGGAACCCGTGGGGTTCCAAATAATGCTGGCTCACAGGTTGAGCCACATCAAGTTGATTCGCGAACTCCCATTCAGAAGGAGCACGCGTCGAATGGAATCTCGAATTCTGGGATTGAGCGGATAGAGAATTATAAATTGAGTTTCCAGCCATCCACTCCTCCATCCTTTTAATAACCAACTCCACCTTTTCTAGTTTATTGCAAGTCTGTTCCATAAAGATTGAATGAGAGTCGTGGACTTCATTAACATTCGATCTGGGTTGTTGGGACTGGTTAAAAGTATCCACGGAGGCATGATTGATTGAATTTTCACTCATCTCCTCAAACAAATCTTGCATGCTATCTATGTCTTTGTTGAGGAAATTGCCTCCACAAGAAGCATCCACATGATTTCTAAGTTGTTGAGTCAACCTGTCATAGAAGATCTGCACGAGTTGCCATTTCGGCACTTGGTGGTGTGGACACTTCCACAATTGGTCTTGGAATTGCTACCAAGAAACATGAAACTGCTCCGTCGGCCACTGGGTGAAGGTACTAATCTCCCATCTCAGAGCATTGGTATGTCCAATAGGGAAGAATTTCTTCAGGAAAGTTGATTTCAGATCATTACAAGTTGCAATTTGCCTTCCTATGGTCCTATGCCAGTAAGCCACTATATCCGTAAGAGAATGGGGAAAGAGCTTCATTACCATCTGCTCTTCATTCACATTTCTCACCTTGGTGGTCTGGACCAAAGTGGTTAAGTTCTCCAAATGCTGAACGGGTCTTCAGAGCCAAGCCCATGAAAGTGTTTAATCAGGCCTAATACCTAAGGCTTGATTTCTACGTCTTCGATAGGAATCTAGATGCCGAGATGTTCCCTGTAATTTGAAGGATCATAAAAATCCTTCAAGGGCAGAGCACCCTGCATTCTCTTGAACCATTCTTGCATTCTCTGCATTTGTTCTAGTTGCCTTTGAAACATCTCCTGTGGATTCTGAGGCAGAGGAGGTTGTTGATAGGCCATGGGATCAATTTGGCCAAAATCTAATCTATGCCACCTAGAATACTCTAGTGGTCCTTCCAATCAGGGATTCAATGACCTCCTTCCAAGCATAAACTAGGAAGAGGTCAGAAGGAATGGGGAAAAGAACCCTGCACCACAACAAATAAGCTTGTCCATAAGTGAGGTAGCTTAAGGATCTATAGACTCTCAGAATCTGTCTTAAGATTATAGACTATTTACTCTACTTGAGTCCAATCAATCCAACTACTTAGAAGGAGGGACTGGGGAGAAGGTTCTTCCTTTGGCTTGTGCCTCTATGATGGGAACACTATCATGAGCCCTGACGGAGAGATTTTCGCTTTCTTATGATATTAATAGAGGATATGTCGTTGTAATTAATGTGGTGGAAATCTCTCAATCAAAACTAAATATCAATTTTAACCATAGTAAAGATGTCGTATCCATAGGGAGGAATAGCCCAATAAATTCACAAGAAGAGGAATATAATGTTCGCAGACACTTTCTCGACTTTAATGCGACGAATATGCTGATTTAAACGGAGCTTGCAAGTTTCCTTAAAAGATCAGGGTTAGTTATGCAATTTTCACATTAGGAATTAACCTCCAAAACTATGCGTATGATGCATGTGTAATGGCATATCATATAAATTCAATTTGCATTCAAATTTGATTTGAAATTCAATGTAGAATAATGCACATAACACAAGTAACGTAATTTTAGGAAAATCTAATTACATCAATGCAATGTGGCCTGAATAAAATATGAATATAAAATTGGCAATGGTATTGAATGTAATTATTAATTGAGACAAAAAATTATGATTTGTCCTCTATCTTCCTTTCATGTGCGGCCGTGTACAGTTGGCGGCAAGAGTCGACGGGGAGGTGCGCCTCAACGAGGGCTATGCAACAGCGGTGACGTGGTAGCTGGAGGTGGCCGGGTAGTAGAGAAGGGCCGCCACCCTGTTGGCTATTGGAAGAAGACAACCTCGCGTGGATGTGAGGGTGGCCTGTTGCTGCAGTGCGCTGGGCGCGCGCGAGGCATGCTGGGCGATGGCGTAGGTGCACACTGGTGTAGTGCTCATTGCTTCCTGCTGTGCAGTGCTTGCAGGCACTGGTTGGAGGGAGCAGTGGATGGTGGGTGCGATGCTGGGCGATGGCACACGTGCGTGCGGCTGCACGCCTGCAGAGGACGTGCAAGGGTGGTAAGCACCTGCGGACGTGGAGGGCAGTGAGTGCCTGCGGGGAGTGGTGCAGCTCCTATGGGGAGCGGTGTAGTGCCTGCAGTGAAGGAAGGTTGGCCAGCAGTGCCTGCACAGGGTGCGCAAGGTGCTGGAGGTGGAAGGTGATTGCGTGGGCATTTAGCAGTTGCGGTGGAGGGCGCTGGAGGGGGCACGCCTGCAGGTGGTGATGGTGATGGAGAGGGGGGGCGCTTGCAGGGACACGGCGCGGCGCCTCCAAAGGGCACGCAAAAGCAGGCAGAGGGTGGCTAACTGCTGCAGAGGGCACGGGTGCGCGAGGGTAGTAGGGCATTGGAAGTTGCGGTGCAGTCTGGAAGGTTTGGAATGGTGAAGGGCAATGCGTGGAAGGGTTGGTCGTGTCCTGCGCCTACAGAGAGCACGGGTGCGCAGTGTGCACGGTGCACGCTGTGGATGATGGATAGCCCTTTGCAATCCCCTCCGCCTCTCCTCTATATCTCTTCTCTTCCGCCACCCAAGGGCTTTTCAAGAATCTTTTTCTAAATATGGCCAACACCATTTACATTTGTTAAGGGATGTGTTGGCCTGGCCGGAGTATGAGGAAGAGATTGAGCCGGTTGTTTGTTGGGGAAATTTATCCCCCCTCCTTATTCTTTTCCAGTATCATTTCTATAGCAAAACATAAAATAATTATGTACTAAGTTATAAAATGCGATAAAATAGATAAAAACTCAAGTAATGATGCATGCACTTATTTAATGACCTAATGTGCTTATTAACAAACATACTATGTTAGAATTGAAGTACTTAGGCGTAACAATAGTCCATTAAAATTGACTCATCGAATACCCCCATACCTAAGATTTGCTAGTCCCTAGCAAAAATAATGGAAATAATCAGAAGATTTCTTTTTTTATTTCAAAACTTTAAAGATCCAGACAAATGTGAAGTGATGATAGAGTAGGTAGCAGATCCAAGTGAAAAATCAATTTGCAATGGGAGTTCGTACTTCACCCTTGGTAAATATTGTTGTCGGGATAGGCAACTACTTCCCTCAGGGATAAAGCAGAAGATAATCTGTAATTTGACCCTGGCATTTGGCTTAGGTAGGAAATATTGAGTTGAATGGATTTGTATTTGGTGGCACACACTCATCTGGTGCTACATGTAGTCTAGTACTACAGACTCTAGATCTTTAGACTATTAGACAAGTCAACTCAAAGAAAGGCTAAACAACTGTGCTCTCTTGATGTTCCTGGGCGCTCACACTTTTCTTTCTTTTCTTTCTGAGATCACAAATCTCGCCAGATTTGGTGGCTTCACATGGCATCCACACTTCAATTAAAGTCCTAATAACTCTACAACTAAGTTAGAGTCCTTAGCCAGTATTCAGGCGATAAAAAAGACTGAAAGGTAGGTATGGGTCATATTTGGTGGATCGCGATAGGTGTTCTGTTACCTCAGAAACAATGTTACATTATAAACTTGGACTTTTTCTCTCTCTCTCTCTTTTCTTCTTCTCCTCCTTTTTTTTTGTAATATAATTGTTTCTTCTTTTTCTTCTTTTCTTTTCTCTTTTTTTTAATCAACACAACACGATACAGACTTTTATTTATGAGGCATTATTAGGGATGATGATGGTCAAGAGGATATTGTGTAGCCTATTTGGTGGAAGTCCCTATTCTCGGCATCGGGAAGGAATGGATAGGATAGGCATATTTTTGACCTTTGACACTATTACCCTCCTTCAGCCGAGGACTCTATGAAGGACGGTCATAACCATCCACCATAGTCATAGCTTTATTAAGACTCAATCTCTATGTATTTGCCTTATTTGGTGACTCGCAGGAATTCACATAAAGTACGCACACAAGAACAGAGAGCGAAAACTATGCCTAACTCTGAAGTATAATCATCTAATTATCCAAAACTTATGAGTCCTTGCACTAGACTTAGCGCACCAGTAATCTCTCTACTTTCTTCTCTCAAATATGAGGTGGATCTACTAGAAGATAGTATGCCTAACTCCCTATGAACTGTCCAAGGGTTCAGTAGACTACAAATGCTTATTAGTTTTCTTCAAGGATCTATTACCAAGTCTACGTGCACGTGAAATAAATGTACTGGATTCTAAACTTAAGAAATAATTCAGGAAGAAAAACCTCCAATGACGAAGGTATTATGCTAGGGACTAACCCATCAGCTCAAGAAAAGGGAATTTTTTTTTTGTATATATAAATATATATGTATGGAAATATTTATAAATGCTATAAACATTCTCAGGTTATACCCCCCCATGCCTAAGACTGACAATGTACTCATTGGAAAAATGCAGACAAAGAAGAATATCACCTGAGTAGGAGAGTGGGAGCAGCTAAGGCTCCTCAAGCCGAAGTGCGTCCAAAACCTGGCCATCTGAAAGACTAATATAAGGTTTAAGAAGCTAGGCATTTACCTTAAAGCTAGCACTTGAAATAGGGTTCCGAATTTCTACAGCTCCATGAGGGAAGTATTGATAACAGCGCATGGCCCATCCTAGTGGGACTTGAGAATTCCAAGAAATAATTTAAGTCTAGAATTGAAAAACCAGACCCACTAGTTGGGCTCAAAAGTCTTTCTAATGATGTGCTTATCATGGAAGACTTTTGCACGCTGATTGTAAGCTTGAGAAGTTTCGTAGGCTTCATTACGAAGCTCCTCAAGCTCACTTAATTCTAACATACGTGCCTTTCCCGCTTTATCCAGATTCAAATTAACATTTTTAATAGCCCAATAAGCTTTATGTTGGATTTCAACAGGAAGGTGGCACGCTTTTTTGTAGACAAGATAGGAAGGAGACATGCTCAAGGGAGTCTTATACACAGTTCTGTAGGCCCAAAGAGCATCATTTAGTTTTTTAGACCAATCCTTCCGATCAGGCCTGACATTTTTTTCTAAAATTCGCTTGATCTCCCTATTAGACACTTCAACTTGTCCACTCGTTTGGGGATGATAAGGTGTGGCTATCATGTGGTTGACTCCCAAATTTTGGAGTAGTCTTGTGAAGTGTATGTTCTTAAAGTGAGGTCCTCCATCACTTACAATTGTCCTTGGGCACCCATACCGAGAAATGATATTAGCCTTAACAAAGCCTATGACCACAGAATGGTCATTGGTTTGCATGGGTATGGCTTCTATCCATTTCGATACATAGTCTACAACCACAAGGATGTACTCATATCTGAAGGACATAGGAAAGGGACCCATGATGTCAATGCCCTAAATATCAAAGATCTTAATAGGGAGGATAGGTTGTTGGGGCATCTCATCCCTTTTTCCAATGGTTCTCGTCTACTGGCAACGTAGACATGCACCCACATACGTATGTGCATCTCGGAATAATGTGGGCTTCCAAAAGCCAGACTGAAGAACATTATGGGCAGTCTTCTTCCCACTAAAATGTCCCCCACAATGGAGGTCATGGCAAAAACTTAGAACACTTCTTTGTTCTTCATCAGGGATGCAACGGCGAAAAAGCTGGTCAGGGCCTACTCTAGGAAGCTCGGGTTCCTCCCAGTGATAAAATTTAGTGTTAGTGAGAAACATGTCTCGCTTTTGCTTGTCCCAAGTACTGGGGTGATGCCCATGACCAGATAGTTCACTATGTCAGTGAACAAAGGAGTTTTAGCTTCCATGGCCATTAGAGACTCATTAGGGAAAGTCTGTTGAATATCGCCAGTAGGGTTTGATGCTTCAATAGGGATCCTAGACAAAAGATCTGCTACCACATTCTCAACTCCTTTCTTATCTTTAATTTCCAGGTCAAATTCTTGGACTAGTAGAATCCAACGAATTAGGCGAGGTTTGGTGTCCTTTTTAGCAAGAAGATGCTTTTGGGTAGAATCATCAGTGAACACCACAACCTTGGATCCCAAAAGATAAGATCGAAACTTTTCCAAAGTAAATACTACAGCAAGTAGTTCCCTTTCAGTGACCGTGTAGTTTTGCCGAGGATCTGTAAGGGTCTTGTTGGCATAATGCAGCACATGTGGTTTGCCATCAACCCTTTGACCTAAGATCGCTCCCACTGCAAAATTAGAAGCATCGCACATAAGCTCAAACGAGAGGGTCCAATCTGGTGCTTGGAGAATCGACGTGGTAATGAGGGATTTCTTCGAAACTTGGAAAGCCTCGCCACATCTATCAACAAAATCGAAGGAGACATCCTTTGCTAATAGGTCCCAAAGTGGCTTAGAGATTTTACTGAAATCTCTGATGAAGTGCCCATAAAATCCTGCATGGCCAAGGAAAGATATAACCTGACGAACATTGGTGGGGAATGGAAGCTTAGAGATGGAATCGATTTTTGCAGTATCCACCTCTAGTCCTCTCTCGAAAACTATATGGCCTAACAGAATGCCCTACTAGAACATAAAGTTGCTTTTCTCGCAGCTAAGCGCCAGCTTTGCCTCTTCACAATGGGTTAAGACATTATGAAGGTGCAAAAGGCATAGGTCAAACAACGAGCCATAAATGGAGAAGTCCTCCATGAAAATTTCAACAAACTTGTCGATCATATCAGAAAAGATTGCCATCATACAATATTGGAAAGTGGCTAGAGCATTACATAACCCGAATGGCATTCAGCATAATGCAAATGTGCCATACAGACTCGTGAAGGTGGTACGCTCCTAATCGTCAAGAAAAATGGCTATCTGATTATACCCAAAGTACCCATCAAGAAAACAAAAGTACTTATTCCTCACCAATCGTTCCAGAATTTGATCGATAAACAGTAAGGGGAAATGGTCTTTCAGGGTAGCCATGTTTAGACGGCGGTAATCAATGCAGACCCTCCAACCAGTTGAGGGTCTAGTGGTCACCAGTTCACCTTGGTCATTCTCCTCCATAGTGATTCCTACCTTTTTGGGAACTACATAAATAGGACTGACCCATTTACTATCTGAAATGGGATAAATAATCCCTGTATCTAGCCATTTTAGAATCTCCTTTTTAACAACCTCCCGCATATTTGGATTGAGCCTTCTCTGCATGTCTCGGAAAGGCTTCACAGACTCATCTGTGTATATATGATGCATGCAAAGAGAGGGATCAACACCCCTAATATCAGCAATTGACCAAGCAATTGCTTCCTTGTTCCTTTGTAAACACTCAAGTAGAGCTCCCTCTTGTAATTTATATAATGCAGATGAGATAATAACGAGGAGCGTGTTATTAGGGCTAAGGAAAGGAAATTTCAATGTGCTCAAGAGGGGTTTCAACTCCAACTCAGGAGCCTTTTGGATTGAGGGTTTTAGTTGAGATGTCCCCGCCTCAGGTAGCAGATCTACCTTCACAGTCTAGGGTGGGGACAGAGACTCAGTGTGTATCCCCAGCAACTCTTCTAATTCGGGCATTTCCCTTTCAATTTTTTTAATAATCTAGGGGTGGTCCTTAGATATGAACTTCTGAAGGGGATCTCTACATAAGAGTGCTAGAGTAGTCTCTTTAATTATTTCATCAACGACCTCAATCTGAGAATAACCTTCAAATCTGGATTGCTTGTAAGTATCAAAAACATTCAACAAGATCTTGTTCCCAAAGCCCACTTTAAGTGCCCCAGATCTATAATTTATAGAGGCATTGGCTGTGGCCAAGAAGGGGCATCCCAGAATAATGGATGGCTTTGTAGGCTTATTAGATGGGTCAGTATCAAGCACCAGAAAGTCAACGGGGAAGAAGAGATCCTCTACTCTCACAAGGACATCTTCCAAAAATCCCCGTGGTTTCTTAAGTGATCTGTCTGCAACTTGGAGGATTATTGGACTAGGCTTTAGCTTGCCTCGTCCCAAAAGGTCGTAGACAGAGCTCGGTAGAATGTTCACCCCCGTATCCAGATCGAGCAGAGCCTCGTAAATGTGTTGGTTACCTATAACCACCGAAATATACGGGGCCCCTGGGTCTTTCATTTTAGGGGGTGTTCCATGATGGAGAACCGAGCTAACATGGTCAGGCAGGATGACCTTGGTTGGACCTGTTTCCTAGATCAGCACTTCTGGGTGCACAGGTCCTTTAGAAACTTGGCATAGGATGGAATCTATTTAATAGCTTCCAATAGAGGTAAGTTAATCTGGACTTGCCTAAAAGTATCCATAATCTCTTCCATCCTATCCTTGGCTCCAAACGAGCCAACAGAAGATTCCCTAAGAGCAGATAAACACTTTGGATAGGGCACCCTCGACTTCTGGGTAGAGGGGTCGTCATGGCGGGAAAGGGGTTGTGGAAGGACGACATCGTCATTGTGGGTGATTTTGTGCGAGGGAGAGTAGTGTGGCTCTTCCTCGGTGGAGATGGAAGTCGGGTCAGGTGTGGAAGGGGAATTCTGAGATGTAATCATAGGAGTGTGATCAGGCTTGTCAATCTTTTTTCCACTCCTAAACACGGTCACTACTTGGGCGTGCTCCCTGAATACAACCTCCTTGCCCGTAGGGTTCTCTTCAGAAGAGCTAGGCTACTTCCTCGGATCACGTTGCCTAACTGCCTCAATAAGATGACCAATTTGGGATTGCATATCAGTAATTATCTTATTCTGAGATTGGATGACCATATTCTAATGCTCTTGCATTGCTTTCATCATGGCCTTCAGTTCATCCATCTCAGAGGGCTTATTCTGAGGAGGGTTTTCATAAGATGGTTGGTATATGGGCTGGGGAGGTAAGGGTCTTGTATTCCCTTAGTTAGAAGCATCACCTTGCTTCTAAGAGAAGTTTGGATGGTTCTGCCACCCTGGATTATAGGTATTGGAATATGGGTTATTGCGAGGGGGGCGAAAACCTTGGCCTGCTTTCAAGTTGGCCTGAATCAACTCAGGGAATTGATTTGCCTGATGGAACTCCGCAGTGGAGTGCATTGTTCTTTGGCAAATGGAGCATTCTCTTGATGCCTGAAAGATAGAGGCTACTTGCAGGTTCATGCTAGGGCTTACTAAAAACCTATCAAAGTTTTTATTCAATAGTTGAATCTGATAAGCCAAATCTTGAGAATCCCCGGCTTCATGGGCCTCTATCTTCCTCTACAAGATGGATGGTTTTCTTTCCTGACAGGTAGAGGATAGATGTATGGAGTTGTCACTTAATGTTTCAAATAATGCCCAGTTTTCATCCTTAGTTCTAGTCATGAAGGTTCTTGCACAGGCTGCATCGATGGTTTGCCTATACCTTTCAGATAATCTGCTATAGAACATTTCGACCAACTGCCATCTTTGCACTTGATCGTGGTGGCTTAACCTAAGAAGGTCACTAAAGCGCTCCAAAGTCTCATGAAATTGCTCCCCTTCATGTTGAGTAAAACCCATAATCTCTCTTCTGTAACGATTGGTTTTACTCATAGGAAAATACTTTTTGAAAAATTCTCCCTTAAGGGTGGCCTAATCATTTACCCTTGCATTGAGGGTATGATACTAGTGCTTGGCCTTATCCTTTAAGGAGGAAGGAAATAGAGTTCTCATCAGGGCTTCATCAGTAAAGCCCCGGAGCTTCATCGTGGAATAGACCTCTATGAATTCCTCCAAATGCCAGTTGGGGTCCTCCCTTGTAGTACCACAAAAGGAGGGCAATATGGATATGGTACTGCTCTTGATCTCATACGGATTATCCCCTGCCGGTCGTCTTAGTGCTTGTGCGGGTTGGTTAGTTGGAATAAAATAGTCCCTTAGGATCCTTTGTTGATTTGCTCCTTGATCAGCCATTCATTCTCTCTTCTCTCCTAGGTGAACTCTCCTAAGAATTATCTCGAGCTCAGGATCAAACACTAGACTACCCCCAAGAGAGCGTCTACCAAGCATACAAAACACAATTCAGGTTCTTATTAAGTAAGTGAAGCCTTTACTCCAAAGATAACTCAAAAGATCAAGACTTATCCCTCCGTTCCCACGTAAGTGGTATAACAAGGGTGTGGACTTGAAATCTTAACCTTCTTTATTGCGGAGGTTGAATTAGTCAATATAAATGGCCAAACAAGATTTTCACTACAATTACGCGCCTTATTTCAACCTTCGAGTGCCCTGGGACCTATACTTTGCTTGGATGATACTCTCAGGTAATCAAGTGAGAAGTTACTCCAAGGACGAACAAAGGGATGCAAGTAGGGAAAACCCTTCCTTTGAGGCAATGCGTATGCGGTGCCCCTTAACTACCCTTTTGTTCCTTTAAGGGGTGTCCCCATCCGTGGAGTATCAAAACACTTGGTCAAAAGATTGTATCACCACCACCACAAAGCACAATAGGAGGGTTTACACCGATAAAGAGATCGGTGCCTATAGCCTTAAGGGATCGAGCCTTATGTGGTGCCTAATGTGCGTGCTCAGTGTCAAAAGTGTGCAACACTGCAATTCTTTGTAATTTCTTTTGAAAACAAGACAAGTCCCTTAGAATCAGATTAAATGTGAATTGATTTTAGGGTTGAATCTGATTATCAGTGCCACCTTTAGTTATGCGACCACTGAATTAATAAATTCAAATAACTTGGTAGTCTTGATTTCTAATTTGAATGCAAATGCGTGAACAGGAGCTGGATGCAAAGTATAGAAAGGTGTACCTGCCCCAACAATCTTCGTGCTAATATGCTTACAATGCAACAATAAGATCTAATGTGTCGCTCAATCACGCCTAAATGCACGCACCTAAGGGCATGCAACTTCTAAGTAGGTAGCTCAATATTTTCTTTTGTTGGTTTTAAAGCCAAGCAAGCAGAAAATAGAATCACGCATGCAAAAAATGTAAACCCTAGTAGCTAAAGAATGTGGGGATAAACACCTAAAAACTCAGAACCAATTACTACAAGGGCGAAAAGACAGAAATAAATTTTGTGACGATGGAGAATCTTTTGTGAAAGCTGGATCTTGGTCTCCTACGTCTTCTCCTCGTGTGGCTTAGCTCGTGGTTGTTGTCGCTACTCGGTTGCACCCCATCGCCTCGTCAGATTCCTCACACAATAAAGAATTTGTCAGATAATTGCGCAGCTTAGAATATTCAAAAATAATGAAGTGAATCTATTGCCTCTATTACCTCCCCAACAACAGTTCCAATTTGACAGAGAGATTTTTGCTTTCTTATGATATTAGTAGAGGATATGTTGTTATAATTAATGTGGTGGAAATCTCTCAATCAAAACTAAATATCAATTTTAACCATAGTAAAGATGTCATATCCACAGGGAGGAATAGACCAATAAATTCAGAAGAAGAGGAATATAATGTTTGCAGACACTTTGTCGACTTTAATGCGAGGAATATGCTGATTTAAACGGAGCTTGCAAGTTTCCTTAAAAGTTCAGGGTTAGTTATGCAATATTCATGTCAGGAATTAAGCTCAAAAAATATGCATATGATGCATGTGTAATGACATATCATATAAATTCAACTTCCATGCAAATTTGACTTGAAATTCAATGTAGAATCATGCACGTAACACATGTAATTTCAAGAAAGTCTGAGTGTATCAATGCAATGTGGCCTGAATAAAATATGAATATAAAATTGTCAATGGCATTGAATGTAATTATTAATTGAGACAAAAACAGAGGATTTCTCCTCTCTCTTCCTCACGTGTGCGACCATGCATGGTTGGCGGCGGCAGTCGACAGGGAGGTAAGCCTCGATGAGGGCTACACAACGGCGGTGACGTGGCAGCCAGAGGTGGCCTGCGGTGGCTGGGTGGAGGAGAAGGACCACAGGCCTGTTGGCTGTTGGAAGAAGACAGTTGCGCGTGGATGTGTGGGTGGCCTGCTGCTGCAGCATGCTAGGCTGGCGTGAGGTGTGCTTGGCGATGGCGTAGGTGTGCATGGGTGCGGTGCTCACTGCTTCCTGCTGTGCAGTGCCTGCAGGCACTGGTTGGAGGGAGCGTCGGACGGTGGGTGTGGCACTGGGCGATGGTGTAGGTGCGCGTGGGTGTGCACCTGCAGAGGACGCGCAAGGGTGGTGAGTGCCTACGGGGAGCGGTGCAGCGCCAGCGGTGAAGGAAGGTTGGCTTGCAGCGCCTGCAGAGGGCTCGTAAGGTGTTGGAGGAGGAAGGTGATGGTGCAGGCGTTTGGCAGTATTGGTGGAGGGCGCTAGAGGGGCCGCACCTACAGGAGGTGATGGCGCTGGAGAGGGGGGGCGCCTGTGGGGAGCACCTACAGTGGAGAGGGCACGGCGCCTGTAGAGGGCGCGCAAGGGCAAGTGGAGGGTGGCCTGCTGCTGGAGAGGGTGCGGGTACGCAAGGGTAGTAGGGCGTTGAAGGTGCTGTGTAGGCTAGAAGGTTTGGCGCGGTGAAGGGCAGTGCATGGAAGGGCTTGGCTGTGGCCTGTGCTTGCAGAGGGCGCTGGTGCACAGTGTGCACAATGCACACTGTGGATGATGCATGGCCCTTTGCAATCCCCTCTGCCTCTCCTCTATATCTCTTCTCTTCCGCCACCCAAGGGCTTTTCAAAAATCTTTTTCTAAATATGGCCAATGATTAGCCCATAGTTGTGGGCTATTTAAGTATTTAAGTGCCTACACATTAGGTTAATTCTAACATTTATTTAGTATAAATTAGGATGTAAATAGATTAATTCATAGTTTTAATCTAATTACATAATCCATACATTGCATTCATATCTTAAGTGCATTTAGAATTAGCTTAGAATAGCATTCATCTAATTAGATAACCAATTAGGTATATTGTTTTTATTAACATAGAAGTTGAGGGTCTATACATAAATAACCCTAATATTTTAGTAATATTTTCTTTATTCGTCTTCTTTCAGAACGGCTGGCTGCCACTCCAACGCCCGGCTGATGCAGTGAAGAAGCCATTCAAGGGGGAGCGGATGTGGTGGATCTGGTCGGCCGCTGATTTCAAATTTGTTCAAGACACTACAAAAGGAGCAGGGAGGCAGCCGAGCTCAGGAGGCCTCCACCACCGACCCACCACTGTGCAGAGAGAACCTCTCTCTTCCACTCCACACTGCCGGCCTCTACCGTGGCGGCGAGTCTCCACCACCGTGGGCGTGTGGTGTGACAGGCCACACCGCCATCCGGAGCTCGCCCGCATCACCATGAGCACCCTAGCGTGCATCTTCCTCGCCGTCGTCGCAGACCATCACCACCGAGCTACTGATCAGCCACCCTCTCAGTAACTTAAGACGTCTGGGAAATTTCCCAGACGTCTGAAGTTACCCGCTCACCTCCACTTCCTCAGCCTGCACTCTCCAACCGGCCACCAGACCGCCTGCACCCTCCACCGCTAACCGGCTGCAGACCTGCGCACGCCTGCAGATCAGCCCACGCTCTCCTCCAACGCCTGCAGACCAGCCTGCAGCATCCTCCAACAGCCGCCTGCAGCTTCCACCGCACACGCCAACCGCCTGCAGACCACCGCGCAAGTGCCCTCCTGCAGACCACCGCCCACGCACAACCGCACCAGCGCCCTCCTGCAGACCCTCCGCCCACGCCAGCTTCAACCGCACACGCCAGCCGCAGCAGCCACCCCCGCAGCAGCAGCAGGCGGCGAACTTCTCGCCAACAGGCTGCGCAAGCTGCCGGCTGCAGCACCTCCGCCGGAGCTCGTTCGGCCACCTCCGACCGCCGCGTGACTCGCCGCCACCACCGATTCGAAGCCCTTGATCCAAGGGACCTCCTCCGAGCTTCCCGCGCCCGACCATCGGCTCCTCGTCGCGCAATACAACGAGGAAAAATTCCCCTGTTTTGCTACAGTAAAACGTTAATTAAAATTTACATTTTCTGCCATTGCCACATTTTAATCATATTCTATTCACTCGGCATTGCGGAAAATATCCTGTAGTTTCTCATAATTGCCATTTCAGCATTGTTTCTTGCTTAAACCTTAATCTAAAGGCAATCTTGGCTTGGTTCTTGTCCAAATTGACTACGAACAAACATTTTTAAGTAGCGCGAATTTTAATACGTTATTGCCTCCCTGTGGATACGACCCGCTCCTCTGCGAGTGGTTATTTCTTGTTAAAAATTGATTAGTCGATTTTTCCACCACATTAAACTACAAATGACTTAAAAGCGAAAGATCGACCGGTCAAATGGTGCCGTTGCCGGGGAGGCAATAGACGCAATAATTTTGGCTAATTTTAGTTTGATTATTTGTCAATTGCACAGAGATTTGACCATTCATTATTTTCTTTTCTGTGCGAAAAAATTTATGCAAGAATCAGCCACTGTGAGAGGCGACCCTTGACGTCGCCAGACGAGAAGTGGACAAGCAATTTTGAAAGGAGGAGAAGGACGAGGACGCGAAGGACACCATTGTATTTAATCGCTAATTTAATTAGAATAGAATTAAGACTGAAGACTTAATTTTTCATTACAGTTAGTTTGAAACCCTTGTTCTGAGGCAAATTTTGAGGGGTTTGTTCCCTGATTTTGTTTTGGACCCGTGTTGGGTAATTTTTGGGAGCCTGTTCCCTTTTCTTTAGATTTAGGTTTATTTTTTTTTATTATTTCTTTTATTTGCTTGTGCATAAGTAGTTCTAAAAAAAATAGAAAAAAAAAAAATGAGCTGCCTGCTAGAAGCTGCCTGCCCTAGGACGAACCATTTAGGTCTGTATGAGCAGCCTCTAGATTTTCTTTTCTGCATTGCGTGCATTTTTGCATCGAAGATCGCTGGAGGCAAGGTACGCATTCTCTTACTTTGCATCCTATTTTTGATCACGCATTGCATTTGGGATTTAATGCGAAGACCACCTAATCTGTACTGAATAAATCTAACAAGTGGTCACATTTTTTTTAGAAAAAGGACTAATTAAAGGAAGGACATTTTAAAAACCAAGGATTTCATTTTCAAACTTGGCGTGCGATTCAAAGTTCAAAATCTTTGACGGTGTATGCACACTTATTTCACTTGCACCACGGCACGTTTCTAGACACTCCTTAGGTTTGGAAATACTAGGACAAGAGCCCTCCTTTCGTTGGATTTTGAAGTGTTCGGAACTTGAGATCAAAGGTTTTGTAAATCCAAAGAGGGGGATACCCTGTCACGGATTTTTGGGGGTAGTTGAGGAGTACCGCGAAAGCACAGCTTCAAAGGAAGGCTTAGGCCTACTTGCATCCCTCGATCTTCCGTCTTTGGATTTTCTTGACCATTTGAGATTTAGGGAAGAACACCTAAGCTCCAACTAGGTCTTTTTAGGCGAGCCGTAGGTCGACAATAGGCGCGTAAATTGATTGAACAAATTGTATTGTCACCTGCAATCTGACTTAAAATCAAAAGCCTAAATTGGGAAAGGCCTAAAAGGTCCTTTTTGAATTGTGTCTTGTTTGGGGAATTCTGATTGAAGTGTGAATTAGAATGGACCACATTGATTTTCATCCTTTCACATCTTGCCCACACCCTCACCCCCACTCTGCATCCTTCGATCCCAGACACCGAGATGGTCCTTTCCTTGATGGACATAATGACAATCATTGGGATCCGTTTTACTCCTATTATAGGAGTATTGGCCTAGTTAAGCCCCAAATTAGTGAGCAGAACTCAGGAGCGGGATTTGCTTTGCCCAATATCCCACATACCAAAGAAATACCCAACCCACCCTCCCTGAAAACCTATAATGGTTGGACAAACACTCCTGGGTACTATAAGCCTGAGCCTGACTTCTCTTATGATAGAAATGACCTCTCCTCTTTGAAGATGGAAATACAGAAAATGCAAAATGAAATGAGTGAATTGTTAGGAGAATCTTTGAGGGCAGGCCAACAAGAAAGAGATGAAATTAGCCACCCAATCTGCCCCATTGACGATGACGTACACCCCTCTACAATAGATGCATCTCCCATGGGAAAGCTACACTTTAAGTTGAAGGGAAATTCTGGGGAGAATAGCTACTTTTCGAGGATCGATTTTGAAACCTCCCCATTAGATGACACTTCCTTGAGAGATCTACACTTTAGGTGGGAGGAAAAAACACATGAAAGTAGCTATGCATTGGATGAAGAACGGTGGCAACCCGAGGAAGATGATGATAAGGTTGAGTATCCACCTGATTTATATTGGAGTCAAAAGAAGGGAATGATGGTACCATTGGAAGACCTCGACCCAGATGATAGTATTTTCGTGACATTTGATGAAGTGGGTCAAAGTCAAGTTGTTAATCCTACCCTCCCTTCAGATCACGATATGGAACTCAAACCCACCCTTAGGGAACCTGACCCTAAAGAAATTGACCTATCTGAGGAGTCTGATGTAACCAATGTAAATAATTTACCTCAGATAGAGCACCCTAGGGGATCTGCTGAGATGTTAAATGATTCTAGACCTCGGGTACATGATGAATTGTGTGATGAGGAGGAAGATGAATTATATGAGGAACCTACATTCAAGATTCGGAGTGACACTAAGGGTGATTATGTATTATTTGAAGAGTTAGCCCCTGAGGATGTCACAAATTTGACCAAATTAGGTTTCCTTGGCACACCCATTGATGATATTTCTCCTCATGATAAAATGATGGAAAATTTGGAAGCAATTTCTAGGATTTATGTGGATTCACATATAGACTCCGGGGAAGCCTGGGGGTTTATCTCTATACCATTCCTTCCCCATTCTTTTTGGAGGATCCTTGTCATCCTACCCCTACCCCTTTGGAGGTTATTTTAACTGTTTATCCTTTAGAACCTCTTCTGGTGACCTGGGAAGATTTCATTCCCATTTTAGTTGGGCGAGCATTTGCTATCGGGATTCATCATCAGCTCGCCAACATCCTAGGTTACCTATTTTCTAGGCCAACTTTGCTTTGCTCATTTTTAGGGCCTATTTCTGCAATTCTTGAACCTGATTTGCGGGTTCTTCGGCTATTCAGCCCAGCTTTGACCCAGGTAATATCCTTCTATGCAATGAGGACATTGCAGATTTTAGGCATGGGGGGGTGTACTTGGGGATATACATAGCATAATTACATACATTTGTACATAAAAAAAAAAAAAAAGTTTTGAGCTTAACTGGCTAAGTCCTGCATTCTTAAGCAAATCAGAACTCTAGCGTAGACTAAATTAATTCTAGGGTCAAACTTTAGAAGCTAAATAAGCTACTAGCTTTAGACCTTTAGGGTCCTTTGTGGACTTAAAAACTTAAGTAGGAGTTAAGTTGCGGACCATTGTTCAAGAGGTTGAGGAAGGGAAGCTAGGGTTTGAGTTAAAAGGTGGGGTAGTACCTGGAGTCTTATTCTACCTTTTGGTTTACGGGTCCTTGTAACCCAAGCATCCAAATTATTCACACTTGGTCTGGTAATTAACTTAATTTCTGAAAAGAGATTTGGTTCTCTTAGTTTAGACTTAAGAAAGGCTTGAAAACACATTTTGATTGGAAGAGTTCCCGCCGTAGGAGAGGTCGAGTATATACTCACCTTGAGGATGCGATGGTAACATATTACCTCCTCGGCGCTTGTCTCTTAGGATATCCATCCTACTGGGGGCATGTAAGCGCATTGCGCGGTTCAGGTACCATGGGCGGCCCTATCTCGAAGTGCCGATTGCCATAGGCCTGAATTCGCTTAAGAAATCCATGGGCGATACTATCTCGAAGTGTCGATTGCCAGGAGTTCTTGGGGTCGTTATGGGCGGTGCTATCTCGAAGCATCGAAAGCCAGGCACCCTTCGAGGTATGGTAATGGGGATAATGAATCCGACACAAACCGTGTTGATAGCTGATCTGAGGTTAGACTTAGAAGAATAAAAAAAAAAAAGTATATATATTAAAAAAAAAAAAATTCCTTTAACTCAAATAACTCGGACCAATGCAAAAGCACGGATGCTTTAATCTCAGGGATCAATAAACTTTATGGTAGAGTCAGAAATCAGGGAAACTTGTGCTTACAACTCGTCTTTAGCCGACCTAGTCTGTAACATAGCAACTACTTAGGGACCTTGGGTTTAGAACCTGAACTTAATATGCTTCTGAAGGAATACTAAGTGAGTTGACTAGTCTACTTAGAGTGCTAGGTTTCGCTTAATCTTGCTAGGGACTAGCAAAAACTAGGCATGGGGGTATTTGATTAGCCCATAGTTGTGGGCTATTTAAGTATTTAAGTACCTACACATTAGGTTAATTCTAACATTTATTTAGTATAAATTAGGATGTAAATAGATTAATTCATAGTTTTAATCTAATTACATAATCCATACATTGCATTCATATCTCAAGTGCATTTAGAATTAGCTTAGAATAGCATTCATCTAATTAGATAACCAATTAGGTATATTATTTTTATTAACATAGAAGTTGAGGGTCTATACATAAATAACCCTAATGTTTTAATAATATTTTCTTTATTCGTCTTCTTTCAGAACGGCTGGCTGCCGCTCCAACGCCCGGCTGATGCAGTGAAGAAGCCATTCAAGGGGGAGCGGATGTGGTGGATCTGGTCGGCCGCTGATTTCAAATTTGTTCAAGACACTACAAAAGGAGCAGGGAGGCAGCCGAGCTCAGGAGGCCTCCGCCACCGACCCACCACTGTGCAGAGAGAACCTCTCTCTTCCACTCCACACTGCCGGCCTCTACCGTGGCGGCGAGTCTCCACCACCGTGGGCATGTGGTGTGACAAGCCACACTGCCATCCGGAGCTCGCCCGCATCACCATGAGCACCCTAGCGTGCATCTTCCTCACCGTCGTCGCAGACCATCACCACCGAGCTACTGATCAGCCACCCTCTCAGTAACTTAAGATGTCTGGGAAATTTCCCAGACGTCTGAAGTTACCCGCTCACCTCCACGTCCTCAGCCTGCACTCTCCAACCGGCCACCAGACCGCCAGCACCCTCCACCGCTCACCGGCTGCAGACCTGCACACGCCTACAGATCAGCCCGCGCTCTCCTCCAACGCCTGCAGACCAGCCTGCAGCATCCTCCAACAGCCGCCTGCAGCTTCCACCGCACACGCCAACCGCCTGCAGACCACCGCGCAAGCGCCCTCCTGCAGACCACCGCCCACGCACAACCACGCCAGCGCCCTCCTGCAGACCCTCCGCCCACGCCAGCTTCAGCCGCACACGCCGGCCGCAGAAGCCACCCCCGCAGCAGCAGCAGGCGGTGGACTTCACGCCAACAGGCTGCGGCAGCTGCCGGCTACAGCACCTCCGCCGGAGCTCGTCCGGCCACCTCCGACCGCCGCGCGACTCGCCGCCACCACCGATTCGAAGCCCTTGATCCAAGGGACCTCCTCCGAGCTTCCTGCGCCCGACCATCGGCTCCTCGTCGCGCAAGACAACAGGGAAAAATTCCCCTATTTTGCTACAGTAAAACGTTAATTAAAATTTACATTTTCTGCCATTGCCACATTTTAATCATATTCTATTCACTCTGCATTGCGGAAAATATCCTGTAGTTTCTCATAATTGCCATTTCACCATTGTTTCTTGCTTAAACCTTAATCTAAAGGCAATCTTTGCTTGGTTTTTGTCCAAATTGACTACGAACAAACATTTTTAAGTAGCGCGAATTTTAATACGTTATTGCCTCCCTGTGGATACGACTCGCTCCTCTGCGAGTGGTTATTTCTTGTTAAAAATTGATTAGTCGATTTTTCCACCACATTAAACTACAAGCGACTTAAAAGCGAAAGATCGACCGGTCAGCCAACACCGTTTACATTTGTTGAGGGATGTGTTGAGCTTGGCTGGAGGATGAGGAAGAGATTGAGCCGACTGTTTGTTGGGGAAATTTATCCCCCCCTCCTTGTTCTTTTCCAATATCATTTCTGCAACAAAACATAAAATAATTACATACTAAGTTGTAAAATGCGATAAAATAGATAAAAACTCAAGTAATGATGCATGCACTTATTTAATGACCTAATGTGCTTATTAACAAACATACTATGTTAGAATTGAAGTACTTAGGCGTAACAATAGTCCATTAAAATGGACTCATCAAGTCCTGACTAGCTCATTTTAACCCAATGAAGAGAACAAAAGATCCTACATAACCAACTAGAGGTCATAATTCACTGAATAACCTTTCTAAGAGTAAAGAAAGAAATAAGCGGTAAAATTGTAATTTTACCATTGCATCACACAACGGGCTTTCTCAAGGGCTAAACACAGATCAAACGGTCATAAAAAAATAAAAAGTGGGCTGGATTTGGCAGAAAAGGGTTTGTGTGTATCCTGTGAATTAAATGACGTTTTGAAACATTAAAACAGACTTGCTTAATTAACCAAGGCTCTAGTAAGGATAAAATTCACCTAAACCCTCTAAAAATCATAGAAAAATATCATCTAGGGCTTAGAACTTTCAAATTGGCCATTGGAACCCATTTTGACCTAGAAAGGAGTCCCAAATAGATATTTGCCCTAAATTAGGTTTTTACATAAATTTCCCATTCAAACATTGTCAAATCCAAAATCCATTTTCACCATTGGATTCCTTAGGTCCAAATTAGGTTTGTACCAAAATTTGGACTTAAGGGGAACTCATCTTGACCCACTTTGCAAATAGGTCTAGCCTGATTACATTTATACCCCTATCTTTCAAAAAGGTTTAGAAAAGCCCACTAGCTTCTTAATCATTCTCGCAATTAGGTCCCTCCAAAATTATAGAATAGAAAGCACCTAAATTGCATGAATGTCAAGTCCGCTCCGAGACAAAAACTAAAAAGAACTGTAAACGTGCTGAATTTAGTGCCTTCAGCTAGGCACACTATACAAAGAAGAGAAATAAAGAATTTATATGTGCAGGTCAGAATCAGAATAAACATAAGAAACTTTTGACCTATTAGCAGATGTCCACAAATGTGGACAAGATTATGGTGCAGACCCATACCCCATAATCGAGAATATCTCAGGTTCTGGATAAAAATTACCCAAAACCTATAATCAATATGCAAGTGGAGTCAGGCCTGTGATTTATGAGGGTGCAACCCATGACCAAAAAGTTGGGTTACAAAGAAATCAAAAGGATAATCAATGAATGTGTGCTCGGGTTTGACATCCTCAGAACAAATGGCGTAAGGGTCCTAGTTTGATGGTTTCAGCTTAATAGGAACCCTTGGACTTAGTCTTCTAGTTCCTTC
This sequence comes from Thalassia testudinum, assembly GCA_037157565.1. Lineage (NCBI taxonomy): Eukaryota > Viridiplantae > Streptophyta > Magnoliopsida > Alismatales > Hydrocharitaceae > Thalassia > Thalassia testudinum. Next base: position 21,979,905 of record JAZHRO010000063.1, read on the forward strand.
GGAACTTGCTTCCTAAATCAAAATTTCACGACTCCTATCCTCCTTATTCAGCATGTCAAATTCCAGGACCTCTTGCATATTAATCACCCCATCTGAAATCTCCAAGTCTAATTGATGTGACTGAATCAAAATTGACTTCGATTTAATTATCTTAGAAACAGAGTCATCGATAAGCTCAATGGGTGCAACTGATAATCAGGGCATTGAATTGAATCCTCCAGAAAATGCGAATATGGATCCATAATGTGAGCCCAAATAAGATCAGTTTCCTCAATTATTGGGCTATCAAATGATTTATCAGATTCCTCAGGACAAATCATCTCACAGAAATTATGTTCTGTAAACTTGCGTGAGACTTCACAACTTGAATCTTCACCATCAAAATCAAAGAAATCGAGATCCGTATTAATGTATGTCCCAAAATCATCTATCACTTTTTGTTCCAAGGAGACATACATTTCCTCGTACCCTGGCTTAGGGATCTCAGGTGAGGAAATCAGATCATCCATAATTAATTGCTCTAATTCAATCTGGTCAGCCTTGTAACACATGTCCCCCCCAACAGGTGCTTGAGCAGGTTTTGACATTGGCTCTCCTGAAGGGAGTTCATCCTGGGAATCATCCCACAACTGAACTAAAGCAACCATAAATCTCATCCTCAATTTCGCTAACTTCCCAAGTAGAAACTTACCCAGGTTCTTATCCTTAACATCCTGGAGCCAATCCAACAAATACTTGTTCAAATCATCAATCATTTCAATCAAAGGCTCCAATCTCTCAAAGCAAGGTATTGGCTGAACATCTAAAGATTGTATGATATTCCTCAAGTTAGCCAGAACCTTATCTTAAAGCTGGTTACCCTGAACCAAATGAGTTGGTTCAGGATTGGGCGGGTTTGGGATCAATGCAGGGGAATTAATGAATTGAGATTCGTTATACCCTTCCTAATAATTAGTCATTTCAGATTGTTCAAAAGGTGGTGATGACCTAAAGGCAATGTAATTAGAGGATGGGTAAGGATCAGTGTATTCTTCTTGATTGTAGATGGTTGTTCATGAATGGGCGACGATCTATAATCGATATGGCTCTGAGAAGGATAGAAATCACAATCATAGTGTTCAGGGTTAGACCCTAAACACGAAGGTCTGGAACTATATCCCCAATCGGAGTTATCCCAACTAACTGATGGTTGATTACAGTACGAGTCAGGATAATTCAAAACAGAAGGGAAAGAGTGGGAATGCATGTAATATGTGGAAGGAATCATGAGAGACGGGAGGAAGAAAGGTGCCCTGCAATACAAACAATCAAACCTGTCCTTAAGTGGGCTCGCCTAAAGACCTACAGACTTCCAAAACCCATCATGAGATAAAGGAACGATTTGATCTACTTCTATCTATTCAATCCAACCCGTTAGAAGGAGGGACTGGGGAGAAGGTTCTTCCTTCTGCTTGCGCCTCCGGTTCCTACTATGCCACCAGCCGCGATCATTTGATTTTGCTCCCCTAGCTAGACATCAGATTGAATAGTAGAAACAGACTAATTGAAAATAATCTCGTTATGGGCTCTGAAGAGTGAGTCAAATCCATAAGGTCAACGTCTACTCTATTTTATTTATAGCTAGGTTTGAATGTGCTTTGGAATGTGATGGGCCCTTTATCTGGGTTGTGCCCTTAATGATTGATTGATTTGTGTGTGCATGCACAAGCAGTGGTTTCCAAGCAAGATTATTTTTGATGCAATGAATTTTAGGGTTTAAATCTTGCTTAGTAGCTTTTAGGATTCAACTTTAGGTGTTTTCAAACAAGTTTTGTTGGCACACCAGGTTTTGAAAGCACGGGTGAAGATGTTTTCCTTTAAAACTTAAAAGAATGTGGAGTGCTTGGTAAATTGCTAATAGTTGAACCTAAGTGGCAGCTACTTAATGAGTTGATTTTAATTGAAGTGGTGCGGCCCAATCAACTCAAACAATTGGCCTATTGCACCACTTAATTAGTCACACAAGTGATTACCTAATTTGATTTCTACTCAATTATGTGTTTGGATGTCTGTACCAGCTCCAAAGATCGGTTTACCGGTTGAATTTGAAAATCAGATGAGGTTGTGTACCTCTGTGAGATTTTTTTTTTCTTTTTAAAAGTGGAGGTTGAAGTGGGTATGGGTGTCAAACAAACAAACAAAACTAACCTCAGAGTTTATAAGAACACCTAGGTTGATTGATGTTTGTGTTATTATGTGGTGAAATGAAAACTAATGGGTTAGAGGTGGGGGATAACTTACAAAGCCTTCCACAGCACTTTACTCTAATCTACAGCTTTTGCTCATCTCAAAAGAATACCTGCAATCACAATAAGAAAGGAGAGAAGTGAGGTAATGATTCGTAAGTTGTAAAAATGCGAAGAAAAATCAAAGAGCGTTGCCTCCTCAGCAATGGTGCCAAAATGTTGAATGCTTGAGTTGCTATACTAACGTGTTTGGTTTTGAAAACCTGTCATCGTAGTATGAAAGCAAAGAACTCGTGTTCAACAAATAAAATTTATACCGGAACAGAAATCTCGGGTCGAGCACAAGGAGGCGGACGTTTGATTTAAAAACACGCATTTGTTTTATTTGTCATGAAGTAAATTAATTGATTAGAACTATCTAACTATATACAATAAATAGAAGAGAGAGAGAGAGTAAGAGAGAGAGAATATTACAAACAAAAATAAAAAAGAGGTGTAGAATGAACATGGAATTCATCATTAAAAATATTATTTGTTACACTAAACATTATGACTAGAAAGAGGGAAAATGATTACACTAGAAAGCAGTAAATCTACTCTAGAAGGTAATAAAAAGAATGGGGAGAGAGATATCCTCCTCGACGGTCGCTTGGAGAATGAGCCGGATGGGACGACGCCTGTATGAAGAGGAACGGAGCAAGATGAAGGAGGACTTAGTAGGGAGAATGGGAACGGGGTAGCACGTCGTCGTCGTCGTGGGATCTGCTTCCAAAAGGGGGATGAAAAATTGACTTTCTCTAGTGAGAAGCATCTCGGGTGTGGGATAGGCTTCTCTTGAGCTTTGGAGAGGAAGAGAAGAGAAGGAAGGGATGAGAATTTTGTGTGTAGGGGGTCTCCTTTTATAGTTGCAAGGAGTGAGGGTAATTTGGTCATTTAAATCTCAAAACATTAAATAAAGGGTCTTTAGTGATGGATAAAATCGTCGCTAAAACCCCATCGTAGGAGTAGTGGGGTGCTGCCTGCACGGCCGCTGGCTTGCTCGCACGTAATGCACACTCCACGATCTATGATTCTTAGCCATCATATCGTGAGATCGGAAGGCTTATCTCATGCCTCCACCCGCTGCATAGCACGCGCCTGCCAGCGTCTGATCTCGTGTGAGGCACGAATGCCCAACAGTGCGTGGGTGCTATCTAGCGGCCGCAGCCGCTCCATTCTCATCGCACGGTCGCACGTGCCCACTCACCTGCACATGCAGATTCGAACCAGCACCTGAAGGCGACCGAGCGCCTTATCCACAGCACTGCGCGTGTGGATGGGTAGGTGGCCAATCTTTTGAACATGCAATTAGGACCATTGGATTGAGATCCAATGGTCGAGATAGCTCCTTCCAGCGATTCTTCAGGATCTTCAAGCACCGGCTGAGCTCCTCTCTCCGCTGTTGGATCTTGTTCCAACGGCAGAGATGCATGGGTGCTATTGTCTTCAGTGATTGAGGGTGGATGATTGGGCAGCGGAGATGGAGCCACGTGGCACCATTTTGGCCGTCCATCTCGTGGATGATGTAGATGGTGCCACGAGTGTCGGATTGAGTCAATTTTCACGCCGTTAGGCTACGATCGTCGATCTGAATCCATCCATGCAGTCTGATTTGTCATTTAAAGTGCAGATTCACACCATCTTGGCCATTGATCTTCTAGGGTTCCTTGGTCTCTATCTGATGCTACAGATGCCTGATTAGGGCGATCTTGGAGTCGTTGAACTCCAATCATCGCCTTGGTCACATCTGTACAGTTGGATCTTCGATCTGAGGCCCTAATAAAAAGTTTGCCCTGTCCATGAACATAAAAGGAGACAATTAACCTCCATTTTATTCAAATAAATCTAAATGCAAGATGATGCATGTTATGAAATATTTATAGTATACAATGCAATCCAATGCTTAAGAACATGCACAAATAGACATCTTAAGTAGTGTAAACATGTTTACATCAGCAGGCATCCTCGGCCATTGACGCAGAACTTGAAGCAAGCTTGCAGTCTCTCCAGGCTTCGCAAGCTCTAGGCCCATGTCCCAGAATGCACGGAACACCCTCATGCATGACTCTAGGCATTCAATTCGAGTTGAAGGCTGTGGTAGTTGAGACAATTAGAGAACACCTCTACGGCGGGCACATGAGAAGAACGTGGTACATTTAGTCCCACCTCGAAAAGTTCTCAGGCATAGCACCCATGTAAGTTGAATTCTTCCCAGTAGCATTTCGCCTCCGAGTCACGAGGTGAGGTCCCCTTTCACCCAAACCGAACCGCCTTGTCCGCGCTCACGCCCCATGGACTTGGTCTTGACCCGACTTGACTGCACTCCTCGCCCACCACCACACGCCAGTGGGTCTAGTCTCAGGTATGTACCAGACCCAATTACTTGAGAAGCGTGTGGCTCTGGGAGAGCGGAACCTAAGAGAGAAAAGAGAGGAGAGTGCATGCAAGTAGCGAGTAGGTTTTGCTGCAGGCTGAAGAGGAGGAGAAGCGAAGCTGAAGAAGAGAAGGGAGAGGACAAGGACACAGAGAAAGAAAGAGAAGGAAGAAGATGAACGAAGAAGAAGCTGAAGGCAAAAAGATAGCAAGGTAAAGGAAGCAAGAAGGTAGTCGGTAGAGAAAGAACAAGAGAGAAGGAGCAGAAGTAGGAGGAAGAAAGAAGAGAGGAGAAGGTAGAGAAAGCCAAAGACGAAGAGAAAGAAGAGCTGTAGAAGCTAAAGGCAAAGATAGAAGGAATCAGAACAGCACTGTAGCATCATCAATTCAAGTCATCCAAATTTTTTTATTCATATTCATATACATTGAGTTCTTGAGTATATTGTGATCTACATTGCCAATTACTCCGATATTTTTGCACTGTGATATTAATATTGTTGCATATTCTTTTAATTGTTATCTTGATTTCTAAAATACAAATTTGCTCCCTGTGTTCGTCCTCGGAATTCAATATTGAGTAATAAAATTGCATTTGTTTTGAATGCTTTTTCGGCTATATTATAATGCGATATTCTTAAAACCCGATTCAACGCTCACAAACATTTTGGCGCCGTTGCCGAGGAGTATTGGGTGATTTAGAAATCTTGATTACAATTGCTGATTTGGTATTAACTTGCCATATCTCTTTTTGTTGTGGTTGTTTCAGGAAGAAGATTCAAATAAAGACAGCGGCACATCAAACACGCTAGGGGTAGGTAATTTTTGATTACTTTCTCTTAAGCCCCTCATTCTGAAAAGAAAAAAAAGAAACAAAATCAATTTGGGCTACCTGCTTTCCATTTCTAGCTAATTCACCAAGTTCCTTGATTTGATTTCAACAAAAAAACTTATTTGTGCACCCATTTAAGGTAACTAAGGCTACGACATTCTTGATTGAGCCCTAGATACCACATTTGACAAACTAAATTGGACCACGATTAGAGCAAAATTAAGGATTTTAGCTTAGGGTTTTAGAGACACACCTTTATAAGAAAGAATTAACTTTCCAAAAGGTGGTGTGCCTAAGCCATGGTTGAAGATATTTATTCAAGCAAATCCTAAAATTCAGGCTCTTAATCTCACTTGAATCCTAAAAGAAGGGACCTAAAACTTCTCAAAGGATAAATAGGTGAAGTTGACTCACCATGTTGGGTCAACCAACCTTGAAATTAGGTCAATTTTTACACTCAATACATCTAAAGTTCAAGTGAAATCCTAAGCATCCTTGCCCTTAAATAAAACTGGTAGACTTAAGAGGTCAAGTCCCCATTCTGGTCTACCTGGAACATCAGTGACAAGAGAGGTCGGGTGGGGGAAATCCTGTAACTCATGGGGGTGCTCTACCATGTAGGGGTCTTTGTGGAACTCTCCCTCTCTGGCTACCTAGGAATTTCTTAGGTGGACGACTTTTTGACTAAGGGGTATCATCTGCCCTGAACCTCTATAGTCATCCAAAGATTTTGGGTGTCTTGATTGGGTCCATCACATTCTACTCCTATCCAGACCATCAATGCATGTTCGGTAGGAAGTCTTCAAGACCATCCTTGAGGCCTCCTCTAGCTATTCACTCCCATCGAGGCCAAGCCTCGACTTCCGTGTTTGTGCAACAACCCTATCACATCTCCTCTGATTCATCTGAACCTAATTCTCCTTCTTCCATCATCATGGCACAACCCATAGAAGAAGAGAATAACCTTGAGAACCAACTCTAGTGCCTTAATGATATATTCCAAGCCTTTGTAACCCCACCGCAGCGTCCTATGATGCGAGATCACTACAATCCTGCTATGGTGGCGATCGAACCTCGAGTCCAAATCCTTGGCTAGAGGTCCTGATTCTGAACTCAAGCCCAACATGATTCATGCAATTCCAAAGTTTGATGGGATTAATTTTGAGGATCCTTTCCTGCACATCAAACAACTCAAGTATCTGGCCTAGACATTCAGGTCAGATGTCCAAAATTGGGATATTCTTCTCATGAAGATGTTCTCCTCTCTCATGTACAAAGCAGCTCAATAGTATCAGACTCAAACTCATCCAATCAATGCATGGCTTGAACTACAATCCGAGTTTCTGAAAAAGTTCTTCCCAGTTGGTCAGATGAATGCCTATGCAGGGCCTATCAGCATTCGTCGACTTGGAATTGATGGGTAGTCATTTGGATAAGGTCTATCATTAAGAAGAAGGTGGATGAGCTAGCTCGACATCTGCAGCAAAACACCTCTACGGAAAACCCATCTTCACAGCTGCCCTCTGGGAGGGAAGCTATGGATAACATCTATCACTGATCTTCTCAGGAGATGGACCCATCCACAAGCTCCTCGTCCATATCAACTGCAATAGCCTTGGCCAAACCCCACCTATCGATCTGGGCCAACTCAAACATATCAGATGACTCACATTCTTCAAACTCTGATTGACATTCAGAAGACGAATGCGGCTATGCAATAATAGCACAAGGACGAGATCATGAAGGTTCACAATCAACTCGCCCAGATGGTGAATTCCCACCAACCTGGCACATTCCCTTCGCAACCTCTCCCGAATCTGAATAATGTGCCGAACCAAAGGCATGTTATGAACCCAAATCCAGGCCAAGCCCACATGATTTATCGGGCCCCTTCTATTCCATCACTCGACGGGATGGAAGCTTCAATGTCATATTCGAGATTTCAGCACTAGCCACCTATTTTACCGACACAGAACCAGAACTAGGCAAGACTAAATTCAGTAACAACCCGTAGTGGCAAAGCAACACAAGACACACCTTATCCAAGCCATTTTCAGCTTGGTAGTAACCCAAATGGTAGGATAGTTATCCAGGACACCCCTGTCCTAGATCAAGAACCTGGACCTATTCTAGAGGAACCATCCAAGGTTCTATTTCCCGAGGCCTTGACCAAGGGAAACAGGACAAACAAACCCATGGCACCTATGGAGTATTTGGTCAAGCTATTTGAATAGATCCATATAAACATCCCCTTGATAGATGCGATCCACCACATACCAGCTTACGCATGATTTCTGAAAAATGTGTGTACACCTAAACGTAAACTGCAAACCAAAAGTTGGAGCCCAATCGTATTGTGAAAGCAAGCCAGCTCTGTAATTTTGAGCAAACTCCCACCTAAAGCAAAAGAACCAGGTACTCCCCTAATTTCCTACACAATTGGTGATACCCAATTTAATAGAGCTTTATTAGATCTAGGAACCTCCATGAACCTAATACCAACATCCCTACATGACCACCTTGAGCTCAAACTGACAGAGGTGACATTACAGTTGGCTGACCGATCTGTTAAGTCTCCTAAAGGAGTTATGGAGGATGTCATTGTTAGGGTTCAGGATTTCTATTTCCTGGTGGACTTTGTAGTCTTAGATATTAATGCTCCAGAAAACTTGAGGGATACACCAATTATACTAGGGAGACCCTTTCTGGCCACTGCTAGGGCCAACATAAATTGTGAGAAGGGCAAAATTGAATTGAAATTCGGGAACCAAACATTAAAGATTGACATCTTTAGGGCCCAATAAGGGATTAGTTGTAGTGTTATAGAACAAATATGTGATATCAAGACTATGATTGAAGATCTGTACATTGAGGAAAACCTCACTATTTCTAATCAAGCACAAGAGGATCAAAACCCACCAGCAGAGGAGTCTGAACTTAACCTAGATACACCCATAACTCCTTCCCTTGCTACTAACACACACCCTGAACCACCCACTGGTGTTGATAACCCTATTTTGGAACTCAAGCCTCTTCCCGACCAACTTAAGTATGTCTTTTTGGGTTCCAATCAGATGCTTAATGTGATTATCAACTCCAGACTCACACCTGATTAGGAATCCCATCTAATTACTATTCTCTAGCAACATCGAAGAACCATTGGATGGACCTTTGATGATTTGGCTGGCATCAGCCCCTCTTACTACACACATCGTATCTATACCGAAGAGGGCACATGACCTTCCCATGAAATGCAGAGGCATCTAAATCCTAATCTACAGGAGGTCGTGAAAAAGGAGATCATCAAGTGTTTAGATGCTGGGATCATCTACCCGATCTCCGACAGTCGATGGGTGAGTCCAATCTAGGTTGTGCCTAAGAAGGCATGACTCACCGTAATCATGACTGAAACCAGAGAAATCATACCAACCCGTGTGGTGAATTCATGGAGAGTTTGCATTAATTACCAAAGACTCAATACATCCACAAAGAAGGATCATTTCCCACTACCGTTTATTGATCAGATCCTCAAGACACTAGCAGGAAATAGGTTTTTCTGCTTTTTGGATAGGTACTCTAGTTATAACCAGGTGGCAATCCATCCTGAGGACCAAGAAAAGACCACTTTCACCTACCTCTTTGGGACGTACGCATTCCGGAGGATGCTGTTCGGTCTCTGCAATGCACCTGCTACTTTTCAGCGGTGCATGCTTGCCATATTCTCAGATATGGTAGGTGATTATCTGGAAGTCTTCATGGATGAATATTTAGTATGTCGCAAATCATTTGACGATTACCTCCTACACTTGGTCCAGATCCTCAGGCGGTGCATTGACGTGAATCTGGTTCTTTCTTGGGAAAAGAGCCATTTCATGGTGCCTAAAGGAATTGTCTTAGGACATCTCATATCAGGAAAAGACATCCAGGTTGATCGAGCCAAGGTGAATCTGATTTCCAAACTCCCTATGCCTAGCTCGATCAAGGACATCTGATCTTTTTTGGGGCACGTCGATTTTTATCATCGATTCATTCCTAATTTCTCAAAGATCGCACGCCCCCTGAGCACTCTACTATCTAAGGATGTTCTTTTCGAAATCTCCAAGGAATGCACTTAAGCATTTGAAGTCCTATGTGATCGAGTTACTTAAGCTCCAATCCTACAGTCCCCTGGTTGGTCTCAACCCTTTGTGATCATGTGCAATGCATTTGATTTCGCTATAGGAGTAGTACTTGGGTAGAAAATTGATGGGAAACCCATGGTCATCTACTATGCTAGCATGACACTTGATGAGGCTGTGTAACTACACGGTTACTGAGAAAGAGCTGCTAGCGATAGTATTTGCCATGGAAAAGTTCAGATCATATCTTCTGGGGTCTGCTGTTATCATTTGCTCTGATCACACAGCTATGAGGGATCTCCTTCCAAAGAAGGATGTGAAACCTCGATTAATCCACTGGATCTTGCTGTTGCAAGAATTTGACCTCGAGATTCATGACAATGTGGGCAAAAAGAATGTTTTAGCTGATCACTTGTCCCACCTTCCTTCTGATATTGTGGACCATTCCGGACCCATTACGGGACATTTTCCTGATGAGTACCTCCTGACTATCAATACAGGGCTTCCATGGTTTGCTGATCTAGTAAACTACCTGCCATCACATCAGATCTCGTCTGATTGTCCAAAAGCAAACAAGGACAAATTGCTTTCTGATGCCATGTATTACATCTGGGAAGACCCGTATCTTTTCTGCATCGATGTTGATCAAATCATTCGATGATGTGTCGCAGGAGCAGAAATCCTGGACATCTTGTCCTTCTGCCCTGACCAGCCATGCGGTGGACACTTCCCAGGTCATAAAATCGCAGGGAAAGTTCTCCAGTGCGGCTTCTGTTGACCCACGATTTTCAAAGATGCATACAATCATTGTAGGGCATGCACTCATTGCCAGACCTTAGGAAACATGAGCAATCGTGATATGATGCCCTTACAGCCGATTCTCGTATGTGAAATCTTCAACGTCTAAGGGATTTATTTTATGGGACCCTTTCCTATTTCGGACGGCTTTGAGTACATTCTACTCGCTGTTGACTATGTGTCCAGATGGATCCAAGCCATTTTGAACCGAACCAATGATCATAAGGTGGTTATTAAATTCATTCATCAAAACATCTTTTCACAGTTCGAGATTCCACGTGCGATAATCTCTGATGAAGGGACCCATTTCACAAATGCTCAGTTCAGGTCACTGATGACCAAATACGGCCTATCACACCAAATCTCTACTCTTTATCACCCCCAAACTAATGGTCTAGCTGAGCTATCAAATCGGGAGATCAAGAAAATCCTCTAGGTTACTATTCGAACTGATAGGAAAGACTGGTCATCCCGACTCTCGGATGCTTTATGGGCTTATAGCACCGCCCACAAAACAGAATTAGGTATGCCTCCCTTCAGATTGGTGTACGATAAGGCATGTCACCTCCTCATCGAATCGGAGCACAATGGCTATTGGGCAGTACGGATTTGCAACCAAGATCTTTCTAAGGCAGGAACCCATAGAAAGCTTCAAATGAGCGAGATCGATGAATTACGCCACGACGCGCATGAGAACTTGTGAATTTACAAGGAGTGGGTTAAGGCCTTTCATGACAAGCACATATCCTGAAATATCTTTCACCTTGGTCAAAAAGTCTTACTCTTTGATGCCAAACTAAAGCTATTCCCAAGAAAACTCAGATCGAAATGGATCGTCCTTACCTCATCTGACGAATCTTTAGAAATGGAGCCATTTAGATCAATCCACTCAACTGCGATTCAGAACCTTTCATCGTGAATGGTCAGAGACTCAAGACGTTCATTGACCTTACTGATACAAATTTGGCTGAGACATCCTTTACCCTCCATTCTCCCTGAGCTCATGCCCCCAACCGATGGCGTAAAACATAGCACTTAATCGGAGGCAACCCATCATTTTTGAAAAACCTGAAACCTTTCTTGACATTCCTATGCTAAATTCATATTTCACTTTAGGGTTCATCCTTTAGAACAGCCGACTCCACCTCAGGTACCCATACCTGAGTTTTGAAATCGTCCGCAACAGTTACCTCGACCCGTTCGCCCACCCAGAACCTATTTAATGCATGATCGAAGCTAAACTTGAATCCACCTAATTTATAATGGGGACATTGCAAATTGTAGGCATGGGGGGTATGAAAGTGCAAAACACTGTGAAAATCATCTCACAAGAAAAGGTTTCATAAAAAAAACACATATCCTAAAAATAACAAAAAAATATTGAAATATTCTTGAAAAGAAAAAAAAATTGTGAGGGGAGAGAAAAATTTTGAGGCCATACAAATCTTGAGGAGAAAAGGGGAAAAGTGAAAAATGACAAAAAGGAGCACATGTTGAAAAGAAAAGAAAAGAGATAGTCATTAGTAAGAAATTAAGGGATTAACTGAGTTCTAGACCATATCAAGAAAAAGGAAAAAGAGAAGTGGTAATGAAATACAGAAGAGATTAGTAGGAACACTGATCTTAGGCCTCTTGGGCTATACTCCTAAGCTTAAAAATTCAAGTATCCACTAAGATCTGGATAGTCCTTAAGAGGTTGGGGAAAATGCAAAGCTTAAGTACTAGGTCTATGGCTTACGGAGTATTCGACGTCATTAACTAACCTCTAGTTTGCAGGACTCAGTAACCTAAGCACCTCAATCCACACACAGTCCAGTTCAGTGTGCATAAGTATCAAAATCACGCAAATGCATTTAAATTGTTCTGGAAAAGTCGCCTAGATTAGGACGGGCCGATCAACATAAGTTGATTTGGATGAGTTCCTGGGGTGGAGAGGCGGGAAATTCCCCTCGAAGATGCGCAATAACATATCATCTCCTCAGTGCTTGTCTCCTTGGATATTTACATATCCTAGCAGGGGCATGTAAGCACCCTGTGCTGGCTCAAATCCATGCGTGGCATTATCACGAAATGTCGATTGCTAGGGTTTGGATTTAGCTACAGAATACCATGGGTGGGATTATCTCAAAATCTCGGAAGCCAGGGTTTTGGGGGTTGCCATGGGTGGTGCTATCCCGAAGCATCGATTGCCAGAGACCCTTCGAGGATTGATGATGGGGACTAGGAATCTGATACAGACTGTGTTGAGAAGCCAATCTGAAGCTAGAAATAAAAGGAAAAGAGAGAGAAAACTCTCCAAACAAAGAAAATTCCTCTATCTCTCTCTTACAAAAAAGCACTGCAAATTAAACTAGAGCAAAAATATGTTACAAGCAAGGGTGCTTTAGCAGTGGATCCAACAAACCGTAGGATAGTTCCTGCGAGCCTTAAAAACCTTTGTGGCAGACTGAGGCTAGAGCTGGTCAGGTTCGGATCTTGGTTGATACTTGAGTACCTCTAGGCCTACTATTGGCATTCTAACCTAATCTACAGAAAAAACATACTTCACAATTTTGAACATCAAGGAACTCATGGTCAAGAATCAAAGTTAAAACCTTAAAATTTTGCTAAGGGACTAGCAAAAGCTAGGCATGGTGGCATGATAGGAACACCATCATGAGCTCTATCTAGCTCATTTTGGCCTAATGAAGAGAATAAAAGCTCCTACATAACCAACTGGAGGTCATAATTCACTGAATAGCCTTTCTGAGAGAAAAGTAAGAAACAAGGGCTAAAACTATAATTTTACCATTGCAGTACAACAACAGGTTTTCTCAAGTGCTAAACACAAGTCAAATGATCTTAACAAAATAAAAACTGGGTTGAATTTTACAGAAAAGTGTTTGTGTGTACCCTGTGAATTAAATGACTTCTTCAAACCATAAAAAATAGACTCGCTTAACTAACCAAGGTTCTGGTCAGAATAAAATTCACCTAAACCCTCTAAAAATCATAGAAAAATATTATCTAGGCTTTAGAACTTTCAAATTGGCCATTGGATCCCATTTTGATGTAGAATGGGGTCTCAAATATATATTTGCCCTAAATTAGGTTTTTGCATAAATTGCCCAATCAAACGTGATCAAACCCAAAATCCAACTTCACCATTGGATTCCTTAGGTCCAAATTAGGTTCGTACCAAAATTTGGAGCTAAGGGAAACTCATCTTGACCCACTTTGTAAATTGGTCTAGCCTGATTACATTTGCACCCCTATCTTTCGAAAACCTTTGCAAATGCCCCCTAGATTCTTCATCATCCTCACAATTAGTTCCCTCCACGATTATAGTAGAGGAATCCTACTTCGGTGAGCCTTAGAAGGTGGTTTCTCCCAGATTTCTCGAGAATCCCCTTCAAAATTGAAAGGGAGATTTTATGAGAAAATCCCTCCAATTTGAACCTAGTTTGATGCCCTAATTGTTACCCAATCTCTCATGCGAACGCATGAGAGATTTGGGTCTCTTTTGGAGTTGCCATCTCCATAGAGCATACCTTGCTTGGAAGCTTGCCTTCCAAGCACAAATCCCCCTCCAGAGGTCTACTTAAGATGCCCCAGATCAAACCGACTCCTTGCTTGAAATCGACCGGGAAACCCCCTCAAATTCGTCTCTCGTCCTCCGGCTGACTGGCTCATCAAGCTCCGGCAACCTTCCCAAATCTCCCTCATCACCTGACCACAATACCAATGGCAGGTTCTTCCTTGCGTTCGTCCATGTCACATAGCAACCGTCGATGCCTTTGTCACCCCTTCATCCTTTCTGATCGTCCCTCTCTAAGCGTCTTCATCTCCGGCGTCGGCAATACTCACCCGATGTCATCCTCGCCTTCCCTTCATCCACTATTACCCTAGATAAGTCCTTTCACCCTCTACTTCCTTTCCCTCTCTTTATTTCCCCAAATCGACTACTGCTACACTCCACCACCATCACCTCCTTCACCTCCGGCAATACCTCCGGCGAGGTGCTCCCATTGCTCCACACCTCCATCCACCTCGCCAACCACCCTACAACCTCCACCTCAACTCCTTGATCACAACTCCTCAGTCCATTCACTCTGTCGACCTCCCAGAAGCACCCCTGAACACACCCACACATATGCACACTATGTGCCTTAGGCACGCTCGCATAGGCGTCCCCACGACACGTCGACCACCGCTGCACATTCGTCGTGCCTCGGCGAAGCTTTGTGAGCAATTTAACGTGGTCGTGAGGTCTTCTTGGTGATTTCAGGTGGCAGGCATCCTCTGCCATTGGCGTAGAACTTGAAGTAACCCTGCTGTCACTGCAGACTTCGCCAGCTCTATGCCCGTGTCCCAAATTGTGCGGAACACCCTCGAGCACGACTCCAGGTGTTCAATTCTAGTAGAAGGCTATGGCAGTTGAGGCAATTAGAGAACACCTCTACTGCGAGCACGTGAGAAGAAGGTGGCACATTTAGTCCCATCTCGGAAAGTTCTGAGGCACAACACCTGCATAAGTTGAATTCTTGCCAGTAGCTTATCGCCTTCGAATCATGGGGTGAGGTCCCCTCTCACCTGTACCAAACCGGCCTAGTCTGCTCTCTCGTCCTACGGACCTGGTCTTGACCCTACGCAAATGCACTCCTCGCCCACCACCGCACATCGGTTGGCCTGGTCCCGGGTATGTACCCGACTTGATTACCCGAGAAGCATGTGGCTTTGGGAGAGTGGAACCTAATAGAGAAAATAGAGGAGAGTGCACGTGGGTAGGGGGTAGGTTTTGTTATTGGCTGAAGATGAGCAGAAGCGAAGCTGAAGAAGAGGAAGGAGAAGACAAGGAAGTGGAGAAGCTAAGGCAGGGAAAGAAAGAGAAGGAACAAGCTGAAGGCAAAAAGACAACAAGGTAAAGGATGTAAGGAGGCAGCCGACAGAGAAAGAACAAGAAAGGAGCAGAAGTAGAAGGAGGAAGAAAAGAGAATAGAGGAGAAGGCAGAGAAAGTCAAAGACAAAGGGGAAGAAGAAGAGTAGGAGAAGCTGAAGGTAGACAAAGAAGGAATCCGAAGAGCACTGTAGCATCATCAATTCAAGTAGTCCAATTTTTTTATTCATATTCATATACATTGAGTTCTTGAGTATATTGTGATCTACATTGCCAATTACTCCTATATTTTTGCACTATGATATTGATATTATTGCATATTCCTTTAATTGTGATCTTGAGTTCTAAAACACCAATTTGCTCCTTATGTTTGACCTCGATCTTAAAATTTAAGTAAAAAAATTATATGTGTTTTGAACGCTTTTTCAGCTATATTACAATGTGATATTATTAAAACCCAATTCAGTGCTAACAAACACTCTAGTTCCTAGTGTACACCCCAGTCATAGTCATTTGATACTACTCCCCTTGCTAGACTTCAGATTGGTTAGTACAAGCAGGTTAATCGTAAACAATCTCAGACGGGGCCCCGAAGAGCGAATCAGTGCTTAAGGCCAACGTCTATTTGATTTTATTTAGGCTTGGAATTATAGTGCTTATGGAATGTGGTGGACCCTTAAGATGGGTTGTGTCCTTAATGATTGATTGAATATGTGTCAGTGCATGCACAACCAGGGTTTTCAAGCAAGATTATTTTCAATGAGTGGATTTTAAGGTTCAAATCTTGCTTAAGTAGCCTTTAGGGTTTGGAATTATGTTAATTCAATCAAGTTTTGGGGGAAACCAGATTTTCAAGCACGAGTGAAGATCTTTTTCCTTTTCAAATCAAAAGTAAAGTGGAGTACCTGGCATTGACCTAACTTGAAAACCCTAAAGGGAAGCTACTTGGTGAATTGATTTTAGATTAAGTGGTGTAGCCCAAATAACTCAAACAATTAGCCAAAATTGCACCACAGAGTTAGGCACAAATAATGATTAGCCTAGAATAATTTCTAGTCTTTTATATGTTGATTTACGTGTACCGGTTCCACATATCAGAATCTCAGTTGAGTAGATAAAAATCAATTAGGTTATGTGTCTTGAATGTGGGTGTATGTAGTGTGTATGTTGATTTATCCCACAAGAAGTTTTTTTGTTTTTCTACGAGGGTGAGATGAATGTTAGTGGAAATCCAAGCAACCAAACTAACCCTAGGATTTATGCAAACACTTAGGTTAATTAGACTTTAAATTAATGTTGTGAAATGAAATCTATGGAGGGGGAAGAATGGGGTGCACTTACAATCGTCTTCAACTGCACTTTACTCCGATCTACCTCTTGAAGATTCCCTATTGATCTACCTAAAAAACAATAGACGAGAAATTAAGCAAGTTAGAAATAATTAAGTCCATGAAATGGGGAAAGAAAACCAAGAATTGTTGCCTCCCAACCAACGGTGCCAAAATGTTAATAGTGGAAAACTATGCAATCGAAGTTGGATTTGAAAAAACCCATCATTGTACTTCAATTTGCAAAGCAATCCATCAACAGATAAAATTTTACCGAAATTCATAAAGAAATTCTCGGTAGAACATAGGGAGGCTACGTCAATCTAAAATCCATCAATTTTTTTTTTGTATTTTTGTTTGAAAGAGAGATAATTATAATGGAATTTATATTAACACTAAGAGGGAGAGAGAGAGTGAAAACAATCACTTGATATAAGAATAGTATTTTTACAACTAGAAAGTGAGAAATGATTATAGCTAGAAAGCAGGAAATTCTATTCAAGAAAGCAATAAAAAGAAGGGAGAGAGATGTTATCCTCGATAATGCTTGGAGGACGAGCCGGACGGAGTGACACCTGGAAGACAGAGGATGGAGTGGGAAGAAGAAGGACAAAGCAGGAAGAAGCAGGAATGAGGCAGCACATCGTCATCATCGCGGGATCCACTTCCGGAATGGGGGTGAGAAAACATTGGATTTGGCTCTAAAGGAGCATCCCGGGTGTGGGACAAGCTTCTCTAGAGCTTTGGAGAGGGAGAGAGGTGAAGAAAGGGATGAGAATTTCGTAGGGTATGGGTCTCCATTTATAGTTGCAATGATTGGGGGCAATTTGGTCATTACATATTCAAAAACATTAAAATTAGTTCCTTAGTGATGAATTTATTTGTCACTAAAAACCTGTTGTGGGCGACATGTGCATGTGTCGCGTGCGCCTCCTCTCCCACGCGCCTAATGCAAGTGCACGTCCACGAAATCTCAGCCATTCGATCATGACATTGGAAAGCTCAGATCACTCCTCACCTGCTTCAGCTTCGCGCATCCACCAGTGAGATCAAGCATGTGGTGGGGCATCCAATTGCACGTGTGCCTGATTGGACGATCTGGGCTGTTCGAAGCTAATCGCGCGGTTGAGATTGTGCGTGTCCATATGAGAAGAGGTGCTTCATGGTGGCTCGAATGCACGTGCTTCTCACGCATAGCGCCTTAACCACTGGCTACATAGTTGTTTCAAGCATGGTGCTACTTTTGCTTGCGGCTAATCTTGGTCGTTGGATCTTCATCCAATGGCCAAGATCTCACGTCACGCAATCCTTCAGGAGTTGAGGGGAAGGGGGCTAGCCAGGTGCGGATGGTGAGGATGGTGCCACGTGGCGCCATCCTGACCGTCCATCTTCTTTACATTGTAGATGGTGCTACGGATGTCGGATTGGACTGATTTCTCTACCATTAGGCTACGACCGTCAATCCAAACCCATCCATGTAGTTGGATTTGTCATCTGATTTGCGGATTAACACCATCTTGGCCCTTGATATCTGATCTTCCTCGAAGTATATCTACTGCTATGGATGTCCGATCAGGGCGATAATGGAGTCGTTGAACTCCCATCGTCACCCTGATCAGATCCGTATTGTTGGATCCTTGGTCCGAAGCCCTGATTAAAAGTCGCCCTGTTGCGTTGTGGTGTGTAATGACTACGATGATGGTGGATGGTCGATGGTGGATGGTGGGGTGCGATTGCGATGCTTGAATGTAACCTAACCTAAATCTAGTTGTGGTTTAGGTATGTGTTCCAAGTAATTTTTCGTGGTTATTTCTACCTTAAGTAAATTTTGCTAAGTCATTTACTAGAGTGATGTAGACACGTCCATTTAGGCTAAAATGCCTATCTATGTATGATCCTAGGCTTAGATATGCATTCCATGTTATAAAAATTGTATAGCATGCATCATTCTACGTTTAGAGTAGTTTTTGTATATGTTAGGTTAATTGCATTCTTTATGGCCAGGAGAGGAGATTTAATTTAGGGCATCAGATTGACGATCTGATCATGTGGATCTGATAAGGATGACGATCAGAGTCGAGTGCCTTCGAAATCATCTAGATCATAATCTTGTAGCACTGTATGTAGTCCAAAGAAGATCAATGGCCAGGGGGTAGTGAGATATTCTTACAAGCTTCGGAAGAAAAATCTAACCGTACAGATGGATCCGGAGTGACGATCGCAGTCCGACAATGTGGAAATCATCTCAATCCAAGAACCATGGCATCCTCTACAAGCGAAAAAAGATGGATGGCTTAGATGGCACCACATGGTGCCATCTAGGCCGCCCAACACCGGCCAACAATCTACCCAACTCTTCCTTTCATCTGCATCATCCATTCCCAGCCACCGAGTGCCCATAGGAGGTCTTCTTGACACATGCACTAGCAAGGTGCATTGTTTAAGGTGCGTACTGCCAAAGGAGCGGTGCGGGTTCGAAACCTGCCAACCCCACCAATTGCTCAATTGGACTTATGTAGTGTGGGTGCAATAGCCAACACATGCGTGCAAATGCACGCGAATAACCCACACACCTACATCGCAGCGCACATGCTGCGCAAGCACTAGTGCATGCGAGCGTGCGACACGGCCTCGTGAAAGGCGCACGAGCACAGCTATAAGGGAGCATGAGTTGGTGTGGATCTTCAGCGATAGATGGGTAGCTCGTTAGCAATGTTTACGGGCTCTCTTCACCATTTGTGGAGCTCTCATCGGCCGTCTTCACAACTCAATTCTGGGAAATAGATCACACTGCAACACTGCCTATCCTCCGCTCATCTTTCGACACCATTCTCCAGCCTCCAACTCCTCAACATCTTCATCTGGGCCACGTCAACGCAACTTCATTCTTCGAGAAATCGACAAAGAGGATTTCTCTCACCCCCTTTCCCTTTTAGTACTTTCATAGGGTAAAAGTATTTGTAATGAACATTTGTCAAACATTTATCCAGAAGTAGTTTTTGATTTTTTCTCTTCCTACATACTTAGCAAGTAGAATTATTCTTTCTTGCTTTCTAGAATAGCTTAGTATAGAAAATATTCCTACTCGTTCCCACACTATGATAAAATACCAAAGAAAAAAAGCAAATTCAAAATACCAAAAAGAAAGAAAGTGAAATTTGGATTTCAAAGAATCAAATGTCACCTCCCCATGTTCGACTTAGGACTCCCTTGGAGTTTTGGTAAGAATTTTATTTGATAGTGAGTTTTGCAACTATGACGACGGGTTTTTCAAAATCGTAACTTTTCCCTTGCGAAAACTCGCTCATTTCTTTAGCGTCGTTGCAGGGGAGGTAACGCTCCTTGGTTCTTTTCGTGTTTCTCCACATTTCTGACATATATTTCTAACCTCTCTTTCTTCTTCGATTCACTATCTTGCAGGAACAAAATCGAGGAGTGGATGGAGATAGATTGGAGTAAAGTGCAAGTAGAAATTTCTGTAAGTTTCCCCTATTTCCCGACCCACTAATTCATTTCGCCACCTTAATAATCAAGACATAATCTACTTAGGTGTTTTCACAAAACCTAGGATAGAAGTTGTTTGTCTTGTTTGCCACCTCCACTCATCTTATGCTTGCTTAAAAAGAAAATTAAAAAATATATATCTAATCTGATCGTGGAACAAAAGTAACACACATACTATACACACCCACACTTGAGGCACTTAACATCTTTTGATTTTTACTCAACTAGGATTTTTATATGTGGAATAGGTACATGCACAAATCAACACAGAAAAGAGTAGAAATCAGATTAGGTTAATCACTTCTATGTTCCTTAATTGGTGGTTGATGTAGAGTAGAAATCAGATTAGGTTAATCACTTCTATGTGCCTTAATTGGTGGTTGATGTAGACACAATTATTGAGGAAAAAATGCTTATTCATGCATGTTCCCTGGTTTAGATATGCATTCCATACTATAAATATTGCATAGCATGCATCAGTCTTCATTTAGAGTAGTTTGTGTGTATTTTAGGTTAATTGCGTCCTTTTATCTTTAGGAGAGAAAGTGACTTAATTTAGAGCTTCTGATTGACGATCTGACCGTATGGATCTTATCAAGATGATGATTGGAGGCCAACGCCTCTGAAATTTCCTTGATCGTAGTCCTGTAGCATGTTATGTAGTTTGAGGAAGATCAATGGCCAAGGGACTAGGACATGCAATTCAAAGCTTCAAACGACAAATCCAACTACATTGATGGATTCGGGTCAACGATCACAGCCCAATAGCTTGAAAATCGACTCAATCCGACGTCTTTAGCAGCCCCTTCAAAGGAAAGAAGATGGACAACTCAAATCGTGCCATGTGGTGCAACTTAGGTTGCCCATGCGCATGCACTTGCCACAGAACACACATAGCAACATAGGCACGTGAGCACGAGCGGAGGCACGCACGCATAATGCAGCAGGCATGCGAATGCGCAACGGTGCAACAGCAAGTGTGGGTGCACAACACAAGCATGCGAAGCGTGCACCAACGCAAGAGCAGCGGTGAGGCACATGGGCTATCTTCAGCAATGTTTGCTGCTAATCTTCAGTGACATTTATGACAATCACTAAATGTCCTATATATGAAATTCATCATTTCCTCCACTATAAAAGGACCCCAACCCCACCCATTTTTCTTCATCTCTTCCTTTATTCTCCTTACCAACTCCAAGGCTCTAGAGAGAGCTTGTCCCAAGTCTGGGATGCTTCACTAGAGTAGAATCAAATATTTTCCTGCCTCTCATCCCCTTAGTGGAGCATCCCACGGCTGTCTGCTCACCTCCATCCGGAAGAAAATCCTCACTACGACGACGTCCTACCCTGTGCTCCTCCCTCCGCCATCATTTTCCCCTGTCCTGCTCGTCACCAACTTCATCTGGGCATTATTAGAGCGAGTCATCCTCCAAGCGATCATCAAGAGGGACTCTTCTCATCTCCATCTATCTTTACTATTTTCTAGTATTGTTTTTCTGATTTCATAGCTATAGGAAACAATTGTTAATCAATATATTGATATTCTCTCTCTCTCTTATTTTTTGCAAGTAGATTAGTTAGATAATGTTTTCATCAATCTGATCTCTTACTTGATCAAACACAAAAAAAATTAAAAAAAATAAAAACGACAAAAGGAAATAAAAGCGAAATGCGAATTTCATAAAACCAAACATTTGCCTCCACGTGTTTCACTTGGGACTCACCTCGAGTTTCGATTGTAAATATTATCTGATTGACGGATTTTCTCGTGAACTGAACTAAGATGATGGGTTTTCCAAACTCCAAAACTTTTTGTACGGAATCTCTGTCACATCATTTTGGCGCCTTTGTTGGGGAGGTAGTACTCTTTCATTTTTCTCGCATTTTTCCACCTTAACTTTTTAGCTCACTTTGCTCCTTTCTTTCAGTGGTTACAGGTACCCTTCCATGGCAAGCCAAAGCAGATAGATCAGAGTAAAGTGTAGTTAGAAGGTTCTGTAAGTTTACCCCATCACCTCCACCCTAGATTTGATTTTGCCACCTAATAACTCAAATGCAACTCATCCAAGGTGCTTTTATAAACCCTAGGATAGATCTGATTGTTTGATTGTCACTTCGCCTCACCTCACCCACTCACATATATTAAAAAGTAAAAAATACTCTTCTCTTGTGGGATTTAACTAAAAGCTACACACTTAACACCCACAAATTCTCATCCTAAGGCACACAATCAATTTAATTCAACCACTTAACTTGGGATTCGACTTGTCGACACGATACACTTCAACTTAACACACAAATAAGTGAGTAGAAAATTTGATTAGGTTAAGACTTTTTGCGTGCCTTAACCAAGTAGTGCAATAGGGCAATTGATTGAGCTATTTGGGCCACACCACTCAAATTAAAATTGATTCATCAAGTAGCTTGCCAATTAGTGTTGATTTTTGGGGTAGAATCAAGCACTCCACATTTCTCTAATTTCTAAGGAAATGTACCATCACTAGTGCTTTCAAAACCTGGAGTGTTTTGTTGAACCTTGATTGGATACACCAAGATTAAACCCTAAAAGATACTAAACAAGGTTAAACTCTAAAAGACACATCATCAAAATCTTATTTGAAAATCGTTGGTTGTGCACGCACACACATATCAACTGATCACTAAGGGCACAACCCATCTAAAGGGCCCATCACATTCCAAGAGCACAATCATCCCAATTCTAATTAAAATTGAGTAGATGTTGGCCTTAAGGATTGATTCGCTCTTTAGGGCTCAGATTGGGATTGTTTCCAATTAATCTGCTTCTATTGGTCCATCTGATGTCTAGCTAGGGCAGTAGCATCGAACGACCACGATTGGAGGGTATCAAAGGAACTGGAGGCGCAAGTGAAAGGAAGAGCCTTCTCCCAGGCCCCTCCCTCTAACAGGTTGGATTGATTGGATAAAAGTAGACTAAATCGTTTATAATCTTAAGACGGGTTCCGAGAGTCTGTAGATCTTTAGGCTACCCACCTAAGGACAGGTTTGGTTGATTGTACTGCAGGGCACCTTTCTCTCCTCCATTTTCCCTCCTACTCGACCATGTATGCTTCCACACCATACACACAATTTCAATCCTACCTTGTTACTAACATGTATCCTCAAGATGATTACTATCCCGACTCAACTTATGATTACCCATCTCCTAACTGGGATTACTTTGATTGGGGATATGAATCTGGAACTCAGTGTCCAGGGCCTAACACTAGAAAACAAGGCTACGATTATTATCCTTCTCACACCTACAATTATTATAGATCTCCACCCTTTGATGTTCACCCTAACCTAATCTACAATGAAGAAGGATATGTTGACTATAACACCAACCTTCCCCAGTATTCCACTAAATATAGGTCACTACCATTCTTTGAATGACCCGAAATGAACTACTATCAGGAAGGGACCCAAGAACATCAATATCTTGACTACCCTAGATTGAACCGAAACCCATCCAACCTTGAACCAAACCATTCGGTTCAGGTTAACTAGGTGCAGGCTAGGGTGTTGGCTAACGTAAGGAACACTATACAATCCTTAGAATCTCAGCCAACACCATGCACTGAAGAATTGGAGCCTATGATCAAAATGATTGATGTGCTTAATAGCTCTTTATTGGATTTGCTCCAAGATGTTATTGATAGGGGCCCGGGTGAGTTTCTACTTAGGAAATTGTCAAGATTGAGGATGAAATTTGTTGTTGCCTTAGCCTAATCTTGGGATGATTCTCAAGATGAACCCTCTTCAGGTGAGACAATGTTTGAACCTGCTCAGGCGCCTGTTGGGGGGGATACATTTTTTGAGACTTGAGATGACTAAGTCAGTCTAGAGCAATCCATTGAGGATGAACCGATTGCTTTACCCGAGATCCCCGAGCTAGGGAGTGTGGAAAAATATGTCTGTATAGACTAGAAAATGACATACAATTTTGAGACATATGTAAATGTGGGTCAAGAATTCTTTGACTTTGAGGGTGAAGAGTCTTTAGGCGAAGTCTCACTTGAGTTTAAGGAAGAGGATTTTAGTGAGATGAACGTGCTCGAGGAGCATGACGAGCCATTTGAAAGCTTGATTATTGAAGATTATGATCATGTTGGGGTTCACTTGGACAATCTGAATCCTGATGATTCAATCAATAGCCCCATTGCTCAGCCACACCCTGAAGAGTTGAATTATGATATTCTTGAGATCACCAGACCCAAGTCAATCCTGATTGAGCCACAATTGTCAGACTTGGGTACTTTAGATGGGGTGTACAATGATTTGGAGGTCTCAGAAACATTGATTTTAAAGAATAGGAATTTGGCAATGAAAATCCGGAAGGCTAACTAAGAGGGAAACACAATTTTGGATTTAAGAGTTCCTGTTGACCTGAAACCACCTACTTTCTACCAAAACCCTTATAATATCTTTTAGGTGCAACCCAAGCTCAGAATCATTGGTTATCTTTTTGAGTTGAAATCTAAAAGGACATCTGAATCTAGTGAATCAAATCAAACTTTTGTCCGACACTTTAGTGTTGGGTTGCATACTACAAAATTGTAGGCTTGACCCCACAAGCACAATAATCTTCGATTTTGGGTGATTTTCATCCAAAACTTTAGAACCACTTGAACCTGGGGCATGGGTCTACACCATAATCTGCTCCACGTCTGTGGACATCTTTTGCTGATGGGTTTAAGGATCAATCTTTTAATTTTGATTCTGACCCGTACCTGTGAATTCTTAACCTCTTCTTTGTTTGTATTTTATGCCTAGCTAAAGGCATTAAAGTTAGCACTTGTGTATACTCTCTTTTCTCTGCGAAGCTGACTGGATTGTCACAAAACTTAGGTGATATTCTATTATTCTACCTGTTTCATGTCTTTATTTCTACAATGAGGACATTACATCATTTAGGCATGGGGGGGTGGATACTTAATCCTGAATTTTTTTTCTTAGCTCTGTAGAATTTCTTTTCTTTAAAAAAAAAATTCAAAATTCAAAATTAAAAATTCAAAAAGTTAAAACAAAAGAAAAAAGAAGAATTAGTAGAAGACAACTTAGTCATTTTGAAGTTATTCACTTTAGGACTTGAACACTCAAACTCTTCTTGTCTTCAGGCTTAATCAGCCCGAATGATCACTCGAATGTGGACTTAGTCTTGAGTCCTTGCCAAGTAATTTTATTTTAATTCAATAAATAAATTGGGGTGATAAGTGATAAACGCCAGTTTATCATCATTCTTTTGCATTAAAACAATCCTAGCTCTTAGGGTTTTGCTTTGCAAATAGGTTTTTTGTGTTGCATTTAGTCATAAATTAGGTTAGGCATGCATTGCACTTTTCTTTTCCTTTTAATGTGTTTTTTTGTGTTAGGGATGAACAAATATACAGATCCCTAAAACCCTAGCACTTAGGAAGGCAACTGGTGAAGAAGAAGCTCAGATTAGCTGGAACTCAGCTTGATCCAGCTCACCATAGTTGGAATACAGCTCACTTGGACTAGGGTTAGCTCATCCTAGCTCCATTCAGCTCATTTTAGCTGAATGCCAGCTCAAGAGAGCTCATCTTAGTTTACCCTAGCTCAAGTCAGCTCAAATCCAGGTCAACTTACCTGAGTCTAGCTCATCTCAGCTCCTACTAGCCCATAGGAAGCTTTAGCTAGCTCAGCTGAGTTGATTGGAGTTCACCCCAGCTCAGGTCCAGCCACATCCAGCTCCACTCAACTCCAGCCAGCTGAAGATGACTTCATTCCAGCTCAGGAAGCTCAAGTCCAGCTCCCGGGTACTCAGCTTAGCTCAACTCAGTTGATCTAAGCGACCTTAGCTGCCTCAACTAGCTTGATCCTCCCTGGGAGCACTAGACCCAGTTCACCTCAGCTCATTATGGTAGAAGAAAGCTCACTTCAGCTTGGCTTAGCAGCTAGCATAGAACTAGCACGCTAAGCCAGCTACAGTAGCTCCATTTCACACTCTTCGGCAACTTCCAACTCCAGTTCAAGCTCGAGGCTTCTCCACCTCAGCTTCTCTCTTCAAACCCTAGCTCCAATACCTCCTCCTCTACTCCACTACTAGCTAAGCTAGCTTAGCTTAGCTTAGCTTATCTATGCTATGCTCCAACTCCCTTAGCTTTTACCACCTAAAAACCCTACCTAACAACTCCACCAACTAGCTACTCCTAAGCTCCACATAAGCTTACCCAACTTCCACCTCACCTCGGCACCAACCTAGCCTACCCACTACCTCCAAAAGACACTACAAAGTGGTGCCAAAACCACCCTAACCACCGACCTTATTGGCGCTACTTTTTCCCTCCAAAACCTCTTCATCTCCACCACATATCTTCCCTTAAACCCATCTCCACCATCCACCTAACCCCCCTTCTTGAAGCCATCATGGTGGCGCCAAAACCAAGGCATCACCACCATAACCACCACCTTCACACCCCCCTACTTGGCGCCACCATTTCTCCACTAGAAGATCACCTAGCCACCCCCATCTTCCCATCTTAGCCATCCAATTCAGTAGTCACCTTAACCATCTCATCCAACCCTATAAAAGGACCAACACCCACCACCTTACAACCCATCCTTGGCTTGCAAAATACCTCTCATATTCTACCTAAAGCTCATACCCAAGAGGGAAGAAGAAGAAGACTAAGGGGATACTCTATCCCCTTGGTGCCTTCCCCTCTTCCCTTCTCTCTTGTGCCCACTCCAGCTAAAGGAGAAGCCAGGCAAGGAAGACCTTTGGAGGAGGTCTTGAAGGTGGCCCAGCCACCTTGGAGGAGAAGCTTAAGGGTGGTAGACACCCACCCTTGGAGGAGAGAGTTGAGGTGGAGAGCATCCACCTTGGAGGAGTATTCAAGGAAGGAGAAGGAGACCTTCTTTTCAAGCCAAGGAGTAGCTATGCTTGGAGCAAGAGCACTCCCTTCTTCACCAGATTATGCAAGAGGATTTCTATTTTTTTTATTTCTTTTATACTTTCCCTTTTAAGTAGAAGCATTCCTCTACATGTTTTTGTAAAACATAAATTCTACTAAATCAATTTGCATTCTTTTCATTTTCTATTGCAATTGCTTTATCGCTGTTCTAGCACTTCTTCACTTCCACTTCCTAATTACTCTAGGCCTCCACATGCCTAGAGTGAGCTTAGGGAGGGGTCATATTTGTCACTTAGGTTTTAGCTTAGTGATTGTAGGTGTTAGTTGCTTTTCCATCAACAATTTGCATTTGCCTTCATTATTTAAAATACCAAAAAGAAAGATTGAGTTTGCTTTAAAAGCAAGAGATTTGAATTGCAAACTTGCCTCCATGGATGACCCTAGATATTCCCTTATCTAGGAATAGAAATTTAAAAGCGTATGCGATTTCACGTGTTACAACGACTTTAAAAACCCTAATTACAAATCATGTGATTTTTCTCATCAATAAGTACATGACTTATCAACCCACCATCTGATTTCAGGCGATTATAAGTCTAATCATCTACACCCTATTTGTACCGACTCACTTTCTGGTGGATTTTACAGAAATTGGGTAGCTAATGAACCGTCTAGGGAGGTATGGCTGGCAAGTTGTCAGTGGTAATAGCTCATTGACCGATTGTCCAGAGCCCAGCCACATGACCATTCTTTTCCTATTGGCTATTTTAAATCTTAGATCAGCGAACCCACCTACATAGAAAAAATGACAAAAAGAAAAAAATAGAAAAAGGAGAAAATAAATAAATAAATAAATAAAACCACACTTACCGCATGAGTATGGCTAACAAGTTGCTGTGGGTAATAGCCCACTGGCCGATTGTCCAGTGCCCAACTCACAAAAATGCATAAATAATTCCCAAAACACTTAGGGAAGAAGCAAGGAAGTAGAATAAACTGAGATATACATTAGGTTTGCCCTTGTGTTGATCCCATAAAAAAATTAAAAAGAATAGGGAGAAAGCTACTGATTTAGAAGATAAACCTTTAGGCAAAATTTTTTTTAGGTCACCTAGGGTCGTAGAGACCTGAAGTCCATTTTAATGGTCGCTCAGTGAGTCTATCACTCTTTCGCATGATGCTTAGCTCTTAGAGTCCTTTACGAGTCTTGGGTGGGTCGGGTAGCCGTAAGAAGTTATCCTGAAACTCACAAACTCCAAAAGTCCATAAAAGAAGTTAGAAAAATAGAAAAATAGAAAAAATATGTATCTTCCCATTTCAAATAAGGCGAGGACTTGGGTCGTCTGTATGTTGGTAGGCACCTGGGTACTATTGAGTCTACATAGTTTAAGACCCTTAGTCGAAATTTTCTATGGTTAATAAACAACTTAGGCCTAAGTGATCGAGTCCTAATTCAGTTGTTATACATGGCATGTAGTTTAATTTTGCTAGGGACTAGTAAAAGATAGGAATGGGGGTATGATGTAGACATAATTATTGAGGATAAAATGCCTATTCATGCATGTTCCTAGGCTTAGATATGCATTCTATACTATAAATATTGCATAGCATGCATCATTCTTCATTTAGAGTAGTTTGTGTATATTTTAGGCTAATTATGTCCTTTTATCAGCAAGAGAGAAGGAAATTTAATTCGGAGCTTCAAATTGACAATCCGACCAAATGGATCAAATCTGGATGACTATTAGAGTCCAATGCCTATGAAATTTCCATGATTGGAGTCCTATAACACCATATATAGTCGATGGCCAAGGGATAAGGTGATGCAATTTCAAACTTCAACGACAAATCCAACCACACGGATGGATTCAGGTCGATGATTGTAGCCCAACGATGCAAAAATTGACTCAATTCGACGTCTATAGCAGCCCCTACAAAGTAAAGAAGATGGACAACCCAAATCGTGCCATGGTCGGAGTCCCGTAACACCATATACAGTCTAAGAAAGATCAATGGCCGAGGGACAAGGTGATGCAATTTCAAGCTTCAAATAACAAATTCGACCACATGGATGGATTCGGGTTGATGATTGTAGCCCAACAATGCAAAAATTGACTCAATTCGACATCTATAGCAGCCCCTACAAATTAAAGAAGATGGACAACCCAAATCATGCAATGTGGTGCAAGCCAGGCCACCCATGCACATGCACGTGCCACCACATGGGCATAGCAGTGCAGGCATGCACGCATGTGCAGTGGCAACAACAAGGCACTATGGCATGGGTGTAGCGGGTGCGTAAAGGCTCAGAGGCAGAACAATGAGCATTGGCACATGACACAGGCATGCGAGGCATGTGCTAGTGCAGTGGCAGCGGTGAGGTGCGTGGGCTACCTTCAGCAACATTTGCAGCGGATCTTCAGAGACGTTTATGGCCGTCACTAAATGTCTTGCATATGAAATTAATCCTTTCCTCCACTCTAAAAGGATCCCTATCACTCCCATTTTCCTTCATCTCTTCCTTTCTTCTCCTCACCACCACCAAGTCTCTAGAGAGAGCTTGTGCCAAGCCCAGGATGCTCCTCTAAAGTAGAATCAAATATTTTCCTTCATCTCATCCCCATTCATGGAGCATCCCACAGCCATCCTCTCACCTCCTTTCGGAAGAAGATCCTTGCCACAACAACATCCTTCCTAGTCCTCATTCCTCTGCCGTTGTTCTCTCTCGTCCCGCTCCTTACCACCTTCATTCGGGCACCATCAGAGCAAATTGTCCTCCAAGTGACCATCAAGGGGGACTCTTCTCTTCTCCATCTATCTTTACTACTTTCTTGTATAGTTTTTCTATTTCATAGCTATATGAAACATTTTGTTCATTAATATATTGATATTCTCTCTCTCTCTTATATTTTACAAGTAGATTAGTTAGATAATGTTTTCATCGATCAGATCTCTTGCTTGATAAAAACATCGAAAGAATTATAAAAAATAAAATTGGAAAAAGAGAAATAAAAGTGAAACACGAATTTCAAAAAACCAAACATTTGCCTCCCCATGTTTGACCCAGGATTCACCTCGAGTTTTGGTTATAAATATTATCTGGTAGATGGATTTTCTTGGGAATCAAACTACAATGACAGGTTTTCCAAACTCCAAACCTTCTCGCAACGAATCTCTGCCCTATCAATGGTGAGTCTAGGTAACTTGTTTGAGCTATTTGGGTTGCACCACTTAATCAATTTAAAGCTGAATCATATTGTAGCTACTTCATAGGAAACAAATAATTTGGTCAAGTCAGGTATTCCATATTTTCTTCATTTATAAAGGAAAATACTTGAACTCGTGCTTTCAGACATGGTTTTCCACACAAAACTTAGTTGTATACACCTATTATTTGAATCCTAAAAGCTACTAAGCAACATTCGAACCTTAAAATTCACCTTACAAAAATTTAATCTTGCTTGAAAAACCATTGGTTGTGCACTCACGAACTTATCATTAAGGCCATAACCTAATTAAGGGCCCATCACATTTCGAAAGCACTATTATCTGGGGCCTTAATTAAAATTGAGTAGATGTTAGCCCTAGGATTCATAGAGTCCGTTTCAGGGCACTCACTTGAACACATTTCGAATTAGTGGTGTCTACTTGCTTCGAAAGGTCCTAAGTTGGGGGCCCGATTGTCAAACGACTTAAGGAAGTAGGGGTTTAGCATAATTAGAGGCCCTCGAGACACGCTTCCCCTGCTTTGCCATCTCAACTATACCACCTTTTGGAGTAAGGACAACACCAAATTCATTTTGTGGTCAGAGTTTATTTCTGAAGCATAGGTCCTTAAGCTACCCAATTTAAGGACAAGCTTATATTTTTTGTGCTGCAAGGTTCCCTTTTCCCCATCCTTCCAACTTCCTTCCAGTGCATGCTTGGAAGGAGGTCATTGAATCCTCTCGTGGAAGGACCTTTAGACCATTCTCGGAGGCAGAGGTTGAGTTATAGCCAAGTAGATCCCATGGCTGATAAAAATTCACCTCCCTCGCCCTCGAACCTGTAGGAGCTGATTCAAATGAAATTGGAAGAATTGCAGCAGATGCAGCAATGGTTCGAATGGATGAATGGTTAGAGCACTTGACTCTTGAAGGATTTTTACGATCCTTCAAATTATTGGGATCATCCCAGCTTTGTGATCCCCTCTATTGATGTTGAGATCTAGCCCAAGGTCTTGAGTTCGATTAAACACTTTCATGGACTTAGCTCAGGAGGCCCATTCCAACATTTGGAGGATCTAATCACCCTGGTTTAGACCACCAAATCGTGGAAGGTGGATGAGGAACAGATGCTCATGAGACTTTTCCCCTATTGACTCAGCAATAAGGTTACACAATGGTATCGTACCATTGGAAGACCTATTGCTACTTGGGCAGTGATGAAATTGGCCTTCCTAAAGAAAATTTTCCCAATTGGATGAATCAATGCTTTGCGACGAGCAATCACCACTTTCGCCCAACTGCTGGGGAACCATTTCATGGGTCCTAGGAGCTATTCCAAGATCTGTTGCGGAAATGTCCACACCATAAGGTGCTTAAATGGGAGCTCGTGCAGATTTTCTACCATGAGCTGAATGATCAACTCCATTATTATTGTAGACACATTTAATTAGGTTAAAATGCTTATTTATGCATGCTCCTAGGCTTGGATTTGCATTTCATATTATAAATATTGCATAGCATGCATCATCCTGCATTTAGAGTAGTTGTGTATATTTTAGGTTAATTACGTTCTTTTGAAGGCAAGGAGGGAAGGAGATTTATTTTAGGCCTCGGATGGATGATCTGACCATATAAATCTGATTGGGATGACGATCAGACTCTGACACCTCTAAGATCGTCTACATCGAAGTCCCATAGTACCTTATGCGATCCGAGAAAGATCGACAACCAGGATGGCAATGCAACATTCTTATGGGTTTTGGTTGGAAAGTCCAACCATACGGATGGATCTGGAGCAACGATCGTAGCCTGACAGCATGGGAATCATCTCGATCTGAGCACCGTGGCACCCTTTGCAATAGACAGAAGATAAACAACCCAAATGGCACCACGTGGCGCCATCTAGGCCACCCAACACTAGCCAGTAGCAACCGACCACGACCTACATCTTCCACTCCTTCGAATCCTACCGTTTGGATCAAGATCCAACTATTGGGATGCCTCCATGCCCACAGCACTCAATTCGCCTTTGAGACACAAAAGTGCCTGCAATGCATTGGTGGCGAGGGGTGTGCTCAAGTCATAGGCACATGGTCAAATCCTCGCGAGTGTAGGCAATCAATAGCTCGAGTGTGAGCGTCAAATTGGGCCACACGATCTTCATCGAACGGTGCAAAAGTCTCCACATGGATGCACAGATGATCGTGGATGCACCTACATGATCCAACACCCAACTCAACGCTCATTCTCACGGGCCATCCAACGCCATCTGAGAGCACGATCCTCGCGCGATCGCGACCATCGATCAAGCATCTAACGTTGAGAACGTGGGCGCGTGAGCACAGTTGCTGGCGTGCGTGAGATGGAGGCTACAACAACAGTTGCATGGGCCTTAAGTGATGCTTGTAGCTGTCACTAATGGCCTGCGCTATGCACACACCAGTAAAGAAATTGAAGGGCATGAATCTTCTATGATAGTTGGGTGGATCTTCAGCGATGATTATAGACGTTGCTAATTGTCGATGGACGATGTTGTCTCTCCTCCACTATAGAAGGACCTATCCCCCTCTATTCCAAACCATCTCTTGCTTTCTTCCCCTCACCACCTCCAAGGCTCTAGAGACAGCTTGTCCAATGCCCAGGGTGCTCCACTAGATTAGAAAAGACAATGATTTTCCCACCACATCTCCATTCATGGAGCATCCCATTGCCGTTCTCTCACCGCCCTTCAGGAAGAAGATCCTCGTTGCGATGCTGTCTTGTCCGATCCTCTGTCCTCTGACTACGTCTTCCTTTGTCCAGCTCCTCACCAACTTCCTCCAGGCGACGTCAGAGCGAGTCATCCTCCGAGCGATCGTCGAGGGGGACTCCTTCACCACTTTCTATCTTTATTGCTTTCCTAGTGTAATCTTTCCCACTTTCTTAGTTGGAAAAAAACATTTGATTAGAAATCCACGATTGTTTCTCTCTCTCTCGTACATTTTGCAAGTAGATTAGTTAGATAAGTATTTCTCAATCTAATCTCTTGTCTTCTAAAAAATTCCAAGAAAAATTAGAAAAGATAAAAATGACAAAAACAAATAAAAATAAAAATGTGAATTTCATAAAATCAAACATTCGCCTCCTCATGTTCGACCTGGGACTCACATTTTGAGTTTCAATTATAAATTTTATCTGATAGATGCATTTTGTGAGCTACGACGATGAGTTCTTCGAACCCTAGTTTTAATTGACGAAACACGCCTCATCAGTTATCATGTGGATGCTTCTTGCGGAGGCAATTTCCTCAACAAAGATATAGATAGCACGTATGATTTGGTCGAGGAAATCAACAAAAACTCTATAAGCCATGCCTCCATGGAAACCTTCAACTGATCTCAACAAACTAGATCAAATGCCAATGAGGTCCAAGATTCTCATACATTTGATATGGAATTGATCTACAATAAATTAGATAAGGTAGATCTGGTTGCTAAATGAATGGAAGAGTTGATGTCTGGAAACTCTAATACTTCTAGATCCACTAAATCCTAGAGCTCGAAATTCCATTCTTCGCATGCTCCTATGATCCATCTTACCCTTCATCCTCATCTTATGAGTATGTTTATGTTGTACAAGAGAACGCTAGGTCCAACCCTTACTCAAACTCCTATAATTCTATGATGTAAGCACATTTACATTACTTAAAATGTCTATTTATGCAAGTTCTTAAGCATAGGATTGCATTTCAAGATATAAATATTGCATAACATGCATCATCTTGCATTTAGAGTAGTTTGAATAAAATGGAGGTTAATTATCTCCTTTTACGTGCTTGGACAGGGCAAACATTTTATCAAGACCTCGGATCAAAGATCGAACTGTATGGATGTGATCAGGGCTACGATTGGAGTTCAACGACTCCAAGATCTCCCTAATCAGGCATCCATAGCATCAGATAGTGATCGGGGAACCCTAGATGATCAAGGGCCAGGATGGTGTAAATCCACACTTCAAATGACAAATCTGACCGCACGGATGAATTAAGATTGACGATCGCAGCCCAACAATGCAAAAATTAAGTCAATCCGACATCCGTGGCACCATCTACAACTTCCAGAAGATGGACAGCCAAGATGGTGCCATGTGGCACCATCTCGGCCGCCCAAATGGCCACTTACATTCTATGAAGACCACGCACCCGCTCCCTCTCTGCCGTTGGATGTCGATCCAATGGCTGTGATCAGCCGCACCTAAAAGTGCCCGCTCGGCCATCCACGCCTCGTAGCACAGCTATCGAGCGTGCTTATGCGAGCTGCAGGCGCGAGTTTGAGCTGTAGCGAAGGGGAGGAAGGCACGGGCGAGCGAGCACAGGTGGGTGTCGGATATTGATCGGACGGCCGTTTGCGCTCAATCGAGATCACGCGTCTTAAGCCATCTGATCTCGCAATCGGACGGCTGAGAATCAAAGAACGTGCGTGGGCATTGAGGAAGCGGGCAGCTGAGGAGGCGCGAGTGGGCGTGGGAGCTACGCCCACGTTGGGGACTTTAGTGGCGGATTTATCCGTCACTAAAGACCCCTTATTTATTATTTTAAAGTTGTAATGACCATTTTGCCCCTACTCCTTGCAACTATAAAAGGAGACCCCCTCCATAAGAAATTCTCATCCCTTCCTTCTCCTCTCTACCTCTCCAAAGCTCCAGAGAAGCTTGTCCCACACCCGGGATGCTCCTCACGAGATAAAGTCTAAATTTTCATCCCCCTTCGGAAGTGGATCCTGCGACGAGGACGGCATGCTGCTCCGTTCCCGCTCTTCTACTTAGTCCTCCCTCGTCCTGCTCCGTTCTCCTTTGTCTAGACGTCGTCTCATCCGGCTCGTCATCCAAGCAATCGTCGAGGAGGATAACTTCTCTCTCCCATTCTTATTTACAGCTTTTCTAGTGTAGAATTTTCCTGCTTTATAGTGTAATTGATTTCCCGCTTTCTAGTGTAACTTTTATTTAGTTTGATTGTATAAACAGTTGAAATATTGAATGCATGTTCTCTTTCACTCTCTTTCTCTCTTACTTTCTCTCTCTCTCTCTCTCTCTTTCTTTTAGTCTGATAGCTCCATTGTAATTATATCGCCTTGCTTAGCAAAAATCCTAAAGAAAAAATATATAATTGCGAATATAGATCAACGTAGCATCCCTGTGTTCGACCCAGAGTTCTCTTCTGTATAAATTTTATTTGTTGAACACTAATTCTTCGCTTTCAAGCTACAACGATAGGTTTTCTAAAACCAAACACGTTAGCGTAGCGATTTGTGCGCTTAACATTTTGGCGCCATTGCCGGGGAGGCAATGATTTCCAATCTTTTCTTCGCATTTCTTGCACTTTATTTATTTTCTAACTAGCTTTCTCTTGTGTCTATTGTTTTGCAGAAACCTCCATCAAGGAATCAACAAGCGGTAGACTAGAGTAAAGTGCAGTTGAAGACAACTGTAAGTGCTCCCCCATTCTTTCCCCCTCCATAGATTTCATTCACCACATTAAATCTAAATTCCAATTAACCTAGGTGTTTGCATAAATCCTAGGAATAGTTTGGTTGTTTGGATTTCCACTCACATTCATTCCACCCTCATTCATAAAAGAACTAACAAAAAGATAATCTTGTGGGGTAATTTTCAACAAACCCACAACACACACCCACATTCAAGGAACTTGATCAACTTGATTTGTTTTCTGCTCAACCGGGTTATGATCTGTGGAACCGATACACACAAAGCAACACATAATAGAGTAGAAATCATTCTAGGTTAACCATTTTTGAGTGCCTAACTTAGTGGTGCAATTGTGGCCAATTGTTTGAGTTGTTTGGGTCACACCACTTTATTTAAAACAAACTCATCAAGTAGCTCCACCTTAGGGTTTTCAATCTAGGTATATTCCAGGCACTCCACTTTCTTTCTGATTTTAAAGGAAAATAATCTTCACCCGTGTTTTATAACTTGGTTTGCCTAGAAACTTGATTGCAATTCACTTAATTTGAAACCCTAAAAACTACTTAAGCAAGATTTGAACATTAAAATTCACGCATTATAAATAATCTTGCTTGAAAACCCTAGTTGTGCACGCACTTACACAAATCTCAATCAATCATTAATGGCACAACCCATTGTAAGGGCCCATCACATTCCATAAGCACCACAATCCCAAGCCTTAATAAAATTTAGTGGACGTTGGCCTTAAGGTTTGATTCGCTCTTTAGGGCCTAGTCTAAGATTGTTTTTTATTAACCTACTTGTATTGATTAATTTGATGTCTAGGTAGGGGAGTAGCGTCAAACGACCGTGGCTGTGGGGTACACTAGGAACCGGAGGCGAAAGCCAAAGGAAGAACCTTCTCTCCAGTCCCTCCTTTTAACTAGTTGGATTAAACAGATGCAAGTAGAGTAAATCATTTACAGTCTTAACGCAGGTTTTGGGAGTCAGTAGATCCTTAGGCTACCCCACTTAAGGGCAACCTTGTTTTGTTGTGCCGCAGGGTCCCTATCCCAGTCCTTCCGACCTTCTCCTAGTTTATGCTGGGAAGACGGTCATTGAATCCCCGATTGGAAGGACCGTTAGAACATTCTAGGAGGCATAAGTTAGATTTTAGTCAATTTGATCCCATGGCCGAGCAACAGCCTCCTGTGCTTGGAAATCCACAGGAAGAATTTCGAAGGGAGCTGGAACAAATGCAGAGAATGCAGGAATGGTTCCAGAGAATGCAGGGCGCTCAGCCCTTGAAGGATTTTTATGATCCTTCAAATTACGGGGAACATCCCAGCGTCCATATTCCAGCCGGTGACGTAGAAATCAAGCCCCAGGTGTTAAGCCTGATTAAACATTATCATGGGCTTGGCTCCGAAGATCTGTTTCAACACTTGGAGGACTTGTCCACTTTGGTCTAGACCACCAAGGCTCGAAACATAAATGAGGAGCAAATGATCATGAGGCTCTTCCCCCACTCTCTTAGGGATAAGGCCGCGCATTGGTATAGGACAATAGGAAGACCAATTACAACTTAGAATGAGTTGAAATCGGCCTTTCTGAAGAAATTCTTCCCAGCTGGACGTACTAATACTTTGAGGCGGGCAATCACTACCTTTACCCAGTGGCCGGGGGAGTAGTTTCATGTGGCTTGGGAGTGATTCCAAGACTTATTGCGGAGGTGTCCACACCACGAGGTGTCGAAATGGCAACTCGTGCTGATCTTCTATCATGGGTTGACTGAGCAACTCAGAAATCATGTGGATGCTTCTTGCGGAGGTAATTTCCTCAATAAAGATGCAGATAGTGCACATGATTTATTTGAGGAAATGAGTGAAAATTCAATTAATCATGCCTCCATGGATACATTTAACTGGTCCCAGCAACCCAGATCAAATGTCAATGAAGTCCATGACTCTCATTCATTTGATATGGAATTGATTTGTAATAAACTTGATAAGGTGGACTTTGTTGCTAAAAGAATGGAAGAGTGGATGGCTGGCAATTCTATGAACAACTCTCGATCCACTCAATCCCAAAATTTGGGATTCCATTCCTCACGAGCTCCTTCTGGAAGGGAGTTTGTGAATCAACTCGATGCGACTCAACTATGAGTCAGCATTTTTCGGAACCCCATGGGTTCCAAACTGGGGCCTTTGATCCCAGTTTTTCTGATCCTTCCCTTTCTTTCTCTCCATCCTCACCCCATGAGGATGTCTACGCTGTACAAGAGAATGTTAGATCCAACCCCTACTCAAATGCCTATAATCCAGGTTGGAGAAACCACCCTAACTTCTCTTGGAAAAATCCGGGGCAACAGATCCAATTCTGACCCGGCAATTATGCTCCGCAATGACCAATGGGTCAGGGTCAAGTATATACTCAATTGCCTCCGGATTAGGTCAATCAGCCAGTTTGGAATGCCCGTCAACCCGCAGGGCAGGATGATTTGAACCGTCAAATGGTAGAGATGCAAGGATTTATGCTCCAGCTCATGCAGCAAATGAAAAACTCGCTAGAAAACTTGCAATCCGGGCTCATTGCTAACTCTCGTCAACCCGGATCTCTACCATCCCAACCTGTACCTAACCAGCGAAACATTATGAATTCGGGCAATCAAGCCCAAGGGTACGGACATCAGAGGGACTCACACGCACATGCTCAGGTGGTTGAGCAGGGTTCCTCATCTTCTTCTTCTGCAAATCAACAATTCATGGTTAATCAAGCCCTCCAATCTTTCCTAACCCTCCCCAAGACCCAAAT
Organism: Thalassia testudinum; assembly: GCA_037157565.1. NCBI lineage: Eukaryota > Viridiplantae > Streptophyta > Magnoliopsida > Alismatales > Hydrocharitaceae > Thalassia > Thalassia testudinum. The sequence goes on from JAZHRO010000063.1 coordinate 22,018,356, forward strand.
TCTTACGCTTCTGCAAATTCTTTAACTTTGAGGAGTGGTAAGAAGACTTAGGATCCACAACCACACTATTATGATCTTTCGAATCCTGAAGAACCTGAGGAGAGAGAGGAGAATTCTAGAGGAGAAATCAAGGCTCAGGAACCTGATTCGAAAGATCTGACTCATGTTCCTTTTCCTGAAGCCTTAACCAAAGCAAAGAAGAAGAAGTCTGTTGATAACATTGAGGAGCTTCTGAATTTATTTAAGAATGTTGAGATCAATACTCCACTCCTTGATGCTATCAAGCACATACCGGCTTACGCAAGATTTTTAAAGGAATTATGTACCCAAAAGCGTAAGTCGATAGAATCTATTCCGAGGAAGGTTGTACTCTCCAAGCAAGCTAGTTCTGTTATCCCACACTACCTCCCTCCGAAAAAGAGAGATCCTGGTGCTCCTTTGATTTCTTGCATTATCGGAGATTACACATTTGATAGAGCACTTTTGGATCTCGGTGCATCCATCAACCTAATTTTGACTTCTCTTTATGAGAAGTTTGGGTTAGGAGAGCTTTGGCCAAATTCAGTAACGCTACAGTTAGCGGACTGTTTGGTCACAAACCCGTGAGGCGTTATTGAAGATGTTATAGTTAAGGTCGAGGATTTCTATTTTCCTATAGATTTCCTTGCCCTTGACATGGATGTACCAGATAATCTGAGGAACACGCCCATCATTCTGGGGCGTCCGTTCCTGGCTACCACAAAGGCCAACATTAATTGTGAAAGCGGTAGCATGGAAATTGCCTTTGGGGACCAACGAATGAAATTGGATATTTTTAACGAGATCAACAAATTTGAGGATTATGGATTTATTGAGGAATTTGATGAGGATAATGTTAATATTGAAACTTGTTTGACAGTTTCTTCAATTGAAAGTTCCTCTTTGGTTAATGAATTTGACCCGTAACCCTCTGACTTGACATCTTCGGAAGAGGTTACTAATTTTGTTCACTCACAACCTCTTCCTCTTGTTGAATCTTCAGCATCTACCCTACCATCAATCATCACCCCACCCCAGCTTGAATTGAAACCATTGCCCGAGAATTTAAAATATCAATATTTAGGACCTCAGAATACGCTCCCTGTGATTATTAGTGCTAAATTGACAAAGGAGCAAGAGATTAAATTGATTAAGGTCCTAAAGGAACATAAGGAGGCAGTTGGTTGGACCATTCATGACCTCAGGGGGATCGAGCCATCTTACTGTAATCATAGAATATTTTTGGAAGATGGATCATGCCCTTCTCACCAGATGTAGAGGAGATTGAATCGAAATATGCGAGAAGTGGTCAAAACAGAAATCATCAAGTGGCTCGATCCAGGAATTATTTATCCAATCTCTGACAGTCCCTGGGTAAGTCCCGTTCAGATTGTTCCAAGGAAAGCTGGGATTACTGTTTCGACTAGTGAGAGAGGAGAATCTGTCACAACTCATTCAGCTTCCTCTTGGAGAGTTTGTATTGATTACAGGAAGCTGAACACAGCCACTAAAAAGGATCATTTTCCCCTTCCCTTCATTGATCAAATCTTGTAAAAATTAGTTGGGCAGAAGTACTTTTGTTTTCTTGATGGCTACTCGGGATACAACCAAGTTCCTATCCATCCCGAGGATCAAGAAAAAACTACTTTCACCTGTCCCTACGGAACCTTTGCTTTTCGTAGGATGCCTTTCGGGTTATGCAATGCACCTGCAACTTTTCAAAGGTATATGCTAGCCATATTTTCCGACATGGTGGGAGAGATTATGGAAGTCTTAATGGATGATTTCTCTATTTTCAGAGAATCATTTGACTCTTGTTTGGCTAATTTGGAAATGATTCTTAAGCGATGTATCAAGACATGACTGGTCGTTAGCTGGGAAAAGAGTCATTTTATGACCCAAGAGGGCATCATTTTGGGTCATGTAATCTCTGAATGGGGAATTGAAGTAGACAAAGCTAAGGTTGATGCTATCACTAAACTTCCTCCTCCCACATCTGTTAAACAGATCAGATCATTTCATGGCCATGTAGGATTTTATCGAAAATTCATAAAGGATTTCTCGAAGGTTGCTCTTCCTTTGAGCAATCTTCTTGCCAAAGAGACATCATTTGTTTTTGACGAATCATGTCGAAAGGCATTTGATTTCCTGAAAACGAAAGTCACCTGTGCTCCAATTTTGCAACCATCAATTTGGACAGCCCCTTTTGTGATCATGACCGATTCTTTTGATTACGCGGTCGGGGCTGTCCTGGGTCAGAAAAATGATCGAAAGCCCTCTGTCATTTACTACTCTTGTAAAACTCTGGATGAAGCCCAAAGGAATTACACTCAAGAACATTGTTAACTATTTGGCCGTTGGTAAAATCCCCCAGGATTGGACCAAGCAACAACGGGATACACTCAAATCTGAGGCCAAATACTACTTTTGGGAGGACCCTGAACTGTATCGCATCTGCTCTGATCAGATTATTCGCTGATACATATCGGAGAATGAATTAAACAGTATACACGAGTTCTACCATGCATTTGGGTGTGGTGGACATTTCTCCAGGAAAAAGACGACTGCAAAAATCTTGCAATCTGGCTTTTATTCGCCATCTTTATTCAAGGATGCCCAGGACTTCTCAAGGTCATGTTCTCGATGTCAGGCACTCGGGAACATAACTAAGAGAGACATGATGCCCCTAAACCCTATTCTTCCTGTCGAAATTTTCGATGTTTGGGGCATCGATTTCATGGGACCCTTTATCCCTTCATTTATGCATCAGTACATTCTTGTTGCTGTTGATTATGTGTCCAAATGGATTAAGTCGATTCCCACCTGAACCAATGACCACAAGTTGGTCATCAATTTTGTCAAGAAAAGTATCTTCAGTAGGTTCACGATTCCGAGGGCTATCATCAGTGATGGTGGCACTCATTTTACTAATGCCCAATTCCAGAATTTATTGGCCAAATATAGGGCTAATCATATAATTTCCACACCTTACCAACCCCAGACGAATGAACAAGCCGAGATCTCCAATCGAGAGATCAAGAACATTTTGCAAAAAATAGGTAGTCCTGATTGCAAGGATTGGACTCAAAAGCTTGAGGACGCTCTTTGGGCCTACTGTACGACGTATAAAACGCCCATCGGCATGTCTCTATTCCATTTGGTGTATGGAAAGGTGTGCCATCTACCCGGAGAGATTGAACACAGGGCATTCTGAGCAATCAAATAATGCAATTTATAACTGAATCTAGCTGGGAAGACTAGGAAACTCAAACTATCTGAGTTGGAGGAGCTTAGAAATGATGGTTATGAGAATGCCAAGATTTACAAGGCTCGGACCAAAGCTCTACATGATCAATTGTTTTCTCGCAAGAGCTTTGAGCCAAACCAAAAGGTTTAGTTATTCGATTCTAAACTTAAGCTCTTTCCCGGCAAACATAGATCTAAATGGAATGGCCCATTCATAATTGATCAGATTTTTCCAAATGGTGCCGTTCAGATTTCTGACCCAAAGACGAGTAGCACCTTTAAAGTCAACAGTCAACGTCTGAAGCCTGTTGTTGACCGTAATCTTCCAAAACCTGTCTCAGACTCTGTTGCTCTAGCCATTCTATGACTTCTTTGGCTGGTCTTCGCCTAGCTGATGCCATTAAACTCAGCAGTTATACATATGACACACGGCTGATACGAGCTTCATATCCAGGTGACATCTTTCATATTCTACCTTTTGTTTCATGTCTCTTTTTCAATGAGGACATTGCATCAGCTAGGCATGGGGGGTGGATTCATTTTTGAATTATTTGGTCAGCTTTGTGAAATCCATATAAATTGTTTTTCTCTTCCTATTTATATAAAAAAAAATTAGGAAGGATTAGTTGGACATTAGGCCTTTTCAATCCTAAGAAATTTTACATTAGGATCTGAACGGAAAGACCCTTCAGGTCTTTTGACTTAATTAGCCTGTGTATCCACTAAAATGTGGATTTGTCTTTGAGTCCTCTCCATCTTAATTCTATTATAATTGGAATAAATAAGTTTGGGTGATAAGTACACGACTTGTCAACCCACCCTTTGATTTGAGGGAATTTCTGAGTTTTAAGCATCTGCACACTTTCTTTGCACTGACTCGTTGTTCGGCGATTCTAACAGAAATTATGTAGCTAATGAACCTTTTAGGGTGATATGGCTGGCAAGTTATCGTGGGTAACAGCCCATAGGTTGGTTGTCCAGAGCCCAGTCACTGGACCTTTCTCCTTTTCCTACCCTTAGGTAAATCTTAAAACAGGGAAACCACCTACTTAAAAAAAAGAAAAAAGAAAAAAAAATCAAAAAGAAAAGGAGAAAAGAACAAAAAGAAATAAGCCACACTTCGCCGCATGAGTATGGATGGCAAGTTGTCGGTTGTAATAGCTCATCGACCGGTTGTCCAGAACCCAGCTCAGTAAATGCACTAAAAATTCCCAAAACACTTAGGACGAAGCGGAGAAGTAGAATAAATCAGGGAGATATACACTGGATTCACCCTTGTGTTGACCACGTAAAAACAAAAAAGTAGGGAGAAAGCTATCGGTTGTAAAGACACACCTTTAGGTAGAATTCTTGTTAGGTCACCTAGAGGCGTAGAAATCTAAAGTTCATTTTAATTGGCGATCAACGAGTCTATCATAATCACAATAAGATGCTTAAAGCTTAGGGTTCTCATCAAATCTTGGGTGAGTTGAATGTTCGTAGAAAGCCACTCTTAAACCCTAAAATTTGAAAATCCAAAAAAAAAAATTAGAAAAGAGTAAAAAGAGAAAAAGAAATTTTTCTTTGTGTAAGTCAAGGCTTGAGGCGGTCTACATTTTGGCTGATACCCGGGCACTGTTGTGTCTTTGAAAGCTCAGCTCCTAAGTAGACAATTTCTTAATGATTGAAAATAACTCAGGTCCAAATAATCCAACCTAATTCTTTTATAAATAGCATATAGTTTTTGCTAGGGACTAGCAAAAGATAGGCATGGGGGTATGATTAAACACATTTACACTACTTAAAATATCTATTTATCCATGTTCTTAAGCATAGGATTGCATTTCATGACATAAATATTGCATAATATGCATCATCTTGCATTTCGAGTAATTTGAAAAAAATGGAGGTTAATTGTCTCCTTTTATGTGCTTGGACAGGGAAAAATTTTATCAGGGCCTCGGATCAAAGATCCAACCGTATGGATGTGATCAGGGCGACGATTGGACTTCAACGACTCCAAGATCACCTTAATCAGGCATCCGTAGCATCAGATAGTGATTGGGGAACCCTAGAAGATCAAGGGCTAGGATGGTGTAAATTCGCACTTCAAATGACAAATCCAACCGCACGGATGAATTCAGATCGACTATCGTAGCCCAACTACGCAAAAATCGAGTTAATCTGACATCCGTGGCACCATCTACAAATTCCAGAAGATGGACGGCCAAGATGGTGCCACGTGGCACCATCTCAGTTGCCGAAACGGTCACCTACATTCTATGAAGACCACGCACCTGCTCCCTCTCCGCCGTTGGATCTTGATCCAATGGCTGTGATCAGTCGCGCCTAAAAGCGCCCGCTCAACCATCCACGCCTCGTAGCGCAGCGGTCGAGCGTGCTTACGTGAGCTACGGGCGTGGGTTTGAGCCACAGCGAAGGGGAGGAAGGCGTGGGCGAGCGAGCGTGGGTGGGTGTCGGATCTTGGTCGGACAGCCGTTTGCGCTCAATTGAGATCACGCGCGATTGAACGCACAGCGACACGCGGCATCACACGCACTAGGCGGGCGCGCGGTAGCGGGCGGTCACACGTCTTAAGCCGTCTAATCTCGCGATCGGACGGCTGGGAATCAAAGAACATGCGTGGTCATTGAGGAAGCGGGTAGTTGAGGAGGCGCGCGTGGGCGAGGGAGCTACGCCCACATTTGGGGCTTTAGTGACGGATTCATCCATCACTGATGACCCCTCATTTATTATTTTAAAGTTGTAATGACCATTTTGCCCCCACTCCTTGCAACTATAAGAGGAGACCCCCTCCATACGAAATTCTCATCCCTTCCTTCTCTCTACCTCTCCAAAGCTCAAGAGAAGCTTGTCCCACACCCGGGATGCTCCTCGTGAGATAAAGTCTAAATTTTCGTCGCCCTTCGAAAGTGGATCCCGCAACGATGATGGCGTACTACTCTGTTTCCGCTCTTCTGCTTTTTCCTCCCTCGTCCTGCACCATTCTCCTTCGTCCAGACGTCATGTCGTCCGACTCGTCCTCCAAGCAATCGTCGAGGAGGATAACTTCTCTTTCCCATTCTTATTTACAGCTTTTCTAGTGTAGAATTTTCCAGCTTTATAGTGTAATTGATTTCCCTCTTTCTAGTGTAACTTTCATTTAGTTTGATTGTATAAACAGTTGAAATATTGAATGCATGTTCTCTTTCTCTCTCTCTCTCTCTCTTTCTCTCTCTCTTGCTCTGTCTCTCTCTTTCGTTTAGTCTAATAGCTCCATTGTAATTATATCGCCTTGCTTATCAAAAATCCTAAAAAAAAAAAATATAATTGTGAATATAGATCAACATAGCCTCCCTATGTTCGACCTGGAATTCTTTTCGGCATAAATTTTATTTGTTGAACACGAATTCTTCGCTTTCAAGCTACAACAACAAGTTTTCTAAAACCAAACACGTTAGCATAGCGATTCGTGCGCTCAACATTCTAGCTAAGAAAATCACCCTAACTTATCTTGGAAAGATCAGGGGTAGCAGACCCAATATCGACCCAACAACTACATACTACAAAAACCAATGGGTCAGGCTCTTGTATTTACCCAGCTGCCCCTGAATCAGGTTAATTAGCCCATGTGGAATGCCCAACAACCTGCCAGGTAGGCTAATTTAAACCTAAAGATGATGAAAGGCAAGGGCAATGCTCCTGCTCATGCAACAAATGAAAACTTCACTAGACACCATGCAATGCAGACATAGTGCAAACAACCGACAACCTGGATCTCTACCATCACAACCTGTACCAAACCAAAAGAATGTGCAGAACTAAGGCATTGCATGAGGAGTCAATTGCTCGCTTTAAAGTCGTTTGTAGTTTTATGTGGTGGAAAAATAGACTAATCAATATTTAAAAAGAAATATCCACTTGCAGAAGAGCAGGTAGTATCCACAGGGATGCAATGACGTATTCAAATTCACACCGATTAAAAACATTTGTTCGTAGTTAGCTTAGACAAGAGTCAAGCAAAAATTGCCTTAAGATTAAGGTTTAATCAAGAAATCAAGCTGAAATAGCAATTCTTAATAACTAGAGGATATTTGTTGCAATGAAGATTCAATAAAATATCATTAAAATATGACAATGGCTGAAAATGTAATTATTAATGGCATGGATACTGTAGCAAAATAGGGGACTTATTCCCCTTAGTCGTGTGCGAAGAGGAGTTGATGGTTGGAGGTGGGAAGCTCGGAGGAAGTTCTTTGGACCAAGGGCTTCACAGCGGTGGCGGCGGCGAGTCGCGCGGTGGCCAGAGCCGGCTAGATGGAAGAATGGCGGTGGTGGGTTCCGGTGGGGGGTTGAAGTGCCGTAGGATGTGCGGCACCGTAGGCAGGTGCGGCTGGTGTCCTAGCGAGGAGATGTGTGCACGAGACTGCACACGCGTGGAGGTGACGCTGCTGACGTACGTGGCTGCTACTACTGCAGGTTGCACATGGTGGTGGCGTGCATTCTGCAGTGCGCTGGATGTGAGCTGGAGGAGGGCGGCTCTGCTGCAGGCATGCGGGTGAGCACTACAGCCGATACTACAGGCTGGCGGGCGCGTGGCGTTGGCGATGCAGGTGAGTGCCCGCACGCATTGGTGCGGCACTTTAGGTAGCGGCGGGGAGGCTGTAGGTGGAAGGCACGCAGGCGCAAGAAGTCTACAGGCGGGTGCGTGCACTGTTGGCGGTGGGTGCGAGTGCGCACGAAGGCTAGAGGGCGTGCGGATGAGGGCTGGTGCTTCAGGTGTGCAGACGAGGGCAGGTAGTTGGCGGTGAAGTGGGCGAGTGTGGTTGTTGCTGGTGTGGGGAGGTCGAAGCTGCAAACATCCGGGAAACTTCCCGGATGTCTTAACTGGCTGAGGGGTGACTGCAGTAGCTGCGACTGTGGTTGTTGGTGACGGAGGTGCACGGCGAGGTGTTCACGGTAATACGGACAACCTCCAAATGGCGGTGTGGCCTGTCACACCACACGCCCACGGTGGTGGAGGGTCACCACCGTAGTTGAGGTCGGCGGTGTGGAATGGAAGAGATGGACTCTGCACAGTGTGGGTTGGGGGAGGAGGCCTGCTCCACTCGGAAGCCTCTCTCCTCTTTTTGTAGCTGCCTGATCCAATTTGAATGGAGAGGCGAGAGCAGATCCACCTTCTCCGTTGATCCATGAATGTGGTTTTAGTGCGGTAGAAGGCGTTGCAGCGGCAACCGAGCCATTGTTGAAAAGAAGAAGAATAAAGGATATTATGAAGGTATTATAGTTATTTATATACAAACCTTCAACTTTTATGTTAAATTAAACAATGTACCTAATTGGTTAACTAATTAAATGAATGCCATTTTAAGTTAATTCTAAATGCATTTAAAATATGAATGCAATGCATGAATTATGTAATTAAATTAGAAATATTAATTAATCTATTTACATCCTAATTTATGCTAAATAAATGTTAGAATTAACCTAATGTCTATGCACTTAAATACTTAAATAGCCCACAACTATGGGCCAGTCAAATACCCCCATGCCTAGTTTTTGCTAGTCCCTAGCAAAATTAAGCAAAACCTAACACTCCAAGTAGACTAGTCAACTCACTTGGTCTTCCTTCAGAAGCATATTAAGTTCAGACTCTTTACCCAAGGTTCCTAACTAGTTGCTAAGTTACAGACTAGGTCGGCTAAAGATGAGTTGCTGGCACAAGTTTCCCTGATTTCTGACTCTACCCTAAAGTTTATTGATCTCTGAGATTAAAGAATCCGTGCCTATGCATTGGTCTGAGTTATTTGAGTTAAAGGAAAAAGTTATATATATATATATATATTTTTTGTTGTTTTATTCTTCTAAGTCTAGCCTCAGATCAGCTATCAACACGGTCTGTGTCGGATTCATTGTCCCCATTACCATAACTCGAAGGCTGCCTGGCTTTCGATGCTTCGAGATAGCATCGCCCATAACAACCCCAAGAACTCCTGGCAATCGACACTTCGAGATAGTATCGCCCATGGATTTCTTAAGCGAATTCACGCCTATGGCAATCGGCACTTCGAGATAGGGCCGCCCATGGTACCTGAACATCACAATGTGCTTACATGCCCCTAGTAGGATGGATATCCTAAGAGACAAGCACCGAGGAGGTAATATGTTATCATCGCATCCTCAAGGTGGGTATATACTCCACCTCTCCTGCAGCAGGAACTCTTCCAATCAAAATGTGTTTTCAAGCCTCTCCTAAGTCAAAACTAAGAGAACCAAATCTCTTTTCAGAAAGAAAGAAATTAAGTTAATTACCAGACCAAGTGTGTGAAATTTGGATGCTTGGGTTACAAGGACCCGTAAACCAAAAGGTAGAATAAGACTCCTGGTATTACCCCACCTTTTAACTCAAACCCTAGCTTCCCTTCCTCAACCTCTTGACGAATGGTCGGCAACTTAACTCCTACTTAAGTTTTTAAGTCCAAAAAATACCCTAAAGGTCTAAAGCTAGTAGCTCATTTAGCTTCTAAAGTTTGACCCTAGAATTAATTTAGTCTACCCTAGAGTTTTGATTTGCTTAAAACTGCATGATCTAGCAAGTTAAGCTCAAAACTCTTTTTCTTTTTTATGCAAATGTATACAATGAATGCACTATGCTATGTATATCCCCAAGTACACCCCCCATGCCTAAAATCTATAATGTCCTCATTGGATAGAAGGATATTACCTGGGTCAGAGCTGTGCTGAATAGCCAAAGAACCTGCAAATCAGGTTCAAGAATTGCAGAAATAGGACCTAAAAATGAGCAAAGCAATGTTGGCCTAGAAAATAGGTAACCTACGATGTTGGCGAGCTGATGATGAATCCCGATAGCAAATGTTCGCCCAACTAAGATGGGAATGAAATATTCCCAGGTTACCAGAGGAGGTTCTAAAGGATAAACAGGTATAACAACCTCCAAAGGGGTTGGGGGAGGATGACAAGGATCCTCCAAAAGGTATGGGGAAGGAATGGTGCAAAGATAAACCTCCAGGGTAATGGACTGACTAAAGAAATCATCAATCCATACCCGATACTCCATTACGGGAAATATTGATCTGTTAAGCCCGCTGGTCAGAACAAAAGTGAACAATTCTCTAAGGCAAGATCGTCTAGGGTGTCCAAGTTACGAGGTTGCGGGATGGCTATAAGATCTAGGTTGAGTTAATCAGCTTGGTGACCATCCCTAACACTTTCTAAATCCTCAATTTCATCCCTAGCATTCCTTGCACCATCACATCTATCTTCCTGCACTTCATCAGGAGTCACAATTTCACTTTCAGATATAAGCGAATCAGAGGGTGAGTTCGAAATGAATGAAGGTAGGTTGGAGGCAACAGATCTAGGGAATATTCTACCAATGTCATCCATGAGTTTTTGTTCTTTACTCAAATCTTCCCTGGAGTCTATATGTGAGTCCACATAAATCTTAGAAATTGCTTCCAATTTTTCCATCATTTCATCATGAGGAGAAATATCATCAATGGTTGTGCTAAGGAAACCTAATTTGGTCAAATTTGTGACATCCTCAGCAGCTAACTCTTCAACTAAGACATAATCACCCTTAGTGTCACTCCAAATCTTGAATGTAGGTTCCTCATATAAATCATCTTTCTCCTCATCACACAATTCATCATATAGCCGAGGCCTAGAATCATCTAATATCTCGGCAGATCCCCTAGGGTGCTCTATCTGAGGTAAATGGTTTACATTGGGAACATCAGACTCCTCAGATAGGTCAATTTCTTTAGGGTTAGGTTCCCTAAGGGTGGGCTTGAGTTCCATACTGTGATCAGAAGGGAGGGTAGGATTAACAACTTGACTTCGACCCACTTCATCAAATGTCATGAAAATACTATCATCTGGGTCGAGGTCTTCCAATGGTACCATCATTCCCTTCTTTTGACTCCAATATAATTCAAGTGGATACTCAACCTTATCATCATCTTCCTTGGTTTTCCACCTTTCTTCATCCAATGCATAGCTACTTTCATGTGTATGTTCCTCCCACCTAAGGTGTGGATCTCTCAATGAAGTGTCATCTAATAGGGAGGTTTCAAAATCAATCCTCAAAAAGTAGCTATTCTCCCTAGAATTTCCCTCCAACTTAAAGTGTAGCTCTCCCACGGGAGATGCATCTATTGTAGAGGGGTATACGTCATCCTCAATGGGATAGATTGGGTGGCTAATTTCATCTCTTTCTTGTTGGCCTACTCTAGAAGATTCTCCTAACAATTCAATCGTTTTGTTTTGCATTTTCTGTATTTCCATCTTCAAAGAGGAGAGGTCATTTCTATCATGAGAGAAGTCAGGCTCAAGCTTATAGTACCCAGGAGTGTCTGTCCAACCATTATAATTTTTCAGGGAGGGTAGGTTGGGTATTTGTATGGTGTGTGGGATATTGGGCAAAGCAAATCCCGCTCCTAGGTTCTGCTCACTAATTTGGGGCTTAACCAGGCCAATACTCCTGTAATAGGAGTAAAACGTATCCCAATAATTGTCATTATGTCCATCAAGGGATGGACCATCTCGGTGTCTGGGATTGAAGGATGCTGAGTGGGGGTGAGGGTGTGGGAAAGATGTGAAAGGATGAAAATCAATGTGGTCCATTCTAACTCACACCTCAATCAGAATTCCCTAAGCAAAACATAATTCAAAAAGGACCTTTTAGGTCTTTCCCAATTTAGGCTTTTGATTTTAAGTCAGATTGCAGGTGACAATAAAATTTGTTCGATCAATTTACATGCCTATTGTAGACCTACGGCTCACCTAAGAAGACCTAGTTGGAGCTTAGGTGTTCTTCCCTAAATCTCAAATGGTAGAGCAACTCCAAAGACGGAAGATTGAGGGATGCAAGTAGGCCTAAGCCTTCCCTTGAAGCTGTGCTTTTGCAGTTCTTCTCAACTACCCCAAAAATCCATGACACGGTATCCACCTCTTTGGATTTACAAAACCTTTGATCTCAAGTTCCGAACACTTTAGAATCCAACGATAGGAGGGCTTTTGTCCTAGTATTTCCAAACCTGAGTGTCTAAAAGTTTGCCGTGGTGCAAGCGAAATAAGTGTGCATACACCGCAAAAGATTTTGAATTTTGAATCGCACGCCAAGTTTGAAAATCAAATCCTTGGTTTTTAAAATGTTCCTCCTTTAATTAGTCCTTTTTCTAGAAAATATGTGACTACTTGTTTAATTTATTTAATAAAGATTAGGTGATCTTCGCATTAAGTCCAAATGCAATGCGTGATCAGGAATAGGATACAAAATAAGGAAATGCATACCTTGCTTCCAGCAATCAACGATGCGAGAATGCACGCAATGCAGAGAAATAAATCAAGAGGCTGCTCATACAGACCTAAATGGTTCGTCCTAGGGGCAGACAGCTCATTTTTTTTTATTATGATTATTTTTTTGAACTACTTATGCACAAACAAATCAAGGTCAACAATCCAGAAAATAAACTAAAAGCCTAAACATAAATAAAAGGGATCAGGCTTCCAAAAATTACCCAACACAGGCCTAAAACAAAATCGGGGAACAAACCCCTCAAAATATACCCCAAAATAAGGGTTTCAAACCAAATGCAATGAGAAATTAAATCTAAGTCTTAATTCTATTCTAGTCAGATTAGCGACTAAATGTACAATGGTGACCGTCGCGTCCTCGTCCTTCTCCTCCTCTTCAAAATAGCTCGACCAATTTTCCTCTGGCGTCGTCATGGGTTGCCTCTCTTTATGGCTAATTCCTCGCACAAAATTTCTCGCACAGAAAAGAAAATAATAAATGGTCAAATCACTGTGCAATTGACAAATAATCAAAATAAAATTAGGTAAAATTATTGCGTCTGTTGCCTCCCCAGCAACGATGCCATTTTGACGAGTCGATTCTTCGCTTTAAAGTCGTTTGTAGTTTTATGTGGTGGAAAAATTGACTAAACAATATTTAAAAAGAAATAACCACTTGCAGAAGAGCGGGTCGTATCCACAGGGAGGCAATGACATATTTAAATTCACACCGGTTAAAAATGTTTGTTCGTAGTTAGTTTAGGCAATAATCAAGCCAAAATTGCCATCAGATTAAGGTTGAATCAAGAAATCATGCTGAAATAGCAATTCCTAATAACTAGAGGATATTTGTTGCAATGCAGATTCAATAAAATATCATTAAAATTTGACAATGGTAGAAAATGTAATTATTAATGGCATGGATACTGTAGCAAAATAGGGGATTTATTCCCCTTGGCCATGCACAAAGAGGAGTTGACGGTCGGAGGCGGGAAGCTCGGAGGAAGTTCTTTGGACTGAGGGCTTTGCAGCGGTGGTGGCGGCGAGTCGCGTGGTGGCCAGAGCCAGCAGGACGAAGGAACGGTGGTGGTGGGTTCCGGTGGGGGGCTGAAGTGCTGCAGGCCGTGTGGCATGGGCAGGCACGGCTGGTGTCCTGGTGAGGAGGTGTGTGCACGGGACTACGTGCACGCGGAGGTAGCGCTACTGGCGTACGTGGCTACTGCTACTGCAGGGTGCACATGGAGGTGGCGTGCATTCTACAGTGCGCTGCAGGTGCGCTGGAGGAGGGCAGCTCTGCTGTAGGCATGCGGGTGAGCGCTGCAGCTGGTGCTCCATGCTGGCGGCGCATGGGGTTGGCGCTGCAGGTGAGTGCGTGCACACACTGGTGCGGCACTGCAGGTAGTGGCTAGGAGGCTACAGCCGCGGGAAGGCTGTAGGTGGAAGGCGCGCAGGCGCGGGAAGGCTACAGGCGGGTGCGTGCATTATTGGCGGTGGGCGCGGGTGTGCACGAAGGCTGGAGGGCATGCAGATGAGGGCTGGCGCTTCAGGTGTGTGGATGAGGGTAGGCAGTTGGCAGTGAAGTGGGCAAGTGTGGTTACTGCTAGAGTGGGGGAGGTCGAAGCTTCATACATCCGGGAAACTTCCCGGATGTCTTAACTGGCCGAGGGCTAATTGTAGTAGCAACGATGGTGGTTGTTGGTGACGATGGCGAGGGAGGTGCACGGCGAGGTGCTCACGGTAATGCGGACGACCTCCGAATGGCGGTGTGGCCTATCACACCACACGCCCACGGTGGTGGAGGGTCGTCGCCGCGGTTGAGGCCGGCGGTGTGGAATAGAAGAGATGGACTCTACATAGTGTGGGTTGGGGGTGGAGGCCTGCTCCGCTCGGCAGCCTCTCTCCTCTTTTTGTAGCTGCCTGCATGAATTTGAATGGTGAGGCGGGAGCAGATCCTCCTTCTCCTCTAATCAATGAATGTGGCTTTAGTGTGACAGGAGGCATTGCAATAGCAGCCGAGCCGTTGCTGAAAAGAAGAATAAAGGATATTAGTAAAATATTTTGGTTATTTATATACAAACCGTCAACTTCTATGTTAACTTATACAATGTACCTAATTGGTTAACTAATTAAATGAATACCATTCTAAGTTAATTCTAAATGCATTTAAAATATGAATGCAATGCATGAATTTTGTAATTAAATTAGAAATATGAATTAATCTATTTAGATCCTAATTTATGCTAAATAAATGTGAGAATTAACTTAATGTCTAGGCACTTAAATACTTAAATAGCCCACAACTATGGGCTAATCATTGCGCCTCAAGGGTTTGGTAATAATAGGGAGCCACATGATCGTGCTCATGCTGTCTATCAGGCTACCCCAGCCCCTCTCGAAGCTAACCAAGTTCCTACAATAATCACCTGGGAGTCTCCTGTTTTGCCCAACCCTCCCCAAGGCACTAACCAATAGCACTTTGCCACTGCAAATACCATCTCGTTGTGGAGTGGTACCAGATACAAGGGTCCCACCGAGCACCACGTCAATACCATTAAGACCCATAACAAGATTTCTAGACTCCCAACTAAGAACGTAATCAGCAAAGCATCAGTGTCTAATTCGGGAGTATGTTGTTGTTGCATGGGCAGACAGAAAAAGCTGGAGGGGAAATTGGAGGAAACGATGTCATTACTTCAGGCTTTTAAATTGATAAACATTTTACTCCTAGCGGCTAGTGGATAAAACCCCACCTATGCTAAATCTTTATTGAATTTATATAAAGAGAAGTGTAGAGCAGAATCTAAAAACACTTAGAGAGTAGTCTTGTCTGACAACACAAGCACATTAATCCTAAACAAGCTACCACCTAAGAAGTAGGACTCGGGAGCCCTAATGATTTCCTACACAATAGGAAACATTACTTTTTATCGGGCCCTCCTCTACTTAGGTGCATCCATTAATGTGATCCCTACTTCACTACATAGGAAACTGGGTCTAGGCCACCTGAAACACACTAACATAACTTTGCAGTTGGCCGATAGATCTGTTACAAAACCAAGGGGTCTCTTGGAAGAGGTTTTAGTCAAGGTTAATGATTTGCATTACCTTGTTGATTTCATGGTCCTTGACATGGAAGCACCAAAATAACTCAACCACACCCCAATTATTTTGGGAAGACCTTTCTTGTCCACTACCATGGCAAGGATTGATTGTGAATCGGGAGATATAGAAATCACCTCAGGGAGTAAAACAAATCTATTTAATATTTTTGAGGTCTCAAAGAAGGATAAAATTAAGTGTCGTTTGATGGACGATCTTGGTGGAATAGAACTGGTAATGGCCATACACACATTAGACAACCCCTTAATGGAGAACTCGACCCAAACTCAGGAAGAAAATCAATAGGTTGTAGGAATAATTGAGGACAATGAAGACATGCAACCAACTGTGGCAAATTGGGATGAGGAAAATATTCATGAAATTTGGAATCTGTTGGGAGATTCACTTGATCAAGTTAAAACCCATCAACGTCCTCATCCTGAATTTTTAGAGTTTGAGGTCCCTACTATTCAAAGATTAGAATGGTTGGATCAAGAACCTGGATTTTGAGGATGTAATTGAACTTTGGGGAGAAACTCTTGAAAAGCTTAGCATTATAGAGTACACACACACATTACAAACCCCCAACACACCACAAAACCCTCATCATCCTTTTTTACCCAACCATTGCATAAATCCTCCACCCACCCAAACCTCCTTTGTATGGAATCCACAAAACTCTTATTGGATACCATTTGGGCTCTCGCTACATCAGTAGCTTGCGACTTTCATTGATCATCTCTTTGGCAAGCCCACTTTTACTCTCTAGGACCAATATCTTGGGGTCAGAAAACCATATTCTGGTAGACTCAATGTTTATAATTTTTGTTTGAGGATTATGCCTAGCTGAAGGCACTAAACTCAGCATGTGTAAAGGCAATTTTGGAGCTGACCAAAGTTTCACGGAATACAGGTGATATTCCTCCTATTCTGCCCTCCTTTGTGGTTTTATTTTACAATGAGGACATTGCATTAGTGTTGAAGTGGAAAAATAAGCAAAAAAGATTAGATCCTGAAAAACCTGTCATTGTAGTATGATTTGCGAAGAAATCTGTCAACAAATAAAATTTTATTGAAATTCACAAAGAAATTTGGGTCAAACATAGGGAGGTTACGCCAATCTAAATTCCACGATTATATATTTTTTGATATTTTTGTTTAAAAGTGAGCTAATCACAATGGAATTAATATTAACACTAAGAGAGAGAGAGAACAATCACTTGATTTATGAATAATGCTTTTATATCAAGAAAGCAGGAAATGATTATAACTAGAAAGCGAAAAATTCTATTCTAGAAAGGGATAAAAAGAAGGGACAGAGATGTTATCCTCCTCAATGATTGCTTGGAGGACAAGTCGGATGCAGCAACGCCTGGAAGATGGAGGATGGGGCGAGAACAAGGAGGATGAAGCAGAAAGAAGTGGGAACGAGGTAGAACGTCATTGTCGTCATGTGATCAACTTCCAGAATGGGGGCGAGAAAACTTTGGATTTGGCTCTAAAGGAGCATCCCAGGTGTGGGACAAGCTTCTCTAGAGCTTTGGATGAGAGAGGTGAAGGAAGGGATGAGAATTATGTGGGGGTTGTAGGGCTAAATATAGGTGTAGATTGGAGGAGGTACAAAGGTCATTTCACTTAAAAGCATTAAATCACGGCTCCTTAGTGACATATTTAAACGTAACTAAAGCCCCCAAATGTGGGCTTAGTGTATGCTTGCCCGTGCCCTGTCTCCTTCCTCGTGCCTCAATGCTTACTGATCATGAATTCTTAGCCATTCGATCGAAAGATTAGATGGCTTAAACGCAATCGAGCCCCTCTGTCTTCAGATGTTGAGCGGCTAAGCGTAGATCTTAGCCATCCGATCATGATCAGACGGCCACGATCGTGCCACTACCGCTTCGTCTTCACCCGTTGGCATGACATAGCCCCATTCCAAACCACTAGATCCTGATTGAATGGTCATCATCACGCGTCAACCCCCCCTTTACATCATGTGTCAAATCACACGTACGTGACAAGCGTTGATCTGAAGATTTAGGCCGTTGGCGTCAGATCGGGCAGCTAGATTTTGCGGCTGCATAGGAAGAGGATATGCGTTGCACACGACTCGAACGCGGGCTCAGCTTCCGCAATGCCTTAACTGCTACACTATGCTTTTTCTTTGTCGACTTTTTAACCACGGTGCTCATGCTTCTTTCCATTGGATCAAGATCCAATGACCAAGATTTAATCCTGCGTTGAGGAGAGAGTGAGAACGTGGTGGGTCTTCTAACATCTGTTGGGTCAGTTTGGGCTATCGAGATGGCGCCACAAGGCTCCATCTTAGCCGTCCATCTTCTGTGACTTCTAGAAGTTGCCACAAATGTCGGATTGGGCCGATTTTTGCACCAATAGGTTGCGATCGTCGATTCGAACCTATTCGTGCGGTCGGATTTGTCGTCTGAAGTGCATTGTGAGATAATCTTGGCCACTGATCTCAGATCTTCCTTAGACTATATCTCTGATGCTACAGATGTTTGATTGGGGCGATCTTTGAGTCGTTGAACACCGATCATCACCCTGATCAAATTTGTGCAGTTGGATCTTCAATCCGAGGCCCTGATTAAAAGTCACCCTATTACCTAACCACAAAAATAGGAAATTAACCTAGGTTTTATACAAACTATCTAAATGCATGATGAAGCATGTAATGTAATATTTATAATGTAAGATGCAACTCTATGCGAAAGAACACACAAAAATAAAAGTTTATGTTATATAAACATGTTTACATCAAACCCTCATGCCAATCTTTTGCTAGTCCCTAGAAAAATTAAATGCTATTGATAAGAGAATTAGGTTGGATTTCTTGGGCAATAGTAATTTTTCAACACTTAAGAACTTCAACTAAGGACCTGAACTACAATGACACAATAGTGCACGGGTATCTACCAAAATGCAGACCACCTCAAGCCCTCTCCTTATTCAAAGAAGGATCTCTTCTCTTTTTCTTATTTTCTAATTTTTTTGGAATTTTGATTTTAGGGTTTTGGAGCAGCTTTCTACGACTACTCAACCAACCTAAGACTCGATGAGAACCCTAAATTTTAAGCATCTTTTCATGAATGTGATAGACTCATTGATCGGCAATTAGAATGGACTTCGAGTTTCTATGCCCCTAGGTGAGCTTAAAAAGAATATGTCTAAAGGTGTATCTATACGACTGATGGCTTTCTCCTTACTTTTAATTTTATAGGGTCAACACAAGGGTGAACCCAGTGTTTATCTCCCCAGCTTATTCTACTTCTCCGCTTCTTCCTAAGTGTTTTAGGAATTAAGCATGCATTTCTTAAGCTGGGATCTAGACAACCTACCAATGGGCTGTTACCCATGATAACTTGCTAGCCATACTCGTGCGATGAAGTGTGGCTTATTTCTTTTATTCCTTTTTTTCTTTTCTCCTTTTCTTTGTCTTTTTCTTTTCATTTTAGACTTTCTTTTTCTTTTCTTTCTTTAGGTAGGTAGCTTCCTTGGTCTAAGATTTACCTAAAGGTGGCAGGAAAAGAATGGTCCAGTGGCTGGGCTCTGGACAGCCTACCAATGGACTGTTACCCATGATAACTTGCCAGCCATACCACCCTAGAAGGTTCATTAGCTACCCAATTTCCGTTAAAACCACCAAACAACAAGTCAGTGTGAATATTGTGTAGATGCTTAGACGTAAAGTTCCTTCAAATCAGAGGGTGGGTTGACAGGTCGTGTACTTATCACCCCAACTTATTTAACCAAATTGAAATACAATTGAGGATGGCGACTCGTTAAGAAAATCGACATTTTAGTGGAAACTTGAGCTAATTTAGCACGAAGACCTGAAGGGTCTAAGTGTTCAAATCCTACTATATTATTCCTTAAGGTCAAAAAATCCTAATGCCCAATTATTCTTTCCTAATTTAATTTTTTTTAATAAATAAAATTAAAAGAAAAAGAATCTATGGAGCTGACAAAATAATTCAGGATGAATATCCACGCTTCCATGCCTATCTAATGCAATGTCCTCATTATATTTAAAAGACATGAAATAGAGTGGAGTAGAGTTTAAAGCACCTGAATTGTGTGAATAATGGGTCCACTTTGAGATGAAAAAAACTATATGCATGTAGAATTTAGTGCCTTTAGCTAGGCACACTATACAAATAAGAAGAAATAAAGAATTCACGAGTACAGGTCAAAATCAGAGTAAAAAGATTCACCTCAGGACCTGCTAGAAGATGCCCACAGATGTGGACCAAATTGTGATGCAGACCCATACCCCTTGGTCGAGTATATCTAAGGCTCTGGATAAAAATTATCCAAAACCTAAGATCAGTATGCAAACAAGGTGGGTCCTACGATTTGCGAGGATGCAACCTAAGTTCAAAAAGTCGAGTTACAGAAAGATCAAGCTCAAAAGGATAATCAATGAATTTGTGCTTGGGTTGGACATCCTCTGAGTCATAAGGGTCCTGGTAGAAGTTTGGTGGTTTCAGACAAATAGGCACCCTTAGACTCAAACTTTTACTTTCTCTAGAATTGGCTTCCCAAATCATCATTTCCCAATTCCTATCCTCCTCATTCAGACTTACAAATTCAGGGACCTCATGCATGTTAATCACCCCATCTGAAATTTCCAAGTGTAAAAGATGTGACTGAATCAGAATTGACTTGGGTCTAATGATCTCAAAAATAGAAACGCCAGTATAGTCAAAGGGGTGCAATTGTGGAATGGGGCTTTGAATTAAATCCTTCATGAAATCAAGATCTGAATCCACCATGCGAGCCCCAACATGATCAAGTTCCTCAATTTCAAGGCCATCAAATGATTTATTGAATTCCTCAAGCCAAGTTTCTGACTAAAATCGTGTTCTGTAAACTCATGTGAGACTTCGCATAATGATTCTTCACCTTCAGAGTCAAAGAAATCTGAATCCGCATTACTGTATGTCTCAAAATCATCAATCAATTTCTGTTCCATGGAGACATATGTTTCCTCATACCCCAGCTTAGGGATCTCAAGTAAAGAAATTAGTTCATCATTAATTGGTTGCTCTAGACCAATCTGGTCAATCCTGGTCTCGTAACACATGTCCCCCCCATCAGGTGCCTGAGCAGGTTCTGACATTGGCTCTCTTGGAGGGGGTTCATCCTGGAAATCAACCCAAGATTGAACTAAAGCAACCATAAATCTCATCCTCAATTTAGATAACTTCCCAAGTAAAAACTCTCCTGGGCCCTTATCCTTAACATCCTGGAGCCAATCCAACAAATACCTGTTTAGATCATCAATCATTTCCATTAGGGGCTCCAATTCTTCAGTGCAAGGTGTTGGCTGACCTTCTAAAGATTGTATAGTATTCCTCAAGTAAGCCAACACCTTCTCTTGGAATTGGATAACCTGAATGAAATGGTTTGGTCCAGGTTGGGCAGGTTTGGGTTCAGTGCAGGGGAGTCAACGAATTGATGATCTTGATACCCTCCCTGATAATAAGTCATTTCAGGTTGTTCATAAGGTGGTAATGACATAATAGTAGTGTATTCTAGCGAGGGGTAAGAATCAGCATATCCTTCTATTGGGAACACCATCATGAGCCCTAAACTAGCTCATTTTGACCCATAAAAGAGAACGAAAGCTCCTACATAAGCAACTAGAGGTCTTAATTCACTGAATAACCATTTTGAGAGAAAAGCAAGAAATAAGGGTTAAAACTGTAATTTTAACATTGCATTGCAACAACGAGTTTTCTTAAGGGCTAAACATAGGTCAAATGTTCTTAACAAGATAAAAAGTGGGTTGGTTCAAACAAAAAAGGGTTTGTGTGAATGTTGGGGATTAAATGACTTCTTCTAACCCTAAAATAGATCCACTTGATTTAACAAGGTTCTGGTCAGAATAAAATTCACCTAAACCATCAAAAAAACATAGAAAAATATTCTCTAGGGTTTAGAACCTTTAATTTCGCCATTGGAACCTATTTTGACATAGAATGGTGTCTTAAACAAATGTTTGCCCTAAGTTAGGTTTTTGCATAAATTGCCCAGTCAGATGTTATCAAAACCAAAATCCAACCTCACCGTCGGATTCCTTAGGTCCAAATTAGGTTTGTACCAAAAGTTCGAATTAAGGGAAATTCATCTTGACCAACTTTGTAAATAGGTCCAACCCAATTAGATTTCTACCTCTAGATTTCAAAAATATTCACAATTGACCCCTTATCTTCTTCATTCTTTGCAATTAGGTCCCTAAGCCATTATAGCGGAGAGAATCCTACTCCAGTGAGCTTGAATGGGTGATTTCTCCCTGATCTCTCAGAGAATCCCCTTCAAAATTGAAAGGGAGATTCTTTGAGAAATATCCTCCAATGTGAACCCAATTAGAAGCCCTATTTGGTACCCAATCTCTCATACGAACACATGAGAGATTTGGGTCTCTCTCAAGTTTCCTTTGCCAGAGAACTTTCCGTGCTTGGAAGCTTGGCTTCCAAGCACAAACCCGACCTCCAGGGCCTATTTAAGAAACCCCAACTCATCCCGCATCTCCTACGCTTGAATTCAGTTGGAGAAACCCCTCAATTTCTTCTCTCCTCCTCTGGCCAATCTACTCATTAAGCTCTGGCAACTTCTCTCACTCTCCCTCATCGCCTAGCCACAATACTGGTGGTAGGTTCCTCTTCCTCTCGCTCGTTCGAGTCGCGTCGCCCCTGCCGATGCTCCTGCCTCCCTTTCGTCCTTGCCGACCTCACTCACTGAGCACCTTCGTCTGCGGTGTCGGTGATACTCAAAGATGCCATTCCTGCCTCTTCCTTCATTTCTTCACTCCCAGATAAGTCCTCTCACCCACTACTCCCCTTTTCCCTTCTATATTCCCTCAAACGACCACTGCCGCACTCCACCACCATCATCCCCTTCACCTCTAGCCACCACTCCGGCGAGTTCGCTCCACCTCCACAGACCACCTCTCTCCTCACCGACCGATCCATAAGCACCGCCCCACCTCACTTATCATAACCCCCCACTCACCACACTCCACCACTCACCCACAAGCTCCCCCGAACACAATGACACACACGACCACAGTGTGCCCTAGGCTTGCTACCTCAGGTGATCCCATGCCATGCCAACCACCTTTGCACATTCGCCACACCTTGGCGAAGCTCCATGAGCTTTTTAATGCGGCCGCAAGGCCGTTTATGTGATTTCAGGTCCAGGGGTTCACTGCCATTAACGCACAGTAGGAAGCTTGCTTGCAAGCTTCTCTAGGCCGTGCCAACTCCAGGTCATAGTCCCAAGTCACGGGAAGAGCCTTTGTAAACATCTCCAGGTGACCAATTGAAGCCAGGAGCCATTATTGCAGCTGTAATTAAATGAAGGCACTTGGCTATAAGCGCGTGTGAAAGAGGGTGGGAAGTTAGTCCCACCTCGGAAAGTTGCAGAGCACTGCACCTGCATAAAAGGAATTTCTTCGTAGGGCTTATCGCCTCCAACTCACGGGGTGAGGTTCCCTCTCACCCGACCTGACGCGTCATCCGCTTCCACCCCTTGCTGACCTAGTGAGCCAACTCAACTGCACACCTCGCCCACCACCGCACACCCATGGGCCTGGTCCCGGGCACGTATCAGACCTGATTACCTGGGAAGTGCCTCTGGGAGAGCGAACCTAAGAGATAAAGGAGAGAAGAGAGTTCACACTGGTAGAGGTAGGTTTTGCTCTACAGCTTGAGAGAAGAAGTACGAGAAGGCAAGGAAGTGGAGAAGGCTAAGGCAAAAGAAGGAGCTGAAGGAAAAAGATTGAAGTTAGAAGAGAAGAAAGCCAAGGGAAAGAGAAGAATGCAGAGGAAGAGAAAGCTAAGGTAGGGGAGCTGCAACCAAAATCAGAAGAGAAAAAAGAAGAGAAAGGCAAAGGAAGAAGATAAAGCCGAAGAGAAAGAAAGAAGAAGATTGAAGGTAGCTGGCAGAAGTAGAGAAAAGAATAGGAGAAGAAAATAAAGAGTCAAGCACTATAGCATAAAAATTTTAAGGCATCTGATTCATAATTCAGACATCCAATTTTGTACTTTATTCACATCCATTGATTTCTTTAATATTTTGTGCTTACATTTATTCCTATCTTCAAATAACATTGATCTTATTGCATATTATATTCTTTCAAATTCTCAAGTTGTGATCTTTATTTCTAAACCTAAATTTGCTTCCTGTGTTCGACATCGGACTTTAAAATTCGCGTAATAAATTATATTTGTTTTGATTGCTTTTTCGACAGTACTGCAATGCAACCCTTTTAAAACTCGATCAAGTGCACCAAACACCCTCTTGATTGTAGATTGTATTAGGTTGTCCATGAAAGGGTTGTGATCTGTAATCGATGTAGCTCTAAGAAGGATAAAAATCTTGATGATGGTGTCTAGGGTTAGATCCTGAACATAGAGGTCCGGAACTGTATCCCGAATCTGTGTTATCCCAACTACTAGTTGGTTGATTATAACACGAGTCAGGATAATAATCATCATGTTGTGGATAAAACTTATCAGGAGGATAATAACAGGAATGTGTGTAGAATGTGGAAGGATTTATGACAGATGGGAGAAAGAAAGGAACCCTACAATATAAACAATCAAACCTATCGTTATGTAGGCTAGCCTAAAGACTTGTAAACTCCCAGAACCCATCTTGAGATAAAGAAATGATTTGATCTATTTCTTTCCATTCAATCAACCAGTTAGAGGGAGGGACTGGGGAGAAGGTTCTTCCTTTGGCTTACGTCTCCGGTGCCTAGTGTACACCCGAACCACGATCGTTTGATTATGCTCCCCTCGCTAGACATCAGATTGAATGATAGAAATAGACTAATCAAAAATAATCTCGGTCTGGGCTCCAAAGAGCGAGTCAAATCCTTAAAGCCAATTTCTACTCTATTTTAATTAGGGTTAGGTTTCAATGTGCTTTGAAATGTTACGAGCCCTTTTTCTGGGTTGTGCCCTTAATGATTGATTGACATGTGTGTGCGTGCACAACCAGTGGTTTTCAAGCAAGATTATTTTTGGATGCGGTGAATTTTAGAACTCAAATCTTGCTTAGTAGCTTTTAGGATTCAACTTTAGTTATATTCAATCAAGCTCAATTGGCACACCAGGTTTTGAAAGCACAGGTGAAGATGTTTTCCTTTGGAACTTAAAAGAATGTGGAGTGCCTGGTAAATCTCTAAAAGTTGAACCTATGTGGCAGCTACTTGATAAGTTGATTTTAATTGAAGTGGTGCGGCCCAATTTGATTACCTAATCTGATTTCTACTTACATATGTGTTTGGGTGTGTGTACCAGTTATAAATATCATTTTACCGAAAGAATTTCAAAATCAGAAGAGGTTGTGTACCTCTATGAGAAAAATTTTTTAAAATTTTTCTTTTATATGCGGAGGGTGAGGCGGGTGTAGGTGCTAAGCAAACAATCAAAACTAACCTTAGAGTTTATAAGAACACCTATGTTGACTTTTGTTTGTGTTATTAAGTGGTGGAATGAAAATTATTGGGTGCGAGGTGGGGGTAAACTTATAGACCCTTCAATAGCACTTTACTCCAATCGACTGCTTTTGCTCGTCTCGAGAGAGTACCTATAATCACAATGAAAAAGGGGAGAAGTGAGGTAAAAGAAAAGTAAGGTAGGAAAACGCGAAGAATCAAAGAGCGTCGCCTCCCCGGCAACGGTGCAAAAATGTTGAAGCAGAAAACTATGCAAAAAGGATTGGATTTTGGGAAGCCTGTCATCGTAGTATGATTTGCAAAGAAATCTAGGTGAACATAGGGAGGCTACGTCGATATAAAATCTGCAATTATATTTTTTTTGGTTCTCTTGTTTAAAAGTGAGATAATGACAATGGAACTGATATTAACACTAAGAGAGAGAGAGCAATCACTTGATTTATGAATAATGTTTTTATAGCTAGAAAGAAGGAAATGATTACAACTAGAAAGCAGGAAATTCTATTTTAGAAAGCGATAAAAAGAAGGGAGAGAGATGCTATCCTCCTCGACGATTGCTTGGAGGATGAGCCAAATGGAGCGAGGCCTGGAAGATGGAGGATGGGGCAGGAAGAAGGAGGATGAAGCAGGAAGAAGTGAGAATGAGGCAGAACGTCATTGTCGTCACGGGATCCACTTCTGGAACAGGGGCAGGAAAACTTCGGATTTGGTTCTAAAGGGGCATCCTGAATGTGGGACAAGCTTCTTTAGAGCATTGGAGAGGAAGAAAGGTAAAGCAAGGGATGAGAATTATGTGGGTGCCGTAGGGCTATATATAGGTGTAGATTGGAGGGGGTACAAAGGTCATTTCACTTAAAAACATTAAATTAGGGGTCTTTAGTGACGTATTTAAACATCACTAAAGCCCCCAAACGTGGGCTTAGTGCACTCCCGCCTGTGCCCTCTCTCCTTCCTCGTGCCTCAGCGGTCATTAACACTGCATTCTCAATCATCCGATCGAAAGATCGGATGGCTTAATCGCACACGAGCCCCTCTTTCTTCAGACGTTGAGCGACTAAGCGTAGATCTTAGCCATCCGATCAAGATCAGACAGTCACGATCGTGCCACTACTGCTTCATCTTCACCCATTATGGCGCGATGTAGCTCAATTCCAAGCCGTTCGATCCAGATCGAAGGGTCATCATCACGTGCCAGCCTGCCCTTTACATCGCACGTCTGATCACACGTACGCGATGAGCATTCAATTGAGCATCTGCCTGATCCAAAGATCTTGGCTGTTGGTGTCAGATGGGGGGTTGGATTTTGCGCCTGCGCAGGAAGAGGAGATGCATTGCACACAACTCGAACGCATGCTCTCAGCTCCTGCAATGCCTTAACCGCTATGCTGTGCTTTTTCTTTGTCGACTTTTTAACAGCATCGTGCTTGCTTGTGGCCGTTGGATCTAGATCCAATGGCCTAGATTTGATATTGCGTTGAGGAGAGAGTGAGAGCACGATGGGTCTTCACACTTTTGCTAGGTTGATTTGGGTGGTGGAGATAGCACCATGTGGTACCATCTTGGCTGTCCATCTTCTGTGACATCTAGAAGGTGCCACGAATGTCAGATTGGCCTGATTTTTGCGCTGTTAGGCAACAATCGTCGATTCGAATCCATCCGTGCTATTAAATTTGTCATCTAAAGTGAATTTTGACACCATCTTCGCTCCTGCACTTTGATCTTCCTCAGACTATATCTGATGCTACGGATGTTCGATCAGGGTGATCTTGGAGGTGTTGAACTCTGATCATCACCCTGATCAAATCTGTACAGTTAACTCTTCAATCCAAGGCCCCGATTAATAGTCACCCTGTTACCTGACCATAAACATAGAAAATTAACCTAAATTTTATACAAACTAACCTAAATGCAAGATGATGCATGTTATGCAATATTTATAATGTATGATGCAACTCTACACCTAAGAACACACAAAAATAGACAGTTTATGTGATATAAATGTGTTTACATCAATTATCTAGGCATGGGCTGGTGGATACTTTATGATTTGATTATTTTTTCGGCCTATAATAGTTATTTCCTGTTATTTAAAAAATAATTAAAAAAAATAGAATTAGGAGAATAGAACTTAGGCTTTAGGACTTTAGAAAATGATACTTTAGGACCTCAACATGTAGACTCTTCAGGTCTTTGGGCTTAATCTGCCCAGGTGCCCACTAAAATGTGGGCTTGGTCTCAAGTCCTTGACAAGTAGTTCTATTCTAATTTGGTTAGTAAATTGGGGTGATAAGTGCACGACTTATCAACCTGCTCCCTAATTTGAGGGGACTTTAAGACTAAGAATCTACAAACTATTTTCACTGACTCACTTTTCGACGGTTTTTATGCAAATTAGGTAGCTCATGAACTTTCTAGGGTAGTATGGCTAGCAAGTTGTCATGGGTAACAGCCCATTGGCCAGTTGTCCAGAGCCTAGGTACATGATCATAGTCATTCTACTGCTTTTAGGTAAATCTTAGATCAGGGAAGCCACCTACTTAGAAAAAGAAAAAAATGTTACTCAAAATTAAAAAAAAAAAAAAAGAAAATAGAAAAATAGAAAAAGGTGAAAAGAATAAAAGTCAAAAAATAGACCACACTTCAATGCATGAGTATGGCTGGCAAGTTGCCGTTGGTAATAGCCCATTAGCCGGTTGTCCAGAGCCCAACTTACAAAAATGTATAAATAATTCCCAAAATACATATGGAAGAAGAGGGGAAGTAGAATAAATCAGGGAAATATACATTGGGTTCGCCCTTATGTTGACCCCATAAAAAGATAAATAAAAAAGTAGGGTGAAAGCTACCAATCGGAAAGATAAACCTTTATGTAGAAACTCTTATGTTCACTTAGGGTCATAGAAACTTGAAGTCCATTTTAACGGCTACCTAGTGAGTCTATCTCTCTTTCACAATATGCTTAGACTTGTAGTCCTTTACGAGTCTTGGGCAGGTTGGGTAGCTGTAGAAAGCTACCCTGAAACATTAAACTAAAAAATCCAAAAAAATTAGAAAAGAATAAAATACAAAAAAATGTTTATCTTCCCTTTTCAAATAAGGCGAGCACTTGTGCAGTCTACACTTCGGCAAGCACTCGGGCACTGTTTGGTCTTCGTAGTTTAGGCCCTTAGATGACATTTCCTTTTGTTAATAAACAACTACTCCCTTAAGTGATCAAGCCTTAATTCTGTTTATATACATAGCATATAGTTTAATTTTGCTAGGGACTAGCCAAAGATACGCATGGGGGTAAGATGTAAACACATCCATTTAGGTTAAAATGCCTATTTATGCATGATCCCAGTCTTAGATATGCATTCCATGTTATAAATATTGCATAGCATGCATCATTCTGCATTTAGAGTAGTTTGCGTATATGTTAGGTTAATTGCATCCTTTTACGGCCAAGAGAGAAGGAGATTTAATTCAGGGCCTCGGATTGACGATCTGATCATACGGATTTGATTAAGACAATGATCGGAATCTAACACCTCTGAAATTTTCTAGATCGGAATCCCGTAGCACTGTATGCAGTTTGACGAAGATCAATGGCCAGGGGTCAATGTGACATCCTTACGTGCTTCGGATGAAAAATTCAACCATGCTGATCGATCCGGAATGATGATCGGAGTCTAGGAATGTGAAAATCATCTCGATCCAAGCACCATGGCATCCTCTGCAAGTGAAAGAAGATGGACAGCGCAGATGGTGCCACGTGGCACCAACTAGGCTGCCTGACACTGGCCATCTACCCAATGCTTCCTGTTCATCTGCATCATCCATTCCCAGTTGTTGGATCTTGTTCCAATGGCTAAGAAGCCTTCTCCACCGTGAGCCGATAGAAGGCCTTCTTGAGACATGCACTAGGCTGGCACATTGGTTGAGGTGCGTACTCCAAAAGGAGGGGTGCAAGCTCGAAACCTTCCAAGCCCCCCAATTTCTCAATTGGATGCACGCAGTGTGGGTGCACCAGCCAGCTCATGTGTGCAAACACACGTGCACCAGCCTACACACCCCCACCGCAGCACACAGTAGCGCAAGTACTAGTGCGTGCGTGCGCATGGCACGACTACATGATAAGCACATAAGCACAGGAACAAGTGAGGGTGAGCTTACGCAGATGTTCAGTGATAGATGAGCAGATCTTTAATGATGTTTACGGACGTCACTAATTACCTATGTGTGACCAAGCCCTTCATCCTCCACTATAAAAGGACCCATACCCCTTCATCCACCAGGATCCCTTCCTATGCTCTCCTCACCTACTCTAGAGCTCAAAACACACTTTGAGCTTGTGTCCCAAGCCTTTGGGATGCTCCACTAGAGAAAAGAAAAACTATTTTCTACCCTCCCATCACCATTCATGGAGTTCTCATTGGCCATCTTCCCAACTCATTCTAGGAAGCGGATCACGCCGTAACATCGCCCGTCCTCCACTCATCTTCCGACATCATTCTCCTGCCTCCAAATCCTCAACATCTTCATCTAGGCCACGTCAACATAGCATCGTCCTTTGAGCAATCGACAAAGAGGATTTCTCTCACCCCTTTTCCCTTTTACTGCCTTCGTTGTGTATAAGTATTTGTAATGAACATTTTTCAAATATTTATCTAGAAGTAGTTTTTGATTTTCTCTCTTCCTACATAATTAGCAATTAGAATAGTTCTTTCTTGCTTTATAGAATAGCTTAGTATAGAAAATATTCCTTCGTGTTCCCGCACTATCAAAAAGCGCAAAAAATAAATAAATACAAAATACCAAAAAGGAATAAAGTGAAATGTGGATTTCAAAGAAATAAACGTCGCCTCCCCATGTTCATCCCGGGACTCCCTTGGAGTTTCGGTGTAAATTTTATTTGATAGCGAGTTTTACAACTACGACGATGGGTTTCTCAAAGCCTTAACTTTTGCCTCGCAAAAAACTGCTCATCATAGAGAAAAACTTTTGTTTTAGTTTTTCTATTTCTACTTGAAGTGAATCTACTTGTGTTTTAGGTGTGGTGATTTCTTGTGAGAGTTGTTGATTTGTTGAGGCAATTCTGTGTTTCAACTCTGTTTCTACATCTAGATCTTTTGTTAACTTTTTATTGGTTATTTTAAGTTCATTAGCTATGTCATGCAACTCATAAAAATCTTCTAAAAGTTCATCTAAGGTAGAAAAGGATACATCGTCTTCGATCGCCATGACTCCACAAAGTTCTTCTTCACTTGATGTGTCTTCTATTTCTTCTTCTGAGCTGGTGTCACTGTCATCCTAGCTAACTTGAAGGGCTTTCTTCTTTGCTTCACACCTAGGAGATTTTGAATCTTCTTCTTCTCACTTTCATTATTGAGTTGAGGCCATTCCTTTCTCATATGCCCTTTCTTCTTACAATTGTAGCAGATGACTTGACTTTCTTAAGGTTCTTACTTTTCCTTCTTCTAGCTTTTCTTGTTACTCAAGAATCTTTTGAATTTTTTGGAGAGTAGAGCTATATCTTCTTCATCTTCATCTTCTAATTCTTTAGATTCATTGTGGACTTTTAGAGCAAGGTCTTTCTTCTTCTTGCCTTACCCTTCATGTTCCTTCATGTGCTCGAGTAGAACCTCATAATCCATTAGTCTTCCTATGAGAACATTAAGTTGGAGCATTGAGAGATCCTTTGATTCTTTGATCACTGTTTTCTCTTCTCCCAATCGCTAGTTACAGATTGAAGTATCTTGCGAGGCAGGGCTTCATTTGTAATTACTTGATCTAGGTTTCTTAAGGAATTGATGATGTTTGTGAATCTAGTATGCATCTCCTTGTGGTTGGATTGTGCGTGTTGTTAGCACTCGATAATTTATGTTTCGTCAATTGGAAAAACTTGGGTTGTGACATTAATATTACTAATATGCTTAGTCTTGGGTTAGTTCCTAGGTTAAAACTAGCTTTTATGTTGTAAATAAAGTAATACATGAATGAATGCATAATATAGGACCAAGTGTGTTTTGTAATTAAATGTGGCTAATTATATGATTTAGTGAATAATGTCGGTAGTGAGAATGTTGAGTAAAGAGTGAAGGACTTGAAGGTCTACTTGGGAGAAGAGAAAGACTCATGTGAAGATGAAACAAAGATGAAGAAAGCAAATAAAGATAAGTTGACTTGAAGAAATAATGACAAGCAAAGAGGAGGAAGACAAAGAAGGACGCATGGAACCACCCAAGCCCTCCCTATTCTTAGACATTAGGAAACCTAATTCCCTACAAAGCCTTGTCTTAAATCTAGTGTAGAGAAACCCCATCTACCGTTAGATTTCCATCCTAAGGCCACCCATAACACAACCTATTTTTAGTAACCCTTTTTCCTCAACTCCCATGACCACATCTCCACCATCTACCCACCATCCTATGGTCCTAATTAGCCACCCAAAAATCTATCCATAGTACGCTACCATAGCCACCTAAATCCCCTCCCTTCATTCACTATCCAATGGACCATATCACCCTTAGTTAATAACCTATCCATGCCACATCGTCCTACTCCATCTTAGCCCTTAATCTAGAAACCTACGACCCAGATCTAAAGCCACCCAACCTAGTATTCATCTTGCACCATTAGATGCCCATTGAAAGGCTAGGATTTAATGTTGAAGTGGTGGAAACACCTCAAACATTGATCTTAATCCAAGGGGCCTTATTTACCTTCCTTTGCTATAAAAGCACACCTCCTCCTACCCTTTCACATCAAGCAGTTTTCAAGCTTAATACCCTTAGCTTTGGAATAGCCCTCTTACCTTAGGTCTACTAGAGTACATGCCCACCTTCTCGACCTCCAAAGCTAGCCACTATAGAACCATGTCCACCTTAGCTAAAAACTTTGTGACGTCGGGAAATGCATTAGTTTAATTTGTTCGTTGTAGCATGCATTTATGACATCAATTTTTAAATGAAATAATTGAACCTGAATCCGAGTGTCGATTTCAGGGAGGCGTGAAATCGAATCATTTTATCGCTTAAAGGTGTCACAAAAATACATCTTTTGATTCACTTGCAAAAATAGAGAGAAAGAGAGAGAGATAGGGAGAGAGAGAGAGAAATAGGGAAAGAGAAGTAGGGTTAGAGATTTATGATGACATTGCGATAATGGCTATCTATGAAAGAAACACAAACATGATGATGGAAGATAATATATTGCATAAGCAGAATAGTTTTACAACTAAAATGATAGATGAAAGCTTAAACAAACAAAAATATCAAACTAAAGAAACTAGCAATTAAATGGAGAGGCGAGGAAGCCACGGTAGTGGAGGGGCTTCCATCGGCAGCTCAGCATCTCTGCAACCTTCCTTGGATGCTCTATGGAGTGGCGGAGTTGCTTGGTAGAAGATCCCAAAAAGTGGAGGATGGGCCCTTTTATAATGGAGGAAAAGGGCTAAAATCCATCCTTAGGTGAATAGTGACATCTAGGTTATCGCTAAAACTTTGCCTCAAGCATCGCTGAAGACTAGCTCATGTGCACCCTTCGCGTACATGCTCTACTGCACTGGCCCACCGTGTTCCATGCGCCATGCTGTGTGCATGGGTCGACGATGTTGCCGCTACCATGCACACTTGCTCTATTCCTCTGTGCCTACGTCAATTGAGAGATTGGGGGGGTTGGCAGGGCTCGAACTTGCTCCACTCCTTTAGGTATGCTCCTATCGACGATGAGCCATGCCCACGAAGTTGTCGCGAGGAAGAGCCAAGGGAGTATGGTGGAGATGACTTCACAGTCGTTGCATCAAGATCCAACGGCTGGGAATGGATGATGCAGATGAAGAGGAAGCATTGGATAGATTGTAGGTTGGTGTTGGGCGGTTGAGATGGCACCACGTGGCACCATCTGGGTCAACCATGTTCTTTTGCTTGTTGAGGATGCCATGGTGCTCGAATTGAGATGATTTCCATGTTTCTGGGTTGAGATCATTGCTCCGGATCCATCCATACAATAAGATTTTTCATCCGAAGGCTGTAAGGATGTCACATGGCCCGCTGGCCATTGATCTTCCTCAAACTTGTTGTGGGAGCTACGGAGGTGGGATCGTGGTGACTATTGAGTCGATTGGACTCCGTTCACCAATCCAGATCCATCTGTATGGTCTGATTTCTCATCTGAGACCTATTTCAATAAGGACTTGTACACAAGGTCATTAGACATTGATTCTAAGCAATCTTAACTTAAATTAATACAGAATGCATGCAATGCCCCTAAACCCACTATAATATGACATTAATGCACATGTGCCCTCAAATTGTCTCCAATTGATAATATTAACACTAATAATTATGGAGTCATCACTTCTCCTAGTGTCCCTCTCCTCCCTAATATTCCATGCCACCATGGTGGCTTTGCTATTTCTCTCCAATCTCCACCTTCTTCCTGGAGCCTTAGAACTGAAGCTCCACCAGAAGCTTCATACAAGCATCCCTTACCTAGGTCCATATCTTCCTACATTCTCTACATTTTCTAAGTTTATATTCTGTTCTTAGCTTTTGCAAAACTTTTAAATATCATTAATAGAAGCATTCTTCCACTTTTATTTCCCTTTATTCGCATTCTTAAGTAGTTTAATATTTTATTCTATTGCATGCAAACTTATTTCAAAATAAAAAAAAAAATTACATATTGAAAAAGATAAAAAAATAACTACGAAAGGTTTTTCGAAAATAGTGACTACCTCTCTATGTTCGACCTAGACTCCTAGTGTTCAGACAGATAAATTTCAATTGATTGCTTGATTTTCGTACTACAACGATTTCCGAATATTTAATCGCATAGATTTAGCGTTATCAAATTGGTGCCATTATAGAAGTGGCACAGGTTTATTTTCACCTTTTGTTTCTGGATTTGTCTCTAAATTACTAATCCACCTTGCCCTTGTGCTTGTCGATTTGGGTGTAGCAATCAGAAGATTTGATGAAAAATGCGGCAAAAAAAGATGAGAGGGATCTAGTAGTTTCGAGGTAGGTACCCTTATCTTAGTTAGGATTCAGTTCTTTTGAATTAAAAAAAATTTCCAAAAAAAATTAGGTGCTTTGCTTGACTCTTAGGTTAGAAAATTTGCTTGTGTTTGTTATTGTTTTCTAAGAAAAAAAAGTTCTTCTGTTGGTTAGAGTATATTTTGACTTGCATACTTTTAAAATCTCCAACTTTTGCTTGCAAAAATGGTTTGCAAACTCTTTCTAAAAAGTATTTTCTAACTTTCGAGATTCCAAAAAATTTATAAAATCTGTTCACTTGTAGGCAATAAAGCCAAGAAGATCGTTTAAAAATCTTAAGTCCATCTGATTCATATTTAAATTTTAAAAATTCATACAATAGATGGATATCCATTCTGATTTTTCTTCCTGATTTGCATCAGTTTGAAAATCAAAGATTTGTTTTACTCCTCCAATTGATTTGAAATTGCTGGCATTGGATTTTTGTGATAATTGAGCACCATGGAAACATCTAAAAAGATTATTTTGAGCATATTTTACTACTCTAAAAGTCTAATTACTGACTGGGGATAAAAATAGGCTTCAGGACCCCATTAAACATTTAATTACAAAAAAATTATAAAATGTGCCTTAAAAAACTTGGAAACCTCTTTTGAGTGCATTAGTTAGTGGTACAATATGGCCATTGATTTCTCTGCTTGGGTCACTAATGCCAAAAAATGAACTAAAGATAATTCATTCGTTGTAGCAGGCGATTCTGACATCAATTTTAAAAAGAATTGGATGGTGAGTCCAAGTGTCGAATATAGGGAGCCAATAAGTCAAATCTTCATGTCACTTTTATTCTCACATGATTATTATGTCCCATTCCTTACATGAATAGTAAAGAAAAGAGAGAGAGGGAGATATGGTTAGAAATCTGAGGTAGAGTAAAGTTGCTAGCTACACATTAGCGAAGGCAGGCACAAAATATGGCAGAAAACACAAGCATAAGATGATCAAAGTAAAAACCTAGCTTAGAATGCATGAAGATAGCATCAAACATAATAGTAGGGATTACTTCTATGAGTCATCAAAATTGCCTTACAAACATAAGCATTAAAACTAGAAGAAAGCTTTAAAATGAACATGATAAACTATGAGAGAAAGAACTATTGCTAGGTGGAAGCTTGTCGAGGTAGGCACGGCAATAGAGAGGGCTTCATCAGCAACTCGGCAGCTTTGGGGTCTCACTTTCAAACTAAGGAAGGTGGGAGAATGCTTTGAATTGAGATGTGTTTCAATGGCAGTCTTAAAGGCCTTTCATAGGTGAAGAAAACCCTTTAAATAGCCCTGAACCACTCCCAAACTGCACTGAACTACCCTTGGACAATGCCTCCCTCACCACTCACACTGAACCGACGTTGCTCCATCTCATGCACATGTAAACCCACATGTGCTGGCATGGCTTAATCCTATCAATCCATCACTGCATCCAATGACTAACGAAGCTTCTTGATTGAGCCCTTAAGCACACACTAAATTGCGCTCTCACGATCGCTCGATTTGCAGCTGGCCAGGTGGTGTGCTCTGCGATTGAGGATCGTACACCAGTGATGATGATCTACGTGGAGATGGATCGCAGGATTGCACAGATCGTGCTTGGTTGACATGCACACTATCAGATGGAGATTAAATAGTCAAATTAGCATGCACTGGCGAGCAAGGGATAGGTGGATCGTAGCTTAATCTCATGATCTCTGTGATTTAGGTTGGATGTGCGACCACTGCACTACATGCGAGGATGCTGAGATTTGAGCCATTCCTTCACAATCATGCGATTGATCAACACTACAACATATTCTATCTTTGTCGTCAGCTGAAATTGCCGGTAAAAGCCTTTCAACCGATGCCAAAATGAGATGGTGAAAATAGTGATGTTTTTTCATTTTCCTGTCGGTTGTAAAGAAAATCCGATGTCTAATTATCCTTTGCCCAATGAACGGATTGGGTCTTTTTCCTTCGTTTTATAACCGTTGGTAATTACCTTTCTCATCATTCATAAAAGAAGCAATGGGGTTTGTATGTCACTTTTGCTTGCATTAGCGCACCTTTTTTTGAGTTTTGCTGTTGCTTAAACGACAATGCCATCGCTTTGTTAAGCGACGATAAAAATATTTTTGCCAATACTTTTGTAAAGAAGCGATGGCATATAACTTTTATTCAAGAGCACAGTTTCGTATTTTTACTGTCGCTTTCTGTAATAAGAAACGACAAATAGTAACCTTTGTTAAAAAGAATTTCCTTTTATTGTTGTCGGTTATTGAAAAAGCCGACGACAAAGGTAGGGGTATTTTTTTTTTAATTCTAAAAATTAGGATGCTTATACAATCCTACGAAAATAGATAAATTCTTACACTGGAAACTTCCATACATAAAGGAATCCACAATGAAAAAAAGATAAATTCTTACACTAGAATTTTCGAAAAAATCCGAGGAAGCTGGAATACTTGCTTCCTTATACTACAATTGTGCCAAACTAAGTGAGCAACTAGCTTGAAAAGAAAATAGTATAGCATTTAGATTAGTAGACAACAATATTAGAACCCATCTATCAAAAAGAGAATAAGTACCAATTCAGAAGATTTTATGCAAGATGTCCATATTCACACCTGTAGACAGGATCTAGGACAACTCCAATTGCCAAAGCCACTTCTTTGACAAAGTTAAGCTCTTCAGTAGAACTCATTGCATAGCCTAGTCCTCTGGTCTACTGAGAGAAACCAATATTTAGATCAGATATTTACATACCATAAAATCCTTTCACACCAATATTCTGGTCATATCTTACCAACTATTTAGCTATTATGAATGTCAAACTAGCTTGTTTTAGATGTTAGATTTACTTTTAGGAAAGCATGGACATGTACATCTACCTGCACTATATCGTCAAATTGAGTTCAACTGACTAACACAACCACGAATAGCTTTAGCCACATGGAAAACCACTTACATTACGAAGTTTGACTATGTCATGAGAATTTACACCAGCCTAAAGCCCATCGAGAAGGCCTTGAACAAAATTGTAGAACTAGTCAAGATTATTGCAAACAGAGAAGGCATGAACCTACTCAGGTTAAAAAAAAGAAATGAAAAGAAGTAGAGCAAAATGATTTTCTACAACAAGAATATACCATAGGGAAAGATCCAACATTAAAAGAATCAGAAATTATAGTACAAAAGTATTCACCATGATAGGGCATTGTGTATTTGGAATTTACATCATTGACCATAAAGAGAAAAGGAAAATGGTGAAGGCCAGAAAAACTCTAGTAATTTTTAAAAAGCAAGTAGGAAAAGATGCCACAAGAAAGGGTTGACAACACATTTTGAATAAGAAAATTATTATAACAAAACTCAACTTCCTTTTTGTGTTCATAAATGGACTAAAATTAGCTTTGAAAAACATCATTACTTGCCTAAAGAAGATAGACAATGATCTTAGTATAATAATGCAAAGTACTATTTTCCATCATTGTCATAATTTGCTGGTTAGACATTTTTCTTCCTGATAATATCAAGGAAAAAAAGCAATTGAATGTGCACGATCAGCATAGAAACCCAGTCCAAGGAATTGCTTACGCAAAATTGCACATTTAATGATGAAAACTATTAGCACTGATGGTATTTCCAAAATGAAGAAGTCATAGGCGAAAACCACTCACATGCACAACCACCCCATCAATTTCATAAATATCAATGTGCTTCATAAAAGTATGATGAGCCACTTCACCCAAAAAACCACCATCTCCTCCTCCAATAACCAAAACCTCGGCAAAAAGCAGAGTCATTTTGCAAGGAAGCAGGTAATACTTGATTTATTAAGTAGAAATTACAATGAAAGAATGAACCCATTCAACAATCATAACATGGAAAAGAAATAGTAGTTCAGAGACAGGTAAAGGTAAAAATACAAGTGCAGAGATATACACTATATCTGAAATAACTTTAGACAACAATGTAATTGACAACAAAAAATGTCATGCTGGTTCAAGAGAACACTAAGCAAGAAATGCCACCAAGGGATCGGTAGAGTGGTAAGGCCTCCCTGTGGGCACTTGGAGTTCATGGGATCGAATCCCATGCCAACCATATTCACCCTTCTCAAGAAATATTAAAGCAAGAAAGCACCACTTACAGCATTGACATAAGAAAACCAATACCAGCAAGCAATATAGAGAATAATTAAAATCATAATCTAAGATGCAAATCAAGATATAACACTGCAAACAATAAAGAAAAAGGATACATTGCCGTTGAAAATAGCAACCTTTCTTGGATTTGGGATGCAGCAATGGGGAAGATGAGTAATCATCTCCTGGTATGCACACTTATCTCATTTAGTGACTTGAATAACTCCATCTAGTATAAGAACCTTCCCATATGTGGATGACTAAAAAGGAAAGTCTTCCTAAGGATGCAGGAACTAGCCATAGCATAATAACAAAGTACACAAAGGGGAGCACAGAATTATGCATTTCAACATTACTATACCTGAAAGACCATGACATCTTGGTAATTAGATTTCCCATGGAATAGAACCTTTTCTACCTTCAAAGAGTCTGCATCCCTTGCAAGACATCTATATAAGGACTTTCTAGAAAAATAATACGAAACAACATACAAAATTGCCACCACTATATTATCTTCTAAAGAATGGTCTGGATGATATGAACTATACATGCAATATAATATCGAGCTATTTTCTACCTTCAAATAGTGTGCCTCCCCATCGGACTTGTACATAAGGACTTTCCAGAAAAATAATGTAAAACTACAAATAAAATTGTCGCCACTATATTATCTAGTAAAGAACGGTCCATATGATATGAACTTTACATGTGATACAACACCAAGCTAATTGGAAATAAGTGAATTATTGAAGGTGAAAGTTCACAACATCAAGACAAAGTACATGTTGCTTACTCAGATATTGGTACCCATATTCAAATTTCTTTCTAAAGAGAGTTACCCATAGGCATATTGTAACATGGGAAATTGTATAACTTTACAACTTAAAATAGGCAGTGGCAGTATAAGCATAACGGGGAAAAAGATCCAAGCTTATTCACTTTGACTAAGGCTACATTTAGAAGAGTGTTTGTGTTTAGCCTAAAATAAAGTTTAGGAAGCGCTAAG
This sequence comes from Thalassia testudinum, assembly GCA_037157565.1. Lineage (NCBI taxonomy): Eukaryota > Viridiplantae > Streptophyta > Magnoliopsida > Alismatales > Hydrocharitaceae > Thalassia > Thalassia testudinum. The sequence goes on from JAZHRO010000063.1 coordinate 22,057,662, forward strand.
TTATTCAAGTGATGAAATAAGTTGTTCGATAAATGTAGTAGGTGATTTCATAGGTTGTATATTGTATTTTTCTTATTTGTATTAGAAGTAGAGATGTAGAGAAATAATTGTAGTTTATTTATTCTATATTTGATGTTAAGTTTTTTTTCTTATTATTTTGTGAAAAAAGTGAAGTGGTGGTTGGATGTATGGTGCAAGTTGATGTCTAATAATATATATGTGAGATGACTTTTTTTGTAAATTCCATTAAACCCATGCTACTATTCATGCATCATTCATTCTAACCCACAACGTAGGACTAAACCTATGTATAAATCTACAACCAAAGATAGCCTAAAATACTAAAGTCAAAAGTATCAAGCTCAGAGACTATTCGTTAGAACTGGAAATCTTAAAGAAACAAAAACATTGAGAAACAGATAGCAACTACTGCTGATGGTAAAATGAATTGGACAGTGCTTCCTTCACCACACATCATTAGCCTAATCCATTCCCCTCCTTTACAATATTCTCAAGTGACCACATTCTTTCACAACCATATTCTCAACTAAAACCTCCAACAACATCAGCACATGGTTACCTTTCCCCACAATATCCATCATAGCACTTCCACATCTCAAACTTTTCAAACTCCACCACAGGTAAAACAATTTGCCTGCAAAACTAACAAAATTGTAAGCCATATGAAACCAATATTAAAATTTTCCATTAAAAAATAAAAAATTTGCAATATTTTTCACCTTACATGCCACCAAAATCCAAACTTGAACAAAGACCCACATCCAAAACCTCAAAAAATCCCTGACGACCTCACATTCCAGGCAACACCCACATCCCTAATTGCCCCAACCACATCAAAAATAGCATAGAGAGGCAACAAAAGATCAAAAGATGGCATCTTTCTAACGGGTAGCCCAGTGGTCCACATGGGGCTGATCTCGGAGAACTAGTTGGGAACAATGGTGGACATGCCAGGGAGGCCATTTAGGAGTTCCGCAGAGGGCAGTGGCTCCATCTCCTCTCTACCCACAAGGTAAGGGGGAGTCTCCTTTCCTGTGCGGCAATGCGTGACCAGGCTAGGAGAGGAGCGAGAGGGTTTTGAGGGGAGGAGATGAAGAGGAGGGGGGCAAGAGAAGATGAGGAGGAGGAGAGGAGGAGTTGGCATAGTAGGTGGAGGATGAGTGGTAGGGCAACAACGAAAAGGAGGAATGGGAAGAGGAGAAGGACGAGGACGATGAGGAAGACAAGGTGGAGGACGAAGAGGAAGAGGAGGAGCAAGAGGGCGATGAGGAGGACTTACCTTATGAGGAGGAGGAGGAGGAGGAGAAGGGGTGGCCACGATGAGTTTTGTCGAGGAGGAGGAGGAGCTCTGCGGGGGAGTTGTACCCAATGTGGGGGAGGGGAGGGCTCTACAAGGGAATAGATGGTCTAACCTTTGTCGTCGGTTCTATTACTAAGCAACGGCAAATGTCTAATTTAATCCCAAATCCTTTGCCCAATATTTGGTGCAAAATTTTAACCCAACATTTGTTGTCACTTTTACTAATAACCAATGACAAATGTCTAATTTAATCCCAAATCTCACGCCTAAAAGTTGGTGCGAAAATTTAAGCCAAAATTTGTTGTTGCTTTTTACAATAACCGACTATAAGTACTACTTACATATTACTTTTTGAATGAGGTTTAGGTGCTTAATTTAGTGTGGTATTCACCGTTGCTTGTAACTAGAAGAGACGGTAAAAATATTTTTATCGTCGCTTCCCAAATCGACGGTAAATAACCGATGGCAGATCACCATTTTCTAGTAGTGGGAGAGTGATGTCATGGCTCTTCGTGAGTTGTCAGATGGAAATTGTGTGGCTGACGTCACGTGCACCTGCACGAGGAAGACAATGAGCAGTGGCTGCTGGTGCAGAATGGAGAGTGAAGCAAGCTCCATGTGGAACAATGTGGACCGCTGATCATCAGATCAATGGTCAAAACTTCTTAGGCTTATTGCAAGGGCTATGGAAGTCAGATTGGGTCAACTCCAGAGTGGTTGGACTCCGATTTTCATCTTGAATCCATCAATGTGACTTGATTGCCCATTTAAGTCCTGTTTTAACAAGCCCTTTCACAACTTGTCCATTAAATGTAAGTTTCAAGCAATATATATGTAAAGACTATACTAAATGAATGCATGCCCTCAAACCTACAAGATTATCATATTGAATGGTTGTGGCCCTCAAAATTTACTCTAATTAATGCTAGTAATTGTAGAATCATCATACCCTAATTCCTACCCCTTGCTAGTCCCTAGCAAATTTAATAAAAAAGTATTCGTGGACAAGGAGCAACTGGCTGGGCAAAGTTATTTGCCATCCTTAGGAAATTCAATACCTAGGATCTTAATTACTATGACTCAATAGTTTCATGATGCGAACCAAGTTACAGATTGCCCTAGTCCTTGTCTTATTCATATAGATATATTTTTTTTTTCTTTTTTTTTTGTGTTTAGGGTTTGGAGCAGCTATCCAACCCTCCTTGAACTTGGAAATATCGAAAAGTGCTAAGCATCTTATTGTGTATGTGATTGACTCGCTATATAGGAAACTAAAGTGGATCTCAGGTATCCATAAGCTTTGGGTGACCACAAGATGAAGTTATTGCCACCTAAAAGTTTATCACTATGACTGGTAGCTTTCTCCCTGCTACTCTTTTGTGGGGTCAACACCAGGCAAGCCCAGTGTATATCTCCATGAGTCTTTATTTCTACTTCCCCACTTCTCCTTAATTAGGGATTTATTCATGCTTTTTGTAGGCTGGGCTCTAGATAATCAGTAATGGGAGGTTACCCACGACAACTTACTAGCCATAACTATGCGGTGAAGTGTGGTTTATTGCATATATTTTTTACTTCTCCTTTTTTTTTCTTTTTCACCTTTTTTTCTCATTTTTTCTTTTCTGTGGTACTTTTTCTGCTCTTTTTTCAAGCAAGTGGCTTCCCTAATATGAGATGTACCTAAAGTTGCCAGCCAGAGAGAAATAGGTCTGATGGCTAGGCTCTGGATACCGGATAACAGTCTAATCTATCACACTAGTTGGCTTAATCTAGGGCTAATTCTTTAGTAGAATCTTGCATTAGGTTTATAAATATTGCACTTAGAGCATGCAAGTATAATTGAGTTTTCTATTTCCCTTATAATTAATTATCTCCTAATTCTACTCTCTAGTGAATAATGTAGGTGCGATAAACACACATGAATTCATGATAAAATGCTTATTTATGATAGTTCCTAGGTTTAGCATTGCATATCTTGTTATAAAGATTGCATAACATCCATTGCATGGCATCTACGATAGTTGTGTATTAGGTACATTAATGCTTCCATTTTATATGGCTAGGAGGTAGTGTGACGTCTTTACAGGCTTCGGATGAAGAATCCGACCATATGGATGAATCTGGAGCGACGATCGCAGTCTGTCAACGCAAAAATCACCTCGATTAGAGCTCCATAGTACCCTCTACGAGAAGATGAAGATAGATGGCCCAGATGGCGCCATGTGGCACCATCCAGGCTGCCTCTACCTAAGTGATCATGCCTAGCCTCAAGCAAGGATTCACCTTGACCATTGGATGTTTATCCAATGATCAAGGCTCCCTCGACTACATCGCCCTCCACTTGACAAAGCGCCGCTTTTGTGTAATGGTGAAGTCAAGCACTCACAAACCGCAAGAGTGAGTTCGAGCCGCAATCCACCATGCCCACTACAGCACCAGTTGAAATAGTCCTACTCGATCTTGATCAAGCAGCTGAGACTCTTCACACTTGATCTGACGCCACCCACCAATGAGACGATGCACGCTAGATTGCACGTGCGCCATCTGGGGCATGTATTTAAGACAGCCAGGAGCCGCACCCGCCTTCTGATCCTTGCAATCACGCGAGGTGCACAATTCAAATCAATGCACATGCGATCTGTGAGCGAGTCTCAGCCGTGTGATGCTTCATCCGAGGGCTATGCAAACTTCAAATGCGTGCGAGCAGCATTCTCTTCTCACGATCACAGTCGTTCACACCTGATCCAATGGCCGACGATCATCGTGCCCTATGCCAGCTGCAACTGAGCTTCCAAGTGCCAGCCAAGGCACGTGAATGCTTTAGCGATGTCCCTGATGGGTCTTTAGCGATGTCTTAAATGTCACTAAAGGCCCGTGAGCTCAAACCACCTCCATTCCACCACTATATAAACACTCCTACAGCCCCCATTCCTCCTCATTTCTACCTACTCTACTCCTACCTACTCCTAAGCTCTAGTAGCCTACCGAAGCTCCATTAGAGCTTACTCTCAAGCTCCAAAGGCCTCCTATTAGTGTAGTATTCTTATTTCCCACAAAATATTCATCCTTCATCCCACCACCTTCATAGGTTGCCTTAAAGCCATCCTCCCACCTCCATTCCAGTAGAAGATCGCCTCCGTCTCCTCACCTCCATTCCAGACCCTCATTGAAGCATTCCTCTATTCGACATAGTCCTGCATCTCACCTCCTTCATCCTACATCTCACCTCCGTCATCCAAGCTTTCGCTATGCACCGTCGTCTCACCGAATAGCTGATTTGGGAGATTTCCTCTCACCCCTATCTCTTTCTTGCTTTCATAGATTATTGTAATACACATTGGAGTGATATATCATAGTTGTTTCATCTCTCCTGTGAACTTATCTTGCTTGTATTTTTATTTTAAAAATAGAAAAAAAATAAGAAAACCCCAAAACACCAAAAAGAAATAAAATAAAGCGTGGATTTCAAACAAAGTAAGCGTTGCCTCCCTGTATTCAACCTGGGACTCCCTTGGAGTTTTGATTATAAATTATATTTGATAGAAGCATTTTGTGAGCTTGGAAGACGGTTTCTCCGAATCCTAATTTTAACTCACTAAACACAACTCATCATTTTGACGCCATTGCCGAGGAGGCAACGGAATTTACTTTCTTGTTTTCTGTGCTTTGCATTTACATGTTATTAACCTCGCTTGTCTTTGATCTACTATCTTGCAGGTACCTTAGCATGGAGATCCAAGTGCAGTAGACCAGAGTAAAGTGCGAGTGGAGTAGTTTCTAAGTGTCCCCCACATTCCCCCTCCACTTGTTTCATTTCGCCACATCAATAACCAAGACCTAATCTACTTAAGTGTTTGCATAAACCCTAGGATAGAATTTGTTTGTCTTGTTTGTCACCTCCACTCATGTCACCTTCGCATATAAAAAAAATAATAAAAAGATACTTTTTTGTGGGAGGAATCAACATACATACTTTATACAACCACATTTGAGCCACCTAACCTGACTTAATTTTTGTCTACTCAACTGGGATTCCAACCTTTGGAACTGGTACACCAATTCAACATAGAAAGGAGTAGAAATCATATTAGCTTAATCACCTTTTTGTGTTCGATAACTATGTGGTCCAACAGCCTAACTGATTGAGCTATTTAGGCCGCACCACTTAAGATAAAAGTGATTCATCAATAGATTGCCACTTATGGTTAATCTTTAGGGATGAACTAGGCACTCCACATTTTCTTTTTCTAATTTCTAAAGGAATACATCATCACTAGTGCTTATAAAACCTGGAGTATTTTACTGAACACTGATTAAACCAACTTAAGGATTAATCCCTGAAAGCTACTAAACAAGGTTAAACCTTAGAAGACACATCATCAAATAACCTTGTTTGCAAACCCTAGTTGTGCACGCACACACATTTGAATTATTCATTTAGGGCACAACCCATCTAAATGGCCCATCACATTCCAAGAGCACAATCATCCCAAGCCTAATTAAAACTGAGTAGACATTGGCCTTAAGGATTGATCCACTTTTCAGGGCTCAAATTGAGGTTTTTTTTTGTTAATCTGCTTTTGCTGGTCCATCTGATGTCTATCTAGAGGAGTAGCGTCAAACGACTACAGCTAGGGCGTACACTAGGAAACAGAGGTGCAAGACAAAGAAAGAACCTTCTCCCTAGTCCCTCGTTCTTACTACTTGGATTGACTGGATAAAAGTAGACCAAATCGGTTATAATCTCAAGATGGGTCCTGGAAGTCTGTAGGTCTTTAGGCTAACCAACCTAAGGATAGAGTTTATTGCTTGTATTGCAAGGCTCCTTTCTTCTGATTTCCCCTCCTATTCTACCATGTATCCTTCCACAACATACACGCATTTCCCATCTTACCCTCCTACCAACACTTATCCCCAGGATGACTACTATCCCGACTTGAATTATGACTACCCATCTCCTAGTCGGGACAACTTTGATTGAGGATATGAATTCGGACCTCAGTGTCCAGGGTCAAACCCTAGACAACAAGACTATGATTACTATCCTTCCCAGAGCTACAATGATTATAGATGTCCACCCTTTGATGATCAACTTAACTAGATCTACAACCATGAAGGATCTACTGATTATAACACCTACCCTCCCCAGTATTCCACTGAATATAGGTTTTGACCATTCTTTGAACAACTTGAAACGACCTACTATCAGGGAGGGACCTGAGAACCTCGATATTTTGACCCCCTAGATTTAACCCAAACCTACCCAAACTTGAACCGAACCATTCAATTTAGGTGAACCAGGTCCAAGATAAGGTGTTGGCTAACTTTAGGAATACCATCCAATCTTTAGAAGCTCAGCCAATACCATGCCTTGAAGCATTGGAGCCTATGATCAAAATGATTGATGAACTTAATAGTTCTCCATTGGATTTGCTACAAAATGTTAACGATAGGGGCCTAGGTGAGTTTCTACTTGGGAAATTGTTGAGGTTGAGGATGAAATTTTTGGTTGCCCTAGTCCAATCTTGGGATGATTCTCAACATGAACCTCCTTCTGGAGAGCCAATGTCTGTACCTGCTCAAGGACCTATCGGGGGGGATACATTTTTTAAGATCAGGGATGACTAGGTTGGGCTAGAGCAACCCTTAGAGGATGAACCGATTGATTCACCTGAGATCCCCGAGCCAGGGAGCGAGGAAAATTATCTCTTCGAACTAGGAAATGATAATCGATTTTAAGACATATATAAATGAGGATCATGAATTCTTTGACTCTGAGGGTGAAGAATCTCTTAGTGAAGTCTTGCTTGAGCATAGGGAAGATGATTTTAGTGAGATAAACGGACTCAAGAAGCATGGCGAACCATTTGATAGCCTGGTCATTGAATATTTTGATTCGGTTGGGGCTAACTTGGAGGATTCGAATCCTCATTTACTAGAAGATTCAATCAGTATCCCCATTCCTCAACCGCACCCCAAAGGCGTTGATTTTGATTTGTAAATCATTGTACCCAAGTCAATCCTGATTTAGCCATGATTTCTAGACTTGGGAAAATCATATGAGGTGAATGATATGCTGGAGGTCCCAGAGCCTAAACACTTAATTTTGGAGGATCGGAAATTGGAAGTGAGGATCCGGGAAGTTAACTTCAGGGAAAGCAGGAGTTTGGATTTAAGGCTTTCTATTGACCTGAAACCACCTATCTTTTATTTGGACCCTTACGATTTCTTTCATGTGCAACCCAAGCTTGGAATAATTGACTATCTTCTGAAGTTGAGCTATAAGTGGACACCTGATTTTAATGAATCTGATCAATTTGTTGTCTGACACTTCAGTCTTGGGTTGCACACCACCAAACCACAGGCTCGGCCCAGCAAGCATAATAATCTTAGGTTCAAAGTGATTTTTTTCCAGAACCTTAGAACCACTCTACCCAGGGGCATGGGTCTGCACCACAACTTAGTCCACATCTGTGGACATCTTCTACCGGTAGGTTTGAGGATCAAAATTTTTATTTTGATTCTGACCCGCAATTGTGAATTATCAAATTCTTCTTTGTATGTATATTGTGCCTAACTGAAGGCAATAAATTTGGCACATGTGTATATTCCACATTTTCTGCAGAGTTGACCAGATTGTCACGAAATTCAGCTAATACTCTGTTATTCAGCCCTTTTCATGTCTTTAGTTTTACAATGAGGACATTGCATCATTTAGGCATAGGCATGGATAATTAATTCCTGAAATCATTTTGTTAACTCCGTAGAATTTTTGTTAGTTTCTTAAAAAAAAAATTAGGAGAAGATAACTTAGGCATTTGGAAGTTATTAACTTTAGGAACGATAGGACCTGAACAGTTAGACTCTTTATGTCTTTGGGCTTAATTAGCTTAGGTGTCAACTCAAATGTGGACTTAGTCTTGAGTCCTTGCTAATTCAAATTCATCTTTAATCAAGTAAATAAATTGGGATGATAAGTACATGACTTATCAACTTGCCCTCCGATTTTAGGGGATTTTAAGTCTAAACATATACACACTATTCGCACTGACTCACTTTCTGGTGGTTTTTATGGAAATTGGGTGGCTAATGAGCTATCTTGGGTGGTATGGCTGATAAGTTGTCATGGGTAATAGTCCATTGGCCAGTTTTGTAGAGCCCAGCCACAAGTCTATTTTCTTCATATTGCCTTTAGGTAAATCTTAGATCAGGGAAGCCACCTACTTAGGAAAAAAATAAATAAATGAAAAAAAATTGAAAAAGGAGAATAAAAATAAATAAATAGAAGCACACTTCAATGCACACGTATGGCTGGCAAGTTGCCATTGGTAACAGCTCATTAGCCAGTTGTCTAGAGCCCAACTCACAAAAATGCACAATAATTCCCAAAACACTCAGGGAAGAAGTGGGGAAGTAGAATAAACCAGGGAGGTATACAACGGGTTCGCCCATGTGTTGACCCCATAAATAAAAGATGTAGGGAGAAAGCTACCTTTCGAGAAGATAAACTTTTAGTCAAGGACACCTAGTGTCGTAGAAACTTGAATTTTGTTTTAACAGCCGCCTAGTGAGTCTTTCACGATTTTCACTTGATGCTTAGCATTTAGAGTCCTTTTCGAGTCTTAGGCAAGTCAGGAAGCCATAAAAAGTTATCCTGAAACTCTCAAACTACAAAAGTAAAAAAAAATAGAAATGAAGAAAAATAAAAAAATTGTGTGTCTTCTCATTTCAAATAAGGCGATGGCTTGGGCTGTTTGCATTCTGGTAGACACCCGGGCATTATTGAGTTTTTGTAATTAGGACTTGTGGTTGAGATTTTCTAAAGCAATAGATAAATTTTGCCTAAGTAATATAATCCTCATTCTACTTTTATACATAGCATTTAGGTTAATTTTGCTAGGGACTAGCAAAAAGTAAACATTTGGGTATGATAAACACACACGAATTCATGATAAAATTCTCATTTATGATAGTTCCTAGGCTTAGCATTGCATACTGATTGCACAGCAATCATAGGTTTTAATTGACCAAGATTAAGCTAGAACTTAGCATAACTTAGAGAAATTCATGCACGCATAAGCATTATCTACATCTTTACTGCTTTACTTTAGCCATGCATAAAGTAATGTTATAATATGCTGATTAAGTGCATTATGTCGATTGCAGGTAATAAGCAGATCTGGAGCTGGATCTAGAGCAGGATCTGAAGCTGGATCTAGAATAACGAGAGTTGCAGCAGAGCTGGAGCAGAAGGCTTAGTTTAGATATAGGAACAGTAATGTAAGGGGGTTAAAGGTGTTCTATTCTATTAAGTAGAAATAAAGTAGTAAAATGTGAAGAGCATAGGTCCATCCAAGCCCTAGGATAGCCTAGAGACTTCCCCAAGCCTTAGCCACCGTTAGACTAGGTCACAACACCGTAGGAAGCCTTAAAACCCTAGTTCCAACTCTTATCTGGACATCCAGATAAGTTATAGGACATCCAAGACCCTTAGCCATCTCCTGCGCACCTCAAACCCACTTCTTCAGTGTCATTGGACATCCAGACAATTTGTCAGACGTCCAATTTCTGCAGAGTACCCAAAACCGAACCTTGATTTCCACTTGATTCAAAATAGACGTCCAGAACTGAAGTCTGGACTTCTAATTTTTGATTATAAGTCGTCTGATTCTATTATTGGATGTCTGATTCTAGTCTCCAGAACCTATTTTGAGATTCAAGTCTTGATCTTGGATCTCTATCTCCCTAGACCTAATCCCAACCGCATAGGAACCTAAACTAAGGTGTCCCAACCCTAGTACATCACCTCTAGACCTACCTAAGGACCTAATTAGGTCCTCACCAAACCCAATTGACTTAGATCAAGGTCAATTACCTTCACCTATGTCAATTGGACTTATTGAGTCCAATTGAGCTTAGATCTCAACCTACACAAGTTCAATTGGACTTAATGAGAGTCCAATTGACCTAAACCAAACCTAATTGAGTTATTTCACTCTCAATTAGGTTCACACTCATTCAATTAAACTTTGGTTAAGTTTAATTGCATTTTCACATTAGTAATTAGGGTTTGCAGCCCTAAAATCAAGACCTACACCTACACAAAGCCCTTAGGACCTACCCTAAGCCACCTAGCCAAGTAGAGCATGACCGCATAAACTCACACACGCACCCATTCACGCACACGCTTCTCTAGAATTCTCTAGAGATCTCTTGAGTTGGCACCACCTCTTGGTTGCCAAATTTAGCAACCAAGAGGCATTCAAATTGAGATCCATAACTTTTGGATCTAAAAAACCACCTCCAACCCCATGGGTGCTCATTTGCACCCATTCACATCCTTGGGTTCCATTGGCACCACTTACTTCATTAGCTCCATACATGCCCACCTTCACTTAGCTAGCTACTCCACCTCCACGAGCTCACCACACCATGGAGGACACCATTCCGGGATGCTGGATCATCCCTACCTCTCCACAAGGGTCGGCCTAAGCTACACTGGCCACCCCTCATTCTTCTCCCAACCACTCCAAGGCCATCGGGGACCACCCCTAAATGCCCTTTTATTCTTTGAGTTTTATTCACGCTCCTCATAATTTTGTTGCTTTTATTTACTGCTTAGTAGTGTAGTCTTACTTCTCCCCCAATGATGCATGCGAAATCCCCCGATTGATTCCTATATGTAATCATTTTCTGGAAGCTAGGTTTAATTTTCAAGCATTTATGTACAAGCTTTCCTCTAGATTCCTTGTGCAAACAACTCCCCAATGAATGAATGAAAATGCATTTTTATATATATATGTATCTCTTTATGTGTTTGAAATCACCATGAGCTTATTGATTAATATTATATTTGCGTGATTCAAGTTGCCTATTTCTAACTCCTAATATTCTGCAACTAAGCATGTCATACTTAACTACGTAATAATCATGAACTGGCATGTGATTATAAACAAAGTAGAGCAATAGAAGATCAATTTCAGAAGTAGACAAATGCCTCCCAAAGGCGAACGACCGAGACATAAAGTCTCGTTATCTTTAGAAATCATTTTTTGATGAACGTTTTTGCGTGACTTTACTACGATTCTGAGGACTTTCAAAATGCGTGAAGACGGATTCTGTCAAATGGCACCGTTGCCGGGGAGGCAACATCATTTTCTATGATTTTGATCTTTTAAAATATCACTAACACATTTCTCCCTATTTTGTTTTTGATTTACAGGAAAAATAGAAGAAAAATGGGATCTACGCGCATATCGAGCGTAGCAAAGAACAAATTCTGGTGCACATCATCTCATTTTTAGATTAGGTTTTACTTTCTGTAATTTCCTTTGAAATTTTTTTTACTCATTGTTGAGAAAAAAGAAATTCAAAAAAAATCTAGATTAGGGTTCCTTTCGAATCTTAGGTTAATTTGAAAAAAGAAAGGAAAGAAAGATATTTTCATTAAATCTTTTGGAAAGCTTCTTTTTGAATAAAAAAAAAGAAAAAATCTTTTTAGTGGAAAGCTTAGATTTTAAGTTTAAACCTCTTTAAAAAGCTTTTCCACTATCTCCTAATTTTCGGCCAGATTTCAAGCTTGATTTAAAAATTTGATTACTAGAAAACTACTAAGCAAAAAATTCTAAAATTCAGGCTAAACCTTTATTCTCAAATCGTCTTTCAAACACCACCTTATTTTGAAAAAATTCTAAGTATACAATTTTTAAATATTTGTAAAGTGTACTGGGGTTAGACTGACCCAGATTCAAAATTTTTCAAATTTCATAAAGTGATTTTGAGCAATCTACGAACCTATTTTGACTAAAAATGGTGGGGTTTGAAAGCTGATCTCATTGGCTTTATTTTTCATATTTTTACCAAATTTTTGAAGGTCATTTGGTACTGTTTCAAAGCAAAAGATCGACCAGGGTTCAAAGTTCCAAATCTGACTGCCTGATATTCAAAATTCCTTAAAAATTCGATTGAAATAGTAAAAATACGAAAAAAATATTTTCTGAAAAACTAATTTAGAAAAGAATCTACATGAAAAATTTCAAATTAATTGGATTCCAATTATTATCAGAGAACCAATATTACTTCTGTGGTCTGCTAAACCAGAAAAAAACCTAGAAGTGCATGCAACTTAGGTTGAATCTTTAGGGTTACAACTAGAGACCACACTTTGGGCTAGCCTAGACTTAATCAAGTCTAGTTAGTTGGTGAGCTTCGTCACCTTGTGGGCCACTCACCACAAACCTCACTGAAGAAAATGGGTTAAAAATTAATTTTAAAACATGAAATCAACCCGAGTTCGTTGTCATACTACTGGGTGTTTTTAATCTCTCTTGCCTAACATTGTGACTAAGTCTGCGGGGTAGTGTCAAATGACCGTGGCTCGGGGGTCAACGGAACCGGAGGCATAAGCCAAAGGAAGAACCTTCCCCTTAGTCCCCCCATAACAGAACTGGCTGGGTAAGCTTGAGAGGCGGGAATCACTTTCTGTCGGTTGAACGACGAACTTATCTTCAGGAATTCAAATTTCTAACAAAAAATCTGGTCACCTGATCTTTGAGGACCATTTGATTGATAGGGCCTTAGCCTTGTCCTACTTGGCAACACCAACCCAGGGGTTGGGTGGTGTATGCGAGGAAGGAGGTCACTTAGACCATAGCTGATTGGACCTTGGGAGCCGCTCCCAAGGAGGCGAGTCACTTCTATCTGTTGAGCTGCGATGGATAACATTGGATCTGGACCTAATCAGGATCCAAAAGAGCTGGACCCACGAGCTTATCTGATAGCCCAGGTCACCGAATCAGCTCAACCACTGGATCAGAACCCAAGGTGGCAAAGACGACCTTTCGCTTCGCCTGATCCATCTCCTCAGGTTACCGAAATGGTTAACCCATATCCTAACCCTGGATACTATGACCCATACCAGTCGGTCGCTCAATGGACCACGTCCTATAACCCATGATATGGATTTCATACTCCTGCTTCTCACCCATGGAACATGGGTAACCTGATTCACCCCTTAGAACCCTTGAAGAGCTACCGGTGCATATGCGGCCGCATTATAGAATACAAAGAGCTATAGCAAGCATTAAGGAAAAGGCCGCATCCTATCTGCACAAAATCCTGGCTATCATTGAACCGAACCAAAGACAAAGTTGGATTCCGCATCAACAAGCTGTGATGGAGCTTCTTCGGGAAACAACAGAGATAACAAGGCTAATGAGACAAAATTGAGAAACTCAAGAACTACTACTTTTGAGATATCAAGTGGAAAATAGCCTTGAAGACCTCGAGGAATCCGAAACGATTATGCTGGAAAGACATAGAAGATTCTCGGGAGCAGATACTGGAAGATCACTCAGGGGAAAAAGAATCTAGCATGGATATGAGACAGGAGCAGGAAGTATGCCAAATGGGTTCATCTGAAATTGAGGAGGAAACGACTGATATCTCCAGGACTGAGCCGCAATCAGATTATCCTGAATCCTGGGACACACCTCTCAGGTTAGATAACCCAATCGTGACAAGGGAAGTAGATCCAATTCAGGATATGGATCTTAAGGCAAGTATTACATGCAACCCTGCTGATTAGCCTAAGCCACTTCCCATTGTAGGTGAACCAGTGCTGGAGCCAACATCTTTTGATCTGCACTCTTCTTCTTTCACCTACATCCCTAATTTGGATGCTAGAGATTTTGAGATGACACTTTCTATCCCCGAGCATGACATCCGAAGACCAAAAATAGTTATGGATGCTAGAATTACTAAGGTGCCCAATGCATATGAGGGTGAAGCTTTGAGCAGAAGGAGCTGGGGATGCACCTATCATCCTAGTCAATCTAATAGATGGCTCGACTCTGAGCCTGAGGAGACAGCTTCTGATGAATCAGATATGGGTACTGATGAGGATGAAGTAATTTCTGACAAGGATTTCAGTGACCTCCTCACAGACTTTCTACTTTCATGAATACCCCCGTATGACCCAGAGCCTGGAGAGGGCATGATCTTTGATGTCAATTATCATTTTGAGGATCCCTATGACTCAGATTCTAGTTCTGAGGTACATTTTGATCTACTCCCTCAGCAACTTCCTGCTGAATTTTGGGACATGATAAATCAGCTGAATCAACATCATGATCCCCCCTCTAATTATCCTCTATTTTCCACCACCACTCCACACTTATAGTAAGACTTTTGGGAGTAGGGGTGCACAATCAGCTGGTTCGCATCTCCGGACCACTGATTCTGGGAGCATATGAGCATATCCTTCTCTTAATCTTAGCCGGCTCCTATGCTAGAAATGACACATCCAATTGAGTTCTTGCCTAGCTAGAGGCGTTAAACTCAGCATGTATAAATACCATTCACTCCACATTCCACCATCATTTATATATAACCATTTTTATACATAGCATTTTTTTTTTAGCATATGTCCCTTTTGTATATTGCATGCTAACAAGTTGGCCGATGCTGAATATAATTTCAAGAGCAATTATAGGTGATTTCTACCCATTCTCTCCATGCAGTATTTACTTTCTTTTACATTCATGCATGAGGACATGCAAGAACTTAGGCATGGGGGGGCAGATACAGTAGAAATTGAAAATTTTTTTGCCAACACATAGGAAAACCTCGAAGCTACATGCAAAACGTACTTTAGGACCTTAAATAAAAGAACAACCAACTCCACTTCCATTGCTCGCATTGAAGCTAGAAATCATTCGCAACAGCCACTTCTGACTCACCCACTCACCTTTTGTTCTAAATTTAGGGTCAAGTTGATTGTAACCCGATACGGGAAATTCATGAAGTACAAATTATATGAGGTTACATGTTTATAGCTTATATACATATTGCATTCATGAATAAAATTATTTTATTAAGAGGATGCATTAGGGATTTTATCCTCTAGTTGATTCCTGTAATCTGGAATCCAGTACAACTTTTCACACACACGTAAAATTTACAATGGATTCATGGTGAAGGCTGATAAACGTCTTCAGTCTGTCGAGAAGAAGAAGTGCTTTTTTTCCTGAACCCCTGGATAGTGTTTTGGGAGTCAGGCAGATTTTCCTCCAGAAATCCACCAAATAGTGTGAGATGAGAGTGGAGCGTACTGGTGCTCTAAGATTAGTGCGAGGAATCTGGAATCCAAGATAATTAGGTGATGATACTCTGAGATTAGACATAGTTTTCGCTCTCGGTTCCCACGATACATTTTGTGTGAAATATTGAGAGCCACCAAATAAGGCAAATACACGGAGAGCGAGTTTTCATAAAACTAGGGCTAAGGTGGATGGTTACGAGCATTCTCTACGGAATCCTCAGCTGAATGAGGGTATTGATGTCAAGGTTAGAAATACACCATCCTATTCGTCTCTCCCGATTTTGTGAGTAGGCACTTCCACCAAACAAGCTACCTAATGCCTCTTGAGTACCACCAAACCCTAATAATGCCTCCTCAATAAAGTTCATGGATGTATGCTAGTTGTGTTATGTTGAAGAAGAAAAGAAAAAGAAAATGAAAAAGAAAAAATTGATGAAAAAAAGAAAAACTGAAAAAAAAATTAGAAAAAGAAGAAAAAGAAAAGAAAAGAATGAATATTTAGTGTTTATTTCATCGAGGCAATACTGTAATACCACCTAATAAAATTTAGATCCACCAAATATGGCCCTAACCTATTTTTGTTGTGTTTCTAACCACCCAAATACTGGCTAAGGAATCCCGACATAATGCTAGGGTTATGAGAACTCAATTAAAGTGTTAATGCCAAGTGAGACCGCCAAATACACGTCATATATGTGAATCTGGTAAAGTTGTGAGCTCTAAGAAAGAAATGAAAAGGAAAACAAAAAGAGTAAGAGAGAATAGATACAAAGGAATCAAAAGAGAGCATGGTTTTTCTCGTCTTTCTCTGAGTTGAGTCACTTAGTGATCCAGGAATCTATATTCCGTAGTACTAGTCTCTATGTAGCACCAAGTGAGAGTGAGCCACCTAATATATAATCTTTTCCCTCAGAGATTCTCTACCTAAGCCTAAAGCCAAGGAGGAATTCATAAAATATCTTGAATACCCCAAGGGAAGAAGTCCGCCTATCTGACTAGAATTTTTACTAGGGGTCAAGTACAGGTTTTAGAGGTGAATCAGTTTTTCACTCAAATCCGTTGCAAAAGCTACATAGCTGCACTTTCACGATTGTCTGGATTTCTAGAGCATAGGATGAAAACAAAAAGGAGAAAAATATCTACGCATACAATTGATAAAATAATCAGTCCCTTAAGGACCTTTGCTATAAATAATTTAGTCTTGCATTTGCTAGGGACTAGCAAGATTTAGGTATGGGGATATGATTGCTCAGCAATCATAGGTCTTAATTAACCTAGATTAGGCTAGAACATAGCATAAGTTAGGGAAATTCATGCACACAAAAGCATTATCTGCATCTTTACTGCTTTACTTTAGCTATGCATAAAATAATGTTATAATGTGCTGATTAAGTGCATTATGTCAATTGCAGGCAATAAGCAAATCTGGAGCAGGATCTGGACTAGGATCTGAAGCTGGATATAGAATAACGAGAGTTGCAGCAGAGTTGGAGTAGAAGGCTTAGTTTAGATATAAAAAATATAATGTAAGGGGGTTAAAGGTGTTCTATTCTATTAAGTAGAAATAAAGCAGTAAAACGTAAAGAGCATAGGTCCATCCTAGCCCTAGGATAGCCTAGAGACTTCCCCAAGCCTTAGCCACCCTTAGACTAGGTCACAACACCCTAGGAAGACTTAAAACCCTAGTTCCAACCCTTATTTGGTCGTTCAAATAAGTTATAGGACATCCAGGACCCTTAGCCATCTCCCGCGCACCTCAAACACACTTCTGCAGTGTTATTGGATGTCCAGACACTATGTCAGATGTCGAATTTCTGCAGAGTATCCAAAACAGAACCCTAATTTCCCCCAGACTCAAATTGGACATCCATAACTGAAGTCTGGACTTCTGATTTTTGACTATAAGTTGTCTGATCCTATTATTGGACGTCTGATGCTGGTCTCCAATCCCTATTTTGAGATTTAAATCTTGATCTTGGATCTCTAGCTCCCTAGACCTAATCCCAACCCCATAGGAACCTAAACTAAGGTGTCCCAACCCTAGCACATAACCTCTAGACGTACCTAAGCACGAAATTAGGTCCTCCCCAAACCCAATTGACTTAGATCAAAGTCAATTACCTTCAGTTAAGTCAATTGGACTCATTGAGTCCGATTGAGCTTAGATCTCAACCCACACAAGTTCAATTGGACTTAGCGAGAGTCCAATTGACCTAAACCTAACCAAATTGAGTTATTTCACTCTCAATTAGGTTCACACTCATTCAATTAAACTTTGGTTAAGTTTAATTGCATTTTCACCTTAGCAATTAGGGTTTGCAATCCTAAAATCAAGACCTACACCTACACAAAGACCTTAGGACCTACCGTAAGCCACCTAGCCATGTAGATTACGACCACATACACACATACACACCCATTCACGCACACACTTCTCTAGAATTCTCTAGAGATCTCTTGAGATGGCGCCACCTCTTGGTTGCCAAATTTAGCAACCAAGATGCATTCTGTAATGACCCGGTTCCCGAGTCCCTACGTGACACGAGAACCGGACCAACTCGACGAATCCCAAGACCTAGTCGTCCAACGAGGAAGTAACCAAAAGACAGTAAAATAAACCACATTCAGCATGAATATAACTAACAGTAAGAAAATACAGCAGTAAGGAAAGAAACTACTACAGTTGGTACCACCACAACAGTAGAACAACATTTATCATATAACAAGAACTGCAAGTAAAGAAGGTACAGCGGAAACAAAAACTACTCACTAGAATAGAAACAAAAGAGGTACAATAGACTGTGGTAACTCTACTGGACCCTACTCGGCCCAGCGTCCTCTGCAGCTGCCGACCCTGGCTGCTCAACACCTGGTCCTGAAAAAGGTAACGAGTGTAACACGTCAGCAAAACGCTGAGTAGAGTGGCAAACTAACTAAAGGCAACAGTAGAGTGTACAGTAGCTGTTATGTTCTATTACTTCCTTTATTCACATCTTTCAATTTTTCTCACTATTTCATTTATTTCTCAGATCCTTTACTTGATCTCGAATGTCCTCGTGGGAACGATCTTGCTTGCCGTCTTTTCCAAAAGTAGAAGTAGCATGTGGTGCTCTCCTGGCCGGGAGAGTCCCCCGTGGTGATCCTACCCTCAGTCAACCACCCCAAGGTCACTGACAGATGTAACGGTGACTACGGCACGCGCGATAAATGCACAGGTAGCTAGCCCGCACTGGCACGCGGTCAGTCGTTTCCGTTAACGGGTGGGCCAAAAGCACAACGTGGAACCAGGGCAGAGCCCTCTCAGTAACAGGGGTCCAACCCCTCCACAGTAACCAAACCGGGGCCTTGCCCCTCCACAGTCTGCGCACCCTCGCCTTACCACCTTGGTTTGCCCTAGTTGGCCTAACAAGTCGGTGAAGGAGGCTAGCAGAACCCCGGGGCCCGTGGGGTAGCTAGTACTCTCCTAACACTAGTAGCTCTCCTCGGTACTACGTACACGAGGGCCAACAAGTCGATACAGAGCGGCCAATCCTAACCCCGGGTCCCTGGGGCGGCTGGCCCCACTCTGCACTAAACAGGTACAAGTACTTCCCTTCGTACTGCGTACCCAAGAGACAGTACAAACTACATCTCAGTTCCATTCCTTTTTCTTTCCAGGAGTTCCACTCCTAATTCCCCGTAGGGTTCCAGCTCTTTATCGCAAAACATCGTATGTTTCACTTTCCAGTTTCACGTTCTCACAATCCATGATCTCAATCATGTTTCTTTATTCATAACAGGCAGCTGTTAATTCAATTTACAGGCAGCTTTATATTCCTTTCCATTTTTTTCCAGGACTGCAGTGTTATACATCCCACTAGTTTTTCCATCCTAGGGTTCATGCCACATCCTAGGATCTAGCATAAAACTAGTTTTCCAGCCCTAGGATTCATGCATCACCTAGGAGCTATCATTCCATACATTTCTCATTCCTAGGATTCATGCAATGTCCTAGATTCTAGTTATGGTTCCATACTTTAACAGATTTTAATAATAAACTTAAGCCACTCTACCAGGTACAACGGGAGTAATGGGGGCGTGATCGGGAATCCCGCGTGCCTCCGCGACTCCCAGGACTGCAACTGAACGAGGTCCTATCACAAGGATCAAACACAAGGAGTGTCTCAAAACAGTGTATAGCTACTGTAGACGGGTAGAGGAATTAATTCTGAAAAGAACGTAACTCGAATCACGGAAAACGGAGCCCGAACGGGCCCTAAACGGGTCGAAAAAGACCATACTGTGCAAAATTAGACGTCTGTAACTTCTTCCTGACGTCTTAAACAGTGGATCAGAGAATTACCTATTCAGTGTGGTTTCCCAGACGTCCAAAAGTCTGCAGGGACGTCTGCCCAAGCTCCCAGACGTCCGATGGTCACCCCGGATGTCTGGAGGTCACTCCCGCCGTCTGGTACAACTTCCAGACATCTGATTCGCAAAGGATGGTGAATCAGCGAACCTGCGCATAGCCAACTCCCTCCCTTAGTACGGTCGGCCGATAGGAAGGAAGAAGAAAGTGGAAAACACACCTTTCAGACGTCGGTATGAGCTACCAGACGTCGTCCTCGCCGTCTGCCTATCAACCCAGACGTCTAATTCTGGAAATTTTTCCAGAATCAGGGTGCGACCCGGACTCTGCTCGCGACGCCCCCCACGTCGCACCCTGCGCTCCTGCTGCTCAGACTGCAGCAGGTCCCTCTCTGCGTCGTTCTGCGCCCCCTACGCCCTCCGCCGGCCGGCCAAGCCTCTCCGGCGAGCTCGCCCTCACGGCAGAGCTCCGCCCTCGCACGCCGCGCCTACTCTGCGCTCACTGCGGCCGCCGCTGCTGCCCTCGCGCTCGCTCGCTCTCGTGCACAGGAAGGAGAAGAAGACGGTGGAGACGGGAGGGGAGGCGCGGCCCTTTTAAGGCCGCGCGGAGAGGAGAGAGAGAAGGCGCGGCAGGCGTCTGCAGCCGTAGAAGAAAAAGAGGGAATAACGAATATGTGGTCTGCACGCGCAGGCACACAGACGACTCGCGGGTGTGGAAGATAACGATTTTTTAGACGTCTGTAAACCATCCCAGATGTCTGGCAAGACGTCTGGATGTGATTCCAGACATCTGGTCAGACGTCTGGGCCACCTCCCAGACATCTTAAAATACGTCCGGGGCACGCGTTCGTAACAATATAACAAACTCAAAGGAAGTTTCGTCCCCGAAACTTGCGCCAACTAGGGTCCGGGAAAAGACGTCCAAATAACCATAACAAACTCAAAGAGGACCGAACCCGGTCCGAAAAGACGTACCCGCGAAAAGCTCTGGGTACCGCTCCCGCATTGCCGCCTCAGGCTCCCAGGTAGCCTCCTCGTACCGCTGGCTCCTCCACAAAACCTTTACCAGGGTACTTGCTTTCGTCTCAAACTGCGGACGGCTCGGTCTAGGATCTGCACTGGCCTCTCGGGGTAGGTCAGGTCGTCGCTCACCTCGACGCTCTCGTGACTCAGTACGTGACTGGAATCGGCTACGTACTTCCTGAGGTTGGACACGTGGAACACGTCGTGCACACCAGAAAGCTGCGGGGGAAGGGCAAGTCTGTAAGCAACGGGTCCAACCCGCTCCAGGACCTCAAAGGGCCCCACGAACCTCGGCGCGAGCTTCCCTCTCACCCCAAACCGCTGTAAGCCCTTCATGGGCGAAACACGAAGGAAGACGTGGTCCCCAACCTCGAACTGCACCTCTCTGCATCTGCGATCCGCGTAGCTTTTCTGTCTGCTCCTGACAGTGCGGAGTCGTCTGTTGATCTGCTCAACTACCTCCTGACTTTGCCGGATCAACCTGGGGCCAACCTCCCACTTGGTCCCTGAAAACGTCGCGGCAATCGGGTTTGAGGGTTTTGTTATAACGTTGTAGTAAAGCCGGTTATTACCAACATTTCAAATAAAAATTTTTTTACTCGGAAAATGAAAGAGTTCCCGAGGTCGAACTCAGGGAGCAAGTCGTATTCTAGAGATATACATGTTTCTTTTACAAAAAGAAAGAGAGAGGGAAAGAATTTGTTGTTTTCTCTTTGTTCTGTAGAGGGGGATGCTCTTCTTTCTCTCTTTCTTTAGATCTCCTTCTTTTCTCTGTTCTGCAGAGGTGATATTCTTCTTCTGCAATGGTGATGCTCTTCTTCTTCCTCCTGCTGTTCCTGCGTTGGTGATGTTCTTCTTTTTCTTCCTGCTGTTCCTGCGTTGGTGATGTTCTTCTTTCTTCAGAGCTCCTTGTTCTTCTTCTTCTTTGGTTTTCTGCCTTGACCTCTCTTCTTCTTCTTCTGCAATCGTGGTGACCCTTTCTCTTTTCCCTTTTTTTTATGGCTGCAGAGCTTCTGCCTTCAGCTACTAAGTCTTCCTTTCTTCTTCTTCTTCTGCTTTGGCCGTTGCTCTTCCTTCTTCTTCAGCCTGCCTTCTTTCCTGCTCTGGCTGCAGACTTTCCGTCGTCTGACCCGGTGCTTCGACGACTTAACTATGCATTTGCTACAGTGCAGCTCCTTCTTCTTCTTCTTTGGCCTACACACTTCAGATTTTTTCGTCAAGAGGCAAAACCTACTCTACCCCCCCCCCCCCCCCCGCGTCTCTCTCTCTCTGAAACCACTCTTGGGAAAGCTCTCCCAGAGCTACCGGGTAATCGGGTTCGGGTCAGGCCCGGGTCCAGGCCCACCGGCGTGTGTGGTGGGCGAGGAGTGCAGTCAGTTTAAGTCGGGTCGGGTCAGGTCCGCGAGGCGTGAGCGCGGACGAGACCGGGTAACCGGGCGAGTGTAAGGGGACCTCGCCCCGTGTACTGAGGCAATGAGGCTAGTGCACGAAATCAATTTAAACAGTGGAACGTGTGTGAGGCTTACCGATGTGGGACTAAACGCAGACCGTTCCTCGCGTGCGCCTGCTGGGAGACCGCGGCTTGGCTTCTGCAGCTGCGGCTTCTATCTGCATAAGTTGCTGGCTGGCTGCCTTCGCACGACGCCCCGTACCCCGCAGCAGCTGGAGACCTGGCATCCTCAAGCCTGGAGCGCGGGAGAAGCTGCCTTAATGTGCGTCAATGGCGGTCGGACCTCGAAACCTGTCGGGCACGAATATGGCCTCGCGGCCTAATCAAACCACTGGGGAACCTTCGCCGTGGCACGGCGAAGGTGAGGAGCTGCGCGGCAGGCCGCAAGGAGGTGTCTGGTGGCAGCCCTGGGTCGGACTGCAACCGGAGGAATGGGTTTGTTCGGGGGAGTGTTACGGAGGTGTGGAGTGGCAGTGGAGGGGTGGGGGGTGCTCAGTGTGATGAGGCGGAGGTGCGGTGAGGGTCGGCGAGCCGTGTGGGTTGCTGAGGTGATGGGAACGGCTCGCCGGAGGGTGGTCGGAGGCGAAGGGGGTGAAGGTGGTCAGGGTCGGTAGAGGGCTTAATTGAATAAATTGAAAGCGGGGAAAGAAAGAGGAGGAGAAGGGGAGTAGCTCTAGCTTACTTGCAGGGACGAAGGGGGAGGAACAGGGCGACAGTCGTATCGACTGTCGCCGGAGAAGACGATGCTCAGGGAGAGGGGCGGCGGCGAGCAGAGAGCAGGAGAGGCGCCAGCTGGGTGCGGCGTGGCGCGGGAAGAGCAGGGGAGGAAGTCTCTGCTGCTGGTATTGCGGCAGAGTGAAGAGGTGGAGGGGGAGGAAGCCGCCAGAGCTGGTGAGCGTCTGCCGGAGGAAGAAGAGAAGAAAGTTGGGGATTTTCTCCGTCAGATCCAGGCTGCCCTGGTCGGTGGAGCAGCGGGGGGTATTTATAGGGATGAAACAGGGAGGAAGGCGGAGGGAGATGACGTGTCTCCCTCGCCGGAGAATGGTCGGAACACGAACCCATACCGTCCGTGCGTTCGCACGGCCGGTATGGTGGGCTACAATGACCAGGGGGGTGCCCCTGCGACGGCTGACGACGCAGGGCACCCCCGGTTTACTTGCCAGGTCCCCCACCTCACCCTGCGCGGCGCCATGCTCCGCGCAAGGTCGCCGGAGCATGGTGCTGGCAGGGTTTTGCAGGAGGGACCTGATTGCAAAGAACGAAGGAGAGTTAGGGGCCAAAATGCGAGGGTTCAAAAGTTGAGGGCCAAAGAGTAAATATATGAGGACCAAAGTGTGAAGTCGGTCAAGGGGGTTTCTTCTTAGGCTCAAGTTTTTATACATGACTAATTAAGACCTAAGGAATCTGATGGTGAATTTCATTTTCATATTAAACCTTGTTTGACCGGTCAGTTTGCGCAAAAACCCAAATTAAGTTATTAATTGGGCATGGTTCTCAATGTAGGTCAAAATGGGTTCTAAAGGCCAAATTCAAGGTTCTAAACCCTAGAGATTATTTTTCTATGAATTTTAGAGGGTTTATTCTATTTTTACTTTGCCTCGAACCTTGTGAATTGAAGTGGGTTGTTTTAGGATTACAGATTATCATTTGGTTCCTTGGAAGTGCTGTAGCCCTTGCTAGATCATCTCATCCCACTTTTATTCTTATTAAGCTGTTTTGACCTGTGTTTGGGCCCTGAATTACCCTGTATGCAGATTATACTGGTAAAATTGCACTTTTACCCCTTATGACTGGTTTTCTTCTCAAACTCAGAATTCTCTGAGTTAAGCCTTTCCTTGAGATATGTAGGAGCTTTTATCCTTTGTATTGGGTCAAAATGAGCTAGTTATGGCTCATGATGAGGTTCTCATCATACCCCCATGCCTAGCTTTTGCTAGTCCCTTAGCAAAAACTTAAGGTTTCAACCCTTGTTCTAGACCATGAAGTTTTTAATGGTTTTAGATAAGTGCCTTTTTTATTTGAGCATAGATTAGGTTAGAATGCTGACCATAGCCCTAAAAGGTACTCTAGTACCAATCAAGATCCAAATCTGTCTAGCCTTAGCCTCAGTCTTTTAGCAAATGTTTTTAAGGCCCGCAAGAACTAACCTAAGGTTTATTGGACTTCGTGGTTAAAGCACCCGTGCTTGAAATGATTTTAGCCCTGGCTCAGTTCGCAGTGCGTTTTGTAAGAGAGAGATAGAAAGTTTTTCAGTTTGGAGAGTTTTCTCTGTCTTTTTTCTTTTTAGTTCTAGCCTAGGATTGGCTTTTCAACACGGTCTGTATCAGATTCCTTGCTCCCATCATCAATCCTCAAGGGTTCCTGGCGATCGATGCTTCGAGATAGCACCGCCCATGGCAACCCCCGGAACCCTGGCTATTGAGATTTCGAGATAATCCCATCCATGGTATTCCGTGGCCGAATCCAGACCCTGGCAATTGACACTTCGAGATAATGCCATCCATGGAATCTGAATCAGCAGAGTGCTTACATGCCCCCCGTAGGATATGTAAATATCCTAAGAGACAAGCACCGAGGAGATGATATTTTTTTACGCATCTTCGAGGGGATTTTCCGCCTCTCTGCGCTGGGAACTCGTCCAAATCAACTTGTGTTGATCGGCCGCTCCTATTCTAGGTGTTCTTTTCAGATTTTTGCGACGCTTCTGCGTGATTCTGATTTTTACGCTTACTGAACCAGGCTGTGTGTGAGATTAGGGTGCTTAGGTTACTGAGTCCCGTAAACCAAAAATTAGTTAACGAGGCCGAATACTCCCTAAGCCTTAGACCTAATACTTCAGCTTTTCATTTTCCTCAACCTCTTGAGGAGTGTCCAGATCTTAATGGGTACTAAGAGTCTATTCAAGAATGCCTAAGGTTTGCATTCTTACTAATCTCATTGTGCACTTTTCAGTTATTTTCTTGAATGAGGTCTAGAACTTAGGTTAATTCCTTAGTTCCTTACTAATGACTATCACTTTTTCTCATAATTTTGTGCTCCTTTTTCATTTTGTTTCTTTTCCCCTTCACAAAATTTTCCTTCTCCTCTTTTCCTCTTATTCTTTTTCGAAAAATTTTTTAATTTTTATGGTATTTTTGGCATATGTGAATTTTTTGTTTGAAACCTTTTCTTACAAGTTTTTGCACTTTCCTACCCCCCCATGCCTAAGATTTGCAATGTCCTCATTGTAACCTAGGGGGTCTTAGTTCATTCCTTAAGACAGAAATTTGGATGAGTGAATGGGTCGGGTTGAATTTTTGCGGACGATTTCAAATCTCAGATGCGAACATCTGAGTTGGGGTCGGCTGTCTACAAGGGTGAACTTCGAGTGCTGAAAGGTGTCAGAACAAGTTTCAGGTTTTCAAAGAGAATGACGGGCTGCCTCCCGTTAAGCGCTGAGTTTTACGCCATCGGCTGGGCGCAATAAGCTCAAGGGGAACGGAGGATATAAGATGCCTCAGCCAAATCAGTAGAAGTTACATCAATGAACGGCTTGAGTCTCTGACCATTCACGATGAAAGGTTCAGAATCGTGGCTGAGTGGACTGATTTCGATTGCTCCATTTCCAAAAACCTGTCGGACCAAATATGGTCCGACCCACTTAGATCTTAGTTTTCCTGGGAAGAGTTTGAGTCGGGCATCAAAGAGTAGGACCTTTTGACCAGGATGAAAGATCTTTCTCGAGATGTGTTTGTCGTGGAAGGCTTTAACCCGCTCCTTGTAGATTTGCGAGTTCTCGTACGCGTCTATGCGTAATTCATCGATCTCGCTGATTTGGAGTTTTCTATGGGTCCCAGCCTTAGAAAGATCCAGATTACAGTTCCGTACTGCCCAATAGGCTTTATGCTCCAGTTCGACGGGAAGGTGGCATGCCTTTCCGTACACCAATCTAAAGGGAGACATGCCCAATTGGGTCTTGTGGGCGGTCCTATAGGCCCACAATGCTTCCGGAAGTCGGGACGACCAGTCCTTCCTGTCAGGTCGAACAGTGACTTGCAGGATTTTCTTGATCTCCCGATTAGACAGCTCAGCTAGACCATTAGTTTGGGGGTGGTAAGGAGTAGAGATTCGGTGAGACACCCCATATTTGGTCATCAGTGACCTAAACTGAGCATTTGTGAAATGGGTTCCCCCAACAGAGATTATTGCACGAGGAATCCCGAACCTTGAGAAAATGTGTTGATGAATGAATTTGAGAACGATTTTGTGATCACAGGTTCGGGTCGGTATGGCTTCGATCCATTTGGACACGTAGTCCACAGCCAACAGAATGTATTCGAAACCATCCGAAACAGGAAAGGGGCCCATAAAATCAATCCCCCAAACATCAAAGATTTCGCATACTAGAATCGGTTGCATAGGAATCATGTCGCGATGGCTCATGTTGCCCAAAGTCTGGCAACGACTGCATGCCTTGCAATGACTGTATGCGTCTTTGAACAGTGTGGGCCAGTAAAAGCCGCACTGGAGGACTTTTGATGCGGTTTTATGCCCGGCAAAATGGCCACCGCATGCCTGGTCATGGCAGAAAGAGAGGATATTGTTGACTTCCCCTTCCGGGACACATCTCCGGATGATCTGATCGGCACCTATGCGGAAGAGGTACGGGTCTTCCCAAATGTAATACTTGGCATCGGAGCGTAATTTGTCTTTCTTGGCCTTCGGCCAATCGGACGGGGTCTGATGAGATGCCAAGTAATTTACAATATTAGCAAACCATGGAAGGCTAGTACCAATAGTCAGCAGGTGCTCATCGGGAAAATGCTCAGTGATGGGTCCGGAAGGGTCTATTATTTCAGAAGGAAGACGGGACAAGTGATCAGCTACCACGTTTTGTTTTCCCGCTTTATCGCGAATCTCGAGGTCAAATTCTTGCAACAGCAAGATCCATCGGATCAATCGAGGTTTCGCGTCCTTCTTTGCAAGGAGATGCCTCACAGCCGTGTGATCCGAGTATATAATGACATGGGAACCCAGAAGGTATGATCTGAACTTCTCTAGGGCAAATACTACAGCTAGCAGCTCTTTCTCAGTAACCGTATAGTTACGCTGAGCCTCATCGAGTGTTTTGCTGGCGTAGTAAATGACCACAGGTTTCTTGTCATTTTTCTGCCCCAAAACCGCTCCTACAGCGAAGTCGGATGCATCACACATGATCTCAAAGGGTTGAGACCAATCAGGGGACTGTAGGATCGGGGCTTGGGTGACTCGGTCACGCAGGATTTCAAATGCTTGAGTGCATTCCTTGGAGATTTCGAAGGGAACATCCTTGGAGAGAAGAGTGGTCAGGGGGCGTGCGATTTTTGAAAAATCAGGGATAAATCGTCAATAAAAACCGACATGCCCTAAAAAGGATCGGATGTCCCTGATCGAGCTAGGCATAGGAAGGTGAGAAATCAGATTAACCTTAGCTCGATCCACTTGGATACCTTTCTCCGAAATTGAGTGTCCCAGGACAATTCCCTCAGGCACCATGAAATGGCTCTTTTCCCAGGAAAGAACCAAATTCACGTCGATGCACCGCCTGAGTATCTGGACCAAGTGTTGGAGGCAATCGTCGAATGATGCTCCGAAAACTAAAAAGTCATCCATGAAGACTTCCAGATAATCACCTACCATATCTGAGAATATGGCAAGCATGCATCGCTGAAAAGTAGCGGGTGCATTGCAAAGACCGAAAGGCATCCTTCGGAAAGCGTATGTTCCGAAGGGGCAGGTGAACGTGGTCTTTTCTTGGTCCTCAGGATGGATTGCCACCTAGTTATAACCGGAGTACCCGTCAAGAAAGCAGAAGAACCTATTTCCCGCTAGTTTTTCGAGAATTTGATCAATGAAGGGTAGTGGGAAATGATCCTTCTTCGTGGAGGAATTGAGTCGACGGTAATCTATACAGACTCTCCACGAGTTGGCTAATCGGGTAGGAATGATTTCTCCGGTCTCAGTCGTTATAGTGGTGAGTCCTGCCTTCTTAGGCACGACCTGAATTGGGCTCACCCAACGACTATCGGAGATCGGGTAGATGATCCCAGCATCTAACCACTTGATGATCTCCTTTTTCACGACCTCCTGCAGATTGGGGTTTAAGCGTCTCTGCATTTCACGAGAAGGTCGTGTGCCCTCTTCTGAATAGATATGATGAGTACAATAAGAGGGACTTATTCCAGTCAAATCATCGAGAGTCCATCCGATGGCTCTTCGATGTTGCTGGAGGACAACAATCAGACTGGTTTCCTGTTCAGGACTGAGGTTGAAATTGATGATCACAGGAAGGGTCTGATTAGAACCCAAAAAGATGTATTTCAAATGAGCAGGAAGGGGTTTCAGTTCGAGGATGGGGTTTTCAGCAGCAGCGGGTGGTTCAGTATAGATGTGAGGTTCAAGGGTGGGAGTTACTGGGTTGTTCACATCTGGATTCGACTCCTCTGTTTGCGGGTCAAGATCCTTCTGTGGTTGATGAGGCATACTCAAGTCATTCTGGAGGTGTGATTCATCAACCAAAGTCTTGATGTCACAAATTTGCTCGATGACGCCGCAATTAATTCCTTGTTGGGCCTTAAATATATCAATTTTCAGTGTTTGATCTCCAAACTTAAGCTCTATTTTGCCCTCCTCACAGCTGATGTTGGCTCTAGCAGTAGCCAAGAAAGGTCTCCCTAGAATGATTGGTGTATCCCTAGGGTTCTCAGGTGCATCCATGTCTAAGACTATAAAGTCCACTGGAAAATAGAAATCCCGCACTCTCACGATAACATCCTCGAGAATCCCTTTTGGTGACTTTATAGATCGATCTGCTAATTGTAAGGTCACCTCGGTTGGTTTCAGCTCAGATTCTTCCAGATGGTCAAGTAAGGATGTGGGTATCAGATTTATAGATGCACCTAAGTCTAACAATGCTCTATCAAATTGGGTACCACCTATCTTACAGGAGATCAGGGGAGTTCCAGGATCTTTTGCCTTGGGTGGGAGTCTACTAAGGATTACAGAGCTGGCTTGCTCTGACAGAACAATTGGGCTCCCTCCCTTGGTTCGCGGCTTACGCTGGGGTGTACATATATTCTTTAGAAATCGTGCGTAAGCTGGTACGTGGCGGATTGCATCCATCAAGGGGATGTTTATGTGGACCTGCTCAAAGAGCTTGACCAGGTCCTCCTCAGGGGCCACGGGTTTGGTGGTCTTCTTTCCCTTGGTCAGGGCCTCGGGAAACGGGATCTTGGTTGGTTCCTCTAGGATAGGTCCAGGTTGTGGGTCTGGAACAGCGGTACCTTGGATAACTATCCTAGGGTCATGGTTATCAGGCTGGGAGTGGTTTGGATAATGCGGGTCCTGAGTTGTCTTACCACTACGTGTTGTTACAGAATTTAATCCGGCCTGATTTTGGTTTGGGTTTGGTAGGAGGGGTGGCTGCTGCTGAAATCCCGCACGCGAAGTTGAGGCTTCCATCTCGTCTGGAGATGGGGCAGTAGGGCCCTGATAAATCCATTGAGCGTGGCCTAAATTTGGATTCATAACGCGCTTCTGGGTTGGCACGTTATTTGGGTTAGGAAGAGGTTGGGAAGGGAGTGTGCCTGGCTGGCGAGAATTTGCCAACTGGGCCAGTTGAGTTTTAACTTCAGTAAGCTCGTCCTTGTGCTGTTTTTGAATAGCCGCATTCAATTTTTGAATGTCAGCCAGAGTCTGGAGGATTAAGGACATTTGATCTTGATTTGGCCCTGATGGATAAGTAGGGTTGGGCCGAGGCTGAGGCGGCTGGTAGTGATGAGAGGGCTGTGGGCGGGACTGAAAAGGTGGTCTCTGGGTTTGGGAATTTCCCGCCCACTGAAAATTGGGATGGTTTCGCCATCCAGGGTTGTAAGTGTTGGAGAATGGGTCGTTCTGGATGGCGTTGAGGTCCTCGCAGGTCTGAGGAACCTCCTGAGAATCAGGGAAAGGAGGAATGGAGTTCCCCCGGCTGGTGAAGAAAGGATCGGATGATCTTCCAGTCCAAGAATCAGATGGGGATGGATATGGATCCATCCCAAGGGAGGATCGGTGGAGGATGTTTTGCACAGTCTCCTGTGTGGAAGGAGGTTGTGCAAAGGAGTTATGCGCAGAGGTGGCTCGCTGCAAGTGCTGAGTCAGCTCATCCACCTTCTTTTCAATGATTGAGACCTTGTCCAATCGACTGGCCATTAATTCCAGGTCTACTGATGCGGACAGGTCCTGCGTCTCATGTGCTCCCTTAAGATTCGTCGCTGCGCGGGTATTCGTCCTGTCGAATAATCCCATGGAGTCATTGTTGATGGAGTTCTCGCACATGTTTTCGAGAATCTCCCATACGGTGTCTTCATGTTGACCCATGATGTTTCCTCCGCAGGTTGCATTGACGAAAAGGCGGATGTCCTCACGGAGTCCCTGGTAAAAAGATTGGACTTGTTCCCATTTAGGAACTCCGTGATGGGGGCACTTCCTCATGAGATCCTGAAAACGATCCCATCCCTCATGGAGAGGTTCTCCTGATTGTTGAGTGAAGTGTGTAATCTGATGGCTCAAGGCGTTGGTCCGACCAACGGGAAAGAACTTTTTCAAAAACTCGGATTGAAGTTCTTCCCAAGTGTTGATCGGCCGGGTCTGAGTTTGATACCAATGGGCGGCCTTGTCCATAAGAGAAAAGGAGAACATCTTCATGAGAAGAATATCCCGATTTTGCGCATCTGATCCAAAAGTGTGGGCCAGATGCTTTAGCTGTTTGATGTGCTGGAAGGGATCTTCAGAATTAAGCCCATGGAATTTAGGTATAGCATGAATCATGTTGGGCTTTAGTTCGGAATCAGGTCCTCCAATCGGGATTCTAACTCGAGGCTCAATGGCCACCGCAGCAGGATTGTAGTGGTCCCGCATCATAGGACGCTGTGGTGGGTGTACGAAGTTTTGGAAGAGGTCATTGAGTCGCTGGAGCTGGTGTTCCAGATTATTTTCTTCCTCAACTGGCTGAGCCATGATGGGGGAAGAAGAAGAACTTGGTTCTGAATCAGAAGAGAGAATAATGTGAGGGTGTTGCTGCACAAATACGGGCGTCGAGGCTTGGCCTTGACGAGAGCGAATTTCTAATGGAGGTCTTAAGGGTGGTCTTAGAGACCTCCTTCCGTACATGCACAGTTGGGAGAGGTAAGTTTAGAAGGTGCTGGACCCAATCAAGACACCCAAAAATGTGTTGGGTGACTATAGAGGTGCGGGGCAAATGGACCCCTTGATCAGAAAGATCGTCCACCTGAGAATTACCTGGGCAGCCAGAGAGGGAGAGTCCCGCGAAGACCCCTACACGGTAGAGCGTCCCCACGGGTTACAGGGTTTCCCCCACCCGACCTCTCTTGTCACTGCGGTTCCAGGTAGACCAGAATGGGGATCTTGACCTCTTAAGTCTACCAATTTTAAGATCAGGGTGCTTAAGGTTTCACTTGAACTTTAGTCTTTTTAAGTGCAAAGAGTGACCTAATTTAAGGTTGGTTAACCCAAAGGGGTCAACTTTACCTCTTGTTTTCTTTGAGAGCTTTTTGGGTCCTTTCTTTTAGGGTTCAAGTGTTTAGAGAGAGCCAATTGTTTAGGATTTTTCTTGTTAATTATTTTCAATCAATGGCTTGGGCACACCTCTTTTGGATTTCCTCAATTCTTGATTAAGGGGTGTGTCTCTACTGAAATCCTAATGTTTGACCTTATGTTGGCTCTACTTGGTCCATTTAACTCTTTGTTGGGCAATTAGGGCTCAAGCAAGAATGTGTTAGCCCTTGAATGCCCTTAATAGTGTGCAGGAGTGATGAGTTGAAAACATGCAACTTTTTATGGTTACTAAGTATGGAAGACAGGTTAGCCCTATATTGCTTGTTCTTTTCTTTTCTTCCTCTTTAGAGTGTAGGGGTTAATAGTGAGAGAAAAGATTTACCTGTCTTCGGAGTGGTTGTGTGGTTGCTTGTCTTCTTGAGTTCCTGTAGCTGCACAAAAGAGAGGAGATTATCAGAACTTAAAAGAAACAGGAATGTTTACCTCTAGAATAGCCGTTGCTCCCCGGCAACGGCGCCAAAATGAAAACGTCGTGGCAACCGGGTTTGAGGGTTTTGTTATAACGTTGTAGTAAAGCCGGTTATTACCAACATTTCAAATAAAAATTTTTTTACTCGGAAAATGAAAGAGTTCCCGAGGTCGAACTCAGGGAGCAAGTCGTATTCTAGAGAAATACATGTTTCTTTTACAAAAAGAAAGAGAGAGGGAAAGAATTTGTTGTTTTCTCTTTGTTCTGCAGAGGGGGATGCTCTTCTTTCTCTCTTTCTTTAGATCTCCTTCTTTTCTCTGTTCTGCAGAGGTGATATTCTTCTTCTGCAATGGTGATGCTCTTCTTCTTCCTCCTGCTGTTCCTGCGTTGGTGATGTTCTTCTTTTTCTTCCTGCTGTTCCTGCGTTGGTGATGTTCTTCTTTCTTCAGAGCTCCTTGTTCTTCTTCTTCTTTGGTTTTCTGCCTTGACCTCTCTTCTTCTTCTTCTGCAATCGTGGTGACCCTTTCTCTTTTCCCTTTTTTTTATGGCTGCAGAGCTTCTGCCTTCAGCTACTAAGTCTTCCTTTCTTCTTCTTCTTCTTCTGCTTTGGCCGTTGCTCTTCCTTCTTCTTCAGCCTGCCTTCTTTCCTGCTCTGGCTGCAGACTTTCCGTCGTCTGACCCGGTGCTTCGACGACTTAACTATGCATTTGCTACAGTGCAGCTCCTTCTTCTTCTTTGGCCTGCACACTTCAGATTTTTTCGTCAAGAGGCAAAACCTACTCTACCCCCCCCCCCACGTCTCTCTCTCTCCGAAACCACTCTTGGGAAAGCTCTCCCAGAGCTACCGGGTAATCGGGTTCGGGTCAGGCCCGGGTCCAGGCCCACCGGCGTGTGTGGTGGGCGAGGAGTGCAGTCAGTTTAAGTCGGGTCGGGTCAGGTCCGCGAGGCGTGAGCGCGGACGAGACCGGGTAACCGGGCTGGTGTAAGGGGACCTCGCCCCGTGTACTGAGGCAATGAGGCTAGTGCACGAAATCAATTTAAACAGTGGAACGTGTGTGAGGCTTACCGATGTGGGACTAAACGCAGACCGTTCCTCGCGTGCGCCTGCTGGGAGACCGCGGCTTGGCTTCTGCAGCTGCGGCTTCTATCTGCATAAGTTGCTGGCTGGCTGCCTTCGCACGATGCCCCGTACCTCGCAGCAGCTGGAGACCTGGCGTCCTCAAGCCTGGAGCGCGGGAGAAGCTGCCTTAATGTGCGTCAATGGCGGTCGGACCTCGAAACCTGTCGGACACGAATATGGCCTCGCGGCCTAATCAAACCACTGGGGAACCTTCGCCGTGGCACGGCGAAGGTGAGGAGCTGCGCGGCAGGCCGCAAGGAGGTGTCTGGTGGCAGCCCTGGGTCGGACTGCAACCGGAGGAATGGGTTTGTTCGGGGGAGTGTTACGGAGGTGTGGAGTGGCAGTGGAGGGGTGGGGGGTGCTCAGTGTGATGAGGCGGAGGTACGGTGAGGGTCGGCGACCCGTGTGGGTTGCTGAGGTGATGGGAACGGCTCGCCGGAGGGTGGTCGGAGGCGAAGGGGGTGAAGGTGGTCAGGGTCGGTAGAGGGCTTAATTGAATAAATTGAAAGCGGGGAAAGAAAGAGGAGGAGAAGGGGAGTAGCTCTAGCTTACTTGCAGGGACGAAGGGGGAGGAACAGGGCGACAGTCGTATCGACTGTCGCCGGAGAAGACGATGCTCAGGGAGAGGGGCGGCGGCGAGCAGAGAGCCGGAGAGGCGCCAGCTGGGTGCGGCGTGGCGCGGGAAGAGCAGGGGAGGAAGTCTCTGCTGCTGGTATTGCGGCAGAGCGAAGAGGTGGAGGGGGAGGAAGCCGCCGGAGCTGGTGAGCGTCTGCCGGAGGAAGAAGAGAAGAAAGTTGGGGATTTTCTCCGTCAGATCCAGGCTGCCCTGGTCGGTGGAGCAGCGGGGGGTATTTATAGGGATGAAACAGGGAGGAAGGCGGAGGGAGACGACGTGTCTCCCTCGCCGGAGAATGGTCGGAACACAAACCCATACCGTCCGTGTGTTCGCACGGCCGGTATGGTGGGCTACAATGACCAGGGGGGTGCCCCTGCGACGGCTGACGACGCAGGGCACCCCCGGTTTACTTGCCAGGTCCCCCACCTCACCCTGCGCGGCGCCATGCTCCGCGCAAGGTCGCCGGAGCATGGTCCTGGCAGGGTTTTGCAGGAGGGACCTGATTGCAAAGAACGAAGGAGAGTTAGGGGCCAAAATGCGAGGGTTCAAAAGTTGAGGGCCAAAGAGTAAATATATGAGGACCAAAGTGTGAAGTCGGTCAAGGGGGTTTCTTCTTAGGCTCAAGTTTTTATACATGACTAATTAAGACCTAAGGAATCTGATGGTGAATTTCATTTTCATATTAAACCTTGTTTGACCGGTCAGTTTGCGCAAAAACCCAAATTAAGTTATTAATTGGGCATGGTTCTCAATGTAGGTCAAAATGGGTTCTAAAGGCCAAATTCAAGGTTCTAAACCCTAGAGATTATTTTTCTATGAATTTTAGAGGGTTTATTCTATTTTTACTTTGCCTCGAACCTTGTGAATTGAAGTGGGTTGTTTTAGGATTACAGATTATCATTTGGTTCCTTGGAAGTGCTGTAGCCCTTGCTAGATCATCTCATCCCACTTTTATTCTTATTAAGCTGTTTTGACCTGTGTTTGGGCCCTGAATTACCCTGTATGCAGATTATACTGGTAAAATTGCACTTTTACCCCTTATGACTGGTTTTCTTCTCAAACTCAGAATTCTCTGAGTTAAGCCTTTCCTTGAGATATGTAGGAGCTTTTATCCTTTGTATTGGGTCAAAACGAGCTAGTTATGGCTCATGATGAGGTTCTCATCAGTCCCCACCTCAACCCAACTCAAGGGTGCCGTACACCTCCGTCCGTACAAAGCCTCGTAGGGAGCCCTGCTGATGCTCGAGTGATAAATGTTGTTGTATGCAAACTCCGCCAGGGGCAGGTGCTCCTCCCAAGAGCCCCTCCAGTCCAGTACACCGGCACGCAACAGGTCCTCAAGTGTCTGTATCGTGCGCTCAGACTGTCCATCCGTCTGGGGGTGGTAAGCCATGCTAAACCTCAACCTCGTCCCCAAGGCCTACTGAAACTCAGCCCAAAACTGGGACGTAAAGCGGGTATCCTGGTCGGATACGATCTCCCGCGGAACTCCGTGTAGTCGCAGCACATCACGGATATACCTCTCTGCCAACTGTGCTGGTCCCAAAGTGACTCGGATCGGCAAGAATCGCGCCGTCTTCGTCAATCTATCCGTTATTACCCAGACTGCGTCGTGTCCCCGCTGGGTAACAGGTAAGCCCACCACCAAGTCCATGGTGATGCTCTCCCACTTCCACTCTGGCACTGGAAGCGGCTGAAGCGGCCGTACAGGCCTCTGATGCTTGGCTTTCGCCTGCTGGCACACTAAGCACTGCTGCGCGAACTCACCTACATCCCGCTTCATCCCTCTCCACCAAAACTTGCGCCTCAAGTCATGGTACATTTTCGTGTTTCTGGGATGTATGGTGAATCTGGAACCGTGTGCCTCAGTCAGGAGCTCTCTCAACATCTCCTCGTCTCTGGGAACGCACAACCGTCCCCTCAAGCGTAACACCTGGTCTGTGAAAGAGAAGTCCCCTGGGTCCCCTGATAGTACTCTGTCGAGCAAAGACTGCAAGTACGGATCAGCCATCTATCCTGTGATGATACGGTCTATCAGCTCTGGCCTGGTCTGCCGTGTCACCATCACTGCCCCACAGTATCCTCGTAACTCTAGAGGTCGCCAACTGCCCACCTCCTCCAAAAGGCTCCAACTCTGTAACTGCAGACTGGCCAAGCGTGCAGGCGCCTTACGGCTCAAGGCGTCAGCCACCACATTGGCCTTTCCCGGGTGGTAGGAGATGCTGCAATCGTAGTCCTTCAGGACCTCCAACCAACATCTCTGTCTCATGTTGAGCTCCTTCTGGTCAAAAAGATATCTGAGGCTCTTGTGATCTGTAAAAATCTCGAAGGTCTCACCGTACAAGTAGTGCCTCCAGGTCTTTAGCGCGAAGACAACAGCTGCCAACTCTAGGTCATGGGTAGGGTAGGTATGCTCATGGGGCTTTAGTTGCCGCGAAGCGTAAGCGACAACATGACCCCTCTGCATGAGCACACCTCCTAACCCCTGCAACGAAGCATCTGTGTACAAAACGAACCCGCCACTACTGTCAGGGATGGTGAGCACGAGAGCCGAGGTCAACCTCTCCTTCAGCTCCAGAAAACACGCCTCACAGGCGTCTGTCCAAGCGAAAGGCACGTCCTTCCGTGTCAACTGTGTCATAGGACGTGCAATCTGTGAAAATCCCCTGATGAACCGTCTGTAGTAACCTGCCAGTCCCAGGAAACTGCGAATCTCAGTGACTGAACGCGGTCTCTCCCACCTGAGCACTGCCTCGACCTTAGTGGGCTCCACCGCCAGGCCGTCACCAGATATCACATGACCCAAGAAGGTCACCTCCCTCAACCAGAACTCGCACTTACTGTATTTGGCATACAGCCTGCGTCGTCTCAGAGTGTCCAGAACCATCCGCAAGTGCTGTCCGTGCTGCATTCGATCTCTAGAATAGATGAGCACATCATCTATGAAAACCACCACGAACTGATCCAAGTACGGTCTAAACACCCTGTTCATCAGGTCCATGAAAGCAGCGGGGGCATTGGTCAGCCCAAACGGCATGACCAAAAACTCGTAGTGTCCGTACCGGGTGCGAAAAGCTGTCTTGGAGACGTCAGTCTCCCTGATCCTCAACTGGTGGTATCCAGACCTCAAGTCTATCTTGGAAAACACCGTGGCACCCCGCAACTGGTCAAACAAATCGTCGATCCTCGGCAGCGGATATCTGTTCTTGATGGTGACCCTATTCAGCTGTCGGTAGTCCACACAAAGGCGTAGGGTCCCATCCTTCTTCTTCACAAACAGTACCGGGGCTCCCCAGGGAGACGCACTGGGCCTCACAAAACCTTTCTCCAAAAGGTCCTACAACTGGGACTTGAGCTCTCGCAGCTCAAGCGGTGCCATCCTGTATGGCGCGGTGGAGATGGGGCTGGTCCCTGGTACTAGTGAGATCTCAAACTCGATCTCACGCTCGGGCGGTAGTCCTGGTAATTCGTCTGGAAACACGTTGGGGAACTCTCTGACCACCAGGATGCTCTGGAAGTCTGCCACAGGGCTGGGCTCTGCCACCACACAGGCTAGGAAGCCCTCACACCCCTGGCTCAAAAGTCTCGCCGCCCGAAGTGCCGAAATGCACCTGAAACCTCCGTCCACTAGCTACCCGTGAAACTCGAAAGGAGGCAACTCCGGAATGGAGAAGACAATCTTCCTCTCAAAGTAGTCTACCAAGGCGTGGTAAGCGGACAGCCAATCCATCCCCAGAATCACGCCAAAGTCCTCCATCTGTATCATAATCAGGTCAGCTGGTAGGCTATGTCCCCCGATGCTGACTTCGCAACCCGTGTACACCTCCTCAGCTACAAACAGCTGACCACTCGGACCTCTGATTACGAACGGATTCTCTAACAGTGTATAATCCTGGTCCAAACTAACTGCGAAACTGGCTGCGACAAACGAGTGCGTAGCGTCGGAATCGAAAAGCGTGTAAACGAGTCGACCAGAAACCGAAACCATACCTGCTACCACGGATCCCGATGCTCTGGCATCCCTGTGTGTTAGGGCGTTGATACGCCCCTCAGCTCTAGGTGTGAACGAAGCAGCCACACTCTGCATCGGACGGGTAGGTGCTGGCCGGTACCCTCCTCGCGACTGCTGTCCTCCTCCTCGTGCCTGGGAGCCGCGACCTCCTGCGCGCCCTCCAGTGCTCTGCACGGGAAGTATCTGCTGACCTCCTGCCCTAGATGGGCAGTCCCTCCTAACGTGGCCCGGCTGGCCGCACTAGTAGCAGAGGGGAACCCGACTCCCGCCCTCAGTGAGTCCCTACTGTCGACTAGGTGGGGGTCCGGTGCTGGCGACTGGCCCCTGTCGAGGGCCCCCAAAGGCCACTGATGGCCCTGCACAATGTGACGGCTCTCCTGCGGACGTCACATGTCTCCGTTCTCGCCGGCCCTGTGAGAAGTCTGGCTGAAAGGGCCTCTTCCGCCCGCCGTCGGTCTCTCGCACGGACGGGTTGGTCTCCTCGTAAGTCATAGCTGCCTCTACCACCATCGAAAACGTCGGCAGCTTCAGGGGTTTGACATACCCCCGGATCGCAGGCCGGAGCCCCTTGGTGAACCTCCAAAGGCGCTCCTCCTCAGTGGCTACCGCTGTCGCTGCAAAGCGGAACAGCTCCAAGAAATGCGTGCGGTACGCGCTCTCGGTCATCGTCCCTTGGCGGAGAGTGTGGAACTCTCGCCTCCTCTGGTCCTGCCACGTCTGGGGAAAGTACTGCTCGCAGAAGAGGGTGACGAACTGGTCCCACGTCGGCTCGTCCCTCTCCTGTCCCCGGACTGCCCTCCACCACCAGTGTGCCGCACTCTCCAGCTGGTACGTGGCAAAGGCCACGCGGCACTCCACCAGGGGGCGAAGGGTGTCGAAGATCTTCTCCAGCTGCTCAAGCCAGTCCTCTGCCTCGGTTGGGTCCTCATCCCCCTTGAAGGAGGGGGGCTTCAGCTTCCGGAACTGTCCGAAAAGCTCGAAGTGGCGCTGTAGGGGAGGTGCTGGTGCACCTCCAGGCGAAGGTGCCTCGTGTACAGAAGTGTCGGAGGAAGGTGGGGGTGGCAGGGGCCCATCCCCTCCCT
Organism: Thalassia testudinum; assembly: GCA_037157565.1. Lineage (NCBI taxonomy): Eukaryota > Viridiplantae > Streptophyta > Magnoliopsida > Alismatales > Hydrocharitaceae > Thalassia > Thalassia testudinum. The sequence goes on from JAZHRO010000063.1 coordinate 22,096,776, forward strand.
CGTGTCCAGCGCCGTGTCCGTCGCGTGGTCCCACAGAGGACTCCCCCTCTGCAACCCCAGGAGGAGGTGCTCGGGGTGGTGGGTGGAGCCCTCTCGTACAATATCCCGTATCAGTCTGGCGAGGTCCTAGGCCTGGATGCCAGGGGGTGGTGGCTGGTCCACCGAGACGTCAACAACAGCACGTCCATCTCGCCGACCTCGCCCTCGGCCGCGCCCGCGGCCAGTCTTGCGACGAGCCATCTCCTGCAAGGAGCCGCGAAACAAAACGGAAACGTCAAAACAGACGGTACCTAACAAAACCTTTAAGAGCTCATTTCAAGAGATATGTTGTGGTGGCTACTCTAGCTATAAACATGTGAATTGGTTATTTTCCAGTCAGTTGATTCACTTCTCGGGATGACCTTGCTCTGATACCATCTTGTAACGACCCGGTTCTCGAGTCCCTACGAGACACGAGAACCGGACCGACTCGACTAATCCCAAGACCTAGTCGTCCAACGAGGAAGTAACCAAAAGACAGTAAAATAAATCACATTCAGCATTAATATAACTAACAGTAAGAAAATACAGCAGTAAGGAAAGAAACTACTACAGTAGGTACCACCACAACAGTAGAACAACATTTATCATATAACGAGAACTGCAGGTAAAGAAGGTACAGCGGAAACAAAAACTACTCACTAGAACAGAAACAAAAGAGGTACAAAAGACTGTGGTAACTCTACTGGACCCTACTCGGCCCAGCGTCCTCTGCAGCCGCTGACCCTAGCTGCTCAACACCTGGTCCTGAAAAAGGTAACGAGTGTAACACGTCAGTAAAACGCTGAGTAGAGTGGCAAACTAACTAAAGGAAATAGTAGAGTGTACAGTAGCTGTTATGTTCTATTATTTCCTTTATTCACAACATTCAATTTTTCTCACTATTTCATTTATTTCTCAGATCCTTTACTTGATCTCGAATGTCCTCGTGGGAACGATCTTGATTGCAGTCTTTTCCAAAAGTAGAAGTAGCACGTGGTGCTCTCCTGGCCGGGAGAGTCCCCCGTGGTGATCCTACCCTCAGTCAACCACCCCAAGGTCACTGACAGACGTAACGGTGACTATGGCATGCGCGATAAACGCACAGGTAGCTAGCCCGCACTGGCACGCGGTCAGTCGTTTCCGTTAACGGGTGCACCCAAAGCATAGCACGGAACCAGGGCAGAGCCCTCTCAGTAACAGGGGTCCAACCCCTCCACAGTAACCAAACCGGGGCCTTGCCCCTCCACAAACCGGGGCCTTGCCCCTCCACAGTCCGCGCACCCTCGCCTGACTACCCTGGTTTTCCTTTTTCTTTCCAGGAGTTCCACTCCTAATTCCCCGTAGGGTTCCAGCTCTTTATCGCAGAACATCATATGTTTCACTTTCCAGTTTCACGTTCTCACAATCCATGATCTCAATCATGTTTCTTTATTCATAACGGGCAGCTGTTAATTCAATTTACAGGCAGCTTTATCTTCCTTTTCATTTTTTTCCAAGACTGCAGTGTTATACATCCCACTAGTTTTTCCATCCTAGGGTTCATGCCACATCCTAGGATCTAGCATACAACTAGTTTTCCAGCCCTAGGATTCATGCATCACCTAGGAGCTATAATTCCATACATTTCTCATTCCTAGGATTCATGCAATGTCCTAGATTCTAGTTATGGTTCCATACTTTAACAGATTTTAATAATAAACTTAAGCCACTCTACCAGGTACAACGGGAGTAATGGGGGCGTGATCGGGAATCCCACATGCCTCCGCGACTCCCAGGACTGCAACTGAACGAGGTCCTATCACAAGGATCAAACACAAGGAGTGTCTCAAAACAGTGTATAGCTACTGTAGACGGGTAGAGGAATTAATTCTGAAAAGAACACAACTCGAATCGCGGAAAACAGAGCCCGAACGGGCCCTAAACGGGTCGAAAAAGACGATACTGTGTAAAATTAGACGTCTGTAACTTCTTCCAGACGTCGTAAACAGTGGATCAGAGAATTACCTGTTCAGTGTGGCTTCCCAGACGTCCAGAAGTCTGCGGGGACGTCTGTCCTAGCTCCCAGACGTCCGATGGTCACCCTGGACATCTGGAGGTCACTCCCGCCGTCTGGTACAACTTCGAGACGTCTGATTCGCAAAGGATGGCGAATCAGCGAACCTGCGCACAGCCAACTCCCTCCCTTAGTACGGTCGGTCGACAGGAAGGAAGAAGAAAGCAGAAAACACACCTTTCAGACGTCGATATGAGCTACCAGACGTCATCCTCGCCATCTGCCTATCAACCCAGACGTCTGATTCTGGAAATTTTTCCAGAATCAGGGCGCGACCCAGACTCTGCTCGCGATGCCGCCCGCGTCGCACCTCGCGCTCCTGCTGCTCAGACTACAGCAAGTCCCTCTCCGCATCGTTCCGCGCCCCCTGCGCCCTCCGCCGACCGGCCAAGCCGCTCCGGCGAGCTCGCCCTCACGGCAAAGCTTCGCCCTAGCACGCCGCGCCTCCTCCGCGCTTACTGCGGCCGCCACTGCAGCCCTCGCGCTCGCTCGCTCTCGTGCACTGGAAGGAGAAGAAGAAGGAGACGGTGGAGACGGGAGGGGAGGCGCGGCCCTTTTAAGGCCGTGCGGAGAGGAGAGAGAGAAGGTGCGGCAGGCATCTGCAGCCGCAGAAGAAAAAGAGGGAATAACGAATATGCGGTCTGCGCGTGCAGGCGCGCAGACGACTCACGGGTTTGGAAGATAACGGTTTTTCAGACGTCTGTAAACCATCCCAGACGTCTGGTCAGACGTCTGGGCCACCTCCCAGACGTCTGAAAATACGTCCGAGGGACGCGTTCGTAACACATTCAAATTGAGATCCACAGTTTTTGGATCTCAAAAACCACCTCCAATCCCATGGGTGAGCATTTGCACCCATTCACATCCCTGGCTTCCATTGGCACCACTCACTTCATTAGCTCCATACACGCCCACCTTCACTTAGCCAGCTACTCCACCTCCACGAGCTCACCACGTCATGGAGGACACTATGCCGCAATGCTGGATCTACCCTACCTCTCTCCAAGGGTCAGCCTAAGCTACACTGGTCGCCCCTCATTCTTCTCCCGACCACTCCAAGGCATTCGAGGACCACCCCTGAATGCCCTTTTATTCTTCAAGATTTAATTCATGCTCTTCTTAATTTTATTATTTTTCTTTACTGCTTAGTAGTGTTGTCTTACTTCTCCCCCAATGATACATGCGAAATCCCCCCATCGATTCTTGTATGCGATCATTTTCCGGTAGCTAGGTTTAATTTTCAAGCATTTATGTACAAGCTTTCCTCTAGATTCCTTGTGCAAACAACTCCCCAATGAATGAATTAAAATGCATTTTTATATATATATCACTTTATGTGTTTGAAATCACCATGAGCTTATTGATTAATATTATATTTGCGTGATTCAAGTTGCATGTTTCTAACTCCTAATATTCTCACAACTAAGCATGTCATACTTAACGACGTAATAATCACGAACTAGCATGCGATTCTAAACAAAGTAGTGCAATAGAAGATCGATTTCAGAAGTAAACAAATGCCTCCTAGAGATGAACGACCGAGACTCAAAGTCTCGTTATCTTTAGAAATCATTTTTTGACGAACGATTTTGCGTGACTATACTACGATTCCGACGACTTTCAAAATGCGCGAAAATGGATTCTGTCACATATCATGTTATAAATACTGCATAACATCCATTGCATGGCATTTAGGATAGTTGTGTATTAGGAACATTAATTCTTCCATTTTGTATGGCCAGGAGGTAGTGCGACATCCTTATGGGCTTCAGATGAAGAATCCGACCGTACGGATGAATCCAGAGCGACGATCGCAGTTCGTCAATGCCCAGATGAAGACAGATGGCCCAGATGGTGCCACATAGCGCCAACCAGGTCACCCTCACCTGAGCCAGCACGCCCGACCTTAAGCAAGGATTCACCTCAACCATTCAATCTTCATCCAATGGTCTAGGCATGTGTGACTGCACAGCCCTTCACATGACAAAGCACCACTTTCGTGTAATGATGAAGTCAAGCACTCGCAAACCGCAAGTGCGAGTTCGACCCGCACTCCACCACGCCCTCTATAGCACCAGTTTAAATAGGGCCGCTCGATCTTTATAGGGCGGCTGACACTTTTCACGCTCGATCTAACGTCGCCCACCAATGCAAGGACACATGCTAGATCGCACTCGCTCCATCTATGGCGTGCATTTAAGACGACCAGATGCCGCGCTTGCCATCCAATCCGTACAATCTTGCGATATGCGTGATTCAAATCAAGGCGCGTGCGATCTGCGAACAAGTCTCAGCCGTGTGATGGTTCATCCGATGGCTGCCAACACAAACAGCAACGGTGCAGATTTCCAACGTAGGCGAGCATGCATTCTCTTCTCATGATCACAATCGTCCATGCCTAATCCAATGACTGACGATCGCCACGCCCTACGCCAGCAATAGCTGAGCTTCCAAGAGCCAGCCAAGGCACATGAATGCTTTAGTGATGTCTTAAATGTCACTAAGGGCCCTTGCATGCAAACCACCTCCATTCCACCACTATATAAACTCCTCTACAACCCCCATTCCTCTTCATCACTACCTACTCTACTCCCACCTACTCCTAAGCTCTAGTAGCCTATCAGAGCTTCATTAGAGCTTACTCTTAAGCTCGAAAGGACTCCTATTAGTGTAGTACTCCTATTTCCCACCAAATATTCATCCTTCATCCCACCACCTTCATAGGTTGCCTTCGAGTTCTCCTCCTACCTTCATTCTAGAGCCTCGGTGAAGCATTCCTCTACTCGACATCATCTTGCATCTCACCTCCACCATCCTACATCTAACCTCCTTTATCCAAGCTTCCGCCAAGCATCATCGTCTCGCTGAGCAGCTAATCGGGAGATATCCACTCACCCCTATCCCTTTCATGCTTTCATAGATTATAACATTGGAGTGCTAAATCATAGTTGTTTCATCTCTCTTGTGAACTTAAATTGCTTATCTTTTTATTACAAAAATAGAAAAAAATAACAAAACCCCAAAACACCAAAATGAAACAAAACGAAGTGCAAGATTTCAAACAAAGTAAATGTTGCCTCCTTCTGTTCGACCTGGGACTTCCATGGAGTTTTGGTTATAAATTGTATTTGATAGATGCATTTTGCAAGCTACAATGATGGGTTCTCCAAACCCTAATTTTAATTTACGAAACATGACTCATCAAGGTGATAGGACTCAAAGTGATTTGAAGAATTCTGAAATAAAGTTGGGTAGGAGCTGATTAGCGCATATTTATGGGCTATTTAAATATTTAAGTGCCTAGACATTGAGTTAATTTTGACATTTAGATAGCATACATTAGGATGTAAATAAATTAATTCATATTTTTAGCTTAAGTGCGTAATTCATGCATTTAGAATTAACCTAGGATTGCATACATTTGATTAGTTAATTAATTTGCTACGTACACTATTTTAATTAACATAGAAGTCAAGGAGTTATGCATAAATAATCCAAATTATTTTGTCATTATTATTTTTGTTTTCTTTTCTTCTCTTTTGCAGGTAACCGCTCCGTCTCTGCCTCCTCCTCCTGCGAATCAACATTGACTCGACGGTGGCCTTTTGAATTTCAAATCTTTGTAGTTGTGGCTACAAAGGAGAGAGGAAGGGCTACTACTCAAGGGGAGGCCACCACCCCTTTGTTCCTCACTGCATAGAGAACTTTTCCTCTCATCCACTCCTCACCACCGGCCTCAACTGCGGCGGTGCGACTCCACCACCAAGGGCATGTGGTGTGACAACCCACACTGCCAAAAGTCCCTGCATCACCATGCTAAAATTTTCCTTCACATGTAGATCCCAGCTTCTTGATGCCCCACACACCCTCACCATGCCTACTATAGCACACAGAGCTGCAACCTCTCCTCCCCATGCCTCAGCCCTGCCAAGCGCGCCACTGCGTGTCCCTCCAGCCAGCGCACTTCATCTTCTGCAGCAAACAATGTGCATGCGCTGCACCTCCACTATAGCAAGTGTGCACGCGCCTACCTCAACTGCCGCCAGCATCTCCAGCTAGCGTCCCATTGTGCACACAATAGTTAGCCCGCGCACCTTCACCTACAGCGCCCTCACCTTAGTGCCTGCACGCTCACACCAGCGCCTGCAGTGCCGTCGCCTCAACGCCTGCACGCCCATGCACCTTCACCTCCACGCACCCTCGCCTTAGCTCCTCTACGCCCATGCTTCAGCGCCACCAACGCCCCTTGGAGCACCTGCAGCCGTGCGGCTACTAGATCCCATGCGCGGCCGTGCGGCCTACAGAGCACCAACCCCTCCACACACGTCGCCTCCTTGCGCCTGCAGTGCTTGCATGTTGCCTCCTTGCACCTGCAATAAGTGCAACCTACAGAAGCGCACCGGAAACCACCCTTCAACGGAGCTCTTTCCTGCAGACTCAGGCCATCTCTCAACCTACTACCGCCATTGTTGCGAAGCCCTCACTCCAACCAACCTATTCTCAGAAGAGTTCCTCGAACGAACCTCTCTCCCGTGCACGAGGAAGTGAGAGGTAGAATCCTCTACTTTTACTCTCATTAATAATTACATTTGAATGCCATTACATACTTTTATTTTTATTTTAATATTTGAAATATTATGTGAAATTGTAACTTCATGCTCATCTTTTGTCATAATTGCTTAGCTTTTGTTATTCACATCTTTTGACATTGGTTTTCCGTTTAGATGTGCACAAATTCTCTCTAATGCATGTCAATTGGAAATTACAGAGCTTAATCTAATATTTATTTAATATTTCAGTGAGGAAAAATTACACATATAACCTTACATTTTCAAGTTATTATCTGTCCTCTTTTCGTCTCATTTCATGTCAGATTTGGCTATGAATTTTGCACTTGATTGAACGAATATGAGAAAAATATTCATGAATTTATGCAACATTGTCTCCTTGTGGACATGATCCGCTCTTCTATCAGCGGTTAATTTTTGTTATAATTATTTGGTTAAGCGATTTTCCACCGCTTTGTTACTAAAATGACAAATCATCTTATTCACTTTATTCGAAAGCGAAAATCATCTTATCAAATGGCACCGTTGCCGAGGAGGCAACAGATGCAAAAATTTCACCTAATTTTTATTTCTAATTATTTGTCATTGCACAGTGATCTAACCATTTACTTCTTTTTTTCTATGCGAGGAATTTGAGTGAGGAATTTAAGAGAGGTGAGTGGCACATCTGGGAGAAGACGTTGACCTTTAGTGATGCTTACATGCGGGGAAGACGAAGGAGACCTAGATCCCGCCTCTATGGGGGATTCTTCATTTCATATGTTTTATTTCTATTTTCTCTCCCTTGTAGTAATTGGGGTTGATTTCTGAGAGCTTGTTCCCTTTTCTTTAGATTTAGGTTTTTAATTTATTTTGTGGATTGTTTACCCTTAATTTTCTTGTGCATAAGTAGCTAAAAGAAAACTAAAAGAAAAAAAAAAATAAGCTACCTGCTAGAAGCTGCCTGCCCTTAGGTCGAATCATTTAGGACAGAATGAGCAGCATCTAGATCTAATTTCCTGTCTTGCATATTGCATGAAGAACGCTGGAGTCAGGTATGCATTTCTAACTTTGCATTTCTACCTGCCACGCAAATGCATTTGAATTAATTTTTAGACCACATAATCTGTCTTGAAGCGATCTAACAAGTGGTCACATATATTCTTGAAAAAGGACTAATTAAAGGAGGGACATCTAAAAATCAAGGACTTGATTTTCAAACGTGGCATGCGATTCAAAATTCAAAATCTTTTGCGGTGCATGCACACTTAAATCTCCTGCACCACAGCACACATTTAGAAACTCCTAAGTCTTGGAAATACTTGGACAAGATCCCTCCTATCGTTGGATTCTGAGGTGTTCAAAACTTAAGATCAAAGGTTTGTAAATCCAAAGAGGGAGAATATTCTGTCATGGAATTTTGGGGGTAGTTGAGAAGCACTGCGAAAGCATAGCTTCAAAGGAAGGCTTAGGCTACTTGCATCCCTCGATCTTCCATCTTTGGATTTGCTCTGTCATTTGAGATTTAGGGAAGAACACCTAAGCTCCAACTAGGTCTTTTTAGGCATTTCGAAGGTTGATAATAGGTGCGTAATTGATTACGCAACTTGCTTTGTCACCTACAATTTGAACTAAAGTCAAAAGCCTAAATTTGTAAAGACTGAACAAGTCCTTTTGAATTGTGTTTGTAGTGCATGCTTGGTAGGCATTCTCTTAAGAGACAACTTATGTTTGATCCTGAACCTAAAAGAATCTTAGGAAGAAACCTTCCAAGGGTACAAATGGCCAGTCAAAGGAGCCTTAAGGAATATTTCATTCCAACCAATCAAGCTGGCCCAACACTATGTAGACCTGTAGGGGACAATCCTTATGAGATCAAAAGCAGTACCATATCCTTGCTACCCTCCTTTTGTAGTACTGCTAGGGAAGACCCTTACAGGCATATAGAGGAATTCACTGAGGTCTGTTCCACGATGAAGCTGTAGGGCATTACTGATGACGCTCAAATGCAGACCCTTTTCCCCTTCTCCCTTAAGGACAAGCCAAATATTGGTATCACACCCTTGTTGATATTAACACTTGGGATGCCCTGAAGAAGGAGTTTTTGAAGAAGTACTTCCCCATGAGCAAAACAAATCACTTTAGGAGGGAAATTATGAGTTTTGTTCGAAAGGATGTGGAAGCATTCCGTGATGCGTAGGAGCACTTTAACGACTTGCTGAGACTTTGCCCACATCACCAAGGGCCTAAATGGCAACTGGTTGAAACGTTCTACATTGAACTTAATGATTCGCATAGGCAAACTGTGGATGGTGCCTGTGCAGGAACCTTTCTATCTAAGATTAAGGATGAAGCTTGGAACTTATTTGATACTTTGAGTGAGAATTCTATTCACTTGAATTCTGCCTACATGGATAGAAAGCCCACTCTCATGCAAAGAAAGTTGGAGGCGAATGAGGCAAGGGACACCCAAAATTTAGCCTATCAGATTCAATTATTGAATCAAAACATGGAAAGGCTTATGTGGAACCCGAGTTCATTCATACCTAACACCTCCACATCCCAAGCTTCCGAATGCTTAATTTGTCAAGGCAATACACACTCCACTGTGGATTGCCACTTGGCCTCCCAATTCCCTGAGCTTATACATGCTGATTTGAATGTCGCTCAAGGGTTCTGTCCAAGACCTCGTAATGACCCTTTCTCCAACACTTACAATGAGGGATGGAGGAACCACCCAAAATTTTCATGGAGACAAGGAAATGTCTCAAATCCAGGGAAGTACAAACCACAATCCTTTCAAAACCATCAAATGAACCAACCTCAAACCTTTGCCCAACCTAAAATCTCTGATATGGATGAATTGAAGGAGTTGTTGAAAACTATGCAAGAAAGTCAAAGTGCCATCATCCAATCTCATGACAAGGCTATACATGACATGAAATAATAAATTGGACACCTTGTTGAGGACGTTAGACAGAGGGAGACTGGGAAGTTCCCCAGTGATGCTGAGGAAATAATACATGCATTTGGATGTAATAAATTAATTCATATTTTTAGCTTAAGTGCGTAATACATGTATTAAGAATTAACCTAGGATTGCATACCTTTGATTAGTTAATTAATTTGCTGCGTACACTATTTTAATTAACATAGAAGTCACGGAGTTATGCATAAATAATCCAAATTATTTTGTCATTATTATTTTTGTTTTGTTTTCTTCTCTTTTGCAGGTAACCGCTCCGTCTCCGCGTCCTCCTCCTGCACATCAACATTGACTCGACGGTGGCCTTTTGAATTTCAAATCTTTGTAGTTGTGGCTACAAAGGAGAGAGGAAGGGCTGCTATTCAAGGGGAGGCCACCACCCCTTTGTTCCTCACTGCATAGAGAACTTTGCTTCTCATCCACTCTTTACCACTTACCTCGATCGCGACAGTGCGACTCCACACTATGGGCATGTGGTGTGATAGCCCACACCGCCAAGAGTCCCTTCATCATAGTGGTACATTTTTCCTTCACGTACAGATCATAGCTTTTGCATGCCGCTTGCACCCTCGCCACACCCACTGCAGCACACAGAGCTGCAACCTCTCCTCCCCACGCCTCAGCCCTGCCAAGTGCACCACTGCACGTGCCTCCAGCTAGCGCATTTCATCTTCTGCAGCAGACCACGGGCATGTGCTGCACCTCCACTGCAGCAGGCATGCACGCGCCCACCTCAACCGCTGCCCGCATCTCCAACCAGTGTCCCACTGCGCACACAGCAGTTATCCTATGTGCCTTCACCTGCAAAGCCCTCGCCTCAGCGCCTGCAGTGCCCTCTCCTCAGCACCTACATGCCTGTGTGCCTTCACCTCCTTGCACCCTCGCCTTAGCGCCTGCATGCCCCCGCTTCAGCACCTCTAGCGCCCCCTGAAGCACTTTCAGCCGTGTGGCAACCAGACCCCGCGCACGCCCGTGTGGCCTACAGCGCACTCGTCCATCCATGTGTGTCGCCACCTCGCGTCTACAGTGCCTGCGTGTCGCCTCCTCGCACCTGCAGCAGGCATAACCCGCAGCAAGAGCGTCGGAAACCACCCTTCACCGGAGCTTCGTCTGGCCTACTCCGGCCATCTCGCAACCTTCCGCTGCCACCATTGTGAAGCCCTCACTCCAACCAACCTATTCCTAGAAGAGTTCCTCAAATGAACCTCTCTCTTGTGCGTGAGGAAGAGAGAGGTATAATTCTTTACTTTTACTCTCATTAATAATTACATTTGAATGCCATTGCCAAACTTTCATTTTTATTTTAATATTTGAAATATTGTGTGAAATTGCAACTTCATGTTTATCTTTTCTCGTAATTGCTTAGCTTTTGTTATTCACATCTTTTGACATTGGTTTTGGGTTAAGATGTGCACAAATTCTCTCTAATGCATGTCAATTGGAAATTACAGATATTAATCACATATTTATTGAATATTTTAGTGAGAAAAAATTACACATATAACCTTACATTTTCAAGTTATTGTGTGTCTTCTTTTCATCGCATTTCAAGTCAAATTTGACTATGGATTTTGCACTTGATTGAACAAATACGAGAAAAATATTCATGAATTTATTGCATCATTGTCTCCTTATGGACATGACCTGCTCTTCTGTGAGTGGTTAATTTTTATTACAGTTGTTTTCTTAAGTGATTTTCCACCACTTGTTACTAAAAAGACAAATCATCTTATTCACATTATTCGAAAGCGAAAATTATTTTATCAGGAGCAGAAGTTATAGCTAAGTTAGGAGTTGATTAAGGAATAAAGATGAAATAAAGAATGATTGAAGACATAAGAATATCTTCCCGATTTATTCTACTTCTAGAATCCAGTGTATATCTCCCAGGTTTATTCTACTAGCCTACCTCTTCCCTAAGTGTTTTGGGAATTATTGTGCATTTTTGTGAGCTGGGTTTTGGACAACTGGCTAATGGGTTGTTACCCACGATAACTTGCCAGCCATACTCGTGTAGTGAGGTGTGATTTTATTTATTTAGTTTTATTTTCCCCTATTTCTATTTTTAATTTTTTATTTATTTATTTTTTCTAAAGAGGTGGCTTCCCTGATCTAAGATTTACCTAAAGGCAATATGAAGAAAATAGACTTGTGGCTGGGCTCTACAAAACTGGCCAATGGACTATTACCCATGACAACTTATCAGCCATACCACCCAAGATAGCTCATTAGCCACCCAATTTCCATAAAAACCACCAGAAAGTGAGTCAGTGCGAATAGTGTGTATATGTTTAGACTTAAAATCCCCTAAAATCGGAGGGCAAGTTGATAAGTCATGTACTTATCATCCCAATTTATTTACTTGATTAAAGATGAATTTGAATTAGCAAGGACTCAAGACTAAGTCCACATTTGAGTTGACACCTAAGCTAATTAATCCCTAAGGTCTAAAGAGTGTAAGTATTTAAGTCATATCATATCATTTCCTAAAGATAATAACCTCCAAATGCTTAAGTTCTCTTCTCCCAAATTTCTTTCTTTTTTATCTTTTTGAATTTTCATTTTTCTTTAAAGAAACTAAAAGGAATTCTACGGAGTTAACAAAATGATTTTAGGAATTAATTATCCACCCCCATGCCTAAATGATGCAATGTCATTGTAAAAATAAAGACATGAAAAGGTAGGGTAAACAGAATATCACCATAATAACGTGAAAATTCAGTTAGCTTCACAGAGAATGTGGAATATAAACACGTGCTAAATTTAATTTCTTTAGTTAGGCATAACATACATACAAGAAAGAAATTGCGAATTCATAAGTGCAGGTCATAATCAAAATCAAAAGATTAATCCTTAGACCTGCTAGCAGAAGATGTCCACAGACATGGGCTAGATTATTATGGAGACCTCTGCCCCAGGGTCGAGTAGTTCTTAGGTTCTGGATGAAAATCACCTAAAACGGAAGGTTGTTAAGCTTACGGGGCCAAGCCTGCAGTTTTGTGGTATGCAACCCAAGACCAAAGTTTCAGACAATGGGTAAAGATGGTTCAATAGGTGTGGATGTGCATTTAATGTTCAACATAGAAAAATAATCAATTATTTTGAGCTTGGGTTGCGTGTCAAAGGTATCGTAAGGGTCCTGGTGAAAAGTAGGTGGTTTCAGGTCAATATGTACCCTTAGATTCAAAATCATAGTTCCCTGAAAAGTAGCTTCCCAGATTTTTATTTCCAACTTCCTATCCTCCAAGATCAAGGTTTCTTGGACCTCCAGATCATTATACACCCCATCCAAAATACCTAAGTCCAATAATTATTGCTGAATCAGGATTGACTTTGGTCTAGTGATCTCAAAAATATCATAATTCAGTTCTACAGGCTATGGTTGAGCAGTGGGTCTACTGATTGAATCATCAAGATTTGGATCATCCAAGTTAGCCCCAACATGATCATAATCTTCAATAGTCGGGCTATCAAAAGGTCCGTCATTCTCCTCAAGCCCATTTGTCTCACTAAACTCCTCTTCCTTATGCTCAAGTGAGACTTCACCTAAAGATTCTTCACCCTCAGAGTTAAAGAATTCTTGATCCTCATTTATATATGTCTCAAAATCATATGTCATTTCATGGTCCATAGAGACATATTGTTCATCGTTCCCTGGTTCGAGGATCTCGGGTGAAGCAATCGGTTCATCCTCAATGGGTTGCTTGGTCTCAGAAAATGTATCCCGACTAACAAGTGCCTAAGAAGGATCAAACATTGGCTCTCCAGAAGGGGGTTAATATTGAGAATCAACCCAAGATTTGACTAGGGCAACCACAAATTTCAACCTCAACCTCGACAATTTCCCAAGTAGAAACTCTCCCAGGCCCCTATCCCTAACATTTTGGAGCAAATCCAAATGAGAACTATTAAGTTCATCAATCATTTTGATCATAGGCTCCAATGGTTTAGTGCATGGTGTTGGCTAAGCTTCTAAAGATTGTATAGTGTTCCTTAAATTAGCCGACACCCTATCCTAGATCTAGTTAACTAGAACTGACTGGTTCGGTTTAGGGTTGGGTGGATTCAAGTTAAATCTAGAGGAGTCAAGATATTGAGGTTCTCGGATTCATCCCTGATAGTAGGTCATCTCGGGTTGTTCAAAGAATGGTAGTGACCTATATTTTGTGGAATACTAGGGAGGTAAGTGTTATAATCAACATATCCTTCATGGTTGTAGATCTGATTAGGTTGATCGTCAAACGGCGGAGATCTATAATCTTTACAGCTCTGAGAAGGATAGTAGTCATAGTCTTGTTTTCCATGGTTAGGCCCTGGACACTAAGGTTCGGATTCATATCCCCAATCAAAGTTATCCAGGCAAGTGGATGGGTAATTACAAGTCAAGTACGGATAGTAATCATCTTGGGGATAAATGGTGGTAGGAGGGTAGGATGGAAAATGAGTGTAGGATGTTGCAGGATACCTGGTAGAATAAAAGGGAAATCAGAAAAGTGAAAGGAGCCCTGCAATACAAGCAATCAACCCTATCCATAAGTGGGTTAGCCTAAAGACCTACAGACTCCTAGGACTCGTCTTGAGATTATAACCGATTTGGTATACTTTTATCCGGTCAATCCAACAAGTTAGGAGGGGTTAGGGAGAAGGTTCTCCCTTTGGCTTGTGCCTCTGGTTCCTAGTGTACCCCACAGCCACGATTTTTGTCGCTACTACCCTAGCTAGACATCAGATGGACCAGCAGAAGCAGATTAAAAAAAAAGAAATCTTGATCTGAGCCCCAAAGAGTGAATCAATCCTTAAGGCCAACGTCTACTAAGGTTTAATTAGGTGTGGGATGATTGTGCTCATGGAATGTGATGGGCCCCTTAGATGGGTTGTGCCCTTAATGATTAGTAAAATTGTGTGTGCGTACGCAACCAGGATTTTCAAACAAAGTTATTTGATGATGTGTCTTTTAGGGTTCAACCTTACTTAGTAGCTTTTAAGGTTGAACCATTGTGTATTTAATCAAGATTCAGTAGAACAATCCAAGTTTTGAAAGCACTGGTGATGGTATATTCCTTTAGAAATTAGATAAAATGTGGAGTGCCTAGTTCAGCTCTAAAAGTCAACACTAAGAGGCAAGCTACTTGATGGATCAATTTTAAATTGAGTGGTGTGCCCCAAACAGCTCAATGAATTGGCACTACAACAAGTTTGACTTTTGTTGTCGATTGAGGACCGACCCCAAAGCCATTATAACCGACGCAACAAGGCAACGACATAGATATCGTCACTATTCCATTTTCCTATCAGCTACAAGGAACATCCGACGTCGAAATATCGTTCATCCAGCAAAGCAATTAGGCCTTTTTATGTCAGTTTCTGATGGGGGTGTCTTTCACGAATTAAAATCGAGGTTCGGAGGACCTGTTGTCGTAGCTCACAAGATGTGTCGATCAGATAAAATTTATAACCGAAATTCGAAAAGAAAGTCCCGGGTCGAACTTGTGGAGGTAAACGTTTGGTTTTATAAAAATCAATGCTTTGCTTTTATTTGCTTTTGGTTATTTTTATCTTTTCTAACCTTTTTGGAAGTTTTAGCAAGCAAGAGATTTGGTCGATGAAAATTTATCTACTTGCACAAATATCAGAGAGAGAGAGAAAGAGAGAGAGTGAGATAATCATCCATTAATGAACAACTGTTTGTTACAACTATGAATGCGAAAAAAGATAGAAAAAGGTGAGAGAAATCCCCCTCGACAATTGTTTAAAGGATGACTCACTCAGACGTCGCCTGGAGGAAGGTGGTGAGGAGCAGAACGAAGGATAACGGAGTCGGAGGACGAAGAATGGGGCAGGAGGGCATCATGGCGAGGATCTTCTTCCCGAAGGGTGGTGAGAGGATGGCCACGGGATGCTCCACGAATGGGGATGAGGGGAGCGAAAACTATTTGGTTTTCTACTCTAGAGGAGCTTCCCGAGATTGGGACAAGCCCTCTCTAGAGCCATAAAGGTGGTGAGAGGAAGAAAGGAAGAGATGAAGAAAAATGGGAGGGGTAGGGGTCCTTTTATAGTAGAGAAAATAATCAAATTTGTATATAGGACATTTACTAATGGTCATAAACATCATTGAAGATACGCCGAAAATGTCACTGAAGACAGCCCACGTTACTGTTGTGCTGGCGTGAGCTCCACGCCCTATGTCGCGCGGCTTCGAGCGCTACGCGTCTGCATGCTCTGCCACTGCGTGTGCACATGCGAGTGCTACTGTCTTCGTGCAGTGGTGCGTACGTGCACATGGGCAGCCTGGGTTGCGCCACATGGCACAATCTAGGCCCTCCATCTTCTTTTCGCTATAGGGGCAGCTAGAGAGGTCGGAGTGAGTTATTTTCTATGTCGTTGGGCTACGATTGTTGATCAGAATCCATCCGTGTGGTCGGATTTCTCATTTGAAGCTCTAAATAACGTCACCTAGTCCCTTGGCTATTGATCTTCCTTGGACCGCATTTGGTGCTATGAAACTCTGATCAAGGCGATTTCGGAGGCGTTGGACTCCGATCGTTGTCCTAATTAGATCCATACGGTCGGATTGTCAATCTGAGGCTCCAAAATAAATATCCTTCTCTCTTGACCACAAAAAGGATGCAATTAGCCTAAATTATATACAGCTACTATAAATGCAGAATGATGCATGTTATGTAATATTTATAACAAGAAATGCAAATCTAAGCCAAAGAACATGCTTGATAAGCATTTTGAAGATATAAGGACACCATCATGAGCCTTATTTAGCTCATTTTGACATAATGAAGAGGATAAGAGCTCCTACTTAACCAATTGGAGGTCCAAATTCATTGAATAACCATTCTGAGAGAAAATAAGAAACAAGGGTTGAAACTGCAATTTTACCATTGCAGTACAACCACAGGTTTTTTCAAAGGCTAAACACAGGTCAAATGGTCTTAGCAAGATAATAAGTGGGTTGAATCAGACAGAAAATGATTTGTGTGAGTTCTGGGAATTAAATGACTTCATGTAACCCTAAAGCAAACCCACTTGATTAAACAAGGTTATGACCAGGATAAAATTCACCTAAACCATCTAAAAATCATATAAAAATATTCTCTAGGGTTTACAACTTTTAATTTGTCCATTGGAACCCATTTTGACCTAGAATGGGGTCTTAGACAAATATTTGCCCTAAATCAGGTTTTTACGTAAATTTCCTTGACAAACATGGTCAAAACCAAAATAAAACTTCACCATTGTATTTCTTAGGTCCAAATTAGGCTTGTACCAAAATTTTGACTGAAGGGGAACTGATCTTGACCCACTTTGCAAATAAGTCCAACCTGATTACATTTCTGCCCCTATCTTTTGGAAACCCTTGCATTTGCCCCCTAACATCTTCATCATCCTTGTAAATAGGTCCCTCTGCCATTATAGTGTAGGAAATCCTACTCTAGCGAATTTTAGATGGAGGATTCTCCTTGATTGCTTAGAGAATCTCTCCCAAAATTGAAAGGGAGTTTCTCTGAGTAATCTCCTCTAGTCTGAACCCATCACTGAGCCCTAATTCCTACTCAATCTCTCATGTGAACGCATGAGAGATTTAGGTCTTTCCGAAGTTTCCAACTCTAGTGGACATACCTTTCTTGGAAGGTTGGCTTCCAAGCACAAATCCTTCCCCAGTGGACTATTTAAGCAGCCCCTGATTCAATCGCTTCTCCTCAGCTTGGAATTGGGCCAATCCACCCCACATTCTTCTCTCCTCGTCGTCCACAACACCTCCACAAGATCCGGTGGCTCCTCCCTCTCTCTATCGTCGCCCAACCACAATACCAGTCGTTGGCTTATCTTCCCCTTAATCATCTGCATCACGCAACACCGGCTGACGCCGCCTCTGCCCTCATCTTCGCCGTCACCTCATCTATGGAGATCTTCATCTCCGACGTCAGCCGTACCAGCCCAGACGCCTCCCCTATCCTCTTCATCCTTATATTAGGTCTGTTAGCTTGCATCTCTCCACTACACCGGCTAAATCTTTTTATTTCTCAAAAACACCCCTCGATGCCACCTATCACCATCACCTTCACCTCCGACGAACCCTCCAATGAGGTGCCTCCTATGCTCCACACCTCCATGCACCTCGCCAACAACCCTACAACCACCGCCACACATTTTTCATGCCTTGGCAAAGCTCCTTCAGCATTTTATCGTGGCCGCAAAGCTGTGCTCATGATTTCAGGTTCAGGCACATTGGCCGCCATGGATGAAGAAGCTTGAAGCTGCTTGATGCGCTCCAAGTGCTGCTACTCCAGGCGCGATTCCCAGGAGGTGTGGATTTGAGGCACGAATGCACTCAGGTTCCCAATTGAAGTCGGCATCCCACGCAACCTCGCTAATTGAGCCACACATCTCTGTTGTGGCACATGCAAGGAAGGTCGGACATTTAGTCCCACATCAGAACTGGACGAGCGAGTGTGTACACAAATTGATTTTGTGCATTAGCGTTGTCACCTCCTACTCACAGGGTGAGGTCCCTTTCTCCCCCTCTCATGGACTCATCTGCGGCACTACCCACTCGTACCTGGCAATGAATCGTTTACATGATCGACTCACTCCTCGCTCACCACCCACGCCGGTGAGCCTAGACCTAAGTCTTCGTTAGGTCCGATTACCCGAACTGGATGTGGCTCTGGGAGAGCAAATTGAAATAGAGAAGAGAGAAGAGAGGAAAGCTATGTAGGGGAAGGGGGGTTTTGCTATGGAAAGATTGGCTCCACACTTAGCCAAATCCAAGGAAGAAGAAGGAAGGAGAAGGGCCAGAGAAGAAGGAAGAAGCCAACGAAGAGAAAGAAGAAAGAAGAAGGAAGAAGTTGAGGCAAAGGAAGAAGCTAAAGAAGGAAGAAAGACAGAGCAAGGCAAAGAAAAGAGAAGACAAAGGGAAGGAGCCGAAGACAGAGAAAGAAAAGAAGGAGAAGCCAGAGAAGAAAGAGAAGAAGAGAGATTGGAAGAGAAATCAGAGAAAGAAGGCGGGGAAAGAAGAAGGAAAAATCAGAAGAAAACATTGTAGCACATCACTTTTAAGATGTATGATTACAAAATCAGACGTCCATTTTTTCATAAGCTTTCCAATGCTTTATTTACAATTATTCTTGTTCTTCATATACTCATGCTTTACATTCTTAATTAGATTTTGAGTAGTATTATGTGTTAAATTTGCACTTATTATTGCAATTAGTCCGTGAATTCCATTTGCTCTCTGTGTTCGACCTCGGACATTAAATTCGAGTAATAAAATTATACTTGTTTTGAACGATTTTTCGGCTGTACTACAATGCAACATTCTTAAAACCCGATTCAGTGCGACAAACATTTTGGCATCGTTGCCGGGGGGTAATATGCAATTCACCACTATTCTTTGCATTATTTAGATTATATTTGAGCACTAACTTGCCTGATTTGTTTTAATGTGATTTTGCGAGGTACTTCACGAGGTAATCTTTCATGGAAATCAATTGCACTAGGGCAGATAGCTTCTCTATTCTTTCTTAATCAAACTTCCTAATCTTGGGAAGACAAAAAGGAAACAATCAATTAGGAATCATCTGTCTTCTTTTCATAGTAATCATCATTTCAACGGCAAAGTTTCCTAATTTGTGAATTTTTTTTCTTTTAAAAACTTATTGAAGTTGAAGCAATTCTATTTAGAGATCTTACCCCCAAAATTTCTGTACCTATTAGGGATTACGCTTAATTTCTCAATCTCCATGGACTATGCACTTCTTATTTGAAGCCAAGGAGAGCATTTGTGAAAAACAAAGAAGACTTCGAAATAAAGCCAATTAGGATTTCTACATTAGGGTTTTGGAGTGCTAGTTCTCACACTTGCCTACATAAAAGGAAATAAACCCACACGCATTTGTATGCTATCCAACTCCTTGATTGAAAAAATCTAATCAAGAAAAACACTAAAATCAGACTTTAAACTCACTTGAACCTTAAAATACTTAGCCCTAATAACCTAGGAGTCAAATCAGGGTGATTTCTAGGTCTTAACCTAGAGTCATTCTGCCAGCTTTAGGGCAGGTCAGGTGAAGTTGGACTACATTGTAGGCCAACCAACCTCCAAATTAGGTCACAAGTCAAAATAACTGCTAATTCAAGTGAAATCAAAGGCAAAAATTAGGCTATAAAACTAGTAGATTTAAGAGGTCAAGTTATCCATTCTAGCCTACCTGGACCATCAGTGACAAGAGTGGTCGGGTGGGGGAAACCCTGTAACCTATGGGGGCGCTCTACCATGTAGGAGTCTTTGGGGGGCTCTCCCTCTCTAGCTGCCCAGGTAATTTCAAGGTGGACAACTTTCTGATCCAGGGGTATCATCCGCCTTGGACCTCTATAGTCATCCAAAAATCTTTGGGTGCCTTGATTGGGTCAACATCACACCCAGTTCCTCACCCCTTTTATTTAGAGCACACATAAATTTTCTTTGGGAGTCTCTATTCAGATCAAATCACTTCAATCCAAACTGGAATTCTGATTCTACATCTTGATTCCACCATCTGATTCAAAAATGCAGCATGGTTACTTAGGAAAACCATTCAAGAAACCTAAATCGCAAAGATCCATGAGAGAAAGAATGATTGAGGATGCCCTTGAATTTTATGAAATTGAGTACAAAACCTCAAAACCAGTAGAAGACATTCAAGTTACTATTCCAACAACAACAACCTTCATCATAAACTGCACCCAATTGTTATTAATAGAAGCAACAAAGGGATCAACCTGAGACATTCTCATAACAGGATACATTGAGATAGAAAAATTGCAAAACTTTGAATATCTCCTATGCATGACAAATCCTGTACTTTGGGAAAAACACCGAGATGATCTTGAAAAATGGGAAGAGATGATGAAATTCTTGAAACAAGTTATCGATCAAAAATACCCATACATGCCCCAAACAATTAATAAAACATCTTGAACTAATATTGAGGATCGCATTGACATCCTAAATCCTGGGTTTGAGGCACAAGGTTGTTGTATATTCCCAACCCGGATGGAATATAATATGCCTGATCTTGAATTAGGTTGGGAAGTCCCAATCGCAGTAGAACACGATTTTGTGCCTGCCATAGAAAACCAAAATCCTGGGTCACCAAGCATTGAATTCTGAGACTCCTGTAATGATGAGATTAAAACAGAACCTCTCATGGGTGTAAATCCCATCCCTTATTCTGATAAGATGACCCTCGAAGGTAATTCTGACCTAGATTCTAGTAATTCAACCCACACCCTCAGTCTAGAATCTGGATCAGAAACTAATTGGGATAATTACAAAGCCCCGTATGACGAAGATCAAAGTTTAAATGAAGAGTATGATTCTGGGCCTTTGTTTGATGAATGTCCCTCTCCAACATCCTCAGAAATATAGATTGATTTTTCGGAAGTCATGCCAATCTACGATACAAAAACTAAGGAGTTGGAAGAGCAGGGTTTTGGTTGGGTCTTCCCCACAAGGCAAAACCCTGTGCCCAGACCTTATATGGACACCTTTCAAGCTCATAATCAATGAATAGGCTAGACCCAAGTTAGGTTGATGAGTCTACATCTTTTGATGGTGGAACCGCTAATCTTGAATCTGATTCAGAACTTGATTCTTGTAATTTCTCTGATGATTTAGAATCTTACCATGATTTCAGAGAACCATTATTTTCTGACAACTACGAGCCAATCTACGACCTTAGCAGACATGATTCATTCTGCGACTCCGACTCTGAGGCCCCTGATGCCAAGATCACTGATTTAAATTCAGGTTCCAGTAAGATGGAATCATTTCTTTTCGATCCTCAAGAATCAAAACCAGAAAGTGTCGAGAGTGACTGCAACCTAGAATTCGAATCTTTTCTTGACTAAGATTTTCTTCATCCTATAAACACTCTTCAGGCATTCACTTTTGAATTTGATGGCTACTATAAGGACTCTCTAAATGAACCCATTGTTAATACCTTTTTAGAGGAGCCTTCATACATAATTCTTATTGATGCCACCTCCTCAACACATGCAGAACCCATCCAAACCTGTTTTCAACCCCAACCTGCAACCAGACTCAATTTCTGTTCTGATTCCCATCTTACTAAGCCAATTGTAGATGTTTTGCCTCCACATTTTTATTGGGTTTCGAACATTAATCAGACTGCAAACCATGCTCCATCATTCTCAGATCACTTCTGTAGTGTTTCCACATCATCCACTGATTATTTTGTGGATCCCTACTCTGACCAGGCTGATTCAACTCAGCCAGACCCTGGATTCCCACTTCCATATCATTCCGAGCTTCGCAGCATATGGTGGGTTCCACATCTCCTGATATACCATTATCAACCCACTAGATTGACTGGGCTTGGGCTGCATCATCTGCCTGTTGATCTGATCAAGCACCTGGTTGGACCAACCAGGCTCGTGATCAAGGTGCTTGTTTTACAAAACTCAGTTGATTTGACCACTCCCTCTCCATACCATTTCTCGCTTGGTTGAAGGCATTGAATTTAGCACTTAACGGGTGGCAGCCCGTCATTCCAAAAACCCGAGATCCTTCTGATTATCCTTCTGTACTTCATGTTTATTGCACCCTGAGTTTAGTTTTTTAGAATAGTCGATCCCACCTCTAGTACATGTGCCAGAGCTTCAAATCATCCAAAACAGTCATTCCTGACCTGTTCGCCCACCCGATAAACCCTGTTCTAATTCCTGAACCCAAACCTGTTTCACAGCCTCCGTTTACAGTGAGGACATTGCAAAACTTATGCATGGGGGGCTGGTAAAGTGCAAACATACAAAAATCAAAATTCAGAAGGGTTCTTACAAAAAAATCACATATTCCAAAAATACCAAAAAGGTAGAAAATTTTGAAAAAGAACAAAAAAGAAATGGAGGAGAAAAGAAAATTTTGAGGCCATACAAATCTTGAGGAGAAAAAAAAAATGAGGGAAAAGTGAAAAATGTCAAAAAGGAGCACAAGTTGAAAAGAAAAGAAAAGAGATAGTCATTAGTAAGAAATTAAGGGATTAACTAAGTTCTAGACCATATCAAGAAAAAGAAAATGAAAGGAAAAAGTGCTAGTGAAACACAGAAGAGATTAGTAGGAACGCTGATCTTAGGACTATTGGGCTATACTCCTAGGCTTAAAAATTCATGTATCCGCTAAGATCTGGATAGTCCACAAGAAGTTGGGGAAAATGCGAAGCCTAAGTATTAGGTCTAAGGCTTCGGGAGTATTCAGCCTCGTGAACTAACCGCTACTTTGTGGGACTCGGTAACCTTAGCACCCCAATCCACACACAGTCTGGTTCAGTGTGCATAAGTATCAAAATCATGCAAATGCGTTTAAAGTGTTCTGAAAAAGTCACCTAGATTACGAGCGGCCGATCAACACAAGTTGATTTGGACGAGTTCCCAATGCGGAGAGGAGGGAAATTCCCCTCGAAGATGCACAATAACATATTGCCTCCTTGGTGCTTGTCTCTTAGGATATCTGCATATCCTACCGAGGGCATGTAAGCACCCTGTTGACGGGAACACCATAATGAGCCCTAACCAGCCTATTTTGACCTGTAAAAGAGAACAAAAGCCCCTACATAACCAATTGGAGGTCCTAATTTGTTGAATAATAATTCTAAGATAAAAGCAAGAAATAAGGGGTAAAATTGCAATTTTACCTTTGCAGTACAACAAGAGGTTTTCTCAAGGGCTAAACATAGGTCAAATGATCTTAAAAAGATAATAAGTGGGTTGAATCAGACTGAAAAGGGTTTGTGTGAGTTCTGGGAATTAAATGACTTCTTGTAACCCTAAAATAGACTAACTTGATTAAATAAGGTTCTCGTCAGCATAAAATTCACCTAAACCCTCTAAAAATCATAGAAAGATATTCTCTAGGGTCTAGAACCTTCAAATTGGCCATTAGAACCCATTTTGACCTAGAATAGGGTCTCAAACATATATTTACCCTAAATTAGGTTTTTGCATAAATTACCTAGTCAAACATGGTCATAAAAAAAATTAAACCACACCATTGGATTCCTTAGGTCCAAATTAGGTTTGTGCTAAAATTTGGACCTAAGGAGAACTCATCTTGAACCACTTTGCGAACAGGTCTGACCCAATTACATTTCTACCCCTATCTTTCAAAAACTCTTGCATTTGACCCCCTAGCTTCTCCCGCGAACTTGAGGAGAATCCTCCCTGATCTCTTAGAGAATCCCCTTCAAAATTGGAAGGGAAATTCTTTGAGAAATCCCTTCGAATGTGAACCAAGTTTGAGGCCCTACTTGGTACCCGATCCCTCATGCGAACACAAGAGAGATTTGGGTCTCTTTCGATTTACCATTATCAGCGACCCTACCTTACTTGGAAGCTTGGCTTCCAAGCACAAAATCAACCTCTAGGGCCTATTTAAAACACCCCAGTTCACCCCGCATCTTCTAAGCTTGACATCTGCTGGAGAATCCCCTCAATTTCGTCTCTCCTCCTCCGGCCGACTCGCTCATCAAGCTTTGGTGACCTCTCCTCCTCTCCCTCCTCACCTAGCCATAATACTGGTGGCAGGTTCCTCTTCCTTATGCTCGTCCGCATTGTGCAGTACCCACCGATGCTCCTGCATTCCCTTCATCCTCGCCAACCACCTTCACTGAACACCTTCGTCTACAGCATTGGCAATACGCACTAGATGCCATCCCCATCTCCCCCTTCGTCTCTCCACCGCTAGATAAGTTCCTCTCACCCTCTACTCCCTTTCCCTCTCTTTATTTCCCTCAAACAACTACTGCTGCACTCCACCACCATCATCCCCTTCACCTCTGGGCACCAACTCCGACGAGTTCGCTCCACCTCCACAAACCACCTCCCTCCTCATCCGACCAGTCCACAAGCATCGCCTCGATCCACTAATCATAACCCCCTACTTATATCACTCCGCTACTCACCCAAACACACCTGCGAACACACCCTGACACACGGCCGTAGTGTGCCCTAGGCACGCTCCCACAGGCGTTCCGATGTCATGCCGACCACCCCTGCACACTCGCCACACCTTGGCGAAGCTCCCTGAGCATTTTAATGTGGCCACAAGGTTGTTGTGGTGATTTCAAGTCCAGGAACTCTCCGCCATTGACACCAGGCTTGAAGATTGCATGCAAGCTGCTCTAGGCCGCATCCACTCCAGGTCACAGTCGCAGGCTGTGCAGGGCACTCTTGCAAGCACCTCCAGGTTGCCAATTAGAGCGACAAGCCGTCGTAGTTGTTGCAATCGAAGATAGCACCTCTACTGTAGGCACGTGCGAAGGAGGTGGGAAGATAGTCCCACCTTGGAAAGTTTCGAGGCGCTTCACCTGCATAAGTTGAATTCTGCCATAGGCTCTTTGCCTCCAACTCACAGGGTGAGGTTCCTCTCTCACCCGACCCGATTGCCTCGTCCACGATCATGCCCCGCAGACCTGGTGACCCGACCCAACTAGCACACCTCACCCACCACCGCACGTCGGTTGGCCTAGTCCCATGCACGTACTTGACCCGATTACCTGAGAAGCATGGCTCTGGGAGAGCGAACCTGAGAGAGAAAAGAGAGAAGAGAGTTCGCGCAGGTAGGGGGTAGGTTTTGCTCTACAAGGGAAGAGAAGTGAAGCCAAAGAAAAACAAAGGAGAAGACAAGGCCAAAGAGAAGCTAAGGAAGAAGGAGAAGCCAAAGGAAGCAAAGAACGTAGATGTCAGAAGAGGCAAAAGGCAGAAGAAGCTAATGGCTGAGGCAAGCACAGCTAAAGAAGGAAGAAGGCAAGGCAAAATCAAGAGAAGGAAGGAGACGCCAGAGAAAAGGGAAGAAGGAAGATAAAGAAGGGAAAGAGTAGAAGAAAGAAAGAGCCAGCACTGTAGCATTAGTATTTTTAGGACGTCTAATTCACAATTCAGAGGTCTAATTTTGAGCTTTATTCATATACACTGGTTTCTTTAATATTTTATGTTGCACATCTACTCCTATATTTTTGCATTATAACATTGATCTTATTGCATATTCTTTTAAATTCTAAAGTTGAGATCCTGATTTCTAATGCCTAATTTGCTCCCTGTGTTTGACCTCGGACTATAAAATTTGAGTAATAAAATTGTATTGGTTTTGAACACTTTTTTGACTGTACTTCAACACGACCTTTTTAAAACCCGATCAAGTGCGACAAACATTTTGGCACTGTTGCCAGGGAGCAACGGGCGATTTAGAAATCTTGATTACAATTTCTGATTTAGTACTAACTTGATATATCTCTTTTTGTTATGATTGTTTCAGGGGAGAAGTTTCAAAGAATGACAACCGCACATCAAACACTCCTAGGGGTAGGTAATTTCTGATTAATCTCTTTCTCTTAAGCCCCTCATTCTGAAAAGAAATAAAAAGATAAAATCAATTTGGGCTACTTGCTTTCCATTTCTAGCTAATTCACCAAGTTGCCTGATTTGATTTCAACAACAATACTGATTTGTGCACCAGTTTAAGGTAACTAGGGCTACCACCTTCTTGATTGAGCCCTAGATTCCATATTTTTGCAAACTAAATTGGACCAAGATAAGAGCCAAATTAAGGATTTCAATCTAGGGTTTTAGAAACACACCTTCATAGGCAAGAATCAACTTTCCAAAAAGAGGTGTGCCTAAGCCTTGGTTGAAGAGAATTATTAATAAAACCCTAAAATTCAAGCTCTTAATCTCACTTGAATCCTAAAAGAAAGGACCTAAAACTTGTCAAAGGACAATTAGGTGAAGTTGACCCCCTTGCTGGGTCAACCAACCTTGAAATTAGGTCACCTTTTGCACTTAATACATCTAAAAGTTCGAGTGAAATCTTAAGCACCCTTGCTCTTAACTAAAATTGGTAGACTTAAGAGGTCAAAGTCCCCATTCTGGTCTACTTAGAACATCAGAGAAAAGAGAGGTTGGGTGGGGGAAACCCTATAACTCGTGGGGGCGCTCTACCGTGTAGGGTTCTTTGCGGGACTCTCCCTCTCTGGCTGCCTAGGTATTTCTCAGGTGGACGACTTTCTGACAAGGGGTATCATCTGCCCTGAACCTCTATAGTCATCCAAATTTTTTGGTGTCTTTATTGGGTCCAACACATTCTACGCTCATCCAGACCAACGGTGCATGTTCGGTAGGAGGTCCTGAAGACCATCCTTGAGGCCTCCTTTAGTGATCCACTCCCGTTGAGGCTAGGCCCCGACTTCTGTGTTTGTGCAGCAACCCCACCACATAGACATCTCCTCTGATTCATCTGAACCCAATTCTCCTTCTTCCGTCATCATGGCATGATTGCACTGCAAAAATACACCTGCAATTGTGCCGTCTTGTGCTATTTCCTAGCCTTACCAATCCATATTAGGTCTCCATAGTCGCATTGTAAAAATACAAGCATGCATGCATTTAATTGAGAAGGGAGGAGAGTAAATAAGTGGCCTTGCAATTAACATTTTTTCCTCAAGTGCATCTTTGCAAATTCACCATCTTTTTATTTTTTATTTCACTTGATTCTGAAATCTCTTCCTGCGGTTGCATGGAGCATCTTCTTCTTCTCCTCGCACCATTCCCTGCTCACAACCCTCCCTGCTAGCCGCATACATGATCTCCCTGCCATGAGCCATCCTTGTGCCATGCACAGCCAGGGCATGGCTGTGCATGCTCTCCTCTTCTTTAAAACGAGCATGGATGTTCTTGCGACGAGCCTGGTCTAGCCAAAAAGAACCCACATAGCAGCTCAGCTCCACTTCCTTCTAGGCCACCGTCCCCTCCCCTCTCCCTCCACAAGCTGGGCCTCCTTGTCTGAGGAGACACTCGATGGACAGGAGCCCTCACTGTGGTGCACACCAACCATAGTGAGACCACCACCGCCCATCTCTTCAAAGAGCCGATGGGCATGGTGGCTCTTTCCTCGTTTTTACGTTTCTAGCACCTTCAGCCATTGGAGCGTAGGCATCGAGCTTGAAGCTGAAAGCTCCAGCAGCAGTAGCAAGGCGGCAGTAGCAGCATGCAGCAGTAGCCGCCCAGCCCATTCCGCGCAACCCTGTAGGCCGCCCTCGCCTTTCCGCGCATGCCTGCAGGCACCATCGCCTCTCGCCCTATCGTGCTCTCTCTTTCGCCTATAGCCAGCCATCGTGCGTCAATGCAGTGGCCGGCCAAGCCTCACCGTGCATCCCAGCAACACCTGCATGCCATCGCGCATGCCTGCAGGCACCCTTGCTTCCCTCTCTGCACGCTCTATCGTGAGCTTCTCCGCGCCTGCAACCGGCCGGTGCAGACCTTCTTCCTTGCGCGCTAGCCACAAGCCGACCATACTTACAGCACCTGCAGCTCCCGGTTGCACGGCGCGGCCTTACACTGTAGCCACTGTTCACGTCAGTCTGCGCGACACTATGGCAATAGTGGGGTGACCGGTGAGCTTCTCACTTTACCGGTCACCCAACGCGCCGCTACCACCGATCGCTCACGCACACGTCTCACCCCACGTCACCCGCACCCGCCCGCCTATGTCTGCGTGTGCCAGCCCTCTCCCAGTGCCTTCCTTCGTCCTCTCCCTTCCCAGCATATGCCTGCCAGTGCCCACTCTAGCCTTCGCATAGAACGGTGCACTGCATCTCCTCTCCACACCCCTTGCCCTCTAGCGTGCATTTCTCTGCGTGCCTGCGTAAGAGCTTGAGCCTCCAAACGACGCTTGGTCCTTCAGACACCTTAACCTCCAGCAGGAACCAAGTGCTCTCCCTCTCTCTCTCACTCTCTCACTCTCCCTCACAACACTCTCTCACTCTCTTCACCGACACTTACACACCTTCACTCACACTTTTGTATACACACACACCCCTATACAGTATTACATACATACATATATATATATGTATACATATATATATATACATATATTTATATACATACGTATATATAGATATATACTTATATCTATATATATATAGTATTTATATAACTAATTATTTTTATACATATATATATATACATATATCTATATACTTATATATATATATATACAATTATGTACTTATAAATATATATACATATATATATGTATATATACATATGTTTATACATATATATATATATCTATAACTATATACACATATACATATACATATCTATATACATATATCTATATACTTATATATATACATATATATCTACATATATACATACACTTATCTACATATGCATATATATATATATATATACATATACATATATATGCATATATCTATATACTTATATATATATATATACATCTATATAGTATCATATACATACATATACATAGAAATACATATATATATATATATATACATATATCTATCTATACAAATACTTATATATATATATTTACATACATACATATATATATATATATACATATACATATATACCTATATAGCTACATACATATATACATATACTTTTATATATATATATATATATATATATACATATATATATACCTATATATTTATAAACATTTATACATATAGATATATTTACATATATACATACATATATATATAGTTTCACATTATTTGCCATACGTGCTATCGCGGGAATATCTGCACCTGTTGCTGATATTCCCTGATACATACGTACAAAAAGCATGGTTACATACATCTTGCACCATCCATCCAACACTCCATGCAGCACCTCGTCCTGTCGGTTGTGTCTTTCTAGATGCTGACCAACTCGACACCGTGCTACACTCCATCTCCGCCTCCACCCCCACCCCTTTATACATATATGGTATATACATATATATCTGTACTATATTTACTTTATTTCTACTTCTCTTTCATGCCAATAAAAAGATTAAAAAAATATATAAAAGAGAAAAGATAATCCTTGACTTGCAATTACTCCGTCTTGCGAATAGCAAGACCCGTTTTGGAACCCTATTTTGGCTCAAAGCCAAGAACCCAATTTTTAGGTTGTGCCTCAAGGACAAAGATTACCAGAAAAAAATCTAAATAGAAGGACACCAAAAACACAATAAACGAACAGAAGAGATTCGTTGTAGGAAAGGCGTAGAAACTTGACTTGTAACCCCACTTCCCTGAGTTCGACCCTGGGCCTAAAAGTGACCAAGATAAAATCAAGTAGGCCAGGTTAAAAATTTTGTAAAGAGATGGTTAGGTTTGATTTAGGTTAACCACTACACGCACTTCAATGATAAAATCATCATATTAACAACCTATTCAGGTCCGACATCATACCTTTTCTGGCGCCATTGCCAGGGAAGTGTGCCTTCAAGTAGGTTTTTACTCCATTGTTGTAATTTTTTCTCTTCTTACACCCTTCTCTTCATGGGTGTTTTTGTTTCTGCTGTGCAGGTAAACCTGTTGCAAGGAGAAGAGAGGCAGACGAAGTTGAAGACGTGAGCAGATCCAGGGGCGGGAACGAGAGCGTGAAGATGCCGACACCGCACTGGAGCTCTGCACACGTTGCTGCACATGTAGGTTCTTCTTTTCTTAGCAACTTAGGTTAACTTGTCACCCTAAAAAAACTAAAAACTAAGAAAAAAAGCTAGAAAAACTTCTTGGGATCTCTTGGGGCAAGTGGATTAAAATTCACTTGTTTGATTGATTGTCTTCACTCCCATCGCCGCAGGATTTCCCGCCTTAGTACGCATAGGGAAAATCCAAGAATCTTGATTCTTGAATTTTTTGCCGTGTGAAGTATTCTTTGAGGCAAACACAAAATGATTAATTGCACCCCTCTTTTGCCTCACATATCTATAATTCGGGATCACCTTTTTGGTGGGGAGACTTGGAATTGAGTTAATTCCAACACCACCATGACTTTTCAACTTGCCTAAGATTCGATCCCGAATACCTCAACCCCCAACAATTTGATTTTCTTTATCTTCTAGTTGAGCCTTGTGTGTGGAAATCATTATGGTGATTGGGAGCACTTGAATTGAAGTGCTTTCGCTCCCTTTCACATAAACTCTAAAACTGATTCGTGCATCAACACATAGAAATCTCCATTTAGGGTAGCCCATTGCATTTTAGCATGCATTATCCAATTGAAATTTAAGAAGGGTTTGTTGGGCTTAGAAGAAAACTTGTATTCTCTCAAAACCCGGAGATTAGTTGAATTGGTATTTCAGCGAAATCCTAAAATTCATACTACTTAAGGCGGAACTCTAAAAACCATTCACCAATTAAAAACTTCAATTCGGGAAGATTTCCCCGTTACATGCATGTTTTAAACACTCTGAAAATCAATCACTTGGGCATTACCCGTAAACAACGCCCTTCACATTTCAAAAGCAGTTGACCCTAAGCCTCTAACTAAAATTGGTAGTAACTTGACCCTTACTAAGGATTGGAGGTCTAACTACCTGTTTGTAGCGGCTACATGATGGTGAGAGTTCCAGCGTACTATTAGGTGTCTAAGACTGGGGCAAATGGCCTTTCAATCTGGCCCGGTGGTTCCGCGGTGCTCTCATTTGGTTCTGCAGTTCGTGATAGTAGGTAACTTAGATCTTTAGGTCTAAGGACACACTGTAGAGGTTAGGAATTTGACTGTATTGATTTGTTATCAAGTGTACCTTTGCGGCGTCATTTCTCTCATCTCTTTTCCCTTCTCATCTCCCCAATTCTTCCTACGATAGTGCATGTTTGGGAGTTCACAAAACCCTGAACTGTTTGAATTGCCTGATAAATCTAGAAGAGAAGCCAAATCGTCCTCCTCCTCGACAAACATGGCTGCACGCCCACCCCCAAATCCGGAGGGAGGAAACCACCCTCAGAACCCACCAGGTGGTGGAGCCTTAGATCCCATAACCCGCCTCCAAGCACAAATGGAAATGTATAATGAGCAAATCGAAGCCATTCGGGAAACATTGGAGGAAATGCAGAACCCTCCCGAACGGGAGGACGCTTGGTCTCTCAGCTCCTATCAGAATCCCGCTGCTACAGATACCATAGGACACATTCGGATCCCCATGGGCGGGGACGAGTTTGAACTAAAACCGAACATAATTGGCCTAATAAATTTTCACTTCCTTGGTCTTGCAAGTGAAGATCCTTTTCTCCACTTGGAAGACCTAACCCGACTGGCTGAAACTGTTAAACCAAGAAATGTCGAGTTACCTATAGTTGTCATGAAAATGTTGCCATTTTCATTGCGGGATAAAGCATCGCAGTGGCTACGCACCTTTGGGAGAACCATCCACTCTTGGGAAGAGATGCGAACATCGTTTCTCAAGAAGTTCTTCCCAATCGAGCGAACCAATGCGCTTCACCGTGCTATCACCTCTTTTACGCAACAAAATGGCAAACAATTTCATGAGGCATGGGAGAGATATAATGACCTCCTCAGGAAGTGTCCGCACCACGGTCTACCTAAGTGGCATATAGCCTAGATTTTCTACTATGGGCTAAATGAGACTTTAAACCAGATTGCAGACACTTCCTGCGGAGGGAATTTTATGAATAAAGACGAGAATTGAGCATTCGAATTGTTTGAAAATATGAGTTAAAACTTGATGAACAATGCCTCCATTGTCGCCTTTAATTGTACTAGCCAGCCCCAAAATGTCCACGAAGTTGACATGGGACCCTCCCATTCATCCACTGATCTCAGCCTTATTGCACAGAAACTAGATGAAGTCTCCGTCGTGCACAAGAAGCCGGACGAGCTTCTGGCCAACCTCGCCCATTCTATGGCAAACACCCCCACTTCACCACTTCGTCACAATCCTAATTCTTCCAATACCAGGCTTATCCCGAGAAACCACGTAAGACCTTCCTTACAGAGTGTCGCACCAAGTGACTCGGTAAGTCATGTGGAACTGGCTTCTGCGAGCCAGTATTTCAACACAGAAGACCAAACCCCCGTGTGCTCGGACACATATTTACATGCGGACACGTCTTCTGGCATAGAAGATGCTTGCACCTTGGTGAACAACCCATTCTCTGCCACTTATAACCCAGGGTGGCGTAATCATCCGAATTTTGCATGGTCCAACAACCCGCAGCTCCAAAACCTCGTGGGTGGACCAATGCGACAATCCACACCCATCATCCCAATGGCCCAGTCTAATCCTATGGCGAATCTGCCATCAGGCCCTTGCGTACTGCAAATCGAACACGCATCAAGTCCTCTTGACAAATTGATGCGAATGATGACGGAAATGTCAAAGCGCCATGAAGAGATCATGACCTCTCTTCAGCACCAACTGGCGCAGTAGAATGCTGTGATCAGTCAACTACGCATGGTGACTCAATCTCAGGGCACTCTTCAGGCCCAACCTGTTCCAAACCCACGAAACTTTGTCCCCATGGTCCTCATCCACAGGTACGACCTTCTCTGGGGTAGGTTAATCAGATTCTGCAGGCTCCAACCATTCCATCGGGATTTCAGGCTAATCCTGCTGCAGCACCGCACTCTTATGTCCCAATTGCAAACCTTCCTCTGCCGTATGATCCCACTGGACCTGCATCGTCCAATGCTATCACTACAAGGAGCAGTAAGCAGACCGTCGATCTGCCTCGACCTGATCCTGGCCTGTCTTCTTCATCGCCCTCTCATTCAGGATGCGCACTGCATTCGCAAGAGGACGATACATCCAAATTGGTGCCAGAATTAGTTCCATTCCCTGAGGCTCCACTGAGGGAGCCAAAAGGCAAAAAGAAAGACATGCAGGCCTTTGATAACTTGCATAATTTGTTCAGAGATGTAAAAATCAAAGTACCCCTGCTCGAGGCTATTGATCACATACCTACTGTCGCCTGATTTTTCAAAGACAACACAACACCCAAGAAGCAGTCAAAGAAAACTAAAAATCTGGTGGTCTCTCGCCTCATGAGAGTTGTACTATACTGTCAAACCTACCACCAAAGCAGAAAGATCTGGGCACATCGCTCATTTCCTGTAGCATCCAAGGCTGCAATTTTAATCGTGCCCTACTTGATCTAGGATCTTCCATAAATCTTATACCGACCATCT
Source organism: Thalassia testudinum (assembly GCA_037157565.1). Classification (NCBI taxonomy): domain Eukaryota; kingdom Viridiplantae; phylum Streptophyta; class Magnoliopsida; order Alismatales; family Hydrocharitaceae; genus Thalassia; species Thalassia testudinum. Next base: position 22,130,407 of record JAZHRO010000063.1, read on the forward strand.
TGCTCGAAAAATTTTCCTTGGGAAATCTGAAACCCACCCCGGTAACGTTACAGTTGGCAGATCGTTCTGTCAAAATCCCGAATGGTGTGGTGCAAGACGTGGTCGTTAGGGTCAATAGTCTCTGTTTTCCTGTTGACTTTCTCATTTTAGATATGAAAGTTCCTAGCTCACTTTCTGATTGTCTGATCATCCTTGGTCGACCTTTCTTGGCCACAGCCCGCGCCCATATCGACTGCGAGTCGGGCTGTATCGAGATTTCCATTGGATCTGAAAAGATCAAGCTTAACATCTTCAAGGCAGCCAAGAACTTTGATTACGATTGTATCAAGGGTGACACATCTGACGAGGACATGGCCATCAGCGTGTGTATCAGACTAATTGGGACCTATTCAGACTGCTGCGGATTACCTATAAACACTGACGACTACCTAATCAGCACATACTGTGACGTTCTCCCATCCCTCCCTTGTTCCGTACCTTCTCCTGACCAAACTTCTGACGAGGCTTTCTCCGCTTCCCATACCTCGTGGTCTGAGTCATATCTGGGCTACTCATCGTCGGTCCACACTCTTGAAGACTGGATTGCCCTTTCTTTCCTACCAAATCAGGTGGAGTTGCATCTCCACACTGGAACCTTAAGCCCATATACTTCTCACTGGGGCTATACCTTTTTGGATCCATCTATCCAAGAAGCCCCTCTTCTTGGCCAATCTGAGGGCCAATTTCTTCCTCCTGACTTATTCTCCAACCCGCCTAGGATACTCTCGTCCCAAGAAATGCCAGACCTTTCACCATCCACTCTCGAGCTGAAAGAGTTGCCTAATATACTTAAGTATGTTTTCCTAAGACCAGATGAAATGCTCCCTGTAATCATCAGCTCAAAATTGACCAGGGAGCAAGAGTGCAAACTAACTAAGGTCCTCATAAAACACAAGGCAGCTATTGGATGGTCCTTATCAGACTTATCTAGCATTAGCCCCTCCTACTGCACCTACTGTATATATATAGAGGAGGAGGCTCAACCTTCCCGCAAGATGCAGCGACATCTTAACCCTAACATGCGGGAGGTCATTAAGAAAGAAATCATTAAGTGGCTGGATGCGGGTATAATCTACCCGATCAGCAATAGCCCCTGGGTGAGTTCGATTCACGTTGTGCCCAAGAAGGCAGGACTCACCATCCGTGTCAATGCCTACATCTTGGAGAGTGTGTGTGGATTATAGGAAACTCTATGCTGCAACCAAGAAAGATCACTTTCCGCTACCATTCATTGACCAAATCCTAGAGTGGTTAGTGGGAAATAAAATTTTATGTTTCCTGGATGGATTCTCAGGATATAACCAGGTGGCAATTGACCCCCGGGACCAAGAGAAAATCACTTTTACCTGCCCTTTCGGCACCTTCGCATTTAGAAGGATGCCATTCGAACTTTGCAATGCACCAGCAACTCTCTAGAGATGTATGCTGGTGATGTTCAACAACATGGTGGGTGACTTTCTCGAGGTCTTCATGGATGAATTTTCGATCTTTGGACCATCTTTCGATGAATGTCTTGCCAACCTGACTCATATCCTTAGGAGATGTATTGATGTAAACCTCATGCTTTCTTGGGAAAAAAGTCATTTTATGGTGCACGAGGGAATTATTCTCGGACATATCATCTCTGATAGGGGTATCGAGTTTGACAGAGCTAAGCTCGATGTCATTGCTGATTTACCTGTGCCTGGCTCTGTCAAACAAATCCACTCCTTCCTAGGACACGTCGGTTTCTATAGGAGATTCATCAACGACTTCTCCAAGATTTCTCAACCATTAACTCATCTCCAATAGACTGACGTACCCTTCGATATGGACCCCGACTGTATACAAGCATTCACGCAGCTACATAATGCTGTCACCAAGGCCCCTGTTCTCCAGCCACCTGATTGGTCCCTCGACTTTGATCTCATGTGTGACACTTCCGACCTTGCAGTCAGAGCCATCCTGGGACAAAGATGCGGTAGACAACCCTTCGTGGTGTACTACGCCAGTAAGACGTTGGACGAGGCCCAACGTAATTATACTACCACTGAAAAAGAGCTACTGGCGGTCGTCTTTGGGTTGGAGAAATTCTGCTCTTACCTTTTGGGCTCTCACGTTATTGTTTTCACTGATCACGCGGCCATTCACCATCTCATGCACAAGAAGGATGCCAAGCCTAGACTGATTCGTTGGATCCTTCTGCTCCAGGAATTTGGCATTGAGATTCGCGATAAGGCCATAGCCTAGAATGTTGTGGCTAATCACCTTTCCAGATTGGACCCTGACCATATTGGACTTACTCTGCGGATCAATGAAATTTTTCCTGATGAGCACCTATTGGCAATAAATGTGGCAAGTGGACCGTGGTATGCCGACATTGCCAATTACCTTGCTTCTGGATCCCTTCCACGTGGCTGGCTTAAAAACCAACGCGAGCGTCTCATGGCAGAAGCAAAGTATTATTTCTGGGATAATCCACTTCTTTTTCAGATAGGTGCTGATCAAATCATCCGTTGCTGTATTCCTGACAGCGAGTTCCCCAGTGTGCTATCCTTCTACCACAATCAAGCCTACATAGGCAATTTCTCTGGGAGGAAAATTGCAGCCAAGGTGGTGCAGTGCGGTTTCTTTTGGCCCTCCCTTCACCAGGATGCACACAATTATGCCAGGCATTGCACTAGGTGCCAGTCGTTAGGGTCAATGTCACGTCGTGACATGATGCCCTTACAACCCATCCTAGCTGCAGAAATCTTCGACACCTGGGGAATTGATTTCATGGGTCCCTTTCCTCCTTCCAACGGCTTCAAATTCATCCTCATCGCCATTGACTATGTTTCAAAATGGATCGAGGCTAATCCCGCACGCCGTGCTGACCATGTTATATCCACTCGCTTTGTCAAAGACCACATCTTTGCGTGCTTTGGGATCCCTCGAGCCATTATCTCGAATGGAGGAAGCCACTTCACCCATGTTTCTTTTCGGGCACTTCTGAGGAAATACATAGTCCACCATCATATCGCATCCCCGTATCATCCTCAGACGAACGGCCAGGCAGAGGTGTCGAACCGGCAAATCAAGCAAATTCTCCAGAAAACGGTTCGGTCTGACTGTAAGGAGTGGTCCGACAAGCTGACTGACGCACTTTGGGCATATTGGACCACCTTCAAGGCTCCCCTTGGTATGTCTCCATACAAAATCATTTACGGGAAGCCTTGTCATTTGTCGATGGAGTTGGAGCACCGCGCTTATTGGACGGTTTGCCAATGTAACCTCGACCCAGACCTGTCTGGTCAAGAAAGGAATCTCGAACTCCAGGAGTTGGAAGAGCTCCGTCATGAAGCCAATGATTCTGCTTTAACTTTCAAGCAACGCACTAAGGCTTTTCACGACAGTCATATTCGACGGAAAGAATTTGAGCCATCTCAGCAAGTTTGGCTCTATAATGCCCGACTCAAATTCTTTCCTTGGAAATTGAAGTCCAAATGGACTGGTCCTTTCCTGGTCTCAAGACCATTCCCCAACGGGGCCATCAAGATCAAAGATCTTAAATTCAGATGTAAATTTACACTCAACGGGCAGCATTTGAAACCCTATCTGACTGATGAACCTGCCCCCATTGGAGAAACTGTTGCCTTGTTGGAGGGTAACTAATTCTTTGCCTCATTCTGAGTCCAGCTGGGGACGTTAAATTTGGCGCTCGTTGGGAGGCACCCCAACAACACTCACCATCTACCACCACTTTTCACTTCACTTTTCACTTCACCACCCACCATCCACCCACCCTACCATGCTACTTTTTACCCTGCACTTCAGCTCTCCTTACCCAATCTTTCGTCCTTTCTCTACCCTTCTCTGCATGCATATGAGGACATAGCATCGTTTGGGTGGATAGGCACCCTTAGGATGTGGGTATTTTAGGGTATCATGTAGTTTCTATATATATACATATATAAAATTAAAAAAAAGAAAAAAAAGAGGAGAGGGAAAAATGAAAATGGTGTTTAGTGATGATCTAAAGGCTGAAAAAAAATACAATAAGTGTTTATGGATATTCAACCTCTATTTTGAAGACTTTCTAGGCCACAGAAGCTTGATTCGCTCAGGCTCAGGCTTAATTCACTTGAGCTTTGACAAAATAGATCAGAATCTCTCCTAATTAAGGACATATTCTTGTACCTAAGACACCAGTACAAGATCCATTGGTTTGCTTCTACTTGAGAGCTTAAGTAAACTTGGTTCACACTACACATATCAGGAAAGACTAGGTGAACATAAGATCCAACCCTAGTGTTCATTAGGGAAGGTGGAGTCCTTACCTATGCGCATAGGTAGACTTTTTATCCCAGGCTTTAGTCTTGTGTTTAGGAACGACTCTATCCACCATGGAAGAACTGTCCCACCTAAAAGAAAAGTGTGCTCCTCCAAATAATGTTGTAAGAGATATACTGACACGTGTTTCAAAGAAAAAAAAATGCAAATAATTCAGTATATCTCACAAATGTCTGTAAAGTTGTTGCCCTTCAAGAAGTTCTTCAGGGTAGGTTGCAAATACCCTATGAGCCACAAATGTCAGAAAATGGGAGTTGAGTTTTCCGTCATCTTCTTAAGGGTCAATCTGAAGACACAAGCTGAAACTGGGACCAACCTTTACTTAAAAAATCATGAAACCCTGGGCTTGAGTCTTAATGTTCATCTGGTCAGTCTTGATCCTTCACTAAGCACACGCCATAACCTCTTGAGCTCTCGAGTACAGCAGAAACCTCCTGGGTCCTAGAAATCGTACTTAAGGTTTAAATATCAAGAGTCCCGGTTAGTCTAGAGATGATCTTTGTCTTGTGAGACTTAAACTACTGGTAGCCTTCTCTGCAATTGGTTCTCACAATATCCAACAATAAACACACCTACGTTGGCTCAGAAGAAAATCTTCAGCTTAAAGATCATTTCAAAATACATTGCAACAATGTTTTGCTAGGGACTAGCAAAAGATAGGCATGGGGGTATGATTGCACTGCAAAAATACACCAGCAATTGTGCCGTCTTGTGCTATTCCCTAGCATTACCAATGCATATTAGGTCTCCATAGTCGCATTGTAAAAATACACGCATGCATGCATTTAATTGAGAAGGGAGGAGAGTAAATAAGTGGCCTTGCAATTAACATTTTTTCCTCAAGTGCATCTTTGCAAATTCACCATTTTTTTATTTTTTATTTCACTTGATTTTGAAATCTCTTCCCGCGGCTGCATGGAGTATCTTCTTCTTCTCGCGCCATTCCCTACTCACACCCCTCCCTACTAGCCGCATACATGATCTCCCTGCCATGAGCCATCCTTGAGCCATGCACAGCCAGGGCTTGGCTGTGCATGCTCTCCTCTTCTTTAAAAAGAGCACGGTTCTTCTTCTTGCAGCGAGCCTGGTCCAGCCAAAAAGAACCCAAATAGCAGCTCAGCTCCACTTCCTTCCTGCCCACCATCCCCTCCCCTCTCCCTTCACACGCCGGCCCTCCTCCTCCGAGGAGACACCCAACTGACAGCAGCCCTCACTGTGGTGCACACCCACCACAGTGAGACCACCACCGCCCAGCTCTTCAAAGAGCTGGTGGGCGTGGTGGCTCTTTCCTCATTTTTACGTTTCAACACCTTCAGCCATTGAAGCACAGCACAGGCTTCAAGCTTGAAGCTCAAAGCTCCAGCAGCAGTGGCAAGGCGGTAGCAGCAGCATGCAGCAGCAGCCGCCCAGCCCATTCCGTGCAAGCCTGCAAGCCGCCCTCGCCTTTCTACGCTTGCCTGCAGGCACCATTGCCTCCCGCCCTGTCACGCTCTCTCTTCCGCCTGCAGCCGGCCACCGTGCGTCACTGCAGCGGCCGACCAAGCCTCACCGCGCATCCCAGCAGCACCTGCAGGCCCCCGTGCATGCTGCAGGCACCCTTGCTTCCCTCTCCACGTGCTCTGTCGCGAGCTTCTCCGTGCCTACAACCAGCCGGCGTAGACTTTCCTCCTCGCGCGCCAGCCCACGTGCGCCAGCTGCGAGCCAGCTGGACTCAGCACCTGCAGCTCCCGGTTGCGCGACACGGCCATACACTGTAGCCACTGTTCATTCCAATATGCGCGACACTGTGGCTATCGTGGGGTGACCGGTGAGCTTCTCACTTTACCGGTCACCCGACACGCCGCTATCGCCAATGGCCTACGCGCACGTCTCGCCCCGAGTCGCCCGCACCCGCCCGCGTACGTCTGCGTGTGCCAGCCCTCTCCTAGCACCTTCCTTCGTCCTCTCCCTTCCCCGCGTACACCTGCCAGTGCCTGCTCCAGCCTTCGCGCAACATGGTGCGCTGCGTCTCCTCTCCATGCCCCTCGCCCTCCAACGCGGGTTTCTCTATGTGCATGCGCGCCTGCGTGAGAGCTTGAGCCTCCAGATGACGCTTGGACTTTCGGACGCCTTAACCTCCACCAGGAATTGAGCGCTCTCCCTCTCCCTCTCGCTCTCTCTCTCACAGCACTCTCACTCTCATCACCGACACTTACACACCTTTACTCACACTTTCATATGCACACACACACCTATACACTATTACATACATATATATATATAGATATACATATATATATTGATATATATATGCATATATTTATATACATATATATATATATACTTATATCTATATATATATAATATTTATATAACTAAGTATTAGTATACATATATATATATATACATATACTTATATACTTATATATATATACATATATATTTACATATATAGATATACTTATCTACATATATATATATATTTATACATATTTCTATACATATATTAGTACTTATATAAATTTGTATTAGTCTATATATATACATATATATATATATACAACTATATACTTATACATATATATACATATATATACACATATACTTATACATACATATATATACATATATTTACACATATATATATATATATATAAACATACATACACATATATATATATAACTATATATACATATACATATCCATATACGTATTTCTATATACTTATATATATACATATATATCTACATATATACATACACTTATCTACATATACATATGTATATATATATACATATATCTATACATATATTGGTACTTATATAGCTATGTATTAGTCTATATATATACATATACATATATATGCATTTATCTATATACCTATATATATATATATATACATCTATATAGTATCATATACATACATATACATAGAAATACATAGATATATATATATATCTATACATATACTTATATATATATATATATTTACATACATACATATATATATATACATATACATATATACCTATATAGCTACATACATATATACATATACTTATATATATATACATATATATATACACCTATAGATGTATACATATATATATATATATGCCTATATATTTATAACCATATATACATACATATATATATATAGTTTCACATTATTTACAATACGTTGTATCGTGGGAATATCTGCACCAGTTGCTGATATTCCCCGATACACGCGTACAAAAAGCATGGTTACATACATCTTCCACCATCCATCCTACACTCCATGCGGCACCTCGTCTTGTCGTTTGTGTCTTTCTAGATGACGGTCGACTCAATACCGTGCTACACTCGATCTCCGCCTCCACCCCCACCCCTTTATACATATATAGTATATACATATATATTTATACTATATTTACTTTATTTCTACTTCTCTTTCATGCCAATAAAAAGATAAAAAAATATATGAAAGAGAAAAGATAATCCTTGACTTGTAGGTACTCCGTCTTGTGAATAGCAAGACTCGTTTTGGAACCCTGTTTTGGCTCAAAGCCAAGAACCCAATTTTGAGGGTGTGCCTTAAGGACAAAGATTACCAGAAAAAAAATCTAAAAAGAAAAACACCAAAAACACAATAAACAAATGGAAGAGATTCTTTGTAGGAAAGGCATACAAACTTGACTTGTAGCCCCACTTCCCTAAGTTCGATCCTGGTCCTAAAAGTGACCAAGATAAAATCAAGTAGGCCACGTTGAAAATTTTGTAAAGAGATGGTTAGGTTCGATTTAGGTTAACCACTATACACACTTCAATGATAAAATCATCATATTAATAACCTGTTCGGGTCCGACACCATGGCACAACCCGTAGAAGAAGAGAACAACCTTGAGAACCAACTTCAGTGCCTTAATGATTTATTTCACGCCTTTGTAAACCCACCGCAGCGTCCTATGATGCAAGATCACTATAATCCCACTTTGGTGGTGATCAAACCTCTAGTCTAAATCCCAACTGGAGGTCCTAATTATAAAGTCAAGCCCAATATGATTCATGCTATTCCTAATTTTCATGGGCTTAACTCCGAGGATCCCTTCTAGCACATTGAACAACTCAAGCATCGGGCTCAGAACTTCGGGTCAGATGTCCAAAATCGGGATATTCTTCTCATGAAGATGTTCTCCTTCTCTCTCATGGACAAAGCAGCTCACTAGTATCAGACTCAAACGTGCCCAATCAACACATGGGTTAAACTACAATCTGAGTTTCTGAAAAAGTTCTTCCCAGTTGGTCGGATGAATGCCTTGTGGCACCAGAACACACACTTCACCCAGCAATTTGGAGAACCACTTCATGAAGCAGGGGATCATTTCCTGGATCTCATGCAAAAGTGCCCCCATCACGGATTTCCTAAATGGGAACAAGTCCTATCTTTTTACCAGGGACTTCATGAAGATATTCGCTTATTCATCAATGCAACCTATGGAGGAAATATCATGGGTCAACACGAGGACACTGTGTGGGAGATTCTCGAGAATATGTGCAAGAACTCCATCAATAAATACTCCATGGGCTTATTTGACCAGACGAATGCCCGTGCATCGACGAATCCAAGGGGAGCACATGAGATGCAAGGCTTGTCTGCATTTGTCGACTTGGAATTGATGGTCAGTCAGTTGGACAAGGTCTCTATTATTTAGAAGAAAGTGGATGAGCTAGCTCGACATCTGCAGGGAGCCACCTCTATGCAAAACCCATTTGCACAGCCACCTTCTGGGAGGGAAGCTGTGCATAACATCTATCACCAATATTCTCAGGAGATGGACCTGTATCCACCCCCGTCTAACTCTAGGACCAGAGGAAACTCCGATCCTACCTACTCTAGTTGGGGGAACTCTGAACCCTCGTACTCCGACTTTCATGAGGTTCCTCAAACCTGCGAGAACCTCAACACCATCTAGAATTACCCATTCTCTAACCCTATAACCCAGGATGGCGGAATCATCCCAATTTCCTGTGGACGGGAAATAATCATAATCAAAGGCCACCATATTAACCCCGTCAACAAGCTCCTCGTCCATATCAGCCGCCTCAGCCTCGGTCCAGCCCCACCTATCAATCTGGGCAAACTCAGACAGATCAAATGACTCTCATTCCTCAGACTCTGGCTAACATTTATAAGATGAATATGGCTATGCAAAAATAGCATAAGGAAGAGATCACAAAAATTCGCAATCAACTCACCGAGATGGTGAATTCCCTCCAACCTAGCACACTCCCTTTGCAATCGATGCCAAATATGAATAACGTGCTGAACCAGAGGAGCGTTATGGACCTAAATCTAGGCCAAGCCCACATGATTTATCAAGACCCTTCTGTTCCATCACCTGATGGGATGGAAGCTTCGACATCATATGCGGGATTTCAGCAGCAGCCACCTATTTTGCCAACTCCAAACCAAAACCAGCCAGGACTAAATTCTGTTACAACCTGTAGTAGTAAAGCAACACAAGACTTACCTTACCCAAGCCACTTTCAGCCTGGTAGTACTAACCCAAGCCCAAGGATAGTTATCCAGGATACCCCTATCCCAGATCAAGAACCTAGACCTATTCTAGAGGAACCATCAAAGGTTCCATTTCTCGAGGCCTTAACCAAGGGAAAGACGACAAACAAACCTATGGCACCTGAGGAGGATCTGGTGAAGCTCCTTGAACAGGTCCAGATAAACATCCCCTTTATGGATGCTATCCTCCATGTACTGGCTTACGCACAATTTCTGAAAGATGTGTGTACACCTAAGTGTCAGCTGCAAGCCAAAAGTGAGAGTCCAATCATATTGTCAGAGCAAGCCAGCTCTGTAATTTTGAGCAAACTCCTACCTAAGGAAAAAGACCCAGGTACTCCTCTGATTTCCTATATAATTGCTGATACCCAATTTGACAGAGCTTTACTTGACCTAAGAGCCTCCATAAACCTAATACCTACATCCCTACTTGACCACCTTGAGGAATTTGAGCTCAAATCGATAGAGGTGACATTGCAGTCCACTGACCGATCTATTAAGTCACCTAAAGGTTTTTTTGAGGATGTTATTATTAGGGTGTGGGATTTCTATTTCCTGGAGGACTTTGTAGTCTTGGATATGGATGCTCCAGAAAACCCGAGGGATACACCAATTATACTAGGGAGACCCTTTTTGGCCATTGCTAGTGCCAACATAAATTGTGAGGAGGGCCAAATTGAACTGAAATTTGGGAACCAAACATTAAAAATCGACATCTTTAAGGCCCAACAAGGGATTAATTGCTATGTTATAGAACAGATATGTGATATCAAAGTTGTGGTGCATGATCTATATATTGAGGAAAACCTGACGACTTCTAATCAACCACAGGAGGATCAAAACCTGCAATCAGGGAGTCTGAACTTGACCTAGATACACTCATAAATCCTTCCCTTGCTACTGACACACACCCTGAACAGCCCGCTGCTACAGATAACCCAGTTTTGGAACTCAAGCCTCTTCCCAATCATCTAATGTACGTCTTTTTGGGTTCCAATCAGATGTTTCCTATGATTATCAACTCTAGACTCACACCTGATCAAGAATCCCGTTTGATTACTATTCTCTAGCAACATCGAAGAGCCATTGGATGGACTCTTGATGATTAGACATGTATCAGACCCTCCTACTGCACACACCGTATCTACACCGAAGAGGGCATACGACCTTCCCGTGAAATGTAGAGACGTCTAAATCCTAATCTGCAGGAGGTCATGAAAAAGGAGACCATCAAGTGGTTAGATGTAGGGATCATCTACCCGATCTCCGACAGTCAGTGGGTGAGTCCAATCCAGGTTGTGCCTAAGAAGGCATGACTCATCGTGATCACGACTGAAGCCAGAGAAATCGTATTGACTCGTGTGGCGAATTCATGGAGTGTCTGCATTTATTATAGAAGAGTCAATACCTATACAAGCAAGGATCATTTCCTACTACTGTTTATTGATCAGATCCTCGAGAAACTAGCGGGAAATAGGTTCTTCGACTATTTGGATGGGTATTCCAATTAAAACCAGGTTGCAATAGATCTTGAGGACCAAGAAAAGACCACTTTCACCTGCCCATTCAGGACGTATGCATTTCGAAGGATGCTATTCGATCTATGCAATGCACCCGGTACTTTTTAGCGGTGCATGCTTGCCATATTCTCATATATGGTAGGTGATTATCTGGAAGTCTTCATGGATGACTTTTCAGTATTCAGAGAATCATTTGACAATTGCCTCCTGCACTTTGTCTAGATCCTCAGGCGGTGCATTGACATGAATCTGGTTCTTTCCTGGGGAAAGAGCCATTTCATGGTGCCTAAAGGAATTGTCCTGGGACATCTCATATCAGAAAAAGGCATCCAAGTCGATCAAGCCAAGGCGAATTTGATTTCCAAACTCCCTATGCCTAGCTCGATCAAGGACATTCGATCTTTTCTGGGGCATGTCTATTTTTACTATCGAATCATTCCTGATTTCTCAAAGATCACGCACCCCCTGACTACTCTGCTATCTAAGGATGTACCTTTTGAAATCTCCAAGGAATGCACTCAAGTATTCAAAATCCTCCGTGATTGATTTACCCAAGCTCCGATCCTACAGTCCATTGATTGGTCCCAACCCTTTGAGATCATGTGCGATGCATCTGATTTCGCTGTAGGAGCAGTACTTGGGCAGAAAATTGACGGGAAACCCGTGGTCATCTATGATGCTAGCAAGACACTTGACGAGGCTCAACGTAACTACACAGTTACTGAGAAAGAGCTCCTAGCCTAGTCCTTGCCCTAGAAAAGTTCAGATAATATCTTCTAGGTTCCCATGTTGTCATTTACTCGAATCACACAACTGTAGGCATCTCCTTGCGAAGAAGAATGCGAAACCTCGATTAATCTATTGGATATTGCTGTTGGAAGAGTTTGACCTCAAGATTTGTGACAAAGTACGAAAATAGAACGTGGTAGCTGATCACTTGTCCCACCTTCCTTCTGAGATTAATGACCCTTCCGGACCCATTACGGAACATTTTCCTGATGAGCACCTCCTGACTATCAGTACAGGGCTTCGATGGTTTGCTGATGTAGTAAACTACCTAGCATCACATCAGATCCTGTCTGATTGGCTGAAGGCCAAGAAGGAAAAATTGCTTTTCGATGTCAAGTATTATTTCTGGGAAGACCCGTATTTGTTCTGCATCTGTGCTGATCAAATCATTCGACGATGTGTTGCAGGAGCAGAAATTCAGGACATCTTGTCCTTCTACCATGACTAGGCATGCGGTGGACATTTCTCAGGTCATAAAACTATAGTGAAAGTCCTCCAGTGTGGCTTCTATTGGCCTGCGATTTTCAAAGACGCATACAATCACTGCAAGGCATGCACTCCTTACTAGACCTTAGGCAACATGAGCCATCGTGATATGATGCCCTTACAGTCGATTCTTGTATGCAAAATCTTCGACGTATGGGGATTGATTTTATGGGACCCTTTCCTTTTTCAAACGGCTTTGAGTACATTCTACTCGCTGTTGACTACGTGTCCAAATGGATCGAAGCCATTCCAACTCGAACCAATGATCATAAGGTGGTTATCAAATTCATTCATCAGAACATCTTTTCATGGTTCGGGATGCCACATGCTATAATCTCTGATGGAGGGACCCATTTCACTAATGCTCAGTTCAGGTCACTGATGACCAAATATGGGGTGTCACACTGAATCTCAACTCCTTAGCAGCCCCAAACTAATGGTCTAGCTGAGATATCAAATCTGGAGATCAAGAAAATCCTCTAGGTTATTGCTCGACCCAACAGGAAAGACTAGTCATCCTAACTTCCGGAAGCTTTGTGGGCTTATAGGACCAACTACAAAATCCAATTAGGTATGTCTCCCTTCAGATTGGTGTATGGGAAGGCATGTCACCTCCCCGTCGAATTTGAGCACAAAGACTATTGGGCAGTACGGAACTGCAATCTAGATCTTGCTAAGGCAGGAACCCACAGAAAGCCTCAAATGAGTGAGATCGATGAATTACACCATGACGTGTATGAGAACTCATGAGTTTACAAAGAGTGGGTTAAGGCCTTTCACGACAAGCACATATCCAGAAAGATCTTTCATCTTGGTCAAAAAGCTCTACTCTTTGATGCCAAGCTCAGACTGTTCCTAGGAAACTACGATCAAAATGGATAGAACCTTACCTCATCCGACAAATCTTTGGAAATGGAGCCATCGAGATTAGTCCACTCAGCCACGATGAACTTTTTGTTGTGAACGGTCAGAGACTCAAACCTTTCATTGACCCTACCAAAACAAATTGGGCTGAGATATCCTTTACTCTCCATTCTCCTCGAGCTCATTGTGCCCAGCCAATGGTGTAAAACTTAGCACTCAACGGGAGGCAACCCATCATTTTTTTGAAAAACCCAAAACCTTTCTTGACATTCCTATGCTGAATTCATATTGCACTTTAGGGTTCATCCATTAGAATAGCCGACCCTATCTCAGGTACCTATACTCGAGTTTTTAAATCATTTGCAACAGTCACCTCGACCTGTTTGCCTACCCAGAATCTGTTCTAATGAATGATCTAAGCTAAACTCGAACTCACCTAATTTACAATGGGGACATTGCAAATCGTAGGCATGGGGGGTATGAAAGTGCAAAACGTCGTGAAAATCATCTCAAAAGAAAAGGTTTCAACCAAAAAAATCATATATCCCAAAAATACCAAAAAAATGAAAAATTCTTGAAAAAGAACAAAAAATTCTGAGGAGAGAGAAAATTTTGAGGCCATACAAATCATGAGGAGAAAAAGGGGAAAAGTGAAAAAAGTCAAAAAAAAAGGGAGCACAAGTTGAAAAGAAAAAGAAAAGAGATAGTCATTAGCAAAAAATTAAGGAATTAACTCAGTTCTAGACCACATCAAGAAAAATAAAATGAAAGGAAAAAAGGTGCTAAGGAAACACAAAAGAGATTAGTAGGAATGCCGATCTTAGGCATCTTATGCTAGAGTCCTAAGCTTAAAAATTCAAGTATCCGCTAAGATCTAGATAGTCCTCAAGAGGTTGGGGAAAATGCAAAGCTTAAGTATTAGGTCTAAGGCTTAGGGAGTATTTGGCCTTGTTAACTGACCTCTGTTTTGCAGGACTCGGTAACCCAAGCACACCAGTCCACACACAGTCTGTTTCAGTGCGCATAAGTATCAAAATCATGTAAATGCATTTAAATTGTTCTGAAAAAGTCGCCTAGACTAGGAGTGGCCGATCAACACAAGTTGATTTGGACGAGTTCCCGACGTAGAGAAGCAGGAAATTCCCTCGAAGATGCGCAATAACATATTGTCTCCTCGGTGCTTGTCTCTTAGGATATTTACATATCCTAGTGGGGGAATGTAAGCACCTTGTGCTAGTTCAGATGCCATGGGCAGCATTTTCATGAAATGTCGATTGCCAGGGTTTGGATTTAGATATAGGACTCCATGGGCGAGATTATCTTGAAATCTCGAAGGCCAATGTTCTGGGGGTTGCCATGGGCAGTTCTATCGCAAAGCATCGATTGCTAGGGACCCTTCGAGGATTGATGATGGGGACTAGGAATCCGATACAAATCGTGTTGAGAAGCCAATCTGAAGCTAGAAATAAAAAGAAAAAAGAGAGAAAACTCTCTAAACAAAGAAAATTCCTTTGTCTCTCTCTTACAAAAATGCACTACAAACTGAATCGAGGCTAAGATATGTTATAAGTACAGGTGCTTTAACCGTGGAGTCCAACAAACCTTAGGATAGTTCCTGTGGGCCTTAAAATCCTTCGTGGTGAACTGAGGCTAAACATGGTCAGGTCCGGATCTTGGTTGGTACTTCAGTACCTCTAGGCTTATTATCGGTATTCCAACCTAATCCACAGAAGAAAGCACTCATCATAGTTTTTGAATATTAAGGAAATTGTGGTCTAGAATGAAAGTTAAAACCTTAAAATTTTGCTAAGGGACTAGCAAAAGCTAAGCATGGGAGTATGATAGGAACACCATCATGAGCCCTAACTTGCCCATTTTGACCCATAAAAGAGAACAAAAGCTGCTACATAACCAACTAGAGGTTCTAATTCACTGAATAATCATTTTGAGATGAAAGCAAGAAACAAGGGGTCAAACTACAACTTTACTGAATAATCATTCTGAAATAAAAGCAAGAAACAAGGGGTCAAACTACAATTTCACCATTGAAGTACAACAATGGGTTTTCTCAAGGGCTAAACACAGGTCAAATGGTCTTAACAAGGTAATAAGTATGTTGAATAAGATAGAAAAGGGTTCATGTGAGTTCTGGGAATTAAATAACTTCTTGTAACCCTAAAATAAACTCACTTGATTAAAAAAGGTTTTGGTCAGGATAAAAATCACCTAAACCCTCTAAAAATCATAGAAAAATATTCTCTACGATTTAGATCCTTCAAATTGGCCATTGTAACCCATTTTGACCTAGAATAGGGCCTCAGACATATATTTGCCCTAAATTGGTTTTTTACGTAAATTACCTAGCCAAATGCGATCAAACAAAAAATCCAACCTCACCATTGGATTCCTTAGGTCCAAATTAGGTATGTACCAAAATTTGGACCTAAGGGGAAGTCATCTTGACCAACTTTGCAAATAGGTCCGACCCAATTACATTACTACCCCTATCTTTCAAAAACCCTTTCATTTGAACCCCTAGCTTCTTCATCGTTCTTTGAAATTATGTCCCTCCACCATTATAGCAGAGGGAATCCTACTCTGGCAAAGTTGAGATGGAGATTTCTCGGTGATCTCTCAAAGAATCCCATTCAAAGTTGGAATGGAGATTCTCTGAGAAATCCCCTCTAATGTGAACCCAATTTGAGGCCCTACTTGGTACCCAATCTCACATGCAAACACATGAGAGATTTGGGTCTCTCTCAATTTACCAATGCTGGTGACCCAACCTTGCTTGGAAGCTCGACTTCCAAGCACAAAATTGACCTCCAGGGCCTATTTATGACACCCCACTTCACTCTGCATCTTCTAAGCTTGAAATCAGTCGGAGAACCCCCTCAATTTCGTCTCTCCTCCTCCGACTGACTTGATCATCAAGCTCCGGCGACCACTCCTCCTCTCCCTCGTCACTTAGCCACAATACATGCGGCAGGTTCCTCTTCCTCATGGTCGTCCGCATCATGCAATACCTGCCGACACTCCTGCATCCCCTTCGTCCTCACCGACCACCTTCACTGAGCACCTTTGTCTTCAACTTTGGCAATACACGCCAGATGCCGTCCTCGTCTCCCCTTTGTCTCTCCACCGCTAGATAGGCTCCTCTCACCCTCTACTCCCTTTTCTCTCATTAATTTCCCTCAAATGACTACTGCTGCACTCCACCACCGTCATCCCCTTTAGCTCCAGCCACCAACTCCGGCGAGTTCGCTCCACCTGCACAGACCACCTCCCTCCTCGTTGACCAGTCCACAAACATCACCTCGATGCATTGACCATAACCCCCACTTATATCACTCTACCGCTCACCCAAATGCAACCTCGAACACACCCACACACATGACCACAATGTGCCCTAGGCACGCTCCCACAAACGCTCCCACGCCATGACGACCACCCCTGCACACTCGCCGCACCTTGGCGAAGCTCCCTGAGCATTTTAACATGGCAGTAGGGACATTGTGGTCATTTCAGGTCCAGAAACTCTCCGCCATTGACGACGGGCAAGAAGCTTGCTTGCACGCTGCTCCAGGCCATGCCTGCTCCAGGTCATAATCCCAGGCTATGCGGGGCACTCTTGCGAACACCTCCAGGCTACAATTAAAGCCACAATCCCTCATAGCTACTGCAATCAAAGAGCGCCTCTGTTGCAGGTGCGCGGGGAGGAGGTGGGAAGATAGTCCCACCTCGGAGAGTTTCAAGGCGCTTCACACGCATAAGTTGAATTCTTGCCATTGGCTCTTTACCTCCAACTCACGAGGTGAGGTCCCTCTCTCACCTGACCTGACCGCCTCATCCGCGGTCACACCCCGCAGACCTGGTGACCTGACCAGACTAGCACACCTCACCCACCATCGCACGTCGGTGGGCCTGGTTCTGGGCACGTACCCAACCCGATTACCCAAGAAGAGTGGCTCTTGGAGTGCAAACTGAATAGAGAAAAGAGAGAAGAAAGTTCGCGTAGGTAGGGAGCAGGTTTTGCTTTATAGAGGAAGAGAACCGAAGCAAAAGGAAAATAACGGAGAAGACAAGGCTGAAGAGAAGCTAAGGAAGAAGAAGAAGCCAAAGCAAGTAGAGAAGGTAAAAGTCAGACGAGGCAAAAGGCAAATGAAGCTAAGGGTTGAGGCAAGCAAAGCTGAATAAGAAATAAGCTAAGGCAAAATCAGGAGAAGGAAGGAGACACCAGAGAATAGAGAAGAAGGAAGATAAAGAAGCAGGGAAAGAGATGAAAAGAGAAAGAGACAACACTGTAGCATTAGAATTTTTGGACGTCTGATTCACAAATCAGAGGTCCAATTTTGATCTTTATTCATATACATTGGTTTCTTTGATATTTTCTTCTACACATCTACTCCTATATTTTTGCACTATAACATTGATCTTATTGCGAATTCTTTTAAATTCTAAAGTTGAGATCTTGATTTCTAAACCCTAATTTGCTCCTTGTGTTCGACATCAGACTTTAAAATTCATGTAACAAAATTGTATTTGTTTTGAATGCTTTTTCGGCTACATTTCAACGTGACCTTTTTAAAACCCGATCAAACGCGACAAACACCTATGCTGGTTTAGATGCATGGGTGACATTATCACGAAATGTCAATTGCCAGGGTCTAGATTTAGCTACCGAATGCCATGGGTGGGATTATCTCAAAATCTTGAAAGCCAGGGTTCTGGGGGTTGCCATGGGCGATGCTACCACAAAGCATCAATTACCAGAGACCCTTTGAGGATTGATGACGGGGACTAGGAATCCGATACAGACTGTGTTGAGAAGCCAATCCGAAGCTAGAAATTAAATGTAAAGAGAGAGAAAACTCTCCAAACAAAGAAAATTCCTCTCATCATCAAGCACAGGTGCTTTAACTGCGGAGTCCAACGGACCTTAGAATAGTTCCTGTGGGCCTTCAAAACCTTCGCGGCAGACAAGGGCTAGAGATTGTCAGGTCCGGATCTTGGTTGGCACTTGAGTACCTCTAGGCCTACTATTGGCATTCCAACCTAATATATAGAAAAGAAAGCACTCATCATAGTTTTTGAACATCAAGGAAATTATGGTCTAGAATTAAAGTTAAAACCTTAAAATTTTGCTAAGGGACTAGCAAAAGCTAGGCATGGGAGTATGATGGGAAC
The DNA here is from genome assembly GCA_037157565.1 of Thalassia testudinum. Classification (NCBI taxonomy): domain Eukaryota; kingdom Viridiplantae; phylum Streptophyta; class Magnoliopsida; order Alismatales; family Hydrocharitaceae; genus Thalassia; species Thalassia testudinum. Next base: position 22,149,143 of record JAZHRO010000063.1, read on the forward strand.
ACCATCGTGAGCCCTAACTAGCTCATTTTGACACAATGAAGAGAATAAGAGCTCCTACATAACCAACTGGATGTGCTAATTCATTAAATAACCATTCTGAAAGAAAACCAAGCAACAAGGGGTAAAACTGCAATTTTACCATTGCAATAAAACCACGGGTTTTCTTAAGGGCTAAACACAGGTCAAATGGTCTTAACAAGATAATAAGTTGGTTGAATAAAATAGAAAAGGGTCTGTGTGAGTTCTGGTAATTAAATGACTTCTTGTAAACCTAAAACAAAGTGCTTGCAAATTGGTCCCTACACCATTATAGAGGAGGAAATCCTACTCCATCAAACTTTAGAAGGAGTATTCTCCTTGATTTCTTAGAGAATCCCTCGCAAACTTGGAAGGGAGATTATTTGAATAATCTCCTCCAGTCTGAACCCATCACTGAACCCTAATTCCTACACAATCTCTCATGCGAACACATGAGAGATTTGGGTCTTTTTGAAGCTTCCAACTTCGACAGACGTGCCTTGCTTGGAAGCTTGCTTCCAAGCATAAATCCTTCCCTAGAGGACTACTTAAGCAGCCCCTGATTCAATCGTTCCTCCCCAGCTTGGAATTAGGCTGGTCCACCGTACATTCTTCTCTCCTCGCCGGCCACAACACCTCGTCAAGCTCTGGCAACTCCTCCCTCTCTCTCTCATCGCCAAACCACAATACCAGTGGTTGGGTTATCTTCCTCTCAATCTTCTATGTCGTGCAACACCGACCGACGTCGCCTCTGCCCTGGTCTTCGCCCCCACCTCATCTATAGAGATCTTCGTCTCCAACGTCGGCCATACCAGCCCAGATGCCCCCTGTCCCCTTTGTCCTTACATTAGGTCTATTAGATTCCCTCTCTCCTCTACTCCTGCTTCCTCTCTTTCTCTCTCAAAAACACCCCTCGACGCCACCGATCACCATCACCTTCTCCACCTCCGACGAACCCTCTGGTGAGGTGCCCCCATCGCTTCGCACATCCATCTGCCTCGCCAACCACCCTACAACCACTGCCACACAATCTTCGTGCCTTAGCAAAACTCCCTGAGTGTTTTAGCGTGGCCACAAGATCGTGTTCATGATTTCAGGTTTAGGCACACCGGCAGCCATGGATGAAGAAGCTTGAAGCTACTTGATGCGCTCCAGGTGCTGCTGCTCTAGGCGCAAGTCCCAGGAGATGCAGATTTGAGGCATGAATGTGCTCAAGCTCCCAATTGAAGTCAACAGCCCACGTAGCCTTGCCAATTGAACCGAACAACTTTGCTGCAGCACACGCAAGGAAGGTGGGACATTTAGTCCCACCTCGGAACTGGATGAGCAGGCGTGTGCACATAAATTGATTTTTTGCATTAGCCTTGTTGCCTCCTACTCATAGGGTGAGGTCCCTCTCTCCCCCTCTCATGGACTCGTCCGCAGCACTACCCACACGGACTTGGCCATGACCTATTTACCCGATTGACTCACTCCTCACTCACCACCCACATCGGTGAGCCTGGACCCTGGTCACTATTAGGTCCGATTACCTGAATCAGATGTGGCATTGGGAGAGCGAACGGAAATAGAGAAAAGAGAAGAGAGGAACGCTACGTAGGGGAAGGGGGGTTTTGTTGTGGAAAGATTGGCTCCACGCTTAGCCAAATCTAAGGAAGGAAGAAGAAGAAGGAAGGAGAAGGGCAAGAGAAGAAGGAAGAAGCCAAGGAAGAGAAAGAAGAAAGAGAAAGGAAAAAGCTAAGGCAAAGGAAGAAGCTAAAGAAGGAAGAAAGATAGAGCAAGGCAAAGAAAAGAGACCACAAAGAGAAAAAGGAGTCAAAGATAGAGAAAGAAAGGAAGGAGAAGCTAGAGAAGAAAGCGAAGAAGAGAGATTGCAAGAGAAATCAGAGAAAGAAGGTAGCGAAAGAAGAAGAAGGAAAAATTAGAAGAAAACATTGTAGCACATCACTTTTAAGACGTCAAATTACAAAATCAGACGTCCATTTTTTCATAAGCTCTCCAATGCTTTATTTACAATTATTCTTATTCCTCATATACTCATGCTTTACATTCTTAATTAGATTCTGAGTAGTATTATGTGTTCAATTTGCATTTATTTTTCATATTAGTGCATGAATTTCATTTGCACCCTGTGTTCGACCACGGACTTTAAATTTGAGTAATAAAATTGTATTTATTTTGAATGCTTTTTCGGCTGTACTACAACGTGACATTGTTAAAACCCAATTCAGCGTGACAAACAATATCATACCCCCATTCCTATCTTTTGCTAGTCCGTAACAAAATCAAACTACATGCTATGTACAAAAATAGAATTAGGACTCGATCGCTTAGGCCTAAGTTGTTTATTAACAATAGAAAATTTCAGCTAAGGTCCTAAACTACAGAGACTCAATAGTACCCGAGTGTTTGCCAGAATGCAGACCGCCCAAGTCCTCACCTTATTTGAAAAGGGAATTTACATTTTTTATTCTTTTTTCTTCTTTTCTAATTTTTTTTTTGTACTTTTGGAGTTTGGGAGTTTCGAGAATGCTTTTTACGGCTACCCCACTCGCCCAGGACTTGAAAGGACTCTACGTGCTAAGCATCTAGTGAAAAGGGTGAAAGAGTCATTAGGCGGCCGTTAAGATGGACTTCGGGTTTCTATGACCCTAGGTGACCTTGCCTAAAGGTTTATCTTTTCGATTTGTAGCTTTCTCCCTACTTTTATTTATGGGGTCAACACAAGGGCGAGCCTAGTGTTTGTCTCCTCGGCTTATTCTACTTCCCTGCTTCTTCCTTAAGTTTTTTGGGAATTAGTATGCATTTTTGTGAGTTGGGCTCTTGATAATCGGCCAATGGGCTGTTACCCGTAGTAACTTGCCAGTCATACTCGTGCGATGAAGTGTGGTTTTGTTTATTTTCTTTTATTTTCTCCTTTTTTTCTTTTATTTTCATTTTTCTTAAAGTAGGTGGCTTCCCTGATCTAAGATTTATCTAAAGGTAGTACAATGAAAATGGTCTTGTGACTAGGCTCTGGACAACCGGCTGATAAGCTGTTACCACTGACAACTTGCCAGCCATACCACCATAGATAGTTCATTAGCTACCCAATTTATGAAGAAACCACCGAGATGTGAGTCAATGCAAAAGAAGAGTGTAGATGCTTTGGCTTAAAGACCCCCCAAATCAAAGGGTAGGTTGATAAGTTGCATACTTATCGTCCCAAATTATTTATTGAATTAAAATGAGATTGACTTGGCAAGGACTCGAGACTGAGTCCACATTCGAGTGGACACCCAGGCTAATTAAGCCCGAAGACCTGAAGAGTCTAAGTGTTTAGGTCCTCTCGTATCATTTCCTAAAGTTAATAACTTCCAAATTCCTAAGTTCTCTTCTAATTTTTCTCTTTTCTAAACTTTTTGAAATTTCAAATTTTTTTTTAAAGAAACCAACAAAAAATCTATGCAGTTAACGAAATGATTTTAGGATAAAGTTTCCACCCCCCCAATGCCTAAATGATGCAATGTCCTTATTGTAAAAGCAAAGACATGAAATGGGTGGAGTAAATAGAATATCACCTGAATTTCTTGACAATCCGGTCAGCTCCGCAGAGAATGCGGAATATAAACAAATGTTAAATTGAATGCCTTTAGTTTGGCATAAAATACAAACAAAGAAGAGGTTAGGAATTCATAGGTACAAGTCAGAATCTAAATCAAAAGATTAATCGTTAGAACTGCCAACAGAAGATGTCCATAGACGTGGACAAAGTTATCGTGCAGACCTATGTCCTAGGTTGAGTAATTCTAATGTTCTGGAAGAAAATCACCTAGAACCGAAGGTTGTTAAGCTTGCAGTGTTGGGCATACAGTTTTGTCGTGTGCAACCCAAGACCAAAGTGTCAGACAATGGGTAAAGATGGTTCAATAGGTTCAGATGTCCTCTTAACATTTAGCTCAGAAAAATAATTAGTTATTTCAAGCTTGGGTTGCATGTGAAATATTATAATGGTCCTGGTAGAAAGTATGTGGTTTCAGGTCAACAGGAACCCTTAGATCCAAAACCAAAGTTTGCTCAGAATTAGCTTCCCATATTTTTAATTCCAACTTCTTATCCTTCAAAATCAATGTTTTCGGGACCTCCAAATCATTGTACACCCCATCTAAAGTACCAAAGTCCAATAATTGTGGCTGAATCAGGATCGACTTGGGAGTAATGATTTCCAAATCAAAATCAATCCCTTCGGGGTGTGGTTGAATCTTCCTTGGGAGTCAATTCAATTGTGGCTACGGATTGAATCTTCTAGTAAATGAGGATTTGAATCTTCCAAGTTAGCCCTGACTAAATCTAAATCTTCAGTAATTAGGCTATCAAAAGGCATGTCAGATTCCTCAAGCCCATTTGTCTCACAAGAATCATCTTCCTTAAGCTCAAGTGAGACTTCACTATGAGATTCTTCACCCTCAGAGTCAACGTATTTATGATCCTCATTTATATGTCTCAAAATTAGTTGTATTTCCTAGTTCAAAGAGACATATTTTTCCTCACTCCCTAGCTCAGGGATCTCGGGTGAATCAATTGGTTCATCCTCAATGGGTTGCACTAGCCCAACTTGGTCAGCCCCGATTTCAAAACATGTATCCCCCTCGACCGGCACCTGAGTGGGTTTTGACATTGGCTCTCCTAAAGGGGGTTCATCTTGAGAATCGTCCCAAGATTTGACTAGGGCAACCAGAAATTTCATTCTCAACCTCGATAATTTCCAAGGTAGAAACTCACCTAGGTCCCTATCCCTAACACTTTGGAGCAAATCCAATAGAGAACTACTAAGTTCATCAATCATTTTGATCATAGGCTCCAATGCTTCAGTGTATGGTGTTGACTGAGCTTCTAAAGATTGTATAGTGTTCCACAAATTAGCCAACACCCTATCCTGGATCTGGTTCACCTAAATCGACTGGTTCGGTTCAAGGTTAGGTGGGTTTGGGTTAAATCTAAGGGAGTCAAGATGTCAAGGTTCTGGGGTCCCTCCCTGATAGTAGGTTATCTTAGGTTCAATGAATGGTGATGACCAATTTTCAATGGAATGCTGGGGAGGGTAGGTGTTATAATCAGCATATCCCTCCTGATTGTAGATCGAGTTTGTTTGTTCATCAAAGGATAAAGATCTATAGTCATTGTAGCTCTGGGAAGGATAGTAATCATAGTCTTGTTGTCCAGGATTAGGCCCTAGACACTGAGGTTTGGATTCGTATCCTCAATCAAAGTTACCTCAGCTAGTGGATGGGTAATTATAGGTCAAGTCAGGATAGTAATCATCTTGGGGATAAGTGGTGGTAGGAGGATAGATTGGAAATGTGTGAAAGATGTGAAAGGATACACGATGAAGTAAGGAGGGAAATCAGAAGAGAAAGAAGGAGCCTTGCAAAACAAGCAATCAACCCTATCCTTAGATGGCTTAGCCTAAAGACCTACTGATTAGCCCATAGTTGTGGGCTATTTAAGTATTTAAGTGCCTAGACATTAGGTTAATTTTAACATTTATTTAGCATAAATTAGGATGTAAATAGATTAATTCATATTTTTAATTTAGTTACATAATCCATGCAATGCATTCATACTTTAAGTGCATTTAGAATTAGCTTAGAATGGCATTCATCTAATTAGTTAACCAATTAGGTACATTGTTTTAGTTAGCATAAAAGTTAAGGGTCTGTATACAAATAACCATAATATTTTAACATTATTTTCTTTATTCTTCTTTTTGCAGGAACAGCTGCATTTCCTTTGGCTGCCGCTCCAACGCCACCAGCTGCCGCAATGAAGCCTGCATTCAAGGACGAGCGGAGAAAGTAGATTTGCTCCTGCCTCTCTGTTTAAATCTATCCAAGCGGCTACAAAAGGAGGAGAGAGGTAGCCGAGCTCGGGAGGCCTCCACCACCGACCCACCACTATACAGAGAGATCTTCTATATTCCATTCCACACCGCTGGCCTCAACCGCGGCGGCGACCCTCCACCACCGTGGGCATGTGGTGTGACAGGCCACACCGCCATCTGGAGGTCGTCTGCATTACCGTGAGCACCTAGCCGTGCATTTCCCTCGCCGTCGACATCAACAACTATATCTGCAGCCACTGTGCAATCACCCCTCAACCACTTAAGATGTCCGGGAAGTTTCCCGGACGTCTGAAGCTTTGACCTCCCACTCCTGCAACCACACTAGGCCACTCACCTTCCGCCTGCAACCTCACCCACTCACTCCACGCCCTCTAGCCTATGCACCCACGCCACCCCCACAGCCAACAGTCTTCCCGCACCTCAAACCGCATGTAAGTGTGCACAGCCTGCAGCCACACCCGCGCCCTCCGCCAACAGGCAGCGCGCACCTACCTGCAGCCTTCCCGCGTCTGCTCCAGCACCACCCCCGGGCCTGCAGCCTTCATCCGCACACCCTCCAGCCTTTGAATCCCACGCGCACACCGCCCGCCAACAACGCGCACAACCACCACCAGCAGAATCGCACTCACCGCCACAGTGCGCGCCCACGCCTCCAGCACAGCCTGCAGCACCTCCGTACTCACTGCCAACAATGTGCGCCCACCCCTCCAGCCAGCGCGCAGCAGTGCCTTCTGCCAGCAGTCCCGCGCGCACCTCACCGCCAACAGTAGCTGCAGCACCGACCGTAGTCACCTCCGATGAAGCTCCATCTGGCCGGCTCTGCTTCGAAGCCCTTGGTCCAAGGAACTTCCTCCGAGCTTCCCGCGTCCGGCCGTCCACTCCTCGTCGCGCACGGCAAAGGGGAAAAAATCCCCTATTTTGCTACAGTAACATGGCCATTAAAAATTACATTTTCTGCCATTGTCAACTTTTCATAATATTTTTTTGATTCTGCATTGCGACAAATATCCTCTAATTACTCAGAATTGCTATTTCAGCATTGTTTCTTGATTCAACCTTAATCTGAAGGCAATTTTGGCTTGATTCTTGTCCAAACTAACTATGAATGAACGTTTTTACCTGGTGCGAATTTAAATACGCCATTGCCTCCCTGTGGATACGACCCGCTCTTCTGCGAGTGGTTATTTCTTATTAAATATTGATTAGTCAATTTTTCCACCACATAAAGCTACAAACAACTTCAAAGCGAAAAATCGATTCGTCAAATGGCGCTGTTGCCGGGGAGGCAACAGATGCAATAATTTCACCTGATTTTATTTTGATTATTTATCAATTGCACAGTGGTTTGACCATTTATTATTTTCTCTTCTGTGCGAGAAATTTGTGCAAGAATTAGCCAGTGTGAGAGGAGACCATTGACGTCGCCAGAGGAGGATTGGACAAGCTATTTTGGAAAGGAGGAGAAGGACGAGGACACGACAGACATCATTGTACATTTAGTCGCTAGTTTGGTAGAATTAAGACTTTATATTTAATTTTTCATTGCATTTTGTTTGAAACCCATGTTCTGGGGTATATTTTGAGGGGTTTGTTCCCCGATTTTCTTTTGGGCCCGTGTTGGGTAATTTTTGGGAGCCTATTCCCTTTTCCTTAGATTTAGGTTTTTATTTTATTGATTACTTTTATTTTCTTGTGCATAAGTAGTTTAAAAATTAAAAAAAAAAATAAAAAAAAATGAGTTGCCTGCTAGAAGCTGCCTGCCCTTGGACGAACCATTTAGATCTGCATGAGTAGCCTCTAGATTTATTTCTCTACATTGCGTGCATTCTTGCATTGTTGATTGTTGGAAGCAAGGTATGCATTCTCTTACTTTGCATCCTATTCTTGATCACGCATTGCATTTGGATTTAATTCTAAGACCACAAAGTTTGTCTTGAAGTGATCTAACAAGTGGTCACATATATTCAAAAAAAGGACTAATTAGAGGGACATCTAAAAATCAAGGAATTGATTGTAAAACGTGGTGTGCGATTCAAAATTCAAAATCCTTTTGCGGTGAATGCACACTTATATCTGTTGCCCGACAGCACTCATTTAGACACTCCTAAGTCGTGAAACGATTAGGACAAGAGCCCTCCTACTGTTGGATTCTGAAGTGTTTGGAACTTGAGATCAAAGGTTTTGTAAATCCAAAGAGGGGGATACCCTGTCACGGATTTTTGGGGTTAGTTGAGAAGCACCGCGAAAGCACAGCTTCAAAGGAAGGCTTAGGCTTACTTGCATCCCTCGATCTTCCGTCTCTGGATTTAGTTGACCATTTGAGATTTAGGGAAGAATACCTAAGCTCCAACTAGGTTTTTTTCTAGGCATTTTGAAGGTTGACAATAGGCGCGTAATTGATTGAGCAACTTGTTTTGTCACCTACAATTTGAACTAAAGTCAAAAGCCTAAATCTGTAAAGACCAAACAAGTCCTTTTGAATTGTGTTTGTAGTGCATGCTTGGTAGGCGTTCTCTTAGGAGGCAACATGTATTTCAGCCTGAACCTGAAAGAATCCTAAGAGGAGACCTTCCAAGGGTAGAAATGGCTGGTCAAAGGAGCCTTAAGGAATGTCTCATCCCAACCAATCAAGCTGGCCTAGCACTACGTAGACCTGGAGGGGACAATCCGTATGAGATCAAAAGTAGTACCATATCCTTGCTACCCTCCTTTTATGGTACTACTAGGGAAGACCCTTATAGGCATATTGAGGAATTCACCGAGGTCTGTTCCATGGTGAAGCTGCAGGGCATTACTGATGATGCTCAAATGCGGACCCTCTTTCCCTTCTCCCTAAAGGACAAAGCCAAGTATTGGTATCACACCCTTGATAATATAAATACTTGGGCTGCCCTGAAGGAGTTTTTGAAGAAGTACTTCCCCATGAGCAAAACAAATCACTTTAGGAGGGAAATTATGAGTTTTGTTCAAAAGGATGGGGAAGCATTCCATGATGCTTGGGAGCGCTTTAACAATTTGCTGAGACTTTGCCCACATCACCAGGTGCCTAAATGGCAACTGGTTGAAAGGTTCTACACCGGACTTAATGATTCGCATAGGCAAATTGTGGATGGTGCCTGTGCAGGAACCTTTCTTTCTAAGACCGAGGATGAAGCTTGGAACTTATTTGATACTTTGAGTGAGAATTCTATTCACTTGAATTCTGCCTACATGGATAGAAAGACCACTCTCATGCAAAGAAAGTTGGAGGCGAATGAGGCAAGGGACACGTAGAATTTAGCCTATCAAATTCAATTATTGAATCAAAACATGGAAAGGCTTACGTCGAACTCGAGTTTATTCGTACCTAACACCTCCACATCCCAAGCTTCCGAATGCTTAATTTTTCAAGGCAATACACATGCCACTGTGGATTCACACTTGGCCTCCCAATTCCCTGAGCTTGTACAAGTGGATTTGAATGTCGCTCAAGGGTTCCATCCAAGACCTCGTAATGACCCTTTCTCCAACACTTATGGAGGAACCACCCAAACTTTTCATGGAGACAAGGAAATGTCTCAAATTCAGGGAATTACAAACCACAATCCTTTCAAATCCATCAAATGAACGAACCTCAGATCTTTGCCCAACCTAAAACCTCTGAGATGGACGAATTGAAGGTGATGTTGAAAACTATGCAAGAAAGTCAAAGTGCCATCATCCAATCTCATGACAAGGTATACATGAGATGAAATCACAAATTGGACACCATGTTCAGGCCATTAGACAGAGGGAGACTGGGAAGCTCCCTAGTGCTGCTGAGGAAAATCCTAAAGGAAAAGGGATTGTCTTTAGGGAGCATGCTCAGGTGATGACTATTCTGAGGAGTGGGAAAGAAATTTCCAAACCCGATGCTCCTATAGTCTCACCACCTGAAAAACCATCCACCTCTTTCTCGAGACATTCGCGAGGCATTTCCTGATGAAACTTTTATGGCGGTAAAACCAACTTTACCTTGGTATGCAGACACTGTAAATTACTTGGTCACTAGACAAACTCCTAGCTCTTGGGATGAATAGAAAAGAAAGAGATTCATTTCTCAAGCAAAATATTTTCATTGGGAAGAGCCAGAATTATTTAGAATTGGACAAGACCAAGTATTGAGACGTTGTGTGCCTGAAGAGGAACAACAAAGTGTGCTGAGTTTTTGCCATGAACTTCATTATGGAGGACACTTTGGTGCTAAGAAAACTGCTTTTAAGGTTCTCCAGTCTGATTTTTGGTGGCCTTCCTCATTTAAGGATTCTCATAATTTTGTTAAGGCCTGTATTAGATGTCAACGGACTGGAACGATTGGGAAGAAGAATGAAATGCCTCAACATCCTATTCAATCTGTTGAAATTTTTTATGTGTGGGGAATTGACTTTATGGTCTCCTTCCTGTCGTCCCATGGTTTTGAATATATCTTGGTGGTAGTTGATTATGTCTCTAAATGGATAGAGGCCATTCCTACGCACACAAATGACCACTGTGTGGTTTTGAAATTTGTGAAGGCCAATATCATATGCCGTTTTGGCTGCCCCAAGACTATTATAAGTGATGGGGGACCTCATTTCCGAAACCACCACTTCAATCGGTTAATCAAGAGTTTGGGAGTGACTCACAAGGTTGCTACCCCTTACCACCCACAGACAAGTGGCCAGGTTGAAGTATCAAATAGGGAGATAAAAAATATTTTGGAAAAGACCGTTAGACCTGATAGGAAAGACTGGTCCCAAAAGCTCGATGATGCTTTGTGGGCTTATCGAACGGCCTATAAGACCCCTTTGGGTACTTCTCCCCTTCGGATTGTGTATGGAAAAGCATGTCATTTACCTGTTGAGTTGGAACATAAAGCACTTTGGGCTATTCGAAGTGTTAACATTGATTTAGAGAAGGCAGGTAAGGCACGACTTTTAGAATTAAGTGAGCTTGAGGAGCTGAGGAATGATGCTTATGACACCTCTTAAGCTTATAAAGAAAGAACTAAGGTCTTGCATGATAAGTTTATTCTTCAAAAGACCTTTGAGTCCAACCAACAAGTCTGGCTTTTCAATTCCAGACTTAAGCTTTTTCATGGGAAGTTAAAATCTCATTAGGATGGGACTTACATAATCACCAAAGTAATTCCGTATGGAGCTATGGAGATCAAAAATCCTTCCTCTTCATCAACTCCCTTTATCATCAACAGTAAACGGTTAAAACTGTACATAGCTTTAGATGGCCATCTAGTTGACGAAGTCACTCTTGAGGAGCCTTAGCTCCTACCATTCTCCGCCTCAGGTAATATCTTCCTTTAGCTATTTTTGTTTTCAATGAGGACATTGTTTGAACCAGGCATGGGGGAGAGGACCTGAGGCATTTTGTTTATAGCATGCAAATTAAAAAAAAAAAAGAAAAGAAGAGAAAATGACAAAAAAAAAAAAAAGTTTTGAGCTTAACTGGCTAAGCCCTGCATTCTTAAGCAAATCAGAACTCTATGGTAGACTAAATTAATTCTAGGGTCAAACTTTAGAAGCTAAATGAGCTGCTAGCTTTAGACCTTTAGGGTCCTTTGTGGACTTAGAAAACTTAAGTAGGAGTTAAGTTGTGGACCATTCCTCAAGAGGTTGAGGAAGGGAAGCAAGGGTTTGAGTTAAAAGGTGGGGTAGTACCTGGAGTCTTGTTCTACCTTTTGGTTTACGGGTCCTTGTAACCCAAGCATCCAAAATTCACACACTTGGTTTGGTAATTAACTCAATTTCTTTCTTTCTGAAAAGAGATTTGGTTCTCTTAGTTTTGACTTAGGAGAGGCTTGAAAACACATTTTGATTGGAAGAGTTCCCGCCGCAGGAGAGGTGTAGTATATACTCACCTTGAGGATGCGATGATAACATATTACCTCCTCGATGCTTGTCTCTTAGGATATCCATCCTACTGGGGGCATGTAAGCGCATTGTGTGGTTCAGGTACCATGGGCGGCCCTATCTCGAAGTGTCGATTGCCATAGTCCTGAATTCGCTTTAGAAATCCATGGGCGATACTATCTCGAAGTGTCGATTACCAGGAGTTCCTGGGGTCATTATGGGCAGTGCTATCTCGAAGCATCGAAAGCCAGGCACGCTTCGAGATATGGTAATGGGGACAATGAATCCGACACAGACCGTGTTGATAGCTGATCTGAGGTTAGACTTAGAAGAATAAAAAAAAAAATATATATATATATATAATTTTTTTTTTCCTTTAGCTTAAATAACTCAGAACAATGCATAGGCATGGATGCTTTAATCTCAGGGATCAATAAATTTTAGGGTAGAGTCAGAAATCAAGGAAACATGTGCCTGCAACTCGTCTTTAGCTGACCTAGTCAGTAACTTAGCAACTACATAGGAACTTTGGGTCTAGAGTCTGAGCTTAATATGCTTTTGAAGGAAGACTAAGTGAGTTGACTAGTCTACTTGGAGTGTTAGGTTTCGTTTAATTTTGCTAGGACTAGCAAAAACTAGGCGTGGGGGTATTTGATTAGCCCATAGTTGTGGGCTATTTAAGTATTTAAGTGCCTAGACATTAGGTTAATTTTAACGTTTATTTAGCATAAATTAGGATGTAAATAGATTAATTAATATTTTTTAATTTAATTACATAATCCATGCATTGCATTCATATTTTAAGTGCATTTAGAATTAGCTTAGAATGGCATTCATCTAATTAGTTAACCAATTAGGTACATTATTTTAGTTAACATAAAAGTTAAGGGTCTGTATATAAATAATCATAATATTTTAACATTATTTTCTTTATTCTTCTTCTTGCAGGAATGGCTGCATTTCCTTCGGCTGCCGCTCCAACGCCACCAGCTGCCGCAATGAAGCCTGCATTCAAGGACGAGCGGAGAATGTGGATCTGCTCCCGCCTCTCCCTTCAAATCTATGCAAGAGGCTACAAAAGGAGGAGAGAGGCAGCAGTCTCGCGCGCACCTCACCGCCAATAGCAGCTGCAGCACTGGCCACAGTCACCTCCGCTGGAGCTCCGTCCAACCGGCTCCGGCCGCCGCGTGACACGCCGCCACCACCGCTTCGAAGCCCTCGGTCCAAGGAACTTCCTCTGAGCTTCCCGCGTCCGGCCGTACACTCCTCGTCGTGCACGGCAAAGGGGAAAAAATCCCCTGTTTTGCTACAGTAACATTGCCATTAAAAATTACATTTTCTGCCATTGTCAACTTTTAATAATATTTTATTGATTCTGCTTTGCGACAAATATCCTCTAGTTACTCAGAATTGCTATTTCAGCATTGTTTCTTGATTCAACCTTAATCTGAAGGCAATTTTGGCTTGATTCTTGTCCAAACTAACTACGAACGAATGCTTTTAACTGCTGCGAATTTAAATACGTCATTGCCTCCCTGTGGATACGACCTGCTCTTCTGCGAGTGGTTATTTCTTTTTAAATATTGATTAATTGATTTTTCCACCACATAAAACTACAAACGACTTCAAAGCGAAAAATCGATTCGTCACCTATAGACTCCCAGGACCCATTTTGAGATTATAAATAATTTGGTTTAATTTTATCCTGTCAATCCAACCAGTTAGAGGGAGGGGCAAGGGAGAAGGTTCTTCCTTTGGCTTGCACCTCTGGTTCCTAGCGTACCACCCAGTCACGGTCGTTTGACACTACTCCCTTAGCTATACATTAGATGGACCAGCAGAAGCATATTAATCGAAAAAAATCTTAGTTTGAGCCCCGAAAAGCAAATCAATCCTTAAGACCAACGTCTACTCGATTTTAATTAGGCTTGGGATGATTACGCTCATGGAAAGTGATGGGCCCTTTAGATGGGTTGTGCCCTTAATGATTGATTCAAGTGTGTGCATGCAGATTTTTAAGGTTTACAAACAAGGTTATTTGATGATGTGTCTTTTAGGGTTCAACCTTTCTTAGTAGCTTTTAGGGTTAATTCTTAGGTTGGTTCAATCAAGGTTTAGTAGAACACTCCAAGTTTTGAATACACAGGTGATGATATGTTCCATTAAAAATCAAAAATAATGTGGAGTGCCCAGTTCAACCCTAAGAATCCACCCTAAGTGACAAGCTACTGACGAATCACTTTTAATTTGAGTGGTGCAGCCCAAACAAATCAATCAATTGGCCTAGTTGCACAACAGATTAAGGCACACAATGTCTTAGCCTAATCAGATTTCTACTCACTTGTGTATTTTGAGTTGAAGTGTACGAGGTCCAGAGGTTAGATCCCAGTTAAGTGATAGAATCAAAGTGGAGTGGTGCGGCTTAAGTCAAGAGTTGTGGGTGTTGAGGTGTGTCTCTTTTAGAAAATCCCATAATTAGATAACACTTTTTTTTATTTCTTTATTTATGTGGATGGCGAGGTGAATGGAGGTGACAAACAAACAACCAAATCTATTCTAGGGTTTATAACAAGCACCTAAGTTGATTTAGGTTTGAGTTATTAGGTTATGGAATGAAAACTAAGGTGGGGGTGCCGGGGATAAGCTTACATTACTCTTTAACCGCACTTTACTCCGATCTATCTACTTTGGCACGCCTTAGAAGGGTACCTATAATCATAGAAAGAAAGGAGCAAAGTGAGCTAAAAAGTTATGGTGGAAAAATGTGAGAAAAACCAAAGAGCATTGCTTCCCTGACAATGATGCCAAAATGATGGGGGTGTGTTTCATGTATTAAAATTGGGGTTCGGAGGACCCGTCGTCGTATCTTGTAAAATGTGTTTATTTGATAAAATTTATAACCAAAACTAGAAAAGTGAGTCCCAAGTGGAACACAGGGAGGTGAACGTTTGGTCTTATAAAAATCTATGCTTCGCTTTTATTTCTTTTTGGTCGCTTTATCCTTTATAATTTTTTTGGTATTTTTAGTAGGCAAGAGATTAGGTGGATGAAAACTTTATCTACTTGCATAAATATCCGAGAGAGAGAGAGAAAGCAAGAGTTAGAGACAATCATCCATTCATGAACATCTGTTTGTTACATCTACGAGAGCAAAAAATCTACACTATGAAAGTGAAACAAAATACAAAGAGGTGAGAGAAATCCCCCTTGACGGTCACTTGGAGGACAACTTGCTCTGATGTTGCCTAGAGGAAAATGGTAAGGGGCAGGACGAAGGAGGATGGAGCTGGATGATGGAGGATGGGGCAGGATGTCGTCGCGGTGAGGATCTTCCTCCCAAAGGGCGGTGAGAGGTCAACCGCTAGATGCTCCACGAATGGGGGTGAGTGGAGGGAAAACTATTTGCTTTTCTACTCTAGAGGAGCATTCCAGGCTTGGGACAAGCTCTCTCTATAGCCTTGGAGGAGGTAAGAGGAAGAAAGGAACAAATGAAGAAAATTGGGATGGGTAGGGGTCCTTTTATAGCGGAGGAAAGAATCAAATTCATAAACAGGACATTTAGTGACGATCATAAACGTTGCCGAAGATCTGTTGCAAACGTCACTAAAGATATCCCACGCTACCGCTGTGCTGGCATGCACTTTACGCATCGTGTCGTGCACCTCTACATGCTATGTACCTGCAGGCGATGCCACTGCCCGCCCGCACTACTGTGCACGTGCGGTGTCACATGCATGTGCATGGGTGCCCTGAGTTGTGCCACGTTGTGCGATCTGGACCACCCATCTTTTTTGTTGTAGGGGCTGCTACAGTGGTCGGATTGAGTCGATGTTTGGGCCGTTGGGTTGCGATCGTCAACTCGAATCCATCCACATAGTCAAATTTGTCATTTCAAGCTCTGAATTCTGTCACCTAGTCCCTTGGCCATTGATCTTCCTTGGACTGCATTTGATGCTACGGAAGTCCGATCAAGTTGCCTTTGGAGGCGTTGAACTCTGATCGTCATCCTGATTAGATCGGCACGGTCAGATCATCAATCCGAGACTTCGAAATAAATATCCTTCTCTCCTAACCACAGAAAGGACGTAATTCACCTAAATTTTATACAACTACTCTAAATGTAGAATGATGCATGGTATGCAATATTTATAACATGAAATGCAAATCGAAGCTTAGGAACATTCATGATTAAGCATTTTAACCTAAATAGATGTGCCTATATCAGTTTCCAACCGATGATAATTTGATTTACCATCACTTATTTAAGTAAGCGATGACGTTGTTAAGTTACTCTTTCGCACACTAACGTGCCTTTTTTAGTTTTGCCGCCGTTTAAAGAAAATGCCGTCGCATATAGAAGCAACGGTAAAAATACTTTTTCTGTCAGTTATCATAAGAAGCGATGGCGTAGAAATCTTCTATGCCATCGCTTCTAATAATAACCGATGGCAAAAATATTTTTACTGTCGGATATTTACCATTGCTAATTGAAATAACCAAGGGTAAATGTATGGGTTTTTCTTTTTAATTACCAAATGATGGAAACCACCTACTAAACTTACTTAATATAAAAATGAATAAAAATTTATATTTCGCAAATATAAAATCTAATTCATTAAATGTTTGAAAATGAAATATTTACATAAATAAGGTTCCATGAAAAACATCACAAAAGAAAATAAATAGAAATCAAAATACAACTGCCCCAATGCCACCAGCTCCACCTGCACCACCCATGGAGTCATCGTCGTCTTGTCTATAGATGCTGGGATTTGTGGAAGATGGATGCTCTAACTGACCCTTCTTCTGAAGAAGGGCTATAAGCGTTTGAAGCTTATCATCCATGGCACTCATATTATTATTCATCTCTACCTCTCTCTTCTCCCTTTCCTCCTCTCGTCTCTGTAATATGTCAGTCCTTTTATGCAACTGATCGACGACAGTAGATGAGATGACACCTTTCTTCCATACCAGGTAGATAACGTGTATGCCCTCCCTGCACTACGAACAAAACCGCTATGGTCCGGTGGCATCACTGTCTTAAATGCTTCCTCTGCATCTAAAGGCAGCTGGACGCTCTGAAAGGTATCATTAGTGGGGGGGATGTACTAATTATACCATTTGATCCAAAATGTATTAAAAAATATTATATAATATATATATATAAAGTTATAAATTTTTTGAGTTTAGGAAACTTACATGTTTTTCCTGGTATCACTGATGAATCTACTTACGAGCACCCTCAGTTGCAGCCATACTGTGGGTGACCTCATAGATATCCATTCTATTCATTTCAATCCCATCATGTGCAGCATCCTGAAAATATAAAAACGATACAATTAGGTTAAAATAACATAAAAATTAAGTAATATTAAACTTAAAAGTAGTTCCAACACTTACATAACATCTCCTGACCGTCTTGATGCTCCTTCGACCAAAACAATGGGTCTGTGGTGGTGCTTTAGCCCTATTGGCCTTATTCTTTTTCCCTTGCTCCTGTAGACATATACAATAATGTTTTTTATAAATTTAAGAGAAATGAAATTAATGAAGTAATTTTCATTTACTTACTAACCATCGTCTTCGGATCCAGCCAATGCTCGCATGCCTTCTTCCAATCATCAAGCATGACATCAGGAGGAGCATCATCCATTGCCTCCCCAGGTGAACTCCTATTCGAGAAAAACTAAATACCAAATAAGAATTGTTAGAAATAATATAAGAAATTATGTGCATAGAAAATGTAAATTTTTGAAAATTCTTACATTTCTCTTGGTCTTCATCCTACAATCCTTGTGGATTTTGGCGGTGTGGTTAAGGATATATCGACAAGCATTTGGGTTGTCACCCCAATCATAATTTACCTACATTAATTTTAAAAAATATTGGTCAATCTTATTTTATAATAATTTTAAGATAAAGTTATCAAAGAAATAACTTTTTTAAATAAACTTAAATCCAACTGATGGATGAACTGTCTATTCAGCTTTGCGGGCACCTTTTTCCAGTCAAAGTAGCAAATGGGCATAATGGACTTAACAATTGTGCCCACTTGACTGATAAAGCTCAGGTAATTCTCAGCCTCCCCTGTGGTTCTAAGCCTAATTGTTATCCTCACGCCCTCAGGGATATGCTAGAGGTCAAGATTTTTGGTCTTCCACTGTCCTCTTGCTACTGTAGCTACGTAAACATTAATCATATTCATTATATATTTTTGAAGTCATAATAAACTTTGAAACATATAAGTAATTTACTTCTTAAAGATACATGATTTATTACCTAAACTTGGGCCCACTACTGAGGGGTCGACATGAATTGGGGTCGTACTCCCCACCATCTCATCCTCTGCCTCTTCGCCCTCCTCCTCTCCCTCCTCTGCTGCCTCCTCCTTGTTGGAACCTTGTTCGACATCTTGTTTTGGTGATAAAAAAATTATTATGAATTAATGTTTGCAATTGAGTGCTTTTCAGATTTAGGTGAAGATCAAGGCAAACAAGAAGTGATGGAGGCTTGATGAAAAGAAGATGATGACTATGAGGAGGCAAGATGATAAGAATGGATCAAGAAGAAGAAGATCATCTTCGATCCTTTGTTTTTCAAGTTTAGATTTTATTTTCATAGATTGTATGCCTCCTAACAACAGAACTTAACTTAGACCGTAAAATCAATTAGATATAAACTAGGATTTATTTGACATTCATTTCCAAAGTACGTATTGAATTAAAATACTTAAAATTGGTACTTGCAAGCAAGTACCGGTACTGTTCATCAGTAATGGTATTTGCAACTCACAGGTTTGAGAATTCATCTCAAACTATGAACAAGTACCGGTACCAATCATGAGTATCGGTATAGGTTGGCCATAGGTTGAAGGCTTTATTCTGGCCTAAACCTTACAAGTACCAGTATCCATGATGAGTACTGATACTGGTAGGTTATCATGCCCATGTAATCTCAAACCTGGGAGTCACAAGTACTGGTACCTATGATGAGTACCAGTGCAAGGACTGAGGTACTGGTGGCAGTGAACAGCTAGTATCGGTACAGGTACTTTAGTACCGGTACCAGGTAGCCGTTGGCTCAAGACTGATTGGCTAGAAAATTAATTCCAACAATGTCAATGTTGGGAATTAATTCCCAATGTCTAGTAGACGAGTATCCTAGGTCCTAAACTCTATATAATGACCCTAGGACTCTTTGTTTGCACACAAGAGACACAAGAAAGATTAGAAATACAAGAGAAATTCCTAGACTATATTTCCCAAATTTCCACCATATTCACAAGAGAAGAAATCGTGTTTGTTGCCTTTCGTCGTGCCACACTTTTGCAAACACTTCAATGACGTGATTTCTTCACACATTGTCAAAGCGATTCACGCTCATTCTAGGCTCTTAAATTGGTAATATTATTTTAATTATTGTTGAGAGGCTTAGGTTCTAGTTGTAAGATTAATTTTTCTTACACCTGTACTTCTTTTGTATTTGAGCATTTGCTCGTTTGGGTTGTAACAAACCCATTCTTGTAATTGGGTTGAGGTAACCCATTAGTTACCTTGGTTAGTAAATTGATTCTCTCGAGGTTGAGAGAATTGGGTTAAAAACCCTAAGTTGGGAGGCTTAGGTATTCGAGTACCCAAGGGAGGGGAACCACTATATATCTTGTGCCAATTTCTGTGATTGTGTTTTGTGCAAATTATCTTTCTTGTTATTACTAATTTGTTTGTTTAAGTTTTTTGTTCGCATAGCCATATTCCATCGATCCTTCACTCCTCCCCCTCCTCATCTGATCGTCCATAATCTGGATCATCCTGTGCTCGATCTTGCAAGGTCTGAGCAATCAGCTTGCTCTTTCCCTTCCCCCTATATGTAGTAAACGTGCCATCTCCCCAGGTCGTACAAAATGTGACTGGGGGTGTGGCTGAACCTACTGTCGATGGGGTGGATAAGCCTGCTGTGGGGGGGGTGGCTGAGCACGAGGAGATGAATCTGGCTACATGGAGGGCTGTGTCTCAGGAGGACCTTTTCTATTGGATTGTTTCTTAAACTTCAACTATAACACATAAAAAATGCAATAATTAATATAATTAAAAATCATTAATATATAAATCAACAGACATGATTTTCAATTTTACTCCAAACCCTCTTTGTAATGACATATATGCCCCTATAAATTTCAATTTTAATATGAATTTCATTTAAACAGAAATTAAACAAAGCAAAGAAATTGTTACTAACATTAATTACATGTCAACATTGGTTGCAAATAAATGACCTTTTGCAAATTTTTTTTATGCTTCAGACTGTGAGTCAAAATGGTTGCTAGTACTATTTTTATGGGTATAACCCCCCCTTTGGCAATTATCGGGGACATAGAATACTTGTGCCACTTGACATGCCAATGTGAATGGTCCATCTCACTGAAGAATTTGATGATTAAGATTTAAACTCAAGAAATTGTGTTTGTTATCAACTTTCAAACTGGTTCCCTCTTTAAAAAATCAAACCAATGACATTTAAATAGGACAACTCTACGATCATATCTAAAATTGATCTCCATAATTTCTCTAATTTCACCATAATATCCATCTGGGTTAGTGGAAAGATCTAAATCAACAACTCTGGCTTGTTTTATAACCTTTTTATCATCAATTTCTTTTATCCAAAATCTGAACTCATTTATTGTATACCCAGAGTGGTAATGTGCATAATGTAATGGTGAATTGGCAATTACATCAAAATTTGGTACCCATCGTGGGTCATTATCCTCTTTCAATTGATCAATCTAGTCTTTAAACCAATCTAAGAAGCCAAATTCAATTATCCTTGAAAGAGGTAATCTTTCTAATTCCTTGTAAAATGGATTAATTTCAGGAATTTATTTTAAAATATATAGATGCGCGCAATGTCTGTTATTTTCTGAAATTGCCTTGTCCTCTATATGAAGAATCGACCTTCCTCTGATATCAAAAATGGACAAACATTATTCATCATTGTCATTGTATTCCCCCTCATAGTTCCTTTGAAGTTTATTAAAGCAATTGTCTATTTCATTCATGTTCATGGAAATAAAATTTATGCATTCCTCTATGAGATACCTTTCTACCATGGATCCTTCCAGCTTTGCCTTTTTCAAAACATAATCTTTAAGCTTTTTCAAAAATCACTCCACAGGATATAACATCTGAATTGTATAGGTCCACCGATTCTCGCTTCATTTGCAAGATGCAGGGTTAGATGAACCATTACATCAAAGAAGGTTTGGGAAGAATCTGTTCCATCTTATAGAGAGTAATGAGTATTTGTTTATCCTAGTGATCCAGCGTATCATTTTGTATCGTCTTTGAACAAACAGCTTTGAAAAACCAGCTCATCTCTGTGAATGAATTAACAATTGGCTCTAGTAGTATCCCCCATATCGCTAGTGGAAATAATACTTGCATAAAAATGTCAAAGTCATGACTTTTCAAACCATATATCTTTTTTTGCACTTCATTCACACAATGAGAAAGCTACATTGAAAACCCATCTAGCACCTGAATTCCCCATAAGAAGAACATTCTACTCTTCTGGTCTTGACTAAAGTTGTAAATAGTGATAAGTCCACTTTCGTGGACCACTATTTAGCCTAAGTATTATTTAATTATTTGCTCTTAGTTTTTAATTGACTAGGAGATATAAGGTAATTTACCTTAGTCTGCATATAATTTTATGCATTAATTTTACATTTAACCACATATGCTATGATAATATAATTCATTTGATGAATGCAGGCTAGGTACATGAGTTTAGACGTCCATTTCTACATCTATAAGACGTCTGGAGAAAATGACGGACGTCTAGGATTTCCAGCAGGAACTTACTGATATCTACATTTTTAAGACATCTGAAGGTCAGATCAGACGTCCAATGAAGATGTGCCTGATGGCTTCTACCACTCCAACCACTCGCATCCATCGTAGGTGGTTGGAGAAGCATTCGGCGGAAGCAACAAACTGTAGATAAGAAGAGCAGCTACAGGACGCTAGCCATCCTACCCTTCCCCCTAGCGGGGACCTCCTCCATCGTCTCCACCGTGGCTCAAGCCTCCACCGTGCAACAAGAGAATACCATTGATCTTGCATGCACTGTGGACTCGACGTACACCAAGGCTTAGGCGTACTGCACCTCTGCTCCTTCTCCTTCTCTCCGGTTTCATGGTGACAACATGTGGCCTCAACACCTTCCACATCACCAAACCACCCCCTTCCCCACTACCGACCATCTCCACCCACAGAGCAAACCCACTTCACCACCTCCCCCAACACAAACCAACACCACCACCGTCCTCCCTTATCCCTCACAGCAGACCGCCAACACTGTGCAGCCACCCCACAGTAGCACTTGTGAGCCCCTCATGGCTAGAAGTTGCGCACCTTGGTGCACGCACATCCAGCTCACGTGCACGCACAGCCACCATAGAGGCCAGCCGGCTCCTTCTACTCCAACTCAATGCATGAGGCAGTCGCACTGTTCATCTTTCTTCCTCGAAAGAACCCAAAGCTTTTTCCCTCCTCCACGCAGTCACTCCTCTAAGCCTCCGCCAACCGTCGAACTTGACACCGAGCTCCACTGGGCACCATCAAGCATCTCGCTGGCCACAGAGGCCACAAATAGCTAAGAACGAAGAACCTCCACCTCGACCTCTGTCGGCATCCTCTTCCTCTGGTCGGCTACCTCCGGCCACCTCCTACTGTGAGACCAACATCATCGGAACCCTCTCTACACCCAATTTGTCTTCTGAGCACCTCACGGCCAACCGTGGTTCGCACATCACGAAGGAGGAAAGAGGAGAAATCCTTTATTTCCTCCTGCGAAATTATTTACAGGGTATGCCATTGTAAAAAGCACTATTCATTTATTTATTGACTTATCATATTCTAAAAGATTTGCTTGAATATCCCTCCTATATATCAGAATTATGGATAGCTAAACTCTTATCATGCATGATAGGGTATGGGATATCGGTTATGGAAATAAGTTCAGTTTTGATTAAGATTGACGATGCTTGTTAGTAATAAGATCATGATTCACATGTTTCCATTGTGGTGATTTTGCATATGCACCCTCACATTATTGATTAATTATTTAAATCAAGAATTTATGTTGAAAACACATGCACCAGTTAGTATGCATACGCGTTGAGATTCTCGAATAAACGAGACACTATTCACTAGTTTAAATAGGCTAATTCATCCTTACGAAGATGACCTAACTTTTAGTGGTTAGTTTTGAATTATTAAATATTTTTGAAAAGTGATTTTTAACCATGTGACATACTACAACGACGCAACATTTTATGTTAAAGTTTTCAATGAAAACGAAGATCGCTCTTTCAAATGGCGCCGTTGCTAGGGAGGAAACACGCCTATTAATTTTTTAAGGAATTTTATATTATTTTTATGCTATTTTGAGAGCTTTTCTGAATTACTGACTGTGGATCTCTTTCTGTGCAAAATCAACAAATGAACGTGGGGGTGTGCACGATGGAGGCGATATTTTTGGTGGAGCTTGATGCCACCTGGAGGCCAGCAATGGGTGATTGTGGGCCTTTACCCGACACACGTAGGCATACGGAGGAGCCTTTTTCTGATTTAGTTATTAGATCTTAGTTTAGATTTAGTTGAGATATACCTTATACATTTAATTTTTGTCTTGTGGACCCTTGTTGGGTATTTTTAGGAATGTTTTCCCAATGTTTTTTTATTTCTTATCACTCTTGTACGCAGGAGTGTATTTTTGGGAGTGTGTTCCCATTTTATTTAGATTATAGAATTATTCGAATTGTTTAAACTGCATGTTGGCTAGTTAGTTAGATTAGGATTGTTTGCTTATGATTTAAAAATATATATATATATCAAACTGCCTACTAGAAGCTGCATAACAATAGTGCGATCATCTAGGACTAAATGAACAGCATCCAGTTTATCTTAATTGCATTGCAGACATCCTCTCATTGAACAAAGCTGGAGTAAGGTATGTCTTTTTCTTGAGCATCTATTACCTGTCAAGCATCTGCATTAAACCTAAATCTAAGACCACTAAAGTGCTTGAATCGAATTAATTCAGTAGTCACTGTAAAAATTGGGACTGCTAAGAGGTTGGACCTTTAAATCTGACTTAAAATTGTTTACAAAAGGATCTTGTTTGAGAGATTTCAAAACTCAAACATTAACATATGATTGCACACCTGAGACACTGTGCACCTCACACATAAGGTCACTACATAAATTTCTACCTCTCCTCTTTGCACCACAAAAGAAGTTAGTCGAAAATCAACAAGCCTATCCACCAAGTTACTTCGATTCCTCATGCATGGGCTCGATTCGAGACTTCCATCGCTTGCGAGTAGGTTGTAGGCACCAATGAAGGTCGGCCTAGGAAGTGTAATTCTTGCAAAGCTTGTTTGGCCAACAACTGAACACCTAAAACCTAGAATCTACTAAGAACAGATCCCATTGTATTTGCATTTGTTTTGACAGTGGTAGAACTCTCTAGGAACTTTCTGACTTCTTTTAAATCCTAAGAGAATTTAACCGATTTAATTGAAGGAAATGGACTATCCTTACTGATATCATTTTAACCAGGATCCCATGCCCCGAGTGTATCCATCCTTTGATGGGTACATTGACAATTCATGGGATCATTCATATTCCTATCCTAGGAGTATTGGCCCAATAGCTCCCACTTTTGAGCAGAGCCTAGGAGTGGGATTTTCCAACCCTGGAATCCCTACTACTATGCAAACACCCAACCCTCCCACCCTTCATGATTTTTCATATCGAGGTTGGACCGATACCCCTAAACAACCAGAGCCTGAGATTGATTATCCTCCCCAATCTGATAGTAGTAGCCTCTCTCCTCTTTTATGATAGAAATGCAAAAACAACAAAAGGAAATGATGGAATCTGTGGGAGAGATGTAAAGGGATAGTCAACAATTGAATAAGGAAATTAGACAGCTTAGCTACACTCTTCCTAGTAATTTTGATCCCTGGCCATACAACCGTGATCATGAAAATAATTTTAAGGAAACCAATGACAATAGAGATCCAATTTTATGTAGCTATCACTTAGACTCTCCCCATGAGACACAGCCACTAGAGGAGAACAATCCTAGTAATTATCCACCCGAGCAATATTGGAGTCAAAAGAAAGGGAAGATGGTACCTCTTGAGGACCTTGACCCCAATGATAGTATTTTCCCTACCCTTGATAATCCAAGTCAAGGTCATGTTCTTCATATCACTTCCCCTATTAATTATCTAGTGGAATCCCATTCTACCCTTACTGAACCTAATCTTGACCCTCCACTTAGGGAATCAACACCTACCATTCAGCATTCTGAGGATTTAGATGCACCCAATGAAGGTGACCCTAAGGGAATGGAGGATGAATTAGATCAATTTTGGTCTCAGGGATATAAAGAATCTATTTTACAGGACGAGGATGACCCAATGGAGGAACCCGAGCTACAAATTTGGAGTGAATCACAGGGGGACTATGTGTTATTTGAGGACTTACCCCCTGAGGATATAAATAATCTGGTGAAATCTGGACTCCTGCCTACTTTTGATTTTGAAAATCATCCTCCGGGAAATTAGGAGTTGATATTGGAGGAAGACAAACACAATAGTGAGAAGCGTAGGGGAGACTCTCGAGGACAAAACACGTCAATTGATGATTTATGCCCCGTGAAGAACAAAGAATTCAGTGATATAGGCTTTCTCCATAACATTAATGATGATAAACCTCCTAAAGATATTAAGGATAATGAAGTGCCACACAAAGTCCCCGGAAAGGATGTTGGTCAAGCATGTTTCGTGTGTTAGAAATCAAGGTTACAAGTAACCTGTCGTTGTAGTTGCAAAAAAAGTCGATCAGATAAAATTTATATCGAAACTCCAAGGGAGTCCTAGGTCGAACACAGGGAGGCGACATTTACTTTATATGAAAATCGTGCTTCGATTTGTTTCTTTTTGGTATTTTAGGGTTTCATTATTTTTTTGTGTTTTTGAAATAAAGGATAACCAAATGAATCACAAGATAGAGATGAGGAATGAAAATGGTATATATACCAATCTAATGTTTATTACAATCTACTATGAAAGCATAAAAAGAGAGGGAGGTGAGAGGAAATCTCCCCAATCAACTGTTCGGTGAGATGACGGCGCTTCGCGGAAGCTCGGACGATGGATGTGAGGAGCAGGACGATGGAGGTGAGATGCAGGAGGACATCATGTTTAAGAAAGCTTTGGCGTGGCTCTGGAATGGAGGTGAGAAGACAGAGGTGATCTGCTACTGAAATCGAGGTTGGAAGACAGCTCCATGGTGACCTATGAAGGGAGATGGGAACTTGGAGGAGTATTTGGTAGGGCAGAGGTTTGCTACACTAATAAGCACCATGGGAGCTTGAGAACAAGCTCTAATGGAGCATTGGTAGGCTTGCTAGAGCTTGGGAGTAGGTGGGAGTAGAGTAGGTAGAGATGGCTTGGAAGGGAGGGGTATAGGTCCTTTTATAGTGGAGGAGAAGAGGCTAAAAGTGGATTAGAGGACCTTTAGTGACATGTAAACCGTCATTGCAAACGTCGCTGTAGGCTGCTCATGCCTGCTGGTGCCCACAACTAGCTTTGCTGGCACGCAATGAATTACCAACAGCTGTAAGCGTCGCTGTAAGTCCAGGTCATATGTTGCTGTAGTCCACGTCACGTTGCATTAGTGCCGTGCTCCTGCCTTGCCGTGCGCGCACGTGCCCATGTATTGGCGCAGCGCTGCGCGCATGCTCGCCTACGCACCCACGCACACACTTGCCCTGCTGCGCGCATGCAATGCTGCGTGTGCTGGTGGCCTGGGCTGCACCACGTGGCGTAGTCTAGGCCGTCCCTCTTCTTCTTGTTATAGGGGCTGCTAAAGAGGTCGGATTGAGTTGATTTTCATGCTGTTAGGCTACGATCGTCAACTCGAATCCATCTACGCGGTTGGATTTATCAGTTGAAGCTTCAAATTATGTCTTTTATTCCTTTGGCCATTGATCTTCGTCGGACTGCATATGGTGCTACAGGACTCTGATCAAGGCAAATTCAGAGGTGTTGGACTCTGATCGTCGTCTCGATCAGATCCGTATGGTTGGATCATCAATCCGAGGCTCCAAAATAAATATGCTTTTCTCCTAACCACAAGAAAGATGTAATTAACCTAAATTATATACAACTAGTCTAAATACAGAATGATGCATGCTATATAATATTTATAACATGAAATGCTAATCTAAGCCTAGGAACATGCATGAATAGGCATTTCACCTTCAACAAATGTGTTTACATCACACCCCCATCCCTATCTTTTGTTAGTCCCAAGCAAAATTAAGCTATATGCTTTGTATAAAGGTAGGATTAGGATTAGATCACTTAGGCCTAAGTCATTTATTAACAATAGAAAATTTCAACTAAGGTCCTAAACTATGAAAACTCAACAGTACCCGAGTGTTTGCCAGAATGCAGACTGCCCGAGTTCTCGCAATATTTGAGAAGGGAAGATATATATATATATTTTATTTTTTTTTCTTCTTTTCTAATTTTTTTGTACTTTTGGAGTTTGAGAGTTTCGGGGTAACTTTCAACGGCTACTTGACCCGCCCAAGACTTGAAAAGGACTTTAAGTACCAAGCATCTTTGTGAAAAAGTGATAGACTCACAAAACGGCCATTAAGATGGACTTTGGGTTTCTACGACCCTAGGTGACCTTGCCTAAAGGTTTATCTTTACAATCGGTAGCTTTCTCTTTACTTCTTTTATTTATGGGGTCAACACAAGGGCAAACCCAGTGTCTATCTCCCCGATTTATTCTACTTTCCTACTTCTTCCCTAAGTGTTTTGGGAATTATTATGCATCTTTTTTGTGAGTTCGATTCTGGACAACCGGTCGATGAGCTGTTACCACTGACAACTTGTCAGTCATACTCATATGGTGAAGTGTGGTTTTATTTGTTCTTTTTATTTTCTCCTTTTTTTTTTTTTTTTTTTTGAGTGTTTCTTTTTTCTTTTTTTCTTTAAGTAGGTGCCTTCCCTAATCTAAGATATCCTTCCTGATTGTAGGTGTTATAATCATGATATCCTTCCTGATTGTAGATTGGGTTGGTTTGTGATTAAAGGATGGAGATCCATAATCATTATTGCTCTGGGAAAGATAATAATCATAGTCTTACTGTCCAGGGTTAGGCCCTGGACACTGAGGTCCAGATTCATATCCCCAATCAAAGTCATCCTGGCTAGTGGATGGGTAATTACAAGTCTAGTCAGGATAGTAATCATCTTGGGGATAGGTGGTGGTAGGAGGATAGGATGTGAAATGTCTATAGGATGTGGAAGGGTACATGGTGAAGTAAGGAGGGAAATTAGAAGAGAAAGGAGCCCTGCAATACAAAAATACAAGCCTATCCTTTTGTTGGGTAGCCTAAAGGTCTACAAACTCTTAAAATCCGTCCTAAGATTATAGATGATTTACTCTACTTATGTCCAGGCAATCCAACCAGTTAGAAGGAGGGACTGGGGAGAAGGTTCTTCCTTTGGCTTGCACCTCCAGTTCCTAGTGTACCTCCCAGCCATGGTCATTTGACGCTACTCCCCTAGCTAGACATCAAATTGACTAGTATAAGCAGGTTAATCGTGAACAATCTCAATCTGGATCCTGACGAGCGAACCAGTCCTTAGGGCAAAGTCTAATCAATTTTAGTTAGGCTTGGGACAATGGTGCTTTAGGAATGTGATGGGACCTTTAGATGGGTTGTGCCCTTAATGATCAGTTAAAATGTGTGTGTGCGTGCACAACCAGGGTTGTCAAACAATGTTATTTCATGATGTGTCTTTTAGAGTTCAACCTTGTTTAGTAGTTTTAGGGTTTAATCTTAGGTATATTCACTCAAGTTTAGGAGAACACTCCAAGTTTTGCAAGCACTGGTGATGATATATTCCTTTAGAAATCAAAGAAAAAAACTTGTGGAGTGCCTGGTTCAACCCTAAGAATCAACTCTAAGTGGCAAGCTACACATACAAAACACTCGACCCGTACTTTACTCCAATCTACCGCATTTGGATCTCCATGTTAGGGTACCTGCAAGACAGTAGATCAAAGACAAGTAGGGTTAATGCTATGTAAATGCAAATAAACGCAACAAACAATAAAGTAAATTCCATTGCCTCGCCTGCAACGGCACTAAAATGGCCGTGCGTGTTTCGCATGTTAGAAATCGAGGTTACAAATAACCTGTCGTTGTAGTTGCAAAACACATCGATCAGATAAAATTTATACTGAAACTCCAAGGGAGTCCAAGGTCGAACACAGGGAGGCAACGTTTACTTTATGTGAAAATCACGCTTCGATTTGTTTCTTTTTGGTATTTTAGGGTTTTGTTATTTTTTTTGTGTTTTTGAAATAAAAGACAAGCAAATGAATCACAAGATAGAAATGAGGAATGAAATAGGTATATATATCAATCCAATGTTTATTACAATCTACTATGAAAGCATAACAAGAGAGGGAGGTTAGAGGAAATCTCCCGAATCGGCTATTCGGTGAGATGACGGTGCCTGGTCGAAGCTCGGACGAGGAGCTGAGGAGCGGGACGTTGGAGGTGAGATGCAGGAGGACGTCATGTTGAGGAAAGCTTCGACATGGCTCCGGAATGGAGGTGAGAAGACGGAGGTGATCTGCTACTGGAATGGAGGTGGGAAGACAGCTCCAAGGTGACCTATGAGGGGAGATGGGAATTTGGAGTATTTGGTGGGGCAGAGGTTCGCTACATTAATAGGCACCTTGGGAGCATGAGAACAAGCTCTAATGGAGCGTTGGTAGGCATGCTAGAGCTTTGGAGTAGGTGGGAGTAGAGTACGTAGAGATGGCTTGGAAGGGAGGGGGTGTAGGACCTTTTGTAGTGGAGGAGAAGAGGTTAAAAATGGATAAAGGACCTTTAGCGATTTCCAGACCGTCCCTGGAAACGTCGCTGTAAGTCTAGCTCATACATCGTTGTAGTCCACCTCACACTGCACTGTCACCGTACTCCTACATTGCCTTGCACGTGCGTGAGCCCACGTCCTGGAGCTGCACTGCACGCATGCGCGCCTGTGTGCCCGTGCGCAAACCCACACTGCTGCGTGTGCTGGCAGCCTGGGCTACGCCATGTGGTGTAGTTTGGGCCGTCCATCTTCTTGTTGTAGGGGTTGCTATAGAGGTCGGATTGAGTTGATTTTCGCATCGCTAGGCTGCGATCGTCGACTCGAATCCATCTACATGGTCGGATTTATCATGCGAAGCTCCAAATTATGTCTCCTAGTCCCTTGGCCGTTGATCTTCCTCAGACTGCATGTGGTGCTACAGGACTCCAATTGAGGCAATTTCAGAGGCATTGGACTCTGTTCGTCGTCTCAATCAGATCCCTACGGTTGGATCGTCAATCTGAGGCTCCCAAATAAATATGCTTCTCCTCCAGCCACAAAAAGGATGCAATTAACCTAAATTATATTCAACTACTCTAAATGTAGAATGATGCATGCTATGCAATATTTATAATGTGAAATGCAAATCTTAGCCTAGGAACATGCATGAATAGGCATTTTACCCTCAACAAATGTGTTTACATCAGATGTAATTGATCAAAAAGAACCCGAGGATGGCTTTGATGATAATTCTGATCTCGCTACTTCCTTAGAAACCCAACTGTCATCAAAGCATGTTGATCGTGAGTCTACTAGTGTGATATTGAACGCTATTCATGACTCATCTATTGTAGAGGAGCAGTTGGAGATTCATAAAATAATGAATTTAGGTAAGGATGTGGAAGATGAATTCTTATTTGGAATGGAACCTAAATAGACTAAGCCCGCTTTGGACTTAATAATTACCACTCAATCACTCAAGCAACCTGTAGATTCCTTGCCTAATCCTCGGCTCAGGTCTCTGCTCATGTACATTCTTTCTAGAGAACATATCAGGCTGGTACATCCTCGGGTAGAATGGTGAGTATTGATTGATGGTTATACTTTTAGTCCTGCCATTCAAAGGTGTGAAATAATAATGTTTATATAGTTAACACCCTTCCTACTTTGGAGGACCCTTGTTATCCACCACTTATTCTATTTTGGGAGGTCCCTTTTCATATTCCTTTTGTTATTCCTAGACCTCTCCAGGTAGCCTACGAGGTTATTTACTTTCATATCTCTGACGAGCATTTGGAATCATGCTACTTCATCAGCTCGCCAACATCCGTGGCTACCTATTTTCTAAGCCCACTCTATTATGCATATTTTTAGCGCCTAGCGTTTTCTATCTAGAACTAGACTTACAGGTTCCCTATAAGTCAAGCTGTTGACAGAGAATGTTGCTCTTGTTGGGAGGCAACCCAACACTCAGAATAACTCCATCACCAGGTGATGTCCTTCCTTTCTCCCCCTATTTTAATTTTACAATGAGGACATTGTAGGATTTAGGCATGGGGGGGTGCATTTTTCATTTTAGGAAGTATTCATGCATTTAGTTAGCATAAAAAAAAAGAAAAATTCTTGAGCTAAATTAGTTAGTCCCTAGCAAAACATCTTTGTCATGGTGGTGTCATTAAAGGTTTTTCTTCTTAAATTATTTCTTAAGTTTAGAATCCAGTACATTTACATCACTTGCACGTAGATTGGGTAATGGATTTTTGAAGAGAACCAATAAACATTCAGTCTACTGAACCCTTGGACAGTTAAAAGGGAGTTAGGCATACTATCTTCTATTAGATCCACCTTATATTTATGAGAATAAAGTACAGAGATTACTGGTGCGCTAAGTCTAGTGCGAGGACTCTTAAGTTTTGGACAATTAGATGATGATACATCAGAGTTAGGCATAGGTTTCGCTCTTTGTTCCTATGTGCGTACATTGTGTGAATTCCTAAGAGTCACCAAATAAGGCAGATACATAGAGATTGAGTCTTAATAAAACCATGACTGTGGTGGATCGTTACGACTCTCCTTCATAGAGTCCTCGACTGAGGGAGGGTAGTAATGTCAAAGGTCGAAAATATGCTTGTCCTATCCATTCCTTCCTAGTGCCAAGAATAGGCACTTCCACCAAATAAGCCGTACAATATCCTCTTGACCATATCATCCCAAATAATGCCTCATAAATAATAGTCTGCATCGTGTTATGTTGCTTTAAAAAAAAGAAGAATGAAAAGAAAAAAAAAGGAGAAACATTTATATTTAAAAAAGAAAAAAAAGAGGGAGAGAGAAAAAAAAAGAAAAGAGTTCAAGTTTATAGTTTTATCTTTGTGACGATGTTTCTAAGGCAACAAAAACATCCATCACGGTCCACCAAATATGACCATACCTTCCTTTCAGTATTTCTGATCACCTGAATACTGGTTGAGGACTCTAACTTAACTGTAGAGTTATTAGGACTTTAGTTGAAGTGTGAATGCCATGTAAGGCCACCAAACAGTGAGTACATTTACTAAATATGGTGAGATTTGTGATCTCAGATATAAAAGAAGGAAAAGAGTGAGCATAAAGGAACATCAAGAGAGCACAGTTGTTTAGCCTCTCTCCGAGTTGACTTGTTTAATAGTCTAGAGATCTAAAGTCTGTAGTACTAGATTACATATAGCACCAGATGAATGTTCGCCACCAAAAATGAATTCATTCAACTTCATATCTCCTACCTAAGCCAAAAAGGCGGGGTCAAATTACAGATTATCTTCTGCTTTATCCCCGAGGGAAGTAGTTGCCTCTCCCAATAAAATTTTATCAAGGGTTAAGTACAAACTTCAAATGTAAGTTGGCCTTTCACTTGAATCCATTACGTAGGCTACTAACACTTCACATGAGTTTGGATCTATAAATTTTTGGAAAAGGGGAAGAAGAAATCTTATGATTACTTCTATTGTTTTTCATTTTTGCTCGGGACTAGCGAAACTTAGGCATGGAGGCATTTGATAAGTTCACTTTCATGGACCATTATTTACCCTAAGTAGTATTTAACTATTTTCTCTTAGTTGTTAATTGACTAGGAGATATATGGAAATTTACATTAATCTGCATATAATTTTGCATTTAACCACATATGATATGATAATATAATTCATTCGATGAATGCAGGCTAGGTACATGAGTTTAGATGTCCATTTCTACATCTATAAGATGTCTAGAGAAAATGACGGACATTTGGAACTGCCAACAGGAACTTACTAATATCTACACTTTTATGATGTCTGAAGGTCTGATCAAACGTCTGATGAAGATGTGCCTAATGGATTCTACCACTCCAACCACTCACATCCTTCGCAGGTGGTTGGAGAAGCATTCGGCGGAAGCAACAAGCTATAAATAAGAAGAGCCACCAGAGGACGCTCACCATCCTACCCTTCCCCCTGGTAGGGACCTCCTCCATCATCTCCACTATGGCTCAAGCCTCACCATGCAACAAGTGAACGCCATGGATCCTGCATGCACCGTGGACTCGGCGTACACCATGGCTTAGGCATACTACACCTCTGCTCCTCCTTCTTGCCGGTGGCTTGGTGGCATCGTGTGGCCTCAACAACTTCTACATCACCAAACCACCCCTTCCCCTCCCCGCCAGCCATCTCCACCCACAGAGCAAACTCACTTCACCACCTTTCCCAACACAAACCAACTCCACCGCCATCCTCCCTTCCCCCTCACAGTAGACCACCAACACCGTGCAGCCACCCCGCAGCAGCACTTGCGCTCCCCTCACAACCAAAAGTTGCTCACCCTTGCGCACACACATCCATCCCGCGTGCACGTGCAACCACGATAGAAGCTAGCTGGCTCCTTCTCGTCCTTCAACTCAATGCATGGGGACAACTACATTAGTCATCTTTCTTGCCCAAAAGAACCCAAAGCCTCCACCCCCCCTCCACGTAGCCACTCCTCCGAGTCTCCACCAACCACTGAACTCAACGTCGAGCTCCGTCGAGCACTGCCGATCATCTCGTAAGCCATAGAGGCCGCGAATTGCCAAGAATGCAGAACCTCCACCTCGACCTCCACCGGCATCCTATTCCTCTGGCCAGCTGCCTCTAGCTACCTCCTATCATGAGGCCAACGTCATCGAAACCCCCTCCGCACCCTCTACGTCCTCTGAGCTCCTCACGGCCAACCATGGTTCGCACATCACGCAAGGAGGAAAGAGGTGAAATCCTCTGTTTCCTCTTGCAATATTATTTACAGGGTATGCCATTGTAAAAAGCACTATTCATTTATTTATTGACTTATCACATTCTAAAAGATTTACATGAATATCCCTCCATCTATCAGAGTTACGGATTGCTGAACCCTTGTCAAGAATGATAGAGTATGGGATATTGGTTATGGGAAACGAGTTCAGTTTTGATTAAGATTGATGATGCTTGTTAGTACGAAGATCATGATTCACGTGTTTCCATTGTGGTGATTTTGTATATGCACCCTCACATTATTAATTAATTATTTAAGTCAAGAATTTATGTTGAAAACATGTGCACCAGTTAGCATACATACGCATTGAGTTTCGCAAATAAATGAGACACTGTTCACTAGTTTAAATAGGGTAATTCCTCCCTGTGGAGATGACGTAACTCTTCGTGGTTAGTTTTTATTATTATATTTTTTTGAAAAGCAAATTTTGACCATGTGACATATAACAACAATGCAACATTTTATGTTAAAGTTTTCAACGAAAACGAAGATCGCTCTTTCAAATAGCAAATGAGAAGTAGCCATCATCCACATGAATATGTAGCTCTGGACGTATCCCCAAACTCTTCATGTCTTTCCCTGTTTCAACCGCATCCTTTGGATCATCTGTTAAATTTAATACGTCTAAGATGTTATCCATCACATTTTTTTTTATGTGCATAACATCTAAATTATGACGTATTGTAAGATCTTTCCAGTATGGCAGCTCCATAAAGAAAATGCTTCTCTTTCGAAATCCAAAATTCCTTGAGGTTGTCTGGTCTTGTTTGAATGTTCGACCTAAACGTATCTTACCCATTTCTTGAAATCTCTGCATTATAACCTGACCTAGCAACCTAATAGAATCTTTACTAAGTTATTTATTTGGATTTTTCTTTGCATAGTGACACGTCCTGCAATCAAATTTACTCTTGAACTGTGACGTTTGCCATCTATGTTCAATAGGTATAAATCTGCGATGTCCTAAGTAATAGAATTTCTTACTTTTCAGTAATCATAGGTGATGAGTGTCTTCCATACAGACTGGACAAGCAAGCTTTCATTTAGTGCTCCAACCTGACAAATTTGTGTACGACGAGAAGTTGTTTATGGTCCACAACAATGCTACATGCATATTGTAAAATTCTTTCTTTTCTGCATCATACGTCTTCACGCCGGTGTACCACAACTATTTTGGATCATTGATTAATGGTTGGAAATAAACATCTATTGCAGTTCCTAGTTGTTTTGGACCGAAGGTTAATAGGGTGAGCATCATGAATGACAATCTCATACACAACTAGGGAGGTAAGTTATAAGTGACCATTACCACTGGCCATATGGAGTACGACGAGCACATACTGTCAAACGGATTGAATCCATTGCTTGCAAGACCCAACCGTACATTTCTTGCTTCTAAAGCGAATAAATTATTTCTTTCGTCAAATATTTTCCACTCCTCTGAATCATTAGGATGGCATATTCTTCCTTCTTGAGATTTACAATCCTGGTACCATGTCATCAACTGTGCAGTTTTAGTTGATAAAAAACGGTGTTGAAGCCTAGGTGTCAGTGGAAAGTAACGAAGAACTTTCTGAGGTTGTTTCCTCTTACTTTCATTTTTACCTTATATCTCCCATGTCTAATTTCAAGATAATTACTCAAATTTGTGAATCCATTTCTAAAAATAATGCATTCATTCAGACATGCATCGATTTTCTAACAATCCAAACCAAGCTTATGAATGTGTTTCCTTGCCTCATACGATGAAGCCAGAAAACCATTATGGTCATTTAACATCTTAGTAATAAACTGAAGTATTTCTATCATTAATTTTGCACTAGCCCTATTCATAACCTTCAGTTGAAACATCTTTAACAAAAATAACAACTTGACATTTTTGTAAAACCAGGAGCAATAGGACCCTTAGTCGCCTTAACAGCATCATAGAATGGATCAAAACTGAACGGATCTTCCTTGTCTATATTTATATCCTCTCCTACTCTCATCTCATTTAACATTTCTTCTATTTCTTCACCTCTGCTATCAGCTGTGTTCCCGTTGGTCTCTTTGTCAATAGTGTTCTCATTTTTTATGACTTTCTCAGCCAACTCTCCTTGAGCTACCTAAATAGCGTAATGCTACCACCACACATTACAAATGCAGTGCTTAAGCATAGTATTACCATCATGCAAGGAACTATTTAAACATCTTCTGCATAGGCAGAAGATATTATCTACTTGACCTCCTCGCCTAAATATCTTCCTACAGTCATGAAAGGCCCAATCTAAAATGAAATTACTCCATCCTTATATCTGTTGTAATCTGAACCTTGCAATTCAATCCAAGCTTTATCCATTATAACCTAAAATTTAATGTAAACAAATCACTTATTAGGAAGAGAAATGATCGAATGGTGTGCATGTTGATTAATATTTTTACTTTATAGCCCATCCTCAAAGATTTGATGATAACTTTGTTTTGCTCATTACATGTAACCTTAGTGCGGTGAAATTTCAGCAGCATCTCCCTACACTTCTTCAGTATACCACCTAATGCTAACCTTAGCTAGATTTCCTTTAACACCAAATTAAGGGCACTGCAGAAAACTAGATAAGATTAGTTGGTATACTGGAAAAGAGCAGGAATAAACAACCAAAATTTCACCGCACATGGTTACATGTAACGAACCAAACTAAGTTATCATCAAATCTTTAAGGACCTTCGTTAGTTCGGTACTTCATCGAACTAAAGTCGATCGAGTCTTATGGCATGCTATAAAGACAACAAATCATGCATGTAAGTGAGGTATATGTACACTTCCTGCATTGTTCGTATAACATGATCTTAAGTCTCGACGAGTGAGAAATTTGGACATAATTTCACTTGGAGAAGACTTTTACCCTAGGGGTTAGAATACCTAATGTTTGGCGTCGCGTGCATATATTTTCTTTTGCAAGTGTGTGCATCAAAATAATAACTAATTTAAAGATTAAAAATTTTTACCAAAAAACTACAATATCATTCAATTAAATTAAAAAGATTGAATATATATATACCTCAAACTACTGAAGCCTCTAAGTGTACCCAACACTGATAACTTGCAATTTCAAAAGTAAAATTAATTAAATAAAAAAATTATAATTATAATCCCAAACCCTAACCTAAATGTTGAACGCTCGAATAGCTACGCTAACATGTTCGGTTTTGGAGAACCTGTCATTGCAGTTTGGAAGCGAAGAATTCATGTTCAACAAATAAAATTTATACCGAAATGAAAATTCTGGGTAGAATACAGGGAAGCAGATGTTTGATTTAAAAAATACGCATTTCTTTTTATTTGTCATGAAATAATTCAATTTAAAACTATCTAATTATTTGCAATAAATAGAAGAGAGAGAGAGGGTAAGAGAGAGAGAGAATATTACACATAGAAATAAAAAATGAGATGTAGAATAAATAGAGAATTTATCATTAAGGAGATTATTCATTACAACTAGAAAGCATAATACAATTGCACTAGAAAGTAATAAATTTACTCTAGAAAGCATTAAAACAATGGAGGGAGAAATGTCCTCCTTGACAAATGCTTGGAGGATGAGTAGAACTACACTAGAAAGTAGTAAATCTATATTAGAAAGTAATAAAAGCACTAGGGAGAGAGATATCCTCCTCGACGGTCGCTTGGAGGATGAGCCAGACGGGACGACGTCTGGATGAAGGAGGACAAAGTAGGACGAAGGAGGACGAATCAGAAGAACGAGAATGGAGCAGCATGTCATTGTCATCGCAGGATCCACTTCCAAAGGGGGACAAAAATTTAGACTTTATTTCGCGAGAAGCATCCCAGGTGTGGGACAAGCTTCTCTTGAGCTTTGGAGAGGTAGTGAAGAGAAGGAACGGACGAGAATTTCGTATGGAGGGGGTCTCCTTTTATAGTTGCAAGGAGTGAGGGCAAATTAGTCATTACATCTTTAAAACATTAAATACGGGGTCATTATTGACGGATAAAACCATCGCTAAAGCCCCAATGTGGGTGTAGTAGGCGCTCCCCACGTGCGCCTCCTCAGCTGCCTTCGCTCAATGCCCACCCACGTTCATCAAATATCAATCGCCCGATCGTGAGATCGGATGGCCTAGGATGCGCCTACGCCCGCTGTTGTGCACCCGCCTCAACGTGTACGATGGCCCGTCCTCGCCTCGCGTGAAATAGAGCATGGCCGCTATTGGGAGATCTGAGCCACCCGATGATGATCCAACACACACCCGCGCTCGCTCGCCTACGCCCTTCTCCCTTTTGCTACAGCTCGAACCCTCGCTTGCAGCTCGCGATAGTGCCTTCGACCGCTGCGCTACGAGGCGCGGATGGTCGAGCAGACGCTTTTAGGCATGGCTGTCCACAGCCGTTGGATCGAGATCCAACGGTGGAGAGAGAGCGGATGCGGGGACTTCAGTGTTTGCATGCGGCCGTTTGGGTGGCCGAGATGGTGCCATCTTGGCCGTCCATCTTCTGGGTGCTGTAGATGGTGCCACAGATGCCAGATTGACTCGATTTTCACGTCGTTGGGCTGCGATTGTCGATCCAAATTCATCCATGTGATTGGATTTGTCATTTGAAGTGCAAATTTACACCATCCTGGCCCTTGATCTTCTAGGGTTCCCCGGTCACTATCTGATGCTACGGATGCTTGATTACGGTAATCTTGGAGTCGTTGAACTCCAATTGTTGCCCTGATCACATCCATACGATTGGATCTTTGATCCGAGGCCTCGATAAAATGTTTGCCTTGTCCAAGCACATAAAAGGAGACAATTAACCTCCATTTTATTGAAACTACTCGAAATGCAAGATGACGCATGTTATGCAATATTTATATCATGAAATGCAATCCTATGCTTAAGAACATGCATAAATAAACATCTTAAGTAGTGTAAATATGTTTACATCATACCCCCATGCCTATCTTTTGCTAGTCCCTAGCAAAAACTCTTTGCTATTTATAAAAGAATTAGGTAGGATTATTTGGGCCAGAGTTATTTTCAATCATTAGAAAATTGTCTACTTAGGATCTGAACTTTCAAAGACACAACAGTGCCCGAGTATCTGCCAAAATGAAGATCGCCTCAAGCCTTCACCTTTTTCAAAGAAAAAATTCTTTTTCTCTTTTTATTTTTTTTCTAACTTTTTTTTTTTGGATTTTCAAATTTTAGGGTTTAAGAGTGGCTTTCTACGACCATTCAACTCACACAAGATTTGATGAGAATCCTAAGTTTTAAGCATCTTATTGTGAATATGATAGACTCGTTGACCGGTAGTTAAAACGAACTTCGAGTTTCTACGCCTCTAGGTGACCTCAAAAAGAATTCTACCTAAAGGTGTATCTTTACCACCGGTAGCTTTCTTCCTACTTTTATTTTTTTACGGGGTTAACACAAGGCTGAATCCAGTGTATATCTCCCCGATTTATTCTACTTCTCTGCTTCTTCCTAAGTGTTTTGAAAATTTTTAGTGCATTTACTGAGCTAGGTTCTGGACAACCGGTCGATGAGCTATTATCACCGACAACTTGCCAGCCATACTCGTGTGATGAAGTGTGGCTTATTTTTTTTTTCTTTTCTCCTTTTATTTTTGATTTTTTTTTTTTAAGTAGGTGGCTTCCCTGGTCTAAAATTTACCTAAAGGCAGCAAAAGGGGAAAGATCCAGTGACTAGGCTTTGGACAGCCTACCTATGGGCTGTTACCCATGATAACTTGCCAGCCATATCACCCTAGAAGGTTCATTAGCTACCCAATTTCTGTTAAAATCACTTAACAACGAGTCAGTGACAAGATAGTGTGTAGATGCTTAAGACTCAAAATTTCCTCAAATCAAAGGGCGGGTTGGTAAGTCATGTACTTATCACCCAAACTTATTTACTCCAATTATGATAGAATTAAGAAGGCTAGGACTCAAAAGATAAATCTACATTTTAGTGGATACACGAGCTGATTAAGTCCAAAGATTTGAAGGGTCATTGTGTTCAAATAATAATGTAGTATTTCCTAAGATTGAAAATTTTCTTAAACCCAAGTTCTCTTTCCTAATTCCAAAATTTTTTTTCTAATAAAAGAAAATAAAAAAAATCTACGGAGCTGATGAATAAATTCTGAGATTAACCACCCCCCCATGCCTATCTAATGCAATGTCCTCATGGTATTAAAAAGGCATAAAATAGAGTGGAATAGCGTAGAAAGCACCTGAATTGTGTGAATGTCAGGTCCGCTTCGAGATGAAAACTAAAAAGAACTATACATGTGCTGAGTTTAGTACCTTCAGCTAGGCACACTATACAAAGAAGAGAGATAAGGAATTCACAAGTGCAGGTCAGAATCAGAATAAACATAAGAATCCTCTGACCTATCAACAGAGGTCCACAGATGTGGACCAGATTGTGGTGTAGACCCATACCCCATAATTGATAATATCTTAGGTTCTGGATAAAAATTATCCAAAACCTAAAATCAAAATGCAAGCGGGGTCGGGCCTGCAATTTTTGAGGATGCAACCCAAGACCAAAAAATCGGGTTACAGAAAAATTAAGCTCAGAAGGATAATCGTTGAATGTGTGCTTGGGTTTGACATCCTCGAAACAAATGTCGTAAGGGTTCTGATTTAATGGTTTCAGCTTAAAAGGAACCCTTCGACTCAATCTTCCATTTCCTCCAAAGTTAACATCCCAAATCAGGACTCCCCAACTCCTATCCTCCTCATTTAGAATGTTAAATTCCGAGACCTCTTGCATGTTAATCACCCCGTCTGAAATCTCCAAGTCTAAATGATGTGACAGAATCAGAATTGACTTGGGTCTAATTATCTCAGAAATAGAATTATCAATAAGCTCAACAGGGTGTAACTGATAATCAGGGCATTGAATTGAACCCTCTAGAAAATGCGATTCTGGATCCGTAATGTGTGCCCTAATAAGATTAGTTTCCTCAGTTATTGGGCTATCAAATGATCTATTAGATTCCTCAAGCCCAATCATCTCACAGAAATCGTGTTCAGAAAACTCGTGTGAGACTTCGCAACTTGAATCTTCACCATCAAAGAAATATTGATCCGTATCAATGTATGTCCCAAAATCATTTGTCACTTTCTGTTCCAAGGAGACATACGTTTCCTCATACCCCAGCTCAGGGATCTTAGGTGAAGAAATCAGATCATCCTTAATTGGTTGCTTTAATTCAATTTAGTCAGCCTCGTAACACGTGTCCCCCCCAACAGGTGCCTGAGCAGTTCTGTCATTGGCTTTCCTGAAGAGGGTTCATCCTAGGAATCATCCCATGATTGAATCAAAGCAAGTACGAATCTCATCCTCAATTTCTCTAATTTCCCAAGTAAAAACTCTCCCAGGTTCTTATCTTTAACATCCTGGAGCCAATCCAGGAAAGACTTGTTTAAATCTTCAATCATTTCAATTAGGGGCTCCAATCTCTCAATGCAAGGTATTGGCTGAAATTCTAAAGATTGAATGATATTCCTCAAGTTAGCCAAAACCTTATCTTGAACTTGATTACTCTAAACCAAATGAAATGGTTCAGGGTTGGGCGAGTTTGGGGTCAATGCAACGGAATTAACGAATTGAGATTCGTTATACCCTTCCTAAAAATAGGTCATTTCAGATTGTTCAAAAGGTGGTGATGAACTATAGGCAGTGTAATCAGAGGATGGGTAAGAATCAGTGTATCCTTCTTGATTATAGATCGTATTAGGTTGTGCATAATAGGGTGACGATCTATAATCGATGTGGCTCTAAGAAGGATGAAAATCACAATCAGAGTGTTCAGGGTTAGACCCTAAACACCGAGATTAGAAATTGTATCCCCAATCCAAGTTATCCCAACTAACTGATGGTTGATTACAGTACGTAAGAGTCGGAATAATCGTCATGTTGAGGATAATTCAAAACAGGATGGAAAGAGCGGGAATGCGTGCAATATGTGGAAGGATTCATGAGACATGGGAGGAAGAAAGGTGCCCTGCAATACAAATAATCAAACCTGTCCTTAAGTGGGTTAGCCTACAGACCTACAAACTCCCAAAACCCATCTTGAGATGAAGGAACGATTTGATCTACTTCTGTCTGTTCAATCCAACCAGTTAGAAGGAGGGACTGGGGAGAAGGTTCTTCCTTCGGCTTGTGCCTCCTGTTCCTAGTTTATCCCCCAGCCATGATCGTTTGATTCTACTCCCCTAGCTAGACATCAAATTGAACAGTAGAAACAGACTAATTGAAAATAATCTCATTTTGTGTTATGAAGAGTGAGTCCAATCCTTAACGCCAACGTCTACTCTGTTTTATTTAAGGCTAGGTTTGAATGTGCTCTGGAATGTGATGGGCCCTTTAAATGGGTTGTGCCCTTAATGTTTGATTGATTTGTGTGTGCGTGCACAACCAATGGTTTTCAAGCAAAATTATTTTTGATGTGGTGAATTTTAAGGTTCAAATCTTGCTTAGTAGCTTTTAGGATTCAACTTTAGGCATTTTCAAACAAGTTTCAACGGCACACCAGGTTTTGAAAGCACGAGTGAAGATGTTTTCCATTAAAGCTTAAAAAGAATGCGGAGTGCCTATTAAATCCCTAAGAGTTGAACCTAATTGGGAGCTACTTGATGAGTTGATTTTAATTGAAGTGGTGCCGCCCAATCAACTCAAACAATTGTCCTAATGCACCACTTAATTAGGCACATAAATGATTACCTAATTTGATTTCTACTCAATTATGTGTTTGGATGTGTGTACCGGCTCCTAAGATCGGTTTACCGATTGAGTTTGAAAATCAGATGAGGTTGTGTACCTCTGTGAGATTTTTCTTTAATTTTTTTTTTTTAATGTGGGGGTTGGGGTGA
This sequence comes from Thalassia testudinum, assembly GCA_037157565.1. NCBI lineage: Eukaryota > Viridiplantae > Streptophyta > Magnoliopsida > Alismatales > Hydrocharitaceae > Thalassia > Thalassia testudinum. The sequence goes on from JAZHRO010000063.1 coordinate 22,192,043, forward strand.
GTATGGGTGTCAAACAACAAACAATCTAACCTTAGAGTTTATAGAAACACCTAGGTTGATTGATGTTTAATTTATTATGTTGTGGAATGAAATCTAATGGGTGGGAGGTGGGGGATAACTTACAAAACTATCCACAGCACTTTACTCCAATCTACCGCTGTTGCCTGTCTCGAAAGAGTACCTGCAATCACAATAAGAAAGGAGGGAAGTAAGGTAAATGATTTGTAAGTTAGAAAACACGAAGAAAAAATCAAAGAGCGTCGCCCCCCCGGCAATGGCACCAAAATGTTGAACGCTCGAATAGCTACGCTACCGTGTTCGGTTTTGGAAAACCTGTCGTTGTAGTTTGGAAGCGAAGAATTCGTGTTCAACAAATAAAATTTATACCGAAATGAAAATTCCAGGTTGAATACAGGGAGGCAGACGTTTGATTTAAAAACTATGCGTTTCTTTTTATTTGTCACGAAGTAATTCAATTTAAAACTATCTAATTATTTACAATAAAAAAAAGAGAGAGAGAGGGTAAGAGAGAGAATATTACACATTGAAATAAAAAATGAGATGTAGAATAAACAGAGAATTTATCATTAAGGAGATTGCTCATTACAACTAGAAAGCATAACACAGTTGCACTAGAAAGCGATAAATTTACTCTAGAAAGCATTAAAAGAATGGAGGGAGAATGTCCTCCTCGACGAATGCTTGGAGGATGAGCAGAACTACAGTAGAAAGCAATAAATCTATATTAGAAAGCAGTAAAAAGAATAGGGAGAGAGATATCCTCCTCGACGATCACTTGGAGGATGAGCCGGACTGGACGATGTCAGGACAAAGGATGACGAAGCAGGACGAAGGAGGACGAAGTAGAAAAATGGGAACGGAGCAGCACGTCGTCGTTGTCGTGCGATCCACTTCCGAAGGGGGACGAAAATTTGGACTTCATCTCGCGAGAAGCGTCCCGAGTGTGGGACAAGCTTCTCTTGAGCTTTGGAGAGGTAGAAAAGAGAAGGAAGGAATGCGAATTTCATATGGAGGGGGTCTCCTTTTATAGTTGCAAGGAGTGAGGGCAAATTAGTCATTACATCTTTAAAACAATAAATAAGGGGTCTTTAGTGATGGACAAAACCGTTGCTAAAGCCCAAACGTGGGTGTAGTGGGCGCTCCCAACACGTGCCTCCTCAGCTGCCCATGCTCAACGCCCGCCCATGTTTATCAAATCTCAGCCGTCCAATTGAGAGATCGGACGGCTTAAGATGCGCCTACTCCCGATGCTGTGCGCCCACCTCAACACGTATGGTGGCGCATCCTCGCCCCGCGTGAAATAGCGCGTGGCTGCTATTGGGAGATTTGAGCTGCCCGATGACGATCCAACGCATGCCCATGCCCTTCTCCCCTTCGCTGCACCTCGAACCTGCGGCTGCAGCTCGCGACAGCGCATTCGACTGTTGCGCTACAAGGCGCGGATGGTCGAGTAGACGCTTTTAGGCGCGGATGTCCACAGCCATTGGATCGAGATTCAACGGCGGAGAGAGAGCGGATGCGGGGACTTCAGTGATTGCATACGACCATTTGGGTGACCGAGATGGCACCACGTGGTGTCATCTTGGTCGTCCATCTTATGGGTGTCGTAGATGGTGCCACGGATGTCGGATTGACTTGATTTTTGTGTCATTGGGCTGCTATTGTCAATCCGAATTCATCCGTGTGGTTGGATTTGTCATTTAAAGTGCATATTTACACCATCCTAGCCCTTGATCTTCTCGGATTCCCGATCACTATCTGATGCTACGGATGCCTGATTAGGGTGACCTTGGAGTCGTTGAACTCCAATCGTCGCCCTAATCACATCCATACAGTTGGTTTTTGATCCGAGTCCCCGATAAAATGTTTTCCTTGTCCAAGCACATAAAAGGAGACAGTTAACCTCCATTTTATTTAAACTACTCTAAATGCAAGATGATGCATGTTATGCAATGTTTATATCATAAAATGTAATCCTATGCGTAAGAAAATGCATAAATAGACATCTTAAGTAGTGTAAATGTGTTTACATCACTAAACTAAACATGCAAACCAAGGATGAGAGCAAGCGAAAACACTAACCCTAACCCAAACCCTTATTAAATCATGAAACCCTAACCTTGACCCAAACTAAACGTCGAAACCCTAGCCCAACCCAACCACCATAACCCTCTCCGAATTCAAATCCTAAAACCCTAGGCCAATCACCATATATACAACCTAATACTAAACCTAAACAACATATATTATTCCCAACTAAACATTAAAACAAGTTTGAAAAAATTTTGATAGAGTTTCCCCTTTATTTTTATTTTTCTACAAACCTACATAGCAAAATAATACTGATAATAAAAGTGGGCACATCCCACATTAAATTTCATTCAGTCAAACAAGTGGGCACATCCCACATTCATAATAAATCATACAATAAATAACTTTATGTGGCCATACCGCACATCTAATATAGTCATAAAATATCATAAAAATAAATTTAAAGAAATGAAATTATACCTATGATGTATTACAGCTTCTGAGCATGACCGAGCTTGACCATCACCAACAACCTATAAATTCAATATTGTAAAATAAATTAAATAATCAATCATCATGTTATTAATAGCTTAACATTTTAATTTAATATAATTTGGAAAGGAAGATGAGATGGAGATGAAGAGGATGGTGGCAGCAAGGAGGAGAGGTGGATGGGGGAAGGCATAGTAGTAGGATGATGAGGAGAAGGACGAGGGGGATGGTAGGCGAAGGAGGAGGGAGGGAAGGTGCGTTCCCTGCAAGATGAGGAGGGAGGCAAGGAGGAGAGGTGGAGGAGGGGTTGGGGAGAAGGAGGGGTGTAGCAGGAGGAGGTTGGGTAGGAAGGGGAAGCTGTTGGAGGGGTTAAGGTGGAGGAGGGTGATGACAGGAGTGGGAGGAGGGGGGGTTGGTTTGGAGGAGGAGGAGGGGCGGTAGGGTGGAGGAGGCTGGTAGGAGTGCAGCAAGGTGGAGGAGGAGGTTGGTAGCAGGGATTAGGGAGGACGAGGAGGATGGGAGGAGGGGAAGGAGGAGGAGGAGGGGGTCTGGGAGGAGGGGCAGCTGGAGGAGGGCATGGTGGAGGAGGAGGCCGGTAGGAGGGGGTCAGCAGTGGAGGAGTCAAGGAGGATGATGACAAAGATTAGGAGGAGGAGGATAAGGAGTTGCCTTAGGTGGAGGAGGAGGGGCGTTGACAAGGAGCTCCGGTGGCGAGGGTTTAGAGAGGGGGTGATGATGATTGAATGTGTGATGAGGGAGAAGAGGGCTCTATACGGGAATATGTTGAACAGACCTTTGCTGTCGGTTATATCAGAAATCGACTGAAAAGGATAAATTAAAAGCTCCCCCAATCGCGACCAAATATTGGTTGAAAATTTTAACCGCCTGCTTAACCAACATTTACCGTCGGTTATATAAGAAACTACTGGTAAATGGTAAATTACATCTCCCCTCCATCGTGCCCAAACATTCCATGGAAAATTTAAACCGACATTTCATCGTCGCTTATTCCTCTAACTGACGGTAACAAGTAAACTATAAGACATCTGGAATAAAAGTCAGATGTCTAATACAAAGATCCTTTCCTTCCTATTTTTATAAGATTGAAACAGGCTTCCAGATAAGTTGCCTAGATGATAGGTCAAACGTCGGACAATATGTCAGACATTTGGATAGAGAAATCACTATGGAAGTGGATTTAGTACAGAAAAATATATTCCTTTGCCATTGCTTCTTACACTAACCATTGGCAAAAATATATTTCCTATCATTTTCTAGAGCAATGGTGAATATTAAAGACAAATCCGTGCTGAATCACTTTTCTTAGACCGGCGGTTGGCCAAGTACAAGCCTTCACCGTCTCTTACTCTAATAAGCGACGGTAAAAACATATTTGCCGTCAGTTACTAAACTGATGGTGAATATTAATGGCAACCGCGCACCAAATTACTTTTCTTCAACGGGTAGTTGGTTGAGTACATGCCTCCGCTGTCGCCTAGTTAAGTAAGCGATGACAAAAATATTATTGCTGTCAATTTTATTGACCGACGGCAACTAACCGACGACATATCCCATTTTTCTAGTAGTGTGGTCTATTGCACCACTTAGTTGAGGCACACAAGAATGTTTAACCTATTCAGATTTCTACTCACTTATGTGTATTGAGTTGAAGTGTACCGAGTTCATAGATCAAATTGCAGTTAAGTGGTAGAATCAAAGTGGAATGTACGCCTTAGGATGAGGATTTGTGCATGTTAAGTGTGTCTCTTTTAATTAAATCCCACAAGAGAAGAGTATTTTTTTTTATTTTTTAATATATGTGGGTGGGTGAGGTGAGGCAATGCAAGCACCTAAGTTGATTTGAGTTTGAGTTATTAGGTTATGAAATAAAAATCTAGTGGGTGGGTGGGGGGAATAACTTACAAATGTCTACACACAATTTAATCGAATCTACCACCTTCGGCTCCTCGATTAGGTTCCTGCAAGACAATAAATCGAAGAAGAAAGATAGGTAAGAAAAATATCTAAGTAATGTGAGAAAATGCGAGAAAAACCAAAGAGAGTTACCTCCTCGGCAATGGTGCCAAAATGGTTAACGTGTTTCACGAATTAAAATTAGGGTTTGGAGAACCTATCCTCATAGCTAGCAAAACGCGTCTATCAGATAAAATTTATAACCGAAACTCGAAAGGTGAGTCTCGGGTCGAACACGAGGAGGCGAACGTTTGGTTTTATGAAATCTGCATTTCACTTTTATTTGTTTTTGTCATTTTTGTCTTTTCTAATTTTTTTGGTATTTTTAGAAAGTAAGAGATTAGGTCGGTGAATTCTTATCTATCTAACTTACTTGCAAAATATAAGAGAGAGAAGCAGAGAGAGAGAAACAATAACATATATCTCAACAAGTGTTTCTACAACTGTGAAAGCAGGAAAACTTCACTAAGAAAGCAAAAAAGATAGAAAGAGGTCAGAGAATCCCCCTTGACAGTTGCTTGGAGGATGACACGCTCTGACGTCACTTGGGAGGATCTTCTTCTCGAAGGGCAGTGAGAGGTTGGTGACGGGATGCTCCACGAATGGGGGTGAGGGGAGGGAAAATTATTTGGTTTTCTACTCTAGAGGAGCATCCCAGGCTTCGGACAAGCTCTCTCTAGGGCCTTGGAGGTGGTAAGAGGAAGAAAGGAAGAGATGGTTTGGAATGGAGGGGGATAGGTCCTTTTATAGTGGAGGAGAGACAAATTCGTCTATGGCCAATTAGTGATGGCTATAATCATCGCTGAAGATCTGCTCAACTATCCCTAAAGATCCGTACCCTTTAATTCCTTTGCTGGTGCGCACATAGTGCAGGCCACTAGTGATACCTATAAGCGTCATTAAAGGCCTGCCCAACAGTTGCTGAAGATCACGTCCTCGTAGCTCATGCCCTGCTAATGCCCGTATTCTAAGCTCCTTGTCGCATGCACGCCCACTTGCTGGAGGCACGCTGTGCTGCCGTGCACGCTGCACTGTGCTTGCGCATATGTACCTTCACACGCTACCCTGCACTTACGTTGTTGTGTTCTAAATTAGCAATTGGGGGGGCTACGGTGTTTCAAACCTGCACCCATCCGTTGAAAGCCCATGCCTCCACCATTACGCTAAGTCATCTAGATGGTCGCACGGACGTCTTAAGGCATGTTGTGGAGGAAAGTTCTCAGCCATTGCATCAAGATCCAGCGGTTGAGAATCAATGATGAAGATGATGAGGGCACCTTCCTGTTGTTGCAGGCTGGTGTTGGGCCACCTAGATGGTGCCACGTGGTGCCATCTGGACTGTCCATCTTCTATTTGTTGCCGAGGGTGCCATGGTGCTCAGATCATGATGATCTTCGCATTGCCAGACTGTGATCATCACTCCAGATTCATCCGTATGGTCGGATTTTTCATCCAAAGTCTGTAAGGATGTCGCATAGCCCTCTTCGCCATTGATTTTCCTCAGACTTCATATCATGCTATGGGACTCCGATCTAGACGATTTCAAAGGCGTTAGACTCCGATCGTTGTCCTGAACAGATCCATACGGTCTGATCGTTTATCCGAGGCCATGAAATAAATTCTCTTCTCCTTTGACCATAAAAAGGACCTAATTAACCTAAAATATATACAACTACTCTAAATGCAGAATGATGCATGCTATGCAATATTTACAACATGAAATGCCAATCTAAGCCTAGGAACATGCATGATTAGGCATTTTAACCTAAATAGATGTGTCTATATTAGCTATCCTACTATCCATAACCCTAGTCCACTTATCTAATACCCTATCCCTAGCCTAGAAACCTATTTAGTTCCATACCACACTTAATTGACTCAGTCTAAGTCAATTGGATCAGCCATGTCTCAATTGGGTCCATTGGACCTAATTGGATTAACCTTAAGTTGAATAGACTCATTTGACTCTGATCAAACCCAACCTAAACCTATCAAACCAAGCCCTTACCCAATTGGGTTCACACTGAATTGGTGATTGTGCAACAATCATTTGACCTAATCTACTTGCATTAATTTAGATTTTAACTTAGGAATAATGCTTGCATGAGGAGGATATTTTGCATCATAGTTGATTTGTTAGCTTTATGAATAATAATGCTATTTTATGTGCTAAGTGAGAGGCAATATTAATTGCAAATGATTCATGGTCGTAGATTAAAAATCCCACCGTATTGATCTGATCAAGACGACAATTGGAGTCCGATGCTTCTGGAATCGTCTTGATCGAACTTTTATAACATCAAAATAAGTCCTAGGAAGATCAAAGGCCATGGGGCTAGATAGCACAAATCCAAACCTTAGATGTCAAATTTGACCACACAAATAGATCTAAATCAATGATCGTAGTCCAACGGCGCAAAAGTGAACTCAATTGGAACCCTATAGCAGCAATTACAAAGGCAAGAAGATGGATGGTTAGGATGGTGCCTTGTGGTGCAATCCTGATGACCCACCTCCATGCCTTAAACCACTGAAGCACAAAAGGTGGATCGTAGGATCGTCACCCAGCAACCACAATGAAGCCACGTCGCCTTGCCTGCACAATCATCAAAAAGGTTCACCTCAGCTGTTGGATCCTCATCCAACAGCTGAGGGTGACCATGCACAAAACCAAAACCACAACACAAGAGCAACCGTAGCATAGTAGTCACCGCCTTTACGCGAAAGCGAAGTGCATGCGCTCGATTCACATGGAGTGCAAAATTGACGAGGTAGCCTGCACAGATGTAATTGGGCTATGCGATGGCTACCGAAGGGCAAGTGGTGGGCCACGTGCACGTGATGGCGCATTGGATGTGGCAGTGCAACGGACGCACAGATGGACATGTTGATATACACGGGTTGAAAGGAGGTCTGGCGTGCATCTTAAGCCATCCGAGGTAGCAGATCAAGCGGCCGTGGAGGAGCCACGTGTAGCTTGCTGTTGCGGTCCACGTGATGAAGGCATGATGGAGGTCCTTTTGAGGTGCGATTTGATCCGTTGATCTCCCAATCAATGGATCTGATTAATCCAATGGTGTTGCACGATTTTGGCACAAAATACCTTCTTTGTCCCTCATTTTAGCTGTAAAAAGAGCCGCAGAGCCCCCATTTGAGAGGTAATTTCACCTAGACACATCTCTTACTCCTCTCTCTCTGCAACATCTCTCTCCGACCTTCTTCCCGATTCCCTGGATCTGAAGTACTGCCAAACTTCGCACAAGCATCCCTCAAGTGACTCTACTCTTCATCTATCTCTATATATATACCTCTCTCTACACTTTATTATAATTGCTTATAGTTTAGAACTTTCTGCAAGTAGGAATAAAAAGTGTAATTCAATGACTATCTTGCCTCTCTTTATATGCTTCCATAACGTTAGATTAGTTAGTACGAAAGGCTTCAAGAATCTCATTTTTCCTCCTTGTGAACGACTCAGGACTTACCATTTCTAATTTATAATTTTATTTTACTTCAATGTGATTTGCAACTACAATGATAAAGTAGAAATCTTTTTATGCATTTCATGAGAAACAAATTGGCACCATTGCTGGGGAGGCAACAGAGTTATTCTTGAACTTTTTTTCCTTAGTGCATATTTGAGATTTCTAACCTTCTTTATTTCTATTGATTTCGTGTGTGCGAGAGGCATAGAAATTCGAGAAGAAAGGTAACAATGGAAAAATTGTTGGTTTTTAATTGTATGTACTTGTATCTTGGATTAGGCTAGATTTCCATTCGAAAAGGAAGTTCTTCAAACAAATTAGGTGCTTTGCTTGACCCTTAGGTTAGTATTTGCTTGCTTTCCCAAAAAAAAAAACTCTTGTCAGTGGGAGTTAGCTTTTGAAAATCAACAGAACAACCTACATTTTCGGTTAGCAACAAACTTTTATTTCCAAAATTCAAGTCCTAAAAGTTTATATTTCCAAAAAATTCTAAAATTTCTACTGGACGTGGGTATCGAAGTCAAGAACAACATATCATAATTTCGTGCAATTCTGATTTACAAAAAAATTTAAAAAATTTACTAACTTAATTGCTATCAAGTCTATTGTTGCTCCTAATTTTTTGGAATTCAAAAGATCATGGGAATTTTTACATAAATCTGATTTATCTGAAATTTGTTGTGTTGGATTCTTGCGATAATGAATCACCAAAAAATCTACAAAGAATATTTGGTTTACGGTTGATTACACGAAATACTCGATCACTAACTAGGGTTCAAAACAAACTACAAAACCCCCACTACACTTTAAATCTAAAAAAGAGTAGAAAACATGCATTAAAATTCTTGAAAAAAATATTTTCTGAGAGCATAGTTAGTTGTACAATAGGACCAATTGATTGCTTTGATTGGGTCACACTACCTTACTTGTTTTGGTCTTAAATTCCATCATTCAGCACTATTTGCTTTAAGGGTTTCACATTAAGGTAGAGCATACTTGCATCTTCATAGTTAAAGAAATTTATCAATAATTAGGACATGCAAAACCTCTTGTGTGTCTCACAAGAACCATTGTTTGAAGATATTTACCCAAATGAACCCTAAAATTCACTAATACAAGCACTTGAACCTTAAAAAATAACCACATCAACTAAGCTTGTATTGTGAACCCCAACATTGTGCACCTCACTTTTGAAATCAATTTTAAGGGCAACACCCCCCTGACGTCCATCATATTCCAAAAGCACTTCAATCCTAAACCTAAAATTGAGTAAATGTGCCATAGGTAGGACTAATTTGCTTGGTAACTTGAAATTAAATCGGGCTAAGATCAAGGCCTTGTCTACTTGGACTTACTGGTGACAAGAAAGGTCGATATTATAACCACGTTAACCCTTAATGGTGTCCCATCGTGTAGGGTTTCCTAGGGGGTCCTACAATTCTATCTAGTCGAGTAGTTCAAGGGTTGATCTAACCCAATCATATTTTGGGGAGCCATGATTAGCGCTAATTAGGGTTTACACTCTAAGGATTACCTTCATTGCTTGTACTATAAGGGTGGGTATTCTCATATCTATCTTCTCTCTCTAATCTATAGACATTCTTCTGGTGCATGCAACGTAGATCTCTAAACCCTGAGTTTCACCCACCTCTAGAGAGAAATCCTAGGAGAAGATCTGATAAAAAAGCATGAATTTATGATAAAATGCTTATTTATGATAGTTCCTAGCCTTGGCATTGCATTCCATAGTATAAATATTGCATAACATTAATTGCATTGCATTTAGGATAGTTTGTGTATCCTGTATATTAATTCCAACATTTTATATGGCCAGGAGGTAGTGCGACATCTTCACAGGCTTCGGATAAAGAATCCGACTGTACGGATGGATCTAGAGCGATGATCGCAGTCCATTAGCACAACAATTACTTCGATTAGAGCTCCGTAGCACTCTCTACAAGAAGAAGATGGACGGTCTAGATGGCACCACGTGGCACCATCTAGGCCATCCTACATGAGCGACAATCCCTCAACCTTGCCTCAAGGAGAGAATTCCAGCCATTGGATCTCAATCCAAGGGCCAAGAATCACCCAATGTCACCTGATGTAGACACAACTATTGAGGATAAAATGCCTATTCATGCATGTTCCTAGGCTTAGATTTGCCTTTCATGTTATAAATATTGCATAGCATGCTTCATCCTACTTTTAGAGTAGTTGTGTATATTTTAGGTTATTTACGTCCTTTTTATGTCTAGGAGGGAAGGAGATTTACTTCGAGGTTTCGGATTGATGATCCGAATGTATGAATCTAATCAAGATGATAATCAGAGTCCAATGCCTCTGAGATCATCCTAATCAGAATCCTGCATCACCTTATGCGATCCGAGTAAGATCAACGGCCAGGGGGTAATGCGACATCTTTACGGGCTTCGGATGAAAAATCCGACCATACAGATGGATCCGGAGTGACGATCGCAGTCTGGCCACATGGAAATCATCCTGATCCAAGCATCGTGGCACCCTCTTCAATAGAAAGAAGATGAACTGCCTAGATGGCACCACCTAGCACCATTTAGACTACCCAACATGGGCCAACAATAGCCACTCCTCCACAAAGGCATCTCCCCTCGCGAGATCTCGACCATTGGATGCCCATCCAATAGCTCTTGTGAAGCCATGTTGCTTGCCCATCTTCTAGAAAGCTTCCATCGCATGATCTTAATTGTTGGTTGAAACTCCAACAGCTAGGATCGCTTGACCATCGACTGCGGTTAATTCAAAATCGCAACATCTTTGACTCATGGCACAGGTTTGACTCTCCCAAGCTCTTTAGTCATGGCGCAGAGCGGTCTGCAGAGGAGCTCATATAGCCGTGTTGTAGGTTTGACTCTCCCAAGCTCTTTTAATTGGCTACAGAAGAGGAGCACCTCAATTTTGACCACCCGATCACGCACGAGCAATCGAGATGAGGCTACATGGGCGCACAGATGAGCGCAGACGCTGCATGTGGCCATCACGTACCTTTGGATGCACCATCTCATTCTCAGTCAAGAGGTGCGATCTTCGCATTATCTCAGCCGTCCACTTATGATCCAATGACCACAACACTTCCAACCATAGCAACGATAGACCGTGGGTGTGTGCATGGTTGATGCCGACCTTCAACGATAGCTTGGGAGGGTCATTAGTGACGTTTGCAACTGTCACTAATTGCCTGTATCTGAGTGGATAGCTGTGGCATGAGCGGTGGGGGCACGATCTTCAATGATAGTTGTCGAGATCTTTAGTGACAGTTGCAATTATCACTACAGCCCTCTACACGAATTTCTTCCTCTTCCTTCCACTATAAAAGGACCCCTACATGTCCATTCTTCACCATCTCTACCTATTCTACTCCCACGTAATCCTAAGCTCTAGTAGCCTACCAAACCTGCATTAGATCTTATTCCCAAGCTCCAAAGGCCTCTTATTAGTGTAATGCTCCTATATCCCACAAAATATTCGTCCTCCATCCTACCACCTTCATAAGAAGCCTTGGAGCTGTCCTCCCACCTCCATTCCGGTAGAAGATCATCTCCAGCTCCTCATCCCCATTCCTAATCCTTGGTGAAGCATTTCTCTACCCAACATCCTCCTGAATCTCACCTCTGTTGTTGAGAACCTCACCCTCTTCATCCAAGCTGCCGCCAAGAGCTGTCGTCTCGCTAAACAGTCGATTTGGGAGATTTCTTCTCACCTCTATCTTTTTTATGTTTTAGCATATTGTAATAGACATTTGAATGCCATTGTGAAATATCATATTTGTTCTCCACTTTATGAAGATATCTCGCTTGTCTTTTTATTTTAAAAACACCAAAAGAAATTCACAGCACCCTAAAACCCAAAAAAGAAACAAAACGAAGCACGGATTTCAGCAAAAGTAAATGTCACCTCCCTATGTTCGACCTGAGACTTAATTGGAGTTTTGGTTATAAATTGTATTTGGTAATGTGCTTTGTGAGCTACGGTGATGGGTTCTTGAAACCCATATTTCTTCGCCAAAACTTGCTATCATTTTGGTGCCATTGCCATGGAGGCAACAAAATTTATTTTCTTAGCTTCCATGTTTCTTTGTATTTACTTATTATTAACCCTACTTGTCTCTAATCTATTGTCTTGCAAGTACCCTAGCAAGGAGATCCAAGTGTGGTAGACCAGAGTAAATTGTAGGGAAAGTAATTTGTAAGTGTCCCCCACATTCACCGCCACTAGTTTCATTTTGCCACATTAATAACCAAGACCTAATCTACTTAGGTGTTTGCATAAACCTTAGGATAGAATTTGTTTGTCTTGTTTGTCACCTCCACTCATCTCACCCTTGCATATTATTGAAAAAAAATAAAAAGATACTTCTTGGGGGACAAATGAGCATACACACTACATACACCCACATTTGTGGCATATAACCTGACTTGATTTTTATCTACTCAACCAGGATTCTGACTTGTGGAATTGATACACCAATTCAGCAGATAAAAGAGTAGAAATCATGCTAAGTTAATCAACTTTTGTGTGCCCCAATCGGTGCTGCATTTGGGCCAGTTGATTGAATTGTTTGGGCCGCACAACCTAATCTAAAAGGAAGTCATTTTGTAGTTTTCCCATAGGATTCAATTATTAGGTCAAGCCAAGCACTCCATATTTTTCTTGATTTGTAGAGGAAAATACTTCAACTCATGATTTCAAACTTGGTTTGCCTCCCAGAAATTTGGTTGAATATACCTAATATTTGAATCCTAAAAGCTAATAAGAAAGATTCAAACCTTAAAATTCACTTCATCCTCAATAATCTTTCTTGAAAACATTTTGGTTGTGCACTTACACACATTCTCAAACAAATCGTTAAGGGCACAACCAATTAAGGGCCCATCACATTTCGGATGCACAAAATATCCCAAGCCTAATTATAATTGATTAGATGTTGGCCATGAGGACTGATTCTCTCATTACGGCCTAGATTGAGATTATTTGTGATTAACCTGCTTATACTAGTCAATCTAATGTCTAGCTAGGGGAGTAGCATCAAACGACCATGGCTGGGGGATACACTAGGAACTGGAGGCGCAAGCCAAAGGAAGAACCTTCTCCCCAGTCCCTCCTTTTAACTGGTTAGATTGACTGGATACAAGTAGAGTAAATCATTATAATCTTATGATGGATTCTGAGAGTTTGTAGACCTTAAGGCTACCAAACCTAAAGACAGGCTTATAATTTTTGTACTGCAAGGTTCCTTCACTTCCTCGTCCTTCTGACTTCCTTCGAGTGTATGCTTGGAAGGATGTCATTGAACCCTCATTTGGAAGGACCTTTAGACCATTCCCAGAGGCAGAGGTTGAGTTATAGCCAAGTAGATCCCATGGTTCATCAACAACCACCTCCCCTGCCCCCGATCCAGCAAGAGCTGATTCAGAAGCAGTTGAAGGAATTGTAGTAGATTGAGTAATGGTTCCAATGGATGTATGGTTAGGGTGGTCGACCCTTGAAGGATTTCTATGATCCTTCAAACTATGGGGAACATCTCAATGTCATGATTCTTGTCGGAGACATAGAAATCATGTCCCAAGCCTTTTGTTTGATTAAGCATTTCCATGGGCTTGGCTCAAAGGACCCATTCCAGCACTTGGAGGATCTGACCACTTTAGTTCAAACCACCAAAGCGAGGAATGTGAATGAAGGGAAAATGATCGTGAGGCTCATTCCCCACTCTCTCAGGGATAAGGCCGCACATTGGTACCGGACCATTGGAAGGCCGATAGAAACATGGGTTGTTCTTAAGTTGGCTTTCTTGAAGAAATTCTTCCCAATCGTACGGACCAATGCCTTACGACAGGAAATTACCACTTTCGCCCAACGGCCAACGGAACCATTTCATAGTGCCTGGGAGCAATTCTAGGAACTTTTGAGGAAGTGTCCACACCACGAGGTGCCAAAATGGCAACTCCTGCAAATATTCTATCACGGATTGGTCGAACAACTTCCTAATCACATGGATGCCTCCTATGGAGGTAATTTCTTCAGCAAGGATGCAGATAGCGCAAATGACCTATTTGAGGAAATGAGTGAGAATTCAATTAATCACGCCTCCATAGATGCGTTCGACTAGTCCCAACAACCCAAGTCAAATGCTAATGAGATCCAGGATTCTCATTCATTTGAAATGGAATTTATTTATAACAAGCTTGATAAGGACTTGGCTGCTAAAAAAATGGAAGAATGGATGTCTGGGAATTCAGGAAACATATTCACACCCACTCAATCCTAGAATTCGAGATTCCATTCCAATTCGTGAACCAACTTGAATCGACTCAACCTATGAGACAAGATTTCTCGAAACCTTATGGGTTCCAAACTAGGGTCTTTGATCCTAGTTTTTCTAATCCTTCCTTCTCTTCATCCTCTCCCTATGAGGATGTGTATGCAATACAGGAGAATGCTAGGTCCAACATGTATTCCAACACTTATTATGCAAGTAGGAGGAACCACCCTAACTTCTCTTGGAAAAGTCCGAGGCAATAGACCCAAACACGACTTGGAAACTATGCATCTCAAAGACCTATGCTTCAGGGTCAAGCATACACCTAGTTGCCCGCGAGAATGGTTTCTTAGCGACCTTGAAATGGCCAACAATCTACAGGGAAAGCTGATTTAAATCCGCAGATGGTAGAAATGCAAGGGTCCATGTAGTAGTTTATGCAACAAATGAAGACATCCTTGGACAACTTGCAATCAGGGCTTATTGCCAACACCTGACAACATAGATCTCTACCATCCCAACCCGTACCCAACTCGTGCAATGTGCAAAATTAGGGCAATAGAGCCCAAGGGTATGGAAATCAAAGGGACCCACATGCACTTGCTCAGGTGGTTTAGCAGGGTCCCTCCCCTTCTTCAAGATACATGACCAGTCAAGGCCCTCAAATCTTCACTAACCCACATCAAGACCCGAACCCGTACGCCTCTGTGAACACTATCACCTTGAGAAGTGGAAAGCAAACCCAGGACCATGAATTACCTTCTAGAAGCCAAAACCCTGGGGAGCTTGAGAGAGAAAAGGAGGAGATTGAAGAAGACAATAAGGCCCAGGGACTAGAAATTGAAGACACCACCCACATCTCGTTCCTTGAAGCCTTATTGCAAACTACGAAGAAGAAAACATTAGAGAGCTACAAGGAGCACTTGAATTTATTCAAGAGTGTAGAGATCAATATTCTGCTCCTCTATGCTATTAAGCATATCCTGGCTTACACTAAATTTTTGAAAGATTTATGTACCCAAAAGCATAAGTCAAGAGAACCCACTCTGAGGAAGGTGATTCTCTCTGAGTAGGCAAGTTATGTTATTCTACATTACCTTTCTTCAATAGAAGAAAGATCCAGGTGCCCCCTTGATTTTATGCGTCATTGGGGAGTATACTTTTGATAGGGCACTATTGGATCTAGGTGTATCCATCAACCTAATCCCAACCTCTCTTTATGAGAGGTTTAGGTTAGGCGAACTTAGGCCAACCTCAGTAACGCTACAATTAGTAGACCGTTCGGTGACCACACCGAAGGGTGTTATTGAGGATGTAATCGTCAAGGTCAACAACTTCTATTTTGACATAGATTTCTTGGTTCTTGACATGGATGTACCTAACGATTTGAGGAACAAGCTCATCATTCTGGGGTGTCTATTCCTAGCTACCACCAATGCCAACATAAATTGTGAGAGCAGTAGTATGGAAATTGCCTTTGGGGATAGGAAGCTAACTCCTGATATTTTCAAGGAGATAAAATGATTTAACAATTGTGGATTCATTGAGGAGCTCAAAAATCACGATTTTATTGTTGAGACTTGCATGATGATCAGTGTACTTGAGGACTCTACTAGCATTACTGAACCCAACCCACAACCCTCCATGGCTGACCTACCACATCCTGAAGCGGTTGTTGATTTTGTTCATTCCCAGCCTCTTCCTCTGGATCGTCTTGATGAATCTTCATCAGCATCCTCCCTTCCCTCTGTACTAAACCCACCTCAGCTAGAATTGAAACCATTGCCTAAAAATTTGAAATACGAGTTCTTAGGAACTAAGAATATGCTCCCTATGATTATTAGTGCTGATTTGACTAAGGAGTAAGAAGTGAGATTAATTAAGGTCCTTTAGAAAAATAAAGAGGCAATTGGTTGGACCATCAACGACCATAGGGGGATTGAGCCATCTTACTGTAATCATCGTATTTTTATGGAAGATGGATCCTACCCTTCTTATGAAATGTAATGGAGATTAAACCTGAATTTGTGAGAAGTGGTCAAAAAGGAGATAATCAAGTGGCTCAATTCTGGAATTATTTACCCAATTTTAGATAGTCTGTGGGCTAGCCCCGTTCAAATTGTACGAAAAGGGCAGGAATAACCATTACGATTAACGAGAAAGGGGAATCCTTTACCACCCATTCAGGTTTATCTTGGAGAGTTTATATTGACTATAGGAAGCTGAACACAACCACCAAAAAGGACCATTTCCCCTTGCCATTCATAGATTAAATCATAGAGAGGTTAGCTGTGCAGAAGTACTTTTGCTTCCTGGATGATTATTCAGGATATAACCAAGTCCCTATCCATTCCGAAGACCAGGAAAAGACAACTTTCATATGTCCCTACAGAACCTTTGCTTTCCGTAGATTGTCATTTGGGCTTTGCAATGCACCCATGACTTTTCAAAGGTGCATGCTGGCCATCTTTTCAGACATGGTGGGAGATTTTCTTGAGGTATTCATGGATGATTTCTCCATATTCAGAGATTCCTTCGAGTCCTGCCTAGCTTACTTGGAATTGATCGTCCAGAGATGCATCAAGACACGACTAGTCCTTAGTTGGGAGAAGAGCCATTTCATGACCAGAGAAGGCATTGTCTTGGGTCACGTGGTTTCTAATCGGGGTATTGAAGTTGATAAGGTAAGGTGGATGCTATCTCTAGACTCCCTCCACCCACATCCGTAAAACAGATCTGCTCTTCCCTTGGGCATGTGGGTTTCTATAGAAGATTCATCAAGGACTCTTTGAAGGTTGCTCGACCCTTGAGTAACCTTCTAGCCAAAGACACGTTGTTCGAGTTTGATGAATCATGCTGTAAGGCATTTGATTTATTAAAAATGACAGTCACCTATGCTTTGGCGTTGCAACCACTGGTCTGGACAGCCCCATTTGAGATATTGGCGGACACATCTGGTTATGCAATCGGGGCTATCTTGGGTTAGAAAATCAAGAAAAAGCCCTCCGTAATCTACTATGCTAGCAAGACTCTGGATGAGGCCTAGAAAAATTACAATGTAACTGAAAAAGAATTGCTAGCCGTAGTCTTCGCCTTAGAAAAATTTAGGGCTTATCTTTGAGGTTCACACGTTATCATTTACACCGACCACTCGACCTTGAAACATTTCTTGGCCAAAAAGGATGCCAAGCCTCGGCTTATTCGTTGGATTCTATTACTTCAAGAATTTGATCTTGATATCAAGGATAAAGCTGGGGCACAAAATGAAGTGGCAGATCACTTGTCGAGAATCCTAATTGATTCTCCTCATCCAGATATCCCTATCTTTGAAACCTTTTCAGATAAGATGATCCTTACAGTCACGTGTATCCGAAACCCCTAGTTTGCGGATATTGTCAAATTTTTGGCTGTTGGTCAAATCCCCCAGGATTGGACCAAACAACGGGATAGGCTTATGTCTGACACCAAATATTATTTTTGGGATTATCCCGAGCTTTATCGTATCGACGCTGACCAAATTATTCAATGATGCATCCCAAAAAATGAGTTCCATAGTATACTTGAGTTCTACCGTGCATCTACTTGTGGTGGACATTTTTCTAGGAAAAAGACGATGGCCAAAATTTTGCAATTTGGATTCGAATGGCTATCGTTATTTAATGATGCCTAGGAATTCTTAAGGTCATGCGCTCGATGCCAGACACTCGGGAACATGGCCAAGAGAGACATGACGCCCCTAAACCCAATACTTTCCATCGAAATTTGACATTTGGGGCATCGACTTCATGGGACCCTTCCCTCCTTCATTTGGACACCGGTATATTCTAGTCATTGTTTATTACGTGTCCAAGTGGATTGAGGCAATCCCCACTTGGACCAACGACCACAAAGTGATCATTGATTTTGTGAAGAGAAATATCTTCAGTCAGTTCGGGATTCCTTGGGCAATTACTTGTGATGGTGGCACACATTTCACTCATGCCTAGTTTTGGAATTTACTAGGGAAATATGGGGTAAATCATCGAATTTCCACACCTTATCACCCACAAATGAATGAATAGGTTGAGGTCACCAATCGGGAGATCAAAAACATTTTGTAGAAAATTGTAAAGCCTGACAGGAAGGATTGGACCCAAAAGCTAGATGATGCACTTTGGCCTACCATACGATGTACAAAATGCCTATTGGCATGTCTCCGTTCCATCTGGTGTTTCGTAAGGCATGCCAGTTACCTGTAGAGTTAGAACACTGGGCATTTTAGGCTATCAAGAAATGTAATTTTCACCTAGAGTTGGTCAGGAAGAACAAGAAACTCCAACCATCTGAGTTGGAGGAGCTTAAAAGTGATGCCAATGAAAATGCCAGAATCTATAAGGCAAGGACTAAGGCTCTTCATGACTAAATGATTTCATGTAAGAGCTTTGAGCCAAACCACAAGGTCTGGCTTTTCGATTCTCGACTGAAGCTCTTCCCTGGTAAGCTTAGGTTTAAGTGGAATGGTTCTTTCGTTATTGAGCGGATTATTCCTAATGGGGTCGTCAAAATCTCTAACCCAAAGCAGGTAATTTCTTCAAGGTTAACGAGCAACGTCTCAAACCCTTTGTTGACCATGTGCTCCCTGAACCCGTCTCGGACAAGGTTGCTCTCACCTTGCCCTAACCACCACTGGCCAAACATCACCTAAGTAAAGGCTATTTCGAATTGACCTGAATCTCACAGAAACCAGGTGCTATTCTTCCATTTCTGCTCTCCTGCATGCTTTCATTTTAGCAATGAGGACATTGCATTAGCTACGCATGGGGGGGTGGATATCTTATGAAATAATCTTTTTGTCAGCCGTAACAGTAATTTCCTATTATTTTATTTTCAGAAAATAATAATGAAAAAAAAAAAATAGAATTAGGAGAAGAGAACATAGGCATCAGGAGTTGCAAACCCTAGGAATTGATACTTTGGGACCTAAATACTTAGACTCTTCAGGTCCTTGGGCTTAATTAGCCTGGGTGTCCACTTGAATGTGGAATTAGTCTCGAGTGCTCGCCAAGTAATTTTATTTTAATTTGGCTAATAAATTAGGGAGATAAGTGCACGACTTCTCAGCCCACCCTCTGATTTGAGGGGACTATAAGTCTAAGCATTTACACAGTGCACCGACTCACTTTTCGGTGGTTTCTTTGAAAATTGGGTAGCTAATGAACTTTCTAGGGTAGTATGGCTAGCAAGTTGTGGGTAATAGTAGATTGGTCGGTTGTCTAGAGCCCAGCTACATGACCATACTTGTTCTACTGCTTTTAGGTAAATCTTAGATCAAGGAAGCCATCTACTTAAAAGAAAATAATAATGCTCAAAAGTAAAAAGAAAAAAAGAGAAAAAGGAGAAAAAATATACATATATATAAAACCACACTTCACCTCACAAGTATCGTTGGCAAGTTGATGTAGGTAAACAGCCCATTGGCCGGTTGTCCAGAGCCCAGCTCACAAAAATGCACAATAATTCCCAAAACACTTAGGGATGAAGCAGAGAAGTAGAATAAATCGAGATATACACTGGGTTTTCCCTTATGTTCACCCCATAAAATATAAAGAAGGGAGAAAGCTACTGCTCGAAAGGATAAACTTTTAAGCAGAAACTTTTAAGGTCATCTAGTGTCGTAGAAACCCAAAGTTCATTTTAAAGGCCGCCTAGTGAGACTTTCACTCTTTTCATAAGATGCTAAGCACTTAGAGTCATTTTCGAGTCTTGGGTGGGTTGGGTAGCTGAAAAAAGTTATCCTGAAACTGTCAAAATCAAAAAAAAAATTCAAAAAAAAAATAGAAAAGAAGAAAAGGCAAAAAAAATTGTATATTCCTTTCTCTCAAATAAGGTGAGGGCTTGGGCAGTCTGCATTCTGGCAAACACCGGGTCACTGTCAAGTTTTTGTAATTAGGTCATGGGATTGAAATTTTCCAAAGCAATCAACAAATCTTTTTTAAGTAATCAAATCCTGATTCTATTTTTATACATAGCATATAGTTTAATTTTGTTAGGGACTAACAAAAGATAGGCATGATGTAGACACAACTATTGAGGATAAAATGCCTATTCATGCGTGTTCCTAGGCTTAGATTTGCATTTTATATTATAAATATTGCATAGCATGCACCATAACGCATTTAGAGTAGTTGTGTATATTTTAGGTTAATTACATCCTTTTTATGGCCAGGAGGAAAGGAGATTTATTTTGGGGTCTCGGATTAGCGATCTGAATGTATAGATCTAATCAGGATGATGATCGAAGTCCAACACCCCTGAGATTGTCCTAATCGGAATCCCATATCACCATATGCAATCCGAGGAAGATTAATGGCCAGGGGGAAATGCAACATCCATACAGGCTTCGGATGAAAAATCCGATCGTACGAATGAATTCAAAGCGACAATCATAGTCCGCCAACGTTGAAATCATTCCGATCCAAGCACCATGGCACCCTCTGTAATAGAAAGAAGATGAATGGCCCAGATGGTGCCATCTAAGCTGCCCAACACCAGCCAGCAGTAGCTGCTCCTCCTCAAAGGTGTCTCCCGTTATGAGATCTAGGCTGTTGGATGCCTATCCAATGGCTCTTACGAAGCCACGTCACCCACACTTCTTCAAGAAAGATTCCATCGCACGATCTTAACCATTAGATGAAAATCCAACAACTAGGATTGCTTGACCACCAGCTACGGCTATTTCAAAATCGTAACATCTTTGACACGTGGTGCAGTGGTCTCGAGTGGAGAACACACAGCCGTGGTGCAGGTTTCGACCCTCCCAAGCTCCTCTAATTGGCTGCAGAAGAGGAGCACCTGAATTTTGACCGCCCGATCGTGCATGAGCGGCTAAGATGAGGCTATGTGGCCTCATAGATGAGCTTGGATGCAGCATGCAGCTATTGACGCACCTCAGAATGCGTCATCTAACACTCGATCAAGAGGCGCGATCTCCTCACCATTTCAGCCGTCCACTTCTGATCCAATGGCCACAATGCTTCCAACCTTAGCGATAGTAGAGTATGGGTATGTGCATGGTTGGTGCCAACCTTCAGTGACAGCTTGGGCTGGTCTTTAGTGACGCTTGCAACTGTCACTAATTGCTTATAAGCATGAGGACAGCTACGGGAAAGAGCGATTGGGGTGAGATCTTTAGTGACGGCTACAAGGGCCTTTAGTGACACTTGCAACTGTTCCTACAAGCCTCTACACGAATTTCTTCCTCTCTACTATAAAAGGACCCCCACACCTCCATTCTTTCCCATCTCTACCTACTCTACTCCTACCTACTCCTAAGCTTTGGTAGCCTACTAAAGCTCCATTAGAGCTTATTCCCAACCTCCAAAGGCCTCTTATTAGTGTAATGCTTCTATATCCCACCAAATATTCATCCTCCTTCCTACCACCTTCATAAGGAGCCTTGGAGCCATCCTCCCATCTCCATTCCAGTAGAAGATCATCATCAGCCCCTTATCCCCATTCCTAAGCCTTGGTGAAGCATTCCCCTATCCAGTATCCTCCTGCATCTCACCTCTGCCGTTCAGCACCTTACCTTCTTCATCGAAGCTGCCGCCAAGAGCCGTCGTCTTGGCAAACAACCAATTTTTGAGATTTCTTCTCACCTCTATATCTTTTATGTTTTACCATATTGTAATAGACATTTGAATAGCGTTGTGAAATATCATCTTTATTCTCCACTTTGTGAAGATATCTCGCTTGTCTTTTTACTTTAAAAACAGCAAAAAAATTCACAAAACCCTAAAACACAAAAAAGAAACAAAACGAAGCACGGATTTCAACAAAAGTAAATGTCGCCTCCCTGTGTTCTACCCAGGACTCCCTTGGAGTTTCAGTTATAAATTGCATTTGATAACGCATTTTGCGAGCTACGACGATGGGTTCTTGAAACTCTGATTTCTTCGCCAAAACCTGCTATCATCACCTATTCTCCTCCAAAGCACTTCAAAGAAATGATCACGACTGTTGGATTTTCACCCAATGGTCGAGACTGTAGCAAGCTAAAGCATCTGTACGACCAACCAGCACCCTCACCACAGTTGTAGCGCGCCCACTCCTCAAACAGTTGGCTAGGGTTCGAACGGTAATCCGCTGCTACCGCCTTAACACCAAACAAATTGGACTGCTCGATCTCGAATGAGTGGTTAGGATTCCACACACTAGATCAGAAGACATGCCAGATCACATGCGTGCAATAAGGGGTGCTCATTTAAGATGACCGGATGTGCTTTCGGTTGTTGGATCTTCCTGAAGGCGTGATGCATGCTCGTTTAAATCTGTGGGGGCACGATCTGAGGGAGCATCCCAGTTGCACGATGATGGATCCAATGGTTGCTAACTCACTTCCCAGCAGAGGAGTACGATCATTGCAATTTAAATCACATAGGCTGCCTGATCCTTAGCCATGCGATGCGAATCCAATGGCTAAAGCTCTCCCCACACTATGCCGCTGTAGCGGCTCCACCTCATGCCAGTAGAGGCATGTGAATGCTATAGCAATACCTTGAGTAGGTCTTTAGCGACGTTTTAAATGTCACTGAAGACCTGTGCACGTAAAACACCTCCCTTCCACCACTATATAAACCCCATGATCCTTTGCCTTCCAAACCATGTCTACCTTTGCTATTCCCACCTAGTCTAGTGCTCTAGAAGCCCCTTAAAGCTCCTAAGAGCTCATTCCCAAGCTCTAAAGGTGCCCTACTAGTGTAGTGATCCCTTACACCACCAAATATTCCTCATCCCTCTCACCATCTTCATAGGGAGCCTTGGAGCCATCCTCCCACCTCCATTCCGATAGAAGATCACCTCCACCTCCTCATCTCCATTCCATGCCTTGGTGAAGCATTCCACTACCTAGCATCCTCCAGCCTCTCATCCTTGTCATCCAACTTCTCACCTCCTCTATCCAAGCTACCGCCAAGAGCCATCGTCTTGCCGAATAGCTGATTCGAGAGATTTCATCTCACCCCTATCTCTCTTATATTTTCTTAACATTTTGTAATAAACATTTGCATCACAATGAGATAAATCAAAATTGTTCTTTCCACTTTGTGAAGTTATCTTGCTTATCTCTTTATTACAAAAATACAAAAATACAAAAATAACAAAACCCTAAAATACCAAAAAGAAACAACACGAAGCGTGGATTTCAACAAAAACAAACATTGCCTCCCTGTGTTCAACCTGAGACTTCCTTGGAGTTTCGGTAAAAAAATCTTATTTGATAACGTGTTTTGCAACTACAGCGACTGGTTTCTCCTAACCCTAACTTTCCGTTCGCCAAAACATGTTAATCATGACCTGATTTCCGAAGATCTAAATCTAAATCTTCTTCAATGGCTAGTAACCATGAGGGTGATGATGCCAAAGAAGAGGAACAAAATATAGATCCATTGGCGCCTTTACAAAGGCAGATGATAGGGAGGGCTGGCATCATGATATACTGATGCAGGTCATAGTACAGGCCATTATCCAACTCAAAAATGGGAGAGGAGGCCACCCTCCCAGAGACTTTTACAATCCTCCTGATGCCCAACCAGTACGTTTTGTTAGGGTACCTAAGGATCAGGATGATTTTGAGCTTAAACCACAAATCAACAATCTGATTCCCCACTTCCATGGCCATAACTTCGATGACCCCTTCCACCACCTTGAAGAACTTCTGCACAAAGGAAGGACCTTTGGCCCTAGGAACATGAATGAGGATACCTTAATAATGAAAATGTTCTTATTTTCCATAAAAGATAAAGCTACTCAATGGTTAAGGACTATTCGTAGACCAATCCTAACGTGGGAGGATTTGAGAAGCACCTTCTGAAGAAATTCTTCCCCATAGGAAAAACAAATGCCCTTAGTTGTGCCATTACAACCTTCAAGCTGAACACTGGGGAACAATTACAGGAGGTTTAGGAGAGATTTAATGACTTAGCTAGGAAATGCCCTCATCATGGGATTCCCAAGTAGCACTTGGCCGATATTTTTTATTGTGGGTTAAGTGACAATTTGAAGAATTTTGCTAATGCAACATGTGGGGGCAATTTCCTAAGCAAAGATGCTGAGGAAGCCTATGAATTATTTGAGAATATGAGTGAAATTCCATCAACAATGCCTTGGTGACCACTTTCAGCAGATCAAACCAACCAAGGAGCCGAGTCTATGAAATTAAGGATGATTCAAATTCGTTTGATTTAGAAATGATTGCACAAAGATTGGATTTGGTGGAACTTGTTGGAAAAAATGTCGAGAATTTCGATAAGAAATTGGATAACCTTCTGAAGGGCAGAAATTCCTTAGGTACACATTCCAAAGTAAACCCTATGACAACCCAAGAAATTTCTATGCTAACCTGCACTCAACTTCCCAACCCTCTAGGTCAAGAATTAGTGCACAATATTAATGACCTAATCATGGCTCCATCCATGAGCCACCTTTACTTGGACCCATCTCTTTCTGGGTACCAAGGAGGGACATTGATGCCTCAAATTCTTAGTTAGGCATCTCGATGCCTAATTATTTTGAGGATACAAATGTAATCCAGGGATACACTAGAAATGACCCATATTCGAACACCTTCAACCCTGATAAGTGTAACCATCCAAATTTTTCTTGGACAAGTTAGAAACCCACCCTAGGACCTAACTTGACAAGGAAAAATAATTGTGGGCAGCCTTGTAGGCACACACAACCTTGTACTTGTCAACAACAGCCTACTCAGGAAACCTACCCTTGTGATCTAAGTTTAGTCCTCAAGGAAATGCAGGAAATGAATTTGAGACATAAAGAAGAAATGAATCAATTGAGGACCGATTTAAAGGGAACATTGGACCAATTACTAGATGCTAGACAACACGGGATGCTACCATCCCAACTTGTCAACAACATAAGGATCTTCAATTGGGTTAACATAAGCAACACACGGGAGCAACAAGCACATATAATTCAACCTGCTCCTTAGCATCCACCTGGCTTTGTTAACCCTAACCCAACCTAGGCTCAACCCATTTTGCAAAACCCACCTCACCTTTCTAGCCCTAATGCTTATCCCTAAGCTGTCACCTTGAGAAGTGGG
This sequence comes from Thalassia testudinum, assembly GCA_037157565.1. Taxonomy (NCBI): domain Eukaryota; kingdom Viridiplantae; phylum Streptophyta; class Magnoliopsida; order Alismatales; family Hydrocharitaceae; genus Thalassia; species Thalassia testudinum. The sequence goes on from JAZHRO010000063.1 coordinate 22,217,442, forward strand.
AAACAAATCCAAGATTCTTATTCTTCTACATCCAAATCTTACCAAGATCTTGAGGAGCATAAATCTGACCTAGGAAACTAAGGTAATCTTGATGACAAGGCTTAGGATTTGAACACTCATGATTTCTCTCAAGCAACCTTTCCTGAAGCCTTGAACAAATCCAAGGAAAAGAAAACCAATTAATCTAAGCAGTGGCTTAGGCTTGATATTTTAAAGCAAGTCCAAGTGAATATACCAATCCTTGATGCTATTAAGAACATCCTAGCCTGTATGAAATTTCTTAAGGAAATGTACACATCTAAATGCTAGGCCAAATCGTCAAAAAGGGTCCTAATTTTTGAGCAAGCTAGTGCCATCATCTTAAATAAGCTCCCTTATAAAATGAATGATATGGGGACCCCCTTAATTTCTTGTGAGATAGATGGTTTTATCTTCGAGAGAGCCTTACAAGACCTTGGTGCCTCCATCAATTTAATCCCAATGGAATTATATAAAGAGTTGGATTTAGGCCCCTTACAACACACTGATGTTACCCTTCAGCTTCCTGATAGGTCAACCAAGATTCCAAAGGGACTCTTCCAAAATAAGATATAAAAGTGAAGGATTTTGAGTACCCTGTGGACTTTTAGTATTAGATATGGAAGCATTAGAAAACTTGAACCACAACAAGATAATATTCAGAAGACCTTTCCTGGCCATAGCCAAGGCTTTGATCAACTGTAAGACAGGGAATATGCAAATCACTTCTTGAAGGATAGCTTGTCAACTTAATATCTTTAAAGCTTCCCAAAAGAATAAATTGAATTTTGGTTCTAGTGAGGTCGTGGGTACAATTGATGAGGTTTTGATAATTCACACTGAGGATAATCTAAATTCGACCAAGTCCCAAGATCAATACAAGAGGTAAGGATGTGATATGGAGAACAAATTACTTGAGGAAGATTCTAATTTGCCACCTCCCATAGATAGTCAAATTGAAAAAGACATTAGTGACATCAAGGAACTATTGGGAGTATCTTATAATGAATTAGATGTTGAGATAAAGAATCCTTACTATATCCACCCTAAAATTGTAGGAGGTTCAAGAAATTAGACAACCAAAAAAAATGAACATGATTAAATATATGAGGAAAAGTAAGAAACAACCTTAGAAAAAGAAGCTTAAATCATGATAGATTGGGGGAGAAATTATAATCCAACTAGTTTAAATGGATGGCTTGATTTTCAGGAAGAAATGATTTCTGATCTGGAAGAGGTAATTTCTGATGAGGATTTTCAGGAATTCAACACAACTCCACCTTTATCCTCATATGACCAGAAGCCTAGAAAATTCACGATTTTTTACATCAATCACCATTACGAGGATACTTATGATTCTAATTCAGAACAATATTTAAAATTTAATCATAATTTCAATCTTGATCATCCACCACCTCTTCTTGAACTTTGGAATTGGATCAATGAGTAGGGCCAACACCTTGAACCTTGTTCTTGCCATCTCCATTTTTCTCCCTCTAGTTCGAATCTCGGAGCAGAAAAACCCTTTGGAGTAGGGTTACAACATCAGTTGGTTCGTATTTATGGATCACCGATTCTTGGACCGCACGATCATATCTTCATATTAATCCTAAACCTCTATGCAACAATTATTACTCCTTCTCTTGAGCCACAATATTGAAGTGCATATTTCTTTTGAGTTTAGGTTTGGCAAATGAGATTAAACTTAGCACTGGTTGGAAGGCAACCCAGTATTTTGTGCAGGTACTTTTCCGTCCAAGCTAACCTGAATTAACAAGCTCAGTTAGGTCATATCCTCTCCTCTCGCTTATTACATTTTGATTTTCCTACATACATTTCAATGAGGACATTGTATTGAATAGGCATGGGGGGCTGGACATTGCATGTCTTATTTCTATTTCAGATTTAAATAAATATATATATACATATTATATACATGCATAAAGTATTTTTCTCAAGAAGGTTTCATTAGGGATTTGTTCTTTAGTTTATTCCTAAATTTGGAATTCAGTACAATTTCACACTTGCACGTAGAATTTGCAATGGATCCACTTTAAAGACAAATAGACACTTTTAGTTTGTCAAAAAGAAGCACTACTTCTTTTTCTGAACCCTTGGACAATAATTAGGGAATCAAGCAAACCATCTTCCAGTAGATCCACTAAAAAATTGTGAGGTGAGAGTAAAGAGTCTACTAGTGCTCTAAGCTAGTATAAGGAATCTTAGTTTATGGGTAATTGGATAATAATCCTGAGAGTTAGGCATAGTTTTCTCTCTTGGTTCCTACGTACAAATTCTTTGTGTGAATCTTTGAGAGCCACCAAATAAGGCAAATACGTAGAGAGCAGGTTCTAATAAAACTAGGACTAAGGTCGATGGTTATGTTGGAACCTAGTTCCACATCTCTTTTATGTCTTGGTGTTAACAAAATTATTTTAAATCTAATGAGTTTATGAAGTGTTATTTACAGGAAATCACAAGATTTAGGAAGTATGGAAGATAATAAGAAAGAAGTGTCAATGACATGAAGAATGAAGATTGTTTTCATGTATTGTAATTTAGATTTTTGTATGCCTCCTAACAAGAAAATTTGATTTAGGAGTTAAAATCAAAATAGGGACAATTAGTTGTCAAACTCACATTCAATCATTCATTTGAAAAATAAAAATCATTTCTTTGACATAGTAATCGTGTATTTGTGATCAAATAGCATCAAGATTGATTAATAGAATTTATGCAAGGTACTTGTTGTAAGTACCAATACTGTTCATATGTACTGGTACATGCAAGGCATTGGTTTGGGTCCTAGTCCTAAACTGTGAACAACAAGCGCTAGTACTCATCATGAGTACTAGTACCAAGTTCTCACAGTTTGTAGACAGGTTTAGTCCCTGAACCTTAGAAGTATCAGTACTAATCACCAGTACCTATACATGTAGGTCACAGTTTTTAACTTGACTCAAACCTATGAGTCACAAGTACTGGTACTTGTCATGAGTATCGGTACCTGGTGACTTAGTTGGTAATCAACTGTAAGCATTGAGTACCGGAATCTATGATGAGTACCGGTACCTAAGTTCTATTGGGCTAACTGCTAGATATCTATGAGTAGCCAGTACTAGTACAACAACTTTAGTTCAGGTACCAACTAACTGTTGTGCTTGATTTGAACGACTATTTAGCAATTAATCATATCTTTAATCCCCCCATTTTTCCCCGAACGACTAGTAATCGTACAGAAGGTGTTTAGCGATCTATAAAAGCACCTTTTGTGTGTCATTTGAACACAACACAATTATAAAATTCTTCTTACTCCAGATTTTGCATTTATTGTTTCTACCACAAGGGTGATATGCTTGTTGAATCTTTCCTTCAAGAAGATCCTCATCTTGCATCACGATCTTTTATGTAATCTAGTCTTCCCCATAAAATCATTATATACGCTTTAGCATTTTTTGCAAGATTAATATATCAAATATCTATTAAGCTAATTCTTGTTGGAGACTTCGGAATGAAGTAAGCTAATTTGTTTCTTCCTTACACCTGTAATTTTTTGCTTTTATCTGATCTTGTAATTGGGTTGAGGAAACTGGTTAATTACCTCAGTTTATAGTAAATTGATTCCCTCCAAGTTGAGGGAATCAGGTTAAAAATACTAAGTTGGCAGACTTAGGTAGTAGAGTACCCAAGTGAGGGGAACCACTATATATTTGGTGTATTATTTTTTTTGGTTTGTTTTATTTGCAATATTTTATTTTCCACACTATTCATCCACCCTTGAAGTATGCTTGTGCTCTTTCGATCCTACAAGCTATATCTAAGCGTGTTGCAGGAAAATGTAACAACTTGACTCGCAATGGCATCATCAACAAAGCACATCGAAGGACAGTCATCTACCTATCCTCCCTATTTTGATGGTCCGACTATGGGTATTGGAAGAGGAGGATGTAAGTCTTTCTCAAGGAGATGGATGAGGAGTTGTGGACCCTCATTCAAAAGAGATACTCAGATCTTGAGCCGCAAGGAGTAGCATGGATGGCGGATCAAAAGAAGAAGATTTTCGGCAATGTGAAGGCAATGAATGCAGTTTATTTTGCATTGTCAACGGAGGAATTCAACTGTATCCCAGTGTGCGAGTCAACATATGAGATATGGAATACACTTCAAGTCACCTATGAAGGTACTAATAAGGTAAAAGAAACACACATATCTATTCTAACAGAAAGCTATGAGTGTTTCAGGATGGAGGAAGGTGAAAGTATCAAGGCGATGTACACAAGGTTTGGGGATATACTCAACCCCATGAAGAATTTAGGAGTGAAATTCACTGAAGAACAACTTGTAAGAATGATCTTGAGATCTCTTACAAGTGACTGGTCTCTGAAGTCAACAACGATCCAAGAGGTAAAGGATCTTTCAGTCCTTTCCCTTAGTGATTTGACTGGAAGCCTCATGGCATATGACCACCAACTGGAGAACAAGAAGAAAAGTGAGGAAAAATCAATAAGCAAGAAGAAAGAGCTTGCCTTAAAGCTCTAAAGGAAGACTTCGACTCTGATGAAGAAGAGCTTGCTCTTCTAACAAGAAGATTTCAACAATTCATCTGAATGCAAGGTAAAAGAGTAAATAAATTTTAAAATGTTATAGTTTGTTTTGAATGCAAGATAAGGGGACACATACGAATAGATTGTCCAATGATCATGAAGATAAAGGAAGAAAAGATGAAAGACAAAAAAGTTGATCGGAAGAAGAAGATCTCAAGAAAGGCATATAAAATGACTTGGGATGGCAGCATTTCAACACAGAATCCTCCTCTCAAGAATCAAAGGAAAATGAAGTTGCCTATATGTGTTTGATGGCAAATGACAACAGCTTGGAAAAATGAGGTAGATTCCGAAATCACTTTTAATGAATTATTGCAAGCACATGAAGATTTGTATTACAAACCTGGGTTAATTAAAAAAGGAAATAAGGTTTTACATAAGAAATATAAGACTTCGGAAATAGAAAAATCATGTTTAGAAATAGAGTTAGATATGACAAAAGATACTAATTCACAATTTCATGCAAAGATAGTAGATTTAAAGGATATTTATGAACATTTTGAGGCAACCTTAGACAATCTTAAAACAGCTACTAGATTGGATATTGAATTTTGTAATGCATTAAAAGTAAACTTCCATTGTGAAAAGAACACACAAAATAAATCACATGCACCTAGGCATGTATGGATTTACAAAAAGGAAAAAAATCCCAAGAATTATAGATCCAACACAAAAGTGATCATAAATCTAAGGATTTGAAGGGAACTAACCATCAAGGACCTAAAAGAAAATGGTTACGTAAATAAGATTTGTTAAATTATTTTGCGAGTCAAAAAAGGCAAGTGGATCCTAGACAGTAGGTGTTCCAGGAACCCGATTGGACATTCTGACCTCTTTATTAAATGGATGGGAATTCAAGATGGATGACAAGTCAAGTTGGGCGACAACAAATGTTGTTGCATTATTGGTGAAGGTACAATAGGTAATTCATCTAAGTAGGTACAAATTGTACTTTTAGTAAAGAATTTAAAACATAACCTACTTAGTGTTAGTCAAATATGTTATAATGATTGTGATGTGTTGTTTACAAAAAATGGGTTTAAAATACTAAAAGAAGGAACTAATATAATTTTAATTGAAGGTTTTAGATATCAAAATATTTATGCTGTTCATTTTTCACAAGAGAAATTTGTGAAATGTCTGCTTACCAACACCTTGATCTATATGAACCAACATAATTTGAGAGCCTAAATGGATCAAAATTTTGCCTAGTTATTGTTGATGACTTCTCAAGGTTCACTTGGGTCATCTTCTTGAAACATAAGAATGACTCATCTGACTCCTTCCTAAGTCTTGCTCGAAGTCTTCAAATGGAAAAATCATCTTCAATTCCTAGACTTAGGACTGATCAAGGGGGTGAATTTGAAAATGAAAAGCTCTCACGTTTTCATGTCAATTCTAGCATATCCCATGAATTTTCATTTCCTCGTGCACCATCTAAAAATGGTGTTGTAGAGTGCAAGAATCACACTCTACAAGAATTCACCCAAACTTTGCTCTTGGAGTCTGTGCTTCAAAAGTATTTCTTGGATAAAGCCATTAATATAGTATGTTATGTTAATATAACTCTTTTAAGCCCTATTATTAAGAAAACTCCAGATGAGCTATATTATGTGAGGTCTCCTAGGATTTTATATTTTAGGGTGTTTTAAAGTTGATGTTATTTATTAAACACCAGAGATCGACTTGATAAGTTTGATGCTAAAGGTGATGAAGGCATCCGTATTGCCTATTCAACAGGAAGCAAAGCTTATCTAGTCTTTAGTAAAAGGACTTTTGTTGTAGAGGAATCCCTGTATGTTTCATTTGATGAAACAACTTTAGGAGAACTAGAACCAACTAACTAGAGTCTGATGATGAGGATACCCCTTCATCGATGTATCAAAAATGGAAGATACACGAAATATAAAAGATCTTCCAAAAGAATGGGTACACCACAAGGATCACCCTCAAGATCAAATTATAGGAGATATTGAACAAGGTGTAAAACCCCGATCTCATTTTATGGCTGACTTTGTCCTTAATGCCTTTGTTTCTCAACTTGAACCCAAGAAAGTTGATGAGGCATTAAAGGATGAGTCTTGGGTTGTAGCTATGTAGGAGGAGCTACTCCAATTTACAAGGAACACTGTATGGGACTTGGTTTCGACTGATGAGGGTAATTCCATTATTGGAACCAAGTGGGTGTTCCAAAATAAATTGGATGAATTTGGTATAGTAATCAGGAATAACTCTAGACTCGTAGCTCAGCCCTATAACCAATAAGAGGGAATTGACTATGATGAGACTTTTGCTCCTATTGCTTGCTTGGAGTCCATTCAAATGCTACTTGCCTTTGCAAGTGAAAATGGCTTCAAAATATTTCAAATGGATGTCAAGAGCAGTTTTTCTTAGTGGCTATATTAAGGAATAAGTTTATGTTCGTTAGCCTCCTGAGTTTGAGCATCCAGCCAATACACCCAGAGCATGTATTCAAACTCAATAAGGCAATATATGGACTTAAACAAGCTTTTAGGGCTTGGTATGATAGATTTATGTCATTCCTTCTCCAGTATGGATGATGATAACATTATCACGAGCCATAACTAGCTTTAATTAATTAGAATCAATTGACAAATTCTCCTACATAATCATCGGAGAGTCGTAATTCCCTACATATCCTTTCTGAGAAGAATACATTAAATCAAGGTTAATTCTGCAATTTTAACAGCATATCATGAATGCAAAATAATCACAGGGCTTCTCAAGGGTTAATCTAAGGTCTAATGAAAATTAAAGTCTAACAAGAGGGCCCACACAGACAGAAACAGGTCTTTTCACATTTCGAGAACTAATATTGCACCTAAAACCCTAATTTTAGACCTACCTAAATAACTAATGTTATGGTCAGGGTAAAATTCATCTAGACCCTCTAAAATTCATATAAAAATATTCCATAAGGTTTGGTGTCCCTGATTTGACAATCAGAACCTATTTTGACCTAAAAAAAAGTCTCAAATGGAAAGTTGCCCTAATTTGGGTTTCCATGCAAATTAGTTAGTTAGACTAGGTCAAAATTGAAATCTGTCTTCACTATTAGATTCCTTGGGTCCAAATTAGGTTTTTACCAAAATTTGGGCCCAATCAGAGATCATCTTGACCAAGTTTTTATTTTGGTCCAGTCTAACTCTTTCTCTCTATCATACGTCTCTAGCTTTTGAAATCCTTACAAATAATCGCCTAAGTTTTTCATCTTCTTTGCAGATCGGTCCTTGCCTCCATTGGAGGTCAACTGACCACCAGGCGACCTTTGACCACTCCTAGACCTACCTGAATCAACACCAAATCTCACCAAAATTGGTGGAATTGATGTTCACACCGAGGAGAATCGTATAGGACCAGTTTTGGATCCCAAATCGCATTTGATTGGCTGTGAAAACCAACAAGATCAGTGGGTTCTTCTTGAATCCTATGCAAGCCAATTAGGCTTGTTTCCTACTTAGAAGCCTACCATAAGCTCTATAAAAGCTCCTTCATTGCATTTTTGCTTCTCCTTATCCTAGTTTGGCCACATTTCCTCACTTAAACTTCTCCCTTCGACCTCTACTGACCTAAGCTCCAGCAGCCTCCTTCTCCCTCATCCTATGGATGGCCAATGGCCAAATTGTCCCATCCTCCTTCCTCATCATCTGCCACATCACGCTAGCTACAACGAGGGCTGCCTCCCCGTTTCCTCACTGTCGTCTCCCTCGAAGGAGGCATTCTCTTCCATGGTGTCGGCCAATCACAATTGGCGCCCTCCTTCCCCTTTGGACTATTAACACTAGGTTCCCTAACTTCCTCTTCCACTCTACTCTCTTTCCCTCTCTTTAAATCGTAGTTTTGACCACAGACCACACATCTCCATCTCTACCTTCCCCACATCCGGTGTACCTCTGGCGTGACCAACCACTGGCCACATTGCACCAAACTTGCCCGCTCCATCTTCAGAAGCTCCTCCTCATCTCGCATATCAAAATCCTTCACTTAATTCCACCAAAATCCCACTCCATCAACCCACTAGGCTAAACCTCCCTCCCTCACCTTCTCCGTCACCATCCGGCTACCACACACTTCCACTCGCCACATAGCCACCACCATTGGACCCCACATCCTCAGTCGCCACTCATGCCTGGTGACCCTGGTCAGACCCAATTACCCGGATCGATATACCCAATCATTGATCCGATTACATCCGTGTCTTAGAGAAGAGAAAGGATGGATTTATGAGAGAGCGAGGGTGGGTTATGCTCTTGAAGGCATGTCCTGATGCAACACTTCATCGCTGAAGGAAAGTGGTGCTCTATGCTTGAGGAAGGTTCTAAAGGAGAAGAAGGACTGAAGAAGGGAAAGCCATTGAAGAAGAAGGGTTGTGCCTTTAAAAGGAAGGAGCAAGCTTAGAAAGAAGAAGAAAAGAAGAAGGGTTAGAGGAGAAAATCCTTGTGCATTTTGTGAGGCACTATGTTTTGTTGATACTTAAGATGTCTGATCTAGTTCTGAGCACTGTTGAATAATTTAAGAACCTAAGTTATGATTGAATTCTGATTTGAATGAATTGAAGTATTGAATGCATGCTTAATTAAGAGAATAAGTGGTGATTCAAATCACCATTATTTTGATTCTCCTTTCTTTTTGATCCATGATCTTGTGAGCTTTATTGAATAACAATTTGATCATACTTATTCATTTCATATTTGTTATTATTGTGCTCATTCATTTCAATTCAACATTAATGTTGTGAATTGCCATTATTTGCTATCTGTGTTCAACCTCAGAGACTTTTGTGATTCTGAGCATACAAATTTAAATGATTTAAGTGATTTTTTCCTATACTATGATGCATCTCTTAAATAAATGACAAATTCACTTTAAACATTTTGGTGTCATTCCTGGGGAGGAACGTGCAATTCACACGTTAGTCTTATATATATATTTATCTAAGCGCTAACTTGCACTGTTTGCTTTGATTATGATTTTGCGTGGTAAATCACGAAGAGATCTTCCACGTAAATCAGCTACTCCAGTGGTAGGTAACTCGCTCTTCTTCCCTAATCAACCTCCTAATCACTTGGGAAGAGGAATAAAAAGGGAAACAAAATTAATTAGGATTCATCTACCCTATTTTCTTAGTAATCATCAGTTAAAAGGCAACTTTCCTGATTTAACAATTCAAAATCAATATATGATTGAAGATTGAAATGATTCTTTTAGAGATTCCTTCCCAAATTGCGTGTACCTACTTGGGATTTATGCTTAGTTTCTATTCATCTTGAACTACTCACCCTCTTGTTTGAGTCCAAGGTGTACATTTGAGATTAAATTGGACTTGAAATAGAGCCAATTAGGGTTTCTACTATAGAGCTTTGAAGTGCAAGTTCACACTTGCCTGAATTAAAGGGAATTAACCCTCCTGCATTTGTGTGCTACCCAAACCCTTGCTTGAAAAGGCATAATCAAAAGGACCCTAAAATCAAAATCTAAATTCACTTGAACTCTAAAATTGTAGACCTAATAACCTGAGAGTGAATTTAGGGTGATCTTTGCATTTTGACCCAGATTCACTCTCCATCTTTTAGGGAAGGTCAAGTGAAGTTGTTCTACTTTGTCGGCCAATCAACCTCAAAATTAGGTCACAAATTGAATTAATTTCTAATCAAGTGAACTCCAAGGCACAAATTAAGAACAAAATTGGCAGACTTAAGGTCTCAATTCATACATTCCTTGCTTGGAATCGCAGTGACAAAGAAGGTCGGGTGGGGGAAACCCTATAACCCATTGGGATACTCTACAGTGTAAGGGTCTTCATGGGGCTCTCACTTCCTGGCTGCCTAGGTACTTCTCAGGTGTGTGGGTTTTTGATTCAAAGGTATCATCCACCTCGAAACAAGCCTTAGCATCCAAAAATCTTTGGGTGCCTTGATTGGGTCCAATTCATATTCAATCCCTCATTTATTCTCTAGAGCACATACATAGGAAAGGTCCCTAGGTTGTTAACCTAGCGGCCTCATTAGAATTGATCTTCTTAGGGATTTCTGATCTGATCCAATCACTTCAATCTGAACCTGAATTTAATTCTACATCTTAATCCACCAGCTGATTTGAAAATGCAACCTGATAATTTAAGAAGAATTTGTGGGAAGCCTGAATCCCAAATGACCATAAAAGAAAAAATGATTGAGGCTACTCTTAGACATCTTGATGAATACTACAAAACCCCTGATCTATCTAGGCACATTTAGGTTATTGTTTCAAAAACAACAACCCACTTCATAAGCCATGTTGTGATGATTTGGACCCAAATGACACATGGTTCAACCCGGGATGATCTCTTATTAAGATATCTTCAATTGATGAAATTACATATAAATGAGTATCTGCAATGTTGGTAAAATCCCATACTTTTGGAAAAACACTAAGGTCTCATGGAGAAACATGGAAAACTACTAAATACGGTATATGAAGCCATTGATAAAAGATACCCCAATAACCTCTCAAAATTGATGAGACACCTTGGAACAACATTAAGGATCAATATGATTTCTCAGAACCTGGGTTTGAGAATAGAGGTTGTTGTGGACCGCTAACCCAAATGGGATTAGATTCAAACTTCATAACAATTGACATGCCTGAACTTAATGATGGTTGGGAGAATCCAACTGCATGTGCTCCTGATTTTGAACCAACCCTAGAGAGCCTTGAAGTTGGTCCATCAATCCTAGATTCCCCTGAAACCTATGATGGCAAGCTTGAATCAGAACATCTCAAGAATGTAGCTCCCGAACCTTATCCTGTTAAGGTAATTCTAGCATCCCAATAGAGCCTAAACAAGATTCTAGTGACCCAATTCCTACCTTTGACCTAGAATCTAGATTTGAGCTTGAAAGAGAAATTTTCATTTTCGATAAAAACTTTGGCATGAAATGAAGTGTCATTGTATTTAATCGCGTGGTAGAAAATCACTTTTCAAAACATTTTAATTCTCAAAATCTAACCACGAAAATAGCAAGGCCATCTCCACAAGGAGGAATTAGCCTATTTAAACTAGTGAATCATGTCTTGTTTATTTGGGAATCTCAATGTGTATACTTACTGATGAGAGACTCATCATGATCTCTAATTACCCCTAATTAACTAGTCTTCCTAGTTAATTAGCTAAGGTTATGAACATATAAGAGTTCATTATAGAGTAAGGGATATTTAGTCAAGGACCTTAAAATAACTTTAAAGTGACGTTTTAACATTCAATTAACAATATTAATAATCTAGATAATAATTGGAATCAAAATTCTATTAATCATTCCCTTAATTAATAAGTAACTTAAACTTAATCTAAACCTAAGAATATAATAACTTAAGTAATTTTACTTAATCTAATAAACTAATCTAAAAAGCTCAAAAATGTAAATTCAAGATGAAAATAGAATATTTAACTTATTTACTAACATATATAAATGGTTGAAAAAGATCTAAGTTTAAATAAACCTTCAAAATCTGAGTTTACATTTTGGTCCTTAAAATTCATTACGATCGGGTCCTTATTTCTCACACAGTCCTTAAGTTTTATTACATTTAAGTCCCTTTTCATCTTCCTCTTCTTCTTCTTCAGCCGAATGAACGGCGGACGACGGAGAGTCACGCCACCGCATGATCACCACCCTACTGACATAACCTTCTTTGTCCAAGCTCTTGCAGCTTGTGCTCACCACCCCCTCTTCATCCACCAGTCTGGATTAACAGGAAATCCTAATTTCTAACGGGAGATAACCTCACCGTAATTGGAGATGACGCTGGAGGTTAGGCTCCTCAAGCTCCTTCTTCGGCCAGACCCCGCCATTCTCTTCATCGCCAACTACTATAAATACCCCCTTACCCCTCTGATTTTACTGAAGTTGGCACCCTTCCCTCTTCTAACACTGTACTTGACTTCAATAGGCTATTCGTCCAAAACTACGGTGACTCTCCATCTCACTTTCCAACTTCCTCCATCCATTCTGATCAGCCGAGGAGATCCGCCATGGTTTACCGCGTCTCTGACATAGGCGCTGACCCAAGGAATCCTCTACTCACCTCAAATCCGCCCGTCGGAGATCTTTCTTTCACCCTCTGATTTCGTCGTCCACTATGAACCTTCGGTGAAACCCTATTGACCCCTTAATCTATGTAATAGTAGATTAGGAGTAGGAGTAGGAGTAGGAGTAGGTTAGCTTAGTTAGTTAGATTAGAGTAATTTTAGAATTTCAGTGTTAGCTTCTCCGACTCTGGTGAGCTCCTCAAGCTCGCTAGAGCCTTAATCTTGTCTTTTTAACTCACTGTCCGCCTTCCTTTATCTTCCATGATCATTTCTAATCCACTTAATCATTTAATTAAATCACCTAATCGCCTAGTTCATCTTTCACCTCTACGGACTACAATCACTATCCATGGTGACAATAGTCGAGCTAATTCCACCTCCACTAGATCTATCATCATCTATCCATCACTTATGCACCCTAATCGACACCATAATATGTAGAATTATCATCTACAAATTAAACACCCAAACTTAATTTAGCTCCTGAGCTAGCTGTCAATGGCGACTCAGGAGTAGTTCAAATCGTTATTAAATATATATTTATTACCACAGACATCTGTTGACTTGTCTCAACCACTCAGTTGAGTGGGAGATCAAGTCCCATGCCTCAACCAAATTAATTTTCATTCAAAATAAATTCACTGTCAAATCTTACATATAAAGAGATAATGAGGAATTAAATGTGATTTTGGGGTTCCTTGCAACCTCAAGATCCTTTTTCGATTAAAAATGGCAAGTTTAAACAATCTGTGTACACTTTTCACATTTTCTAGACTCACCAGAGATTCGGCGAGCTCCGGCGAGCCAAATTTTTTGCTTCAGCCTACAGAATTTAGGAAGAAGCTCCAGAATGTTTCGATTCTGATCACTGAATAATTGAGGATATTTGTTTGAGGATTTAGTGATTGGAGCACAGATTGAGGGTTCATCTTCTCCAACTCTGGTAGAGTTGGAGAAGTCTGATAAAGAGATCAAAGAAGCATTTAAGGAACCTAGAAGCTTCAGTGCAATGCACTGAAGCTGTTCATGACCTCATTCTACTATAATAACCCCTTAATCCTTCTGACGAACAAGCACTTTTTGGAGCTCAGGCAGCAAGCTTGTAACCCAAGAAATATTAGTTAGAGCACCTATTAAAAAGATTTGAATAAGTTCCTGATGTTGAAAGAACTTGATTTTTGGTTTTAATTTGCTATGGAGAGGCTTTGAACAGAAAGTGAAATTTTTGTGCTTTCACAGTCAAACTCAGTCAGATTATGGAGTGCTGAGCTCAATCTGAGGAATTGATGAGATTAAATTGTTTCTGGGATCATGCTGGATTGTTTTAGAGTGATTAAACTGAGTTCAGGTGAATAATTTGGTGAGAATTCAAACCCTATTAATTTGGGTTATTTTCAAACCTAAACTAACAGTAGTATCATTTTGTTGAGTTTTGATCTTAAATCTTGTCCAGATCAATCTGTTATAACCCTTAGAACTTGTTTAAATTGATCAGTAATGTTCTTTTGTGTCTGTCTATCTATTTGAGTTTGAAAATTTTGAACTCTGAAGCTTTTAGAGAAGTGTAGAGCTTTTATATTGTTCCTGAAGGCCTTATGAGTTAGAACCTACTTCTGCGGATGCGGAATTAATTTTAGTAACTGTTCAGAACTTTAAATAAGAGAGAAAAGTCCATCTGAGGACACTGTGAAATTAATTATCACTTCCAGGCAATAAATAACCCGTAGGAACCCCTAATTTTACCTTTCAAATTGAAGAGGAAAACATCCTCTAAACCTTAAATTGACCCTGCAATCCTATATAGTAACCTTAGAGCTTTCCAGCAAACTTTAAATCACTTAAAATGGAGCTCTGAGCTGGGAGTTATGATCAATTGAAGTTGGGTCTAGAGGAGGGAACATAATCCCACATCATTAGTTCACGAGCGCGTGCATGGGAACAAAAGTGATTTGTTCCGTAGGCCGTTCAGTCGTCAGCGCTCGGTGCACCGGTTACTGATCTAAGCATTCTAAACCTATCTAAGGAAGTGTGTGTGTGTACGGGCATGTGTGCCTGCGGGTGTGCACCCGAGTGGGCATGAGCTAGTGTCGCCCTGGGAGGGCAAGGCCTAGGACGCTAGGTTGAGCCGGATTGGCTCGAACATATGAACCAAATGAAATAAACCAAAATCAAACCTAATTGAAATTAGGTAAGGACCGAGCAGGGTCTGGTCCCACCCTGGTCTCAGGGTATTGTGTATCCTCGAAAGGACCTCGTCGCAAATAAAATAACTTTTGGTTAAAAAGTAAAAAAAATCCAGTTCAAATGATGTTCCAACGGAAAGAGGAGTTGAAGGCTAAGTGCTGAAGGTTAATGTTAAACGTATTTAATCACTACGCTAACGTGTTTGATTTTGGAAAACCTGTCGTTGTAGTTTAAAAGCGAAGAACTCGTGTTCAACAAATAAAATTTATATCGAAATTGAAATTCCGGGTCGAACACAGGGAGGCAGACGTTTGATTTAAAAACTATGCATTTCTTATTATTTGTCACGAAGTAATTCAATTTAAAACTATCTAATTATTTACAATAAATAGAAGAGGGAGAGGGTAAAAGAGAGAGAGAATATTACACGTAGAAATCAAAATGAGATGTAGAATAAACAAAGAATTTATCATTAAGAAGATTGTTCATTACAACTAGAAAGCATAAAACAATTACACTAGAAAGAGATAAATTTACTCTAGAAAGCATTAAAAGAATGGAGGGAGAAATGTCCTCAACGATCGTTTGGAGGATGAGCAGAACTACTCTAGAAAGTAGTAAATCTATACTAGAAAGCAATAAAAGAATAGGGAGAGAGAAATCCTCCTCGACGGTCGCTTGGAGGACGAGTTGGACGGGGCGATGCCTGGACGAAGGAGGATGAAGAAGGACGAAGGAGGACGAAGCAGAAGAACGGGAATGGAGTGGCACGCCGTCGTCGCCTCGGGATCCACTTCCGAAGGGGGATGAAAATTTGGACTTTATCTCGTGAGAAGCATCCCGGGAGTAGGACAAGCTTCTCTTGAGCTTTGGAGAGGTAGAGAAGAGAAGGAAGGGATGAGAATTTCTTATGGAGGGGGTCTCCTTATATAGTTGCAAGGAGTGGGGGCAAAATGGTCATTACATCTTTAAAATAATAAATGAGGGGTCTTTAGTGACGGATAAATCCGTCACTAGAGCCCCAACATTGGCGTAGCACCCGTGCCCACACGTGCCTCCTCAGCTAACTGCACTTCCTCAACACCCGCGCACGTTCTTTATTTCGCAGCCGTCCGATCGCTAGATCGGACGGCTTAGAATGTGTGATCACCTACTGCTGCGTGCCCGCCTGGCACTTGCAATGCCGCGTGACGCTGCGAGTGCAATCGCATGTGATCTCAATTGAGCGTAGACGGCTGTCTAATCAAGATCCAACGCCCGCCTGTGCTCGCTCGCCCGTGCCTTCCTCCCCTCCGCTGCAATTCGAACCCACGCCCGCAGCTTGCGTAAGCACGCTCGATCGCTGCGCTACGAAGCACGGATGGTCGAGCGGGTGCTTTTAGGCGCGGCCATCCACAGTCATTGGATCGAGATCCAACGGCAGAGAGGGAGCAGATGCGGGGTCTTCAGAGAATGCATGCGGACATTTGGGCAATCGAGATGGCACCACGTGGTGCCATCTTGGCCGTCCATCTTCTGGATGTTGTAGATGGTGCCACGGATGGCTGATTGACTCGATTTTTGCATCGTTGGGTTGCGATCGTTGATCCGAATTCATCCATGCGATCTGATTTGCCATTTGAAGTGCAGATTTACACCATCCTGGCCCTTGATCTTCTAGGGTTCCCCAGTCACTATCTGATGCTACAGATGCCTGATTAGAGCAATCTTGGAGTCGTTGAATTCCAATCATCACCCTGATCACATCCATATGGTTAGATCTTCAATCGGAGTCCTCGATAAAATGTTTTCCCTGTCAAAGCACATAAAAGGAGATAATTAACCTCCATTTTATTCAAACTACTCTAAATGCAAGATGATGCATGTTATGCAATATTTATATCATGAAATGCAATCCCATGCTTAAGAACATGTATAAATAGACATCCTAAGTAGTGTAAATGTGTTTACATCAGTTAAATATTAAGAAAGAGCTGATGGCTAAGGAAAGAAAGGAGGAGAACAGGCGCTAAGGAGTGTTAAAGAAGAATAGGCAAACAAATAAGAGGCAGGAAGAGAAGGAGAAGGTAGGTACTACTAAAGAACAGAAGAAGAGAGGTAAGAAAAGAGCTCAACAGAGAATAAAAATAAAGGAAAAGGAGAAGAAAATAGAGGCTGAAGACTATAAAGAAGAATTTGTTTTACTTGTATCATTTTAATTTTTTTTTGTTCTTAAATTTTGTAATAAGGCATATTTTAATAGAACAATTCTTATTGCCTTAATTTCTTTGAAATAAAATAGGAAATTAACATGTTTACTTGTTAATAAAGTACATCATTTAAGTAAATGTATTTTTCATATGGAATTTTGTATATTCTTTAGAGTTTAAATCATTTGACAAAATTCATGCTTTTATAATCAACCAAGTTATACCTCCTAAACTTGAAAAGAAAGTAAAAGAAAATTGGTGAATTTAGAAAAAATTATACCTCCCAGCGAACGACCTAGACTCAACCAGTAAAAATTTCTAAAATGTTAGGTTAATTCGACCCTATACTACACAACCAACAGAATTTCGAGTTAACCTAAGTGACTTTTTCTATTCTTAATTCAGTAAAATTAACTTAATTACTGAGTTGAGTGGAAGTTACACATCATTTTAATGGTGCCGTTGCCAGGGAGGTAATATTTGGTTTCACTAAAATTTTGTTGGATTAATTAATTAGGTGGTATTTGTAAATATATTTTTTTATTTTTAATGTTTTTTCTAATTAGTTGTATTTTGTTTATTTTTGTTTTATTTTTATTTCTATTTTCTGTCTTCTTTTCAGGTTTACCTTGTCGGGTAATCTCAGGAGAAGGTAAGAATTTGTTGTAGTTTTTTTTTTTAAGTATTCCTTAATGTTTTGTATTGTTGCATTTAAAAATTTAAAAAATACAAAAGAAAATACATCTTTTCCGACTAGCAGCAGCATACACATAGGCATACACTCTTAGGAGTGCATTATCTGCTAGTATTAGTATGATCTGACTCAAGAATTTTTAAACTATTTTTCTAGCATCAGTAGGAAAACATGAGAAAACCCACGTAGTTCCTTATCCTCTGAGATTTAAAAATGCCACATATTTTTGTTTGGAAAGATATAAAAAGCAACCAATGTAGTTTAGGTTGATATATTTTAGAAAAAGACTAACTAAAAAGCGAAAGTAAAATTGTGACCTAAATTTGATTGCAGAAATGCATGTGGGTTTTTTATATCGCTATCGTTTGTTGCATGCTATCGTGCACACAATGCGATCACTAAAGTCACACGAGTCTACTTTTCTATGTCTCCTCTTTGCACCTCTTAGGGTTTTGGTCGAAGATCAATAGGTCTGTCTCACTACGAGAGCCCCGGGGAGCCAGTAGTGAGCAGTCTCGATCCTAGACCTTAGACCTTTGAGCTTTAAGGTACGCACCAATGCAGACACAGATTAGGACATGTATTTTTTATATTGTTACTCTATTTACTTGCATCAAATTACTTTGCGTATCTTAGGAATCTCTTCTTTCCTTTGAAAGAAGAGCAAAACCTGCATCTTTTGTGCTGTTTTGTGGGTTTTTGTGCTGCTATTTTTTTTTTTTCTTATCAGTGGTGTGCGTGTGCACTTGCACATTATTTTCCATTTATGGACGGGAGGCGATCCTTGCATCCACCTCTTGCACCACCGTTGACAAGTGATCCAAGGCCAGTTGCAAATAAGCAAGTAATGATTTTCCCATCTGATCCATCTACTTCTTTGGATCCAATGTAGAATCTTAATCCCGAGATCCCTTCTTCTTCTGGTCAGGAGGAGGTGCCACCTTTTGATGTTCATGAGGTGCTCCTGAACCAGAATCTTAGGATGCTAGAGCAAACTTGACAAATCAATTTATTAACAGTAGCCTTAAACAATTTGCAAACTCTTCAAACCCGTCCTTCACCTCAACCTGAGGCGGGTTTTGAAATCCTTAATTTACCGATCAATCATCCAAGGCCTCTACTTACAGATTATTATAACCCATCTAATGCATAAGTAGAGCCTAATGTTAGGATTCCTATTGGGGAGAATGATCCTGAATTAAAGCCAAATATTATAGGTTTAATCCCCCATTTTCACAGATTTGCATCCGAGGATCCATTTCAACACATTGAAGATCTTAAAAATCTATCCCAAACTCTTGGTCCTTGAAATCAAAACAGGGAAATCCTACTAATGAAGATTTCTCTTTCAACCTTAAAGATAAAGCTGCATATTGGTATAGAAATATAGCAAGACCAATCTAAACTTGGGTTGAACTCAAATCTGCATTTTGGAAGAAATTCTTTCCAATTGGTCAAACCAAAGTTTTAAGGAGAGCTATTACTACTTTCAATCAAAATCAAGGAGAACCAGTTCACGAAGCATGGGAACGTTTTCATGAATTGCAAAGGAAATGCCTACATCATGATATCCCTCATTGGCAACTCATGCATATCTTTTACTATGGTTTACAAGAGGGCATTCACAATCTAGTCGATGCCTCTTGTGGAGGGAATTTTCCAAATCGCAACACAGAATCCGCTTCAGAACTATTTGCAAGGATGGTGGAAAACTCGATCAACAATGCATCAATGTCACAATTTATGCAGGGAGCAAATACGAATCATCAAAATCTACATAAGCGCATTCACGAGATAGGTAATCCGTCCAGTTCAAAGGATTTAGAGATTATTGCAGAAAAATTGGATAAAGTCGATATCTTAGCAAAGCATCTCGATGAGGTTAGAAACACAATGAAGACTCTTATGCCTCTACTTGCTATGAATCCCACGTATTCACCTGTTTTGCAAATTCCCACAGGGAGGGAATTTGTAAATAATCTGGATTCTAGAGATCCATCTCCCTTGGGTTTCCTATCTACTCCTTCACTAACCCAAGGAGGGACCTTTGTCCCACAATCTTACCCACCCTTTTCCCCACCCTTTTCTGTTGCAGAAAACATGCCATATCTTTTAGGTCTACATGCCATCTAGGAAACACTTCAAGACCAAACCCTTATTCAAATTCCTATAATCTTGGATGGAGAAGCCACCCAAATTTTTCTTGGGCTGATCAAAATCCAAATCAAAGACCAAATTATCCGAATCAGACCCATTTTAACCCACCTTCATTGCCTCCTCAGCAATTAAATTTAAGGCCTAGCCTGATGAGTATGCAGAATTACTCTAGGCCTATTAGAGATACACAGCTAGACCAAATTTTAAGAGCTATGACAGAGAGTCAGCGACAAAATGCTGAAGCTCTCACTGAGATCCATAGGCAATGTAAGGTAGAGTTGGCCGATTTATGAAATCAGATCACGCTTTTGGCTGAGTCTCGTCAGCTAGGTATTCTTCCATCTCTGCCAATTTCAAATCCTAGGAATCTGCCAAATCCTAGGCAAAGTCAAGGCCAAGTCCATTTCTTTAATCAAGCCTTTGATTCTAATCATAACCTGTCCTCAGTACTTTCTGAAAATAATCCATCAAGCACGCATCAACAACCTATTTTGTGCCAAAATGACCCACCTATTATTGAGAATCATAACTGATTTTGCTGATCTTCTGAATTTGGAAACATTTATAAATTGCCTAAATTTTCAACATTCTATATCTCAACCTAAATCAGATCTAATCTTCAAAAGATTCACTCTGATCTTTTTTGAGATTTTCACAAGAATCTGATTTTAGGTTCTGCGAGTCAATTCTAGGCAATTTTAGGATGAGTTTTGATTGGGTGGTTTTATCTGTTTTCTATTTTTTTATCTAATTCTTTCCTAACTCCTTTGTTTTTACCATATACCTATTCTTTTGAGGAGTTCTTTACTAGAGTTTACGCATAGATGAAGGCATAAAACTGGGCATTTGTACATAGCTGTTTCCTATTTTTTCCCTTTTTGATTTTCTTCTACACTTTAAAATTTCACTTCATATACCCTATTGATTACCTTCATTTAGTTCGATTGACGACCTTTGGTCAGACTTGAAATCGTCCGCACAGAGATTTTTAATCTCCACTATTCGACTCCTTCCATCACTCTATACTAAATGAAGTGTAATATCTTTTCACCCTTCTTATAATGAGGACATTGTAAAATTTTGGCTTGGGGGGGTGTTGAAGTGAAAGTTTCACTTTAAGTGTGGGGTAAAAAAAAAAACACATAAAAATTGAATATCCACGAAATTTAAAAAAATAAAAATTCCAAAAAATGATAAAAATTTGATAAAAATCAAAACTTTCATAAAAATTTGAAAAATTTTTGAAAAAAAAATTCATGCAAATTGGAAAATCTTATATAGAAAAAAAAAAAATAAATACAAAAATTTGAAAAGAAAATTCATAAAAATAGTAAAAGGGGTATATTCATTTTTAATAAAGAAGAAAAGAAGAAGAATAAATATATATATATTATAATTAAGAGTTTAATTTTTCTTTAGGCTGGAAATTTAAAATGTATATATAATATTTATAGAGTATTTAAGAGCATTCAATTCTTAATAAAATTTTACTTTAAACATTTTGTAAAAACACACCTTCGAGTTTAAATTTTTTTAAAATAAGATTTTATTTGAATTAGGAATCTTTTAAATCTTTTAAAGATTTATTTTTCTATTCTTACCTTGAATTAAGAAACTAAGTATGTTAAGATTTAAACTTAAGGTTTGGAATTAAATTGTAACTTTCTAATCAATTAGATTAAGTAATCCTTTTGCTTTTTGAAAATTTAATTTTATCATAAAGTTAAGTAAAAAGGCCAGATATTCAGAGTTAATTAGATAGAGAGTTGGTAGAATTTTAGTTTACAAAACTTACAGGCTAAAGATAATAACTAGACCTGGTAAATTTTGTCTTAACGGATCCTATAGGAGGAAACTAAGAATTTTAAGAACCTGAGAGTAAAGGGTGTTGTTGTCCAAGCTCTGGTTTGAGAGCTAAGTAACCTAAACATCTAAATTCACACAGATAGAATTGTCTTGTTGGCATCTGAGACCGCGAAAACACAGAGGTTAAGAGATCAGTTCTGAATCCTCTTTAGTCCAAGGATTTCTGCGGGGTGGTTATTGAAAGGGTGAAGGATGTGCCACTCACCTAGAAAAAGGATTTAGAGAATAAAGTTTGTAGGAAAAATGAGAAGGGGAAAAGAAAAGAAAAAAAAGAATAATAAATAAATAAAGCACCCTGCAGTTAAGTGCCTCATGAAAAATGGCTGCTTATGCAATTTTTTCACAAACAAATAAAAGCATCTCGTTACAAATGGATGCTACCCTTCCTTCCATCAAATAAAAAGAACACCTCGCTACAAATGGGTGTTCTAACCTATAGAAAAAGAGAAAAATATGGAGAAAAAAAAATTAGGAATAAGAGACCCAGTGGTCCATTAGGGAGATATACACAAAATGTGTTGACCTCGGGATAGAAAACTGGTGAGGAGAAAGCAACCAAACCTGAGTAAGTCCAAGCCAAAGCCTTGAATTGGAATAATTGGGATTAGAAAATGGTGTCCTAAGATCTGAATTTTTACAACTTTGGATGTTTTTAGGACAATTCTCTTCACTAAGCACAGATGTTTTAAAATCATAGCTACTGAACCTTGGTATCGCCCAGTGAAGCCTAAGAAATCAGGTTTTGAAGATTTTAAGTTAAGACCTAAAGGAGAAGAATTGACAGAATCCTAGGTCTAGAAGTTATTCTTTAGTGTTGTGGGCTAGTAAGATAGAGATTTACGACTCTAAGTTCAATTAATAATGAGTATCTAGTTAATTTGCTTAAACTTATATTGATAAAAGTCAAATATCATAAACAAAGGATTAGCTTAAATCTATTTGAGTTTTTGAGTTAAAATTTAATTCTCCTACTTAAGTTTTGTTTCCTTAAAACACTTTGTATTCTAATTTGAGTTAAGAATAGTTACAAACATAAAAGTGATTTTTGAAGAATTCTAATTCAGAGTAAAATTCTTGTTAACAAATTATTTTTAAGTGTGTTTTGGAAATGTTATAAGTATAAGTCTAAGTAAGAAGATTTTCACATATGCTCTGTACATTAATCATTTATATTAAACTTAAAAATTCTGATTTAAGCTTTCCTCTACATAGTTACTATTTATAATAATTTAAACCCAAGTGCTTTAAATCATCATAGTGTTAGTTTATTTTGCTAGGGACTAGCAAAACCTTTGCTTGGGGGTATGATGAGAGACTCATCACGATCTCTAATTACCCCTAATTAACTAGTCTTCCTAGTTAATTAGCTAAGCTATGAACATATAAGGGTTAATTATAGACTAAGGGATATTTAGTCAAGGACCTCAAAATAAGTTAAAAATGGCATTTTATCATTCAATTAACATTATTAATAATCTAGATAATAATTGGACCTAAAATTCTATTAATCATTCCCTTAACTAATAAGTTAAGTAACTTAAACTTAATGTAAACCTAAGTATATAATAACTTAAGTAATTTTACTTAATATAATAAATTAACCTAAAAAGGTCAAAAATATAAATTCAAGATGAAAAAAAAATATTTACCCAATTTACTAACGTATATAAAAAGTTGAAAAAGATCCAAGTTTAAATAAACCTTCAAAACCTGAGTTTACATTTTGGTCCTTAAAATTCAATACAATCGGGTCCTTATTTCTCACACAGGTCCTTAAGTTTTATTACATTTAAGTCCCTTTTCATCTTCTTCTTCTTCTTCAGCCGAATGAACAACTGGCAATGGAGAGTAACGCCACCGCATGATCACCGCCCTGCCGACATCAACCTTCTTTGTCTAATCTCTTGCAGCTTGCACTTGATACAGATTTTACACGGTTTGTAAAATACGTCGTTGTAACGTGCAAAATCGATCAACTCTTAAATTTATAAACCTAGATAGTGGGGTATCTAGGGTCGTCCAAGGAGGCAATATGTTTGCAAAATTAATTCTCTTGCTTACAAAATAAATCTCAACTTTCCTTTTGGTCTTTTTCAATATACCATTTTTATGTATTTGAAATTAAGGCAACATGCAAAATTGTTGGTGAGAAAGTGACTTACACTTAACTCAATACACTACTTCTAAAGTGGCAAGTAGAGCCTCTCTCTACGCTCACTCTAGGCAAGTAGAGGCCCAGAATAATTAGAGAGAGGGAGTGAAGAATGCTAAAAAGAAAGCAATTAAAAATGCAACTAAAGAAATTGCAAAGAAGGCAACTAGATTAATGAGAATGTGTTTTACAGAAAAGCCTAGTAGATGAAAGCTTCTAATAGAAAATTGCAATAAATAAAAGAAAACACAAATCCACTAGATAGATGGTGAAGAAGAGGGCTTCTTGCTCCAAGCTTGGTAGCTCCCGAGCTTGAAAAGAGTCCTCCAACTCCTTCCTTGCTATGTTTCGCCAAGGTGATGTCCTCCAAAGCAAGCCATAAGGGGGCATGCCCTAAGCTTTTCTCCATGGGTGGATGTCCACCCTAGGTCCTTCTCCTTTGCCTGGCCGTCCTCCTTGAAGTAGAAAAGTCCTCCTCCTTGGCATGGCCCAAGTTGACGAAAGTGGGGAGAAGAAGGCACCAAAGGGGCAAGTGATGTGCCCCTTTAATCTTCTTCTCTACTCCTTCTTCCTAGCCATAGGTGTAGGTGGGTATAGGTAGAAAAATACACTAATGGAGGATGCACTAAAATGGTGGTAGGTGGTGGGTTTATATATAGTAGGTAGGGGGCTAAGGTGACTCTTGAAATGAATGGCTAAGATGTGAAGATGGAGGTGGTTGGGGATCCTATGGCTAAGGGCAATTGGCGCCAACCCAAGGGACACTTAGGGGGTGGTTATGGGAGGTGGGACCCCTTGAAGTTGGCGCCAAAATGGCTTCTAGAAGGGGGGTTTAGGTGGCTCCATGTAGGGTTCTAGAAGGAGGGGTAGGTGGGTGGCTAGGATGGGTTGTAGGGTTAGGTGTGTGGTGGATGTGGGGGTGGATGTTGGTGCCAGAAAGGGGGGTAGGTAGGGTTAGGTTTTTGTGGCAAAATTGGTTCCTTTTGGTGGTGATGATGGGGTGAGGAGGTGGCGAAGAGGTGACGCCAACTATGAGTAGGATAGCTAGCTTAGGTAGAGTAAGTTGGTGGAGCTTGCTAGGGTTGAGTTGAAGGTGGTGGATGGCCAAGGAGTTGGATGCTAGCTAAGCTAAGCTAAGCTAAGCTAGCTTACCTGGCTATGGAGTAGAAGAGTAGGTAATGTGAGCTAAGGTTTCAAGAGAGGAGTTGAGGAGGAGAAGTCTGCAGCTTGAACTAGAGTTGGCAGCTGCTGAAGAGGTTGGCATGGAGCTACTCTAGCTAGCTTAGCTTGCTAGTACTTTGCTAGCTGCTAAGCTAAGCCAAAGTGAGCTGGCTTCTACCATAATGAGTTGAGGTGAGCTGGGTTTGGTGCTCCCGCGGTGGATCAAGCTTGTTGAGGCAACCAAGGTAGCTTAGCTGAACTATGTTGAGCTAAGCTGAGTCCCCGGGAGCTGGACTTGAGCTTCCTGAGCGGGGATGAATTCATCTTCAGCTGGCTGGAGTTGAGTGGAGTTGGATGTAGCTAGATCTGAGATGGGGTGAACTCCAGTCAACTCAGCTGAGCTACCTAGAGCTCCTTGTGGACTAGTGGGAGCTGAGATGAGCTAGACTCAACTAAGTTGAGTTAGATCTGAGCTGACCTGAGCTAGGGTGAGCTAAAATGAGCTCTCTTGAGCTAGCATTTAGCTGAGATTAGCTAAATGGAGCTAGGATGAGCTAACCCTTATCCAAGTAAGCTAGGTTCTAGCTGTGGTGAGCTAGATCAAGCTGAGTTCCAGTTAGTCTGAGCTCCTCCTTCACCATTTGCCTTCTTGAGTGCTTGGGGTGTAGGGATCTGTATATCATCCCTAACACTCATAGAAACATATCAAAAAGACAATAAAAAATGCAATGCATGCCTAACCTAATTAATGCCTAAATGCAGCCCAAAAACACATTAGCAGAGTAAAATCTTAAGTGCTGGATTTGTTTTAATGCATAAGAATGATGATAAGCTAGCGTTTATCACACCCCATGCTTATCTTTTACTAGTCTTAGCAAAACATAATTTTTTGGGAAATCTATTTTTTTTACTTTTGAGGAAAAAAATATTAAGGGACCTTAGTTGATATAAACACAGGAGGCACGGGATTTATTAAGGATAAACATCGGGATTTATTTTTGGATCCAACCATTAGACAAAATGGGATCAATATATATCCAAAAAATTCACAAATTAACCCCTTGTTAATTCAGATGACATGAAATTTTTGTTTTTAGGATTTTTCTGGCTCATGAATCTGATTCACAACTTACAAAATCCTTTAAGACCTTTTGTCCGTGCTTGTGAAAAGCCAACATTTATAGGGGCGTGTTTATTTATTTACTTATTATTATTATTGTTTATTATTCTTTTCCCCCCATGCTTATTTTTAGCTTAATCTTAAAATAGATGTGTCGGGATCATCATTCCCGTTACCAATCATCAAGGGGGCTCTGGCACCAGTACTTCAGGATAGCACTGTCCATGACACCACCCAGGAGCTCACAACCCGAAAACACAATGCAGTGTAAAGGGGCGCTCCAAGCAAACTCAAGCTCTTGCTCCGACACTATAGGTAGAGCACCGTCCAAGACACTTGAGCTGCTAAAATACACTTTAATGCTGCGTCTAAAGATATGAAATATAGATATCGAGCAACGCTGAGGTGGTAATATGTTGACATCGCATCCTTAAAGGAGGCATTTTCCTCCTTCTCAGCGGTGGGAACTCAAACCAATGATCTGCTTCAGACTTTTACTAAGTCCAGACAAGGGAGTTTTTCAAATTTTTAGTTATTTATAAGTGTTGACTTGTGTGTGAAAATTGACACAAGAAGTTTCTCAAGACATGCAAGTTTTTGAATCAGAAACTAAGCCAATACTTTCCACATTACAAAATACGATCAAGTCACCTGAACTATCATGAGTTTAAATGGAATTTTTAAAGAAGGATATCTGATCTAGTCTAAAGTAGACCTTGAAATTCTAATGATCAGATCCACATCCTCTTCCCTAGTTTGTTAAAGATTAAATCCTATTGTACCAAAAGTGAAATTTTCGTCCTTAGTCCCGATTTCAAAATTTTTCCTCAAAAAGTTCTCAACATTTTTTTTCCTAGGTATGCAAGCAGGAAAATAAAATAACTAAAGGAAAATGCATGTTTTAGGTTTTCAAAATCCTAAATCGATCGTCAAATTTTAAAAACACCCCCCCATGCTAAAGATATGGTATGTCCTCATGCATTCAGAGGGAAAATGGATTACCTTAGTGAAGAACAGTCGGGTTTAGTGTGATCAAAACCTGGAAGAAGAAGAAAAAAGGAAAGCAGGAAAAAATGATGGGTTGCCTCCCATCCAGTGCTATCTTTTATGCAATTCAGCAGGGTGTGAAGGTATGCACGGAAGATGAAAAATCATGTAAATAGTTGGACACTTGGATGCCCGCAAAAAGGTGTCTTCTTCTAGATACCTAGAAAATTGATTAGAAGCAATATTTGGATCAAAGTTGGATGGAAAATGATCAGTGTAGCCCAAGTCTAGCCATGGTTTTAAATCAGGTTGGATGCCAAACTCGGGCGGGGTTGGTGGTAGGTTTGTAAGAAAGGAGTTTGGGAAGGGATAGTGAGGATTGGATGAAGTTAATGTGGAAAAATTTGGTGCGTGAATAGTGGGTGGGTTAGGGTGATCAGGCGGTGCATCAATAATGGATTTGGGGTGAAGACAAGTCTCCAGATCATAGATTTCGCCGACCATTGATTTAGAATTAGAATCCTCAAAAAAATTATGGTCGGTAAGGGTATCTATCAACATTGTCTCCTTCACCATATTGGAAATTTCCGTATCTGTGTCCTCAAAAAAGTTATCATCATGGAATCTTCTGGAGGATTTGAAAATATCTAAAGTGATAGTTTGGCCGGCGCAAGTGATATCCATTTTGCCTGTGTGGCAATTGATATTTGCCTTTGCATTGGCCAGAAAAGGGCGTCCAAGGATTATTGGGGAGTCCAATAATGATTCAGGTACCTCAATGTCAAGAACCAGAAAGTCTGTAGGGATGACACAATTCTGGACCTTGGCCAAAACATCCTTGACAAACCCACGAGGTTTGATTGTAGATCGGTCGGCTAATTGCAGGGTAACCTCGACGTGTTTGAATTCACCGATTTGAAATTCTTCAAATAAAATCGTGGGAATAATATTAACCGAGGCACCAAGATCAAGGAGGGAGTGATTAAGAATAGTATCATCAATAATTACTGAGATTAAAGGCACCCCCGGATCTTTCAGCTTAGGAGGCAACTTGCACTGTATGACAGAGCTTATTGTCTCCGAAAGATGCACCTGTCCTAGATTTTTGGCTTGCTTAGGAGTATAGATCTCCTTTAAAAATTTGGCAAAGGCAGGTATATATTTGATGGCATCTAGGAAAGGAATATTGATTTGAACTTTCCCAAATAGATCCATGAGTTCTTCTGTGGTGGGCTCAGATTTCTTTTTTTTGTTGGTGGTGGGGTGGAGAGCTTGTGGGAAAAGGATAGGAATCCTGTCTTGAGATTTTTGCATTTCTTTTTCTTCCTGATGGGGAGGTGGAGTCAATTTGCATAGGTATTTCACCAGGTTTGTGTGAAGGCCCGGGATCAGTGGTGATTTTCCCACTCCTCAAAGTAACTGCATGTGCAGTCGGATTATTATTTGGAGGAGGTGGGGGGGCCTGTCGTTGCGGAAACCTGGGAGGCTACTGAGGTGGTGGATTAGTAGGAGGCTGATTTGGGTAGTGTGGATTTCTACCCAGATATTAGGGTTGGGCATGGTTGGGACGGAAGATGTCCTGCAGGTCTTTGCGTGGGAGTAACCCCAATCTGGTTGTTCAGATTTGTGATGGTGCAAGTTACTTCCGTCATTTTTGTTTGCATTTCCTGCAGGGTTCGCATCATTTGGGCATTGATGTCTTATTGGGATGGCCCAGGATGGAAGGTTGGATTCGACCCATGCCCATTAAAATTATTTGGTTGGGAAGGAACCTAATTATTCCAGGAGTAGTTTAGGTAATTCTTTCAATTGGAAGAATTTTTAAAGGACTCGTGGATGGTAGAAATATTTTGAGTGGGGTTAAGATCTGGATGGTTGTAATTCCCCAATGAATCATGGGCAACCTCAGAATACTGGTAATAATTTGCAGTAGTGTCGAGATTGTGCAAATTTTCTCTTCGTGGAAAGTTAGGTTGGGTTAGTGTAGACTGTGTGGAGCTTGGGTTGATGTGGCCAGTCTTTCCTCAATTTTCTTTTGATTAATATGCATCTGGCCGTGTTTTTGAGCAATCATTTGAAGATCGTCTTGGGTGACAGGGATAGATTGAGTGCGTACTTCATGAACACCGAATTGCTGGTTTTGAGTTCTGCAAAATGTGTTCATGGAAGCTTGATTAAATGAGCTTTCAATCATTTCTTCAAAAAGGTCATAGGCACTTTCAGCATCCGTATTTAAGAAGTTGCCGCCACACGAGGCATCGATAAAATGTCAGATTTGATCTTCTAATCCATGATAGAAGATTTACACGGGCTGCCATAAAGGAATCTCGTGGTGCGGCCAACTTCTTAGGAGATCTTGAAATCTTTCCCAAGAATCATGGAAAGTCTCACCAGTTTTTTGGTGAAAGGTCATAATAGATCTTCGTAGGGAATTGGTATGACATATGGGAAAGAATTTCTTGAGGAAGGTTCTCTTGAGCTGAGGCCAAGTTGTGATGGGTCGGTCAATGGTCCTGAACCAATAAGCGACCTTATCTTTAAAAGATAATGGAAAAAGCTGCATCAGTCATATGTCTTCTTGCACATTTCTGGAACGGGTTGTTTGTGCAAGAAGGGTCAACTCTTCAAGGTGGTAGAAAGGGTCTTCCCTAGGAATGCCACGAAAGTGTTTAATTAGGTTCAAGACTGCAGGCTTGATCTTCAAGTCCCCCTCTGGTATGACCACCCCTAGTCGTTCCTCATTATAAGATGGATCATAAAAATCTTTTAGAGGAATAATAGGCTGCTGACGGGGTGGTGGGTTTGGCCTTTGATTGGCTAGGTTTTGGATGTTCCTAGTCAATGTTTGTTGATTGGAATTTAATTTATCAATCTACTTAGCCATCAATTTTAAAAGATCAGGCAGGGGGTCTTGATGTTGTGCTTGGGGTAATTCAAGATTAGGGAGCTCAAAGTGTGGGAAGTTAAATGTGGGTGGGTTTTGGGTGGAAGGGTTAGAATTAGGGTTAGTAGTGGGGTTAGAGGTAAGGTTAGAGGTGGAAGTGGAAGGGTTAGTGTACCCATTTTGTTGATTTTCCATTTTCTTAGAAGGAGAAGAAAGAAAAAGTGGTCTTTTTGCGCAGGGGGCAAAATCAAATGGTCCTTCTTGGTGCAGATTTTGAGACCGTCGCCCGTGCATAAAATGGAAGAATGGGAGGGGAGGAGAAGAGAAAGAGATGAGAGAAAGTGTGCAAATCAAACAACCAAAGCTAGACCTGACTTAAGTGTGACTCCGTAGAAATAAACCTAAGACTTGGACTACGTAGGAAATAAGTAATCAATAGTGAATACCCATTATGTCAACAACTCTCGCCAAGTTGCTTAAGGGGAGGTTTGGGCCCAAACGTTTTGCAGGGAAAACCCCAGATGCCTGCACAAACCTGCGCCTGGTCGTTTGACACGGCCCCTTAGCTTGAACACCAGATATTGATGACAGAATTGGTATTAAGTAAAGAAAACTTAAGACCTATATAGCAAGCCTAATTTGACGAAGCCTTACGGGTCAAGTTGCTACATATTTTAGTTAGGTCTAGGATACTATAGTGCACACTAAATGTGGAGGGTATTTATTGGGTTGTTGCCCTATTATTTCAATTTTTTTGTGTGTGTGTGCAAGAATTGGAAAGTGGTTCCAATCAAAAAGCAAGTTGTCACACAATTTCTTGTACTTTTGTCTTTTAGGATTTGATTTAATTAAATGTGTTTTAGGATTTTTCTTTTTAAATTTTAAAACAAGTCTGAAACTCTACAATAAAAGGAAAAATAAGTTGTATTGGTGATGGTTAATTTCCTTTAATGTGTGTCTCTAAAAAGAAAGAAAGAAACCCTAAGCCAATTGTCCCTATGACAGAAAATTACTACCAATGAATTAATTTTAGCCTTTCTATATTAAGTGGTGGTCCAAACAATGCAACCAACACCACTGTCTTATGTGAAATCAAACAAGGATTCCAGAAAAGATTTTTGTAGGATTTTAGGAATTTTTTGGGTAATTTTTTTGAATTTTTAATTGTACTGGTGTCAAAGTCTAGAAATGATACCTGTGCTATTTTTGACTGTTCGTTATTACCACCGATCTCAGCAAATTTTGATGATTTTATATGATGTCTAAAATTTCACAAGGATTCCAGAAAGCTTAATTTAAAAAAAATTGGATGAGTATAAAATTTCTAAAAATTCATGAACATTAGCAAAAAAGGAAGATTAGAGGGTGTAACCTCTCTGTAGTCCATGAATATTTAAAAATTAAATACAGGGCCAATTGACCTTAAATTTGGAACAAATGTTTCTAACTCAATTTGGAATCACTGTCTGAAATTTTAAGATTTTAGGAGGCCTGTGGTGTTAGGAATCGATTTCTCAATTTCGGATAGAAATCTGGACCCGAAAAATAGAACACCAATACTTGCAATGGAGTGGTGTCAAAGAAACATTCAAGCAAACAATGGATTTTAAAATGCACCACTGCACTTAATTAAGTTGTTTAGGGTCCTGAAAGCCATGTTTAGTGTATTTTGGTAGTTTTTTAGGTTAAGTGTGACAAGTAAGAAGAACCAACCTGAATGTTCGTGAGACGACAAGGAACTTTCAGCATTTGCTTTCAAATTCCTACTTTCCTGCTGTAGTTCCTGCACACACTAGAGAAAAGAAAGAGAAGGGGATGAGATC
The DNA here is from genome assembly GCA_037157565.1 of Thalassia testudinum. NCBI lineage: Eukaryota > Viridiplantae > Streptophyta > Magnoliopsida > Alismatales > Hydrocharitaceae > Thalassia > Thalassia testudinum. The sequence continues at coordinate 22,249,370 of JAZHRO010000063.1, forward strand.
TACTTCAAGTAAGAGAAAACAAAATTAAGTAGTGCCTCCCTAGCAACGACGCCAAAAAGTGATACGGATTTTATGCGGCTTGTAAAATACGTCGTTGTAACGTGCAAAATCGATCAACTCTTAAATTTATAAACCTATATAGTGGGGTATCTAGGGTCGTCCAAGGAGGCAATATGTTTGCAAAATTAATTCTCTTTCTTATGAAATAGATCTCAACTTTCTTTTTGGTCTTTTTCAATATATCATTTTTATGTATTTGAAATTAAGGCAACATGAAAAATTGTTTGCGAGAAAGTGACTTACACATAACTCAATACACTACTTCTAAAGTGGCAAGTAGAGCCTCTCCCTAAGCTCACTCTAGACAAGCGGAGGCCTAGAATAATTAGGGAGAGGGAGTGAAGAATGCTAAAAACAAAGTAATTAAAAATGCAACAAAAGAAGTTGCAAAGAAGGCAACTAGATTAATGAGAAAGTGTTTTACAGAAAAGCCTTGTAGATGAATGCTTCTACTACTAGAAAATTGAAACAAATAAAAGAAAACACAAATCGTCTAGATAGACGGTGAAGAAGAGGGCTTCTTGCTCCAAGCTTGGTAGCTCCTGAGCTTGAAAAGAGTCCTCCGACTCCTTCCTTGCTATGCTCCGCCAAGGTGATGTCCTCCAAAGCAAGGCCTAAGGGGGCGTGCCCTAAGCTTTTCTCCAAGGGTGGATGTCCACCCTAGGTCCTTCTCCTTTGCTTAGCCATCCTCCTTGAAGTAGAAACGTCCTCCTCCTTGGTGTGGCCCAAGTTGAAGAGAGTGGGGAGAAGAAGGCACCAAAGGGGTAGGTGATGTGCCCATTTAATCTTCTTCTCTACTCCTTCTTCTTGGCCGTAGGTGTAGGTGGGTATAGGTAGAAAAATACACTAATGGAGGATGCTCTAAAATGGTGCTAGGTGGTGGGTTTATATAGAGTAGGAAGGGGGCTAAGGTGACTCTTGAAATGAAGGGCTAAGATGGGAAGATGGAGGTGGTTGGGGATCCTATGGCTAAGGGCAATTGGTGCCAACCCAAGGGACACATAGGGGGTGGTTATGCGTGGTGGCAGCCCTTGAAGTTGGCACCAAAATGGCTTCTAGAAGGGCGGCTTAGGTGGCTCCAAGTAGGGATCTAGAAGGAGGTGTAGGTGGGTGGCTTGGATGGGTTGTAGGGTTAGGTGTATGGTGAATGTGCGGGGGGATGTTGGCACCAAAAAATGGGTAGTTAGGCTTAGGTTTTGGCACCAGAATTGGTGCCTTTTGGTGGTGATGATGGGGTGAAGAGGTGGCTAGGAGGTGATGCCAACTTGGAGTAGGATAGCTAGCTTAGTAGGGTAAGTTGGTGGAACTAGCTAGGGTTGAGTTGAAGGTGGTGGATGGCCAAGGAGTTGGATGCTAGCTAAGCTAAGCTAAGCCAAGCTAGCTTAGCTAGCTATGGAGTAAAGGAGTAGGTAATGTGAGCTATGGTTTTAATAGAGGAGCTGAGGAGGAGAAGTTTGGAGCTTGAACTAGAGCAGGCAGTGGCTGAAGAGGCTGGCATGGAGCTACTCTAGCTGGCTTAGCTTGCTAGTTCTTTGCTAGTTGCTAAGCAAAGCTAAAGTGAGCTGGCTTCTACGATAATGAGCTGACGTGAGCTGGGTTTGCTGCTCCCGGGGTGGATCAAACTAGTTGAGGCAGCTAAGGTAGCTTAGCTCAACTAAGTTGAACTAAGCTGAGTCCCCGGGAGCTGGACTTCAGCTTCCTGAGCTGGGATGAATTCATCTTCAGCTGGCTGGAGTTGAGTGGAGCTGGATGTTGCTAGATTTGAGCTGGGGTGAGCTCTAGTCAACTCAGCTGAGCTAGCTAGAGCTCCCTATGGACTAGTGGGAGCTGAGATGTGCTAGACTCAACTAAGTTGAGCTGGATCTGTCCTGACCTGAGCTAGGGTGAGCTAAGATGAGTTCCCTTGAGCTACCATTCAGCTGAGATTAGCTGAATGGAGCTAGAATGAGCTAAACCTAGTCCAAGTGTGCTAGGTTCTAGCTGTGGTAAGCTAGATCAAGCTAAGTTCCAGTTAGTCTGAGCTCCTCCTTCACCATTTGCCTTCATGAGTGCCAGGGTTTTAGGATCTGTGTATCTGTTCATCCCTAACACTCACAGAAACATATAAAAAAGACAATAAAAAATGCAATGCATACCTAACCTAATTAATGCATAAAAGCAGCCCAAAAACCCATTTACAGAGTAAAATCATAAGAGCTAGTTTGTTTTAATTCATAAGAATGATGATAAACTGTCGTTTATCAGTGCTCACCACCTTCTCTTCATCTACCAGTCTGGATTAACTGGAAATCCTAATTTCCAGTGGGAGATAACCTCACCGTCGTCGGAGATGATGCCAGAGGTTAAGCTCCTTCTTCAGCCAGACCCCATCATTCTCTTCCTCGCCAACTATTATAAATACCCCCTTACCCCTCTGATTTTACTGAAGTTGGCTCCCTTCCCTTTTATAACACTGTAGCTGACTTCAATAGGCTATTCGTCCAAAACTCTAACGACTTTCCATCTCACTTTCTGACTTCCTTCATCCATTCTGATCAGCTAAGGAGATCCACCATGGTCCGCCGCATCTCTGACATAGGTGTCAACCTAATGAATCCTTGCTTCACCTCAAATCCGCCCGTCGAAGATCTTTCTTTCACCTTCTGATTTCATCATCTGCTATGAACCTTCGGCGGAACCCTATTGACCCCTTCGTCTAGGTAACAGTAGATTAGGAGTAGGAGTAGGAGTAGAGTAGGTTAGCTTAGTTAGTTAGATAGTTAGTTAGATAAGAGTAATTTTAGAATTTCAATGTCATCTTCTCCGACTCCAGCGAGCTCCTTGAGCTCGCCAGAGCCTTAATCTTGTCTTTTTAACTGACTATCCACCTTCCTTTATCTTCCACGATCATTTCTAATCCACTTAATCATTTAATTGAATCACCTAATCACCTAGTTCATCTTTCACCTCCACCGACTACATCACTGTCCATGGCGACAGTAGTCGAGCTAATTCCACCTCCACTGGGTCTATCATCATCTATCCATCACTTATGTATAGTAATTGACACTATAATATGTAGAATTATCATCTATAAATTAAATGCACAAATTTAATTTAGCTCCTGAGCCCGCTGTCGATGGTGGCTCAGGAGTAGTTCAAATCATAAGTCAAATATATATTTATTATCACAAACATCTGTGCACTTGTCTCAACCACTAAATTGAGTGGGATATCAAGTCCCGTGCCTCAACCAACTTAATTTTCATTCAAAATAAATTCACTATCAAATCTTACATATAAAGAGATAATGAGGAATTAAATGTGGTTCTGAGGTTCCTTGCAACCTCAGGATCCGTTTTAGATTAAAAATGGCAAGTTTAAACAATCTGTGTACACCTTTCACATTTTCTGGACTCACCGGAGCTACGGCAAGCCAAATCTATGCTTCAGCCTACAGAATTTAGCAAGAAGCTCAAGAATGGTTCGATTCTAATCACTGATTAATTTGAGGATATTTGTTTGAGGATTTAGTGACTGGAGCTCAGATTGAGGGTTCATATTCTCCAACTCTGGCTGAGTTGGAGAAGTCTGATAAAGAGATCTAAGAAGCATTTACGGAACCTAGAAGCTTCAGTGCATTGCACTGAAGCTATTCATGACCGCAATCTACTATAATAACCCCTTAATCCTTCTGACAAACAAGCACTTTTTGGAGCTCAGGCGACAACCTTGTAACCCTAGAAATATTAGTTAGAACACCTATTAAAAAGATCTAAATAAGTTCCCAATGTTGAAAGAACTTGATTTTGGGTTTTAATTGCCTCTAGAGAGGCTTTGAATAGAAAGTCAAATTTTTGTACTTTCATAGTCAAACTGAGTCTGATTATGGAGTCATGAGCTCAATCTGGGGAATTGATGAGATTAAATTGTTTCTGGGATCATGTTGGATGGTTTTAGAGTGATTAAACTGAGTTCAGGTGAATAATTTGGTGAGAATTCAAGCCTTGTTAATTTGGGTTATTCTCAAACCCAAACTAACAGCAGTATGATTTTGTTGAATTTTGATCTTAAATCCTGCCCAGATCAATCTGTTATAACCCTTAGAACTTGTTTAAATCGATTGGTAATGTTCTTTTGTGTCTGTCTATCTATTTTAGTCTAAAAATTTTGAACTCTAAAGCTTTTAGAGAAGTGTAGAGCTTTTATACTATTCCTGAAGGTCTTATGAGCTTAGTACCTACTTTTGCAGATGCAGATTTAATTTTAGTTACTATTCAGACCTTTAAATAAGAGAGAAAAGTCCATCTAAGGACTCTGTGAAATTAATTATCACTTCTAAGCAATAAATAACCTGTAAGAACCCCTAATTTTACCTTTCAAATTGAAGAGAAAAACATCCTTTAAACCTTAAATTGACCCTACAATCCTTTAGAGTAACCTTAGAGCTTTATTGCAAACTTTAAATCACTTCAAACGGAGCTCTGAGCAGGGAGTTATGATCAGTTGAAGTTGGGTCCGGAGGAGGGAACATAATCCCACATCGTTAGTTCAGTGCACTGGTTACCGATCTGAGCATTCTAAACCTATCTAAGCATGTGTGTGTGTGCGGGCATGTCTGCCTACGGGCGTGCTCTCGAGTGGGCGCGAGCTAGTGTGGCCCTAGGAGTGAAAGGCTTGGGAGGCCAGGTTGAGCTGGATTGGCTCAAATGTATGAACCGAATGAAATAAATCGAAATCGAACCTAATTGAATTCAAGCGAGGAGCGAGTAGGGTCTGGTCCCACCATAGTCTCAGGGTGCTGTGTATCCTCGAAAGGACCTGGCTGCAAATAAAATAAATTTTGGTTAAAAGGTAAAAAAAACCTGATTCAACTTATGGTCCAAAGGAAAGAGGTGTTGATGGCTAAGTGCTGAAGGTTAAATATTAAGAAAGAGCTGATGGCTAAGGAAAGAAAGGAGGAGAACAGGTCCTAAGGAGTGTTAAAGAAGAACAGACAAAAGAATAAGAGGCAAGAAGAGAAGGAGATGGCAGGTACTACTAAAGAATAGAAGAAGAGAGGTAAGAAAAGTGCTTGAGAGAGAATAAAAATAAAGGAAACGGAGAAGAAGAAAAGAGAGGCTGAAGACTATAAAGAAGAATTTGTTTTACTTGTATCATTTTAATTTCTTTTTGTTCTTAAATTTTCTAATAAGGTAAATTTTAATAGAACAATTCTTATTGCCATAATTTCTTTGAAATAAAATAGGAAATTAACATGTTTACTTGTTAATAAAGTACATCATTTAAGAAAATGTATTTTTTATATGGAATTTTGTATATTCTTTATAGTTCAAATCATTTGACAAAATTCATTCTTTTATAGTTGACCTAATTATACCTCCTAAAATTGAAAAGAAAATAAAAGAAAATTGGTGAATTTATAAAAAATTATACCTCCCAGCAAATGACCTGGACTCAACCAGTAAAAATTTCTAAAATGTTTGGTTAATTCGACCTTATACTACACAACCGACATAATTTTGAGTTAACCTAAGTGACTTTTTCTACTCTTAATTAAGTGAAATTAACTTAATTACTGAGTTGAGTGGAAGTTACCGATCAACTAACAGGTGCACGTGTTTTCAACATAATTTCTTCATTTAAAGAATTAATCAGTAATGTACGGGTGCACATGCAAAATCACTACGAAAGAAATGCCGGGTAAAATAGTGATATTGATACATGTAACTCCGTAAATATTAATTTCCTACAAGATGGAGCAAGTTCACTATATCTAATATCCCATATTCAATATCATTCCTAACTAGAATTCAGCCATAGGTAACTAATCAAAAGTGGAGGTATATTCATGCAAATTGATGCAATATATTAATTTAGGAAAATAAAAGAATAGTGCACTTGACAATGGCATCTGTTGTAAATTTTAATGTGGCCTTCATTGTAGCAAAATAGGGGATTACCTCCCCTCATGCTTGCATGAAAAGGAGGGGATGGCAGATGGTGCAGAGCTCGATGGACGTTGCATGCGACGAGGGCTAAGCGTGGGCGGTGACGGTGCATCGAATGGTGGTTGACGGTGTCGCCGGCAATGAGGGCAATCGACAACGGCGATGACAGTACGCCGACATGTGCGGGCAGCTGCCGACCTTCAGAGGGTGTGGCCGAACTCATGGAGGTGCGGTGAGTACGTTGGAGGCACTGGTACAAAGCTTCGTGGCCTCAAATGTTGGCTACATGGGGAGGGTCCGCTTGGAGCTTCGGGTTCTTCCCGTCGGTGGAGAAGGAGAAGACGAAGATGGCTGTTGGCAGTGCACACATGCATGCGCACGCGAGGAGCGTGGGTGGCTGCTATGCGGAGGTGGATGGGTGTGCACACTTCAGCTGCGCACGCACGTGGCTAGAGTGTGGGCTTCGCTTGTTGCTGGTGCACGTGGAAGGTGATGTATTAAGGAGTGGTGGCTGCATGCAGTGATGGTGGGTGGCATGCACTACATGCGAGGGCACACATGCTGTCAGTTGCACAGAGGCTGCACTTGGGCGCGGGTCGACAATGGAGAAGAAGCTAATGAGGGTAGATGTGTGCAATGCATGGCTGTTGGGTTAAGGTGTGGGGTGGGGGCATGAATGCACTGTCACTACATGCATGAATGGAAATGGAGGCGAGGTTGGAGCACGCGGTGATCCACGGTGTTCGCTGAAGTCCACAGTGTACGCCTGTTGCACGGTGGAGGAGAAGAGAAGATATCCCTGCCAGGGGAAGAGTCTAATGGCGAGAGTCCTCTAGCTGCTCTTCTTATTTACAATTTGTTACTTTCGCCAAATGCTTCTCCAACCACCCACGAAGGATGTGAGTGGTTGGGGCTGTAGAATCTATCAGGCAACTTCATCAGACGTTTGATCAGACCTTCAGACGACTTAAAAATGTAGATATCAGTAAGTTCCTACTGGCGGTCCCAGACGTCCATCATTTTCTCCTGACGTCTTATAGATGTAGAAATGGACGTCTAAACTCATGTACCTAGCCTGCATTCATCGAATGAATTATATTATCATATCATATGTGGTTAAATGTAAAATTAATGCATAAAATTATTTGCAGACTAAGGAAACTTACCATATATCTCCTAGTCAATTAACAACTAAGAGCAAATAATTAAATAGTACTTAGCTAAATAATGGTCGACGAAAGTGGACTTATCAGAGCCTATTTAGGATGATCATGAGGTCCAATAAGAAGAGAATCAGATTTTGGATCTACACTATGATTATGGGCCCATGTTTAATGATTACACCTCTCCAACCTCCTCAGAAATGAAAATTAATTTTTTGGAAGTCAAACCAATCTATGATATAGAAACCAAGGGGTTGGAAGAGCTGGGATTCAATTGGGTCTATCTTGGGAGCCAAGAGCTTGAGCCTATGCCTAGTAGAAACATCTCATTGAGCTCAGAATTTGAAATTAGGTTAGATCCTATTCAGGTTGTCGATTCTACACATCTTAATCCATTCTATGGTGGAAATCCCGATATAGAATCAGGTTCAGAAACTAATCTTCACAAATTCTCCAACAATTTTAAATCATACTTTGATTTCGATGATTCGTTGTTTGTTGATGATTATGAACCAATTTACAACCTTAGCATCCATGATCCATTCATTAATTCTAATCCATGTACAGAGCCTTCGAAAACTCATTCCTAACCTCGACCCGCTACTGGAATTAACTTCTACTCTGATTCACCTCTCTCTAATTCAGTTGCATATGATTCTCTCCATCTGTTGATCGGGTTTTGGACATTGATCAAACTGAGAATCACTTCTTATCCTTTTCTGTCACTACCAGAAGGGTTCCTACAACCTCTATAGATCCTTTTTATTTTGAGGATCCCTACTCTGACCTTGCTGAGCCAACTCAGCCAAACCTTAGATTCTCATTTCCATATCTCTTTGAGCTTTAAAGTATCTAGTGGGCTCCGTATCTTTTGATTCACATCCAACAACCAATCAGACTGATTAGGTTTGGGCTACATCATTAGCTTGTTGATCTGAACAAGCACCTGGTTGGATCAACTAGGCTATTAATCAATGTGCTTCTTCTACAAAAATCATATGATTTGAGCACCCCTTCCTTTTGAACTCTACTCGACTGAAAGCATTGAATTTAGCACTTAATGGGAGGCAACCCGTCATTCCAAAAACCTGAGACCCTTTTAATCATCTTTTGATCTACACTCCTACTACACTACGAGTTCAACTTTAGAACAGCTGACTCCACCTTTGATACTTGTATCAGAGCTAGAAATTGTTCACAATAGTCATCCCAACCCGTTCTCCCACCCTTTATCCTGTTCTAAACTTTGAACCAAACTGATTTTGTACCGTACTAGTTTACAATGAGGACATTGCAAAACATAGGCATGGAGGGAGTTAAAGTGCAAACATATGAAAATTTAACTCTTTGAGGGGTTCTCACAAAAAATATATATATTCAAAAAAATGATAAAAAATGAAAAAGAGAAATGAATTGGAGAAAGGGGAGGAATTTTGAGAAATAAATTGCAAATCTTTCTTGAGGAGGAAATTCAAATGTCAAAATGGAGCAAAATCAAAAAACAAAAGTGATAGTCATTAGCAATTGACTATGGAAGTAACTAAGTTTTAGATCTAATAAAAAAAAAATTAATTCCTGAAAACAAAAGGACAAGAAGATTAGTATGAGTGCTAATCTTAGGCCTCTTGGGCTTATTTTAGGGCTTAAACAGTCATGTATCCATTAAGATCTAGATTAGTCCTCAAGAGGTGAAGGAAAACGCGAAGCTGATGTTGTAGGTCTAAGGCTTAGGGATTATTCAGCCCCATTGCCTGCCCTTTGGCCTACAGGACTTGGCAACCTAAGCACTTAAAATCATACACTAAGTCTAGTTCAGTGCGCTTAATAAAGAAAAATCTACCAAAAGTGTTCTATTACGAAAAGCCACCTAAAAGATCTAGCTTAGGAGTGGCCCAACAACTGAAGTTGAATGGATGAGTTCTTGATGTGAAGAGGTGGGGAATTCCCCTCGAAGATGCAAAATAACATATTGTCTCCTCGGTGCTTGTCTTCTAGGATATCTAAATATCCTACAGGGGCCATGTAAGCATGTTGTGCTAGCTCAGGTGCCATGGGTAGGATTATCTCGGAATGTCGATTGCCAGGGTTTGAATTTAGTTACAGAATGCCATGGGCGACACTATCTCGAAGTGTTGAAAGCTAGGGTTTTAGGGGTTTCCATGGGTGCTGCTTTCTCAAAGCATCGAAAGCCAGGGACCCTTCAAGGATTAATGGTGGGGATAAGGAATCCTATACAAACTGTGTTTAGGGCAAATTAGAGGCTGGATCTAGGGAAATCTAAAAAGAAAATGAGAGAAAACTCTCCAAGTAGAAATCCTTCTATCACTCTCTTACAAAAATCTATTGGCAAACTAAACGTAGACATGCTACATTTTACGCAGGGTGCTTTAACCACTAGGTTGAACAAACCTTGAGTAGTTTTTGTAGGCCTTAGAAACCCTTGCGATAGACTCAGGCTAAAGCTGGTCAAGTCTGCATCTCGATTGATACTTGAGTTTCTCTAGGCCTACTATTGAACATTCTGACCTAATTTCCAAAAAGAGTAAAACATACCAGGCATCAGAAATTCAATGCATGGTCTAGAACTCTAGTTATTTCCATAAGATTTTGCTAAGGGACTACAAAATTTACCCATGGAGGTATGATGATAACACCATCATGAGCCATAACTAGCTTTAGTTAATCATAATCAATTGAGAAATGCTCCTACATAATAAACGGATAGTCGTAATTCCCTACATATCCTTTCTAAGAAGAATACATTAAATTAGGGTTAATTCTGCAGTTTTAACAACATATCATGAAAGAAGAATAATCACGGAGTTTCTCAGGGGTTAATCTAATGTCTAATGAGCATTAAAGTCTAACAAGAGGGTCTACATAGGCAAAAATATGTTTTTACGCATTTCGAGAGTAAATACAGCACCCAAAACCTTAATTTTAGACACGCTTAAATGACTGAGGTTCAGGTAAGGAAAAAATTGATCAAAACCCTCTAAAATTCATAAAAAAATAATCCATAAGGTTTGGTGTCCTTGATTTGACCATCAGAACCTATTTTGACCACAAACATATTCTTAGACGAAAAGTTATGCAAATTTAGGTTTCCATGCAAATTGGTTAGTCAAACTTGGTCCAAATTAAAATCTAACTTTACCGTCAGATTCCTTGGGTCAAAATTGGGTTTGTATCAAAATTTGGGCCCAATCAGAGATCATCTTGGCCTAGTTTGCATTTTGATCTAGTTTGACTCTTTCTCTCTCACATACTCCCCTAGCTTTTTGAAATCCTTACAAATAACCCCCTAAGTTCTTCAACTTCTTTGTAGATCAGTCCCTTCCACCATTGGAGGTTAACCAACCTCCAGGCGACCTTTGACCACTTCTAAACCTACTGGAATCAACACTAAATCCCACCAAAATTGGTGGGATTGATGTTTACACCTAGGAGAATCATTTAGGACCAGTTTTGGATCCTTAATTGCATCTAATTGGTCATGCGAACCGATGAGATCAATGCGTTCTTGAATCCTATTCAAGCCAATTAGGCTTGTTTCCTACATAGAAGCCTACTAGAACCTCTATAAAACTCCATTGCATTTCTACTTCTCCTTAGCTTAGTTTGGCCACATTTCCTTACTTAAACTTCTCCCTCCGGCCTCCTCCGACCTAAGCTCCGACGGCCTCCTTCTCTGTCATCCTACGAATGGCCAATGGCCAAATTGGCTCATCCTCCTTCTTCCTCATCATCTTCCATGTCTCGCCAACCACGACAATGGCAACCTCCTCCTTTCCTCGCTGCCGTCTCCCTCAACGGATGCATTCTCTTCCACAGTGTCGATCATTCATAGCTAGTGCCCTCCTGCCCCTTTCAACCGTTAACACTAGGTTCCCTAACTTCCTCTTCCCCTCTAATCTCTTTCCCTCTCTTTAAACGCTATTTTCAACCATAGACCATGACTCTCCATCTCCATCTTCCCCACGTCCAGCATTACTCCAGCATGACCAACCATTGCCCACATCGCACCAAACTCGCCTGCTCCACCTTGAGAAGCTCTGCCTCATCTAGCCCATCAAAAGCCTTCACTCAATTGCACCATAAACACACCCCATCGCCCCACCGAACTCAACCTCCCTCCCTCACCTTCTCCATCACCGTCTAGCTACCACATGCATCTGCTCGCCACATAGCCACCACCACAAAACTCGATGTCCTCTGGTGATGCTAGTGAGCCATCTAACTGGGGTTGTTGAGCCAATATCCATGTTTCATTCTTTATTCGTCGAGCACCATTTCCGCCATCATCCCCAACCACATCCGCTGCACTCCGAGCATCTCCAACATCGCTACCACATTCAGGCGCTACGGAAGTGAATCACGAAGCCACCCCAGCCCTCAATTGAGTGAGGGAGGGCTAGCAGCCAATCCAATTAGCATGCCATTCCCTACTATTGCTTATGCAAAGGATGGAGTGGGACTTAGTCCAACCACATGATGGTAAGAGGTGGCTGTAGTAGATATATTGAATTTGTTTCCTGGGTGATTTGCCTTAGATCACAAGGTGAGGTCCCCCTTTGATGAATGGGTTTTCACGAGGGAAAATTGTGGTTAGGAGACATACATCACTGCAGTCACAAAACATGTTATCAAATAAGATTTTTTATCGTAATTCCAAGGGAGTCCTGAGTCGAACACAGGGAGGCGATGTTTGTTTTCAATGAAATCCATGCTTCGTGTTGTTTCATTTTTGTATTTTAGGGTTTTGTTATTTTTTTTTGGTTTTGTAATAAAGATACAAGTAAGATAACTTCACAAAGTAGAAAGAACAAATTTGATATTTCTCAATGTGATGAAAATGTTTATTACAATATGATAAGAAAATATAAAAGAGATAGGGGTGAGAAGAAATCTCCCGAATTGGCTATTCGATAAGACAACGGTGCTTGGCGGCAGCTTGGATGGAGGAGGTGAGAGACTAGACGACAGGGATGAGATGTCGGAGGATGCCAGATAGAGGAATGCTTTACCAAGGCACAGAATAGAGATGAGGAGGTGGAGGTGATCTTCTACCGGAATGGAGGTAGGAGGATGGCTCCAAGTCTACCTATGAAGATGGCGAGAGGGACAAGGATTATTTGGTGGGGTAAGGGACCGCTACACTAGTAGGGCAGCATTGGAGCTTGGGAATAAGATCTTAGGAGCTTTGATGGGCTTCTAGATCTCTAGACTAGGCAAGAATATCAAAGGTAGAGATGCCTAGGCAAGGGATGTGTGTAGGTCTTTATATAGTGGATGGGGGGCTAAAAATGGTCACAGGGTAATTAGTGACCTCCAGGATATCGCTGTAGGTCCAGCTTAAGCATCACTGTAGCCAACTCATGCCCGCTCACACGTGCACTCCACTGACCATCCATCACGCGCGCGAATCACGCTCATGCCCTACTGGTGCGCATCGGTGTGCTTGCTGGCATCTGCACAACTACACGTGGGTGCATGCTGGCATGCGCTGGCTTATGCATTGGAGCCAAATTGACTAATTGGGGGGGCTCTGCGAGTCTCAAACCTGCACCCTCCCTTGGATGCTAGTGCTTCAACCAATGCGCCAAGCGCATGTTTATGCCACAAAAATGGGTCATGGGCGTGCGGTGGAGGGGGTCTCTCAGTCGTTGGATTTTCATCCAACGACTGAGATCACTGGCTGAGAAGCCCTTGGAGGGACACCGAGCAGCCTTGGGCACTCTAGATGGTGCCACATGGCACCATCTGGACCATCCACCTTTCCTTGCTTCTAGAGGATGCCATGGTGCTCGGATCATGGTGATTTCCACATTGTCGGACTATGAATGTCATTCTAAAATCATCCGTATGGTTTGATTTTACATTTGAAGCTTTGAAATGTCACTCCCTGTCTCTTGGTCACAGTAATGTATGAATTACTGTACAATTTATACACATCGCACTAAATGCAGTTTGATGAATGTTATGCAATATGTATACAATGGAATGCAATGCTAGGCTTAGGAATTATCATAAAAAAGCACGTTATCATGAATTCATGTGTGTTTATCACCCTTCACCTTAGCTCACGCACTCCTCGATACCACTCACACCCGATGACATTGGTCAGACCCGATTACCTTGTCCATATGCCCAATTATTGATCCGATTACGTCCGGATCTTAGAGAGGTGAAAGGAAGGATTTGTGAGAGAGTGGGGGAGGGTTTTGCTATTGAAGGCATATCCCTATGTGACACTTTGCCACTGAAGGAAAGTGGTGCTCTATGCTTAAGGAAGGTTCTGAAGGAGAAGGTCTGAAGAAGGGAAAGCCTTTGAAGAAGGGTTGTGCCTTTCAAAGGAAGGAGTAGGCTTTGAAAGAAGAAGAAGAAAAGAAGAAGGATTAGAGGAGAGAAGCCTTGTGCTTTCTATGAGGCATTGTGCTCTGTTGATACTTAGGACATCTGATCTGGTTCTGAGCACTGCTGAATAATTTAAGAACCTAAGTTAAGATTGAATTCTGGTTTGAATGAATTGAAATATTGAATGCATGCCTAATTAAGAGAATAAGTGGTGATTCAAATCACCATTGTTTTGATTCTCCTTTCTTTTTGATTCCATGATCTTGTGAGCTTCATTGAATAACAATTTGATCATACTTATTCATTTCATATTTGTTATTATTGTGCTCATTCATTTCAATTCAAGATTAATGTTGTGTATTGCCAATATTTGCTCCCTGTGTTTGACCTCAGATTCTTTTGTGATTCTAAGCATATAAATTTAAATGATTTGAGCAATTTTGTCCTATACTATGATGCATCTCCTAAACAAATGATGAATTCACTTTAGACAATGGATATCAAATTGGAGTTGTTGGTTCAACTCTTTTTGTAAAGGAAGAAGGAATGACATCCTGTTGGTTCAAATATAGGTCGACGATATTATATTTGGATCAACCAAGGAGCCCCTGTGTTAGCATTTTTGTGAGACTAAGAAGATTGAGTTCAAAATGAGTATGATGGGTGAACTCAGATTCCTTTTAGGCCTCCAAATCATATAATTTGACATAGGTATCTACATTAGTCAAACAGAGTATGTTCTCAAAATTCATAGGAAGTTTGACTTTGAAAATGCAAGTGGAAAAGTGACTCCAATTGCTCAATCTAATTCTCTTGGTGAAGATTTATCCGACAAAAAGGTTGATGAAAAGAAATACTGGGATATGATAGGTTCACTACTATACCTTACAACCTCTAGACCTGATATTCTTTTTGCTACATTTTTATGTGTGAGATTTCAACCGAACCCAAGTAATCCCATTTAAACGCAGTAAAAAGAATATTTAGATACCTAAATAGCACAAGAGATCATGGTCTCTTTTATCCTAAAGCATAGACCTTAGACTTATTATCCCATAGTGACGCAGATTATGTAGGGAGTCAGAATGACTAAAAGAGCACTAGCAACACTTGTTATTTTATTGGAGAATCTTTGGTCTCATGGGTCTCTAGGAAACATACATGTGTTTCAGTTTCTATGATCGAAGCAAAATATATTGCTACTTCACTTGCTTACTCTTAGGTCATTTGGATGAAACAGACTTTGTCCGATTTTATATTATTTTTTAGGCAATATAAAATTTTATGTGATAGCACAAGTGTAATTAATTTATCTAAAAATCTACTACATCATTCATGTACCAAGCACATAGATATTTGACATCATTTTCTTGGAGATAATGTTCTTCAAGGTGCCATTCAGTTAGAATTCATAGATACAGAAAGCCAATTGGTAGACATTTTTTACAAAACCCCTTGCAATAGAGAGATTCAACTTTATAAGAAGGAAAATTTAGGCTTTATACAATTAAAGAAGTTCAAAACTAAAATTTTGATTGCCTTGTAACTTGTTTGTAATTATAAAAATCCTTGAGGGGCTAACTACAATTTACCTACTTTTGTTAATAAGGGGTATACTGTAATATTTCCATATTTCTGGAGATATCAGGTGTTGTTTGCAATTTAGTTATTTAGGTTAGGGTATTGATTATATTATTCTTCAATACCTAAGTTCATTTACATTTTTCTTAACCACTTAAGTGGTCATGTGGATTGCACATGATCGGTCCTATATAGAAGTGGGCAAGTGCAAACACTTGCCTCATTTTGCACTCTTCAACCCTAGTTCACATTGTCTTCAAGGGATCCTCCAAACCCTAGCCAGAAAGAAGGATCATCTCCTTCAAGTCTCTACTCAAGGATTCAAGGTATTCTCTTCTTCTCTTACCAGATCTTGTTCATCCTAAACCTTGTTTTCTTATTCCACAAACACTACCTGATGCTACAAAACATTATTTGTCGAGTACCAACTAGTACGAATACCCATCATCAGTACCGGTACTTGCTAGGTGCAGCAAAGCCTACTATTGACAATAGGTATCGGTACTCATGATCTCTACCAGTACTCACTCGATTTTCTGGTTGGAATTGGAACCAACTTGTACCAGTACACGTAGGCTTATGTGTATTTTTGTATGTACGCATGAAAGGAAATATTTTTGCTTTCTCATTGTTTTTCCTACTTTATTTATTGTATGATTATAGATGGCACCTAAGTCCAAAAGTAAGGGAAAGGCACCTCAAGATGCATTGCAGAAATTTTGCACCAATGAGGATGCAAAATC
Organism: Thalassia testudinum; assembly: GCA_037157565.1. NCBI lineage: Eukaryota > Viridiplantae > Streptophyta > Magnoliopsida > Alismatales > Hydrocharitaceae > Thalassia > Thalassia testudinum. The sequence continues at coordinate 22,265,204 of JAZHRO010000063.1, forward strand.
CAATTTTGATTAGTATAAGGGCCTTATGCTTCATCATTGCTGGCCTATTGAGTGGAAAGACTTTTCACTACACCTTTTTAATTTTGTTACTCATCTATCTGAATAACATCTAATGCATTTCTTTGATGAGTCATTTTTTGCTGATGTTCCTGGAGTCTATCATGACATTAATTATCTATCTTTTGCAAATCTCCAAGAACAAGACAATAGTGGTCATCTAGTCTTAACCTTCAATATTTTTGGTCAAAAAGTAATAGTTGCACCAAAATTCCTATCTATGATAACACAATGTCCAAATGAAGGTCATGCTTTCAATATCCTTAAGGAAAAATTCACTTCTTCACAAAGTCATGAAACACTTCTTCTCCATTACTGTCAGGGAAAAGCTTTGGTTGCACCTAACATGACCTTATTTGCTAAAGTCTTATTCAGAATTTTAGCATGGAATTTAAGGGCCAAATATTCAGGATTCCATAAAATTCTCGTAGATATTTTACCCTTAATCTATGCTATTATCACAAGTTTTTATATTAATTGGAACATGGTATTCATCCATTTCCTAAGACCTTATTACCATGCTTCAGCTTTACCTCTTGATATTCTTGTATCTCATATACTTATCATGATCAGAATTGATCTCTCAAACTTTACTCCACTTGGAAAAGTGGTCTACTTCAAGTGGTCCACACTCTTGAAAATGGGAGTAAAGCCTGCTAGGGAGGAATCATCGAGTGATGATGAAGATCATGTTGATCCAAATGCTCAATCTTTTTCTCATCAAGTTCCTGACTCATCTTCAACATTTGTTCCTATAACCTATCGTTATCCCGAAGTTGAAATACCTTGGGTAAATTTGTCTCATGTGCCTGGAACCAATCCTAATATGATTAACACCATCAATTATATTGGTCAAATTCTTGCCAATCTCAACTTTGGTATTTGTCACATGAAACACAAGTTCCATGAACTTTCACTTTCTATTGGGTCCTCCCATTTTGCTTCTTCGACTCAACATCCTAAGTAACGAAAGCGTACTCAACCAAAAGCTCCCAAAGAATACAGTGAAGATGATAAAGGCATTTTTAAAACCCATCTCATGTTTCCTCTCCAATGGCAAAAGAAGAACCTATCCCTCATGATGATAAAGAGGAAGAAGAAAATGAAGATGATGAAGAAATCTCATATGCCGAAAGTGAAGGTGAAGATGAAGAAATTGAAAAAGAAGCTGCTGTTGATGATAATGATGATGAAAGTGGTGATGGCAATGGACATGTTCAAAAATATATCAGGAAACGAGCTCAAAACTAGTTTAGTTTACATTTTGTTGTATGAGACAATTTAAATCTATTTGTTTGGTTGTTATATTGAATGACTTTCAAATATGTTGGTGTTTTAGTTCATCTTTTATGCTCTTTATGAAGTATGACTCTTATGATGTTGCTTAAAGGTTCTTTTTTCTACATAATTTCCTAATGCTTGGTCGTTGCCTATGCATATTGTTATACTTTTTGTTTGATTGACAAAAATGGGGAGAAATGGAATGGAAAATACTCCATATTTAAAATAAGGAAGCATAGTTTGAGGTGGAGGTTTCACTCCTAGTGGAGTTTTTTTACACCTTCTCTGATGAGGTTTCTATCCTTTTAAATATGGGTTTTTCTGTTGCTTTGCCAACACCAAAAACGGGGAGATTGTTGGAACCTAGTTCCACTACTCTTTTATGTTTTGGTATTAAATTTTTTTTTTTAAATCTAATGAGTTTATGAAGTGTTATTTATGTGAAATCACAAGATTTAGAAAGTATGGATGATAACAAAGAAGTGTGGATGACATGATGAATGAAGACTATTTTTATGTGTTGTAATTTAGATTTTTGTATGTCTCTTAACAAGAAAACTTGATCTAGAAGTTAAAATCAAAATAGAGATAATTAGGTATCAAACTAACATTCAATCATTCATTTGAAAAATCAAAATTGTTTCTTTGACATATTAATCATGTATTTGCGTTCAAATAACACCAAGATTGATTAATAGAATTTATTCAAGCTACTTGTTGCAAGTACCAATACTACTCATAAGTGCTGGTACATGCAAGGCACATGTTTGGGTCCTAGTCCCAAACTGTGAACAACAAGTACTAGTACTTATCATGAGTGCCGATACCAGGTGCTCACACTTTGTAGACAAGGGTAGTGCATGGACCTTACAAGTACCGGTACTAATCACCAGTACCAGTATATGTAGGTCATAGCTTTTAACTTAACTCAAACTTGTGAGTCACAAGTATCGGTACTTATCATGTGTATCAGTATCTGGTGACTTAGTTGGTGCTCAACTGTAAGGACCGAGTATCGGTACCTATGATGAGTACGAGTACCTAGGCTCTGTTGGGCAGACTGCTGGATATTTGTAGCCAGTATCAGTCCCACAACTTTAGTACGAGTACCAACTAACCGTTGCACTTGATCTGAATGGCTATTTAGCAATTAATCCTATCTCGAAACTTCCCATTTTGCCCCCAATGGATAGTAATCGTACGGGAGGTGGTTAGTGGCCTATAAAAACACCTTTTGTGTGTCATTTGCATAGAACACAAGTATCAAAATTCTCCTTGCTCCAGATTTTACATTTCTCATTTCTACCTGCATGAGTGATAGGCTTGTTGCATCGTTCCTTCAAGAAGATCCTCATCTTGCAACAAGATTTTTTGGCAAATCTACTCTTCCTCGTAAAATTGTTTTTTACACTTTAGTGTTGTTTGCTCGATTGATATATCAAATATCTATTAAGCTAATTCTTATTGGAGACTTAGTAATTAAGTTGTATGCTAATTTGTTTCTTGCTTACACCTGTAATTTTTTGCTTTTATCTGATCTTGTAATTGGGTTGAGGTAACACATTAATTACCTCGATTTATAGTAAATTGATTCACTCTGGGTTGAGAGAATTGGGTTAAAAATCCTAAGTCAGGAGACATAAGTAGTGGAGTACCCAAGTGAGGGGAACCATTATATATTTGGTGTACTATTTTTTGTGGTCTGTTTTATTTGCAATATTTTGTTTACCATACTATTCATCCCCCCTTCTAGGGTGCTTGTGCCCTTTAGATCCTACAAGTTACGACCGTCCTTTATGGAATCCTCAGCTGAAGAAGGGTATTAAACCAAGGTCAGAAACACGCTTTCCCATCCAAACCCCTCCCGATTTTAAGAATGGGCACTTCTACCAAGTAAGCCACCTGATATCCTCATGAATATCCCTAATCCCAGAGAATTCCTCGTGAACAAAAATGTGCATGTGTGCAACATTACGTTGTATTGGTTGATATAAATATTTAAACATAAGAAAGGAAAAACAAGAAGAAAAAGATTCCTACGAAATTATAAAAAAATAAGTCATGTTTGTTTCATTTTGTCAAGCACATTGAGGAACAATACCTACTACCATTATGATCCACCAAATACAACCTCGACCTACTTTTCTATATTTCTAACCACCCAAACACTGGTTGAGGATTGCTGACTTAGTTATAGGGTTATCAGAACTTAATTAAAGCGTTAATGCCATGAGAGACTACCAAATATATTTACAAATCTGGTGAGATTTTGAGCAAGGAAGGAAAAAGAAAAGAAAATGAGAAGAAAAGAGAAGAAAAGAGAAAGAAAAAGAGAGAGAGAATGAGTACAAAGGAACTAAAGAGGACATAGTTTCTCCACCTCTCTCTGAGTTGATTTATTTGAAAGTCTAGAAATCTAGGTTCTGTAGTACTAGTCTACTTATAGCACCAAAGGAGTGTGAGCCACCAAATACAAATCCACTTGACTCAAACAACTTCTGCCTATGCCAAAAGCTAGGGTTGAAATTACAAATCATTTTATAACCCTGAGGGAAAAAGTTTTCCTACCCTGATAGAATTTTATGAAGGGTCAAGTAAGAGCTTTAGATGTGGATTGACTTTTCACTTGGATCAATTGCATAGGCTACAACACTACACTTTCATGACTGTGTGGATTTCTAAAATTTTGGATGAAAACAAAAGAAATAGTTCTCTAGTCGAACTCTTGATAGAATTAGTCATTTAGGACCACTTTGCTTTTAGTCTTGCATTTGTTAGGGACTAACAAGATTCAAGATGAGAGTGTGATTGTGCAGCAATCATAGGACCTAATCTACCTAAATATTATTGGATTTTAGCATAACTTTAGAATAATGCATGCATGAGCAGCATATTTAAATCATAGTAGATTTGTTAGCCTCATGAATAATAATGCTATTTTATGCTCCATGTAGGAGGCAATATTAATTGCAAATGATTTGGAGTCGCGGATGATAAATTCGATCGAAAAGATCTGATTAGGACAATGATTAGTGTCTGACACTTCCGAAATCATCTTGATAGAATTTCGATAGCATCACATTTAGTCCGTGGAAGATCAAAGGTTAAGGGGAAGGATAGTGCAAATCCAATCCTTAGATGCGAAATCCGATCATATGGATGAATTCGGATCAACGATCTCAATCTAACGACTCAAAAATTAACCTAATCGGAGCCTTGTAGCACCAACTACAAAGGCAAGAAGATGGATGGTCAAGATGGCACCACGTGATGCCATTCAAACGGCCCACCTTCATGCCTTTAACTACTGAAGGACCAAACATGGACCCCATTTGATTGTCATCGAATGGCCACGATGAAGCCATGTCGCCTTCCCCACTCCCTTCATCAAAGTGGAGTTCACCTCAGCTATTGGATCGTCATCCAACAGCTGAGGGTGGCTATGCACAAAACAAAAACCATGACACAAGAGCGATCGTAGCGCAGTGATCACTGCCTTCATGTGAAAGCGAAGTGTGCATGTTCGAATCGTGCAGAGTACAAAATTGGTGAGGCGGTGCACACGGATGCAATTGGGTTGTGCGATGGCGATCGCAGGGCGAGCAGCGGGCCTTGTGGCATGCGATGGCACGTCGAGTGAGGCAATGTTGTCGACGTATGGATGGACGTGTGGTTGGACGCTCAGATATACGTTGGTTGAGAGGTGGTGCGGCATGCATCTTAAGTAGTCTGATCATAAGATCGGAGAGTTGAAAGCGAACACATGTGCGTGGGCGTGAGTAGTGGCGAGGCGGCAAATCTAATGGCCATGGAGGAACCATGTGTCACATGCTGGTGTGGTCTGTGCGATGAAGGCGTGATGGAGGTCCTTTTGAGGTGTGATCTGAAATGTTGATCTCCCAATCGACGAATCTGATTAATCTAAGGGTGTTGCACGATTTTGGGGCCAAACTACCTACTTTGGCCCTCATTTTGGATATAAAAAGAGTCCCATAGCCCACATTAGAGAGGCAATTCTACCTAGACACATTCTTTGGCTCCTCTCTCTCTGTAGCATCTCTCTCCAGAATTCTTCTTGGCACCATAGATCTGAGGTGCTATCGCATTGCACACGAGCATCCCTTAAGTGGCTTTGCTCTTCATCTACCACTATCTCTCTCTTTCTCTACTCTTTAGTATATTTGCTTTGATTCATAGCTTAGAACATTTTGCAAGCAGCAATTAAAAGTGTGATTCAATGACTCTCTTATCTCTCTTTATATGCTTCCATTAGGTTAGATTAGTTATTATGAAAGGCTTTGAGAATCTTCTTTTGCCCCCCTGCAAATGACATAGGACTTACCATTTCAGATTTATAAATTTATTTTGCTTTGACATGATTCGCAACTACAATGATAACGTAGAAATCTTTTTACGTGTTTCGCAATGAACAATTGGGTGCATCCAACTTCAATTAGGTTTAGTTGGAACCTAATTATACTAGACCCAACCTAATTTCCTCCGTCACCTAGACCCTTTGGACAACCTATTATAGCTTTTAGAAGAAATTCTCTACCAAAAATGTTGTCCTAAGCTAACCTAAGGCCTTTCTAATTTTAGTAAACCTAAGAATAATTAATCCCTACCAACCATCACCCATCCTAAGGCCAAAACACACTTCTTATTTGTAGAAACCTAGAAAACCTATCCATTCCTTATGTTGATGTGGAAGATCTGCGCAAATTGGACTGGATTTTGAAAAACCCATCATTGTAGTATGATTTGCCATGAAATCCGTCAACAGACAAATTTATTTCAAAAATCTAAGAATTCCAGGTCGAACACAGGAGGCAGATGTTTGATTCAAAACTACGTTTGTTGAATTCTCACGAAGCAAATTAGCTAATCAAATTGAATCTAAATTAGCTATCTACTTAAAGAATAAAGAATAGATGACAGAGGGATAATACTACAAATAAAGAGAAAATAGAGGTAGAATAAACAAGGACTTCATTACCACAAACTGATGTTCATTACAATTCCAACTACTCATTACATTAGAAAGCAGGAAATCTACACTAGAAAGTAGGAAATCTATACTAGAAAGTAGTAAAAGAGAAGATAGGAAGAAGTTATCCTCCTAAACAGTTGCTCGGAGGACAAGCTAGATGGGACGACGCTTGGAAGATGGAGGACAAAGTAGGAAGGAGAATGAAGTGGGAAGAACTAGGGGCAAGGAAGGATATCATCATCGTCGCGGGATCCACTTCCCGAATGGAGTGAGAGGACAACCGCAGGATGCTCCACGAAGGGGGGAGAAGGTGGAAAAATTCCAATTTTAACTCTAATGGAGCATCCGGGGTTTGGGATAAGCTCTTAGAGCTTTGGAGGGGGTGAGAGAAGAGAGAAAGGGATGAGAAACATGTGGGGGTCGTAGGGCTATAAATAAGTGTAGAATAGAGGGGGTACAAAGGTAATTTCACTTAAAAACATTAAATCAGGGGTCTTTAGTGATGTATTCAAATGTCACTAAAGCTCCTAAACGTGGGCCTAGTGCATGCATGCCCACCCCCTCTCTCCTTCCTCGTGCCTCAACACTCACTGATCGTGTATTCTCAACCATCGATCGAAAGATCGAATGGCTTAAATGAACTCGAGTCCCTCTATCTTCGGACGTTGAGCGGCTGAGCGTAGATCTCAGCCATCCGATCAAGATCAGATGGCCACGATCGCACCACTACCACTTTGTCTTCACAAATTATGGCACGACGTAGCCCCATTCCAAGCTGTTGGATCCAGATCGAAGGGTTATTATCGCACGCTAGCCCATCCTTTACATCACGCGTCAGATTATGCGTATGCAATGAGAGTTCAATCGCGCGTTCGCCTGATTCAAAGATCTGGGCTATTGGCATCAAATTGGGCAGCTAGATTTTGCACTTGCATAGGAAGATAAGATGGGTTGCGCATGACTAGAATGTGTGCTCTCAACTCCTGCAACGCCTTAACAGCTGTCATGTGCTTTTTCTTTATCGACTTTTTAACCGTGGTGTGCACGCTTATGGATGTTGGATCAAGATCCAATGGCCAAGATTTGATCTTGTGTTGAGGAGAGAGTGAGAGCACGGTGGGCCTCAGACTTCCGCTGGGTCGGTATGGGTGGTCGAGATGGCGTCACGTGGTGCCATCTTGGCCGTCCATCTTCTATGACTTCTAAAAGGTGCCACGGATGTCGGATTAGGCCGATTTCCACGTCATTCTGTAGTGATTGTCGATTTCAACCCATCTGTGCGATCAGACTTGTTGTCCGAAGTGCATTTTGACACCATCTTGGCCCCTAATCTCAAATCTTCCTTGGACTATAACTGATGCTACAGATGTTCGATCGTGGCACTCTTGGAGTCGTTGAAATCCGATCATCACCCTGATCAAATCTATATTGTTGGATCTTCAATCCGAGGCCTCGATTAGAACTCACCCTATTACGTGGCCATGAAAATAGAAAATTAACCCAAATTTTATGCAAACTAATCTAAATGCAAGATGATGCATGTTATGCAGTATTTATAATGTATGATGAAAATCTACACCTAAGACCACACAAAAATAAAAAGTTTATGTGATATAAACATGTTTACCTCACACCCCCATGCCTATCTTTTGCTAGTCCCTAGCAAAACTAAATTCTATTTATAAGGGAATTAAGTCAGATTTCTTGGGCAATAGTAATTTTTCAACACTTAAGAATTTCAACTAAGGACCTGAACTACAAAGACGCAACAGCGCTCGGGTATCTACCAAAATGCAGACCGCCTCAAGACCTCTCCTTATTCAAAGAAGGATCTCTTTTTCTCTTTCTCTTCTTTTCTATTATTTTTTGATTTTTGAGTTTAGGGTTTCGAAGTTGCTTAATACGGCTACTCAACCCACCCAAGACTCGATGAGAACCATAAGTTTTAACCATCTTTTTGTGAATGTGATAAACTCGTTGATAGGCAATCGGAATGGACTTCAGGTTCCTACTCCCCTAGGTGACCTTAAAAAGAATTCTGCCTGAAGGTGTATCTATACGACTAGTAGCTTTCTCTCTACTTTTATTTTTATGGGGTCAACACATGGGTGAACCCAGTGTATATCTCCCCAACTTATTCTACTTCTCTGCTTCTTCCTATGTGTTTTAGGAATTAAACGTGCATTTCTTGAGTTGGGATCTGGACAACCAACCAATGGGCTGTTACCTACGATAACTTGCCAACCATACTCATGTGGTGAAGTGTGGCTTATTTCTTTTCTTCCTTTTTTTCTTCTCCTTTTCTTTTTTTTTTATTTTCAATTTGGACTTTCTTTTTCTTTTCTTGCTCTAAGTAGGTGGCTTCCTTGGTCTAAGATTTACCTAAAGGCAGCAGGAAAAGAATGGTCCAGTGGCTGGGCTCTGGACAATCTCCCAATGGGCTGTTACCCACGATAACTTGCCAGCCATACCACCCTAGAAGATTTATTAGCTACCAAATTTCTGTTAAAACCATCGAACAACAAGTCAATGCAAATAGTGTGTAGAGGCTTAGACTTAAAGTTCCCTCAAATCAGAGGGTAGGTTGAAAAGTCGTGTACTTATCACCCCAACTTATTTAACCATTTTCAAGTAAATTAAGAATAGCGTGGACTCGATAAGCAAATCCACATTTTTGTGGACACCCGGGCTGATTAAGCCAAAAAACCTGAAGGGTCTTAGTGTTTAGATCCTACTGTATTATTTCCCAATATTGAAAAGTCCTAATGCCCAAGTATTCTTGCCTAATTTAGTTTTTTTTTCAAAATTAATGAGAAAATAAAAAGAATCAACGCAGATAAAAAGATGATTCAGAAATGAATATCGACCCCCTCATGCCTATCTAATGCAATGTCCTCATTGTATTAAAAGACATGAAATAGAGTGGAATAGAGTAGAAAACACCTGAATTCTATGAATAACAGGCCGACTCCAAGATGAAAAGAACCTATATATGTGTTCAAGTTAGTGCCTTCAGCTAGGCACACTATACAAATAAAGAAGAAAGAAAGAATTCACAGGTGCAGGTCAGAATCAGAATAACAGGATTCACCTCAAGACCTGCCAGCAGATGTCCATAGATGTTGACTAGATTGTGGTGTAGACCCATACCCCATGGTCGAGTATATCTAAGGTTCTGGACAAAAATTACCCAGAACCTGAGATCAATATGAATGCAGGGTCGAGCTTGCGATTTGTGAGGATGCAACCCAAGACCAAAACGTTGAGTTATAGAGAAATCAAGCTCAAAAGGATAATCAATGAATGTGTGCTTGGGTTGAACATCCTCTGAAAATATGTCATAAGGGTCCTAGTAAAAGGTTCGGAGTTTTAGAGGAATTTGAACCCTTAGATTTGATTTTCTGCTTCCTCTGGAATTGACATCCCAAATCAGCATTTCCCAGTTTCTATCCTCAGCAACCAGGATTTCAAATTCTGGGACCTACTGCATATTAATCACTATTTGTCATGCCGAGATCGGTGTTTTAAAATGAAGTGTTGTAATTAGTCGAAATCACTTTGGAAACAAATATAATTTTTATTACTCGAAAAAGGTTCGAGGTTGAACACAAGGAGCTATATGGGATTTAGAAATCAAGATCACAATTCAAACTAAAAGAATTTGCAATAATATCAGATGCAATGTGCAAAAAAATGGGAGTAAAATGGTGATTTAGATCACTAAATACTCCGACAATATCACTAAGGAACTCAATGTATATGAGAGCTAATTCTGTCCTTTTCTTCTTCTTCCTTCTTTGATTCTTCCTTTCTTCTTATTTTCTTTATCTGATTCTTCAATTATGACCTTCTCTTCCTTCTTTCTCTTTCTTAGGCCTTCACTTCTTCTTATTCTTTCTCTTCCTTTCTCTTTCGTGCCTTTGGCTCTTCTTCTTCTATGCCCTTTAGTTCAAGCCTTCACTTCTTCTACTACCCTTAATTGCTTCCTCTTTGACCCTGCGACCCTCTTCTTCTTCTTCAGCTTCTGCTCAGGCCTCCTCTTCTTATTCTTCTTCCTTCTCTGATTTTCATTTTCAGAATCTAGCTAAGTGTCAGTCGAAGGTCCCTGCCGCAAAACCCTCCCGCTACCTACACAACTCTCCTCTCTTTCTATCTTAAGATCCACTCTCCCAGAGCCATAGGGTATCTGAGTTATCGGGTCAGGTGCGTACCCGGGTCCAGGTTCATCGGTGTGCGATGGTGAGCGAGGAGTGCAAGTTAGGCAGGTAATCAGGTCGACCAGGTCCGCAGGTGGGTGTTGCGGACAAGACCGGGTGAGCGGGTGGGAGGGACCTCACCCCGCGAACTTGAGGCGAACAGCTGCTATCACTTTTTCAATTTATGCGGGTGTGCAGCTTCAGAAATTCCTGATGTGGGACTAACCACGCACCCCTCCGTCGCACGTCTACAGCAGAGACCTCCTTCGCAGTTGCCTCAACTTGCATGGTTTACATCTTCAATTGAGGGCTTGGACTTATGTGCGAGGCACTTCCGCGGAACCTGGGACTTCAACCTGGGACTGGGGTATCTAGAGTGAACCTCAAGCAAGCTCGAAGCTTACACGTTAATGGTGGGAAAGGTTGAGTACCTGAAAATAACAAAATGGCCTTTCGGCCACGTCAAAGCGCTTAGGGAGTATTGCTGGAGCATGGCAAACATGATAGGGGTGGTGGCGTGGAGTGTGGATGTCTATGAGTACGTAGGAAGGTCAGACTGTATGCGTGTGAGTGGGTGTATTTGGAGGTGCATGTGTGTGAGTGGTGAGGTGAATGAAGTGAGGGGAAATGATCAGTGAGGTGTGGTGATGGTTTTGGGCTTGTCGGCGAGGGTTTTGGTGGTCAGTGGAGGTGGGATGGGCTCGCTAGAGGGGGTGGCTGGAGATGGAGGAGATGGAGTTACAAAGGGTTCTTGGTGGTCAATTTAAGTTGAGGTGTGGAAATAAAGTAGAGGGGATAGGGGACTTAGCCTGGAGGTAAGTGGACAAATTGGAGCAGCGATGGCGTCGAATGTGGTGTGGCCGATGCCAGAGATGAAGGCAGCTCCAGCGAGGTAGAGACGGCGAGGATGAAGTGGAACAAGCATCTGTTGGTATGGCGAGACGTGGAGAAGAATAGGGAAGATGAATCCACCACAGGTATGGCGGACGGATGATGAGAAGAGGTAGGAATGGTCACCGGACATCGAGGAACCTTCTACCATGGAGAGCGAGGAATCGTGGGGATTCATGGCTGATTTCGAGCGTGAGGAATTTAGGGAGGTCTGAGGGTCATTATATAGGGTTCTAAGGGGCGATTAGAGCTTGGGAAGAAAGCTTCACAAGCTTGGAAGGTCACCAGATTTGGGATTTTCAAGAGGCCCAAATCTCTCATGTGTTCGCATGAGAGATTGGGAAAGAATTATAGCATATGGATGGGTTCAAATAGGAGAGGATTCCTCAGAGAATCTTCCTTCCAATTTTGGAAAAGAATCTCCAAGCTATTAAGGAGAAATCTACTGTGAAAGGTCGTCAAAGTAGGATTCCTCCATTTGTGGTATGGTAGAGGGACTTAATTGTGAATATGAAAACGAAGTTAGGGGGTTGTATGAAAGGGTCTTTGAAAGTTGGTGGTATAAATGTAATCAGACAGGACCTTTCTGAAAACTGGGTCAAGAAAAGTTCTCGTCGAGTCTAAATTTAGGTACAAACCTAATTTAGACCTAAGGAATCTAATGGTGAAGGTCGATTTTGGTTTTGACCACGTTTGACTAGGTAATTTATGCAGAAACCCAAGTTAAGGAAAATATCTATCTGAGATGCCATTTTAGGTCAAGATGGGTTTTGATGGTCAAATTGAAGGTACTAAACCCTAGAGAATATTTTTCTATGATTTCTAGAGGGTTTAGGTGAATTTTATCCTGACCATAACCTTGGTTAATTAAGTAGGTCCATTTTTAGGATTTCTGAAGTCATTTAATTCTTAGAAAACACAAAAGACCTTTTCTGTCTGATCCAACGCACTTGCTTCCTATTAAAACCATTTGACCTTTATTTATCCCTTGAGAAAATCCGTAGTTGTACTGCATTCATGATAAGTTGGTAAAATTCCAATTTTACCCTAGTTTCTTATTTTTCTTCTCAAAATGGTTCTGCAATGAATCATGACTTTCAGTTGGTTATGTAGGAGCATTTATTGACTTAATTAGGTCAAAATTAGCTAGTTAGGGCTCATGATTGTGTTCTCATAATACCCCCAAGCCTAGCATTTACTAGCCCCTTAGCAAAATTTCAAGGTATGAACTTTGATTCTCAACCATAAAATCTTTTGATGCTTAAAAAACTTTGATGTGTGCTTCCTTTTGTAGATTAGGTTGGAATGCTGATAATAGGTCTAGAGGTACTGAAGTACCAATCGAGATTCGGACCTGACTAGATCTAGCCTTAGTTTGCCACAAAGGTTTCTAAGACCCACAGGAACTATCCTAAGGTTCGTTGAGCTCAACAGTTAAAGCATCCATGCTAGTAATAAGTTTCTACCTCGGTTCAGTTTGCAGTGCATTTTTGTCAGAGAGAGACAGAGGAATTTTTATTTATTTTTGCAGAGTTTTCTCTCTCTTTTCTTTCTATTTCTAGCTTCGGATTAGCTTTACAACACGGTCTGTATAAGATTCCTAGTCCCCATCATCAATCCTTGCAGGGTCCCTGGTAATTGATGCTTCGAGATAAGACTGCCCATGGCAACCCTAGAACCCTAGCTTTAAAGATTTCGAGATAATCCTGCCCATGGTGTTTTGCAGCTAAATCCAAACCTTGGCAATCGACATTTTAGGATAATGTCGCCAATGGCATCTGAACTAGCACATGGTGCTTACAAGCCCCCAGTAGGATATGTAGATATCCTAGGAGGCAAGCACCGAGGAGACAATATGTTACGCATCTTCGAGGGGAATTTCTCACCTCTCCATGCTGGGAACTCTTCCAAATCAACTTGTGTTCATCAACCACTCCTAATCTAGGTGACTTTCTCATAACAATTTGAATGCATTTGTGCGATTTTGATACTTAGGCGCACTGAACTAGACTGTGTGTGGATTGGGGTGCTTAGGTTACCGAGTCCTGCAAACCAGAGGTCAGTAAACGCGGCTGAATACTCCTTAAGCCTTAGACCTAATACTTAAGCTTTGCATTTTCCCCAACCTCTTGAGTACTATCCCGATCTTAGCGGGTACTTGAATTTTTAAGCCTTGGATTATAGCCCAAAAGGTCTAATATTAGCATTCCTACTAATCTCTTCTCTGTTTCATTAGCACTTTTTTCCTTTCATTTTCTTTTGATATGGTCTAGAACTAAGTCAATTCCTTAATTTCTTACTAATGACTACCTCTTTTTCTTTTCTTTTCAAATTGTGCTCCTTTTTTGACATTTTTAACTCCTCCCTTTTTCCTCATCAAAATTTGATATGCCATCAAAATTTCTTCTCTCATTTTTTATTTTTTCCAAGATTTTTTTTTTGGTATTTTTGGAATATGTGATTTTTTTGATGAACCCCTTTCTTGTGAGATGATTTTCAGGACATTTTGTACATTAATACCTCCCCATGCCTACGATTTGCAATGTCCTCATTGTAAATTAGGTGGGTTTGAGTTCAGCTTAGATCATTCATTAGAACAGGCTGTGGGTGAATGGGTCAGGATGACTATTGCGGATGATTTCAAGCTTGGGTATGGGTACCAGAGGTAGAGTTACCTGTTCTAATGGATGAACCGTAAAGTGCAATATGAGTTCAGCATAGGACGTGTCAAGAAAGGTTTTGGGTTCTTCAAAATGACGAGTTCCCATTAAGAGCTATGTTTTATGCCATCAGCCGGGTGCAATGAGCTCAGGGAGAATGGAGGGTAAAAGATATCTCAGCCAAATTTGTATTGCTCAATTCAATGAACGGTTTGAGTCTCTGATCGTTCACGAAAGAAGGTTCTGAATCGTGGCTGAGTTGACTGATTTCGATAGATCCATTTCTGAATATTCATTAGACAAGGTAAGGTTCGACCCATTTTGATCTGAGTTTTCCTAGGAATAGTTTGAGTTTGGCATCAAAGAGTAGGACTTTCTGACTGGGGAAAGAGATCTTCTGGATATGTGCTTGTTGTGAAAGGTTTTAACCCACTCTTCGTAAATTCTCCAGTTCTCATATGTGTCGTGGCGTAATTCATCGATCTCTCTCATTTGAAACATTTTATGGGTTCCTGCCTTTGAATGATCGAGATTGCAGTTCTCTACTACCTAATAGCCTTTGTGATCCAATTCGACGGGGAGGTGACATGCCTTCTCGTACACAAATCTGAAGGGAGACATGCCTAATTGGGTTTTGTGAGCGGTCCTATAAACCCACAAAGCTTTCGGAAGTTGGGATGACCATTCTTTCCTGTCATGCCAAACAGTGACCTAGACGATTTTCTTGATCTCCTGATTCGATAGCTCAGCTAGATCGTTGGTTTGGGGGTGATAAGGAGTAGAGATTCAGTTTAACACCCCATATTTGGTCATCAGTGATCTGAACTGAGCATTAGTGAAATGGGTCCCACCATCAGAGATTATGGCACGTGGAATCCCAAACCGAGAAAAGATGTTCTATTGAATTAATTTGATAACTACCTTATGATCATTGGTATGGGTCGGAATGGCTTTGATCCATTTGGACGCATAGTCAATAGCAAGTAGAATGTACTTGAATCCATCCGAAACAGGAAAGGGTCCCATAAAATTAATCCCCAGACATCGAAGATTTCACAAACGAGAATCGGCTATAAGGGCATCATATCACAGTGGCTCATTCTGCCAACGAGTGCATGCCTTGCGGTGTTTGTATGCATCTTTGAAAACTATGGGCAAATAGTAGCTGCACTGGTGAACTTTTGCTATGCTTTTATGACCAGAGAAGTGTCAACCACATGCCTGGTCATGGTAGAAGGACAAAATCTCCCAAATTTCTACTTCCAAGAAACATTATTGGATGATTTGATCAGCACCGATGCGGAAGAGATGCGGGTCTTCCCAGAAGTAGTACTTGGCATCGAAAAGTAATTTGTCCTCTCTGGCCTTTAGCCAATCAGAAGAATCTGATGTGATGCCAGGTAGTTTACTATAGATCAGTAAACCATGGAACTCCCGTACTGATAGTCAGGAGGTGCTCATCGGGAAAATGCTTCATAATGTGTCCAGAAGGGTCAATAATGTCAGAAGGAAGGTGGGACAAGTTATCAGCTACCACGTTCTGTTATCCTGCCTTGTCGTGAATCTCGAGGTCAAACTTTTGCAACAGCAAGATCTAGCAGATTAGTCGATGTTTCGCATCCTTTTATTGCCTAGAGGTGCCTCACAATAGTGTGATCAGAGTAAATGATAACATGGCAACCTAGAAGATACGATTTGAACTTTTCCAAGGCAAATACTATAGCTAGCAGCTCTTTCCTAGTAATTGTGTAGTTACGCTGAGCCTCGTCAAGTGTCTTGCTAGTGTAGTAGATGACCACAGGTTTCCCATAAAATTTCTGCCCCAGTACCGCTCCTACACGTAATCAGATGCATCGCACATGATCTCAAAGGGTTGAGACAAATCAGGAGACTGTAGGATCAAACTTGGGTAACTTGATCACGCATGATCTCTAATGCTTGAGTGCACTCCTTGGAGATTTCAAAAGGGACATCCTTAAATAGTAGATTAGTCAGGGGGCATGCAATTTTCTAGAAATCGGAAATGAATCGATAGTAAAAACTGACATACCCTAGAAACGATTGGATGTCTTTGACCAAGATAGGCATAGAGAGTAGGGAAATCAAATTCACCTTGGCTCGATCAACCTGGATGCCTTTTTCGGAGATGAGATGCCCCAGGACAATTCCCTCAAGCACCATGAAGTGGGTCTTTTCCCAGGAAAGAACCAAATTCACGTGAATGCACCGCCTGAGGATATTGACCAAGTGTAGGAGGCAATCGTGAAATGAGTTGCCAAAAATTGAGAAGTCATCCATGAAGACTTCCAGATAATCTCCTACCATATCTGAGAATATGGCAAGCATGCACCGCTGAAAAGTAGCAGGTGCATTGCAGAGACAGAAAGGCATCCTTCAGAACACGTACGTCCTAAAGGGGCAGGTGAAAGTGGTCTTCTCTTGGTCCTCCGGATGGATTGCCACCTGGTTATAGCTGGAGTACCCATCCAAAAGATAGAAGAATCTATTTCCTGCTAGCTTTTTGAGGATTTGATCGATAAACGGTAGTTAGAAATGGTCCTTCTTCGTGGAGGTATTGAGCCTTCTGTAATCAATGAAGATTCTCCATGAATTTGCTACATGGGTTGGTATGATTTCTCTGGTCTCAGTTATGATCACGGTGAGTCCTACCTTCTTTGGCACAACCTATATTCGACTCACCCACCGACTGTCGGAGATCGGGTAGATGATCCCAGCATCTAACCACTTAATAATCTCCTTTTTCACGACCACTTGCAGATAAGGATTCAAACATCTCTGCATTTCACGGGAAGGTTATGTGCCTTCTTCAATATATAGATGTGGTGTGTGCAATAAGAGGCACTCATACCAGTCAAATCATTGAAAGTCCATCCAATGGCTCTTCGATGTTGCTGGAGAATAGAGATCAGACGGGATTCCTGACCAGGTGTGAGTTTGGAGTTGATAATCACAGGAAACGTCTAATTGGAACCCAAAAAGACATACTTTAGATGATCAAGAAGAGGCTTTAGTTCCAAAACAGGGTTATCAGCAGCAGCGAGTGGTTCAGGGTGGGTGTCAGGAGCAAGGGAAGGAGCTATAGGTGCGTCTAGGTTAAGTTCGGACTCCTCTAATTGTGGGTTTTGATCCTCTTGTGGTTGATCAGAAGTAGTCAGGTTTTCCTCAATATACTGATCGTCAACCACCACCTCGATATCACAAATTTATCCTATAACTCCGCAATTAATCCCTTGTTGGGCCTTGAAGATGTCTATCTTTAGTGTCTGGTTCCCAAATTTTAGTTCAATTTGGCCCTCCACACAATTAATGTTGGCCCTAACAATGGCCAGAAAGGATCTCCCTAGTATGATCGGTGTGTTTCTTAGATTCTCTGGAGCATCCATATCCAAGGCTATGAAATCCATCGGGAAATAGAAATCCCGAACCCTCGCAATGACATCCTCAAGAACTCCTTTAGGTGACTTAATAGATCGATCTGCCACCTATAATGTCACCTTTGCGGGTTTGAGATCAGATTCCTTGAGAACTCCTTTAGGTGACTTAATAGATCTATCTGCCAACTGTAATGTCACCTTTGTCGGTTTGAGCTCAGATTCCTCAAGATGGTCAAGTAGGGTTGTAGGTATTAGTTTTATGGAGGCTCCTAGATCCAATAAAGCACTATCAAATTGGATATCATCAATTGTACAGGAAATCAGGGGAGTACCTGGGTCTTTTGCCTTAGGTGGGAGGTTACTCAAAATGCTGGAGCTGTGTTGCTGCGACAATATGATTGGGCTCTCACTTTTGGTTTGCGGCTTACGCTTAGGTGTACACACGTCTTTCAGAAATCGTACATATGCTGGTACGTAGCAAATCGTATCCATCAAGGGGATGTTTATATGGACTTGTTTAAATAGCTTGACCAGGTCCTCTTCAGGTGCCATGGATTTGGTTGTCCTCTTACCCTTGGTCAAGGCCTCGAGAAATGGAACATTATATGGTTCCTCTGGAATAGGTCCAACTTCTTGATTTGGGACTGAGGTATCCTGGATGACTATCCTTGGGTTTGTGTTACTACCAGGCAGAAAGTGGCTTGGGTAAGATGGGTCCTGTGTTGCTTTGCCATTGTGGGTCAAAATTGAATTCAGTCCTGCCTAGTTCTGGTTTGGTGTAGGTGAAATAGGTGGCTACTGCTGAAATCCCAAGTACGATGTCAAAGCTTCCATCCTGTCGGGTGATGGAGCAGAAGGGGCCTGATAAACCATGTGGGCTTGGCCTGGATTTGGGTTCGTAATGTGCCTTTGGTTCGGCACATTATTCGGATTAGGTAGAGGTTTTGAAGGGAGTGTACCAGGTTGGCGGGAATTCACCATCTGGGCGAGTTGATTGTGAACCTCTGTGATCTCGTCTCTATGCTATTTCTACATAGCTGCATTCATCTTTTGAATGTTAGCCAGAGTCTGAAGGATAAGAGTCATTTGATCTCTTTGAGTTGGCTCAGATTGATAGGCGGAGTTGGGCCAAGGCTGAGGGGGTTGATATGGATGAGAATCTTCTGGACGAGACTAATATGGTGGTCTCTGATTCTGATTATTTCCCATCCATGTTAAATTAGGATGATTTCTCCATCCAAGGTTATAGGTATTAGTGAATGGGTCATTCTGGATGGCATTGAGGTCCTCGTAGGTCTGACGAACCTCAGAAAAGTCAGAATATGAGGGTTCAGAGTTCCCCCAACTAGAATAGGTAGGTTTAGAGTTTCCTCCGACCCTAGAGTTAGATGGGGGTGGATATGGGTCCATCACCTAAGAAGATCGGTGGTAGATGTTATGTAGAGCTTCCCTCCCAGAGGGCGATTGTGTGAATGGGTTTTGCGCAGTGGTGACTCACTACAGATGTCGAGTTAGCTCATCCACCTTCTTCTCCATAACAGAGACCTGATCCAAATGACTAGTCATCAGTTGCAAGTCGACAGAAGAGCACAGGCCTTGCGTCTAATGTGCTCCCCTTGGATTTGTCGATGCGCAGGCATTCGTCTGGTCGAATATGCCCTAGGAGTCATTACTGATGGAGTTGTCACATATATTCTCGAGAATCTCCCATACAGTGTTTTCGTGTTGACCTATGACATTTCCTCCACAAGTTGCATTGACGAATAATCGGATATCTTCACGGAGTCCCTGGTAAAAAGACTGGACTGGTTCCCATTTAGGAACTCCATGATCGGCGAACTTTCGCATGAGATCCAGGATATGATCCCATGCTTCGTGAAGTAGTTCTCCAGGCTACTGTGTGAAGTGCATGATCTGGTGTCATAAAGCATTCGTCCGACCAATTGGTAAGAACTTTTTTAGAAACTCAAATTGTAGTTCGACCCATGTGCTGATTGGACGCATTTGAGTCGATACCAGTGAGCTGCTTTGTCCATAAGAGAGAAGAACATTTTCAAGAGAAGAATATATCGATTCTAAACATCTGACCCGAAGGTCTAGGCCAGATGCTTGAGTTGTTCAATGTACTAGAAAGGATCCTCGGAACTGACCCCATGAAATTTCAGAATAGTGTGAATCATGTTGGGCTTGAGTTTAGTATTAGGACCTCTAGCCAGGATTTGGACTCGAGGTTGGATTGCCACCGCAGGAGGACTGCAATGATCTAGCATCATAGGATGCTACGGTGGATTCACAAAGGCTTCGAATAATCCATTAAGGCACTGAAGTTGATTTTTGAGGTTATTCTCTTCTTCTGCAGGGTGTGCCATGATGATGGATGAAGGAGAATTAGGTTCAGATGAATCAGAAGAGATGTCTATGTGATGGGGTTGTTGCACAAACACGGAAGTTGAGGCCTAGCCTCGATTGTAGTGAATGACTAAAGGAGGCCTCAAGGATGGTCTTAAGGACCTCCTACCAAACATGCACTGATGGACTGGATGAGAATAGAAGGTGATGGACACAATCAAGACACCAAAAAATTTTGGATTACTATAGAGGTTTGGGCAGATGATACCCCTTAGTCAAAAAGCCGTCCACCAGAGAATTACTTGGGCAACCAAAGATGGAGAGTCCCACAAAGACCCCTACATGGTAAAGTGCCCCCAGGGGTTACAGGGTTTCCCCCACCTGACCTCTCTTGTCACTGATGTTCTAAGTAGACCAGAATGGGGACATGAACTCTTAAGTCTACCAGTTTTAATTTAAGAGCAAGGGTTCTTAGGATTTCACTTGAACTTTAATATGTATTGAGTGCAAAAGGAGACCTAATTTGAAGGTCAGTTGACCCAACAAGGTGGGTCAACTTAACCTATTTGTCCTTTGAGAAGTTTTAGGTCCCTCTTCTTGGATTCAAGTGAGATTAAGAGCCTGATTTTTAGGGTTTACTTGAATAGATCAATTCAACCAAGGCTTAGGCACACATTGTTTTGGAAGGATTAGTTCTTGATTCTGTAAGTGTGTCTCTAAAACCCTAAATTGGAATCCTTAATTGGCTCTTGTTTTGGTCCAATTTAGTTTGCCAAATGTGGTATCTAGGGCTCAAACAAGAATGTGATAGCCCTAGTTACCTTAAATGGATGCACAAATCAGGTTTTGTTGTTGAAATCAAATTTGGCAACTTGATGAATTATCAAAGAAATGAAAGCAAGTAGCCCTAATTGATTTTATCCTTTTTAGCCCTTTTAGAATGAGGGGCCTAAGAGAGAGAGTAATTAGAATTTACCTACCCGTGGTGTGTTTTGTTGTGCGGCTGAACTTCCTTGAATGTATCTTCTCCCTCAAACAACCACAGCAAAATAAATATAGCAAGTTAGTACCAAATCAGGAATTGCAATTGAGAATTCTAAATTGCCCGTTGCTCCCCGGCAATGGCACCAAAATGTTTGTTGCAATGAGATCGATGTTTTAAAATGAAGCGTTGTAATATACTCGAAATCGCTTTGAAAACAAATACAATTTTTAGTACTCGAAAAAAGTTCCGAGGTCAAACGTAGGGAGCTATATGGAATTTAGAAATCAAGATCACAATTCAAACTAAAAGAATTTACAATAATATCAATAGCAGTGTGCAAAAATATGGGAGTAAAATGATGAATTAGATCACCAAATACTCCAACAATATCACTAAGGAACTCAATATATATGAGAGCTAATTCTATCTTTTTCTTCTTCTTCCTTTTCTGAGTCTTCCTGTCTTCTTCTTCTCTTTCTCTGATTCTTCAGTTACAACCTTCTTTTCCTTCTTCTTCCTCTTTCTCAGGCCTTCACTTCTTCTTCTTTCACTTCCTTTCTCTTCTATGCCTTTGGCTTTTCTTCTCTGGCCCTTCAGTCCAAGCATTCACTTCTTCTTCTGCCCTTAACTGTTTCCTCTTTGACTCTGTGGCCCTCTTCTTCTTCTTTAGCTTTTGCTAAGACCTCCTCTTCTTCTTCTTCCTTCTCTGATTTTCCTCTTCAGAATCCAGCTAAGTGTCATTAGAAGGTCGCAACAGCAAAGCCCTCCCCCTACCCATGCAACTCTCCTCTCTCTTTCTCTCTCAGGATCCGCTCTCCTAGAGCCACAGGGTATCCAGGTTATCGAGTCAAGTGCGTACCTTGGTCCAGGCTCACCAGCGTGCAGTGATGAGTGACGAGTGTAGGTCAGGCGGGTAATTGGGTCGACCCGATCCGTAGGTAGGTGTTACAAACGAGGCTAGGTGAGCAGGTGAGAGGGACCTCACCCCGTTGATTAGCCCATATTTGTGGGTAATTTAAGTATTTAAGTGCCTAGACATTAAGTTAATTCTAACATTAATTTAGCATAAATTAGGGTGTAAATAGATTAATTCATATTTCTGATTTAATTACATAATTCATGCATTGCATTCATATTTAAATGCATTTAGAATTAACTTAGAATTGCACTCAATTAATTAGTTAACCAATTTGGTGCATTGCATGCATTATTTTAAGTTAACATAAAAGTTAAGGTTTTGTATATAAATAATCATAATATTTTATTATTATTTTATTCTTCTTCTATGAGCAACGGTTGCATTTCTTCCTCCCGCTGCACATTGAAGAGCCCATTCAAGGAGTAGTGCCAACAGTGGATCTAGTCTCCTCGACTAGGATAAGGAAGAGAGGGAGGCTGCTATGCTTCGGAGGCCATCATCCCATTTCACTACCGTGCAGCATTTCACCACCGCGGGCCTCCACAGCCAAACTCCGTCATACCATGGGCCGTTGGGGTGACAGACCACCACTCCAAGAGGATGGAGTTGGTCGCTACCATGTACGAGCTCCTTGAAGCTCGCCTACCATGGGTGCATCTACTGATGCATGACTTGCCACCATTCCATCACTGTGCCTCTTCTTCATTAGCTCCCTGCACCTCCTACGGTCCTCACCATGCACAAGTACCACACCCCCTGCAGTGCAGTGCTTTGTATTTTTCACTCAACTCAGTAATTATGTTAATTTCACTTAATTGAGAGTAGAAGAAATCACTTTAGTTAACTCGAAGTTGTGGGTCGAATTAACCTAACATTTTAGAAATTTTTACTGGTTGAGTCCAGGTCGTTCACTGGGAGGCATAATAATTTTTCTCCAAATTCCCCAATTTCCTTTTATCTCTTTAAGTTTAGGCGGTAAAACTAGTTTTACTTTTCAAAACATGAATTTTGTCAAATATTTAAACTATGAAGAACATACAAAATTCCATATGCAAACATATTTACTCAAAATGTTGTACTTTATTAACAAGTAAACATGCTATTTTTTTAATTTTATTCTAAGAAATTAAGGCAATTAGAAAATTATCCAATTAAACATGCCTTTTACAATTAAGAACAAAATGATACTCATCCAAGAGAAAATTCGTTTAATTTTTCATCTCTCTACAGCCTCTAATATTCTTCTTTCTTTTCTTCTCTCACTTATTTTCTTCTCTGTCGAGCTATCTTTCTTCTTATGTTGTTCCTACCTTCTTATCTTCCTTTAGTTCTTCTTTTTCCCCTTTAATCTTCTCCTGCCTTCTCTTCTTCCCTTAGTTTTTCTCCTTTGTTCCTTAGTTTTTCCTTAACACTTCTTCGCGTCTGCACTCCTTTCTTCCTTAGCCTTTGCATCCTTCAGCACTTAGCTTTCTTCAGTGCCTTCTCTTTCCTTAAGCTTTCAGCTGAACTGGGTTTTTTCTACTTTTTAAACAAAAAGTTTTTGTATTTGCAGCGAGGTCATTTCGAGGATACACAACACCATGAGACCACGGTGGGACCAAACCCTACTTGGTCCTCGCGTAACCTCAGTTAGGTTTGTTTTGGTTTATTTCTTAATCGGTTCATAGTCTTGAGCTACATCGGCTCAACCCGGCCTCCCAGGCCAAACTCGCCTTCCCAGGGCACATTCACATCCGCACGCCCCCAAGGGCGCACACACCTGCAGGATAATGCCCGCACACTCAGAACAATGCTCAGATTAGATTAGAATTGAAACCGGTGTGCCGAGCGCTGACGACTGCATAGCTATAGGAACAAAATAGTTTTATACCTAGGCGCGCACTCGTAGATATCCGAGGTGGGACAAACATTCCCCTTCCAGACCCGAATTCAATCGATCATAACCTTCTACCCAGAGATCCAAATTGGATGATTTAAAGTTCGTTGGAAAGCTCTAAGGGTAATTTACACAATTTAAGGGTCAGTTTAATGTTTTAATGATGTTTGGCTCTTCAATTTAAAGGATGAAATCAAGGGTTTCTACGGGTTTTATAAAAGCTTGGAAATGTTTTTAACTAATGGAAGTCCTCAAATGGACTTCTCTCATCTATTAGAAAGTCTATACATATTATATAAACAATTATGCTTCTGTTAGTATAGATTTTAAGCTCCTGAGACCTACAGAACCTGTAGAGAAACTTTTCTCTTCTCTGAAAACTTCAGAGATTGATTTATAGATTTCAACAAGTGAATTAGACACTTAAAGTGTTCTTAATCTATTTAGATTAATTTTAAGGGTTATAACTAATCAATCTGGGTAGGTTTTAGGATTGAATTTCATCAAAACAATGCTTCTGCTGGATTGGGTTCAGGAGTAACCCAAATTGGCAGGAACATGATTTTCACTAAATACATCATCTGAGCTTACTTTATTCGATTTCAGATCATCAAATAAGATTTCAGAAACAACTTGCACATCTCAATTCCTCAATTTAAGATCAGAACGCCATTATCAGACTCAGGTTTGATTATGGAAGCTCGAAAATTGACTTTTTGTTTAGAGCTTGCTCCTAAGAAATTAATTCATCAATCTGAGTCTCTTCATCATCTGGAACTCACTTAGATCTTTAAATTTATGTTTCAACCTTAATTCCTAGGGATTCAGGCTCGCCGCCTTTACTAAAATAGGTATGTGTTCGATAGAATAAATCAGAGTTTGTTACAATGTTTTAAAGACTTAAATAGCTCCTTAAGTGTTTCTCAAATCCCATATAACAGACTTCACCAACTCACTGGAGTTGGGGAAGATGAAGTTACATCTTTAGCTCCAGTGATTGAAACCTCAAACAAATATCTTTAAAATGATCAATAATCCTTATAATAACATTCTGGATCCACTTAGCAATTTCTAGAGGCTGTAACACATTTTTGACTCATCGGAGCTCGCTGGAGCTCTGGTGAGTCCAGAAAATATAAAATGTTTATATAGATTAACAAAATTAACTATTTTTGATCCAAAAATGATTCTGAGGTTTCAAGGAACCTCAGTATCACTTAAAATTCTTCATTTGTTCTTTGAAATATAAGATTTGACAGTAAGTTTGTTTCTTAAAAATTTGATTGGTTTAAGCTCAGGACTTGATTTAACTACTCGATTGAGAAGTTAAATCAAGTCAACAGATGTTATTAATCATAAATATATGTTTAATTTATAGTTTGAAATGTTCCTGAGCCACCATGGACAGCAAAATCAGAAACTTGAATTAAATTTGGGCATTTATTTATAGATGATATAAATAGGTAATATAATATCGATTAGGGTTCATTAGTGCTGATAGGTGGTGAAAGAATCTAGTGAAGGTGGAATTAGGCCGATTTCTGTCACCATGGACAGTAAAGTAGTCGATGAAGGTGATATTTGAATTAGGCATTTAGGCGATTCAATTAATCATTAAGGTGAATTAGAAGTGAACATGGAAGATAAAAGAAGGTGTACAGTAAGTTAAAAGACAAAATTAAGATCTCTGGCGAGCTCAAGGAACTCGCTAGAGCTGGAAGAGATGAAGCTAAATTCTAAAATTACTCTAACCTAACTAACTAAACTAACTAACTAAGCTAGCCTACTCCTACTCCTATTCCTAGTCTACTGTTACCTAGACGAAGGGGTCAATAGGGTTCCGCCGAAGTCTCATGGTGGACGACGAAATCAGAGGGTTCAAGAAAGAGCTCCGGCGGGTGTATTTAAGGTGGAGCAGAGGAATCCTAGGGTCGACGCCTTTGTCAGAGGTGCGGAAGACCACGGCAAATTTCCTCGGCTACTTAAGATGGACGGAGGAAGTCGAAAGATGAAATGGGGAATCGTCGGAGGTTTGGAAGAACAACCTATTGGGTCGGCTGCAGTATTATAAGAGGGAAGGGAGCGAACTTGCTAAAATCGGAGGTGTGAGGGAGTATTTATAGTAGTTTGCGGTGGAGAGAGGGGCGGGGTCTGATCGAAGAAGAAGCTCGAGGAGCTTAACCTCCGTCGTCGTCTCCGACGACGGTGAGGTTAACTCCCACTGAAAAATAGGATTCTTGGTTAATCTAAACCGATGGATCAAGTGGAGGTGGTGAGCGCAAGCTGCAAGAGCTTGGGCAAAGAGGAATGATATCAGTAAGGCGGTGATCGCGCGGTGGGATGACTCTCTGCCGCCAGCTGTTTGTTTGGCTGGAGAAGAAGGAGAAGACGAAGAGTGACTTAGAAGTAATAAAACCTAAGGACCTATGTGAGAAATAAGGACTCGACTATAATGAATATTAAGGACAAAAATGTAAACCCAGGTTTTGAAGGTTTATTTTAATTTAGATCTTTTCAACTTTTTATATATCTTATTAAATAAGGTAAATATTATGTTTACACCTTGAATTTACATTTTTGACCTTTTTAGATTAATTTATTAGATTAAGTAAAATTACGTAGGTTATTACATATTTAGGTATACATTATATTTAAGTCACTTATCTTGTTCATTAAGGAAATGATTAGTATGATTTCGAATCCAATTATTATCTAGATTATTAGTAATGTTAATTGAATGATAAAATTCCATTTTTAACTTATTTTAAGGTCCTTAACTAAATATCCCTTATTCTATAATTAACCCTTATATATTCGTAACCTTAGCTAATTAACTAGGAAGAATAGTTAATTAGGGGTAATTAGAGATCATGAGGAGTGTCTCATCACGCAGCATCATCTTCACTGTAGCACACAGAGGTGCAACCTCTCCTCCCTATGCCTACCACCACGCATCTTCACTTCAGCCAGTAGTCCACCTGCATTCCAGTAGCCTCCGCTCCTACACATCCAGCCTCACGCCATCAGACCCTGCTAGCACCTTCATCTCCAGTCCACCCGCACACACCTTTGCGCCCGCAGAGCCCTCCACACTCCCATGCCCCGCGTGCACCTACAGCCCCCAGCGCCTGCATGCATCCACCAGCAGCCTCCATGCTGCAGACACTACACGTAGCAACGCGCACCTCCATCATCTCCAAGCGTGCAGCAAGTGATCCATCGGCTCCCCGTGCAGCTGCACGCGCACGCATCACCAGCAGCAGCTCTACCCACGCGTAGAGGGCACTGCACTTCTGCCTGCAATCCCTCCAAGTGCTACACCAGCAGCAACAGAGCACCTCCAATATCTCCGGCCGCACACTCCTCCGACGTGCACAGCAGACAGTGCATGCATTCCTTGCCGATCAGCCTCACCCGTGCGAAGCTCTCCACCCACGCCCACATGCCTAACGCACGAGCATTCCCTCACCTTCGCAAGCTCCAGCAGCAAACTGCGCTCAGCCTACTGCCACCCACCGTCGACCTCTCTTTCGTTCTCTCATCTCCATCCACCTCGCACTGAGTTGCTACTGCCATCAAGTGTGGCCCAGCTCAATGGACCTCCGGTGAGTTTCGCATCTCCAGCCAAGCCTTCCTCATTGCGCACGGTGGAGGGGAAGGATTTCCCCTATTTTGCATTCGATTTCTTTTTGCATTTCACCACCATTGGAAAAGGATACTTTTTGATTTAATAATATTATATTCTAGTGATTTTATAAGAACACCCTCATCTTTCATTGAAATGAAAGTTCACTGATTACATGCATTGTTATCCTAATTAGAAAGGGATTTTTAGCTTGCTTACTTAGGGAAACTAATTGTGAACATTATTATTGTCAAATTTAGCAAGTCTTAATAGGACATTTCCTCCCTGTGGACATAACCCGCTCTTCTGTGAGTGGTCTAATTTTAATTTTAATTGTGTTGTTAAACGATTTTCCACCACTTTGATCCTACAATGACAAATCATCTAATAACATAATTCGAAAGTGAAAACCGTCTTATCAAATGGTGCCATTGCCTGGGAGGCAACATGCTTAATTAATTCACAATTATTCATTTGTTCAAATTGATTTTTAATTGAGGCATATTTAACCTTCTTTATCTAATTCGGTGTGAGGCACACATATTATGCATGAATTGTTAAATTAGCCTCAGAAACGTCGTGGTGGAACTTGTTTCCACCACTTTGGAGGAGGAATCGAGTTTCACATGTACGAGGAAGAGCTTAAACAATAGTGAACTTCGCTGTCACCAACTAGGAGGACATCTAGAGTGATCATCTTCATCTCTGTCGATTTGTCAAGTAGATAGAATTTAGGTTTTAGAACTTTACTTTTCTTTATTTTCTTGCACTTACATTTGTTTTGAGACCCTTGTTTTGGGGTATATTTTTAGGGGTTTGTTCCCCGATTTTGTTTAAGGCCCATGTTGTGTAATTTTTGGGAGCCTATTCCCTTTTCTTTAGATTTAGGTCTTCAATTTATTTTCTGGATTGTTTACCTTTAATTTGCTTGTGCATAAGTAGCTAAAAGGAGAAAAGCTAAAACAAAAAAAAAGCACGAGCTACCTGCTAGAAGCTGCTTGCCCTTAGGTCGTATCATTTAGGACTGAATGAGTAGCATCTAGATCTAATTCTTGTCTTGCATATTGCATGAAAAATGCTAGAATCAGGTATGCACTTCTAACTTTGCATTTCTACCTGTCATGCAAATGCATTTGGATTAATTTCAAGACCACCTAATCTGTATTGAATAGATCTAACAAGTGGTCACATATTTTCTGGAGAAAGGACTAATTAAAGGAGGGACATTTTAAAAACCAAGGATTTGATTTTCAAACTTGACATGCGATTCAAAATTCAAAAATCTTTTGCGGTGTATGCACACTTATATCTCTTGCACCACGACATGCTTTTAAACACTCCTTAGGTTTGGAAATACTAGGGCAAGGGCCCTCCAACTGTTGGAATCTGAAGTGTTTAGAACTTGAGATCAAAGGTTTTGTAACTCCAAAGAAGGGGATACCCTGTCATTGATTTTTGGGGATAGTTGAGAAGCACTGCGAAAGCACAGCTTCAAAGGAAGGCTTAGGCCAACTTGCATCCCACAATCTTCTGTCTTTGGAGCTGCTCTACCAATTGAGATTTAGGAAAGAACACCTAAGCTCCAACTAGGTCTTCTTAGGTGAGCCGTAGGTCGACAATAAGCACATAAATTGATGGAACAAATTGTATTGTCACCTACAATCTGACTTAAAATCAAATGCCTAAATTGGGAAAGACCTAAAAAGTTCTTCTTGAGTTGTGTTTTGCTTGGGGAATTTTGATTGAGGTGTGAGTTAGAATGGACCACATTGATTTTCATCCTTTCACATCTTGCCCACGCCCTTACCCCACACTGCACTCTTCGATCCCATACACCGAGATGGTCCATCCTTTGATGGACATAATGATAATCATTAGGATTCGTTTTACTCCTACTATAGGAGTATTGGCTTGGTTAAGCCCCAAGTCAGTGAGCAAAACCTAGGAGCTGGATTTGCTTTGCCCAATATCCCACACACCATAGAAATACCCAACCCACCCTCCCTGAAGAATTATAATGGTTGGACAGACACTCTTGGGTACTATAAGCCTGAGCCTGACTTCTCTCATGATAGAAATGACCTCTCCTCCTTGAAGATGGAAATATAGAAAATGAAAGATGAAATGATTGAATTGTCAGGAGAATCTTCGAGAGTAGGAGAACAAGAAAGAGATGAAATTAGCCACCCAATCTACCCCATTGAGGATGACGTACACCCATCTACAATTGATGCATCCCCCGTGGGAGAACTACACTTTAAGTTGGAGGAAAATTTTGGGGATTATGTAAGGGAGAATAGCGACTTTTCGAGGATCGATTTTGAAACCTTCCCATTAGATGACACTTCCTTGAGAGATCCACACCTGTAGTGGGAGGAAGATACATATGAAAGTAGCTATGCATTGGATGAAGAAAGGTGGTAACCCGAGGAAAATGATGATAAGTTTGAGTATCCAACTGAATTATATTGGAGTCAAAAGAAGGGAATGATGGTACCATTGGAAGACCTTGACCCAGATGATAGTATTTTCATGACATTTGATGAAGTGGGACGAAGTCAAGTTGTTAATCCAGCCCTCCCTTCTGATCGCGAGATGGAACTCAAGCCCACCCTTAGGGAACCTAACCCTCAAGAAATTGACCTATCTGAGGAGTCCGATGTTACCATTGTAAACCATTTACCTTAAATAGAGTACCCTAGGAGATCTGCTGAGATATTAAATGATTCTAGACCTCGGGTATATGACGAATCATATGATGAGGAGAAAGACGAATTATATGAGGAACCTACAATCAAGATTTGGATTGACACTAAGGGTGATTATGTCTTATTTGAAGAGTTAGCCCCTGAGGATGTCACAAATTTGACCAAATTAGGTTTCCTTAGCACACCCATTGATGATATTTCTCCTCATGATGAAATGATGGAAAATTTGGAAGCAACTTCAATGATTTATGTGGATTCACATCTAGACACCGGGGAAGATTTGAGTAAACGACAAGAACCTGGGGATGACATTGATAGGGTAATCCCCAGATCTATTACTTCCAACTTGCCTTCATTTGATTCGAAGTCACCCTCTGATTCGCTTATGTCTGAAAGCAAAATTGTAACTCCTGACGAAGTGCAAGAAGATACATGTGATAGTGCAAGGAATGCTTGGGATGCAATTGAGGATTTGCAAAGAGTGTTACGGATGGACACCGAGTTGATTAAACCTAACCTTGATCTTATGGCCATCCCGCAACCTCGAAACTTGGACACCCTAGACGATCCTTGCCTTAGAGATTTGCTCACTTTTGTTCTAACCAGGGGGCTTAACAAACCAATAATTCCTATAATGGAGTATCGGGTATGGATTGATGATTTCTTTAGTCAGTCCATTGCCCTAAGGGTTTATCTCTGCACCATTCCTTCCCCATTCCTTTTGGAGGATCCTTGTCATCCTCCCCCTACCCCCTTGGAGGTTGTAGGTTGTTATGCCAGTTTATCCTTTAGAACCTCTTTTGGTGACCTGGGAAGATTTTATTCCCATCCTGGTTGGGCAAGCATTTGCTATAGGGATTCATCATCAGCTCGCCAACATCCTAGGTTACCTATTTTCTAGGCCATCATTACTTTGCTCATTTTTTGGGCCTATTTCTGTGATCCTTGAACCTGATTTGCAGGTTCTTTGGCTACTCGGCTACTAACAAAAGAACGGCAGCCCATCTCTGACCCAGGTAATATCCTTCAATGCAATGAGGACATTGTAGATTTTAGGCATGGGGGGGGTGTACTTGAGGATTTACATAGCATTTATACATAGTGCATTCATGCATTTAGTTGAAGCATTCTGTATTGCATACATTTGCATTAAAAAGAAAAAAAAATAGGTGGAAAAATATTTTCTAATTATTGAGCTTAACTATCTAAGCCCTACATTCATAAGCAAATCAGGACTCTAGGTTAGACTAAGTTGATTATAGGGTCAAACATTAGAAGCTAACTGAGCCACTAGCTTTAGACCTTTAGGGTCCTTTGTGGACTAAAAAACTTAAGTAGGAGTTAAGTTGTGGACCATTCCACAAGGTTGAGGAAGGAAAGCAAGGGATTGAGTTAAAAGGCTGGGTAGTACCTGGAGTCTTGTTCTACCTTTTGGTTTACGGGTCCTTGTAACCCAAGCATCCAAATTTCATACACTTGTCTTGTGTATGAGAAATTTGGTTCGCTTAGTTTTGACTTAGGAGAGGCTTGAGAAAATAATGTGATTGGAAGAGTTCCTGCTACAGGAGAGGTGGAGTATATACTCACCTTGAGGATGCGATGATAACATATTACCTCCTCGGTGCTTGTCTCTTAGGATATCCACCCTACTAGGGGCATGTAAGCGCATTGTGCAGTTTAGGTACCATGGGCGGCCCTATCTCAAAGTGTCAATTGCCACAGCCCTGAATTCGCTTAAGAAATCCATGGGTGATACTGTCTCGAAGTGTCAATTGCCAGGAGTTCTTGGGGTCGCTATGGGCGATGCTATCTCGAAGCATCCAAAGCCAGGCACCCTTCGAGGTACAGTGATGGGGACAATGAATCCAACACAGACCTTGTTGATAGCTGATCCGAGGTTAGACTTAGAGGAATCAAAAAAATATATATATATTATTCAAAAAAAAAAATTCTTCCTCCTTTAACTCAAATAACTCCAATGCACTTGCATGGATGCTTTAATCTTAGGGATTAATAAACCTTCGAGAAGAGTCAGAAATCACAGAAACTTGTGCCTGCAACTCGTCTTTAGCCGATTTAGTCTGTAACTTAGTAACTACTTGGGAATCTTAGGTCTAAGGTCTGAACTAAATATGCTTCTAAAGAAGATCGATTGGGTTGGCTAGTTTATTTGGAGTGCTAGTTTTTGCTTGGATTTGGTAGGGACTAGCCAATATTTGTGGGTTATTTAAGTATTTAAGTGACTAGACATTAAGTTAATTCTAACATTTATTTAGCATAAATTAGTATGTAAATAGATTAATTCATATTTTTGATTTAATTACATAATTCATGCATTGCATTCATATTTAAATGCATTTAGAATTAACTTAGAATTGCATTCATTTAATTAGTTAACCAATTAGGTGCATTGCATGCATTATTTGAAGTTAACATAAAAGTTAAGGGTTTGTATATAAATAACCATAATATTTTATTTTTATTTTATTTTTCTTCTATGAGCAATGGCTGCATTTCTTCTTCCAGCTACCACATTGAAGAGCCCAATCAAGGAGTAGCACCAAAAGTGGATCTAGTCTCCTCGACTGGGATAAGGAAGAGAGGGAGGCTGCCATGCTCTGGAGGCCATCATCCCATTTCACCACCATGCAGCATTTCACCACCGTGGGCCTCCACGGCCAAACTCCATCATACCGTGGGTCGGTGGGGTGACAGACCACCGTGCCATTAGGAAGGAGTTTGTCGCCACCATGTACGAGCTCCTTGAAGCTCACCTACCGTTAGTGCATCTACTGATGCATGACTTGCCACCGTTCATCACCGTGCTTCTTCTTCATCAGCTCCCTGCACCTCCTGCGGTCCTCACCACGGACAGGTACCACACCCCCTACCATTCAACATCACCTTCACTGCAGCACACAGAGCTGCAACCTCTCCTCCCTATGTCTACCACCATGCATGTTCACTTCAGGCAGCAATCCACCTGCGCGTCTGTAGCCTCTGCGCCTATACATCCATCCTCATGCCATCAAACCCTACCCGCACCTTCATGTTTAGTCCACCCACGCACATCTTTGTGCTTGCAGATCACTCCACGTGCCCACGCCCCGCGCGTGCCTGCAAGCCCTAGTGCCTGTGTGCATCCTTCAGCGGCCTCCATGCTACATACACCGCACGCAGCAACGCGTGCTTCCATCATCTCCATGCATGCAGCAAGTGATCCGTCGGCTCCCCATGTTGCTGCACTCATGGATCACCAGCAATAGCTCTGCCCGTGAGTAGAGCGCGCTACACTTCCACCTGTAATCCCTCCAAGCACTGCTTCGACAGCAACAGAGCACCTCCAACAGCTCTGGCTGCCCACACCTCCAACGCGTGCAGCAGACAGTGCATGTGCCCCTTGCCGATCTGCCTCACCCGTGCAAAGCTCTCCACCCATGCCCACACCCCCAGCACACGAGTGTTCCCTTACCTTCGCAAGCTCCAGCAGCAAGCTACGCTCAACCTGCTGCCACCCACCGTCGACCTCTCTTTCGTTCTCTCGTCTCCAACCACCTCACGCTGAGCTGCTACCGCCATCGAGTGAGGCCCAGCTCAAAGGACCTCCGACGAGTTTCGCATCTCCAGCCAAGCCTTCCTCATCGCACATAGTGGAGGGGAAGGATTTCCCCTGTTTTGCATTTGATTTCTTTCTACATTTCACTGCCATTGCAAAAGGATACCTTTATATTTAATAATATTATATTCTAGTGATTTTGTAAGAACACCCTCATCTTTCATTGAAATGAAAGTTCAGCGATTACATGCATTGTTATCCGAATTAGAAAGGGGTTTTTATCTTGCTTACTTAGGGAAACTAATTGTGAACATTATTAATGTCAAATTTAGCAAGTATTAATAGGACATTGCCTCCTTGTGGACACGACCAACTCTTTTGCAGGTGGTTTAATTTTAATTTTAATTATTATGTTAAGCGATTTTCCACCACTTTGATCCTACAACGAGAAATCATCTAATAACATATTTCGATAGCAAAAACTGTCTTATCACCCGTGAACTTGAGGCGAATAGCTGCTATCACTTTTTCAATTTACATGGGTGCGGGGCTTCAGAACTTCCTGATGTGGGACTATCTACTCACCCCTCCTTTGCACATCTGAAGTAGGGATCTCCTTCGTAATTGCCTCAACTTGTGAGGTTTGTGTCCTCAATTGAGGGCTTAGACTTGTGCGAGAGGCACTTCCGTGCAACTTGGGACTTCAACCTGCTACAAGGGTATCTGGAGTGAACCTTAAGCAAGCTCGAAGCTTGCTCGTTAATGGTGGAGAAGGTCGAGTACCTGAAAATAACGAAATGTCCTTTCGACCATGTCAGAGCACTCAGGGAGTATCGTCGGAGCATGGCGAACGTGATGGGGGTGGTGGCATGGAGCATGAATGTCTGTGAGTGCATAGCTAGGTCAGACTGTGTGCATTTGAGTGGGTGTGATTGGGGGTGCATGTGAGTGAGTAGCGAGGTGAATGAAGAGAGGGGAAGTGATCAGTGAGGTGTGGCATTGATTTTGGGCTTGTCGGCGAGGGTTTTGGTGGTCTGTGGAGGTGGGATGGGCTCGCCAGATGAGGTGGCTGGAGATGGAGGAGATGGAGTTGCGAAGGGTTGTCGGTGGTTGATTTGAAGTGGGGTAAGTATGGAATTAAAGTAGAGGGGATAGAAGACTTAGCTAGGAGGTAAGTGGATGAATTGGGGTGGCGATGGTGTCAGATGTGGTGTGGCCGACGCCTGAGATGAAGGCAACTCCGGTGAGGTAGAGACGGCGAGGATGAAGGAGAACGAGCATCTACTAGTACGGTGAGATGTGGAGAGGAACAGGAAAGATGAATCCCCCACAGGTATGACGGTCAGACAATGAGAAGAGGTAGGAAAGGTCGCCGAACATTGAGGAACCTTCAGCCATGAAGGAGAGAGAGGAATTGTGGGGATTCATTGCTGATTTTGACCGTGAGGAATTCAAGGAGCTCTGAGGGTCCTTATAAAGGGTTCTAAGGGGCAATTAGAGCTTGGGAAGCTTCCCAAGCTTGGATGGTCACCGGATTTGGGATTTTCAAGTGACCTAAATCTCTCTTGCATTCGCATGAGAGATTGGGAAAGAATTATAGCATATGGATGGGTTCAAACTGGAGAGGATTCCTCAGAGAATCATCCTTCAAATTTTGGAAGAGATTCTCCAAGCAATCAAAGAGAAATCTCCTGTCAAAGGGCTCAAGAGTAGGTTTCCTTTGCGATAATGGTAGAGGGACCTAATTGTGAAGATGAGGATGAAGCTAGGGGGCTTTATGTGTGGGTTTTTGAAAGTTTGGGGTATATATGTAATCAAACAGGACCTTTTTGCAAACTTGGTCAAGACAAGTTCTCCTTGGGTCCAAATTATGGTACAAGCCTAATTTGGACCTAATAAATCTAATGGTGAGGTTGGATTTTGGTTTTGACAACATTTGACTAGGTAATTTATGCAAAAACCCAAAGTATGACAAATATCTATCTGAGACTCCATTTTAGGCCAAGATGGGTTCTGATGGTCAAATTTATGGTACTAAACCATAGATAATATTTTTCTATGATTT
The DNA here is from genome assembly GCA_037157565.1 of Thalassia testudinum. NCBI lineage: Eukaryota > Viridiplantae > Streptophyta > Magnoliopsida > Alismatales > Hydrocharitaceae > Thalassia > Thalassia testudinum. The sequence goes on from JAZHRO010000063.1 coordinate 22,300,757, forward strand.
TTAGAGGGTTTAGGTGAATTTTATCATGACCAGAACCATGGTTAATTAAGTGGGTCTATTTTTACGATTTCAAAAGTCATTTAATTCTCAGAAAACACATAAACCCTTTTCTGTCTGATCTAACCCACTTGTTATACTATTAAAATCATTTGACCTCTATTTAGCCCTTGAGAAAACCTGTGGTTATATTGCATTCATCATAAGTTGGTAGAATTCCAATTTTACCCCTAGTTTCTTATTTTTCTTCTCAAAATGGTTATGCAATGAATTATGACCTTCAGTTGGTTATGTTGGAGCATTTATTGACTTAATTAGGTCAAAATGAGCTAGTTAGGGCTCATGATGGTGTTCTCATCAATTACCCCATCTGAAATTTCCAAGTCTAAAATATGAGACGAAATCAGAATTGACTTCGGTCTATTGATCTCAAAAACAGAATTGCTAGTAAGCTCAATAGGGTGTGATTGAGGATTAGGGCTTTGAATTGAATCCTTCAGAAAGTAAGGAACTAAATCTGCCATGTAAGACCCAATAAGATCGGTTTCCTTAGTTATCGGTCCATCATATAGTCATCGGATTCCTCGGGCCCAGTCGTCTTACAGAAATCATGTTCTATAAACTCACGTAAGACTTCGCATAATGATTCTTCACCTTCGGAATGAAAGAAACCTAAATTGGCATTAATGTAGGTCTCAAAATCATCAATCACTTTCTGATCCATGGAGACATACATTTCCTCATACCCTGACTCAGGGATCTCAGGTGAAGAAATCAGTTCATCCATAATTGTTTACTCTAGGCTAATCTGGTCAATGCCAATCTCGTAACACGTGTCTCCCCCAACTGGTGCCCGAGCAGGTTCTGACATTTGCTCTCCTGAAGGGGGTTCATCTTGGGAATCAAATCAAGATTGAACTAAAGCAACCACAAATCTCATCCTCAATTTTGATAACTTACCAAGTAAAAACTCACCTGGGCGCTTATCCTTAACATCATGTAGCCAGTCCATTAGATACTTGCTCAGATCGTTGATCGTTTCAATCAATGGTTCCAATTCTTCATTCCAAGGTGTTGGTTGAGCTTCTAAAGATTGTATAGCACTCCTCAAGTTAGCCAACACCTTCTCTTCGGCCTAGTTAACCTGAACCAAATGGTTTGTGCCAGGGTTGGGTGGGTTTGGGTATAGTGTAGGGGAGTCAAAGAAGTGAGGATCTTGATGCCCTCTTTGATAATAGGTCATTTCAGGCTGTTCATAAGGTGGTAATGACCTAAACATAGTGTATTCTGGGGAGGGGTAAGGATCAATATATCCTTGTTGATTGTAGATCATATTAGGATGTCCATGAAAGGGTGGCGATCTATAATCGATATAACTCTGAGAAGGATAAAAATCTTGATGATTGTGTCCAGGGTTAGATCCTAAACTCAGAGGTCCAGAACTGTATCCCCATTCCGGGTTATCCCAACTAGTAGATGGTTGATTATAGCATGAGTCGAGATAATAATCATCATGTTGTGGATAAAACATATCAGGAGGATAAGAACAAGAATGCGTGTAGAATGTGGAAGGATTCATGATAGACTGGAGGAAGAACTGCACCCTGCAATACAAACAATCAAACATGTCCTTATGTGGGCTAGCCTAAGGACCTACCGACTCCCAGAACCTATCTTGAGATAAAGAAATGATTTGATCTACTTCTTTTCTTTCAATCCAACCAGTTAGAGAGACAGACTAGGGAGAAGGTTCTTCCTTTCACTTGCACCTCTGGTTCCTAGTGTATCCCCCAGTCTTGATCGTTTGATTCTGCTCCCCTAGCTCGACATTAGATTGAACGGTAGAAACAAACTAATAAAAAATAATCTCATTCTGGGCTCCAAAGAGCAAGTCCAATTCTTAAGGCCAACGTCTACGCTATTTTAATTAGGGTTAGGTTTGAATGTGCTTTGGAATGTCACGGGCCCTTTATTTGGGATGTGCCCATAATGATTGATTGATATGTGTGTGCATGCACAACCAGTGGTTTTCAAGTAATAATATTTTTGGATATGGCGAATTTTAGGATTCAAATCTTGCTTAGTAGTTTTTAGGATTCAACTTTAGGTATATTCAATCAAGTTCAATTGTCACACCAGGTTTTGAATGCACAGGCGAAGATGTTTTCCTTTGAAACTTAAAGGAATGTGGAGTACCTAGTAAATCGCTAAAAGTTGAACCTATGTGGCAGTTACTTGATGAGTTGATTTTATTTGAAGTGGTGCAGCCCAATCAACTCAAATAATTAGCCCGTTGCACCACTTAATCAGGCACACAAGTGATTACTAATTTGATTTCTACTTAATTATGTGTTTGAGTGTGTGTACCAGTTCCAATGATTGGTTTACTGGTTGAGTTTGAAAATCAGAAGAGGTTGTGTACCTCTGTGAGATATTTTAAAAAAAAAAATTTCTTTTATATGCAGAGGGTGAGGCGGGTGTAAGTGTCAAACAAATAATCAAAACTAACTGTAGAATTTATAAGACAACCTAGGTTGATCTTTGTCTACGTTATTATGTGGTGAATGAAAACTATTGGGTAGGAGGTGGGGGTAAACTTATAGACCCTTCAACAACAGTTTACTCCAATCTGTCGCTGTTGCTCATCTCGGGAGAGTACCTGCAATCACAATAAGAAAGGAGAGAAGTGAGGTAAAAGATAAGTAAGTCAAGAAAATGTGAAGAATCAAAGAGCATCGCCTCCCCGGCAACGGTGGGATTGGATTTTGAAAAACCTGTCATCGTAGTATGATTTGTGAAGAAATACATCAATAAATAAATTTATACCGAAACTTTAAGAATTCCGGGTAGAACACAGGGAGGCAGACGTTTGATTTAACACCGTGTTTGTTTAATTGTCACGAAGCAAATTAGCTAATTGAATTGAATCTAAATTAGCTATCTACTTAAAGAATAAAGAATAGAAGATAGAGAGAAAATATTAAAAATAAATAGAAAACAGAGGTAGAATAGACATGGATTTCATTACCACAAACTGATGTTCACTACAATTGCAACTACTCACTACACTAGAAAGCATAAAATCTACACAAGAAAGCATGAAATCTATAGTAGAAAGCAGTAAAAGAAAAGATAGAGATAAGTTATCCTCCTCGACGACTGCTTGGAAGACAAGTATGACAGGTTGACGCTTGGAAGATTGAGGATAAAGCAGGAAGAAGGAGAACGAAGCGGGAAGAATGAGGGCAAGGTAGGATGTTGTCGTCGTCGCAGGATCCACTTCTCGAATGGAGTGAGAGGACGACCACGGGATTCTCCACGAAGGGGGGAGAAGGTGGATACATTCTAATTTTAACTCTAGTGGAGTGATGTGCATACATCTGATTAACCTAAAATGTCTATTAATGCGTGTTCTTAGTGTCAAATTAGCATTATACATTTTAAATAGTGCATAACATGCATAATCATGCATTTAGATCAAGTTGTATAAAATGTATAGTAATTGTCTGCTTTCTTGGTTAGGGGCAGAGCGACTTTTTAATTGGGGCCTCAGATCGAAGATCCAACTGTACGGATCTGATCAGGGCGACGATTGGAGTTCAATGACTTAAAGATCGCCCTAATCGAATATCCTAGCACCAGATAGAGATTGAGGAACCCTAAAGAGCAAGGGCCAAGATGGTGTTAATCCGCACCTCAAATGACAAATACGACCACACGGATGGGTTCGGATCAACGATCACAGCCTAATGGAGTGAAAATTGGTCCAATCCGATGGCCGTGGCACCATTTATAACATTCAGAAGATTGACGACCAAAATGACACCATGTGGCACCATCCTAGCTGCCCAACCGGCCCCAAGGACCTACCTCCACATCTCCTCTTCACCACTTGATGAATTCCCACCATCAGATGCTCATCCAACGGTTGCCCGCATGCATGCACAAAACTCTCCGTGCGACACAAGGTTACGCTCAGTGCAGCGGTCGAGCATGCTATGCGAGCGTGCGACATGCGTTCGAGCCCGCATTCACTACATGCGGGTGCACAATTGGAGCTACGCAATGCGCATCCAGTGACGCAGATCATCTAATAGCACCCACGTGCGATCAGACACGTGGCGCTAACACACGATCGCATGTGGACGTGCAGCGTGGGCGTAGGCAGTTTAAGCTGTCCGATCTCTTGATCGGACGACTGAGTAAGCGTGAATGTGCACGAGCATTGAAGAAGTATAGAGGCGAGGGGGTGCATGAGCGGTGCACATGTTGGCCACGTTTAGGCCTTTAGTGACGGATATATCCGTCACTAAAGTTTCTGAATTAATGTTTTTCATGTTGTAATGTCCAAAATGCCCCAACTCCTTGAAACTATAAAAGGAGACCCCTATCATACGAATTTCTCATCCCTTCTCTTCTCTCCCTCTCCAAAGCTCAAGAGAAGCTTGTCCCACACTCGAGATGCTCCTCAAGAGTTAAAACCAAGCTTTCGCCCCCGTTCTGGAAGCGGATCCCGCGACGGCAACAACGTGCTGCCTTGTTCCTATTTCTCTTGATTCGTCATCCTTCTTGCCGCTTTGTCCCTCATCATTCAGGCATTGTCCCATCCGGCTCATCCTCCAAGCGATCGTCGAGGAGGATAACTTCTCTTTCCATTCTTTTTACAGCTTTCTAAAGTAGAATTTTCCTGCTTTCTAGTTGTAATAATTTCTCACTTTCTAGTGTAATCATTTCTCACTTTCTTAGTTGTAAAAACATTTTGCAATATCAAGTGAATGTTCTCTTCCTTTCTCTCTCTCTCTTATTGCGTATATTGATTCCATTCCATTGTGATTATTCTACCCTTCAAACAAAAATAGAGAAATATAATTGTGAATTTTGATTGACGTAGTCTCCTTGGGTTCGACCCAGAATTTCTTTACATATTTTTTGGTATAGATTTTATTTGTTCAACAGATTTCTTCGCTACTCAAACGACAGCAATAGGTTTTCAAAATGATCTATGATAGCATAGTCTTTCTCCATTCAACATTTTAGTGCCATTGCTGAGGAGGCAACAATTTTACAATCTTATTTTCACATTTCAAGCACTTTATTGTCTTCTAACTTGCTTTCTCTCATGTCTATTATTTTGCAGATACCTCTATCAGGGAATCGTCAAGTGGAAGATCAGAGTAAAGTGCAGTTGAAGACAACTGTAAGTTCTCCCCATTCTTCCCCGTCCATAGATTTCATTTCGTCACATTAAATTTAAATTCCAATTAACCTATGTACTTACATAAACCCTAGGATTAGTTTGGTTGTTTGGATTTCCACCCGCATTCAATTCACCCTCGCATATAAAAAAGACAAAAAGATATATTTGTGGGGTAATTCAACATAGACACAGCATACACCCACACTCAAGGCACTTAACCTAATTGATTTTCTTCTACTCAACCAGATTCTGATCCGTGCAACCGGTACAACCAAATCAACACATAAAAGAGTAGAAATCATTCTAGGTTAATCATTTTTGTGTGCCTAATTCAGTGGTGAAATTGTGGCCAATTGTTTGAGTTGTTTAGGCCTCACCACTCAACAAAAAATCAACTCACCAAGCAGCTTCCTCTTAGGGTTTTCAATCTAGGTTCATACCAGGCACTCCACTTTATTTTTTACTTTAAAAGGAAAGCAATCTTCACCCATGCTTAAAAATTGGGTTTTGCTCAAACTTGATTGAATTCAACCAAATTCTAAACCCTAAAAGCTACTTAAGCAAGATTTCAACATTAAAATCCACTCATCACAAATAATCTTACTTGAAAACCCTGGTTGTGCACGCACTTACACATACTCAATTGAACATTAAGGGTACAACCCATTCCAAGGGCCCACCACATTCCATAAGCACTATAATCCCAGGCCTCAATAAAATTGAGTAGACGTTGGCCTTAAGGACTGATTCGCTCTTTGGGGCCTAGTCTGAGATTATTTACAATTAACCTGCTTGTACTGATCAATATGTTGTCTAGCTACGGGAGTAGCATCAAACGACAGCGGTTGGGGGGTAAACTAGGAACCGGAGGTACAAGCAGTCGGAGGAACCTTCTCCCCAGTCCCTCCTTCTAACTGGTTGGATTGAGCAGACACAAGTTGAGTAAATTGTTCATAATCTTAAGGCAGGTTCTGAGAGTCTGTAGATCCTTAGGCTACCCCACTTAAGGACAGGCTTGTTTTGTTGTGCTGCAGGGTTCTTATCCCCAGTCCTTCCAACCTCTTCCCAGTTTATGCTAGGAAGAAGGTCATTGAATCCCTTATTGGAAGGACCACTAGAGTATTCTAGGAGGTGTTGATTGGATTTTGGTCAAATTGATCCCATGGCTAATTAATAGCCTCCTTTCCTGCAGGATCTACTGGAGGTATTTCGAAGGCAGCTGGAACAAATGTAGAGAATGCAAGATTGGTTCTAGAGAATACAGGGTGCTCAGCCCTCGAAGGATTTTTATGATCATTCAAATTACGGGGAACATTCTGGCATCTAGATTCCTGCTAGAGACGTAGAAATCAAGCCCCAGGTGTTAAGCCTGATCAAACATTTCCTTGGGCTTGGCTCTGAAGATCCATTTTAGCACTTGGAGGACTTGACCACTTTGGTCCAGACAACCATGGCACGAAACGTGAAAGAGGAGCAAATGATCATGTGGCTTTTACCCCACTCTCGTAGGGATAAAGCCACTCATTGGTACAATACTATAGGAAGACCAATTACAATTTTGAATGAGTTGAAATCGGCCTTTCTGAAGAAATTCTTCCCTGTCGGACGTACCAATGCATTGAAATGGGTAATTACTACCTTTGCCCAGTAGCCGGGGGAGCAGTTTCATGTTTCCTAGGAGCGACTCCAGGACCTATTGCGGAGTTATCCACACCACGAGGTGCCGAAATGGCAGCTCGTGCAAATTTTCTCCAATGGGTTGATTGAGCAACACAGAAATCACGTGGATGCTTCTTGCGGATGCAATTTCCTCAATAAAGATGCAGATACCGTACATGATTTATTTGAGGAGATGAGTGAGAATTCAATCAATCATGCCTCCATGGATACTTTTAACCCGTCCCAGCAGCCCAGATCGAATGTTAATGAAGTCCACGACTTTTATTCATTCGATATGGAATTGATTTGTAATAAACATGATAAGGTGGACTTGGTTGCTAAGAGAATGGAGGAGTGGATGGTTGGAAACTTAATGAGCAACTCTCAATCCACTCAATCCCAGAATTTGGGATTCCATTCATTGTGAGCTCCTTCTAGATGGGAGTCCGTGAATCAACTTGATGTGGCTTAACCTGCGAGCCAGCATTACTCGAAACCCCATGGGTTCCAAACTGGGGCCTTTGATCCTAGTTTCTCTGATCCTTCCCTTTCTTTCTCTCCATTGTCACCCAATGAGGAAGTTTGTGCTGTACAGGAGAATGTTAAATCAAACCCCTACTCCAATGCTTAAAATTCGGGTTGGTGAAACCACCCTAACTTCTCCTGGAAAAATTTAGGGCAGCAGACCCAATTCGAACCCAGCAACTATGCTCCACAACGACTAATGGGTGGTCAAGTTTATACTCACTTGCCCTCGAATCAGGTCAATCAGCTAGCTTGGAATGCCCGTCAACCCGTAGGGCAGGCGGATTTGAACTAATAAATGGTGGAGATGCAAGGATCTATGCTCCAGCTCATGTAGCAAATGAAAACCTTGCCGAAAAACTTGCAAACTAGGCTCATAGATAATTCTTGTCAACCTGGATCTCTACCATCTCAACCCATACCCAACCCACAAAATATCTAGAATCCGGGCAATCAAACCCATGGGTACGAGAATCAGAGGGATCCTCACACACAAGCTCAGGTGGTTGATCAAGGTCTTTCCTCTTCTTCTTCTTCCATAAATCAACAGTTTTTGGCTAATGAAGCCCGTCCAATCTTTCCAAACCCACCCCACAACCCAAACTCGTATGCATTCGCAAATTCTGTTACCTTGAGGAGTGGTAAACAAACTCAGGATCCACAACCACACTATTCTGATTTATCGAATCCTAAAGAACCTGAGGAGAGAAAGAAGAATTCTGGAGAAGAAATAAAGGCTCAAGAATTTAATTCCAAAGATTTGACTCATGTTCCTTTTCCTGAGGCCTTGATGAGATCAAGGAAAAAAAGTCTGTTGATAGTAATGAGGAGCTTCTAAATATTTTCAAGAATGTTGAGATCAATATCCCACACCTCGATGCTATCTAGCATATACCGGCTTATGCAAAATTTTTAAAGGATTTATGTATACAGAAGCGTAAGTCAAGAGAATCTGTTCCGAGGAAGGTGGTACTCTCTGAGTAGGCTAGTTCTGTTATCCTGCACCACCTCCCTCAGAAAAAGAGAGATCCAAGTGCTCCTTTGATTTCTTGTGTCATCAGAGATTACACTTTTAATAGAGCACTACTCGATCTGGGTGTATCCATCAACGTAATCCTGACTTCTCTTTATGAGAAGTTCGGATTAGGTGAACTTCGACCGACTTCAGTAATGCTGCAGCTAGCGGACCATTCGGTCACAAATTCATTAGTCATTATTGAAGTTGTTTTTGTTAAGGTTAGGGATTTCTATTTTCCTGTAAATTTCCTTGTCCTTGATATGGATGTACCTGAAAATCTGAGGAACACACCCATCATTTTGGGGCATCCGTTCCTGGCTGTCGCCAAGGCCAACATTAATTGTGAAAGTAGTAGCTTGGAAATCGCCTTTGGGGATCAAAGAATGAAATTGGATATTTTAAGGCGATTAATAAATTTAAGGATTGTGGATTTATTGAGGAACTTGAGGATGATAATATGAATATTGAGACTTGTATGATGGTTTCTGCATTTGAAAGTTCCTCCTCTGATGATGAATTGGACCCGCAACCCTCTATAGCAGTCCCGCCATCTTCTGAAGATGCTACTGATTTTGTTCACTCTCAAACTCTTCCTCTTAATGAGTCTTCATCAGCATCTTCCTTACCTTTAATCATCAACCCACCCTAGCTTGAACTAAAACCATTGCCTGAGAATATGAAATATCAATTTTTAGGATCACATAAGACTCTCCCTATGATTATTAGTGCTAAATTAACAAAGGAGTAGGAGATTAAGCTGATTATGGTCCTGAAGGAATACAAGGAGGCAATTGGTTGGACCATTCATGACCTTAGGGAGATCGAGCCATCTTATTGCAATCATAGAATATTTTTGGAAGATGGATCCCACCCTTCTTGCCAGATGCAGAGAAGATTAAATCCAAATATGCCAGAAGTGGTCAAGAAGGAGATTATTAAGTGGCTCGATGCAGGAACCATCTATTCGATCTCTGATAGTCGTTGGGTAAGTCCCTTGCAGATTGCTCCCAAGAAAGCTGGGATTACCGTTATGACTAATGAGAAAGGAGAATCTGTCACAACTCGTTTAGCTTCCTCTTGGAGGGTTTGTATCGATTACAGGAAGCTAAACACAGCCATGGAAAAGGATCATTTCCCTATGCCTTTCATTGATCAAATCTTGGAAAGATTAGTCGAGCAAAAGTATTTTTACTTTCTTGATGGCTACTCGGGATACAACCAAGTTCCTATCCATCTCGAGGATCAGGAAAAGCTACTTTCACCTGTCCCTACGAAAGCTTTGCTTTCCATAGGATGCTATTCGACTTATGCAATGCACCTGCAACTTTTCAAAGGTGTATGCTGGCCAAATTCTCTAACATGATGGGAGAGTTTATGGAAGTCTTCATGGATGATTTCTCTATTTTTGGAGAATCATTTGACACTTGTCTAGCTAATCTAGAAATGATTCTTAAATGATACATCAAAACAAGATCGGTCCTTAGCTGGGAAAAGAGTCATTTCATGACACAAGAAGGCATCATCTTGGATCATGTAATCTCTGAACGGGGAATCGAAGTGGATAAAGCTAAGGTTGATGCTATCGCTAAACTTCCACATCCCACATCTATTAAACAAATTCGATCATTTCTTGGTCATGTGGGATTCTACAGGAGATTCATGAAGGACTTTTCAAAGGTTGCTCATCCTCTAAGCAATCTTCTCACCAAAGAAATGGCATTTGATTTCTACGAATCATGGCGTAAGGCATTTGATTTTCTTAAAATGACAGTAACTTGTGCTCCGGTGTTACAACCACCGATTTGGACAACTCCTTTTGAGATCATGACCGACGCTTCTGATTACATGGTCGGGGTTGTTTTGGGTCAAAAAGTTGATACGAGGCCTTCTATTAGCTACTAATCTAGTAAAACTCTGAACAAGGCCCAGAGGAATTACACTGTTATTGAGAAGGAATTACTAGCCGTAGTATTTGCTTTGGAGAAATTCAAGGCTTATCTCTTAGGCTCTTCATCATCATATATACCGACCACTCGACCTTAAGACATCTCTTGGCCAAAAAGATGCCAATCCTCGGCTTATTCGTTGATTCTTCTGCTTTAAGAATTTGATCTTGAAATCAAGGATAAATCCGAGGTACAGAATGTGGCGGCGTATCATTTGTCGAGACTTCTTAGTGATTCTTCTCGTTCGAACATTCCGATTACTGATACTTTTCTGGATGAAACTATCCTTACAGTTTCAGGTGTCCAAACCCTGTGGTTTGCTGACATCGTTAATTATTTGGGCGTTGGTCAAATCCCCTTGGATTGGACCAGGAAACAATGAGATGGACTCAAATCTAAGGCCAAATATTACTTCTGGGAGGACCATGAACTGCACCGCATCGGGTCTGATCAGATTATTCGTCGATGTGTTTCGGAGAACGAATTCAAGAGTATACTCGAGTTCTACCATGCATCTACGTGTGGTGGACACTTCTCTAGCAAAAAGATGACTGCAAAAGTTTTGCAATCTGGATTCTATTGGCCATCTTTATTCAAGGATGCCCAAGAATTGTCAAGGTCATCTTCTCGATGCCATGCACACGAGAGCATAACTAAAGGGGATATGATGCCCCTATACCCGATTCTTCCTGTCGAAATCTTCAACGTTTGCGGCATCGACTTCATGGGACCCTCCCTCCTTTCATTTGGACATCGGTACATTCTCATCGCTGTTGATTATGTGTCTAAATGGATTGAGGCAATTCCTACCCGAACCAATGATCACAAGGTGGTCATCGATTTGTCAAGAAGAACATTTTCAGTGGGTTCGAGATTCCGAGGGCAATCATCAGCGATGGTAGCACTCATTTCACTAATGCCCAATTCTGTAATTTGCTGGCAAAATATGGGGTTAATCACTTAATCTCCACACCTTACCATCCCCAGACAAATGGACAAGTCGAGATCTCCAATCGAGAGATCAAGAATATTCTACTGAAAATGGTTAGGCCTGATTGCAAAGACTAGACTCAAAAGCTTGAGGATGCTCTTTGGGTATACCATACGGCATATAAAACACCCATCGACAAATCTTCGTTTCATCTGGTGTGTTGAAAGGCATGCCATTTACTCGTAGAAATTGAACATAGGGCATTCTGGGCAATGAAGCAGTGCAATTTAGATTTGAGTTTAGCCGGGAAGACTAGGAAATTCCAACTATTTGAGTTGGAGGAGCTTAGAAATGATGCATATGAGAATGCCAAGATCTACAAGAATCTGGCCAAAGCTCTACACGACTGATTGATTTCTCGAAAGAGCTTTGAGCCGAACTAGAAGGTCTAGCTATTTGATTCTTGACTTAAGTTCTTTCCCGACAAACTTTGGTCAAAATGGAACAACCCGTTCATTATCGACAAGATATTTCCAAATGGAGTTGTTCTGATCATTAACCCAAAGACGGGTAATTCATTCAAAGTCAATGGTAAACGTTAATGTCTGAAACCTATTATTGACCATTCTATTCCAGAACTCGTCTTAGATACGGTTGCTTTAACCATGTTGTGACTTCTTTGGTTTGACTTCACCTTGTTGACGGCATTAAACTCAACAGTTGTGCAGTCTGATTTAGAGTTGACCCGAGCTTTATATTCAGGTGATATCTTCTACACTCTACCTTTCCGTTCATGTCTTTTATTCTCAATGCGACATTGCATCAACTAGGCATGAGGGGGTGGATTCATTTCTAAATCTTTTTGTCAGCTCTATAGAATTTTTGTAAATTCTACCTATTTTTTTTTATTTATATAAAATTTTGAATTAGGAAGGAATACTTGGACATTAGGACCTCTCAATCTTAGGAAATATTACAGTGGGATTTGAACACTACGACCCTTTAGGTCTTTGGGCTTAATCAGCCCGAGTATCCACAAAAATGTGGATTTGTTTTTCGAGTCCTCGCCATACTAAATTTTATTTTAATTTGATTAAATAAGTTTGGGTGATAAGTACATGACTTATCAACCCGCCTTCTGATTTGAGGGAACTTTAAGTCTAAACATCTACACAGTATCTCGTCACAGACACATTGTTTGGTGATTTTAAAGGAAATTGGGTAGCTAATGAACCTTCTAGGGTGATATTGCTGGCAAGTTATCATGGGTAACACCCCATAGGTAGGTTGCCCAGAGCCTAATCACTGGACCACTCTCTTCTTACTACCTTTAGGTAAATCTTAGACCAGGGAAGCCACCTACTTAAAAAGAAATAGAAAGTCAAAAAGAAAAGAAAAAGAAAAAGAAACAGCAGAAAAGAAAGAAAAAGAAACGAAAGAAATAAGCCACACTTCATTGCATGAGTATGGCTGGCAAGTTGTCGGTGGTAATAGCTCATCGGCCTGTTGTCTAAAACTCAGCTCAAGAAATGAACTAAAAATCCCCAAAACACTTAGGAAGAAGTGAAGTAGAATAAGTTGGGGAGATATTCACTAGACTCACCCTTGTGTTAATCCCATAAAAATAAAAGTAGGGACAAAACTAACGGTCGTAAAGATGCACCTTTAGGCAAAACTCTCTTTTTAAGGTCACCTAGAGGCATAGAAACCCGAAGTCTATTCTAATTGCCGATCAGTGTGTCTATCACATTCCGATAAGATGCTTAGAACTTAGGGTTTTCATCAAATCTTGGGTGGGTTGAGTGGTTGTAGAAAGTCACTCCTTAACCCTAACTCAAAAAGTCCAAAAAAATTAGAAAAGAAGAAAACAAGAAAAAGAGATTTTTCTTTGAATAAGGAGAGGGCTTGACGCGGTCTGCATTTTGGCAGATACCTGAGCACTGTTGTATCATTGAAAGTTCAGATCCTGAGTAAAAATTTCTTAATGTCGAAAATGATTTATGCCCAAGTAATCTAACCTAATTATTTTATAAATAGCATGTAGTTTTTGTGAAGGACTAGCAAAAGATAAGCATGAGGGTGTGATGTGCATACACTGATTAACCTAAAATTTCTATTAATGCATGCTCTTAGTGTCACATTAGCATTATACATTTTAAATAGTGCATAATATGCATAATCATGCATTTAGATCAAGTTGTATAAATTATATGGTAATTATCTCCTTTTATGGTTAGGGACAAGGCAACTTTTTATTTGGGGCCTTGGAACAAAGATCCAACCATACGAATCTGATCAGGGCGATGATTGGAGTTCAACGACTCCAAGATTGCCCTAATCGGACATCCGTAGCACCAGATAGAGATCGAGAAACCCTAAAGAGCAAGGGCCAAGATGGTGTTAATCAACACCTCAGATGATAAATCCGACCACACGAATGGGTTTGGATCGACGATCGCAGACTAACGGCATGGAAATTGGTCCACTTAAATGCCCGTGTCACCATCTACAACATTCAGAAGATGGACGGCCAATGGCGCCATGTGGAGCCATCCCAGCAGCCCAACCAGGCCCAAGGACCCGCCTCCACATCTCTTCACGACTCGACGAATTCCCAACTGCCAAGATGGCTAAGTGCGAGTGAATGTGCACAAACATTGAAGAAGCACGGAGGCGAAGGGGCACACGAGCGGCGCGCACGTTGGCCATGTTCAGGCCTTTAGTGATGGATATATCCGTCACTAAAGGCCCTGAAATAATGTTTTTCATGTTGAAATGTCCATAATGCCCCCACTTCTTGCAACTATAAAAGGAGACCCCTGCAATACGTATTTCTCATCCCTTCCTTCTCTTCTCTCCCTCTCCAAAGCTCAAGAGAAGCTTGTGCCACATTCGGGATGCTCCTCAAGAGCTAAAACCAAGCTTTCACCACCGTTCTGGAAGAGGATCCCATGATGACAACGTGCTACCTTATTCCTGTTCCTCCTGCTTCGTCCTCCTTCTTCCCGCTCCATCCCTCTTCTTCCAGGCATTGTTCTGTCTGGCTCAAACTCCAAGCAATTCTCGAGGAGGATAACTTCTCTCTCCCATTCTTTTTACTGCTTTCTAGAGTAGAATTTTTCTACTTTCTAGTTGTAATAATTTCTTGCTTTCTAGTGTAATCATTTCTCGCTTTCTTAGTTGCAAAAATATTTTGCAATATCAAGTGAATGTTCTCTCTTTTCTCTCTCTCTCTTTTTGTCTATATTGATTCCATTCCATTGTGATTATTCCACGCTTTAAAAAAAAACACAAAAATATAACTGTGAATATTTATCGATGTAGCATCCTTGTGTTCGACCTTGAATTTCTTTACAAATTTTTCGGTATAAATTTTTTTTGTTGAGTGAATTTCTTCCCTACTCGAACTACAATGACAAGTTTTCAAAACCAACTCCGATAGCGTAGTCTTTCGCCAATGAACATAGAGCATCCTAGGTTTGGGACATGCTCTTAAAGCTTTGGAGGGGGTGAGAGAAGAGAGGAAGGGATGAGAAATATGTGGGGGTCGTAGGGCTATATATAGGTGTAGATTTGAGGGGGTACAAAGGTCATTCACTTAAAAACATTAAATTAGGGGTTTTTAGTTATGTATGTAAATGTCACTAAAGCCCCCAAATGTGGGCTTAGTGCACGCCTGCCTTCACCCTCTCTCCTTCCTTGCACCTTAATGCTCACTGACCATTCATTCTCAATCGTCCGATCGAAAGATTTGATGTCTTAAACGCACTTGAGCCCCTCTGTCATCAGATAATGTGCGGTAGAGCATAGATCTCAGACGTCCGATCAAGATCAGACGGCCACAATCGCGGCAATACCATTTCATCTTCAACCATTATGGTGCGACGTGGCCCTATTCAAAGCTGTTGGATCCAAATTGGAGGGTCATCATCACACGCCAGCCCACCCTTTACATTGCGCGTCTGATTATGCGTACATGCCAAGTGTTCAATCGCGCATCCACTTTATCCGAAGATCCCACCGTTGACATCAGATCGGGCGGCTGGATTTTGTTCCTACGCAGAAAGAGAAGATGCATTGAGCACTACTCGAATGCGCACTCTCAGCTCCTGCAATGCCTTAACTACTGCATTGTGCCTTTTCTTTGTTGACCTTTTAACTGCAACGCGCACGATTATGGCCATTGGATCAAGATCCAATGCCCCAGATTTGATCTCGCGTTGAGGAGAGAGTGAGAGCACGGCGGGTCTTCAGACTTCTACTTCGCCGATTTGGGCAGTCGAGATGGCGCCACATGGCACCATCTTGGTCGTCCATCTTCTGTGACTTCTAGAAGGTGCCACAGATGTCAAATTGGGTTGATTTTCATGTCGTTAGGTTGCGATCGTCGATCTGAACCCATCTTTGCGATCAGATTTGTCATCTGAAGTGCATTTTGACACCATCTTGGTTACTAATCTCAAATCTTCTTCAGACTATATCTAATGCTACGGATGTCCGATCATGGCAATCTTGGAGTCGTTGAACTCCGATCATCGCCTTGATCAAATCCATACAGTTGGATCTTCAATCTGAGGCCCTAATTAAAAGTTGCCCTATTACCTAACCACAAAAATAGAAAATTAACCTAAATTTTATACAAACTAACCTAAATGCAAGATGATGCATGTCATGCAATATTTGTAATATATGATTCAACTCTACACCTAAGAACACACAAAAATAGTCAATTTATGTGATATAAACATGATTAAATCAATTTGCTAGGCATGGGGGGGTGGATACCTTTTGATTTGCATATTTTGTCAGCCCATAACAACAATTTCCTGTCATTTAAGAAATAATTAAAAAGAAAATAGAATTAGGAGAAGAGAACTTAGGCTTTACGAGTTGTTAACTTTAGAAAATGATACTTTAGGACCTGAACACTTAGACCCATCAAGTCTTCAGGCTTAATCTGCCTAGATGCCTACTAAAATGTGGACTTGGTCTCGAGTCCTTGCCATGAAATTTTATTCTAATTTGGTCAGTAAATTGGGCTGATAAGTGCACAACTTATCAACCTGCTCTCTGATTTGAGGGGACTTTAAGCCTAATCATCTACACACTATTTGCACTGACTCAGAGAGAATCACTTCCTAAAAGTGGGTTCTCTCGGCGTATGCTTTTGGGCACATAGATCTTTCAAAATTTTAGCATAAGCTGGGATGTGCTTAACATCATCGAGGAGTGGAATATTGATCTCTACACTCTTAAATAAATTTAGGAGCTCCTCGTTGCTCTCTAAGGTTTTCATCTTCCTGGTTTTCAATAACGCCTTAGGGAACTGGATGTGGGTGGTGTCTTCAATTTCCAGTCCTTGGGTCTTGTTTTCTTCCTCAATCTTCTCCTTTCCTCTCTCGAGCTCCCCACGATTTTGGCTTCTAGAAGGTAATTCGGGGTCCTGGGTCTGCTTTCCACTTCTCAAGGTGATAGAGTTTGCAGAGGGGTATGGGTTTGGGTCTTGATGTGGGTTAGTGAAGATTGGAGGGCCTTGATTGGTCATGTATCCAGAAGAGGAAGACGAGGTACCCTACTCAACCACCTGAGAAAGTGCGTGTGGGTCCCTTTGATTTCCGTAGCCTTGCCCTCTAATGCCTTAATTTTTCACAATGAGCGGGTTGGGTATGGGTTGGGATGGTAGAGATCTGGGTTGTCGGGTGTTAGAAATAAACTCAAAATGCAAGTTGTCTAATGATGTCTTCATTTGCTGCATAAGGTGAAGCATGGATCCTTGCATTTCTACCATCTACCAGTTCAAATCAGCTTGCCCTACAGATTGTTGGGCATTCCAAGGTGGCTGAGTAACTGGTCTTGGAGGCAACTGGGTGTATACCTGACCCTAACACATAGGTCTTTGAGGTGCATAGTTGCTGGGTCATGTTTGGGTCTATTGTCCCTGACTTTTCCAAGGGAAGTTAGGGTGGTTCCACCAACCGAAGTTATAAGTATTAGAATATGTGTTGGACCTAGCATTCTCCTATATTGTAAATGCATCCTCATTGGGTGAGGATGGAGAGAAGGAAGGATCATAAAAACTGGGATCAAAGGCCCCAATTTCGAACCCATAAAGTTCCGAGAAATCCTGGTTCATAGGTTGAGCCAATTCAGGTTGGTTCAGGAACTCCCACCCCAGGGAGCTCGTAAGGAATGGAATCCTGAATTCTAGGATTGAGTGGGTGTACATCTATTTACCAAATTCCCAGACATCCATTTTTTCATTCTTTTAGCAACCAAGTCTATCTTATAAAGCTTGCTACAAATCAATTCCATCTCAAATGAATGAGAATCCTGGATCTCATTAGCATTTGACTTGGGTTGTTGGGACCGATAGAAGGCAACCATGGAGGCGTGATTAATTGAGTTCTCGCTCATTTCCTCAAATAGGTCATATGTGCTATCTGCATCCCTATTGAGGAAATTAATCCTGCAGGAGGCGTCCACATGATTACGGAGTTGTTCGACCAACCCATGATAGAATATTTGCACGTGTTGCCATTTCGGTACCTTGTGGTATGGACACTTCCTTAAGTTCTTGGAATCACTCCGAGGCACTATGAAACAG
The DNA here is from genome assembly GCA_037157565.1 of Thalassia testudinum. Classification (NCBI taxonomy): domain Eukaryota; kingdom Viridiplantae; phylum Streptophyta; class Magnoliopsida; order Alismatales; family Hydrocharitaceae; genus Thalassia; species Thalassia testudinum. The sequence goes on from JAZHRO010000063.1 coordinate 22,318,634, forward strand.
TTCTCCCAGCCATTGGGTGAAAGTGGTAATTGCCCATCGCAAGGCATTGGTCCATCCGATTGGGAAGATTTTCTTCAGGAAAGTTCACTTAAGAGCAGCGCATGTTTCTATTGGCCTTCCAATGGTCTGGTACCAATGTGCAGCCTTATCCCTAAGAGAGTGGGGAAAGAGCCTCATGATCATTTTCTCTTCGTTCACATTGCTCACTTTGGTGGTCTGAACCAAAGTGGTCAGATCCTCCAAGTGCTAGAATGGGTCCTCCGAGCCAAGCCCATGGAAATGCTTAATCAAACTTAAGACTTGGGGCTTGATTTCTACATCTCTAATGGAAATCATGACACTGGGACGTTCCCCATATTTTAAAGGATCATAGAAATCCTTCAAGGGTCGAGCACCCTGACCAAACATCCATTGGAATCATTGCTGCATCTACTGCAATTCTTTCAATTGCCTCTAAATCAGGTCCTGTTGGTTTGGGGGAGGGGGAGGTGGTTGTTGATCAGCCATGGGATCCGCTTGGCTATAACTGAACCTTCGCCTCCAGGAATGGTCTAATGGTCCTTCCAGACGAGGGTTCAATGACCTCCTTCCAAGCAAACACTGGAAGGAAGTTGGAAGGATGGGGAAGAGAAAGAACCCTACAACACAAAAAATGCAAGCCTGTCCTTAGGTTGGGTAGCATAAAGGTCTACAGACTATCATAATCCATCTTAAGATTATAGATGATTTACTCTACTTGCATCTAGTCAATCCAACCAGTTAAAAGGAGGGGCTGGGGAGAAGGTTCTTCCTTTGGCTTGCGCCTCCAGTTCCTAGTGTACCCACTAGCCGTGGTCATTCGACGCTACTCCCTTAGCTAGACATCAAATTGACCAGTATAGGCAGGTAAATTGAGAACTATCTCAATCTGTGCCCCGAAGAGCAAATCAATCCTTAAGGCCAACGTCTAATCAATTTTAGTTAGGCTTGGGATATTTAGTGCTTTCGGAATGTGATGGACCCTTAATGGGTTGTGTCCTTAATGATTTGTTGAAAATGTGTGCATGTGCAAAACCAAAAAGATTTTCAAGCAAGATTATTGATGATGAAGTGAGTTTAGGGTTCGAATCTTGCTTAGTAGCTTTTAGGGTCAAAATATTAGGTAGATTCAACCAAATTTCCAGGAGGCAAACCAAGTTTGAAATCATGTGTTCAAGTATTTTCCTTTACAATTTGAAAAGAAATATGGAGTGCTTGGTTTGATCTATATATTGGATCCTATGGGGTAGCTACAAAGTGAATTTCTTTTAAGATTAGGTGGTGCAGCCCAAACAATTCAATCATCTGGCCTTGATGCACCACCGATTAGGGCATACAAAAGGTGATTAACCTAGTCTGATTTCTACTCTTTAATGTGTTGATTTGTGTGTACCAATTCTACAAGTCGGAATTCCGATTGACTAGATAAAAATCGAGTTAGGGCTATGTGCCTCAAATGTGGGTGTATGTAGTGTGTCTATTGATTTTGTCCGACAAGAAGTGTCTTTGTTTTTTTTTTTCTAAATGCAAGGGTGAGATGAGTGTAGGTGACAAACAAGACAAACAAGTTCTATCCTAGGGTTTATGCAAACACCTAAGTAGATTAGGTCTTGGTTATAAATGTGGCGAAAGTGAACTAGTGGGGGGGAATGTGGGTGGTAGTTACAAATTACTCTACCCATACTTTACTCTGATCTACCGCACTCAGGTCTCCTTGCTAGGGTACCTGCATGATAGTAAATCAGAGGCAAGTTGGGTTAATAAAAAGTAAATGCAAAGAAAAATGGAATACAAGAAAGCAAATTCCCTTGCCTCCTGGAAATGGCGGCAAAATGATCAATAGGTTTTGGCGAAGAAAAATCAGGGTTTTGAGAACCCATCGTCGTAGCTCGCAAGACGTGTTATCAAATACAATTTATAACTGAAACTCCAAGGGAATCCCAAGTCAGACATAGGGAGGCAACATTTACTTTCATTGAAATCCGTGCTTTGTTTTGTTTCTTTTAGAGGTTTTAGGGTTTCTTGAGTTTTTTTCTTTTGTTTTCTCAATAAGGAAGTAGGCAAGATGATGTCACAAAATGAGATGGAAAGAACTTTGATATATCATGCAATTGTTTCTTACAATAAGCTAAGAAATACAAAAGAGATAGGGGTGAGAAGAAATCTCCCAAATCGGCTGTTTGGTGAGACGACGGTGCTTGGCGGCAGTTTGGATGAAGGAGGTGAGGTGCTGGATGATGGAGGTGAGATGCAAGAGGATGTCAAGTAGAGGAATGTTGCATCAAGGCTTCAGAATGGGCACGAGGAACTTTAGGTGATCTTCTACCGGAATTGAGGTGGGAGGATGGCTCCAAAGCTTCTTACGAAGGTGGTTGGATGGAGGATGAATATTTGGTGGGATATGGGAGCATTACACTAAAAAGAGGCCTTTGGAGTTTGGGAATAAGCTCCAATGGAGCTTGGCAGGCTGCTAGAGCTTAGGAGTAGGTCAGAATAGAGTACGTAGAGATGGCTAGGTAAGGGATGTGTGTAGGTCTTTATATAGTGGATGGGAAGGGGATAAAAATGGGAATAGGGTAATTAGGGACTTTAAGATGTCGCTATAGGTCCAACTTAAGCGTCGTTGTAGCCTGAGTAGCACATAGTTGTGGGCTATTTAAGTATTTAAGTGCCTACACATTAGGTTAATTCTAACATTTATTTAGTATAAATTAGGATGTAAATAGATTAATTCATAGTTTTAACCTAATTACATAATCCATACATTGCATTCATATCTTAAGTGCATTTAGAATTAGCTTAGAATAGCATTCATCTAATTAGATAACCAATTAGGTACATTGTTTTCATTAACATAGAAATTGAGGGTCTATAAATAAATAATCCTAATATTTTAACATTATTTTCTTTATTCTTCTTCTTTCAGAATGGCTGGGTGCCGCTCCAATGCCCGGCTGCTGCACTGATGAAGCCATTCAAGGGGGAGCGGATGTGGTGGATCTGGTCGGCGGCTGATTTCAAACTTGTTCAGGCCACTACAAAAGGAGCAGGGAGGCAGCCGAGCTCAGGAGGCCTCTGCCACTGACCCACCACTGTGCAGAGAGAACCTCTCTCTTCCACTCCACACTGCCGACCTCTACCATGGCGGCGAGTCTCCACCACCGTGGGCGTGTGGTGTGACAGGCCACACCGCCATCCGGAGCTCGCCCTCATTACCGTGAGCACCGTAGCGTGCAACTCCCTCGCCGTCATCGCCGACCACCATCACCGACCTACTGATTCAGCCACCCTCTCAGTAACTTAAGATGTCTGGGGAATTTCCCAAACATCTGAAGTTACCCGCTCACTTCACCGCACACGCCTGAAGTCGCCTACAGACCGCTTCCCGCACCTGCAGAACCTTCAGCGCACCCACGTCCGTCAACCTTCAGCTCAAACGCGCCTCAACTCTCCAACAGCCACGCCTCCGCTCAACAGCCTGCAGAACCTTCAGCGCACCCACGCCTGCACCCTCCACCGCTCACCGGCTGCAGACCTGCGCACGCCTGCAGATCAGTACACGCCACCTTCCCCGCGGCCATCAGCCTGCAGCACACCTGTGCCCACCATCAACCGCGCCTGCAGACCACTGCAGCCATCTCCACGCGCCTGCAGACCACCGCCCACGCCAATCGCGCCAGCGCCCTCCGCAGACCCTCCGCAGCGCACGCCATCCTCCAACCGCGCTGCAGCACCCTCCGCCGCTCTTGGAGAACCGCCTGCAGCGCCCTCTTCCCCGCACCTGCAGACGAACGCCTGCCACGCCAGCCGCAGCAGTGGCCACGGCAGCGGCAGCAGCCACCCCCGCAGCAGCAGCAGGGGCGGACTTCACGCCAACAGGCTGCGAAAGCTGCCGGCTGCAGCACCTCCGTCGGAGGTCGTCTGGCCACCTCCGACCACCGCGCGACTCGCCGCCACCACCGATTCGAAGCCCTTAATCCAAGGGACCTCCTCCGAGCTTCCCACGCCCGGCCATCGGCCCCTCGTCGCGCAAGACAACAGGGAAAATTTCCCCTATTTTGCTACAGTAAAACGTTAATTAAAATTTACATTTTCTGCCATTGCCACATTTTAATCATATTCTATTGACTCTGCATTGCGAAAAATATCCTGTAGTTTCTCAAAATTGCCATTTCAGCATTATTTCTTGCTTAAACCTTAATCTAAAGGCAATCTTGGCTTGGTTCTTGTCCAAATTGACTACGAGCAAACATTTTTAAGTGGCGCGAATTTTAATACGTTATTGCCTCCCTATGGATACGACCCACTCCTCTGCGAGTGGTTATTTCTTGTTAAAAATTGATTAGTCGATTTTTCCACCACATTAAACTATAAACGACTTAAAAGCGAAAGATCGAACAGTCAAATGGCGCCGTTGCCGAGGAGGCAACAGACGCAATAATTTTGCCTAATTTTATTTTGATTATTTGTCAATTGCATAGAGATTTGACCATTCATTATTTTCTTTTCTGTGCGAGAAAATTTGTGCAAGAATCAGCCAGTGTGAGAGGCGACCCTTGACATCGCCAGACGAGAATTGGGCTAGCCATTTTTCAACGGAGGAGAAGGACGAGGATGCGACGGACACCATTTAGTCATTAGTTTAATTAGAATAGAATTAAGATTGTAGACTTAATTTTTCATTACAGTTAATTTGAAACCCTTCTTCTAGGGCAAATTTTGAGGGTTTTGTTCCCCGATTTTGTTTTGGACCCGTGTTGGGTAATTTTTGGGAGCCTGTTCCCTTTTCTTTAGATTTAGGTTATTTTTTTTTTATTATTTCTTTTATTTGCTTGTGCATAAGTAGTTCTAAAAAAAATAGAAAAAGAAAAAAATGAGCTGCCTGCTAGAAGCTACCTGCCCTTGGACGAACCATTTAGGTCTGTATGAGCAGCCTCTAGATTTGCTTTTCCGCATTGCGTGCATTTTTGCATCGAAGATCATTGGAGGCAAGGTATGCATTCTCTTACTTTGCATCCTATTTTTGATCACGCATTGCATTTGGGATTTAATGCCAAGACCACCTAATCTGTACTGAATAAATCTAACAAGTGGTCACATTTTTTTTAGAAAAAGGACTAATTAAAGGAAGGACATTTTAAAAACCAAGGATTTCATTTTCAAACTTGGTGTGCGATTCAAAGTTCAAAATCTTTTACGGTGTATGCACACTTATTTCACTTGCACCACGGCACGCTTCTAGACACTCCTTAGGTTTGGAAATACTAGGACAAGTGCCCTCCTTTCATTGGATTCTGAAGTGTTCGGAACTTGAGATCAAAGGTTTTGTAAATCCAAAGAGGGGGATACCCTGTCACAGATTTTTGGGGGTAGTTGAGGAGCATCGCGAAAGCACAGCTTCAAAGGAAGGCTTAGGCCCACTTGCATCCCTCGATCTTCCATCTTTGGATTTACTTGACCATTTGAGATTTAGGGAAGAACACCTAAGATCCAACTAGGTCTTTTTAGGCGAGCCGTAGGTCGACAATAGGTGCGTAAATTGATTGAACAAATTGTATTATCACCTGCAATCTGACTTAAAATCAAAAGCATAAATTGGGAAAGACCTAAAAGGTCCTTTTTGAATTGTGTCTTGCTTGGGGAATTCTGATTGAAGTGTGAGTTAGAATGGACCATATTGATTTTCATCCTTTCACATCTTGCCCACACCCTCACCCCCACTCTGCATCCTTCGATCCCAGACGTCGAGATGGTCCATTCCTTAATGGACATAATGACAATCATTGGGATTCGTTTTACTCCTATTATAGGAATATTGGCCTAGTTAAGCCCCAAATTAGTGAGCAGAACTCAGGAGCGGGATTTGCTTTGCCCAACATCCCACATACCAAAGAAATACCCAACCCACCCTCCCTGAAAACTTATAATGGTTGGACAAACACTCCTGGGTACTATAAGCCTGAGCCTGACTTCTCTTATGATAGAAATGACCTCTCCTCTTAGAAGATGGAAATACAGAAAATGCAAAATGAAATGAGTGAATTGTTAGGAGAATCTTTGAGAGCAGGCCAACAAGAAAGAGATGAAATTAGCCACCCAATCTGCCCCATTGACGATGATGTACACCCCTCTACAATAGATGCATCTCCCGTGGGAAAGCTACACTTTAAGTTGAAGGGAAATTCTGGGGAGAATAGCTACTTTTCGAGGATCGATTTTGAAACCTCCCCATTAGATGACACTTCCTTGAGAGTTCTACACTTTAGGTGGGAGGAAAATACACATGAAAGTAGCTATGCATTGGATGAAGAAAGGTGGCAACCCGAGGAAGATGATGATAAGGTTGAGTATCCACCTGAATTATATTGGAGTCAAAAGAAGGGAATGATGGTACCATTGGAAGACCTCGACCTAGATGATAGTATTTTCGTGACATTTGATGAAGTGGGTCAAAGTCAAGTTGTTAATCCTACCCTCCCTTCTAATCACGATATGGAACTCAAACCCACCCTTAGGGAACCTAATCCTAAAGAAATTGACCTATCTGAGGAGTCTGATGTAACCAATGCAAATAATTTACCTCAGATAGAGCACCCTAGGGATCTGCTGAGATATTAAATGATTCTATACCTCGGGTACATGATGAATTGTGTAATGAGGAGGAAGACGAATTATATGAGCAACCTACATTCAAGATTTGGAGTGACACTAAGGGTGATTATGTCTTATTTGAAGAGTTAGCCCCTGAGGATGTCACAAATTTGACCAAATTAGGTTTCCTTGGCACACCCATTGATGATATTTCTCCTCATGATAAAATGATGGAAAATTTGGAAGCAATTTCTAAGATTTATGTGGATTCACATATAGACTCCGGGGAAGATTTGAGTAAAGAACAAAAACCCAGGGATGACATTGATAGGATAATCCCTAGATCTGTTGCTTCCAACCTGCCTTCATTCACTTCGAAGTCACCCTCTGATTCGCTTATATCTGAAAGCGAAATTGTGACTCCTGATGAAGAGCAGAAAGATCCACGTGATGGTGCAAGGAATGCTAGGGATGAAATTGAGGATTTAGAAAGAGTGTTTGGGATGGACACCAAGCTGATTAAACCCAACCTAGATCTTATGGCCATCCCACAACCTCGTAACTTGGACACCTTAGATGATCCTTGCCTTAGAGAATTGCTCATTTTTGTTCTGACTAGGGGGCTTAACAGACCAATATTTTTTGTAATGGAGTATCGGGTATGGATTGATGATTTCTTTAGTCAGTGATTACCCTGGGGGTTTATCTCTATACCATTCCTTCCCCATTCTTTTTGGAGGATCCTTGTCATCCTACCCCTACCCCTTTGGAGGTTATTTTAACTGTTTATCCTTTAGAACCTCTTCTGGTGACCTGGGAAGATTTCATTCCCATTTTAGTTGGGCGAGAATTTGCTATCGAGATTCATCATCAGCTCGCCAACATCCTAGGTTACCTATTTTCTAGGCCAACTTTGTTTTGCTCAATGTTAGGGCCTATTTCTGCAATTCTTGAACCTGATTTGCAGGTTCTTCGGCTATTCAGCCTAGCTTTGACCCAGGTAATATCCTTCTATGCAATGAGGACATTGCATATTTTAGGCATGGGGGGGTGTACTTGGGGATATACATAGCATAATTGCATACATTTGTACATATAAAAAAAAAAAAAAAAGTTTTGAGCTTAATTGGCTAAGTCCTACATTCTTAAGCAAATCAGAACTCTAGCGTAGACTAAATTAATTCTAGGGTCAAACTTTAGAAGCTAAATAAGCTACGAGCTTTAGACCTTTAGGGTCCTTTGTGGACTTAAAAACTTAAGCAGGAGTTAAGTTGCGGACCATTCTTCAAGAGGTTGAGGAAGGGAAGCTAGGGTTTGAGTTAAAAGGTGGGGTAGTACCTGGAGTCTTATTCTACCTTTTGGTTTACGGGTCCTTGTAACCCAAGCATCCAAATTTTTCACACTTGGTCTGGTAATTAACTTAATTTCTGAAAAGAGATTTGGTTCTCTTAGTTTTGACTTAAGAAAGGCTTGAAAACACATTTTGATTGGAAGAGTTCCCACCGCAGGAGATGGAGTATATACTCACCTTGAGGATGCGATGGTAACATATTACCTCCTCGGCGCTTGTCTCTTAGGATATCCATCCTACTGGTGGCATGTAAGCACATTGCGCGGTTCAGGTACCATGGGCAGCCCTATCTCGAAGTGCCGATTGCCATAGGCCTGAATTCGCTTAAGAAATCCATGGGCGATACTATCTAGAAGTGTCGATTGCCAGGAGTTCTTGGGGTCGTTATGGGCGGTGCTATCTCGAAGCATCGAAAGCCAAGCACCCTTCGAGGTATGGTATTGGGGACAATGAATCCGACACAGACCGTGTTGATAGCTGATCTGAGGTTAGACTTAGAAGAACCAAAAAAAAAAAAAAAAAAGTATATATATTAAAAAGAAAAAATTCCTTTAACTCAAATAACTCGGACCAATGCACAAGCACGGATGCTTTAATCTCAGGGATTAATAAACTTTAGGGTAGAGTCAGAAATCAGGGAAACTTGTGCCTGCAACTCGTCTTTAGCCGACCTAGTCTGTAACTTAGCAACTACTTAGGAACCTTGGATCTAGAGCCTGAACTTAATATGCTTCTGAAGGAAGACTAAGTGAGTTGACTAGTCTACTTGGAGTGCTAGGTTTCGCTTAATTTTGCTAGGGACTAGCAAAAACTAGGCATGGGGGTATTTGATTAGCCCATAGTTGTGGGCTATTTAAGTATTTAAGTGCCTACACATTAGGTTAATTCTAACATTTATTTAGTATAAATTAGGATGTAAATAGATTAATTCATAGTTTTAATCTAATTACATAATCCATACATTGCATGCATATCTTAAGTGCATTTAGAATTAGCTTAGAATAGCATTCATCTAATTAGATAACCAATTAGGTACATTGTTTTCATTAACATAGAAATTGAGGGTCTATACATAAATAATCCTAATATTTTAACATTATTTTCTTTATTCTTCTTCTTTCAGAACGGCTGGGTGCCGCTCCAACGCCCGGCTGCTGCAGTGATGAAGCCATTCAAGGGGGAGCGGATGTGGTGGATCTGGTCAGCGGCTGATTTCAAACTTGTTCAGGCCACTACAAAAGGAGCAGGGAGGCAGCCGAGCTCAAGAGGCCTCCGCCACTGACCCACCACTGTGCAGAGAGAACCTCTCTCTTCCACTCGACACTGCCGACCTCTACCGTGGCGGCGAGTCTCCACCACTGTGGGCGTGTGGTGTGATATGCCACACCACCATCCGGAGCTCGCCCGCATTACCGTGAGCACCTTAGCGTGCAACTCCCTCGCCGTCATCGCCGACCACCATCACCGACCTACTGATTCAGCCACCCTCTCAGTAACTTAAGACGTCTGGGGAATTTCCCAGACGTCCGAAGTTACCCGCTCACTTCACTGCACATGCCTGAAGTCGCCTGCAGACCCCTTCCCGCACCTGCAGAACCTTCAGCGCACCCACGTCCGTCAACCTTCAGCTCAAACGCGCCTCAACTCTCCAATAGCCACGCCTCCACTCAACAGCCTGCAGAACCTTTAGCGCACCCACGCCTGCACCCTCCACCGCTCACCGGCTGCAGACCTGCGCACGCCTGCAGATCAACCCACGCCACCTTCCCCGCGCCCATCAGCCTGCAGCACACCCGTGCCCACCATCAACCGCGCCTGCAGACCACCGCAGCCATCTCCACACACCTGCAGACCACCGCCCATGCCAATCGCGCCAACGCCCTCCGCAGACCCCCCGCAGCGCACGCCATTCTCCAACCGCGCTGCAGCACCCTCCGCCACGCTTGCAGAACCGCCTGCAGCTCCCTCTTCCCCGCGCCTGCAGATGAACGCCAGCCGCAGAAGTGCCCACGGTAGCAGCAGCAGCCACCCCTGCAGCAGCAGCAGGCGGTGGACTTCACGCCAATAGGCTGCGCAAGCTGGCGGCTGCAGCACCTCCGCCGGAGCTCGTCCGGCCACCTCTGACCGCCACGTGACTCGCCGCCACCACCGATTCGAAGCCCTTGATCCAAGGGACCTCATCCGAGCTTCCCGCGCCCGGCCATCGGCTCCTCGTCGCGCAAGACAACAGGGAAAAATTCCCCTGTTTTGCTATAGTAAAACGTTAATTAAAATTTACATTTTATGCCATTGCCACATTTTAATCATATTCTATTGACTCTGCATTGCGGAAAATATCCTGTAGTTTCCCATAATTGCCATTTCAGCATTGTTTCTTGCTTAAACCTTAATCTAAAGGCAATCTTGGCTTGGTTCTTGTCCGAATTGACTACGAACAAACATTTTTAAATGGCGCGAATTTTAATACGTTATTGCCTCCCTGTGGATACGACCCGCTCCTCTGCGAGTGGTTATTTCTTGTTAAAAATTGATTAGTCGATTTTTCCACCACATTAAACTACAAACGACTTAAAAGCAAAAGATCAAACAGTCATAGCCACCTCATGTCCTCCCATGCACGAGCTGTGTTGTCCCTACATTACATGTGCGGATTGCGCTATGGCCATGCGAGTGCACACTGGTGCACGCTTGCGTGCGCTTGCATGCACACAGGCGTATGCTACTGGTGCACACAAGTGTGTGTGAGCGTACACCAATTTGCCAATTGGGGGGCTCCGCAGGCCTTGAACCTGCACCGCTCACTTGGTGGCCAGGTGCCCAACTAATGCACCAGGCCATGCAAATGGTCAGGAGGACGTCTTAAGGCATGCAGTGGAGGAGGGCTCTCAGCCATTGGATTTGTGTCCAATGGCTGAGATTACTTGTTGGATACCCCTTTGGAGGGATGCCGGGTGGCCTTGGGTGCTCGAGATGGTGCCACATGGCACCATCTCGACAGTCCACCTTTCCTTGCTTGCAGATCGTGCCACGATGCTTGGATCGAAGGGATTTCCACGTTGTCGGACTGCGATCATCGCTTCGGATCCATCCGTACGGCTAGATTCTTCATCCAATGCTCGTAAAGATGTCACATTGCCTTATGGTCATTAAATGTCGAAATTACTATACAATATACGCAAACTATCCTAAATGTAATGTAATGCATGCTATGCCCTATCTGTACTTACGGAATGCAATGCTAGGCTTAGGAACTATCATAAATAAATATTTTATCTTGAATTTATGAGTGTTTATCACCCCCTCTAGTGCAATTTCATTTGGCATCAGAGTAGGTTTTCTGCTTTTAGGAGTAACATCCTTGGAAAGATCACAAGGAGGGGAGAGTCATTTCCACTGGCAGATCTGAGGAGTGATGTAGACACAATTATTGAGGATAAAATGCCTATTCATGCATGTTCCTAGGCTTAGATTTGCATTTCGTGTTACAAATAGTGCATAGGATGCATCATCCTGCATTTAGAGTAGTTGTGTATATTTTAGGTTAATTACATCCATTTTATATCCAGGAGGGGAGGAGATTTATTTCCAGGCCTTGGATTGACGATCCAAATGTACGGATTTGATCAGGATGATGATCGGAGTCCAATGCCTCCGAGATCATTGTTATCGGAATCCCATATCACCTAATGCAATCTGAGGAAGATCAATGGTTAGGGGGCAATGCGACATCCTTACAGGCTTCGGATGAAAAATCTGACTGTATGGATGAATCTGGAGCGACGATCGTAGTCCGACATTGTGGGAATCATCTCGATCCGAGCACCATGGCCCCTCTACAACAGAATGAAGATGGATCTTGTTTGCGACTTTCATTCCCAGCTATTGGATCTTGATCTAACGGCTGAGAGTCCTCCACCACACGCCCTAAGACATCCATTTGACCATTTGAATGGCTTGGCACAATGGTTGGGACGTTGGCCTCCAAGTGAGGGGCACAAGTTTGAATCCCCGCAGCCCCTCGAAATAGAGGATTGGAGGCACACTGGCCACGCAGATAAGCAAGCATGAGTGCATAGCCACACACAGCACAGGCTAGCGCACGTGCACACGACAAGGAGCACAAGGCATAGGTGCGTGATGCACACACCAGCAGGGGTGATGGTTGGCGTGGATCTTTAGGGATAGTTGGGTGGATCTTCAGCGATGCTTGCAACTGTCTCTACAACCCTCTACACGAATTTCTTCCTCTTCCCTCCATTATTAAAGGACCCCTACACCTACATTCTTCACCATCTCTTCGTTTCTTCCTCTCACCTCCTTCAAGGCTCTGGAGAGAGCTTCTCCCAAATCCAGGATGCTCCTCAAGAGTAGAATCAAATATTTTCCCTCCCTTCATCCCCCTTTGTGGAGCATCCCGCGACCGTCTTCTCACCTCCCTTCAGGAAGAAGATCTTGCCACGATGCCTTCCTGCCCTACCCACCGTCCTCTGGCTCCATCCTTGTTCATCCTGCTCCTCACCTCCTTCATCCATGCCACATCAGAGCGAGTCATCATCCGTGCAATCATCAAGGGGAATTCACTCACCTATACCATCCCTTTTGCCTTTGTAGTGTAATCTTTCCTGCTTTCTTAGTTGTAGAAAACATTTCCTTCAGAAATACATGTGATTCTCTCTCTCTTATATTTTGCAAGTAGATAAAGTTTTTATCAACCTAATCTCTTGCTTGATAAAAATACAAAAAGTTAGAAAAGACAAAAATGACAAAAATAAACAAAAAGATAAACACGTATCTTTCAAAACCAAACGTTCACCTCCTCGTGTTCAACTCAGGACTCACTTTTCATGTTTCAGTTATAAATTTTATCTGATCAATGGATTTTCTCACAAATCGAGCTACAACGACGAGTTTTCCAAACTCGAACCTTTCCACATGCGAATCCACTGTCATCATTTTGGCGCTATTGCCAGGGAGGCAATGCTCTTTGTTTTGTTCATGTTTTCCCACATTACTTACAAATTTTTTTAACCTATCTTTCTTCTTCGATTTATTATCTTGCAGGAACCTGGTCGAGGAGCCAAAGGTGGTAGATTGGAGTAAAGTGTGGGTAGAGACATTTGTAAGTTTTCACCCACCACCCCCACCCTAGATTTCATTTCACCACACTTATAAGTCAAACCTAAATCAACTTAGGTGCCTTTTATAAACCCTAGGATAGATATGGTTGTTTGTTTTCCACCTCCACCCATCTCATCCTCGCGTATATATATATATACTCTTCTCTTGTGGGATTTACTGAAAGTGACACACATTAAACACCCACAACTTTCAACTTAGGGTGCACCATTCCACTTTGATTTTACCACTTAACTAGGATTTAACCTGTGGACCTGGTACACTTCAACTCAATACACATATGTGAGAAAAAATCTGAATATGTTTGACATCTGTGTGCCTTAACTATGTGGTGCAACAGGCCAATTGATTGAGACGTTTGGGCTGCACCACTGAAGATAAAAAAGTCATTCATCAGTAGCTTGCCACCTAGGTTTAGTCTCTAGGGTTGAACCTGCCACTCAACATTATATTTTGATTTCTAAAGGAATGTATCATGACCAGTGCTTTCAAAACATAGATTGTTCTCCTGAACATGATTGAATACACCTAAGATTAAACCCTAAAAGCCACTAAACAAGGTTAAATCTTAAAAGACACATCATCAAATAACCTTATTTGCAAACCTTGGTTGTGCATGCACACACATTTGAATTGATCATTAAGGGCACAACCCATCTAAAGGGCCCATCATGTTCCAAGAGCACAATCATCCCAAGCCTAATTAAAATTGAGTAGATGTTGGTCATAAGGATTGATTGGCTCTTCGGGGCTCAGACTGAGATTTTTTTTCGATTAATCTACTTCTGTTTGTCCATCTGATGTCTTGCTAGGGGAGTAGTGTCAAACGACCGCGGCTGGGGGGTACACTAGGAATCGGAGGCACAAGCCAAAGGAAGAACCTTCTCCCCAGCCCCTCCTTCTAACTGGTTGGATTGACCAGATAAAAGTAGACCAAATCAGTTTTAATCTCAAGACAGTTCTTGGGAGTTTGTAGACCTTTAGGCTAACCCACCTAAGGGCATGGTTGATTGCTTGTAGTGTAGGGCTCCTTTCTCTCTTATGATTTCCCTCCTATTCTACCATGTATCCTTCCACATCTTACATGCATTTCCCATCCTACCCACCTACCAACACATATCCCCAAGATGATTACTATATCGACTTGACTTATGACTACCCATTTCCTAGCTGGGACAACTTTGATTGGGGATATGAATCCGAACCTTAGTGTCCAGGGCCTAACCTTAGACAACAAGACTATGACTACTATCCTTCACAGCAATACAATGACTATAGGTCTCCACCCTTTAATGATCAACCTAACCTGATCTACAACCAAGAAGGATATGTTGACCATTACACCTACCCTCCCCAGTATTCCACTGAATATAGGCCACCACCATTTTTTGAACAACCCAAGACGACCTACTATCGGGTAGGAACCTGAGAACGTCAATATCTTGACTCCCCTAGAGTGAACCGAAACCCACCCAACCTTGAACCAAACCATTCAGTTCAGGTGAACCAGGTCCAAGACAAAGTGTTGGCTAACTTGAGGAACACCATCCAATCTTTAGACCCTCAGCCAACACCATGCACTGAAGCATTGGAGCCTCTGATAAAAATGATTGATGAGCAGAATAGCTCTTTTTTGGATTTGCTCCAACATGTTAAGGATAGGGGCCTAGGTGAGTTTCTACTTGGGAAATTTTTGTGATTGAGGATGAAATTAGTGGTTGCCCTAGTCTAGTCTTGGGATGATTCTCAAGATGAACCCCCTTCAGGAGAGCCAATGTCTGATCCAAGTTAGGCACCTATCAGGGGTGATACATATTCTGAGATCAGAGATGACTAGGTTGGTCTAGAGCAATGGATTCAGGATGAACCGATTGCTTCACCTAAGATCCCCGAGCCAGGGAACGACAAAAAATATGTCTCCATGGACCATGAAATGACATATGTTTTTGCGACATACATAATTGAGGATCAGGAATTCTTTGACTCTGAGGGTGAAGAATCTTTAGGTGAAGTTTCACTTGAGATTAAGGAAGAGGATTTTAGTAAGATGAATGCGCTTGAGGAGCATGATGAACCTTTTGATAGCCTGATTATTGAAGATTTTGATCATGTTGGGGCTAACTTGGATGATCCAAATCCTGATGATTCAGTCAGTAGCCCTACTGCTCAACCACACCGTGAAGAGATAAATTATGCTATTTTTTATATCACTAGACCCAAGTCAATCCTGATTGAGCCACAATTGATGGATTTGGGTACTTTAGATGGGGAGTACAAGGATTTGGAGGTCTCGGAAGCATTGATTTTAGATGATAGGAATTTGGAAGTGAGGATCTGGGAAGTTAACTTCAGGGAATGCAAAAGTTTGGATTTAAGGGTTCCTGTTGACCTAAAACCACCTACTTTCTACTAGGACCCTTACGATATCATTGATGTGCAACCCAAGCTCAAAATAATTGACTATCTTCCTAAGCTCAACTCTAAGTGGACACCCAAGTTTAGTGAATCTAATATACCCATTGTTTGTCACTTTAGTCTTGGGTTGTACACCACCAAACCGTAGGCTCAACCTCGCAAGCACAATAATCTCCGATTCTGGGTGATTTTCATCCAGAACCTGAGAACTACTCGACCCTGGGGCATGGGTCTGCACCATAATCTAGTCCACGTCTGTGGACATCTTCTATTAGTGGGTGCTTATGTATCAATATTTCTATTTTGATTCTAACCCGCTCTTGTGAATTCTTAAATTCATCTTTGTATGTATATTAAGCTTAGCTGAAGGCATTAAACTTAGCATATGTGTATACTTCTCTTCTCTTTGCAGAGCTGACCGGATTGACACGACTTAGCTGATATTTTGTTATTTCACCCATTCCTTGTCTTTATTTTTACAATGAGGACATTGCATCATTTAGGCTTGGGGGGTGGATACTTAATCCTGAAATTATTTCGTTAGCTCCATAGAATTTCTTTTATTTTCTTTAAAAAAAACATTTGAATATTCAAAAAGACAAAAAAAAAAAAGAATTAGGAGAAGAGAACTTAGGCTTTTGGAAGTTATTAACTTTAGGAAATGATACGGTAGGTCCTAAATACCTAGACTATTCAAGTCTTCAGGCTTAATTAATCTGGGTGTCCACTCGAATGTGGACTTAGTCTTGAGTCCTCGCCAAGTAATTTTACTTTAATTTGGTGAATAAATTGGATGATAAGTATATGACTTATGAACCCACCCTCTGATTTGAGGGGATTTTAAGTTAAAGCTTCTACAAACTATTTGCACTGACTCACTTTCCGACAATTTTCATGGAAATTGGGTAGCTAATGAACTTCCTAGGGTAGTATGGCTGGCAAGTTGTCATGGGTAACGACCCATTGGCCACTTATCCAGAGCCTAGCTACATGACCATACTCATTCTGCTACTTTTAGGTAAATCTTAGATCAGGTAAGCCACCCATGTAGAAAAAAAGAGAAAAAAGAAATACATGGAATAAAAAGAGAAAAAGTAAAAAAGTAGAAAAAGAAGAAAAAATAAAATAAAATCATGCTACATTGCACATGTCTGGCTAGCAAGTTGTCGTGGGTAACAGCCCATGTCCAGTTATCCATAGCCCAGCGCACAAAAATACACAAATAATTCCCAGAACACTTAGGGAAGAAGTAGGGAAGTAAAATAAATAGGGGAGATAAACACTGGGTTCGCCCTTATGTTGCCCCCATAAAAAATATAGGGAGAATGCTATGTTTGAAAAGATAAACATTTAGGTAGAAACTCTCAAGGTCACCTGGGGTCGTAGAAACCCGATGTCCATTTTATCGATCGCCTAGTGAGTCATTCACTCTATTTACTATGCTCAACACTTAGAGTCCTTTTCGAGTCTTAGGAAGGTCGGTTAGCCCTAAAAAGTTATCCCGAAACTCTCAAAATCCAAAAGTCTAAAAAAATTAGAAGAGAAGAAAAATAAAGAAATGTATCTTCCCATTTCAAATAAGGCGAAGACCTAGGTGGTCTACATTCTAGCTAACACCCAAGTGCTATTGAGTTTTCGTAGTTTAGGACCTTAGTTGAAATTTTCTATTGTTAATAAATGACTTAGGCCTAAGTTATCGAGTCTTAATTCTATTTCTATACATAGCATGTAGTTCAATTTTGCTAGGGACTAGCAAATGATAAGCATGGGGGTATGATGTAGACACAACTAATGAGGATAAAATGCCTATTCCTGCTTGCTCCTAGGCTTAGATTTGCATTTCATGTTATAAATAGTGCATGCATCATCCTCCATTTAGAGTAGTTGTGCATATTTAGGTTAATTATGTCCTTTTTATGAATAGGAGGGAAGGAGATTTATTTTAGGGCCTTCGATTGATGATTCAATGTACAGATTTGATAGGAATGGCGATCAAAGTCCAATGCCTCTGAGATCATCCTAATTGGAATCCCATATCACCTTATGCGATCAAAGGAAGATCAATGGCCAGGGGGCAATACGACAACCTTACGGGCATTGAATGAAATATCTGACCATATGAATGAATCTGAAGCGACGATCGTAGTTCGACAACATAGGAATCATCTTGATCCGAGCACTGTGGCACCCTCTGCAACAAAAAGATGATGGATGGCCTAGATAGCGCCATGTGGCACCATCTGGGAAGCCCAACATCGTTCAGCAGCACCCGCCCACATCACACCTCATCTACGACCTTCAATCCTAGCCATTATATCTTGATCCAGTGGTTGAGAGCCCTCCACCACCAAGCACCCTAAGATGTCCTCTCGACCATTTTGATGGCTTGGAGCAATGGTTGGGACGTTGGTCTCCAAGGGAGGGGCATGGGATTGAATCCCTCAGCCCCCCCAAATTGAGGATTGGAGGTGTATCTACTGTGAGAACAAGCAAGAGTGCACGCACAGCTGCACGCATGAAAGCTTCAAGAAGCGTGAGGCACGTGCGCATGATGCACATGCCAACAAGGGAGAGTGTTTGCATGGATCTTCAGCGATAGTTGCACAGATCTTCAGTGATGCTTGCAACTGTCACTACAGCCCTCTACAAAAATTTCTTGCTCTTCCCTCCACTATGAAAGGACCCCTACACCTCCATTCTTCACCATCTCTTCCTTTCTTCCTCTCACCACCTCCAAGGCTCTAGAGAGAGCTTATCCCAAGCCCAGAATGCTCCTCTATAGTAGAATCAAATATTTCCCTCTCCTCATCCCCCTTCGTGGAGCATCCCGTGCTGTCTTCTCACCTCCCTTCGGGAAGAAGTCCTCACCGCGACGCCATCCTAGCCCACCCTCCATCCTCTGGCTTTGTCCTCATTCATCTGACTCCTAACCACCTTCCTCCAGCGACGTTAGAGGGAGTCATCCTTTGAGCAACTATATAGGGAGATTCTCCCACCTATATCTTTCCATTTACTTTTGTAGTGTAATCTTTCCCACTTTCTTAGTTGTAGAAAGCATTTGCTTAAGAAATATATGTGATTCTCTCTCTCTCTTATATTTGTGCAAGTAGATAAATTTGCATCAACCTAATCTCTTGCTTGATAAAAATAGAAAAAAATTAGAAAAGACAAAAATGATAAAAATAAATAAAAAGTGAAACGTGTATCTTTCAAAACCAAACGTTTGCCTCCCTGTGTTTGACCCAAGACTCACTATTCGAGTTTCGATTATAAATTTTATCTGATCAATGGATTTTTTCACGAATTGAGCTGCAACGTTGAGTTTTCCAAACACGAACCTTTCCGCATGTGAATCCATCGTCATCAAGGGGCAATCCATCACCCGACCATCACTCTTCGAAGGGACCAACTACACCTATTGGAAACTTAGAATGAGGATGTGGCTTCAAGCCAACGATTTCTCTATTTGGGAGAAATGCAAATCCACATACGTCATTCTCGAGAAACCATAAATGGGATACACGGTGGAGCAAATTCATCACCTTGGATTGAACGCTAAGGCGATGAACTCACTCTACTGCTCACTCTGCTTGGAGGAGTTCAACAGCATTAGCAAATGCACAATCGCCCACAAGATATAGAGAACCTTAGAGGTAACTCATGAAGGTACATTTAGAGTTAAATCTTCAAAGATTAACGTGTTATCGCAGGAATTCGAAGCCTTCTCTATGAAGGAAAATGAGAGACTTGGGGACATGTACATCCGATTCATGTTAATCGTGAATAAGCTCAAGTCTATAGGAAAGACATTTATAAAGGGGGAGCTTCAAGGCAAGCTCCTTCGCTCCCTTGGACCCGAATGGGAGCAAAAAGTCACAGTGATACAAGAAGCCAACCAAGTAGAGGACCTAGACATGGGGAATCTACTTGGGAATTGATGGCTTATGAATTAGATATGGACCAAAAGAAGAAATCTATCAAACCAAAGCCAAAGAAGAAGACTTTAGCCTTCAAAGCTACGTCGGGCAATGTGGTAAGTACCGATGACGAAGAATTTATTTTATTAGCTAAAAAGTTTAAAAAGTTTCTTAGAAATAGAAAATAGATCAAGGGAAACAAAAGGGAGGAAGAACCTCTAGTTTGCTATAATTACAAGAAGAGAGGTGAAGATCAAGTCGGTCTCAACCGGGTTTGAGGTTTTGTTATAACGTTGTAGTAAAGCCGGTTATTACCAACATTTCAAATATAAATTTTTTACTCGGAAAATGAAAGAGTTCCCGAGGTCGAACTCAGGGAGCAAGTCGTATTCTAGAGATATACATGTTTCTTTTACAAAAAGAAAGAGAGAGGGAAAGAATTTGTGGTTTTCTCTTTGTTCTGCAGAGGGGATGCTCTTCTTTCTCTCTTTCTTTAGATCTCCTTCTTTCTCTCTGTTCTGCAGAGGTGATGTTCTTCTTCTGCAATGGTGATGCTCTTCTTCTTCTTCCTGCTGTTCCTGCTTTGGTGATGTTCTTCTTTCTTCAGAGCTCCTTGTTCTTCTTCTTCGTTCTGCAGAGGTGATGCTCCTCTTCAGATCTCTTTCTTCTTCTTCCTTGGTTTCTGTCTTGGCCTCTCTTCTTCTTTTTCTGCAATTGTGGTGACCCTTTCTCTTTTCCCTTTTCTTCTTTATGGCTGCAGAGCTTCTGCCTTCAGCTACTAAGTCTTCCTTTCTTCTTCTTCTGCTTTGGCCGTTGCTCTTCTTTTCTTTCTTTCTTCAGCCTGCCTTCTTTCCTGCTCTGGCTGCTGACCTTCCGTCGTCTGACCCGGTGCTTAGACGACTTAACTATGCATTTGCTACAGTGCAGCTCCTTCTTCTTCGCCTGCACTTCTTCTTCCGCGGGTCTTCTTCTTCGCCTGCACACTTCAGAGTTTCTCGTCAGAAGCAAAACCTACTCTACCCTCCCCCCCCCGCGTCTCTCTTTCTCTCTGAAACCACTCTTCGGAAAGCTCTCCCAGAGCTACCGGGTAACCGGGTTCGGATCAGGCCCGGGTCCAGGCCCACCGGCGTGCGTGGTGGGCGAGGAGTGCAGGTCAGTCGAGTCGGGTCGGGTCGGTTCGGGTCAGGTCCGCGGGGCGTGAGCGCGGACGAGACCGGGTAACCGGGCGGGTGAAGGGGACCTCACCCCGTGTACTGAGGCAGTAAGGCTACTGCACTTTTGCATCTTATGTCGCTGCGGCTCTTCAGGCGTTTCCGAGGTGGGACTAAACGGCCCACCTCAATTGCGCGCCCGCAGCGGGGAATTCAGCAGGAGATGGCAGCGTCACGCGGAGTTTTCTTCCTCGGCTGCGAACCTGGTGTTTTGCCAAAACTCCTCGCAAGGCCTGGGAGTGAATCTGGGCTTGGCGCTGAGCGTGGCGCGCCTGTAGCTGCAGGCGGAAGCAGGTCCTCCTGCGCGTCAATGGCGGTGGAGGTCGGGTGGCCTGTCCACAAGAAAACGGCCTCTCGGCCTAATCAGAGAGTGCCAGGAGCTTCGCCAGGGTGCGGCGAAGCTCGTGTGGGGGGTGGCGAGGCGCGGGGCGGTGTGCGAGGGCTGCCCTAGGTCGGACTGTGGGTCGGAGGATGGGTCTGTTCGGTGGAGTTGCAGAGGGTGATGTGGGGGAAGTGGTAGGGCGGAGATTGATCAGGGTGAGGAGGCGGAGGTCCTGCGGTGGTTGGCGAGCCGTGTGGGTCGCTGAGGTGATGGGAGCGGCTCGCCGGAGGGTGGTCGGAGACGAAGGGGGTGAAGGTGGTCAGGGTCGGTCGAGGGCTTAATTGACTAAATTGAAAGCGGGGAAAGAAAGAGGAGAAGAAGGGGAGTAACTCTAGCTTACTTGCAGGGACGAAAGGGGAGGAACAGGGCGACAGTCGTATCGACTGTCGCCGGAGAAGACGA
Organism: Thalassia testudinum; assembly: GCA_037157565.1. Lineage (NCBI taxonomy): Eukaryota > Viridiplantae > Streptophyta > Magnoliopsida > Alismatales > Hydrocharitaceae > Thalassia > Thalassia testudinum. The sequence continues at coordinate 22,340,057 of JAZHRO010000063.1, forward strand.
TGCCCAGTGGGGAGGAGGACGGCGGTGACGACGGGGCAGAGGCAGCGCGCGCCGGTATTGCGCGACGTGGGAAGAGCAGGGGAAGAAGTCTCTGCTGCTGGTATTGCGGCAGAGCGAAGAGGAGGAGGAGGAAGAACCGCCGGAGCTGGTGGGCGTCTGCCGGAGTGAGAAGAGAGGAAAGTTGGGGGTTTTCTCCGTCAGATCCAGGCTGCCCTGGTCGGTGGAGCAGCGGGGGGTATTTATAGGGATGAAACAGGGAGGAAGGCGGAGGGAGACGACGTGTCTCCCTCGCCGGAGAATGGTCGGAAACACGAACCCATACCGTCCGTGCGTTCGCACGGCCGGTATGGTGGGCTATAATGACCAGGGGGGTGCCCCTGCGACGGCTGACGACGCAGGGCACCCCCGGTTTACTTGCCAGGTCCCCCACCTCACCCTGCGCGGCGCCATGCTCCGCGCAAGGTCGCCGGAGCATGGTGCTGGCAGGGTTTTGCAGGAGGGACCTGATTGCAAAGAACGAAGGAGAGTTAGGGGCCAAAATGCGAGGGTTCAAAAGTTGAGGGCCAAAGAGTAAATATATGAGGACCAAAGTGTAAAGTCGGTCAAGGAGGTTTCTTCTTAGGCTCAAGTTTTTGTACATGACTAATTAGGACCTAAGGAATCTGATGGTGAATTTCATTTCCATATTAGACCTTGTTTGACCGGTCAATTTGCGCAAAAACCCAAATTAAGTTATTAATTGGGCATGGTTCTCAATGTAGGTCAAAATAGGTTCTAAAGGCCAAATTGAAGGTTCTAAACCCTAGAGATTATTTTTCTATGAATTTTAGAGGGTTTATTCTATTTTTACTTTGCCTCGAACCTTGTGAATTGGAGTGGGTTGTTTTAGGGTTACAGATTATCATTTGGTTTCTTGGAGGTGCTGTAGCCCTTGCTAGATCATTTCATCCCACTTTTATTCTTATTAAGCTGCTTTGACCTATGTTTGGGCCCTGAATTACCCTGTATGCAGATTATACTGGTAAAATTGCACTTTTACCCCTTATGACTTGTTTTCTTCTCAAACTCAGAATTCTCTGAGTTAAGCCTTTCCTTGAGTTATGTAGGAGCTTTTATCCTTTGTATTGGGTCAAAATGAGCTAGTTATGGCTCATGATGAGGTTCTCATCAAGAGGTCACATAAGGAAGGAGTGTCCCTTACTCAAAAGGGATGATGAGAAGAAATACAAGAAGAGTTGGGATGACTCCACCTTCAACGAAGAAGAGGAGGAAACAAATGAAGAAACAACATGCTTGGGACTAACGGCAATGAAAGATGCTTTCGAATCTAAATCTGAGGAGCTTGAGGTAAATTCCTATTCTCTAGATGAATTACAAGCTGCTTTCGATTCATTATATCAAGATCTTAAGGAAATAAAGACTAAAAGCAAAGCTCTAAAATAAGAAAACTTAGAGAGTAAGAAACTAATCAATGATCTTGAAGAGAAGAATCTAATTCTTACTAAAGAAACCACTGCCTTGAATATGCAAATAGGAAAACTAATGATTAAAAAAGAGTCATTAACAAATGATTTGTATATGGCCATGAGTGAACAAAAATTTCTAGATAGAGAAAAATTACTTAACAAAATCCTTGTGCTTGGAAAATCAAACTCCTTTGAAAAGGATGAGAGTAGCTTACTTAGAGTGGAGATTAGAGGATTAGAAGATAAACTAGACATAATGAAAATAGAGATAAATCACCTTAAAGAAAGATTAAATCAACTTCTTGATGACTTAGCCAAATTTACAAAGGGGAAAGAAAACCTGGACAAGGTCATTGCCCATCAAAAACCTTCCTCGAGTAAATTTGGACTAGGCTTTTATGAACCTAATCAAAGTGAGCCGAAAAAGGATCCTCCTCCAAAGGAGACCACTAACAAATACAAATCCACATTATAGTTGATATAGAAAAGATAACTTTTACTTTGTTTTGTAGGGTTCAAAGGACAATATAATGTCAAAAATTGGATATACACAATGAAAGATGGACGACTCAACTTAGAAAGACCTAAAGAAACACCAAGTGACCAAAGGAGATCTTTTGTAGGAGCAAAGGGGTCTACAAGAAAGAAGACAAGGAGACCACCGCTATCAAGGAGGTAGATGGGTGATGGACTCTGAGTGTTCCAAACACATGACAGGAGACAAGCACCTATTTTTGGACCTCCAACCTATGAATGGAGGAACAGTTACATTTGGCAACAACCACAAGGGTCATATTATTGGCCTTGGTAAAATAGGTAACCCTTTCTCCTATATCAAATGTCTCTCTAGTTAAAGGACTAAAACATAATCTTTTAAGTGTTATTCAAAGTTGTGATAAGGGATCTAAGGTGGTATTTACTTCAAAAATATTTGAAATTATGCATGCATCAACTAATGAAACCCTTCTTAAGGGAACTAGATTTAAAGACATTTATATTGCAAAATTTGATAAAGATAGCACTTATGAATATCTGGTACCAAATAATGAGTTAAGTGTATGGCATAAAAGACTAGGACAAATTCATACAAAACTTGTTCAAAAACTAGCCAAACATGAACTAGTTCGAGGTCTTCCTAAAGGAAAATTTTCAAATGAGCTTATCTCTGATTCATGAAAATAGGTAAAATTATGAAATCTAGTTTTAAGAACAAAGAAGTTATATCCACATCAAGACCATTAGAACTACTTCACCAGGATCTATTTGGACCAACAAAATATGAGAGCATGTGAGTTCTGGCAATTAAATGACTTCTTGTAAACCTAAAACAAAGTTCTTGCAAATTGGTCCCTACACCATTATAGAGGAGGAAATCCTACTCCATCAAACTTTAGAAGGAGTATTCTCCTTGATTTCTTAGAGAATCCCTCGCAAACTTGGAAGGGAGATTCTTTGAATAATCTCCTCCAGTCGGAACCCATCACTGAGCCCTAATTCCTACACAATCTCTCATGCGAACACATGAGAGATTTGGGTCTTTTTGAAGCTTCCAACTCCGGCGGACGTGCCTTGCTTGGAAGCTTGCTTCCAAGCATAAATCCTTTCCTAGAGGACTACTTAAGCAGCCCCTGATTCAATCGCTTCTCCTCAGCTTGGAATTAGGCTGGTCCACCCTACATTCTTCTCTCCTCACTAGCCACAACACCTCCTCAAGCTCTGGCAACTCCTCCCTCTCTCTCTCATCGCCAAACCACAATACCAGTGGTTGGGTTATCTTCCTCTCAATCTTCTACATTGTGCAACACCGACCGACGTCGCCTCTGCCCTGGTCTTCGCCCCCACCTCATCTACAGAGATCTACGTCTCCAGCGTCGGGCATACCAGCCCAGATGCCCCCTGTCCCCTTTGTCCTTACATTAGGTCTATTAGATTCCCTCTCTCCTATACTCCTGCTTCCTCTCTTTCTTTCTCAAAAATACCCCTCGACGCCACCGATCACCATCACCTTCTCCACCTCCGACGAACCCTCCGGCGAGGTGCCCCCATCGCTTCGCACATCCATCTGCCTCGCCAACCACCCTACAACCACCGCCACACAATCTTCGTGCCTTGGCAAAACTCCCTGAGTGTTTTAGCGTGGCCACAAGATCGTGTTTATGATTTCAGGTTCAGGCACACCAGCAGCCATGGATGAAGAAGCTTGAAGCTACTTGATGCGCTCCAGGTGTTGCTGCTCCAGGCGCAAGTCCCAGGAGGTGCAGATTTGAGGCACGAATGTGCTCAAGTTCCCAATTGAAGTCAACAGCCCACGTAGCCTTGCGAACTGAACCAAACAACTTTGCTGCAGCACACGCAAGGAAGGTGGGACATTTAGTCCCACCTCGGAACTGGATGAGTAGGCGTGTGCACATAAATTGATTTTTTGCATTAGCCTTGTTGCCTTCTACTCACAGGGTGAGGTCCCTCTCTCCCCCTCTCATGGCCTCGTCCACAGCACTGCCCACACGGACTTGGCCATGACCTATTTACCCGACTGACTCACTCCTCACTCACCACCCACATTGGTGAGCCTGGACCCGGGTCACTGTTAGGTTCGATTACCCGAATCAGATGTGGCATTGGTAGAGCGAACGGAAATAGATAAAAGAGAAGAGAGGAATGCTATGCAGGGGAAGGGGGGTTTTGTTGTGGAAAGATTGGCTCCACACTTAGCCAAATCTAAGGAAGGAAGAAGAAGAAGGAAGGAGAAGGGCCAGAGAAGAAGGAAGAAGCCAAGGAAGAGAAAGACGAAAGAGAAAGGAAAAAGCTAAGGCAAAGGAAGAAGCTAAAGAAGGAAGAAAGACAGAGCAAGGCAAAGAAAAGAGACCACAAAGAGAAAAAGGAGTCAAAGATAGAGAAAGAAAGAGAAGAAGAGAGATTGCAAGAGAAATCAGAGAAAGAAGGCAGCGAAAGAAGAAGAAGGAAAAATTAGAAGAAAACATTGTAGCACATCACTTTTAAGACGTCAAATTACAAAATCAGACGTCCATTTTTTCATAAGCTCTCCAATGCTTTATTTACAATTATTCTTATTCCTCATATACTCATGCTTTACATTCTTAATTAGATTCTGAGTAGTATTATGTGTTCAATTTGCATTTATTTTTCATATTAGTGCATGAATTTCATTTGCTCCCTGTTTTCGACCTCGGACTTTAAATTCGAGTAATAAAATTGTATTTATTTTGAATGCTTTTTCGGCTGTACTATAACGTGACATTCTTAAAACCCAATTCAGCGTGACAAACAATATCATACCCCCATTCCTATCTTTTGCTAGTCCGTAACAAAATCAAACTGCATGCTATGTACAAAAATAGAATTAGGACTCGATCGCTTAGGCCTAAGTTGTTTATTAACAATAGAAAATTTCAGCTAAGGTCCTAAACTACAGAGACTCAACAGTACCCGAGTGTTTGCCAGAATGCAGACTGCCCAAGTCCTCACCTTATTTGAAAAGGGAATTTACATTTTTTTTCTTTTTTCTTCTTTTCTAATTTTTTTTTTGTACTTTTGGAGTTTGGGAGTTTCGAGAATGCTTTTTACGGCTACCCTACTCGCCCAGGACTCGAAAGGACTCTAAGTGCTAAGCATCTAATGAAAAGGGTGAAAGACTCATTAGGTGGTCGTTAAGATGGACTTCGGGTTTCTACGACCCTAGGTCACCTTGCCTAAAGGTTTATCTTTTCGATTTGTAGCTTTCTCCCTACTTTTATTTATGGGGTCAACACAAGGGCGAGCCTAGTATTTGTCTCCTCGGCTTATTCTACTTCCCTGCTTCTTCCTTAAGTTTTTTGGGAATTAGTATGCATTTTTCTGAGTTGGGCTCTTGACAGCCGGCCAATGGGCTGTTACCCACAGTAACTTGCCAGCCATACTCGTTCGATGAAGTGTGGTTTTGTTTATTTTCTTTTATTTTCATTTTTTTTAAAGTAGGTGGCTTCCCTGATCTAAGATTTATCTAAAGGTAGTACAATGAAAATGGTCTTGTGACTAGGCTCTAGACAACCGGCTGATAAGCTATTACCACTGACAACTTGCCAGCCATACCACCATAGATAGTTCATTAGCTACCCAATTTATGAAGAAACCACCGAGATGTGAGTCAATGCAAAAGAAGAGTGTAGATGCTTTGGCTTAAAGACCCCCCAAATCAAAGGGTAGGTTGATAAGTTGCATACTTATCGTCCCAAATTATTTATCGAATTAAAATGAGATTGACTTGGCAAGGACTCGAGACTGAGTCCACATTCGAGTTGACACCCAGGCTAATTAAGCCCGAAGACCTGAAGAGTCTAAGTGTTTAGGTCCTCTCGTATCATTTCCTAAAGTTAATAACTTCCAAATTCCTAAGTTCTCTTCTCCTAAATTTTCTCTTTTCTAAACTTTTTGAAATTTCAAATTTTTTTTTAAAGAAACCAACAAAAAATCTACGCAGTTAACGAAATGATTTTAGGATAAAGTTTCCACCCCCCCAATGCCAAAATGATGCAATGTCCTTATTGTAAAAGCAAAGACAAGAAATGGGCGGAGTAAATAGAATATCACCTGAATTTCCTAACAATCCGGTCAGCTACGCAGAGAATGTGGAATATAAACAAATGCTAAATTGAATGCCTTTAGTTTGGCATAAAATACAAACAAAGAAGAGGTTAGGAATTCATAGGTACAAGTCAGAATCTAAATCAAAATATTAATCCTTAGAACTGCCAACAGAAGATGTCCATAGACGTGGACCAAGTTATGGTGCAGACCTATGTCCTAGGTTGAGTAATTCTAATGTTCTGGAAGAAAATCACCTAGAACCAAAGGTTGTTAAGCTTGCAGTGTTGGGCCTACAGTTTTGTCGTGTGCAACCCAAGACCAAAGTGTCAGACAATGGGTAAAGATGGTTCAATAGGTTCAAATATCCTCTTAACATTTAGCTCAGAAAAATAATCAGTTATTTCAAGCTTGGGTTGCATGTGAAATATTATAATGGTCCTGGTAGAAAGTATGTGGTTTCAGGTCGACAGGAACCCTTAGATCCAAAATCAAAGTTTGCTCAGAATTAGCTTCCCAGATTTTTAATTCCAACTTCTTATCCTTCAAAATCAATGTTTTCGGGACCTCCAAATCATTGTACACCCCATCTAAAGTACCAAAGTCCAATAATTGCGGCTGAATCAGGATCGACTTGGGAGTAACGATTTCCAAATCAAAATCAATCCCTTCGGGGTGTGGTTGAGGAATGGGGCTACGGATTGAATCTTCCAGTAAATGAGGATTTGAATCTTCCAAGTTAGCCCTGACTGAATCTAAATCTTCAGTAATTAGGCTATCAAATGGCATGTCAGATTCCTCAAGCCCATTTGTCTCACTAAAATCATCTTCCTTAAGCTCAAGTGAGACTTCACTATGAGATTCTTCACCCTCAGAGTCAACGAATTCATGATCCTCATTTATATCTCTCAAAATTAGTTGTATTTCCTAGTCCAAAGAGACATATTTTTCCTCACTCCCTAGCTCAGGGATCTCGGGTGAATCAATTGGTTCATGCTCAATGGGTTGCACTAGCCCAACTTGGTCATCCCCGATTTCAAAACATGTAACCCCCTCGACAAGCACCTGAGTGGGTTCTGACATTGGCTCTCCTGAAGGGGGTTCATCTTGAGAATCGTCCCAAGATTTGACTAGGGCAAGCAGAAATTTCATTCTCAACCTCGATAATTTCCCAGGTAGAAACTCACCTAGGTCCCTATCCCTAACACTTTGGAGCAAATCCAATAGAGAACTACTAAGTTCATCAATCATTTTGATCATAGGCTCCAATGCTTCAGTGTATGGTGTTGTCTGAGCTTCTAAAGATTGTATAGTGTTCCACAAATTAGCCAACACCCTATCCTGGATCTGGTTCACCTAAATCGACTGGTTCGGTTCAGGGTTGGGTGGGTTTGGGTTAAATCTAAGGGAGTCAAGATGTCAAGGTTCTGGGGTCCCTCCCTGATAGTAGGTCATCTTAGTTTCAATAAATGGTGATGACCAATTTTCAATGGAATGCTGGGGAGGGTAGGTGTTATAATCAACATATCCCTCCTGATTGTAGATCGAGTTTGTTTGTTCATCAGAGGATGAAGATCTATAATCATTGTAGCTCTGGGAAGGATAGTAATCATAGTCTTGTTGTCCAGGATTAGGCCCTAAACACTGAGGTTTGGATTCGTATCCCCAATCAAAGTTACCTCAGCTAGTGGATGGGTAATTATAGGTCAAGTAAGGATAGTAATCATCTTGGGGATAAGTAGTGGTAGGAGGATAGATTGGAAATGTGTGAAAGATGTGAAAGGATACACGATGAAGTAAGGAGGGAAATCAGAAGAGAAAGAAGGAGCCTTGTAATACAAGCAATCAACCCTATCCTTAGATGGGTTAGCCTAAAGACCTACTGATTAGCCCATAGTTGTGGACTATTTAAGTATTTAAGTGCCTAGACATTAGGTTAATTTTAACATTTATTTAGCATAAAATAGGATGTAAATAGATTAATTCATATTTTTAATTTAGTTACATAATCCATGCAATGCATTCATATTTTAAGTGCATTTAGAATTAGCTTAGAATGGCATTCATCTAATTAGTTAACCAATTAGGTACATTGTTTTAGTTAACATAAAAGTTAAGGGTCTGTATACAAATAACCATAATTTTTTAACATTATTTTCTTTATTCTTCTTTTTGCAGGAACAACTGCATTTCCTTCGGCTGCCGCTACAATGCCACCAGCTGCCGCAATGAAGCCTGCATTCAAGGACGAGCGGAGAATGCGGATCTGCTCCCGCCTCTCTGTTCAAATCTATGCAAGTGGCTACAAAAGGAGGAGAGAGGTAGCCGATCTCGGGAGGCCTCCACCACCGACCCACCACTATACAGAGAGATCTTCTATCTTCCATTCCACACCGCTGGCCTCAACTGCGGCGACAACCCTCCACCACCATGGGCGTGTGGCGTGACAGGCCACACCGCCATCCGGACGTCATCTGTATTACCGTGAGCACCTAGCCGTGCACCGCCCTCGCCGTCGACATCAACAACCATTGCTGCAGCCACTGTGCAATCACCCCTCAACCACTTAAGATGTCCGGGAAGTTTCCCGGACGTCGGAAGCTTTGACCTCCCACTCCTGCAACCACACTAGGCCGCTCACCTTCCACCTGCAACCTCACCCACTCACTCACCGCCCTCTAGCCTACGCACCCACGCCACCCCGACAGCCAACAGTCTTCCCGCACCTCCAGCCGCATGCAAGTGTGCACAGCCTGCAGCCACACCTGCGCCCTCTGCCAACAGGCAGCGAGCACCCGCCTGCAGCCTTCCAGCGTCTGCTCCAGCACCACCCCCGCGCCTGCAGCCTTCATCCGCACACCCTCCAGCCTTTGAAGCCCACGCGCACACTTCCCGCCAACAGCGTGCACAACCACCACCAGCAGAACCGCACTCACCGCCACAGTGCGAGCCCACGCCTCCAGCACTGCCTGCAGCGCCTCCCTACTCACTGCCAACAATGTGCGCCCACCCCTCCAGCCAGCGCGCAGCAGTGCCTTCCGCCAGCAGTCCCGCGTGCACCTCACCGCCAACAGTAGTTGCAGCACCGGCCGCAGTCACCTCCGCTGGAGCTCCGTCTGGCCGGCTCCGCTTCGAAGCCCTTGGTCAAAGGAACTTCCTCCGAGCTTCCCGCGTCCGGCCGTCCACTCCTCATCGCGCACGGTAAAGGGGAAAAAATCCCCTATTTTGCTACAGTAACATGGCCATTAAAAATTACATTTTCTGCCATTGTCAACTTTTCATAATATTTTTTTGATTCTGCATTGCGACAAATATCCTCTAATTTCTCAGAATTGCTATTTCAGCATTATTTCTTGATTCAACCTTAATCTGAAGGCAATTTTGGCTTGATTCTTGTCCAAACTAACTTTGAACGAACATTTTTAATTGGTGCGAATTTAAATACGTCATTGCGTCCCTGTGAATATGACCCGCTCTTCTGCGAGTGGTTATTTCTTATTAAATATTGATTAGTCGATTTTTCCACCACATAAAACTACAAACAACTTCAAAGCGAAAAATCGATTCATCAAATGGCGCTGTTGCCGGGGAGGCAACAGATGCAATAATTTCACCTGATTTTATTTTGATTATTTATCAATTGCACAGTGGTTTGACCATTTATTATTTTCTCTTCTGTGCGAGAAATTTGTGCAAGAATTAGCCAGTGTGAGAGGCGACCCTTGACGTCGCCAGAGGAGGATTGGACAAGCTATTTTGGAAAGGAAGAGAAGGATGAGGACGCGACAGGCATCATTGTATATTTAGTCGCTAGTTTGATAGAATTAAGACTTTAGATTTAATTTTTCATTGCATTTTGTTTGAAACCCTTGTTCTGGGGTATATTTTGTGGGGTTTGTTCCCCAATTTTCTTTTGGGCCCATGTTGGGTAATTTTTGGGAGCCTATTCCCTTTTCCTTAGATTTATGTTTTTAGTTTATTGATTACTTTTATTTTCTTGTGCATAAGTAGTTTAAAAATTAAAAAAATAATAAAGAAAATGAGCTGCCTGCTAGAAGCTGCCTGCCCTTGGACGAACCATTTAGATCTGCATGAGTAGCCTCTAGATTTATTTCTCTGCATTGCGTGCATTCTTGCATTGTTGATTGCTGGAAGCAAGGAATGCATTCTCTTACTTTGCATCCTATTCTTGATCACGCATTGCATTTGGATTTAATTCTAAGACCACAAAGTTTGTCTTGAAGTGATCTAACAAGTGGTCACATATATTCGAAAAAAGGACTAATTAAAGGAGGGACATCTAAAAATCAAGGAATTGATTGTAAAACATGGTGTGCGATTCAAAATTCAAAATCCTTTTGCGGTGAATGCGCACTTATATCTGTTGCACCACAGCACTCATTTAGACACTCCTAAGTCGTGAAACGATTAGGACAAGAGCCCTCCTACTGTTGGATTCTGAAGTGTTTGGAACTTGAGATCAAAGGTTTTGTAAATCCAAAGAGGGGGATACCCTGTCACGGATTTTTGGGGTTAGTTGAGAAGCACCGCGAAAGCACAGCTTCAAAGGAAGGCTTAGGCCTACTTGCATCCCTCGATCTTCCGTCTTTGGATTTACTTGACCATTTGAGATTTAGGGAAGAATACCTAAGCTCCAACTAGGTTTTTCTTTAGGCATTTTGATGGTTGACAATAGGCGCGTAATTGATTGAGCAACTTGTTTTGTCACCTACAATTTGAACTAAAGTCAAAAGCCTAAATCTGTAAAGACCAAACAAGTCCTTTTGAATTGTGTTTGTAGTGCATGCTTGGTAGGCGTTCTCTTAGGAGGCAACATGTATTTGAGCCTGAACCTGAAAGAATCCTAAGAAGAGACCTTCCAAGGGTAGAAATGGCTGGTCAAAGGAGCCTTAAGGAATATTTCATCCCAACCAATCAAGCTGGCCCAGCACTACGTAGACCTAGAGGGGACAATCCGTATGAGATCAAAAGTAGTACCATATCCTTGCTACCCTCCTTTTATGGTACTACTAGGGAAGACCCTTACAGGCATATTGAGGAATTCACCGAGGTCTGTTCCATGGTGAAGCTGCAGGGCATTACTGATGATGCTCAAATGCGGACCCTCTTTCCCTTCTCCCTAAAGGACAAAGCCAAGTATTGGTATCACACCCTTGATAATATAAATACTTGGGCTGCCATGAAGGAGTTTTTGAAGAAGTACTTCCCTATGAGCAAAACAAATCACTTTAGGAGGGAAATTATGAGTTTTGTTCAAAAGGATGGGGAAGCATTCAATGATGCTTGGGAGCGCTTTAACGATTTGCTGAGACTTTGCCCACATCACCAGGTGCCTAAATGGCAACTGGTTGAAAGGTTCTACATCGGACTTAATGATTCGCATAGGCAAATTGTGGATGGTGCCTGTGCAGGAACCTTTCTTTCTAAGACCGAGGATGAAGCTTGGAACTTATTTGATACTTTGAGTGAGAATTCTATTCACTTGAATTCTGCCTACATGGATAGAAAGCCCACTCTCATGCAAAGAAAGTTGGAGGCGAATGAGGCAAGGGACACCTAGAATTTAGCCTATCAAATTCAATTATTGAATCAAAACATGGAAAGGCTTACGTCGAACCCGAGTTTATTCATACCTAACACCTCCACATCCCAAGCTTCCGAATGCTTAATTTGTCAAGGCAATACACATGCCACTGTGGATTCACACTTGGCCTCCAAATTCCCTGAGCTTGTACAAGTGGATTTGAATGTCGCTCAAGGGTTCCGTCCAAGACCTCGTAATGACCCTTTCTCCAACACTTATGGAGGAACCACCCAAACTTTTCATGGAGACAAGGAAATGTCTCAAATTCAGGGAATTACAAACCACAATCCTTTCAAAACCATCAAATGAACGAACCTCAGATCTTTGCCCAACCTAAAACCTTTGAGATGGACGAAATGAAGGTGATGTTGAAAACTATGCAAGAAAGTCAAAGTGCCATCATCCAATCTCATGACAAGGTATACATGAGATGAAATCACAAATTGGACACCATGTTGAGGCCATTAGACAGAGGGAGACTGGGAAGCTCCCTAGTGTTGCTGAGGAAAATCATAAAGGAAAAGGGATTGTCTTTAGGGAGCATGCTCAGGTGATGACTATTCTGAGGAGTGGAAAAGAAATTTCCAAACCCGATGCTCCTATAGTCTCACCACCTAAAAAACCATCCACCTCTTTCTGGAGACATTCGCGAGACATTTCCTGATGAAACTTTGATGGCGGTAAAACAAACTTTACCTTGGTATGCAGACACTGTAAATTACTTGGTCACTAGACAAACTCCTGGCTCTTGGGATGAGTAGAAAAGAAAGAGATTCATTTCTCAAGAAAAATATTTTCATTGGGAAGAGCCAGAATTATTTAGAATTGGACAAGACCAAGTATTGCGACGTTGTGTGCCCGAAGAGGAACAACAAAGTGTGTTGAGTTTTTGCCTTGAACTTCATTGTGGAGGACACTTTGGTGCTAAGAAAACTGCTTTTAAGGTTCTCCAGAATGGTTTTTGGTGGCCTTCCTCATTTAAGGATTCTCATAATTTTGTTAAGGCCTGTATTAGATGTCAACGGACTGGAACGATTGGGAAGAAAAATGAAATGCCTCAACATCCTATTCAATCTGTTGAAATTTTTGATGTGTGGGGAATTGACTTTATGGTCCCCTTCCCGTCGTCCCATGGTTTTGAATATATCTTGGTGGCAGTTGATTATGTCTCTAAATGGATAGAGGCCATTCCTACGCACACAAATGACCACTCTGTGGTTTTGAAATTTGTGAAGGCCAATATCATATCCCGTTTCGGCTGCCCCAAGACTATTATAAGTGATGGGGGACCTCATTTCCGAAACCACCACTTCAATAAGTTAATCAAGAGTTTGGGAGTGACTCACAAGGTTGCTACCCCTTACCACCCTCAGACAAGTGGCCAGGTTGAAGTATCAAATAGGGAGATAAAAAATATTTTGGAAAAGACCGTTAGACCTGATAGGAAAGACTGGTCCCAAAAGCTCGATGATGCTTTGTGGGCTTATCGAACGGCCTATAAGACCCCTTTGGGTACTTCTCCCTTTCGGATTGTGTATGGAAAAGCATGTCATTTACCTGTTGGGTTGGAACATAAAGCACTTTGGGCTATTCGAAGTGTTAACAATGATTTAGAGAAGGCAGGTAAGGCACGACTTCTAGAATTAAGTGAGCTTGAGGAGCTGAGGAATGATGCTTATGACACCTCTTAAGCTTATAAAGAAAGAACTAAGGTCTTGCATGATAAGTTTATTCTTCGAAAGACCTTTGAGTCCAACCAACAAGTCTGGCTTTTCAATTCCAGACTTAAGCCTTTTCATGGGAAGTTAAAATCTCGTTGGGATGGGCCCTACATAATCACCAAAGTATTTCCGCATGGAGCTATGGAGATCAAAAATCCTTCCTCTTCATCAACTCCCTTTATCATCAACAGTCCACGGTTAAAACTGTACATAGCTTTAGATGGCCATCTAGTTGACGAAGTCACTCTTGAGGAGCCTTAGCTCCTACCATTCTCCACCTCAGGTAATATCTTCCTTTAGCTATTTTTGTTTTCAATGAGGACATTGTTTGAACCAGGCATGGGGGAGAGGACCTGAGGCATTTTGTTTATAGCATGCATATTAAAAAAAAAAAAAAAAAGAAGAGAAAGTGACAAAAAAAAACAGTTTTGAGCTTAACTGGCTAAGTCCTGCATTCTTAAGCAAATCAGAACTCTATGGTAGACTAAATTAATTCTAGGGTCAAACTTTAGAAGCTAAATGAGCTGCTAGCTTCAGACCTTTAGGGTCCTTTGTGGACTTAGAAAACTTAAGTAGGAGTTAAGTTGTGGACCATTCCTCAAGAGGTTGAGGAAGGGAAGCTAGGGTTTGAGTTAAAAGGTGGGGTAGTACCTGGAGTCTTGTTCTACCTTTTGGTTTACGGGTCCTTGTAACCCAAGCATCCAAATTTCACACACTTGGTCTGGTAATTAACTCAATTTCTTTCTTTCTGAAAAGAGATTTGGTTCTCTTAGTTTTGACTTAGGAGAGGCTTGAAAACACATTTTGATTGGAAGAGTTCCCACCGCAGGAGAGGTGGAGTATATACTCACCTTGAGGATGCGATGATAACATATTACCTCCTCAGCGCTTGTCTCTTAGGATATCCATCCTACTGGGGGCATGTAAGCGCATTGTGTGGTTCAGGTACCATGGGCAGTCCTATCTCGAAGTGTCGATTGCCATAGGCCTGAATTCGCTTTAGAAATCCATGGGCGATACTATCTCGAAGTGTCGATTGCCAGGAGTTCTTGGGGTCGTTATGGGCAGTGCTATCTCGAAGCATCGAAAGCCAGGCACCCTTCGAGATATGGTAATGGGGACAATGAATCCGACACAGACCGTGTTGATAGCTGATCTGAGTTTAGACTTAGAAGAATAAATATATATATATATATAATTTTTTTTTTTCCTTTAACTTAAATAACTCAAACCAATGCATAGGCACGGATGCTTTAATCTCAGGGATCAATAAACTTTAGGGTAGAGTTAGAAATCAGGGAAACATGTGCCTGCAACTCGTCTTTAGCTGACCTAGTCAGTAACTTAGCAACTACATAGGAACCTTGGGTCTAGAGTCTGAGCTTAATATGCTTTTGAAGGAAGACTAAGTGAGTTGACTAGTCTACTTGGAGTGTTAGGTTTTGCTTAATTTTGCTAAGACTAGCAAAAACTAGGCATGGGGGTATTTGATTAGCCCATAGTTGTGGGCTATTTAAGTATTTAAGTGCATAGACATTAGGTTAATTTTAACATTTATTTAGCATAAATTAGGATGTAAATAGATTAATTAATATTTTTAATTTAATTACACAATCCATGCATTGCATTCATATTTTAAGTGCATTTAGAATTAGCTTAGAATGGCATTCATCTAATTAGTTAACCAATTAGGTACATTATTTTAGTTAACATAACAGTTAAGGGTCTGTATATAAATAACCATAATATTTTAACATTATTTTCTTTATTCTTCTTCTTGCAGGAATGGCTGCATTTCCTTCGGCTGCCGCTCCAATGCCACCAGCTGCCGCAATGAAGCCTGCATTCAAGGACGAGCGGAGAATGTGGATCTGCTCCCGCCTCTCCTTCAAATCTATGGAAGAGGCTACAAAAGGAGGAGAGAGGCAGCCGAGCTTAGGAGGCCTCCACCACTGACCCACCATTGCGCAGAGAGATCTTCTCTCTTCCATTCCACACCGCCGGCCTCAACCGCGGTGACGACCCTCCACCACCGTGGGCGTGTGGTGATAGGCCACACCGCCATCCGGAGGTCGTCCGCATTACCGTGAGCACCTCGCCATGCACCGCCCTCGCCGTCGTCATCAACAACCACCGCCGCAGCCACTGTGCAATCACCCCTCAGCCACTTAAGACTTCCGAGAAGTTTCCCGGACGTCTGAAGCTTCGACCTCCCACTCCTGCAACAACCACACTCGCCCGCTCACCTTCCACCTGCAACCTCACCCGCTCACTCCACGCCCTCCAGCCTACGCACCCAAACCACCCCCACGGCCAGCAGTCTTCCCGCGCCTCCAGCCGCACGCAAGGCGTGCACAGCCTGCAGCCGCACCCGCACCCTCTGCCAACAGGCAGCGCGCACCTGCGTGCAGCCTTCCCGCGTCTGCTCCAACACCACCCCCGCACCTGCAGCCTTCATCCGCACGCCCTCCAGCCTTTGAAGCCCACGCGCACACCACCCACCAACAGCGCGTGCAACCACCGCCAGTAGAACTACTCTCACTGCCACAGCGTACGTCCACGCCTCTAGCACAGCCTGTAGCGCCTCCCCACTCACCGGCTAGAGTGCGCGCCCACGCCTCCAGCCAGCGCACAGCAGCGCCTTCCGCCAGCAGTCTCGCGCGCGCCTCACTGCCAATAGCAGCTGCAGCACTGGCCACAGTCACCTCCGCCGGAGCTCCGTCCAACGGGCTCCGGCCACCGTGCGACACGCCGCCACCACCGCTTCGAAGCCCTCGGTCCAAGGAACTTCCTCTGAGCTTCCCACGTCCAGCCGTCCACTCCTCGTCGTGCACGGCAAAGGGGAAAAAATCCCCTATTTTGCTACAGTAACATTGCCATTAAAAATTACATTTTCTACCATTGTCAACTTTTAAAAATATTTTATTGATTCTGCATTGCGACAAGTATCCTCTAGTTACTCAGAATTGCTATTTCAGCACTGTTTCTTGATTCAACCTTAATCTGAAGGCAATTTTGGCTTGATTCTTGTCCAAACTAACTATGAACGAATGCTTTTAACTGCTGCGAATTTAAATATGTCATTGCCTCCCTGTGGATACGACCTGCTCTTCTGCGAGTGGTTATTTCCTTTTAAATATTGATTAGTTGATTTTTCCACCACATAAAACTATAAACAACTTCAAAGCGAAAAATTTGGTTTAATTTTATCCTGTCACCTACAGACTCCTAGGACCCATTTTGAGATTGTAAATAATTTGGTTTAATTTTATCCTGTCAATCCAACCAGTTAGAGGGAGGGGTAAGGGAGAAGGTTCTTCCTTTGGCTTGCACCTCTGGTTCCTAGTGTACCACCCAGTCACAGTCGTTTGACACTACTCCCTTAGCTATACATTAAATGGACCAGCAGAAGCATATTAATCTCAGTTTGAGCCCCGAAAAGCAAATCAATCCTTAAGACCAACGTCTACTCGATTTTAATTAGGCTTGGGATGATTGCGCTCATGGAAAGTGATGGGCCCTTTAGATGGGTTGTGCCCTTAATGATTGATTCAAGTGTGTGCATGTAGATTTTTAAGGTTTACAAACAAGGTTATTTGATGATGTGTCTTTTAGTGTTCAACCTTTCTTAGTAGCTTTTAGGGTTAATTCTTAGGTTGGTTCAATCAAGGTTTAGTAGAACACTCCAAGTTTTGAATACACAGGTGATGATATGTTCCATTAAAAATCAAAAATAATGTGGAGTGCCTAGTTCAACCCTAAGAATCAACCCTAAGTGACAAGCTACTGACGAATTGCTTTTAATTTGAGTGGTGCAGCCCAAACAAATCAATCAATTGGCCTAGTTGCGCAACAGATTAAGGCACACAATGTCTTAGCCAAATCAGATTTCTACTCACTTGTGTATTTTGAGTTGAAGTGTACAAGGTCCAGAGGTTAGATCCCAGTTAAGTGGTAGAATCAAAGTGGAGTGGTGCGCCTTAAGTCAAGAGTTGTGGGTGTTGAGGTGTGTCTCTTTTAGAAAATCCCATAATTAGATAACACTTTTTTTTATTTCTTTATTTATGTGGATGACGAGGTGAATGGAGGTGACAAACAAACAACCAAATCTATCCTAGGGTTTATAACAAGAACCTAAGTTGATTTAGGTTTGAGTTATTAGGTTATGGAATGAAAACTAAGGTGGGGGTGCCGGGGATAAACTTACAATACTCTTTAACCGCACTTTACTCTGATCTATCTGCTTTGGCATGCCTTAGAAGGGTACCTATAATCATAGAAAGAAAGGAGCAAAGTGAGCTAAAAAATTATGGTGGAAAAATGTGAGAAAAACCAAAGAGCATTGCTTCCCTGACAATGATGCCAAAATGATGGGGGTGTGTTTCATGTATTAAAATTGGGGTTCGGAGGACCCATCGTCGTATCTTGTAAAATGCGTTTATTTGATAAAATTTATAACCAAAACTAGAAAAGTGAGTCCCAAGTCGAACACAGGGAGGTGAACGTTTGGTCTTATAAAAATCTGTGCTTCGCTTTTATTTCTTTTTGGTCGCTTTATCCTTTATAATTTTTTTGGTATTTTTAGCAGGCAAGAGATTAGGTGGATGAAAACTTTATCTACTTGCACAAATACCCGAGAGAGAGAGAGAAAGCGAGAGTTAGAGACAATCATCCATTCATGAACAACTGTTTGTTACATCTACGAGAGAAAAAAATCTACACCATGAAAGCGAAAAAAGATACAAAGAGGTGAGAGAAATCCCCCTCGACAGTCACTTGGAGGACAACTCGCACTGATGTCGCCTAGAGGAAAATGGTAAGGGGCAGGACGAAGGAGGATGGAGCTGGATGATGGAGGATGGGGCAGGATGTCGTCGTGGTGAGGATCTTCCTCCCAAAGGGCGGTGAGAGGTCAACCGCAAGATGCTCCACGAATGGGGGTGAGTGGAGCGAAAACTATTTGCTTTTCTACTCTAGAGGAGCATTCCGGGCTTGGGACAAGCTCTCTCTAGAGCCTTGGAGGAGGTAAGAGGAAGAAAGGAACAAATGAAGAAAATTGGGATCGGTAGGGGTCCTTTTATAGTGGAGGAAAGAATCAAATTCATATACAGGACATTTAGTGACGATGATAAACGTCGCCGAAGATCTGCTGCAAACGTCACTAAAGATAGCCCACGCTACCGCTGTGCTGGCATGCACTTTACGCATCGTGTCGCGCACCTCCGCATGCTATGTACCTGCAGCCGATGCCACTGCCCGCCCACACTACTGTGCACGTGCGGTGTCACATGCATGTGCATGGGTGCCCTGAGTTGTGCCACGTTGTGCGATCTGGACCATCCATCTTTTTTTGTTGTAGGGGCTGCTACAGTGGTCGGATTGAGTCGATGTTTGGGCCGTTGGGTTGCGATCGTCAACTCGAATCCATCCACATGGTCAAATTTGTCGTTTCAAGCTCTGAATTATGTCACCTAGTCCCTTGGCCATTAATCTTCCTTGGACTGCGATTGATGCTACGGAACTCCGATCAAGTTGCCTTTGGAGGCGTTGAACTCTGATCGTCATCCTGATTAGATCGGTACAGTCAGATCGTCAATCCGAGACTTCGAAAAAAATATCCTTCTCTCCTAACCACAAAAAGGACGTAATTCACCTAAATTTTATACAACTCTAAATGTAGAATGATGCATGGTATGCAATATTTATAACATGAAATGCAAATCTAAGCCTAGGAACATTCATGATTAAGCATTTTAACCTAAATATATGTGCCTATATCAGTTTCCAACCGATGATAATTTGATTTACCATCACCTATTTAAGTAAGCGATGACGTTGTTAAGTTACTCTTTCGCACACTAACGTGCCTTTTTTAGTTTTGCCGTCGTTTAAAGAAAACGCCGTCGCATATAGAAGCAACGGTAAAAATATTTTTTCTGTCAGTTATCATAAGAAGCGATGGCGTAGAAATCTTCTATGCCATCGCTTCTAATAATAACCGATGGCAAAAATATTTTTACCGTCGGATATTTACCATTGCTAATTGAAATAACCAAGGGTAAATGTATGGGTTTTTCTTTTTAATTACCAAATGATGGAAACCACCTACTAAATTTACGTAATATAAAAATGAATAAAATTTTATATTTCACAAATATAAAATCTAATTCATTAAATGTTTGAAAATGAAATATTTACATAAATAAGGTTCCATGAAAAACATGTGAAAAGGAAATGAATAGAAATCAAAATACAACTGCCCCAATGCCACCAGCTCCACCTGCACCACCCATGGAGTCGTCGTTGTCTTGTCTATAGATGCTGGGATTTGTGGAAGATGGATGCTCTAACTGACCCTTCTTCTGAAGAAGGGCTATAAGCGTTTGAAGCTTATCATCCATGGCACTCATCTTATTATTCATCTCTACCTCTCTCTTCTCCCTTTCCTCCTCTCGTCTCAGTAATATGTCAATCTTTTTATGCAACTGATCGATGACAGTAGATGAGATGGCACCTTTCCTTCCATACCAGGTAGATAACGTGTACGCCCTCCCTGCACTACGAACAAAACCACTGTGGTCCGGTGGCATCACTGTCTTAAATGCTTCCTCTGCATCTAAAGGCAGCTGGACGCTCTGAAAGGTATCATTAGTGGGGGGGATGTACTAATTATACCATTTGATCCAAAATGTATTAAAAAATATTATATAATATATATATAAAGTTATAAATTTTTTGAGTTTAGGAAACTTACATGTTTTTCCTGGTATCACTGATGAATCCACTTATGAGCACCCTCAGTTGCAGCCATATTGTGGGTGACCTCATAGATATCCATTCTATTCCTTTCATTCCCATCATGTGCAGCGTTTTGAAAATATAAAAACGATACAATTAGGTTAAAATAACATAAAAATTAAGTAATATTCAACTTAAAAGTATTTCCAACACTTACATAACATCTCATGACCGTCTCGATGCTCCTTCGACCAAAACAATGGGTCTGTGGTGGTGCTTTAGCCCTATTGGCCTTATTCTTTTTCCCTTGCTCCTGTAGACATATACAATAATGTTTTTTATAAATTTAAGAGAAATGAAATTAAGGAAGTAATTTTCATTTACTTACTAACCATCGTCTTCGGATCCAGCCAATGCTCGCATGCCTTCTTCCAATCATCAGGCATGACATCAGGAGGAGCATCATCCATTGCCTCCCCAGGTGAACTCCTATTCGAGGAAAACTAAATACCAAATAAGAATTGTTAGAAATAATATAAGAAATTATGTGCATAGAAAATGTAAATGTTTGAAAATTCTTACATTTCTCTTGGTCTTCATCCTACAATCCTTGTGGATTTTGGCGGCGTGGTTAAGGATATATCGACAGGCATTTGGGTTGTCGCCCCAATCATAATTTACCTACATTAATTTTAAAAAATATTGGTCAATCTTATTTTATAATAATTTTAAGATAAAGTCATCAAAGAAATAACTTTTATAAATAAACTTAAATCCAACTGATGGATGAACTGTCTCTTCAGCTTTGCGGGCACCTTTTTCCAGTCAAAGTAGCAAATGGGCATAATGGACTTAACAATTGTGCCCACTCGACTGATAAAGCTCGGGTAATTCTTAGCCTCCCCTGTGGTTCTAAGCCTAATTGTTATCCTCACGCCATCAGGGATATGCTAGAGGTCAAGATTTTTGGTCTTCCACTGTCCTCTTGCTACTATACCTACGTAAACATTAATCATATTCATTATATATTTTTGAAGTCATAATAAACTTTAAAACATATAAGTAATTTACTTCTTAAAGATACATGATTTATTACCTAAACTTGGGCCCACTACTGAGGGGTCGACATGAATTGGGGTCGTACTCCCCACCATCTCATCCTCTGCCTCCTCGCCCTCCTCCTCTCCCTCCTCTACTGCCTCCTCCTTGTTGGAACCTTGTTCGACATCTTGTTTTGGTGATAAAAAAATTATTATGAATTAATGTTTGCAATTGAGTGCTTTTCAAATTTAGGTGAAGATCAAGGCAAACAAGAAGTGATGGAGGCTTGATGAAAAGAAGATGATGACTATGAGGAGGCAAGATGACAAGGATGGATCAAGAAGAAGAAGATCATCTTCGATCCTTTGTTTTTTCTAGTTTAGATTTTATTTTCATAGATTGTATGCCTCCTAACAACAGAACTTAACTTAGACCGTAAAATCAATTAGATATAAACTAGGATTTATTTGACATTCATTTCCAAAGTATGTATTGAATTAAAATACTTAAAATTGGTACTTGCAAGCAAGTGCCGGTACTGTTCATCAGTAATGGTATTTGCAACGCACAGGTTTGAGAATTCATCTCAAACTATGAACAACAAGTACCAGTACCAATCATGAGTACTGGTATAGGTTGGCCATAGGTTGAAGGCTTTATTCTGGCCAAAACCTTACAAGTACTGGTATCCATGATGAGTACCGATACTGGTAGGTTATCATGCCCATGTAATCTCAAACCTGGGAGTCACAAGTACTGGTACCTATGATGAGTACCAGTGCTAGGACTGAGGTACTGGCGGCAGTGAACTGCTAGCACCGGTACAGGTACTTTAGTACCGGTACCAGGTAGCCATTGGCTCAAGACTGAATGGCTAGAAAATTAATTCCAACAATGTCAATGTTGGGAATTAATTCCCAATGTCTAGTAGACGAGTATCCTAGGTCCTAAACTCTATATAATGACCCTAGGACTCTTTGTTTGCACATAAGAGACACAAGAAAGATTAGAAATACAAGAGAAATTCCTAGACTATATTTCCCAAATTTCCACCATATTCACAAGAGAAGAAATCGTGTTTGTTGCCTTTCGTTGTGCTACGCTTTTGCAAACACTTCAATGACGTGATTTCTTCACACATTGTCAAAGTGATTCATGCTCATTCTAGGCTCTCAAATTGGTAATATTATTTTAATTATTGTTGAGAGGCTTAGGTTCTAGTTGTAAGATTAATTTTTCTTACACCTGTACTTCTTTTGTATTTGAACATTTGCTCGTTTGGGTTGTAACAAACCCATTCTTGTAATTGGGTTGAAGTAACCCATTAGTTACCTTGGTTAGTAAATTGATTCTCTCGAGGTTGAGAGAATTGGGTTAAAAACCCTAAGTTGGGAGGCTTAGGTATTGGAGTACCCAAGGGAGGGGAACCACTATATATCTTGTGCCAATTTCTGTGATTGTGTTTTGTGCAAATTATCTTTCTTGTTATTACTAATTTGTTTGTTTAAGTTTTTTGTTCGCATAGCCATATTACATCGATCCTTCACTCCTCCCCCTCCTCATCTGATCGTACATAATCTGGATCATCCTGTGCTCGGTCTGGCAAGGTCTGAGCAATCAGCTTGCTCTTTCCCTTCCCCCTATATGTAGTAAACGTGCTATCTCCCCAGGTCGTACAAAATGTGACTGGGGGGTGGCTGAACCTACTGTTGATGGGGTGGATAAGCCTGCTGTGGGGGGGGGTGGCTGAGCCTGAGGAGATGAATCTGGCTACATGGAGGGCTGTGTCTCAGGAGGACCTTTTCTATTGGATTGTTTCTTAAACTTCAACTGTAACACATAAAAAATGCAATAATTAATATAATTAAAAATCATTAATATATAAATCAACAGACATGATTTTCAATTTTACTCCAAACCCTCTTTGTAATGACATATATGCCCCTATAAATTTCAATTTTAATATGAATTTCATTTAAACAGAAATTAAACAAAGAAAAGAAATTGTTACTAACATTAATTACATGTCAACATTGGTTGCAAATAAATGACCTTCTGTAAATTCTCGTTATGCTTCAGACTGTGAGTCAAAATGGTTGCTAGTACTACTTTTATGGGTATAACCCCCCCCTTTGGCAATTATCAGGGACATAGAATACTTGTGCCACTTGACATGCCAATGTGAATGGTCCATCTCACAGAAGAATTTAATGATTAAGATTTAAACTCAAGAAACTGTGTTTCTTATCAATTTTGAAACTGGTTCCCTCTTTAAAAAATCAAACCAATGACATTTAAATAGGACAACTCTACGATCATATCTAAAATTGATCTCCATAATTTCTCTAATTTCACCATAATATCCATCTGGGTTGGTGGAAAGATCTAAATCAACAACTCTGGCTTGTTTTATAACCCTTTTATCATCAATTTCTTTTATCCAAAATCTGAACTCATTTATTGTATACCCAGAGTGGTAATGTGCATAATGTAATGGTGAATTGACAATTACATCAAAATTTGGTACCCATCGTGGGTCATTATCCTCTTTCAATTGATCAATCTAGTCTTCAAACCAATCTAAGAAGCCAAATTCAATTGTCCTTGAAAGACGTAATCTTTCTAATTCCTTGTAAAATGGATTAATTTCAGGAATTTATTTTAAAATATATAGATGCGCGCAATGTCTGTTATTTTCTGAAATTGCCATTTCCTCTATATGAAGAATCGACCTTCCTCTGATAACAAAAATGGACAAACATTATTCATCATTGTCATTGTATTCCCCCTCATAGTTCCTTTGAAGTTTATTAAAGCAATTGTCTATTTCATTCATGTTCATGGAAATAAAATTTATGCATTCCTCTATGAGATACCTTTCTACAATGGATCCTTCCAGCTTTGCCTTTTTCAAAACATAATCTTTAAGCTTTTTCAAAAATCACTCCACAGGATACAACATCTGAATTGTATAGGTCCACCGATTCTCGCTTCATTTGCAAGATGCAGGGTGAGATGAAGCATTACATCAAAGAAGGTTTGGGAAGAATCTGTTCCATCTTATAGAGAGTAATGACTATTTGTTTATCCTAGTGATCCAGCGTATCATTTTGTACTGTCTTTGAACAAACAGCGTTGAAAAACCAGCTCATCTCTGTGAATGAATTAACAATTGACTCTAGTAGTATCCCCCATATCGCTAGTGGAAATAATACTTGCATAAAAATGTCAAAGTCATGACTTTTCAAACCATATATCTTTTTCTGCACTTCATTCACACAATGAGAAAGCTGCGTTGAAAACCCATCTAGCACCTGAATTCCCCATAAGAAGAAGAACATTCTACTCTTCTGGTCTTGACTAAAGTTGTAAATAGTGATAAGTCCACTTTCGTGGACCACTATTTAGCCTAAGTACTATTTAATTATTTGCTCTTAGTTTTTAATTGACTAGGAGATATAAGGTAATTTACCTTAGTCTGCATATAATTTTATGCATTAATTTTACATTTAACCACATATGCTATGATAATATAATTCATTTGATGAATGCAGGCTAGGTACATGAGTTTAGACGTCCATTTCTACATCTATAAGATGTCTGGAGAAAATGATGGACGTCTAGGATTTCCAGCAGGAACTTACTGATATCTACATTTTTAAGACATCTGAAGGTCAGATCAGACGTCCAATGAAGATGTGCCTGATGGCTTCTACCACTCCAACCACTCGCATCCATCGTAGGTGGTTGGAGAAGCATTCGGCGGAAGCAACAAACTGTAGATAAGAAGAGCAGCTACAGGACGCTAGCCATCCTACCCTTCCCCCTAGCGGGGACCTCCTCCATCGTCTCCACCATGGCTCAAGCCTCCACCGTGCAACAAGCGAATACCATGGATCTTGCATGCACTGTGGACTCGACGTACACCAAGGCTTAGGCGTACTGCACCTCTGCTCCTTCTCCTTCTCTCTAGTTTCATGGTGACAACATGTGGCCTCAACACCTTCCACATCACCAAACCACCCCCTTCCCCACTACTGACCATCTCCACCAACAGAGCAAACCCACTTCACCACCTCCCCCAACACAAACCAACACCACCACCGTCCTCCCTTCTCCCTCATAGCAGACCACCAACACTGTGCAGCCACCCCACAGCAGCACTTGTGAGCCCCTCATGGCCAGAAGTTGTGCACCTTGGTGCACGCACATCCAGCCCACATGCACGCACAGCCACCATAGAGGCCAGCCGGCTCCTTCTACTCCAACTCAATGCATGAGGCAGCCGCACTGTTCATCTTTCTTCCTCGAAAGAACCCCAAGCTTTTGCCCTCCTCCACACAGTCACTCCTCTAAGCCTCCGCCAACCGCCGAACTCGACACCGAGCTCCACTGGGCACCATCGAGCATCTCGCGGGCCACAGAGGCCACAAATAGCTAAGAACGAAGAACCTCCACCTCGACCTCTGTTGGCATCCTCTTCCTCTGGTCGGCTACCTCTAGCCACCTCCTACTGTGAGACCAACATCATCGGAACCCTCTCTACACCCAATATGTCTTCCGAGCACCTCACGGCCAATCGTGGTTCGCACATCACGCAAGGAGGAAAGAGGAGAAATCCTTTATTTCCTCCTGCGAAATTATTTACGGGGTATGCCATTGTAAAAAGCACTATTCATTTATTTATTGACTTATCATATTCTAAAAGATTTGCATGAATATCCCTCCTATATATCAGAATTATGGATAGCTAAACTCTTATCATGCATGATAGGGTATGGGATATTGGTTATGGAAATGAGTTCAGTTTTGATTAAGATTGACGATGCTTGTTAGTAATAAGATCATGATTCGCATGTTTCCATTGTGGTGATTTTGCATATGCACCCTCACATTATTGATTAATTATTTAAATCAAGAATTTAGGTTGAAAACACATGCACCAGTTATTATGCATAAGCGTTGAGATTCTCGAATAAACGAGACACTATTCACTAGTTTAAATAGGCTAATTCATCCTTACGAAGATGACCTAACTTTTCGTGGTTAGTTTTGAATTATTAAATATTTTTGAAAAGTGATTTTTGACCACGTGACATACTACAACGACACAACATTTTATGTTAAAGTTTTCAATGAAAACGAAGATCGCTCTTTCAAATGGCGCCGTTGCTAGGGAGGAAACACGCCTATTAATTTTTTAAGGAATTTTATATTATTTTTATGCTATTTTGAGAGCTTTTCTGAATTACTGACTATGGATCTCTTTCTGTGCAAAATCAACAAATGAACATGGGGGTGTGCACGATGGAGGCGATATTTTTGGTGGAGCTTGATGCCACCTGGAGGCCAGCAATGGGTGATTGTGGGCCTTTACCCGACGCATGTAGGCATACGGAGGAGTCTTTTTCTGATTTAGTTATTAGATCTTAGTTTAGATTTAGTTGAGATATACCTTAGACATTTAATTTTTGTCTTGTGGACCCTTGTTGGGTATTTTTAGGAACGTTTTCCCAATGTTTTTTTATTTCTTATCACTCTTGTACGTAGGAGCGTATTTTTGGGAGTGTGTTCCCATTTTATTTAGATTATAGAATTATTCGAATTGTTTGAACTGCATGTCGGCTAGTTAGTTAGATTAGGATTGTTTGCTTATGATTTAAAAATATATATATATCAAACTGCCTACTAGAAGCTGCATAACAATAGGGCGATCATCTAGGACTAAATGAGCAGCATCTAGTTTATCTTAATTGCATTGCAGACATCCTCTCATTGAAGAAAGCTGGAGTAAGCTATGTCTTTTTCTTGAGCATCTATTACCTGTCAAGCATCTTCATTAAACCTAAATCTAAGACCACTAAAGTGCTTGAATCGAATTAATTCAGTGGTCACTGTAAAAATTGAGACTGCTAAGAGGTTGGACCTTTAAATCTGACTTAAAATTGTTTGCAAAAGGATCTTGTTTGAGAGATTTCAAAACTCAAACATTAACATATGATTGCACACCTGAGACACTGTGCACGTCACACATAAGGTCACTAGATAAATTTCTACCTCTCCTCTTTGCACCACAAAAGAAGTTAGTCGAAAATCAACAAGCCTATCCACCAAGTTACTTCGATTCCTCATGCATGGGCTCGATTCGAGACTTCCATCGCTTGCGAGTAGGTTGTAGGCACCAATGAAGGTCGACCTAGGAAGTGTAATTCTTGCAAAACTTGTTTGGCCAACAACTGAACACCTAAAACCTAGAATCTACTAAGAACAGATCCCATTGTATTTGCATTTGTTTTGAAAGTGGCAGAACTCTCTAGGAACTTTCTGAGTTCTTTTAAATCCTAAGAGAATTTAACCTATTTAATTGAAGGAAATGGACTATCCTTACTGATATCATTTTAAACAGGATCCCATGCCCCGAGTGTATCCATCCTTTGATCGGTACATTGACAATTCATGGGATCATTCATATTCCTATCCTAGGAGTATTGGCCCAATAGCTCCCACTTTTGAGCAGAGCCTTGGAGCGGGATTTTCCAACCCTGGAATCCCTACTACTATGCAAACACCCAACCCTCCCACCCTTCATGATTTTTCGTATCGAGGTTGGACCGATACCCCTAGACAACCAGAGCCTGAGATTATCCTCCCCAATCTGATAGTAGTAGCCTCTCTCCTCTTTTATGATAGAAATGCAAAAACAACAAAAGGAAATGATGGAATCGATGGGAGAGATGTAAAGGGATAGTCAACAATTGAATAACGAAATTAAACAGCTTTGCTACACTCTTCCTAGTAATTCTGATCCCTGCCCATACAACCGTGATCATGAAAATAATTTTAAGGAAACCAATGACAATAGAGATCCAATTTTATGTAGCTATCACTTAGACTCTCCCCATGAGACAGCCACTAGAGCAGAACAATCCTAGTAATTATCCACCCGAGCTATATTGGAGTCAAAAGAAAGGGAAGATGGTACCTCTTGAGGACCTTGACCCCAATGACAGTATTTTCCCTACCCTTGATAATCCAAGTCAAGGTCATATTCTTCATATCACTTCCCCTATTAATTATCCAGTGGAATCCCATTCTACACTTAGTGAGCCTAATCTTGACCCTCCACTTAGGGAATCAACACCTACCATTCAGCATTCTGAGGATTTAGATGCACCCAATGAAGGTGACCCTAAGGGAATGGAGGATGAATTAGATCAATTTTGGTCTCAGGGATATAAAGAATCTATTTTACAGGACGAGGATGACCCAATGGAGGAACCCGAGATGCAAATCTGGAGTGAATCATAGCGGGACTATGTGTTATTCGATGACTTACCCCCTGAGGATATAAATAATCTGGTGAAATCTGGACTCCTGCCTACTTTTGATTTTGAAATCATCCTCCGGGAAATCAGGAGTTGATATTGGAGGAAGACAAACACAATAGTGAGAAGCGTAGGGGAGACTCTCGAGGACAAAACACGTCAATTGATGATTTATGCCCCGTGAAGAACAAAGAATTCAGTGATATAGGCTTTCTCCATAATATTAAAGATGATAAACCTCCTAAAGATATTAAGGATAATGAAGTGCCACACAAAGTCCCCGGAAAGGATGTTGGTCATGCAAGTTTCGCGTGTTAGAAATCAAGGTTACAAGTAACCTGTCGTTGTAGTTGCAAAACACGTCGATCAGATAAAATTTATACCGAAACTCCAAGGGAGTCCTAGGTCGAACACAGGGAGGCGACATTTACTTTATATGAAAATCGTGCTTCGATTTGTTTCTTTTTGGTATTTTAGGGTTTCATTATTTTTTTGTGTTTTTGAAATAAAAGGCAACCAAATGAATCACAAGATAGAGATGAGGAACGAAAATGGTATATATATCAATCCAATGTTTATTACAATCTACTATGAAAGCATAAAAGGAGAGGGAGGTGAGAGGAAATCTCCCCAATCGACTGTTCGGTGAGATGATGGCGCTTCGCGGATGCTCGGACAAAGGATGTGAGGAGTAGGACGATGGAGGTGAGATGCAGGAGGACATCATGTTTAAGAAAACTTCGGTGTGGCTCTGGAATGGAGGTGAGAAGACAGAGGTGATCTGCTACCGAAATCAAGGTTGGAAGACAGCTCCAAGGTGACCTATGAAGGGAGATGGGAACTTGGAGGAGTATTTGGTAGGGCAGAGGTTTGCTACACTAATAAGCACCATGGGAGCGTGAGAACAAGCTCTAATGGAGCATTGGTAGGCTTGCTAGAGCTTGGGAGTAGGTGGGAGTAGAGTAGGTAGAGATGGCTTGGAAGGGAGGGGGTATAGGTCCTTTTATAGTAGAGGAGAAGAGGCTAAAACTGGATTAAAGGACCTTTAGTGACATGTAAACCATCATTGCAAACGTCACTGCAGGTAGCTCATGCCTGCTGGTGCCACAATTAGCTTTGCTGGCACGCAATGAATTACCAACAGCTGTAAGTGTCACTGTAAGTCCAACTCATATGTTGCTGTAGTCCACCTCACGTTGCATTAGTGCCGTGCTCCTGCCTTGCTGTGTGTGCACGTGCCCATGCATTGGCGCAGCACTGCGTGCATGCTCGCCTACGCACCCGCGCACACACTTGCCCTGCTGCGTGCATGCGATGCTGCGTGTGCTGGTGGCCTGGGCTGCGCCACGTGGCGTAATCTAAGCCGTCCCTCTTCTTGTTATAGGGGCTGCTAGAGAGGTCGGATTGAGTTGATTTTCACGCTGTTAGGCTACGACCGTCAACTCGAATCCATATATGCGGTTGGATTTATCAGTTGAAGCTTCAAATTATGTCTTCTATTCCATTGGCCATTGATCTTCCTCGGACAGCATATGGTGCTACGGGACTCTGATCGAGGCAAATTCAGAGGTGTTGGACTCTGATCGTCGTCTCGATCAGATCCGTATGGTTGGATCATTAATCCGAGGCTCCAAAATAAATATGCTTTTCTCCTAACCACAAAAAAGACGTAATTAACCTAAATTATATACAACTACTCTAAATGCAGAATGATGCATGCTATACAATATTTATAACATGAAATGCTAATCTAAGCCTAGGAACATGCATGAATAGGCATTTTACCTTCAACAAATGTGTTTACATCACACCCCCATCCCTATTTTTTGTTAGTCCAAAGCAAAATTAAGCTATATGCTTTGTATAAAGGTAGGATTAGGATTAGATCACTTAGGCCTAAGTCATTTATTAACAATAGAAAATTTCAACTAAGGTCCTAAACTATGAAAACTCAACAGTACCCAAGTGTCTGCCAGAATGCAGACTGCCCGAGTTCTCGCCTTATTTGAGAAGGGAAGATATATATATATTTTTTATTTTTTTTTCTTCTTTTCTAATTTTTTTGTACTTTTGGAGTTTGAGAGTTTCGGGGTAACTTTCAACGGCTACTTGACCCGCCCAAGACTTGAAAAGGACTTTAAGTACTAAGCATCTTTGTGAAAAAGTGATAGACTCACAAAATAGCCATTAAGATGGACTTTGGGTTTCTACGACCCTAGGTGACCTTGCCTAAAGGTTTATCTTTACAATCGGTAGCTTTCTCTTTACTTCTTTTATTTATGGGATCAACACAAGGGCAAACCCAGTGTATATCTCCCCAATTTATTCTACTTTCCTACTTCTTCCCTAAGTGTTTTGGGAAGTATTATGCATTTTTTTTGTGAGTTCGGTTCTGGACAACCGGTCGATGAGCTGTTACCACTGACAACTTGCTAGTCATACTCATATGGTGAAGTGTCGTTTTATTTGTTCTTTTTATTTTCTCCTTTTTCTTTTTTTTTTCTTTTTGAGTGTTTCTTTTTTCTTTTTTTCTTTAAGTAGGTGCCTTCCCTGATCTAAGATATCCTTCCTGATTGTAGGTGTTATAATCATGATATCCTTCCTGATTGTAGATTGGGTTGGTTTGTGATTAAAGGATGGAGATCCATAATCATTATAGCTCTGGGAAGGATAATAATCATAGTCTTATTGTCGAGGGTTAGGCCCTGGACACTGAGGTCCA
The DNA here is from genome assembly GCA_037157565.1 of Thalassia testudinum. NCBI lineage: Eukaryota > Viridiplantae > Streptophyta > Magnoliopsida > Alismatales > Hydrocharitaceae > Thalassia > Thalassia testudinum. Next base: position 22,371,256 of record JAZHRO010000063.1, read on the forward strand.
GATTCATATCCCCAATCAAAGTCATCCTGGCTAGTGGATGGGTAATTACAAGTCTAGTCAGGATAGTAATCATCTTGGGGATAGGTGGTGGTAGGAGGATAGGATGTGAAATGTCTATAGGATGTGGAAGGGTACATGGTGAAGTAAGGAGGGAAATTAGAAGAGAAAGGAGCCCTGCAATACAAAAATACAAGCCTGTCCTTTTGTTGGGTAGCCTAAAGGTCTACAAACTCCTAAAATCCATCCTAAGATTATAGATGATTTACTCTACTTATGTCCAGGCAATCCAACCAGTTAGAAGGAGGGACTGGGGAGAAGGTTCTTCCTTTGGCTTGCACCTCCAGTTCCTAGTGTACCTCCCAGCCATGGTCATTTGACGCTACTCCCCTAGCTAGACATCAGATTGACTAGTATAAGCAGGTTAATCGTGAACAATCTCAATCTGGATCCTGACGAGCGAACCAGTCCTTAGGGCAAAGTCTAATCAATTTTAGTTAGGCTTGGGACAATGGTGCTTTAGGAATGTGATGGGCCCTTTAGATGGGTTGTGCCCTTAATGATCAGTTAAAATGTGTGTGTGCGTGCACAACCAGGGTTGTCAAACAATGTTATTTCATGATGTGTCTTTTAGAGTTCAACCTTGTTTAGTAGCTTTTAGGGTTTAATCTTAGGTATATTCACTCAAGTTTAGGAGAACACTCCAAGTTTTGCAAGCACTGGTGATGATATACTCCTTTAGAAATCAAAGAAAAAAACATGTGGAGTGCCTGGTTCAACCCTAAGAATCAACTCTAAGTGGCAAGCTACACATACAAAACACTCGACCCGTACTTTAATCCAATCTACCGCACTTGGATCTCCATGTTAGGGTACCTGCAAGACAGTAGATCAAAGACAAGTAGGGTTAATGCTATGTAAATGCAAATAAACGCAACAAACAATAAAGTAAATTCCATTGCCTCGCCGACAACGGCGCTAAAATGGCCGTGCGTGTTTCGCATGTTAGAAATCGAGGTTACAAATAACCTGTCGTTGTAGTTGAAAAACACATCGATCAAATAAAATTTATACTGAAACTCCAAGGGAGTCCAAGGTCGAACACAGGGAGGCAACGTTTACTTTATGTGAAAATCACGCTTCGATTTGTTTCTTTTTGGTATTTTAGGGTTTTGTTATTTTTTTTGTGTTTTTGAAATAAAAGACAAGCAAATGAATCACAAGATAGAGATGAGGAATGAAATAGGTATATATATCAATCCAATGTTTATTACAATCTACTATGAAAGCATAACAAGAGAGGGAGGTGAGAGGAAATCTCCCGAATCGGCTATTCGGTGAGATGACGGCGCCTGGCCGAAGCTCGGACGAGGAGCTGAGGAGCGGGACGTTGGAGGTGAGATGCAGGAGGATGTCATGTTGAGGAAAGCTTCGACATGGCTTCGGAATGGAGGTGAGAAGACGGAGGTGATCTGCTACTGGAATGGAGGTGGGAAGACATCTCCAAGGTGACCTATGAGGGGAGATGGGAATTTGGAGTATTTGGTGGGGCAGAGGTTCGCTACACTAATAGGCACCTTGGGAGCATGAGAACAAGCTCTAATGGAGCGTTGGTAGGCTTGCTAGAGCTTGGGAGTAGGTGGGAGTAGAGTATGTAGAGATGGCTTGGAAGGGAGGGGGTGTAGGTCCTTTTGTAGTGGAGGAGAAGAGGTTAAAAATGGATAAAGGACCTTTAGCGATTTCCAGACCGTCGCTGGAAACGTCGCTGTAAGTCTAGCTCATACATCGTTGTAGTCCACCTCACACTGCACTGGCACCGTACTCCTACATTGCCGTGCATGTGCGTGAGCCCACGTACTGGAGCTGCACTGCACGCATGCGCGCCTGTGTGCCCATGCGCAAACCCACACTGCTGCGTGTGCTGGCAGCCTGGGCTGCGTCACGTGGTGTAGTTTGGGCCGTCCATCTTCTTGTTGTAGGGGCTGCTATAGAGGTTGGATTGAGTTGATTTTCGCATCGCTAGGCTGCGATCGTCGACTCGAATCCATCTGCATGGTCGGATTTATCATGTGAAGCTCCAAATTATGTCTCCTAATCCCTTGGCCGTTGATCTTCCTCATACTGCATGTGGTGCTACAGGACTCCAATTGAGGCAATTTCAGAGGCGTTGGACTCTGATCGTCGTCTCAATCAGATCCCTACGGTTGGATCGTCAATCTGAGGCTCCGAAATAAATATGCATCTCTTCCAACCACAAAAAGGATGCAATTAACCTAAATTAGATCAACTACTCTAAATGTAGAATGATGCATGCTATGCAATATTTATAATGTGAAATGCAAATCTTAGCCTAGGAACATGCATGAATAGGCATTTTACCCTCAACAAATGTGTTTACATCAGATGTAATTGATCAGAAAGAACTCGAGGATGTTTTTTATGATAATTCTGATCTCGCTACTTCCTTAGAAACCCAACTGTCATCAAAGCATGTTGATCGTGAGTCTACTAGTGTGATATTGAACGCTATTCATGACTCATCTATTGTAGAGGAGCAGTTGGAGATTCATAAAATAATGAATTTAGGTAAGGATGTGGAAGATGAATTCTTATTTGGAATGGAACCTAAATAGACTAAGCCCTCTTTGGACTTAATAATTACCACTCAATCACTCAAGCAACCTGTAGATTCCTTGCCTAATCCTCGGCTCAGGTCTCTGCTCATGTACATTCTTTCTAGAGAACATATCAGGCTAGTACATCCTCGGGTAAAATGGTGAGTATTGATTGATGGTTGTACTTTTAGTCCTGCCATTCAAAGGTGTGAAATAATAATGTTTATATAGTTAACACCCTTCCTACTTTGGAGGACCCTTGTTATCCTCCACTTATTCTATTTTGGGAGGTCCCTTTTCATATTCCTTTTGTTATTCCTAGACCTCTCCAGGTAGCCTACGAGGTTATTTACTTTCATATCTCTGACGAGCATTTGGAATCACGCTACATCATCAGCTCACCAACATCCGTGGCTACCTATTTTCTAATCCCGCGCTATTATGCATATTTTTAGCGCCTAGCGTTTTCTATCTAGAGCTAGACTTACAGGTTCCCTATAAGTCAAGCTGTTGACAGAGAATGTTGCGCTTGTTGGGAGGCAACCCAACACTCAGAATAACTCCATCACCAGGTGATGTCCTTCCTTTCTCCCCCTGTTTTAATTTTACAATGAGGACATTGTAGGATTTAGGCATGGGGGGGTGCATTTTTCATTTTAGGAAGTATTCATGCATTTAGTTAGCATAAAAAAAAAGAGAAATTCTTGAGCTGAATTAGTTAGTCCCTAGCAAAACATCTTTGTCATGGTGGTGTCATTAAAGATTTTTCTTCTTAAATTATTTCTTAAGTTTAGAATCCAGTACATTTACATCACTTGCACGTAGATTGGGTAATGGATTTTTGAAGAGAACCAATAAACATTCAGTCTACTGAACCCTTGGACAGTTAAAAGGGAGTCAGGCATACAATCTTCTATTAGATCCACCTTATATTTGTGAGAATAAAGTACAGAGATTACTGGTGTGCTAAGTCTAGTGCAAGGACTCTTAAGTTTTGGACAATTAGATGATGAGACATCAGAGTTAGGCACAGGTTTTGCTCTTTGTTCCTATGTGAGTAAATTGTGTGAATTCCTAAGAGTCACCAAATAAGGCAGATACATAGAGATTGAGTCTTAATAAAACCATGACTGTGGTGGATCGTTACGACTCTCCTTCATAGAGTCCTCGACTGAAGGAGGGTAGTAATGTCAAAGGTCGAAAATATGCTTGTCCTATCCATTCCTTCCTAGTGCCAAGAATAGGCACTTCCACCAAATAAGCCGTACAATATCCTCTTGACCATCATCATCCCAAATAATGCCTCATAAATAATAGTCTGCATAGTGTTATGTTGTTTTAAAAAAAAGAAGAAAGAAAATAAAAAAAAAGGAGAAACATTTATATTTAAAAAAGAAAAAAAAGAGGGAGAGAGAAAATAAAAAGAAAAGAGTTCAAGTTTATAGTTTTATCTTTGTGACGATGTTTCTGAGGCAACAAAAACACCTATCGCGGTCCACCAAATATGACGCATACCTTCCTTTCAGTATTTCTGATAACCTGAATACTGGTTGAGGACTCTAACTTACCTGTAGAGTTATTAGGACTTTAGTTGAAGTGTGAATGCCATGTAAGGCCACCAAACAGTGAGTACATTTACTAAAGCTGGTGAGATTTGTGATCTCAGAGATAAAAGAAGGAAAAGAGTGAGCATAAAGGAACATCAAGAGAGCACAGTTGTTTAGCCTCTCTCCGAGTTGACTTGTTTAATAGTCTAGAGATCTAAAGTCTGTAGTACTAGATTACATATAGCACCAGATGAATGTGCACCACCAAAAACGAATTCATTCAACTTGATATCTCCTACCTAAGCCAAAAAGGCAGGGTCAAATTACAGATTATCTTCTGCTTTATCCCCGAGGGAAGTAGTTTCCTATCCCAATAAAATTTTATCAAGGGTTAAGTACAAACTTCAAATGTATGTTGGCCTTTTACTTGAATCCATTACGTAGGCTACTAACACTTCACATGAGTTTGGATCTCTAAATTTTTGGAAAAGGGGAAGAAGAAATCTTATGATTACTTCTATTGTTTTTCATTTTTGCTCGGGACTAGCAAAACTTTGGCATGGAGGCATTTGATAAGTTCACTTTTATGGACCATTATTTACCCTAAGTAGTATTTAACTATTTTCTCTTAGTTGTTAATTGACTAGGAGATATATGGAAATTTACATTAATCTGCATATAATTTTGCATTTAACCACATATGATATGATAATATAATTCATTCGATGAATGCAGGCTACGTACATGAGTTTAGATGTCCATTTCTACATCTATAAGATGTCTGGAGAAAATGACGGACATTTGGAACTGCCAACAGGAACTTACTGATATCTACATTTTTATGACGTCTGAAGGTCTGATCAAATGTCTGAGGAAGATGTGCCTAATGGATTATACCACTCCAACCACTCACATCCTTCGCAGGTGGTTGCAGAAGCATTCGGCGGAAGCAGCAAGCTATAAATAAGAAGAGCCACCAGAGGACGCTCACCATCCTACCCTTCCCCCTGGCAGGGACCTCCTCCATCATCTCCACTATGGCTCAAGCTTCCACCATGCAACAAGTGAATGCCATGGATCCTGCATGCACCGTGGACTCGGCGTACACCATGGCTTAGGCGTACTACACCTCTGCTCCTTCTCCTTCTTGCCGGTGGCTTGGTGGCATCGTGTGGCCTCAACAACTTCTACATCACCAAACCACCCCTTCCCCTCCCCGCCAGCCTTCTCCACCCACAGAGCAAACTCACTTCACCACCTTTCCCAACACAAACCAACTCCACCGCCATCCTCCTTTCCCCCTCACAGTAGACCACCAACACCGTGCAGCCACCCCGCAGCAGCACTTGCGCTCCCCTAACAACCAGAAGTTACTCACCCTTGTGCACACACATCCATCCCGCATGCACGTGCAACCACCATAGAAGCTAGCTAGCTCCTTCTCGTCCTTCAACTCAATGCACGGGGACAGCTGCATTATTCATCTTTCTTCCCCAAAAGAACCCAAAGCCTCCACCCCCCTCCACGTAGCCACTCCTCTGAGTCTCCGCCAACCGCTGAACTCAACGTCGAGCTCCGCCGAGCACTGCCGATCATCTCGCAGGCCATAGAGGCCGCGAACAGCCAAGAATGCAGAACCTCCACCTCGACCTCCGCCGGCATCCTATTCCTCTGGCCAGCTGCCTCTAGCTACCTCCTATCATGAGGCCAACGTCATCGAAACCCCTTCCGCACCCTCTACGTCCTCTGAGCACCTCACGGCCAACCATGGCTCGCACAGCACGTAAGGAGGAAAGAGGTGAAATCCTCTATTTCCTCTTGCAATATTATTTACAGGGTATGCCATTGTAAAAAGCACTATTCATTTATTTATTGACTTATCACATTCTAAAAGATTTACATGAATATCCCTCCTATCTATCAGAATTACGGATTGCTGAACTCTTGTCAAGAATGATAGTATGGGATATTGGTTATGGGAAACGAGTTCAGTTTTGATTAAGATTGATGATTCTTGTTAGTACGAAGATCATGATTGACGTGTTTCCATTGTGGTGATTTTGCATATGCACCCTCACATTATTAATTAATTATTTAAATCAAAAATTTATGTTGGAAACATGTGCACCAGTTAGTATACATACGCATTGAGTTTCGCAAATAAATGAGACACTGTTCACTAGTTTAAATAGGGTAATTCCTCCTTGTCGAGATGACGTAACTCTTCGTGGTTAGTTTTTATTATTATATTTTTTTGAAAAGCAAATTTTGACCATGTGACATACAACAATGATGCAACATTTTATGTTAAAGTTTTCAACGAAAACGAAGATCGCTCTTTCAAATAGCAAATGAGAAGTAGCCATCATCCTCATGAATATGTAGATCTGGACGTATCCCCAAACTCTTCATGTCTTTCCTTGTTTCAACTGCGTCCTTTGGATCATCTGTTAAATTTAATACGTCTGAGATGTTATCCATCACATTTTTTTTGATGTGCATAACATCTAAATTATGACGTATTGTAAGATCTTTCCAGTACGGCAGCTCCATAAAGAAAATGCTTCTCTTTCGAAATCCAGAATTCCTCGAGGTTGTCTGGTCTTGTTTGAATGTTCGACCTAAACGTATCTTACCCATTTCTTGTAATCTCTCCATTATAACCTGACCTAGCAACCTAATAGAATCTTTACTAAGTTATTTATTTGGATTTTTCTATGCATACTGACACGTCTTGCCATCAAATTTACTCTTGAACTGTGACGTTCACCATCTATGTTCAATAGGTAGAAATCTGTGATGTCCTAAGTAATAGAATTTCTTACTTTTTAGTAATCGTAGGTGATGAGTGTCTTCCATACAGACTGGACAAGCAAGCTTTCCTTTAGTGCTCCAACCTGACAAATTTGTGTACGGCGAGAAGTTGTTTATGGTCCACAACAATGCTACATGCATATTGTAAAATTCTTTCTTTTCTGCATCATACGTCTTCACGCCGGTGTACCACAACTATTTTGGATCATTGATTAATGGTTGGAAATAAACATCTATTGCAGTTCCTAGTTGTTTTGGACCAAAGGCTAATAAGGTGAGCATCATGAATGACAATCTCATACACAACTAGGGAGGTAAGTAATAAGTGACCATTACCACTGGCCATATAGAGTACGACGGGCACATACTGTCAAATGGATTGAATCCATTGCTTACAAGACCCAACCGTACATTTCTTGCTTCTAAAGCGAATAAATTATTTCTTTCGTCAAATATTTTCCACTCCTCTGAATCATTAGGATGGCATATTCTTCCTTCTTGAGATTTACAATCCTGGTACCATGTCATCAACCGTGCAGTTTTAGTTGATATAAAACGGTGTTGAAGCCTAGGTGTCAGTGGAAAGTAACGAAGAACTTTCTGAGGTTGTTTCCTCTTACTTTCATTTTTACCTTATATCTCTCATGTCTAATTTCAGGATAATTACTCAAATTTGTGAATCCATTTCTAAAAATAATGCATTCATTCGGACATGCATTGATTTTCTAACAATCCAAACCAAGCTTATGAATGTGTTTCCTTGCCTCATACGATGAAGCCAGAAAACCATTATGGTCATTTAACATCTTAGTAATAAACTGAAGTATTTCTATCATTAATTTTGCACTAGCTCTATTCATAACCTTCAGTTGAAACATCTTTAACAAAAATGACAACTTTGACATTTTTGTAAAACCAGGAGCAATAGGATCCTCAGTCGCCTTAACAACATCATAGAACGGATCAAAACTGAACGGATCTTCCCTGTCTATATTTATATCCTCTCCTACTCTCATCTCATTTAACATTTCTTCTATTTCTTCACCTCTGCTATCAGCTGTGTTCCCGTTGGTCTCTTTGTCAATAGTGTTCTCATTTTTTATGACTTTCTCAGCCAACTCCTCTCCTTGAGCTACCTAAATAGCGTAATGCTACCACCACACATTACAAATGCAGTGCTTAAGCATAGTATTACGATCATGCAAGTAACTATTTAAACATCTTCTACATAGGCAGAAGATATTATCTACTTGACCTCCTCGCCTAAATATCTTCCTACAGTCATGAAAGGCCCAATCTAAAATGAAATTACTCCATCCTTATATCTGTTGTAATCTGACCCTTGCAATTCAATCCAAGATTTATCCATTATAACCTAAAATTTAATGTAAACAAATCACTTATTAGGAAGAGAAAGTGATTAATATTTTTACTTTGTAGCCCATCCTCAAAGATTTGATGATAACTTTGTTTTTCTCATTACATGTAACCTTAGTGCGGTGAAATTTCAGCAGCATCTCCCTGCACATCTTCAATATACCACCTAATGCTAACCTTAGCTAGATTTCCTTTAACACCAAATTAAGGGCACTGCAGAAAACTAGATAAGATTAGTTGGTATACTGGAGAAGAGCAGGAATAAACAACCAAAATTTCACCGCACATGGTTACATGTAACGAACCAAACTAAGTTATCATCAAATCTTTAAGGACCTTCGTTAGTTCGGTACTTCATCGAACTAAAGTCGATCGAGTCTTATGGCATGCTATAAAGACAACAAATCATGCATGTAAGTGAGGTATATGTACACTTCCTGCATTGTCCGTATAACATGATCTTAAGTCTCGACGAGTGAGAAATTTGGACATAATTTCACTTGGAGAAGACTTTTACCCTAGGGGTTAGAATACCTAATGTTTGGCCTCGCATGCATATATTTTCTTTAGCAAGTGTGTGCATCAAAATAATAACTAATTTAAAGATTAAAAATTTTTACCAAAAAACTACAATATCATTCAATTAAATTAAAAAGATTGAATATATATATACCTCAAACTACTGAAGCCTCTAAGTGTACCAACACTGATAACTTGCAATTTCAAAAGTAAAATTAATTAAATAACAAATTATAATTATAATCCTAAACCCTAACCTAAATGTTGAATGCTCGAATAGCTGCGCTAACATGTTCGATTTTGGAGAACCTGTCATTGAAGTTTGGAAGCGAAGAATTCATGTTAAACAAATAAAATTTATACTGAAATGAAAATTATGGGTACAACACAGGGAAGCGGATGTTTGATTTAAAAACTACGCATTTCTTTTTATTTGTCATGAAGTAATTCAATTTAAAACTATCTAATTATTTGCAATAAATAGAAGAGAGAGAGAGAGGGTAAGAGAGAGAGAGAATATTACACATAGAAATAAAAAATGAGATGTAGAGTAAATAGAGAATTTATCATTAAGGAGATTATTCATTACAACTAGAAAGCATAATACAATTGCACTAGAAAGCAATAAATTTACACTAGAAAGCATTAAAACAATGGAGGGAGAAATGTCCTCCTCGATGAATGCTTGGAGGATGAGTAGAACTACACTAGAAAGCAGTAAATCTATATTAGAAAGTAATAAAAGCACTAGGGAGAGAGATATCCTCCTCGACGGTCGCTTGGAGGACGAGCTGGACAGGACGCGTCTGGACGAAGGAGGACAAAGCAGGACGAAGGAGGACGAAGCAGAAGAACGAGAATGGAGCAGCATGTCATCTTCATCATGGGATCCACTTCCAAAGGGGGACAAAAATTTAGACTTTATTTCGCGAGAAGCATCCCAGGTGTGGGACAAGCTTCTCTTGAGCTTTGGAGAGGTAGAGAGGAGAAGGAACAGACGAGAATTTTGTACGGAGGGGGTCTCCTTTTATAGTTGCAAGGAGTGAGGGCAAATTAGTCATTACATCTTTAAAACATTAAATACGGGGTCATTAGTGATTGATAAAACCATCGCTAAAGCCCCAATGTGGGTGTAGTAGGCGCTCCCCACGTGCGCCTCCTCAGCTGCCTTCGCTCAATGCCCACACACGTTCATCAAATCTCAATCGCCCGATCATGAGATCGGATGGCTTAGGATGCGCCTACACCCGCTGCTGTGCACCTACCTCAACGCGTACGATGGCCCATCCTCGCCTCGCGTGAAATAGCGCATGGCCGCTATTGGGAGATCTGAGCTGCCCGATGACGATCCAACACACACCCGCGCTCGCTCGCCCACGCCCTTCTCCCTTTTGCTGCAGCTCGAACCCTCGCTTGCAGCTCGTGATAGTGCCTTCGAGCACTGCGCTACGAGGCGCGGATGGTCGAGCAGACGCTTTTAGGCATGGCTGTCCACAGCCGTTGGATCGAGATCCAACGGTGGAGAGAGAGCGGATGCAGGGACTTCAGTGTTTGCATGCAGCCGTTTGGGTGGCCGAGATGGCGCCATCTTGGCCGTCCATCTTCTGGGTGCTGTAGATGGTGCCACAGATGCCAGATTGACCCGATTTTTGCGTTGTTGGGCTGCGATTGTCGATCCAAATTCATCCATGTGGTTGGACTTGTCATTTGAAGTGCAGATTTACACCATCCTGGCCCTTGATCTTCTAGGGTTCCCCAGTCACTATCTGATGCTACGGATGCTTGATTAGGGCGATCTTGGAGTCGTTGAACTCTAATTGTCGCCCTGATCACATCCATACGATTGGATCTTTGATCCGAGGCCTCAATAAAATGTTTGCCTTGTCCAAGCACATAAAAGGAGACAATTAACCTCCATTTTATTGAAACTACTCTAAATGCAAGATGATGCATGTTATGCAATATTTATATCATGAAATGCAATCCTATGCTTAAGAACATGCATAAATAAACATCTTAAGTAGTGTAAATGTGTTTACATCATACCCCCATGCCTATCTTTTGCTAGTCTCTAGCAAAAACTCTTTGCTATTTATGAAAGAATTAGGTAGGATTATTTGGGCCAGAGTTATTTTCAATCATTAGAAAATTGTCTACTTAGGATCTGAACTTTCAAAGACACAACAATGCCCGAGTATCTGCCAAAATGCAGACCGCCTCAAGCCCTCACCTTTCTCAAAGAAAAAATTCTTTTTCTCTTTTTCTTTTTTTTCTAATTTTTTTTTTTTTATTTTCAAATTTTAGGGTTTAAGAGTGACTTTCTACGACCATTCAACTCACACAAGATTTGATGAGAACCCTAAGTTTTAAGCATCTTATTGTGAATGTGATAGACTCGTTGACCGGCAGTTAAAACAGACTTCGAGTTTCTACGCCTCTAGGTGACCTCAAAAAGAATTCTACCTAAAGGTGTATCTTTACAACCAGTAACTTTCTTCCTACTTTTATTTTTTTACGGGGTCAACACAAGGCTGAATCCAGTGTATATCTCCCCGATTTATTTTACTTCTCCGCTTCTTCCTAAGTGTTTTGAAAATTTTTAGTGCATTTACGGAGCTAGGTTCTGGACAACCGGTCGATGAGCTGTTACCACCGACAACTTGCCAGCCATACTCGTGTGGCGAAGTGTGGCTTATTTTTTTTTTCTTTTCTCCTTTTCTTTTTGATTTTTTTTTTTTTAAGTAGGTGGCTTCCCTGGTCTAAAATTTACCTAAAGGCAGCAAAAAGGGAAAGATCCAGTGACTGGGCTCTGGACAGCCTACCTATGGGCTGTTACGCATGATAACTTGCCAGCCATATCACCCTAGAAGGTTCATTAGCTACCCAATTTCCGTTAAAATCACTGAACAACGAGTCAGTGACAAGATAGTGTGTAGATGCTTCAGACTCAAAATTTCCTCAAATCAGAGGGCGGGTTGGTAAGTCGTGTACTTATCACCCAAACTTATTTACTCCAATTATGATAGAATTAAGATGGCGAGGACTCAAAAGATAAATCTACATTTTAGTCGATACACGGGCTGATTAAGTCCAAAGATTTGAAGGGTCATTGTGTTCAAATAATAATGTAGTATTTCCTAAGATTGAAAATTTTCTTAAACCCAAGTTCTCTTTCCTAATTCCAAAATTTTTTTCTAATAAAAGAAAATAAAAAAAATCTACGGAGCTGACGAATAAATTCAGAGATGAATATCCACGCCCCCATGCCTATCTAATGCAATGTCCTCATTGTATTAAAAAGGCATAAAATAGACTGGAATAGTGTAGAAAGCACCTGAATTGTGTGAATGTCAGGTCCGCTTTGAGATGAAAACTAAAAAGAACTATATATGTGCTGAGTTTAGTACCTTAAGCTAGGCACACTATACAAAGAATAGAGATGACAAATTCACAAGTGCAGGTCAGAATCAGAATAAACATAAGAATCCTCTGACCTGTCAACAGAGGTCCACAGATGTGGACTAGATTGTGGTGTAGACCCATACCCCATAATTGAGAATATCTTAGGTTCTGGATAAAAATTATCCAAAACCTAAAATCAAAATGCAAGCGTGGTCGGGCCTGCAATTTATGAGGATGCAACCTAAGACCAAAAAATCAGGTTATAGAAAAATTAAGCTCAGAAGGATAATCGTTGAATGTGTGCTTGGGTTTGACATCCTTGAAACAAATGTCGTAAGGGTTCTGATTTAATGGTTTCAGCTTAAAAGGAACCCTTCGACTCAATCTTCCATTTCCTCCAAAGTTAACATCCCAAATCAGGACTCTCCAACTCCTATCCTCCTCATTCAGAATGTTAAATTCCGAGACCTCTTGCATGTTAATCACTCCGTCTGAAATCTCCAAGTCTAAATGATGTGACAGAATCAGAATTGACTTAGGTTTAATTATCTCAGAAATAGAATTATCAATAAGCTCAACAGGGTGTAACTGACAATCAGGGCTTTGAATTGAACCCTCCAGAAAATGCGATTCTGGATCCGTAATGTGTGCCCTAATAAGATCAGTTTCCTCAGTTATTCGGCTATCAAATGATCTGTTCGATTCCTCAAGCCTAATCATCTCACAGAAATCGTGTTCAGAAAACTCACATGAGACTTCGCAACTTGAATCTTCACCATTAAAGAAATTTGGATCCGTATCAATGTATGTCCCAAAATCATTTGTCACTTTCTGTTCCAAGGAGACATAAGTTTCCTCGTACCCTGGCTCAGGGATCCTAGGTGAAGAAATCAGATCATCCATAATTGGTTGCTTTAATTCAATTTAGTCAGCCTCGTAACACGTGTCCCCCCCAACAGGTGCCTGAGCAGTTCTATCATTGGCTTTCCTGAAGAGGGTTCATCCTAGGAATCATCCCATGATTGAATCAAAGCAAATGCGAATCTCATCCTCAATTTCTCTAATTTCTCAACTAAAAACTCTCCCAAGTTCTTATCCTTAACATCCTGGAGCCAATCCAGCAAAGACTTGTTTAAATCTTCAATCATTTAAATTAGGGGCTCCAATCTATCAATGCAAGGTATTAGCTGAACTTCTAAAGATTGAATGATATTCCTCAAGTTAGCCAAAACCTTATCTTGAACTTGATTACTCTAAACCAAATGAATTTGTTCAGGGTTGGGCGAGTTTGGGGTCAATGCAATGGAATTAACGAATTGAGATTCGTTATACCCTTCCTAAAAATAGGTCATTTCAGATTGTTCAAAAGGTGGTGATGAACTATAGGCAGTGTAATCAGAGGATGGGTAAGAATCAGTGTATCCTTCTTGATTATAGATCGTATTAGGTTGTGCATAATAGGGAGACGATCTATAATCGATGTGGCTCTAAGAAGGATGAAAATCACAATCAGAGTGTTCAGGGTTAGACCCTAAACACCGAGATTAGGAATTGTATCCCCAATCCAAGTTATCCCAACTAACTGATGGTTGATTACAGTACGTAAGAGTCGAAATAATCGTCATGTTGAGGATAATTCAAAACAGGATGGAAAGAGCGGGAATGCGTGCAATATGTTGAAGGATTCATGAGACATGGGAGGAAGAAAGGTGCCCTGCAATACAAATAATCAAACCTATCCTTAAGTGGGTTAGCCTACAGACCTACAAACTCCCAAAACCCATCTTGAGATAAAGGAACGATTTGATCTACTTCTATCTGTTCAATCCAACCAATTAGAAGGAGGGACTGGGGAGAAGGTTCTTCCTTCGGCTTGCGCCTCCTGTTCCTAGTTTATCCCCCAGCCGCGATCGTTTGATTCTACTCCCCTAGCTAGACATCAAATTGAACAGTAGAAACAGACTAATCGAAAATAATCTCATTTTGGGTTATGAAGAGTGAGTCCAATCCTTAAGGCCAACGTCTACTCTGTTTTATTTAAGGCTAGGTTTGAATGTGCTCTGGAATGTGATGGGCCCTTTAAATGGGTTGTGCCCTTAATGATTGATTGATTTGTGTGTGCGTGCACAACTAATGGTTTTCAAGCAAAATTACTTTTGATGTGGTGAATTTTAAGGTTCAAATCTTGCTTAGTAGCTTTTAGGATTCAACTTTAGGCATTTTCAAACAAGTTTCAATGGCACACCAGGTTTTGAAAGCATGGGTGAAGATGTTTTCCGTTAAAGCTTAAAAAGAATGTGGAGTGCCTAGTAAATCCCTAAGAGTTGAACCTAATTGGCAGCTACTTGATGAGTTGATTTTAATTGAAGTGGTGCGGCCCAATCAACTCAAACAATTGTCCTGATGCACCACTTAATTAGGCACATAAATGATTACCTAATTTGATTTCTACTCAATTATGTATTTGGATGTGTGTACTGGCTCCTAAGATCGGTTTACCGATTGAGTTTGAAAATCAGATGAGGTTGTGTACCTCTGTGAGATTTTTTTTTAATTTTTTTTTTTTAATGTGGGGGTTGGGGTGAGTATGGGTGTCAAACAACAAACAATCTAACCTTAGAGTTTATAGAAACACCTAGGTTGATTGATGTTTGATTTATTATGTTGTGGAATGAAATCTAATGGGTGGGAGGTGGGGGATAACTTACAAAACTATCCACAGCACTTTACTCCAATCTACCACTGTTGCCTGTCTCAAAAGAGTACTTGCAATCACAATAAGAAAGGAGGGAAGTGAGGTAAATGATTTGTAAGTTAGAAAACACGAAGAAAAAATCAAAGAGTGTCGCCTCCCCGGCAATGGCGCCAAAATGTTGAACGCTCGAATAGCTACGCTAACGTGTTCGATTTTGGAAAACCTGTCGTTGTAGTTTGGAAGCGAAGAATTCATGTTCAACAAATAAAATTTATACCGAAATGAAAATTCCAGGTTGAATACAGGGAGGCAGACGTTTGATTTAAAAACTATGCGTTTCTTTTTATTTGTCACGAAGTAATTCAATTTAAAACTATCTAATTATTTACAATAAAAAAAAGAGAGAGAGAGGGTAAGAGAGAGAGAATATTACACATTGAAATAAAAAATGAGATGTAGAATAAACAGATAATTTATCATTAAGGAGATTGCTCATTACAACTAGAAAGCATAACACAGTTGCACTAGAAAGCAATAAATTTACTCTAGAAAGCATTAAAAGAATGGGGGAGAATGTCCTCCTCGGCGAATGCTTGGAGGATGAGCAGAACTACACTAGAAAGCAATAAATCTATATTAGAAAGCAGTAAAAAGAATAGGGAGAGAGATATCCTCCTCGACGGTCACTTGGAGGACAAGCCGGATGGGACGACGTCAGGACAAAGGACGACGAAGCAGGACGAAGCAGAAAAATGAGAACAGAGCAGCACGTCGTCGTTGTCGCAGGATCCACTTCCAAAGGGGGACGAAAATTTGGACTTCATCTCGCGAGAAGCATCCCGAGTGTGGGACAAGCTTCTCTTGAGCTTTGGAGAGGTAGAAAAGAGAAGGAAGGGATGAGAATTTCATATGGAGGGGGTCTCCTTTTATAGTTGCAAGGAGTGAGGGCAAATTAGTCATTACATCTTTAAAACAATAAATAAGGGGTCTTTAGTGATGGACAAAACCGTCGCTAAAGGCCCAACGTGGGTGTAGTGGGCGCTCCCAACACGTGCCTCCTCAGCTGCCCGTGCTCAACGCCCGCCCACGTTTATCAAATCTCAGCCGTCCGATTGAGAGATCGGATGGCTTAAGATGCGCCTACTCCCGTTGCTGTGCGCCCACCTCAACGCGTACGATGGCGCATCCTCTCCCCGCATGAAATAGAGCGTGGCTGCTATTGGGAGATCTGAGCTACCCGATGATGATCCAACGCATGCCCATGCCCTTCTCCCCTTCGCTGCGCCTCAAACTTGCGGCTGCAGCTCGCGACAGCGCCTTCGACTGTTGCGCTACAAGGCGCGGATGGTCGAGCAGACGCTTTTAGGCGTGGCTATCCACAGTCGTTGGATCGAGATTCAACGGCGGAGAGAGAGCGGATGCGGGGACTTCAGTGATTGCATACGACCGTTTGGGTGACCGAGATGGCACCACGTGGTGCCATCTTGGTCGTCCATCTTCTGGGTGTCGTAGATGGTGCCACGGATGTCAGATTGACTCGATTTTTGTGTCATTGGGCTGCTATCGTCGATCCGAATTCATCCGTGCGGTTGGATTTGTCATTTAAGGTGCATATTTACACCATCCTGGCCCTTGATCTTCTAGGATTCCCCGATCACTATCTGATGCTACGGATGCCAGATTAGGGCGACCTTGGAGTCGTTGAACTCCAATCATCGCCCTAATCACATCCATACAGTTGGTTTTTGATCCGAGGCCCCGATAAAATGTTTTCCTTGTCCAAGCACATAAAAGGAGACAGTTAACCTCCATTTTATTTAAACTACTCTAAATGCAAGATGATGCATGTTATGCAATATTTATATCATAAAATATAATCCTATGCTTAAGAACATGCATAAATAGACATCTTAAGTAGTGTAAATGTGTTTACATCACTAAACTAAACATGCAAACCAAGGATGAGAGCAAGCGAAAACACTAACCCTAACCCAAACCCTTATTAAATCATGAAACCCTAACCTTGACCCAAACTAAATGTCTAAACCCTGGCCCAACCCAACCACCATAACCCTCTCCGAACTCAAATCCTAAAACCCTAGGCCAATCACCATATATACAACCTAATACTAAACCTAAACAACATATATTAATCCCAACTAAACATTAAAACAAGTTTGAAAAAAATTTGATAGAGTTTCCCCTTTATTTTTATTTTTCTACAAACCTGCACAGCAAAATAATACTCATAATAAAAGTGGGAACATCCCACATTAAATTTCATTCAGTCAAACAAGTGGGCACATCCCACATTCAGAATAAATCATACAATAAATAACTTTATGTGGCCATACCGCACATCTAATATAGTCCTAAAATATCATAAAAATAAATTTAAAGAAATGAAATTATACCTATGATGTATTACAGCTTCTGACCATGATCGAGCTTGACCATCACCAACAACCTATAAATTCAATATTGTAAAATAAATTAAATAATCAATCATCATGTTATTAATAGCTTAACATTTTAATTTAATATAATTTGGAAAGGAAGATGAGTTGGAGTTGAAGAGGATGGTGGCAGCATGGAGGAGAGGTGGATGGGGGAAGGCATAGTAGTAGGATAATGAGGAGAAGGACGAGGGGGATGGTAGGCGAAGGAGGAGGGAGGGAAGGTGCGTTCCCTGCAAGATGAGGAGGGAGGCAAGGAGGAGAGGTGGAGGAGGGGTTGGGGAGAAGGAAGGGGGCAGCAGGAGGAGGTTGGGTAGGAAGGGGAAGCTGTTGGAGGGGTTAAGGTGGAGGAGGGCGATGACAGGAGTGGGAGGAGGGGGGGTTGGTTTGGAGGAGGAGGAGGGGCGGTAGGGTGGAGGAGGTTGGTAGGAGTGCAGCAAGGTGGAGGAGGTTGGTAGCAGGGGTTAGGGAGGACGAGGAGGATGGGAGGAGGGGAAGGAGGAGGAGGAGGGGGTCTGGGAGGAGGGCATGGTGGAGGAGGAGGCCGGTAGGAGGGGGTCAGCAGTGGAGCAGTCGAGGAGGATGATGACGAAGATTAGGAGGAGGAGGATAAGGAGTTACCTTAGGTGGAGGAGGAGGGGCGTCGACAAGGAGGTCCGGTGGAGAGGGTTTAGAGAGGGGGCGATGATGATTGAATGTGTGATGAGGGAGAAGAGGGCTCTATACGGGAATATGTTGAACAGACCTTTGCTGTCGGTTATATCAAAAATCGACTGAAAAGGATAAATTAAAAGCTCCCCCAATCGCGACCAAATATTGGTTGAAAATTTTAACCGCCTGCTTAACCAACATTTACCGTCGGTTATATAAGAAACTACTGGTAAATGGTAAATTACGTCTCCCCTCCATCGTGCCCAAACATTCCATGGAAAATTTAAACCGACATTTCATCCTCGCTTATTCCTCTAACCGACGGTAACGAGTAAACTATAAGGCATCTGGAATAAAAGTCAGATGTCTAATACAAAGATCCTTTCCTTCCTATTTTATAAGATTGAAACAGGCTTCCAGATAAGTTGCCTAGATGAAAGGTCGGACGTCTGACAATATGTCAGACATTTGGATAGAGAAATCACTGTGGAAGTGGATTTAGTACAGAAAAATACATTCCTTTGCCATTGCTTCTTACACAAACCATTGGCAAAAATATATTTCCTATCATTTTCTAGAGTGATGGTGAATATTAAAGACAAATCTGTGCTGAATCACTTTTCTTAGACCGGCGGTTGGACAAGTACAAGCCTTCACCGTCTCTTAGTCTAATAAGCGACGGCAAAAACATATTTGCCGTCAGTTACTAAGCCGATGGTGAATATTAATGGCAACCACACACCAAATTACTTTTCTTCAATGGGCAGTTGGTTGAGTACATGCCTCCGCTGTCGCCTAGTTAAGTAAGCGATGACAAAAATATTATTGCTGTCAATTTTATTGATCGACGGCAACTAACCGACGACATATCCCATTTTTCTAGTAGTGTGGTCTGTTGCACCACTTAGTTGAGGCGCACAAGAATCTTTAACCTATTCAGATTTCTACTCACTTATGTGTATTGAGTTGAAGTGTACTGGGTTCATAGATCAAATTGCAGTTAAGTGGTAGAATCAAAGTGGAATGTGCGCCTTAGGATGAGGATTTGTGCATGTTAAGTGTGTCTCTTTTAATTAAATCCCACAAGAGATGAGTATTTTTTTTATTTTTTAATATATGTGGGTGGGTGAGGTGAGGCAATGCAAGCACCTAAGTTGATTTGAGTTTGAGTTATTAGGTTATGAAATAAAAATCTAGTGGGTGGGTGGGGGGAATAACTTACAAATGTCTACCCGCAATTTAATCGAATCTACAGCCTTCGACTCCTCGATTAGGTTCCTGCAAGACAATAAATCGAAGAAGAAAGATAGGTAAGAAAAATATCTAAGTAATGCGAGAAAACGTGAGAAAAACCAAAGAGAGTTACCTCCTCGGCAATGGTGCCAAAATGGTTAACGTGTTTCATGAATTAAAATTAGGGTTTGGAGAACCTGTCGTCATAGCTAGCAAAATGCGTCTATCAGATAAAATTTATAACCGAAACTCGAAAAGTGAGTCTCGGGTCGAACACGAGGAGGTGAATGTTTTGTTTTATGAAATCTGCATTTCACTTTTATTTGTTTTCGTCATTTTTGTCTTTTTTAATTTTTTTAGTATTTTTAGAAGTAAGAGATTAGGTCGATGAATTCTTATCTATCTAATTTACTTGCAAAATATAAGAGAGAGAAGCAGAGAGAGAGAAACAATCACATATATCTCAACAAGTGTTTCTACAACTGTGAAAGCAGGAAAACTACACTAAGAAAGCAAAAAAGATAGAAAGAGGTCAGAGAATCCCCCTTGACAGTTGCTTGGAGGATGACACGCTCTGACATCACTTGGGAGGATCTTCTTCTCGAAGGGTAGGGAGAGGTTGGTGACGGGATGCTCCACGAATGGGGGTGAGGGGAGGGAAAATTATTTGGTTTTCTACTCTAGAGGAGCATCCCAGGCTTGGGACAAGCTCTCTCTAGAGCCTTGGAGGTGGTGAGAGGAGGAAAGGATGAGATGGTTTGGAATGGAGGGGGCTAGGTCCTTTTATAGTGGAGGAGAGACAAATTCGTCTATGGGCAATTAGTGACGGCTATAATCATCGCTGGAGATCTACCCAACTATCCCTAAAGATCCGCACCATTTAATTCCTTTGCTGGTGTGCACATAGCGCAGGCCACTAGTGATACCTACAAGCGTCATTAAAGGCCTGCCCAACAGTTGCTGAAGATCGCGTCCTCGTAGCTCACGCCCTGCTAATGCTCGTATTCTAAGCTCCTTGTCGTGTGCACGCCCACTTGCTGGAGGCACGCTGTGCTGCCGTGCATGTTGCACTGTGCTTGCGCATATGTACCTTCGCACGCTACCCTACACTTACGTTGTTGTGTGCTAAATTGGCAATTGGGGGGCTACGGTGTTTCAAACCTGCACCCATCCATTGAAAGGCCATGCCTCCACCATTACACTAAGTCATCTAGATGGTCGCACGGACGTCTTAAGTCATGTTGTGGAGGAAAGTTCTCAGCCATTGCATCAAGATCCAACGGTTGAGAATCGATGATGAAGATGATGAGGGCACCTTTCTGTTGTTGCAGGCTGGTGTTGGGCCACCTAGATGGTGCCACGTGGTGCCATCTGGACTGTCCATCTTCTATCTGTTGTCAAGGGTGCCATGGTGCTCAGATCATGATGATCTTCGCATTGCCAGACTGTGATCATCACTCCAGATTCATCCGTAAGGTCAGATTTTTCATCCGAAGTCTGTAAGGATGTCGCATAAAACTCTTGGCCATTGATTTTCCTCAGACTTCATATCATGCTATGGGACTCTGATCTAGACGATTTCAAAGGCGTTAGACTCCGATCGTCGTCCTGATCAGATCCATATGGTATGATCGTCTATCCGGGGCCATGAAATAAATTCTCTTCTCCTTTGACCATAAAAAGGACCTAATTAGCCTAAAATATATACAACTACTCTAAATGCAGAATGATGCATGCTATGCAGTATTTACAACATGAAATGCCAATCTAAGCCTAGGAACATGCATGATTAGGCATTTTAAGCTAAATAGATGTGTCTATATCAGCTATCCTACTATCCATAACCCTAGTCCACTTATCTAATACCCTATCCCTAGCCTAGAAACCTATTTAGTTCCATACCACACCTAATTGACTCAGTCTAAGTCAATTGGATCAGCCATGTCTCAATTGGGTCCATTGGACCTAATTGGATTAACCTTAAGTTGAATAGACTCATTTGACTCTGATCAAACCCAACCTAAACCTATCAAACCAAGCCCTTACCCAATTGGGTTCACACTCAATTGGTGATTGTGCAACAATCATTTGACCTAATCTACTTGAATTAATTTAGATTTTAACTTAACTTAGGAATAATGCTTGCATGAGGAGGATATTTTGCATCATAGTTGATTTGTTAGCTTTATGAATAACAATGCTATTTTATCTGCTAAGTGAGAGGCAATATTAATTGCAAATGATTCAGGGTCGTAGATTAAAAATCCCACCGTATTAATCTGATCAAGACGACAATTGGAGTCCGATGCTTCTGGAATCGTCTTGATCGAACTTTTATAACATCAAAATAAGTCCTAGGAAGATCAAAGGCCACGGGGCTAGATAGCACAAATCCAAACCTTAGATGTCAAATCTGACCACACAAATGGATCTAAATTAATGATCGTAGTCCAACGGCGCAAAAGTGAACTCAATTGGAACCCTATAGTAGCAATTACAAAGGCAAGAAGATGGATGGTCAGGATGGTGCCTTGTGGTGCCATCCTGATGACCCACCTCCATGCCTTAAACCACTGAAGCACAAAAGTTGGATCGTAGGATCGTCACCCAGCAACCACAATGAAGCCACGTCGCCTTGCCTGCACAATCATCAAAAAGGTTCACCTCAGCTGTTGGATCCTCATCCAATAGCTGAGGGCGACCATGCACAAAACCAAAACCACAACACAAGAGCAACCGTAGCATAGTAGTCACCGCCTTTACGCGAAAGCGAAGTGCATGCTCTCGATTCACGTGGATTGCAAAATTGACGAGGTAGCCTGCACAGATGTAATTGGGCTATGCGATGGCTATCGAAGGGCAAGTGGTGGGCCACGTGCACGTGATGGCGCATCGGATGTGGCGGTGCAACGGACGCACAGATGGACATGTTGATATATGCGAGTTGAAAGGAGGTACGGCATGCATCTTAAGCCATCCGAGGCAACAGATCAAGCGGCCGTGGAGAAGCCACGTGTAGCTTGTTGTTGCGGTCCACGTGATGAAGGCATGATGGAGGTCCTTTTGAGGTGCGATTTGATCCGTTGATCTCCCAATCAATGGATCTGATTAATCCAATGGTGTTGCACGATTTTGGCACAAAATACCTTCTTTGTCCCTCATTTTAGCTGTAAAAAGAGCCACAAAGCCCCCATTTGAGAGGTAATTTCACCTAGACACATCTCTTACTCCCTCTCTCTGCAACATCTCTCTCCGACCTTCTTCCCGATTCCCTGGATCTGAAGTACTGCCGAACTTCGCACAAGCATCCCTCAAGTGACTCTACTCTTCATCTATCTCTCTATATATACCTCTCTCTACACTTTATTATAATTGCTTATAGTTTAGAACTTTCTGCAAGTAGCAATAAAAAGTGCAATTCAATGACTATCTTGTCTCTCTTTATATGCTTCCATAACGTTAGATTAGTTAGTATGAAAGGCTTCAAGAATCTCATTTTTCCTCCTTGTGAATGACTCAGGACTTACCATTTCTAATTTATAATTTTATTTTACTTCAATGTGATTTGCAACTACAATGATAAAGTAGAAATCTTTTTATGCATTTCATGAGAAACAAATTGACACCATTGCTGGGGAGGCAACAGAGTTATTCTTGAAGTTTTTTTCCTTAGTGCATATTTGAGATTTCTAACCTTCTTTATTTCTATTGATTTCGTGTGTGTGAGAGGCATAGAAATTCGAGAAGAAAGGTAACAATGGAAAAATTGTTGGTTTTTAATTGTAAGTATGTACTCGTATTTTGGATTAGGCTAGATTTCCATTCAAAAAAAAAGTTGTTCAAACAAATTAGGTGCTTTGCTTGACCCTTAGGTTAGTATTTGCTTGCTTTCCCAAAAAAAAAAACTCTTGTCAGTGGGAGTTAGCTTTTGAAAATCAACAGAACAACCTACATTTTCGATTAGCAACAAACTTTTATTTCCAAAATTCAAGTCCTAAAAGTTTATATGTCCAAAAATTCTAAAATTTCTACTGGACGTGGGTATCAAAGTCAAGAACAACATATCATAATTTCGTGCCATTCTGATTTACAAAAAAATTTAAAAAATTTACTAACTTAATTGCTATCAAGTCTATTGTTGCTCCTGATTTTTTGGAATTCAAAAAATCATGGGAATTTTTGCATAAATCTGATTTATCTTAAATTTGTTGTGTTGGATTCTTGAGATAATGAATCACAAAAAATTCTACAAAGAATATTTGGTTTACGGTTGATTACACGAAATACTCGATCACTAACTAGGGTTCAAAACAAACTACAAAACCCCCACTACACTTTAAATCTAAAAAGGAGTAGAAAACATGCATTAAAATTCTTGAAAAAAATATTTTCTGAGTGCATAGTTAGTTGTACAATAGGACCAATTGATTGCTTTGATTGGGTCACACTACCTTACTTGTTTTGGTCTTAAATTCCATCATTTAGCACTATTTGCTTTTAGGCTTTCACATTAAGGTAGAGCATACTTCCATCTTCATAGTTAAAGAAATTTATCAAATAATTGGGACATGCAAAACCTCTTGTGTGTCTCATAAGAACCATTGTTTGAAGATATTTACCCAAATGAACACTAAAATTCACTAATACAAGCACTTGAACCTTAAAAAATAACCACATCAACTAAGCTTGTATTGTGAACCCCAACATTGTGCACTTCACTTTTGAAATCAATTTTAAGGGCAACACCCCCCTGACGTCCATTATATTCGAAAAGCACTTCAATCCTAAACCTAAAATTGAGTAAATGTGCCATAGGTAGGACTAATTTGCTTGGTAACTTGAAATTAAATCGTGCTAAGGTCAAGGCCTTGTCTACTTGGACTTACTAGTGACAAGAAAGGTCGATATGATAACCACGTTAACCCTTAATGGTGTCCCATCGTGTAGGGTTTCCTAGGGGGTCCTACAATTCTATCTAGTTGAGTAGTTCAAGGGTTGATCTAACCCAGTCATATTTTGGGGAGCCATGATTAGCGCTAATTAGGGTTTACACTCTAAGGATTACCTTGATTGCTTGTACTATAAGGGTGGGTATTCTCATATCTATCTTCTCTCTCTAATCTATAGACATTCTTCTGGTGTATGCAAGGTAGATCTCCAAACCCTGAGTTTCACCCACCTCTAGAGAGAAATCCTAGGAGAAGATCTGATAAAAAAGCATGAATTTATGATAAAATGCTTATTTATGATAGTTCCTAGCCTTGGCATTGCATTCCATAGTATAAATATTGCATAACATTAATTGCATTGCATTTAGGATAGTTTGTGTATCCTGTATATTAATTCCAACATTTTATATGGCCAGGAGGTAGTGCGACATCTTCACAGGCTTCGGATAAAGAATCCGATTGTACGGATGGATCTAGAGCGATGATCGCAGTCCATTAGCACAACAATTACTTCGATTAGAGCTCCGTAGCACTCTCTACAAGAAGAAGATGGACGGTCTAGATGGCACCACGTGGCACCATCTTGGCCATCCTACATGAGCCACAATCCCTCAACCTTGCCTCAAGGAGAGAATTCCAGCCATTGGATCTCAATCCAATGGCCATGAATCACCCAATGTCACCTGATGTAGACACAACTATTGAGGATAAAATGCCTATTCATGCATGTTCCTAGGCTTAGATTTGCCTTTCATGTTATAAATATTGCATAGCATGCATCATCCTGCTTTTAGAGTAGTTGTGTTTATTTTAGGTTATTTATGTCCTTTTTATGTCTAGGAGGGAAGGAGATTTACTTCGAGGTTTCGGATTGATGATCCGAATGTATGAATCTAATCAGGATGATAATCGGAGTCCAATGCCTCCAAGATCATCCTAATCAGAATCCTGCATCACCTTATGCGATCTGAGTAAGATCAACGGCCAGGGGGCAATGTGACATCTTTACGGGCTTCGGATGAAAAATCCGACCATACAGATGGATCCAAAGTGACGATCGCAGTCTAGCAACATGGAAATCATCCTGATCCAAGCATCGTGGCACCCTCTTCAATAGAAAGAAGATGAACTGCCTAGATGGCACCACCTGGCACCATTTAGACTACCCAACATGGACAACAATAGCCACTCCTCCTCAAAGGCATCTCCCCTCGCAAGATCTATACCATTGGATGCCCATCCAATAGCTCTTGTGAAGCCATGTTGCTCGCCCTTCTTCAAGAAAGCTTCCATCGCACGATCTTAATCGTTGGTTGAAACTCCAACAGCTAGGATCGCTTGACCACCGACTGCGGTTAATTCAAAATCGCAACATCTTTGACTCATGGCACAGCGGTCTGCAGAGGAGCTCATATAGCCGTGGCGCAGGTTTGACTCTCCCAAGCTCTTTTAATTGGCTGCAGAAGAGGAGCACCTCAATTTTGACCACTCGATCACGTACGAGCAATCGAGATGAGGCTACATGGGCGCACAGATGAGCTCTGACGCTGCATGTGGCCATCACGTACCTTTGGATGCACCATCTCATTCTCAGTCAAGAGGTGCGATCTTCGCATTATCTCAGCCGTCCACTTATGATCCAATGACCACAACACTTCCAACCATAGCAACGATAGACCGTGGGTGTGTGCATGGTTGATGCCGACCTTCAACGATAGCTTGGGATGGTCATTAGTGACGTTTGCAACTGTCACTAATTGCCTGTATGTGAGTGGATAGCTGTGGCATGAGCGGTGGGAGCACGATCTTCAATGATAGTTGTCGAGATCTTTAGTGACAGTTGCAATTATCACTACAGCCCTCAACACGAATTTCTTCCTCTTCCTTCCACTATAAAAGGACCCCTACATGTCCATTCTTCACCATCTCTACCTATTCTACTCCCACGTAATCCTAAGCTCTAGTAGCCTACCAAACCTCCATTAGAGCTTATTCCCAAGCTCCAAAGGCCTCTTATTAGTGTAATGCTCCTATATCCCACCAAATATTCGTCCTCCATCCTACCACCTTCATAAGAAGCCTTGGAGCCGTCCTCCCACCTCCATTCCGGTAGAAGATCGTCTCCAGCTCCTCATCCCCATTCCTAATCCTTTGTGAAGCATTTCTCTACCCAACATCCTCCTGCATCTCACCTCTATTGTTGAGAACCTCACCCTCTTCATCCAAGCTGCCGCCAAGAGCCGTCGTCTCGCTAAACAGTCGATTTGGGAGATTTCTTCTCACCTCTATCTTTTGTATGTTTTAGCATATTGTAATAGACATTTGAATGCCATTGTGAAATATCATATTTGTTCTCCACTTTATGAAGATATCTCGCTTGTCTTTTTATTTTAAAAACACCAAAAGAAATTCACAACACCCTAAAAACCAAAAAAGAAATAAAATAAAGCACGGATTTCAGTAAAAGTAAATGTCACCTCCCAATGTTCGACCTAGGACTTCATTGGAGTTTTGGTTATAAATTGTATTTGGTAATGTGCTTTGTGAGCTACGGCGACGGGTTCTTGAAACCCAGATTTCTTCGCCAAAACTTGCTATCATTTTGGCGCCATTGCCAGGGAGGCAACAAAATTTATTTTCTTAGCTTCCATGTTTCTTTGTATTTACTTATTATTAACCCTACTTGTCTCTAATCTATTGTCTTGCAAGTACCCTAGCAAGGAGATCCAAGTGTGGTAGACCAGAGTAAAGTGCAGGTAAAGTAATTTGTAAGTGTCCCCCACATTCACCTCCACTAGTTTCATTTTGCCACATCAATAACCAAGACCTAATCTACTTAGGTGTTTGCATAAACCTTAGGATAGAATTTGTTTGTCTTGTTTGTCACCTCCACTCATCTCACCCTTGCATATTATTGAAAAAAAATAAAAAGATACTTCTTGGGGGACAAATGAACATACACACTACATACACCCACATTTGTGGCATATAACCTGACTTGATTTTTATCTACTCAACCAGGATTCCGACTTGTGGAATTGATACACCAATTCAGCAGATAAAAGATTAGAAATCATGCTAAGTTAATCAACTTTTGTGTGCCCCAATCGGTGCTGCATTTGGGCCAGTTGATTGAATTGTTTGGGCCACACCACCTAATCTAAAAGGAAGTCATTTTGTAGTTTTCCCATAGGATTCAATAATTAGGTCAAGCCAAGCACTCCATAATTTTCTTGATTTGTAGAGGAAAATACTTCAACTCGTGATTTCAAACTTGGTTTGCCTCCCAGAAATTTGGTTGAATATACCTAATATTTGAATCCTAAAAGCTAATAAGAAAGATTAAAACCTTAAAATTCACTTCATCCTCAATAATCTTTCTTGAAAACATTTTGGTTGTGCACTTACACACATTCTCAAACAAATCGTTAAGGGCACAACCAATTAAGGGCCCATCACATTTCGGATGCACAAAATATCCCAAGCCTAATTATAATTGATTAGATGTTGGCCATAAGGACTGATTAACCTGCTTATACTAGTCAATCTAATGTCTAGCTAGGGGAGTAGCATCAAACAAGCGTGGCTGGGGGATACACTAGGAACTGGAGGCGCAAGCCAAAGGAAGAACCTTCTCCCCAGTCCCTCCTTTTAACTGGTTAGATTGACTGGATACAAGTAGAGTAAATCGTTATAATCTTAAGATGGATTCTGAGAGTTTGTAGACCATAAGGCTACCAAACCTAAAGGCAGGCTTATAATTTTTGTGCTGCAAGGTTCCTTCACTTCCTCGTCCTTCCGACTTCCTTCTAGTGTATGCTTGGAAGGATGTCATTGAACCCTCATCTGGAAGGACCTTTAGACCATTCCTAGAGGTAGAGGTTGAGTTATAGCCAAGTAGATCCCATGGTTCATCAACAACCACCTCCCCTGCCCCCGATCCAGCAAGAGCTGATTCAGAGGCAGTTGAAGGAATTGTAGTAGATGCAATAATGGTTCCAATGGATGTATGGTTAGGGTGGTCGGCCCTTGAAGGATTTCTATGATCCTTCAAACTATGGGGGAACATCTCAATGTCATGATTCTTGTCGGCGACGTAGAAATCATGTCCCAAGCCTTTTGTTTGATTAAGCATTTCCATGGGCTTGGCTCAAAGGACCCATTCCAGCACTTGGAGGATCTGACCACTTTAGTTCAAACCACCAAAGCGAGGAATGTGAATGAAGGGAAAATGATCGTGAGGCTCATTCCCCACTCTCTCAGGGATAAGGCCGCACATTGGTACCGGACCATTGGAAGGCCGATAGAAACATGGGTTGTTCTTAAGTTGGCTTTCTTGAAGAAATTCTTCCCAATCGTACGGACCGATGCCTTACGACGGGCAATTACCACTTTCGCCCAACGGCCAACGGAACCATTTCATAGTGCCTGGGAGCAATTCTAGGAACTTTTGAGGAAGTGTCCACACCACGAGGTGCCAAAATGGCAACTCCTGCAAATATTCTATCACGGATTGGTCGAACAACTTCCTAATCACATGGATGCCTCCTATGGAGGTAATTTCTTCAGCAAGGATGCAGATAGCGCAAATGACCTATTTGAGGAAATGAGTGGGAATTCAATTAATCACACCTCCATAGATGCGTTCAACTAGTACCAACAACCCAAGTCAAATGCTAATAAGATCCAGGATTCTCATTCATTTGAAATGGAATTTATTTATAACAAGCTTGATAAGGACTTGGCTGCTAAAAAAATGGAAGAATGGATGTCTGGGAATTCAGGAAACATATTCACACCCACTCAATCCTAGAATTCGAGATTCCATTCCAATTCGTGAACCAACTTGAATCGACTCAACCTATGAGCCAGGATTTCTTGAAACCTTATGGGTTCCAAACTAGGGTCTTTGATCCTAGTTTTTCTAATCCTTCCTTCTCTTCATCCTCTCCCTATGAGGATGTGTATGCAATACAGGAGAATGCTAGGTCCAACCTGTATTCCAACACTTATTATGCAGGTAGGAGGAACCACCCTAACTTCTCTGGGAAAAGTCCAGGGCAATAGACCCAAACACGGCTTGGAAACTATGCATCTCAAAGACCTATGGTTCAGGGTCAAGCATACACCTAGTTGCCCGCGAGAACGGTTTCTTAGCGACCTTGAAATGCCCAACAATCTACAGGGCAAGCTGATTTAAATCCGCAGATGGTAGAAATGCAAGGGTCCATGCAGTAGTTTATGCAACAAATGAAGACATCCTTGGACAACTTGCAATCTGGGCTTATTGCCAACACCCGACAACACAGATCTCTACCATCCCAAACCATACCCAACTCGTGCAATGTGCAAAATTAGGGCAATAGAGCCCAAGGGTATGGAAATCAAAGGGACCCACATGCACTTGCTCAGGTGGTTTAGCAGGGTCCCTCCCCTTCTTCAAGATACATGACCAGTCAAGGCCCTCAAATCTTCACTAACCCACATCAAGACTCGAACCTGTACGCCTCTGTGAACACTATCACCTTGAGAAGTGGAAAGCAAACCCAGGACCATGAATTACCTTCTAGAAGCCAAAACCCTGGGGAGCTTGAGAGAGAAAAGGAGGAGATTGAAGAAGACAATAAGGCCCAGGGACTGGAAATTGAAGACACCACCGACATCTCGTTCCTTGAAGCCTTATTGGAAACTACGAAGAAGAAAACATTAGAGAGCAACAAGGAGAACTTGAATTTATTCAAGAGTGTAGAGATCAATATTCTGCTCCTCTATGCTATTAAGCATATCCTGGCCTACACTAAATTTTTGAAAGATTTATGTACCCAAAAGCATAAGTCAAGAGAACCCACTCTGAGGAAGGTGATTCTCTCTGAGTAGGCAAGTTATGTTATTCTACATTACCTTTCTTCAAAAGAAGGAAGATCCAGGTGCCCCCTTGATTTTATGCGTCATTGGGGAGTATACTTTTGATAGGGCACTATTGGATCTAGGTGTATCCATCAACCTAATCCCAACCTCTCTTTATGAGAGGTTTAGGTTAGGCGAACTTAGGCCAACCTCAGTAACGCTACAATTAGTAGACCGTTCGGTGACCACACCGAAGGGTGCTATTGAGGATGTAATCGTCAAGGTCAAAAACTTCTATTTTGACATAGATTTCTTGGTTCTTGACATGGATGTACCTAACGATTTGAGGAACAAGCTCATCATTCTGGGGTGTCTATTCCTAGCTACCACCAATGCCAACATAAATTGTGAGAGCAGTAGTATGGAAATTGCCTTTAGGGATAGGAAGCTAACTCCTGATATTTTCAAGGCGATAAAATGATTTAACAATTGTGGATTCATTGTGGAGCTCAAAAATCATAATTTTATTGTTGAGACTTGCATGATGATCAGTGTACTTGAGGACTCTACTAGCATTAGTGAACCCAAGCCACAACCCTCCATGGCTGACCTACCACATCCTGAGGAGGTTGTTGATTTTGTTCATTCCCAGCCTCTTCCTCTGGATCGTCTTGATGAATATTCATCAGCATCCTCCCTTCCCTCTGTACTAAACCCACCTCAGCTAGAATTGAAACCATTGCCTAAAAATTTGAAATACGAGTTCTTAGGAACTAAGAATATGCTCCCTATGATTATTAGTGCTGATTTGACTAAGGAGTAAGAAGTGAGATTAATTAAGGTCCTTTAGAAAAATAAAGAGGCAATTGGTTGGACCATCAACGACCATAGGGGGATCGAGCCATCTTACTGTAATCATCGTATTTTTATGGAAGATGGATCCTACCCTTGTTGTGAAATGTAATGGAGATTAAACTTGAATTTGTGAGAAGTGGTCAAAAAGGAGATAATCAAGTGGCTCAATTCTGGAATTATTTACCTAATTTTAGATAGTCTGTGGGCTAGCCCCGTTCAAATTGTACCAAAAGGGCAGGAATAACCATTACGATTAACGGAGAAAGGGGAATCCTTTATCACCCATTCAGGTTTGTCTTGGAGAGTTTATATTGACTATAGGAAGCTGAACACAACCACCAAAAGGGACCATTTCCCCTTTCCATTCATAGATTAAATCATAGAGAGGTTAGCTGTGCAGAAGTACTTTTGCTTCCTAGACGATTATTCAGGATATAACCAAGTCCCTATCCATTCCGAAGACCAGGAAAAGACAACTTTCACATGTCCCTACAGAACCTTTGCATTCCGTAGAATGTCATTTGGGCTTTGCAATGCACCCATGACTTTTCAAAGGTGCATGTTGGCCATCTTTTTGGACATGGTGGGAGATTGTCTTGAGGTATTCATGGATGATTTCTCCATATTCAGAGATTCCTTCGAGTCCTGCCTAGCTTACTTGGAATTGATCCTCCAGAGATGCATCAAGACACGACTAGTCCTTAGTTGGGAGAAGAGCCATTTCATGACCAGAGAAGGCATTGTCTTGGGTCACGTGGTTTCTAATCGGGGTATTGAAGTTGATAAGGTAAGGTGGATGCTATCTCTAAACTCCCTCCACCCACATCCGTAAAACAGATCTGCTCTTCCCTTGGGCATGTGGGTTTCTATAGAAGATTCATCAAGGACTCTTTGAAGGTTGCTCGACCCTTGAGTAACCTTCTAGCCAAAGACACGTTGTTCGAGTTTGATGAATCATGCTGTAAGGCATTTGATTTATTAAAAATGACAGTCACCTATGCTCTGGTGTTGCAACCACTGGTCTGGACAACCCCATTTGAGATATTGGCGGACACATTTGGTTATGCAATCGGGGCTATCTTGGGTCAGAAAATCGAGAAAAAGCCCTCTACTATGCTAGCAAGACTCTGGATGAGGCCTAGAAAAATTACAATGTAACTGAAAAAGAATTGCTAGCCATAGTCTTTGCCTTAGAAAAATTTAGGGCTTATCTTTGAGGTTCACACGTTATCATTTACACCGACCACTCGGCCTTGAAACATTTCTTGGCCAAAAAGGATGCCAAGCCTCGGCTTATTCGTTGGATTCTATTACTTCAAGAATTTGATCTTGATATCAAGGATAAAGTCGGGGCACAAAATGAAGTGGCAGATCATTTATCGAGAATCCTAGTTGATTCTCCTCATCCAGATATCCCTATCTTTGAAACCTTTTCAGATAAGATGATCCTTACAGTCACGTGTATCCGAACCCCCTGGTTTGCGGATATTGTCAATTTTTTGGCTGTTGGTCAAATCCCCCAAGATTGGACCAAACAACGGGATAGGCTTATGTCTGACACCAAATATTATTTTTGGGATTATCCCAAGCTTTATCGTATCGACGCTGACCAAATTATTCACTAATGCATCCCAAAAAATGAGTTCCATAGTATGCTTGAGTTCTACAGTGCATCTACTTGTGGTGGACATTTTTCTAGGAAAAAGACAATGGCCAAAATTTTGCAATCTGGATTCTAATGGCTATAGTTATTTAATGATTCCTAGGAATTCTTAAGGTCGTGCGCTCGATGCCAAACACTCGGGAACATGGCCAAGAGAGACATGACGCCCCTAAACCCAATACTTTCCATCGAAATTTGGCATTTGGGGCATCGACTTCATGGGACCCTTCCCTCCTTCATTTGGACACCGGTATATTCTAGTCATTGTTTATTACGTGTCCAAATGGATTGAGGCAATCCCCACTAGGACCAACGACCACAAAGTGATCATTGATTTTGTGAAGAGAAATATCTTCAGTCAGTTCGGGATTCCTTGGGCAATTATCTGTGATGGTGGCACACATTTCACTCATGCCTAGTTTTGGAATTTACTAGGGAAATATGGGATAAATCATCTAATTTCCACACCCTATCACCCACAAATGAATGAATAGGTTGAGGTCACCAATCGGGAGATCAAAAACATTTTGCAGAAAATTGTAAGGCCTGACAGGAAGGATTGGACCTAAAAGCTAGATGATGCTCTTTGGCTTACCGTACGATGTACAAAATGCCTATTGGCATGTCTCTGTTCCGTCTAGTGTTTGGTAAGGCATGCCAGTTACCTGTAGAGTTAGAACACTGGGCATTTTGGGCTATCAAGAAATGTAATTTTCACGTAGAGTTGGTCATGAAGAACAAGAAACTCCAACCATCTGAGTTGGAGGAGCTTAAAAGTGATGCCAACGAAAATGCCAGAATCTATACGGCAAGGACTAAGGCTCTTCATGACTAAATGATTTCACGTAAGAGCTTTGAGCCAAACCACAAGGTCTGGCTTCTCGATTCTCGACTGAAGCTCCTCCCTGGTAAGCTTAGGTTTAAGTGGAATGGTTCGTTCGTTATTGAGCGGATTATTCCTAATGGGGTCGTCGAAATCTCTAACCCAAAGCCAGGTAATTTCTTCAAGGTTAACGAGCAACGTCTCAAACCCTTTGTTGACCATGTGCTCCCTGAACCCGTCTCGGACAAGGTTGCTCTCACCTTGCCCTAACCACCACTGGCCAAACATCACCTAACTAAAGGCACTAAACTCAGCATGTGTAAAGGCTATTTCGAACTGACCTGAATCTCATAGAAACCAGGTGCTATTCTTCCATTTCTGCTCTCCTGCATGCTTTCATTTTAGCAATGAGGACATTGCATTAGCTACGCATGGGGGGTGGATATCTTATGAAATAATCTTTTTGTCAGCCGTAACAGTAATTTCCTGTTATTTTATTTTCATAAAATAATAATAAAAAAAAGAAAATAGAATTAGGAGAAGAGAACATAGGCATCAGGAGTTGCAAACCCTAGGAATTAATACTTTGGGGCCTGAATACTTAGACTCTTCAGGTCCTCGGGCTTAACTAGCCTGGGTGTCCACTTGAATATGGAATTAGTCTTGAGTGCTCGCCAAGTAATTTTATTTTAATTTGGCTAATAAATTAGGGAGATAAGTGCACGACTTCTCAGCCCGCCCTCTGATTTGAGGGGACTATAAGTCTAAGCATTTACACACTATTTGCACTGACTCACTTTTCGATGGTTTCTTCGAAAATTGGGTAGCTAATGAACTTTCTAGGGTAGTATGGCTAGCAAGTTGTGGGTAATAGCAGATTGGTCGGTTGTCTAGAGCCCAGCTACATGACCATACTTGTTCTACTGCTTTTACGTAAATCTTAGATCAAGGAAGCCACCTAGTTAAAAGAAAATAATAATGCTCAAAAGTAAAAAGAAAAAAAGAGAAAAAGGAAAAAAAATATACATATATATAAAACCACACTTCACCTCACAAGTATGGTTGGCAAGTTGATGTAGGTAAACAACCCATTGGCTGGTTGTCCAGAGCCCAGCTCACAAAAATGCACAATAATTCCCAAAACACTTAGGGATTAAGTGGAGAAGCGAGATATACACTGGGTTTTCCCTTATGTTCACCCCATAAAATATAAAGAAGGGAGAAAGCTACCGCTCGAAAAGATAAACTTTTAAGCAGAAACTTTTAAGGTCATCTAGGGTTGTAGAAACCCAAAGTTCGTTTTAAAGGCCGCCTAGTGAGACTTTCACTCTTTTCATAAGATGCTAAGCACTTAGAGTCATTTTCGAGTCTTGGGTGGGTTGGGTAGCCGGAAAAAGTTATCCTCAAACTGTCAAAATCAAAAAAAAAATTCAAAAAAAAAATAGAAAAGAAGAAAAGGTAAAAAAAATTATATATTCCTTTTTCTCAAATAAGGTGAGGGCTTGGGCAGTCTGCATTCTGGCAAACACCAGGTCACTATCGAGTTTTTGTAATTAGGTCATGGGGTTGAAATTTTCCAAAGCAATCAACAAATCTTTTTTAAGTAATCAAATCCTAATTCTATTTTTATACATAGCGTATAGTTCAATTTTGTTAGGGACTAACAAAAGATAGGCATGATGTAGACACAACTATTGAGGATAAAATGCCTATTCATGCGTGTTCCTAGGCTTAGATTTGCATTTCATGTTATAAATATTGCATAGCATGCATCATTACGCATTTAGAGTAGTTGTGTATATTTTAGGTTAATTACATCCTTTTTATGGCCAGGAGGAAAGGAGATTTATTTTGGGGTCTCGGATTAGCGATCTGAATGTATAGATCTAATCAGGATGATGATCGAAGTCCAACACCCCTGAGATTGTCCTAATCGGAATCCCATATCACCATATGCAATCTGAGGAAGATTAATGGCCAGGGGGAAATGCAGCATCCATACGGGCTTCGGATGAAAAATCCGATCGTACGAATGGATTCAAAGCGACAATCATAGTCCGCCAACGTTGAAATCATTCCGATCCAAGCACCATGGCACCCTCTGTAATAGAAAGAAGATGAAAGGCCCAGATGGTGCCATCTAAGCAACCCAACACCAGCCAGCAGTAGCTGCTCCTCCTCAAAGGTGTCTCCCCTTATGAGATCTAGGCTGTTGGATGCCTATCCAATGGCTCTTACAAAGCCACATCACCCACACTTCTTCAAGAAAGATTCCATCGCACGATCTTAACCATTAGATGAAAATCCAACAGCTAGGATTGCTTGACCACCAGCTACGGCTATTTCAAAATCGTAACATCTTTGACACGTGGCGTAGTGGTCTCGAGTGGAGAACACACAGCCGTGGTGCAGGTTTCGACCCTCCCAAGCTCTCTAATTGGCTGCAGAAGAGGAGCACATCAATTTTGACTGCCCGATCGTGCATGAGCGGCTGAGATGAGGCTATGTGGCCTCATAGATGAGCTTGGATGCAGCATGCAGCTATTGACACACCTCCGAATGCGTCATCTAACACTCGATCAAGAGGCGCGATCTCCTCACCATTTCAGCCGTCCACTTCTGATCCAATGGCCACAATGCTTCCAACCTTAGCGATAGTAGAGTATGGGTATGTGCATGGTTGGTGCCAACCTTCAGTGACAGCATGGGCTGGTCTTTAGTGACGCTTGCAACTCTAATTGCTTATAAGCATGAGGACAGCTACGGGAAAGAGCGATTGGGGTGAGATCTTTAGTGACGGCTACAAGGGCCTTTAGTGACACTTGCAACTATTCCTACAAGCCTCTACACGAATTTCTTCCTCTCCACTATAAAAGGACCCCCACACCTCCATTCTTTCCCATCTCTACCTACTCTACTCCTACCTACTCCTAAGCTTTGGTAGCCTACTAAAGCTCCATTAGAGTTTATTCCCAACCTCCAAAGGCCTCTTATTAGTATAATGCTTCTATATCCCACCAAATATTCATCCTCCTTCCTACCACCTTCATAAGAAGCCTTGGAGCCATCCTCCCATCTCCATTCCGGTAAAAGATCATCATCAGCCCCTTATCCCCATTCCTAAGCCTTGGTGAAGCATTCCTCTATCTGGTATCCTCCTGCATCTCACCTGCGCCGTTTAGCACCTTACACTCTTCATCGAAGCTACCGCCAAGAGCCGTCGTCTTGGCAAACAACCAATTTTTGAGATTTCTTCTCACCTCTATATCTTTTATGTTTTACCATAATGTAATAGACATTTGAATAGCGTTGTGAAATATCATCTTTATTCTCCACTTTGTGAAGATATCTCGCTTGTCTTTTTACTTTAAAAATAGCAAAAAAATTCACAAAACCCTAAAACACAAAAAAGAAACAAAACAAAGCACGGATTTCAACAAAAGTAAATGTCGCCTCCCTGTGTTCTACCCAGGACTCCCTTGGAGTTTCAATTATAAATTGTATTTGATAACGCATTTTGCGAGCTACGACGATGGGTTCTTGAAACTCTGATTTCTTCGCCAAAACCTGCTATCATCGCCTAGTCTCCTCCAAAGCACTCCAAAGAAATGATCACGACCGTTGGATTTTCACCCAATGGTCGAGACTGTAGCAAGTTAAAGCATCTGCACGACCAACCAGCACCCTCACCACAGTTGTAGCGTGCCCACTCCTCAAACAGTTGGCTAGGGTTCGAACGGTAATTCGCTGCTACCGCCTTAACACCAACCAAATTGGACTGCTCGATCTCGAATGAGTGGTTAGGATTGCACACACTATATCAGATGCCACCCAATAATGCAAGGAGACACGCCAGATCACATGCATGCAATAAGGGGTGCTCATTTAAGATGACCGGATGTGCTTTCGGTTGTTGGATCTTCTTGAAGGTGTGATGCATGCTCGTTTAAATCTATGGGGCACGATCTGAGGGAGCATCCCAGTTGCATGATGATGGATCCAATGGTTGCTAACTCACTTGCTAGCAGAGGAGTGCGATCATCGCAATTTAAATCACATAGGCTGCCTGATCCTCAACCATGCGATGCGAATCCAATGGCTAAAGCTCTCCCCACACTATGCCAGCTGTAGCGGCTCCACCTCATGCCAGTAAAGGCATGTGAATGCTATAGCAATACCTTCAGTAGGTCTTTAGTGACGTTTTGAATGTCACTAAAGACCTGCGCACGTAAAACACCTCCCTTCCACCACTATATAAACCCCATGATCCTTTGCCTTCCAAACCATGTCTAACTTTGCTATTCCCACCTAGTCTAGTGCTCTAGAAGCCCCTTAAAGCTCCTAAGAGATCATTCCCAAGCTCTAAAGGTGCCCTACTAGTGTAGTGATCCCTTACCCCACCAAATATTCCTCATCCCTCTCTCCATCTTCATAGGGAGCCTTGGAGCCATCCTCCCACCTCCATTCTGGTAGAAGATCACCTCCACCTCCTCATCTCCATTCCATGCCTTGGTGAAGCATTCCACTACCTAGCGTCCTCCGGCCTCTCGTCCCTGTCATCAAACCTCTCACCTCCTCTATCCAAGCTACCGCCAAGAGCCATCGTCTTGCCGAATAGCTGATTCGAGAGATTTCATCTCACCCCTATCTCTCTTATATTTTCTTAGCATTTTGTAATAAGCATTTGCATCACATTGAGATAAATCAAAATTGTTCTTTCCACTTTGTGAAGTTATCTTGCTTATCTCTTTATTACAAAAATACAAAAATAACAAAACCCTAAAATACCAAAAAGAAATAACACGAAGCGTGGATTTCAACAAAAACAAACATTGCCTCCCTGTGTTCAACCTGAGACTTCCTTGGAGTTTCGGTAAAAAAATCTTATTTGATAACGTGTTTTGCAACTACAGTGACTGGTTTCTCCTAACCCCAACTTTCCGTTCGCCAAAACATGTTAATAATGACCTGATTTCCGAAGATCTGAATCTAAATCTTCTTCAATGGCTAGTAACCATGAGGGTGATGATGCCGAAGAAGAGGAACAAAATATAGATCCATTGGCACTTTTACAAAGGCAGATGATAGGGAGGGCCGACATCATGATAGACTGATGCAGGTCATAGTACAGGCCATTATCCAACTCAAAAATGGGAGAGGAGGCCACCCTCCCAGAGACTTTTACAATCCTCCTGATGCCCAACCATTACGTTTTGTTAGGGTACCTAAGGATCAGGATGATTTTGAGCTTAAACCACAAATCAACAATCTGATTCCCCACTTCCATGGCCATAACTTCGATGACCCTTCCACCACCTTGAAGAACTTCTGCACATAGGAAGGACCTTTGGCCCTAGGAACATGAATGAGGATACCTTAATAATGAAAATGTTCTTATTTTCCATAAAAGATAAAGCTACTCAATGGTTAAGTACTATTCGTAGACCAATCCTAACGTGGGAGGATTTGAGAAGCACCTTCTGAGGAAATTCTTCCCCATAGGAAAAACAAATGCCCTTAGTTGTGCCATTACAACCTTCAAGCTGAACACTGGGGAACAATTGCAGGAGGTTTAGGAGAGATTTAATGACTTAGCTAGGAAATGCCCTCATCATGGGATTCCCAAGTGGCACTTGGCCGATATTTTTTATTGTGGATTAAGTGACAATTTGAAGAATTTTGTTAATGCAACATGTGGGGGCAATTTCCTAAGCAAAGATGCTGAGGAAGCCTTTGAATTATTTGAGAATATGAGTGAAATTCCATCAACAATGCCTTGGTGACCACTTTCAGCAGATCAAATCATCCAAGGAGCAGAGTCTATGAAATTAAGGATGATTCAAATTCATTTGATTTAGAACTGATTGCACAAAGATTGGATTTGGTGGAACTTGTTGGAAAAAATGTCGAGAATTTCGATAAGAAATTGGATAACCTTCTAAAGGGCAGAAATTCCTTAGGTACACATTCCAAAGTAAACCCAATGACAACCCAAGAAATTTCTATGCTAACCTGCACTCAACTTCCCAACCCTCTAGGTCAAGAATTAGTGCACAATATTAATGACCTAACCATGGCTCCATCCATGAGCCACCTTTACTTGGACCCATCTCTTTCTGGGTACCAAGGAGGGACATTGATGCCTCAAATTCTTAGTTAGGCATCTCAATGCCTAATTATTTTGAGGATACAAATGTAATCCAGGGATACACTAGAAATGACCCATATTCGAACACCTTCAACCCTGAATAGCGTAACCATCCAAATTTTTCCTGGACAAGTTAGAAACCCACCCTAGGACCTAACTTGACAAGGAAAAATAATTGTGGGCAGCCTTGTAGGCACACACAACCTTGTACTTGTCAACAACAGCCTACTCAGGAAACCTACCCTTGTGATCTAAGTTTAGTCCTCAAGGAAATGTAGGAAATGAATTTGAGACATAAAGAAGAAATGAATCAATTGAGGACCGATTTAAAGGGAACATTGGACCAATTACTTGATGCTAGACAACGCGGGATGCTACCATCCCAACTTGTCCACAACATAAGGATCTTCAATTGGGTTAACAAAAGCAACACACGGGAGCAACAAGCACATATAATTCAACCTATTCCTTAGCATCCACCTGGCTTTGTTAACCCTAACCCAAACTAGGCTCAACCCATTTTGCAAAACCCACCTCACCTTTCTAGCCCTAATGCTTATCCCTAAGCTGTCACCTTGAGAAGTG
Organism: Thalassia testudinum; assembly: GCA_037157565.1. Lineage (NCBI taxonomy): Eukaryota > Viridiplantae > Streptophyta > Magnoliopsida > Alismatales > Hydrocharitaceae > Thalassia > Thalassia testudinum. The sequence goes on from JAZHRO010000063.1 coordinate 22,411,432, forward strand.
GGAAACAAATCCAAGATTCTTATTCTTCTACATCCAAATCTTACCAAGAACTTGAGGAGCATAAATCTGACCTAGGAAACCAAGGTAATCTCGATGATAAGGCTTAGGATTTGAACACTCATGATTTCTCTCAAGCAACCTTTCTTGAAGCCTTGAACAAATCCAAGGAAAAGAAAACCAATTAATCTATGTAGTGGCTTAGGCTTGATATTTTAAAGCAAGTCCAAGTGAATATACCAATCCTTGATGCCATTAAGAACATCCTAGCCAGTATGAAATTTCTTAAGGAAATGTACACATCTAAATTCTAGGCCAAATCGTCAAAAAGGGTCCTAATTTTTGAGCAAGCCAGTGCCATCATCTTAAATAAGCTCCCTTATAAAATGAATGATATGGGGACCCCCTTAATTTCTTGTGAGATAGATGGTTTTATCTTCGAGAGAGCCTTACAAGACCTTGGTGCCTCCATCAATTTAATCCCAATGGAATTATATAAAGAGTTGGATTTAGGCCCCTTGCAACACACTGATGTTACCCTTCAGCTTCCTGATAGGTCAACCAAGATTCCAAAGGGACTCTTCCAAAATAAGATATAAAAGTGAAGGATTTTGAGTACCCTATGGACTTTCAGTATTAGATATGGAAGCATTAGAAAACTTGAACCACAACACGATAATATTCGGAAGACCTTTCCTGGCCATAGCCAAGGCTTTGATCAACTGTAAGATAGGGAATATGCAAATCACTTCTTGAAGGATAGCTTGTCAACTTAATATCTTTAAAGCTTCCCAAAAGAATAAATTGAATTTTGGTTCTATTGAGGTCATGGGTACAATTGATGATGTTTTGATAATTCACACTGAGGATAATCTAAATTCGACCAAGTCCCAAGATCAATACAAGAGGTAAGGATGTGATATGGAGAACAAATTACTTGAGGAAGATTCTAATTTGCCACCTCCCATAGATAGTCAAATTGAAAAAGACATAGGTGACATCAAGGAACTATTGGGAGTATCTTATAATGAATTAGATGTTGAGATAAAGAATCCTTAGTATATCCACCATAAAATTCTAGGAGGTTCAAGAAATTAGACAACCAAAAAAAATCAACATGATTAAATATATGAGGAAAAGGAAGAAACAACCTTAGAAAAAGAAGCTTAAATCATGATAGATTGGGGGAGAAATTATAATCCAACTAGTTTAAATGGATGGCTTGATTTTCAGGAAGAAATGATTTCTGATGTGGAAGAGGTAATTTCTGATGAGGATTTTCAAGAATTCAACACAACTCCACCTTTATCCTCATATGACCAGAAGCCTAGAAAATTCACGATTTTTGACATCAATCACCATTACGAGGACACTTATGATTCTAATTCAGAACAATATTTAAAATTTAATCATAATTTCAATCTTGATCATCCACCACCTCTTCTTGAACTTTGGAATTGGATCAATGAGTAGGGCCAACACCTTGAACCTTGTTCTTGCCATCACCATTTTTCTCCCTCTAGTTCAAATCTCGAAGCAGAAAAACCCTTTGGAGTAGGGTTACAACATCAGTTGGTTCGTATTTATGGATCACCGATTCTTGGACCGCACGATCATATCTTCATATTAATCCTAAACCTCTCAGCAATAATTATTACTCCTTCTCTTGAGCCACAATATTGAAGTGCATATTTCTTTTGAGTTTAGGTTTGGCAAATGAGATTAAACTTAGCACTAGTTGGAAGGCAACCTAGTATTCTGTGCGGGTACTTTTCCGTCCAAGCTAACCTGAATTAACAAGCTCAGTTAGGTCATATCCTCTCCTCTTGCTTATTACATTTTGATTTTCTTACATACATTTCAATGAGGACATTGTATTGAATAGGCATGGGGGGCTGGACATTGCATGTCTTATTTCTATTTCAGATTTAAATAAATATATATATACATATTATATACATGCATAAAGTATTTTTTTCAAGAAGGTTTCATTAGGGATTTGTTCTTTAGTTTATTCCTAAATTTGGAATTCAGTACAATTTCACACTTGCACGTAGAATTTGCAATGGATCCACTTTAAAGACAAATAGACACTTTTAGTTTGTCAAAAAGAAGCACTGCTTCTTTTCCTGAACCCTTGGACAATAATTAGGGAATCAAGCAAACCATCTTCCAGTAGATCCACTAAAAAATTGTGAGGTGAGAGTAAAGAGTCTCCTAGTGCTCTAAGCTAGTATAAGGAATCTTAGTTTATGGGTAATTGGATAATAATCCTTAGAGTTAGGCATAGTTTTCGCTCTTGGTTCCTACATACAAATTCTTTGCGTGAATCTTTGAGAGCCACCAAATAAGGCAAATACGTAGAGAGCAGGTTCTAATAAAACTAGGACTAAGGTCGATGGTTATGTTGGAACCTAGTTCCACATCTCTTTTATGTCTTGGTGTTAACAAAATTATTTTAAATCTAATGAGTTTATGAAGTGTTATGTACAGGAAATCATAGGATTTAGGAAGTATGGAAGATAATAAGAAAGAAGTGTCAATGACATGAAGAATGAAGATTGTTTTTATGTATTGTAATTTAGATTTTTGTATGCCTCCTAACGAGAAAATTTGATTTAGGAGTTAAAATCAAAATAGGGACAATTAGGTGTCAAACTCACATTCAATCATTCATTTGAAAAATAAAAATCATTTCTTTGACATAGTAATCGTGTATTTGCGATCAAATAGCATCAAGATTAATTAATAGAATTTATTCAAGGTACTTGTTGTAAGTACCAATACTGTTCATATGTACTGGTACATGCAAGGCATAGGTTTGGGTCCTAGTCCCAAACTGTGAACAACAAGCGCTAGTACTCATCATGAGTACTAGTACCAAGTTCTCACAGTTTGTAGACAGGTGTAGTCCCTGAACCTTACAAGTATCAGTACTAATCACCAGTACCTATACATGTAGGTCACAGTTTTTAACTTGACTCAAACCTATGAGTCACAAGTACTGGTACTTGTCATGAGTATCGGTACCTGGTGACTTAGTTGGTAATCAACTGTAAGCATTGAGTACCGGAATCTATGATGAGTACCGGTACCCAAGTTCTATTGGGCTAGCTGCTGGATATCTATGAGTAGCCAGTACTAGTACAACAACTTTAGTTCAGGTACCAACTAACTGTTGTGCTTGATTTGAACGACTATTTAGCAATTAATCATATCTTTAATCTTCCCATTTTTCCCCGAACGACTAGTAATCGTACAGAAGGTGTTTAGCGATCTATAAAAGCACCTTTTGTGTGTCATTTGAACACAACACAATTATCAAAATTCTTCTTACTCCAGATTTTGCATTTATTGTTTCTACCACAAGGGTGATAGGCTTGTTGAATCTTTCCTTCAAGAAGATCCTCATCTTGCATCACGATCTTTTATGTAATCTACTCTTCCACATAAAATCATTATATACGCTTTAGCATTTTTTGCAAGATTGATATATCAAATATCTATTAAGCTAATTCTTGTTGGAGACTTCGGAATGAAGTTGTAAGCTAATTTGTTTCTTGCTTACACCTGTAATTTTCTGCTTTTATCTGATCTTGTAACTGGGTTGAGGAAACTGGTTAATTACCTCAGTTTATAGTAAATTGATTCCCTCCAAGTTGAGGGAATCAGGTTAAAAATCCAAAGTTGGCAGACTTAGGTAGTAGAGTACCCAAGTGAGGGGAACCACTATATATTTGGTGTATTATTTTTTTTGATTTGTTTTATTTGCAATATTTTATTTTCCACACTATTCATCCACCCTTGAAGTATGCTTGTGCTCTTTCTATCCTACAAGCTATATCTGAGCGTGTTGCAGGAAAACATAACAACTTGACTCGCAATGGCATCATCAACAAAGCACATCGAAGGACAGTCATCTACCTATCCTCCCTATTTTGATGGTCCGACTATGGGTATTGGAAGAGGAGGATGTAAGTCTTTCTCAAGGAGATGGATGAGGAGTTGTGGACCCTCATTCAAAAGAGATACTCAGATCTTGAGCCGCAAGGAGTAGCATGGATGGCGGATCAAAAGAAGATTTTTGGCAATGTGAAGGCAATGAATGCACTTTATTTTGCATTGTCAAGGGAGGAATTCAACTGTATCCCAGTGTGTGAGTCAACATATGAGATATGGAATACACTTCAAGTCACCTATGAAGGTACTAATAAGGTAAAAGAAACACGCATATCTATTCTAACGGAAAGCTATGAGTGTTTCAGGATGGAGGAAGGTGAAAGCATCAAGGCGATGTACACAAGGTTTGGGGATATACTCAACCCCATGAAGAATTTAGGAGTGAAATTCACTGAAGAACAACTTCTAAGAAAGATCTTGAGATCTCTTACAAGTGACTGGTCTCCGAAGTCAACAACGATCCAAGAGGTAAAGGATCTTTCAGTCCTTTCCCTTAGTGATTTGACTGGAAGCCTCATGGCATATGACCACCAACTGGAGAACAACAAGAAAAGTGAGGAAAAATCAATAAGCAAGAAGAAAGAGCTTGCCTTAAAGCTCTAAAGGAAGACTCCGACTCTGACGAAGAAGAGCTTGCTCTTCTAACAAGAAGATTTCAACAATTCATCTGAATGCAAGGTAAAAGAGTAAATAAATTTTAAAATGTTATAGTTTGTTTTGAATGCAAGATAAGGGGACACATACGAATAGATTGTCCAATGATCATGAAGATAAAGGAAGAAAAGATGAAAGATGAAAAAGTTGATCGGAAGAAGAAGATCTCAAGAAAGGCATATAAAATGACTTGGGATGGTAGCATTTCAACACAGAATCCTCCTCTCAAGAATCCAAGGAAAATGAAGTTTCCTATATGTGTTTGATGGCAAGTGACAACAGCTTGGAAAAATGAGGTAGATTCCGAAATCACTTTTAATGAATTATTGCAAGCACATGAAGATTTGTATTACAAAGCTGGGTTAATTAAAAAAGGAAACAAGGTTTTACATAAGAAATATAAGACTTCGGAAATAGAAAAATCATGTTTAGAAATAGAGTTAGATATGACAAAAGATACTAATTCACAATTTCATGCAAAGATAGTAGATTTAAAGGATATTTATGAACATTTTGAGGGAACCTTAGACAATCTTAAAACAACTACTAGATTGGATACTGAATTTTGTAATGCATTAAAAGTAAACTTCCATTGTGAAAAGAACACACAAAATAAATCACATGCACCTAGGCATGCATGGATTTACAAAAAGGTAAAAAATCCCAAGAATTATAGATCCAACACAAAAGTGATCATAAATCTAAGGATTTGAAGGGAACTAACCATCAAGGACCTAAAAGAAAATGGTTACGTAAATAAGATTTGTTAAATTATTTTGCGAGTCAAAAAGGCAAGTGGATCCTAGACAGTAGGTGTTCCAGGAACGCGATGGGACATTCTGACCTCTTTATTAAATGGATGGGAATTCAAGATGGATGACAAGTCAAGTTGGGCGACAACAAATGTTGTTGCATTATTGGTGAAGGTACAATAGGTAATTCATCTAAGTTGGTACAAAATGTACTTTTAGTAAAGAATTTAAAACATAACCTACTAAGTGTTAGTCAAATATGTTATAATGATTGTGATTTGTTGTTTACAAAAAATGGGTTTAAAATACTAAAAGAAGGAACTAATATAATTTTAATTGAAGGTTTTAGATATCAAAATATCTATGCTGTTCATTTTTCAGAAGAGAAATTTGTGAAATGTCTGCTTACCAACACCTTGATCTATATGAACCAACATAATTTGAGAGCCTAAATGGATCAGAATTTTGCCTAGTTATTGTTGATGACTTCTCAAGGTTCACTTGGGTCATCTTCTTGAAACATAAGAATGACTCATCTGACTCCTTCCTAAGTCTTGCTTGAAGTCTTCAAATGGAAAAATCATCTTCAATTCTTAGACTTAGGACTGATCAAGGGGGTGAATTTGAAAATGAAAAGCTCTCACGTTTTCATGTCAATTCTGGCATATCCCATGAATTTTCATTTCCTCGGGCACCATCTAAAAATGGTGTTGTAGAGTGCAAGAATCACACTCTACAGGAATTCACCCAAACTTTGCTCTTGGAGTCTGTGCTTCAAAAGTATTTCTTGGCTAAAGCCATTAATATAGTATGTTACGTTAATATAACTCTTTTAAGCCATATTATTAAGAAAACTCCATATGAGCTATATTATGTGAAGTCTCCTAGGATTTTATATTTTAGGGTATTTTAAAGTTGATGTTATTTATTAAACACCAGAGATCGACTTGATAAGTTTGATGCTAAAGGTGATGAAGGCATCCCTATTGCCTATTCAACAGGAAGCAAAGCTTATCTAGTCTTTAGTAAAAGGACTTTTGTTGTAGAGGAATCCCTGTATGTTTCACTTGATGAAACAACTTTAGGAGAACTAGAACCAACTAACTAGAGTCTGATGATGAGGATACCCCTTCATCGATGTATCAAAAATGGAATATACACGAATTGTAAAAGATCTTCCAAAAGAATGGGTACACCACAAGGATCACCCTCAAGATCAAATTATAGGAGATATTGAACAAGGTGTAAAACCCCGATCTCAGTTTAGGGCTGACTTTGTCCTTAATGCCTTTGTTTCTCAACTTGAACCCAAGAAAGTTGATGAGGCATTAAAGGATGAGTCTTGGGTTGTAGCTATGCAGGAGGAGCTACTCCAATTTACAAGGAACACTGTATGGGACTTGGTTTCGACTGATGAGGGTAATTCCATTATTGGAACCAAGTGGGTGTTCCAAAATAAATTGGATGAATTTGGTATAGTAATCAGGAATAACTCTAGACTCGTAGCTTAGCCCTATAACCAATAAGAGGGAATTGACTATGATGAGACTTTTGCTCCTACTGCTTGCTTGGAGTCCATTCAAATGCTACTTGCCTTTGCAAGTGTAAATGGCTTCAAAATATTTCAAATGGATGTTAAGAGCAGTTTTTCTTAGTGGCTATATTAAGGAATAAGTTTATGTTCGTTAGCCTCCCGAGTTTGAGCACCCAACCAGCACACCGAGAGCATGTATTCAAACTCAATAAGGCAATATATGGACTCAAACAAGCTTTTAGGGCTTGGTATGATAGATTTATGTCATTCCTTCTCCAGTATGGATGATGATAACATTATCATGAGCCATAACTAGCTTTAATTAATTAGAATCAATTGACAAATTCGCCTACATAATCATCGGAGAGTCGTAATTCCCTGCATATCCTTTCTGAGAAGGATACATTAAATCAAGGTTAATTCTACAATTTTAACAGCATATCATGAATGCAAAATAATCACGGGGCTTCTCAAGGGTTAATCTAAGGTCTAATGAAAATTAAAGTCTAACAAGAGGGCCCACACAGACAGAAATAGGTCTTTTCACATTTCGAGAACTAATATTGCACCTAAAACCCTAATTTTAGACCTACCTAAATAACTGATGTTATGGTCATGGTAAAATTCATCTAGACCCTCTAAAATTCATATAAAAATATTCCATAAGGTTTGGTGTCCCTGATTTGACCATCAGAACCTATTTTGACCTAAAAAAAAGTCTGAAATGGAAAGTTGCCCTAATTTGGGTTTCCATGCAAATTAGTTAGTCAGACTAGGTCAAAATTGAAATATGACTTCACTATTAGATTCCTTGGGTCCAAATTAGGTTTTTACCAAAATTTGGGCCCAATCAGAGATCATCTTGACCAAGTTTTTATATTGGTCCAGTCTAACTCTTTCTCTCTATCATACATCTTTAGCTTTTGAAATCCTTACAAATAATCGCCTAAGTTCTTCATCTTCTTTGCAGATCGGTCCTTGCCTCCATTGGAGGTCAATTGACCACCAGGCGACCTTTGACCACTCTTAGACCTACCTGAATCAACACCAAATCCCACCAAAATTGGTGGAATTGATGTTCACACCTAGGAGAATCATATGGGACCAGTTTTGGATCCCAAATCGCATCTGATTGGCTGTGAAAACCAACGAGATCAATGGGTTCTTCTTGAATCCTATGCAAGCCAATTAGGCTTGTTTCCTACTTAGAAGCCTACCATAAGCTCTATAAAAGCTCCTTCATTGCATTTTTGCTTCTCCTTATCCTGGTTTGGCCACATTTCGTCACTTAAACTTCTCCCTTCGACCTCTACTGACCTAAGCTCCAGCAGCTTCCTTCTCCCTCATCCTATGGATGGCCAATGGCCAAATTGTCCCATCCTCCTTCGTCATCATCTGCCACATCACGCTAGCTACAACGAGGGCTACCTCCCCCTTTCCTCACTGTCGTCTCCCTTGAAGGAGGCATTCTCTTCCATGGTGTCGGCCAATCACAGTCGGTGCCCTCCTTCCCCTTTGGACTGTTAACACTGGGTTCCCTAACTTCCTCTTCCACTCTACTCTCTTTCCCTCTCTTTAAATCGTAGTTTTGACCACAGACCACACATCTCCATCTCTAGCTTCCCCACATCCGGTGTACCTCTGGCATGACCAACCACTGGCCACATTGCACCAAACTTGCCCGCTCCATCTTCAGAAGCTCCTCCTCATCTCGCCCATCAAAATCCTTCACTCAATTCCACCAAAATCCCACTCCATCAACCCACTATGCTCAACCTCCCTCCCTCACCTTCTCCATCACCATCCGGCTACCACACACTTCCACTCGCCACATAGCCACCACCATTGGACTCCACATCCTCAGTCGCCACTCATTCCTGGTGACCCTAGTCAGACTCGATTACCCGGATCCATATACCCAATCATTGATCCGATTACATCCGGGTCTTAGAGAAGAGAAAGGATGGATTTATGAGAGAGCGAGGGTGGGTTATGCTCTTGAAGGCATGTCCTGATGCGACACTTCATCGCTGAAGGAAAGTGGTGCTCTATGCTTGAGGAAGGTTCTGAAGGAGAAGAAGGACTAAAGAAGGGAAAGCCATTGAAGAAGAAGGGTTGTGCCTTTAAAAGGAAGGAGTAAGTTTAGAAAGAAGAAGAAGAAAAGAAGAAGGGTTAAAGGAGAAAATCCTTGTGCATTTTGTGAGGCACTGTGTTTTGTTGATACTTAAGATGTCTGATCTAGTTCTGAGCACTGTTGAATAATTTAAGAACCTAAGTTATGATTGAATTCTAATTTGAATGAATTGAAGTATTGAATGCATGCTTAATTAAGAGAATAAGTTGTGATTCAAATCACCATTATTTTGATTCTCCTTTCTTTTTGATCCATGATCTTGTGAGCTTTATTGAATAACAATTTGATCATACTTATTCATTGCATATTTGTTATTATTGTGCTCATTCATTTCAATTCAACATTAATGTTGTGAATTGCCATTATTTGCTTTCTGTGTTCGACCTTGGACACTTTTGTGATTCTGAGCATACAAATTTAAATGATTTAAGTGATTTTGTCCTATACTATGATGCATCTCTTAAATAAATGACGAATTCACTTTAAACATTTTGGTGTCATTGCTGGGGAGGAACGTGCAATTCACACGTTAGTCTTATATATATATTTATCTAAGCGCTAACTTGCACTGTTTGCTTTGATTATGGTTTTGCGTGGTAAATCACGAAGAGATCTTCCACGTAAATTAGCTACTCCAGTGGTAGGTAACTCGCTCTTCTTCCCTAATCAACCTCCTAATCACTTGGGAAGAGGAATAAAAAGGGAAACAAAATTAATTAGGATTCATCTACCCTATTTTCTTAGTAATCATCAGTTAAAAGACAACTTTCCTGATTTAACAATTCAAAATCAATATATGATTGAAGATTGAAATGATTCTTTTAGAGATTCCTTCCCAAATTGCGTGTAGCTACTTGGGATTTATGCTTAATTTCTATTCATCTTGAGCTACTCACCCTCTTGTTTGAGTCCAAGGTGTACATTTGAGATTAAATTGGACTTGAAATAGAGCCAATTAGGGTTTCTACTATAGAGCTTTGAAGTGCAAGTTCACACTTGCCTGAATTAAAGGGAATTAACCCTCCTGCATTTGTGTTCTACCCAAACCCTTGCTTGAAAAGACATAATCAAAAGGACCCTAAAATCAAAATCTAAATTCACTTGAACTCTAAAATTGTAGACCTAATAACCTGAGAGTCAATTTAGGGTGATCTTTGGATCTTGACCCAGATTCACTTTCCATCTTTTAGGGAAGGTCAAGTGAAGTTGTTCTACTTTGTCGGCCAATCAACCTCAAAATTAGGTCACAAATTGAATTAATTTCTAATCAAGTGAACTCCAAGGCACAAATTAAGAATAAAATTGGCAGACTTAAGGTCTCAATTCATACATTCCTTGCTTGGAATCGCAGTGACAAAGAAGGTCTGGTGGGTGAAACCCTATAACCCATTGGGATACTCTACAGTGTAAGGGTCTTCATGGGGCTCTTGCTTCCTGGCTGCCTAGGTACTTCTCGGGTGTGTGGGTTTTTGATTCAAAGGTATCATCCACCTCGAAACAAGCCTTAGCATCCAAAAATCTTTGGGTGCATTGATTGGGTCCAATTCATATTCAGTCCCTAATTTATTCTCTAGAGCACATACACAGGAAAGGTCCCTAGGTTGTTAACCTAGCAGCCTCATTAGAATTGATCTTCTTAGGGATTTCTGATCTGATCCAATCACTTCAATCTGAACCTGAATTTAATTCTACATCTTAATCCATTAGCTGATTTGAAAATGCAACCTGATAATTTAAGAAGAATTTGTGGGAAGCCTGAATCCCAAATGACCATAAAAGAAAAAATGATTGAGGATGCTCTTAGACATCATGATGAATACTACAAAACCTCTAATCTATCTAGGCACATTTAGGTTAATGTTTCAAAAACAACAACCCACTTCATAAGCCATGTTGTGATGATTTGGACCCAAATGACACATGGTTCAACCCGGGATGATCTCTTATTAAGATATCTTCAATTGATGAAATTACATATAAATGAGTATCTGCAATGTTGGTAAAATCCCATACTTTTTGGAAAAACACTAAGGTCTCATGGAGAAACATGGAAAACTACTAAATACGGTATAGGAAGCCATTGATAAAAAAGACCCCAATAACCTCTCAAAATTGATGAGACACCTTGGAACAACATTAAGGATCAATATGATTTCTCAGAACCTGGGTTTGAGAATAGAGGTTGTTGTGGACCGCTAACCCAAATGGGATTAGATTCAAACTTCATAACAATTGACATGCCTGAACTTAATGATGGTTGGGAGAATCCAACTGCAGGTGCTCCTGATTTTGAACCAACCCTAGAGAGCCTTGAAGTTGGTCCATCAATCCTAGATTCCCCAGACACCTATGATGGCAAGCTTGAATCAGAACATCTCAAGAATGTAGCTCCCGAACCTTATCCTGTTAAGGTAATTCTAGCATCCCAATAGAGCCTAAACAAGATTCCAGTGACCCAATTCCTACCTTTGACCTAGAATCTAGATTTGAGCCTGAAAGAGAAATTTTCATTTTCGATAAAAACTTTGGCATGAAATGAAGTGTCATTGTATTTAATCGCGTGGTAGAAAATCGCTTTTCAAAACATTTTAATTCTCAAAATCTAACCACGAAAATAGTAAGGTCATCTCCACAAGGAGGAATTAGCCTATTTAAACTAGTGAATCATGTCTTGTTTATTCGGGAATCTCAATATGTATACATACTGATGAGAGACTCATCATGATCTCTAATTACCCCTAATTAAGTAGTCTTCCTAGTTAATTAGCTAGGGTTATGAACATATAAGAGTTAATTATAGAGTAAGGGATATTTAGTCAAGGACCTTAAAATAACTTTAAAGTGACATTTTAACATTCAATAAACAATATTAATAATCTCGATAATAATTGGAATCAAAATTCTATTAATCATTCCCTTAATTAATAAGTAAAGTAACTTAAACTTAATGTAAACCTAAGAATATAATAACTTAAGTAATTTTACTTAATCTAATAAACTAATCTAAAAAGGTCAAAAATGTAAATTCAAGATGAAAATAGAATATTTAACTTATTTACTAACATATATAAATGGTTGAAAAAGATCTAAGTTTAAATAAACCTTCAAAATCTGAGTTTACATTTTGGTCCTTAAAATTCTCTACGATCGGGTCCTTATTTCTCACACAGTACTTAAGTTTTATTACATTTAAGTCCCTTTTCATCTTCTTCTTCTTCTTCTTCAGCCGAATGAACGGCGGACGATGGAGAGTCACGCCACTGCATGATCACCGCCCTGCTGAGATAACCTTCTTTGTCTAAGCTCTTGCAGCTTGTGCTCACCACCCCCTCTTCATCCACCAGTCTGGATTAACAGGAAATCCTAATTTCTAGCGGGAGATAACCTCACCGTAATTGGAGATGACGCCGGAGGTTAGGCTCCTCAAGCTCCTTCTTCGGCCTGACCCCGCCATTCTCTTCACCGCCAACTACTATAAATACACCCTTACCCCTCTGATTTTACTGAAGTTGGCACCCTTCCCTCTTCTAACACTGTACTTGACTTCGATAGGCTATTCGTCCAAAACTACGGTGACTCTCCATCTCACTTTCCAACTTCCTCCATCCATTCTGATCAGCCGAGGAGATCTGCCATGGTTTGCCGCGTCTCTGACACAGGCGCTGACCCAAGGAATCCTCTGCTCACCTCAAATTCGCCCGTCGGAGATCTTTCTTTCACCCTCTGATTTCGTCGTCCGCTATGAACCTTCGGTGAAACCCTATTGACCCCTTAATCTAGGTAATAGTAGATTAGGAGTAGGAGTAGGAGTAGGTTAGCTTAGTTAGTTACATAGTTAGTTAGATTAAAGTAATTTTAGAATTTCAGTGTCAGCTTCTCCGACTCTAGCGAGCTCCTCAAGCTCGCCAGAGCCTTAATCTTATCTTTTTAACTCACTGTCCGCCTTCCTTTATCTTCCATGATCATTTCTAATCCACTTAATCATTTAATTAAATCACCTAATCGCCTAGTTCATCTTTCACCTCTACGGACTACAATCACTATCCATGGTGACAATAGTCGAGCTAATTCCACCTCCACTGTATCTATCATCATCTATCCATCACTTATGGACCCTAATCGACACTATAATATGTAGAATTATCATCTACAAATTAAACACCCAAACTTAATTTAGCTCCTGAGCTCGCTGTCAATGGCGACTCAGGAGTAGTTCAAATCGTTATTAAATATATATTTATTACCACAGACATCTGTTGACTTGTCTCAACCACTCAGTTGAGTGGGAGATCAAGTCCCATGCCTCAACCAAATTAATTTTCATTCAAAATAAATTCACTATCAAATCTTACATATAAAGAGATAATGAGGAATTAAATGTGATTTTGGGGTTCCTTGCAACCTCAAGATCCTTTTTAGATTAAAAATGGCAAGTTTAAACAATCTGTGTACACTTTTCACATTTTCTAGACTCACCAGAGATTCGGCGAGCTTCGGCGAGCCAAATTTGTGCTTCAGCCTACAGAATTTAGGAAGAAGCTCCAGAATGTTTCGATTCTGATCACTGAATAATTTGAGGATATTTGTTTGAGGATTTAGTGATTGGAGCACAGATTGAGGGTTCATCTTCTCCAACTCTGGCAGAGTTGGAGAAGTCTGATAAAGAGATCAAAGAAGCATTTAAGGAACCTAGAAGCTTCAGTGCAATGCACTGAAGCTGTTCATGACCTCATTCTACTATAATAACCCCTTAATCCTTCTGACGAACAAGCACTTTTTGGAGCTCAGGCAGCAAGCTTGTAACCCAACAAATATTAGTTAGAGCACCTATTAAAAAGATTTGAATAAGTTCCTGATGTTGAAAGAACTTGATTTTTGGTTTTAATTTGCTGTGGAGAGGCTTTGAACAGAAAGTCAAATTTTTGTGCTTTCACAGTCAAACTCAGTCAGATTATGGAGTGCTGAGCTCAATCTGAGGAATTGATGAGATTAAATTGTTTCTGGGATCATGCTGGATTGTTTTAGAGTGATTAAACTGAGTTCAGGTGAATAAGTTGGTGAGAATTCATACCCTATTAATTTGGGTTATTTTCAAACCTCAACTAACAGTAGTATCATTTTGTTGAGTTTTGATCTTAAATCCTGCCCAGATCAATCTGTTATAACCCTTAGAACTTGTTTAAATTGATCAGTAATGTTCTTTTGTGTCTGTCTATCTATTTGAGTTTGAAAATTTTGAACTCTGAAGCTTTTAGAGAAGTGTAGAGCTTTTATATTGTTCCTGAAGGCCTTATGAGGAAGAACCTACTTCTGCGGATGCGGAATTAATTTTAGTAACTGTTCAGAACTTTAAATAAGAGAGAGAAGTCCATCTGAGGACTCTGTGAAATTAATTATCACTTCCAGGCAATAAATAACCCATAGGAACCCCTAATTTTACCTTTCAAATTGAAGAGGAAAACATCCTCTAAACCTTAAATTGACCCTGCAATCCTATAGAGTAACCTTAGAGCTTTCCAGCAAACTTTAAATCACTTGAAATGGAGCTCTAAGCTGGGAGTTATGATCAGTTGAAGTTGGGTCTAGAGGAGGGAACATAATCCCACATCATTAGTTCACGAGCGCGTGCATGGGAACAAAAGTGATTTGTTCCGTAGGCCGTTCAGTCGTCAGCGCTCGGTGCACTGGTTACTAATCTAAGCATTCTAAACCTATCTAAGGAAGTGTGTGTGTGTGCGGGCATGTGTGCCTGCGGGTGTGCGCCTGAGTGGGCGTGAGCTAGTGTGGCCCTGGGAGGGCAAGGCCTAGGAGGCCAGGTTGAGCCGGATTGGCTCGAACATATGAACCAAATGAAATAAACCAAAATCGAACCTAATTGAAATTAGGTAAGGACCGAGCAAGGTCTGGTCCCACCCTGGTCTCAGGATATTGTGTATCCTCGAAAGGACCTCGTCTCAAATAAAATAACTTTTGGTTAAAAAGTAAAAAAAATCCGATTCAAATGTTGGTCCAAAGGAAAGACGAGTTGATGGCTAAATGCTGAAGGTTAATGTTAAACGTATTTAATCGCTAGGCTAACGTGTTCAATTTTGGAAAACCTATCGTTGTAGTTTGAAAGCGAAGAACTCGTGTTCAACAAATAAAATTTATATCGAAATTGAAATTCCGGGTCGAACATAGGGATGCAGACGTTTGATTTAAAAACTATTCATTTCTTATTATTTGTCACGAAGTAATTCAATTTAAAACTATCTAATTATTTACAATAAATAGAACAGAGAGAGGGTAAAAGAGAGAGAGAATATTACACATAGAAATCAAAATGAGATGTAGAATAAACAAAGAATTTATCATTAAGAAGATTGTTCATTACAACTAGAAAGCATAAAACAATTACACTAGAAAGAGATAAATTTACTCTAGAAAGCATTAAAAGAATGGAGGGAGAAATGTCCTCAACGATCGTTTGGAGGACGAGCAGAACTACTCTAGAAAGTAGTAAATCTATACTAGAAAGCAATAAAAGAATAGGGAGAGAGAAATCCTCCTAGATGGTCGCTTGGAGGATGAGTTGGACGGGGTGATGCCTGGACGAAGGAGGACGAAGCAGGACGAAGGAGGACGAAGCAGAAGAACGGGAATGGAGCAGCACGCTGTCGTCGTCGTGGGATCCACTTCTGAAGGGGGATGAAAATTTGGACTTTATCTCGCGAGAGGCATCCCGGGAGTGGGAAAGCTTCTCTTGAGCTTTGGAGAGGTAGAGAAGAGAAGGAAGGGATGAGAATTTCGTATGGAGGGGGTCTCCTTTTATAGTTGCAAGGAGTGGGGTCAAAATGGTCATTACATCTTTAAAATAATAAATGAGGGATCTTTAGTGATGGATAAATCCATCACTAAAGCCCCAACATTGGCGTAGCACCTGTGCCCACACGCGCCTCCTCAGCTAACTGCACTTCCTCAACACCCGCGCACGTTCTTTAATTCTCAGCCGTCTGATCGCTAGATCGGACGGCTTAGAATGTGTGATCACCTACTGCTGTGCGCCCGCCTGCCACGTGCGATGCCACGTGACGCTGCGCGTGCAATCGCGCGTGATCTCAATTGAGCGCAGACGGCTGTCCAATCAAGATCCAACACCCGCCTGTGCTCGCTCGCCCGTGCCTTCCTGCCCTCCGCTGCAATTCGAACCCACGCCCGCAGCTTGCGTAAGCACGCTTGATCGCTGCGCTACGAAGCGCGGATGGTCGAGCGGGTGCTTTTAAGCGCGGCCATCCACAGTCGTTGGATCGAGATCCAACAGCAGAGAGGGAGCAGATGCGGGGTCTTCAGAGAATGTATGCGGACATTTGGGCAGTCGAGATGGCACCACGTGGTGCCATCTTGGCCATCCATCTTCTGGATGTTGTAGGTGGTGCCACGGATGTCGGATTGACTCGATTTTTGCGTCGTTGGGCTGCGATCGTCGATCCGAATTCATCCATGTGGTCAGATTTGCCATTTGAAGTGTGGATTTACACCATCCTGGCCCTTGATCTTCTAGGGTTCCCCAGTCACTATCTGATGCTACAGATGCCTGATTAGAGCAATCTTGGAGTCGTTGAACTCCAATCATCGCCCTGATCACATCCATATGGTTGGATCTTTGATCCGAGTCCTCGATAAAATGTTTTCCTTGTCAAAGCACATAAAAGGAGATAACTAACCTCCATTTTATTCAAACTACTCTAAATGCAAGATGATGCATGTTATGCAATATTTATATCATGAAATGCAATCCTATGCTTAAGAACATGCATAAATAGACATCTTAAGTAGTGTAAATGTGTTTACATCAGTTAAATATTAAGAAAGAGCTGATGGCTAAGGAAAGAAAGGAGGAGAACAGGCGCTAAGGAGTGTTAAAGAAGAATAGGCAAACAAATAAGAGGCAGGAAGAGAAGGAGAAGGTAGGTACTACTAAAGAACAAAAGAAGAGAGGTAAGAAAAGAGCTCAACAGATAATAAAAATAAAGGAAAAGGAGAAGAAAATTGAGGCTGAAGACTATAAAGAAGAATTTGTTTTACTTGTATCATTTTAATTTTTTTTTGTTCTTAAATTTTGTAATAAGGCATATTTTAATAGAACAATTCTTATTGCCTTAATTTCTTTGAAATAAAATAGGAAATTAACATGTTTACTTGTTAATAAAGTACATCATTTAAGTAAATGTGTTTTTCATATGGAATTTTGTATATTCTTTAGAGTTTAAATCATTTGACAAAATTCATGCTTTTATAATCAACCAAGTTATACCTCCTAAACTTGAAAAGAAAGTAAAAGAAAATTGGTGAATTTAGAAAAAATTATACCTCCCAGCGAACGACCTAGACTCAACCAGTAAAAATTTCTAAAATATTAAGTTAATTCGACCCTATACTACACAACCAACACAATTTCGAGTTAACCTAAGTGACTTTTTATACTCTTAATTCAGTAAAATTAACTTAATTACTGAGTTGAGTGGAAGTTACACATCATTTTAATGGTGCCGTTGCCAGGGAGGTAATATTTTGTTTCACTAAAATTTAGTTGGATTAATTAATTAGGTGGTATTTGTAAATATATTTTTTTATTTTTAATGTTTTTTCTAATTAGTTTTATTTTGTTTATTTTTGTTTTATTTTTATTTCTATTTTCTGTCATCTTTTCAGGTTTACCTTCTCGGGTAATCTCAGGAGAAGGTAAGATTTTGTTGTAGTTTCTTTTTTTAAGTATTCCTTAATGTTTGGTATTGTTGCATTTAAAAGTTAAAAAAATACAAAAGAAAATACATCTTTTCCGACTAGCAGCAGCATACACATAGGCATACACTCCTATGAGTGCATTATCTGCTAGTATTAGTACGATCTGACTCAAGAATTTTTAAACTATTTTTCTAGCATCAGTAGGAAAACACGAGAAAACCCACGTAGATCCTTATCCTCTGAGATTTAAAAATGCCACATATTTTTGTTTGAAAAGATATAAAAAGCAACCAATGTAGTTTAGGTTGATATATTTTAGAAAAAGACTAACTAAAAAGAGGAAGTAAAATTGTCACCTAAATTTGATTGCAGAAATGCATGTGGGTTTTTTATATCGCTATCGTCTGTTGCATGCTATCGTGCACACAATGCGATCACTAAAGTCACACGAGTCTACTTTTCTATGTCTCCACTTTACACCTCTTAGGGCTTTGGTCAAAGATCAATAGGTCTATCTCACTACTAGAGCCCTGGGGAGCCAGTAGTGAGCAGTCTCGAACCTAGACCTTAGACCTTTGAGCTTTAAGGTACGCACCAATGCAGACACAGATTAGGACACGTATTTTTGATATTGTTACTCTATTTACTTGCATCAAATTACTTTACGTATCTTAGGAATCTCTTCTTTCCTTTGAAAGAAGAGCAAAACCCACGTCTTTTGTGCTGTTTTGTGGGTTTTTGTGCTGCTATTTTTTTTTTTCTTATTAGTGGTGTGTGTGTGCACTTGCACATTATTTTCCATTTATGGACGGGAGGCGATCCTTGCATCCACCTCTTGCACCACCGTTGACAAGTGATCCAAGGCCAGTTGCAAATAAGCAAGCAATGATTTCCCATCTGATCAATCTACTTCTTTGGATCCAATGCAGAATCTTAATCCCGAGATCCCTTCTTCTTCTGGTCAGGAGGAGATGCCACCTTTTGATGTTCATGAGGTGCTCCCGAACCAGAATCTTAGGATGCTAGAGCAAACTTGACAAATCAATTTATTAACAGTAGCCTTAAATAATTTGAAAACTCTTCAAACCTGTTCTTCACCTCAACCTGAGGCGGGTTTTGAAATCCCTAATTTACCGATCAATCATCCAAGGCCTCTACTTACAGATTATTATAACCCATCTAATGCATAAGTAGAGCCTAATGTTAGGATTCCTATTGGGGAGAATGATCCTTAATTAAAGCCAAATATTATTGGTTTAATCCCCCATTTTCACAGATTTGCATCCGAGGATCCATTTCAACACATTGAAGATCTTAAAAATCTATCCCAAACTTTTGGTCCTCGAAATCAAAATAGGGAAATCCTACTAATAAAGATTTCTCTTTCAACCTTAAAGATAAAGCAGCATATTGGTATAGAAATATAGCAAGACCAATCTCAACTTGGGTTGAACTCAAATCTGCATTTTTGAAGAAATTCTTTCCAATTGGTCAAACCAATGTTTTAAGGAGAGCTATTGCTACTTTCAATCAAAATCAAGGAGAACCAGTTCACGAAGCATGGGAACGTTTTCATGAATTGCAAAGGAAATGCCTACATCATGATATCCCTCATTGGCAACTCATGCATATCTTTTACTATGGTTTACAAGAGGGCATTCACAATCTAGTCGATGCCTCTTGTGGAGGGAATTTTCCAAATTGCAACACAGAATCCGCTTCAGAATTATTTGCAGGGATGGTGGAAAACTCGATCAACAATGCATCAATGTCACAATTTAAGCATGGAGCAAATACGAATCATCAAAATCTACATAAGGGCATTCACGAGATAGGTAATCCGTCCAGTTCAAAGGATTTAGAGATTATTGCAGAAAAACTGGATAAAGTCGATATCTTAGCAAAGCATCTCGATGAGGTTAGAAACACAATGAAGACTCTTATGCCTCTACTTGCTACGAATCCCACGTATTCACCTGTTTTGCAAATTCCTGCAGGGAGGGAATTTGTGAATAATCTGGATTCTAGAGATCCATCTCCCTTGGGTTTCCTATCTACTCCTTCACTAACCAAAGGAGGGACCCTTGTCCCACAATCTTACCCACCCTTTTCCCCACCCTTTTCTGTTGCAGAAAACATGCCATATCTTTTAGGTTTACATGCCATCTAGGAAACACTTCAAGACCAAACCCTTATTCAAATTCCTATAATCTTGGATGGAGAAGCCACCCAAATTTTTCTTGGGCTGATCAAAATCCAAATCAAAGACCAAATTATCCGAATTAGACCCATTTTAACCCACCTTCATTGCCTCCTCAGCAATTAAATTTAAGGCCTAGCCTGATGAGTATGCAGAATTACTCTAGGCCTATTAGAGATACACAGCTAGACCAAATTTTAAGAGCTATGACAGAGAGTCAGCGACAAAATGCTGAAGCTCTCACTGAGATCCATAGGCAATGTAAGGTAGAGTTGGCCGATTTATGAAATCAGATCATGCTTTTGGCTGAGTCTCGTCAGCTAGGTACTCTTCCATCTCTGCCAATTTCAAATCCTAGGAATCTGCCAAATCCTAGGCAAAGTCAAGGCCAAGTCCATTTCTTTAATCAAGCCTTTGATTCTAATCATAACCTGTCCTCTGTACTTTCTGAAAATAATCCATCAAACACGCATCAACAACCTATTTTGTGCCAAAATGACCCACCTATTATTGAGAATCATAACTAATTTTGCTGATCTTCTGAACTTGGAAACATTTATAAATTGCCTTAATTTTCAACATTCTATATCTAAACCTAAATCAGATCTAATCTTCAAAAGATTCACTCTGATCTTTTTTGAGATTTTCACAAGAATCTGATTTTAGGTTCTGCGAGATCAATTCTAGGCAATTTTAGGACGAGTTTTGATTGGGTGGTTTTATCTGTTTTCTATTTTTTTATCTAATTCTTTCCTAACTCCTTTGTTTTTACCATATACCTATTCTTTTGAGGAGTTCTTTACTAGGCTTTACGCATAGATGAAGGCATAAAACTGGGCATTTGTACATAGCTGTTTCCTATTTTTTCCTTTTTTGATTTTCTTCTACACTTTAAAATTTCACTTCATATACCCTATTGATTACCTTCATTTAGTTCGATTGACGACCTTTGGTCAGACTTGAAATCGTCCGCACAGAGATTTTTAATCTCCTCTATTCGACTCCTTCCATCACTCTATACTAAATGAAGTGTAATATCTTTTCACCCTTCTTATAATGAGGACATTGTAAAATTTTGGCTCGGGGGGGTGTTGAAGTAAAATTTTCACTTTAAGTGTGGGGTAAAAAATAAAAACACATAAAAATTGAATATCCACGAAATTTAAAAAAATAAAAATTCCAAAAAACGTTAAAAATTTGAAAAAAATCAAAACTTTCATAAAAATTTGAAAAATTTTTGAAAAAAAAATTCATGCAAATTGGAAAATCTTATATAGAAAAAACAAAAATATATAAATACAAAAATTTGAAAAGAAAATTCATAAAAATAGTAAAAGGGGTATATTCATTTTTAATAAAGAAGAAAAGAAGAAGAATAAATATATATATATATTATAATTAAGAGTTTAATTTTTGTTTAGGTTGGAAATTTAAAATGTATATATAGTATTTATAGAGTATTTAAGAGCATTCAATTCTTAATTAAAGTTTACTTTAAACATTTTGTAAAAACACACCTTCGAGTTTAAATTTTTTTAAAATAAGATTTTATTTGAATTAGGAATCTTTTAAATCTTTTAAAGATTTATTTTTCTATTCTTACCTTCAATTAAGAAACTAAGTATGTTAAGATTTAAACTTAAGGTTTGGAATTAAATTGTAACTTTCTAATCAATTAGATTAAGTAATCCTTTTGCTTTTTGAAAATTTAATTTTATCATAAAGTAAAGTAAAAAGGCCAGATATTCAGAGTTAATTAGATAGAGAGTTGGTAGAATTTTAGTTTACAAAACTTACAGGCTAAAGATAATAACTAGACCTGGTAAATTTTGTCTTAACGGATCCTATAGGAGGAAACTAAGAATTTTAAGAACCTGAGAGTAAATGGCGTTGTTGTCCAAGCTCTGGTTTGAGAGCTAAGTAACCTAAACATCTAAATTCACACACATAGAATTGTCTTGTTGGCATCTGAGACCGCGAAAACACAGAGGTTAAGAGATCAGTTCTGAATCCTCTTTAGTCCAAGGATTTCTGCGGGGTGGTTATTGAAAGGGTGAAGGATGTGCCACTCACCTAGAAAAAGGATTTAGAGAATAAAGTTTGTAGGAAAAATGAGAAGGGGAAAAGAAAAGAAAAAAAGAATAATAAATAAATAAAGCACCCTGCAGTTAAGTGCCTCATGAAAAATGGGTGCTTATGCAATTTTTTCACAAACAAATAATGCATCTCGTTACAAATGGATGCTACCCTTCCTTCCATCAAATACAAAGAACACCTCGCTACAAATGGGTGTTCTAACCTATAGAAAAAGAGAAAAATATGGAGAAAAAAATATTAGGAATAAGAGACCCAGTGGTCCATCAGGGAGATATACACAAAATGTGTTGACCTCGGGATAGAAAACTGGTGAGGAGAAAGCAACCAAACCTGAGTAAGTCCAAGCCAAAGGCTTGAATTGGAATAATTGGGATTAGAAAATGGTGTCCTAAGATCTGAATTTTTACAACTTTGGATGTTTTTAGGACAATTCTCTTCACTAAGCACAGATGTTTTAAAATCATAGCTACTGAACCTTGGTATCGCCCAGTGAAGCCTAAGAAATCAGGTTTTGAAGATTTTAAGTTAAGACCTAAAGGAGAAGAATTGACAGAATCCTAGGTCTAGAAGTTATTCTTTAGTGTTGTAGGCTAGTAAGATAGAGTTTTACGACTCTAAGTTCAATTAATAATGAGTATCTAGTTAATTTGCTTAAACTTATATTGATAAAAGTCAAATATCATAAACAAAGGATTAGCTTAAATCTATTTGAGTTTTTGAGTTAAAATTTAATTCTCCTACTTAAGTTTTGTTTCCTTAAAACACTTTGTATTCTAATTTGAGTTAAGAATAGTTACAAACATAAAAGTGATTTTTGAAGAATTCTAATTCAGAGTAAAATTCTTGTTAACAAATTGTTTTTAAGTGTGTTTTGGAAATGTTATAAGTATAAGTCTAAGTAAGAAGATTTTCACATATGCTCTGTACATTAATCATTTATATTAAACTTAAAAATTCTGATTTAAGCTTTCCTCTACATAGTTACTATTTATAATAATTTAAACCCAAGTGCTTTAAATCATCATAGTCTTAGTTTATTTTGCTAGGGACTAGCAAAACCTTTGCTTGGGGGTATGATGAGAGACTCATCACGATCTCTAATTACCCCTAATTAACTAGTCTTCCTAGTTAATTAGCTAAGCTATGAACATATAAGGGTTAATTATAGACTAAGGGATATTTAGTCAAGGACCTTAAAATAAGTTAAAAATGGCATTTTATCATTCAATTAACATTATTAATAATCTAGATAATAATTGGACCTGAAATTCTATTAATCATTCCCTTAACTAATAAGTTAAGTAACTTAAACTTAATGTAAACCTAAGTATATAATAACTTAAGTAATTTTAGTTAATATAATAAATTAACCTAAAAAGGTCAAAAATATAAATTCAAGATGAAAACAAAATATTTACCCAATTTACTAGCGTATATAAAAAGTTGAAAAACATCTAAGTTTAAATAAACCTTCAAAACCTGAGTTTACATTTTGGTCCTTAAAATTCAATACAATCGGGTCCTTATTTCTCACACAGGTCCTTAAGTTTTATTACATTTAAGTCCCTTTTCATCTTCTTCTTCAGCCGAATGAACAACTGGCAATGGAGAGTAACGCCACCGCATGATCACCGCCCTGTCGACATCAACCTTCTTTGTCTAATCTCTTGTAGCTTGCACTTGATACAGATTTTACGTGGTTTGTAAAATACGTCGTTGTAACGTGCAAAATCGATCAACTCTTAAATTTATAAACCTAGATAGTGGGGTATCTAGGGTCGTCCAAGGAGGCAATATGTTTGCAAAATTAGTTCTCTCGCTTACAAAATAAATCTCAACTTTCCTTTTGGTCTTTTTCAATAAACCATTTTTATGTATTTGAAATTAAGGCAACATGCGAAATTGTTGGTGAGAAAGTGACTTACACTTAACTCAATACACTACTTCTAAAGTGGCAAGTAGAGCCTCTCTCTACGCTCACTCTAGGCAAGTGGAGGCCCAGAATAATTAGAGAGAGGGAGTGAAGAATGCTAAAAAGAAAGTAATTAAAAATGCAACTAAAGAAATTGCAAAGAAGGTAACTAGATTAATGAGAAAGTGTTTTATAGAAAATCCTAGTAGACGAAAGCTTCTACTAGAAAATTGCAATAAATAAAAGAAAACACAAATCCACTAGATAGATGGTGAAGAAGAGGGCTTCTTGCTCCAAGCTTGGTAGCTCCTGAGCATGAAAAGAGTCCTCCAACTCCTTCCTTGCTATGTTCCACCAAGGTGATGTCCTCCAAAGCAAGCCATAAGGGGGCATGCCCTAAGCTTTTCTCCATGGGTGGACGTCCACCCTAGGTCCTTCTCCTTTGCCTGGCCGCCCTCCTTGAAGTAGAAAAGTCCTCCTCCTTGGCATGGCCCAAGTTGACGAAAGTGGGGAGAAGAAGGCACCAAAGGGGCAAGTGATGTGCCCCTTTAATCTTCTTCTCTACTCCTTCTTCCTGGCCATAGGTGTAGGTGGGCATAGGTAGAAAAATACACTAATGGAGGATGCTCTAAAATGGTGGTAGGTGGTGGGTTTGTATATAGTAGGAAGGGGGCTAAGGTGACTCTTGAAATGAAGGGCTAAGATGTGAAGATGGAGGTGGTTGGGGATCCTATGGCTAAGGGAATTTGGCGCCAACCCAAGGGACACTTATGGGGTGGTTATGGGTGGTGGGACCCCTTGAAGTTGGCGCCAAAATGGCTTCTAGAAGGGGGGTTTAGGTGGCTCCAAGTAGGGTTCTAGAAGGAGGGGTAGGTGCGTGGCTAGGATGGGTTGTAGGGTTAGGTGTGTGGTGGATGTGGGGGTGGATGTTGGTGCCAGAAAGGGGGGTAGGTAGGGTTAGGTTTTTGTGGAAAAATTGGTTCCTTTTGGTGGTGATGATGGGGTGAAGAGGTGGCTAAGAGGTGACGCCAACTTTGAGTAGGATAGCTACCTTAGGTAGAGTAAGTTGGTGGAGCTAGCTAGGGTTGAGTTGAAGGTGGTGGATGGCCAAGGAGTTGGATGCTAGCTAAGCTAAGCTCAGCTAAGCTAGCTTACCTGGCTATGGAGTAGAAGAGTAGGTAATGTGAGCTAAGGTTTCAAGAGAGGAGTTGAGGAGGAGAAGTCTGGAGCTTGAACTAGAGCTGGCAACTGCTGAAGAGGTTGGCATGGAGCTACTCTAGCTAGCTTAGCTTGCTAGTACTTTGCTAGCTGCTAAGCTAAGCCAAAGTGAGCTAGCTTCTACCATAATGAGTTGAGGTGAGCTGGGTTTGGTGCTCCCGCAGTGGATCAAGCTGGTTGAGGCAACCAAGGTAGCTTAGCTCAACTATGTTGAGCTAAGCTGAGTCCCTGGGAGCTGGACTTGAGCTTCCTGAGCGGGGATGAATTCATCTTCAGCTGGCTGGAGTTGAGTGGAGTTGGATGTAGCTGGATCTGAGCTGGGGTGAACTCCAGTCAACTCAGCTGAGCTACCTAGAGCTCCCTGTGGACTAGTGGGAGCTGAGATGAGCTAGACTCAACTAAGTTGAGTTAGATCTGAGATGACCTGAGCTAGGGTGAGCTAAAATGAGCTCTCTTGAGCTAGCATTTAGCTGAGATTAGCTAAATGGAGCTAGGATGAGCTAACCCTTATCCAAGTAAGCTAGGTTCTAGCTGTGGTGAGCTAGATCAAGCTGAGTTCCAGTTAGTCTGAGCTCCTCCTTCACCAGTTGTCTTCTTGAGTGCTTGGGTTTTAGGGATCTGTGTATCTGTTCATCCCTAACACTCATAGAAACATATCAAAAAGACAATAAAAAATGCAATGCATGCCTAACCTAATTAATGCCTAAATGCAGCCCAAAAACACATTAGCAGAGTAAAATCTTAAGTGCTAGATTTGTTTTAATGCATAAGAATGATGATAAGCTAGTGTTTATCACACCCCATGCTTATCTTTTACTAGTCTCTTAGCAAAACATAATTTTTTGGGAAATCTATTTTTTTTTACTTTTGAGGAGAAAAATATTAAGGGACCTTAGTTGATATAAACACAGGAGGCACGGGATTTATTAAGGATAAACATCGGGATTTATTTTTGGATCCAACCATTAGACAAAACGGGATCAATATATATCCAAAAAATTCACAAATTAACCCCTTGTTAATTCAGATGACATGAAATTTTTCTTTTTAGGATTTTTCTGGCTCATGAATCTGATTCACAACTTACAAAATCCTTTAAGACCTTTTGTTCGTGCTTGTGAAAAGCCAACATTTATAGGGGCGTGTTTATTTATTTACTTATTATTATTATTATTGTTTATTATTCTTTTCCCCCCATGCTTAGTTTTAGCTTAGTCTTAAAATAGATGTGTCGGGATCATCATTCCCATTACCAATCCTCAAGGGGGCTCTAGCACCAGTACTTCAGGATAGCGCTGTCCATGACACCACCCAGGAGCTCACAACCCCAAAACACAATGCGGTGTAAAGGGGTGCTCCAAGCAAACTCAAGCTCTTGCTCCGACACTATAGGTAGAGCACCGTCCAAGACACTTGAGCTGCTAAAATACACTTTAATGCTCCATCTAAAGATATGAAATGTAGATATTGAGCAGCGCTGAGGCGGTAATATGTTGACGTCGCATCCTTAAAGGAGGCATTTTCCTCCTTCTCAACGGTGGGAACTCAAACCAATGATCTGCTTCAGACTTTTACTAAGTCCAGACAAGGGAGTTTTTCAAATTTTTAGTTATTTTTAAGTGTTGACTTGTGTGTGAAAATTGACACAAGAAGTTTCTCAAGACATGCAAGTTTTTGAATCAGAAACTAAGCCAAATACTTTCCACATTACAAAATAGGATCAAGTCACCTGAACTATCATGAGTTTAGGTGGAATTTTTAGGGAAGGATATCTGATCTAGTCTAAAATAGACCATGAAATTCTAATGATCAGATCCACATCCACTTCCCTAGTTTGTTAAAGATTAAATCCCATTGTACCAAAAGTGAAATTTTTGACCTTAGTCCCGATTTCAAATTTTTTCCTCAAAAAGTTCTCAACATTTTTTTTCTGGGTATGCAAGCAGGAAAATAAAATAACTAAAGGAAAATGCATGTTTTAGGTTTTTAAAATCCTAAATCGATCGTCAAATTTTAAAAACACCCCCCCATGCTAAAGATATGCCATGTCCTCATGCATTCGGAGGAAAAATGGATTACCTTAGTGAAGAACGGTCGGGTTTAGTGTGGTCAAAACCTAGAAGAAGAAGAAAAAAGGAAAGCAGGAAAAAATGATGGGTTACCTCCCATCCAGTGCTATCTTTTATTCCATTCAGCAGGGCGTGAAGGTATGCACAAAAGATGAAAAATCATGTAAATAGTTGGACACTTGGGTGCCCGCAAAAAGGTGTCTTCTTCTAGATACCTAGAAAATTGATTAGAAGCAATATTTGGATCAAAGTTGGATGGAAAATGATAAGTGTAGCCCAAGTCTAGCCATGGTTTTAAATCAGGTTGGATGCCAAACTCGGGCGGGGTTGGTGGTAGGTTTGTAAGAAAGGAGTTTGGGAAGGGATAGCGAGGATTGGATGAAGTTAATGTGGAAAAATTAGGTGCGTGAATAGTGGGTGGGTTAGGGTGATCAGGGGGTGCATCAATAATGGATTTGGGGTGAAGACAAGTCTCCAGATCACAGATTTCGCCGACCATTGATTTAGAATTAGAATCCTCAAAAAAATCATGGTCGGTAAGGGTATCTATCAACATTGTCTCCTTCACCATATTGGAAATTTTCGTATCTGAGTCCTCAAAAAAGTTATCATCATGTAATCTCCTGGAGGATTTGAAAATATCTAAAGTGATAGTTTGGCCGGCGCAAGTGATATCCATTTTGCCTATGTGGCAATTGATATTTGCCTTTGCATTGGCCATAAAAGGGTGTCCAAGGATTATTAGGGAGTCCAATAATGATTCAGGTACCTCAATGTCAAGAACCAGAAAGCCTGCAGGGAAGACACAATTCTGGACCTTGGCCAAAACATCCTTGACAAACCCACGAGGTTTAATTGTATATCGGTCGGCTAATTACAGGGTAACCTCGACGTGTTTTAATTCACCGATTTGAAATTCTTCAAATAAAATCGTGGGAATAATATTAACTGAGGCACCAAGATCAAGGAGGGAGTGATTAAAAATAGTATCATCAATAATTACTGAGATTAAAGGCACCCCCGGATCTTTCATCTTAGGAGGCAACTTGCACTGTATGACAGAGCTTATTGTCTCTGAAAGATGCACCTGTCCTAGATTTTTGGCTTGCCTTGTAGGAGTACAGATCTCCTTTAAAGATTTGGAAAAGGTAGGTATATATTTGATGGCATCTAGGAAAGGAATATTGATTTGAACTTTCCCAAATAGATCCATGAGTTCTTCTGTGGTGGGCTCAGATTTCTTTTTTTTGTTGGTGGTGGGGTGGAGAGCTTGTGGGAAAGGGATAGGAATCCTGTCTTGAAATTTTTGCATTTCTTTTTCTTCCTGATGGGGAGGTGGAGTCAATTTGCACAAGTATTTCACCAGGTTTGTGTGAAGGCCCGGGATCAGTGGTGATTTTCCCACTCCTCAAAGTAACTGCATGTGCAGTCGGATTATTATTTGGAGGAGGTGGGGGGGCCTGTCGTTGCGGAAACCTAGGAGGCTACTAAGGTGGTGGATTAGTAGGAGGCTGATTTGGGTAGTGTGGATTTCTACCCAGATATTAGGGTTGGGCATGGTTGGGATGGAAGATGTCCTGCAGGTCTTTGCGTGGGAGTAAACCCAATCTGGTTGTTCAGATTTGTGATGGTGCGGGTTACTTCCGTCATTTTTGTTTGCATTTCCTGTAGGGTTCGCATCATTTGGACATTGATGTCTTATTGGGATGGCCCAGGATGGAAGGTTGGATTCGACCCATGCCCATTAAAATTATTTGGTTGGGAAGGAACCTAATTACTCCAGGAGTAGTTTGGGTAATTCTTTCAATTGGAAGAATTTTTAAAGGACTCCTGGATGGTAGAAATATTTTGAGTGGGGTTAAGATCTGGATGGTTGTAATTCCCCAGTGAATCATGGGCAACCTCAGAATACTGGTAATAATTTGCAGGAGTAGTGTCGAGATTGTGCAAATTTTCTCTTCATGGAAAGTTAGGTTGGGTTAGTGTAGACTGTGTGGAGCTTGGGTTGATGTGGCCAGTCTTTCCTCAATTTTCTTTTGATTAATATGCATCTGGCCGAGTTTTTGAGCGATCATTTGAAGATCGTCTTAGGTGACAGGGATAGATTGAGTGCGTACTTCATGAACACCGAACTACGGGTTTTGAGTTCTGCAAAATGTGTTCATGGAAGCTTGATTAAATGAGCTTTCAATCATTTCTTCAAAAAGGTCATAGGCACTTTCAGCATCCTTATTTAAGAAGTTGCCGCCACACGAGGCATCGATAAAATGTCAGAT
Organism: Thalassia testudinum; assembly: GCA_037157565.1. Taxonomy (NCBI): domain Eukaryota; kingdom Viridiplantae; phylum Streptophyta; class Magnoliopsida; order Alismatales; family Hydrocharitaceae; genus Thalassia; species Thalassia testudinum. The sequence goes on from JAZHRO010000063.1 coordinate 22,440,959, forward strand.
TTGATCTTCTAATCCATGATAGAAGATTTACACGGGCTGCCATAAAGGAATCTCGTGGTGCGGCCAACTTCTTAGGAGATCTTGAAATCTTTCCCAAGAATCATGGAAAGTCTCACCAGTTTTTTGGTGAAAGGTCATAATAGATCTTCGTAGGGAATTGGTACGACCTATGGGAAAGAATTTCTTGAGGAAGGTGCTCTTGAGCTGAGGCCAAGTTGTGATGGGTCGGCCAATGGTCCTGAACCAATAAGCGACCTTATCTTTAAGAGATAATGGAAAAAGCTGCATCAGTCATATGTCTTCTTGCACATTTCGGGAACGGGTTGTTTGTGCAAGAAGGGTCAGCTCTTAAAGGTGGTAGAAAGGGTCTTCCCTAGGAATGCCATGAAAGTGTTTAATTAGGTTCAAGACTGCAGGCTTGATCTCGAAGTCCCCCTCTGGTTTGACCACCCCTAGTCGTTCCTCATTATAAGATGGATCATAAAAATCTTTTAGAGGAATAATAGGCTGCTAACGGGGTGGTGGGTTTAGCCTTTGATTGGCTAGGTTTTGGATGTTCCTAGTCAATGTTTGTTGATTGGAATTTAATTTATCAATCTACTTAGCCATCAATTTTAAAAGATCAAGCAGGGGGTCTTGATGTTGTGCTTGGGGTAATTCAAGATTAGGGAGCTCAAAGTGTGGGAAGTTAAATGTGGGTGGGTTTTGGGTGGAAGGGTTAGAATTAGGGTTAGTAGTGGGGTTAGAGGTAAGGTTAGAGGTGGAAGTGGAAGGGTTAGTAGACCCATTTTGTTGATTTTCCATTTTCTTAGAAGGAGAAGACAGAAAAAGTGGTCTTTTTGCGCAGGGGGCAAAATCAAATGGTCCTTCCTGGTGCGGATTTTGTGACCGTCGCCCGTGCATAAAATGGAAAAATGGGAGGGGAGGAGAAGAGAAAGAGATGAGAGAAAGTGTGCAAATCAAACAACCAAAGCTAGACCTAACTTAAGTGTGACTCCGTAAAAATAAACCTAAGACTTGGACTACGTAGGAAATAAGTAATCAATAGTGAATACCCATTTTGTCAACAACTCTCGCCAAGTTGTTTAAGGGGAGGTTTGGGCCCAAACGTTTCGCAGGGAAAACCCCCGATGCCTGCACAAACCTGCGCCTGGTCGTTTGACATGGCCCCTTAGCTTGAACACCAGATATTGATGACAGAATTGGTATTAAGCAAAGAAAACTTAAGACCTATATAGCAAGCCTAATTTGACGAAGCCTTACGGGTCAAGTTGCTACAGATTTTAGTTAGGTCTAGGATACTATAGTGCACACTAAATGTGGAGGGTATTTATTGGGTTGTTGCCCTATTATTTCAATTTTTTTGTGTGTGTGTGCAAGAATTGGAAAGTGGTTCCAATCAAAAAGCAAGTTGTCACACAATTTCTTGTACTTTTCTCTTTTAGGATTTGATTTAATTAAATGTGTTTTAGGATTTTTCTTTTTAAATTTTAAAACAAGTCTGAAACTCCACAATAAAAGGAAAAACAAGTTGTGTTGGTGATGGTTAATTTCCTTTAATGTGTGTCTCTAAAAAGAAAGAAAGAAACCCTAAGCCAATTGTCCCTAAGACAGAAAATTACTACCAATGAATTAATTTTAGCCTTTCTATATTAAGCGATGGTCCAAACAATGCAACCAACACCACTGTCTTATGTGAAATCAAACAAGGATTCCAGAAAAGATTTTTGTAGGATTTTAAAAATTTTTTGGTAATTTTTTTGAATTTTTAATTGTACTGGTGTCAAAGTCTAGAAATGATACCTGTGCTATTTTTGACTTTTTGTTATTACCACCGATCTCAGAAAATTTTGATGATTTTATATGATGTCTAAAATTTCACAAGGATTCCAGAAATCTTAATTTAAAAAAGATTGGATGAGTATAAAAATTCTAAAAATTCACGAACATTAGCAAAAAAGGAAGATTAGAGGGTGTAACCTCTCTGTAGTCCATGAATTTTTAAAAATTAAATACAGAGCCAATTGACCTTAAATTTGGAACAGATGTTTATAACTCAATTTGGATTCACTATATGAAATTTTAAGATTTTAGGACGCCTGTGGTGTTAGGAATCGATTTCTCAATTTCGGATAGAAATCTGGACCCGAAAAATAGAACACCAATACTTGCAATGGAGTGGTGTCAAAGAAACATTCAAGCAAACAATGGATTTTAAAATGCACCACTGCACTTAATTAAGTTGTTTAGGGTCCTGAAAGCCATGTTTAGTGTATTTTGGTAGTTTTTTAGGTTAAGTGTGACAAGTAAGAAGAACCAACCCGAATGTTCGCGAGACGACAAGGAACTTTGAGCTTTTGCTTTCAAATTCCTACTTTCCTGCTGTAGTTCCTGCACACACTAGAGAAAAGAAAGAGAAGGGGATGAGATCTACTTCAAGTAAGAGAAAACAAAATTAAGTAGTGCCTCCCTGGCAACGACGCCAAAAAGTGATACGGATTTTATGCGGCTTGTAAAATACGTCGTTGTAACGTGCAAAATCGATCAACTCTTAAAATTATAAACCTATATAGTGGGGTATCTAGGGTCATCCAAGGAGGAAATATGTTTGCAAAATTAATTCTCTTGCTTATAAAATAGATCTCAACTTTCTTTTTGGTCTTTTTCAATATATCATTTTTATGTATTTGAATTTAAGGCAACATGAAAAATTGTTTGCGAGAAAGTGACTTACACATAACTCAATACACTACTTCTAAAGTGGCAAGTAGAGCCTCTCCCTAAGCTCACTCTAGGCAAGCGGAGGCCTAGAATAATTAGGGAGAGGGAGTGAAGAATGCTAAAAACAAAGTAATTAAAAATGCAACAAAAGAAGTTGCAAAGAAGGCAACTAGATTAATGAGAAAGTGTTTTACAGAAAAGCCTAGTAGATGAATGCTTCTACTTCTAGAAAATTGAAACAAATAAAAAAAAACACAAATCGTCTAGATAGACGGTGAAGAAGAGGGCTTCTTACTCCAAGCTTGGTAGCTCCTGAGCTTGAAAAGAGTCCTCCGACTCCTTCCTTGCTATGCTCCGCCAAGGTGATGTCCTCCAAAGCAAGGCCTAAGGGGGCGTGCCCTAAGATTTTCTCCAAGGGTGGATGTCCACCCTAGGTCCTTCTCCTTTCCTTGGCCATCCTCCTTGAAGTAGAAAAGTCCTCCTCCTTGGCGTGGCCCAAGTTGAAGAGAGTGGGGAGAAGAAGTCACCAAAGGGGCAGGTGATGTGCCCCTTTAATCTTCTTCTCTACTCCTTCTTGGCCATAGGTGTAGGTGGGTATAGGTAGAAAAATACACTAATGGAGGATGCTCTAAAATGGTGCTAGGTGGTGGGTTTATATAGAGTAGGAAGGGGGCTAAGGTGACTCTTGAAATGAAGGGCTAAGATGGGAAGATGGAGGTGGTTGGGGATCCTATGGCTAAGGGCAATTGGTGCCAACCCAAGGGACACATTGGGGGTGGTTATGGGTGGTGGCACCCCTTGAAGTTGGCACCAAAATGGCTTCTAGAAGGGTGGCTTAGGTGGCTCCAAGTAGGGTTCTAGAAGGAGGTGTAGGTGGGTGGCTTGGATGTGTTGTAGGGTTAGGTGTATGGTGAATGTGCGGGTGGATGTTGGCACCAAAAAGTGGGTAGTTAGGCTTAGGTTTTGGCACCAGAATTGGTGCCTTTTGGTGGTGATGATGGGGTGAAGAGGTGGCTAGGAGGTGATGCCAACTTGGAGTAGGATAGCTAACTTAGTAGGGTAAGTTGGTGGAGCTAGCTAGGGTTGAGTTGAAGGTGGTGGATGGCCAAGGAGTTGGATGCTAGCTAAGCTAAGCTAAGCTAAGCTAGCTTAGCTAGCTATGGAGTAAAGGAGTAGGTAATGTGAGCTATGGTTTTAAGAGAGGAGCTGAGGAGGAGAAGTTTAGAGCTTGAACTAGAGTTGGCAGTGGCTGAAGAGGCTGGCATGGAGCTACTCTAGCTGGCTTAGCTTGCTAGTTCTTTGCTAGTTGCTAAGCAAAGCTAAAGTGAGCTGGCTTCTACGATAATGAGCTGACGTGAGCTGGGTTTGCTGCTCCCGGGGTGGATCAAGCTGGTTGAGGCAGCTAATGTAGCTTAGCTCAACTAAGTTGAACTAAGCTGAGTCCCCGGGAGCTGGACTTCAGCTTCCTGAGCTGGGATGAATTCATCTTCAGCTGGCTGGAATTGAGTGGAGCTGGATGTTGCTGGATTTGAGCTGGGGTGAGCTCTAGTCAACTCAGCTGAGTGGCGAACGGTGGCAGCAACTAGCTTTTCTTAAGTCGTTGTAGTACAGATAGTTATTGCCATCATTTGCTAATATTTGTTCCTCGGAAAATACAGTTCTCCCGAGGTTGAACTCAGGGAGCAAGTCGAATTCTAGAGATGTACATGTTCTATTAAAAAAATAAAGAGAGAGAGAGAGATGAAAATTTGGCTTCTTCTTCTTCTCTTCTTTCTTCCTCTTTGTCTTCTCTTCTCTTTGGCTTTTGTTCTTCCTGTTCCTCTTCTTCTTCTTTTCTTGCTTCAGATCTTCCTCCCATGCTCTTCTTCTTCTGCTTTCTGTTTCTTCACTTGGCTGCTCCTTCTCTCTTCTTTTCTTCTTCTTTGTCTTCTCTCCTCTTCAGGACGTCGTCTGATTTTCCAATCAGACGACTTAACCCGCGGATGCTACAGTGTCGCTTCAGTTCTTCTTCTTCCGCAGTCCTCCTTCTTCCTCACCTGTGCCTGCACGCTCAAGGTTTAAGTCAAAGGACAAAACCTACTCTACCCTCCTCCCCCCCACGCATCTCTTTCTCTCTCAGAGTTCGCTCTTAGGATAGCTCTCCCAGAGCAACTGGGTAATCGGGTACGAGTCGTACCCGGGTCCAGGCCCACCGGCGTGCGGTGGTGGGCGAGGAGTGCAGGTCGGGTTAATCGGGTCGGGCCAGGTCCGCGGAGCGTGATCACGGACGAGGCCGGGTCGGGTGAGAGGGACCTCACCCCGTGGTCAGGAGGCGAACAACATAAAGCACTTTTTGCCTTTATGCGCCTGCGCGCCTCTGAGAAGTTCCGAGGTGGGACTAAATGTCCCACCCAAATTGAGCGCCCACAGCGGAGGGAGCAGCAGGCAATCGTGGCTTCACACGAGGCCTTCGCCCCAACTGCGAGCCTGGGACGCTTCGCAGAGATGCCCCACGCAACCTGGGAATCGAACTTGGGCGAAGGCGTGCCTACACCTGCAGGTGAAGGAGCTCTGCCTGCTCAGTAATGGCGACGGCGGGCGAGTCACCTGGTCACTGAATAACGGCCTCTTGGCCTAATCAGACAGACGGGGAACCTTCGCCGTGGCACGGCGAAGGTGGTCAGAGGGTCTGCAGGGGACGTGGTGGAGCAAACAAGTCACCCTAGGTCAAACTGCGGGTGAAGAAGTGGGTGTGTTCGATGGGTCTGCAGAGGGTGTTTGGTGGGCAGTGGAAGGGCGGAAGAGGATCAGGGTGAGGAGGTGGAGGTTATGCACAGGTCGGCGAGTCGTGTGGGGTGCTGGAGCGATGGGAGTGGTTCGCCGGAGTTTGGCCGGAGGTGGAGAAGGTGAGGGTGATCGGTGGGAAATAGGTGGCGACAGTAAGAGTTTTCAGTATGGAAAGAAAGAGGGGAGGAAGAGAAGTTCTACCTGCTAAGCTGGACGAGGAGGGGTTGGCGCAGGCGACGGTCGTATCGACTGTCACCGGAGAAGAAATTTCCTAGAGGAAGGGGCGGCGGCGAGGAAGGGACCGGAGAGGCGCCAGCTGGGTGCGCCGTGACGCGGAAGGATCGAGGGAAGGTAACCCTACTGCTGGTAGTGTGGCAGGGCGACGCGGAGGAGGAGGAGAGGCTGCCGGAGCAAGGGGACGTCTGTCGGAGTGGGAAGGGAGGAATTGAGGGGGGTGTCTCTGTCAGATCCGAGCTGCGAAGAACGGCGGAGCGACGGGGGCATTTATAGGGGCAGAATTAGAGAGGAGGGCGGAGGGAGACGACGTGTCTCCCTCGCCGGAGGACGCCGGAGGAAGGAGACCCATACCATCCGTGCGTTCGCATGGGCGGTATGTACGGTCGCAGTACTCAGGGGGGTGTCCCTGCGGTGGCTAACGACGCAGGGTACCCCCCATTGACTTGTCAGGGCCCCTCCCTAACCCTGCGCGGCGCCATGCTCTATGCAAGGTCGCCGGAGCATGGTGCTGCATAGGTTTTGCAGGAGGGACCTAAATGAAAAGAATGAAGGAGAGTTAGGGGCCAAAATGTCAGGGTTCAAAAGTTGAGGGCCAAAAAGTAAATATATGAGGACCAAAGTGTAAAGTTGGTCAAGAAGGTTTCTTCTTAGGCCCAAGTTTTTATACATGACTAATTAGGACCTAAGGATTCTGATGGTGAATTTTATTTCTAGATTAAACCTTGTTTGACTGATCAATTTACGCAAAAGCCCAAATTAAGTTGTTAATTGGGCATGGTTCTCAATGTAGGTCAAAATGGGTTCCTAAGGCCAAATTGAAAGTCCTAAACCCTAGAGATTATTTTTCTATGAATTTTAGAGGGTTTAGTTGATTTTTACCTTACCTTGAACCACGTGAATTGAAGTGGGTTTGTTTTTAGGGTTACAGGCTGTCATTTCATTCTTTGGAGTTGCTGTAGCCCTTATTGAGTCATCTCATCCCACTTTTCTCCTTATTAGGTTGTTTTGACCTATGTTTGGACCCTGAGTTACCCTATTTTCAGATCGAATTGGTGAAATTGCATTTTTACCCCTCAGTTTATGTTTTCTTTACAAACTCAGAATCTCTCTGAGCCAAGCCTTTCTAAGGTTATGTAGGAGCTTTTATTCTCTGTATTAGGTCAAAATGAGCTAGTTATGGCTCATGATGAGGTTCTCATCTTACCCCCATGCCTAGCTTTTGCTAGTCCCTTAGCAAAAACTTAAGGTTTCAACCCTTGTTCTAGACCATGAAGTTCTTAATAGCTTCAGATAAGTGCTTTTTCATTTAAAACTAGATTAGGTTAGAATGCTGACCATAGGCTTAAAAGGTACTCTAGTATCAATCAAGATCCAAATCTGTCTAGCCTCAGCCTCAGTCCTTAGCAAAGGTTTTTAAGACCCACAAGAACTAACCTAAGGTTTATTGGACTTTGTAGTTAAAGCACCCCATGCTTGAAACGATTTTAGCCCTGGTTCAGTTCTTAGTGCATTTTGTAAGAGAGAGAGGTAGAAAATTTTTCTATTTTTGGAGAGTTTTCTCTCTCCTTTTCTTTTTAATTCTAGTTTAGGATTGGCTTTTCAACACGGTCTGTATCAGATTCCTTGCCCCCATCATCAATCCTCAAGGGTTCCTGGTGATCGATGCCTCGAGATAGCACTGCCCATGGCAACCCCCAGAACCCTGGCTATTGAGATTTCGAGATAATCCCATCCATGGTGTTCCGTGGCCGCGTTCAGACGCTAGCAGTTGACACTTCGTGATAATGCCATCCATGGAATCTGAACCAGTAGGGTGCTTACATGCCCCCTATAGGATATGTGAATATCCTAAGAGACAAGCACCGAGGAGATGATATTTTGTTATGCATCTTTGAGGGGATTTCCCGCCTCTCTACGCTGGGAACTCGTCCAAATCAACTTGTGTCGATCGGCTGCTCCTACTCTAGGTGTACTTTTCAGAATTTTTTCGACGCTTCTGCGTGATTTTGATTTTTACGCTTGCTGAACCAGGCTATGCGTGAGGTTAGGGTGCTTAGGTTACTGAGTCCCGTAAACCAGAAGTTAGTTAGCGAGGTCAAATACTCCCTAAGCCTTGGACCTAGTATTTAAGCTTTTCATTTTCCTCAACCTCTTGAGGATTGTCTAGATCTTAATGGGTACTAAGAGTCTATCAAGAATGCCTAAGGTTTGCGTTCTTACTAATCTTACCAAGCACTTTTCATTTCTTTTCTTGAAAAAATGGTCTAGACTAAGGTTAATTCCTTAGCTTCTTACTAACGACTATTACTCTTTTCTTTCATCTTTTTGTGCTCCTTTTCATTTTGTTTCTTTTCCTTCTCCTCAAAATTTCCTTTCTCCTCTTATTCTTTTTATTTTGAAAAATTTTTAATTTTTATGGTGTTTTTGGCATATGTGAATTTTTTGTTTAAAACCCTTTTTTTTTTCTACAAGTTTTGCACTTATACCCCCCATGCCTAAAACTTGCAATGTCCTCATTATGATTTAAGGGTTTTTATTTACTTAATTTATTCCTTAAGACAGATATTTTTGTGAGTGAATGGGTCAGGATGAATTCTGCGGACGATTTCTAATCTCAGATGCAAACATCTGAGGTGGAGTCGGCTGTCTTAAAGGGTGAACCTTAAGTGCATAATGGTGTCAGAAAAAAGGTTTTAGATTTTCAAGAAATGACGGGCTGCCTCCTATTAAGCGCTGAGTTTTACGCCATCGGTCGGGTGCAGTAATTTCAAGGGGAATGGAGGATGAGGGATGATTCAGCCGAATCAGTAGAAGTCACATCAATGAACGGTTTGAGTCTCTGACCGTTCACGATGAAAGGTTCGGAATCATGGCTGAGTGGACTGATTTCAATTGCTCCATTTCCAAAATCCTATCGGACTAAATATGGTCCGACCCACTTGGACCTCAGTTTTCCCGGGAAAAGTTTGAGTCGGGCATCAAAGAGTAGGACCTTTTGACCAGGATGAAAGATCTTTCTCGAGATGTGCTTGTCGTGGAAGGCTTTAAACCATTCCTTGTAGATTCGCGAGTTCTTATACGCATCTAGGCGTAATTCATCGATCTCGCTGATTTGGAGTTTTCTGTGGGTTCCAGCCTTGGAAAGATCTAGATTACAGTTCCATACTGCCCAATAGGCTTTATGCTCCAGTTCTACGGGAAGGTGACATGCCTTTCCGTACACCAGTCTAAAGGGAGACATGCCCAATTGGGTCTTGTGGGCGGTCCTATAAGTCCACAATGCTTCCAGAAGTCGGGATGACCAGTCCTTCCTGTCAGGCCGAATAGTGACTTGCAGGATTTTCTTGATCTCCCGATTTCATAGCTCAGCTAGACCATTTGTTTGGGGGTGGTAAGGAGTAGAGATTCGATGAGACACCCCAAATTTGGCCATCAGTGATCTAAACTAAGCATTTGTAAAATGGGTCCCCCCATCAGAGATAATAGCACGGGGAATCCCGAACCTTGAGAAAATGTTTTGATGTATGAACTTAAGAACAATCTTGTGATTGCAGGTTCGGGTCGGTATGGCTTCGATCCATTTGGACATGTAGTCCACCGCAAGCAGAATGTACTCGAAACCATCCGAAACAGGAAAGGGGCCCATAAAATCAATCCCCCATACATCGAAGATTTCGCATACGAGAATCGGTTGCAAAGGCATCATGTCACGATGGTTCATGTTGCCCAAAGTCTGGCAACGACTGCATGCCTTGCAGTGACTGTATGCGTCTTTGAAAAGTGTAGGCCAGTAGAAGCCACACTGGAGGACTTTGGATGTGGTTTTACGCCCTGAGAAATGGCCACCGCATGCCTGGTCATGCAGAAAGATAGGATATTGATGATTTCCTCTTCCGGGATGCATCTCCGAATAATTTTATCAGCACCTATGCGGAAAAGGTACGGGTCTTCCCAAATGTAATACTTGGAATCAGAACGCAATTTGTCTTTCTTGGCCTTCGGCCAATCAGACGGTGTCTGATGAGATGCCAAGTAGTTTACTATATCAGCAAACCATGGAAGTCTAGTACCAACAGAAAGCAAGTTCTCATCAGGAAAATGTTCCGTGATGGGTCCAGAAGGGTTGATGATCTCAGAAGGAAGACGGGACAGATGGTCAGCTACCACATTCTGCCTTCCCGCCTTGTCGCGAATCTCAAGATCGAATTCTTGCAACAGCAAGATCCAACGGATTAGTCGGGGCTTCGCATCCTTCTTGGCAAGGAAATGCCTTACAGCCGTGTGATCCGAGTAAATGATGACATGGGAACCCAGAAGATACGATCGGAATTTTTCAAGGGCAAATACTACGGCTAGCAGCTCTTTCTTTGTAACCGTATAGTTACGCTGAGCCTCGTCAAGTGTCTTGCTAGCGTAGTAGATGACCATGGGTTTCCCGTTAGCTTTCTGCCCCAGGACCGCTCCTACAGCGAAGTCAGACGCATCGCACATGATCTCAAAGGGTTGAGACCAGTCAGGGGATTGTAGGATAGGTGCCTGGGTGACTCGGTCACGCAGGTTTTCAAAGGCTAGCGTGCATTCCTTGGAGATTTCAAAAGGTACATCCTTAGAGAGAAGAGAAGTCAAGGGGCGCGCGACTTTCAAGAAATCTGGAATGAAACGGCAGTAAAAACCGACGTGCCCTAAAAAGGAACGGATGTCCCTGATCGAGCTAGGTACGGGAAGGCGAGAAATCAGATCAACCTTAGCTCGATCCACCTGGATGCCTTTTTCCGAAATTGAGTGTCCCAGGACAATTCCCTCAGGCACCATGAATGGCTCTTTTCCCAGGAAAGAACCAAGTTCACCTCAATGCATCGCCTGAGTATCTGGACCAAGTGTTGGAGGCAATCATCAAAAGATTCTCCAAAGACTGAAAAGTCATCCATGAAGACTTCCAGGAAATCACCTACCATATCTGAGAATATGGCAAGCATGCACCGCTGAAAAGTAGCTGGTGCATTGCAAAGACCGAAAGGCATCCTTCGGAAAGCATACGTTCCAAAGGGGCAGGTAAATGTGGTCTTTTCTTGGTCCTCAAGATGGATTGCCACCTGGTTGTAACCGGAGTTCCCGTCAAGAAAGCAGAAGAACCTATTTCTCGCTAGTTTCTCGAGAATTTGATCAATGAAGGGTAGTGGGAAATGGTCCTTCTTTGTGGAGGAATTGAGTCGGCGGTAATCTATACAGACTCTCCACGCATTGGCTAATCGGGTAGGAATGATTTCTCCGATTTCAGTCGTTATGGTGGTGAGTCCTGCCTTCTTAGGCACAACCTGAATTGGGCTCACCCAACGACTATCGGAGATCGGGTAGATGATCCCGGCATCTAACCACTTAATGATCTCCTTTTTCACAACCTCCTCCAGATTAGGGTTCAAACGTCTCTGCATTTCACGAGAAGGTCGTGCGCCCTCTTCTGAATAAATATGATGAGTACAATAAGAGGGGCATATTCCAGTCAAATCATTGAGAGTCCACCTGATGGCTCTGCGATGTTGCTGGAGAACAGTAATCAGACGAGATTCCTGTTTGGAATTGAGGGTGGAATTTATAATCACAGGAAGGGTCTGATTGGAACCCAAAAAGATGTATTTCAAGTGAGCAGGAAGAGGCTTTAACTCGAGGATAGGGTTATCAGCAGCAGCGGGTGGTTCAGTGTAGATGAGAGGTTCAAGGGTAGGAGTTACTGGGTTGTGTATGTCTGGATTCGACTCCTCTGTTTGCGGGTCAAGATCCTTCTGTGATTGATGAGGCATAATCGAGTCATTCTGGAGGTGTGACTCATCAACCAAAATCCTAACGTCACAAATCTGTTCGATGACACCGCAATTAATTCCTTGTTGGGCCTTAAATATATCAATTTTTAAGGTTTGATCTCCAAATTTAAGCTCTATTTGGCCCTCCTCACAGCTGATGTTGGCTCTAGCAGTAGCCAAGAAAGGTCTCCCTAGAATGATTGGTGTATCCCTAGGGTTTTTAGGCGCCTCCATATCTAAGACTATAAAGTCCACTGGGAAATAGAAATCCCGCACTCTTACGATAACATCCTCGAGAATCCCTTTTGGTGACTTTATAGACCGATCTGCTAATTGTAATGTCACCTCAGTTGGTTTTAGCTCAGATTCTTCTAGATGGTCAAGTAAGGATGTGGGTATCAGGTTTATGGATGCACCCAAGTCTAGCAGAGCTCTATCAAATTGGGTATCACCTATCTTGCAGGAGATCAGGGGAGTACCAGGATCTTTTGCCTTGGGTGGGAGTTTACTAAGGATTACAGAGCTGGCTTGCTCTGACAGAACAATTGGGCTCCCACCCTTGGTTCGCGGCTTACGCTGGGGTGTACACACATTCTTTAAAAATCGTGCGTAAGCTGGTACGTGGCGGATTGCATCCATCAAGGGGATGTTTATGTGGACCTGCTCAAAGATCTTGACCAGGTCCTCCTCAGGTGCCACGGGCCTGGTGGTCTTCTTTTCCTTGGTCAAGGCCTCGGGATATGGGATCTTGGGTGGTTCTTCTAGGATAGGTCTAGGTTGTGGATCTGGGACAGGGGTGGGGACATCCTGGATTACTATCCTAGGCTTGGGATCAATACCAGGCTTGGAGTGGTTCGGATGAGATGGGTCTTGGGTTTCCTTACCACTACGGGTTGTTACGAAATTAAGTCCTGCCTGGTTTTGGTTGGGATTGGGTAAGATAGCTTGCTGCTGGTAACCTGTAAAAGAAGTGGAGGCCTCTATCCCGTCAGGTGAAGGAACAGAGGGGGCCTGATAAATCATATGGGCATGACCCAGGTTTGGGTTCATAATGCGCCACTGGGTGGGCACGTTATTGGGATTAGGCAGAGGTTGGGAAGGAAGAGTACCTGGCTGGCGAGAGTTTACCAACTGGGTCAATTGGTTTCGGACCTCTGTAAGTTCATCCTAGTGTTGTTTCTGGATAGCCGCATTCGTTCTTTGAATGTCAGCCAGGGTCTGAAGGATAAGGGACATTTGATCTTGATTTGGCCCAGATGGATAAGTAGGGTTGGGCCGAGGCTGAGGTGGCTGGTAAGGAAGAGGAGGTTGTGGGCGGGGTTGGAAGGATGGTCTTTGGGTTTGGGAATTTCCCGCCCACTGAAAATTAGGATGGTTACGCCATCCAGGATTATAGGTGTTGGAGAACAGGTCGTTCTGGATGGCGTTGAGGTCCTCGCAGGTCTGAGGAACCTCCAGAGGGTTAGAGAAAGAGGGAATGGAATTCCCCAGGCAGGTGTAGAAGGAATCGCAAGGACCTCCGGGCAAAGATTCGGATGATGGGTCCATCCTAGGAGAAGATCGATGGAGAATGTTTTGCACAGTTTCCCTTGTGGAAGGAGGCTGTGCGAAAGGGTTATGCGCAGTGGTGGCTCGCTGCAGATGCTGAGTCAGCTCATCCACCTTCTTTCCGATAATCGAGACCTTGTCCAATCGAATGGCCATTAACTCCAAGTCGACTGATGCGGACAGGCCCTGCGTCTCGTGTGCTCCCCTGAGATTCGTCGCTGCGCGGGTATTCGTCCTGTCGAATAATCCCATGGAGTCATTGTTGATGGAGTTCTCGCACATGTTTTCGGGAATCTCCCACACGGTGTCTTCCTATTGACCCATGATATTTCCTTCGCATGTTGCATTGAGGAAGAGACGGATGTCCTCACGGAGTCCCTGGTAAAAAGATTGGACTTGTTCCCATTTAGGAACTCCGTGATGGGGGCACTTTCTCATGAGATCCTAAAAACGATCCCATGCCTCATGGAGAGGTTCCCCTGTTTGTTGGGTGAAGTGTGTAATCTGATGGCGCAAGGCGTTGGTCCGTCCAACAGGGAAGAACTTTTTCAGGAACTTGGACTGAAGTTCTTCTCAATTGTTGATCGGTCGGGTCTGAGTTTGGTACCAATGGGCGGCCTTGTCCATAAGAGAAAAGGAGAACATCTTCATGAGAAGAATATCCCGATTTTGTGCGTCTACCCAAAAGTTTGGGCCAGATGCTTTAGCTGTTTGATGTGCTGGAAGGGATCTTCAGAATTAAGCCCATGGAATTTAGGTATAACATGAATCATATTGGGCTTTAATTCAGAATCAGGTCCTCCAGTCGGGATTCTGACTTGAGGCTCGATGGCCACCGCAGCAGGATTATAATGGTCCCGCATCATGGGATGCTGCGGTGGGTGGACAAAGTTTTGGAAGAGGTCGTTGAGTCGCTGGAGCTGGTGCTCCAGATTGTTTTCTTCCTCAACTGGCTGAGCCATGATGGGGGAAGAAGAAGACTTGGTTCTGAATCAGAAGAGAGAATAATAATGTGAGGGGGTTGCTGCACAAACACGGGCGTCGAGGCTTGGCCTTGACGAGAGTGAATTTCTAAAGGAGGTCTTAAGGGTGGTCTTAAGGACCTCCTACCGTACAGGCACGGTTGGAAGAGATGAGTTCAGAAGGTGCTGGACCCAATCAAGACACCCAAGAATGTGTTGGGTGACTATAGAGGTGCGGGGCAGATGGGCCCCTTGATCAGAAAGATCGACCACCTGAGAATTACCTGGGCAGCCAGAGAGGGTGAGTCCCGCGAAGACCCCTACACGGTAGAGCGTCCCCACGGGTTACAGGGTTTCCCCCACCCGACCTCTCTTGTCACTGCGGTTCTAGGTAGACCAGAATGGGGATCTTGACCTCTTAAGTCTACCAATTTTAATTCAAGTTCAAGGTGCTTAAGGTTCCACTTGAACTTTAGTCTTTTAAGTGCAAAGAGTGACCTAATTTGAAGGTTAGTTGACCCAAATGGTCAACTTTATCTGCTAGTTTTGCTTATTAGGTCTTGTCTTTTAGGGTTCAAGTGTTTAAAGAGCCAATCTTATTTTAGGGTTTCTTTGGATAGGTATTTTCAGATAATGGCTTGGGCACACTTCTTTTAAGGTTTCTCAATTCTTGTTTAAGAAGTGTGTCTCTAACTCCCTAATGTTGAATCTTATGTTGGCTCTACTTGGTCCAGTTAGTTCTTTGGTGGGTAATTAGGGTTCAAGCAAGAATGTGTTAGCCCCTAAATACCCTTAATAGTGTATAGGAATAATGGGTTGAAAACATGCAACTTCTTATGGTTTACTAAGTATAGAAGACAGGTTAGCCCTATATTGCTTGTTCTTTTCTTTTCTTCCTCTTTAGCGTTTAGGGGTTAATGGCGAGAGGAAAAAATTACGTGTCCTCGGAGTGGTTGCCGTGCGGTTGCTTGTCTTCTTGATTTCCTATAGCTACACAAAAGAGAGGAGATTATTAGAACTAAAAAAAAACAGGAATGTTTACCTCTAGAATAGCCGTTGCTCCCTGGCAACGGCGCCAACTGGCGAACGGTGGCAGCAACTAGCTTTTCTTAAGTCGTTGTAGTACAGATAGTTATTGCCATCATTTGCTAATATTTGTTACTCGGAAAATACAGTTCTCCCGAGGTCGAACTCAAGGAGCAAGTCGTATTCTAGAGATATACATGTTCTATTACAAAAATAAAGAGAGAGAGAGATGAAAGTTTGGCTTCTTCTTCTCTTCTTTCTTCCTCTTTGTCTTCTCTTCTCTTTGGCTTTTGTTCTTCCTATTCTTCTTCTTCTTTTTTCTTGCTTCAGATCTTCCTCCCATGCTCTTCTTCTTCTGCTTTCTGTTTCTTCACTTGTCTGCTCCTTCTCTCTTCTTTTCTTCTTCTTCTTTGTCTTCTCTCCTCTTCAGGACGTCGTCTGATTTTCCAATCAGACGACTTAACCCGCGGATGCTACAGTGTCGCTTCAGTTCTTCTTCTTCCGCAGTCCTTCTTCTTCCGCACCTGTGCCTGCACGCTCAAGGTTTAAGTCAGAGGACAAAACCTACTCTACCCTCCTCCCCCCCGCGCGTCTCTTTCTCTCTCAGAGTTCGCTCTTAGGATAGCTCTCCCAGAGCAACTGGGTAATCGGGTACGAGTCGTACCCGGGTCCAGGCCCACCGGCGTGCGGTGGTGGGCGAGGAGTGCAGGTCGGGTTAATCGGGTCGGGCCAGGTCCGCGGAGCGTGATCACGGACGAGGCCGGGTCGGGTGAGAGGGACCTCACCCCGTGGTCAGGAGGCGAACAGCATAAGGCACTTTTTGCCTTTATGCGCCTGCGCGCCTCTGAGAAGTTCCGAGGTGGGACTAAATGTCCCACCCAAATTGAGCGCCTACAGCGGAGGGAGCAGCAGGCAATCGTGGCTTCACGCGAGGCCTTCGCCCCAACTGCGAGCCTGGGACGCTTCGCAGAGATGCCCCGCGCAACCTGGGAATCGAACCTGGGCGAAGGCGTGCCTGCACCTGCAGGTGTAGGAGCTCTGCCTGCTCAGTAATGGCGACGGCGGGCGAGTCACCTAGTCATAGAATAACGGCCTCTCGGCCTAATCAGACAGGCGGGGGACCTTCGCCGTGGCACGGCGAAGGTGGTCAGAGGGTCTGCAGGGGGCGTGGTGGAGCAAACAGGTTGCCCTAGGTCAAACTGCGGGCGAAGAAGTGGGTGTGTTCGGTGGGTCTGCAGAGGGCGTTTGGTGGGCAGTGGAAGGGCGAAGGAGGATCAGGGTGAGGAGGCGGAGGTTATGCACAGGTCGGCGAGCCATGTGGGGTGCTGGAGAGATGGGAGTGGCTCGCCGGAGTTTCGCCGGAGGTGGAGAAGTTGAGGGTGATCGGTGGGAAATAGGTGGCGACATTAAGAGTTTTCAGTATGGAAAAGAAAGAGGGGAGGAAGAGGAGAAGTTCTACCTGCTAAGCTGGACGAGGAGGGGTTGGCACAGGCGACAGTCGTATCGACTGTCGCCGGAGAAGAAATTGCCCAGAGGAAGGGGCGGCAGCGAGGAAGGGACTGGAGAGGCGCCAGCTGGGTGCGCGTGACGCGGAAGGATCGACGGAAGGTAACCCTGCTGCTGGTCGTGCGGCAGGGTGACGAGGAGGAGGAGGAGAGGCCGCCGGAGCAAGGGGGCATCTGTCAGAGTGGGAAGGGAGGAATTGAGGGGGGTGTCTCCGTCAGATCCGAGCTGCAAAGAACGGCGGAGCGACGGGGGCTTTTATAGGGGCGGAATCAGAGAGGAGGGCGGAGGGAGACGACGTGTCTCCCTCGCCGGAGGATGCCGGAGGAAGGAGACCCATACCGTCCGTGCGTTCGCACAGGCGGTATGGGCGGTCGCAATACTCAGGGGGGTGTCCCTGCGGTGGCTGACGACGCAGGGCCCCTCCCTCACCCTGCGCGGCGCCATGCTCCGCGCAAGGTCGCCGGAGCATGGTGCTGCACAGGTTTTGCAGGAGGGACCTAAACACAAAGAACGAAGGAGAGTTAGGGGCCAAAACGTAAGGGTTCAAAAGTTGAGGGCCAAAAAGTAAATATATGAGGACCAAAGTGTGAAGTTGGTCAAGAAGGTTTCTTCCTAGGCCCAAGTTTTCATACATGACTAATTAGGACCTAAGGATTCTGATGGTGAATTTTATTTCTAGATTAAACCTTGTTTGACCGGTCAATTTACGCAAAAACCCAAATTAAGTTGTTAATTGGGCATGGTTCTCAATGTAGGTCAAAATGGGTTCCTAAGGCCAAATTGAAAGTCCTAAACCCTAGAGATTATTTTTCTATGAATTTTAGAGGGTTTATTTGATTTTTACCTTGCCTCCAACCACGTGAATTGAAGTGGATTTATTTTTAGGGTTACAGGCTGTCATTTCATTCTTTGGAGTTGCTGTACCCTTATTGAGTCATCTCATCCCACGTTTCTTCTTATTAGGTTGTTTTGACCCTGAGTTACCCTATTTTCAGATCGAATTGGTGAAATTGCATTTTTACCCCTCAGTTTATGTTTTCTTTGCAAACTCAGAATCACTCTAAGCCAAGCCTTTCTAAGGTTATGTAGGAGCTTTTATTCTCTGTATTAGGTCAAAATGAGCTAGTTATGGGTCATGATGAGGTTCTCATCACTGAGCTAGCTAGAGCTCCCTATGGACTAGTGGGAGCTGAGACGTGCTAGACTCAACTAAGTTGAGCTGGATCTGGGCTGACCTGAGCTAGGGTGAGCTAAGATGAGCTCCCTTGAGCTACCATTCAGTTGAGATTAGCTGAATGGAGCTAGAATGAGCTAAACCTAGTCCAAGTGTGCTAGGTTCTAGCTGTGGTGAGCTAGATCAAGCTAAGTTCCAGTTAGTCTGAGCTCCTCCTTCAGCATTTGCCTTCATGAGTGCCAGGGTTTTAGGGATCTGTGTATCTGTTCATCCCTAACACTCACGGAAACATATAAAAAAGATAATAAAAAATGCAATGCATGCCTAACCTAATTAATGCCTGAAAGCAGCCCAAAAACCCATTTGCAGAGTAAAATCGTAAGAGCTAGTTTGCTTTAATTCATAAGAATGATGATAAACTAGCGTTTATCAGCGCTCACCACCTCCTCTTCATCTACCAGTCTGGATTAATTGGAAATCCTAATTTCTAGTGGGAGATAACCTCACCGTCGTCGGAGATGATGCCAGAGGTTAAGCTCCTTCTTCAGCCAGACCCCATCATTCTCTTCCCCGCCAACTATTATAAATACCCCCTTACCCCTCTGATTTTACAGAAGTTGTTTCCCTTCCCTTTTATAACACTGTAGCTGACTTCAATAGTCTATTCGTCCAAAACTCTAGCGACTTTCCATCTCACTTTCTGACTTCCTTCATCCATTCTGATTAGCTAAGGAGATCCGCCATGGTCCGCCGCGTCTCTGACATAGGTGCCGACCTAATGAATCCTTGCTTCACCTCAAATCTGCCCGTCGAAGATCTTTCTTTCACCTTCTGATTTCGTCGTCCGCTATGAACCTTCAGCGGAACCCTATTGACCCCTTCGTCTAGGTAACAGTAGATTAGGAGTAGGAGTAGGAGTAGAGTAGGTTAGCTTAGTTAGTTAGATAGTTAGTTAGATAAGAGTAATTTTAGAATTTCAATGTCATCTTCTCCGACTCCAGCGAGCTCCTTAAGCTCGCCAGAGCCTTAATCTTGTCTTTTTAACTCACTATCCACCTTCCTTTATCTTCCATGATCATTTCTAATCCACTTAATCATTTAATTGAATCACCTAATCACCTAGTTCATCTTTCACCTCCACCGACTACTATCACTGTCCATGGCGACAGTAGTCGAGCTAATTCCACCTCCACTGGGTCTATCATCATCTATCCATCACTTCTGTATAGTAATTGACACTATAATATGTAGAATTATCATATATAAATTAAATGCACAAATTTAATTTAGCTCCTGAGCTCGCTGTCGATGGTGGCTCAGGAGTAGTTCAAATCATAAATCAAATATATATTTATTATCACAAACATCTGTGGACTTGTCTTAACCACTAAATTGAGTGGGATATCAAGTCCCGTGCCTCAACCAACTTAATTCTCATTCAAAATAAATTCACTGTCAAATCTTACATATAAAGAGATAATGAGGAATTAAATGTGGTTCTGAGGTTCCTTGCAACCTCAAGATCCTTTTTAGATTAAAAATGGCAAGTTTAAACAATCTGTGTACACCTTTCACATTTTCTGGACTCACCGGAGCTACGGCAAGCCAAATCTATGCTTCAGCCTACAGAATTTAGGAAGAAGCTCTAGAATGGTTCGATTCTGATCACTGATTAATTTGAGGATATTTGTTTGAGGATTTAGTGACTGGAGCTCAAATTGAGGGTTCATATTCTCCAACTCTGGCTGAGTTGGAGAAGTCTGATAAAGAGATCTGAGAAGCATTTACAGAACCTAGAAGCTTCAGTGCATTGCACTGAAGCTGTTCATGACCGCAATCTACTATAATAACCCCTTAATCCTTCTGACAAACAAGCACTTTTTGGAGCTCAGGCGACAACCTTGTAACCCTAGAAATATTAGTTAGAACAGTTATTAAAAAGATCTAAATAAGTTCCCGATGTTGAAAGAACTTGATTTTGGGTTTTAATTGCCTCTGGAGAGGCTTTGAATAGAAAGTCAAATTTTTGTACTTTCACAGTCAAACTAAGTCTGATTATGGAGTCATGAGCTCAATCTGGGGAATTGATGAGATTAAATTATTTCTGGGATCAAGTTGGATGGTTTTAGAGTGATTAAACTGAGTTCAGGTGAATAATTTGGTGAGAATTCAAGCCTTGTTAATTTGGGTTATTTTCAAACCCAAACTAACAGCAGTATCATTTTGTTGAATTTTGATCTTAAATCCTGCCCAGATCAATCTGTTATAACCCTTAGAACTTGTTTAAATCGATTGGTAATGTTCTTTTGTGTCTATCTATCTATTTTAGTCTAAAAATTTTGAACTCTGAAGCTTTTAGAGAAGTGTAGAGCTTTTATACTGTTCCTGAAGGTCTTATTAGCTTAGAACCTACTTTTGCAGATGCAGATTTAATTTTAGTTACTATTCAGACCTTTAAATAAGAGAGAAAAGTCCATCTGAGGACTCTGTGAAATTAATTATCACTTCTAAGCAATAAATAACCTGTAAGAACCCCTAATTTTACCTTTCAAATTGAAGAGAAAAACATCCTCTAAACCTTAAATTAACCCTACAATCCTATAGAGTAACCTTAGAGCTTTATTGGAAACTTTAAATCACATCAAACGGAGCTCTGAGCTGGGAGTTATGATCAGTTGAAGTTGGGTCCGGAGGAGGGAACATAATCCCACATCGTTAGTTCATGAGTGCGTGCATGGGAACAAAAGTGATTTGTTCCATAGGCTGTTCAGTCGTCAGCGCTCAGTGCACTGGTTACCGATCTGAGCATTCTATACCTATCTAAGCATGTGTGTGTGTGCGGGCATGTCTACCTGCGGGTGTGCACTCGAGTGGGCGTGAGCTAGTGTGGCCCTGGGAGTGCAAGGCTTGGGAGGCCAGGTTGAGCTGGATTGGCTCAAATGTATGAACCGAATGAAATAAATCGAAATCGAACCTAATTGAATTCAGGCGAGGAGCGAGTAGGGTCTGGTCCCACCATAGTCTCAGAGTGCTGTGTATCCTCGAAAGGACCTGGCTGCAAATAAAATAAATTTTGGTTAAAAGGTAAAGAAAACCCGATTCAACTGATGGTCCAAAGGAAAGAGGTGCTGATGGCTAAGTGCTGAAGGTTAAATATTAAGAAAGAGCTGATGGCTAAGGAAAGAAAGGAGGAGAACAGGTCCTAAGGAGTGTTAAAGAAGAATAGACAAAAGAATAAGAGGCAAGAAGAGAAGGAGATGGCAGGTACTACTAAAGAATAGAAGAAGAGAGGTAAGAAAAGAGCTTGAGAGAGAATAAAAATAAAGGAAAAGGAGAAGAAGAAAAGAGAGGCTGAAGACTATAAAGAAGAATTTGTTTTACTTGTATCATTTTAATTTCTTTTTGTTCTTAAATTTTTTAATAAGGTAAATTTTAATAGAACAATTCTTATTGCCATAATTTCTTTGAAATAAAATAGGAAATTAACATGTTTACTTGTTAATAAAGTACATCATTTAAGTAAATGTATTTTTTATATGGAATTTTGTATATTCTTTATGGTTCAAGTCATTTGACAAAATTCATTCTTTTATAATCTACCTAATTATACCTCCTAAAATTGAAAAGAAAATAAAAGAAAATTGGTGAATTTATAAAAAATTATACCTCCCAGCAAATGACCTAAACTCAACCAGTAAAAATTTCTAAAATGTTTGGTTAATTCGACCTTATACTACACAACCGACATAATTTCGAGTTAACCTAAGTGACTTTTTCTACTCTTAATTAAGTGAAATTAACTTAATTACTAAGTTGAGTGGAAGTTACCGATCAACTAACAGGTGCACGTGTTTTCAACATAATTTCTTGATTTAAAGAATTAATCAGTAATGTACGGGTGCACATGCAAAATCACTACGAAAGAAATGCCAGGTAAAATAGTGATATTGATACATGTAACTCCGTAAATATTAATTTCCTACAAGATGGAGCATGTTCACTATATCTAATATCCCATATTCAATATCATTCATGACTAGAATTCAGCCATAAGTAACTAATCAAAAGTGGAGGTATATTCATGCAAATTGATGCAATATATTAAATTAGGAAAATAAAAGAATAGTGCATTTGACAATGGCATCTGTTGTAAATTTTAATGTGGCCTTCATTGTCGCAAAATAGGGGATTACTTCCCCTCATGCTCACATGAAAAGGAGGGGATGGAAGATGGTGCAGAGCTCGATGGAGGTTGCATGCAACGAGGGCTACGCGTGGGCGGTGACGGTGCATCGAATGGTGGTTGACAGTGTCACCGGCGATAAGGGCAATCGACAACGGCGATGACAGTACGCCGACGTGTGCGGGCAGCTGCCGACCTTCATAGGGTGTGGCCGAACTCATGGAGGTACGGTGAGTACGTTGGAGGCACTGGTACAAAGCTTCGTGGCCTCAAATGTTGGCTACATGGGGAGGGTCCGCTTGGAGCTTCCGGTCGGTGGAGAAGGAGAAGACGAAGATGGTTATTGGCAGCGTGCACATGCATGCGCACGAGAGGAGCGTGGGTGGCTGCTATGCGGAGGTGGATGGGTGTGCACACTTCAGCTGCGCACGCACGTGGCTAGAGTGTGGGCTTCGCTTGTTGCTAGTGCACGTGGAAGGTGATGCATTAAGGAGGGGTGGCTACATGCAGTGATGGTGGATGGCATGCGCTACTTGCGAGGGTGCACATGCTGTCAGTTGCACAGAGGCTGCACTTGGCCGCGGGTCGACAATGGAGAAGAATCTAATGAGGGTAGATGTGTGCAGTGCATGGCTATTGGTTTAAGGTGTGGGGTGGGGGCATGAATGCACTGTCACTACATGCATGAATGGAAATGGAGGCGAGGTTGGAGCACGCGGTGATCCACGGTGTTCGCTGAAGTCCACAGTGTACTCCTGTTGCACGGTGGAGGAGAAGAGAAGATATCCCCGCCAGGGAAGAGTCTAATGGCGAGAGTCCTCTAGCTGCTCTTCTTATTTACAATTTGTTACTTTCGCCAAATGCTTCTCCAACCACCCACGAAGGATGTGAGTGGTTGGAGCTGTAGAATCTATCAGGCAACTTCATCAGACGTCTGATCAGACCTTCATACAACTTAAAAATGTAGATATCAGAAAGTTCCTACTGGAGGTCCCTGACGTCCATCATTTTCTCCTGACATCTTATAGATGTAGAAATGGACGTCTAAACTCATGTACC
This sequence comes from Thalassia testudinum, assembly GCA_037157565.1. Lineage (NCBI taxonomy): Eukaryota > Viridiplantae > Streptophyta > Magnoliopsida > Alismatales > Hydrocharitaceae > Thalassia > Thalassia testudinum. The sequence continues at coordinate 22,463,939 of JAZHRO010000063.1, forward strand.
TAGCCTGCATTCATCAAATGAATTATATTATCATATCATATGTGGTTAAATGTAAAATTAACGCATAAAATTATTTGCAGACTAAGGAAACTTACCATATATCTCCTAGTCAATTAACAACTAAGAGCAAATAATTAAATAGTACTTAGCTAAATAATGGTCCACGAAAGTGGACTTATCAGAGCCTATTTAGGATGATCATGAGGTCCAATAAGAAGAGAATCAGATTTTGGATCTACACTATGATTATATGCCCATGTTTAATGATTACACCTCTCCAACCTCCTCAGAAATGAAAATTAATTTTTTGGAAGTCAAACCAATCTATATAGAAACCAAGGGGTTGGAAGAGCTGGGATTCAATTGGGTCTATCTTGGGAGACAAGAGCTTGAGCCTATGCCTAGTAGAAACACCTCTTTGAGCTCAGAATTTGAAATTAGGTTAGATCCTATTCAGGTTGTCGATTCTACACATCTTAATCCATTCTATGGTGGAAATCCCGATATAGAATCAGGTTCAGAAACTAATTTTCACAAATTCTCCAACAATTTTAAATCATACTTTGATTTTGATGATTCGTTGTTTCTTGATGATTATGAACCAATTTACAACCTTAGCATCCATGATCAATTCATTAATTCTGATCCATGTACAGAGCATTCGAAAACTCATTCCTAACCTCGACCCGCTACTGGAATTAACTTCTATTCTGATTCACCTCTCTCTGATTCAGTTGCATATGATTCTCTCCATCTGTTGATTGGGTTTTGGACATTGATCAAACTGAGAATCACTTCTTATCCTTTTCTGTTACTACCAGAAGGGTTCCTACAACCTCTATAGATCCTTTTTATTTTGAGGATCCCTACTCTGACCTTGCTGAGCCAACTCAGCCAAACCTTAGATTCTCATTTCCATATCTCTTTGAGCTTTAAAGTATCTAGTGGGCTCCGTATCTTTTGATTCACATCCAACAACCAATCAGACTGATTAGGTTTGGGCTGCATCATTAGCTTGTTGATCTAAACAAGCACCTGGTTGGATCAACTAGGCTATTAATCAATGTGCTTCTTCTACAAAACTCATATGATTTGAGCACCCCTTCCTTTTGACCACCTTCTACTCGACTGAAGGCATTGAATTTAGCACTTAATGGGAGGCAACCCGTCATTCCAAAAACCTGAGACCCTTTTAATCATCTTTTGATCTACACTCCTACTGCACTACGAGTTCAACTTTAGAACAGCTGACTCCACCTTTGATACTTGTATCGGAGCTAGAAATTGTTCACAATAGTCATCCCAACCCGTTCTCCCACCCTTTAATCCTGTTCTAAACTTTGAACCAAACTGATTTTGTACCCTACTAGTTTACAATGAGGACATTGCAAAACATAGGCATGGAGGGAGTTAAAGTGCAAACATGTGAAAATTTAACTCTTTGACGGGTTCTCACAAAAAATATATATATTCAAAAAAATGATAAAAAATGAAAAAGAGAAATGAATTGGAGAAAGGGGAGGAATTTTGAGAAATAAATTGCAAATCTTTCTTGAGGAGGAAATTCAAATGTCAAAATGGAGCAAAATCAAAAAACAAAAGTGATAGTCATTAGCAATTGACTATAGAAGTCACTAAGTTTTAGATCTAATAAAAAAAAAAATTAATTCCTGAAAACAAAAGGACAAGAAGATTAGTATGAGTGCTAATCTTAGGCCTCTTGGGCTTATTTTAGGGCTTAAACAGTCATGTATCCCTTAAGATCTAGATTAGTCCTCAAGAGGTGGAGGAAAATGCGAAGCTGATGTTGTAGGTCTAAGGCTTAGGGATTATTTAGCACCATTGCCTGCCCTTTGGCCTGCAGGACTTGGCAACCTAAGCACTTAAAATCATACACTAAGTCTAGTTCAGTGCGCTTAATAAAGAAAATCTGCCAGAAGTGTTCTATTACGAAAAGCCACCTAAAAGATCTAGCTTAGGAGTGGCCCAACAACAGAAGTTGATTGGATGAGTTCTCGATGTGAAGAGGTGGGGAATTCCCCTCGAAGATGCAAAATAACATATTGTCTCCTCGGTGCTTGTCTTCTAGGATATCTAAATATCCTAAAGGGGCCATGTAAGCATGTTGTGCTAGCTCAGGTGCCATGGGCAGGATTATCTCGAAATGTCGATTGCCAGGGCTTGAATTTAGTTACAGAATGCCATGGGCGACACTATCTCGAAGTGTTGAAAGCTAGGGTTTTAGGGGTTTCCATGGGTGCTGCTTTCTCGAAGCATCGAAAGCCAGGGACCCTTCAAGGATTAATGGTGGGGATAAGGAATCCTATACAGACTGTGTTTCGGGCCAATTAGAGGCTGGATCTAGGGAAATCTAAAAAGAAAATGAGAAAAAACTCTCCAAGTAGAAATCCTTCTATCACTCTCTTACAAAAATCTATTGGCAAACTAAATGTAGGCATGCTACATTTTATGCAGGGTGCTTTAACCACTAGGTTGAACAAACCTCGGGTAGTTTTTGTAGGCCTTAGAAACCCTTGCGATAGACTCAGGCTAAAGCTGGTCAGGTCTGCATCTCGATTGATACTTGAGTTTCTCTAGGCCTACTATTGAACATTCTGACCTAATTTCCAAAAAGAGTAAAACATACCAGGCATCAGAAATTCAATGCATGGTCTAGAACTCTAGTTATTTCCATAAGATTTTGCTAAGGGACTACAAAATTTATGCATGGAGGTATGATGATAACATCATCATGAGCCATAATTAGCTTTAATTAATCATAATCAATTGAGAAATGCTCCTACATAATAACTGGATAGTCGTAATTCCCTACATATCCTTTCTAAGAAGAATACATTAAATCAGGGTTAATTCTGCGGTTTTAACAACATATCATGAAAGAAGAATAATCACGGAGTTTCTCAGGAGTTGATCTAAGGTCTAATGAGCATTAAAGTCTAACAAGATGGTCTACACAGACAAAAATATGTTTTTACGCATTTCGAGAATAAATACAGCACCCAAAACCCTAATTTTAGACACGCTTAAATGTCTGAGGTTCAGGTAAGGATAAAATTCATCAAAACCCTCTAAAATTCATAAAAAAATAATCCATAAGGTTTGGTGTCCGTGATTTGACCATCTGAACCTATTTTGACCACAAACATATTCTTAGACGAAAAGTTATGCAAATTTAGGTTTCCATGCAAATTGGTTAGTCAAACTTGGTCAAAATTAAAATCTAACTTTACCGTCAGATTCATTGGGTCAAAATTGGGTTTGTATCAAAATTTGGGCCCAATCAGAGATCATCTTGACCTAGTTTGCATTTTGATCTAGTTTGACTCTTTCTCTCTCACATACTCCCCTAGCTTTTTGAAATCCTTACAAATAACCCCCTAAGTTCTTCAACTTCTTTGCAGATCAGTCCCTTCCACCATTGGAGATTAACCAACCTCCAGGCGACCTTTGACCACTTCTAAACCTGCTGGAATCAACACTAAATCCCACCAAAATTTGTGGGATTGATGTTTACACCTAGGAGAATCATTTAGGACCAGTTTTGGATCCCTAATTGCATCTAATTGGTCATGCGAACCGATGAGATCAATGGGTTCTTGAATCCTATGCAAGCCAATTAGGCTTGTTTCCTACATAGAAGCCTACTAGAACCTCTATAAAACTCCATTGCATTTCTACTTCTCCTTAGCTTAGTTTGGCCACATTTCCTTACTTAAACTTCTCCCTCCGGCCTCCTCCGACCTAAGCTCCGACAGCCTCCTTCTCTGTCATCCTACGAATGGCCAATGGCCAAATTGGCTCATCCTCCTTCCTCATCATCTTCCACGTCTCTCCAGCCACGACAATGGCCACCTCCTCCTTTCCTCGCTGCCGTCTCCCTCAACGGATGCATTCTCTTCCACAGTGTCGATCATTCATAGCTAGTGCCCTCCTGCCCCTTTCAACCATTAACACTAGGTTCCCTAACTTCCTCTTCCCCTCTAATCTCTTTCCCTCTCTTTAAACGCTAGTTTCAACAATAGACCACGACTCTCCATCTCCATCTTCCCCACCTCCAGCATTACTCCAGCATGACCAACCATTGCCCACATCGCACCAAAGTCGCCTGCTCCACCTTGAGAAGCTCTGCCTCATCTAGCCCATCAAAATCCTTCACTCAATTGCACCATAAACACACCCCATCGCCCCACCGAACTCAACCTCCCTCCCTCACCTTCTCCATCACCATCTAACTACCACATGCATCCACTCGCCACATAGCCACCACCACAAAACTCGATGTCCTCTGGTGATGCTAGTGAACCATCTAACTGGGGTTGCTGAGCCAATATCCATGTTTCATTCTTTATTCGTCGAGCACCATCGCCGCCATCATCCCCGACCACATCCGCTGCACTCCGAGCATCTCCAGCATCGCTACCACATTCAGGCGCTACGGAAGTGAATCACGAAGCCACCCCAGCCCTAAATTGAGTGAGGGAGGGCTAGCAGCCAATCCAATTAGCATGCCATTCCCTACTATTACTTATGCAAAGGATGGAGTGGGACTTAGTCCAACCACATGATGGTAAGAGGCGGCTGTAGTAGATATATTGAATTTGTTTCCTGGGTGATTTGCCTTAGAACACAAGGTGAGGTCCCCCTTTGATGAATGGGTTTTCACGAGGGAAAATTGTGGTTAGGAGACATACATCGCTGCAGTCACAAGACATGTTATCAAATAAGATTTTTTATCGTAATTCCAAGGGAGTCCCGAGTCGAACACAGGGAGGCGACGTTTGTTTTCAATGAAATCCATGCTTCGTGTTGTTTCATTTTTGTATTTTAGGGTTTTGTTATTTTTTTTTTGTTTTGTAATAAAGAGACAAGTAAGATAATTTCACAAAGTAGAAAGAACAAATTTGATATTTCTCAATGTGATGAAAATGTTTATTACAATATGATAAGAAAATATAAAAGAGATAGGGGTGAGAAGAAATCTCCCGAATTGGCTATTCGATAAGACAACGGTGCTTGGCGGCAGCTTGGATGGAGGAGGTGAGAGACTGGACGACAGGGATGAGATGTCAGAGGATGCCAGATAGAGGAATGCTTTACCAAGGCACAGAACAGAGATGAGGAGGTGGAGGTGATCTTCTACCGGAATGGAGGTGGGAGGATGTTTCCAAGTCTCCCTATGAAGATGGTGAGAGGGACGAGGATTATTTGGTGGGGTAAGGGACCGCTACACTAGTAGGGCAGCATTGCAGCTTGGGAATAAGATCTTAGGAGCTTTGATGGGCTTCTAGATCTCTAGACTAGGTAAGAATAGCAAAGGTAGAGATGCCTAGGCAAGGGATGTGTGTAGGTCTTTATATAGTGGATGGGGGGCTAAAAATGGTCACAGGGTAATTAGTGACCTCCAGGATATCGCTGTAGGTCCAGCTTAAGCATCACTGTAGCCAACTCATGCCCGCTCACACGTGCACTCCACTGACCGTCCATCACGCGCGTGAATCACGCTCATGCCCTACTGGTGCGCACCGGTGTGCTTGCTGGCATCTGCACAACTACACGTGGGTGCATGCTGGCATGCGTTGGCTTATGCATTGGTGCCAAATTGACTAATTGGGGGGGCTCTGCGGGTCTCAAACCTGCACCCTCCCTTGGATGCTAGTGCTTCAACCAATGCTCCAAGCGCATGTTTATGCCGCAAAAATGAGTCGTGGGCGTGCGGTGGAGGGGGTCTCTCAGTCGTTGGATTTTCATCCAACGGCTGAGATCACTGGCTGAGAAGCCCTTGGAGGGACATCGAGCAGCCTTGGGCACTCTAGATGGTTCCACGTGGCACCATCTGGACCATCCACCTTTCCTTGCTTCTAGAGGATGCCATGGTGCTCGGATCATGGTGATTTCCACATTGTCGGACTACAAATGTCATTCCGAAATCATCCGTATGGTTTGATTTTACATTTGAAGCTTTCAAATGTCACGCCCTGTCTCTTGGTCACAGTAATGTATGAATTACTGTACAATTTATACACATCGCACTAAATGCAGTTTGATGAATGTTATGCAATATGTATACAATGGAATGCAATGCTAGGCTTAGGAATTATCATAAAAAAGCACGTTATCATGAATTCATGTGTGTTTATCACCCTTCACCTTACCTCACGCACTCCTCGATACCACCCACACACGGTGACATTGGTCAGACCCGATTACCTTGTCCATATGCCCAATTATTGATCCGATTATGTCCGGGTCTTGGACAGGTGAAAGGAAGGATTTGTGAGAGAGTGGGGGAGGGTTTTGCTCTTGAAGGCATGTCCCTATGTGACACTTCGCCACTGAAGGAAAGTGGTGCTCTATTCTTAAGGAAGGTTCTGAAGGAGAAGGTCTGAAGAAGGGAAAGCCTTTGAAGAAGGGTTGTGCCTTTCAAAGGAAGGAGTAGGCTTTGAAAGAAGAAGAAGAAGAAAAGAAGAAGGATTAGAGGAGAGAAGCCTTGTGCTTTCTATGAGGCATTGTGTTCTGTTGATACTTAGGACATCTGATCTGGTTCTGAGCACTGTTCAATAATTTAAGAACCTAAGTTAAGATTGAATTCTGGTTTGAATGAATTGAAATATTGAATGCATGCTTAATTAAGAGAATAAGTGGTGATTCAAATCACCATTGTTTTGATTCTCCTTTCTTTTTGATTCCATGATCTTGTGAGCTTCATTGAATAACAATTTGATCATACTTATTCATTTCATATTTGTTATTATTGTGCTCATTCATTTCAATTCAAAATTAATGTTGTGTATTGCCAATATTTGCTCCCTGTGTTTGACCTCAGATTCTTTTGTGATTCTGAGCATATAAATTTAAATGATTTGAGTAATTTTGTCCTATACTACGATGCATCTCCTAAACAAACGATGAATTCACTTTAGACAATGGATATCAAATTGGAGTTGTTGGTTCAACTCTTTTCTAAAGGAAGAAGGAATGACATCCTGTTGGTTCAAATATAGGTCGACGATATTATATTTGGATCAACCAAGGAGGCCCTGTGTTAGCATTTTTGTGAGACTAAGAAGATTGAGTTCAAAATGAGTATGATGGGTGAACTCAGATTCCTTTTAGGCCTCCAAATCATATAATTTGACATAGGTATCTACATTAGTCAAATAGAGTATGTTCTCAAAATTCTTAGGAAGTTTGACTTTGAGAATGTAAGTGGAAAAGTGACTCCAATTGCTCAATCTAATTCTCTTGGTGAAGATTTATCCGACAAAAAGGTTGATGAAAAGAAATACTGGGATATGATAGGTTCACTACTATACCTTACAACCTCTAGACCTGATATTCTTTTTACTACATTTTTATGTGTGAGATTTCAACCGAACCCAAGTAATCCCATTTAAACGTAGTAAAAAGAATATTTAGATACCTAAATAGCACAAGAGATCATGGTCTCTTTTATCCTAAAGCATAGACCTTAGACTTATTATCCCATAGTGACACAGATTATGTAGGTAGTCAGAAAGACTGAAAGAGCACTAGCAACACTTGTCATTTTATTGGAGAATCTTTGGTCTCATGGGTCTCTAAGAAACATACATGTGTTTCACTTTCTACGATCGAAGCAAAATATATTACTACTTTACTTGCTTGCTCTTAGGTCATTTGGATGAGACAGACTTTGTCCGATTTTATATTACTTTTTGGGCAATATAAAATTTTATGTGATAGCACAAGTGTAATTAATTTATCTAAAAATCTAGTACATCATTCATGTACCAAGCACATAGATATTTGACATCATTTTCTTGGAGATAATGTTCTTCAAGGTGCCATTCAGTTAGAATTCATAGATACACAAAGCCAATTGGTAGACATTTTTTACAAAACCCCTTGCAATAGAGAGATTCAACTTTATAAGAAGGAAAATTTAGGCTTTATACAAGTAAAGAAGTTCAAAACTAAAATTTTGATTGCCTTGTAACTTGTTTGTAATTATAAAAATCCTTGAGGGGCTAACTACAATTTACCTACTTTTGTTAATAAGGGGTATACTGTAATATTTCCATATTTCTGGAGATATCAGGTGTTGTTTGCAATTTAGTTATTTAGGTTAGGGTATTGATTATATTATTCTTCAATACCTAAGTTCATTTACATTTTTCTTAACCACTTAAGTGGTCATGTGGATTGCACATGATCGGTCCTATATAGAAGAGGGCAAGTGCAAACACTTGCCTCATTTTGCACTCTTCAACCCTAGTTCACATTGTCTTCAAGGGATCCTCCAAACCCTAGCCAAAAAGAAGGATCATCTCCTTCAAGTCTCTACTCAAGGATTCAAGGTATTCTCTTCTTCTCTTACCAGATCTTGTTCATCCTAAACCTTGTTTTCTTATTCCACAAACACTACTTGCTGCTACAAAACATTATTTGTCGAGTACCAACTAGTACGAATACCCATCATCAGTATCGGTACTTGCTAGGTGCAGCAAAGCCTACTATTGACAGTAGGTATCGGTACTCATGATCTCTACCAGTACTCACTCGATTTTCTGGTTGGAATTGGAACCAACTTGTACAAATACACATAGGCTTATGTGTATTTTTGTATGTACGCATGAAAGGAAATATTTTTGCTTTCTCATTATTTTTCCTACTTAATTTATTGTATGATTATAGATGGCACCTAAGTCCAAAAGTAAGGGAAAGGCACCTCAAGATGCATTTCAGAAATTTTGCGCCAATGAGGATGCAAAATCCAAGTTTGATTGGTATAAGGGCCTTATGCTTCATCATTGCTGGCCTATTGAGTGGAAAGACTTTACACTACACCTTTTTAATTTTACTACTCATCTATCTGAATAACATCTAATGCATTTCTTTGATGAGTCATTTTTTGTTGATGTTCCTGGAGTCTATCATGACATTAATTATCTATCTTTTGCAAATCTCCAAGAACAAGACAATAGTGGTCATCTAGTCTTAACCTTCAATATTTTTGGTCAAAAAGTAATAGTTGCACCAAAATTCCTATCTATGATAACACAATGTCCAAATGAAGGTCATGCTTTCAATATCCTTAAGGAAAAATTCACTTCTTCACAAAGTCATGAAACACTTTTTCTCCCTTACTGTCAGGGAAAAGCTTTGGTTGCACCTAACATGACCTTATTTGCTAGAGTCTTATTCAGAATTTTAGCATGGAATTTAAGGGCCAAATATTCAGGATTCCATAAAATTCTCGTAGATATTTTACCCTTAATCTATGCTATTATCACAAGTTTTTATATTAATTGGAACATGGTATTCATCCATTTCCTTAGACCTTATTACCATGCTTCAGCTTTACCTCTTGATATTCTTGTATCTCATATAGTTATCCTGATCAGAATTGATCTCTCAAACTTTACTCCACTTCGAAAAGTGGTCTACTTCAAGTGGTCCACACTCTTGAAAATGGGAGTAAAGCCTGCTAGGGTGGAATCATCAAGTGATGATGAAGAAGATCATGTTGATCCAAATGCTCAATCTTTTTCTCATCAAGTTCCTGACTCATCTTCAACATTTGTTCCTATAACCTATCATTATCCCGAAGTTGAAATACCTTGGGTAAATTTGTCTCATGTGCTTGGAACCAATCCTAATATGATTAACACCATCAATTATATTGGTCAAATTCTTGCCAATCTCAACTTTGGTATTTGTCACACGAAACACAAGTTCCATGAACTTTCACTTTCTATTGGTTCCTCCCATTTTGCTTCTTCGACTCAACATCCTAAGTAACGAAAGCGTACTCAACCAAAAGCTCCCAAAGAATACAGTGAAAGATGATAAAGGCATTTTCAAAACCCATCTCATGTTTCCTCTCCAATGGCAGAAGAAGAACCTATCCCTCATGATGATAAAGAGGAAGAAGAAAATGAAGATGATGAAGAAATCTCATATGCCGAAAGTGAAGGTGAAGATGAAGAAATTGAAAAAGAAGCTGCTGTTGATGATAATGATGATGAAAGTGGTGATGGCAATGGACATGTTCAAAAATATATCAGGAAACGAGCTCAAAACTAGTTTAGTTTACATTTTGTTGTATGAGACAATTTAAATCTATTTGTTTGGTTGTTATATTGAATGACTTTCAAATATGTTGGTGTTTTAGTTCATCTTTTATGCTCTTTATGAAGTATGACTCTTATGATGTTGCTTGAAAGGTTCTTTTTTCTACATAATTTCCTAATGCTTGGTCATTGCCTATGCATATTGTTATACTTTTTGTTTGATTGACAAAAATGGGGAGAAATGGAATGGAAAATACTCCATATTTAAAATAAGGAAGCATAGTTTGAGGTGGAGGTTTCACTCCTAGTGGAGTTTTTTTACACCTTCTCTGATGAGGCTTCTATCCTTTTAAATATGGGTTTTTCTGTTGCTTTGCCAACACCAAAAACGGGGAGATTGTTGGAACCTAGTTCCACTACTCTTTTATGTTTTGGTATTAAATTTTTTTTTTAAAATCTAATGAGTTTATGAAGTGTTATTTATGTGAAATCACAAGATTTAGAAAGTATGGATGATAACAAAGAAGTGTGGATGACATGACGAATGAAGACTATTTTTATGTGTTGTAATTTAGATTTTTGTATGCCTCTTAACAAGAAACCTTGATCTAGAAGTTAAAATCAAAATAGAGATAATTAGGTATCAAAATAACATTCAATCATTCATTTGAAAAATCAAAATTGTTTCTTTGACATATTAATCATGTATTTGCATTCAAATAACACCAAGATTGATTAATAGAATTTATTCAAGGTACTTGTTGCAAGTACCAATACTACTCATAAGTACCAGTACATGCAAGGCACATGTTTGGGTCCTAGTCCCAAACTGTGAACAACAAGTACCAGTACTTATCATGAGTGCCGATACCAGGTGCTCACACTTTGTAGACAAGGGTAGTGCATGGACCTTACAAGTACCGGTACTAATCACCAGTACCAGTATATGTAGGTCATAGCTTTTAACTTAACTCAAACTTGTGAGTCACAAGTATCGGTACTTATCATGAGTATCAGTATCTGGTGACTTAGTTGGTGCTCAACTGTAAGGACCGAGTATCGGTACCTATGATGAGTACGAGTACCTAGGCTCTGTTGGGCAGACTGCTGGATATCTGTAACCAGTATCGGTCCCACAACTTTAGTACGAGTACCAACTAACCATTGCAATTGATCTGAATGGCTATTTAGCAATTAATCCTATCTCGAATCTTCCCATTTTGCCCCCAACGGATAGTAATCGTACGGAAGGTGGTTAGTGGCCTATAAAAACACCTTTTGTGTGTCATTTGCACAGAACACAAGTATCAAAATTCTCCTTGCTCCAGATTTTACATTTCTCATTTCTACCTGCAAGAGTGATAGGCTTGTTGCATCGTTCCTTCAAGAAGATCCTCATCTTGCAACAAGATTTTTTGGCAAATCTACTCTTCCTTGTAAAATTATTTTTTACACTTTAGTGTTGTTTGCTCGATTGATATATCAAATATCTATTAAGCTAATTCTTATTGGAGACTTAGTAATTAGGTTGTATGCTAATTTGTTTCTTGCTTACACCTGTAATTTTTTGCTTTTATCTGATCTTGTAATTAGGTTGAGGTAACACATTAATTACCTCGATTTATAGTAAATTGATTCCCTCTGGGTTGAGAGAATTGGGTTAAAAATCCTAAGTCAGGAGACATAAGTGGTGGAGTACCCAAGTGAGGGGAACCATTATATATTTGGTGTACTATTTTTTGTGGTCTGTTTTATTTGCAATATTTTGTTTACCACACTATTCATCCCCCCTTCTAGGGTGCTTGTGCCCTTTAGATCCTACAAGTTACGACCGTTCTTTATGGAATCCTCAGCTGAAGAAGGGTATGAAACCAAGGTCTAAAACATGCTTTCCCATCCAAACCCCTCCTGGTTTTAAGAATGGGCACTTCTACCAAGTAAGCCACCTGATATCCTCATGAATATCCCTAATCCCAGAGAATTCCTCGTGAACAAAAATGTGCATGTGTGCAACATTGTGTTGTATTGGTTGATATAAATATATAAACATAAGAAAAGAAAAACAAGAAGAAAAATATTCCTACGAAATTATAAAAAAATAAGTCATGTTTGTTTCATTTTGTCAAGCACATTGAGGAACAATACCTACTTCCATTACGATCCACCAAATACAACCTCGACCTACTTTTCTATATTTCTAACCACCCAAACACTGGTTGAGGATTGCTGACTTAGTTATAGGGTTATCAGAACTTAATTAAAGCATTAATGCCATGAGAGACTACCAAATATATTTACAAATCTGGTGAGATTTTGAGCAAGGAAGGAAAAAGAAAATAAAATGAGAAGAAAAGAGAAGAAAAGAGAGAAAAAGAGAGAGAGAGAATGAGTGCAAAGGAACTAAAGAGGACATAATTTCTCCACCTCTCTCTGAGTTGATTTATTTGAAAGTCTAGAAATCTAGGTTCTGTAGTACTAGTCTACTTATAGCACCAAAGGAGTGTGAGCCACCAAATACAAATCCACTTGACTTAAACAACTTCTACCTATGCCAAAAGCTAGGGTTGAAATTACAAATCATTTTATAACCCTGAGGGAAAAAGTTTTCCTATCCCGATAGAATTTTACGAAGGGTCAAGTAAGAGCTTTAGATGTGGATTGACTTTTCACTTGGATCAATTGCATAGGCTAAAACACTATAGTTTCACGACTATGTGGATTTCTAAAATTTTGGATGAAAACAAAAGAAATAGATCTCTAGTCGAACTCTTGATAGAAATTAGTCATTTAGGACCACTTTGCTTTTAGTCTTGCATTTGTTAGGGACTAACAAGATTCAAGATGAGAGTGTGATTTTGCAGCAATCATAGGACCTAATCTACCTGAATATTGTTGGATTTTAGCATAACTTTAGAATAATGCATGCATGAGCAACATATTTAAATCATAGTAGATTTGTTAGCCTCATGAATAATAATGCTATTTTATGCTCCATGTAAGAAGCAATATTAATTGCAAATGATTTGGAGTCGCGGATGATAAATTCGATCGAAAAGATCTGATCAGGACAATGATTAGTGTCTGACACTTCCGAAATCATCTTGATTGGATTTCCATAGCATCACATTTAGTCCGTGGAAGATCAAAGGTTAAGGGGCAAGATAGTGCAAATCCAAACCTTAGATGCCAAATCCGATCATATGGATGAATTCGGATCAACGATCTCAATCGAACGACTCAAAAATTAACTTAATCGAACCCTTGTAGCACCAACTACAAAGGCAAGAAGATGGATGGTCAAGATGGCACCACGTGATGCCATTCAAACGACCCACCTTCATGCCTTTAACTACTGAAGGACCACGATGAAGCCATGTCGCCTTCCCCACTCCCTTCATCAAAGTGGAGTTCACCTAAGCTATTGGATCGTCATCCAACAGCTGAGGGTGGCTGTGCACAAAACAAAAACCATGACACAAGAGCGATCGTAGCGCAGTGATCACTGCCTTCATGTGAAAGCGAAGTGTGCATGTTCGAATCGTGCAGAGTACAAAATTGGTGAGGTGATGCACATGGATGCAATTGGGTTGTGCGATGGCGATCGAAGGGCGAGCAGCGAGCCTTGTGGCATGCGATGGCACGTCGAGTGAGGCAATGTTGTCGACGTTTGGATGGACATGTGGTTCGACGCTCAGATATACGTTGGTTGAGAGGTGGTGCGGCATGCATCTTAAGTAGTCTGATCATAAGATCGAACAGTTGAAAGCGAACACATGTGCGTGGGCATGAGTAGTGGCGAGGCGGCAAATCTAATGGCCATGGGGGAACCATGTGTCACATGCTGGTGTGGTCTGTGCGATGAAGGCGTGATGGAGGTCCTTTTGAGGTGTGATCTGAAATGTTGATCTCCCGATCGACGAATCTGATTAATCTAAGGGTGTTGCACGATTTTGGGGCCAAACTACCTACTTTGGCCCTCATTTTGGATATAAAAAGAGTCCCATAGCCCACATTAGAGAGGCAATTCTACCTAGACACATTCTTTGGCTCCTCTCTCTCTGTAGCATCTCTCTCCAGCATTCTTCTTGGTACCATAGATCTGAGGTGCTATCGCATTGCACACGAGCATCCCTTAAGTGGCTTCGCTCTTCATCTACCACTATCTCTCTCTTTCTCTACTCTTTAGTATATTTGCTTTGATTCATAGCTTAGAACATTTTGCAAGCAGCAATTAAAAGTGTGATTCAATGACTCTCTTATCTCTCTTTATATGCTTCCATTAGGTTAGATTAGTTAGTATGAAAGGCTTTGAGAATCTTGTTTTGCCCCCCTGCAAATGACATAGGACTTTCCATTTCAGATTTATAAATTTATTTTGCTTTGACATGATTCGCAAGTACAATGATAACGTAGAAATCTTTTTACGTGTTTCACAATGAACAATTGGGTGCATCCAACTTCAATTAGGTTTAGTTGGAACCTAATTATACTAGACCCAACCTAATTTCCTCCATCACCTAGACCCTTTGGACAACCTATTATAGCTTTTAGAAGAAATTCTCTACCAAAAATGTTGTCCTAATCTAACCTAAGGCCTTTCTAATTTTACTAAATCTAAGCATAATTAATCCCTACCAACCATCGCCCATCCTAAGGCCAAAACACACTTCTTATTTGTAGAAACCTAGAAAACCTATCCATTCCTTATGTTGATGTGGAAGATCTGCGCAAATTGGACTGGATTTTGAAAAACCCATCATTGTAGTATGATTTGCCATGAAATCCGTCAACAGATAAATTTATTTCAAAAATCTAAGAATTCCAGGTCGAACACAGGAGGTAGATGTTTGATTCAAAACTGCATTTGTTGAATTCTCACGAAGCAAATTAGCTAATCAAATTGAATCTAAATTAGCTATCTACTTAAAGAATAAAGAATAGATGACAGAGAAAGAATACTACAAATAAAGAGAAAATAGAGGTAGAATAAACAAGGACTTCATTTCCACAAACTGATGTTCATTACAATTCCAACTACTCATTACATTAGAAAGCAGGAAATCTACACTAGAAAGTAGGAAATCTATACTAGAAAGTAGTAAAAGAGAAGATAGAAAGAAGTTATCCTCCTCAACAGTTGCTCGGAGGATGAGCTAGATGGGACGACGCTTGGAAGATGGAGGACGAAGTAGGAAGGAGAATGAAGTGGGAAGAACCAGGGGAAAGGAAGGATATCATCATCATCGTGGGATCCACTTCCCGAATGAAGTGAGAGGACAGCCGCAGGATGCTCCACGAAGGGGGGAGAAGCTGGAAAAATTCCAATTTTAACTTTAATGGAGCATCCGGGGTTTGGGAAGGGGGTGAGAGAAGTGAGGAAGGGAAGAGAAACATGTGGGGGTCGTAGGGCTATAAATAAGTGTAGAATGGAGGGGGTACAAAGGTAATTTCACTTAAAAACATTAAATTAGGGGTCTTTAGTGATGCATTCAAATGTCACTAAAGCTCCTAAACGTGGGCCTAGTGCATGCACGCCCGCCCCCTCTCTCCTTCCTCGTTCCTCAACACTCACTGACCGTGTATTCTTAGCCATCGATTGAAAGATCGAATGGCTTAAATGAACTCGAGTCCCTCTATCTTCGGACGTTGAGCGGCTGAGCGTAGATCTCAGGCATCTGATCAAGATCAGATGTCCACGATCGCACCACTACCACTTTGTCTTCACAAATTATGGCACGACGTAGCCCCATTCCAAGCTGTTGGATCCAGATCGAAGGGTTATTATCGCACGCTAGCCCACCCTTTACATCACGCGTCAGATTATGCGTATGCAGTGAGAGTTCAATCGCGCATTCGCCTGATTCAAAGATCTGGGCTATTGGCATCAAATTGGGCAACTAGATTTTGCACTTGCGTAGGAAGATAAGATGGGTTGCGCATGACTCGAATGCGTGCTCTCAACTCCTGCAACGCCTTAACCGCTGTGGTGTGCTTTTTCTTTGTCGACTTTTTAACCGTGGTTTGCACGCTTATGGACGTTGGATCAAGATCCAACGGCCAAGATTTGATCTTTTGTTGAGGAGAGAGTGAGAGCACGGTGGGTCTCAGACTTCCGCTGGGTCGGTATGGGTGGTCGAGATGGCGTCACGTGGTGCCATCTTGGCCGTCCATCTTCTGTGACTTCTAAAAGGTGCCACAGATGTCGGATTAGGCCGATTTCCACATCATTCGGTAGCGATTGTCGATTTCAACCCATCTGTGCGATCAGACTTGTTGTCTGAAGTGCATTTTGACACCATCTTGGCCCCTAATCTCAAATCTTCCTTGGACTATAACTGATGCTACAGATGTTCGATCGGGGCACTCTTGGAGTCGTTGAAATCCGATCATCACCCTGATCAAATCTATATTGTTGGATCTTCAATCCGAGGCCTCGATTAGAACTCACCCTATTACCTGGCCATGAAAATAGAAAATTAACCCAAATTTTATGCAAACTAATCTAAATGCAAGATGATGCATGTTATGCAGTATTTATAATGTATGATGAAAATCTACACCTAAGATCACACAAAAATAGAAAGTTTATGTGATATAAACATGTTTACCTCACACCCTCATGCCTATCTTTTGCTAGTCCCTAGCAAAACTAAATTCTATTTATAAGGGAATTAAGTCAGATTTCTTGGGCAATAGTAATTTTTCAACACTTAAGAATTTCAACTAAGGACCTAAACTACAAAGACGCAACAGCGCTCGGGTATCTACCAAAATGCAGACCACCTCAAGGCCTCTCCTTATTCAAAGAAGGATCGCTTTTTCTCTTTCTCTTCTTTTCTATTATTTTTTGATTTTTGAGCTTAGGGTTTCGAAGTAGCTTAATACGGCTACTCAACCCACCCAAGACTCGATGAGAACCATAAGTTCTAACCATCTTTTTGTGAATGTGATAAACTCGTTGATAGGCAATCATAATGGACTTCGGGTTCCTACTCCCCTAGGTGACCTTAAAAAGAATTCTGCCTAAAGGTGTATCTATATGACCAGTAGCTTTCTCTCTACTTTTATTTTTATGGGGTCAACACATGGGTGAACCCAGTGTATATCTCCCCAGCTTATTCTACTTCTCTGCTTCTTCCTAAGTGTTTTAGGAATTAAACGTGCATTTCTTGAGTTGGGATCTGGACAACCAACTAATGGGCTGTTACCTACGATAACTTGCCAACCATACTCATGTGGTGAAGTGTGGCTTATTTCTTTTGTTCCTTTTTTTCTTCTCCTTTTCTTTTTTTTTCATTTTCAATTTGGACTTTCTTTTTCTTTTCTTTCTCTAAGTAGGTGGCTTCCTTGGTCTAAGATTTACCTAAAGGCAGCAGGAAAAGAATGGTCCAGTGGCTGGGCTCTGGACGATCTCCCAATGGGCTGTTACCCACGATAACTTGCCAGCCATACCACCCTAGAAGATTTATTAGCTACCAAATTTCTGTTAAAACCATCGAACAACAAGTCAATGCAAATAGTGTGTAGAGGCTTAGACTTAAAGTTCCCTCAAATCAGAGGGTAGGTTGAAAAGTCGTGTACTTATCACCCCAACTTATTTAACCATTTTGAAGTAAAATCAGAATGGCATGGACTCGATAAGCAAATCCACATTTTTGTGGACACCCGGGCTGATTAAGCCAAAAAATCTGAAGGGTCTTAGTGTTTAGATCCTACTGTATTATTTCCTAATATTGAAAAGTCCTAATGCCCAAGTATTCTTGCCTAATTTAGTTTTTTTTTCAAAGTTAATGAGAAAATAAGAAGAATCAACGGAGATAAAAAGATGATTCAGAAATGAATATCCACCCCCTCATGCCTATCTAATGCAATGTCCTCATTGTATTAAAAGACATGAAATAGAGTGGAATAGAGTAGAAAACACCTGAATTCCATGAATAACAGGCCGACTCCAAGATGAAAAGAACCTATATATGTGTTCAAGTTAGTGCCTTCAGCTAGGCACACTATACAAATAAAGAAGAAAGAAAGAATTCACAGGTGTAGGTCAGAATCAGAATAACAGGATTCACCTCAAGACCTGCCAGCAGATGTCCACAGTTGTTGACTAGATTGTGGTGTAGACCCATACCCCATGGTCGAGTATATCTAAGGTTCTGGACAAAAATTACCCAGAACCTGAGATCAATATGAAAGCGGGGTCGAGCTTGCGATTTGTGAGGATGCAACCCAAGACCAAAAAGTTGAGTTATAGAGAAATCAAGCTCAAAAGGATAATCAATGAATGTGTGCTTGGGTTGAACATCCTCTGAAAATATGTCATAAGGGTCCTAGTAAAAGGTTCAGAGTTTTAGACGAATTTGAACCCTTAGATTTGGTTTTCTACTTCCTCCGGAATTGACATCCTAAATCAGCATTTCCCAGTTTCTATCCTCCTGCATATTAATCACTATTTGTCATGCCGAGATCGATGTTTTACAATGAAGTGTTGTAATTAGTCGAAATCACTTTGGAAAAAATATAATTTTTATTACTCGAAAAAGGTTCGCGGTTGAACACAAGGAGCTATATGGGATTTAGAAATCAAGATCACAATTCAAACTAAAAGAATTTGCAATAATATCAGATGCAATGTGCAAAAAAATGGGAGTAAAATGGTGATTTAGATCACTAAATGCTCCAACAATATCACTAAGGAACTCAATGTATATGAGAGCTAATTCTATCCTTTTCTTCTTCTTCCTTCTTTGATTCTTCCTTTCTTCTTATGTTCTTTATCTGATTCTTCAATTATGACCTTCTCTTCCTTCTTTCTCTTTCTTAGGCCTTCACTTCTTCTTATTCTTTCTCTTCCTATCTCTTTCGTGCCTTTGGCTCTTCTTCTTCTATGGCCCTTCAGTTCAAGCCTTCACTTCTTCTCCTACCCTTAATTGCTTCCTCTTTGACCCTGCGACCCTCTTCTTCTTCTTCAGCTTCTGCTCAGGCCTCCTCTTCTTCTTCTTCTTCCTTCTCTGATTTTCCTTTTCAGAATCTAGCTAAGTGTCAGCCGAAGGTCCCTACCGCAAAACCCTCCCGCTACCTACACAACTCTCCTCTCTTTCTATCTTAAGATCCACTCTCCCAGAGCCATAGGGTATCCGAGTTATCGGGTCAGGTGCATACCCGGGTCTAGGCTCATCGGTGTGCGATGGTGAGCGAGGAGTGCAAGTTAGGCAGGTAATCAGGTCGACCAGGTCCGCAGGTGGGTGTTGCGGACGAGACTGGGAGAGCGGGTGGGAGGGACCTCACCCCGCGAACTTGAGGCGAACAGCTACTATCACTTTCTCAATTTATGCGGGTGTGCAGCTTCAGAAATTCCTGATGTGGGACTATCCACGCACCCCTCCGTCGCACGTCTGCAGCAGGGACCTCCTTCGCAATTGCCTCAACTTGCATGGTTTGCATCTTCAATTGAGGGCTTAGACTTATGTGCGAGGCACTTCCGCGCAACCTGGGACTTCAACCTGGGACAGGGGTATCTAGAGTGAACCTCAAGCAAGCTCGAAGCTTACACGTTAATGGTGGGAAAGGTTGAGTACCTGAAAATAACAAAATGGCCTTTCGGCCACGTCAAAGCGCTTAGGGAGTATTGCTGGAGCATGGCAAACATGATAGGGGTGGTGGCGTGGAGTGTGGATGTCTATGAGTACGTAGGAAGGTCAGACTGTATGCGTGTGAGTGGGTGTATTTGGAGGTGCATGTGTGTGAGTGGTGAGGTGAATGAAGTGAGGGGAAATGATCAGTGAGGTGTGGTGATGGTTTTGGCCTTGTCGGCGAGGGTTTTGGTGGTCAATGGAGGTGGGATGGGCTCGCTAGAGGGGTGGCTGGAGATGGAGGAGATGGAGTCACAAAGGGTTCTTGGTGGTCAATTTAAATTGAGGTGTGGAAATAAAGTAGAGGGGATAGGGGACTTAGCCTGGAGGTAAGTGGACAAATTGGGACAGCGATGGCGTCGAATGTGGTGTGGCCGATGCCTGAGATGAAGGCAACTCCAGTGAGGAAGAGACGGCAAGGATGAAGTGGAACAAGCATCTGTTGGTATGGCGAGACGTGGAGAGGAATAGGGAAGATGAATCCACCACAGGTACGGCGGATGGATGATGAGAAGAGGTAGGAATGGTCACCGGACATCGAGGAACCTTCTGCCATGGAGAGAGCGGAATTGTGGGGATTCATGGCTGATTTTGAGCATGAGGAATTTAGGGAGGTCTGAGGGTCATTATATAGGGTTCTAAGGGGCGGTTAGAGCTTGGGAAGCAAGCTTCACAAGCTTGGAAGGTCACCAGATTTGGGATTTTCAAGAGGCCCAAATCTCTCATGTATTCGCATGAGAGATTGGGAAAGAATTATAGCATATGGATGGGTTCAAATACGAGAGGATTCCTCAGAGAATCTTCCTTCCAATTTTGGAAAAGAATCTCCAAGCTATTAAGGAGAAATCTCCTGTGAAAGGTCGTCAAAGTAGGTTTCCTCCATGATAATGGAAGAGGGACTTAATTGTGAATACGACAACGAAGTTAGGGGGCTGTATGCAAGGGTCTTTCAAAGTTGGTGGTATAAATGTAATCAGATAGGACCTTTTTGAAAACTAGGTCAAGAAAAGTTCTCCTTGAGCCTAAATTTAGGTGCAAACCTAATTTGGGCCTAAGGAATCTAATGGTGAAGGTCGATTTTGGTTTTGACCACGTTTGACTAGGTAATTTATGCAGAAACCCAAGTAAAGGAAAATATCTATCTGAGATGCCATTTTAGGTCAAGATGGGTTCTGATGGTCAAAATGAAGGTACTAAACCATAGAGAATATTTTTCTATGATTTCTAGAGGGCTTAGGTGAATTTTATCCTGACCATAACCTTGGTTAATTAAGTAGGTCCATTTTTAGGATTTCTGAAGTCATTTAATTATTAGAAAACAGATAAGACCTTTTCTGTCTGATCTAACGCACTTGTTATCCTATTAAAATCATTTGACCTTTATTTATCCCTTGAGAAAATCCGTAGTTGTACTGCATTCATGATAAGCTGGTAAAATTCCAATTTTACCTTAGTTTCTTATTTTTCTTCTCAAAATGGTTATGCAATGAATCATGACCTTCAGTTGGTTATGTAGGAGCATTTATTGACTTAATTAGGTCAAAATTAGCTAGTTAGGGCTCATGATGGTGTTCCCATAATACCCCCATGACTAGCATTTACTAGTCCCTTAGCAAAATTTCAAGGTATGAACTTTGATTCTCAACCATAAAATCTTTTGATGCTTAAAAAACTTTGATGTGTGCTTCCTTTTGTAGATTAGGTTGGAATGCTGATAATAGGTCTAGAGGAATTGAAGTACCAATCGAGATCCGAACCTGACTAGATCTAGCCTTAATTTGCCACAAAGGTTTCTAAGACCCACAGGAACTATCCTACGGTTCGTTGAACTCAACAGTTAAAGCATCCATGCTTGTAATAAGTTTCTACCTCGACTCAGTTTGCAGTGCATTTTTGTCAGAGAGAAACAGAGGAATTTTTATTTATTTTTGCAGAGTTTTCTCTCTCTTTTCTTTCTATTTCTAGCTTCGAATTAGCTTTACAACACGGTCTGTATAAGATTCCTAGTCCCCATCATCAATCCTTGCAGGGTCCCTGGCAATTGATGCTTCGAGATAAGACTGCCCATGGCAACCCTAGAACCCTAGCTTTCAAGATTTCGAGATAATCTTGCCCATGGTGTTCTGTAGCTAAATCCAAACCTTGGCAATCGACATTTTAGGATAATGTCGCCAATGGCATCTGAACTTGCACATGGTGCTTACAAGCCCCCAGTCGGATATGTAGATATCCTAGGAGGCAAGCACCGAGGAGACAATATGTTACGCATCTTCGAGGGGAATTTCTCACCTCTCCATGCTGGGAAATCATTCAAATTAACTTGTGTTCATTAGCCACTCCTAATCTAGGTGACTTTCTCAGAACAATTTGAACGCATTTGCGTGATTTTGATACTTAGGCGCACTGAACTAGACTGTGTGTGGATTGGGGTGCTTAGGTTACCGAGTCCTGCAAACCAGAGGTCAGTAAACGAGGCTGAATACTCCTTAAGCCTTAGACCTAATACTTAAGCTTTGCATTTTCCCCAACCTCTTGAGTACTATCCCGATCTTAGCGGGTACTTGAATTTTTAAGCCTTGGATTATAGCCCAAAAGGTCTAAAATTAGCATTCCTACTAATCTCTTCTCTATTTCATTAGCACTTTTTTCCTTTCATTTTCTTTTGATATGGTCTAGAACTAAGTCAATTCCTTAATTTCTTACTAATGACTACCTCTTTTTCTTTTCTTTTCAAATTGTGCTCCTTTTTTGACATTTTTAACTCCTCCCTTTTTCCTCATCAAAATTTGTTATGCGATCAAAATTTCCTCTCCTCTCATTTTTTATTTTTTCCAAGATTTTTTTTTTTGTTATTTTTGGAATATGTGATTTTTTTGATGAACCCCTTTCTTGTGAGATGATTTTCAGGACATTTTGTACTTTAATACCTCCCCATACCTACGATTTGCAATGTCCTCATTGTAAATTAGGTGGGTTTGAGTTCAGCTTAGATCATTCATTAGAACAGGCTGTGGGTGAATGGGTCAGGATGACTATTGCGGATGATTTCAAGCTTGGGTACAGGTACCAGAGGTAGAGTTAGCCGTTCTAATGGATGAACCCTAAAGTGCAATATGAGTTCAGCATAGGACGTGTCAAGAAAGGTTTTGGGTTCTTCAAAATGACGAGTTCCCGTTAAGCGCTATGTTTTATGCCATCAGCCGGGTGCAATGAGCTCAGGGAGAATGGAGGGTAAAAGATATCTCAGCCAAATTTGTATTGCTCAATTCAATGAACGGTTTGAGTCTCTGATCGTTCACAACAGAAGGTTCTGAATTGTGGCTGAGTTGACTGATTTCGATAGATTCATTTCCAAATATTCATTAGGCAAGGTAAGGTTCGACCCATTTTGATCTGAGTTTTCCTAGGAATAGTTTGAGTTTGGCATCAAAGAGTAGGACTTTCTGACTGGGGAAAGAGATCTTCTGGATATGTGCTTGTCGTGAAAGGTTTTAACCCACTCTTCGTAAATTCTCGAGTTCTCATATGTGTCATGGCATAATTCATCGATCTCTCTCATTTGAAACATTTTATGGGTTCCTGCCTTTGAATGATCGAGATTGCAGTTCTCTACTACCTAATAGCCTTTGTGATCCAATTAGACGGGGAGGTCACATGCCTTCTTGTACACAAATCTGAAGGGAGACATGCCTAATTGGGTTTTGTGAGTGGTCCTATAAGCCCACAAAGCTTTCGGAAGTTGGGATGACCATTCTTTCCTGTCATGCCAAACAGTGACCTAGACGATTTTCTTGAGTTCCTGATTCGATAGCTCAGCTAGATCATTGGTTTGGGGGTGATAAGGAGTAGAGATTTGGTTTAATACCCCATATTTGGTCATCAGTGATCTGAACTGAGCATTAGTGAAATGGGTCCCACCATCAGAGATTATGGCACGTGGAATCCCGAATCGAGAAAAGATGTTCTGTTGAATTAATTTCATAACTACCTTATGATCATTGGTATGGGTCGGAATGGCTTTGATCCATTTGGACGCGTAGTCAATAGCAAGTAGAATGTACTTGAATCCATCCGAAACAGGAAAGGGTCCCATAAAATTAATCCCCAGACATCGAAGATTTCACAAACGAGAATCGGCTATAAGGGCATCATATCACAGTGGCTCATTCTAGCAACGAGTGCATGCCTTGCAGTGTTTGTATGCATCTTTGAAAACTATGGGCCAATAGTAGCTGCACTGGTGAACTTTTGCTACGCTTTTATGACCAGAAAAGTGCCCACCACATGCCTGGTCATTGTAGAAGGACAAAATCTCCCGAATTTCTACTTCCAAGAAACATTATTGGATGATTTGATCAGCACCGATGCTGAAGAGATGCGGGTCTTCCCAGAAGTAGTACTTGGCATCGAAAAGTAATTTGTCCTCTCTGGCCTTTAGCCAATCAGACGAATCTGATGTGATGCCAGGTAGTTTACTATAGATCAGTAAGCCATGGAACTCCCGTACTGATAGTCAGGAGGTGCTCATCGGGAAAATGCTTCATAATGTGTCCAGAAGGGTCAATAATGTCATAAGGAAGGTGGGACAAGTGATCAGCTACCACGTTCTGTTATCCTGCCTTGTCGTGAATCTCGAGGTCAAACTTTTGCAACAGCAAGATCTAGCAGATTAGTTGATGTTTCGCATCCTTTTATTGCCAAGAGGTGCCTCACAGTAGTGTGATCAGAGTAAATGATAACATGGGAACCTAGAAGATACGATTTGAACTTTTCCAAGGCAAATACTATAGCTAGCAGCTCTTTCCTAGTAGTTGTGTAGTTACGCTGAGCCTCGTCAGGTGTCTTGCTAGTGTAGTAGATGACCACTGGTTTCCCATCAAATTTCTGCCCCAGTACCGCTCCTACACGTAATCAGATGCATCGCACATGATCTCAAAGGGTTGAGACAAATCAGGAGACTATAGGATCAGACTTGGGTAACTTGATCACGCATGATCTCAAATGCTTGAGTGCACTCCTTGGAGATTTCAAAAGGGACATCCTTAAATAGTAGATTAGTCAGGGGGCATGCGATTTTCTAGTAATCAGAAATGAATCGACAGTAAAAACTGACGTACCCTAGAAACGATTGGATGTCTTTGACCAAGATAGGCATAGAGAGTAGGGAAATCAAATTCACCTTGGCTCGATCAACCTGGATGCCTTTTTCGGAGATGAGATGCCCCAGGACAATTCCCTCAAGCACCATAAAGTGGGTCTTTTCCCAGGAAAGAACCAAATTCACGTGAATGCACCGCCTGAGCATCTTGACCATGTGTAGGAGGCAATCGTGAAATGATTTGCCAAAAATTGAGAAGTCATCCATGAAGACTTCCAGATAATCTCCTACCATATCTGAGAATATGGCAAGCATGCACCGCTGAAAAGTAGCAGGTGCATTGCAGAGACAGAAAGGCATCCTTCAGAACGCGTACGTCCTAAAGGGGCAGGTGAAAGTGGTCTTCTCTTGGTCCTCCGGAGGGATTGCCACCTGGTTACAGTCGGAGTACCCATCTAGAAAATAGAAGAATCTATTTCCTGCTAGCTTTTTGAGGATTTGATCGATAAATGGTAGTTAGAAATGATCCTTCTTCATGGAGGTATTGAGCCTTCCGTAATCAATGAAGATTCTCCACAAATTTGCTACATGGGTTGGTATGATTTCTCTGGTCTCAGTTATGATCACGGTGAGTCCTACCTTCTTTGGCACAACCTATATTAGACTCACCCACCGACTGTCGGAGATAGGGTAGATGATCCCAGCATCTAACCACTTAATAATCTCCTTTTTCACGACCACTTGCAGATAAGGATTCAAACATCTCTGCATTTCACGGGAAGGTTATGTGCCTTCTTCAATATAGATGTGGTGTGTGCAGTAAGAGGCACTCATACCAGTCAAATCATTGAAAGTCCATCCAATGGCTCTTTGATGTTGCTGGAGAATAGAGATCAAACGGGATTCCTGACCAGGTGTGAGTTTGGAGTTGATAATCACAGGAAACGTCTGATTGGAACCCAAAAAGACATACTTTAGATGATCAAGAAGAGGCTTTAGTTCCAAAACAGGGTTATCAGCAGCAGCGAGTGGTTCATGGTGGGTGTCAAGAACAAGGGAAGGAGCTATAGGTGAGTCTAGGTTAAGTTCGGACTCCTCTAATTGTGGGTTTTGATCCTCTTGTGGTTGATCAGAAGTAGTCAGGTTTTCCTCAATATACTGATCGTCAACCACCACCTCGATATCACAAATTTGTCCTATAACTCCGCAATTAATCCCTTGTTGGGCCTTGAAGATGTCTATCTTTAGTGTTTGGTTCCCAAATTTTAGTTCAATTTGGCCCTCCACACAATTAGTGTTGGCCCTAATAATGGCCAGAAAGGATCTCCCTAGTATGATCGGTGTGTTTCTTAGATTCTCTGGAGCATCCATATCCAAGACTATGAAATCCATCAGGAAATAGAAATCCCGAACCCTCGCAATGACATCCTCAAGAACTCCTTTAGGTGACTTAATAGATCGATCTACCACCTATAATGTCACCTTTGTTGGTTTGAGATCAGATTCCTTGAGAACTCCTTTAGGTGACTTAATAGATCGATCTGCCAACTGTAATGTCACCTCTGTTGGTTTGAGCTCAGATTCCTCAAGATGGTCAAGTAGGGTTGTAGGTATTAGTTTTATGGAGGCTCCTAGATCCAATAAAGCACTATCAAATTGGATATCATCAATTGTACAGGAAATCAGGGGAGTACCTGAGTCTTTTGCCTTAGGTGGGAGTTTACTCAAAATGATGGAGCTGTGTTGCTGCGACAATATGATTGGGCTCTCACTTTTGGTTTGCGGCTTACGCTTAGGTGTACACACGTCTTTCAGAAATCGTACATAAGCTGGTACGTAGCAAATCGCATCCATCAAGGGGATGTTTATATGGACTTGTTTAATTAGCTTGACCAGGTCCTCTTCAGGTGCCATGGATTTGGTTGTCCTCTTACCTTTGGTCAAGGCCTCGAGAAATGGAACATTATATGGTTCCTCTAGAATAGGTCCAGGTTCTTGATTTGGGACTGAGGTATCCTGGATGACTATCCTTGCGTTTGTGTTATTACTAGGCAGAAAGTGGCTTGGGTAAGATGGGTCCTGTGTTGCTTTGCCATTGTTGGTCGTAATTGAATTCAGTCCTGCCTAGTTCTGGTTTGGTGTAGGTAAAATAGGTGGCTACTATTGAAATCCCAAGTACGATGTCAAAGCTTCCATCCTGTCGGGTGATGGAGCAGAAGGGGCCTGATAAACCATGTGGGCTTGGCCTGGATTTGGGTTCGTAATGTTCCTTTGGTTCGGCACATTATTCGGATTAAGCAGAGGTTTTGAAGGGAGTGTACCAGGTTGGCGGGAATTCACCATCTGGGTGAGTTGATTGTGAACCTCTGTGATCTCGTCTCTGTGCTATTTCTACATAGCTGCATTCATCTTTTGAATGTTAGCCAGAGTCTGAAGGATAAGAGTCATTTGATCTCTTTGAGTTGGCTCAGATTGATAGGCGGAGTTGGGCCAAGGCTGAGGGGGTTGATATGGATGAGAAGCTTGTGGACAGACTAATATGGTGGTCTCTGATTCTGATTATTTCCCATCCATGTGAAATTAGGATGATTTCGCCATCCAAGGTTATAGGTATTAGAGAATGGGTCATTCTGGATGGCATTGAGGTCCTCATAGGTCTGAGGAACCTCAGAAAAGTCAGAATATGAGGGTTCAGAGTTACCCCAACTAGAATAGGTAGGTTTAGAGTTTCCTCCAACCCTAGAGTTAGATGGGGGTGGATATGGGTCCATCCCCTAAGAAGATCGGTGGTAGATGTTATGTAGCGCTTCCCTCCCAGAGGGCGATTGTGTGAATGGGTTTTGCGTAGTGGTGACTCACTACAGATGTCGAGTTAGCTCATCCACCTTCTTCTCAATAATAGAGACCTGATCCAAATGACTAGTCATCAGTTTCAAGTCGACAGAAGAGCACAGGCCTTGCGTCTAATGTGCTCCCCTTGGATTTATCGATGTGCAGGCATTCGTCTGGTCGAATATGCCCTAGGAGTCATTACTGATGGAGTTGTCACATATATTCTCGAGAATCTCCCATACAGTGTTTTCGTGTTGACCCATGACATTTCCTCCACAAGTTGCATTGACGAATAATCGGATATCTTCACGGAGTCCCTGGTAAAAGACTGGAATGGTTCCCATTTAGGAACTCCATGATCGGGGAACTTTCGCATGAGATCCAGGAAATGATCCCATGCTTCGTGAAGTAGTTCTCCAGGCTACTGTGTGAAGTGCATGATCTGGTGTCATAAAGCATTCGTCCGACCAATTGGTAAGAACTTTTTTAGAAACTCAAATTGTAGTTCAACCCATGTGCTGATTGGACGCATTTGAGTCTGATACCAGTGAGCTGCTTTGTCCATCAGAGAGAAGAACATTTTCAAGAGAAGAATATATCGATTCTAAACATCTGACCCGAAGGTCTAGGCCAGATGCTTGAGCTGTTTAATGTACTGGAAAGGATCCTCGGAATTGACCCCACGAAATTTCAGAATAGTGTGAATCATGTTGG
Source organism: Thalassia testudinum (assembly GCA_037157565.1). Taxonomy (NCBI): domain Eukaryota; kingdom Viridiplantae; phylum Streptophyta; class Magnoliopsida; order Alismatales; family Hydrocharitaceae; genus Thalassia; species Thalassia testudinum. Next base: position 22,492,288 of record JAZHRO010000063.1, read on the forward strand.
GCTTGAGTTCAGTATTAGGACCTCCAGCCAGGATTTGGACTCGAGGTTGGATTGCCACTGCAGGAGGACTGCAATGATCTAGCATCATAGGATGCTACGGTGGATTCATAGAGGCTTCGAATAAACCATTAAGGCACTGAAGTTGATTTTTGAGGTTATTCTCTTCTTTTGCAGGTTGTGCCATGATGATGGATGAAGGAGAATTAGGTTCAGATGAATCAGAAGAGATGTCTATGTGATGGGGTTGTTGCACAAACACGAAAGTCGAGGCCTAGCCTCGATTGGAGTGAACGACTAAAGGAGGCCTCAAGGATGGTCTTAAGGACCTCCTTCCAAACATGCACTGATGGACTGGATGAGAATAGAAGGTGATGGACACAATCAAGACACCAAAAAATTTTGGATTACTATAGACGTTTGGGCAGATGTTACCCCTTAGTCAAAAAGCCGTCCACCAGAGAATTACTTGGGCAGCCAAAGATGGAGAGTCCCACAAAGACCCCTACACGGTAAAGTGCCCCCACGGGTTACAGGGTTTCCCCCACCTGACCTCTCTTGTCACTGATGTTTTAAGTAGACCAGAATGGGGACATGACCTCTTAAGTCTACCTGTTTTAATTTAAGAGCAAGGGTTCTTAGGATTTCACTTGAACTTTAATATGTATTGAGTGCAAAAGGAGACTTAATTTGAGGGTCAGTTGACCCAACAAGGTGGGTCAACTTAACCTATTTGTCCTTTGGGAAGTTTTAGGTCCCTCTTCTAGGATTCAAGTGAGATTAAGAGCCTGATTTTTAGGGTTTACATGAATAGATCAATTCAACCAAGGCTTAGGCACACATTGTTTGGGAAGGATTAGTTCTTGATTATGTAAGTGTGTCTCTAAAACCCTAAATTGGAATCCTTAATTGGCTCTTGTTTTGGTCCAATTTAGTTTGCCAAATGTGGTATCTAGGGCTCAAACAAGAATGTGATAGCCCTAGTTACCTTAAATGGATGCACAAATCAGGTTTTGTTGTTGAAATCAAATCTGGCAACTTGATGAATTATCTAAGAAATGAAAGCAAGTAGCCCTAATTGATTTTATCCTTTTTAGCCCTTTCAGAATGAGGGGCCCAAGAGAGAGAGTAATTAGAATTTACCTACCCGTGGTGTGTTTTGTTGTGCAGCTGAACTTCCTTGAATGTATCTTCTCCCTCAAACAACCACAGCAAAAGAAATATAGCAAGTTAGTACCAAATCAAGAATTGCAATTGAGAATTCTAAATTGCCCGTTGCTCCCCGGCAATGGCACCAAAATGTTTGTTGCAGTGAGATCGATGTTTTAAAATGAAGCATTGTAATATACTCGAAATCGCTTTGAAAACAAATACAATTTTTATTACTCGAAAAAAGTTCCGAGGTCAAACACAGGGAGCTATATGGAATTTAGAAATCAAGATCACAATTCAAACTAAAAGAATTTACAATAATATCAGTAGCAGTGTGCAAAAATATGGGAGTAAAATGATGAATTAGATCACCAAATACTCTTACAATATCACTAAGGAACTCAATATATATGAGAGCTAATTCTATCTTTTTCTTCTTCTTCCTTCTCTGAGTCTTCCTGTCTTCTTCTTCTCTTTCTCTGATTCTTCAGTTACAACCTTCTCTTCCTTCTTCTTCCTCTTTCTCAGGCCTTCACTTCTTCTTTCACTTCCTTTCTCTTCTATGCCTTTGGCTTTTCTTCTCTGGCCCTTCAGTCCAAGCATTCACTTCTTCTTCTGCCCTTAAGTGTTTCCTCTTTGACTCTGTGACCCTCTTCTTCTTCTTTAGCTTTTGCTCAGACCTCATCTTCTTCTTCTTCCTTCTCTGATTTTCCTCTTCAGAATCCAGCTAAGTGTCATTAGAAGGTCCCAATAGCAAAGCCCTCCCCCTAGCCACGCAACTCTCCTCTCTCTTTCTCTCTCAGGATTCGCTCTCCCAGAGCCACAGGGTATCCAGGTTATCGAGTTAAGTGCATACCCAGGTCCAGGCTCACCAGCGTGCAGTGATGAGTGACGAGTGTAGGTTAGGCGAGTAATTGGGTTGATCCGGTCCATAGGTAGGTGTTACAAACGAGGCTAGGTGAGCAGGTGAGAGGGACCTCACCCCGTTGATTAGCCCATATTTGTGGGCAATTTAAGTATTTAAGTGCCTAGACATTAAGTTAATTCTAACATTAATTTAGCATAAATTAGGGTGTCAATAGATTAATTCATATTTCTGATTTAATTACATAATTCATGCATTGCATTCATATTTAAACGCATTTAGAATTAACTTAGAATTGCATTCAATTAATTAGTTAACCAATTTGGTGCATTGCATGCATTATTTTAAGTTAACATAAAAGTTAAGGGTTTGTATATAAATAATCATAATATTTTATTATTATTTTATTCTTCTTCCCGCTGCACATTGAAGAGCCCAATCAAGGAGTAGTGCCAACAGTGGATCTTGTCTCCTAGACTAGGATAAGGAAGAGAGGAAGGCTGCTATGCTTCGGAGGCCATCATCCCATTTCACCACCGTGCAGCATTTCACCACCGTGGGCCTCCACAGCCAAACTCCGTCATACCGTGGGCCGGTGGGGTGACAGACCACCACTCCAAGAGGATGGAGTTGGTCGCTACCATGTACGAGCTCCTTGAAGCTCGCCTACCGTGGGTTGATGCACGACTTGCCACCATTCCATCACTGTGCCTCTTCTTCATTAGCTCCCTGCGCCTCCTGCGGTCCTCACCATGCACAAGTACCACACCCCCTGTAGTGCAGTGCTTTGTATTTTTCACTCAACTCAGTAATTATGTTAATTTCACTTAATTGAGAGTAGAAGAAATCACTTAAGTTAACTCGAAGTTGTGTCAATTGTTTAGTATAGGGTCGAATTAACCTAACATTTTAGAAATTTTTACTGGTTGAGTCCAGGTCGTTCACTGGGAGGCATAATAATTTTTCTCCAAATTCACCAATTTCCTTTTATCTCTTTAAGTTTAGGCGGTAAAACTAGTTTTACTTTTCAAAACATGAATTTTGTCAAATATTTAAACTATGAAGAACATACAAAATTCCATATGCAAACATATTTACTCAAAATGTTGTACTTTATTAGCAAGTAAACATGCTATTTTTTTAATTTTATTCTAAGAAATTAAGGCAATTAGAAAATTATCCAATTAAACATGCCTTTTACAATTAAGAGCAAAATGATACTCATCCAAGAGAAAATTCATTTAATTTTTCATCTCTCTACAGCCTCTAATCTTCTTCTTTCTTTCTTTTCTTCTCTCACTTATTTTCTTCTCTGTCGAGCTATCTTTCTTCTTATGTTGTTCCTACCTTCTTATCTTCCTTTAGTTCTTTTTCCCCTTTAATCTTCTCCTGCCTTCTCTTCTTCCCTTAGTTTTTCTCCTTTGTTCCTTAGTTTTTCCTTAACACTTCTTAGCGTCTGCACTCCTTTCTTCCTTAGCCTTTGCATCCTTCAGCACTTAGCTTTCTTCAGTGCCTTCTCTTTCCTTAAGCTTTCAGTTGAACTGGGTTTTTTCTACTTTTTAAACAAAAAGTTTTTATATTTGCAGCGAGGTCCTTTCGAGGATACACAACACCATGAGACCACGGTGGGACCAAACCCTACTCGGTCCTCGCCTAACCTCAGTTAGGTTTGTTTTGGTTTATTTCTTAATCGATTCATAGTCTTGAGCTGCATCGGCTCAACCCGGCCTCCCAGGCCAAACTCGCCTTCCCAGGGCACATTCACATCCGCACGCCCCCAAGGGCGCACACACCTGCAGGATAATGCCCGCACACTCAGAACAATGCTCAGATCAGATTAGAATCGGAACCGGTGTGCCGAGCGCTGACGACTGCATAGCTATAGGAACAAAATAGTTTTATACCCAGGCGCGTGCTCGTAGATATCCGAGGTGGGACAAACATTCCCCTTCCAGACCCGAATTCAATTGATCATAACTTTCTACCCAGAGCTCCAAATTGGATGATTTAAAGTTCGTTGGAAAGGTCTAAGGGTAATTTACACAATTTAAGGGTCATTTTAATGTTTTAATGATGTTTGGCTCTTCAATTTAAGGGATGAAATCAAGGGTTTCTACAGGTTTTATAAAAGCTTGGAAATGTTTTTAACTAAGGGAAGTCCTCAAATGGACTTCTCTCATCTATTAGAAAGTCTATACATATTATATAAACAATTCTGCTTCTGTTAGTATAGATTTTAAGCTCTTGAGACCTACAGAACCTGCAAAGAAACTTTTCTCTTCTCTGAAAAATTTAGAGATTGATTTATAGATTTCAACAAGTGAATCAGACACTTAAAGTGTTCTTAATCTATTTAGAATAATTTTAAGGGTTATAACTAATCAATCTGGGTAGGTTTTAGGATTGAATTTCATCAAAACAATGCTTCTGCTGGTTTGGGTTCGGGAGTAACCCAAATTGGCAGGAACATAATTTTCACTAAATACATCATCTGAGCTTACTTTATTCGATTTCAGATCATCAAATAAAATTTCAGAAACAACTTGCACATCTCAATTCCTTAATTTAAGCTCAGAATGCCATTATCAGACTCAGGTTTGATTATGGAAGCTCGAAAATTGACTTTTTGTTTAGAGCTTGCTCCTAAGAAATTAATTCATCAATCCGAGTCTCTTCATCATCTGGAACTCACTCAGATCTTTAAATTTATGTTTCAACCTTAATTCCTAGGGACTCAGGCTTGCCGCCTGAACTAAAATAGGTATGTGTCCGATAGAATAAATCAGAGTTTGTTACAATGTTTTAAAGACTTAAATAGCTCCTTAAGTGTTTCTCAAATCCCATATAACAGACTTCACCAACTCGCCGGAGTTGGGGAAGATGAAGTTACATCTTTATCTCCAGTGATTGAAACCTCAAACAAATATCTTTAAAATGATTAATAATCCTTATAATAACATTCTGGAGCCACTTAGCAATTTCTAGAGGCTGTAACACATTTTTGACTCGTCAGAGCTCACTGGAGCTCTGGTGAGTCCAGAAAATATAAAATGTTTGTATAGATTAACAAAATTAACTATTTTTGATCCAAAAATGATTCTGAGGTTTCAAGGAACCTCAGTATCACTTAAAATTCTTCATTTGTTCTTTGAAATATAAGATTTGACAGTAAGTTTGTTTCTTAAAAATTTGATTGGTTTAAGCTCAAGACTTGTTTTAACTACTCGATTGAGAAGTTAAATCAAGTCAACAGATGTTATTAATCATAAATATATGTTTAATTTATAGTTTGAAATGTTCCTGAGCCACCATGGACAGCAAACTCAAAAACTTGAATTAAATTTGGGCATTTATTTATAGATGATATAAATAGGTAATATAGTATCGATTAGGGTTCATTAGTGCTAATAGGTGGTGAAAGAACCTAGTGAAGTTGGAATTAGGCCAATTTCTGTCACCATGGATAGTGAAGTAGTCGATGAAGGTGATATTTGAATTAGGCATTTAGGTGATTCAATTAATCATTAAGGTGAATTAGAAGTGAACATGGAAGATAAAAGAAGTTGTACAGTAAGTTAAAAGACAAAATTAAGATCTCTGGCGAGCTCAAGTAACTCGCTAGAGCTGGAAGAGATGAAGCTAAATTCTAAAATTACTCTAACCTAACTAACTAAGCTAGCCTACTCCTACTCCTACTCCTAGTCTACTGTTACCTGGACGAAGGGGTCAATAGGGTTCCGCCGAAGTCTCATGGCGGACGACGAAATCAGAGGGTTGAAGAAAGAGCTCCGGCGGGTGTATTTAAGGTGGAGCAGAGGAATCCTAGGGTCGACACCTTTGTCAGAGGTGCGGAAGACCACGGCAAATTTCCTCGGCTACTTAAGATGGACGAAGGAAGTCGGAAGATGAAATGGGGAATCGTCGGAGGTTTGGAAGAACAACCTATTGGGTCGGCTGCAGTATTATAAGAGGGAAGGGAGCCAACTTGCTAAAATCGGAGGTGTGAGGGAGTATTTATAGTAGTTTACGGTGGAGAGAGGGGCGGGGTCTGGCCGAAGAAGAAGCTCGAGGAGCTTAACCTCCGTCGTCGTCTCCGACAACGGTGAGGTTAACTCCCACTGAAAAATAGGATTCTTGGTTAATCTAAACCGATGGATCAAGTGGAGGTGGTGAGCGCAAGCTGCAAGAGCTTGGGCAAAGAGGAATGATGTCAGTAAGGAGGTGATCGCGCGGTGGGATGACTCTCTGCCGTCAGCTGTTTGTTTGGCTATAGAAGAAGAAGAAGACGAAGAGTGACTTAGAAGTAATAAAACCTAAGGACCTATGTGAGAAATAAGGACTCGACTATAATGAAAATTAAGGACAAAAATGTAAACCCAGGTTTTGAAGGTTTATTTTAATTTAGATCTTTTTCAACTTTTTATATATGTTATTAAATATGGTAAATATTATGTTTACACCTTGAATTTACACTTTTGACCTTTTTAGATTAATTTATTAGATTAAGTAAAATTACCTAAGTTATTACATATTTAGGTATACATTATCTTTAAGTTACTTATCTTGTTCATTAAGGAAATGATTAGTATGATTTCGAATCCAATTATTATCTAAATTATTAGTAATGTTAATTGAATGATAAAATTCCATTTTTAACTTATTTTAAGGTCCTTAACTAAATATCCCTTATTCTATAATTAACCCTTATATATTCGTAACCTTAGCTAATTAACTAGGAAGACTAGTTAATTAGGGGTAATTAGAGATCATCATGAGTGTCTCATCATGCAGCATCATCTTCACTGTAGCGCACAGAGGTGCAACCTCTCCTCCCTATGCCTACCACCACGCATCTTCACTTCAGCCAGTAGTCCACCTGCATGCCAGTAGCCTCCGCGCCTACACATCCAGCCTCACGCCATCAGACCCTGCTAGCACCTTCGTCTCCAGTCCACCCGCACACACCTTTGCGCCCGCAGAGCCCTCCACGCACCCACGCCCCGCGTGCGCCTACAGCCCCCAGCGCCCGCATGCATCCACCAGCAGCCTCCATGCTGCAGACACTGCACGCAGTAACGCGCGCCTCCATCATCTCCAAGCGTGCAGCAAGTGATCCATCGGCTCCCCGTGCAGCTGCACACACGCATCACCAGCAGCAGCTCTGCCCACGCGTAGAGCGCGCTGCACTTCTGCCTGCAATCCCTCCAAGTGCTACACCAGCAGCAACAGAGCACCTCCAATATCTACGGCCTCACACTCCTCCAACGTGCATAGCAGACAGTGCATGCGTTCCTTGCCGATCAGCCTCACCCGTGCGAAGCTCTCCACCCGCGCCCACATGCCTAACGCACGAGCGTTCCCTCACCTTCGCAAGCTCCAGCAGCAAACTGCGCTCAGCCTACTGCCACCCACCGTCGACCTCTCTTTCGTTCTCTCGTCTCCATCCACCTCGCACTGAGTTGCTACTACCATCGAGTGCGGCCCAGCTCAATGGACCTCCAGTGAGTTTCGCATCTCCAGCCAAGCCTTCCTCATCGCGCACGGTGGAGGGGAAGGATTTCCCCTATTTTGCATTCGATTTCTTTTTACATTTCACCACCTTTGGAAAAGGATACTTTTTGATTTAATAATATTATATTCTAGTGATTTTATAAGAACACCCTCACCTTTCATTGAAATGAAAGTTCACTGATTACATGCATTGTTATCCTAATTAGAAAGGGATTTTTAGTTTGCTTACATAGGGAAACTAATTGTGAACATTATTATTGTCAAATTTAGCAAGTCTTAATAGGACATTTCCTCCCTGTGGACACAACCCGCTCTTCTGTGAGTGGTTTAATTTTAATTCTAATTGTGTTGTTAAACGATTTTGCACCACTTTGATCCTACAATGACAAATCATCTAATAACATAATTCGAAAGTGAAAACCGTCTTATCAAATGGTGCCATTGCCGGGGAGGCAACATGCTTAATTAATTCACAATTATTCATTTGTTCAAATTTATTTTTAATTGAGGCATATTTAACCTTCTTTATCTAATTCGGTGCAAGGCACACATATTACGCATGAATTGTTAAATTAGCCTCAGAAATGCCGTGGTGGAACTTGTTTCCACCACTTTGGAGGAGGAATCGAGTTTCACATGTACGAGGAAGAGCTTAAACATTAGTGAACTTCGCTGTCACCAACTAGGAGGACATCTAGAGTGATCATCTTCATCTCTGTCGATTTGTCAAGTAGATAGAATTTAGGTTTTAGAACTTTACTTTTCTTTATTTTCTTGCAGTTACATTTGGTTTGAGACCCTTGTTTTGGGGTATATTTTTAGGGGTTTGTTCCCCAATTTTGTTTTATGCCCATGTTGGGTAATTTTTGGGAGCCTATTCCCTTTTCTTTAGATTTAGGTCTTCAATTTATTTTCTGGATTGTTTACCTTTAATTTGCTTGTGCATAAGTAGCTAAAAGGAGAAAAACTAAAACAAAAAAAGAACACGAGCTACCTGCTAGAAGCTGCTTTCCCTTAGGTCATATCATTTAGGACTGAATGAGTAGCATCTAGATCTAATTCTTGTCTTGCATATTGCATGAAAAATGCTAGAATCAGGTATGCACTTATAACTTTGCATTTCTACCTGTCATGCAAATGCATTTGGATTAATTTCAAGACCACCTAATCTGTATTAAATAGATCTAACAAGTGGTCACATATTTTCTGGAAAAAGGACTAATTAAAGGAGGGACATTTTAAAAACCAAGGATTTGATTTTCAAACTTGACATGCGATTCAAAATTCAAAAATATTTTGCGGTGTATGCACACTTATATCTCTTGCACCATGACACGCTTTTAAACACTCCTTAGGTTTGGAAATACTAGGACAAGGGTCCTCCTACTGTTGGATTATGAAGTGTTTAGAACTTGAGATCAAAGGTTTTGTAACTCCAAAGAAGGGGATACCCTGTCATTGATTTTTGGGGATAGTTGAGAAGCACTGCGAAAGCACAGCTTCAAAGGAAGGCTTAGGCCAACTTGCATCCCTCGATCTTCCGTCTTTGGAGCTGCTCTACCATTTGAGATTTCGGAAAGAACACCTAAGCTCCAACTAGGTCTTCTTAGGTGAGCCGTAGGTCGACAATAAGCACGTAAATTGATGGAACAAATTGTATTGTCACCTACAATCTGACTTAAAATCAAATGCCTAAATTGGGAAAGACCTAAAAAGTTCTTGAGTTGTGTTTCGCTTGGGGAATTTTGATTGAGGTGTGAGTTAGAATGGACCACATTGATTTTCATCCTTTCACATCTTGCCCACATCCTTACCCCCACCCTGCACTCTTCTATCCCATACACCGAGATGGTCCATCCTTTGATGGACATAATGATAATCATTAGGATTTGTTTTACTCCTACTATAGGAGTATTGGCTTGGTTAAGCACCAAGTAAGTGAGCAAAACCTAGGAGCGGGATTTGCTTTGCCCAATATCCCACACACCATAGAAATACCCAACCCACCCTCCCTGAAGAATTATAATGGTTGGACAGACACTCTTGGGTATTATAAGCCTGAGCCTGACTTCTCTCATGATAGAAATGACCTCTCCTCCTTGAAGATGGAAATATAGAAAATGAAAGATGAAATGATTGAATTGTTAGGAGAATCTTCGAGAGTAGGCGAACAAGAAAGAGATGAAATTAGCCACCCAATCTACCCCATTGAGGATGACGTACACCCATCTACAATTGATGCATCTCCCATGGGAGAACTACACTTTAAGTTGGAGGAAAATTTTGGGGATTATGTAAGGGAGAATAGCTACTTTTCGAGGATCGATTTTGAAACCTTCCCATTAGATGACACTTCCTTGAGAGATCCACACCTGTAGTGGGAGGAAGATACATATGAAAGTAGCTATGCATTGGATGAAGAAAGGTGGCAACCCGAGGAAAATGATGATAAGTTTGAGTATCCACCTGAATTATATTGGAGTCAAAAGAAGGGAATGATGGTACCATTGGAAGACCTTGACCCAGATGATAGTATTTTCATGACATTTGATGAAGTGGGACGAAGTCAAGTTGTTAATCCAACCCTCCCTTCTGATCGCGAGATGGAACTCACGCCCACCCCTAGGGAACCTAACCAACAAGAAATTGACCTATCTGAGGAGTCCGATGTTAGATTGTAAACCATTTACCTTAAATAGAGTACCCTAGGAGATCTGCTGAGATATTAAATGATTCTAGACCTCGGGTATATGACGAATCATATGATGAGGAGAAAGACGAATTACATGAGGAACCTACAATCAAGATTTGGATTGACACTAAGGGTGATTATGTCTTATTTGAAGAGTTAGCCCCTGAGGATGTCACAAATTTGACCAAATTAGGTTTCCTTAGCACACCCATTGATGATATTTCTCCTCATGATGAAATGATGGAAAATTTGGAAGCAACTTCAAAGATTTATGTGGATTCACATCTAGACACCGAGGAAGATTTGAGTAAACGACAAGAACCTGGGGATGACATTGATAGAATAATCCCCAGATCTATTGCTTCCAACCAGCCTTCATTTGATTCGAAGTCACCCTCTGATTCGCTTATGTCTGAAAGCAAAATTGTAACTCCTGACGAAGTGCAAGAAGATACATGTGATAGTGCAAGGAATTCTAGGGATGCAATTGAGGATTTGGAAAGAGTGTTAGGGATGGACACCGAGTTGATTTAACCTAACCTTGATCTTATGGCCATCCCGCAACCTCGAAACTTAGACACCCTAGACGATCCTTGCCTTGGAGATTTGCTCACTTTTATTCTAACTAGGGGGCTTAACAAACCAATAATTCCTATAATGGAGTATCGGGTATGGATTAATGATTTCTTTAGTCAGTCCATTGCCCTAAGGGTTTATCTCTGCACCATTCCTTCCCCATTCCTTTTGGAGGATCCTTGTCATCCTCCCCCTACCCCCTTGGAGGTTGTAGGTTGTTACGCCAGTTTATCCTTTAGAACCTCTTTTGGTGACCTGGAAAGATTTTATTCCCATCCTGGTTGGGCAAGCATTTGCTATAGGGATTCATCATCAGCTTGCCAACATCCTAGGTTACCTATTTTCTAGGCCGTCATTACTTTGCTCATTTTTTGGGCCTATTTCTGTGATCCTTGAACCTGATTTGCAGGTTCTTTGGCTACTCGGCTACTAACAAAAGAACAGTAGCCCATCTCTGACCCAGGTAATATCCTTCAATGCAATGAGGGCATTGTAGATTTTAGGCATGGGGGGGTGTACTTGAGGATTTACATAGCATTTATACATAGTGCATTCATGCATTTAGTTGAAGCATTCTGTATTGCATACATTTGCTTTAAAAAGAAAAAAAAAAACAGGGATAAAAATGTTTTCTAATTATTGAGCTTAACTATCTAAGCCCTACATTCTTAAGCAAATCAGGACTCTAGGTTAGACTAAGTTGATTATAGGGTCAAACATTAGAAGCTAAGTGAGTTACTAGCTTTAGACCTTTAGGGTCCTTTGTGGACTTAAAAACTTAAGTAGGAGTTAAGTTGCGGACCATTCCACAAGGTTGAGGAAGGAAAGCTAGGGATTGAGTTAAAAGGCTGGGTAGTACCTAGAGTCTTGTTCTACCTTTTGGTTTACGGGTCCTTGTAACCCAAGCATCCAAATTTCATACACTTGCCTTGTGTAAGAGAAATTTGGTTCTCTTAGTTTTGACTTAGGAGAGGCTTGAGAAAATAATGTGATTGGAAGAGTTCCTGCTACAGGAGAGGTGGAGTATATACTCACCTTGAGGATGCGATGATAACATATTACCTCCTCGGTACTTGTCTCTTAGGATATCCACCCTACTAGGGGCATGTAAGCGCATTGTGCAGTTCAGGTACCATAGGCGGCCCTATCTCAAAGTGTCAATTGCCACAGCCCTGAATTCGCTTAAGAAATCCATGGGTGATACTATCTCGAAGTGTCAATTGCCAGGAGTTCTTAGGGTCGCTATGGGCGATGCTATCTCGAAGCATCCAAAGCCAGGCACCCTTCGAGGTACAGTGATGGGGACAATGAATCCAACACAGACCTTGTTGATAGCTGATCAGAGGTTAGACTTAGAGGAATCAAAAAAATATATATATATTATTCAAAAAAAAAAATTCTTCCTCCTTTAACTCAAATAACTCCAATACACATGCATGGATGCTTTAATCTTAGGGATTAATAAACCTTCGAGAAGAGTCAGAAATCACAGAAACTTGTGCCTGCAACTCGTCTTTAGCCGATTTAGTCTGTAACTTAGTAACTACTTGGGAATCATAGGTCTAAGGTCTGAACTAAATATGCTTCTAAAGAAGATCGATTGGGTTGGCTATTTTATTTGGAGTGCTAGCTTTTGCTTGGATTTGGTAGGGACTAGCAAAAACTAGGCTTGGGGGTATTTGACTAGCCAATATTTGTGGGTTATTTAAGTATTTAAGTGACTAGACATTAAGTTAATTCTAACATTTATTTAGCATAAATTAGGATGTAAATAGATTAATTCATATTTTTGATTTAATTACATAATTCATGCATTGCGTTCATATTTAAATGCATTTAGAATTAACTTAGAATTGCATTCATTTAATTAGTTAACCAATTAGGTGCATTGCATGCATTATTTGAAGTTAACATAAAAGTTAAGGGTTTGTATATAAATAATCATAATATTTTATTTTTATTTTATTTTTCTTCTATGAGCAATGGCTGCATTTCTTCTTCCAGCTGCCACATTGAAGAGCCCAATCAAGGAGTAGCGCTAAAAGTGGATCTAGTCTCCTTGACTGGGATAAGGAAGAGAGGGAGGCTGCCATGCTCCGGAGGTCATCATCCCATTTCACCACCATGCAGCATTTCACCACCGCGGGCCTCCACGGCCAAACTCCATCATACCGTGGGTCGGTGGGGTGACAGACCACCGTGCCATGAGGATGGAGTTTGTCGCCACCATGTACGAGCTCCTTGAAGCTCACCTATCGTTAGTGCATCTATTGATGCATGACTTGCCACCGTTCATCACCGTGCTTCTTCTTCATCAGCTCCCTGCACCTCCTGCGGTCCTCACCACGCACAGGTACCACACCCCCTACCGTGCAACTTCACCTTCACTGCAGCACATAGAGCTGCAACCTCTCCTCCCTACGCCTACCACCACGTGTGTTCACTTCAGGCAGCAGTCCACCTGCGCGTCTGTAGCCTCTGCACCTATACATCCATCCTCATGCCATCAAACCCTACCTGCACCTTCATGTTTAGTCCACCCACGCACATCTTTGCGCCCGCAGATCACTCCACGTCCCCACGCCCCGCGCGTGCCTGCAGCCCCTAGTGCCTGTGTGCATCCTTCAGCAGCCTCCAAGCTACATATACCGCACGCAGCAACGCACGCTTCCATCATCTCCATGCATGCGGCAAGTGATCCGTCGGCTCCCCATGTTGCTGCACGCATGGATCACCAGCAACAGCTCTGCCCGTGAGTAGAGCGCACTACACTTCCACCTGTAATCCCTCCAAGCACTGCTTCGGCAGCAACAGAGCACGTCCAACAGCTCTGGACTCCCACACCTCCAACGCTTGCAGCAGACAGTGCATGTGTCCCTTGCCGATCTGCCTCACCCGCGCAAAGCTCTCCATCCTTGCCCACACGCCCAGCGCACGAGTGTTCCCTTACCTTCGCAAGCTCCAGCAGCAAACTACGCTCAACCTGCTACCAGCCACCGTCGACCTCTCTTTCGTTCTCTCGTCTCCAGCCACCTCACGCCGAGCTGCTACCGCCATCGAGTGAGGCCCAGCTCAAAGGACCTCCGACGAGTTTCGCATCTCCAGCCAAGCCTTCCTCATCGAGCATAGTGGAGGGGAAGGATTTCCCCTGTTTTGCATTTGATTTCTTTCTACATTTCACTGCCATTGCAAAAGGATACTTTTCTATTTAATAATATTATATTCTAGTGATTTTATAAGAACACCCTCATCTTTCATTGAAATGAAAGTTCAGCGATTACATGCATTGTTATCCGAATTAGAAAGGGGTTTTTAGCTTGCTTACTTAGGGAAACTAATTGTGAACATTATTAATGTCAAATTTAGCAAGTCTCAATAGGACATTGCCTCCTTGTGGACACAACCCACTCTTTTGCAAGTGGTTTAATTTTAATTTTAATTATTATGTTAAGCGATTTTCCACCACTTTGATCCTACAACGACAAATCATCTAATAACATATTTCGATAGCAAAAACTGTCTTATCACCCGTGAACTTGAGGCGAATAGCTGCTATCACTTTTTCAATTTACATGGTTGCGGGGCTTTAGAACTTCCTGATGTGGGACTATCTACTCACCCCTCCTTTGCACATCTGCAGTAGGAATCTCCTTCGTAATTGCCTCAGCTTGTGAGGTTTGTGTCCTCAATTGAGGGCTTAGACTTGTGCGAGAGGCACTTCCATGTAACCTGGGACTTCAACCTGGTACAAGGGTATCTGGAGCGAACCTTAAGCAAGCTCGAAGCTTGCTCGTTAATGGTGGAGAAGGTTGAGTACCTGAAAATAACGAAATGTCCTTTCGACCATGTCAGAGCACTCAGGGAGTATCGTCGGAGCATGGCGAATGTGATGGGGGTGGTGGCATGGAGCATGAATGTCTGTGAGTGCATAGCTAGGTCAGACTGTGTGCATTTGAGTGGGTGTGATTGGGGGTGCATGTGAGTGAGTAGCGAGGTGAATGAAGAGTGGGGAAGTGATCAGTGAGGTGTGGCATTGATTTTGGGCTTGTCGGCGAGGGTTTTTGGTGGTCTGTGGAGGTGGGATGGGCTCGCCAGATGAGGTGGCTGGAGATGGAGGAGAGGGAGTTGTGAAGGGTTGTCGATGGTTGATTTGAAGTGGGGTAAGTATGGAATTAAAGTAGAGGGGATAGAAGACTTAGCTAGGAGGTAAGTGGATGAATTGGGGTGGCGATGGTGTCATATGTGGTGTGGTCGACGACTGAGGTGAAGGCGACTCCGGTGAGGTAGAGACGGCGAGGATGAAGGAGAACGAGCATCTGCTAGTACGGTGAGATGTGGAGAGGAACAGGAAAGATGAATCCCCCACAGGTATGACGGTCGGACGATGAGAAGAGGCAGGAAAGGTCGCCGAACATTCAGGAACCTTCAGCCATGAAGGAGAGAGAGGAATTGTGGGGATTCATTGCTTATTTTGAGCGTGAGGAATTCAAGGAGCTCTGAGGGTCCTTATAAAGGGTTCTAAGGGGCAATTAGAGCTTGGGAAGCTTCCCAAGCTTGGATGGTCACCGGATTTGGGATTTTGAAGTGACCTAAATCTCTCTTGCGTTCGCATGAGAGATTGGGAAAGAATTATAGCATATGGATGGGTTCAAACTGGAGAGGATTCCTCAGAGAATCTTCCTTCAAATTTTGGAAGAGATTCTCCAAGCAATCAAAGAGAAATCTCCTGTCAAAGGGTGCAAGAGTGGGTTTCCTTTGCAATAATGGCAGAGGGACCTAATTGTGAAGATGAGGATGAAGCTAGGGGGCTTTATGTGTGGGTCTTTGAAAGTTGGGGGTATATATGTAATCAAACAGGACCTTTTTGCAAACTTGGTCAAGACAAGTTCTCCTTGAGTCTAAATTATGGTACAAGCCTAATTTTGACCTAAGAAATATAATGGTGAAGTTGGATTTTGGTTTTGACCACGTTTGACTAGGTAATTTATGCAAAAACCCAAAGTATGACAAATATCTGTCTGAGACTCCATTTTAGGCCAAGATGGGTTCTGATGGTCAAATTTAAGGTACTAAACCCTAGATAATATTTTTATATTATTTTTAGAGGGTTTAGGTGAATTTTATCATGACCAGAACCTTGGTTAATTAAGTGGGTCTGTTTTTACGATTTCAAAGGTCATTTAATTCTCAGAAAACACATAAACCCTTTTCTGTCTGATCTAACCCACTTGTTATCCTACTAAAATAATTTGACCTCTATTTAGCCCTTGAGAAAACCTGTGGTTATATTGCATTCATCATAAGTTGGTAGAATTCCAGTTTTACCCCTAGTTTCTTATTTTTCTTCTCAGAATGGTTATGCAATGAATTATGACCTTCAGTTGGTTATGTTGGAGCATTTATTGACTTAATTAGGTCAAAATGAGCTAGTTAGGGCTCATGATGGTGTTCTCATCAATTACCCCATCTGAAATTTCCAAGTCTAAAATATGAGACGAAATCAAAATTGACTTCGGTCTAGTGATCTCAAAAACAGAATTGCTAGTAAGCTCAATAGGGTGTGATTGAGGATTAGGGCTTTGAATTGAATCCTTCAGAAAGTAAGGATCTAAATCTGCCATGTAAGACCCAATAAGATCGGTTTCCTTAGTTATCGGTCCGTCATAATATTCATTGGATTCCTCGGGCCCAGTCGTCTCATAGAAATCATGTTCTATAAACTCACGTAAGACTTCGCATAATGATTCTTCACCTTCGGAATGAAAGAAACCTAAATCTGCATTAATGTAGGTCTCAAAATCATCAATCACTTTCTGATCCATGGCGACATACATTTCCTCATACCCTGACTCAGGGATCTCAGGTGAAGAAATCAGTTCATCCATAATTGTTTGCTCTAGGCTAATCGGTCAATGCCAATCTCGTAACACGTGTCTCCCCCAACTGGTGCCCGAGCAGGTTCTGACATTTGCTCTCCTGAAGGGGGTTCATCTTGGGAATCAAATCAAGATTGAACTAAAGCAACCACAAATCTCATCCTCAATTTTGATAACTTACCAAGTAAAAACTCATCTAGGCCCTTATCCTTAACATCATGTAGCCAGTCCATTAGATACTTGCTCAGATCGTCGATCATTTCAATCAAGGGTTCCAATTCTTCATTCCAAGGTGTTGGTTGAGCTTCTAAAGATTGTATAGCACTCCTCAAGTTAGCCAACACCTTCTCTTCGACCTAGTTAACCTGAACCAAATGGTTTGGTCCAGGGTTGGGTGGGTTTGGGTGTAGTGCAGGGGAGTCAAAGAAGTGAGGATCTTGATGCCCTCTTTGATAATTGGTCATTTCAGGCTGTTCATAAGGTGGTAATGACCTAAACATAGTGTATTCTTGGGAGGGGTAAGGATCAATATATCCTTGTTGATTGTAGATGATATTAGGATGTCCATGAAAGGGTGGTGATCTATAATCGATATAACTCTGAGAAGGATAAAAATCTTGATGATTGTATCCAGGGTTAGATCCTGAACTCAGAGGTCCAGAACTGTATCCCCATTCTGGGTTATCCCAACTAGTAGATGGTTGATTATAGTACGAGTCGGGATAATAATCATCATGTTGTGGATAAAACATATCAGGAGGATAAGAACAAGAATGCATGTAGAATGTGGAAGGATTCATGATAGACGGGAGGAAGAAGGGCACCCTGCAATACAAACAATCAAACATGTCCTTATGTGGGCTAGCCTAAGGACCTACAGACTCCCAGAACCTATCTTGAGATAAAGAAATGATTTGATCTACTTGTTTTCTTTCAATCCAACCAGTTAGAGAGACGGACTAGGGAGAAGGTTCTTCCTTTCACTTGCACCTCTGGTTCCTAGTGTACCCCCCAGTCATGATCGTTTGATTCTGCTCCCCTAGCTCGACATTAGATTGAACGGTAGAAACAAACTAATAAAAAATAATCTCGTTCTGGGCTCCGAAGAGCAAGTCCAATTCTTAAGGCCAACGTCTACTCTGTTTTAATTAGGGTTAGGTTTGAATGTGCTTTGGAATGTCATGGGCCCTTTATTTGGGATGTGCCCTTAATGATTGATTGATATGTGTGTGCATGCACAACCAGTGGCTTTCAAGTAATAATATTTTTGGATGCGGTGAATTTTAGGATTCAAATCTTGCGTAGTAGTTTTTAGGATTCAACTTTAGGTATATTCAATCAAGTTCAGTTGGCACACCAGGTTTTGAATGCACAGGCGAAGATGTTTTCCTTTGAAACTTAAAGGAATGTGGAGTACCTAGTAAATCGCTAAAAGTTGAACCTATGTAGCAGTTACTTGATGAGTAGATTTTATTTGAAGTGGTGCAGCCCAATCAACTCAAACAATTGGCCCGTTCACCACTTAATCAGGCACACAAGTGATTACTAATTTGATTTCTACTTAATTATGTGTTTTAGTGTGTGTACCAATTCCAATGATTGGTTTACTGGTTGAGTTTGAAAATCAGAAGAGGTTGTGTACCTCTGTGAGATATTTTTAAAAAAAAATTTTCTTTTATATGCAGAGGGTGAGGCGGGTTTAAGTGTCAAACAAATAATCAAAACAATCGTAGAGTTTATAAGACAACCTAAGTTGATCTTTGTCTATGTTATTATGTGGTGAATGAAAACTATTGGGTGGGAGGTGGGGGTAAACTTATAGACCCTTCAACAACAGTTTACTCCAATCTGTCGCTGTTGCTCATCTCGGGAGAGTACCTGCAATCACAATAAGAAAGGAGAGAAGTGAGGTAGAAAAGATAAGTAAGGCAAGAAAACGTGAAGAATCAAAGAGCATCGCCTCCCCAACAACGGTGGGATTGCATTTTGAAAAACCTATCATCATAGTATGATTTGTGAAGAAATACATCAATAAATAAATTTATACCGAAACTTTAAGAATTCCGGGTCGAACACAGGGAGGCAGATGTTTGATTCAACACCGTGTTTGTTTAATTGTCACGAAGCAAATTAGCTAATTGAATTGAATCTAAATTAGCTACCTACTTAAAGAATAAAGAATAGAAGATAGAGAGAAAATATTAAAAATAAATAGAAAACAGAGGTAGAATAGACATGGATTTCATTACCACAAACTGATGTTCACTACAATTGCAACTACTCACTACACTAGAAAGCAGAAAATCTACACAAGAAAGCGTGAAATCTATAGTAGAAAATAGTAAAAGAAAAGATAGAGATAAGTTATCCTCCTCGACGACTGCTTGGAAGACGAGTATGACAGGTTGACGCTTGGAAGATTGAGGATAAAGCAGGAAGAAGGAGAACGAAGCGAGAAGAATGAGGGCGAGGTAGGATGTTGTCGTCGTCGCAGGATCCACTTCCCGAATGGAGTGAGAGGATGACCACGGGATTCTCCACGAAGGGGGGAGAAGGTGGATACATTCTAATTTTAACTCTAGTGGAGTGATGTGCATACATCTGATTAACCTAAAATGTCTATTAATGCGTGTTCTTAGTGTCAAATTAGCATTATACATTTTAAATAGTGCATAACATGCATAATCATGCATTTAGATCAAGTTGTATAAATTGTATAGTAATTGTCTGCTTTCTTGGTTAGGGACAGAGCGACTTTTTAATTGGGGCCTCAGATCGAAGATCCAACTGTACGGATCTGATCAGGGGCGACGATTGGAGTTCAATGACTTAAAGATTGCCCTAATCAAATATCCTAGCACCAGATAGAGATTGAGGAACCCTAAAGAGCAAGGTCAAGATGGTGTTAATCCACACCTCAAATGACAAATACGACAACACGGATGGGTTCGGATCAACGATCACAGCCTAATGGCGTGAAAATCGATCCAATCCGATGGCCGTGGCACCATTTATAACATTCAGAAGATTGACGACCAAAATGGCACCATGTGGCACCATCCTAGCTGCCCAACCAGCCCGAAGGACCTACCTCCACATCTCCTCTTCACCACTCGATGAATTCCCACCATCAGATGCTCATCCAACGGTTGCCCGCACGCATGCACAAAACTCTCCGTGCGACACAAGGTTGTGCTCAGTGCAGCGGTCGAGCATGCTATGCGAGCGTGCGACATGCGTTCGAGCCCGCATTCACTACATGCGGGTGCACAATTGGAGCTACGCAATGCGCATCCAGTGACGCAGATCATCCAATAGCACCCACGTGCGATCAGACACGTGGCGCTAACACCCGATCGCATGCGAACGTGTAGCATGGGCATATGCAGTTTAAGCTGTCCGATCTCTTGATCAGATGGCTGAGTAAGCGTGAATGTGCACGAGCATTGAAGAAGTGCATAGGCGATGGGGTGCATGAGTGGCGCACACGTCGGCCACGTTTAGGCCTTTAGTGACGGATATATCCGTCACTAAAGTTCCTGAATTAATGTTTTTCATGTTGTAATGTCCAAAATGCCCCAACTCCTTGTAACTATAAAAGGAGACCCCTACCATACGAATTTCTCATCCCTTCTCTTCTCTCCCTCTCCAAAGCTCAAGAGAAGCTTGTCCCACACTCGAGATGCTCCTCAAGAGTTAAAACCAAGCTTTCGCCCCCGTTCTGGAAGCGGATCCCGCGACGACAACGATGTGCTGCCTCGTTCCTATTTCTCTTGATTCGTCATCCTTCTTGCCGCTTTGTCCCTCATCATTCAGGCATTGTCCCATCCGGCTCATCCTCCAAGCGATCGTCGAGGAGGATAACTTCTCTTTCCCATTCTTTTTATAGCTTTCTAAAGTAGAATTTTCCTGCTTTCTAGTTGTAATAATTTCTCACTTTCTAGTGTAATCATTTCTCACTTTCTTAGTTGTAAAAACATTTTACAATATCAAGTGAATGTTCTCTCCCTTTCACTCTGTCTCTTATTGCGCATATTGATTCCATTCCATTGTGATTATTCTACCCTTCAAACAAAAACAGAGAAATATAATTGTGAATTTTGATCGACGTAGCCTCCTTGGCTTCAACCCAAAATTTCTTTATAGATTTTTTGGTATAGATTTTATTTGTTCAACAGATTTCTCCGCTACTCAAACTACAACAATAGGTTTTCAAAACGATCAATGATAGCGAAGTCTTTCGCCATTCAATATTTTAGTGCCATTGCTAAGGAGGCAACGATTTTACAATCTTATTTTCGCATTTCAAGCACTTTATTGTCTTCTAACTTGCTTTCTCTCATGTCTATTATTTTGTAGATACCTCTATTAGGGAATCGTCAAGTGGAAGATCAGAGTAAAGTGCAGTTGAAGACAACTGTAAGTTCTCCCCATTCTTCCCCGTCCATAGATTTCATTTCGTCACATTAAATTCAAATTCCAATTAACCTATGTACTTGCATAAACCCCAGGATTAGTTTGGTTGTTTGGATTTCCACCCACATTCAATTAACCCTCACATATAAAAAAGACAAAAAGATATATTTGTGGGGTAATTCAACATAGACACATCATACACCCACACTCAAGGCACTTAACCTAATTGATTTTCTTCTACTCAACCAGATTCTGATCCGTGCAACCGGTACAACCAAATCAACACATAAAAGAGTAGAAATCATTCTAGGTTAATCATTTTTGTGTGCCTAATTCAGTGGTGAAATTGTGGCCAATTGTTTGAGTTGTTTAGGCCTCACCACTCAACAAAAAATCAACTCACCAAGCAGCTTCCTCTTAGGGTTTTCAATCTAGGTTCATACCAGGCACTCCACTTTATTTTTTACTTTAAAAGGAAAGCAATCTTCACCCATGCTTGAAAATTGGGTTTTCCTCAAACTTGATTGAATTCAACCAAATTCTAAACCCTAAAAGCTACTTAAGCAAGGTTTCAACATTAAAATCCACTCATCACAAATAATCTTGCATGAAAACCCTGGTTGTGTATGCACTTACACATACTCAATTGAACATTAAGGGTACAACCCATTCCAAGGGCCCACCACATTCCATAAGCACTATAATCCCAGGCCTCAATAAAATTGAGTAGACGTTGGCCTTAAGGACTGATTCGCTCTTTGGGGCCTAGTCTGAGATTATTTATAATTAACCTACTTGTACTAATCAATATGTTGTCGAGCTAGGGGAGTAGCATCAAACGACAGCGGTTGGGGGGTAAACTAGGAACCGGAGGTACAAGCAGTCGGAAGAACCTTCTCCCCAGTCCCTCCTTCTAATTGGTTGGATTGAGCAGACACAAGTTGAGTAAATTGTTTATAATCTTAAGGCAAGTTCTGAGAGTCTGTAGATCCTTAGGCTACCCCACTTAAGGACAGGCTTGTTTTGTTGTGCTGCAGGGTTCTTATCCCTAGTCCTTCCAACCTCTTCCCAGTTTATGCTAGGGAGGTCATTGAATCCCTGATTGGAAGGACCACTAGAGTATTCTAGGAGGTGTAGATTGGATTTTGGTCAAATTGATCCCATGGCTAATTAATAGCCTCCTTTCCTGCAGGATCCACTGGAGGTATTTCAAAGGCAGCTGGAACAAATGTAGAGAATGCAAGAATGGTTCTAGAGAATGCAGGGTGCTCAGCCCTCGAAGGATTTTTATGATCATTCAAATTATGGGGAACATTCTGGCATCTAGATTCCTGCTAGAGACGTAGAAATCAAGCCCCAGGTGTTAAGCCTGATCAAACATTTTCCTGGGCTTGGCTCTGAAGATCCATTTCAGCACTTGGAGGACTTGACCACTTTGGTTCAGACAACCATGGCACGAAATGTGAAAGAGGAGAAAATGATCATGTGGCTTTTCCCCCACTCTCGTAGGGATAAAGCCACTCATTGGTACAATACTATAGGAAGACCAATTACAACTTTGAATGAGTTGAAATCCGCCTTTCTGAAGAAATTCTTCCCTGTCGGATGTACCAATGCATTGAAATGGGTAATTACTACCTTTACCCAGTAGCCGGGGGAGTAGTTTCATGTTTCCTGGGAGCGACTCCAGGACCTATTGCGGAGTTATCCATACCACGAGGTGCCGAAATGGCAGCTCGTGCAAATTTTCTACAATGGGTTGATTGAGCAACTCAGAAATCACGTGGATGCTTCTTGCGGATGCAATTTCCTCGACAAAGATGCAGATACCGCACATGATTTATTTGAGGAGATGAGTGAGAATTCAATCAATCATGCCTCCATGGATACTTTTAACCCGTCCCAGCAGCCCAGATCGAATGTTAATGAAGTCCACGACTTTTATTCATTCGATATGGAATTGATTTGTAATAAACATGATAAGGTGGACTTGGTTGCTAAGAGAATGGAGGAGTGGATGGTTGGAAAATTAATGAGCAACTCTCAATCCACTCAATCCCAGAATTTGGGATTACATTCGTTGTGAGCTCCTTCTGGATGGGAGTCCGTGAATCAACTTGATGTGGCTTAACCTGCGAGCCAGCATTACTCGAAACCCCATGGGTTCCAAACTGGGGCCTTTGATCCCAGTTTCTCTGATCCTTCCCTTTCTTTCTCTCCATTGTCACCCAATGAGGAAGTTTGTGCTGTACAGGAGAATGTTAGATCAAACCCCTACTCCAATGCTTAAAATTTGGGTTGGTGAAACCACCCTAACTTCTCCTGGAAAAATTTAGGGCAGCAGACCTAATTCGAACCCAGCAACTATGCTCCACAACGACTAATGGGTGCTCAAGTTTATACTCACTTGCCCTCGAATCAGGTCAATCAGCTAGCTTGGAATGCCCGTCAACCCGTAGGGCAGGCTGATTTGAACTAATAAATGGTGGAGATGCAAGGATCTATGCTCCAGCTCATGTAGCAAATGAAAACCTTGCTGAAAAACTTGCAAACTAGGCTCATAGATAATTCTTGTCAACCTGGATCTCTACCATCTCAACCCATACCCAACCCACAAAATATCCAGAATCCGGGCAATCAAGACCATGGGTACGAGAATCAGAGGGATCCTCACACACATGCTTAGGTGGTTGATCAAGGTCCTTCCTCTTCTTCTTCTTCCATAAATCAATAGTTTTTGGCTAATGAAGCCCCTCCAATCTTTCCAAACCCACCCCACAACCCAAACTCGTATGCATTCGCAAATTCTGTTACCTTGAGGAGTGGTAAACAAACTCAGGATCCACAACCACACTATTCTGATTTATCGAATCCTAAAGAACCTGAGGAGAGAAAGAAGAATTCTGGAGAAGAAATAAAGGCTGAAGAATTTAATTCCAAAGATTTGACTCATGTTCCTTTTCCTAGGGCCTTGATGAGATTAAGGAAAAAAAGTCTGTTGATAGTAATGAGGAGCTTCTAAATATTTTCAAGAATGTTGAGATCAATATCCCACACCTCGATGCTATCTAGCATATACCGGCTTACACAAAATTTTTAAAGGATTTATGTATACAGAAGCGTAAGTCAAGAGAATCTGTTCCGAGGAAGGTGGTACTCTCCGAGTAGGCTAGTTCTATTATCCTGCACCACCTCCCTCAGAAAAAGAGAGATCCAAGTGCTCCTTTGATTTCTTGTGTCATCAGAGATTACACTTTTAATAGAGCACTACTCGATCTGGGTGCATCCATCAACGTAATTCTGACTTCTCTTTATGAGAAGTTCGGATTAGGTGAACTTCGACCGACTTCAGTAATGCTGCAGCTAGCGGACCATTCAGTCAGAAATTCATTAGTCATTATTGAAGTTGTTTTTGTTAAGGTTAGGGATTTCTATTTTCCTGTAAATTTCCTTGTCCTTGACATGGATGTACCTGAAAATCTGAGGAACACACCGATCATTTTGGGGCGTCCGTTCCTGGCTATCGCCAAGGCCAACATTAATTGTGAAAGCAGTAGCATGGAAATCGCCTTTGGGGATCAAAGAATGAAATTGGATATTTTAAGCCGATTAATAAATTTAAGGATTGTGGATTTATTGAGGAACTTAAGGATGATAATATGAATATTGAGACTTGTATGATGGTTTTTGCATTTGAAAGTTCCTCCTCTGATGATGAATTGGACCCGCAACCCTCTATGGCAGTCCCGCCATCTTCTGAAGATGCTATTGATTTTGTTCACTCTCAACCTCTTCCTCTTGATGAGTCTTCATCAGCATCTTCCTTACCTTTAATCATCAACCCGCCCTAGCTTGAACTAAAACCATTGCCTGAGAATATGAAATATCAATTTTTAGGACCACATAAGACTCTCCCTATGATTATTAGTGCTAAATTAACAAAGGAGTAGGAGATTAAACTGATTATGGTCCTGAAGGAATACAAGGAGGCAATTGGTTGGACCATTCATGACCTTAGGGAGATCGAGCCATCTTATTGCAATCATATAATATTTTTGGAAGATGGATCCCACCCTTCTCGCCAGATGTAGAGAAGATTAAATCCAAATATGCCAGAAGTGGTCAAGAAGGAGATTATTAAGTGGCTTGATGCAGGAACCATCTATTCGATCTCTGATAGTCCTTGGGTAAGTCCCATGCAGATTGCTCCCAAGAAAGCTAGGATTACCGTTGTGACTAATGAGAAAGGAGAATCTGTCACAACTCGTTTAGCTTCCTCTTGGAGGGTTTGTATCGATTACAGGAAGCTAAACACAGCCACGGAAAAGGATCATTTCCCTATGCCTTTCATTGATCAAATCTTGGAAAGATTAGTCGAGCAAAAGTATTTTTACTTTCTTGATGACTACTCGGGATACAACTAAGTTCCTATCCATCTCGAGGATCAGGAAAAGCTACTTTCACCTGTCCCTACGAAAGCTTTGCTTTCCATAGGATGCCATTAGGCTTATGCAATGCACCTGCAACTTTTCAAAGGTGTATGCTGGCCATATTCTCTAACATGGTGGGAGAGTTTATGGAAGTCTTCATGGATGATTTCTCTATTTTTGGAGAATCATTTGACTCTTGTCTAGCTAATCCAGAAATGATTCTTAAATGATGCATCAAAACAAGATCGGTCCTTAGCTGGGAAAAGAGTCATTTCATGACACAAGAAGGCATCATCTTGGATCATGTAATCTCTGAACGGGGAATCGAAGTGGATAAAGCTAAGGTTGATGCTATCGCTAAACTTCCACATCCCACATCTATTAAACAAATTCGATCATTTCTTGGTCATGTGGGATTCTACAGGAGATTCATCAAGGACTTTTCAAAGGTTGCTCGTCCTCTAAGCAATCTTCTCACCAAAGAAATGGCATTTGATTTCTATGAATCATGCCGTAAGGCATTTGATTTTCTTAAAATGACAGTAACTTGTGCTCCGGTGTTACAACCACCGATTTGGACAACTCCTTTTGAGATCATGACCGATGCTTCTGATTACGTGGTCGGGGTTGTTTTGGGTCAAAAAGTTGATACGAGGCCTTCTATTAGCTACTAATCTAGTAAAACTCTGAACGAGGCCCAGAGGAATTACACTGTTATTGAGAAGGAATTACTAGCCATAGTATTTGCTTTGGAGAAATTCAAGGCTTATCTCTTAGGGTCTTCATCATCATATATACCGACCAATCGACCTTAAGACATCTCTTGGCCAAAAAGATGCCAAACCTTGGCTTATTCTTCGATTTTTTCTGCTTTAAGAATTTGATCTTGAAATCAAGGATAAATCCGAGGTACAGAATGTGGCGGCATATCATCTGTCGAGACTTCTTAGTGATTCTTCTCGTTCGAACATTCCAATTACTGATACTTTTCTGGATGAAACCATCCTTACAGTTTCAGGTGTCCAAACCCCGTGGTTTGCTGACATCGTCAATTATTTGGCCGTTGGTCAAATCCCCTTGGATTGGACCAGGAAACAACGACATGGACTCAAATCTAAGGCCAAATATTACTTCTGGGAGGACCATGAACTGCACCGCATCAGGTCTGATCAGATTATTCGCCAATGTGTTCCGGAGAACGAATTCAAGAGTATACTCGAGTTCTACCATGCATCTACGTATGGTGGACACTTCTCCAGCAAAAAGATGACTGCAAAAGTTTTGCAATCTGGATTCTATTGGCCGTCTTTATTCAAGGATGCCCAAGAATTATCAAGGTCATCTTCTCAATGCCATGCACACGAGAGCATAACTAAAGGGGATATGATGCCCCTATACCCGATTCTTCCTGTCGAAATCTTCAACGTTTGCGGCATCGACTTCATGGGACCCTCCCTCCTTTCATTTGGACATCGGTACATTCTCATCGCTGTTGATTATGTGTCTAAATGGATTGAGGCAATTCCTACCCGAACCAATGATCACAAGGTGGTCATCGATTTGTCAAGAAGAACATTTTCAGTTGGTTCGAGATTCCGAGGGCAATCATCAGCGATGGTAGCACTCATTTCACTAATGCCCAATTCTGTAATTTGCTGGCAAAATATGGGGTTAATCACTTAATCTCCACACCTTACCATCCCCAGACAAATGGACAAGTCGAGATCTCCAATCGAGAGATCAAGAATATTCTACTGAAAATGGTTAGGCCTGATTGCAAAGACTAGACTCAAAAGCTTGAGGATGCTCTTTGGGCATACCATACGGCATATAAAACACCCATCGACAAATCTTCGTTTCATCTGGTGTATTGAAAGGCATGCCATTTACTCGTAGAAATTGAACATAAGGCATTCTGGGCAATGAAGCAGTGCAATTTAGATTTGAGTTTAGCCGGGAAGACTAGGAAATTCCAACTATTTGAGTTGGAGGAGCTTAGAAATGATGCATATGAGAATGCCAAGATCTACAAGGCTCTGGCCAAAGCTCTACATGACTGATTGATTTCTCGAAAGAGCTTTGAGTCGAACTAGAAGGTCTAGCTATTTGATTCTTGACTTAAGCTCTTTCCCGACAAACTTTGGTCAAAATGGAACAACCCGTTCATTATCGACAAGATATTTCCAAATGGAGTTGTTCTGATCATTAACCCAAAGACGGGTAATTCATTCAAACTCAATGGTCAACGTTAATGTCTGAAACCTATTGTTGACCGTTCTATTCCAGAACTCGTCTTAGCTACGGTTGCTTTAACCATGTTGTGACTTCTTTGGTTGGACTTCACCTTGTTGACGGCATTAAACTCAACAGTTGTGCAGTCTGACTTAGAGCTGACTCGAGCTTTATATTCAGGTGATATCTTCTACACTCTACCTTTCCGTTCATATCTTTTATTCTCAATGCGACATTGCATCAACTAGGCATGAGGGGGTGGATTCATTTCTAAATCTTTTTGTCAGCTCTATGGAATTTTTGTAAATTCTACCTATTTTTTTATATATATATAAAATTTTGAATTAGGAAGGAATACTTGGACATTAGGACCTCTCAATCTTAGGAAATATTACAGTAGGATTTGAACACTACGACCCTTTAGGTCTTTGGGCTTAATCAGCCCGAGTATCCACAAAAATGTGGATTTATTTTTCAAGTCCTCGCCATCCTAAATTTTATTTTAATTTGATTAAATAAGTTTGGGTGATAAGTACATGACTTATCAACCCACCCTCTGATTTGAGGGAACTTTAAGTCTAAACATCTACACAGTATCTCATCACTGACTCATTGTTTGGTGATTTTAAATGAAATTGGGTAGCTAATGAACCTTCTAGGGTGATATTGCTGGCAAGTTATCATGGGTAACACCCCATAGGTAGGTTGTCCAGAGCCTAGTCACTGGACCACTCTCTTCTTACTACCTTTAGGTAAATCTTAGACCAGGGAAGCCACCTACTTGAAAAGAAATAGAAAGTCAAAAAGAAAAGAAAAAGAAAAAGAAACAGGAGAAAAGAAAGAAAAAGAAATGAAAGAAATAAGCCACACTTCATCGCATGAGTATGGCTGGCAAGTTGTCGGTTGTAATAGCTCATCGGCCTGTTGTCTAAAACTCAGCTCAAGAAATGCACTAAAAATCTCAAAAACACTTAGGAAGAAGTGGAGAAGTAGAACAAGCTGGGGAGATATTCACTAGACTCACCCTTGTGTTAATCCCATAAAAATAAAAGTAGGGACAAAACTAACTGTCGTAAAGATGCACCTTTAGGCAAAACTCTCATTTTAAGGTCACCTAGAGGCATAGAAACCCGAAGTCTATTCTAATTGCCGATTAGTGTGTCTATCACATTCACGATAAGATGCTTAGAACTTAGGGTTTTCATCAAATCTTGGGTTGGTTGAGTGGTTGTAGAAAGTCACTCCTTAACCCTAACTCAAAAAATCCAAAAAAATTAGAAAAGAAGAAAACAAGAAAAAGAGATTTTTCTTTGAATAAGGAGAGGGCTTGATGCGGTCTGCATTTTGGCAGATACCTGAGCACTGTTGAATCATTGAAAGTTCAGATCCTGAGTAAAAATTTCTTAATGTTGAAAATGATTTATGCCCAAGTAATCTAACCTAATTATTTTATAAATAGCATGTAGTTTTTGTGAAGGACTAGCAAAAGATAGGCATGAGGGTGTGATGTGCATACACTGATTAACCTAAAATTTCTATTAATGCATGCTCTTAGTGTCACATTAGCATTATACATTTTAAATAGTACATAATATGCATAATCATGCATTTAGATCAAGTTGTATAAATTGTATGGTAATTGTCTCCTTTTATGGTTAGGGACAGGGTGACTTTTTAATTGGGGCCTTGGAACAAAGATCCAACCATACGGATCTGATTAGGGTGATGATTGGAGTTCAACGAGTCCAAGATTGCCCTAATCGGACATCCGTAGCACCAGACAGAGATCGAGAAACCCTAAAGAGCAAGGGCCAAGATGGTGTTAATCAACACCTCAGATGATAAATCCGACCACACGGATGGGTTTGGATCGATGATCGCAGACTAACGGCATGGAAATTGGTCCACTTAAATGCCCGTGTCACCATCTACAACATTCAGAATATGGACGGCCAATGGCGCCATGTGGAGCCATCCCAGCAGCCCAACCAGGCCCAAGGACCCACCTCCACATCTCTTCACGACTAGACGAATTCCCAACGGCCAAGATGGCTGAGTGCGAGTGAATGTGCACAAACATTGAAGAAGCACGGAGGCAAAGGGGCACACGAGCGGCACACACGTTGGCCATGTTCAGGCCTTTAGTGATGGATATATCCGTCACTAAAGGCCCTGAAATAATGTTTTTCATGTTGAAATGTCCATAATGCCCCCACTTCTTGCAACTATAAAAGGAGACCCCTGCAATACGTATTTCTCATCCCTTCCTTCTCTTCTCTCCCTCTCCAAAGCTCAAGAGAAGCTTGTCCCACACTCGGGATGCTCCTCAAGAGCTAAAACCAAGCTTTCACCACCGTTCTGGAAGAGGATCCCATGATGACAACGTGCTACCTTGTTCCTGTTCCTCCTGCTTCGTCCTCCTTCTTCTCGCTCCATCCCTCGTCTTCCAGGCGTTGTTCTGTCTGGCTCAAACTCCAAGCGATTGTCGAGGAGGATAACTTCTCTCTCCCATTCTTTTTACTACTTTCTAGAGTAGAATTTTTCTACTTTCTAGTTGTAATAATTTCTCGCTTTCTAGTGTAATCATTTCTCGCTTTCTTAGTTGTAAAAATATTTTGCAATATCAAGTGAATGTTCTCTCTCTCTCCTTTTGTCTATATTGATTCCATTCCATTGTGATTATTCCACGCTTTAAAAAAAAACACAAAAATATAACTGTGAATATTTATCGATGTAGCATCCTTGTGTTCGACCTGGAATTTCTTTACAGATTTTTCGGTATAAATTTTTTTTGTTGAGCGAATTTCTTCCCTACTCGAACTACAATGACAAGTTTTCAAAACCAACTCCGATAGCGTAGTCTTTCGCCAATGAACATAGAGCATCCTGGGCTTGGGACATGCTCTTAAAGCTTTGGAGGGGGTGAGAGAAGAGAGGAAGGGATGAGAAATATGTGGGGGTCGTAGGGCTATATATAGGTGTAGATTGGATGGGGTACAAAGGTCATTCACTTAAAAACATTAAATTAGGGGTTTTTAGTTATGTATGTAAATGTCACTAAAGCCCCTAAATGTGGGCTTAGTGCACGCCTGCCTTCACCCTCTCTCCTTCCTCGCACCTTAATGCTCACTGACCATTCATTCTCAATCGTCCGATCGAAAGATTGGATGTCTTAAACGCACTTGAGCCCCTCTGTCATCGGACAATGTGCGGTATAGTATAGATCTCAGACATCCGATCAAGATCAGACGGCCACAATCGCGGCAATACCATTTCATCTTCAACCATTATGGTGAGACGTGGCCCTATTCAAAGTTGTTGGATCCAAATTGGAGGGTCATCATTACACGCCAGCCCACCCTTTACATTGCGCATCTGATTATGCGTACGTGCCGAGTGTTCAATCGCGCATCCACTTTATTTGAAGATCCCGCCGTTGACATTAGATCGGGCGGCTGGATTTTGTTCCTACGCAGAAAGAGAAGATGCATTGAGCACTACTCGAATGCGCACTCTCAGCTCCTGCAATGCCTTAACCACTGCATTGTGCCTTTTCTTTGTTGACCTTTTAACTACAACGCACACGATTATGGCCATTGGATCAAGATCCAATGCCCCAGATTTGATCTTGCATTGAGGAGAGAGTGAGAGCACGGTAGGTCTTCAGACTTCTACTTGGCCGATTTGGGCAGTCGAGATGGCGCCACATGGCACCAGCTTGGTCATCCATCTTCTGTGACTTCTAGAAGGTGCCACAGATGTAAAATTGGGTTGATTTTCATGCCATTAGGTTGCGATCATCGATCTGAACCCATCTTTGCGATCAGATTTGTCATCTGAAGTGCATTTTGACACCATCTTGGTTACTAATCTCAAATCTTCTTCAGACTATATCAGATGCTATGGATGTCCGATCATGGCAATCTTAGAGTCGTTGAACTGCGATCATCACCTTGATCAAATCCATACAGTTGGATCTTCAATCTGAGGCCCCAATTAAAAGTTACCCTATTACCTAACCACAAAAATAGAAAATTAACCTAAATTTTATACAAACTAACCTAAATGCAAGATGATGCATGTCATGCAATATTTGTAATATATGATTCAACTCTACACCTAAGAACACACAAAAATAGTCAATTTATGTGATATAAACATGATTAAATCAATTTGCTAGGCATGGGGGGGTGGATACCTTTTGATTTGCATATTTTGTCAGCCCATAACAATAATTTCCTGTCATTTAAGAAATAATTAAAAAGGAAATAGAATTAGGAGAAGAGAACTTAGGCTTTAGGAGTTGTTAACTTTAGAAAATGATACTTTAGGACCTGAACACTTAGACCCATCAAGTCATCAGGCTTAATCTGCCCAGATGCCTACTAAAATGTGGACTTGATCTTGAGTCCTTGCCATGTAATTTTATTCTAATTTGGTCAGTAAATTGGGGTGATAAGTGCACAACTTATCAACCTGCTCTCTAATTTGAGGGGACTTTAAGCCTAATCATCTACACACTATTTGCACTGACTCAGAGAGAATCACTTCCTCAAACTGGGTTCTCTCGGCTTATGCTTTTGGGCATATAGATCTTTCAAAATTTTAGCATAAGCCGGGATGTGCTTAACATCATCGAGGAGTGGAATATTGATCTCTACACTCTTAAATAAATTTAGGAGCTCCTCGTTGCTCTCTAAGGTTTTCATCTTCCTGGTTTTCAGTAAGGCTTCAGGGAACTGGATGTGGGTGGTGTCTTCAATTTCCAGTCCTTGGGTCTTGTTGTCTTCCTCAATCTTCTCCTTTCCTCTCTCGAGCTCCCCACGATTTTGGCTTCTAGAAGGTAATTCGGGGTCCTGGGTCTGCTTTCCACTTCTCAAGGTGACAGAGTTTGCAGAGGGGCATGGGTTTGGGTCTTGATGTGGGTTAATGAAGATTGGAGGGCCTTGATTGGTCATGTATCCAGAAGAGGAAGAGGAGGGACCCTACTCAACCACCTGAGCAAGTGCGTGTGGGTCCCTTTGATTTCCGTAGCCTTGCCATCTAATGCCTTGATTTTTCATAATGAGCGGGTTGGGTATGGGTTGGGATGGTAGAGATCTGGGTTGTCGGGTGTTAGCAATAAACCCGAAATGCAAGTTGTCTAATGATGTCTTCATTTGCTGCATAAGGTGAAGCATGGATCCTTGCATTTCTACCATCTACTAGTTCAAATCAGCTTGCCCTACAGATTGTTGGGCATTCCAAGGTGGCTGAGTAACTGGTCTTGGGGGCAACTGGGTGTATACCTGACCCTAACACATAGGTCTTTGAGGTGCATAGTTGCTGGGTCGTGTTTGGGTCTATTGCCCCTGACTTTTCCAAGGGAAGTTAGGGTGGTTCCACCAACCAAAGTTATAAGTATTAGAATATGTGTTGGACCTAGCATTCTCCTGTATTGTAAATGCATCCTCATTGGGTGAGGATGGAGAGAAGGAAGGATCATAAAAACTGGGATCAAAGGCCCCAATTTCGAACCCATAAAGTTCCAAGAAATCCTGGTTCATAGGTTGAGCCAATTCAGGTTGGTTCAGGAACTCCCACCCCAGGGAGCTCGTAAGGAATGGAATCCTGAATTCCAGGATTGAGTGGGTGTAGATTTATTTACCAAATTCCCAGACATCCATTTTTTCATTCTTTTACCAACCTAGTCTATCATATAAAGCTTGCTACAAATCAATTCCATCTCAAATGAATGAGAATCCTGGATCTCATTAGCATTTGACTTGGGTTGTTGGGACCGGTAGAAGGCAACCATGGAGGCGTGATTAATTGAGTTCTCGCTCATTTCCTCAAATAGGTCGTATGTGCTATCTGCATCCCTATTGAGGAAATTAATCCTGCAGGAGGCATCCACGTGATTACGGAGTTGTTCGACCAACCCATGATAGAATATTTGCACGTGTTGCCATTTTGGTACCTTGTGGTATGGACACTTCCTTAAGTTCTTGGAATCACTCCGAGGCACTATGAAACGGTTCTCCCAGCCATTGGGTGAAAGTGGCAATTGTCCATCGCAAGTTATTGGTCCATCCGATTGGGAAGAATTTCTTCAGGAAAGTTGACTTAAGAGCAGCACATGTTTCTATTGGCCTTCCAATGGTTTGGTACCAATGTGCAACCTTATCCCTAAGAGTGTGGGGAAAGAGCCTCATGATCATTTGCTCTTCGTTCACATTGCTCACTTTGGTGGTCTGAACCAAAGTGGTCAGATCCTCCAAGTGCTGGAATGGGTCCTCCAAGCCAAGCCCATGCAAATGCTTAATCAAACTTAAGACTTGGGGCTTGATTTCTACACCTCTAATGGAAATCATGACACTAGGACGTTCCCCATATTTTAAAGGATCATAGAAATCCTTCAAGGGTCGAGCACCCTGACCAAACATCCATTGGAATCATTGCTGCATCTACTGCAATTCTTTCAATTGCCTCTAAATCAGGTCCTGTTGGTTTGGGGGAGGGGGAGGTGGTTGTTGATCAGCCATGGGATCCGCTTGGCTATAACTGAACCTTCGCCTCCAGGAATGGTCTAAAGGTCCTTCCAGACGAGGGTTCAATGACCTCCTTCCAAGCAAACACTGGAAGGAAGTTGGAAGGATGGGGAAGAGAAGGAACCCTACAGCACAAAAAATGCAAGCCTGTCCTTAGGTTGGGTAGCATAAAGGTCTACAGACTATCATAATCCATCTTAAGATTATAGATGATTTACTCTACTTGCATCTAGTCAATCCAACTAATTAAAAGGAGGGGTTGGGGAGAAGGTTCTTCCTTTGGCTTGCGCCTCCAGTTCCTAGTGTACCCACTAGCCGCGGTCATTCGATGCTACTCCCTTAGCTAGACATCAGATTGACCAGTATAGGCAGGTAAATTGAGAACTATCTCAATCTGTGCCCCGAAGAGCAAATCAATCCTTAAGGTCAACGTCTAATCAATTTTAGTTAGGCTTGGGATATTTAGTGCATTCGGAATGTGATGGACCGTTAATGGGTTGTGTCCTTAATGATTTGTTGAGAATGTGTGCATGTGCACAACCAAAAAGATTTTCAAGCAAGATTATTGATGATGAAGTGAGTTTAGGGTTCGAATCTTGCTTAGTAGCTTTTAGGGTGAAAATATTAGGTAGATTCAACCAAATTTCCAGGAGGCAAACCAAGTTTGAAATCATGAGTTCAAGTATTTTCCTTTACAATTTGAAAAAAAATATGGAGTGCTTGGTTTGATCTAAATATTAGATCCTATGGGGTAGCTACAAAGTGAATTTCTTTTAAGATTAGGTGGTGCAGCCCAAACAATTCAATCATCTGGCCTTGATGCACCACCGATTAGGGCATACAAAAGGTGATTAACCTAGTCTGATTTCTACTCTTTTATGTGTTGATTTGTGTGTACCAAATCTACAAGTCGGAATTCCCATTGACTAGATAAAAATCGAGTTAGGGCTATGTGCCTCAAATGTGGGTGTATGTAATGTGTCTATTGATTTTGTCCGACAAGAAGTGTCTTTGTTTGTTTTTTTTCTAAATGCAAGGGTGAGATGAGTGTAGGTGACAAACAAGACAAACAAGTTCTATCCTAGGGTTTATGCAAACACCTAAGTAGATTAGGTCTTGGTTATGAATGTGGCGAAAGTGAACTAGTGGGGGGGAATGTGGGTGGTAGTTACAAATTACTCTACACATACTTTACTCTGATCTACCGCACTCAGGTCTCCTTGCTAGGGTACCTGCATGATAGTAAATCAGAGGCAAGTTGGGTTAATAAAAAGTAAATGCAAAGAAAAATGGAATACAAGAAAGCAAATTCCATTGCCTCCTGGAAATGGCGGCAAAATGATCAATAAGTTTTGGCGAAGAAAAATCAGGGTTTCGAGAACCCATCGTAGTAGCTCGCAAGACGTGTTATCAAATACAATTTACAACTGAAACTCCAAGGGAATCCCAGGTCATACATAGGGAGGCAACATTTACTTTCGTTGAA
This sequence comes from Thalassia testudinum, assembly GCA_037157565.1. Classification (NCBI taxonomy): domain Eukaryota; kingdom Viridiplantae; phylum Streptophyta; class Magnoliopsida; order Alismatales; family Hydrocharitaceae; genus Thalassia; species Thalassia testudinum. The sequence continues at coordinate 22,528,051 of JAZHRO010000063.1, forward strand.
ATCCGTGCTTTGTTTTGTTTCTTTTAGAGGTTTTAGGGTTTCTTGAGTTGTTTTTCTTTTGTTTTCTCAATAAGGAAGTAGGCAAGATGATGTCACAAAATGAGATGGAAAGAACTTTGATATATCATGCAATTGTTTCTTACAATAAGCTAAGAAATACAAAAGAGATAGGGGTGAGAAGAAATCTCCCAAATCGGCTGTTTGGTGAGACGACGGTGCTTGGCGGCAACCTGGATGAAGGAGGTGAGGTGCTGGATGATGGAGGTGAGATGCAAGAGGATGTCAAGTAGAGGAATGCTGCACCAAGGCTTCAGAATGGGCATGAGGAACTTTAGGTGATCTTCTACCGGAATTGAGGTGGGAGGACGGCTCCAAAGCTTCTTACGAAGGTGGTTGGATGGAGGACGAATAATTGGTGGGATATAGGAGCATTACACTAAAAAGAGGCCTTTGGAGCTTGGGAATAAGCTCCAATGGAGCTTGGCAGGCTGCTAGAGCTTAGGAGTAGGTCAGAATAGAGTACGTAGAGATGGCTAGGTAAGGGAGGTGTGTAGGTCTTTATATAGTGGATGGGAAGGGGATAAAAATGGGAATAGGGTAATTAGGGACTTTAAGACGTCACTATAGGTCCAACTTAAGCGTCTTTGTAGCCACCTCATGTCCTCCCATGCACGAGCTGTGTTGTCCCTCCATTACATGTGCGGATTGCGCTAAGCCAAGCGAGTGCACACTAGTGCACGCTTGCGTGCGCTTGCATGCACACAGGCGTATGCTACTGGTGCACACAAGTGTGTGTGAGCGTACACCAATTTGCCAATTAGGGGGCTCTGCCGGCCTTGAACCTGCACCGCTCACTTGGTGGCCAGGTGCCCAACTAATGCACCAGGCCATGCAAATGGTCAGGAGGATGTCTTAAGGCATGCAGTGGAGGAGGGCTCTCAGCCATTGGATTTGTGTCCAATGGCTGAGATTACTTGTTGGATACCCCTTTGGAGGGATGCTGGGTGGCCTTGGGTGGTCGAGATGGTGCCACATGGCACCATCTCGACCGTCCACCTTTCCTTGCTTGCAGATCGTGCCACGATGCTTGGATCGAAGGGATTTCCACGTTGTCGGACTGCGACCATCGCTTCGGATCCATCCGTACGGCTAGATTCTTCATCCAATGCTCGTAAAGATGTTGCATTGCCTTATGGTCATTAAATGTCGAAATTACTATACAATATACGCAAACTATCCTAAATGTAATGTAATGCATGCTATGCACTATCTGTACTTATGGAATGCAATGCTAGGCTTAGGAACTGTCATAAATAAATATTTTATCTTGAATTTTTGAGTGTTTAGCACCCCCTCTAGTGCAATTTCATTTGGCATCAGAGTAGGTTTTCTGCTTTTAGGAGTAACATCCCTGGAAAGATCACATGGAGGGGAGAGTCATTTCCACTGGCAGATCTGAGGAGTGATGTAGACACAATTATTGAGGATAAAATGCCTATTCATGCATGTTCCTAGGCTTAGATTTGCATTTCGTGTTACAAATAGTGCATAGGATGCATCATCCTGCATTTAGAGTAGTTGTGTATATTTTAGGTTAATTACATCCTTTTTATATCCAGGAGGGAAGGAGATTTATTTCCAGGCCTTGGATTGACAATCCAAATGTACGGATTTGATCAGGATGATGATCGGAGTCCAATGCCTCCGAGATCATTGTTATCGGAATCCCATATCACCTTATGCAATCTGAGGAAGATCAATGGCTAGGGGGTAATGCGACATCCTTACAGGCTTCGGATGAAAAATCTGACTGTATGGATGAATCTGGAGCGACGATCGTAGTCCGACATTGTGGGAATCATCTCGATCCGAGCACCATGGCCCCTCTACAACAGAATGAAGATGGATCTTGTTTGCGACTTTCATTCCCAGCTGTTGGATCTTGATCTAACGGCTGAGAGTCCTCCACCATGTGCCCTAAGACATCCATTTGACCATTTGGGTGGCTTGGCACAATGGTTGGGACGTTGGCCTCCAAGTGAGGGGCACAGGTTTGAATCCCCGCAGCCCCTCGAAATAGAGGATTGGAGGCACACTAGCCACGCAGATAAGCAAGCATGAATGCATAGCCACACATAGCACAGGCTAGCGCACGTGCACATGACAAGGAGCACAAGGCATAGGTGCGTGATGCAGACACCAGCAGGGGTGATGGTTGGCGTGGATCTTTAGGGATAGTTGGGTGGATCTTCAGCGATGCTTGCAACTGTCTCTACAGCCCTCTACACGAATTTCTTCCTCTTCCCTCCATTATTAAAGGACCCCTACACCTACATTCTTCACCATCTCTTCGTTTCTTCCTCTCACCGCCTTCAAGGCTCTGGAGAGAGCTTCTCCCAAATCCAGGATGCTCCTCTAGAGTAGAATCAAATATTTTCCCTCCCTTCATCCCCCTTTGTGGAGCATCCCGCGACCGTCTTCTCACCTCCCTTCAGGAAGAAGATCTCGCCACGATGCCTTCATGCCCTACCCTCTGTCCTCTGGCTCCATCCTTGTTCATCTTGCTCCTCACCTCCTTCATCCACGCCACATCAGAGCGAGTCTTCGTCCGTGCAACCATCAAGGGGAATTCGCTCACCTATATCATCCCTTTTGCCTTTGTAGTGTAATCTTTCCTGCTTTCTTAATTATAGAAAACATTTGCTTCAGAAATACATGTGATTCTCTCTCTCTCTTATATTTTGCAAGTAGATAAAGTTTTCATCGACCTAATCTCTTGCTTGATAAAAATACAAAAAGTTAGAAATGACAAAAACGACAAAAATAAACAAAAAGATAAACACGTATCTTTCAAAACCAAACGTTCACCTCCTCGTGTTCAACTCAGGACTTACTTTTCATGTTTCAGTTATAAATTTTATCTGATCGATGGATTTTCTCACAAATCGAGCTACAACGACGAGTTTTCCAAACTCGAACCTTTCCACATGCGAATCCGCTATCATCATTTTGGCGCTATTGCTGGGGAGGCAACGCTCTTTGTTTTGTTCATGTTTTCCCACATTACTTACAAATTTTTCTAACCTATCTTTCTTCTTCGATTTATTATCTTGCAGGAACCTGGTCGAGGAGCCAAAGGTGATAGATTGGAGTAAAGTGTGGGTAGAGACATTTGTAAGTTTTCACCCACCACCCCCACCCTAGATTTCATTTCACCACACTTATAACTCAAACCCAAATCAACTTAGGTGCCTTTTATAAACCCTAGGATAGATATGGTTGTTTGTTTTCCACCTCCACCCATCTCATCCTCGCATATATATATATATATATATACTCTTCGCTTGTGGGATTTACTGAAAGTGACACACATTAAACACCCACAACTTTCAACTTAGGGTGCACCATTCCACTTTGATTTTACCACTTAACTAGGATTTAACCTATGGACCTGGTACACTTCAACTCAATACACATATGTGAGAAAAAATCTGAATATGTTTGACATCTGTGTGCCTTAACTATGTGGTGCAACAGGCCAATTGATTGAGACGTTTGGGCCACACCACTGAAGATAAAAAGTCATTCATCAGTAGCTTGCCACTTAGGGTTAGTCTCTAGGGTTGAACCTGCCACTCCACATTATATTTTGATTTCTAAAGGAATATATCATGACCAGTGCTTTCAAAACATAGAGTGTTCTCCTGAACATGATTGAATACACCTAAGATTAAACCCTAAAAGCCACTAAACAAGGTTAAATCCTAAAAGACACATCATCAAATAACCTTATTTGCAAACCTTGGTTGTGCATGCACACACATTTGAATTGATCATTAAGGGAACAACCCATCTAAAGGGCCCATCATGTTCTAAGAGCACAATCATCCCAAGCCTAATTAAAATTGAGTAGACGTTGGTCATAAGGATTGATTCGCTCTTCGGGGCTCAGACTGACATTTTTTTTCAATTAATCTACTTTGTTGGTCCATCTGATGTCTTGCTAGGGGAGTAGTGTCAAACGACCGCAGCTGGAGGGTACACTAGGAACCGGAGGCACAAGCCAAAGGAAGAACCTTCTCCCCAGCCCCTCCTTCTAACTGGTTGGATTGACCAGATAAAAGTAGACCAAATCAGTTTTAATCTCAAGACAGTTCTTGGGAGTCTGTAGACCTTTAGGCTAACCCACCTAAGGGCATGGTTGATTGCTTATAGTGTAGGGCTCCTTTCTCTCTTATGATTTCCCTCCTATTCTACCATGTATCCTTCCACATCTTACATGCATTTCCCATCCTACCCACCTACCAACACATATCCCCAAGATGATTACTATATCGACTTGACTTATGACTACCCATCTCCTAGCTGGGACAACTTTGATTGGGGATATGAATCCGAACCTTAGTGTCCAGGGACTAACCTTAGACAACAAGACTATGACTACTATCTTCACAGCACTACAATGACTATAGGTCTCCACCCTTTAATGATCAACCTAACCTGATCTACAACCAAGAAGGATATGTTGACTATTACACCTACCCTCCCCAGTATTCCACTGAATATAGGCCACCACCATTTTTTGAACAACCCAAGACGACCTACTATCGGGTAGGAACCTGAGAACGTCAATATCTTGACTCCCCTAGAGTGAACCCAAACCCACCCAACCTTGAACCAAACCATTCAGTTCAGGTGAACCAGGTCCAAGACAAAGTGTTGGCTAACTTGAGGAACACCATCCAATCTTTAGACCCTCAGCCAACACCATGCACTGAAGCATTGGAGCCTATGATAAAAATGATTGATGAGCTGAATAGCTCTTTTTTGGATTTGCTCCAACATGTTAAGGATGGGGGCCTAGGTGAGTTTCTACTTGGGAAATTTTTGTGATTGAGGATGAAATTCGAGGTTGCCCTAGTCTAGTCTTGGGATGATTCTCAAGATGAACCCCCTTCAGGAGAGCCAATGTCTGATCCAAGTTAGGCACCTATCAGGGGGGATACATATTCTGAGATCAGAGATGACTAGGTTGGTCTAGAGCAATCGATTCAGGATGAACCGATTGCTTCACCTGAGATCCCCGAGCCAGGGAACGACAAAAAATATGTCTCCATGGACCATGAAATGACATATGACTTTGCGACATACATAATTGAGGATCAGGAATTCTTTAACTCTGAGGGTGAAGAATCTTTAGGTGAAGTTTCACTTGAGCTTAAGGAAGAGGATTTTAGTAAGATGAATGGGCTTGAGGAGCATGATGAACCTTTTGATAGCCTGATTATTGAAGATTTTGATCATGTTGGGGCTAACTTGGATGATCCAAATCCTGATGATTTAGTCAGTAGCCCTATTGCTCAACCACACCGTGAAGAGATAAATTATGCTATTTTTGATATCACTAGACCCAAGTCAATCCTCATTAAGCCACAATTGATGGATTTCGGTACTTTAGATGGGGTGTACAAGGATTTGGAGGTCCCGGAAGCATTGATTTTAGATGATAGGAATTTGGAAGTGAGGATCTGGGAAGTTAACTTCAGGGAATGCAAAAGTTTGGATTTAAGGGTTCCTGTTGACCTAAAACCACCTACTTTCTACTAGGACCCTTACGATATCATTGTTGTGCAACCCAAGCTTAAAATAATTGACTATCTTCCTAAGCTCAACTCTAAGTGGACACCCAAGTTTAGTGAATCTAATCTACCCATTGTTTGCCACTTTAGTCTTGGGTTGCACACCACCAAACCGTAGGCTCAACCTCGCAAGCACAATAATATCTGATTCTGGGTGATTTTCATCCAAAACCTGAGAACTACTCGACCCTGGGGCATGGGTCTGCACCATAATCTAGTCCACGTCTGTGGACATCTTCTATTAGTGGGTGCTTATGTATCAATATTTCTATTTTGATTCTGACCCGCTCTTGTGAATTCTTAAATTCATCTTTGTATGTATATTAAGCTTAGCTGAAGGCATTATACTTAGCATATGTGTATACTTCTCTCCTCTTTGCAGAGCTAACCAGATTGACATGACTTAGCTGATATTTTGTTATTTCACCCATTGCTTGTCTTTATTTTTACAATGAGGACATTGCATCATTTAGGCATGGGGGGTGGATACTTAATCCTGAAATTATTTCGTTAGCTCCATAGAATTTCTTTTATTTTCTTTAAAAAAAACATTTGAATAATCAAAAAGACAAAAAAAAAAAAGAATTAGGAGAAGAGAACTTAGGCTTTTGGAAGTTATTAGCTTTAGGAAATGATACGGTAGGTCCTAAATACCTAGACTATTCAAGTCTTCAGGCTTAATTAATCTGGGTGTCCACTCGAATGTGGACTTCGTCTTGAGTCCTCGCCAAGTAATTTTACTTTAATTTGGTGAATAAATTGGATGATAAGTACATGACTTATGAACCTACCCTCTGATTTGAGGGGATTTTAAGTTTAAGCTTCTACAAACTATTTGCACTGACTCACTTTCCAACAATTTTCATGGAAATTGGGTAGCTAATGAACTTCCTAGGGTAGTATGGCTGGCAAGTTGCCATGGGTAACAGTCCATTGGCCAGTTATCCAGAGCCCAACTACATGACCATACTCATTCTGCTACTTTTAGGTAAATCTTAGATCAGGGAAGCCACCCATGTAGAAAAAAAGATAAAAAAGAAATACATAGAATAAAAAGAGAAAAAGTAAAAAAGTAGAAAAAGGAGAAAAAATAAAATAAAATCATGCTACATTGTACATGTATGGCTAGCAAGTTGCCGTGGGTAACAGCCCATTGTCCAGTTGTCCAGAGCCCAGCTCGCAAAAATACACAAATAATTCCTAAAACACTTAGGGAAGAAGCAGGGAAGTAAAATAAATAGGGGAGATAAACACTGGGTTCGCCCTTATGTTGGCCCCATAAAAAGTATAGGGAGAATGCTATGTTTGAAAAGATAAACATTTAGGTAGAAACTCTCAAGGTCACCTGGGGTCGTAGAAATCCGATGTCCATTTTATCGATCGCCTAGTGAGTCATTCACTCTATTCACTATGCTCAACACTTAGAGTCCTTTTCGAGTCTTAGGAAGGTCGGTTAGCCCTAAAAAGTTATCCCGAAACTCTCAAAATCCAAAAGTCTAAAAAAATTAGATGAGAAGAAAAATAAAAAAATGTATCTTCCCATTTCAAATAAGGCGAAGACCTAGGTGGTCTACATTCTAGCAGACACCCAAGTACTATTGAGTTTTCATAGTTTAGGACCTTAGTTGAAATTTTCTATTGTTAATAAATGACTTAGGCCTAAGTGATCGAGTCTTAATTCTATTTCTATACATATTTTTTTATTTTAATAAGCATGGGGGTATGATGTAGACACAACTAATGAGGATAAAATGCCTATTCCTGCTTGCTCCTAGGCTTAGATTTGCATTTCATGTTATAAATAGTGCATGCATCATCCTCCATTTGGAGTAGTTGTGCATATTTAGGTTAATTATGTCCTTTTTATGAATAGGAGTGAAGGAGATTTATTTTAGGGCCTTCGATTGATGATTCAATGTACAGATTTGATAGGAAAGGTGATCAAAGTCTAATGCCTCGGAGATCATCCTAATTGGAATCCCATATCACCTTATGCGATCCGAGGAAGATCAATGGCCAGGGGGCAATGCGACAACCTTACAGGCATTGAATGAAATATCTGACCATATGAATGAATCTGAAGCGACGATCGTAGTTCGACAACATGGGAATCATCTTGATCGGAGCACTGTGGCACCCTCTGCAACAAAAAGATGATGGATGGCCTAGATAGCGCCATGTGGCACCATCTGGGCAGCCCAACATCGTTCAGCAGCACCCGCCCACATCACACCTCATCTACAACCTTCAATCCTAGCCATTATATCTTGATCCAGTGGCTGAGAGCCCTCCACCACCAAGCACCCTAAGATGTCCTCTCGACCATTTTGATGGCTTGGTGCAATGGTTGGGACGTTGGTCTCCAAGGGAGGGGCATGGGATTGAATCCCTCAGCCCCCCCCAAATTGAGGATTGGAGGTGTACCGACTGCGAGAACAAGCAAGAGTGCACGCACAGCTGCACGCAGTGCATGCCAGCACGCATGCACGCTTCAAGAAGCGTGAGGCACGTGCGCATGATGCACATGCCAACAAGGGAGAGTGTTTGCATGGATCTTCAGCGATAGTTGCACAGATCTTTAGTGATGCTTGCAACTGTCACTACAGCCCTCTACAAAAATTTCTTCCTCTTCTCTCCGCTATGAAAGGACCCCTACACCTCCATTCTTCACCATATCTTCCTTTCTTCCTCTCACCACCTCCAAGGCTCTAGAGAGAGCTTATCCCAAGCCCAGAATGCTCCTCTATAGTAGAATCAAATATTTCCCTCTCCTCATCCCCCTTCGTGGAGCATCCCGTGCTGTCTTCTCACCTCCCTTTGGGAAGAAGTCCTCACCGCGACGCCATCCTGCCCCACCCTCCATCCTCTGGCTTCGTCCTCATTCGTCTGACTCCTCACCACCTTCCTCCAGTGACGTTAGACGGAGTCGTCCTTTGAGCAACTATATAGGGGGATTCTCCCACCTATATCTTTCCATTTGCTTTTGTAGTGTAATCTTTCCCACTTTCTTAGTTGTAGAAAGCATTTGCTTAAGAAATATATGTGATTCTCTCTCTCTCTTATATTTGTGCAAGTAGATAAATTTTCATCAACCTAATCTCTTGCTTGATAAAAATAGAAAAAAATTAGAAAAGACAAAAATGACAAAAATAAATAAAAAGTGAAACGCGTATCTTTCAAAACCAAACGTTTGCCTCCCCGTGTTCGACCCAAGACTCACTATTCGAGTTTCGGTTATAAATTTTATCTGATCAATGGATTTTTTCACGAATTGAGCTGCAACGTTGAGTTTTCCAAACACAAACCTTTCCGCATGCGAATCCGTCGTCATCAAGGGGCAATCCATCACCCGACCATCACTCTTCGAAGGGACCAACTACACCTATTGGAAACTTAGAATGAGGATGTGGCTTCAAGCCAACGATTTCTCTATTTGGGAGAAATGCGAATCCACATACGTCATTCTCGAGAAACCATAAATGGGATACACGGTGGAGCAAATTCATCACCTTGGACTGAATGCTAAGGCGATGAACTCACTCTACTACTCACTCTACTTGGAGGAGTTCAACAGCATTAGCAAATGCACAATCGCCCACGAGATATAGAGAACCTTAGAGGTAACTCATGAAGGTACATTTAGAGTTAAATCTTCAAAGATTAACGTGTTATCACAGGAATTCGAAGCCTTCTCTATGAAGGAAAATGAGAGACTTGGGGACATGTACATCTGATTCATGTTAATCGTGAATAAGCTCAAGTCTATAGGAAAGACATTTATAAAGGGGGAGCTTCAAGGCAAGCTCCTTCACTCCCTTGGACCCGAATGGGAGCAAAAAGTCACAGTGATACAAGAAGCCAACCAAGTAGAGGACCTAGACATGGGGAATCTACTTGGGAATTAATGGCTTATGAATTAGATATGGACCAAAAGAAGAAATCTATCACACCAAAGCCAAAGAAGAAGACTTTAGCCTTCAAAGCTACGTCAGACAATGTGGTAAGTACCGATGACGAAGAATTTATTTTATTAGCTAAGAAGTTTAAAAAGTTTCTTAGAAATAGAAAATAGATCAAGGGAAACAAAAGGGAGGAAGAACCTCTAGTTTGCTATAATTACAAGAAGAGAGGTCACATAAGGAAGGAGTGTCCCTTACTCAAAAGGGATGATGAGAAGAAATACAAGAAGAGTTGGGATGACTCCACCTTCGACGAAGAAGAGGAGGAAACAAATGAAGAAACAACATGCTTGGGACTAACGGTAATGAAAGATGCTTTCGAATCTAAATCTGAGGAGCTTGAGGTAAATTCCTATTCTCTAGATGAATTACAAGCTGCTTTCGATTCATTATATCAAGATCTTAAGGAAATAAAGACTAAAAGCAAAGCTCTAAAATAAGAAAACTTAGAGAGTAAGAAACTAATCAATGATCTTGAAGAGAAGAATCTAATTCTTACTAAAGAAACCACTGCCTTGAATATGCAAATAGGAAAACTAATGATTGAAAAAGAGTCATTAACAAATGATTTGTATATGGCCATGAGTGAACAAAAATTTCTAGATAGAGAAAAATTACTTGACAAAATCCTTGTGCTTGGAAAATCAAACTCCTTTAAAAAGGATGAGAGTAGCTTACATAGAGTGGAGAATAGAGGATTAGAAGATAAACTAGACATAATGAAAATAGAGATAAATCACCTTAAAGAAAGATTAAATCAACTTCTTGACGACTTAGCCAAATTTACAAAGGGGAAAGAAAACCTGGACAAGGTCATTGCCCATCAAAAACCTTCCTCGAGTAAATTTGGACTAGGCTTTTATGAACCTAATAAAAGTGAGCCGAGAAAGGATCCTCCTCCAAAGGAGACCACTAACAAATACGAATCCACATTATAGTTGATATAGAAAAGACAACTTTTACTTTGTTTTGTAGGGTTCAAAGGATAATATAATGTGAAAAATTGGATATACACAATGACAGATGGATGACTCAACTTTGAAAGACCTAAAGAAACACCAAGTCACCAAAGGAGATCTTTTGTAGGAGCAAAGGGGTCTACAAGAAAGAAGACAAGGAGACCACCGCTATCAAGGAGGTAGATGGGTGATGGACTCTGAGTGTTCCAAACACAAGACAAGAGACAAGCACCTATTTTTGGACCTCCAACCTATGAATGGAGGAACAGTTACATTTGGCAACAACCACAAGGGTCATATTATTGGCCTTGGTAAAATAGGTAACCCTTTCTCCTATATCAAATGTCTCTCTAGTTAAAGGACTGAAACATAATCTTTTAAGTGTTATTCAAATTTGTGATAAGGGATCTAAGGTGGTATTTACTTCAAAAATATTTGAAATTATGCATGCATCAACTAATGAAACCCTTCTTAAGGGAACTAGATTTAAAGACATTTATATTGCAAAATTTGATAAAGATAGCACTTATGAATATCTGGTTCCAAATAATGAGTTAAGTGTATGGCATAAAAGACTAGGACAAATTCATACAAAACTTGTTCAAAAACTAGCCAAACATGAACTAGATCGAGGTCTTCCTAAAGGAAAATTTTCAAATGAGCTTATCTCTGATTCATGAAAATAGGTAAAATTATGAAATCTAGTTTTAAGAACAAAGAAGTTATATCCACATCAAGACCATTAGAACTACTTCACCAGGATCTATTTGGACAAACAAAATATGAGAGCCTTAGTGGATGCAACTATTGCCTTGTGATTGTAGATGATTTTTCAAGGTTTTCATGGGTCTCCTTCTTGAGATCCAAAGAAGGAGTATTTTCCATCTTTTATATTTTTGTAGGAAGGTTCAAAATGAAAAGGCTACCAAATCACTTGTATTCGTAGTGATCAACGGGGCAAGTTCGAAAATTCCTTATTTGATGATTTTTGTTAAGACCATGGCATTGCTTATGAGTTTTCTCTCCCCAAACACCTCAAAAAAATGGGGTAGTTGAGAGAAAGAACTGTACTCTTCAAGAGTGTGGTCAAACAAGGCCAGCTGTGAGCTTGAGCAGGTGTGAGCAACCTACAGCAACACTTATAGTGACGACTTAGAGGTCACTAATGGTCCCATGCCAATTATAGCCTCTTTTTATCCACTATAAAAGGACCAACACCCCCTCCCTCCCAAGCCATCTCTGCCTACTCTACTCCCACCTACTCTCAAGCTCTAGCAAGCCTACCAACACTCTGTTAGAGCTTGCTCTCAAGCTCCCAAGGCTCCTATTAGTGTAACAAAACTCTACCCCACAAAATACTCCAACTTCCCTTCTCCATCCATAGGTCGCCTTAGAGTTGCCCTCCTACATCCATTCAGGTAGCAGATCATCTCCGCCTTCTCACCTCCATTCCAAAGCTACATTGAAGCTTTCCTCTACCCGACGTTCTTCCGCTTCTCACCACCGTCATCCTGCTTCCCAACTCCATCTGACCTTCAGCCAGGCACCGTCGTCTTAGTGAACAGCCACTTCAGGAGATTTTTCTCACCTCCCCCTCTTTTTATATTTTCTAGATTATTGTAATAGACATTCATGCAATATATCATATTCGATTCCATCTCTCTCTTGTGATTGATTGCCATTTTATTTCAAAAATTAAAAAATAACAAACCCTAAATAGTAAAAAGAAATAAATCGAAGTGCGATTTTCATACAAAGTAAACGTCACCGACCTGTGTTCGACCTGGGACTCCCTTGGAGTTTTGGTAAAAATTATATTTGATCATGAGTTTTGCAACTATGACGATGGGCTCCTTGTAACTTTGATTTCAAACACGCGAAACCCGTGCGATCATTTTTGTGACATTGCCGGGGTGGTATTGAAATTTACATTATTGCTTTCTACGCTTCTTTGCTTTTACATAGCACTAACCTTACTTGTCTTTGATCTACTGTCTTGCTGGTACCCTAGCATGAAGATCCAAGTGCGGTAGACTGGAGTAAAGTGCTGGTAGAGTACTTTGTAAGTGTCCCCCACATTTCCGCCCCACTAGTTCATTTTGTCACAATCATAACCAAGACCTAATCTACTTAGGTGTTTACATAAACCCAAGGATAGAATTGTTTGTCTTATTTTCCACCTTCATCCACCTCACCCCAACATTTTATAAAAATAAAAAACAAAAGGATACTTTCTGTGGGATGAATCAATTTGCACACTTTATACACCCACATCAGACACATATAAGTTGACTTGATTTTCATCTACTTAACCGGGATTTTGACCTGTGGACCCAGTACACGAATTCAACACATAAAAGAGTAGAAATCATATTAGGTTAATCACCTTTTTGTGCCTTAATCAGTGGTGCATTTGAGCCAATTGATTGAATTGTTTGGGCCACACCACCTAATCTAAAAGTGGTTCATTTTGTAGTTGCCCCATAGGATTCAATAACTAGGACAAGCCAAGCACTCCATATTTTTGTTGATTTCTAAAGGAAAATACTTGAACACGTGCTTTTAAAAATAAACTTGGTTTGCCTCAAAAAACTTGTTTGAAAACACCAAATATTTGAAACCCAAATGCTATTAATCAAGATTCGAACTCTGAAACTCACCTCATCAATAATAATCTTATTTGATAACCTCTTGGTTGTGCACATTTACATATTCTCAAATAAATCATTAAGGGCCCATAACATTCCAGAAGGACCATTGTCCTAAGCCTAACTAAAATTGAGTAGACATTGGCCTTAAGGACTGGTTCGCTCTACTGTGTCCAGATTGAGATTATTCACGATTAACCTACTTATACTAGTCAATCTAATATCTAGTTAGGGGAGTTGCATCAAACAACCACAGCTGGGGTGTAGGAACCAAAAGTGCAAGCCAAAGGAAGAACCTTCCCTCCAGTCCCTCCTAACTGGTTGGATTGTCAGGCATAAGTAGAGTAAATTGTCCATAATCTTACGATAGGTTCTGAGAGTCTATAGACCTTTAAGCAACCCAATCTAAGGATAGGCTTGTATTTTTATGCTCTAAGGCTCCTCCTCTTCCCCGTCCTCCTAATTTCCATCTAGTGTATGCTTGGAAGGAGGTCATTTAACCATAGATTGGAAGAACCTTTAGACCATTCCCAGAGGTAGAGGTTGAGCTTTAGCCAAGTAGATCCCATGGCTGATCAACAACCACCTCCCTTGCCCCCGAACCAGCAGGAGCTGATTCAAAGGCAGTTGGAAGAAATGCATCAGATGCAGCAATGGTTCCAACGTATGAATGGTCAGAGTGCTTGGCCCTTGAAGGATTTTTATGATCCTTCAAACTATGGGGAATGTCCCAATGTCATGATTCCCGCTGGGGACATGGAAATCAAGCCCCAATTCTTAAGCTTGATTAAGCATTTTCATGGGCTTGGCTGGAAGGACCCATTCCAGTACTTGGAGGATCTGACCACTTTGCTTCAGACCACCAAAGCGAGGAATGTGAATGAAGAGCAAATGATCATGAGGCTCTTCCCCCACTCTCTCAGGGATAAAGCAGCACATTGGTACCGGACCATAGGAAGGTCGATAGAAACTTGGGTTGCTCTTAAGTCGACTTTCTTGAGGATATTCTTCCTTATTGGAAGGACTAATGCCTTGTGACGGGCGATTACCACTTTCACCCAGTGGCTAGGGGAACCATTTCATGGTGCCTGGGAGCGATTCCAGGAACGTTTTAGGAAGTGACCACGTCACAAGGTGCCAAAATGGCAACTGGTGTAGATTTTCTATCATGGGTTGGTTGAGCAACTCCATAATCACGTGGATGCTTCCTGTCGGGGCAGTTTCCTCAACAGGGATGCAGATAGCACATACAACCTATTTGAGGAAATGAATGAGAACTCAATTAATCAAGCCTCCATGGATGCATTCAACCAGTCCCAACAATCCAGGTCAACTACTAATGAGATCTAGGATTCTCATTCACTTGACATGGAATTGATTTGTAATAAACTGGATAAAATGGACCTACTTGCTAAGAGAATGGAAGAATGGATGTTTGGGAATTTAGGAAACACTTCTATACCTACTCAATCCCAGAATTCGGGATTCTATTCCTCACGAGCTCCAATGGGGTGGGAGTTCGTGAACCAACTTGAATCGGCTCAACTTGTGAGCCATGATTTCTCGGAACATTATGGGTTCCAAACTGGGGCCTTTGATCCTAGTTTTTCTGATCCCTCCTTCTCTCCATCCTCATCCTATGGGGATGCGTATGCAATACTAGAGAATGTTAGGTCCAACCCATATTCCAACACTTATAACTCAGGTTGGAGGAACCACCCTAACTTCTCCTGGAAAAGTCAGGGGCAACAGACCCAAACTTGACCTAGCAACTATGCATCTCAAAGACCTATGGGTCAGGGTCAAGTATACACCCAGTTGCCCTCAAGACCAGTTGCTCAGCCATCTTGGAATGGCTAACAATCTGCAGGGCAGGCTGAGTTAAATTAGCAGATGGTAGAAATGCAAGGGTCCATGCTTCATCTTATGTAGCAAATGAAGACATCATTGGATAACTTGCAATCTGGGTTATTTGCTAGCACCCGATAGCTTGGATCTCTACCATCTAAACCCGTCCCCAACCCGCGCAATGTACAAAATCAGGGCAATAGGGCCCAAGGGAATGGGAATCAAAGAGACCCACAAGCACATCCTCAGGTGGTTCAGTAGGGTTCCTCATCTTCTTCTTCTAATTATATTACCAACCAATGCCCTCCAATCTTCACTACCCCACCTCAAGACCGAACCCATATGCCTCTGCAAACTCCATCACTTTGAGTAGTGGGAAGCAGACCTAGAACTTTGAATTACCTTCTAGAAGTCAAAACCCTAGGGAGCTTAAGAGAGAGGAGGAGGTTGAAGAAGACAATAAGGCCCTGGGATCGAAAATTGAAAATACCACCCATATCCCGTTCCCTGAGTCACTATTGAAAACCATGAAGAAGAAAACCACAAACAGCAACAAGGAGCTCCTAAATTTATTCAAGAGCATCGAGATAAATATTAAGCTCCTCAACGCTATTAAGCATATCCTGGCTTATGCTAAATTCTTGAAAGAATTATGTACCCAAAAGCGTAAGCTGAGAGAACCCACTCCGAGGAAGGTGATTCTCTCTGAGCAGGCAAGTTCTGTTATCTTGCATCACCTTCCACAAAAAAAGAAAGATCCAGGTGCCACCTTGATCTCATGCATTATTGGGGGATACAGTTTTCATAAGGCACTATTGGACCTAGGTGCATCCATCAACCTAATCCTGACTTCTCTTTATGAGAGGTTTAGGTTTGGTAGCTCAGGCCAACCTCAGTAATGCTACAATTAGCTGACCGTTCGGTCATCACACGGGGAGGCGTTATTGAGGATGTAATTGTCAAGGTCAAGGATTTCTATTTTCCCGTAGATTTCCTCGTCCTTGACATGGATGTAGCTAATGATTTGAGGAACACGCCCATCATTCTAGGGCATCCGTTCCTATCTATCGCCAAGGCCAACATAAACTGTGAATGTGATAGTATGGAGATCACCTTTGGGGATAAGAAGTTAACTCTGGATATTTTTAAGGAGATAAGAAAATTTAAGGATTGTGGATTCATTGTTTACCTCAAGGATCAGGATCTTGAGACTTGTATAACAATCAGTGCACTCGAGGACTCCACCAGCTTTAGGGAACCCAACCGACAACCCTCCATGGTAGACCTACCACATCCTGAAGAGTCTATTATTTTTGTTCATTCCTAGCCTCTTCCACTAGATCATCCTGATGAATCTTCGTCAGCATCCTCCCTTACTTTCTATTCTAAGCCTACCTCAGCTGGAATTAAAAGCATTACCCATAAATTTGAAATATGAGTTCTTAGGACCTAAAAACATGCTCCCTGTGGTTATTAGTGCTGATTTGACTAAGGTGCAAGAATCTAGGTTAATTAAGGTCCTTAAGAACAATAAGGAGGCAATTGGTTGGACCATCCACTAACTAGGGGGATAGAGCCATCTTATTATAATCATCATATTTTTATGGAAGATGGATCTCGTCCTTCTTATGAGATGCAAAGGAGATTAAACTTGAATATGTGAGAAGTGGTCAAGAAGGAGATAATCAAGTGGCTCGATGATAGGATTATTTACCCTGTCTTGGATAGTCCGTGGGTTAGCCCTGTTCAGATTGTACCCAAGAAGGCTAGAATAACCGTTACAACTAACGAGAAAGGGGAAACCTTCACCACTCATTCAGCTTCTGCTTGGAGAGTCTGTATTGACTATAGGAAGCTAAACACAACCACTAAAAAGGATCACTTCCCTTGCCATTCATCGATCAAATCTTTGAAAGGTTAGCTAGGCAAAAATACTTTTGCTTCCTAGACGGTTATTTGGGATATAACCAAGTCCCTATCCATCCCGAAGACCATGAAAAGACAGCCTTCACATGTCCCTTGAGAACCTTTGCATTATGTAGAATGCCTTTCAAGCTTTGCAGTGCACCTGCGACTTTTCAAAGGTGCATGCTAGCTATCTTTTCTGACATGGTGGGAGATTGTCTTGAGGTGTTCGTGGATGATTTCTCCATTTCCAGAGATTCTTTTGAGTCTTGCCTAGCCAACTTGGAATTGATCCTCCAGAGATGCATCAAAACACGGTTGGTCCTTAGCTAGGAAAAGAGCCACTTTATGACTCAGGAAGGCATTGTCCTAGGTCATGTGGTTTCTAGTCGGGGTATTGAAGTTGATAAAGCTAAGGTGGATGCTATCTCTAGATTTCCTCCACCCACATCCATAAAACAGATCTGCTCTTTCCTTGGGCATGTGGGTTTTTACAGAAGATTCATTAAGGACTTCCCGAAGGTTGCTCGGCCCTTAAGTAACCTTCTGGCCGAAGAAATGTTGTTTGTGTTTGGTGAATCATGCCGTAAGGCATTTGATTTATTAAAAATAGCAGTCACATGTTGCAACCACCAATTTGGATAGCCCCATTTGGGATTATGGCTGATGCATCTGATTATGCCTTCTCTGCTATCTTGGGTCAGAAGATTGAGAGAAAGCCCTCAGTGATTTATGACACTAGCAAGACTCTGGACAAAGCCCAGAGGAACTACATTGTTACTAAAAATGAATTGCTAACTATAGTTTTCACTTTAGGAAAATTCAGGGCTTATATTTTAGGTTCTTATGTCATCATCTATACCAAACACTCGGCCTTGAAACATCTCTTGGCCAAAAAAGATGCCAAACACTGGCTTATTCGTTAGATTCTGCTGCTTCAAGAATTCGATCTTGAAATCAGGGGTAAAGTTGAGGCACAAAATGTAGTGGTGGATCACCTCTCGAGAATTCTAATTAATTCTCCTCATCCAGATGTCCCAATCTTTGTTACAATTCGGGATGAGACTATGGTTACAGTCTTGGGTATTCGAACCCCCTGGTTTGCGAATATCGTCAATTATTTGGCCGCTGGTCAAATCCCTATGATTGGACCAAACAACAACTAGAAAGACTTGTGTTTGAGGCCAAATATTATTTTTGGGATGATCCTGAGGTATACCACATCAGCGCAAACAAGATTATTTGACGATGCATCCCAGAAATTGAGTTCCATAGCATACTTGAGTACTGCCACACATTTGCGTGTGGTGGACACTTTTCTAGGAAAAAGACGGCAGCAAAAATCTTGCAATCCAGATTCTATTGGCCGTCATTATTTAAGGATGCTTAGGAATTCTCAGAGTCATGCACCTAACGCCAGACACTCGGGAACATGGCTAAGAGAGATATGATGCCCATGAACCCAATAGTTTCCATCAAAATTTTTGACATTTGGGGCATTGACTTTTTGGGATCCTTCCCTCCATTTGGACACTAGTATATTCTGGTTGCTGTTGATTACATGTCAAAATGGATTGAGGCAATTACCACCCGAACCAATGACCACAAGGTTGTCATCGATTTTATGAAGAAAAATATCTTCAGTCAGTTCGGGGTTCCTCGGGAAATTATCAGTGATGGTGGAACACATTTCACTCGTGTCCAATTTCAAAATTTACTGGGGAAATACTGGGTGAATCATCAAATTTTCTTACCTTACCACCCTTAGACAAACGGATAGGCCGAGGTCACCAATCGGGAGATCAACATTTTGTAGAAAATCGTTAGGCCTGATAGGAAGGATTGGACCCAAAAGTAAGATGATGCTCTTTGGGCCTACCGTATGGCATACAAAATGCCTATTGGTATGTCTACGTTCCGTCTAGTGTTTGGTAAGGCGTGTCACTTACCTGTAGAACTTGAACATCGGCCATTTTGGGCCATCAAGAAGTGTAATATTTACTAAGAGTTTGCCCGGAAAACCAGGAAACTCCAACTATCTGAGTTGGAGGAGCTTCGAAATGATGCTTATGAAAATGCCAAAATCTATAAGGCAAGGACCAAAGCTCTCCATGACTAGATGATTTCATGTAAGAGCTTTGAGCAAACCCAGAAGATCTAGCTTTTCGATTCTCGATTGAAGCTTTTCCCCAAAAAACTCAAGTCTAAGTGGGATAGCCCATTCATTATTGAGCAGATTTTCCATAACGAAGCCGTCGAAATCTCTGACCCAATGATAGGTAGTATCTTCATGGTCAACAGACAGCATCTCAAACCCTTTGCTGGCCATGTGCTCCCTGAACCCATCTTGGACAAGGTTGCTCTTACCTTGCCCTAACCACCGCGGGCCGAACATTGCATAACTAAAGGCACTAAACTCAGCATGTGTAAATACTCTTCCAAGCTGACCAGAATCCCACAGAAACCAGGTGCTATTCTTCCACTTCTACTCTCGTGCATGCCTACATTTTTAACAATGAGGATATTGCAATAACTAAGCATGGGGGGTTGGATATATCTTATAATCATTTTGTCAGCTCTAACAATAATTTCCTGTTATTTGGTTCCATATATAAAACAAGAAATTTTGAATTACGAGATGAGAACTTAGGCATTAGGAGTTATAAAATTTAGGAATTGATACTTTGAGACCTGAATACTTTGACTCTTTTGGTCTTTGGGTTTAATTAGCCTGGGTGTCCACTCGAATGTGGACTTAGTCTCTAGTCCTCGCTAATAAAAACACATGAATTCATGATAAAATGCTTATTTATGATCGTTCCTAGGGTTAGCAATGCATATCATGTTATAAATACTGTATAACATCCATTGCATGACATTTAGGATAGTTGTATGCTTTGTATATTAACTCCCTCATTTTATATGGTCTGGAGGCAATGCGACATCCTTATGAACTTCAGATGAAAAATCCAACGGTACGGATGGAGCCAGAGCCATAATCACAGTTCAACAACGTAAAAATCACCTTGATCCAATCACCGTGGCATCCTACGATGCAATGAAGGGTGGCCGGTCCAAATGGTTCCACGTGGCACCATCTGGAGCGCCCAAAGCCACCTGCCACTTCTCCAAAGGCCACCCATCAATCGATCTCAACCATTGGATGAAAATCCAATGGTTTAGAGCTCACCCTCACCACGCGACCGCAACTCCTCACGATGCACATGGGACATGGTGCAACGGTGGGAGCGGAAGTTCACAAGGGAGGGGCGTGGGTTCAAATCCCTATAGCGCCCCCATTCTAAATCTAGCCAGCACATGCGTAGTGCCAGCATGCACCAGCAACATGTCTGCATGAGGCGAAACAACGTAGCACGCATGGGGCGGGCAAGTACACGGATGGCACTAGCCTTCAGTGACAGCTTGTCAAACATACAGCAACGCTTACAGCCATCGCTAATTCTTCACACGCCAGCAAAGCCAGCTATGGGCATGGGCGAGAGTGAGCTGCCTACAGCAACACTTCCAGCAATGGCTTGGAAGTCACTAATGGTCACATGCCTATTCTAGCCTCTTTTCATCCACTATAAAAGGACCAACACTCCCTCCCTTCCAAGCGATCTCTACCTACTCTACTCCCACCTACTCCCAAGCCCTACCAAGCCTACCAACGCTCTGTTAGAGCTTGCTCTCAAGCTCTCAAAGTTCCTATTAGTATAACGAACCTCTACCCCACTCAATACTCCTCCAACTTCCCATCCCCATTCATCGGTCACCTTGGAGCCATCCTCCCACCTCCATTCCAGTAGTAGATCATCTCCGTCCTCTCACCTCCATTTCGCAGCTGCACTGAAGCTTTACTCTACCCGACGTCCTCCTGCCTCTCACCTCCATCGACCTACTTCCCAACTCCTTCATCTAAGCTTCCGCTAGGTGCTGTCGTCTCACCGAACAGCCACTTCGGGAGATTTCTTCTCACCTCCCTTTCTTTTTATATTTTCCGTATTAGTGTAATTGACATTTATGCAATATATCAGATTCAATTCTATCTCTATCTTGTGATTGATTGTCACTTTATTTCAAAAACAAAGAAAATAACAAAACCCTAAAACACCAAAAAGAAACAAATCGAAGTGCGATTTTCATTCAAAGTAAATGTCACCTCGCTATGTTCAACCCAGGACTCCCTTAGAGTTTCGGTATGAATTATATTTGATTACGAGTTTTGCAACTACGATGATGGGTTACTTGTAACCATGATTTCAAACATGAAAAACTCATGTGATCATTTTGACACCATTGCCGAGGAGGCAACAGAATTTACTTTATTGTTTTCTAGGCTTCTTTGCATTTACATAGCACTAACTCCACTTGTCTTTGATCTACTATCTTGCAAGTACCCTAGCAAGGAGATCCAAGTGCAATAGGCCGGAGTAAAGTGTGGGTAGAGTGTTTTTTATGTCTTCCCCACATTCCCCCTCCACTAGTTTCATTTCACCACACCCATAACCAAGATTTAATCTACTTAGGTGTTTGCATAAACCCTAGGATAGAATTGTTTGTCTTGTTTGCCACCTTCATCCACCTCACCCTCGCATTTCATAAAAAAAAAAATGAAAAGATACTTTCAATGGGGCGAATCAATTTACATGCTTTATACACCCACAACAGAGGCACATAACCTGACTTGATTTTCATCTACTCAACCAGGATTCTGACCTGTGGACCTAGTACACGAATTCAACACATAAAAGAGTAGAAATAATATTAGGTTAATCACCTTTTTGTGTGCCTTAATTGGTGGTGCATTTGAGCCAATTGATGGAATTATTTGGGTCGCACCACCTAATCTCAAAGAGATTCATTTTGTAGTTGCCCCATAGGATTCAATAACGAGGTCAAGCCAGGCACGCCATATTTTTCTTCATTTCTAAAGGAAAATACTTGAACATGTGCTTTTTAAAAACAAACTTGGTTTGCCTCACAAAACTTGGTTGAAAACACCTAATATTTGAATCCTAAATGATATTAAGCAAGATTCGAACTCTAAAGCTTACCTCATCATTGATAATCTTGCTTGAAAACCTCTTGGTTGTGCACATTCACACATTCTCAAACAAATCATTAAGGGCACAACCCATTAAGGGCCCATCACATTCTAGAAGCACCATTATCCCAAGCCTAATTAAAATTGAGTAGACGTTGGGTTTAAGGACTGGTTCGCTTTACGGGATCCAGATTAAGATTACTCATGATTAACCTACTTATACTAGTAAATCTGATGTCTAGCTAGGGGAGTAGCATCAAACGACCGTGGCTGGGGGGCACACTAGGAATCATAGGCAGAAGCCAAAGGATGAGGTGCCAACCCTGAATTACCTTCTAGAAGTCAAAACCCTGGGGAGCTTGAGAGAGAGAAGGAGGAGGTTTCTGAAGACGTTAAGGCCCAGGGACTGGAAATTGAAATACCGCCCATATCCCATTCCCTGAGGCCTTATTGAAAACTAGGAAGAAGAAAACCATTGACATCAACGAGGAGCTCCTAAATTATTCAAGAGCGTAGAGATAAATATTCCACTCCTTGACACTATTAAGCATATCCTGGCTTACGCTAAATTCTTGAAGGAACTATATACCCAAAAGTGTAAGTCGAGAGAACCCTCTCCGATGAAGGTGATTCTCTCTGAGCAGGCATGTTCTATTTCCCTGCATCACCTTCCTCAAAAGAGGAAAGATCCAAGTGCCCCCTTGATATCATGTGTTATTGGGGAATACACTTTTGATAGGACAATATTGGACCTAGGTACATCCATCAACCTAATCCCAATTTCTCTTTATGAGAGGTTTGGGTTAGGTGAACTCAGGCCAACCTCAGTGATGCTACAATTAGCAAACCATTCAGTCACCACGCTGAGAGCCGTTATTGAGGATGTAATTGTCAAGGTCAAGGATTTCTATTTTCCTGTAAATTTCCTCGTCCTTGACATGGATGTATCTAATGATTTGAGGAACATGCCCATCATTTTATGGCATCCGTTCCTATCTACGGCCAAGGCCAACATAAACTGTGAGAGCCGTAGTATGGAGATCGCCTATGGGATAAGAAGCTAACTTTGGATATTTTTAAGGCGATAAGAGGATTTGAGGATTGTGGATTCACTAATGAGCTCGAGGATCAGGATCTTAAGACTTGTATGACAATCAGTGCACTCGAGGACTCCACCAGCTTTAGCGAACCCAACCGACAACCCTCCATGGTAGACCTGCAACATCCTGAGGAGGCTCTTGATTTTGTTCATTCTCAGCCACTTCCACTGGATCGTCCTAATGAATCTTCATCAACATCGTCCTTACAATCTATTCTAAACCTAGCCTAGCTGGAATTAAAATCGTTGCCCAAACATTTGAAATATGAGTTCTTAGGACCTAAAAACATGCTCCGTGTGATTATTAGTGCTAATTTTACTAAGGAATAAGAATCAAGGTTAATTAATGTCCTTGAAGACAACAAGGAGGCAATTGGTTGGACCATCCACGACCTTGGGGGGATCAAGCCATCTTATTGTAATCATCGTATTTTCATGGAAGAAGGAACCTGCCCTTCTTGCAAAATGCAAAGGAGACCATACCCGAATATGCCAGAATTGGTCAAGAAGTTGATAATCAAGTGGCTCGATGCTATGATTATTTACCCAATCTCGGATAATCCGTTGGTTAGCCCCACTCAGATTGTGCCCAAGAAGGCGTGAATAACCGTTACAACTAATGAGAAAGGGGAAACCTTCACCACTCGTTCAGTTCTGGTTGGAGAGTCTGTATTGACTATAGAAAGCTGAACACAGCCACTAAAAAGGATCACTTTCCCTTGCCATTCATCGATCAAATCCTTAAAAGGTTAGCTGGGCAAAAATACTTTTCCTTCCTAGACAGTTATTCGGGATATAACCAAGTCCCAATACATCCTGAAGACAAGGAAAAGACAACTTTCACATGTCCCTATGGAACCTTTGCATTCCATGGAATGCCTTTTGGGCTTTGCAATGCACCTACGACTTTTCAAAGGTGCATGCTAACTATCTTTTATGACATGGTGGGAGATTGTCTAGAGGTGCTCATGGATGATTTCTCCATTTTTGAAGATTCTTTTGAGTCTTGCAATTGACCCACCAGAGATGCATCAAAACATGGCTGGTCCTTAGTTGCGAAAAGGGCCACTTTATAACTCAAGAAGGCATTGTCCTGAGTCATGTGGTTTCTAGTCAGGGTATTGAAGTTGATAAAGCTAAGGTGGATGCTATCTCCAGACTTCCACCACCCACATCTGTAAAACAAATCTACTCTTTCCTTGGGCATGAGGGCTTTTACAGAAGATTCATTGAAGACTTCTCGAAGATTGCTTGGCACTTGCGTAACCTTTTGGCCAAAGACACAACGTTCGAGTTTGATGACTCATGCCGTAAGGCATTGGATTCATTAAAAATGACAGTCACTTATGCCCCAGTGTTGCAACCACCAGTTTGGATAGCCCCATTTGAGATTATGCCTGAGCATCTAATTATGCTGTTGGCGCTATCTTGGGTTAAGAGAATGAGAAAAAGCCCTCACTGTTTCACTACACTAGCAAGACTCTGGACGAAGCCCAGAAGAACAACATTATTACTGAAAAAGAATTTCTAGATGTAGTTTTCACTTTAGAAAAATTCAGGGCTTATCCTTTAGGTTCTCGTGTCATCAACTATACTGACCACTCAGCCTTGAAACATCTCGTTGCCAAAAAGGATGCCAAACCCTAGCTTTTTCGGTGGATTATGCTAGTTCAAGAATTCGATCTTGAAATCAAGGATAATGCTGGGCTCAAAATGTAGTGCCGGATCACCTCTTGAGAATCCTAATTGATTCTCCCCATCAGCATGTCCCGATCTCTGATACATTTTTGGATGAAATGATTTTTACAGTCTCAGGTATCTAGTTGAGACCTGGATAGGTTATGTTAATATAGCGAATTAATCATTGAAATGAGTATAGTGGTTACCCTAAATTGAGCCTAACCATCTATTTACAAAATTATTTTACCTGGCCTACTTGATTTTATCTTGGTCACTTTTAGGCCCAGGGTCAAACTCAAGGAGGCGGGAATTAAAGGTGAATAAGTTTCTACGCCTTTCCTACAACGAATCTCTTCCGTTCGTTTATTATGTTTATGGTGTTTTTCTATTTAAGATTTCTTTTTCCGTAATTTTATCCTTGAGGTACACACTCAAAATCAGGTCTTTGGCTTAGAGCCAAAATGTTCGTGGCTTTGAACCAACATAGGGTTCCAAAAATTGGCCTTGCTGATCGCAAGACCGAGTACCTACAAGACAAGGTTTATCTTTTCTCTTTTACTATTTTTTTTATCTTTTAAATTGCAGGAAAGAGAAATAGAAATAAGATAAATATAGTCTATATATATATATATTGCATATTTATAGGGGAGGGGGTGGAGGTGGAAATGGCGTGTAGCACGGTGTCGAGTTAATCGACATCTAGGAAGACGCAATCAACAGGACGAAGTGCTGCATGGAGTGTAGGATGGATGGGTGGAAGTGTGTGTGTGGCGATGCTTTCTGTATGCAAGTATCGGGGAATATCAGCAACTGGTGCAGATATTTCCGCGATATAACGCGTGGTAGGTGATATGTAAGTATATATTTATATGTATATACATAGATAGGGTTATAATTATATAGGTGTATATGTAGTTATATATATATGTATATATATATATAGTTATGTAAATATATAGATAGATGTATGTATATATATATATATAGATGTATATATATATTTATAACTAGATATATATGTATATATGTCTAACTATATAGATATGGATATATATATATATAGTAATATATGTATATAAATATATAGATATGTATATATATATATATGTGTATTTATGTATATAGATATATTAGTATAAGTATTTATGTATATAGATATATGTAGATAGATATATATATATACATATGTATATATGTATTTATATCTATAGATATATATGTGTATATGTCTACATATATATGTATATATATATGTATATATATATATAAGTACAAATATAGGCGTGTACAAGTGCATGTGTGTGTGTACACGCGAGTGTGTACAAGTGTGGTGTGTGTATGTGTGTGTCTACGGGAGAGAGTGAGAGAGTGGCTGTGAGAGAGGGTGTGGTGAGTTACGGTGTCTGGAGCTCGCAGCTGACGTCTGGACGCCAACGCGTAGGGGCATGCACACTGAAGGGGCCACGCACAGGTGCTGAAGGGACTATGCGGGCGTGAGGCTACAGCGTAGTGCACTGCGTAGCGTAGCGCACCGCGCTGCGTGCTGGAGTCGGCGAAGAAGTTGGCGTGGGCGCAGACGGGTGCTGGTGCTGGAGCAGACACTGCGGGCATAAGCATACGTGGGAGTAGGCGCGCAGACAGTCTGGAGATGGTTGCGGCACAGAGAGAGAGAGAGCGCGGTGACCGGATAAGTGAGAAACTTCCGTTCACAGTACTGTAGCTACAGTGTTCTGCAGAAAAGCTTGAACAGTATCTACAGTGCTCACGCAGCGCGGACAACCGATTGTGGCCAGTTCTGCATGCGCAGGCGCTCTGGAGCTGGCCTGCGCACGTGGGAGCAGTTGGCGCTGGCTGCTAGCTTGTGCGTGGAGGCTTGCACGCAAGCTGAGGCTGCTAGTGCTGTGCTGCTACTACTGCTAAGCTTCACAGCTCAGGGCTGTGGCAATGGCATGAAGGCTTTGAGCGATGGAAACAAAGAAATGAACCACCACGCCCACCGGCTCTTTGATGAGCTAGGCGGTGGTGGAGCTCGTAGTGGTGGTAGTGGGACCACTGTGATCTGCTCCTGCCCACAACGTATCTCTTCAGTGGAAGAGATGCTGCCTATGGAGGGGAGAGGGGAGGAGATAGCCTGGAGGTGAAGGTTGCTGTTGTGTTGTATGGACCAGGCTTCCCGCAATGAAGATGGCTGGTCTTTTTAAAGGAGAGAAAAGCATGCATAGCCATGCCCTGGGCTGCACATGACTAAGCATGCGGCTGGTAGAGCATGCTGTGGCAGAGAATGGCGTGAAGAAGAAGCCGTGCCCTGCAGCTGCGCGGGGAAGAAGATTTCAAAGCAAAATAAAAGAAATGAAGATGGTGAAATTGTGATGCAACCCTTGATGTAGACATTAATTACAAGGCCAATTATTCACTTTCCTCCCCTCTCAATTAAATGCATGCATGTGTTAATTTTTACAAATGCAACTATGGCCACCTAATATGCAATGGCAATGCTAGGAAATAACACAAGATGGCATTTTTATTGGTGTATGATTGTTGTGCAATCATACCCCCATGCTTATCTTTTGCTAGTCCCTAGCAAAACATTTTGTATTGTATTTAGAAATGATCTTAAGATGAAGATTTTCTTCTGAGGTGACATAGGTGTGTTTATTTGTTGGATATTGTGAGAACCAATTGTAGCGAAGACTACCAGTACTTTAAGTCTTATGTGACATAGACCATCTTTCGACTGACCTGGACTCTTGATATTTAAATCTTAAGAATGATTTCCAAGACTCAGGAGGTTTTTGCTATACTCGAGAGCTCAAGAGATTATGGCTTGTGCATAGTGAAGGATCAAGACTGACCAGGTGGACATTAAGACTCAAGCCCAAGCTTTCACCAATTTTTAAGTGCAAGTTTGTCCCAATTTTAGCTCATGTCTTTAGATTGACCCTCAAAAAGATGACGGGAAACTCAACTCCCATTTTATTACATTTGTGGCTCAAAGAATATATGGTAGAAATAGGGTATTTGTAACTTTCCCTGAAAACTTTTGTAGGGAGAAGACTTTACAGACATTTGTGAGATATATTGACTTATTTGCATAATTGTTTTTTTTTGAAACACGTGTCAGTATATCTCTTACAACTTTAGTTGGAGGAGCACTCTTTTCTTTTGTTGGGAGAGTTCCTTTTTGGTGGAAAGAGTCCCTCCTAAACACAAGACTAAAGCCTGGGATGAAAAGTCGACCTGCGTGCACAGGTAAGGACTCCACTTTCCCTAATGAACACTAGGGTTTGGATCATATGTTCACCCGATCTTTCTTGATATGTGTAGTGTGAACCAAGATTACTTTGGCTCTCGAGTAGAAGCAAACCAACGGATCCTGTACTGGTGTCTCAGGTATAAGAATACGTGCTTAGTTAGGAGAGATTCTGATCTGGCTTGTCAATGCTCAAGTGAATTAAGCCGAGCCTAAGCGAATCAAGCTTCTGTGGCCTGGAAAGTCTTCAAAACAGTGGCTGAATATCCATAAACACTCATTGTATTTTTGTTTCAGCCTTCAGATCATTACTAAACACCATTTTTTTTTTTATACATATTTATAGATAGATGGAGACTGCATGATACCATATAATACCCAGATCCTATGGATGCCTATCCACCCCCCCATGCCAAACGATGCTATGTCCTCATATGCATGCAAGGTAGGGTAGAGGAAGGACCAAAGATCGAGTAACGAGAGCTGAGGTGCCGAGTATTTAGCAGGGTGGTAGGGTGGGTGGATGGTGGGTGGTGAAGTGAAGTGAAGTGTATGTGATAGTGGCAGAATGTTGCTGGGGTGCCTCCCAATGAGTGCTGAATTTAACGTCCCTAGCTAGACTCAAAATGAGGCACAACATTAGTTACCCTCTAGCAGGGCAACAGTTTCTCCAACGGGGGCAAGTTCATGAGTAAGATAAGGTTTTAAATGCTGCCCATTGATCATAAATTTATGCCCAGATTTGGGATCTTCAATTTCAACGGCACCGTTGGGAAATGGTCTCGAAACCAGGAAAGGACTAGTCCATTTGGACTTCAATTTCCTAGGAAAGAATTTGAGCCGAGCATTGTAGAGCCAAACTTGCTGAGATGGCTCAAATTTCCTCCGCCAAACACGGCTATTGTGAAAAGCCTTAGTACATTGTTTGAAAGTTAAGGCAGAGTCATAGGCTTCATGATGGAGCTCTTCTATCTCTTGGAGTTGGAGTTTCCTTTCTCGACCACACAGGTCTGGGTCGAGGTTACATTGGCGAATTGCCCAATAAGCGCGATGCTCCAGCTCCACGGGCAAATGACAAGGCTTTTCGTAAAGGATTCTATAAGGAGACATACCAAGGGGAGCCTTGAAGGCGGTCCGATATGCCCAAAGTGCGTCAATCAGCTTGTCAGACCAATCCTTACGGTCAGGCCGAACCATTTTCTAGAGAATTTGCTTGATTTGTCGGTTCGACACCTCTGCCAAGCGTTCGTCTAAGGATAATACGGAGATGCGATACGATGGTGGACTCCATGTTTCCTCATAAGTGCCTGAAAAGAAGCATGGGTAAGGTGGCTTCCTCTATCCGAGATAATGGCTTGAGGGATCCCAATGCATGCAAAAATGTCGTCTTTCACAATTCTAGTGGATATGACATGGTCAGCATGGCACATGGTAATAGCCTCGATCCATTTCAAAACATAATCAACAGCCACGAGGATATATTCGAAGCCATTGGAAGGAGGAAAGGGACCCACGAAATCAATTCCCCAAATGTCAAAAATTTCAGCAGTTAGGATGGGTTGCAAGGGCATCATGTCATGACGTAACATTGACCCTAACGACTGGCACCTAGTGCAATGTTTGGCATAATTGTGTGCATCCTGATGAATGGAGGGCCAAAAGAAACTGCACTGCAACACCTTGGTCGCAGTTTTGCTCCCAGAGAAATGGCCTCCGTAGGCCTGATCGTGGTAGAAGGATAGCACACTGGGGAAGTCGCTGTTTGGAATACAGCGACGGATGATTTGATCAGCACCTATTTGAAAAAGAAGTGGATGATCCCAGAAATAATACTTTGCTTCTGCCATGAGATGCTCGTGATGGTTTTTAGGCCAGCCACGTGGAAGGGAACCAGAAGCAAGGTAATTGGCAATGTCGGCATACCAAGGTCCACCTGCCACATTAATTGCCAATAGGTGCTCGTCAGGAAAAATCTCATTAATCAGAAAAGTAAGTCCAATATGGCCAGGGTCCAGTCTAGAAAGATGATCAGCCACAACATTCTGGGATCCGGCCTTATTGCGGATCTCAATGTCAAATTCTTGGAGCAGAAGGATCTAATGAATCAATCCAGGCATGGCATCCTTCTTGTGCATGAGATGGCGAATGGCCACGTGGTCAGTGAAAACAATAACATGTGAGCCCAGAAGGTAAGAGTGGAATTTCTCCAGCCCAATGACAACTGCCAGTAGTTCTTTCTCAGTGGTAGTATAATTACGCTGGGCCTCGTCCAACGTCTTACTGGCGTAGTACACCACGAAGGGGTGTCTATTGCATCTTTGTCCCAGGATGGCTTCGACTGCAAGGTCGGAAGCATCACACATGAGTTCAAAGTCGAGGGACCAATCAGGTGGATGGAGAATAGGGGCCTTGGTGATAGCATCACGCAGCTGCGTGAATGCTCGTATGCAGTCAGGGCCCATATCAAAGTGTATGTCGGTCGATAGGAGATGAGTTGAAGGTCGAGAAATCTTGGAGAAGTCTTTGATGAATCTCCTATAAAAACTGACGTGTCCTAGGAAGGAGCGGATTTGTTTGACAGAGACAGGCACAGGTAAATCAGCAATCACATCAAGCTTAGCTCTGTCAACCTCGATATGCCTATCGGACATGATATGCCTGACAACAATTCCCTTGTGTACCATAAAATGACTTTTTTCCCAAGAAAGCAGGAGGTTCACATCAATACATCTCCTAAGGATATGGGTCAGGTTGGCAAGACAGTCATCAAAGGAGGGTCCAAAGACCGAAAAGTCATCCATGAAGACCTCGAGAAAGTCACCCACCATGTCATGGAATATTGCCAGCATACATCTCTGGAAAGTTGCTGGCGCGTTACAAAGTCCAAACGGCATCCTTCTAAATGCAAAGGTGTCGAAGGGGCAGGTAAAGGTGGTTTTCTCTTGGTCTCAGGGGTCAATTGCCACTTGGTTATATCTTGAGAATCCATCCAGGAAATAGAAAAATTTATTTCTCGCTAACCGCTCCAGGATTTGGTCAATGAAAGGTAGCAGAAAGTGATCTTTCTTAGTTGCAGCATTCAGTTTCCTACAATCTACACATACTCTCCAAGATGTAGGAGTACGTGTAGGGATGGATGCGCCACTGTCATTGACACGGATGGTGAGTCCCACCTTTTTGGGCACGACGTGAATCGGAATCACCCAGGGGCTATCACTGATCGGGTAGATTATACTCACATCTAGCCACTTAATAATTTCCTTCTTAATGACCTCCCACATGTTAGGGTTGAGACGTCGCTGCATCTCGTGGGATGGTTGAGCCTCCTCCTCCATATAAATACGGTGAGTGCAGTAGGAGGGGCTAATGCCAGTAAAGTCTAATAAAGACCATCCAATGGCTGCCTTGTGTTCTCTAAGGACCTTTGTTAGTTTGCACTCTTGCTCGCTGGTTAATTTTGAACTGATGATTACGGGGAGTGTTTCATTCGGTCCGAAGAAAACATACTTAAACGTATCAGGCAGCTCTTTCAGCTTGGGAGTGGATGGTGAAAGATCTGGCATCTCTTGGGATGAGAGTGTCCCAAGCGGATTAGAAGAAAACAAGTTAGGATGAAGAAGTTGGCCCTCAGATTGGCCAAGAAGAGGGGCATCTTGGATAGATGGATCCAAAAATGAATAACCCCAGCGAGTTGTATGTGGGCTCAAGGTCCTAGTGTGGAGTTGCCAATCTGCCTGATTTGGCGGGAAAGAAAGGGCAATCCGGTCTTCAAGAGTGTGGACCGGCGGTGAGTAGCCCGAATATGACTCAGACCATGAGGTATGAGAAGCGGAGAAAGCCTCGTCAGAAGTCTGGCCTAGAGAAGGTACGGGAAAAGGGAGGGATGGGGGAACGTCACAAAATGTATCGTTTAGGCAATCGTCAGTGTCTAAAGGCAATCCGCAACAGTCAGAATAGGTCCCAATTAGTCAGATAAATGCATTGACAGTCATGTCCACATCAGACATGTCATCCTCGATGCAAGAACAATCGAAGTTCTTGGCTGCCTTGAAGATGTTAAGCTTGAGCTTCTCAGATCCAACGGCAATTTCAATACATCTCGACTCGCAGTCAATATGGGTGCGGGCTGTGGCCAAGAAAGGTCGACCAAGGATGATCGGACAATCAGAAAGTGAGCTAGGAACTTCCATATCTAAAATAAGAAAGTCAACAGGAAAACAGAGACTATTGACCCTAACCACCACGTCTTCCACCACACCCTTTGGTATTTTAACAGAACGATCTGCCAACTGTAACGTGACAAGGGTGGGTTTCAGATTTCCCAAGGAAAATTTTTTGAGCATGATGGTTGGTATAAGATTGATGGAAGATACTAGATCCAGCAAGGCACGGTTAAAATTGTAGCCTTGGATGCTACAGGAAATAAGCGATGTGCCCAGATCTTTCTGCTTCGGTGGTAGATTTGACAGTATTGCACAACTCGCATGAGGTGAGAGAACCACTAGATTCTTCGTTTTCTTTGACTGTCGCCTAGGTGCAGTGTAGTCTTTGAAAAATCAGGCGACAGTAGGTATGTGGTCGATAGCCTCTAATAGGGGTTCCTTGATTTCAACATCCCTGAAAAAATTACGGAGGTTATCAAAAGCCTGCGTATCTTTTTTCTTGCCTTTTGGCTCCCTCAATAGAGCCTCAGGGAATAGGACCAATTCTGGCACTAATTTGGTTGTATCGTCCTCTCGCGAAAGCAGTGCACATCCCGAATGAGAGGGCGATGAAGAAGATGGGCCAGGATCAAGTCGAGGCGGATCGACGGTCTACTTACCGCTCCTCATAGTGATCGCATTGGACGTTGCGGGTCCAGTGGGATCATAAGGCGGAGGAGGGTTCGCAATAGGGACATAAAAGTGAGGTGCTGCAGCGGGATTAGCTTGAAATCCAGGTGGAATGCTCGAAGCCTGCAGAATTTGATGAACCTGCCCTTGAGAAGGTCATACCTATCGTTGAGGACCACGGGGTACAAAATTTCGTGGGTTGGGGATAGGTTGGGCCAGAAGAGTGCCCTGAGATTGAGTTGCCATGCGTAGTTGACTGATCTCAGCATTCTGCTGCGCCAATTGGTGCTGAAGAGAGGTCATGTTCTCTTCATGGCACTTTGACATTTCTGTCATCATTCGCATCAATTTCTCAAGAGGACTTGATGCGTGTTCTATTTGCTGTACGTAAGGACCTGATGGTGGATTCGCCACAGGATTAGACTGGACCCTTGGGATGACGAGTGCAGACGATCGCATTGGCCCTCCGATGGGGTTTCAGCACTGTGGGTTGCTGGACCATGCGAAGTTTGGATGATTTCACCACCCTGGGATGTAAGTGGCAGAGAACGGGTTGTTCCCTAGGGCGCAAGCATCTTCTAAGCCAGAAGATGAGTCCGCATGTAAATATGCATCCGAGCACAGGGAGGCTTGGTCCTTCGTGTCAAAATACTGACTTGCAGAAGCCAGATCCACATGACTTGCCGAATTGCTTGGCACGACACTCGGTAAGGAAGATCTCACGGGGTTTCTAGGGATAAGCCTGGTGTTGGAAGAATTGGGATTGTAACGAAGTGGTGAGGTAGGGGTGTTTGCCATAGAACGGGTGGGGTTGTCCAGAAGCTCATCCAGCTTCTTGTGCACGACAGAGACTTCATCAAATTTCTGTCCGATAAGGTTGAGATCTGTGGATGAATGGGAGGGTCTCGTGTCAACTTCGTGGACATTACGGGGCAGGCTGGTACGATTAAAGGCGACAATGGCGGCATTATTCATTGAGTTTTCGCTGATGTTTTCAAATAATTCGAATGCTCCATTCTTATCTTTATTCATGAAATTCCCTCCGCAGGAAGCGTCTGCAATCTGCTTCAAAGTCTCATTTAGCCCATAATAGAAAATCTGGGCTATATGCCACTTAGGCAGACCATGGTGCGGACACTTCTTGAGGAGGTCATTATATCTCCCCCATGCCTCTTGAAACTGTTCGCCATTTTGTTGCGTAAAGGAAGTGATGGCACGCTGAAGCACATTGGTTCGCCCGATTGGGAAGAACTTCCTGAGAAATGTTGTTCGCATCTCTTCCCAAGAATGGATTGTTTTTCCAAGGGTGCATAACCATTGCAACGCTTTATCCCGCAGCGAAAACAGGAACATTTTCTGAGGACAATAGGTAACCCGATGTTTCTAGGTTTAACTGTTTCAGCCAATCGGGTTAGGTCTTCCAAATGGAGAAAAAGATCTTCGCTTGCAAGACCATGGAAGTGGAAGTTTATTAGGCCAATTATAATTGGTTTCAGTTCAAAATCGTCCCCGCCCATGGTGACCCGAATTTGTCCTATGGTCTCTATAGCAGCAGGATTCTGATAGGAGCTAAGAGACCTAGGCTCCTCCTGTTCGGGAGGGTTCTGCATTTCCTCCAAGGTTTCCCTGATGGCTTCAATTTGCTCATTATACATTTCCATTTGGGCTTGGAGGCGGGTTATGGGATCCATGGCTCCTCCACCTGGTGGGTTTTGAGGGCAGTTTCCTCCCTCAGGATTTGGGGGTGGGCGTGCAGCCATGTTTATGGAGGAGGATGACGATTTGGCTTCTATTCTTCTAAAATTATCGGACAATTCAAGCAATTCAAGGTTTTGTGATCTCCTCCCAAACATGCATTACTGCAGGAAGAATTGAGGGAATACAAACGGAAAAGAAGATGAGAGAAATGACGCCACAATGGTGCACTTGATGACAAATCAATACAATCAAATTCCTAACCTCTATAGTATGCCCTTAAACCAAAAGGACTATGTTACCTGCTATCACGACCTACGGAACCAAATGCAAGCACCGCGGAACCACTAGGCCAGATTGAAAGGCCGTTTGCCCCAGTCTCAGACACCTGATAGCACGCGGGAACCCTCACCAGCACGTAGGCACTACACGAATGTAGTTAGATATCCAATCCTTAATAAGGGTCAAGTTGCTGCCAGTTTCAATTAGAGGCTTAGGATCAAGTGCTTCTGGAATGTGAAGGGCGCTATTTATAGGTAATGCCCAAGTGGTTGATTTTATAAAGTGTGCAAACCAAGCATGCAACGGGGAAATCTCCCCAAATTGAAGTTTTAATTGGTGAATGGTTTTTAGAGTTTCAGCCTTAAGTAGTGTGGATTTTAGGATTTCGCTGAATTATCAATTTAATCAATCTCCAGGTTTTGAGAGAATACAAGTTCTTTTCTAAGACCAACAAACCCTTCTTCAATGTCAGTTAGTTAATGCATGCTAAAATGCAATGCGCTTCCCTAGATGGAGATTTCTACGTGCGGATGCACGAGTTAATTTTAGGTTAATGTGAAAGGGAGCCAAAGCACTTCAATTCAATTGCTCCCAATCACCAGAATGATGTTCCACACATACAATGCTTAACCACAAGATAAAGAAAATCAAAGTGTTGGGGTTGAAGTATTCGGGATCAAATCTTAGGCACGTGAAAGGTCGTGGTGGGGTTGGAATCAACTCAATTCCAAGTCTCCCCACCAAAACTGTGATCCCGAATTGTGGATGAATGAGGCAAGTAGGGATGACAATCAATCTGTTTAGTCTTGCCTCAAAGAATACTTCCCACGGTGAAAGATTCAAGAATCAGGATTCTTGGATCTTCGCTATGCGAAGTTTGGCGGGAAATCTCAGGGCGGTGGAAGTGATGGCAAATAATCAAACAAGTGATTTTTAATCCACTTGCCCCAAGAAATCCCAAGAAGTGTTTTTTTAGTTTTTTTTTTTGTTTAGGGTGACAAGATTACTTAAGTTGCTAATAGAGAGAGACCTACCTTTTCTGCAATGTGGGCAAAGCTCCAGTGCTCTCGCTCCCGCCTTGGACTTGCCCATGTCTTTGACTTCCCCTGCTTATTTCCTCCTCGCAACTGGTTCACCTGCACACCAACAAACAAAAACACCCATGAAGAGAAGGGTGTGAGAAGAGAAAACTAAAGGAATGGAGTAGAAACTTACCTGTATGCGTACCTCCCCGGCAACGGTGCCAGAAAACGTATGGTCGAGACCCAGATAGGTTGTGTTAATATAGCGAATTAATCGCTGAAATGAGTATAGTGGTTACTCTAAATCGAGCCTAACCATCTTTTTACAAATTTTTTTACCTGCCTACTTGATTTATCTTGGTCACTTTTAGGCCCAGGGTCGAACTCAAGGAGGCAGGAATTAAAGGTGAATAAGTTTCTACGCCTTTCTTACAATGAATCTCTTCTATTCGTTTATTATGTTTTTGGTGTTTTTCTATTTAAGATTTTTTTTCTGATAATTTTGTCCTTGAGGTACACCCTCAAAATCAGGTCTTTGGCTTAGAGCCAAAATGTTCTTCGCTTTGAGCCAACTTAGGGTTCCAAAAATTGGCCTTGCTGATCGTAAGACCGAGTACCTGCAAGACAAGTTTTATCTTTTCTCTTTTACTTTTTTTTTTATCTTTTTAATAGCAGGAAAGAGAAATAGAAATAAGATAAATGTAGTCTATATATTTATAGATATATATATTGTATATATATAGGGGTGGGGGTGGAGGTGGAATTGGCATGTAGCACGGTCTCGAGTTAATCGACATCTTGGAAGACGCAATCAACAAGACGAAGTGCTGCATGGAGTGTAGGATGGATGGGTGGAAGTGTGTGTGCGGAGATGCT
Organism: Thalassia testudinum; assembly: GCA_037157565.1. Classification (NCBI taxonomy): domain Eukaryota; kingdom Viridiplantae; phylum Streptophyta; class Magnoliopsida; order Alismatales; family Hydrocharitaceae; genus Thalassia; species Thalassia testudinum. The sequence continues at coordinate 22,564,792 of JAZHRO010000063.1, forward strand.
TTCTGTATGCGGGTATCGGGGAATATCAGCAACTAGTGCAGATATTCCCACGATATAATGCATGGTTGGTGATATGTAAGTATATATTTATATGCATATATATAGATAGTGTTATAATTATATAGGTGTATATGTAGTTATATATATATATATATGTATATATATATAGATATGTAAATATAAAGATAGATGTATGTATATATATATATATTTATAACTAGACATATATGTATATATGTATTTATATCTGTAGCTATATACTTGTATATATGTATGTATATATATATATGTATAAATATATGCATATATATAAAAATATATATGTATATATATATATAGATATATATATAGGTGTGTACAAGTGAGTGTGTACAAGTGTGGTGTGTGTATGTGTGTGTCTGCGGGAGAGAGTGGGAGAGTGGCTGTGAGAGAGGGCATGATGAGTTAAGGCATCTGGAGCACGCAGCTGACGTCTGGACGCCAACACGTAGGAGCAAACGTGCTGAAGGGGCCACGCACAGGCATTGGAGGGACTATGAGGGCATGAGACAACAGCGCAGCGCACCGCACTGCGTACTGGAGTGGGCGAAGAAGCGAGCGTGGGCGCAAACAGGCGACGGCCCTAGAGCAGACGCTACGGGTGCGAGTGTACACGGGAGCAGGCGCGCAAACTGGTTGGAGACGGTTGCGGCGCGGAGAGAGAGCGCATGGTGACCGGATAAGTGAGAAACTTTCCGGTCACCCCACTATAGCTACAGTGTTCCACAAAAACGCGTGAACAGTAGCTACAGTGCTCACGCAGCGCGGACAACCGGTTGCGGCCGGTTCTGCATGTGCGTGCTCTCTGGAGCTGGCCTGCGCGTGCAGAAGGAGCTGGCACTGGCTGTTGGCTTGCGCACGGAGGCTTGCGTGCAGGCTGAGGCTGCTGATGCCGTGCTGTTACTGCTGCTGAGCTTCAGAGCTTGGGGTTGCGGCAATGGCGTGAAGGCTTTGAGTGGTGGAAACAGAGAAATGAACCACCATGCCCACAGGCTCTTTGATGAGCTAGGCAGTGGTGGAGCTCGTAGTGGTGGTCGTGGGACCACTATGAGCTACTCCTGCCCGCAACGTATCTCTTCAGTGGAAGAGATGCTGCGTATGGAGGGGAGAGGGGAGGTGATAGATTGGAGGCGAAGGTTGCTACTGTGTTGTATGGACCAAGCTCCCCACAGTGAAGATGGCTGGTCTTTTTAAAGGAGAGAAAAGCATGCACAGCCATGCCCTGGGCTGCACATGACTAAGCAAGCGGCTAGCAGAGCATGCTGTGGCAAAGAATGGTGCGAAGAAGAAGAAGCCATGGCCTACAGCCGTGTGGGGAAGAAGATTTCAAAGAAAAATAAAAAAAATGAAGATGGTGAAATTACAATGCAGCCCTTGATGAAGACATTAATTACAAGGCCAATTTTCACTTTCCTCCCCTCTCAATTAAATGCATGCATGTGTTAATTTTTACAAATGCAACTATGGCTACCTAATATGCAATGGCAATGCTAGGAAATAACACAAGACGGCATTTTTATTGGTGTATGATTGCTGTGCAATCAGTATCCGAACCCCCTGGATTGCGAATATTGTTAATTATTTCGTTGTTGGTCAAATACCCCAGGATTGGACCGAACAACAACGGAATAGACATGTGTTTGAGGTCAAATGTTATTTTTGGGATGATCCCGAGCTGTACCGCATTGGCACAGACCAAATTATTCATCGATGCATCCTAGAATTTGAGTTCCATAGCATACTTGAGTTCTGCCACACATCTGCATGCGGTGGACACATTTCTGGGAAATAGACGATAGCAAAAATCATGCAATCCAGATTCTATTAGTTGTCATTATTTAAGGATGCCTAGAAATTATCAAAGTCATGCACCCGATGCTAGACATTCGGGAACATGGCTAAGAGAGATATGATGCCCATGAACACAATTCTTTCCATTGAAATTTTTGACATTTGGGGCATCGACTTTATGGGACCCTTCCCTCCATTTGGACACCAGTATATTCTGGTCCCTGTTGATTACGTGTCCAAATGGATTGAAGCAATTCCCACCCAGACCAATGACCACAAGGTGGACATCGATTTTGTGAAGAAAAATATCTTCTGTCGATTCGGGGTTCCTCGAGCAATTATCAGTGATGGTGGCACACATTTCACTCATGCCCAGTTTCTCAACTTATTGGGGAAATACAGGGTGAATCATCGGATTTCCACACCTTACCACCCTCAGACTAACGAACAGGCCAAGGTCTCCAATCAGGAGATCAAAAACATTTTTTAGAAAATCGTTAGGCCTGATCGGAAGGATTGGACCGAAAAGCTAGATGATGCTATTTGGGCCTACCGTACGGTGTACAAAATGCCTATTGGTATGTCTCCGTTTTTTCTGATGTTTGGTAAGGTGTGCCACTTACTCGTAGAACTTGACACATGCATTCTGGGCCATCAGGAAGTGTAATTTTGTTCTAGAGTTGGCTGGGAAAACAAGGAAACTCCAACTATCTGAGTTGGAGGAGCTTTGAATTGATGCTTATGAAAATGCCAGAATCTATTAGGCAAGGACCGAAGCTCTCCATGACAAGATGATTTCATGTAAGAGCTTTGAGCCAAACCAGAAGGTCCGGCTTTTCGATTCTCGATTGAAGCTTTTCCTCGGAAAACTCATCTCCAAGTAGGACAACCCATTTGTTATTTAGCGGATTTTCCCTAATAGGGTCGTCGAAATCTCTGACCCAAAGACGGGTAATATCTTCAATGACAACGTACAGCGTCTCAAACCCTTTGTTGACCATGTGCTCCCTGAACTCGTCTCGGACAAGGTTGCTCTTACCTTGCCTTAACGATCGTGGGCCGATCATCGCCCAGCTAAAGGCACTAAACTCAGCACATGTAAAGACTATTCCAAGGTGACTAGAGTCTTACGGAAACCAGGTGCTATTCTTCCGCTTCTACTCTCCTGCATGCTTTCATTTTTAACAATGAGGACATTGTAATAGATAAGCAGGGGGGTGGATATATCTTATAATCATTTTGTTAGTTGTAACAGCAATTTCCTGTTATTTGATTCTATTAAAAAAAGTAAAAGAAAAAAAAAATTAGAATTAGGAGACGAGAACTTAGGCATTAGGAGTTGCAAACCTTAGGAATTGATACTTTGAGACCTGAATACTTAGACTCTTCAAGTGTTCGGGCTTAATTAGCCTAGGTGTCACTAGAATGTGGACTTAGTCTCAAGTCCTTGCCAAATAAAATTCGTTTTAATTTGGTAAATAAATTAGGATGATAAGTATGCAACTATCAACCCGCCCTATGACTTAGGGGAACTTTAAACCTAGGCATCTATATACATTTTTTTGCACTGACTCACTTTTGTCGGTTTCTTCAAAAATTGGGTAGCTAATGAACTATCTAGGGTGGTATGACTGCCAAGTTGTCGGTGGTAATAGCTCATCGACCGATTGTCCAGAGCCCAGTCACAAGACCATTTTCATTATACTACGTTTAGGTAAATCTTAATCCCGGAAAGCCGCCTACTTAAAGAAAAAAAAAAAAAAAAAAAAAAAAAGAAAGAGACAAAATAAATAAATAATAAAACCACATTTCACCGCACGAGTATGGTTGGCAAGTTGTCGTGGGTAACAGCTCATTTGCCGGTTGTCCAGAACGCAGCTGACAAAAAAATTAAAAAATCAATAATAATTCCCAAAAAACATAGGGAAGAAGCGAGGAAGTAGAATAAACCAGGAAGATATACACTAGGTTCGTCCTTGTGTTGACCTCATAAATAAAAGTAGGGAGAAAGCTACCATTCGAAAGGATAAACCTCTAGGCATGGTCACCTAAGGTCGTAGAAAGTCGAAGTCCATTTTAACAGCCACCTAGTAAGTCCACTATTTTCACAAGATGCTTAGCACTTAGAGTCTTTTTCGAGTCTTAGGCGGATCAGGTAGCCGTAAAAAGTTATCTCGAAACTCTCAAACTTTAAAAGGACAAGAAAATTAGAAAAGAAGAAAAATAAAAAAAAATGTATTCTCCCTCTCAAATAAGGCAAGGGCTTGGACGGTCTACATTCTGGAAAACACCCAAGCACTGTTGAGTCTTGGTAACCAAGTCTTGGGGTGAAAGCTCCTAAAACAACCAACAAATTATGCCTAAAAGATCGAATCCTAATTCTACTTTTATAAATAGCATTTAGGCTAATTTTGCTAGGGACTAGCAAAAAGTAAGCATGGGGTTATGATAACACACATGAATTCATGATAAATTGCTTATTTATGATAGTTCCTAGGCTTAGCATTGCGTATCATGTTATAAATGCCACATAACATCCATAGCATGGCATTAAGGATAGTTGTATGTTTTGTATATCAACTCCTTTTTATATGGCCAGGAGGCAATGTGACATCCTTATAGACTTCGAATGAAAAATCCGACTGTAAGGATAGATTTGGAGCGACGATCGCAATCCGACAACATAGAAATCACCTCGATCCGAGCACCGTGGCATCCTCTGCATGCAATGAAGGGTGGATGGTCACCAATCAAGTGATCTCAGCCCCCAAAGGCACCTGCCACATCTCCAAAGGTCGCCCATCAAGCGATCTCAGCCGTTGGATGAAAGTCCAACGGTCGAGAGCTTGCCCTCACCACGCGACCGTAACTCCTCCTTGCGACGTACATGCGGACATGGCACAACGGTGGGAGCGGTAGTTCTCAAGGGAGGGGCATGAGTTCGAATCCCCGCAGCCCCCCGATTCTCAATCCATCCAGCACATGGGCAGCGCCAGCACGCACCAGCAACACGCGCGCGCGCATGCCAGTGCATGCCCTCGCGCACACCAACAGGGCCGTCGCGCAATCCGTGCACATGGGGTAGGACAGCGTTGCATGCAAGGGGCATGGGCGTGCTCAGTTGGCACCAGCCTTCAGTTACAACTTGGCAGACATACAGCAATGCTTACAACCGTCGCTAATTCTTCGCACAGCAGCAAAGGAAGCTATGGGCATGAGCAGGCGTGAGCTACCTACAGTGACACTTCTAGCAATGGCTTGGAGGTCACTAATGGTCCCATGCCTATTTTATCCCCCTTTCATCCACTATAAACGGATCAACATTCCCTCCCTTCCAACCCCTCTCTACCTACTCTACTCCCACCTACTCCCATGCCCTAGCAAGCCTACCAACACTCTATTAGAGCATTCTCTCAAGCTCCCAAGGTGCCTATTAGTGTAGCGAACATCTGCCCACCAAATACTCCTCCAACTTACCATCCCCATTCATAGGTTGCCTTGGAGACATCCTCCCACCTCCATTCTGGTAGCAGATCATCTCCGTCCTCTCACCTCCATTCTGGAGCTACATTGAAGCTTTCCTCTACCCGACATCCTCCTGCCTCTCACCTCCGTCGACCTGCTTCCCAACTCCTTCATCTGAGCATCCACTAGACATCGTCATCTCGCCGAATAGCAACTTCAGGAGATTTCTTCTCACCTCCCTCTCTTTCTATGTTTTCTATATTATTGTAATTGACATTCGTGCAATATATCAGATTCAATTCTATCTCTCTCTTGTGAATGATTGTCATTTTATTTAAAAAGTAAAAAAAATAACAAAACCCAAAAACACCAAAAAGAAATAAATCGAAGCACTGTCTTCAATAAAAGTAAATGTTGCCACCCTATGTTCGATCCAAGACTCCCTTGGAGCTTCGGTATGAATTATATTTTATCACAGTTTTGCAACTACGATTACTGGGTACTCATAACATTGATTACAAACACATGAAACCCGTACGATCACTCAGAAATTAAAATTCATTTTAATTTCGTAAACAAATTGGGGTGATAAGTATGCTACTTATTGACTCACGCTTTGATTTGGGGGGACTTTAAGCCTACGCATCTACACATTTTTTTGCACTAACTCACTTTTTGGTGGTTTCCTTGAAAATTGGTTAGCTAATGAATTGGCTGGAAAGTTGTCAGCGGTAACAGCTCATCGGTTGGTTGTCTAGAGCCAATCACATGACCAATTTTAGTGTATTGCCTTTAGGTAAATCTTAAATCAGGAAAGCCACCTACATAAAAAAAGGAGAATGAAAAGAAAAAAGGCGAAAAAAATAAATAATTAAAAAACCACACTTCACCGCACGAGTATGGTTGGCAAGTTATCATGGGTAACAACCCATTAGCCAATTGTCCAAAACACAACTCATAAGAAAAATGCACAATAATTCCCAAAACACTTAGGGAAGAAGCAAGGAAGTAGAATTGAAATGACCCGATGCCTTTTTGGGTTGTTTGAGATGTCTGGACTATCCGTTAGATGTCTGGATGGAGGGCCAGATGTCTGAAAGTCAAACATAGTGTACGTTCTTTTCACTGTACGTGCTGGCGGTGCGTAGAGTCTTTCTTCTCCATCCCCTCACCCCGAACCCTAAATCCTTCCATTTTTAAACCCCCATCTACACTCCACCCCCACCACTCGAGCCACCGCCACCTCAACCTTCTCTTTGCGTTCGGCCATGCCCCACCAGCCTCCCGTCTACGCTGCTGCCATAGCTAGGAAGGAGAGGGGCCGACGAGGGAGAACAGGGAAGAGCAAGAGCGAGAGAGTGTGAGGGAGTGAGAGGAGAGCGAGGGAGAGGGACTACGGTTGCGAGAGCACAGTGGAGCTCAAGGAGGTGTTCATGACTAAAAGGAGGATGCTAGTGGGGAGCTTCTCATGCTCCTATAGCTGCTGGAGCTACTGCTCCATCATCTGAAGGCAGAGGCGCGAGCGGGGCGAGCTGTGTATAGGAGTTTTGGATACTGGTTTTCCAGTATCAGAAGTTTGGGACATCGACCAGATGTCTGGAGAGGCAATCAGGACGTTCGGAGTTGAAGCCAGACGTCTGAAAGCATATTATCGTGCGGAGGTACGTGTTTCCTGCACTACTTTCCACCAGGAAATTCGAAGTGCAGAAGTGTCTGGCTAAAAATAGGTCTGCGATTTCGTAAGCAGGTGCAGGGCATTGGAAAGGCACATAGTGCACATTCACAGGCACTTTTTGACGTCTGATCACATCGCTAGACGTTCGACGACACATCCAGACAACTGGAAAAAAGGTCAGACGTCTGGAACTCTCCTCAGATGGTTGCAGAGGAGTCTGGACGTCTGAGGCAGCCGCAGGAAGTGAGATGTAAGATCTAACAACCTTTAAGACGGCAAGGACTAGTACCAGACGTCTGATTTTGGATAGTAACCATGTTTTTGGCTCGTTCAGGGCCCAAATGGAATCAGATTTCCTTAAACGAAGTATCGTTGTTTTCCACTCGAGTTTCTCTACGTGGTAGTGTTGAGTACTAATGTTTTTGACCGATCTGATGTGAATTAGTCATTAGTACAGGTTACCATCCGATGGCATGTTCAGGGCCCATGGAGACGACGAGATCTGCAGTGCAGGCCCCCATTCCTCCCATGATACCCGGTAGAGTGGTTTAATTCAGGTGTTAATATTTAAATAAGAATGTACTTATTTGGAATAATTGGATCGAACTCTAGGATGTGGAATGAACCCTAGGGTAAAAATGTATAAGCCTATTTTGAGCTATACTGTTTACATGAGTGCACGTTAAATAAATTGCTAGCAATGGTATTAGTGTAATTATGAGTTACTATTTTAGACTTGGAAGCATGAGCTACCTGTATGTGACAGAAAATTGAGAATTGGATAGTGTGATCTGGATATTAATAATGAGATGCATATTAGCATGAACCCTATTAGGAATTAGGAGTAGAACACCTATGTATAAAAGGAATCGGGTACGTAGACGGGAAGTGAGCTGGCCCTTGTGTACACAGTACCAAGGAGAGCAACTATCCATTTTATTGTATAGGGGGAGCCAGCCACCCCTTGGGTTGAGACCCAAGGTAGGACTGGTCACTCTAATCCAATTCCTGTAGAGTGCTGACAACTTCCGCCCGCATGGAGCAGATAGAGGTGTTCAACACCCACCAGCTGCCTGTAGAGTGTCGCGTGGCCTTTGCTACGTACCAGCTGGAGAGCATAGCACACAAGTGGTGGAGGGCTGTCAGAGGCCAGGAGAGGATAGAGCCGACGTGGGACCAGTTCATGCCTCTCTTCTGCGAGTAGTACTTTCTGTAGACCTGGCAAGACCAAAGGAGGTGAGAGTTCCACACTATCTGCCTAGGGGCGATGATGGCTAGAGCGTACTGCACGTGTTTCCTAGAGCTGTCACGTATTGCCCCAACAACGGTGTCTACCAAGGTGGAGCGCCTGTGGAGGTTTACTGAGGGGCTCCAACCTGCGATTCGGGGGTATGTAAAACCCCTGAAGCTGCCCACCTTCTCACACGTGGTCGAGGCAACCATGACTTATGAGGGACCAACTCGGCAGTGCGAGACATTGACGGCAGATGGAAAAGGCCCTACCAGCTAGAGTACTCAAAGGGCTATTGGGAGAGGAGGCACACGGTGCCCGCAGGAGAGCCGTCTCATTCTACAGGGCCACTAGTGGCCTTTGGGGGCCCTAGACAGGAGCCAGTTGCCAACACCGAACCCCCGACCAACCACCAGTAGGGACTTACTGAGGGAGGAGGTCGTGTACCCCTTCGCTATAGTGTGGCCAACCGGGCCACATCAGGAGGGACTAGCCATCTAGGGTCGGAGCACAACAGATGTTCCCCGCATCAAGTGTTGGAGGCTGAGCTGGCGATCGTGGTCACCAGGCGTGTGGGGGAGGATAGTAGTCATATGGAGGGTACTGGCTAGTTGCTGCTCACACTACTCAAAGTGTAGGTGCTTCATCTACACCGAGAGCTAAGGGCCATATTAACGCCCTAACACACAGAGATGCTAGGGCTTCGTGTTCTGTGGTGGCAGGTATGGTTACCATTTCTGGGAGATTAGTGTATGTACTTTTTGAATCTGATGCCACCCACTCTTTCATCTCTACGAGTTTTCCCATCAGTTTAAGGCAGGGTAGTGTACTATTAGAGGATCCATTTGTGATCAGAGGCCCAGGTGGTCAGTTGGTTGTAGCCGAGGAGGTCCGCACAGACTGTGAGGTAAGCATAGGGGGACACCGCCTCCCCGCTGACCTGATTGTGATCCAGATGGAGGATTTTGGCGTGATTCTAGGGATGGACTGGCTGTCTGCCTATCATGCCATGGTAGATAGTTTCGAGGGGAATATCGTCTTCTCCATACCGAAGTTTCCTCCCTTTGAGTTTCACGGTCAACCAGTGGACGAAAGTTTCAGATGTATCTCCGCCCTTCGGGCAGCAAGGCTTTTGAGCCAGGGGTGTGAGGGCTTCTTGGCCTGTGTGGTGGTAGAGCCTAGCCCCATGGTTGACCTTCAGAGTATCCCGGTGGTCTGCGAGTACCCCGACGTCTTTCTGGATGAGTTGCCAGGTTTACCTCTAGAGCGTGAGATCGAGTTTGAGATTCCACTTGTTCTGAGGACCAACCCCATTTCACTGCATCATATCAGATGGCACCACTTGAGCTTGAGGGAGCTCAAGTTAAACTTACAGGACCTATTGAAGAAGGGCTTTGTGAGTCCCAATGCATCCTCGTGGGGAGCCCCTGTGCTATTTGTGAAGAAGGATGGTAACCTACGACTTTGTGTCGACTACTGACAGTTGAATCAGGTCACCGTCAAGAACAAGTACCTGCTGCCTCATATCGACGACCTTTTTGACCTGTTGTGAGATGCCACTGTGTTCTCCAAGATAGATCTGAGGTCAGGTTAGCACCAATTGAGGATCAGGGAGACTGACGTCTTCAAGATAGTTTTCTATATCTGGTACGGGCACTACGAGTTCTTGGTCATGCCGTTTGGGTTGACCAATGCCCTCGCTACCTTCATGGATATGATGAATCATGTCTTCAGGTCGTACGTAGACCAGTTTGTGGTGGTGTTCATCGACGACGTACTCGTTTACTCACGAGATCAGGCACAACATGGACAACATTTATGTATGGTCCTGGATACATTAAGGGGATGCAAGCTGTATGCCAAGTATAGCAAGTGTGAGTTTTGCCTGAGACAGGTGACTTTCTTGGGCCACATGATTTCAGGAGATGGATTGCTTGTGGACCCAGCCAACGTAGAGGCCGTACTCCGGTGGGAGAGGCCATGCACAGTGACAGAGATACGTAGCTTTCTGGGGCTAGCAGATTACTACCGATGGTTTATCAAAGGATTCTCTCAGATCACACGTCCTATGACTCAGGTGACCTGGAAGGACGTGCCTTTTTCCTGGACAGACGAGTGTGAGGCGTGTTTTCAATAGTTGAAGGAGAGACTGACTCAACTCCTATACTTACCATCCCAAACAGTAGTGGCGGTTTCGTGGTTTACACCGACGCTTCGTTGCCGGGGTTAGGGTGCGTGTTGATGCAGTGGGGTTACGTTGTCGCTTACGCTTCACAGCAACTGAAGCCCCATGAGCATAGCTACCCTACCCATGACGTAGAGGTGGCAACAATTGTCTTGACACTGAAGACGTGGAGGCACTACCTTTACGGTGAGACTTGTGAGATCTTCACAAATCATAAGAGCCTTAGGTACTTGTTTGAGCGGAAGGAGCTTAAAATGAGACAAAGACATTGGTTAGAGCTCCTAAAGGACTACGACTGCAGCATCTCTTACAACCTAGGGAATGGAAATGTGGTGTCCGACACCTTGAGCGGGAAGGTGCCCACCCGCTTGGCCATCTTGCAGGCATAGAGTTGGAGACTCAAGGAGGAGGTGAGCAGTTGGTGAACCCAGGTGTCACGACGGTACCGTAGGGTAGTGATAGTGACGTGGGAGGCACGACCAAAGCTAATAAACTGCATCATCACAGGGTAGATGGTCGATCGGTACTTATAGACACTGCGAGACAGGGTGCTGACGGGGGACTAGTCGGGCATGTTTTGCAAGTTAAAAATCAAGGTTACAAGTAACCCGTCGTCATAGTTGCAAAACATGTCTATTAGATAAAATTTATACCGAAACTCCAAGGGAGTCTCGGGTCGAACACAGGGAGGTGACGTTTACTTTAAGTGAAAACCACGCCTCGATTTGTTTCTTTTTGGAGTTTTAAGGTTTTGTTATTTTCTTTGTGTTTTTGATATAAAAGACAAGCAATCACAAGATAGAGATGGAATCAAATGTGATGTATTGCATTAATGTCTATTACAATAATCTACTAAAGCATAAAAAGAGAGGGAGGTGAGAGGAAATCTTCCGAATCGGCTGTTTGGGAGACGACGGTGCCTAGCGGAAGCTCGGACGAAGGAGGTGAGGAGCAGGATGACATAGTTCAGATGCAGGGGGACATCGGCTTGAGGAAAGCTTCGATGTGGCTCTGGAATGGAGGTGAGAATACGGAGATGATCTACTACCGGAATGGAGGTGGGAGGATGGCTCCAAGGTGACCCATGAAGGGGGATGGGAAGTTGGAGGAGTATTTGGTGGGGTAGAGGTTCGCTACACTAATAGGTGCCTTGGGAGCTTGAGAACAAGCTCTAATGGAGCATTGGTAGGCTTGCTAGAGCATGGGATTAGGTGGGAGTAGAGTAGGTAGAGATGGCTTGGAAGGGATGGGGTGTAGGTCATTTTATAGTGGAGGAGAAGAGGCAAAGAATAGGTATGAGACCATTAGTGACATCCAGGCCGTCGATAGAAACGTCGCTGTAGGATGCTCATGCCTGCGGACGCTTGCAGTTGGCTTTATTGGCATAAGATGAATTAGCAACGGCTGTAGGTGTCGCTGTAAGTCCAGCTCATGCGTCGCTGTAGGTCCAGCCCATGCATAGCTAGCACTGTGCTCCCCCACCTTTGTCGCACATGCACGAGCACACGTGCTGGCGTTCCACTATGCACATGCACGCTTGTGTGCGTGCGTGCACTTGTGCTGCTACACGCATGCGGTGCCGCGTGCATGCGCCGGGTGGCTTGGGTTGCGCCACGTAGCATAGCCTGGGCCATCCATCTTCCTCTTGTTGTAGGGGCTGCTACAGAGTTCAGATTGAGTCAATTTTCATGCCATTAGGCTGTGATTGTCGACCCGAATCCATCCGCGCTGTCAGATTTGTCATTTGAATCTCGAAATTACGTCTCATAGTCCCTTACCTGTTGATCTTCCTCAGACTGCATATGGTGCTATGGGACTCCGATCGTGGTGATTTCAGAGGCGTTGGACTCCGATCGTCGTCTTGATTAGATTCGTATGGTCGGATCATCAATCTGAAGCTCCAAAATAAATATACTTCTCTCCTAACCACAAAAAGGATGCAATTAACCTAAATTATATACTACTCTGAATGCAGAGTGATGCATAATATGCAATATTTATAACATGAAATGCAAATCTAAGCCTAGGAACATGCATGAATAGGCATTTTACCCTCAATAAATGTATTTACATCATACCCCCGTGCCTACCTTTTGCTAGTCCCCAGCAAAATTATACTATATGCTATTTATAAAAGTAGAATTAGGATTAGATTACTTAGGCCTAAGTCATTTGTTAACAATGGAAAATTTCAACTAAGGCAATAAACTATAAAGACTCAACAGTGCCCAGGTGTCTACCAGAATGCTGACCAGCCAAGTTCTCGCCTTATTTGAGAAGGGAAGGTACATTTTTTTAATTTTCATCTTTTCTAATTTTCTATACTTTTGGAGTTTAAGAGTTCGGGATAACTTTTTACGGCAACCCAACCCGCCCAAGAATCGAATAGGACTCTAAGTAATAAGCATCTTTGTGAAAAAGTGATAGACTCACAAAATGGCCATTAAAATGGACTTTGGGTTTCCACGACCCTAGGTGACCTTACCTAAAGGTTTATCTTTATGATCAGTAGCTTTCTACCTACTTTTATTTATGGGGTCAACACAAGAGTGAACCCATTGTATATCTCCCCGGTTTATTCTACTTCCCCACTTCTTCCCTACGTGTTTTGGGAATTATTATGCATTTTTATGAGCTGGGCTCTAAAAAACCAGCCAATGGGTTGTTACCCACGACTACTTGCCAGCCATACGCGTGCGGTGAAGTGTGGGTTTATTATTATTATTTTTTCTCCTTTTGTTTTCTTTTCTTTTTGGGTGTTTCTTTTCTTTTTCGCTTTTTTTTTCCTAAGTAGGTGGCTTCCCCGATCTAAGATTTACCTAAAGGTAGTACAATGAAAACGGTCTTGTGGCTGGGCTCTGGACAACCGGCCGATGAGCTGTTACCATCGACAACTTGCCAGCAATACCACCCAAGTCGATCCATTAGCTACCCAATTTTCGTAAAAAACACTGGAAAGTGAGTCAGTGCGAATAGTGTGTAGATGCTTAGCCTTAAAATCTCCCCAAATCAGAGGGCAGGTTGATAAGTCGCATACTTATCATCCCAATTTATTAGCCAAATTAAAAATGAATTTGATTTGGCGAGGACTCGAAGTAAGTCCACATTCAAGTGGACACCCGGGCTAATTAAGCCCAAAGACCTGAAGAGTCTAAGTGTTTACATCCTCTCGTATCATTTTCTAAAGTTAATAACTTCCAAATTTCTATGTTCTCTTTTCCTAACTTCTTTCTTTTTATATCCTTTTCAAATTTTCAATTTTTTTTTTAAAGAAACTAAAAGAAGTTCTACGGAGTTAACAAAATGATTTCAGGATTAGGTATCCAAACCACCATGCCTAAATGATGTAATGTCCTCATTGTAAATATAAAGAAATGAAAAGGGTGGAGTAAACAGAATATCACTTGAGTGTCATGAAAATTCGGTCAGCTTCGCAAAGGGAAGAGTGTATACACATGCTCCAAGTTTAATGCCTTCAGCTAGACATAACATACATACAAAGAAGAAATTGAGAATTCACAAGTACGGGTCAGAATCAAAATAAAAATATTGATCCTTAAACCTACCAACAAAATATGTCCACAGACGTGGACTAGATTATGATGCAGACCCATGCCCTAGGGTCAAGTAGTTCTCAAGTTCTGGATGCAAACCACCCAGAACTGAAGGTTGTTAAGCTTGCGGGGTTGGACCTACGATTTTGGGGTGTGCAACCCAAGACCAAAATCGCAGACAATAGGTAGATCTAGTTCACTAGTTTTAGATGTCCACTTAACATTTAGCTTAGGAAAATAATCAATTATTCCAAGCTTGGGTCGCACGTGAAAGATATCACAAGGGTTTGTAAAGAAGATAGGTGGTTTCAGGTCAATTGGTACCCTTCTACCCAAAATCGTAGTTCCCTTAGAATTTTCCTCCCAAATTTTTATTGCCAAATTCTTATCCTCTAAAATCAAGTAATCAAGCTCCAGGACCTCCAAATTGTTGTATACCCCATCTAAAGTGCCCAAGTTCAACAATTGCAGCTGAATCAGGATTGACTTAGGCATAATGATCTCAGAAGTTAGCTCTTCAGGGTGCAGATGAGGACTGGGGTCATTGATTGAATCATCAAGATTCGGATCCTCCAAGTCAACCCCAAAAAAATCCAAATCTTCAATGAACGGGTTATCAAATGGTTCATCAGATTTCTCAAGCCCGTTTGTTTCACTAAAATCATTTTCCTTATGTTCAAGTGAGACTTCACCTAAAGATTCTTCACCCTCAGAGTTAAAGAATTGATGATCCTCATTTATATATGTCTCAAAATCATAAATCATTTCATGATCCAAGGAGACATAATTTTCTTCGTTTCCTGACTTGGGGATGTTGGATGAATCAATTGGTTCATCCTCAAATGGTTGCTCTAGCCCAACCTGGTCATCCTCGGTCTCAGAAAATGTATCCCCCCCGACAGGCACCTGAGCGGGTTCAGACATTAGCTCTCCTGAAGGGGGTTCATCTTAAGAATCATCCCAAGATTTGACTAGGGAAATCACAAATTTCATCCTCAACCTCGACAATTCCCAAGAAGAACTCACCCACTTTGGAGCAAATCTAGTAGAGAACTATTAAGTTCATCAATCATTTTGATCATAGGCTCCAGTGCTTCAGGGCATGGTGTTGGCTGAGCTTCTAATGATTGTATAGTGTTCTGCAAACTAGCCAACACCCTATCCTGGATCTGGTTCACCTGAACCAACTGGTTCGATTCAGGTTTGGGTGGTTCTGGGTTAATCTAGGGGAGTTAAGATGTCAAGGTTCTCGGGTTCCTCCCTGATAGTACGTCATCTCGGGTTGTTCAAAGAATGGTGATGACCTATTTTCAATGGAATACTAGGGAAGGTAGGTGTTGTAATTAGCATATCCTTCCTGATTGTATATCGGGTTGGTTTTGTCATCAGAGGATAGAGATCCATAATAATTGTATGTTTAGGAAGGATAGTAATCATAGTCTTGTTGTCCAGGGTTAGACCCTGGACACGAAGGTCCAGATCCATATCCCCAATCAAAGTCATCTCGACTAGTGGATGGGTAATTACAAGTCAAGTTGGAATGGTAATCATCTTAGGGATAAGTGGTGGTAGGAGGATAGGATGTGAAATGTGTGTAGGATGTGGAAGGGTGCATGGCAGAAAAGGAGGGAAAATGGAGAAGAGAAAAGGTGTCCTGCAATACAATCAACCAAACCTGTGCTTATGTTGGTAGCCTAAAGACCTATAGACTCCCAGGACCCATCTTGAGATTATAAACGATTTGGTCTACTTTTATCCGATCAATCCAACCAGTTAGAAGGAGGGGCTGGGGAGCAGGTTCTTCCTTTGGCTTACGCCTCTGGTTCCTAGTGTACCTCCCAACTGCGATCGTTTGACGCTACTCCCTAAGCTAGACATTAGATGGACCAGCAAAAGCAGATTAATCAAAAGAAATCTCAGTCTGAGCCCCGAAGAGCGAATCAATCCTTAAGGCCAACGTCTACTCAGTTTTGGTTAGGCTTGAGATGATCTTGCTCTTAGAATGTGATGGGCTCTTTAGATGGGTTGTGCCCTTAATTATCAGTTAAAATGTGTGTGCATGCACAACCAGGGTTCTCAAATAAGGTTATTTGATGATGTGTCTTTGAGGATTTAACCTTGTTTAGTAGCTTTTAGGGTTTAATTCTTAGGTTGGTTCAATCAAGGTTTAGTAGAACACTCCAAGTTTTGAAAGCACGGGTGATGATATGTTCCTTTAAAAATAAAAAATTACGTGCAGTGTCTGTTTCAGCCCTAAGAATCAACCCTAAGTGGCAAGCTACTTGATGGATTAGTTTTAGATTGAGTGGTGCGGCCCAAATTGCTCAATCAATTTGCATGTTGCAGCACTTAGTTAAGGTACACAAGAATGTTTAACCTATTCAGATTTCTACACATGTGTATTGAGTTGAAGTGTACTGGGTCCACAACTCAAATCCTAGTTAAGTGGTCGAATCAAAGTGATTGTGTGCCATATGATAAGAGGTTGTGGGTGTTAAGTGTGTAGCTTTCAGTTAAATCCCACAAGAAAAGAATATTTTTTTTTATTTATGTGGATGGCGAGGTAAGTGGAGGTGGCAAACAAATAACCAAATCTATCCTAGGGCTTATAAAAAGCACCTAAGTTGATTTAGGTTTGTGTTATTAGGTTATGGAATGAAAACTAAGGTGGAGGTGGTGTGGTGGACACTTACAAAATACTCTACCCGCACTTTACATCGGTCTACCACACTTGGATCTCCATGCTAGGGTACCTGCAAGAAGGTAGATCAAAGACAAGTAGGGTTAATGCTATGTAAATGCAAAGAAACACAATAAACCATAAAGTAAATTTCGTGGCCTCCCCGGCAACGGTGCCAAAATGGTCAGGCATGTTTCACGTGTTAGAAATCGAGGTGTTGAACGTGACAGTTGCTACGCTAACGTGTTTGGTTTTGAAAACCTGTCGTTGTAGTTTGAAAGCGAAGAACTCATGTTCAACAAATAAAATTTATACCGGAATAGAAATCCCAGGTCGAACACAGGCAGGCGGACGTTTGATTTAAAAAACACGCGTTTGTTTTATTTGTCATAAAGTAAATTAATTGGTTAGAACTATCTAACTATTTTAACAAATAGAAGAAAGAGAGAGAGAATAATACAAACAAAAATCAAAAGAGATAGAGAATGCACATGGAATTCATTATCGAAAGGATTGTTCATTACACTAAATATTACGACTAGAAAGCGGGAAAATGATTACACTTGAAAGCAGTAAATCTACTCTAGAAAGCGATAAATTTATTTTAGAAAGCAGTAAAAAGAATGGGGAGAGAGATATCCTCCACGATGGTCGCTTGGAGGACAAGCTGGATGGGACGACGCTTGGACGAAGGAGGACGGAGCAGGATGAAGGAGGACGAAGCGGAAGAATGGGAACGGGGCAGCACGTCGTCGTCGTCGTGGGATCCGCTTTCGAAAGAGGGGACAAAAAATTGACTTTAACTCGCAGAAGCATCCCAGGTGTGGGCAAGCTTCTCTTGAGCTTTAGAGAGGGAGGAAGAGAAGGAAGGGATGAGAATTTCGTGTGGAGGGGGTCTCCTTTTATAGTTGCAAGGATTGTGGGCAATTTGGTCATTACAACTCTAAAAATAATAAATCAAGGGTCTTTAGTGATGGATAAAACCATTCTAAAGCCCCATCGTGGGCGTAGTGGGGGCGCCTGCTCATCTTCTGTGCTGCCCACGTTTAGCTGCTCTGAGCCACGAGTCATGCTACTGCTCGCCTCCTTTGCACGCCCGCCTGTGTGCAATTCCGCGTGAGGCACGGGGTGTGATACGGCGTGAGCGTAATTTCGTGTGCACGACCGTTCGATCGCAATCGAGCAGTCAATTGCGCCCGCTCACCTGCACCACTCGCTCGCTCCTGCGGATTCGAGCCTGCGCTAGCGCCTTGTGATAAGGCATTCACCCGCTGTGCTACGTCATCGAGATGGTCGCGTAGATGTTTTGAGCGGCGCGTGCTCATGGCCATTGGATCACGATCCAACGGCCTAAATATTGCGTTGGATCTTCTTTGGAGAGGCAGCGGCGATCCTAAGGGCAGATTGGATGGCTGAGATGGCGCCATGGCACCATCTGAGCTGTCCATCTTCTGGATGATGTAGATGGTGCCACGGTTGTCGGATTGAGTTGATTTTCACGTCGTTAGGCTACGATCATCGATCCGAATCCATCCGTGTGGTCGGATTTTTCGCTTGAAGTGTGGATTCACACCATCTTGGCCCTTGATCTTCTAGGGTTCCCCGATCTCTATCTGATGCTACAAATGTCTAATTAGGGCAATCTTGAGTCGTTGAACTCCAATCATTGCCCTAATCACATCTGTATGGTTGGATCTTTGATCCGAGGCCCCGATAAAATGTTTGCCTTGTCCATGAACATAAAAGGAGACAATTAAACTCCATTTTATTCAAATGACTCTAAATGCAAGATGATGCATGTTATGCATTATTTATAGTATGCAATGCAATCCTATGCTTAAGAACATGCATAAATAGACATCTTAAGTAGTGTAAACATGTTTACATCATACCCCCATGCCTCTCTTTTGTTAGTCCCTAGCAAAAACTACATGCTATTTATAAAAGAATCAGGTTGGATTATTTGGGCTTGAGTTATTTTCAATCATTAAGAAAATGTTTACTTAGGATATAAACTTTCAAAGACACAACAGTGCCCAAGTATCTACCAAAATGTAGACTGCCTTAAGCCCTCACCTTATTCAAAGAAAATTTTCTCTCTTTTTCCTCTTTGCTAATTTTTTTGAATTTTCAAGTTTTAGGGTTTAAGAGTGGCTTTTTATGACCATTCAACTCACCCAAGATTTGATGAGAACCCTAAGTTCTAGGCATCTTATTATGAATGTGATAGACTCGTTGATCAGCAGTTAAAACGGACTTCGGATTTCTATGCCTTTAGGTAACCTTAAAAAGAGAATTCTGCCTAAAGGTGTATCTTTACAGCCGGTAGCTTTCTCCCTACTTTTATTTTTTTACGTGGTCAACACAAGGGTGAATCCAGTGTATATCTCCTCGGTTTATTCTACTTCTTCGCTTCTTCCTAAGAGTTTTGGGAATTTTCAGTGCATTTATTGAGCTGGGTTCTGGACAACCGGTCGATGAGCTATTACCACCGACAACTTGCCATCCATACTCATGCAACGAAGTGTAGTTTATTTCTTTTTTTTTATTTTCTCCTTTTTTTTCTTTTTGACTCTCTTTTTCTTAAGTAGGT
This sequence comes from Thalassia testudinum, assembly GCA_037157565.1. Lineage (NCBI taxonomy): Eukaryota > Viridiplantae > Streptophyta > Magnoliopsida > Alismatales > Hydrocharitaceae > Thalassia > Thalassia testudinum. The sequence continues at coordinate 22,584,005 of JAZHRO010000063.1, forward strand.
GGCATCCTTGGTCTAAGGATTACCTAAAGGCAGCAAAAAGAGAAAGATCCAATGACTGGGCTCTGGACAACCTATCCATGGGCTGTTACCCACAATAACTTGCCAGCCATATCGCCCTAGAAGGTTCATTAGCTACCCAATTTCGTTAAAATCACCAAACAACAAGTCAGTGACAAGATAGTGTGTAGATGCTTTAGGCTTAAAGTTTCCTCAAACTAGAGGGTGGATTGATAAGTCATGTACTTATCACCCAAACTTATTTACTCCAATTAAAATAAAATTCAGATGGCGAGGACTCGAAAAATAAATCCACATTTTAGTGGGTACATGGGCTAATTAAGTCCAAAGACCTGAAGGGTCTTTGTGTTCAGATCATAATGTAGTATTTCCTAAGATTGAAAATTTTCTTAAACCCAAGTTCTCTTTCCTAATTGCAGAAATTTTTTTTTATAAAAGAAAATAAAATAAATCTATGGAGCTAACGAATAAATTCAGAGATGAATACTCCACCCCCCCATGCCTATCTAACTCAATGTCCTCAATGTATTAAAAAGACATAAAACAAAGTGGAGTAGAAAGCACCTGAATTGTGTGAATGTCAGGTCCGCTCTGAGATGAAAACTAAAAAGAACTGTATACGTGTTGAATTTAGTGCCTTCAGCTAAGTACACTATACAAAGAAGAGAAATAAAGATTTCACAGGTGTAGGTCAGAATTAAAATAAACATATGAAACTTCTGACCTGTTAGCAGATGTCTACAAATGTGGACCAGATTGTGGTGCAGACCCATACCCTATGATCGAGAATATCTCAGGTCTGGATAAAAATTACCCAAAACCTAAAATCAATATGCAAGAGGGGTCGAGCCTGCGATTTATGAGGATGCAACCCACAACCAAAAAGTCGGATTACAGAGAAATCAAGCTCAAAATGGTAATCCTTGAATGTGTGCTTGGGTTCGACATCCTCAGAACAAATGTTGTAAGGGTTATGGTTTGATGGTTTCAGCTTAATAGGAACGCTTCGACACAGTCTTCTACTTCCTCTGGAACTTGCTTCCCAAATCAAAATTTCCCGGCTCCTATCCTCCTCACTCAGCATGTCAAATTCCAGGACCTCTTGCATATTAATCACCCCATCTAAAATCTCCAAGTCTAAATGATGTGGCTGAATCAGAATTGAGTTGGGTCTAATTACCTGAGAAACAGAATCATCGATAAGCTTAATGGGCTGTAACTGACAATCAGGGCATTGAATTGAATCCTCCAGAAAATGCGATTCTAGATCCGTAATGTGAGCCCCAATAAGATCAGTTTCCTCAATTATTGGGCTATCAAATGATCTATCAGATTTCTCAGGCCCAATCATCTCACAGAAATCGTGTTCTGTAAACTCACGTGAGACTTCGCTACTTGAATCTTCACCATCAAAGAAATCAAGATCTGTATCAATGTATGTCCCAAAATCATCTGTCACTTTCTATTCTAAGGTGACATACGTTTCCTCGTACCCTTGCTCAGGGATGTCAGGTGAAGAAATCAGATCATCCTTAATTGGTTGCTCTAATTCAATCTGGTCAGCCTCGTAACATGTGTCCCCCGCAATAGGTGCCTGAGCGGGTTTTGACATTGGCTCTCCTGAAGGGAGTTCATCCTGGGAATCTTCCCATGACTGAACTAATGCAACCACAAATCTCATCCTCAATTTCACTAATTTCTCAAGTAGAAACTCGCCCGAGTTCTTATCCTTAACATCCTGGAGCCAATCCAACAAATACAAATTCAAATCATCAATCATCTAAATCAGGGGCTCCAATCTTTCAATGGAAGGTGTTGGCTGAACTTCTAAAGTTTGTATGATATTCCTCAAGTTAGCCAGAACCTTAACTTGAACCTGGTTACCTTGAACCAAATGAGTTGGTTCAAGGTTGGGCGGGTTTGGGATCAATGCAAGGGAATTAACGAATTGAGATTCGTTATACTCTTCTTGATAATAGGTCATTTCAGATTGTTCAAAAGGTGGTAATGACCTAAAGGCATTGTAATTAGGGTAAGAATCAGTGTATCCTTCATGATTGTAGATCGTATTAGGCTATCCATGAAAGGGTGATGATCTATAATCGATGTGGCTCTAAAATGGATAGAAATCACATTCATAGTGTTCAGGGTTAGACCCTAAACACGGAGGTCCGAAATTGTATCCCCAATCTGAGTTATCCCAACTAACTGATGGTTGATTACAGTATGAGTCGGGATAATCGTCATGTTGAGGATAATTCAAAATAGGAGGGAAAGAGTGGGAATGCATGTAATATGTGGAAGGATACATGATAAATGAGAGGAAGAAAGGTGCCCTGCAATACAAGCAATCAAACCTATCCTTAAGTGGGCTAGCTTAAAGACCTACAGACTCCCAAAACCTATCTTGAGATAAAGAAACAATTTGATCTACTTCTGTCTGTTCAATCCAACCAGTTAGGAGGGATTGGGAGAAGGTTCTTCTTTCGGCTTGCGCCTCTGGTTCCTAGTGTACCCCCAACCGTGATCGTTTGATTCTGCTCCCCTAGCTAAACATCAGATTGAACAGTAGAAACAGACTAATCGAAAATAATCTCGTTCTGGGCTCTGAAGAGCAAGTCGAATCCTTAAGGCCTACATCTACTCTGTTTTATTTAGGGCTAGGTTTGAATGTGCTTTGGAATGTGATGGGCCCTTTATATGGGTTGTGCCCTTAATGATTGATTGATTTGTGTGTGCGTGCACAACTAGTGGTTTTCAAGCAAGATTACTTTTGATGTGGTGAATTTTAGGGTTCAAATCTTGCTTAGTAGCTTTTATGATTCAACATTAGGTATTTTCAAACAAGTTTTGCTAGCACACCAGGTTTTGAAAGCACGAGTGAAGATGTTTCACTTTGAAGCTTAAAAAGAATGTGGAGTGCCTGGTAAATCCCTACTAGTTGAACCTAAGTGGCAGCTACTTGATGAGTTGATTTTAATTGAAGTGGTGCAGCCCAATCAACTCAAACAATTAACCTATTGCACCACTTAATAAGGCACACAAGTGATTACCTAATCTGATTTCTACTCAATTATGTGTTTGGATGTGTGTATCGGCTCCAAAGATCGGTTTACCTGTTGAGTTTGAAAATCAGATGAGGTTGTGTACCTCTCTGTGAGATTTTTTTTATTTTTTTTTTATATTGAGGTTGGGGTGAGTATGGGTGTCAAACAACAAATAATCTAACCTTAGAGTTTATAAGAACACCAAAGTTGATTGAAGTTTGTGTTATTATGTGGTGAAATGAAATCTAAAGGGTGGGAGGTGGGGGATAACTTACAAAACCTTCCACAGCACTTTATTCCAATCTACCGCTTTTGCTCATCTCGAAAGTGTACCCACAATCACAATAAGAAAGGAGAGAAGTGAGGTAAATGATTTGTAAGTTAGAAAAGGAGAAAACTAAGGTGGGGGTGATGTGGGGGACACTTACAAAACACTCTACCCGCAATTTACTCCAGTCTACCACACTTGGATCTCTATGCTAGGGCACTTGCAAGACGGTAGATCAAAGACAGTTAATGATATGTAAATAAATGCGAAGAAACGCAATAAACCATAAAGTAAATTTCGTCGCCTCCTAGGCAACGGTGCCAAATGGTCGGGCATGTTTCATGTGTTAGAAATCGGGGTGTTGAACGTGCGAGTTGCTACACTAATGTGTTTGGTTTTGAAAACCTGTCGTTGTAGTTTGAAAGCGAAGAACTCATGTTCAAAAAATAAAATTTATACCAGAATAGAAATCCCGAGTCGAACACAGGGAGGCGGACATTTGATTTAAAAAACACGCATTTGCTTTATTTGTCATGAAGTAAATTAATTGATTAGAACTATCTAATTATATACAATAAATAGAAGAGAGAGAGAGAGAATAAGAGAGAGAATAGTACAAACAAAAATCAAAAGAGATATAGAATGCACATGGAATTCATTATCGAAAGGATTGTTCATTACACTAAATATTACGACAAGAAAGCGGGAAAATGATTACACTAGAAAGCACTAAATCTACTCTAGAAAGCAGTAAATCTATTCTAGAAAGCAGTAAAAAGAATGGGGAGAGAGATATCCTCCTCGACGGTCACTTGGAGGACGAGCCGGATGGGACGACGACTGGACGAAGTAGGATGGAGTAGGACGAAGGAGGACAAAGCGGAAGAACGGGAACGGGGCAGCACATCCTCGTCGTTGCGTGATCCGCTTCTGAAAGGGGGACAAAAAATTTACTTTATCTCGCGAGAAGCATCTCGAGTGTGGGACAAGCTTCTCTTGACCCTTGGAGAGGGAGAGAAGAGAAGGAAGGGATGATAATTTTGTGTGGAGGGGGTCTCCTTTTATAGTTGCAAGGAGTGGGGGCAATTTGGTCATTACAACTCTAAAAACATTAAATTAGGGGTCTTTAGTGACGGATAAAACTGTCACTAAAGCTCCATCGTAGGCATAGTGGGGGCGCCCGCTCATCTTCCACGCCGCCCACATTTCGCTGCTCGCAACCATCTAATCGTGAGATCGGACAGCTTAAGTCACGCTACCGACTGCCTCCTTTACGTGCCTGCCTGCATGCGATTCCACGTATGGCGCGATGTGCAATATGGCATGAGCGCAATTGCACGCACGCGACCATTCAATCACGATCGAGCGGTCAATTGCACCCTCTCGCCTGCTTTTACGTATTCAGAAGAGGTCGAACACAAGGAGGTGACGTTTACTCTAAGTGAAAACCGTTCTTCGATTTGTTTCTTTTTGGAGTTTTAGGGTTTTATTTTCTTTTTTGTTTTTGAAATAAAAGACAACCAATCAAAAGATAGAGATGGAATCAAATGTGATGTATTGCATTAATGGCTATTACAATAATCTGCAAAAGCATAAAAAGAGAGGGAGGTGAGAGGAAATCTCCTGAATCGGCTGTTCGGCGAGACGACGACGCCTGGTGGAAGCTCGAACGAAGGAGGTGGGGAGCAAGATGACATCGGGTTGAGGAAAGCTTCAGTGTGGCTCTGTGATGGAGGTGAGTATCTGCTACTAGAATGGAGGAGGGAGGATGACTCCAAGGTGACCTATAAAGGGGGATGGGAAGTTGGAGGAGTATTTAGTGGGGCAGAGGTTCGCTACGCTAAAAGGCACCTTGGGAGCTTAAGAACAAGCTCTAATGGATCATTGGTAGGCTTGCTAGAGCTTGGGAGTAGGTGGGAGTAGAGTAGGTAGAGATGGCTTGGAAGGGAGGGTGTGTAGGTCCTTTTATAATGGAAGAGAAGAGGCAAAAAATAGGTATGAGACCATTAGTGACATCCAGGTTGTCGCTGGAAACGTTGCAGTAGGCAGCTCATTCCCGCTGGAGCCTACAGTTGGCTTTACTGGCATGCAATGAATTAGCGACGGCTGTAAGCGTCGCTGTAAGTCCCGTTCATGCGTCGCTGTAGGTCCAGCCCATGCATAGTTGGCACTACGCTCCCCCACCTTTGCCACATGCACTCGCGTGCCCACGCGCTGGCACTGCACTATGCGCATGCGCACCTATGCACGTGCATGCACCTGCACTACTATGTGCGTGCGCTGGGCGGCCTGGGTTGCGCCACGTGGTGCAGTCTGGGCCATCCATCTTATTCTTGTTGTAGGGGCTGCTACAGAGGTCAGATTGAGTCGATTTCCACGCCATTAGGCTGCGATCATTGACTTGAATCCATCCACATGGTCAGATTTCTCATTTGAAGCTCTGAATTATGTCTCCTAGTCCCTTAGCCGTTGATCTTCCTTAGACTGTATATGGTGCTACCGAACTCCGATCGAGGTGATTTCAGAGGCATTGGACTCCGATCATCGTCTTGATCAAATCTGTTTGGTCGGATCATCAATCCGAGGCTCCGAAATAAATATCCTTTTCTCCTAAGCACAAAAGGAGGAAATTAACCTAAATTATAGACAACTACTCTAAATGCTGAATGATGCATGCTATGCAATAATTATAACATGAAATGCAAATCTAAACCTAGGAACATGCATGAATAGGCATTTTACCCTCAATAAATGTGTTTACATCAAGGACCCAGGTGGCTTTTCCTTCTTAGACGAGATACTGTGCATAAGGGGACGCCTATGCATTCCTAGAGATGAGGTGTTGTTGAGAGAGCTCCTGACTGAGGCACATGGGTCTAGGTTTACCATACATCCCGGGAACATAAAGATGTAGTAGGATTTGCGACACGACTTCTGGTGGAGAGGGATGAAGCGGGATGTTGGTGAGGTCGTTCAGCATTGCTTGGAATGCCAGCAGGTGAAGGCCGAGCACTAGAGGCTTGCAGGGCCATTACAGCCACTTCCTATGCTAGGGTGGAAGTGGGAGAGCAACACCATGGACTTGGTGGTGGGTTTCTCAGTTACCCAGTGGAGACACGATGCAGTTTGGGTGATTGTAGATCAATTGACCAAGGCAGCATGATTTCTACCGATCTGAGTCACCTTTGGGCCAGCACAGATAGCTGAGCGATGCATCAGAGATGTGGAGTGCCTGCACGGAGTTCCACTTCAGATCGTATCCGATAGAGAAGTTCCTTATTTCACTTCTCAGTTCTAGGCAAAGTTCCAGCAGCCCTGGGGATGCGTCTGAGGTTTAGTATAGCCTACCACCCCCAAATCGATGGGCAGTCAGAGCACAAGATACAGAACTTGAGGACCTCCTACATGCCTGTGTACTAGACTGGAGAGGGTCATGGGAGGATCATTTACCACTGGCAGAGTTTACATACAATAACCGCTATCATTCGAGCATCACCATGGCACCTTACGAGGCTCTGTATGAGAGGAAGTGTACTGCACCCTTAAGTTGGGTCGAGGTGAGGACCAAGTTGGAGGTTGGTCCCAAGCTGATACAGCATAGTCAAGAGGTGATAAAGTAGATTGATAGATGACTCCGCACTATCAGGAGTACGTAGAAGAGCTATGCCGACAAGAAGTGCAGAGAGGTTCAATTCGAGGTTGGGGATCACGTCTTTCTCTGTGTTTTGCCCATGAAGGGCTTGCAACATTTTGGTGAAGGGTAAGCTTACGCCGAGCTTTGTGGGGCCCTTTGAGGTCCTGGAATAAGTACGACCCGTTGCTTACCGGCTTGCCCATCCTCCCTAGCTTTCTAGAGTGCACGATGTTCTCCATGTGCCCAACCTCAGGAAGTATGCTGCCGATCCTCGTCACGTTCTGAGCCATGAGAGATCGAGGTGGGAGATGACCTGACCTATTCTGAAAGGACAGTACAGATATTAAATAGAGTCGTCCAGAGCCTAAGATGGAAGTAGGTACCACTTGTGAAGGTTCTATGGAGAAGCCAACGATATGAGGAGGCGACTTGGGAGCCTGTGGTAGCGATGCAAGAGCAGTACCTAGAGCTTTTTGAGAGTACGTCCCTTCAGATCTACTTCGGTCCTCTTTAAGTTTATTATGCATTTTTGCATTACTTTTTCGGCAAGTACGTAGCCCAAGTTTTGGGGATGAAACTTCCTTTAAGTTTGTTATGTTGAAATGAACCGGTGCCTTTTTGGGTTGTTTAAGATGTCTGGACTAACCGTCAAATGTCTGCCAAGACGTTTGGATGGAGGGACAGACGTCTGAAAGTCGGAAATATCATACATTCCTTTCGCTCTACACGTGGGCAGCGCGCTGAGTCTTTCTCTCTCTATCCCCTCACCTAGAACCCCAAATCCTTCCTATTTAAACCCCCCATCTACACTCTACCCCCCACCACTCGAGCCACTGCCACCTCCACCTTCACCTTGCATTCGACCGTGCCCCACCAGCTTCCCGTCTCTGCTGTAGCCACAGCGAGGAAGGAGAGGGTCCGACGAGGGAGAACGGGGAAGAGAGAGAGCGAGAGAGTGTGAGGGAGTGAGAGGAGAGTGGGGCAGAGGGACGACGGCTATGAGAGCTTGGTGGAGCTCGAGGAGGAGTTCATGGGAGAGAGGAGGACACTGACGGGGAGCTTCCCAAGCTCCTACAGCTGTTAGAGCTGCCGCTGTGTCATCTGATGGTGGAGGCTCGAGCGGGGCAAGTTGCATAGGGGAGTTATGGACACTGGTTTTCCAGTATCATACGTCTGGGATGTCGACCAAACGTCTAGAGAGGGATTAGGATGTATGGAGCTGAAGCCGGACATCTGAAAGCATATTATCATGTGGAGGTATGTGTTTCCTATGCTACTTTCCACCATGCAGATCGTAGCATAGGAGTGTCTGGCAAAAAATAGGTCTACGATTTCATACGCAGGTGCAGGGCATTCGAAGGGCTTGTGGTGTGCCTTTCCAAGCACTTTTGGATGTCTGACCACATTGCCAGACGTCCGACGACACTTCCAGATGACTATAAGGAATGTCAGACGTCTGGAACTTTGCCCAGATGGTTGTAGTGGAGTCTAGACATCTGAGGCAGCCATATGAAGTGAGAGGTAAGATCTGATGTCTTTTAAGATGTCTAGGACTAGTCCCAGACGTCTAATTTTGGATAGTAACAGTGTTTTTGGCCCATTTAGGGCCAAAATAGAATCAGATTTCGTTAAACGAGGTACCGTTGTTTTCTACTCAAGTTTCTCTATGTGTTAATGTTGAGTATCTACTATTTTTTACCAGTCTGATGTGAATTAGTCGCTGGTACAAGTTACCAACCGGTGGCGTGTTTGGGGCCGACGGAGACGACGAGATCTATCGTGCAAGCCCCCATCCCTTCCGTGATACCCAGTGTAGTGGTTTAATTCAGTTGTTATTATTTAAATGAGAATGTGCTTATTTGGAATAATTGGATCAAGCTCTAAGACATGGAATGAACCCTAGGGTAAAAATGTATGAGCCTGGTTTGAGCTATAATATTTACTTGAGTGTATGTTAAATAAATTGCTAGTAATTGTATTAGTGTAATTATGAGTTACTACTTTAGACATCAAAGCACGAGCTGCCTGTATGTGATGGAAAATTGAGAATTGGATAGTGTGATCCAGATATTGATAATGAGATGAATATGAGCATGAACCCTACGAGGAATTAGGAATAGAACTCCTATGTATGGAAGGAATCTGGTATGTAGACGGAAAGTTAGTTGACCCTTGTGTACACGATACCAAGAAGAGCAACTGTCCCTTTTGGTGTAGAGGGGGAGCCATCCACCCCTTGGATTGAGACCTAGGGTAGGACTAGTCACTCTACACGAACTCCTATTTGGCCCTCACATACATAGTACCAAGGTGTGCTACTAATGTAGGGAGGGAGCTAGCTACCCCACGGGGCCCAAGGTTTAGACTAGCCAACCTACACTGACTGTTTAGGCCCTCTAGGCAAACCAGGTAGGCGGACGATGGTACGCGGACTGTGGAGAAGCAAGACCCCTATTTGGTTCTGAGGGGTGAGACCTCTATTCTGAGAGGGCAAGGCCCTATACTGTTCCATGCTGTACTTTAGGCATACCCGCTAGCGGAAATGACTGACCGCATGGCAGTGCAGGGTAGCTACCCGTACTCTTCTCTCACTTGCCATAGTCACCGCTATGTTGTGACAGTGACCTCAAAGTGGTTGATTGGGTGTAGGACTATCATGGGAAACTCTCCTGGCCAGGAGAGCACCACGTGTACCTTCTACTCCACGGAAAATACTGCAATCAAGATTATCCACACGAGGAACAAGCAAGATGAAGAAATACTTAGATCTTTTGAGAAGTAAATGAACCAAAAATACATAGATGAGATAAATAGAAATGAGAATAGAACCTGGTTGCTTGTTTTACTATACTTTCTCATAAATAATGTAAACACCTTTGATGAGAGCCTCATCATAAGCCCTAACTAGCTTATTTTGACCTAAGAAAGAGAACAAAAGCTCCCACATAACCAAGAGAAAGGCCTAATTCAAGAGATTACTAATCTGGGAAGAGAACATGAAACAAAGGGTGAAACTACAATTTTACCAGTATAGTTCATCAATGGGATTTTCTAGGGTCTAGACATGGGTCAATTGGACTTAATAAGCGAAAAAGTGGGATGGTTCAGTCATAAAAGGGTTATTGTGAAATTCAAGAATTAAATGACATTCTTTAACACTAAAACAAACCCACTTAATTTCACAAGGTTCCGGTCAAGATAAAAATTAACTAAACCCTCTAAAATACATGGAAAAATATCCCCTGGGGTTTAGAACCTTCAATTTCGCCTTTAGAACCTGTTTGACCTAGATTGGGAACCAAGCTCAATATTTGATCGAATTTGGGTTTTTGTGCAAAATGTCCTGTCAAACGTGGTCAAACTTAAAATCCAACATCACCATTTGACTCCTTAGGTCCAAATTAAGTTTTTACCAAAATTTGGACCTAAGGGAAGGCCATTTTGACCTACATTGCAAAATAGTCCACCTAATTATATTTTGGCCCTTAACTTTTGAAAACCCTTGCGAAGGCCCCCTCAACTTCCTCGTCACTTTTTGCATTCAGGTCCCCCTCCATTGCAGCAGAGACCCATACCTCCGGTGAGGTTTTGTTGAGGTTTTCTCCTCACTTCCCTAGGGAGCTGCTCCCAGATTTGAATGGGGAGTCCTCTGCGAAACCCCTACCGCCTGAGTAGCTCCCCAAGCCCTAACTCGCCCCATACCACTCGTGCGAACACTCGAGAGGTATGGGTATCACTTCCGGCCAAACCTCTGGCGAGGACTTTTGGCTGCCACCTTACACCTGGACCTCTGCCTGTGCCTCTAAAGAAAGACTCAGGTCCGGCTGCTTCTTCTAAGCTCGACTTGGCCGAAGAATTCCCCCAATTTCGTCTCCTCCTCCTCTAGTCAGGAGTCCAGCGAGCAATGGTGAGCTCTCCTCTTTCTCGTCGCTCTGCCACAATACCAGTGGTAGAGCCGCCTTCACCACCTTCCTCCGCATCGTGCAACACCAGCACGCACGCCTCTAGCCCCGTCGTCATCGCCGTCACCCCTCCCCTGGACATCTTCGTCTCTGGCGACGGCAGGAACAAGTCATCTGCCTCCTGCCTCCCTTCGTCTGCTCAGCTACGTTAGAATTATTTCTCTCTCTCCCCTCTTTATTTCCTCTATCTTTATTGCTATTTTTATCCCCTCAATGCCGCAGTCCACCACCATCATTCCCATCTTCGGCCGACCACCGGCGAAGGCGCTCCCGTCGCTCCACCCATCCACATGCCTCGTCACAGATCTCAGAACATTTTCCATCATCCACTGATCATCATTCAACCCTCCACTGACCACCAACACCTCCACACACGCCCACTAAACAAACCCATAAACACGGCCACAGAGCAACCTAGGCATGCACTCCTAGGTCGCCGCGCAGCCTACACCCACCATGTCACCTTCGCCAAGACATGGCGAAGCTCCTCATATGTTTTAATGGGGCCACAAGGCCTTATTGAGTGATTTCAGGTTGACCCCCCATTCCGCCATTGACGCTGAAGGAACTTGCAGTAGTGCTCCAGGTTGCGTGCCCCGAGCATCAGCATCCCAGGTGAAGTGGGATGAGTGCGTGAACTCATACAACCAAGAGATTTGCTTGGCAATCGACCGCAGCAGTAGCATTTGAGCAAAGAACCTCCCTGCGGGCGCGTGAAAAAGTGGGTCGGACTTTAGCCCCACCTCGGAAGTTTTCAACATAGGTGAGCGACTTAAATTGATTTTGTGTTTTCTCTTCGTTGCCTCTGAAGGCTAAGGAGAGGTCCTCTCGCCCATATACCCGCCTTGTTCGGGACCCACGCTATGCGGACTTGGCTGACTCGTTTACCCTGCACTCCTCACGTACCACCCACGCTGGTGATCCTGGACCCGGGTGCGCTTGACCAGACCTGAGTACCCAATTGGCTCTGGGGGAGTATCCCTACGAGAGAAATAGAGAGAGAGAGATGTGGGGAAGGGTAGGGGTAGGTTTTGCTAAATGGTGTTGTGCAGGAAAGAAGGAGCTAAGGAGGAGGCATAGCAAAGAAGTGAAGGAAGAAGGTAGTGGCTAAAGGACTTAGCTGCAAAAGACGAAAGAAGGAAGAAGAAGAAGAAGACCAAGGGCAAAGGCAAGAGAAGGAAGGAGCTGAGGAAAGCTAAGTGCAAAAGGATGAAGGAAGTAGAGGTACGGCCAAGCAAAGTAGAAGCAGAGAAAGAAAAGGCAAGCATGTAGAGAAGAATAAGAAGAAGCCAAGGAGAAGGAAGAAAGAAGAAGAAGCCAAGGAGAAGGAAGAAAGAAGAAGGAAGCTGAAGGAAGAAGAAAGAAGAAGAAGGCTCAGCTGAAGAGAAAGATAGAGATCAGAGAATCAAAGTTGAAGGCACTGTAGCAATCGCAAGTTAAGACATCTAATTCACAAAATCAGACTTCTGACTCACAAGGAAAGAGAAGGTAGAGAATGGAAGAAAAGGACAACATTTTTTATCCAATTCTTCTCAATTTCTCTTTTATTGCTACATGTTAATATTCATAAATTCATGCCTTATATTTTGAATTAGATTTTGAGTAATTCAAGTGTTCAAATTACATTTATTGAGGTTAGTATGAATTCCATTTGCTCCCTGTGTTCGACCTTAGATACTTAGGTCTTCGAGTAATAAATTCTTATTTGTTCATAATGCTTTTTCGACTATACTGCAACACGACTGATTTAAAATACGACAAAGTGTTACGAACAACCACTCTACTCAACATTCGCTGACTCTGTCTTTTCGTAACCCTATTGAGGACCAGGAGCTGAGCAGCTTGAGTTTTCGGCTGCAGAGGGTGTTGGGCTCAGCCTAGCCCAGTCGTAGTCATTTCTTTCCAATTCTTTAGTTTTCTGCTATTGTAGAAAGTAATAGACATCGATTTTTCTATTCCTGTTACTTTCTATCTTCTTTTCTGCGGTTGTTGTTGTGATGGCATGTATTACTTTGTTGAGACTTTCTGCTCTGTTGTTCCTTTACGTCTCATTTTTCCTTATGCTTAGTTATATTGCATGTGTGAATGTGGTTTGTTTCCTGCTTTTGGTTATTTCTCGTTGGATGACTAGGTCTTGGGATTAGTCGAAGCAAACCGGTCTTGGGTCCTGTAGGGATCTAGAAATCGAGTCGTAACAAAAATAAGCCGGGGAGATATACATTGGGTTTACCCTTGTGTTGACCCCATAAAAAAAAGAAGGTTTAAGCTACCGTTCGAAAAGATAAACCTCTAAGCAAGGTCTCCTAGGGTCATAGAAACCTAAAGTCCATTTAACGGCCGCCTAGTGTGCCTTTCACTCCTTTCACTAGATGCTTAGCACTTAGAGTCCTTTTCAAGTCTTGGACAGGTCGGGTAGTTGTAAAAAGTTATCCTAGAACTCTCAAACTCTAACAAAACAACAACCAAGCCTTTTCCCACACTAAGTGGGGTCGGCTATATGGATTCTTTGCCTCCACACAGATCGATTTTCAGCCATTTTAGGACTTAAATTAAAGTAATTAAGGTCATACTTAATAGTTTCCTTCCAATACTTGTTTGGTCTTCCTCGCCCCCTCTTAGCGGGTTCAACCTCCAACTTCTCACATCTCTTAACTGGAGCATCTAGTGGCCTTCTTTGTAAATGTCCAAACCATCTTAGACGGGCCTCTCTCATTTTATCCTCTATCGATGCCACCCTAACCCTATTTCTAATAAATTCATTTGAAATACGGTCCTTTCTTGTATGACCACACATCCATCTTAACATCTTCATTTCTGCCACAGACATCTTCTGTACATGCCTATAGTTTATAGCCCAGCATTCAGAACCGTACAACATGGCTGGTCTTACCACAGATCGATAGTATTTTCCTTTGACTTTTAAAGGAACCTTCCTATCACAGAGAACACCAGAAGCACCCCTCCATTTCAACCACCCTGCATTAATTCTATGTGTAACATCACCATCAATTCCACCATCATGTTGGAAAATGGATCCCAAGTACTTAAAAATATCTTTCATTGGAATGCACTCTTCTCCAATTTTTACATCAATCCCTTCGTTGTTCCCTCTACTACTAAACTTACATTCCATATACTCAGTCTTCGTCCTACTTATGAGTAATCCTTTATCTTCCAGGGCTTCTCTCCAAAGCTCAAGTTTTCCATTCACTCCATCTCTTGTCTCATCAACCAACACAATGTCATCAGCAAAAAGCATACACCAAGGCACCTCAACTTGGATATGCTTCGTCAACTCATCCATAACCAAGGTAAAAAGATAAGGGCTTAAAGTTGAACCTTGATGCAGACCAATGGAGATATCAAAGTAGTCTGTCAAATCATCCTTAGTCTTTACACAAGCTATAGCTCCATAGTACATATCCTTAATGAGGTTGATATATATAATTGGCACTTGTCTCTCCTCCAAAATTCTCCACAAGATATCTCTTGGGACAGAATCATAGGCCTTCTCCAAATCAATAAAAACCATATGTAAATCCTTTTTCTTCACTTTGTAAGTCTCCATCATACGTCTCAAGAGGTGTATTGCCTCAATAGTAGACCTGCCTGGCATAAAGCCAAATTGATTTTCAGTTACCATAGAGACTTGCCTCACCCTTCTTTCAATTATTCTTTCCCAAAGTTTCATCGTATGACTCATCAACTTAATACCTCTATAGTTGGAACAATCTTGTATATCACCTTTGTTCTTGTATAAAGGTACCACAAAACTTTTCCTCCATTCCTCTGGCATCTTCTTGCCTCTCCACACAGTATTAAATAAATTTGTGAGCCAAGTTATACCCCGTTCTCCCATCATTCTCCAGACGTCTATAGGAATATCATCAAGCACAACAACCCTCCCGCTTTTTATCATCTTCAGAGCCTCCTCTACTTCTTTCTTTTGTATCCTTCGATAACAAGATCGATTCACATACTCTTCAGAGTTAACTAACTCCCCTAAGATGATATCATTCTTTTATTTTTCATTAAAAAGCTTATGAAAATATCTTTTCCATCTTGTCTTTATATCCTCACTAGCTATAAGCACCCTTCCTTCTTCATCCTTGATGCGTCTTACATGCGTAAGGTCCTTTGCTTTCCACTCTCTTGCTTTAGCTAACTTGAAAATATCTTTTTCACCTTCTTTAGAATCAAGTTTCTTATAAAAATGCTCCCAAGCTTTTGCTTTTGCTTCACTAATAATTTTCTTTGCATCTTTCTTTGCTCTTTTGTAGTTTTCCATATTTTCATCGGTCTTATCTCGATATAAGGCTTTAAAATAGGCTCTTTTAATTTTAAGCTTCTCCTGCACTTCCTCACTCCACCACCAAGCCTCCTTTTGTCCTGGAACACCTCCTTTAGACATGCCTAACACCTCCTTTGCCACCTTCCTAATATAGTTTGTCATATTTAACCACATTTCATCAACACTACCATCAAGATCCCAAGCCTTTTGTTGCATCATCTTCTCTTTAAATCTCACTTGCTCTTTCTTAAGATTCCACCTTTTAATTCTCAAATTCTTAGACACTAATTTTCTCTTCTTTGCCTTCTTCAAATGAACATCCAACACCAAAAGACGATGTTGAGCAGTTAAACTCTCCCCTGGAATAATCTTGCAATCCTTACAAGATAAACGATCCCTTCTTCTCAAAGCAAAGTAATCGATCTGCGTTCTCGTTAAGCCACTTTTATAGGTAATCAAATGCTCTTCCCATTTTTTGAAGAAAGTATTTGCTATGAAAAGATCATAAGCCATAGCAAAATCAAGGAATGTCTTCCCTTCTTCATTCCTAACACCAAAACCATGGTTTCCATGCACTCCTACATACTCTAAAGCATCTTTTCCCACATGCCCATTTAAATCTCCACCGAAGCAAATCATTTCAGTCTGTGGGATTCCTTGAATTATCATATCAAGCTCTCCCCAAAATTTGTTCTTTATTCTTTCCTCTAGACCAACTTGAGGTGCATAAACTGAAATGACATTCAAGATCTCTTCTTCTAAGATTAATTTTATCAAAATAATTCGATCACCCAATCTCTTAACCTCAACCACGCTCTCCTTCAAATCCTTATGAATTATAATACCCATGCCGTTTCTACCTTTGTCCTTTCCTGAATACCAAAGTTTGAAACCTATTCTCTCGATTTTCTTTTCTTTTTCACCAACCCACTTAGTCTCTTGAAGGTAAAGAATTTGAATCCTTCTCCTTACCATTGTATCCACAATCTCCATGAGCTTGCTAGTCAAGGTACCAATATTCCAACTACCGAATCTCAGCATACATTGTGACACACTTCGCTGACGAAGTGGTGGAACTAGCTTCTTTACTCGCATGCGTTCCTCATGCGAGAACCCTTGCTCATTTTGGACTACATCCGGGCGGCGATGTAGTGGAACTAACTTCTTTACTCGCATGCATTCCTCATGCAAGAACCCTTGCTCATTTTGGACTACATCCGGGCGGCGATGTAGCAGAACTAACTTCTTTACTCGCATGCATTCCTCATGCGAGAACCCTTTCTCATTTGTCACTACACCCGGGCGTCGATGTAGTGCGTCGCAAGTAGGGAACGCCCCAACGAAATCAGAGTGTTTGCTAGAATCCATGTTTAATGATCCGACAAATTTTACGTTGGTTGTCGGCTACCTAATGCAACCCTCCTCCTTTACCCGGGCTTGGGACCGGCAATGAAAAGGCACACGAACCTCAACATAGGCGGAGTTTCTCAAACTCTAAAGGTACAAAAAAAAAAATTAGAAAAGAAGAAAAACTAGAAAAATTTTTTTGTATCTTCTCTTCTCAAACAGGTTTGCCTTGAGGGTGAGGATGTTAGGCGGGCTCTAGGCAACAACAGGCGATGCCAGGGCGACGACTGGTAGAATCAGGGAAGACGAAGGATGGACTACTTGGAGGTCGAGGGCATGGAGGTAGAAGGAGAGGAGAGACTCTGATATGCATGGTAAAAGGGTGATGGAGGCAAGGTGGACTGATAGAAGCGGCGCAAGGGAGAATGGCAGAATCATGTGTTCCTGATGCCAGCGGCGGGGACATATGGCAGCTATTTGCCAATCTCCCATACTATGTTTAGAGTGCGGGGGATTTGGTCACAAGAGGGATTCATGAAGAGGTCTTGGGGGAAAATGACAGACCGTCATTTCCCGCGCTCTGGAATTTTGAATTCTAGGGCTTTGCAGGCGCCTCCACTGCCCCCATCTTTGCGCAGCTCTGGGGTGCATACGGTTGATGTGGAGGTACCTATGACAGAGAACATCAAAGCAGCAGAGATGGCATTGTGTGGAGCGTTGGTTGGAGAGGTTATGTCTGGGAGACCAATGATGGAGAACGTGCGCAACCTGGTAAGCTCTCTTTCCCTTTCGACCAACTCCTGGCGGTCTGCCTTTTCGTCACTGGTAACGATGGTTTCGAGAGATAACCGGGTTTTATTGTTATGTCGATGTAATATAGCCAGTTATTGCCATCATTTCAAATATATAAATTTTTTACTCGGAAAATAAAAGAGTTCCCGAGGTCGAACTCAGGGAGCAAGTTGTATTCTAGAGATATACATGTTTCTTTTACAAAAATAAACAAAGAGAGAGAAAGAATGTGGTGTCTCTTTTTTTTTCTTTGTTTCTCCTCGTCTCAGATCTGATTCTTCTTCGTTCTGCAGAGGTGATGCTCTTCTTTCTTTCTTCAGATCTCCTTCTTTCTTCTTTGTTCTGCAGAGGTGATCTTCTTCTTCTTCGTTCTGCAGAGGTGATGCTTTTTCTTTCTGCAGATCTCCTTTCTTCTTTGTTCTACAGAGGTGATCTTCTTCTTCTTCGTTCTGCAGAGGTGATGCTCTTCTTTCTTTCTTCAGATCTCCTTCTTTCTTCTTTGTTCTGCAGAGGTGATGCTCTTTCTTTCTGCAGATCTCCTTCTTCCATCTTTTCTTTTTCCAGTCAGGGACGTCGCCCCTCCTTCTTTCTTCTTTTCCCTTCAGGCCGTCGTCTGATTTCCAAATCAGATGACTTAAACTGCCTGTTGCTACAGTGTCTTCCTCAGCTTCCTTCTTCTTCACCTGTTCCTGCACACTTCAGAGCTTACGTCAGAGGACAAAACCTACTCTACCCTCTCCCCCGCGTCTCTCTCTCTCTGAAACCACTCTTGGGAAAGCTCTCCCAGAGCTGCCGGGTAATCAGGTACGGGTCGTGCCCGGGTCCAGGCCCACCGGCGTGCGTGGTGGGCGAGGAGTGCAGGTCAGTCTAAGTCGGGTCGGGTCGGGTCAGGTCCGCGGGGCGTGAGCGTGGACGAGACCGGGTAACCGGGTGGGTGAAGGGGACCTCACCCCGTGTGCTGAGGCAGTAAGCCTCCAGCACTTTTGCGTCTTATATCGCTGCGCCTCTTCGGACTTTTCCGAGGTGGGACTAAATGTCCCACCTCAATTGCGCGCCCGCAGCGGGGAAAGCAGCGGGAGATCGCGGCGTCACGCGAAGCCTTCTGCCTTAGCTGCGAGCCTGGTGTTTTGTCGAAACGCCTCGCAAGGCCTGGGAGTTGAATCTGGGCGTGGCGCTGAGCATGGCGCGCCTGTAGCTGCAGGCGGAAGCAGCTCCTTCTGCACGGCAATGGAGGCGGAGGTCGGGTGGCCTGTTCACAGAAAAATGGCCTCTCGGCCTAATCAGAAAGTGCCGGGAGCTTCGCCAGGGGGCGGCGAAGCTCGTGTGGGTGGTGGCGAGGCGTGGGGCGGCATGCAAGGGCTGCCCTAGGTCGGACTGTGGGTCAGAGGATGGGTTTGTTCGGTGGGGTTGCAGAGGGTGATGTGGGGGAAGTGGCAGGGCGGGGGTTGATCAAGGTGAGGAGGTGGAGGTCCTGCGGTGGTCGGCGAGCCGTGTGGGTTGCTGAGGTGATGGGAGCGGCTCGCCGGAGGATGGCCGGAGGCGGAGAAGGTGAGGGTGAACAGGAGCGGTCGAGGGTTTAATCAAATAAAAGACAGTGAGGAAAAGAAAGAGGGGGAGATGGGGAGGAGTTCTGACCTAGCTACGGAGACGAAAGGGGCCGGGGCAGGGCGACAGTCGTATCGACTGTCGCCGGAGAAGAAGATGCCCAGGGGAAGGGGCGGCGGCGAGCAGAGGGCCGGAGAGGCGCCAGCAGGGTACGGCGTGGCGCCGGAAGAGCAGGGGAGGTCTCTGCTGCTGGTATTGCGGAAGAGCGAAGAGGAGGAGGAGGAGGAACCGCCGGAGCTGGTGGGCGTCTACCGGAGGGAGAGGAGAAGAAAGTTGGGGGTTTTTTCCGTCAGACCCGAGCTGCCTCGGTCGGTGGATCAACGGGGGGTATTTATAGGGATCAAACAGGGAGGAAGGCGGAGGGAGACGACGTGTCTCCCTCGCCGGAGGATGTCCGGAAACAAAAACCCATACCGTCCGTGCGTTCGCACGGCCGGTATGGTGGGTTACAACGACCAATGGGGTGTCCCTGCGATGGCTGACGATGCAGGGCACCCCCGGTTTACTTGCCCGGTCCTCCCCCTCACCCTGCGCGGCGCCATGCTCCGCGCAAGGTCGCCGGAGCATGGTGCTGGCAGGTTTTGCAGGGGGGACCTGATTGCAAAGAACGAAGGAGAGTTAGGGGCCAAAATGCGAGGGTTCAAAAGTTGAGGGCCAAAAAGTAAACATTTGAGGACCAAAGTGTAATGTTGGTCAAGGAGGTCACTTCTTAGGCTCAAGTTTTTATACATGACTGATTAGGACCTAAGGAATCTGATGGTGAATTTTATTTCTATATTAAACCTTGTTTGACCGGTCAATTTATGCGAAAACCCAAATTAAGTTATTAATTGGGCATGGTTCTCAATGTAGGTCAAAATGGGTTCTGAAGGCCAAATTGAAGGTTCTAAACCCTAGAGATTATTTTTCTATGAATTTTAGAGGGTTTATTCTATTTTTATTTTTCCTCGAACCTCATGAATTGAAGTGGGTTGTTTTAGGGTTACAGATTATCATTTAGTTTCTTGAAATTGCTGTAACCCTTGCTAGATCATTTCATCCCACTTTTATTCTTATTAAGTTGCTTTGACCTGTGTTTGGGCCCTGAATTACCCTGTATGCAGATTATACTGGTAAAATTGCATTTTTACCCCTTATGACTTATTTTCTCCTTAAACTCAGAATTCTCTGAGTTAAGCCTTTCCTTGAGTTATGTAGGAGCTTTTATCCTTTGTATTGGGTCAAAATGAGCTAGTTATGGCTCATGATGAGGTTCTCATCATACCCCCATGCCTAGCTTTTGCTAGTCCCTTAGCAAAAACTTAAGGTTTCAACCCTTGTTCTAGACCATGAAGTTTTTAATAGTTTTAGATAAGTGCCTTTTTTATTTGAGCATAGATTAGGTTAGAATGCTAACCATAGGCCTAAAAGGTACTCTAGTACCAATCAAGATCCAAATCTGCCTAGCCTTAGCCTCAGTCTTTAGCAAAGGTTTTTACGGTCCACAAGAACTAACCTAAGGTTTATTGGACTTTGTGGTTAAAGCACCCGTGCTTGAAATGATTTTAGCCCTGGCTCAGTTCGCAGTGCGTTTTGTAAGAGAGAGATAGAAAGTTTTTCTGTTTGGAGAGTTTTCTCTCTCTTTTTCTTTTTAGTTCTAGCCTAGGATTGGCTTTTCAACACGGTCTGTATCAGATTCCTTGCTCCCATCATCAATCCTCAAGGGTTCCTGGCGATCGATGTTTCGAGATAGCACCGCCCATGGCAACCCCCGGAACCCTGGCTATTGAGATTTCGAGATAATCCCCTCCATGGTGTTCCGTGGCCGAATCCAGACCCTGGCAATTGACACTTCGAGATAATGCCATCCATGGAATCTAAACCAGCAGAGTGCTTACTTGCCCCCAGTAGGATATGTAAATATCCTAGGAGACATGCACTGAGGAGATGATATTTTGCTACGCATCTTCGAGGGGATTTCCCGCCTCTCCGCGCTGGGAACTCGTCCAAATCAACTTGTGTTGATCGGCCGCTCCTATTCTAGGTGTTCTTTTCAGAATTTTGCGACGCTTCTGCGTGATTCTGATTTTTACGCTTACTGAACCAGGCTGTGTGTGAGGTTAGGGTGCTTAGGTTACTGAGTCCCGTAAACCAAAAATTAGTTAACGAGGCCAAATACTCCCTAAGCCTTAGACCTAATACTTCAGCTTTTCATTTTCCTCAATCTCTTGAGGAGTGTCCAAATCTTAATGGGTACTAAGAGTCTATTCAAGAATGCCTAAGGTTTGCGTTCTTACTAATCTCATTATGCACTTTTCAGTTATTCTCTTGAATGAGGTCTAGAACTTAGGTTAATTCCTTAGTTCCTTACTAATGGTTATCACCTTTTCTTATAATTTTGTGCTCCTTTTTCATTTTGTTTCTCTTCTCCTTCACAAAATTTCCTTCTCCTCTTTTTCTCTTATTCTTTTTCGAAATTTTTTTTTTTTTAACTTTTATGGTGTTTTCGGCATATGTGAATTATTTTTGTTTGAAACCTTTTCTTACAAGTTTTGCACTTTCATACCCCCCCATGCCTAAGATTTGCAATGTCCTCATTGTAACCTAGGGGGTCTTAGTTCATGCCTTAAGACAGAAATTTGGATGAGTGGATGGGTCGGGTTGAATTTTTGCGGACGATTTCAAATCCCAGATGCAAGCATCTGAGTTGGAGTCGGCTGTCCTACAGATGCAAGCATCTGAGTTGGAGTCGGCTGTCCTAAAGTGTGAACTTCAAGTGCAAAAAGGTGTCAGAACAAGTTTCAGGTTTTCAAAGAGAATGACGGGCTGCCTCCCGTTGAGCGCTAAATTTGATGCCTTCAGCCAAGCGGGAAATGTGATGGAGAGGGGATGGTCAAATCAGCAGAGTTTTGTAAGACAAGCACCTTGATTAAGAGCCTGGTTGGTCCAACCAGGTGCTTGTTCAGATCAACAGGCTGCTGATGTAGCCCAAACCCAATCAATCTGGTGGGTTGATAGATGTGGATAAAAAGGTGTGGAACCCACCATAAACTATGAAGCTCAGATGGATGTGGAAGTGTAAACGCAGGGTTTGGCTGAGTCGAATCAGCCTGGTCAAAGTAGGGACTCGTAGAATAATCAGTGGTTGATGCAGGAACCCTACAGGGGTGATCAGAGAATGATAGAGCATGGTATGTAGTCTGATCAATGTTCGAAACCCGATGTGGAAATGCAATCGGCTCGGTGAGAGGTGAATCTGCATAGAAATTGAGTCCGGTTGCGGGTCGGGGTTTGGGAGAGGTTTTGATCCGTTCTGTGTGTGCGGACGAGGTGGCCATTGTGTACGAGGGCTCTTCTAGAAACAGATGATAGGTGGTGTTCTGTAGAGAGTCCTCTGGGTAACTATCAAATGCCGGAAGAGTGTTTGTAGGATGAAAGGAATCGGATTCGAGAAAAAATTTGGATTCTTGGTTGTAATCACTCTTGGCATTTTCTGTTTTTGGTTCCTGAGGATCGAAAAGGAATGATTCTGTGTTATCAGTGATCTCGGGAATCAGGACCTCAGAGTCAGAGTCAGAGTCATGTGAACTGAGGTCGTAGATAGGCCTGGCGTGTTCAGGAAGGGGAATCTCTCCGCAATTATAGTCAGATCTGAAATTGTCGGAGAGTTGGCGAAAATGAGATTCATGATCATGAATTCCACCACAGCAAAGATCATTAGATGTGGAATCAGCAGCCTGACTGGGTTCTAGCCTATATGTCAATTCTGGGCTCAAAAAGATGTTCTGTTCAAGCTCTAAGCTGGTAGGATAGACCCCATTAAAACCTTGCTCATCCAACTCCTCAATTTCTGTATCGTAAATTGGTATATCTTTTGAAAAATCAATCAGATTTCCTGAGGATGTTGGAAAAGGACATTCATCAAATAGAGGCCCAGAATCATGTTCTTCTTTAGAAATTTTACCTTTCTCATATGGGGCCTCATAATCTTCCCAATAATTTTCAGATCTAGATTCTAGGTTTAGGATGTGGGTAGGATTACTAGAATCGAAGTCCGAATGACCTTCGAGGGTTACCTTATCAAAACAAGGGGCGGAATTTATACCCTCCAGAGGTTCAATTCTAATCTCGTTATTGCAGGAGTCTTGGAGTTCTAAGCTTGGCAATTCATGGTCTAAGTTTGGCTCATCATTGTGTCCTCCTGCAATATCCCAACCTAATTCAACATTGTCTTCTATCTGGGTTGGGATTTTACAACCACTTTGTGCCTCAATCCCGAGATCTGGGAAACTGGATTGTTCCTTAATATTGTTCCAAGATGGTTCATCCTCTGTTTCTGGTATATACGGGTATTTCTGGTTGATAATTTGTTCTACTGATTTCATCATTTCTACCCGTTTCATAAGGGCATCTTGGTGTTGTTCCCAAAGTACAGGATTTGTCCAGCATTGAAGGTATTCAGATTGGTGTAATTTTTCAATCTTAATGTATCCTGTCATGAGCATATCTCGGGTTGATCCTTTTGAAATTTCAGTCAATAGAATTTGAGCACAGTTTATGATGAAAGTTGTGGTTGTTGGAACATCAACCTAAATGTTTCCTATTGGTGTTGAGGGTTTATATTTGATTTCATAGATTTGAAGGGCATCCTCAATCATTTTATCTTTCATGGATCTCAGATATTCAGGTTTTTTACATGGTAGTCTTGCTAGGTAATTAGGCTGCATCTTCGAATCAGGTGGTGGAATCAAGATATAGAATCAGAAGTTTGAATCGAGATGGAAGAAGGGGATTTTGTTCAGAATCAGAGGAAAGAGGGGCTATGTGAATGATTTCTGCAAAAACAAGGGAGCCGAGGCTTAGCCCCGGGGAGAGTGAATTTCTATAGGAGGTTTCAAGGACTTCCTGCAAAATACTGAAGGACTGGATGAGATAAGCAGGTGCTGGACCCAATCAAGTCACCCAAAAATTGTTGGGTGACTATAGAGGTTCGGGGCAGATGTACCCCTTGATCAGAAAGATAGTCCACCTGAGAATTACCTGGGCAGCCAGAGAGGGAGAGTCCCGCGAAGACCCCTACACGGTAGAGCGTCCCCACGGGTTGCAGGGTTTCCCCCACCCGACCTCTCTTGTCACTGCGGTTCCAGGTAGACCAGAATGGGGATCTTGACCTCTTAAGTCTACCAATTTTAAGATCAGGGTGCTTAAGGTTTCACTTGAACTTTAGTCTTTTAAGTGCAAAGAGTGACCTAATTTAAGGTTGGTTGACCCAAGGGGTCAACTTTACCTCTTGTTTTCTTTGAGAACATTTTAGGTCTTGTCTTTTAGGGTTCAAGTGTTTAGAGAGCCAATTGTTTTAGGTTTTCTTTTGAATAGGTATTTTCAATCAATGGTTTAGGCACACTTCTTTTGGATTTTCTCCATTCTTGATTTAAGTAGTGTGTCCCTAAAACCCTAATGTTGAATCTTATGTTGGCTCTACTTGGTCCAGTTAGTTCATTGTTGGGTAATTAGGGCTCAAGCAAGAATGTGTTAGCCCTTAAATACCCTTAATAGTGTGCAGGACTAATGAGTTGAAAACATGCAACTTTTATGGTTACTAAGTATGGAAGACAGGTTAGCCCTATATTGCTTGTTCTTTTCTTTCTTTTGAGTTTTAGGGGTTAATAGCGAGAGGAAAAATTTACCTGTCCTCGGAGTGGTTGTTGTGCGGTTCCTTGTCTTCTTGATTTCCTGTAGTTTTCTGCACAAAAGAGAGGAGATTATCAGAAATTAAAAAGAAACAGAGATGTTTACCTCTAGAATGATAACGATGGTTTCGAGAGATAATCAGGTTTTATTGTTATGTCGATGTAATATAGCCAGTTATTGCCATCATTTCAAATATATAAATTTTTTACTCGGAAAATAAAAGAGTTCCCGAGGTCGAACTCAGGGAGCAAGTTGTATTCTAGAGATATACATGTTTCTTTGACAAAAATAAACAAAGAGAGAGAAAGAATGTGGAGTCACTTTTTTTTTCTTTGTTTCTCCTCGTCTCAGATCTGCTTCTTCTTCGTTCTGCAGAGGTGATGCTCTTCTTTCTTTCTTCAGATCTCCTTCTTTCTTCTTTGTTCTGCAGAGGTGATCTTCTTCTTCTTCGTTCTGCAGAGGTGATGCTCTTTCTTTCTGCAGATCTCCTTCTTTCTTCTTTGTTCTGCAGAGGTGATCTTCTTCTTCGTTCTGCAGAGGTGATGCTCTTCTTTCTTTCTTCAGATCTCCTTCTTTCTTCTTTGTTCTGCAGAGGTGATGCTCTTTCTTTCTGCAGATCTCCTTCTTCCGTCTTTTCTTTTTCCAGTCAGGGACGTCGCCCCTCCTTCTTTCTTCTTTTCCCTTCAGGCCGTCGTCTGATTTCCAAATCAGATGACTTAAACTGCCTGTTGCTACAGTGTCTTCCTCAGCTTCCTTCTTCTTCACCTGTTCCTGCACACTTCAGAGCTTACGTCAGAGGACAAAACCTACTCTACCCTCTCCCCCGCGTCTCTCTCTCTCTGAAACCACTCTTGGGAAAGCTCTCCCAGAGCTGCCGGGTAATCGGGTACGGGTCGTGCCCGGGTCCAGGCCCACCAGCGTGCGTGGTGGGCGAGGAGTGCAGGTCAGTCTAAGTCGGGTCGGGTCGGGTCAGGTCCGCGGGGCGTGAGCGCGGACGAGACCGGGTAACCGGGCGAGTGAAGGGGACCTCACCCCGTGTGCTGAGGCAGTAAGCCTCCAGCACTTTTGCGTCTTATATCGCTGCGCCTCTTCGGACTTTTCCGAGGTGGGACTAAATGTCCCACCTCAATTGCGCGCCCGCAGCGGGGAAAGCAGCGGGAGATCGCGGCGTCACGCGAAGCCTTCTGCCTTAGCTGCTAGCCTGGTGTTTTGTCGAAACGCCTCGCAAGGCCTGGGAGTTGAATCTGGGCGTGGCGCTGAGCGTGGCGCGCCTGTAGCTGCAGGCGGAAGCAGCTCCTTCTGCACGGCAATGGCGGCGGAGGTCAGGTGGCCTGTTCACATAAAAACGGCCTCTCGGCCTAATCAGAAAGTGCCAGGAGCTTCGCCAGGGTGCGGCGAAGCTCGTGTGGGTGGTGGCGAGGCGTGGGGTGGCGTGCAAGGGCAGCCCTAGGTCGGACTGTGGGTCGGAGGATGGGTTTGTTCGGTGGGGTTGCAGAGGGTGATGTAGGGGAAGTGGCAGGGCGGGGGTTGATCAGGGTGAGGAGGTGGAGGTCCTGCGGTGGTCGGCGAGCCGTGTGGGTTGCTGAGGTGATGGGAGCGGCTCGCCGGAGGATGGCCGGAGGCGGAGAAGGTGAGGGTGAACAGGAGCGGTCGAGGGTTTAATCAAATAAAAAACAGTGAGGAAAAGAAAGAGGGGGAGATGGGGAGGAGTTCTGACCTAGCTACGGAGACGAAAGGGGCCGGGGCAGGGCGACAGTCGTATCGACTGTCGCCGGAGAAGAAGATGCCCAGGGGAAGGGGCGGCGGCGAGCAGAGGGCTGGAGAGGCGCCAGCTGGGTACGGCGTGGCGCCGGAAGAGCAGGGGAGGAGGTCTCTGCTGCTGGTATTGTGGCAGAGCGAAGAGGAGGAGGAGGAGGAACCGCCGGAGCTGGTGGGCGTCTGCCGGAGGGAGAGGAGAAGAAAGTTGGGGGTTTTTTCTGTCAGACACGAGCTGCCCCGGTCGGTGGATCAACGGGGGGTATTTATAGGGATCAAACAGGGAGGAAGGCGGAGGGAGACGACGTGTCTCCCTCGCCGGAGGATGGCCGGAAACAAAAACCCATACCGTCTGTGCGTTCGCACGGCCGGTATGGTGGGTTACAACGACCAAGGGGGTGTCCCTGCGACGGCTGACGACGTAGGGCACCCCCGGTTTACTTGCCAGGTCCTCCCCCTCACCCTGCGCGGCGCCATGCTCCGCGCAAGGTCGCCGGAGCATGGTGCTGGCAGGTTTTGCAGGGGGGACCTGATTGCAAAGAACGAAGGAGAGTTAGGGGCCAAAATGCGAGGGTTCAAAAGTTGAGGGCCAAAAAGTAAACATATGAGGACCAAAGTGTAAAGTTGGTCAAGGAGGTCTCTTCTTAGGCTCAAGTTTTTATACATGACTGATTAGGACCTAAGGAATCTGATGGTGAATTTTATTTCTATATTAAACCTTGTTTGACTGGTCAATTTATGCGAAAACCCAAATTAAGTTATTAATTGGGCATGGTTCTCAATGTAGGTCAAAATGGGTTCTGAAGGCCAAATTGAAGGTTCTAAACCCTAGAGATTATTTTTCTATGAATTTTAGAGGGTTTATTCTATTTTTATTTTGCCTCGAACCTCGTGAATTGAAGTGGGTTGTTTTAGGGTTACAGATTATCATTTAGTTTCTTGAAATTGCTGTAGCCCTTGCTAGATCATTTCATCCCACTTTTATTCTTATTAAGTTGCTTTGACCTGTGTTTGGGCCCTGAATTACCCTGTATGCAGATTATACTGGTAAAATTGCATTTTTACCCCTTCTGACTTGTTTTCTCCTTAAACTCAGAATTCTCTGAGTTAAGCCTTTCCTTGAGTTATGTAGGAGCTTTTATCCTTTGTATTGGGTCAAAATGAGCTAGTTATGGCTCATGATGAGGTTCTCATCAGTCACCTACATGATTTATCCTCTTTGGGTTGGGGATGATGGATGTTGAGAGGCTGCAATTTCAAACGTCTTGCAATGATGGCCTCGCAGTGATCTGGAGACTACTTTCTCTCTTTGATGGAGCCCTACCGGAGAGGCCACCCCAGAGAGTGGGTTCTAGATCAGGAAAACTTGAGATCAAGGGATTACCTTTGCATCTAAGGTCGAAGGAGGTCGTGACATCCATGATATCAGGGTTTGCCTCAATGGCAGAAGATGCGATTGTTGGACTGCTTGAGGGTGATGGGCGCTCGTTGAATGTGATGGTCGATGTGTTTAAAGTTGGCTTAGTCCCTGATAGATTGATTCTGAGGTGTGGTGGGACTTCATGGCTGTTGCAGCTGAGGTTCATGGTTGGTGACACTGTAGCGAAGCAAGATAAGTCATCTGAATCTGAAGCTGGTGAAGAGGCAGCTGCGCAGGACATGTGCACAGGTCCATCTGAAGAATCCCCATCTATCAAAAAATGCAAGGACCATCATTTGGGGGAAAGGGGGGTGATAGCGATAATACGCGGTTTGTTAAATACGTCGTTGTAACGCGCAAAATCGATCAACTCTTAAATTTATATTCCTAGATAGGGGAGTATCCAGGGTCGTCCAAGGAGGCAATATGGTTGCAAAATTGATTCTCTTGCTTGGAATATATCTCAACTTTCTTTTTGGTAATTTTCAATATACCATTTTTCTTTATTTTTGAACTAAGGCAACATGCGAACTGATGGCGGGAAAAGTGTTTACACTTCCAATTAAGTAAACAACTCTAAAGTAGCAAGTACAGCCTCTCCCTAAGCTCACTCTAGGCAAGTGGAGACCTAGAATAATTAGGGAGAGGAAGTGAAGAATGCTGAAAATAAGCAAAAAGAAATGCAAACAAGATATGCGAAAAAGGCAACTAGATAAGTGATAAAGTGTTTAACAAAAATGCCTAGTAGAGGAATGCTTCTACTACTTGATAATTGAAGTAAAAGAAAACACAAATCCTCTAAATAGATGGTGAAGAAGAGGGCTTCTTGCTCCAAGGTTGGTGGCTCCCAAGCTTGAAAAGAATCCTTCAACTCCTTCCTTGCAGAACTCCGCCAAGGTGATGACCTCCAAGGCAAGCCCTAAGGGGGCGTGCCCTAAGTTTCTCTCCAAGGGTGGACGTCCACCCTAAGTCCTTCTCCCTTGCTTGGCCGTCCTCCTTGAAGTGGAAGAGTCCTCCTCCTTGGCTAGCTTGAAGTGTCTTTTGGTGGAGATAATGGGATGAAGGGATGGCTAGGAGGTGGCACCAACTTGAGTAGAGTAGCTAGCTTAGGTAGGCTTGAGTTGGTGGAGCTAGCTAGGGTTGATTTTGGAGGTAATGAATGTCCAAGGAGCTGGTTGTTAGCTATGCTAAGCTAAGATAAGATAAGCTAAGCTAGCTTAGCTAAAGGTGGAGTGGAGGATAAGGTGTTGGAGCTAGGGTTTGGAGGGAGGAGCTGAGGAGAAGTCTGGAGCTGAAATTTGGTGCTGGCCGCTGCTGAAGAGGCTGGCATGGAGCTATTCTAGCTTGCTTAGCTTGCTAGTTCTTTGCTAGCTACTAAGCCGAGCTAAGGTAAGCAAGCTTCTACCATACTGAGCTAACGTGAGCTGGGTCTGGTGCTCCCGGGGAGAATCAAGCTGGTTGAGGCATCTAAGGTAGCTTAGCTCAACTGAGTTGAGCTAAGCTGAGTCCCTGTGAGCTGGACTTGAGCTTCCTGAGCTGGGATGAATTCTTCTTCAGCTGGCTGGAGCTGAGTGGAGCTGGATGTAGCTAGATCTAAGCTGGGGTGAACTCCTGTCAACTTAGCTGAGCTAACTAGAGCTCCCTGTGGACTAGTGGGAGTTGAGAGGAGCTAGACTCAGCTAAGTTGAGCTGGATCTGAGCTGACTTGAGCTAGGATCAGCTAAGGTGAACTCTCTTGAGCTGCCATCCAACTGAGATTAGCTGAATGGAGTGGGATGAGCTAACCCTAGTTCAAGTAAGCTAGGTTCCAGCTGCGGTGAGGTAGATCAAGCTGAGGTGAGCTGGATTAGGCTGAGTTCCAGCTAATCTGGGCTTCTCCTTCACCATTTGCCTTCTTGAGTGCTAGGGTTTTAGGGATCTATATATCTGTACATCCCTAACACTCACAAAAACATATTAAAAAGACAATAAAAAATGCAATGCATGCCTAACCTATTTTATGCCTAAATGCAGCCCAAAAACCCATTTGCGGAGTAAAATCCTAAGAGCTAGGTTTGTTTTAATGCATCAGAATGATGATAAACTGGCGTTTATCACACCCCCATGCTTATCTTTTGCTAGTTTCTTAGCAAAACTTAAAACGGAATTTTTGGGAAATCTAATTTTTTTCGACTTTTGAGGAGAAGAGATTAATGGACCTTGGTAGATTAAAACACTGGAGGTACGGGATTTGTTGAAGGTAAACAACAGGATTTATTTTTGGATCCAACCATTAGACAGAACGGGATCAATATATCTTCGAGAAAATTCACAAATTAACCCCTTGTTAATTCAGATGACTTGAAATGTTTGTTTTTAGGATTTTTCTAGCTCGTGAATCTGATTCGCAACTTGCAAAATCCTTTAAAACCTTATGTCTGTGCTTGTGGAAAGCCAACATTTATAAGGACGTGTTATTATTATATATATATATTTTTTTTTTTTTTTTCCTCCCCCATGCTTATTTTTAGCTTAGTCTTACAACAGATGTGTCGGGATCATCATTCCCGTTACCATTCCTCGAGGGGGCTCTGGCACCAGTACTTCGGGATAGCACTGTCCATGACACCACCCAGGAGCTCACAACCCCAAAACATGATGCTGTGAAAAGGGGCGCTCCAAGCAAACTCAAGCTCTTGCTCCGATGCTATAGGTAGAGCACCGTCCAAGACACTTGAGCTACTAAAATGCGCTTTAATACTCCGTCTAAAGATATGAAATATAGATATAGAGCAGCGCCGAGGTGGTAACATGTTGACATCGCGTCCTCAAAGAAGGTATTTTCCTTCTTCTCGGCGGTGGGAACTCAAACCAATGATCTACTTCAGACTTTTACTAAATCCAAGCAAGGAAGCTTTTCAATTTTTTTAGTTGTTTTTAAGTGTTGGCTTGTGTGTGAAAATTGACACAAGAAGTTTCTTGAGACCCGCAAGTTTTTGAATCAGAAACTAAGTCAAATACTTTCCATATTACAAAATAGGATCAAGTCACCTGAACTATCATGAGTTCAGGTGGAATTTTAGAGAAGGATATCTGATCTAGTCTAAAATATACCCTGGAATTCTAATGATCAGATCCATATCCTCATCCTTAGTTTGTTAAAGATTAAATCCCATTGTACCAGAAGTGAATTTTACGACCTTAGTCCCGATTTCAAAATTTTTCCTCAAAAAGTTTTCAACATTTTTATTTTTTTGGGTATGCAAGCAGGAAATAAATTAAAGAAAATTACATGTTTTTAGGTTTTAAACATCCTAAATCGATAGTAAAAATTTAAAAACACCCCCCCATGCTTAAGATATGCCATGTCCTCATGTATTAGGAGGGAAAAGGGATCACCTTAGTGAAGAACGGTCGGGTTTAGGATGAATAAAACCTGGAAAAAGAAGAAAAAAGGGAAAGCAAGAAAAAAAATGATGGGTTACCTCCCATCCAGTGCTATCTTTTACGCCATTCAGCCGGGCGTGAAGGTATGCACGGAAGACGTAAGATCATGTAAATAATTGGACACTTGGATCCCCGCAAAAAAGGTGTCGTCTTCTAGATCCCGAGAAAATTGATTAGAAATAATATTGGGATCAAAGTTGGATGAAAATTGATAAGTGTGGCCCGAGTCTAGCCATGGTTTTAATTCAAGTTGGGTGCCAAACTCGGGTGGGGTTGGTGGCAGGTCCACAAGAAAGGGGTCGGGGAAGGAATGGTGAGGATTGGGTGAAGTTAGTGTGGAAAAGTTAGGTGCGTGAATAGTGGGTGGGTTAGGGGGGGTATCAGGAATAATTTTGGGGTCAAGACAAGTTTCCGGAGCACAGATTTCGCCGACCACTGATTCTGAATCAGAGTCCTCAAAGAAATTATGGTCGGTAAGGGTATCTATTAACATTGTCTCCTCCACCATATTGGAAATTTCAGTATCTGAGTCCTCAAAGAAGTTATCATCATGGAATCTCCTGGAGGATTTAAAAAGATCTAAACTGATAGTTTGGCCTGCACAGTTAATATCCATTTTGCCTGTGTGGCAATTGATATTTGCCTTTGCAGTGGCCAGAAAGGGGCGTCCAAGGATTATTGGGGAGTCCAGTAATGATTCAGGTGCCTCAATGTCAAGAACCAGAAAGTCTGCAGGGAAGAAACAATTCTGGACCTTGATTAAAACTTCCTCGATAATCCCACGAGGTTTGATTGTAGATCGGTCGGCTAATTGCAGGGTAACCTCGACGGGTTTTAATTCACCGATCTGAAATTCTTCGAATAAACTTGTGGGAATAATATTAACTGAGGCACCAAGATCAAGGAGGGCGCGATTAAATGTAGTGTCATCAATAATTACAGAAATTAAAGGCGACCCCGGATCTTTCATCTTAGGAGGCAGCTTACTTTGTATGACAGAGCTTACTGTCTCTGAAAGATGCACCTGTCCTAGATTTTTAGCCTGCCTTTTAGGAGTACAAATATCCTTCAAAAATTTAGCATAGGCAGGTATATATTTGATGGCATCTAGGAGAGGAATATTGATATGAACTTGCCCAAATAGCTCCATGAGTTCTTCTGTAGTGGGCTCAGATTTCTTTTTTTTGTTGGTGGTGGGGTAGAGAGCTTATGGGAAAGGGACAGGAATCTTGTCTTGAGATTTTTGTTTTTCTTTTTCTTCCTGATGGGGAGGTGTGGAGTCAATTTGCATAGGTATCTTACCAGGTTTGTGTGAAGGCCCGGGGTCAGCGGTGGTTTTCCCACTCCTCAAAGTAACTGCATGTGCAGTCAGATTATTATTTAGAGGAGGTGGGGGGGCCTGTGATTGCAGAAACCTGGGCGGCTGTTGAGGTGGTGGATTAGGAGGAGGCTGATGTGAATAATGTGGATTTCTGCCCATATAATGGTTTCCTTGGAGATTAGGGTTGGGTATGGGTTGGGACGGAAGATGTCCTACAGGTCTTTGCGTGGGAGTAACCCCAATCTGATTGTTCAGATTTGTGATGTTGCGGGTTACTTCCGTCATTTTTGTTTGCATATCCTGCAGGGTTCGCAGCATCTGGGCATTGATATCTTGTTGGGATGGCCCAGGATGGAAGTTTGGATTCAACCCATACCCAGTAAAATGATATGGTTGGGAGGAAACTTGATTATTCCAGGAGTAGTTCGGGTAATTTTTCCAATTGGAAGAATTTTTAAAGGGCTCCTGGATGGCAGAAATATTTTGAGTGGGGTTAAGATCAGGATAGTTGTAGTTCCCCAGTGAATCATGGGCAACCTCAGAATAATGAGCAGGGGTAGTGTTGAGATTGTGCAAATTTTCTCTTTGTGGAAAGTTAGGTTGGGTTAGATGTGGGTGTGGAGCTTGAGTTGAAGTGGCTAGTCTTTCCTCAATTTTCTTTTGATTAATATGCACCTGGTCGAGTTTTTGAGCAATCAATTGAAGATCGTCTTGGGTGACAGGGATAGATTGAGTGCCTATTTCATGAACACTGAACTGCGGGTTTTGGGTTCTGCAAAATGTGTTCATGGAAGCTTGATTAAATGAGTTTTCACTCATTTCTTCGAACAGGTCATAGGCACTTTCTGCATCTTTATTTAAAAAGTTGCCGCCACACGAGGCGTCGACAAACTGTCGGATTTGATCTTCTAATCCATGATAGAAGATTTGCACGAGCTGCCATAAAGGAATCCTGTGGTGCGGGCAACTTCTTAAAAGGTCTTGAAATCTTTCCCAAGAATCATGGAAAGTTTCACCAGATTTTTGGTGAAAGGTCGTAATAGATCTTCGTAAGGAATTGGTACGACCTATGGGAAAGAATTTCTTGAGGAAGGCACTCTTAAGTTGAGGCCATGTTGTAATGGGTCGGCCAATGGTCCTGAACCAATAAGCGGCCTTATCTTTAAGAGATAATGAAAAAAGCCGCATCAGCCATATGTCTTCTTGCACATTTCGGGAACGGGTTGTCTGTGTAAGAAGAGTTAGTTCTTCAAGCTGGCTGAAAGGGTCTTCCCTAGGAAGGCCATGAAAGTGTTTAATCAGGTTTAGGACGGCTGGCTTGATCTCAAAGTCTCCCTCCGGTATGACCACCCCTGGTCGTTCCTCATAATAAGATGGATCATAGAAATCTTTTAGAGGAACAACAGGCTGCTGACGGGGTGGTGGGTTTGGCCTTGGATTGGCTAGGTTTTGGATGTTCCTAGTTAATGTTTGTTGATTGGAATTCAATTTATTAATCTGATCGGCCATCAATTTTAAAAGATCAGGTAGGGGGTCTTGATGTTGTGTGTGGGGCAACTCAAGATTGGGGAGCTCCAAGTGTGGGATGTTATTGGTGGTTGGGTTTTGGGTGGAAGGGTTAGAATTAGGGTTAGTGGTGGGGTTAGAGGTGGACGTGGAAGGGTCAGTGGACCTATTTTGTTGTGTTTCCATTTTTTTAGGAGAAGACAGAAAAAGTGGTCTTTTTGCGTGGGGGGCGAAATCAAATGGTCCTTCCAAGTGCGGATTTTGAGACCGTCGCCCGTGCATAAAATGGAAGAACGGGAGGGGAGGAGAAGAGAAAGAGATGAGAGAAAGTGTGCAATTCAAACAAACAAAAACTAGACCTAACTTAATTGTGACTCCCTAATAATAACCTAAGACTTGGTCTATATAGGAAATAAGTAGTCAATAGTGAATACCAGTTCTATCAACAAATCTAGCCAAGTTGCTTAAGGGGAGGTTTGGGCCCAAACGTTTCCCAGGGAAAACCCCAGGTGCTTATACAAACCCGCGCCTGGTCGTTTGACACGGCCCCTCAGCCTGAACATCAGATATAGATGACAGAATTGGTACTAACTAAAGAAAACTTAAGACCTAAATAGCAAGCCTAAGTTGATAAAGCCTTAGGGGTCAAGTTGCTACAAATTTTAATTAGGTCTAGGATTCTATAGTGCACACGGAATGTGGAGGGCGTTTATTGGGTTGTTGCCCTGTTATTTGATTTTTTTGTGTGTGTGCAGGAATTGGAGAGTGGCTCCAATGAAAATCAAGTTGTCACACAATTTTTTTTTGTATTTTTGTCTTTTAGGATTTGATTTAATTGAATGTATTTTAGGGTTTCTTTAGTTAAATTTTCAAACAAGTTTGAAAACCCACAATCAAAGGAAAACAAGTTGTATGGGTGATTGTATATTTCCTTTGAATTAATCCTCAAAAGAGAAAGAAAGAAACCCTAAGCCAATTATCCCTAAGACAGAAATTTAACTACCAATGAGTTATTTTTTAGGCTTTCAGAATTAAGTAGTGGTCTAAAAAAGTCAAACAACACCACTACTTTGAATAAATTCAAACAAGGATTCCAGAAAAGATTTTTGTAAGATTTTAGGAATTCGTTTGATAATTTTTTTGAATTTTTAATTATACTGGTGTCAAAGTCCAGAAATAATACCTGTGGGTATTATGAACTTTTTAGTACTACCACCGACCTCAGAAAATTTTTATGATTTTATATGATATATAAAATTTCACAAGGATTCCAACAAGCTCAATTTCCCAAAAATTGGATGAGTATAAAAATTCTGAAAATTCGCGGACAGTAGCAAAATAGGAAGATAAGAGGGTATGACCTCTCTGCAATCCACGAATTTTTAAAAATTCAATACAAATCCAAGTGATTTGAAATTTGGAACAGATGTTCCTAACTTAATTGGGAATCACTCTATGAAATTTTGTGATTTTAGGAGGCCTGGGGTGTTAGGCATCGATTTTTCAAGTCCGAACAGAAATCTGGACCCGAAAAATAGAACACCAATACTTGCAATGGAGTGGTGTTAAAGAAGCATACAAGCAAACAATGGATTTTAAAATGCACCACTCCACTTAATTTAAGTGTTTAGGGTCCTGAAAGCCAAGTTTAATATATTTTTGGTAGTTTTAATTAATTATGTGACAAGAAAGAGGAACCAACCTAAATTTCGCGGGAAGAAAAGGAACTTTGAGTTCTCGCTTCCAGATTCCCGCCTTCCCGCTGTAGTTCCTGCACACACAAAAGAAAGAAAGAGAAGGGGATGAGATCCACTTCAAGCAAGAGAAAATTAATTAATGCAAAGCCGTGCCTCCCCGGCACGCGGTTTGTTAAATACGTCGTTGTAACGCGCAAAATCGATCAACTCTTAAATTTATATTCCTAGATAGGGGAGTATCTAGGGTCGTCCAAGGAGGCAATATGGTTGCAAAATTGATTCTCTTGCTTGGAATATATCTCAACTTTCTTTTTGATAATTTTCAATATACCATTTTTCTTCATTTTTGAACTAAGGCAACATGCGAACTGATGGCGGGAAAAGTGTTTACACTTCCAATTAAGTAAACAACTCTAAAGTAGCAAGTAGAGCCTCTCCCTAAGCTCACTCTAGGCAAGTGGAGACCTAGAATAATTAGGGAGAGGAAGTGAAGAATGTTGAAAATAAGCAAAAAGAAATGCAAACAAGATATGCGAAAAAGGCAACTAGATAAGTGATAAAGTGTTTAACAAAAATGCCTAGTAGAGGAATGCTTCTACTACTTGATAATTGAAGTAAAAGAAAACACAAATCCTCTAAATAGATGGTGAAGAAGAGGGCTTCTTGCTCCAAGGTTGGTGGCTCCCAAGCTTGAAAAGAATCCTTCAACTCCTTCCTTGCAGAACTCCGCCAAGGTGATGACCTCCAAGGCAAGCCCTAAGGGGGCGTGCCCTAAGTTTCTCTCCAAGGGTGGACGTCCACCCTAAGTCCTTCTCCCTTGCCTGGCCGTCCTCCTTGAAGTGGAAGAGTCCTCCTCCTTGGCGTGGCCCAAATTGAAGAGAGTGGGGAGAAGAAGGCACCAAAAGGGCTGGTGGTGTGCCCCTTTAATCTCCTTCTCTACTCCTTCTCCTTGGGCGTAGGTATAGGTGGATGTAGGTAGAAAATACACTAAAGGAGGATGCCCAAAAATGGTGGTAGGTGGTGGCTTTTTATAGAATAGGAGGGGGGCTATGGTGACCTTTGAATTGGATGGCCAAGATGAGTTGATGGAGGTGGTTGGAGATCCCATGGCCAAGGAGAGTTGGCGCCACCTTAAAGGCCACCAAGGGGTAGTTATGGGTGTTGACACCCTTTGGTGTTGGCGCCAAAATGGGCATTCTAGAAGGTCATTAGGTGGCGCCACCTTAAGGTTCTAGAAGGGGGGGTATGTGGATGGCTAGGATGGCTTATGTGGGTAGGTGTAGGGTGGATTTAAGGGGCTGAAAGTGGCGCCAATATAGAGGTGGTTAGGGGTGGTTTTTGGTGCCAACTTGAAGTGTCTTTTGGTGGAGATAATGGGATGAAGGGATGGCTAGGAGGTGGCACCAACTTGAGTAGAGTAGCTAGCTTAGGTAGGCTTGAGTTGGTGGAGCTAGCTAGGGTTGATTTTGGAGGTAATGAATGTCCAAGGAGCTGGTTGTTAGCTATGATAAGCTAAGATAAGATAAGCTAAGCTAGCTTAGCTAAAGGTGGAGTGGAGGATAAGGTGTTGGAGCTAGGGTTTGGAGGGAGGAGCTGAGGAGAAGTCTGGAGCTGAAATTTGGTGCTGGCCGCTGCTGAAGAGGCTGGCATGGAGCTATTCTAGCTTGCTTAGCTTGCTAGTTCTTTGCTAGCTACTAAGCCGAGCTAAGGTAAGCAAGCTTCTACCATACTGAGCTAACGTGAGCTGGGTCTGGTGCTCCCGGGGAGAATCAAGCTGGTTGAGGCATCTAAGGTAGCTTAGCTCAACTGAGTTGAGCTAAGCTGAGTCCCTGTGAGCTGGACTTGAGCTTCCTGAGCTGGGATGAATTCTTCTTCAGCTGGCTGGAGCTGAGTGGAGCTGGATGTAGCTGGATCTGAGCTTGGGTGCACTCCTGTCAACTTAGCTGAGCTAACTAGAGCTCCCTGTGGACTAGTGGGAGCTGAGATGAGCTAGACTCAGCTAAGTTGAGCTGGATCTGAGCTGACTTGAGCTAGGATCAGCTAAGGTGAACTCTCTTGAGCTGCCATCCAGCTGAGATTAGCTGAATGGAGCTGGGATGAGCTAACCCTAGTTCAAGTAAGCTAGGTTCCAGCTGCGGTGAGGTAGATCAAGTTGAGGTGAGCTGGATTAAGCTGAGGTGAGCTGGATTAGGCTGAGTTCCAGCTAATCTGGGCTTCTCCTTCACCATTTGCCTTCTTGAGTGCTAGGGTTTTAGGGATCTATATATCTGTACATCCCTAACACTCACAAAAACATATTAAAAAGACAATAAAAAATGCAATGCATGCCTAACCTATTTTATGCATAAATGCAGCCCAAAAACCCATTTGCGGAGTAAAATCCTAAGAGCTAGGTTTGTTTTAATGCATCAGAATGATGATAAACTGGCGTTTATCAGGGGGAGGTATTGGCTGAAGAGAAGGAGGAATCGGTTTGGGTGGAAGCATGAAGACCAACGTCTGTGGTGGCAGGGGATGAGTTGCCAATCGCTGAGGAGGCTGAGGGGCAGGGGGTTCAAGAGACTCAGTTTGATTCCCTAAAGGATAAATAGGATCTGCAAGAGATGGAAGGTCTTAAATTTGATAGTGGTTCTTGCGCTAAAACTGGTAAAGGCAGATCACCTTATAGTCTCAAACAGAGGAAGTCAAAGGCTGACATACTGATGGATGAATACAAGATTGCAGAGGTTTTGCAGGTATGCAAGTGTTAGAAACTCAGGAGGGAGGGATCTCGTAAGGATAGATGAGAATCCTCACTTGGAATGCGCGTGGGTTGCGCGACAAAAGCCAAAGGCTTCTCTGATGAAATATTTGAGAGAATGGGGGATTGAATGTGGGAACATTCAAGATATGCACATTGAGAAGAACTCTGATAAGCTATGGTATGACCCGTTGGCTACGGGGATGAATGAATGTGTGAAGATTGATGCACAAGGGAGATCGGGGGGTATTGCTATATGGTGGAGAAAGGTGTGGGTACAATGTCTGGAAGTTCACAAAGCCAGGCACATGTTGACTTGCAAATTCCAAATTCACCAGGGGCATGAATGTATCTGGCTTACTGGGGCATATGGCCCTTGCGTTGCATCTTCTAGGCAGGAGTTGTCGGAGGAATGGGCTGCTACAGCTGAACTGGTGAAGGGGGGAGCATGGTTGACAGGAGGTGACTTCAACTGTGTGCTAACAGGGGCAGACAGGCCTACTTGTGGCACAGACAGCTCAGCTATTGGCTTCCATATGGTGGTTCAATCTCTTGAACTGAGTGAGTATCTATCTTATGGTGTTGAATTTACATGGTGCAATGGAAATGGGCTGGTATCCAAAATAGACAGATTTTTTGGGAATGTGAACATTCTTGAAAGATTTTAGCTATTGGCTATTAGTAGCTTGGACCGACCTTTCTCTGATCACACCCCTTTGGTTTGGGATAGTGGGGAAGAAATCCAAGTTGGCTAATACTTCAAGCTTAGAAGATCATGGCTGAATGAACTGGGATTCTATTAGATGGTCAATTCTTGGTGGCAAGCTGAAAAGGTGGAGGGCTCTACTACTGTTATATTGGCATCCAAGCTGACTACTTTGCGCATTGTCTTAAAAGAGTATGGCACTACTGTAAGCATGGTAAGGCAGCAAAGGAGGATGGAGGCTTTGAGTAACATTCAGGAGTTGGATTCTAAGGAAGCAATAGGCCCTTTATTAGAGGAGGAACTTGCAGATAAGAAGGTGTGGCAGGGTGTGATATTGGATGAAGATCTTAAACAAGAAATTGATTGGAGGGAGAGATCAAGACAATTATGGCTTAAGGAGAGAGATGCCAACACGAAATTCTTCCATCTTGTGGCTAGCTCTCGGAGGCATGCAAATTTTATATCTTCTATTCTTAGAGATGGACACAGGATCTCTTCCATTCAGGAGATAAGATCAGAAGCCATCAAATATTATAGGGATGCTTCTCGTGCAATTAAGAGGGGGGAATGGAGAATGACAGGAAATGATGCTCCGAGTGTGACAAGTGAACAAGCCTTTCAGCTGACAGCAGCCATCATTGAACATGAGACCCTGCAGGCAATTAAAGAGCTCAATATGGAATGTTCCCCAGGGCCTAATGGGATACAAGTTTTCTTTTATAGAGAGATGTGGAATGTGGTGGGCAAGGAAGTGATGGATATCATTAGAGAGTTTGAGAAGGGAAATGCTTGTTGTGAAAAGATCAACAAGTCATATCTATTCTTACTGCCTAAGTTAGTGGGAGCAGAGAAGTTCTCAGACTTTAGGCTGATCTCACTTTCAAATTCCATCTACCTTGTTGTCAGTAAGATTTTAGCTAACCGGTTGAGAACTATTCTGCAAAGCTTAATCCATCCAGTGCAATCTGCATTTTTGCCCAGTAGATCATTCCAAGAATCCTTCATCTTGGCTCAGGAAATGGTGAGTTGATGGCACAGAAGGAAGTGCAAGACATTCACGTGGAAAGTTGATTTTTAGAAGGCATATGATTCTATATCTTGGCCGTATCTCTGGGAGGTATTTAAAAGGAGAGGATTTCCTCCTTTATGGATCCAATGGATGAAACATTGTATCACAACTACCTCCTTTTCTCCACTGATCAATGGGAAACCATGCGATGTTTGGATTCAACCTCGATGTGGGGTTAGACAAGGATGACCTTTAGCCCCCTTGATCTTTAACCTTGGGGTGGATGGGCTTGCAAGGTATGCATGCAGAATGGCAGAGGTGGGTATAGTCAGAGGTTATTCACTATCCAACAGGAGAAATCTGGCCCCTATTTTGCAATATGAAAATGACACGGTCTTCTTTGTGGAAGGGACCAAGCCTACTGCACTTGCTCTGGGGCTGTTGGTAAAGATCTTTGGGGATATTTCAAACCTGAAATTGAACAAGGAAAAGTCTACCTTGATATGTTTTGGCATGGATGAGTAGGAGCAGAAGAAGTTGGAGAATACATTGGGATCACCTCGAGTTAAACTACCAATGAGGTACCTAGGACTACCATTGAGGGCTGTAAAGGTGAAGAAAAATGATTGGAATATCTTGTTTGATAAGGTCTCAGGCAAGTTGAAAAGCTGGAGTAGTAAATTCTTGTCTAAGGGTAGGAGATTAATCCTTCTTAACTCGGTCATAACATCCATCCCGGTCTTTTACTTTAGCATTTTCAAGGCCTCGAAGTCTATTTGGAAACGTTTAGATGTTATGAGGAAAAGATTCTTTTGGAAAGGAGCTAGCCATGAGGGTGGTTTTATGCATCCCATCATATGGAATAATATTAGCAGGCCAAAGGAGACAGGTGGTATGGGGATTAAGGCGCTCAAGGAGTTCAATGAGGCCCTACTGATTAAATGGGCCATCAAGATTCTGGATTGCAAGGAGGATTTGGTGGAAGATTTAAGCAGGGACAGTTATGGTGGATCTAATAGTGCTCTGCAGAGGCTACAACCAGTGAAACCTTCCCCTTTTTGGCGATCAGTTACAAGTGCAATCAGCAACAATTGGCATCTGCTATAGCCTAGGATCAGAGATGGCAATGACTTTAGTTTGTGGAACAAGCATTGGTTAGATATGGGGATTCTGAAAGAGACGTATCCGAGGGCTTATGCTGCTGCTGCAGATAAGGAGGCTAAAGTCAGCAGTCTGTGGTCTACTGCAGAGGGATGTTGGCAACTGGAAGGGAAGGAACATTGTAGTTCTGACACTCGATTATGGGAGGATAGGTAGAACCTGATGGCTACACTACAACAGGTGCATCCTAGGTTGAATGTGGCTGATACTTATGGCTAGAATGGTGTATTTTTAGTGCAGCAGGCATATGAGAAGATCATCAGGTCTAACATTGAGATGGAGACTGACCCAATTGACAGGAAAATTTAGCTATTGAAAATCCCCTTGAACGTTTAAATCTTCTTAGACACAGAAGAATGGGGACTACTTTGAATGCTTGCCACCTCTGTGGTTTACATACTGACAGTATGTCGCAAATTTTTTCCTCCTGCCTGGTCACAGACAAGATTTGGAGGACGATTTATCTAGAACCTCTTCCCACTTGGGATTCCCTTTGGCAGAGGTTCATTACTCCTAGACGACCGTATGGGAGTATGGCTGCCATTCTATGGTGTCTGTGGAGGGCGCAAAACGATAAGCTTTTTTAGGAGAGACTGGTTAGATGTGAGAACATTGTAAATGAATGCTGGTCCCTCATGCATAGTTGGGGATCTTTTTTGTAATGTTTTGTTTGATATGAAATATATTGCCCTCCGGATTGCTATCGTCTCACAATAACTTTCCTCACTGTTTCAAAAAAAACATCTTATCTTCTCAAATAAGGTGAGGCCATGGATGGCCTACATTCTAGCAGACACCCAGGCACTGTCGAGTCTTCGTAACCAAGTCTTGGGTTGAAAGTTCCTAAAACAACCAACAAATTTTTCCTAAGAGATTGAATCCTAATTCTACTTTTGTAAATAGAATTTAGGCTAATTTTGCTACGGACTAGAAGAAAGTAAGCATGGGGGTATGATAAACACACATAAATTTATGATAAAATGCTGATTTATG
This sequence comes from Thalassia testudinum, assembly GCA_037157565.1. Taxonomy (NCBI): domain Eukaryota; kingdom Viridiplantae; phylum Streptophyta; class Magnoliopsida; order Alismatales; family Hydrocharitaceae; genus Thalassia; species Thalassia testudinum. The sequence continues at coordinate 22,626,373 of JAZHRO010000063.1, forward strand.
ATAGTTCATATGCTTAGCATTGCATATCATGTTATAAGTAGCACATAACATCCATTGCATGGCATTCAAGATAGTTGTATGTTTTGTATATGAATTCCTTCATTTTATATGGTCAGGGGGCAATGCGACGTCCTTATGGACTTTGGATGAAAAATCTGACTGTACAGATGGATCTGGAGCAATGATCGTAGTCCTACAACATAGAAATCACCTCGATCCGAGAACCGTGGCATCCTCTACATCAATGAAGGGTGGACGGTCTAGATGGTGCCACGTGGAAACATCTGGAGCACCCAAAGTCACCCTCCACATCTCCAAGGGCTACCCATCAAGTGATCCTAGCCGTTGGATGAAAATCCAACGGCTGAGAGCCCGCCCTCACCACATGGCTGCAACTCCTCTTCACGACACACCTGCGGACGTGGCGTAGCAGTGGATGCGTTGGATTGCATGGGAGGGGCACGAGTTCAAATCCCCGCAGCCCCCCCAATCTCAATCCAGCCAACGCATGCACGCGCATGCAGCAGCTGTGGCAACGTCGCGCCAGCATGCACCAGCAATGCATACATGCATGCATGCCAGCAGGGCCTTTGCACGCATGAGGTAGGATAGAGTAGGTCACTAGCGCGGGCATATGCTCGGTTGGCGCCAACCTTTAGCGACAGCCTAGTAAACATACTGCAATGCTTACAGCTGTCGCTAATTGTCTGCACTCCAGCAAGGTCAGCTGTGAGTGTGAGCGGCTATGAGCTGCCTACAGCAACACCTGCAGCGATGACATGGAGGTCACTAATGATCCCATGCATACTCTAGCCTCTTTTCATCCACAATAAAAGGACCAACACCCCCTCCCTTCCAAGCCATCTCTACCTACTCTACTCCCACCTGCTCCCAAGTTCTAGCAAGCCTACCAACGCTTTGTTAGAGCATCCTCTCAAGCTCCCAAGGTGCCTATTAGTGTAACGAAACTCTGCCCCACCAAATACTCCTCCAACTTCCCATCTCCATTCATAGGTCGCATTGGAGCCGTCCTCCCACCTCCACTTCGGTAGCAGATCATCTCCACCTTATCACCTCCATTCTGGATCTACGCTGAAGCTTTCCTCTACCTGACATCCTCCCACTTCTCACCTCCGTCATCCTACTTCCCAACTCCTTCATCCGAGCTTCCACTAGGCACCATAGTCTTACCGAATAGCCACTTTGGGAGATTTCTTCTCACCTCCTCCTCTTTTTATGTTTTCTAGATTATTGTAATTGACATTCATGCAATATATCATATTCGATTCCATCTCTCTCTTGTGATTGATTGTCATTTTATTTCGAAAACAAAAAAATAATAGAACCCTAAAACACCAAATTGAAATAAATCGAAGTGCGATTTTCATAGAAAGTAAACATCCCCTCCCTGTGTTTGACCTGGGACTCCCTTGGAGTTTTGGTATAAATTATATTTGATCACAAGTTTTGCAACTACGACAATGGGTTACTTGTAACCGCGATTTCAAACATGTGAAACCCGTCCGATCAGGGGCAAAATGGGAAGATTAGAGATTGGATTAATTGCTAAAAAGCCATTCTGATTAGGCACAATAGTTAGTTGGTACCGGTACTAAAGTTGTGGTATCGATACTGACTGCTCACAGTAAACTGGTAGCCAGCCCAACAAAGCCTTGGTGTCAGCACTCATCATAGGTGCCAATACTTAGTGCTTACAATTGAGTACCAACTAAGTCACCAGCTACCGGTACTCTTGATAAGTACCAATACTTGTGACTCATAGATTTGAGTCAAGTTAAAAACTATGACCTATGTGTACTGGTATTGGTTATTAGTACCGGTAATTATAAGGTCCAAGCACTACCCATGCTTGCAAACTATTAGTACCTAGTACCGGTACTCATGATTAGTACAGATACTTGCTGTTCACAGTTTGGGACTAGAACCAAACCTATGCCTAGCATGTGCCAATACTGGTGGACAGTAACGGTACTTGCAACAAGTACCTTGAATAAAATTTTATTAATCAATCTTAGTGCTATTTGAATGCAAATATATGATTAATATGTCAAAGAAATGGTTTTAACGTGACTAATTATTTCTATTTTGATTTTAACTCCAAAATTAATTTTTCTTGTTTGGAGACATAACAAAATCTAAATTACAACATATAAAATCAATCTTCATTCTTCATGCCATCTACACTTCTTCTATGCTAACATCCGTACTTTCTAAACCCTATGATTTCTTGTAAATAACATTTCATAAATGCATTAGTTTTAAAATAGTTTTTCTAACACCAAAACATAAGAGTGGTGGAACTAGGTTCCAACAATCTCCTTTTTGGTGTTGACAAAAGAAAAGAAATACCCATAGTTAAAATGATAGAAACATCATAAGAGAAGGAATACAAAAAAACTCCACTATGAGTGAAACCTCCACCTCAAACTAAGCTTCCTTATTTTAAATATGATGTATTTTCCATTTCTCCCCCTTTTTCTCAATCAAACAAAAAAATATTACAATAGGCGTAGGCAATGACCAAGCATGGAAAAAGTACGTTGAAAAAAAATGAACTTTCAAGCAATACCATAAAACTCATACATCATAAAGAGCATGCACTAAAACATTAACATATTTGAAAGTCGTAACAACCAAGGAAACATAGTTAAATTGTCTCATACAACAAAATTTAGACTAAACTAATTTCGAGGTCATTTTTTGATATACTTTTGAACATGTCCACTGCTATTTCCACCACCACCATCATCATCATCATCATCAGCTTCTTCTACATCTTCGTCATCTTCTTCATTTTCAAGTTATTCATTGTCATCTTCACTTTCGACATAAGAGATTTCTTCATCATCTTCATTTTCTTCTTCCTCTTCATCATCACGAAGGATAGGTTCTTCTTCCGCCAATGGAAAGGAAACATAAGACAGGTCATGAAAATGCTTTTATCATCTCATACTATATTCTTTGTGCGCTTTTGGTTGAGTATGCTTCTGTTGTATAGGATGTTGAGTGGAAGAAGCAAAATGAGAGGACTCAAAAGAAATTGAAAGATCATGGAACTTGCATTCCATGTGACTGAAATGGATCCTACACGGTTTGAAAAATACGTCGTTGTAATGCATAAAATCGATCAACTCTTAAATTTAGAAAACCTAGATAGGGAAGTATCAATGGTCGTCCAAGGAGGCAATATGTTTGCAAAAATACGTCTCTTTCTTAGAAATGGAAATCACCTTTCCTTTTGGTATTTTTGAATATGTAATTTTTATGGTTTTGAAATAAAGGCAATCGCAAATTTCTTAGCAGAGAAAAAAAAAAAACAAAAGAGCCTAATGCCTAGGTGACAAAAAATGGCCCTCTCTAAGCTCACCCTAGGGACATGGAGGCCTAGCGTAATTAGAGGGAGGGAGTGTAAGTGCATAAAGAAAAAGCAATAAAACTAGAATTGCTACAAGAATTTAAAGAAGGCAAAATTTCTTTTACTAAAGGAAATTATTTTCTACAAGTAGAGGAATGCTTCTACTAGATTTTGAAAGACAACAAAAATAAAAACAAATCCTTTAGATGATGATGGTGGTGAAGAAGATGAAGGTCTTCTTGCTACAAGCCTAGTTGCTCCTTGGCTTGAAAAGGTCTCCTTCTCCTTCCTTGCTATGCTCCTCCAAGGTGGTGTCCTCCAAGGCAAGCCCTAGAGGGGGGCATGCCTTGGCTCCTCCAAGGGTGGGCATCCACCCTAGAATCTATTCCAATGCTTGGCCATCCTTCTTAATAAGAATTTTCTCCTCTTGGCATGGCACAAGGAGAAGAATGGAAAGGAAGAAGGCACCAAGGAGGCAAGGGGTAGCCTCCTTAACGTTCTTCCTTCCTTCTTCTTCCTTGGCCATGGATTATAGGTGGGTATAGGGTGGAATTAAACTCATGGAGGATGAGATTTTAGTGGTGGTTAGGAGGGTTTTATAAAGGAGGATATGAGGGGTTGGCGTGGCCTATGGATGGGTGGCTAGGATTGGATGACGAAAGGTGGTTAAGGGTCCTAAGGTGGAGGGTGTTTGGTGCCACCTTAAGGGATGTGGTGGTGGTGGTTATGCTGGTGGAGAGGCACCATATGTTGGCACCACCATGGAGAGGTGCCATGGTTTTGGTGCCAACTATGGGAGGCTTCTAGAAGGTGGCTAGGTGTAGGGTGGTGATGGCTTAAAGGGGCAGGTGTAGGGTGGATATGGGAGGTGAGGTTGGCGCCAAAAAGGGGGGTAGTTAGGGTAGTTTTGGCACCAACTCTTTTGTGCCCTTTGGTGGTAGTTGAGGGGGAAAGGTGGTGACGGTGGTGGTGCCAACTTGGAGTGGAGGTGGAGCTAGGTTAGGTGGTCTTTGGTGGGCTTAGTTGGTGGAGCTAGTTAGGTAGGGTATTAAGGTAGTGGATTGCCAAGGGAGCAAGAGCATAACTAAGCAAAGCAAGCTAAGCTAGCTTAGGTAGTAGTAGAGTAGAGGAGGATGCAATTGGAGCTAGGATTTGAGGGGAGGAGCTAGATAGAAGAAGTCTGGAGCTAAACTGGAGCTAGCAGCTACTGACGAGGGTGGCATGGAGCTACTTTAGCTGGCTTAACTTGCTAGTTCTTTGCTAGCTACTAAGCCAAGCTAAAGCAAGCTGCCTTCTGCAGAAAGGGGTTGAGGTGAGCTGGGTCTGATGCTCCCATGGAGGACCTAGCTAGTTGCAGTAGCAAAGGTAGCTTAGCTCAACTAAGTTGAGCTAAGCTGAGTTCCCAGGAGCTAGACTTGAGCTTCCTAAGCTAAAATGAAGTGATCTTCAGCTGGTTAGAGTTGAGTGGAGCTAGATGTAGCTAGTTTTGAGCTGAGGTGAACTCCAGTCAACTCAGCTAAGCTAGCTAGAGCTCCCAGTGAACTGATGGGAACTGAGATGAGCTAGACTCAGCTAAGTTGAGCTGGATCTGAGCTGACTTGAGCTAAGGTGAGCTAAGATGAGCTCTCTTGAGCTGCCATTTAGCTAAGGTGAGCTGAATGGACCTAGGATAAGCTAACCCTAGTTCAAGTGAGCTAGATTCCAGCTATGGTGAGTTGGATCAAGCTAAGTTTCAATTAGTTTGAGCTTATCCTTCACCAGTTGCCTTCTTGAGTGCTAGGGTTTTAGGGACCTGGCAATCTATTTATCCCTAACACTCACAGAAACACATCAAAAACACAATAACAAATGCAATGCATGGCTAACCTAATTGATGCCTAAATACAACCCAAAAATCCATTTGTGGAGAAAAATCCTAAGAGCTAGGTTTGTTTTAATGGATAAAATTGATGATAAATTGGCATTTATCAGTGAAGAAAAGCAAAATTGAGATTTGAAAGATTTTAATCAATATAATTGATGGTGTTAATCATATTAGGATCGATTCCAAACACATGAGACAAATTTGCCCAAGGCATTTTAGGTTCGGGATATGGATAGGTTATGGGAACAAATGTTGAGGATGAGTCAGGAACTTCATGAGAAGATTGAGCATTTAGATCAACTTGATCTTCTTCTTCATCATCACTTGGTGATTCCTCTCTAGCAGGCTTTACTCCCAATTTCTGGAGTGTGGAGTACTTGAAGTAGATCACTTTTCTAAGTGGAGTAAAGTTAGAGGGATCAACTCTACTCTTGATAAGTATATGAGATACAAGAATATCAAGAGGGAGAGCTGAAGCACGGTATTGACGTCGTAAGAAATGGATGAATACCACGTTCCAATTAATAGGAAAACTTGTGGTAATAGCATAGATTAAGGATAAAATATCTACTGGAATTTTATGGAATCCTGAGTATTTGGCCCTTAAATTCCATGCTAAAATTCTGAATAGAACTCTAGCAAATAAGGTCATATTTGGGGAAACCGAGGCTTTTCCTTGACTGTTAGGGAGCAAAAGTGTTTCATGAATTTGTGAAGTGAATTTTTCCTTAAGAGTATTGAAAGGATGACCTTCATTCAGACATTGTGTTACGGTAGATAGGAATTTTGGTGTAATAGTTACTTTTTGACCAAAAATATTTGAGGTTAAGATAAGATGACCTCTATTATCTTGTTCTTGGAGATTTGCAAAAAATAGATAATTAATGTTAGGATAAACTCCAGGAACATTAGCAAAAAATGACTCATCAAAGAAATGCTTGAGATGTTGTTCAAATAGATGAGCAGTGAAATTAAAAAGATGTATTGAAAAGTCTTTTCACTCAATAGACTTGCAATGATGAAGCTTATGGCCCTTATACCAATCAAACTTGGGCTTGGCATCCTCATTGATGGAAAATTTGTGAAATGCATCTTAAGGTACATTTCCCTTACTTTTAGACATAGGTGCCATCTATAAACATACAACAAATAGAGTAGAAAAAACAATGAGAAAGCCTGAATATTTCCTTTCATGCGTGCATACAAAAACACACATAAGCTTCCATTTACTGGAACTAATGGTGGGTACCGGTACTGGTTGGTTCCAATTCCAACCAGAAAATTGAGCGAGTATTGGTATAGATCATTAGTACCAGTACTTGCTATCAAAAGCATGCTTTGCTGCACCCAGCAAGTACCAGTGTCAATGATGGGCACCGGTACCATTTGATACCCCATGAACCTTATTATGCAACAGTAGGAGTAATTGTTGGAATAATAAACAAGGGATAGAATGGGCAAGATCTACTAAAAGAGGAATAGAATACCTTGAATCCTTGAGTAGAAGACTTGGAGGAGATCCTACATCTTGGCTAGGGTTTGGAGTTCTTGAAGAGAGTGGGAACTAGGGTTGATGAGTACAAAAATGAGGCAAGTGTTTGCACTTGCCCTCTTTTATATGGGATGGGTTATGTGCGAGTCACATGACCACTTAAGTGCTTGAGAAAATGTTAATGGACAACTTAGGTATTGAAAAATAATGTAATCAACATCCTAAGTTAAGAAACCATATTGTAAACAACACCTTGATATTTCCAAAAATATGGAAATATTGCAGTCTACCCCTCTTTTAGCAAAAGTGGGTAAATTGTAGTTATGCCCTTAAGGAATTTTATAATTATAAATAAGTTATAAAGCAATTAATCGTTTAATTTTGAATTTCTTTAATTGTATAAAGCCCCAATTTTCTTCTCATAAAGTAAAATCTCTTTGCTAGAAGTGGTTTTGCAAAATGTTTGCCAATTGGTTTTGTGTATCTATAAATTCCAACTGAATGACACTTTGAAGCACATTATCTTTAAGAAAATGATATTGAACATCTATGTGTTTGATACGTGAATGACATACTAGATTTTTAGATAAATTAATTGTGCATGTACTATCACATAAAATTTTGGATTACGCAAAAATTAATACAAAGTTGGACAAAGTCTGTCTCATCAAAAAAATCTGAGAGCAAGCACGTGAAGCAGCAATATATTCTGCTTCGGTCATAGAAAGTGAAGCCAGAGATTCTCAAATAAATTGAGAAGTGCCGCTAGTGCTCTTTCGATCTGTCTGACTCCCTACATAATCTGCATCACTACGGGAATAAATCTAAGGTCTGTGTTTTAGGATAAAAGAGACCAAGATCTCTTATGCTATTTAGGTATCTAAATATTCTTTTTACTACATTTAAATGAGATTCCTTGTGTTCATATTGAAATCTCGCACATAAACAAGTAGAAAAAAGAATATCAGGTCTAGAGGCTGTAAGGTATAGTAGTGAACCTATCATACCCCGGTATTTCTTTTCATCTACCTTCTTGCCCAATAAATCTTCACTAAGAGTTGATGGAGAAATTGGAGTCTCTTTTCCATTTAAATTTTCAAAGTCAAATTTCTTCAGATTTTCAAGAACATATTTTGTTTAACTAATGTAGATACCTGTGTCCAATTGTTGGATTTGGAGGCCTAAAAAGAATCTGAGTTCACCCATCATACTCATTTCAAACTCAATCTTCATAGTCTTACAAAAAAGTTGACACAGGGACTCCTTGGTTGATCCAAATATAATATTTTCGGCATATATTTGAACCAATAGGATGTCATTTCCTTCTCCCTTTACACAGGTCCTTCCATGTTGGAGAAGGAAGGACCAAAGTCTATCATACCAGGCCCTAGGACCTTGTTTAAGTCCATATAATGCCCTATTGAGCTTGAATACATGCTCTAGGTGTGTTGGGTCCTCGAACCCAGGAGGCTAATGAACATAAACTTCTTCCTTAATATAGCCATTAAGAAAAGTGCTCTTGACATCCATTTAAAATAACTTGAAGCCCTTTGCACTTGCAAAGGCAAGTAGCTTCCAAATGGACTCCAAACAAGCAATAGGAGCAAATATCTAATCAAAGTCAATTCCCTCTTGTTGGTTATAGCCTTGAGCTACGAGTCTAGACTTATTCTTGATTACTGAACTAGATTCATCCAATTTATTTTGGAACACTAACTTGGTTCCAATAATGGAATTACCCTCAAGAGCGGGTGCCAAGTCCCTTACATTGTTCCTCGTAAATTGGAGTAGCTCCTCTTGCATAGCTACAACCCAAGACTCATCCTTTAATGCCTCATCAACTTTCTTGGGTTCAAATTGAGAGACAAAGGCATTAAGGACAAAATCATCCCTTAAATGAGATCGAGTTTTCACACCTTGTTCAATATCACCTATAATTTGATCTTGTGGGTGATCCTTGTGTTGTGCCCATTCCTTTGAAGATCACGTATATTTCGTGTATCTTCCATTTTTGATACATCGATGAAGGGGGTATCGTCATCATCAGACCTGGTTGGTTTAGTTCTGATTCTACTAAAGTTGTTTCATCAAATGAAACATGCAAAGATTCCTCTACAACAAAAGTCCTTTTATTAAAAACTCGATAATCTTTGCTTCTTATTGAATAACCAATAAAGATGCCTTCATCACCTTTAGCATCAAACTTATCAAGTCGATCTCGAGTGTTTAAAAAATAACATCGACTTCCAAACACCCTAAAATATGAAATCCTTGGACATAATATAGCTCATATGGAGTCATCTTAATAATAGGCCTTAAAAGAGTTCTATTAAGAATGTAACATGTCGTATTAATGGCTTCAGCCTAAAAATATTTTGAAGCCCAGACTCCAAGAGCAAAGTTTTGGTGCATTCTTATAGAGTGCGATTCTTGTGCTCCACAACACCATTTTCAGATGGTGCCTGAGGAAATGAAAATTCATGGAATATGCTAGAATTGACACAAAAACTCGAAAATTTCTCATTTTCATGTTCACCACCATGATCAGCTCTAAGTTTAAGAATTGAAGATGATTTTTCCTTTTGTAGTCCTCAAGCAAGACTTAGGAAGGAGTCAAATGAGTCACCCTTATGTTTCAAGAAGATGACCCAAGTGAACCTTGAGAAGTCATGAACAATAACTAGGCAAAATTTTGATTCATTTAGGCTCTCAAATCGTGTTGGCCCAAATAGGTGAAGGTGTAACAACTCTAAAGGATGTGTAGTTGAAACTAAGTCTTTTGATTTAAAAGAAGTCTTGTGAATTTTTCCGAGTTCACAAGATTTGCACAATGCATCTTTTTTATAAGTTAGTTTGGATAGGCTCCTTACTAACTCATTTTTTGCTAGCTTATTTAAGTGTTTGTGATTTATGTGACCTAACCTATGGTGCCATGAATCTACCTCAACATGAGTGGCAAGCAGACATTTCACAAATTTCTCTTGTGAAAAATGAATAGCATAGATATTTTCATATCTAAAACTTTGAATTAAAATTATATTAGTTCCTTCTTTTAGTATTTTAAATCTAGTTTTTGTAAACAATATATCACAACCATTATCACATATTTGACTAACACTAAGAAGGTTATGTTTTAAATTCTCTATTTAAAGTACATTTCATACCTGCTTAGATGAATTTCCTATTGTACCTTCACCAATAATGCGACAATGTTTGTTGTTGCCCAACTTCATGTGTCCTCCGTCTTGAATTCTTGTCCATTTGATAAAGAGGTCAGAATGTCCCGTCATGTGCTTGGAACACCCACTGTTTAGGATCCACTTGTCTTTCATGATCTATAAAATAATTTAATAAATCTAATTTAGGTACCCTTTTTTTTTTGGTCCTTGATGGTTAGTTCCCTTGAAATCCTTAGATTTATAAATCACTTTTGTGTTGGATCTATAATTCTTGGGATTTTTGACCTTTTGGCAAATCCATGCATGCCTAGGTACATGTGATTTATTTTGTGTGTTCTTTTTACCATGAAATTTTTCTTTTAATGCATTACAAAATTAAGTATTCAATCTAGTAGTTATTTTATGATTATTTAAGGTTCCCTCAAAATGCTCATAAATATCCTCTAATTCTATAATCTTTGTATGCAATTGTGAATTAGTATCTTTTGCCACATCTAACTCTATTTCTAAACATGATTTTTCTGTTTCTAAGGTCTGATAGTTATTATGCAAAACTTTATTTTCTTTTTTAATTAGCCTTGCATTGTAACACAAATCTTCATATGCTTGCAAAAATTCATTAAAAGTGATTTCAGAATCTACCTCATTTTCTGAGCTGTTGTCATTTTCCATCAAACATAGATGAGCAACTTCATTTTCCTCAGATTCTTTAGAGCTGAATTCCATGTAGGAATCACTGTCATCCTAAGTAACTTTATACACTTTTCTTGAGATCTTCTTACAATCAACTTCTTTTTCTTCTTATCCTCCTTTTTCTTCTTGATCATTGGGTAATCTTTTCGTACATGTCCCCTTTACTTGCATTCAAAACAAACTTTGTCATTTGCAAATTATTTACTCTTCTACCTTGCTTTCAGATGAATTATCGAAATCTTCTTGTTAGAAGAGCAAGTTCTTTTTCGTCAAAGTCAGAGTCTTCGAGATCTGAGTCTTCCTTTAGAGCTTTGAAAGCAAGCTCTTTCTTCTTGCTAATTGATTTCTCCTTGTTTTCTTCGTGTTCTCTAGTTGGACTTCATATGTTATAACGTTTCCAATCAAATAATCAAGAGAAAGGACTGAAACGTACTTTGCCTCTTGAATTGCTTTTGACATTGGAGACCAGTCACTTGTAAGAGATCTTAAAATCTTTCTTACAAGTTGTTCGTAGTGAAATTTACTCCTAAATTCTCCATGGGGTTGACTATATCTCAAAACCTTGTGTACATCGCCTTGATAGTTTCACCTTTCTCCATCCTAAAACACTCATAACTTTTTGTTAGAATAGATATGCGTGTTTCTTTTACCTTGTTAGTACCTTTGTAGGTGACTTGAAGTGTATTCCAAATCTCATATGCTAACTCGCATGCTGAGATACGGTTGAATTCCTCCCTTGACAATGCATAATAATGTGCATTCATTGGCTTCCAACAATCTTCTTCTTTTGATCCGCCATCTGTGCTGCTCCTTCTTACGACTCCAAATTTGAGTATCTCTCTCGAATGAGGGTCCGTGTTGATAGGGCTTTTCGTCAATGTTAGGGAAATGCATTGTAGCATAATTGAAAAATAGCTTTATAACAAATACAATTTCTAACTCGAATATCTAAACGAAGTCCGAAGTCAAACACAGGGAGAACATATGGAATTCACATGCTAATCTCAATTAAAATATAAATGAGCACAGAAATAAGCCAAGAATAATGATATTCAATGAATGTTAATTTGTCACATTAGATATTCAATGGATAACATGAGTATTTCAAGACTTTAAAAGATCAAAAAGATATCTAAGAAAAAATAATAGTGATTTGAATCACCCATTATTCGTTTAAGCACATGTATATCAACTATTTCAATGAGTAAGAAATAAATGAACAGTGTTAGGAAGTCCGGATACCAAGTCGTACAACTTAAATGTCGCCAGCTACAGCTACAGTACAGTTCTTCTGATCTTCTTCTTCTCAAGTCTTCTCTTTCTACCTTTGGCTCCTTCTCACTCACCTTTCTAGCGACTATATGTCGGGTCTTTTCTCTGAAGAGCAAAACCCACCCCTCCCCTGCACTCTCTTTCTTTATTTCCTCTCCTCTTCTCTCAGATATCCAGGTAATCAGGTATACGGGTATGCGTAATCGGGTCCAAGGTTGCATGCGTGGGTGTCGCTGTGGAGGAGTGAAGGATAGGCGTGACATAATTATGATATGCAATAGAAATCAGGATACGCTTCTCAATGAAAGTCCAATTTTGACCTAATCCACTAGGAGGTAACAACAAATAGGAACAATCTCATCGAAACATGGATTCAGGAGATCAAAGGTACAATTTGGAAAATGATTATGAAAAGAGATGATACTATTCTAACAATACGCAGCTATATTCTGGTTCTGAAAGTGCATTTTCTTATTCATATGAAGCATTTCCACCACCTAGTACCAACGTTCGGGTGCTTCCAAATCCACCAACCAATCTAAGTCACCCCTACCATCAACCTACATAAAGCAGGCAACTAGTATCACCTAATAGGTCAGTGAAGAGAGCAATGTCTACAGATGGCATCTGGCTAAGAAATTGCACCAACCCACTATACTTTGGCAACTATGATAATCTCAACTAATGTTTTTTGAGCAGATTTCACTATTCATTAAGTGGTCATAAGAGCTAGGACCTCACCCCCAAGTGTTCTGAGGCAAGAAACCCAGAATAGAAAATCAACTTAAGCCACAACAGTTGCTCCTAATCCCACGATGTGGGACTATATCTAGTCCCCTTGTCGCGTGCATCTGCTGTGATGAAGCTTCTCCTAACCGAGGTAGCTGCTGGGGTTTACTCCTTCAATCAAGGACCTGGGAGTGTACTTAGGGCTATTCCCCGTGTCCTGGAGTTAGCACCTGAGACTCGCGTGGTTGAGAGCACGAAGAACAACATCGGCAATAATGGCATGACAACAAAGGTCCAGTGTAAAAGCTAAAACAATCAGTACTACCTCACAGCCCAATTAAAACACCTCAAAAGCTTTGCCAGAGGGTGTGGAAGATGATGGCGGTGTTTGTGTGGCATATGGAGGTGCGTGGCAGTCGATTAGTGATGGAAATGAAGCGTGAAGGTTGGGTTGTTCGGTGGGTAGTTTGGGTGGATGGAATGCCGAGATAGGAGAGGGTTTTTGGTCGTGGTGATGTAGGAGAGGTTGTGGAGTTGTTGGCGAGGCAGTTGAAGGTGTGCGGTGATGGGAAAGCCTTGCCAGAGTGGTGGCTAGAGTAGAGGAAGATGATGGCATGCGTGTGAGTTGAGCAATTCGTTTTGGGTTTTTAGTAGTGAAAACTAACCTAAATATCTAAGGGAACTAATCTAACCCTAAACTAACGGATGAAAGGGAGGAATGCACATGCCGGTGGTACACCGGATGTGGGGAAGATGAAACCTCTGGTGGGAGAAGTGACAATGACGAGGGTAGATAGTCAGCAGCCACTGTCATTGCGACACATGAAAGAAGCTGAGGATTAAGAATTCACTTATTGTAGACTGTGAGAGCGAATGAGGAAGGTGGTCCAAGGAGGTCACTGAAGCTCGAGGAGCATTCGGTCGGAGAGGAGGGAAGGAGTTTTTCCGGCTAAAAATAAGCTAAGGAGATAAGGCATGCCCTGGGCATGCTTTTATAGGCCCTAAGGAGGAGTTTCAAGCTTGGAAACAAGTTTGTGACTCCTTGATTTTCGCAAGTAGGACATGTGGATTCAAGGAGTTTACATGAGCTCCATGAATGGATTTGGCAGGTAGGAGTAAGTCCAAATTGAAGAGGATCTCGTCGTGAATCTTCCTTCCAATTTTGGAAGTGTTTGGCCACAAAATCAGGGAGCAATCTCTGATTGAATGTCAACAGTGAAGTGGGTTTAGGAGTTCTATCAGTATGGAGGTGGCAGGGACCTAGTTGTGACAAAGAGGACAAAGCTGCTTGGTTATTTGCAAAGAATTCGAAAGTTGAGGGGCTTCTTGTAAGAAAAAGAGTTAGAATAGGATTCAAATGCAAACTAGGACAAGATGGATTATGCCTAAATTTTGGTACAAACCTAATTTAGACCCAAGGAATTTAATGGTGAAGTTTAATTTTGGTTTTGGCCAAGTTTGTGTGGGTAATTTGAGTAGAAACCCAAATTAGGGCAACTGTTTGTCTAAAACTCTATTTTAGGTCAAATTGGGTTCGAATGGTCAAATCAAAGGTGCCAAACAATAGCAAATATTTTTCTATGATTTTTTGAAGTTTTAGGTGAATTTTATCCTCACCAGCACGTCAGTTAATTAACCAGGTCTATTTTTATGGTTTCAGATGTCCATTAATTCGCAAAACACGTGAAAACCCATTTCTGTCTATATGAAAGCACTAATTGGACATTTATGAATATTGGCCTTTATTTAACCCCTGGGAAACCCCATGATTATTCTACATTTAGGAAGTTCTATTAAAATTGTAGATTTACCCTTATTTTCATGTTTATCTCTCAAAATGGATGTGCAATAAATTATGGCTCTTTCGTAGTTATGTAGGAGCATTTGTCAACGGAATATGACTAATTAAAGCTAGATATGGCTAAAGATGATGTTATCTTCATACCCCCATGCCTAACTTTTGCTAGTCCCTTAGCAAAATCTTATGAAATGAGCTTGAATTCTATACCATGCCTTTGATGCTCAAAGTCCTGATTTATTCTTCTTTTTAGAAATTAGGTCAGAATGCTAATAATTGGCCTAGAGGTACTCAAGTACCAACCAAGATCCAAACTTGACCAGTTTCAACCTCAGTCTACTGTGAAGGTTTCTAAGGCTTGCAGAAACTATTCAAAGGTTCGTTTAACCTAGCTATTAAAGCACTTGTTCCTGTAACATGGTTAGTCCAGGTTCAGTTTGCAGTGAGTTTTTGTATGAGAGGGATAGAAGAATTTTTGCAGTTTTGGAGAGCTTTCTCTCTCTTTTTCTTTTCTTTATTTCTAGCTTTGAATTGGCTCAAAAAAATAATCTGTATTAGATTCCTAGTCCCCACCATCAATCCACGCAATGTCCCTGGAAATCGATACTTCGAGAAAGCACCGCCCATGGCAACCTCCAGAACCCTTGCTTTCGACACTTCGAGATAGTGGCACCCATGGCATTTTGTAGCTACATTCAGGCCTTGGCAATTGACATTTCAAGATAATCCCACCCATGTTACCTGAACTAGCATAAGGTGCTTACATGCCCCTAGTGGGATATTTAGATATCCTAGGAGACAAGCACCAAGGAGATGATATGTTATTGTGCATCTTCAAGGGGAATTCCTCAGCTCTCCATGCTGGGAACTCATCCAAATCAGCTTGTGCCTTTAAGGCGCTCCTAATCTAGGCAGCTTTTTCATAATAGAATAAATGCTTTTGCGTGATTTTGATTATTAAGTGCACTGAACCAGACTTGTGTGTGGAATATGGTGCTTAGGTTTCCAAGTCCTGTAAGCCAGAGGTTAGTTAACCACGTTGAATACTACCTTAGCCTTAGACTTATTACATAAGCTTCACATTTTCCTCAACCTCATGAGGACTATCCGGATCTTAATGGATACATGAACTTTTTTAGCCTAAAACAAGCCCAAGAGGCCTAAGATCAGCACTCATACTAATGTCTTTATCTCTTTGTTATTCTAGAACTTAATTTTTTTCTTTTGATTTAGTCAAGAACATTAACTACTTTCCATAATCATTTACTAATGACTATCCCTTTTGTATCAAAGTGTATCTCCTTTTTGACATTCTAAATCACCTCCCCTTTTACCTCCTCAAGAATTATATACAATTAATCTGTCATAATTTCCTCCCCTTTCTCCATTTTTTTGTTCATTTTCAATTTTTTATCTTTTTTGATTGAGTAATTTTTTTGTGAGAACCCCTCAGAAGCTTTAATTTCTATGTGTTTGCAGTTTAACACCCCCCATGCCTAAGTTTTGCAATGCCCTCATTGTAAATCGGAGGGTATGAAATTAGTTGTGTTCAAAGATTAGAATAGGTTCATAAGGTGGGTGAATGGGTCGAGATGACTATTACGGACGATTTGAAGCCTTGATACGAATACCAAAGGTGGAGTCGGCTATTCTACTTTGAACTTAGACGTGCAGTAGATGTAAATTTGAAGAGGTGGTTTCTTTCAAATCATTGACCTCAGCATTAGAATCAAAGGATGGGTCATAGTCGCTGAGGTCATCAATAGGTAGGAAATAACAATTCTCCAAAATTATACTAAGATTTGAAATCGTCAAAGAACTTGTGAAGATCGTATTTCGAACTTGATACCAGATCAAAGGTTCCACCACAGAAAGGATCAAGATATGTTGAATCAGCAACCTGACTTGGATCTACCCTAATTTTATATTCCGAGCTTAAAAAGGTGTCCCTATTAGGCATAGGCTCGAGCTATTGACTATTAGGGTAGACCCAATCTATTCCAAACTCTTCCAACTCCTTTGTTTCTGTATCATAGATTGGTGTGACTTTTGAAAAATCAATTTGTCTATGAGGTGGTTGGAGAGGTGTATTCATCAAATATGGGCCCAAACTCATAATTCAAATTCAAACTCTAACTCTTATCATTTTGGGGCTCATGATTATCCCAAATAGGCTCGAATCCAGAATATAGGTTAAGGGTAAGGATTGGATCACTAGAATCTTGGCTAGGCTCTATTGGGATGTCAGAATCATTATCAAGAATCACCTTAAAAGGATAAGGCTTAGGATTTACATTCCCAAGAAGTTCTGTTTTAAGCTCATCATCATAGGTGTCGGGGGAATCTAAGCTCGATGGACCAGCTTCTTGATTTTTTAGGGCAGGTTAAAAATTGTGAACACCTACAATCTACTCCTCCCAACCCATCTCAAGATCTGGTATGTCAATTGTTATGAAGTTTGAATCTGAATTCATTTGGGTTGGGGGTCCACAACAATTATGATCATCAAACCCAGGGTTTATGGAATTACATAGATCACTAGAATCACTCCAAGATGTCATATTAACTTCTGACGGGTATTTTTGATCAATGGATCTACATAACCTATTTGACAATTCTCCCCATTTCTCTAAAAAAATCTAGAGTTCTTCCAGAACTGAAGGATTTGACTAATATTACAGACATTTGTTGTGTAATTTCACCAATTCAATGTGTTCTGCTAAGAGATCATCCTGGGTTTAATCGTGGTTTATTCGTATCTATATTATCCCCATATAGTTCAAAATGTGGTGCTTTATTTTCTTGTATTTATCCTAAATGCCCTTATTAATATATTCCTCGTGGTGTCTACAAGCATCCTCAATCATTTTGCCTTTGATAGTCATTTGGGACACAGGTTTCCTAATCACTTTCCCTAACATGTCAGGTTGCATTTTTGAATCAAGTGGTGGAATCAAGATGCACAATCAAACTCTGGTTAGATTGAAGTTGATCAGATCTGAAAGACATTCCCAAGAAGATCTAATGAGGCCTCTTAGGTTAAAAACCTAAGGACCTTCCTATGTATGTGCTCTATAGAAGGGATGAGGGACTGGATGTTATTTGGACCCAATCAAGGCACCCAAAGACTTTTGGATGACTAAGGCTATTTCAAGGTGGATGATACCTCTAAATCATAAATTCACACACCTGAGAAATACCTTGGCAGCAAGGAAGGGAGAGCCCCGCAACGACCCCTACATGGTAGAGCATCCCCATGGGCTACCGAGTTTCCCCCATCGGACCTTCCTTGTCACTGCAGTTTCAAGTGGACCGGAATGTATGAACTTGAGACCTTAAGTCTACCAATTTTTACCCTAATTAGTGCCTTGAATTTTACTTGATTAGAAGTTGATTTGATTGTGACCTAATTTGAAGGCTGATTGGCCTACAATGTTGGTCAATTTCACTTGACCAACCCTAAAAGATGTCATAATGAAATCTAGGCCAAGACCTAGAAATCACCCTGAATTGACTCTCAGGTTATTAGGTCCACAATTTTTAAGGTTCAAGTGAAATTAGAGCCTGATTTTTAGGGTTCTTCTTGATTAGATCTTTTCAAATAGGGGCTTGGGTAGCGCACAAATGCGGGAGTGTTTATTCCCTTTATGTAGGCGAATGTGTACTAACATTTCAAACCCTAATGTTGAAACCCTAATTGGCTCTATTTCAAGTCCAATTAAATCTCAAATTATTCTCCCTAGACTTCAAACATGAAGTGCATAGTCTAAGGAAGATTAGAAATTAATTACTCATAATCCTTAGTAGGTACAAGAAATCAAGGTAGGGATTTATAAACAGAATTGTCCCAAGCTTCAATCAGATATGAAATTTTCATAAATCAGGAAAACCTACCTTTTAAACGATATTTACTAAGAAACTAAACCAGGTAGTTCATAATTGATTTTGTTTCCTTTTCTCTCTTCCAAGGATTAAGAGATTAGGAAAGAAGAGAGATTACCTGCCTTGAGAGTGGTTGTTTTGCGTGGAAGATCACCTCATGATGTACCTCGCAAAATCACAAGAAACAAACAAGGGCAAGTTAGTGCTCAGATATAATCAGATGGAAACAAGAATAGCAATGAATTGCGCATTGCACCCCAACAATGGCGCCAAAATGTTGATGGAGCTTTTCGTAAATGTTAGGGAAATGCATTGTAGTATAACTGACAAATAACTTCAAAAAATACAATTTATAACTCGAATATCTAAATGAAGTCCGAAGACGAACACAAGGAGCAAATATGGAATTCACACGCTAATCTCAATTAAAATATAAATGAGCACAGAAATAAGCCAATGATAATGATATTCAATGAATGCTAATCTATCACATTAGATATTCAATGGATAACATAAGTATTTCAACACTTTAAAAGACCAAAAAGTTATGTAAGACAAAATAATGGTGATTTGAATCAGCAATTATTCATCTAAGCACATTTATATCAACTATTTCAATGAATATGAAGTAAATGAACAGTGATCAAGCATCTGAATAGCAAGTTAGATGACTTAAATGTCGCTAGCTACAGTACTCTTCTTCTAATCATCGTCTTCTCAAGTCCTCCCCTTCTTCTGACTTTGGCTCCTTCTCACTCACCTTCTCAACAACTAAGTGTCGGGTCTTTTCTCTGAAGAGCAAAACCAACCCCTTCCCCACTCTCTCTCTTTCTTTATTTCCACCTCTCCTCTTCTCTTAGATATGTAGGTAATCGGGTATACGATATGTATAATCAAGTCCAGGGTTGCGTGCGTGGGTGTCGAAGCCGAGGAGTGAAGGTTAGGAGGGTCGGGTCACGTGCGGGTAAGTGGGGACCTCACCCTTAAGTGCTCTGAGGCAACAAACCCAGAATAGAAAATCAACTTATGCCACAATGGTTTCTCTTAATCCCAAGATGTAGGACTATATCCAGTCCCCTTGTAGCATGCATCTGCTGTGATGAAGCTTCTCCCAATCAAGGCAGCTGTTGGGGTTTGCTCCTTCAATCAAAGACCTAGGAGGGTACTTGGGGCTATATCGTGTGTCCTGGAGTTAGCACCTGGGCTTGCATGGTTGAGAACACGAAGAACAACATCGACGATAATGGAGTGGCAGGGAAGGTCTGGCATAATACCTAAAATAATTAATACAACCTCACTGCCCAATTAAAACACCTCAAAGGCTTCGTCGGAGGATGTGGAAGATGATGGCGATGTTTGTGTGGTGTATGGAGGCACGTGGCGGTCAGCTGGTGATGGAAATGAAGTGTTAAGATTGGGTTGTTCAGTGAGTAGTTTGGGTGGATGGAATAGAGAGATAAGAGATGGGTTTTGGTCATGGTGATGTGGCAGAGGTTGTGGAGTTGTCAACGAGGTAGTTGGAGGTGTGAAGTGATGGGAAAGCCTCGCTGGAGATGTGGCCGGAGCGGAGGAAGATGACGATGTGCGCGTGAGTTGAGGGATTCTATTTGGGTTTTTAGTAGTGAAAATTAACCTAAAGATCCAAAGAAACTAATCTAACCCTAAACTAATTGATGAAAAGGGGGAATTCCCATGTTGGTGATACGTTGGACACAGTGAAGATGAAACCTCTAGTCAGAGAAGCGGCGACAACGAGGGGAGATAGGCGGCAACCGCTGGTATTGCGACGTAAGAAATAAGCTAAGGATGAAGAATCCACTCACTATAGTCTGTGCGAGCGAACGAGGAAGGTGGTCGAACGAGGTCGCTAGAGGTCGTGGAGCATATGATCGAAGAGGAGGGAAGGAGGTTTTCTAACCAAAAACAAGCTAAGGAGGTAAGGCTTTCCCTGGGCGTGGTTTTATAGGCATTAAGGAGGAGTTTCAAGCTTGGAGATAAGTTTGTAACTCCACGATTTTCGCAATTAGGACATAAGGATTCAAGGAGTTCACATGAGCTCCATGAATGGATTTGGAAGGTAGGAGTAGGTCCAACTTGAAGAGCATCTCATCGTGGATCTTCCTTCCAATTTTGGAAGGGTTTAGTCATGAAATTAAGGAGTAATCTATG
This sequence comes from Thalassia testudinum, assembly GCA_037157565.1. NCBI lineage: Eukaryota > Viridiplantae > Streptophyta > Magnoliopsida > Alismatales > Hydrocharitaceae > Thalassia > Thalassia testudinum. The sequence goes on from JAZHRO010000063.1 coordinate 22,646,827, forward strand.
ATTGAAGGTCACCGGTAAAGTGGGTTTAGGAGTTCTATAGGTATGGAGATGGTGGGGACATACTTGTGAAGAAGTCAACAAAGTTGGGGCGTTATTTGCAAAGAATTCGAAAGTTGATGTGCTTCTTGTAAGAGAAAGAGTCAGAACAGGATTGAATTGCAAAGTAGGTCAAGATGATCTCAGATTGGGCCAAATTTTGGTACAAACTTAATTTGGACCCAAGGAATCTGATGGTGAAGTCGAAATTTGGTTTTGACCAAATTTGACTTGGTAATTTGCGTAGAAACCAAAATTAGGGTAACTGTTTATCTAAAACTCTATTTTAGGTCAAATTGGTTTCCAATAGTCAAATCAAAGGTACCAAAGGAAATATTTTTCTATGATTTTTAGAATGTTTAGGTGAATTTTATCCCGACCACAACCTCAATTAATTAAGCAGGTCTGTGAAAATGTGTGAAAACCAATTTTTGTCTACATGAACCCACATACTAAACATTTATTAACATTTGACCTTTATTTAACCCCTGGGAAACCTAGTGATTGTTCAGCATTTAGGAAATTATGTTAAAATTGCATATTTACCCTTATTTTCATGTTTATCTCTCAGAATGGATGTGTAATGAATTATGGCTCTTTGGTGATTATGTAGGAGCATTTATCAATGGAATATGACTAATTAAAGCTAGATATGGTCGATGATGACGTTATCATCAGTCCATGACTCCTCATCCTTCCCCTTGCGGAAGTCTTGCATCCTCCTCTTCTAGTACCCATAGTCCGTCCCATTGAATTAAGGAGGATGTGTGGATGATTGGCCTTCAGTGCACTTGCCTGATGATGTCGGTGAGAGTAAGTTTTTTTACTTCTCGCAACACACTCTGACACAACCTATAGGATCTAAATTGCTTAAGCACACTAGAAGGGGGGATGACTAGTGTGGTAAACAAAATATTGCAAATAAAGCAAACCATAAATACAACACACTAAACAAATAGTGGTTTCCCTCACTTGGGTACTCTATTACTGAGGTCTTCCAACTTAGGATTTCTAATGTGATTCCCTCAACTCGGAGGGAATCAATTTACTATAAACTGAGGTAATTAACGAGTTACCTCAACCCAATTACAAGATCAGATAAAAATAGAAAATTACAGGTGTAATCAAGAAAAAAATTAGCTTACAAGTAAGTTCCTAAGTGTCTAACAAGAATTAGCTTAATAGATAGTTGATATATCAATCTAGCGAAAAACACTAAAGTGTAAAAAGTGATTTTACAAGGAAGAACGGATTTTCCAGAAAATCTTGTTGCAAGGTGAGAATCTTCTTGAAGAAAAAATGCAACAAGCCAATAACCCTTGCAGCTAGAATTGAGAAATATAGAAATTTGTGCAGGGAGAATTTTTATGCTTGTGTTCTGTGTAAATGACACACAACAGTTGTTTATATAGGCCACTAAACACCTCCCTTACAATTACTAGCCATTAGGGGCAAAATGGGAAGATTAGAGATAGGATTAAGTGCTAAATAGCTATTTAGATTAGGCACAACAGTTAGTTGGTACCGATACTGAAGTTGAGATACCAGTAGTGGCTGCTTACAGTAAACAAGCAACTAGCCCAACAAAGCCTGGGTACCAGTACTTGTGACTCATAGATTTGAGTCAAGTTAAAAATTGTGACCTACATGTACCAGTACTAATTATTAGTATCAATACTTATAAGGTCCAGGCACTACCCATGTCTACAAACTATGAGCTCCTAGTACCGATACTTGTTATTTACAATTTGGGACTAGAACAAAAACCTGTGCCTAGCATGTATTGATACTGGTGAACAGTACCGATACTTGCAATGAGTACCTTGAATAAAATTTTATTTATCAATCTTAGTGCTATTTGAATGCAAATATATGATTAATATGTCAAAGAAATCATTTTAATTTTTTAAATGAATGTTTGAACGTGACTAATTATCTCTATTTTGATTTGAACTCCTAAATTAATTTTTCTTGTTAGGAGACATACAAAAATCTAAATTACAACATATAAAATAAATCTTCATTCATCATGCCATCCACACTTCTTCGTTGTTAACATCCGTACTTTCTAAACCCTACGATTTCCTGTAAATAGCACTTCATAAATGCATTAGTTTTAAGATAGTTTTGTTAACACTAAAAATAAGAGAGGTGGAACTACATTCCAACATTTTTCTCCCCTACGATGTGGGTCTAAAGATGCCCTCATCTTCGAGCGAAGTTGTGGAGGATTGGCATGTTTGATTTGAGTAGCTGCCGAGGTTCATCCTTTAATCCAAGACCCAAGAAGCCTTCATGATGCCTATTCTCATCTGTTTGAGGTGGAAGTAGGTCTAGAGATCAGTGATTGATGGTGGAGAGTGGCGTTGAATTGACGATTGTGACGAAGTGTCCAGTGAACTCTAAAAAACATGAACACGGGCTCTAGGGCCCAATTAGAGTGCTCAACGGCTTCACCAAGTGGTGGCAAAGGTGTTGGTGGTGTTCTTGTGGTAGTTGGGAGTGTGTGGAGGTGTGACGATGATAAGAGGACGTGTGTGTGGGGTGGAGTAAATGAAGCTTCTAATTAGGAGAGTAATTTTGGTCGGTGAGTGATGGGGAAGCTTCTGGTGGTGGTGGCTGGGTGATTGGTGGTAGGAGGTGGTGTAGCGGCTTCACCAAGGGTGTCGCTAGAGGCGGAGAAGACGTAGGGGGAGAGCTTGATTTAGTGGTCGATTTAGGAAGATAGGAGGTTAGGGAGACACTAGGGAGAGAGAGAGAGCATAAACCTAACAAACGGTCGAAAGGGAGGGAGTTGGCACAAGTTGTGATTGGCCGGCACCGGGGAAAGTGAAATCATCGATGATGAGGATGGTGAGGAAGAAGGGGTCAAGCAGCCCTAGCTTTGGCCAACCAGGAGCGGATGAAGATGTGGAAGGAGTTACCTCTACCTATTGTATGTGGAAGAGGGTGATGAAGAGAGATTTGGGGAGCTCACTAGAGTCATGGTCGATGCAGTCGGAGAGAGAAGAAAGAAGTGTTTTTGCAGCCTAACCGGACTAAGGAGGATGGGGGAAGCTAGGGGAGTTCTTATACAGCTCAGACTGAACTCTCATTAAAAAATTCATCACGAATCCTCGCGATTTGGTTAGGTTTTCTTTTGTGGATTCTTCTACCTCGCTTGAGCTCTTAGCCTCAAATCACGGCTCAAGATTACGTTTACATGATAGATCTCATGGCAATCGTTTCCTCCAATTTTAGAGGAGATTGGATGTCGATTGGAGGATGCCTCATTTGAAGTCGGTCAGTCTTGGGTTCAAGATGTTGTTCACATAGAAATGGTGGAAAGGACTGATTTATGAAGGATATGAGAAAGCTAGGGGGTCATTCTTAAGAAAAAATGAAAGTTGAGGGGCTGGCAGTGAGAAATAGAGATTTTATGACCTAGAATACAAACTAGGTTAAGATGGACTCTGATTGGGCATAAATTTTGATACTAATCTAATTTTGACCCAAGGAATCTAAAGTGAATTTGGATTTGAGTTTTTACCAAGTTTGACTAGGTAAATTACACAGAAGCCCAAATCAGTGTAAAATCTTATCTGAAACTCTATTCTAGGTCAAAATATGTTCAGATGATCAAACCAAGGGTACTAAACCTCTCTAAATATTTTTATATGAATTTTAAAAGGTTTATATGAATTTTATCTTGACTAGAAGCTCTCCAATTTAAGCAGGCCTGAAAATAGGGTTTTGTGTGCTGCTGCGGTTCTCAAAATGCATGAAACCTCGTTTCTATCAATGTGAACCCACTCTTTGGACTTTAATGCTCATTTCACCTTAAATTAACCCCTGGGTGACCGCGTGGTTACTCTGCATTTATGATGTGATGTTAAAACTGCAGAATTAGCCCTTTTTATTATATTTTTCTCAAAAATGGATCTGAGTGGAATTACAATCTTCAGGTGATTATTCAAAAGCATTTGTCTATTGATTCTGACAAATTTAAGCTAGTTATTGCTAATGATAATGTTACCATCAACCATCCCGACTCATATTGTGAATTCGTAGAGAGTCTGCATTGACTATCAGAAATTGAATGCTTCCACAGTGAAAGATCATTTCCCACTCCCATTCAATGATCAAATTCTTGATAAATTAGCAAGAAATCAATTTTTCTATTTCCTTGATGGGTACTCCAGATATAATTAGGTGGCAATTCATTCAAAAGATTGAGGAAAGACCACCTTTACCTGGCCCTATGGTATGTACGCGCTCCACAGGATGCCATTTGAGCTGTGTAATACACCCGCCACCTTTCAACGGTGTATGCTATCCATATTCTCTGATATGGTACGTAAAAAACTTGAGGTTTTAATAGACAACTTCTCTATTTTTGGTGAATCTTTTGATGATTGCCTCCTGCATTTGGTCCAAATCTTTCAAAGATGCATTGAAGTGAACCTAGTTCTATCCTAGTAAAATAGCCACTTCATGGTTCCTGAGCACTTCGTGCTTGGGTACCTTGTCTTTCGGAAAGGTATCCAAGTCAATTGAGCTAAGGTAAATCTAATTTTCAAATTACATGTGCTTACCTTGGTCAAAGACATTAGATTGTTCTTGGGGCATGACGGATTTTATCGTTGATGCGTATCTGATTTTTACAAAATCATTCTCCCTTTAACACATCTTCTCTCGAAGGACATGCCTTTCGAGATGACAAGTGAGTGCATTCATGCATTTGCCTTTGAAATCCTATGTGACCGAATCACCCAAGGACTAATCCTGCAATCTCCTGACTGGTATCAACCCTTCAAGATCATGTGTGATGCATCTGGCTATGCAGTATTAACGGTGTTAGGTTAGAAAATCGATGGGAAACCAATGGTTATATATTATGCCCGGCAAGACTCTGGATGTGGCTTAGTGTAATTACACGATTACAGAGAAAGAGCTACTGGCCGTAGTATTTGGTCTGCATAAATTCAGATCATGCCTCCTGGGATCCCACCTCATCATTTACTCGAATCACACTGTAGTAAGGCACTTACAAGAACAACGTGAAGCCTAGATTAATCCGCTGGATCTTGCCTTTGTAAGAATTCGATCTTGAAATTCACGACAAGGTTGGAAAGCAGAATGTAGTAGCTAACCATTTGTCTCGCCTTCCTTCTTCAGTCATTGACCCATCCAGACCTGTCACTAGGCACTCTCTAGATGAGCATCTCTTGACCATTAACGAACTTCCCTGGTTTGCGGATATAGTGAACTACTTGGTTATGGGGAAAGTCTTGCCAGATTGGTTGACCTCCTGGCAAGACAAGCTGAATTCCTATGCTAAGTACTATGTCTGGGATGATCCATATCTTTTCCACATCGGTAATGACCAAGTGATCAGGAGATGCATTCCTAATGTCAAGGCCAATGATGCCATCTCGTTCTGCCATGACCAGGCCTGTGGTGGCCATTACTCTGTGCGTAAAATCGCAGCGAAGATTCTCTAGTGTGGGTTCTTTTGTACCACAATGTTTAAAGACACACAATCCTATTATAGAGCATGTGCCCATTTCTAGACCCTCAACAACATGGGCCCACGCTATATGATGCCCTTAAATCCGATTATTGTGTGTGAAACCTCTGACATCTGGGAAATTGATTTCATGGGACCCTTCCTAGGATCTAGTGGCTTCGAGTACATCTTACTTATTGATTACATCTCGAAGTGGATAGAAGTCACCCCTACCAGAACGAATGATCACAAAGTTGTTCTTCGATTCATTCAGGAGAACATCATTTCGAGTTTTGGGGTTCCAAAAGCCATCATCAGCGATTCTGGGTCTCATTTCACGAATTTACACTTCTAGTCATGATGAAAAGATATATGGTGTTGCATCGTATTTTGACTCCTTATCACTCCCAAACCAATGGATTGGCTAAATTATCCAATCGGGAGATCAAGAAAATCCTTCAGGTTACTATTTGGCCTGACAGGAAGGATTGGTCTACTCGCCTTCCAGAAGCTTTGTGAACCTATAGGACCACCCATAAAACCTAATTAAGAATGTCTCCTTTTAGACTCATGTACCAGAAGGCATGTCACCTCCCTATAGAAATGGAGCACAAAGCCTACTAGATAGTACGAAAGTGCAATCTAGATCTCATGAAGGCTGGAATACACTGCTGGTTGCATATGAGCGAGATCGAGGAACTATGCAATGACGCATACAAGAATTAGCGTATCCATAAAGAGCGAGTCAATGCTTTACATCATAGGAACATTTCGCAAAAGTCTTTCCATCCTAGTTAAAAAGTATTACTTCTTGATGCCAAACTCAAGCTCTTCCCAGGAAAACTAAGATCGAAGTGGATTGGATCATTTCTTGTTCGATGAATCGTTGGAAATGGAGCTGTCAAAATCACCAAACTCAGCCATGACTCAGAACCATTTGTCATGAACAATCAGAGACTCAAACCATTCCTCGAACTCACCGACTCAAATATAGCTGCAGTATCTTTTGATCTTCATTCTCCTTGAGCTACATTGTGCCCAGCTGATGGTGTTAAAGTTAGCGCTTAACGGGAGGCAACCCATCATTTTGAAAATCCCAAGACCCTTCTAACCTAACTTTTCTCTAAAACCATATTTCACTTTAAAGTTCAGCCATTAGAATAGCTGACTCCATCTTTTCTACTTGTATCAGAGCTAGAAATCATCTGCAACAATCATTCTGACCTGTTTACCACCCACCAAACCTATTCTAATGTACGATCTAAGGTGAACTCAAACCCACCTAATTTACAATGGGGACATTGCAAATCCTAGGCATAAACGGCATTAAAGTGCCAAACACTGTGAAAATCAATTCATGGAGGGATTTCATCAAAAAAAAAATGGAGAAAGGAGAGGTAAAGTTTTGAGCTGAATTGAAAAAAATTGAGGAGAAAAGAAAAGAAAAGGAAAAAAGGAGCAATCAAAAAGAAAAAAATGAAATAGTCCCTTGTAATTGAGTATGGAACTCACCTAACTTCTAGGTTGGATCGGATGATGAATTAAGACTTGAAAGGATAAAACTTAGGAGGTTAATAATGTGTATCGACCTTAGGCCTCTTGGGCCTATTCTAGGGCTTAAACACTCACGTATTTGTTAAGATTCAAATTAATCCTCAAGAGGTTGAGGAAAGTGCGAGACTAATGCATTAAGTCTAAGGCTTAGGGATTATTTGGCCCTGTTGCCTGCCCTTTGATTTGCAGGACTTGGTTACCTAAGCACCCAAAATTCACACACCAATCTCGTTCAGTGCGCTTAATGAAGAAATAATGCCAAAAGTCTTCCATTCCAAAAAATGTTTCCCCAAAGATCTAGCTTAGGAGCAGCTCAAAGAAACAAGTTGATTAGATGAGGTCCCAATGCAGAGAGGTGGAATGAAAAATAGTCCCCTCGCAATGCTGTCTCCAAGGATATCTAAATATCCTACCGGGGGAATGTAAGCAATTTGTCTTGGTTCTGGTGCCATGGGTGGGATTATCTAAAAATGTCAATTGCCAAGGCCTGAATTTAGATACAGAATGTCATGGGCAGTGACGAGTCGATTGTTCGCTTTAAAGTCGTTTGCAGTTTTATGTGGTGGAAAAATTGACTAATCAATATTTAAAAAGAAATAACCACTCGCAGAAGAGCAGGTCATATCCACAGGGAGGCAATGATGTATTTAAATTTGCATCAGTTAAAAACGTTTGTTCGTAGTTAGTTTGGACAAGAATCAAGCCAAAATTGCCTTCAGATTAAGGTTGAATCAAGAAATCAAGCCGAAATAGCAATTCTGAGTAACTAGAGGATATTTGTTGCAATGCAGAATCAATAAAATATTATTAAAAATTGACAATGGCAGAAAATGTAATTTTTAATGGCCATGTTACTGTAGCAAATCAGGGGATTTTTTCCCCTTTGCCGTGCATGACGAGGAGTGGACGACCAGACGCGGGAAGCTCAGAGGAAGTTCCTTGGACTAAGGGCTTCGAAGAGGTGGTGGTGGCATGTCGCACGGCAGCCGGTGCCGGCCGGACGAAGCTCCGACGGAGGTGGTTGCAGCTACTGTTGGCAGGAAGTGCGTGCACAGCAGGCAGGTACGCACTCTATTGGCGGAAGCGTTGTAGCCGGTGCTAGCGAGCGCATGCTTGAAGTGGCTATGAGACGCAGCAGGGGCGCGCACAGGCGGAAGGTGTGGCACGGGGGAATGCCGCAGCTGGCATGACCTGTTGGCGGTGAGCGCGGGTGAGGTTGCAGGCGTGGGTGCGTAGGCGGGTGGTCGCGAAGGCTGGAGGGCGCAGGTGAAGTACTGCAGGCGTGCGGGTGAGCGGGCGAGTGTGGTTGTGCGGGTGCGGCTGCGGCGGAAGGTGAGCTTGGGTGAGCAGTGAGGCGCTACAGGCTGTGCTCGACTTCCATGCGGCTAGAGGCGATGCGCGGCCTGGAGTGGATGCGAGAGTGAGCGGGTGAGGTTGCGGTTCAGGTGCTGGAGGTGAAGTGGGTGGACGGTGGTTGCTGCTGGATTGGGGAGGTGGCATCAGACGTTTGGGAAATTTCCGAACGTCTTAACTGACTGAGAAGGTGATTGCAGCGATGGTGGTTGTTGATGATGACGGCGAGGGAGGTGCACGGCAAGGTGGTCAAAGTAATGCGAACGACCTCCGGATGGCGGTGTGGCCTGTCACACCACATGCCCACGGTGGTGGAGGGTCGTCACCGCGGTTGACGGCAACGATGTGGAATGGAATAGAAAAGATCTCTCTACACGGTGGTGGGTCGGTGGTGGAGCCCTTCCCCCACTCAGTATCCTCTCTCCTCCTTTTGTAGCAGCCTGCACAAATTTGAATGGAGAGGTGGGAGCTGATCCACCTTCTCCGCTGATCCATGAATGTGCTTTTAGTGTAGCCGGAGGCGTTGCAGCGGTAGCCGAGCCGTTGCTGAGAAGAAGAAGAATAATGGATATTATTACAATATTATGGTTATTTATATACAAACCCTCAACTTTTATGTTAACTAAAACAATGTACCAAATTGATTAACTAATTAGATGAATGCCATTCTAAGCTAATTCTAAATGCACTTAAAATATGAATGCAATGCATGGATTATGTAATTAAATTAAAAATATGAATTAATATATTTACATTGTAATTTATGCTAAATAAATGTTAGAATTAACCTAATGTCTAGGCACTTAAATTCTTAAATAGCCCACAACTATGGGGTAATCAAATACCCCAATGCCTAGTTTTTGCTAGTCCCTAGCAAAATTAAGCGAAACCTAGTATTCCAAGTAGACTAGTCAACTCACTTAATCTTCCTTCATAAGCATATTAAGTTCAGACTCTAGACCCAAGGTTCCTAAGTAGTTGCTAAGTTACAGACTAGGTCGGCTAAAGGCGAGTTGCAGGCACAAGTTTCCCTGATTTCTGACTCTACCCTCAAGTTTATTGTTCCCTGAGATTAAAGGATCCGTGCCAATGCATTGGTCTGAGTTATTTAAGTTAAAGGAAAATTTTTTTTAATATATATATATTTTTTTGTTTGTTTGATTCTTCTAAGTCTAACCTCAGATCAGCTATCAACACGGTCTGTGTCGGATTCATTGTCCCCATTACCATACCTCGAAGGGTGCCTGGCTTTCGATGCTTCGAGATAGCACCACCCATAACGACCCCAAGAACGCCTGGCAATCGACACTTCGAGATAGTATCGCCCATGGATTTCTTAAGCGAATTCAGGCCTATGGCAATCGGCACTTCGAGATAGGGCCGCCCATGGTACCTGAACCGCACAATGCGCTTACATGCCCCCTGTAAGATGGATATCCTAAGAGACAAGTGCCGAGGAGGTAATATGTTATCATCGCATCCTCAAGGTGAGTATATACTCCCCTCTCCTGCAGTGGGAACTCTTCCAATCAAAATGTGTTTTCAAGTCTCTCCTAAGTCAAAACTAAGAGAATCAAATCTCTTTTCAGAAAGAAAGAAATTGATTACCAGACCAAGTGTGTGAAATTTGGATGCTTGGGTTACAAGGACCCATAAACCAAAAGGTAGAACAAGACTCCAGGTACTACCCCACCTTTTAACTCAAACCCTAGCTTCCCTTCCTCAACCTCTTGAGGAATGGTCCGCAACTTAACTCCTACTTAAGTTTTTAAGTCCACAAAGGACCCTAAAGGTCTAAAGCTAGTAGCTCATTTAGCTTCTAAAGTTTGACCCTAGAATTAACTTAGTCTACCCTAGAGTTCTGATTTGCTTAAGACTGCAAGATCTAGCCAGTTAAGCTCAAAACTCTTTTTTTTTTTTTTAATTCAAATGTATGCAATGAATGCACTATGCTATGTATATCCCCAAGTACACCCCCCCATGCCTAAATTCTGCAATGTCCTCATTGCATAGAAGGATATTACCTGGGTCAGAGCTGGGCTGAATAGCCAAAGAACCTGTAAATCAGGTTCAAGAATTGCAGAAATAGGCCCTAAAAATGAGCAAAGCAATGTTGGCCTAGAAAATAGGTAACCTAGGATGTTGGCGAGCTGATGATGAATCCCGATAGCAAATGCTCGCCCAACTAAAATGGGAATAAAATCTTCCCAGGTCACTAGAAGAGGTTCTAAAGGATAAACAGGTAAAACAACCTCCAAAGGGGTAGGGGGAGGATGACAAGGATCCTCCAAAAGGTATGGGGAAGGAATGGTGCAGAGATAAACCCCCAGGGTAATGGACTAACTAAAGAAATCATCAATCCATACCAGATACTCCATTACGGGAAATATTGGTCTGTTAAGCCCCCTGGTCAGAACAAAAGTGAGCAATTCTCTAAGGCAAGGATCGTCTAGGGTGTGCAAGTTACGAGGTTGCGGGATGGCCATAAGATCTAGGTTGGGTTTAATTAGCTCGGTATCCATCCCTAACACTCTTTCTAAATCCTCAATTTCATCCCTAGCATTCCTTGCACCATCACATGTATCTTCCTGCTCTTCATTAGGAGGCACAATTTTGCTTTCAGATATAAGCGAATCAGAGGGTGACTTCGAAATGAATGAAGGCAAGTTGGAAGCAACAGATCTACGGATTATCCTATCAATGTCATCCCCGGGTTTTTGTTCTTTACTCAAATTTTCCCCGGAGTCTATATGTGAATCCACATAAATCTTAGAAATTGCTTCCAAATTTTCCATCATTTCATCATGAGGAGAAATATCATCAATGGGTGTTCTAAGGAAACCTAATTTGGTCAAATTTGTGACATCCTCAGGGGCTAACTCTTCAAATAAGACATAATCACCCTTAGTGTCACTCCAAATCTTGAATGTAGGTTCCTCATATAATTCATCTTCCTCCTCATCACACAATTCACCATATACCCGAGGTCTAGAATCATTTAATATCTCAGCAGATCCCCTAGGGTACTCTATCTGAGGTAAATGGTTTACACTGGTAACATCAGACTCCTCAGATAGGTCAATTTCATTAGGGTTAGGTTCCCTAAGGGTGGATTTGAGTTCCATATCACGATCAGAAGGGAGGGTACGATTCACAACTTGACTTTGACCCACTTTATCAAATGTCACGAAAATACTATCATCTGGGTCAAGGTCTTCCAATGGTACCATCATTCCCTTCTTTTGACTCAAATATAATTCAGGTGGATACTCAACCTTATCATCATCTTCCTCGGGTTTCCACCTTTCTTCATCCAATGCATAGCTACTTTCATGTGTATCTTCCTCCCACCTAAGGTGTGGATCTCTCAAGGAAGTGTCATCTAATGGGGAGGTTTCAAAATTGATCCTCGAAAAGTAGCTATTTTCCCCAGAATTTCCCTCCAACTTAAAGTGTAGCTCTCCCACGGGAGATGCATCTATTGTAGAGGGGTGTACGTCATCCTCAATGGGGTAGATTGGGTGGCTAATTTCATCTCTTTCTTGTTGGCCTACTCTCGAAGATTCTCCTAATAATTCAATCATTTCGTTTTGCATTTTCTGTATTTCCATCTTCAAAGAGGAGAGGTCATTTCTATCACGATAGAAGTCAGGCTCAGGCTTATAGTACCCAGGAGTGTTTGTCCAACCATTATAAATTTTCAGGGAGGGTGGGTTGGGTATTTCTCTGGTATGTGGGATATTGGGCAAAGCAAATCCCGCTCCGAGGTTCTGCTCACTGATTTGGGGCTTAACCAGGCCAATACTCCTATAATAGGAGTAAAACGGATCCCAATGATTGTCATTATGTCCATCAAGGGATGGACCATCTCGGCGTCTGGGATCGAAGGATGCAGAGTGGGGGTGAGGGTGTGGGCAAGATGTGAAAGGATGAAAATCAATGTGGTCCATTCTAACTCACACCTCAATCAAAATTCCCCAAGCAAAACACAATTCAAAAAGGACCTTTTAGGTCTTTCCCAATTTAGGCTTTTGATTTTAAGTCAGATTACAGGTGACAATACAATTTGTTCAATCACTTTATGCGCCTATTGTCGACCTACGGCTCGCCTATGAAGACCTAGTTGGAGCTTAGGTGTTCTTCCCTAAATCTTAAATGGTCAAGTAAATCCAAAGATGGAAGATCGAGAGATACAAGTAGGCCTAAGCCTTCCTTTGAAGCTGTGCTTTCGCGGTGCTTCTCAACTACCCCCAAAAACCTGTGATAGGGTATCCCCCTCTTTGGATTTACAAAACCTTTGATCTCAAGTTCCGAACACTTCAGAATCCAATGATAGGAGGGCTCTTGTCCTAGTATTTCCAAACCTAAGGAGTGTCTAAAAGTGTGCTGTGGTGCAAGTGAAATAAGTGTGCATACACCGCAAACGATTTTGAATTTTGAATAGTATGCCAAGTTTGAAAATCAAATCCTTGGTTTTTAAAATGTCCCTCCTTAAATTAGTCATTTTTCTAGAAAATATGTGACCACTTGTTTAATTTATTCAATACAGATTTGGTGGTCTTCGCATTAAGTCCAAATGCAATGCGTAATCAAGAATAGGATGCAAAGTAAGAAAATGCGTACCTTGCTTCCAGCAATCAACGATGCGAGAATGCATTCAATGCAGAGAAATAAATCTAGAGGCTACTCATATAGACCAAAATGGTTCGTCCTAGGGCAGGCAGCTTCTAGCAGGTAGCTCATTTGTTTTATTTTATTTTCTTTTTAAACTACTTATGCACAAGCAAATAACAGTAATCAATAAACTAAAAAATCTAAATCTAAAGAAAAGGGAACAGGCTCCCAAAAATTACCCAACAAGGGCCCAAAACAAAATCGGGGAACAAACCCCGCAAAATATACCCCAGAACAAGGGTTTCAAACAAAATGCAATGAAAAATTAAATCTAAAGTCTTAATTCTATTCTAATCAGATTAGCGACTAAATATACAATGATGACCGTCGCGTCCTCATCCTTCTCCTCCTTTTCAAAATAGCTTGTCCAATTCTCCTTTGGTGACATCAAGGGTCGCCGCTCACAATGGCTGATTCTTACACCAATTTTCTCGCACAGAAAAGAAAATAATAAATGGTCAAATCACTGTGCAATTGAAAAATAATCAAAATAAAATCAGGTGAAATTATTGCGTCTGCTACCTCCCCGACAACGGTGCCATTTGACGAGTTGACTGTTGGCTTTAAAGTAGTTTGCAGTTTTATGTGGTGGAAAAATTGACTAATCAATATTTAAAAAGAAAAAACCACTCACAGAAGAGAGGGTCATATCCACAGGGAAGCAATGACGTATTTAAATTCGCACCAGTTAAAAACGTTTGTTCGTAGTTAGTTTGGACAAGAATCAAGCCAAAATTGCCTTCAGATTAAGGTTGAATCAAGAAATCATGTTGAAATAGCAATTATGAGTAACTAGAGGATATTTCTCGCAATGCAGAATCAATAAAATATTATTAAAAATTGACAATGGAAGAAAATGTAATTTTTAATGGCCATGTTACTGTAGCAAAATAGGGGATTTTTTCCCCTTTGCCGTGCGCGACGACGAGTGGACGGCCGGATGCGGGAAGCTCGAAGGAAGTTCCTTAGACCGAGGGCTTCGAAGCGGTGGTGGTGGCTATCTCATGACGGCCGGAGCCGGCCGGACAAAGCTTCGACGGAGGTGGCTGCAGCCGGTGCTGCAACTGCTGTTGGTGGGAAGTGCGTGCACTGCAGGTGGGTATGCGCTCTGTTGGCAGAAGCGTTGCAGCCGGTGCTGGCGAGCGCACATTGGAAGTGGCGGTGAGACGTAATAGGGGCGCACGTAGGCGGAAGGCGTGGTGCGATGGAATGCCGTAGCTGGCGCGGCCTATTGGCGGTGAGCGGGGGTGAGGTTGCAGGCGTGGGTGCGCAGGCAGGTGGTCGCGAAGGCTAGAGGGCGCGAACGAAGTACTGCGGCGTGCGGGTGAGCGGGCGAGTGTGGTTGTGCGGGTGCGGCTGCAGGCGGAAGGTGAGCAGGGGTGAGCGGTGAGGCATTGCAGGCTGTGCATGCCTTACGTGCGACCGGAGGCAATGCGTGGCCTGGAGTGGATGCGAGAGCGAGTGGGTGAGGTTGCGGTTCAAGTGTTGGAGGTGAAGTGGGCAGACTGTGGTTGCTACTGTAGTGGGGAGGTGGCGTCAGACGTCCGAGAAATTTCCCGGACGTCTTAACTGACTGAGAAGGTGATTGCAGCGACGGTGGTTGTTGATGACGACGGCGAGGGAGGTGCACGGCGAGCTGCTGACGGTAATGCGAATGACCTTCGGATGGCGGTGTGGCCAGTCACACCACATGCCCACGGTGGTGGAGGGTCGTCGCCACGGTTGAGGCCGACGGTGTGGAATGAAAGAGAAAAGATCTCTCTGCACAGTGGTGGGTCGGTGGTGGAGGCCTTCCCCCGCTCAGCATCCTCTCTCCTCCTTTTGTAGCGGCCTACACAAATTTAAATGGAGAGGCGAGAGTAGATCCACCTTCTCCGCTGATCCATGAATGTGCTTTTAGTGCTGCTGGAGGCGTTGCAGCGACAGCCAAGCCGTTGCTAACAAGAAGAGGAATAAGGATATTATTAGAATATTATGGTTATTTATATATAAACCCTCAACTTTTATGTTAACTAAAACAATGTACCTAATTGGTTAACTAATTAGATGAATGCCATTCTAAGCTAATTCTAAATGCACTTAAAATATGAATGCAATGCATGGATTATGTAATTAAATTAAAAATATGAATTAATCTATTTACATCCTAATTTATGCTAAATAAATGTTAGAATTAGCGTAATGTCTAGGCACTTAAATACTTAAATAGCCCACAACTATGGGCTAATCAGGCAGCACTATCCGAAAGTGTCAAAAGACAAAGTTCTCGGGGTTGCCATGGGAGGTGCTATTTTGAAGCATCGAAAGCTAGGGATCCTTCTAGGATTGATGGTGCGGACACGGAATCCGATACAAACCATGTTTAGGGCCAATCCGATATTTGAGCTAGGGAAATATAAAAAGAAAAGAGTGAAAACCCTCAAAATGAAAAATCCCTCTCTATCTCTCTTACAAAAAATGCACTGGAAAACTAAACCTGGACTGACTACAAATATGCACAGGTGCTTTAACCGCTGGGGTCAACTAAGCCGTAGGCATTTTTTACAGGCCTTAGAAACCTTCATAGTAGACCCAAATTTGAAGCTAGTCAGGTCTGGATCTTGGCTTGTACTTGAGTACCTCTAGACCGATTGTTGGTATTTTGATCTAATTTCTGGAGATGGGGCTTAGTAAGGCATCCTGATGGTTACATCTGGCTTAGAGAGTCAATTTAGTCCATAGGATTTTGCTAGGGGCAAGCAAGAGCTAGGCATGGGGGTATGATGGTAACACCTTCATGGGCCCTAACTAGCCACATTTAGTCAGGTTTCAATGATAAAATCTCCTACCAAATCATTTGAGGACCACAACTCCGCACCATTCTGATTTGAGAGGAAAATAGGGAATCAGGGTTAATTCTATAATTTTAACAGCACAACACAAACACAGATTAACCACGGGGTCATTTAGGGATTAATTGAAGGTTAAATGAGCACAAAAGTCGACAAAGTGAATCAACACTGATAGAATGGGGTTTCACACATTTCAAGAGCGAAAATAATATATAAAACCTTAATTATCAACCTAGTTAAGTTAAGGAGGTTCTGGCCAGAATAAAATTATTCTAAATCTCCTAAATTTATAGAAAAATATTCTATTAGATTTGGTACTCTTGGTTTGACCACCTGGACTTATTTTGACCTAGAATAGAGTTTTAGATGAGAAAATACCCTAATTTAGGCTTTTGTGCAAATTGCCCAGTCGAACACGGCCAAAACTCAAATCCAAGTTCACCATTAGATTTCTTAGGTCCAAATTAGACTAGAATGAAAATTTAGGCCTAATCAAAGTCCATCTTGACCTAGTTTTCATTCTAGCCCTTAAAAACTTTATTTCTTACATTTTACCCCTAGGTTTCAATTTTATTGCGATTGGGTCCCTAACTTTCCTGTCGTTTTCCTCAAACGGGTCGTTGCCGCAAATGGTGTGAATGAAGCTCTGCAGTGAGATTTAAGGGAGGATTGCTCCCTCAAATCAGAGCCAAATCTCTCCCAAATTGGAGGGATTGATTACATGAACCTTCCCAATCGATAAAGCCGACTCAAAGATCCCATAAAGAACCTTAGAGCTCAGGCAAGCTCAATATTTCAAGGGATCTTTTTTCCAAAAATTGTGGGTTATTCTAGCTCTTTCCTTGCTTTTGAGCTCAGCCCTAAGCTCTAAAAAGGTCCTCAAGAACTCGTCATCCTGCTTAGCTAGGTTTGAGGCCACAAACACACTTCCTCTTCTCCTTCGGCCATCTCCGACCACAGTTCCGGCGGCCTCTCACCCCTTCTCTTTCATGTGTCCAATAGCCAAATTGGATGCACCATTGTCTTCCTCATCTTCTTCCGACGGTAACTGGTCAAAGCTCTGTCTGTTTCGACCTCTTCTTCGCCGTTGTTCCCTTCACCGGAGACATCTCCATCCACAGCATCGGCCAACCAAAGCCGACACGAATCCCTTCCCTCTCATCTAGCTAAGTACCTCTTTCCCTTCCTCTACTCCTCTACTTCTTCTTTATCAGGCCATCGGTAAACTTTTAAGCATATTTGATAGGGCTCAAGGCCCATTTTTCTTCTTTCAGGGCTTTAACCGGACATCCACCACTACCATCATCTTCTCCGATGACGTTTGCTCCACCACAATGATAATCCACCAAGCCATTGCCCTCGCTCGATGCAGACTCATCTAGTGAACCTCTCCAGGCCTTCAATCAAGTGCAAGCAGCGAAGCAGTAGCCCAATTCCTTGAGACACCCACAAAGGAAGGACGTGGGATTAGTCCCACATCAGAAACGTGGAGGCATTGAAAGACACATAAGAGCAATTCCTTCCCTACGCTCTTCACCCACAACACAGGGATTGGGTCCCTTTCCCATGTATGCCCATGCACTCCTCATCCGCAACCCACACCCACAGGTCTAGTCCATATAGACAACCCGATTACCAACCTAATCTATACCTGGATCTGAAGAGAGAAATCTGAGGGAAGGGGTTTTTTCACTATATCCTCGGGATTCGTGCCCCCTTGATGATAATGTCATCATCAGCCATAACTATCTTTAATTAGCCATAATCAACAGATAAATGCTTCTACATAACCGTTGAAGAGTCGTAATTCATTGCATATCATTTCTAAGAAGAATACATTAAAATAGGGTTAAATTTGCAAATTTAACGAAAGATCATAAATGCAAAACAATCAAGGGGTTTTCCCAAGGGTTAATTAAAGGTCAACTAGTCATAAATGTCTAACAAGAGGGTCTATGTAGACAGAAATGGGTTTTCACGCATTCAAAAATTAATGAACATCAAAAAGCCTAGAAATAGACCTGCTTAATTAACTGAGGTTCTGGTTAGGATAAAATTCATCTAAACCTTCTAAAAATCAAAGAAAAATATTCTCTATGGTTTGGCATCCTTGATTTGACCATCTAATCCTAATTTGACCTAAAATAAAGTCTTAGACAGACAGATGCCGTAATTTGTATTTTTGTCTAAATTACCCAACAAAAATTGGTCAAAAAAAATCTTACTTCACCATCAGATTCCTTGGGTCCAAATTAGGTTTGTACTAAAATTTGGGCTCAATCAGAGATCATCTTAACCTAGTTAGCATTTTGGTCCAATCAGATTCTTCTTCTCTCAAAAGGCCCCTCAGCTTTTAAAATATATTTCAAAGACCCCCCTAACTTTGTCATCACCTTTACTTCTAGGTACCTGCTACCATTAGGAATAGCTGCAGCTCACCGTTAAGATTCGAGCGAGGATTTCTCGCTCAATTCTCAATCAACCAATCCCAAATTTGAATCAGAGATTCCTTGAGAAATTCTCTTCCAATTAAGAAGAGCCATGAATCGTAACTCCTCAAAAGCTCATGCAAACATTTCAAAGGTTTGGGTCTCCTTGTCACGCAAGAACCACATGCTTCCAAGATTGGTTTCCATGCTTGGAAAGCACCCCCTGAGGCCTATAAAAGGTCCCATAAGACAAACCTTACATCCTTAGCTTGGTTTGGAGGTCGGAATCCCCTTCTTCCCTTCTCCCTGAACTCCTCCACCAACTCCAATGAGCTCCTCTGTCCACCTTCCTCATCCACCGTCATGGAGAATAGCCGGCAGATTCCTCTTCCTCACATTCCTTCGCCGCTCGTAATACTAGCGAGGGTCTCCTTCCTCATCTTCCTCACCGCTTCTTCACCATCGTAGACTTCATCCCCTCCAAGTTCAACGTACCACCGGTAAGGAAATTCTCCCCTTTCATCCATTAGATTTATGTTAGTTAGGTTCCCTTAGATCCTTAGGTTAATTGCCTCTATTTAAAACCAATAATCAACCCTCGATACCACCGCACGCCACCTTTGTCTCCACCTCCGGCCACACCTTCGACGAGTCCACCCCACCTCCACAACCCACCAAACAACTCGCCACCTACTCCACAACCTTCACCACATCACTACAAACAAAAGTCGTAACCTATTCCACCCTATCGACCATCCAAACAACCCACCAACCAAACCCACCTCCGCACTCCATCTCGAACTCCGTCAGACCTCTACGCTCCACCAAACTCAATAAGACCACCGCCAATACACTCCACGTCCTCCGACGACACTATTGAACCATTTAATGAGGGCTTTCAAGCCCATATTTGTGTTTCAGGTTCCTCATCGTCACTCCGCTGCCACACCATTCTTTCCAACATTGTTCGTGGTGTTCTTGGCACAATATCCCTAGGTGCTACCTCCAGGACACGTGGGTGGATTCTAGAAACTCTCCCAGGTCCTCTATTAGAGGCCTCACCCGCGAATTCAACATCAATTGAACAAAGAAGCCAACGGCTCCAGTTGCACGCAAGAA
The DNA here is from genome assembly GCA_037157565.1 of Thalassia testudinum. Classification (NCBI taxonomy): domain Eukaryota; kingdom Viridiplantae; phylum Streptophyta; class Magnoliopsida; order Alismatales; family Hydrocharitaceae; genus Thalassia; species Thalassia testudinum. The sequence continues at coordinate 22,666,311 of JAZHRO010000063.1, forward strand.
GGCTTTCGGGAGTAGTCCCACAATAGTGGGAGAAGAGTAGTTGTGCATGCATAAATGGAATTTGTGCTTTAGGCTATTCTCCCATGCACATGGGGGTCGGGTCCCCAAACACCTCATGACCCGCTTAACCCAACCGCCTAAGCCATCACGCTTCTCCTGTGACACCACGCATGCAGGCCTGGACCCAATACTGCATGATCCTAATACCCGATTATTAATCGATTATCTAAGGAAGGGAAAGAGGTAGGAAAGAGAGAGAGAGCAGGGGAGGGGAGGGTTTTGCTCCTCAAAGGAAATCTCCAACACTTAGTCGCTGAGAAGGAAGGAGGCACTGGCTAAAAGAAGATGGAGAAAAGAAAGAGATGAAGAAGAGAGGCCGTGCTAGAAAGAAAGAAGAGGAAGAGGCAGAAGAGCAAAAAAGAAGAAAAGGAAGGCTCTCTAAAAGAACTGTAGCAACGACATTTAAGTCATCTGATCCAAGGAGCCGACATCTGATGAGCCTCTGAGCACAGCACTATGGATACATTTGATATGTGGGATTAAAGCATAAGTGCTTCAGGCCACTGTTCATTTATTTCATATCTTGAGTAGTTGATACATATGTGCTTATGACTAATAATTGGTGATCAAAATCACCATTATTTTTTCTTAGATCTCTTTTTGTTCCCTTAAAGTCTTGCTATACTCATCTTATGCATTCAATATCAATTTTGAGTAGATATTATTCACTGAATATCATTATTGGTTTGATTTCTTGTGCTCATTTTTACATTTATTTCGATTAGCACTTGAATTGCAATACTTGCTCCCTGTGTTAGAACTCGGACTTCATTTTAGATATTCTAGTTATAAATTTTATCTGTTCATTGAGCTATTTGGGAGATTTTCCTACAATGAAACATATTTAAACTCCTATCTAGCCTGCTCAACACCTCTCCTCAACACTTAGTCATTCTCAGGCTCTATGCCAGTTGCTTTGACCTTTATGTTGTGCCCTTGTCTGACTCTACCTTGCCTTAGCTCTTCTAAGGTTTGAGATAAGGCATCTGAACCTTAATTGTGCCATCTGACTCTGGTGATTTCCTTAGTTCTGGTAATTGCTGAGATATTTGATTGAGATTACTGTGATTTATTTGAGTAGATTAAGAGCTTAAATTGTAGGGTAAAATTTGGTGGTTTAAACCAACATTTTTAGTCCATTCTTTTTCCTCTTTGATATTTACATTCTGAGATACATTTTCTGGCATATATTACATATCCTTTTAGTTATTTGATTCGCTTGCAAATACTATTTCCAATTATTGTGATTAGTGAATTGATTTACTATACTTACTCCCTGCGAATGACCTTAGACTCACTTTTGCTTTCGAGCACTTATAAATTCAAATGCTAATTTGCTTCTGTTGGCTGTACTACAGTGCGTACATGAAAATTGACGAAAGCTTGTTAATGCCTGAGGGTCAAGACAAGACTACATTTACATGTCCCTTCTTAACATTTGCCTTTTGAAGAATGCCTTTTGATTTTTGCATGCACCTGCGACTTTTTAAAGGTGCATGCTCACCATATTCTCATACATGGTCAGTGACTTTCTTGAGATTTTCATGGATGATTTTTTTATCTTTGGAGAATCCTTTCATTCTTATCTATCACACCTCGACAAGATTCTCGAAAGATGTAAGGAAGTCAATTTGGTACTCAACTAGGAGAAGTCGCATTTCATGCTCCAAAAGGGCATCGTCTTGGGCCATATCATTTTTGAAAGAAGAATAGAGATAGATTACACTAAAGTGGATGTTATTTCAAAACTCCCACCACCAAAATGTGTTAAACAGATCAAATAATTTTTGGGGCATGTGGGGTTCTATTATCGATTTATCGAGAACTGCTAGATTTTGAAAACCCTAAGTAATCCCCTTTGAAAACACCAGCCCTTTGAGTTTGATGAGGCTTGCACAAATTCTTCTAATACTCTGAAAAAGGTAATCACTCAAGATCCCATTCTCCAACCCCCCAACTGGAATGAGCCCTTTGAGCTCATGATTGATGCATCTGATTATGCAGTTGAGGCAGTTCTTAGGCAGCAAATTGAGCAGAAGCCTCATGTGATATACTATGTGATAGGTCCACTTTACTGGACTAATTTATTATATAAATGAATTATTATTTGGACATGAATTTATTTTAGAGCATGCATTATGTTGATCAAATTGATTAAGCCTTGGATTTCCTGCATTTCATTTACATTAATTGATTAATTACTTCTAATGCGAGATTAATTTTTGGGAGTCCAATTTTATTGGCATCATATCAATTAGATTGCCATCATGACATTTAAGTTTCCAAGAAAATCAACATGGATTATCTATGGAAGCTTGTTTCATTTTAGTGATTAACAAATTTATTTAGAAAAGGAAATGAGTAGTCTCATATTGGACAAAATCCAATCAAGGTCATGACCACATCTCTAATTTCCTTATTCTTCACACTCTCTCTTTCCCTAAAATTTCTCTCTAATTCTTTACCTCTTTTCTCTCTATATAAATTGGGCATAGGATGGTCGTGCATGGGCATCTTCCTCTCAACGTGGTGAAACTCCCTCTCCATCATCTCCCACCTTACGAGGAGGAGGGCCATCCCTCCAAGAATAGCAACCACTCCTTCACCACAAATGACCATGCTTCTTCTCCGATGAGTGTGGTGACAGCACGCTCCTCGGTGTCTGCTACTACGAGTCATCACCACCACTACACCTCCCTACGTCCTTGACAACTCCATCACCGTAGTCGGTGGTGACAACATCGGCATCCGCAATCGTGACGCCTCGTCATCGACAGCGTTCACCACGACGACCTCCACACCACCACCACATCCACTACTGTGTTCTCAACTCGCCACTGCATCTCGTCTCTATCGTGGGCTTCATGACCATGCTTCACCTTGATGTCCATCACCACGCTCCACCATCTTCAACCGCAACCGTTCCACCGATTGTGACACGCCACCACTGTGCTCCATTCACCAACCCTGCCACTGCGTACTTCTTCAACTACCGTGATCATGACCTCCACGTGTGCAATAGCTAAGCCCACCTCCGCCGACCAATAGCAAGCACACTCCCCTCTCCCTTTCAGTAATGACATCCGGGAACCTCCTGGATGTCCAGAGACCTTATCTTCTTCAATCTGCCTTCTCTGCTCCTCAATTAAGAAGACGACAACAACCACATCGCCTCCTCATTGTCCACAGCCATGCAACCATGAGGCCAACCACCTTCCCTCCTCAACCATGCTCTATGCATTCACCACACATGACCATCGTCATCAGCCTAGCCACCACAACCGCACGCACTCTATGATCATGCGCAAGCAGCCCATGCGCTCCATTGCGTGGCTAGTAGCCATCATGCCACCCTCCTCTCATGTGAAAGTAGCAGCGCTCGCCCTCACCGTAAAGCCACCTCATGGCAAGTCTGCTTGCTGCACGCACCCCTCACATGCGCGTGCATGCCTAAACCCATTGGCCTCCTCTTCTTCTTCCTCTTTTTCCCCACAGACAGACGAACAAAAGAACCTAAACACCATCATCGATCCTCCACACGCAATCGACCTCTAAGGCAACGAAGCTTCGCACCATCACCTCCAATGCACTCATCTCACCTTCACGAGCATCTCCACGCCACCGGACATGCCAACCACAGTCATCGTCGACACCACGACCGTCACCACCACTAGAGGCTTCCTCCTCTGCAACAACTGCCACCAATCACCGTTCAACAATCCACGACCATCATTGGGTTCCCCTTGTCGTAGCCGACCTCCACCGAAGTTTTCGCAACCAACCGCAACCTACAGTGCATGCACGTGCAAGGAGTCCAAATGCTCTATTTTTAGGTACATTAGCTTTTACATTCAATGATAATGTGGGATTTTTTATTTTTTATTTTTGGATTATTTTATTGAAGTAAAATTATGGCAGCAGCACCCTTCCATTCTTGCATTATTATTCAACTCTTTCATATTACCTTGGTTGCACGAAATTAGGATTAAGAATTGCACCTGAGTGCATAAGCAATTGAAAATTATGTGATTTGCCACTACACGTACATTATTCACCTTTCTGGAGCTTTGATTTCTTACCCAAAATTTGCATAAACTACCCTTGATTTCTCTATAAATTTGAGATTCACATTTAGAGTAGCATATCAATTGATTGATTTGAGGAATACTTCTGTGAAAATGATTGCTACATATCTGTGATTTTATTGTAGCTGTTCCTCCCTATGGATATGACCTAATCCACCATTGTTAGTTTTATTGATAAATGTTTTTTATTTGGGATTTTTCCACCATACGATTTTACTGCGACCAAGTATTTTTCTGATATATTTCTGAAAAGCAAAATCTCTCGATCAAATGTCATCGTTGTCGAGGAGGCAATAGATGCAATTGATTCACCTGATTATTTTTTATTATTTTGAGTTGCACATTTATTTGACCATTATTTATCTTTCTGTGCGAGGAATCTAACAAAACGATAAGCAAAGTAGAGCGATGACGTCAACCTTAAGCAATGCCCACGCACATGAAGAGGCACGAAGAGGAGACATGGATCCTGCTTTCATAGGGGATTCTCCCTATTCATCAAGTTTATTTCATTTTAGTCTTCTTGCCCTTGTGGCAATTGGGGCTAATTTTTGGGGTTTTGTCCCTACTTTCTTTAGCAACTAAGGGTTATTTTTCTCTGTGTGGGTGATTCATTTTTTGCTTGCTTGCTCTAACAAGAAAAAAATAAAAATATTGAGCTGCTTGTTTAGGAGTTGCATACCCTTAGGTGCACACATTTGGGGGTAATTGAGTAGCATGTTAGATCTCATTTTTGCATTGCACACATATCTCCACGAAGATTGTTGGAGATAGGTATACGTTCCTATCTTTGCATCCAGCTCTTGTTCACGCATTTGCATTTGGATTAAATTTCTGGACCACCAAACTGATTGAATTGACCTAATTCAGTGGTCGCCTAACTGAAATTGGGACAGCAAATCAGATTCGGCCTTAAAATCAAAATCACATTTGATCTGAAGGGACTTTTGTTCAATTCTTCTCAAAATCAAAACTAATTTGCGGTATAATACACACTTCTGACACTGAGCATGCATACTAGACACCACACTAGGTCTCCGTCCCTTAAGGCTATAGGCACCGATCTCTTCATGGGTGCAGACCCTCCTATTTCACCTTATGGTGGTGATATTATCCTGTATTCAAGTGTTTTGATTCTTCAAGGAGGGGGATACCCTTAAAGGAACAAAAGGGTAGTTAAAAGGCACCGCATTTGCATTGTCTCAAAGGAAGGGTTCACCCTACTTGCATCCCTTAGTTCCATCTTTGGAGTAACTTCTCACTAGGTCACCTAAGAGTATCATTGAAGCAAGGTATCGATCTTAGGGCACACGAAGGTCAACTTAGGGCCCGTAATTGATTGAACAACTTCTTTGGCCACCAAGAAATAACATAACTAACCTCTATTCTTCTAGAAAAAGCTTGTCAGGGATCCCAAGTCACAGCTCCCTCTTATACCACTCAAGTTGGAACAAACGGGTGCAAACTTGACCCATTTGACAACTTTAAGGGGTAGGTTGGAGGTTGGCTCAAATCTGCTCTAAGAAAAGAGATTCCCGTTGCCTTGCATTTGATTGGGGTGTGTTTTTCAAGTCATGGATTACAATAGCTAGTTCACTTCTTACTTTCACCCCAGAACACCGAATCTCAATCCCATGACCTGCAGTTATCCATCATCTAATGAACATTGGGATCCTTTCTACTCCTACTATAAGAGTATTGGTCTGATTAATCCCCAACCCAGTTTTGATGAGCAGAAGCTAGGAGAAGGGTATCCCAGCCCTATTTCTTCCATGACTATACCCAACCTACCCACCCGATTTTGCTTATCGAGCTTGGATTGATACTCCTAGGCAACTTGAACTTGAGATTGACTATCCTCTTTTTTATAGAAATGCACAAACAACAGATAGGAATGATGGATTCTATGGAAGAGATTTTAAGGAATGTCAAAGATTAGCTAAAGAGATTACCCAGCTTAACATTCCTTCTACAGTTAATTTTGATCCCTACCCCTATACCCTTGATTACCAAGACAATTTCGAGGAAAACAGTGACAACAGAGATCTTCTTTCAAGGAGTAGCTATCACTTAGACATCCCCCATGAGATATACCCACTAGATGGCAATCTTGGTGATTATCCACCTGATCTTATTTGGAGTCAGAAAAAGGGGAAGATGGTCCCATTAGATGAACTCGACCCAAATGATAGTGCCTTTGTTACATTTGATGAAATGGGACGTAGTCAAATAGTCAACCCAACTCCCATTCTAAATTTTGAGGTGGAATCTGTACCCCATCCTAGGGATGCTGAACATACACCTTACACTTCTGAGGACCTTGCACAATAGTTAGATCTCATTAAGATTGTGATTTTTAAGTTAACAAATTCCAACTGTCTTGGATGCCAGACGAAATCATATTGGAAGGATGTGATAATAGCCATAGGTACCCAACATAGGTGACTATGAGGAAATTGATACTTGATGTATACACATTCATTTAGGTTAAAATGCCTATTTGTCCATGTTCTTAGGCTTATATATGCATTCCATACTATAAATATTGCATAACATGCATCATTCTGCATTTAGAATAGTTTGTATAAAGTTTAGGTTAATTCGTGCCCTTTTGTGGTTAGGTGAGAAGGAGATCTATTTCAGGGCCTCGAATTGACGATCCGACCATACAGATCTAATCAGGACGACGAACAAAATCCAACACCCCTAAAATCATCTTGATCGAAGTCCTATAGCACACTGAGTTTGAGGAAGATCAATGGCCAAGGGACTAGGTGATGTAATTTTGAGCTTCAAACAGTAAATCCAACCACACAAATCGATCTGGATCGAAAATCACCACAAAGAAAAGAAGATAGACGGCCCAGATGGCACCACGTGGCGCTATCTTGCCCACCGAACATCGACTGCAGCCTCTACCTCACCTTAAAGAGAAATCCCAACCATTGGATCCCAATCCAATGGTTGAGATCCATCCTCGACCATGCCTAATGAGCTGAAGGAAAGCACCATGCCAAATTGCAACCATTGGATCAAGATCCAACGATCGAGATCACATGTGCACCCCATCATCTTCTCAACACTCCTGCTCCCTTGGTGCAATGGTCACCCATGCACCTCCCAAACATGCGGCACAGGTGTGACTCCTTCAATGCCTCTAATTGATCACAGTAGAGAAAGATGCCCAAATTCAACCCTCAATCTTGATTGAGTGGCTGAGATGCAGCCACGCCGCGTAATGGATAATAGCTGATACGTTTGCATGCGCACGCTCGATAGCACGTGTGGACTGATGCTTCATCTCGTGCGTGATCTGAGCACGCGATCTCTACTCATTCTCAGTTGCTTGATCTTGATCGAATGGCTCTCCATCGACGAAGCACAATAGCTGTGGGCATGTGAGTGCCAGCATGCACGAGCACGCATGAGTGTTGGCTAGGGGACTTCACGACGTCTAAAGTGGGTCTACAGTGATGTCTTTGATGTCCCTATTGACCCTTGAATGACCAAGTCCTTTCTCCTCCACTATAAAAGGACCCTTACACCTCCCATTCTTCTTCATCTCTTCATTTCTCTCCCTCACCACCTCCAAGGTCTAGAGAGAGCTTATCCTAAGCCTAGGATGATCCTCTAGAGTAGAAAATCAAATATTTTTCCTGCCTCTTATCCCCATTCATGGAGCATCCCGTGGCCGTCCTCTCACCACCTTCAGGAAGAAGATCCTCGTTGTAATGCCATCCTACCCCATCCTCCTTCCTCCAACACCATTCTCCTTCGTCCAACTCCTCATCACCATCTTCTAGGTAATGTTTGATTGCAAAAGTATGCGGTTTGTTAATTAGGTAATTTAGTGTCATTGCAACACGTAAATCCACTTTTGCTTTTACATTTATATCCTAGATAGTGGGGTACCTAGGGTCGTCCAAGGAGGCAATATGTTTGCAAAATTAATTCGCTTGCTTGGAATATAAATCTTAACATTCTTTTTGGTCTTTTTCAATATATCATTTTTATGTTTTTGAAATTAAGGCAACATGCGAAATTGTGGCGGGAAAGTGACTTACAGTTCAACTCAATATACTACTTCTAAAGTGGCAAGTAGAGCCTCTCCCTAAGCTCACTCTAGGCAAGTGGAGGCCTAGAATAATTAGGGAGAGGGAGTGAAGAATGCCAAAAACAAAGCAATTAAAAATGCAACTAAAGAAATTGCAAAGAAGGCAACTAGATTAATGAAAAAGTGTTTTCCAAAAAGTCCTAGTAGATGAATGCTTCTACTACTAGAAAACTTACAATAAATAAAAGGAAACACAAATCCTCTAGATAGATGGTGAAGAAGAGGGCTTCTTGCTCCAAGCTTGGTAGCTCCCAAGCTTGAAAAGAGTCTTCCAACTCCTTCCTTGATATGCTCTACCAAGGTGATGTCCTCCAAAGCAAGCCCTGAGGGGGCGTGCCCTAAGCTTCTCTCCGAGGGTGGACGTCCACCCTAGGTCCTTCTCCTTTTCTTGGCTATCCTCCGTGAAGTAGAGAAGTCCACCTCCTTGGCATGGCCCAAGTTGAAGAGAGTGGGGAGAAGAAGGCACCAAAAGGGCTGGTGATGTGCCCCTTTAATCTTCTTCTCTACTCCTTCTTCTTGGCGGTAGGGGTAGGTGGGTATAGGTAGAAAAATGCACTAATGGAGGATGCTCTCAAATGGTGGTAGGTGGTGTGCTTTTATAGAGTAGGAAGGGGGCTAAGGTGACTCTTGGAATGGAGGGCTAAGATGGAGAGATGGAGGTGGTTGGGGATCCTATGGCTAAGGACAATTGGCGCCAACCTAAGGGACACCTAAGGGGTGGTTATGGGTGGTGGCACCCCTTGAAGTTGGCACCAAAATAGTTTCTAGAAGGTGGTCTTAGGTGGCACCAAGAAAGGTTCTAGAAGGAGGGGTTATGTGGAGGGTGGAGATGGGTTTAAGGGGAGATGTGTGGTAGAGATGAAGGGGATTTTTGGAGGGAAAAGTGGTGCCAACAAGGGGGTAGTTAGGGTGGTTTTGGCACCACTTTTAGGTGATTTTGGAGGTGGTGGGTAGGCTAGGTTGGCACCAAGTAGGTTAGCTTATGTGGAGCTTAGGTGGAGCTAGTTGGGTGGAGTTGTTAGGTGGGTTTTTGGGGTGGTACAAGCCAAGGAAGTTGGAGCATAGCTAAGCTAAGCTAAGCTATCTTAGCTAATGCAGGAGTAGAGGATGAGGTAATGGAGCTAGGGTTTGAAGAGAGGAGTTGAGGAGGAGAAGTCTGGAGCTGGAACTGGAGCTGGCTGCTGCTGAAGAGGTTGGCATGGAGCTACCCTAGCTGGCTTAGCTCGCTAGTTCTTTGCTAGTTGCTAAGCCAAGCTAAAGTGAGCTGGCTTCTGCCATAATGAGCTAAGGTGAGCTAGGTCTGGTGCTCCCGGGGGGGATCAAGCTGGTTGAGGCAGCTAAGGTAGCTTAGCTCAACTGAGTTGAACTAAACTGTCCCTGAGAGCTGGACTTGAGCTTCCTGAGCTAAGATGAGTTCTTCTTCAGCTGGCTGGAGTTGGGTGGAGCTAGATGTAGCTGAATCTGAGCTTGGGTGAACTTCAGTCAACTCAGCTGAGCTAGCTAAAGCTCCCTGTGGACTTGTGGGAGCTAAAATGAGCTAAACTCAACTAGGTTGAGCTGGATCTGAGCTGACTTGAGCTAGGGTGAGCTAAGATGAACTCTCCTGAGCTACCATTTAGCTGAGATTAGCTGAATGGAGCTGGGATGAGCTATCCCTAGTTCAAGTGAGCTAGGTTCCAGCTGTGGTGAGCTAGATCAAGTTGAGTTCCAGCTAGTCTGAGCTTCTCCTTCACTATTTGCCTTCTTGACTGCTAAAGTTTTAGGGATCTGTATACCTGTTCATCCCTAACACTCACAAAATCATATCAAAAAGACAATAAAAAATGCAATGCATGCCTAACCTAATTTATGCCTAAACGCAGCCCAAAAACCCATTTACGGAGTAAAATCCTAAGAGCTAGGTTTGTTTTAATGCATAAGAATGATGATAAACTAGCATTTCTTACACCACCATGCTTATCTTTTACTAGTCTCTTAGCAAAACTTTAATATTTTGGAAAATGGAATTTTTGGAAAATCTAATTTTTTTGACTTTTGAGGAGAAAAAGAGATTAAGGGACCTTGGTTGATCTAAACACAGGGGTATAGGATTTGTTAAATATAAACATCGGGATTTGTTTCTGGATCCAACCATTAGACAAAATGCGATCAATATATCCACCAAAAAATTCACAAATTAACCCCTTGTTAATTTAGATGACTTGAAATTTTTGTTTTTAGGATTTTTCTGGCTTATGGATCTGATTCACAACTTGAAAAATCCTTTAAAACCTTGTGTCTGTGCTTGTGAAAAGCCAACATTTATAAGGGTGTGTTAATTTTTTTTTTTTTTTCTCACCCCCATGCTTATTTTTAGCTTAGTCTTACAACAGATGTGTCGGGATCATCATTCCCGTTACCAATCCTCGAGGGGGCTCTAGCACCAGTACTTCAGGATAGCACTATCCAAGACACCACCCAGAAGCTCACAACCCCAAAACACAATGCGGTGTAAAGGGGCGCTCCAAGCAAACTCAAGCTCTTGCTCCGACACTATAGGTAGAGCACCGTCCAAGACACTTAAGCTGCTAAAATGTGCTTTAATGCTCCATCTAAAGATATGAAATATAGACATGGAGCAGTGCCGAGGTGGTAACATGCTGACATCGCATCCTCAAAGGAGGCATTTTCCTCCTTCTCAGCGGTGGGAACTCAAACCAATGATTTGCTTCAGACTTTTACTAAGTCCAAACACGAGAGTTTTTCAAATTTTTAGTTATTTTTTAAGTGTTGGCTTGTGTGTGAAAATTGACACAAGAAGTTCCTCAAGACATGTAAGTTTTTTGAATCAGAAACTAAGCCAAATATTTTCCATATTACAAAATAGGATCAAGTCACCTGAACTATCATGAGTTCAGGTGGAATTTTAGAGAAGGATATCTGATCTAGTCTAAAATAGACCCTGAAATTCTAATGATTAGATCCGCATCCTCATCCCTAATTTGTTAAAGATTAAATCCCATTGTACCAAAAGTAAGCTTTTCAACCTTAGTCCCGATTTCAAAAATTTTTCCTCAAAAAGTTTTCAACATTTTTATTTTTTTGGGTTTGCAAGTAGGAAATAAATTAAAGAAAAATGCATGTTTTTAGGTTTTCAAAATCCTAAATCAATCGTCAAAATTTAAAAACACCCCCCCATGCATAAAGATATGCCATGTCCTCTTGCATTAGGAGGGAAAAGGAATCACCTTAGTGAAGAATGGTTGGGTTTTAGGATGATCAAAACCTGGAAAAAGAAGAAAAAAAGGAAAGCAGGAAAAAATGATGGGCTACCTCCCATCTAGTGCTATCTTTTACGCCATCCAACCTGGCGTGAAGGTATGCACGGAAGACGGAAAATCATGTAAATAGTTGGCACTTGGATGCTGGCAAAAAAGGTGTCTTCTTCCAGATCCCTAGAAAATTGATTAGAAGCAATATTAGGATCAAAGTTGGATAGAAAATGATAAGTGTAGCCCGAGTCTAGCCATGGTTTTAAATCAGGTCGGATGCCAAACTTGGGTGGGGTTGGTGGCAGGTCCGTAAGAAGGGAGTTGGGGAAGGAACGGTGAGGATTGGGTGAAGTTAGTGTGGAAAAATTAGGAGCTTGAATAGTGGGTAGGTTAGGGTGATTAGGGGGTGCATCAGGAATAGATTTGGGGTCAAGACAAGTCTCCAGATCATAGATTTCGCCGACCACTGATTCTGAATCAGAGTCCTCAAAAAAATTATGGTCGGTAAGGGTATCTATTAAGATTGTCTCCTCCACCATATTGGAAATTTTCATATCCGAGTCCTCAAAAAAGTTATCATCATGGAATCTCCTAGAGGATTTGAAAATATCTAAAGTGATAGTTTGGCCTGCACAAGTGACATCCATTTTGCCTGTTGGTAATTGATATTTGCCTTTGCAGTGGACAAAAAAGTGTGTCCAAGTATTATTGGGGAGTCCAATAATGACTCAGGTACCTCATGTCAAGAACCAGGAAGTTTGTAGGGAAGACACAATTCTGGACCTTGACCAAAACATCCTCGACAATCACACAAGGTTTGATTGTAGATCGGTCGGCTAATTGCAGGGTAACCTCGACGGGTTTTAATTCACCGATCTGAAATTCTTCAAATAAACTCGTAGGAATAATATTAATTGAGGCACCAAGATCAAGGATGGCGTGATTAAAAATAGTATCGTCAATAATTACTTAAATTAAAGGCACCCCCGGATCTTTCATCTTAGGAGGCAGCTTACTCTGTATGACAGAGCTTACCGTCTCTGAAAGATGCACCTGTCCTAGATTTTTGGCCTGCCTTTTGGAGTACAGATCTCCTTCAAAAATTTGGCATAGGCAGGTATATATTTGATGGCATCTAGGAGTGGAATATTGATTTGAACTTGCCCAAATAGATCCATGAGTTCTTCTGCGATGGGCTCAGATTTCTTTTCTTTGTTGGTGGTGTGGTGGAGAGCTTGTGGGAAAGGAATAGGAATCTTGTCTTGAGATTTTTGTATTTCTTTTTCTTCCTGATGGGGAGGTGGGGAGTCAATTTGCATTGGTATTTCACCAGGTTTGTGTGAAGGCCCGGGATCAGTGGTGGTTTTCCCACTCCTCCAAGTAATTGCATGTGCAGTCAAATTATCATTTGGAGGTGGTGGGGGAGCATGTGATTGCGGAAACTTAGGAGGCTGCTGAGGTGGTGGATTAGGAGGAGGCTGATTCAGATAGTGTGGAGTTCTGCCGGATAATGGTTCCCTTGGTGATTAGGGTTGGGCATGGGTTGGGATGGATGATGTCCTGCAGGTCTTTGCATGGGAGTAACCACAATCTGATTGTTCAGATTTATGATGGTGCAGGTTACTTCCATCATTTTTGTTTGCATTTCCTGCAGGGTTCTCATCATTTGGGCATTGATGTCTTGTTGGGATGGCCTAGGATGGAAGATTGGATTCGACCCATACCCGTTGAATTGATATGGTTCGGAAGAAACCTGATTATTCCAGGAGTAGTTTGGGTAATTTTTCCAATTGGAAGAATTTTTAAAGGGCTCCTGGATTGTATAAATATTTTGAGTGGGGTTAAGATCTGGATAGTTGTAATTCCCCAATGAATCGTGGGCAACCTCAAAATAATCAGCAGGAGTAGTGTTGAGATTGTGCAAATTTTCTCTTCGTGGAAAGTTAGGTTGGGTTAGATGTGGGTGTGGAGCTTGGGTTGATGTGGCCAGTCTTTCCTCAATTTTCTTTTGATTAGTATGCATCTGGTCAAGTTTTTGAGCGATCATTTGAAGATCGTCTTGGGTGATAGGGATAGATTGAGTGCCTATTTCATGAACACCGAACTACGGGTTTTGGGTTCTGCAAAATGTGTTCATAGAAGCTTGATTAAATGAGTTTTCACTCATTTCTTCAAACAGTTCGTAGGCACTTTCAGCATCTTTATTTAAGAAGTTACTGCCACACGAGGCATCGACAAAATGTTAGATTTGATCTTCTAATCCATGATAGAAGATTTGCACGAGATGCCATAAAAGAATCTCGTGGTGCGAGCAACTTCTTAAGAGATCTTGAAATCTTTCCCAAGAATCGTGGAAGGTCTCACCAGATTTTTGGTGAAAGGTCGTAATAGATCTTCGCAGGGAATTGGTACGACCTATTGGAAAGATTTTATCTGGTAGCAATTTTTGCAACTGTGATGATGAGTTCTCCAAAACCCTAACTTTTCCTCGCGAAAACACTTTCATCATTTTGGCGCCATTGCTGGGGAGGCAACACTCTTCTATTTTTCTTGTAGTTTTTCACCTTACTTAACATTTATCTTACTTTTTCTCGGATATATCTGATTATTGGTACTTTTCCAAGGAGAGCCAAAGCATTTAGATTGGAGAAAAGTGTTGATGAAGGTTCTGCAAGTGTATCACCACCACCCCCACCCTATATTTCATTTCCTCCACACTAATGACTCAAACCCAAACCAACTTAGGTGCTTGCATAAACCCTAGGTTAGATCTTGGCTGTTTGTTTGTCACTCCACTCACCTCACCCACCCACATAAATTAAAAGAAAAAAAAACTATCTGATTATGGGATTTACTGAAAGTTACACACATTAAACACCCACAACTTTTGACCAAAGGCACACAATCACTTTCATTCTACCACTTAACCCGTATCTGACTTGTGGACCCGGTACACTTCAACTCAATGCACATAAGTGAGTAAAAATTTGATTAGGTTAAGACATTGTATGCCTTAACTAAGTGGTGCATCAGGGCTAATTGATTGCTCTGTTTGGGCTACACTACTTAAGATAAAATTGATTCATCAAGTAGCTTCCACTTAGGGTTCAATTATTAGGAACTAACCAGGCACTCCACATTCCTTTCGAGTGTTAAAGGAATATATCATCACCGGTGCTTGCAAAACTTGGAGTGTTCTACCGAACTTGATTGAATGAACCTGAAGATTAAATGCTAAAAGGTACTAAACAAGGTTAAACCCTATAAGTCACATCATCAAAACCTTGTTTGGAAACCATTGGTCGTGCGCACACACACATTTGAATTGACCAATAAGGGCACAACCCACCCAAAGGGCCCATCACAATCCAAGAGCACAATCATCCCAAGCCTTAATTAAAATTGAGTAGACGTTGGCCCTAGGATTCATTGAGTCCATTTCAGGGTGTTCTCTTGAATGCATTACGAATTAGTGATGTCTACTTGCATCAAAAGTTCCTAAGTTGGGGGGCCCGATTGTCAAATGGCTTAAGTAAGCAGGGGTTTGGCATAATTAGCGGCCCTCGAGACATGCTCCCCCTGCTTCGCCGACCCAACTTTACCACCTTCGGGAGAAAGGACAACATCAAATTCTTTTTGTGGTCAAAGTTCATTTCTAAAGCATAGGTCCTTAAGCTACCTAATTTAAGGATAGGACTGATTGATTGTACTATAGGGCACCTTTGTTTTCTCTATTCTGTTTCCCTCCTACTTCATCATGTATTCTTCCATATCATCACAATTCCAATCCTACCCTCCTACGACCACTTATCCTCAAAATGATTACTATCCTGACCTGACTTATGACTACCCATCTCCTAGTCTGGATACTTTGATTGGGGATACGATTTCGGACGTCAATGCCTAAGACCTAACCCTTGACATCATGATCATGATTATTATCCTTCCCAGAGCTACACTAATTATAGATCACCACCCTCTTATGAACAAACCAACCCGTTCTACAATCAGAAAGGATATGATGATTATAACACCTACCCTCCCCAGGTTTATATTGAATATAGGACAGCATCATTATTTGAACAACCTGAAATGACCTACTATCAGGGATGACCTCAATTTCTTGACTCCCATAGATTAAACCCAAACCCACCCAACCCTGAATCAAACCATCCGGTTCAAGTCAATCAGGTCATGATGGGGTGTT
Organism: Thalassia testudinum; assembly: GCA_037157565.1. Lineage (NCBI taxonomy): Eukaryota > Viridiplantae > Streptophyta > Magnoliopsida > Alismatales > Hydrocharitaceae > Thalassia > Thalassia testudinum. The sequence goes on from JAZHRO010000063.1 coordinate 22,682,028, forward strand.
GGCAAATTTAAGGAACACAATACGATCTTGACAAACCCAGCCAACAACCCGCAATGAAGAGTTGGAGCCCCTAATTCAAATGATTAAAGATCTAAATAGTTCGTTATTGTATTGGCTCGAAGATATTGAGGATAATGGCCCAGGTGAGTTTTTGCTGGGGAAATTGTCGAGATTGAGGATGAAATTTGTGGTTGCCCTGGTCCAATCTTGGGATGATTCTCAAGATGAACCCCCTTCAGGAGAAACAATGTCTTAACTCGCTCAGGCACCTGTCAGGGGGGACAATTTGTATGAGATCGAGGATGACCAGGTCGATCTAGAGCAACCCATTGAAGATGAACTGATTGTCTCACCTGAGATCCTCGAGCCAGGAAATGAGGAAAAATATGTCTTTATGGACCAGGAAATGATAGATAATTTTGAGACATATATAATTGAGGATCATGAATTATTTGATTCTGAGGGTGAGGAATCTCTTAGTGAAGTCTCACTTGAGCTTAAGGAAGATGATTTTAGTGAGACAAATAGGCCAAAGGAATCAGATCAATCATTTGATGGCCCTGTAATTGAGGAATTTGATTCTGTTGGGGTTGACATGGACGATTCAAATCTAGATTTATTGGATGACTCAATCAGTAGCCCCATTCCACAACCACACACCAAAGAACTGAATGATGATACTTTTGAGATCATTGTACCCAATTCAATCCTAATTTAGCCACAATTGTTTGACTTGGATATTTTAAATGGAGTATATAGCCATCTAGAGGTCATGGAAATCCTGATTTTGGAGGGTAGAAATTTGGAAATGAAAATCTGGGAGGCTAATTCTGAGGGAAACAAAATTTTGGATCTAAGGGTTCCTATTGACCTAAAACTACCAACCTTTTATCATGACCCTTACGATATCTTTAATGTACAACCCAAGTATAGAACAATTCACTATCTTTCTGAGCCAAACTCTAAGTGGACACCCGAATCTAGTGAATCAAATCTACCTATTGTTCGCCACTTTAGACTTAGGTTGCATACCACAAAACAGTAGGCCAGGTCCTGCAAGCACAACAATCTTTAGTTCTGGGTGATTTTCATCCAGAACCTTAGTACTACTCGACCCTGGGCATGGGTTTGCATCGCAATCTGGTCCATATCTATGGACATCTCTTGCTAGTAGGTATAAGGATTACTTTTTTTATTCTAATCCTGACCTGTACTTGTGAATTCTTCTTAACCTTCTCTTTGTTTTTAAATTATGCCCAGCTAAAGGCAATAAACATAGCACGTGTGTATATTCCATTTTCTCAGCGAAGCTAACCAAATCAATCACAAAATTCAAGTGATATTATGTTTATTCAACCCCTTTCATGTCTTTATTTTTACAATGAGGACATTGCATCGTTTAGGCATGGGGGGGTGGACACTTAATTTTGAAATTATTTTGTTAGCTCCATGGAATTTCTTTCATTTTCTTAAAACAGAATTCAAAATTTGAAAATAAAAAAAAAAAGAATTAGGAAGAGAGAACTTAGGCATTAGGAATTGTTAACTTTAGGAAATGATACTTTAGGATCTGAACACTTAGACTCTTTAGGTTTTCAGGCTTAATCAGCCCGGGTGCCCACTAAAATATGAACTTGTTCTTGAGTCCTTGGCTCGTTAATTTTACTTTAATTTTGCTAATAAATTGGGGTGATAAGCATGCAAGTTATCAACCCACCCTCTGATTTGAGGGGACTTTAAGTTTAAAGCATCTACACACTATTTGCACTAACTCACATTTTGGTGGTTTTTATAGGAATTAGGTAGCTAATGAACTTTCTAGGGTAATATGGCTGGCATGTTGTCATGGGTAACAGCCCATTGGCCGGTTGTCCAGAGCCCAGCTACATGACCAAACTCATTCTACTGCCTTTAGGTAAATCTTAGATCATAGAAGCCACCTACTTAGAAAAATAAAAGATATATATATATACTCAAAAATTTTAAAAAAAGAAAAAGAATAGAGAAAGGAGAAAAAATAAATAAACCATACTTCACCACACGAGTATAGCAGGCAAGTTGCCGTGGGTAATAGCCCATTAGCCAATTGCCCAGAGGCCAACTCATAAAAATGCACAAATATTTTCCAAAACACTTAGGGAAGAAGAGGGAAAGTAGAATAAATTGTGGAGATATACACTGGGTTTGACCTTGTATTGACCCCATAAAAAAATAAAAAAAGTAGGGAGAAAGCTACCGATCGGAAAGATAAACCTTTAGACAGAAACTCTTAAGTTCACCTAGGGTTGTAGAAATTTGAAGTCCACTTTAACAGTTGCCTAGTGAGTCTATCACACTCACAAAGATGCTTAGAACTTGAAGTTCTATTCAAGTCTTGGGTTGGTTGGATAGCCATAGAAAACTGCCCCGAAACTCTAAACTCAAAAATTCAAAAAAATTAGAAAAGAAGAAAAAACATAAAAAAATGTTTCTTCCCTTTTCAAAATAAGGCGAGGACTTTGGCGGTCTGCATTTTGGCAAGCACCTGGGCACTATTGAGCCTTCATAGTTTAAGATCTTAGTTGAAATTTCCTCTATTAATAAACAACTAATGCCTTAGCGATCAAGTCCTAATTATGTTCTTATACATTGCATGTAGTTTAGTTTTGCTAGGGACTAGCAAAAGATAGGCATGGGGGTATGATTATACAAATCCATTTAGGTTCAAATGCCTATTTATCCATTTTCCTAGGCTTAGATATGCATTTCATTTTATAAATATTGTATAACATGCATCATTCTACATTTAGATTAGTTTGTATAAAGTTTAGGTTAATTCGTGTCCTTTCCTGGTTAATAGAGGAGAATTATTTTGGGGCCTCAGTTTGACGATCTGACCTTACGGATCTGATTAGGATGATGAACGGAGTCCCACGTTCCTAAAATCGCCTTCATCGAAGTCCTGCAACATACTATGCAATCCAAGGAAGATCAACAACCAAGGGAGTAGGTGATGCAATTTGGAGCCTCAAATGACAAATCCAACCACACGGATGGATCCAGATTGACGATCGTAGCCCAACAGCATGAAAATCGAATCAATTTGATGTCCGTGGTGCCACCTACAAAGAAAAGAAGACAGATGACCTAGATGGCACCACATGGTACCATCTAGGCCATTAAATATCAATTGCAACCTCTGCCTCTCCTCAAAGACAAATCCCAACCGCTGGATCCCAATCCAACAGATGAGATCCATCCTTTTCCATGCCTCATGGGCTGAAGGAGAGCTGATAAACGCACATCAATTCATGATAAATTGCTTATTTATGATAGTTCCTAGGTTTAGCATTGCATATCATGTTATAAATACTAGATAACATTCATTGCATGGCTTTTAGGATAGTCGTATGTTTTGTATACTAACTCCTTCATTTTATATGGCCTGGAGGCAATGCGACATACTTACAGACTTCGGATAAAAAATCCGAGTGTACGGATGGATCTAGAGCAACGATCACAGTCTGACACCATAGAAATCACCTCACTCTGAGCATCGTGGCATCATCTGTAAGCAATGAAGGGTGGACGGAGTAGATGTTGCCACGTGGCACCATCTGGAGCGCCCAAAGCCACCTGCCACATCTCCAAAGGCCACCCATTGAGTGATCTCTACCGTTGGATGAAAATCCAACAGCTGAGAGACCGCCCTCACCACACGACCGCAATTCTTTTTCCCAACACACCCACAAATGTGGCGCAATGGTGAGGACAAGTGCTCTCAAAGAGTGAGCATGAGATCGAGCCGCGATGCATCATGCCCACTACAGTGCCAACTGCAATAGGGTCACCCAATCATAATAAAGTGGCCGAGATTCCCCACACGTGATCCAACGCCGCCCACCTACACGAACGCACATGCTAGATCACACGCATGCCATCTGGGGTGTGCATTTAAGTCGACCGCGTGCAATGCCCTCCATCCGATCTTCATAATTGCGCGAGGCATGCGATTCAAATCAGAGCACGCATGATTTATGGGAGTGCCTCGACTATGCGATGCCTCATCCGATGGCTGCCAAAGGACGTGCCAGCGGTGTAAATTTCAAATGCTGGCAGGCGTTCGTTCTCCTCTAGCAATCACAGCCATCCACGCCTAATCCAACAGTCGACGATCGCCGCACCTATGATAGCTGCGGGCGTGAGCATTGAGCGCGGGATTTACATCGATAGAAGAGCAGGCCTTTAGTGGCACTTGCAGCTGTCACTAAATGGCCTACGCAGTGCGTGCACCAGCCAAGGCATTGAAGAGGCGTGGATCTTTTGGCGACAGCTTAAGCGGCCCTTAGTGATGCTTGTAGCTATCGTTAAATGCCTGTGCGTGGAGTGCTCTTCTTCCCTCCACTATATATACACCCCTACACCCCCCATTCTTCTTTATCTCTACCTACTCTACTCCCACCTACTCCTATGCTCTAGCAGGCCTACCAACGCTTCATTAGAGCTTGCTCTCAAGCTCCCAAGGTGCCTATTAGTGTAGCGAACCTCTGCCTCACCAAATATTCCTCCCTCTTCCCGTCACCATTTATAGGCTACCTTGGAGCTATCCTCTCACCTCCATTCCGGTAGCAGATCATCATCGCCTCCTCATCTCCATTCCGAAGCTACAGTGAAACATTCCTGTACCCAACATCCTCCTGCATCTCACCTCCATCGTCCTTCTCCTCACCTCCTTTGTTCGAGCTTCCACTAGGCGCTGTCATCTCACCGAACAGCTGCTTCGGGAGATTTCCTCTCACCTCCATCTCTTTTTATGCTTTCGTAGATTACTATAATAGACATTCATAACATGTCATATTTGTTCCATATCTCTTGTGATTTATTCTGCTAGTCTTCTTTCAAAAACACAAAAAAATTAACAAAACCCTAAAACACCAAAAAGAAACAAATCGAAGTACGATTTTCAATTAAAGTAAACGTTGCCTCCCTGTGTTCGACCTGGGACTCCCTTGGAGTTTTGGTATAAATTTTATTTGATCACGAGTTTTGCAACTACGATGCCGGGTTACTCGTAACCCCGATTTCAAACATGCGAAACACATGCGATTATTTTGGCGCCATTGCTGGGGACGGAATGGAATTTACTTTAATGTTTTCTACTTTTCTTTGCATTTACATAGCACTAACCCCGCTTGTATTTGATCTACTATCTTGCAGGTACCCTAGCATGAAGGTCCAAGTGCGGTAGACCGGAGTAAAGTGCAAGTAGAGTGTTTTGCAAGTGTCCCCCACATTCCCCCCAACTAGTCCATCTCGCCACAATCTTAACCAAGACCTAATCAACTTAGGTGTTTGCATAAACCCTAGGATAGACTTTGTTTGTCATGTTTGTCACCTTCACTCATCTCACCCACATCTTATAAAAAAAAATACAAAAGATATTTTCTATGGGACGAATCAATTTACACACTTTATACGCCCACATCAAAGGTATATAATTTGACTTGATTTTCATCTACTCGACCGGGATTCCGACCTGTGGACTTGGTACGTGAATTCAACACATAAAAGGGTAGAAATCATATTAGGTTAAGCACCTTTTTATGTGCCTTAATCAGTGGAGCATTTGAGCCAACTGATTGAATTCTTTGGGCCACACCACCTAATCTAAAAGAGGTTCATTTTGTAGTTGCCTCATAGGAATCAATAACTAGGTCAAGCCAGGCACTCCATATTTTTGTTGATTTATAATGGAAAAATACTTAAACACGTGCTTTCAAAACAAATTTGGTTTGCCTCACAAAACTTTGTTGAAAACACCTAATATTTGAACCCTAAAAGCTATTATGCAAGATTCGAACCTTAAAACTCACCTCATCATTAATAATCTTGCTTGAAAACTTCTTGGTTGTGCACATTCTCACATTCTCAAACAAATCGTTAAGGGCACAACCCATAAATGGCCCAACGCATTCCAAAGCACTAATTTCCCAAGCCTAACAAAAATCAATTAGACGTTGACCCTATGGATTCATTCACTCGTCGGGATCTAGATTGAGATTATTCATTATTAACCTGCTTATACAAGTCAATTTGACATATAGCTAGGGGAGTAGCATCAAACGACCGCAGCTGGGGGGTATAGTAGGAACCGGAGGTGCGAGCCAAAGGAAGAACCTTCTCCCCAGTCCCTCCTTCTAAGTGGTCGAATTGCCTAGACATAAGTAGAGTAAATCATCCAAAATCTTAGGACAGATTCTGAGAGTCATTTGACCTTTAGGCTACCCCATCTAACAATAGACTTGTATTCTTGTGCTGCAGGGTTCCCTCTATTCCCCATCCTTCCGACTTCCTTCCAGTGTATGCTTGGAAAGAGGTCCTTGAATCATAGATTGGAAGGACCTTTAGACCATTCTAGGAGGTGGAGTTTGAGCTATAGCCAAGCAAATCCCATGGCTGATCAACAACCACCTCCCCTACCCCTGAACCAGTAGGAGCTGATTTAGAGGCAGTTGGAAGAATTGCAGCAGATGCAGCAATGGTTCCAACGTATGCATTGTCAGAGCACTCGGCCCTTGAAGGATTTTTATGATACTTCAAACAATGGGGAACATCCTAGCATCATGACTTCGGCTGGAGACAAAGAAATCAAGCCCCAAGTCTTAAGTTTGATTAAGCATTTCCATGGGCTTGGCTCGGAGGACCCATTCCAGAACCTAGAGGATCTGACCACTTTAGTTCAGACCACCAGAGCAAGGAATATGAACGAAGAGCAAATGATCATGAGGCTTTTCCCCTACTCTCTCAGGGATAAGGTCGCACATTGGTATCGGACCATAAGAATGCCGATTGAAACTTAGGCTACTCTTAAGTCAACTTTCTTGAAGAAATTCTTCCCTATCGGAAGGACCAATGCCTTGCAACGACTGATTACCACTTTCACCCAGTGGCTAGGGGAACCATTTCATGGTGCCTGGGAGCGATTCCAGGAACTTTTGAGGAAGTGTCCACACCACTAGGTGCTGAAATGGCAACTTAGGCATATTTTCTATCACGGGTTGGCTAAGCAACTCCGTAATCATGTGGACACCTCCTGCAGAGGAAATTTCCTCAATAGGGATGCTGATAGTGGATAAGACCTGTTTGAGGATATGAGCGAGAACTCAATTAATCACGCCTCCATGGATGCATTCAACACGTCCCAACAACCTACGTTAAGTGCTAACAAGATCTAGGATTCTCTTTCATTTGACATGGAATTAATTTGTAATAAACTGGATAAAATGGACTTGGTTGCTAAGAGAATGAAAGAATGGATGTCTGGGAATTTAGGAAACACTTTTATACCCACTAAAACCCAGAATTCAGGATTCCATTCCTCACGAGCTCCCACAGGGCAGGAATTCATGAAGCAACTTGATTCAGCTCAACCTGTCAGCCAGAACTTCTCGAAACCTTATGGGTTCCAAACTAGGGCCTTTGATCCCAGTTTTTCTAATCCTTCCTTCTCTCCATCCTCTTCCTATGAGGATGTGTATGCAATACAGGAGAATGTTAGGTCCAACCCATATTCCAACACTTATAACTCAGGATGGAGGAACCACCCTAACTTCTCCTGGAAAAATCAGGGGCAACAGACCCAAACTCGACCCAACAACTTTGCATCTCAAAGACCTGTGGGTCAGGGTCAAGTATACACCCAGTTGACCCCGAGACCAGTTACTCAACCATCTTGTAATGCCCAACAATTTGCAAGGTAGGTAGATTTAAACTGGCAGATGGTGGAAATGCAAGGGTCCATGCTTCAGGTTATGCAGCAAATGAAGACATCATTAGATAACTTGCAATCTAGGTTAATTGCTAACACTTGACAACACGGATCTCTACTATCCAAACCTATACCCAACCTGAGCAATGTGCAAAATCAGGGCAATAGAGCCCAACGGTATGAGAATCAAAGGGACTCACATGCACAAGCTCAGGTGGTTGAGTAGGGTCCCTCATCTTCTTCTTCTGGTGACATGACAAACCAAGCCCTCCAATTTTCACTAACCCACCTCAAGGCCCAAACCCGTATCCCTCTGCAAACTCTATCACCTTGAGAAGTGGAAAGCAAACCTGGGACCCTAAATTACCTTCTAGATGCCAAAACCCTGGGGAGCTTGAGAGAGAAGAGGAGGAGATTGAAGAAGGCAATAAGGCTCATGGACTGAAAATTGAAAATTCCACCCATATCCCATTCCCTAAATCCCAATTGAAAACCAAGAGAAGAAAACCCTAGATAGCAGTAAGGAGCTCCTGGATTTATTCAAGAGCGTAGAGATTAACATTCTGCTCCTTGATGCTATTAAGTACATCCTGACTTACACTAAATTTTTCAAAGAACTATGTAACCAAAAGCGTAAACCGAAAGAACCCACTATGAGGAAGGTGATTCTCTCTAAGCAGGCAGGTTCTGTGATCCTACATCACCTTCCTCAAAAGAAGAAAGATCCAGGTGGCCCCTTAATCTCATGAATTACTGGGGAATATATTTTTGATAGGGTACTATTAGATCTTGGTGCATCCATCAACCTAATCCCAACTTCTCTCTATAAGAGGTATAGGTTAGGTGAACTTAGGCCAACCTCAGTAATGCTAAAATTAGCAGACCGATCGGTCACCACACTGAGTGGCATTATTAAGGATGCAATTGTCATGGTCAAGGAGTTCTATTTTCCTATAGATTTCCTCATCCTTGACATGGATGTACCAAATGATTTGCGGAACACACCCATCATTCTAGGGCGTTCGTTCCTAGCTATCACCAAGTCCAACATAAACTACGAAAGTGGTAGTATGGAGATCACCTTTAGGGATATGAAATTAACTCTGGGTATTTTTAAGGTAATAAGAGGATTTGAGGATTATGGATTCATTGAGGACCTCGAGGATCAGGATCTTGAGACTTGTATGAAAATTAGTGTACTCGAGCACTCCACCAACTTTAGCGAACCCAACACACAACCCTCCGTGGTAGACCTGCCACATCTTGAAGAGGCTATTGATTTTGTTCATTCCCAGCCTCTTCCACTGGATCATCCTAATGAATATTCATCAGCATCCTCCCTACCTTCTATTGTAAAGCCACCCCAGCTGGAATTAAAACCATTTCCCAAAAATTTGAAATATGAGTTTTTAGGACCTAAAAACATGCTCCCTGTGATTATTAGTACTGATTTGACTAAGGAGCAAGAATCGAGCTTAATTAAGGTCCTTAAGAACAATAATGAGGCAATTGGTTGGACCATCCACAACCTTAGGGGGATTGAGCCATCTTATTGTAATCATCGTATTTTCATGGAAGATGGATCCCGCCCTTCTAGCGAAATGCAAAGGTGACTAAATCCGAATATGCAAGAAGTGGTCAAGAAGGAGATAATCAACTGGCTCGATGCTAGGATTATTTACCCAATCTCGGATAGTCCGCAAGTTAGCCCCATTCAGATTGTAAAAAAGAAGGCGGGAATAACCATTACGACTAACGAGAAAGGGGAAACCTTCACCACTCATTCAGCTTCTGCTTGGAGAGTCTGCATTGACTTTAGGAAGCTGAACACAACCACTAAAGAGGATCAGTTTCCCTTGCCATTCATCGATCAAATCCTTGAAAGGTTAGCTGGGCAAAAATATTTCTTCTTCCTAGATAGTTATTTGAGAGATAACCAAGGCCCTATCCATCCCAAAGACTAGGAAAAGACAACCTTCACATGTCCCTACAGAACCTTTACATTCTGTAGAATACCATTCAGGCTTTGCAATGCGCCTGCAACGTTTCAAAGGTGCATGCTGGCCATTTTTTCTGACATGGTGGGCGATTGACTTGAGGTGTTCATCGATGATTTCTCCATTTTTGGATATTCTTTTGAGTCCTACCTGGCTAACATGGATTTGATGCTCCAGAGATGCGTCAAAACACGACTGGTCCTTAGCTGGGAAAAGAGCCACTTTATGACTCAAGAAGGCATTTTCCTAGGTCTTGTGGTCTCTAGTCGTGGTATTGAAGTTGATAAAGCTAAGAAGGATGCTATCTCTATACTTCCTCCACCCACATCCGTAAAACAGATCTGCTCTTTTCTTAGGCATGTGGGTTTTCACAGAAGATTCATTAAGGATTTCTTGACGGTTGCTCGACCCTTGAGTAACCTTCTGGCCAAAGACACGCCGTTTGAGTTTGATGAATCATGCTGTAAGGCATTTGATTCATTAAAAGCAGTAGTCACCTGTGCCCAGGTGTTGCAACCACTAGTCTGGACAACCCCATTTGAGATTATGGCTGATGCATCCGATTATGCCATCAGGGTTGTCTTGGCTCAAAAGATTGAGGAAAAGCCCTCTGTGATTTACTATGCTAGCAAGACTCTGGACGAGGCCCAGAGGAACTACACCGTTACTAAAAAGGAATTGCTAGCCGTAGTTTTCACTTTAGAAAAATTCAGGGCTTATTTGTTAGGTTCTCGTGTCATCATCTATACCAACCACTTGGCCTTGAAACATCTCTTGGCCAAAAAGGATGCCAAACCTCAGTTTATTCACTTGATTCTGTTGCTTCAAGAATTCGATCTTGAAATCAGGGATAAAGTCAGGGCACAAAATGTAGTGGCGGATCACCTCTCAAGAATCTTAATTAATTCGCCTCATTTGGATGTCCTGATCTCTGATACTTTTCTGGATGAGACTATCCTCCTTATAGTCTCGAGTATCCGAAACTCCTGGTTTGCGAATATTGTCAATTATTTGGCCGTTGGTCATATCCCCTTGGATTGGACCAAACAATAGTGGGATAGACTTGTGTTTGAGGCCAAATATTATTTTTGGGATGATCTCGAGCTGCACCACATTGGCGTAGACCAGATTATTCGCCGATGCATCGTGAAAATTGAGTTCAATAGCATACTTGAGTTCTGCCACACGTTTTTGTGTGGTGGACACTTTTTCGAGGAAAAGACGGCAGCAAAAATCTTGCAATCCAGATTCTATTGGCCGTCATTATTTAAGGATGCCCAGGAATTCTCAAAGTCATGCATCTGATGCCAAACACTCGGGAACATGGCTAAGAGAGATATGATGCCCTTGAACCCAATTCTTTCCGTCAAAATTTTTGACGTTTCGGGCATTGACTTTATGGGACCCTTCCCTCCTTCATTTCGACACCAGTATATTCTAGTCACTGTCAATTACGTGTCCAAATGGATTGAGGCAATTCCCACCTGGACCAATGACCACAAGGTAGTCATCGATTTTGTAAAGAAAAATATCTTTAGTCGGTTCGATTTTCCTAAGGCAATTATCAGTGATGGTGGCACACATTTCACTCATGCTCAGTTTCAAAATTTACTAGGGAAATATAGGGTGAATCATAGGATTTCCACATGTTACTACCCTCAGATGAACGGATAGGCTGAGGTCTCCAATTTGGAGATGAAAAACATTTTGCAGAAAATCATTAGGCCTAATAGGAAGGATTAGACCCAAAAGCTAGATGATGCTCTTTGGGCCTACCGTACGACGTACAAAATGCCTATCAGTATGTCTCCGTTCCATCTAGTGTTAGGTAAGGCATGTCACCTACCTGTAGAACTTGAACACCGGGCTTTTTGGGTAATTAGGAAATGTAATGTGGACCTTGAGTTGGTCGGGGAAAGTAGGAAATGCCAACTATCTGAGTTGGAAGAGCTTTGAAATGATACTTATGCAACTGCCAGAATCTATAAGGCAATGACCAAAGCTCTCCATGACCAGATGATTTCACATAAGAGCTTTGAGTTGAACTAGAAGGTCTGGCTTTTTGACTCTCGATTGAAGCTTTTTCCCTAAAAACTCAGGTCTAAGTGGGATGGCCCATTCGTTATTAAGAGAATTTTTCCAAATGGGGCGATCGAAATCTTTGACCCAAGGGCAGGTAATATCTTAAAGGTCAACGGACAGCGTCTCAAACCATTTGTTGACCATATGCTCCCTGGACCCGTCTCATACAAGGTTTCTCTTACCTTGCCCTAACTACCGCAGGCCGATCATCGCCTAGCTGAAGGCACTAAACTCAGCACAGGTAAAAACTATTCCAAGCATACCAGAGTCTCACGGAAACCAGGTGCTATTCTTCCACTTCTACTCTCCTGCATGCTTTCATTTTGAACAATGAGGACATTGCAATAGATAAACATGGGGGGTGGAAATATCTTGTAATCTTTCTTCAGCTGTAACAGTAATTTCCTTTTTTTTATTTGATTCTATTAAAAAAAATTAGAATTAGGGGATGAGAACTTAGGCATTAGGAGTTGCAAACTTTAGGAATTGATACTTTGAGACCTGAATACTTAGACTCTTCAGGTCTTCGGACTTAATTAGCCAAACTGTTCACTCGAATGTGGGCTTAGTCTCGAGTCCTCGCCAATTAAAATTTATTTTAAGTTGGTAAATAAATTGGGATGATAAGTATATGACTTATCAACCCGCCCCCTGATTTGGGGGGACTTTAAGCCTAAGAATCTACACACTTTTTTACACTGCCTCACTTGACGGTGATTTCCTCAAAAATTTGGTAGCTAATCAACTATCTAGGGTGGTATGGCTGGCAAGTTGTCGGTGATAACAACTCATCGACCGACTGTCCAAAGCCTAGCCACAAGACCATTTTTATTGTATTACCTTTAGGTAAATCTTAGAGCAAGGAAGCCACCTACTTAAAAAAAAAAGGAAAAAGTAAAAGAAAAAAAGTAAAATAAAATAACAATTAAAAAAAGAAAAAGGAGAAAAAAATAATAATAAAGCCACACTTCACCACATGATTATGGCTGACAAGTTGTCAATGATAACATCTCATCGGCCGATTGTCCAGAACCCAGCTCACAAAAAAATGCACAAAAATTCCCAAAACACTTAGGGAAGAAGTGGGGAAGTAGAGTAAACCGGGGAGATAAACACTGGGTTCGGCCTTATGTTGACCCCACAAATAAAAGTAGGGAGAAGGCTACCAATCGAAAAGATAAACCTCTAGGCAAGGTCACCAAGGGTCTTAGAAACCCGAAGTTCATTTTAACAGTCGCCTAGTGAGTCTTTCACTATTTTCAAAAGATGCTTAGCACTTAGAGCCCTTTTCGAGTCATGGGCAGGTCGGTTAGCAGTAAAAGGTTATCCCAGCACTCTCAAACTTCAAAAGTATAAAAAAATTAGAAAAGGAAAATAAGAAAATAAATTTTGAATCTACTCTTCTCAAATAAGGTGAGGGCTTGGACGGTCTGCATTCTAGTAGACACCCGTGCACTGTTGAGTTTTTGTAATTACGCCTTGGGGTTGAGATTTTCTAAAGCAATCAACAAATTTTGCCTAAATACTCGAATCCTTATTCTACTTTTATACATAGAATTTAGGTTAATTTTTCTAGGTGATAAGCACATACAAATTCATCATAAATTGCTTATTTATAATAGTTCCTAGGCCTAGCAGTGCATATCATGATATAAATATTGTACAAACATCTATTACATTGCATTTAGGATAGTTATATATTATGTACATTAATTCCATCATTTTACATGGCCAGGAGGTAGTGTGACATCTTTACTGGCTTTAGATGAAGAATCCGACCATACGGATGGATTCAGAGCAATGATCGCAGTCCGTCAATGCGGCAATCGCCCAGATCTTAGCTCTATAACACCCTATGCAAGAAGAAGAAGATGGATGGCCCAGATGGCACCACGTCATGCCATCTAGGCCACCCCACCTGAGCCAAGGCACCCCCAAGCCCACCGCAAGATCAAATCCCAGTCGTTGGATCTTAATCCAACGATTGAGATGTGCACTCCACGGCTAAAGAAGCACCTCATCTCACCCAGCCTTAGGCAGATCAAGTGAGGAGTCATCTCGATCGTTGGATCTTCATGCAATGGTCGAGGGCACGGAAGCTCAATTCATAAATAGAACACATAACGACCCTCAGCATAGTGGTTTGCACCTCAACTCTCAATGCGCGGCCATGCGTTCGAAGCCCTGCATGCGGATTTTATCCGGTGAAGCGCATATGGGAGGAAATTGAGCCGTCAAAGGAAGATCAGGTAGCGAAGGAAGCAGCTACGTGGATGCACAGTTGAGTGTAGATGCTGCACGCGGGGACCGACGCACATTGAGAATGCACCATCTGACACGCGCAGCATCCGACAGCTGATGGCGAGGAGCGTGATTCAAATTTTGCAAAGGGCATCATCTTCTCTCGACCGTGTGATCCTTCATCCAATGATCAAGATTCATCCGTGCCTACGTGCACAATGACAGCTGCGTGCGTGGGTGGTGGGCGCGTGATTTACAATGACAGAAGGGTAGGCCTTTAGTGACACTTGTAGCTGTCACTAAATGACCTACACAGTGCGTGCGCCAGCCCAAGTAATGAAAAGGCACGGATCTTCAGCGACAGCTCGAGCAGCCTTTAGTGATGCTTATAGCCATTACTGAATGCCTGTGCACGTGACTCTCTTCTTCCTTCCACTATATAAACACCCCTACACCCCCCATTCCTCTTCATCTCTACCTACTCTACACCCACCTACTCCCAAGCTCTAGCAAGCCTACCAACGCTCTATTAGAACTTGCTTTCAAGCTCACAAGCCTCTTATTAGTGTAGCGAACCTCTGCCCCACCAAATATTCATCCATCTTCCCATCCCCATTCATAAGTCGCCTTGGAGCTGTCCTCCTACCTCCATTCCAGTAACAAATCATCTCCACCTTCTCACCTCCATTCTGAAGACACGTCGAAGCTCTCCTCTACCTGATGTCCTCCAGCATCTCACATCCATCATCCTGCTCCTCACCTCCTTCGTCCGAGCTTGCGCCAGGCACCGTCGTCTCGCCTAACAGCCGATTCGATAGATTTCTTCTCACCCCCTCTCTTTCTATGCTTTCATAGTTTATTGTAATCGACATTGGAGTGATTTATATATCATATTTGTTCCATCTCTATCTTGTGATTCATTCTACTTGTCTTCTTTTCAAAAATACAAAAAAAAAATAACAAAACCCTAAATTACCAAAAAGAAACGAGACGAACCGTAGTTTTCAATTAAACTAAACGTCTCCTCCCTGTGTTCGACCCGGAACTCCCATGGAGTTTCAGTATAAATTTCTTCTATTCACAAGTTTTACAACTACGACGATGGGATACTTGTAGCCCCCAATTTCAAACACACGAAACACGAGTGATCATTTTGGTGCCGTTGCCGAGGAGGCAACAGAATTTACTTTATTGTTTATTGTGCTTCCTTGCATTTACATAGCACTAACCTCGCTTGTCTTTGATCTACTGTCCTGCAAGGAGATCCAAGTGCAGTAGACCAGAGTAAAGTGCGGGTAGAGTACTCTGTAGGTGTCCCCCACATCCCCCCCCACTAGTTCATTTCGCCGCACCCATAACCAAGACTTAATCCACTTAGGTGTTTGCATAAACCCTAGGATAGAATTGTTTCTCTTGTTTGCCACCTTCATCCACCTCACCCCCGCTTTAAAAAAAAAAAAAAAGGATACTTTCTGTGGGACGAATCAATATATGCACTTCATACACCTACATTTAAGGCACATAATCGAACTTGATTTTCATTTACTCAACTAGGCTTCGAACCTGTGGACTCGATACACGAATTCAACACTTAAAAGAGTAGAAATCATATTAGGTTAATCATGTTTTTGTGTGCCTTAATCGGTGGTGCATTTGAGCCAATTGATTGAATTGTCTGGGCCACACCACCTAATCTAAAAGTGGTTCATTTTGTAGCTGCCCCATAGGATTCAATAACTAGGTAAAGCCAAGCACTCCATATTTTTCTTGATTTCTAGAGGAAAATACTTGAACACGTGCTTTTAAAAACAAACTTGGTTGAAAACACCTAATATTTGAATCCTAAAAGCTATTAAGCAAGATTTAAACCCTAAAACTCACCTCATCATTAATAATCTTTCTTCGAAACCTCTTGGTTGTGCACATTCACATGTTCTCAAACAAATCATTAAGGGCACAACCCATTAAGGGCCCATCAAATTCCAGAGCATCAATTTCCCAAGCCTAACTAAAATCAATTAGACGTTGGCCCTAAGGATTCACTCACTCATCGATATCCAGATTGAGATTATTCATGATTAACCTACTTATACTAGTCAATCTGATGTCTAGCTAAGGGAGTAGCGTGAAACGACCGCGGTTGGAGGGTACACTAGGAATCGGAGGCACAAGCCATAGGAAGAACCTTCTCCCCAATCCCTCCTATCTGGTCGAATTGTCTAGACATAAGTAGAGTAAATCATCCATAATCTTAGGATAGATTCCGAGTGTCAGTAGACCTTAGGCTTCCCCATCTAAGGACAGGCTTGTATTCTTGTGCTGTAGGGTTCCCTCTTTTCCCTGTCCTTCCGACTTCCTTCCAGTGTATGATTGGAAGGTCATTAAATCCTAGACTGGAAGGACCTTTAGACCATTCTAGGAGGTGAAGGTTGAGCTATAGCCAAGTAGATCCCATGGCTGATCAACAACCACCTCCCCCACCCCTGAACCAGTAGGAGTTGATTCAGAGGTAGTTGGAAGAATTGCAGCAGATGCAGCAATGGTTCCAATGTAAGCATGCTCAGGGCACTCGGCCATTGAAGGATTTTTACGATCCTTCAAACTATTGGGAACATCCTAATGTCATGATTCCCGCCGGAGACAAAGAAATCAAGCCCCAAGACTTAAGTTTGATTAAGCATTTCCATGGGCTTAGCTCGGAGGACCCATTCCAGCACCTGAAGGATCTGACCACTTCGGTTCAGACCACTAGAGCAAGGAATGCAAACGAAGAGCAAATGATCATGAGGTTGTTCCCCCACTCTCTCAAGGATAAGGATGCACATTGGTACCGGACTATAGGAAGGCCGATTGAAACTTGGGCTACTCTTAAGTTGATTTTCTTGAAGAAATTCTACTCTATCGGAAGGACCAACGCCTTGCGATGAGTGATTCCTCCTTCGCCCAGTGGCTAGCAGAACCGTTTCATGGTGCCTGGGAGTGATTCCAGGAACTTTTGAGGAAGTGTCCACACCACGAGGTGCCGAAATGGCAACTCATGCAGATTTTCTATCATGGGTTGGATGAGCAACTCTGTAATCACGTGGACGCATCCTGCGGAGGCAATTTCCTCAACAGGGATGTAGATAGCGCATATGACCTGTTTGAGGAAATGAGCGATAAGTCAATTAATCACGCCTCCATGGATGCATTCAACCAATCCCTACAACCTAGGTCAACTACTAATGAGATCCAAGATTCTCATTCACTTGATGTGGAATTAATTTGTACTAAACTGGATAAAATAGACTTGGTTGCTAAGAAAATGGAAGAATGGATGTCTGGGAATTTAGGAAACACTTCTATACCCACTCAATCCTAGAATTCAGGATTCCCTTCCTCACAAGCTCCCACGGGGCAGGAATTTGTGAACCGACTCGATTTGGCTCAACTTGTGAGCTAGGATTTCTCGTAACCTTATGGGTTCCAAATTGGGGCCTTTGATGCCAGTTTTTCTGATCCTTCCTTCTCTCCATCCTTGTCTTATGAGGATGCATATGCAATGTAGGAGAATGTTAGGTCCAACCCGTATTCCAACACTTATAACTTTGCATAGGGGAACAACCCTAACTTCTCCTAGAAAAATTAGGGCAATAGACCCAAACTCGACCCAGCAACTTGCATCTCAAAAACCTATGGGTCCGGGTCAAGTATACGCCCAGTTGCCCCTGAGATTGATTACTCAGTCATCTTGGAATGCCCAACAATCTGCACGATAGGCTAATTTAAACCGACAGATGGTGGAAATGCAAGGGTTTATGCTTTAGCTTATGCAACAAATGAAGACATCATTGGATAACTTGCAATCCAGGTTAATTGCTAACACCCAACAACCAGGATCTCTACCATGCCAACTTGTACCCAACCCATGTGATGTACAAAATCAGGGCAATAGAGCCCAAGGGTACGAGAATCAAAGGGACTTGCACGCACATGCTCAGGTGGTTTAGCAGGGTCGCTCATCTTCTTCTTATTAAATGACAAACCAAGGACCTCCAATCTTCACTAGCCCACCTCAAAACCCAAACCCGTATGCCTCTGCAAACTCTATCACCTTGAGAAGTGGAAAGCAAGCCCGGGACCCTAAATTTCCTTCTAGATGCCAAAACCCTGGGGAGCTTGAGAGAGAAGAGGAGGAGATTGAAGAAGACAATAAGGCCCAAGGAGTAGAAATTAAAAATCCCACCTATATCCCATTCCCTAAAGCCCTATTGAAAACCAAGAAAAAGAAAACCCTTGATATCTACGAGGAGCTCCTGGATTTATTCAAGAGTGTAGAGATCAATATTCCGCTCCTCGATGCTATTAAGCACAACCCAGCTTACTCTAAATTTTTCAAAGAACTATGTACCCAAAAGCGTAAACTGAGAGAACCCACTCCGAGGAAGGTGATTCTCTCTGAGTAGGCAAGTTCTGTGATCCTACATCACCTTCCTCAAAAGAAGAAAGATCCAGGTGCCCCTTGATCTCTTGCATTAGTGAGGAATACACTTTTGATAGGGCACTATTGGATCAAGGTGCATCCAACAACCTAATCCTGACTTCTCTTTATGAGAGGTTTGGGTTAGGTGAACTAAGGCCAACCTCAGTAATGCTACAATTAGCGGACCGATCGGTCACCACACCAAGAGGCATTATTGAGGATGTAATTGTCAAGGCCAAGGATTTCTATTTTCCTGTATATTTCCTCTTCCTTGACATGTATGTACCAAATGATATGAGGAACACGGCCATCATTTTGGGGCGTCTGTTCCTAGCTACCGCCAAGGCCAACATAAACTGTGAAAGTGGTAGTATGGAGGTCACCTTTGGGGATAAGAAATTAATTCTAGATATTTTTAAGGTGTTAAGAGGATTTAAGGATTATGGATTCATTCAAGAGCTCGAGGATCAGGATCTTGAGACTTTTATGACAATCAGTGCACTCGAGGACTCCACCAGCTTTAGGGAACCCAACAAACAACCCTCCGTGGTAGACCTACCACATCCTGAAGAGGCTGTTGATTTTGTTCATTCCCAGCCTCTTCCACTGGATCGTCCTGATGAATCTTCATCAACATCCTTCCTACCTTCTATTCTAAACCCACCCTAGCTGGGACTAAAACCATTGCCCAAAAATTTGAAATATGAGTTCTTAGGACCTGAAAACATGCTCCCTATGATTATTGGTGCTGATTTGACTAAGGAGCAAGAATCGAGCTTAATTAAGGTCCTTAAGAACAACAAGGAGGCAATTGGTTGGACCATCCACGACCTTAGGGGGATTGAGCCATCTTATTGTAATCACCGTATTTTCATGGAAGATGGATCCCGCCCTTCTCGCAAAATGCAAAGGAGACTAAACTCGAATATGCAAGAAGTGCTCAAGAAGGAGATAATCAAGTGGCTCGATGCTAGGGTTGTTTACCCAATCTCAAATAGTCTATGCGTTAGCCCTTTCAGATTGTACCCAAGAAGGTGGGAATAACTGTTACGACTAATGAGAATAGGGAAACCTTCACCACTTGTTCAACTTCTGCTTGGAGAGTCTGTATTGACTATAGGAAGCTGAATACATCCACTAAAAGGGATCACTTTCCCTTGCCATTCATCAATCAAA
Organism: Thalassia testudinum; assembly: GCA_037157565.1. Taxonomy (NCBI): domain Eukaryota; kingdom Viridiplantae; phylum Streptophyta; class Magnoliopsida; order Alismatales; family Hydrocharitaceae; genus Thalassia; species Thalassia testudinum. The sequence goes on from JAZHRO010000063.1 coordinate 22,701,733, forward strand.
TCCTCGGAAGGTTAACCGGGCAAAAATATTTTTGCTTCATGGATGCTTATTCGAGATATAACCAAGTCCCTATCCATCTCAAAGACTAGGAAAAGACAACTTTCACATGTCCTTATGGAACCTTTGCATTCCGTAGAATGCCGTTTGGGCTTTGCAATGCACTTGAGACTTTTCAAAGGTGCATGCTGGCCATCTTTTTTGGCTTGGTGGGAGATTGTCTTGAGGTGTTCAAGGATGATTTCTCCATTTTAGGATATTCTTTTGAGTCCTGCCAGGATAACTTCGAATTGATCCTCCAGAGATGCAACAAAACACGGCTGGTCCTTAGCTGGGAAAAGAGCCACTTTATGATTTAGGAGGGCATTGCCCTGGGTCATGTTGTCTCTAGTCAGGGTATTGAAGTTGATAAAGCTTAAGTGGATGCTATCTCTAGACTTCCTTCACCCACATCTGTAAAATAGATCTGCTATTTCCTGGGCATGTGGGTTTTTACAGAGGATTCATTAACGATTTCTTGAAGGTTGCTTGGCCCTTGAGTAACCTTCTAGCCAAAGACATGCCATTCAGGTTTGATGAATAATGCCGCAAGGCATTTGATTTATTGAAAACGACAGTCACCTGTGCCCCGGTGTTGCAACCACCGATCTTGACAGCCCCATTTGAGATTATGTCCTGGGTCAAAAGATTGACAAAAAGCCCTTAGTGATTTACTACACTAGCAAGACTTTGGACAAAGCCCAGAGGAACTACATTGTTACTGAAAAAGGAATTGGTAGTCGTAGTTTTCGCTTTAGAAAAGTTTAGGGCTTATCTATTAGGTTCTCGTCTGATCATTTATACCGACCACTCGGCCTTGAAACATCTCTTGGTCAAAAAGGATGCCAAACCGCAACTTATTTGTTGGATTCTGCTGCTTAAAGAATTCGATCTTGAAATCAAGGATAAAGCCAGGGCACAAAATGTAGTGGCGGACCACCTCTCGAGAATCCTAATTGATTCTCCTCATCTAGATGTCCCGATCTCTGATACTTTTTCAGATGAGACTATCCTCACAATCTCTGGTATCCGAACCCCCTAGTTTGCGAATATTGTCAATTATTTGCCCGTTGGTTAAATCCCCCAAGATTGGACTAAACAACAATGGGATAGACTAGTGTCTAAGGCCAAATAGTATTTTTAGGACGATCCTGAGCTATACTGCATCGGCGTAGACTAGATTATTCGTCGATGCATCCCAAAAATTAACTTCCAAAGCATACTTGAGTTCTGCCACACATCTGTGTGTGGTGGGAACTTTTCTGGGAAAAAGACGGATGCAAAATCTTGCAATCTAGATTATATTGGTCGTCATTATTTAAGGATGCCCAGGAATTCTCAAAGTCATGCACTCGATGCCAGACACTCGGGAACATGGCTAAGAGAGATATGATGCCCCTGAACCCAATTCTTTCTGTCGAAATTTTTGACATTTGGGGAATCAACTTTATGGGACCCTTCCCTCCTTCATTTGGACACCAATATATTCTGGCCACTGTTGATTATGTGTCCAAGTGGATTGAGACAATTCCCACCCGGACCAATGACCACAAGGTGGTCATCGATTTTGTGAAGAAAAATATCTTTAGTCGGTTCGGGGTCCCTAGGGCAATTATCAATGATGGTGGCACACATTTCACTCATGCCCAATGTAAGAATTTAGTAGGGAAATATGGGGTAAATCATAGGATTTCCACACCTTACCACCCTCAGACGAACGGACAGGCCGAGGTCTTCAATCGAGAGATCAAAAACATTTTGCAGAAAACCTTTAGACCTAATAGGAAGGATTGGATGAAAAAGCTAGATGATGCTCTTTGGGCCTACCATATGGCCTACAAAACACCTATCAATATGTCTCCATTCCATCTGGTGTTTGGTAAGGCGTGTCACTTACCCGTAGAACTTGAACACCAGGAATTTTGGGCTATCAGGAAATGTAATGTGGACCTTGAGTTGGCCGGGAAAACCAGGAAACTCCAACTATCTGAGTTGGAGGAGCTTCGAAATGATGCTTATGAAAATGCTAGAATCTATAAGGCAAGGACCAAAGCTCTCCATGACCAGAAGATTTCACGCAAGAGCTTTGAGCCGAACTAGAAGGTCTAGCTTTTCGATTCTCGATTGAAGCTTTTACCTGGAAAACTCAGGTCTAAGAGGGATGGCCCATTCATTATTGAGCGGATTTTCCCTAACGAGGCCGTCGAAATCTCTGATCCAAAGATGGGTAATATTTTCAAGGTCCACAAATAGCATCTCAAACCCTTTGTTGACCATGTGCTCATTGAACCCATCTCTAATAAGGTTGCTCTTACCTTGCTTAAGTATTGCGGGCTGATCATCGCCCAGCTGAAGGCACCAAACTCAGCACATGTAAAGACTGTTCCAGCTGACCAGAGTCTCATGGAAACCAGGTGCTATTCTTCCACTTCAACTCTCCTGCATGCTTTCATTTTGAATAACGAGGACATTGAAATAGATAAGCATGAAGAGGTGGAAATATCTTATAATCGTTTGGTCAGCTGTAACAATAATTTCCTGCTTTCTTTTATTCTATTAAAAAAGAAAAAAAAATAAGAATTAGGATACGAGAACTTAGGCATTAGGAGTTCCAAACTTTAGGAATTGACACTTTGAGACCTGAACACTTAGACTCTTCAGGTCTTCGGGCTTAATTAGCCTGGGTGTCCACTCGAATGTGGACTTAGTCTCGAGTCCTTGCCAATTCAAATTCATTTTTAATTTGGCTAATAAATTGGGATGATAAGTATGCGACTTATCAATCCGCCCTCTGATTTTGGGCGACTTTAAGCCTAAGCATCTACACACATTTTTTTTGCCCCAAATCACTTTTCGGCAATTTCTTCGAAAATTGGGTAGCTAATGAACTATCTAGGGTGGTACGGCTGGCAAGTTGTCGGTGGTAACAGCTAATCAGCCGGTTGTCCAGAACCCAGTCACAAGACCATTTTCATTGTACTACCTTTAGGCAAATCTTAGATGAGGAAAGCCAGCTACTTAACAAAAAAACAAAAGAAAAAAAATATAAAAAAAAGAAAAACAAAAAAAGAAAAAGGAGAAAATTAAAAAACAAATAAAACCACACTTCACCGAACGAGTATGGCTGCCAAGTTGTCAGTGCTAACAGCTTATCAGCCGGTTGTCCAGAACCCAACTCACTAAAAAAATGCACAATAATTCCCAAAACACTTAGGCAAGAAGCGGGGAAGTAGAATAAAATAGGGAGATATACATTGGGTTCACCCTTGTGTTGACCCCATAAATAAAAGTAGGGAGAAAGCTACCGTTTGAAAAGATAAACCTCTAGGCAAGGTCACCTAGGGTCATAGAAACCCGATATCCATTTTAATAGCCTCCTAGTGAGTCTTTCACTATTTTCACAAGATGCAGCACTTAGAGTCCTTTTCGAGTCTTGGGCAGGTCGGGTAACTGTAAAAAGTTATCCCGAAACTCTCAAACTCCAAAATTACAAAAAAAATAGAAAAGAAGAAAAACAAGAAAAAATTTTGTATCTTCTCTTCTCAAATAAGGTGAGGGCTTAGACGGTTTGCAATCTAGTAAGCACCCGAGCAGTGTTGAGTTTTTGTAATTAGCTCTTGGGGTTGATATTTTCTAAAGCAAACAATGAATTTTGCCTAAATACTTGAACCCTGATTCTACATTTAAACATAGCATTTAGGTTAATTTTGCTACGGACTAGCAAAAAGTAAGCATGGAGTTATGATAAGCACATATAAATTCATCATAAAAGGCTTATTGTTAATAGTTCCTAGGCCTAGCATTGCATATCATGATATAAATATTGCACAAACATCCATTGCATTGCATTTAGGATAGTTGTATATTATGTACAATAATGCCATCATTTTACATGGCCAGGAGGCAGTGCGACATCTTTATGGGCTTCCTCCCCGAGTTGTCGTTGAAGATCCACACGAGTAGTGGAAAGCTATAAGCGTCACTAAAGGCCGCTCGAGCTATCATCGAAGCTCCTAGAGACTCCTGGAGCAACGTCGAAGCTTTCCTCTACCCGACGACCTCCTGCATCTCACATCTGTCGTTCCGCTCCTCACCTCCTTCGTCCGAGCTTTCGCCAGGCACTATCGTCTTGCCGAACAGTCGATTCGGGAGATTTCTTCTCACCCCCCTCTCTTTTTATGCTTTCATAGTTTATTGTAATCGACATTGGAGTGATATATATATCATATTTGTTCCATCTCTATCTTGTGTTTCATTCTACTTGTCTTCTTTCCAGAAATACAAAAAAAAATAACAACACCCTAAAATACCAAAAAGAAACAAGACGAAGTGCAATTTTCAATTAAAGTAACATCGCCTCCATGTGTTAGACCCGGGACTCCCTTGGAGTTTCAATATAAAGTTTATCTGATAACAAGTTTTGCAACTATGACGACGGGTTACTTGTAACCCTGATTTCAAGCACGCGAAACATGCACAATCACTAGGGACTAGCAAAAAGTAAGCTTGGGGGTATGATAAACACACATGAATTCATGATAAATTGCTTATTTATGATAGTTCCTAGGTTTAGCATTGCATTTCATGTTATAAATACTGCATAACATTCATTGCATGGCATTTAAGATAGTTGTATGTTTTGTATATTAATTCTTTCATTTTATATGGCTAGGTGGCAATGCAACTTCCTTATGGACTTCAGATGAAAAATCCAACTATACAGATGAATCCGGAGTGACTTTCGTAGTTCGACAAATTAGAAATCACCTCGATCCGAGCATGTGGCATCCTCTGCAATCAATGAAGGGTGGATGGACTAGATGTTGCCACGTGGCACCATCTGGAGCACCCAAAGTCTCCCACCACATCTCCAAAGGATGCCGATCGAGTGATCTCAACCGTTGACTGAAAATCCGAAGGTTGAGAGGCTGCACTCACCACACAGCTGCAATTCTTCTTCGCAACACACCCGCAGATGTGGCGTAACAATGAGGATGAGTGCTCTCAAAGAGAGAGTGAGAGATCTAGCCGCGATGCATCACACCTGCTATAATGCCAGCAACAATAGGGCCGCTTGATCGAAATTGAGCAGTCGAGATTCCCTACACACGATCCAACATCACCCACCGACACGAAGGAGCATGCCAGATCACATGCATGCCATCTGGAGCGTGCATTTAAGTCTACTGCAAGTAGCACCCGCTGTTCGATCTTCATAATCCCATGAGGTGCACGATTCAAATCAGAGTGCATGTGATCTATAGGCGCACCTCGACCGTGTGATGCCTCATCCGACAACAACCGGTGCATGCGCCAGTGGTGCGAATTTCAAATGCTGGCAGGTGAGCGCTCTCGTCTCACAGTGACAGCTGACGATCGCCGTGTCTATGACAGCTATGGGCGTGAGCATTGCATGCAGGATTTACAACAATAGATGGGGGGGTTTGGCTTGTTGGAGGGGACTTCAATTGTACTTGAATGGGGAGTGACAGACCTAATGGGGTGGTGGACAGCTCTACCACTGGATTCCAATTGATGGTCCAGGCCTTGGGAATGTGTGATTTTCCTTCGTCAGGGGCTGAATTCACTTGGAGGAATGGTAATGGGCTCATGTCCAAGATTGACAGGTTTTTTGGCAATGCTGAGCTAATGGATCTCTTCCAGATGTCATTTGTTTGTGGTCTTGAATGCCCATTCTCTGACCATACACCCTTGGTGTGGGACAATGGCGAACAGGTGGTGGCTGGTTCCTACTTCAAATTTAGAAAATCTTGGCTGAGGGAACCAGGTTTCAGAGACATATTTGCTAGCTGGTGGAGGTCACAGCAGGGTGAAGGCACGGCTACCTTCAGATTGGCTTCCAAGATTGTGGCTTTGAAAGGTATGCTGAAGGAATATCAAGATATTATCTTTATTCTCAAACATCAGAAGCGTCGTGAGGCCTTGCTGAAGATTCAAGAACTCGATACCAAGGAAGCTGTGGCTCATCTGTCTGAGCTAGACCTTGGAGATAGAAAGAGATGGCAGGGGGTGGTGATTGAAGAAGACATGAAACTGGAGATGGATTGGAGGGAGCGTTCTAAGCAGCTATGGTTAAGTGAGTGGGATGCAAACACCAAATTCTTTCACCTGGCTACTAGTTCTAGGAGAAGAACTAAAATGATCTCTTCAATTGTTATAGAGGGGCAGAGAATTACCTCCTTATCTGATATCAGAGCTGAGGCTGTCTGGTATTTCAAGGAATCTTCAAGAGCTGTAGGTAGGGGTAATTGTCGGATGACAGCTAGTGATCTACCCAAAATTAAAGAGTCTCAGGGGTCTAGCCTGATTGAACCCATATCTAAAGCTGAAGTCCTGAAGGCCATTAAGGATCTCAACTGTGAAGGGTCGCCTGGTCCTGATGGAATCCAAGTTTTCTTCTACAAAGAACTGTGGGACATTGTGGGCACTGAGGTTATGGAAGTGATTAGAGAGTTTGAAAGTGGCAATTTTGGCTTTGAAAGGATAAATAGATCTTATCTATTTCTTCTGCCAAAGACCCCAGGTGTTGAATCCTTTCAGGAGTTTAGACCTATTGCCCTCTCTAACTCCTTGTACTTGGTGATTAGCAAGGTCCTGGCCAATAGATTGAGGCCCATCTTGCAAGATCTGATCCATCCTGCTCAATCAGCATTCCTCCCTGGCAGATCTCTACAAGAATCATTTATCTTAGCCCAAGGCTTGCATAAGAGAAAGTGCAAGGCCTTCCTTTGGAAGGTTGACTTTCGTAAAGCTTACGACTCCATCAGTTGGCCTTATCTGTGGGACGTGCTTAAAAGAAGGGGCTTTCCTTCTACTTGGATCTGTTGGGTTAAAAGATGTATTACCACTGCCTCCTTCACCCCTCTAATAAATGGAAAACCCTGTGTTATGTGGATGCAGCCCCAATGTGGCATCAGGCAAGGATGTCCCTTGGCTCCCCTGATCTTCAATTTGGCAATTGACAGTTTGGCTTGGTTTGCTTGTAAGCATGCTGAAGCTGGTCTTGTCAGAGGATATTCACTATCTTGTAGGAATAATCTGGCTCCCTTTCTTCAGTATGCAGATGATACTGTTTTTCTTGTTCAAGGGTCCATGGATGAAGCAATGGCTCTACATCATATGGTTAATATTTTTGGTGAGCTTTCTGGATTGAGGTTGAATAGAGATAAGTCTGGTTTGGTCTACTTTGGTTTACCAGAGGAGGAGCAAGATGCTTTAGCAGCTATTTTGATGACTCCCCGCATTAGTCTTCCTATCTGATATCTAGGGCTGCCTTTGAGGTGTTCCAGGATGAAGAAAAGTAATTGGAACTACCTTTTTGACAAGGTTTCTATGAAATTAGATGGCTGGCATAGCAGGTTCCTCTCCGAAGGTGGAAGACTTGTCTTGCTCAACTCGGTAGTCACCTCCATCCCTATTTTTTACTTTTCCATATTCAAAGCACCAAAATCCATTTGGAAAAGGTTGGATGTGATGAGGAAGAGGTTCTTTTGGAAGGGAGCTAGACATGAGGGCAGATTCTTGCAGCCTCTCAAATGGGATCGTATTTGCTATCCTAAAGAGGGGTGGTCTTGGGATTAAATCCCTGAAGCATTTTAATGATGCCCTGCTACTTAAATGGGTTGTTAAACTACTGCAAGGTGACCTAAAGCCGTGGTCTATTCTGATTAAAGACAGATATGGAGCATCCAACAGCATGCTGTCTAGATTTCAGCCCAACTGTCCTTCTCCATTCTGGAAATCTGTGACTAAGGCATTGACTGATTACTTCCATTTGCTGCAACCATCACTTGGAGATGGCATCTCCTTCAGTTTCTGGAAGGAGGGCTGGTCTGAGCTGGGTGTTTTGAAGGAGCTCTACCTAAGAGCTTTTGCTGCAACAGCTGACAAGGATGCCATTGTCAGCAAGGTCTGGTCCTACAGCAGCAGCAGTTGGAATGTGGATGGTGAGGAGTCCAACAGAAGAGCTACCCGGCTGTGGGAAGAAAAGAGAAGGCTTATATCAGACCTTGAGAGCTTCAGACCTAGGCCTGGAATGGAAGATAGACACCTTTGGGAGGGGATTTATAGTGTCCAATCTGGCTATAACAGAATGTTGAGCATTGAAGATGGTTGGAGATATGATTCCATTGACAAGAAGATCTAGTTGTTAAAAATTCCTCTGAAGGTACAAATTTTCCTCTGGCTATGCAGGAGAGATGGTTTAATCGCAAGTGATCTACACCACAGAAGGTTGGGTACTGATCACCATGTTTGTTTTTTGTGTGAGATGAGTACTGACAATGTAAATCACCTCCTTTCTTCTTGCCTTGTCACTGATGCCATCTGGAGAAAAATTTGTCAGGAGCCATTACTAGAATAGGATTCTATCTGGCACGGGTTTGAGGTGAGAGGGAAGCCACATGTCCACATGGCTACTACTATTTGGTGTGTATGGAAGGCAAGGAATGAGAGTCCTTTTCAGGAGAGGCTGGTATGTTGTGAGAGTATTGTAAGAGAGTGATGGTCCCTCATACACTCTTCGGGATCCATTTTGTAATTTCCCTTATGTTATACATAATATACTGCTCCGGACTACTATCGTAAGATGATAGCTCTCCTTTCTATTTCAAAAAAAGAAATAGAAGAGCAGGCCTTTAGTGACACTTGCAGCTATCACTAAATGGCCTACGTAGTACGTGCCCTAGCCAAGGCATTGAAGAGGAGTGGATCTTTTGGCAACAGCTTGAGTGGCCTTTAGTGACGCTTGTAGCTGTCACTGAATGCCTGCGGATGGGATGCTCTTCTTGCCTCCACTATATAAACACCCCTACACCCCCCATTCTTCTTCATCTCTACCTACTATACTCCCACCTACTCATAATCTCTAGTAGGCCTATCAACACTCCATTAGAGCTTACTCTCAAGCTCCTAAGGTGCTTATTAGTGTAAAGAGCCTTTGCCTCACCAAATATTCCTCCCTCTTCCCATCACCATTCATAGGTTACCTTGGAGCTAGCCTCTCACCTCCATTCTGGTAGCAGATCATCTCTACCTCCTCACCTCCATTTCGGAGCTACGCTGAAGCTTTCCTCTACCCGACGTCCTCCTGCATCTCACCTCCATCGTCGCACTCCTCACCTCCTTCGTTCGAGCTTTCACCAAAGTCCGTCGTCTCACCAAACAGCCGCTTCGGGAGATTTCTTCTCCCCTCCATCTCTTTTTATGCTTTCGTAGATTATTGTAATAGACATTCATGATATATGTCATATTTATTCCATATCTCTTGTGATTTATTCTGCTAGTCTTCTTTCAAAAACACAAAAAAATTAACAAAACCCTAAAACATCGAAAAGAAACAAATCGAAGTGTGGTTTTCAATTAAAGTAAACGTCACCTCCATGTGTTTGACCCAGGACTCCCTTGGAGTTTCGATATAAATTTTATTTGATCACGAGTTTTGTAACTACGATGACGGGTTACTCATAACCTCTATTTCAAACACATGAAACACATGCGATCAAGAGTGCCATGCCAAATCACAACCGTTGACTTGCACGCCCATCATCTTCTCAACACTCCTGCTCCCTTGGTGCAACGGTCAATCGCGCACCTCTCAAACCCGCGGTGTGGGTTCGACTCCTCCAACGCCTCCGATCGACAGCAACAGAGCAGTGCACCTAAATTCGACTACTCGATCATGATCGAGTAGTGGAGTTGTAGCCACATGACGCAATGGATGAGCACGAATATGCCCACGCAAGCATGTGCGAATTGAGTGCATGATCTTCGCTCATCCTCAACCACCTGTTCTCAATCGAACGGCCCTCCATTGACAAAGCACGACAGTTGTAGGCACTTGAGTGCCAGCATGAGCGAATGTGCACGAGCGTTGGCTAGGGACCTTTAGCAACATCTAAGGCTAGTCTACAGCGACATCTTTGATGTCTCTATTGACCCTTGAACAACCAAGCCCTTTCTCCCCCACTATAAAAGGACCCCTACCTCTCCCATTCTTCTTCATCTCTTCCTTTCTCTCCATCACCACATTCAAGGCCTTAGAGAGAGCTTATCTGATAAACACCAGTTTATCATCATTTTTATGCTTTAAAACTAACCTAGCTCTTAGGATTTTTCTCCACAAACGGGTTTTTGGGCTGCATTTAGGCATAAATTAGGGTAGGCATGCATTGCATTTTTTATTGTTGTTTTAATGTGTTTTTGTGAGTGTTAGGGATGTACAGATTCACAGATCCCTAAAACCCTAGAACTCAAGAAGGCAATTGGTGAAGGAGAAGCCTAGACTAGTTGGAACCCAGCTTGATCCAGCTCACCATAGCTGGAACCTAGCTTACTTGAACTAGGGTTAGCTCATCCCAGCTCCATTCAGCTAATCTCAGTTGGATGGCAGCTCAAGAGAGTTCACCTTAGCTCACCCTAGCTCAAGTCAGCTCAGATCCAGCTCAACTTAGCTGAGTCTAGCTCATCTCAGCTCCCACTAGTTCACAGGGAGCTCTAGTTAGCTCGGCTAAGTTGACAGGAGTTCACCCCAGCTCAGATCCAGCTACATCCAGCTCCACTCAGCTCCAACCAGCTGAAGAAGAATTCATCCCAGCTCAGGAAGCTCAAGTCCAGCTCACAGGGACTCAGCTTAGCTCAACTCAGTTGAGCTAAGCTACCTTAGCTGCCTCAACCAGCTTGATTCTCCCCGGGAGCACCAGACCCAGCTCACCTTAGCTCAGTATGGTAGAAGCTTGCTTACCTTAGCTCGGCTTAGTAGCTAGCAAAGAACTAGCAAGCTAAGCCAGCTAGAATAGCTCCATGCCAGCCTCTTCAGCAGCAGCCAGCTCAAAATTTCAGCTCCAGACTTCTCCTCAGCTCCTCCCTCCAAACCCTAGCTCCAACACCTTGTCCTCTACTCCTCCATTAGCTAAGCTAGCTTGGCTTAGCTTAGCTTAGCTTAACTATGCTCCAACTTCCTTGGCTTGTACCACCCCAAAAACCCACCTACCAACTCCACCCAACTAGCTCCACCTAAGCTCCACATAAGCTACCTACTTGGCACCAACCTAACCTACCCACCACCTCCAAAAGACACCTAAAAGTGGCGCCAAAAACTACCCATAACCACCCCTTAGTGGTGCCACTTTTCCCTCCAAAATCCCCCCTCATCTCCACCACACAATCCCCCTTGAATCCATCTCCACCATCCACCTAACTCCCCTTCTAGAAGACCCCATGTTGGCGCCAACTTGGGGGTGTCTCTCCACCACCAAAAGACACCAACACCACCATAACCACCCCCTTTAACACCCCTTGGGTTGGCGCCAACTCACCCTAGCCATAGGATCACCAACCACCCTCATCCTTCCATCATAGCCCTCCATTTCAAGGGGCACCTTAACCCGCCATCCTATTCTACAAAAAGCCACCACCTACCACCATTTTGGCCCATCCTCCCTTAGTGTATTTTCTACCTACATCCACCTATACCTACACCCAAGGAGAAGGAGTAGAGAAGGAGATTAAAAGGGCACACCACCAGCCCTTTTGGTGCCTTCTTCTCCTTACTCTCTTCAACTTCGGCCACGCCAAGGAGGACTCTCCCCCTTCAAGGAGGACGGCCAGGCAAAGGAGAAAAGCTTAGGGTGGACGTCCACCCTTGGAGAGAAACTTAGGGCTTGCCTTGGAGGTCATCACCTTGGCGGAGTTCTGCAAGGAAGGAGTTAAAGGATTCTTTTCAAGCTTGGGAGCCACCAACCTTGGAGCAAGAAGCCCTCTTCTTCACCATCTATTTAGAGGATTTGTGTTTTCTTTTACTTCAATTATCTAGTAGTAGAAGCATTCCTCTACTACGCATTTTTGTTAAACACTTTATCAATTATCTAGTTGCCTTCTTCGCATATCTTGTTTGCATTTCTATTTGCTTATTTTCAGCATTCTTCACTTCCTCTCCCTAATTATTCTAGGTTTCCACTTGCCTAGAGTGAGCTTAGGGAGAGGCTCTACTTGCTACTTTAGAGTTGTTTACTTAATTGGAAGAGTAAACACTTTTCCCGCCATCAGTTCGCATGTTGCCTTAGTTCAAAAATAAAGAAAAATGGTATATTGAAAATTACCAAAAAGAAAGTTGAGATATATTCCAAGCAAGAGAATCAATTTTGCAACCATATTGCCTCCTTGGACGACCCTAGATACTCCCCTATCTAGGATATAAATTTTAAAAGCGAAAGCGGATTCGCGTGTTACAACGACGTTAAAAAACTTCTTTTACAAATCACGCATATTTCGCTATCACTTTTTGGCGCCGTTGCCGGGGAGGCACGGCTTTGCATTAACTCATTTTCTCTTGTTTGAAGTGGATCTCATCCCCTTCTCTTTCTTTCCTTTGTGTGTGCAGGAACTGCAGCGGGAAGGCGAGAATCTGGAAGAGAGAGCTCAAAGGTCCTTTTCTTCCCGCGAAAATTCAGGTTGGTTCCTCTTTCTGGTCACATAAATAATTAAAACTACCAAAAATATATTAAACTTGGCTTTCAGGACCCTAAACACTTAAATTAAGTGGAGTGGTGCATTTTAAAATCCATTGTTTGCTTGTATGCTTCTTTAACACCACTCCATTGCAAGTATTGGTGTTCTATTTTTCGGGTCCAGATTTCTGTCCGGACTTGAAAAATCGATTCCTAGCACCCCAGGCTTCTAAAATCATGAAATTTCATAGACTGATTCCCAATTAAGTTAGGAACATCTGTTCCAAATTTCAAATCAATTGGATTTGTATTTAATTTTTAAAAATTCGTGGATTGCAGAAAGGTCATACCCTCTTATCTTCCTGTTTTGCTACTGTCCGCGAATTTTCAGAATTTTTATACTCATCCAATTTTTGGGAAATTGAGCTTGTTGGAATCCTTGTGAAATTTTATATACCATATAAAATCATAAAAATTTTCTGAGGTCGGTGGTAGTACTAAAAAGTTCATAATACCCACAGGTATTATTTCTGGACTTTGACACCAGTACATATAAAAATTCAAAACAATTATCAAACGAATTCATAAAATCTTATAAAAATCTTTTCTGGAATCCTTGTTTGATTTTATTCAAAGTAGTGGTGTTGTTTGACTTGTTTGGACCACTACTTAATTCTGAAAGCCTAGAAAATAACTCATTGGTAGTTAAATTTCTGTCTTAGGGATAATTGGCTTAGGGTTTCTTTCTTTCTCTTTTGAGGATTAATTCAAAGGAAATATACAATCACCCATACAACTTGTTTTCCTTTGATTGTGGGTTTTCAAACTTGTTTGAAAATTTAACTGAAGAAACCCTAAAATACATTCAATTAAATCAAATCCTAAAAGACAAAAATACAAAAAAAAAATTGTGTGACAACCTGATTTTCATTGGAGCCACTCTCCAATTCCTGCACACACACAAAAAAATCAAATAACAGGGCAACAACCCAATAAACGCCCTCCACATTCCGTGTGCACTATAGAATCCTAGACCTAATTAAAATTTGTAGCAACTTGACCCCTAAGGCTTTATCAACTTAGGCTTGCTATTTAGGTCTTAAGTTTTCTTTAGTTAGTACCAATTCTGTCATCTATATCTGGTGTTCAGGCTGAGGGGCCGTGTCAAACGACCAGGCGCGGGTTTGTACAAGCACCTGGGGTTTTTCCTGGGAAACGTTTGGGCCCAAACCTCCCCTTAAGCAACTTGGCTAGATTTGTTGATAGAACGGGTATTCACTATTGACTACTTATTTCCTATATAGACCAAGTCTTAGGTTATTATTAGGGAGTCACAATTAAGTTAGGTCTAGTTTTTGTTTGTTTGAATTGCACACTTTCTCTCATCTCTTTCTCTTCTCCTCCCCTCCCTGTTCTTCCATTTTATGCACGGGCGACGGTCTCAAAATCCGCACTTGGAAGGACCATTTGATTTCGCCCCCCACGTAAAAAGACCACTTTTTCTGTCTTCTCCTGAAAAAATGGAAACACAACAAAATAGGTCCACTGACCCTTCCACGTCTACCTCTAACCCCACCTCTAACCCTAATTCTAACCCTTCCACCCAAAACCCAACCACCAGTAACTTCCCACACTTGGAGCTCCCCAATCTTGAGTTGCCCCACACACAACATCAAGACCCCCTACCTGATCTTTTAAAATTGATGGCCGATCAGATTAATAAATTAAATTCCAATCAACAAACGTTGACTAGGAACATCCAAAACCTAGCCAATCCAAGGCCAAACCCACCACCCCGTCAGCAGCCTGTTGTTCCTCTAAAAGATTTCTATGATCCGTCTTATTATGAGGAACGACCAGGGGTGGTCATACTGGAGGGGGACTTTGAGATCAAGCCAGCCGTCCTGAACCTGATTAAACACTTTCATGGCCTTCCTAGGGAAGACCCTTTCAGCCACCTTGAAGAACTAACTCTTCTTGCACAGACAACCCATTACCGAAATGTGCAAGAAGACATATGGCTGATGCGGCTTTTTCCATTATCTCTTAAAGATAAGGCCGCTTATTGGTTCAGGACCATTGGCCGACCCATTACAACATGGCCTCAACTCAAGAGTGCCTTCCTCAAGAAATTCTTTCCCATAGGTCGTACCAATTCCTTACGAAGATCTATTACGACCTTTCACCAAAAATCTGGCGAAACTTTCCATGAATCTTGGGAAAGATTTCAGGACCTTTTAAGAAGTTGCCCGCACCACGAGATTCCTTTGTGGCAGCTCGTGCAAATCTTCTATCATGGATTAGAAGATCAAATCCGACAATTTCTCGACGCCTCGTGTGGCGGCAACTTCTTAAATAAAGATGCTGAAAGTGCTTATGATCTATTTGAAGAAATGAGTGAAAACTCATTTAACCAAGCTTCCATGAACACATTTTGCAGAACCCAAAACCCGCAGTTTGGTGTTCAAGAAATAGGCGCTCAATCTATCCCAGTCACCCAAGACGATCTTCAAATGATCGCTCAGAAACTCGACCAGATGCATATTAATCAGAAGAAAATTGAGGAAAGACTTGCCACATCAATTCAAGCTCCACGCCCACATCTAACCCAACCTAACTTTCCACGAAGAGAAAATTTGCACAATCTCAACACCACTCCTGCTGATTATTCTGAGGTTGCCCATGATTCACTGGAGAATTTCAATTATCCAGATCTTAACCCCACCCAAAATATTTCTGCCATCCAGGAGCCCTTGAAAAATTCTTCCAATTGGAAAAATTACCCGAACTACTCCTGGAATAATCAAGTTTCCTCCCAACCATATCATTTTAATGGGTATGGGTCGAATCCAAATTTCCATCCTGGGCCATCCCAACAAGATATCAATGCCCAGATGCTACGGACCCTGCAGGATATGCAAACAAAAATGACGGAAGTAACCCGCAACATCACAAATCTGAACAATCAGATTGGGGTTGCTCCCACGCAAAGACCTGTAGGACATCTTCCGTCCCAACCCATACCCAATCCCAATCACCAAGGGAACCATTATATGGGCAGAAATCCACATTATCCAAATCAGCCTCCTCCTAATCCACCTCAGCAGCCGCCCAGGTTCCTGCAATCACAGGCCCCCCCACCTCCTTCAAATAATAATCCAACTGCACATGCAGTTACCTTGAGGAGTGGGAAAACCACCACTGACCCCGAGCCTTCGCACGAACCTGGTAAGATACATGTGCAAGTTGACTCCCCACCTCCCCATCAGGAAGAAAAAGAACAACAAAAATCTCAAGACAAGATTCCTATCCCTTTCCCACAAGCTCTCTACCCTACCACCAACAAAAGAAAGAAATCTAAGCCCACTACAGAAGAACTCATGGAGCTATTTGGGCAAGTTCATATCAATATCCCTCTCCTAGATGCCATTAAATATATACCTGCCTATGCTAAATTTTTAAAGGAGATTTGTACTCCTAAAAGGCAGGCCAAAAATCTAGGACAGGTGCATCTTTCGGAGACAGTAAGCTCTGTCATATAGAGAAAGCTGCCTCCTAAGATGAAAGATCCGGGGGCGCCTTTAATTTCTGTAATTATTGATGACACTACATTTAATCGCGCCCTCCTTGATCTTGGTGCCTCTGTAAATATTATTCCCACAAGTTTATTCGAAGAATTTCAGATCGGTGAATTAAAACCCGTCGAGGTTACCCTGCAATTAGCCGACCGATCTACAATCAAACCTCGTGGGATTGTCGAGGATGTATTAGTCAAGGTCCAGAATTGTGTCTTCCCTGCAGACTTTCTAGTTCTTGACATTGAGGCACCCGAATCATTACTGGACTCCTCGATAATCCTTGGACGCCCCTTTTTGGCTACTGCAAAGGCAAATATCAATTGCCACACAGGAAAAATGGATTTCAACTGTGCAGGCCAAACTATCACCTTAGATATTTTCAAATCCTCCAGGAGATTCCATGATGATAACTTCTTTGAGGACTCAGATATTGAAATTTCTAATATGGTGGAGACAATGTTAATAGATACCCTTACCGACCACAGTTTTTTTGAGGACTCTGATTCAGACTCACTGGTCGGCGAGATCTGTGATCCGGAAACTTGTCTTGACCCCAAATTTATTCCTGATACCCCCCCTAACCCACCCACTATTCACGCACCTAACTTTTCCACACTAACTTCACCCAATCCTCACCATTCCTTCCCCGACCCCTTTCTAACGGACCTGCCACCAACCCCGCCTGAGTTTGGCACCCAACCTAATTTAAACCCATGGCCGGACTCAGGCTACACTTATCATTTTCCATCCAACTTTGATCCCAATATTATTTCTAATCAATTTTTTAAGGATCTAGAAGACGACACCTTTTTTGCGGGGATCCAAGTGTCCAATTATTTACATGATCTTACGTCTTCCGTGCATACCTTCACGCCCGGCTGAATAGCGTAAACGATAGCACTGGATGGGAGGTAACCCATCATTTTCTTGCTTTCCTTTTTTTCTTCTTTTTCCAGGTTTTATTCATCCTAAACCTGACCGTTCTTCACTAAGGTGATTCCTTTTCCCTCCTAATGCATGAGGACATGGCATATCTTAAGCATGGGGGGGTGTTTTTAAATTTTTACGATCGATTTAGGATGTTTAAAACCTAAAAACATGCATTTTTCTTTAATTTATTTCCTACTTGCATACCCAAAAATAAGAAAAAAAAAAGAAAAAAAAAAAATTGAAAACTTTTTGAGGAAAAATTTTGAAATCGGGACTACGGTCGAAAAATTCACTTCTGGTACAATGGGATTTAATCTTTAACAAACTAAGGATGAGGATATGGATCTGATCATTAGAATTCCAGGGTCTATTTTAGACTAGATCAGATATCCTTCTCTAAAATTCCACCTGAACTCATGATAGTTCAGGTGACTTGATCCTATTTTGTAATATGGAAAGTATTTGACTTAGTTTTTGATTCAAAAACCTGCGGTTCTTGAGAAACTTCTTGTGTCAATTTTCACACACAAGCCAACACTTAAAAATAACTAAAAATTCGAAAAAACTCCCTTGTTTGGATTTAGTAAAAGTCTGAAGCAGATCATTGGTTTGAGTTCCCACCGTCGAGAAGAAGGAAAAAACCTTCTTTGAGGACACGATGTCAACATGTTACCGCCTTGGTGCTGCTCTATATCTATATTTCATATCTTTAGACGGAGTATTAAAGCGCATTTCAGCAGCTCAAGTGTCTTGGACGGTGCTCTACCTATAGCGTCGGAGCAAGAGCTTAAGTTTGCTTGGAGAGCCCCTTTTCACCGCATCGTGTTTTGGGGTTGTGAGCTCCTGGGTGGTGTCATGGACAGTGCTATCCCGAAGTACTGGCGCCAGAGCCCCCTCGAGGAATGGTAATGGGAATGATGATACCGACACATCTGTTGTAAGACTAAGCTAAAAATAAGGTTGGGGAAAAAAAAGAAAAAAAAAATAATAATAATAATAATAACACGTCCTTATTAAGGTTGGCTTTTCACAAGCACCGACACAAGGTTTTAAAGGAATTTGCAAGTTGCGAATTAGATTCACGAGCCAGAAAAATCCTAAAAACAAACATTTCAAGTCATCTGAATTAACAAGGGGTTAATTTGTGAATTTTCTGAGGATATATTGATCCTATTCTATCTAATGGTTGGATCCAAAAACAAATCCTGATGTTTATCTTCAACAAATCCCGTATCTCCTGTGTTTTAATCTACCAAGGTCCCTTTATCTCTTTTTCTCCTCAAAAGTCAAAAAAATTAGATTTCCCAAAAATTCGGTTATCCAAAAAAAAAAAAAAATTAATGTTTTGCTAAGAGACTAGCAAAAGATAAGCATGGGGGTGTGATAAACACCAGTTTATCATCATTTTTATGCTTTAAAACTAACCTAGCTCTTAGGATTTTTCTCCGCAAATGGGTTTTTGGGCTGCATTTAGGCATAAATTAGGATAGGCATGCATTGCATTTTTTATTGTTGTTTTAATGTGTTTTTGTGAGTGTTAGGGATGTACAGATTCACAGATCCCTAAAACCCTAGCACTCAAGAAGGCAATTGGTGAAGGAGAAGCCCAGACTAGTTGGAACCCAGCTTGATCCAGCTCACCATAGCTGGAACCTAGCTTACTTGAACTAGGGTTAGCTCATCCCAGCTCCATTCAGCTAATGTCAGCTGGATGGCAGCTCAAGAGAGTTCACCTTAGCTCACCCTAGCTCAAGTCAGCTCAGATCCAGCTCAACTTAGCTGAGTCTAGCTCATCTCAGCTCCCACTAGTTCACAGGGAGCTCTAGTTAGCTCGGCTAAGTTGACAGGAGTTCACCCCAGCTCAGATCCAGCTACATCCAGCTCCACTCAGCTCCAACCAGCTGAAGAAGAATTCATCCCAGCTCAGGAAGCTCAAGTCCAGCTCATAGGGACTCAGCTTAGCTCAACTCAGTTGAGCTAAGCTACCATAGCTGCCTCAACCAGCTTGATTCTCCCCGGGAGCACCAGACCCAGCTCACCTTAGCTCAGTATGGTAGAAGCTAGCTTACCTTAGCTCGGCTTAGTAGCTAGCAAAGAACTAGCAAGCTAAGCCAGCCAGAATAGCTCCATGCCAGCCTCTTCAGCAGCAGCCAGCTCCAAATTTCAGCTCCAGACTTCTCCTCAGCTCCTCCCTCCAAACCCTAGCTCCAACACCTTCTCCTCTACTCCTCCATTAGCTAAGCTAGCTTAGCTTAGCTTAGCTTAGCTTAACTATGCTCCAACTTCCTTGGCTTGTACCACCCCAAAAACCCACCTACCAACTCCACCCAACTAGCTCCACCTAAGCTCCACATAAGCTAACCTACTTGGCACCAACCTAACCTACCCACCACCTCCAAAAGACACCTAAAAGTGGCACCAAAAACTACCCATAACCACCCCTTAGTGGCGCCACTTTTCCCTCCAAAATCCCCCCTCATCTCCACCACACAATCCCCCTTGAATCCATCTCCACCATCCACCTAACTCCCCTTCTAGAAGACCCCATGTTGGCGCCAACTTGGGGGTGTCTCTCCACCACCAAAAGACACCAACACCACCATAACCACCCCTTTAACACCCCTTGGGTTGGCGCCAACTCACCCTAGCCATAGGATCACCAACCACCCTCATCCTTCCATCCTAGCCCTCCATTTCAAGGGGCACCTTAACCCCCCATCCTATTCTATAAAAAGCCACCACCTACCACCATTTTGGCCCATCCTCCCTTAGTGTATTTTCTACCTACATCCACCTATACCCACACCCAAGGAGAAGGAGTAGAGAAGGAGATTAAAAGGGCACACCACCAGCCCTTTTGGTGCCTTCTTCTCCTTACTCTCTTCAACTTCGGCCACGCCAAGGAGGAGGACTCTCCCACTTCTAGGAGGACGGCCAGGCAAAGGAGAAAAGCTTAGGGTGGACGTCCACCCTTGGAGAGAAACTTAGGGCACGCCCCCTTAGGGCTTGCCTTGGAGGTCATCACCTTGGCGGAGTTCTGCAAGGAAGGAGTTAAAGGATTCTTTTCAAGCTTGGGAGCCACCAACCTTGGAGCAAGAAGCCATCTTCTTCACCATCTATTTAGAGGATTTGTGTTTTCTTTTACTTCAATTATCTAGTAGTAGAAGCATTCCTCTACTAGGCATTTTTGTTAAACACTTTATCAATTATCTAGTTGCCTTCTTCGCATATCTTGTTTGCATTTCTATTTGCTTATTTTCAGCATTCTTCACTTCCTCTCCCTAATTATTCTAGGTTTCCACTTGCCTAGAGTGAGCTTAGGGAGAGGCTCTACTTGCTACTTTAGAGTTGTTTACTTAATTGGAAGTGTAAACACTTTTCCTGCCATCAGTTCGCATGTTGCCTTAGTTCAAAAATAAAGAAAAATGGTATATTGAAAATTACCAGAAAGAAAGTTGAGATATATTCCAAGCAAGAGAATCAATTTTGCAACCATATTGCCTCCTTGGACGACCCTAGATACTCCCCTATCTAGGATATAAATTTTAAAAGCGAAAGTGGATTCGCGTGTTACAACGACGTTAAAAAACTGCTTTTACAAATCACGCATATTTCGCTATCATTATCCCAAGCCCAGGAAGCTCCTCTAGAGTAGAAAATCAAATACTTTTTTCACCTCTTACCCCCATTCGTGGAGCATCTCGTGGCCATCCTCTCACCACCTTCACGAAGAAGATCCTCACCGCGACTCCGTCTTAACCCATCCTTCCTTCGACATCGTTCTCCTTTGTCCATCTCCACACCACCGCCTTCCAGGCGGCATCAAAGCGAGTCGTACTCCAAGTGACCGTCGAGGGGGATTCTTCATATCTCTCTTTATCTTTCATTTGCTTTCTTGTGCAGTTTTTCGCTTTCTTGTTTGTAGCAAACTTTTTGAGATATATGTGATTGTTTCTCTCTCTCTCTCCCCCCCCTCTTATTTTGCATGTAGATTAGTTAGATAAGGTTTCGTCAATCCGATCTCTTGGCATATAGAAATATAAAAAATCATAAATGACAAAGACACCAAAAATAAATAAAATCGAAAGCATGGATTTCAAAAGCAAACTTTCTCCTCCCTATGTTCAACCTGGGGCTCATCTTGAGTTTTGCTATAAATTTTAACTGGTAGTGATTTTTGTGGCTACGACGATGGATTCTCAAAAACCCTAGCTTTTCCTCATGAAAACACGATCATCAATACTAAATTAGAAGACTTGGATGAATATTGGACTCAAGGACATGAAGAGTTGATTTTTGCAGAAGACAAGGTGTTGATGGGGCTTTTCGGGTCAGTTTAGATTTGTTTTGTTGTAGTAAAATTTCTTTAATAGCTCGATCAATAGATAGAATTTATAACTCGAATATCTAGAAATGAAGTCCGAGGTCAAACACACAGAGAAAGTATTGTAATTCACGCACTAATCAAGATGAGTATGTAAATGAGCACAAGAAATCAAGCCAAATAATGATACTCAATGAATAATCTCTACTCAAAATTGATATTCAATGACAAGCATGAGTACTTCAAGAGTTAAATATGACAAAAAGAAGTTTAAGACAATAATGGTGATTTAGATCACCAATTATTAGTCTAAGCACATATATATCAATTACTCAAATATATAAAATAAATGCGTAGTGGCCTGAACCACTAAAACCATAATTCCACGCCAACAATTCTCAATGTCAGAGCCAATCAGACATCGGCTCCTTGGATCAGATGACTTAAACATTTCTTGCTATAGTGCCTTCAAGAGAGCTTCTTCTTTTGCTCCTCTTCTCTTTAGCTCCTTCTCTTCTTTTTCTTTTCTCCTTCTCACAGTCACTGCCTCCTTTTCCTTCTCAAGCTATCTTCTTAGAGCCTTCTTTTTCTCAGTGACTAAGTTCGCACAATGACTGTAGGAGCAAAACCCACCCCTCCCTTGCTTTCTCTTTCTTGCCTTCCTTTCCCCTCAAATTTGGGCTAACCAAGTATACGGGCACGCACAGTAATCGGGTCGAGGGTCATTAGTAGTCAGTGATGAGCGAGGAGTGAAAGTCTTAGGTAGGTCAAGTGTGTGCAGGTAAAGGCGACCTCACCCCCAATGTCTTGAGACAACAAGGCCTATTCACAAAAACCATATATTTCATTGTAGTGGCTCTTGTGTTTTTGAGGTCGAACTAACCCCACAGGGCTTCTCCTTGCACAGCTTCAGAGTCTGATGCCTTGCCAATTGGATGAGCTATAGAGGATGGGGTCTTCAATTGATGACCTGGATGTGTATTTGGGATGTTTTCACATCACATGGAGGGTATAGCTTGGAGCTCGAAGAACAAGGTGGTGGCAATGGTGACAATAGCAATGGACGGTAGAAACCTACAAGTCTAAAACACATCCTCTCAGCCCTATTAAAATGGTTCATGAGCATCTCCAAATGGTGTGGAGTGTGATGGCGGTGGTTGCTTGGTGTGGGAGTCAGTGTGGCAATTAAACGTAGGCAGAGATGGAGTGTGGAGGTGGGTTTGTTCAGTGGCGATCATTGGAGCATGGATGGTGAAATAAAGAGAAGGGTTTTGTGAGGAGGTGAGCGGCGAAGGTTTTGGGAGTGTTGGTAAGGTGTTTGGAGGTGTGCAGTGTGTGGAGGACCTCACCGGAGGTGCGGCCGGAGGTGGAGATGAATGTGGCGTGCGGTGGCATCGGTTGTTGCTTTTGGGTTTTGAACAGAGGGAATTAACCTAAGAATCTAAGGGAACCTAACTAAGCCTAAACTAACGATTGAAAGGGAGGGATTCCTTACCGGTGGTATGCCAGACTTGTAGAGGTGAAGTCTCCAGTGGAAGGAGCAGCGATGATGAGAGGGCATAGGCAGTGGCCATTGGTATTGCAACATGCAGAAGAAGTCGAGGAAGGAGAATCCACCCGCTATAGTCTGTGAGGGTGGATGAGGAAGGTGGTCAGAGAAGGTCACCGAAGTTGGTGGAGGATGTTGGGGGGAAGGGAAGAGGGGGTATCTGGCCTTGAAACCAAGATAAGGAAGTAAGGTAGTTGATGGGGGTCTTTTATAGGCCATTAGGAGAGTTTACAAGCTTGGAATCCAACCTTGAAAGCTTGAAAATCAAGGGCTTAGGTTTAGGAATTTCCAAGAGTTCATATGAACTCTTGGGTAGTTTACAAAGGTCATGAAAGAGCTCAGATGGAAGGGGATCTCCTCAGGAGTCTCCCTTCCAATTTTGGAAGAGTTTGTCTATGAAGTCAGGGAGATCTTCCTGATTGAAGATCAGCTCTTGATGGGTTCACACAACCATGACGTCAGGGACCTGTTGGTGAAGAAGACATGAAGTTAGGGGGGTCCTTGCAAAGAATTCGAAAGTTAGGGGCATGTGTGTGGGAGAAAAGAGTCAGATTAGACCAAAATGCAAACTTGGTCAAGATTATCTCTGATTAAGCCTAAATTTTGGTACAAACCTAATTTGGACTCAAGAAATCTGATGGTGAAGTTGAATTTTGGTTTTGACCAAGTTTGACTAGGTTATTTGCATAGAAACCCAAATTAGTGTAATTGTCTGTCTGAGACTCTATTTTAGGTCAAAATGGGTTCCAATGGTCAAGTCAAATGTACCAAACCTTATAGAATATTTTTCTATGATTTTTAGAAGGTTTAGATAAATTTTCAGAAGGTTCCAATGGTCAAGTTTAATGCATTTCTCTCATAACGAATATGCAGTTAGTTATGGTCCTCCAGTGATTATATAGGAGTACTTATCAATGAATTATGACTAATTAAAGTTAGTTATAGCTGATGATGACATTATCATCATATCCGCATGCCTAACTTTTTCTAGTCCCTAACCAAAACCCTATGGAATTAACTTGAATTCTAGACCATGCCCTTTTATGCTCAGATCTCTAATGTGCTTTTTTTTTCCAGAGACTAGATCAGAATGCCAAAACTGGGCCTAGAGGTACTCAAGTACCAACCAAGATCCATACTTGACCAGCTTTAGCCTCAGTCTGCAATGAAGGTATCTAAGTCCCACAGAAACTATCCTATGATTCGATGAGCCCAGCAATTAAAGCTCTCGTGCATATAACATGGTTAGTCTAGGTTCAGTTTGCAGTGCATTTTTGTAAGAGAGACGGATAGAATAATTTTTGCATTTTTGGAGAGTTTTCTCTCTCTTTTTCTTTTCTTTATTTTTAGCTTCGGATTGGCTCAAAACAAGTTATGTATCAGATTCCTTATTCCCACCATCAACTCTCGTAGGGTCCCTGGTAATCGATGCTTCTAGATACCACCGCCCATGGCAAACCTTAGAACCCTAGCTTTCGACACTTTGAGACAGTGCCACCCATGACGTTTTGTAGCTAAATTCATGCCCTAGCAATCGACATTTCCGGATAATCCCACCCGCAGCACCTGAACCAGCACAAGGTGCTTACATGCCCCCGGTAGGATATTTTGATATCCTTGGAGACAAGCACCGAGGAGACGATACGTTATTGTGCATTTTCGAGGGAAATTTCTCACCTCTTTGCACCGAGAACTAGTTCAAATCAACTTGTTGTTAAAAGCCGCTCCTAATGTAGGTAGATTTTTCAGAATAGAATAAATGCTTTTGCATGATTTTGATTGATTAAACACATTAAACCAGACTTTGTGAGGATTAGGTGCTTAGGTTACCGAGTCCCGCAAACCGAAGGTCAGTAATGAGGATGAATAATCCCTAAGCCTTAGACCTAATACATAAGCTTCGTATTTTCCTCAACCTCTTGAAGATTATCCAGATATTAACAGATATGTGAGTGTTTAAACCCTAAAATAGATACAAGAGGCCTAAGATCAGCACTCATATTAATCTCCATGTCTCTTTAGCACTTTTTCATTTTTATTTCTTCTTTCTTTTGATTTGGTCGAGAACTTTAAGTAGATTCCACAATCATTTACCAAGACTTAACACTTTTTGTTTCAAATTGTTGCTACATTTCGACATTTAAATCACCTCCTCTTTTCCTCCTCAGGAATGAATTCAAAATTTCCTCCATTTCTCCATTTTTTTGTTCTTTTTCGTATTTTTTATTTTTTCTGGTTTTTTGAATATGTATTTTTTTGTGAGAACCCTCAAAAACTTGAGTTTTTGTGTGTTTACACTTTAACACACCCCTTTGCCTAAGTTTTGCAATGTCCACATTGTAAATCGGAGGGTATGAAATCATCTTGGATCAAGGATTGGAACAGGTTCAGAGGGTCGGGAATGGGTCGGGATGACTGTTGCGGACAATTTCAAGCTTTGATACAAATACTAAAGGTGGAGTCGGTTATTCTAAACTCTGAACTCTAAGTGTAGTAGATGTGAAGCTCAAAAGGATAATCAGAAGGGTCTCAGGTTTTTGGAATGACAGGTTACCTCCCATTTAGCACTAAATTCAATGCCTTCAACTGAGCAGGAGATGACCATGGAGGAGTGCTCAAATCAACGAAATTTTGTAGAACAAGCACCATGATCAATAGCCTAGTTGGTCCAACCAGGTGCTTGTTCAAATCAATAGGCTGATGATGTAGCCCAAACCCAATCAGTCTAGTGGGTTGATAGATGTGAATCAATAGATGTGGTGCCCACCATATGCTTTGAAGCTCAGAAAGATATGGCAGTGCGAATCGTGGGTTTGGATGAGTCGATTCAGCCAGATCAAAGTAGGGATCCTCAAAAGATAATGGGTCTGTGGTGGATGTGAGATCCTTACAAGAGTGATCAGAGAAGAATGGGATGTGATTTATAGTTTGATCGATATCCGAATCCCGATCAAAAGATCGAAAAGAATCATGTGTGACCGGATCATAGAGAGGAGAATCAAAGTAGAAATTGATTCCGGTGGCGGGTCGAGGTTGGGATCGGATTTGAGAAGGCTCTATATATGGATTAGAAGAGTGACATTCTTCAGACGTGTTTGTGTAAAAACTATTCATTGTAGTGCATTTACGACGTCAATTTAAAATAAAGAATCAGAGGTGAGTCCGAGTGTCGAACATAGGGAGGCAATAATTAGATCAAATACTCCATTTTGTGTCACATAAATATGTCATTTGTGCTACTGAAAATCAATTTGAGAAAATGAGAGAGAGAAAGAGAAGTTAGAGAATCATGCTCAAGATATCATAAGATCAATGTATCAACAACCTTTTATCAAATGTGAAATCAACATAATGTAGATGAATGTTTAACCAAATAGATGAACTACACTATAAACTAGAATAAGAAAAATAACAAGGATGAAGAATGCATCGAGATAGCCACGGCGATGGAGAAGCTTCCGTTGGCGCCTTGGTGGCTTTTGGACCTTGCTTGGAACTCTAGAAAGTGGTGGTATCTCCTAGGTGGATGATTCATGCAAATGGGTGTGGTAGCACCCTTTTCATAAGTTAGAAGAGGGCTCAAATTCATCCTCAGGTCAATAGCAACATTCAAAAACGTCACTGAAGACCCACCACAAGCGTCGCCCTTGCCCCCAATGTCGCGTCTTCACACACATAGCTTCCCTCCATGCACACAGTGCAAGGATCATTTAGGCCATCCGATCAAAGATCGAATGACTGGATTTGAACCTCGCTAGTGCCTTAAGTCGCATGCGCATGTGTCAGATGGGGCATGCTTGAGCACATGATCGCACGCTCGAGAATCAAGTGGCTGGATGGCACTCATCACACCCGATCGAACGGTCCAATTTTAATTGGCACTCGATGGGGGCGAAGTGGGATTCGATCCCTCGTCGGGTGTATGCAGGCCATCGACGTGGATGGTTGTGAAGATGTTGAGGTGTTAGAGTGGTGACGGCCGTTGGATGCTGATCCAACGATGGATCTTGCTCGGAGGAGCTGCAGTTGCCTCGAGCGTGTGATGAAGGCAGCTTCTCAACCGTTGGATCAAGATCCAACGGCTAAGAGTGGAGGGTGTGGATGATGCGGTGATGAAGGGCTGGTATTCAGTGGCCTAGTTGGTGCCACGTGGACCATCTTGTCCATCCATCTTCTTTTTATTGTAGGAGATGCCATGGTCTCGGATTGCGATGATTCCTACATTGCGGAATGCCATCGTTGCTCCAAATCCATCCGTACGGTCGGATTTTTCATCTGAGGCCTGTAAGGATGTTGCATTGCCCCCTGGCCACTGATCTTTCTTAAGCTTGTTGTGGGAGCTACGGAGGCCAGATCGAAGTGATTTTGAGTCTGTTGGACTCCGTACATTGATTTGAATCCATCTGTACAACTTGATTGCTTATCTAAGACCTGTTTCAAAATAGACTTTTGCACATGGTCATTAAACATTCATTCTAAGCAATTAAAATGTAAAGATCATGCAGTATGCATGCAATGCTCCCAAGCCCATTATAATATGTCATTATCGCACAATTATCCCCGAAATTGACTCTAATTGATAATATTAACACTAAACATTGTAGAGTCATGAAAAAGGTGGCTTCTTTAAGAACTATGTGTGCTGAGGGCTCCTCTAGAAAGGATTCAGAAGTAGGTTCATCTAGAGAGTCCTCATAATGTTCATCAAAATCAAATGTAAATGCCTAGAGAGTGCTTATAGCATCATGGAAATCTAAGTAAAGAAAATATTCGAACTCTAGATTGCAAACACTCTTGGCACTTACTATTTCTGATTGTTGATGATAAAAAAGGAACGATTCCATCTCAATAGAATCTAAATTTGAAACAGTGATCTCGAGAGCAGGGACCTCAGAGTCAGAGTCGAATAATGGGTTATGGATGCTGATGTTTTAAATTGGTACATAGTCATCAGGAAATAAAAATTCTCCGAAATCAGAGTAGGATTCGAAATCATCAGAGAATTTGCGAGAATAAGTTTCTAAATCTGATTCTTGAGCAGGAGTTCCACCGCAGAGAGAATCAAGATGTGTAGAATCAGCAACCTGACTTGGATCTAACCTAATTTCGGATTCCGAGCTTAAAAAGGTGTCCATTTTAGGCATGGGCTCAGGTTCTTGGCTCCTAGGGTGGACCCAATTGATTCCCAACTCTTCCAACTCCTCAATTTCTGTATCATAAATCGACGTGACTTCTGAGAAATCAATTTCTGTCTCTGTGGATGTTAGAGAGGTGTATTCATCAAATATAAGCCCAGAATCGTAATCTAGATTCAAAATATGACTTTCATCATTTTGGGCCTCATGGTTATCCCAAATAGGCTCGAATCCAGATTCTAGGTTAAGGGTAATGATTCTATCACTAGAATATAGGCTGGGCTCTATTGGGATGTCAGAATCATTCTCGAGAATCACCTTAACAGGATAACGCTTGGGATTTACACTCTCGAGAAGCTCTGTTTTAAGCTCATCATCATAGGTATCGGGGAAATCTAGGCTTGGTGGATAAGCTTCTTGGTTTCCTAGGGCTGGTTCAAAATCGGGAACACTTGTAATTGAATCCTCCCAACCCTCATCAAGATCAGGTATGTCAATTATTACGAAGTTTGAATCTGAATTCATTTGGGTTGGGGGTCCACAACAACCTTGATCATCAAACCTGAGATTTGGGAAATTATGTAGATCACTAGAATCAGTCGAAGATGTCTTATTAACTTCTGACGAGTATTTTTAGTCAATGGTTCTATGTAACTTATTCAGCAATTCTCCCCATTTTTCCAAAAAATTATGGAGATCTTTCGGAAATGAAAGATTTGACCAATATTGTAGACAATTTTATTGTGTAATTTCACCAATTCATTGTGTTCTGATACGAGATCATCCTGTGTTAAACTGTGGTTTGTTTGTGCCCATATTATCTCCATATGGTTCAAAATGTGGTTCATTGTTTTCTTGAATTTACCCTAAATGTCCCTATTAAAATATTCCTCGTGGTGTCTATAAGCAGCCCCAATCATCTTATCCTTGATAGTCATTTAGGACACATGTTTTATAATCACTTTTCGTAACATGTCAAGTTGCATTTTCAAATCATGTGGTGGAATCAAGATGTAGAATCAAACTCAGGGTCAAATTGGAACTGATTAGATCTAAAAGAAATTCCCAAGAAGATCTAATGAGGCCCCTTAGGTAAACAACCTAATGACCTTTCCTTTGTATGTGCCCTATAGAAGGGATGAGGGACTGGATATGAATTAGACCCAATCAAGGCACCCAAATATTTTTGGATGAGTAAGGTTGTTTTAAGGCAGATGATCCATCTAAATCAGAAATCCGCACACCTGAGAAATACTTGGGCAGCTAGGAAGGGAGAGCCCCGCAAAGACCCCTACACGGTAGAGCGTCGCCACGGGTTACAGGTTTCTTCCACCCGACTTTCCTTGTCACTACAATTCCATGTAGACAAACATATATGAACTTAAGACCTTAAGTCTGCCAATTTTAGCTTAATTTGTGCCTTGAATTTCACTTGATTAGAAGTTGATTTGACTTGTGATCTAATTTGGAGGTTGATTGGCCCACAATGTAGATCAACTTTCCTGACCTACCCTAAAAGATGGAGAATGAAATCTTGGTCAAGACCCAGAAATCACCCTGAATTGACTCTCAGGTTATTAGGTCCACAATTTTTAAGGTTCAAGTGAAATCAGAGCTTGGTTTTAGGGTTTTTCTTGCTTAGATCTTTTCAAACAAGGGTACGGCTAGCACACAAATGCAAGAGAGTTAATTGCCTTTTATGTAGGGAAAATGTGAGCTAACACTTCAAAACCCTAATGTAGAAACCCTAATTGGGTCTATTTCAAGTCCAATTAAATCTCAAGATGTACACCTTGGACTCAAACAAGAAGTATGTAGTCCAAGATGATTAGAAATTAAGTATAAATCCCTAGTAGTTATTGGAAATTTGAGTAGGGATCTCTAAATAAAATCATCTCAACTTCAATCAAATATTTACATTGAATCACAAATCAAAAAAGTTGCCTTTTAAGTGATAATTACTATGAAATAAGGTAGGTGGTTCCTAATTGATTTGTTTCCTTTTTTATCTTGCCAAGATTAACAGATTGCTTAGGGAAGAAATGAGATTACCTACCCCCAGAGCGACTAATTTGCAAGGAAGATCGCCTTGTGATGTACCTCGCAAAATGACAGGGAAATAAATATGCCAAGCTAGTGCTAAAATAGAATCAAGTAAAACAATAATAGCGATTGATAAACATGCATAAATTCATCGTAAAATGCTTATTGATGATAGTTGCTAGGTCTAGCATTGCATATCATGATATAAATATTGCATAAACATCAATTTCATTGCATTTAGGATAATTGTATATTATGTGCATTAATTCCATCATTTTACATGGATAGGAGGCAGTGCGACATCTTTACGAGCTTTGGATGAAGAATCCAACTATACGAATGGATTCAGAGTGTCGATCGTAGTGCATCAATGTAAGAATCACCCTGATCAAAGCTCTATAACACCCTCTACGAGAAGAAGACAGACGGCCCATATGGCACCACGTGGAGCCATCCAGCTACCCCAAGCCTGCGACAAGATGAGATCCCAACCATTGGATCTAAATTCGACGGCTGAGACGTGCATTCCATGGCTGAAGATGCATCTCTCCTCACCCAGCCTCATGCAGCCTAAGGATGGCCTCATCTCAGTCGTTGGATCTTCATCCAACGATCGAGATGTGTGACTGCATCACTCTCCACTCGACAAAGATGAGCCTTGGCCAAATGATGTGGCACTCTCTTTGCAAACATGGGGTGCACATTCAAAGCTTAGTCGCTGTGCTCAAATTCAGTGAAGTGCAGGAACAATTTGATTGTGCCCATTGGATGTCATCAAGCGGTGGAGTCGTCACCACATGGCACCACTCGATGGGCGTGGATGCAGCACGCAGCCGTCAACGCACCTCGAGAATGCGCCATCTCATGTGCAATCAAGAGGCGCAATCTCCTTGCCATCTCAGCCATTCACTTTTGAATCCTACGGCTACAACGCATCCAACCTCTGAGAGAGCAGGAGGGCGTGAGCGATGGGCGCGAGATTTGCAGCGACAGAATAGCAGTCCTTCAGTGACACTTGCAGCTGTCACTAAATGGCCTACGCAATGCATGTGCTAGCCAAAGCAATGAAGAGGCACGGATCTTCAGTGACAGCTCGAGTGGCCTTTAGTGACGCTTGTAACTATCGCTGAATGTTTGTGTGCAGGATGCTTTTCCTCCTATCACTATATAAAAACCCCTACAACCCCCATTCCTCTTCACCTCTACGTATTCTACTCCCACTTACTCCTAAGCTCTAGTAGCCTACCAAAGCTCCATTAGAGCTTACTCTCAAGCTCCAAAGGCCTCCTATTAGTGTAGCATTCCTTTATCCCACCAAATATTTGTCCCTCACCCCATCACCTTCATAGCTCGCCTTGGAGCTGTCCTCCCACCTCCATTCCGGTAGCATATCACCTCCACCTCCTCACCTCTATTTCGGAGCCATGCTAAAGCTTTCCTCTACCCGATGTCCTCCCACATCTCCCATTTCTCAACTCCTTCGTCCAAGCTTCTACCAGGCACCGTTGTCTAGCAGAGCAGCAAATTCAAAAGATTCCTTCTCACCTCTTTCTCTTTTATGCTTTCATAGATCATTGTAATTAACATTGGAGTGATATATATATCATATTTGTTCAATCTCTCTTGTGAATTTATTCTGCTTGTTTTCTTATTTCAGAAACACAAAAAATAACAAAAACTAAAGCACCAAAAATGAACAAAACAAGGAACAGTTTTTGAATTAAGTAAACGTCGCCTCCCTATGTTAGACCCAAGACTCCCTTGGAGTTTCGTTAAAGTTTTATTTGATAATGGGTTTTGTGACTACAACGAGAGGTTAGTCTTAACCCCAATTTCAAACACACAAAACGTGTACATCATTTTGGCATTGTTGCCGGGGAGGAATTGATATTTACTTTCGTGTTCTCTGCATTTCTTTGCATTTACATATTACTAACCCCTACTAGTTTCATTTTGCCACACTCATAACCAAGACCAAATCTACTTAGGTACTTGCATAAACCCTAGGATAGAATTGCTTGTCTTGTTTGCCACCTCTGCTCATTTCCCCCCCGCATTTTATATTAAAAAAAAATAAAAGGATACTTTTTGTGGGACGAATCAATATACACACTTTATAAACCCACATTTTAGGCACATAACCTAACTTGATTTTCATCCACTCAACTGGGATTCCGACCTATGGAACTGATACACCAATTCAACACATAAAGGACTAGAAATCATATTAGGTTATTCACCTTTCTATGTGCCTTAATCGGTGGTGCATTTGGATCAATTAATTGAAATGTTTGAGCCGTACCACCTAATTTAAAAGAAATTCATTTTGTACCTACCCCATAGGATTCAATATTTAGGTCAAGCCATGCACTCCATAGTCTTTTGATTTATAAAAGAGAAACACTTGAACATGTGCACTCAAAACTTGGTTTTCCTTACAAAACTTTGTTGAATACACCAAATATTTGAATCCTAAAAGCTACTAGGATTCAAACCATAAAACTCACCTCATCATTAATAATCTTGCTTGGAAACTTCTTGGTTGTGCACATTCACACATTCTCAAAAAAATCATCAAGGGCATAACCCATTAAGGGCCCATCACATTCCAAAAGCACCAATATCCCAAGCCTAACTAAAATTGAGTAGACGTTGGCCCTATGGACTAGTTCGCTTGTCGGGATCCAGATTGAGATTGTTTACGATTAACCAGCTTATACTAGTCAAACGATCGCAGTTGGGGGGTACACTAGGCACTAGAAGCGTAACCCAAAGGAAGAACCTTCTCCCTAGCCCCTCCTTCTAACTGGTTGGATTGCCTTCTCATAAGTAGAGTAAATCGTCCATAATCTTAGGATGGACTCTGAGAGTCTGTAGACCTTTAGGCTACCTAACCTAAGGATAGGCTTGTATTTTTGTATTGCAGGGCTCCTTTCTCTTCTAATTTCCCATGTACCCTTCCACATCTTACACACATTTCCAATCCTATCCTCCTACCACCACTTATCCCCAAGATGGTTACTATCCCGACTTGACTTGTAATTGCCCATCCACTAGCCAAGATAACTTTGATTGGGGATACGAATCCAAACCTCAGTGTCCCGGGTATAACCCTAGACAACAAGACTATGATTACTATCCTCCCTAGAGCTACAAAGAATATAGATCTTCACCCTTTGATGATCAACCTAATCAGATCTACAACTATGAAGGATATGTTGATTATAACACTTGCCCTTCGCAGTATTCCATTGAAAATACGTCATCACCATTCTTTGAATAACCTGAAATGACCTACTATCAGGGAGGGACCCGAGAACCTAAATACCTTGACTACCCTAAGCTTAACCCAAACCCACCCAAGCCTGAACCGAACCAATCGGTTCATGTGAACCAGATCCAAGATAGGGTGTTGGCTATCTTGAGGAACACCATCCAATCTTTAGAATCTCAGCCAACACCATGCACTGAAGCATTGGAGCATGTAATAAAATTGATTGATGAGTTGAATAGCTCTTTATTGGTTTTGCTCCAAAGCATTAGGGATAGGGACTTGGGTGAATTTCTTCTTGGGAAGTTGTCGAGGTTGAGGATGAAATTTGTGGTTGCACTAGTCAAATCTTGGGATGACTCTCAAGATGAACCCTCTTCAGGAGAGCCAATGTCTAAACCCGCTCAGGAGCATGTCAGGGGGGATACATATTTTGAGACTGGAGATGGCTAGATTGGTCTAGAGGAACCATTTGATGGTGAACCGATTGATTCACTCGAGATCCCCAAGTCAAGAAACGAAGAAAAATATGTCTCCTTGGATCATGAAATGATATATGATTTTGAGACATATTTAAATGAGGACCATGGATTCTTTTATTCTGAGGGTGAGGAATCTCTTGGTTAAGTCTCACTTGAGCTTAAGGAAAATGATTTTAGTGAGACAAACAGGCTTGAGGAATCTAATATAAATCATTTGATAGCCCGACTATTGAAGATTTTGATTCAGTTGGGATTAAC
This sequence comes from Thalassia testudinum, assembly GCA_037157565.1. NCBI lineage: Eukaryota > Viridiplantae > Streptophyta > Magnoliopsida > Alismatales > Hydrocharitaceae > Thalassia > Thalassia testudinum. The sequence goes on from JAZHRO010000063.1 coordinate 22,735,806, forward strand.
TTGGAGGATCTGAATCTTGATAATTCAATCAGTGACCCCATTTCTCATCTGCACCCTAGAGAGCTGCCTTCTGAGATCATTGTTCCCAAGTCAATCTTGATTCAGCCATGATTTCTAGACTTGGGTAAATCTTATGGGGTGAGTGATATGCTAGAGGTCCTAGAGACTATGCTCTTGATGTTGGAGGATAGAATTGTTGAAATAAAAATTTGGGAGGCTAATTCTGAGGGAACTTTTATTTTGGATCTAAGGGTACTTAATGACCTGAAACCACCTACTTTCTACCAAGACCCTTACGATATCTTTCATGTGCAACCCAAGCTTGAAATAACTGATTATTTTTCTGAGTTGAACGTTAAGTGGACTTCCACACCTAATGAACCATCTTTACACATTGCTTGACACTTTGGTCTTGGCTTGCACACCACCAAACCGTAGGCCCGGCCCCTTATGCTCAACAATCTTCGATTCTGGATGATTTTCATCCAGAACCAGAGAACCACTCGACCCTAGGGCATGAGTCTGCATCATAATTTGGTCCATGTTTGTGGACATCTTCTGCTGATGGGATTCAGGATCAACCTTTTTATTTTCATTCTGACCTGCACTTGTGAATTATCAATTTCTTCCTTGTATGTATATTATGCGTAGCTGAAGGGATTAAATTAAGCACATGTTTATACTTCACGTTCTCTGCGGAGCTGAGCGGATTTCTCATGATGTTCAGGTAATATTCTGTTTACTCCACCCATTTCATGTCTTTATTTTTACAATGAAGACATTGCATCATTTAGGCATGGGGGGGTGGATAATCAATTCTTGAAATCATTTTGTTAACTCCATAGAATTTCTTTTATTTTCTTATAAAATAAAAAGAATTGAAAATTTGAAAAATATGGAAAAAGAAAGAAATTTGGAAAAGAGAACTTTGGCATTTGGAAGTTTTTAACTTTAGGAAATATTATGATAGGACCTGAACACTTAGACTCTTCAGGTCTTCGAGCTTAATTAGCCTGAGTATCCACTCAAATGTGGACTTAGTCTCGAGTTCTCGCTAAGTCAATCTTATTTTAATTCAGCAAATAATTTGGGATGATAAGTATGCGACTTATCAACCCGCTCTTTGATTTGAGGGGACTTTAAGCCTAAGCATCTGCACACCTTTTGCACTGACTCACTTTTCAACGGTTTCTTCGAAAATTTGGTAGCTAATGAACCATCCGGGTGGTATGCCTGGCAAGTTGTAGGTGGCATGCCTGGCAAGTTGTCGGTGGCAACAGCTCATCGGCCAGTTGTCTAGAGCCCAACCACAAGACCATTTTCATCGTACTGCTTTTAGGTAAATCTTAGATCAGGGAAGCCACCTACTTAGAAAAATAAATAAAAAGAAAGAAAAAAAGACTAAAAAAAGAAAAAGGAGAAAATAAACAAATAAAACCACACTTCACCGCATGAGTACAGCTGGCAAGTTACCGAGAGGAATATCCAATTGGCTAGTTGTCCAGAGCCCAGCTTACAAAAATGCACAATAATTCCCAAAACATTTAGGGAAGAAGTGGGGAAGTAGAATAAGTCGAGGAGATATACACTAGGTTCACCCTTATGTTGACCCCGTAAATAAAAATGTAGGGAGAAAGTTACCATTCGGAAAGATAAATCTTTAGGCAAGGTCACCTAGGGTCGTAGAAACCCAAAGCTCATTTTAACAGCCACCTAGTGAGTCTATCACCCTTTTACAAGATTCTTAGCACTTAGAGTCCTTTTCAAGTCTTGGATATGTCAGGTAGCCGTAAAAAGTTATCCCAAAACTCTCAAAGTCCAAAAGCTTAAAAAAATTAGAAAAGAAGAAAAACAAAAAAAAATTATCTTCCCTTTTCAAATAAGGTGAAGGCTTGTATGGTCTGCATTCTGGTAGACACCTAGGCACTGTTGAGTTTTTGTAATTAGGTCTTGGGGTTGAGATTTTCTAAAGCAATCGACGAATTTTGCCTAAATAATCAAATCCAGATTCTACTTTTAAACATAGCATTTAGGTTAATTTTGCTAGGGCTAGCAAAAAGTAAGCTTGGGGGTATGATAAACACGCATAAATTCATCGTAAAATGCTTATTTACGATAGTTCTTAGGACTAGCATTGCATATCTTGATATAAATATTGCATAAACATCCATTGCCTTGCATTTAGGATAATTGTATATTATGTGCATTAATTCCATCTTTTTAAATGGCTAGGAGGCAGTGCGACATCTTTACGGGATTTGGATGAAAAATCCGACCATACAGATGGATTCAGAGAGCCAGCCGCAGTCCATCAATGCTAGAATCACCCCTATCAGAGCTCTGTAGCACCCTCTACAAGAAGAAGAAGATGGATGGCCCAGATGGTGCCACATGGCACCATCCAAACTGCCCCATTTGAGCCAAGCCATTGCCAAGCCAATTGCAAGATGAGATCCAAGTCGTTTGATCTCAATCCAATGGCTGAGACAAGTGCTCCATGGGTGAAGAAGCATCTCTCCTCACCCGGCCTCAGGCAGCCTAAGGATGGCGTCATCTTGACCGTTGGATCTTCATCCAACTATCGAGATGCACGACTACACTACTCTCCACTCGAAAATGATGTGCCTTGTCTAAACGGTGGGGCACTCTCTCCACAAATGCCGGGCACGTGTTCGAAGCTCAGCCGTTGTGCTCAAATTCAGCAAAGAGCGGGTGCGATTCAATTGCACCCATTGGATGTCATCAAGTGGTGAAGGCGTCACCACGGGGCACCACTTGATGGGCAAGGATGCAGCATGTGACCGTCGATGCACCTCGAGAATGCGCCATCTCACGCGCAATCAAGAGGTGCGATCTCTGTGCCATCTCAGTCGTTCACTTCTGAATCCAATGGCTGCAGCGCATCCAACCTCAGTGACAGTAAGCAGGCACGAGCGATGGGTGAGAGATTTGTAGTGATAGAAAAGCGGGCCTTAGTGACACTTGCAACTATCATTAAATGGCCTACGTAGTGTGTGCGCCAGCCAAGGCAATGAAGAGGCGCGGATCTTCAGCGATAGCTCAAGCGGCCTTTAGTGACGCTTGTAGCTATCGTAGAATGTCTATGCGCAGGATGCTTTTCCTCCCATCACTATATAAACACCCCTACACCCCCTATTCCTCTTCATCTCTACCTACTCTACTCCCACCTACTCCTAAGCTCTAGTAGCCTACCAAAGCTCCTTAAAGCTTACTCTCAAGCTCTAAAGGCCTCCTATTAGTGTAGCATTCCTTTATCCCACCAAATATTCGTCCCTCATCCATCACCTTCATAGGCCACCTTGGAGCCATCCTCCCACCTCCATTCCTATACCAAGTCACCTCTGCCTCCTCACCTCCATTCCGAACCCATGCTGAAGCTTTCCTCTTCCCGACATCCTCTGGCATCTCACCTTTGTCATCCTGCTTCTCAACTCCTTCGCCTAAGCTTCCGCCAGGCACCGTCGTCTTGCCGAACTGCCGATTTGGGAGATTCCTTCTCACCTCTTTCTCTTTTATGCTTTCATAGATCATTGTAATTGACATTGGAGTGACATATATCATATTTGTTCCATATCTCTTGTGAATTTATTTTGCTTGTCTTCTTATTTCAAACACACAAGAAAATAGCAAAAACTAAAGCACCAAAAACAAACAAAATGGAGCATGGTTTTTGAATTAACTAATTGTCACCTCCCTGTGTTTGACCCGGGAATCCCTTGGTGTTTTGGTAAAATTTTATTTGATAATGAGTTTTGCGACAACTACGACGGGTTACTCTTAACCCCGATTTCAAACACATGAAACGCGTACATCAGTGGTGAATTGTGCATTGCTCCCCAACAACAGCACCAAAATGTTGATTGGGCCAAATAGGAGTTTAAATATGCTTCGTTGTGAGATCGAACATAGGGAGCAAGTATTGTAATTCACATGCTAATCAAGATGAGTATGTAAATGAGCACAAGAAATCAAGCCAAATAATGATATTTAATAAATAATCTTTACTCAAAATTGATATTCAATGACAAGCATGAGTACTTCAAGAGTTAAATATGACAAAAAGAGGTCTATGACAAAAATGGTGATTTAGATCACCAATTGTTAGTCTAAGCACATATATATCAATTACTCAAATATATCAAATAAATGCACAATGGATTGAACCACTTCAACAATAATTCCACGGCAGCAGTGCTCAATGTCAGAGGCAATTAGACGTTGGCTCCTTGGATCAGACGACTTAAACACTGCTTGCTACAGTGCCTTCAAGAGAGCTTCTTCTTTTCCGCTTCTCTTCAGCTCCTCTTCTTCTTCTTCTCTCCTTCTTACAGCAAGTGCCATCCTTTCCTTCTCAAGCTCTCTTCTTGGAGCCTTCTATTTCTCAGTGACTAAGTGTCGCACAATGCTTGCAGGAGCAAAGCTCACCCCTCCCCCGCTTTCTCTTTCTTTCCTTCCTCTCCTCTCAAACCTGAGCTAATCGGGTATACAAGCATGAACAGTAACTGGGTCGAGGCTCATTGGTAGTGGGTGATGAGCAAGGAGTGAAAGGCTTAGGCGAGTCGAGTATGTGCAGGTAAAGGTGACCTCACCCCCAATGTCTTGAGGCAACAAGGTCTATTGACAAAAACCATATATTTCACTACAGTGGCACTTGTGCTTTCGAGGTGGGACTAATTCCATAGGGCTTCTCCTCGCACCACTTTAGAGTCTGATACCTTGCCAATTGGATCAACTACAAAGGATGGGGTCTTCAATTGATGACTTGGACATGTACTTGGGATGTTTTCGCATCACTTGGAGGGTATAGCTTGGAGCTTGCATGGTCTGGAGCTTGAAGAGCAAGGTGGTGGTGATGGTGGCGACAATAGTGGATGGCGGAAACCTGCAAGTTGTAAACATGGCCTCTTAGACCTATTAAAATGGTTCATGAGCATAGTTGGAGGGTGTGGAGTGTGATGGCAGTAGTTGCGTGGCGTAGGAATGAGTGTGGTGGTCAGACGGAGGTGGAGATGGAGTGCGGAGGTGGGTTTGTTTGTTGACAATCGTGGGAGCGTGGATGGTGAAATAAAGAGAGGGGTTTTACGTGGAGGTAAGTTGTGGAGGTTTTGGGAGTGTTGGCAAGGTGTTTGAAGGTGTGTAGCATGTGGAGGACCTCGTCGGAGGTGCGATCAGAGGTGGAGACGAAGGTGCCATGCGATGGAGCCGTGGGTTGCTTTTAGGTTTTGAACAAAGGGAATTAACCTAAGAATCTAAGGGAACCTAACTAACCCTAAACTAGTGGTTGAAAGGGAGGGATTCCTTGCCGGTGGTATGCCAGACTTGGAGGGGATGAAGTCTCCGGTGGGAGAAGCAGAAACGAAGAGAAGGCATATGCAGCAGCTACTGGTATTGTGCCGCGCGAAAATGGTTGAGGAAGGAGAATCCACTTGCTATAGCTTGTGAGGGTGGATGATGAAGGTGGTCGGAGAAGGTCACCAGAGCTAGTGGAGAAGGAGGCTATGCAGAAGGGAAGAGGAGGTATCCGGCCTCCAAACCAAGCTAAGGAAGTAAGGCAGTCGATGGGGGTCATTTATAGGCCATTGGCAAGTTTCCAAGCTTGGAATCCAACCTTGAAAGCTTGGAAATTAGGGGCTTAGGTTCAAGAATTTCCAAGAGTACACATGAACTCTTGGGTAGTTTAGGAAGGTCATGAAAGGGCTCAGATGGAAGGGGATCTCCTCGGGAGTCTCCCTTCCAATTTTGGAAGAGTTTCTCCATGAAATCAGGGAGATCTTATTGATTGAAGAGTGGCTCTTGATGGGTTCACACTGCCATAGCAGCAGGGACCAATTGGTGAAGAAGACAATGAAGTTAGAGGGGTCCTTGCAAAGAATTCGAAAGTTACGGGCATGTGTGAGAGAGAAAAGAGTCAGACTAGACAAAAATGCAAACTTGGACATGATGATCTTTGATTGGGCCCAAATTTTGATACAAACCTAATTTGGACTCAAGGAATCTGATGGTGATGTTGAATTTTGGTTTCTACTATGTTTGACTGGATAATTTGCGTAGAAACATAAATTAGGGCAACTGTCTATCTGAGACCATATTTTAGGTCAAAATGGGTTCCAATGGTCAAATCAAAGGTACCAAATCTTATATAATATTTTTATATGATCTTTGAAAGGTTTAGATGAATTTTATCCTGACCATAACATCAGTTAATTAAGCTGGTCAGTTTTTAGGGTTTCAGATGTCCATTAATTCTTGAAATCCGTGGAAACCCGTTTCTCTCTGCACAAACCCTCTTATTAGACATTTATGACCATTTGACCTTTAATAAACCCCTAGGAAACCATGTGATTGTTCTATATTTAGGATTTTCTATTAAAACTATAGATTTACCCCTATTTTAATGCATCTCTCAAAATGAATATGTAGGGAGTTACGGACTTCTGGCGGTTATGTAGGAGCATTTATCAATGGATTATGACTAATTAAAGCTAGATATGGCTGATGATGACGTTATCATCATAAGGAAACACTTGATCCTGGCATGGAAGATTTTCTTGAGTCTCAGGGGCAAGGGAGACGAAATGTAGAAGAGGATGATGATGACTTTGAGGGGCTCATTTTCAGAGTATGGAATGACTCTAGGGGAGAATATGTTTTTAAAGCACTTCCTCTCTGAGGATCTTGCTGATTTAGCTGAATCTGGATTCCTACATACCTTTGCCTATGAAGATCATCCTCTCAAACATTCAGAAGAAATGGAAGCAATTACTACTCTTGAGGAAGGAATCCGTACACCTAAGGTGCAGGATCTTAGCATTGAGAAAGAACTTGGGGATGTCGTTGTTGAGGACACTCACAACCCTATTACTCCCAACTCACCTTTACTTGAGAATCAAATAGGTGACAACCTTGATCAGTTCAATTTAAAAGATGAACATTTAGGCCCATTCCAAGACGCTCACACCAATGATAGGCAGCATGAAAGTCAATCAGTTACTGAGGTTGCTTTTGATGACATTCAGGAATTGGAATGGTTGCAGAGGATGAATGTCGAACTTCCCAAAACCTCAGGAACTGGATAGTTGTGAGGCTGATGTATTAAGTCTAAGGCATATAGAGCATTCGATCCTGTTGCCTACCCTTTGGTTTGCGGGACTTGGTAACCTAGGCACCCAAAAAATCACACACCGATCTAGTTCAATGTGCATATTGAAGAATAATGACAAAAAGTGTCTATTCTAAAGATGTTTTCTGGAAAAGATGACTTAGGAGTGGCTCGAATACACAAGTTGATTGGATGAACTCCCAGCACAAAAAGGAGGAATAAAAAATACTCCCCTTGAAGATGCGTTATAACATACTGTCTCCTCGGTGCCTATCTCTTAGGATGTCTAAATATCCTACCGGGGCCGTGAAAGCATCTTGTGCTGGTTTAGGTGCCATGGGTGGCATTATCTTGAAATATCGATTGCCAAGGTCTAAATTTAGCTACAGAACATCATGGGCAACACTATCTCAAAGTGTTGAAAGCCAAGGTTCTGGGAGTTGCCATGGCTGGGGGTAACTCGAAGCATCGAATGCCAGGGACCCTATGAGGATTGATGGTGGGGACAAGGAATCCAATACAAATCGTATTTAGGGCCAATCCGATGTTGGATTTAGGGGAATTTAAAAAAGAAAGAGAGAAACTCTCGAAATAACATCTCCCTCCATCTCTCTTACTAGAAATGCAGTGGCAAACTAAACCTAGACTTGCTCCACATATGCATGGGTGCTTTACCCACTAGGGTCAATGAACCTCCAGGTAGTTTTTGCGAGCCTTAGAAAACTTCACTGTGAACCCAAAGCTGAGGTTAGTCAGGTTCGTATCTTGGCTGGTTGATATAGACACATCTATTTAGGTTAAAATGCCAAATCATCCATGTTCCTTGGCTTAGATTTGCATTTCATGTTATAAATATTGCATAGCATGCATCATTCTGCATTTAGAGTAGTTGTATATATTTTAGGTTAATTAGGTCATTTTTTAGGGTTTGGAGAGAAGAGAATTTATTTCAAGGCCTCAGATGGACGATCGAACCGTACTGATCTGATCAAGACGACGATCGGAGTCTAACGCCTATGAAATTGTCTAGATCAAAGTCCTGTATCATCATATGAAGATCGAAGAAGATCAACGGTCAGGAGGGCAATGCGACACCATAGGGGCTTCAGATAAAAATCTGGCCATACACATGGATCCGAAGTGAAGATCGCAATACGGCAACGCGAGAATCATCTCGATCCTTCAGCACCCCATGAGCTGAAGGAGAGCAATGGCAAATCACAACCGTTGGATCTCCATCCAATAGTTAGGAAAGGATGCACACACTTTTGCCTTCTCGACAATCCATGCCGGTAGCGTATTGGGTAGTGCCCTCACCCACGACACAAGGACCACTATTTGAATCCCACCGCGATGCTTGATTTTGGGGACCATGGGCATGATTCGATTGCGCTCGTTGGATGTCATCAAGCGATGAAGGTGTCACCACATGCCACCACTCGATGGGTGTGGATGCAGCACGCGGCTGTCGATGCACCTTGAGAACGTGCCATCTCACGCGCGATCAAAAGGCATGATCTCCGCACCATATCAACCATTCCCTTTTGAATCCAACGGTCGTGGCGCATCCAACCTCAATGACAGCAGGCGAGCATGAGTAGTGGGTGCAAGATTCACAACAACAAAAGAGCAGGCCTTTAGTGGCACTTGCAGCTGTTACTAAATGGCCTACGTAGTGCGTGCGTCAGCTAATACAATGAAGGGGCATGGATCTTCGGTGACAACTCGAGTAGCCTTTAGTGATGCTTGTATCTATCGCTGAATGTTTGTGCATGGGATGCTCTTCTTCCCTCCACTATATAAACACTCCTACACCACCCATTCCTCTTCATTTCTTCCTCTCACCACCTTCATGGCTCTAGAGAGAGCTTGTCCCAAGCCTGGGATGCTCCTCTAGAGTAGAAAAGAAAATAGTTTTCCCACCTCTCATCCCCATTCGTGAAGCATCATGTGGTCGTCCTCTCACTGCCCTTCGAGAGAAAGATCCTCGTCGTGACACCGTCTTACCCCATCCTCCATCCTCCAACTCCATCCCTATTCATCCCACTCCTCACCACCATGCTCCTGGCGACGTCAGAGCAAGTCATCCTCTAAGCGACCATCGAGGAGGATTCTCTCACCTCTTTCTATCTTTTTTTCTTTCATAGTGTAGCTTTTCCGCTTTCGTTGTTGTAACAAACACTTATTCATAAATAGATGATTGTTCTTCTCTCTCTCTCTATCTCTCTCTTTTTATTTTGCAAGTAGATTAGCTAGATTTCATCGACCTGATCTCTTGCCTTATTAAAAAAACCAAAAAAAATTAGAAAAGGCTAAAAGAAAACTAACAAATAAAAGCAAAATGTGAATTTTTCAAAACCAAATTTTCGCCTCCCCAGGTTCGACCCGGGACTCACTTTTCGAGTTTTGGTTATAAATTTTATCTGATAGACGCGTTTTGCGTGCTACAACTATGGGTCCTCCGAACCCTAATTTTAATTCACGAAACATGCCTTCATCATTTTGGCATCATTACCGAGGATAACTTTACCTTCCCGAATTGACTTGTAATTACGCATCCACTAGTCGAATAACTTTGATTGGGGATATGAATCCGGACCTTAGTGTCCAAGGCCTAACCCTGGATAACAAGACTATGACTACTATCCTTCCCAGAGCTACAAAGATTATAAATCTCCACCCTTTGATGATCGACCTAATCAAATCTACAACCATGAAGGATATGCTGATTATAACACTTACCCTCCCTAATATTCCACTAAATATAGGTCGCCATCATTCTTTGAACAACCCGATATGACCTACTATCAGGGAGGAACCCGAGAACCTTAATATCTTGACTCCCCTAGATTTAAACCGAACCCACCCAACCCTGAACCGAACTAGCCGGTTCAGGTGAACCAGATCCAAGATAGGGTGTTGGCTAAGTTCATCAACCATTTTGTTCATAGGCTCCAATGCTTGAGGGCATGGTGTTGGCTAATTTGAGGAACACTATATATACAATCCTTAGAAGCTCAACCAACACCATGCCCTCAAGCATTGGAGCCTATGATCAAAATGGTTGATGAAATTAATAGTTCTCTATTGGATTTGCTCCAAAATGTTTGGGATAGGATCCTAGGTGAGTTTCTACTTAGGAAATTATCAAGGTTGAGGATGAAATTTGTGCTTGCCCTAGTCAAATCTTGGGATGATTCTAAAGATGACCCCCTTCAGGAGAACTAACGTCTGAACTCGCTCAAGTGCCTATTGGGAGGGATACATTTTTTGAGATCGGAGATGACCAGGTTGGGCTAGAGCAACCCATTGAGGATGAACCGATTGATTCACCCCAGATCCCCAAGCTAGGGAGCGAGGAAACATGTCTCTTCGAACCAGGAAATGTTGATCAATTTTGAGACATATATAAATGAGGATCATGAATTCTTTAACTCTGAGAGTGAAGAATCTCTTAGTGAAGTCCCACTTGAGCGTAAGGAAGATGATTTTAGTGAGACAAATGGGCTTGAGGAATCTAACAAACCATTTGATATTCCATTCATTGAAGATTTGGATTCGGTTGGGGCTAACTTGAAGGATTCGAATCCTCATTTACTAGAAGATTCAATCAGTAGCCCCATTCCTCAACCACACCCTGAAGGGATTGATTTTGATTTGGAAATCATTGTGCCCAAGCCAATCTTGATTCAACCATGATTTTTGGACTTGGGTAAATCTTATGGGGTAAACGGTATGCTAGAGGTCCCGGAGCCTGAGCACTTGATGGTGGAGGATAGAAATGTTGAAATGAAAATTTAGGAGGTTAATGCTGAGGGAAAAACAAGTTTGGATTTAAGGGTTCATGTTGACCTAAAACCACTTACTTTTTACCAGGACCCTTACGATACCTTTGATGTGTGACCCAACCCTGGAATAATTGATTATTTTTATGATCTGAACATTAAGTGGACATCTAAACCTAGTGAACTAGATCTACCTTTTGTCCAACACTTTAGTCTTGGGTTTCACACCACCAAACCGCAAGCCCAGCCCCGTAAACACAATAATCTTAGGTTCTCGGTGATTTCATCCAGAACCTTAGAACCACTCAACCCTATGGCATGGGTCTGCACCATAACTTGGTCCACATCTATGGACATCTTCTGTTGGCGAGTCTGAGGATCAATATTTTTATTTTGATTCTGACCCCCACTTGTGAATTCTCAATTTCTTCCTTGTATGTATGTTATGCCTAGCTGAAGGCATTAAATTTAGCACATGTTTATGTTCCATGTACTCTACGGACCTGACTGAATTTTCACTTTATTTAGGTGATATTCTATTTACTACACCTTTTCATGACTTTATTTTTACAATGAGGACATTACATCATTTAGGCATGAGGGGGTGGAAAATTTATCCTGAAATCATTTTGTTTACTCCATAGAATTTCTTTTAGTTTCATTAAAAAAAATTGAAAATTCAAAAAGATAAAAAAAAAGAAGAATTAGGAGAAGAGAACTTAATCATTTGGAAGTTATTAACTTTAGGAAATGATATGATAGGACCTAGACACTTAGACACTTCAAGTGTTCGTTCTTAATTAGCCCGGGTGACCACTCGAATGTGGACTTAGTCTCGAGTCCACACCAAGTAATTCTATTTTAAATGGCTCAGTAAATTGGGGTGATAAGTATACGACTTATCAACCTGCCCTTTGATTTGAGGGGACTTTAAGCCTAAGCATCTACATACTTGTTGCACTGACTCACTTTTCGATGATTTCTTCTGAAATTGGGTAGCTAATGAACTATCTAGGGTGGTATGGCTGGCAAGTTGTCAGTGGTAACAACTCATCGGCCGATTGTCTAGAGCCTAGCCGCAAGATCATTTTCTTGGTACTACCTTTAGGAAAATCTTAGATCAGGGAAGCCACCTACTTAGAAAAAAGAAAAAAAAAAAGAAAAAAAATATAGAAAAAGGAGAAAAAATATATATATAAACAAATAAAATAATACTTCATCGCACGAGTATGGTTGGCAAGTTACCATGGATAACAGCACATTGGCCAGTTGTCCAGAACCCAGCTCATAAAAATGCACAATAATTCCCAAAACACTTAGGGAAGAAGCGGCAAAGTAGAATAAATCGGGGAGATATGCATTCGATTCACCCTTGTGTTGACCCCATAAATAAAAGTAGGGAGAAAGCTACCGTTCGAAATGATAAACTTCTAGGCAAGGTCACCTAGGGTCATAGAAACTCGATGTCCGTTTTAACAGCCGCCTAGTGAGTCTTTCACTCTTTTCACTAGATGCTTTGCACTTAGAGTCCTTTTCGATTCTTGGGTAGGTCGGGTAATGAGACACTCATCATGATCTCTAATTACCCCTAATTAACTAGTCTTCCTAGTTAATTAGCTAAGGTTGTGAATATATAAGGGTTAATTATAGCATAAGGGATATTTAGTCAAGGACCTTAAAATTAGTTTAAAATGACATTTTATCATTCAATTAACATTATTAATAATTTAGATAATAATTGGACTCGAAATCCTATTAATCATTCTCTTAATTAATAACGTAACTTAAACATAATGTAAACCTAAGTATATAATAACTTAAGTGATTTTAGTTAATCTAATACATTAACCTAAAAAGGTCAAAAATGAAAATTCAAGGTGTAAACATAATATTTACCTTATTTACTAACATATACAAAAAGTTGAAAAAGATCTAAGTTAAAATAAACCTTTAAAACCTGGGTTTACATTTTGGTCCTTAATATTCATTGCAGTCGAGTCCTTATTTCTCACATAGGTCCTTAAATTTTATTACTTTTATGTCCCTCTTTGTCTTATTATTCTTCTTCTTCAGCCGAACAAACGGCTAGTGGCAGAGAGTCACCCCACCGCACGATCACCACCCTGTCGACATCGTCCTTCTTTGTCCAAGCTCTTGCAGCTTGTGCTCACCACCTCCACTTCATCCATCAGTCTGGATTAACCGAAAATCCTATTTTTCAGTGGGAGATAACCTCACCATCGTTGGAGACGACGACGAAGGTTAAGCTCCTCGAGCTCCTTCTTCGGCCAGACCCCGCCACTCTCCTCACTACAAACTGCTATAAATACCCCCGCACACCTTTGATTTTATTTAAGTTGGCTCCCTTCCCTCTTCTAACACTATAGCCGGCTTCGATAGGCTATTCGTCCAAAACTCTGGCTACTTCCCATTCCATTTTCTGACTTCCTCCATCCATCTTAAGCAACTGAGGAGATCCACCGTGGTCTTCTGCACCTCGGACAAAGGCGTCGACCCTAGGAATCCTCCGCTCTACCTCAAATCTGCCTACCGGAGATCTTTCTTCCACCCTCTGATTTTGTCGTCCACTATGAACCTTCGGCGGAACCCTATTGACCCCTTCATCCAAGTAACAGTAGATTAGGAGAAGGAGTAGGAGTAGGCTAGCTTAGTTAGTTAGTTTAGTTAGTTAGATTAGAGTAATGTTAGAATTTAGTTTCATCTCCTCCAACTCCAGCGAGTTCCTTGAGCTCGCCAAAGCTTCAATCTTGTCTTTTAATTCACTGTCCACCTTCCTGTATCTTCCATGATCACTTCTAAATTACTTAATCGTTTAATTGAATCACCTAAATGCCTAATTCAAATCTCACCTTCACCGATTACTGACACTGTCTATGGTGACAGTATTCGATCTAATTTCACCTTCACTGGGTTCTTTCATCATCTATCACCACTTATGAACCCTAATGGACATTATAATACATATTATTATCATCTATAAATTAAACGCCCAAATCTTAATTAATCTCCTGAGCTCGCTGTCCATAGCAGCTCAGGAATAGTTCAAAATATTAATTAATTATATAATTATTACTTCTAACATCTATTGACTTGATTTAACCTCTCAATTGAGTGGTTAAACAAGTCCTGAGCTTTAACCACTCAAATCCTTTAAGAAAATATTTTCACTATCAAATCTTAATTCTAATGGATAAATGAAGAATTAAATGTGATATTGAGGGTCCTTGCAACCTCAGGATCCTTTTCGAATAAAAAATGGTTAGTTTTATCAATCTGTACATACAATTTTATATTTTCTAGACTCACCAGAGATCCGTCGAGATCTGAGGAGACATTCTTGAGTTTCAGCCTCTAGAACTTGCTGAGTAGCTCTAGAATAGTATAATAACGATCATTGATTGTTTTGAAGATATTTCTTTGAGGATTTAACCACTGGAGCTATAGATTTGGCTTCATCTTCCCCAACTCCGGCAAAGTTGGAGAAGTCTGTTAGGAAAGATCTGAAGAGCATTTAAGGAAGTCAAAAGCTTCAGTGCAATGCACTGAAGCTATTTAAACCTTCAAAACATTATTACAACCTTCCATTAATTCTGTGGAACACACACCTTTTTTTAGTTCAGGCGGCGAGCCTGAAACCCTAGGAATCAAGGTAAGAACACAAATCTGAAGATCTAAATAAGTTTTTGAGGTTGAGGAGACTCTATTTGAGGCTTTGATTTCTAGGGAGAAAGCTTTGAATAGGTAGTCAATTTTCGAGCTTCCACAGTCAAACATGAGTCTGTTAATGGAGTTCTAAGCTCGAATTGAGATTTTGAGGAGTGAAAACTGTTTCTGAGAACTTGTTTGATGATTTAAAAGTAATTAAAGTGAGCTCAGTTGAGTTTATATTTGAGAATTTAGTTCCTGTCAGTTTGGGTTACTTTCGAACCCAAACCAACAGGAGAAGCATTTTGTTGAAATTTCAATTTAAAACCTACCCAGATGAGTTGATTATAGCCCTTAGAATTAATCTAAATCAATTAGAAACACTTTTAAGTGTCTGTTGCACATATTGTTGTCTGAAATATGAACTCTGAGGCTTTCAGAGAAGTGAATAACTTCTCTGCTTGTTCTGAAGGTCTTAAGAGCTTAAAACCTATTCTAACAGATGCAGAATCACTTATAAAACATGTACAAACCTTTTAATAAAAGAGAGAAGTCCATCTGAGGACTCTCCTGACATAAATTTCATTTCCAGGTTAAAAATAACCCGTAGGAACCCTTGATTTCATCTTTCAAATTGAAAAGGAAAACATCATTAAAACCTTAAATTGATCCTACAGTTGTGTAGATTACCCTTAGAGCTTTCCAACAAACTTGAAATCACTCGATTTGGAGCTCCGGGTAGAAAGTTATGATCACTTGAATTCGGGTTTGGAAGGGGTAGGATAGTCCCACCTCGGTTGGTCATGAGCGCTCGCCTGGGGATAAAAATAATTTGTTTCTCTGGCTATGCAGTCGTCAGTGCTCGGCACACCGATTACCGATTCCATCTGATCTGATATGAGCATTGCATGTGTGTGTGCAGGCTTATGCCTGCGGGTGTGCGCCCTTGGGGGCGTGTGAATGAGATGGTTCCCTGGGAGGGCGAGAGAGGCCTGGGAGGCCAAGTTGAGCCGAAATGGCTCAAGACTGTGAACCGATAAACAAATGAACCAAAAACAAACCTAATTGAGATTAGGCGCGGACTGAGTAGGGTCTGGTCCCACCCTGGTCTCAGGGTGCTGTGTATGCTCGGAAGGACCTCGCCGTAAATAAAATAACTTTTGGTTAAAAAAGTAAGAAACCCGATTCAGTTGAAGAACTTAAGGAAAAAGAGAAGCTGCTGAAGGATGTTAAGTTAAACCTAAGTGTTGAAGTTGAAAGCTACAGAAGGAGCATAGGCACTAATGAGTGTTAAGGAAAAGAGACTAAGGAACGAAAGGAGAAAACTAAGGGAAGAAGAGAAGGCAGGAGAAGACTAAGGGAAGGGGATAAGAGACAGGAAGAAAAGAAGAAAGGTAAGAAAAAGAGTTCGAGAGGTAGAGAAGAAAATAAAAGAAAGATATTATTTTTCTTGCATAATTACTTTTTGTTCTTAATTGTAAAAAGGCATGTTCTAATAGAATAACTTTTAATTGCCCTAATTTCTTTGCAATGAAATAAAATTGGAAAACTAGCATGTTTACTTATTAATAAAGTAGATCATTTTTTAGTAAATATGTTTCATATGGAATTTTGTATATTCTTTATAGTTTAAATATTTTGATAAAATTCATATTTTGAAAATCAAACTAGTTATACCTCCTAAACTTAAAGAGATAAAAGAAAATTGGTAAAAAGTTATCTCGGAACTCTCAAACTCCAAAAGTCCAAAGAAAATTAAAAAAGAAGAAAAGAAAAATGTATCTTCCCTTTTTAAATAAGGTGAGGACTTGGGCGGTCTGCATTTTGGCAGACACCTGAGTACTATTGAGTCTTCCTAGTTTAGGACCTTAGTTGAAATATTCTATTGTTAATAAACAACTTAGGCCTAAGTGATCTAATCCTACTTATGTTTTTATCCATAGCAAGCAGTTTAATTTTGCTAGGGACTAGAAAAAGATAACCATGGAGGTATGATATAGACACATATATTTAGGTTAAAATGCCTAATCATGCATGTTCCTAGGCTTAGTTTGCATTTCATGTTATAAATATTACATAGCATGCATCATTCTGCATTTAGAGTAGTTGTATATATTTTAGGTTAATTAGGCCATTTTTTATGGTTATGAGAGAAAAGGATTTATTTCAGGGCCTCGAATGGACAATCGGACCGTACTTATCTGATTAAGAAGACGATCAGAGTCTAACGCCTCCGAAATTGTCTAGATCAGAGTCCCATAGCATCATATAGAGTTTGAGGAAGATCATTGGCTAGGAGGGCAATGCGACATCCTTATGGGCTTCGAATTAAAAATCCAACCATGCCGATGGATCTGGAGCGACGATCGCAGTCCGGCAACGTGAAAATCATCTCGATCTGAGCATTGTGGCACCCTTTGCAATAAACTGAAGATGGATGGCCCAGATGGCGCCACGTGGTGCCATCCAAGCCTCCTAATATCGACTGCACCCCATGAGCTGAAGGAGAGCCACACCAAATCACAACCGTTGGATCTCCATCAAACGTTCAGGAGAGGATGCACATACTTTCATCTTCTCAATAATCCATGCCGGTAGCATGTTGGGTAATGCCATAGTCCGCGACACAAGGACCACAGTTCGAATCCCACCACGACACTTGATTTTGTGGAGCGCGAATGCGATTCAATTGCACCCGTTGGATGTCGTCAAGCGGCGAAGGTGTCACCATGTACTACCACTCGATGCGTGCAGATGCTGCACGCGGCCGTCGATGCACCTCTAGAACGTGCCATCTCACGCGTAATCAAAAGGTGCGATCTCCACGCCATCTCAATCGTTCACTTTTGAATTCAACGGCCACGGCTCATCCAACCTCAGCGACAGCAGGTGGGCGTGAGCGGTGGTGCAGGATTTGCAGCGACAGAAGAGTGGGCCTTTAGTGACACTTGTAGTTGTCACAAATGGCCTACTAGGTGCATGCGCTAGCAAGGTAATGAAGAGGCACGGACTTCTGCAACAGGTCGAGCGACCTTTAGTGATGCTTGTAGCTATCGTTGAATGTCTATGCAGGGGATGCTTGCTCGTATGAAAGCGAGATCGGGTTTGTAAATATCGTGTTGCAGTATAGTTGAAATCGCTTCGAAGAACAGATAAGAATTAATTACTTGAAAAACTAAGAATCCGAGGTCGAACACGGGGAGCAAATTGGTATTTAAAAACTAAGAACATAATCTCAAATTGATAAAATGTGATGTTCAACAATTTATGGAGCAATAGAATGAAGTTCAATGCATATAAATTCTAAAGAGATGAATAGAGATGTAAAAAGATATAGACTTAATTAATCTCAGTCTTCTTCTTCTGAGGTCCTATTCTTTCTCTTCCTTTTCTTCCTTCTCTAATTTCTTCTTCCTCCCTTTGCAGCTTCTTTTTCTTCTATCTTTTTCCTCTTTCTTTTCGTCTCTTGGTTTCTTCTCTTCTTTCCTCTACCTTGGCTTCTTTCTCTTTCTCTATCTTCTGCCTCTGGTTTCTTTCTTTCTGCGGCTCCTTCCTTCTCTTCTTTTTCCGTCGGTTGTGCCTTCTCCTACCTTCCTTTAGCTTCTTCTCCTTCAACTTCTGATTTCTTTCTTTCTCCTTCAGACCTGCCGTCAGGTCCTCAGCTTTCTTCCTTAGCTTCTCCTGCCCATAGCCTTCTTCAGCTTCCATCCTTAGCCTCTTTCTTCTCTGCGGCTCCTTCCTTCAACTTCCCTTCCTTGTTTCTCTTCCTGCACAGAAGTGCAAAACCTACCCCTACCCTCCCCTACATACGCTCTCTCTCTTTTTCTCTCTTAGGTTCACTCTCCCAAAGCCAATCAGGTAAACGGGTCGAGTCAAGCGCACCCGAGTCTAGGCGCACCGGCATGGGTGGTGCGCGAGGAGTGCGAGGTAAACAGGTCAGGCATCCAGGTCCGCAGAGGAGTGAGCGTGGACAAGGCGGGTAAGTGGGTGTGGGGACCTCACCCCGTGATCGGAGGCAACAAGCCGATATCACAAAAACATTTTAAGCTGCTTACCTGTGCCCAAAATTACCGAGGTGGGACTAAAGTCCCACCCATTTCTTCGCATGCGTCTGCATGGACTTTCGCTGGATTGCTATAGCTACGGATGGTGTTGGCTTCAATTACTAGGTGCAAAGGGGTTGTGGAGTGTTTTCGTGCACCTGGGGTTCAACTTCCTGGAGCGTAGCAACCTGGAGCAAGATTGCAAGCAAGATTTACTCCTGCTCTAATGGCAACTGTGGGTCGAACCTGCTAATCACAAATACGGCCTCGCGGCCCTGTCAAAGCACTTAGAGAGCTTCATCATGACATAGTGAAGGTGGTGCGGTGAGTGGCGTGGCGCAGAACAGCCTAGGTGTGCATACCTAGGTCAGACTATGGCCATGAAAGTGCATTTGTTCGGGGAGAGTGTAGGGTACGTGTGGTTGTCAATGAAGAGGCAGGTGATGATCAGTGGATGATGGTGAAGCTTCTGTAGTAGTTGGCGAGGTGTGTGGCTATGTGGAGTGATGGTTGCACCTCCGTCGGTGGTTTGCCAAAGATGAGGAAGATGAGGGTGCTCTGTGGCTGTTGAGGGTGATTTTATGAAATAAGGAGGAAAAAATGAATAGTAGAGAGAGAGGAGTTATCTGAGAGCAGCTGGATGAATGGGGGAGGCGGAGGGTGAACGGCGTGTATCTACCGTCCCCAGAGACGAAAGCCCTGAGATGAAGAGGCGACGACGACGAGAGGGTTGGAGATGCGCGTGCAGGTATGGCGCGATGTGGAAGAGCAAGGCAGAGAAGACTCGGCCATTGGTATGGTGGAAAAGTGACAAGAAGAGGGAGGAGATATCACCAGAGCTTGCGAGCTATTTGGCCGAAGATTGGAAAGGAGGAATTTTGGGGGTTTCTTTGACCAAATAAAGCTTAGGATGGACAGCCAGACCTAGGGCTTCTTTTATAGCCTCTAGCAGAGAGCCTTGTGCTTGGAAGTCAAGCTTCCAAGCACAACACCCTCGCCGAACTTGGAAGGTTGAGAGATACCCATATCTCATGCGTTCGCATGAGAGATTGGGTGGGAATCTGAGCACAAAATGGGGTTCACAAGATCGGGAATTCCTCAAAGAATCTCCCTTTCTAATTTGAGAGGGATTCTCTGAGGAATCAAGGAGATCTCCCTTTTGAATCCTCACTGGAGTAAGATTCCTCCACTGTAATGGCAGAGGGACCTAATTGCAATGAATGGCGAGGAAGATAGGGGGTCTTTGCAATGATTTTCAAAGGCTAGGGTTCCAAATGTAATTGGGTGGGATTGTTTTGCAAAGTAGGTCAAGGTGAATTCCCCATAGGTCCAAATTTTGGTATAAACCTAATTTGGACCTAAGGAATCCAATGGTGAAGTTGGATTTTAGGTTTGACCATGTTTGACTAAGTATTTTACACAAAAACCCAATTTAGGGTAAATATTTGACTAGGACCCCAACTTAAGTCAAAATAGGTTCCAAAGGCCAAATTGAAGGTTATAAACCCTAGATGATATTTTTTCATGAATTTTAGAGGGTGAAGTTGATTTTTATTCTGACCAGAACCTTGTTGAATTAAGTAGGTTTGTTTTAGGGTTACAGGATGTCATTTAATTTCCAAATCTCACATTAACCCTTTTCTGATTGAACTATCCCAGATTTTATCATGTTAAGACCAATTGACCCATGTTTAGCCCTTGAGAAATCTTGTTGTTGTATTGCAATGGTAAAATTACAGTTTTACCCTTTGTTTCTTACTTTTCTTTAAAACTAGTTATTCCGTGAGTTAAGCCCTTTGCTTGGTTATGTAGGAGCTTTTGTTCTCTTTTCTAGGTCAAAATGAGCTAGTTAGGGCTCATGATGGTGTTCCCATCATACCCCCATGCCTAGCATTTGCTAGTCTCTTAGCAAAATTTTAAGGTTTTAACTTTTGTTCTAAACCATGAGTTCCTTTCACAATTTATGATAAGTGCTTTTTCTCTTTCTTTTTGATTAGGTTAGAATGTCAATAGCAGGCTTAGAGGTACTCAAGTACCAACCAAGATCCAGACTTGACCAGCTCTAGCCTCGGTCCCCTACAAAGGTTTTTAAGGCCCGTAGGAACTATCCTATGGTTCGTTGGACTCTTCGGTTAAATTACCCATGCTTAAGACATATTTTAGCCTCGATTCAGTTTGCAGTGCATCTTTTGTAAGAGAAAGATAGAGGATTTATTTGTTTGGAGAGTTTTCTCTTTCTTTTCTTTTTATTTCTAGCTTCGGATTGGCTTCTCAACACGGTCCGTATTGGATTCCTACTAATCTCTTTCTGTGTCTCATTAGCACTTTTTCCTTCATTCTTCTTTTCGTTGATGTGGTCAACAACTTCGGTTAGTCCCTTAATCTCTTATTAATGACTATCTCTTTTTCTTTTCCATTTTGTGCTCCTTTTTTTGTCATTTTGATCTTTTCCTCCTCATGGTTTGTATAGCCTCAAAAATTTTCTCTCCCCCCATTCAGTTTTTTTGTTCTTTCTCAAGATTCTTTCAATTTTTTGTGTTTTTTGTGATATGAGATTTTTTTTGTTGAAACCTTTTCTTGTGACGTGAGTTTTCATAATGTTTTGCACTTTCATACCCCCTCATTCCTACAATTTGCAGTGTCCCCATTGTAAATTAGGTGGGTTCAAATTCAGCTTAGTTCATTCATTAGGAAAGGTGTTGGGTGGGCGAACGGGTTGAGGTGACTGTTGCGAATGATTTCTAGACTCAGGTACGGGTACCTGAGGTGGAGTCGGCTATTCTAGTGGATGAACCCTAAAGTGCAATATGAATTCAGCATAGAAATGTCAAGAAAGGTTTTGGGTTTTTTTTTTTTTTGGTAAAGAATGACGGGTTGCCTCCCATTAAGCGCTGAGTTTTACGCCATCGACTGGGCGCAATGAGCTCAAGGAGAATGGAGGGTAAAGGATATCTTAGCCAAATTTTTATCGGTCACATCAATGAACTATTTGACTCTCTGACCATTCACGATGAAGGGTTCGGAATCGTGGTTGAGTGGACTGATCTCAATGGCTCCATTTCCAAAGATTCGTCGGACTAAGTAGGCTCCGATCCATTTAGATCGTAGTTTTCCTGGGAACAATTTGAGCCTGGCATCAAAGAGTAGGACCTTTTGACCAGGATGAAAGATCTTTCTAGATATATGTGTGTCGTGAAAGGCTTTAACCCGCTCTTTGTAAATTCGCGAGTTCTCATACGCATCGTGGCATAATTCATCGATCTCGCTCATTTGAAGCTTTCTATGGGTTCCAGCCTTAGAAAGATCTAGGTTGCAGTTCTGTACTGCCCAATAGGCTTTATGCTCCAATTTGACAAGGAGGTGACACGCCTTCCGATACACCAGTCTGAAGGGAGACATACCTAATTAGGTCTTGTGGGCGATCCTATAAGCCCACAAAGCTTCCAGAAGCCTGGTTGACCAATCCTTCCTGTCAGATCGAACAGTAACCTGGAGGTTTTTCTTGATCTCCCGGTTTGATAGCTCAGCTAAACCATTAGTTTGGGGGTGGTAAGGAGTAGAGATTCGGTGCGACACCCCATATTTGGTCTTCAGTGACCTGAACTGAACGTTTGTAAAATGTGTCCCTCCACCGGAAATTATTGCACGTGGAATCCCGAAACATGAGAAGATATTCTGATGAATGAACTTGATAACAAATTTGTGATCATTGGTTCGGGTCGGAATGGCTTCGATCCATTTGGACACATAGTCAGCAGTGAGTAAAATGTATTCGAAGCCGTCCGAGATAGGGAAGGGTCCCATAAAATCAATCCCCCAAATGTCAAAAATTTCGCATACCAGAATCGGCTGTAAAGGCATCATATCTCGATGGCTCATGTTTCCCAAGGTCTGGCAATGACTACATGCCTTACAGTGATTGTATGCATCCTTGAAAATTGTGGGTAATAAAAGCCACACTGGAGGACTTTTGTTGTGATTTTATGTCCTGAAAAGTGTCCACCACATTCCTTGTCATGGTAAAAAGAGAGTATGTCTTTTTTTTCGCTTCCACGACACATCTTCGAATTATTTCATCAGCACCAATGTAAAACAGATATGGGTCTTCCCAAAAGTAATACTTGGCATCAGAAAGTAATTTGTCCTTCTTGGTCTTTGGCCAATCAGATAGGATATGATGTGATGCCAAGTAGTTTACTATATCAGAAAACCATGGAAGCCCTATATTGATAGTCAGTAGATGCTCATCAAGAAAATGTTTCGTGATAGGTCCAGAAGGGTCAACGATCTCAAAAGGAAGGTAGGATAGGGGATTAGCTACCAGTTCTATTTTCCCACTTTATCGCGAATCTTGAGGTCAAACTCTTGCAACAGCAAGATCCAGCGGATTAGTCGAGGTTTCGCATCCTTGTTTGCAAGGAGATTCCTCACAGCTGTGTGATCCGAGTAGATGATAACACGGGAACCCAGGAGGTAAGATCTCAAATTTTCTAGGGCAAATACTACAGCTAGCAACTCTTTCTCAGTAACTGTGTAGTTACGTTGAGCCTCGTCAAGTGTCTTGCTAGCGTAGTAAATGACCATGGGTTTCCGATCAATTTTCTTCCCTAATACCACTCCTACAGTGAAATCAGATGCATCGCACATGATCTCAAAGGGTTGAGACCAATTAGGGGATTGTTGGATCGGTGCTTGGGCAACTCGGTCACGGAGGATCTCAAATGCTTGAGTGCATTCCTTGGAGATTTTGAAAGGTACATCTTTGGAGAGAAGAGTAGTTAGGGGGCGCGCAATTTTCGAAAAGTCAAGGATAAATCGACGATAAAAATCGACATGCCTCAGAAAAGATCAGATGTCCTTGATCGAGCTAGGCATAGGGAGTTTGTAAATCAAGCTTACCTTGGCTTGATCGACTTGGATGCCTTTCTCTGAAATCAGATGTCCCAAGATGATTCCCTCAGGCACCATGAAATGGCTCTTTTCCCAAAAAAGAACCAGATTCATGTCAATGCACTACCTGAGGATTTGGACCAAGTGTTGGAGGCAATCGTCAAATGATGCTCCAAATACTAAAAAGTCATCCATGAAGACTTCCAGATAATCATCTACCATATCTGAGAATATGGCAAGCAAGCACCGCTGAAAAGTCATGGGTGCATTATAGAGACCGAACGACATCCTTCGGAACACATACGTCTCGAAGGGGCAGGTGAAAGTGGTCTTTTCTTGGTCCTCAGGATGGATTACCACTTGGTTATAACTAGAGTACCCATCAAGAAAGTAGAAAAACCTATTTTCCGCTAGTTTCTCGAGGATCTGATCAATAAACGATAGTGGGAAATGATCCTTCTTCGTGGAGGAATTGAATCTTCTGTAATAAATGTAGACACTCCACGAGTTAGCTACACGGGTCGGTATGACCTCTTTGGTTTCAATCATAATGATGGTGAGTCCTGCCTTTTTAGGCACAACCTGGATTGGACTCATCCACCGACTGTCGGAGATTGGGTAGATGATCCCTGCATCTAACCACCTAATGATCTCCTTTTTCACGACCTCCTACAGATTAGGGTTCAAATGTCTTGGGTTGCTTTACCACTACAGGTTGCTACGGAGTTTTATCCTACCTAGTTTTGGTTTGGGGTTGGTAAAATAGGTGGCTGCTGTTGAAATCCCGCGAAAGATGTTGAAGCTTCCATCCAGTCGGGTGATGGAACAAAATGGGCCTGATAAATTATATGTGCATGGCCTAGATTTGGGTTCATAATGCACCTCTGGGTCAGCACGTTATTTGGATTCGGCAGAGGTTGCGAAGGAAGTGTGCCAAGTTGGCAGGAATTTGCCATATGGGCGAGTTGATTGCGAACCTCTGTGATCTCATCCTTGTGCTGTTTTTGTATTGCCGCATTCGTCTTCTGAATGTTAGCCAGTGTTTGAAGGATAAGAGTCATTTGATTTGCTTAGTTTGGCCTAGATTGATAGGTGGGGTTGGGATGAGGTTGAGGCAGTTGATATGGATGAGGAGCTTGTGGATGGGGTTGATAAGGTGGTCTTTGATTTTGAGAATTTCCCACCCACAGAAAGTTTGAATGATTCCTCCATCCAGGGTTGTAGGTATTACAGAATGGGTCATTCTGGATGGCGTTGAGGTCCTCGTAGGTTTGAGGAGCCTCAGGAAAATCAAAGTATGATGGTTCAGAGTTCCCCCAACTAGAATAGTGTGGATCGGAGGTCCCTCCAGTCCTGGAGTCAGATGGGGGTGGATACGGGTCCATCCCCTAAGAAGATCGGTGATAGATGTTTTGCACAGTTTCCCTCGCAAGAGGTGGCTGTGCAAACGAGTTTTGCGCAGAGGTGGCTCGCTGCAGATGCCGAGTCAGCTCGTCCACCTTCTTCTCTATGATAGAGACCTTGTCCAACCGACTAGCCATCAGCTCCAAGTCGACGAATGTGGACAAGCCCTGCGTCTCATGTGCTCCCCTAGGATTCGTCAATGCACGGGCATTCGTTCGGTCGAATAAGCCCATGGAGTCATTACTGATGGAGTTCTCGCACATATTCTCGAGAATCTCCTAGACCGTGTCCTCATGTTGACCGATGATATTTCCTCCACAGGTTGCATTAATGAACAATCGAATGTCTTCATGGAGTCCCTGGTAAAAAGATTGGACTTGTTCCCATTTAGGACCTCCGTGATGGGGGCACTTTTTCATGAAATCCAAGAATCGACCCCATGTCTCATGAAGAGGTTCTCCCGATTGTTTAGTGAAATGAGTGATCTGGTGGCGCAAGGCATTTGTCTGGCCAACGGGGAAGAAATTTCATAAAAATTCAGACTAGAGTTTGACCCATGTGTTGATCAGACGAGTTTGAGTCTGATACCAATGAGTAGCCTTGTCCATGAGGGAGAAAGAAAATACCTTCATGAGTAGAATATCCCGATTTTGTACATCTGACCCGAAGGTCTGGGCTAGATGTTTGAGTTGCTTGATGTGCTGGAAGGGATCCTCAGAGTTAAGCTCATGGAATTTTGGTATGGCATGAATCATATTGGGATTGAGTTCAGAATCAGGACCTCCAGTCGGGATTTGGATTCAAGGCTCGATTGCCACAACAACGGAATTATAGTGATCTCGCATCATAGGATGCTACGGCGGGTTTACAAAGTTTTGGAATAGATTATTTAAGCCTTGAAGTTGGTGCTCAAGGTTATTCACTTCTTCAATTGGTTGTGCCATGACAGAAGAAGGAGAACTCAGTTCTGATGAATCAAAGGAGAGATCTATGTGGTGGGGTTGCTGCACAAACACGGGCGTTGAGGCTTGGCCTCGGCAGGAGTGGATTTCTAAAGGAGGTCTTAAGGACCTCCTACCAAACATTTACCGAAGGATTTAATGAGATTAGAATGTGCTGGACCCAATCTAGACACCCACAAAATGTTGGGTGACTATAGAGGTTTGGGGCAGATGATACCCTTAGTCAAAAAGGCTGTCCACCTGAGAAATACCTAGGCAGCAGAGAGGGAGAGTCCCGCAAAGACCCCTACACGGTAGAGAGTCCCTACGAGTTACAGGGTTTCCCTTACCGGACCTCTCTTGTCACTGAGATTCCAGGTAGACCAGAATGGGGACCTTGACCTCAAGTCTACCACTTTTAGTTAAGATTAAGGTGCTTAGGGTTCCACTTGAACTTTAGATCTTTTGAGTGCAAAAAGTGACCTAATTTTAAGGTTGGTTGACTTAAAGGGTGAACTTCACCTCTTCGTCCTTTAAGAGCTTTTAGGTCCTTTCTTTTAGGGTTCAAGTGAGTTTAAGAGCTTGATTTTCTTAGGGTTTCTCTTGGATAAATCTCTTCAAACAAGGCTTAGGCACACCTCCTTTTGAAAATCTTGATTCTTTTCTTAGAGAAGATGTGTCTCTAAAACCCTAGATTGAAATCCTTAAGTTGGCTCTATTTGGTTCAATTTAGTTGCCTCAAAGATGGTATCTAGGGCTCAATCAAGAAGGTGCTACCCCTAGTTACCTTAAATGGATATGCAATTCAAAAATGTGTTGAAATAAAAATCAGGCAACTTTGGTGAATTACTAAATATGGAAAGCAAGTAGCCCTAGATTGACTTTTCTTTGGTTTCCTTTTCAGATTTGAGGGGATTAGGAGAAAGGGCTAATGAGAATTACCTGTTCCAAGTGTGGTTGTTTTACGGCTATTTTTCTGTTCTTACCCTGAAACAATCACAACAAAAGAAAGAGAGTAAGTTAGTATTGAATCAGAGGTTGTGATAAAAGCTTCTAAAATGCCTATTGCTCCCCAGCAATAGTGCCAAAATGTTCGTATGAAAGCGAGATCGGGTCAGTAAATATCGCGTTGCAGTATAGTTGAAATCGCTTCGAATAACATATAAGAATTTATTACTCGAAAAACTAAGAATCTGAGGTTGAACACGGAGATTAAATTGGTATTTAAAAACTAAGAACACAAATTGATAAAATGTGATGTTCAACAATTTATGGAGCAATAGAATGAAGTTCAATGTATAAAAATGCTAAAGAGATGAATAGAGATGTAAAAAGAAATAGAATTAATTAATCTCTGTCTTCTTCTTCTGAGGTTCGATTCTTTTTCTACCTTTTCTTCCTTCTCTGATTTCTCCTTCCTTCCTTAGTGACTTCTTTTTCTTCTCTTTTGTCTCTTGGTTTCTTCCCTTCTTTCCTCTGCCTCGGCTTCTTTCTCTTTCCCTATCTTCTGCCTCTGGTTTCTTTCTTTCTACTGCTCCTTCCTTCTCTTCTTCTTCCTTCAGCTGTGCCTTCTCCTACCTTCCTTTAGCTTCTTCTCATTTAGCCTCTGATTTCTTTCTTTCTCCTTCAGATCTGCCTTTAGGTCCTCAACTTTCTTCCTTAGCTTCTCCTACCTTAGCCTTCTTCAGCTTCCTTCCTTAGCCTCTTTCTTCTCTGTGGCTCCTTCCTTCAACTTCCCTTCCTTCTTTCTCTTCCTTCACAGAAGTGAAAAACCTACCCCTACCCTCCTTTGCATACGCTCTTTCTCGTTTTCTCCCTTAGGTTCGCTCTCCCAGAGCCAATCAGGTAAACGGGTCGAGTCAAGCACACCCGAGTCCAGGCGCACCGACGTAGGTGGTGTGTAAGGAGTGCAAGGACCTGGGGTTCAACTTCCTGGAGCGTAGCAACCTGGAGCGTAGCAACCTGGAGCAAGCTTGGGAGCAAGCTTTGCACCTGCTCTAATGGCGGCTATGGATCGAACCTGCCAATCACAAATATGGCCTCGTGGCCCTATCAAAGCACTTAGAGAGATTTGCTGTGACACAGCGAAGGTGGTGCGGTGAGTGGCGTGGTGTAGAACGGCCTAGGCGTGCGTGCCTAGGCCAAACTGTGGTCGTGAAAATGCGTTTGTTCGAGGAGAGTGTAGGGTGCATGTGGCGGTCAATGAAGAGGCGGGTGATGATCAATGGATGATGGTGAAGCTTCTGCGGCAGCTGGCAAGGCATGTGGCTGCATGGAGTGATGATGCGCCTCCATCGATGGTTTGCTGGAGATGAGGAAGATGAGGGTGCTCTAAGGTTGTCGAGGGTGATTTTGTGAAATAAAGAGGGGACAATGAAGAGTAGAGAGAGAGGACTTATTTGTGAGTTTCTGGACGAAGGGGGGAGGCGAAGGGCGAACGGCGTGTATCTGCCGTCACCGGAGACAAAAGCCCTGAGTTGAAGAGGCAGCGATAACGAGAGGGTTGAAGATGCATATGCAGGTATGGTGTGATGCGGAAGAGCAAGGCAGAGAAGACCCTACCACTGGTATGGTGGCAGAGCGACGAGACGAGTGAGGAGATATTGTCGGAGCTTGCGAGCTATTTGGCCAGAGATGGGAAAGGAGGAATTTTGGGGGTTTCTTCGGCCAAATCAAGCTTAGGATGGACGGCCGGACCTGGGGCTTCTTTCATAGCCTCTGGCAGAGGGCCTTGTTCTTGGAAGAGAAGATTCCAAGAACGGCACCCTCGCCGGACTTGGAAGGTCGAGAGATGCCCATATCTCTCATGCATTCGCATGAGAGATTGGGTGGGAATCTGAGCACAAAATGGGGTTCAGACGATCAGGAATTCCTCAGAGAATCTCCCTTTCTAATTTGAGAGGGATTCTCTGAGGAATCAAGGAGATCTCCCTCTTGAATCCTCGCTGGAGTAGGATTCCTCCACTGTAATGGTGGAGGGTCCTAATTGCAAAGAATGGCAAGGAAGATAGGGGGCTTTTGCAATGGTTTTCAAAAGCTAGGGGTCTAAAGGTAATTGGGTTGGACTATTTTGCAAAGTAGGTCAAGGTGAACTCCCCTTAGGTCCAAATTTTGGTATAAACCTAATTTGGACCTAAGGAATCCAATGGTGAAGTTAGATTTTAGGTTTGACTATGTTTGGCCAGGCATTTTACACAGAAACCCAATTTAGGGTAAATATTTGACTAAGACCCCTACTTAGGTCAAAATAAGTTCCAAAGGACAAATTGAAGGTTCTAAACCGTAGAGGATATTTTTCCACGAATTTTAGAAGGTGTAATTGATTTTTATCCTAACCAAAACCTTTTTGAATTAAGTGGGTTTATTTTAAGGTTACAGGATGTCATTTAATTCCCAGATCTCACATTAACCCTTTTCTAATTTAACCATCCCACTTTTTATCTTGTTAGGACCAATTGACCCATCTTTAACCCCTGAGAAATCTTGTTGTTGTACTGCAATGGTAAAATTACAGTTTTACCCTTTGTTTCTTACTTTTCTTTCAAACTAGTTATTCCTTGAGTTAGGCCCTTCACTTGGTTATGTAGGAGCTTTTGTTCTTTTTTCTAGGTCAAAATGAGCTAGCCAGGGCTCATGATGGTGTTTCCATCAATGCTTGATGTAGACACAATTATTGAGGGTAAAATGTCTATTCATGCATGTTCATAGTCTTAGATTTGCATTTTATGTTACAAATATTGCATAGCATGCATCATTCTGCATTTAGAGCAGTTGTATATAATTTAGGTTGATTACATCCTTTTTGTGGTTAGGAGAGAAGGTTATTTATTTTAGAGCCTCGAATTGACAATCCAGCCATATGGATCTGATCAAGACAACGATCGGAGTCCAACGTTTCTAAAATCTCCTCGATCGGAGTCCCGTAGCACCATATCCAGTCCAAGGAACATCGATTGCCAAGGGATTAGGTGACATAATTCAGAGCTTCAAATGACAAATCTAACCTCGCAAATGGATTCGAGTAGAGATCGCAGTCCAACAGCGAGAAAATCGACTCAATCCGACCTCTATAGTAGCCCCTACAATGAAAAGAAAATGGACGGCCCAGATTCCCCCACGTGGCATAGCCCAAGCCGCCCATGTGCACGCACATGCCACCGCACGTGCACAGCAAGCAGGTGCGCAAGCATGAGCGGAGGCAACCATGCACACAACGTAGCACCAGCGCATGAGAGTGCTTGCGGGTGACACGGCGTGCGGAGCGCACGCCAGCGTAGTGGTAGTGTGGGCGCGTGCTCGATTAGCGCCAGCCTACAGTGACACATGAGCTGGACCTACAGCGACACTTACAGCCATCACTAATTCTTCACACACTAGCAAAGCCAGTTGTGGGCGTAAGCAGGCATGAGCTACCTATAATGACACTTCCAGTGACGGCCTGGAGATCACTAATGGTTCCATTGTTGAGAGTGGAAAACTATGCATTCACAGTTGGATTCAAAAACCTGTCATCGTAGTTCGAGTCATGAAGAAATCCATTCAACAGATAAAATTTATACCGAAAATCTGTGAAGTTTTAGGTCGAACACAAGGAGGCTACGTCAATCTCAAAATCAACAATTATATTTTTTGTATATCTTTTTAAAAGGTGAAATAATCACAATGGAATCGATATAGACAATAAGAGAGAGAGAGAGGGAGAGAACAATCACTTGGTATTTGAATAATGCTTTTACAACTACGAAAGCAGGAAATGATTACACTAGAAAGCGGGAAACTACTACAACTAGAAAGCAGGAAATTCTACTCTAGAAAGCGATAAGAGAAGGGAAAGAGATGTTATCCTCCTCGACGAATGCTTGGAGGATGAGCCAGATGGAGGCGACACCTGGAAGACGGAGGATGAGGAGGGAAGAAGGAGGATGAAGTCGGAAGAACAGGAATGAGGCAGCACGTCATTGTCGTTGCGGGATCCACTTCCAGAATAGGGCAAAAAATTGGATTTAGCTCTTAAGGAGCATTCCGGGTGTGGGACAAGCTTCTCTTAAGCTTTGGAGAGGAAGAGAGGAGAAGGGATGTTATCCTCCTCGACGAATGCTTGGAGGACAAGCTGGACGGAGGTGACGCCTGGAAGACGGAGGACAAGGTGGGAAGGAGGACAAAGTCGGAAGAACAGGAACAAGGCAGCACGTCATCGTTGTCGTGGGATCCGCTTCCGAAATGGGGTAAAAAATTGGATTTAGCTCTTGAGGAGCATCCCGGGTGTGGGACAAGCTTCCCTTAAGCTTTGGAGAGGAAGAGAGGAGAAGGAAGGGATGAGAATTTCATAGGGTAGGGGTCTCCTTTTATAGTTGCAAGGATTGGGGGCATTTCGAACATTTTAACTTAAAAAATAGTAAAGAGGGGCCTTTAATGATAGACATAAACGTCACTACCATGCCTAAAATGCATGCCCACGTTTGGGAGATATCAGTCGTCCAATCTCAAAATCGGATGGCTTAAAGTCATCCTCACAGTGCCTGTTCAAACGCCCCTGCTGTGCACCCGTGCGTGCGATGAGGTGTGCTGACGTGAGTCATCGTGCACGTACGCGATCAACGCTCCTCTTTGTGCCACATCTTCGCTTCCCATGCACACGATCTTCATCTAACGACCGAACGGAATGCACCCCGCGCCCCGGCTAGATTGAGGTGCCTAACAAGGCTTGAACGTGCGACCCTTGCGTTACCCACAGGGGCTCGACCGCTGCACTGAGGCCTCAACTTTGTCGCATTTAGGAATTAGGCGTGCGCAATCGTGGCCGTTGGATCATGATCCAACGGCCTAGATCACCCGTGCCTTTGCCTTTAGAAGTGCAACTGCAGGTCCATAGGGCCAATTGGGCTACTGAGATGGCGTCACATGGCGCCATCTTGGCCATCCATCTTCTGTATGTTGTAGATGGTGCCATGGATGTCAGATTGGATCGATGTTTGCAACCCTAGGTTGCGATCATCGATCTGAACCCATCTGTGAGGTTGGATTTGTCATTTAAAGTATGGATTGGCACCATCTTGGCCGTTGATCTTTAGGCTTCCTCAGTCTCTATCTTGTGCTATGGATGTCCGATCAGGACGATCTTGGAGTCGTTGAACTCCAAACGTTGCCTGATCAGATCTGTATGGTTGGATCTTCGATCCGAGGCCCTGATTAAAAATCGCCCTGACCCTGAGCATAAAAGGAGATAATTACTATACAATTTTTACAACTTGACCTAAATGCATGATTATGCATGTTATGCAATATTTACAATGTATGATGCTAATATGACACTAAGAACATGCATTAACAGACATTTTTGGCTATTTAAATGTATGCACATCACACCCCCATGCCTATCTTTTGCTAGTGCCTAGCAAAAACTATATGCTATTTATAAAAGAATTAGGGTTGGATTACTAGGGCACAAGTCATTTTCGACATTAAGAAATGTTTACTTAGGACCTGAACTTTCAAAGAGACAACAGTGCCCGGGTATCTGCCAAAATGCAGATCACTTCAAGCCCTCTCCTTATTCAAAGAAAGATCTATTTTTCTCCTTTTTCATCCTTTTTATTTTTTTTTTGGATTTTTGAGTTTAGGGTTCGGAGTGGCTTTCTACGGCCACTCAACCAACCCAAGATTTGATGAGAACCCTAACTTCTAAGCATCTTTTTGGTGAATGTGATAGACTCATTGATCGGCAATCAGAATGGACTTTGGGTTTCTACACTCTTAGGTGACCTCAAAAAGAGTTCTGCCTAAAGTTGTATCTATACGATTAGTAGCTTTCTCCCTACTTTTATTTTTTATGGGTTCAACACTAGGGTGAATCCAATGTATATCTCCCGGCTTATTCTACTTCTCTGCTTCTTCCTAAGTGTTTTAGGAATTTTTATGCGCATTTCTTGAGCTGGGATCTGGATAACCGATCGATGAGCTATTACCACAGACAACGAGCTAGCCATACTCGTGCAGTGAAGTGTGGCTTATTTCTTTTTGTTTCTTTTCTCCTTTTCTTCTTTTTCTTTTTTTTTCTTTTTCTTTTTTTAAGTAGGTGGCTTCCCTGGTCTAAGATTTACCTAAAGGCAGCAAGAAGAGAGTGATCCTGTGACTGGGCTCTGGATAACTTACCTATGGGCTGTTACCCACGATAACTTGCTAGCCATATCACCCTAGAAGGTTCATTAGCTATCCAATTTCTGTTAAGACCGCCAAACAACGAGTCAGTGCAAATAGTGTGTAAATGCTTAGACTTATAGTACCCTCAAATCAGAGGGTGGGTCGATAAGTCGTGTACTTATCACCAATACTTATTTAATAAAATTAAAATAGAAATCAGGATGGCGAGGACTCGATAAACAAATACACATTTTAGTGGATTTTCGGGCTGATTAAGCCCAAAGACCTGAAGGATCTTAGTGTTCAGATCCTACTGTAATATTTCCTAAGATTGAAAAGTCCTAATGTACAAGTATTCTTTCCTAATTCATTTATATATATATAAGGAAACAAGTAGAATTTACAAGAATTCCACAAAGCTAACAAATTGATTCAGAAATGAATCCACCCCCCCATGCCTAGCTGGTGCAATGTCCACATTGAGAATAAAAGACATGAAAGGAAGGGTAGAATGCCGAAGATATCACCTGAATATGAAGCTCGGGTTAGCTCTGAGTCAAACTGTACAACTACTGAGTTTAATGCCATCAACTAGGCATAGTCCAACCAAAGAAGTCACAACATAGATAAAGCAACCATGTTTGAGATGGGTCTGGAATAATACGATCAATAACAAGCTTCAGATGTTGACCATTGACTTTGAATGAATTACACATCTTCTGGTCAGAGATCTGAACAGCCCCGTTTGGAAATATCAAATCGATAATGAATGGGTCATTCCATTTCAACCTAAGTTTTCTTGGAAAGAGCTTAAGTTGAGAATCAAAGAGCCAGACCTTCTGGTTCAGCTCAAAGATCTTGCGGGAAATCAATTGGTCATGAAGAGCTTTGGTCCGAGCCTTATAAATCTTGGCATTCGCATACGCGTCTTTTCTAAGCTCTTCCAACTTAGATAGTTGGAGTTTCCTGGTCTTCCCAACTAAACTCAGATCAAGATTACATTGCTTGATTGCCTAGAATGCCCTATGTTCAATTTCTACGGGTAAATGGCATGCCTTTCCATACACCAAAAGAAATGGAGACATGCTAATGGCCATTTATACACTGTACAGTAGGCTCAAAGAGTGTCCTCAAGCTTTTCAGTCCAATCATTGCGATAAGGCCTAACTATTTTCTATAGAATATTCTTGATCTCCCGATTGGTGATCTCATCCTGTCCATTTGTCTGGTGATGGTAAGGTGTGGAGATTCTGTGATTAACCCCATATTTTGCCAGCAAATTGCTAAACTGGACATTAGTGAAATGAGTGCCACCATCGCTAATGATGGCCCTCAGAATCTTGAACTGGCTGAAGATGTTCTTGACAAAATCGATGACCACCTTGTGGTCATTGGTTCGGGTGGGAATAGCCTCGATCCACTTGGACATGTAATCAACAGTGATGAGAATGTACTGGTGTCCAAATGAAGGGAGGAATGGTCCCATCAAATCGATGCCCCAAACATTGAAGATTTCGACAGGAAGAATCGGGTTTAGAGGCATCATATCTCTCTTGGTTATGCTCCCAAGTGGCTGGCATCGGGAACACGACCTCAAGAATTCTTGAGCGTCCTTGAATAAAGACGGCCAAAAGAATCCAGATTTCAAAATTTTTGCAGCCGTCCTTTTCCCGGAGAAGTGTCCACCACACACAGATCCTTGGCAAAACTCGAGTATACTCTTGAATTCGTTCTTCGGGATGCATCGGCGAATAATCTGATCAGAGCCAATGCGATACAATTCGGGGCCCTCCCAAAAGTAATATTTGGCCTTGGATTTGAGTCTATCTCATTGTTGCTTGGTCCAATCCTGAGGAATTTGACCAATGGCCAAATAGTTTACGATATCAGCAAACCATGGAGTTTGGACACTAGAAACTATAAGGATAGTCTCGTCTGAAAAAGTATCAACAATCGGGATATCCAGATAAGAAGAATCACTCAGAAGTATCGAAAGATGATCGCCACCACATTCTGTGCCCTGAATTTATCCTTGATTTCAAGATCAAATTCTTGAAGCAAAAGAATCCATCAAATAAGCTGGGGTTTGGCATCCTTTTCGGCCAAGAGATGTCTCAAGGTCGAGTGGTTGGTATAAATTATGACATGAGACCCTAAGAGATAATCCCTGAATTTCTCCAAAGCAAATACTACAGCTAGTAATCCTTTTGAGTAATAATGTAATTCCTTTGGGCCTCATCAAGAGTTTTACTAGCATAGTAGATGACAAAGGGGTTCCTGTCAATCTTCTAGCCCAAAATAGCCCCGATCGCATAATCAAAAGCCTTGGTCATGATCTCAAATGGGGCTATTCAAACTGGTGGTTGCAACACCAAAGCACAAGTGGCTGCCATTTTAAGAAAATCAAATGCCTTAAGGCATGATTCGTTGAAATCAAATGGCATATCTTTGGCAAGAAGGTTGCTGAAAGGACAAGCAACCTTAGAAAAGTCCTTGATGAACCTCCAATAGAATCCAACATGACCAAGAAATGATCGAATTTGTTTCATAGTTGCGGGAGGAGGAAGTTTAGAGATAGCATCAACCTTATCTTTGCTAACTTCGATACCCAGTTCAGAGATTACATGACCCAAGACGATGCCTTCTTGTGTCATGAAATGACTCTTTTCCCAGCTAACGACCAATCTTGTTTTGATGCATCTTTTAAGAATCATTTCAAGATTAGTCAAACAAGAATCAAATGATTCTCCGAAAATAGAGAAATCATCCATGAAGACTTCCATAAACTCTCCTACCATGTCAGAGAATATGGCCAACATACACCTTTGAAAAGTCACAGGTGCATTGCATAAGCCGAATGGCATCCTATGGAAAGCAAAGGTTCTGTAGGGCAACTGAAAGTCATTTTTTCCTAATCCTTGGAATGGATAGGGACTTGATTATATCCAGAGTAATCATCAAGGAAACAGAAGTACTTCTGCCCAGCTAGTCTTTCAAGGATTTGATCAATAAAGGGCAAAGGGAGATGATCCTTTTTCGTGGCTGTGTTCAACTTCCTATAATCAATACAAACTCTCCGAGAGGAAGCTAAACGAGTTGTGACAGATTCACCTTTCTCTTTAGTCACAATGGTAATCCCAACTTTCTTGGGAACAATTCGCATGGGACTTACCCAAGGGCTATCAGAGATTAGATATTCCTGCATCGAGCCAGTTGATAATTTTTGACCACTTCTCGCATATTTGGGTTTAATCTCCTTTGCATTTGGAGAGAAGGGCGAGATCCATCTTCCAAAAATATTCTGTGATTGCAATAAGATGGCTTGATCCCCCTAAGGTCATGAATGGTCCAACCAATTGCCTCCTTGTGTTCCTTTAGGACCTTAATCAGTTTAATCTCCTGCTCCTTTGTTAATTTAGCACTGATAATCACAGGGAGCATCTTATGTGGCCCTAAAAACTAATATTTCATATTCACAGGCAATGGTTTCAGTTCAAGCTGGGGCAAGTTGTTGATTGAAGGTAAGGAAGATGCTGATGAAGACTCATTAAGAGGAAGAGGTTGAGAGTGAACAAAATCAATAGTCTCTTCAGAAGATGGCAGGTTTGCCATAAAGGGTTACGGGTCCAAATCATCATCAGAAGAGGAACTTTCAAATGCAGAAATCGTCACACAAGTTTCAATATTCACATTATCATCCTCAAGTTCCTCAATAAATCCACAATCCTCGAATTTGTTAATCTCCTTAAAAATATCCAATTTCATTCGTTGATCTCCAAAGGTGATTTCCATGCTACCGCTCTCACTATTAATGTTGGCCTTGGCGAAAGCCAGGAACGGACGTCCCAGAATAATGGGCGTGTTCCTTAAATTCTCAGGTACATCCATATCAAGGACAAGGAAATCTACAGGAAAATAGAAATCCTTAACCTTGACAATAACATCTTCAATAACGCCTCGCAAATTTGTGACAGAACGGTCAGCTAACTGCAGTGTTACTAAAGTCGACCGAAGTTCACCTAATCTGAACTTCTCATAAAGAGAAGTCGGAATTAGGTTAATGGATGCACCCAGATCCAGCAGTGCTTTACCAAAGGTGTAAGCTCCGATGACACAAGAAATCAAAAGAGCACCTGGATCTCTCTTTTTCTGAGGGAGGTAGTGTAGGATAACAAAACTAGCTTGCTCGGAGAGTACCACCTTCCTCGAAATAGATTCTCTCGACTTACGCTTTTGTATACATAAATCCTTTAAAAATTTCACTTGAGCCGGTATATGTTTGATAGTGTCGAGGAGCGGGATATTGATCTCGACATTCTTGAAAATATTCAAAAGCTCCTCATTACTATCAACAAACTTCCTCCTTGATCTAATCAAGGCCTCAAGAAAAGGAACATGAGTCGAATCTTTAGAATTAGGTTCCTAAGCCTTGATTTCTTCTCCAGAGTTCTCCTTTCTCTCCTTAGGCTCTTCAGAAGTTGGTAAATCAGAACAATGTGGTTGTGGATCCTGAGTTTGTTTACCACTCCTCAAGATAACAGAATTAGCAGATGCATACGGGTTTGTGTCTTGGGGAGGGCTAGGAAAGATTGGAGGGGCTTCATTAGCCAAAAACCTTTGATTTGAGGAAAAAGAAGAGGAAAGACCCTACTTAACCACCTGAGCATGTGCGTGTGGGTCCCTTTGATTCCCATTCCAATGGGCTTGATTGCCTGGATTCTAAAAATTACGAGGGTTGGGTACAGGTTGAGATGGTAGAGATTCGAGTTGACGAGAATTAGCTATGAACCTGGTTTCCAAGCTATCTAGCGAAGTTTTTATTGCTGCATGAGCTAGAGTATAGATCTTTGCATCTCTACCATTTGTCGATTCAAATCAGCCTGCCCTACTGGTTGACAGGCATTCCAAGATGGCTGATTGACCTGATTCGGGGGTAGCTGAGTGTAAACATGACCCTGAACCATTGGTCTTTGCGGAGCATAATTGCTGGGTCAGAATTGGGTCTGCTGCCCCAGGTTTTCCCAGGAGAAGTTAGGGTGGTTCCACCAACCTGGATTATAAGCATTTAAATAAGGGTTGGACCTAACATTCTCCTTTACAGCATAGACATCCTCATAGGGCGAGGATGGAGAGAAAGAAAAGGAGGGATTAGAGAAACTGGGATCAAAGGCCCCAGTTTGGAACCCATGGGGTTCCAAATAATGCTAACTCACAGGTTGAGCCACATCAAGTTGATTTACGAACTCTTGTCCAAAAGGAGCTTGCAATGAATGGAATCCCGAATTCTGTGATTGAGTGGATTGAGAGTTGTTCATTGAGTTTCCAGCCATCCACTCCTCCATTCTCTTAGTAACCAAGTCCACCTTATCAAGTTTATTACAAATCAATTCCATATCGAATGAATGAGAGTCATGGACTTCATTAACATTCGATCTGGGCTGGTGGACCAATTAAAAGTATCCATGGAGGCATGATTGATCAAATTCTCACTCATCTCCTCAAACAAATCGTGAGTGCTATTTGCATCTTTATTCTGGAAATTACCTTCGCAAGAAGCATCCACATGATTTCTAAGTTTCTCAGTCAACCCATGGTAAAAGATCTACACGAGTTGCCATTTCGGCACCTCGTGGTGTGGACACCTCCACAATAAGTCCTAGAATCACTCCCAGGCAACATAAAACTGCTCCCCCAGTTGCTGAGTGGAGGTAGTAATTGCACATCTCAAAGCATTGGTACATCCGATAGGGAAGAATTTCTTTAAGAAGGCCGATTTCAAATCATTCCAAGTTGCAATTGGCCTTCCTAGAGTCTTGTACCAATGAGTGGCTTTGTCCCTAAGAGAATGGGGGAAGAGCCTCATGATCATCTACTCCTCATTCACGTTTTGTGCCTTGGTGGTCTGGACAAAAGTGGCCAACTCCTCCAAGTGCTAAAATGGTTCTTCAGAGCCAAGCCCATGGAATTATTTGATTAGGCTTAACACCTGGGGCTTGATTTCTACATCTCCGGCAGGAATTTCGACGATGGGACGTTCCCCGTAATTTGAAGGATCATAAAAATCCTTCAAAGGCTGAGCGCCCTGCATTCTCTGGAACCATTCTTGCATTCTCAGCATTTGTTCCAGCTGCCTTTGAAATACCTCCTGTGGATCCTAAGGCAGAGGAGGCTGTTGATCGGCCATGGGATCAATTTGTCCAAAATCTAATCTACGCCTCCTAGAATACTCTAGTGGTTCTTCCAATCGGGGATTCAATGACCTCTTTCCTAGCATAAACTAGGAAAAGGTTGGAAGGACTAGGGATAAGAACCCTACAGCACAACGAAACAATCCTGTCCTTAAGTGGGGTAGCCTAAGGATCTATAGACTCTCAGAATCCACTGTAAGATCATAAATGATTTACTCTACTTGCGTCTACTCAATCCAACCAGTTAGAAGGAGGGACTAGGGAGAAGGTTTTTCCTTTGGCTTGCACCTCCGGTTCCTAGTGTACACCCCAGTCGCGGTCGTTTGATGCTACTCCCCTAGCTAGACATCAGATTGATCAGTACAAGCAGGTTAATCTTAAACAATCTCATACTAGACCCCGAAGTGTGAATCAATCCTTAAGGCTAACATCTACTTGATTTTATTTAGGCCTGGGATTGTAGTGCTTATGGAATGTGGTGGGCCCTTAAAATGGATTGTGCCCTTAATGATCAATTAAGAATGTGTGAGTGCATGCACAACTAGGGTTTTCAAGCAAGATTATTTGTGATGAGTAGATTTTAAGGCTCAAATCTTGCTTAAGTAGCTTTTAGGGTTTAGAAGTAGGTTTAATTCAATCAACTTTGAGGCAAACCAGGTTTTCAAGCACGAATGAAGATCACTTTCCTTTTTAAATCAAAAATAAAGTAGAGTGCTTGGTATTGACCTAAATTGAAAACCCTAAGGGGAAGCTACTTGGTGGGTTGATTTTAGGTTGAGTAGTGTGGCCCAAACAACTCAAACAATTGGCCACAATTGCACCACTGAGTGAGGCACACAAAGTGATTGACCTAGACTGATTTCTACTCTTTTATATGTTGATTTTTGTGTACCGGTTCCACAAATTAGAATCCGGTTGAGTAGATAAGAATCAATTAGGTTATGTGCCTTGAATATGGGTGTATGTTTGAATTACCCAACAAGAAATATCTCTTTGTTAAATTTTTTTTTTGCATAAGGGTGAGATGAATGTGAGTGGAAATCCAAGCAACCAAACTAACCCTAGGATTTATGCAAACACCTAGGTTAATTGGTGTTTGAATTAATGTGGTTAAATGGATCTATGGAGGGGGAAGAATGGGGAGCACTTATAGTCATCTTCAACTGCACTTTACTCTGATCTACCCCCTGAGGATTCCCTAATCGAGGTATCTGCAAAATAATAGACAAGAGATAAAGCACGTTAGAAAATAGTAAAGTGCGTGTAATGCAGAAAGAAATTCGAAAATCATTGCCTCCTCGTCAACAGTGCCAAAATGTTGACAGTGAAAAACTACATGTTCGTAGTTTGATTCAAAAACCCGTCGTCGTAGTTCGAGTTGCGAAGAAATCCGTTCAATAGATAAAATTTACACCAAAAATTCATAAAGAAGTTCCGAGTCGAACAAAGGGAGGCTACGTCGATCTCAAAATCTGCAATTATATTTTTTTGCATATTTTTTTAAAAGGTGAAATAACCACAATGGAATTGATATAGACAAAGAGAGAGAGAGGGAGAGAATAATTACTTGGTATTTGAATAATGTTTTTACAGCTAAGAAAGCAGGAAATGATTACACTAGAAAGCGAGAAACTATTATAGCTAGAAAGCAAGAAACTATTATAGCTAGAAAGCAAGAAATTCTACTCTAGGAAGTGGTAAGAAAAGGGAGAGAGATGTTATCCTCCTCAATGAATGCTTGGAGGACGAGTAGGACAGAGGTAATGCCTGGAAGATGGAGGACGAGGCAGCAAGAAGGAGGATGAAGTCGAAAGAATGGGAACGAGGTAGCATGTCGTCGTCGTCATGGGATCCACTTCCGGAATGGGGCGAAAACTTGGATTTAGCTCTTAAGGAGCATCCTGGGTGTGGGACAACCTTCTCTTAAGCTTTGGAGAGGAAGAGAGGAGAAGGAAGTGATGTTATCCTCCTCGACGAATGCTTGGAGGATGAGACGGACGGAGGCAACACCTGGAAGATGGAAGATGAGGTGGGAAGAAAGAGGATGAAGTTGGAAGAACGGGAATGAGGCATTCGTCGTCGTCATTGTGGGATCCACTTCCATAATAGTAGAAAAACTTGGATTTAGCTCTTGAGGAGCATCTCGGGTGTGGGACAAGCTTCCCTTAAGCTTTGGAGAGGAAGAGAGGAGAAGGAAGGGATGAGAATTTCGTAGGGTAGGGGTCTCCTTTTATAGTTGCAAGGATTAAGGTTATTTTGGACATTTTAACGTCAAAAACATTAAAGAGGGACCTTTAACACTACACATAAAGGTCGCTAAAGACCAGTCATGGATGACGTGTGCAAGCACTATGAGCGTCGCTCCTCTTCCACACTTAAAATGTACACCCACATTTGGGCTATATTAGCCATCCAATCTCAAGATTGGACAGCTTAAAGTCATCCTTACAGT
Organism: Thalassia testudinum; assembly: GCA_037157565.1. NCBI lineage: Eukaryota > Viridiplantae > Streptophyta > Magnoliopsida > Alismatales > Hydrocharitaceae > Thalassia > Thalassia testudinum. The sequence goes on from JAZHRO010000063.1 coordinate 22,777,435, forward strand.
GCCCATTGAAACTCCCCTACCGCCCGCCCGTGCGTGCGATGAGGCGTACAGACACGAGTCTTCCCTTCTCATGCGCACAATCTTCATCTGACGACCAAAATGAATACACTTCGCACCCCGGCTGGATTGAGGCGCTCGACAAGGCTCGAACACGTGACCCCTTGGTCGCCTACAAGGGTGCGACCACTGTGTTGAGGTCTCAACTTTTTCGCGTTTAGGAATTAGGTGCGCGCGATCGTGGCAGTTGGATCATGATCCAACGACCGAGATCGCCCGTGCCTTTCCCTTTAGAAGTGCAGCTACGATTCCATAGGGTCGATTGGGCAGTTGAGATGGCACCACGTGGTTGGATGGCCAAGATGGCACCACGTGGTGCCATCTTGGCCGTTCATCCTTTGTGTGTTGTAGATGGTGCCATAGATGTCAGATTGGATCGATTTTCGTGCCATTAGGTTGCGATCATCGATTCAAACCCATCTATGTGGTCAAATTTATCGTCTGAAGTGCAGATTGGCACCATCTTGGCCCTTGATCTTTAGGTTTCCTTGGTCTCTATCTAGTGCTACAGATGTCTCATCAGGGCGATCTTGGAGTCATTTAGCTCCAATCATCACCTTGATCAGATCTGTATGGTTGGATCTTCGATCCGAGGCCCTGATTAAAAATTACCCTATCCCTAACCATAAAAGGAGATAATTCCTGTACAATTTATACAACTTGACCTAAATGCATGATTATGCATGTTATGCAATATTTACAATGTATGATGCTAATATGACACTAGGAACATGCATTAATAGACATTTCGGCTATTTAGATGTATGCACATCACCCATACCTATTGTTGCCTCTTCTCCTCCACTATAAAAGAACCTACACCCCCTCTCTTCCAAGCCATCTCTACCTTGTCTACTCCTACCTACTCCCAAGCTCTAGCAAGCCTACCAACGCTCTGTTAGGGCTTGCTCTCAAGCTCCCAAGGCTCCTATTAGTGTAGAAAACCTCTGCCTCACCAAATATTCATCCATCTTTCCATCCCCATTCATAGGTCACCTTGAAGCCGTCCTCCCACCACCATTCTGATAGCAGATCATCTCTGCCTTCTCACCTCCATTATAGAGTCACGCCGAAGCTTTCCTCTACCTAACATCCTCCTGCATCTCACCTCCATTGTCCCGCTCTTCACCTCCATCCAAGCTTTCACCAGGCGCCGTCGTCTCGCCGAATAGCCAATTCATGAGATTCCTCTCACACCCCTCTCTTTTTATGCTTTCATAGTTTATTGTAATCAACATTGGATTGATATATATATCATATTTGCTCCATTTCTATCTTGTGATTCATTCTGTTTGTCTTCTTTTCAAAAATACAAAAAAAATAACAAAACTCTAAAACACCAAAAACTAACAAATCGACGCGCAGTTTTCAGTTAAAGTAAACGTTGCCTCTTGTGTTTGACTTGGGACTCCCTTAGAGTTCCAATATTAATTTTTCTTGACCATGAGTTTCACAACTAGGACGACGGGTTACTTGTAACCCGAATTTCAAACTCGTGAAACCCATGCAATCATTTTGGCACCGTTGCCGTTGAGGCAATGGAATTTACTTTATTATTTTCTACGCTTCTTTGCATTTACATAACACTAACCCCGCTTATCTCTGATCTATTATTTTGCAGGTGCCCTAGTATGGAGATCCAAGTGCGGTAGACCGACGTAAAGTGCGAGTAGAATGTTTTGTAAGTGTCCCCCACACCACCCCCACCTTAGTTTTCATTCCATAACCTAATAGCTCAAACCCAAATCAACTTAGGTGCTTTTTATAAACCCTAGGATAGATTTGGTTGTTTGTTTGCCACCTCCACTCACCTCGCCATCCACATAAATAAAAAAAATTAGAAAAAGTGTTATCTAATTGTGGGATTTTCTGAAAGAGACACACCTTAACACCCACAACTCTTGACTTAAGGTGCACCACTCCACTTTGACTCTACCACTTAACTGGGATCAACCTATGGACCCGGTACACTTCAACTCAAAGCACAAGTGAGTAGAAATTTGATTAGGATAAGATATTGTGTACCTTAATATGTGATGAGAATAGGCCAAATGATTGATTTGTTTAGGCCGCACCACTCAAATTAAAAGCGATTCATCAATAGCTTGCTACATAGGGTTGATTTTAGGTCTAAACCAAGGCACTCCACATTTTTCTGATTTCTAAAGGAATACATCATCACTAGTGTTTGTAAAACTTGGAGTGTTCTACTAAACCCTGATTGAACAAACCTAAAGATTGAACCCTTAAAGCTACTAAACAAGGTTAAATTCTAAGAGAGACATCATAAAATAACCTTGTTTGAAATCCCTAGTTATGCACACACATTTTAATTGATCATTAAGGGCACAACCCATCTAAAGGGCCCATCACATTCCAAGAGCACAATCATCCCAAGCCTAATTAAAACTGAGTAGACATTGGCCTTAAGGATTGATTTGCTCTTCGGGGCTCATACTGAGATCTTTTTTGATTAATCTGCTTCTGCTGGTCCATCTGATGTTTAGTTAGGGGAGTTGCATCAAACGACAGTGGCTGGGGGGTACACTAAGAACCAGAGGTGCAAGCCAAAGGAAGAACCTTCTCCCCAATCCCTCCTTCTAACTGGTTGGATTCACCAGATAAAAGTAGATCGAATCGTTTATAATCACAAGATGGGTTCTAGGAGTCTATAGGTCTTTAGGCTAAGTTAGCTATGGATAGGGTTGATTGCTTGTACTACAAAGCACCTTTCTCTCTTGTATTTTCCATTCTATTCTACCATGTATCTTTCCACTTCTTACACGCATTTCCCATCCTATCCTCCTACCACCTCTTATCCCCAAGAAGATTACTATTCCGACATGACTTGTAATTATCCATCCACTAGTCGGGATAACTTTGATTGTGGAAATGAATCCGGACCTCAGTGTCCAGGGTCTAAACATGACTATGATTACTATCCTTCCCAGATCTACAATGATTATAGATCTCCACCCTTTGATGATCAACCTAACCAGATCTACAACCATGAAGGATATGCTAATTATAACAGTTACCCTTCCTAGAATTATGCTGAATATAGGTCACCACCATTCTTTGAACAACTCGAGATGACCTACTATCAGGGAGGAACCCAAGAACCTCAATATCTTGACTCACCTAGAATGAACCCAAACCCACCCAACCCTGAATCGAACCAATCGGTTCAGGTGAACCAGATCCAAGATAGGGTGTTGGCTAACTTGAGGAACACCATACAATCTTTAGAAGCCCAGCCAAGACCATGCACTGAAAAATTGGAGCCTATGATAAAAATGATCGATGTGCTGAATAGCTCTTTATTGGATTTGCACCAAAGTGCTAGGGATAGGCACCTGGGTGAGTTGCTTCTTGGGAAATTGTCGAGGGTGAGGATGAAATTTGTGGTTGCCCTAGTTGAATCTTGGGATGATTCTCAAGATGAACCCTCTTCAGGAGAGCCAATGTTTGAACGTACTCAGGTGCCTGTCAGGGGGGATACATTTTCTAAGATCGAGGATGACCAGGTTGGGCTAAAGCAACCCATTGAGGATAAACCGATTGATTCACCCAAGATCCCTGAGCTAGGGAGTGAGGAAAAATATGTCTCTTTGAACCAGGAAATGACAATCGATTTTGAGACATATATAAATGAGGATCATGGATTCTTTGATTCTGAGGGTGAAGAATCTCTTAGTGAAGTCTCACTTGAGTGTAAGGAAGATGATTTTAGTGAGACAAACGGGCTTGAGGAATCTGACGAACCATTTGATAGCCCAATTATTGAAGATTTGGATTCGGTTGGGGCTAACTTGGAGGATTCGAATCCTTATTTACTAGAAGATTCAATCAATAGGCCCATTCCTAAACCACAGCCCAATGGAAATCAATGTACCCAAGTCAATTCTGAGTCAGCCACGATTTTTGGACTTGGGTAAATCTTATGGGGTGAACGGTATGCTAGAGGTCCCGAAAACTGAGCACTTGTTGTGGACGATAGGAATGTTGAAATGAAAATTTGGGAGTTTAATTTTGGGGGAAAAACAACTTTGGATCTAAGGGTTCCTATTAACCTAAAACCACCAACTTTTTACCAGGACCCTTACGATATCTTTTACGTTCAACCCAAGCTTGAAATAATTGATTATTTTCCTGAGCTGCACTATAAGTGGACACCCGATTTTAATGAATCAGATCAACCCATTGTCTAGCACTTTGGTCTTGGGTTGCACACCACAAAACCACAGACCCGACCTTACAAACATAATAATCTTAAGTTCTGGGTGATTTTCATCCAGAAGCATAAAAACACTCGACCCTAGCGCATGGGTCTGCACCATAATCTCGTCCACGTCTGTGGACATCTTCTGCTGACGAGTTTGAGGATCAATCTTTTTATTTTAATTATGACCTCCACTTGTGAATTCTCAATTTCTTCCTTGTAAGTATTTTATGCCTAGCTAAAGGCATTAAACTTAGCGTTAGTGCATACTCTCTTCTCTTGGCAGAGCTGACCGGGTTGTCATGAAATTCAGGTGATATTCTGTTTACTCTGCCCTTTTCATGTCTTTGTTTTTACAATGAGGATATTGCATCATTTAGGCATGGGGGGGTGGATAATCAATTCCTAAAATCATTTTGTTAACTCCGTAGAATTTCTTTTAGTTTCTTATAAAATAAAAAAAAATTTGAAAATTTGAAAAAGATAAAAGAAGAAAGAAATTAGGAAAAGAGAACTTAGGCATTTGGAAGTTATTAACCTTAGGAAATGATACGAGAGGACCTAGACACTTAGACTCTTCAGGGCTTCGGGCTAAATTGGCCCGGGTGTCCACTCGAATGTGGACTTAGTCTCGAGTCCTCGCCAATTAAAATTCATTTTAAGTTCTTTAAGCCTAAGCATCTACACACTTTTTTTGCACTGACTCACTTTTCGGCGATTTCTTCGAAAATTGGGTATCTAATGAACTATCTAGGGTGGTATAGATGGCAAGTTGTCGATCGTAACAGCTCATTGGCAGGTTTTCCAGAGCCCAGTCACAAGGCCATTTCATTGTACTACCTTTAGGTAAATCTTATATTAGGGAAGCCACCTACTTACAAAAAAAAATAGAGAAAGAAAAAGAAAATATATATAGAGAGAGAAAGGAGAAAAAATAAAAAAATAAACAAAACCACACTTCACCGCACGAGTATGGCTGACAAGTTGCCCTGGGTAATAACCCATTGGCCAGTTGTCCAGAACCCAGCTCACAAAAAAATGCCCAATAATTCCCAAAATACTTAGAGAAGAAGAAGGGAAGTAGAATAAATCGGGGAGATATACACTGGATTCACTCTTGTGTTGACCCCATAAATAAAAGTATGGAGAAAGCTACCAATCTAGAAGAAAAACCTTTAGGCAAGGTCACCTGTGGTCGTAGAAATCGGAAGTCTGTTTCAACGGCCGCCTAGTGAGTTTTTCAATATTTTCACAAGATGCTTAGCACTTAAAGTCCTTTTCAAGTCTTGGGCGGGTTGGGTAGCTGTAAAAAGTTATCTAGGAACTCTCAAACTCCAAAAGTATAAAAAAATTAGAAAAGAAGAAAAATAAAAAAAAATGTATCTTCCCTTTTCAAATAAGGCGAGGACTTGGGCGGTTTGCATTCTGGCAGACACCTGGATACTATTGAGTCTTCGTAGTTTAGGACCTTAGTTGAAATTTTCTATTGTTAATAAACAACTTAGGCCTATGTGATCTAATCCTAATTCTATTCTTATACATAGCATGTAGTTTAATTTTGCTAGAAACTAGCAAAAAAAAAGGCATGGGGGTATGATGTGGACACAATTATTGAGGGTAAAATGTCTATTCATGCATGTTCCTAGGCTTAGATTTGCATTTCATGTTATAAATATTGCATAGCATGCATCATTCTACATTTAGAGTAGTTGTACACAATTTAGGTTAATTGCGTCCTTTTTGTGGTCAGGAGAGAAGGATATTTATTTTGGAGCCTCGAATTGATGAACCAACCGTACGGATCTGACCAAGATGACGATCGAAGTCCAACGCCTCTGAAATCTCCTCGATCAGAGTCCCGTAGCACCATATGTAGCCTAGGAAAATCAATGGCCAAGGGACTAGGTGACATATTTAGGAGCTTCAAATGACAAATCTGACTTCGCGGATGGATTCGGGTCAACGATCGCAGCCTAGCAGCGCAAAAATCAACTTAATCTGACCTCTGTAGCTGCCCCTACGATGAAAAGATGAACGGCCTAAATTGTGCCACGTGGTGTAGCCCAGGCCGCCCATGTTCACGCACGCGCCACCGCACGTGCACAGCAACGTGGGTGCGCGCACCCGCACGGAGGCACACATGCACATAGTGCAATGCCAGCACAACGATAGCATGGGCGTGTGCTCGGTTGGTGCTAGCCTACAGAGACACATGAGCTAGACCTACAGTAATGCTTACAGCCGTCACTAATTCTTCACAGACCAACAAAGCCAGCTGTAGGCATAAGCGGGCATGAGCTGCCTACGACGACACTTCCAGCGATGGCCTGCAGGTCACTAATGGTCCCATACCTATTTTTGCCTCTTCTCCTCTACTATAAAAGGACTTACACCCCCTCCCTTCCAGGCCATCTCCACCTACTCTACTCCCACCTACTACCAAGCTCTAGCAAACCTACCAACGCTCTACTAGAGCTTGCTCTCAGGCTCTCAAGGCTCCTATTAGTGTAGCAAACCTCTGCCTCACCAAATATTCATCCATCTTACCATCCTCATTCATATCTCACCTTGGAGCCATCCTCCCACCTCAATTCTAGTAGCAGATCATCTCTGCCTTCTCACCTCCATTCCGAAGCCACGTCGAAGCTTTCCTCTACCCGATGTCCTCCTTCATCTCACCTCCATCGTCCCGCTCCTCACCTCCTTCGTCCGAGCTTCCACCAGGCGCCGTCGTCTTGCCAAACAGCCGATTTGGGAGATTTCCTCTAACCCCCCTCTCTTTTTATGCTTTCATAGTTTATTGTAATCGACATTGGATTGATATATATATATATCATATTTGTTCCATTTCTATCTTGTGATTCATTCTGCTTGTCTTCTTTTCAAAAATACACAAAGAATAACAAAACTCTAAAACACCAAAAACATATAAATCGAAGTGTGGTTTTCAACTAAAGTAAACGTCACCTTCCTATGTTAGACTCGGGACTCCCATGGAGTTTCAGTATAGAATTTACTTGGCCAGGACTTTTGCAACTATGACAACCAGTTACTTGTAACCCAGATTTCAAACTAGTGAAACCCATGCAATCAATGCTCTTCTTCCCTCAACTATATAAACACCCTACACCCTCCATTCCTCTTCATCTCTTCCTTTCTTCCTCTCACCACCTCCAAGGCTCTCGAGAGAACTTGTCCCAAGCCCAGGATGCTCCTCTAGAGTAGAAAGGAAAATAGTTTTCCCACCTCACATCCCCATTCATGGAGCATCCCGTGGCCATCCTTTCATCTCCCTTCGAGAAGAAGATCCTCGTCGCGATGCTGTCCTGCCCCATCCTCCATCCTCTGACTCCGTCTCTGTTCGTCCCGCTCCTCATCACCTTCCTCTAGGTGACATCAGAGTGAGTCATCCTCCAAGCAACCATCGAGGGGGATTCTCTCACCTCTTTCTATCTATTTCCCTTTTGTAGTATAATTTTTCCGCTTTCGTAGTTGTAACAAACACTTATACATAAATAGATGATTGTTCTTCTCTTTCTCTCTCTGTCTCTCTCTTTTTGTTTTGCAAGTAGATTAGTTAGATTTCATCGACCTGATCTCTTGCTCTATTAGAAATACCAAAAAGAATTAGAAAAGACAAAAATGAAATAAACAAATAAACGCGAAACATGGTTTTTCAAAACTAAACGTTCGCCTTCCCGAGTTCGACTGGGGACTCACTTTTCGATTTTCGGTTATAAATTTTATCTGATAGACACGTTTTGCAAGCTACAACGATGGGTCCTCCGAACCCTAATTTTAATTCTCGAAACACGCCTTCATCACTGGTTTTTGACTACCTTTAAACCTTAATTGGTATTTCGATCTAGTCTCTAAAGGAGAGGAATAATAGGACATCCTGACAATAAAATCTGGCCTACAGACCTGGTCTTTTTCATATGATTTTGCTCGAGACTAGAAAAACTTACATATGGGGGTATTTGATAGGTCCCCTTTAGTGGACTAATTTAGTGCTTAAGTGCATTATTATTTGGACATGAATTTAATTCAAAGCACTCACTATGTTGATCAAATTGATTAAGCCTTCAATTTCTTGCATTTCTATTACATTAATCGATTAATTACTTTTGATTTAGGATAATTTTTGGGAGTCCAATTTTATTGGCATCATATCAATTAGATTGCCATCATGACATTTAAATTCCAAAGAAAATAAACATAGATTATCTGTGGTAGTTTGTTTCCTTTTAGTGATCAACAATTTTATTTAAAAAAGGAAATGAGTAGTCACATATTGGACAAAATCCAATCAAGGCCATGACCACGTCTCCAATTTCATTATTCTTCACACTCTCTCTTTCCCTCAAATTTCTCTATGATTCTTTATCTCTTTTCTCTTTATATAAACAGGGCATAGGACGACCATACATGAGCATCTTCCTCTCCACAGGTGGAAACTCCCTCTCCATCATCTCCCTCCTCAAGAGGAGGAGGGCCATCCCTCCAAGAACAGCAACCTTTCCATCATCGCAAATGACTGTGCTTCTTCTCCGATAAGCATGGTGACAACATGCTCCTCGATGTCCGCTACTGTGAGTCACCAACACCACTGCATCTCCCCACATCCTCGCAAACTCCATCACCACGGTCCATGGTGATAGTATCGGCATATGTAATCATGACTCCTCGTCATCGACTGCGTTCACCATGACGAACTCCACAGCACCCCCACGTCCGCTACTACGTTCTCAACTCACCACTGTGTGCTGACTCTACCGCGAGCTTCACGATCATGCTTCACCACGACGTCTATTACCGCGCTCCGCCATCTTCTTCAACTGCAACCATGCGATTGCACAACAATCATAGGGCCTAACTCGCCTTAATTAAGTTAGAACTTAGCTTAACATGAACATTATGTATGCACTTGCATCGTATTCTGCATCATAGTTGGTATATGTGTTTTATGTATTAAACTATATTATTTGAGAGGTAATAATGATTGTAGGTAATCTTGGGCTACAGATGACCAATCCAACCTTACGAATCGATTTGGAATAACGACGGGAGTCCAATGCATCCAAGATCGCATCAATCAAACCCCCGTAGCATCCTAGGGAGTCCGTAGAAGAATGAGAGCCAAGGGGCGAATTGAAGAAGATCCAGACATCAGATGACAAATCCAACTACATGGATGGATCCGAATCGACGTTCGTAGTCCAATGGTGCAGAAATCAACTTAATCGGAGGCGTACATCATCATATATAAAGAGAATATGAACAGATGGCCACGATGACGCCACATGGAACCATCCCAGCCGCCCCTCGCTGCACCCCCAACTCCTAAAGGCACCTCTCTTCTCAATGTGGGCCGTTGGATCATCATCCAACGGCCACGAACGTGCCACGTTGCCACCCAGATTCAATCAATATAAATATAAATAAGCACGTATATATGATAAAGGCTTTGCACAGCGAGTTGTCTCACGCGTGCGTGCGTATGCGCAAGATGTGGGTTCGAGCCCTGCGCTGCGCAAAATATATGCGACATCAGTAGGCGAGCGCGTGCAAGCATAATTGTGCAATCTAACAATGCACAGTGCGCCATGTGGCACGATCAAAGCGCACCATGGGCGAGACGTGCGATTACGCGGGTTGTGAGAAATCAGGAAGGCGAGTGAATCGCGCTTAGGATTTGCGATGGAGCGGTGCCGCGGTGATTGCAACGCAAAAATACACCTGCAATTGTGCTGTCTTGTGCTATTTCCTAGCATTACCAGTGCATATTAGGTATCCATAGTCGCATTTGTAAAAATACAAGCATGCATGCATTTAATTGAGAGGGGAGGAGAGTGAAATAAATGGCCTTGTAATTTACATTTTCTTCAAGTGCTGCTTCGCAAAATTTCCATCTTTATTTTTATTTCTATTTAATTTTGAATTCTTCTTCGTGGCTGCAATGCATGGCATCCTCTTCCTCGTGCCATGTCCTACTTAGCATGCTCTACAAGCCACTCCCTATAGCCGCATGCACAGCCATGCACCTGGAGAAGAAGAGCTACTGTGTTGGGTTTTCTCTGTGTGGACCAGGCTCTCCCAGTGCAAAGAAGGTAGCCATGCTTGTTTTATGGAGGAAGAAGGCATGCACAGCCATGCACAACCAGGGCATGGCTATGCATGGATTCTTCCTCCATAAAACAAGCGTGGCTACGTTCTTTGCACTGGGAGAGCCTAGTCCACACAGAGAAAACCCAACACAGCAGCTCTTCTTCTCCAGGCCGCCTCCTCCCCTCTCCCTCCATACGCAGCCTCTCCTCCTCTGAGGAGCCACTCTACGGGTAGGAGCACCTCATAGTGGTGCACAAGCACCACTGTGAGTCCACCACCACCCAGCTCATCAGAGAGCCGGTGGGTGTGCTGGTCCTCTCTCTATTTCAATCTCCAAGCCACTTCCACCATTGCCATTGGAGCATCAAGCTTTGAAGCTCAACCGGCCACCGCCAGCTCCGCAGCAGCAGCAGTGCAGGCCACCGCGGGCCCGCACGCAAGCCACCGTGCGCCTGCAGGATGCCCTCGCCTTCCACTTCTTCGTGTACACCTGCCTCTCCGCCCAAGCCAGCAGCCAGCGCAGCTTCTCCGCGCACGCACCAGTCGCTCATGCCTCCCGCACTCACAGCATCGGGCACACCCGGTCACGTGGCTCACCCCAGCACTGTAGCCACTGTTCACCCGTTTCAGCGGAACATTACGCTACAGTGTGGTGACTGGTAAGTTTCTCACTTAACCGGTCACCTGGTGCGCCGCAACCAGCCCCAACCCGTGCCCGCGTCTAGCCCCGCGCCCGCACCAGTGCCCCCCCACGCGTCTACGTGCGCCCGCATCTGCCAGTGCCCGCCCGCTTCAACATCTGCATCCACGCCTCCGTTCGCCCGCACTTGCCCACTTCAGCGCCCGCTTTTCACACAGCGCGGTGCGCTGCGTCCTCTCTTCCCCGCACTCACTCCTTCCCAGCTCACGCCTCTCGTCGTGCCTACATGCTTGTGCATGCGTGTGGATCACCAGACGTCACCCCACTGCTGCAAATGACTTAAAAGCACCTTTTCCTCACAGCAGGTGCTCTCTCTCTCTCTCTCTCTCTCTCTCTCTCTCAGCACTCTCTCACTCTCTCTGCCGACACATACACACACACACTCACACTCTCACCTATACACTATTATATACTTATATATATATATACATATATATTTATATCTATATATATTTATATACGTATATATATATACCTATATCTATGCATATAGTATTACCTATATAACTAAGTATAGGTCGAGATACATATATATATGTATACATATATATACACATATACTTATACATATATATATATATATATAAACATATATACATATATATCTATAACTATATATACATATATATTTATATATATATATATATATATACATGCATATCTATCTACATATATCTATATACATTACTATATATATATACATCTATATAGTTATATATACATACATAAATATATATATATATATATATATACATACATCTATCTATACATATATTTACATATCTATATATATATAAATATCTATATACATATACAAATACACATATAACTACATATATACCTATATATTTATAACCATATATATATATACATATAGATATATTTACATATGTACATATATATATATTTTTTCATATTACTTACCATACGTTGTATCGCGGGAATATCTGCACTAGTTGCCAATATTCCCCGATACACGCATACAGAAAGCGTGTTCACACTCATCTTCCACCAATCCACCTTACACTCCACGTGGCACTTCGTCCTGTTGGTTGCATCTTCCTAGACGACGACCAACTCGACACTGTGCTACATGCCATCTCCACCTCCACCCCCACCCCTTTATACATATATAGTATATACATATATATCTATACTATATTTACTTTATTTCTATTTCTCTTTCATGCCAGTAAAAAGATAAAAAATATATATATAAAAGAGAAAAGATAATTCTTGACTTGCAGGTACTTAGTCTTGCAAATAGCAAGACTAGTTTTGAAACCATGATTTGGCTCAAAGCCAAGAACCTGATTTTGAGGGTGTGTCTCAAGGACAAAAATTATCAGAAAAAAATATTACATAGAAAAACACCAAAAACACAATAAACGAATGGAAGAGATTCGTTGTAGGAAAGGCGTAGAAACTTGACTTCTAACCCCACTTCCCTGAGTTCGACCCTAGGCCTAAAAGTGACCAAGATAAAATCAAGTAGGCCAGGTAAAAAAAAATTTCTAAAGAGATGGTTAGGCTCAATTTAGGTTAACCACTATACTCATTCTAATGATAAAATCACAATATTAACACACCTATCCGAGTCTACACCACAAACCTTTTCATGGTGCCGTTGCTGGGGAAGTGCTTATGCAAGTAAGTTTCTACTCCATTCCTTCCATTTTTCTCTTCCCTCTTCACGGTGTTTTTGTTTATTGCTGTGCAGGTTAACCTGTTGCAAGGAGAAGGCAGGCAGACGAAGTCAGAAACGTTGGCAGGTCCAAGGCGGGAACGAGAGCGTGAAGACGCTGACACCGCACTGGAGCTTCGCACATGTGGCTGAACAAGTAGGTCTTTCTTTCTTAGCAACCTAGGTTAATGTTACGACCCGATTCCCGAATCCCAACGAGACACGAGAATCGGACTGACTCGACTGATCAAGACTCAGTCATTGAACGAGAAAGTAACCAAAAGAATAGTAAAATAAACCACATTCACCATGTATATAACTAGCAGTAACAAAAGTACAGTAGTAAAGAAAAGAACTACTACAGTACACATCACCACAACAGTAGCGAAATAAATAGGTACATAAACATGATGCTTACAATAAAAGAGTACAGTGGTAACAAAAAAAAAACTACTCACTATAATAGAAGAAACGGTACAGTAGGTACTACACAAGTAAAAATACTAGGCTCTATTTGGCCCAGCTCCCTCTGCAGCCGCCGGCTCTGGCTGCTCAACACCTGGTCCTGAAAAGGTGAGAAAGGTGACACGTCAGCGAAAAGCTGAGTAGAGTGGCAACCAAAAGCTAGGAAAAATAGTAAGGTGGACAGTAGCTGTTATTTTTTAATCTCTTTCTTTATTTTTCCACTTACTCATTCTTGAATTATTCCTCAGACCTTTCTCTTAATCTTGAATGTTCCTCATGGGAACGATCTTGATTGCAGTCCTTTCCGAAAAGTAGGAGTAGCATGTGGTGCTCTCCTGCCGGGAGAGTCCCGCCGTGGTGTTCCTACCCTCAGTCAACTACCCCAAGGTCACTGACAGACGTAACGGTGACTATGCCACACGCGATAAACGCATGGGTAGCTACCGCACACTGGCATGCGGTCAGTCGTTTTCGTTAACGGGTGCACCCCAAAGCATAGCACTGAACCAGTATATGGCAGAGCCCTCTCAGTAATAGGGGTCCAGCCCCTCCACAGTAACCAAATAGGGGTCTTTCCCCTTCATAGTCAGCGCAACCTCTCTTGACTACCCTGGTTTTCCCAGTGGGCCTAACAAGTCAGTGTGGGAAGGCTAGTAGAACCTTGGGGCCCGTGGGGTGGCTAGTGCTCTCCCTACACTAGTAGCTCTCCCCGATACTGTGTACCCAAGGGCCAAAAGTCGATACAAAGTGGCCAGACCTAACCTCGGGACCCTGGGGCGGCTAGCTCCGCTCTGCACTAAACAGGGGGACAGTCGCTCTCCTTGGTACTCCATACTCAAGGGCCATCTCACTTCCCCAATTCTATTCCATTCACCTCTCAGGAGTTCTACTCCAAATTCCCCATAGGGTTCATGCTCATATTTCTTTAACTAAGCCAATTTAGGTTTCATCACTTCAGCTTTATTTTCATATAGCCCATGTTCTCAACAGTTAATATCCATTCATAAACAAGCAACTGTTATCCAATTACAAACAATTATCATTTTTCTTTCTATTTTTCCAAGACTGAAATTCATAAATTCATGACATTCGTTTCGATGTTTCGGTTCCTAGGATTCATGCCACACCCTGGGATCTTTCATTCAATCTATTTTTCTAGTCCTAGGATTCATGCCATACCCTAGAATCTATCATTCAATCTAGTTTTCTAGTCCTAGGATTCATGCCATACCCTAGGATCTATCATTCAATCTAGTTTTCCAGTCTTAGGATTCATGCCATACCCTACGATCTATCATTCAATATAGTTTTCCAATCCTAGGGTTCATGCCACACCTTAGAATCTATTATCTCACAAGTGCATAAATGTTGGTAAATAACTTAAGGGAGCAACTCTACCTGTAAAATCGGGAGTACTGGGGGCATGATCGGCAAACCCACGTGCCTCCGCAACCCCCAGAGCTGCAACAGACCGGGGTCCTAACATAAGGACCAAACACAAGGAATTACTCAAAATAGGATACAAATACTATAAACAGGTAGAGGAACAATTTCTAAGAAGAACGAAATTGAAACGCAGAAAACAAACTTCGAACGGACCCTAAACGGGTCAAAAATGACAAGTTTGCCCAAAATCAGACGTCTGGAACATCTTCCAGATGTCTTCACCGATGGTTCAGGTCATACCTTCTTTCTGCGTGGTTCTTCAGACATCCAAAATCCTGCTGAATCATCTGGACTTAGTTTCAAACATCCGACTGTCACTCCGAACGTCTGGAGACCCTCTTCGCCGTCTGGTGCTGTGCCTAGACGTCCGATCTATGTGGGAGAGCATGCCGTTGCGCCTTCCTAAACAAGACTTGCATGCATACACAACCGTCCTCAACACGAAAAAGAGGCAGACCCCTCAGCGGAACGGCCTGCATGGCCATACACGCGAAAGGAAGGAGAAAAGGAAATATCGTACCTTTCAGACATCTGGATCTTCCTCCAGACGTCTCCTGTGTCGTCTGGATGTAGGTCCAGACGTCTGATTCTAGGAAATTTCCCTAGAATCAGGATCTCCTCGCCCTTCGCCTGCTACGCACGGCTGTGTTGCGCAGCGCTCGCCTACTGCCTGAGGTGCAGCAGCACCTCCACAGTGCCACGCTCCCGCTGATCGCCTGCCGGCCGGCCCTAGCTACTCTGGTGACCTCGGACCCTCGTGCTCTAACTCCCACCCTCTCGCTGCAACCCCTCCTCCCCGGGCACACACGGCAGCAACTGCTGCCCTCGCCCACTCACTCTCACGCTAATAGGAGGAAGAAGGAGAAGAAGGCGGTGGAGTGATGGTGAGGGAGAGGAGAGGGGGAGTATTTGAAGGTGCCATGGGGAGAGAGAGAGAGAAAGAAGGCTGCGCCTGTAGGGAGGAAAGAAGGAGAAGAAAAGAGGGCAGCAGTTCAGTCTGCGTGCACATGCGCGCAGATGCGAAATCGTACGTTGAAAAAATTAATATCCAGACGTCTGACCAGACGTCTGGACCAACTCTCAGACGTCTTAAATGATGTTTAATGCCGGGGTCATAACAACATAATAAACTCAAAGGAAGTTTCGTCCCCAAAACTTGCGCTAACTTGGGTGCGGAGAAGAAGGACATATGCATAACAAACTCAAAGAGGACCGAAGCTGATCCAAAATGGTGTACCCTCAAAAAGCTCCAGGTACCACTCCCACATCGCCACCTCAGGCTCCCAGGTAGCCTCCTCGTATCGCTGGCTCCTCCACAAAACCTTCACCAGGGGTACTTGCTCCCATCTCAGACTACGGACGGCTCTGTCGAGAATCTGCACTGGCCGCTCGGGGTAGGTAAGGTCGTCACCCACCTCGATGCTCTCATGACTCATGACGTGACTGGGATCGGCGACGTACTTCCTGAGGTTGGACACGTGGAACACGTCGTGCACACCAAAAAGCTAGGGAGGGAGGGCAAGCCTGTAAGCAATGGGTCCAACCTGCTCCAAGACCTCAAAGGGTCCCACGAACCTCGGTGTGAGCTTCCCTCTCACCCCAAACCGCTATAGGCCCTTCATGGGAGAAACGCGAAGGAAGACATGGTCCCCAACCTCAAACAGCACCTATCTACGTTTCTGATCTGCATAGCTCTTCTGCCTGCTCTTGACAGTGCGGAGTCACCTATGAATCTGCTCAACTACCTCCTGACCTTGTCGAATCAGCCTGAGGCCAACCTCCCACTTGGTCCCCACCTCAACCCAACTCAAGGGTGCCGTACACCTTCGTTCGCATAGAGCCTCGTAGGGTGCCATGCCGATGCTCGAGTGATAACTGTTATTATATGCAAACTCTGCCAGGGGCAAGTGCTCCTCCCAAGAGCCCTTCCAGTCCAGTACATAAGCACGTAAAAGGTCCTCAAGTGTCTGTATCGTGCGCTCGGACTGCCCGTCCATTGGAGGTGGTATGCTATACTGAACATCAACTGCGTCCCCAGGGCCTACTGAAACTCATCCCAAAATTGGGACGTAAAGCGGGTATCCCAGTGGGATGCGATCTCCCACGGAACTCCGTGTAGACGTACCATGTCGTGGATATACCTCTCTGCCAACTGTGATGGTCCCAAGGTAACTCGGATCGGTGACAAACATGCCGTCTTTGTCAATCTGTCAACGATTATCCAGACTGCGTCGTGTCCTCGCTGGGTAACAGGTAAGCCCACCACCATGTCCATGGTGATGCTCTCCCACTTCCACTCTGGCACTGGAAATGGCTGTAGCGGCCCTCCAGGCCTCTGTTGCTCATCTTTCACTTGCTGTCACACTAAACACTGCTGCACGAATTCACCCACATCCCACTTCATTCCCCTCCACCAAAAGTCACATCTCAAATCATGGTACATCTTTGTGTTTTCGAGATGTATGGTAAATTTGGAACTGTGCGCCTCAGTCAGGAGCTCTCTCAACAGCTCCTCATCTCTGGGAACACACAAACGTCCCCTCATGCGCAGCACCTGGTCTATAAAGGAGAAGTCCCCAGGGTCTCCTGACAATACTCTGTCACGTAAGGACTGCAAGTACGGCTCAGCCATCTGTCTTGTGATGATGCGATCTATCAGCTCTAGCGTCGTCTATCGTGTCACAGTCACTGCCCCATAGTGCCCCCGTTACTCTAGTGGTCGCCAACTGCCCATCTCCTCCAAGAGGCTCCAACTCTACACCTGCAAACTGGCTAAGTGTGCAGGCGCCTCTTGGCTCAAGGCGTCAACCACCACGTTGGCCTTTCCCGGGTGGTAGGAAATGCTGCAGTCATAGTCCTTCAAGAGCTCCAACCAACGTCTCTGTCTCATGTTGAGATCCTTCTAATCCAACAGGTATCTGAGGCTCTTGTGATCTGTGAAAATCTCAAAGGTCTCACCATACAAGTAGTGCCTCCAGGTCTTCAGCGCGAAGACGACAGCTGCCAGCTCCAGATCTTGGGTAGGGTAGCTATGCTCATGGGGCTTCATTTGCCACGAAGCGTAAACGACAACGTGACCCCTCTACATGAGCACACCCCCTAACCACTACAAAGAGGCATTCGTGTACACAACGAACCTGCCACTACTGTCTGGGATGGTGAGCACGGGATTCGAAGTCAGCCTCTCCTTCAGCTCCTGAAAACACGCCTCATAGGCGTCTGTCCAAGTAAAGGGCACGTCCTTCCGAGTCAAGTGTGTCATAGGACATGCAATCTGTGAAAAGCCTCTGATAAATCGCCTGTAGTAGCTTGCCAGTCCCAAGAAACTACAGATCTCAGTGACCGTACGCGATATCTCCCACCTGAGCACTGCCTCGACCTTGGTTAGGTCCACAGCCAAGCCATCCCTGGAGATCACATGACCTAAGAAGGTCACCTTCCGCAACTAGAACTCGCACTTGTTGTATTAGGCGTACAGCCTACATGTCTCAGTGTATCCAAAACCATCCACAAGTGCTATCCGTGCTGCGTCTGATCTCGAGAATAGATGAGCACATCATCAATGAATACCACCACGAACTGGTCCAAGTACGATCTAAACACCCGATTCATTAAATCCATGAAGGTAGCAGGGGCATTGGTCAGCCCAAACGGCATGACCAGAAACTTGTAGTGTCCGTACCGAGTGCGGAAAGCTGTCTTGGAGACGTTTGCCTCCTTGATCCTCAACTGGTGGTATCCAGACCTCAAGTCGATCTTGGAGAATACTGTGGCACCTCGCAGCTGGTCAAACAAGTCATCAATCCTCGGTAGTGGATACCTGTTCTTGATGGTGACCCTATTCAGCTGTCGATAGTCCACACAAAGGTGTAGGGTACCATCCTTCTTCTTTACAAATAGTATCGGGGCTCCCCAGGGTGATGCACTGGGCCTCACAAAGCCCTTCTCCAAAAGATCCTACAACTGAGACTTGAGCTCTTGCAGCTCAAGTGGCGTCATCCTGTATTGTGCTGCGGACATGGGGCTGGTCCCCGGTACCAGTGAGATCTCAAACTCGATCTCACACACGAGTAGTAGTCTTAGCAACTCGTCTGGGAACATGTCGGGGTACTCTCTGACCACCGGGATACTCTAGAAGTCTGCCACAGTGCTGGGCTCTGCCACCACACAAGCTAGGAAGCCCTCACACCCCTACTCAAAAGTATTGCCGCCCGAAGTGCAGAAATGCACCTGAAACCTTCGTCCACTGGCTGCCCGTGGAACTCGAAAGAAGCAAACTCCTGTATGGAGAAGACGATCTTTCTCTCAAAGTAGTCCACCAAGGCATGGTAAGCGGACAGCCAGTCCATCCCCAGAATTACGCCAAAGTCCTCCATCTGTATCATAATCAGGTTAGCGGGAAGGCTGTCCCCCAACACTGACCTCGCAACCCATGTATACCTCCTCAGCTACAAACAGCTAACCACTCTGACCTCTTGTCACGAACGGATCCTCTAACAGCATACAGTCCTGTCCTAAACTAACCGCGAAACTATGGCCCTACTGAAACCATACCTGCCACCACTGATCCCAAAGCTCTTGCATCCCTATGTGTTAGGGCATTGATATGCCCCTCAGCCCTAGGTGCGGACAATGCAGCCACACTCTGCATCGGACGGGTAGCTGCTGGCCGATACCCTCCCCGTGACTACTGTCCTCCTCCTCGCGCCTAGAAACCGTGGCCTCCTGCTCGCCCTCCAGTGCTCGGTGCGGGAAGCATCTGCTGACCTCCTTCCCTAGACGGGCAGTCCCTCCTGATGTGGCCCGGCTGGCCACACTGGTAGTAGAGGGGGACTCGACTCCCGCCCTCAATGGGTCCCTGCTATCGGCTGGGCGGGGGTCCGGCGCTAGCAGCTGGCCCCTGTCGAGGGCCCCCAAAGGCCACTGATGGCCCTGCAAAACGTGACGGCTCTCCTGCAGGTGCCACGTGTCTCCTCTCTCGTCGACCCTATGAGAAGTCTGGCTGATAGGGCCTCTTCCGCCCACTGTCAGTATCTCGTGCGGACGGGTTGGTCTCTTCGTATGTCATAGCTACCTCCTCCACCATCGAGAACGTAGGTAGCTTCACGGGTTTGACATACCCCCGAATCGTAGGCCGGAGCCCCTCGGTGAACCTCCAAAGGCGCTCCTCCTCAGTGGCCACTACTGTCGCTGCGAAGCGAGATAGCTCCAGAAAACACGTGCGATACGCACTCACGGTCATCGTCCCCTGGCGGAGAGTGTGGAACTCCCGCCTCCTCTGGTCCTGCCATGTCTAGGGAAAGTACTGCTCGCAAAAGAGGGTGACGAACCGGTCCCAGGTCGGCTCGTCCCTCTCCTATCCCCTGACTGCCCTCCACCACCTGTGTGCCGTGCTCTCCAGCTGGTATGAGGCAAAGGCCACGCGGCACTCCATCGGGGGGCGAAGGGTGTCAAAAACCTTCTCGATCTGCTAGAGCCAATCCTCCGCCTTGGTCAGGTCTTCATCCCCTTTGAAGGAGGGGGCTTTAGCTTCCGGAACTGTCCGAAAAGCTCAAAGTGGCACTGAAGTGGAGATGCTGGTTCACCTCCAGGTAAAGAAGCCTCGTGCTCGGAAGTGCCAGAGGAAGGTGGGGGCGGTGGCGGCCCATCCCCTCCCCCGCGTCCAATGCCATGTCCATCGCATGGTCCCACAGAGGACTCCCCCTCTGCAACCCTAGGGAGAGGCGCTCGTGGCGGTGGGTGGAGCTCCTCTCGCACGATGTCCCGTATCAGCTGGGCGAGGTCCTGGGCCTGAATGCTTGAGAGCAATGGCTGGTCCACTGAGGCGTGAACCTCAAGGTGCCCACCCCTTCGACCTCGTCCTCGGCCGCGCCCGCGGCCCGCCTCGCTACCTCCTCATCGAGGCATCTCCTGCAAGGAGACACGAACACAGAACAGGAAAAAATGTCAATATGAATCGATATCAAGCGAAGAAGTCTAAGAATAGATGTCAAAAGATACGTTGTGGTGGCTACTTTAGTTACAGGCACGAGAATTGGTTATTTTCCAGCCAGTTGGTTCACTTCTCGAGATGACCTTGCTCTGATACCATCTTGTTATGACCCGATTCCCAAATCCCAATGAGACACGAGAATCGGATCGACTCGACTGATCCCAAGACCCAGTCGTCCAATGAGAAAGTAACAAAAAGAGCAGTAAAATAAACCACATTCACCATGTATATAACTAGCAGTAACAAAAGTATAGCAGTAAAGAAAAGAACTACTATAGTACACACCACCACAATAGTTGAGAAATAAATAGGTACATAAACATGATGCTTACAATAAAAGAGTACAGTGGTAACAAAAAAAAAATACTCACTATAACAGAAGAAATGATACAGTAGGTACTACACAAGTAAAACTACTGGGCTCTACTAGGCCCAGCTCCCTCTGCAGCAACCAGCTTTGGCTGCTCAACACCTGGTCCAGAAAAGGTGACAAAGGTGACACGTCAGCGAAATGTTAAGTAGAGTGGCAACTAAAAGCTAAGAAAAATAGTAAGGTAGACAGTAGTTGTTATTTTTTAATCTCTTTCTTCATTTTTCCATTTACTCATTCTTGAAGTATTCCTCAAATCTTTCTCTTGATCTCGAATGTTACTCGTGGGAACGATCTTGATTGCAGTCTTTCTCAAAAAGTAGGAGTAGCACGTGGTGTTCTCTTGGCCGAGAGAATCCCCCCGTGGTGGTCCTACCCTCAGTCAACCACCCTAAGATCACTGACAAACGTAACAGTGACTACGGCACGTGCGATAAACGGATGGGTAGCTACCCCGCACTAGCACGCGGTCAGTCATTTCTGTTAACGAGTGAGCCCCAAAGCACAGCATGGAACCAGTATAGGGCTGAGCCCTCTTAGTAACAAGGGTCCAGCCCCTCCACAGTAACCAAATAGGGGTCTTGCCCCTTCACAGTCCGCGCACCCTCGCTTAACTACCCTGGTTTGCCCAGTGGGCCTAACAAGTCGGTGTGGGAAGGCTAGCAGAACCCCGGGGCCCATGGGATGGCTAGTGCTCTCCCTACACTAGTAGATCTCCCCGGTACTGCTTATGTGATGAGAACCTCATCATGAGCCATAACTAGCTCATTTTGACCTAATACAAAGGATAAAAGCTCCTACATATCTCAAGGAAAGGCTTAACTCAGAGAATCCTGAGTTTGAGAAGAAAATAAGTCATAAGGGGTAAAAATGCAATTTTACCAGTATAATCTGCATACAGGGTAATTCAGGGCCCAAACATAGGTCAAAGCAGCTTAATAAGAATAAGAGTGGGATGAAATGATCTAGCAAGGGCTACAGCAATTCCAAGAAACTAAATGATAATCTGTAACCCTAAAACAACCCACTTCAATTCACAAGGTTCGAGGCAAAGTAAAAATATAATAAACCCTCTAAAATTCATAGAAAAATAATCTCTAGGGTTTAGAACCTTCAATTTGGCCTTCAGAACCCATTTTGACCTACATTGAGAACCATGCCCAATTAATAACTTAATTTGGGTTTTTGCGTAAATTGACCGGTCAAACAAGGTTTAATATAGAAATGAAATTCACCATCAGATTCCTTAGGTCCTAATTAGTCATGTATAAAAACTTGAGCCTAAGAAGAAACCTCCTTGACCGACTTTACACTTTGGTCCTCATATATTTACTCTTTGGCCCTCAACTTTTGAACCCTCGCATTTTGGCCCCTAACTCTCCTTCGTTCTTTGCGATCAGGTCCCCCCTGCAAAACCTGCCAGCACCATGCTCCGGCGACCTTGCGCGGAGCATGGCGCCGCGCAGGGTGAGGTGGGGGACCTGGCAAGTAAACCGGGGGTGCCCTGCGTCGTCAGCTGTCGCAGGGACACCCCCCTGGTCGTTGTAACCCACCATACCGGCCGTGCGAACGCACGGACGGTATGGGTTCTTGTTTCCGGCCATCCTCCGGCGAGGGAGACACGTCGTCTCCCTCCGCCTTCCTCCCTGTTTGATCCCTATAAATACCCCCCGTTGCTCCACCGACCGGGGCAGCCTGGATCTGACGGAGAAAATCCCCAACTTTCCTCTCTTCTTCCTCCGGCAGACGCTCACCAGCTCCGGCGGTTTCCTCCCCCTCCACCTCTTCGCTCTGCCGCAATACCAGCAGCAGAGACTTCCTCCCTTGCTCTTCCCGCGCCACGCCGCACCCAGCTGGCGCCTCTCCGGCTCTCTGCTCGCCGCAGCCCCTTTCCCTGAGCATCGGCTTCTCCGGCGACAGACGATACGACTGTCGCCCTGTTCCTCCCCCTTCGTCCCTGCAAGTAAGCTAGAGCTACTCCCCTTCTCCTCTTTCTTTCCCCGCTTTCAATTTATTCAATTAAGCCCTCGACCGACCCTGACCATCGTCACCCCCTTCGTCTCCGACCACCCTCCGACGAGCCGCTCCCATCACCTCAGCGACCCACACGGCTCGCCGACCACCGCAGGACCTCCGCCTACTCACCCTGATCAACCTCCGCCCTGCCACTTCCCCCACATCACCCTCTGCAACCCCACCGAACAGACCCATCCTCCGACCCACAGTCCGACCTAGGGCAGCCCTCGCACGCCGCCCCGCGCCTCGCCACCACCCACACGAGCTTCGCCGCACCCTGGCGAAGCTCCTGGCACTTTCTGATTAGGCCGAGAGGCCGTTTTCTTGTGAACAGACCACCCGACCTCCGCCACCATTGCCGCGCGGGAGGAACTGCTTCCGCCTGCAGCTACAAGCGCGCCACGCTCAGCGCCACGCCCAGATTCAACTCCCAGTCCTTGCGAGGCATTTTGGCAAAACACCAGGCTCGTAGCTAAGGCAGAAAGCTTCGCGTGACGCCGCAATCTCCCGCTGATTTCCCCGCTGCGGGCGCGCAATTGAGGTGGGACATTTAGTCCCACCTCGGAAAAGCCTGAAGAGTCGCAGCGACATAAGATGCAAAAGTGCTGGAGGCTTACTGCCTCAGCACACGGGGTGAGGTCCCCTTCACCTGCCCGGTTACCCGGTCTCGTCCGCGCTCACGCCCCGCGGACCTGACCTGACCCGACCCGACCCAACTTAAGACTGACCTGCACTCCTCGCCCACCACGCACGTCGGTGGGCCTGGACCCGGGCCTGACCCGAACCCGGTTACTCGGCAGCTCTGGGAGAGCTTTCCCAAGAGTGGTTTCAGAGAGAGAGAGAGACGCGGGGGGGAGGGTAGAGTAGGTTTTGCCTCTGACGAAAAACTCTGAAGTGTGCAGGCACAGGCGAAGAAGAAGACCCGCGGAAGAAGAAGGAAGCTGACTGTAGCAACAGGTAGTTAAGTCGTCTGATTTGGAAATCAGACGACGGCCTGAAGGGAAAAGAAGAAAGGAGGGGTGACGTCCCTGGCTGAAAAAGAAAAGAAGAAGCTGACACTTAGCCGCAGGGAGGAGAAACAAGAAGAAACCTTCACAGAAGAGACTGCAGAAAAAGAAGAAGAGAGACCAAGACAGAAACCAAGGAAGAAGAAGAAGGAGATCTGAAGAAAGAAAGAGGAGCATCACCTCTGCAGAACAAAGAAGAAGTAGGAGATCTGAAGAAAGAAAGAAAGAAGAACATCACGAGGAGAAAACAAAGAGAACAACAAATTCTTTCCCTCTCTCTTTCTTTATTTTGTAAAAGAAACATGTATATCTCTAGAATACAACTTGCTCCCTGAGTTCGACCTCCGGAACTCTTTTATTTTCCGAGTAAAAAATTTATATATTTGAAATGTTGGTAATAACTGGCTATACTACAACGTTATAACAATAAAACCCGGTTGTCCCGAACCAAGCATTTCATTATGCGAGGACCAAAAGTCGATACAAAGTGGCCAGACCTAACCCCGGATCCCTGGGGCGGTTAGCTCCGCTCTGCACTAAACGGGGGACAGTCTCTCTCCTTAGTACTCCGTACTCAAGGGCCAGCTCACTTCCGTAATTCTATTCCATTCACCTCTCAGGAGTTCTACTCCTAATTCCCCATAGGGTTCATGCTCATATTTCTTTAACTAAGCCAATTTAGGTTTCATCATTTCAGCTTTATTTTCATATAGCCCATGTTCTCAACAGTTAATATCCATTCATAAACAAGCAACTGTTATCCAATTACAAGAAATTATCATTTTTCTTTCTATTTTTCCAACACTGCAATTCATAAATTCGCGACATTCGTTTTGGTGTTTTCGATTCCTAGGATTCATGCCACACCCTAGGATCTTTCATTTAATCTAGTTTTCAGTCCTAGGATTCATGCCATACCCTAGGATCTATCATTCAATCTAGTTTTCCAATCCTAGGGTTCATGCCACAACTTAGAATCTATTATCTCACAAGTGCATAAATGTTGGTAAATAATTAAAGGGAGCCACTCTACCCGCAAAACCTGGAGTACTAGGGGCGTGATCGGCAAGCCTACGCACCTCCACAACCCCTAGAGTCGCAACGGAATGGGGTCCTAACATAAGGACCAAATACAAGTAATTACTCAGAATAGGATACAAATACTGTAAATAGGTAGAGGAACAATTTCTAAGAAGAACGAAACTTGAAACACGGAAAACGGACTTCGAACGGACCCTAAACGAGTCAAAATGACAAGTTTGCCCAAAATCAAACATCTAGAACATCTTCCAGACGGCTTAAATGATGGTTAAGGTCATACCTTCTTTCTGTGTGGCTCTTTAGATGTCCAGAATCCCACTGAACCATTTGGACTTAGTTCCAGACATCCGACTGTCACTCCGGACATCTGGAGACCCTCTCTGCCATCTGGTGCTGTGCCCAGAAATCCGATCTATGTGCGAGGGCGTGCCCTTGTGCCTTCCCGAACGAGACCTGCATGCATACGCAACCATCCTCAACACGAAAAAGAGGCAGACCCCTCAGCGGAACGGCCTGCATGGCCGTACACGCGAAAGGAAGGAGAAAAGGAAATATCGTACCTTTCAGACGTCTGGATCTTCCTCCAGACGTCTCCTGTGTCATCTCGACGTAGGTCTAGACGTTTGATTCTGGGAAATTTTCCTAGAATCAGGACCTCCTCGCCCTCCGCCTGCTGTGCACGGCCGTGCCACGTCGAGCTCGCCTACTGCCTGAGCTGCAGCAGCACCTCCACAACGCCACACTCCCACTGCGTGCCCGCCGGTCAGCCCTGGCTGCTCCGGAGAGCTCGCACCCTCGCACTCTAACTCCCTCCCTCTCGTTGCAACCCCTCCTCCCCGCGCACACACGGCAACAGCTGCTGCCCTTGCCTGCTCACTCTCACGCTAACAGGAAGAAGAAGGAGAAGAAGGCGGTGGAGTGATGGTGAGGGAGAGGAGAGGGGGAGTATTTGAAGTCACTATGGGGAGAGAGTGAGAGAAAGAAGGCTACGCCTGCAGGGAGGAAAGAAGGAGAAGAAAAGAGGGCGGCGGTTCAGTTTGCGCGTAGATACGAAATCGTACGCCGAAAAAATTAATTTCCAGACATTTGGGAAAGCTTCCAGATGTCTGACCGACGTCTAGACCAACTCCCAGATGTCTTAAACGACTGCCGGACCAACTCCCAAACGTCTCGACCAACTCCCAGACCAACTACCGGGGTCATAACAGTTAACTTGTAACCTTAATAAAAATAAAAAAAAACTAAAAAAATTGGAAAAACTTCTTCAGATCTCTTGGGGTAAGTGGATTAAAAATCACTTGTTTGCTTGTTTGTCATCACTCCCACCACCCTAGGATTTCCCGCCAAACTTCGCATAGCGAAAATTCAAGAATCTTGATTCTTGAATCTTTCACCATGTGAAGTAGTCTTTGAGCCAAATAAAAAGATTGATTGCCATCCCTCTTTGCCTCACTTACCTGCAATTCGGGATCACCTTTTTGGTGGGGAGACTTGGAATTGAGTTGATTCCAACCCCACCACGACCTTTCACGTGCCTAAGATTCGATCCCGAATCCTTCAACCCCAACAATTTGATTTTCTTTATCTTTTGGTTGAGCCTTGTGTGTGGAAATCATTTTTGGTGATTGGGAGCACTTGAATTGAAGTGCTTTGGCTCCTTTTCACACTAATATAAAATTGATTCGTGCATCCACACATAGAAATCTCCATCTAGGGAAGCCCATTGCATTTTAGCATGCATTAACCAACTGACATTGAAGAAGGGTTTGTTGGGCTTAGAAGAAAACTTGTATTCTCTTAAAACCCGGAGATTGGTTGAATTGGTAATTCAGCAAAATCCTAAAATCCATACTACATAAGGCTGAATTCTAAAAACCATTCACCAATTAAAACTTCAATTCGGGGATATTTCCTCATTGCATGCTTGGTTTACACACTTTGAAAAATCAATCACTTGGGCATTACCCGTAAAAAATGCCCTTCACATTCCAGAAGCACTTGATCTTAAGCCTCTAACTAAAATTGGTAGCAACTTTACCCTTACTAAGGATTGGAGGTCTAACTACCTGCGTGTAGCGCCTACATACTGGTGAGGGTTCCCGCGTGCTATCGGGTGTCTAAGACTGGGGCAAATGGCCTTTCTATCTGGACCGGTGGTTCCGCGTTGCTCGCATTCGGATCCATAGGTCGTGATAGTAGGTAACTTAGATCTTTAGGTCTAAGGGCACACTGTAGAGGTTAGGAATTTGATTGAATTGATTTGTCATCAAGTGTACCTTTGCGGCATCATTTCTCTCATCTCTTTTCCCTTCTTATCTCCAAAATTCTTCCTGCGGTAGTGCATGTTTGGGAGGAGGTCATAAAACCCTGAACTGTGTGAATTGCCTGATAATTTTAGAAAATAAGCCGCATCGTCCTCCTCCTCCACAAACATGGCTGCATGCCCAACCCCAAATCTCGAGGGAGGAAACCACCCTCAAAACCCACCAAGTGGTGGAGCCTTAGATCCCATAACCTGCCTCCAAGCCCAAATGGAAATGTATAATGAACAAATAGAAGCCATTCGGGAAACATTGGAGGAAATGCAGAACCCTCCCAAACGGGAGGAGCCTAGGTCTCTTGCTCCTATCAGAATCCCGCTGCTATAGAGACCATAGGACAAATTCGGGTCCCCATGGGCAAGGACGACTTTGAACTGAAGCCTAACATAATTGGCCTAATAAATTTTCACTTCCATGGTCTTGCAAGTGAAGATCCTTTTCTCCACTTGGAAGACCTAACCTGATTGGCTGAAACTGTTAAACCAAGAAATATCAGGTTACCTATAGTCCTCATGAAAATGTTCCCATTTTCATTACGGGATAAAGCGTTGCAATGGTTACACACCCTTGGGAGAACCATCCACTCTTGGGAAGAGATGCAAACAGCGTTTCTCAAGAAGTTCTTCCCAATCAGGCGAACCAATGCACTTCGCCGTGCTATCACTTCATTTATGCAACAAAACGGTGAACAATTTCATGAGGCATGGGAGAGATATAATGACCTCCTCAGGAAGTGTCCGCACCACGGTCTGCCTAAGTGGCATATAGCCCAGATTTTCTACTATGGGCTAAATGAGACTTTGAAGCATATTACAGATGCTTCCTGCGGAGGGAATTTTATGAATAATGGCGAGAATGGAGCATTCGAATTATTTTTAAATATGAGAAAAAACTCAATGAACAATGCTTCCATTGTCGCCTTTAATCGCACTAGCCTGCAACGTAATGTCCACGAAGTTGACACGAGACCCCATTCATCCACTGATCTTAGCCTTATCGCACAGAAATTAGATGAAGTCACCGTCGTGCACAAGAAGTTGGACGAGTGATGAGAGCATCATCATGAGCCATAAATTGCTCATTCCGACCCAATAAAGAAGATAAAAGCTCCTACATAACCTAGTAGAAGGCCTAAATGAAGGAATAAGTGCTCTGAGAAGAAAACATGAAATAAAGGTTAAAACTGCAATTTTACCATTGCAGCACATAAATGGTATTTCTCAAAGGCAAAACATATGTCAAAAGGTCTAAATAAGATAAAAAGTGGGTTGAATCAATCAGAAATGGGTTCAAGTGCAATCTAGGAATTAAATGACATTTGGTAACTCTAAAACAGACCCGCTTAAATCAACAAGGTTTTGGTCAGGATAAAAATCAAGTAAATCCTCTAAAAATCATGGAAAAATATCCTCTACGGCTTAGAACACTTAATTTCGCCTTTGGAACCCAGTTTGACCTAGATTAGGGTCCTAGCTCATCAATTAACCTAATTTGGGTTTCTACGCAAAATGTCCAGTCAAACATAGTCAAACCTAAAATCCAACTTCACCATTAGATTCCTTAGGTAGAAATTAGGTTTGTACCAAAATTTGGACCTAAGGGGAGGTCATCTTGACCTACTTTGCAATTCAGTACACCCAAATCATAATTTGGTCCCTATCTTTTGAAAATCATCACAGAGAGCCCCCTAACTTCCTCGCCACCTTTGCAATCAGGTCCTTCCACCATTATTGTGGCAGAATCCTGCTCCGGCGAGGATTAGAGAGGGAATACTCTCTGATTCCTTAGAGATCCCCTCCCAGAAATGGAAGGGAGATTCTCTGAGGAACTCCCTTCCATCTAAGGCCAATCACGATCTCTGGTGTGAACCCAATCTCTCATGCGAACGCACGAGGGATTTGGGTATCCACCCTATTTCCTTCTCCGATGAGTCGGCGGAGGTATTGGCGTGCCCTCCACGCTCTGAAAGCACGGCTGAGTGCATATAAAAGAACCCCCAAACCCGGCCGCTCATTTTCAGCTTGACTTGGCCGGACTTCCACCTCAAATTCTTCTCTTTCTTCTCCGGCCAAGGGTCCAGTGAGCTCCAGCGAGCCCCCTCCCCTCCCTCTTCGCTCTGCCACAAAACCAGTGGTAGAGTCATCTCAATGATTCTCCTCCGCGTCGCGCAATACCAGCGCACGCTGCCTCAAACCCATTGTCGCCGCCGTCTTCCTCCACTGGGCAGCTTCTTCTCCAGCGACAGCAGGTACAGCTGTCCGCCTCTCCGTCCCACTTCATCCCTGTAAGTAGGTTAGAATTGTTCCACAACCTCCCCTCTTTCTTTTCCCGATTTTATTTCAATTGATTGCCCCTCAACACCGCCTGACCACCCTCATCTTCCACGTCACCGGCCGACCTCCGGCGAGTCGCCCCCACCATTCTGCCCCTCCATACGACTCGCCGACCAACTCATAAGCTCTGCCTCACCGTAAGGAACACTCTCCGCCCATCCACCATCCCTCTAAGCCTCCACCACAGCCCCCCGAACACCCCCACACTTTCGGTCACAGGACGACCTAGGCACGCATGCCTAGGCCATCCCGCGACCTGCTTCACCGTGCACGACCTTCGCCGTGCCACGGTGAAGGTCCCCAGCTAGTCTGATTAATCTGAGAGGCTTGTTTTGTGCTTGACATTATTTCAGCCCCTGCCGCCATTGACGATTGAAGCAGCTTCGGAGTAGCTCCAGGCTTCAGCAGCTCCAGCCTTCTGGTGTAGCGGACTCAGGCAAGCAGTGTGAGGTTATCTGGTCCAGCAAGGAGCACAGCGAAGCCCGCAGCCTTGGCAATTGCACGAAGAGTCTTCTGCGGGCGCGCGTGAGAGCGGGGCAGGACAATAGTCCCACATCGGCAAAATACGAAGCGCAGGTATGATATAAATTGAATTTGTGTTATCCACTCTTCGCCTCCGAACACACAGGGGTGAGGTCCCTCACCTTACCCACGCTCGCCTCGTCCGCGGTTTCACCTCAAGGATCTGGTGGGCTCTGACCCGACCTATCTGAGCACACCTCGCGCATCACCCTCACGCCGGAGCGCCTGGTCCCGGGTGCGAAATCCAACCCGATTACCCGCGGCTCTGGGAGAGCGTCCTTTGAGTGAATTGCAGAGAGAGAGAGACGTGCGGGTAGAGGGACAGGGTAGGTTTTTCTTCCCTATTGTGCAGGCAGGCCGAGCATTGAAGAGAAGGAACTTAGCCAAAGAAGAAAAAGAAGCAGAAGAGAAAGAGGCTGAGCGAGGCAGAGATCTAAAGGAAGAAGGAGAGACTGCTGAGAAGAAGACAGAAGAGAAAAGAAGCAAAGGCAGGAAGAAGAGAAGAGACCAAGGAAGAAGAAGCCTTCGCAGAAGAGAGAAGACAAGGAAGAAGAGAGACTGCAGAGAAAGAAGAAGAAAGGCCAAGACAGAAGACCAAGGAGGAAGAAGCAGAATCTAAAGTGAGAAGGGAAGACAGAAGAGAAAGAAGCAAGGCAAAAGAGAGGGCAGCAGAGAAAGAAATATCAGAAGAAAAATAACACTTTTAAGAGGTCTGATCTTGTGATCAGACGTCCAATTTTACTCTTTTGTCATAATTACTTTTTAACAGCATACATTCATATTTGAATTCAAGCTTTGAGTAAATTAGAGTGTTCAATTACATTCGAGATTAGTAGTAAATTCCAATTGCTCCCTGTGTTCGACCTCGGATACTCCGATTTTCGAGTAATAAATTCTTTATTTGTTTTGAATGCTTTTTCGGCTATATTACAACGTGTTATCTTTTAAAACCCGATCAAGCGCGATAAACAACGAGCTTCTGGCCAACCCCGCCCGTTCTATGGCAAACACCCCCACCTCACCACTTTGTCACAATCCCAATTCTTCCAACACCAGGCCTATCCCGAGAAACCCCGTAAGACCTTCCTTACCCAGTGTCACGCCGAGCGACTTGGTAAGTCATGTGGATCTGGCTTCTGCAAGCCAGTATTTTGACACTGGGGAACAAGCCTCCGTGTGCTCGGACTCATATTTACATGCAGACGCATCTTCTGGCATAGAAGACACTTGCTCCCTGGAAAACAACCCGTTCTCTACGACTTATTACCCAGGGTGGCAAAATCATCCTAACTTCGCATGGTCCAACAACCCACAGCGTCAAAACCCCGCAGGTAGACCAATGCGACCGTCCGCACCCGTCATCCCAAGAGCCCAGTCTAATCCTATGGCGAATCCGCCATCGGGTCCTTGCGTACCGCAAGCAGAACACGCATCAAGTCCTCTTGATAAATTGATACGAATGATGACAGAAATGTCAAAGCGCCATGAAGAGAACTTGACCTCTCTTCAATACCAATTGGCGCAGCAGAATGCTGAGATCAGACAACTACACATGGCGACTCGATCTCAGGGCACGCTTCCGGCCCAACCTATTCCAAACCCGCGAAATTTCATACCTCATGGTCCGCAACCACAGGTACAACCTTCTCAGGGGCAGGTTCATCAGATTCTGCAAGCTTTGAGCATTCCACCAGGATTTCAGGCTAATCCCGCTGCAGCACCTCACTCTTATGTCCCTATTGCGAACCCTCCTTCTCCGTATGATCCCACTAGACCAGCATCGTCCAATGCTATCACTACGAGCAGCGGTAAGCTGACCATCAATCCGCCTCAACCTGATCCTGGCCCGTCTTCTTCATCGCCCTCTCATTCGCGATGCGCACCACATTCGCGAGAGGATGATACACCCAAATTGGTGCCAGAATTAGTTCCATTCCCTGAGGCTCTAGTGAGGGAGCCAAAAGGAAAAAAGAAAGATATGCAAGCCTTCGATAACCTACGTAATTTGTTCAACGATGTAGAAATCAAGGTACCCCTGCTCGAGGCTATCGATCACATACCTACTGTCGCCTGATTTTTCAAAGACTACACAACACCCAAGCGACAGTCAAAGAAAACTAAGAATTCGGTGGTTCTCTCGCCTCATGTGAGTTGTGCTATACTGTCAAGCCTACCACAGAAGCAGAAAGATCTGGGCACACCACTGATTTCCTGTAGCATCCAAGGCTGCAATTTTAACCGTGCCCTGCTTGATCTAGGATCTTCCATCAATCTTATACCGACCATCATGCTCAAAAGTTTTTCCTTGGGAAATCTGAAACCCATCCCTGTCACGTTACAGTTGGCAGATCATTCTATCAAAATTCCGAAGGGTGTGGTGGAAGACGTGGAGGTTAGGGTCAACAGTCTCTGTTTTCCTGTTGACTTTCTTATTTTAGATATGGAAGTTCCTAGCTCACTTTCTGATTGTCCGATCATCCTTGGTCGACCTTTCTTGGCCACAGCCCATGCCCATATCGACTGCGAGTCGGGCTGTATTGAGATTGCCGTTGGATCTGAAAAGCTCAAGCTTAACATCTTCAAGGCAGCCAAGAACTTTGATTGCGATTGCATCAAGGATGACACTTCTAACGAGGACATGGCCGTCAGTGCATGTATCGGACTAATTGGGACCTATTTTGACTGCTGCAAATTACCTGTAAACACTAACGATTACCAGACTGACACAAATTGTGACATTCCCCCATCCCTCCCTAGCATAATACCGTCTCCTGGCCAGACTTCTGACGAGGTTTTCTATGCTTCCCATACCTCGTGGTCTGAGTCATATCCGGGCTACTCACCGCCGGTCCACACTCTTGAAGACTGGATTGCCCTTTCTTTCCTGCAAAATCAGGCGGATTTGCAAATCCACACTAGGACCTTGAGCCCATATACTTCTAACTGGGGATATTCCTTTTTGGATCCATCTATCCAAGAAGCCCCTCTTCTTGGCCAATCTGAGGGCCAACTTCTTCCTCCTAACTTGTTCTCCGATCCGCCTAAGACACTCTCATCCCAAGAAATGCCAGATCTTTCACCATCCACTCTCGAATTGAAAGAGCTGCCTAGTACACTTAAGTATGTTTTCTTGGGACCA
Organism: Thalassia testudinum; assembly: GCA_037157565.1. Lineage (NCBI taxonomy): Eukaryota > Viridiplantae > Streptophyta > Magnoliopsida > Alismatales > Hydrocharitaceae > Thalassia > Thalassia testudinum. Next base: position 22,810,858 of record JAZHRO010000063.1, read on the forward strand.
AATGAAATGCTCCCTGTAATCATCAGTTCAAAATTGACCAGGGAGCAAGAGTGCAAACTAACGAAGGTCCTCATGGAACATAAGGCAGCCATTGGATGGTCTTTATCAGACTTATCTAGCATTAGCCCCTTGATAACACCACGCAAGGGGGTAGTAATTAGGTTGAATATGGCCCATCTTTAGAATAAAAGGCACAACATAAAGTAGAATAGGAGCATTGCATACATCAAGTACCAAGATTGCTTATAAATTGTATTAATGGCCATTTGTGTAAAGCATTTGTCAAAGCAGGCCTCAGATGAGCAATCGGACCGCACGGATGGATTCAGGATGACGAACGGAGTCTAACGGACTCAAAATCGGCCAAATCCGACATCCGGAGCTCCCACAATGGGCCCAAGAAATCCTGACCATTGATCTGGAGATCAACGGCCTAGAACGCGCCACATCGCCCCGCCCCCGCCGTCACCACGCCCCCAAGCCAGCCAAAGACGCATCTCGGCCGTTGATCTTCGATCGAACGGCCGAGATCCGCGCGCTCGCCCGCGGTCGCCGCGACAAAGCGCGGGCGTGGCGCAACGGTTAGCGCGCACGCCCGTGTTGCGGTGACGCGCGTTCGATTCGCGCGGAGCGAAAATCATCCGCGGGCGAAGGGCGCGGCAAAACTGAGCCGCGCGATCAGAAGCGAGCGGCTAGGATCGCGCCACGCGGCGCGACGACAGCGCCCCACCTCCCACGCGTGCGCGCACGCCGGGCGGAAACACGCGCATGCACGCACGCCCAAAGCGCGATCCTAACGCAGGAGCGGGAGGATCTCAGCCGTCCGATCATCAATCGGACGGCTCTCGTTCGACGTCCACGGATCGCGCCTGAAGAGAGAGAGGGGCGGGCGGCTGACCGGCGGCAGAAGGCCTTCACCGACGTATATGGAAGCGGTTTTAGCGACGTTCTGGATGTCGCTAAAGCACATTCTTCTTTTAGGAAGCCCTTAACTCTATTTAAACCCCCTTCTACCACCATTCAAGGCATCCTCTCCCACTTGCAACTACTCCACTCCTCTCCTAGCTAGTCTTAGGCACTCTTGTAATCGCCGGAGAAGACGAGCCGCCGACGGAGCCTCCTCCACCGCCGTGGCTGCCTCGTCGCTCTCCACTCTCTCTCTACCTCTCTCTCTCTTTTAAAGCTTTCATTTACTTTTGTTGAAGCATGTATTTAATATTGTAAACCATGAACTATGAATGCATGTTTAATGAAATTATTTTTCATTTAGTTGCCTTTTTAATTTCTGTTTAAAGTACATGATCAAAACCAAAGAGCTTTCTAACCCTAAACTCTCTCTATCTCTCGCTTTTCAAAACCGTTTCTTTCGCAAGCAAAACTCTGCCTTTTTCGTGACAACAAGTGGTAAACAAAATCCGATTTCCACGCCTCCCTGAGATCGACACTCGGACTCACCTCCGTTTACTTCTTTTAAAACCGACGTATCAAGTGCAACTATAACGACACCTCTTAACACACACGCACGAAGGCACGTCAGTTTTTGGCGCCGTTGCCGGGGAGGCAACGGATTTGTTTTATCACCTCCATTCCACCTTCATTCTCATATCGTCTAATGCCCTATTTTCCTTTTTACTTGACGGATGCAGGAATTCGGCGCATGGACGGCGAAGCGATGCATTCCACTATGGTAGCAAGGAAGTAGACGCCTCGAGGACCGATAGTGAGTACTCTCTCTCTCATTGTTTGCTTGCATGAAAAATCTAAAAAAATCATAAAAACTGAAAAAATTGGTGTGGTGAATGATTGCTTGACCCACATTCTTAACACATCACCCTACAAAAAATGTACACTCTAATATGCTGGATAAATTCTTGGAGTGCTCTTTTCTCTTTCTCTTGAGTGGTGTTTGCGAAGCCACCGTGAGTTGACCTGGGCCGCACCACTCAACCCTAAAACTGACTCATCTAATAGAAGCTGCATGATTATCAGGATGAGTACACTAGGGTTTTAGAGCCTCTACAGAAAGGAAATCTACTTTCACTAAGTTGTGTGCAGAACTTGACATGCCCACTGAAACTTGTTTGAAAAAATTAAGACACGTCAACCCTAAAAAATACTTAAGTAAGGATAAACACTAAAAGACACTATATCTTAACAAATCCTTGCTTGAAAATCATGTTTTGCTAGAAGCACACACTTTGAAAGTAGAACATTAAGAGGCACCACCCCAATCAACGCCTCATCACATCACCCTAAGCACAAGCACTATCCTAGCCCTTTAAAACTGAGTAGACGTGCCCTAGGCAGGACTGAGTTAAGTCTCAAAAGGTGAGGTTTTGTCTGCTAGGCACTTCGTTTTCATTCCCTTGGTAAAATCTGGTGACTAGGCTGCGGGGCAGTGTCAAACGACCGGGTTGTGGGGTCTATGGAACCGGAGGCGCAAGCCAAAGGAAGAACCTTCCCTGCAATCCCCTCGTAATCAACCTGGCCAGATTAGCCTTGAGAAGGGAAGTCCAGTGCTTACGGACTTAATCACCCTTTGTGAGATTTCTAGGTCTCCTAAGGAATACACCATAAGGATTAGGCTTGCGTGCTTGATTGAAACACATTTCTCGCATCTGTCGCCCTCCGCATCCCCTCCAGTTCTTCTCTAGTGTATGCACGGGAGGCGCTCACTGCATCCCGAATTGTGTGTTTTTGGGCAGGAATCTAGGCGACGTAATTCTGTTGAAAACATGGCTGAACCTAGGGTAGATGAGGCTGAAGATCAACCCCCACCAGATGCTATGGCTGTCGTCCAGGCTCAAATCAATGCTAACCATCGGCTTCATCAACGACAAATCCACACCATCATGCAAGCCATACAACGGTTACAGAACCCGCAAGAACAACCACCACCTTTCAATGACATACCAGGACAACCACCACTTGATTTACCACCATTTCAGAACCAGCCAAGACCCCTCCGTGATTTCTATAACCCTTCTGCCATTAGAGTCGAGCCACACCTTAGGATCCCCGAAGGGGGAGATGATTTTGAGCTAAAACCTAATGTATTAAGTCTAATCCAGAGCCACTTTCATGGAAGCTCAAATGAGGACCCCTTTCAGCACCTAGAAGATCTCGACCGCATAGCAAGAACAGTAAAACCTAGGAACATTAGCCTTGATATTGTTCTAATCAAGATGTTCCCTTTCTCATTAAGAGACAAGGCTTCTCATTGGCTTAGAACCCTAGGTAGACCCATCACCACCTGGGAGGAACTGAGGCATGCATTTTTAAAGAAATTCTTCCCCATAGGAAAGACCAATGCCCTCAGAAGAGCTATCACTACCTTCACACTCCAGGGTGGGGAACAATTTCATGAGGCGTGGGAAAGATTCAATGAACTTTTGAGGAAATGCCCACACCACGAAGTTCCAAGGTGGCAATTGGCCCAGATCTTCTACCACGGTCTGGATAGCAACCTACGGAACTTCGTCGATGCCTCATGCGGGGGAAACTTCCTAAACAAAGACGAGGAGAGCGCGTTTGAGCTCTTTGAGTCTATGAGCGAGAATTCGCTCAACAATGCCTCCATGAACCAGTTTAACAGATCCAGTCAACCCCGTGGTGGGATTTATGAGGTGCAAGCAAATTCTGGAATGGTTGACATGGACATTATTGCCAAAAAATTGGATCGAGTGGAATTGGTGGACAAGAAGATTGATGAGCTTCTAAACCAGACCAGGAACCCCTTGCAGACTTTCACCCTAGCAAAAGGAGCACATAATGTTGACCTGGTCCAACCCTTCACCCAACTAAACCTGGAACAACCCCCAACCATGTTCCAAGGAGGGACCTTTGCTCCCTCGACCCTTGATTACTCCCTTCCTTCTTCATCAACATCGGCTATTCTAGAAGATGTGCAAGCCGTCCAAGGATATGCAAAACCTGACCCTTTCTCCAACACTTACAACACCGGCTGGCGTAATCACCCCAACTTTGGTTGGACAAACCAGAAACTACCGCAATTCCAAAACCAGCCCAGGCCAAACCAACAGCCACACTTGCCCCCCTATCAGCAAGGACCACCAGTTAGACCCCAATATAACCAAAATAGGGCGGCCCCTCCCCCACAAAACCAAATGGACACCCTAATAAAGATGATGGCTGACATGAACCAAAAACATCAGGAAGAAATGGCCTTGGTAAAGGGACAGTTAAGCCAACTCTTGGACTGTAAACAGCAAGGATCTCTACCTTCCCAACCACAACCAAACCCGCGAAACATAATTAACAGAGGCCCCAATTCGCAAGGGTTCCAAGGCAACCCCGGGCAGGCTCATATGGTCCAACCGGCTCCACAAACACCTCCTGGGTTTGGCGCCTCTTCATCCTCATCCTCTCAAGGATCACCCCATGGCCCCAATGCCTCTGCGAATGCGGTGACCTTGAGAAGCGGCACCAAAACCCAGGATCCCAAATGGCCGACTCTCCCCGAGACTTTACCCGACTTAGAAGAAGCACCAACCAAGGACCCAAACATGGAACCAATCCAGACACCCTATCCTGAGCCCTTGGAAACAATCAAGAGAAAAAAGAATACTGTGGAAACTGAGGAGCTGATGGAAATTTTTAAACAAGTACAGATTAATATTCCGCTTCTAGAAGCTGTCAAACACATCCCTGCTTACGCCAAGTTCTTAAAGGATGCCTGTACACCCAAGCGTAAGCCGAGACCTCAAGCACCTAGGAAGGTTGTACTCTCTGAGCAAGCCAGTTCCGTGATATCAAGCAACCTTCCACTCAAACGAACTGACCCAGGAGCACCCCTGATTTCCTGTAACATCGGGGACATGACATTTGATAGAGCGCTCCTGGACCTAGGTGCTTCTATCAACCTAATTCCCACAACCTTGTACCACCAATTTGGTTTTGGGGAGCTGGCACCAACCCCTGTCACCATCCAGCTGGCGGATAGATCAGTGAAAACCCCGAAGGGGGTTGTCGAGGACGTGATTGTACGGGTCAAGGACTTCTATTTCCCAGTCGACTTTTTGGTGCCCGACATGGAAGTCCCTGAAAAATTACAGAACGCACCCATAATCTTAGGCAGACCTTTCTTAGCCACGGCTAAAGCAAACATCGATTGCGACACGGGATGTATGGGAATCGCCTTCGGAGACAGGAAAATGCAATTAGATATCTTCCGGGCAACAAAGTTTTTTGATTGTGATTACATTGAGGAACATGATCCCGTGGAAACTTTAATCGAGGAATGCCTTACCCTCAATTCTGTCTCAGACCACCAAACCCGTAGTTCTGACTCGCCACCATCATTACCTGTGGACCTCTGTAAGGCTGAGTATCATCACATGACACCATTTGAAGAAATCAATGTTGATCAACTACCGCCCTTTCCATTCCCATCGACTGTGGTCCCACCCGCACCTGAACTTAAACCATTGCCCGAGAATCTCAAGTACGTCTTCTTGGGACCTGGCCAGACCTTCCCAGTGATTATTAATTCCCATCTAACCAAGGATCAGGAACTAAGGTTGACTACAACTCTTTCAGAACATCGGGCCGCCATTGGTTGGACCATCTCAGATCTAAGAGGAATTAGCCCCACCTATTGCACCCACAAGATTTACCTGGAAGACGGGGCCCGACCTTCCCGCCAGATGCAGAGACGGTTAAACCCTAACATGCGGGAGGTCGTTAAAAAAGAAATTATCAAGTGGCTCGACGCCGACATCATCTACCCTATCTCTGATAGCCCCTGGGTGAGCCCCACTCAAGTGGTTCCCAAGAAGGCTGGGCTCACCGTTGTCACTAATGATCATGGCGAATCCATTCCCACCCGCACCACCACCGCATGGCGGGTGTGTATTGATTATAGGAAGCTTAACGAAGCCACTAAGAAGGACCACTTCCCCTTGCCATTCATTGACCAAATCCTTGAAAGATTGGCAGGGCAGAAGTATTTTTGCTTCCTGGATGGATATTCAGGATATAACCAAGTCGCAATTGCTCCAGAAGATCAGGAAAAGACCACATTCACTTGCCCGTATGGCACGTTTGCATTCCGTCGAATGCCGTTCAGGTTATGCAACGCACCCGCAACCTTCCAGCGTTGCATGCTAGCCATTTTTTCAGAAATGGTGGGTGAATACTTGGAGGTCTTTATGGATGATTTCTCTGTATTCGGGAATTCATTCGACCATTGTTTGAGCAACTTGGAGAAAATCCTGAAATGATGTATTGAGGTTAACTTGGTGTTAAGTTGGGAAAAGAGCCATTTTATGGTTCAAGAAGGAATTGTCCTCGGACACATCGTTTCGCATAAGGGCATCGAGGTAGATCGAGCTAAGGTTGATTTAATTTCCAAACTTCCTCTACCTAGTTCGGTCCGACAGATTCGCTCTTTTCTAGGACATGTTGGCTTCTACCGAAGGTTCATCAAAGACTTTTCCAAACTTTCCAAACCCTTGACCGACCTTCTAGCCAACGACGCAACTTTCCACATGTCTCCTGATTGCACCTAGGCTTATCATACCCTCCGGGACTTAGTCTCCACCGCACCTGTACTTCAACCCCCAGACTGGTCCCAGGGTTTTGAGATTATGTGTGACGCATCAGATTTTGCCGTAGGCGCTGTCCTGGGACAAAGGCAAGACAAGAAGCCCGTGGTGATCTACTATGCGAGCAAAACGTTGGACGAGGCCCAGCGTAATTATACGGTCACAGAAAAAGAGTTGCTTGCTGTAGTCTTTGGACTGGAAAAATTCCGATCATACTTGCTGGGATCCCACGTGACTATCTACACCGACCATTCAGCCATCCGGCACCTGTTGGCCAAAAAGGATGCAAAACCCAGGCTCATCAGATGGATCCTGCTTTTGCAGGAATTTGACCTGGAAATCCAAGACAAGGCCGGATCGAAAAATGTGGTGGCTGACCACCTGTCAAGACTTCATCCAGACCACATTGGACCCTCCCTACCTCTAGCTGATACCTTCCCTAATGAACACATCCTAGCCGTGCAAGACAAGAAAATGCCATGGTATGCTGACTATGTCAACTACCTGGTTATAGGACAAACCCTGCACAGCTGGTCCAAACAGCAACGGGACAGGTTCTTGGCTGAGGCCAAGCACTATTTCTGGGATGATCCCATGCTGTTTCGCCTCTGTGCTGATCAGATCATCAGGAGGTGCCTCCCCGAAGACGAGGTTCAGAGTGTGCTTTCCTTTTGTCATGACCAAGCATGTGGCGGCCATTTCTCTGGCAAGAAAACAGCTGCAAAAGTTTTGCAGTCTGGATTTTATTGGCCGTCCCTATTCAAGGATGCACACATCTTTGCCAAGACTTGCTCACGATGCCAAACACTAGGGACAATGACCAAAAAAGATATGATGCCCCTTCAGCCCATTTTGATTGTCGAAATTTTCGACGTTTGGGGTATCGATTTTATGGGCCCCTTTCCACCATCCAACGGCTTCGAGTATATCTTGGTCTCGGTAGACTATGTTTCCAAATGCATTGAAGCCGTCGCCACCCGACGATGCGATCACAAGACGGTCATGGACTTTGTAAAGAAGAACATCTTTTCCCATTTTCGAATACCCAAGGCCATGATCAGTGATGGTGGAAGCCATTTTATCCATTCCCAGTTCCGTGCCCTACTTAGAAAATACGGGGTAAACCACCGCATTGCCACCCCGTATCATCCACAAACAAATGGGCAGACTGAGGTCTCAAACAGACAAATCAAGAACATTTTACAGAAGACTGTGAGACCTGACAGGAAAGACTGGTCCACACGACTTGATGATGCCCTGTGGGCATACAGGACCGCTTTTAAGACCCCGATAGGCATGTCACCTTACCGCTTGGTCTTTGGCAAAGCTTGCCATCTCCCTGTCGAATTGGAACACCGGGCTTACTGGGCTGTTAAGCAATGTAACATGGATCCCCAGTTAGCTGGTGCGCAAAGGACTCTTCAATTATCTGAGCTTGAAGAAATTCGTCGGGACGCCTTTGACAATAGTCGGCTATATAAGGAGAAAATGAAAGCCGTCCACGACCGACTCATTCATAGGAAAACCTTTGAGCCAAACCAATAAGTCTGGCTATTTGATGCACGCCTGAAACTCTTTCCAGGGAAACTTAGGTCCAAATGGACAGGACCATTTCGGGTGGTCAAGCCCTATTCCAATGGGGCAGTCGAAATCGCCGATCTTAATACCGGGCACACCTTTACAGTCAATGGTCAAAGATTGAAGCATTTCCTGGCCCAGGTACCCCCCAAGGAAAGTGTCACCCGTGTTGAGGGCTGACACCAGGCACCGCCCAGCTGGAGGCGTTAAACTCAGCGCTTCCTGGGAGGCAACCCAGCGGATTCAGACTGATCTGGTAGTTTACGTCACTCAGGTACTATCTTTTTGAACCCTTTTGCATCCATGCATCTGCCAATGAGGACATTGTCCAACTTAAGCATGGGGGGGATGGCAAACTGCATAATCCTGAGCTTAATTAATCAGTCTGAATGAATAAATTAATTGATTAAAAAAAAAAAAAAGAATTTAGGAAGAAAAACTTAGGCATTAGAAACTTGTCAATAGTGGGAAATAATACAAAAAGAACTTAAACACTTAGACTTTTCAGGCCTTCAAGCTTAATTAGCCCTGGTGTCCATTAAAATATGGATTTAGCGGCGAACCCTTGCAACTTTAAGCTATTCTAATCCACCTAATAAATAAGGTAATAAGTATACGACTTATCAACTCACCCTCTAACTCAGGAAAACTTTGAGTCTAAGCATCTACACACAGTTTTGCACAGACTCACTTCTCGGAGATTTTGACAGAAATGGGGTAGCTAATGAGCTCTCTAGGGTGGTATGGCTGGCAAGTTGTCGTGGGTAACAGCCCATTGGCAGGTTGTCCATAACCCAGCCACAGGCCATTTCTTTTTCACTGCCTCTAGGTACATTTGAGATTAGGGAAGCCACCTACGTAAAAAAAAAAAAATAAAAAAAAAAAAAAAAACCACACTTCACCGCACAAGTATGGCTGGCAAGTGATCGTGGGTAACAGCCCATTGGTCGGTTGTCCAGAGCCCAGCTCAATAATTGCACAAAAAAAAGAAGACCAAAAACACCTAAGGAAGAAGCGGGGAAGTAGTACAAGCCGGGGAGATATACACTGGAAAATCCTTGTGTTGACCCCAAGTAAAATGAACGCAGGGAGAAAGCTACCAATCGAACAAATACACCTTCAGGCAAAAATTTATTTTCTTTTCCAGTCACCTAGAGGCATAGAAACTCGAAGTCTGTCTCAATTACCGTTAAGTGAGTCTATCACAACATTCACACCAAGATGCTTAGCACTTAGGGTTTTGACCGAGTTTTGGGTGGGTTGGGTAGCCGTAAAAAGTTACCAACCCACACTGAATTTTAAAAATTCTAAAAAGACATATATAGATATATACGTATACATAAGTATAGTTATATATACAAAGCAAGGATTCGGGCGATTCATATTTTGGCAGACACCCGGGCGCTGCTTAGTCTTTGTAGATTAAGATCTTCGTATAGTTCCTCTTATTAACAAGTAACGAAGTGCCTAAGCAATTACTTCTTGAATTCGCCAAAGAAATAAAGGTTAGAATAAACCTTGCTAGCGACTAGCAAGGAGTAAGCATGGGGGTATGATAACACCACGCAAGGGGGCAGTAATTAGGTTGAATATGGCCCATCTTTAGAATAAAAGGCACAACATAAAGTAGAATAGGAGCATTGCATACATCAAGTACCAAGATTGCTTATAAATTGTATTAATGGCCATTTGTGTAAAGCATTTGTCAAAGCAGGCCTCAGATGAGCAATCGGACCGCACGGATGGATTCAGGACGACGAACGGAGTCTAACGGACTCAAAATCGGCCAAATCCGACATCCGGAGCTCCCACAATGGGCCCAAGAAATCCTGACCGTTGATCTGGAGATCAACGGCCTAGAACGCGCCACGTCGCCCCGCCCCCGCCGTCGCCACGCCCCCAAGCCAGCCAAAGACGCATCTCGGCCGTTGATCTTCGATCGAACGGCCGAGATCCGCGCGCTCGCCCGCGGTCGCCGCGACAAAGCGCAGGCGTGGCGCAACGGTTAGCGCGCACGCCCGCGTTGCGGCGACGCGCGTTCGATTCGCGCGGAGCGAAAATCATCTGCGGGCGAAGGGCGCAGCAAAATTGAGCCGCGCGATCAGAAGCGAGCGGCTAGGATCGCGCCACGCGGCGCGACGACAGCGCCCCACCTCCCACGCGCGCGCGCACGCCGGGCGGAAACGCGCGCACGCACGCACGCCCGAAGCGCGATCCTAGCGTAGGCGCGGGAGGATCTCAGCCGTCCGATCATCAATCGGACGGCTCTCGTTCGACGTCCACGGATCGCGCCTGAAGAGAGATAGGGGCGGGCGGCTGACCGGCGGCAGAAGGCCTTCACCGACGTATATGGAAGCGGTTTTAGCGACGTTCTGGATGTCGCTAAAGCACATTCTTCTTTTAGGAAGCCCTTAACTCTATTTAAACCCCCTTCTACCACCATTCAAGGCATCCTCTCCCACTTGCAACTACTCCACTCCTCTCCTAGCTAGTCTTAGGCACTCTTGTAATCGCCGGAGACGACGAGCCACCGACGGAGCCTCCTCCACCGCCGTGGCTGCCTCGTCGCTCTCCACTCTCTCTCTACCTCTCTCTCTCTCTTTTAAAGCTTTCATTTACTTTTGTTGAAGCATGTATTTAATATTGTAAACCATGAACTATGAATGCATGTTTAATGAAATTATTTTTCATTTAGTTGCCTTTTTAATTTCTGTTTAAAGTACATGATCAAAGCCAAAGAGCTTTCTAACCCTAAACTCTCTCTATCTCTCGCTTTTCAAAACCGTTTCTTTCGCAAGCAAAACTCCGCCTTTTTCGTGACAACAAGCGGTAAACAAAATCCGATTTCCACGCCTCCCTGAGATCGACACTCGGACTCACCTCCGTTTACTTCTTTTAAAACCGACGTATCAAGTGCAACTATAACGACACCTCTTAACACACACGCACGAAGGCACGTCACCCCTCCTACTACACTCACCGTATATATACGGAGGAGGAGGCTCGACCTTCCCGTGAGATGCAGCGACGTCTAACCCTAACATGCGGGAGGTCGTTAAGAAAGAAATCATTAAGTGGCTGGATGTGGGTATAATCTACTTGATCAACGATAGCCCCTGGGTGAGTCTGATTCACGTTGTGCCCAAAAAGGTGGGACTCACCATCAGTGTCAATGACAGGGGCGAATCCATCCCTACACGCACTCCTACATCTTGGAGAGTGTGTGTAGATTATAGGAAACTCAATGCTGTGACTAAGAAAGATCACTTTCCGCTACCTTTCATTGACCAAATCCTAGAGCGATTAGCGGGAAATAAATTTTTCTATTTCCTGGATGGATTCTCAGGATATAACCAGGTGGCAATTGATCCCCAGGACCAAGTGAAAACCACCTTTACCTGCCCCTTCGGCACCTTTGCATTTAAAAGGATACCATTCGGACTTTGCAATGCGCCAGCAACTTTCCAGAGATGTATGCTGGCGATATTCCATGACATGGTGGATGACTTTCTCGAGGTCTTCATGGATGACTTCTCAATCTTTGGACCACCTTTTGATGACTATTTTCCCAACCTGACTCGTATCCTTAGGAGATATATTGATGTAAACCTCATGCTTTCCTGGGAAAAAAGCCATTTTATGGTGCACGAGGGAATTGTTGTTGGGCATATCATCTCCGATAGGGGTATCGAGGTGGACAGAGCTAAGCTTGATGTAATTGCTGATTTACCTGTGCTTGGCTCTATCAAACAAATCTGCTCCTTCCTTGGACACGTCGGTTTCTGTAGGAGATTTATCAAAGATTTCTCCAAGATTTCTCGACCTTTAACTCATCTCCTATCGACCGACATACCCTTCGATATGGGCCCCAACTACATACGAGCATTCACACAGCTGCGTAATGCTGTCACCAAGGCCCCTGTTCTCCAGTCATCTGATTGGTCCCTCGACTTCGAACTCATGTGTGATGCTTCTGACGTTGCAGTCGGAGCCATCCTGGGACAAAGACGTGATATACACCCCTTCATGGTGTACTACGCCAGTAAGACATTGGATGAGGCCCAGCGTAATTATACTACCACTGAAAAAGAACTACTGGCGGTTGTCTTTGGGCTGGAGAAATTCCGCTCTTACCTTCTGGGCTCACACGTTATTGTTTTCAACGATCACGCGGCCATTCGCCATCTCATGCACAAGAAGGATGCCAAGCCTAGAATGATTCGTTGGATCCTTCTGCTCCATGAATTTTACATTGAGATCCGTGATAAGGACGGAGCCCAGAATGTTGTGGCTAATCATCTTTCTAGACTATACCTTGACCATATTGGTCTTACTCTGCCGATCAATGAAATTTTTCCTGATGAGCACCTATTGGCAATTAATGTGGCAAGTGGACCATGGTATGCTGACATTGCCAATTACCTTGCTTCTGGATCCCTTCCATGTGGCTGGCCTAAAAACCAGTGCGAGCGTCTCATGGCAGAAGCAAAGTATTATTTCTGGGATAATCCACTTCTTTTTCGCATAGGTGTTGATCAAATCATCCGTCGCTGTGTTCCTGACAGTGAATTCCCCAGTGTGCTATCCTTTTGCCACAATCAAGCCTGCGGAGGCCATTTCTCTGGGAGGAAAACTGCAACCAAGGTGTTGCAGTGCTGTTTATTTTGGCCTTCCCTTCACCAGGATGCACACAATTATGCCAAGCGTTGCACTAGGTGCCAGTTGTTAGGGTCAATGTCATGTCATGATATGATGCCCTTACAATCCATCCTAGCTGTAGAAATCTTCGACATTTGGGGAATAGATTTCATGAGTCCCTTTCGTCCTTCCAACGGCTTCGAATTCATTCTTGTGGCCTTTGACTATGTTTTGAAATGGATCGAGGTTATTCCCACGCACCGTTCTGACCATGTTATATCCACTCGATCTGTCAAAGACCACATCTTTGCGTGCTTTGGGATCCCTCGTGCCATTATCTCCGATGGAGGAAGCCACTTTACCCATGCTTCTTTTCGGGCACTTCTGAGGAAATACAGAGTCCACCATCGTATCGCATCCCCGTATCATCCTCAGACGAACGGCCAAGCAGAGGTGTCGAATAGGAAAATTAAGCAAATTCTCCAGAAAATGGTTCGGCCTGACCGTAAGTACTGGTCCGACAAGCTAATTGATGTACTTTGGGCGTATCGGAGCCCCTTCAAGACTCCCCTTGGTATGTCTCTTTATATAATCATTTACGGGAAGCCTTGTCATTTGCCCGTAGAGTTGGAGCACCGCGCTTATTGGGCGGTTCGCCAATTTAACCTCGACCCAGACCTGTGTGGTCGAGAAAGGAAACTCCAACTCCAAGAGCTGGAAGAGTTCCGTTGTGAAGCCTATGATTCTGCTTTAACTTTCAAACAACGCACTAAGGCTTTTCACGACAGCCATATTCAGCGGCAGGAATTTGAGCCATCTCAGCAATTTTGGCTCTACAATGCCCGGCTCAAATTCTTTCCTGGGAAACTGAAGTCCAAATGGACTGGTCCTTTACTGGTCTCGAGACCATTTCCCAACGAGGCAGTTGAGATTGAAGATCCCAAATCTGGGCATAAATTTACGGTCAATGGGCAACGTTTGAAACCCTATCTTACTCACGAACCTACCCCCGTTGGTGAAACTGTTGCCTTGCTGGAGGGTAACTAATCTTTTGCCTCGTTGTGAGTCCAGCTGGGGACATTAAATTCAGTGCTCGTTGGGAGGCACCCCAACAACACTCACCATCCACCATCACTTTTCACTTCACTGTCACGATCACTTCACTTTTCACTTCACCACCCACCATCCACCCACCCTACCACCTTGCTGTACACCCTACACCTCAGCTCTCGTTACCCGATCTTTCGTCCTTTCTCTACCCTACCCTGCATGCATATGAGGACATAGCATCATTTGGCATGGGGGGGTGGATAGGCATCCATAGGATCTAGGTATTTTAGGGTATCATGCAATTTCCACTTATCTCAAAAAAAAAAAAAAAATGGTGTTTAGTAATGATTTGAAGGCTAAAACAAAAATATAATAAGTGTTTATGGATATTCAACCACTGTTTTGAAGACTTTCCAGGCCACAGAAGCTTGATTCGCTCAGGCTCGCTTAATTCACTTAAGCATTAACAAGATAGATCGAAATCTCTCCTAACTAAGGACGTATTCTTGTACCTGAGACACCGGTACAGGATCCGTCGGTTTACTTCTACTCGAGAGCCTAAGTAATCTTGGTTCACACTACACATATCAAGAAAGACCAGGTGAACATAAGATCCAACCCTAGTGTTCATTAGGGAAGGTGGAGTCCTTACTTGTGCGCGCAGGTAGACTTTTTATCCCAGGCTTTAGTCTTGTGTTTAGGAAAGACTCTTTCCACCAAAAAGAAACTCTCCCACCAAAAAGAAAAGTGTGCTCCTCCAAATAATGTTGTAAGGGATATACTGACACGTGTTTCAAAAAAAAATGCAAATAAGTCAGTATATCTCACAAATATCTATAAAGTCCTCCCCCTACAAAAAAGTTCTTCAGGGTAAAGTTACAAATACCCTATTTTCTTTGAGCCACAAATGTCGTAAAGTGGGAGTTGAGTTTCCATCATCTTTTTAAGGGTCAATCCGAAGACACGAGCTGAAACTGGGACCAACCTTTACTTAAAAATTCGTGAAACCCTGGGCTTGAGTCTTAATGTTCATCTGGTCAACCTTGATTCTTCACTAAGCACAAGCCATAACCTCTTGAGCTCTCGAGTACGGCAAAAACCTCCTGGGTCCTGGAAAGCGTACTTAAGGTTTAAATATCAAGAGTCCTGGTTAGTCGAGAGATGATCTATGTCATGTGAGACTTAAAGTACAGGTATTCTTCTCTATAATTGGTTCTCACAATATCCAAAAATAAACACACCTACGTCGCCTCGGAAGAAAATCTTTAGCTTAAGATCATTTCTAAATACAATAAAAAAAAATGTTTTGCTAGGGACTAGCAAAAGATAGGCATAGGGGTATGATTGCACCACAAAAATACACCTGCAATTGTGCCGTCTTGTGCTATTTTCTAGCATTACCAGTGCATATTAGGTATCCATAGTCGCATTTGTAAAAATACACGCATGCATGCATTTAATAGAGAGGGGAGGAGAGTGAAATAAATGGCCTTGTAATTTACATTTTCTTCAAGTGCTGCTTCGCAAAATTTCCATCTTTACATTTATTTCTATTTGATTTTGAATTCTTCTCCACAACTGCAATGCATGGCAGCCTCTTCCTCACTCCATGTCCTGCTCAGCATGCTCCGCAAGCCACTCCTTGCAGTCGCATGCACAGCAATGCACAGCCAGGGCATGGCTGTGCATGCCTTCTTCCTCTATAAAACAGGCGCGGCTACCTTCTTTGCACCAAGAGAGCCTGGCCCACACAGAGAAAACCCAACACAGCAGCTCTTCTTCTCCAGGCGCCTCCTCCCCTCTCCCTCCATACGCAGCCTCTCCTCCTCTAAGAAGCCACTCTGCGCGCAGGAGCACCTCACAGTGGTGCACAACCACCGCTGTGAGTCCACCACTACCCAGCTCATCAGAGAGCTAGTGGGCATGGTGGTCCTCTCTCTGTTTCAATGTCCAAGCCACTTTCGCCATTGCCACTGGAGCTTCAAGCTTTGAAGCTCAACCGGCCACCGCAAGCTCCGCAGCAATAGCAGCAAGGCAGCGGCAGCAGCAGCAGCACAGGCCACCACAGGCCTGCACGCAGGCCACCGCATGCTTGCAGGTTGCCCTCACCTTCCGCTTCTTCGCATACACCCGCCTCTCCGCGCAAGCCAGCAGCCGGCGTAGCTTCTCCGCGTACCCGCCAGCCGCTCATGCCTCCCACACTCACAGCACCGGGCACACTCGGTCATGCGGCTCACCCTGGCATTGTAGCCACTGTTCACGCGTATCAGCGGAACACAATGGCTACAGTGCGATGACCGGTAAGTTTCTCACTTAACTGGTCACCCGACGGGCCGCAACCGGCCCCAGCCCACACCGGCATCCAGCCCCGCGCCTGCTCCAGCACCCACCCGCACGTCTGTGTGCACCCGCGTCTGCCAGCGCCCGCCCGCTTCAATGTCTGCGTCCGCGTCTCCCTTCGCCCACACCCACCCGCTCTTCACACAGCATGGTGCACTGCAGCCTCTCTCCCTCGCACTCACTCCCACCCAGTGCGTGCCTCTCCTCGTGCCTACGTGCATGCGCGTGCTCGTGGATCACCAGACGTCACCCCACTGCTGCAGACGACTTGAAAGTGCCTTTTCTTCACAGCAGGCGCTCTTTCTCTCTCTCTCTCTCTCTCTCTCTCACAACACTCTCTCACTCTCTCTGCCGACACATACACACACACATTCAGACTCTCGCACACACACACTCTCACCTATACATTATTATATACTTATATATATATACATATATATATTTTTATCTATATATATTTATATACATATATATATACGCATATATCTATACATATAGTATTACCTATATAACTAAGTATAAGTAGAGATACATATATATATATACATATATATATATACACATATAACTACATATATACCTATATATTTATAACCATATATACATATATATATATAGATATATTTACATATATACATATATATATATATATATTCGTATTACTTACCATACGTTGTATTGCGGGAATATCTGCACCAGTTGTTGATATTCCCCGATACACGCATATAGAAAGCGTGTTCACACTCATCTTCCACCCATCCACCTTACACTCCACGCAGCACTTCGTCCTGTTGGTTGCGTCTTCCTAGACGACGACCGACTCGACATCGTGCTACATGCCATCTCCACCTCCACCCCCACCCCTTTATACATTTATAGTATATACATATATATCTATACTATATTTAATTTATTTCTATTTCTCTTTCATGCCAGTAAAAAGATAAAAAATATATATATAAAAGATAAAAGATAATTCTTGACTTGCAGGTACTCAGTCTTGCGAATAGCAAGACTAGTTTTGAAACCCTGATTTGGCTCAAAGCTAAGAACCTGATTTTGAGGGTGTGCCTCAAGGACAAAAATTATCAGAAAAAAATATTAAATAGAAAAACACCAAAAACACAATAAATGAACGGAAGAGATTCGTTGTAGGAAAGGCATAGAAACTTGACTTCTAACCCCACTTCCCTGAGTTCGACCCTGGGCCTAAAAGTGACCAAGATAAAATCAAGTAGGCCAGGTAAAAAAAAATTTCTAAAGAGATGGTTAGGCTCGATTTAGGTTAACCACTATACTCATTATAACGATAAAATCACCATATTAACACACCTATCCGAGTCTACACCACACAGCTGTCTAAGCCATCCGATGTTAACGCAAGATTTGAAGGCATGCGACAAAAGCAAAAATGCGAAGGTGTGGGAGAGCGGGAGTCGTGCGATCTGCATCCGATGGCACATAGAGCGCCATGTGGCAGCACCATAATAAACCAATCGGGAAAGGATTTGTACGGAAAAAAAAAGCTATAAAAGGACTAAAAGGGCCCCCCTGGAGATAACTCTCAACTTTCTCTTCTTCTTCCTTCTTCTACCTCTCTCTCTTCTTCTTCTTCCCATCTTCTCTGCCTCTGTCTGAAGAATCCGTTGAGCCACCCTATTGGATCATTCGTACTCTCCTCAACCTCTCCAAAAGGCCACCATGGACCACCTGTGGTGCCCTCGTTATGTTACCTAGATAGTTTTATTCATGCTTATAATTTGTTTAGTTATAGTTACATGCATGCAATTCATGTTCAAATTCTCTGCGTGATATATATATTGTGATTCATTGTCTCTACTATTTAGTAATTAGATTTAGAATAAGAGCATGAAATCAAAAGTGCTTTCTACCTCCCTATGATCGACTGAGACTCACCAGTTCCATTAATTTTATTTGTCGAGACGTATTTCGTGCTACAACGATGTGTTTATCTTTTACGCGATGTACGCCCCGAACAAATTGCGGCGTTGCTAGGGAGGCAAGGTGAATTTTGATTTTATCTCTAATACATTATTGCTATGTGCAGGAACAACGACACGAAGCGGCGAACAAATTGAAGCGGGCACTGCAAAAATCAGGTCCACACATTCCCATTAGAACTTCAGCCAAGAAGTAAGTGTTATCTTAAAAATTCAATAGCCGTGTTTCTAATGCTCCAAAAATCCTGAAATTTGAACTGGAACTAGAATTTCAAGTTATCTTTCCAATGCCACCATTATGAAAAGGAAATTAAATTTATGGAATTTTTAAAAACTTGTAGAGTACATATGTGTCAGGTTGCTCGAAAATAGAACTGTTAGTTAGATTGCTAGAAAATAGAACTGTTATGAACTTTGAAAATCAATTCTGACCAACATACAAATCTGATTGACTCAAAATTTGTAGGGTGTGAAAGATAATCAAATTATCTTTTAATATCATATTTTTACAAAATTTTTTGAGCATATTTGATATCATTTCCAACAGAAAAACCAACACAGGGTCTAAATCCCAGATTTGACCTTTTGCTAGTTGAAAATTCATAACTATTTATTGGAAATAGTAAAAATTCCAAAAAAATACTCTCTGAAAAGCTTATTGCAAGAGGAATCTTCCGACCAAGTTTCAAATCATTTGGATTCCATATTTACTTGAGAGTTTATATTTGATTGTGGTCTTTAATTTGAAACAATTTAGAAGCGCATGAGCCAATAGGACCACATTAGACTAAATTGGACTCCAACGAGCCCGAAAGTTAGTTAGTGAAGCAAGTCACCTTGTGGACCACCCACCATCTACTACATTGGAGAGACACGTTAAGAATTCATGAAAACACATCAAATAACCTGCATTTGGCTTGAAACTACTGAGTTTCGACATCTCTTGCAAAACCTGGTGTCTAAGGCTACAGGGTAGCATCAAACGACCGCGGTTGTAGGATAACAAAACTGGAGGCGAAAGCCAAAGGAAGAAGCTTCCTCGTAGTCCCCTCGTAACTAGCCTGGCTGGGTTAACCTGAGAGGCAGGAATTCCTTATAGTTGGTTGGTCTCTAGCCAAATTTTCAATAACTAGAACTTAAACAAAAAATCTGGTCATTTGATTCTAAGGACCAATTTGATTACATGGCCCTTGCCTTGTTTTGCCACCAGTCCCTTGTAACTGGTGTAAGGTAACTAGGACCCTTCAGGTGTCCTTTTGATCATCTTAATCATGGACCCATACTCTTTCTCATCTTACCATCAGTAGGGTTCTCCTCCCAACTCAGCTATGATCCCAACTTGTTATGGGTGGGAGATTGCTCCTCATTATTCCTATATGTGCTCACCATAGGCTTGGGACATACCCACCTCAACCTCTTTGACATCCACACAGATCTCACAGCACTTAGAGACACTCTCCATGCGAGATTGAGATCTCATCGTGATGACTGATTATCTTGATCAGTCCCACCAAAGGCTGGCTCCTACATCTCACAAGAACCCTCAGATCGTCGAACTGATCCAAATAGTCCAGGAAAAAAAAGAGGTTAGAAAAAGAGAATATGAAGACTTAAGAAAAGCCATTCATGATGAAAGAGAAAGAACCCAAGACATCACCTCTAGGGGCCCTGAATTTAGAGAGAATGTACTGCAGGTGGATGGTGAGCCACTCAAGGTTAAAGAATCAACCGCAACCTATAATTGCACTGAACCCACCCACCACCCTTCTGATTCCCCAGACCAAATCTATTATAACCCTTCATCTTCCCTGAGACTTGAATATGAGGCCACGTCCACACAGTTCACCACTGGGGAGCCACCAATAGACTCAACTACTTCTCAGACTGCAACAAACAACAGTAAAGTACAAGGACACAGTTGTGAGATATCTACATCAAATCTAGAACATTACTGATCTAGGGCAGAGACAAACTTTGATTGCAACCGGAGAATCTCTTATGGAAGCCCTTAAAGAACTAGAATCTGTGGTTAAGATGAATCAACAAACTTGCACACTTCAAGATATACTCCTCTTGCAGTACCAAGTTTAGACTAGCCTAGAGGATTTTAGGGAACTTAAGACAACTTTTAAGGATTCTTTGACTCACATGCCTGAAGTAGATGATGTAGGTGATTTTCAAGTGAGAGATGAGATATCAGATGGAATTAAATGAAATGTTCTTGGTATATCTAAAAAGAAATTGGTTGAGAGCCCTAGCCTAGAAAATAGTGAGGAAAGTCCCATGATTGATTTTCAATCTAAGAATCCTAAATCTTGGGAGATAGAGATGGAGGATCATGACACCCAAGACTTGGGACTTGGGATATACACTTAATGTGGCCCATGATTTGGATTATAAGAGATCTGGAGTGGAATTGCCTAAAACCCTCATGACAAGCTTAGATGATAAATATATTGAAATCCATGAGGGTAATTTTGAATTACCAGAGAATGCAATTGAAGCTGAGAAAGAATCTACTAAAACCACCATTTTTGATTGTTAAGATAATCTGAAAAATTTGGAGGAATTGGAGTCAGACGAATTTATCACAGATTCTTTCGCATCTTCACTTTTGGATATCGAGGATTTCACTAAAGTCACAGAGCAGAAAATGAAAGAATTTGAGGCTTTACTGTATTATGATTCTTCACACCTTGGGGAAAATAAATTGCCACCTAGTACATTTGAGGATTCACACCACGAGCAGAATTTGGGCGATCCATACGAGATTCCTGATCAACCCAAGGATGAGAATGATTTAGGTGAAAATACAGCTGTTAGGATGGAACACAAAATCATATTCAACACACCTACTCTGCAACCACCAACACCCAGATCCAATCATGAAATGGTTCTTTACACCATTTCTGATTACACCACATGGGTCCCTCCATTCCTGTTTCACCACTTTCAGGACTCGTATGACTGGTGTCCCACTCTGGATCCCTCATGGCTGCTACTTGCTCCTAATAACTCTGGCAGTCGAATTTATTTCTCTTGTAGCACCTAGCTACAAGTTGTTCCAAGCCTTGTGATTCTACTCTACCGACCTTATGGCCTTAGTATTCACGGGCAACTACTCTACATTCTTGGCCCATTGATGATAGTGGTACATATCTTCCTATCTATCTTTAGCTTGTCTCCTGCAGTCATTGATCCATCTGATGATTTTCGCCCAGCTGGAGGTGTTAAACTCAGCATTGTAGTTAGGCATAGCATTTAGACTTCGCATTAGGCATCACGTTTCACTTATGCATATATGCATAGCATATTTCATTTTCGCATAATGTTTTGCATATTGTTTTGCTTATTGTGTATGGCATTGCAGCAATGGCATGAGCTGAATGATAACTCAGAAGCAGTTCCAGGTGATTTCTATCCACATACACACTACCTTATTTCTTTTATTCATGCATGAGGACATGCAAACACTTAGGCATGGTGGGGTAGTTCATAAAAACTAAAATTTTCTACCAATAATTGGGGTATTAGATTATTTTATCAAGAGGTTTTATTGAAGATTTATTCTTTAGTATATTCCTAGACTTAGAATCCAGTATAATTTCATACTTGCACGTAGATTTTGCAATGGATCCTCTGCAAAAATCGATAGACATCTCTAGTTTGTCGAGAAGAAGCATCGCTTCTTCTCCTGAACCCTTGGACAGCAATCAGGGAGTCAGGTGAATTATCTTCTAGTAGCCCCACCAAAATATATGTGAGGTGAGAGCAGAGAGTTTACTGGTGCTCTATGGCTAGTATAAGGAATCTTTAATAATTGAATAAAGACACTTGGAGTTAGGCATAGTTTTCGCTCTCAGTTTTTGCATACTACATCTATGAGAAATTCCATACGAGTGCCACCAAATAAGGCAAAAACACAGAGAGCGGGTTTTGATAAAACTAAGACAGAGGTTGATGGTCACGACCATCCTTTACGGAAACCTCTACTGAAGGATGGTACTGATGTCAAGGTCAGAAATACGTCGTCCTATCCGTTCCCTACCCGGTGTCGAGAATAGGCACTTCCACCAAATAAGCCACCCGAGATCCTCTTGGTCATCCCAAAAATCCCCAAGAGTGCCTCACCTATAAAAGTATGTATGTCATGTTATGTTATGCTGATAAATACCACAGTATGTTGTGTTGTGGCATTGTGCCAATAGATTTGCATACAGAAGAGTTGCTTGCTCGAAAAAGAAAAAAAAAGAAAGAAGAAAGAAAAAAAAAGTTTTGTGAAACTGTTGCGTAATGTGAGTAAAGTTAAATGTTTTTAAGTGTTTTGAGGCAAAAACACCTACCACCCTTAAGAACCACCAAATACAGCCTTAACCAACTTTTTCTGTATTTCAGACCGTCGAAATACGGGCTGAGGAGTCTGACTTAGTCGTAGGATTACCAGAACCTAATTAAAGTATCATGCCATGTGTGACCACCAAATACATTTGCAAATCTAGTGACATGTGAGCTCAAGAAGTAAAAGAAAAAAAGAGAGAAGAGTATAAAAGATTAAAGAGAGCACAGTTTTTCCAACCCCTCTCTAAGTTGATTTCTTCAATAATCTGGAAATCTAAATTCTGAAATACTAGTCTCTAAGAAGCACTAGAAGAGAGTGAGCCACCAAATACAAATCCAGTAACTCAAACATCTCCTACTCAAGCAAAATGCCAGGGCTGAAATCAGAGAAAAGTTTATCACCCTGAGAGAAGAGGTTTGCCTATCCCAACAGAATTTTGCTAGGGGTCAAGTACAAGCTTTAAATGTGTTTCGACTCTGCGCTTGGATCCTTTGCAGGAGTTACAACATTATATATCCATGGTTATCTGGATTCTAAATTTTTGGATGAAATAAAAAGAAATAAATCTTTAGTTTAACTCTTGATAAAATACACTTAGTCTTGCACTTGCTAGGGACTAGAAAGATTTAGGCATGGGGGTATGATTGC
The DNA here is from genome assembly GCA_037157565.1 of Thalassia testudinum. Lineage (NCBI taxonomy): Eukaryota > Viridiplantae > Streptophyta > Magnoliopsida > Alismatales > Hydrocharitaceae > Thalassia > Thalassia testudinum. Next base: position 22,833,978 of record JAZHRO010000063.1, read on the forward strand.
AGAGCAATCATAGGCCCTAACTCGCCTGAATTAAGTTAGAACTTAGCTTAACATGAACATTTTGTATGCATATGCATCGTATTCTACATCGTAGTTAGTATATGTGTTTTATGTATTAAACTATGCTATTTGAGAGGTATTAATGATTGCAGGTAATCCAACACAACAGATGACCGATCCAACCTTATGGATCTGTTCGGAATAACGGGAGTCCAACTCATCCAAGATCGCTTCAATTAGACTCCCGTAGCACCCTAGGGAGTCCGCAGAAGAGCAAGAGCCAAGGGGTGATTTGAAGAAGATCCAGACCTCAAATGACAAATCCAACCGCACGGATGGATCCAGATCGATATTCACAGTCCAACGATGCAGAAATCAACTTAATCAGAGACCTACGTCATCAAATATAAAGAGAAGAAGAACGAATGGCCATGATGGCGCCATGTGGCACTATCGCAGCCACCCCTCGCCACACCCCCAACTCCTAAAGGCACCTCTCCTCACAATGTGGGCCATTGGATCTTCATCCAACGGCCACAAACATGCCACATCACCACCCAAATTTGATCAGTATAAATATAAAAAAGCACGTATATATGATAAGGGTTTTGCGTAGCGCGTTGGCTCGTGCGTGCATGCATATGATCGGGACGTGTGTTCAAGCCCTGTGCTACAAAAAATTGATGTGGCATCGACAAGCAGGCACATGCAGGTGCAATTGCGCGATCCGACAGTGCATAGTGTGCCACGTGGTGCGATCAGAGCGCACCTCAGGCAGGATGCGTGATTGCATAGTTTGTGTGAAATCAGGAAGGTGCGTGAATTGCGCTTAGGATTTACGAAGGAGTGGTGCTACAGCGGTCTAAGCCGATCGATCGTGCCGTCCGATCTCACGATCAGACGGTCGATGTTAAGGGGGGATTTGAAGGCATGTGGCAAAAGCAAAATGCGAAGGTGCTGGAGAGCAGGAACCGTGCGATATGCATCCTAGGGGGCGCAAAGCACCTTGTGGCAACACCATAAAAAATCGATCGGGAAAGGATTCGCACGAGAAAAAAAGCTATAAAATTACTAAAAGGGCCCCCTCTGGAGATAACTCTCAACTTTCTCTTCTTCTTCTTCCTTCTTCTACCTCTCTCTCTTCTTCTTCCCGTCTTCTCTGCCTCAGTCTGAAGAATCCGTTGGGCCACCCTGTCAGATCGTTTCTACACTCCTCAACCTCTCCAGAAGGCCACCATGGACCACCCATGGTGCCCTCGTTCTCTTACCTAGATTGTTTTACCCATGCTTATAATTTGTTTACTTATAGTTACATGCATGCAATTCATGTTCAAACTCTCTGTGCGATATATATATATTGTGATTCATTGTCTCTACTATTTAGTAATTAGATTTAGAACAAGAGCGCGAAATCAAAAGTATTTTCTGATTCCCTGTGATCGGCTGGTACTCACCAGTTCCGTTAATTTTATTTATTGAGACAAATTTCGCGCTACAACGACGTGTTTATCTTTTAAGCGATCTACACCCCGAACACCATGCCATCGACCGTGACATGCCACCACCGTGCTCCATTCACCAACCCCTCCACTTCATACTTCTTCAACTACTGCAACTGTGACTACAACAACCCCCACTGTACGCAACAGTCAAGCGTGCCACCATCGAGCAACAGGGAGCACACACCCCTCTCCCTTTCTGTTAAGATGTTCGGGAACCTTCCCAGAAATCCAGAGACCACATCTTCTTCTTCATTTTGCCATCTCTGCTCCTCCATAAAGAAGATAGCCACAACCGCGTCGCCACCTCACTGTCCACAGCCACTCGATCACGTGGCCAACTGCCTTTCCTGATTGACTGCACTCCACATATCCGTCACGCGTGATTGCACCGCAAAAATACACCTGCAATTGTGCTGTCTTATGCTATTTCCTAGCATTACCAGTGCATATTAGGTATCCATAGTTGTTGTCAACGTTTCGTGCGGATTTAAAGCGTATTATGTTGTAGTATAACCGACAAAACGTTCGAACAAATACAAAGTTTTTATTACTCGAACAACTAGAGTATCCGAGGTCGAACACAGGGAGCAAATGGAACTTACCACTAAATCAAAATGTAATTGAACACTCTAATTTACTCAAAATGTCAATTCAGGTATGAATATATGCGATTAAAAGGAGTTAGGGCAAGAAAATATGAAATTGGACGTCTGATCACAAGATCAGACGTCTTAAAAGCATTTCTCCTTTTCTTCTTGATTATTCTTCTTCTTCTGCTGCAGTCTTTGCTCTTTCTTTTCTTCTTCTGATCTCTGCAAAGTCTCCACTTGGCTTCTCTATGCCTTTTGCTTCTGGCTTGCTCTTTTCTTTCTTCTCCTGCGAAGGCTTCTTTCTTGCTTCTTCTTCTCTGCCTTGTTTCTTCCTCTTCTATTCTTCTCTGCCGTTCCTTCTTCTTTCTTTCTTTTCCTTCTCGCGGCCAAGTCCTTCTCCTGCGTTCAGCCTGCCTGCACAGGAGCAAAACCTAACCCTTCTCCCTCTACCCGCGCATCTCTCTCTCTCAAGCAATTCACTCAAACCGCTCTCCCAGAGCCACAGTCTCAATCGGGTCGGATCGTACCCGGGACCAGGCGCACCTGCAGGTGTGTGATGCGCGAGGAGTGCGTAGGTCTAGGTCGGGTCGGATCCGCCAGGTCCGCGTGGTCAAGCCGCGGACGAGGCGGGTGGGGTCAGTGAGGGACCTCACCCCTGTGCTTTCGAGGCAGTAAACGTATATCACAAAAAACCTTTATACCATACCTGTGCCTTGAGATTCCACGATGTGGGACTAAACGTTCCGCCCTTCCTTTGCGTGCGCCCGCAGACTCTCGTGTGCAATTGCCCACGCTGAAGGCCCTGCTGCTGATCCTTGCTGAACTCAGTCACCTCGCAACTCTTGCTAGAGTCTGCTGCACCTGCCGCCTGGGAAGCCTGACGCCTGCTGCTGCTCCAAGCTTCCTGCTGCTTCGACTGTTAATGGCGGCCGGAGCGTTTACCTGAACTTCCACAGAACGGCCTATTGGCCCAATTAGAATAGTTGGAAACCTTCGCCGTAGCACGGCGAAGGCGGTGGGTGATGCTGCAGGTTGCCTGTCGGCCTAGGCGTGCCCGCCTAGGTTAACCTGTGGCCGGAGATGGTGGGTTGTTCGGGGGGTGGTTATGGAGGTCTGGAGTGACAGTTGTGGGGTGGAGCGAGTTCCTGGTGGTGAGGCGGAGCTCACGAGGTGGTTGGCGAGCCGTGTGGAGTGGCGGAGTGGTGTGGGCGGCTCGCCGGAGTTCGGTCGGTAATGTGGAAGATGAGGGTGGTCAGCGTCGGTCGAGGGGTAATCAGATGAGATAACAGGGGGAAAAGAGAGAGGACAGGATGGAGAGGAGTTCTAACCTAATTGTAAGGACGAAAGGGGACGGAAGGCGGACAGCAGTACTTGCTGTCGCCGGAGAAGATGACGCCCAGTGGGGGAGAACGGCGGCGACGACGGGGCTGAGGCGGCGTGCGCTGGTACTGCGCGACGCGGAGGAAGGTCAGGAAGTTAACTCTGCCACTGGTTTTGTGGCAGAGCGAAGAGGGAGGGGAGGGGGGCTCGCCGGAGCTAGCTGGGGTATTTGGCCGAGCAGGAGGAGAGGAATTGAAGGGGGAAACTCGGCCAAATCAAGCTCAAGATGAGTGGCCGGGTCCGAGGGGTGTTTTATAGGTGCTGGACTTGGTGTGCAGGGCGTGAAGGGCACGTAATTGCCTGAGGTTGGTCGCCGGAGATGGAAAGGAGTTAGGATACCCAAATCTCTCGTGCGTTCGCACGAGAGATTGGGTTCACACCAACGATTGTGATTGACTTTATGAGGAAGGGAATTCCTCAGAGAATCCTCCTTCCATTTCTGGGAGGGAATCTCTGAGGGATTAGAGAGCAATCCCTCTCCGAACCTCGCCGGAGTTCGGTTCTGCCCTAGCAATGGCGGCAGGACCGGTTTGCAAAGAAGGCGAGGAACCTAGGGGGCTCTCTGCAAGGATATTCAAAAGATAGGGACCTCTTTGTGATTTGGGTGTACTAACTTGCAAAGTAGGTCAAGATGACCTCTCCTTAGGTCCAAATTTTGGTATAAACCTAATTTGGACCTAAGGAAACCAATGGAGAAGTTAGATTTCAGGTTTGACCTCGTTTGACTGGATATTTTGCGTAAAAACCCAAATTAGGTTAATTGAAGAGCTAGGACCCTAATCTAGGTCAAACTAGGTTCCAAAGGCCAAATTAAGTGTTCTAAACCCTAGAGTATGGTTTTCCATGATTTGTAGAGGGTTTAATTGCTTTTTGTTCTAACCGGAACCTTGTTAATTTAAGCGGGTCTGTTTTAGGGTTACCAAGTGTCTTTTAGTTCTTAGATTGCACATGAACCCATTTCTGATTGACTCAACCCACTTTTTATCTCATTTAGACCATTTGACCTATGTTTTGCCTCTGAGAAATCCCGTTTATCTACTGCAATGGTAAAATTACAGTTTTAACCTTTATTTCATGTTTTCTTCTTAGAGCACTTGTTTCTTCAGTTAGGCCTTCTTCTAGGTTATGTAGGAGCTTTTATCTTCTTTATTGGGTCAAAATGAGCTAGTTATGGCTCATGATGAGGCTCTCATCATACCCCCATGCCTAGCTTTTGCTAGTCCCTTAGCAAAATTTCAAAGTTTTAACTTCCGTTCTAGACACTGATTGTTGTCAATAATGATAAGTGCTTCTCCTTTTTCTTTTGTGATTAGGTGGGAATGCCGACAATAGGCCTAGAGGTACTCAAGTACCAACCAAAATCCGGACCTGTTCCGCTTTAGCCTCAGTCTTCTGCAAAGGTTTCTACGGCCCACAGAACCTAACCTAGGGTTTGTTGGACTCCGCGGTTAAAGCACCCGTGCTTGAGATATTTTTAGCCTAAGTTCAGTTTGCAGTGCGTTTTTTGTAAGAGAGAGATAGAAGATTTATTTGTTTGGAGAGCTTTTCTCTCTCTTTTCTTTTTTATTTCTAGCTTCGGATTAGCTTCTCAACACGGTCTGTATCGGATTCCTCGTCCCCATCATCAATCCTCAAAGGTCCCTGGCTTTCGAGATTTCGAGATAATCCCGCCCATGGCAACCCCCGGAACCCTGGCTTTCGAGATTTCGAGATAATCCCGCCCATGGCGTTCCGTGGCTGAATTCAGATCCTGGCGATTGACATTTCGTGATAATGCCACCCATGGTGTCTGAACCAACAGAGTGCTTACATGCCTCCAGTAGGATATTTAAATATCCTAAGAGACAAGCACCGAGGAGATGATATGTTGTTACGCATCTTCGAGGGGAATTTTCCGCCTCTCCGCGCTGGGAACTCGTCCAAATCAACTTGTGTTGATTGGCCGCTCCTAATCTAGGTGACTTTTTCAGAATATTAAACGCTCTTGCGTGTTTTGAATATTTTTGCGCACTGAACCAGACTGTGTGTGAATTTGGGTGCTTAGGTTACTGAATCCCGCAAACCGGAGGTCAGTTAACGAGGCCGAATACTTCCTAAGCCTTAGACCTAATACTTAAGCTTCGCATTTTCCTCAACCTCTTGAGGATTGTCCAGATTTTAACGGATACGTGAATTTTTAAGCTAAAAATCTAGCCCAAGAGGCCTAAGACCAGCGTTCCCGCTAATCTCTTGTTATATCTCCGTAGCACTTTTCTTTTCTTTTTCTTGACTCAGTCTAGAACTTCAGTTAACCCCTTAATCTTTTTACTAATGACTTTTTCTTTTTCTTTTCCTTTTGTGCTCCTTTCTTCATTTTTGCTCTTTTTCTCCTCCTTATGATTATATGGCTCACAACATTTCTTCCCTCCCCATTTTTTTTGTTCTTTTTCGTAATTTTTCAATTTTTTGTGTTTTTGACATATGTGAATTTTTTTTGTGAGAATCCTTCTGATTTTTTCTTGGTTTTGTATGTATGCACTTTATCACCCCCCCCATGCCTAAGTTTTGCAATGTCCTCATTGTAAACAGAGGGTGGGAATTAGTGTTGAGGTCAGGGGCTTAGAACAGGATATATCGGGTGGGTGAATGGGTCGGGAATGAGTGATGCGAATGATTTTAAGCTCTGATACGTGTACCAGAGGTGGGATCAACTGTCTAAGGCTGAACTCAAGGTGCAATAGACGTGGAGTACAGAAGGCTAATCAGACGGGTCTCTATTTTTGAGATGACGGGTTGCCTCCCGTTAAGCGCTAAATTTAATGCCTTCAGCCGAGCGAAAAATGGGGTGGAGAGGGAGTGGTCAAATCAATGGAGTTTTGGAAAACAAGCACCTTGATTAAGAGCCTGGTTGGTCCAACCAGGTACTTGTTCAGATCAGTGGGCTGATGATGCAGCCCAAACCCAATAAGTCTGGTGGGTTGATAGATGTAGATTAGCAGATGTGGGACCCACCAAATGCAGTGATGTTCTGATAGATATGGAAGTGAAAACTCGAGTTGGGGCTCAGTCGAATCAGCCTGGTGGGGGTAGGGTTCCGAAAAATAATCAATGTAAGATGTGGAATCCCTACAGGGACGGTCAAAGGATGGAGGCTCCTGATTTGTGGTCTGATCAGTGTCTGATACCCGGTATAGATACGGAGTTGAATCATCTGCAATCGGCTCATTGAGAGGTGAATCAGAATAGAAATTGAGTCCGGTTGCGGGTCGAGGTGGGGAACGGGTTTTGATTGGTGCTGTATATGTGGAGCAGGTGGCTTCAAAGAAGATTGACATGTTATAATCAGGAGGCAGATTTTCTCCGATGTTATGGTCAGATTCGAGATCGTCGGAGAGTTTGCGAAAATCAAAGTTTGAATGAGATTCTAGATCATGAGTTCCACCATAGAATAAATCATATGTTGTATATTCAGCAGCCTGACTGGGATCTAGCCTAAATGTTAATTCCGAGCTTACAAAGGTGTCCCTATCTGGTAGAGGCTCAGATTCAAGGTTAGTAGGGCAGAGCCAATCGAAACCTTGCTCGTCCAACTCCTCGGTTTCTGTATCGTAGATTGGCATGACTTCCGAAAACTCGATTAGTTCTTCTGAGGAGGTTGACGAGGGATATTCATCAAATCGAGGCCCAGAATCATATTCTTTATTAAGAGATTGATTTTCTTCATATGGGGCCTTGAAATCTTCAATATAGGTTTCAGATCTAGGTTCTAGGCTTAGGATGTGGGTGGAATTACTAGAATCTAGGTCTGAATAACCTTCGCGGGCCACCTTATCAAAATAAGGGACGGAATTTATACCCGCGAGAGGTTCAGTTCTACTCTCATACTTGCAGGAGTCTTGGGATTCTAAAATGGGTTCATCATGGTCTTTTCCTGCATTTGGAGCTTCCCAACCTTCTTCAATATTAGGTGCATTATACTCCATCTGGGTTGGGAATCCACAACCATTTTGTGCCTCAAAACCGAGATCAGATTTATCCTCGATGTTGTCCCAAGATAGTTCATCCTCTGTTGGCAGTATGTACGGGTATTTCTGATCAATCACTTGTTTTATTAATCTCATTATCTCTTCCCGTTTTTCAAGACTATCTTGGTGTTGCGTCCAAAGTCGAGGATTTGTCATACATTGAAGGTATTCACTATTATGCAATTTTTCTATTTCAATGTATGCAGTAATGAGCAAGTCACGGGTTGATCCTTTGTTGGCTTCTGCTAATAGTACTTGGGCACAAGTTATGACAAAGGTTGTGGTTGTTGGGACATCAACCTGAATGTTTCCTACTGTTGTTGAGGTTTCTTCATTTTCATAAAATCTCATGGCATCCTCAATCATTTTATCTCTCATGGATCTCCGGTATTCAGGTTTCTCGACTGGTAGTCCTAGGTGGTTTGGCTGCATATTTGGATCAGGTGGTGGAATCACGATCAGAGTTTGACTCAAGATGTGTTATGAAGCGATCAGATCTGAATAACGAGTCCCACTGAAAATGAGTGTGTGTGCTCTACAGAGAAAAGATGCAGGACTGGAGATGTTCTTGACCCAATCAAGACACCCAAAAGATGTTTGGATGACTATGGAGGTTTGGGGCGGATGGACCCCTGGATCCGAAGATCGTCCACCTGCGAATTACCTGGGCAGCCAGAGAGGGAGAGTCCTGCAAAGACCCCTACACGGTAGAGCGTCCCTACGGGTTACAGGGTTTCCCCCACCCGACCTCTCTTGTCACTGAGATTCCAGGTAAACCAGAATGGGGACCTTGACCTCTTAAGTCTATCACTTTTTATTTCAAAGGTGCTTTTAGGGTTCTCACTTGAACTTTAGATGTTTTTGGTATTGTGACCTAATTTAGAGGTTGGTTGACCCAAGGGGTCAACTTCACCTGACCTGTCCTATAGATGGCAGAATGATTCTAAGCTCGGAGCCTAGAGATCACCCTGATTTGACTCCCAGGTTATTAGGTCAAAAGAAATTTTAAGATTCAAGTGATTTTAGAGCTCAATTTTAGGGTTTGTCTTATTTAACTTTCTTCAATCAAGGGCTTGGGTAGCACACTGATGCGGGAGGGTTTATTTCTTTTTACACAGGCATGTGTGACTAGCGCTTCAAGACCCTAATGTGGAAACCCTAATTTGGTTCTATTTCCAATCCTCTTTTTCTTTTTCAAAAGTTCTCTTTGGACTTATAAACAAGAAGTGTGTGGTCCACCGAGATTAAGCGTTTATTTTCAATTAGGCACAAGAATTTGTGGGATGGAAAAAAAAATCACTCCAACTTCAAGAATATTTGCAGAAATTTTTGCAAAATCAAGAAATGTTTTGCCTTAGAGATGGTGATTACTATATAAAGAAGGCAATTGATTCCTAACTTGATTTTCTTCCTTTTGTTTTTCAAAGATTAGGGGATGATTAAGGAAGAAAAGAAATTACCTGCCCTGGAGTGGTTGACTTGCGGGAGAGATTTTCTCATGAAGTAACTGTAAGATCACATCAAAGAAAAGTAGGGCAAGTTAGTGTTCAATATGATAAAAAGAATGTAGAGACTAGTGGTAAATTGTGCAGTGCTCCCCGGCAACGGCGCCAAAATGTTGTCAACGTTTCGTGCGGATTTAAAGCGTATTATGTTGTAGTATAACCGACAAAACGTTCGAACAAATACAAAGTTTTTATTACTCGAACAACTAGAGTATCCGAGGTCGAACACAGGGAGCAAATGGAACTTACCACTAAATCAAAATGTAATTGAACACTCTAATTTACTCAAAATGTCAATTCAGGTATGAATGTATGCGATTAAAAGGAGTTAGGGCAAGAAAATATGAAATTGGACGTCTGATCACAAGATCAGACGTCTTAAAAGCATTTCTCCTTTTCTTCTTGATTATTCTTCTTCTTCTGCTGCAGTCTTTGCTCTTTCTTTTCTTCTTCTGATCTCTGCAAAGTCTCCACTTGGCTTCTCTATGCCTTTTGCTTCTGGCTTGCTCTTTTCTTTCTTCTCCTGCGAAGGCTTCTTTCTTGCTTCTTCTTCTCTGCCTTGTTTCTTCCTCTTCTATTCTTCTCTGCCGTTCCTTCTTCTTTCTTTCTTTTCCTTCTCGCGGCCAAGTCCTTCTCCTGCGTTCAGCCTGCCTGCACAGGAGCAAAACCTAACCCTTCTCCCTCTACCCGCGCATCTCTCTCTCTCAAGCAATTCACTCAAACCGCTCTCCCAGAGCCACAGTCTCAATCGGGTCGGATCGTACCCGGGACCAGGCGCACCTGCAGGTGTGTGATGCGCGAGGAGTGCGTAGGTCTAGGTCGGGTCGGATCCGCCAGGTCCGCGTGGTCAAGCCGCGGACGAGGCGGGTGGGGTCAGTGAGGGACCTCACCCCTGTGCTTTCGAGGCAGTAAACGTATATCACAAAAAACCTTTATACCATACCTGTGCCTTGAGATTCCACGATGTGGGACTAAACGTTCCGCCCTTCCTTTGCGTGCGCCCGCAGACTCTCGTGTGCAATTGCCCACGCTGAAGGCCCTGCTGCTGATCCTTGCTGAACTCAGTCACCTCGCAACTCTTGCTAGAGTCTGCTGCACCTGCCGCCTGGGAAGCCTGACGCCTGCTGCTGCTCCAAGCTTCCTGCTGCTTCGACTGTTAATGGCGGCCGGAGCGTTTACCTGAACTTCCACAGAATGGCCTATTGGCCCAATTAGAATAGTTGGAAACCTTCGCCGTAGCACGGCGAAGGCGGTGGGTGATGCTGCAGGTTGCCTGTCGGCCTAGGCGTGCCCGCCTAGGTTAACCTGTGGCCGGAGATGGTGGGTTGTTCGGGGGGTGGTTATGGAGGTCTGGAGTGACAGTTGTGGGGTGGAGCGAGTTCCTGGTGGTGAGGCGGAGCTCACGAGGTGGTTGGCGAGCCGTGTGGAGTGGCGGAGTGGTGTGGGCGGCTCGCCAGAGTTCGGTCGGTAATGTGGAAGATGAGGGTGGTCAGCGTCGGTCGAGGGGTAATCAGATGAGATAACAGGGGGAAAAGAGAGAGGACAGGATGGAGAGGAGTTCTAACCTAATTGTAAGGACGAAAGGGGACGGAAGGCGGACAGCAGTACTTGCTGTCGCCGAAGAAGATGACGCCCAGTGGGGGAGAACGGCGGCGACGACGGGGCTGAGGCGGCGTGCGCTGGTACTGCGCGACGCGGAGGAAGGTCAGGAAGTTAACTCTGCCACTGGTTTTGTGGCAGAGCGAAGAGGGAGGGGAGGGGGGCTCGCCGGAGCTAGCTGGGGTATTTGGCCGAGCAGGAGGAGAGGAATTGAAGGGGGAAACTCGGCCAAATCAAGCTCAAGATGAGTGGCCGGGTCCGAGGGGTGTTTTATAGGTGCTGGACTTGGTGTGCAGGGCGTGAAGGGCACGTAATTGCCTGAGGTTGGTCGCCGGAGATGGAAAGGAGTTAGGATACCCAAATCTCTCGTGCGTTCGCACGAGAGATTGGGTTCACACCAACGATTGTGATTGACTTTATGAGGAAGGGAATTCCTCAGAGAATCCTCCTTCCATTTCTGGGAGGGAATCTCTGAGGGATTAGAGAGCAATCCCTCTCCGAACCTCGCCGGAGTTCGGTTCTGCCCTAGCAATGGCGGCAGGACCGGTTTGCAAAGAAGGCGAGGAACCTAGGGGGCTCTCTGCAAGGATATTCAAAAGATAGGGACCTCTTTGTGATTTGGGTGTACTAACTTGCAAAGTAGGTCAAGATGACCTCTCCTTAGGTCCAAATTTTGGTATAAACCTAATTTGGACCTAAGGAAACCAATGGAGAAGTTAGATTTCAGGTTTGACCTCGTTTGACTGGATATTTTGCGTAAAAACCCAAATTAGGTTAATTGAAGAGCTAGGACCCTAATCTAGGTCAAACTAGGTTCCAAAGGCCAAATTAAGTGTTCTAAACCCTAGAGTATGGTTTTCCATGATTTGTAGAGGGTTTAATTGCTTTTTGTTCTAACCGGAACCTTGTTAATTTAAGCGGGTCTGTTTTAGGGTTACTAAGTGTCTTTTAGTTCTTAGATTGCACATGAACCCATTTCTGATTGACTCAACCCACTTTTTATCTCATTTAGACCATTTGACCTATGTTTTGCCTCTGAGAAATCCCGTTTATCTACTGCAATGGTAAAATTGCAGTTTTAACCTTTATTTCATGTTTTCTTCTTAGAGCACTTGTTTCTTCAGTTAGGCCTTCTTCTAGGTTATGTAGGAGCTTTTATCTTCTTTATTGGGTCAAAATGAGCTAGTTATGGCTCATGATGAGGCTCTCATCAATAGTCACATTTGGAGAATACATGCATGCATGCATTTAATTGAGAGGGGAGGAGAGTGAAATAAATGGCCTTGCAATTAACATTTTTCCTCAAGTGCATCTCTGCAAAATTCACCATCTTTTTATTTTTTTTTATTTATTTGATTTTGAAACCTCTTCCCGGGGCTGCATGGAACAACCTCTTCTTCTTCGCACCTTGCCCTGCAGCTGCATACCCTGCCAGACCATGCACAGCCGCATGCACAGCTAGGGCATGGCTGTGCATGCCTTTTTCCTTTATAAAATAGGGCAGCTTCTTCTTTGGAGGAGAGCCTGGTCCTCCACTGAAAAAAACACACTGCAGCTTCTATTCTCCTTCCAGGCCATCCTCCCCCTCTCCCTCCATATGCAGGCCCTCCTCCTCTGAGGAGACACTCTGCGGGCAGGAGTACCTCATGGTGGTGCACACCCACCACCGTGAGACCACCACCGCCCAGCTCATCAAAGAGCTGGTGGGTGTGGTGGTATTCCCCGTTTCTTCGTTTGAAGCCACTTCAGCCATTGGAGAAGGAGCTTCAAGCTTTGAAGCTCAAAGCTCCGCACGCAACAGCAGCCGCCCCAGAAGGCACCCTCGCCTCCAGCTTCTTCGCACTGCACTCGCCTGTCCGCCCGCAACTGGCCACCGCGTGCCACTGCAGCGGCCGGCCAAGCTTCACCGCACACCCCATCCAACACCCGCAAGCCACCGCGCAAGCAGCAGGTCGCCCACGCCCTCCACCGTGCATGCCAGCAGCCCTCTCTACGTGCCCTGTGGCAATTTCCACCAACAGCCTAGCCGGCGCATACCTCTTTCGTGCACACGTCGAGCCAGTTGCAAGCCACCCGCACTCACAGCACTGGGCGCAAGTAGTTGCGCGGCTCGCCCGGCCACTGTAGCCACTGTTCATGCATTTCTGCATAACACTGTGGCTACAGTGGGGTGACCGGGGAATTTCTCACTTATCCGGTCACCTGGCGCACCGCAACCGGCCTTCGCCCGCGCACACGTCTCTCCCCGAGTCCGCTCCAGCGCTCGCTCGTGCGTCTGTGTGCAGTCCTCTGCCAACTCCCGCTCCCTTCACCTGCGTACGCCTGCGAGCGCCTGCTCCAGCCCTTCGCACATCGCGGTGCGCTGCGTTCCTTCCTCTGCACCCACTCCCCTATGTGCGCGCGCCTCTCTGTGCACATACGCGCCTGCGTGCGCGCGTGAAGCCATCAGATGACGCCCTGAGTGCTGCAGATGCCTTAAACCCTCCAGCCTTCACTCCAGCAGTCTCCCTCTCTCTCTCTCTCTCTCTCTCTCTCTCTCTCTCAGCACACTCTCTCTCTCCAAATACACTTACACACACACTCTCGCACACACACTCTCACCTATACACTATTATATATATATATATATTCATATACATATATATATATATGTACTTATATCTATATATATAGTAGTATCTACATACTTAAAGTATTAGTATACATACATACATATATATATATATACTTATATATATATATATACATATATCTATATATATATATTATTACCTATATAACTAAGTATAAGTATAAATACATATATATATATACATATATACACACCTACTTATACATATATGTATATATATATAAATATACATACATATATACATATATATCTATATAAATATATATACATATGTACATATATATACATATCTAGCTACATATATCTATATATACATATATTACTATATACTTATACATACATATATATACATCTATATAGTTATATATACATACATATACATATACATATATTTACATACCTATATATATAAATATATATATATAGATATATACATGTATAAGTACACATATACCTATATAGTTATAATCATATATACATATAGATATATATAATTTTACATATATACATATATATTTTCATATCACACACCATACGTAGTATTGCGGGAATATCTGCACCAGTTGCTGATATTCCCCGATACACGCGTACAGAAAGCGTGGTCACACACATCTTCCACCATCCATCCTACACTCCACGTGGCACCTCGTCCTGTTGGTTGCGTCTTTCTAGACGGTGACCGACTCGACACCATGCTACACTCCATCTTCGCCTCCACCCCCACCCCTTTATACATATATAATATATACCTATATATATATACTATATTTACTTTATTTCTATTTCGCTTTCCTATTAGTAAAAAGATAAAAAAATATATAAAAGAGAAAAGATAATCTTTGACTTGCAGGTACTCCGTCTTGCGAATAGCAAGACCCATTTTGGAACCCTGATTTGGCTCAAAGCCAAGAACCTAATTTTGAGGGTGTGCCTCAAGGACAAGAATTATCAAAAAAAAATATAAATAGAAAAACACCAAAAACACAATAAATGAACGGAGGAGATTCGTTGTAGGAAAGGTGTAGAAACTTGACTTGTAACCCCACTTCCCTGAGTTCGACCCTGGGCCTAAAAGTGACCAAGATAAAATCAAGTAAGCCAGGTAAAAAAAAATTTTTGTAAAGAGATGGTTAGGCTCGATTTAGGTTAACCACTATATACACTTCAATGATAAAATTACAATATTAACACACCTATCTGGGTCCGACCAACATCTTTTCTGGCGCCGTTGCCGGGGAAGTGTGAGTTCAAGTAAGTTTTTACTCCATTCCTGTAATTTTTCTCTTCTCACACCCTTCTCTTCACGGGTGTCTCTGTTTTTGGTGTGCAGGCAAACCTGTTGCAAGGAGAAGATAGGCAGATGAAGTCGGAAACATGGGCAGATCCAAGGCGGGAACGAGAGCGTGAAGACGCTGACACCGCACTGGAGCTCCGCACACGTTGCCGAACAAGTAGGTCTTCCTTTCTTAGCAACCTAGGTTAACTTGTAACCTTAATAAAAAAAAACTAAAAACTAGAAAAACTTCTTGGGATCTCTTGGGGCAAGTGGATTAACATTCACTTGTTTGATTGATTGCCTTTACTCCCACCACCCCAGGATTTCCCGCCTTACTTCGCATAGTGAAAATCCAAGAATCTTGATTCTTCAATTTTTCACCGTGTGAAGTATTCTTTGAGGCAAACATAAAAAGATTGATTGCACCCCTTTTTTGCCTCACTTATCTGCAATTCGGGATCACCTTTTTGGTGGGGAGACTTGGAATTGAGTTGATTCCAACCCCACCACGACTTTTCAACTTGCCTAAGATTCGATCCTGAATACTTCAACCTCAACAAATTGATTTTCTTTATCTTTTGGTTGAGCCTTGTGTGGACATCTTTTTGGTGATTGGGAGCACTTGAAATGAAGTGCTTTGGCTCCCTTTCACACTAATCTAAAACTGATTCGTGCATCCACACATAGAAATCTCCATTTAGGGAAGCCCATAACATTTTAGCATGCATTAACCAATTGACATTAAAGAAGGGTTTGTTGGGTTTAGAAGAAAACTTGTATTCTTGCAAAACCCGGAGATTGGTTGAATTGGTATTTCAGCGAAATCCTAAAATCCATACTACTTAAGGCTGAATTCTAAAAACCATTCACCAACTAAAATCTTCAATTCGGGGAGATTTCCCCATTGCATGCTTCGTTTACACACTTGTAAAATCAATCACTTGGGCATTACCCGTAAATAACTACCTTCACATTCCAAAAGCACTTGATCCTAAGCCTCTAACTATAACTGGTAGTAACTTGACCCTTCTTAAGGATTGGAGGTCTAACTACCTGCGTGTAGCGCCTACGTGCTAGTGAGGGTTCCCGCATGCTATCGGGTGTCTAAGACTGGGGCAAACGGCCTTTCAATCTGGCCCGGTGGTTCCACGGTGCTCGCATTCGGTTCCGTAGTTCGTGATAGTAGGTAACTTAGATCTTTAGGTCTAAGGGCACACTGTAGAGGTTAGGAATTTGATTGAATTGATTTGTCATCAAGTGTACCTTTGTGGCATCATTTCTCTCATCTCTTGTCCCTTCTTATCCCCCCCAATTCTTCCTACCGTAGTGCATTTTTGGGAGGAGGTCACAAAGCCCTGAACTATGTGAATTGCCTGATAAATCTAGAAAAGAAGCTGAATCGTCCTCCTCCTCCACAAACATGGCTACACGCCCACCCCCAATTCCTGAGGGAGGAAACCGCCCTCAGAACCCACCAGGTGGTGGAGCCTTAGATCCCATAACCCGCCTCCAAACCCAAATGGAAATGTATAATGAACAAATTGAGGCCATTAAGGAAACATTGGAGGAAATGCAAAACACTCCCGAATGGGAGGAGCCTACGTCTCTGAGCTCCTATCAGAATCCCGCTACTACAGAGACCATAGGACAAATTCGGGTCCCCATTGGCGGGGATGACTTTGAATTAAAACCTAACATAATTGGCTTGATAAATTTTCACTTCCATGGTCTTGCAAGTGAAGATCCTTTTCTTCACTTGGAAGACCTAACCTGATTGGCTGAAACTGTTAAACCAAGAAATATCGGGTTACCTATAGTCCTTATGAAAATGTTCCCGTTTTCATTGCAGGATAAAGCGTCGCAGTGGTTACGCACCCTTGGAAGTACCATCCACTCTTGGGAAGAGATGCGAACAGCGTTTCTCAAGAAGTTCTTCCCAATCGGGCGAACCAATGCGCTTCGCCGCGCTATCACTTCATTTACGCAACAAAACGGTGAACAATTTCATGAGGCATGGGAGAGATATAATGACCTCCTCAGGAAGTGTCCACACCATGGTCTGCCTAAGTGGCATATAGCTCAGATTTTCTACTATGTGTTAAATGAGACTTTGAAGCAGATTGCAGACTCTTCCTGCGGAGGGAATTTTATGAATAAAGACGAGAATGGAGCATTTGAAATATTTGAAAATATGAGTGAAAACTCAATGAACAATGCCTCCATTGTCGCCTTTAATCATACCAACCTGCCCCGAAATGTTCACGAAGTTGACACGGGACCCTCCCATTCATCCACGGATCTTAGCCTTATCGCATAGAAATTGGATGAAGTCTCCGTCATGCACATGAAGCTGGACGAGCTTCTGGCCAACCCCGCCTGTTCTATGGCAAACACCTCCACCTTACCACTTCGTCACAATCCAAATTCTTCCAACACCAAGCTTATCCCGAGAAACCCCATAAGACCTTCCTTACCGAGTGTCACGCTGAGCGACTCAGTAAGTCATGTGAATCTGGCTTCTGCGAGCTAGTATTTCGACACGGAAGACCAAGCCTCCATGTGCTCGAACGCATATTTACATGCGGACATGTCTTCTGGCATAGAAGATGCTTGCGCCCTGGGGAACAACCCATTCTCTGCCACTTATAACCCAAGGTCACGTAATCATCCAAACTTTGCATGGTGCAACAACCCGCACTGCCAAAACCTCGCAGGTGGACCAATGCAACCGTCCGCACCCATCATCGCACGGACCCAGTCTAATCCTATGGTGAATCCGCCATCAGGCCCTTGCGTACTGCAAGTAGAACACGCATCAAGTCCTCTTGATAAATTGATGTGAATGATGATGGAAATGTCAAAGTGCCATGAAGAGAACATGACCTCTCTTCAGCACCAATTGGCGTAGTAGAATGCTGAGATCAGTCAACTACGCATGGCAACTCGATCTCAGGGCACTCTTCCTGCCCAACCTGTTCCAAACCCATGAAACTTCGTACCCCGTGGTCCTCAACCATAGGTACGACTTTCTCAGGGGCAGGTTCATCAGATTCTGCAAGCTCCGAGCATTCCACCAGGATTTCAGGCTAATCCCGCTGCAGCACCGCACTCTTATGTCCCTATTGCGAACCCTCCTCCGCCGTATGATCCCACTGGACCCGCATCGTCTAATGCTATCACTACGAGGAGCGGTAAGCAGGCCGTCGATCCACCTCGACCAGATCCTAGCCCGTCTTCTTTATCGCCCTCTCATTCGGGATGCGCACGGCATTCGCAAGAGGACGATAAACCCAAATTGGTGCCAGAATCAGTCCCATTCCTTGAGGCTCTACTGAGGGAGCCAAAAGGCAAGAAGAAAGATACGCTGGTTTTTGATAACCTGCGTAATTTATTCAGGGATATAGAAATCAAGGTACCCCTACTCGAGGCTATCGACCACATACCTACTGTCGCCCGATTTTTCAAAAACTACACAACACCCAGGCGACAATCAAAGAAAACCAAGAATCCGGTGGTTCTCTCACCTCATGCAAGTTGTGATATACTGTCAAATCTACCACCGAAGCAGAAAGACCCGGGCACACCGCTTATTTCCTTGGCATCCAAGGCTGCAATTTTAACCGAGCCCAGCTTGATCTAGGATCTTCCATAAATCTTATACCGACCATCATGTTCGAAAAATTTTCCTTTGGAAATCTGAAACCCACCCCTGTCACGTTACAATTGGTAGATCATTCTATCAAAATCCCGAAGGGTGTGGTGGAAGACGTGGTGGTTAGGGTCAACAATCTCTATTTTCTTGTTGACTTTCTTATTTTAGATATGGAAGTTCCTAGCTCACTTTCTGATTGTCCGATCATCCTCGGTCGACCTTTCTTGGCCACAGCCCGCACCCATATCGACTGCTAGTTGGGCTGTATTGAGATTGCCATTGGATCTGAAAAGCTCAAGCTCAACATCTTCAAGGCAGCCAAGAACATTGATTGCTATTGTATTGAGGATGACACGTCTAACGAGGACATGGCCATCAACGCGTGTATCGGACTAATTGGAACCTATTCTGACTGCTGTGGATTACCTATAAACACTAACGACTGCCTGATCAACACATATTGTGACATTCCCCCATCCCTCCATTGTCCCGTACCTTCTCATGGCCAGACGTCTGACGAGGTTTTCTCCGCTTCCCATACCTCATGGCCTGAGTCATATCTGGGCTACTCACCGCCGGTCCACATTCTTGAAGACCAGATTGCCCTTTCCTTCCCACCAAATCAGGCGGATTTGCAAATCCACACTGGGACCTTGAGCCCATATACTTCTCACTGGGGCTATTCCTTTTTGGATCCATCTATCCAAGAAGCCCCTCTTCTTGGCCAATATGAGGGCCAATTTCTTCCTCCAGACCTATTCTCCAACCCTCCTGGGACACTCTCATCCCAAGAAATGCCAGACCTTTCACCATCCACTCCCAAGCTGAAAGAGCTGCCTTGTACACTTAAGTATGTGTTCTTGGGACCAAATGAAACGTTCCCTGTAATCATCAGTTCAAAATTGACTAGGGAGGAGGAGTGCAAACTAACGAAGGTCCTCATAGAACACAAGGCAGCCATTGGATGGTCTTTATCAGACTTATCTGGCATTTGCCCCTCCTACTACAGTCACCGTATATATACGGAGGAGGAGGCTTGACCTTCCCACGAGATGCAGCGACGTCTCAACCCTAACATGCGGGAGGTCGTTAAGAAAGAAATTATTAAGTGGATGGATGCGAGTATAATCTACCCGATCAGCGATAGCCCCTGGGTGAGTCTGATTCACGTTGTGCCCAAGAAGGCAGGACTCACCATCTGTGTCAATGACAAGGGCGAATCCATCCCTACATGCACTCCTATATCTTGGAGAGTGTGTGTAGATTATAGGAAACTCGATGCTACAACTAAGAAAGATCACTTTCCGCTACCTTTCATTGACCAAATCCTGGAGCGGTTAGCGAGAAATAAAATTTTCTATTTCTTAGATGGATTCTCAGGATATAACAAGGTGGCAATTGACCCCCGGGACCAAGAGAAAATCACTTTTACCTACCCCTTTGGCACCTTTGCATTTAGACCCTTTGGCACCTTTGCATTTAGAAGGATGCCATTCGGACTTTGCAATGCGTCAGCAACTTTCCAGAGATGTATGCTGGCGATATTCAATGACATGGTGGGTGACTTTCTCGAGGTCTTCATGGATGACTTTTAGATCTTTGGACCATCTTTCGATAACTGTCTTGACAACCTGACTCGTATCCTTAGGAGATGTATTGATGTAAACGTCATGCTTTATTCGGAAAAAAGTCATTTTATGGTGCAGGAGGGAATTATTCTCGGGCATATCATCTCCGATTGGGGTATCGAGGTTGACAAAGCTAAGCTTGATGTAATTGCTTATTTACCTATGCCTAGCTCTGTCAAACAAATCTACTCCTTCTCAGGACACGTCGATTTCTATAGGAGATTCATCAAAGACTTCTCCAAAATTTCTCGACCTTTAACTCATCTCCTATCGACCGACGTACCCTTCGATATGGGCCCCGACTGCATACGAGCATTCACGCAGCTGTGTAATGCTGTCACCAAGGCCCCTGCTCTCCAGTCGCCTAATTGGTCCCTCGACTTTGAACTCATGTGTGACGCTTCCGACCTTGCAGTCGGAGCCATCCTGGGACAAAGACACAATAGACACCCCTTCGTGGTGTACTACGCCAGTAAGACATTGGACGAGGCCCAGCGTAATTATACTACCACTAAAAAAGAACTAGTGGCGGTCGTCTTTGGGCTGGAGAAATTCCACTCTTACCTTCTACGCTCGCATGTTATTGTTTTCACTTATCACACAGCCATTCGCCATCTCATGCACAAGAAGGATGCTAAGCCTAGGCTGATTCATTGGATTCTTCCGCTCCAGGAATTTGACATTGAGATCTGTGATAAGGTCGGAGACAAGAATGTTGTGGCTGATCACCTTTCCAGACTGGACCCTGACCATATTGGACTTACTCTACCAATCAATGAAATTTTTCCTGATGAGCACCTATTGGCAATAAATGTGGCAAGTGGACTGTGGTATGCTGACATTGCCAATTACCTTGATTCTGGATCCCTTCCATGTGGCTAGCCTAAAAACCAGCACGAGCATCTCATGGCAGAAGCAAAGTATTATTTCTGGGATAATCCACTTCTTTTTCACATAAGTGCTGATCAAATCATCTGTCGCTGTGTTCCTGACAGCGAATTCCCCAGTGTGCTATCCTTCTACCATGATCGGGCCTGCGGAGGCCATTTCTCTGGGAGGAAAACTACAGCTAAGGTGTTACAGTGCGGTTTCTTTTGGCCCTCCCTTCACCAGGATGCACATAATTATGCCAAGCATTGTACTAGGTGCCAGTCGTTAGGGTCAATGTCATGTTGTGACATGATGCCCTTACAACCCATCCTAGCTGCAGAAATCTTTGACATTTGGGGAGTTGATTTCATGGGTCCCTTTCCTCCTTCCAACGACTTCGAATTCATCCTCGTGGTCGTTGACTATGTTTCGAAATGGATCGAGGCTATTTCCGCGTGCCATGTTGACCATATTATATCCACTCTCTTTGTCAAAGACCACATCTTTACACGCTTTGGGATCCCTCAAGCCATTATCTCGGATGGAGGAAGCCACTTTACCCATGCCTCTTTTCAGGCACTTCTGAGGAAATACGGAGTCCACCATCGTATCGCATCCCCGTATCATCCTCAGATGAACTGCCAGGCAGAGGTGTCGAACCGGCAAATCAAGCAAATTCTCCAAAAAATGGTTCGGCCTGACCGTAAGGATTGGTCCAACAAGTTGATTGACGCACTTTGGGCATATCGGACCGCCTTCAAGGTTCCCCTTGGTATGTCTCCATATAGAATCGTTTACAGGAAGCCTTGTCATTTGCCCATGGAGTTGGAGCACCGTGCTTATTGGGCGGTTCACCAATGTAACCTCGACCCAGACCTGTGTGGTCGAGAAAGGAAACTCCAACTCCAGGAGCTGGAAGAGCTCTGTCATGAAGCCTATCATTCTGCTTTAACCTTCAAACAACGCACTAAGGCTTTTCACGACAACCTTATTCGGTGGAAAGAATTTGAGCCATCTCAGCAAGTTTGGCTCTATAATGCCCGACTCAAATTCTTTCCTGGGAAACTAAAGTCCAAATGGACTGGTCCTTTCCTGGTCTCGAGACCATTTCACAACAGGGCCGTTGAGATCGAAGATCCCAAATCTGGGCATAAATTTACGGTCAACGGGCAGCATTTGAAACCCTATCTTACTCATGAACCTGCCCCCGTTGGTGAAACTGTTGCCCTGCTGGAGGGTAACTAATTCTTTGCCTCATTCTAAGTCCAGCTGGGGACATTAAATTCAGCACTTATTCGGTGGCACCCCAACAACACTCACCATCCACCATCACTTTTCACTTCACTGTCACGATCACTTCACTTTTCACTTCACCAACCACCATCCACCCACCCTACCACCCTGCTGTATACCCTGCACTTCAGCTCTCATTGCCCTATCTTTCGTCCTTTCTCTACCCTTCCCTACATGCATATGAGGACATAGCATCGTTTGGCATGGGGGGGTGGATAGGCATCCTTAGGATCTGGGTATTTTAAGGTATCATGCAGTTTCTATATATATATATATATGGTGTTTAGTAATGATCTGAAGGCTGAAACAAAAGTACAATAAGTGTTTATGGATATTCAACCGCTGTTTTGAAGACTTTCCAGGCCACAGAAGCTTGATTCTCTCAGGCTCAGCTTAATTCACTTGAGCATTGACAAAATAGATCAGAATCTCTCCTAAGGACGTATTCTTATACCTGAGACACCCGTACAGGATCCGTTGGTTTGCTTCTACTTGAGAGCCTAAGTAATCTTGGTTCACATTACACATATCAAGAAAGACCAGGTGAACATAAGATCCAACCCTAGTGTTCATTAGGGAAGGTGGAGTCCTTACCTGTGCGCGTAGGTAGACCTTTTATCCCAGGCTTTAGTCTTGTGTTTAGGAGAGACTCTTTCCACCAAAAAGGAACTCTCCCACTAGAAAGAAAAAAGTGTGCTCCTCCAAATAATGTTGTAAGGGGTATACTGACATGTGTTTCAAAAAAAAAAAATGCAAATAAGTCAGTATATCTCACAAATGTCTGTAAAGTCTTTGCCATACAAGAAGTTCATCAGGGCAGGTTACAAATACCATGTTTTCTTCGAGCCACAAATGTCAGAAAAATGGGAGTTGTATTTTCCATCGTCTTTTTAAGAGTCAATCCGAAGACACGAGCTAAAACTGGGACCAACCTGGACTTAAAAATTCGTGAAACCCTAGGCTTGAGTCTTAATGTTCATCTGGTCAGTCTTGGTCCTTCACTAAGCACAAGCCATAACCTCTTGAGCTCTCGAGTACGGCAAAAACCTCCTGGGTCCTAGAAATCATACTTAAGGTTTAAATATCAAGAGTCCAGGTTAGTTGAGAGATGATCTAGGTCATATAAGACTTAAAGTACTGGTAGTCTTCTCTACAATTGGTTCTTATAATATCTAACAATAAACACACCTTTATCGCCTCAGAAGAAAATCTTCAGCTTAAAGATCATTTCTAAATACATTATAAAAATGTTTTGCTAGAGACTAGCAAAAGATAGGCACGGGGGTATGATTGCACCGCAAAAATACACCTGCAATTGTTCCATCTTATGCTACTTCCTAGCATTACTAGTGCATATTAGGTATCCATAGTCGCTTTTGGAGAATACATGCATGCATGCATTTAATTGAGAGGGGAGGAGAGTGAAATAAATGGCCTTGCAATTAACATTTTTCCTCAAGTGCATCTTTGCAAAATTCACCATCCTTTTATTTTTTTTATTTATTTGATTTTGAAATCTCTTCTCGCAGCTGCATGGAACAACCTCTTCTTCTTCGCACCTTGCCCTGCAGCCGCATACCCTGCCAGGCCATGCACAGCCGCATGCACAGCCAAGGCATGGCTGTGTATGCCTTTTTCCTTTATAAAATAGGGCAGCTTCTTCTTTGGAAGAGAGCCTGGTCCTCCACCAAAAAAAACACACTGCAACTTCTATTCTCCTTCCAGGCCATCCTCCCCCTCTCCCTCCATACGTAGGCCCTCCTCCTCTGAGGAGACACTCTGCGGGCAGGAGTACCTCACGGTGGTGCACACCCACCGCTGTGAGACCACCACCGCCCATCTCATGAAAGAGCCGGTGGGCATGGTGGTATTCCCCGTTTCTTCGTTTGAAGCCACTTCAGCCATTGGAGCAGGAGCTTCAAGCTTTGAAGCTCAATGCTCCGCACGCAGCAGCAGCAATTGCACGCAACACGCACAGTAGCAATGCAGTAGTAGCCGCCCCAGCCCTTTCTGCACACGCCTGCAGGCCGCCTCACCACCAGCGCGCAGCTGCAGGTGCCCTCACCTCCCACTTCTTCGTACTGCACTCGCCTGTCTGCCTGCAACCAGCCACCGCGTGCCACTGCAGTGGCCGACCAAGCTTCACAGCGCACCCCAGCCATCACCCGCAAGCCACCGTGCAAGCAGCAGGTCACCCTCGCCCTCCACCACGCACGCCAGCAGCGCTCTCCGTGCACCCTATCGCGATTTCCGCCCGCAGCCCAGCTGGCACATACCTCTTCCACGCACTCGCCGAGCCAGCTGCAAGCCACCCGCACTCACAGCACCAGGTGCAAGTGGTTGCGTGGCTCGCCTAGCCACTGTAGCCACTGTTCATGTGTTCTTGCGGAACACTGTGGCAACAGTGGGGTGACCGATGAGTTTCTCACTTATCCGGTCATCCGGCGCACCGCAACCAGCCTTCGCCCATGCACGTGTCTCGCCCCGAGTCCGCTCTAGCGCCTGCCCGCGCGTCTGTGTGCAATCCTCTACCAGCTCCTGCTCCCGCCCACTCCCTTCGCCCGTGTATGCCTGCGAGCACCCGCTCCAGCCCTTCGTGCAGTGCGATGCACTGCGTTCCTTCCTCCGTGCGCCTCTCTACGTGCATACGCGCCTACGTGCGTGTGAAGCCATCAGATGACGCCCTGAGTGCAGCAGATGCCTTAAAACCTCCAGCCTTCACTCCAGCAGTCTCCCTTTCTCTCTCTCTCTCTACAAATACACTTACACACACACTCACACTCTCGCACACACACACTCTCACCTATACACTATTATATATATATATACAAATATATATATCTATATATATTTATATGTATATGTATATGAATATATGTATATATGTATATGCGCTGCGTTCCTTCCTCCTCATGCCTCTCTGTGCGCATACGCGCCTGCGCGTGCGTGAAGCCATCAGATGACTCCCTGAGTGCAGCAGATGCCTTAAACCCTCCAGCCTTCACTCCAACAGTCTCCCTTTCTCTCTCTCTCTCTGCAAATACACTTACACACACACACTCACACTCTCGCACACACGCACTCTCACCTGTACACTATTATATATATATATATATATATACAAATATATATATATATACTTATATATATATATATATACATGTATACTTACATATATACATATATTCATATACATATATATATATATATATACATATATCTATATATATATATTATTACCTATATAACTAAGTATAAGTATAGATACATACATACATACATATATATATATATATACATATATACACACCTACTTATACATATATGTATAAATATATATAAATATACATACATGTATACATATATATCTATATAACTATATATACATATATATACATATCTACCTACATATATCTATATATACATATATTACTATTTACATACATATACATATATATACATCTATATAGTTATATATACATACATATACATATACATATATCTATCTATACATATATTTATATACCTATATATATACATATGTACATATATAGGTACACATATACCAATATAGTTATAATCATATATACATATAGATATATATATATTTACATATATACATATATATTTTCATATCACACACCTTACGTAGTATTGTGGGAATATCTACACCAGTTGATGATACTCCCCAATACACGCGTACAAAAAGTGTGGTCACACACATCTTCCACCATCCATCATACACTCCACGTGGCACCTCGTCCTGTTGGTTGCATCTTTCTAGATGGCGACCGACTTGACACTGTGCTACACTCCATCTCCGCCTCCACCCCCACGCCTTTATACATATATAATATATACCTATATATATACTATATTTACTTTATTTCTATTTCTCTTTCTTGTTAGTAAAAAGATAAAAAAATATATAAAAGAGAAAATATAATCTTTGACTTACAGGTACTCCGTCTTGCGAATAACAAGACCTGTTTTGGAACCCTGATTTGGCTCAAAGCCAAGAACCTAATTTTGAGGGTGTGCCTCAAGGATAAGAATTATCAGAAAAAAATCTAAATAGAAAAACACCAAAAACACAATAAACGAACGGAAGAGATTCATTATAGGAAAGGCGTAGAAACTTGACTTGTTACCCCACTTCCCTAAGTTCGACCTTGGGCCTAAAAGTGACAAAGATAAAATCAAGTAGGCCAAGTAAAAAAAAAATTTGTAAAGAGATGGTTAGGCTCGATTTAGGTTAACCACTATACACACTTCAACGATAAAATTACCATATTAACACACCTATCCGGGTCCGACCAACAACGCGCGACCATCATCATCAACCTTGCCACTACAGTCACACGCACTCTCTGATCACGCGCAAGCAGCCCACGGGCACCACTACGTGGCCACGAGCCAATGTGCTAGCCCCCTCTCATGTGCGAGCAGCAGTGCTCGCCCTCATCGCAGAGCCACCTCATGCATGGTCTACTGCCTGTGTGTACCCCTCCCGTGCGCGTGCAAGTCCGAGCCCACCAGCCTCCTCCTCTTCTTCCTCTTTTTCTCCACAAACAGAGGAGCAAATGAACCCAAATGCTGATCCTGCACACGCAACCGACCTCTGAGGCCAAGAAGCTTTGCAACGTCACCTCCAATGGATTTGCCTCGCCTTCACAGGCATCTCCACTCCGCTAGAGAAGCCAACCATAGTCGTCATCAATGTCGTGATTGCCGCCACCGCCGATGGGTTCCTCCTCTCTGACAACTGTCGCCAATCACTGTTCGTCGATCTACGACCAACATCATGTTCCCCTCATCGTAGCTGACCTCCATTAAAGTTTTTACGACCGACTATGGCCTCCAGTGCACGTGCATGCAAGGAATCCAAATACTCTACTTTTGGGTACAATAGCTTTTACATTCAATTCCATTGTGGGGTTTTTTATTTTTGATTTTTGGATTATTTTGTTGAAGTACAATTGTGGCAGCACCCTTGCATTCTTGCATTGTTATTCAGCTCTTTCAGATCACCTTTATTGCATGAAATTGGGATTAAGAATTGCACCCAGTACACATGCAATTGAAAATTATGTGATCTGCCACTACACATTCATTGTTCACCTATCTGGAGGTTTGATTTCTTACGCAAAATTTACATAAACAGCCTTTGATTTCTCTATAAATTTGAGGTTCACATTGAGAGCAATATATCTATTGATTGATTTGACGAATAATTCTATGAACATAATTGCTACATATCTGTGATTTTATTGCAATCGTTCCTCCCAGTACATATGACCTAATCCACCATGGTTAGGTTTACCGATTAATACTTTTGATCTTGAATTTTTCCATCATGCAATTTTACTGTGATAACATATTTTTTTGATATATTTCTTAAAAGTGAAATCTCCTGATCACTATGCTAGTAAAACCTTGGATGAGGTCAAAGAAATTATATTGTCACTAAAAGGATTGCTAGTGGTCAATTTCGCTCTCGAAAAATTCCGACCTCACCTTTTGGGGTCTCATGTCACAATTTATGCTGACCACTTAGCCCTCAAATACTTGTTGGACAAAAAGGATGCCAAACCCTGCCTCAATAGATGGATTTTATTGTTGAAAGAATATGACCTGGAGATAAAAGATAAGGTGAGTACCCAAAATGTAGTGGTTGACCACCTTTCTCGCATCTCATTCGATGATTCAACCTTTCCCTACTACTCTTTTCTGGACGAGACACTTCTAACCATTTCCCGTGGTTCCCTCCCATGGTTTACTGATCTTGTTAACTACCTAGCTACTATGAAATTACCTAAGAATTGGCCCAATGTAAAGCATGACAAATTTCTTGTAGAAGTTAGGTACTATTTCTGGGAGGAACCTGATTTATTCAAGATCTACCCCAATCAAGTCATTCGACGATGCTCCCCTAAAGAGGAAATTCATAGCATATTAGTGCATTGTCATGCTTCTGCTCGTGGGGGACATTTCTCTGGAAAAAACACTGTGGCCAAGGTTTTACGATATGGATTCTTTTGGCCAACTCTGCATAAGGATACCCACACCTACACTCGGGCCTGTACTAAATGCCAGACCACCCAAACCATGACACAGAAAGATATGATGCCCCTTAAACCCATACTCGAAATTGAGATCTTTGATGTTTGCAGGATAGACCTTATGGGACCATTCCCGATGTCGAATGGGTATTACTTTATCCTTTTCACCGTAGATTACATGTCGAAATGGGTATAGGCAACTCCCACTCAAACCAATGATCAGAAAGTGGTGGTAAAATTTATCAAGGAAAACATATTTTCCAGGTTTGGGGTCCCAAAAGCAACCATCAGTGATGGGGGCACTCACTTCACCAATTCCAAAACCTCTTGGCTATGTATGAGGTAAACCACAAGATCTCCACCCCATACCATCCGCAAACTAATGGCCAGGTAGAGGTTTCCAATCAGGAGGTCAAGAATATCCTACAAGAGATTGCTAGGCCCGACAGAAAGGACTGGCCTAGTAAGGTAGACAATGCTTTATGGGCCTATCAGATAGCCTTTAAAACCCCCATTGGCATGTCTCCATTCAAGTTGATTTATCAAAAAGCATGCCACCTCCCGGTTGAATTAAAACACAAGGCCTACTGGGCATTCAAAGAACTGAATTGGAACTTAGATAATGCTGGCCATCAGAGAAAGCTCTAACTCATGGAGCTAGAAGAGTTATAGAATGAGGCATACGAAAGCTCTCGTATCTATAAGGATTGAGAAAAGGCTTATCATGATAAGCATATTGCAAGGAAGTCCATCAAGCCCCGTTAGAGAGTCTGTTTCTTCGATGCCCATCTATGCCTCTTCCCCAGTAAACTTCGTACCAGATGGACAGGACCTATCACTATAACATAGGTATTTCCTTCTACAGCCATTGAAATTCATGACCCCAGGATGAGTGTGATTTCTATAGTTAGTGGTCAACGACTCAAACCTTACTTCAACAACACACCTGCACCCATACCTGAGAAGGTAACTCTTATTAACCCATATTCATCCTCCTCTTAGTGCTTCTTTGCCC
This sequence comes from Thalassia testudinum, assembly GCA_037157565.1. Lineage (NCBI taxonomy): Eukaryota > Viridiplantae > Streptophyta > Magnoliopsida > Alismatales > Hydrocharitaceae > Thalassia > Thalassia testudinum. The sequence continues at coordinate 22,862,986 of JAZHRO010000063.1, forward strand.
GACTGAAGGTGTGACAAAAAGCCATTTTCGCGCATTTGAAAGTCGTCAGAAATCGTAGTATAGTCACGCAAAAACGTTCCTCAAAAATTGATTTCTAAAGATAACGAGACTTGAGTCCCGGTCGTTCGTCTTTGGGAGGCATTGCTTTTACTTTTGAAAGCAATCTTACTCTACTTTGTTTAGAATCACATGCCAGTTCATGATTATTACGTATTTAAGTATGACATGCTTAGTTGCAAGAATATTAAGAGTTAGAAATAGGCAACATTAATCACACAAAAGATAATAGCAATCATTAAGCTCATGGTGATTTCAAACATATATATATATATATAAATGTGTTTCCATTCATTCATTTGGGAGTTGTTGCACAAGGAATCTAGAGGAAAGCTTGTACATAAATGCTTGAAAATTAAATCTAGCTACCAGAAAATGATCGCATACAAGAATCGATGGGAGGATTTCGCATGCATCATTGGGGGAGAAGTAAGACTACACTACTAAGTAGTAAATAAAAGCAGTAAATATATGAAGAGCATAATCTAAATCTAGCAGAATGGAAGGGCATTCAGGGGTGGTCCCTGATGGCCTTTGAATGGTTGAGAGAAGAAGGAGGGGCGGCCAATGGAACTTAGGCTGACCCTTGGAGAGAGGTTGGGGAGCTGATCCAGCTTCCTGGCGTGGAGATGGTGGCCTCCATGGTGGTTCTCAACTCGTGGAGGTGGAGTGGAGATGGAAGTGGCTATTCTAAGTGGAATGGATGCCAAGGAAGTGAATGGGTGCAAATGGCCACACAAGGGGTCTTTTTATAGACCTAAGGGAAGCTCTCTAGAGAATTATGGAATTCTCTAGAGAGGCCTATGGTGGGAGCTCGTGGGAGAGTGAGAGAAAGAGAGGGTGGATGGTGGTTTTTAGATCCACCAAATGTGGATCTAAAAATTGAATGGCTCTTGGTTGCTATTTTTGGCAACCAAGGCAACCACACAGGGTAGAGAGTTCTAGAGAACTATAGGCTAGATATTTTCATGTGGATGGTGTGTGTGGGTCGAAACTTAGGTGGCTAGGTTGATTAGGTTGGGTTCTAGTGGGTTTAGGTCAAGGTAGGTCTCAAATTAGGGTTATAAACCCTAATTCACTAAGGTAAAGTGCAATTAAACTTAATACAAGCTTAATTGGGTGTGTGGAAACTTAATTGAGAGTAAAACAACTCAATTAAGTCAGGTCTAGGTCAATTGGACTCTCACTGAGTCCAATTGGACAGTGTGTGCTGAGATCAAGCCTCAATTGGACTCAATGAGTCCAATTGAATAGGTTGATGGAATTGACTAAGATCCAAGTCAATTAGGCTTAGTGAGGACCTAATTAGGTCCTTAGGGAGGTCTAAAGGTGATGTACTAGGGTTAGGACACCTTAATTTATGTTCCTATGGGGTTGGAATTAGGTTTAGGGACCTAGAGATCCAAGATCAAGGCTTAAATCTCAAACCAGGAATTGGAGAGTAGTATCAGACGTCTAATAATAGAATCAGACGTCTTATACTCAAAAATCAGAAGTCCAGACTTGTTGTCTGGATGTATAATCAGAGTCAGGAAGGATTTCGGGTTCTATTTTGGGTATTCTGTAGAAATTAGGCTTCTAACAAAGTGTCTGGACGTCCAATAACACTGCAGAAGTGGATTTGAAGTGTGCGGGATTTGGCTAAGGGTCCTGGACGTCTTAAAACTTATCTGGACATCCAGAGAAGGGTTGGAACTAGGGTTTTAGGGCTTCCTAGGGTGTTGTGACCTAATCTAAGGGTGGCTAAGGCTTGGGGAAGTCTCTAGGCTATCCTAGGGCTAGGATGGACCTAAGCTCTTCACATTTTACTGCTTTATTCCTACTTAATAGAGTAGAAAACTTTTAACCCCCTTACATTATTATTCCTACATCTAAACTAGGCCTTCTGCTCCAGCTCTGCTACAACTCCTATTATTCTTGATCCAGCTTCAGATCCAGCTCCTGATCAGCTTATTCCCTGCAATCGACATAATGCACTTAATCAGCACATTATAACATTATTTTATGCATAGCTAAAGGAAAGCAGTAAAGATGCAGATAATGCGTATGCATGCATGAATAACCCTAACTTATGCTAAGTCCTAGCCTAATTTAGGTCAATTAAGACCTATGATTGCTGCGCAATTAAGGTGTAAAACATAGCACTTGTTGAGAGGCAACCCAACAAAAATGTTGACGAATTCGTTCTAGCTTGTTAGCTCTCAGGATTATAGCACTCACGTCGTCCTTTCAACAGCCATTTTTTCTTAGGTGATTTCTTTCTATCCTATTTATTGAGGACACTGCATGCCTTTAGCATGGGTGGAGGACTTCACGATTTTTTCACTACAACCTTAGTCATTTGACTTTTTATTCATAAAAAAAAGGGCAAGATAGTAATGAGGAGTCGAGATGAATTAGGAGAAAATTATGAATGTGACACAATATTTTCGAGAAACATGAGGAGCGGTAAATTTGCAAGATAAACCCATTAGGGCAAAAGCCTTGATTGCCAAGGTACCAACTTAAATTGGAATTTTGAGGATCTTTCAAGGAAATTTATTGGAATTGGGATCAAGGGGAGATTATAGTTAGTATTGGGACAGAATTTAAATCTTGAATCTTGTTTTCCCGGAGGTATTTGGAGTCACAGATACACACACAAGTCTCTATGTAAGCTTTATGCTCCCATTATACCCCTTGTCAAAAGAAAAAAAAATGAAAATGTCCAAAACCCAGCAATTGAAGCTTAAAAGAAGCCTGGTCCTGGTTAGTTGAGTACTCAATGTTGAGCACTTGAAAAATCCCAATGATGCGTTGTAATGTATCACTTCCTCTGATTGCCTACCTCAATACATACAACATATACAGCTGGGAGGGCTTAAGGGCATGTGTCGGTCCAAGTGCTATAGACGGCGTTATCATAAAATGTCAAAAATTGAAGGCTTATGGCTGATGACTTCCATGAGTGGTATTGTCTCAGAGTACCAATTGCCAGGGGCTCATGGGGGAAAGTGATGGGAACGAGGATTCTGACCATTCATGACTATACTGATTTAAGGCAAAAATTGACAAAAAAAGAGTACACCAATAAACCTTTCATCCGCATTCACCTTGAAGCAAGTGTAGTAGAACTTATTTTGCATGCACGCACTGAGACCAAACTTTGAGGGGTAAATAAGATCAGGAATTGGATCGAGGCCGAGGAATGCTGTGATTAACTCTTGAAACTCGAACTATGACGAATTTGAGAAAGGGAGGCATGCCTATTTTAGGAAGGCACCCAGCTGTTGTAGGTCTAGGTTACGAATTTCAAAGCTCTAACTCACTCTTAAAAAACAACTATCCCTGATCCTCGCTAACTTCATTCCAAAACTTGTGAAACTCTTTCTGATCAAATGATGTCTAGGATTTTGTTTTCCTAAGGACTAGCAAAAGCTTAGCATGGGGGGTGTGATAAACAACAATTTTGCATGCATGTTAGCCTTATTTTGGGGCTTATCCCTAGTACATTATTGCATAAATCATCTTGCACCGTTGCATTTTAGAAATAATATGCCAAGCTAGCCCAAGTTTAAATTTTGTTATATATTGGTACCTTGATCTTTTGTTAGCTTGTGCAACAACTTGTAGGTACCCATTTTCGAAGGAGCACCTTGAGGAGCTACATAAATGAAGTCATGTTACATGTGGAAGATGAATTAAATGAGCTTAGGATAAAAATTATTCCAAGCAATTCATTTGTTGTAGCTAAAGCTAAGAGATGCATAAGTCAAGAAATTAAAGAGGGACGTACCTTTTCAAGAGAGGCTATTGCATTCCCAAGTAAGCCACCCCTTGGAAGCTTCCTTGGGAAGCTAAAGGCCACCTTTATAGCCAGCCACAACTTTTGAAGATGGATCCAAAAGTTGGCTCCGAAAATGGCTCCCTTTGGAATTTTAAAATGTGACCTTTAGGCTCCTTTGATTACTCTCTTTATAAAGGGACTTAAGGCACAATGAGGACATATATTTTTTGATGGGCAGTATTGAGAGAAGCCACCACCACATCCACCACCATTCATGCCACCTCATGGAGTAAAGAGAGAAGAAGGTTCAAGGGGTTCAACCACCACCACCCCTTGGAGCACTTCTACCACTTCTTCCTCACGCCAAGTTGGAGAAGGAATCACCATCGACTTCAGTAACACCACCTCCACGCCATCCTCTCTCTCTCTCTTTTCCTTCCTTGTGTTCTTCTCTTAGTTGGTAACTTGTAGTTGTAGTTTTCCTTGACCTTGAATTGTTGTAAGAACTCATTTTGTAGTATCAATCTTATTTTTGCATTTGCTTCCTTGGCTTTCCTTTTAGTTGTTGCATCACCCTTGATTCCTTAGGCACACCCATGTCTAAGGGAGCTCAAGGGCATGCCATATATGTCTTTAGTTGAGTGTGTATGAAAGTAGGTGCTTCACATTATCTTTACTTGATTTACTTTCTTATATCAAAAACAACAAAAAAATTACATAACCAAAACATACAAGAAATACATAAAATAGCAAGACTAAAGTTGAGCTTGGTGGAACCTTTTTGCCACCTTAGACAACCTTAGATACTCCACTATTTAGGTATATAAATTTTAAAAGCAAATGGTTCAATAACATTGCAACGACTTATCTTCATCTCTCACAAAACAACATTTGAATTATTTCAGGTTAGGTGAGGTTTTGTCCACCTTAGTAACGCTCCAATTATCTGATCGATTGGTCACCACTCGGAGGAGCGTTATTGATGATGTGATTGTTAAGGTCAAGGACTTCTATACTCTTATCAATTTTCTGGTCCTTGATATGGATGTACCAAAAGAGTTGAAGAACACACCCATTATTCTAGAGCATCCATTCATAGCTATCTCCAAGGCTAACATAAATTATGAAAATGATAGAATGGAGATCGCCTTTGGGGATAGAAAGCTTCAACTTGACATTTAAGGTGACAAATAAATTTGAGGAATATGGATATATAAATGAGCTTGAGTAGGTTGATTACATAGTTGAGGAATGCATGTCGATAAATGTGATTAAGGAACTTATTGAAACATGCGATCCTAGCCAACAACCCTCTGTGGTGGATTTACCACACCTTGAAGAGGTTGTTGATTCTGTCTATTCCCAACCTCTTTGATGCACAGAAATTCATGAAGAAATTAGGTTGGAAAATCCACGTCACTATATATGCAAAAATCTAAGATGACATCCAATTTATAACCGAGACGGTGAGTCCTGTATCTAACATGGGGAAGCTACGTTCAAAAATCCACGTTTCATCTATTTAGTTTTGGTCTTTTTAAATTTTGTGAATTTTGAAGAATTTTGGAAATAAAAATAGGATATTAGAAATGTGTGATAGTGGGTGTCTGTGAAGCGATAGAGAAATTATGTGTAAACGTGTGATAGTGAAATTTACGAAAAAGATGTAAAGGAAAGGAAATTTTATTACAAATAAAACGTCCACAATTACAATAAAAATGGAGAGAGAGAGAAAGAGAAAGAAAAAATTACTACTTCAGAAATGCTAGAAATAAAGTAACTAAACCAAAAACCAGAATAAAATGTTAAAAGAGAGGAGAATCTTCGGAGGTGACTGCTCGGCAAAAGGGTGGTTGGATGATGCGTGTGTCGTTGAAAATTTGCAAAGGAATTAGGTTCACAAAAATTTTGTCGTAGAATGTTCAAAAATGTAAGATCGAATAAAATTTATATTCGAGCAACGAGTCTCGAGCTGAATACAAAGACATTATAATCGATAAATTCACGTTGAGTTTATTTATTTTTGATATTTTTTAATTTTATAAATTTTATGTAGGGAAAAAAAATTGGAGAACAGTACTAGCTATAACAAACAAAGGAGGTTGGAGTTGAAGGAAGCTAGGATGAGGTAAGGCAGTGCTGGAGTCATCCACTTCCCAGATGGGAGGTGAGAGGATGGCCAAAGCAAGTTCCATAAATGTAGGTAAGGAAGGGACAAAAAATTATTTTCTTTGTAATGGAGCTTCCTAATGTCTTGGGAACCAAGAATTAGAACTCAGAGAGATTTTCCAAGCTACAGAGGGGCGGGGATGGGAGTAGGAAGGGATGGTTTGCTGTTGATGCGGGTATGGCCTTATTTTGTAGAGCAAGAAGACGAAAATTTGGCCAAATCAGCCATTTCCCGTCCCAAGCATGCCTGGGTGGCGCACTGGGCACTATTTCTGAGCGTGGCCAACATTGGGAGGGGGGTGGATAGCGTGGGCGAGTAGATCTAATGCTAGCAGCGTGTGCAAGCGCAACTTCTGTACGCGGATCGCGCGTATGGCTGTGGCATCTTAGGTGGACACGCTAGAGCGGCTTTGGTGCATGTGACTTGCACATGGGTGTGGCTTGGGAGCACTGAGTGTGCACGCCTGCGGGGCTTGCGTGCATCCGCCTCCTTTCACGCGTTGGGCACGCATGGGATTGGTGCAAAATGAGTTTTCCGTACCCTAGTCGTGCTTAAACTACTGGAAGTAGAGCAATTTAAGTCCGTTTCTATTGGAATTTCGTAGAGAAGCTTAAGGGTCTTGTATTTCTTTAAGAATAAGTGCTTGGATTGATGGGTGAGAAAATTGCACCCAAGTCCCTATACTTTGGCAAAATTGCATTTTACCCCTTCTATGATGTTTCTTCTATTCCAATGCCTTTACAGACCTACACACCACAACCAAACTATCCAATGCACATTATTTATGTTTAATAAATAAATAAATAATGTAATGAAACTAATTTATGAATGCATGATACTAATTATGCAAGGGTTAATACCGTGCAGTATGTACATCCAAATAAGCTATATTAGCCTAGTTCCCAACATATTTTAGGTATCTTTAAGTATAATAATTATGTTTTTATCACACTCCCTTACCTATATTTTTCTACTCCCTAGCAAAACAATGATGAATGTAGAGTTCTACACTAGGACTCATGAAATGGTTCGATATCTAGTAGCCCAACTTTGCTGAGGAAGAAATAAGGGTTGTTCTCCATTAATGCCCAACAACACTAGAAAAAAATGCATGCAAATTATGTTTTGAATAAACTTTTTGGTTTTATCTCGACCTTAGTCTCTAATCATGTAGTTAGATTTCCTAAGCACAAGTGGTCCAACCACGGTTTGTTAAACTCTAAGATTAAAGAATCTACTCACATGTGAGTGACTCTTCCTATAGGCAACCAAGGTTTGGAGAAACCAAATTTCCTAGACCAAGACAATCAGAAATTCTTGTAGGTTCACGTTCAACTCTGCCTTACTAGGATTTCAAAGCATTGTCCTCACCCTTTTTTATCCCAGAGTCAACCTCGAAGGTATATCTCCCTGGCTGAGTCATTTTGGCCTCTTGTAAATACCTCACTCTTTTTGTATTTTTATGTTTTAATTACACACAATTTTTCCTTATTTGAAGAAAAACACATATATATTTTTATCTTTTCTTCGTTCTACTTCTTGATTGCATTTTTTGTCCCTTTTTTTCTTTCATTTTTCTAGGTGAGTGGTTCTCCTTCCTTCGTTTAAGAACATTGCCTAGCCAAAACATTAGGATCATTCAGGACACTAGGTTGGGCTATGAACACCAAGCTGGGCTATGAATAGTTAGGTATCGAGGGTTACTACCACCTACATGTCAGCCATACCCACAGGGGCCGTTATTAATTTCGATATGAGTTAAGTCTGATTTCATGTTTAGAGGTCCCCAATCTCAGACTTAGTGAAGCTCATTGCTCTCAAGGTTGTGGTTGCCCAGGGTCAAATTGAATGTGTGAAGGTTGGATGCTTAAGCTACTTAGTCATCCAAATCATAGGTTAGATAATAGAGCCCTATACTTTCCTTCTTGTTGACTTTTAACTTTAATCAAGAGAATTCTTCAAGAATTCAGTCTCAACCTAGGTCCTAGGAGACTACTCTAGTTGATTAAGCTGATCACAGCCTGAAGAACCTTATAGGCTAAGTTTCCTTATAACTCCCTAAACTTAGTGGCTTCCAGTTATCTAGATTTCACTAATCCTAGGTAGACTTATGCAACTATGCTATTCACAGTGTTCATTTTTTATTATTTTTTTCATATAGAAAATAGACAAAAAATTATGAGTTGACAAATTAATTTCAAAATATATATATCCACCCCCCATGCCTATCTAATATATATATATAATGCAATGATTAGAAGAATTTTGGGCATTAGAATCTATCTTCCGGGGCCCCATCATGTAGGTCTCGGTAGATCAGGGTGGTCTTGCCAAAGAGATCATCAAGAAGACTACCAAGCTGGTGGTGTAGGGTGAGCCCATATGGTCTCCGATAGCTGTTTTCTTGGATGTTCGTATAGGAGGTTTGGGTGGGTGCAGGAATTGTTTAATGGTTGGGAGGGTAAGGATTGTAAAGCTTCTAGAAGGTGTCAAGCATTTTTAATGGTGCCAGTGTAGACCCTAGGATGCCTAAGTTAATTTCAATAATCAAGTCATGCTTCCTTTGGGTTTCTCCCTAAATCAAACATTCCTTTTCACTTTCATCCTATTGTCTCTCAATATTTGAGTTTTGAATCCAACCATTTTGATTTTGATAGTCGATATTATCATGTTGTTTACTCACCAACTGAACCTCAAACTCTAATAATTCATGATAATGGTTATGTTGGGTTTTTGATTTAATTGGTAAATCCTCCAACATGATTTTAGGTTCTCAGATATCCTTCTCGTAAGGTAAATCCTTGATTATGCGTGCAACCTCATTAATTCTTTCCTATGTTTGGCCATTATGTCCATAACCTCCTCTATTCTACCTAGCTCCTAGATTAAACCACACTTGATTCTATTTTTCTTTGATGCCTCAAAATTATTAAATTGATTTATTTGATTCCCTGAAGCAAGTGATGAGTGGCTACTCATCATAGCTAAAAGGTCGAAATTAAGCTAGACACTAAGCAAAACAATATCAAATTAACACATAAAAAGGGTTAAGTGTGGGAATTAAAGAAAAGACCTAAAACTTTTAATGTGTGTTAAAATCTCCTAATTAGGTCACAAAAATAAGATATTCTGAAAACTAAAGAACAAATGATGATCCATGCATAAATTGAACACATAAACAAGTTTGAAAAGCCAAATCAGAAGTAAAATCAATGTCGTAAATGTTCAATTAAGCACATGTAAAAATTTGAAAGCAATTGGACATCATTTAGGCTTAGAAATAAATAGATTACAATTAGGTCCTTCATGCATTACATTTCTACCCTTCAAAACTCCTTTTTGGACCTATTTGCAAACCGCAGGGACCCTTTTGTAAGACTGCAGGGCCCTTCCAGCTGCTATTCTTCTCGCTTATGGGCCTGCATGCAAATGTTCTACCCCTTCTTCTAAGGGTCCGTCTGCAAATTTCCCCTTTATTTCAACGAGAAGCTGAGTTCTTCACGCGCACTGTAGCGCGCGAAGAACACAGCCATTCTCGACCGTCCATCGCACTTTTGATCTCGATCTGCGGCTGGATTCAAATGGAACCTTCGCGCGATTCGGTGCGTGCGTTCACCTCTCTTCCCAGATCTCATCTGACGGTCAGATCTCTCTCTTGACTCGCCGCGCGCTCTACCCATCTCATCCTCACCGCCGGCCTGATTCTGATTAACCTCACCCTTGCGGTGATCTCAGTCACTGAGCTGCTATTTAAGCACCTCAGTGGTGTCGCGCGCAGGGGATCGCTCCCTCCTACATCTCTTAGCGATCAATTCTTCCACTCCAGTCTCGCCTCCTCACCTAGACCCTGATTTCACAGCCACGGCTGTGGAATCATCGCCTGCTCTCGACCCTCCTCGTCGCTAAGGACCTCGTAGCACCTGAGGACGACCCTGGAGTCTCACTAGCAGACTCTTCCCTCCGCTGGAGTCACCCTCCTCCTTTCTTCCTCCTTAGCCGCCGGCTAAGGACCCATAGGTCCCATTCTTCCTTTTAGTTTAGTTTTTAATTCTGCACAAGTAGTGTTAGATTTAGTTTGCAGTAGTTTAGAATAGATTTAGTTTTAATTGTTAGTGTTTAATGTTAGCTGTAGTTAGATTAGTCTTAGGAGTAGAATTAGTATTAGATCCCCTCCCTCACCTCCTCTGATCAGTCCAGATCAGAGGGGAAGAATCATCTGTTCACTATTCAATTTATCTCCCTCTTCATGTTTTGTTTTTCCCATCATCCAGATTCTGATTCTTGTTTTTTTTCCTTTTAACGACGAATTTTTCACCAATCACCCACACATCCGGACCCAATTCCAGATCTGATGGTGTACTGCCTCAGATCTGAAATTGGCGTCACAAGCACCATTTGGGGCTTCTCACTCACCCCATTTGTGTTCACAAAAGCCCCTTTTATTTTAGATTGATTGCCTCAGTTTGTCAGATTCACTTTAACATGGGTTTTGAAGAGATTTTGCTTTCTGAAATGTCTTGACAGATCTGACAAATTGAAGGGATTTTGGTTTTCCTTGAGGGCAAGGATTCTGAGAAGTTCTCTGGTGACAGAGAACAAATCAGAAGAGCCTTTCATGAATTTGCTTCTGCCTTGATCTGAATGCATTCGCTAGCTTTTATAAATTCCTTTAATGCATTCTTTTTCTGATTTGTCATTTCAGAACTGCCATACACCACCTGTTTGATAATTATTTTTGTATGGTGATTCTCTAACCTAAGGAGTTTTCCATACTCCTTAAGGTTGCAAGAAACTGGGATTGTATGTTTTTGGTTTTAATTGATTGAGTTAAGTCTTCCTTCATGCTGTCTATGGCATTAGGAAGACTAACTCAATGCCATTTGTGTTTTGATCTGAAATGATGCTTTTGATAAGGGCTTTTCCTTGTGGGTATTTGAACTGAATTCTTATGTGATTTTCGTGAGATTTATACCCTTATCAGATTTGGATTTCAACTCTTTAATTTTTAGTTTGTTCTGAATTTTCTCTTATTCCCAGTTATACAGTAAAATGCTGCAAATTGCAGCTACATTCCCCTCTTCTCTAAATTCTCCTCTCATCTGTGAATACTTTCCCCCTCTTCAAATGGACTAACTGCAGCAGCAGTTAGCCCATTTGACAGTGGCTTAAGCCACTGACACTGCTAAAACACCCTGAACAGCACATTCTCTTCCCTCTCCATCTTCTCTGACAGTAGCTTAGCTGCTGTTTAAAATGAAATAAAAACTTAATTAACCCTCATTCCCTAAATTCCTACTAAAACCTAATTATACATACTTAATTTCACACTGTAAATATACATATCCATACTATTATAACTATAATATACAGCCTGATTATGTACGTAGACATACATAGATATACTGTAAATACTGTATAAACTTGTACATAAATCTATATACATATGTAATCTATGTAAATATATGTATAAATACTGAACTATTATGTATGTATTTACTGATTTATGTATATGTATATATACAGATTCATATTTACATATTTAGTAGCTATATTATAGAATAAATTAGCTAAATTAATAATTTAGAGCTATAATTAAGTAAATAAATCTATAGACTTAGGTTAACATATATAGTAAGTAATTTAAGTTAGTTAAAGTACAATTATACCTAGTATAGCTTACTGTAACTTAGTTTTATTTAAAACACCCAGAACAGCTAGTTTAACTTAAATAAAAATAGAAATAAATTCGTAAATATACAATAAAAATATGTATAAAATACTTAAGTATGTAAATTAAATCTGTATAAGGTCAATTAGACCATTTACTAACTATTTTATAAGTAATTAACTATTTAATCACCTAAATCAACCTGTACAATCAGCCTAGTTTAGCGAATTTATTTGTATAGTAAACATATTTAAAATTCAAAATTAATTAATCAATTATGTAGTATTATGTAAATATTTTATTAACCATATTTTATTTTATTTTATTTAATAATTTATGGCCCCCAAATCAAGGGCCAAAAGCACGAACAGACGCAGCTGCGCCTGATTTCCAGTGCACGATGTGGCGCTGGAATAGCACCACATCGTGTGCTGCAAGTCAAGCGCAGCCACATAAATATAATTTGTGTTACTGTTAGGCCAGTCGTCACGGGCGCCGGGCGCCCGAAGCACTGCCTTTGAACATATGACCCGATTACCCATTGAGCTCTGGTCTGAGTACTCTGTCTGATTTGCGATAAATATGTGACGTGTGTGTGTGGCTGGGGGCCCCGAGCGTGTGCGAGCATATGGCGTTGGGCTGAGGCCTGGCGCTGAGATTAAAGACATAATTAAGCCACCTAATCTGAGATTAGGGCGCGCTTAGTAGAGGTCTGGTCCCACCCTTAGGGTGCTGTGTATCCCTCGAAAAGCGTGCCCGCAAACTAAACACGTTTTAAACTAATGATATTAGCCTAATCCCCTCCCCACCGCAGCCTCTGAAATATGCTAAGACAGAAGAGTTAACAAAGAGAAGAACAAAGAGTTAACACGAGAGAAAAAAGAAAAGAGTACAAGAACAACAGAGAAAAGAACAAGAGTAATAAAAAGAGAAAGAAGAAGATGAATACTTAGAAGAAAACAGAAATATGAACACAAGAAGAACAGGAGTTAAGAATACAAAGAACAGAGACTTAATGAAGAAAGAAAGAGAAACAAAGAAAAAGAATAAGTAGTATACATACGTATAAGTAAATCTATATAATTACTAACAGAATAAAGTGACACTATAAACGTCGCTAAAGATCTCAGTTTTGCCTCTTTAGGTTGTATATAGTGTTTTCTGAGATTTAGCGACGCTTATATCTGTCACTGAAACTGCTGTATATGTTACTATACATAACAGACTAATAAGTTAAATTTCTACACCATTGCATTCTAATGTATTATATACTATTATGATAGTACTAATAGAATAACTTGTAAATACATAGTTTAGAGTATAATAATAGATTGTTTGATGCTTGTTCATAGTTAGTATTTTTGCAAGCATTTCTTAGTAATTAGGTAAATAAAACACATTCATTCATTATTTAATAAAATGTAAAGTTTCTTTTTTTTTTGAATAAGAAGACAATTTTGAGATAATCAAAGAGTGACCGAATTAAATTCAATAAATTGCCTCCCAGTGAACGACCTGGAACAAAACCAGTAAAAATTAGATAAATAAGCAAATGATAATAATGGTTGTAATGACTGGAACTCACCCATACTCACCACTATACGACATCCTTAATGTTATATTATACACCCTATACTACAACAACATAATCAACAATTATTACCAACAAACATTTACAACAACAATCATTTTCACCATCATTATTTTGGCGCCGCTGCCGGGGAGGCAACGCTCTTTGCACCAAAATTTTCTTTTCATTCTTTTGTATATAGAAATTCTTCATTCATTCATTATAATTGCTTTTATTTTCCATTGAATTAATTGTGTATACATTCCTTCATTCTTTTACTAATCATTTATTTTTTCCACAGCACTTGAGGAGGAGTGTCGTCTTCCTGGTGGAGTCGCTGCGCTCCAGATCCGTCTTCCTGGTGGAGTTTTGCCTCGAAGTCGCTGTAGGATTTTAGTATTAGTTTTAGTATAGATAGTTTTAGGTTTATTGATTAGGAGCAATTGTTAGTCATAAGTTGTGAGAGCTTGTTCTCACACAATTTTTGTAATAATTCTGGACTATCTGGACTTTATTTCTTTATCTTCTTAATTTCTTTCCTTACTTTTGAATTGCATATAAAATTTTTCAGAAAAAATCAAAAAGACCTCATACTTATCTAGCAGCAGCATAACCTCAGGCATCCATTTTTAGGATTGCATTTCATTCCTGCTAGATTTTAATTCAAGTCAAATCTGCATTAGAAGATTGCTGGAGTCAGGTACGCATTTCTTACCTAACTCTAACTCCTGCCATATTTGCATTTGACTTAAAATTAAAGAAGACCACTACTTGTTCTGAATTTAGTAAAAAGTGAAACGAGCAGCATAGAAAACATATTTTAATCACTTCAATTAAATCAAAAAGGAGATAGCAAAATTGGGTGAAACCATGTTTGAGATTTTAATCGCCTTGTGTTGAATGTTATCGTGCACACAGCACGATCACTTAAGGCCACAATACACGGGTTTCTACCTCATCTTTCTGCAACCACAGGATCTGGATCCGCACGCTCAGTCTAATCCAGATTCCCAGTGGATTCTAGAGGTCTGCACTTCGCTAGGTTTATCTTAGGATACGTACAATTGCTTGAAACAATTGTTTGCGTATAACATACTTTGCGTAGCAGCCTCTAGGAAAAATTTTCTCCGATTCATTTCGATTGATTGGTGATAACGTGGGTTTGACCGGGTTGTGTTATATCGTTGTAGTAAAGCCGGTTGTTACCAACGTTTCATATAAAATTTTTTACTCGGAAAAATAAAAGAGTTCCCGAGGTCGAACTCAGGGAGCAAGTTGTATTCTAGAGATATACAAGTTCTATTACAAAAATAAAGAGAGAGAGAGAGAGATGAAAATTTGGCTTCTTCTTTTCTTCTTTCTTCCTCTTTGTCTTTGGTTCTTCCTGTTCTTCTTCTTCTTCTTCTTCTTCTTCTTCTTCTGCTTTCTTCAGATCTTCCCCTCGTGCTCTTCTTCTTCTGTTCTTCCTTGTTTCTTTTCTTTCTTTTTCTTCAGATCGTCTTCTTCTTTTCTTGCTTCTTGCTTCTCTTCATTCCTTCTTCTTCTTTGTCTTCACCTGCCTTGACCGATCTTTTTCTTCTTTCACGATGGCCGTTGCTCTTCCTTCTTCTTCAGCCTGTCTTCTTTCCTGCTCTGGCTGCTGACCTTCCGTCGTCTGCCCCGGTGCTGAGACGACTTAACGATGCCTTCGCTACAGTGCAGCAGCTCCTTCTTCTTCAGCGGGTCTGCTTCTTCTTCTTTGGCCTGCACACTTCGGAGTTTTTTCGTCAAGAGGCAAAAACCTATTCTACCCCCCTCCCCCGCGTATCTCTCTCTCTGAAATCACTCTTCGGAAGCTCTCCCAGAGCGCTATCGGGTAATCGGGTTCGGGTCAGGCCCGGGTCCAGGCCCACCGGCGTGCGTGGTGGGCGAGGAGTGCAGGTCAGTCTAATTGGGTCGGGCCAGGTCCGCGGAGCGTGGTCACGGACGAGGCCGAGTCGCATCGGGTCGGGTGAGAGGGACCTCACCCCGTGGTAACTGAGGCAAACAGATGGTGGCAGTTTTGCAATTTATGTGAGTGTGTGGCTCCAGAAACTCCCGAGGTGGGACTATCCGCGCACCCGTTTCTCTCACGCCTGCAGCAGGGATGGCGCTTCCAATTGCAACAGCTGTTGAGGCGCGCAACTCCAATTGAGGGCCAGGGTGTGTGCGCAAGACTCTTTCGCGCTGGCCGTGGCTCTTCAACCTGGGATATCTAGGCTTGGAGCAACCTCGAGCAAGCTTCGAGCTTCCTCGCCAATGGCGGTCAAGGCCTGGAACCTGAAATCAATAGCACGGCCTCTCGGCCAAATCAGACAGGCGGGGGACCTTCGCCGTGGCACGGCGAAGGTGGTCAGGGGGTCTGCAGGGGGCGAGATGGAGCTGTCAGGTCGTCCTAGGTCAAACTGTGAGCGAGGGAGTGGGTGTGTTCGGTGGATCTGCAGAGGGTGTTTGGTGGGAAGTGGAGGGGCGGAAGAGGATCAGGGTGAGGAGGCGGAGGTTCTGCGGTGGTCGGCGAGCCGTGTGGGTCGCTGAGGTGATGGGAGCGGCTCGCCGGAGGGTGGTCGGAGGCGGAGAGGATGAGGGTGAACAGGGTCGGTAGAGGGCTTAATTGACTAAATCGAAAGCGGGGAAAGAAAGAGGAGGAGAAGGGGAGTAGGTCTAACTTAACTGCAGGGACGAAGGGGGGAGGAACAGGGCGACAGTCGTATCGACTGTCGCCGGAGAAGACGGTGCCCAGTGGGGGAAGGACGGCGGTGACGACGGGGCAGAGGCAGCGCGCGCCGGTATTGCGCGACGCGGAAAGAGCAGGGGAAGAAATCTCTGCTGCTGGTATTGCGGCAGAGCGAAGAGGAGGAGGAGGAAGAACCGCCGGAGCTGGTGGGCGTCTGCCGGAGTGAGAAGAGAGGAAAATTGGGGGTTTTCTCCGTCAGATCCAGGCTGCTTTGGTCGGTGGAGCGGCGGGGGGTATTTATAGGGTTGAAGCAGGGAGGAAGGCGGAGGGAGACGACGTGTCTCCCTCGCCGGAGCATGGTCGGAATACGAACCCATACCGTCCGTGCGTTCGCACGGCCGGTATGGGGGGCTGCAATGATCATGGGGGTGCTCCTGCGACGGCTGACGACGCAGGGCACCCCCGGTACACATGCCAGGTCCTCCACCTCACCCTGCGCGGCGCCATGCTCCGCGCAAGGTCGCCGGAGCATGGTGCTGGCAGGGTTTTGCAGGAGGGACCTGTTTGCAAAGAACGAAGGAGAGTTAGGGGCCTAAATGCGAGGGTTCAAAAGTTGAGGGCCAAAGAGTAAATATATGAGGACCAAAGTGTAAAGTCGGTCAAGGAGGTTTCTTCTTAGGCTCAAGTTTTTATACATGACTAATTAGAACCTAAGGAATCTGATGGTAAATTTCATTTTCATATTAAACCTTGTTTGACCGGTCAATTTGCGTAAAGACCCAAATTAAGTTATTAATTGGGCATGGTTCTCAATGTAGGTCAAAATGGGTTCTAAAGGCCAAATTGAAGGTTCTAAACCCTAGAGATTATTTTTCTATGAATTTTAGAGGGTTTATTCTATTTTTACTTTGCCTCGAACCTTGTGAATTGAAGTGGGTTGTTTTAGGGTTACAGATTATCATTTGGTTCCTTGGAAGTGCTGTAGCCCTTGCTAGTTCATCTCATCCCACTTTTATTCTTATTAAGCTGTTTTGACCTGTGTTTGGGCCCTGAATTACCCTGTATGCAGATTATACTGGTAAAATTGCACTTTTACCCCTTATGACTGGTTTTCTTCTCAAACTCAGAATTCTCTGAGTTAAGCCTTTCCTTGAGATATGTAGGAGCTTTTATCCTTTGTATTGGGTCAAAATGAGCTAGTTATGGCTCATGATGAGGTTCTCATCATACCCCCATGCCTAGCTTTTGCTAGTCCCTTAGCAAAAAACTTAAGGTTTCAACCCTTGTTCTAGACCATGAAGTTTTTTAATGGTTTTAGATAAGTGTCTTTTTTATTTGAGCATAGATTAGGTTAGAATGCTGACCATAGGCCTAAAAGATACTCTAGTACCAATCAAGATCCAAATCTGTCAAGCCTTAGCCTCAGTCTTTTAGCAAAGGTTTTTAAGGCCCGCAAGAACTAACCTAAGGTTTATTGGACTTCGTGGTTAAAGCACCCGTGCTTGAAATGATTTTAGCCCTGGCTCAGTTCGCAGTGCGTTTTGTAAGAGAGAGATAGAAAGTTTTTTCTGTTTGGAGAGTTTTCTCTCTCTTTTTCTTTTTAGTTCTAGCCTAGGATTAGCTTTTCAACACGGTCTGTATCAGATTCCTTGCTCCCATCATCAATCCTCAAGGGTTCCTGGCGATCGATGCTTCGAGATAGCACCGCCCATGGCAACCCCCGGAACCCTGGCTATTGAGATTTCGAGATAATCCCATCCATGGTATTCCGTGGCCGAATCCAGACCCTGGCAATTGACACTTCGAGATAATGCCATCCATGGAATCTGAACCAGCAGAGTGCTTACATGCCCCCCGTAGGATATGTAAATATCCTAAGAGACAAGCACCGAGGAGATGATATTTTGTTACGCATCTTCGAGGGGATTTCCCGCCTCTCCGCGCTGGGAACTCGTCCAAATCAACTTGTGTTGATCGGCCATTCCTATTCTAGGTGTTCTTTTCAGATTTTTGCGACGCTTCTGCGTGATTCTGATTTTTACGCTTACTGAACCAGGCTGTGTGTGAGATTAGGGTGCTTGGGTTACTGAGTCCCGTAAACCAAAAATTAGTTAACGAGGCCGAATACTCCCTAAGCCTTAGACCTAATACTTCAGCTTTTCATTTTCCTCAACCTCTTGAGGAGTGTCCAGATCTTAATGGGTACTAAGAGTCTATTCAAGAATGCCTAAGGTTTGCATTCTTACTAATCTTATTGTGCACTTTTCAGTTATTTTCTTGAATGAGGTCTAGAACTTAGGTTAATTCCTTAGTTCCTTACTAATGACTATCAACTTTTCTTATAATTTTGTGCTCCTTTTTCATTTTGTTTCTTCTCTCCTTCACAAAATTTTCCTTCTCCTCTTTTCCTCTTATTCTTTTTCGAAATTTTTTTTTTTTTTTTTTTTTAATTTTTATGGTATTTTTGGCATATGTGAATTTTTTGTTTGAAACTTTTTCTTACGAGTTTTTGCACTTTCATACCCCCCCATGCCTAAGATTTGCAATGTCCTCATTGTAACCTAGGGGTTTTTATTCAACAAAGTTCATACATTAGGATAGCTGTTTTGATGAGTGAATGGGTCGGGGTGACTGTTGCGGACGATTTCTAATCTCAGATGCAAGCACCTGAGGTGGAGTCGGCTGTCCTAAAGTGTGAACTTCAAGTGCAAAAAGCTGTCAGAACAAGTTTCAGGTTTTCAAAGAGAATGACGGGCTGCCTCCCGTTGAGCGCTAAATTTGATGCCTTCAGCCAAGCGGGAAATGCGATGGAGAGGGGATGGTCAAATCAGCAGAGTTTTGTAAGACAAGCACCTTGATTAAGAGCCTGGTTGGTCCAACCAGGTGCTTGTTTAGATCAACAGGCTGATGATGCAGCCCAAACCCAATCAATCTGGTGGGTTGATAGATGTGGATAAAAAGGTGTGGTGCCCACCATAAACTATGAAGCTCAGGTGGATGTGGAAGTGTAAACGCAGGGTTTGGCTGTGCCGAATCAGCCTGGTCAGAGTAGGGACCCGTAGGATAATCAGTGGTTGATGCAGGGACCCTACAGGGGTGATCAGAGAATGATAGAGCATGGTATGTAGTCTGATCAATGTTCGAAACCCGATGTGGAAATGCAATCGGCTCGGTGAGAGGTGAATCAGCATAGAAATTGAGTCCGGTTGCGGGTCGGGGTTTGGGAGAGGTTTTGATCCGTTCTGTGTGTGCGGATGAGGTGGCCATTGTGTATGAGGGCTCTTCTAGAAACAGATGATAGGTGATTTTCTGTAGAGAGTCCTCTGGGCAACTATCAAATGCCGGAAGAGTGTTTGTAGGATGAAAGAAATCGGATTCGAGAAAAAATTTGGATTCTTGGTTGCAATTACTCTTGGCATTTTCTATTTTTGGTTCCTGAGGATCGAAAAGGAATGATTCTGTGTTATCGGTGATCTCGGGAATCAGGACCTCAGAGTCAGAGTCAGAATCATGTGAACTGAGGTCGTAGATAGGCCTGGCGTGTTCAGGAAGGGGAATCTCTCCGCAATTATAGTCAGATCTGAAATTGTCGGAGAGTTGGCGAAAATGATCATGAATTCCACCACAGCAGAAATCATCAGATGTGGAATCAGCAGCCTGACTGGGTTCTAGCCTATATGTCAATTCTGGGTTCAAAAAGATGTTCTGTTCAAGCTCTAAGCTGGTAGGATAGACCCCATTAAAACCTTGCTCATCCAAATCCTCAGTTTCTGTATCATAAATTGGCATGTTTTCTGAGAAATCGATCAGATTTCCTGAGGATGTTGGAGAGGGATACTCATTAAATAGAGGCCCGGAATCATATTCTGTAAAAATTTGATCTTTCTCATAAGGGGCCTCATAATCTTCCCAATAAGTTTCAGATCTAGGTTCTAGGCTTAGGATGTGGGTAGAATTATTAGAACCTAAGTCCGAATAACCTTCGAGGGTCACCTTATCAAAACAAGGGGTGGAATTTATACCCTCCAGAGGTTCAATTCTAATCTTGTTATTGCAGGAGCCTTGGAGTTCTAAGCTTGGTGATTTATGTCCTAGGGTTGGCTCAGCATTGTTTTCTCCTGCAACTTCCCAACCTATTTTAATGCTATCTTCTACCTGGGTTGGGATTTTACAACCACTTTGTGCCTCAATCCTGGGATCTGGGAAACTGAATGGTTCCTTGATACTGTTCCAAGATGGTTCATCCTCTGTTTCTGGTATATACGGGTATTTCCGGTTGATAATTTGTTCTACTGATTTCATCATTTCTACCCGTTTTATAAGGGCATCTTGGTGTTGTTCCCAAAGTACAGGATTTGTCAAGCATTGAAGGTATTCAGATTGGTGTAATTTTTCCATCTCAATGTATCCTGTCATGAGCATATCTCGGGTTGATCCTTTTGAAATTCCAGTTAATAGAATTTGGGCACAGTTTATGATGAAGGATGTGGTTGTTGGGACATCAACCTGAATATCTCCTATTGGTGTTGAGGTTTTTTCTTCTTTTTCATAGAATCTTATGGCATCCTCGATCATTTTATCTTTCATAGATCTCCGATATTCAGGTTTCTTGAATGGTAGTCTTGCTAGGTAATTAGGCTGCATAATTGGATCAGGTGGTGGAATCAAAGTTTGAATCAAGATGGAAGAAGGGGATTTTGTTAATGATTTCTGCAAAAACAAAGGAGCCGAGGCTTAGCCTCGGGAAGAGTGAATTTCTATAGGAGGTTTCAAGGACCTCCTGAAAAATACTGAAGGGCTGGATGAGATAAGCAGGTGCTGGACCCAATCAAGACACCCAAAAATTGTTGGGTGACTATAGAGGTTCGGGGCAGATGGACCCCTTGATCAGAAAGATCGTCCACCTGAGAATTACCTGGGCAGCCAGAGAGGGAGAGTCCCGCGAAGACCCCTACACGGTAGAGCGTCCCCACGGGTTACAGGGTTTCCCCCACCCGACCTCTCTTGTCACTGCGGTTCCAGGTAGACCAGAATGGGGATCTTGACCTCTTAAGTCTACCAATTTTAAGATCAGGGTGCTTAAGGTTTTCACTTGAACTTTAGTCTTTTAAGTGCAAAGAGTGACCTAATTTAAGGTTGGTTGACCCAAGGGGTCAACTTTACCTCTTGTTTTCTTTGAGAGCTTTTAGGTCCTGTCTTTTAGGGTTCAAGTGTTTAGAGAGCCAATTGTTTAGGATTTTTCTTGTTAATTATTTTCAATCAATGGTTTGGGCACACCTCTTTTGGATTTTCTCCATTCTTGAGTTAAGTAGTGTGTCTCTAAAACCCTAATGTTGAATCCTAGGTTGGCTCTACTTGGTCCAGTTAATTCTTTGTTGGGTAATTAGGGCTCAAGCAAGAATGTGTTAGCCCTTAAATACCCTTAATAGTGTGCAGAAATAATGAGTTGAAAACATGCAACTTTTATGGTTACTAAATATGGAAGACAGGTTAGCCCTATATTGCTTGTTCTTTTCTTTTCTTCCTCTTTAGAGTGTAGGGGTTAATAGTGAGAGAAAAGATTTTACCTGTCTTCGGTGTGGTTGTGTGGTTGCTTGTCTTCTTGAGTTCCTATAGCTGCACAAAAGAGAGGAGATTATCAGAAATAATAAAAGAATACAGGAATGTTTACCTCTAGAATAGCCGTTGCTCCCCGGCAGCGGCGCCAAAATGAAAAACGTCGGTTTCAGTGATATCGTTGTAGTAAAGCCGGTTGTTACCAACGTTTCATATAAAATTTTTTACTCGGAAAAATAAAAGAGTTCCCGAGGTCGAACTCAGGGAGCAAGTTGTATTCTAGAGATATACAAGTTCTATTACAAAAATAAAGAGAGAGAGAGAGAGATGAAAATTTGGCTTCTTCTTCTTTTCTTCTTTCTTCCTCTTTGTCTTTGGTTCTTCCTGTTCTTCTTCTTCTTCTTCTTCTTCTTCTTCTGCTTTCTTCAGATCTTCCCCTCGTGCTCTTCTTCTTCTGTTCTTCCTTGTTTCTTTTCTTTCTTTTTCTTCAGATCGTCTTCTTCTTTTCTTGCTTCTTGCTTCTCTTCATTCCTTCTTCTTCTTTGTCTTCACCTGCCTTGACCGATCTTTTTCTTCTTTCGCGATGGCCGTTGCTCTTCCTTCTTCTTCAGCCTGTCTTCTTTCCTGCTCTGGCTGCTGACCTTCCGTCGTCTGCCCCGGTGCTGAGACGACTTAACGATGCCTTCGCTACAGTGCAGCAGCTCCTTCTTCTTCAGCGGGTCTGCTTCTTCTTCTTTGGCCTGCACACTTCGGAGTTTTTTCGTCAAGAGGCAAAAACCTATTCTACCCCCCTCCCCCGCGTATCTCTCTCTCTGAAATCACTCTTCGGAAGCTCTCCCAGAGCGCTATCGGGTAATCGGGTTCGGGTCAGGCCCGGGTCCAGGCCCACCGGCGTGCGTGGTGGGCGAGGAGTGCAGGTCAGTCTAATTGGGTCGGGCCAGGTCCGCGGAGCGTGGTCACGGACGAGGCCGAGTCGCGTCGGGTCGGGTGAGAGGGACCTCACCCCGTGGTAACTGAGGCAAACAGATGGTGGCAGTTTTGCAATTTATGTGAGTGTGTGGCTCCAGAAACTCCCGAGGTGGGACTATCCGCGCACCCGTTTCTCTCACGCCTGCAGCAGGGATGGCGCTTCCAATTGCAACAGCTGTTGAGGCGCGCAACTCCAATTGAGGGCCAGGGTGTGTGCGCAAGACTCTTTCGCGCTGGCCGTGGCTCTTCAACCTGGGATATCTAGGCTTGGAGCAACCTCGAGCAAGCTTCGAGCTTCCTCGCCAATGGCGGTCAAGGCCTGGAACCTGAAATCAATAGCACGGCCTCTCGGCCAAATCAGACAGGCGGGGGACCTTCGCCGTGGCACGGCGAAGGTGGTCAGGGGGTCTGCAGGGGGCGAGATGGAGCTGTCAGGTCGTCCTAGGTCAAACTGTGAGCGAGGGAGTGGGTGTGTTCGGTGGATCTGCAGAGGGTGTTTGGTGGGAAGTGGAGGGGCGGAAGAGGATCAGGGTGAGGAGGCGGAGGTTCTGCGGTGGTCGGCGAGCCGTGTGGGTCGCTGAGGTGATGGGAGCGGCTCGCCGGAGGGTGGTCGGAGGCGGAGAGGATGAGGGTGAACAGGGTCGGTAGAGGGCTTAATTGACTAAATCGAAAGCGGGGAAAGAAAGAGGAGGAGAAGGGGAGTAGGTCTAACTTAACTGCAGGGACGAAGGGGGGAGGAACAGGGCGACAGTCGTATCGACTGTCGCCGGAGAAGACGGTGCCCAGTGGGGGAAGGACGGCGGTGACGACGGGGCAGAGGCAGCGCGCGCCGGTATTGCGCGACGCGGAAAGAGCAGGGGAAGAAATCTCTGCTGCTGGTATTGCGGCAGAGCGAAGAGGAGGAGGAGGAAGAACCGCCGGAGCTGGTGGGCGTCTGCCGGAGTGAGAAGAGAGGAAAATTGGGGGTTTTCTCCGTCAGATCCAGGCTGCTTTGGTCGGTGGAGCGGCGGGGGGTATTTATAGGGTTGAAGCAGGGAGGAAGGCGGAGGGAGACGACGTGTCTCCCTCGCCGGAGCATGGTCGGAATACGAACCCATACCGTCCGTGCGTTCGCACGGCCGGTATGGGGGGCTGCAATGATCATGGGGGTGCTCCTGCGACGGCTGACGACGCAGGGCACCCCCGGTACACATGCCAGGTCCTCCACCTCACCCTGCGCGGCGCCATGCTCCGCGCAAGGTCGCCGGAGCATGGTGCTGGCAGGGTTTTGCAGGAGGGACCTGTTTGCAAAGAACGAAGGAGAGTTAGGGGCCTAAATGCGAGGGTTCAAAAGTTGAGGGCCAAAGAGTAAATATATGAGGACCAAAGTGTAAAGTCGGTCAAGGAGGTTTCTTCTTAGGCTCAAGTTTTTATACATGACTAATTAGAACCTAAGGAATCTGATGGTAAATTTCATTTTCATATTAAACCTTGTTTGACCGGTCAATTTGCGTAAAGACCCAAATTAAGTTATTAATTGGGCATGGTTCTCAATGTAGGTCAAAATGGGTTCTAAAGGCCAAATTGAAGGTTCTAAACCCTAGAGATTATTTTTCTATGAATTTTAGAGGGTTTATTCTATTTTTACTTTGCCTCGAACCTTGTGAATTGAAGTGGGTTGTTTTAGGGTTACAGATTATCATTTGGTTCCTTGGAAGTGCTGTAGCCCTTGCTAGTTCATCTCATCCCACTTTTATTCTTATTAAGCTGTTTTGACCTGTGTTTGGGCCCTGAATTACCCTGTATGCAGATTATACTGGTAAAATTGCACTTTTACCCCTTATGACTGGTTTTCTTCTCAAACTCAGAATTCTCTGAGTTAAGCCTTTCCTTGAGATATGTAGGAGCTTTTATCCTTTGTATTGGGTCAAAATGAGCTAGTTATGGCTCATGATGAGGTTCTCATCAATTGGTCTTCTTGAATTGAGATTTTATTGGGATTCTTCTATTTTATTGTGAACGTTAAAAATTTTTTCCCATTGAGTTGGATCGAATTAGAGTAAACGGGATTTCAAAAAAAAAAAAAAAAAAAAACCAACTCAATGGAAGGTAGGAGATCCCAAAACCCAGAACTTGTACTCCCCTTGGGTACTGCTACCCAAGCTACTGCATCATCTTCTTTGCCTTCCACTTCTAATCCCTTACCTCCTGAGTCTCAAAATACTTTCCACAATCCCCCTCGCCAAGAGGATGATCTTGATTCTTCACACTTTGAGGATTTTGAAGAACTTCCTCCAGACTTAGTTGCACATCCTCTACCACAGCAACCACCTATCCCTAGGTTCCAACCTCCACCTTATCCTAATCATCCTAATCCACCCCCGGAGAGAGGACCTATGCCTCATCTTCAGCACCTTTTCGATACACAACTACAAATGAATACCTTAACCCAACAGGTGCAACAGCTTGCTCAAGCTGTAAATCTATTAGCTAACCCCCAACCACAACCACTTCAACCTAGAAATCCTCAGGCACCACCCCAACCCCGTAGACCTCAACTACGAGATTATTATAATCCCGCAGTTGCCCAACCAATGCCTGTGGTACGTTATCCCAATGGGGGTCGTGCTGCTGAACTGAAGCCGAACATTATAGCACTCATTCCTCACTTCCATGGACTTGCTTCTGAGGACCCTTTTCAGCATTTAGAGGAGCTGAAGAATCTTGCCCAAACTTTGGGTCCGCAAGGACATGATCAGCACATGCTTTTGATGAAAATGTTCTCCTTTTCATTAAAAGATAAGGCAGCCTTTTGGTTTAGAACACTTGCACGGACTACACCTATAGATTCCTGGGCTTCTTTAGAACACGAGTTCTTAAAGAAGTACTTTCCTGTAGGCCGCACTAATGCCTTAAGGCGTGCCATCACCACCTTCACCCAGAATTTAGGAGAACCTATGCACGAGGCTTGGGAGAGATTCCATGAGCTTTTGAGAAAATGTCCCCACCATGGTGTCCCACGCTGGCAACAGGTTCAGATCTTCTACCATGGGCTCCATGATGACACACGGAATTTTGTAGATGCCGCTTGTGGAGGCAATTTCCTGTGTCGGGACGAGGACTCAGCCTTTGAGCTCTTTGAAGGCATGGCCGAAAACTCTATTAACAATGCTTCAATGAGCGTGTTTAATAGAAAGTCCTCACATTCCCACTCACACACGGGAGTACATGAAGCCCAATCCAGTAGCAAAGACTTAGAGATAGTGGCTAGTCAACTGGATAAAGTGGGCTTAATCGAGAAGAAAGTAGATGAAGTATGGAAATTTCTCTCAAAACACCCATCTTCTTCTTCTCAGTCACCAGCACAAAACACTTCTTCTCAATTTCCCACAGGGAGGGAAACTGTGAATAACCTTTCTGTGACACAAACTGCATTACCGGATTTTCCATTTCCATATCCTTCACCGGTTGGAGGAACCTTTGTTCCTCCCTTCACTGACTTCCCTGCACCTTCTGGAGCTTCGGAGGAGCTTCATGCCATTCACAATGATCCTTTCACACAAACCTATAACCCTGGATGGCGTAATCATCCAAATTTCTCGTGGTCGGGAAATTCACAAAGACCTCCTTTTCAACAACCGTCTGCACCACCATTACACAACCCGATCCGAGCACCACCTCCACAATCACACGGATATCCACCGCATACCTACCAGCAACCCCAACCCAGGCCCACCCAATACTCTCAATCTGGGCCTACACGAGATGACCAGTTGGGGTCTATCATGAATGCTCTTGCTGATATGCAACAACAGAATATTGCTATGCAGCAGAGACAGGACGCGGCCTTAGCTGAGATGAGAGCCCAGCTATCACACTTGACGGAGTCCCGTCAACCACATTCACTCCCATCCCAAGCACAACCCAACCCTAGGAACATACCTGCTCAAAGGTATGTCCAACCTAGACCAACACTGCAAAACCAAACACATGACATTTCACAACCAGTGCATAACACTGAATCAACATGATCTTGAGATTATTTGATAATGGAGCCGTTGAGATCACTGAACTTGACAAATCTGAACCTTTTATTGTTAATGGACAAAGACTGAAACCTTTCATTGAGCCGCATGATCTCAGACTTGTCAATTCCACCATTTCGCTCCTACATTTTGAGCTACCAACTAAGTTTTCGCCTAGCTGAAGGCGTTAAACTTAGCAAACACCTACCCTTGTATATAGCTATTTTACACCTTTCTTACTCTTGCCTTTATTTGCATATAGTGTCTACCCTTGCATTCTGAGCATACATTCATTGACACACATGTCATGCATTTCACTTCCTAGCCCGACTGTTCACTCTGATCCTAGATCAGACTTAAAATCGTCCGCACAGAGATTGTATCTCCTCATTCCGACTTTCTTCCATCACCCAGTCTAGGATAGTGAAAAGCAGAGCATGCATTTGCATCCACCCTTTCATTCAATGAGGACATTGAAACATTTAAGCATGGGGGGGTGTAAATGGTAAACCATTTAAACCAAAATGCAATTGTAGACACAACTATAGTACATATAGTATTATCAAAAAATTATATACTTTAAAAAAATTGAAAAATTTTGAAAAAAATTTACAAAGCTAAAAATACAAAAAAATAACAAATTAGAAAAATTCCAAAAATACAATAAGGGACATGTACTTCATTATCAAAGGAGGACATTCATTTCAAGAGGGGAGGGAGAGAAAGAAAAAGAAAAAGAAAGAAAAGATAAGTGATCTTATAGCTGAAATAAAAAAATAAAAAAATAATAAAAATAATAATAGAATAAGTGTCTATGGACATTCAACCGTTACTAGTTTGACCTGCCGGGCCATAGGAGCTTGATACAAGCTTAGGCTTAATACACTTCGAGCCTTGACAAGATAGACCACAGTCTCTCCTAACTTTAGGACAATTCTTGTACCTGAGTCACCAGTACAGGATTCGTTGGTTTGCTTTGACTTAGGAGTCTAAGTAACCTTGGCTTACACTACACAATGTCAGGAAAGACCACTTGAACCTAAACCTCAACCCTTGTGTTCATTAGGGAAGGTGGAGTCCTTACCTGTGCGTGCAGGTAGACTCTTTGTCCTAATCTTTAGTTTTGTGTCTAGGAGAAGCTCTTTCCACAAAAGAAATCCACCCACCAAATACAGTGCGCTCTACCAAATAAGTTTCGGAGACATACTGTTCAAAAAAAAAAAAAAAAAGGGGTCAAGTATGTCTCCAAAAAGTTTGAAAAACTACTCTTCCACCAAAAATGTTTTCAGGGTTCAAAATAAATACCCTATTTTTCCACCAAAAAAATCTTCTCTGAGCCACAAATACAATAAGGGTTGGGTTTGAATACCATCAATTTTTTAGAGTCATCCGAAAACATGAGCTGAAGTTAGGACCAACCTGGACTTAAAAAGAAGTGAAACCCCGGGATTGAGCTTTAGAATTCACCTGGTTAGTCCTGACTTATCACAAAGCACAGCCATAACTTCATAGCATTCTGAGTCTCTGTAAAAACCCCCTGAGTCCTGGAATTCGACTTAAGGTTTAAATATCAAGAATCCTTGTTGGTTGAGAGATGGTCTATGTCATTTAAGCCTCGAGTTCTGGTAGGTTATCCTCAGTAACCAGCAAGCTCTATGTCAATCGATTCACAATTAATCTTTGCCTTGGCGGTGGCCAGGAAAGGCCTTCCAAAATGATCGAGGTGTGGTTGAGTTGTCTCAGTGCTTCTATGTCAATGACCATAAAGTCCACAAGATAACGAAAGCTTTTGACCTTAACCAAAACATCTTCCAGAAGACCCTAGGTGTTATAATTGATTGGTCGACCAATTATAGGGTTATGTCAATGGGTTTCAGTTTGCCCAAATTGAGTTTCTTAAAGAGTATAGTAGGGATCACATTAATGGAAGCACCTGAGTAAAGGAGGACACGATCAGAAGTAATATTACCTATGCTATAGGAAATGAGTGGGGCTCCTGGGACTTACTGTTACGACTCGGTTCCCGAATTCCTACGAGATACGAGAATCGGACCGACTCGACTGATCCCAAGACCCAATCGTCCAACGAGAAGGTAACCAAAAGAGCAGTAAAATAAACTACATTCACCATGCATATAACTAGCAGTAACAAATTACAGTAGTAAAGAAAAGAACTACTACAGTATACACCACCACAACAGTAAGAAATAAATATGTACATAAATATGATGCTTACAACAAAAGAGTACAGGGATAACAGAAACTACTCACTACAACAGAAGGAAAAGTACAGTGGGTATTACACAAGTAACACTACTGGGCTCTACTAGGCCCAGCACCCTCTACAGCTGCCGGCTCTGGCTGCTCAACACCTGGTCCTGAAAAGGTGACAAAGGTGGCACATTAGTGAAACGCTAAGTAGAGTGGCAACTAAAAGCTAAAAAATAGTAAGGTGGACAGTAGCTATTACATTTTTAATTTCTTTCTTTATATTTTTTGTTTACTCGTTATTGAATTATCCCTCAGATTCTTCTCTTGATCTTGATTGCAGCCTTTTCCGAAAAGTAGAAGTAACACGTGGTGCTCTCCTGGCTGGGAGAGTCCCCTGTGGTGATCTTACCCTTAGTCAACCACCCCAAGGTTGCTGACAAACATAACGGTGACTACGGCATGCACGATAAATGCACGGGTAGCTACCCCACACTGGCACGCGGTCAGTCATTTCCGTTAACGGGTGCACCTAAAGTACAGCACAGAACCAGTATAGGGCAGAGCCCTCTCAGTAACAGGGGTCCAACCCCTCCACAGTAACCAACAGGGGTCTTGCACCTCCACAGTCCACGCACCCTCGCCTGACTACCTTGGTTTGCCCTAGGAGGCCTAACAAGTCGGTGTAGGAGGGCCAGCAGAACCCCGGGGCCCGTGGGGTAGCTAGTGCTCTCCCTACACTAGTAGCTCTCCTCGATACTGTGTACACGAGGGCCAGAAGTCGATACAAAGTGGCCAAACCTAACCCCGGGTCCCTGGGGCGGCTAGCTCCGCTCTACACTAAATAGGGGGACAGTCACTCTCCTTAGTACTCGGTACTCAAGGGCCAGCTCACTTCCCCAATTCTATTCCATTCACTTTCCAGGAGTTCTACTCCTAATTCCCCGTAAGGTTCGTGCTCTTTCAACTCAGCCAATTTAGGTTTCATCATTTCAGCTTTATATTTATATAGCCCATGTTCCCAACCGTAATTATTCATTCATAATCAAGCAGCTGTTAACCAATTATAGGCAGTTATCGTTTCCTTTCTACTTTTCCAAGACTGCAATGTATATGTATTCAAGCTAGTTTTCTAGTCCTAGGATTCATGCCATACCCTAGGATCTATCATTCAATCTAGTTTTCCAGTCCTAGGATTCATGTAATACACTAGGATCTATCATTCAATCTAATTTTTCAATCCTAGGGTTCATGTAATACCCTAAACTCTATTAATTATTTCACAAGTGCATAATCTTTGTTAAATAATTGAAAGGGCCACTCTACCCGCAAAATCGGGAGTACTGGGGGCGAAATCGGTAAGCCCGCGTGCCTCCGCAACCCCTAGAGCAGCAACGGAACGGGGTCCTAACACAAGGATCAAATACAAGGAGCTACTCAGAACAACATACAATTACTGTAAACAGGTAGAGGAACTAAATCTGAGAAGAACGAGACTTGAAACACGGAAAACAGACTCCGAACGGACCCTAAACGGGTCAAAAATGACAAGTCTGCCCAAAATCGGACGTCTTAAATGATCGCTCAGGTCATACCTTGATCTGCGCGGTCCTTCAGATGTCCAGATGCTCGCTGAACCATCTAGACTTAGTTTCCAGACGTTCGACTGTCACTCCGGACGTCTGGAGACCCTCTCTATCGTCTGGTGCTGTGCCCAGATGTCCGATCTGTGTGGGATGGCGTGCCTGTGTGCCTTCTCGAACAAATCCTGCACACACACACGCCCGTTCTCAACATGAAAGGATGCAGAAGACTTCGGCGAAATGGCTGCATGACCGTACACGCGAAAGAAGAAGGCAAAAATAACGTACCTTTCAGACGTCTGGACCTTCCTCCAGACGTCTGATTCTGGGAAATTTTCCCAGAATCAGGACCTCCTCGCCCTCTGCCCGCAGCGCACGGCCGTGCCGCGCCACACCCGCCTGCTGCCTAAGCCACAGTAGCTCCTCCGCGGCATCACACGCTTGCTGCAGACCCGTTAGTCAGCTCTGGCTGCCCCGGCGAGCTCACACCCTCGCGGTCGAGCTCCCTCTCCCTCTCGCAACAGCCCCTCCTCTCCACACACTCGCAGCAGCTGCTGCTGCCACTCTCACCTGCTCGCTCTCTCGCTGACAGGGGGAAGAAGAAGAAGAAGGCAGTGGAGTAAGGGTAAGGGGAGAGAGGTGTATTTGTAAGCTGCCGAGGGGAGAGAGAGAGAAAAAAGCTATCTGCAGGGAGGGAGGGAAGAGAAGAAGGAGGGTGGCGGGTTTAGTTTGCGCGCGCATGCGCGCAGACGCGAACCCGTACGCCGAAAAAATTTAATTCCAGACGTCTGGACCACTTCCCAGACATCTTCTTAAATGATGCTTGATGCCTCGGGTTATAACACTTACTTCTTAGGAAATAGATTGTTTAAGATCAATGAGCTGGTTTTGTTGGACAAAACTACCTTCCTAATATTTTCAAATTCCACCTTATAAGCTCATCAAAGACCCAGCATAGGTGGGGATGGATCCAATAACTATGATGAGTAGGGTAATTATTAATTTGAATCCTTGTATCATGGATATTCCTTCCTCGAATTTCTTCTCTAGATTTTTTTATTTGCCCTAACAACATCTTACTACCGAATCAAATTCCAACTCAGGTCTTCTTTCAATAACATTCTTAGTTGGTAGTTTGGATTTCTTATTATGGATCTTAGGGTTATTAACTTAGGTAGAGTGGGACCTTGGGTTTACTATCTCTCCTTAAGGTGATGGTGTTTGCTATGGAATAGTATTGCTGGTTTATTCCTTAAGGAGGATTAGGCAAAATAGGTGACTCCCGGTTAACCATGGTAGGTATTTGGTTAACTTCGAGAGGGGTTGGGGTACAAATGAGGTCTAGTGCCTTGGTTCTACACATTCCTTGGGTTTGGTATGGGTTGGGATGGTAGTGATCTGGGCTATCGATTGTTTGCAATGAGTCTACATTGCAAGGTGTCCAGCGAAGTTTTCATTTGGTGCATAAGCTAGTGCATTGAACCTTGCATTTCTACCATCTTCAAGTTTAAATCAACTTTCACTATGGGTTGTGGGGCATTCCATGTAGGCTAATTGACCTGACTTGGGAGCAGTTGTGTATATACATGGCCTTGACTCATGGGTTTCTGTGGTACATAGATGTTGGGTCAAGACTAGGTCTGCTGCTTGTGGTTTTTCCAGGAGATGTTAAGGTGGTTTCTCCAACCAAGATTATAGGTATTCAAGAGTAGGTTGGACCTAGCATTCTTCTGAATTGCTTGAACATCCTTATAAGGTAAGGATGGTGAATAAGACGGATCAGAGAAATTAAGATCAAAGGCCCCAATTTGGAACCCATAGGTGATGGTAACACCATCATTCAGCATTATTAATTTAATTTAGTTAGAATCAAGTGATAAATGCTCCTAAAAGATTGTCTGAGGATCATAATTATGCACTGATCTAATTTGAGAAGATAATGAAACATGGTTAATTCTGTTGTTTTTACAGTACATCACAAATGTAGATTAACTAAGGGGTTGATCAAGGGTTAATTAAAGACAAAATGAACTTTAAAGACCAAAAGTGGGCTTACACTGACTGAATCAGGGTTTCATGCATTTCGAGGACTAAAATAAGGCTAAAATCCCAAATTATCAGCTGTACTTAAATTGAAAAGGTTCAGGTAGGGATAAAATCTATCTAAACCTCCTAAAATTCATGAAAAAGAATTCTAAGAGGTTTTTTACATTTGGTTTAACTATCTGAACCCATTTTGACCTAGAACAAATATTCAGATGGGAATTCGCACTCATTTGGGCTTCTATGCAATTTTCCCAGTCAAACATAGTCAAAAGTAATATCCAAGTTCACCATTAGTATCCTTGAGTCTAAATTAGGTTAATACCAAAACATGGGCCTAATCAAAGTTTACCCTGACCTAGTTTGCATTTCTACCCTCAGAATATTTATTTCTCACATTTGCACCCCTATGTTTCAAGTTTCTTACATTTACAACCCTAATTTCATGTTGTCTTTGTAGAAAGGGCCCTACCACCATTAGAGTCTAAATGGCATCTTCACCCAACTACCCTCCTTGTTCAAACTAGGAAATCTCTCACGATTGAGCACCAAATCCCTCCAAATTTGGAGGGATTGGTCGTCAAGTGATCCCCAACTGATTACACCTGCTTGCTGCCCAGGTTGGAGAATCTAAAGCTAAATCAAAATCTAGATTTATAAATAGGAAACTCCTCTAATTCCCAGAGGAAATCTGATGAAATTTAGCAATTTAAAGCACATTTAAGCTCTATTTAAGCTCTCCTAACTCAAAAGGTGTTCCGCATCTCGGTTCTAGCCACAAAACCTCTTCTCCTTCTTCCTTTAGCCACCTCCCATCATGGCTTCAACGACCACCTCATCCTTCTTCCTTAGGCTAGCCAATAGCCAAATTGGCCGACCCTCCATCTCGCTCGGCTTCCTCCGCCCCTCGCTGACCACATAGAGGCCTCTTCTACCACCATCATTGCCATTTCTCCTCACTAGAGGCTTCATCTCCTTTGCATCTAACAAGGCACGCTGGCACGACCTCTGTGCCCTCTTCATCCAATTAGCTAGGTCTATCTCTCCCTCTTATTCATTACGTTAGTTTTAGGTATTTAGGACGTAGCCTAGGCCTCTACATCCCCCTCTCCTACTTCCCCATCTCCGACCATGCCTCCAGCATGGTCACCATCGCACTACACACTACCAAACACACTATGAACACCTCCAAAAGCTCTATGTCACTCCATAGAGCAAAAACACCATGTTTATTGGGAGCTTTGCTCACTAACAGTCTTCCTCAAACAAACTCACAATCCACCGATCATCTCGACTCCAACAAACCTCCATCGACCACCAAACACCATGAAATCACCGCCACCGTACTCACCGTGCTTCGACGATACCTCTGAGCTATTTAATTGGGGCGCCTCACCCATTTTCTTGTCTCAGGCATTCCATCAGACCTCCGTCGCCACCATCATCTTCTCCGACGTCATCCACCTCTCTTCGGTTACCACAGACCCTGCTGCCACTCCTACTCGACGTTGGTTTCCTTCAAGAGTAGAGCTGCACCTCCAATCAAGCGAACAATAGCAGCAGTAGTAGCAATTGCCACTATAAATCTCACCTATAGTTGTGCAAAGAGAGCTTGGGACTCTAGTCTTACATTGAGCTCACCTAAAAATAATTTTGGTTTATAACATTTTTGCTCCATAGCCTTATCGCCTCAGAAGCACGAGGTGAGGTCCCACAAATGGGCTCACGTACACCCTCGCCCATGTTCACTCCTCGCGGATATGGGCCTTTGATACGATTACCCATATACCCCTTGACCCTATTTTGAAGAGACAGAAAGAGGATGGGAATTTCTGAGAGGATTTGGGGGGTTTTGCACTGTTTAACCTTCGGATCTGTGCCCACATTTAGACAAATTTTGAGCTGATTTGGGTGTGACTTTAAGGCATCTGTGCCTTGTTCTCGACGTCTGATTCGAGGAAAATTGGTTCTGACTTGGTTTGAGGTTACTGTTGAGAAATTGAGATTTGACTTAGGATTTGTGCTTGCTGTTGGGGATATTTGGTGGTCTCAACCATTATTTTTATCTTTTATTTTTACTCGGTGATACAATTTTTGAAGCATTAATTGATTATCATATTTGTGATTGAATAGCCATTGCATTATTATTTCTTATTGTTGTGATTAAGTAATTAAATTACTATATTTGCTCCCTACGAATGAACTTGGAACTCACTGTTGTTCTAGCTTTACAAATTTAAATGACCTATCAATTTTTGTCGCTATACTATGACGTGATGCTTTCTTATAGCACAATGAATTTCGACGCAACATTTTGGCGCCGTTGCTGGGGAGCAATGTGCAATTCACCACTAGTCATATCATCATTTGAGTTGATTCCTAACTTGCCCTATCGGCATTGTTTTGTTATTGCGAGGTGTATCACAAAGAGATCTTCCACGTAATCAACCTCTTAAGGGGTAGGTAAAACTTCTCTTCTTCCTTAATCATCTCGTAATCTTGGGAAGATAAAAAAGAAACAAACCAATTGAGATCCACTTGCTTTATTTTACTAGTAATTATCATTTAAAGGTGAAGAGTTTCCTGATTTGAGTGATTAATTGAAATTTGATTGAAGTTGATACGATTTGATTAGAGTCTCCCCATTCATATTTCCTATACCTTTTAGTGATTCTCTCTAAAATTTCTCAACATCTTGGACTACTCACTTTCTTGTTTGAGTCCAAGGTGTCATATTTGGAATCAAATTGGACTTGAAATATAGACAATCTAGGGTTTCCACATTAGGGTTTTGGAGTTAGTACACACTTGTCTGCAAATAAGGAAATTGATATTCCCGCATTTGTGCGCCACCCAAGCCCTTGGTTGAATTGATCTAATCAAGTGAACCCTAAAATTAAGGCTCTAAACTCACTTGAACCCTAAAATTTGGGACCTAATAACCTGTTGAGAACCAATTCAAGGTGATTTGCATGCTCTGATCCAAATTCCATCCACAACCTTAGGATAGGTCAGGTGAAGTTGGTTCACTTTGTGAATCAACCAACCTACAAATTAGGTCACAATTTGAAATAACTTTTAA
This sequence comes from Thalassia testudinum, assembly GCA_037157565.1. Taxonomy (NCBI): domain Eukaryota; kingdom Viridiplantae; phylum Streptophyta; class Magnoliopsida; order Alismatales; family Hydrocharitaceae; genus Thalassia; species Thalassia testudinum. Next base: position 22,898,354 of record JAZHRO010000063.1, read on the forward strand.
ATCAAGTGAAATTCAAAGCACAATTAGAGCTAAAATTGGTAGACTTAGGTCTCAATTCATACATTCCCGTCTACTTGGAACCGTAGTGGCTAGGAATGTTGGGTGGGGGAAACCCCATAACCCATTGGGACGATCTATCATATAGGGGTCTTTGCGAGACTCCCCCATCTTGGTTGCCTAAGTAATTCTCGGGAGTGGATTTTTTTATCAAGAGGTCCATTTGCCTCAAATAGCCTTAGTCATCCAAAATTTTTGGGTGCCTTGATTGGGTCCAATACACATCCAGTCCCTCATCTATTCTTTAGTGCACATACATAGGAGAGGTCCCTAAGTCTGACCTAGAGGCCTCCATTAGAATTGATCTTGTGGGAAAAATCCTAATCTAATATAATTAAATCAATCTGGACCTGAATTTGATTCTCCATCCTAATCCACCACCTAATTTGGAAATGCAACCTGACAACATAGGAAAGATGTTCAGTAAGCCTAAATCCTGAATGAGCATAAAAGAGAAAATAATTGAGGTTGCTCTTAGGCATAGGGAAGAATTTGGTAGAACCTCAAATCCATTTAGCAGAGTTCAGGTTAATGTACCAGAAATGACAAACCTCATTATGGACCGCACCAAGATGATGTTAACACAAACGATATGTAGTTCAACTCAAGATGCTCTTTTATCAGAATACAGTGAATTGTGGAGATTACATAACACTGCATATCTACAATGTCTGATAAATCCACAGCTTTAGGAGATACACTACGATGTCATTCAGAAATGTGGGAATATGCTAATATGGTACAACAAGCCATTGATAAAAAATATGCTAAAAAGTGTGATTTGTTAAAACTACGGTTTAAGTCGTTGTAGAACACAATTTCGCAATCGCTTTTTAAATTTGTAAAGCCTAGATAGAGGGGTATCTAGGATCGTCCAAGGAGGCAGAAATGCACTTTTAATAATCTTGATTAACAAAGAGGAAATTAACTTTCTTTTTAGGTTTTTGATATAAGATTATTTTGTAATTTGAAGTAACGGGAAAATATGCGATTTTGAGTGGGAAAACGACTACAACTAAACTACTATTGGTAACACTAAAGTGACAAGATAATCCTCTCTCTAAGCTCACCCTAAGTACATGGAGACCTATGATAATTAGAGAGAGGGAGTGAAAAAGTGCTAGAAAAGACAATAGAGATGCACAAAATTTAAGAAAGGAAACTTAATATAAAAAGAAACTTGTTTTGCAGGAATGCTTCTACTACAAAATTAGAAGACAAAGAAAATAGTTAAACAAAGATCCTCCTAATGATGGTGGTGAAGAGGAGAGAGAGGCTTCTTGCTCCAAGCTCAGCTACTCCTAGGCTTGAAAGGAAGCTCTCCTTTTCCTTCCTTGAATAACTCCTCCAAAATGGTGTCCTCCTTGGAAAGCCCTAAAGGGGACGTGCCTTTGCTCCTCCAAAAGTGGGTGATCTCCACCCAGAAATCTCTTCCTAGGGTGGCATGTACCACCCTCAATACCTCCCCCTAAGGTCTTCCTTTCCTAGTTGCTCCTCTGGCTGGTGGTGGCATAAGAGAGAAGGGAATAGGAGAAGTCACCAAGGGGACAGAGTATCCCCTTGGTCATGCATGTTTCGTGTGTTAAAAATAGAGGTTACAAGCAACCCATCGTCGTAGTTGTAAAACACTTCGATTAGATAAAATTTATATCGAAACTCCAAGGGAGTCTCGGGTCGAACACAGGGAGGTGACATTTACTTTACATGAAAGCCGCGCTTCGATTCGTTTCTTTTTGGTATTTTAGGGTTTTGTTATTTTTTTGTGTTTTTGAAATAAAAGACAAGCAAATGAATCACAAGATAGAGATGAGGAACAAGAATGGTATATATATCAATCCAGTGTTTATTACAATCTACTATGAAAGCATAAAAAGAGAGGGAGGTGAGAGGAAATCTCCCAAATCGACTGTCCAGTGAGATGACGGTACCTGGCGGAAGCTTGGATGGAGGTGAGGAGCGGGATGATGAAGGTGAGATGCTAGAGGACGTCAGGTTGAGGAAAGCTTCAGCGTAGCTCTAGAATGGAGGTGAGAAGACGGAGTTCATCTGCTACCAGAATGGAGGTGGGAGGACAGCTCCAAGGTGACCTATGAAGGGAAATGGGAAGTAGGAAGAGTATTTGGTGGGGCAAAGGTTCGCTACACTAATAGGCACCTTGGGAGCTTGAGAACAAGCTCTAATGGAGCATTGGTAGGCTTGCTAAAGCTTGGGAGTAGGTGGGAGTAGAGTAGGTAGAGATGGCATGGAAGGGAGGGGGTGTAGGTCCTTTTATAGTGGAGGAGAAGAGGCAAAAATAGGAATGGGACAATTAGTGACATCCAGGCCGTCGCTGGAAACGTCGCTGTAGGCAACTCATGCCCGCTGGCGCCCATAGCTGGCTTTGCTGGCATGCAATGAATTACCAATGGCTGTAAGTGTCGCTATAACTCCAGCTCATTTGTCGCTGTAGCCCACCTCACGCTGCACTGGAGTTGCGCTCCTGCCTTGCTGCGCGAGTGCGCGTGCCCACGTGCTAGCGCTGCGCACATGCGCACCTTCATGCCCGTGCGTGCACCCGTGCTGCTGCATGTGTGTGGTGCTGCGTGCGTGTGCTGGCAGCCTAGGTTGTGCCACGTGACGTAGTTCAGGTCGTCCATCTTCTTCTTGTTGTAGGGGCTGCTACAAAGGTCGGATTGAGTCAATTTTCACACCGTTAAGCTGTGATCATCGACCCGAATCCATCTACGCGGTCAGATTTATCATTTGAAGCTCTGAATTATGTCTCATAGTCCCTTGGCCGTTGATCTTCCTTGGACTGCATATGGTGCTACGGACTCCGATCGAGGCGATTTCAGAGGCATTGGACTTCGATCGTCGTCTTGATCAGATCTGTATGGTTGGATCGTCAATCCGACACTCCAAAATAAATATGCTTCTCTCCTAACCACATAAAAGGCGCAATTAACCTAAATTATATACAACTACACTAAATGCAGAATGATGCATGCTATGCAATATTTATAACATGAAATGCAAATCTAAGCCTAGGAACATGCATGAATAGGCATTTTACCCTCAACAAATGTGTTTACATCATACCCCCATGCCTATCTTTTGCTAGTCCCTAGCAAAATTAAACTATATACTTTGTATAAAAGTAGAATTAGGATTAGATCACTTAGGCCTAAGTCATTTATTAACTATAGAAATTTTCAACTAAAGTCCTAAACTACGAAAACTCAATAGTACCTAGGTGTCTGCCAGAATGCAGACCACCCAAGTTCTCACCTTATTTGAGAAGGGAAGATATATATATTTTTTTATTTTTCTTCTTTTCTAATATTTTTGTACTTTTGGAGTTTGTGAGTTCCAAGATAACTTTTTATGGCTACCTGACCCGCCCAAGACTTGAAAAGGACTCTAAGTACTAAGCATCTTTGTGAAAAAGTGATAGACTCACAAAATGGCCGTTAAGATGGTCTTCAGGTTTCTACGACCCTAGGTGACCTTGCCTAAAGGTTTATCTTTACGATCAGTAGCTTTCTCCCTACTTTTATTTATGGGGTTAACACAAGGGCAAACCTAGTGTATATCTCCCCGGTTTATTCTACTTCCCCGCTTCTTCCCTAAGTGTTTGGGAAATATTATGCATTTTTATTTTGTGAACTGTGTTCTGGACAATCGGCCGACGAGCTGTTACCACCGACAACTTGCCAGCCATACTCGTGCGGTGAAGTGTGGTTTTATTTTTTTTTATTTTCTCCTTTTCCTTTTTTTTTCTTTTCTTTTTGAGTGTTTCTTTTTTTTTCTTTAAGTAGGTGGCTTCCCTAATCTAAGATTTACCTAAAGGCAATACAACGAAAATGGTCTTGTGGCTGGGCTCTGGACAACCGACCGATAAGTTGATACCACCGACAACTTGCCAGCCATACCACCCAAGTCAGTCCATTAGCTACCCAATTTCCATAAAAATCGTCGAAAAGTGAGTCAGTGCAAAAAAAATGTGTGCAGATGCTTAGGCTTAAAGTCCCCCCAAATTAGAGGGTGGGTTGATAAGTTGCATACTTATCATCCCAAATTATTTACCAAATTAAAATGAATTTTAATTGGCGAGGACTCGAGACTAAGTCCACATTCGAGTGGACACCTGGGCTAATTAAGCCTAAAGACTTGAAGAGTCTAGGTGTTTAGGTCCTCTCGTATCATTTCCTAGAGTTAATAACTTCCAAATGCCTAAGTTCTCTTTTCCTAATTTCTTTTTTTATCTTTTTTCAAATTTTCAATTTTTTTTTATTTTATAAGAAACTAAAAGAAATTCTACGAAGTTAACATAATGATTTCAGGAATTGATTATCCACCCCCCCAAGCCTAAATGATGCAATGTCCTCATTGTAAAAGTAAATACATGAAAAGGCAAAGTAAACAAATGATCACCTGAGTGTCATGAAAATCCGATCAGCTCCACAGAGAGAAGAGTGTATACACATGTGCTAGGTTTAATGCCTTCAGCTAGGCATAACATACATACAAAGAAGAAATTGAGAATTCACAAGTGTGGGTCAGAATCAAAATAAAAATATTGATCCTGAAGCCTGCCAACAGAATATGTCCACAGACGTGGACCAAATTATGCCGCAAACCCATGCCCCAGGGTCGAGTGGTTCTCTGATTCTAGATGAAAATCACCCAGAACTGAAGGTTGTTGTGCTTGCGAGGCCATGCCTGCGGTTTAATGGTGTGCAACCCAAGACCAAAGTGTCGGACAACGGGTAAAGATGGTTCAATAGGTGCGGTTGTCCACGTAACATCTAGCTCAGAAAAATAATCAGTTACTTTGAGCTTGGGTTGTATGTGAAAGATATTGTAAGGGTCCTAGTAGAAAGTAGGTGGTTTTAGGTCAATAGGTACCCTTAAATCCAAAATCAAACTTCCCTCATAATTAGCCTCCCAAATTTTATTTCAATAATTCTATCCTCCAACATCAAGGGCTCAGGCTTTCGGGACCTCTAGCATATTATTCACCCCATATGATTCTCCCAAGTCCAGAAATTATGGCTGAATCAAGATTGACTTGGGAACAAAGATCTCAGAAGTCAGCTCTTCAAGGTGTAGATGAGGACTGCGGTCACTGATGGAATCATCAAGATTCGGATCCTCCAAGTTAACCCCAACCGAATCCAAATCTTCAATGAACGGGCTATCAAATGGTTCATCAGATTCCTCATGCCCGTTTGTCTCACTAAAATCATTTTCCCTATGTTCAAGTGAGACTTCACCTAAAGATTCTTCACCCTCAGAGTCAAAGAATTGATGATCCTCATTTATATATGTCTCAAAATCATAAATCATTTCTTGATCCAAGGAGACATAATTTTCTTCCTTTCCTGACTTGGGGATCTCGGGTGAATCAATCGGTTCATCCTCAAATGGTTACTCTAGCCCAACCTAGTCATCCCCGGTCTCAGAAAAAGTATCCCCCCCGATAGGTGCCTGAGCAGGTTCAGACATTGGCTCTCCTGAAGGGGGTTCATCTTGAGAATCATCCCAAGATTTGATTAAGGCAACCACAAATTTCATCCTTAACCTCGACAACTTCCCAAGTAGAAACTCACCCAAGTCCCTATCCCTAACACTTTGGAGCAAATCCAATAGAGAACTATTAAGTTCATCAATCATTTTGATCATAGGCTCCAGTGCTTCAGTGCATGGTGTTGGCTGGGCTTCTAAAGATTGTATGGTGTTCCTCAAATTAACCAACACTCTATCTAGGATCTGGTTCACCATAATCGACTGATTCGATTTAGGTTTGGGTAGGCTTGGGTTGAATCTAGGGGAGTGAAGATGTCAAGGTTCTCGGGCCCCTACCTGAAAGTAGGTCACTCTAGGTTGTTCAAAGGATGGTAGCGACCTATATTTAGTGGAATAATGGGGAGGGTAGGTGTTATAATCATTATATCCTTCTTGATTGTAGATCGGGTTGGTTTGGTCATCAAAGGATGGAGATCCATAATCATTATAGCACTGGGAAGGATAATAATCATAGTCTTGTTGTCCAGGGTTAGGCCCTGGACACTGAGGTCCGGATTCATATCTCTAATCAAAGTCATCCCAGCTAGTGGATGGGTAATTACAAGTCAAGTCGGGATAGTAATCAACTTGGGGATAAGTGGTGGTAGGAGGATAGGATGTGAAATGTGTGTAGGATGTGGAAGGGTACATGGTGAAGTAAGGAGGGAAATCAGAAGAGAAATGAGCCCTGCAATACAAAAATACAAGCCTATCCTTAGTTTAGGTAGCCTAAAGATCTACATACTCTCAGAATCCATCCTAAGATTATAGACGATTTACTCTACTTATGTTCAGGCAATCCAACTAGTTAGAAGGAGGGACTGGGGAGAAGGTTCTTCATTTGGCTTGCTCCTCAGGTTCCTAGTGTACCCCCAGCTGCGGTCATTTGATGCTACTCCCCTATCTAGACATCAGATTGACTAGTATAAGCAGGTTAATCATGAACAATCTCAATCTGGATCTCGACGAGCAAACTAGTCCTTAGGGCCAACGTCTAATCAATTTTAGTTAGGCTTGGGACAATGGTGCTTCAGGAATGTGATGGGCTCTTTAGATGGGTAGTGCCCCTAATGATCAGTTAAAATGTGTGTGTGTGCACAACCAGGGTTTGTAAACAAAGTTATTTGATGATGTGTATTATAGAGTTCAACCTTGTTTAGTAGCTTCTAGGGTTTAATCTTAGGTATATTCAATCAAGTTTAGGAGGACACTCCAAGTTTTGCAAGCACTGGTGATGATATATTGCTTTATAAATCAAAGAAAAAAAATGTGGAGTGCCTGGTTCAGCCCTAAAAATCAACCCTAAGTGGCAAGCTACTTGATGAATCACTTTTATCTTAAGTGGTGCGGCCCAAACAGTTCAATCAATTGGCCTATTGCACCACTTAGTTAAGGACACAGAAACTATTGACCTATTCAGATTTCTACAACTTATTTGTGTGTTGAATTAAGTGTACCAAGTCCATAGGTCAGATCCTGGTTAAGTGGTAGAATCGATGTGATTGTGCACCTTAGGGTGAGAAGTTGTGGGTGTTAAGTGTGTAGCTTTCAGAAAATCCCACAATCAGATAACACTTTTTTTTTTTTTATTTATGTGAATGGCGAGGTGAGTGGAGGTGGCAAACAAACAACCAAATCTATCCGAGGGTTTATAAAAAGCACCTAAGTTGATTTGGGTTTGAGTTATTCGGTTATGGAATGAAAACTAAGGTGGGGGTGGTGTGGGGGACACATACAAAACACTCTACCCACACTTTACTCCGGTCTACCACACTTGGATCTCCATGCTAGGGTACCTGCAAGACAGTTAATCAAAGACAGGTAGGGTTAGTGCTATGTAAATGCAAAGAAACGCAATAAACAATAAAGTAAATTTTGTTGCCTCCTGGACAACGACGCCAAAATGGTCGTGTGTGTTTCGCGTGTTAGAAATCAAGGTTACAAGTAACCCGTCGTCGTAGTTGTAAAACATGTCAATCAGATAAAATTTATACCGAAACTCCAAGAGAGTCACGGGTCAAACACAAGAAGGCGATGTTTACTTTACATGAAAACCACTCTTCGATTCGTTTCTTTTTGGTATTTTAGGGTTTTTGTTATTTTTTTGTGTTTTTGAAATAAAAGACAAGCAAATGAATCAGAAGATAGAAATGAGGAACGAAAATGGTATATATATCAATCCAATGTTTATTACAATCTACTATGAAAGCATAAAAGAGAGAGAAATGAGAGGAAATCTCCCAAATCGGTTGTTCAGTGAGACGACGGCGCCTGGTGGAAGCTTGGACAAAGGAGGTGAGGAGCGGGACGATGGAGGTGAGATGTTGGAGGATGTCGGGTTGAGGAAAGCTTCAGCGTAGCTCTGGAATGAAGGTGAGAAGACGGAGTTGATCTGCTACCGGAATGGAGGTGGGAAGACGGCTCTAAGGCAACCTATGAAGGGAGATGGGAAGTAGGAAGAGTATTTGGTGGGGCAGAGGTTCGCTACACTAATAGGCACTATGGGAGCCTGAGAACAAACTCTAATGGAGCGTTGGTAGGCTTGCTAGAGCTTAGGAGTAGGTGGGAGTAGAGTAGGTAGAGATGGCTTGGAAGGGTGGGGGTGTAGGTCCTTTTATAGTGGAGGAGAAGAGGCAAAAACAGGTATGGGACCATTAATGACATCCAGACCATCACTGGAAACGTCGCTGTAGGCAGCTCATGACTGTTGGCACCCACAGCTGGCTTTGCTGGCATGAAATGAATTACCGATGGTTGTAAGCATCACTATAGCTCTTGCATCGCTGTAGTCCACCTCATGCTGCTCTGGTGCCGCACTCCTACCTTGCCGTGCGTGCGTGCGGGCCCACACGCTGGCGCTGCGTGCATGCTTGCCTGCTCGCCCACACGCGCACCCGCACTGCTACGTGCATGCGGTGTTGCATGCGTGTGCTGGCGGCCTAGGCTGCACCACGTGGTGCAGTCTGGGCCATCCATCTTCTTCTTGTTGTAGGGGCTGCTACAGAGGTCTGATTAAGTCAATTTTCACGCCATTAGGCTGTGATCGTCAACCCGAATCCATCCAAGCGATCGGATTTATCATTTGAAGCTCTGAATTATGTCTCCTAGTCCCTTGGCCATTGATCTTCCTCGGACTGCATATGATGCTACGGGACTCCGATCGAGGCAATTTCAGAGGCGTTGGACTCCGATCGTCGTCTTGATTAGATTCGTACGGTCAGATCGTCAATTCGAGGCTCTGAAATAAATATGCTTCTCTCCTAACCACAAAAAAATGCATTTAACCTAAATTATATACAACTACTCTAAATGCAGAATGATGCATGCTATGCAATATTTATAACATGAAATGCAAATCTAAGCCTAGAAACATGCATGAATAGGCATTTTACCATCAACAAATGTGTTTACATCACCCCTTAATCTTCTTCTCCTCCTTCATCTCTTGGCCTTGAATATGGTGGGATATAGGTGGAGAATATCAAGCCAAAGAATGAAGGAAATGGTGGTGGTTATGGGTCATTTAATAGAGTGGAGGGTGTGTAGGTTGGTGTTGACTATGGTTAAGGGAAGAGTGGTGTTATGGATGGCTAGGATATGGATGTTGGTGGATGAATGGTGGATGGGGGTTGGCATGGAGGTAGAAGGATGCATGAGGTGGTGGTTATGGTGGGTGGAAGAGTTGGCGCCAGCTCTATGTGGGTTAGAGTTAAGGGGTTGGTTGATGTGTTGTATGGCTAGGATTAGGTCATAGGGTGGTGGTCAGAAGAAGGATGGCTAGGGTAAGTTGGTGACAACTTAAGGGATGTGTGGAGGTTTGGTTAGGTGTTTTGGCGCCAACTTTAGGAGGGTTTAGGTGGGTTAAGTGGCGTGGGATTTATGAAGGACTAGGACGGTTCCATGTTGTGGTGGTTGCGAGATCAAGGGTAGGTATGAATGGCACCAAGGTGAAGAGGTGTGGGTGGTGTTTTGTCACCATTTAGATGGTGGTTGGGAGGTGGTTAAGGTGAAGTTTGGTGGCACCTAGTATGGGTTTATAGATGGTTGTTAGGTGTAGGGTTAGGATAGGTTGTAGGGGTAGGTGTTTGGTAGTGATGGAGGGGTTTTTGGAGGGAAAAGGTGGCACCAAGTATGAGGTGGTTGTGGGGGTTTTGGCACTACCTTTATGGTGACTTTTGGAGGTGGTGGTGTGAAGGGATGTGGGGTTGGTGGTTGGCACCAAAAAGGCAAGGGAGTGGAGGTTTTTTTTAGGTGGAGCTAGTAGTTAAGTTGTGGTGGAGCTAGGTTAGGGTTTTAGGTAGGAGGTGGATGATGTAGACACATCCATTTAGGTTAAAATGCCTATTTATGCATGTTCCTAGGCTGATATTTCCATTCCATATTACAAATATTTCATAGCATGCAAAATTCTGCATTTAGAGTAGTGTATATTTTAGGTTAATTATGCCCTTTTTATGGTTAGGAGAGAAGGAGATTTATTTTAAAGCCTTGGATTGATGATCTGACCAAATGGATCTGATCAAAACAACGATCGGAGTCCAACACCTCCGAAATAGCCTTGATCGGAGTCCTGTAGCACCATATGCAATCCGAGGAAGATCAACGGCTAAGGGACTAGGTAACGTAATTCAGAGCTTTAAACGACCACATGGATGGATTTAGGTCGATGATCGCACCCCAACGGCGTGAAAATCGACTCAATCTGACCTATGTAGCAGCCTCTATAATAGAAAGAAGATGGACGACCCAGGTCGTGCCATGTGGCTCAACCCAGGCTGCCAGCGTGTACGCATGAGCCACCGCACGCGCACAGCAGCGCGGGTGCGCGCGCATGCGTGGAGGCATGCATGCACGCAAGCACAACAGCGTAAGTGTGCATGCACGCGTGGAGGCATGCATGCACGCAGGCATAGCAGTGCAAGTGCACACGCGCACGAAGGCATACTCGCAAGGCAGTGGCAGCACCAGCAGCAGCAGCGTGCACGGGCGTGAGCTGCATAGTCGTGTCGCGTGCGACAAGGGCTTGTGGAGCATGCGCCAGAAGTACGACAGCAGAGGCGTGGAGTGCACGCTAGTGCAGCGTCAGCGTGCACAAGGCTGTCTTCAGCGACGTTTGCGGTAGATCTTCAGCGATGTTTATGACCGTCACTAAATGTCATGTATACGAATTTGATTCTTTTCTCCACTATAAACAGACCCCTACCCCTCCCATTCTTCATCTCCTCCTTCCTGTCACCACCTCTAAGGCTCTAGAGAGAACTTGTCTCAAGCCCAAGATGCTCCTCTAGACTAGAAAACAAACATTTGTTCTCGCCTCTCATCCCCATTTGTGGAGCATCCTGTGGCCATCTTCTCACCTCCCTTCGGGAAGAAGATCCTCGCCATGACGCCGTCCTGCCCCACCCTCCGTCTTTTGCCTTCATCCTCGTTCGTTCTGCTCCTCACCACCTTCCTCCAAGTGACGTCATAGTGAGTCGTCCTCCAAGCAACCATCAAGGGAGATTTCTCTCACCAATCTCTAACTTTATTGCTTTCATAGTATATTTTTCCAGCTTTCCTAGTTGTAATAAACATTTCATTATAAAAATACATGATTATTTCTCTCTCTTACTCTCTCTGCCTCTTTCTTTCTATTTTGCAAGTGGATTAGCTAGATTTCATCGACCTAATCTCTTGCCCTATTAAAAATACCAAAAAAAATTAGAAAAGACAAAAATAATAAAAACAAATAAAAAGTGAAATGCGCATCCTTCAAAACCAAACATTCGCCTCCTCGTGATTGACCCGGGACTCACTTTTTGAGTTTCGATTATAAATTTTATCTGATCGACGGATTTTCTCGCGAATAGAACTACGACGATGGGTTTTCCAAACCTAAACCCTTTTCGCATGCGAATCCACTACAATCAGTGGACATTAGGTGCTTAGTTCTGGTCAGCTAGCTAAGCTAAGCTAGCTTAGCTAGTAGTTGAGAAGAGGAGGAGGTTTGATGGAGCTAGAGTTTAAGGAAGAGGAGCTGAGGAAAGAATGTTCGGAGCTGAACTGGAGCTGGTAGCTGGTGAAGGGAGTTGCAGGGGACTACTTTACCTAGCTTAGCTTGCTAGTTCTTTACCAGCTACTAAGCTAAGCTAAAGTAAGCTGGCTTCTACTAAAATATGTTGGGGTGACCTAGGTTTGATTTTCTTGGGGAGGACTTAGCTAGCTGGAGTAGCTAAGGCAGCTTAGCTTAACTAAGTTGAGCTAAGTGGAGTCCCTGGGACCTTGACTTGAGCTGGCCTAAGCTCTATGAAGTCATTCTTAGTTGACTTGAGTTGAGTGGAGCTGGAAGTAGATGGTCCTGGGCTAAGGCAAACTCCTATCAACAAAGTTGAGCTAGATAGAGTCCTAGTGAACTAATTGGAGATAAGGTAAGCTAGACTCGACTAAGTTGAGCAAGATCTGAGCTGACTTGAGCTAGGGTGACCTAAGATGAGCTGCCCTGAGCTACCATTCAGCTAAGATGAGCAAATTGGAGCTTAATGGAGCTAACCCTAGATCAACTTAGTTGGTATCCAGCTATGATGAGACGGATTTGGCTGGGTCGTAGTTGGAATGAGCTTCCCCTTCACCAGTTGCCTTCATGGGTGTGAGGATTTTAGGGATCTGTCAATGTATTTGACCCTAACACTTAAACAAACATATAAAAAAATAATAAAAAAAATACATTGCATGCCTAACCTAGTTGATGCCTAAATGCAGCCCAAAAATCCTTTTGCAAAGTTAAAATCCTAGGAGCTAGGTTTGTTTTAGGGCATAAAAATGAAGACAAACTACTGTTTATCACACTCCCATGCTTATCTTTTGCTAGTCTCTTAGCAAAATAATTTTTTTACAAAACGAAATTTTTGGAAAACTTTTTTTTAAACTTTTTTAAGGAGAAAGAGATCTCTAGACCTTGGTTGGTTACGACTTAGGAGGTATGGGATTTGTTAAAGAAAAACATTGGGATTTATTTTTGGATCCAAAAATTAGATGAATCAGGATAAATATGTCCTCCAAAAATTCACAAATTACCCCCATGTTAATTTAGACAACTCTAAATTTTTGTAGTTAGGATTTTTTTGGCTCTTGAATCCGATTCGCAACTTGCAATAACCTTTAAAACCATGTGTCTGTGCTTGTGAAAAGGATAAAATTTATAAGGTCGTGTTTTTGGTTTAAAACTTTTTTTTTTAAGTCTCCCACATGCTTATTCTTAGCTTAGTCATATACAGATGTGTCGGGATCATCATTCCCATTACCAATCCTCGTTGGGGCTCGGGCACTAGTACTTCGAGATAGTATGTCCATGACATCTCCCAGGAGCTCATAAGCCCAAAACATAATGTGGTGTAAAGGGGCACTCCAAGCAAACTCAAGCTCTTACTCTGACGCTACGGGTAGAACACCATCTAAGACACTTGAGCTGCAAAAATGCACCTTAATGCTCCATCTAAAGATATGAAATATAGATATAGAGCATCGTCTAGGCAGTAACATGTTGACATAGCATCTCAAAGGAGGCGTTTTCCTCCTTCTCGTCGGTGGGAACTCAAATCAATGATCTATTTTAAACTTTTACTAAGGCTAAACAAAGGGCTTTCCTAATTTCTAATTATTTCTTAGGTGTTGGCTTCTGTGTGAATTTTGGCACAAGAAATTTTGCATGATGTGCAAGTTGTTGAATCAAAAAATAAGCCAGATACTTTCCATGTTACAAAAAAGGATCAAGTCACCAAAACTATCATGAGTTTAGTCAGGTGGAATTTTAGAGAAAAATATTTGATCTACTCTTAAGGTTGACCCTGAAATTCTAATAATCAGATCCGTATCCTTATCCCTAGCTTGTTAAAGATTAAATCCCATTGTACCAAAAGTGATTGCTTAACCTTAGTCCCAATTTCAAAATTTCCTCAAAAGGTTTTCATCATTTTTATTTTTACTATTAGTTTTTTTTAATACGCAAGTAAAAATAAAACAAGAAAATTGCATGTTCTTGGGTTTTGCAAATCCTAATTTGATCATCAAAATTTTAAAAACACCCCCCCATGCATAAGATGTGGCATGTACGCATGCAATAGGAAGGAAAAAGAGATTACCTCAGTGAAGGCAGTCAAAATTAGGATTGTCAAAACCTCTGAAGAAATGAAAAAAATAGAAAGTTGGAAACTGATGGATTACCTCCCATCCAGTGCTATCTTTTATGCCATTCAGTCGGCCGTGAAGTGTGTCAATGATCATGAGCAGGTAAGTCGGTTAAATCAAGTGTGTTAGACGGAAGATCCGGACTATTGTCGAGATAGGACTTTAAACGCTGGCCGTTTACTTGAAAAGTATTGTTAGTCTTTTGATCGAAAAGATCAACAGTGCCATAAGGATATGTTTTGAGGACAATAAAAGGGCCAGCCAACTTGGATTTTAATTTTCCATGAAAAATACGTAATCTTGCATTAAAAAGTTGAACATGTTGATTGACGTCAAAATGCTTCGGAATGATATATTTATCATGAAACTTCTTTGTTCGATTTTTATAAATCCAAGCATTTTCATAAGAAAAATTATGTAATTCTTCCAATTCAGTTAATTGCATTTTCCTGTGAGTACCGGCTTCAGAAAAATCCATATTTAATTATTTTATTGCCTAGAAAGCCATGTGTTCAAGTTCTACCAGAAGATGGCATGTCTTTCCAAAAATCAGACAAAAAGGAGACATGCCTTCCGGGATTTTGAAAGTAGTACGGTAGGCCCATAAAGCATCATCCAATTTATTTGATCGGTCTTTATGATCAGGCGTATCTTTTGTAAAATATTTTTTATCTCCTGGTTAGAAACTTCCGCTTGGCCATTGGTTTGGGGTGGTAATGGGTGGAAATTTTATGATTAACCCCATATTTAGAAAGAAGGTGATAAAATTGAGAGTAAGTGAAGTGTAATCTGCCATCACTAATGATGGCCTTGGGAATGCCCAATCTCAAAAAGATGTTTTTCTTGATAAATTCGACAACCACTTTGTGATCATTAGTGAGTGTGGGTATTTCTTCTATCCATTTTGATGCATAGTCGACTGCGACTAGTATGTACAAATGCCCACAGGAGTTGATGAACGGTTTCATGAAGTCGATGCCCCATACATCAAAAATTTCAACCTCTAAGATTGGATTGAGGGGCATCATATCCTTCCAAGTCATGTTTTTGATGCTCTGGCAACGCAAACAGGACCGAACGAAGGTATAAGCATCTTTATGCAAGCTGGGCCAAAAGAATCCAGAATATAGGATCGTAGCTGCAGTTTTCTTACCCGAGAAATGTCCGCCACAGGGCTTTGAGTGACAATGTTTCATAATATCATGAATTTATGAATCAGGGACACATCGTCTAATGACCTTATTGGCACAAATGCGAAAAGGTTCGGGCTGCTCCCAAAAATAATATTTATGGTCAGGAAAGAACTTATCCCTTTCGGTTTTTGTCTAGTCAGAGGGGATTTGTTCTATTACTAGGTAGTTTGCAATAGGTGGCAACTAAGATTGTTTCATCAGGGAACTTATCAAGGGGGGTCAACATGTCATTCATCGTAAGACAATAGAAATGATTGGCCACTGTTGAAGGCACGGGTTGCTACGCTAGCGTGTGTGGTTTCGAAAAACCTGTCGTCGTAGTATGAAAGCGAAGAACTCGTGTTCAACAAATAAAATTTATACCGGAATGGAAATCCCGGGTCGAACACAGGGAGGCGGACGTTTGATTTAAAAACATGCATTCGTTTTATTTGTCGCGAAGTAAATTAATTGATTAGAACTATCTAATTATTTACAATAAATACAAGAGAGAGAAAGAGAATAAGAGAGAGAAAATAATACAAACAAAAATCAAAACAGATATAGAATGCACATGGAATTCATTACCGAAAGGATTGTTCATTATACTAAATATTACGACTAGAAAGCAGGAAAATGATTACACTAGAAAGCAGTAAATCTACTCTAGAAAGCAGTAAATCTATTCTAGAAAGTAGTAAAAAGAATGGGGAGAGAGATATCCTCTTCGACGGTCGCTTGGAGGATGAGCCAGACGGGTGATTGCACCGCAAAAATACACCTGCAATTATGCTGTCTTGTGCTATTTCTTAGCATTACCAGTGCATATTAGGTATCCTTAGTCGCATTTGTAAAAATACATGGATGCATGCATTTAATTGAGAGGGGAGGAGAGTGAATAAAATGGCTTCGCAATTCACATTTTCTTCAAGTGCTGCTTTGCCAAATTTTCATCTTTATTTTTATTTGTTTTTGAATCCTTCCCTGTGACTGCAAAGCATGGTAGCTTCCTCCTCGTGCCATTCCCTGCTCAGTATGCCTTGCCAAGCCCTTCCAAGCCATGCACAGCTGCATGCACAGCCAAGGCATGGCTGTGCATCCTTTCTTCCTCTATAAAACAGGTGCGGCTCCTTCTTGCAAGGAGAGCCTGGTCCTCACAAAAAAAGCCAACCCAATGCAGCTCTTCTTCTCCAAGCCACTGTCCCCTCCCCTCTCCCTCCATACGCAGGCCCTCCACCTCTGAGGAGACACTCTGCGGGTAGGAAAACCTCACAGTGGTTCACAACCACCACTGTGAGTCCACCACCGCCCAGCTCATCTGAGAGCCGGTGGGCGTGGTGGTATTCTCTGTTAAGCCACTCCCACCATTACCACAAAGCTTCAATCTTTGAAGCTCAACCGGCCACCGCACGCCCCTGCAGCAGCCGGCCAAGCCCCACAGCAGCAGCAGCGCACGTAGGCCATCGCGCTCGCCTGCAGGCTGCCTACGCCTTATGCTTCTTCGTGTACACCTTCCTCTCCACGCCCGCAACCAGCCGGCGCATTCCTCTTCCACGCGTGCTCCAGCCCGCGCGTGCCAGCCGCAAGCCGCCCGCACTCACAGCACCTACAACACTCGGTCAGCCGGCTCGCCCGGGCATTGTAGCCACTGTTCATGCGTTTTAGTGGAACACTGTGGCTATAGTGCGGTGACCGGTAAGTTTCTCAGTTATTCGGTCACCCGGCACGCTGCTACCAGCCACAGCCCGCACGTGCGTCCTGCCCCGAGTCCTCTCCAGTGCCCGCCCACGCATCTGCATGCGGTCCTCTGCCAGTGCTCGCCCGCTTCAGCATCTTCGCCCGCGTACGCTCACCCGCTCCCAGGGCCTGCGTCTGCCTGCACCTGACCCTTTGCGCAGTACAGTGCACTGCGGTCCTCTCCGCGCGCTCACTCCCTCTCAGCACGTGTCTCTCTGCACGCATATGCGCCTGCGCGTGCGAGTGAAGCCTCAGACGACACCCAGCTGCGTGCAGACCTCATAACTCCCAGCCCTCACTCCAGCAGGAAGCGCGTGCTCTCTCTCTCTCTCTCTCTCTCCCTCTCTCTCTCTCTCACAATACTCTCTCACTCTCTGCACACACTCATACACACACTCACACTCTCGCACACACACACTCTCACTTATATATTATTATATACTTATATATTTATACATATACATATATATATTGATATATATACATATATTTAAATACATATATATATACATATATTTATACATATATACTTATATTTATACATATAGTAGTACCTATATACTTAAGTATTAGTATACATACATACATATATATATATACATATATTAGTACTTATATAACTATGTATTAGTCTATATACATACATATATATATATACATCTATATACTTATATATATATATATACATATATATACACATATACTTATACATATATATATATACATACATATATACATATCTATCTATATTACTATATATATATATATACACACATATCTATCTACATATATCTATATGCATATATTACTATATATATATATATATTTATATCTATATAGTTATATATACATAGTTATACATATTTATATATATATATATATACATATATCTATCTATACATATACTTATATATATATATATATGAATATATATATACACATATATATATACATATATAACTACATTTATAAACCTATATATTTATAACCATATATATATATATATACATATATATATATTTACATATATACATATATATTTTCATATCACACCATACGTGGTATTCCAGGAATATCTGCACCAGTTGCTGATATTCCCCGATACAAGCATACAAAAAGCGTGGTCACACACATCTTCCGCCATCCACCTTACACTCCACATAGCACCTCGTCCTCTTGGTTGCGTCTTTCTAGACGACGACTGACTCGACACTGTGCTACACTCCATCTCCACCTCCACCCCCAACCCTTTATACATATATAATATATACCTATATATATACTATATTTACTTTATTTCTGTTTCGCTTTCCTGCTAGTAAAAAGATAAAAAAATATATAAAAGAGAAAAGATAATCCTTGACTTGTAGGTACTCCATCTTGCGAATAGCAAGACCCATTTTGGAACCCTGATTTGGCTCAAAGCCAAGAACCTAATTTTGACGGTGTGCCTCAAGGATAAGAGTTATTAGAAAAAAATCTAAATAGAAAAATGCCAAAACATAATAAACAAATGGAAGAGATTCGTTGTAGGAAAGGCATAGAAACTTGACTTCTAACCCCACTTCCCTGAGTTCGACCCTGGGCCTACAAGTGACCAAGATAAAATCAAATAGGCCAGGTAAAAAAAATTTTTGTAAAGAGATGGTTAGGCTCGATTTAGGTTAACCACTATACTCATTATAACGATAAAATCACCTTATTAACACAACCTAACCGGGTCCAACCAGCATCCCTTTCAACGGGACATGCCTGAACGAAGGACGATGGAGCAGGACGAAGGAGGGCGAAGTAGGAAGAATGGGAACGGGGAAGCACGTCGTCGTCGTCGCGGGATCCGCTTCCGCAAGGGAGATGAAAAATTAACTTTATCTCGCGAGAAGCATCCCAGGTCTAGGACAAGCTTCTCTTGAGCTTTGGAGAGGGAGAGAAGAGAAGGAAGGGATGAGAATTTCGTGTGGAGGGGGTCTCCTTTTATAGTTGCAAGGAGTAGGGGCAATTTGGTCATTACAACTCTAAAAACATTAATTCAGGACCTTTAATGACGGATAAAACCATCACTAAAGGTCCGAACGTGGCCTTCGTGGGCGACGCACGCGCACCCGCTCGCCTCCTCGCACATAACACATGCGCATGTCCAGTCGCTCTCAGCCGTCCGATCACGAGATCGGACAACTTAAATCGCGCTACTACCCGCCTCCTTTGCGCACCCGCCCGCGTGCGATTCCAAAAGGGGCGCAGTGTGCAATAGCGCATGCGCCCGATCGGGCGATCTGGGCCATCCACAACCGATCAAGCGATCAAATTTAATCGCACGCACGCCACAGATCACAAGTTGAACTTGCGTCCTGTGGTCGCGCAATGACTCATGACCGCTGCGCTACGCAGTGGATTGTGTTGCATGGATGAAATCAGGTGCGTGCATCCACAGCCATTGGATCAAGATCCAACAGCCCAGATCGCACGTTGGATTTCCTTTGGAGAGGTAGCGACGGTCTTGAGGACCGGTTGGATGGCTGATGTTGAACGGTATTTTTCGTGTCGCTATGCTTACGAGATTGGTTTTGGAAAACCTGTCGTTGTAGTTCAAAAAGCAAAGAATTCATGTTCAACAAATAAAATTTATACCGAAAAGAATTCTGGGTCGAACATAGGGAGGCTACGTTGATCTATATTCGCAATTATATTTTTTTAGGATTTTTGTTAAGCAAGGTGATATAATTACAATGGAGCTACCAGACTAAAAGAGAGAGAGAGAGAGAGAAAGAGAGAGAGAGAGAAAGAGAATATTCATTCAATATTTCAACTGTTTATAAAAGTTACACTAGAAAGTGGAAAATCAATTACACTATAAAGCAGGAAAATTCTACACTAGAAAAGCTGTAAATAAGAATGGGAGAGAGAAGTTATCCTCCTCGACGATTGCTTGGAGGACGAGCCGGACGGGATGACGCCTGGACGAAGGAGAACAAAGTAGGATGAAGGAGGACGAAGCAGAAGAATGTGAACGGAGCAGCACGTCGTCGTCGTCGCGGGATCCACTTACGAAGGGGAACGAAAATTGGACTTTATCTCACAAGAAGCATCCCAGGTGTGGGACAAGCTTCTTTTGAGCTTTGGAGGGGTAGAGAGGAGAAAGAAGGGATGAGAATTTCGTATGGAGGGGGTCTCCTTTTATAGTTGCAAGGAGTAGGGGCAAAATGGACATTATAACTTCAAAATAGTAAATGAGGGGTCTTTAGTGACGGATAAATCCATTACTAAAGCTCCCCTCGTGGGCGACGTGGGCGGCTCGTGCGCGCCCGCTCGACTGCTCGCGTAAGCAACGCCCGCACACATCCATTGATTTCCAGCCATCCGATCGCGAGATCGGACGGCTTAAGATGCGTCCGCTCCCACGCGCTGCGCACATCTGATTGTGTGTTCAATCGAGCGTCCAATTGCACATCGTCTCTATCGGGCGCGCGCGGCCGTCCGATGTCCATCCGACGCTCAACCCGCACGCTAATTGCTCGCGCCCGCCACTCCTCGCCGCGGATCGAACCCGCGCCCCGCGCTCGACCGCTGCGCTATGGGGCGCGGATGGTCGAGCGGGTGTTTTTAAATGCGAGCGCCCACAGCCGTTGGATTAAGATCCAACGGCGGAGAGCGATTGGGCGCGGGGCTTTCACAAGATGCAAGCGACCGTTTGGGTGGCTGAGATGGTGCCACATGGCGCTATCTTGGCCGTCCATCTTTTGGAAGTTGTAGATGGTGCCACGGATGTCGGATTGACTCGATTTTTGTGTCGTTGGGCTGCGATCGTTGATCCAAATTCATCCATGTGGTCAGATTTATCATCTAAAGTGTGGATTTACACCATCCTGGCCCTTGATCTTCTAGGGTTCCCGGGTCACTATCTGATGCTACGGATGCCTGATTAGGGCGATCTTGGAGTCATTGAACTCCAATCGTCACCCTGATCATATCCATACGGTTGGATCTTTGATCCGAGGCCCTGATAAAATATTTGCCCTGTCCAAGCACATAAAAGGAGACAATTAACCTCCATTTTATTCAAAGTATTCTAAATGCAAGATGATGCATGTAATGTAATATTTATATCATAAAATGCAATCCTATGCTTAAGAACATGCATAAATAGACATCTTAAGTAGTGTAAATGTGTTTACATCAGCTGAGATGGCGCCACATGGTGCCATCTTGGCCGTCCATCTTCTGGATGATGTAGATTGTGCCACGAGTGTCGGATTGAGTCAATTTTCATGCCGTTAGGCCACGATTGTCGATTCGAATCCATCCGTGTGGTCGGATTTGTCGTTTGAAGTTTGGATTCGCACCATCTTGGCCCTTGATCTTCTAGGGTTCTGGAGTCACTAACTGATGCTACGGATGTCTGATTAGGGCGATCTTGGAGTCATTGAACTCCAATCGTCACCCTGATCACATCTGTACGGTTGGATCTTCGATCCGAGGCCCCGATAAAAAGTTTGCCCTATCCATGAACATAAAAGGAGACAATTAACCTCCATTTTATTCAAACTACTCTAAATGCAAGATGATGCATGTTATGCAATATTTATAGCATGTAATGCAATCCTATGCTTAAGAACATGCATAAATAGATATCTTAAGTAGTGTAAACATGTTTACATCAGCCACTACATTTTTTGATCCTACCTTATCCTTGATTTCCAGGAAATTCCTGGAGCAATAGGAACCAACGGATAAAGCGGGGCTTCGCATCCTTCTTATTCAGTAGATATTTAAGTACTGAGTGGTCGGTATATGTTGTGACATGTGACCCCAACAGATAAGAGTGAAAATTTTCTAAGGCAAAGACAATGGTAAGAAGTTCTTTTTCAATAACTTTGTAATTCTGTTGTGCATCATCAAGTGTTATGTTGGCATAATATGTCACAACGTGCTTCTTGTCAATTCTTTGCCTTAGAATAGCCCCCACGGCAAAATCAGAGGCATCAGTCATTAGTTCAAAGGGGCAATTCCAGTTAGGTCCCTATAAAATGGGTGCCTCTGTGAAAGTTTTCTTCAGTCATTAGTTCAAAGGGACAATTCCAGTTAGGTCCCTATAAAATGGGTGCCTCTGTGATAGTTTTCTTCAATTGCTTGAAACTCTCCAGGCATGAGGCATTGAAGTCAAATGGTTGGTCTTTGGTAGTTAAATGACTTAAGGGCTTGGAGATTTGGGAAAAATTCCTAATGAATCAGCGGTAGAAGCCCACATGCCCCAAAAAAGATTGGATCTTTTCAACAGAAGTGGGCAATGGGAGCTTAGAGATAGCATTGATTTTAGCTCGATCTACTACAATTCCTTTTTTGGAAATGACATGGCCTTGGACAATACCTTTTTGAACCATGAAATGACTTTTTTAGCAACTGAGGACAAGGTTAACTTCTATGCATTTTTGGAGAGTTCTTTCAAGATTTCTAAGACAAAGGTCAAAAGAAACTCCAAAAACAGAGAAGTCATCCATAAAGACTTCTAGACATTTACCTACCAGGTCAGAAAAAATTGCAAGCATACACCTTTGAAACGTCACAGGAGCATTACAATGACCGAAAGGCATTCTTCGGAAAGCAAAGGTTCCGAAGGGGCATGTGAATGTAGTTTTATCTTGATCCTTAGGATGGATCGCAACTTGATTATAGCCAGAATAACTGTGAAGAAAATATTAGTAATAATGTCTAGCTAATCACTCCAAGATTTGATTAATAAAGGAGAGCAGAAAATGGTCCTTCTTGATGGTGGTGTTGAATTTTCTGTAATCAATGCACACATGACAAGGAGAAGCGGTCCGAGTGGCTATATTTTCCCCATGTTCATTGGTGACAACTATTAGTCCAGCATCTTTAAGCACTACTTGTGCGGGACTAACCCAGGAGCTGTCAGAAATGGGGTTGATGATATCAACATCAAGCAACTTTATAATCTCCTTTTTACCACCTCTTGCATATTAGGGTTCAACTGCCATTATGGTTGGCGAGACAGGCGAGAATCATCCTCAAGATAAATTCGATGGGTGCAATAGGAAGGATTAATACCCTTAAGATCAGCAAGGGTCCAACCAATAGCTTTTCGGTGTTTTCTCAAGACCTCGAGAAGTTTTTCCTCTTGTGCCCCAGAAAGTCCAGAATTGATAATTAGGGGCATGGTTTGGTTTGGACCAAGGAAAATTTATTTAAGGAAGTCGGGAAAGGGTTTTAACTCCAATGGAGGGATCGACTCTGAAAGGATTTTTGCTTGTGGAGTGAGGGGTAAAGTGAGAGGGAGAGAGTGAGATGAAGAGTTAGATGGAGAGGAGGTGGTTAGGGTGGGTGGGCATGGTAAATTAAATTGTTCAAGAATCATGTGAATTGCAAAATAGGAACCCAAGTGTGAAATCTGCTTTGTTTCATCCACTAAGTTGTCAATTTCTAAATCTGAGTCATCAAAGAAATCTGGTTCTTGGAAATGCCTAGAAGCTTGAAAAATATATAGGGTAATAGATTCACCGCCACACATGATGTTCGTCTTCCCAGAATCACAGTCAATAATGGCTTTGGTGGTGGCTAAAAATGGTCTTCCAAGAATTATAGGGGCATTCTTCACAGCTTCCGGTACCTCTATGTCCAGGACCAAAAAGTCTACGGCAAATGGACAATTTTTGACTCGGACAATTACTTCCTCGAAAATCCCCTTTGGTTTAATTCTAGATCGATCTGCTAGTTGAATTGTTACCTTGACAGGTTTAATTCACCGATCTTGAATTCCTCAAAAACAACAATGGGAATAAGATTAATTGATGCACCAAGATCCGAGAGGAGTGATCAAAGGAAATGTCATTAATAACAAGTTGAATCAGGGGGTGCCTGGATCTTTTCTTTTTAGAGGCAGTTTGCTTTGCACAAGTAAGCTTACTGTCTCTGCAAGGATCACCTTTCCTAGCTTTCTAGGCTGCCTTTTTGGGGGAGACAAATCTTTCAAGAATTTGGCATAGGTAGGAATATATTTTATGGCATTTAGGAGAGGGATATTGATTTCTACTTGCCCAAAGAGATCCATCAATTCCTTATCAGTGGGCTCGGATTTCTTTTTTCTATTTTGTGAAGATAGAAGGCTTGTGGAAATGGGGTTAGGTTTACCTATTGTGCATTTTTCAGTTCCTGAATAGGGTTAGAAGAAGAGGTAGAAGAGCTAATATGCTTTTCTTTTAGGTGGGTTTCTTTAGCAGGGAAAGGATCTTGAGTGGTTTTCCTGTTCCTCAGAGTTATTGCATTTGCAGTGTGGTAGTTTCTGGGAGGAGGACGGGGTTCCTAATTTTGATTAAAACCAAGCAGGTGCTATCGTGCTAGGTAGATAGGTTGACTGGAATATCCACCTTGATACTAGTTCCGTTGATTGTTAGGATTGGGCATGGGTTGGGATGGCAGATTGCCAGCAGTTCTATGATCAATAGTAACCTTAACTTGATGTTGCAAGTTGGTTATCATACGGATTACTTCCATCATTTGATTCTGCATGCCTTGTAGAGTCTTCATAACCTAAGTGTTGGTATCTTCCTGGGATGGCCCAGGTTGACATAAGTTTTGCCCATAATTCCCAAATTGATTTTATTTGGGAAACAGAACCTGATTTGGGGCTTTCCAGGAGGGATTCGGGTTGGTCCTCTAGTTTTGATTGTAAGTATTAGAGGGTTTTTTAAATTTCTCCTAGAGCAGAAATGTTTTCAGTGGTGGGGTCAAGAAGATTTTGATTCATATAATCAAAAGTCCCAGTCAGCAGATCTTGTGAGTAATCAGAAAATTGCTTCCCAGCAGGGGTAGCATTGATATTGTGTAGATTTTCTCTTTTGAGAAGGTGAGGGGAGTTAGGATAAGGAGTTGGTTTTTGGGTGAGCTTTTCTTCCATTTTTTTCTTGTTTATTTGCATCTGATCCAGCCGTTAAGCTATCATGTGTAGATCATCTTGAGTGACTAGAACAGATGCAGATTTGGAGTCAATTTCATTGACTCCAAGTCTGGGGTTGTTGGTTCTACCAAAAGTGTAGATTTAATATTGAAGCCATATTAAATGAGTTTTCACTCAGTTCTTCAAAAAGGAGGTAGGCACTTTCGGCATCTTTATTAAGGAAATTATCCCCACATGAAGCATCCACGAATCTTTTTAATTGATCTTCTAATCCACAATAGAAGATTTGCACTAGTTGCCATCGCGGAATTTCTTGGTGGGGGAAACTTCTGAGAAGTTCTTGAAATCTTTCCCAAGACTCATGGAGAGGTTCACCAGATTTTTGTTGAAAGGTTGTCATTGATTGGCGTAAAGCATTTGTATGGCCTATCGAAAAGAATTTTTTAAGAAAAGTGCTTTTTAATTGGGGCCAGGTGGTGATAGGGCACTCAACCGTCCTAAATGAATGTGATGCCTTGTCCTTTAAAAAGAGAGGAAAGAGTCTCATGAGCCACACATCTTCCTACACATTGCGAGATTGGGTGGTTTGAGCGAGGATAGTTAGATCCTCAAGGTGGTCCTCTCTCAAAAGACCATGGAAATGTTTAATAAGGTTTAGAATGTTAGGTTTAATTTCAAAATCCCCTTGGGGTATAACCACTCCGGGTCTCTCTTCATAATTAGAAGGATTATAAAAATCCTTGAGCATCACGAGAGGTTCCCCGAGTGGCTAACTCGATCTCTGATTGGCTAGGTTCATGATAGTCCTAGCTAATTGTTGTTGGTTTTGTTGAAGTCGAAGCATTTGGCCAACCATAAGAGAAAAGGGGTTTGAATTTTGATTGAAAGAGCCACCTGGCCATTCAGGGTTTTGCGGCAGTTCCAAATGTCAGAGATTAGGGATGGGGAAGCCAGCTTGTGGGTCAGCTAATGGGTTAGTAGCGGGTGGGGAAGTGGAAGAAGAATTTGTTGAATTATTTTCCATTTTAAAAATAGAGGAAGAAGAAGAAAACAATGATCTTTTGGTGCTAGGGGCAAAATCAAATGGTCCCTCAAGATGTGGATTCTGGGACCTTCGCCCATGCATGCACTTTAATGGAAGAACGGGAGGGGAGGAGGATAGAGAGAGATGGGAGAAAGTGTGCAAATCAAACAAGCAAGCCTAATCTGTCCTAAGGTTGACTCCTTAATGCAACTTAAGACTTGGGAACCCAACAAAGAAGAAATTAATAAGAGAACCTAGTTCCTTAAGAGTACCTGACTAGACAAAATAGGTGGATTGGGCCTAAGCATTTCCTGGTAAAATCACCAGGAGCTTGTGTAAACCTATACCTGTCGTTTAACCTCCCTCTATGTTTGTCGCCGCATATTTCAAAAGGAATTAGGAGTGCTTAATAATCCTTAGATATTGGATATCAAGCCTAAGCTTTTGTTAAGTCCTTAAGTGGTCAAATGACTACTTGTTTTAATTTAGGCTTGGGTGTTTAATTTTGCATGGGAATGTGGAGGGCATTGATGGGGTAATGCCCTGTTATTTCAATTTTTTAGTTTGTGCAAGGATTGGAAAGAGTGATTCCAATATAAATCATGTTGTCACACAAAAATTTTTGTTTTCTACTTTTAGGATTTGATTTAGCTTAGTGTCATTTAGGGTTTTCTTTTTACATTTTCAAACAAGTTTAAGGTCCACAAACAAAAAGAAATCAAGTTGTATTGGTGAATGTGGATTTCCTTTTTAGATGTGGGTCTCTAAAATTGAAGAAACCCTAATTGAATTGATCCCTAGGCAGAAATGTTATTACCAATGAATTGATTTAGGCATTTTCTTTTAAAGTAGTGGTCCAAACAAAGCAAGCAACAACACTACTGGAAGGAAAATCCAACAAGGATTCCAGAAAATATTTTTTTGTGATTTTAAGAATTTTTTTGATATTTTTTTATGATTTTTCTTTGTGCTGGTGTTAAAGTCCAGAAATGATACCTGTGGGTATTTTGGAGTTTTAAGTACCACCACTGGACACCAAAAATTTTTGTGATTTTATATGATGTGTAGACTTTCACAAGGATTCCATAAAGCTAAATTTCACAAAAATTGGATAAGGAGAGAAATTCATAAAAATCGTGGACAGTAGCAAAAAAGTGAAATCAGAGGTGATGACCCCCTGTGGTCAAGAATTTTTAATCATTTTCTACAAGTCCAATTACATTGAAATTTGGAACAGATGTTCCTGGTTTGGTTTGGAACCTTTGGGTGAAATTTCAAGATTTTAGAAGACTTGTGGTGTTGGGAATTGATTTTAGAATTTCGGACAGAAGTCTGGACTCGAAAATCATAACATCAACACTTTAGGTAAAGTGGTGTTAAATAATTCAAACAATCAAACAATTGATTTTAAAGGTCACCACTCTACCCAATTTTAATGTTTATGATCCTCAAAGCCTGATTGAATATTTTTTTGTTAGTTTTTAAAGATTAATGTGACAAAGGAAGAGGAACCAACCTGAAATCCAAGAAAAGAAAAGGGACCTTAAGCTCTCACTTCCAAAATCCCGTCTTATACTTGCAATGCTTGCACACACAAAAGAAGAGAAAGAGAAGGGGATGAGATCCACTTATCAGGCAAGAGAATCAATTAATGCAAAGTCGTGCCTTCCCGGCAATGGCACCAAAAAGCAATCGCTAAAGAGTGTGATTTGTTAAAACTAGGGTTTAAGTCGTTGCAACATGAAATTTCACAATCGCTTTTAAAATTTGTAAAGCCTAGATAGTAGGGTATCTAGGGTGGTCCAAGGAGGCAGAAATGCACTTTAATAATCATGCTTAACAAAGAGGAAATCAACTTTATTTTTAGGTTTTTGACATAAGATTTCTTTGTAATTTGAGGTAACGGGCAAATACATGATTTTGAGCTGGAAAACGACTACACCAAAATTACTATTTCTAACACTAAAGTGACAAGATAATCCTCTCTCTAACCTCACCCTAGGTATGTGGAGACCTAGGATAATTAGAGAGAGGGAGTGAAAAAGTGCTAGAAAAGACAATAAAGATGCATAAAATTTAAGAAAGGCAACTTAATATAAAGAGAAACTTGTTTTACAGGAGTGCTTATAGAGGAATGCTTCTACTACAAAATTAAAAAACAAAGAAAATGGTAAAAGAAAGATCCTCCTGTTGATGGTGGTGAAGAGGAGAGAGAGGCTTCTTGCTCCAAGCTCAGCTGCTCCCGGGCTTGAAAAGAAGCTTTCCATCTTTTCCTTCCTTAAATAACTCCTCCAAAATGGTGTCCTAATTGGAAAGCTCTAAGGGGGGCATCCCCTTGCTTCTCCAAAGGTGGGTGATCTCCACTCACAAATCTTCTAATAGGTTGGCATGTACCACCCTCAAGACCTCCGCCTAAGGTCATCCTTGCCTGGCTGCTCCTCTGGCGGGTGGTGGCACGAGAGAAGGGAAGAGGGGAAGGCACCAAGCGGACTGAGTATCCCATTAATGTTCTTCTCCTTCTTCTAATGGCCATGAATATGGTGGGACATAGGTAGAGAATATCAAGCCAAAGGATGAAGGAAATGGTGGCGGTTATGGGTCTTTTTATAGAGTGGAGGGGGTGTAGGTTGGTGTTGACTATGGTTAAGGGAAGAGTGGTGTTATGGATGGCTAGGATATGGAAATTGGTGGATGAATGGGTGGATGAGGGTTGGCGTGGAGGTAGAAGGATTCATGAGGTGGTGGTTATGGTGGATGGAAGAGTTGGCGACAACTCTTTGTGGGTTAGAGTTAAGGGGTAGGTTGATGTGTTGTATGGCTAGGATTAGGTCATAGGGTGGTGGTTAGGAGATGGATGGAAAGGTTAAGTGTTTTGGCACCAACTTTAGGAGGGTTTAGGTGGGTTATGTGGCATGGGCTTTATGAAGGGCTAGGATGGTTCCATGTGGTGGTGGTTGTGGGATTAAGGGTAGGTATGAATGGTGCCAAGGTGAACGGGTGTGGGTGGTGTTTTGGTGCCATTTATATGGTGGTTAGGAGGTGGTTAAGGTGAAGTTAGGTGGAGCCTAGTATGGGTTTCTAGAAGGGGGTTAGGTGTAGGGTTAGGATAGGTTGTAGGGGTAGGTGTATGGTAGTGACGGAGGGGTTTTTGGAGGGAAAAGGTGGCGCCAAGTATGTTGTGGTTGTGGGGGTTTTGGCACCACCTTTATGCAACTTTTGGATGTGGTGGTGTGAAGGGATGTGGGGTTGGTGGTTGGTGCCAAAAAGGGAAAGGAGTGGAGGTGTTTTTCTAGGTGGAGCTAGTAGTTAAGATAAGGTGATGCTAGGTTAGGGCTTTAGGTAGGAGGTTAACATTACGAGCTAAGGTGTAGCTAAGCTAAGCTATCTAAGCGATCTTAGTGAGTAGTTGAGTAGAGGAGGAGGTGGGATGGAGATAGGGTTTAGGGAGGAGGAGCTGAGGAAAGAATGTCCAGAGCTGAACTAGAGCTAGAAGCTACTGAAGGGAGCTGTAGGGGCTACTTTAGCTGGCTTAGCTTGCTAGTCTTTTGCTAGCTGCTGAGCCAAACTAAAGTAAGCTGGCTTCTACTGAAATATGCTAAGGTGAGCTAGGTCTGATTTTCCTGGGGAGGACCTAGATAGCTGGAGTAGCTAAGGTAGCCTAGCTTAACTAAGTTGAGCTAAGTGGAGTCTCCGAGAGCTGGACTTAAGCTAGCCTAAGTAATATGAAGTCATCTTTAGCTAACTTGAGTTGAGTGGAGCTGGAAGTAGCTAGTCCTAAGCTGAGGTGAACTCCTCTCAACTTAGTTAAGCTAGCTGGAGCTCTTAGTGAATTGATTGGAGCTAAGGTGAGCTAGACTCAAAAAAGTTTGCAAGATCTGAGCTGACTTGAGCTACGGTGAGCAAAGATGAGATACCTTGAGCTACCACTCAGTTAATATGAGTTGAATGGAGCTTAATGGAGCTAACCCTAGATCAAGTGAACTGGTATCCAGCTATGATGAGATGGATTTGGCTGGGTCTCAGCTAGAATGAGCTTCCACTTCACCAGTTCCCTTCATGGGTGTTAAGGTTTTAGGGATCTGTCAATCTATTTGTCCCTAACACTCAAACAAATGTATTAAAAATACAATAAAAAAAATGCATCGTATGCCTGACCTAATTGATGCCTAAATGCAGCCCAAAAACCCATTTGCGAAGTTAAAATCCTAAGAGCTAGGATTGTTTTAGGGCATAAGAATGGTGATAAACTGGCATTTATCACATCCCCATGCTTAACTTTTGCTAGTCTCTTAGCAAAATAATTTTTTTACAAAATGGAATTTTTGGGAAAACTAATTTTTTTTTAACTTTTTTAAGGAGAAAGAGATCACGGGACCTTGGTTGGTTAAAACAAGGGAGATACGGAATTTGTTAAAGATAAACATTGGGATTTATTTTTGGATCTGAAAATTAGATGAATTGGGATCAATATATCCTCTAAAAATTCACAAATTAACCCCTTGTTAATTCAGATGACTTAAAATTTTTATTGTTAGAATTTTTCTAGCACTTGAATCCGATTCACAACTTGCAATAACCTTTAAAACCATGTTTCTGTGCTTGTGAAAAGGCCAACATTTATAAGGTCATGTTTTTGGTTTAAAACTTTTTTCTTTTTTTTAAGTCTCCCCCATGCTTATTCTTAACTTAGTCTTATATAGATGTGTCTGGATCATCATTCTCGTTACCAATCCTCGAGGGGGCTCTTGTGCCAGTACTTCGAGAAAGTACTGTCCATGACACCACCTAGGAGCTCATAACCTCTAAATACAATGCGGTGTAAAGTTCTCCAAGCAAACCCTATCTATTTTGGACTTTTACTAGGCCAAACAAAGGGTTTTTCTAATTTCTAATTGTTTTCTAGGTGTTGGCTTGTGTGTGAATTTTGAAACATGAAATTTTGCATGATATGCAAGTTTTTGAATTGGAAACTAAGCCGGATACTTTCCATGTTACAAAAAGGGATCAAGTCACCTGAACTATCATGAGTTCAATCAGGTGAAATTTTAGAGAAGGATATTTGATCTAGTCTAAAGGTAGACCCTAAAATTCTAATAATTAAATCCATATCCTTATCTCTAGTTTATTAAAGATTAAATCCCATTGTACCAAAAGTGAATGCTCAACCTTTGTCCTGATTTCAAAATTTCCTAAAAAAGTTTTCATCATTTATATTTTTATTATTATTATTTTTGGCTAAGCAAGCAGAAAATAAAACAAGAAAATTGCATGTCTTTGTGTTTTGAAAATCCTGATTTGATCGTCAAAATTTTAAAAACACCTCCCCATGCTTGAGATGTGGCATGTCTGCATGTAACAGAAAGGGAAAGGAGATTACCTCAATGAAGGCGATCAAAATCAGGATAGTCAAAACCTCTGAAGAAAAGAAAAAAATGGAAAGCAAAAAAATGATGGGTTACCTCCCATCTAGTGCTATCTTTTACGCCATTCAGCCAAGTGTGAATTGCATCAGTGACCATGAGTAGGTATGTCGGTTAAATCAAGTGTGTCAAAAAGAATATTTTGAGTATTGTCGAGATAGAGCTTTAAACGCTGGTCGTTGACTTGAAAAGTATTGTTTGTCTTTGGATCGAAAAGATCAACAGCACCATATGGATGTGTTTGGAGGATAATAAAAGGTCTGGTCCACTTGGATTTTAATTTTCTAGGAAAAATACGTAATCTTGCATTGAAAGCTAAACACATTGATTGACCTCAAAATGCTTTCAAACGATATATTTATCATGAAACTTCTTTGTTCGATCTTTATAAATCCACACATTTTCATAAGAAAAATTACATAATTCTTCCAATTCAATTAATTATAGTTTTCTATGGGTATCTGCTTCAGAAAAATCCATATTTAATTATTTATTTCCCAGAAAGCCCTATGTTCGAGTTCTACCAAAAGATGGCATGCCTTTCCAAAAATCAGATGAAAAGGAGACATGCCTAGTAGCGTTTTGAAAGCAATACTGTAGGCGCATAAAGCATTGTCCAATTTACTTGACCATTCTTTACTATCAGGCCTAACCGTCTTTTGTAAAATATTTTTTCTCTTTGTTAGAAACTTCCGCTTGGCCTTCAGTTTAGGGGTGGTAAGAAGTGAAAATTTTATGATTAACCCCATATTTAGAAAGAAGGTAATGGAATTGAGAGTAAGTGAAATGTGATCTGCCGTCACTGATGATGGCCTTAGGAATGTTGAATCTTGAAAAGATGTTTTTCTTGATAAATTTGACAACCATTTTGTGATCATTGATGCATTTGGGTATTGCTTCTATCCATTTTGATACATAGTCGATTGCAACTAGTATGTACAAAAGCCCACAAGAGTTGATGAATGGTCCCATGAAGTCGATGCCCCATACATCAAAAATTTTAAGTTCTAAGATTGGATTGAGGGGCATCATATCCTTCCGAGTCATGTTGCTGATGCTCTGGCAACTCACATAGGACCGAACGAAGGTATAAGCATCTTTGTGCAAGCTAGGTCAAAAGAATCTAGAATTAAGGACCTTAGCTGCAGTTTTCCTACATGAGAAATGTCTGCCACAGGCCATTGAGTGACAATGTGCTAGAATATCATGAATTTCTGAATCGAGGACACATCGTCTAATGACTTGATCGACGCAAATGGGGAAAAGGTTGAGCTACTCCCAAAATAATATTTAATGTCAGCAAAGAACTTATCCATTTTGGGATTTGTCAGTCAGAGGGGATTTGTTCTGTTGCTAAGTAGTTTGCAATAGGTGCAAACCAAAGGAGGGTATTGGAAAATAAGATTGTTTCATCAGGGAATTTATTAGGGGGGTCAACATGTCATTTGTCATAAGATGAGAGAAATGATCGGCCACTACATTTTGTGAGCCTGCCTTATCCATGATTTCTTGGTCAAATTTTTGGTGCAATAGGTTCCAACGAATAAGGCGTGGTTTCGTATCCTTCGTGTTCGGCAGATATTTAACTACTGAGTGTTGGTATATACTGTGACATGTGACCCCAACAGATAAGAGAGAAATATTTCTAGGGCAAAGACATTGGCAAGAAGTTCTTTTTTGGTAACTATGTAATTCTATTGTGCATCATCAAGTGTTTTGCTAGCATAATAGATCACAACGGGCTTCTCGTCAATTCTTTGCCCTAGAACGGTCCCCACGGCAAAATCAGAGGCATCAGTCACTAGTTCAAAGGGATAATTCCAGTTAGGTCCCTATAAAATCGATGCCTCCGTGAAAGTTTTCTTCAACTATTTGAAACTCTCCAAGCAATGGGCATTGAAGTCAAAAGGCTGGTCTTTGATAAGTAAATGACATAAGGACTTAGAGATTTGGGAAAAATTCTTAATGAAATGGTGGCAGAAGCCCACATGCCCCAAAAATGATCAGATCTATTTAACAGATGTGGGCGGTGGGAGCTCAGAGATAGCATCAATTTTAGCCCGATCTACAACGATTCCTTTTTTGGAAATGACATGGCCTAGGATAATACATTTCTGGACCATGAAATGGCTTTTTTCGTAATTGAAGACAAGGTTAACTTCTATGTATGTTTAGAGAGTTCCTTCAAGATTTATAAGACAAAGGTCAAAAGAATATCCAAAAATAGAGAAGTCAACCATAAAAACTTCTAGACATACAATTACTAGGTCAAAAAAAATTGTAAGCAAACACCTTTGAAAAGTTGCAGGTGCGTTGCAATGATCGAAAGGCATTCTTTTGAAAGCAAAGGTTCCAAAGGGGCAAGTGAATGTAGTTTTGTCTTGATCCTCAGGATGGACCGCAACTTGATTATAGCCGAAATAATTGTCAAGAAAATAGTAGTAATCATGTTCGGCTAATCGCTACAAGATTTGATAAATAAAGGGGAGCAAAAATAGCCCTTCTTGGTGGTGATGTTCAATTTTCTGTAATCAATGCACACACGCCAAGAAGAAGCAGTCCGAGTGGTTATATATTCCCCATGTTCATTGGTGACAACTGTTAGTCCAGCCTTTTTAGGCACTACTTGTGTGGGAATAACCCAGGAGCTATAAGAAATAGGATAGATGATATCAGCATCATGCAACTTTATAATCATATTTTTACCACCTCCTACATATTAGTGTTCAAGTGCCTTTATGATTGGCGGGAGGGGCGAGAATCGTCCTCAAGATAAATTCCATGGGTGCAATGGGACGGATTAATACCCTAAAAATCAGCAAGGGTCCAGCCAATAGCTTTTTGGTGTTTGCTCAAGACCTGGAGATGTTTTTCCTGTTGTGCCCCAGAAAGTCTAGAATTGATGATTAGGGGCATGGTTTGATTTGGACCAAGGAAAACATATTTAAGGGAGTCGAGCAAGGGTTTAATTCCAATGGAGGGCCTGGCTCCGAAAGGATTTTTGCTTGTGGAGTGAGGGGTGAAGTGAGAGGGAGAGAGTAAGATGAAGAGTCAAATGGAGAAGAGGTGGTTAAGGTGGGAGGGCGAGGTAAATCAAATTGTTTAGGAACTGTGTGAATTGCAAAATAGGAACCCAGGAGTGAAATCTACTTTGTTTCCTCCACTAAATTGTCAATTTCTGAATCTAAGTCATCGGAGAAATTTGTAATTGGAAATGCCTAGAAGTTTGAAAAACAACTAGGGTAATAGATTCACCGCCACACATGATCTTCATTTACCTAGAATCATAATCAATATAGGCTTTTGCAGTGGCTAAAAATGGTCTTCCAAGAATTATAGGGGCATTCTTCAAAGCTTCTGCTACCTCGATGTCCAGGACCAAAATGTCTACGGCAAATAGACAATTTTTGACCTAGACAATTAAATCCTTGACAATCCCCTTAGGTTTAATTGTAGATCGGTCTGCTAGTTGAAGTGTTACCTTGATAGATTTTAATTCACCGATCTTGAACTCCTCAAAAACAACAGTGGGGATAAGATTAATTGAGGCACTAAGATCCAAGAGGGCACAATTGAAGGAAGTGTCACTAATGACAACTTGAATCAGGGGGCACCTGGTTTTTTTCTTCTTAGAGGCAGTTTGCTCTGCACAACTAAGCTTACAATCTCTGGAAGGATCACCTTTCCTAGGTTCTAGGCTACCTTTTTTGGGGTACACAAATCTTTCAAGAATTTGGCATAGGCAGGAATATATTTTATGACATCTAGGAGAGGGATGTTGATTTCTACTTGCCCTATGAGAACCATTAATTCCTTATCAGTGGGCTTGGATTTCTTTCTTCTATTTTGTGAAGAGTGAAGGGCTTGTGCAAAAGGGGCCAGGTGTACCTATTGGGAATTTTTGGGTTCCTGAATGGGGTCAGAAGAAGAGGGAGAAGAGCTAATCTGCTTTTCTTTTAGGTGGGTTTCTTGAGCAGGCAAAGGATAATGAGTGGTTTCCCCGTTCCTTAGAGTTACTGCATTTACAGTATGGTTGTTTCTGGGAGGAGGTTGGGGGACTTGATTTTGATTAAAACTTGGTAGGTGCTATGGTGCTGACTAGATAAGTTGACTAGGATATCCACCTTGATACTGATTTCGTTGATTTTTAGGATTGAGCATGGATTGGGATGGCAGAGTGCCAGCAGGTCTATGATTAGGATTAACCTTAACTTGATGTTGCATGTTGGTTATCATACGAGTTGCTTCCGTCATTTGATTCGACATACCTTGCAGAGTCTTCATGACTTGGGTGTTGATATCTTCCTGGGATGGCCTAGGTTGAGATAAGTTTTGCTCGTAATTCCCAATTTGATTTTGTTTGGGAAACAAAACATGATTTAGGGATTTCCGGGAGGGATTCGGGTTATGCACGGGAACATAGAGGGCATTGATGGGGGTAATTCCCTATTATTTAATTTTTTTAGTGTGTGGAAGGATTGGAAAGAGTGATTCCAATATAAATCAAGTTGTCACACAAATTTTTGTTTTCTACTTTTAGGATTTGATTTAGCTGAGTATCTTTTAGGGTTTTCTTTTTACGTTCCACAAATAAAAAGAAATCAAGTTGTATTGGTGAATGTGGATTTCCCTTTTATATGTGGGTCTCTAAAAATAAAAAGAAACCCTAGCAATGAATTGATTCAGGCTTTTTCTTTTAAAGTAGTGGTCCAAACAAAGTAAGCAACACCAATACTAGAAGGTAAATCCAACAAGGATTCCAGAAAATATTTTTTTTGTGATTTTAGGAATTTATTTGATATTTTTTTAAGATTTTCTTTGTGTTGATGTCAAAGTCTAGAAATCATACCCGTGGGTATTTTGGACTTTTTAGTACCACCGTTGGCCACCAAAAATTTATGTGATTTTATATGATGTGTAGACTTTCACAAGGATTCCATGAAGTTAGATTTCAAAAAAATTGGATAAGGATAAAATTTCATAAAAATCGCAGACAGTAGCAAAATAGTGAAATCAGAGGAGATGACCCCTCTGTGGTCAACAAATTTTTAAACATTTTCTACAACTCCAATTGCTCTGAAATTTGGAACAGATGTTCTTGATTTGGTTTGGAACCTTTGGTGAAATTTCAAGATTTTAGGAGGCCTGTGGTGTTGGGAATTGATTTTAGAAGTTTGGACCCGAAAATAATGACACCAACACTTTAGGTAAAGTTGTGTTAAATGATTCAAACAATCAAACAATTGATTTTAATGGTCACCACGATACCCAATTTTAATGTTTATGATCTTGAAAGCCTAATTTAATATTTTTTTGGTAGTTTTTAAAGATTAATGTGACAAAAAAAGAGGAACCAACCTAAAATCCTAGGGAAGAAAAGGGACTTTAAGCTCTTGCTTCCAAAATCCCGCCTTCTACCCCCAATGCCTGCACACACAAAAGAAGAGAAAGAGAAGGGGATGAGATCCACTTATCAAGCAAGAGAATCAATTAATGCAAAGCCATGCCTCCCCTGTAACGATGCCAAAAAGTGATTGCTAAAAATAATGATTTGTTAAAACAAGGTTTAAAGTCATTGCAACATGCAATTTCGAAATCGATTTTAAAATTTGTAGAGTAGATAGTGGAGTATCTAAGGTCTTACAAGGAGTCAAAAATGCACTTTTAATAATCTTGCTTAACAAAGAGTAAATCAACTTTCTTTTGAGGTTTTTGATAAAAGATTTTTTTGTAATTTGAAGTAATGGGCAAATACATGATTTTGAGCGAGAAAATGACTACACCTAAATTACTATTGCTAACACTAAAGTGATAAGATAATCCTCTCTCTAAGCTCACCCTAGGTACCTGGAGACCTAGGATAATTAGAGAGAGGGAGTGAAAAAGTTATAGAAAAGACAATAAAGATGGACAACATTTAAGAAAGGCAACTTAATATAAAGAGAAACTTGCTTTATAGAAATGCTTGTGGAGGAATGCTTCTATTACAAAATGAAAAAATAAAGAAAATAGTAAAACAAAGATCCTCCTGATGATGGTGGTGATGAGGAGAGAGAGGCTTCTTGCTTTAAGCTCAGCTACTCCTAGGATTGAAAAGAAGCTCTCCCTCTTTTCCTTCCTTGAATAACTCCTCCAAAATGGTGTCCTCCTTGGCAAGACCTAAGTGGGGCATGCCTTTGCACCTCAAAAGGTGGGTGATCTCCATCAAAAAATCTCCTCCTAGGGTGGCATGTACCACCCTCAAGACCTTCTCCTAAGGTCTTCCTTGCCTGGCTACGCCTTTGGTTGGTGTTGCCACAAGTGAGAAGGGAAGATGGGAAGGCACCAAGGGGATAGAGTATCCCCTTAATCTTCTTCTTCTCCTTCTTCTTTTAGCTGTGAATATAGAGGGATATAGGTGTAGAATATCTAGCCAAAGGATGAAGGAAATGGTGGTGGTTATGGGTCTTTTTATAGAGTGGAGGGGGTGTAGGTTGGTGTTGACTATGGTTAAAGGAAGAGTGGTGTTATGGATGGATAGGATGTGGAAGTTGGTGGATGAATGGTGGATGAGGGTTGGCATGGAGGTAGAAGGAGGCATGAGGTGGTGGTTGTGGTGGGTGGAAGAGTTGGCGCCAACTCTATGTGGGTTAGAGTTAAGTGGTTGGTTGATGTGTTCAATGGCTAGGATTAGGTCATAAGGTGGTGGTTAGGAGAAGGATGGCTATGATAAGTTGGCGCCAACTTAAGGGATGTGTGGAGGTTTGGTTAAGTGTTTTGGTGCCAACTTTAGGAGGGTTTAGGTGGGTTAAGTGGTGTGGGCTTTATGAAGGGCTAGGATGGTTCCATGTGGTGGTGGTTACGGGATCAAGGGTAGGTTTGAATGGTGCCAAGGTGAAGGGGTGTGGGTGGTGTTTTGGCGCCATTTATATGGTGGTTGCGAGGTGGTTAAGGTGAAGTTAGGTGGTGCCTAGTATGGGTTTATAGAAGGGGTTAGGTGTAGGGTCAGGATAGGTTGAAGGGGTAGGTGCATGGTGGTGATGGAGGGAAAGGTGGCCCCAAGTGTGAGGTGGTTATGGGAGTTTTGGAGCCACCTTTATAGTGACTTTTGGAGGTGGTGGTGTGAAGGGATGTGGGGTTGGTTGTTTGCACCAAAAAGGAAAGGCAGTGGAGGTGTTTTTTTATGTGGATCTAGGTTAGGGTTTTAGGTAGGAGGTGGACATTAGGGGCTAAGGTGTAGCTAAGCTAAGCTAGCTTAGCTAGTAGTTGAGAAGAGAAGGGGGTTGGATGGAGTTAGGGTTATGGAAAGAGGAGTTGAGGAAAGAATGTCCAAAGCTAAACTAAAGCTGGTAGCTGCTGAAGGGAGTTGCAAGGGGCAACTTTAGCTGGCTTAGCTTGCTAGTTCTTTGCTAGCTACTAAGCCAAGCTAAAGTAAGCTGGCTTCTACTGAAATATGCTAAGGTGAGCTAGGTTTGATTTTCATGGGGAGGACCTAGCTAGCTAGAGTAGCTAAGGTAGCTTAGCTTAACTAAGTTGAGCTAAGTGGAGTCCCCGGGAGCTGACTTGAGCTGGGCCAAGCTATATGATGTCATCTTCAGTTGACTTGAGTTGAGTAGAGCTAGAGGTAGCTGGTCCTAAGCTGAGGTGAACTCCTGTAGACATAGTTGAGCTAGCTAGAGCTCCCAGTGAGCTAATTGGAGCTAAGGTGAGCTAGACTCAACTAAGTTGAGCAAGATCTGAGCTAACTTGAGCTAGGGTGAGCTAAGATGAGCTGCCATGAGCTACCATTTAGCTATGATGAGCTTAATGGAGCTTAATGGAGCTAACCCTAGTTCAAGTGAGCTGGTATCCAGCTATGTTGAGATGGATTTGGCTGGGTCTCAGTTGGAATGAGCCTCCTCTTCACCAGTTGCCTTCATGGGTGCTAGGGTTTTAGGAATTTGTCAATCTATTTGTCCCTAACACTCAAGCAAATGTATTAAAAATACAATAAAAAAAATGCATTGCATGCCTAACCTAATTGATGCCTAAATGTAGCCAAAAAACCCATTTGCAAAGTTAAAATCCTAAGAGCTAGATTTGTTTTAGGGCATAGGAATGATGATAAACTGGCATTTATCACACCCCTATGCTTATCTTTTGCTAATCTCTTAGAAAAATAATTCTTTTACAAAACAGATTATTTGGGAAAATTTTTTCTTTTTTTACTTTTCTAAGGAGAAAGAGATCTCTGGACCTTGGCTAGTTAAAACACGGGAGGTACGGGATTTGTTAAAGATAAACATTGGGATTTATTTTTGGATCCAAAAATTGGATGAATTGAGATCAATATATCCTCCAAAAATTCACAAATTAACCCCTTGTTAATACAGATGACTTGAAATTTTTGTAGTTAGGATTTTTCTGGCTCTTGAATCCGATTCACAACTTGCAATAACCTTTAAAACCATGTGTCTGTGCTTATGAAAAGACCAACATTTAAGGTTGTGTTTTTGGCTTAAAACTTTTTTTTTTACATCTCCCCTATGCTTATTCTTAGCTTAGTCTTATATATATGTGTCGAGATCATCATTCTCGTTACCAATCCTCGTGGGGGCTCTGGCGCAAGTACTTTGAGATAGTACTATCCATGACACCACCCAAGAGCTTATAACCCCAAAACACAATGCGGTGTAGAGGGGTGCACCAAGCAAACTCAACTCTTTCTCTGCCGCTATGGGTAGAAACTGTCCAAGACACTTGAGTTGCAAAAATGCACCTTAATGCTCCATCTAAAGATATGAAATATAGTTATAAAGCAGCGTCGAGGCGGTAACATGTTGACATCGCATCTTCAAAGGAAGCATTTTCCTCCTTCTTGGCGGTGGGAACTCAAACCAATGATCTATTTTGGACTTTTACTAAGGCCAAACAAAGGGCTTTTCTAACTTCTAATTATTTCTTAGGTGTTGGCTTGTGTGTGAATTTTGACACAAGAAATTTTACATGATATGCAAGTTTTTGAATTGGAAACTAAGCCGGATACTTTCCATGTTACAAAAGGGGATCAAATCACCTGAACTATCATGAGTTTAGTCAGGTGGAAGTAGACCCTACAATTCTAATAATCTGATCTGTATCCTTATCCCTAGTTTGTTAAAGATTAAATCCCATTGTACCAAAAGTGAATGCTCAACCTTAGTCCCGATTTCAAAATTTCCTCAAAATGTTGTCATCATTTTTATTATTATTATTACTATTATTTTGGGAATGCAAGCAGAAAGTAAAATAAGAAAATTGCATGTTTTTATGTTTTGAAAATCCTGATTTGATCATCAAAATTTCAAAAACACCCCCCATGCTTAAGATGTGGTAAGTGCGCAGGCAATAGGAAGGGAAAAGAGATTACCTCAGTGAAGGTAGTCAAAATCAGGATAGTCAAAACCCCTGAAGAAAAGACAAAAATGGAAAGCGAGAAACTGATGGGTTACCTCCCATCCAGTGCTATCTTTTACGCTATTCAGCCGGGTGTGAAGTGCATCAATGGTCATGAGTGGGTAAGTCGGTTAAATCAAGTGTGTCAGAAGGAAGATTCGGAGTATTATCGAGATAGGGCTTTAAACACTGGCTGTTGACTTGAAAAGTATTGTTTGTCCTTAGATTGAAAAGAATAGTGCCATGAGGATATGTTTTGAGGACAATAAAAGGGCCAGTCAACTTGGATTTGAATTTTCCAGGAAAAATATGTAATCTTGCATCGAGAAGACAAATGCATTGATTGATGTCAAAATGCTTTCGAATGATATATTTATCATGAAACTTCTTTGTTCAATTTTATAATTTCGTTTGTTTTCATAAGAAAAATTACATAATTCTTCCAATTCAGTTAATTGCAGTTTCCCGTGGGTACCGGCTTCAGAGAAATTCATATTTAATTATTTTATTAAACAGAAAGCCCTGTGTTTGGGTTCTACCGAAAGATAGCATGCCTTTCCAAAAATCAGACGGAAAGGAGACATGCCTAGTAGGGTTTTGAAAGCGGTACAGTAGGCTCATAAAGCATCGTCCAATTTATTGGACCATTCTTTACGATCAGGCCAACTATCTTTTGTAAAATATTTTTTATCTCTTGGTTAGAAACTTTTGCTTGGCCAATGGTTTGGGGATGGCAAGGAGTGGAAATTTTAAGATTAACCCCATATTTAGAAAGAATGTGATGGAATTGAGAGTAAGTGAAATGTGATCTGCCGTTACCGATGATGGCCTTGGGAATGCCGAATCTCAAAAAGATGTTTTTCTTGATTAATTCGACAACCACTTTGTGATCATTGGTGCGTGCGGGTATTGCTTCTATCCATTTTGATACATAGTCGACTGTGACTAGTATGTACAAATGCCCACAAGAGTTGATGAACGGTCCAACGAAGTCGATGCCCCATACATAAAAATTTCAACCTCTAAGATTGGATTGAGGGGCATCATATCCTTCCAAGTCATGTTACCAATGCTCTGGCAATGCACACAGGACCGAATGAAGGTATAAGCCTCTTTGTGCAAGGTGGGCCAAAAGAATCCAGAATTAAGGACCTTAGCTGCAGTTTTCTAGCCTAAGGAATGTCCGCCACATGCCATTGAGTGACAATGTCTCATAATATCTTGAATTTCTGAATCGAGGACACATCATCTAATAACCTGATTGGCAGAAATGCAGAAAAGGTCTGATTGCTACCAAAAATAATATTTAATATCAGCAAAGAACTTATCCCTT
The DNA here is from genome assembly GCA_037157565.1 of Thalassia testudinum. Lineage (NCBI taxonomy): Eukaryota > Viridiplantae > Streptophyta > Magnoliopsida > Alismatales > Hydrocharitaceae > Thalassia > Thalassia testudinum. The sequence continues at coordinate 22,940,109 of JAZHRO010000063.1, forward strand.
TTGGGTTTCGTCCAGTTAGAGAGAATTTGTTCTGTTGCTAGGTAGTTTGCAATAGGAGCTGGTCAAGCGTGTTTCACGTGTTAGAAATTAGGGTTACAAGTAACCCCTCGTAGTTGCAAAACACGTCGATCAGATAAAATTTATACCAAAACTCCAAGGGAGTCCCAAGTCAAACACAGGGAGGCGACGTTTGCTTCAAGCGAAAACTGCACTTCGATTTGTTTCTTTTTGGTATTTTAGGGTTTTGTTATTTTTTTATATTTTTGTAAGAAGAAGACAAGCAAATAAATCACAAGATAGAGATGTAACAAATATGATGTATATATCGCTCCAATGTCGAATGCAATAAACTATGAAAGCATAAAAAGAGAGGGGGGTGAGAGGAAATCTCCCGAATCGACTATTTGGCAAGATGACGGCACCTAGCGGAAGCTTGGACGAAGGAGGTGAGGAGAGGAATGAAGGATGTGAGATGCAGGAGGACGTCGGGTGGAGGAAAGCTTCAGCATAGCTCTGAAATTGAGGTGAGAAGGCAGAGATGATCTGCTACCGGAATGGAGGTGGGAGGATAGCTCCAAGGCAACCTATGAAGGGGGATGGGAAGTTGGATGAGTATTTGGTGGGGCAAAGGTTTGCTATACTAATAGGTGCCTTGGGAGCTTGAGAACAAGCTCCAACAGAGTGATGGTAGACTTACTAGAGCTTGGGAGTAGGTGGGAGTAGAGTAGGTAGAGATGGCTTGGAAGGGAGGGGGTGTAGGTCCTTTTATAGTGGAGGAGAAGAGGCAAAAATAGGTATGAGACCATTAGTGACATTCAGGCCATCGCTGGAGCTGTAGGTAGCTCATGCCCACTCATGCCCGCTCATGCCCACAGATGGCTTTGCTAGCACGCAAAGAATTAGTGATGGCTGTAAGCATCGCTGTAAATCCGGCTCATGTGTTGCTATAGGCCAACTCATGCACAGCTGGTGCGCACTGTCCTTTCTTTGTCGCGTGCGAGCACACGCTCACGCGCTGGCGCTGCTTTGTGCGCATGCGCGCCTGCGCGCGTGCATGCGGTGGCACGTGTGTGCTGGGCGGCCTGGACTGCGCCACGTGGTGCAATCTAGGCCATCCATCTTCTTTTTGTTGTAGGGGCTATTACAGAGGTTGGATTGAGTTGATTTTCATGTCGTTAGGCTGCAATCGTCGACCCGAATTCATCCACGTAGTTGGATTTGTCATTTAAAGCTTTGAATTATGTCACCTAGTCCCTTGGTCGTTGATCTTCCTTGGACTACATATGGTGCTATGGGACTCCAATCGTCATCTTGATTAGATCCGTTTGGTCAGATCATCAATCCGAGGCTCTGAAAAAAATATCCTTCTCTCCTGACCACAAAAAATATGCAAGTAACCTAAATTCTATACAACTACTATAAATGCAGAATGATGCATGCTATACAATATTTATAATATGAAATGCAAATCATAAGCCTAGGAACATGCATGAATAGGCATTTTACCCTCAATAAACGTGTTTACATCATACCCCCATGCCTATCTTTTGCTAGTCCCTAGCAAAATTAAACTACATGCTATGTATAACATCAAAACTAGAATTATATTGCTTAAGCCTAAGTCATTTATTAACAATAGAAAATTTCAACTAAGATCCTAAACTACAAAAACTCAACAGTACCTGGGTGCTTGCCGGATTGCAGACCTCCCAAGTCCTCGCCTTATTTAAAAAGGGAAGATACATTTCTTTTATTATTTTTCTTCTTTTCTAATTTTTTTGTATTTTTGGAGTTTGAGAGTTCCGGGATAACTTTTTATGGCTACCCGACCCGCCCAAGACTCGAAAAGGATTCTAAGTGCTAAGCATCTTGTGAAAATAGTGAAAGACTCACTAGGCGGCCGTTAAAACAGACTTCGGGTTTCTATGACCCTAGGTGACCTTGCCTAGAGGTTTATCTTTTCGATCGATAGCTTTCTCCCTACTTCTTTTATTTATGGGGTCAACATAAGGGTGAACCCAGTGTATATCTCCCCAGTTTATTCTACTTCCCCACTTCTTCCCTAAGTGTTTTGGAAATTATTGTGCATTTTTTTGTGAGTCGGGTTCTAGACAATCGGCTGATGAGCTGTTACCACCGACAACTTGCTAGCCATACTCGTGCGGTGAAGTGTGGTTTTATTTGTTTTTTTATTTTCTCATTTTTCTATTATTTTTTTCTATATTTTCTTTTTTTCCTTTTTTTTTTAAGTAGGTGGCTTTCCTGATCTAAGATTTACCTAAAGGCAGTATAATGAAAATGGTCTTGTGACTGGGCTCTGGACAATCGATCGATGAGCTGTTTCCACTGACAACTTGCCAACCATACCACCCAAGATAGTTCATTAGCTACCCAATTTTCGAAGAAACCGCCAAAATGTGAGTCAGTGCAAAAAATGTGTGTAGATGCTTAGGCTTAAAGTCCCCCCAAATCAGCGGGCAGGTTGATAAGTCGCATACTTATCATCCAAATTTATTAGCTAAATTAAAAATGAATTTGAATTGGTGAGTACTCGAGACTAAGTCCACATTCAAGTGGACACCCAGGCTAATTAAGCCCGAAGACCTGAAGAGTCTAAGTGTTTAGGTCCTCTCGTATCATTTCCTAAAGTTAATAACTTCCAAATGCCTAAGTTCTCTTTTCCTAATTTCTTTCTTTTTTTAACTTTTTTTCAAATTTTCAATTTTTTTTTAATTTTATAAGTACCTAAAAGAAATTCTACGAAGTTAACATAATGATTTCAGGAATTGATTATCCACCTCCCCATGCCTAAATGATGCAATGTCCTCATTGTAAAAATAAAGACATGAAAAGGGCGGAGTAAACAGCATATCACTTGAGTGTCATGAAAATCCGGTCTACTTTGCAGAGAGAAGAGTGTAAACACACGCGCTAAGTTTAATGCCTTCAGCTAGGCATAACATACATACAAAGAAGAAATTGAGAATTCACAAGTGTGGGTCAAAGTCAAAATCAAAAGGTTGATCTTGAAACCCGTCCGCAGAAGATGTCCAAAGATGTGGACTAGGTTATGGTGTAGACCCATTCCCCAGGGTTGAGTGGTTCTATGGTTCTGGATGAAAATCACCTAGAACCGAAGGATGTTGTGTTTGTGGGGTTGGGCTTGTGGTTTAGTGGTGTGCAACCCAAGACCAAAGTGTCGGACAACAAGTAAGGATGGTTCAATAAGTGCGGTTGTCCACTTAACATCTAGCTCAAAAAAATAATCAGTTATTTCGAGCTTGGGTTGCACATGAAAGATATAGTAAGGGTCTTGGTATAAAGTAGGTGGTTTCAGATCAACAGGAGCCCTTAGATCCAAACTCAAAGTTCCCTCAGAATTAGCTTCCCAGATTTTTAATTCCAACTTCCTATCCTCCGAAATCAATGTTTGCGGGACCTCCAAATCGTTGTACACCCTATCTAAAGTACCCAAGTCCAACAATTGTGGCTGAATCAGGATTGACTTAGGTTTGGTGATCTCAAAGATATCATCATTCAGTCCTTTAGGGTGTGTTTGAGGAATGGGGCTACTGATTGAATCATCAGGATTCGAATTGTCCAAGTTAGCCCCAACATGATCATAATCTTCAATGATCGAGCTATGAAATAGTTTGTCATACTCCTCGAGCCTAATTGTCTCACTAGAATCCTCTTCCTTGAGTTCAAATGAGACTTCACCAAAAGATTCTTCACCCTCAGAATCAAAGAATTCATGATCCTCATTTATATGTCTCAAAATCATATGTCATTTCATGGTCCGTTGAGACATATTTTTCATCATTTCCTGGCTCTAGGATTCATGTGAGAAACTCGATTCATCCTCAAAGGGTTGCTTTAGACCAACCTGGTCATCTCCAATCTCCGAATATGTATCCCCCCTGATAGGCGCCTGAGCGGGTTCAGACATTGACTCTCTTAAAGAGGGTTCATCTTAAGAATCATCCCAAGATTTGACTAGTGCAACCACAAATTTCATCCTCAACCTTGACAACTTCCCAAGAAGAAACCCACCCAAGTCCCTATCCCTAATGCCTTGGAATAAATCAAATAAAGAGCTATTCAGCTCATCAATCATTTTGATCATAGGCTCCAATGCTTCAGTGCATGGTGTTGGCTAAGCTTCTAAGATTGGATGGTATTCCTCAAGTTAGCCAACACCCTATCCTGGATCTGGTTCACCTGAACCAACTGGTTCGATTCAAGTTTGGGTGGTTTGGGTTAAATCTAAGGGAGTCAAGATGTTGAGGTTCTTGGGTTCCTCCCTGATAGTAGGTCGTCTCGGGTTGTTCAAAGAATGGTGGTGACCTATATTTAGTGGAGTACTGGGGAGGATAGGTGTTATAATCATCATATCCTTCCTGATTATAGATCGGGTTGGTTTGATCATTAAAGGATCGAGATCTATAATCATTGTAGCTCTGAGAAGGATAGTAATCGTAATCTTGTTGTCAAGGGTTAGGCTCTGGACATTGAGGTCTGGATTCGTATCACCAATCAAAGTTATCCTGGCTAGTGGATGGGTAATTACAAGTTAAGTCGGGATAGTAATCATCTTGGGAGTAAGTGGTGCTAGGAGGATAGAATGTGAAATGTGCGTAGGATGTGCAAGGGTGCATGGTGAAGTAAGGAGGGAAATCAGAAGAGAAAGGAGCCCTGCAATACAAAAATACAAGCCTGTCCTTAGGTTGGGTAGCCTATAGGTCTACAGACTCTCAGAATCCGCCCTAAGATTATGGACGATTTACTCTACTTATGTCTAGGCAATCCAACTAGTTAGAAGGAGGGACTAAGGAGAAGGTGAAGGTTCCAACACTACTAGGAGGGGTGAGATCAGCGTGATGTAAAAAAAGGCGGAAATAAAATATAAAGCAATCTCACCAAAGAAAACCAATCACACAATATACACAAATGTTTTTAGGTGGAAACCCAAACTGGGTGAAAACCACCACCTAACCCTCTCGACTTAGGATTTTCCAATCAACCTAGTTGATCAAATCCACTAACCGAATCACTTTAAAACGAGGGTGATTCAACCTCAGTACAACCACGCTACAAGTATGAGGGTAGCGTTCCTCAACCCCTTCTCTTCACGAGAAGGATTTTGTCCCACGAAGGAGATGGGAATTCGCAAAGCGAATACCCAACCAAAAGACAAAGATAAAATAAAACAAGAAGTCCTATAGAGCCAACAAAGAAATTATGAACCTAGCTTCTATAGGAATAAGGAAACTCCCCTTTGCAAGGAGTGCGTCGAGTTGGTGACGCGGTGTGTGTGCCACGCAACGGCGCAATGTCGCTCTCGTGAACAACGGCGGGAGAGCGGGTGCGCGAAGGCTTGATGCTCTCAAGGGAATGGAGCTTAAGCTTGGAGAGCAAGAACTTTTCTGGACACAAAAGAGTGTGAAAGTGTGTAGCTAAGTGTGTATTTGTGTTGCAAAGGTTCCCCTCTATTTATAGAGGCCTTAGGAAGGCTTTGGAAGGCTTAGGAAGGGTTCTATAGCCGTTGGGTGCAAAGCCCAAGAGAATCAGGCCGAAATCAGGACAATGATTACATTTGACAGGGTGATCAGACGTCTAATTATGGCATCAGACGTCTGGAAGGCCACTTTAAGACGTCTGATTTCAAGGTCAGACGTCTGATTCTATGCGGGTTTCCTCCTGACTTGAATCAGATCTAAACAGGGTTTTTGTTCAAGTTGATCAGACGACATACAGGACGTCTGGCACTATGCCCGAACGTCTAGAAACCAACTTTTCCTACGGAATGGATTTTCCAACCGTTGCAACGGCTAGAAAATCTCTGAGAAGAGATTTTGGGTCAGCCGAGGCAAAACGGTCAATTATCAAACGTCTGGTCAGTCCTATGGACGTCTGATAAGGCTCTAACGGTCATATTCTTCAGCGCCTGCTAAGGTAGCCAACGGTCCACTATCTGGACGTCTGGCAAGTCCATCAGACGTCTCCTAAGACGTCTGGTATTAGGTATGGACGTCTGATTTCATCAGACAGAACTAGGTATGTCCAGCCTAGCAGATATTAGACGTCTGAAACAACAGTCAGACGTCTTAAAATACTTTATCAGACGTCTGATTTTGGAATTAGACGTCTGGAAGTGCTGTTTGAACCCTATATTGGTTTTCTAAGTATTCTACAGAAAACCTAAGTATCCTAGGGTTGTGCCGGTGTTCCTAGGACTACTGTTAGGGTACTTTGAGGCTCTTTAACATGAATTATCTAAGGAAAATAAAAAGAGCAAGAAAATAAAGACAAGAGATACAAGAAAGGATTAAAAAGAATCTATCATATTCTTCTTATCTTCTATCTTCAATCTGTTGCTCCACACGAACCTCCTCTGTTCTTCATTAAGCTCCTCCAATCCGTCCTGGATGCGAGCTCGAGTTCTGTCTAAACACGTCCACATTTGCAATTGACCTGAAATCTAGGACTCAAATTGCAAATGTTAAATAACACGTGTTTTGTTATCATCAAAACAAATGATCGTGGTGCTCTAGCACCAACAATCTCCCCCTTTTTGATGATGACAAAACCATAAATAATAATGCAGAAAATTCTCCCCCTTTTTGACATTATCAAAAAGGTTTAATTGATTTTACATTTCTAATAACTCCCCCTTAAGACATGCTCTTCTATAAATTTCTTTTAACAAAGGTGATATTCTCCCCCTTTTTGTAACAACAAGATAGCTATTATTTTTCTCCCCCTTACTAAAGGAAATTTAGCTACCTTATATCTCCCCCTTAAAAATTGACAATTAGCTCATAAATTTTAACTCGCCCTATCTAAATGCTTATGATAAAAAGATAGGGTAAAGGATTTTTACCTCACCTACCATGGCTAATAAAATGGCCCGAATGGTGGTGGTGGATGCCACATCGGATGGGGCTCCCATCCGTAGCTTGGAGGCCCGGGCATCGGCACTGGTCTCCAGTCTGGCGGTCGATGTGCGGCGGGTCCGTCGTTTGTTCGCCGTCTCGTCGGTCTTCTTGTTCTCCTCCTTGGTCTACTCCTTGGTTCTCCCAACTCGAGTTGACCAGCCTTTAGTTTGTAGGTCCAGTCCTTTGTGTTGTAGTTATCCCTGAACCCTACAAAACAAGATTCCAAATTTTTCTTCGGTATCCAAGTGAGCTTGGATCCGGATCTGTTAGCGGGTCTCCTTGATGGAGATCCTTTCTCAACCTTAGGGCTATAAAAATTATCTACTTTATTGATTACTTTGTTAGAATTTTCCCTAAAACATGCAATTTCTTTTTCTATAGTATTCATCTTAGTCTTTAAATCAAAAATTTCTATTTTTAGACTAACATTTTCCTCAATCAATTTATTATTTTCATTGATGAGGTTATGATTTTCTAATAATAGGTTATCATTTTTAGGATTAGCTTCTAGATCCTTAAGTTTATTTTCTAATCTTTCATTTTCACTTCTAAGAAAACTAAGATTCTTTTTAACGTTTTTATTTTCTATCTTAAGTGTTTTACTAACTTCAAATAGTTCATTAAAAGCTTCTTGTAAATCGAGATTTACCTCGTTGTCGGAGTCGCTTCCGCTGTCGCTGTCGCTATTGCTTCCTCTGGCCACGAAACCAAAGCAAGCGGTTTCTTCTTCTTCTTCTTCCTCCGAGCTCGAATCGTCCCAAGTGGCTTGGAACGCCTTCTTCTTAGATTTCTTTTCCTTTTCCTTTTTCTTCTCCTTTTTGAGAAGATGGCATTCTGGTCGCAGATGCCCTTTCTCGTTGCAATGGTAGCAACGTCTCGGGCTCTCCTTCTCCTTCTTCTTTGATTCCCTACACAACTTGGAAAACTTTTTAAGTAAAATTTTAAAGTCTTCGTCGTCGGAACTTACCTCGCTATCCGACGCGGCCTTGAAGGCAAGAATCTTCTTCGATTTAGGCTCCGGTGTATCCTTCTTCTTCTGCTTTAACTTAGTCTCATAGGCCATTAGATTGCCTAGGAGATCTTCCATGTTGAGCTCCTCCACTTCGTTCGCCTCCTCGATGGTGATGACTTTCTGTTCCCACTCCAGTCCGAGGGAACGAAGAAGCTTCCCTTGAAGCTCCCCCTTGACGAAAGTTTTCCCTAAAGCTTTCAAGTTATTTACAATGAGAGTGAACCTAGTGTTCATCTCACTTAAAGACTCGTTAGGTTTCATAGAAAAAGCCTCAAATTCTTGTAAAAGTAAATTGAGTTTAGAAGTTTTTACCTTAGAGGTACCTTCGTGAGTTACCTCAAGTGTGTGCCAGATCTCGTATGCGGTGGCGCATTGCGAGATTCTGTTGAACTCCTCCGAGTTGAGCGCGCAATACAACGCGTTCATTGTTTTCGCGTTGAGAGAGAGCTCCTGGATCTGCTGCTGCGAGTAGCCTCCCGTGGGTTTTTCTGGGATCTCAAATGACGTCTCGCATCTGGCCCAGATCGTGAAGTCGGTGGCTTGAAGACAGGTCTTCATCCGCAACTTCTAGTAGGGGTAGTTGCTCCCGTCGAAGAACGGCGGATGGGTTGTGGACTGCCCCTCGGAAATCCTGCTTGTGGAATAGCTTCCCTCCATGATCTTCTAGCTTGGTTGTTACGCCGAAACAGCAAGACCTGCTCTGATACCAATTGAAGGTTCCAACACTACTAGGAGGGGTGAGATCAGCGTGACGTAAAAAAAGGCGAAAATAAAATATAAAGCAATCTCACCAAAGAAAACCAATCACACAATATACACAATTGTTTTTAGGTGGAAACCCAAATCTGGTGAAAACCACCACCTAACCCTTTCGACTTAGGATTTTCCGATCAACCTAGTTGATCAAATCCACTAACCGAATCACTTTAAAACGAGGGTGATTCAACCTCAGTACAACCACGCTACAAGTACGAGGGTAGCGTTCCTCAACCCCTTCTCTTCACGAGAGGATTTTGTCCCACGAAGGAGACGGGAATTCGCAAAGCGAATACCCAACCAAAAGACAAAGATAAAATAAAACAAGAAGTCCTATAGAGCCAACAAAGAAATTATGAACCTAGCTTCTATAGGAATAAGGAAACTCCCCTTTGCAAGGAGTGCGTCGAGTTGGTGACGCGGTGCGTGTGCCACGCAACGGCGCAATGTCGCTCTCGTGAACAACGGCGGGAGAGCGGGTGCGCGAAGGCTTGATGCTCTCAAGGGAATGGAGCTTAAGCTTGGAGAGCAAGATCTTTTCTGGACACAAAAGAGTGTGAAAGTGTGTAGCTAAGTGTGTATTTGTGTTGCAAAGGTTCCCCTCTATTTATAGAGGCCTTAGGAAGGCTTTGGAAGGCTTAAGAAGGGTTCTATAGCCGTTGGGTGCAAAGCCCAAGAGAATCAGGCCGAAATCAGGATAATGATTACATTTGACAGGGTGATCAGACGTCTAATTATGGCATCAGACGTCTGGAAGGCCACTTTAAGACGTCTGATTTCAAGGTCAGACGTCTGATTCTATGCGGGTTTCCTCCTGACTTGAATCAGATCTAAACAGGGTTTTTGTTCAAGTTGATCAGATGACATACAGGACGTCTGGCACTATGCCCGAACGTCTGGAAACCAACTTTTCCTACGGAATGGATTTTCCAACCGTTGCAACGGCTAGAAAATCTCTGAGAAGAGATTTTGGGTCAGCCGAGGCAAAACGGTCAATTATCAGACGTCTGGTCAATCCTATGGACGTCTGATAAGGCTCTAACGGTCATATTCTTCAGCGCCTGCTAAGGTAGCCAACGGTCCACTATCTGGACGTCTGGCAAGTCCATCAGACGTCTCCTAAGACGTCTGGTATTAGGTATGGACGTCTGATTTCATCAGACAGAACTAGGTATGTCCAGCCTAGCAGATATTAGACGTCTGAAACAACAGTCAGACGTCTTAAAATACTTTATCAGACGTCTGATTTTGGAATTAGACGTCTGGAAGTGCTGTTTGAACCCTATATTGGTTTTCTAAGTATTCTACAGAAAACCTAAGTATCCTAGGGTTGTGCTGGTGTTCCTAGGACTACTGTTAGGGTACTTTGAGGCTCTTTAACATGAATTATCTAAGGAAAATAAAAAGAGCAAGAAAATAAAGACAAGAGATACAAGAAAGGATTAAAAAGAATCTATCATATTCTTCTTGTCTTCTATCTTCAATCTGTCGCTCCACACGAACCTCCTCTGTTCTTCATTAAGCTCCTCCAATCCGTCCTGGATGCAAGCTCGAGTTCCGTCTAAACACGTCCACATTTGCAATTGACCTGAAATCTAGGACTCAAATTGCAAATGTTAAATAACACGTGTTTTGTTATCATCAAAACAAATGATCGTGGTGCTCTAGCACCAACAGAAGATTCTTCCTTTAGCTTGCACCTCCACTTCCTAGTGTACCCCATAGCTGCGGTCATTTGATGCGACTCCCCTAGGCAGACATCAGATTGACTAGTACAAGCAGGTTAATCGTGAACAATCTCAATCTGGATCCTAATGAGAGAACCAATCCATAGGGCCAACATCTAATCAATTTTAGTTAGGCTTGGGACAATGGTGCTTCAGGAATGTTATGGGCCCTTTAGATGGGTTGTGCCTCTAATGATCAGTTAAAATGTGTGTGCGTGCACAACCAGGATTTTCAAACAAGGTTATTTGATGATGTGCCTTTTAGGGTTCAACCTTATTTGGTAGCTTTTAGGGTTTAATTCTTAGGTTGGTTCAATCAAGGTTTAGTAGAACACTCCAAGTTTTGAATGCACAGGTGATGATATGTTCCTTTAAAAATCAAAAATAATGTGGAGCACCTGGTTCAACCCTAAGAATCAACCCTAAGTGGCAAGCTACTTGATGGATTAGTTTTAGATTGACTGGTGTGGCCTAAATAGCTCAATCAATTGGCCTGTTGCATCACTTAGTTATGGCACACAAGAATGTTTAACATATTTACATTTCTACTGACTTATGTGCATTGAGTTGAAGTGTACCGAATCCACAGGTCGGATCCTAGTTAAGTGGTAGAATCAAAGTAATTGTGAGCCTTAGGATAAGAAGTTGTGGGTGTTAAGTGTGTTGCTTTCAGAAAATCCCACAACCAGATAACACATTTTTTATTATTATTTTTATTTATGTGGATGGTGAGGTGAGTGGCGGTGGCAAACAAACAACCAAATCTATCCTAGGGTTTATAAAAAGCATCTAAGTTGATTTGGGTTTGAGTTATTAGGTTATGGAATGAAAACTAAGCTGGGGGTGGTGGGGGGGACACTTACAAAACACTCTACCCGCACTTTACTCTGGTCTACCACACTTGGATCTCCATGCTAGGGTTCCTGCAAGATAATAGATCAGAGATAAGCAAGGTTAGTGTTATGTAAATGCAAAGAAGCACAGAAAATAATAAAGTAAATTCCGTTGCCTCCCCAGCAACGGTGCCAAAATGGTCGGGCGTGTTTCGCATGTTACAAATCGGGGTTACAAGTAACCCATCGTCGTAATTGCAAAACACGTCGATCAGATAAATTTATACCGAAACTCCAAGGGAGTCCCAGGTCGAACACAGGGAGGCGACGTTTGCTTTAAGTGAAAATTACACTTCAATTTGTTTCTTTTTGGTATTTTAGGGTTTTGTTTTTTTTTGTTTTTTTGTAAGAAGACAAGCAAATGAATCACAAGATAGAGATGGAACAAATATGATGTATATATCACTCCAATGTTGATTACAATAAACTATGAAAGCATAAAAAGAGAGGGGGTGAGAGGAAATCTCTCGAATCGGCTGTTCGGCGAGACGACGGTGCCTAGCGAAAGCTCGAAAGAAGGAGGTGAGGAGTGGGATGATGGAGGTGAGATGTAGGAGGACGTCGGGTAGAAAAAAGCTTCGGCGTAGCTCTGGAATGGAGGTGAGAAGGCGGAGATGATCTGCTATCAGAATGAAGGTGGGAGGATAGCTCCAAGGCGACTTATGAAGGGGGATGGGAAGTTGGAGGAGTATTTGGTGGGGCAGAGGTTCGTTATACTAATAAGCACCTTGGGAGCTTGAGAACAAGCTCTAATAGAGTGTTGGTAGGCTTGCTAGAGATTGGGAGTAGGTGGGAGTAGAGTAGGTAGAGATGGCTTGGAAGGGAGGGGGTGTAGGTCCTTTTATAGTGGAGGAGAAGAGGTAAAAATAGGTATGGGACCATTAGTGACATCCAGGCCTTCGTTGGAAGCATCGCTATAGGCACCCCATGCCCGCTCACGGCCACAGCTGGCTTTGCTAGCACGTGAAGAATTAGCAACGGTTGTAAGCGTCGCTGTAGGTCCAGCTCATACGTCGCTGTAGGCCAGCTCATGCACCACTGGCGCATGTTGTCCTCTCTTTGTCGCATGCGCACCAGCTCATGCGCTGACATTGCGCTGTGCGCATGCACATGCGGTGGCGCATGCGTGCGTTGGGCGGCCTAGGCTGCACCACGTGGCGCAATCTGGGTGTCCATCTTTTTGTTGTAGGGGCTGCTACAGACGTCGGATTGAGTCGATTTTTGCACCATTAGGCTGCGATCGTTGACCGAAATCCATCCATGCAGTCGGATTTGTCATTTGAATCTCCGAATTATTTCACCTTGTCCCTTGGTCGTTGATCTTCCTCGGACTGCATATGGTGCTACAGGACTTCGATCATGGCGATTTCAGAGGCATTGGACTCTGATCATCTTCTTGATCAGATCCGTATGGTCAGATCATCAATCCGAGGCTCCGAAATAAATATCCTTCTCTCCTGAGCATAAAATGATGCAATTAACCTACATTATATACAACTACTCTAATTGCAGAATGTGCATGATATGCAATATTTATAACATGAAATGCAAATCTAAGCCTAGGAACATGGATGAATAGGCATTTTACCCTCAATAAATGTGTTTACATCAGGTACAAACCAAGGGAGGGTATTGGCAGCTAAGATTATTTCATCAAGGAATTTATCAGGGGGCCAACATGTCATTCGTCATAAGATGAGAGAAACGATCAGCCACTACATTTTGTGAGCCTGCCTTATCCTTGATTTCCAAGTCAAATTCTAGGAGTAATAGGATCCAACGAATAAGGTGGGGTTTCTCATCCTAATTGTTCAGCAGATATTTATGTGCTGAGTGGTCAGTCTATACTGTGACGTGTGACCCCAACAGATAAGTGCAAAATATTTCTAGGCAAAGACAATGGCAAGAAGTTCTTTTTCAGTAACTGTGTAATTCTGTTATGCATCATCAACTGTTTTGCTAGCATTGTAGGTAACAATAGGCTTCTTATCAATTCTTTGCCCTAGAATGACCGCTACGGCAAAATTAGAGTCATTAGTCATTAGTTCAAAGGGATAATTCCAGTTAGGTCCCTATAAAATGGGTGCCTCTATGATAGTTTTCTTCAACTATTTGAAAAAATCCAGGCATTGGGCATTGAAGTCAAAAGGCCAATCTTTGGTAAGTAAACAACTTAAGGGCTTGGAGATTTAGGAAAAATTCTTAATGAAACGGCGATAGAAGCCCACATGACCCAAAAATGATCGGATCTATTTAACAGAAGTGGGCAGTGGGAGCTTAGAGATAGCATCTATTTTAGCTCAATCTTCTGCGATTCATTTTTTGGAAATGACATGGCCCAAGGCAATACCTTCTTGGACCATGAAATGACTTTTTTCCCAACTGAGGATAAGGTTAACTTCTAAGCATTCTTGGAGAGTTCTTTCAAGATTTCTAAGACAAAGGTCAAAAGAATCTCCAAAAATAGAGAAGTCATCCATAAAGACTTCTAGACATTTACCTGCCAGGTCAGAAAAAAATTACAAGCATACACCCTTGAAAAGTCGTAGGTGTGTTGCAATGACCGAAAGGCATTCTTCGGAAAGCAAAGGTTTCAATGTGGCAAGTGATTGTAGTTTTGTCTTGATCCTCAAGATGGATCGCAACTTGATTATAGCTTACATAACCATCAAGAAAATAGTAGTAATCACGTCCTACTAATCACTCCAAGATTTGATCAATAAAGGGGAGAGGAAGATGGTCCTTCATGGTGGCGGAGTTCAATTTTCTGTAATCAATGCACACATTACAACAAGAAGTGGTCCGAGTGGCTATTTTTTCCCCATGTTCATTAGTGACAACTATTAGTCGAGCCTTTTTAGGCACTACTTGTGCGGGACTAACCCAGGAGCTATCAAAAATGGAGTAGATGATATCAGCATCAGCCCACTTTATAATCTCCTTTTTTCCACCTCTTGCATATTAGGGTTCAAAAGCCTTTACAGTTGGCGAGAGGGGCAAGAATCTTCCTCAATGGGTGCAATAGGATAGATTAATACCCTTAAGATCAGTAAGGGTCCAGCCAATAGCTTTTTGGTGTTTGCTCAAGCCTTGGAGAAGTTTTTCCTCTTATGCCCCAGAAAGTCTAGAATTGATAATTAGGGGCATGGTCTGGTTTGGACCAAGGAAAACATATTTGAGTCAGGCAAGGGTTTTAATTCCAATGGAGGGCCCTGCTTTGAAAGTATTTCTGCTTGTGGAGTGAGGGGTGAAGTGAGAGGGAGAGAGTGAGATGAAGAGTCAAATGGAGAAGAGGTGCTTAGGGTGGGAGGGCGGGGTAAATCAAATTGTTCTGGAACCATGTCAATTGCAAAATAGGAACCTAGGTGTGAAGTCTACTTTGTTTCCTCCACTAAATTGTCAATTTCTGAATCTATTTCATCAAAGAAATCTGGTTCTTGGAAATGCCTAGAAGCTTGAAAAATATCTAGGGTAATAGATTCACCGCCACACATGATCTTCATCTTCCCATAATCATAATCAATATTGGCTTTGACGGTGGCTAAAAATGGTCTTCCAAGAATTATAGGGCCATTCCTCAAAGCTTTCGGTACCACTATGTCCAGACCAAAAAGTCTGTGGCAAAGAGAAAATTTTTGACCTAGACAATTACATCCTCGACAATCCTATTAGGTATAATTATAGATGATCTGTTAGTTGAAGTGTTACCTCGATAGGCATTAATTCACTGATCTTGAATTCCTCAATAACAACAGTGGTGATAAGAAGAATTGAGGCACCGAGATCCAAGAGGACGCGATCAAAGGAAGTGTCATTAATGACAACTTGAATTAAGGGAGCGCCTGGATCTTTTCTTTTTAGAGGCAATTTCTCTACACAACTGAGCTTACTATCTTTGAAAGGATCACCTTTCTTAGGTTTCTAGGCTGCCTTTTTGGGGTACAGAAATCTTCCAAGAATTTGGCATAGGCAAGAATATATTTTATGGCATCTAGGAGATGGATATTGATTTCTACTTACCCAAAGATATCCATCAATTACTTATTAGAGGGCTCACATTTCCTTTTTCTATTTTGTGATGAGTGAAGGGCTTGCGGAAATGGGGCTAGGTGTACCTGCTGTGCATTTTTGGGTTCCTGAATGGGGTTAGAAGATAGAGAAGAGCTGATTTGCTTTTCCTTTAGGCAGGTTTCTTGAGTACGCAAACGATGATGAGTGGTTTCGCCATTCCTCAGAGTTACTACAATTGTAGTATGGTTGTTTCTGGGAGGAGGATGGGGGCCTTGATTTTGATTAAAACTCGACGGGTGCTGTGGTGCTGGGTAGAGAGGTTGACTAGGATATTGATTGCGCAGCAATCATAGGTCTTAATTGACCTAAATTAGACTAGGACTTAGCATAAGTTAGAGTTATTCATGCATGCATACGCATTATCTGCATCTTTACTGCTTTTCTTTAGCTATGCATAAAATAATGTTATAATGCGCTAATTAAGTACATTATGTCGATTACAGGGAATAAGCTGATTAGGAGCTAGATCTGAAACTGGATCAGGAATAACGGGAGTTGTAGCAGAGCTGGAGCAGAAGACCTAGTTTAGATGTAGGAATAATAATATAAGGGGGTTAAAGGTTTTCTATTCTATTAAGTAGAAATAAAGCAGTAAAATGTGAAGAGCATAGGTCCATCCTTGCCCTAGGATAGCCTAGAGACATCCCCAAGCCTTAGCCACCCTTAGATTAGGTCACAACACCTTAGGAAGCCGTAAAACCCTAGTTCCAACCCTTCTCTGGACGTCCAGATAAGTTTTAAGACGTCCAGGACCCTTAGCCAACTCCCGCACACTTCAAACCCACTTCTGCAGTGTTATTGGACGTCCAGACACTTTGTCAGACGTCTAATTTCTGCAGAATACCCAATACAGAACCCGAAATCCTTCCTGACTCTGATTGGACGTCTAGACAACAAGTCTGGAAATCTGATTTTTGAGTATAAGACGTCTTATTCTATAATTAGACGTCTGATACTGCTCTCCAATTCTTGTTTTGAGATTTAAGCCTTGATCTTGGATCTCTAGGTCCCTAAACCCAATTCCAACCCCATAGGAACCTAAATTAAGGTGCCCTAACCCTAGTACATCACCTCTAGACCTCCCTAAGGACCTAATTAGGTCCTCACTCAACCTACTTGACTTGGATCTTAGTCAATTCGATCAGCCTATTCAATTGGACTCATTGAGTCCAATTAAGCCCTGATCGCAGCACACACTGTACAATTGGACTCAGTGAGAGTCCAATTGACCTAGACCTGACTTAATTGAGTTGTTTTACTCTCAATTAAGTTTCCACACACCCAATTAAACTTGTATTAAGTTTAATTGCACTTTACCTTAGTGAATTAGGGTTTATAACCCTAATTTGAGACCTACCTTGACGTAAACCCACTAGAACCCAACCTAATCAACCTAGCCACCTAAGTTTCGACCCACACACACCCACACACACCCACACACACCATCCACACGAAAATATCTAGCCTAGAGTTCTCTAGAACTCTCTACCATGTGTGGTTGCCTTGGTTGCCAAAAATAGCAACCAAGAGCCATTCAATTTTTAGATCCACATTTGGTGGATCTAAAAACCACCATCCACCCTCTCTCTCTCACTCTCCCACGAGCTCCCACCACAGGCCTCTCTAGAGAATTCCATAATTCTCTAGAGATCTTCCATTGGGTCTATAAAAAGGCCTCATGGGTGGCCATTGGCACCTATTCACTCCCTTGGCAATTACTCTCCATTGGTGCCATTCATGCCACCTCCACTTAGCCACTAACCCCACCTCCACGAGCTAACTACCACCACCTTGGAGGACACCATGCTGGGATGCTGGATCAACCCTACCTCTCTCCAAGGGTCAGCCTAAGCTAAATTGGCCGCCCCTCATTCACTTCTCAACCACTCCAAGGCCATCGGGAACCACCCCTGAATGCCCTCTACTCTTTTAGCTCTAGATCATGCTTTTCATAAGTTTTACTGCTTTCATTTACTACTTAGTAGAGTAGTTTCTCTTCTCCCCCAATGATGCATGCGAAATCCCCCCGTCGATTCTTGTATGCAATCGTTTTCTGGTAGCTAGGTTTAATTTAAAGCATTCCTGTATAAGCTTTCCTCTAGATTTCCTGTACAAACAACTCTCCCCCAATGAATGAATGAAAAATGCATTTATATATATATATATATATATATCTCTTTATGTGTTTGAAATCACCATGAGCTGAATGATTATTTTATTTGCGTGATTTAAGTGCCTGTTCTTTAACCGCCTATATATTACGCACCAGCATGTCGTTTAAATAAAGTAGAGCGGCTTTAAGATCGATTTCAAAAGAAAAAACAACGCCTCCCAGAGACGAACGACCGGGACTCAAAGTCTCATTATTTTCAAAACAATATCTTTGTTGGATCGTATTTTGCAATTATACTTCGATGCTTTTATCAAAAATGCGATCTACGTTTTCTCCCAACAAAATGGTGTCGTTGCCGGGGAGGCAATGTCATTTTTATTGATTTCGATCTTTTACTTATCATTGACAAATCTGCCCCTACTTCGTTGTTGATGTGCAGGGACACGGAAGAAAAACGGGATCTGCGCACACATCGAGCGCGGCGAAGAAAGTCAGGTGCACATCACATTCTCTTAGAGTAGGTTTATTTTCTGAACCCTAGGACTAGATCTACTTCCTACAATTTCTTTTGAAAAAAAAAAGAAAGATTTTTCTTATTTTCATGAAAAAAAATTAAAAAAAATCAAAAACTTTGAAAAAAATTCACTTTAGGTTTCCTTTTGAATCTAGGTTAGAAAAAAAAAAGAAAAAGAGATACTTCCATTTGAATCTTTTGAAAAATTCTTTTTAAAAAAAATAATAAAAAAGTGCAAAATATTTTAAAAAAAAAAGCATTTTTGGTGGAAGGCTTGAATTTCAAATTCAAACCTCTTCAAAAGCTTTTCCACCATCTTCTGATTTTCGGCCAAAATTCAAATCTCACTTGAAAATTCGATTGCCGAAAAATCTGGTAGCGAAAAATTCAAAAATTTGGAAAAGTCTTCAATTTCAAACCATCTTTCAAATGCCACCATTACTTTGAAAAAAATCCAAACATAAAATTTTTAAAAATTCACAAAGTGTACGGGGGTCAGATTGACCCAGATTCAAAAATTTTCAAATTTCAAAAAGCGATTCCGAGAAATCCGCGAATCTGTTTTGACTAAAAATGGTGGGGTTTGAAAGCTGATCTAATTGGATTTATTTTCCATATTTTTCCTGAATTTTTTAAGATCATTTGATACTGTTTCAAGGTGAAAAACCATTCAGGGGTCAAAGTTCCAAAAATGACCCCCTGATATTTAAAATTTCCTTAAAATTCTGTTGAAATAGTAAAAATTCAAAAAAAATATTCTATGAAAAAATAATTGGAAAAGGAATGTACTTGCAAAATTTCAAATTAATTGGATTCCAATCACTATCAGCGAATCAACATTATTTTTGTGATCTGCTGAAATAGAGAAAAACCCTAGAAGTTCATGCAACTTAGGTTGAACCTTTAGGGTCACAAATAGAGACCACACTTTTGGCTAACCTAGACATAATCAAGTCTAGTTAGCAGGTGAGCTTGGTCACCTTGTGGGCCACTCACCACAAACCCCACTGAGGAAAATAGGTTAAAAATAATTTTAAAACACGAATTCAACCTGAGTTCGTTGTCGTCCTACTGAACGAATTTAATCTCTCTCGCCAAACCTGGTGACTAAGTCTGCGGGGTAGTGTCAAACGACCGTGGCTCGGGGAATCGGAGGCGTAAGTCAAAGGAAGAACCTTCCCCTTAGTCCCCTCGTAACCAGACTGGCTGGGTTAGCTTGAGAGGCGGGATTCACGTTCAGTTGGTTGTACGACGAACTTACCTTCAGGAATTTAAATCCCTAACGAAAAAATCTGGTCACCTGATTTATAAGGACCATTTGATTGATAGGGCCTTAGCCTTGTCCTGCATGGCTACACCAACCCAAGGGTTGGGTGGTGTATGCACGGAAGGAGGTCACTTTGACCTCACTTGGTTGGACCTTGGGAGCCACTCCCAAGGTGGCGAGTCACCTTGCCCGGACCATCTTCTCGCCCCATTTCTTCTATCTACTGAGCCGCAATGGCTAACATTGTATCTGGACCTAATCAGGATCCAGAAGAGCTGGATCCACGAGCTTATCTGAGAGCTCGGGTCACTGAATCAGCTCAACCTTGGGATCAGAACCCAAGGTGGCAAAGACGACTTTTCGCTTCGCTTGATCCTTCTCCTCGGGTTACCGAAATGGTTAACCCATATCCTAACCCTGGATATTATGACCCATACCAGTCGGTCCCTCAAAGGATCGCATCTTATAACCCAGGATATGGATTTCATACTCCTGCTTCTCACCCATGGAACTTGGGTAGACCTGATTCACCCCCTGGAACCCCTGAAGAGCTACCGGTGCATATGCGGCCACATTATAGAATATAGAGAGCTATAGCGAGTGCTAAGGAAAAGACCATAGCCTATCTACGTGAAATACAGGTTATCATTGAGCCGAACCAAAGTCAAAGCCGGATTCCGCATCAACAAGCCGTGATGGAGCTCCTTCAGGAAACAGCAAAGATAACAAGGCGAATTGGACAAAATCGGGAAACTCAAGAACTATTGCTTTTGAGATATCAAGTGGAAAATAGCATTGAAGACCTCGAAGAATCTGAAACAACTACTCTAAAAGAACACACAGAAGATTCTCGGGAGCAGATGCCCGAAGATCACTCAAGGGAAAAAGAATCTAGCATGGATATGAGACAGGAGCAGGAAGAATGCCGAATGGGTTCATCTAAAATTGAGGAGGAAAGGACTGATATCTCTAGGACTGAGCCACAATCAGATTATCCTGAATCCTGGGAGACACCTTTTGGGTTAGATAACCCGATCGAGACAAGGGAAGTACATCCAATTGAGGATATGGATCTTGAGGCAAACATTACATGCGACACTACTGATCAATCTAAACCACTTCCCATTGTAGGTGAACCTGTGCTAGAGCCAACATCTTCTGATCTGCACTCTTCTTCTTTCACCTACATCCCTAATTCGGATATTAAAGATTCTAAGATGACACTTTCTATCCTTGATCCTAACATCTGAAAACCAGAAGTAGCTATGGATAACTCGAACAAAGAAATAAATATGCTACCTAAGGTAGGAATTACTGAGGAGCCCAATGCATATGAGGGTGAAGCTTCGAGCAGAATGAGCTGGGGATGCACCAACCATCCTAGTCAATGGCTCGACCTCGAGCCTAAAGAGACAGCCTCTGATGAATCAGAGATGAGTACTGATGAGAACGAAGTAATTTTTGACGAGGATTTCAGTGACCTCCCCACAAATCTTCTACTTTCACGGATACCCCCATATGACCCAGAGCCTGGAGAGGGCATGATCTTTGATGTCAATTATCATTATGAGGATCCCTATGACTCAGATTCTGGCTCTGAGATACATTTTGATCTACTCCCTCAGCAACTTCCTGCTGAATTGTGGGACATGATAAATCAGCTAAATCAACATCATGATTCCCCCTCTGTTTATCCTCTATTTTACACCACCACTCCACACTTTCTTATAGCTAGACTTTTTGGAGTAGGGGTGCACAATTAGCTGGTCCGCATCTTTGGACCACTGATTCTAGGAGCATACGAGCACATCTTTCTCTTAATTTTGACCGGCTCCTATGCAAGAATTGATACATTTGATTGAGTGCTCGCCCAGCTGGAGGCGTCAAACTCATCACATATAAATACCATTCCACCATCATCAATACATAACCAATTTTAGACATAGCATATTTTTCCTTTAGCATATTTCCTTTGTATATTGCATGTTAACAAGTTGGCCGGTGCTGAATATAATTTCAGGAGCAATTCCAGGTGACTTCTACCCACTCATCCTCTGTTGAATTTATTTTCTTTTATATTCATGCATGAGGACATGCAAGAACTTAGGCATGGGGGGGTAGATACAGAAAAATTGAAAAAAAATTTTGTGCCAACACTTAGGAAAACCTCGGAGCTGCATGCAAAATGTACTTGAGGACCTTAAATAAAAGGACAATCGACTCCACCACCAATGCTCGCATTGGAGCTAGAAATCGTTCGTAATAACCAATTCCGACTCAACCGCTCACCTTTTGTTCTAAATTTAGGGTCAAGCTGATTGTAACCCAATACGAGAAATTCACGAAATACAAACTATATGAGGTTACATGTCTATAGCATATATAGATATTGCATTCATGAATAAGATTATTTTATTAAAAGAATGCATTAGGGATTTTATCCTTTAGTTGATTCCTGTAATCTGGAATCCAGTACAACTTTCACACACACGTAGAATTTGCAATGGATTCACGGTGAAGGCTGATAAACGTCTTCAGTTTGTCGAGAAGAAGTAGTGCTTCTTTTCCTGAACCCTTGGACAGTGTTTTGGGAGTCAGGCTGATTTTCTTCCAAAAATCCACCAAATAGTGTGAGATGAGAGTAGAGTGTACTGGTGCTCTAAGATTAGTGCAAGGAATCTAGAATCCTAGATAATTAGGTGATGATACTTAGAGATTAGGCATAGTTTTCGCCCTCGGTTCCAGCGTATACATTTTGTGCAAAATTGTGAGAGCCACCGAATAAGGCAAATACGCGGAGAGCGAGTTTTCATAAAACTAGGGCTAAGGTGGATGGTTACGACCATTCTTTACGGAATCCTCGGCTGAAGGAGGGTATTGATGTCAAGGTCAGAAATACGCTGTCCTATCCGTCTCTCCCGATGCTGTGAGTAGGCACTTCCACCAAATAAGCCACCCAATGTCTCTTGAGTACCACCAATCCCCAATAATGCCTCCTTAATAAAATTCATGGATGTATGACAGTTGTGCTATGCTAAAAAAAAAAATGATGAAAAGGAAGAAAAATTGAAAAAAAGAAAAAGAGGAAAAAAAAAATTTTTTTGACGAAGAAAAAAAAGAGTTTGTGAATATTTAGTTTTCATCGAGGCAATACCACCAAATAAAATTGAGCTTCACCAAATATGGCCTTAACCTATTTTTCTTGTGTTTCTGACCGCCCGAATACTGGCTAAGGAATCCCGACTTAGTGTTAGGGTTATGAGAACTCAATGAAAGTGTTAATGCCTAGTGAGACCACCAAATACAGGGCATATGTGTGAATCTAGTGAGGTTGTGAGCTCTAAGAAAAAGAAAAGAAAAGAAAAAGAGAGAATGAATACAAAGGAATCAAAAGGGAGCATAGCTTTTCTCGTCTTTCTCTTAGTTGAGTTACTTAGTAATTCGGGAATCTGGATTCTGTAGTACTGGTCTCTATGTAGCACCAAGTGAGAATGAGCCACCAAATATACAATCCTTTCCCTCAAAGATTCTCTACCTAAGCCTAAAGCCATGGTGGAATTCATAAAATATCTTGAATACCTGAGGGAAGAAATCCGCCCATCTCGCTAGAATTTTTATTAGGGGTCAAGTACAGGCTTTAGAGGTGGATTAGTTTTCACTCGAATCCGTTGCAAAAGCTACATAGCTGCACCATCACGATTGTCTGGATTTCTAGAGCATAGGATGAAAACAAAAAGGAGAAAAATCTCTATGCAAACACTTGATAAAATAACCAGTCCCTTAGGGACCCTTGTTGTAAATAATTTAGTCTTGCATTTGCTAAGGACTAGCAAGATTTAGGCATGGGGGTATGATTGTGCAGCAATCATATGTCTTAATTGACCTAAATTAGGCTAGGACTTAGCATAAGTTAGGGTTATTCATGCATGCATACGTATTATCTGCATCTTTACTGCTTTTCTTTAGCTATGCATAACATAATGTTATAATGCGCTAATTAAGTACATTATGTCGATTGCAGGGAATAAGCTGATCAGGAGCTGGATCTGAAGCTGGATCAGGAATAACGGGAGTTGTAGCAGAGCTGGAGCAAAAGGCCTAGTTTAGATGTAGGAATAATAATGCAAGGGGGTTAAAGGTTTTCTATTCTATTAAGTAGAAATAAAGCAGTAAAATGTGAAGAGCATCGGTCCATCCTAGCCCTAGGATAGCCTAGAGACTTCCCCAAGCCTTAGCCACCCTTAGATTAGGTCACAACACCTTAGGAAGCCCTAAAACCCTAGTTCCAACCCTTCTCTGGATGTCCAAATAAGTTTTAAGACGTCCAGGACCCTTAGCCAACTCCCACACACTTCAAACCCACTTCTGCAGTGTTATTGGACATCTAGACACGTTGTCAGACGTCTAATTTCTGTACAATACCCAAAACAGAACCCGAAATCCTTCCTGACTCTGATTGGACGTCTAGACAAAAAGTCTGGACATCTGATTTTTGAGTATAAGACGTCTGATTCTATAATTAGACGTCTGATACTACTCTCCAATTCCTGTTTTGAGATTTAAGCCTTGATCTTGGATCTCTAGGTCCCTAAACCTAATTCCAACCCCATAGGAACCTAAATTAAGGTGCCCTAACCCTAGTACATCACCTCTAGACCTCCCTAAGGACCTAATTAGGTCCTCACTAAACCTAATTGACTTGGATCTTAGTCAATTCCATCAGCCTATAAAATTGGACTCATTGAGTCCAATTAAGCCCTGATCGCAGCACACACTGTCCAATTGGACTCAATGAGAGTCCAATTGACCTAGACCTGACTTAATTGAGTTGTTTTACTCTCAATTAAGTTTCCACACACCCAATTAAACTTGTATTAAGTTTAATTGCACTTTACCTTAGTGAATTAGGGTTTATAACCCTAATTTGAGACCTACCTTGACCTAAACCCACTAGAACCCAACCTAATCAACCTAGCCACCTAAGTTTCGACCCACACACACCCACACACACCCAAACACACCATCCACACGAAAATATCTAGCCTATAGTTCTCTAGAACTCTCTACCATGTGTGGTTGCCTTGGTTGCCAAAAATAGCAACCAAGAGCCATTCAATTTTTAGATCCACATTTGGTGGATCTAAAAACCACCATCCACCCTCTCTCTCTCACTCTCCCACGAGCTCCCACCATAGGCCTCTCTAGAGAATTCCATAATTCTCTAGAGAGCTTCCATTGGGTCTATAAAAAGACCCCATGGGTGGCCATTGGCACCCATTCACTCCCTTGGCAATTACTCTCCATTGGTGCCATTCATGCCACCTCCACTTAGCCACTCACTCCACTTCCACGAGCTCACTACCACCACCATGGAGGACACCATGCCGGGATGCTGGATCAACCCTACCTCTCTCCAAGGGTCGGCCTAAGCTAAATTGGCCGCCCCTCATTCTCTTCTCAACCACTCCAAGGCCATCGGGGACCACCCTTGAATGCCCTCTACTCTTTTAGCTCTAGATCATGCTTTTCATAAGTTTTACTGCTTTCATTTACTTCTTAGTAGAGTAGTTTCTCTTCTCCCCCAATGATGCATGCGAAATCCCCCCGTCGATTCTTGTATGCAATCGTTTTCTGGTAGCTAGGTTTAATTTAAAGCATTCCTGTATAAGCTTTCCCTCTAGATTTCCTGTACAAACAACTCTCCCCCAATGAATGAATGAAAAATGCATTTATATATATATATCTCTTTATGTGTTTGAAATCACCATGAGCTGAATGATTATTTTATTTGCGTGATTTAAGTGCCTGTTCTTTAACCGCCTATATATTACACACCAGCATGTCGTTTAAATAAAGTAGAGTGGCGTTAAGATCGATTTCAAAAGCAAAAACAACGCCTCCCAGAGACGAACGACCGGGACTCAAAGTCTCGTTGTTTTCAAAACAATATCTTTGTTGGATCGTATTTTGCAACTATACTACGACGCTTTTATCAAAAATGCGATCTACGTTTTCTCCCAACAGATATCCACCTTGATACTGATTCCGTTGAATTTTAGGGTTAGGCATGGGTTGGGATGGCAGATTGTCAGCAGGTCTATGATCAGGAGTAACCTCAATTTGATGTTGCAAGTTGGTTATCATATGGGTTACTTCCGTCATTTGATTCTGCATACCTTGCAATGTCTTCATGACCTGGTTATTGATATCTTCCTTGGATGGCCCAAGTTGATATAAGTTTTGCTAATAATTCCAAAATAGATTTTGTTTGGGAAATGAAACCTTATTTGGGGCTTTCCAAGTGGGATTCGGGTTGGTTGTCCAGTTTTGATTGTAAGTATTGGAGGGATTTCTCCTGGAGAGTAGAAATGTTTTCAGTGGTGGGGTCAAGAAGATTTTGATTCATATAATCAAAAGTCCCAGTCAACATATCTTGTGAGTAATCTGAAAATTACTACCCAGAAGGGTAGCATTGATATTGTGCAGATTTTCTCATTTGAGAAGGTGAGGAGAGTTAGGATAAGGAGTTGGTTTTCGGGTGAGCTTTTCTTCCATTTTTTTTTGGTTTATTTGCATATGATCCTGTCATTGAGCTATCATGTGTAGATCATCTTGAGTGACTGGAACAGATGTAGATTTGGAGTCAATTTCATTGACTCCAAGTCTGGGTTTGTTGGTTCTACCAAAAGTGTCCATTGAAGCCATATTAAATGAGTTTTCACTAATTTCTTCAAAAAGGAGGTAGGCACTTTCAGCATCTTTATTAAGGAAATTACCCCCACATGAAACATCCACGAATCTTTTAATTGATCTTCTAATCTATGATAGAAGATCTGCACTAGCTACCATAGCGGAATTTCATGGTGGGGGCAACTTCTGAGAAGTTCTTGAAATATCTCCTAAGAGTCATGGAGAGGTTCAGCAAATTTTTGTTGAAAGGTCATTATTGATCGCCATAAAGCATTTGTACAACCTATCAGAAATAATTTTTTAAGAAAAATTCTTTTTAATTGGGGCCAGGTGGTGATAGGGCGCCCAACCATCCCAAACCAATGTGATGCCTTGTGCTTTAAAGGTAGAGGAAAGAGTCTCATGAGCCATACCTCTTCCTACACATTGCGGGAATGGGTGGTTTGAGCGAGGACAGTTAGATCCTCGAGGTGGCAAAAGGGGTCCTCTCTCGGAAGACAATGGAAATTTTAATAAGATTTAGAATGGTAGGTTTAATGTCAAAATCCCCTTGGGGTATAACCACTCCGGGTCTCTCTTCATAATTAGAAGGTGGCGAAACGGTGGCAGCAACTAGCTTTTCTTAAGTCGTTGTAGTACAAATAGTTATCGCCATCATTTGCTAATATATAATTTTTTACTCGGAAAATAAAGAGTTCCCGAGGTCGAACTTAGGGAGCAAGTTGTATTCTAGGGGTACAAGTTTCTTTTACAAAAATAAAGAAAGAGAGAGAGAGAATTTGTTGGCTTCTTTCTTCTTCTCTTCTTTTCTCTTTGCTTATCCTCTCCTCTTCTACTTGGCTCTTCTGCTTTCTTCCTTTGCTCTTCTTCTTTATCTGCAGCAGTAGTGATGTTCTTCTTCTTCTTTCAGTTCTTGTTTCTGCTCGTCTCTTTCTTTTTCTTCTCCCTTGCAGTCATGTTCTTCTTCTTCTTTCTTTCTTCTTTTCCTTTCTTCAGATCTTCTTCTCGTGCTCTTCTTCTTTTGCAGAGTCTTCACTTGGCCTCTCCGTGTTCTCCTCTGCCTCGCCTTCCTTATCCTTCTTTTCCTTTAGGACGTCGTCTGATTTTCCAATCAGACGACTTAAACTGCCGCTGCTACAGTGCCGCTCGGTGCTCCTCCTTCCTTCAGCTTTCGTCGGCCTTCTTCTCTGTTCAGCGGGCGTCTTTCTTCTTCTTCTCTGCCTGCACACTTGCACAGCTTGATCAGGGAGGGGGGCAAAACCTAATTCTACCCTCTCCCCCGCGTTTCTCTCTCACGGAAGCCGCTCTTAGGAAAGCTCTCCCAGAGCTGCCGGGTATTCGGGTACGGGTCGTGCCCGGGTCCAGGCCCACCGGCGTGCGTGGTGGGCGAGGAGTGCAGGTCAAAGTCGGGTCGGGCCAGGTCCGCGGGGCGTGGTCGCGGACGAGGCCAGGTCGAGCGGGTAAGTGAGAGGGACCTCACCCCGTGCTCAGGAGGCAACGAACATAAGGCACTTTTTGCCTTTATGCGGGCGCGCTCCTCTGGAAAGTTACGAGGTGGGACTAAATGTCCCACCCCAATTGGGCGCCCGCAGCTGAAGACACTGCAGGAGTTCACGGTGGCACGCGAGGCCTTTTCCCCAACTGCAAGCCTGGGACGCTTCGCGGAGATGCCCCGCGCAGCCTGGGAGTCGCACCTGGGCGAATCGCACCTGGAGCTGCAGGTTGAAGGTGCTCCTTCCACGCAGCAATGGCGACGGCGGTCGAGATACCTGTCCACAGAGGAACGGCCTCTCGGCCTAATCAGATACGTGGAGAACCTTCGCCGTGGCACGGCGAAGGTGGTGGGGGGTCTGGCAGGCGGCGGGGCGGAGCGTGAGGGTCGCCCTAGGTCAAACTGCGGGCGAAGAAGTGGGTTTGCTCGGGGGGTCTATAGAGGGTGAGTGGTGGGAAATGGAAGGGTGGAGGTTGATCAGGGTGAGGAGGCGGAGGTTCTGTGAGGGTCGGCGAGGCGTATGGGGCTGTGGAGCGGCGGGGGCGTCTCGCCGGAGTTTGGCCGGAGACGAAGGGGGTGACGGTGGACAGGAGCGGTCGAGGGTTTAATCAAATAAAAGACAGTGAGGAAAAGAAAGAGGGGGAGATGGGGAGAAGTTCTGACCTAGCTACGGAGACGAAAGGGGCTGGAGAAAGGCGGCAGTCGTATCGACTGTCGCCGGAGAAGAAGATGCCCGGGGGAAGGGGCGGCAGCGAGGAGAGGGCCGGAGAGGCGCCAGCTGGGTGCGGCATGGCGCGGGAAGAGCGAGGGAGGGCAACCCTGCAGCTGGTAGTGCGGCAGAGCGACGAGGAGGAAGGGGAGAGGCCGTCGGAGCTGGAGGGCTTCCTGTCGGAGTGGGAAGAGAGGAAGTGGTGGTCTTTCTCCGTCAGGACCGAGCTGCCCAGAACGGCGGAGCGACGGGGGTATTTATAGAGGCGGAATCAGAGAGGAGGGCGGAGGGAGATGACGTGTCTCCCTCGCCGGAGGATGCCGGAGATGGAGACCCATACCGTCCGTGCATTCGCACGGCCGGTATGGTGGGTTGCAGCGACCAGGGGGGTGTTCCTGCGACGGCTGACGACGTAGGGCACCCTCGGTTGTCTTACCAGACCCTCCCCCTTATCCTGCGCGGCGCCATGCTCCGCGTAAGGTCGCCGGAGCATGGTGCTGGTCAGGTTTTGGCAGGAGGGACCTGAATGCAAAGAATGTAGGAGAGTTAGGGGTAGAAATGTGAGGGTTCAAAAGTTGAGGGCCAAAAAGTAAATAAATGAGGACCAAAGTGTAAAGTTGGTCAAGAAGGTTTCCTCTTAGGCTCAAGCTTTTATACATGACTAATTGGGACCTAAGGATTATGATGGTGAATTTTATTTCTATATTAAACCTTGTTTGATCGGTCAATTTACGCAAAAATCCAAATTAAGTTATTAATTGGGCATGGTTCTCAATGTAGGTCAAAAAGGGTTTCGAAGGTCAAATTGAAGGTTCTAAACCCTAGAGATTATTTTTCTATGAATTTTAGAGGATTTATTCTATTTTTACTTTGCCTCGAACCTCGCAAATTGAAGTGGGTTTGTTTTAAGGTTACAGATTATCATTTAGTTCCTTGGAATTACTGTAGCCCTTATCAGATCATCCCACTTTCCTTCTTATTTGGTTTGTTTGACCTATGTTTGGACCTGTATGCAGATTATACTGGTAAAATTGCATTTTTACCCCTTATGACTTATTTTCTTCTCAAACTCAGAATTCTTTGAGTTAAGCCTTCCCTTGAGTTATGTAGGAGCTTTTATCCTTTGTATTAGGTCAAAATGAGCTAGTTATGGCTCATGATGAGGTTCTCATCAGAAGGATTATAAAAATCCTTGAGTGTCACGAGAGGTT
Source organism: Thalassia testudinum (assembly GCA_037157565.1). Classification (NCBI taxonomy): domain Eukaryota; kingdom Viridiplantae; phylum Streptophyta; class Magnoliopsida; order Alismatales; family Hydrocharitaceae; genus Thalassia; species Thalassia testudinum. Next base: position 22,969,502 of record JAZHRO010000063.1, read on the forward strand.
CACTGAGTAGCTGACCCAGTCTCTGATTAGCTAGGTTCATGACAGTCCTAGCCAATTGTTGTTGGTTTTGTTGAAGTCGAACCAATTGGTTGACCATAAGAGAAAAGGGGTTTGAATTTTGATTGACAGAGCCACCTAGCCATTTAGGGTTTTTCGCTAGCTCCAAATGTGGAGGTTAGGGATGGGGAAGTTAGATTCTGGATCAGCTGACGGGTTAGTGCCAAGTTGGGAAGTGGAAGCAAAATTTGTTGAATTATTTTCCATTTTAAAAACAGAGTAGAAGAAAATAATGATTTTTTGGTGCGGAGGGCAAAATGAAATGGTCCCTCAAGATGTGGATTCTAGGACCTTCGCCTGTGCATGCAATTTAATGGAAGAATGGGAGGGGAGGAGGAGAGAGAGAGAGATTAGAGAAAGTATGCAAATCAAACAAACAAGCCCAATCTATCCTAAGGTTGACTCCTTAATGCAAGCTAAGACTTAGGAACCTGATAAAGAAGAAATTAATAAGAAAACCTAGTTCTTTAAGAGTACCTGGCTAGACTAAAGAAGTCGATTGGGCCCAAGAATTTCTTGGGAAAACCACCAGGGGCTTGTGTAAACCCGTACCCGTCGTTTGACTTCCCTCTAAGTCTGTCACCACTATTTCAAAAGGAATTAGGAGTGCTTAATAACCCTTAGATATTCGATATCAAGCCTAAGTTTTTGTGAAGTTCTTAAGTGGTCAAACGACTACTTGTTTTAATTTAGGCTTGGGTGTTTAATTGTTCATCGGAATGTGGAGGGTGTTGAGGGGGGTAATGCCCTATTATTTCAATTCTTTTAGCGTGTGCAAGGATTGGAAAGAGTGATTCCAATATAAATCAAGTTGTCACACAAAAATGTTTGTTTTCTACCTTTCGGATTTTGATGGGAACACCATCATGAGCCATAACTAGCTCATTTTGACCCAATGAAGAGAATAAATGCTCCTACACAACCAACTGAAGGTCATAATTCACTACATAACCTTTCTGAGAGAAACATAAGAAATAAGGGGTAAAAATGTAATTTTACCAATGCAGTACAACCATGGGTTTTCTCAAGGGCTAAACAAAAGTCAAATGGTCTTAATAAGATAACAAGTGGGTTGGATTTGATAGAAAAGGATTTATGTGTGTTCTGTAAATTAAATGACTTCTTGAAATCCTAAAAATAGATCCACTTAATTAACCAAGGTACTGGTTAGGATAAAATTCATTTAAACCCTTTAAAAATCATAGAAAAATATTTTCTATGGTTTAGTACCTTAAATTTGGCCATTGGAACCCATCTTGACCTAGAATGGGGTCTCAAACAAATATCTGCCCTAAATTGGGTTTTTGCATAAATTTCCCAGGAAAACATGATCAAAACTGAAATCCAACTTCACCATTGGATTCCTTGGGTCCAAATTAGGTTCGTACCAAAATTTGGACCTAAGGGAAATTCATCTTGACCTAGTTTGCAAAAAGGACCTATCTGATTACATTTCTACCCCTAACTTTCAAAAACCCTTGCATTTAACCCCCTAGCTTCTTCGTCGTCTTCACAAATAGGTCTCTCCACCATTATCGTGGAGGAATCCTACTCCGGCAACCTCTGAAAGGAGAGCTCTCCTTGATTGCTCAGAGAATCTTCTCTAAAATTAGAAGGGAGATTCTCTAAGAAATTCCCTCCAATTTGAACCCGTCCATAAGCCCTGATTCATTCCCAATCTCTAACGCGAACGCATGAGAGATTTGGGTCAGTTGAAGTTTCCATCTCCAGCGAAGCATTCCTTGCTCAGAAGCGTGGCTTCGAAACACAAAACCTCCTCAGAGACCTATTTAAAGACTCCCCAGGTTCCAACGAACTCCTCCGCTTGGAACTGGGTCAGTTCCCCCTCCATTCCTCTCTCCCCTCCAACCACAACTGTAGTTTCCCTTACTCGGAGGGGGTGAATCAGCGTGACATAAAAAATACAGAATTAAAATTATAACAATCTCACAAAATAATAATCACACAATAGACACAAGTATTTTCAGGTAGAAACCCAAACCAGGTAAAAACCACCACCTAACCCTCTCGAGTTAGGATTTTCCGATCAGCCAAGTTGATCAAATCCACTAACGTACTACTTAAACGAGGGTAGTACAATGTCAATTACAACCACACTACTTTATACGAGGGTAGCATACCTCAAAGCCCCTTCTCTTCATGAGAAGGATTTGTCTCACGAAGGAGATGGGAATTTGCAACGCGAATTCCCAACCAAATAACAAAGTAACAAATACAGGAATAGTCCTATAGAGCCAACAAAATAATTCTTAAACTTAGCTTCTATAGGTGTTAGGATGCTTCCCTATGCTTGGAAGTGCGTCGACGACGTGGATGAGTGAACTATGCAATGGCACAACGGCGCTCTCGTGAACTATGGCAGGAGAGTGGGTGTGCAATTGGATTGAAGCTCTCTAGATGTAGAACAAGGCTTGGAGAGCAAGAGCTTTCTTCTTATGATCAAAAGACACAAAATGATGTGAAAGTGTGTTGCTTTGTGTGTTTTGAGTGGCAAGGGTTCTCTATTTATAGAGGACCTAGGAAGGCTTTGGAAGGCCTTGGAAGGCTTCCATAGCCGTTGGTGTAAGGCCTAAGAGAATCAGGCCAAAGTCAAAATTAATCATGATTCTGATAGGGTCATCAGACGTCTTGTCCTGGCATCAGACATCTGGAAAACCCATTTAAGATGTCTGGGAACTAAGTCAGACATCTGATTTTAGGCAGGTTTCCTTCCTGACTTGAATCAGATTGAAACAGGGTTCTAGTGAAAGTCCATCATACAACACACAGGACGTCTGGCACAAGGTCTGGACATCTAGAAACCTATTTTTTCTACAGGAATGGATTCCCAAGAAGGGTAACAGCTACAAGATCTGTCAAAGGTGATTTTGGGTTAGTCAAGGCAAAACGATCACATATCAGATGTCTAGGATCACTTACGGGCATCTGATAATGTCTGATATAAGCTAACAATCAGATTCCTCAATGTTTTGTAAGGAAGCCAACGGTCCACTAAGTGGATGTCTGGCAAAGGCATCAGACGTCTCCTAAGATGTCTGGACTAAGTTCTGGACGTCTGATTTCAACAGACAGAACTAAGTCCAGCCTAAATAACCGGACGTCTGAGTCAACAGTCAGATGTCTTAAAAGTTTTTATCTGACATCTGAAACTTAGATTAGATGTCTGAAAAGGCTGTCTGAACCCTATTTTGGTTTTCTAAGTTCTCTACAAAAAACCTAAGTATCCTAGGGTTGTGCAAGTGTTCGTAGAACTAATGTTAGGGTTCTTTGAGGCTCTTTAACATGAATCTAAGAAACAAAAATAAAGAGCAACAAATGAAACAAAAATACATAGTACAAAAGGAAAGGAAATCTATCCTATTCTTCATCTCCTTCCTTTTTCAAGCTATCACTCCTTGCGAATCTCCTTTGTTCTCCATCAAGCTCCTCCAATCCATCCTGGATGCAAGCTTGAACTCTGTCTAACCACGTCACCATTTGCAATTAACCTGAAATCTAAGACTTCAAGTGCAAATGTTAAATGACATGTGTTTTATTATCATCAAAACAAATGATCGTGGTGCTCTAGCACCAACAATCTCCCCCTTTTTGATGATGACAAAATCATAAATAATAATGCATAAAATCCTCCCCCTTTTTGACATTATCAAAAAGGTTTAATTGATTTTAAATTTCCTATAACTCCCCCTTAAAACATGCTCTTCTATAATTAGGTTGAATTTCTTTTAATCAAGAGTAATGTCCTCCCCCATTTTGTAACAAAAAGATAGTTATTATTTTTCTCCCCCTTTCTAAAGAAAATATGGCTAATTTAACAAGATCTCCCCCTTAATGATTGACAAATAGCTCATAGTTTTAACTCCCCCTATCTATATGCTAATGATAAAAGGATAGGGTAAAAGGGTTTTGCCTCACCTACCATGGCCAATAAAATGGCCCAAATGGAGGTGGTGGATGCCACATCGGATGGGGCTCCCATCTGTAGCTTAGAGGCTCGGGCATTGGCACCAGTCTCCAGTCTGGCGGTAGACGTGCGGCGAGTCCATCATTTGTTCGCCATCTCGTCGGTCTTCTCGTTCTCCTCCTTGGTCCTCCCAACTCGAGTTGACCGTCCTTGAGCTTGTAGGTCCAATGTCATGTATTATAGTTACCTTTGAAACCTGCAAAACAAGATTCCAACTTTTTCTTCGGTATCCAAGTGAGATTGGATCCGGATTTGTTAGCGAGTCTCCTTGAAGGAGATCCTTTCTCAATCTTAGGGTTATGCAAATAGTCTATTTTGTTGATTAATTTGATGAAATTTTCCCTAAGACATGTGATTTCTTTTTCTATAATATTCGTCTTAGTCTTTAAATCAGAAATTTCTAATTTTAGACTAGCATTTTCCTCAATCAACTTAGTATTGTCATTGATTAAATCTTTCTTTTCAAATAACAAGTTATTTTCCTTAGGACTAGCTTCTAGATCCTTAAGTTATTTTTCTAACCTTTCATTTTCATTTTTAAGAAAACTAAGGTTCTCTTTAATATTTTTATTTTCTACCTTAAGTGATTTACTGACTTCAAAAAGCTCATTAAATGCGTTCTGTAAATCGAAATTTACCTCAACGTCGGAGACGCTTCCGCTTTCGCTATCGCTTTCTCCTATGGCCATGAAACCAAAGCAAGCAGTTTCTTCCTCGGGGTTCTGCTCTTCTTCTTCCTCTGAGCTCGAGTCCTCCCAAGGTGCTTGGAACGCCTTCTTCTTAGACTTCTCTTTTTCCTTCTTCTTCTCCTTTTTGAGAAGAGGGCACTTTGGTCGTAGATGTCCTTTCTCGTTGCAGTGGTAGCAACGTCTCAGGCTTTCCTTCTTCTCCTTTTCTTTCTTTGATTCCCTATAAAACTTGGAAAATTTTTTAAGTAAAATTTTAAAGTCTTGATCGTCGGAACTTACCTCGCTCTCTGACACACTTTGAAGGCGAGGATCTTCTTTGATTTTTGCTTCAATGTATCCTTCTTCTTCTGATTTAGCTTTGTCTTATAGGCCATTAGATTGCCTAAGAGATCTTCCATATTAAGCTCCTCCACCTCGTTTGCCTCCTCAATCACGATGACCTTCTGCTCCCATTCCGTTCCAAGGGAATGGAGTAGCTTTCCTTGAAGCTCCCCCTTGATGAAGGCCTTACCTAAAGCTTTTAAACTATTTAAAATGAGAGTGAACCTAGTGTTCATCTCACTTAAAGAATCGTTAGACTTCATAGAAAAAGATTCAAATTCTTGAGAAAGTATTTCTCAAAAAAAAAAATTCTTGAGAAAGTAAATTCATTTTTGAAGTCTTTACCTTAGAGTACCCTCATGAGTTACCTCAAGTGTGTGCCAGATCTCATATGCGGTGGTGCATTACGAGATTCTGTTAAACTCCTCTGGGTTGAGCGTGCAATAGAGGGCGTTCATGATCTTCACGTTCAAAGAGAGCTCACGAATTTGTTGTTGCGAGTAGCCTCTCGTGGGTTTCTCTGGGATGTCAAATGACGTCTCGCACCTGACCCAAATCGTGAAGTCATTGGCTTGAAGCCAAGTCTTCATCCACATCTTCCAGTAGGGGTAGTTGCTCCCATCGAAGAATGGCGGATGGGTCGTGGAGTGCCCCTCGGAGATCCAGATTGCGGAACTACTCCCCTCCATGATCTTCTTGCCGGGTGTTACTCCGATCTCGCAAGAACCTGCTCTGATACTAATTGTAGTTTCCCTCACTCGGAGGGGGTGAGACAAGTATGACGTAAAAAATGCGGAATTAAAAGTATAACAATCTCACAAAATAACAATCACACAATAGGCACAAGTATTTTTAGGTGGAAATCCAAACCGGGTAAAAACGACCACCTAACCCTCTCGAGTTAGGATTTTCCGATCAACCAAGTTGATCAAATCCACTAACGTACTACTTAAACAAGGGTAGTACAACCTCAATTACAACCATGCTACTTTATACGAGGGTAGCGTACCTCAAAGCCCCTTCTCTTCACGAGGAAGATTTTGTCTCACGAAGGAGATGGGAATTCGCAACGTGAATACCCAACCAAATAACAAAGTAACAAATACAAGAATAGTCCTATAGAGCCAACGAAATAATTCTTAAACTTAGCTTCTATATGTGTTAGGATTCTTCCCTTTGCTTGGAAGTGAGTCGATGACACGGATGCGTGAACTATGCAATGGCACAATGGTGCTCTTGTGAACTACGGCAGGAGAGCAGGTGCACAATTGGATTGAAGCTCTCTAGATGTAGAACAAGGCTTGGAGAGTAAGAGCTTTCTTCTTAGGATCAAAAGACCCAAAATGATGTGAAAGTGTGTTGCTTGGTGTGTTTTGAGTGGCAAGGGTTCTCCTCTATATATAGAGGGCTTAGGAGGGCTTAGGAAGTCTTTGGAAGGTCTTGGAAGGCTTCCATAGCCGTTGGGTGCAAGGCCCAAGAGAATCAGGTCAAAGTCAGAATTAATCATGATTCTGAAAAGGTCATCAAACGTCTGGTCTTGGCATTAGACGTCTGGAAAACCCGTTTAAGATGTCTGAGAACTAAGTCAGACGTCTGATTTTAGGTGGGTTTCCTTCCTGACTTGAATCAAATCGAATCAGGGTTCTATTGAAAGTCCATCAGACGACACACTGGATGTCTGGCACAAGGTCTGGATGTCTGGAAACCTATTTGTTCTGCGGGAATGGATTCCCAAGAAGGGTAATGGCTACAAGATTTGTCAAAGGCGATTTGGGCCAGTCAAGGCAAAACGGTCACATATCAGATGTCTGGGATCACTTACAGACATCTGATAATGTCTGATATAAGCTAACGATCAGATTCCTCAATGTCTGGTAAGGAAGCCAACGGTCCACTAATTGGACGTCAGGCAAAGGCATCAGTCATCTCCTAAGACATCTGGACTAAGTTCTGGACGTCTGATTTCAACAGACAGAACTAACTAAGTCCAGCCTAAATAATTGGACGTCTGAGTCAACAGTCAAACGTCTTAAAAGTTTTTATTAGATGCCTGAAACTTAGATTAGATGTCTGAAAAGGTTGTCTGAACCCTATTTTGGTTTTCTAAGTTCTCTACAGAAAACCTAACTATCCTAGGGTTCTGCAAGTGTTCCTAGGACTACTGTTAGGGTTCTTTGAGGCTCTTTAACATGAATCTAAGAAACAAGAATAAAGAGAAACAAAAGAAACAAAAAATACATAGTACAAAGGAAAGGAAATCTATCCTATTCTTCATCTCCTTCCTTCTTCAAGCTATCGCTCCTTGCAAATCTCCTTTGTTCTCCATCAAGCTCCTCCAATCCATCCTGGATGCGAGCTCGAATTCTATTTAACTACGTCTCCATTTGCAATTAACCTGAAATCTAAGACTTCAAGTGCAAATGTTAAATGACATGTGTTTTATTTTCTTTTTTATGAGAAAGAGAGGAATGCTATCGAATCACCAATAGCAAACTAGGAACATGTGTTTTGTTATCATTAAAATAAATGATCGCGGTGCTCTAGCACCAACAACAACTCTGCAAGCTCTGGTGGCCTCTCCTTCACTCTCTCATCGCCCAACCACAATACCAGTGGCTGGGTCATCTTCACCACAATCCTTCATGTCGCACAACATCGACCGACATCGCCCTTGCCCCATCTTCGCCGCTGCCTCACCTACAGAGCTTTCGTCTTCCCCACGTCTGGCAACAATACCGATGTGGGATTCCTTTCCCCTTTCGTCCTTAGATTAGGTTTCTCAAGTTCCCTATCTTCCCCACTTTCTTTCCCTCTCTCTATTTCTCAAAATCAACCACCGATGCCACTGACCACCGTCACCTCTTCCATCTCCGATGATACCTCCGGCGAGGTGCTCCCATCGCTACGCATCTCCATCCACCTCGCCGACCACCCTACAACCTCCACCGCAACTCCCTGATCATTTCCCCTCAATCCAATCACTCCATCAACCACCCAAATACCTCCCCAAACAGACCCACTTTCACTGGCCAAAACCATCACCGTTCGGCCACCACAACTGCCTTTGCTCCACTCCACGGCCACCATTACATTCACCGTGCCACAGCGATACTGTTGAATGTTCTGATGCAACCATAAGGCCCTTGTTCTTGATTTTAGGTATCCGACCATGGTTCGCCATTATTGCTGAGCTTGAAGCAAGCTTCAAGTCACTCCAGGCCTTGCTCTGCTCCAGGAGATAGCCCCAGGTTGTGCGGACTTAAGGCGTGCAGGCGTCCATACCCTCAAGCGAAGGCTCTAGTAGTTGCAGCCCCTTCAATTTTGCCAAGCCTTGCTACTGCTGCGGTGTGTGGAAGAAGGTGGGACATTTAGTCCCACCTCAGAAACGAGAAGACACCCACGGCCGCATAAATTGATTTTGTGCCAGAGGCTCTTCGCATCCAACACTAAGGGTGAGGTCCTCCTCCCCCCTTTCATCGGACTCATCTACGACACCTAATATGCGGACCTGGCCGACCCGACTACCCAACCTGACCTTACACTCCTCGCTCACCACACATGCCAGTGAGCCTGGACCTGGGTCTATGATAGGTCCAACTACCCAACCGGCTAAAGGCTCTAGGAGAGCGAGATTGAAATGGAAAAGAGAGAAGGAGAGAGGAGAACTACGCAGGTTTAGGGGGGTTTTGCTCTGAGAAGATTACTCCAACACTTAGCCAATTCAGAGAAGAAGAGGAGGTCAGGAAGAAGAAGAGAAGAAGAGAAAGAGAAGGACCTCAGAAGAGAAGGCAGACGACAGAGAAAGATAAGAAGGAAGAAGATGAAGAAGAAGAGAAGGCCATAGGCAGAAGGCTGGCAAAGGCAAAGGAAGAAGAAGGAAAAAAAAGAAGAAGCCAAAGATAAAACAAAAGAAATGCATAAAAGAAGAAGTGAAGAAGAAGAATCAGAGAAATCAGAAGAAGAAAAGGAGAAAAGGACTATAGCACAAGACATTTAAGACGTCTGATTGAAAAATCAGACGTCTGATTTTCATATGCTCTCCATTATTTTGTTTAAATTTCTTTTTACTCTTTATACACTCATGCTCTACATTCCCAATTAGTTTTTAAGTAATATTTTGTGCTCAAATTGCATTAATTGCTAAGTTTAGTGTGTGAATTCTATTTGCTCTCTGTGTTCGACCTCGGAACATTTTCGAGTAATAAAATTGTATTTGTTTTGAACATTATTTCGGTTGTACTACAACGCAATATTTTTTAAAATCTGATTCAGCGACTCGAACATTTTGGCACCGTTGCTGGGGAGCAACGTGCAATTCACCACTATTCTCTACATTATTTGATTATATTTGAACACTAACTTGCCCTATTTGCTTTATTGTGATTTTGCAAGATACTTCATGAGGAGATCTTCCATGCAAATCAACCACTCCAGGGTAGGTAACTTCTCTATTCTTCCCTAATCAACCTCTTAATCTTGGGAAGACAAAAAAAGAAACAATCAAGTAGGAATCACCTGCCTTATTTGTTTCATAGTAATTATCATGTAAAAGTGAAGTTTCCTGATTTGCAAAATTTTTTCAAATCTCATTGAAGTTGAAGCAATTTTGTTTAGAGATCCTACCCAAAATTTCTGGTGCCTATTAGGGACTACGCTTAACTTCTAATCTTCTTTGACTAAGCACTTCTTGTTTGAAGTCTAGGGAGAACATATTTAAAGATCAAAGTGGACTTAAAAATAAAGCCAATTAGAGTTTCAAGCATTAGAGTTTTGAAGTGCTAGTCACACTTGCCTGCATAAAAGGAAATAAACCCACCTACATTTGTGTGCTACCCAAACCCTTGATTGAAAAGATCTAATCAAGAAAAACCCTAAAATCAAGCTCTAAAATCACTTGAACCCTAAAATCTTTGGACCTAATAACTTGAGAGTCAAATCAGGGTGATTTCTAGGTCTTGACCTAGAAGCTCATTCTACCATCTTTAGGGCAAGTCAGGTAAAGTTGGACTACATTGTAGGCCAATCAACCTCCAAATTAGGTCACAAGTCAAAATCAACTAATAATTCAAGTGAAAACAAAGGCATAAATTAGGACATAAAACAAGTAGACTTAAGAGGTCAAGTTATCCATTCTGGTCTACCTGGACCCTCAGTGACAAGGAAGGTCGGGTGGGGGAAACCCTATAACCTGTGAGGGCACTCTACTGTGTAGGGGTCTTTGTAGGACTCTCCCTTTCTGGCTGCCCAGGTAATTCTCAGGTGGACGACTTTCTGATCCAGGGTTATCATCCGCCCTGAACCTCTATAATCATCCAAAAATCTTTGGGTGCCTTGATTGGGTCAACATCACATCCAGTCCCTCATCCCTTCTATTTAGAGCACACACACAGACTTTCTTAGGGAGTTCTATTCAGATCAAACCACTTCATTCTTAATCTAAAATTTGATGCTACATCTTGATTCCACCATCTGATTCAAAAATGCAGCTTGGCTACTTAGGAAAACCATTAAAGAAACCTGAATCACAATGATCCATGACAGATAGAATGGTTGAGGATGCCCTTAGATTTTATGAAATTGATTACAAAACCTCAAAACCAATTGAAGACATTCAGGTTGATGTATCAACAACAACAACCTTCATCATAAATTGTGCCCAATTATTATTAACAGAAGCAACAAAGGGATCAACCTGGGATATTCTCATAACAGGATACATTGAGATAGAAAAATTGCATAACTTTGAATATCTCCAATGCATGACACATTCTGCACTTTGGGAAAAACACCATGATGATCTTGACAAATGGGAAGAAATGATGAAATTATAGAAACAAGTTATCGATCACAAATACCCATATATGCCCCAAATAGTTAATGAAATATCTTGGAATAATATTGAGGATCAACATGATTTCCCAAATCCCAGGTTTGAGACACAAGGTTGTTGTGGATTCCCAACCCAGATGGAATATGATATGCCTAATCTTGAAATAGGTTGGGAGATCCCAATTGCAGGAGAACACAATTTTGAGCTAGCCCTAAAAAACCAAAACCCTGGTTCACCAAGCATAGAATTCCTAGACTCCTGTAATGATAAGATTGAATCATAACCTCTTGAGGGTGTAAACTCACCCCTTATGCTAATAAGGTGACCCCCAAAGGAAATTATGACCTAGATTCTAGTAATTCAACCCACATCCTTAGCCTAGAATCTGGATCTGAATCTTATTGGAATGAGTACAAGGCCCTGTATGACGACAATCAAAGTTTGAATTGGGATGATGATTCTGGGCCTTTATTTGATGAATGTCCCTCTCCAACATCCTCAGAAATACAGATTGATTTTTTGGAAGTCATGCCAATCTACGATACAGAAATCGAGGAGTTGGAAGAGTGGGGTTCTGATTGTGTCTTCCCTGCAAACCAGACACCTGAGCCCAGACCCTATAAAGACACCTTTTTAAGCTTGGAATCTACAAATAGGCTAGATCCAAGATAGGTTACTGAATCTACATCTTGTGATTTATTCTGTGGTGGAACCTCTGATCTCTAATCAAATTCAGAACTTGATTCTCACAATTTCTCCAACGATTTTGAATCTTACTATGATTTCGGAGAACTTTTGTTTCCTGATGACTACGAGCCAATCTACGACTGATGGGTCGGCCCGAATAGGTTGTTAATATGATATTTTTATCCTTGAAATGTGTATAGTGGTTAACCTAATTTGGACCTAACCATCTCTTTACAAAATTTTTAACCTGGCCTAATTGATTTTATCTTATCCTTTCAAGCCCAGGGTCGAACACAGGGAAGTGGGGTTAAAGTCGAGTTTCTACGTTTTCCTTAAAACGCGTCTCTTCCGTTCGTTTATTGTGTTTTTGGTGTTTTTCTTATTTAAGTTTTTTTTATGGTAATCCTTGTTCTTGAGGCACACCCTCAAAATTGTGTCCTTGGCTTTTAGCCAAACAGAGTCCCAAAACAAGTCTTGCTACTCGCAAGACGAGGTACCTGCAAGTCAAAGATTATCTTTTCTTTTTTATGTATTTTTTTATCTTTTTACTAACAGAAAAGCAAATAGACAGAAAGTAAATATAGTATGTATATATATATATATGTAGTATATATATAAAGGGGTGGGGGTGGAGGTGGCGATGGAGTGTAGCACTATGTCGAGTCAGTCGACGTCTAGAGAGACGCAACCAACACGACTAGGTGCCGCGTGGAGTGTGGATGGAGGATGGATGATGTATGGGACCACGCTTTTTTTGTACACGTGTATCAGGGAATATCAGCAATTGGTGCAGATATTCCCGCGATACAGCGTATAATAAATAACATGAAAATATATGTACATATGTATGTATATAAGTAAATATATCTATATATATATATAAATGTATAGTTATATATGTATAGATATATATATATATAGATATATATGTGTATATATATGTATATAAGTATATATATATATATATTACTATATATATGTATATATATATGTATATAGATATATATGTCTATATATATATAAGTATATGTATAAGTATATAGATGTATATATAAGTAGATATATATATATATATTATATATATATGTATATATATTATATATATGTGTATGTATACATAACTATATAGATATACTATGTATATATATATATATATATATGTATATATATATTTATATATATGTTACTATAAGTGTGTGAGTGTGTGTGTATGTGTTGGTATAGGTGTGTGTGCGTCGGTGAACGTGTGTGTGTGCGTTGCTGTGAGTGTGTGTCAGTTAGTGAGTAAAAGAGAGAGAGAGAGAGAGAGAGAATACGTGAGAGAGAGAGTGGGAGCGGGTGGGAGAGATCAGCAGAGAGAGAGCGGGCGAGCGAGAGATTGCGGACGCGCGAGTTAAGATGTCTGCCGCCTCTGGCGGACATCTAACGCCGCATCGTCTGAAGGTGGAGGCAGACGTCTAAAGACGGCGGGTGCAGGCGCGGCTTCGCGTAGGGTTCCTGCAGGTGTGCGCGAAGGCGACGGGCGGGCGAAGGCGTGGAGGAGCGAGCGTGGAGGAGGTCTGCGGGTGGTCACGGAGGGTCGCGGAGGAGGGCAGGGGGCGGCACGAGGCCGTAGCCGGCCGCTGCAGTGCGCGCGGCGGACGGCTACAGGTGCAACTGCGGGGACGTCAGGACGGAGGTTGAGCGGGGAATGGCCCTGCAGGCGCGCGCGAAGTCGACGGGCGGCTGCGGGGACGGTCGCGGAGGAGCGGGAGGACCTGCTGCTGCTGCGTGGCTGCTGCTGCCATGGCTTCAAGCTTCGAAGCTTGGAGCGGCGGCAATGGCGTTTGATGTAAACACATTTACACTACTTAAAATGTCTATTTATGCATGTTCTTAAGCATAGGATTGCATTTCATGATATAAATATTGCATTACATGCATCATCTTGCATTTAGAGTAGTTTGAATAAAATGGAGGTTAATTGTCTCCTTTTATGTGCTTGGACAGGGCAAATATTTTATCGGGGCCTCGGATCAAAGATCCAACCGTATGGATATGATCAGGGCGACGATTGGAGTTCAACGACTCCAAGATCGCCCTAATCAGGCATCCGTAGCATCAGATAGAGACCGGGGAACCCTAGAAGATCAAGGGCCAGGATGGTGTAAATCCGCACTTCAGATGGAAAATCCGACCACACGGATGAATTCGGATCGACGATCGCAGCCGAACGACACAAAAATCGAGTCAATCCGACATCCGTGGCACCATCTACAACTTCCAGAAGATGGACGGCCAAGATAGCGCCACGTGGCGCCATCCCAGCCGCCCAATCGGCCGCAGGAGTCCTGTGAAGACCGCGCACCGTCTCCTCTCCGCCGTTGGATCTCGATCCAACGGCTGCGGTCGCTCGCGTTTAATAACGTCCGCGCGACCATTTCGCCCGTGTAGCGCAGCGGCGACGCAGCTGCGGGCGAAGCGGAGGTCGCGGGTTCGAGCCGCGGTGAGGGGGTCGAAGGCGCGGGCGAGCGGGCGCGCACGAGCGTCATATGAAGATCCAACGGCCGCGCGCGCCCGATAGCGCCGACGCGCAATTGGACGCTCTGGTGGGCGCGCGATCACACGCGGGCGGTGCGCTACGCAACGGGCGCGGACGCGTTCTAAGCCGTCCGATCTCGCGATCGGACGGCTGAGACGACGCGGACGTGCGTATGCGTTACGCGCGCAGGCCAGCCGAGCGGGCGCGCGTGGGCGCGGCGGCGACGGCGACGGCGGGGCTTTAGCGACGGTTTTATCCGTCACTAAAGACCCCTTATTTATTATTTTGAGGATGTAATGTCCATTTTGCCCCCACTCCTTGCAACTATAAAAGGAGACGCCCTCCATACGAAATTTGCATCCCTTCCTTCTCCTCTCTACCTCTCCAAAGCTCAAGAGAAGCTTGTCCCACACCCGGGATGCTTCTCACGAGATAAAGTCCAAATTTTCGTCCCCCTTCGGAAGTGGATCCCGCGACGACGACGGCGTGCTGCTTCGTTCCCGTTCTTCTGCTTCGTCCTCCTTCATCCCGCTTCATTCTCCTTCGTCCAGGCGTCGTCCCGTCCGGCTCGTCCTCCAAGCGACCGTCGAGGAGGATTTCTCTCTCCCTATTCTTTTTACTGCTTTCTAGTATAGATTTACTGCTTTCTAGAGTAGTCTATTCGTCCTCCGAGCGATCGTCGAGGAGGACATTTCTCCCTCCATTCTTTTAATGCTTTCTAGAGTAATTATTTTATGTTTTCTAGTTGTAACGAAAGAACTCTTTTATGATAAATTCCTTGTCTATTCTACATCTCATTTTGATTTCCATGTATAGTATTCTTTCTCTCTCTCTTACTCCCTCTGTCTCTTTTATTTGTTGTAGATACTTAGATAGTTTAAATTGAATTTCTTTGTGACAAAATAAAAAGAAACGCGAAGTTTTTAAATCAAACGTTCGCCTCCCTGTGTTCGACCCGGAATTTTGATTTCGGTATAAATTTTATTTGTTGAACACGAATCCTTCGCTTTCGAACTACAACGACGAGTTTTCCAAAACCAAACACGTTAGCGTAGATTCTCTTTCAACATTTTGGCGCCGCTGCCGGGGAGGCAACGCTCTTTGATTTCTCTTCGCGTTTTGTAACTTACAAATCATTTACCTCACTTTTCTCCTTTCTTATTGTAATTGCAGGTACTCTTTCGAGACAGGCAAAAGCGGTAGATCGGAGTAAAGTGTTGTGGAAGGTTTTGTAAGTTATCCCCCACCTCCCACCCATTAGATTTCATTTCATCACATAATAATTCAAACATCAATCAACCTAGGTGTTCTTATAAACTCTAAGGTTAGATTGTTTGTTGTTTGACATCCATACTCACTCCAACCCCCACATTAAAAAAATAATAATAATAAAAAAAATCTCACAGAGGTACACAACCTCATCTGATTTTCTAACTCAACCGGTAAACCAATCTTAGGAGCCGGTACACACATCCAAACACATAATCGAGTAGAAATCAGATTGGGTAATCATTTGTGTGCCTAATTAGGTGGTGCATCAGGCCAGTTGTTTGAGTTGTTTGGGCCGCACCACTTCAAATAAAATCAACTCATCAAGTAGCTGCCAATTAGGTTCAACTCTTAGGGATCTACCAGGCACTCCACATTCTTTTTAAACTTTAAAGGAAAATATCTTCACCTGTGCTTGCAAAACCTGGTGTGCCAATGAAACTTGATTGAAAACACCTAAAGTTGAATCCTAAAAGCTACTAAGCAAGATTTGAACCTTAAAATTCATCACATCAAAAATAATCTTGCTTGAAAACCACTGGTTGTGCACGCACACACAAAGCAATCAATCATTAAGGGCACAACCCATTTAAAGGGCCCATCACATTCCAAAGCACATTCAAACCTAGCCCTAAATAAAACAGAGTAGACGTTGGCCTTAAGGATTGGACTCGCTCTTCAGAACTCAGAACGAGATTATTTTCGATTAGTCTGTTTCTACTGTTCAATCTGATGTCTAGCTAGGGGAGCAGAGTCAAACGATCGCGGCTGGGGGGTACACTAGGAACCGGAGGCGCAAGCTGAAGGAAGAACCTTCTCCCCAGTCCCTCCTTCTAACTGGTTGGATTGAACAGACAGAAGTAGATCAAATCGTTCCTTTATCTCAAGACGGGTTTTGGGAGTCTGTAGGTCTGTAGGCTAACCCATTTAAGGACAGGTTTGATTTTTTGTATTGCAGGGCACCTTTCTTCCTCCAGTGTCTCATGAATCCTTCCACATATTTCACGCATTCCCGCTCTTTCCCTCCTGTTGTAAATTATCCTCAACATGACGATTATCCCAACTCGTATTGTAATCGACCATCAGTTAGTTGGGATAATTCGGATTGGGGATACAATTCCGGACTCCCGTGTTTAGGGTCTAACCCTGAACACTTTGATTCTCAATTCTATCCTTCTCAGAGTTGCATCGATTATAGATCGTCCTCCTTTCATGAACAACCTAATGCGATCTACAATCAAGAAGGATACACTGATCCTTACCCATCCTCTGATTTCACTGCCTTTAGGTCATCTCCATCTTTTGAACAATCTGAAATGACCTATTATCAGGATGGTATAACGAATCTCAATTCGTTAATTCCTCTACATTGATGTCAAACCCGCCCAACCCTGAACCAACTCATTTGGTTCAGGTTAATCAGGTTCAAGATAAGGTTCTGGCTAACTTGAGGAATATCATTCAATCTTTAGAAGTTCAGCCAATACCTTGCATTGAGAGATTGGAGCCCCTGATTGAAATGATTGATGATTTAAACAAGTCTTTGTTGGATTGGCTCCAGGATGTTAAGGATAAGAACCCGGGTGAGTTTCTACTTGGGAAATTAGCGAAATTGAGGATGAGATTCGTGGTTGCTTTGATTCAATCTTGGAATAATTCCCAGGATGAACTCTCTTCAGGAAAGCCAATGACAGAACCCGCTCAGGCACCTGTTGGGGGGACACGTGTTACGAAGCTGACCAGATTGAATTAAAGCAACCAATTAAGGATGATCTGATTTCTTCACCTGAGATCCCTGAGCCGGGTTACGAGAAAACGTATGTCTCCTGGGAACACAAAGTGACAACTGATTTTGGGACATACATTGATACGGATCCTGATTTCTTTGATGGTGAAGATTCAAGTTGCGAAGTCTCACACGAGTTTTCAAATCACGATTTTTGTGAGACGATTGGGCCTGAGGAATCTAATAGATCATTTAATAGCCCAATAACTGAGGAAACTGATCTTATTAGGGCACACGATACAGATCCAGAATCGCATTTTCTGGAGGAATCAATTCAATGCCCTGATTATCAGTTACACCCTGTTGAGCTTATTGATGATTTTAATTCTGAGATAATTAGACCCAAGTCAATTTTGATTCTGCCACATCATTTACACTTGGAGATTCCAGACGGGGTGATGAATATACAAGATGTCCTGGAATTTGATACACTTAATGAGGAGGATAGGAGCGGGGAAGTTCTAATTTGGGAAGTTAATTTTGGAGGAAATGGAAGATTGAGTCGAAGGGTTCCTTTTAAGCTGAAACCATCAAATCAGAACCCTTACGACATTTGTTTCGAGGATGTCAAACTCAAGCACACATTTAACGATTATCCTTTTGAGCTTCAATTCTCTGTAATCCGACATTTTGGCCTTGGGTTGCATCCTCACAAATCGTAGGCCTGACCCCGCTTGCATTCTGATTTTAGGTTTTGGGTAATTTTTATCCAGAACCTAAGATATTCTCGATTATGGGGTGTGGGTCTGCACCACAATCTGGTCCACATCTGTGGACCTCTGCTGACAGGTCAGAGGATTCTTCTGTTCATTCTAATTCTGACCTGCACATGTGAATTCTTCATTTCTTTTCTTTGTATAGTGTGCCTAGCTGAAGGCACTAAACTCAGCACATATACAGTTCTTTTTCATTTTCATCTCGAAGCGGACCCGATATCCACGCAATTCAGGTGCTTTCTACGCTTTTCCATTCTGTTTTATGTCTTTTTAATACAATGAGGACATTGCATTAGATAGGCATGGGGGGATGGATATTTATCTTTGAATTCATTCGTCAGCTCCGTAGATTTGTTTTATTTTATATAAAAAAAAAAATCAAAATTAGGAAAGAGAATTTGGGTTTAAGAAAATTTTCGATCTTAAGAAATACTATATTATTGTTTGAACACAAAGACCCTTCAGGTCTTTGGACTTAATCAGCCTATGTATCCACTAAAATGTGGATTTGTTTTTCGAGTTCTCGCCAACCTGAATTTTATTATAATTGGAATAAATAAGTTTGGGTGATAAGTACACGACTTGTCAACCCACCCTCTGATTTAAGGGAATTTTGAGTTTTAAGCATCTACACACTTTCTTTGTACTGACTCGTTGTTTGGCGATTTTAACGGAAATTGGGTAGCTAATGAACCTTCTAGGGTGATATGGCTGGCAAGTTATCGTGGGTAACAGCCCATAGGTAGGTTGTCCAGAGCCCAATCACTGGACCTTTCTCTTTTTGCTGCCTTTAGGTAAATCTTAGACCAGGGAAGCCACCTACTTAAAAAAAAAAAAAAAAAATCAAAAAGGAGAAAAGAACAAAAAGAAATAAGTCACACTTCGCCGCACGAGTATGGCTGGCAAGTTGTCGGTGGTAACAGCTCATCGACCGGTTGTCCAGAACCCAGCTCAGAAAATGCACTAAAAATTCCCAAAACACTTAGGAAGAAGCGGAGAAGTAGAATAAACCGGGGAGATATACACTGGATTCACCCTTGTGTTGACCCCGTTAAAAAAAATAAAAGTAGGGAGAAAGCTACCGGTTGTAAAGATACACTTTTAGGCAGAATTCTTTTTGAGGTCACCTAGAGGCATAGAAATCCGAAGTCCGTTTTAATTGCCGATCAACGAGTCTATCACAATCACAATAAGATGCTTAAAACTTAGGGTTCTCATCAAATCTTGGGTGAGTTTAATGGCCGTAGAAAGCCACTCTTAAACCCTAAAATTTGAAAATCCAAAAAAAAAAAAAAGAGAGTAAAAACAGAAAAAGAAATTTTTCTTTGAATAAGGAGAGGCTTGAGGCGGTCTGCATTTTGGCTGATACCCGGGCACTGTTGTGTCTTTGAAAGTTCAGTTCTTAAGTAGATAATTTCTTAATGATTGAAAATAACTCAGGTCCAAATAATCTAACCTAATTCTTTTATAAATAGCATATAGTTTTTGCTAGGGACTAGCAAAAGATAGGCATGGGGGTATGATGTAAACACATTTACACTACTTAAAATGTCTATTTATGCATGTTCTTAAGCATAGGATTGCATTTCATGATATAAATATTGCATTACATGCATCATCTTGCATTTAGAGTAGTTTGAATAAAATGGAGGTTAATTGTCTCCTTTTATGTGCTTGGACAGGGCAAATATTTTATCGGGGCCTCGGATCAAAGATCCAACCGTATGGATATGATCAGGGCGACGATTGGAGTTCAACGACTCCAAGATCGCCCTAATCAGGCATCCGTAGCATCAGATAGAGACCGGGGAACCCTAGAAGATCAAGGGCCAGGATGGTGTAAATCCGCACTTCAGATGGAAAATCCGACCACACGGATGAATTCGGATCGACGATCGCAGCCGAACGACACAAAAATCGAGTCAATCCGACATCCGTGGCACCATCTACAACTTCCAGAAGATGGATGGCCAAGATAGCGCCACGTGGCACCATCCCAGCCGCCCAATCGGCCGCAGGAGTCCTGTGAAGACCGCGCACCGTCTCCTCTCCGCCGTTGGATCTCGATCCAACGGCTGCGGTCGCTCGCGTTTAAAAACGTCCGCGCGACCATTTCGCCCGCGTAGCGCAGCGGCGACGCAGCTGCGGGCGAAGCGGAGGTCGCGGGTTCGAGCCGCGGTGAGGGGGTCGAAGGCGCGGGCGAGCGGGCGCGCATGAGCGTCAGATGAGATCCAACGGCCGCGCGTGCCCGATAGCGCCGACGCGCAATTGGACGCTCTGGTGGGCGCGCGATCACACACGGGCGGTGCGCTACGCAGCGGGCGCGGACGCGTTCTAAGCCGTCCGATCTCGCGATCGGACGGCTGAGACGACGCGGATGTGCGTATGCGTTACGCGTGCAGGCCAGCCGAGCGGGCGCGCATGGGCACGGCGGCGACGGCGACGGCGGGGCTTTAGCGACGGTTTTATCCGTCACTAAAGACCCCTTATTTATTATTTTGAAGATGTAATGTCCATTTTGCCCCCACTCCTTGCAACTATAAAAGGAGACCCCCTCCATACGAAATTTGCATCCCTTCCTTCTCCTCTCTACCTCTCCAAAGCTCAAGAGAAGCTTGTCCCACACCTGGGATGCTTCTCGCGAGATAAAGTCTAAATTTTCGTCCCCCTTCGGAAGTGGATCCCGCGACGACGACGGCGTGCTGCTTCATTCCCGTTCTTCTGCTTCGTCCTCCTTCGTCCCGCTTCGTTCTCCTTCGTCCAGGCGTCGTCCCGTCCGGCTCGTCCTCCAAGCGACCGTCGAGGAGGATTTCTCTCTCCCTATTCTTTTTACTGCTTTCTAGTATAGATTTACTGCTTTCTAGAGTAGTCTATTCGTCCTCCGAGCGATCGTCGAGGAGGACATTTCTCCCTCCATTCTTTTAATGCTTTCTAGAGTAATTATTTTATGTTTTCTAGTTGTAACGAAAGAACTCTTTTATGATAAATTCCTTGTCTATTCTACATCTCATTTTGATTTCCATGTATAGTATTCTTTCTCTCTCTCTTACTCCCTCTGTCTCTTTTATTTGTTGTAGATACTTAGATAGTTTAAATTGAATTTCTTTGTGACAAAATAAAAAGAAACGCGAAGTTTTTAAATCAAACGTTCGCCTCCCTGTGTTCGACCCGGAATTTTGATTTCGGTATAAATTTTATTTGTTGAACACGAATCCTTCGCTTTCGAACTACAACGACGGGTTTTCCAAAACCAAACACGTTAGCGTAGATTCTCGTTCAACAGCGTTAAAGAGAAAAAAAACGAAGTGAGGGAATGCACCACGCCCACCGGCTCGTCGAAGGCTGGGCGGTGGTGCTCCCACTGTGGTGGTGTGCACCACAGTGGGTTCTCCTGCTCGCCGGGTGCCTCCTCGACGGAGGGCCGACGTATGGGAGGGGAAAGCGGTGGAGAAGATGGTTACGGGTTTGTTTCGTTGCTGCAGCAGCCTCCGTTGCGAGGATGAAGCTGCAGCTTCTTATAGAGGAGGAGAGAGTGGTGTGCCGGCTGCAGCAGGGAGAGGGTGCGCGAGTTGCTGCTATAGGGAGCGGCGTTGGCAAGGAGAAGTGACGTGGAGTAAATGCATGCGGCTGCTGCGGGAAGAAGTGCAGCCGCGGGAAGAAGAAAAGAAGAAATCAAGAGAGAAAAAAAATGAAAAGAGGTGGAATTTGCAAGGAGGCACTTGAGATAAAATGTAACTATGCAAGCCATTGTTTCACTCCTCTTCCTCTCTTGATTAAATGCATGCATGCAAGCGTTTTTACAAATGCGATTACAGGATCCTATTATGCAATGTTAATGCTAGAAAATAGCACAAGAAGGCGTTATTACAGGCGTGTTTTGAGGTGCAAACATATACCCCCATGCCTATCTTTTGCTAGTCCCTAGCAAAATAGTATTTAGAAATAATCTTAAGCTGAAGATTTTCTTCTGAGGTTATATAGGTGTGTTTATTATCGAATATTGTGAGAACCAATTGTAAAGAAGACTACCAGTACTTTAAGTCTCACATGACATAGATCATCTCTCAACTAACCAGAACTCTTGATATTTAAACCTTAAGTACGATTTCCAAGACCCAGGAGGTTTTTGCCGTACTCGAGAGCTCAAGAGGTTATGGTTCGTGCATAGTGAAGGATCAAGACTGACCAGATGAACATTAAGACTCAATCCCAGGGTTTCACGAATTTTTAAGTACAGGTTGGTCCCAATTTCAGCTCATGTCTTCGAATTGACCCTTAAGATGATGACGGAAAACTCAACTCCCATTTTCTTTCTTTTTTTTTTTTTGGCTCACCGAAAAACAAATTATACAGACATTTATGAGATATACTGACTCTTTTGCAACATCTTTTCTTTTTTTTTTGACAACTCTTTTTTCTTCTCTCTCTTTTTTTTTTTTTTTGAAACATATGTCAGTATATCTCTTACAACACATTTTGAAAGAGCACACCTTTTTTCTTTTTGGTGGGAGAGTTTCTTTTTGGTGGAAAGAGTCGCTCCTAAACACAAGACTAAAGCCTGGGATAAAAAGTCTACCTGCGCGCACAGGTAAGGACTCCACCTTCCCTAATGAACACTAGGGTTGGATCTTATGTTCACCTGGTCTTTCCTGATATGTGTAGTGTGAACCAAGTTTACTTAAGCTCTCAAGTAAAAGTAAACCAACGGATCTTGTACTTGTGTCTCAGGTACAAGAATACATCCTTAGTTAGGAGAGATCTTGATCTATTTTGTCAATGCTTTAAGTGAATTAAGCCGAGCCTGAGCGAATCAAGCTTTTGTGGCCTGGAAAGTCTTCAAAACAGAGGTTGAATATCCATAAACACTTATTGCCTTTTTGTTTCAGCTTCAAGATCATTACTAAACACCATTTATTATAATATATATATATATTTTTTTTTTCTTTTTCTTGCATATTTATAAATAGGTGGGAACTGTATGATACCATAACATACCCGGATCCTATGGATGCCTATCCACCCCCCCATGCCAAACAATGCTATGTCCTCATATGCATGCAGGGAAAGGCAGAGGAAGGATGGAAGATCGGGTAACAAGAGCTGAGGTTCAGGGTATAGATCAGGGTGGAAGGGTGGGTGGACGGTCGGTGGTGAAGAGAAAAGTGAAGTGATTGCGAGAGAGGTGTGAAAAGTGATGGTGGATGGTGAGTGCTGTTAGGGTGCCTCCCAACAAGCGCTGAATTTAATGTCCCCAGCTGGACTCAGAATGAGGTAAAGAATTAGTTACCCTCCAGCAGGGCAACGGTTTCTCCAACGGGGGTAGGTTCATGAGTCAGATAGGGTTTCAAACGCTGCCTGTTGACCGTAAATTTATGCCCAGATTTGGGATCTTCGATCTCGACGACCCCATTGGGGAATGGTCTTGAGACCAGGAAAGGACCAGTCCATTTGGACTTCAATTTCCCAGGAAAGAATTTGAGTCGGGCATTATAGAGCCAAACTTGCTGAGATGGCTCAAATTCCTTCCGCCGAACATGGCTGTCGTGAAAAGCCTTAGTGCGCTGTTTAAAGGTTAGAGCAGAATCATAGGCTTCACGATGGAGCTCTTCTAGCTCTTGGAGTTGGAGTTTCCTTTCTCGACCACACAAGTCTGGGTCGAGGTTACATTGGCGAACCGCCCAATAAGCGCGATGTTCCAACTCCACGGGCAAATGACAAGGCTTCCCGTAAACGATTCTATATGGAGACATACCAAGGGGAGCCTTGATGGCGGTCCGATACCCCAAAGTGCGTCAGTCAGCTTGTCGGACCAATCCTTACGGCCAGGCCGAACCATTTTCTGGAGAATCTGCTTGATTTGCCGGTTCGACACTTCCGCCTGGCCGTTCGTCTGAGGATGATACGGGGATGCGATACGATGGTGGACTCCGTACCTCCTCAGAAGTGCCCGAAAAGAAGCATGGGTAAAGTGGCTTCCTCCATCCGAGATAATGGCCCGAGGGATCCCAAAACGCCAAAGATATGGTCCTTGACGAATCGGGTGGAGATAACATGGTCAGCACGGCGCGCGGGAATAGCCTCGATCCATTTCGAAACATAGTCGACGGCCACGAGGATGAATTCGAAGCCGTTGGATGGAGGAAAGGGACCCATGAAGTCAATTCCCCAGATGTTGAAGATTTCCGCAGCTAGGATGTGTTGCAAGGGCATCATGTCACGACGTGCCATTGACCCTAATGACTGGCACCTAGTGCAATGCTTGGCATAAGTGTGTGCGTCCTGGTGAAGGGAGGGCCAAAAGAAACCGCACTGCAACACCTTGGCTGCAGTTTTCCTCCTAGAGAAATGGCCTCCACAGGCCTGATCGTGGCAGAAGGATAGCACACTGGGGAACTCACTGTCAGGAATACAGCGACGGATGATTTGATCAGCACCTATCCGAAAAAGAAGTGGATTATCCCAGAAATAATACTTTGCTTCTGCCATGAGACGCTCGCGCTGGTTTTTAGGCCAGCCACGTGGAAGAGATCCAGAAGCAAGGTAATTGGCAATGTCGGCATACCACGGTCCACTTGCCACATTTATTGCCAATAGGTGCTCATCAGGAAAAATTTCATTAATTGGCAGAGTAAGTCCAATATGGTCAGGGTCCAGTCTGGAAAGGTGATCAGCCACAACATTCTGGGCTCCGGCCTTATCACGAATCTCAATGTCAAATTCCTAGAGCAGAAGGATCCAACGAATCAGTCTAGGCTTGGCATCCTTCTTATGCATGAGATGGCGAATGGCCGCGTGATCAGTGAAAACAATAACGTGAGAGCCCAGAAGGTAAGAGCGGAATTTCTCCAGGCCAAAGACAACCGCCAGTAGTTCCTTTTCAGTGGTAGTATAATTACGCTGGGCCTCGTCCAACGTCTTACTGGCGTAGTATACCACGAAGGGGTGTCTATCGTGTCTTTGTCCCAGGATGGCTCTGACTGCAAGGTCTGAAGCGTCACACATAAGTTCAAAGTCGAGGGACCAATCAGGCGGCTGGAGAATAGGGGCCTTGGTGACAACATTACGCAGCTGCGTGAATGCTTGTATACAGTCAGGGCCCATGTCGAAGGGCATGTCGGTTGATAGAAGATGAGTTAAGGGTCGAGAAATTTTTGAGAAGTCTTTGATGAATCTCCTATAGAAACCGACGTGTCCCAAGAAGGAGCGAATTTGTTTGACAGAACCAGGCACAGGTAAATCAGCAATGGCATCGAGCTTAGCTCTGTCAACCTCGATACCCCTATCGGAGATGATATGTCCAAGAACAATTCCCTCATGCACCATAAAATGACTTTTTTCCCAGGAAAGCACGAGGTTTACATCAATACATCTCCTAAGGATGCGAGTCAGGTTGGCAAGACATTCGTCGAAAGATGGTCCAAAGACTGAAAAGCCATCCATGAAGACCTCGAGAAAGTCACCCACCATGTCATGAAATATCGCCAGCATACATCTCTGGAAAGTTGCTGGCACGTTACAAAGTTCGAACGGCATCCTTCTAGAGGTGAAGGTGCCGAAAGGGCATATAAAAGTGGTTTTCTCTTGGTCTCAGGGGTCTATTTCCACCTGGTTATATCCTGAGAATCCATCCAAGAAGCAGAAAAATTTATTTCCCGCTAACCGCTCCAGGATTTGGTCAATAAATGGTAGTGGGAAGTGATCTTTCTTAGTTGCAGCATTGAGTTTCCTATAATCTACACACACTCTCCAAGATGTAGGAGTGCGTGTAGGGATGGATTCACCCCTGTCATTGACACGGATGGTGAGTCCTGCCTTTTTGGGCACAACGTGAATCGGACTCACCCAGGGGCTATCGCTGATCGGGTAGATTATACCCGCATCCAGCCACTTAATGATTTCATTCTTAACGACCTCCCGCATGTTAGGGTTGAGACGTCGCTGCATCTCGCGAGAAGGTCGAGCCTCCTCCTCCGTATATATACGATGAGTGCAGTAAGAGGGGCTAATACCAGATAAGTCTGATAAAGACCATCCAATAGCTGCCTTGTGTTCTAGGAGGACCTTAGTTAGTTTGCACTCCTGCTCCATGGTTAATTTTAACTGATGATTACAGGGAGCGTTTCATTTGGTCCCAGGAAAACATACTTGAGTGTATTAGGCAGCACTTTTAGCTTGGGAGTGGATGGGGAAGGATCTGGCATTTCTTGGGACGAGAGTGTCCCAGACGGGTAGGAGAACAAGTTAGGAGGAAGAAACTGGCCTTCAGATTGGCCAAGAAGAGGGGCTTCTTGGATAGATGGATCCAAAAATGAATAGCCCCAGTGAGAAGTATATGGGCTCAAGGTCCCAGTGTGGATTTGTAAATCCGCCTGATTTGGCGGGGAAGAAAGGGCAATTCGGTCTTCATGAGTGTGGACCGACAGTGAGTAGCCCGGATATGACTCAGACCACGAGGTATGGGAAGCGGAGAAAACCTCGTCAGAAGTCTGGCCAGGAGAAGGTACTGGACAAGGGAGGGATTGGGGAACGTCACAGTATGTGTTGGTCAGGCAGTTATCAGTGTTTATAGGTAATCCGCAGTAGTCCGAATAGGTCCCAATTAGTCCGATACACGTGCTGACGGCCATGTCCTCGTCAGACGTGTCATCCTCAATGCAATCGCAATCAAAGTTCTTGGCTACCTTGAATATGTTAAGCTTGAGCTTCTCAGATCCAACTGCAATCTCAATACAACCCGACTCGCAGTCGATGTGGGCGCGGGCTGTGGCCAAGAAAGGTCGACCGAGGATGATCGGACAATCAGAAAGTGAACTAGGAACTTCCATATCTAAAATAAGAAAGTCAACAGGAAAACAGAGACTGTTGACCCTAACCACCACGTCTTCCACCACACCCTTCGGGATTTTGACAGAATGATCTGCCAACTGTAATGTGACAGGGGTGGGTTTCAGATTTCCCAAGGAAAATTTTTTGAGCATGATGGTCGGTATGAGATTGATGGAAGATCCTAGATCAAGCAAGGCACGGTTAAAACTGCAGCCTTGGATGCTACAGGAAATCAGTGGTGTGCCCGGATCTTTCTGCTTCGGTGGTAAGTTTGACAGTATAGCACAACTCGCATGAGGCGAGAACCACCGGATTCTTAGTCTTCTTTGACTGTCACCTGGGTGTTGTGTAGTCTTTGAAAAATTGATCGATAGTAGGTATGTGGTCGATTGCCTCGAGTAGGGGTACCTTGATTTCTACATCCCTGAACAAATTACATAGGTTGTCAAAGGCCTACGTATTTTTCTTTTTGCCTTTTGGCTCCCTTAGTAGAGCCTCAGGGAATGGGACTGATTCTGGCACAAGTTTTGGTGCATCATCCTCTCGCGAATGCGGTATGCATCCCGAATGAGAGGGCGAAGAAGAAGACGGGCCAGGATCAGGTCGAGGCGGATCGACGGTCTGCTTACCGCTCCTCGTAGTGATAGCATTGGACCACCTATAGTGGCAAATTGACTCAAGATCCACCTTATCCTAGCCACTCTAAACCTGGTAGTTCAGAGTCTAACCCTAGGATGGTTATCCAAAATACCCCTATCCTAGATCTAGAGCTTGAACCAATCCTAGAGGAACCTACTAAGGTTCCATTTCTTGAAACCTTGACCAAAGGAAAGAGGAAATCCAAACCCATAGAACTTGAGGAAGACCTAATCAAGCTCTTCAAGCAAGTCTAGATAAATATCCCCTTGATAGATACGATCCACCACATACCAACTTACACGCGATTTCTAAAAGATTTATGTACACCAAAGCGTAAGCCGCAAAACAAAGACAGGAGTCTGATTGTATTATCTGAGCAAGTTAGCTCAATCATCCTGATCAAACTCCCATAGAAAGTGAAAGATCCTGGCACCCCTTTGATCTCCTCTAAGATCGATGACCTAGAATTTGACCGAGCTTTATTGGATTTAGTAGCCTCCATAAACCTAATCCCTACATACCTACCAGATAATTTTGAGGAAACTAAGCTCAAACCGACTGAAGTGACCTTGCAGTTAGTAGACAGATCAATCAAGTCACCTAGAGGAGTTCTCGAGGAGGTTCTAGTTAAGATTCAAGATTTCTACTTCCCAGCGAACTTCATCGTATTAGATATGGATACTACTAAAAATCTAAGAAACACATCGATCATCTTAGGGAGACCATTCAGAGCACCACTAGGGCAAATATCAATTTTGAAGAGGGCTAGATTGAGTTAAAATTTGGGAACAAGACGTTATGGATTTATATCTTTAAGGCCAAGAAAGGAATAAATTGTGGGGCGATCAAAGAAGTATGCGTCATCAGTTCTTTGGTTGAGGAACCAATTACGGAGCAAGACCCGATTATTCCAAAACCTCAACTATAAGAAGATCTTAACCCACAAATAGAGAAGCCCAGAGCTGACCCAGACCTACCCATAGCTTCCACCCTATCTTCTGAGGCCCATCTCGAACCCGCTCCTGCTGTTGATAACCCAATATTAGAATTGAAGCCCCTTCCAGATCATCTGAAGTATGTCTTCTTGTGTTCCAATCAAACATTTCCTATGATTATCAATTCCTGACTCACACTTGATCAAGAAACAAGGCTGATTTCTGTCCTCCAGTAGCATCAAAGAGCAATCAAATGGACTCTAGATGACCTGATTGGGATAAGCCCTTCTTATTGCACAAATCGTATCAACACTAAAGAGGGCTTGCAACCATCTCGTGAAATGTAAAGACGACCGAATCTGAATCCTTAAGAGGTTGTGAACAAAGGATCATCAAGTGGTTAGACGCTGGTATCATCTACCCGATCTTTAACAGCAGTTGGGTGAGCCCCATCCAAGTTGTGGCAAAGAAGGTAGGGCCCATCATGATTACGATCGAATCTGGAGAGACCATTGTTGAAGGAGCGAGAGTCGTTGTTTGAAGTATGTATCATGTCATAGTATAGTGATGAAAATGACTACAACATTTAAATTTGTAAAGTGCTCGAAAATAAGAAATTGAGTTTGAGGTTATTCGCAGGGAGCAAATATGGAATTCATGCACTAATCAGAATATAGAAATAGTGAGCACAAAGATAAAAATATGCAATGAATATCAGTAATAAAAAATATATTCAATAATAGCTCAAATTGTATCTCAGGAAAGAAAGGGATAAAAAGAGTATAAAGGACTATAAAAATGGTGATTTAGATCACTAATTAATTCTCCACATTAAGCACATATCCTAAGGAAATCAGCCAATCAATATCTCAACAGTGGTTAGAACCACTTATGCAAATATCCACGTCAGATTCAGCTTTAAAAAACTCCACAATACCAAATCAGATGTCGGCCACAAAGACCAGATGACTTAAGTATCAAGCCACAACAGCCACAAACATGCCAAGCATAGAGCAGAAGCCTCTCAGAGATGTTAAGTGTTTAGCACATAGGCACACATACCGAGGAAAAACCTACCCCTAGCCTCCTCAAATTTTCTCTTCTTACTGCAACAAAATATAGATTTAGTGACATTTCGCCTTGCAACAAATAAAGTATATGCTGCTAATAGTACCTCTAGCGACATGTCCAAATAATTTGTCGCAAAAAAAAAATGTTAGCTAACACAATTTTTTAGTGGTAATTTTTTATGTTCGTAAAGTCATGCATTAATGACACAGCTATATCATTTGCCACTATGTAAATATGCTAATTGAGAAATACTTTTAGCGACAAATTTTATTCATTGGTATTTTTATGAGTTAAGGACATATTCATTTATTTGCCACTACATTGGTGATTATAAATATCAATATTATTACGGTTTAGGAAGAGATGTATTGATCATCTTCATAGTATATATTAATAAAAAAATGTTATTGTTAATTAATTCACTAGTATATAGTTTAAAATATACTTTCACAAATGATAAAAAGATTATAGCAACTTTTTTTATGCACATTATTCAAAAATCTTATAATTCCTTAATTTCTTCTTACTACTCCATCACAAAATCCTAAAAACTTTATCATAAAATTGCACCCCTACCTACAAAATCCACCTTGCCTCTACAAAAATCCTACATGCATAAGAATTCACCTCGCCACCGAGGAAAACTAAACTTTCCACCGTGAAACCCCACGAAAACTAATCCCCTCGCGCCTCCAAAATCCCGCGCTCTGCCACTCGACCCTCCCCCTTAATCCCCTCGCACCTCCAGAAGAACTCCATTGCCAATCTTCCCTCTGATCCTGCCATCGCGCTCCAAACCCTCGCAAATCTCCCCTCAGATCCCACCATCCCACGATCTCTGCCGTCATTTTCCCCTCGTGCCATCGTCATATCTCCACCACCCCTTCCGCCTCTGATTCCCATCGCGCTCGCCTGTGACCACCGACGGTCTCTGGCAGTTCCTCGAAATCCCCTCGCGAATCCCATTACACGACCAAGGCCCGCAACCACCGGTTCCTCTTCCTGCTCTGTCCCTTCCCTAATCCCGTTCACCATCGACCTCACCGCCCCTGACCCATCCAACTCCCCCAATCACGACCTCTGCCACCATTCTCTTCCCCCACGACCTTTGTCGCCCAAAACCCTTGAGTGCCTACCCTGATCCCCATACTTGTTGCCAACGTACGCTCTCGTCAATCTCGCAAGCCCGCTTGTTGCCATCTTACATGTTTCTAATTAAAATCCAAAAAGGCCGTATCCATATGATTTTGGTATATCTATGTTCCTCCAGCTATTCTAAATTATTGGTTTCATCTTACCGCCTGCAGTTAAGAATTTATGATGGTTTGGGTTTTAACATTGCCATGTCTATTCATATTTTGATTTCTGAAAACCAAGAAATCAACCGAATTTGACATTCACAAATTTTCATGTCATATTGTAATATTTGCTCTTCTATATTATGATTTCTTTTTCCTTCCGACTTTTATGAGATTATTTACTCAACAACATTTTTTGAAGGATCTTTTTTTAACTGCATGATCAGGCAATTTTGCTAGACCATGGTCAGGCAATTTTCCTCTACTGAACATAACTACAATAGAATCTCGACATCCAATGCATTGAATGCTAGACATTGAAAATGAAACTACATTGAAAGAGGAACAAAAAGGTTATGCATTTCTGCCGTAATAACCAGTGACATGATAGAAGGGTTTTTGACAATAAATTACACTGGTTCATGAGCATACAAACACGGGAGTATACCAAAACTAAACCAAAGACTACAAGGACATCAATAAGTTTGAGTCCAACAAGGAGAGACTTCCATGGAGCTAAATGATAATATGGAGACAATCAAAACAGGTACAAGGTTCCAAGAATAAGACAATAAAAGGAATCAAAACTCAAATCCTGTATAACTAACATACAAAAGTTGGGATTTTTTTAGCAGCACCTATGGAATATTTGCACAACCTATATCGCAAAATCCCTCAATCTCTAGTCTGGTGATACTAAGAAGATAGAGTAGATATAATTCTACACCAAATAAAGGGGAAGTGCATCTACATGAATTGCTCAACCGAATGGCAAAAGAGAAAAGGCCCCACAAAAAACATATGCAAACATACATCCATGATCTTCACCAAGTAATGCATCTTGAGGGGTAGACCTGTGCAGATACACCTATACAACACTTGGTGGGTGCTTGGTGGCATCATTTAGGCTAGTTTCCTTGTCCATCTTACACCTGCAGCATTAGACACTCAATTCACCAAAGATATTGTTTCAATATATGTAGATATGCATATAAATGTACATTCTGCAATTTCTATTGGAATTATCCTCTTGAATGTGGCGAATATGACAAAGGGGCCTAATTGAATCGCAACCAATGGTGTTGTTATGGTTATGACTGGGCATAACCACCCTCTTCCTATGCCCAAAATGTTAAGAGTTGCCTTGTACATCAATATGGAATGCATGAAAGAAATTTGAGGATGCTTGTTATCATCATAACAAAAGGCACAAAGGAGAAGATCAAGGGGAAAAAAGAGTTAATATAGGGATGGAGTGCAACTCCAAGGATTTTCCATCCATCAAAGGAATCATGGATCTAGGTAGGCATCCTAAGTTCATGATTATTATATGCTTGATTGTGAGAAGCAAATAGAGACTAAACCAAGGGCCATAACTAGAAAAAGTTCATAGAGATTTCTTCTTCAACTACATTACTATGTAGCCTAACCATTCAT
Source organism: Thalassia testudinum (assembly GCA_037157565.1). NCBI lineage: Eukaryota > Viridiplantae > Streptophyta > Magnoliopsida > Alismatales > Hydrocharitaceae > Thalassia > Thalassia testudinum. Next base: position 23,001,569 of record JAZHRO010000063.1, read on the forward strand.
TCTTTCCTCTCCCTTGCCACAAAGATGTCTTTCTTTTCCTAAGAAGGTAGATTGAGTTTGAGATCGAGAGGGAACCTACCTCTATTAGTCCTTAAGGACAAAGACTTGTCAGGCTAAAAGAAAGAATGGTGAATATGGGCATCATATTAGGCCTACTACATCACCATCGGAAACACTAGTGCAACTTCAAAGTCAAGAAGAAAGATGAATCCCCATCACCAAGAATGTGTGCATAGACTACAAATAGTGGAATCGAAGGAAAACCAAGATCAAAGAGGTCACACTAGGAGATGACAAACATGCATAATTTTCAAAAACACAAACGTGCATAATAGTAAAATAGAAAAATTATGGGAGTTTACATCTCATGATTCAAAAGAGAAAGCAAGAGTCAATTCCTTAACTGCCTACACAGAAAGCAAGTAAAGAGTCCATATGCAAAGAATAAAGAATGTCAAAAGGACTGCAGTTGTCTTGCTAAGTTTTAATTGATCAAGGGGAACCTCGTAATAGAAAACATTCCCAGTCGTCTTCACAACAACGATATGGGTAAATTCTGTAAACACTTTATTTAGTATAGGACAATGAGATTCATCTGCAAAGAAAATAATGGCACATATCTTTAGGAATAGATGACATTCAGAATGGTATCTTGACATTGGTGTCATTTTCCAGTTGATACACTATAAGTTCAAAGTTCCACACTAACTTCTCCCCCCAACATGGAATCTTGAACATCCTCCTAACCATTTTTGTTCTCATTCCATGCCTTTGTTTTAAGCAAAAAAAGGATTCAGAATTTTAAAATTCCATATTCTGTTGGGTATCAGAAATTCAACCTCTATGTACAATAAACTCAAATAATACAAACTTAGCAGCATAAAAAGTGAATGACAAGAATATTTGTGAATGTGGTTTTTTATTTTACAGAAACAAGGAGCAAAGTTTTATTCATTCCTCACTCCCAGGAGGTGCAAAAAGGAAGGCAGGGGAACTAGACCAAAACCTACCTTCTAAAACAAAAATAGGGACCACTACTCCTGGCCTAGTACATCAAAAGAAATAGAAAAAGCAAAAAACCAAAAAAAGCTCAACAGGCATTGGAACAAGCTCAAGCCATCACATAAGGGAATTGAATTTGATCTAATCCCAGCAAACCATGGCATCTAGGAGGCAGGAGGGAATCCTTAATCACCACATGCCATGGACCTTTAGTAGAGGAGGTGAATACATTATATAAATTATTATTGATGTGTAATTTATCTTCTGATCTTTGTTTACATTTATTTTCATTTATAATATCAACCTTTTCATGGATTAGGAGAACAAATGCTAATTTTCTATTTGTAAGATACTTGAAACATTAAATAGCTGTAAAATTATAATACTTTTAAATAAATGGTAGTTTTGTTTACTTTAATGTATGCTTTTGATCAAGAATAATCTTTTTAATTTGACCTTTTTTTTTGCCATTTTAGTTTAGATTTTTATTAGCTTCAACTTCTTCATAACTATTTTAATAGCATAGAAGATTATATGATGACAAGTTTTTCTTATAGGAACAATTTAATGAGGCAACTGAGAAGATGGATGGTTCGAAAGATCCTTCATTGGTTGATGAAATTTATACAAAAGTTGTTAGAAAAGATAAATGTGGTCATGTTAATGGATATGGATTAATATCACCACATTCTGATTTGTGGAGGCAAAAAGAAATTGAGGAACGAGAACAAAGGAAAGAGTGGGAAAGACATTGAGATGCAATTTATGGAAGAGATAAAAGAAATGAAAGAAAGCTAAGCAACATTTCAAGAAATGCTACTGTAGTTTTTAGGAAGAGTAGATTTGCAGATTTTCCCATCATTGAAGAGGTCACAGGTATTCTGATTTTTAGTTAAATAATTGAGTATATTTAAGTTAAGAAACTAATCATATCATCTACAATCTGGGTACTCAAGATGTGGTTATGCAACAAGGCAACATTTGTGCAAGTTTAAAGAAGACAAACAATCAACATAAGGATGGGACTCAATCTATGTTGGTTGAAGGCCAAGTAAACTTTTATGCAAAAGTACATTAAAATTTTAAATTCAATATTAAACTTTCGATAAAAACTATAACTAAACTGATCATGATACTATCATTTTATTGTAATAATATTTCACATGTAGGATGTGTATCTACTAAGCATGGTAGACATGCAGAGGAAGGTTGCACTTGCATGAGTGCATACTATTGATCATAGTGTAATTATTGGAGGAGGTGCCATTAGTTCCTCTTATGTAGGGGTTTATGCTGAAGTTGCCATCGATGAGGAAGAGATGTTGATTAGGCCATATGGCAAATATTAAGTTTTAGCGACACAATTGGAGCTATCATTGCTTGGCCTATGATGTTTGTTATTTCACGATAGGTATTGTGATAAAATTATTTTGAACCATGGTATTTAGACGTAACTCTTCCTTTATTTAATGTATCTTAGAATTTGGACATGTATCTTTTTTGGTTATGTTACTCACGTTGACTTGTTTATGAAATTTTTTCTTTTAATAAAAGACTATTGGTTGATGAATGAATATTGTATATGATCAATGTGTCATTTTAGATGTTTGCTCTTTCTTACCATCATTAATTAAATTATAAAAATGTGCAATTGGTTTAGACGACTTACCACTTTTCATTCTTAAATTTTAAAATGAAAATATTTATTTTTTATCACAATAGATTCTTATAATATTGTTTCGTTGTTTAAATATTTATTCATTTCAATTTAAGAGTCATATACTTCATAATCAAAGTTAATGTAAAATAAAGTGTAATAATAACCCTTAAGATATCGCATTAAGTAGCAATCAAAGTTAATTTATCAAGTATATAAAACAATGATGCTATTGGTGATAAAATTATGGCATTGAATAAAAGGTTTATTATCTAAAATTAGCAATAGATTTTACTACCTTTAATAATCTCCATTAGCAGCATCAAATTTTATCATAATAAGAATTAAAAGAATTGTGAGATTAATTAACGATGAAAAATGATTGCCTCTAAAGCATCTTATATCGTCAATTTGTCATGACAATTATTTTTGTTGCTATTTTTTCTTTACAATAGCATCAATTATAGCAGCAAAAAGATAATTGTTAAAAGTAACATTTATCGACAAAAATAGCGACAAAAGTAATTATTTCTAAAGATTAAAAAAATACCGATAGTCTAAAATTGTCGGTAAATCTTTAGCGACACTAGTTATACTGATGAATAAGCGACGAATCCAAAAAGTATCGGAAAATGTCTATAGCAACAAATATTAATGCTTTACCGACATATCTCTTTTGTTGGTAAAAACTATTTTTGTTGTAGTGTCTTTTCCCTTTCTTAGAACCAAGTACAAGTTTAGGCGGGTAAGCGAGTATACGGGTAATCGGGTCCAGGCTCACCAGGTGTGGGGGTGAGAGGAGTGAAGAGCATGTGAGTAAGGCTTGAGGGACCTCACGCCTCCGTGTCAAGGTGGTATGCCTTTGGCACAAGTTCATTTTATGCACCTGTACGTTTTTGTCCCCTATGATGTGGGACAAAAGATGGCCTCATCTTTGCACGAAGCTGCGAAGGATTAGCGTGTTCAATTCGAGCAACTATCGAGGTTCTTCCTTTAATCCAAGACCCAAGAATCCTTCATGATGCCTATTCGCATCTGTTGGAGGTGGAAGCAGGTCCGGAGATCAGTGATTGATGACGGAGAGTGGCACTAAATTGGCGGCGATAATGAAGCATCCAGCAAACCCTAAAAAAAATGAACACGGGCTCTAGGCCCCAACTAGAGTGCTCAATGGCTTCACCAAGTCATGGTGAAGGTGTTGGTAGTGTTCTTGTGGTGGTTGGGAGCGTGTTGAGGTGTGACGGTGTTGGAGGTGGGTCAATTTGGAGGGGCGAAAGAGTAAATGAAGGTTCTAATTAGGAGAGGGGTTTTGGTCGGTGAGTGATAAGGAAGCTTCCAGTAGTGGTGGCTGGGTGATTGGTGGTTGGAGGTGGAGTGGCGGCTTCACCGGAGGGATCGTCAGAGGCGAAGAAGACAGAGAGGGAGAGCTTGATTTAGTGGTTGATATAGGAAGATAGGAGGTTGAGGAGAAGCTAAGGAGAGAGAGAGAGGATAAACCTAGTAAAAGGTCGAATGGGAGGGAGTTGGCATTGGCTATGATTGGCTGGCGCTGGGGAAGGTGAAATCTCCGGTGATGAGGATGGCGAGGAAGAAGGGGTGAGGCAGCCCTGGCTTTGGCCCAGCAGGCACGAATGAAGGTTAGGAAGGTGTTCCCTCTGCCTATTGTACATGGCAGAGGGCAACAAAGGGAAATTTGGAGAGCTTGCTAGAGTCACGACCGAGGCGATTAGAGAGAGAAGAAAGAAGAGATTTTTGCGGCCTAACTGGACTGAGGATGGTGGAAGCTAGGGGAGTTCTTATAAAGCTTAGATCGAGCTCTAATTAGGAAATTCATCACTAATCCTTCGTGATTTGGATAGGTTTTCTTTTGGAGATTCTTCAAGCTCGCCAGAGCTCTTGGCCTCAAATCAGGGCTCAATATCACGTTTAAATGATAGGAGATTGGATGCTGATTAGAGGAGAACGTCTCATTTAAAGTTGGTCGGTGTTGGGTTCAAGATGCTATCCACATAGCAATGGCGAAAAGGATTGATTTGTGAAAGAGAAGAGAAAGCTAGTCGGTCATTCGTAAGAAAAACTAAAGATGAGGGGCTAGTTGTAAAAAATAGAGATTTTAGGGACTATAATGCAAACTAGGTTAAGATGGACTCTAATTGGGTCCAAAATTTGGTAATAACCTTTTAGACCAAAGGAATCTAATGGTGAAGTTGGATTTGAGTTTTGGCCATGTTTGATTATGTAAATTACATAGAAGCCCAAATCAGGGCAAAATCCTATTTAAAACTCTATTTTAGGTCAAAATAGGTTCAGATGATCAAACTAAGGGTACAAAACCTCTCAGAATATTTTTCTATGAATGTTAAAAGGTTTAGATAAATTTTATCTTGACAAAACCTCTTCAATTTAAGCAGGTCTGAAATTAGGATTTTCTATGCGGTTGCGGTTCTTAAAATGCATGAAACCCCATTTCTGTCAGTGTGGACCCAATGTTTGAACTTTAATGCTCATTTGACCTTAAGTTAACCCCTAGGTGACCCCGTAGTTACTTTGCATTTATGATGTGATGTTAAAACAACAGAATTAGCCCTTTTTATTATTTTCTTCTAAAAATGGATCTGAGTGGAATTACGGTCTTCAGGAGATTATTTAGGAACATTTGTCTCTTGATTTTGACTATTTCAAACTAGTTATGGCTAATGATGGTGTTACCATCATACCCCCATGCCTAACTTTTGTTAGTTCGTAGCAAAATCTCATGGAAAAAATTTGATCTCTAGACAATACTTTGATGTTTAGACGCCCGATTTGTGCCACTCTTTAGAAATTAGAATAGAATGCCAACAATAGGCCTAGAGGTACTCAAGTGCCAGCCATGATCCAGACCTAACCAGCTTCAGCCTCAGTCTATCGTGAAGGTTTCTAAGGCTCGCAAAAATAGCCCAAAGGTTCGTTGACCTCAACGGTTAAAGCACGCATGCATTAGACTTATCAAGTCCATGTTTAGTTTGGCAATGCATTTTTTAAAAGAGAGAGATAGAGTAGGCTTTTCATTTGAAAAGTTTTCTCACTTTTTCTTTTTACATTTCCCTAAATCTAGCCTCAGATTAACCCTAACACAGTCTATATCGAACTCCTTGTCTCTACCATCAATCCTCGAAGGGTCCCTGGCTTTTGATGCTTCGGGATAGCACCACCTATGGTAATGCCCAGAACTCCTGGCTTTCAACACTTTGGGATAGTTCTGCCCATGGTGTTCTGTAGCTAAATTCAAGCCTTGGCAATCGACATTTCGGGATAATCCTGCCCATGGCACCTGAACCAGCACAAAGTTCTTACATGCCTCTGGTAGGATATTTAGACATCCTAGGAGAAAGCACCAAGGAGATGATATGTTAATACGCATCTTCGTGGGAAGTATTTTTCATTCCACCTCTCCGTGCCAGGAACTCATCCAATCAACTTTTGTTTTCGAGCTGCTCCTAAGCTAGATCTTCAAGATGACTTTTTAGAATAGAACACTTTTGGCATTATTTCTTCGCTAAGCGCACTGAACTAGATTGGTGTGTGGATTTTGGGTGCCTAGGTTACCAAGTCCCAAAAACCAAAGGGTAGGCAACAGGGCTGAATAATTCCTAAGCCTTTAGACCAACTACATCTACTTTGCACATTCCTCAACCTCTTGATGACTAATTCAAATCCTAATGAATACATGAGTGTTTAAGCCCTAAAATAAGCCCAAGAGGTCTAAGATCAGCACTTTTACTAATCTCCTTATCTCTAGCAATTCAAGACTTAATCCATGTTTTGATTTGGTATAGAACTTAAGTAAATCCCATAATCAATTGCTATGATTATCAATTTTTTCTTGATTTTACTCCTTTTGACAATTTGTATTTCCTCCTCTTTTCCTCCTCAAGAAAGATTTTCAATCATTTTACAAAATTTTTATCCCTTTCTCCTTTTTTTTTTTAATATTTATTTCTTTGTGAGAACCCCTTAGAAAATTGAATTTCCATTTGTTTTGCACTTTAACAACCCCCCATGCCTAAGTTTCACAATGTCCTCATTGTCACTAGGTGGGTACAAATTCAACTTGGTTCACAATTTAGAATAGGGTCAAAGGGTGGGTGAACGAGTCTAGATGACTGTTGCAGATGATTTCAAGCTTTGATACATGTATCAAAGGTGGAGTTGGCTATTCTAAAGTTGAACCCTAAAGTGCAATAGGAGTGTAGCTCAGAAAGATAGTCAGAAGGGTCTTGGGTTTTGGAATGGTGGGTTGCCTCCCGTTAAGTACTAAATTCAACACCTTCAGCCGATCAAAAGGTAGTCAAGGAGAAGGGGTGGTCAAATTGAAGGAATTTTGTAGAACAAGCACCTTGATGAGTAGCCATGTTGGTCAAACTAGGTGCTTGTCCAAGGTTGAAGATGAAGACTGAACCCAATAAGTCTATAGGGTTGATGGTTGTGAATCAATAGGTATGGAGCCCGCCAGATACTTTGTGGCTCAAAAAAATGTGGAAATGTGAATCTAGGGTTTGATTGAATCGATTCAGCATGATCTGAGTATGTGTCCTCAAATGAAAATGGATCTGTGGAAAATGTAGGAAACCTACCGGTGGGATCAGAGAAGGATAAGATGTGATTATTGGTCTGATCATTATTCGATTTTCGATCAAGAAATGGAGGTGAATCATATGCAACTAGATAAGAGAGAGGTGATTTATCATGTCCCACAATTCAGTAGGAAGTTGCTGAGGGAGTAGATCAAAATGTATCTCAGAACCAGAATCTGAGTCATAGGGATCCTCATAATGATAATTGACATCAAAGATCATGCCCTCTCCAGGCTCTGGGTCATATGGGGGTATCTGTTAAAGTAGAAGATTTGTGGGGAGGTCACTGAAATCCTCATCAAAAATTACTATGTCCTCATCAGTACCCATCTCTGATTCATCAGAGGCTGTTTCCTCAGGCTCAGAGTCAAGCCATCTATTAGATTGACTAGGATGATAGGTGCGTTCCCAGCTGCTTTTGCTCAAAGCTTCACCCTCATACGCATTGGGTTCCTTAGTAATTCCGACATCCATAGTTATTTCTGGTCTTCGAATGTCATGCTCGGGAATAGCAAGTGTCATCTCAGTCTCTAGCATCCGAATTAGGGATGTAGGTGAAAGAAAAAGAGTGCAGATCAAAAGATGTTGGCTCCAGCACAGGTTCACCTATAATGGGAAGTGGCTTAGGATGATCAGTAGTGTCACATGTAATGCTTGCCTAAAGATCCATATCCTCAATTGGATCTACTTCCCTTGTCTCGATTGGGTTATCTAACCCTAGAGGTGTCTCCCAGGATTCAGGATAATCTGATTGCGGCTCAGTCCTGGAGATATCTGTCCTTTCCTCCTCAAATTCAGATGAACCCATTTGGCATACTTCCTGCTCCTGTCTCATATCCACGCTAGATTCTTTTTCCCCTGGGTGATCTTCTAGTATCTGCTCCTAAGAATCTTCTGTGTGTCCCTCCGACGTAATCATTTCAGATTCCTTGATGTCTTCACGGTTATTTTCCACTTGATAACTCAAAAGTAGTAGTTCTTGAGTTTCTCGATTTTTGTCTCATTAGCCTTGTTATCTCTGCTATTTCCCGAAGGAGCTCCATAACAGCTTGTTGATGTGGAATCCAGCTTTGTCTTTGGTTCGGCTCAATGATAGCATGGATTTCGCATAGATAGGATGCAGCCTTTTCCTTAGCGCTCACTATAGCTCTTTGTATTCTGTAATGCAGCCGCATATGCACTGGTAGCTCCTCAGGGATTTCAGGGGGTGAATCAGGTCTACCTATGTTCCATGGGTGAGAAGCAGGAGTATAAAATCCATATCCTGGGTTATAAGATGCGGTCCTTTGAGGGACCGACTGGTATGGGTCATAATATCCAAGGTTAGGATATGGGTTAACCATTTTGGTAACCCGAGGAGAAGGATTAGGTGAAGCAAAAAGTCGTCTTCACGACCTTGGGTTCTGATCCCAAGGTTGAGTTGATTCAGTGACTCGGGCTCTTAAATAAGCTCGTGGGTCCAGCTCTCCTGGATCCTGATTAGGTGCAAATCCAGGGTTAGCCATTGCAGCTAAGCAGATAGAAGTGACTCGCCTCCTTCGGAGCGACTTCCAAGGTCCAATCAGTCGAGGTCTGAGTGACCTCCTTCCTTGCATACACCACCCAACCCCTGGGTTGGTGTAGCCAAGTAGGACAAGGCTAAGGCCCTGTCAATCAAATGGTCCTTATGGATCAGGTGACCAGATTTTTCGTTAGAAATTTGAATTCCTGAAGATAAGTTCGTCATTCAACTGACTGAAAGTGATTCCCGCCTCTCAAGCTAACCCAGCCAGTCTGGTTATGCGGGGACTAAGGAGAAGGTTCTTCCTTTGGCTTATGCCTCTGGTTCCGTTGATCCCTGAGCCACGGTCGTTTGACATTACCCCACAGACTTAGTCACCAGGTTTGGCAAGAGAGATTAAAAACACCCAGTAGTATGACAACAAACTCGGGTTGATTTCATGTTTTAAAATTAATTTTTAACCCGTTTTGTTCAATGGGGTTTGTGGTGAGTGGCCCACAAGGTGACCAAGCTCACTGGCTAATCACTAGACTTGATTAAGTCTAGGTTAGCCCAAAGTGTGGTCTCTAGTTATAACCTTAAAGATTCAACCTAAGTTGAATGCACTTCTAGGATTTTTCTTTTTTTCTATCTCCGCAGACCACAAAAATAATATTTTTCTTTGACAATAAATGGAATCCAATTAATTTGAAATTTTGTAAGTAGATTCCTTTTTCAATTATCTTTCCAGAGAATATTTTTTTGGAATTTTTACTATTTCAACCGAATTTTTAGGGAATTTTGAATATCAGGGGTCAAATTTTGAATTTTGACCCTTGGTCCATTTTTCGCTTTGAAACAGTATCAAATGACCTTCAAAAATTCAGGAAAAATATGAAAAATAAAACCAACGTGATTAGCTTTCAATCCCCACCATTTTTAGTCAAAACAAATTCACAGATTGCTCAAAATCACTTTTTGAAATTTGAAAAATTTTGAATCTGGGTCAGTTTGACCCCCGTGTACTTCACGAATTTTTGAAAATTGTATACTTAAAATTTTTTCAAAATAATGGTGGAGTTTGAAAGATGGTTTGAAAATAAAGGTTTAGCCTGAATTTTCAAATTTTTCTCTTACTAATTTCTTGGCAATCGAATTTTCAACTCAAGCTTGAAATCTGGTCGAAAATCAGAAGATGGTGGAAAAGCTCTTTAAAGAGGTTTGAATTTGAAATCTAAGCCTTCCACCAAAAATGCATTTTTTTTTGTAAACTTTTGCATGGTTTTTTTTTCAAAAAAAAATTTCTCTAAAGATTCAAAGAAAATATCTTTTTTTTTTCAAGCTAACCTAGGTTCTAAAGGAAACCTAATCTAGAATTTTTTCAAAATTTTTCTTTTTGATTTCTTTTTTCTTTTTCATGAAAATGAGTAAAATCTTTTTTTTTTCACACAAGAGATTGCAGGAAGTAGATATAGTCCTAGGGTTCAGAAAATAAACCTAATCTAAGAGAATGTGATGTGCACCTAATTTCTTTTCCGTGCACATTGTGTGCGCAGATCTCGTTCTTTTTCCATTTTTCCTGCACATCAAAAACAAAGTAGAGAGAAATTTGTCAGTGACAGTCTAAAAGATCGAAATCAAAGAAAATGATGTTGCCTCCTCGGTAATGATGCCATTTGACAGAAACCATTTTCACGTGTTTTGAAAGTCATCGGAAATCGTAGTATAGTCGCATAAAAACGTTTGTCAAAAATTAAGTTTGTAAAAATAACGAGACTTGAGTCTCGGTCGTTCGACTCTGGGAGGCATTGCTTTTACTTTTGAAATCAATCTTTTTGCCTCTCTTCTTCGTTTAAAATCACATGCCGGTTTATGATTATTACGTATTAAAGTACGACATGCTTAGTTGCAAGTGTATCAGGAATTAAAAACAGGCAACATTAATCACTCAAAAAATATTGCAATAAGCTCATGGTGATTCTTAACACATAGACATATATGTAAAAATATATCTTCTATTCATTCAAGAGAGTGTTTGCAACATGGAAGGTAGAAGAAAGCTTGTACATGAATGCTTAAAAATGTAAATCTAGCTACCAGAAAACGATCGCATACAAGAATCTATGGGGGGATTTTGCATGCATCATTGGGGGAGAATAAGGGCTACACTACTAAGCAGTAAATAAAAGCATTAAAAATAATGGAGAGCATAAACTAAATCTAGCAGAATAAAGGGCATTCAGGGGTGGTCCCTGATGGCCTTAGAGTGGTCGGGAGAAGAATGAGGGGTGGCCAATGTAGCTTAGGCCGACCCTTGGAGAGAGGGAGGATTGATCCAGCATCCCGGCATGATGTCCTCCATGGTGGTGGTAGTGAGCTCGTGGAGGTGGAGTGGCTAGCTAAGTGGAGGTGGCGTGAATGGCACCAATGGAGTGACTTTGCCAAGGATGTGAATGGGTGCACTTGGCCACCCATGGGGCCTTTCTATAGACCCAATGGCTTCTCTCTAGATAGGTGTGGAACTCTCTAGAGAGTGTCCAAGAGTGGCCGACCACATGAGGGTGGAGGTGGCCTTTGAGATCCAAAAATTATGGATCTCAATTTGAATGCCTCTTGTTTGCTAAATTTGGCAACCAAGAGGTGGCGTCATCTCAAGAGAGCTCTAGAGAACTCTAGAGAAGTGTGTGCATGAATGGGTGTGTGTGTGTGGTCATGCTCTATATGGCTAGGTGGCTTAGGATAGGTCCTAAGGGGTTTGTGTAGGTGTAGTTCTTGATTTTAGGATTATAAACCCTAATTGCTAAGGTGAAAATGCAATTAAACTTAACCTAAGTTTAATTGAATCAGTGTGAGACTAATTGAGGGTGACATAACTCAATCAGGTTGGGTTTAGGTCAATTGGACTCTCACTAAGTCCAATTGAACTTGTGTAGGTTGAGATCTAAGCTCAATTGGACTCAATGAGTCCAATTGACTTAGGTGAAGGTAATTGACTTTGATCTAAGTCAATTGGGTTTGGTGAGGACCTAATTAGGTCCTTAGGTAGGTCTAGAGGTGATGTACTAGGGCTAGGACACCTCAATTTAGGTTCCTATGGGGTTGGGATTAGGTCTAGGGAGCTAGAGATCCAAGATCAAGACTTGAATCTCAAAACAGGGACTGGAGACCAGTATCAGACGTCCAAAAATAGGATCAGACGACTTATACTCAAAAGTCAGAAGTCCAGACTTCAATTTTGGATGTCCAATTTGAGTCAAGGGGAAATCAAGGTTTTGTTTCGGGTACTCTACAGAAATTGGACGTCTGACAAAGTGTCTGGACGCCCAATAACACTGCAGAAGTGGGTTTAAGGTGTGCGAGAGATGGCTAAGGGTCCTGGATGCCCTATAACTTATCTGGACATCCAGATAAGGGTTGGAACTAGGGTCTTAAGGCTTCCTAGGGTGTTGTGACCTAATCTAAGGGTGGCTAAGGCTTGGGGAAGTCTCTAGGCTATCCTAGGGCTAGGATGGACCTAAGCTCTTCACATTATACTGCTTTATACCTACTTACTAGAATAGAAAACCTTTAAGTCCCTTACATTATTATTCCTACATCTAATCTAAGCCTTCTACTCCAGCTCTGCTGCAACTCCCGTTATTCCAAATCCAGCTTTAGATCCTACTCCAGATCCAGCTTCTGATCTACTTATTGCTTACAATCAACATAATGTGCTTAATCAGTACATTGTAACATTATTTTATGCATAGCTAAAGAAAAACAGTAAAGATGCAGATAATGCTTATGCATGCATGAATTTCCCTAACTTATGCTAAGTTCTAGCCTAATCTAGGTCAATTAAGACCTATGATTGCTACGCAATCAGTGACTTAGAGAAGAAATTAATTTTAGTGGCAAGTTGGGGTTGGGATCGAGCTTTGAAAGATTCTGGCTCTAGATTGGAAGGTGTGGCTTCTTCGAGGTTCAAATCATCAGCCTCAGAATCAGAATCAAAGAATGGATCAAGGATACTAAGGTTGTAAACTAGCCCGTAATCATCTAGAAACAAAGGTTCTCTGAAATCAGAGTATGATTCGGAATCATCGAAGAATTTTCAACAGTCAGTTTCTGAACCTGATTCAAGATCGAGATTTCCACCACAGAATAAATCATGATGCATGGAATCAACAACCTGACTTTGATCTAACCTAGTTTCAAATTTCGAGCTCAAAGAGATATCCTTACTAGGCATAGGCTTGGGTTCTGGGCACCTAAGGTAGATCCAATCAAATCCCAACTCTTCCAACACTATTTTGTATCGTAAATCAGTGTGACTTCTGAAAGATCAATTCATTCCTCTAAGGAGTCTAGAAAGGTATGATTGAGGTCGTGAAATGCATTTAAATAAGTTGTTCATTGTAGCATGTGTTTATGACATCAATTTTAAAGGGAATAATCAAAAGTGAGTCCAAGTGTCGATCTTATGGAGGCATGAAATCAGATCATTTTATCACTTTCATGTGTCACAAAAATACATCCTTTAATTCGCTTGCGAAAAGAATAGAAAGTGAGAGAGATCGAGAGAGAGAACAGAGAGAGAAAAGGAGAGAGATAGGGTTAGAGATTCATGATGACGATGTGATAATGGCTAACTATGAAACTAAGCAAGATAATCCATTGTAAAAGATAGAATCGTTTTACAATTATAACACTAGAGAACAGCTTAAAATTAAGATAAGCATTAAACTAAATGTGACAAATAGAGAGGCTTGGCAGCCACGGTCTTGGAGGGGCTTCCGTCAGTGGCTCGACAGCTCCAGAACCTTCTATGGTGATCTATGGAGGTGGAAGAATTGCTAGGTAGAAGATGGTGAAAGATGGTGGAGTGTAGGTCCTTTTATAGTGGAGATATGAAGGTCAAAAGCATATTCGAGCCAACAACGACATTGAATTTGTCGCTGAACCTTTGGCTAAAGGCCCTAGCTCACACCCGTTATCGAGGCCGTGTGTGAACAGTGCCATTGTCTGTGATCCAAGTGCGCACAACATTGGCCATCCGATCAAAGATCAGTCGATTGAGATCATGCTTTGTGCACTTCTTCAGATCGTGCCTCGCACGCGTATGATGGCATGTGCTCGGGGGTGTGATCGCACACATGCTGCATGAACGGTTGGATGGCACGCCATGTGGTCGCTCCTTAATCACCAGATCTGATCGAATAACCCAATTTGGATTGGGTGTGACATAGGGGGAGGGGGATTACTCTAATGCTTGCTGTATGCATGCGAGTAGCTCCCTCGACCATTGTGCTGTCCTCGTGGATGGTTGCAGCGATGACGTAGCGCTCGAGGGACAATGTGCGTTGGATGGAGATCGTGTGATGGCAAGCATGGCACGACGTGGAGTGTTGGTGTATGTCTGATGAAGATCGGACGGTGGACACTAGAGCACGATGGAGACTGTAAGCGGCCTCCACGTGTCACATCGTAAGCCGTTGATCATCAGATCAACGACTAACACTTCTCAGGTTTGCTGTGGAAGTTACGAAGGTCAGATTGAAGTGATTTTGAGTCCGTTGGACTCTGTTTGTCGATCCTGATCCATCCGTACGGTCCGATTGCTTATCTGAGACCTATTTCAATATGCACTTGTGCACATGGTCATTAAACACTAGTTGTAGGAAATCTTAATGTAAGAATAACTCAACATGCATGTGATGCTCCCTCAAAATTGACTCTAATTGATAGAATTATCGTCATTATACGTAGCGTCATCAATAATCTTCAAATGTAGGCCCAGAATCAAAATTCAGATTCAAAATCTGGTTCTCATCACATTGGGCCTCATCATTATCCCAAGTAGGTTCAGATCTAGATTCTATGTCAGTGGTGGGAATTGGATCACTAGAATCTGGACATGGTTCTATTGGGATGTCAGAATTTCTTTCGAGGATTACCTTAGAAGGATAAGGTACGGGAATTACATCCTCAAGAGGTTCTTACTCAAGCTCATTATAGGTGTTTGGTAAATGAAGGCATGGTGGGCCAGCTTCATGGCTCTCTATGGCTAGTTCATAATTGGGAGCACCTGCAACTGGATCCACCCAACCCACATTTTGATCAGATATGTCATTTTGCACAAAGTTTGAATCAGATTCCATTTGGTTTGGGGGTCCACAACAACCTCAATTTTCGAACTTGGACTCTGGGAAATCACATTGATCCTCAAAATTGTTCCAAGATTCAGACAAAGTTCCAGGTGGAAATTAGGATATTTTTTATTGATGGATTCGTGCAACATATTCAGCATATTTCCACATTTCTCAATGAGATCCGGCTGTATTTCCCCAAGTGGGAGATTTGACAATCATTGTAGACACTCATTACCTTGTAATTTCCCAAATTCAATGTATTCTGATAAGAGAGCATCTCGGGTTGAATCATTTATCATTTAGGTCAACATTAGATGGGCACGATTCATAATGAGGTTTGTTTTTTCTGACACATTAACCTAAACTCTACTAAATGGATTTGAGGTCCTGTAAAATTCTTCCCTATGTCTAAGGGAAACCTTGATCATTTTCTATTTAATGCTCATACGTGATTCAGGTTTATTGAAAATCTTTCCCTTGTTGTCAGGTCACATTTCAAATCAAGTGGTGGATCAGGATGTAGAATCAAAGTTAGGTCTTGATTGAATTGATCAGATCATATTAGAATTCCACAAAAGATCAATTTTAATGGAGGCCACTAGGTTAAAGCTAGGGACCTTTCCTGTGTATCTAACTATAAAATAGATGAGGGACTGGATGTGAATTGGACCCAATCAAGGCACCCAAAAAATTTTTGGATGACTAAAGCTGTTTCAAGGTGGATGATACCTTTGAATAAAAAATCCACACACTTGAGAATTACTTCGGTAGTCAAGATGGGAGAGTCCCGCAATGACCCCTACACGGTAGAGTGGCCCTATAGGTTACAGGGTTTCCCCTACTCTACCTTCCATGTCACTGTGGTTCCAAGTAGACTGGAATGTATGAATTGAGACCTTAAGTCTACCAATTTTAGCCCTAATTTGTGCCTTGAATTTCATTTGATTAGAAATTATTTTAATTTGTGACCTAATTTGGAGGTTGGTTGATCCACAGGGTGAATCAACTTCACTTGACATACCCTAAAGTTGGAGATGAAATTTAGGTCAAAACCCAAATCACCCTGAATTGACTCTCAGGTTATGTCCAAATTTTAAGGTTCAAGTGAATTTAGAGCCTTGATTTTAGGGTTTACTTGGATAGATCAGTTCAAACAAGGGCTTGGGTAGCACACGAATGTGGGAAGATCAATTTTCGTTAATGTAGGCAAATGTGTACTAACACTTCAAAATCCTAATGTAGAAACCCTAATTGGCTATATTTCCAAGTCCAATTTGAATTCCAAATCTAACACCTTGAACTCAAACAATAAAATGAGTAGTCAAAGATGATGTGAGTTTAAGCATAAATCCTTAATAGGTATAGGAAATCAGGATGGAGATTTCTAATCAAAATCGTCTCAACTTCAATCTAATTTCAAATTCGTAAATCAGGAAATGCTTTGCCTTTAAATGATCATTACTATAAAAGAAGGCAAGTGGATCCCAATTAATTTGTTTCCTTTTTCTCTTTCCCAAGATTAGAAGATGATTAGGGAAGAAGAGAGATTTTACCTGCCCCTCGAGTGGTTGATTGCGTGGAAGATCTTCTCGTGATGTACCTTACGAAAACAAAATAAAATTGATAGGGCAAGTTGGAAATCAGTTCAATCAAGAAAGATAAGATTAGTGGTGAATTGCATGTTGCTCCCTGGCAACGGCCCTAAAATGTTGTTTGGAGTGAGAGTCGTTGTTTAAAGTATGTATCGCATCGTAGTATAGCAACAAAAATTGCTACAACATTTAAATATGTAAAGTGCTAGAAAACAAGAAATTGAGTCAGAGGTCGTTCGCAATGAACAAATATGGAATTCACGTACTAATCGTAATTTAGAAATAGTGAGAACAAAGATAAAAATATGCAATGAATATCTATAATAAAAAATATATTCAATAACAGCCTAAATTGTATCTTAGGAAAAAAAGAGATAAAATGAATATAAAAGACTATAAAAAAGGTGATTTAGATCACCAATTAATTCCCCACATTAAGCACATATCCCAAGGAAATCAGCCAATCAATATCTCAAAAGTGGTTAGAACCACTTATGCAAATATCCACATCAGATTCAGCCTCAAATAACACCACAGTACCAAATCAGACGTCGGCCACAAAGACCAGACGACTTAAGTACCAATCCACAACAGGCACAAAGGTGCCAAGCACAGAGCAGAAGCCACTCAGAGATGCTAAGTGTTTAGCACATAGGCATACATACCAAGGCAAAACCTACCCCTACCCACCTCAAATTTTCTATTCTTTTCCTTTTCTCAGAACTGAGTATAGGTTTATGCAGGTAAATGAGTATACAGGTAATCGGGTCCAGGCTCACCAGGTGTGGGGTTGAGCGATGAGTGAAGAGCATGTGAGTGAGGCGTGAGGGACCTCACCCCTCCATGTCAAGGCGATATGCCTTTGGCACAAGTTCCTTTTATGCGCTTGTACGTTTTTTGTAGGATCTAAAGGGCACAAGCATACTAGAAGGGGGGATGAATAGTATGGTAAACAAAATATTGCAAATAAAGCAAACCATAAAAATAGCACACCAAATATATAGTGGTTCCCCTCACTTGGATACTCCACTATCTAAGTCTCCCAACTTAGGATTTTTAACCCGATTCCCTCAACCTGGAGGAAATCAATTTACTATAAACTGAGGTAATTAATAGGTGACCTCAACCCAATTACAAGATCAGATAAAAATAAAAAATTACAGGTGTAAACAAGAAATAAATTAGCTTACAACTAAGTTCCTATGTCTCCAACAAGAATTAGCTTAATAGATAGTTGATATATCAATCTAGCAAAAAATACCAAAGCATAAAAAGTGATTTTACAAGAAAGAATGGATTCGACAAAAAATCTTGTTGCAAGGTGAGAATATTCTTGAAGAAAAAATGCAATAAGGCAATAGCCCTTGCAGCTAGAATTGAGAAATATAGAAATATGAGCAAGGAGAATTTTTATGCTTGTGTTGTGTGCAAATGCCACATGAAAGGTGTTTATATAGGCCACTAAACACCTCCCTTACAATTACTAGTTGTTAGGGGAAAAATGGGAAGATTAGAGATAGGATTAATTGGTAAATAGCCATTCAGATTAGGCACAACAGTTAGTTGGCATCGGTACTAAATTTGTGGTACTTGTACTGACTGCTCACAGTAGCTGAAACGTGGGGTTTTACCGGGTTTGTGGGTTTTGTTATAACGTTGTAGTAAAGCCGGTTATTGCCAACATTTCAAATATAAATTTTTTACTCGGAAAATAAAAGAGTTCCCGAGGTCGAACTCAGGGAGCAAGTTGTATTCTAGAGATATACATGTTTCTTTTACAAAAATAAAGAGAGGGAAAGAATTTGTTGTTTTCTCTTTGTTCTGCAGAGGGGGATGTTCTTCTTTCTCTCTTTCTTTAGATCTCCTTCTTTCTTCTTCTTCTTTGGTTTTCTGCCTTGACCTCTCTTCTTCTTCTTCTGCAATCGTGGTGACGCTCGTCTTCTTCTTCCTGCTGTTCCTGCTTTGGTGATGTTCTTCTTTCTTCAGAGCTCCTTGTTCTTCTTCTTCGTTCTGCAGAGGTGATGCTCCTCTTCAGATCTCTCTTTCTTCTTCTTCCTCGGTTTCTGCCTTGACCGTTCTTCTTCTTCTTCTGCTTTGGCCGTTGCTCTTCCTTCTTCTTCAGCCTGCCTTCTTTCCTGCTCTGGCTGCTGACCTTCCGTCGTCTGACCCGGTGCTTCGACGACTTAACTGTGCATTTGCTACAGTGCAGCTCCTTCTTCTTCGCCTGCACTTCTTCTTCCGCGGGTCTTCTTCTTCTTCTTTGGCCTGCACACTTCAGAGTTTTTCGTCAAGAGGCAAAACCTACTCTACCCTCCCCCCCCCGCGTCTCTCTTTCTCTCTGAAACCACTCTTGGGAAAGCTCTCCCCAGAGCTACCGGGTAATCGGGTTCGGGTCACGCCCGGGTCCAGGCCCACCGGCGTGCGGTGGTGGGCGAGGAGTGCAGGTCGGTTTAATCGGGTCGGGCCAGGTCCGCGGAGCGTGGTCACGGACGAGGCCGGGTCGGGTGAGAGGGACCTCACCCCGTGGTCAGGAGGCAGACAGCATAAGGCACTTTTTGCCTTTATGCGTCCGCTCGCCTCCGAGAAGTTCCGAGGTGGGACTAAATGTCCCACCCCAATTGAGCGCCCGTCGCGGAGGGAGCAGTGGGCGATCGTGTCTTCACGCGCGGCCTTCGCCCCATCTGCGAGCCTGGGACGTTTCGCGGAGACTCCCCGCGCAACCTGGGAGTCGAACCTGGGCGAAGGCGTGCCTGCACCTGCAGGTGAAGGAGCTCTGCCTGCTCAGTAATGGCGACGGCGGGCGAGTCACCTGGTCACAGAAGAACGGCCTCTCGGCCAAATCAGACAGGCGGGGGACCTTCGCCGTGGCACGGCGAAGGTGGTCAGGGGGTCTGCAGGGGGCGTGATGGAGCCAACAGGTCGTCCTAGGTCAAACTGTGAGCAAAGAAGTGGGTGTGTTCGGTGGATCTGCAGAGGGCGTTTGGTGGGAAGTGGAGGGGCGGAAGAGGATCAGGGTGAGGAGGCGGAGGTTCTGCGGTGGTCGGCGAGCCGTGTGGGTCGCTGAGGTGATGGGAGCGGCTCGCCGGAGGGTGGTCGGAGGCGGAGAGGGTGAGGGTGAACAGGAGCGGTCGAGGGTTTAATTGACTAAATTGAAAGCGGGGAAAGAAAGAGGAGAAGAAGGGGAGTAGTTCTAACTTACTTGCAGGGACGAAGGGGGAGGAACAGGGCGACAGTCGTATCGACTGTCGCCGGAGAAGACGATGCCCAGTGGGGGGAGGACGGCGGTGACGACGGGGCAGAGGCAGCGCGCGCCGGTATTGCGCGACGCGGGAAGAGCAGGGGAAGAAGTCTCTGCTGCTGGTATTGCGGCAGAGCGAAGAGGAGGAGGAGGAAGAACCGCCGGAGCTGGTGGGCGTCTGCCGGAGGGAGAGGAGAGGAAAGTTGGGGGTTTTCTCCGTCAGATCCAAGCTGCCCTGGTCGGTGGAGCAGCGGGGGGGTATTTATAGGGATGAAACAGGGAGGAAGGCGGAGGGAGACGACGTGTCTCCCTCGCCGGAGAATGGTCGGAACACGAACCCATACCGTCCGTGCGTTCGCACGGCCGGTATGGTGGGCTACAATGACCAGGGGGGTGCTCCTGCGACGGCTGACGACGCAGGGCACCCCCGGTTTACTTGCCAGGTCCCCCACCTCACCCTGCGCGGCGCCATGCTCCGCGCAAGGTCGCCGGAGCATGGTGCTGGCAGGGTTTTGCAGGAGGGACCTGATTGCAAAGAACGAAGGAGAGTTAGGGGCCAAAATGCGAGGGTTCAAAAGTTGAGGGCCAAAGAGTAAATATATGAGGACCAAAGTGTGAAGTCGGTCAAGGGGGTTTCTTCTTAGGCTCAAGTTTTTATACATGACTAATTAAGACCTAAGGAATCTGATGGTGAATTTCATTTTCATATTAAACCTTGTTTGACCGGTCAATTTGCGCAAAAACCCAAATTAAGTTATTAATTGGGCATGGTTCTCAATGTAGGTCAAAATGGGTTCTAAAGGCCAAATTGAAGGTTCTAAACCCTAGAGATTATTTTTCTATGAATTTTAGACGGTTTATTCTATTTTTACTTTGCCTCGAACCTTGTGAATTGAAGTGGGTTGTTTTAGGGTTACAGATTATCATTTGGTTCCTTGGAAGTGCTGTAGCCCTTGCTAGATCATCTCATCCCACTTTTATTCTTATTAAGCTGTTTTGACCTGTGTTTGGGCCCTGAATTACCCTGTATGCAGATTATACTGGTAAAATTGCACTTTTACCCCTTATGACTGGTTTTCTTCTCAAACTCAGAATTCTCTGAGTTAAGCCTTTCCTTGAGATATGTAGGAGCTTTTATCCTTTGTATTGGGTCAAAATGAGCTAGTTATGGCTCATGATGAGGTTCTCATCATACCCCCATGCCTAGCTTTTGCTAGTCCCTTAGCAAAAACTTAAGGTTTCAACCCTTGTTCTAGACCATGAAGTTTCTAATGGTTTTAGATAAGTGCCCTTTTTTATTTGAGCATAGATTAGGTTAGAATGCTGACCATAGGCCTAAAAGGTACTCTAGTACCAATCAAGATCCAAATCTGTCTAGCCTTAGCCTCAGTCTTTTAGCAAAGGTTTTTAAGGCCCACAAGAACTAACCTAAGGTTTATTGGACTTCGTGGTTAAAGCACCCGTGCTTGAAATGATTTTAGCCCTGGCTCAGTTCGCAGTGCGTTTTGTAAGAGAGAGATAGAAAGTTTTTCTGTTTGGAGAGTTTTCTCTCTCTTTTTCTTTTTAGTTCTAGCCTAGGATTGGCTTTTCAACACGGTCTGTATCAGATTCCTTGCTCCCATCATCAATCCTCAAGGGTTCCTGGCGATCGATGCTTCAAGATAGCACCGCCCATGGCAACCCCCGGAACCCTGGCTATTGAGATTTCGAGATAATCCCATCCATGGTATTCCGTGGCCGAATCCAGACCCTGGCAATTGACACTTCGAGATAATGCCATCCATGGAATCTGAACCAGCAGAGTGCTTACATGCCCCCCGTAGGATATGTAAATATCCTAAGAGACAAGCACCGAGGAGATGATATTTTGTTACGCATCTTCGAGGGGATTTCCCGCCTCTCTGCGCTGGGAACTCGTCCAAATCAACTTGTGTTGATCGGCCGCTCCTATTCTAGGTGTTCTTTTCAGATTTTTGCGACGCTTCTGCGTGATTCTGATTTTTACGCTTACTGAACCAGGCTGTGTGTGAGATTAGGGTGCTTAGGTTACTGAGTCCCGTAAACCAAAAATTAGTTAACGAGGCCGAATACTCCCTAAGCCTTAGACCTAATACTTCAGCTTTTCATTTTCCTCAACCTCTTGAGGAGTGTCCAGATCTTAATGGGTACTAAGAGTCTATTCAAGAATGCCTAAGGTTTGCATTCTTACTAATCTCATTGTGCACTTTTCAGTTATTTTCTTGAATGAGGTCTAGAACTTAGGTTAATTCCTTAGTTCCTTACTAATGACTATCACTTTTTCTCATAATTTTGTGCTCCTTTTTCATTTTGTTTCTTTTCTCCTTCACAAAATTTTCCTTCTCCTCTTTTCCTCGTATTCTTTTTCGAAATTTTTTTTTAAATTTTTATGGTGTTTTTGGCATATGTGAATTTTTTTGTTTGAAACCTTTTCTTACAAGTTTTTGTACTTTCATACCCCCCCATGCCTAAGATTTGTAATGTCCTCATTGTAACCTAGGGGGTCTTAGTTCATTCCTTAAGACAGAAATTTGGATGAGTGAATGGGTCGGGTTGAAATTTTTTTTTTTTTTTTTTTTGCGGACGATTTCAAATCCCAGATGCAAACATCTGAGTTGGAGTCGGCTGTCCTAAAGTGTGAACTTCAAGTGCAAAAGCTGTCAGAACAAGTTTCAGGTTTTCAAAGAGAATGACGGGCTGCCTCCCGTTGAGCGCTAAATTTGATGCCTTCAGCCAAGCGGGAAATGCGATGGAGAGGGGATGGTCAAATCAGCGGAATTTCGTAAGACAAGCACCTTGATTAAGAGCCTGGTTGGTCCAACCAGGTGCTTGTTCAGATCAACAGGCTGATGATGCAGCCCAAACCCAATCAATCTGGCGGGTTGATAGATGTGGATAAAAAGGTGTGGTGCCCACCATAAACTACGAAGCTCAGATGGATGTGGAAGTGTAAACGCAGGGTTTGGCTGAGCCGAATCAGCCTGGTCAGAGTAGGGACCCGTAGGATAATCAGTGGTTGATACGGAAACCCTACAGGGGTGATCAGAGAATGATAGAGCATGGTATGTAGTCTGATCAATGTTCGAAACCCGATGTGGAAATGCAATTGGCTCGGTGAGAGGTGAATCTGAATAGAAATTGAGTCCGGTTGCGGGTCGGGGTTTGGGAGAGGTTTTGATCCGTTCTGTGTGTGCGGATGAGGTGGCCATTGTGTACGAGGGCTCTTCTAGAAACAGATGATAGGTGATTTTCTGTAGAGAGTCCTCTGGGCAACTATCAAATGCCGGAAGAGTGTTTGTAGGATGAAAGAAATCGGATTTGAGAAAAAATTTGGATTCTTGGTTGCAATCACTCTTGGCATTTTCTGTTTTTGGTTCCTGAGGATCGAAAAGGAATGATTCTGTGTTATCGGTGATCTCGGGAATCAGGACCTCAGAGTCAGAGTCAGAGTCAGAGTCATGTGAACTGAGGTCGTAGATAGGCCTGGCGTGTTCAGGAAGGGGAATCTCTCCGCAATTATAGTCAGATTTGAAATTGTCGGAGAGTTGGCGAAAATGAGATTCATGATCATGAATTCCACCACAGCAAAAATCATCAAATGTGGAATCAGCAGCCTGACTGGGTTCTAGCCTATATGTCAATTCTGGGCTCAAAAAGGTGTTCTGTTCAAGCTCGAAGCTGGTAGGATAGACCCCATTAAAACCTTGCTCATCCAACTCCTCAGTTTCTGTATCATAAATTGGCATGTTTTCTGAAAAATCGATCAGATTTTCTGAGGATGTTGGAGAGGGATATTCATTAAATAGAGGCCCGGAATCATATTCTGTAAAAATTTGATCTTTCTCATAAAGGGCCTCATAATCTTCCCAATAAGTTTCAGATCTAGGTTCTAGGCTTAGGATGTGGGTAGAATTATTAGAACCTAAGTCCGAATAACCTTCGAGGGTCACCTTATCAAAACAAGGGGTGGAATTTATACCCTCCAGAGGTTCAATTCTAATCTTGTCATTGCAGGAGTCTTGGAGTTCTAAGCTTGGTGATTCATGGCCTAGGGTTGGCTCAGCATTGTGTTCTCCTGTAATATCCCAACCTAATTCAACATTGTCTTCTATCTGGGTTGGGATTTTACAACCACTTTGTGCCTCAATCCCGGGATCTGGGAAACTGAATTGTTCCTTAATACTGTTCCAAGATGGTTCATCCTCTGTTTCTGGTATATACGGGTATTTCTGGTTGATAATTTGTTCTATAGATTTCATCATTTCTACCCGTTTTATAAGGGCATCTTGGTGTTGTTCCCAAAGTACAGGGTTTGTCAAGCATTGAAGGTATTCAGATTGGTGTAATTTTTCCATCTCAATGTATCCTGTCATGAGCATATCTCGGGTTGATCCTTTTGAAATTCCAGTCAATAGAATTTGGGCACAGTTTATGATGAAGGATGTGGTTGTTGGGACATCAACCTGAATATCTCCTATTGGTGTTGAGGTTTTTTCTTCTTTTTCATAGAATTCTATGGCATCCTCGATCATTTTATCTTTCATAGATCTTTGATATTCAGGTTTCTTGAATGGTAGTCTTGCTAGGTAATTAGGCTGCATAATTGGATCAGGTGGTGGAATCAAGAGATAGAATCAAAGTTTGAATTAAGATGGAAGAAGGGGATTTTGTTCAGAATCAGAGGAAAGAGGGGCTATGTGAATGATTTCTGCAAAAACAAAGGAGCCGAGGCTTACCCTCGGGGAGAGTGAATTTCTATAGGAGGTTTCAAGGACCTCCTGAAAAATACTGAAGGGCTGGATGAGATAAGCAGGTGCTGGACCCAATCAAGACACCCAAAAATTGTTGGGTGACTATAGAGGTTCGGGGCAGATGGACCCCTTGATCAGAAAGATCGTCCACCTGAGAATTACCTGGGCAGCCAGAGAGGGAGAGTCCCGCGAAGACCCCTACACGGTAGAGCGTCCCCACGGGTTACAGGGTTTCCCCCACCCGACCTCTCTTGTCACTGCGGTTCCAGGTAGACCAGAATGGGGATCTTGACCTCTTAAGTCTACCAATTTTAAGATCAGGGTGCTTAAGGTTTCACTTGAACTTTAGGTGTTTTTGTGAACAAAGTGGCCTAGTTTGAAGGTTGGTTGACCCAAGGGGTCAACTTTACCTCTTGTTTCCTTTGAGAGCTTTCAGGTCTTGTCTTTTAGGGTTCAAGTGTTTAGAGAGAGCCAATTGTTTAGGATTTTTCTTGTTAATTATTTTCAATCAATGGCTTGGGCACACCTCTTTTGGATTTCCTCAATTCTTGATTAAGGGGTGTGTCTCTACTGAAATCCTAATGTTTGACCTTATGTTGGCTCTACTTGGTCTATTTAACTCTTTGTTGGGCAATTAGGGCTCAAGCAAGAATGTGGTAGCCCTTAAATACCCTTAACAGTGTGCAGGAGTGATGAGTTGAAAACATGCAACTCTTTATGGTTACTAAGTATGGAAGACGGGTTAGCCCTATATTGCTTGTTCTTTTCTTTTCTTCCTCTTTAGAGTTTAGGGGTTAATAGTGAGAGGAAAAATTTACCTGTCTTCGGAGTGGTTGTCGTGTGGTTGCTTGTCTTCTTGAATTCCTGTAGCTGCACAAAAGAGAGGAGATTATCAGAAATTAAAAGAAACAGGAATGTTTACCTCTAGAATAGCCGTTGCTCCCCGGCAGCGGCGCCAAAATGAAACATGGGGTTTTACCGGGTTTGTGGGTTTTGTTATAACGTTGTAGTAAAGCCGGTTATTGCCAACATTTCAAATATAAATTTTTTACTCGGAAAATAAAAGAGTTCCCGAGGTCGAACTCAGGGAGCAAGTTGTATTCTAGAGATATACATGTTTCTTTTACAAAAATAAAGAGAGGGAAAGAATTTGTTGTTTTCTCTTTGTTCTGCAGAGGGGGATGTTCTTCTTTCTCTCTTTCTTTAGATCTCCTTCTTTCTTCTTCTTCTTTGGTTTTCTGCCTTGACCTCTCTTCTTCTTCTTCTGCAATCGTGGTGACGCTCGTCTTCTTCTTCCTGCTGTTCCTGCTTTGGTGATGTTCTTCTTTCTTCAGAGCTCCTTGTTCTTCTTCTTCGTTCTGCAGAGGTGATGCTCCTCTTCAGATCTCTCTTTCTTCTTCTTCCTCGGTTTCTGCCTTGACCGTTCTTCTTCTTCTTCTGCTTTGGCCGTTGCTCTTCCTTCTTCTTCAGCCTACCTTCTTTCCTGCTCTGGCTGCTGACCTTCCGTCGTCTGACCCGGTGCTTCGACGACTTAACTGTGCATTTGCTACAGTGCAGCTCCTTCTTCTTCGCCTGCACTTCTTCTTCCGCGGGTCTTCTTCTTCTTCTTTGGCCTGCACACTTCAGAGTTTTTCGTCAAGAGGCAAAACCTACTCTACCCTCCCCCCCCCGCGTCTCTCTTTCTCTCTGAAACCACTCTTGGGAAAGCTCTCCCCAGAGCTACCGGGTAATCGGGTTCGGGTCACGCCCGGGTCCAGGCCCACCGGCGTGCGGTGGTGGGCGAGGAGTGCAGGTCGGTTTAATCGGGTCGGGCCAGGTCCGCGGAGCGTGGTCACGGACGAGGCCGGGTCGGGTGAGAGGGACCTCACCCCGTGGTCAGGAGGCAGACAGCATAAGGCACTTTTTGCCTTTATGCGTCCGCTCGCCTCCGAGAAGTTCCGAGGTGGGACTAAATGTCCCACCCCAATTGAGCGCCCGTCGCGGAGGGAGCAGTGGGCGATCGTGTCTTCACGCGCGGCCTTCGCCCCATCTGCGAGCCTGGGACGTTTCGCGGAGACTCCCCGCGCAACCTGGGAGTCGAACCTGGGCGAAGGCGTGCCTGCACCTGCAGGTGAAGGAGCTCTGCCTGCTCAGTAATGGCGACGGCGGGCGAGTCACCTGGTCACAGAAGAACGGCCTCTCGGCCAAATCAGACAGGCGGGGGACCTTCGCCGTGGCACGGCGAAGGTGGTCAGGGGGTCTGCAGGGGGCGTGATGGAGCCAACAGGTCGTCCTAGGTCAAACTGTGAGCAAAGAAGTGGGTGTGTTCGGTGGATCTGCAGAGGGCGTTTGGTGGGAAGTGGAGGGGCGGAAGAGGATCAGGGTGAGGAGGCGGAGGTTCTGCGGTGGTCGGCGAGCCGTGTGGGTCGCTGAGGTGATGGGAGCGGCTCGCCGGAGGGTGGTCGGAGGCGGAGAGGGTGAGGGTGAACAGGAGCGGTCGAGGGTTTAATTGACTAAATTGAAAGCGGGGAAAGAAAGAGGAGAAGAAGGGGAGTAGTTCTAACTTACTTGCAGGGACGAAGGGGGAGGAACAGGGCGACAGTCGTATCGACTGTCGCCGGAGAAGACGATGCCCAGTGGGGGGAGGACGGCGGTGACGACGGGGCAGAGGCAGCGCGCGCCGGTATTGCGCGACGCGGGAAGAGCAGGGGAAGAAGTCTCTGCTGCTGGTATTGCGGCAGAGCGAAGAGGAGGAGGAGGAAGAACCGCCGGAGCTGGTGGGCGTCTGCCGGAGGGAGAGGAGAGGAAAGTTGGGGGTTTTCTCCGTCAGATCCAAGCTGCCCTGGTCGGTGGAGCAGCGGGGGGGTATTTATAGGGATGAAACAGGGAGGAAGGCGGAGGGAGACGACGTGTCTCCCTCGCCGGAGAATGGTCGGAACACGAACCCATACCGTCCGTGCGTTCGCACGGCCGGTATGGTGGGCTACAATGACCAGGGGGGTGCTCCTGCGACGGCTGACGACGCAGGGCACCCCCGGTTTACTTGCCAGGTCCCCCACCTCACCCTGCGCGGCGCCATGCTCCGCGCAAGGTCGCCGGAGCATGGTGCTGGCAGGGTTTTGCAGGAGGGACCTGATTGCAAAGAACGAAGGAGAGTTAGGGGCCAAAATGCGAGGGTTCAAAAGTTGAGGGCCAAAGAGTAAATATATGAGGACCAAAGTGTGAAGTCGGTCAAGGGGGTTTCTTCTTAGGCTCAAGTTTTTATACATGACTAATTAAGACCTAAGGAATCTGATGGTGAATTTCATTTTCATATTAAACCTTGTTTGACCGGTCAATTTGCGCAAAAACCCAAATTAAGTTATTAATTGGGCATGGTTCTCAATGTAGGTCAAAATGGGTTCTAAAGGCCAAATTGAAGGTTCTAAACCCTAGAGATTATTTTTCTATGAATTTTAGACGGTTTATTCTATTTTTACTTTGCCTCGAACCTTGTGAATTGAAGTGGGTTGTTTTAGGGTTACAGATTATCATTTGGTTCCTTGGAAGTGCTGTAGCCCTTGCTAGATCATCTCATCCCACTTTTATTCTTATTAAGCTGTTTTGACCTGTGTTTGGGCCCTGAATTACCCTGTATGCAGATTATACTGGTAAAATTGCACTTTTACCCCTTATGACTGGTTTTCTTCTCAAACTCAGAATTCTCTGAGTTAAGCCTTTCCTTGAGATATGTAGGAGCTTTTATCCTTTGTATTGGGTCAAAATGAGCTAGTTATGGCTCATGATGAGGTTCTCATCAGTAGCCAGCCCAGCAAAGCCTAGGTTCCGGTGCTCATCGTAAGTACCGGTACTTAGTGCTTACAGTTGAGTACCAACTAAGTCACCAGGTAGTGGTACTCGTGACAAGTACTAGTACTTGTGACTCACAGATTTGAGTCAAGTTAAAAATTATGACCTACATGTACCAATACTAGTTATTAGTACCAGTAAAAAATTGTGACCTACATGTATTGGTACTGGTTATTAGTACTGGTACTTGTAAGGTCTAGGCACTTCCCATGTCTACAAACTGTGAGAACTTGGTACCGGTACTCATGATTAGTACTGGTACTTATTCACAGTTTTGGACTAGAACCCAAACCTATGCCTAGCATGTACCGATACTCGTGAATAGTACCAGTACTTGCAACAAGTACCTTGAATAAAATTTTATTAATCAATCCTAGTACTATTTAAATGCAAATATACGATTAATATGTCAAAGAAATGATTTTAATTTTTCAAACGAATGTTTGAACGTGACTAATTATCTCTATTTTGATTTTAACTCCTAAATTAATCTTTCTTGTTAGGAGACATACAAAAATCTAAATTACAACATATAAAATCAATCTTTATTCTTCATGCCAGCCACACTTCTTCCTTGTTAATATTTGTACTTTCTAAACCCTGTGTTTTCCTGTAAATAACACTTCGTAAACACATTAGTCTTAAAACAGTTTTGTTAACACCAAAACATAAGAGAGGTGGAACTAGGTTCCAATAATCTCCCCCTTTTTGGTGTTGACAAAGGAAATGAAATACCCATATTTTAAATGATAGAAATCATATAAGAGAAGGAATACAAAAAACTCCACTAGGAGTGAAACCTCCCCCTCAAACTAAGCTTGCTTATTTAAAATATGATGTATTTTTCATTTCTCCCACTTTTTGTTAGCCAAACAAAAAAATATAACAATAGGCATAAGCAATTACCAAGCATGGAAAAAGTATGTAGAAAAAAATTGAACAGCTTTCAAGCAATATCATAAAAATCATACATTGGAAAGAGCATGCACTGAAACATCAACATATTTGAATGTCATAACAACCAAGGAAATATATTTAAATTCTCATACAACAAAATGTACACTAAACTAATTTTGAGGTCATTTTCTGATATACTTTTGAACATGTCCACCACCACCACCACCATCATCATTAGCTTCTTCATCTTCGTCATCTTCATTTTCAAGTTCTTCATTGTCATCTTCACTTTTCACATAAGATATTTCTTCATCATCTTCATTTTCTTCTTCCTCTTCATCATCATGAAGGACAGGTTCTTCTTCTACCATTGGAGAGGAAACATATGATGGGTCTTGAAAATGCTTTTGCCATCTCTCACTATATTCTTTGGGCACTTTGGTTGAGTATGTTTCCATTGCTTAGGATGTTGAGTGGAAGAAGCAAAATGGGAGGACTCAATTGAAAGTGAAAGATCATGGAACTTGCATTCCATGTGTTGAAAAGTAAAGTTGAGATTTGAAAGATTTTGACCAATATAATTGAAGGTGTTAATCATATTAGGATCGGTTCCTGAAACATGAGACAAATTTACCCAAGGCATTTCAGCTTCGGGATATGGATAGGTTATGGGAACAAATGCTGAGGATGAGTCAGGAACTTGATGAAAAGAAGATTGAGCGTTTGGATCAATTTGATCCTCTTCTTCATCATCACTTGATGATTCCTCTCTAGTAGGCTTTACTCCCATTTTTCAGAGTGTGGAGCACTTGAAGTAGACCACTTTTCTAAGTGGAGTAAAGTTAGAGAGATCAATTCTACTCTTGATAAGTATATGAGATACAAGAATATCAAGAACCGGAGCTGAAGCATGGTAATGAGGTCTTAGGAAATGGATGAATACCATGTTCCAATTAATAGGAAAACTTGTGACAATAGCATAGATTAAGGGTAGAATATCTACAGGAATTTTATGCAATCTTGAGTATTTAGCCGTTAAATTCCATTCTAAAATTTTGAATAGAACTCTAGCAAAAAAGGTCATGTCAAGGGCAACCAAGGCTTTTCCTTAATAGTTAGGAAGCAAAAGTGTGTCATGAATTTGTGAGGAAGTGAATTTTTCCTTAAGAGCATTGAAAGCATGACCTTCATTTAGACATTGTGTTATGGTAGATGGGAATTTCGGTGTACCTGTTACATTTTGACCAAAAATATTCGAGGTTAAGACAAGATGACCTCTATTGTCTTGTTCTTAGAGATTTGAAAAAATTAGACAATTAATGTCAGGATAAACTCCAAGAACATCAGCAAAAAGTGACTCATCAAGGAAATGCATGAGATGTTGTTCAGATAGATGAGTAGTGAAACTAAAAAGATGTAATGAAAAGTCTTCCCACTCAACAGGCCTGCAATGATGAAGCTTAAGGACCTTATAGCAATCAAACTTGGACTTAGCATCCTCATTATGAAAAATTTGTGAAATGCATCTTGAGGTGCCTTTCCTTTACATTTAGACTTAGCTGTCATCTGTAAACATACAACAAATAGAGTAGAAAAAAAAATGAAAAAGCCTGAATATTTCCTTTCATACATTAATACAAAAATACACATAAGCCTGCATGCACTGGTACTAGTAGTGAGTACCGGTACTGGTTGGTTCCAATTCCAACTGGAAAATCGAGCGAGTACCGGTACAGATCATTAGTACTGGTACCTGCTGTCAAAAGTAGGCTCTGCTGCACCCAGCAAGTACCGATACCAATGATGGGTATCGGTACCATTTGGTACTCGACGAATCTTATTATACAATAGCAAGAGTAATTGTTGGAATAAGAAAACAAGGGATAGAATGAGCAAGATCTACTAAAAGAAGAAGAGAATACCTTGAATCCTTGAGTAGAGACTTGGAGGAGATCCTACTTCTTTTTGGCTAGGGTTTGGAGGAGTTTCTGAAGAGAATGGTAACTAGGGTTGGAGAGTGCAAAAATGCAGCAAGTGTTTGCACTTGCCCTCTTTTATATGGGATGGGTCATGTGCAAGTCACATGACCACTTATGTGGTTGAGAAAATGTTAATGAACAACTTAGGTATTGAAAAATAATGTAATCAATATCCTAAGTTAAGAAACCATATTGCAAACAACACCTTGATATTTCCAGAAATATGGAAATATTACAATCTACCCCCATTTTAGCAAAAGTAGGCAAATTACAGTTATGCCCTCAGGGATTTTTATAATTACAAATAAGTTATAAAGCAATCAATCTCTTACAAAGCCCCAATTTTCTTCTCATAAAGTATAATTTCTTTACTATAAGAGGTTTTATAAAAATGTCTGCTAATTGATTTTGTGTATCTATAAATACTAACTGAATCGCACCTTGAAGCACATTATCTCTAAGAAAATGATGTCGAACATCTATGTTTGGTATGTAAATGATGTACCAGATTTTTAGATAAATTAATTCCACTTGTACTATCACATAAAATTTTGCATTGCGTAAAAAATTAATCCAAAATCAGGCAAAGTTTGTCTCATCCAAATTACTTGAGAGAAAGTAAGTGAAGCAGTAATATATTCTGCTTTGGTCGTAGAAAGTGAAACACATGTCTGTTTTTCAGAGAACCACGAAACTAAAGATTCTCTAAAAAAATGGCAAGTGTTGCTAGTGCTCTTTCGGTCTGTCTGACTCCCTGCATAATTTGCATCACTATAGGATAATAAATCTAAGGTCTGTGCTTCAGGATAAAGGAGACCAAGATCTCTTATGCTATTTAGGTACCTAAATATTCTTTTTACAGTGTTTAAATGAAATTCCTTGGGTTTGGATTGGAATCTCGCAAGTAAACATGTAGCAAAAAGAATAGCAGGTCTAGAGGCTGTAAGGTATAGTAGTGAACCTATCATACCCTAGTATTTCTTTTCATCTATCTTCTTGCCAGATAAATCCTCACCATGAGAAGTAGATGGAGCAATTGGAGTCTCTTTTCCATTTACATTTTGTTTAAGCGATTAATTGGTGTTTTAAATTTTTTTCGTTGTAATATAGCCAAAATAGCTCTCAAACAAATAAACTTGAATGAAAGTCCGAGGTTGAATAGAGAGAGCAATATGGCAATTTAAAACTCAAGATCACAATTTGAATCAAAGAGATAAAAGATTGTAGTAATAATAATGTCAAGTATCAATGTGTAAAAAGAAGGAAGTAAAATGGTGATTTGAATCAAAAATTACTCCTCACAGTAATAACAACTGAATCAACAGTATCAATCAAGGAAATAAAGCCTCAGATAATGCAATCAGACGATCTAGGCTTGTATTAGACGGCTTAAATAGCCGGTTGCTACAGTGCTTCCAAGAGACTCAAGGGTCTCTTTTCTCTACTTCTGTCCTTGCTATTCTCTTTCTCTTCTCCTTTCTTCTTCTTCAGAACTCTTTTCTTCTTTGCCTTTCTACAGCTCAAGCTTCTTTCTTTCTCTCTTCTGCTTCTCTACTCTTCTACTCTTCTTCATGTAGAGGGGCAAGGATCCTCAATTTTGGCTAAATGTCAGCCAATCCTTCTCAGAGCAAAACCCCCCTACCCCCACGCACTATTCTCTCTTTCTCTCCTTCGGTCATGCTCTCCCAGAGCCTCCAATAGTACCGGGTTATTGGATTTTTGGACCTAGAGCACACCCGGATCCAAGGCTGCAGGCATGGGTCATAGTCGAGGAGTGCATGGGCATAGGCAGGTTAACGGGTTGGAGCCAAGCCTGTGTGGTTATGCCACGGGTGAGGCAAGTGGGTAAGGAGGACCTCACCCTCGTGTGTTAGGAGGTGATAAGCCACTAACACCTTTTCCTCTTATTGCATTACGGATGCTTTTCAATTTCCGAGGTGGGACTAATCCGCCTCCCTTCTGCTGTGTACGCTACACTGCTGCTTCTTCATCCAATTCACACAAGATGGCGGTCAAAGGCTCCAATTACTAGTCTACTTGAACTCCTGGAGCAATTCTGCAGGAATGGGGGGCGACGCCTGGAACCTGTAGGTGCTAGAGTAGCTTGAAGCTTCGCTCGAAGCTTGCGTGTTAATGGCGGTGAGGGTCAGTACCTAAAATCATCAAAATGACCTTTCGACCACATCAAAACATTCAAGAATGATCGCCGGAGCATGGCGAACTTGCCGAGGGGGCCGTTGTGTCGTGGGCGTGGGTGATGAAGGCTGACGGAGGTGAACTGTGCACGTGAAGGTGGGTGTGTTCGGTGGCACTGTAGGGGGATCAATAGCTCTTAATGGGTGAGGGCTTTTGATTGTCGTGATGAGGCGGAGATGTGGAGTGTGGAAGCATTCCATTTGGGCGAGTGTGGAAAGCACTAGGGCTCGTTGGAGGTATGCCGGTGAGGTAGAAGACGGAGTCGTGGAGGGCGTTGGCGTGGTCAAAATGGTGTGTTGGATGTGCTGGCATGATGAGAATTTGAGGAGTCGGCTGAGAGTAGTAGTGGATGAAGGGGAAAGGGGATGGTGTTGATTGTGGTATGGTTAGCACCGGAGAAGGAGGGAGCTCTAGTAGGTAGGAAACTGTGAGGAAGACAGCGATGGGGGCATCAGCTGGTACAGCTTGACGTGGAGGAAGAATGCGGAGATAGCTCTATCGCCTTTATTGTGAACGGAAAGAGGGCAGAGGCAAGGAGGATCGCCGAACATCGAGGAGCAATTCAGCCAAGAAAGAGGAGAGGAATTTGAGGTGTTCAAGGGCAAATTTGAGCATGAGGAGAACGGTTTGATCTAGAGGCCTTTTTATAGGCCTTTAGAGGAGGTTTTGGGCTTGGGAAGCAAGCTTCCCAAGCTTGGAAAGCTTCACCAGAGTTGGGATTTTTTTGATACCATATTCTCTCATGCGTTCGCATGAGAGATTGGGAAGGTTCTGGGGCATGGGAATTGGCTAAAAAAGAAAGAAATTCCTTAACGAACTTCCCTATCAAATTTGGAAAGGGTTCGTCAAGGAATCAAGGAGATCTTGCCAATTTTAGGTCACTGAAGCTTGTAGAAATAGGATAAATGGCAGTAGGGAACTATTTGTGAAAATGATGATAAAGATAGGGGTCCTTTTGTAAAGATTTTGAAAGTTAAGGGCATAAATGTAATTAGATAGGACCAAGTTACAAATTAGGTCAAGATAATGTCAACTTGGGTCCAAATTTTGGTACAAACCTAATTTGGACATAAGGAATCCCATGGTGAAGTTGGACTTTGGTTTTGACCATGTTTGACTAGGTAATTTATGCAAAAACCCAAATTAGGGTAAATGTCCGTCTAAGACTCTATTTTGGGCCAAAATGGGTTCTGATGGTCAATTTGAAGGTACCAAACCCTAGAGAATATTTTTCTATGAATTTTAGTGGGTTTAGATGAATTTTATCCTAACTAGAAGTTCAGTTAATTAAGTGGGTCTATATTTAGGATTTCAACAGTCATTTAATTTTCAAAACACGCGAAAACTCTTTGCTATGTATTTTAACCCACTTGTTAGCCTTTTAGGACCATTTGACCCTTAATTAACCCTTGAGGAAACCTGTGGTTGTACTGCATTCAAGTTATGATGGTAAATTACAGTTTTAACCCTAGTCTCTTATCTTTCTCTCAGAATGCTAATGCAATGAATTGCAATCCTCTGGTGGTTATGTAGGCTCATTTAATGACCTAATCAGATTAAATTGAGCTTGTTATGGCTCATGATGGTGTTCTCGTCATACCCCCATGCCTAGCTTTTGCTAGGCCCTTAGTAAAATTTCAAGGGATTTACTCAAATTCTAGACCACATGTCTTTTTATGATCAGAACTCAGTTGTGTGCTTTCTTTTGTAGATTAGGTAAGAATGCCGATAATAGGCCTATAGGTACTCAAGTACTAGCCAAGATCCGGACTAGACCAACTCTAGCCTCAATCTGCCATGAAGGTTTCTAAGGCCCATAGGAACTAACCTAAGGTTCGTTGAACTCCATGGTTAAAGCACCTATGCTTTAATATGTTTTAGCCCAGGTTCAGTTTGTAGTAAGTTTTTGTAAGAGAAAGTTAGAAGAATTTTTCTTTACTTTTGGAGAGTTTTCTCTGTCTTTTCTTTTTATTTCTAGCTTCGGATTAGCTTTACAACACGGTCTGTATCGGATTCCTAGTTCCCACTATCAATCCTCGTAGGGTCCTTAGCAATCGATGCTTCGAGATAGCACCACCCATGGCAACGATTAGAACCCTGGCTTTCGAGATTTTGAGATAATCTCGCCCATGGCGTTCTGTAGCTAAATTCTGACCCTGGCAATCGACATTTCGTGATAATCCACCCATGGCATCTGAACCAGCATAAGGTGCTTACATGCCCCCGGTAAGATATTTAGATATCCTAGGAGACAAGCACCTAGGAGACGATATGTTATTGCACATCTTCAAGGGGAATTTCCTACTTTTTCGCGTCGGGAACTCATCCAAATCAACTTGTGTTGATCAGCCGCTCCTATTCTAGGTAACTTTTTTAGAATAGATTTAATGCCTTTGAGTGATTTTGATAATTAAGCACACTGAACCAGACTATGTGGATTGGGGTGCTTATGTTACCGAGTCCTGCAAATCAGAGGTCAGTTGACGACGTCGAATAATCCCTAAGCCTTAGACCTAATACTTAAGTTTCGCATTTTCCCCATCCTCTTGAGGACTATCCAGATCTTAACGGGTACTTGAATTTTTAAGCCTAAAATTCCAGCCCAAGAGGCCTAAGATCAGCATTCATACTAATATCTTTTTCTCTCTTAGCATTTTCTGTCTTTCATTTTCTTTCTTTTTGATTTGGCCTAGAGCTAAGTCAATTCCTTAATCTTTTACTAATTACTCTCTCCTTTTCTTTTCAAATTGTGCTCCATTTTAACATTTTTATCTCCTCCCCTTTTCCTCCTAAAAAATGGTATGCAATCAATTCATTCAAAATTTCCACCCTTCTATTTTTGTTCTTTTTTCAAATTTTTTTATTTTTTTTGGTTTTTGGAATATGTGCTTTTTTTGATGAAACCCTTTCTTGTGAAGTGATTCTCTCAACATTTTGCAGTTTAATACCCCCTATGCCTACGATTTGTAATGTCCTAATTGTAAATTAGGTGGGTTCGAGTTCATCTTAGATCATACATTAGAATAGGTTTTGGATGGGTGGGTGGGTCAGGGTGACTGTTGCGGACAATTTCAAGCTCGGGTATGGGTACCAGAGGTAGAGTCGGCTATTCTAATGGACGAACCCTAAAGTGCAATATGAGTTCAGCATAGGATGTGTTAAGATGGGTTTCGAGTTTTTTATAAATGACGGGTTACCTCCTATTAAGCACTGAGTTTAACGTCATCAGCCGGGCGCAATGAGCTCAGGGAGTATAGAGATCGAAAGATACCTCAGCCTTGTTAATATCGGTGAGTTCAATGAATGGCTTAAGTCACTGACCGGTCACGACAAAGGGTTCTGAATCAAGGCTGGGTTGGATGATTTCAAAGGCTCCATTTCCAAAGATTCGTCCAATAAGATATCGTCTAATCCATTTTGATCTGAGTTTTCCTGGGAACAATTTGAGTTTGGCATCAAAGAGTAGGACTTTCTGACCTGGGTGAAAGATCTTTCTGGATATGTGCTTGTCGTGAAAGGCCTTAACCCACTCTTTGTAAATTCGTGAGTTCTCATACGCATCATTGCGTAATTCATCGATCTCACTCATTTGAAGCTTTCTATGGGTTCTTGCCTTAGAAAGATCTAGATTACACTTCCGTATAACCCAATAGGCTTTGAGCTTGATGAGTGGCTACTCATCATAGCTAAAAGGCTGAAATTAAGCTAGACACTAAGCAAAACAATATCAAATTAACACATAAAAAAGGTTAAGTGTGGGAATTAAAGAAAAGACCTAAAACTTTTAATGTGTGTTAAAACCTCCTAATTAGGTCACAAAAATGAGATATTTTGAAAACTAAAGAACAAATGATGATCCATGCATCAATTGAACACATAAACAAGTTTGAAAAGATAAATCAGAAGTAAAATCAATGTCTTAAATGTTCAATTAAGCACATGTAAAAATTTGAAAGCAATTGGACATCATTTAGGCTTAGAAATAAATAGATTACAATTAGGTCCTTCATGCATTACATTTCTACCCTTCAAAACTCCTTCTTGGACCTTTTTGCAAGCCGCAGGGACCCTTCTGTATGACTGCAAGGCCCTTCCAGTTATAGTTCTTCTCACTTTTGGACCTGCACGCTATTCTTCTACCCCTTCGTTTAAGGGTCTTCCTGCAAGTTTTCCCTCATTTCAGAGAGAAGCCTGTGTTCTTCACGAGCACTGTAGCGCGCGAAGAACACAGCCATTCTCGACCGTCCGTCGCACTTTTGATCTCGATCTGCGGCTGGAATCAAATGGAACCTTCGCGCGATTCGGTGCGTGCGTTCACCTCTCTTCCCAGATCTCATCTGACGGTCAGATCTCTCTCTTGACTCGCTGCGCGCCCTACCCATCTCATCCTCACCGCCGGCCTAATTTTGATTAACCTCACCCTTGCGGTGATCTCAGTCACTGAGCTGCTATTTAAGCACCTCAGTGGTGTCGCGCGCAAAGGATCGCTCCCTCCTACATCTCTTAGCGATCAATTCTTCCACTCCAGTCTCTCCTCCTCATCTAGACCCTGATTTCACAGCCACCGGCTGTGGAATCATCGCCTGCTCTCGACCCTCCTCGTCGCTAAGGACCTCGTAGCACCTGAGGACGACCCTGGAGTCTCACTAGCAGACTCTTCCCTCCGCTGGAGTCACCCTCCTCCTTTCTTCCTCCTTAGCCGCCGGCTAAGGACCCATAGGTCCCATTCTTCCTTTTAGTTTAGTTTTTAATTCTGCACAAGTAGTGTTAGATTTAGTTTGCAGTAGTTTAGAATAGATTTAGTTTTAATTGTAGTGTTTAATGTTAGCTGTAGTTAGATTAGTCTTAGGAGTAGAATTAGTATTAGATCCCCTCCCTCACCTCCTCTGATCAGTCCAGATCAGAGGGGAAGAATCATCTGTTCACTGTTCAATTTATCTCCCTCTTCATGTTTTGTTTTTCCCATCATCCAGATTCTGATTCTTGTTTTTCCTTTTAACGACGAATTTTTCATCAATCACCCACACATCCTGACCCAATTTCAGATCTGATGGCACACTGCCTCAGATCTGAAAGTGGCGCCACAAGCACCATTTGGGGCTTCTCACTCACTCCATTTGTTTCACAAAAGCCCCTCTGTTTTAAATGGATTGCCTCAGTTTGTCAGAGCACTTTTGATTTGGATTTTAAAGGATTTTTACTCTCTGAAATGTTTTGACAGATCTGACAAATTGAAAGGATTTTTGGTTTTCATTGTAGGCAAGGATTCTGAGAAGTTCTCTGGTGACAGAGAACCAATCAGAAGAGCCTTTCATGATTCTGTTTATACTTTGTTTTGAATGCATTCGCCAGCTTCCATTAAATTTCCTTAATGCATTCTTAGTCTCTTTTTGCTATTTCAGAACTGCCATGCACTATTTGTGTTGATGATCATTTCTGTATGGTGATTCTCTAACCTAAGGAGTTTTCCATACTCCTTAAGGTTGCAAGAAACTGGGATTGTGTTTCTTTGGTTTTAATTGATTGAGCTAAGTCTTCCTTCATGCTGTCTATGGCATTAGGAAGACTAACTCAATGCCATTTGCTGTTTTGATCTGAAAGGATGCTTCTGATAAGGTTTTTTTCTAATGAGTGTTTGAGCTGAATTTACATGAGATTTTCGTGAGATTTAAACCCCTTTCAGATTTGGATTTCAACTCTGTAAATTGTAGTTTGTTTTGAATTTTATCTTACTCCCAGTTACACAGCAATATGCTGCATCTAGCAGCTACATTCCCCTCTTCTCTAAACTCCCTTCTTCTCTAAATTTCCCTCTTCTCTGTAGAATACTTCCCCCCCTCTTCAAGTGGACTAACTGCAGCAGCAGTTAGCCATTTGACAGTGGCTTAAGCCACTGCCACTGTAAACAACAACACTAAAATAGCACATTCTTCTCTTCTCCATCTCCTCTGACAGTAGCTGCGGCTGCTGTCTAAACTCAAATAAAAAATCAATCAACTCTAATTCCCTAACTTTATACAAAAGCCTAATGGCATAGACTTATTTTAAAACTGTAAATACACCCATTCATAGTATTATAACTATAACTATAGCATATTAGTTAGATACATAGTTATACTGTAAATATGTATAAAACCTGTACAGAAATTCGTATACATATGTAATCTATGTAAAAATATGTATGTATACTAATCTAGTATGTATGTATTTACTGGTTTATGTATATATGTATGTACAGATTTATATTTACTGATTTAGTAGCTAAGTTAATAAGTTAGAGCAATAATCAAGTAAATAAATCTATAAACTTGGGAATATATATATATATTAAGTAATTTAAGTTAGTCAAAGTATAATTATACCTAGTATAACTTACTGTAACTTAGTTTTAATTTTAAACACCCAGAATTGCTATTTTAGCCTAAATAAAACATAAATAAATTCGTAAAAATACAATAAAAATATGTATTAAATACTTAAGTATGTAAGTTAAAACTGTTTAAGGTCAATTAGACCATTTACTAATTATTTTATAAGTAATTAACTATTTAATCACCTAAATCAACCTGTATAATCAGCCTAGTTTAGCGAATTTATTTGTATAGTAAATATATTTAAAATTCAAAATTAATTAATCAATTATGTAGTATTATGTAAATATTTTATTTACCATATTTTATTTTATTTTTTTTAATAATTTATGGCCCCCAAATTGAGGGCCAAAAACGCGCACAGACGCAGCTGCGTCTGGTTTCCAGCGCACGATGTGGCGCTGGAATAGCTCCACATCGTGGGCTGCAAACGAAACGCAGCATATAAATATAATTTATGTTATATGCTAACCAGTCGTCATGGCGCCGGGCGCCCGAAACACTACCTGTTCTGTCTGATCCGATAACCCGATTTGTAGTTCACTCTGATATGTGATGATACTAAATGTGTGATGCATATGTGGGGCTGGGAGCCCGAGCGTGTGCGAACTTGTTGAAGGCGTTGGGCTGAGGCCCTGTGCTGAGTTTGAATAACGTAATTAAGCACCTAATCTGAGATTAGGGCGCGCTTAGTAGAGGTCTGGTCCCACCCGAAGGGTGCTGTGTATCCCTCGAAAAGCGCGCCCGCTAATTAAACACATTTTACACTAAGGACTCTCCACCGCAGCCTCTGAAATACCACACAGAACGAAATTGAAAGGACAGACGACTTAAAAGAAGGAACACACGAACAGTACATACAGCAGTAGAATAAGTAATATACATACGTATAAGTAAACCCACATAATTACTAACAGAATAAAACGACACTATAAATGTCGCTAAAGACCTCAGTTTGCTTCTGTAGGTTGTATATAGTGTTTTCAGAGATTTAGCGACGTTTATATCTGTCACTAAAACCGATATATATGTCACTATAAATAAATGACTAGTAAGTTAAGTTTTTACACTATGGTATCCTAATGTAGTATGAACTAACATATTAGTGTTAATAGTATAACTTGTAAATACATAGTTTAGAGTATAATAATAGATTGTTTGATGCTTGTTCATAGTTAGCATTTTTGCAAGCACTTCTTAGCAACTAGGTAAATAAAACATTCATTCATTCTTTAAATGTAGAGTTTATTTTTGAATAAGAAGACAATTTTGGAGAAAATCAAAGAGTGACCGAATTAAATTCAATAAATTGCCTCCCAGAGAACGACCTGGAACAAAACCAGTAAAAATTAGATAAATAAGCAAATGATAATAATGGTTGTAATGACTGGTACTCACCCATACTCACCACTATACGACATCCTTAATGTTATATTATACACCCTATACTACAACGACATGATCAACAATTATTACCAACAAACATTTACAACAATCATTTACGACCATCAGTGCTCCAACTCGACGAAAGGGTGACATGCCTTCTCGTACACCAATTTGAAAGGAGACATGACTAATTGGGTTTTGTGGGCGGTCCTATAGGCTCACAAGG
This sequence comes from Thalassia testudinum, assembly GCA_037157565.1. Taxonomy (NCBI): domain Eukaryota; kingdom Viridiplantae; phylum Streptophyta; class Magnoliopsida; order Alismatales; family Hydrocharitaceae; genus Thalassia; species Thalassia testudinum. The sequence continues at coordinate 23,042,937 of JAZHRO010000063.1, forward strand.
CTTCTGGAAGTCGGGTCGACCAATCCTTCCTGTCAGGTCCGATAGTGACCTGAAGGATTTTATTGATCTCCAGATTCGATAGCTCAGCTAGACCGTTGGTTTAGGGGTGATGAGGAGTACAGATTCGATGCGACACTCCGTATTTGGTCATCAGTGATCTGAACTGAGCATTTATGAAATGGGTCCCTCCATCAGAGATAATGGCATGTGGAATCCCAAACCGAGAAAAGATGTTCTGATGAATGAATTTGCTTACCACCTGATCATCATTGGTTCGGGTCGAAATGGCTTCGATCCATTTGGACATGTAGTCAACAACGAGAAGAATGTATTCGAAGCCGTCTGAAATAGGGAAGGGTCCCATGAAATCAATCCCCCAGATGTTGAAGATTTCGCATATGAGAATCAGTTGTAAAGGCATCATATCGCGGTGGCTCATGTTGCCCAAGGTCTAGCAATGAGTGCGTGCTTTACAATGATCGTATGCGTCTTTAAAAATCGTAGGTCAATAAAAGCCGCACTGGAGGACTTTTGCTATGGTTTTATGTTCGGAAAAGTGTCTATTGCAGGCCTGGTAATGGAAGGACAAAATGTCCTGAATTTTCGCTTTTGGGATGCGCTGTTTGATGATCTGATCAGCACCAATGCGGAAGAGGTACAAATCTTCCCACATGTAGTACTTGTCATCGGAAAGCAATTTGCCTTTCTTGGCCCTCCGCCAATCGGACGAGATCTAATGTGATGCCAAGTAGTTTACTAAATCAGCAAACCAACGAAGTTCTGTACTAATAGTCAGGAGGTGCTCATCAGGAAAATGTTCTATGATGGGTCTGGAAGGGTCGGTATTGTCAGAAGGAAGGTGGGATAAGTGGTCAGCTATCACATTCTCCTTTCCCGCTTTATCGTGAATCTCGAGATCAAATTCTTGCAACAGCAAGATCCAATGGATTAGTCGAGGTTTCATGTCCTTCGCAAGGAGGTGCCTCACTGCAGTGTGATCTGAGTATATGATAACACGGGAACCCAAAAGATATGATCTGAATTTTTCCAGGGTAAATACTACGGTTAGCAGCACTTTCTCAGTAACTGTATAGTTACGCTGAGCTTCGTCAAGTGTCTTGCTAGTGTAGTAGATGACCATGGGTTTCCCATCTATTTTCTGCCCAAGTATCGCTCCTACAGCATAATCAGATGCATCGCACATGATCTCAAAGGGTTGAGACAAATCAGGGGACTGCAGGATAGGTGCATGGGTAACTCGATCATGCAAGATCTTAAATGCTTGAGTGCACTCCTTAGAGATTTTAGAAAGGAAATCCTTAGATAGAAGATTAGTCAGGGGGTGCACGGTTTTCGAAAAATCAAGAATGAATCGATGGTAAAATTCGACATGCCCTAGGAAGGATTGAATGTCTTTGACTGAGATAGGCATAGGGAGTTTGGAAATCAAATTCACCTTGGTTCGATCAACCTGGATGCCTTTTTTAGAGATGAGATTTCCTAGGACAATTCCCTCAGGCACCATGAAGTGGTTCTTTTCCCAGGAATGAACTAAGTTCACGTCGATGCATCGCCTAAGGATTTGGACCAAGTGTAGGAGGCAATCATCAAATGGTTCACCAACTACTGAGAAGTCATCCATGAAGACTTCAAGGTATTCACCTATCATATATGAGAATATGGCAAGCATGCACCGCTAAAAAGTGGCGGGTGCATTATAGAGACTAAACGACACCCTTCGAAATGCGTAAGTTCGGAAGGGGCAGGTGAAGGTGGTCTTCTCTTGGTCCTCGAGATATATTGCGACCTGATTATAACCGGAGTACCCATCCAGAAAGCAGAAGAATCGATTACCTGCTAGTTTCTCGAGGATCTGATTAATGAATGGTAGTGGGAAATGATCCTTCTTCGTGGAGGAATTGAGTCTTCTATAATCAATGCTGACTCTCCATTAGTTTGCTATATGAGTTGGTATGGTTTCTCCGATTTCAGTCGTGATGATGGTGAGCCCTGCCTTCTTAGGCACAACTTGGATTGGACTCACCCACTGATTGTCAAAGATTGGGTAGATGATCCCTACATCTAACCACTTGATGATCTCCTTTTTCACGACATCCTGCAGATTTGGATTTAGGAGTCTCTGCATTTCACGAGATGGTCATGAGCCCTCTTCAATATAGATGTGATGCATGTAGTATGAAGGGCTGATTCTGGTCAGATCATCGAGAGTCCATCTAATGGCTCTCCAATGCTGTTGGAGAAAAGAAATCAGGCATGTTTCCTTGTCAGGTGTGAGTCGAGAGTTGATAATCACAGGAAACATCTGATTATAACCCAAAAAGATGTATTTTAGATGATCAGGAAGAGGCTTTAATTCCATAACTGGGTTGTCAGCAGTAGCAGGTTGTTCAAAGTGGATGTTGGTGGCAAAAGAGCTATGGGTGTGTTGGGTTCAGACTCCTCTATTTGTTGGTTTTGATCCTTTTGTTGTTGATCAGAAATAGTTGGATTTTCCTCAATAGATAGGTCATCAACCACAGCCTTGATATCGCAAATTTGTTCTATAACTTCGCAATTAATTCTTTGTTGGGCCTTAAAGATGTCAATCTTTTGTGTCTTGCTCGCAAATTTTAAATCACTTTGGCCCTCGTCACAATTGATATAGGCCTTAGCAGTGGCCAGAAAGGGTCTCCCTAGTATGATCGGTGTATTTTTCACATTCTCAGGAGCATCCATGTCTAATACAATGAAATCCACTAGAAAATAGAAGTCATGTACCCTAACTATGACATCTTCGAGAATTCCTTTTGGTGACTTAACAGATCGGTCGGCTAGCTAGAAAGTCATTTTTGTCGATTTAAGCTCAGATTCCTCGAAGTATTCTAGTAGGGATGTAGGTATCAAATTTATGGAGGCTCCTAAGTCTAATAAAGCTCGGTCAAATTGTATATCACCGATTACATAGGAGATTAGAGGGGTGCCTGGGTCTTTTGCCTAAGGTGGGAGTTTGCTCAAAATAATGGAGCTGGCTTGCTCTGACAGTACGATCGGGTTCCCGCTTTTGGTTCATGGCTTATGCTTAGGTGTACATACATCTTTCAGAAATCGTCTGTAAGCCGGTACGTGGCTTATCACATCCATTAAGGGGATGTTTATATGGACCTGCTCAAAGAGCTTAACCAGGTCCTCCTCAGGTGCCACGGGTTTGGTTGTCCTTTTTCCCTTAATCAAGGCCTCAGGAAATGGAACCTTAGATGGTTCCTCTAGAATTGGCTCAAGCACTTGATCTGGGATGGGTGTGTCTTCAATGACCAATCTAGGGTTAGGGTTTGTATTAACAAGCTGGGAGTGGATTGGATAAGGTGGGTCCTATGTTGCTTTGCCACTACGGGTAGTAATAGAAATCAATCCCGCCTGGTTCTGGTCTGGGTTGGGCAAAATAGGTGTTTGCTGCTGAAATCCTGAGTATGAAGTTGAAGCATCCATCCTGTTAGGTGATGGGGCAGAAGGGTCCTAATAAGCAAAGTGAGCTTGGCCCTGATTTGGGTTCATAACGTGCCTCTAGTTCAGCACGTTATTTGGATTAGGAAGAGGCTGAGAGGGAAGTGCACTAGGCTGGTGAGTACTTGCCAGCTGGGACAGTTGATTTAGAAACTTAGAGATCTCTTCTTTGTGTTGTTTTTGCATGTCAACCAAGGTCTGGATAATTAGAGATGTATGATCTTCTTTAGGTGGTCCAGATTGGAAGTTTTGAGTAGGCCTTGGTTGGGTGGGCTGATAAGGTCGCAGAGCCTGTGGTCGGGCTTGGAATTGAGGTATTAGATTTGGGTTATTACCTGACCACAAAAAGTTAGGATGATTATGCCATCCATAGTTGTAAGTGTTGGAGAAAGGATTATTCTAGACGGTGTGAAGATCCTTGTAGGTCTGAGGATATTTGAGATAATCAAGGTATGAGGGTTCAGAGTTCCCCCAACTGTGGTGGCCTAACCCAGAGTTTCCTCCAAAGCCATAATCAGACAGAGGTCGATATGTATCCAACCCCGAGGAGTGGTAGATGTTGTGCACAGCCTCCCTTCCCGTGGATGGGTGTGCGTATGTGCCTTGAGGTGCAGAGGTGGATTTGTGTAGATGATAAGTGATGTCGTCCTCCTTCTTCTCGATAATGGAGACCTTGTCCAATTAACTGGTTACCAACTCCAGATCAACGGATGAGGAAAGGCCTCGGGATTCTTGTACCCCCCAATTATTTGTCAATGCACGAGTGGACGTTCGGTTGTATGCACCCAATGACTCATTATTCATGGATTTCTCACACATGTTTTTGAGAATTTCCCAGATCGTGTCTTCATGTTGACCCATGATACTACCACCACAGGTTGCATTGACAAAGAGCTTGATATCTTCACGGAGTCCGTGGTAAAAGGATTGGACTTGTTCCCACTTCGGAACACCATGATGGGGGCACTTACACATGAGATCTAAAAAGCAATCCCATGCTTCATCTAGAGATTCTCCCACTCCTTGGGAGAAGTGCATGATTTGGCGTCGCATTGTGTTGGTACGACCAATGGGGCAGAATTTTTGCAAAAAGGAAATTTGAAGTTCTCCCCATGTGTTGATTATGTGTGGTTGAGTCTGAAACCAGTGAGAAGCATTATCAGCCAAGGAGAATGAGAAGATCTTTAGAGTAATCTATCTCGATTTTGTACATCTGCCCCAAAGGTGTAGGCCAGATGTTTTAGGTTCTTGATGTGCTGGAAAGGATCCTCAGAGTTAAAGCCATGAAATTTTGGAGTCATATGATGCATGCTAGGCTTAAGATCTACCTCAGGTCCTCCCATGGGAATGTTGATTCAAGGTTTGATCTCCACCGCTGTGGGATTATAGTGATCTTGCATTTGAGGATGTGGCGGTGGGTTGATGGTGGCATTGATTTGATTTTGGAAGTCATGGAATTGTTGCTCAAGGTTAGGTTGTTCTTCTTGGTGATCCATAGCTGATGAAGGGGAAGTGGGTTCTGAATTAGAGGATATGTCAATGTGATCAGGTTGTTGTACAAACACGAAAGTCGAGGCTCAACCTCGATGAGAGTGAATATCTAATGGAGGCCATAAGGATGGTCTTAAGGATCTCCTACCAAACATGCATCGATGGATTAGATGAGAGAAAGAATGTGATGGACCCAATCAAGACACCTAAAAATTTTGGATGACTATAGAGGTTCAGGGCGGATGATACCCCTTGGTCAGAAAGCTGTCCACCTGAGAATTACCTGGGCAGCCAGAGAGGGAGAGTCTTGTAAAGACCCCTACATGGTAGAGTGCCCCCAAGAGTTATAGGGTTTCCTCCACCTGACCTCTCTTGTCACTGATGATCCAGGTAGTCTAGAATGGGGACTTGACCTCTTAAGTCTACCAGTTTTAATTAAGAGCAAGGGTGCTTATGATTTCACTTGATTTTTTAAGATGTTTTTGTGAAAAGTGACCTAATTTGAAGATTGGTTAAACCAACAAGGTGGGTCAACTTCACCTGTATTGTCCTTTTGAGAAATTTAGGTCCCTCTTTTAGAATTTAAGAGCCTGATTTTATGGTTTTGCTCAAATAGATCAATTCAATCAAGGCTTAGGCACACATTGTTTGGAAAGATCATTTCTTGATTAAGCAAGTATGTCTCTAAAACCCTAAACTAGAACCCTTAATTAGCTTTGATTTGGTCCAATTTAATTTGTCCAAAATGTGGTACTTAGGGCTCAAACAAGAAGGTGATAGCCCTAAATACCTTAAATTTGAAGTAGGTGCATAAAGCAGGGTTAGGGTGTTGTCTAAATAGAATGTATCAAATCAGGCAACTTGATGATTAAGCTAAGAATATAATGCAAGTAGCCTTAATTGATTTTTCTTTTTTTTAGTTTTTCAAAACTTGGGGGTTAGAAGGAATTTGGATTTGTGCTTTACCTGCCCCTGGAGTGGCTGATGTGTAGCTGATCTTCCTTTAACGAGTCCCTGAAATAGATCACAATCAAAAGAGATGTTGCAAGTTAGTACCAAATCTGATATTGCAATCAAGAGATCTAAATTGCGCATTGCTCCCTGGCAACGACACCAAAATGTTTAAGCGATAAATCAGTGTTTTAAAATTGCTTCGTTGTAATGTAGACAAAATTGCGCTCAAACAAATAAACTCGAATGAAAGTTCGAGGTCGAACACAGGGGGCAATATGGCAATTTAAAACTCAAGATCACAATTTGAATCAAAGAGATAAAAGATTGTAATAATAATAATGTCAAGTATCAATGTGGAAAAAGAAGGGAGTAAAATGGTGATTTGAATCACTAATTTTTCCTCACAGTAATAGCAACTAAATTAATAGTATCAATCAAAGAAATAAAGCCTCAAATGTATGCAATCAGATGATCTAAGCTTGTATCAGATGGCTTAAACAGCCGGTTGCTATAGTGCTTCCAAGAGACTCAAGGGTCTCTTTTCTCTGCTTCTGTCTTTGCTGCTCTCTTTCTCTTCTCCTTTCTTCTTCTTTAGAAATCTTTTCTTCTTTGCCTTTCTACGACTCAAGTTTCTTCTTTCTTTCTCTCTTCTGCTTCTCTTCTCTTTTACTCTTCTTCACGCAGAAGGGGAAAGACCCTCAATTTTGGCTAAGTGCCAGCTAATCCTTCTCAGAGCAAAACCCCCTGCCCCCGTGCACTATTCTCTCTTTCTCTCCTTGGGTCACGCTCTCACAGAGCCTCCAGCAGTATCGGGTTATCAGATTTTCGGACCTACAGCTCACCCAGGTTTAGGGCTGCGGACGTGGGTCACAGCCGAGGAGTGAGTGGGCATAGGCAGGTTAACGGGTTGGAGGCAGGCCCACGTGGCCGTGCCATGGGCAAGGCGAGTGGTTAAGGAGGACCTCACCCTCGTGTGTTAGGAGGCAATTGTAATTCCCTACTCGGAGGGGGTGAGATCAGCGTGACGTAAAAAATGCGGAATTGAAATATAAAATAATCTCACAAAATATCAATCGCACAAAAGGCACAAAGATTTTTAGGTGGAAACCCAAACCAGGTGAAAACCACCACCTAACCCTCTCGAGTTAGGATTTTTCGATCAACCAAGTTGATCAAATCTACTAACCAAATCACTTTAAACGAGTGTGATTCAACCTCAGTTACAACCACGCTACAAGTGCTAGGGTAGCGCCCTCAACCCCTTCTCTTCACGAGAAGGATTTTGTCTCGCGAAGGAGACAGGAATTCGCAAAGCGAATACCCAACGAAATAACAAATATAAAACAAAAATCCTATAGAGCCAACAAAGTAATTTTGAACCTAAGCTTCTATAGGAATTAGTATGCTTCCCTTTGAAAGGAGTGCGTCGACGACGCGGATGCGTGAGCCATGCGATGGCGCAATGTCGCTCTCGTGAACTACTGCGGGAGAGCAGGTGCACGAAGGCTTGATGCTCTCCAGATGTAGAGCTTGAGCTTGGAGAGCAAGAGCTTATTTTCTTGGACACAAAAGAGTGGAACTATGTTTCTTTGGTGTGTCTAGGTTTGTCTTGGTGTGTGTTGTGTGTAAAGGCTCCCCTCTATTTGTAGAGGCCTTAGGAAGGCTTTGGAAGGCTTAGAAAAGCTTCCATAGCCGTTGGGTACAAAGCCCAAGTGAATCAGCCGGAAATCAGGAATAATCATTGCACTGACAGGCTTATCAAATGTCTGATTCTGGCATCAGATGTCTGGAAGACCACTTTAAGACGTCTAAAAATAAGGTCAGACGTATGATTTTGGGCGGGTCTCTTCCTGACTTGAATCAGATCTAAACAGGGTTCTAGCGAAGTCCATTAAACGACATACAGGACGTCGGCACTATGTCTGGACGTCTGGAAACCTACTTTTTCGTGGGAATGGATTTGCAACGGCTAGAAAATCTCTGAGAAGAGATTTTCCGGTCAGTCGAGGCAAAACGGTCAATTATCAGATGTCTGGAAGGGCTTAAGGACATCTGATAAGGCTCTAACGGTCATATCTTGAGCGTATGGTAAGAGAGCCAACGGTCCACTAATTGGACGTCTAGCAAAGTCATCAGACGTCTCCTAAGACTTCTGGTCTAAGGTCTGGACATCTGATTTCATCAGACAGAACTAACTATGTCCAGCCTAAATGTTATCAGGCGTCTGAATCAACAGTCAGACGTCCTAAAACACATTATCAGATGTCTGATTTGGGAATTAGACGTTTGGAAGTGTTGTTTGAACCCTATATTGGTTTTCTAAGTTCTCTACAGAAAACCTAAGCATCCTAGGGTTGTGCCGGTGTTCCTAGGACTACTGTTTGGGTACTTTGAGGCTCTTTAACATAATGTTCTAAGGAAATAAAGAGCAAGAAAAATAAAGACAAGAGTACAAGAAAGAGATAAACAGAATTCTATCCTATTCTTCTTGTCCTTCCACCTTCAATCTATCACTCCTCGCGAATCTTCTCTGTTCTCCGTCAAGCTCCTCCAATCCATCCTGGATGCGAGCTCGAATTTTGTCTAATCACGTATCCATTTGCAATTGGCCTGAAATCTAAGACTCCAAGTGCAAATGTTAAATAACACGTGTTATGTTATCATCAAAATAAATGATCGTGGTGCTCTAGCACCAACAGCAATAAGCCACTAACACTTTTTCCTCTTATTGCACTACGGATGCCTGTCAGCTTTCGAGGTGGGATTAATCCTGCCTCCCTTTTATTGCATACACTACACTGCTGCTTCTTCGTCCAATTCATGCAAGATGGCGGTCAAAGGCTCCAATTGCTAGTCCACTCAAACTCCTAGAGAAATTCCCCACGAACAGGGGGTGACACCTGGAACCTGTAGCTACTGGAGTAGCTTCATGCTTCACTCGAAGCTTGCGTGTTAATGGCAGTGAGGGTCAGTACCTGAAATCTTCAAAAAGACCTTTCGACCATGTCAAAACATTCAGGAATGATCATCGGAGCACGGCGAACTTGCTGAGGGGGTCGGCGTGGCGTGGGCATGGGTAATGAAGGTTGATGGAGGCGAATTGTGCGCGTGAAGGTGGGTGTGTTCGGTGGCACCGTAGGGGGATCAATAGCTCTTAATGAGTGAGGGCTTTTGATCATCGTGATGAGGCAAAGATGTGGAGCATGGAAGCGGTGTGTTTAGGCAAGTGTGGTAGCTGCTAGGGTTCATTGGAGGTATGCCAGCAAGGTGGAAGACGGAGTCATGGAGGGCATTGGTGAGGTCGAAAAGATGTGTTGAATGTGTTGGCGTGATGAGGAGAAGTTGAGGAGTCGGCTGAGAGTAGTAGAGGATGAAGGGGAAAGGGGATGGGGCTAGTTGTGGTATGGCCGGCGTCGGAAAAGGAGGGAGCTTCGGTAGGTAGGAAACGACGAGGGAGATGACAAAGGGGGCATCAGCTGGTATAGCTCGATGCGGAGCAAGATGGGGGAGATAGCTCTACTGCCGGTATTGCTAACGGAGGGGCGACGGAGGTAGGGAGGATCGTCGGACGTCGAGGAGCATTCAACCAAGAAAGTGGAGAGGAATTTGATGTGTTCAAGGCTGAATTCGAGCGTAAGGAGAATAGTTTGATCTAGAGGTCTTTTTATAGGCCTTTAGAGGAGGTTTTAGGCTTGGGAAGGAAGCTTCCCAATCTTGGAAAGCTTCGCCGGAGTTGGGATTTTTTTGATACCCTAATCTCTCATACGTTCTCATAGAGATTGGGAAGGTTTTGGGGCATGGGAATTGGCTCAAAAGGAAGGGAATTCCTTGACGAATTTCCCTTTCAAATTTGAAAGGGATTCGTCAAGGAATCAAGGAGATGTTGCCAATTTTGTCTCCGGAGCTTGTAGGAATAGGATTAATGGTGGCAGGGACCTATTTGTGAAAATGATGAGAAAGTTAGGGGCCTTTTTATAAAGATTTTGAATGTTAGGGGCATAAATGTAATCAGACAATGCTAAGTTGTAAACTAGGCTATCACAATCTCAACTTGTGTCCAAATTTTGGTAAAAATCTAATTTGGACCTAAGAAATCTAATGGTGGAGTTGGATTTTGGTTTTGACCATGTTTGATTGGCTAATTTATGCAAAACCCAAATTAAGGTAAATGTCTGTCTGAGACACTATTTTGGGCAAAGCGGGTTCTGATGGTCAATTTGAAGGTACCAAACCCTAGAGAATATTTTTCTATGAATGTTAGAGGGTTTAGGTGAATTTTGTCCTGATCAGAACCTCAGTTAACTAAACAGGTCTGTTTTTAGGATTTTAAAAGTCATTTAATTCTCAAAACATGTGTAAACCCTTTTCTGTCTGTTCTAACCCACTTGTTAGCCTTTTACGACCATTTAACCCTTAATTAACCCTTGAGAAATCCTATGGTTGCAGTGCATTCAAGTTATGATGGTAAAATTATAATTTTAACCCTGATTTCTTATCTTTCTCTCAGAAAGCTAATGTAATGAATTGCAATCCTCTGGTGGTTATGTAGGAGCATTTAATGACCTAATCAAATTAAATTGGGATAGTTATGACTCATGATGGTGTTCCCATCACATTTTCAAAGTCAAACTTCTTGAAAATTTCAAGAACATATTTTGTTTGACTAATGTTGATACTTGTGTCTAATTGTTGGATTTGGAGGCCTAAAAAGAATCTGAGTCCACCCATCATACTGATTTCGAACTCAGTCTTCATAGTCTCACAAAAAAGCTGACACATGGACTTCTTGGTTGATCCAAATATAATATCGCCGATGTATATTTGAACCAACAGGATGTCATTTCCTTCTTTTACAAAAAGAGTTGAATCAACAACTCCAATTCTATATCCATGCTAGAGAAGGAAGGACCTAAGTCTATCATACCAGGCCTTAGGAGCTTGTTTAAGTTCATATATTGCCTTATTGAGCTTGAATACTTGCTTTGGGTGTGCTGGGTCCTCTAACTCGGGTGGCTGAAATGCATAAACTTCTTCCTTAATGTAGCCATTAAGAAAAGCACTCTTGACATCCATTTGAAATAACTTGAAGCCCTTTGCACTTGCAAAGGCAAGTAGCATCCAAATGGACTCCAACAGAGCAACAAGAGCAAATGTCTCATCAAAGTCAATTCACTCCTGTTGGTTATTGCCTTAAGCTATGAGTCTGGCCTTATTCTTGATTACTGAACCAGATTCATCCAATTTATTTCAGAACACCCACTTGGTTACAATAATGGAATTACCCTTAGGAGCGGGTACTAAGTCCCATACATTTTTCATTGTAAATTGGAGTAGCTCCTTCTGCATAGCTACAACCCAAGACTCATCCTTTAATGCCTCATCAACTTTCTTGGGTTCAAGTTGAGAAACAAAGGCATTAAGGACAAAATCAACCCTAAAATGAGATTGGGTTTTTACACCTTGTTCAATATCACCTATAATTTGATCTTGTGGGTGATCCTTGTGGTGTACCCATTCTTTGGGAAGAGCATGTACATTTTGTGCATCTTCCATTTTTGATACATCGATGAAGGGGTTATCCTCATCATCAGACTCTAGTTGGTTTGGTTTTGGTTCTCCTAAAGTTGTTTCATCAAATGAAACATGTAGGGATTCCTCTACAACAAAAGTTCTTTTATGAAAGACTCGATAAGCTTTACTTCTTGTTGAATAGCCAATAAGGATGCCTTCTTCACCTTTATCATCAAGCTTATCAAATCGATCTCGGGTGTTTAATAAATAACATCGACTTCCAAACGTCCTAAAATATGAAATCTTAGGAGACTTCTCATAATATAGCTCATATGGAGTTTTCTTAGTAATAGGCCTTAAAAGAGTTCTATTAAGAACATAACATGCCATATTAATGGCTTTAGTATAGAAATATTTTTGAAGCCTAAACTCCAAGAGCAAAGCTCAGGCGCATTCTTGTAAAGTGTGATTCTTGCACTCTACAACACCATTTTGAGATGGTGATCGAGGAAATGAAAATTCATAGGATATAACAAAATTGACAAAAAACTTGAAAATTTTTCATTTTCAAATTCACCCCTATGATCAGTCTTAAGTCTAAGAATTGAAGATGATTTTTCCTTTTGTAGTGTTCGAGCAAGGCTTAGGAAGGAGTCAAGTGAGTCAACCTTATGTTTCAAGAAGATGACCCAAGTGAACCTTGAGAAGTGATCAACAATAACTAGGCAAAATTTTAATCCATTTAGGCTGTTAAATCATGTTGGCCCAACTAGATCAAGGTGTAACATTTCTAAAGGACATGTAGTTGAAACTAAGTCTTTTGGTTTAAAAGAAGCCTTGTGCATTTTTCCAAGTTTACAAGATTTGCACAATGCATCTTTTCTATAAGTTAGTTTGGGTAGGCCCCTTACTAACTCATTTTTGGCTAGCTTATTTAAGTGTGTGTGATTTATGTGACCTAACCTACAATGCCATAAATCCACCTCAACATGAGTGGTAATCAGACATTTAACAAATTTCTCCTATGGAAAATGAAGAGCATAGATATTTTCAAATCTAAAACCTTCAATTAAAATTATATTAGTTCCTTCTTTTAGTATTTTAAATCTAGTTCTTGTAAAATATACATCACAACCATTATCACATATTTGAATAACACTAAGCAGGTTATGTTTTAAGTTCTATACTAAAAGTACATTTCATACCTACTTAGATGAATTACCTATTGTACCTTCACTGATAATGCAACAACCTTTGTTGTCGCCCAATTTGATGTGTCCTCCATCTTGAATTCTTATCCATTTGGTAAAGAGGTCGGAATGTCCCGTCATGTGCTTGGAACATCCACTGTCTAGGATCCACTCGTCTTTCCTGATCTACAAAATAATTTAATAAATCTTATTTAGGTATCTATTTTCTTTTGGATCCTTGATGGTTAGTTCCCTTCAAATCCTTAGATTTATAGATCACTTTTGTGTTGGATGTATAATTCTTGGGATTTTTGACCTTTTGGTAAAACCATGCATGGATAGGTGCATGTAATTTATTTTGTGCATTCTTTTTACCATGAAATTTTACTTTTAATGCATTACAAAATTCAGTATTCAATCTAGTAGTTGTATTAATATTGTTTAAGCTTCCCTCAAAATGCTCATAAATATTCTCTAATTCTACTATCTTTGCATGCAATTGTGAATTAGTATTTTTGCCATATCTAACTCTATTTCTAAGGTCATATAGTTATTATGCAAAACTTTATTTTATTTTTTAATTAACCTAGCTTTGTAATACAAATCTTCATATTCTTGAAATAATTCATTAAACGTGATTTCAGAATCTACCTCATTTTCTGAGCTGTCGTCGTTTGCCATCAAATATAGATGAGCAACTTCATTTTCCTCGGATTCTTCAGAAGAGGATTCCTTGTTGGAATTGCTATAATCTTAAGTAGCTTTATACACTTTTCTTGAGATCTTCTTATGATCAACTTCTTTGTCTTTCTCTTTTCTTCCTTTTTCTTCTTGATCGTTGGAGAATCTTTTCGTACGTGTCCCCTTTTCTTGCATTCAATACAAACTGTCATTTGAAAATTTATTTACTCTTTTACCTTTCTTTCGGATGAATCATTGAAATCTTCTTGCTTGAAGAGCAAGATCTTCTTCGTCAGAGTTGGAGCCTTTGAGATCTAAGTCTTTCTTTAGAGCATTGAAAGCAAGCTCTTTCTTCTTACTTACTGATTTCTCCTCATTTTTCTTCATGTTCTCCAGTTGGACATCATATGCCATAAGGCTTCTAATCAAATCATCGAAAGAGAGGACTGAAAAGTCCTTTGCCTCTTGAATTGCTGTTAACTTTGGAGACCAGTCACTTGTAAGAGATCTTAAAATCTTTCTTACAAGTTGTTCTTTAGTGAATTTTGCTCCTAAATTCTTCATGGGGTTGACTATATCCCTAAACGTTGTGTACATCACTTTGATAGTTTCACCTTTCTCCATCCTGAAACACTCATAACTTTATGTTAGAATAGATATGCGTGTTTCTTTTACCTTTTAGTACCTTCGTAGGTGACTTGAAGTGTATTCCATATTTCATATGCTGACTCACACGCTGAGATACGGTTGAATTCCTCCGTTGACAATGCACAATAAAGTGCATTCATTGCCTTCGCATTTCCGACAATCTTCTTTTGATCTATCGTCCATGCTACTCCTTCCAGCTCCAGATCTGAGTATATCTCTTGAATGAGGGTTCACAACTCCACATTCATCTCCATGAGGAAGACTTGCATCCTCCTCTTCTAGTACCCATAGTCCGTCCCATCGAAATAGGGAGGACATGTAGATGATTGGCCATCAAAGGGGAGGTAGAGGAGACAAATGATGCATATGTTCCATTGTCGGGGAAAACAACAATGAGGTGGAGATGACAGCGACGAGGAGGAGGTCAGAGAAGCGTACACTGGTGCGGCACAATGTGGAGGAAAGAGGCAAAGCGAACCCTGCCACTGCTATGGTGGAGAGTGACGAGAGGAGGGAGGGGAGGTCACCGGAGCTTGCGGGAGTTTTGATCGGAGATGAGGAGGGAAGAAATTGAGAGGGTATCAGTGGCTAAATCAAGCTTGGACCGGGGGTCCTTTTATAGCCGCTGGTCGAGCTTCTTGTGCTTGGAGGGTAAGCCTTCCAACGCAAAATCCTCATCGGAGAAGGAAGGTGCTTAGGACACCCAAACCTCTTGAGCGTTCGCATGAGAGATTGGGTGTAAATTTGATCTGGAGATCGCGTTCAGACGATGGAGAAATCCTCAGAGAATCTCCCTTCCAAATCTGGGAGATCTCTGAGGATTCGAGGAGATATCAGCCTAAAATCTTTATCGGAGTGGGATTCCTCCACTATAATGGTGGAGGGACCTAAATGTAAGGGTGGCAATGAAGTTAGGGGGCTTTGCATAAGGGTTTTCAAAAGTTAGGGGTCAGAATGTAATTGGGTGGACCAGTTTGCAAAGTAGGTCAAGATGACCTTCCCTTAGGCCCAAATTTTGGTACAAACCTAATTTGGACCTAAGGAATCCAATGGTGAAGTTGGATTTTAGGTTTAACCACATTTGACTAGACATTTTGCACAAAAAACCCAAATTAGGTTAAGTACTGAGCTAGGACCCCAATCTAAGTCAAAATAGGTTCCAAAGACTAAATTGAAGTTTTAAACCCTAGGGGATATTTTTCCATGAAGTTTAAAGGGTTTAGTTGTTTTTAATCCAGATTGAAACCTTGTTGAATTAAGTGGGTTTGTTTTAGGGTTATAGAATGTCATTTAATTCTTAAATCTCACAACCCTTTTCTATCTGAACCATCCCACTTTTCCTTTTATTAAGTCCAATTGACCTATGTTTAACCCTTGAGGAATCCCGCTGATGCACTGCAATGGTAAAATTACAGTTTTACCCTTCAGTTCATGTTTCCTTCTCAGAACAGTAAACCCTTGACTTAGGTCTTCCTTTAGGTTATGCAGGAGCTTTTCTTTATTTTCTCAGGTAAGAATGAGCTAGTTAGGGCTCATGATGAGGCTCTCATCAGTGGCAGTGCTATCTCAGACTCGCTTTCTTATTTTTGGTCTGGGGATGTTAGATGTGGAAAGGCTACGCTTTCGCTCGAGTACCTTCGAGAATATCAGTGTGCTGTGGAGGTTGGTCTCTCCCTTTGATGGGGCACTTCTTGAATGGCTCCCTCAGAGAATGGGAACTAGGAGGGCGACACTTCAGATCAAAGGATTGCCTCTGCATTTAAGATCTAGAGGGGTGGTCGCCAAGATGGTTGCTGGCTTTGCATCTGTCTATGGTGATACTGAAATCACAATTGGGGAAGGTGATCCCTATTTACTTCAATTTGAGGCTGAGGTTCTTAGAAGTGGATCACTACCATACAAAATCATTCTCAGGTGTGGGGGCTCTTCGTGGCTCATTCGTTTATTAGTGATAGGGCAGGAATTTGTGTTACCTGAACTTGGTTAGGATAAGACATTTGTTGTTAGATCTAGTGAGGCACGACAAGATGAATTGGAGGTCGTAAGCCCTTAGATGATGCTTCTAAACCAAAGAAGAGGAAAGACTACCAAAAGGAAGCCTCAGAGAGGGACCAGGTGACTATGGTTGATGACACTGTCATGGGGAGTGTTAATCAAACCCCTGTGGACTTAGGCAGGGGACTTATGGCTGATGACACTACCTTAGAGAGGGACTCAGGCAAGTCCACTAGTTGTGAGGAGGTAAAGTTGGGCAAGGAAATTGTAATCAGCAATGGAAGAAGTGCTCTTAAGGAAGTGAATCAAATGCATTCCCTGCTCCTGTTGAGCTGAAATTTGGGAAAGGGACAAACCAAAAGAGGGGATTTGGGCGCTCCACTTACATGCTTAGGAGGCGAAGGAAGGAGAACTTGAGTCCCATAGTGGAGGAAACTGTTGCAAAGTCCATCATGGTTGAATATGTGGACAATTTGGCTCAAGGGGACCAGCCATGCAAGGGATGAGAGTCCTAACGTGGAATGTGCGTGGGTTGCGCAACAAAGTGAGAAGGGCATCTCTTATCAGGTATCTTGTGGAGTGGGAGATTGATTGTGCTCTTATTCAAGAGAAACATTTGGAGGAGGAAAATGGCCCTGTCTGGGACTCTCTGAGATAATCTGGGACAGTAGACTATGTGGGGAAGGCTGCAATTGGTAGATCTAGTGGGATGGAAATATGGTGGAAAAAATCCAGCCTTAAAGTGATTGAAATCCATTGCGATAGACATGTGCTTACCTGTAGATGTCAGAACCTTAAGGTGATCTGGATTGGTTCATTTCATGCATATATGGACCTTGTGCAGCAGCTGGCCAGGTGGAACTTTGGGAGGACTTGTCAATAGTGCATCAAAGAGTCCAGGAGGTACCATGGCTTGTTGGTGGTGATTTCAACTATCCTTTATCAAGTGGAGACAGACCTGGGGGCAGTCCTGAAAGTGCAATGGTTGGATTTCAATTGACTGTGCAGAGATTGGGCATCACTGAATACCCTGTCAGTGGGGTGGATTTCACATGGAGAAATGGCAGTGGATTAGTATGAAGGTTGGATAGATTCTTTGGCAACCCAAGCCTCTTAGAGAGATTCCACCTATCTTCTTCTGTGAGCCTTGACAGGCCATTCTTTGACCATACACCAATTGTGTGGGACATTGGGGTGAATGCGGATGTTGGTTCATACTTCAAGCTTAAAAAGTCTTGGTTCATGGAGGAGGGGTTTGCAGATATGTTGTCCAGCTGGTGGCAGAATAAGGCAGTGACTGGCTCAGCCTCACAGTAGCTTGCATCAAAGTTGGCAGATATGCGCTCAATTTTGGAGGAATATGGGCAGATAGTGGTGACTATCAGAGAGCAGAAGAGGGCTGAGGCACTGGCGGAGATCCAAAGGCTTGATTTGAAGGAGTGCAGGCTGGTTCTGACTGCCCAGGAGTAGGAACAAAGGAAGTATCTGCAGTAGGTCATTGGGGAGGACTTAAAGAAAGAAATGTACTGGTGTGAGAGATCTAGACAACTGTGGCTCAAGGAAGGTGATGCCAATATGAAATTCTTTCATCTTGCTGCCAGTTCTAGGAGAAGATTTAATCTCATCTCATCTATTAAAGTGGGTGAGTGAACCATTACATCTACTCGTGAAATTAGATATGAAGCTGGCCGTTACTTTAAAGAAGCAGCCAAGGCAGCACCAAGAGGCTCCTGGAGGATGGCTTCGGCTGATTCTCATGTGTCAGCAATGATCAGATGGCTATATTAGTTGCCCCTTTTACCGAACATGAAACAGTGAAAGCAATCAAAGATTTGAATAATGACAGAGCTCCAGGATTGGATGGGGTTCAGGTCTTCTTCTACAAGGAAATGTGGAATGTTCTTAAGAAGGATGTGATGGAAGTTATACATGAGTTTGAAAAGGGCAACTTTGGTTTTGAAAGACTGAATAAGTCTTATTTGTTTTTGCTACCAAAGAAGTCGGGTGTGAAGAAATTTTCAGATTATAGGCCTATTGCTTTGTCGAATTCCATCTATCGTATCATCAACAAGATCTTAGCCAACCGAATTCATGATGTATTACAAGATTTGATTATGCCCGTCCAATCTACTTTCCTACCTGGGAGGTCACTACAGGAATCATTCATCATGGTGCAAGAAATGGTGATGGGATGGCATAGGCGAAAACCCAAGGCTTTCTTATGGAAGGTAGATTTCACTAAAGCCTATGACTCAATTTCTTGGTTGTATCTTTAGGAAATTCTTAAAAGGAGAAAATTCCCCCCTCTTTTGATACAATGGGTGAAGAGATGCATCATGACTGCTTCCTATTCCTTCTTGATAGATGGGAAACCATGTCGAACCTGGATTCAGCCTCTGTATGGGGTAAGGCAAGGCTGCCCATTAGCCCCCTCGATTTTCAATCTTCCAGTGGACACCTTGGAAAGATATGCTTGCAAGCTAGCAGCAGATGGGTTGATAAGGGGATACTCAATGACTAACAGTAGGGCCTTGGCCCCCATTCTCCAATTTACGGATGACACTATTTTTTTTGTGGAAGGTAGGAAGAGGGAAGCATAGGTGTTATATTATATGGTCAACATTTTTGGTGAGATTTCTAGTTTAAAATTAAATGGAAGTAAGTCCTCGGTCTGCTTTGGTACAAATGGTACAGACCAAAATGATATCTCCATCATCCTGGGCATGCCTATGATTTTGCTACCAATCAAATGCCTAGGTTTACCATTGAAGTGCACAAAAATGAAGAAATCATATTGGTCTTTTCTCTTTGAAAAGGCAGCAAAGAAACTAGAGGGCTAGGGCAGTTGCTACTTGTCGAAAGGGGGGAGATATATTTTATTAAATTCAGTTATCACATCCATTCCAGTCTTCTTCTCTATTCTCCAAACTCTAAAGTCAATTTGGAAAAAACTTGACATGATATGCAGGAGGTTCTTTTGGAAAGGGGCTTCTCATCAAGGTGCCTTCCTCCAACCTGTAAAATGGGATTCAATTTGTTCGCCTAAGAAGTATGGTGGCATGGGAATCAGATCCCTCAAAGAATTTAATGACGCCCTACTATTGAACTGGGCAGTTCGGTTGCTCCAAAGGGAAAAAAAACTGTCGACAGAAATCATTCAAGATAGCTATGGGGTGGCCAATGATGAGAAGAGCTGCTTGAATCCTCATAGGCCATCTCCTTTCTGGTCATCTGTGGTGCGTGCTTTAGCAGATAACTGGAATTTATTCAAGTCTGTCTTGGGTGACGGGAAAAGCTTCAAATTCTAGTTTGAAAAATGGCTGCCTGGTGGGGTGATAAAAGATAGGTACCCTCTTGCATTTTCAGCTACTACTGATAAAAATGCTTTGGTATGTGACTCTTGGGACACAACTTCTGAGAATTGGATGTTAAACAATGAGGTGGGGAATGGCCATGGAACAAGAACATGGGCATAAAATGAACGTCTTCTACAGGAACTTACTGCTTTCAAACCTACACCTGAGGAGTGTGACACATACAAATGGGATGGGGCTTTCTCCTCAGTGGCTACCTATGAAAAACTCATCATTTCTTCTAGGATGGCAGAGGTTGTTGAGATTGGAGAGAAGCTATGGAAATTGAAGGTACCACTGAAGGTACAAATTTTTTTGTGGTTATGCAGAAGAGATGGCCTGATAATGGGAGATTTGAGGCATAGGAGAATGGGCACCCCTGCTCATTTATGTCATTTGTGTGGGATGCATAATGACTCTAGTCTTCATAGTTTTTCCGCTTGCATGATAACAGATTGCGTTTGGAGGAAGGTATGCAGGGAAACTACTCCCATGTGGGAGAGCCTATAGAGCTCCTCTTGAGGGTGAATAAGCCATATTTGCCCATGGTGGCAGTATTATGGTCAGTGTGGAGAGCTAGAAATGAGAGTTTATTTCAGGAGAGACCAGTGAATGTGGATAATATTGTAAACAATTGCTGGAATCTCATACATCAATGAGGTTCATTCATGTAATTTTTTACCCTCATATAATCAATAAAAGATCTCCCAGACTACTATCGGCGATTCGATAGCACTCCTTTTCAGTTAAAAAAAAAAAGAGAAAATAATACACAAAACCTTAATTATAAACCCACTTAAGTTAAGGAGGATCTAGACAGGATAAATTAATCTAAACCTCCTAAATTAATAGAAAAATATTCTAAGAGGTTTGGTACCCTTAGCTTGACCATCTAGACTTATTTTGACCTTGAATAGAGTTCTAAATGGGAAATTGCCCTAATTTGGGTTTCTGTACAAATTGCCTAGTCAAACATGGTCAAAACTCAAATCCAAGCTCACCATTAGATTCCTTGGATCCAAATTAGATTAGCATCAAAATTTGGGCCTAATCAAAGTCCATCTTGACCTAGTATGCAGCCTAACCCTTAAAAACATTATTTTTTACATTTTGCCCCCAGGTTTCAATTTTATTGCAATTGGGTCCTTAACTTCGCCTTCGTTTTCCTCAAACAGGTCCTTGTCGCCAATGGTGTGAATAAATCTCTGCAGTGAGATTCGAGGGAGGATTGCTCCCTCAAATCAGAGCCGAATCTCTCCAAACTTGAAGGGATTGATCACATGAACATTCCCAATCGCTCAAGTCGACTCAAAGATCCCACGAAGAACCCTAGAGCTCAGGCAAGCTCAAGATTTTAGGGGATCTTTTTCGCTGATGTTGCGGGCTATTCTAGCTCTTTCCTTGCTTTAGAGCTCGACCCTGAGCTCTATAAAGAGTCCTTGAGACCTCACCGTCCTTTTAAGCTAGGTTTGAGGCCATAAATACTCTTCCTCTCCTCCTTCGGCCATTTTCGACCTTAGCTCCGATGGCCCTCTCACCCCTCCTCTTCCGTGTGTCCAACAACCAAATTGGATGCACCATTGTCTTCCTCATCTTCTTTCGACGGTAGCCAGTCAAACCTCCATCTGTTTCGACCTCTTCATCATCGTTCCCTCTGCTAGAGACATCTTCGTCCTCAGCACTGGCCAACCGAAGCCAACACCAATCCCTAGCCCTCTCATCCAGCTAAGCACCTCTTTCCCTTCCTCTACTCCTCACTTCTATTTTATCCACTCAAAGTCCACTTTCGACCACCGTATTGCCCTCACATCCCTCATCTTCCCCACAATCGGTGAAGCTCTGAAGAGCTCGCATGACCACCACATAGCACCAAACACCACACCACTACCTCCACGAGATCCGCCTTACCTCCCTTATCAAAACCCCTTAATTGAGACCTCACCGTCCTTTTCAACTAGGTTTGAGGCCATAAACACTCTTCCTCTCCTCCTCCAGCCATCTTCGACCTTAGCTCTGGCGGCCCTTTCACCCCTCCTCTTCCATGTGTCCAACAACCAAATTGGATGCACCATTGTCTTCTTCATCATTTTTCGATGGTAGCCGGTCAAACCTCTATCTGTTTCGAACTCTTCATCATCATTCCCTTTGCTAGAGACATCTTCGTCCTCAGCACTGGCCAACCAAAGCCGACACCAATCCCTCACCCTCTCATCCAGCTAAGCACCTCTTTCCCTTCCTCTACTCCTCTACTTCTCTTTTATCCACTCAAAGTCCACTTTTGACCACCGTACTACCCTCATGTCCCTCATCTTCCCCACAACTGGCGAAGCTCCGAAGGGCTCGCATGACCACTACACTTCACCAAACACCATGCCACTACCATCACGAGATCTTCCTTACCTCCCTCATCAAAACCCCTTAATCAATTTCACCTCACAGACACCAAAATGCCCCACTGAATGCACACACCTCCAGTCACCTTCTCCTTCATCGACATGCCTCCTCTGACCATTACACACCCTCCAACCACCACCACTACACTCGCCTTTACAAGAAAAAACTTTTGAGCATATCTGACAAGGCTCAAGGCCATTTTTTCTTATTTCAGAGCTCTGACCGGACATCAATCATCACCATCATCTTCTCTAATGATGTTTGCTCTACCACAGCGATAATCCACCCAACTACTACCCTCACTTGACGTGGACTAGTCTGGTGAACCTCTCGAGGCCTTCAATCGAGCGCAAGCAGTGAAGCAGCAACCAAATTCCTTGAGACACCCATCAATAGGAACACAAAGTAGCACGCGAAGGAAGGACGTGGGATTAGTCCCACATCAAAAATGTAGAGGCACTCGAAGACACATAAGAGCAATCCGTGCCCTACGCTCTTCGCCCATGACACGGGGATCGGGTCCCCTTCCCACGTACGTCCACGCAGTCCTCATCTGCAACCCACGCTCGCAGGTTTAGACCCCATACGTGACCCGATTACTCACCTAATCTATACCTGGATCTGAAGAGAGAAATCTGAGGAGGAGGGGGTTTTTGCACTATAGCCTTGGGATTTGTGCCCCCCCACTCTCCTTAGCACTTAGCCATTCTCAAGTCTGTGCAAGCTGCTTCCACCTCTGTACTGTGCCCTTGTGCTACTCTACCATGCCTTAGTTCTTCTGAGGTGTGAGATAAGGCATCTGAGCCTTAATTGTGCCGTTTGACTCTGGTGCTTTGCTTGGTTCTGATAATTGCTGAGATATTTGATTGAGATTACTGTTGATTTATTTCAGTTGATTAAGAGCTTAAATTGTAGGGTAAAATTTGGTGGTTCAAACCAATATTTTTAGTCCATTCTTTTTTCTCTTTGACATCTACATTCTAGGATACATTTTCTGACATATATTCCATATCCTTTTGGTTATTTGATTCACTTGCAAATATTGTTTCTAATTATTGTGATTAGTGAATTGATTTGCAATACTTACTTTCTATGAATGACCTTAGACTAACTTTTGTTTTTGAGTACTTATAAATTTAAATGCTAATTCGCTTTTGTTGACTATACTATGATGCATATTTAAAAATCTACGAAATCCAATTAACACCTAAGGATCAAGACAACACTACATTTACAGGTCCCTTCAAAACATTTGCATTTCAAAGAATGCCTTTCAACTTATGCAATGCACCTACGACTTTTCAAAGGTGCATGCTCGCCATATTCTCGAACATGGTCTGTGACTTTCTTGAGATTTTCATGGATGATTTTTCTATCATTGGAGAATCATTTGATTCTTATCTGTCGCACCTCAACAAGATTCTCCAAAGATGTAAGGAAGTCAACTTTGTCCTCAACTAGGAGAAGTCTCATTTCATGGTCCAAAAGGGCATCGTCTTGGGCCATATCATTTCTGAAAAAGGAATCGAAGTAGATCGCGCTAAAGTAGATGTTATTTCAAAACTCCCTCTACCCAATTGTGTTAAACAGATCAAATCATTTTTGGGGCATGTGGGGTTTTATTGTCCATTTATTGAGAACTCCTAGATTTTGAAAACCCTAAGGAATCTCCTCGGAAAAGACTAGCCCTTTGAGTTTCAAGAGGCATGCATGAATTCTTTTAATACTCTGAAAAAGGCTATCACTCAAGATCCCATTCTCCAACACCCCAACTGGAATGAGCCCTTTGAGCTCATGACTGATGCTTCCAATTATGCAGTTGAGGCAATCCTTAGGCAGCAAATTGACTGGAAGCCTCATTTGGTATACTATGTGATAGGTCAACTTTACTGGACTAATTTAGTGCCTAAGTGCATTATTATTTGGACATGAATTTAATTGAGAGCACATATTATGTTGATCAAATTGATTAAGCCTTGGATTTCCTACATTTCATTTACATTAATTGATTAATTACTTTTGATCCAGGATTAATTTTTAGGAGTCCAATTTTATTGGCATCACATCAATTAGAATGCCATCATGACATTTAAGTTCCCAAGAAAGTCAGCATGGATTATCTGTGGAAACTTGTTTCATTTTAGTGATTAACAAATTTATTTAAGAAAGGAAATGAGTTGTCTCATATTAGACAAAATCCAGTCAAGGCCATGACCACGTCTCTAATTTTCTTATTCTTCACACACTCTCTCTTTCCTTCAAATTTCTTTTTGATTCTTTATCTATTTTCTCTCTATATAAGCAGGGCATAGGATGGCTGTGCATGGGCATCTTCCTCTCGAAGCAGGGAAACTCCCTCTCCATCATCTCCCTCCTCACAAGGAGGGCCATCCCTCCAAGAACAACAACCACTCCTTCATTGCAAATGACCATGCTTCTTCTCCGACGAGTGTGGTGATAGTAGGCTCCTCGACGTCCGCTACGGCGAGTCACAACCACCACTACGTCTCCCTACGTCCTCACCAACTCCATCACCGCGGTTGGTGGTGACAACACCAACATCTGCAATTGTGATGCCTCGTCATCGACTGCGTTCACCTCGACGACCCCCACACCACCACTGCATCTGCTACTGCATTCTCAACTCGCTATTGTGTCTCGTCTCTACTGTGAGCTTCACGACCATGCTTCACCTCGACGTCCATCACAGCGCTCCGCCGTCTTCTTCAATAGCAACTGTGCCAAAGATCGTGACATGCCACTACCATGCTCCGTTTGCCGATCCTGCCACTGCATACTTCTTTAACTATCGTGACTGTGACCATAACAACCCCTACTGTGTGCAACAAACAAGTGCGCCATCGCCAACCAACAGGGAGCACACTCCCCTCTCCCTTTCAGTTATGACATCCGGGAATGTTCCTGGATGTCCAGAAACCACATCTTCTTCTTCATCTGCCTTCTGTACTCCTCAATCAAGAAGACAACCAGAACCGCGCCACCTCCTCATTGTCCATAGTCGTGCGACCATGCAGCCAACCACCTTCCCTCCTTGACCATGCTCCACACATCCACCATGCACGACCATCATCATCATCTCGGCCACCAGAGCCACATGCACTCTCTGATCACGTGCAAGCAGCCCACGCGCTCCACTACTCAACCACTAGCCATCGTGCCACCCTCCTCTCACCTGTGAGCAGTAGCGCTCGCCCTTTCCGTAGAGCCACCTCATGCACAGTTTACCTCCTACGTGCACCCCTCGCCTGAACGTGCACACCCAAACCCATTGTCCTCTTCTTCTTCCACTTCTTCTCCATTGATAGAGGAGAAAAAGAACCCAAACACCATTGTCGATCCTCCACATGCAATTGATCTCTAAGGCCATGAAGCTTCACACCATCACCTCCAACGGACTCGCCTCACCTTCATGAGCATCTCCACACCACCAGACAAGCCAACCATAGTCGTCGTCGATGCCACGACTGCTGCCATCACCTGCATCTACCTCCTCTCCAGTGACTGTTGTCGATCACCATTCGTCGATCCGTAGCCATCATCAGGTCCCCCTTGTCGTAGCCGACCTCCATCGAAGTTTTCGCAATCGGCCGCAACCTCCAACGCACATGCATGCAAGGAAATCGAAATGCTCTATTTTTGAGTACATTAGTTTTTACATTCAATGACATTGTGGGATTTTTTATTTTTTATTTTTGGATTATTTTATTGACATAAAATTGTGGCAGCACCCTTGCATTCTTTCATTATTATTCAACTCTTTCATATCACCTTAGTTGCACAAAATTGGGATTAAGAATTGCACCTAAGTACACATGCAATTGAAAATTATGTGATTTGCCACTACACATATGTTATTGACCTATTTGGAGCTTTGATTTGTTATGCAAAATTTACATAAATAGCCCTTGATTTCTCTATAAATTTGAGATTCACATTGAGAGCAGCATATCAATTGAATGATTTGATGAATACTTCTGCGAACATGATTGCTATATATCTGTGATTTTATTGCAGTTGTTCCTCCCTGTAGATATGATGTAATCCACCATGGTTAGTTTTACTAATAAATATTATTGATCTGGGATTTTTCCCCCACATGATTTTACTATGACAACTTATTTTTTTGATATATTTCTGAAAAGAGAAATCTCTCGATTAGATGGTGCCATTGCCAGGGAGGCAACATACGTAATAGATTCACCTGATTATTTCTGATTATTCTAAGTTGCACATTTATCTAACCATTCTCTATCTTTTTGTGTGAGGAATCTGACGAAACAACAGGCAAAGTAGAGAGACGACGTCAACGTTGAGCGACGCCCACACACGCGGAGAGGACGCGAAGAGGAGACCTGGATTTCATAGGGGATTCTCCCTCATCATCAAGTTTATTTCATTTCATTCTTCTCACCCTTGTAGCAATTGGGGCTAATTTTTGGGGGTTTGTCCCCACTTTCTTTAGCAGCTAGGGGCTATTTTTCTTTGTGTGGATGATTCATTTTTTGCCTACTTGCTCTAAAAAGAAAAAAATAAAAATATTGAGCTGCCTGTTTAGGAGTTGCATACCCTTAGGTGCATGCATTTATGAGTGATTGAGCGGCACGTTAGATCTCATTTTTGCATTGCGTACATATCTACACGAAGATTGTTGGAGATGGGTATACTTGCCTATCTTTGCATCCAGCTCCTATTCATGCTTTTGCATTTGGATTAAATTTCAAGACCACCAAATTGATTGAATTGACATAATTCAGTGGTCGCCTAACTGAAATTGGGACTGCTAATCAAATTTGACCTTAAAATCAAAATCACATTTGATTTGAAGGGACTTGTGTGCGATTCTTCTCAAAATCAAAACTGATTTGCGGTGTGATGCACACTTTTGGCACTAAGCACACACACTAGGCACAGCACTAGGTCTCGATCCCTTAATGCTATAGGCACCAATCTCTTCGTCGGTATAGATCCTCCTATTTCACCTTGTGGTGGTGATATTATCTTGTGTCCAAGTGTTTTGATACTTCGAGGGGGCACCCCTTAAAGGAACAAAAGGGTAGTTATGAGGCACTACATTTGCATTACATCAAAGGAACGGCTCACCCTACTTTCATCCCTTAGTTCCATCCTTGGAGTAACTTCTCACTGTCACTTGAGAGTATCATTGAAGCAAGGTATAGGTCCTAGGGCACGCGAAGGTTGACTTATGGCCCGTAATTGATTGAACAACTTCTTTGGTCACCAAGAAATAACATAATTGACCTCTGTTCTTCTCCAAAAAGCTTGTTAGGGATCTCAACTCATAGCTCCCTCTTATACCACTAAAGTGGGAACAAACGAGTGCAAACTTGACCCCATATGACAAGTTTAAGGGGTAGGTTGGAGGTTGGCTCAAATTTGCTCTAGGAAAAGAGAGTCCCATTGCCTTGCATTTGATTGGGGTGTGTTTTTCAAGTCATGGATTACAATAGGTACTTCACTTGTTACTTTCATCCCAGAACACCGAATCTCAATCCCATGACCTGCAGTTATCCTTCATCTGATGAATATTGGGATCCTTTCTACTCCTACTATAAGAGCATTGGTCTGATTAATGCCCAACCTAGTGATGATGAGCAGAAGCTAGGAGGAGGGTATCCCAACCCAAGCTCTTCCATGACTATACCCAACCCACCCACCCGTAACAATTTTGCTTATTGAGCTTGGATCGATACTCCTAGGTAGCTTGAACCTAAGATTGACTATCCTCCCCGATCTGATAATAGACTCTCCGCTTTTATGATAGAAATGCAGAAACAACAGAAAAGAATGATGGATTCTATGGGAGATATTTTGAGGAATAGTCAAAGATTAACTGAAGAGATTAGCTAGCTTAGCAATCCTCCTACAGCTAATTTTGATCCCTACCCCTATACGCCCGATTACCAAGATAATTTCTAACAAAACAATGACAACATGGATCTTCTTTTGAGGAGTAGCTATCACTTAGACATCCCCCATGAGATATACCCACTAGATGGCAATCTTAGTGATTATCCACCTGATCTTATTTGCAGTCAGAAAAAGGGGAAGATGGTCCCATTAGATGAACTCGACCCGAATGATAGTGTCTTTGTTACATTTGATGAAACAGGTCGTAGTCAAATAGTCAACCCAACTCCCATTCTGAATTTTGAGGTGGAATCTGTATCCCATCCTAGGGATGCTAAACAAATACCTTACACTTTTGAGGACCTTGCACCTTAGTTAGATCTCCCTGAGGATTGTGATTTTGAAGTTGACAAATTCTAGGTGTCTTGGATGCCAGATGAAATCATATTGGACGGAAGTGATAGTAACCACAATCCTCTACCTAGGGGACCAACACCTGTCATTGAATATTCTAAAGATTCATAGGTACCCAACATAGATGACTATGAGGAAATTGATACTTGATGTATACACATCCATTTAGATTAAAATGCCCATTTATCCATGTTCCTAGGCTTGGATATTTATTCCATTTTATAAATATCGCATAGCATGCATCATTTTGCATTTAGAATAGTTTGCATAAAGTTTAGGTTAATTCATCTCCATTTGTGGTTAGGAGAGTAGATCAATTTCGGGGCCTTAGATTGGCGATCCAACAATACATATCTAATCAAGATGACGAACAGAGTCCAACGCCCCTGAAATCATCTTGATCGGAGTCTTGTAGCACATTATATGTAGTCCAAGGAAGATCAATGTCCAAGGGACTAGGTGATGTAATTTGGACCTTCAAATGACAAATCCAACTGCACGGATGGATTCAGGTCGATGATCACAGCCCAACGGCGTAAAAATCGAATCAATTCAATTTCCGTGGTGCCACCTACAAAGAAAAGAAGATAGACGACCCAGATGGCGCCACATGCCACCATCTATGCCACTCAATATCGGTCGCAACCTCTGCCTCGCCTCAAAGTGAAATACCAACCGCTGGATCCCAATCCAATGGCTGAGATCCATCCTTGGCCGTGCCTCATGAGCTGAAGAAGGCACCATGCCAAATCGCAACCATTGGATCGAGATCACATGCGCATGCCATCATCTTCTCAACACTCTCGCTCCCTTGGTGCAACGGTCACCCACACACCTAAACCCGTGGTGTAGGTTTGACTCCTCCATTGCCTCCAATCGACCATAATAGAGAGGCACTCCCAAATTCGACCGCTCAATCGTGATCGAGCAGCCAAGATGAAGCCACGAGGCATAATGGATGAGCATGGATACCTCTGCATGTGCACGTGAGATTGCATGTGCGGACCGATGCTTCATCTCACATGCAATCTGGGCATGCGATCTTTGCTCATTCT
Source organism: Thalassia testudinum (assembly GCA_037157565.1). Taxonomy (NCBI): domain Eukaryota; kingdom Viridiplantae; phylum Streptophyta; class Magnoliopsida; order Alismatales; family Hydrocharitaceae; genus Thalassia; species Thalassia testudinum. Next base: position 23,072,013 of record JAZHRO010000063.1, read on the forward strand.
TAGTTGCCCAATCTTGATCAAATGGCTCCCCATCGATGAAGCACGACAACTGTGGGTGCGTGAGTGCCAGCGTGTGCGAGTGCTCACAGGCGTTGGCTAAGGACCTTCAATGACGTCTTTGATGTCGCTATTGACCCTTGAATGACCAAGCCCTTTCTCCAATATAAAAGGACACCTATACCTCCCATTCTTCATCTCTTCATTTCTCTCCCTTACCACCTCTAAAGTCTAGAGAGAGATTGTCCCAAGCTTGAGATGCTCCTCTAAAGCAAAAAATAAAATATTTTTCCTGCCTCTCACCCCCATTCATGGAGCATTCCATGGCCGTCCTCTCACCACCTTCAGGAAGAAGATCCTTGCCACGACACCATTCTACCCTGTCCTCCTTCCTCTAATGCCGTTCTCCTTCGTCCAGCTCCTCACCACCATCTTCAATGCGACGTCAGAGTAAGTCGTCCTCCAAGTGATCGTCGAGGGGGATTCTTCTCATATTTCTCTATCTTTTATTTTCTTTCTAGTGTAGTTTTCTGCTTTTTTATCTGTAGCAAACTTTTTGAGATATATGTGATTGTTTCTCTCTCTCTCTCTTTCACCCCCTCTTATTTTGCAAGTAGATTAGTTAGATAAAGTTTTGTCGATTTGATCTCTTACCTTATAAAAATATAAAAAATCATAAAAGACAAAAACACCAAAAAGAAATAAAATTGAAAGTACGGATTTCGAAACCAAACGTTCACCTCCCTATGTTCGACTTGGGCCTCACCTTGAGTTTTGGTATAAATTTTATCTGGTAGCAATTTTTGCGACAACGACTATGAGTTCTCCAAAACCCTAACTTTTCCTTGCCAAAACACATTCATCATTTTGGCACCATTGCTGGGAAGGCAACGCTCTTTGGTTTTTCTCACGCTTTTCTACCTTAATGTTTATCTCACTTTTCCTCTGATGTTACTGTGATTGTAGGTACTCTTCCAAGGCAAGCCAGAGCGGTTATATTGGAGAAAGGTGTTGATGAAGGTTTTATAACTATATCGCCACCACCCCCATGCTATATTTCATTTCGCCACACTAATAACTCAAACCCAAACCAACTTAGGTGCTTGCACAAACCCTAAGTTAGATCTTGGTTTGATTGTCGCTCCACTCACCTCAACCACCAGCATAAATTTAAAAAAAAAAACTATCTGATTGTGGGATTTACTAAAGGTTACACTCATTAAAAACCTACAACTCTCGACCAAGATCTGACCTGTGGACCTAGTACACTTCAACTCAATACACATAAGTGGGTAGAAATCTGATTAGGTTAAGACATCATGTGCCTTAACTAAGTGGTGCATCAAGGCCAATTGATTGTACTATTTGGGTTGCACCACTTAAGATAAAACTGATTCATCAAGTAGCTTTCCACTTAGGGTTCAATTTTTAGGAACTAACTAGGCACTCGACATTCTTTTTGAGTTTTGAAGGAATATATCATCAATGGTGCTTGCAAAACATGGAGCATTCTATTGAACTTGATTGAATGATCCTAAAGATTAAACCTTAAAAGCTACTAAACAAGGTTAAACCCTAAAAGACACATCATCAAAACCTTACTTGAAAGCCATTGGTTGTGCACGCATACACATTTGAATTGATCATTATGGGCACAGCGCACCCAAAGGGCCCATCACATTCCAAGTACGCAATCATCCCAAGCCTTAAGTAAAATTGAGTAGATGTTGGTCCTAGGATTCATTGAGTCCATTTCAAGGTGTTCCCTTGAATGCATTTCAAATTAGTGATGTCTGTTTGCTTCAAAAGGTGCTAAGTTGGGCAGCTCGATTGTCAAATGACTTAAGTAAGCAGGCAATGTACGTGTAGCTCGTAAAATGCGTCTATCAAATAAAATTTTACCGAAACTCCAAGGGAGTCCTGGGTCGAACATAGGGAGGTGACGTTTACATAGCTTAAAAATCGTGCTTTTTGTTTGTTTTTGGTGTTTTAGTTTTAGTTCTTTTTTTGTGTTTTTCAAATAAGAAGACAAGCAGAATAAATTCATGAGAGATGGAACAAATATGATATATATCACTCCAATGTAAATTACAATGATCTATGAAAGCATAAAAGAGAAAGAGGTGAGAAGGAATCTCCCAAATTGGCTGTTCGGTGAGACACCGACGCTTGGCGGAAGCTTGGATGGAGTTGAGAAGCAGGATGATGGAGATGAGATGCCAGAGGATGTTGGGTAGAGGAAAGCTTCAGTGTGGCTCTAGAATGGAGGTGAGGAGACGGAGGTGATCTGCTACTGGAATGGAGGTGGGAGGATGGCTCCAAGGTGACCTATGAAGGTGGTGGGATGAGGGACGAATATTTGGTGGGATAAAGAAATGCTACACTAATAGGAGGCCTTTGCAGCTTGAGAGTAAGTTCTAATGGAGCGTTGGTAGGCTTGCTAGAGCTTAGGAGTAGGTTGGAGTAGACAAGGTAGAGATGAAGAGGAATGGGGGGTGTAGGGGTGTTTATATAGTGATGGGAGGAGAAGCATCCCGCGCACAGTCATTCAGTGATAGTTACAAGCATCACTAAAGGCCACTCAAGTTGTCGCCAAAAGATCTGTGCCTCTTCATTGCCTTGGCTAGCGCACGCACTGCGTAGGCCATTTAGTGACAGCTGTAAATGTCACTAAAGGCCTGCACTTCTATCGCTGCAAATCCTGCGCCCACCGCTCATGCCCACAGCTGTCTGCTTGAAGAGATATCCACCGTTGGATCCATCATCGTGCAGCTAGGATGCACCCTCAGTTCATGCCCTCACAGATTCAAACGTGCACGTGTCGTGCCTTCAAGAAGATCCAACGACCGAGAGCTCATCCGATCATCTTAAACGAGTGCTCCTGATTGCTTGCATGAGATGGCATGTTCTCGAGGAGCGTTGACGGTTGCATGCAGCATCCGCGCTTAGCTGTGTGTCCATGTAGCCTCATCTCAACCGCTCATGCACGATTGGGCTGTCAAATTTGAGGCGCTTCTCTTTTGCTTAAGAGAGTCAAACCCATGCCTGTGTGTTGCATGCTGAGCTACCCATTGCTACGTTGAGGGTCATGTTGTGCTGTGCTTCTGGATTTGAGGTTATGCATCCATGACTGTTGGATGCGGGATCACATGGTTGAGAGCAGAGCATGCTAGCCCTTGTAAGGGGCGCTGCTGACTGTTCAATGGCTCAAGCAGGGTGGCCTAGATGGTGCCACATGGTGCCATCTAGGCCGTCCGTCTTCTTCTTCTTGTAGAGGGTGCTATAGTGCTCTGTTCGGGGTGATTCTTACGTTGACGGACTACGATTGATGCGAATCCATCCATACGGTCGGATTCTTCATCCGAAGTCCATAAAGATGTTGCACTACCTCCTGGTCATGTGAAAAGATGGAATTAATGTACATAATATACAACTATCCTAAACGTAATGCAATGGATGTTTATGCAATATTTATATTATGATATGCAATGCTAGTCCAAGGAACTATCGTAAATAAGCATTTTATGATGAATTTATGTATGTTTATCATACCCACATGCTTACCTTTTGCTAGTCTCTAGCAAAATTAACCTTGATGCTATTTATAAGAGTAGAGTTAGTGTTTGATCTCTTAAGCATAATTTGTTGGTTATTTTAGGAACTTTCAACCCAAGACCTGGTTACAAAAACTCGACATTGCCCGGGTATCTGCCAAAATGTAGATCGCCCAAGTCTTTGCCTTAATTGAAAAGGGAAGATACTTTTTTCTTTTTTTTTAATGCACTTTTGGTGTTTGAGAGTTCCAGGATAACTTTTTACGGCTACCCGACATGCCCAAGACTCGAAAGGGACTCTAAGTGCTAAGCATCTGGTGAAAAGAGTGAAAGACTCACTAGGAGGCTGTTAAAACGGTAGGTTGCCTAGGTGACCTTGCCTGGAGATTTATCTTTTCGAACGGTACTTAAGCCTGATCAAACATTTCCATCGACTTGGCTCTGAAGACCCGTTTCAGCACTTGGAGGACTTGACCACTTTTGTCCAGACCACCAAGGCGCGAAATGTGAATAAGGAGTAGATGATCATGAGGCTCTTCCCCCACTCTCTTAGGGATAAAGCCGCTCATTGGTATAGGACTATAGGAAGGCCAATTGCAACTTGGAATGATTTGAAATTTGCTTTCTTGAAGAAATTCTTCCCTGTTGGATGTACCAATGCTTTGAGACGGGCGATTACTACCTTCACCCAGTGGCTGGGGGAGTAGTTTCATGTTTCCTAGGAGCAATTCCATGACTTATTGAGGAGGTGTTCACACTACGAGGTGCCGAAATGGTAGCTCGTGCAGATCTTCTACCACGAGTTGATTGAGCAACTTAGAAATCACGTGGGTGCTTCTTGTGGAGGCAATTTCCTCAACAAAGACGTAGATAGCGTGCACGATTTGTTTGAGGAGATGAGCGAGAATTCAATCAATCATGCCTCCATGGATACTTTTAACCGATCCCAACAACCCAAATAGAACGTTAATGAAGTCCATGACTCTCATTCATTTGATATGGAATTGATTGGCAATAAACTAGATAAGGTAGACTTGGTTACTAGATGGATGGAGGAGTGGATGGCTAGAAATTTAATGAACAATTCTCGATCCACTCAATCCTAGAGTTTATAAATCCATTCATCGCGAGATCCTTCTGGACGGGAGTTCGTGAATCAACTTTATGCGGCAATTATCCTCCGCAAATACCAATGGGTTAGGGTCATGTTTACACTAAGCTGCCCTCGAATCAGGTCAACCAGCTATCTTGGAATGCCCGTCAACCTGTAGGGTAGGTTGATTTGAACCAACAGATGGTAGAAATGCAAGGATCTATGCTCCAGCTCATGCAGCAAATGAAAACCTCATTGGACAACTTGCAAATCGAGTTCATTGCTAATTCACGTCAACCTGAATCTTTGCCATCTCAACACCTACCCAACCTACGTAATATCCAGAATTCAAGTAATCATCCCAAGGGTATGGGAATCAGAGGGACCTGCATGAACATGCTCAAGTTGTTGAGTAGGGTCCTTCCTCTTCTGCTTCTTCTTCAAATCAATGGTTCTTGGCTAATGAAGCCCCTCTAGTCTTTCCTAACCCTCCCCTTGACCCAAACCCCTTTGCAACTGCTAATTCAGTTACTTTGAGGAGTGGAAACCAAACTCAAGATCCACAATCGCACTGTTCTGATCTACCAAATCTGGGAAAGTCTGATAAGAGAAAGGAGAACTCCGAAGAAGAAATCAAGGCTTAGGAACCTAACTCCAAAGATCTGACTCATATTCCTTTTCCTGAGGCCTTGATTAAACCTAGGAAGAAGAAGCCTGTTGATAGTAACGAGGAGCTCTTGAATATATTCAAGAATGTCGAGATCAATATCCTGCTCCTCGACGCTATCAAACACATACCGGCTTACGCTAAATTTTTGATGGATTTATGCACACAGAAGTAAGTCAAGAGAATCTGTTCCAAGGAAGGTGGTACACTCCGAGTAGGCTAGTTCTGTTATCCTGCATCACCTTCCTCAGAAAAAGAGAGATCCAAGTGCTCCTTTGATTTCTTGTGTCATCAGAGATTACACTTTTGATAAAGCACTTCTGGATCTAGGTGCATCTATTAACCTAATTCCGACTTCTCTTTATGAGTAGTTCGGATTAGGTGAATTTTGGCCGACTTCAGTAATGCTGTAGCAAGCAGACCGTTCGGTCACAAATCCGTGAGGCACTATTGAAGATGTTATTGTTAAGGTTAAGAATTTCTATTTTCCTGTAGATTTCCTTGTCCTTGACATGGATGTACCTGAAAATCTAAGGAACATGCCCATCATTCTGGGGTGTCCGTTCTTAGCTACCGCAAAGGCCAATATCAATTGTGAAAGCGGTAGCATGGAAATCATCTTTGGGAATCAGAAATTGAAATTGGATATTTTTAAGCAGATTAACAAATTCGAGGATTATGGATTTATAGAGGAACTTGAGGAAGATAGTTTGAATATTGAAACTTGTATGGCACTTTCTACAATTGAAAGTTCCTACTGTGGTGATGAATATAACCTGCAAACCTCTATGGCAAACCTGCCACATTCTGAAGAGGTTATTGATTTTATTCACTTTCAACGTCTTTCGCTTGATGTATCTTCATCAGTATCATCCTTACCTTCAATCCAAAACTCACCCCTGCTCGAACTAAAACCACTGCCTAAGAATTTAAAATATCAATTTTTGGGACCTCAAAAGACGCTCTGTGTGATTATCAGTGCCATATTAACTAAGGAGTAGGAGATTAAATTGATCAAGGTCCTAAAGGAACACAAGGAGGCAATTGGCTAGACCATTCATGACCTTAGGGGGATCAAGCCATCTTACTGCAATCATAGAATATTTTTGGAAGATGGATCCTGCCCTTCTCGCCAAATGCAGAGGAGATTAAACCCTAATATGCGAGAAGTGGTCAAGAAGGAAATTATCAAGTGGCTCGATGAAGGAATCATTTATCCGATCTCTGATAGTCCTTGGGTAAGTCCCGTGCAAATTATGCCCAAGAAAGTTGGGATTACTGTTGTGACTAACGAGAAAGAAGAATCTGTCACAACTCGTTCAGCTTCCTCTTGGAGAGTTTGTATCGATTACAGGAAGTTGAACACAACCACGAAAAAGGATCATTTCCCTTTGCCCTTTACTAATCAAATCCTTGAAAGACTAGTCGAGCAGAAGTACTTCTGTTTCCTTGACAGATACTCGAGATACAATCAAATCCCTATCCATTCCGAGGATCAGGAAAAAATGACTTTCACCTATCCCTACGGAACGTTTGCTTTCCGTATGATGCCATTCGGCTTATGCAATGAACCTGTGACATTTCAAAGGTGTATGCTGGCCATATTCTCTGGCATGGTGGGAGAGTTTATGGAAGCCTTAATGGACGATTTCTCTATTTTCGAAGAATCATTTGATTCTTGTTTGGCTAATCTTGAAATGATTCTTAAAAGATGCATCAAAACAAGATTGGTCCTTAGCTTGGAAAAGAGTCATTTCATGACACAAGAAGGCATTGTCTTGGGTCATGTAATCTCTGAATGAGGTATTGAAGTTGACAAAGCTAAGGTTGATGCTATCTAAACTTCCTCCTCCCATATCTTTCAAACAAATTCGATCATTTCTTGGTCATGTGGGATTCTATAGGAGGTTCATCAAGGACTTTTCTAAGGTTGCTCGCCTTCTGAGAACCTTCTCGCCAAAGATACACCATTTGATTTCAACGAATCATGACGTAAGGCATTTGATTTTCTTAAAATGATAGTCGCTTGTGCTCCAATGTTGCAACCACCGATTTGGACAACCCCATTTGAGATCATGACCGATGCTTCTGATTTTGCGGATGATGAGAGCCTCATCATGAGCCATAACTAGCTCATTTTGACCCAATAAAGAAGATAAAAGCTCCTACATAACCGGGAAGAAGGCCTAACTGAAGGAACAAGTGCTCTGAGAAGAAAACATGAAATAAAGGTTAAAATTGCAATTTTACCATTGCAGTACGTAAATGGGATTTCTCAGAGGCAAAACAGAGGTCAAATGGTATAAATGAGATAAAAAGTGGGTTGAGTCAATCAGAAATGGGTTTATGTGCAATTTAAGAACTAAATGACACTTGGTAACCCTAAAACAGACCCACTTAAATTAACAAGGTTCCGATCAGAACAAAAAGCAAGTAAACCCTCTAAAAATCATGGAAAAACATACTCTAGGGTTTAGAACACTTAATTTGGCCTTTGGAACCTAGTTTGACGTAGATTAGGGTCCTAGCTCTTCAATTAACCTAATTTGGGTTTTTACGCAAAATGTCCACTCAAACGAGGTCAAACCTAAAATCCAACTTCAAAATTGGATTCCCTAGGTCCAAATTAGGTTTGTACCAAAATTTGGACCTAAGGAGAGGTCATCTTGACCTACTTTGCAATTTAGTACACCTAAATCACAAATTGGTCCCTATCTTTTGAATACCGTTGCAGAGAACCCCCTAGGTTCTTCGCCTCCTTTGCAAACCGGTCCTGCCACCATTGCTAGGGCAGAACCGAGCTCCGGCGAGGTTCGGAGAGGGATTGCTCTCTAATCCCTCAGAGATTCCCTCCCAGAAATGGAAGGAGGATTCTCTGAGGAATTCCCTTCCTTATAAAGTCAATTACAATCGCTGGTGTGAACTCAATCTCTCGTGCGAACGCACGAGAGATTTGGGTATCCTAACTCCTTTCCATCTCCGACGACCAACCTCAGGCAATTACGTGCCCTTCACGCCCTGCACACCCAGTCCAGCGCATATATAAGAACCCACAACTCCGGCCGAAGAGGCTAAGCTTGATTTTGACGGAGATCCCTTCCAAATTCCTCCCTCTCCCATCTCCGGCCAAACGACCCACAAGCTCCGACGACCTCCTTCCCTCCTTCTCGTCGCTCTGCTGCCATACCAGCAACAGAGTCCTCTCCGCCGCTTCCTCCTGCATCGCACTGTACCCCGCACGCGCGCTTCTGACCTCATCTTCGTCGCCGCTTCCTCCCTCAGGGTCTTTCTTCCCTGACGACGGCAGTTACGAGCCGTCCTCTCCGCCGCCTCCCTTCCCTCCAGACAACCCCTGATACGTTCTCCACCCTCTCCTCTCTCTTTTCCCCCACCTATTTTACTTGATTACCCCTCGACCGACGCTGACCACCCTCATCTTCCACATCACCGACCGACCTCCGGCGAGCCGCTTCCACCATTCCAGCACTCCACAAGGCTCGCCAACCACCTCGGGAGCTCTGCCTCACCACCAGGAACTCGCTCCACCCCACAACTGCCACTCCAGACCTCCATAACCACCCCCCGAACAACCCACCATCTCCGGCCACAGGTTGACCTAGGCGCGCACGCCTAGGCCGACCGGCAACCTGCAGCATCACCCACCGCCTTCGCCGTGCTACGGCGAAGGTTTTGAGCTATTCTGATCGGGCCAATAGGCCGTTCTGTGGAATCTCAGGTGAACGCCCCGGCCGCCATTAATAGCCGAAGCAGCAGGAAGCTTGGAGCAGCAGCAGGCGTCAGGCTTCCCAGGCGGCAAGTGCAGCAGACTCTCGCAAGTATCGCGAGGTGACTGAGTTCAGCGAGGAGCACCAGCAGGGCCTTAAGCGTGGGCAATTGCACACGAGAGTCTGCGGGCGCGTGCAAAGGAAGGGTGGAACGTTTAGTCCCACATCGTGGAATCTCAAGGCACAGGTATGGTATAAAGAGTTTTTGTGATATAGCTTTACTGCCTCGAAAGCACAGGGGTGAGGTCCCTCACTGACCCCACACCCGCCTCGTCCGCGACCTAACCACGCGGACTTGGCGGATCCGACCTGACCTAGACCTATGCACTCCTCGCACATCACACCACCTTCAGGTGCGCCTGGTCCCGGGTACGATTCGACCCGATTAATGCCTGTGGCTCTGGGAGAGGAGCTCTGAGTGAATCGCTTGAGAGAGAGAGACGCGCGGGTAGAGGGAGAAGGGTTAGGTTTTGCTCCTGTGCAGGGCAGGCTGAACGCAGGAGAAGGACTTGGCTGCCATAGAAGAAGAAAAAGGAAAGGCAAGGCGAAGAAGAGAAGAAAGAAGGGGTAAGACAGAGAAGAAGAAGAAGCCTTCGCAGGAGAAGAAGGAAAGCAGAAAGGTTAGAGGTCTTCGCAGAGAAGAAGAAGAAGGACAAGGAAGATTGCAAAGAAATCAGAAAGACAAAGCAGAAGAAGGAAAAATACAGAAGCAGAAAGGAGAAGAAGGAAGAGAGAAAGATCACATTTAAGACGTCTGATACATAAATCAGACGTCTAATTCTATTTTTTTTAAAAAAATCCTTGAATCAATTATATTTGCATTTAACAGTTGTATTCTTGGGTTTTCCAAAGTACTGAGATTGCTCCCTGTGTTCGACCTCGGATACTCCGATTTTCGAGTAATAAAAATCTTTATTTGTTTTGAACACTTTCGCGGCTATACTACAACGCGATATTATCTTTTAACAAACCGCACAAAAGCGCGACAAACATTTTGGCGCCGTTGCCAGGGAGCAACGGGCACTTTTAAAACTTTTGAGTACAACTTTTCTATCTAATATTCGACTTGACTTCTCTCTTTTGCTGTGTTCATTCAGGGAAAGCAAAACAAAAAGGAAAGAATAGCAACTGCACAACAGACTCTCCAAGGAACAGGTAATCTCCATAAGTCCTCTCTCTTAACCCTCTCACAATCTAAAAAAAGGAGGGAAATCAACTTAGGGCTACCTGTCTCATATTTAGTAACTCATCAAGTTGCCTGATTTTCATTTCAACATATTTTTATCTGTTCATCCAACTAAGGCAACTAGGGCTAAAACTTTCTTGATTGAGCCGTAGGTGCTAATTTCTACGGCAACTAAATTGGACCCACTAGAGCCAAGTTAGAGATTGCAAAGCTAGGGTTTTTAGAGACACATCTTCTCTAAAACAAAGAAACAAACTCTCAAAAAAGAGGTGTGCCTAAACCGTGTTTGAAAAGATTTATACAAGAGGAACCCTAAGCAAATCAGGCTGATAATCCATTTGAACCATAAAAGGAAGGACCTAAAAGCTCTCAAAGGAACAAGAGGTGAAGTTGATCCCTCGGGTCAACCAACCTTAATATTTGGTCACTTTTGCACTCAAAATACTTAAAAGTTCAAGTGGAACATTAAGCACCTTGATCTTAAAATAAAAAAAAGTAGACTTAAGAGGTAAAGATCCCCATTCTAGTTTACCTGGAACCGCAGTGACAAGAGAGGTCGGGTGGGGGAAACCCTGTAACCCGTGGGGACGCTCTACCGTGTAGGGGTCTTTGCGAGACTCTCCCTCTCTGGCTGCCTAGGTATTTCTCAGGTGGACGATCTTCTGATCCAGGGGTCCATCTGCCCCGAACCTCTATAGTCACCCAACAATTCTTGGGTGTCTTGATTGGGTCCAGCACCTTCTAATCTCATCACATCTTTCGGTGCATGTTCGGTAGGAGGTCCTTAAGACCACCTTTAAGACCTCCTTTAGAAATTCATTCTCGTCGAGGCCAAGCCTCGACACCCTTGTTTGTGCAGCAACCCCACCACATAAATCTTTCATCTGACTCAGACCCTGATTCTCCTTCTTCTCCCATCATGGCACAACCCATTGAAGAGGAGAATAACCTTGAACACCAACTTCAACGCTTGGACGATCTCTTTCAGAACTTTGTAAACCCACCGCAGCGACCTATGATGCGAGATCACTATAATCCTGCTGCGGTGGCAATCGAACCCCGAGTACGAATCCCAATTGGAGGACCCGATTATGATCTGAAGCCCAATATGATTCATGCCATACCGAATTTCCATGGGCTTAACTCTGAGGATCCATTCCAACACATTAAACAACTCAAGCATTTGGCCCAGACCTTCGGGTCAGATGTACAAAACCGGGATATCCTACTCATGAAAATGTTTTCGTTCTCCCTCTTGGACAAGGTTGCACACTGGTATCAGACTCAGACCCGCCCGATCAACACATGGGAGGAATTACAGTCCGAATTTTTGAAAAAATTCTTCCCTGTTGGCCGGACAAATGCCTTGCGCCACCAGATCACTCATTTCACTCAACAACCGGGAGAACCTCTTCATGAAGCTTGGGATCGATTCCTAGATCTCATGCGAAAGTGCCCCCATCACGGAGTTCCTAAGTGGGAACAAGTCCAGTCTTTTTACCAGGGACTCCGTGAGGATATTCGTCTATTCGTCAATGCAACATGTGGAGGAAACATCATGGGCGAACACGAGGACACGGTATGGGAGATTCTCGAAAACATGTGCGAGAACTCCATAAACAATGACTCCTTGGGATTATTCGTCAGGACGAATGCCCGCGCATCGACGAATCTAAGAGGGACACATGAGACGCAGGACCTGTCCACTTCTGTCGACCTGGAACTGATGGCCAGTCGGTTGGACAAGGTCTGTATCATAGAAAAGAAGGTGGACGAGCTAACTCGACATTTGCAGCAAGCCACCTCTGCACAAAATTCTTTTACACGACCTCCTCTGGCAAGGGAAACAGTGCAAAACATCTATCACCAACCTGCCAAGGGGATGGACCCATATCCACCCCCGTCTACCTCTCGGACCGGAGTGACCTCTGATCCCTTCTATTCGAGTTGGGGGAACTCTGAACCCTCGTATTCTAACTTTCCTGAGGTTCCTCAGAACTGCGAGGACCTCAACGCCATCCAGAATGACCCATACTCCAATACCTACAACCCTGGATGGCGAAATCATCCTAACTTTCAGTGGGCAGGAAATTCTCAAATACCACCATATCAACCCCGCCCACAAGCTCCTCGTCCATATCAGCCGCCTCAGCCTCGGCCCAATCCCACCTACCAATCCGGGCAAAATCAGGATCAACTGACTCTTATCCTTCAAACACTGGCTGACATTCAAAAGACGAATGCGGCAATGCAAAAACAGCACAAGGACGAGATCACAGAGGTTCGCAACCAACTGGCCCAGATGGCAAATTCCCGCCAACCTGGCACCCTTCCTTCGCAACCTCTACCCAACCCAAATAACGTGCCGACCCAGAGGCGCGTTATGAATCCAAATCCAGGCCACGCACATTTGATTTATCAGGCCCCTGCTACTCCATCACCAGACGGGATGGAGGCGTCAACATCTTATGCAGGATTGCAGCAGCAGCCACCCCTCCTACCTAACCCAAACCAAAGTCAGGCCGGATTAAACTCTGTAACCACACGCAGTGGTAAAACAACACAAAACCCACACTATCCGAACCACTCCAAGCCTGATAATCGCCAAGACCCTAGGGTAGTCATCCAAGATACTACTGCCCAGATCAAGAACCTGGACCTATCCTAGAGGAACCAGCTAGGATCCCATTTCCTGAGGCCTTGACCAAAGGAAAAAGGACAACCAAACCTGTGGCTCCTGAGGAGGATCTGGTCAAGCTCTTTGAACAGGTCCAGATAAACATCCCATTGATGGATGCAATCCGCCACATACCGGCTTACGCAAGGTTCTTGAAAGACATATGTACACCTAAACGTAAGCCACGAACCAAGGATGGGAACCCAATCGTACTATCAGAGCAAGCCAGCTCTATCATCTTGAGCAAACTCCCACCTAAGGCTAAAGACCCAGGAACTCCCTTGATTTCTTGTAAAATTGGTGAAACCCAACTTGATACAGCCCTACTAGACCTAGGTGCCTCCATAAATTTAATACCTACATCCCTCCTTGACCACCTTGAAGAATCTGAACTTAAACCCACTGAGGTGACATTGCAGTTAGCCGATCGATCCATCAAGTCACCCAAAGGAATACTCGAGGATGTCATTGTTAGGGTACGAGATTTTTATTTCCCAGTGGACTTCATAGTACTGGACATGGATGCACCTATGAACCCAAGGGACACACCAATCATATTAGGGAGACCCTTTTTCGCCACTGCTAGGGCCAATATAAACTGCGAAGAGGGCCAGATAGAATTAAAATTTGGGAATCAAAATCTGAAGATTGACATTTTCAAGGCCCATCAAGGGATTAATTGCGGGGTGATAGAGGAAATTTGTGATGTCGAAACCGTGGTTGATGAACTGCATATAGAGGACAACCTGATTATTCCTGATCAACCACTAGAGAATCAAAAATCGCTAACAGAGGAGTGCGGACATGATCTAGACACACCTATGACTCCTACCATTGCTCCCGATACAAACCCCGAACCACCCGCTGCTGCTGACAATCCTGTCACGAAACTCAAGCCCCTTCCTGAACATCTAAAATACATCTTTTTGGATTCAAATCAGACGTTTCCTGTGATTATCAATTCTCGACTCACACCTGACCAGGAACTCCGTTTGATTTCTGTTCTCCAACAACATCGTAGAGCCATTGGATGGACTCTAGATGATTTAACTCGTATAAGCCCTTCATACTGCACACATCGAATCTACACGGAAGAAGGCTCACGACCTTCAAGAGAAATGCAAAGGCACCTAAACCCTAACCTACAGGAGGTCGTGAAAAAGGAGATCATTAAGTGGTTAGATGCAGGGATCATCTACCCGATCTCCGATAGTCGTTGGGTGAGTCCAACACAAGTGGTGCCTAAGAAGGCAGGACTTACCATCATCACGACTGAAACCGGGGAAGTCATTCCTACCCGAATAGCTAATTCGTGGAGAGTCTGCATTGATTACAGAAGACTAAATTCCTCCACGAAGAAGGATCATTTCCCACTACCGTTTATTGATCAGATCCTCGAGAAACTAGCGGGAAATAGATTCTTCTGCTTTCTTGACGGGTACTCCGGTTACAATCAGGTGGCAATCCATCCAGAGGACCAAGAAAAGACCACATTCACCTGCCCCTTCGGGACGTACGCGTTCCGAAGGATGCCATTCGGTCTCTGCAATGCACCTGCAACTTTTCAGTGGTGCATGCTTGTCATATTCTCAGATATGGTAGGTGATTATCTGGAAGTCTTCATGGATGACTTTTCAGTTTTTGGACAATCATTTGACGATTGCCTCCAACACTTGGTCCATATACTCAGGCGGTGCATCGAGGTGAATTTGGTTCTTTCCTGGGAAAAGAGCCATTTCATGGTGCCTGAGGGAATTATCCTGGGATATTTAATCTCAGAGAAAGGCATCCAAGTGGATCGAGCTAAGGTTAACCTGATTTTCAAGCTCCCTATGCCTAGCTCGATTAAGGACATCCGATCTTTTTTGGGGCACGTCGGTTTCTACCGTCGATTCATCCCTGATTTCTCCAAGATCGCGCGCCCCCTGACCAATCTTCTCTCCAAGGATGTACCTTTCAAAATTTCCAAGGAATGCACTCAAGAATTTGAAATCCTACGTGACCGAGTCACCCAGGCCCCAATCCTACAGTCCCCTGATTGGTCTCAACCCTTTGAGATCATGTGCGATGCATCTGACTTTGCTGTAGGAGCGGTTTTGGGGCAGAAAATTGACGGGATACCTGTGGTCATTTACTATGCCAGCAAAACACTGGATGAGGCTCAGCGTAACTATATGGTTACTGAGAAAGAGCTGCTGGCCGTAGTATTTGCCCTGGAAAAATTCAGATCATACCTTCTGGGTTCCCGTATTATCGTATACTCGGATCACACAGCTGTAAGGCATCTCCTTGACAAGAAGGACGCGAAACCTCGACTAATCCGCTGGATCTTGCTATTGCAAGAATTTGACCTCGAGATTCGCGACAAGGCGGGAAAGCACAATGTGGTAGCTGATCACCTGTCCCGCCTTCCTTCTGAAATTATTGATCCTTCCAGACCTATTACAGAACATTTCCCTGATGAGCACCTCCTGACTATCAGTACAAGTCTTCCATGGTTCGCCGATATTGTTAATTACCTGGCATCACATCAGATTCCGCCCGATTGGTCGAAGGCCAAAAAGGGCAAATTGCGTTCCGATGCCAAGTATTACCTATGGGAAGACCCGTATCTTTTCCGCATTGGTGCTGATCAGATAATCCGACGGTGCGTCACGGAAGTGGAAATCAAAGACATACTCTCATTCTGCCATGACCAGGCATGCGGTGGACATTTTTCTGGACATAAAACCGCATCGAAAGTCCTCCAGTGTGGCTTCTAATGGCCCACAATTTTCAAGGATGCATACGATCACTGTAAGGTATGTTCCCGTTGCCAGACTCTGGGCAACATGAGCCATAGAGACATGATGCCTCTACAGCCGATCTTGGTATGCGAAATTTTCGATATTTGGGGGATTGATTTCATGGGACCCTTTCCGAACTCGGATGGCTTCGAATACATCTTACTCGCAGTTGACTATGTGTCCAAGTGGATAGAAGCCATTCCGACCCGAACCAACAATCATAAAGTCGTTATAAAATTCCTCCATCAAAACATTTTCTCAAGGTTTGGGATTCCACGTGCTATAATTTTCGACGGAGGGACCCATTTTACGAACGCTCAGTTCAGGTCACTGATGACCAAATACGGGGTGTCACACCGAATCTCTACTCCTTACCACCCCCAAACTAATGGTCTAGCTGAGCTATCTAACCGAGAGATCAAGAAGATCCTTTAGGTTACTGTTCGACCTGATAGAAAAGATTGGTCATCTCGGCTTCCGGAAGCATTGTGGGCCTATAGGACCACCCACAAGACCCAATTAGGAATGTCTCCCTTCAGACTAGTGTACGGGAAGGCATGTCACCTCCCCGTTGAATTGGAGCATAAAGCCTATTGGGCAGTACGGACCTGTAATCTCGACCTTCCTAAGGCTGGAACCCACAGAAGATTTCAAATGAGCGAGATCGATGAATTACGCCGCGACGCGTATGAGAACTCGCGAATTTACAAAGAACGGGTTAAAGCTTTTCACGACAAACACATTTCTAGAAAGGTCTTTCATCCTGGTCAAAAAGTTTTACTCTTTGATGCTCGACTCAAACTATTCCCAGGAAAGCTAAGATCCAACTGGGTTGGACCCTACCTAGTCCGCCAAATCTTCGGAAATGGAGCTATTGAAATCAGCCCACTCAGCCACGATTCTGAACCCTTTGTCGTGAATGGGCAAAGACTCAAGTCGTTCATTGACATGACCGATATAGATTTGACTGAGTCATCCTTTACCCTCCATTCCTCTTGAGTTCATTGCGCCCAGCCGATGGCGTAAAACTCAGCGCTTAACGGGAGGCAACCCGTCATTCTTTGAAAAACCTGAAACCGTTTCTGACATCTCTATGTGGAACTCATATTGCACTTTAGGGTTCATCCATTAGAACAGCCGACTTCACCTCAGGTATACCTACCCGAGATTAGAAATCGTTTGCAACAAGTCGCTTCGACCCATTCACTCACCACACACCTGTCCTAATACATGAACTAAGCTGCATTCGAACCCACCTAATTTACAATGGGGACATTGTAAATCTTAGGCATGGGGGGGTATGAAAGTGCAAAATGTCAGAAAATTCATATCAAGAAAGGGTTTCACATAAAAAAAAAAAAAAAAAAGACTTGATAGAGGGGAGGAACAATTCAAGGTCATACAAATGAGAGGAGGAAAAGAAGAAAAAATGACAAAAAGGAGCACAAAATGAAAAGAAATAGTCATTAGTAAAAGATTAAGGGGTTAACTGAAGTTCTAGACCGAATCAAGAAAAAGAAAAGAAAAGTGCCATGGAGATATAACAAGATATTAGCGGGAACGTTGGTCTTAGGCTTTTTGGGCTAGTACCTTGGACTTAAAAATTCACGTATCCATTAAAATCTGGATAATCCTCAAGAGGTTGAGGAAAATGTGAAGCTTGAGTATTAGGTCTAAGGCTTAGGAAGTATTCGGCCTCGTTAATTGACCTTCGATTTGCGGGATTCGGTAACCTAAGCACCCAAATTCACACACAGTCTGGTTCAGTGCGCATAAACATCCAAATCACGCGAAAAGCGTTTAATATTCTGAAAATGTCACCTAGATTAGGAGCGGCCAATCAACACAAGTTGATTTGGACGAGTTCCCAGCGCGGAGAGGTGGGAAATTCCCCTCGAAGATGCGTAACAACATATCATCTCCTCGGTGCTTGTCTCTTAGGATATTTAAATATCCTACTGGGGGCATGTAAGCACTCTGCTGGTTCAGACACCATGGGTGGCATTATCACGAAATGTCAATCGCCAGGGTCTGGATTCGGCCACGGAACGCCATGGGCGGGATTATCTCGAAATCTCGAAAGCCAAGGTTCTGGGGGTTGCCATGGGTGGGATTATCTCGAAATCTCGAAAGCCAAGGACCCTTGAGGATTGATGATGGGGACGAGGAATCCGATACAGACCGTGTTGAGAAGCTAATCCGAAGCTAGAAATAAAAATAAAAGAGAGAGAAAAGCTCTCCAAACAAATAAATCTTCTATCTCTCTCTTACAAAAAAAAAATGCACTGCAAACTGAATTTCGGCTAAAAATATCTCAAGCACGGGAGCTTTAACCACGGAGTCCAACAAACCCTAGGTTAGTTTCTGTGGGCCGTAGAAACCTTTGCAGAAGACTGAGGCTAAAGCGGAACAGGTCCGGATTTTGGTTGGTACTTGAGTACCTCTAGGCCTATTGTCGGCATTCCCACCTAATCACAAAAGAAAAGGAGAAGCACTTATCATTGTTGACAGACACTCAGGGTCTAGAATGGAAGTTAAAACTTTGAAATTTTGCTAAGGGACTTGCAAAAGCTAGGCATGGGGGTATGATGAGAGCCTCATCATGAGCCATAACTAGATCATTTTGACCCAATAAAGAAGATAAAAGCTCCTACATAACCGGGAAGAAGGCCTAACTGAAGGAATAAGTGCTCTGAGAAGAAAACATGAAATAAAGGTTAAAACTGCAATTTTACCATTGCAGTACGTAAAAGGGATTTCTCAGAGGCAAAACAGAGGTCAAATGGTATAAATGAGATAAAAAGTGGGTTGAGTCAATCAGAAATGGGTTCATGTGCAATCTAAGAACTAAATGACACTTGGTAACCGTAAAACAGACCCGCTTAAATTAACAAGGTTCCGATCAGAACAAAAAGCAAGTAAACCCTCTAAAAATCATGGAAAAACATACTCTAGGGTTTAGAACACTTAATTTGGCCTTTGGAACCTAGTTTGACCTAGATTAGGGTCCTAGCTCTTCAATTAACCTAATTTAGGTTTTTATGCAAAATGTCCACTCAAACGAGGTCAAACCTAAAATCCAACTTCACCATTGGATTCCTTAGGTCCAAATTAGGTTTGTACCAAAATTTGGACCTAAGGAGAGGTCATCTTGACCTACTTTGCAATTTAGTACAACCAAATCACAAATTGGTCCCTATCTTTTGAATACCGTTGCAGAGAACCCCCTAGGTTCTTCGCCTCCTTTGCAAACCGGTCCTGCCGCCATTGCTAGGGCAGAACCAAGCTTCGACGAGGTTTGGAGAGGGATTGCTCTGTAATCCCTCAGAGATTCCCTCCCAGAAATGGAAGGAGGATTCTCTGAGGAATTCCCTTCCTTATAAAGTCAATTACAATCGCTGGTGTGAACTCAATCTCTCGTGCGAACGCACGAGAGATTTGGGTATCCTAACTCCTTTCCATCTCCGGTGACCAACCTCAGGCAATTACGTGCCCTTCACACCCTGCACACCCAGTCCAGCGCATATATAACAACCCACAACTCCGGTCGAAGAGGCTAAGCTTGATTTTGACGGAGATCCCTTCCAAATTCCTCCCTCTCCCATCTCCGGCCAAACGACCCACAAGCTCCGGCGACCTCCTTCCCTCCTTCTTGTCGCTCTGCTGCCATACCAGCAGCAGAGTCCTCTCCGCCGCTTCCTCCTGCGTCGCGCTGTACCCCGCGCGCACGCTTCTGACCTCGTCTTCGTCACCGCTTCCTCCCTCAGGGTCTTTCTTCCCCGACGACGGCAGTTACGAGTCGTCCTCTCCGCCGCCTCCCTTCCCTCCAGACAACCCCAAATACGTTCTCCACCCTCTCCTCTCTCTTTTCCCCCACCTATTTTACTTGATTACCCCTCGACCGACGCTGACCACCCTCATCTTCCACATCACCGACCGACCTCCGGCGAGCCGCTTCCACCATTCCAGCACTCCACACGGCTCGCCAACCACCTCGGGAGCTCCGCCTCACCACCAGGAACTCGCTCCACCCCACAACTGCCACTCCAGACCTCCATAACCACCCCCCGAACAACCCACCATCTCCGCCCACAGGTTGACCTAGGCGCGCACGCCTAGGCCGACCGACAACCTGCAGCATCACCCACCGCCTTCGCCATGCTACGGCGAAGGTTTTGAGCTATTCTGATCGGGCCAATAGGCCGTTCTGTGGAATCTCAGGTGAATGCCCCGGCCGCCATTAATAGCCGAAGCAGCAGGAAGCTTGGAGCAGCAGCAGGCGTCAGGCTTCCCAGGCGGCAGGTGCAGCAGACTCTCGCAAGTATCGCGAGGTGATTGAGCTCAGCGAGGAGCACCAGCAGGGCCTTCAGCGTGGGCAATTGCACACGAGAGTCTGCGGGTGCGCGCAAAGGAAGGGCGTAACGTTTAGTCCCACATCGTGGAATCTCAAGGCACAGGTATGGTATAAAGAGTTTTTGTGATATAGCTTTACTGCCTCGAAAGCACAGGGGTGAGGTCCCTCACTGACCCCACACCCGCCTCGTCCGTGACCTAACCATGCGGACTTGGCAGATCTGACCTGACCTAGACCTACGCACTCCTCGCGCATCACACCACCTTCAGGTGCGCCTAGTCCCGGGTACGATCCGACCCGATTAATGCCTGTGGCTCTGGGAGAGGAGCTCTGAGTGAATTGCTTGAGAGAGAGAGACACGCGGGTAGAGGGATAAGGGTTAGGTTTTGCTCCTGTGCAGGGCAGGCTCAATGCAGGAGAAGTACTTGGCTGCCACAGAAGAAGAAAAAGGAAAGGCAAGGCGAAGAAGAGAAGAAAGAAGGAGTAAGACAGAGAAGAAGAAGAAAGAAGCCTTCGCAGGAGAAGAAGGAAAGCAGAAAGATTAGAAGTCTTCGCAGAGAAGAAGAAGAAGGACAAGGAAGATTGCAAAGAAATCAGAAATACAAAGCAGAAGAAGGAAAAATACAGAAGCAGAAAGGAGAAGGAAGAGAGAAAGATCACATTTAAGACGTCTGATACATAAATCAGATGTCTAATTCTATTTTTTTTAAAAAAATCCTTGAATCAATTATATTTGCATTTAACAGTTGTATTCTTGGGTTTTCCAAAGTACTGAGATTGCTCCCTGTGTTCGACCTCGGATACTCCGGTTTTCGAGTAATAAAAATCTTTATTTGTTTTGAACGCTTTCGCGGCTATACTACAACGCGATATTATCTTTTAACAAACCGCACAAAAGCGCGACAAACAGCGGTCGAGGCTATTTTGGGTCAGAAGATTGACAGGAAGCCCTCTGTCATCTACTATGCTAGTAAAACTCTGGATGAGGCTTAGAGGAATTACACTATTACTGAGAAGGAATTACTAGTTGTAGTATTTGCTTTGGAGAAATTCAGGGCTTATCTCTTAGGGTCTCATGTCATAATTTATACCGACCACTCGACCTTGAGACATCTCTTGGCCAAAAAGGATGCCAAACCCTAGCTCATTCGATGGATTATTTTGCTTCAAGAATTTGATCTTGAAATCAAGGATAAATCTGGGGCATAGAATGTGGTGGTGTATCATCTTTCGAGACTCAGTGATTCTTCTCGTCTGGATATTTCGATTGTTGATACCTTTCAGATCAGACTATCCTTATAGTTTTAGGTGTCCAAACTCCATGGTTTGCAGACATCGTAAACTATTTGGCCATTGGTCAAATCCCTTAGGATTGGACCAAGCAACAACGAGATAGACTCAAATCTGAGGCCAAATACTATTTCTGGGAGGACCCTGAACTCTATTGCATCGATTCTAATCAGATTATTCACCGATGTGTTTCCGAGATTGAATTCAATAGTATACTTGACTTCTACCATGCATCTACGTGTGGTGGACATTTCTCCGGGAAAAAGACTGCTGCAAAAATTTTGCAATTTGGATTCTTTTGGCCGTCATTATTCAAGGATGTTCAGGAATTCTTGAGGTCGTATTCCCGATGCCAGACACTTGGGAGCATAACCAAGAGAGACATGATGCCCTTAAACTCGATTCTTCCTATCGAAATTTTTGATGTTTGGGGCATCAATTTCATGGGACCCTTCCTCCCTACATTTGGACATCAGTACATTTTCGTTGCTATTGATTACGTGTCCAAGTGGATCGAGGCCATTCCCACAAGGTGGTCATCGATTTCGTCAAGAAGAACAACTTCAGTCGGTTTGGGATTCTGGGGGCCATCATCAGTGATGGTTGTTCCACTTCACTAATGCCCAATTTCGTAATTTATTGGAAAAATATGGGGTAAATCACAGAATCTCCACACCTTACCATCCCCAGATGAATGGACAGGCCGAGATCTCCAATCGGGAGATCAAGAATATTCTTCAGAAGACGGTTAGGCCTGATCGTAAAGACTGAACTTAAAAGCTTGAGGATGCTCTTTGGGCCTATCGTACGGCGTACAAAATGCTATCGCCATGTCACCATTTCGTCTAGTGTATGGAAAGGCGTGCCATTTACCTATAGAAATTGAACATAGGGCATTCTGGGCAATCAAGTAGTGCAATATGGATTTAAGTTTAGCTGGAAAGACCAGGAAAATCCAACTATCTGGATTGGAGGAGCTTAGAAATGATGCATACGAGAATGCTAAGATCTACAAGGCTCGGACCAAAGCTCTTCATGACCAATTGATATCCTGTAAGAGCTTTGAGCCAAATCAGAAGGTCTGGGTGTTTGATTCTCGACTTAAGCTCATTCCCAGTAAACTTAAGTCAAAATGGAATGGACCGTTCATCATCGATCAGATTTTTCCAAATGGGACTACTCAGATTTTTGAACCAATGACTGGTAATTCATTCAAAGTCAATGGTCAACGTCTAAAGCCTTTTGTTGACCGTATTGTTCTAGAACCTGTCTCAGACACGGTTGCCCTCATCATGTTGTGATCTCTTTGGCTGGACTTCGCCTAGCTGATGACATTAAACTCAACACTTGTACAGTCTGACTCAGAGCTGACCCGAGAATCATATTCTGGTGATATCTTCTACATTCTACCTTCCTTTCATGTCTTTTATTCTTAATGCGGACATTGCATCAGCTAGGCATGGGGGGGTGGATTCATTTCTGAATCAATTTGTCAGCTCTGTGGAATTCTTGTAAATTCTAGTTGTTTTATTATATATACATAAAAAAAAAATTGAATTTGGAAGAAATACTTGGGCATTAGGACTTTTCAATCTTAGGAAATATTACAGTAGGATCTGAACACTATGACCCTTCAGGTCTTTGAGCTTAATCAACCTGGGTATCCACCAAAATGTGGATTTGTGTATCGAGTCCTCACCATCCTGAATTCTATTTCAATTTTATTAAATAAGTTTGGGTGATAAGTATACGACTTATCTACCCGCCCTCTAATTTGAGGGAACTCTAAGTCTAAAGCATCTACACACTATTTGTCACTGACTTGTTGTTCGGCAGTTTTAATGGAAATTGGGTAGCTAATGAACCTTCTAGGGTGGTATGGCTGACAAGTTATCGTGGGTAATAGCCCATAGGTAGGTTATCCAGAGCCTAGCCACTGGACCATTCTTTTCCTACTGCCTTTACGTAAATCTTAGACCAGGGAAGCCACCTACTTAAAAAAAGAAAAAGAAAGTCCAAAATGAAAAAAAAAGAGAAAAGAAAAAGAAAAAGAAAAGGAGAAAAAAAAGAAAATAAAAGAAATAAGCCACAGTTCACCACACGAGTATGGCTGGCAAGTTATCACGGGTAACAACCCATTGGTAGGTTGTCTAGAACCCAACTAAAGAAATGCACGTCAAATTCCTAAAACACTTAGGAAGAAGCGGAGAAGTAGAATAAGCCGAGGAGATATCCACTGGATTCACCTTTGTGTTGACCACATAGAAAGAAAGGTAGGGAGAAAGCTACCGGTCATACAGATACACCTTTAGGCAGAATTCTTTTTAAGGTCACCTAGGGGCGTAGAAACCCGAAGTCCGTTCTGATTGTCGATCAATGAGTCTATCACTTCCACAAAATGATGCTAAGAACATAGGGTTCCCATCAAGTCTTGGTGGGTTGAGTGGCCATAGAAAGCCACTCTATAACCCTAAACTCAAAGATCCAAAAAAAAAAAAAAGAAGAAAAAAAAGAGAAAAAAGAGATCTTTCTTTGAATAAGGTGAGGGCTTGATGCGATCTGCATTTTGGTAGATACTCGGGCACTGTTGTGTTGTTGAAAGTTCAAGTCCTAAATAAAAATTTCTTAATGTTGAAAATGACTTGTGCCTGAGTAATCCAACCCTAATTCTTTTATTAATAGCATGTAGTTTTTGTTAGGGACTAGCAAAAGACAAGCATGGGGGTGTGATGCGTATACATCTAAATAGGAAAAAATGTCTATTAATGCATGTTCCTAGTGTCATATTAGCATCATACATTGTAAATATTACATAACATGCATAATCATGCATTTAGGTCAAGTTGTATACACTGTATAGTAATTGTCTCCTTTTATGGTCAGGGATAGAGTGACTTTTTATTGGGGCCTTGGATAGAAGATCCAACCGTATGGATCTGATCAGGGCGATGATTGGAGTTCAACGACTCCAAGATCACCCTGATCGGACATTCGTACCACCAGATAGAGACCGAGGAAGCCTAAAGAACAAGGGCCAAGATGGTGTCAATCCGCACTTCAGGCGATAAATCCGACTGCACAGATGGGTTTAGATCGATGAACGCAACCTAACGGTGTGAACATCGATCCAATCCGACATTAGTGACACCATCTACAATGCACAGAAGATGGACGACCAAGATGACGCCACATGGCACCATCCTAGCTGCCCAATCGGCCCTAAGGATCGCCGCTGCATCTCCAAAAATTCTCCACTGCTCGATCCTAGTCGTTGGATCTTGATCCAATGGCCAGGAACAACCCATATGTGCCACTCACACTCTCTTAAGGCGAAGGGGCGCAGACGATCTAGGCCATTGGATCTTAATCCAACGGTTGTGAGCACGCACTGCTGAAATCAAAACCGCAACAAAGTAATCCCCACAGCACAGCGGTCGAGCAGTGTTGCGTGAGCGTGCGACGTGCGTTCGACTCACCATCCGTAGTGCGCGGGCGAATAATCATGACCTTACGATTGGCTGTGGGCGGCGCGGATCAGCCAATAGTGCGCACGCCCCACCGCACGCGGGCCTGCGGTGAAGGAGCAAACGAAGGCACGCAAGGAGAAATCTGAGTCGTCCGATCTTGCGATAGGACGACTAAGATTTGAAAGATGTGCGCAGGAATTTCGAGAGCTAAATGCAGGGAGAAGCACGTGGCGTGCTCATGTCGGCCATGTTCAGATCTTTAGTGACGGATAAATCCTTCACTAAAGACTTGATGTTATTGTTTTAAGCTTGAAATGACAAATTCACCCCCGATTCCTATAATTATAAAAGGTGACCCGACCTCCACTTCTTCTTCATCCCTTCCTTCATTTCTCTACCTCTCCAAAGCTCAAGAGAATCTTGTCCCACACTTGGGATGCTATTCTAGAGCTAAATCTAATTTTCTCGCCCCCATCCAGGAAGTGGATCCTGCGACGATAATGATGTGCTACCTCATTCCCACTTCTTCCTGCTTCGTCCTCCTTTTTCCTGCTCCATTCTCCATCTTCCAAGTGTCGCTCCGTCTGGCTCATCCTCCAAGCATTTGTCGAGGAGGATAACATCTCTCTCCCTTCTTTTTAATAGCTTCCTAGAATAGAATTTTCTGCTTTCTAGTTGTAATCATTTCTTGCTTTATAGTTGCAAAAACATTCCTATTATATCAAGTGATTGTTCTCTCTCTCTCTCTCTTTCTCTCTCTTATTATTTATATCAATTCCAGTGTAATTATTTCATTTTGAAACAAAAACACAACAAAAAATATATAAATCGCTGATTTTAGATCGACATAGCCTCCCTGTGTTCGACCCAGAATTCTTAGAATTTCGGTATGAATTTATTTGTTGACGGATTTCTTTGGAAATCGAACTACAATGATGGGTTTCTCAAGACCAACCTCAATTGCATAGCTTTCCAAATTCAACATGCATGACCCTCAACCCACCAACCCTAGCCTCTAGCCCACGAGTGCAGAGCGCACGCATCACCAACAGCAGTCCGCTCGTGTCGGTGAGCCACCGCCACCTTCCTCATCACTGGCAAGACCACCTGCGGCCATTTGACATGCCATCACAGCCCATGCGTAGACCTCGTCGTGGCCAACCACCTCCAAGCTTCGTACACCCGACCATAACCTCCTCATCGTGCATGCACAAATGAAGCAAATGCTCTGTTTCATGCCATATTAATATCTACATTCACATGCCATTGCCACTTTTTATTTTGAATTTATTAATTAAATATTATGGCTAATTTATGCAAGTGACCTCCCTCTTTCTCATAAATGCCTTTTCAGCATGATCTCTTGTTATTTTCTTAATTTGAAGGTGGATTTGGCTCAACTTTTGACAAAATTAATCGTGAACATCTATTTTTAACCTGTGCAAGTTTAAATAGATCATTGCCTCCCTGTGGACACGACTCGCTCTCCTGTGAGTGGTTTAATGTTAATTATTTTGATTAGTCAATTTTCCACCACTTAGAAATACAATGATAAATCTGCTTAGTCATCAATTTTGAAAGCAATAAATTACTCGTCAAATGGCATCATTGCCGAAGAGGCAACAAGCTTGTTAAACTCACATTCAATTATTTATTGATTCACAAATTTTATTTGAGGCACATTTCAATTTGATTATCTATTTGGTGCGAGGTACGCATATTTGGAGACATCTTGACGCACCAGCCTCAGAGATCAAGTGATCCTTGACATCGCCAGCAGAGTCGCAACATTGGGAGAAGGAGCATCACATCTGCCTCTGCAACGCCTTGGTGGTCCTTGTTTCCACCACAAGAGGAGATATCTGGAGGACCACATCCTCATTTCATTCTTTCATCTATAGATAGATTTTTATTTTTCTTTCTTCTCTTTATTTTAGTACATTCATTTGGAAAACCCTTGTTCAGAGATATATTTGTGGGGTTTGTTCCCCGACTTTCTTTTATGCCCATGTTGGGTAAATTTTCGGGAACCTATTCCCTTTTTTTTAGATCTAAGTTTTCTTTTGTGGATTGATTTTATTTTATTTTTGCTTGTCCATAAGTACCTAAAAAAAAAAAAGCACGAGTTGCCTGCTAGAAGCTGTTTGCCTTAGGACGACCATTTAGGTGTGAATGAGTAGCCTCTAGATTTATTTTGCTTGCATTTGCATGCATCCTGCATTGCTAATTGCTGAAGGAAAAGTATGTCCTCTTTCTTTGCACTCTGTATTGTTCACGCATGTGCATTTGGATTTAATTGCAGGACCACCTAATTTAATCGAAAAGATTTAAAAGTGGTCACATATTCTCTTGAAAAAGGACTTTAAGTTAAGG
The DNA here is from genome assembly GCA_037157565.1 of Thalassia testudinum. NCBI lineage: Eukaryota > Viridiplantae > Streptophyta > Magnoliopsida > Alismatales > Hydrocharitaceae > Thalassia > Thalassia testudinum. Next base: position 23,099,242 of record JAZHRO010000063.1, read on the forward strand.
AGGAACACTAAAACCAAGGACTTGAATTGAGACATTGTCCTGCAGTTCAAAATTCAAAACTCAAAACTTTGACGGTGTATGCACACTTGTATCTCTTCCACCACGACATGCATTTAGACACTCCTAGGTCTTGGAATTACTAGGACAAGAGCCCTCCTACTGTTGGATTCTAAAGTGTTCAGAACTTGAGATTAAAGGTTTTGTAAATCCAAAGAGGGGGATACCCTGTCACGAATTTTTGGGGGCAGTTAAGAAGCACCGTGAAAGCACAGCTTCAAAGGAAGGCTTAGGCCTACTTGCATCCCTTTATCTTCCGTCTTTGGACTTGCTCTACCATTTGAGATTTAGGGAAGAACATCTAAGCTCCAACTAGGTCTTTTTAAGCATTTCAAAGGTTGACAATAGGCACATAATTGATTGGGCAACTTGCTTTGTCACCTACAATTTGAATTAAAGTCAAAAGCCTAAATTGAAAAGACCTAACAAGCCCTTTTGAATTGTGTTTGTAGTGCATGCTTGGTAGGTGATGGGTCGGCCCGGAGAGGTTGTTAATATGGGGATTTTATCGTTGAAATGTGTATAGTGGTTAACTTAATTCGGACCTAACCATCTCTTTACAAAATTTTTAACCTGGCCTAATTGATTTTATCTTGTCACTTTTAGGCCCAGGGTCGAACTCAGGGAAGTGGGGTTCAAGTCGAGTTTCTACGTTTTCCTTAAAACGCGTCTCTTCCGTTCATTTATTGTGTTTTTAGTATTTTTCTTATTTAGGTTTTTTTTTCTGGTAATCCTTGTTCTTGAGGCATACCCTCAAAATTGTGTCCTTGGTTTTTAGCCAAAACAGAGTTCCAAAACATGCCTTGCTACTCGCAAGACGGGGTACCTGCAAATCAAAGATTATCTTTTCACTTTTATACTTTTTTTTATCATTTTACTAAGAAGGAAGCTAACAGACAGAAAGTAAATATAGTATCTATAGATATATATATCTATATGTAGTATATATATAAAGGGGTAGGGGTGAAGGTGACGATAGAGTGTAGCACTATGTCGAGTCAGTCGACGTCTAGAGAGACGCAACCAACACGACTAGGTGCCGCTTGGAGTGTGGATGGAGGATGGATGATGAATGTGTCCACGCTTTTTTTTGTACGCGTGTATCGAGGAATATCCGCAACTGGTGCAGATATTCCCGCAATACAGCGTATAGTAAATAACGTGAAAATATATGTACATATGTATATAAGTAAATATATCTATATGTATATAAATGTATAAGTATATATATATAGATATATATAGATATATATGTATATATATATAGGTGTATATGTATATAAGTATATATATATATTACTATATAGATATATATATATATATGTATATATATATGTATATAGATATGTATATATAAGTAGATATATATATATGTATGTATACATAACTATATAGATATACTATGTATATATATATATATATATATAGATATATGTATGTATATATATATTTATATATATGTTTCTATAAGTGTGTTAGTGTGTGTGTATGTGTTGGTATAGGTGTGTGTGCGTCGGTGAATGTGTGTGTGTTGCTGTGAGTAAAAAAGAGAGAGAGAGAGAGAAAGAGAGAGAATATGTGAGAGAGAGCGGGAGCAGGCGGGAGAGATCAGCAGAGAGAGAGCGGGCAAGAGAGAGAGAGCGGACGCGCGAGTTAAGACGTCTACTCGCGGCGGCGGACGTCTGGAGTCGCGTCGTCTGGAGAAGGCAACGGATGTCTGGAAACGGCGGGTGCGGGCGCGCGCCTTCGCGTAGGGTTTCTGCAGGCCGACGCGAAGACGATGAGCGGGCGATGCGCGGAGGAGCGAACGTGGAGGAGGGTCTGCGGGCGGTTGCGGAGGGGTGCGGAGGTTGGCAGGGGGCGGCGAGAGGGCCTGGCCGGCCGCTGCAGTGCGCGCAGCGGCCGGTTGCGGGTGCAAGGGCAGAGGCGACAGAGCAGAGGACGGAGCGGAGAAGTGCCCTGCAGGCGCGCGCGGATGGCTGAGCGCCTGCGGGGAAGGTCGCGGAGGAGCGAGGGGAGCTGCTGCTGCTGCCGCCGCCGCGGTTTGGCTGCTGCTGCTGCTGCTTCAAGCTTCGGACCTTGAAGCGGCAGCAATGGAGTGGAGATGAAAACGAAAAGAAAAGAAGACACCACGCCCACCTACTCGTTGAAGAGCTGGGCGGTGGTGTTCCCACTGTGGTGGTGAGCACCACAGTGGGTTCTCCTGCTCGTCGGGTGTCTCCTCGAAGGAGGGCCGACGTATGGGAGGGGAAAACGGTGGAGGAAGGAGGTGGACTGCGGGTTTTGGTGCAGCAACTGCGTGTCTCGTCCCGTTCGCGAGGAAGAGGTTGTGGCTTTAAATAGAGGAGGAGAGCGTGGCTGCAAGCATGGCTGCAGTAGGGGGGATGGCGTGGGAGTGGCAGTCGCAGGGAATGGCTGCTGCAGGAGGCATGGTGTGCATGTGGGCGCAGGAAGAAGGAGGTAGCCGCGGGAATGAGAAAAAAGAAGAAATCAAGAGAAAAAATAAAAAGGTGGAATTTGCAAGGAGGCACTTGAGATAAAATGTGAATTACGAAGCCATTTATTCATTTCTCCTCCTCTCATGATTAAATGCATGCATGCAAGCGTTTTTACAAATGCAACTACAGGATTATAATATACATAGTTAATGCTAGAAAATAGCACAAGAAGGCGTTATTATAGGCGTGTTTTGAGGTGCAAACATATACCCCCATGCCTGTCTTTTGCTAGTCCCTAGCAATACAGTATTTAGAAATGATCTTAAGCTGAAAATTTTCTTCTGAGGTGATAAAGGTGTGTTTATTATCGGATATTGTGAGAACCAATTGTAGAGAAGATTACCAGTACTTTAAGTCTTACATGACAAAGATCATCTCTCTACTAGCCAGGACTCTTGATATTTAAACCTTAAGTACGATTTCCAGGACCCAGGAGGTTTTGCCGTACTCGAGAGCTCAAGAGGTTATGGTTTGTGCATAGTGAACGATCAAGACTGACCAGATGAACCTTAAGACTCACTCCCAAGGTTTCATGAATTTTTAAGTACAGGTTGGTCCCAGTTTCAGCTCGTGTTTTCGGATTGACCATTAAGATGATTACGGAAAACTCAACTCCCATTTCCTGATTTTTTTTTGTGGCTCACCGAAAAACAAAGTATACAGACATTTATGAGATATACCGACTCTTTTGCAACATCTTTTTTTTTTTTTTTTTGAAAACTCTTTTTTATCTTTTTTTTCTTTTTGAAACACCTGTCAGTATATCTCTTACAACACATTTTGAAGGAGCACACTTATTATTCTTTTTGATGAGAGAGTTTCTTTTTGGTGGAAAGAGTCACTCCTAAACACAAGACTAAAGCCTGGGATAAAAAGTCTACCTGCACGCACAGGTAAGGACTCCACCTTCCCTAATGAACACTAAGGTTGGATCTTTTGTTCACTTGTTCTTTCCTGATATGTGTAGTGTGAACCAAATTTACTTAAGCTCTCAAGAAAAAGCAAACCAACGAATCCTGTACTGGTGTCTCAGGTACAAGAAACGTCCTTAGTTAGGAGAGATTTTGATCTATTTCGTCAATGCTTTAAGTGAATTAAGCCGAGCCTGAGCGAATCAAGCTTCTGTGGCCTGGAAATTCTCTAAAACAGAGGTTGAATATCCATAAACAGTTATTATATTTTTTGTTTCAGCTTTTAGATCATTACTAAACACCATTTATTATTATTATATATATATATTTTTTTTCTTTTTTTTCTTTTTCTTGCATATTTATAAATAGGTGGTAATTGTCTAATACCATAAAATACCTGGATCCTATGGATGCCTGTCCACCCCCGCAAGCCAAACAATGCTATATCCTCATATGCATGCAGGGAAAGGCAGAGGAAGGATGGAAGATCAGGTAACAAGAGCTGATGTTCAGGGTATAGATCAGGGTGGAAGGGTGGGTGGTGAAGAGAAAAGTGAAGTGATTGCGATAGAGGTGTGAAAAGTGATGGTGGATGGCGAGAGATTTGACGTTTTCTGGGACGGAAGAGGAAGTTGGCCCTTAGATTGGCCAAGAAGAGGGGCTTTTTGGATAGATGGATCCAAAAGGGAATAGCCCCGGTGAGTAAGATGTGGGCTTAAGGTCCCAATGTGGATTTGCAAATCCGCCTGATTTGGCAGGGAAGAAAGGGCAATTCGATCTTCAGGAGTGTGGACAGACGGTGAGCAGCCCGACAATGACTCAGACCACGAGGTATGGGAAGCGGAGAAAACCTCATCAGAAGTTTGGTCAGGAGAAGGTACGGGACAAGGGATGGATCGGGGAACGTCACAGTTTGTGTTGGTCAGGCAGTCGTCAGGTAATTCGCAGTAGTCTGAATCGGCTCCAATTAGCTCGATACACGTACTAACAGTCATGTCCTCGTCAGACGTGTCATCCTTGATGTAATCAATATCAGCATAAGAGTGCGGTGCTGCAGCGGGGTTAACCTGAAATCCTAGAGGAATACTCGGAGCTTGTAGAATTTGATGAACCTATTCCTGAAAAGGTTGTACCTGTGGTTGCGGATCACAGGGTACGAAGTTTTGCAGGTTTGGAACAGGTTGGGCGGGAAGAGTGCCCTGAGATCGAGTCGCCATGCTTAGTTGACTGATCTCAGCATTCTGCTGCGCCAAATGCTGAAGAGAGGTCATGTTCTCTTTATGTCACTTTGACATTTCCATCATCATTCGCATCAATTTATCAAGAGATTTTGATGCGTGTTTGGTTTTCTGTACACAAGGGCTTGATGGAGGATTTGCCATAGGATTAGACTGGGCCCTTGGGATGACGGGTGCGGACGATCGCATTGGTCCACCAGCGGGGTTTTGGTGCTGCGGGTTGTTGGACCATGCGAAATTTGGATGATTGTGCCACCCTGGGTTATACGTGGCAGAAAACGGGTTGTTCCCCAGGGTGCAGGTGTCTTCTATTCTAGAAGACGTGTCCGCATATGTGTCCGAGCACACGGAGGCTTGGTCCTCCGTGTTGAAATACTGGCTCATAGAAGCCTGTTCCACATGACTTACCGAGTCGCTTGATGCGACACTCGATAAGGAAGGTCTTGCAGGGTTTCTCGGGATAAGCCTAGTGTTGAAAGAATTGGAATTGTGACGAAGTGGTGAGGTGGGGGTGTGTGCCATGTTTGTGGAGGAGGAGGATGATTCGACTCTTTTTCTAGATTTAGCAGTCAATTCAAATAGTTCAGGGTTTTGTGACCTCCTCCCAAACATGCACTACGCAGGAAGAATTGAGGGGATAAGAGGGGAAAAGAGATGAGAGAAATGACGCCGCAAAGGTACACTTGATTACAAATCAGTACAGTCAAGTTCTTAACCTCTACAGTGTGCCCTTAGACCTAAAGATCTAAGTTACCTACTATCACGAACTACGGAACCGAATGCGAGCACCGCGGAACCACCGGGCCAGATTGAAAGGCCGTTTGCCCCAGTCTTAGACACCCGATAGCACGCGGGAACTTACTCGAAAGCGCACCTCCCCAGCAACGGTGCCAGAAAAGTGTGATGGGTCGGCCCGGAGAGGTTGTTAATATGGGGATTTTATCGTTGAAATGTGTATAGTGGTTAACTTAATTCGGACCTAACCATCTCTTTACAAAATTTTTAACCTGGCCTAATTGATTTTATCTTGTCACTTTTAGGCCCAGGGTCGAACTCAGGGAAGTGGGGTTCAAGTCGAGTTTCTACGTTTTCCTTAAAACGCGTCTCTTCTGTTCATTTATTGTATTTTTAGTATTTTTCTTATTTAGGTTTTTTTTTCTGGTAATCCTTGTTCTTGAGGCATACCCTCAAAATTGTGTCCTTGGTTTTTAGCCAAAACAGAGTTCCAAAACAAGCCTTGCTACTCGCAAGACGGGGTACCTGCAAATCAAAGATTATCTTTTCACTTTTATACTTTTTTTATCTTTTTACTAAGAAGGAAGCTAACAGACAGAAAGTAAATATAGTATCTATAGATATATATATCTATATGTAGTATATATATAAAGGGGTGGGGGTGGAGGTGACGATGGAGTGTAGCACTATGTCGAGTCAGTCGACGTCTAGAGAGATGCAACCAACACGACTAGGTGCCGCATGGAGTGTGGATGGAGTATGGATGATGAATGTGTCCACGCTTTTTTTTGTACGCGTGTATCGGGGAATATCCGCAACTGGTGCAGATATTCCCGCAATATAGCGTATAGTAAATAACGTGAAAATATATGTACATATGTATATAAGTAAATATATCTATATGTATATAAATGTATAAGTATATATATATAGATATATATAGATATATATGTATATATATATATAGGTGTATATGTATATAAGTATATATATATATATTACTATATAGATATATATATATATATATGTATATATATATGTATATAGATATGTATATATAAGTAGATATATATATATATATTATATATATATGTATGTATACATAACTATATAGATATACTATGTATATATATATAGATATATGTATGTATATATATATTTATATATATGTTACTATAAGTGTGTGAGTGTGTGTGTATGTGTTGGTATAGGTGTGTGTGCGTCGGTGAATGTGTGTGTGTTGCTGTGAGTAAAAAAGAGAGAGAGAGAGAGAATACGTGAGAGAGAGTGGGAGCGGGTGGGAGAGATCAGCAGAGAGAGAGAGCGGACGCGCGAGTTAAGACGTCTGGAGTCGCGTCGTCTGGAGAAGGCAGCGGACATCTGGAAACGGCGGGTGCGGGCGTGCGCCTTCGCGTAGGGTTTCTGCAGGCCGACGCGAAGACGATGAGCGGGCGATGCGCGGAGGAGCGAACGTGGAGGAGGGTCTGCGGGCGGTTGCGGAGGGGTGCGGAGGTTGGCAGGGGCAGCGAGAGGGCCTAGCCGGCCACTGCAGTGCGCGCAGTGGCCGGTCGCAGGTGCAAGGGAAGAGGCGACAGAGCAAAGGACGGAGCGGAGAAGTGCCCTGCAGGCGCGCGCGAAGGGCTGAGCGCCTGTGGGGAAGGTCGCGGAGGAGCGAGGGGAGCTGCTGCTGCTGCCGCCGCCGCGGTTTAGCTGCTGCTGCTGCTGCTTCAAGCTTCGGACCTTGAAGCAGCAGCAATGGCGTGGAGATGAAAACGAAAAGAAAAGAAGACACCACGCCCACCTGCTCGTTGAAGAGCTGGGCGGTGGTGTTCCCACTGTGGTGGTGAGCACCACAGTGGGTTCTCCTGCTCGTCGGGTGTCTCCTCGAAGGAGGGCCGACGTATGGGAGGGGAAAACGGTGGAGGAAGGAGGTGGACTGCGGGTTTTGGTGCAGCAACTGCGTGTCTCGTCCCGTTTGCGAGGAAGAGGTTGTGGCTTTAAATAGAGGAGAGCATGGCTGCAAGCATGGCTGCAGCAAGGGGGATGGCGTGGGAGTGGCAGTCGCAGGGAATGGCTGCTGCAGGAGGCATGGCGTGCATGTGGGCGCAGGAAGAAGGAGGTAGCCGCGGGAATGAGAAAAAAGAATAAATCAAGAGGAAAAATAAAAAGGTGGAATTTGCAAGGAGGCACTTGAGATAAAATGTGAATTACGAAGCCATTTATTCATTTCTCCTCCTCTCATGATTAAATGCATGCATGCAAGCGTTTTTACAAATGCAACTACAGGATTATAATATACATAGTTAATGCTAGAAAATAGCACAAGAAGGCGTTATTATAGGCGTGTTTTGAGGTGCAAACAGTAGGCGATCTCTTAGGAGACAACTTGTGTTTGATCCTGAACATAAAAGAATCTTAAGAAGGAACCTCCCAAGGGAAGAAATGGCTTGTCAAAGGAGACTAAAGGAATATTTCATTCCAACCAAACAAGTTGGCCCTGCACTACATAGACCTAGAGGGGACAATCCTTATGAGATTAAAAGTAGTAACATATCCTTGCTGCCCTCCTTTTATGGTATTGCTAGGGAAGACCCTTACGGGCATATAGAGGAATTCACCGAGGTCTATTCCATGGTGAAGCTGCAGGGCGTTACTGATGATGCTCAAATAAGGGCCCTCTTTCCTTTCTCCCTCAAGGACAAAGTCAAGTATTGATATCATACCCTTGGTGATATTAACACTTGGGATGCCCTGAAGGAGTTTTCGAAGAAGTATTTCCCCATGAGCAAAACAAATCACTTTAGGAGGGAAATTATGAGTTTTGTTCAAAAGGATGGGGAAGCTTTCCATGATGCGTGGGAGTGCTTTAATGACCTGTTGAGACTTTACCCATGTCAGCAGGTGCCGAAGTGGCAACTAGTCAAAATGTTCTATGATTAGCCCATAGTTGTGGGCTATTTAAGTATTTAAGTGCCTACACATTAGGTTAATTCTAACATTTATTTAGTGTAAATTAGGATGTAAATAGATTAATTCATAGTTTTAATTTAATTACATAATCCACGCATTGCATTCATATTTTAAGTGCATTTAAAATTAGCTTAGAATGGCATTCATCTAATTAGATAACCAATTAGGTACATTATTTTCATTAACATAAAAGTTGAGGGTTTGTATATAAATGGCCCTAATATTTTAACAGTATTCTCTTTGTTCTTCTTCTTGCAGGAACGGCTGGTTGCCGCTCCAACGCCCAGCTGCCGCAGTGAAGAACCCATTCAAGGGGGAGCGGATGTGGTGGATCTGGTCGGGCGGTTGAATTCAAATTTGTGCAGGCCACTACAAAAGGAGGAGGGAGGCAGCTGAGCTCGGGAGGCCTCCACCACCTACCCACCACTGTGCAGAGAGACCTTCTCTCTTCCACTCCATACTGCCGGCCTCTACTGTGGCGGGGAGTCTCCACCACCGTGAGCATGTGGTGTGACAGGCCACACCGCCATCCGGAGCTAGCCTGCATTACCGTGAGCACCTTAGTGTGCATCTCCCTCGCCGTCATCACCAACCACCACCATCGCAACAACCGTCAACCACCCTTTCAGTAACTTAAGACGTCCGGGAAATTTCCCGGACGTCTGAAGCTACCAGCTCACCTGCGACCACCTGCCTGCATACCCGTCTGAAGTCCACCTCTAATCTTCCCGTGCCTGCAGAGCCACCCGCTCACCTCCAACAGCCCACACCTTCCTCAGCCTACAGCACTCTCCAACAGCACCTGCTCTCTACGCGCAACAGCCTACGCCCATCAGCCTTCGCCATATCCATGCCCGCACAACCGCACACACCTTCCCCGCGCCTCCCACCGCAACCGCTCCTACACCCTCCAAACGCACACGCTCCCACGCCTGCAGCATCCTCCAACCGCGCTTGCAGCACCCTCCGCCCGTGCTTGTAGAATCGCCTACAGCGCCCTCCTCCCGCACTTGCAGACCCGCACAACTGTGCACGCCTCCGCCCGCGCCTGCAGACCTGCACAACCGCGCACGCCCCCGCCCGCGCCTGCAGCTTGCGCACCCACTCCCGCTCCTGCAGTACCCTCCGCCCGTGCCTGCAGAGCCGCTAGCAGCAGTGCGTGGCAGTCTTCACGCCAACAGGCCGCGCACGCTTACCGGATGCAGCACCTTAGCTGGAGCTTGTCCAGCCACCTCCGGCCGCCGCGCAACTTGCCGCCACCACCGATTCGAAGCCCTTGGTCCAAGGGACTTCCTCCGAGCTTCCCGCGCTTGGCCATCCCCTCCTCGTTGCGCAAGGCAAAGGGGAAAAATTCCCCTGTTTTGCTACAGTAAACCGTCAATTAGAAATTACATTTTCTGCCATTGTCACTTTTTAATCATATTTTATTAATTCTGCATTGCGGAAAATATCCTCTAGTTTCTCAGAATTGCTATTTCAGCATTATTTCTTGCTTAAACCTTAATCTGAAGGCAATTTTGACTTGATTCTTGTCCAAACTAACTACGAACAAACGTTTTTTAACTGGTGCAAATTTTAATACGTCATTACCACCCTATGGATTCGACCCGCTCCTCTGCGAGTGGTTATTTTTATTTAAATATTGATTAGTCGATTTTTCCACCACATTAAACTGCAAACGACTTTAAAGCGAACAATCGACGAGTCATTCTACACCGGACTTAACGATTCGCATAGGCAGATTGTGGATGGTGCCTGTGTAGGAACCTTTCTATCTAAGAATGAGGATGAAGCTTGGAACCTTTTTGATACTTTGAGTGAGAGTTCTATTCACTTGAATTCTGCCTACATGGATAGAAAACCCACTCTCATGCAAAGAAAGTTGGAGGAGAATGAGGCAAGGGACACACAGAATTTAGCCTATCAGATTCAATTGTTGAATCAAAATATGGAAAGGCTTATGTCGAGCCCAGGCCAATTCGTATCTAGCACCTCCACATCCCAAGCTTCTGAATGCTCCATTTACTAAGGCAATACACACGCCACAATGGATTGCCACTTGGTCTCCCAATTCGCTGAGCTTGTACAGGCGGATCTGATTGCCACTCAAGGGTTCCGTCCTAGACCTCGTAATGACCCTTTTTCCAACACTTATAATGAGGGATGGAGGAATCACCCAAACTATTCCTAGAGACATGGGAATGTTTCAAATTCAGGGAATTATAAACCACAACCTTGTCAAAATCAACAAATGAACTAACATCAAACCTTTGCCCAACCTAGGACCTCTGAGATGGATGAATTAACGGCAATGTTGAGAACTATGTAAGAAAGTCAAAGCACCATCATCCAATCTCATGACAAGGCAATACATGAAACGAAATCGCAGATAGGACACCTTGTTGAGGCCGTTAGATAGAGGGAAACTGGGAAACTTCCCAGTGCTGCTGAGGAGAATCCTAAATGAAAAGGGATTGTCTTTAGAGAGCATGCTCAGGCGATGACTATTTTGAGGAGTGGGAAAGAAATTTCCAAACCCGATACTCCTATAGTCTCACCCTCTGAAAAACCATCCACCTCGACTTTCATCCCCACCGAAGAAGACTTTCCTAAATCTCCTCCACTTGAAATCACCTCACCGGAGGAACTTGTCCCCGTTCCACCCCTTACTCGACGTGACAACCCTTCCACCCAGAGATCGAGAGTGCCCTTTCCAGAGCACTTATCCACGTCTGGGCAGACTTTTGCTGGCTCATTTGGAGCCAAAGATAAGATGGATGAGATCATGGAAACTTTCAAGCAAGTGCAGATTAACCTGCCTTTGCTTGAGGCTATCAAGCAAATTCCTTCTTATGCCCGCTTCTTGAAGGACCTGTGCATGAAAAAGCGACGATCTAGGAAACAGGTCCAATCAAAAGTTGTCCGGCCTGATTCTGTTAGCTCAATTATTCAACATGGCACACCCCCGAAACTTAAGGACCTAGGAGCCCCGTACATCTCAATGGTTATTGGTGACTTATAGATTGATGAGGCTCTACTTGATCTGGGTGTGGGGGTGAACACCCTTCCGAGCTACTTGTATGAACTTGGTAGAGGCAATCTGAAGCCTAGCCTAGTAATCCTCCAAGTTGCTCATCGATCACTCAAGATACCGCAGGGAATTCTGCAAGATGTCCTCGTGAGAGTGGAGGATTTCCTCTTCCTTGTTGACTTCTTAGTTTTGGACACTAACCCTACCAACAAGCCAACCAAGCCCTCCATCATTTTGGGCCACCCCTTCCTTGCAACTTCGCATGCTTCAATCAATTGCAATATTGAGGCATTGAAAATGGGCTTTGGGAAAAATCTGGCTTAATGTGTTTGATGCTTATAAATAAGCTGGGCTTGAGGATTGTTCTCAAGTTGAAGTGATAGATGACCTGATTGAAGAGACAACCCCTGCATTGTTATGTGATGACCCCCTTCAGCATGTCATGCTAAATGAGCATTCCCATCTCTTGGAGGAATGTGAAGGGGATATACTAGAACTTGAGGAGATGCTGGGTGTTTTTGCTGAGTCTCTTTCCCCATCATCTCTACCGAAGGTAGATTTGATACCTAAGATGGTGACATCTATTATGAAACCCTCAACCATACAAGCCCTTGACCTTGAGTTGAAACCCCTCCCAAACACTCTCAAGTACGTCTTCCTAGGTACAAATGATATGCTCCCTGTTATCATTTCGGCTGTGCTATCAGATGCACAGGAGGGAGGCCTGATTGAATGCTTGTCTAGGCACAAGGAAGCCATTGCTTGGAGCATTGCTGACATTAAGGGTATAGACTCTACGCTCTCCATGCACCACATTTATACTGATGATTCCATCAAGCCATTTAGGGACATGCAGAGTCGTCTCAACCCTAATATGAGGGAGGTGGTTAAAAAGGAAATCCTGAAGTGGTTGGATGTTGGGATTATATATCCCATTACAGATAGTAAATGGGTAAGTCCTATTCATGTGGTGCCAAAGAAGGCAAGCTTTACTGTGGAATTTAATCACGAAGGTGAACAAGTTGTTATTAGACCCTCAACTAGATGGAGGATCTGTATTGATTACCGCAAGTTGAACACCGCTACCCAGAAGAATCACTTTCCCTTGCCTTTTATTGATCAAATTCTCGAGAAATTGGCAGGGAATAAGTACTATTGCTTTCTCAATGGATATTCTGGATACAACCAGGTTGCAGTCTTCCCTGATGGTTGACTAGTCGATTGCTCGCTTTAAAAGTCATTTGTAGCTTGATGTGGTGGAAAAATCGACTAATCAACAATTAAAATACCCACTCGTAGAAGAGAGGGTCGTATCCATAGGGAGGCAATGACGTATTTAAGTTCGCCCAATTAAAAACATATGTTCAGAGTTGGTTTAGATGAGAATCGAGCCAAATCTGCCTTCAGATTAAGGTAATATCAAGAAAACATGCTGAAATGGCAATTTTTAACAACTAGAGGATATTTTATGCAATGTAGATTCAATAAAATATCAATAAAAATTGACAATGGCAGAAAATGTAAATATTAATGGCTCTTTTACTGTAGCAAAACAGGGGATTTTTTCCCCTTTGGTGTGTGCGATGAGGAGTGGACGGCCGGACGTGGGAAGTCCCTTGGACTGAGGGCTTCGAAATGGTGGTGGCGGCGTGTCGCGCGGCGACCGGATGAGCTCCGGCGGAGGTGGTGCGGCCGGTGCTGCAGCTGCTGTTGGCGGGCGTGGCAGGCGGGTGTGGGAGTGCGCACGGCCTGTTGGCGGTGAGGGCTGCTGCGTGCTGCTACTGCGTGTTGGCTGGAGGCGTGGGCGCACTGCAGCCAGTGCGCGCTCTATTGACAGTGAGAGCGGATGTGGCAGGCTCGGGGAAGGTGCTGCAGGCGTGGGAATGATTCTGCAAGTGTGGGAGGAGGGCGTGCGTGGTTGTGCGGGCGGCTGCTGTAGCTGGTTTGGCTCTGCTACAGGCGTGTGGGCAGTTGCGCGCTCTGTTGGAGTGGGTGCGTAGGCTAGAGGGCGTGGAGATGGCGAAGGCTGCAGGCGCGGGAGGAGGGCGTGCGCAGAAGGTGGAGTGAGTGGGCGTGAGCGGTGAGGCGCTGCTGGAATGGTGGGGATGGCTTCAGACGTGTGCGTAGGCTGATGCGCGCAGGTGAGCGGTGAGGTGCAGGCTGAGGGTGAGCGGGTGGCTTCTGCGGCGTGGGTGGTGGAAGTGAAGTGGGAGGACGAAGATTGCTGCTGGAGTGGGGGGGTGGACATCAGACGTCCGGGAAATTTCCCAGACGTCTTAATTGACTGAAAGGGTGATTGCACAATAGCTGCATGCTAAGGTGAGGGAGATGCACGCTAAGGTGCTCACGGTAATGCTGATGAGCTCCGGATGGCGGTGTGGTCTGTCACACCACATGCCCACAGTGGTGGAGACTCGCCGCCATGGTTGAGGCCAGTGGTATGGAATGGAAGAGAGGAGATCTCTCTGCACAGTGGTGGTCGGTGGTGGAGGCCTTCCTAGCTCGGCTGCCTCCCTCCTTTTGTAGTGGCCTGCACCAATTTGAAATCAGCTGCCCGACTAGATCCAACATATCCGCTCCTCCTTGAATGGGTTCTTCACTGCGGCAGCTGGTGGCGTTGGAGTAGCAGCAAGTCGTTCCTGCAAGAAGAAGAATAAAGAAAATAATGTTAAAATATTATGGTCATTTTTATACAGACCCTCAACTTTTCTGTTAATGAAAATAATGTACCTAATTGGTTAACTAATTAGATGAATGTCATTCTAAGCTAATTCTAAATGCACTTAAAATATGAATGCAAGGCATGGATTATGTAATTAAATTAAAAATATGAATTAATCTATTTACATCCTAATTTATGATAAATAAATGTTAGAATTAACCTAATGTCTAGGCACTTAAATACTTAAATAGCCCACAACTATGGACTAATCAAATACCCCCATGCCTAGTTTTTGCTAGTCCCTAGCAAAATTAAGCAAAGCCTAGCACTCCAAGTAGACTAGTCAACTCACTTGGTCTTCCTTCAGAAGCATATTAAGTTTAGACTCTAGACCCAAGGTTCCTAAGTAGTTTCTAAGTTACAGACTAAGTCAGCTAAAGACGAGTTGTAGGCACAAGTTTCCCTGATTTCTGACTCTACCCTAAAGTTTATTGATCCTTGAGATTAAAGCATCCATGCCTGTGCATTGGTCTGAGTTATTTGAGTTAAGGGAAAAAGTTTATATATATATATATATTTTTTTTTGTTTGATTCTTCTAAGTCTAACCTCAGATCAGCTATCAACACGGTCTGTGTCGGATTCATTGTCCCCATTACCATACCTCGAAGGGTGCCTGGCTTTCGATGCTTCGAGATAGCACCGCCCCTAACAACCCCAAGAACTCCTGGCAATCGACACTTCGAGATAGTATCGCCCATGGATTTCTTAAGCGAATTCAGGCCTATGGCAATCGGCACTTCGAGATAGGGCCGCCCATGGTACCTGAACCACACAATGCGCTTACATGCCCCCTGTAGGATGGATATCCTAAGATACAAGTGCCGAGGAGGTAATATGTCATCATCGCATCCTCAAGGTGAGTACATACTCCCCTCTCCTACGGCGGGAACTCTTCCAATCAAAATGTGTTTTCAAGTCTCTCCTAAGTCAAAACTAAGAGAATCAAATCTCTTTTCAGAAAGAAAGAAATTAAGTTAATTACCAGACCAAGTGTGTGAAATTTGGATGCTTGGGTTACAAGGACCGTAAACAAAAAGGTAGAATAAGACTCCAGGTACTACCCCACCTATAACCCTAGCTTCCCTTCCTCAACCTCTTGAGGAATGGTCCGCAACTTAACTCCTACTTAAGTTTTTAAGTCCACAAAGGACCCTAAAGGTCTAAAGCTAGTAGCTCATTTAGCTTCTAAAGTTTGACTCTAGAATTAACTTAGTCTACCCTAGAGTTCTGATTTGCTTAAGACTGCAGAACTTAGCCAGTTAAGTTCAAAACTTTTCTTTTTTTTCATTTTCTCTTCTTTTTGTTTTTATATGCATGCTATAAACAAAATGCCTCAGGTCCTCTCCCCCATGCCTAGTTCAAACAATGTCCTCATTGAAAACAAAAATAGCTAAAGGAAGGTATTACCTGAGGCAGAGAATGGTAGGAGCTAAGGCTCCTCAAGAGTGACTTTGTCAACCAGATGGCTATCTAAAGTTATGTACGGTTTTAACCGTTGACCGTTGACGATAAAGGGAGTTGCTAAAGAGGAAGGATTTTTGATCTCCACAGCTCCATGCGGAAATACTTTGGTGATTATGTAAGGCCCATCCCAACGAGATTTTAACTTCCAGGAAAAAGCTTAAGTCTGGAATTGAAAAGCCAGACTTGTTGGTTGGGCTCAAAGGTCTTTCGAAGAATAAACTTATCATGCAAGACCTTAGTTCTTTCTTTATAAGCTTGAGAGGTGTCATAAGCATCATTCCTCAGCTCCTCAAGCTCACTTAATTTTAGAAGTCGTGCCTTACCTGCCTTTTCTAAATCCATGTTAACACTTCGAATAGCCCAAAGTGCTTTATGTTCCAACTAAACAGGTAAATGGCACACTTTTCCATACACCATCCGAAAGGGTGAAGTACCCAAAGGGGTCTTATAGGCCGTTCGATAAGCCCACAAAGCATCATCGAGCTTTTGGGACCAGTCTTTCCTATCAGGTCTAACGGTCCTTTCCAAAATATTTTTTATCTCCCTATTTGATACTTCAACCTGGCCACTTGTCTTAGGGTGGTAAGGGGTAGCAACCTTGTGAGTCACTCCCAAACTCTTGATTAACCGATTGAAGTGGTGTTTTCGGAAATGAGGTCCCCCATCACTTATAATAGTCTTGGGGCAGCCGAAATGGGATATGATATTGGCCTTCACAAATTTCAAAACCACAGAGTGGTCATTTGTGCCTCTATCCATTTAGAGACATAATCAACTGCCACCAAGATATATTCAAAACCATGGGACAATGGGAAGGGGCCCATAAAGTCAATTCCCCACACATCAAAAATTTCAACAGATTGAATAGGATGTTGAGGCATTTCATTCTTTTTCCCAATCGTTCCAGTCTGTTGACATCTAATACAGGCCTTAACAAAATTATGAGAATCCTTAAATAAGGAAGGCCACCAAAAATCAGACTGGAGAATCTTAAAAGCAGTTTTCTTAGCACCAAAGTGTCCTCCACAATGAAGTTCATGGCAGAAACTCAGCACACTTTGTTGTTCCTCTTCAGGCACACGTCTCAATACTTGGTCTTGTCCAATTCTAAATAATTCTGGCTCTTCCCAATGAAAATATCTTGCTTGAGAAATGAATCTCTTTCTTTTCTGCTCATCCCAAGAGCCAGGAGTTTGTCCAGTGACCAAGTAATTTACAGTGTTTGCATACCAAGGTAAAGTTGGTGTTACTGCCATCAGAGTTTCATCAGGAAATGTCTCACGAATGTCTCCAGAAAGAGAGCCATTATGAGGAAGGCGAGACAGGTGGTCAGCCACAACATTATCTGCTCCTTTCTTTTCTTGTATTTCCAAGTCAAATTCTTGAAGGAGTAAGATCCACCTAATCAGACGTGGCTTAGAATCTTTCTTAGCAATGAGATGTTTCACTGCTGCATGATCAGTAAAAATAACCACCTTAGACCCAAGTAGATAAGACCTAAACTTCTCCATTGCAAAAACTACAGCAAGTAATTCTTTTTCAGTGACGGTGTAGTTTTGCTGAGGTTCGGTTAAAGTCTTGCTTGCATAATGCAGCACATGAGGTCTTCCCTCAACCCTTTGTCCAAGGACTGCTCCCGCTGCATAATCCGAAGCATCACACATAAGCTCAAATGGGAGTGTCCAATCAGGAGCTTGGAGAATAGGCACAGAGATCAAGGCCTCCTTAAGAGTTTGAAAGGTCTCGGCACACTTTGAATCAAAACTGAAGGAAGATTCCTTCGCCAACAAGTCACAAAGTGGCCTAGAAATCTTACTAAAATTTTTAATAAAGCGCCTATAAAAGCCAGCATGGCCCAGAAAGGATCTAATCTGTTTGACATTCATAGGAAATGGAAGTTTGGAAATAGAATCAATCTTGGCTTTATCTACTTACAAACTTTGCTCAGATACAACATGCCCAAGTACAATTCCTTTCTATACCATGAAGTGACTCTTCTCCCAGCTGAGGACTAAACCAGTTTCTTTACATCATTTCAACACATTCTCCAGGTGCTGGAGACACTGGTCGAAAGACGAGCCATAAATGGAGAAGTCATCCATAAATACTTAGACACACTCATCAATCATGTCCGAAAAGATAGACATCATACACAGCTGGAAAGTTGCAGGGGCATTACATAATCCAAACGGCACACACCTGAATGCAAAAGTACCATAAGGACTCGTGAATGTCGTCTTTTCCTGGTCATCAGGAAAGACTGCCACCTGATTGTACCCAGAATATCCATCAAGAAAGCAATAGTACTTATTCCCTACCAATTTTTTGAGAATTTGATCAATAAAAGGCAAAGGAAAGTGATCCTTCTAGGTAGCGGTGTTCAGCTTGTGGTAATCAATACAGACCCTCCATCCAGTTGAGGGTCTAGTGACAACTTGTTCACCTTGGTCGTTGAGTTCCATAGTAAAGCCTGCCTTCTTTGGCACCACATGAATGGGACTGACCCATTTACTGTCGGCAATGGGATATATGATCCCGGCATCCAACCACTTTAGGATTTCCTTTTTTACAACCTCCCTCATATTAGGGTTCAGATGTCTCTACACGTCCCTAAAAGGCTTGATGGAATCATCAGTATAAATGTGGTGCATGCAGAGTGTAGAGTCTATACCCTTAATGTCAGCAATGCTCCAAGCAATAGCTTCCTTGTGCCTAGACAGGCATTCAATCAAGGCTCCCTCCTGTGCCTCAGATAGCATAGCAGAAATGATAACGGGGAGCGTATCATTGGCACCTAGGAAAACATACTTGAGAGTGTCAGGGAGGGGTTTCAACTCAAGGTCGGGGGCTTGTATGGTTGAGGGTTTCATAATAGATGTCCCCATCTCAGGTAGCAAATCTACCTTCGGCGGAAATGATGGGGGAAGAGACTCAGCAGAAACTCCTAACAATTCCTCTAGTTCTAGTATATCCCCTTCACATTCCTCCAAGAGATGGGAATGCTCATTTAGCATGACATGCTGAAGGGGGTCATCACATAACATTGCAGGAGTTGCCTCTTCAATTAGGTCATCTATCACCTCAACTTGAGAACAATCCTCAAGTCCAGCTTGTTTGTAAGCATCAAACACATTAAGCCAGATTTTCCTGTTCCCAAAGCCCATTTTCAATGCCCTAGTATTGCAATTAATTGAAGCATGAGAAGTTGCAAGGAAGGGGCGGCCCAAAATGATGGAGGGTTTGGTTGGCTTGTTGGAAGGGTCAGTGTCCAAAAGTAAGAAGTCAATGGGAAAGAAGAAATCCTCCACTCTTATGAGGACATCTTCCAAAATTCCCCGTAATGTCTTAAGTGATCGATCAGCAACTTGAAGGATTACAGGCCTAGGCTTCAGATTGCCTCCCCCAAGTTATTCATACACGTAGCTCGGAAGGATGTTCACCCCTGCACCCAGATCAAGTAGAGCCTCATCAATTTGTATGTCACAAATAACTACAGAGATGTATGGGGCTCCTAGGTCCTTAAGTTTCGGGGGTGTGCCATGTTGAACAATTGAGCTAACAGAATCAGGCAGGACAACTTTTGATTGGACCTATTTTCTAGATTGCCATTTTTTCATGCACAGGTCCTTTAAGAAGCAGGCATAAGACGGAATCTACCTGATAGCTTCAAGCAAAGGTAGGTTAATCTGCACTTGCTTGAAAGTTCCATAATCTCATCCGTCTTATCTTTGGCTCCAGATGAGCCAATAGAAGTCTACCCAGAGGTGGATAAGTGCTCTGGAAAAGGCACTCTCGATCTCTAAGTGTAAGGGTTGTCATGTCAAGTAAGGGGTGGAACAGGGGCAACTTCTTCGGATGAGGTGATTTCAAGAGGAGAAGATTTGGGCAAGTCTTCTCTGGTGGGGGTGAAGGTCGGGGTGGATTTTTTTTAGGGGTGAGACTATAGGAGTATCAGGTTTGGAAATTTCTTTCCCACTCCTCAGAATAGTCACCGCCTGAGCATGCTCCCTAAAGACAATCCCTTTTCCTTTAGGATTTTCCTCAGTAGCACTGGGGAGCTTCCCAGTCTCCCTCTGTCTAACGGCCTCAACAAGGTGTCCAATTTGTGATTTCATCTCATGTATAGCCTTGTCATGAGATTGGATGATGGCACTTTGACTTTCTTGCATAGTTTTCAACATTTCCTTCAATTCATCCATCTCAGAGGTTTTAGGTTGGGCAAAGGTCTGAGGTTGGTTCATTTGATGGTTTTGAAAGGATTGTGGTTTGTAATTCCCTGAATTTGAGACATTTTCTTATCTCCATGAAAAGTTTGGGTGGTTCCTCCATCCCTCATTATAAGTGTCGGAGAAAGGATCATTACGAGGTCTTGGATGGAACCCTTGAGCGGCATTCAAATCCGCTTGTACAAGCTCAGGGAATTGGGAGGCCAAGTGGCAATCGACAGTGCCGTGTGTATTGCCTTGACAAATTACGCATTCGGAAGCTTGGGATGTGGAGGTGTTAGGTACGAATGAACTCGGGTTCGACATAAGCCTTTCCATGTTTTGATTCAATAATTGGATCTGATAGGCTAAATTCTAGGTGTCCCTTGCTTCATTCTGCTCCAACTTTCTTTGCATGGGAGTGGGCTTTCTATCCATGTAGGTAGAATTCAAGTGAATAGAATTCTCACTCAAAGTATCAAATAAGTTCCAAGCTTCATCCTTAATCTTAGATAGAAAGGTTCCTGCACAGGCACCATCTACAGTTTGCCTATGCGAATAGTTAAGTCCGGTGTAGAACCTTTCAACCAATTGCCATTTAGGCACCTGGTGATGTGGGCAAAGTCTCAGCAAATCGTTAAAGCGTTCCAATGCATCATGGAATGTTTCCCCATCCTTTTGAACAAAACTCAATTTTCCTCCTAAAGTGATTTGTTTTGCTCATGGGGAAGTACTTCGTCAAAAACTCCTTCTTCAGGGCATCCCAAGTATTTATATTATCAAGGGTGTGATACCAATACTTGGCTTTATCCTTTAGGGAGAAGGGAAAGAGGGTCCGCATTTGAGCATCATTAGTAATGCCCTGTAGCTTCACCGTGGAACAGACCTCGATGAATTCCTCAATATGCCTGTAAGGGTCTTCCCTAGTAGTACCATAAAAGGAGGGTAGCAAGGATATGGTACTACTTTTGATCTCATAGGATTGTCCCCTCTAGGTCTACGTAGTGCTGGGCCAGCTTGATTGGTTGGGATGAAATATTCCTTAAGGCTCCTTTGACCGGCCATTTCTACCCTTGGAAGATCTCTTCTTAGGATTCTTTTAGGTTCAGGATCAAATACAAGTTGTCTCTTGAGAGAACGCCTACCAAGCATGCACTACAAACACAATTTAAAAGGACTTGTTTGGTCTTTACAGATTTAGGCTTTTGACTTTAGTTCAAATTGTAGGTGACAAAACAAGTTGCCCAATCAATTACGCACCTATTGTCAACCTTCGAAATGCCTAAAAGGACCTAGTTGGAGCTTTGGTATTCTTCCCTAAATCTCAAATGGTCAAGTAAATCCAAAGATGGAAGATCGAGGGATGCAAGTAGGCCTAAGCCTTCCTTTGAAGCTGTGCTTTTGCGGTGCTTCTCAACTACCCCCAAAAATCCATGACAGGGTATCCCACTCTTTGGATTTACAGACATTTCAGACACACTTGGTCTTGCATAAATAGTGATCACTTTAATTCATTTCTTAAAGAAAAGTTGGTTCTCTTAGTTTTGACTTAGGAGAAGCTTGAAAAGAGTTCCTGCCACAGGAGAGGTGGAGTATATACTTACCTAGAGGATGTGATGATAACATGTCACCTCGTCTATGCTTGTCTCTTAGGATATCCATCCTACTGGGGGCATGTAAGCTCATTGTGTGATTCAGATACCATGGGCGGCCCTATCCTGAAGTGCCGATTGCCACAAACCTGAATTCGCTTAAGAAATCCATGGGCGTTACTATGTCGAAGTGTCGATTGCTAGCAGTTCTTAGGGTCGCTGAAAGAGTCGACTTTCCACTTTGCATTGTAGTATTTAAGTGGTGGAAAAATCGACTAATAAAAAAAAATTAAAAATAACCACTCACCGAAGAGAGGGTCGTGTCCACAGGGAGGCAATTATGCAATAAACCCTCGATTATTTAGTATTCTTTTGGTTAAGTGCAAAATCCCCAGTCAAATTCGACAAAAAATGCGATGGAAGGAAGATTTATAATAACTCAAAAATATAAGGGTATATGTGCAATTTTCTTTCACTGAAATCTTCGATAAATATATGATGATTTTATGTAATTTTCAATTGACATATACTAAAGAAAATTGGTCCGCATGTTAATCCCAAAATTAATCATGAAATAGGTGAATAACAATAACTTGCATTTATCAGAAAGTATGAGTGTGCATTCGCAATTTTGCCATAATAAAATATTAATAAATAAAAAATTAGGTGTTGGAAATGGCAGCAAATGTAATAACTAATTGCAAGGAAAACAGAGCTTTCACTCTCTTTCCTCCTCGTGTGAGATGAAGCACCGACAATGGAGCCGCTATTGAGGAAGATTGACTGGCATGTGGGGATCACGATGGTGGTGGCAGAATGGCGAGAGGTGGCCGGCGGGTGGAGGAGGATCGCTGGCCTGTTGGAGAAGAAGGTAGAGCAGCTGCTACAGGGCGGCCTGTTGGCGGGTGGCTGCACGCTGGTGCGCGCCTGTGCGCGTCTGCAGCAATCTGGTGGCGAGGGTGCGGATCTGGCAGGGCAGTGGGGATGGTGCGAGCGCCTGCAGCGTTGGAGGGGAGCGCTGGTGCGCACTTGTGGGGTGCCTGTGGGGATGATGGAGGCACGCCTGCAGTAGGGGCGTGCAAGGAGGATGCACTGAAGGGAGGAGGACCTGTGGGTGCTGGAAGGTGCGGACACGCGGTGAGGCAGAGCTAGCGCCCGCAGGTCCGGCTGGAGGGGGGTGAGCGGTGAACCTGCGGTGCTTGAGAGGGGCACGCAAGGAGGTGCGTTCTGCATGGAGCGCCTGCGGGCACAGTTGGAGGGAGCACTGGGAGGTGCTGGAGCGGGTGCAGGCATGGCGCAAAGACTTAGCTGGAGGTGTGATGGCGCGGTGGGTGGTGTTTGCAGGCTGCGGAGAGGCGCTGTGTAGGTGTAGGCTTGGTGCACTGGAGGAAGGTGCGCGCCTGAGGGAGCGCAAGGTGGAGAAGGAGCAGGCACAGGGGGAAGATGAAGAATCTGGTCCATATTGCACGCTAGGAAGCAGTTCCCCACAAGGGGGAAGATGTCGATGCTCTTCTCCTTTCTCCGCGTGCTTTTTAACTCCTCTCTCTCCCGCATGCGCCAATCAAGGGATTTTCAAATCCCTTTTCTATTTTTGGCCGGCGGGCGTTGAGGGGAGAGTTACGGCTAGCCGGAGGAAAGGGAAAAGATGCCGTCGGTTGTTGGGGAAATTTGCTCCCCAACCCTTGCTCTTTCTAAATATAATACCTGCACATAAAAGCAACAAAATCATTACATATTAAGTTATAGAATGTTATAAACTTAAATCATGATGCATACATATATTCTACAACTAAATTGCAGTTATTGACACACCTAAACAGTACGATTAAAGTTACTTAGGCTTAATATTAGTCCATTACAATGGACTCATCAGTAGCTATGGGCGGTGCTATCTCAATGCATTGAAAGCTAGGCACCCTTCAAGGTTCGATGATGGGGACAATGAATCCGACACAGACTGTGTTGATAGCTGATCCAAGGTTATACTTGGAGGAATCAAACAAAAATATATATGTTACAAAAAAAAAATTGTTCTTACTCTCTTTCTAGGTTGGCAATCATACCAACCTTAAATAACTCAGACCAATGCACATGCATGAATGCTTTAATATCTGGGAACAATAAACCCTAGGGTAGAGTTAGAAATCAGGGAGACTTGTGCTTGAACTCGACTTTAGTTGAAATAGTCTGTAACTTAGCAACTACTTGGGAACCTTCAGTCTAAAGTTTGAACTTAACATGTTTCTAAACGAAGACTGTTTGTGCTGGCTAGTTTACTTGGAGTGCTAGGTTATTGCTTAGATTTGCTAGGGACTACCAAAAAAACTAGGCATGGGGGTATTTGATTAGCCCATATTTATGGGCTATTTAAATATTTAAGTGCCTAAACATTAAGTTAATTTTAACATTTAGATTGCGTACATTAGGATGTAAATAACTTAATATTTTTAGCTTAAGTGCATAATTCATGTGTGGCATCCATATCTAAAAATGCATTTAGAATTAACCTAGAATTGCATGCATTTGATTAGTTAATTAATTAGGTGCATTACCTATATTGTTTTAATTAATATAGAAGTTAAGGAGTTATGTATAAATAATCCTAATTATTTTATTATTCTTTTCCTTCTGTAGGAAGGGCTTCGCCTCTCCTCCTTTAGCCATACCTCCTTAATGGCTGTGAGAAGCGGATCTGCTCTCACCTCTCCATTTCAAACCCATGTGCACGGCTTCAAGAGAGGGGAAGCTGCTACCATGCTCATGGAGACACTGCCCCACTCCACTGTCGTGGTCTCCAAGGCCGAGCTCCACCACACCGTGGGCCGGTGAGGTGACAGCTCATCGCAACAATCCTGTGAGCTCGGCCATCACCGTGCAACTACCAGATCACCCTCCTTGTCCACGCACCACCAACATCATCTTTTTCTCCTTCTTCTTCTTCCACTATTTTCAGAACAAAACCATCCCTGCATCCTCCTCGCTGCATCTTCGCCCCGCAGACGTAGTAGCGCGTAACCTTTTGCGCTCACTCCCTCGCCATCCCGACGCGACTGCCCTCCAGCTCCACCGCGGTAGGTGCGTGCAAGCCCTTGCAGCGTACACCGACGTCCATGCTCTAGCCCCTAACGCACGACCCTCAGCCCACCGGCCCTCACCTCTAGCCCATGCATGCAGAGCACACACATCACCAATAGCTGCCCGCTCGTGCCGGTGAGCTGCCGCCACCATTGTCGGCCTTCCTCGTCGCTGGTGAGACCACCGGCGGCCATTCGATGCACCGTCACCACCCATGCGTAGCCCTCATAGTGGCCAACCACCTCCGAGCTCCGCACACCAGACTGTGGCCTCCTCATTGTTCACGCAAAAAGGAAGCAAATGCTCTGTTTCATGCCTATTAATATTTACATTCACATGCCATTGACACTTTTTATTTTGAATTTATTAATTAAATATTATGGCTATTTTATGCAAGTGACCTCCCACTTTCTCATAAATGCCATTTTAGCTTGATCTCTTATTATTTTCTTAATCTGAAGGTGGATTTGGCTAGATTTCTTGACGAAATTAATTGTGAACATCTATTTTGCAAGTTTAAATAGATCATTGCCTCCCTGTGGACATGACCCGCTCTCCTGTGAGTGGTTTAATTTTAATTGTTTTGATTAGTTGATTTTCCACCACTTAGAAATACAACGATAAATCTTCTTAATCATCATTTTCGAAAGAGAAAAACTACTCGTCAGTGCCCACTAAAATTTGAACTTGTTCTCGAGTCCTTGCCATGTTAATTTTACTTTAATTTGGCTAATAAATTGGGGTGATAAGTATGCGACTTATCAACTCGCCCTTTTATTTGAGGGGACTTTAGGTCTAAAGCATCTACACACTATTTGCATTAACTCACTTCTCAATGGTTTTTACGGAAATTAGGTAGCTAATGAACTTTCTAGGGTAGTATGGCTGGCAAGTTGTTGTGGTAACAAGCCATTGGCTGGTTGTCCAGAGCCCAGCTACATGACCGTACTCATTCTATTGCCTTTAGGTAAATCTTAGATCAGGGAAGCCACCTACTTAGAAGAAGAAAAAATATATATATACTCAAAAATTAAAAAAAAAAAATAGAGAAAGGAGAAAAAATAAATAAACCACACATCACCGCACGAGTATGGCAGGCAAGTTGTCATGGGTAACAGCCCATTGGCCGATTGTCCAGAGCCCAACTTATAAAAATGCACAAATAATTCCCAAAACACTTAGGGAAGAAGCGAGGAAGTAGAATAAATTGAGGAGATATACACTAGGTTCGCCTTTGTGTTAACCCCATAAAAAAAGAAGAAAAGTAGGGAGAAATCTACCAATCGGAAAGATAAACCTTTAGGTAGAAACTCTTAAGGTCACTTAGTGTCATAAAAACCTAAAGTCCATTTTAATGGCCACCTAGTGAGTCTACTAGATTCACAAAGATTCTTAGAACATGAAGTTCTGTTCGAGTTTTGGGTGGGTTGGGTAGCCGTAGAAAGTTGCCCCAAAACTCTAAACTCAAAAATTGAAAAAATTAGAAAAGAAGAAAAAACATAAAAAAATGTATCTTTCCTTTTCAAAATAAGGCATGGACTTGGGAGGGCTACATTTTAGCAAGCACCTGGGCATTGTTCAGTCTTTGTAGTTTAGGATCTTAGTTGAATTTCCTTTTGTTAATAAACAACTAATGCCTTAGCAATCGAGTCCTAATTCTATTCTTATGCATAGCATGTAGTTTATTTTGATAGGGACTAGCAAAAGATAGGCATGGGGGTATGATGTATACACAACCATTTAGGTTAAAATGCCTATTTATTCATGTTCCTAGGCTTACATATGCATTCCATATTATAAATATTGTATAGCATGCATAATTCTGCATTTAGAATAGTTTGCATAAAGTTTAGGTTAATTCGTGTCCTTTTGTGGTCAGGAGAGAAGGAGATCTATTTTGGGGCCTTGGATTGATGATCCAACCATACGGATCTAATCAAGTCGACGAACAGAGTCCAACGCCCGTATAATTGTCTTGATCTGAGTCCTATAGCACACTGTGCAGTCCAAGGACGATCAACGGCCAAGGGACTAAGTGACATTACTTGGAGCCTCAAACAACAGATTCAACCACACGGATGGATCTAGATAAATGATCATAGCACAACAACATGAAAATCGGATCAATTCGATGTCCGTGGTGCCACCTACAAAGAAAAGAAATGGACAACCCAAATGGCACCATGTGGCACCATCTAGGCCGCCCAATATCAGCCCCAGCCTCTGCCTCGTATAAAAGAGAAATCCCAGTCCTTGGATCCCAATCCAATGGCTGAGATCCATCCTCGATCATGCCTCATGAGCTGAAGGAGAGTGCCATGCCAAATCGCGATCGTTGACATCCATGCCCCATCATCTTCTTGACACTCCCGCTCCCTTGGCACAACGGTCACCTGTGCACCTCTTAAACTCGTGGTGTGGGTTCGACTCCTCCAACACCTCCAATCAATCGTAGCAGAGAGGTGCACCCAAATTTGATCGTTCAATCATGATTGAGCAAGCGAGATGTAGCCACACAATGTAATGGATGGGTGCAGATATGCTCACGCACGCACGTGCGATCTTCGCTCATCCTCAGCCACCTGTTCTCAATCGAAAGGCTCTCCATTGACAAAGCGTGATAGCTATAGGCATGTGATCCTCCTTAGACAGCTACAGGCGTGTGTGGGCATTGGCTGGGGACCTTCAGCGACGTCTAAGGAGGGTCTAAAGTGACGATGTCGCTATTGACCCTTAAATGACCAAGCCCTTTTTCCTCCACTATAAAAGGACCCCTACCCGTCCCATTCTTCTTCATCTCTTCCTTTCTCTCCCTCACCACCTCCAAGGCTCTAGAGAGAGCTTGTCCCAAGCCCAGGATGCTCCTCTAGAGTACAAAATCAAATATTTTTTTCGTCTCTCACCCCCATTCGTGGAGCATCCCATGGCTGTCCTCTCACCACCTTCAGGAAGAAGATCCTCGCCATGACACCATCTTGCCTCGTCCTTCCTCTAACATAGTTCTCTTTCGTCTAGGTCCGCACCACCATCTTCCAGGGGATGTCAAAGTGAGTCGTCCTCCAAGTGACCATCAAAGGGGATTCTTCTCATCTCTCTTTATCTTTTATTTGCTTTCTTATCTGTAGCAAACTTTTTCAGATATATGTGATTGTTTCTTACTCTCTCCCTCTTATTTTGCAAGTAGATTAGGTACATAAATTTTTGTTGATCTGATCTCTTTCCATATAAAAATACAAAAAATCATAAAAGACAAAGACACCAAAAACAAATAAAATCGAAAATGTGGATTTCAAAACCAAATGTTCGCCTCCTTGTGTTCGACCCAGGGCTAATCTTGATTTTCGATATAAATTTTATCTGGTAGCAATTTTTACGATGATGTCAGATTCTCCAAAACCCTAACTTTTCCTTGTGAAAACATGCTCATCAATACTGAATTAGAAGACTTGGATCAATATTGGTCTCAAGGACATGAAGAGTTGATTTTGAGGAAGACAAGGAAAGACTTAATCCTGGCGTAGAAGATTTTCCTGAGTCTAAGGGCAAGAGAGACGAAATGTAGAAGAGGATGATGATGACTTTGAGGGGCTCACACTCAGAGTATGGAGTGACTTTAGGGGAGAATATGTTTTGTAAAGGACTTACCCCCTGAGGATCTTACTAATTTAGCTAAATTTTGATTCCTACATACCTTTGACTATCAAGATCATCCTCTCAAACATTCGGAAGAAATGGAATCAATTACTACTACTAAGGAAGGAATCTATACACCCAAGATGCAAAGTCATAGCACTGAAAAAGAATATGGGGATGTCATTGTTGAGGACACTCACAACCCTATTGCTTCCAACTCACCTTTACATGAGAATCAAATAAGCAACAACCTTGATCGGTTCAATTAGAAAGATGAACATTTAGGCCCATTCCAAGACGTGCACACCAATGATAGGCAGCATGGAAGTCAATCAGTTACTAAGGTTGCTTTTGATGACATTCAGGAATTGGAATGGTTGTAGAGGATGAATGTCAAACTTCTCAAGCCCTCTTTGACCCTCGCCCTTACCCTGCAACTAAGCAACTTACACTCCTGCAGAATCAACTTCTTAAAGTCTTTGCTCACATTCCTGCTTTACATGGGGATAACCAAACTGATACATCCTGTGGTAGTGTGGCAAGTATGGATCGACGTTTGTTAATGTCAGCCCATCATCCTTAGGGTGTCCTTCTTAACACCCTCTTTGTCCCACACATATTTTCTTGAGGAGCCTTTGCCTCCTCGCCACACATTTCTGGAGGTCACTACTTATGTGTATTATGTGAAACCTTCAACAATAGCTCAAGAGTACCCTATTTTCACCTGCATCTGGCAAACTTTTGGCATCAGACTCCATCACCAGCTTGCCAACATCTTGGGTTCCTTAGTCACGATGCCAAGTTTGTTACGTATCTTCTTTAGGTCTCCTTCTACTTCACTTCTAGAGCCTGATTTGCAAGAATCACTCATTAGGAGACATCCCAATGCCACCTTAGGTAATCTCTTTCCTTGATTTTGATTTCCAATGAAGACATTAGCGGATTTAGGCATGGGGGGTATAACCTGAGGTTGTTCATAGCAGGTATACATATTCTGCATGTAGTTAGGGCATCCATCCTGCATTAAAAGAAAAGAAACAAGAGCAAGAAGAGAAGAGAGAAAAAAAAAAGAGATAAAATATTTGTGAGCTGAATTGCAAATATATTGAGGAGAAGAGAGTGGAAAATGTGGGAAATTGTGATCAATTAAATCCTAAAGTGCTAAAGAAAAGGAGATAAGTGAGGGATACTGATTTTAGGCCTCCTGGGTCTATTTTAGGGCTTCAACACTCATGTATTTGTTAAGATCTGGACTATACCTCAAGAGGTTGAGGGAGTTGTGAGGCTGATGTGTTACGTCTAGGGCTTACGGAGTATTTGGTCCCATTGCCTACCCTTTGGTTTGCGGGACTTGGTAACCTAGGCTCCCAAAAAATCACACACCAGTTTGGTTCAGTGTGCATAATGAAGAATAATGACAAAAAGTGTCTATTCTAAAAATGTTTTCTCGAAAAGATGGACTTAAGAGCAGCTAGAAGACACAAGTTGATTGGATGAGTCCTCGACGCAAAGAGGAGGAATAAAAAATACTCCCCTTGAAGATGCATTATAACATACTATCTTCTCGTGCTTGTCTCTTAGGATATCTAAATACCCTATCGGGGGCACGGAAGCACCTTGTGCTGGTTCAGGTGGCATGGATAGCATTATCCCGAAATGTCGATTGCTAGGGTCTAAATTTAGCTACAGAATGCCATGGGCAGCACTATCTCGAATTGTTGAAAGCCAAGGTTCTGGGGGTTGCCATGGGTGGTGCTATCTCGAAGCATCGAATGCTAGGGACCCTGCAAGGATTGATGGTGGGGACATGGAATCCAATACAGATCATGCCTAAGGCTAATTCGATGTTGGATTTAAGGGAATTTAAAAAAGAAAGAGAGAAAACTCTTGAAATAACATCTCTCTCCATCTCTTTTACTAAAAATGCACTGGCAAACTGAACCTAGACTTGCTGCACATACGCACGGGTGCTTTAACCACTGGGGTCAATGAATCTCCAGGTAGATTTTGCGGGCCTTAGAAACCTTCATAGCAAACCCAAAGCTGAGGCTAGTCAAGTCTGTATCTTGGCTGGTACTTGACTACCTTTAGGGCTATAGTTGGTATTTCAATTTAGTCTCTAAAGGAGCGACACAATAGGCATCCTGATGATAAAATCTGGCCTAAAGACCTGGTCTATTTCATATGATTTTTGTTGAGACTAGCAAAACTTAGGCATGAGGGTATTTGATAGTACCACTTTAGTGTACTAATTTAGTGCCTAAGTGCATTACTATTTAGACATGAATTTAATTTAGAGCATGCATTATGTTGATCAAATTGATTAAGTATTGGATTTCCTACATTCCATTTACATTAATTGATTAATTACTTTTGATTTAGGATTAATTTTTGGGAGTCCAATTTTATTGGCATCATATCAATTAGATTGCCATCATGACATTTAAATTTCTAAGAAAATCAACATGGATTATCTGTGGAAGCTTGTTTCCTTTTAGTGATTAACAAATTTATTTAAGAAAGGAAATGAGTAGTCTCATATTGGAAAAATCCAATCAAGGCCATGATCATGTCTCTAATTTCCTTATTCTTCACACTCTCTCTCTTTCCCTCAAATTTCTCTCTAATTCCTTATTCCTTTTCTCTCTATATAAATAGGGCATAGGACGGCCATGCATGGGCATCTTCCTCTCCATGGGGGGAAACTCCCTCTCCATCATCTCCCTCCTCATGAGGAGGAAGGCCATCCCTCCAAGAATAGCAACCTCTCCTTCATCGCAAATGACTGTGCTTCTTCTTTGATGAGAGAGGTCACAACACGTCAGCTACTGAGAGTCACCACCACCACTGCGTCTCCCCACGTCCTCGCCAACTCCATCCACGTAATCGGTGGTGATAGCACCGGCATCCGTAATTGTGATGCCTCATCATCGACTGTAGTCACCACGATGAGCTCCACACCACCCCCACATCTGCTACTGCGTTCTCAACTAACCACTGCAACTCATCTCCACTGTGAGCTTCACGACCGTGCTTCACCTCGACGTCGATCACCACACTAATAAACATCAGTTTATCGTCATTCTTATGCATTAAAACAAACCTACCTCTTAGGATTTTGCTCAGCAAATGGGTTTTTGGGTTGCATTTAGTGATAATTAGGTTAGGCATGCATTGCATTTGTTATTGTATTTTTAATATGTTTCTTAGAGTGTTAGGGATAAGCAGATTAAGAAATTCCTAAAATCCTAGCACTCTTGAAGGCAATTGATGAAGAGGAAAATCAATCAGGCTAGGATTTAGCTAATTCCGGCTCATCCTGGCTAAATACCAGCTCCCTTGGACTAGGTTGGCTCCATTTAGCTCCATTTAGCTCACCTTTGCTGAAAGGTAGCTCAAGACAGCTCATCTCAGCTCAACCCAGCTCAAGTCAGCTTAGATCCAGCTCAACTTAGTTGTGTCTAACTCATCTCAGCTCCTATCAGTTCACTGGGCGCTCTAGCTAGCTCAACTAAGTTGGCAGGAGTCCATCTCAACTCTGGCCCAGCTCATCCCAACTCTACCCAGATCATGGTAGCTGGACTCCAAGCTAGTTGAACTACTACTTGTCAAGTAGTAGCTTAGTTAGCTCTAGAGTTCTCATCAGAGGCAGTTCCAGCTCAACCTAGCTCCGGCTAGGTTGAGGTCAGCTCAACTGAGCTCAACTACCTAGGGTTGGCTACTTGCATAAGAACTAAGTAGTCGAGCATAGTAGTTAAGCTCCCCTTGATGCTGCCTCAACAGACCTAGCTCCAGCATAGCTTCCTTTTCCTCCAGAGTCTTCTCTCCCAGCTCGTCCTTCATGAAAACCTAGCTCCTCCACCTCTACTTTACTAGCTTAGCTAAGTTCTAGCTCCACCTAAAAATCCATGGCCTCCACTCTGATAGGATCTAATAGATAGATTTGGCTATGCGCACAAATACTTAAACACAATATTAGTAATGCAAAAAAATTTGCATAAATATCAATCCACAGAAAATGCACAAGATGTATAGTGGTTCCCCTTACTTGGGTACTCCACTACCTAAGCCTCCTAGCTTGGGGTTTCTAACTTGATTCCCTCAACCTCGAGGGAATCAATTTACTAACTGAGGTAGTTCACGGGTTACCTCAACCCAATTACAACAACAGGTTTGTTACAACCCAACGAGCAACAGGCTCAAATACAAATGAAAGAATAGGTGTAAGACAAAAGAAATCTTACAACTAAAACCTAAGCCTCTCAACAAATGTAAATATAATGTTACCGATTTGAGAGCCTAGTGAAGACGTGAATATATGAACAAAAATCACCTCGACTCATTTGCAAAAGTATGGAAAGATTGAGACCAGCAAACTCTATTCTTCTCTTGAATATGTGGTGAATATATGAAATATAGAGCTCTAGAATTTTCTCTTATCTTTCTTGTATCGCTTGTGTACAAACAAAGAGTCCAAGGCTCATTTTATAGAGTGTAGGACCTCAGGTAGTCATCAAATAGACATTGGGATTTAATTCCTAACATTCACATTGTCAGAATTAATATTCCAGCTGATCTGTTTTGGGCCAACAGCTAGTTGGTACCGATACTAAAGTACCTGGACCGGTACTAGCAGCTCACTGCCACCAGTACATGAGTCCTGGTACTAGTACTCATCATGGGTATCGGGACTTGTGACTCCTAGGTTGGAATTCCTTGGGCATAGTAACCCATCTATGCTAGTACTCAGAATGGGTACCAATACTTGTAAGGTTTAGGCCAGAAATAAGGCTTCAACCTATGGCCAACATGTACCGGTACTTGTTGTTCACAGTTTGAGATAAATTTTCAAACCTGTGCCTTGCAAATACCAGTACTGATGAATAGTATCGGTACTTACTTACAAGTACCTGTTTTAAATGTTTTAATCAAGATTACTTCTTTGAAAATGATAACAATATTAATCCTATTTTTATCTCTAATTATTTTTACGATCTAAGTTAATGATTCTTTGTTAAGTGGCATATACTATCTATAATATAAAATCTAAACTAAAAGGACGAAGATTATCTTCTCCTCCTCGACTCTTCCTTGTCATCTTGCCTCCTTATCATGATCTTCTCTTTTTCATCAAGCCTCCATCATTTCCTGTTTGCCTTGATCCTTCACCTAAATATGAAAAATAATTAATGGTAAACATTAGTCCATAATAATTTTGTTAACTTCAAAACAGGATGTGGAGCAAGGTTCCAACAATCTCCCCCATTTTGGTGTTGGCTAAACTATCTTGTAAATAGATAATTATGAATAAAAATTTAAAATTGTTATATGAAGGAAAAAATTTAATTAAATCCTCCCCGTCAAAATATACTCTTAAAAATATTACTATTTGCCCTTTATCTTTCTCACCCTTTTTGTCAATCACAAAAAAATGAAGAAATATTATTCCATAAAATTTACCAATAGAAAAATGGAGCTTGTGGATACCAAGCATCTCTCGTCCAACATTCACGGTCTTCATTCAACCTATAGAAAGGTTGAAGTATTCCGTTATGCGCCTTGAACACCCACTGATTACTTTGATCGACTCTTGCAAAACAAATATCTTTTCTTGGTACCCATTTTCTTGTAGGTCTTTTAGAGTTAGTACCTTTCAAGCCCTGAGATTTATAGACATTTTTTGTATTAGATCCATAATTCTTGGGATTTTTGGCCTTTTGGTACATCCATGCATGCCTAGGTGCATGTGATTGATTTCGTGTGTTCTTTTTATTTTTAAACTTTATTTTTAAATCATCACAAAATTCAATACTTAACGTAGTTGTTGTTTTATATTATTTAAAGTTCCCTCAAAATGCTCAAAGATATCTTCTAACTCTATTATTTTTGCATGCAATTGATTATTAGCCAGTTTTGACATTTCCAATTCTATTTCTAAACATGACTTTTCCAATTCTAATGTTTGGTAATTATTCTTTAAAATCTTATTTTCCTTTTTAAATGCCTTAACTTTATGATATAGCTCTTCATATGTTTCTAACAATTCTTCAAATGAAAAATCAGGGTTTACCTCTTCATATTTGTCTTCTGAAGTTGCAACAAGATAAAGGTGTGCGACCTCGTCTTCATCCGATTCTCTAGAATTGATGTCCATGTTGGAGTCGCTATCGTCCCATGTCACTTTAAATCCTCTTTTTCTTCTTCTTGAGCTCCTTTGTTTCTTTCCTATTGTCCTCCTTGTTTACGGGGCAATCCTTTCGCAAGTGGCCCTTTTTCTTGCACTCATAGTAAATAACACTAGTTGAAATTTTATTGACTTGCTTACCTTGTTTCTTGATGAATTTCTGGAATTTCCTAGTAAGCATTTCCATCTGCTCGTCTTCAGATTCTGATGTTGTTGAGTCCGAGACCTCTGTGATTTCTCTAAAAGCAATACTTTTCTTCCTGCTTGTTGCCTTCTCGTTGTTCTTTATGTTTTCGAATTGAACTTCATATGTCATGAGGCTTCCAATCAGATCATCCAATGGGAGAGTGGATAGATCCTTCGCCTCTTGGATTGCTATGGTCATTGGAGACCAATCGCTTGTAAGTGATCCCAAGACCTTTCTTACAAGCAGCTCCTTGATTTCACAACAATCATAGGTCTGAATTAACCTAAATTAGGCTAGGACTTAGCATAAGTTAGGATTGTTCACGCATGCATAAGCATTACTTGCATCCTTACTACTTTCTTTTAGCTATGCATAAAATAATGTTATAATGTACTGATTAGGTGCATTATTCCAATTACAGGTAATAAGCTGATCAGAAGGTAGATCTGAAGTTGGATCTAAAGCTGGATCTAAGAAATAAAGAGTAACTGGTGTTACAGCAGAGGTAGAGTAAAAGACCTAGATTAGTTGTAGTAGATAATAATGTAAGGGAGTTAAGGTATGTTATTCTATTAAGTAGGAATAAAGCAGTAAAATATGAAGAACTTAGGACCATCATAGCCCTAGGATATCCTAGAAGCTTCCCCCAAGCCTTATCCACCCTTAGATTAGGTCACCACACCCTAGGAAACCTTAAAAGCCTAATTCCAACCTCTATCTGGACGTCCAGATGAGTTATTGGACGTCCAGAACCCTTAGCCAACTCCCGCACACCATAAAACCACTTCTGCCGTGTTATTGGACATCCAGACACTTGTTCAGATGTCCAATTTCTGCAGAATACCCAAGATAGAACCTAGAATCCCTTCTGACTCTGATTGGACATCTTGACAACAAGTCTGGACTTCTGATTTTTCACTATAAGTCATCTGATGCTATTATTGGACGTCTAGAATTGCTTTCTAGTTCCTGTTTTGAGATTCAAGCCTTGATCTTGGATCTCTAGCTCCCTAAACCCAATTCTAACCCCCTAGGAACCTAAATTAAGGTACCCTAACTCTATTACATCACCTCTAGACCTCCTCAAGGACCTAATTAGGTTCTCACTAAACCTAATTGACTTAGATCATAGTCAATTACCATTGCCTATTCAATTGGACTCATAGGGTCTGATTGAGCTCAGATCTCAACCCTTACAAGTCCAATTGGATTCAATGAAAGTCCAATTGACCTAGGCCTAACCTAATTGAGTTATTTCACTATCAATTAGGTTCACACCCATTCAATTAAACATGTGTTAAGTTTAATTGCATTTTCCCCTTAGCAGTTAAGGTTTGCAACCCTAATTTAAGACCTACACCAACCTAAACCCCTTAGCGCCTAACCTATATCACTTAGACACCTAGGGCACAACCACACACACACAGACCCATTCACACACTCCCTCACCACCTAGAGTGTTCTAGGTTCTTCCAAAGGTGGCGCCACTCTTGTTTACCAAAATTAGCAACCAAGAGCCATTCAAATTGGAGAGCCACAAATGGTGGATCTAAAAACCACCTCTCTCTCTCTTTGGCTGACAACTCTTGGAGCTCTCTTTAGAGAGCTCCACACTTCTATAGAGAGTCTCCCTTAGGTCTATAGAAAGACCTAAGGGGTGGCCATTTGAGCCCATCCATTCTTGGATTCATTCACACTTGGTTTCCATTTAGTTTAGCTACATCCACCTCCACTCCACCTCCACGAGTTGCTTCACTGTGGCCACTACCATCTCCATGCCAAGATGCTGGATCACCTCTCCAACCTCTCTCCATGGGCTGGCCTAAGCACCAATGGCCTCCCCTCCTCCTCTCAACCAACTTGAAGGCCATCAGAGCCCACCTCCGAATGCCCTTATTTCTGCTGGATTAGTTGCTTAGTTCTTTATAGTTTACATGCTTTAATTATTACTTAGTAGTGTAGCTCTTTACTCTCCCCTAATTTTGCATGCAAAATCCCCCCATAGATTCCTATATGTGATCATTTTCTATTAGCTAGATTGATATTTTCAAGCTTTCATCTATAAGCTTTCCACGAGTTTCATGTTGCAAACACCATGATGAATTAATGAAAGATCTTTCTCTATATATATATCTACATGTTGAGAATCTCCATGAGCTTATTGCAATATATTTTGTGTGATTAAAGTTGCTTGCTTTTAATTATTATCTATTGCAACCAGCATGTCGGTACCTGAAAATATTGAGGAACTAATAATTAGTGCATTTTCCGTTAACAGCCACATCATAACTAGAATCGTGCGTATTGAAACTCATGCTTTCACATTTATCATCTATCTAACATATGCACACGTAATTAAGGTTCATAATGAAAGTGGCCGAACATTGATCCGATGATTAGAAACTAGCATGCGATTTTAAACAAGTAGAGCAAAAAAGGACGAATTCAGATTTCCATAAACCCCTTCCAAAGATGAATGACCGAGACTCAAGTCTCGTTATCTTTACAAAATCATTTTTTGACAAGTGTTTTAGCGTGACTATGCTACAATTTTTGATGATTTCAAAATGAGCGAAAATGGGTTTGTGAAATGGCACCATTGTCGGGGAGGCAACGTAATTTTCTTGATTTCAATCTTTTGAGCTATCACTGATAAATCTTCCTCTGCCTGTCTTTTGATGTGCAGGAAAATAGGAAAAAAATGGGATCTACGCACACGACGAGCGTGGAAAATAATTCCAGGTGCACATCATATCTTCCTTAGTCTAGTTTTCTTTTGAACCCTAGGTTAGATTTCCTTCTAGAAATTTCATTTGAAAAAAAATGAAAAAAAGCCTATTTATTTTCCTGGAGAAAAAATCTAGGTAATTAGATTAGGTTTCTTTTTGAATCCTAGGTTAGTTTTGAAAAAAGCAAAGAAAAAACTTTTGAAAACCCTTTGACAAAAAAACCTCCTTGAAAAAAAATTTCAAAAGTTTTTGAAAAAAAAATAATTTATTTTGGTGGAAAGTTTGAATTTCAAATTCAAACACCCTTTCAAAAACTTCTCCACCACCCTCTAATTTTTGACCAGATTTCAAATTTTGATTTAAAAATTTAATTGCGAAAAAATTAATGAACGAAAAATTCTAAAATTCAAGCTAGACCTTCATTTTCAAACCATCTTTCAAAAAGCACCGTTCATTTAGAGAAATTCCAAGTAGAAAATTTTTAAAAATTCGTGAAGTGCAAGGGGGTCAGACTGACCTAAATTTGAAAATTTTCAAAACTCCAAAAGCAATTCCGAGATCCGTGAATCTGTATTGACTAAAAATGATGGTTTTAAAGCTGATCTCATTGGCTTTAATTTTCATATTTTTCTCAAATTTTTGAATATAATTTGATATCATTTCAATTTGAAGAACCGACTAGGGGTCAAAATTCCAAATCTGACCCCTTAACATTTAAAAATCTCTATGAATTTGATTGAAATAGTAAAAATAAAAAAAATTCTTTGAAAATACAATTGAAAAAGGAATCTTCTTGCAAAATTTCAACTTATTTGAATTCCAATTTTTGCTAGAGAACTATTTATTTTGTGGTCTAATGAAAAGAAGAAAACAAAAAAACCTAGAATTGCATGAACCCTAGGCTACACCCTTAGGGTTACAATATGGAGGCCACATTTGGGCTAACCTAGACATAGTCAAGTCTAGTGTCTAGTCGGTGAGCTTGGTCACCTTGTGAGCCACTCACCACAAACCCTAACTAAGGAAAGACGGGCTCAAACTAATTTTAAAACACGAAATCAACCCGAATTCGTTGTCATACTTCTGGGTGTTTTCAACCTCTCCTGCCAAACCTAGTGGTTGGGTTAGCTTGAGAGGCAGGAATCACTTTCAGTTGGTTGTATGATGAATTTTTCTTTAGGAATTCGAACTTAGAACGAAAAATCTGGTCACCTGATCATAAGGACCATCTGATTGACAAGGCCTTAGTCGTGTCTGACTTGGCTACACCAACCCAAGGGTTGGGTGGTGTATGCAAGGAAGGAGGTCACTTAGACCTCGACTGCTTGGACCTTGGGAGCCACTCCCAAGGAGGCGAGTCACCTCTCCAGGACCATCTTCTCCCCCCACTTCTACTCCCTTAGCCGCAATGCCTAATCCTGGACCTGGACCTAAGTCGGGTCAGGACATTGGTAATATGGACGCAATGGCTCATCTGGAGGCTAGGGTTGTTGAATCTGAGGAGTGGCATTAGCAGAGCATCGATCGTATTTTGTCGACGCTTGATGGAATACAGCATCCACCGCG
The DNA here is from genome assembly GCA_037157565.1 of Thalassia testudinum. Lineage (NCBI taxonomy): Eukaryota > Viridiplantae > Streptophyta > Magnoliopsida > Alismatales > Hydrocharitaceae > Thalassia > Thalassia testudinum. Next base: position 23,138,040 of record JAZHRO010000063.1, read on the forward strand.
AGGAGAACTTCGGGATTTCTATGATCCAGCTGCATCGATCGTCGCACCCTTAGTCAGGATTCCATAGGCGGAGATGCATTTGAGCTCAAGTCCAATGTGATCGGTTTGATCAGCAGTCATTTTTATGGAAACTCAAATGAAGATCTGTTCCAGTAGTTAGAGGACCTGAGTTGACTCGTAGAAATGATTCTACCTAGGATGTTGATCTTGGGATTGTTCTGATTAAGCTTTTCCCATTTTCTCTGAGGAACAAAGCTTCATACTGGTTCAAGACCATTTGGAAGGCAATTGGAACCTAGGTGGAATTACGACGTGAATTCCTGCAAAAAGTTCTTCCCGATCGGTCGAATGAATGCGATGAGGCGTGCGATCATGACTTTCTCCCAAGGAGCTGGTGAGAGGTTGCATGACGCTTAGAATCGATTTCATGACCTTCTTCGGAAATGCCCGCAACCATGGTATACCTAGATGGCATTTAGCTCAGATCTTTTACCATGGGCTAGATGACACACATCGGTATCTGCCCAATGCAATTAATGGCGGGAATTTCCTCGCGAAAGAGAAGAATAGTGCATTTGAGTTGTTCGAATCTTTGGCGGAGAACTCGATCAATGCTACGTCCATGAAGCAGTTCCAACGGCCTAGTCAGTAGTGGGTTGGTGTCCATGATGCACACATTGAGTCTATTCAAGTTGACATGGATATCATCGTCAAGCAGTTGGATAGAATAAACCTAATCGAGAAAAAGATTGACCAAATTAGTCCAGGTCAATCTGACCTGAACTCTGCTACTCCAAGACCCTCCTATGAACCCTGAGCCCCCCTGCTCGAGTTAATCTACTCACTCGGGATGCATCTTCTTCTTATTTACGAGATCCTACATATTAGGATCCCGTAAACAATCCCGATCTGGCACCATATGAACAGGGTTACGCACCACCCGCAAACTATAATACGTATCCCCTTGATGGATACACATCTCAGACATCTTCGGCCTACGAGGACGTCAGTGCTATTCAAGGATACGAGCGTAATAACCTGTATTCAGAGACGTATAACCCTGGTTGGTGTCAGCATCTGAACTTCTCCTACTCTGGTAACTCATAGAGACCACATCAAGATCCACAATACCAAAGCAGGAAATACGGGAATGCACAAAGCACACACCCTAGGCAGCAGCCATTCCTGTCTCGGTAGCAACAACCCCATTATTTATATTAGCTGCTGCACCAAGCTGCTAGTCACCCTCCAAAGCGGGTTGACCATTTAGAGGCACTGAAAGAGGAGCTGCAAGAATCGATGAGGAAATCTACAGAGGATAGCTTGCAGATAATGAAGGTGATGGCTGACCAGATACAGACTATACAGAACATGCAAAACCAGCTGTTGCAGGAGCATAGGACTTAGGGAGCCTTACCCTCCCAACCTGTCTTGAACCCTCGGTATGTGCAGAACTAAGGTGCCTCGCCTAGGTTTCAGGCACCACAGGGACGAGCACACACCATATTACAGGTGCCTCGTGCACCACCTGGTTATTCTCAAGGCCAACTGCCTTTGATGTAGAACCCCACATACTCTACCCCTTCCGCTCCCCCCCACCTCATGGACAGCAAGCTGATGCAAATGCTGTCTCATTGAGGAGTGGAAGGAAGACATTCGACTCACCACATAGGCAGGCAGGTCCTGATTTTCCTCACCCTTCGCTGCAGGTGGGTTCAACTCCTTCATCTTAGGAGCCACCTACAGTAGATAAGGGTAAGAGGTCACTTGACCCTGAGATTCCCATCCCTTTTTCTGAGGCTCTGACGCGAAATGTAGTGTGGATGAAGGACATGCAGAATTTTGAGGACCTGAAGTCAATGTTCAAGGAAGTACATATTCAAGTCCCCCTCTCGAGGCAATTGATCACATCCCCTCTATCGCTAGGTTCTTCAAGGACTATTGTACCTCGAAGTGAAAACCTAGAATTGGACGACAGGCAGTATTGTCAAAAGGAGCTAGCACCGTGATTCTAGCTGACTTATCGTCGAAAAAGAAAGACCCTGGTACCCCATTCATATCCTACTTCTTGCAGGATTCTCCATTTGATCGGGCACTTCTAGATCTAGGTTCGTCCATCAACCTAACTCCCACTGTCGTATTTGATCGATTTCGATTTGGGGAGTTAAAGCCTACCTCGGTCATGATTCAGCTGGCTGATAGATCAGCAAAACCACCGAGGGGGGTGGTTGAGAACGTGATCGTAAAGTCCACAGATTCTACTTTCCCATAGACATTTTCATTCTCGATATGGAGGTTCCTCCTAATCTCTGAGATGCACCAATCATTTTGGGTCGCCGATTTCTAGCGACAGCCTGAGAAAACATTGATTGTAAATCTAGGTGTATGGAGATAGCCATAGGTAATGATCGACTTTGACTTGACATATTCAGGGCATCAAGGAATTTTGATTGTGGTTGCATAGAGGGGGATGGTGAAGACAAAGATTCGGCATACTGTGGTAACATTGGGCTCCTTTATGATGACCCAATGTCTCATTCATCTGCACTATCAGTGTTCTTGGACCTCAATCCACATGGGACTGAGACCACTGCACTGCACATATCTCCCTAAGGATTCGATTATTTAGGGTGTGTTTCTGACCACAGCACCCCTAAATCTAGCTATCCTGATCCGTATACTACTGGATCGCCCCTATTGTTACAAGAAGACATGACCATAGCTAATGGGTTTTCTGTTAGCATAGTCACAACCGACTATCTCACAGGTCACAAATCAGTGGGAATTCACACGCATCCGGATCATCAGATTTCCACCTTCGAGTCTGCTCCTCCTATTCCCATCTCTGACTTTGACCCACCCGTGATTGAATTGAAGCCCTTACCTGACTCACTTAAGTATGTGTTCTTGGGCGAAAGTGAGACATGCCCGATCATTTTTAGTGCCCACTTAACCCAAGAATAGGAGCATCAATTGATTTCTACGCTACAAGACCATAGGGCTGCTATAGGGTGGAGCATTGCTGAGCTCCGTAGTATTCGCCCCTCGTTTTGCACTCATCACATTTACACGGATGAGGGGGTGAAACCTTCGAGACAACCTCAAAGAAGGCTAAGCCCAAATATGCTAGAGGTTGTTAAGAAGGAGATCATCAAATGGCTGGAAGTAGGTATTGTATACCCAATCTCTAACAACCAATGGGTGAGTCTGATCCAGATAGTGACAACTGATCCAGATAGTGAAAAATGATAAAGGCGAATACATCCCAACCCGTACTGCGACATCTTGGCAGGTTTGCATCGACTATAGGAAACTGAACATGGCACCTAGAAGGATCACTTTCCTTTGCCTTTCTTGGAATGGTTAGTCGGTCGTAGTTTCTTTTACTTTCTGGAAGGATACTCTGAGTATAATCAAGTATCAATTAGCCTAGAAGATCAAGACAAGACCACATTCACATGCCCCTTTGGAACATTCGCTTTCAAGTAGATGCCTTTTGGCCTCTGCAATTCACCAGCAACATTTCAGCATTGTATGATGGCCATCTTCTCTGACATGATTGGGGACTATGTGGAGGTGTTCATGGATGACTTCTCCATTTTCGGAGATGATTTCTTATCTTGTCTTGATAACCTCACCAAAATCCTAAAACGGTGTATTGAGGTAAACCTAGTACTATCCTGGGAGAAAGGCCATTTCATGGTGAGGGATGGCATAGTACTAGGGCACAAGATCTCTAAAAATGGACTCAAGGTCGATCGAGCTAAATCTGAAATTATTTCCCACTTATCCCCAGCTAGCTTGGTCAAGCAGATCAGATCATTCTTAGGTCACGTCGGCTTCTATCGGAGATTTATACTCAATTTCTCAAAAATTGCATGACCTTTGACGAATCTCCTTGTTGCCGATGCCCTATTCGAATTTGACACCTCTTGTCTCAGTGCCTTCAAGACTTTACGAAGCACTGTATGTGATTCCCTGATTCTCCAACCACCTGACTGGTTGCTTGATTTCGCTTGATGTGCGACTCTTCGAATTTCGCATCGGTGTTATTTTAGGCCAGCATTGGGAGAAACAACCTTTTGTCATATACTATGCTAGCAAGACGCTGAATGAGGCTCAATGAAATTATATTGTCACCGAAAAAGAACTGCTAGAAATAGTATTCGGGTTGGAGAAATTCACATCTTATTTATTAGGGTCCAAAGTCATCATCTTCACTGACCACTCCGCCCTCCGACATTTATTGGCAAAGAAGGATGCCAAACCCCAGCTCATCAGATGGATCCTCCTATTGCAAGAATTTGATATTGAAATCCGCGACAAGGTAGGAAAGCAAAATGTTGTGGCAGATCACCTATCCAGACTAGACACAGGCCACATTCCTTATTCCCTACTTATCCACGACCAATTTCTGGATGAATCCCTTTTGGCTGTTCACTCTGTTTGGTTCCCTTGGTACGCAGATATCGTGAACTATCTTGCCGCAGGAAAGATTCCCACGAACCTATCCAAGGACCAAAAACTCAAATTTACTACGGAGGCCAAATTCTACCTTTGGGATGATCCACTACTCTTCTGCATTAGAGCGAATCAGATTATTCGAAGATGCATCCCAGATTCTGAGATCCCCAGTGTGTTATCTTTTTGCCACAATGATGCTTGTGGTGGTCATTTCTCGGGACGATCGGGATTTTTCTGGCCAACTATTTTCAAAGGTACACACGAATACGCCCAACACTGCAATCGATGCCAGTTGGTCGGTTTTATGACCAGGAGAGACATGATGCCACTCCGACACAACATGGTTGTAGAAGTGTTCGATGTCTGGGGCATCGATTTTATGGGCCCTTTTCCGAACTCGCATGGCTTCAAGTACATATTACTAGCCATTGACCGAAATGGGTTGAGGCCATCCCGGCGAGATGGGCTGATCATAAGACTGTCATTTCTTTCGTACAGCAATACATATTTGCGAGATTCGAAATAGCCCATACTCTGATTAGTGACGGGGGAAGCCACTTCATCCACGCCCACTTCAGGACATTATTAAAGAAATACAAGGTACATCACCATATAGCCACCCCGTATCACCCGCAGACCAATGGGCAGGCTGAAGTGTCTAACTGTCAGATCAAGCTGATTCTCCAGAAGATGGCTAGACCAGATAGGAAGGACTGGTCCGATAAATTATTTCATGCACTCTGGGCTTATCAGACCGCGTATAAGGCCTCACTCAGAATGTCACCATATCGTGTGGTATATGAAAAGGCCTGCCACCTTCCTATAGAGCTGGAACACCGCGCCTTTTGGGTAGTGCGAAAATGTAACCTTGACATCGATGTAGGAGGTCAAGAATGGAAACTCTAGCTCAGCGAATTAGAAGAGATCCGGTAGGAGGCCTATGAGAATGCATTGATATATAAGGACAAGACTAAGGCCTTTCATGACAGCCACATCCGGAGGAAAGCATTTACACCCAACCAACAAGTTTGGTTGTTCGATTCATGATTAAAACTTTTTGCAGGGAAGCTCAAGTCCAAGTAGACTGGCCCATATGTTGTGATTCAACCATATCCTAATAGGGCTCTCCAGATCAAGGACCCAAAATCTAGGCATATATCTACGGTAAATGGCCAGCAACTCAAGCCATTTTTGGCCTAGGAACCTCCTCCAACTGATGAGATCATTCATCTTATTGAGGACGCGTGATTGAGTTTTCACCCAGCTGGAGGTGTTAAACTCAGCATCTACTCCGCATCCATCACGCTATACATATTCATTTTTGTATATATCATATTTTTCCTTTAGCATATTTTCTCTCTGCATATTGCATACTGTCAGGTTGGACGGTGTTGAATGTATAATTTCAAGAGCAATTATAGGTGATTTCTACCCATTTACTCCCTATTGTATTTATTTTCTTTTATATTCATGCATGAGGACATGCAAGAACTTAGTCATGGGGGTTGTTAGATACAACAAAATTGAAAATTTTTATGCCAACATTTAGGAAAACCTCAGAGCTGCATGACAAACATACTTTAGGACCCTAAATAAAAGAACAACTAACTCCAACTCCAATGTTCGCATTGGAGCTAGAAATCGTCCGCAATAGCCACTTTCGACTCACCCTCTCACCATCTGTTCTAAATTTTGGGCCAAGCTGATTGTAACGCGAAAGGGAAAATTTTATGAAGTACAAATTATACGAGGTTACTTGTTTATAGCATATATACATATTACATTCATGAATAAGATTTTTATCAAGAGAATGCATTAGGATTTTTTTTTCCTCTAGTTGATTCCTGTAATCTGGAATCTAGTATAATTTTTCACACACATAGAATTTGCAATGGTTCACAGTGAAGGCTGATAAATGTCTTTAGTCTGTCGAGAAGTAGTGCTTCTTCTCCTGAACCCCTGGACAGTGTTTTGGGAGTTAGGCAGATTTTCCTCTAAAAATCCACCAAAGAGTGTGAGATGAGAGTAGAGTGTACTAGTGCTCTAAGATTAGTGCAAGGAATCTGGAATCCTAGATAATTAGGTGATCATACTCGGAGATTAGGCATAATTTTAGCTCTCGGTTCCTGCATATACATTTTGTGTGAAATTTTGAGAGCCACCAAATAAGGCAAATATGCGGAGAGCGAGTTCTCATAAAACTAGGCCTAAGGTGGATTGTTACGACCATTCTTCACGGAATCCTCAGCTGAAGGAGGGTATTGATGTCAAGGTCAGAAATACACCATCCTATCCGTCTCTCTCGGTGCCATGGGTAGGCACTTCTGCCAAATAAGCCACCCAATGTCTCTTGAGTACCACCAATCCCTAATAATGCCTCCTCAATAAAGTTCATGGATGTGTGCTAGTTGTGTATATGTTGAAAATATATATATATATATATATATACATAGAAGAAAAAAGAGAAAAAAATGATGAAAAAAAAGAAAAATTGAAAAAGAGAAAAATTAGAAAAAGAAGAAAAAGCAAAGAAAAAAAGAGTGAATATTTAGTATTTATTTCAGTTGCAATGAGGCAATACCACCAAATAAATTTGAGAACCACCAAATATGGCCTTAACTTATTTTTCTATGCTTCTGACCACCCGAATACTAGCTGAGGAATTCCAACTTAGTGTTAGGGTTATGGAAACTAAATTAAAGTGTTAATGATAAGTGAGACCACCAAATACAGGTCATATGTGTGAATCTGGTGAGATTGTGAGCTCTAAGAAAAAGAAAGAAAAGAAAAGAGAAAAAAAAAGAGATAATGAATACAATGGAACCAAAAGAGAGCATAGTTTTTCTCGTCTTTCTCTGAGTTGAGTTACGTAATAATTTGGGAATCTAGATTTTATAATACTAATTTCTATGCAGCACTAAGTGAGAGTGAGCCACCAATAAACACTCGTATCCCTCAGACATTCTCTACCCATGCTTAAAGCCAGGGTGGAATTAATAGAATATCATGAATACCCCGAGGGAAGAAGTCTGCCTATCCCGCTAGAATTTTACTAAAGGTTAATGGTCGGGCGTGTTTTGCATGTTAGAAATTAGGGTTACAAGTAACCTGTTGTCGTAGTTGCAAAACACATCGATCAGATAAAATTTAGACCAGAACTTCAAGGGAGTCCCTGGTCGAACACAGGGAGGCGACGTTTACTTTACTTGAAAACCGCGCTTCATTTTGTTTCTTTTTGGTATTTTGGGGTTTTGTTATTTTTTTCTATACTTTTGAAACAAAAGACAAGTAGAATGAATCACAAGATAGAAATGGAACAAATATGATATATATATCAAGCCAATGTCAATTACAATGAACTATAAAAGCATAAAAAGATAGGGGTGTGAAAGGAAATCTCCCGAATCGGTTGTTCGGTGAGATGACGGTGCCTGGCAGAAGCTCAGACGGAGGTGAGAAGTAGGACGATGGAGGTGAGATGCAGGAGGACGTCGTGTTGAGGAAAGCTTTGACGTGACTCCAGAATGGAGGTGAGAAGACGGAGGTGATCTGCTACCAGAATGGAGGTGGGAGGATGGCTCCAAGGCGACCTATGAAGGGAGATGGGAAGATTGAGGAGTATTTAGTGGGGCAGAGGTTTGCTACACTAATAGGCACCTCGGGAGCTTGAGAATAAGCTCTAATGGAGCGTTGGTAGGCTTGCTAGAGCTTGGGAGTAGGTGGGGGTAGAGTAGGTAGAGATGGCTTGGAAGGGAGGGTGTGTAGGTCCTTTAATAGTGGAGGAGAAGAGGCAAAAATAGGTATAGGACCATTAGTGACATCCAGGCCATCGTTGGAAACATCGCTGTAGGTAGCACATGCCCGCTGGCGCCCACAGTTGGCCTTGCTGGCATGCGACGAATTACCGACGGCTGTAAGCATCGCTGTAAGTCTAGCTCATGCGTCGTTATAGGTCCAGGTCACACTATGCTGGCATCGCGCTCCTGCTTGCCCCGCGCGCGTGCGCCTATGCATTGGCACTGCGCTGCATGCATGTGTGCCTGCTCGCCCGTGCATGCACCCGAGCTGCTACGGGCGTGTGGTGCTACGTGTGTGTGCTGGCGGCCTGGGTTGCGCCAAATGGCGCAATCTGGGCCGTCCATCTTCTTCCTATTGTAAGGGCTGCTGCAGAGGTTGGATTGAGTTAATTTTTATGCTGTTAGGCTGCGATAGTCGACCCGAATCCATTTGCACTGTCAGATTTATCATTTGAAGCCCCAAATTATGTCTCCTAGTCCCTTAGCCGTTGATCTTCCTCGGACTGCATATGGTGCTACGGGACTCTGATCGAGGCAATTTCAAAGGCGTTGGACTCTGATCGTCGTCTTGATCAGATCTGTATGGTCGCATTTTCAATCTGAGGCTCCAAAATAATTATCCTTCTCTCCTAACCACAAAAAGGATGCAATTAACCTAAATTATTTACAACTACTCTAATGTAGAATGATGCATGCTATGCAATATTTATAACATGAAATTCAAATCTAAGCCTAGGAACATGCATGAATAGGCATTTTACCCTCAACAAATGTGTTTGCATCATACCCCCATACCTATCTTTTGCTAGCCCTTAGCAAAATTAAACTATATGCTTTGTATAAAAGTAGAATTAGGATTAGATCACATCGGCCTAAGTCGTTTATTGACAATAGAAAATTTCAACTAAGGTCCTAGACTACGAAAACTCAACAGTACCTGGATCTTTGCTAGAATGCAGACCACCCAAGTTCTTTCCTTCTTTTAGAATGGAAGATATATATATATATATTTTATTTTTCTTCTTTTCTAGTTTTTTTGTACTTTTGGAGTTTGAGAGTTTCGGGATAACTTTTTACGGCTACCCGACACACCAATGACTCGAAAAGGACTCTAAGTACTAAGCATCTTTGTGAAAAAGTTATAGACTCACAAAACGGCAGTTAAGATGGACTTCGGGTTTCTACGACCCTAGGTGACCTTGCATAAAGGTTTATCTTTATGATCGGTAGCTTTCTCCTTACTTCTTTTATTTATGGGGTCAACACAACGGTGAACCTAGTGTATATCTCCCCAGTTTATTCTACTTCCCCGCTTCTTCCCTAAGTGTTTTGGGAGTTATTCTATATTTTTTTGTGAGCTGGGTTCTGGACAACCGACCGATGAGCTGTTACCACTGACAACTTGCCAACCATACTTGTGCGGTGAAGTGTGATTTTATTTATTTTTTTATTTTCTCCTTTTTCTTTTTTTTCTTTTCTTTTTGAGTGTTTCTTTTTTTCTTTTTTTCTAAGTAGGTGGCTTCCCTGATCTAAGATTTACCTAAAGGCAGTACAACGAAAATGGTCTTATGGCTAGGCTCTGGACAACCGACCGATGAGTTGTTACCACCGACAACTTGCCAGCCATACCATCCAAGTCGATGCATTAGCTACCTAATTTCCGTAAAAATCACGGGAATGTGAATCAGTGGAAAACAAAAATGCGTGTAGATGTTTAGGCTTAAAGTCCCCCTAAATTAAAGGGCGGGTTGATAAGTCGCATACTTATCACCCCAAATTATTTACCAAATTAAAATAAATTTTAATTGGCGAGGACTAGAGACTTAGTCCACATTTGAGTCGACACCAGGGCTAATTAAGCCCGAAGACTGTAAGTGTTTAGGTCCTCTCGTATCATTTCCTAAAGTTAATAACTTCCAAATGCCTAAGTTCACTTTTCTTAATTTCTCTTTTATTCATCTTTTTTTTTTAATTTTTAATTCTTTTTTTAATTTTATAGGAAACTAGAAGAAATTCTACGGAGTTAACATAATGATTTCAGGAATTGATTATCCACCACCCATGCTTAAATGATGCAATGTCCTCATTGTAAAAATAAAGACATGAAAAGGCGGAGTAAATAGAATATCACCTGAGTGTCGTGAGAATCTGGTCAGCTCTGCAGAGAGAAGAGTGTATACACACGCGCTATGTTTAATGCCTTCAGCTAGGCATAACATACATACAAAGAAGAAATTGAAAATTCACAAGTGCAGGTCAGAATCAAAATCAAAAGGTTGATCTTGAAACCCATTTGCAGAAGATGTCCACAGATGTGGATGAGATTATGGCACAGACCCATGCCAAAGGGTCGAGTGGTTCTTAGGTTCTGGATGAAAATCACCCTGAATCGAAGGTTGTTGTGTTTGCGAGGTCGAGCCTGTAGTTTAGTGGTGTGCAACCCAAGACCAAGGTGTCGGACAACGGGTTAAGATGGTTCAATAGGTGTGGTTGTGCACTTAACATCTAGCTCAAAAAATTAATCAGTTATTCCAGGCTTGGGTCGCACGTGAAAGATATCATAATGGTCCGTGTAGAAGATAGGTGGTTTCAGGCCAATAGGTACCCTTATATCCAAACTTGTTTTTCCCTCAAAATTAACCTCCCAAATTTTCATTTCCAACTTCCTATCCTCTGAAATCAAGGTTTCTGGACCTCCAGATCATTGTACACCCCATCTAAAGTACCCAAGTCCAACAATTGTGGCTGAATTAGGATTGACTTGGGCACAATGATCTCAAAAGTATGTCAATTCAGCTCTTCAAGGTGTGGTTGAGGAATGGGGCTACTAATTGAGTCATCAGGTATTGGATCCCCCATGTTAGCCCCAACCGAATAAGAGTCGTCAGTAGTCGGGCTACCAAATTGGTCGTCATACTCCTCGAGCCCGTATGTCTCACTAGAATCATTCTCCTCAAGCTTAAGTGAGACTTCACTAAGAGATTCCTCACCCTCAAAGTCAAAGAATTGATGATCCTCATTTGTATATGTCTCAACATCACAAGTCATTCCATCATCCAAGGAGACATAATTTTGTTCGTTTCCTGACTTGGGGTTCTCTGGTGAATCAATCGGTTCATCCTCAAAGGGTTGCTCTAGACTAATCTAGTCACCTCCAATCTCCGAATATGTGTCCCTCCTGACGGGCACCTGAGCGGGTTCAAACATTGGCTCTCCTGAAGAGGGTTCATCTTGAGAATCATCCCAAGATTTGACTAGTGCAACCACAAATTTCATCCTCAACCTCGACAATTTCCTAAGAAAAAACTCACCAAGTCCCTATCCCTAACACTTTGGTGCAAATCCAATAAAGAACTATTAAGTTCATCAATCATTTTTATCATAGGCTCCAGTGCTTCTGTGCATGGTGTTGGCTGAGCTTCTAAAGATTGTATAGTGGTCCTAAAATTAGCCAACACCCTATCCTGGATCTGGTTCACTTGAACCGACTGGTTTGATTCAGGTTTGGGTGGGTTTGGGTTGAATCTAGGGGAGTTAAGGTGTCGAGGTTCTCGGGTCCCTCCTTGATAGTAGGTCGTTTCAGGTTGTTTAAAGGTTGGTGGTGACCTAAATTCAGCATAATTTTAGGGAGCGTAAGTGTTATAATCAGCATATCCTTCACGGTTGTAGATCTGATTAGGTTGATCATCAAAGGATGGAGATCTATAATTATTATAGCTCTGGGAAGGATAGTAATCATAGTCTTGTTGTCCAGTGTTAAGCCCTGGTCACTGAGGTCCGAATTCATATCCCCAATCAAAGTCATCTTGGCTAGTGGATGGATAATTACAAGTTAAGTCGGGATAGTAATCATCTTGGGGGTAAGTGGTGGTAGGAGTATAGGATAAGAAATGTGCATAGGATGTGGAAGGGTACATGGTGAAGTAAGGAGGGAAATCAGAAGAGAAAGGAGCCCTGCAATACACAAATACAAGCCTGTCCTTAGGTTAGGTAGCCTAAAGGTCTACAGACTCTCAGAATCCATCCTAAGATTATAGACGATTTACTCTACTTATGTCCAGGCAATCTAACTAGTTAGAAGGAGGGACTAGGAAGAAGGTTCTTCCTTTGGCTTGCGCCTCCATTTCCTAGTGTACTCCATAGCCGCGGTCGTTTGATGCCACTCCCCTAGCTAGACATCAGATTTACTAGTATAAGTAGGTTAATCATGAACAATCTCAATCTAGATCCCGATGAGCGAACAAGTCCTCAGGGCCAACAACTAATCAATTTTAGTTAGGCTTGGGACAATGGTGCTTCAAGAATGTGATGGGCCCTTTAGATGGGTTGTGCCCTTAATGATCAGTTAAAATGTGTGTGCATGCACAACCAGGGTTCTCAAATAAGGTTATTTGATGATGTGTCCTTTAGGATTTAAGCTTGTTTAGTAGCTTTTAGGGTTTAATTCTTAGGTTGGTTCAATCAAGCTTTAGTAGAACACTCCAAGTTTTGAAAGCACGGGTGATGATATGTTTAAAAATCAAAAATAATGTAGAGTGCCTGGTTCAGCCCTAAGAATCAACCCTAAGTGGCAAGTTACTTGATGGATCAATTTTATATTGAATGGTGTGGCCCAAACAACTCAATCAATTTGCCTATTGCACCACTTAGTTTAGGCACACAAGAATGCTTAACCTATTTTGATTTTTACTCATGTGTATTTAGTTGAAGTGTATTGGGTCCACAAGTCAGATCTCGGCTAACTGGTAGAATCAAAGTGATTGTGCGCCTTAGGATAAGAAGTTGTGGGTGTTAAGTGTGTAGCTTTCAGAAAATCCCACAATCAGATGACACTTTTTTTATTTTTATTTTATTTATGTGGATGGTGAGGTGAGTGGAGGTGGCAAACAAACAACCAAATCTACCCTAGGGTTTATAAAAAGCAGCTAAGTTGATTTGGGTTTGAGTTATTAGGTTATGAAATGAAAACTAAGGTGGGGGTGGTGTGGGGGACACTTACAAAACACTATACCTGCACTTTACTCTGGTCTACCGCACTTGGATCTCCATGCTAGGGTACCTGCAAGATAGTATATGAAAGACAAGTAGGGTTAATGCTATGTAAATGCAAAGAAACGCAATAAACAATAAAGTAAATTCCGTTGCCTCCTCGGCAACAGCTCCAAAATGGTCGGGCATGTTTCACGTGTTAGAAATCAGGGTTACAAGTAACCCGCCATCGTAGTTGCAAAACATGTAGATCAGATAAAATTTATAACAAAACTCCAAAGGAGTCCTGGGTCAAACACAAGGAGGCGAAGTTTACTTTACTTGGAAACTGCGCTTCGTTTTGTTTCTTTTTGGTATTTTGGGGTTTTGTTATTTTTTTCTTGTATTTTTGAAATAAATGACAAGTATAATGAATCACAAGATAGAAATGGAACAAATATGATATATATATCAAGCCAATGTCAATTACAATGAATTATAAAAGCATAAAAAGACAGGGGTGTGAGAGGAAATCTCTCGAATCAGCTGTTTGGTGAGATGATGGTGCCTGGCGGAAGCTCGAACGAAGGAGATGAGGAGCAGGACGACGGAGGTGAGATGTAGGAGGACGTCGTGTTGAGGAAAGCTTCAAAGTGGCTCTGGAATGAAGGTGAGAAGACGGAGGTGATTTATTACAGGAATGGAGGTAGGAGGATGGCTCCAAGGCGACCTATGAAGGGAGGTGGGAAGATGGAGGAGTATTTAGTGGGGCAGAGGTTCGCTACACTAATAGGTGCCTTGGGAGCTTGAGAACAAGCTCTAATGGAGAGTTGATAGGCTTGCTAGAGCTTGGGAGTAGGTGGGATTAGAGTAGGTAGGGGGTGTAGGTCCTTTTATAGTGGAGGAGAAAAGGTAAAAATAGGTATGGGACCATTAGTGACATCCAGGCCATCGCTGGAAATGTCGCTGTAGGTAGCTCATGCTTACTGGCGACCATAGCTGGCTTTGTTGGCATGCGATGAATTAACGACGGCTGTAAGTGTCGTTGTAAGTCCATCTCATGCATCGTTGTAGGTCCAGCTTACACTACGCTGGCGCCCCTCTCCTGCTTGCCCTGTGCACGTGCGCCCACGCATTGGCAGTGCATTGCGCATGCATGCTTGTCCGCCCGGACTCGCACCCGAGCTGCTGTGCGCATGCGGTGCTGAGTGGATTGCTGGCGGTCCAGGCTGCGCCACATGGCGCATTCTGGGCTGTCCATCTTCTTCCTGTTGTAGGGGCTGCTACAGAGGTCAGATTGAGTCGATTTTTGCGCTGTTAGGCAGCGATCGTCGACTGGTCCCTTGGCCGTTGATCTTCCTCGGACTGCATATGGTGCTATGGGACTCCGATCGAGGCGATTTCAGAGGCATTGGACTCCGATCGTCGTCTTGATCAGATCCGTAGGGTTGGATCGTCAATTCGAGGCTTAGAAATAAATATCCTTCTCTCCTAACCACAAAAAGGACGTAATTAACCTAAATTATATACAACTATTCTAAATGCAGAATGATGCATGCTATGCAATATTTATAACATGAAATGTAAATCTAAGCCTAGGAACATGCATGAATAGGAATTTTACCCTCAACAAATGTGTTTACATCAGTCAAATATAGGCCTTAGAGGTGAATTAGTTTTTCACTCGAATCCATTGCAAAAGCTACGTAGCTACGCTTTCACGATTGTCTGGACTTCTAGAGCATAGGATGAAAACAAAAAAGGAGAAAAATCTCTAGGCATACACTTGATAAAATAATTAATCCCTTAGGGACCCTTCTATGAATAATTTAGTCTTGCATTTTCTAGGGACTAGCAAGATTTAGGCATGGGGGTATGATTGCACAGCAATCATAGGTCTTAATTGACCTAAATTGGGCTAGGACTTATAATAAGTTAGGACAGATCATGGATGCATAAGCATTACTTGCATCCTTACTACTTTCTTTTAGCGATGCATAAAATAATGCTATAATGTACTGATTAGGTGCATTATGCCAATTACAGGTAATAAGCTGATCAGAAGATAGATCTAAAGCCGGATCTAAAGCTGGATTTGAAGAATAAAGAGTAATTGGTGCTACAGCAGAGCTGGAGCGGAAGACCGAGATTAGATGTAGTAGATAATATTGTAAGGGAGTTAAGGTATGCTATTCTATTAAGTAGGAATAAAGCAGTAAAATATGAAGAACTTAGGACCATCCTAGCCCTAGGATAGCCTAGAAGCTTCCCCAAGCCTTAGCGACCCGTAGATTAGGTCACCACACCCTAGGAAACCTTAAAACCCTAATTCCAACCTCTATTTTGACGTCCAGATGAGTTATAGGATGTCCAGAACCCTTAGCCAACTCCCGCACACCTTAAACCTACTTCTATAGTGTTATTAGACGTCCAGACACTTGGTCAGACGTCTAATTTCTGCAGAATACCCAAGACAGAACCTAGAATCCCTTCTAACTCTGATTGAATGTTTAGACAACAAGTCTGGACTTCTGATTTTTCACTATAAGTCTTCTGATGCTATTATTGGATGTCTGGAACTGCTTTCCAGTTCCTGTTTTGAGATTCAAGCCTTGATCTTCGATCTCTATCTCCCTAAACCCAATTCTAACCCCCTAGAAACTTAAATTAAGGTACCCTAACCCTAGTACATCACCTCTAGACCTCCTTAAGCACCTAATTAGGTCCTCACTAAACCTAATTGACTTAGATCATAGTCAATTACCATTGCCTAGTCAATTGGACTCATAGGGTCTAATTGAGCTCAGATCTCAACCCTTACAAGTCCAATTGGACTCAATGAAAGTCCAATTGACCTAAGCCCAACCTAATTGAGTTATTTCACTCTCAATTAGGTTCACCCCCATTCAATTAAACTTGTGTTAAGTTTAATTGCATTTCCCCCTTAGCAATTAGGGTTTGCAACCCTAATTTAAGACCGACACCAACCTAAACCCCTTAGGACCTAAACTATATCACTTAGACACCTAGGTCACGACCACACACACACACCCATTCACGCACTCCCACACCACCTAGAGTGTTCTAGGTTCTTCCAAAGGTGGCGCCACTCTTGGTTACCAAAATTAGCAACCAAGAACCATTCAAATTGGAGATCCACAAATGGTGGATCTAAAAACCACATCTCTCTCTCTTTGGCTGGCCACTCTTGGAGCTCTCTCTAGAGAGTTGCACACTTCTCTAGAGAGTCTCCCTTAGGTCTATAAAAAGACCTAAGGGGTGGCCATTTGCACCCATCCATTCTTGGCTTCATTCACACTTGGCTTCCATTTAGTTTAGCTACATCCACTTCCACTCCACCTCCACGAGTTGCTTCACAGTGGCCACTACCATCTCCACGCCAAGATGCTAGATCACCTCTCCAACCTCTCTCCTAGGGTTGGCCTAAGCACCAATGGCCGCCCCTCCTTCTCCTCTCAACCAACTCAAAGGCCATCGGAGCCCACCTCCGAATGCCCTTATTTCTGCTGGATTAGTAGCTTAGTTCTTCATAGTTTACATGCTTTAATTACTACTTAGTAGTGTAGCTCTTTACTCTCACCCAATTATGCATGCAAAATTTCAAATTGATTCCTATATGCGATCATTTTCTGTTAGCTAGATTGATGTTTTCAAGCTTTCCTCTATAAGCTTTCCATGAGTTTCATGTTGCAAACACCATGATGAACTAATGAAAGATCTTTTTCTATATATATATCTATGTGTTGAGAATCGCCATGAGCTTATTGCAATATACTTTGTGTGATTAAAGTTGCTTACTTTTAATTATTATCTATTGCAACCAGCATGTTGGTACCAGAAAATATTGAGGATCTAACTATTAGCGCATTTTCTATAAACAGCCACCACATAGCTAGAATCGTGCGCATTGAAACTCACACTTTCACATTTGCCATCTATCTAACACATGCGCATGTAATTAGGGTTCATAATGAAAGTGGCCAAACATTGATCCGACGATTAGAAACCAGCATGCAATTTTAAACAAGTAGAGCAAAAAAGATCGAATTCAGATTTGCAAAAATGCCTCCTAGAGATGAACGACCGGGACTCAAGTCTCATTATCTTTACAAAATCATTTTTTGATGAGCGTTTTAGTGCAACTATACTACAATTTCCGAAGATTTCAAAATGCGCAAAAATGGGTTTGTCACTCCTCTTTCAGCTTGACTCCTAGATTTTCCATTGGAATCTTGATCTCTCCAAATCTTGTGTACATGTCCTTTGTTGTTTCTCCTTTCTCCATCCTGAAGCACTCATAATTTTCTGTTAAAATGGAAATACGTGTTTCTTTTACCTTGCTTGTACCTTCGTAGGTGACCTCAAGAGTGTTCCATATCTCAAATGCTAACTCGCAAGCTGAGATACAGTTGAATTCCACCTTTGATAATGCACAATACAGTGCATTTGTCACCCTTGCATTACTCGTGATGTTTTTCTTCTGATTCGTTGTCCACGCTACTCCTTTGGGCTCCAGATCTGAGTATTTTTCTTGAATGAGGGTTCAAGCCTCATCATCCATTGCTTTGAGAAAGAGTTGCATCCTCCTCTTCCAATACCCATAGTCCATAGCATTGAAATAGGGAGGACGGGTGGATGACTGTCCTTTGGTGCACCTTGATGTAGATGCCATTGCGAGTTGATTTATTACGACTTCTCGCAACCTCTCTTTGATACCACTTGATAGGATCTAATAGATAGATTTGGCTATGTGCACAAATACCTGAACACAATTTTAGTAATACAAAAAGAAATTTGCACAAAGATCAATCCACAGAAAATGCACAAGATGTATAGTGGTTCCCCTCACTTGGGTACTCCGCTACCTAAGCCTCCCAGCTTAGGATTTTTAACCCGATTCCCTCAACCCCGAGGGAATTAATTTACTAACCGAGGTAATTCATGGGTTACCTCAACCCAATTAAAACAACGGGTTTGTTACAAACCCAACAAGCATCAAGCTCAAATAAATATGAAAGAACAGGTGCAAGATAAAAACAATCTTACAACTTAAACCTAAGCCTCTCAACAAATGTAAATAAAATGTTATCGATTTGAGAGCCTAGTGAATACATGAATATGTGAAAAAAAATCAGGCTGACGCATTTGCAAAAGCGTGGAAAAATTGAGAGTAGCAAACACTATTCTTTTCTTGAATATGTGGTGAATATATTAAATATAGAGCTCTAGAATTTTCTCTTATCTTTCTTGTATCTCTTGTGTACAAACAAAGAGTCCAAGACTCATTTTATAGAGTTTAGGACCTTAGGTAGCCATCAAATAGACGTTGGGATTTAATCCCAACGTTCACATTATCAGAATTAACATTCCAGCCATTTTATTTTGAGCGAAAAGCTAGCTGGTGTCGGTATTAAAGTACGTGGATCGGTACTAGTAGCTCACTACCACCAGTACATGAGTATTGGTACTGGTACTTGTGATTCCCAGGTTGGAATTGATTAGGCACAGTAACCTATCTATACGGGTACTGATCATGGGTGCCAGTACTTGTAAGGTTCAGGCCAGAAATAAGGCTTCAACCTGTGGCCAACATGTACTGGTACTCATGGTTGGTACCGGTACTTGTTCACAGCTTAAGATAAATTCTCAAACCTGTGCCTTGCAAATACCAGTACTGATGAACAGTACAGGTACTTGCTTACGAGTACCTATTTTAAATGTTTTAATCAAGATTACATTCTTTGAAAATGATACCAATATTAGTCCTATTTGTATTTCTAATTATTTTTACGATCTAACTTAATGATTCTTTGTTAAGAGGCATATACAATCTATAAATATAAAATCTAAACTAAAAGGTTGAAGATTATCTTCTCCTCCTCAACTCTTCTTTGTCATCTTGCTTCCTTATCTTGATCTTCTCCTTTTCATCGAGCCTCCATCATTTCCTGTTTGCCTTGATCCTTCACCTAAATATGAAAAACACTTAATGGCTAACATTAATTCATAGTAATTTTGTTAACTTCAAAATAAGATGTGGAATAAGGTTCCAACAATCTCCCCTATTTTGGTGTTGACAAAACTATCTTGCAAATAGATAATTATGAATAAAAATTTAAAAATATTATATGAAGGAAAAAAAAATTTAATTAAATCCTTCCCATCAAAATATGCTCCCCCTAAAAATATTATTTTCCCTTTATCTTTCTCCCCCATTTTGTCAATCACAAAAAAATGGAGAATATCATACCATAAAATTTACCAATAGAAAAATAGAGCTTGTAGGTACCAAGCATCTCTCGTCCAACATTCTTTGACTTCATTCAACCTACAGAAAGGTTGAAGTGTTCCGTTATGTGCCTTGAACACCCATTGGTTACTTTGATCTACTCCTACAAAATAAATATTCTTTCTAGGTACACATTTTCCTGTGGGTCTTTTAGAGTTAGTACCTTTCATGCCCTGAGATTTATAGACCTTTTTTGTATTAGATCTATAATTCTTGGGATTTTTGGCTTTTTGGTGCATCCATACGTGCCTAAGTGCATGTGATTCATTTTGTGTGTTCTTTTTATTTTTAACCTTTATTTTTAAATCATCACAAAATTCTATATTTAACCTAGATGTTGTTTTAGATTATTTAAAGTTCCCTCAAAATGTTCATAGATATCTTCTAACTCTATTATTTTTGCATGCAATTGATTATTAGTCTCTTTTGACATTTCTACTTCAATTTCTAAACAAGACTTTCCAATTCTAATGTTTGAAAATTATTCTTTAAAGCCTTATTTTCCTTTTTAAATGACTTAGCTTTATAATATAGCTCTTCATATTCTTCTAATAATTCCTCAAATGAAAAATCAGGGTTTACCACTTCTTCTGTGTCTTCTGAAGTTGCAACAAAACAAAGGTGTGCGACCTCGTCTTCGTTCGATTCACTAGAATTGGTGTCCATGTCAGATTCGCTATCAACCCATGTCGCTTTAAATGCTCCTCGTTTTCTTCCTCTTGAGATCCTTTGCTTCTTTCCTATTGTCCTCCTTATTTACGAGGCAATCCTTTCACAAATGGCCCTTTTCCTTGCACTCATAGCAAATAACATTACTTGAAATTTTATTGACTTGCTTACTTTGTTTCTTAATGAATTGCTGGAATTTAGTAATAAGGATTTCCTTCTCATTGTCTTCAGGCTCTGATGTTGTTGGGTTCGAGTCCTCTGTGATTGCTCTAAAAGCAATACTTTTCTTCTTACTTGTCTTCTCCTCGCTCTTCTTTATGTTCTCCAATTTAAATTCATACGTCATGAGGCTTCCAATTAGACCATCCATTGGGGAGTGGATAGATCCTTCGCCTCTTGGATCGCTATGGCCTTTGGAGACCAATCGCTTGCAAGTGATCTCAAGACCTTTCTTACAAGCTGCTCCTCTTTCAACTTGACTCTTAGATTTTTCATTGGATTCACGATCTCTCCAAATCTTGTGTACATGTCCTTGATTGTTTCTCATTTTTTCATCCTGAAACACTCATAATTTTCTATTAAAATAGAAATACGTGGTTCTTTTGCCTTGCTTGTACCATCGTAGGTGACCTCAAGAGTGTTCCATATCTCAAATGTTGACTCGTACGTTGAGATATGGTTGAATTCCTCCATTGATAATGCACAATATAGTGTGTTCATCACCCTTGCATTGCTCACGATGTTTTTC
This sequence comes from Thalassia testudinum, assembly GCA_037157565.1. Taxonomy (NCBI): domain Eukaryota; kingdom Viridiplantae; phylum Streptophyta; class Magnoliopsida; order Alismatales; family Hydrocharitaceae; genus Thalassia; species Thalassia testudinum. The sequence goes on from JAZHRO010000063.1 coordinate 23,158,996, forward strand.
TTCTCATTCATTGTCCACGCTACTCCTTCTTGCGACTGCAGATCTGAGTATTTTTCTTGGATGAGGGTCCAAGCCTCGTCATCCATTGCTTTGAGAAAGACTTGCATCCTCCTCTTCCAATACCCATAGTTCGTCGCATCTAAATAGGGAAGACGAGTGGATGACTGTCCTTTGGTGCACCTTGATGTAGATCCCATTGCGAGTTGATTTATTATGTCTTCTCGCAACCTCGCCTTAATACCACTTGATAGGATCTAATAGATAGATTTGGCTATCCGCACAAATACATAAACACAATTTTAGTAATACAAAAAAAATTTGCACAAATATAATCGACAGAAATTGTACAAGATGTATAGTGGTTCCCCTCAGTTGGGTACTCCACTACCTAAGCCTCCTAACTTAGGGTTTTTAACTCGATTCCCTCAACCCCGAGGGAATCAGTTTAATAATCAAGGTAATTCACAAATTACCTCAACCCAATTACAACAACGGGTTTGTTACAACCCAACAAGCATCAAGCTCAAATACAAATGAAAGCATAGGTGTAAGACAAAAAGAATATTACAACTTAAACCTAAGCCTCTCAACAAATGTAAGTAAAATGTTATCGATTTAAGAGCCTAGTGAAGACATGAATACATGAAAAAAAAACACGTCGACGCATTTGCAAAAGCGTGGAAAGATTGAGAGCAGTAAACTCTATTCTTCCCTTGAATATGTGGTGAATATATGAAATATAGAGCTCTATAATTTTCTCTTGTCTTTCTTGTATCTCTTGTGTACAAACAATGAGTCCAAGACTCTTTTTATAGAGTTTAGGACCTCAGGTAGTCATCAAATAGATGTTGGGATTTAATTCCTAATGTTCACATTATCAGAATTAATATTCTAGCTGTTTTGTTTTAAGCCAACGGCTAGCTGGTACTGGTACTAAAGTACCCAGACCAGTACTAGTAGCTCACTAGCACAAGTACATGAGTCCTGGCACTGGTACTCATCATGGGTACTGGTACTTGTGACTCCTAGGTTGGAATTCCTCAGGATAGTAACCCATCTGTACTGGTACTCATCATGGATACCAGTACTTGTTAGGTTCAGGACAGAAATAAGGTTTCAACCTATGGCCAACATGTACCGATACTCTTGGTCGATACCAATACTTGTTCATAGTTTGAGATAAATTCTCAAACTTGTACCTTGCAAATACCAATACTAATGAACAGTACTAGTACTTGCTTACAAGTACCTATTTTAAATGTTTTAATCAAGATTACATTCTTCGAAAATGATAACAATATTAGTCCAGTTATTATCTCTAATTATTTTTACAATCTAAGTTAATGATTTTTTGTTAAGAGGCATATACAATCTATAAATATAAAATCTAAAGTAAATGGTTGAAAATTATCTTCTCCTTCTTGACTCTTCCTTGTCATCTTGCCTCCTTATCATGATCTTCCCCTTTTCATCAAGCCTCCATCATTTCCTGTTTGCCTTGATCCTTCACCTAAATCTGAAAAACACTTAATGGCAAACGTTAATCCATAATAATTTTGTTAACCCCAAAACAAGATGTCGAACAAGGTTCCAACAATCTCCCCCATTTTGGTGTTGACAAAACTATCTTGCAAATAGATAACTATGAATAAAAGTTTGAAAATGTTATATGAAGAAAAAAAAAAAAATTAAATCCACACTGTCAAAATATGCTCCCCCTAAAAATATTACTACTGACCGTTATCTTTCTCCTCCATTTTGTCAATCACAAAAAAATGAAGAAATATCATACCATAAAATTTACCAACAGAAAAATGGAGCTTGTGGATACCAAGTATCTCTCGTCCAACATTCACGATCTTCATTCAACCTATAGAAAGGTTGAAGTGTTCCGTTATGTGCCTTGAAAACCCATTGATTACTTTGATCTACGCCTGCAAAACAAATATCTTTTCTAGGTACCCATTTTCTTGTGGGTCCTTTAGAGTTAGTACCTTTCAAACCCTGAGATTTATAGACCTTTTTCGTATTAGATCTATAATTCTTGGGATTTTGGGCCTTTTTGTACATCCATGCATGCCTAGGTGCATGTGATTGATTTTGTGTGTTCTTTCTATTTTTAAGCTTTGTTTTTAAATCATCACAAAATTCTGTAAAAAACCTAGTTGTGGTTTTAGATTATTTAAAGTTCCCTCAAAATTCTCATAGATAACTTCTAAGTCTATTATTTTTGCATGCAATTGATTATTACTCTCTTTTGGCATTTCCACTTCTATTTCTAAACAAGACTTTTCTAATTCTAATGTTTGGTAATTATTCTTTGAAACCTTATTTTCCTTTTTAAATGACTAACCATTATGATATAGCTCTTCATATGCTTGTAATAATTCTTCAAATGAAAAATTAGGGTTTACATCTTCTATGTCTTTTGAAGTTGCAACAAGACAAAGGTGTGCGACGTCATCTTCATTAGATTCTCTAGAATCAATGTCCATGTCACTATCATCCCATGTCACTTTAAATACTTTCCTCTTTTTCTTCTTCTTGAGCTCCTTTGTTTCTTTCCTATTGTCCTCCTTGTTTACGGGGCAATCCTTTTGCAAGTGGCCCATTTTCTTACACTCATAGCAAATAACATTAGTTGAAAATTTATTCACTTGCTTACCTTATTTCTTGATGAATTTCTATATTTTCCTAGTAAGCATTTCCATCTCTTCGTCTTCAGATTCTGATGTTGTTGAGTTCGAGTCCTCTGTGATTGCTCTAAAAGCAATACTTTTCTTCCTGCTTGTTGCCTTCTCCTTGCACTTCTTTATGTTCTCCAATTGAACTTCATATGTCATGAGGCTTCCAATCAGATCATCCAGTGGGAGAGTAGATAGATCCTTCGCCTCTTGGATCACTATGGTCTTTAGAGACCAATCGCTTGTATGTGATCTCAAGACCATTCTTACAAGCTGTTCGTCTTTCAGCTTGACTCCTAGATTTTTCATTGGATTCACGATCTCTCCAAATCTTGTGTACATGTCCTTGATTGTTTCTCCTTTTTCCATCCTGAAACACTCATAATTTTCTATTAAAATAGAAATACATGTTTCTTTTACCTTGCTTGTACCTTCGTAGGTGACCTCGAGAGGGTTCCATATCTCAAATGCTGACTTGCATGTAAAGATATGTTTGAATTCCTCCTTCGATAACGCACAATACAGTGCATTCATCGCCCTTGCATTGCTCACGATGTTTTTCTTCTAATCTATTGTCTGCGCTATTCCTTCTTACGGCTCCAGATTTGAGTATTTTTCTTGAACGAGGGTCCAAGCCTCATCATCCATTGCTTTGAGAAAGACTTGCATCCTCCTCTTGCAATACCCATAGTCCATCGCATCAAAATTGGGAGGACGGGTGGATGACTATCCATCGGTGCACCTCGATGTAGATGCCATTGTGACTTGATTTATTACATCTTCTCGCAATCTTGCTCTGATACCACTTGATAGGATCTAATAGATAGATTTCGATATGCACACAAATAGCTAAACACAATGTTAGTAATACAAAAAGAAACTTGCACAAAAATCAATCCACAGTAAATGCACAAGATGTATAGTGGTTCCCCTCACTTGGGTACTCCACTACCTAAGCCTCCTAGCTTAGGATTTTTAACTCAATTCCCTCAACCCCGAGGGAATTAATTTACTAACAGAGGTAATTCATGGGTTACCTCAACCCAATTAAAACAACGGGTTTTTTACAACCCAACAAGCATCAATCTCAAATACAAATGAAAGAACAGGTGCAAGATAAAAAGAATCTTACAACTTAAACCTAAGCCTCTCAACAAATGTAAATAAAATGTTATCGATTTGAGAGCCTAGTGAAGACATGAATACATGAAAAAAAATCAGGTCGACACATATGCAAGAGCATGGAAAAATTGAGAGTAGCAAACTCTATTGTTCTCTTGAATATGTGGTGAATATGTGAAATATAGAGCTTTAGAATTTTCTCTTACCTTTGTTGTATCTCTTATGTACAAACAAAGAGTCCAAGACTCATTTTGTAGTGTTTTGGACCTCAGGTAGTCGTCAAATAGATGTTGGGATTTAATTCCCAACATTCACACTTTCAGAATTAATATTCCAGCCATTATGTTTTGGGCCAACAGCTAGCTGGTATCGGTACTAAAGTACCTGGACTGGTACTAGTAGCTCACTGCCACCAGTACATGAGTTCTGGTGCCAGTACTCATCATGGGTACCGGTACTTGTGACGCCCAGGTTGGAATTCCTTAGGCACAATAACCTATCTGTACTGGTACTCATCATGGGTACTGGTACTTGTAAGGTTCAGGCCAGAACTAAGGATTCAACTTGTAGCCAACATGTACTGGTGCTCATCGTTGGTACCGGTACTTGTTACTCATAGTTTAAGATAAATTCTCAAACCTGTGACTTGCAAATACCAGTACTGATGAATAGTACCGATAGTTACAAGTACCTATTTTAAATGTTTTAATCAAGATTGCATTCTTTGAAAATGATAACAATATTAGTCCTATTTTTATCTCTAATTATTTTTATGATCTGAGTTAATGGTTCTTTGTTAAGAGGCATATACAATCTATAAATGTAAAATCTAAACTAAAGGGTCGAAGATTATCTTCTCCTCCTCGATGCTTCCTTGTCATCTTGCCTCCTTATCATGATCTTCTCCTTTTCATCAGGCCTCCATCATTTCCTATTTGCCTTGATCCTTCACCTAAATCGGAAAAACACTTAATGGAAAAAATTAATCCATAATAATTTTGTTAAGACCAAAATAAGATGTGGAATAAGGTTCCAACAATCTCCCCCATTTTGGTGCTGACAAAACTATCTTACAAATAGATAATTATGAATAAAAAATTAAAAATGTTATATGAAGGAAAAAAAAATTAGTTAAATTCTCCCCGTCAAAATATGTTCCCCCTAAAAATATTACTATTTGCCCTTTATGTTTCTCCCCCTTTTTGTCAATCATAAAAAAATGAAGAAATATCATACCAACAAATTTACCAAAGGAAAAATGGAGCTTGTGGATACCAAGCATCTCTCATCCAGCATTCTTGGTCTTCATTCAACCTATAGAAAGCTTGAAGTGTTCTGTTATGTGTCTTGAACACCCATATATTACTTTGATATACTCTTGCAAAACAAATATCTTGTCTTGGAACCCATTTTCTTGTGGGTCTTTTAGAGTTAGCACCTTTCAAGCCCTGAGATTTATAGAGCTTTTTTGTATTAGATCTATAATTCTTGGGATTTTTAGCCATTTGGTACATCCATGCAAGCCTAGGTGCATGTAATTAATTTTGTGTGTTCTTTTTATTTTTAAACTTTATTTTTAAGTCATCACAAAATTCTATATTTAACCTGGTTGTTATTTTAGATTATTTAAAGTTCCCTCAAAATGTTCGTAGATATCTTCTAACTCTATTATTTTTGCGTGTAATTGATTATTAGTCTCTTTTGACATTTCTACTTTTATTTCTAAATATGACTTTTTTAATTCTATTGTTTGGAAATTATTTTTTAATACCTTACTTTCCTTTTTGAATGACGTAGCTTTATGATATAGCTCTTCATATGCTTCTAATAATTCTACAAATGAAAAATCAAGGTTTATTGCTTCTTATGTGTTTTCTGAAATTGCAACAAGACAAAGGTGTGCGACCTTGTCTTCATCGGATTTGCTAGAATTGGTATCCATGTAGGAGTCACTATCATCCCATGTCGCTTTAAATGCTTTCCTCATTTTCTTCTTCTTGAGCTCCTTTGTTTCTTTCCTATTGTCCTTCTTATTGTTCATGTGGGAATGGTTTCACAAGTTGCCCTTTTTCTTACACACATAGCAAATAACATTAGTTGAAATTTTATTGACTTGCTTACCTTATTTCTTGATGAATTTCTAAAATTTCCTAGTAAGCATTTCCATCTCCTCATCTTCAGATTCTGATGTTGTTGAGTCTGAGTCCTCTGTGATTGCTCTAAAAGCAATAATTATTTCCCTACTTGTTTCCTTCTCCTCGCTCTTCTTTATGTTCTCCAATTGAACTTCATATATCATGAGGCTTCCAATCAGATTATCTAATAGGAGAGTGGATAGATCCTTCGCCTCTTGGATTGCTATAGCCTTTGGAGACCAATCACTTGTAGGTGATCTCAAGACCTTTCTTACATGTTGCTCCTCTTTCAGCTTGACTCCTAGATTTTTCATTGGATTCAAGATCTCTCTAAATCTTGTGTACATGTCCTTGATTGTTTCTCATTTTTCCATCATGAAACACTCATAATTTTCTGTTAAAATAGAAATACGTGTTTCTTTTGCCTTGCTTGTACCATCGTAGGTGACCTCAAGAGTGTTCCATATCTCAAATGCTGACTCGCACGTTGAGATACAGTTGAATTCCTCCATTGATAACGCACAATATAGTGTGTTTATTGCCCTTGCATTGCTCACAATGTTTTTCTTCTCATCCATTGTCCACACTACTCCTTCTTGTGACTCTAGATCTGAGTATTTTTCTTGGATGAGGGTCCAAGCCTCATCATCCATTGCTTTGAGAAAGACTTGCATCCTCCTCTTCCAATACATATAGTCCATCGCATCGAAATTGGGATGACGGGTGGATGACTGTCCTTCGGCGCACCTTGATGTAGATGCCATTGCGAGTTGATTTATTATGTCTTCTCGCAACCTCGCTCTGATACCACTTGATAGGATCTGGAAGATAGATTTTGCTATGCACACAAATACCTAAACACATTATTAGTAATACAAAAAGAAATTTGAGCAAAAATAAATCCACAGAAAATGCACAAGATGTATAGTGGTTCCCCTCACTTGGCTACCGCACTACCTAAGCCTGCCAGCTTAGGGTTTTTAACCCAATTCGCTCAACCCCAAGGGAATCAATTTACAAACCATTGCAATTCGTGGGTTACCTCAACCCAATTACTACAACGGGTTTGTTAAACCAAACGAGCAACAAGCTCAAGTACAAATGAAAGAACAGGTGTAAGACAAAAAAAATCTTACAACTAAAACCTAAGCCTCTCAACAAATGTAAACATAATGTTACTAATTTGGGACCCTAGTGAAGACGTGAATATGTGAAAAAAAATCACGTCGACGCATTTGCAAAAGTGTGGAGAAATTGAGAGTAGCAAACTCTACTGTTCTCTTGAATATGTGGTGAATATATGAAATATAGAGCTTTAGAATTTTCTCTTATCTTTCTTGTAAATCTTGTGTACAAACAAAGAGTCCAAGACTCATTTTATGGAGTTTAGGACCTCAGGTAGTCATCAAATAGACTTTATGATTTAATTCCCAACGTTCACATTATTAGAAGTAACATTCCAGCCATTCTATTTTTGGCCAACAGCTAGCTGGTATCGGTAGTAAAGTACCTGGATCGGTACTAGTAGCTCACTACCACCAGAACATGAGTTCTGGTACTGGTACTCATCATGGCTACTGGTACTTGTGACTCCCAGGTTGAAATTCATTGGGCACAGAAACTTATCTATGCTGGTACTCATCATGAGTACTGATACTTTTAAGGGTCAAGCCAGAAATAAGGCTTCAACCTGTGGCCAACATGTATTGGTACTCATGGTTGGTACCAGTACTTGTTGTTCATAGTTTAAGATAAATTCTCAAACCTGTGACTTGCAAATACCAGTACTGATGAATATTACCGGCACTTTCTTACAAGTACCTATTTTAAATGTTTTAATCAAGATTACATTCTTTGAAAATGATAATAATATTAGTCCTATTTTTATCTCTAATTATTTTTACGATCTAAGTTAATGATTCTTTGTTAAGAGGCACATACAATCTATAAATATAAAATCTAAACTAAAAGGTTGAGGATTACCTTCTCCTTGACTCTTCTTTGTCATCTTGCCTCCTTATCATGATCTTCTCCTTTTCATCAAGCCTCCATCATTCCCTGTTTGTCTTGATCCTTCACCTAACTCTGAAAAACACTTAATGGCAAACATTATTCCATAATAATTTTGTTAACACCAAAACAAAATGTGGAATAGGGTTCCAACAATCTGCCCCGTTTTGGTGTTGTTAGGGGTGGAAAACTACGCGCTCTCATTTCGATTCAAAAACCTATTGTTGTAGTTCGAGTCGCGAAGAAATCTGTTCATCAGATAAAATTTATACCATAAAATACGTAAGAAAGTTCTTGGTCGAACACAGGGAAGCTACGTCAATATGAAAATCCACAATTATATTTTTTTTGTATTCTTTTTTTTTAACAGGTGAAATAATCACAATGGAATTGCTATAGACAATAAGAGAGAGAGAACAATCACTTGGTATTTAAATAATGTTTCTACAACTAAGAAAGTGGGAAATGATTACACTAGAAAGTGAGAATTTGTAACAACTTGAAAGCAGGAAATTCTTCTCTAGAAAGCGATAAAAGAAAGGAGAGAGATGTTATCCACCTCGACGAATGTTTGGAGGACGAGTTGGACGGAGGCGACGCTTGGAAGATGGAGGACGAGGTGGGAAGAAGGAGGATGAAGTCGAAAGAATGGGAACGAGGTAGCACGTCATCGTCGTCACAGGTCCACCTCCGGAATGGGAGCGAAAACTTGGATTTAGCTCTTGAGGAGCATCCCGGGAATGGGACAAGCTTCTCTTAAGCTTTGGAGAGGGAGAGAGAAGGAAGGGATAAGAAATTCGTAGGGTAGGTGTCTCCTTTTGTAGTTGCAAGGATTGGGGGCATTTTGGTCCTTAAATATCAAAAACAGTAATATGGGACCTTTAGTGACGGACTTAAACGTCGCTAAAGGTCCGTCATGGGCGATGTGTGTGCACGCTACGCACCCTCGCTCCTCTTCTATGTCGTAAATGCCCACGCACGTTTGGGCGATCGAGATCTTGCCTCACAATGCCCATTTAAATGCCTCTACCGCGCGTGTACGTGTGATGAGGCATGCAGACGCGCGTCATCGCACGCGTACGCGATCCAGCGCATGTCCTCACGTCACGTCTCCTTCCCTCAGCCACCTGATCTTGATCTGATAGCCGAATTGAATGCACCCCGCGACTCGGCTGGATTAAGGTGCTCAGTGCGGCTCGAACTCGCGACCCTTGCATCGCCCACAGGGTGCGACTGTTGCGTTGAGGCCTCATCTTTGTTGCGTGGAGGATTTAAGTGCGTGAAACCCTTTGGAGATGCAGCGGTAGTGTTGAGGGTCAATTGGGTAGTTGGGATGGTGCCACATGGTGCCACCTTGGCCATCCATCTTCTACATGTTGTAGATGGCATCACGGATGTCGGATTAAGCCGATTTTTGCACCGTTATGCTGCGATCATCAATTCGAACCCATCCGTATGGTCGGATTTGTCATCTAAAGTGCAGCTTGGCACCATCTTGGCCCTCGATCTTTAGAGTTCCTTGGTCTCTATCTGGTGTTATGGATGTCCGATCAGGGCGATCTTTGAGTCGTTGAACTCCAACCGTCGCCCTGATCAGATTCATACAGTAGATCTTAGATCCGTGGCCAAGATTAAGAAGTTGCGCTGTCCCTGGCCATAAAAGGAGGCAATTACTATACAATTTATGCAACTTGATCTAAATGGACGATTATGCATGTTATGCAATATTTACAATGTATGATGCTAATATGACAGTAAGAACATGAATTAATAGACATTTTTGGCTATTTAGATGTATGCACATCAGGTGTTGACAGAACTATCTTGCAAATAGATAATTATGAATAGAAATTTAAGAACTTTATATAAATGAAAAAAAAAATTAATTAAATCCTCCCCATTAAAATATGCTCCCCTAAAAAATATTACTATTTGCCCTTTATGTTTCTCCCCCTTTTTGTCAATCACAATAAAATGGAGAAATATCATACCATAAAATTTACCAATAGAAAAATGGAGCTTGTGGATACCAAGCATCTCCCGTCAAACATTGGTCTTCATTCAACCTATAGAAAGGTTGAAGTGTTTCGTTATGTGCCTTGGACACCCATTGATTACTTTGATCTACTTTTGCAAAATAAATATCTTTTCTAGGTACCCATTTTCTTGTGTGTCATTTAGAGCTAGTACCATTTAAGCCCTGAGATCTATAGACCTTTTTTGTATTAGATCTATAATTCTTGGGATTTTTGGCCTTTTGGTACATCCATGCATGCCTAGGTGCATGTGATTCATTTTGTGTGTTCTTTTTATTTTTAAACTTTATTTTTAAATCAACAAAAAATTTTATATTTAACATAGTTGTTGTTTTAGATTATTTAAAATTCCCTCAAAATGCTTATAGATATCTTCTAACTTTATTATCTTTGCACGCAATTGATTATTAGTCTCTTTGAGATTTCTACGTCTATTTCTAAACATGACTTTTCTAATTCTAATGTTTGGTAATTATTTTTTAAAACCTTATTATCCTTTTTAAATGACTTAGCTTTATGATATAGCCCTTCATATGATTTTAATAATTCCTCAAGTGAAAAATCAGGGTTTACCTCTTCTTCTGTGTCTTCTGAAGTTGCAACAAGACAAAGGTGTGCGACCTCGTCTTCATCTGATTTGCTAGAATTAGTGTCCATGTCGGAGTCGCTATCATCCCAAGTAGCTTTAAATGCTTGCCTCTTTTTCTTCTTGTTGAGCTCCTTCGCTTCTTTCCTATTGTCCTCCTTATTTATGGGGCAATCTTTTTGCAAGTGGCCCTTTTTCTTGCACACATAGCAAATAACATTAGTTGAAATTTTATTGACATGCTTATCTTATTTCTTGATGAATTACTAGAATTTCATAGTAAGCATTTCCATCTCTTCATCTTCAGATTCTGATGTTGTTGAGTTCGAGTCCTCTGTGATTGCTCTAAAAGCAATACTTTTCTTCCTGCTTGTCTTCTCCTCACTCTTCTTTATGCTCTCCAATTGAACTTCATACCTCATGAGGCTTCCAATCAGATCATCTAATGGGAGAGTAGATAGATCCTTCGCCTCTTGGATCGCTATGGCCTTTGGAGACCAATCACTTATAAGTGATCTCAAGACCTTTCTTGCAAGCTACTCCTCTTTTAGCTTGATTCCAAGATTTTTCATTGTATTCACAATCTCTCCAAATCTTGTGTACATTTCCTTGATTGTTTCTCATTTTTCCATCTGATAATTTTATGATAGAATAGAAATACGTGTTTCTTTTACCCTTCTTGTACCTTCGTAGGTGACCTCGAGAGTGTTCCATATCTCAAATGCTGACTCACACGCTGAGATACAGTTGAATTCCTCCTTCGATAATGCACAATACAGTGTGTTCATCGCCATTGCATTGCTCACAATGTTTTTCTTCTGATTCGTTGTCCACGCTACTCCTTGCAGCTCCAGATCTGAGTATTTTTCCTGAATGAGGGTCCAAGGCTCATCATCCATTGCTTTGAGAAAGACTTGATTCCTCCTCTTCCAATACCTATAGTCTGTCCCATCGAAATAGGGAGTACGGATGGATGACTATCCTTCGATGCGCCTTGATGTAGATGCCATTGCAAGTAGATTTATTATGTCTTCTCGCAACCTCGCTCTGATACCAATTGATAGGATCTAATAGATAGACTTGGCTATGCGCACAAATAATTAAACAAAATATTAGTACTACAAAAAAAATTTGCATAAATATCAATCCACAGAAAATGCACAAGATGTACAGTGGTTCCCCTCACTTGGGTACTTGACTACCTAAGCCTCCTAGCTTAGGGGTTTTAACCCGATTACCTCAACCCCAAGGGAATCAATTTACTAACCGAGGTAATTCATGGTTTACCTCAACCCAATTACAACAACGGGTTTGTTACAATGAAATGAGCAACAAGCTCATATACAAATGAAAGAACAGGTGTAAGACAAAAAGAATCTTACAACTAAAACCTAAGCCTCTCAACAAATGTAAACATAATGTTACTGATTTGGGAGCCTAGTGAAGATGAGAATATGTGAAAAAAAATCACGTGGATGCATTTGCAAAAGTGTGGAAAGATTGAGAGTAGCAAACTCTATTCTTCTCTTGAATTTATGGTGAATTTATGAAATATAGAGCTCTAGAATTTTCTCTTATCTTTCTTGTATCTCTTGTTTACAAACAAAGTGTCCAAGCCACATTTTATAGAGTTTAGGACCGTAGGTAGTCGTCAGATAGACATTGGGATTTAATTCCCAACGTTCACATTATCAGAGTTAATATTCCAGCCGTTCTATTTTGGGCCAATGGCTAACTGGTACTGGTACTAAAGTACCTGTACTGGTACATGAGTCCTAGTACCGGTACTCATCATGGGTACCAATACTTGTGACTTCCAGGTTTGTAATTCCTTGGACACAGAAACCTACCTGTACTAGTACTCATCATGGGTACTAGTACTTGTAACGTTGAAGCCAGAAATAAGACTTCAACTTGTGGCCAACATGTATTGGTACTCATGGTTGGTACTGGTACTTCTTGTTCACAGTTTGAGACAAATTCTCAAACTTGTGCCTTGCAAATACCAGTACTTGATTACAAGTACCTATTTTAAATCTCTTAATCAAGATTATATTCTCAAAAAATGATAACAATTTAGACCTATTTTTATCTCTAATTATTTTTATGATCTAAGTTAATGATTCTTTGTTAAGAGACATACACAATCTATAAATATAAAATCTAAACTAAAAGGTCGAAAATGATCTTCTCCTCCTTGACTCTTCCTTGCCATCTTGCCTCCTTATCATGATCTTCTCCTTTTCATTAAGCCACCATCATTTCCTATTTGCCATGATCCTTCACCTAAATCTGAAAAACACTTAATTGCAAACATTAATCCAAAATAATTTTGTTAGCACCAAAACAAGATGTGGAACAAGGTTCCAACAATCTCCTTTTTGGTGTTGACAAAACTATCTTGCAAATAGATAATTATGAATAAAAGTTTAAAAATGTTATATGATTAAAAAAAATTTAATTAAATCCTCTCCCTCAAAATATGCTCCACCAAAAAATATTACTATTTGCCCTTTATCTTTCTCCCCCTTTTTCTCAATCACAAAAAAATGAAGAAATATCATACCATAAAATTTACTAATAGTAAAATGGAGCTTGTGGATACCAAGCATCTATCGTCCAACATTCGTGTCCTCATTCAACCTATAGAAAGGTTGAAGTGTTCTGTTATGTGCCTTGAATACCCAATGATTACTTTGATCTACTCCTGCAAAACAAATATCTTTTCTAGGTAACCAATTTCTTGTGGGTCTTTTGGAGTTAGTACCTCTCAAGCCCTGAGATTTATTGACCTTTTTTGTATTAGATCTATAATTCTTGGGATTTTTGGCCTTTGGTACATCCACGCATGCCTTGATGCATGTGATTAATTTTTTGCGTTTTTTTTATTTTTAAACATTATTTTTAAATCATCACAAAATTCTATGTTTAACCTAGTTGTTTTTAGATTATTTAAAGTTCCCTCAAAATGCTCATGGATATCTTCTAAGTCTATTATTTTTGTATGCAATTGATTATTAGTCTCTTTTGACATTTCTAATTCTATTCCTAAACATGACTTTTCTAATTCTAATGTTTGGTAATTATTCTTTAAAACCCTATTTTCGTTTCTAAATGACTTAGCTTTATGATATAGCTCTTCATATGCTTCTAAAAATTCTTCAAATGAAAAATCAGGGATTACCTCTTCTTCTGTGTCCTCTGAAGTTGCAACAAGACAAAGGTGTGCGACCTCATCTTCATCTGATTCGCTAGATTTGGTGTCCATGTTGGAGTCACTATCATCCCATGCCACTTTAAATGCTTTCCTCTTTTTCTTCTTCTTGAGCTCCTTTGTTTCTTTCCTATTGTCCTCCTTGTTTACCGGGCAACCCTTTCTCAAGTGGCCCTTTTTCTTTCACTCATAGGAAATAACATTAGTTGAAATTTTATTGACTTGCTTACCTTGTTTCTTGATGAAGTTTTGAAATTTCCTAGTAAGCATTTCGATCTCTTCATTTTCAGATTCTGATGTTGTTGAGTCTGAGTCCTTTGTGATTGCTGTAAAACCAATACTTTTCTTCCTCCTTGTTGCCTTCTCCTCGCTCTTATTTATGTTCTCCAACTGAACTTCATACGTCATGAGGCTTCTAATTAGATCATCCAATGGGAGAGTGGATAGATCCTTCGCCTCTTGGATCATTGTGGTCTTTGGAGACCAATCGCTTCTAAGTGATCACAAGACCTTTCTTACAAGCTGCTCGTCTTTCTGCTTGACTCCTAGATTTTTCACTGGATTCACGATCTCTCCAAATCTTGTGTACATGTCATTGATTGTTTCTCCTTTTTCCATCCTAAAACACTCATAATTTTCTATTCAAGTAGAAATACGTGTTTATTTTACCTTGCTTGTACCTTCGTAGGTGACCTCGAGAGTGTCCCATATCTCGAATGCTGACTCACACGCTGAGATACGGTTTAATTCCTCCTTCGATAGCGCACAATACAATGCATTCATCACCCTTGCATTGCTCATGATGTTTTCTTCTGATCTGTTGTCCACGCTACTCCTTATTGCGGCTCCAGATCTAAGTATTTTACTTGAATGAGGGTCCAAGCTTCATCATCCAGTACTTTGAGGAAGACTTGGATCCTTCTCTTGCAATACCCACAGTCCGTCACATTGAAATAGGGAGGACGGGTGGATGACTGTCCTTTGGTGTGCCTTGATGTAGATGCCATTGAGAGTTCATTTGTTACGTCTTCTCAGAACCTCACTCTAATACCACTTGATAGGATTTAATAGATAGATTTGGCTATGTGCACAAGTACTTAAACACAATATTAGTAATACAAAAAGAAATTTGCACAAATATCAATCCACATAAAAAGCACAAGATGTATAGTTGTTCCCCTCACTTGGGTACTCCACTACCTAAGCCTCCCAGCTTAGGGTTTATAACTCGATTCCTTCAACCCTGAGGGAATCAATTTACCAACCGAGGTAATTCACAGGTTACCTCAACTCAATTACAACAACGGGTTTGTTGCAACCTAATGACCAACAAGCTCAAATACAAATGAAAGAACAGGTGTAAGATAAAAAGAATCTTACAACTAAAACCTAAGCCTCTCAACAAATGTAAATATAATGTTATCGATTTGAGAGCCTAGTGAAGACGTGAATACATAAAAAAAATCACGTCGACACATTTGCAAAAGCGTGGAAAGATTGAGAGTAGCAAACTCTATTCTTCTCTTGAATACATGGTGAATATATGAATTATAGAGCTGTAGAACTTTCTCTTATCTTTCTTGTATCCCTTGTGTACAAATAACGAGTCCAATACTCATTTTATAGAGTTTAGGACCTTAGGTAGTCATCAAATAGATGTTGGGATTTAATTCCCAATGTTCACATTATCAGAATGAATATTCTAGTTGTTCTATTTTGGGCCAACGGCTAGCTGGTGCCAGTACTAAAGTACCTATACTGGTACTAGCAGCTCACTGCCACCAGTACATTAGTTCTGTTACCGGTACTCATCATGGGTACTGGTACTTGTGACTCCCAGGTTTGGAATTCCATGGGCGCAGTAATTTACATGTATCGGTACTCATCATTGGTTCCCGTACTTGTGAAGTTCAAGCCAGAAATAAGGCTTCAACCTATGGCCATCATGTACTGGTACTCATGGTTGGTACCGGTACTTGTTCACAGTTTGAGACAAATTCTCAAACTAGTGCCTTGCAAATATGTGTACTGATGAACAGTACCGGTACTTGCTTAAAAGTACGTGTTTCAATTGTTTTAATCAAGCTTACATTCTTTGAAAATAATAGCAATATTAGTCCTATTTTTATCTCTAATGATTTTAGGATCTAAGTTAATGATTCTTTGTTAAGAGGCATATACAATCTATAAATATAAAATCTAAAGTAAAAGGTCGAACATGATCTTCTTCTCCTCGACTCTTCCTTGTCATCTTGCCTCCTTATCATGATCTTCACCTTTTCATCAAGCCTCCATCATTTCCTGTTCACCTTGATCCTTCACCTAAATCTAAAACAACTTAATAGCAAACATTAATCAACAATAATTTTGTTAGCACCAAAACAATATGTGGAACAAGGTTCCAACACACTCCTCCAACTTAACCTTAACTATTCTTAACTTAGCCTAGCCCATTTTGGTGCCAACCCACCATAACCACCCCCTAGACACCCCTTCATGTTAGCACCAAAAAGTCCTAGACATCCCTTCATTTTGGCACCAACATGAACCCCGATCCTAGCCCTACACCTCTCCCTCTATCCCCATCTAAACCCTACACCTAACCCCTTCTAGAAACCCACTAGTGGCGCCAACCCTAAGCCACCATAACCAACCCTAAACCACCACTATTTTGGTGCCAAAATACCACCCACATCCTTCCATCTTGGCTCCACCTATATCTATCCTTAATCCCATAACCACCACCATAAAAAGCCTTCCTAGCCTTCCCTTATGTCCACGCCAACCCTACTCCTTTAACCACACTAAAGTTGGTGCCAACTCTCCCCTAACCACACCTGCTCATACCTCTTCAAGTGGCCCCAACACACCCTAGCCCTTCATCTCTTAACCACCACCACATAACTCCACCTCCACCCTACAACACACCTAACCAAACCCTTAACCCTAGCAACCACCTAGGGTTGGCGCCAACCACCAAGTACCCTTTCATTTTGGTGCCAACAACCCTAGCCCTTGTATCCTATAACCACCATCTAACCCCCATCACAATCGTCCATCCTATAACCAACCCTAGTCCCTCCTACTCCTATAAAAACCCCCTACCACCACCATTAAAATATAACCTTGGCTACACATTTTCTACGCATATTTCCACCTCCATAGAAGGTCAAGAGAAGAAGAATTAAAAGATTAAGGGGATACTCTGTCCCCTTGGTGCCTTCCCCTGTTCTCTTCTCTCTTGACCCCACGCCAGCCAAATGAAGAAGCCAGTTATTGGAAGGAAACCTAAGGTGCACGCCTACCCTAGGAGGATTTAAGGGTGTTACACAACCACCATTGGAGGAGGAATCAAAGGTGGTAAACACCACCTTAGGCAAAGCTTTTGAAGGTGGAATTCCATCCACCTTGAAGGAGATCAAGCATGCCTCCCTTAGCCTTGCCAGGAGGAGTACATCAAATTGGAGGAGCTTGTCAGGCAAAGGAGAAGGAACCTTCTTTTCATGCCAAGGAGAAACTTGGCTTGGAGCAAGAGGAGCTTCACCTTCTTCATCATCATCAGCAATTAAAGGATTTTGTTTCTTTATTATTTGTCTTTCCAAATTTTAGAAGTTTTCCAATGCTTGTAGACAATTTCCTTTCAAAAAGTTGCCTTCATTTCTTGTTGCATCTTTAATTGCACTAGTTGCTTTATCTTAGTATAATTTCACTCTCTTTCTAATTAACCTAGGCCTTTACGTGCCTAGGTTGAGCTTAGAAAGAGGATAATTTTGGCACTTAGATTTTTGCATATTAGTTGTGGTACATTTTCCCGTCAACAACTTCATATTTGCCCCTTTATTTCAAAAACCCAAAAGGAAAATGATATATTGGAAAACAACAAAAGGATAGGTGATTTATACTTTTCAAGCAAGAGATTGATTTCGCAAAATATTACCTCCTTGGACGACCCTAGATACTTGCCAACCTAGGTTAGAAATTTTAGAAGCGACTTGAGTTTTGTGCATTACAACGACAAAACCCTAAATTAATAAAACGCGCAAAAATGCGATCACGCACTCCACCATCTTCTTCAACCGCAACCGTGACATTGATTGTGACACGGCACCATCGTGCTCCGTTTGCTGACCCTGCCATTGCATACTTCTTCAACTACCACGATGATGACTATGACAACCCCCACAGCATGCAATAGCCAAGCGCGTGACCATTGACCAATAGGGAGCACACACCCCTCTCCCTTTCAGTTAAGATGTCCGAGAACCTTCCCGGATGTTTGGAGACCACATCTTCTTCATTCAACATTCTTTGCTCCTTTATAAAGAAGACAACCATAACCGCACCGCCTCCTCACTGTCCACAGCCACGCGACCACGTGGCCAACCGCCTTTCCTCCTCGAGTCCATCAGCCCACGCGTGTGCTCCATGTTATGGTGGGTTGGCACCAAAAAGGGTTGGGTTAGGTTAGGGTTAGTTAGGGTTAAGATGGAGGAGTGGACGGCCAGTGATTTTTAGGTGTTGGAGCTTAGCTAAACTAGCTTAGCTGGTAAAGTAGAGGTCGAGGAGCTAGGGTTTCATGAAGGAGGAGCTGGGAGAGAAGACTCTAGAGTTGATGGAAATTATGCTGGAGCTGGGTCTGCTGAGACAGCTTCAAGGGGAGCTCAACTACTAAGCTTAGCTACTTAATTCTTATGCAAGTAGCCAAGCCTGGGTAGTTAAGCTTAGTTGAGTTGACCTCAACCTGGCTAGAGCTAGGTTGAGCTGGAACTGCCTCTGATGAGAACTCTAGAGCTAGCTAAGCTACTAGTTCACAAGTAGTAGCTCAGCTAGCTTGGAGTGCAGTTGCCATGAGTTGGGTGGAGTTGGGATGAGCTGGGGCTGAGTTGAGATGGACTCCTGTCAACTTAGTTGAGCTAGCTAGAGCTCCCAGTGACCTGATTGGAGTTGAGATGAGGTAGACTCAACTAAGTTGAGCTGGATCTGAGCTGACTTGAGCTGGGTTGAGCTGAGATGAGTTGTCTTGAGCAACCATTCAACTAAGGTGAGCTGAATGGAGCTAACCCTAGTTCAAGGGAGCTGGTATCTAGCCATGATGAGCTGGAATTAGCTGAATCCTAGCCTGATTAAGCTTCCCCTTCATCAATTGCCTTCAAGAGTGCTAGGGCTTTAGGGATTTGTCAATCTGCTTATCCCTAACACTCCAAGAAATAGATTAAGAATACAATAACAAATGCAATGCATGCCTAACCTAATTTATGCCTAAATGCAGCCCAAAAACCTGTTTGCGGAGCAAAATCCTATGAGCTAGGTCTTTTTTAATGGATAAGAATGATGATAAACTGATGTTTATCGCACCCACATGCTTATCTTTTGCTAGTCTCTTAGCAAAACTTTAATTTTTACAAAATGGAATTTTGGGGAAATCTAATTTTTTCAAGTTTTGAGGAGAAAGAGATTACGGGACCATGGTTGGTCTAAACACAGGAGGTACAGGATTTGATAAGGATAAGCATCCTGATTTGTTTTCAAATCCAAAAATTAGATAAAAACGGGATCAATATATCCTAAAAAAATTCACAGATTAACCCCTTGTTAAATTAGATGACTTGAATTTTTTGTTTTTAGGATTTTTCTGGCTCTTTAATCTGATTCGCAACTTGCAATAACCTTTAAAACCTTGTGTTTGTGCTTGTGAAAAGCCAACATTTATAAGGGTGTGCTTTTGGTTTAAAACTTTTTTTTTCCCCTATGCTTATTCTTAGCTTGGTCTTACAATAGATGTGTCGGGATCATCATTCCTGTTACCAATCCTCAAGGGGGCTCTGGCACCAGTACATCGAGATAGCACTATCCATGACACCACCCACGAGCTCACAACCCCAAAACACAATGCGGTGTAAAGGAGCACTCCAAGCAAACTCATGCTCTTGCTCCGACACTATAGGTAGAGCACCGTCCAAGACACTTGAGCTACAAAAATGTGCTTTAATGCTTCGTCTAAAGATATGAAATATAGATATGGAGCAGCGCTGAGGCAGTAACATATTGACATTGCATCCTCAAAGGAGGCATTTTCCTCCTTGGCGGTGGGAACTCAAACCAATGATCTACTTCAGACTTTTACTAAGGCCAAACAAGGTGTTTTTCTAATTTTTACTAGTTCATAGGTGTTGGCATGTGTGTGAAATTTGACACAAAAAGTTTTGCATGAAATGCAAGTTTTTGAATCAGAAACTAGGCCAGATACGTTCCATATTACAGAAGAGGATCAAGTCACCTGAACTATCATGAGTTCAGGTGGAATTTTAGAGAAGGATATCTGATCTAGTCTAAAGATAGACCTAGAAATTCTAACGGTCAGATCCATATCCTCATCCCTAATTTGTTAAAGATTAAACCCATTATAGTAAAAGTTAGTTTTCAACCTTAGTCCCAATTTCAAAATTTTCCTCAAAAAGTTTTCAATATTTTTATTTTTTTTGGGTATGTAAACGGAAAATAAGAAAATGACAAAAGAAAAAAAATGCATATTTCTAGGTTTTGAAAATCCTAAAACAATAGCAAAAATTTTAAAAAAAATCCCATGCTTAAGATATGCAATGTCCTCATGTATTAGGAGGGAGAAAGGATCACCATAGTGAAAGGCGGTTGGGGTTAGGATGGTCAAAACCTAGAAAACAAAAGCGAAAAAGAAAGCAAGAAAAATGATGGGTTACCTCCCATCCAATGCTATCTTTTACACCATTCAACCGGGTGTAGTGTGCATCGGTGATTACCTGTGGTCTATTTGGTTAAATTGAAAGATTCTGACGGAAGATTCAGAGCATGATCAAAATAGGGCTTTAAACGTTGGTCGTTGACTTGAAAACTCGTATTAGTTTTGGGATCAAAAAGATCAACAGTGCCGTAAGGATATGTTTTCAGGATAATAAATGGGCCAATCCATTTTGATTATAACTTTCCATGAAAAATACGTAATCTGGCATCAAAATGTTTCTAAACAATGTATTTATCATGAAATTTCTTCATTTGGTGTTTATAAATCCACACGTTTTCAACCTATCCCAGTCCGGCCACCACAGCCACACATACTCTCTTATCATGCATAAGTAGCCCATGTGCGCCACTGCGTGGCCACCAGCCATCATGCCACCCCTCCTCTCACATGCGAGCAGCAGTGCTCGCCCTCACCATAGAGCCACCACGTGTGTAGTCTGCCCCCTATGCGCACCCCTCGTGTGCATGTGCACGCCTGAGCCCACTGGCCTCCTCTTCTTCTTCCTCTTCTTCTCCATAGATAGAGGAGCAAAAGAACCCAAACACCACCTTCGGTCCACCACATGCAATCGACCTCTGATGACATGAAGCTTTGCATCGTCATCTCCAACGGATTTGCCTCACCTTCACGTGCATCTCCACGCCACCAGACAAGCCAACCATAGTCACCGTCAATGTTGTGACCATTGCCATTGCTAGCGACTTCCTCCTCTTCGATGATCGTCGCTAGTCACCATTCGTCAACCCGCGACCATCATCGGGTTCCCCTCGTCGTAGTCGACCTTCATAGAAGTTTTAGCTACCGGCCGTGACCTCCAGCGCACGCGCATGCAAGGAATCCAAATAGTCTATTTTTGGGTACATTAGTTTTTACATTCAATGCCATTGTGGGGTTTTTTGTTTTTGATTTTTGGATTACTTTATTGAAGTAAAATTGTGGCAACACCCTTGCATTCTTGCATTGTTATTTAGCTCTTTCACATCACCTTGATTTCATGAAATTGCGATTAAGAATTACACCCAATACACATGCAATTGAAAATTACGTGATTTGCCACTACACATGCACTGTTCACCTATTTGGAGCTTTGCTTTCTTATGCAAAACTTACATAAATAGCCCTTGATTTCTCTATAAATTTGAGATTCACATTGACAGAAGCATATCGATTGATTGATTTGATGAAAACTTCTGCAAACATGATTGCTACATATCTGTGACTTTATTGCAATCGTTCCTTCCTGTGGATACAACTTAACTCATCGTGATTAGTTTTATTGATAAATATTTTTGATCTCAAAATTTTCCACTACACAATTTTACTGCAACGATGCATTTTTCTAATATATTTCTAAAAAAATGAAATCTCCTGATCACTATGCCAGCAAAACCATGGATGAGGGTCAAAGAAATTATATTATCACTGAAAAGGAACTGCTGGTGGAGAATTTTGCTCTCGAAAAATTCTGACCTTACCTTTTAGGGTCTCATGTCACAATCTATACAGACCACTTGGCCCTCAAATACTTGTTGGACAAAAAGGATGCCAAACCCGACCTCATTAGATGGATTTTATTGTTGAAAAAATGACTTGGAGATAAATGATAAGGCATGTACCCAAAATGTTGTGGTTGGCCACCTTTCTCACATCTCGTCCAATGATTCAACCTTGCCCTACTACTCTTTTCTGGATGAGACACTCCTAACCATTTCCCGCTGTTCCCACCAATGGTTTACTGATCTTGTTAACTACCTAGCTTCTGCGAAATTACCCGAGAATTGGCCTAAGGCAATGCATGACAAATTTCTTGCAGAAGCTAGGTAATATTTCTAGGAGGAACCTGATTTATTCAAGATCTATCCCAATCAAATCATTTGGCGATGAACACCTGAAGGGGAAATTCATAGCATATTGACATATTGTCATGCTCCTGCTTATGGGGGACATTTCTCTGGAAAAAAACTGCGGCCAAGGTTTTACAATGTGAATTCTTCTGGCAAACTCTGCATAAGGATACCCATACCTACACTCGGGCCTATACTAAATGCCAAACAACCCAAAACATGACTTAGAAAGATATGATGCCCCTTAAACCCATGCTTGAAATTGAGATCTTTGATGTTTAGGGGATAGACTTCATGGGACCGTTCCCGGTGTCGAATGGGTATTACTTTATCCTTTTGACTATATATTACGTGTCCAAATGGGTAGAGGCAACTCCCACTTGGACCAATGATCACAAAGTGGTGCTAAATTTTGTCAAGGAAAACATATTTTCTAGGTTTAGGGTCCCAAAAGCAACCATCAGTGATGGGGGCACTCAGTTCTCCAATTCCACAACCTCTTGGCTAAGTATGAGGTAAACCACAAGATCTCCACCCGATACCATCCGCAGACTAATGACTAGGTAAAGGTTTCCAATCGGGAGGTAAAGAATATTTTGCAAGACTATTAGGCCGAATAGAAAGGACTAGTCCAGTAAGTTAGACAATGCTTTATGGGCCTATCAGATCACCTTTAAAACCCCATTTCCATGTCTCCATTCAAGTTTATTTATGGAAAAGCATGCCATCTCTCAGTTGAATTAAAACACAAGGCCTATTGGGTAATAAAAGAACTGAATTGGAACTTGGATAAAGCTAGCCACTAGAGAAAGCTCTATCTAATGGAGCTAGAAGAGTTAGGGAATGAGGTATATAAAAGCTTTCGTATCTATAAGGATTGAGCAAAGTCTTATCATGGTAAGCATATTGCAAGGACGTTCGTCGAGCCTTGTCAAAGGGTCTAGCTCTTTGATGCCCGTTTGCGCCTCTTCCCTGGTAAACTTTGTTCCAAATGGATACTTCCTTTCACTATAACGCAGGTATTTCCTACTAGAGCCATTGAAATTCAAGACCCCAGGTGGGAGCGATTTCTAAGGTTAACAGTCAATGACTCAAACCTGACTTCGACAACACACCTGTGCCCACACCTGAGGAGGTAACTCTTATTGACCCGTCTTCTTCCTCCTTTTATTGCTTCTTTGCTCTGTTGAAGGCGTAAAACATAGCGCTTGTTGGGAGGCAACCCAACAAAAATGTTGATGGATTCATTCTAGCATGTTAGCTTTCAGAATTGTAGCTCTCACATCGTCCTTTCAATGGCCATTTTTGCTTAGGTGATTTCCTTCCATCATATTTATTGAGGACATTGCATACCTTTAGCATGGGGGGAGGACTTCACAATTTTGTCACTCCAACCTTAGTCTTTTGACTTTTTATTCAAAAAAAAGGGAAAGATTGCAATGAGGAGTGAACATGATTTCAGAGAAAATGACAAATTTTTTTTTTTAAACTGAAAGGAATGCTATCGCAGACAATAACAATCTAGAGAAAATTTTATTGAAAAATCAAGACATGCTAATTACATAGATTTCTCCTAATTTTGTATGAGAACCCTACACTCATTTACAATTCGCCGTACACAAATGGGACTCTCCTAAAAAAGTTGCTCATTACGAGCTCTCCAAACACACCACAAACAAGCTGCCATAGATACTTGTAATCTCCCTTGTAGCATGAAATTGTTCCACATGACATCCCACACAGGCACAGGTGCACCACAAACCTCTCTCCAAATGCAATCCATAACAATGCAAGAGGAAAAAATATGTCTAGAATAGTCAGAATCGAACCCACATAAATGATAGGCCTGGGCTGGGCAGTTCATCCTCTTATGGCGTAAATCACCCATAATCAGACCATCATTCCTGCAAAGCCAAAGAAAGATTTGAACTTTCAAGGGGATTCTCAATTTCCATAAGTTCAAACACACCAAATTGGATTCTCCTATCCTACCCATCAATGCCAACTTCTCATATGCATCTGTAGGGGAATAAGTTCCTTGCCACACAAAACGATTCATGCCCATTGTTGGTTTGAAGGCACGCAAGTCCTGCAGTAGCTGCATCTTCTCCTCCCATGTCCGCAAGCCTTCCCTGCAGTATCCTAGACCTGCCAACTGCCAAGATCTGCTATCCTCATCCCATGTATCTACCACCGACACCCACTTATCCAAAGCCCCACCATACACCATAGGATATTTGTCTTTTAGAACACCCAACCTTGACCATGCCTATTGCTAGAACATGAAGTCTATCCCATCTCCCACAACCGGCTAAAACATGGAACAATTATCAGATAAAGCTTTAATGACTGACCTCCAAAATGGTGAAGGTTTCACTGGTTTCAATCTGTTGGCAGTAGCATGTGAAGAACCATATGCTGACTTCAGCATCTCCATGCAGAGCTTATCTTCCCCTTCGAATAATTTGATAGCCCATTTTTGAAGTAAAGCATCATTAAATTCTTTAAGAGACCAAATTCCAAGGCCCCCTTTCTCTTTGGGCAAACAGAGTCTCTCCCACTTCACCAGTTGTAAAAAAATTACCTTCATGCAAAGCCCCATTCCAGAAGAATCAATTTCTCATGACATCAAGCTGCTTCCAAATAGAATTTAGGGCTTTGAAAAAGGAGAAAAAAACACTGGGATAGTTGAAATAACAGAATTTAACAAAATCAGTCTATCACCCTTTGAGAGAAATTTGTTGCTCCAACTTTCAGGCTTTGTTGCTGTTTTATCAAAGAGCGCCTTCCAGCCATTCTTATTCAATTTACTGGTCTTCAAGGGAAGCCCAAGGTATCTTATAGGCAACGACGGTAATGGGGAGAGCAACCTCTCTGAAATGGTCTCTTGCTCCCCACCACTCATCCCAAAGCAAACCACCGACGATTTATCTCCATTCAATTTCAAGCCCAAGATGTCTCCAAAAATATTAACCATATGAAAATGAGTCAAAGCCTATCTAGGTCCACCTTCCACAAAGAAACCTATGTCGGCTGCATATTGTAGCACTAGCGCCATAGCCCTTCTATTGGAAATAGAGTATCCCTTGATCAAATTGGTTTCCAATAGTCTACACGTAAATCTGGCAAGGGTATCTATTGCTAAATTAAATATAAGTGGTGCTAGCAGGCAACCCTATCTAACCCCACATTGGGGTTGAATCCAAGTGCCACATGGTTTACCATTGATTAAGGGGGAAAAGGTCACCATCGTGATACACTGCTTCATCCACTACAGCCATAGAGGTGGGAAACCACCTCTCCTAAAGCACTCCAATAGATATGGCTAGAACACAAAGTCATACGCCTTTCTGAAGTCAACCTTCCACATAAACACTTTACTTTTCCTCCTTTGCCACCCTGCCACATTTTCCTAGGCAACCACAAGGAACTCTTACAGAGATCTGTTGGGTAG
The DNA here is from genome assembly GCA_037157565.1 of Thalassia testudinum. Taxonomy (NCBI): domain Eukaryota; kingdom Viridiplantae; phylum Streptophyta; class Magnoliopsida; order Alismatales; family Hydrocharitaceae; genus Thalassia; species Thalassia testudinum. The sequence goes on from JAZHRO010000063.1 coordinate 23,184,859, forward strand.
AAAGGGCAACTGAATTGGCAAAATAAGATCATTTAGCCTTTTAACCTGTTTGCAAGCACCTTACTCACAATCAAATAAATTGAATTTGAGAGGGAAATAGGCCTGAAATCAGAGAAACAATCATCTCCTTGTTTCTTAGGTAGTAGAAATAAGAAATACATAATGATCCTCTCAAAACCATCGTTACCCTTTTCAAATTCAGCCATTACTTCCATCACATCCCTCCCTACAACCCTCCATAATTCTTTACAAAAAAATATTTGAAATCAATCAAGGCCAGGAGATCCTTGAGCATTCAAATCTCTGATAGCTTCAAAGACTTCTTTCTCCACTATAGGAGTAGTCAAGAACTTAGCCTGCACATTAGTGATGCAAGGGAATGATGCTGCAGCCTATCTCCAACACCCCCTGTTTGTTGACCTGGAAGTGCCCTTGAAATATTTAACCACAACAACTCTGATGTCTTGAGCAGAAATCAGTCGTTGCCCCTCAAAATTGATAGCTGTAATAAGGTTAAACCTTCTCCTCGCGCTAGCAAGTGTATGGAAATACTTTGTGTTAGCATCACCTTCAGCAAGCCATAATTGTCTCGACCTCTTATGCCAATTGATTTTAAGGTTTAAGTCCTCCTCCACCATAACTTCTTGCCAATTTTTCCAGACAGATAGCTCCTCCTTAGTTAACGATCTCACCCCCTCCAATTGGTCCAACCTTCCAATAGCTTGAAGTGCCTCCATCCTTCTTTGTTCCCTCAGTGAGGTAACAACTGCTCCATATTCCTTTTTTTTTGAAACTGCGAGGAAAGCTATCATGGTACGATAGCAATTCGGAGGTCATTTTATTTCATACTAAACGAAAAAATAATGGAGAACTACACATTGGATCCCCATCTATATATGAGGGACCAGCACTCATTTACAATTTGCTCGTAATAGATTGGTCTCTCCTGAAATAACTTCTCATTTCTCGCCCGCCAAACACACCACAGGGTTACGGCCAAACACATATATGGCCTTCCAGTTGTTGCAAACCTCTACCATAGAGACTCCCATGTAGGTAGAGGTTCCTGGCATATTTTTCTCCATATCATATTAGTGACCAGACATAAGGAAAATATGTGGGATAAACTGTCGTTGTGTAACCCGCATAGATAGCAGTCATTTAATGTTGTCCCCATTCTTTTATGTCTAAAATCTACCGTGATCAGGCCTTCCCTCTTGCACAACCACAAAAAAATTTGCACTTTCAGTGGGATCTTCAATGGCCATATCTTCTTATCAACTAGGTCACTTTCCATGTTTCTGTTAGATCTGATGATTCTTTCATATGCTTGCTGGCCTGTGTATCTCCCATTCTAGCCGTATGTATCTTCCATGCCTTATCTTTGATAGAGCTACTGCAAATTAGATATCAGACTTTGCCTTTCCTCCCACTGTCGAGTACCCTCTCTACTAATTTCAGGCCCATCAAACCTCCAGCAGCCGCCAGATTCTGACCATAAGCTACTGACGATGGCATCTTTATTTACAGCAGCTGAATATGCTCTTGGGTGGGACTCTTTTAGAATACCCAATGGTGACCAATGTTCATTCCATAAACTAAAATCATGGCCATCTCCAAGTTTGGGCTGCATCAGCTGCCAGTTACTTTTAATATCTAGGATGACCGATCTACAAAAAGGGGATGGTTTGGTTGGAAATAACCTCTTCAGCACACTGTTTGAGCCACCATAGCAATCTTTAATAAGTTATGTCCATAGTTCTTCCTTGCCCTCAAAAATCTTGATCGCCCATTCAATTAGAAGAGCCTCATTAAATTCTTTAAGAGCCTTGATCCCCAACCCACCCACTTCCTTTGGCTGGCAAATTTGATCCCATTTCATAGGCTACATGAACCTCCCCTCATGTCTAGCCCCTTTCCAAAAGAATTTCTTGTGCATTACATCTACACGTTTCCAAATATATTTCGAGGCTTTGAAGATAGAGAAGTAGAACATCGGGATAGAGGTAACCACTGAATTTAGAAGGATCAGTCTCCCACCTTTCGACAAAAATTTGCTGCTCCATCCTTCCAACTTGACAGAAATCTTGTCAAAAAGAACATTCCAATCACTCTTCTTTAGTTTTAAGCATCGTAGTGGCAGCCCCAGGTATTTAAGTGGCAACCTAGAGCGAGGAGTTCCCAGAGTAGCTGACAGTGTGTCTTGTTCCTGTTCATTCAGGCCAAAGTAGATCAAGGTAGTTTTTCCCTATTTAATTTCAGACTTGAAATGTCTTCAAAAATTTTCACCATGTGTCCTAAAGCATGGGCTACAGCAGTTCACCCCTCAACAAAGAAAACCGTGTTGTCTGCGTATTGTAAAATAGGGGCCATAGTCCTATTAGAGAGTGAATAGCCTCTTATAACACCAGCCTCTGTCAATTTACATGCATATCTTGCAAGCCCATCAACTGCAAGATTAAAAATCCAAGGGGCTAATGGACATCCTTGTCTAACCCCACATTGGGGTTGAATCTAGGCACCACATGGTTTCCCATTGATCAGTGGGGAGAAGGAAGAAGTTGTGATACACCTCTTCATCCACTGGATCCAAATGGGTGGGAAACCTCTTCGTTTGAATACTTCCCAAATGTAAGGCCATGAGACCAAATCATAGGCCTTTTGGAAATCCACTTTCCACATAAATGCTTTGCATTTCCTTCTATGCCACCCACACACCATTTCTTGGGCCATAATGAACGATTCTTGAAGGGATCTATTGGGTAGAAAGGTAGATTATATAGGATGGATCAAGCTTTGTAGAACAGTCCTCAATCTATTAGCCAGTATCTTAGTCACCACTAAGTAAATGGAATTTGATAAAGCAATCGGTCTAAAATCTGAAAATTTCTTGGCCCCCTATGTCTTTGGCAATAGAAAGAGAAAAGATTTGTTGATCTTGTCGAAACATGCATTGCCCCTCTCAAACTCTCTTATAACGTCCATCACCTCATTGCCAATCACACTCCACATTTCTTTATAAAAAAAACCTTGAATACCGTTCGGTCCAGGGGAGCCCTCATTTTTAGATCTTTTATGGCATCTATAGTTTCCCTTTCAGTGATAGTAGCCGTCAGCTTAGAAGCCTAATCATCTGTAACTCTTGGCACATCACTCACAGCCATCCTCCAGCCACCTCTCTTTGCTGCCCATGATGAACCCCTGTAATACCTGATAGCCTCTGCTCTAATTTCTTGCATAGAAGACAGTCTTTGCCCATCTTTGAGAATGGAAGAAATAAAGTTTACTCGTCTACGAGAGCTGGTTGCAAGGTGAAAGAATTTTGCGTTGGCATCTCCCTCCTTGAGCCAAAGCTGTCTAGACCTCTCCCTCTAGTACATCTCCTACTTGAGACCTCTCCTCCACTACCACACCCTGCCACATTCTTCTGGTTGCATGTTCCTCATTAGATAATGGGCCTACTGCTTCCTTAGAATCCAGTAACTAGATTTTATTCAGAGCCTCTACACACCTCTGCTGCCTTACTGCAATCAGCGTAGCTCCATACTCTTTCAAAATAGTGCGTAGAGTAGCCAGCTTGGAAGTAAGCCTGATAGTAGCTGAGCCCTCCATCTGTTTGGTTTTCCACCATGAGCCAACCATCTCGCGAAACCCAGGCTCTCTCAGCCATGATCTTCTAAGCTTGAAATATGAGCCTGTTTGGACCTCTTCCCCACTGTCCCAGACCAAGGGAGTATGGTCTGAGAAAGGGTGATCCAGTCCAACAACATTAGATAGTTGGAATCTATCAAGGATAGTAGTATTCCAAAAGAATCTGTCAATCTTCGACAAAAGGCCATTGCCATTACGCCAAGTGAATTCAGCTCCTGAGGATGGTTATTCATTCAAACCAAGAGATTGGACTACCAGCTGAAACCCAACAGAAGTGCTGTCCATGACACCATTCGGCCTATCAGTCCCTGTCAATACATAGTTGAAGTCCCCTCCTACTAGCCTAGCTTCCCTTTGCACAAATTCTACAGCTACAGCCCAATCATCCCAAAGTTCCTGTCTTATAGAAGCGACACATGGGCCACACACACCAGTAATACAGATGACATCTTGTCCCTGATGTCTTTGGAATTTGCAGGTCACCAAGTGGTGAGCCTTGTGTACATCCAGCAGGTGTAACCAAGCCCTTCTCCACCAAATGACAATGCCCCTAGACTTGCCATGTGCATTAAGCATTACACACTCATTCGCCCCCGTAGCCTTCATATCATTCCATGCTCTATCAGATTCATTCTCAATATGGGTCTTTTGTATGATCGCACAATCGATCTCCTACTCTCTCAAGTATCTCATCAAAGAAGCCCTCTGGCTCTTGTCGCACAACCCATGCACATTCCACGTAAGGACTCTCATCTTCCCTCTTGAGACCCCTCCCTCTTTTGGTTTTGCCTCTTACTAACCTTCATAATCACAACTACTATGTTCTAAACTAGGAGCAGATCAGATTTTGGCCTCCTCTGTCTAAGCCTATAGTGTGACCTACCCATGCTAGCCTTGGTAATAGATCCAGTACCAAATTTTAGGCCTTCCACCTCTTTTAAATTCGATTGGGTCTTCAAGGAATTAATCGAGATTTCTTTCAACACTTGTATCTCAGTGTTATCAGACACTGATTGTGGATCCCCCGCAGCCTCAATCATGGGCATCATTATCTCATTCTTGACTAATTCCACCTGTTCCTCTTCCATCATCTCCCCCATTTCCCCAAGGTGGTGGTCCTTACATTTTTCTGTTGCCGATGCCTCATCAGGAGAAGGCCTGCACGATACATGTGCGTTCATCTCTTCAGCAACTTGCATAATAGACGTCTTATCCTTCCCCTTCTTCACAGCATTGTCTCCAATAATGAATCACAAGAGCAGCAACCAGGAGCTACCCCCACACCTCAGGATCAATCTGTTACGGACTGAACCTGATTTAAAGATATCCACCATGACACTAAGGACCCGACCATCACCCTCCACCAAACCAGCATCTGCATCTTCTGCCATTATAGCAAACCCAGAAATCATGGTCACCACCACCTCTCTTGATTTCAAATGTAGCGGCAAACCTTTGATCTCAAGTCTCCCCGATCTAGAGCCTAATCTCTGTGGCAGTCTCTCTGGCAAAGCTCCATCAAAGGGGGAGACTAATCTCCATATCACCATTAAACCTTCAAAAGAACTCGACTGAAAGTGCATACGTTTGACATCCATCATCCCCAAGCCAAAACGCACAAATCATGTGGGAGATAGAAAAGCGATTTTCCAACAGTTGGTCGATGGGGATAGAGAACTTATTAGTTTTTGGAGGTTTTCTAAAGATGTATTACCAGTCATTACCTCACCGATCAAAGCCCCTCTTAGTACTAGTTCAGCCGCTCTTATATTCTCAATCATAGGAACTTCAACATCGATCGTATGACCCCCGTATGTATGAGGGGGTGGCGGTGGTGGCTGCTGTGCCCTAAAATTCAAACCTCTAGAGCACAAGTTCGACCAACCCTTCATCTGCCCTTCGTTTGCCTTACACGAGTCCTGCTTATGGCCATGACCTCCACATGCAAGGCACACAATGGCGAAGCGACATACAACTGCCATATGGCCATGACGCTGGCATCGGAAGTAGACGATCTTCTTATTGGTCCATGAACTCCCTCTATCTGTCTTCCTTATACCTGCCTCCCATCTACCAGTAGCGATGAAACCTCTCCTTTCCTTCCGCCTCCATGCCCTAGATCTCCATGTAGTCCATCCCTTATCATCATGGTTCCTCCCCCCTATCGCCCCATGATCGCCTTCCCTCATCATCACGAAACCTCCCATTGTTAATCAACTGCTCCATTTTCTTTTAAGACATACCTCCAAGCTTTCATCTTAGCTGCTAGCCTTACAGTAGCAGAACCCTCTACATGCTTACGTGACCACCAGTCCATTATCATCTCCATACAACCAGGTTCCCTAAGCCATGATCTCTTAAACTTAAAATACGATCCAATCATAGCCCCCTCACCACTATCCCAGACCAAGGGAGTGTTATATGAGAAAGGTCGATCCAATGTTGCAACTGAAGAGAGCTGAAACCTAGTAAGCAACTCACTATTACCAAAAAATCTATCCAATCTAGAAGCCTGCCCACTACCATTTCTTAAGGAAAAAGTAGCCCCAAACGATGGAAATTCATTCAGCCCCAACTCTTGTACAACTATCTGAAAGCCTAAGGAAGCTCTATTAGCCATTCCATTATCTCTATCTTGCTTCGTCAACATACAGTTGAAATCTCCACCCACAAGCCATGGTAGCTACTACGCATGCCTTGCCATATCAGCCAAATTTTCCCATAGTTCACCTCTATGATTATCACCACATGGGCCATCTACACAAGACACCAAAATATCCACCCCACCAGATGTAGAATGGATCCTGTAGGAAATGATATGTCTTGCTTTATAAATCTCAACAACCTCTAGCTTGTTCTTCTTCCATGAAATCACTTGTCCCCCTGCCCTCCCCTATGCCGGCAATACGACAATCTCCGCATTCCCTCCCTGTCGAAAAAGGTTCCACACATGACCATCTTCCTTCTCAATATGTGATTCCTGTAATAAAGCCACATCAATCTCCCATTCCTTCAGATACCTAGCAAGCAAGGCTCTTCGCACTCCATTGCGCAATCAACGCACATTCCATGAGAGAACTCTTATGTCCTCCCCTATAAAGTCCTCTTCGAAGTTGTTTGCACATGTTCTACACCAATCAAAATGGCCATAGATTTTTCATCAACATTTACACTCTTATCAGTCTTTCTCTCTCATAATTTATATGGAGAGAGACCACTGCCCTTTTTGCTAGAACATCCTGGTCCAAATTTCAAGCCTTTAGATGCATTCAGTGCTAAGCCCTCATCGCTAGCTTAAACACCAACATTATTTGTTGAAAGGATAATCGCCCCTTCAGAAGCAGAAATAAGTTCCTCCCCCTACTCCACCCCCATATCAACTTCTAGCTCTGCATGATGATAATCCTTTCACTTCTTTGTCTTAGGAACTCCTTCTAGTGTTTCTCAACCACTCTACATCTAAATCAGATCATCCCTGACAATGTCCACCATCACCTTTTCCTTGGCTTGCTGCACCTCAGCTAGGTGACCCAACACAAATTTCAGCCTGATGAGCCAGGAACTACCTCCACAGTGCAGAATGATCCTCTTCGAAATTGAACTTCCACTGAAGACCTCCACGTCCACCCCTAAACTTCTCCCATCTCCTTCCTTGATCCCTACCTCAGATCTCAATTTTGCAAAACTTGCAACCATAGCAGAAACCAACTCTCTTGATCTCAGATGGAGTGGCAAACCACTGATATCAAGCTGGCCAAGCCTAACCCCAGCTCTTTTGGGGGGGGGGGGCAAGCGGTTAAAGCCCCATCAAACGTGGACACCAGTCTTCAAATCACCTTTAGATTCTCAAATGCACTAGAGCGAAAATGAAAGCATTCAACATCCAAGATCCCCAAAACAAAAATCACAAATCTCGATGGTGATAGCGTCACAATCTTCCAACCCGGCGATGAAAGGCACATAGAACTTACCAATCGATGTGCGTCGTCATGATTCATAGACCCAGACATCACCTCCCCAATCGGGAACCTCAAAGCATGAGTTCCATTGTCTTAATCTCCTCTAGGATTGGGACCTCCACCTCAATAGTATGCCTACGTAAGGCGGTGAAGGCATTGGTTGAGTCTCGGGTCGTGCCTCTTTAGGTCTCCTAGCAGCATGATCTGCACTGGGTTTTCAAGCTGCTTTACATGATGCGCGTTTATGCCCCTCCCCTCCACTGGCCAAATGAATGATCGAAAATCTACAGAAAGAGGCTATCTGCCCCCTTCTTCTACAACAAAAGCATAGTAGCTCCCCATTCATCCTTCTCCATTCTCTTCTTATTGCACCACTTCCGTTACCAAAGATCCCTCTAATTGCACTGCAAAAATACACCTGCAATAGTGCCTTCTTGTGCTATTTCCTAGCATTACCTATCCATATTAGGGTTCCATAATCGCATTTGTAAAAATACATGCATGCATGCATTTAATTGAGAGGAGAGGAAAATAAATAAATCGCCTTGCAATTTACTTTTTTCCTTGAGTGCATCTTTGTTAATTCACCATCTTTTTATTTTTTATTTCACTTGATTTTTAAAATCTTTCCCGCGGCTGCATGCATCTTCTTCTCCTCGCGCCATACTTCCCTTCAACAGCCCTCTCCCAACCAGTCGCAGCAACCCTCTCCCTGCCACTCCATGCGCAAGCCATGCACAGCCAGGGCATGGCTTTGCATGGCTTTCTTCTCCTTTAAAAAGACCACTACTTCTTCATCTGTAGCCTGGTCCCAGCCAAAAAAAGAACGTAGTAGCACCACCTTCTCCTTCCAGGCCACCACCCTCTCCTCCCTCTCCCTCCTTACGCCAGCCCTCCTCCTCCGAGGAGACACCCAGCGGGCAGGAGCCCTCACTATGGTGCACACCACCACAGTGAGACCACCACTGCCCAGCTCTTCAAAGAGCCGGTGGCGTGGTGGCTCTTTTCTTGGTTCACCACTTGAAGACTTCCATCCATTGGAGTGGTAGCTTCAAGATTTGAAGCTTAAGCTCCACACACAGCAGCAGCTGCCCCACTCCATTCCGTGCAAGCCTGCAGGCCACCCTCGCCTCCGCACGCACCTACAGGTCCTCTCCTCCTCCTACTTCTTCGCCCTGTCACACTCTCTCTTCCTCCTGTAGCCGACCATCGCGCGTCACTGCAGTAGCTACTGACCAAGCACCCCAACGCACCCGAATAGCACCCCGCGTCACCCATGCCCTCCCCAGCGCACGCTAGCAGCCTTCTCCGCGTGCTCTATCGCAACCATCTGCTTGCAAGCCACTAGCCGAAGCCACTCCACCACGCGCGCTGAGCCATCCGCACTCACACAACTGCCCGCACCCAGTCACGCGGTGCGGCCTTGCACTGTAGCCATTGTTCACACGAGTCTGCGCGACACTGTGGCTACAGTGGGGTGACCGGTGAGCCTCTCACTTTACCGATCACCCGGCACGCCGCTACTGCCAATCGCCCACGTGTGCGTTTCGCCCCGCGTCGCCCGCACACACCCGCGCATTTGCGTCACCCGCACCCGTCTGCGTTGCTCGCTCCCTTCGCCCGTGCCTGCGAGTGCCCGTTCCAGCAACTCCGGGCAGCGCTGGTCGCTGCTGTCCTCTCCGCACCAACTCTCCTACGTGCACGCTCCTCTCTACGTGAATCCACGCATACGCATGCGCATAACCTCCAGACGACGCTTGTTGGTTGCAGACGCCTTAACCTCAGTAGCACCCTCTATCTCCCGCACTCTCTCTCTCTCACTCTCTCTCACAACACTCTCTTCACCGACGCTTGCACACACATACACTCACACTTCCACATGCACACCTATGCACTATTATATACATATATATATATACATATACATAAATATATACTGATATATATATATTTATATACCTATATATATACATACATATATATATATATTTATATTCATACATATAGTTGTACCTATATACTTATGTCTTTGTATACATACATACATATATACATATATATATCTATATACTTATATATATACATATATACATATACTTCTATATGTATACATATATATATATACTTATATCTATATATATAGTAGTATTAGTATACTCATATATATATATATATATATATATATATATATACATATATATATATATATATATACATATATGCATCTATATACTTACATATATACACATATATATATACAGATATATATACTTACATATTTACATATATTTATATACATATATATATATATAAATATATACACACCTACTTATATATACATCTATATATACATATATATATATCTAGCTACATATATCTATATATACATATTTTACTATATACATATACATACATATATATTTACATCTATACAGTTATATATACATACTTATACATATATATACATATAAATATATCTATACATATATCCATCTATACATATAGCGACATACATATATACATACATACCTATATATATATTTATACATATAGATATACATATATAACTACTTATATATACCCATATATTTATAACCATATATATATAGATATATTGACATACATATATTGATTTTCACATTATTAACCTTACGTGGTATCGCGAGAATATCTGCACCAGTTGCTGATATTCCCCGATACACATGAACAAAAAGCATGTTCGCATTCATCCTCCACCATCCATCTTACACCTTACACGTGGCACTTCGTCCTGTTGGTTGCGTCTTTCTAGACGACGACCAACTCGACACTGTGCTACACTCCATCTTCGCCTGCACCCTCACCCCTTTATACGTATATAATATATACATATATATATACACTATATTTACTTTTTTTCTGTTTCGCTTTCCTGTTAGTAAAAAGATAAAAAAATATATAAAAGAGAAAAGATAATCCTTGACTTGCAGGTACTTCGTCTTGTGAATAGTAAGCCCTGTTTTGGAACCCTGTTTTGGCTTAAAGCCGAGAACTGAATTTGGAGGGTGTGCCTCAAGGACAAAGATTACCAGAAAAAAATCTAAATAGAAAACCACCAAAAACACAATAAACGAATGAAAGAGACTCATTGTTGGAAAGGCATAGAAACTTGACTTGTAACCCCACTTCCCTGAGTTCGACCCTGGGCCAAAAAGTGACCAAGATAAAATCAAATAGGCCAGGTTAAAAATTTTTGTAAAGAGATGGTTAGGCCCGAATTAAGTTAGCCACAATACACACTTCAACGATAAAATCATCATATTAACACCCTATTCAGGTCCGACACCACACCTTTTTTGGCACCGTTGCTGGGGAAGTGTGCCTTCAAGTAATTTTTTACTCCATTCCTGTATTTTTCTCTTCTCTTCTCTCTTCACGGGTATCTCTGTTTTCGGTGTGCAGGTTAACCTGGTGCAAGGAGAAGGTAGGCAGATGAAGTCGGGAACGTGGGCAGATCCAAGGCGGGAATGAGAGCGTGAAGATGCCGACACCGTATTGGAGCTTCGCACCGTTGCCGAACAAGTAGGTTTTCTTTTCTTAGCAACCTAGGTTAAGTTGTAACCTTAATAAAAAAAAAATTAAAATCTAAAAACTTGAAAAACTTCTTGGGATCTCTTGGGGCAAGTGGACTAAAATTCACTTGTTTGATTGATTGTCTTCACTCCCACAGCCTTGGGATTTCCTGCTTCGCATAGCGAAAATCCAAGAATCTTGATTCTTGAATTTTTTGCCGTGTGAAGTATTCTTTGTGTCAAACACAAAAGGATTGATTGCACCCCTCCTTTGGCTCATTTATCTACAATTCAGGATCACCTTTTTGTTGGGGAGACTTGGAATTGAGTTAATTCCAACCCCACCACGACTTTTCAACTTGCCTAAGATTCGATCCCGAATATTTCAACACCAACAATTTTAGTTTCTTTATCTGTTGGTTGAGCATTGTGTGTGGACATTTTTCTTGGTGATTGGGAGCACTTGAATTGAAGTGTTTTGGCTCCCTTTCACATAAAATCTAAAACTGATTCGGGCATCCACACATAGATATCTCCATTTAGGGTAGCCCATTGCATTTTAGCATGCATTAACCAATTGAAATTGAAGAAGGGTTTGTTGGGCTTAGAAGAAAACCTATATTCTTGCAAAACACGGAGATTGGTTGAATTGGTAATTCAGTGAAATCCTAAAATTCATGATACTTAAGGCTAAACTCTAAAAACCATTCACCAATAAAAACTCCAATTCGGGGAGATTTCCTTGTTGCATGCTTGTTTTACACACTCTGAAAATCATTCACTTGGCAATTACCCGTAAACAATGCCCTTCACATTCCAAAAGCACTTGACCGTAAGCCTCTAACTAAAAATGGTAGTAACTTGACCCTTACTAAGGATTGGAGGTCTAACTACCTGCGTGTAGCATCTACGTGCTGCTGAGGATTCCGGCGTGCTATCGGGTGTCTAAGACTGGGGCAAACGGCCTTTCATTTTGGCCCGGTGGTTCCACGGTGCTCGCATTTGATTTCGTAGTTCGTGATAGTAGGTAACTTAGATCGTTAGGTCTAAGGGCACACGGTAGAGGTTAGGAATTTGATTGAATTGATTTGTCATCAAGTGTACCTTTGCGGCGTCATTTCTCTCATCTCTTTTCCCTTCTTATCCCCCTAATTCTTCCTGCGGTAGTGCATGTTTGGGAGGACGTCACAAAACCCTGAACTGTTTGAATTGACTGATAAATCTAGAAAATAAGTTGAATCGTCCTCCTCCTCCACAAACATGGCTGCACGCCCACCCCCAAATCCCGAGGGAGGAAACCGGCCTCAGAACCCACCAAGTGGTGGAACCTTAGATCCCATAACCCGCCTCCAAGCCCAAATGGAAATGTATAATGAACAAATTGAGGCCATTTGGGAAATATTGGAGGAAATGTAGAACCCTCTCGAATTGGAGGAGCCTAGGTCTCTCAGCTCTTATCAGAATCCCGTTGCTATAGAGACCATAGGGAAAATTCGGGTCCCCATGGGTGGGGACGACTTTGAATTGAAACCAAACATAATTAGCCTAATAAATTTTCACTTCCCTGGTCTTGCAAGTGAAGATCCTTTTCTTCACTTGGAAGACCCAACCCGACTGGCTAAAATGGTTAAACTAAGAAATGTCAGGTTACCTATAGTCCTCATGAAAATGTTCCTATTTTCATTGCGAGATAAAGCATCGCAATGGTTACGCACCCTTGGGAGAACCATCCACTCTTGGGAAGAGATGAGAACAGCGTTTCTCAATAAGTTCTTCCCAATCGGGCGAACCAATGCACTTCGCCGTGCTATCACCTCTTTTACGCAACAAAACGGCGAACAATTTCATGAGGCATGGGAGAGGTATAACGACCTCCTCAGGAAGTGTTCGCACCACAGTCTGCCTAAGTGGCATATAGCCCAGATTTTCTACTATGGGCTAAAGGAGACTATGAAGCAGATTGCAGACACTTCCTGCGGAGGGAACTTTATGAATAAAGATGAGAATGGAACATTTGAACTGTTTGAAAACATGAGTGAAAACTCGATGAACAATGCTTCCATTGTTGCCTTTAATCGTACCAACCAGCCCCGAAATGTCCACGAAGTTGACACAGGACCCTCCCATTCATCCACTGATCTAAGCCTTATTGCACAAAAACTAGATGAAGTCTCCGTCGTCCATAAGAAGCTGGATGAGCTTCTGGCCAACCTCGCCCGTTCTATGGTAAACACCACCTCTTCACCACTTCGTCACAATCCAAATTCTTCCAACACCAGACTTATCCCGAGAAACCCCGTAAGACCTTCCTTACCGAGTGTCGCACCAAGCGACTCGGTAAGTCATTTGGAATTGGCTTCTGCGAGCCAGTATTTCAACATGGAGGACCAAGCCTCCGTGTGCTCGGACACATATTTACATGCGGACACATCTTCTGGCACAGAAGATGCTTGCACCCTGGGAAACAACCCGTTCTCTGCCACGTATAACCCAGGATGATGCAATCATCCGAACTTCTCATGGTCCAACAACCCGCAGCGCTAAAACCCCGCGAGTGGACCAATGCGACCGTCCACACCCATCATCCCAAGGGCCCAGTCTAATCCTTTGGCGAATCCACCATCAGGTCCTTGCGTACTGTAAATTGAACACGCATCAAGTCCTCTTGACAAATTGATGCGAATGATGACGGATATGTCAAAGCGCCATGAAGAGAACATGACCTCTCTTCAGCACCAATTGGCGCAGCAGAATGCTGAGATCAGTCAACTACACATGGCGACTCGAACTCAAGGCACTCTTCCCGCCCAACCTGTTCCCAACCAGCGAAATTTCGTACCCTGTGGTCCTCAACCACAGGTACAACCTTCTCAGGGGCAGGTTCATCATATTCTGCAAGCTCCGAGCATTCCACTGGGATTTCAAGCTAATCCCACTGCAGCACCGCACTCTTTTGTCCCTATTGGAAACCCTCCTCCGCTGTATGATCCCACTGGACCCGCATCGTCCAATGCTATCACTACGAGGAGCGGTAAGCAGACCGTCGATCTGCCTCGACCTGATCCTGGCCCATCTTCTTCATCGCCCTCTCATTTTGGATGCACACCACATTTGCGAGAGGACTATACACCCAAATTGGTGCCAGAATCAGTTCCATTCCCTGAGGCTCTATTGAAGGAGCCAAAAGGCAGAAAGAAAGATAGGCAGGCCTTTGATAACCTACGTAATTTGTTCAGGGATGTGGAAATCAAGGTACCCCTGCTCGAGGCTATCGGCCACATACCTACTGTCGCCTGATTTTTCAAAGACTACACAACACCCAGGTGACAGTTAAAGAAAACCAAGAATCCGGTGGTTCTCTCGCCTCATGCGAGTTGTGCTATACTGTCAAACCTACCACCAAAGCAGAAAGATCTGGGCACACTGCTTATTTCCTATAGCATCCAAGGCTGCAATTTTAATCGTTCCCTGCTTGATCTAGGATCTTCCATAAAATCTTATACCGACCATCATGCTCGAAAAATTTTCCTTGGGAAATCTGAAACCCACCCCTGTCATGTTACAGTTGGCAGATCGTTCTGTCAAAATCCCGAAGGGTGTGGTGGAAGACGTGGTGGTTACGGTCAATAGTCTCTGTTTTCTTGTTGACTTTCTTATTTTAGATATGGAAGTTCCTAGCTCACTTTCTGATTGTCCGATTGTCCTCGGTCGACCTTTCTTGGCCACAGCCCGTGCCCTTATCGACTACGAGTCAGGCTGTATTGAGATTGCCATTGGATCTGAAAAGATCAAGCTTAACATCTTCAAGGCAGCCAAGAACTTTGATTGCGATTGCATCGAGGATGACATGTTTGACGAGGACATGACCCGTTAGTGCGTGTATCGGACTAATTGGGACCTATTCAGACTACTGTGGATTACCTGACGACTGCCTGATCAACACATACTGTGACGTTCCCCCATCCCTCCCTTGTCCCGTTCCTTCTCTTGGCCATACTTCTGACGAGGTTTTCTCCTCTTCCCATACCTCACGGTCTGAGTCATATCCGGGATGCTCACCGTCGGTCCACACTCTTGAAGACCGGATTGCCCTTTCTTTCCTGCCAAGTCAGGTGGATTTGCAACTCCACACTGGGACCTTGAGCCCACATCTTACTCACTGGGGCTATTCCCTTTTGGATCCATCTATCTAAGAAGCCCCTCTTCTTGGCCAATCTGATGGCCAACTACTTCCTCCTGACTTGTTTTCTATTCCGCCTAGGACAATCATCCCAAGAAATGGCAGACCTTTCACCATCCACCATCACTTTTCATGCCACTATCACAATCGCTTCACTTTTCTCTTCACCACCCACCAACAACCCACCTTACCACCCTACTGATTAGCCCATAGTTGTGGGCTATTCAAGTATTTAAGTGCCTAGACATTAGGTTAATTCTAACATTTATTTAGCATAAATTATGATGTAAATAGATTAATTCATATTTTTAATTTAATTACATAATCCATGCATTGCATTCATATTTTAAATGCATTTAGAATTAGCTTAGAATGGCATTCATTTAATTAGTTACCAATTAGGTACATTATTTTAGTTAACATAAAAGTTGAGGGTTTGTACATAAATAACCATAATATTTTAATAATATCCTTTATTCTTCTTCTTCTCAGCAATGGCTCAGCTGCCGCTGCAACGCCTCCTGTCGCACTAAAGCCACATTCATGGATCAGCGGAGAAGGTGGATCTGCTCCCGCCTCTCCATTCAAATTCGTGCAGGCAGCTACAAAAGGAGGAGAGAGGCTGCCGAGCGGGGGAGGCCTCCACCCCCAACCCACACTGTGCAGAGTCCATCTCTTCCATTCCACACCACCGGCCTTAACTGCGGTGACGACCCTCCACCACCGTGGGCGTGTGGTGTGACAGGCCACACTGCCATCCGAAGGTCGTCCGCATTACCGTGAATACCTTGCCATGCACCTCCCTCGCCGTCGTCATCAACAACCACACTCGCTTGCTCACCTGAATCGCCAGCCCTCACCTGTTCACTCCACGCCTGCCTGCATGCCCTCCAACTACGCACAAGGTGGGCAGGCCAGCAATCCTCCCGCGCCCTCCAACCTTCGTGCGCACCCGCACCCACCACCAACAGTGCGTGCATCCGCCTGTAGCCTCCTCACCGCTACCTGCAATGCCGCACTAGTGTGTGTGCGCACCCACACCAACGTGCAGCATAGGCTACAGTGCTCACCTGCACGCACTAGTAGAGCCGCCCTCCTCCAGCGCACATGTGCCTTCCGCGCCAGCAGTGCCTCCCACCTGTGCACGCAACAACAAGCTGCGTGCATCGCACGGCTAGCAGATTGCAGCAGCGTCAAGCCTGCTTTCACGCCTGCAGCACACACCCGCCTGCAGTGCCTTCTACCAATGGCAGCGCACTCGCGCCTCCCGCCTGCAGCGCTTCCGCCAACAGCAGCTGCAGCACCATTGGCAGCCACCTTCACCGGAGCTCCGTCAAGTCATCTCCGACCACCGCACGACTCGTTGCCACCACCGCTGCGAAGCCCTCGGTCCAAAGAACATCCTCCGAGCTTCCCGCGTCCGGCCATCCACTCTTCTTCGTGCACGACCAAGGGGAATAAATCCCCTATTTTGCTACAGTAACATTGCCATTAATAATTACATTTTCTACCATTGTCAATTTTTAATGATATTTTATTGATTCTTCATTGCAACAAATATCCTCTAGTTATTAAAAATTACTATTTCAGCATGATTTCTTGATTCAACCTTAATCTGAAGGCAATTTTTGTTTGATTCTTGTCTAAACTAACTACGAACAAATATTTTTAACCGGTGCAAATTTAAATATGTCATTGCCTCCCTGTGGATATGACCAGCTCTTCTACGAGTGGTTATTTATTTTTAATTATTGATTAGTCGATTTTTCCACCACATAAAACTGTAAACGACTTTAAAGCGAACAATCGACTCGTCAAATGGCGCCGTTGCTGGGGAGGCAACAGATGCAATAATTTTACCTGATTTTATTTTGATTATTTGTCAATTGCATAGTGATTTGACCATTTATTATTTTCTTTTCTGTGCGAGAAATTTGTGCAAGAGAAGCCATTGTGAGAGCTGACCTTTGACGTCGCTAGAGAAGAATTGGATGAGCTATTTTGGAAAGGAGGAGAAGGACGAGGACGCGACGGACATCATTGTATATTTAGTCACTAATTTGATTAGAATGGAATTAGGACTTTAGATTTAAGTTTTCATTGCATTTTGTTTGAAACCCTTGTTCTGGGGTATATTTTGAAGGGTTTGTTCCCCGATTTTGTTTTGGGCCCGTGTTAGGTAATTTTTGGGAGCCTGTTCCCTTTTCTTTAGATTTAGGTTTTTAGTTTATTGATTACTTTTATTTGCTTGTGCATAAGTAGTTTAAAAGATAGAATTAGAAAAATGAGCTACCTGCTAGAAGCTGCCTGCCCTAGGATGAACCAATTTAGGTCTGTATGAGCAGCCTCTAGATTTATTTCTCTGCATTGCGTGCATTCTTGCATCGTTGACTGCTAGAAGCAAGGTACGCATTCTCTTACTTTGCATCCGATTCTTGATCATTCATTGCATTTGGATTTAATTCAAAGACCACAAAATTTGTCTTGAAGCGATCTAACAAGTGGTCACATATATTCAAGAAAAAGGACTAATTAAAGGAGGGACATCTAAAAATCAAGGACTTGATTGCAAAACATGGCGTGCAATTCAAAATTCAAAATCCTTTTGCGGTGAATGCACACTTATATCTTTTTCACCATAGCACTCATTTAGACACTCCTAAGTCTTGAAACGACTAGGACAAGAGCCCTCCTACTGTTGGATTCTGATGTGTTTGGAACTTGAGATCAAAGGTTTTGTAAATCCAAAGAGGGGGATACCCTGTCACGGATTTTTGGGGGTAGTTGAGAAGCCCCGCGAAAGCACAGCTTCAAAGGAAGGCTTAGGCCTACTTGCATCCCTCGATCTTCCGTCTTTGGATTTACTTGACCATTTGAGATTTAGGGAAGAATACTTAAGTTCCAACTAGGTCTTTTTAGGCATTTCGAAGGTTGACAATAGGCACGTAATTGATTGGGCAACTTGCTTTGTCACCTACAATTTGAGCTAAAGTCAAAAGCCTAAATTTGTAAGGACCGAACAAGTCCTTTTGAATTGTGTTTGTAGTGCATGCTTGGTAGGTGTTCTCTTAGGAGACAACTTGTATTTGATCCTGAACCTGAAAGAATCCTAAGAAGAGACCTTCCAAGGGTAGAAATGGACAGTCAAAGGAGCCTTAAGGAATAGTTCATCCCAACCAATCAAACTGGCCCTGCACTAAGTAGACCTGGAGGGGACAATCCGTATGAGATCAAAAGTAGTACCATATCCTTGCTACCCTCCTTTTATGGTACTACTAGGGAAGACCCTTATAGGCATATTGAGGAATTCATCGAGGTTTGTTCCACGGTGAAGCTGCAGGGCATTACTGATGACGCTCAAATGCGGACCCTTTTTCCCTTCTCCCTAAAGGACAAAGCCAAGTATTGGTATCACACCCTTGATAATGTAAATACTTGGGATGCCCTGAAGAAGGAGTTTTTGAAGTACTTCCCATGAGCAAAACAAATCACTTTAGGAGGGAAATTATGAGTTTTGTTCAAAAGGATGGGGAAGCATTCCATGATGCGTGGGAGCATTTTAACGACTTGCTGAGACTTTGCCCACATCACCAGGTGCCTAAATGGCAACTGGTTGAAAGGTTCTACACCGGACTTAATGATTCGCATAGGCAAACTGTGGATGGTGCCTGTGCAGGAACCTTTCTATCTAAGACTGAGGATGAAGCTTGGAACTTACTTGATACTTTGAGTGAGAATTCTATTCACTTGAATTCTGCCTACATGGATAGAAAGCCCACTCTTATGCAAAGAAAGTTGGAGGCGAATGAGGAAAGGGACACCCAGAATTTAGCCTATTAGATTCAGTTATTGAATCAAAACATGGAAAGTCTTATGTCGAACAAGAGTTCATTCGTACCTAACACCTCCACATCCCAAGCTTCCGAATGCTTAATTTGTCAAGGCAATACACATGCCACTGTGGATTACCACTTGGCCTCCCAATTCCCTGAGCTTGTACAAGCGGATTTGAATGCCGCTCAAGGGTTCCGTCCAAGACCTCGTAATGACCCTTTCTCCAACACTTATAATGTGGGATGGAGGAACCACCCAAACTTTTCATGGAGACAAGGAAATGTCTCAAATTCAGGGAATTACAAACCACAATCCTTTCAAAACCATCAAATGAACCAACCTCAGACCTTTGCCCAACCTAAAACCTCTGAGATGGATGAATTGAAGGCGATGTTGAAAACTATGCAAGAAAGTCAAAGTGCCATCATCCAATCTCATGACAAGGCTATACATGAGATGAAATCACAAATTGGTCACCTTGGTGAGGTCGTTAGACAGAGGAAGACTGGGAAGCTCCCCAGTGCTACTGAGGAAAATCCTAAAGGAAAAGGGATTTTCTTTAGGGAGCATGCTCAGGCAGTGACTATTCTGAGAAGTGGGAAAGAAATTTCCAAACCCGATGCTCCTATAGTCTCACCCCCTAAAAAACCATCCACCCCGACTTTCACCCCCACCGGAGAAGACTTGCCCAAATCTTCTCCACTTGAAATCACCTCACCGGAAGAAGTTGCCCCCATTCCACCCCTTACTTGACATGACAACCCTTCCACCTAGAGATCGAGAGTGCCTTTTCCAGAGCGCTTATCCACCTCTGGGTAGACTTATGCTAGCTCATCTGGAGCCAAAGATAAGATGGATCAGATTATGGAAACTTTCAAGCAAGTGCAGATTAATCTACCTTTGCTTGAAGCTATCAGGCAGATTCCATCTTATGCCCGCTTCTTAAAGGACCTGCGCACGAAGAAGTGGCAATCTAGAAAACAGGTCCAATCAAAACTTGTCCTGCCTGATTCTGTTAGCTCAATTGTTCAACATGGCACACTCCCGAAACTTAAGGACCCAGGAGCCCCATACATCTCTGTAGTAATTGGTAACTTACAAATTGATGAGGCTCTACTTGATCTGGGTGCGAGGGTGAACATCCTTCCAAGCTACGTGTATGAACAACTTGGGGGAGGCAATCTGAAGCCTAGCCTTGTAATCCTTCAAGTTGCTAATCGATCACTTAAGACACCATGGGGAATTTTAGAAGATGTCCTCATAAGAGTGGAGGATTTCTTCTTTTCCGTTGACTTCTTAGTTTTGGACACTGACCCTACCAACAAGCCAACCAAATCCTCCATCATTTTGAGCTGCCCCATCCTTGCAACTTCTCATGCTTCTATTAATTGCAATACTGGGGCATTGAAAATGGGCTTTGGGAATAGGAAAATCCAGCTTAATGTGTTTGATGCTTACAAATAAGCTGGACTTGAGGATTGTTCTCAAGTTGAGGTGATAGATGACCAGATTGAAGAGGCAACTCCTGTAATGTTATGTGATGACCCCATTCAGAATGTCATGCTAAATGAGCATTCCCATCTCTTGGAGGAATGTGAAGCGGATATACTAGAACTAGAGGAATTGCTAGGAGTTTCTGCTGAATCTCTTCCCCCATCATTTCCGCCAAAGGTAGATTTGCTACCTGAGATGGGGACATCTATTATGAAACCCTCAACCATACAAGCCCCCGACCTTGAGTTGAAACCCTTCCCTGACACTCTCAAGTATGTTTTCCTAGGTGCCAATGATACACTCCCCGTTATCATTTCGACTGTGCTATCTGAGGCATAGGAGGGAGCCTTGATTGAATGCCTGTCTAGGCACAAGGAAGCTATTGCTTAGAGCATTGCTGACATTAAGGGTATAGACTCTACACTCTGCATGCACCACATTTATACTGATGATTCCATCAAGCCTTTTAGGAACATGCAGAGACGTCTGAACCCTAATATGAGGGAGGATGTAAAAAGGGAAATCCTGAAGTGGTTGGATGCCGGGATCATATATCACATTGCTGACAGTAAATGGGTCAGTCCCATTCATGTGGTGCCAAAGAAGGTAGGCTTTACTGTGGAACTCAACGACCAAGGTGAACAAGTTGTCACTAGACCCTCAACTGGATGGAGGGTCTGTATTGATCACCGCAAGCTGAACATCGCTACCCAGAAGGATCACTTTCCTTTGCCTTTTATTGATCAAATTCTCAAAAAATTGGTAGGGAATAAGTACTATTGCTTTCTCGATGGATATTCTGGGTACAATCAGGTGGCAGTATTTCCTGATGACCAGGAAAAGACGACATTCACGAGTCCTTACGGTACTTTTGCATTTAGGCGTATGTCGTTTGGATTATGTAATGCCCCTGCAACTTTCTAGCGGTGTATGATGTCTATCTTTTCAGACATGATTGACGAGTGTGTTGAAGTATTTATGGATGACTTCTCTATTTAAGGCTCGTCTTTCGACCAGTGTCTCCTGCACCTGGAGAATGTGTTGAAACGATGTAAGGAGACTGGTTTAGTCCTCGGCTGGGAGAAAAGTCACTTCATGGTATAGAAAGGAATTGTACTTGGGCATGTTGTATCCGGGCAAGGTTTGGAAGTAGATAAAGCCAAGATTGATTCTATTTCCAAACTTCCATTGCCTACGAATGTCAAACAGATTAGATCCTTTCTGGGCCATGCTAGCTTTTATAGGCGCTTTATTAAAAATTTTAGTAAGATTTCTAGGCCACTTTATGACTTGTTGGCAAAGGAATCTTCCTTTAGTTTTGATTCAAAGTGTGCTGAGGCCATTCAAAATCTAAAGGAGGCCTTGATCTCTATGCCTATCTCCAAGTTCCTGATTGGACACTCCCATTTGAGCTTATGTGTGATGCTTTGGATTATGCAGTTGGAGCAGTCCTTGGACAAAGGGTTGAGGGAATACCTCATGTGCTACATTATGCAAGCAAGACTTTAACCGAAACTCAGCAAAACTACACCGTCACTGAAAAAGAATTACTCACTGTAGTTTTTGCTCTGGAGAAGTTTAGGTCATATCTACTTGGGTCTAAGGTTGTTATTTTTACTGATCATGCAGAAGTGAAACATCTCATTGCTAAGAAAGATTCTAAGCCACGTCTGATTAGGTGGATCCTACTGCTTCAAGAATTTGACTTGGAAATACATGAAAAGAAAGGAGTAGAAAATGTTGTGGCTGACCACCTGTCTCGCCTTCCTCTTAATGACTCTTTCTGGAGACATTCGTGAGACATTTCCCGATGAAACTCTGATGGCGGTAACACCAACTTTACCTTGGTATGCAGACATTGTAAATTACTTGGTCACTGGACAAACTCCTGGCTCTTGGGATGAGCATAAAAGAAAGAGATTCATTTCTCAAGCAAGATATTTTCATTGGGAAGAGCCAGAATTATTTAAAATTGGACAAGAGCAAGTATTGAGACGTTGTGTGCCTAAAGAGGAACAACAAAGTGTGCTGAGTTTTTGCCATGAACTTCATTGTGGAGGACACGTTGGTGCTAAGAAAACTGCTTTTAAGGTTCTCCAGTCCAATTTTTGGTGGCCTTCCTTATTTAAGGATTCTCATAATTTTGTTAAGGCCTGTATTAGATGTCAATGGACTGGAACGATTGGGAAGAGGAATGAAATGCCTCAAAATCCTATTCAATCTATTGAAGTTTCTAATGTGTGGGGAATTGACTTTATGATCCCCTTCCCATCGTCCCATGGTTTTGAATATATCTTGGTGGCAGTTGATTATGTCTCTAAATGGATAGAGGCCATTCCTACTCGCATAAATGACCACTCTGTGGTTTTGAAATTTGTGAAGGCCAATATCATATCCTGTTTCGGCTGCCCCAAGATTATTATAAGTGATGGGGGACCTCATTTCCGAAACAACCACTTCAATCGATTAATCAAGAGTTTGGGAGTGACTCACAAGGTTGCTACCCCTTACCATCCTCAGACAAGTGGCTACGTTGAAGTGTCAAATAGGGAGATAAAAAATATTTTGGAAAAGACCGTTAGACCTGATAGGAAAGACTAGTCCCAAAAGCTCGATGATTCTTTGTGGGCTTATCGAACGGCCTATAAGACCCCTTTGGGTACTTCTCCCTTTCGAATTGTGTATGAAAAAGCATGCCATTTACCTGTTGAGTAGGAACATAAAGCACTTTGGGCTATTCGAAGTGTTAACATGGATTTAGAGAAGGCAGGTAAGGCACGACTTCTAGAATTAAGTGAGCTTGAGGAGTTGAGGAATGATGCTTATGACACCTCTCATGCTTATAAAGAAAGAACTAAGGTCTTGCATGATAAGTTTATTCTTCGAAAGACCTTTGAGCCCAACTAACAAGTCTGGCTTTTCAATTCCAGACTTAAGCTTTTTCCTGGGAAGTTAAAATCTCGTTGGGATGGGCCTTACATAATCACCAAAGTATTTCTGCATGGAGCTATGGAGATAAAAAATTCTTCCTCTTCAACAACTCCTTTTATCGTCAATGGTCAACGGTTAAAATCGTACATAACTTTAGATGCCCATCTGGTTGATGAAGTCACTCTTGAGGAGCCTTAGCTCCTACCATTCTCTGCCTCAGGTAATATCTTCCTTTAGCTATTTTTGTTTTCAATGAGGACATTGTTTGAACCAGGCATGGGGGAGAGGACCTGAGGTATTTTGTTTATAGCATGCATATAAAAAAATGAAAATGACAAAAAAAAACAAAGAAAGAAAAAGTTTTGAGCTTAACTGGCTAAGTCCTGCATTCTTAAACAAATCAGAACTCTAGGGTAGACTAAATTAATTCTAGGGTCAAACTTTAGAAGCTAAATGAGCTGCTAGCTTTAGACCTTTAGGGTCCTTTGTGGACTTAAAAACTTAAGTAGGAGTAAAGTTGCGGACCATTCCTCAAGAGGCTGAGGAAGGGAAGGTAGGGTTTGAGTTAAAAGGTGGGGTAGTACCTGGAGTCTTGCTCTACCCTTTGGTTTACGGGTCCTTGTAACCCCAGCATCCAAATTTCACACACTTGGTCTGGTAATTAACTTAATTTCTTTCTTTCTGAAAAGAGATTTGGTTCTCTTAGTTTTGACTTATGAGAGGCTTGAAAACACATTTTTATTGGAAGAGTTCCCGCCGCAGGAGAGGGGAGTATATACTCACCTTGGGGATGCGATGATAACATATTACCTCCTCGGCGCTTGTCTCTTAGGATATCCATCATACTGGGGGCATGTAAGTGCATTTTACGGTTCAGGTACCATGGGCGGCCCTATCTCGAAGTGCCGATTGCCATAGGATGTAAATAGATTAATTCATATTTTTAATTTAATTACATAATCCATGCATTGCATTCATATTTTAAATGCATTTAGAATTAGCTTAGAATGGCATTCATTTAATTAGTTAACCAGTTAGGTACATTATTTTAGTTAACATAAAAGTTGAGGGTTTGCATATAAATAACCATAATATTTTAATAATGTCCTTTATTCTTCTTCTTCTCAACAACGGCTCGGCTGCCGTTGCAATGCCTCCTATCGCACTAAAGCCACATTCATGGATCAGCGGAGAAGGTGGATCTGCTCCCGCCTCTCCATTCAAATTCGTGCAGGCAGCTACAAAAGGAGGAGAGAGGTTGCCGAGCGTGGGAGGCCTCCACCCCCAACCCACACTATGCAGAGTCCATCTCTTCCATTCCACACCGTCGGCCTCAACAGCGGCGACCACCCTCCACCACCGTGGGCATGTGGTGTGACAGGCCACACCGCCATCCGTAGGTCGTCTGCATCACCGTGAGCACCTCGTCGTCGTCATCAACAACCACACTCGCCCACTCACCTGAACCGCCAGCTCTCACCTGCTCACTCCACGCCTGCTCGCATGCCCTCCAACCATGCGCAAGGCTGGCATGGCCAGCAGTCCTCCCGCACCCTCTAGCCTTCGTGCGCACCCGCGCCCACCGCCAACAGTGCGCGCATCCGCCTGTAGCCTCCCCGCCGCTACCTACAGTGACGCACCAGTGCGTGCGCGCACCCATGCCAGTGTGCAGCACTGGCTGTAGCACTCACCCGCACGTAGCAGCAGAGCCACCCTCCTCCAGTGCACCCGTGCCTTCCACGCCTACAACGCCTCCCGCCTGTGCACGCAACAATAGGCCGCACGCACCGCACGACCAGTAGCCTGCAGCAGCGTCAAGCCTGCTTTCGCACCTGCAGTGCGCACCTGCCTGTAGTGCCTTCCGCCAACGGCAGTGCACCCACGCCTCTCGCCTGCAGCGCTTCCGCCAATAGCAGCTGTAGCACTATTGGCAGCCACCTTCTTTGGAGCTCCGTCCAACCAGCTCCGACCACCACGCGACTCACCGCCACCACCGCTGCGAAGCCCTCGGTCCAAAGAACTTCCTCCGAGCTTCCCGCGTTCGGCCATCCACACTTCTTCGTGCATGGCCAAGGGCAATAAATCCCCTGTTTTGCTACAGTAACATTGCCATTAATAATTACATTTTCTGCCATTGTCAATTTTTAATGATATTTTGTTGATTCTTCATTGCAACAAATATCCTCTAATTATTAAGAATTACTATTTCAGCATGATTTCTTGATTCAACCTTAATCTGAAGGCAATTTTGGCTTGATTCTTGTCTAAGCTAACTAGGAACAAATGTTTTTAACCGGTGCAAATTTAAATACGTCATTGCCTCCCTGTGGATATGACCAGCTCTTCTACGAGTGGTTATTTATTTTTAATTATTGATTAGTCGATTTTTCCACCACATAAAATTGCAAATGACTTTAAAGCGAACAATCGACTCGTACCCTACATCTCAACTCTCGTTACCCGATCTTCCGTCCTTTCTCTACCTTTCCCTGCATGCATATGACGACATAGCATTGTTTGGCATGGGGGGGTGGATAGGCATCGATAGGATCTAGGTATTTTATGGTATCATGCAGTTCCCACCTATTTATAAATATGCAAGAATAAGAAAAAATATATATATATATGTAATATATAATAAAAAAAATGGTGTTTAGTAATGATCTGAAAGCTGAAACAAAAATACAATAAGTGTTTATGGATATTCAACCTCTGTTTTGAAGACTTTGCAGGCCACAGAATCTTGATTCGCTCAGGCTCGGCTTAATTCACTTGAGCATTGACAAAATAGATCGGAATCTCTGCTAACTAAGGACGTATTCTTGTACTTGAGACACCAGTACAGGATCCATTGGTTTGCTTTTACTTGAGAGCTTAAGTAAACTTGGTTCACACTACACAAATTAGGAAATACCAGGTGAACATACAGTCCAACCCTAGTGTTCATTAGGGAAGGTGGAGTGCTTACCTATGCACGCAGGTAGACTTTTATCCTAGGTTTTAGTCATGTGTTTAGGAGCGACTCTTTCCACCAAAAAAAGAAACTCTTCCACCAAAAAGAAAAGTGTGCTCCTCCAAATAATGTTGTAAGAGATATACTGACACGTGTTTCTAAAAAAAAAAAGAATAGAGAGATGCAAATAAGTCAGTATATCTTGCAAATGTCTGTAAAGTCTCTACCCTAAAAAGTTCTTCAGGGCAAGTGGCAAATACCCTATTTTCCTATGAGCCACAAATGTCAAAAAATGGGAGTTGAGTTTTCCATCATCTTCTTAAGGGTCAATCTGAAAACACAAGTTGAAACTAGGACCAACCTGTACTTAAAGATTCGTGAAACCTTGGACTTGAGTCTTAATGTTCATCTGGTCAGTCTTGATCCTTCACTAAGCATAAGCCATAGTCTCTTGAGCTCTCGAGTATGGCAAAATCCTCCTGGGTTCTGGAAATAGTACTTAAGGTTAAAATATCAAGAGTCCTGGTTAGTCGAGAGATGATCTTTGTCATGTGAGACTTAAAGTACTGGTAGTCTTCTCTACAATTGGTTCTCACAATATCCAACAATAAACATGCCTATGTCGTCTCAGAAGAAAATCTTCAGCTTAAAGATCATTTCTAAATACTACAAAAAAATGTTTTGCTAGGGACTAGCAAAAGATAGGCATGGGGGTATGATTGCACCGCAAGAATACACCTACAATAGTGCTTTCTTGTGCTATTTCCTAGCATTACCTATGCATATTAGGGTTCCATAATCGCATTTGTAAAAATACATGCATGCATGCATTTAATTGAAAGGACAGGAAAATAAATAAATGGCCTCGCAATTTACTTTTTTCCTCAAGTGCATCTTTGCTAATTCACCATCTTTTCATTTTTTATTTCACTTGATTTTTAAAATCTTTCCCGTAGCTGCATGCATCTTCTTCTCCTCGCGCCATGCTTCCCTGCAGTAGCCCTCTCCCTGCCAGCCGCAGCAACCCTCTCCCTGCCACTCCATGCGCAAGCCGTGCACAGCCAGGGCATGGCTGTGCATGGCTTTCTTCTCCTGTAAAAAGACCACGACTTCTCCTTTATAGTTAGCCTGGTCCCAGCCAAAAAAAGAATGTAGCAGCACCACCTTCTCCTTCTAGGCCACCACCTCCCTCTCCCTCCATATGCCGGCCCTCCTCCTCCGAGGAGACACCCGGCGAGCAGGAGCCCTCACTGTGGTGCACACCACCACAGTGAGACCACCACCGCCTAGCTGTTCAAAGAGCTAGTGGGTGTGGTGGCTCTTTTCTTGGTTCACCACTTGAAGACTTCCAGCCATTGGAGCGGTAGCTTCAAGCTTTGAAGCTTAAGCGCAGCATGCAGCAGAACGCAGTAGCAGCCACCCCACTCCATTCCGCACAAGCCTACAGGCCGCCCTTGCCTTCGAACGTGCTTGCGGGTCCTCTCCACCTCCTGCTTCTCTCTGTCTTACTCTCTCTTCCGCCCACAGCCAGCCACCGCGCGCCACTGCAGCGGCCAGCCAAGCACCCCAGCACACCCCAGCAGCGCCCCAAGTCGTCCTCGCCCTCCCCAACGCATGCCAGTAGCCTTCTCCACGTGCTCTGTCGCAACCCTCCACCCGCAAGCCACCAGCTGAAGCCACTCCACCATGCGCACCGAGTCGTCCGCACTCACACAACCGCCCGCACCCGATCGCGTGGCGCGACCTTGCACTGTAGCCACTGTTCATGCGAGTCTACGCGACACTGTGGCTACAGTGGGGTGACCGGTGAGCTTCTCACTTTACTGGTCACCCGGCGTGCCGCTACTGCCAATCGCCCGTGCGCGCGTGTCGCCCCACGTCGCCTGCATGCACCCGCGCATCTGCGTCGCTTGCACCCGTCTGCATTGCCCGCTCCCTTCACCCGTGCCTGCGAGTGCCCGTTCTAGCCACTCCACGTAGCGCTGGGCGCTGCGGTCCTCTCCGCACCAACTCTCCTGCATGCGTGCTCCTCTCTGCGTGAATCCAACCCTGCGTGCGTGCGTAACCTCCAGACGACGCTCGCTGGTCACAGATGCCTTAACCTCAGCAGCACCCTCTCTCTCCCGCTGTCTCTCCCTCTCTCTCACTCTCACAACACTCTCTTCACCGACACTTGCACACACATACACTCACACTTCCACACACACACACGCACTCCTATACACTATTATATACAAATATATATATACGTATACATATATATATTGACATATATATATTTATTTACCTATATATATACATACGTATATATGTATATATATATATTTTTACATATTTATATATATATACATATATAGTTATAGTTCTATACATATACATATATATATATATATACTTATATCTATATATAGTAGTATTAGTATACTCATATATATATATACATATATCTATATACTTATATATATATATACATATATTTATATATATATATATATACATATATACTTACATATATCTATACATATATTAGTACTTATATAAGTATGTATTAGTCTAAATACATATATCTGTATACATATATATATATATAAATATATATACATATATACATCTATATACTTATATATATATATATACATATATATATACACATATATATACTTACATATATACATATATTTATATACATATATATATATTATCACCTATATAACTAAGTATAGATTCATATAGATATATATATATACATATATACACACCTACTTATATATACATCTATATATACATATATATATATATTAGCTACATATATCTGTATATACATATATTACTATATATAGATATATTTACATCTATATAGTTATATATACATACTCATACATATATATATACATATAAATATATCTATACATATATCTATCTATACATATAGCTACATACATATATACATATATACCTATATATATATATTTATACATATAGATATACATATATAACTACTTATATATACCTATATATTTATAACCATATATATATATATATAGATATATTTACATACATATATATATTTTCACATTATTTACCTTACGTGGTATCGTGGGAATATCTGCACCAGTTGCTGATATTCCCCGATACACGCATACAAAAAGCGTGTTCACATTCATCTTCCACCATCCATCCTACACCTTACACGTGGCACTTCGTCCTGTTGGTTGCGTCTTTCTAGATGATGACTGACTCGACATCGTGCTACACTCCATCTCTGCCTCCACCACCACCCCTTTATACATATATAATATATACATATATATATACACTATATTTACTTTATTTCTGTTTCGCTTTCCTGTTAGTAAAACGATAAGAAAATATATAAAAGAGAAAAGATAATCCTTGACTTGCAGGTACTCCGTCTTGCGAATAGCAAGACCTGTTTTGGAACTCTGTTTTGGCTCAAAGCCGAGAACTGAATTTTGAGGGTGTGCCTCAAGGACAAAGATTGCCAGAAAAAAATCTAAATAGAAAACCACCAAAAACACAATAAATGAACAGAAGAGACCCGTTGTAGGAAAGGCGTACAAACTTGACTTGTAACCTCACTTCCCTAAGTTTGACCCTGGGCCTAAAAGTGACCAAGATAAATTCAAATAGGCCAGGTTAAAAATTTTTAAAGAGATGGTTAGGTCCGAATTAGGTTAACCACTATACACACTTCAACGATAAAATCATCATATTAACAACCTATTCGGGTTTGACACCACCCTCCTGAAGTGGCACTCCTCTTTCAATCCCATCTCCTCATCAATTTCGATCTCCAGATGGTCCATCGCTCTTCCCTTCTCTTGATATCGTGACTCTCTCACCTTTCAGTAGAGCTTTTCCTGCACAAGGCAAACATTTCAAAACTCCTTTCCTTTCCTCTCACTCGAAAATGATGTATTTGACAAAATGTTTTCGAGAAACATGAGGAGTGGCAAATTTGCAAGATAGACCCATCAGGGAAAAAGCCTTAATTGCCAAGGTACCAACTTAGAATGGAATTTTGAGGATCTTTAAAGGAGACTGATTGGAACTAGGATTAAGGGGAGATTATAGTTAGTAATGGGATAGAATTTGAATCCTGAATCTTGTTTTCCCTGAGGTATTTGGAGTCACATATACACACACGAGTCTCTACGTAAGCCTCAGGTTCCCATAATACCCTTTGTCAAAAGAAAAAAAATGAAAATGTCCAAAACCCAGCAATTGAAGCTTAGAAGAAGTCTGGTCCTAGTTAATTGAGTACTCGGCGTCGAGGGCTCAAAAAAGCCCAATGATGTGCAATAACGTATCACTTCCTCTATTTTCCTGCCTCAATACAAACAACATATATAGCTTGAGGGGCGGGGCTTAAGGGCATGTGTTGGTCCAAGTGCCACAGATGGTGTTATCACAAAATGTCAAAAATCGAGGGCTTGTAGCCGATGTCTTCCATAGGGGTACTGTCCCGGAGTACCAATTGCTAGGGGACCATAGGGGAAAGTGATGGGAAAGAGGATTCTGACCGTTCATGACTATACTGATTCAAGGCCAAAATTGAAAAAAAAAGTGTGCACCAATAATCCTTTCATCCGCATTCACCCTAAAGCAAGCGCAGTAGAACTTATTTTGCATGCTAGCATTGACACCAAACTTTGAGGGGCAAACATGATCAAGAATTGGATTGAGGCCAAGGAACGCTATGATTAACTCTTGAAACTGGAACTATGACGAATCTGAGAGAGGGAGGCATGCCTATTTTAGGAAGTCATCCAGGCATTGTAGGTCTAAGTTCCGAATTTAAAAGCTCTAACTTGCTCTTAGAAAACAATTGTCCCTGATCCTTGCTGATATGGATTTTTATGCGATTTGTAAAATTAGGCTTTTATAAGTTGTTGCAATGTGTAAAACCATTTCGCTTTTAAATTTGTAAACCTAGATAGGGAAGTATCTAGGGTTGTCCAACGAGGCGAAATTGTTTACAAATCAAATCCCTTGCTTGGAAAATCAAACTCAACTTTCTTCTTGGTGTTTTATATATATGAATTTTTTTTAGGTTTTGAAATAACAGGAACACTAGAGTTTTGTTGAAAAAGACTAAAGCTAATAGCTAATATCTACATGACAAAAATTGATTCTTTCTAAGCTCACCTTAGGCACATGGAGGCCTAGGGTAATTAGAAAGAACGAGTGTTTGTGCACTAGAAATAATGCGACAAAAACAACAAAAAGAATTGCGACAAAAGCTACATTCGAAAGAAGGCAACTTTTAATTGAGAAAGAGTGTTTTACAAAAACCTTAGTATAGAAATGCTTCTACTACTAGAATAAATATAACAAATAGCAAAAGAAACACAAATCCTCCTGAAATGATGGTGAAGAGGGGAAGCTCCTTGCTCCAAGCTTAGTGGCTCCCAGACTTGAAAAGGGCACCTCCTTCTCCTTCTTGGACGTCCTCCAAAGGCAAACCCTAGATGGGCATGCCTTCTCCATCCTAGAGTGGATGGCTCCCACTCTAAGAACTCCTCCTTACAGTGGTGTGGACCACCTTTGATTCTTCCTCCAAGGGTGGTAGTGTACCATACTCAAATCCTTCTCTCTCAAGAGTAGGCATGTACTATGCAATGCCTAGCTTCCTCCCTTGGCTTGTGTGGGCACAAGAGAAAAGAGAAGAGGGGAAGGCACCAAGGGGCAGAGTATCCCCTTAATCTTCTTCTTCTTCTTCTCTTGACCTTCTATGTAGGTGGAAATATGGGTAGAAAAATGTAGCCAAGGTTGAGTTTTAATGGTGGTGGTAGGGGGTTTATATAGGAATGGTATTGGGTTATGCTTAGTTAATGGTTGGAGGGTTATGATGGCTTGTTGGAGGTAGCTAAGAAATCCTAGGGTTGATAACAGTTGGCACCAAAGTGGGGGGTGTTAGGCGTTTAGTGCCAACCCTAAGGGAGGACTAGGGTTAGGATTTACGGTGCTAGAGTTAGGTGGCATGTAGGTTATGTGTAGGGTTAGGATGGTGTTGTCGGGTGGTGGTTATGGGATGAAGGGTACATGTAAGGTGGCAGCAAAGGGGAAGGTTGCTTGAGATGGTAGTTATGGTGGATTTAAGGGAGTTGGTTCCACTTTAGGTGGGTTAAGGGGGAGGTTTAGGTGGCGTCACTAGATGGAGGGTTAGGATAGGTTGCAGGTAATATGTAGGGTCTAGATGGGAGAAGATGTTGGCGCCAAATGAAGGGGTGTAAGGGTTGATTTTTGGCGCCAACTAGAGTACAGTTTAGGGTAGTTATGGGGGGTTAGGTTTGGCGCCAATGGAGGGCTTCCAGTAGGGGTTAGGTGTAGGGTTTAGATGGCCTTGGTTGATGAGGTGTAGGGCTAGGAGTTAAGGGGAAGTTGGCACCGAAAGGAAGGGGTGCATGTGGTGTTTTTGGCACGAACTTGAAGGGGTGTGAGTGGTGGTGGTTGGTGTGGGTTAGCACCAAGGAAGGTTGGGATAGGTTAGGGTTGGTTAGGGTTAAGGTGGAGAAGTGGGTAGCCATGGCATTTTTTGGTGGAGCTAAGGGCTTAGCTAGCTTAGCTAGTAGAGTGGAGGTTGAAGAGTTAGGGTTTCATGAAGGAGGAGCTAAGGAGGAAAATTCTAGAGCTGTTATCAGGTACACTGGAGCTAGGACTGTTGAGGTAACTTCAAGGGAAGCTCAACTACTGGGCTTCACTACTTAGTTCTTATGCAAGTAGCCAAGCTTGGGTAGTTGAGCTCAGTTGAGCTATCCCTAACCTAGCTGGAGCTAGCTTGAGTTGGAACTGCCTCTGACGAGAACTCTAGAGCTAGCTAAGCTACTAGTTGACAAGTAGTAGCTCAGCTAGCTTAGAGTTAGTCTACTATGAGCTGGCTAGAGTTGAGCTTGAGCTGAGGTGGACTCAAGTCAATTTAGTTGAGCTAGCTAGAGCTCCCAGTGAACCAGTGGGAGCTGAGATGAGCTAGACTCAACTAAGTTGAGCTGGATCTGAGCTAAGGTGAACTCTAGTCAACTCAACTGAGCTAGCTAGAGCTCCCTATGAACTAATGGGAGCTGAGATGAGCTAGACTCAATTGAGTGGAGCTGGTTCTAAGATGACCTAAGCTAAGGTGAGCTAAGATGAGCTCTCTTGAGCTACCATTTAGTTATGATGAGCTGAGTGGAGCAAACCCTAGTCCAAAGGAGCTGGTATCCAGCCATGATGAGTTGGAAATAGCTGAGTGCTAGCCTGATTGAGCTTCCTCTTCAACAGTTGCCTTCCCGAGTGCTAGAGTTTGAGGGATCTGACTCTCTGCTTATCCCTAGCACTCCAAGAAGCACATCATAAAAAGAAAGAAGATAAATGCAATGCATGTGTAACCTAATTTATGCCTAAATGCAACTCAATAACCTATTTGCGGATCAAAATCCTAAGAGTTAGGGTTTTTTTAATGCATAAGAATGATGATAAACTAGCGTTTATCACACCCTCATGCATAGCTTTTGCTAGTCTCTTAGCAAAACATTAATTTTTTACAAAATGGAATTTTGAGGAAATCTAATTTTTTTGACTTTTGAGGGGAAAGAGATTATGGGACATAGGATGATCCAAACATAGGTTGTGCATGAATTATTAATGATAAACATCAGGATTTGTTTTTGGATAAAAAAATTAGACAAAAATGGGATCAATATATCCTCCAAGAAATTCATAGATCAACCCCTTGTTAATTCAGATGACTTGAAATTTTTTTGGTTTTAGGATTTTTCTGGCTCTTGAATCTGATTCGCAACTTGCAATAACCTTTAAAACCTTGTGTCCATGCTTGTGAAAAGCAAACATTTAAGGGCATGGTTTTGGTTTAAAACTTTTTTTTTCTCCCCCATGCTTATTTTTAGCTTAGTCTTATAACAGTTGTGTCAAGATCATCATTCCCATTACCAATCCTCGAGGGGGCTCTGGTGCCAGTATTTCGAGATAGCACCATCCATGACACCACCTAGGAGCTCACAACCCAAAAACACAATGCGGTGTAAAGGGGCGCTCGAAGCAAACTCAAGCTCTTGCTTTGAAACTATAGGTAGAGCACTGTCCAAGACACTTGAGCTGTAAAAATGCGCTTTAGTGCATCGTCCAAAGATATGAAACATAGATATGGAGCAGCATCGAGGTAGTAACATGTTGACATCGCGTCCTCAAAGGAGGTATTTTCCTCTTCGGTGGTTGGAACTCAAACCAATGATTTGCTTCAGACTTTTACTAAGTCCAAACAAGGAGGTTTTACATGAAATGCATGTTTTTGAATCAGAAACTAAGCCAGATACTTTCCATATTACAAAAGAAGATCAAGTCACCTGTATTATCATGAGTTCAGGTATAATTTTGGAGAAGGATATCTGATCTAGTCTAAAAACAGACCTTGAAATTCAAATGATCAGATTCGTATCCTTATCCCTAGTTTGTTAAAGATAAAATCCCATTGTACCAAAAGTGAGTTTTCAACCTTAGTTCTGATTTGAAATTTTTCCTCAAAAAGTTTTCAACATTTTTATTATTATTATTATTATTTTGGGTATGCATGCAAGAAATTAAAATGTCAAAAAAAATGCATATTTTTATGTTTTGAAAATCCTAAATCGATCATCAAAGTTTTATGAACACCCCCCCCATGCTTATGATATGCAATGTCCTCATGCATTAGGAGGGAAAAGGGATCACCTTAGTGAAGGGCAGTTGGGTTTAGGATGGTCAAAACCTGGAAAAAGAAAGGGAGAAAGAAAGAAGGAAAAATGATCGATTACCTCCCATCCAGTGCTATCTTTTACACCATTCAACCTGGCATGAAGGTATGCATGGAAGACAAAAAATCATATAAATAATTGGACACTTGAATGCCCTCAAGAAATGTGTTTTCCTCAAGATCCCTGAAAAGATGAATGGTAAAGAAATTGGGATCAAAATGAAATGGAAAAATGGAAGAGTGACCCAGATCTGGCCATGGTTTAAGTGCATGTAAAATGCCAAACTCTGGTGGGTCGGGTGGTAGGTCGAATGGAAAGGGAGGGGGAAAGGAGTCAATGAGATGTCGGGTGGGTGAAGTTAGTGTGGATGTTTTTGGTGAAAAATTAGGAAGATTGAAAGAGTAAAAGTCAAACCGTAGTTGATCTGAAAAGTCTCGGACCATAAAATCATCCTTAGAATAGGAATCAATAAAATCTAGATCCATGGTGGTCAAAGCTGAGTAGGATTTTATCAACATCAACTTCTCAAATACTGCTTCCATTGTATTATTAGTGTCCTAAAAAATGTCATGATCAATGGACTTCTTGGAAGCTTAAAATAAATCTAATGAGAAAATATGGTTACCGCAACTTATATTCATTTTCCAAGAATGAGAGTTGATATTAGCTGTTGCGGTAATCCGAAAGGGTCTTCCAAGGTTGGAATTAATGAGATCCTCAGGTATCTTTATGTCAAGGATCAAAAAATTCACTGGAAATAGATAATTCTGGACCTTAACCATACTATCCTTGAAAATTCCCTGCGGTTCAACGATAGATCGGTCTTCCAATTGACATTAAACCTTAATAGGCTTAAAATCACCGAACTGAGATTCCTCGAATATGACCAGGGGAATGATATTAGTGGAGGTACCTAAGTTGAGAGGGGCGCGAAAAAAGTGGTGTCATCTATGAAAACTGAGATGAGAGGTGCGCCTGGGTCCCTTTTTGTGAGAGGCAGCTTTCTCTGAACAACTAAGCTTATTGTCTTAGAAAGGACCACCCTTCCTAGATTCTGAACCTCCCTTGTTGGAGTAAACTTTTCTTTCAAAAATTTAGCAAAGGTAGGTGTGGCATCTAGGAGGGGGATATTCCTCCTGACTTGCCCAAATAAGTCCAAAAGATGTTGGTGAGAGGGCTCTAATTTTTTATCAAAAAGATTGGATTGCAATGTTTGGGAGTGAGAAGTAGGATTTGAATCAAGTGTTTATGGGATTTCTTTTTCTTCTTCCTGAGTAGGGTTTGTAGAGTTGAATTGCATAGGCTGAGAGTGGGTTTCACTAATTTGATTTGAAGGCCTTAAATCAGTGGTGGTGTTCCCACTCCTCAACGTATTTGCATATGCAGTTTGGTTATCACTGGGAGGAGGTAGGGGCCTGTTGTTGATAGAAACCAAGTTGGTGCTGAGATATCGGGTTAATAGGAGGCTGAACTGTGTGGTTCTGATGTTGGTGTCCACCAGGATGTTGGTTCCTGTGATTGACAAAGTTTGGTGTAGGTCGGGATGGTGAGTGTCCTACAGGTCTTTGGTTTGAAAGGACGCCAAATTGATCATTAAGATTATTAATAGCACGTGTTATTTCTGTTGTTTTTCTTTGCATTTCCTGTAGGGTTTTAAACATCTGGGCATTGATGTCTTCTTGAGATGGCTCAGATTAATAAGTTGATTTTGAACCATACCCTCCAAATAGGTTTTGTTGTTGGTGAGGAACCGGATTAGTCTAGGAGTGAGTCGGATAATTCCTCCAATTAGAGGAATTTTGCAATTGCTCCTGGAAGGTGGTGAGATTTTGAGTGGGGTGATAATAAGTATAATTCCCCGTTGAACCATAGAAAGCCTCAGAATAATGATTATACTCAACATAGGTTGTATGCAAATTTTGTCTCTTTGGGATGTGAGAAGGGGTCAGATGTGGAATGTGTGGAGCTTGGGTAGGTGTGGCAGGACTCCCTTGGTTGGCTAGGTTTATTAAATCCTTATGCAATTGTTCTTGCTTAACTTGTAGCTGAGCCATAATGGAGTAGAAATTAGGTGGGGGGGCCTAATTAAGAAGCTCTTGGGTGGAAAGATTGGGGAAAGAATAATTGGCATGTAGGTTAAAGGACCAATTTTGATTTTCCACTTTTAAAGAAGAGGAAAAATGAAGGAATGTATTTTTGTGGAGGCAAAATCAAGTGGTCCCTCCAAGTGTGGAGTTTTGGACCGCCGCTCGTGCAAAATGGAAGAAACAGGAGAGGAGGAGAAGAGATGGATATGAGAGAAAGTGTGCAAACAAGCAATCAAAATTCTAGACCAAACCTAAATGTGACTCCCTAAAAATAACCTAAGACTTGGTTTACCTAAGAAATAAGTAATCAAAAGTGAATACCCATTTTGTCAACAAATCTAGCGAAGTTGCTTAAGGGGAGGTTTGGGCCCAAGCGTTTCTCAGGAAAATCCCCAGGTGCTTGTAAAAACCCGCGCCTGGTCAATTGACATGGCCCCTCAACCTGAACACCAGATATAGATGACAGAATTGGTATTAACTAGAGAAAACTTAAGACCTATATAGCAAGCCTAAGTTGAAACCTTACTGGTCAAGTTACTACAGATCTTAATTAGGTCTAGGATACTAAAGAGCACACGGAATGTGGAGGGCGTTGATGGGGTTATTGACCTGTTATTTCAATTTTTTCTGTGTGTGTGTGGGGGAATTGGAAGTTGATTCCAATGAAAAGCAAGTTGTCATACAATTTTATGTATTTCTGTCTTTCAGGATTTGCTTTAAATTAATGCATTTTAGGGTTTCCTTTCTTAAGACTTCAAATAAGTTTTAAGATCCACAAACAAGAGGAAATCAAGTTGTATGGGTGAGGATTTGTTTCCTTTATGTTGTCGGACAAAAAAGAAGGAAAGAAACCCTAATCCAACTAGCCCTAAGACAGAAAACTACTACCGATGAATCCTTTTTAGGCTTTCTGTATTAAGTAATAGTATAAACAAATCAAATAACAAACTACTTTGAAGAAAATCAAACAGTGATTCCAAAAAATATTTTTTTAAGATTTGAGAAATTTTTTTGATATTTGTTATAAATGTTTCTTTGTGTTGGTGTCTGAGTTCAGAAATGATACCTGTAAGTATTTTGGACTTTTCAGTACCACCATCAGCCTCAGCAAATTTTGGTGATTTTTAGTGATGTGTAGAATTTCACAAGGATTCCAGAAAGATAAATTTCACAAAAATTGGATGAGTATAAAAATTCTAAAAATTCACGGATAGTATCAAAATAGGAAGATTAGAGGGTATGACCCCTCTGTAGTCGACGAATTTTAAAAAAATAAATACAAACCCAATTAGTCTAAAATTTGGAACAAATATTCCCAACTTGTTTCAAAATCATTGGATGAGATGTTATGATTTTAAAAGGCCTGTGGTGTTGGGAATTGATTTTTCAATTCTAGATAGAAATCTGGACTTGAAAAACAAAACGCCAACACTAGAAATGGAGTGGTGTTTAATGGTGCAAACAAGTAAGTAATGAGTTTTAAATTGCACCACTCCACTTAATTAAGATATTTAAGATTCTGAAAGCCAAGTTTAGTGTTATTTTGGTAGTTTTTGAGGATAAATGTGACAAGAAAGGGAGAACTAACCAGAAATCATGGGAAGAAAAGGAACTTTTGAGCTCTCGCTTCCAAATTCTCGCTTCCTTCCTGCAATACCTGCACACACAAGAGAAAAGAAAGAGAAGGGGATGAGATCTACTTCAAGCAAGAGAAAAATTGAATAAGAAAAGCCATGCCTCCCCGGAAATGGCGCCAAAAAGTGATGCCATTAGCAGAGCATCTTTGAGCAAGCTCCAACAGTGCTCGTAAGGTTCTAGCACTAAGGACATGCCCCAGGTGAAGTGGAATCCACCCAGGCAGAGGAACATGTGATCAATTGGATGCTTTGACTGCATCCCATACCTCAATTGGAAGGATCTTCCTCAGCACTTGTTGAACGAAGGAGGGGGACTAAGATAGACCCACCTCATTGGCTGAAGAACGTCGGCAGTGGCATAAATTGAAAAAGTGTCATCTGCTTATCGCCTTGGCACATAAGGGGTGAGGTCCCCTGCACGCTCCTCACACATGCTCCTCATCCACAACACCTGACCCGTGGACCTGGTGTGCCCGACTCGCCTAAGCTTACAATCCTCGGCTGCGACCACGCCTGCAGCCTGATGCGAAATTTGGCATGATTTATAGAAGTGGGTTTTTAAAGTCATTGCAACACGTGAATTCACATACGCTTTTAAAATTTATAACCTAGATAGGGGAGTATCTAGGGTTGTCCAAGGAGGCAATATGCTTGCAAATCAAATCTCTTGCTTCAAAAATAAATCTTAATTTTCTTTTTGGCCCTTTAAATATATCATTTTTTTTTGTTTTTTATTTGAAATAACAAGGATTTCAAATTGATGACAACTACTCCTAATGGTAACCTTAGGTGACAAGATCTACCTTCCTTCTAAGCTCACCCTAGGCATGTGAAGGCCTATGGTAATTAGAGAGGGAGGGAAGTGAGTGCACAAAAGGGAAATTTAAATTGCAATCAAGATGAAAAAAATCTAATAAAGGCAACTTGTATAAAATTGAGGAATTGTTTTACAAAAATCTAGTAGAAGAATGCTTAAACTACTAGAATTAAAAATGCATGTAATGAAAACACAAATCCTCTGAAATTATGGTGAAGATGGTGAGGCTCTTGCTCCAATTGCAGCTGCTCCCGCAATCAAAAAGAGCTCCTCCTTCTCCTTGTAAGATTCTTCAAGATGTAGCTTCCTTGGCAAACCCTGAAGTAGGGGCGCGTGCCAAGGCTTTCCTCTAAGGTGGCATGGACCACCTCTAAGCTCTCCTCCAAGGATGGTTGTATACCACCCTTAAGACCTCCTCCAAAGGTCTTCCTTGCCTGGCTTCTCCTTTGGCTGGTGTGGGCACAAGAGAGAAGGGAAGAGGGGAAGGCACCAAGAGGACATAGTGTCCCCTTAATCTTCTTCTTCTTCTCTTTTGGGTGTGAGCTATAGGTCGAATATAAGAGGTATTTTGCTAGCCAAGGATGGTTTGGAAGGTGGAGGGTGTTTGTCTTTTTATATGGCAGTATGAGAAGGTTAAGGTGACTCTTGAGATGGATGGCTAAGATGGGAAAATGGGGGTGGTTAGGTGATCCTAAGGCTAAGGGGAGTTGGGACCACCTAAGGGATGTAAGGGGGATAGTTATGGGTGGCCAAGGGACACCTAAAAGTGGCACCAACTTCTAGGCTTCTAGAAGGGGGTTGAGGTGGATGGTGGATGTGGCTTGGAGGGGTTATATGTAGGGTGGAAATGGGAGATGAAGTTGGAGCCAAAAAGGGGGGTGGATAGGGTGGTTTTGGCGCCAACATCTAGGTGTCTTTTGGTGGTGATTGAGGGGTGAAGGGTGGTGAAGAAGGTGGTACCAACTTGAGTAGAAGTGGAGCTAGCTAGGTGGACTTGAGTTTACTTAGTAAATGGAGCTTGCTAGGGTTAAGTTATCGCTGATGGATGGCCAAGGAGCTGGATGCTAGCTAAGCTAAGCTAAGCTAGCTTAGCTAGTAGTGGAGTGGAGGAGTAGGCATGTGGAGCTTAGGGTTTGAGTAGAGGAGTTGGATATGAAGAGTCTGGAGATGAATTGGAGATGGCAGCTATTGAAGAGGTCAACATGGGGCTACTCTAGCTGGCTTAGCTTGCTAATTCTTTGCTTGCTGCTAAGCCAAGCTAAAGTGAGCTGGCTTCTATTGAATGGAGCTGAGGTGAGCTAGGTCTTGTGCTCCCGGGGAGGATTGAGCTGGTTGAGATAGCAAGGTAGCGTAGCCCAACTAGCTTAGCTCAACTAAGTTGGGCTAAGCTGAGTGGGAGCTGGACTTGAGCTTCCTGAGCTGGAATGAATTCATCTTCAGCTGGATCAGGTTGGTCCTAAGTTGAGGTGAACTCCAGTCAACTCAACTGGACTAGCTAGAGCTACCTGTGAACTCATAGGAGATGAGATGAGCTAGACTTAGCTAAGTTGAGCTGGATTTGAGCTAACCTGAGCTAGGGAGAGCTGAGATGAGCTCTCTTTTGTTGCCATTTAGCTGAGATGAGCTAAATGGAGCTAGGATGAGCTCACCCTAGTCCAAGTGTGCTGGATTCCAGCTATAGTGGGCTTGATCAAGCTAAGTTCCAACTAGTATGAGCTTCTCCTTCATCTGTTACCTTCCTAAGTGCTAGGTTTCTAAGCATCTATTAATCTTGTTCATCCCTAACACTCAAAAAAACACATTAAAAAGACAATAAAAAATGCAATGCATGCCTAACCTAATTTATGATTAAATGCAACCTAAAAATCCATTTGTGAAGCAAAACCCTAAGAGCTTGGATTGTTTTGAAGCAAAAGAATGATGATAAACTAGCATTTATCTCACCCCCATGCTTATCTTTTGCTAGTTTCTTAGCAAAACTTTAATTTTTATAAATCAAAATTTTTAGGGAATCTAATTTTTTCAACTTTTGAGGAGAAAAAGATTAAGGGGCCTTAGTTGATCTAAATACAGGAGGCACAGAATTTGTTAAAGATAATCATCGGGATGTATTTTTGGATCCAAAAATTAGACAAAAATGGGATCGATATATCCTTCAAAACATTCATAGATTAACACCGTGTTAGTTCAGATGACTTGAAATTTTTGTTTTTAGGATCTTTTTTGTTCTTGAATCTGATTCACAACTTGCAATAACCTTTAAAACCATGTGTCTGTGCTTGTGAAAAATCAACATTTATAACGGTGTGTTTTTGGTTTAAAACTTTTTTTTTTGTCCCCCATGCTTATTTCTAGCTTAGGCTTACAATAGATGTGTCAGGATCATCATTCCTATTACCAATCGTCGAGGGGGCTCTGATGCCAGTACTCCGGGATAGCACTGTCCATGACACCACGTAGGAGCTCACAACCCCGAAACACAATGTGGTGTAAAGGGGTGCTCCAAGCAAACTCAAGCTCTTGCTCCGACACTATAGGTAGAGCACCATCCAAGACACTTGAGCTACTAAAATGCACTTTAATGCTCCGTCTAAAGATATGAAATATAGATATGGAGCAATGCCGAGGCAGTAACATGTTGACATCACGTCCTCAAAGTAAGCATTTTCCTCCTTCCTGGCGGTGGGAACTCAAACTAGTGATTTGCTTCAGACTTTTACGAAGGCCAAACAAGGGGTTTTTTTGATTTTTAGTAGTTATTATTTGTTGGCTTGTGTGTGAAATTTGACATAGGAAGTTCCGCAAGAAATGCAAACTTTTCAATCAGAAACTAAGCCAGATAATTTCCATATTACAAAAGAGGATCAAGTCACCTGAACTATCATGAGTTCAGGTGGAATTTTAGATAAGGATATCAGATCTAGTCTAAAATAGACCCTAAAATTCTAATGATCAGATCTGTATCCTCATCCCTAGTTTGTTAAAGATCAAATCCTATTGTACCAAAAGTGAGTTTTTCAACCGTAGTCCCAATTTGAACTTTTTTTCCTCAAAAAGTATTCAACAATTTTATTTTTTTGTGTATGCAAACAGGAAAATAAAATGACTAAGGAAAAATGCATGTTTTTAGGTTCTAAAAATCCTAAATCGATCGTCAAAATTTTAAAAACACCCCCCCATGCTTGAGATATACAATGTCCTCATGCAATAGGAGGGAGAGAGAGATTACCAGAGTAAAAGGCGATCGGATTTAGGATAGGCAAAACCTAGGGAAAAGAAATAAAAAGAAGCAAAAAGAAAATGATGGGTTACCTCCCATCCAGTTCTATCTTTTACGCCATTCAGCTGGGGGTAATTTGCATTAGTGATCAACGGTGGTTGCTTCAGTGAAATCGAAGGATTTAGATGGAAGATTCTGGGTATGATCAAAATAGAGCTTTAAACATTGACCGTTGACTTGAAATGTTGTATTACTTTTAGGATCAAAAAGATCAACAGCGTTGCAAGGATAAGCTTTGAGGACAATAAAGGGGCTGGTCCATTTTGATTTTAATTTGCTAGGAAAAAGACGTAATCAAGCATCAAAAAGCCAAATGCGTTGATTAACGTCAAAGTGTTTCCAAACAATATATTTATCATGAAATTTCTTTGTTCGGTCTTTATAAATCCTC
Organism: Thalassia testudinum; assembly: GCA_037157565.1. Classification (NCBI taxonomy): domain Eukaryota; kingdom Viridiplantae; phylum Streptophyta; class Magnoliopsida; order Alismatales; family Hydrocharitaceae; genus Thalassia; species Thalassia testudinum. Next base: position 23,228,374 of record JAZHRO010000063.1, read on the forward strand.
TCATTTTCATTGGAAAAATTATGTAATTCTTCCAATTCAGTTAATTGTAGTTTTCTATGGATACCGGCATTAGATAAATCCATGTTTAATTGTTTTATTGCCCAAAAATCCCTATGTTTGAGTTTTACCGGGAGATGGCATGCCTTCCCAAAAATTATACGGAAGGGAGTCATACCGAGCAGGGTTTTAAAAGTAGTACGGTAGGCCCATAAAGCATGATCCAATTTGGTGGACCAGTCTTTATGGCCGAGCCTAATGATAAACGCCAGTTTATCATCATTCTTATGCATTAAAACAAACCTAGCTCTTAGGATTTTACTCCGCAAACAGGTTTTGGGCTGCATTTAGGCATTAACTAGGTTAGGAATGCATTGCATTTTCTTTTGTTGTTTTAATGTGTTTTTGTGAGTGTTAGGGATGAACATATATATAGATCCCTAAAACCCTAGCACTCAAGAGGGCAAATGGTGAAGGAGGAGCTCAGACTAGCTGGAACTCAGCTTGATCCAGCTCACCACAGTTGGAACCTAGCTCACTTGAACTAGGGTTAGCTCATCCTAGCTCCATTTAGCTAATCTCATCTGAATGGCAGCTCAAGAAAGCTTATCTTAGCTCACCCTAGCTCAAGTCAGCTCAGATCCAGCTCAACCTAGTTGAGTCTGGCTCATTTTAGCTCCCACTAGTCCACAGGGAGCTTTTGCTAGCTCAGCTGAGTTGACTAGAGTTCACCCCAGCTCAAATCCAACTGCATCCAGCTCCACTCAACTCCAACCAGCTAAAGAAGAACTTATTCCAGCTTAGGAAGCTCAAGTCCAGCTCCCGGGGACCCAGCTTAGCTCAAGCTAATTGAGCTAAGCTACCTTAGCTATCTCAACCAGCTCAATCCTCCCTGGGAGCACCAGATCCAGCTCACCTTAGCTCTATTCAATAGAAGCCAACTCACTTTATCTTGGCTTAGTATCTAGCAATGAACTAGCAAGCTAAGCCAGCTGGTGTAGCCCCATGTTGACCTCTTCAGCAGCTGCCAGCTCCAGTTTAGCTTCGGACTCTTCAGAACTAGCTCCTCCCTCCAAACCCTAGCTCCAACACCTCCTCCTCTACTCCACCATGAGCTAAGCTAGCTTAGATTATCTTAGCTTAGCTTAGCTATGCTCCAGCTTCCTTGGCTTGTACCACCCAAAAACCCTACCTAACAACTCCACAAACTAGCTCCACCAAAGCTCCACATAAGCTAACCCTACTTGACACCAACCCAGCCTACCCACCACCTCCAAAAGACACCTAAAAGTGGTGCCAAAACCACCCTAACTACCCGCTCGTTGGCGCCACTTTTCCCACCAAAAATTCCCTTCATCTCCACCACACATCTCCCCTTAAACCCATCTCCACCCTCCACATAATCCCACCTTCTAGAAGCCTCAAAGTTGGCGCCAACCAATGGCACCTCTCCAAGGTTGGAACCACTTTTAGGTGCCTCTTGACCAACCTTAACTACCCCCCTTACACCCCTTAGGTGGCACCAACCATCCTTAACCCTAGGATCATCTAACCACCTCCATCCTCTCATCTTAGCCCACCATTTCAAGAGGCACCTGAACCCCTCATTGATTAGCCCATAGTTGTGAGCTATTTAAGTATTTAAATGCCTAGACATTAGGTTAATTCTAACATTTATTTAGCATAAATTAGGATGTAAATAGATTAATTCATATTTTTAATTTAATTACATAATCCATGCATTGCATACATATTTTAAGTGCATTTAGAATTAGCTTAGAATGGCATTCATCTAATTAGTTAACCAATTAGGTATATTATTTTCATTAACATAAAAGTTGAGGGTCTGTATATAAATAACTATAATATTTAACATTATTTTCTTTATTCTTCTTCTTGCAGGAACGGCTGCATTTCCTTCGGCTGTCGCTCCAATGCCACCAGCTGCCGCAATGAAGCCTACATTCAAGGACGAGCGGAGAATGTGGATCTGCTCCCGCCTCTCCGTTCAAATCTATGCAAGCGGCTACAAAAGGAGGGAGGCAGCCTAACTAGGGAGGCCTCCACCACTGACCCGTCACTGTGCAGAGAGATCTCTCTTCCATTCCACACCACCGGCCTCAGCCGTGGCGACGAGTCTCCACCACCATGGGCGTGTGGTGTGACAGGCCACACCGCCATCCGGAGCTCGTCCGCATTACCGTAAGCACCTCACCGTCGTCACCAACAACCACCGCCGCAGCCACTATGCAGTCACCTCCTCAGTCAGTTAAGACGTCCGAGAAATTTCCCGGATGTCTGAAGCCACACCCCACTCCAGCAGCAATCACCGTTCAGGCCCGCTCACCTTCCACCTGAACCGTAGCCTTTGCCCGCTCACTCCATGTCGCCTGCATGCCCTCCAGCCGCACGCAATGTGGGCACAGCCTCCACCGCACCCACACCTCCCGCTCCTGCAGCGTCTCACTTCTCATGCCCGCACCACCACCCCCGTGCCTGCAGCCTTCATTCGTGCACACCCATGCCTGTAGCAACCGCGCTCACAGGATGCGAGCGCACACCCACGCCTGCAACCTTACCCGCGCTCACCGCAAACAAGCCACGCGCATGCCCACGCCTCTAGCTAGCACGCAGCAGCAGAGCCAGCAGAGCCGCCATTCTCCCGTGCCTGCAGCGCCCCCCTCCAACAGGCCCACGCGCACCTCACCGCCAACCGCAGCTGCAGCACCGGCTGCAACCACCTCCGCCGAAGCTCATCCGGCCAGCTCCGGCCACCGCATGACATGCCGCCACCACCGCTTCAAAGCCCTCGGTCCAACGAGATTCCTCCGAGCTTCCCGCGTCCAGCCGTCCACTCCTCGTCCCACACGGCAAAGGGGAAAAAATCCCCTGTTTTGCTACAGTAACATGGCCATTAAAAGTTACATTTTCTGCCATTGTCAATTTTTAATAATATTTTATTGATTCTGTATTGCCACAAATATCCTCTAGTTACTCAGAATTGCTATTTCAGCATGATTTCTTCATTCAACCTTAATCTGAAGGCAATTTTAGCTTGATTCTTGTCCAAACTAACTACAAACAAACATTTTTAACTTGTGCGAATTTAAATACGTCATTGCTTCCCTGTGGATATGACCCGCTCTTCTGCGAGTGGTTATTTCTTTTTAAATATTGATTAGTCGATTTTTCCACCACATAAAACTGCAAACGACTTTAAAGCGAACAATCGACTCGTCAAATGGCGCCGTTGCCGGGGAGGCAACAGACGCAATAATTTCACTTGATTTTATTTTGATTATTTTTCAATTGCACAGTGATTTGACCATTTATTATTTTCTTTTCTGTGCGAGAAAATTTATGCAAGAATCAGCCATTGTGAGAGGGGACCCTTGACGTCGCCAGAGGAGAATTGGACGAGCCATTTTGAAAAGAAGGAGAAGGACGAGGATGTGACAGACATCATTGTATATTTAATCGCTAGTTTGATTAGAATAGAATTAAGACTTTAGATTTAATTTTTCATTGCATTTGGTTTGAAACCCTTGTTCTGGGGTATCTTTTGAGGGGTTTGTTCCCCGATTTTGTTTTGGGCTTGTATTGGGTAATTTTTGGGAGCATGTTCCCTTTTCTTTAGATTTAGGTTTCTAGTTTATTGATTACTTTTATTTGCTTGTGCATAAGTAGTTTAAAAATAAAAAAATAAAAAAATGAGCTACCTGCCCTAGGATGAACCATTTAGGTCCGTATGAGCAGCCTCTAGATTATTTCTCTGCATTGCGTGCATTGTTGCATCATTGATTGCTGGAAGCAAGGTACGAATTTTCTTACTTTGCATCCCATTCTTGATCACGCATTGCATTTGGACATAATGCGAAGACCACCTAATCTGTACTAAATAAATCTAACAAGTGGTCACATATTTTCTAGAAAAAGGACTAATTAAAGGTGGGACATTTTAAAAACCAAGGATTTGATTTTCAAACTTGGATTGCGATTCAAAATTCAAAATCGTTTGCAGTGTATGCACACTTATTTCACTTGCACCACGGCACACTTCTAGACACTCCTTAGGTTTGGAAATACTAGGACAAGAGCCCTCCTATCATTGGATTCTGAAGTGTTAGGAACTTGAGATCAAAGGTTTTGTAAATCCAAAGAAGGGGACACCCTGTCACGGATTTTTGGGGGTAGTTGAGAAGCACCGCGAAAGCACAGCTTCAAAGGAAGGCTTAGGCCTACTTGCATCCCTCGATCTTTCGTCTTTGGATTTACTTGACCATTTGAGATTTAGGGAAGAACACCTAAGCTCCAACTAGGTCTTCTTAGGCAAGCCGTAGGTCAACAATAGGTGCGTAAATTGATTGAACAAATTATATTGTCACCTGCAATCTGACTTAAAATCAAAAGCCTAAATTGGGAAAGACCTAAAAGGTCCTTTTTGAATTGTGTTTTACTTGGGGAATTCTGATTGAGGTGTGAGTTAGAATGGACCACATTGATTTTCATCCTTTCACATCTTGCCCACACCCTCACCCCCACTCTGCATCCTTCGATCCCAGACGCCGAGATGGTCCATCCCTTGATGGACATAATGACAATCATTGGGATCCATTTTACTCCTATTATAGGAGTATTGGCCTGGTTAAGCCCCAAATCAGTGAGCAGAACCTAGGAGAGGGATTTGCTTTGCCTAATATCCCACGTACCATAGAAATACCCAACCCACCCTCCCTGAAAAATTATAATGGTTGGACAGACACTCCTGCGTACTATAAGCCTGAGCCTGACTTCTCTCATGATAGAAATGACCTCTCCTCTTTGAAGATGGAAATACAGAAAATGCAAAACGAAATGACTGAATTGTTAGGAGAATCCTTGAGAGCAGGCCAACAAGAAAGAGATGAAATTAGCCACCCAATCTACTTCATTGAGGATGACGTACACCCCTCTACAATAGATGCATCTCTCGTGGGAGAGCTACACTTTAAGTTGGAGGGAAATTCTGGGGAGAATAGTTACTTTTCGAGGATCAATTTTGAAACCTCCCCATTAGATGAAACTTCCTTGAGAGATCCACACTGTAGGTGGGAGGAAGATACACATGAAAGTAGTTACACATTGGATGAAGAAAGGTGGCAACCGGAGGAAGATGATGATAAGGTTGACTATCCACCTGAATTATATTGGAGTCAAAAGAAGGGAATGATGGTACCATTGGAAGACCTCGATCCAGATGATAGTATTTTCGTGACATTCGATGAAGTGGGTCAAAGTCATGTTGTTAATCCTACTCTCCCTTCTGATCACGATATGGAACTCAAACCCACCCTTAGGGAACCTAACCCTAAAGAAATTGACCTATCTGAGGAGTCTGATGTTACCAGTGTAAATCATTTACCTCAGATAGAGAACCCTAGGGGATCTGCTGAGATATTAAATGATTCTAGACCTCGGGTACATGATGAATTGTGTGATGAGGAGAAAGACGAATTATATGAGGAACCTACATTCAAGATTTGGAGTGACACTAAGGGTGATTATGTCTTATTTGAAGAGTTAGCCCCTGAGGATGTCACAAATTTGACCAAATTAGGTTTCCTTAGCACACCCATTGATGATATTTCTCCTCATGATGAAATGATGGAAAATTTGGATGCAATTTCTAAGATTTATGTGGATTCACATATAGACTCCGGGGAAGATTTGAGTAAAGAACAAAAACCCAGGGATGACATTGATAGGATAATCCCTAGATCTGTTGCTTCCAACCTGCCTTCATTCATTTCGAAGTCACCCTCTGATTTGCTTATATCTGAAAGCGAAATTGTGACTCCTAATGAAGAGCAGGAAGATACATGTGATGGTGCAAGGAATGCTAGGGATGAAATTGAGGATTTAGAAAGAGTGTTACGGATGGACACCGAGCCGATTAAACCAAACCTAGATCTTATGGCCATCTCGCAACCTCGTAACTTGGACACCCTAGACAGTCCTTGCCTTAGAGAATTGCTCACTTTTGTTCTGACAAGGGGGCCTAACAGACTGATATTTCTCGTAATGGAGTATCAGGTATGGATTGATGATTTCTTTAGTCAGTCCATTACCCTGGGGGTTTATCTCTGCACCATTCCTTCCCCATTATTTTTGGAGGATCCATCTTGTCCTCCCCCTACCCCTTTGAAGGTTGTTTTACCTGTTTATCCTTTAGAACCTCTTCTGGTGACCTGGGAAGATTTCATTCCCATTTTAGTTGGGCGAGCATTTGCTATCGGGATTCATCATCAGCTCACCAACATCCTAGGTTACCTATTTTCTAGGCCAACATTGCTTTGCTCATTTTTAGGGCCTATTTCTAGAATTCTTGAACCTGATTTGCAGGTTCTTTGGCTATTCAGCCCAGCTCTGACCCAGGTAATATCCTTCTATGAAATGAGGACATTACAGATTTTAGGCATGCAGGGGTGTACTTGGGGATATATATAGCATAGTGCATTCATTGCATACATTTGCATTAAGAAAATAAAAATAAAAATAAAAATAAAAATAAAATAAAAATAAATAAGTTTTGAGCTTAACTGGCTAGATCTTGCATTCTTAAGCAAATCAGAACTCTAAGGTAGACTAAATTAATTCTAGGGTCAAACTTTAGAAGCTAAATGAGCTGCTAGCTTTAGACCTTTAGGGTCCTTTGTGGACTTAAAAACTTAAGTAGGAGTTAAGTTGCAGACCATTCCTCAAGAGGTTGAGGAAGGGAAGCTAGGGTTTGAGTTAAAAGGTGGGGTAGTACCTGGAGTCTTATTCTACCTTTTGGTTTACGGGTCCTTGTAACCCAAGCATCCAAATTTCACACACTTGGTCTGGTAATTAACTTAATTTCTGCCTTTCTGAAAAGAGATTTGGTTCTCTTAGTTTTGACTTAGGAGAGGCTTGAAAACACATTTTGATTGGAAGAGTTCCCACCATAGGAGAGGTGGAGTATATACTCACCTTGAGGATGCGATGATAACATATTACCTCCTCGGCACTTGTCTCTTACGATATCCATCCTACTGGGGGCATGTAAGCGCATTGTGCAGTTCAGGTACCATGGGCGGCCCTATCTTGAAGTGCTGTTTGCCATAGGCCTGAATTCGCTTAAGAAATCCATGGGCGATACTATCTTGAAGTCTCGATTGCCAGGAGTTCTTGGGGTCATTATGGGCTGTGCTATCTCGAAGCATCTAAAGCCAGGCACCCTTCGAGGTATGGTAATGGGGACAATGAATCCGACACAGACCGTGTTGATAGCTGATCTGAGGTTAGACTTAGATGAATCAAAAAAAAAAAAAAAAATATATATATATATAAAATTCCTTTAACATAAATAACTCAGACCAATGCACAGGCACAGATGCTTTAATCTCATGGATCAATAAACTTTAGGGTAGAGTCAGAAATCAAAAAAACTTGTACCTGCAACCCGTTTTTAGCCGACCAAGTCTGTAACTTAGCAACTACTTAGGAACCTTGGGTCTAGAGACTGAACTTAATATGCTTCTGAAGGAAGACTAAGTGAGTTAACTAGTCTACTTGGAGTGCTAGGTTTCGCTTAATTTTGCTAAGGACTAGCAAAAACTAGGCATCGGGGTATTTGATTAGCCCATAGTTGTGGCCTATTTAAGTATTTAAATGCCTAGACATTAGGTTAATTCTAACATTTATTTAGCATAAATTAGGTTGTAAATAGATTAATTCATATTTTTAATTTAATTACATAATCCATGCATTGCATTCATATTTTAAGTGCATTTAGAATTAGCTTAAAATGGCATTCATCTAATTAGTTAACCAATTAGGTACAGTGTTTTCGTTAACATAAAAGTTGAGGATCTGTATATAAATAACCATAATATTTTAACACTATTTTCTTTATTCTTCTTCTTGCAGGAAAGACTGCATTCCTTCGGCTGCCGCTCCAATGCCACCAGCTGCTACAATGAAGCCTGCATTCAAGGACGAGCGAAGAATGTGGATCTGCTCCCGCCTCTCCATTCAAATCTATGCAAGCGGCTACAAAAGGAGGAGGGAGGCAGCCGAGCTAGGGAGCCCACCACCACCGACCCATCACTGTGCAGAGAGATCTTCTCTCTTCCATTCCACACCACCGGCCTCAATCGTGGCGACGAGTCTCCACCACTGTGGGCGTGTGGTGTGACAGGCCACACCGCCATATAGAGCTCGTCCGCATTACCGTGAGCACCTCGCCGTGCACCGCACTCGCCATCGTCACCAACAAACACCGCCGCAGCCACTGTGCAATCACCTTCTCAGTCAGTTAAGACGTCCGGGAAATTTCCCGGATGTCTGAAGCCACACCCCACTCCAGCAGCAATCACCTTTCACGCCTGCTCACCTACCACCTGAACCGCAGCCCTTGCCCGCTCACTCCGCGCCGCCTGCACGCCCTCCAGCCGCACGCAAGGCGAGCATAGCATCCACCACACCTACACCTCCCGCGCCTGCAGCGTCTCACTGCTCACGCCCGCACCACCACCCCCGCGCCTGCAGCCTTCATCCGTGCGCACCCACACCTGCAGCAACCGTGCTCACAGGCCACGAGCGCACACCCACACCAGCAACCTTACCCGCACTCATCGCTAACCGGCCGCGTGCACGCCCCCTGCCAGCAGTCCCGCGCGCACCTCACCGCCAATCGCAGCTATAGCACCGGTTGTAGCCACCTCCGCCGGAGCTCGTCTGGCCGGCTCCGACCGCCGCCAGCACCGCTTCGAAGCCCTCGATCCAAGGAGCTTCCTCTAAGCTTCCCGCATCCGGCCATCCACTCCTCGTCGCGCATGGCAAAGGGGAAAAAATCCCCTGTTTTGCTACTGTAACATGGCCATTAAAAATTACATTTTCTGCCATTATCAATTTTTAATAATATTTTATTGATTCTGCGTTGTGACAAATATCCTCTAGTTACTCAGAATTGCTATTTCAGCATGATTTCTTGATTCAACCTTAATCTGAAGGTAATTTTGGCTTGATTCTTGCCCAAACTAACTACGAACAAATGTTTTTAACTGGTGCGAATTTAAATACGTCATTGCCTCCCTGTGGATACGACCCACTCTTCTACGAGTGGTTATTTCTTTTTAAATATTGATTAGTCGATTTTTCCACCACATAAAACTGCAAATGACTTTTAAGCGAACAATAGACTTGTCACTCATCCTACCCCATAAAAAGACCACTACCCACCACCATTCAAACCATCTTTGGCTAGCAAATTCACTCTCATACTCTACCTAGAGCCCACGCCCAAGAGAGAAGAAGAAGAAGATTAAGGGGATATTATGTCCCTTTAGTGCCTTCCCCTCTTCCCTTCTCTCTTGAGCCCACGCCAGCCAAAGGAGAAACTAGGCAAGGAAGATCTTTGGAGGAGATCTTGAAGGTGGTCCACGCCACCTTGAAGGAGCTTTTAAGGGTGGTACACGTCCACCCCATGGAGGAGAGAATTGAAGGTGGTAGCATCCACCTTGGAGGAGCTCTCAAGGAAGGAGAAGAAGGAGGCCATCTTTTCAAGCTAAGGAGCAACTAGGCTTGGAGCAAGAAGACTCCCTTCTTCACTAAATTTTGCAAGAGGATTTGTGTTTCTTTTATTTCTTTTATATTTTTTTCATTTCTAGTAGAAGCATTCCTCTACTTGTCTTGGAAAAAAACACAAATTCTAGTTAATCAAATTGCCTTCCTTTTTACTTTCTATTGCAATTGTTATTTTCGTTCTAGCACTTGTTTCATCTCTTCTTCCTAATTACTCTAGTCCTCCACCTGCCTAGAGTGAGCTTAGGAAGAGGATATATTTATCTCTTAAGTTTTAGTTAAGTAATTATAGGTCTTAGTACTTTTTGCCATAATTCGCATTTTGCCCTTGTCTTTTCAAAATAAAAAAATTACATATTTACAATACCAAAAAGAAAGTTGAAATCTATTTTGTAAGCAAGAGAATTAATTTTGCAAACATTTGACCTCCTTGGATGACCCTAGATACTCCCCTATCTAGGATATAAATTTAAAAGTGTATGCAAATTCGTGTGTTACAACGACATTAAAAGCCCACTTTTATAAATCACGCGACTTTTCGCATCACCTAACCATCTTTTGAAAAATATTTTTGATTTCCTGGTTAGAAACTTTTGTCTGGTTATTTGTTTGGTGGTGATAAGGTGTGGAAATTTTGTGATTAACCCCATATTTAGAAAGAAGGTGACGGAATTGTGAAAGAGTGAAACGTGAGCCTCCGTCACTGATAATGGCTTTTGGAATGGTGAATCTTGAGAAAATATTCTTCTTAAGAAATTCAACAACCACACGGTGATCATTAGTGCAGGTGGGTATTGCTTCTATCCACTTAGAAACATAGTCGACTGTGACTAGTATATATAAATACCCACCAGAGTTGACGAATGGTCCCATGAAGTCGATGCCCCATACATAAAAAATTTCAACCTCTAAAATAGGATTAAGGGGCATCATATCCGTCTGAGTCATGTTGCCAATGCTCTGGCAATGCACACAGGACCGAATAAAATTATGAGCATCTTTGTGCAAGCTTGGGCTAAAAGAATCCCGCATTAAGGATTTTAGCTGCAGTTTTCTTTCCCAAAAAATGTCCGCCATAGGCTATTGAATGACAATTTGTCAGAATATCATGGATTTCAGAATCAGGGACACATCGTCGAATGACCTGATCGGTAAAAATGCAGAAAAGGTCAGGCTCCTCCCAAAAATAGTATTTAATGTCAGCAAAGAACTTTTCTCGTTTTGTTTCTGGCGAAACAGCGGAGATTCGTTCTGTTGCTAAATAGTTCTCGATGGGCGCAAACCATGGGAGGGTGGTGGCAGCTAAAATGATTTCATCAGGGAATTGATCAGGTGGGGTCATCATGTCATTCTTCATAAGACGAGAGAGATGGTCCGCCACTACATTTTGCGATTCTACCTTTTCCTTGATTTCTAGGTCAAATTCCTGGAGTAGCAGGATCCAACGGATAAGGCGGGGTTTCGCATCTTTTTTTGTCAGCAAATATTTAAGTGTTGCGTGGTCGGTATATATAGTGACATGTGACCCCAAAAGATAAGATCTAAATTTTTCTAAGGCAAATACAATGGCAAGTTCCTTTTCAGTAACCGTTTAATTCCATTGTTCATCATCAAGAGTTTTGTTAGCATAATAGATCACAATGAGCTTCTTGCCAATTCTTTGGCTTAGAATGATCCCCACAGCAAAATCTGAGGCATCTGTCATTAATTCAAAGGGACTATTCCAATCAGGTCCCTACAAAATTGGTGCCTCTGTAACTTCCTTCTTCAACCTCAAAAAACTCTCCAGGAATTTATCATTAAAATCAAATGACTGGTCTTTAGTAAGAAGCTGACTTAAGGGCTTGGAGATTTTGGGAAAAATTTTGTATGAATCTATGGTAGAAACCCACATGAGCCAAAAAGGATTTGATCTGTTTGACAGTAGTGGGCTGTGGGAGCTTAGATATAGCTTCTATTTTTGCTTTATCTATCATGATTCCTTATTTTGAAATAACATGGCCCAAGACAATACCTTCTTGTACCATGAAATGATTTTTTTTCCAACTGAGGTCCAGATTGACTTCTATGCATTTTTGGAGCGTTCTTTCAAGGTTCTTGAGACAATGGTCAAAAGAATCTCCAAAAATAGAGAAGTCATCCATAAAGACTTCTAAGCATTCACCTACTAGGTCTGAAAATATTACAAGCATACACCTTTGAAAAGTCGCAGGTGCATTGCAAAGACTTAAGGGCATACTTCGGAAAGCAAAGGTTCCAAAAGGGCAGGTGAAAGTTATTTTGTCCTGGTCCTCAGGATGAACCGCTACCTGATTATAGCCAAAAGAACCATCCAGAAAATAGTAAAAATCTTGTCCGACTAATCGTTCCATGATTTGATCAATAAAGGGGAGCGGAAAATGGTCCTTGGTGGTGGTGTTTAATTTTCTATAATCAATACATACGTGCTAAGAAGAGGCGGTTCGAGTGGCTATATTCTCCCCATTGTCATTGGTGACAACTATTAGTCCAGCCTTTTTCGGCACAACTTGTGTTGGACTAACCCAGGAGCTGTCAGAAATGGGGTAGATGTTATTGGCATCAAGTCACTTAATAATCTCCTTTTTTACCACCTCCTCCATATTATGGTTCACGTGCCTTTGTGGTTGGCAGGAGGGGCGAGAATTGTTCTCTAGATATGTATGATGTGTACAGTAGGATGGATGAATAACCTTAAGTTCAGAAAGGGTCTAGCAAATAGCTTTTCTATATTTACTCAAAACCTGGAGAAGTTTGTGTTCTTTTGCCATAGTAAGTCTAGAATTTATAATCAGGGGCAGGGTTTGATTTTGACCCAGGAAAGCATATTTAATGCAGTCGGGCAAGGGTTTTAATTCCAATTGTGGGCCTAGCTATGCAAGAATTTCTGCTTTTTGTGTTAGTGGTGAAGTGAGAGTGAAAGGGTCAGCTAGAGGGTTAGCTGAATGTGTGGTTAGGGTGGAAGGGTCAAAAGAAGTGGATTGTTCAGGAACTGTGTTAATGGCAAAACAGGAACCTAAATGTGAAATTTGCAAAGTTTCCTCCATGATATTTTCCATTTCTGAATCTGAGTCATCAAAGAAATCAGGTTCTTGGAACCTTCTAGAAGCTTGGAAAATATCTAGGGTTACAGATTCACCGCCACACATGATCTTCATTTTACCAGAGTCACAATCAATATTTGCACGGGCGGTGGCGAAGAATGGTCTTCCAAGAATTATAGGGGCAAACTTTAATGCTTCCGATACCTCTATGTCCAGGATTAAAAAGTCTACTGCGAATAGATAATTTTTGACCTAGACAAGGACATCCTCAACATTCCCCTTGGTTTAATTGTAGATCGGTCGGCTAATTGTAGAGTAACCTCGACGGGGTTTAATTCACCGATCTTAAATTCCTTAAAAACAATTGTGGGGATAAGATTAATTGAGGCACCGAGATCCAACAAGGTGTGATCAAAAGAAGTATCATTAATGATAACTTGAATCAAGGGGGCACCTGGATCTTTTCTTTTAAGAGGCAGCTGACTCTGCAAAACTGAGCTGACTCTCTCAGGAAGGATCACCTTTCCTCAATTTCTAGGCTACCTTTTTGGGGTACACAAATCATTTAGAAACTTTGCATTGATAGGGATGTATTTTATGGCATCTTGGAGAGGGATGTCAATTTCAACTTGCTCAAATAAATCCATTAATTCCTTATCAGTGGACTCAGATTTCTTCTTTTTCTTATTGTGTGAAGAATGGAGGGCTTGTGGAAAAGGTGTAAGGTTTCCCTATTTTGCATTATTAGGTTCCTGGACAATGTTAGTGGAAGATGGGGAAGAGTTGATCTGTTTTTCATTGAAATGAATTTCTTTAACAGGCAGGGGGTCTTGAGTGGTTTTCCCATTCCTCGAAGTTGCATTTGCAGTGTGGTTGTTTCTAGGATGAGGATGGGAAGCCGGACTACTATTGAAACCTGGGGGATGTTGAGGTGCTGGTTGAATGGGTTGACTGGGATATCCACCTTGGAACTGATTCCTTTGATTATTCAGGTTGGGCATGGGTTGGGAAGGTAAATTCCTAACAGGTCAATGATCTGGAGTAACCTTAACTTGGTGTTGCAAGTTGGTAATCATGAGGGTTACTTCTGTCATTTGATTCTACATACCTTGTAGAGTTTTCATGACCTGAGTATTAATATCTTCTTGGGATGGTCCAGGTTGATAAACAGGTTGCCCATAATTCGCAAAATGATTTTGTTTGGGAAAGGAATCGGGTTCAGGTTTTTGTAGGAGTGATTCAGGTTGGTCCTCCAATTTTGATTGTAACTATTGGAGGGGTTTCTAAATTGCTCTTCGAGAGCATAAATATTTTCCGTGGTGGGATCAAAAATATTTTGATCAAAATTCCCAGTCAATTCTTGTGGGAAATCAGCTGGAAACTGCTGACCAGTAGGTGTGGCATCAATATTGTGCAGATTTTCTCTTCGGAGAAGTTGTGGAGTGTTAGTGTGTGGAGAGTTAAAGTGTGGAGCTTGTTTGCTTGTGAGCTTTTCTTCCATTTTTTTCTGGTGAATTTGCATCTGGTCCAGTCGTTGAGCTAACATATATAAATCATCTTGAGTGACTGGAACAGAGGTAGATTTGGAATCAAGTTCATTGAATCCATGTCTAGGGTTTTGTGTTCTACCAAAAGTGTCCATTGAAGTCATATTAAATGAGTTTTCACTCATTTCTTTAAAGAGGAGATAGGCACTTTTGGCATCTTTATTAAGGAAATTGGCCCCACATGAGGCATCCACAAATCGCTTCAATTGATCTTCTAATCCATGATAGAAGATCCGTTCGGAATTTCATGGTGGAGACAACTTCTTAAAAGTTCTTGGAATCTTTCCCAAGCTTCATGGAGGGGTTCACCAATTTTTTGTTGAAAGGTCATTATGGATCTTCTTAAAGCGTTAGTTTGACCAATCAGGAAAAATTTCTTTAGAAAAGTGCTCTTTAATTGGGGCCAGGTGGTAATTGGGCACTCAACCGTTCTAAACCAATGTGAAGCTTTATCTTTTAGAGAGAGAGGAAAAAGTCTCATCAACCACATATCTTCCTGTACATTGTGGGAACGAGTGGTTTGAGCGAGGACAGTTAATTCCTCGAGATGACAAAAAGGGTCTTCTCTTGGAAGACCATGAAAGTGTTTGATAAGATCTATGATGGCTGGTTTAACCTCAAAATCCCCTTGTGGTATTACCACCTTGGGTCTTTCCTCATAATTGGAAGGATCATAGAAATCATTAAGAGGAACGACAGGCTGTTGGTGGGGCGGTGGGATTTGCCTTTGGTTAGCTCGGTTCGTTACAGTCCTAGCCAAATCTTCTTGATTTTGTTGTAGCCGAACCAAATGGTTGACCATCAAGGCAAAGAGGTTTGTATTTTGAGTTAGGATTGGAGGGCCACCTGGCCTTATAGGAATTTCTAGTTGCTCCAGATGAGGGAGGTAAGGAAGGGGGAAGTCAACTTGTGGGTCGGCTAATGGGTTAAAAGCGGAAGCAGAATTTTTTTGTTGGTTTCCTGGGTTTCCCATTTTTCTAGAAGAGGAGGGAGAGGAAAACAAAGATTTTCTGGTGTGAGGAGCAAAATCAGATGGTCCCTCAAGATGTGGTTTTTAGGACCTTTGCCCGTGCATGCACTTTTTTTTTTGGAAGAATTGGAGGGGAGAAGAGAAAGAGATGAGAGAAAGTGTGTAATTCAAACAATAAATTCTAGACCTAACTTAACTGTGTCTCCCAAAAAAAATTAACCTAAGACTGGTCTACTTAGGAAATAAGTAATTAACAGTGAATACTCGTTCTGTAAAAAAATCTAGCCAAGTTGCTTAAGGGGAGGTTGGGCCCAAGTGTTTCCCAAGAAAAACCCCAGGTGCTTGTACAAACCCGCGCCTGGTCGTTTGACACGGCCCCTCAGCCTGAACCCAGATATAGATGACAGAATTGGTATGAACTATAGAAAACTTAGGATATATATAACAAGCCTAAGTTGATGAAAACCTTAGGGGTCAAATTGCTGTAAATTTTAATTACGTCTAGGATACTAGTGTACACACATAATGTGGAGGGTGTTGATTGGGTTGTTGCCCTGTTATTTTAATTTTTTTGTGTCTGTGCAAGAATTGGAAAGTGGTTCCAATGAAAAGGAAGTTGTCAAACAATTTTTGTATTTCTGTCTTTTAGGATTGGATATAACTTAGTGTATTTTTAGGGTTTTCTTTTTAAGTTTTCAAACAAGCTTGAGATTCTACAAACAAGAGGAAATGAAGTTGTAGGGGTGAGGATATGTTTCCTTTTGGTTGATTGTCTCTAAAAATGAAAAAGAAACCCTAATCCAATTGATCCTAAGGTAGAAATTAACTACCAATGAGTTGTTTTTAGGCTTTCTGTATTAAGTAGGGGTCCAAACAATTTAAAAAACACCACTACTTTAAAAAGAATAAAACAAGGATTCCAGAAAATATTTTTTTAAGATTTTAGGAATTTTTTTGATAATTGTTTTGAATTTTTATTTTTACTGGTGTCAAAGTTCAGAAATGATACTTGTGAGTACTTTGGACTTTTCAGTATTATCACCGACCTCATAAAATTTTGATGATTTTAGATAATGTGTAGAATTTCAAAAGGATTCCAGAAAACTAAATTCCAAAACAATTGGACGAGTACAAAAATTCTAAAAATTCTTGGACTGTAGCAAAATAGGAAGATTAGAGGGTGTGACCCTTTGACAGTCCACAAATTTTTGAAAATTAAATACAGACCCAATTACTTTGAAATTTGAAACAAATGTTCCCTACCTGATTTAGAATCTGTGAGTGAAATTTCAAATTTTTAAAAGGATTTTGGTGATCAGAATTGATTTTTTAAATCCAGAGAGAAGTCTGGATCCGAAAAAGTACAACACCAATACTTGAAATGGAGTGGTGTTAATGGTGCAAATAGGCAATTAATGAGTTTTAAAATGCACCACTCCACTTAATTAAGTTGTTTAGTGTCCTGAAAGCCATGTTTAGTGTATTTTGGTAGTCTTTTAGTTTAGGTGTGACAAAAGTGAAGATCCCAACCTGAAAATCCGTGGGAAGAAAAGGAACTTTGAGCTTTTGCTTCTAAATTCCCACTTTCTTCCTGCAATACCCACGCACACAAGAGAAAAGAAAGAATGGGATGAGATTCACTTCAAGCAAGAGAAAGAATGATTAAGCAAAGCCGTGACTCCCCAGCAATGGTGCCAAATATGATGCGCAATTTGGCGTGATTTAAAAAAGTAGATTTTTAAAGTCATTGCAACACCCAAATATGCATAAGCTTTTAAAATTTATAACCTAGATAGGGGAGCATCTAGGGTCATCCAAGGAGGCAATATGCTTGCAAATCAAATCTCTTGCTTGGAAAATAAATCTCAACTTACTTTTTGGTCTTTTCAATATATCATTTTTTATTTTTTATTTGAAATAACAACGACTTTGAATTAATGATAACTACTCCTAATAGAAACCCTAGGTGACAAGAGCTACCTTCCTTCTAAGCTCACCCTAGGCATGTGAAGGCCTAGGGTAATTAGAGAGGGATAGAAGTGAGTGCACAAAAGGGAAATTTAAATTGCAATCAAGATGAAAAAAAATCTAATGAAGGCAACTTGTATAAAATTGAGGAATTATTTTAGAAAAATATAGTAGAAGAATGGTTAAACTACTAGAACTAAAAATGCATGTAATGAAAACACAAAAATCCTTTGAAATGATGGTCAAGATGGCGAGGCTCTTGCTCCAATTGCGGCTACTCCCGCAATCAAAAAGTGCTCCTTCTCCTTGTAAGATTCTTCAAGGTGTAGCATCCTTGGCAAACCCTGAAGTAGGGGCGCATGCCAAGGCTTTCCTCCAAGGTGGTGTGGACCACCACTATGCTCTCCTCCAAGGTAGTTGTATACTACACTTAAGACCTCTTCCAAATGCTTTCCTTGCCTGGCTTCTCCTTTGGTTGGCGTAGGCACAAGAGAGAAGGAAAGAGGGGATGGCACCAAGGGGACAGAGTGTCCCCTTAATCTTATTCTTCTTATTCTATCTTGGGTGTGAGCTATAGGTAGAATATAAGAGGTATTTTGCTAGCCAGGGATGGTTTGTAAGGTGGTAGGTGTTGGTCTTTTTATAACATAGGATGAGAGGGTTAAGGTGACTCTTGAGATGGACAACTAAGATGGGAAGATGGGAGTGGTTAGGTGATCCAATGGCTAAGGGGAGTTGGAGCCACCTAAGGGATGTAAGGGGGGTAGTTATAGGTGGCCAAGAAAAACCTAAAAGTGGCACCAACTTATAGGCTTATAGAAGGGGGTTGAGGTGGATGGTGGATGTGGCTTAGAAGGGTTATGTGTAGGGTGGATATGGGAGATGAAGTTGGCACCAAAAAGGGGGGTGGTTAGTGCAATTTTGGCACCAACATCTAGGTGTCTTTTGGTGGTGATTGAGGGGTGAAGGGTGGTGAAGAAGGTGGCGCCAACTTGAGTAGAGGTGGAGCTAGCTAGGTGGACTTGAGTTTACTTAGTAAATGGAGCTAGCTAGGGTTAAGTTATGGCTGATGGATGGCCAAGGAGCTGGATGCTAGCTAAGCTAAGCTAAGCTAAGCTAGCTTATCTAGTAGTGGAGTGGAGGAGTAGGCATGTAGAGCTTAGGGTTTAAGGAGAGGAGTTGGATATGAAGAGTCTGGAGCTGAATTGGAACTGGTAGCTACTGAAGAGATCAACATGGGGCTACTCTAGCTGGCTTAGCTTGCTAGTTCTTTGCTAGCTACTAAGCCAAGCTAAAATGAGCTAGGTTCTATTGAATGAAGTTGAGGTGAGCTGGGTCAAGTGCTCCCTGGGAGGACTGAGTTGGTTGAGACAGCTAAGGTAGATTAGCTTAACTATGTTGAGCTAAGCTGAGTCCCCAGGAGCTGGACTGAGCTTCCTGAGCTGGAATGAATTCATCTTCAGCTGGCTGGAGTTGAGTGGAGCTAGATCAGGCTGGTTCTGAGCTATGGTGAGCTCCAGTCAACTCAACTAAGCGAGCTAGAGCTCCCTATGAACTCATGAAAGATGAGATTAGCTAGCCTCAGCTAAGTTGAGAAAGATCTGAGCTGACCTGAGCTAGGGTGAGTTGAGATGAGCTCTCTAGAGCTGCCATTCAGCTGAGATGAGCTGAATGCAGCTAGGATGAGCTGACCCTAGTCCAAGTGAGGTAGATTCCAGCTATGGTGGGCTGGATTAAGCTGAGTTCCAACTAGTATGAGCTTCTACTTCACCTGTTGCCTTCTTGAGTCCAGGGATCTAGGGATCTGTTAATCTTTTTCATCCCTTACACTCACAAAAACACATTAAAAAGACAATAAAAAATGCAATGCATGCCTAAGCTAATTTATGTTTAAATGCAACCCAGAAACACATTTGCGAAGCAAAACCCTAAGAGCTAGGATTATTTTAATGAAAAAGAGTGATGATAAACTAGCATTTATGACAACCCTGGACCAGGGTTTGCGCCTACCCGATTACCTAGTTACCCACTGAGAGGTCCTGGGAGGGCAAAACCTAAGAGAGAAAGAGAAGGACAGATCGCACAGGGTAAGGGGAGGGTTTTGCTGCAAAGAGAATTGGCTGACACTTATCCAATTCAAGAAGTTCCCCCTCTGTGTGAAGTAGCTGAACAGAGAAAGAAATGAAGGCTTGGGTAGTAGAGGAAGAAATAAAATGGAAGAAGAAGAAAAGAGAAAGAGGAAGACAGGAGCCGCACAAGAAGAAGAGGAGAGGAAGAAGAAATAGAGAGTAGGAAGAAGAAGAAGAAATAGACTCTAGCACTATAGCACAGGGCTACTTAAGACGTCTGATACTTTATTTGCATGTATTTGAGACTTGACTTAAGTATTATTTAGGAGGAGTAATTAGTGATCTAAATCACCATTTTACCGTACTCTTTTTGCATATTGATCTAGACATTATTTTTATTGCAATCTTTATTCTTGATTTAAATTATGATCTTGAGCTTTAAATTCCATATTACTCCCTATGTTCGACCTTGCAACCTTTTCGAGTAATAAAATTTATTTGTTTGAGCACTATTTTGCTATATTACAACACGACAATCTTAAAACATCGATTTAGCGCACGAACAGGGCATGTAAGCACCTTGTGCTGGTTCAGGTGCCATGGGCGGGATTATCCCAAAATGTTGATTGTCAGGGCCTGAATTTTGCTATAGAATGCCATGGGTGGCACTATCTCGAAGTGTCGAAGCCAGGGTTTTGGAGGTTGCCATGGGTAGTACTATCATGAAGCATCAAAAGCCCGAGACCCTTTAGGGGTTGATGGTGGTGACAAGGAATCTAATACAAACTGTGTTTAGGGCCAATCCAATGTTAGATTTAGGGGAATGTAGAAAGGAAAGAGAGAAAGCTCTCAAAAAAAAAATATCCCTCTCTATCTCTCTCATAAAAAATGCATTGGTAAACTCAACCAGGACTTGTTACGTATACGCACTGGTGCTTTAACTTTTGGGGTCAACGAGCCTGTGGTAGTTTTTGTGGGTCTTAGAAACCTTCACAGCAAACCAAGGTTGAGGTTGGTCAGGTCAGGATCTTGCCTGGTACTTGAGTACCTCTAGGCTTATCATTGGTATTCTGATTTAATTTCTAAATAAGAGGACCAGGCATTTGAACATCAAAAATATGATCTGGTGATCTAGTTCTTTCTATAGGATTTCACTAAGGACTAGAAAAGGTTAGCATGAGGGTATGATGGTAATACCATCATTCATCATAACTAACTCAATTTAGTTAGAATCAAGTGATAAATGCTCCTAAATGGTCATCTGAGGAATGTAATTACATACTGATCTGATTTAAGAGGAAGACAAGAAAATAAGGTTAATTGTGTTATTTTAACAGCATATCACAAATGTAGATTAACCAAGGGGTTATTTAAAGGTGAAATGAACTTTAAAGACCAAAAGGTGGGCTTACATTGACTGAATCAGGTTTTCATGCAATTCGAGGACTAAAATAGGACTAAAAACCCTAATTATCAGCTGCACTTCAGGTGAGAAGGTTCTAGTTGAGATAAAATCAATCTAAACCTCCTAAATTTCATTAAAAAATATTATAAGAGGATTGGAACCTTTGGTCTAACCATCTTAGCCCATTTTGACCTAGAACAGAGATTTAAACAAGAATTTACCCTAATTTATGCTCCTATGCAATTTGCCCAGTCAAACAAGGTCAAAACACTAATCCAAGTTCACCATTAGATTCCTTGGGTCCAAATTAGGTTAACACCAAAATTTGTGTCTAATCAGAGTCCATCTTGACCTAGTTTGCATTTCTACCCTCAAAATCTTTATTTCTCACATCTGCACCCCTATGTTTCAAGTTTCTTACATTTAAAACCCTAATTTCTCATTATTTTTGTAGAAAGGGCCCTACTGCCATTAGTGTTTGAACAACATCTTTACCCAACTACCCACCTTCTTCAAATCTCTCCAAATTTGGAGGGATTGGTCGTCAAGTGATCCCCAATCAATTGCACCAGCTTGCTACCCAGATTGGAGCATGTAAAGTTCCACCATACTCTAGATTCAGAATAGGAAACTCCTCTTATTCCTAGAGGAAATCTACCAAAATTTAGGAATTGAGATGACATTTGTGCTCTATTTAAGCTCTCCTAACTCCCAAGGTGTTTGGCA
This sequence comes from Thalassia testudinum, assembly GCA_037157565.1. Classification (NCBI taxonomy): domain Eukaryota; kingdom Viridiplantae; phylum Streptophyta; class Magnoliopsida; order Alismatales; family Hydrocharitaceae; genus Thalassia; species Thalassia testudinum. The sequence goes on from JAZHRO010000063.1 coordinate 23,249,703, forward strand.
GCCCAGTTCTGGCCATAAAACCTCTTCTTCCTCCAACCACCTCATCCTTCTTCCTCAGGTCAGCCAACAACAAAATTGGCCATCCCTTCATCTCCCTCAACTCCCTCCTCTCCTCACCAACCACAGCAGGGGCCTCTTCCACCGTTGTCGTCGCTGTTTCTCCTTGCCGAAGGCTTAGTCTCCCTCTCATTCGTCAAGGCACACTGGTGCAAGTTCCATCCCCTCTTCATCCAATTAGCTAGGTCTATCTCTCCCCCTTATTCTCTAGCTCATTTTTAGGTATTTAGGACATACCCTTGACCTCTGCATCCCCCTCTCCAACTTCTTCCCCATCTCCCAGCATGCCTCCAGTATGGTTGCCACCACATTGCATGCTACCAAACATACTGCCAACACCTCAAAAAGCTCCATCTTACTCCACAGAGCAAAAGCCCCAAGTTTATTGGGATCTTTTCTCACCAACACTCTTCCCCAAACAAACCCACAATCCACCAGTCGTCTTGACTCCAACAGACCTCCACCGACCACCAAACACCACGAAATCACTACCACTATACTCGATATGCTATGGCGATACCTCTAAGCTATTTAATTGGGGTTCCTCACCCATTTTCTTGGCTTAGGTATTCCACCAGACCTCCACTGCCACCACTATCTTCTTCGATGTCATCTGCCTCTCTCCGGCTACCATAGACCCTACTGCCACTCCCACTCAACGTGAGTTGCCTTCAGGAGTAGAGCTACACTTCCAATCAAGTGAGCAACAGTAGCAACAACAATTTCCACTTCAAATCTAGCCTGCAGTTGCACGAAGAGACTTAGTCCCACATCAGGTGCTCTTGAAAATAATTTGGGTTTATAGTGTTTTTTCTCCATAGCCTTATCATCTCATAAGCATAGGGTGAGGTCCCACGCATGCATTCATGCACGTCGTCGCCCACACTCATGCCTCACAGGTCTGGGCCTCTAATCCGATTACCCATATACCCCCTGACCCCATTCTGAAGAAAGAGAACGAGAGGGAATTTCTGAGAGGATTGGAGGGGTTTTGTAGTGTTCAACCTTGGGATTTGTGCCTACACTTAGTCAAATTTTGAGTTGTGATTTGGGCATGACTTTAAGGCATCTGAGCCTTTTTCTCAAAGTCTGATTTAAGGAAAATTGATTCTGACTTAGTTTGAGGTTACTGTTGAGAAATTGAGATTTGACTTGGGATTTGTGCTTACTGTTGGGGATATTTGGTGGTCTCAACCACCATTTTTATCTCTTTTATTTTTACTCTCTGATACAATTTTTGAAGCATTAATTGATTATCATATTTATGATTGAATAGTCATTGCATTATTATTTTTTATCGTTGCGATTAATAAATTAAATTACTATACTTGCTCCTTGCGAATGACCTCAAAACTCACGATTTTTTGAGCTTTACAAATTTAAATGTCATATCGATTTTCATCACTATAGGATGATGCGATGTTTTCCTAAACTACGACGAATTTTGATGCAACAATAGGGTTCCAAGAAGAGTTGGCTTGAAGGCTGAGACAAATCTAGTTAGTTCATAATCATCCTCCTAATAAGAGTTTGAAAAGAATGAAATATTGTTCCTTAGGATTGAGTGGACCTAGATGTGTTTCTTGAGTTAGTAGCCATCCACTACATTCCTTTAGTGTCCATATCCATCTTATCTAGTTTATTATAGATCAATTCCATATAAAATTTAGACAAATAAGTTTTAACCTCAATGGCATTTAATCTAGGTTGTGGGGATAGTTGAATGTATCCATGAAGGAGTGATTATTAGAGTTTTTGCTCATTTCCTCAAACAATACATAGGCACAGTCTGTATCCTTGTTGAGGAAATTGTCTCCGCAAGAAGCATCCATAAGGTTATAGAGTTGATCATTCAACCTGTGATAGAAGATTGGCATTAGTTGCCAGTTAGGCACTTCATTGTCTGGGCACTCCATAGTTGGTCCTGGAATTGCTCCTAGGCCCCACAAAATGGTTCCCCTAGCCACTAAATCAAGGTAGTAATCGCCTGTTGCAATGCATCAATCTGCCTATAACATTCCAAAATCCAAGTCCTGAGTCATTTCAGTGTGGTTCAGTTCACTTCAAACCCATAGACATAATCGTTGTTCAATGCCAGTACAAGCACCTCTTGATATTGCAAAAAAAAATATTTTGAGCCAACCCTAGTCAAACATCATCAAAAGGGTTCCATGTATGGTACCATTGGATTCCTCTCATTGCGAGCTTACGAATGATGCCTGTTGTGTATGAATCTGAGGTATATAGCTCAAGTTATGACCACAAAAAGTCGAAAAGGATCGAAATGTAAGGTGGACCTAACCCAATGGGTATTTCAGGTATTTCACTCTACTAATCATAACCCTAAACCTAATTTGGGTCAACAAATAAGTCTTCGTGGGAGTTGGGTCGTCATTAGCACCTAAGGGTCCCGAAAGCTTAAAGTGAAAGAGAGAAAGTGTTGGATTTTCATTAAGAAAATCTAATTGAGGTACACAGGGACCCAAGTGTGATTCTGGATTTTGTGGTCTTCCCATTGCAAAATTTTTGAATTCAAGAGGTGGTGCTGGTGGCACTCTTCAACTGACCGATATGTGGCAGCGATAAAGGATGCAGGTGCAATGCCTGATGAGCCCTGGCACGTGCGTGTTCATTCCTTTGCGATGAGTGTTAACATGGATAATGTGCAGATTGGTGACACTGCTGATGAGGATGCACTACTTGCAATCTAAGCACACATGTGAGGATGAATCCACATGCGACATGCGGTGTGCGCATGGACTTCATGGACCACTGACTGGTCTACTTGAACCGAATTGGTTCAAGGCCCCCTTTGCGTTTCTTCGAGTTGTTTAAGGCCTTCCCAACGTCAGATTTCAGCAAATAAGGTACCGTTAGAATCGTATCGATGCGTACCATGTGTTGGTATAGTTAATTTTCTCTTTTAACTACTATTTCCTTAGTGAAAAATCAGAAACGCTCCTAAGTGTTTCTAACCCTTTTTTTGGTTCGTGTGAATTAGGTCCAACCCCTGGTGCATGCACGGATTTTGAGGCGGTCGTGGTGACTACCCCTAGGTCTTGTGCTCATGGTTCATAGTCACCATGACCCTCCAGTGATAATAGGTAGAAGAGTTCACTCTTCTTTTGATTCTATTTCATTTTAGGGTTGCCGTGGGAGGCCACCTGGTGAGGCTCTTCGCATGTAGCACATTTTTTGGCATATGTTTCCTTTCTTTTGTATGTTGAGTCCTTTCTGAGTTCATATTCTGATTTTGGGTGCTTTAATGTGTATTAATCAGATTCTATGTTAGTAATTAAGGCTTAAGTACACCATGTATCCTTATCATTGCATACATGAAACGAACTTCATTTTCTATGTAACGAGTTGTTCTATTGTGTTCACTAATTACTAAATAGTATGGGACCATTGGCATAATTTGGAAACTATTTGTAAACTGATAGGTTGGTGGATAATGTGAATATCTATTAATCTTAGACTTAATAATGTGAAATTGTTAGTATGATTTTATTGGTGACAATAAATGAAACAACTATCCAGAATTGATTAAATAATCAATACGGTGGCTTAGTTAGGACTGAGAGGATGGATAACTACTCGTCAGATTTGGCTGTAGCTTTGGTTAGTTGTATCAATTTTGGGCTGGTTTAGGGAGTTGCTGGCCTCCCTACGACTCTTTGGTTAGGCTTAGTGGCCAACTAGGATAGCAGGATGTATGGCACGAGGTTTGGGAGCGGCTTCTTTCTCAACCAGTGGGTGGGTCATTGGCTGTCTATGGTTCAGCATACATAGCACCTGTACGTGTTCACGCTATACGACGTAGCTGCCACCCCTTTTTGCATTAACCGCAAGGTGATGGACTATGCTGACTTAATGGGTATAAGTCATCTTCCCAGCCATGAGGGTGGCTTATATTGGTATTTCACCGTAGGAAGTTACACAAGATCGTCTCATGCCTATGACATCGATTGATGGATTGTGAATTGTAATAATGTGGGCTAATTTCATAAACGGAACGAGATAAGTAATAATTCATAAATGGATTAATTTTTAATACAATGCCCTCTTTGTTTTACTCTTGTCACTATTGTTACTGACATGCTTCTTAGGTTTCATACTCAAGTGTTGTTGAGCAATCGGGTATAGTGGCTGTTGTCAGTCAATCTACTGTGGAACCAAGTCCTACTTGAGTAGATGGTCCATTCTAAGCTAGTGGCTCTTAGCTTGTTCTTTTCCGCTGTTAGATTTTAATTCCTATCTTTTAGTGATTGTATGAGCACTTCAACACTCTTTTCTTTTTTACTTTTTGTGGTGAATTTTATCATGTTGTTAGCACTTTTATTTATTTTCATTTAATACATTATGAATAAATGTTGCCTATTGATGCTCCATGACTATGTGTTGGGTGACTGCAATCTTATTATTGGATTGTGATGGTTGTTAGCACATGTTGACTCAGGTTTTTGTAGTTGGACTTGGGTCATCACAGATGGTATCAGAGCAAGGCTACCCCACCAAGTCATTGATTGGTCCGAGAAAGCAATGTAGTCATTCAAAATGTGTTAAATGACAGGTACCCATTCATTGATTAACTGGAAACCCTATGCACATGAATTTCCACAGATTCTAATTTTATTGCAGACTTATGATTGCTAACATTGAGATTTTCACCATGCAAAGAGAGATGGCTCTGTGTAGGATCAGGCAAGTTAATGCTACTAGCTGGACTGATGGTGATCGGCAGGCTGATCCTCCTTAACAGGCTCCGGACCTCGCCACCCAACTCCAGGCGTTTATGGAGACCTTCTTGAAGATGCTAGAGTAGAGGCTACCTCCCGTGTTGCAAGTAGGAGGATCGGGAGGTAGAAATCTGGAGCAGCACTCGATTTTGGGTGTACATGTTCCTCCTCATGAGGAAAGCGACAACCATGGATCCCCCTACTAGAGGATGAACTAATGGACCCTCTACACAGTACCAGCAAATTTTCGTTAAGTTTCAGAAACTGAAGCCCCCAACCTTCAAGGAGGAGGAAGATCCCATAGGGGCGGAGGACTAGATACAGCTAATCAAGAATGCCTTCGATACCATCCACTCACTGGAGAATTACAGGGTGCACTTCGTCACATACCAACTGACTAGTGCGACACGCCACTAGTGGGTGTCCATACGCGAGTAGGAGGGCAATCAAGTGGTGTCATGGGCTCGCTTCCTTGATATCTTCAGCGACCAGTACTACGCCAGGTTCTAACAGGATCAAAGGAGGCTCGCGTTCCATAACCTGAGGTAGGGTTCAATGACTGTCAACGACTATCGGACTCGTTTCATCGAGCTCTCATGCTTCGAGTCGACTTCAGTAGCCTCTGAAGTCAACAAGTGTTGGAAGTTCGTTCAGGGACCTCAGCCAAAGATACAAAAGTAACTGAACACACTTCCATGGGACACTTTTGCCCAGGCAATTGACACAGCCATGAAGTATGAGCAAGGCGACGCTGAGACCAGCAAGAGCTTCGATGGAGGATCAAGGCAGAGGTCAGAGTTCCAGAATCATTTCCAGAAGAGGAGAACAAGAGGTACCAGCCGTATAGAACACTACCACCTATATATACCTCAGGCCCCTCAGTAGCAACATTGACCTTGTCCTCGAGATACACTCAGCTCTATCCTGCTGCATCGATAAAGACTCAGGGCACCATGGGATAGGCATAGTCAGGAATAAAGCAGTGATCGTGCTGCAAGTGTGGCCAGTAGGCCACATTAGGAAGGATTGCTCAACTAAGATAGGGACATAGGATGGGATGTCATTTGGCAAGAATGGAGTGGCTCAGACTTATCAGACCCGCAACAAAGGCTCCTAGTGATTCCGACGAGGTGTGGCTACCCTGGGATGAAGGCCTACTTAGAGCATGGTTGATTCTTCTGCACCTTCGCTAGTAGGATGAGTATATGTTCTATCTCTAAGAAATGCATAGGCTTCGCCATCTGTGGTGGTAGCTATGGTGACGATTGACCAACGGTTGGTTTTTAGTCTATTTGATTATGGTGCATCCCATTCTTTAATATCACTTGAGTTTTCAACGGAACTAAAGAAATAACCAATACTACTCGATGAACCATTGGTCATCAAGGGTCTAGCAGGGTAGCTATGGGTAGCTGTTAGGATCGATAACTCGAGATTAGCAAGTGTTAAGGTTGTAGTATAGACACGAAATTGAGACTAAACTGAAATTTATAACGAAACTCTAAAGAGTGAGTTCTGGTCGAACTCTGGAAGGTAATAATGAGAAAATGGTTCTGATTCTTTTGCATTTTCTGTTTCTTGCTTACAAAAACTAACCTAAATCTAACTAAGGAATCTAATACCTAAAACTAAATTCTAAAGATGATGCATCATCTCTTGGATGGTAAATTCTCCCAATTCTCCCTTACATAACAAGATCGTGGTGTAGGGCAATGATATAGAAAAAGTGTAGGAATAACGTTTGTCATGAAACTTGGGCACAACATGTGTAACATCGAGAGAATACCGATCTAACATGGAATCATTTATTCACATGGGAGTCATCATATATCACATAATCAATAAAAAATAGAGAATAACATATATTTTATCGAATGATTCATGGTAGCAATAGGCAATCAAAAGATTGATTCTAGAGGAATGCTTAAGAGAAAGAAATAACTATAGCATGAATAGAACTACACTAGAAGAAATCCATCCTGCTGGGAATGCTAGTAGAAATGTCAGCACTGCAGGATGGTGGCGGCTAGACAGTGGGTATGGAGTCCTGTCTACATGCCACAATAAAGAGGAGCATGCTTACAACCCAAGGAGAGTCTAGGCATGCACAAGGTAGAGAATAGTTATGCTACTTGTGAAAAATAAATTACTGAATTTAAAGGCAATAAGAAGAACTATCTAACTAACAAAATAATGGGCACCAAAGGTGCTCCCAAGAAGGAAGCTTTGGTGGCCGTGTGTGGTGGTGGGAGGTGGTGGTGTTGGTCGACCACCAAGGTGGTGGTGGACAGCCCTTGGAGGTGGTTGGAAGGGCTTTGAGGTGGAGTGAAGGTGGCCGAATAGGGGAGGAGGAAGATAAAATGGGTGGCCACTATGTAGGTCTATTTAAGGAGGAGGGAGGGCTCTTTTGGGTTGGCGCAAGGGGGTTTGGATGGTGGTTGTGGTCACCACTTTTGGAGGCGAGGAGGGTGAGGAAGCGTGGACTTAGTTTTAGGAAGGGTTGAGGGTGTTTTGTTGATGACTTATGTATGGTTAGGTTGCGTAGGCATAGGTTTAATTGGGTTGGGTTTGCCTAGGATCTATTGGGTTGAGTCTAATTGGGAAGATCCTAGTCTAATTAAGTATGTCTGTGTCTGATTGGGCTAAGGTGATCCTAGTAGGTTTGTGTGTGAACTTAAGTAGGTCTAGGTTGGGTCTAATTAGGATCTACTAAGACTAATTAGGCATGTGTGGGTAGAGATGGACCAAGTAGGTCCAAGGTGGATCTAATTGGGTTCAGGTGCACCCAATCAAATATGGGTGCACCTAATTGGGTGTGTGTTAAGCGATTGGGATTGGGTAGAGTCTAGTTAGACTACCATAAGCCTAATTAGCCTAGGGTTAGCCTAATCAGGTTGAACTAGACCCAATTAAATTGTGGTTGACCCAATTGACTCAAATTGAGTCAATTAAAGGTTCTATGGACCTAAATGGATTCTAAGTTATCGATTAGGAATAGGGATAGTGGATAGGGTTTGTGGATAATGGATAGTGGAATCTGGATAACATTATCCACGTTTTGGCCAAAGTGGGGGAAATTCAGGATTAGGGATGTAGATATCCTAAGTGGAGGATAAGGGTAGGAATAGTGTGGATAAGAACATGGATAGTACTATCCATATGTTTTAGGTTCTATGATAATTTAGCCTCATAGGAGGGTGGCTTAGGGATAGGAGCAGGTATAAGGCTATCTTAGGAAACTATGGATAGGGATAGGGTTATCCTAAGTTCTCTACCTTTGTTTCGGCATTTATTCCTATGAGAAACCTAGTCTATATCCCTCTTACTCCCTATCTTCATTTCTTCTTTATTCCAAGCTCTCGCTTCAGCTTTCCTGCAGATCCAGCTTCTATGCAGCTTTTATTCAGTCTCAGGACATCTCATGAGCTCCTTATTATCTGAAAATACAATTATTCACTAATTTGTGAGGTAGAATGGCATTATTCTATAAACAGCTAAGTAAAAGAGTTTTAATACAAAATATGCAGCTTATGCAAGTATTACTCATGAGTTAAGCCAGGATGTAACTTAATTTAGGTTGATTAAGTCCTATGATTGCTCTGTGATCATACCCCCTTGCCTAAATTCTGCTAGTCCTTAGCAAAACCAACATAGGAAAATCCTACAAAAACAAAAGTGAAAATCAAATATGTCAATTTTTTGTTTATTTTCGAAAGCAAAATGAAAATAGACTTCCTTTTATTTATTTATTTATTTGTATATGTATCTATATATACTTTTATTGTAAAATAAGTTGTTATGGAATCAAGCGAGTTTAAATAAAAAATCTCAGTATGATTTATCATGAACGAACAGAAATTACAGACAAATCCTTAACGATAAAAACTTCAACAAATATTGATTACCGACTCAAATTCGGATCGCCCAAATCAAATCAAGAACACTATTAGCCATCAGACATGGGTTGCGAGGGTAACTTTCCCTGACTCAGTTGACTCACCCAGGATTTGAAGCAAATGTGAGAAGCAAGCATCTTGTCTGTGAAATAATTTGACTCGCAACTAAATTGACTCCTACAATTCAATAAAACTTACAATATTTCTAGTCTCTCACTGGGACAATCCTATCTTTGGTTAAGTCATATTAGGGTTTGGCAGCTTTCTTCTCATCACTTTTCTACCTCAAGGTCAGCAGTCTAGTGTATTCTCCCCTGTTGGTTTCCTAATATCTCCGTATTTTTCAAAAAATCTTTAGGTAAACACCCATTTGTAGCGAGCTATTTTTTTATTGTAATATGTGGTGGAAAGGGGTAGCATCCATATGTAGCAAGATGCTTTATTTATTTGGTGGAAGAATTTGCACCCATTTGTAATGAGGTGCATTTTATTTGGTAAGGTTCATGGGATAAGGCTAAAAATATTTTTTCCTTTTTCTCATTTTCCATTTTCTCAAACTTTTATTTTCTTTAACTCTTTTTTTCTAGGTGAGTGGCTCTCCTTCATCCATTCGAAATGCATACCCTACAAATAATAACGTTCTAAGAACTAGAAACATAACAAAAGTCCTTTGGATCTTTTACCCTAAGACTAATTTTTATTGACTACTAAGGACTCAATAAGGTCATCCAAGAGACGAGTCAATGTATACTGTAATTGAAGATGATCAGGACTCAAAGACTATCCAAATCAAAGGGCAAAAAGATAAGTCACTCACTCATCACCCTTTTTGACTTAATACTTTAAGCTTTTTTGTATTCCTTCAAAAACTTGCGAAAACAAGTGATGGGAATACCATCATGGGCCATAACTAGTCAGGTTTAATTGGTTAAAGCTCCTACATAATCATCTGAGGGTCGTAATTCCTTATTATTCCGATTTGAGAGAAGAATGAGAAATCAGGGTTAATTCTATAATTTTAATAGCAAATCACAAGCACAAATTAACCACAGGGTCACTCAAGGGTTGAATGAATGTCAAGTAAGCCCAAAAGTCCAAAAAGTAGGTCAACACTTAGAAACAAGGTTTTACGCATTTTGAGAGCCAAATCAATGTAAAAAATCGTAATTTCAGACTCGCTTAAATTAAAGAGGTTGTGGTCAGAATAAAATTCATATAAACCTCCTAAAATTCACATAAAAATATTCCAAGTGTTTTGGTAACCTTGGTTTGACCAACTGAACCAATTTTTACTTAGAAGAGAGTTGTAGGAAGGATTTTACCCTGATTTAGGCTTATGTGCAAATTACCCAGTCAAACATGGTCAAAACTGAAATCCAACTTCATTAGATTCCTTAGGTCAAAATTAAGTTAAGGCCAAAATTTGGACCGAATCAGAGTCCATCTTAACCTAGTTTACAATTTAGCCCTTTAAAACTCTATTTCTTACATTCACCCCCTTGATTTCAAATTATTTGCAAATGGGTCCCTAACTTCTTATCATTTTCTTCAGTTTGGTCCCTACTACCATTAGTGGTGGGAACGCACCTTCAACAAGATTCGAGGGAGCTTCTCTTCCTCGAATCAAAGACAATCACCTCAAAATTTGGACGGAAGGACTTAAAGGAGATTCCCAATCTCTGAAATTGCCTTTTGATTTCCAAATCAAGCTCTAGAGCACAGATGAATTTGAGATTTTAGGAATTTTTCTCCTTGAAAACTTGAGCAATCCAAGCCTCTTTCCAAGCTTAGAGCTCGATCTTGAGCCTTATAAAAGAACCCCCAACTCCTGACCATCCTCTTTAGCAAGGTTATAGGCCAAGAAACCCTCTTCTCCTTCCCTGGCCTACTTCGACCAAGCTCTCGCTAACTCCTCACCCCTCTTTCATCGCCCTTTACCACATACAATAAGCAGAGAGAATGTCTTCCCCGAAGTATTTCGGTCCTCGACGTACCAAGTAGGAGGCGTTCCAACCTTCCCTTCTCACCATTCTTATCTCCAGAGTATTTGACTTCCCTGACGTCGACCCATCACAGCCAGCCTCGACCTCCCTAAGTATCAACTCCTAACTTCCCTCCATCTCTTCCTCTCCCTTTCTTCTTCATTCCCACATACTTAGATATCACTTTGAAACATCGTATTCACCGCATCACCTCGGTCTTCCATTACACCAGCGAAGATCCGACGACATCGTGAGAACACCATAGACCACCAAACCACTGGTCACTGAGTCCACGAGCATCACCTCACTTCATTAATCAAAAGCCCCAAAGAAATTTGGGGCTTCGATCTCTCCTACATCCCATCGATCACCACCTCCATCGACTGCCTTCTCCTACTTCGCCACATCATACACACACACTTGCACCATGCCACCACCACCACAACACTCGCCACACTCAAGTGAGGGTTTTGAGCATTTCTGACGAGGCCGTAAGGCCATATTTCCTTTTTTAGGTCCTCGCTAGAGCGTTGTCACCGCCACCATCTTCTTCGACATCACTCGCTTGCTTCCGACCTTCAAACACCCTGCTGCAGCTCCCAATCGACATGGCTCTAGGTCTTGAAGCTTCCCAGGAACCAAATCAACGAAGTTCACACCAGTAGTTGCTGCAATTCATGTCGACATTTGGTGGCAGCTGCGCAAAGAGGAAAGCCTATGGGATAGTCCCACATCCTGCATCGATAACGCCTGCATTACACAAAGCTATCCTTAGCCTATTGCCTCTGAGAGGACCACGGTGAGGTCCCGCTCACATGCTCCATCACACATGGCCTCTCCCACTGTTTACACCATGCAGATCTAGGCTGGATCCGTATACTCAGATACCCGAGTCTATTCTGGTTCTGAGGAAAAGAAATCTAAGAGGGAAGAGGGGCTTTTTGCACTATTCACATCTCAGGATTCGTGCGTCCTCTCCTGCGCTCAAACATTTAGCCTTCTGAGGCTTTGGTGAGGCCCTTGTGCCTTCCTCTTGTGAGGTCCTTGTGCTCCTATGCTGCTGATTTGCCTTAGCTCTTTCTAGGGCTCCTGAGGTTAAGGCATCTGAGCCTTTAACCCGAGGTCTGATTGGATGGTTCTAATTTTTACATTGTTGTGATTATTGAATTCATTTACTATTGAGATATTTGAGTTAATTATAGAGCTTAACATTAAGGTTAAATTGGCCGTTCAAACCATCATTTTAACCCCATTTTTTTGTACTTGATTCATGAGATATTATTCCGATATATACATTGAGCATCATTTTGATTATATTTGCATATCTCCCTTTATTATTGTGATTAGTTGATTGAAAATGACAATTTGCTCCCTACGAATGACCTCCGACTTATTTCCTGATTTCGAATTTTATAAATATTAAGTTTTGTTGCTATTTCATCCTATACTACGACAAATATATTTAAAAAAGATGATTTTCGCGATAAACAACAAGTCCAAATTTAAGTAAATACTTAAAAATTTAGTTTATTAGGACCTGAAGAGTCTAGGCAAAAAGAATTTGCTATGCATTTCCTAACGTCAGTATATCCTTAGAATCAAAGAATTCCTGACTCCTAACATAAGTTCCAAAAACAACACTACTGTAAACACATTTATTGAGGATAAAATGCTTATTCATGCATGTTCCTAGGCTTAGATTTGCATTTCATGTTATAAATATTGCATAGCATGCATCATTCTGCATTTAGAGTAGCTGTATATAATTTAGGTTAATTGCATCCATTTTGTGGTTAGGAGAGAAGGATATTTATTTCGGAGCCTCAGATTGACGATCTGACCAAACGAAATTGATCAAGACGACTATTGGAGTCCAACGCCTCTAAAATGGCCTCGATCAGAGTCCTGTAGCGCCATATGCAATCCGAGGAAGATAAACGGCCAAGGGACTAGGAGACCTAATTCAGAGATTCAAATGACAAATCTAACCATGCGGATGGATTCGGGTCAACAATCGTAGCCTAACGATGCGAAAATTGACTCAATCCGACCGTTGTAGTAGCCCCTACAACAAGAAGATGGATGGCCCAGACTGTGCCACGTGGTGCAGCGCAGGCCACCTAGCACACACATGCGCCACCGCGCACGCGAGCAGGCGCACATGCATACAGCGCAACACCAATGTGTGGGCGCAGGCGCGTGGTAAGGTGGGGGAGCGTAGTGCCAGCTATTTGTGAGATGGATCTATAGTGATGCATGAGCTGGACATACAAGGATGCTTATAGCCATTGCTAATTCTTCGCATGCCAGCAAAGCAAGCTTTAGGTGTGAACGGGCATGAGCTACCTACAGTGACGCTTCCAGCGACGGCCTGGATGTCACTAATGGTCCCATACCTATTTTTGCCTCTTCTCCTACACTATAAAAGGACCTACACCCCCTCCCTTCCAATCCATCTCTACCTACTCTACTCCCACCTACTCCCAAGCTCTAGCAAGCCTACCAATGCTCCATTAGAGCTTGTTCTCAAGCTCCCAAGGCTCCTATTAGTGTAGCGAACCTCTGCCCCACCAAATATTCATCCATCTTCCCATCCCCATCATAGGCTGCCTTGGAGCTATCATCCCACCTCCATTCTGGTAGTAGATCACCTCTGTCATCTCACCTCCATTCCTGAGCCACGCTGAAGCTTTCCTCAACCCAACATCCTCCTGCATCTCACCTCCGTCGTCCCGCTCCTCACCTCCTTCATCCAAGCTTCTGCCAGGCACCGTCGTCTCACCGAATAGCCAATTCGAGAGATTTCCTTTCATTCCCCTCTCTTTTTATGCTTTCGTAGATTATTGTAATAGGCATTAATGCAATACATCACATTTGATTCCATCGCTATCTTGTGATTACTTGTCTTTTATTTTAGAAACACAAAAAAATAACAAAACCCTAAAACCCCAAAAAAAAAACAAATTGAAGTGTGGTTTTCAACTAAAGTAAACATTTTCTCCCTGTGTTCGACCTGGGACTCCCTTGGAGTTTCGGTATAAATGTTATCTGGTCGACGTATTTTGCAACTACAATGACGGGTTACTTGTAACCCCAATTTCTAACACGCGAAACATGCTTGACCATTTTGGCGCCATTGCCAGGGAAGCAACGGAACTTACTTTATTATTTATTGTGCTTCTTCACATTTACATAGCACTTACCCCACTTGTCTTTGATCTACTATCTTGCAGGTACCCTACAATTGAGATCCAAGTGCTGTAGACTAGAGTAAAGTGTGGATAGAGTATTTTGTAAGTGTCCCCCACACCACCCCCACCTTAGTTTTCATTCCATAACCTAATAACTCAAACCCAAATCAACTTAGGTGCTTTTTATAAACCCTAGGATTGAATTGGTTGTTTGTTTGCCACCTCCACTCACCTCGCCATCCACATAAATAAAAATAAAAAATAAGAAAAAGTGTTATCTAATTGTGGGATTTTATGAAAGAGACACACCTTAACACCCACAACTCTCGACTTAAGGCACGCCACTCCACTTTGATTCTACCACTTAACCAGGATCTAACCTGTGGACCCGATACACTTCAACTCAAAACAAATAAGTGAGTAGAAATCTGATTAAGCTAAGACATTGTGTGTCTTAATCTATGGTCCGAATAGGCCAATTGCTTGATTTATTTGGGTTGCACCACTTCAAATAAAAGCGATTCATCAAGTAGCTTGCCACTTAGGGTTGATTTTTAGGACTGAACCAGGCACTCCACATTTTATTTCTGATCTTTAAAGGAATATATCTACACCAGTGCTTTCAAAACTTGGAGTGTTCTATTGAACCTTGATTGAATATACCTAAAGATTAAACCCTAAAAGCTACTAAACAAGGTTGAACCCTAAAAGACACATAATCAAATAACCTTGTTTGAAAACCCTAGCTTAGCATGCACACACATTTTAATTGATCATTAAGGGCACAACCCATCTAAAGGGCTAATCACATTCTTGAAGCACCATTGTCCCAAGCCTAACTAAAATTGATTAGACGTTGGCCCTTAGGATTGGTTCGCTCATCGGGATCCAGATTGAGATTGTTCATGATTAACCTGCTTATACTAGTCAATCTGATGTCTAGCTAAGGGAGTACCGTCAAACGACTGTGGCTGGGGGTACACTAGGAACCAGAGGCGTAAGCTAAAGGAAGAACCTTCTCCCCAGTCCCTCCTTCTAATTGGTTGGATTGCCTGGACATAAGTAGAGTAAATCATCCATAATCTTAGGACGGATTCTGAGAGTCTGTAGACCTTTAGGCTACCCAACCTAAGGACAGGCTTGTATTTTTGTATTGCAGGGCTCCTTTCTCTTCTGATTTCCCTCCTTACTTCACCATGTACCCTTCCACATCTTACACACATTTCCAATCCTAGCCTCCTAGTACCACTTATCCCCAAGATGATTATTATTCCAACTTCACTTGTAATCATCCATCCTCTAGACGAGATGACTTTGATTGGGGATACGAATCCGGACCTCATTGTCCAGGGACTAACCCTGGACAACAAGACTATGATTACTATCCTTCCCAAACCTGCAATGATTATGGATCTCTATCCTTTGATGACAAAACCAACCCGATCTACAATTAAGAAGGATATGCTGATTATAACACCTACCCTCCCCAGTATTCCATTGAAAATAGGTCATCACCATTCTTTGAACAACCCGAGATGACCTACTATCAGGGAGGAACCCGAGAACCACGACATCTTAACTCCTCTAGATTTAACCCAAACCTACCCAAACCTGAATCGAACCAGTCGGTTCAGGTGAACCAGATCCAAGATTGGGTGTTGGCTAATTTGCAGAACACCATACAATCTTTGGAAGCCCAGCCAACACCATGCACTGAAGCATTGGAGCCCATGAGAAAAATGATTAATGAGCTGAATAGCTCTTTATTGGATTTGCTCCAAAGTGTTAGGGATAGGGACCTAGGATAAGGATGAAATTTGTGGTTGCCCTAGTCAAATCTTGGGATGATTCGCAAGATGAACCCCCTTCAGAAGAGCCAATGTCTGAACCTGCTCAGGCATCTGTCGGAGGGGATACATTTTCTGAGATTGGAGATGACCAGGTTGGCTAGAGCAATCCATTGAGGAAGAATCGATTAATTCACTCGAGATATCCAAGCCAGGGAACGAAGAAGAATATGGCTCCTTGGATGATGAAATGACTTGTGATTTTGAGACATATATAAATGAGGATGGTCAATTCTTTGACTCTGAGGGTGAAGAATCTTTAGGTGAAGTCTCACTTGAACATAAGGAAAATGATTTTAGTGAGACAAACGGGCATGAGGAATCTAATGAACTTTTTGATAGCCCATTCGTTGAAGATTTGGATTCAGTTGGGGTTAATTTGGAGGATCCAATCTTGATGATTCAATCAGTGACCTCGGTCCTCATCTGCACACCGAAGAGCTAACTTCTGGGGTCATTACACCCATGTCAATTCTGATTCAGCTGCAATTGTTGAACTTGGGCACTTTAGATGGGGTATACAATGATTTGGAGGTCCTGGAGCTTGAGCACTTGATTTTAGAGGATAAGAATTTGGCAATAAAAATCTGGGAGGTTAATTCTGAGTGAACTACGATTTTGGTTATAAGGGTACCTATTAACCTGAAACCATCTATCTTCTTTATGGACCCTTATGATATCTTTCACATGTGACCCAAGCCTGGAATAACCGATTATTTTTCTGAGCTAGATGTTAAGTGGACAACTGCACCTATTGAACCATCTTTACTCGTTGTCTGACACTTTGGTCTTGGGTTGCACACCACTAAACCGTAGGCCCAACCCTGCAAACATAACAATGATCATTCTGGGTGATTTCATCCAGAACTTGAGAACCACTCGACCCTAGGGCATGGGTCTACACCATAATCTTGTCCACATCTATGGACATCCTCTGTGGATGGGTTTCGGGATCAACCTTTTGATTTTGATTCTGACCCATAGTTGTGAATTCTCAATTTCTTTTTTATATGTATGTTATGCCTAGCTGAAGGCATTAAACTTAGCGCATGTGTATACACTCTTCTCTCTACAGAGCTGACTAGAATTTCATGACACTCAGGTGATGTTTTGTTTACTCTGCCCTTTTCATGTATTTATTTTTACAATGAGGACATTGCATCATTTAGGCATGGGGGGGTAGATAATCAACTCCTGAAATCATTATGTTAACTCTGTAGAATTTCTTTTAGTTTCTTATAAAATTAAAAAAAAATTGAAAAACTGAAAAAAGATAAAAAATGGAATTAGGAATAGAGAACTTAGGCATTTGGAAGTTATTAACTTTAAGAAATGATATGAGAGGACCTAAACACTTAGACTCTTCAGGTCTTCGGGCTGAATTAGCCTGGGAGTCTACTCGAATGTGGACTTTGTCTTGAGTCCTCGCCAATTCAAATTCATTTTTAATTTGGCCAATAAATTGGGATGTTAAGTATGCGACTTATGAACCCACCCTATGATTTGGGGGGATTTTAAGGCTAAGCATCTACACACTATTCGCACTGACTCACTTTCTGGTGGTTTTTACGAAAATTGGGTAGCTAATGGACTGACTTGGGTGGTATGGCTGGTAAGTTGTCAGTGGTAACAGCTCATCGGCTGGTTGTCCAGAGCCTAGCCACAAGACCATTTTCATTGTACTGCCTTTAGGTAAATCTTAGATCAGGGAAGCCACCTACTTAGAAAAAAAAAAGGAAAACACTCAAAAAGAAAAGGAAAAAAAAAGAAAAAGTAGAAAGTAAAAAAAAAAAAGAAAATAATAAAACCACACTTCACCAAACGTGTATGGCTGGCAAGTTGTCGATGGTAACAGCTCATTGGCCAGTTGTCCAAAACCCAGCTCACAAAAAAAATGCACAATAATTCCCAAAACACTTAGGGATGAAGCGGGGAAGTAGAATAAACCAGGGAGATATACACTGAGTTCACTCTTGTATTTGCCCCATAAATAAAAGTAGGGAGAAAGCTACTAATCATAAAGATAAACCTTTAGGCAGGGTCACCTAGGGTTGTAGAAACCCGAAGTTCGTCTTAGCGGCCATTTTGTGAGTCTATCACTTTTTCACAAGATGTTTAGCACTTAGAATCCTTTTCGAGTTTTGGGCGGGTCGGGTAGCTATAAAAAGTTATCCTGGAACTCTCAAACTCCAAAAGTACAAAAAAATTAGAAAAGAAGAAAAGCAATAAAAAAAATGTATTTTCCATTTTCGAATAAAGCGAGGACTTAGGCAGTCTACATTCTGGCAGGCACCTGGGTACTGCTGAGTTTTCATAGTTTAGGACCTTAGTTAAAATTTTCTATTGTTAATAAACAACTTAGGCCTAAGAGATCTAATGTTAATTCTGCTTTTATACATAGCATATAGTTTAATTTTGCTAGGGACTAGCAAAAGATAGGCATGGGGGTATGATGTAAACACATTTATTGAGGGTAAAATGCCTATTCATGTATGTTCCTAGGCATAGATTTGCATTTCATGTTATAAATATTGCAAAGCATGCATCATTCTGCATTTAGAGTACTTGTATATAATTTAGGTTAATTGCATCCCTTTTGCGGTTAGGAGAGAAGGATATTTATTTCAGAACCTTGGATCAACGATCCGACCATATGGATCTAATCAAGATGATGATCAGAGTCCAATGTGTTTGAAATCACCTTGATCGGAGTCCTGTAGCACCATATGTAGTCCAAGGTAGATCAATGGCCAAGGGACTAGGAGACATAATTCAAAGCTTCAAATGACAATCTGACCACGCGGATGGATTTGGATCGACCATTGCAGCTTAAAGGGGAGAAAATCAACTCAATCCAACCTCTGTAGCATCCCCTACAACAAGCAGAAGATGGATGGCCCAGACTACGCCATCTGGTGCAGCCTAGGCCACCCAGCGCACGCATACGCAGGCACGAATGTGCACAGGGCAGCAAAGCGTAGCGTCAGTACGTGGGTGCATGCATGCGGTAAGGTGGGGGAGCGTAGCAACAGCTATGCGTGAGTTGGACCTACAGTGACGCATGAGCTGGAGGTACAGCGACGCTTACAGCAGTCGCTAATTCTTCATGCGCCAGCAAAGCCCGCTTTGGGCGTGAGAGAGCATGAGCGGGCATGAGCTGCCTACAACGATGCTTCCAGCGACGGTCTGGATGTCACTAATGGTCCCATACCTATTTTTGCCTCTTCTCCTATAATAAAAAAGGACATACACCCCCTCCCTTCCAAGCCATCTCTACCTACTCTACTCCCACCTACTCCCAGGCTCTAGTAAGCCTACCAATGCTCCATTAGAGCTTGTTCACAAGCTCCTAAGGCTCTTATTAGTGTAGCAAACCTCTGCCCCACCAAATATTCGTCCATCTTCCCATCCCCATCATAGGTTGCCTTGGAGCTATCCTCCCACCTCCATTCTGGTTGCAGATTACCTCTGTCTTCTCACCTTCATTCCGGAGCCACGTTGAAGGTTTCCTCGACCCGACATCCTCCTGCATCTCACCTCCGTCGTCCCGCTCCTCACCTCCTTTGTCAGAGCTTCCACTAGGCATCGTCGTCTCGCCGAACAGCCGATTCGAGAGATTTCCTCTCACCCCCCTCTCTTTTTATGCTTTCATAGATTATTGTAATAGACATTAATGCAATACATCACATTTGATTCCATCCCTATCATGTGATTGATTTCAAAAACACAAAAAAATAACAAAACCCTAATACCCCAAAAAGAAACAAATCGAAGAGAGGTTTTCAACTAAAGTAAACGCCGCCTCCTTGTGTTCGACCCGAGACTCCCTTGGAGTTTCGGTAAAAATGTTATCTGGTTGACGTGTTTTGCAACTACGACAATAGGTTACTTGTAACCCTGATTTTTAACACGCGAAACATGCCCGACCAAACACTAACAACACCTTTTTTTTGTATAGATAAACAATATATATAAAAAAATATTATTTTTGTCAATTTGTTTTTTTTTCAAAACTTATTCAAAATGCAATATCGCAAGAAAATATGCACAATGTGAATGCAATAGTGGAAGAATTTTGCTGAAGGTTGTAGGTGTTGTCAAAAAATATTCAATGTATGTGTACTACCTCCCCATGCCTAAATTCTTTCATATCCTGAAGCATGAATATAAATAGAATGAAAACCAATGAAGGATAGGAGGTATAAAAGGTAGAAATTGATTACGCTGATTTGGGTTTTGAAAATATGATTCAAAATTTGTTGTAATTCAACTTGCATGTGGCGAAACATGAGACCAAATTAAGAGAAAATAACAACTCAATTGAGAGCAGGTCATGTCCACTAGGAGGCACGCACCTGTTAAAATCCGTAAAAATCGAGAAATCAATGTTAACAAGCTATCAACCAAAGAAACTGAGCCAAAATCCACCTTCAAATTAAGAAAACAATAAGAGATCATGCTGAAATAGTATTTATATAAAAGAAAAGGGAGTTCAATGTAATGTCCACCATAAAAAAATAACAATTAACATGCTTTGGCAATGGCAAATGATTGTATTTATTAATAGGATGCGTTTATTGTTGAAATAGAGAGCTCCTTTGAGGAGCTCCCATGCATGAGAGAGAGGAAGGATGCAGACAAGACGACCGATGGATGGAGCTTAGCCTAGGCCACACTCGATGGCGATGGCGGCAAGGAACAGGATGGCAGGAGGTGGATGCACGATGCAAATGAAGATGGTGTGTGGCGGTTGGTGTTTGTTGCTGGAATAGTGTGAATGGGAGGGAGGCAACATGCGGACGGAGGTGTAGGTTGGTGGTGGAGCATGCACGATCGACAGGGCGCGTAGGACGATGGATGGTGTCGGTGGGGTGCATGTGGCAAGGATAGGGGATGATGCATCAGGTCGCATGCAGCGGCTAGGAGGTTAGCGGAGTGGCTGATGGAAGAGCGGTCGTTGGCTACTTGGAGGAGGTGTACGGCAGAGGTATTGGCAACTATTGGAGGTGGTGGTGATTTTGGGTTTGTTTGGTTGTAGTGGAAAAATAAGAAGAAGACAAATAGTGGCTTTGAAGTGGTGATGAGTTTAGGTCTGGAGGAGGGTGGTGGATGTGTGCGATGGGGTTAGTCTGTCGTGCCCCAGCTGGGTGCGCTCACAGTATTACATTGATCTCCGACTCGCGGTGTGGCCTGTCACACCACACGCCTGATTGCACCGCAAAAATACGCCTGCAATTGTGTCGTCTTGTGCTATTTTCTAGCATTACCCATGCATATTAAGCCTCCATAGTTGCATTGTAAAAATACACGCATGCATGCATCTAATTGAGAAGAGAGGAGAATGAAATAAGTGGCCTTGCATTTTACTTTTTTCCTCAAGTGTATCTTTGCAAAATTCCCATCTCTATTTTTATTCCCACTTGATTTTTAATCTCTTCCGAGGACTGCACCTTTCTTCCTCATGCCATGCTTCCCACAGCTGCAACTTGCCTCTCCCTACCAAGCCATTCCATCCCTCTCCCTGCAGCCCCATGCAGCCATGCCTTCTTCCTTTATAAAAGCCACGTCTTCTCTTCAAAACAAGCCTGGTCCCAGCAGCAAAAAAAAGAATCCACCAGCTGCTCTCCAGGCCGTCCTCTCCTCCTTTCCCCTCCATACACCGGTCCTCCTCCGAGGAGATACCCGACAGGTAGGAGCTCTCACTGTGGTGCACACCACCACAGTGAGACCACCACCGCCTAGGTCTTCATAGAGCAGGTGGGCATGGTGGCTCTTTTTTCGCTTTGTCCATTCCAGCCACTTCTGCCATTGGAGCTGCTGCTTCAAGCGTGTCGCTCAAAGCTTCGCTCACGGCAGCAGCAGCAGCAAAAGTAGTAGCAGCCCCTTCTGCACGCACCTGCAGGCACCCCAGCCCTCCACGCGTGCCTGCATGCCCTCTCCACCTTTGCTTTCCCCACCCTATCGTGAGCTCTTCGCACTCGCAACCGGCTGCTGTGCGCCTCTGCAGCGGCCGGCCAAGCGCTTCCCACCCCGTGCCAGCACCTGCAAGCTTCCGCATGCGCCTGTAGACACCTCGCCTCTCGCTTCGCTGCTCTATCTTGAGCTCTCCCTGCTTTTAACTGGCCGACGCAGGCCTTCTCCCTCGCGTGCATACGCGCCCGCGTGCAGAAGCCACCAGACAACGCCCTTCCTTGCCTCCAGCAAAGCGGCTGCTCTCTCCTCTCCCACTCTCTCTCTCTCTCTCTCAACACTCTCTCACTCTCTCTACAACAATGCACACACACACCTATACTCTACTATAAACATATATAGATATACATATACTTATATATTGATATATATATACATATATATATATACTTATATTTATACATATAGTAATATCTATATACTTATGTATTAGTATACATACATATATATATATATACATATCTATATCTATATACATATTTATATACTTATATATATATATACATATATACATATACTTATATAAACATACATACATACTTACATATATACATATATCTATACACATATACATATATATAAATATACATATATCTATATATATATATTACCTGTATAACTAAGTATAGATACATACATACATATATATATATATATACACACACCTACTTATATATACATACATATATACATATATATATCTATATAACTATATATACATATATACATTTATATACATATCTAGATACATATACCTATATACATATATTATTATTATATATATATATACACCTATATAGTATTATATACATACATATATATATATATATATATATATACATCTATACATATATATATCTATAACTATATATACATACATATATATATCTATATATACTTAGCTACATATATCTATATATACATATATTACTATATACTTATACGTACATATATATATACCTCTATATAGTTATATATACATGCACATATATATATATACATATACACTTATATATAAACATATATATATATATACATATATATATATAACTATATATTCATAAGCATATATATATATCTATACATATTGATATATTTACATATATACATATATATATATTTTCACATTATTTACCATACGCTGTATCGCCGGAACATCTGCACCAGTTGCTGATATTCCCTGATACATGCATACAAAAAGCGTGGTCGCATACATCATCCACCATCCATCCCATACTCCACGCGGCACCTAGTCCTATTGGTTGCGTCTGTCTAGACGACGACCGACTCAACACCATGCTACACTCCATCTCCGCCTCCACCCCCACCCCTTTATATACATATTATATACTTATATATATACTATATTTACTTTATTTCTGCTTCACTTTCCTGATATTAAAAAGACAAAAAAATATATATAAAAGAGAAAAGATAATCTTTGACTTGCAGGTACTCCTTGCGAGTAGCAAGACCCATCTTGGAACTCTAATTTGGCTCAAAGCCAAGAACTCAATTTTGAGGGTGTGCCTCAAGGACTGAGAATACCAGAAAAAAATCTAAATAAGAAAAACACCAAAAACACAATAAACGATCAGAAGAGACTCGTTGTAGGAAAGGCATAGAAACTCGACTTGTAACCCTACTTCCTTGAGTTCGACCCTGGGCCTAAAAGTGACAAGATAAAATCAAGTAGGCCAGGTTAAAAATTTTGTAAAGAGATGGTTAGGTTCGATTTAGGTTAACCACTATACACATTTCAACGATAAAATCACCAAATTAACAACCTATTCGGGCTCGACATCATACTCTTTTCTGGCGCCGTTGCCGGGGAGGTGCGCCTTCAAGTAAGTTTCTATTCAATTCCTTTCAATTTTTCTCTTCTCTCTTCATGGGTATCTCTGTTTTTGGTGTGCAGGTGAACCTAGTACAAGGAGAAGGCAGGCGGATGAAATCGAATACGTAAGCAAATCCAAGGCAGAAACGAGAGCGTGAAGATGCTGACACCGCATTGGAGCTTCGCACACGTTGCTGAACAAGTAGGTCCTCTTTTCATAGCAAGTAGGGTTAACTTGTCAACTTAATAAAAAAAAATTAAAAGCTAAAAAATTAGAAAAACTTCTTGGGATCTTTAGGGGCAAGTGGATTAAAATTCACTTATTTGATTGATTGTCTTCACTCCCACCGCCCTGCGATTTCCCGCCTTACTTCGCATAGCGAAAATCCAAGAATCGTGATTCTTGAATTTTTCACCGTGTGAAGTATTATTTGAGGAAAATAAAAAAGATTGATTGCACCCCTCTTTGCCTCGATTATCTGCAAATTCGGGATCACATTTTTGGTGGGGAGACTTGGAATTGAGTTGATTCCAACCCCACCATGACTTTTCAACTTGCCTAAGATTCGATCCCGAACATTTGCACCCCAACAATTCAATTTTCTTTATCTTTTGGTTGAGCCTTGTGTGTGGACATTTTTATTAGTGATTGGGAGCACTTGAATTGAAGTGCTTGGATCCCTTTCACATTTATATAAAACTGATTCGTGCATCCACACATAGAAATCTCCATTTAGGGTAGCCCATTGCATTAAAGCATGCATTAACTAACTGATATTGAAGAAGGGTTTGTTGGGCTTAGAAGAAAATCTGTATTCTTGCAAAACCCAGAGATTGGTTGAATTGGTATTTCAGCGAAATCCTAAAATCCATACTACTTAAGGCTGAACTCTAAAAACCATTCACCAATTAAGAACTTCAATTTGGGGAGATTTCCCTGTTGCATGCTTGTTTTACACACTCTGAAAATCAATCACTTGGGCATTACCCATAAAAAATGCCCTTCACATTCCAGAAGCACTTGGCCCTAAGCCTCTAACTAAAACTGGTAGTAAATTGACCCTTCTTAAAGATTGGAGGTCTAACTACCTAAGTGTAGTGGCTACGTGCTGGTGAGAGTTCCCACGTGCTATCGGGTGTCTAAGACTGGGGCAAACGGCCTTTCAATCTGGCCCGATGGTTCCGCGGTGCTCGCATTCGGTTCCATAGTTCGTGATAGTAGGTAACTTAGATCTTTAGGTCTAAGGGCACACTGTAGAGCTTAGGAACTTGATTGAATTGATTTGTAATCAAGTGTACCTTTGCGGCGTCATTCCTCTCATATCTTTTCCCTTCTCATCTCCCCAAATCTTCCAACGGTAGTGCATGTTTGGGAGGAGGTCACAAAACCCTAAAGTGTTTGAATTGCATGATAAATCTAGAAAAGAAGCCGAATCATCCTCCTCTATGAACATGGCTGCACGCCCACCCCCAAATCCTGAGGGAGGAAACTGCCCTCAGAACCCACCAGGTGGTGGAGCCGTAGATCCCATAACCCGCCTCCAAGCCCAAATGGAAATGTATAATGAGCAAATCGAAGCCATTCAGGAAACATTGGAGGAAATGCAGAACCCTCCCGAACAGGAGGAGCCTAGGTCTCTTAGCTCCTATCAGAATCCTGCCGCTACAGAGACCATAGGATAAATTCGGGTCGCCGTGGGCGGGGACGACTTTGAATTAAAACCAACCATAACTGGCCTAATCAATTTTCACTTTCATGGTCTTGCAAGTGAAGACCCGTTTCTCCACTTGGAAGACCTAACCCGACTAGCTGAAACTGTTAAACCAAGAAATGTCAGGTTACCTATAATCCTCATGAAGATGTTCCCATTTTCATTGCAGGATAAAGCGTCGCAATGGTTATGCACCCTTGGGAGAACCATCCACTCTTGGGAAGAGATGCAAATAGCGTTTCTCAAGAAGTTATTCCCAATCGGGAGAACCAATGCGCTTCGCCGTGTTATCACCTCATTTATGCAACAAAACGGCGAACAATTTCATGAGGCATGGGAGAGGTATAATGACCTCCTCAGGAAGTGTCCGCACCACGGTCTGCCTAAGTGGTATATAGCCCAGATCTTCTACTATGGGCTAAATGAGACTTTGAAGCAGATTGCAGACTCTTCCTACGGAGGGAACTTTATGAATAAAGACAAGAATGGAGCATTTGAATTGTTTGAAAATTTGATTGAAAACTCGATGAACAATGCTTCCATTGTCACCTTTAATCATACCAGCCAGCCCCGAAATGTCCACGAAGTTGACACGGGACCCTCCCCTTCATCCACTAATCTAAGCCTTATTGCACAAAAACTGGATGAAGTCTCCATCGTGCACAAGAAGCTGGACGAGCTTCTGGCCAACCCTGCTCGATCTATGGCAAACACCCCCACTCCACCACTTCGTCACAATCCAAATTCTTCCAACACCAAGCTTATCCCAAGAAACCCTGTAAGACCTTCCTTACCGAGTGTCGCACTGAGCGACTCAGTAAGTCATGTGGAATTGGCTTCTGCAAGCCAGTATTTTGATACGGAAAACCAAGCCTCCGTGTGCTCGGACGCATACTTACATGCGGACACGTCTTCTGGCATTGAAGACGCTTGCACCCTGGGGAATAACCCGTTCTCCGCCACGTATAACCTAAGGTGGTGCAATCATCCAAACTTTGCATGGTCCAACAACCCGTAGCGCCAAAACCCCACGGTTGGACCAATGCGACTGTCCGCACCCGTCATCCCAAGGGCCCTGTCTAATCCTATGGCGAATCTACCATCAGGCCCTTGCGTACCACAAACTGAACACGCATCAAGTCCTCTTAATAAATTGATGCGAATGATGACGGATATATCAAAGCACCATGAAGAGAACATGACTTCTCTTCAACACCAACTGGCATAGCAGAATGCTGAGATCAGTCAACTATGCATGACGACTCGATCTCAGGGCACTCTTCCCGCCCAACCTGTTCCAAACCCGCAAAATTTTGTACCCCGTGGTCCGCAACCACAGGTACAACCTTCTCAGGGATAGGTTCATCAAATTCTGCAAGCTCCGAGCATTCCACTGGGATTTCAGGCTAATCCCGTTGCAGCACCACACTCTTATGTCCCTATTGCGAACCCTCCTCCGCCGTATGATCCCACTGGACCCGCATCATCCAATGCTATCACTATGAGGAGCGGTAAGCAGACCATCGATCCACCTCGACCTGATCCTGGCCCGTCTTCTTCTTCATCGCCCTCTAATTCGGGATGCGCACTGCATTCGCGAGAGGATGATACACCCAAATTGTTACCAGAATTAGTCCCATTCCCTGAGGCTCTACTGAGGGAGCCAAAAGGCAAAAAGAAAGATATGCAGGCCTTTGATAACCAGCGTAATTTGGTCGGGGATGTTGAAATCGAGGTACCCCTGCTCAAGGCTATCGACCACATACCTGATGTCTCCTGATTTTTCAAAGACTACACAACACCTAGGCGATAGTCAAAGAAAACTAAAAATCCGGTGGTTCTCTCGCCTCATGCGAGTTGTGCTATACTGTCAAACCTACCATCGAAGAAGAAAGATCCGGGCACACTGCTGATTTCCTGTAGCATCCAAGGATGCAATTTTAACCGTGCTTTGCTTGATCTAGGATCTTCCATAAATCTCATTCCAACCATCATGCTCGAAAAATTTTCCTTAGGAGATCTGAAACCCACCCTTGCCACGTTATAGTTGGCAGATCGTTCTGTCAAAATCCCAAAGGGTGTGGTGGAAGACATGGTAGTTAGGGTCAACAGTCTCTGTTTTCCAATTGACTTTCTTATTTTAGATATGGAAGTTCCTAGCTCACTTTCTGATTGTCCGATCATCCTTGGTCGACCTTTCTTGGCCACAGCCTGCGCCCTTATTGATAGCAAGTCGGGCTGTATTGAGATTGTCGTTGGATCTGAAAAGCTTGGATTTACCATCTTCAAGGTAGCCAAGAACTTTGATTGCGATTGCATTGAGGATGACATGTCTAACGAGGACATGACCGTCAGTGCGTGTATCAGACTAATTGGGACCTATTTAGACTACTGCGGATTACCTGATGACTGCCTGACATACACATGTTGTGACGTTCCCCCATCCCTCCCTATTCCCGTACCTTCTCCTGGCCAGACTTCTGACGAGGTTTTCTCCGCTTCCCATACCTCGTGGTCTGAGTCATATCCAGGCTACTCACTGCCGGTCCATACTCTTGAAGATCGGATTGCCCTTTCTTCCCCGCCAAATCAGGCAGATTTGCAATTCCACACTAGGACCTTGAGCCCACATCTTACTCACTGGGGCTATTCCCTTTTGGATCCATCTATCCAAGAAACCCCTTTTCTGGGCCAATCTGAGGGCCAACTGCTTCCTCCTGATTTATTTTCTGATCCGCCTAGGACACTCTCGTCCCAGAAAATGCCAGATCTTTCACCACCCACCATCCACCCACCCTACCACCCTGCTGTATACCCTGAACCTCAGCTCTTGTTACCCGATCTTTCATCCTTTCTCTACCTTTCCCTGCATGCATATGAGGACATAACATTGGTTAGCATGGGGGGGTGGATAGGCATCCATAGGATAAGGGTATTTTATGGTATCATACAATTCCCACCTATTTATAAATATGCAAGAAAAAGAAAAAGAAGAATATATATATATATATATAAATGGTGTTTAGTAATGATCTAAAGGCTAAAACAAAAATACAGTAAGTGTTTATGGATATTCAACCTCTCTTTTGAAGACTTTCCAGGCCACAGAAGCTTGATTCGCTTAGGCTCAGCTTAATTCACTTGAGCATTGACAAGATAGATTGGAATCTCTCCTAAGGACATATTCTTGTACCTGAGACACCAGTACAGGATCCATTGGTTTGCTTTTACTTGAGAGCTTAAGTAAACTTGGTTCACACTACACATATCAGGAAAGACTAGGTGAACATAAGATCCAACCCTAGTGTTCATTAGGGAAGGTGGAGTCCTTACCTCTATGTGTAGGTTGACATTTATCCCAGGTTTTAGACTTGTGTTTAGGAGAAACTCTTTCTACCAAAAAGAAACTCTCCCACCAAAAAGAAAAATGTGCTTCTCCAAATAAAGTTGTAAGAGATATACTGACACATGTTTCAAAAAAAAAAAAAGTCAGTATATCTCACAAATGTCTATAAAGTCTTCTCCCTACAAGAAGTTCTTTAGGGCAGGTTACAAATACCTTGTTTTTCTTTGAGCCACAAAAATCAAAAAATGGGAGTGAGTTTTTCGTCATCTTCTTAAGGGTCAATTCGAAAACACGAGCTGAAACTGGGACCAACCTGTACTTAAAAATTCATGAAACCCTGGGCTTGAGTCTTAATGTTCATCTGGTCAGTCTTGATCCTTCACTATGCACAAGCCATAATTTCTTGAGCTCTCGAGTACGGCAAAAACCTCCTGGGTCCTGGAAATCGTACTTAAGGTTTAAATATCAAGAGTCCTGGTCAGTCGAGAATTGATCTATGTCATATGAGACTTAAAGTACTGGTAGTCTTCTCTACAATTGGTTCTCACAATATCCAACAATAAATGCACCTATATCGCCTTAGAAGAAAATCTTCAGCTTAAGATCATTTCTAAATACTGTTTTGCCAGGAACTAGCAAAAGATAGGCATGGGGGTATGATTGCACTGCAAAAATACACCTGCAATTGTGCCATCTTGTGCTATTTCCTAGCATTACCCACGGATATTAGGCCTCCATAGTTGTATTCTAAAAATACACGCATGCATGCATCTAATTGAGAGGAGAGGAGAATGAAATAAGTGGCCTTGCATTTTGCTTTTTTCCTCAAGTGTATCTTTGTAAAATTCCCATCTCTATTTCTATTCCCACTTGATTTTTAATCTCTTCCCACGGCTGCACCTTTCTTCCTCGAGCCAGGCTTCCTGCGGCTGCAACTTGCCTCTCCCTACCAAGCCATTCCATCCCTCTCCCTGTAGCCGCATGTAGCCATGCCTTCTTCCTTTATAAAAGCCACGTCTTCTCTTCAAAATGAGCCTGGTCCCAGCAGCAGAAAAAGAACCCACCAACAGCTCTCCAGGCCATCCTCTCCTCCTTTCCCCTCCATACGCCGGTCCTCCTCCGAGGAGATACCCGGCGGGCAGGAGCTCTCACTGTGGTGCACACCACTACAGTGAGACCACCACCACCCAGCTCTTCAAAGAGCCGGTGGGCGTGGTGGCTCTTTTTCATTTTCTCCATTCCAGCTACTTTTGCTAATGGAGCTACTGCTTCAAGCGTGCAGCTCAAAGCTTCACTCACGGCAGCAGTAGCGGCAAAGCAGCAGAAGCAGTAGTAGCCCCTTCTGTGTGCACCTACAGGCGCGCCAGCCCTCCGCGCCCGCATGCAGGCCCTCTTCGCCTTCGCTTTCTCCACCCTGTCGTGAGCTCTCCACGCTCGCAACCGGCTGCTGCGCACCTCTGCAGCGGCCGGCCAAGCGCTTCCCACCCCCTACCAGCACCTGCAAGCTTCCGCGTGCGCTTGCAGACACCTCGCCTCCTGCTTTGCCACTCTGTTGCGAGCTCTCTACGCTCGCAACCGGCTGGCGCAGGCCTTCTCCCTTGCGCACATACGTGCCTATGCGCAGAAGCCACCAGACGACGCCCGTCGCGCACAGACAGCTTAAAATGCCCTTCCTCTCCTCCAGTAGAGCAGCTACTCTCTCCTCTCCCACTCTCTCTCTCTCTCTCACAACACTCTCTCGCTTTCTCTACACCAATGCACGCACACACCTACATTAGCACTTCGACACACACACACACACCTATACTCTATTATAAACATATATATATATATATACGTATACTTATATATTGATATATATATACTTATATTTGTACATATAGTAATATCTATATACTTATGTATTAGTATACATACATATATATATATATACATATATACATATTCCTTTATAAATATACATATATACTTACATATATACACACCTACTTATATATACATACATATATACGTATATATACATATCTAGATACATATACCTATATACATATATCATTATTATATATAAATATACATCTATATAGTATTATATACATACATATATATATATATATATATATACATCTATACATATATATATCTATAACTATATATACATACATATATATATATATATACTTAGCTACATATATCTATATATACATATATTACTATATACCTATACATACATATATATATACCTCTATATAGTTATATATACATACACACACACATATATATATATATACATATACACTTATATATATACATATATATATCTACATATATATATATGCCTATATATTTATAACCATATATATATATACATATAGATATATTTACATATATACATATATATATATTTTCACATTATTTACCATACGCTATATCACGAAACATACGCACCAGTTGCTGATATTCCCTGATACATGCATACAAAAAGTGTGGTCGCATACATCATCCACCATCCATCCCGTACTCCACACAACACCTAGTCCTGTTGGTTGCGTCTCTCTAGAGGACAACCGACTCGACACTGTGCTACACTCCATCTCCTCCTACACCCCCACCCCTTTATATACATATTATATACCTATATATGTATACTATTTTTACTTTATTTCTATTTAGCTCTCCTGATAATAAAAAGACAAAAAATTATATATAAAAGAGAAAAGATAATCTTTGACTTGCAGGTACTCTGTCTTGCGAATAGCAAGACTCGTCTTGGAACTCTATTTTGGCTCAAAGCCAAGAACCCAATTTTGAGGGTGTGCCTCACGGACAAAGATTACCAGATAAAAATCTAAATAAGGAAAACACCAAAAACACAATAAACAAATGGAAGAGACTCATTGTAGGAAAGGCGTAGAAACTCGACTTGTAACCCCACTTCCCTGAGTTTGACCCTGGGCCTAAAAGTGACAAGATAAAATCAAGTAGGCCAGTTTAAAAATTTTGTAAAGAGATGGTTAGGTTAGATTTAGGTTAACCACTATACACATTTCAACGATATAATCGCCATATTAACAACCTATTCGGGCTCGACATCAATGCCCACGGCAGTGGAGACTCGCTACAACAGTTGAGGCCGATAGTGATGGAGTGGGTGAGAGCTTAAACTCTCTACAAGGTGGTGAATGAGGATGGTGGCCCCCGAGCACTGCAGCCTCCTCCTTCTTATAGTAACCAAGGGAATTTGAATTGAGCTGTGAGCAGCATTGGAGGCTAGATCCACTTTTGCCACTCCTAGCCTTGTTGGGACGAGCGGATCCCATCCATTCTGCTCCTTAATTGTGGGGCAAGAAGATCAAGGTTGTTGCAGTTACTGCGATCATTGTGATAGTGTCAGCCGTGGATTTCCTGTAGAAGAAGGGAATAAATAATTTTGAAAAAGAAATGATGGGTTATTTATGTGCAATACCCCATATAAGTTCTAAATCATATTTAATCATGAAATATGTATAATGCATGCGTGCAAATGAAGTAACCTACTTATGTTGTAATGTATGTTATCCTAAATAAATTCTAAATAGCATTTACTTATGCCAATAACACATGAAATGCATAATACAAGCAATTCTATGCTACCCAATTTTCATTCTAATGTATGCTATGTACATGACTGTGTTAACTTAGTGTCTAGGCATTGTACTACCTAAATAGCCGACAAATATGGGCTTATCAGAAATCACCTGGAATAGCTCCTGAATTTTTCATTTAGGTTGTTCCGACACCTCTGAAATAAGACAAATACGTGTTTTTGTGAAATTGTAGTTGTCTAGAAAATACATCATAGTATAGTTGAAAAGATCGCACAGAAAACTTAAATTTATAAAGCTTAGAATCAAATTGGAGTCTGAGGTCATTCAGAGGGAGTAAATATGTAATTCACGCACTAATCTAAATATAAATCAAATGAGCACAAGCATTAATTACAACAAAGATATTTGATGAATAATATGTGCAGAAATATATTCAATAGTAGCATTCGTATCTCAAGAGATTAGTGGGAAAAAAGTAATAGAAACCCTAAAAAGAATGGTAATTTAAATCACCATTTATATCCCTCATTTAAGCACACCCCAAAGTTCTCAATTAAGCCAAATATTCCAACAGTGTTCTTGGAACCACTAATCCTCAAATTCCATGCTAGCATAGAACCAATATCTCCATAGTAACCAAGATCAGATGTCAGATATGTGTATTAGACGGCTTAAGTGTCAAGGCACTAAGCCATAGCAGGATGCACAAGGCATCTTCTTTCTCTCAAGGCCATTTCAAGCACAGCACAAGGCCAAACCTTCCTCAGAGGCTAAGTGTTAGCCTTCTTCAGTACTTGCTTCGAGGTCATGGAAACCACAGCAAAACCCTCCCCCACCTCCTCAGCTTTCTTCTCAATCAGACCTAGGTATACAGTTTAGAATAGTAACTGGGTAATCGGGTCACGTATAGGGTCCAAACTCGCGGGCGAGGAGCGCGTGGGTGTGTGTGTAGGGACCGAGCTCCATTCATGAGCGAATAGTCTACAACACGAATTCCATTTATGCACTGCTATGAGTTTGTCTCACATTATGTGGGACTATTTGTGCCCTTCCCTTTGCATGGAGCTACAGTGTAGAGTCCTCATTGAATGAAGCTACCGTGATTGCTGTGTTGCTTAATTAGAGATGTAGTTTGGTCCTCCGGGGGAAGGAAGCTGTAGCTGTTGATGGTTATCTTGAAGCTGGATGTGGACGGAGTGTGGCGGTCAATGACGGAAGAAGACGATGTTGGCGACGAGCTTCGGCCTGACTTGAAATGCAAGAATACAGGCTAAGAGCCCCAATCAAATGGTTTAGAAGCTTCGCCGTGTGATGGTGAAGGTGATGGCAGTGTTGGGGTGGATGTTGGGGGTTTGTGGTGACCGGACGGAGTTGGTGATGAGAAC
Organism: Thalassia testudinum; assembly: GCA_037157565.1. Taxonomy (NCBI): domain Eukaryota; kingdom Viridiplantae; phylum Streptophyta; class Magnoliopsida; order Alismatales; family Hydrocharitaceae; genus Thalassia; species Thalassia testudinum. Next base: position 23,283,249 of record JAZHRO010000063.1, read on the forward strand.
CTCATCATGAGCCATAACTAGCTCATTTTGACCTAATACAAAGGATAAAAGCTCCTACATATCTCAAGGAAAGGCTTAACTCAGAGAATTCTGAGTTTGAGAAGAAAATAAGTCATAAGGGGTAAAAGTGCAATTTTCCCAGTATAATCTGCATACAGGGTAATTCAGGGCCCAAACATAGGTCAAAGCAGCTTAATAAGAATAAAAGTGGGATGAGATGATCTAGCAAGGGCTACAGCACTTCCAAGAAACCAAATGATAATCTGTAACCCTAAAACAACCCACTTCAATTCACAAGGTTCGAGGCAAAGTAAAAATAGAACAAACCCTCTAAAATTCATAGAAAAATAATCTCTAGGGTTTAGAACCTTCAATTTGGCCTTTAGAACCCATTTTGACCTACATTGAGAACCATGCCCAATTAATAACTTAATTTGGGTTTTTGCGCAAATTGACCGGTCAAACAAGGTTTAATATGAAAATGAAATTCACCATCAGATTCCTTAGGTCCTAATTAGTCATGTATAAAAACTTGAGCCTAAGAAGAAACCTCCTTGACCGACTTTACACTTTGGTCCTCATATATTTACTCTTTGGCCCTCAACTTCTGAACCCTCGCATTTTGGCCCCTAACTCTCCTTCTTTCTTTGCAATCAGGTCCCTCCTGCAAAACCTGCCAGCACCATGCTCCGGCGACCTTGCGCGGAGCATGGCGCCACGCAGGGTGAGGTGGGGGACCTGGCAAGTAAACCGGGGGTGCCCTGCGTCGTCAGCCGTCGCAGGGACACCCCCCTGGTCGTTGCAGCCCACCATACCGGCCGTGCGAACGCACGGACGGTATGGGTTCTTGTTTCCGACCATTCTCCGGCGAGGGAGACACGTCGTCTCCCTCCGCCTTCCTCCCTGTTTGATCCCTATAAATACCCCCCGTTGCTCCACCGACCAGGGCAGCTCGGATCTGACGGAGAAAACCCCCAACATTCCTCTCTTCTCACTCCGGCAGACGCCCACCAGCTCCGGCGGCTCTTCCTCCTCCTCCTCTTCGCTCTGCCGCAATACCAGCAGCAGAGACTTCGTCCCCTGCTCTTCCCGCGTCGCGCAATACCGGCGCGCGCTGCCTCTGCCCCGTCGTCACCGCCGTCCTCCCCCCACTGGGCATCGTCTTCTCCGGCGACAGTCGATACGACTGTCGCCCTGTTCCTCCCCCTTCGTCCCTGCAAGTAAGCTAGAGCTACTCCCCTTCTCCTCCTCTTTCTTTCCCCGCTTTCAATTTATTCAATTAAGCCCTCTACCGACCCTGACCACCTTCACCCCCTTCGCCTCCGACCACCCTCCGGCGAGCCGCTCCCATCACCTCAGCAACCCACACGGCCCGCCGACCCTCACCGAACCTCCGCCTCATCGCACTAAGCACCCCCCACCCCTCCACTGCCACTCCACACCTCCGTAACACTCCCCCGAACAAACCCATTCCTCCGGTTGCAGTCCGACCCAGGGCTGCCGCCAGACACCTCCTTGCGGCCTGCCGCGCAGCTCCTCACCTTCGCCGTGCCACGGCGAAGGTTCCCCAGTGGTTTGATCAGGCCGCGAGGCCATATTCGTGTCCGACAGGTTTTGAGGTTCGACCGCCATTGACGCACATTGAAGCAGCTTCTCCCGCGCTCCAGGCTTGAGGACTCCAGGTCTCCAGCTGCTGCGGAGTACAGGGAGTCTTGCGAAGGCAGCCAGCTAGCAACCTATGCAAATCGAAGCCGCAGCTGCAGAAGCCAGGCCGCGGTCTCCCAGCAGGCGCACGCGAGGAACGGTCTGCGTTTAGTCCCACATCGGTAAGCTGCACACCCGTTCCACTGTTTAAATTGATTTTGTGCAGTAGCCTTACTGCCTCAGTACACGGGGTGAGGTCCCCTTACACCCGCCCGGTTACCCGGTCTCGTCCGCGCTCACGCCCCGCGGACCTGACCCGACCCGACTTAGACTGACCTGCACTCCTCGCTCACCACGCACGCCGGTGGGCCTGGACCCGGGCGTGACCCGAACCCGATTACCCGGTAGCTCTGGGAGAGCTTTCCGAAGAGTGGTTTCAGAGAGAAAGAGAGACGCGGGAGGGGGGTAGAGTAGGTTTTGCCTCTGACGAAAAACTCTGAAGTATGCAGGCACAGGCGAAGAAGAAAACCCGCGGAAGAAGAAGGAGCTGCACTGTAGTAAATGCATAGTTAAGTCGTCTAAGCACCGGGTCAGACGACGGAAGGTCAGCAGCCAGAGCAGGAAAGAAGGCAGGCTGAAGAAGAAAGAAGAGGAAGGAGAAAGAAAGAAAAGAAGAGCAACGGCCAAAAAGAAGAAGAAGAAGAACAAGGAGCTCTGAAGAAAGAAGAACATCATCAAAGAAAGAAGGCAGGCTGAAGAAGAAAGGAAGACTTAGTAGCTGAAGGCAGAAGCTCTGCAGCCATAAAGAAGAAAAGGGAAAAGAGAAAGGGTCACCACAATTGCAGAGAAAGAAGAAGACGAAGAAGAAGAAGAAGGAGCTCTAAAGAAAGAAGAGCATCACCATTGCAGAACATCACCTCTGCAGAACAGAGAGAAAGATGGAGATCCAAAGAAAGAGAGAAAGAAGAGCATCCCCTCTGCAGAACAAAGAGAAAATAACAAATTCTTTCCCTCTCTCTTTCTTTTTGTAAAAGAAATATGTATATCTCTAGAATACAACTTGCTCCCTGAGTTCGACCTCGGGAACTCTTTTATTTTCCGAGTAAAAAATTTATATTTGAAGTGTTGGTAATAACCGGCTTTACTACAACGTTATAACAAACTAAAACCCGGTTGAACCCACCAGCGACTTCATTTTGGTCAGTTGGCGATGGTGGATGGAGGATGGGTTGTTCGATGGAGGTGTATGGTGGATGAAACGCAGAATTAATAGAGGGGTTTTGATGGCGGAGGTGAGGAGAAGGTTGTGGGAATGTTGGTGGAGTGGGTGGTCTATGGATGGCATGCGACCTCACCGAAGCGTGTCCAGAGCGGAAGAAGATGAAGGGGGAGAGGGTGATTAGTCAATCAAATTGAGGATATAAGAGATGGAATCTAACCTAAAGAAGGAGAGGAAGAGGAATGGCTTATCTATGGATGAAGGGGAAGAAGCTCTGCGTCGATTTTGATTGGCCGATGCTAGAGGGGACGAAGTCTCTCATAGACAAAGTGGTGATGATGAGAAGGTATGGGAGCTACCTTTTGGTATTACAAGGAGTGGACAAAAAAGAGAAGGAAGGAGGTACTTCCAATTTGTCCATTGGAGGCCCTCATGAGAGAGATCGAGGAAATCGTTGGAGTCGATGGAGTTTGTGGCTGGAGAGAAGGGAAGAGGGGGTTTTTCGACCTAGAAATAGCTAAGGAGCATGGTGGGAGATGCTAAAGCTTAAATAGAGCTCGGCCATGCCTCAATCAGGTGGAATTATCGTGATTTGGATTGGGTTTCAATGTGCATTTTTTGAGCTTCGCATGAGCTCTTGGCCTCAAATCAGGGCTCACGATCACGTTTAGATGATAGGAGATCTTATGGTGATTGTTTCCTCCAATTTTGGAGGGGATTTGATGCAGATTAAACGAGAATGCCTCCTTTGAAGTCAGCAGCCATTAGGTTCAAGATGTTGTTCACACAAAAATGGTTGCAAGGGCTGATTTGTGAAGGGGAAGAGCATGGTAGGGGTTCATTTGTAAGAAAAGCTGAAAGTTGAGGGGCTAGTGAGAAATAGAGATTCAAGGGACTAAGATCTGAAATAGGTCAAGATGGACTTTGATTCGGCCCAAATTTTGTTGCAAAGCTAATTTTGACCCAAGAAACCCAATGGTGATGTCGGATTTGAGTTTTGATCAGGTTTGACTAAGAAATTTGCATCGAGACCCAAATTAGGGCAGAAATCCATCTAAGACTATTCAAGGGCAAAATAGGTTTAGATGGTTAAACCAAAGGTACTAAATCACAATGAATACTTTTATATGAATTTTAAAATAATTATTTGAATTTTATCCTTACGGAAACCTCTTTAATTCAAGCATGTTTGAAATTGGGGTTTTAGGTGATGTTATGGTTTTTTAAACACGTGAGACCCTGTTTCTATCTGTGTAGGCCCACACATTGGATTTCAATGCTCATTTGACCTAAAATTAAACCCTAGAAAATCCCATGGTTACTATGCTTTCATGATGTGATGTTAAAATTGCAGAATTAACCCTATTTTAATGTTTTCTTCTCAACATGGATTTGAAAGGAATTATGGCTTTCAAGCATAATGTGGGAGCATTTCTCACTTGATTATGACTAATTAAAGCTATTTATAGCTCATGATGGTGTTACCATCATACCCCCATGCCTAACTTTTGCTAGTCTCTGGCAAAAATTTAAGGAAAGAACTAGATCTCTAGGCTATGCTTTTGATGTTCAGATGCCTAATTTGTGCCATGATGAGAACCTCATCATGAGCCATAACTAGCTCATTTTGACCTAATACAAAGGATAAAATCTCCTACATAACTCAAGGAAAGGCTTAACTCAGAGAATTCTGAGTTTAAGGAGAAAACGAGTCATAAGGGGTAAAAATGCAATTTCACCAATCCAATCTAAAAATAGGGTAACTCAGGGTCCAAACATAGGTCAAAGCAACCTAATAAGAATAAAAGTGGGATGAGATGATCTGATAAGGGCTACAGCAATTCCAAGGAACTAAATGATAATCTGTAACCTTAAAACAAACCCACTTCAATTTGCGAGGTTCGAGGCAAAGTAAAAATAGAATAAACCCTCTAAAATTCATATAAAAATAATCTCTAGGGTTTATAACCTTCAATTTGGCCTTAGGAACCCATTTTGACCTACATTGAGAACCATGCCCAATTAACAACTTAATTTGGGCTTTTGCGTAAATTGATCAGTCAAACAAGGTTTAATCTGGAAATAAAATTCACCATCATAATCCTTAGGTCCTAATTAGTCATGTATAAAAACTTAAGCCTAAGAAGAAACCTTCTTGACCAACTTTACACTTTGGTCCTGATATATTTACTTGTTGGCCCTCAACTTTCGAACCCTCACATTTCTGCCCCTAACTCTCCTTCGTTCTTTGCATTCAGGTCCATCCTGCCAAAACCTGACCAGCACCATGCTTCGGCGACCTTGCGCGGAGCATGGCGCCACGCAAGGTAAGGGGGAGGGTCTGGCAAGTAAACTGGGGGTGCCCTGCGTCGTCAGCCGTCGTAGGAACACCCCCTGGTCGCTGCAACCCACCATACCGGCCGTGCGAACGCACGGACGGTATGGGTCTCCATCTCCGGCCATCCTCCGGCGAGTCGCTCCCGTCATTCCGCCACGTCATTTCTTGGCACCGTTGCCGGGGAGCAACGGCTATTCTAGAGGTAAACATTCCTGTTTCTTTTTAGTTTCTGATAATCTCCTCTCTTTTGTCTAGCTATAGGAAATCAAGAAGACAAGCAACCGCACGACAACCACTACGAGGACAGGTAATTTTTTTTTCCTCTCGCTATTAACCCCTAAATTCTAAAGAGGAAGAAAAGAAAAGAACAAGCAATATAGGGCTAACCTGTTTTCCATACTTAGTAACCATAAAAAGTTGCATGTTTTCAACCCATTAATCCTGCACACTATTAAGGGTATTTAAGGGCTAACACATTCTTGCTTGAGCCCTAATTACCCAACAAAGAACTAACTGGACCAAGTAGAGCCAACATAAGATTCAACATTAGGGTTTTAGAGACACACTACTTAAATCAAGAATGGAGAAAATCCAAAAGAAGTGTGCCTAAACCATTGATTGAACATACTTATTCAGAGAAACCCTAAACAATTGGCTCTCTAAACACTTGAACCCAAAAAGAAAGGACCCAAAAGCTCTCAAAGGAACAAGAGGTAAAGTTGACCCCTTGGGTCAACCAACCTTAAAATTAGGTCACTTTCTCACTCAAAATACCTAAGAGATCAAGTGTAACTTTAAGCACCCTGATCTTAAACTAAAATTGGTAGACTTAAGAGGTCAAGATCCCCATTCTGGTCTACCTGGAACCGCAGTGACAAGAGAGGTCGAGTGGGGGAAACCCTGTAACCCGTGGGGACGCTCTACCGTGTAGGGGTCTTCGCGGGACTCTCCCTCTCTGGCTGCCCAGGTAATTCTCAGGTGGACGATCTTTCTGATCAAGGGGTCCATCTGCCCCGAACCTCTATAGTCACCCAACATTTTTGGGTGTCTTGATTGGGTCCAGCACCTGCTTATCTCATCCAGTCCTTCAGTATTTTGCAGGAGGTCCTTGAAACCTCCTATAGAAATTCACTCTCCCCGAGGCTAAGCCTTGGCTCCCTTGTTTTTGCAGAAATCATTCACATAGCCCCTCTTTCCTCTGATTCTGAACAAAGTCCCCTTCTTCCATTAAGTCAAACTTCTGACTATATCTTGATTCCACCACCTGATTCGAAGATGCAGCCTAATTACCTAGCAAGACTACCATGTAAAAAACCTGAATATCTGAGATCCATGAAAGATATGATGATTGAGGATGCCCTTGAATTCTATGAAATCAAATATAAACCCTCAACACCAATAGAAAACATTCAGGTTGATGTCCCAACAACCACAGCTTTCATCATAAACTGTGCCCAAATTCTATTGACTGAAGCTAAAAAAGGATCAACCCGAGATATGCTCATGACAGGATACATTGAGATAGAAAAATTATACCAATCTGAATACCTTCAATGCTTGACAAATCCTGTACTTTGGGAACAACACCAAGATGCCCTTATAAAACGGGTAGAAATGATGAAATCAGTAGAACAAATTATCAACCAGAAATACCCGTATATACCAGAAATAGAGGATGAACCATCTTGGAACAGTATTAAGGAACAATCCAGTTTCCCATATCTCGGGACTGAGGCACAAAGTGGTTGTAAAATCCCAACCCAGATAGAAGACAATGTTGAATTAGGTTGGGATATTGCAGGAGAACACAATGATGAGCCAAACTTAGACCATGAATTGCCAAGCCTAGAATTCCAAAACTCCTACAATAATGAGATCAGAACTGAACCTTTTAAGGGTATAAATTCCGCCCCTTATCTTGATAAGGTGGCCCTCGAAGGTTATTCGGACTTAGGTTCTAATAATTCTACCCACATCCTAAGCCTAGAACCTAGATCTGAAACTTATTGGGAAGATTATGAGGCCCCTTATGAGAAAGATCAAATTTTTATAGGATATGATTCCGGGCCTCTATTTGATGAATACCCCTCTCCAACATCTTCAGGAAATCTGATCGATTTTTCGAAAGTCATGCCAATTTATGATATAGAGACTGAGGAGTTGGACGAGTTGGATTTCAATTGGGTCTATCCTACCAGATTGGAGCTTGAGCCTAGACAGAATACCTTTTCGAGCCCAGAATTGACATATAGGCTAGACCCCAGTCAGGCTGCTGATTCCACATCTGATAATTTTTGCTGTGGTGGAATTCATGATCATGAATCTCATTTTCGCCAACTCTCCGACAATTTCAGATCTGACTATAATTGCGGAGAGATTCCCCTTCCTGAACACACCAGGCCCATCTACGACCTCGACTCTGAGGTCTTGATTCTTGAGATCACTGGTAACACAGAATCATTCCTTTTTGATCCTCAGGAACCAAAAACAGAAAATGCCAAGAGTGATTGCAACCCAGAATTCAAATCTTTTCTCAATTCAGATTTCTTTCATCCTACAGACACTCTTCAGGCATTTGATAGTTACCCAGAGGACTCTTTACAAAAAATCACCTGTCATTCCTTTCTAAAAGAGCCCTCATACACAGTTGCCACCTCGTCTGCACACACAGAACTAATCAAAACCTCTTCCCAACCCCGACCCGCAACCGAACTCAATTTCTATTCAGATTCACCTCTCACCGAGCCGATTGCATTTCCACATCGGGTTTGGAACACTGATCAGACTACATATCATGCTCCATCATTCTCTGATCACCCCTGTAGGGTTTCCGCGTCATTCATTGATTATTCTACGGGTCCCTACTCTGACCAGGCTGATTCAACTTAGCCAAACCCTGTGTTTTCACTTCCTCATCCATCTGAGCTTCATAGTATATGGTGGGTTCCACACCTTTTTATCCACATCTATCAACCCACCAGATTGATTGGGTTTGGGCTACGTCATCAGCCTGTCGATCTGAACAAGCACCTGGTTGGACCAACCAGGCTCTTAATCAAGGTGCTTGTCTTACAAAACTCCGCTGATTTGACCATCCCCTCTCCATCTCATTTCCCGCTTGGCTGAAGGCATCAAATTTAGCACTCAACGGGAGGCAGCCCATCATTCTCTTTGAAAACCTGAAACTTGTTCTGACACCTTTTTGCACTTGAAGTTCACACTTTAGGACAGCCGACTCCACCTCAGGTGCTTGCATCTGAGATTAGAAATCGTTCACAACAGCCACCGCGACCCATTCACTCATCAAAACATCTGTCCTAATGTATGAATTAAGTTGAATAAAAACCCCTAGGTTACAATGAGGACATTGCAAGTCTTAGGCATGGGGGGGTATGAAAGTGCAAAACTTGTAAGAAAAGGTTTCAAACAAAAAATTCACATATGCCAAAAACACCATAAAAATTAAAAATTTTTCGAAAAAGAATAAGAGGAAAAGAGGAGAAGGAAATTTTGTGAAGGAGAAGAGAAAAGAAACAAAATGAAAAAGGAGCACAAAATTATGAGAAAAGGTGATAGTCATTAGTAAGGAACTAAGGAATTAACCTAAGTTCTAGACCTCATTCAAGAAAATAACTGAAAAGTGCATAATGAGATTAGTAAGAACGCAAACCTTAGGCATTCTTGAATGGACTCTTAGTACCCATTAAGATCTGGATACTCCTCAAGAGGTTGAGGAAAATGAAAAGCTGAAGTACTAGGTCCAAGGCTTAGGGAGTATTTGGCCTCATTAACTTATTTTTGGTTTACGAGACTCAGTAACCTAAGCACCCTAACCTCACGCACAGCCTGGTTCAGTAAGCGTAAAAATCAAAATCACGCAGAAGCGTCGCAAAATTCTGAAAAGAACACCTAGAGTAGGAGCGGCCGATCAACACAAGTTGATTTGGATGAGTTCCCAGCGCGGAGAGGCGGGAAATCCCCTCAAAGATGTGTAACAAAATATCATCTCCTCGGTGCTTGTCTCTTAGGATATTCACATATCCTACTGGGGGCATGAAGCACTCTGCTGATTCAGATTCCATGGATGGCATTACCTCGAAGTGTCAATTGCCAGGGTCTGGATTCGGCCACGGAACACCATGGATGGGATTATCTCGAAATCTCAATAGCCAGGGTTCCGGGGGTTGCCATGGGCGGTGCTATCTCGAAGCATCGATCGCCAGGAACCCTTGAGGATTGATGATGGGAGCAATGAATCTGATACAGACCGTGTTGGAAAGCCAATCCTAAGCTAGAATTAAAAAGAAAAAGAGAGAGAACTCTCCAAACAGATAAATTTTCTCTCTCTCTCTTACAAAATGCATTGCGAACTGAGCCAGGGCTAAAATCATTTCAAGCACGGGTGCTTTAACCACAAAGTCCAATAAACCTTAGGTTAGTTCTTGTGGGCCTTAAAAACCTTTGCTAAGGACTAAGCCTGAGGCTAGACAGATTTGGATCTTGATTGGTACTAGAGTACCTTTTAAGCCTATGGTCAGCATTCTAACCTAATCTAAGCTCAAATGAAAAAGCACTTATCTGAAGCTATTAAGAACTTCATGGTCTAGAACAAGGGTTGAAACCTTAAGTTTTTGCTAAGGGATAGCAAAAGCTAGGCATGGGGGTATGATGAGAACCTCATCATGAGCCATAACTAGCTCATTTTGACCTAATACAAAGGATAAAAGCTCTTACATAACTCAAGGAAAGGCTTAACTCAGAGAATTCTGAGTTTAAGGAGAAAACGAGTCATAAGGGGTAAAAATGCAATTTCACCAATCCAATCTAAAAATAGGGTAACTCAGGGTCCAAACATAGGTCAAAGCAACCTAATAAGAATAAAAGTGGGATGAGATGATCTGATAAGGGCTACAGCAATTCCAAGGAACTAAATGATAATCTGTAACCTCAAAAACAAACCTGCTTCAATTTGCGAGGTTTGAGGCAAAGTAAAAATAGAATAAACCCTCTAAAATTCATATAAAAATAATCTCTAGGGTTTAGAACCTTCAATTTGGCCTTAGGAACCCATTTTGACCTACATTGAGAACCATGCCCAATTAACAACTTAATTTGGGCTTTTACGTAAATTGATCGATCAAACAAGGTTTAATCTGGAAATAAAATTCACCATCATAATCCTTAGGTCCTAATTAGTCATTTAAAAAAACTTGAGCCTAAGAAGAAACCTTCTTGACCAACTTTACACTTTGGTCCTCATATATTTACTTGTTGGCCCTCAACTTTCGAACCCTCACATTTCTGCCCCTAACTCTCCTTCGTTCTTTGCATTCAGGTCCCTCTTGCCAAAACCTGACCAGCACCATGCTCCGACGACCTTGCGCGGAGCATGGCGCCGCGCAGGGTAAGGGGGAGGGTCTGGCAAGTAAACCGGGGGTGCCCTACGTCGTCAGCCGTCGCAGGAACACCCCCCTAGTCGTTGCAACCCACCATACCGGCCGTGCGAACGCACGGACGGTATGGGTCTCCATCTCCGGCGTCCTCCGGCGAGGGAGACACGTCGTCTCCCTCCGCCCTCCTCTCTGATTCTACCCTATAAGTACCCCCCGTCGCTCCACCGTTCAAGGGAGCTCGGTCCTGATGGAGAAAGACCCCCACTCCGACAGGAAGCCCTCCAGCTCCGGCGGCCTCTCCCCTTCCTCCTCTTCGCTCTACCGCAATACCAGCAGCAGAGACTCCTTCCTGATTCTCCTCCGCGTCACGCAATACCGGTGCACGCTGCTTCAGCCCCGTCGTTGCCGCCGTTCTCTCCCTCTGGGCATTTCTTCTACAGCTCCGGTAGGTACGAGCTGGCAGCCACTTCGTCCCCTTCGTCACTTTAGTTAGGTTAGAATTACTCGTCTCTACCCCCTCTTTCGTTTCCTCGCTATTTTACATTCAATTAAACCCTCGACCGACTCGACCACCGTCATCTTCCACACCTCCGGCCATCCTCCGGCGAGTCACTCTCGTCATTCCGCCACTCCACACGACTCGCTGACCCTCACTGAACCTCTGCCTCCTCACCCTGATCAACCTCCGCCCTTCCACTTCCCACCACTCGCCCTCTGCAGACCCCCCAAACAAACCCACTTCTTCGCCCGCAGTTTGACCTAGGGCGACCCTCACGCTCCGCCCCGCCGCCTGCCAGACCCCCTACCACCTTCGCCGTGCCACGGCGAAGGTGCTCCACGTTTCTGATTGGGCCGAGAGGCCGTTTCTCTGTGGGCAGGTACCTGCGCTCGCCGCCGCCATTGTTGAAGCGAAGCAGCTTCTTCACCTGCTGCCCCAGGTGCGCCACGCCCAGGTCACTCTCCTAGGCAGTGCGAGGCGTCTTCGTGAAGTACCAGGCTGCAGTCGAGTCGAAGCTCTCACGCGAAGCCCCCGCGCTTCGCCTCGACTGCCGCTGCTTCCTCCGCGCAGGCATCCAAATTGGGGTGGGACATTTAGTCCCACCTCGTAACTTTTCAGAGGAGCGCGCCCGCATAAAGGCAAAAAGTGCCTTATGTTCGTTGCCTCCTGAGCACGAGGTGAGGTCCCTCTCACTCACCCGCTCGACCCAGCCTCGTCCGCGACCATGTCCCGCGGACCTGGCCCGACCCGACTTAGCCTGACCTGCACTCCTCGCCCACCACGCACGCCGGTGGGCCTGGACCCGGGCACGACCCGTACCCGAATACCCGGCAGCTCTGGGAGAGCTTTCCTAAGAGCGGCTTCTGTGAGAGAGAAACGCAGGGGAGAGGGTAGAATTAGGTTTTGCCCCTCTGATCAAGTTGTGCAAGTGTGCAGGCAGAGAAGAATAGAAAGACGCCCGCTGAACAGAGAAGAAGGCCGACGAAAGCTGAAGGAAGGAGGAGCACCGAGCGGCACTGTAGCAGCGGCGGTTTAAGTCGTCTGATTGGAAAATCAGACGACGTCCTGAAGGAAAAGAAGGAGAAGGAAGGCGAGGCAGAGGAGAACATAGAGAGGCCAAGGGAAGACTTTGAAGAAGAAGAAGAGCACGAGAAGAAGAAGATCTGAAGAAAGGAAAAGAAGAAAGAAAAAAGAAGAAGAAGAATAGGACCGCAAGGGAGAAGAAAAAGAAAGAGACGAGCAGAAACAAGAACTGAAAGAAGAAGAAGAGCATCACTACTGCTGCAGATAAAGCAGAAGAAGATAAGCAAAGAGAAAAGAAGAGAAGAAGAAAGAAGCCAACAAATTCTCTCTCTCTCTCTTTATTTTTGTAATAAGAATTTGTACCCCTAGAATACGACTTGCTCCCTGAGTTCGACCTCGGGAACTCTTTTATTTTCCGAGTAAAAAAATTATATATTTGAAATGATGGCAATAACTGGCTATACTACAATGCTATAACAAAACCTAGTTATCGCCACGTCATGCCACTGTATAGAAATTAGATCAGAATGCTAATAATAGGCCTAGAGGTACTTAGGTATCAATCAAGATCTAGACCAAACCAGCTTCAACCTGAGTCTGCCATGATGGTTTCTAAGGTCTGCAAAAATTGTCCAAAGGTTCGTTGCACCCAACGGTTAAAGCACCCATACGTAGACGTATCATGTCTAAGTTCAGTCTACCAGTGCATCAAATTGGCTCTAAACATGGTCTGTATCTGATTCCTTATCCCCACCACCAATCCACCAAGGGTCCCTGGCTTTCGATGATTCGGGATTACACCGCCCATAGCAACCCCCAGAACCCTGGCTTTCAACACTTCGAGATAGTGCCCCATGTGCTCTATAGCTAAATTCTGGCCCTGGCAATCAAAATTTCATGATAATCCAGCCCATGACACCTGAACCAGCACAAGGTGCTTACATGCCCCCAGTAGGATATTTAGATATCATAGGAGACAAGCACCAAGGAGATGATATGTTATTACGCATCTTCGACGGGAATTTCCCACCTCTTTGTGCCAGGAACTTGTCCAATCAACTTGTGTTGTCAAGCCGCTCCTAAGCTAGATCTTCAAGATGGCTTTTTAGAATAGAACACTTTTGGCATTATTTCTTCATTAAGCACACTGAACTAAACTAGTGTATGGATTTTGGGTGCTTAAGTTACTAGGTCCCGCAAACCAAAGGGTAGGCAATGGGACCGAATAATCCCTAAGCCTTTGACCTACTACATCAACTCCACACTTTCCTCAACCTCTTGAGGACTAATCTGCATCTTAAAGAATACCTCAATGTTTAAGCCCTAAGACAAGCCCAAGAGGCCTAAGATCAGCACTCATTACTAATCTCCCTGTCTCTAGCATTTCAAGGCTTAATCTTTATTTTGATTAGGTGTAGAACTTAAGTAAATTCCATAATCAATTACTATGACTATCATTTTTGTTTGTGATTTTTGCTCCTTTTTGGCATTCTGTGTTTCCTGCTCTTTTCCTCCTTAAGAAAGATTTGCAATCAATTCACAAAATTTCCTCCCCTTTCTCCATTTTTTTTCTTTTTTAATTTTTATATATTCTTTTGAATATGTATATTTTGTGAGAACCCCTCAGAAAATTAAATTTTCATTTGTTTTGCACTTTAACACCCCCATGCCTAAGTTTTGCAATGTCCTCATTGTAAACTACGAGGGTACAAATTCAAGTTAGTTCAAAGGTTAGAACAGGGTCAAAGGGTGGGTGAACAAGTCGGGATGACTGTTGTGAATGATTTCATGCTTTCATACAAGTACCAAAGGTGGGGTCGACTATTCTAAAGTTGTACTCAATAGTGCAGGAGTGTAGCTTAAAAGGATGATCAGAAGAGTCTCAGGTTTTTGGAATGACGGGTTGCCTCCCATTAAGTGCTAAATTCAATGCCTTCAGCTGAGCAGAAGGTGGTCAAGGAGAAGGGGTGATCAAATCAGAGGAATTTTGTAGAACAAGCACCTTGATAAGTACCCTGGTTGGTCCAACCAGGTGCTTGATCAGATCAACAGGTTGATGATGCAGACCAAACCCAATCAGTCTGGTGGGTTGATGGATGTGAATCAATAGATGTGGAGCCCACATATCTTACTGGGTTCAAAGGAATGTCGAAATGAAAATCCAGGGTTTGGCTGAATCGGCTCAACTTGATTAGAATAGGGGTCCTTAAAAGAAAATGAATCTAGAGAGGATGTAGGAACCCTACAGGTGAGATTAGAGAAGGATAAGATGTGATTCTCAATCTGAACATTGTCTAATAGCTGATCAAAATATAGAGGTGAACCATATGCAACTGGATCAGAAAAAGGTGAATTAGAATAGAAGATTCTGGTGATGGGTTGGGGTTGGGATGAGATTTTGGAATGCTCTGTATGTGGTTCAGAAGGTGTGGCTTCTTTGAGGTCCAAATCATTGGCCTCAGCATCAAAATCAAAGAACAGATCATGGATGCTAAGGTCATAAACTAGCTCATAATCATCAGGAAATAAAGGTCCTCCAAAATCAGAGTATGATTCGAAATTATTAGAGAATCTGCGAAAATCAATTTCCGAACCTGATTCCATATCAAGATTTCCACCATAGGATAAATCATGATGCATAAAAACAACCTGACTTGGATCTAACCTAATCTCAAATTCCTAGCTCAAAGAGGTGTCCTTATTAGGCATAGGCTCAGGTTCTTGGCTCCTAGGGTAGACCCAATCAAATCCTAATTCTTCCAACTCCTCTATTTCTATATTGTAAATTGATGTGACTTTCGAAAAATCAATTTTTACCTTTGAGGAGTTTGAAGAGGTGTAATCATAAATACAGGCTTAGAATCATAGTCTAGATCTAAAATCTGATTCTCATTAAATTGGGCCTCGTGATCATCCCAAATAGGTTCAAATCTAGATTCTAGATTAAAGGTAGGAACTGGGTCACTACAATCTAGACTTGATTCTATTGGGGTGTCAGAATTACTCTCAAGGATTACCTTAACAAGATAAGGTTTGGGAATTACATCCTCGAAAGGTTTTGATTCAAGCTTACTATAGGTGTTTGGGAAATCAAGGCATGATGGACCAACTTCATGGCTCTCTAAGGATGGTTCAAAATCAAGAACACCTACAATTGGATCCACCCAACCAATATAAAGATCAGGTATGTCAATCTGCACAAAGTTTGAATCCGATTCCATTTGGGTTGGGGATCCACAACAACCTCTATTTTTGAACTCGGGCTCTGGGAAATCATATTGATCCCCAATATTGCTCCAAGGTGTCTCATCAATCTTTGAATGTTGATATGGGTATTTTTGATCAATGGCTTATTGTAGTGAATTTAGCATATACCCAAGTTTCTCCATGAGATCCTAGGGTATTTCCCAAAGCTGTGGATTTGACAAACATTGTATATATTCAGTATTGTGTAGTCACCATAATTCACTGTATTCTGATAAAAGCTCATCTCGGGTTGAACCATGTATCATTTGTGTAAATATCATTCCAACACAGTTCATAATGTGGGTTGTTATTTCCGGTATATTAACCTGAATGTCCCTAGATGGATCTAAGGTTTTGTAATACTCATCATGATGTCTAAGAGCAGCCTCGACCATCTTTTCTTTCATGCTCATTTGTGATTCAAGTTTCCTAAATATTCTTCCTAAATTGTCATGTTGTATTTTCAAATCAGGTGGTGGATGAAGATGTAGAATTAAATTTAGGCTTAGATTGAATCGATCAAATGATATCAAAAATCCCCAAGAAGATCAACTCTAATAAGGCCTCTAGGTTACCAACCTAGGGACCTTTCTTATGTATGTGCTCTAAAGAATATATGAGGGACTAGATATGAATTAGACAAAATCAAGGCACCCAAAGATTTTTGGATGACTAAGGTGGATGATACCTCTGAATAAAAAATCTACATACTCGAGAATTACTTGGGCAGCTAGGAAAGGAGAGCCTTGCAAAGGCTCCTACACTGTAGAGCATCCCCATGGGTTAGAGGGTTTCCCCTACCCGACCTTCCTTGTCACTACAGTTCCAAGTAGACTGTAATGTATGAATTAAGATCTTAAGTCTACCAATTTTAGTCCTAATTTGTGCCTTGAATTTCACTTGATTAGAAGTTGATTTAATTTGTGAGCTAATTTGGAGGTTGGTTGGCCGACAAGGTGGCCAACTTTACCTGACCTGCCCTAGAAATGAAGGATGAAATTTGGGTCAAGACCCAAAAATTCACCCTAAATTGACTCTCAGATTATTAGGACAAAAATTTTAGGGTTTAAGTGAATTTAGAGCCTGATTTTGATGTTTATTTGAATAGATCTTTTCAAACAAGGGCATGTGTAGCACTCAAATGCAGGAAGATTAGTTTCCTTTAATGCATGCAAGTGTGTACTACAACTTCAAAACCTTAGAGTGAAAACCCTAATTGGTCCTATTTCCTAGTCAAATTTGATCTCAAATGTAACACCTTGGACTCAAACAAGAAAGTGAGTAGTCCAAGATGTTTAAAATTAAGCGTAAATCCCTAATAGGTATAGGAAACCAGGATAGGGAATCACTAATCAAATCGTCAATCAGATATCAAGCAAGTTCACAAATCAGGAAATTTTTGCCTTTAAATGATAATTACTAGAAAAGTAAGGCAAGTGGATCCTAATTGTTTGTTTCCTTTTTCTCTTCCAAGATTATGAGGTTGATTAAGGAAGAAGAGAAATTTTACCTGCCCCTAGAGTGGTTGATTGCACGGACGAATGTTATAGCTTGCAAAATCATAAGCAAAATAGATAGGGCAAGTTTGTTCTCAAATCAATCAAGAAAGATAAGACTATTGGAAAATTACATGTTGCTCCCTGGCATCAGTGCCAAAATGTTTTTGCAAATTGTTGTTGTTTAGAAAATTTGCCGTAGTATGGTTGACAAGATCGCACAAAACACTTGAACTTATAAAGCTTAGAATCAAATTTGAGTCTGAGGTCATTCGTAGGGACCAAATATGGAATTCATGTACAAATCTTAATATAAAACAAATGAGCACAAGCAGTAATTACAATAAAGATATTCAATGAATAATATGCCCAGAAATATATTCAATGGTAGCATTCATATCACAAGAGATCAGTGGGATAAAAAGAATAGAAACTCTAAAAAGAATGGTGATTTAAATCACCATTTATATCCCTCATTTAAGCACATCCCAAAGTTCTCAATTAAGCCAAATATTTGAACAGTGGACCTTAAACCACTAATCTTCAAATTCCACGCCAACACAAAACCAATATATCCATAGTAACCAACATCAGGCGTTGCATATGTGTATCAGACGACTTAAGTGTCAAGGCACTAAGCCACAGGAGGATGCACAAGGCCTCATCTTTCTCTTAAGGCCTTTTCAAACACAGCACAAGGCCGAACCTTCCTCAGAGGCTAAATGATAGCCTTCTCCTTCAACATGAGCCTTGAGGTCATGGAAACCATAACAAAACCCTCCCCCTCCTCCTCAGCTTTCTTCTCAGTCTGACCCAGGAATATGGGTCAGAATAGTAACCGGGTAATCGGGTCGCATATAGAGTCCAGACCCATGGGTGTGATCATGGGCGAGGAGTGTGTAGGTGTGTGCATGGGGATCTGACCCTCGCATCATGGGCGAATAGGCTACGACACGAATTCCATTTATGCACTACTGTGAGTTTGTCCCACACGATGTGGGACTAATTGTGCCCATCCCTTCGCGTGGAGTTCCAACGTAGAGTCCACATTGATTGAAGCTGTCATGATCACTGTATTGCTCAATTGGAGAAGTAGTTTGGTCCTTTGGGTGAAGCCGCAGCAATTGATGGTTATCTTGAAGTCGGATGTGGATGGAGTGTGGCGAATAGTGATGGAAGAAGACGACGTCGGCGACATGCTTTGGCCTGAATTGAAATGCAAGAATACAGTCTAAGTGCCCCAATCAAATGGTTCACAAGCTTCACCGTGTCAAGGCAAAGGTGATAGCGGTGTTGGTGTGGATGTTGGGGGTCTGTGGTGACTAGACGGAGTCAACGATGGTGGACGGAGGATGGGTTGTTCGATGGAGGTGTATGGTGGATGAAACGTAGAATAAATAAAGGGGTTTTGATGGCAGAGGTGAGGCAAAGGTTGTTGGAGTGTTGGTGGAGCAGTTGGTGGTTTGTGGATGGCATGCGACCTTGCTGGAGTGCGGCTGGAGCGAAAGAAGACAAAGGGAGAGAGGATGATTAGTCGGTCAATTTGAGGATATAAGAGGTGGAATCTAACCTAAAGAAGGAGAGGAAGAGGAATGGCTTATCAATGGACAGAGGGGAAGAAGCACAACGCCAGCTTTGATTGGTCGATGCCTGAGGGTATGAAGTCTCCAGTGGACGAAATGACAATGATGAGAAGGTCTGGGAGTGCCTTGCTGGTGTTGCAAGGAACAGATGAAAGAGGGGAGCAAGGAAGTGCTTCCAATTTGTTTGTTCGAGGCCCTAACGAGAGAGATCGAGGAGATCACCGAAGTCAATGGAGTTCATGGACGGAGAGAAGGGAAGAGGGGGTTTTCTAACCTAGAAATGATTAAGGAGCACAGTGGGAAATGCTAGAGCTTAAATAGAACTAGGCCATTCCTCAATTAGGAGAAATTATGGTGATTTCATTGCAATTTGGGTTGGGTTTCAATGTGGATTTTTGGAGCTTCACCTGAGCTCCTGGCCTCAAATCAGGGCTCAAGATCACGTTTAGATAATAGATCTTATGGCGATTGTTTCCTTCAATTTTGGAGGGGATTTAATGTAGATTAAAGGAGAACGCCACCTTTGAAGTCGGCAGCCGTTGGGTTCAAGATGTTCTTCACATAGCAATGGTGGCAAGGGCTAATTTGTGGAGGAGAAAAGAAAGCTAGGGGTCATTTGTAAGAAAAGCTAAAAGTTGAGGGGCTAGTTGTGAGAAATAGAGATTCAAGGGATTAAGATGCAAACTAGGTCAAGATGGACTCTGATTGGGCCCAAATTTTGGTACAAACCTAATTTAGACCCAAGGAATCTAATTGTGAAGTTGGATTTGAGTTTTAGCCAAGTTTATTTGGGCAATTTGTGTAGAGACCCAAATTAGGGTAGAAATCCGTTTGAGACTGTTCGAGGTCGAAATAGGTTCAAATGGTCAAACCAAAGGTACTAAATCACAAAGAATATTTTTCTATGAATTTTAGGAGATTTATATGAATTTTATTCTGTCCAGAACCTCTTTAATTCAAGCAGGTTTGAAATTAGGGTTTTAGGTGCTACTGTGGTTTTCAAAATGCATGAAACCCCGTTTATGTCTGTGTGGACCCACTCATTGGATTTAATGCTGGCAGTTAGGAAAGCCTTTGGTATTATCCTTACATATCTTGGCATTCTCATAGGCCTCCTTCTAGATCTCTTCTGTTTCACTGAGCTGGAGCTTCCTTTCATAACCTCCTACATCGAGGTTAAAATAATATTTCTGCACCACTTAAAAGGTGCATTGCTCCAGCTCAATCGGAAGGTGATAGGTGATAAATACCAGTTTATCATCATTCTTATGCCTTAAAACACATCTAGCTCTTAGGATTTTAACTTTACAATCAGGTTTTTAGGTTGCATTTAGGCATTTTCTAGACAAGCATGCATTGAATATTATTTTGTTTATTTTACATCTTTATTTAAGTTCAAGAATGAATAGACAGTCAAATCCTATAGACCCTGGCACCAAGAAAGGCAGAAGATGAAGAAGAAGCCCAATTTAGCTAGATCTCTATTGAATCCAACTCATCTTAGCTAGATTCCCACTCATTGCAGCTCAACCTTGTTGGGATTAGCTCATTTTAGCTCCATTTAGCTCACCTCAGTTTGATGGTAGCTTAAGTTAACTCAACTCAGCTAATCCCAGCTCCATTTCAAGTCCTCCTAGCTCTAGTCAATTCATGGAAGCTCTACTTGACTAGGTTTAGCTACTACCATCAACTAGCTAAGCCTAGTCAGCTGAAGAAGCCCTAAACCAGCTCAGGCTAGCTCAACTCCAGCTCGGAAAGACTCAACCCAGATAACAGAGATATCCTTATTAGGTATAGGCTAAATTTCTGGGCATCTAAGGCAAATCCAATTTATTCTTGACTCCCCAGATTCCTCTGGCTTGATATCGTAAATTAATTTCATTTCAAACAAATCAATTTGCTCTTCTGAGATGTTTGGAGAGGTTTCATCATCAAACATAGGCTCAAAATTATACTTCGAATATGAGATTCCATCCTCATCATGTTGAGCCTCGTAATCATCCCAAATAGGTTTAGATCCAGATTCTAGTTTAAGTGTAGGAATTTAGTCACTAGAATCTGAATTTGGCTTAGTTGGGATGTCAGAACTATTCTCGAGGAATACCTTACCAGGATAAGGTGCAGGAGTTATATCTTTGAGGAGTTTTGAATCATAGTCATCACAAGTGTTTTGAACATCCATTTGTTATGGACCAGCTTCAGAATTTTCGATAGTTGGCTCACAGTTGAGAACACCTATAATGAAATCCGACCAACTCATAAATTGATGAGGCAACTCATTCTATACAAAATCATTATCTGGTTCCATTTGGGTTGGCGATTCAGCATAAAAACCTCCATATTCAAACTCTGGCTCGGGAAAATCATATTGATCCTCGAAATTACCATAAGATTCATAGTCAAATTTGAGTGGGGGTCTGGGTATCTTTCGATAATCAAGTTCTCCAACTGATTTAGTAGATCCCTATGTCATCCAATGATATCTTGGTACTTTTCCCAAAGTGGTGGATTTAATAGATATTGTATATCCTCATTGCAATGCAATCTTCATATCGCATCGATTTGTTGTAAGAGGGTCTCCCGAGTTGAACCACATGTCATCTATGTTGCAATCATTTGGATGTGGTTCATAATAAGGTTTTTCATCTTTAGTTTGCTAACCTGTACTCTATTAAAGGGTGTTGAGGTTCGGTAAAATTCTTCATTGTATCTGATAGCATCCTCAATCATTCATGCGTTTATATGGTTCAGGGCTAGTGTGTAGGATTCTAACGAAGGGGGTGAGATTTGCGTGATATATATAAAAATGTAGAAATATAAATAAATCAATCTCAGAAAAGCTCAATCACAGAGGAACACAATTATTTTTAGGTGGAAACCCAAACTTGAGTAAAAACCACCACCTAAACCTTTCAGTTTAAGATTTTCCAATCGACCGAGTTGATCAAATCCACTAATGTACTACTTGAACGAGGGTAGTGCAATCTCTTGCAACCACGCTACTTAGAACGAGGGTAGAGTACCTCAAACCCTCCTCTTCACGAGGAGTATTTTGTCCCATGAAGGAGATAGGAATTCACAAAGTGAATACCCAACCAAAAATAAAGAAAATACAACAAAACATATAGAGCCACAAAGTAAATTTAATGTTATGCTACTATAGGTAAGAATCTCCCCTTAGTAGGAAATGCGTAGGCATGATCTCAGTAGAGTATTAGTGCTCTTGGATTGGAAACTTTGAGAGTGAAAGCACTTCTCTTTGATCTCTCTTCTCTTGGACACCAAATGAGTGGAAAGTAGTAGTGCTTGATGTATCTAACAAAGGAAGGGTCCTCCTCTATTTATAGGTGGCTTAGGAACACTTAGGAAGGCTATGGAAGCCTTAGGTAGCCGTTGGAAACAAATCCAAGGCAAATCAGGCCAGAATCAGGGTTATTAATTATTCTGACAGGGTTATTTTACGTTTGGATCTATTATTAGATGTCTAGGTCTTCGTCTAATTTTATGGTCGGACTTCTGATCTAGAAGTGTAGATCAATTGGAC
This sequence comes from Thalassia testudinum, assembly GCA_037157565.1. Taxonomy (NCBI): domain Eukaryota; kingdom Viridiplantae; phylum Streptophyta; class Magnoliopsida; order Alismatales; family Hydrocharitaceae; genus Thalassia; species Thalassia testudinum. The sequence goes on from JAZHRO010000063.1 coordinate 23,305,234, forward strand.
AGTGTTGGATCAGAACAGACGTCTAAAGGTTAATTTTAAGATGTCTATTCTTAAGGTCAGACATTTAATTCTAGATGAGTTTCCCTCTTATTTTTGTCCAAACCTAAACAGGGTTCTAGGTCATGTTGGTCAGATGGTGACTCTATAATTATTAGTGTTAATTATATCAATTAGAATCAATTTTGATGACACATGTGCATTAATGGCATATCATAATGGGCTTGAGAGAATGGCATGCATGTTGTATTAAGATTGCTGGCAATTCATGTTTAACACCATATGTCCAAGTAAGTATTAAAATACATCTCAGATGAGAAATTAGGCCATACAAATGGATCCAGATCAACGAACGGAGTCCAACGGAAGTAAAATCATCTTAATCGAACCTCCATTCCCACAACAAGTTCGAGAAGTTATGACCCTTGATCTGAGGTGCCCACCCAACCTTCACTAGCGGGCCCACAGCTCCATCAGCATGAGATCTTGACAATTGGATTTCCATCCAATGGTCATCATTGCCACGTGCGTTGATCATCTTCATGAGCAACCACAAAGGTAGCACAACAGGCGAAGCATCACACTTGCAAGCAGTGGTGAGTGTTTGAAACCTCACGCACAGCCAAATCTCCTCCTTACGAAGGTGCGGCGAAATACAATCGTAGATGCAGGAGCGGACGACGCGGATGGCGACCACATGGCACTCTCTGATGCACGCATTTGCCAATGCACGTGCCAACACCGCATCATCGCCCGATCACACACTACATTAATGCCTGAACTGAGAGCACGTTCACGTGCGATCTGGGTCGTCGATCGTGGATCAGATGGCTCTGAGCCAGTGCACACAGATAGCGGAGGGAAGAAGAACGCTTGCGAGCATAGACTGGCAGGAAGGAGGCTTCACCGACATTTTTGGAAGGGGTATAGCGATGTCCTAGATGTTACTAAAACCCCTACCTGATTTAGAAATCCCTTCTCCACTATAAAAACCCCCACAACCACTCCATTTATGAGCATTCACTTGTAGCTTCTTCCTAGCTCTTCCAAGCACACTTCACACTCTCCTGGAGTTGTCAAGCTGTCGACGGAAGCCCCATCCACTGCTGTGGATGCCTTGCCTCTCCGTTTTGCAATTCTCCACCATAGTTTAATGTTTACATTGTTTTAAGCTTCCCTCTATCATTGTAATTGTAAAACAACTCTATTTGCACAATATATTTCATCATGTCATGTTTCATGTCTAGCTAAGTAATCACCATGCTACAATCTCAAGTCTCTAACCCTACTCTCTCTCTCTCTTTCATTTTTTCGCAATCAAACAAAACAAACATTTTGTTAACACCCTAAAGCGACAAACTAATCCGATTTCATGCCTCCTTGTGTTTGACACATTGACTCACCTAATTTATATGTTCATTTAAAGTTGATGTTGTAAACGCATGCTATAATGACAGGTTTAACTTAATGCATTTCAATGACGTCAGTTTTTGGCATCATTGCTGGGAAGGCAACGAATCTTTTTGTCACTTTTATCCTTGCATTGGTATTCACATTTTCTAACCCTCTTTTCTCTCTTTCTTTGGTCATAGGAACTCAGTGCGTCAGCGACGAGAGGAGAACGATCCACATTGATAGAGTCGGAGCAAGGTGTGGTGAAGAACTTTTGTGAGTATCACTTGACCTAGCGTAGTCTCATCTCTCCATTATCTAAGAAAAAAACAAAAAGAAAAATTGCATCTAGGCTCATGAATAAACCCTAGGTTAGTTGATTATTTGCTTGCGTAAAAATAAAAAAAATATATAAATTCAAAAAAATGGTGTGGTGAATGATTACTTGACCCACATCTCAAATCCATCACCCAAACAAAAAATATACACTCTAATGTTCTTGAAGGAAAAAATCCTTTTTGGAGTGTTCTTTTCCTTTCAAGTGGTGTTTGTGAAGCCACCCATGCTTTGTATTTGGCTGCACCACTCCAACTAAAATCAATTCACCTGGTAGAATTGCATGAACTTTAGGGTGAATACATTAGGGTTGTTTTTCTAGGGCCACATCATTCTCTTAAAAGGAAATTGACTATCATCTATTGTGTGCCTACTTAAACATTGTCTGAATCCATTGAGAAATTTCAACCCTAAAAATCACTAAAGCAAGGATGAATCATTAAAAGACACGACATCCTAAAAACCTTGCTTGAAACCATGTTTTGTTGAGTGCACACACATGCTCAATTGGATTAACTAAAAGGCATAACCCCCAACAACACCTCATCACATATCTTGAGCCCAAGCACTAACCTAGCCCCATATTAAAATGGAGTAGACGTATCCTAGGTAGGACTAATCCAAGTCCTGGAAGAGTAGATTGGGTTTGTTGAGTGATTGGCCTTAATTCCCATCGTGAAATCTAGTGTCTAGGCTACGGGGAAGTGTCAAACGACCGTGGTTGTGGGGTACAAAGGAATTGGTGGCGTAAGCCAAAGGAAGAACCTTCCCCTGAATCCCCTCGTAATGAACCTGGCCGGATTAACTTTGAGAAGGGAGGTTTAAGTGCTTGCAGATTGAATTCTTCTTTCCAAGGATTTTAGGTCACCTAGGTCTACACTATAGGGCCAAGATTTCTTTGATTGATTGTGCATGCATAATTCTCTCATCTGTTCTTCTCTCACCTCTCCACTTCTTCCCAACCATGGATTTCAATGCCTATCCTTCTTTCCCAAACTATCCGCAACATGATTTGTATTCTGACCTAAGTAGACTGTATCTACAATTTACTTGGGATAACCAACCACTAGTTGGGAACTTAATCCAGGACATGAGTACCCAGGATACTCCTCTTGCCCCAACTATCCCAATTTTAATGAACCCACACCAACCTCTTATTGGGATACATCCAACCCACACACCAAGGGGTATGATCAAAACCTTAGGGATCCTTCTCTCAATTCTCCTTATGATGACTCCTCATTTAGATCCCACCCACTCACTAACCAATTTGATAGGACCTACACTCTAGGAGAACACCAAGATCCCTACCCTTCCCAGGACCATAACCAAGAAAGGTCATCTGAATTCAAGGATCTCTCCTACTTGACCTATGGATTGGACGGGATGTTAGAAAAATGGAAGTCAAATAATGATAAACCTAAGAAAACCAAGAATGATCAACCCCTGCTTTGGACCCTTGACGAAGAATCCGACTGGGAGGAGGACCTAGAACCACAATTATTCTGGAGTAAGACTAAACAGAAAATGGTCCCTCTTGAAGAATTAGACCCTAAAAATGATAGAATCGAGGACCCACCCAAGAACCTAAACACCAATACGGACCTTGACACACATCCTCACCCATACACCCCTAACCCTGAGTTGAATGCTACGTACAATAGCGAGGAAATCCAAGGGAACCATAATGACACTCTGACAATTCTTGATAGCATTCAGTTGGAGCTATATAGATAGAACCAAGAATTGATTGAGGGGAGACAAGCCATGATTGATATGTTCCAACAACTGGATGAAGAGGGCCAAAGAACATTATTGCAAGCAACCCCTTTTACGGAATTCATGAAGCAAGGCCCCGTGGTGATCGATTGGACTACACCTATTTGCCCAAAATTGGTTCAGCCCACCATTGATACTCCCCTAGTGTTGGACAAATAATTAGAAAATGTCATTAAGGATTACTTAGAACATGAGTTGGGGAGAGTTGAGGACAAACATCAGGAAGAAACTGAGAACTTGGGGGCCAATGTCTTTGAATCCAAATCTAATCTTCCCAAGGAAAGTGATTTGGTGAAGAGACATCCAAAATTGAAGATTGGGAGTGGGATTACAATTTCAAAATAATCGATTTTGAATTATTTGAAACTCCCATCACAAGTTTACAGGAGGGCCAAGGGAAAGAATCAAAGCTAGAGGATGACATTAGCCCTACTGCAATCTCGAAAATTGAATCTGGTATGAAAGAGGTTGAAGATAATATTCTTGGGGTTAAGGAACTTAAGGGAATAAGCAATGAAACCCTAGTTCATGAAGGGATGGATTTTTCTTGGGAGTGAGACCTCATGCTTGATCTTAGGGCACATTGTGAAACTCTTGATGCTGTTACATGCCCCACCAGAATTGAAATCTCGCAACCCAAATTCACTAGAATCGATTTAACTTTGAGGGATTACAACTTTAAAGGGACACAAGCTGATTACAAAGCCTACATCTTTAGTGTCCACCATTTTAGATTGAGGTTGCACTCATCTAAGTCAACTTCTCTACATGCCAACAGATTAAGAGAGAAACAGACACGAGCATTAATGTTATACCATTTGCAGAGTTTCCATCCCTTAGGGATGGGACTCCACCACAATCTAGTCCGCATCTGCGGACTTTTGACTTTGGGTCTAGCTGATTTTGGCTTCCCCTTCTTAACCTAGACAATTCAACTGAATGATCCTTTATTATCTATGTACTATGCCCAACTAAAAGCACTAAACTCAGAGCTTCCTGGGAGGCAACCCAGAGGGTTCAAGCTAAACAGATTAACTGTTGAAACTCAGGTGATTTCTTTCCTTACTTCCCTGCATACATTTATTTTCCAATGAGGACATTATCCAACTTAAGCATGGGGTGGTGGTAATTCGTATTTTCTGAGTTCATACCATCAGCTTGAATTATATAGTAAAAAAAAAAAAAGAATTAGGAAAAGAAAAGTTAGTCATTAGAAGCTTGTCAGCTGTAGGAAATAATACGTTAAGACTTAAACACTTAGACTCTTCAGGTCTTCAGGCTTAATCAGCCCAGGCATCCACTAAAATGCGAATATGTTCTCAATTCCTCGCTGCCTCAATTTACATTAATCTAATCATTAAAGTAGGATGATAAGTATACGACTTATCAACCCGCCCTTTGATTCGGAGGAACCTTTAGTCTAAGTCTCTGCACACAGTTTGCACTGACTCGCTCCTTGGTGACTGTAACAGAAATTGGGTAGCTAATGAACCTTCTAGGGTGGTATGGCTGGCAAGTTGTCATGGGTAACAACCTAATGGCCGGTTGTCTAGAGCCCAGCCATAGGACCATTCTCTTTTACTATTCCCTTTAGGTAAATCTTAGATCAGGAAAGCCACCTACTAAATAGAAAATGAAAAGAAAAGAAAACAAAAGAAAAAGAAAAATAGAAAAAGAAGAAAACTTAAAACGAAATAAGCCACACTTCACCGCGCGAGTATGGCTGGTGAGTGGTCGGTGGTAATAGCTCATTGGCTGATTGTCCAAAACCCAACTTACGAAATGCACATAAAAGTCCAAAACACTTATGGTAGAAGCAGGGAAGTAGAACAATCCAGGGAGATATACACTGGAAACACACTTTTGTTGACCGCACACAAAATAAAAGTAGGGAGAAAGCTACTGGTTAGACAGATGTACCTTTAAGCAACATCTTCTTTTTGAGTTACCTAGGGGCATAGAAATCCAAAGTCTATTTTAATTACTGTTGAGTGAGTCTATCATAATTTTCATGCCAAAATGCTTGGCACTTAGAGTCCTTTTTGAGTTTTAGGTGGGTTTGGTAGCTATAAAAAGTTACCCAGAAACTCTCAACTACGAAAATCCAAAAAAATTATAGAAAAAGAAAAGAACAAAATATATATTTGCTTCTATACAGAGAAGGCGAGGACTTTGGCAGTATGCATTTTGGCAAACACCTGGGTGCTGTTTAGTCTCTATGGATTAGGTTCTTAGCATAAATTTCTTCCTATTGAAAAGTAACATATGCCTGAGCAATCGATTCTTAATTCTAGCTGAAAATAACATCTAGGATAACCATGCTAGGGACTAGCCAGGGATGAGCATGGGGGTATGATGAATCTACAATTATTAGTGTTAATTATATCAATTACGTTACTTTTGAGGGCACATGTGCATTAATGACATATCATAATGGGCTTGAGAGCATGGCATGCATGCTGTGTTAAGATTGCTAGTAATTCATGTTGAATGACCATGTGTGCAAGTACATATTAAAATAGGTCTCAGATAAGTAATTGGACCATATGGATGGATCCGGATCGATGAACGGAGTCCAATGGACTCAAAATCACCTCAATCTGCCCTTCGTGGCCCCCACAAGAAGTCTAGGAAGTTCTGACCGTTGATCTGATGATCAACACCCCAAAACGCACCATGCGGGGCCTGCCCAGCATTTACCAGTGTACCCGTAGCTCCTTTAGCACGAGATCCTGACCATTGGATCTCCATCCAACGGTCGTCGTTGCCACACACGTCGATCATCTTCGCAACCAACCGCGAAGGCAGCACAGTGGGCAAAGCATCGCACTCATGAGCAGTAACGAGCGTTCAAAACCTCACGTGCAGCCAAATCTCCTTACAAAGGCACGACAAAATATGACCGTAGATGCGGGAGCAGACGACGTGGATGGTGGCCTCGTGGCACTCTCTGATGTGTGCATTCGCCAACACGTGTGCCAACACCTGATCACATGTGTGCTTGAGGCACGATCTAAGCTTAAGCTTCTCCTTCATACTTCTAACCATTTGCATTTTCCTGAAACTTTAAACTCAAAGCAAATGTTAAATTACAAGTGTTTTGTTATCATAAAAATTAATGATCGTGGTGCCCTTGCACAAACATAGTGGACGTCTTTCCTACTCTATCAGGTTGAATCTTGAAATCAGGTGGTGGGTCAGGATGAAGAAACAAATTCAAGTTCTAATTGAATTGATCAAATTAGATTAGATTTCACCTAAGAATATCGGGGCTTGACCCCACTTTGGATCAGACTCTAATGGAGGCCTCTAGGTCAGATCTTGGGCCCTATTCCTATGTATGGACACTAGAGAATAGATGAGGGACTGGATATGAATTGGACCCAATCAAGGCACCCAAAAGAATTGGATGACTACGGTAGTTCAAGGTGATGGACCTCTGGATTAGAAATTTGCATTCCTGAGAATTACTTGGGCGGCTAGGAAGGGAGAGCCCCACAAAGACCCCTACATGATACAGCATCCCCACAGGTTATAAGGTTTCTCCCACCCGACCTTCCCTATCACCATGATTTTAGGTAGATTGAAATGTGTGAATTGAGACCGAAGTCTACCAATTTTAAACTTCATTGTGCCTTGGATTTTCCATTGAATTTAGAAGTTGATTCAAATTGTGACCTAGTTTGAGGTTTGTTGATTCACAAGTGATCCAACTTCACCTGACCTACCCTAAAATTGACACTGAAATTCAAGTTAAGTCACCTGAATCACCCTATCTTGCTCTCAAATAGGTTATTTGGTCTCAACTTTTGCGATTCAAGTGAATATAGAGCCTTGATTTTAGGGTTTGATGATAAGATCAATTCAACACAAGGCTTGGGTGGCACACAAATATGGGAATATGTGTTTCCTTTTTAATAGGCAAATGTATACTATCACTTAAAACCATAATGTAGAAACCCTAATTGCCTCTATCTCCAAGTCCAATTAATTCCAAAGATGACACATTGGACTCAATCAAGAAGGTGAATAGTCTAAGGTGTTTTATGTCCCTAATAGGAGCAAGTATCAGGATTGAGTGTCTCTAATCAAATATGATTGCAATCAATCAAGATAAATTAGAAAAAACTCTTGCCTTGAATGATGATTACTGAGAAAGTAAGGTAGAATTGACTCCTAATTTCTGCTGTTTCCATTTTTGTCTTTCCAAGAGAGGAGGGGATTATGGAAGAGAGTAAGATGATTACCTTCCCTTCGTATGGTTGCTTCGAGCTTGATGATCTTGAATGGTGATTTACCTCAAAACAAACAAACAGAGTAACTTAGAAATCAAATTAGAATGAATATGACTAGTGGTGAACTGTGCATTACTGCTCGGCAATAGTGCCGAAATGTTAACTTGCTTTTGTCGATTTTGAAATATGCGCCGTAGTATAGTCAACAAAAGCGAATCAACATTTAAATTTGTAATCTTGAATTGTGAGTCCGAGGTCATCTCAGGGTGCAAAAATGATCACAATTAAATCACTAATCAAGTACATATAAAATGAGTATAACAAGGCATAATAACTTGATGCAAAAATAAATAGATCACTCAATGAATAATGACATCAAATCTCCAAAAAGAAAAGTAAGTGTTTGAGCAAAAATGTGATTTTTCAATTAAGCTTAAGCCTTAACACTTAGTGAATTTTTTTGACCATCATAGGTCCAAAGCTAAGTCATCAGATGTCTTAAAGTTCAGCCAAAGTCCCTTCACAAGTCACCCCAAAACTAGCCCAATTCACGCGTAAGAGCCTTAGATAGTTAAGTTTAAAACCCAGCCTAGATCAGATCCAATGAACTGACTCAAAGAACCCAAAATCAGCCCAGGCTCGTGCCCAGACGCATGCTCGCATGTGCATGCAAGCGAACATGTGCATATGGTTTTGTATGTGGTGAGGACCCAAACCATGTATCATGAGCAAACATCCAATGCGCACATCTCCTTTTATAGCCAACTGCAATTTAGCTCCCCACGATGTTGGACTTTGCTTCTCCCTTCTTAATGTTCAGCAGCGTCAGGCCATGGGAGTTGCTTACTTAATTGGAGGAAGCTAGCCATTGGATATTGAATCCAACGGCCCAGGTGGACTCCCCTCATGAATCTATAGTGATTGAGGGAGCTTCCATGGTATTTCGATCAACGGATGGATGTGAATGTCGTTGGCGAAGGCATCAGCGACTATGAGAACCTACAATCAAGAACATGAAATTTTGGCCCCAATTAGATGGTTCCAAGCCTTTTTGTGAGGTGGAGGATGTGGTGGTGGTGTCAATTTGGTGTGAGGAGGTGTAGGGTGGCTGATCAAGGTCAATAGAGGTGGTGGTGGAGTGGGTTGTTTAGCTAGTTGTTTGGGGAGTCAAAAGCCACAATTTCTTGAGGGCTTTACTCCCCAAGGTGTTGTGGAGCTTGTGGTGTGGGTGGTTTAGTGTTTTATAGCATGAAGAAGTGGATCGAGCTTGTTGAAGCTTCAACGACAGCAAGGAAGAAGGGAGGAAAATATTTAAGAGGAAGGATCAAAACCTAATTCTAAGGAGCTAGAACTAGTCTAGGAAGAGAGATGAAAAAGAAGGGCAACTCTATTGGACGAACGGAGGGGGAATGACGTCTAATGATGCCCTGCCGGACGTGGGGAAGAAGAAAGCTTCAGTAAGGGTGATAGCGACAAAGAATGAGGGAGGTAGACCTAGCTTTGGTTGGCTAGCGTCAGAGGAGCACATTGAAAGAAGATGGTAAGTCCAATTTGGTCATTGGACATGTGGAAGAAGGAGAATGAGGAGGGTCACCGAATTCGATGGAGCACGACCGAGGAGTAAGAAGTGGAGGGATTTTGCAGCCAATTTCGACTCCCTTGCACATGGGAAGATGTGCAAGCTTAAATAGAAGAGGTTTGTACCCTCAATTTCCAAGAATTTGCGAGACTCTTCTAGAATTTGGCAACTTAGGAGTCCGCTAATTTCAAGCTCATTGGCAGTCTTGTGCTCCAAATTGGGGCACAAGATCTTGTTCAATTGATAGAGGGGGATTTGGTGATCAATCCCTCCAAATTTATAGGGATTTAATTGAGGATTGAGGGAGAAATCCTCAATCGAATCTTGTGGATTTGGGTCATTCCCACCTATTGCAATTTTCCTTCTTGGATGAAGAAGAAGGTGAAGGTGGGGGCCACTTAGCAAACTCAAAGCTTAAGGGGTTCTATGCAATATTTAGGGAAAACTAGGCTAGAATATAAACTGGGTCCAGACGAAATTCGATCGGGTTCAAAATTTGGGCTTAACCTAATTTTCACCCAAGAAATCTAATGGTGATCTTAGATTTGAGTTTTGACCACGTTTAACTAGGTAATTTACACAAAAGTCTAAAATGTATCAATTTCCCGCCTAAGTCTCTCTTTTTGGTCAAAATACGTTCAATTGGTCAATGTGAAGATTCCAAACCTAAAAGAATATTTTTGATGATTTTTAGGAAGTTTAGATTACATTGATTTTACCAGAATCTATTTAATTTTAGTGAGGCTAAAATTAAAGTTTTTATTAATAAAATAAACCTTAAACCTCATAAAACCATGATTCAGTCAGCTCAGGCCCACTTCTTAGGAAATTAAGCCCTGATTAACCCCTTAGTCAATCTGCAATTAGGATTAGGTGTTGAAATAGCAGAATTAACTTGTTTTCTCTTCCTGTCAAACCCAACTCAAAATAAAATTATGATCTTCTGATGAATATTAAGGTGCATTTATCACTGGATTTTGACTAAATTAAGTTAGTTATGATAGATGATGGTGTTACCATCACAAAGGCCAACTAACTCAGGCCTCAAAGACGTTCTCCCTTGCATACACCAACTACAAGGGTTGGTGAAGTTGAGTACACAAGGCAAAGGCCTTACAATATTGATAATGTCTTTTAATTTAGTGATCGGATTTTCAAATTCAAGTTATGATTTTGGAGTTTACTTGTTATAATCCAAATGAATAAAATCCCCATTTCTTTGGCTAACCTAGCCAGATTGAGTTTGAGGGAACTAAAGGGAAGGTTCGGCACGAGGCTCCTTGATGCCCCTTAGTTGTGGCTATTTGGCACTACCCCGCATGCTTAGACACTAGGTTTGACTAAAGAAATTTGGATTATTCAGTTAAATAAGTAATAACAAGTCAGGTTAAGATATAGATTTTTTTCCTTTTTGATTTAATTAACCCTAGCTCGTATAGTTGACCTAATGTATCTTGCCTAAGTTTATGAATAAATCAATTCTCAATCACTGGAGGCGAGATGGTAAACTGATAAACATTAGTTTATCATCATTCTTAACCAAAAAATCACATCTAGATCCTAGGTTTTCCAAACTACATTATGGTATTGGGTTGCATTTAGGCATGCATTACATTATTTTCCTTTAGCTTTTGCTTTTATATGCTTCCTGTCATTACCAGGGATAATCACACAGTGGAAATCACCTAAACCCTGGCAATGTACAAGGTAGAAGATAAAGATAGAGCTCATTCAAGATGGATCTCAACTCTTTCCATCTCACCTCAACTGGATCCCACCTCAACCCATCTTACTTCAGCTGGAACTAGCTCATTCCAGCTCCACTCAGCTCATGGCAGCTCCATTCAACTCAGCTTAGCTACTAGTCCTCAACTATCTAAGTTAAGTCAGCTGAAGAGTCCATAGTCAGCTCAGGGAAGCTCAGCATCAGGTCATGAAGACTCACCTTAGCTCAACCTAGTTCAACTTATCTACTAAACCTATGCTAGCTAGTTTAGCTAGCTAGAGATTCATCAAGAGCATTAGACCCAACTCCCCTCAGCTCAAGATCAGTTGAGACTAGCTCAACTTAGCTCATCCTACTTAGCTTAGCTACTAGTAAAGAACTAGTTAGCTAAGCTAGTGGATAAGCTCTTAGAAGACTCTCTTCCGCAACATTCCAACTATATGAAGACACATCTAGCTCTAATACAGCTCCTTACAGCTACTGGCTCCCTAGTTAAGTAGCTACTAGCTATGGTAGCTAAGCTAACCTTAGCTCCACCCTGCTCGACATTGCCAACCACCCTCTCCTAAAAGCCACCGAAATCACCACCTTTTCTCCTTCCCTTTTGGTGCCAAAAGTCAAGCAACCACCACCTTCCATGGCATCCTTTCAATTAGCGCCAACCATGCAACCACCACCACCATGCATCCCTTCACCATATGGCACCAACTCAACCTAATAACCATCCTTAAAGTTGGCACCAAAACTTCCTTAACCACCACCATTCCACAACAAAATAATCCTACCCTCCATTCCATATCAAAACCCATCCAAGCACTTGGTTTCTCCCTCTAAAAAGACCATCTTCTAGAAGCTGTTTTACGCCAAAAAGCCATGCACCTATTCACCATGGCTATCCCCCATGGTAGCTTCTCACCGGCATAACCACCTCCTTCACTATCCTATATAAACCCCCTACATACCCACCATTTGTACCATTTTTGGTTAGCTATATCTCTACGTATATCCACCTCCATTAATGTCCAAGGAAGGAGGAAGAGTGAAGGTGATTAGGAAGACTCCATTGTCTTCTTAGTGCCATCTTCTTCTTCCCTCCTCCATGGTCAGAAACCAAGGAGCAACTACCTAGGAGGATGGATAGGCAAGGAGGAGGCCAAGGGTGATGGATGTGCACCCTTGGAGGAAAAGAAGAGGAGGAGCACCATCAAGAAAGGGAGCAAGGAAGAAGCTTCTTCAAACATGGGGGTAGTCGTGTTTGGAGTGAAGATTATTCTAGACTTCATTTTGGAGGATTTTTCTATCTTCTTCATCTTTTTTTTATCTCTTTGTATTAGTTAGTCCTTTTAACAAGCATTCCTCTATGAGGCTCTTATTTGCAATACAAGAGAATTAGTTGCCTTCAATTATTGTGTTTCTATTTGCATCAATTATTTTCTACTTAGTGCACTACCCTCTTCTCATCTAATTACCTTAGGCGCAGTTGCCTAAGGTGAGTTTAGAAGAGAAGATAATTTCTGTAACTTAGGCGTAGATCATTTAGTTGCGTGTTCTGCATTTAGTTACCAGTTTACTTTTCCAAAGTCCTAAAAAATCAAAATCATAAAAACACAAAAAAAAGATTCTAGTTTTTGTAAGATAGAAAATACATTTTGAAAACTAAAATTGCGGCCTTGGACAGCCCTAGATATCCCACTAACTAGGTATTAAAAATTTAAATGACGATCGAGATTTATGCATTACAATGATAAAAACCTGCTTTTTCAAATCGCATATTTCTTGTATCATCAACCAAGCAATCAAACCTCACCTACTAGGCAATGGACCTAATTAGGTCTTGATCAAGTCATGTGGGTCTCTAAAGTTAATTAAAACCCCAAAGTTTCCAACCTAGGGTTTATGCAACGTCTAAAAATCAATAAATAGACAAAGCACTAACTTCAAATTACTCTCTACGATAGATTAGGAATCCAAACACTGTGAAATTTGGAGATTAGATTCCTTAATAAGTTATCTTTCCAGAGAATATTTTTAAGGAATCTTTCACTATATCAAGTGATTTGATATTGATTTTATACTGACTGGGGGTTGGATAGGGTAGACAGAGCCCCTGTTAGTATTTCAACTTGAAATAGTAGAAGGACCAATCCAAAAAATCTTGCAAAATTAACTAAATAAAGTTGATTTCACTAGATTTTGAACCCCACCAATTTCAAATCAATCAAATTCCTATATTGGCCGAAATAAATTTTGAAAGATGAATAAAATCAGATTTTTAATCCAATTTGACCTTTATTCACTTTGTGACTTTTTCAAATTTGTACGATGTGAATTTTCTTAAATGAAAGGTGGCATTGGAAAGTTGATTTGAGAGGCTACATACAGGTCGAATTGGAAAACTTTTGGGTTAGTAAGTAAATGGCAAAAGAATTTTTAAATCTCATAAAAAATGCTGGTCGAATTTCTAAATATAGTAAAGAGGTTTTTAAAAGGGGGTTTCAAATGAAAATGTCCTCTTTACTAAAAATTATTTTCAAAAAAAATTAAATTCGAAAATGAATTATTTTTTTTTACTTTTTTTTCAATTTCTTTCCTAATAGAAGCAATCAAACTAACCTAGGATTCAAAAGAAAAAATGAAAGATCTAAGGAAATCAAAATGCAACTAAATGAAAGTGTGCAGCTATTTCATTTTCTCTTGCACTCAATGCATGTGTGAATCCACGCTTAAGTTCCTACACACCAAAAAGCAAGCAAGCACAAATATGTTAGAAAAAAATCAAAAAGCAACCAGATTCTCCTTGCCTCCCCATCCATGATGCCATTTGTTAGGATCAATAACTCCAGATTGATAAGTGTTAAGGTTGTAGTATAAATGCAAAATCAAGACTAAACAAAAATATATAATGAAACTCTAAAGAGTGAGTCCTACTCAAACTCTAAGAGGCGATAATGTGAAAACGATTTTGATTTTTTTGTGTTTTTCTATTTCTTGCTTGCAAAAACTAACCTAAATCTAAGGAATCGAATACGTAAACTAAAATCGCACATTCTAATTCCATTTATTTAATAATTGGGAAAGTCCTGGCAAATTATGTGAGGGAGGTTATGCAGAGTATTATAAGGTTGGTGAAGTGGGCTTTTCTAAAGGGTTGGTGGTTCCAGGAGTCTTTTACTTAATACAGGAGATGGTGTCTAGGTGGGTGAGGAAGAAGACGACCTTCATGTGGAAGGTGGATTTTTCCAAGGCATATGACTCGACCTCTTAGTAGTATCTTAGATCATCAGGAGGCAAGGTTTTTCGAAAACATGGGTGTGTTTTCTAGCGAGACGTGTCAAAAATTAGTTTTATCATTGTAGTGCAAATCGTGATGAAACAAATATTATATATAAAGATTTCGATGAATACTGAGTTGTTCATAGGGAGGCAAAGCACAATTTTATGTGAAAGCTCTTCAAAAAATCATTCTAAGCAACTATTTATATATTTATATATGTATGTATAGACATCAGATATCCAAAAAATCAGAATTTTATTGCTATTTGGAAATAATTTTTCAACTATGGATAGAAATAACTAAGCTAAAGAGGGAGAGAGGGAGAGAGAGAAGAAGCAGATGTTCGGCAACGCTGCTTGTGGGATTCTTGTGTGAAGTGCGGCAGCACTTCAGATCTAGAGCGTAAGGATGAAGTCCAGAGAAGAGTTGTAGAGAGGGAGAGAGCTGAAGATCTATCTAGTGGATGTTGCCCTCAACTCGGGGGCCTTGGGGCTATTTTTATAGCTTTAATGAGGGACAAAGTGGCCATTTTTGCCCTCCAACTCATGCAACAACCTTGTTTGATTAGATAGTCGATCGAGACATCAACAGCTCTGATCTAGCCTCAAAATAACCCTATATGCTCCTTATACGTTCGGATTCATCTTGTGGCTGACACGTGGGAGCTTCGAAGCCATCAGATCGCCATTGCGTAGTCCTCGTGCACACCCCGTGTTCTTCGTTCACCTGCATTGTGTCCTTCATACGCACTCGATTTCAAATCATGTGCACTTAATCTCGATCGTCCGATCTCGGATTTGATGACTTAACTCGTGCACCACACCGCCTTCATGAATACATGTGTAACGGCACGTTCTGTTGGAGTGTGCATCAATGCATTTGAGAATCGCCTCATCCAACATCCATCAATGCGCCACACGGTCCTATCTACGTCGCTGGTGATGATCTAACAGTTGAATCAAGCTTACATGCGCCCGATCTTCTGGATTTCATGCTGGTGCAATTCAAATGAGCGTCTCATTTTTGCGTATGATCATACGAACCATTGTGCTAAGCCTTCATTTGTGTTGCAATTATTGTTTTAGGCAAGTCCGCTCTCAGCCATTGGATGGAGATCCGACGACTGAAATCTCCTCTTAGTTGATGATGTGTGGGGTGGGGTGACGTAGCTTCTTTGAGGTCGTTGGATGATGATCCAATGGCCATCGCTTTTCCTTCAGAGATTGGGGCGTGGTGAGGGCCTGGTAAGATGGTGCCACGTGATACTATCCTAGCTGTTCATCTTCCTGCCAATGTAGTCGGTGCTACAGACCTCCGATTGAGTTGATCTTTACACTGTTGGACTACAATCGTTGATTCGGATCTATCTGTGTGGTTACATTTAGCATCTAAGGTTCGAACTTCTTCCATCTTGTTTCTTGGCCTCTATTCTTCTATGGGTTGTAGGTGATGCTACAGGATCAAGATGATTCCAGAAGCGTTAGACTCATGTCGTCATCCTAATTAGATCTGTACAGTCTGATCTATCATTTGCGACCTAAGATCATTTACAATCAATTCCCTCTCTCTTTTAGAGCATGAAATGGCAAAATTAACTTAAGGTTATCAAACTAACTACTATGCAAATTATGATGCTTATGCATGCATTGTTCCTAGGTTATGCTAGATTCTGACTTAATTCAGGTAGATTAGGTCGTATGATTGCTGTGCAATCAGGGTGCAGTGGATAAAATGATGTGTCACCACTTCCTTTTTCTTGCCTTTGCTTAATGGCCGATTGATGTAAAAAATACGCGATTTTGTAAAAGGCATGTTTTATTGTTGAGACGTGTATCTTTGCTATCAACTTTTAATACCTAGATAGGGTCAATATCTAGTGTTGTCCAAGGAGGCCAAATTATTAGTCACAATGATGGTTCTCTCTCTCGCCTCTCAAATCAACATATGTATTTTTGTGATTTTGGTTTTTGTTCTTTTCAAGGTTTTGAAAATAATTAGGTAGTTGAAAAGTGGAGAAAACTACACTAAAATACTACGCCTATCACTAAACCTAAGTGACAAGAAGAAAACCTTTTCTTCTAGGCCTAGGGTAATTAGAAGAAGAAGGTGTGGAGCACTAAGCTACTAAAAACATGAAAAACACACTAAGATTAATATAGAAATGGGAAGGTAAATTGAAGACTTGTATTACTGGTAACTAAATGAAGTGTAGCGGAATGCTTGTTACATATAAAGAAAGTACAACACTAGCTAATATAAGAATTAAGAAAGATAAGGAAGAAGGGGGATCCTCTGTAGAAGTTCTAGGTAGCCCTTGCTCCAAGTGCAATTGCCCCATACTAAAAAAGAGTTCTCATTGACTTCTTCAAGTAGTCCTCATCCAAGCTGTCCTCCAAGGTGGGCATCAACCACCTTGCTCCTCTTCTTGCCTGGCCGTCCCTTCAAGTGTGAAGAACTCCTCCTCCTTGGCATGGCACAAGTGAGAGGAAGATGGAGAAAGAAGTCCCCAAAGGGGTGGGTGCTTGCCCTCTTGATCTTCTCTTCTTCTCCTTGGCAATAGGTTTAGTGGCTATGGTGGAACTAAAACTAATGGAGAAGATGATTATGTGGTGGTGGTTAAGGGGGGTATTAATACGAGGGGATGGGTGGTGGTTGGCGTGAATGAGATGGAGGGTTAGGATGATTTGATGGAGGCGGTTGGTGGATCCTAAGGTGGAGAATTGGTGGCGCAAACTTAATGGGTGCAAAGGGTAGTTAATGGGTGAAAGGGGGCCATCCAAGGTGGTGGTTACCACCTCAATTTTGGCACCAAAAATAGGTTTCTAGAAAAGTTCTCTTTGGCACCAAAATTTGATGGTGTAGATAGCCTTAGGAGATGATTGGATGGTGGTGATGTGGTCAGATTTTGGAGGGAAAAGTGGCACCTCATGTGGGTGGTTATGGGGGCTGGTTTTAGGTGGTGAAGAGGTGTCATAATTGGTAGCAAATTGAAGGGTGCATCGGTAGTTTTGGCACGAACTATACTATGTTAGGGTTATGTCTAGGTTGGGTTAAGTTGAAGTGAGGACTAGGGTTAGGTCTTGGTGACATGGAGGTGGACTTAGCTAAGTTAGCTTAGCTAGTAGGCGAATGGAATAGGATGCAGAGGGAGCTATGGCTTTGGAGGTGAGGAGCTGGAGGGAGCCGCACTAAAGTTGATGTCTGCTAAAGGGATCTAAAGTGGAGCTCAATAGCTAGCTTAGCTAGCTAGTTCTTTGGTAGCAGCTAAGCCAAGCTAATTAGAGCTGGCTATCTTCTATTGTGAGCTGAGGTGAGCTGGTTGTGGTCTTCTCGGAGATTACCTAACTAGCTGGAGTAGCTAGCTTAGGTCAAGTAGCTCATCTCAACTAAGTTGAGTTGAGTTGAGCCCCTGAGAGCTGGACTTGATCTGGCCGGAGATGGTTGATGACTTCTTCAGCTGACTAGGTCTGGCTAGTTGATGGCAGTAGCTAGTTCGAGTCAGTTTGAGCTTCCAGTGAATTGTTCTAAGCTAGAGGAGCTGAAATGGAGCTGGGATCAATTGTCTTGAGCTAGTTTGAGCTGCCATCAAACTAAGGTGAGTTGAATGGAGCTGAGCTGAACAAGCTTGAGCTACCATTAAGCTGAGATGAGCTAAATGGAGCTACAGATGAGTTGATCCAGCTAGAATAAGCTGGGATCTAGTTAAGATGAGCTGGATCTAGCTGCGATCCAGTTGATATGAGCTCTTCCTTCATCTTTTGTCTTCTAGAGTGCTAAGGCTTGTGGGATTTGGCTATCTACCTATCCTTGACACTCAGGTAAATGCATCAAAAACACAATAAAATGCAATGCATGCCTTACCTATGTAAATGCCCAAATGCAGCCTGAAATCCTATTTGAGGAGTTAAAACCCTAGGAGCTAGATCTGTTTTAGGGCATAAGAATGATGATATATCGACATTTATCAACGAACCGTAGGGCATTGGATACAACCTCAGAAGGGTGTCAAGTAGGGGTGTTTGGTGGCCCCTCTCATTTTTATTTTGGCAATTGATACGTTGGCCAGGTTTGCCTTTAAGGCATGCTCAGGTGGCTTGATCATGGATACACTTTGTCTACCCAACGTGTGTTGACATCCATCTTGCAATTTGCTGATGACACAATGTTCTTCATTGAAGGAGGGGTACACAAGGTAGAGTGCATCAAGTACTTGGTTGACATTTTTAGTGAGGTGTCTAGATTACAGATAAATCATGCTAAATCCTCCCTTATTTGTTTTAGGGATGCATGTAGATTGAAGGAGAAGTTATCCCAGATTTTGCAGATGCTGGTTGTGAGCCTTCTGGTCTGTTATCTTGGCTAACCTCCCCAAGCCAATAAGATGAAGAAAAAAGATTGGACACATTTGTTTGAGTGGATCTCCTTGAAGATGATAGGGTGGTGTGGATGTTTTTTGTCCAAAGGGGCAAGATTGATCCTTCTGAATTCTTTGTTATTTGCTATTCCAATTTTTTTCCTCTTTATGTTTAGGCTGCCCGGTTCTATTCTGAAGAAAATTGATGTGTTACGGAAAGGATTCTTTTGGAAGGGGCCATCACATAGTGGACACCTTGTGTAGCCCATCAAATGGTGCACCATTTGCAATCCAAAGAAGTGAGGTAGCTTGGGAGCTCGATCACTTAGAGAGCTAGGGGATTCACTTTTGCTCAAGTAGGGCATGATCATATTGAGGGAGGATGATGGCTTATGGCAGATAATGATTAGAGACTCTTAGAGTGGCACTGGTATGGTAAAGGACTTGTTGCATTTGGTCTCGACATCTCCTTTTTGGGACTCTGTGTTTAAAATTGTGGTGGATC
Organism: Thalassia testudinum; assembly: GCA_037157565.1. Lineage (NCBI taxonomy): Eukaryota > Viridiplantae > Streptophyta > Magnoliopsida > Alismatales > Hydrocharitaceae > Thalassia > Thalassia testudinum. The sequence goes on from JAZHRO010000063.1 coordinate 23,324,411, forward strand.
ACTTCCAGCTTTTTTCCCCAGTACATGGGAGTGTGGAGCACTTCAGGTTTTGGGAGGATGATTGGTGTGGTTTGGGACAACTCAGAGATTCCTTCCCATGTGTTTATGGGGTGGCTGATACGAAGGATGCATCGGTGGCAGATATGTGGTAGCTGAATGTGGACGCAATGAAGGCCCTCCCTTCTAGTGAAATGCATCTCACTAGAACAGGAGAGGAATCAAGTATACTCATGATAGCATTGGAGGTGTTGAAGCCAAGAGAAAGGTGATTGCACCGCAAAAATACACCTGCAATTGTGTCGTCTTATGCTATTTCCTAGCATTACCAGTGCATATTAGCTATCCTTAGTCGCATTTATAAAAATACATGCATGCATGCATTTAATTGAGAGGGGAGGAGAGTGAATAAAATGGGCTCGCAATTCACATTTTCTTCAAGTGCTGCTTCGCAAAATTTCCATCTTTATTTTTATTTCTATTTGATTTTGAATTCTTCCTCGTGGTTGCAAAGCATGGCAGCTTCCTCCTCGTGCCATTCCCTGCTCAGCATGCCCTGCCAAGCCCTGCCCAGCCATGCATAGCCACATGCACAGCCAGGGCATGGCTGTGCATGCCTTCTTCGTCGATAAAATAGGGCGGCTTCTTCTTTGCAGGGGAGCCTGGTCCACCCACACAAACAGTAGCTCTTCCCCTCCAGGCCATCCCCTCCCCTCTCCCTCCATACGCAGGCCCTCCTCCTCTGAGGACACACTCTGCTTGCAGGAGTACCTCACGGTGGTGCACAACCACCACCGTGACTCCACCATTGCCCAGCTCATCAAAGAGCCGGTGGGCGTGGTGGTTCTTTCCCTGTTTCAACGTCGAAGCCACTTCAGCCATTGGAGCAAGAGCTTCAAGCTTTGAACCTCAAAGCTCCGCACGCAACAGCAGCAGCAAGGCCCTCCAGCGCACGCTTGCAGGCCGCCCTCGCCTCCAGCGCACGCCTGCAGGCACCCTTGCCTCCCTCTTCATGCGCCCTGTCGCTCTCTTTCCACCCGCAACCAGCCAACGCAACCCTTCCACGCGCACGCCAGCTTGTGCGCGCTAGCCACAAGCCTCCCGCATTCACAGCCCCAGGCGCACTCGGTCACGCGGCTCGCCCCGACACTGTAGCCACTGTTCACGCGTTTCAAGGGAACACTGTAGCTACAGTGGGGTGACCGGTAAGTTTCTCACTTATCTGGTCACCTGGCGCGCCGCAATCGGCCACTGCCCGCGTGCACGTCCCGCCCTGTATCCCGCTCCAGTGCCAGCCCGCGCTTCTGCCAGCACCCGCATCTGCTCGCATCTTCTCCTGCTCCGTTCGCCCGTGCATGCCTGCATCTGCCCGCTTCATTGCCCGATCTTCACGCAGCGTGGCGCACTGCGGCCTCTCCTCTCTCCGCGCCCACTTCCCTCCAATGCGTGCCTCTTCGGGCGTATACACGCCTGCGCGCACGCTAGAAGCCATCAGACGACGCCTCTTCACACGCGGATGACTTAACCCTCCAGCCTTCACTCCAGCAGTCTCCCTCTCTCTCTCTCTCTCTCACAGCACTCTCTCACTCTATCTCTGCACACACATACACACACACTCACACTCTCGCACACACACACACTCTCACTTATGCAGTATTATATATGTATATATATATACATATGAATGCATATATATACTGATATATATACATATATATATATATACTTATATCTATATATATAGTAGTATTTATATAACTAAGTATTAGTATACATACATATATCTATACATATATTAGTACTTATATAACTCTGTATTAGTCTATATACACACATAGATATATATATATCTATATGCTTATATAAATATATATATATATATACACATATATATTTATATATACATATACCTATATACATATAAATATATATATATATACATATATTCATCTATATATATACCTATATAACTAAGCATATGTATAGACATATATATATACATATATATACATATATATATATATATACATATGTATCTACATATATCTACATACATATATTACTATATATATACCTATATATAGATACATCTGTATAGTTATACATACATACATATACATATATATATATATTAATATATATATATATCTATACATATATCTATCTATACATATATTTACATATCTATATATATATACATGCATATATAACTACATATATAGCTATATAGTTACAACCATATATATATATAGATATATTTACATATATACATATATATATATTTTCACATTACTTACCATATGTTGTATCGCGGGAATATCTGCACCAGTTGCTAATATTCCCCGATGCACGCGTACAAAAAGCGTGGTCACACACATCTTCCACCATCCATCCTACACTCCACGCGGCACCTCATCCCGTTGGTTGGGTCTTTCTAGACGACGATCGACTCGACACCGTGCTACACTCCATCTCCACCTCCACCCCCACCCCTTTATACATATATAATATATACCTATATATATATATACGATATTTACTTTATTTCTGCTTCTCTTTCGTGCCAGTAAAAAGATAAAAAAATATATATAAAAGAGAAAAGATAAGTCTTGACTTACAGGTACTTAGTCTTGCGAATAGCAAGACCCATTTTGGAACCCTGATTTGGCTCAAAGCTAAGAACCTACTTTTGAGGGTGTGCCTCAAGGACAAGAATTATCAGAAAAAAAGTCTAAATAGAAAAACACCAAAAACAAAATAAATGAACGGAAGAGATTCATTGTAGGAAAGGCGTAGAAACTTGACTTCTAACCCCACTTCCCTGAGTTTGACTCTAGGCCTAAAAGTGACCAAGATAAAATCAAGTAGGCTAGGTAAAAAATTTTGTAAAGAGATGGTTAGGATCGATTTAGGTTAACCACTATACACATTTCAACGATAAAATCACCATATTAACATAACCTAACCTGGTCCGACCCCATCCCTTTCATGGCACCGTTGCCGGGGAAGTGCGCCTTCAAGTAAGTTTTTACTCCATTCCTGTAATTTTTCTCTTCTCACACCCTTCTCTTCACGGGTGTTTTTGTTTGTTGTTGTGCAGGTGAACCTGTTGCAAGGAGAAGGCAGGCAGATGAAGTCGGAAATGTGGGCAGATCCAAGGTCGGAACGAGAGCGTGAAGATGCCGACACCGCATTGGAGCTTCGCACATGTTGCCGAACAAGTAAGTCTTTCTTTCTTAGCAACCTAGGTTAACTTGTAACCTTAATAAAAAAATAAAAAAAACTAGAAAAACTTCTTGGGATCTCTTGGGGCAAGTGGATTAAAATTCACTTGTTTGATTGTTTGCCCTTACTCCCACCACCCCGGGATTTCCCGCCTTACTTCGCATAGCGAAAATCCAAGAATCCTGATTCTTGAATTTTTCGCCGTGTGAAGTATTCTATGAGGGAAACATAAAAAGATTGATTGCACCCCTCTTTGCCTCACTTACCTGCAAATTCGGGATCACCTTTTTGGTGGGGAGACTTGGAATTGAGTTGATTCCAACCCTACCACGACCTTTCACTTGCTTAAGATTCGATCCCGAATACTTCAACCCCAACAAATTGATTTTCTTTATCTTTTGGTTTAGCCTTGTGTGGAAATCCTTTTGGTGTTTGGGAGCACTTGAAATGAAGTGCTTTGGCTCCCTTTCACACTAATCTAAAATTGATTCGTGCATCCACATATAGAAATCTCCATTTAGGGAAGCCCATTGCATTTTAGCATGCATCAACCAATTGACATTGAAGAAGGGTTTGTTGGGCTTAGAAGAAAACTTGTATTCTCTCAAAAACTTGAAGATTGGTTGAATTGGTAATCTAGAGAAATCCTAAAATCCATACTACTTAAGGCTGAATTCTAAAAACCATTCACCAATTAAAACTTCAATTCGGGGAGATTTCCCCGTTGCATGCTTGTTTTACACACTTGAAAAATCAATCACTTGGGCATTACCCGTAAACAACGCCCTTCACATTCCAAAAACACTTGATCCTAGGCCTCTAACTAAAATTGGTAGTAACTTAACCCTTATTAAGGATTGGAGGTCTAACTACCTGCGTGTAGCGCCTATTTGCTGGTGAGGGTTCCCGCGTGCTATTAAGTGTCTAAGACTGGGGCAAACGGCCTTTCAATCTGGCCCGGTGGTTCCGCGGTGCTCGCATTCGGTTTCATAGTTCATGATAGTAGGTAACTTAGATCTTTTGGTCTAAGGGTACACTATAGAGTTTAGGAATTTGATTGTATTAATTTTTCATCAAGTGTACCTTTGCGGCGTCATTTCTCTCATCTCTTTTCCCTTCTTATCCCCCCAATTCTTCTTGCGGTAGTGCATGTTTGGGAGGAGGTCACCAAACCCTAAACTGTGTGAATTGTCTGATAAATCTAGAAAAGAAGCCGAATCATCCTTCTCCTCCACAAACATGGCTGCACGACCACCCCCAAATCCCAAGGGAGGAAACTGCCCTCAAAACCAACCAGGCGATGGAGCCTTAGATCCCATAACCCGCCTCCAAGCCCAAATGGAAATGTATAATGAACAAATTGAGGCCATTAGGTAAACATTGGAGGAAATGCAGAATCCTCCCGAACGGGAGGAGCCTAGGTCTCTTAGCTCCTATCAGAATCCCACTGCTAAAGAGACCATAGGACAAATTCGAGTCCCCATGGGTGGGGACAACTTTCAACTGAAGCCTAACGTAATTGTTCTAATAAATTTTCATTTCCATGGTCTTGCAAGTGAAGATCCTTTTCTCCAATTGGAAGACCTAACCCGATTAGGTGAAACAGTTAAACCAAGAAATATCGGGTTGCCTATAGTCATGAAAATGTTCCTGTTTTCATTGCAGGATAAAGCATCGCAGTGGTTACGCACCCTTGGGAGAACCATCCGCTCTTAGGAAGAGATGCGAACAGTGTTTCTCAAGAAGTTCTTCCCAATCGAGCGAACCAATGCGCTTCGCCGTGCTACCACCTCCTTTACGCAACAAAACGGCGAACAATTTCATGAGGCATGGGAGAGATATAATGACCTCCTCAGGAAGTGTCCGCACCATGGTCAGCCTAAGTGGCATATAGCCTAGATTTTCTACTATGGGCTAAATGGGACTTTGAAGCACATTGCAGATGCTTCCTACGGAGGGAATTTTTTGAATAAAGATGAGAATGGAGCATTCGAATTATTTGAAAATATGAGTGAAAACTCAATGAATAATGCTTCCATTCTTGCCTTTAATCGTACCAGCCTGCCCCGAAATGTCCACGAAGTTGACACGGGACCCTCCAATTCATCCACTGATCTCAGCCTTATTGCACAGAAATTGGATGAAGTCTCCGTCGTGCACAAGAAGCTGGATGAGCTTCTGGCCAACCCCGCCCGTTCTATGGCAAACACCCCCACCTCACCACTTCGTCACAATCCCAATTCCTCCAACACCAGGCTTATCTCGAGAAACCCCGTAAGACCTTCCTTACCGAGTGTCGCATCGAGCAACTCGGTAAGTCATGTGGATCTGGCTTGTGCGAGCTAGTATTTTGACATGAAGGACCAAGCCTCCATGTGCTCGGAAGCGTATTTACATCCGAATGCGTCTTCTGGCATAGAAGACGCTTGCGCCCTGGGGAACAACCCGTTCTCTGCCACTTATAACCCAAGGTGGCGAAATCATCCGAATTTCTCATGGTCCAACAACCCGCAGCACCAAAATCTCACTGGTGGACCAATGCGACCGTCTGCACCCATCATCCCAAGGGCCTAGTCTAATCCTATGGCGAATCTGCCATCAGGTCCTTGCGTACCGCAAGCTGAACACGCATCAAGTCCTCTTGATAAATTGATTTGGATGATGACGGAAATGCCAAAGCGCCATGAAGAGAACATGACCTCTCTTCAGCACCAATTGGCACAGCAGAATGTTAAGATCAGTCAACTACGCATGGTGACTCGATCTCAGGGCACTCTTCCTGCCCAACCTGTTCCAAACATGCGAAATTTCGTACCCTGTGGTCCTCAACCACAGGTACGACCTTCTCAGGGGCAGGTTAATCAGATTCTGCAAGCTCCGAGCATTCCACCGAGATTTCAGGCTAATCCTGCTGCAGTACCTCACTCTTATGTCCCTATTGCGAACCCTCCTCCACTGTATGATCCCACTGGACCCGCATCATCTAATGCTATCACTACGAGGAGCGGTAAGCAAATCGTTGATCTGCCTCGACCTAATCCTGGTCCATCTTCTTTATCACCCTCTCATTCAGGATGCACACCGCATTCGCGAGAGGACGATGCACCCAAATTGGTGACAGAATCAGTTCCATTCCCTGAGGCTCTAATGAGGGAGCCAAAAGGCAAAAAGAAAGATACGTAGGCCTTTGATAACCTACGTAATTTGCTCAGGGATGTAGAAATCAAGGTACCCCTGCTTGAGGCTATCGACCACATACCTACTGTCGCCTGATTTTTCAAAAAATGCACAACACCCAGGCGACAGTCAAAGAAAACTAAGAATTCAGTGGTTCTCTTGCCTCATGCGAGTTGTGCTATACTGTCAAATCTATCACCGAAGCAGAAAGATCCGGGCACACCACTAATTTCTTGTAGCATCCAAGGCTGCAATTTTAATCGTGCCTGCTTGATCTAGGATCTTCCATCAATCTTACATTGACCATCATGCTCGAAAAATTTTCCTTGGGAAATCTGAAACCCACCCTGTCACATTACAGTTGGCAGATCATTCTGTCAAAATCCCAAAGGGTGTGGTGGAAGATGTGGTGGTTAGGATCAACAGTCTCTGTTTTCCTGTTGACATTCTTGTTTTAGATATGGAAGTTCCTAGCTCATTTTCTTATTGTCCAATCATCCTTGGTCAACCTTTCTTGGCCAAAGTTCGCGCCCATATCAACTGTGAGTCAGGCTATATTGAGATTGTCGTTGGATCCGAAAAGCTCAAGCTTAACATCTTCAAGGTAGCCAAGAACTTTGATTGCGATTGTATCGAGGATGACATGTTTGACAAGGACATGGCCATCAGCGCATGTATCGGACTAATTGGGACTTATTCTGACTGCTGTGGATTACCTGTGAACATTGATGATTGCTTGACCGACACATATTGTGACATTCCCCCATCCCTCCCTTGTCCCGTACCTTCTCCTAGCCAGACTTCGAATGAGGTTTTCTCCACTTCCCATACCTCGTGGTTAGAGTCATATCAATGCTACTCACCATCAGTCCATACTCTTGAAGACCGGATTGCCCTTTCTTTCCCACCAAATCAGGAGGAGTTACAAATCCACACTGGGACCTTGAGCCCACATACTTCTCACTGGGGCTATTCCTTTTTGGATCCATCTATAAAAGAAGCCCCTCTTCTTGGCCAATCTGAGGGCCAATTTCTTCCTCCTGACTTGTGCTCCAATCCACCTAGGACACTCTCATCCCAAGAAATGCCAGCCCTTTCACCATCCACCATCACTTTTCACACCACTATCACGATCACTTCACTTTTCACTTCACCACCCACCATCCACCCACCCTACCACCCTGCTGTATACCCTGCACCTTAGCTCTCGTTACCTGATCTTTCGTCCTTTCTCTACCTTTCCCTGCATGCATATGAGGACATGGCATCGTTTGGTGTGGGGCGGTGGATAGGCATCCATAGGATCTGGGTATTTTACGGTATCATGCAGTTTCCACCTATTTATAAATATGTAAAAAAAAAAAAATTGTGCTTAGTAATGATCTGAAGGCTGAAACAAAAATACAATAAGTGTTTATGGATATTCAACCACTGTTTTGAAGACTTTCCAGGCCACGGAAGCTTGATTCGCCCAGGCTCGGCTTAATTCACTTGAGCATTGACAAGATAGATCAGAATCTCTCCTAACTAAGGATGTATTCTTGTACCTGAGACACCAATACAGGATCCATTGGTTTGCTTCTACTTGAGAGCATAAGTAATCCTGGTTCACACTACACATATCAAGAAAGACTAGGTGAACATAAGATCCAACCCTAGTGTTCATTAGGGAAGGTGGAGTCCTTACCTATGCGTGCTGGTAGACTTTTTATCCCAGGCTTTAGTCATGTGTTTAGGAGAGACACTTTCCACCAAAAAGGAACTCTCCCACCAAAAGGAAAAAAAGTGTGCTCCTCCAAATAATGTTGTAAGAGATATACTGACACGTGTTTCAAAAAAAAAAAGATGCAAATAAGTCAGTATATCTCACAAATGTCTGTAAAGTCTCTACCCTAAAAAAGTTCTTCAGGGCATGTCGCAAATACCCTATTTTCTTTGAGCCACAAATGTCAGAAAATGGGAGTTGAATTTTCCGTCATCATTTTAAGAGTCAATCCGAAGACACGAGCTGAAACTGGGACCAACCTTTACTTAAAAATTCATGCAACCCTGGGCTTGAGTCTTAATGTTCATCTGGTCAGTCTTGATCCTTCACTATGCACAAGCCATAACCTCTTGAGCTCTCGACTATGGCAAAAACCTCCTGGGTCCTGGAAATCGTACTTAAGGTTTAAATATCAAGAGTCATGGTTAGTCGAGAGATGATCTATGTCATGTGAGACTCAAAGTACTGGTAGACTTCTCTGCAATTGGTTCTCACAATATCCAACAATAAACACACCTATGTTGCCTCAGGAGAAAATCTTCAGCTAAATATCATTTCTAAATACAATACAAAGAAATGTTTTGCTAGAGACTAGAAAAAGATAGGCATGGGGGTATGATTTTACCGCAAAAATACACCTGCAATTGTGCCGTCTTGTGCCATTTCCTAACATTACCAGTGCATATTAGGTATCCTTAGTTGCATTTGTAAAAATACATGCATGCATGCATTTAATTGAGAGGGGAGGAGAGTGAATAAAGTGGCCTCGCAATTCACATTTTCTTCAAGTGCTACTTCACAAAATTTCCATCTTTACTTTTATTTCTATTTGATTTTGAATTCGTCCCTGCGGCAGCAAAGCATGGCATCTTCCTCCTCGTGCCATTCCCTACTCAACATGCCCTGCCAAGCCCTGCCAAGCCATGCACAGCCGCATGTGCAGCCAGGGCATGGCAGTGCATGCCTTCTTCCTCTATAAAATAGGGTGGCTTCTTCTTTGCAGGGGAGCCTGGTCCATGCACACAAACAACAGCTCTTCCCTTCCAGGCCATCCCCTCCCCTCTCCCTCCATACGCAGGCCCTCCTCTGAGGAGACACTCTGCGGGTAGGAGTACCTCACGGTGGTGCACAACCACCACCGTGAGTCCACCACCGCCCAGATCATCAAAGAGCCGATGGGCGTGGTGGTTCTTTCCCTATTTCAACGTCCAAGCCACTTCAGCAATTGGAGCAGGAGCTTCAAACTTTGTAGCCCAAAGCTCCGCACGCAGCAGCAGCAGCAAGGCCCTCCAACGCATGCCTGCAGGCTGCCCTTGCCTCCATCACACGCTTGCAGGCGCCCTTGCCTCCCTCTCCGTGTGCCCTGTCGAACTCTTTTCGCCCACAACCAGCTGGCACAACCATTCCATCCGCGCGCCAGCTCACGCGCGCTAGCCACAAGCCTCCCGCACTCACAGCATCGGGCGCACCAGGTCACGCGGCTCACCCGAGCACTGTAGCCACTATTCACGCATTTCATCGGAACACTGTGGTTACAATGGGGTGACCGGTAAGTTTCTCACTTATCCGGTCACCCGACGAGCCGCAACCGACTGCAACCCGCACGCGCGTCCTGCCTCGCGTCCCGCTCCAGCTCCCGCCCGCGCGTCTGCCAGCGCCCGCACCCACCCGCATCTTTGCCAGCACAGGCCTGCGTTCCCCGCTTCAGCGCCCGATCTTCACGCAGCGTGGTGCACCGCGGCCTCTCCTCTCTGCAGGCCCACTTCCCTCCAGCGCGCATACGTGCCTGCGCGTACGCGTGAAGCCATCAGATGATGCCTCTTCACATGCGGACGACTTAACCCTCCAGCTTTCACTCCGGCAGTCTCCATCTCTATCTCTTTCTCTCTCTCACAGCACTCTCTCACTCTATCTCTGCACACACATACACACACACTCACACTCTCGCACACACACACACACACTCACACTCTCGCACACACACACTCTCACTTATACAGTATTATGTACATATATATATACGTATACAAATATATATTGATATATATAGATATATTCATATACATATATATATATATATACTTATATCTATATATATAGTAGTATTTATATAACTAAGTATTAGTATACATACATATATATATATACATATATCTATACATATATTAGTACTTATATAACTATGTATTAGTCTATATACATTCATAGATAATATCTATATACTTATATACATACATACATACATACATATATATATATATATAAGTATACATACATATATACATATCTATCTACATATATCTATATACATATGTTACTATATATATATATATACGTATATATAGATACATCTGTATAGTTATACATACATACATATACATATATATATATCTATACATATATCTATCTATACATATATTTACATATCTATATATATATATATACGTACATATATAACTACATACATACCTATATATTTATAACCATATTTATATATAGATATATTTACATATATACATATATATATATATTTTCACATTACTTACCATACGTTGTATCGCAGGAATATCTGCACCAGTTGCTGATATTCCCCGATGCATGAGTACAAAAAGTGTGGTCACACACATCTTCCACCATCCATCCTACACTCCACGTGGCACCTCGTCTCGTTCGTTGCATCTTTCTAGATGATGACCGACTCGACACCGTGCTACACTCCATCTCCGCCTCCATCCCCACCCCTTTATATATAAATAATATATACCTATATATATACTATATTTACTTTATTTCTGCTTCTCTTTCATGCCAGTAAAAAGATAAAAAAATATATATAAAAGAGAAAAGATAAGTCTTGACTTGTAGGTACTCAGTCTTGTGAATAGCAAGATCCATTTTGGAACCCTGATTTGGCTCAAAGCCCAGAACCTAATTTTGAGGGTGTGCCTCAAGGACAAGAATTATCAGAAAAAAAATCTAAATAGAAAAACACCAAAAACACAATAAACGAATGGAAGAGATTCGTTGTAGGAAAGGCATAGAAACTTGACTTCTAACCCCACTTCCCTGAGTTTGACCTTAGGCCTAAAAGTGACCAAGATAAAATCAAGTAGGCCCGGTAAAAAATTTTGTAAAGAGATGGTTAGGCTCGATTTAAGTTAACCACTATACTCATTTCAATGATAAAATCACCATATTAACACAACCTAACCAGGTCCAACCCCATCCCTTTCAAAGGGCCAGATAGATTTGAATGGAAGAGAGGGGTGTATGCACCAAGCAATATTGATTCCATAGGAATGCTTAAGAGCAAGAAATAAACTATAGCATGAATAGAACTACACTAGTAGAAAGTCATCTAGCTAGGAATGCTCATATAAGCATCAGAATTGGAGGATGGTGGTGGCTAGACAGTGGGTATAGAGGCTCATCTACATGCCACAATAGAGAGGAACATGCCTACAACCCAAGGAGAGTCTAGGCGTGCACAAGGTAGAGAACTGCTAAGCTACTTACGAAAAAAAAATGCAAAATTAAAAGGCAATAAGAAGAACTATTTAACTAACATAATAATGGCCACCAATGGTGCTCCCAAGAGGGAGGCTTTGGTGGCTGTGTGTGGTGGTGGGAGGTGGTGATGTTGGTCAGCCACCAAGGGGGTGGTTGACAACATTAGGAGGTGGTAGGAACGGCTTTGAGGTGGAGTGAAGGTCACTGAATAAGGAAAGAGGAAGATGGAGTGGGCGACCACTCTGTAAGTCTATTTAAGGAGGAGGGAGGGCTCTTTAGGGTTTGCGCAAAGGGGCTTGGATGGTGGTTGTGGTCTCCAGTTTTGAAGGGGAGGAGGGTGAGGTGGTGTGGACTTAGTTTTTGGAAGGGTTGACGGTGTTTTGGTGATGACTTATGTAAGGTTAGGTTGTGTAGGCTTAGGTTTAATTGTGTTGGGTAATCCTTGGATCTATTGGGTTGAGTTTAACAAGATATGTCCTATTCTAATTAGGTATGTGTGTCTCTAATTGGGTTAGGGTGATCCTAATAGGTGTGTGTGAACTTAAATAGGTCTAGGTTGGATGGAGAGTGAGTAGATGAGGGTGGAGGGTTGGAGAAGGGGCAACGTGAGAGGGTGTTCGCCAGGAAGGTGTTGGCCAAGGAATGGTAAGGGTAGTGGAACGAAGGTGGTGAGACCAGGAGAGGGTTTAGTCAGCATGGGGGAGATGGGGGCATGATCTGCTATAGGTGTAGGGAGAGGGGGCACATGGAAACCATGTGTCGTGATGCAATCATGTGCCTCAAGTGTGGAGGTTTGGGGCACTGAGAAATCATGTGCAAGAGGAGATCAAACATGGCCAACAGTAGGCATGGTAGGGTTGTCCGACCATAACATTGAGATGACCCAAACCCTAGTTGCCATGTAGGCAACATGGGTGAGGGTCATCGGGGACCATAGCGAGGGATGGGCCTTGATCGATGTGGATGTGAATGGAATCCCCCCCTTACCCCCTACAACACCTTCCCTGGACAAGGAGGCTCCCCTTTCGCTTGAAGTTCTTACTGTGGAAGCACATCTATGTGGAGCCCTTATTGGAGAGATCATGGCCGGTGCATCATCCTTGGTTGACCTGCAAGGATTTGTAAGGTCTCTATCTCTTTCTTGTCCCCTGTAGAAGATCTCGATGTTGAACCCTTCAAGGTTCTTAGTTCTTGGTTTGTCTGATGTGGATACTGATGTTTTGAATTTTGATCGCCATGTTTCGGGTCCATTTCTATTATCCGACAATTGGTTTCTTCATTTGATGGGTCTTTGAGTGAAAGACCTCCCCAGTGTGTCTATGTCAGAGAAGGCTTAGTGGAGATTAAATGTTTGCCCATGCATTTGAGCTCCAACACTGTTGTTAGTAGCGTAATAGCTGAGTTTGCCTCCTTGAAGGAGGGGTTCGTTGTGGGACTTGTGGAAGGCGATGGCAGTATGGTGAAGGTCGACATGGATTTGAGGCATGGGGGGTCGTTCCATAAGAAGGCCATTCTCAAATGTACGGGATCCTCTTGTCTCCTGTCTATTAGCATGCGTGTAAGCCCCTTAGATAGGAGGTAGGAAGATTGGAGGGAGAGAAAACCTCCTAATGATAAGAGAGAGATCAACATGCAATGACGCAAGGTGTAGGATGCATAGCTTTTATGAGTATTGATTATGCAGCAATCATAGGACTTCAATGACCTGAATTAAGTTAAAACTTAGCATAATTGTAGCATAATTAATGCATTAGTTGCATACCTTGCCTCTTTCCTAGTTTATTTAAATATTCATAAAATAATGCTATAATAATGTGCCAATTAGTGTATTATTTAGTTTTTAGGTAATAAAAGCTTAGGAGATGGCCTAAAACTGGATCTGAAGCAGGATAGAGGCAAGAGTTATAGTAGAGTTGGAGTAGAAGCCAAGAAATAAAGCTACACACAAGCTAAAGACATAATGTGGGGAAGAGGTATACTACATTACTTGTAGGATTTTAATGTTTGAATTGAATTGTGAAGAACATAGGACATCCCTATGCTTATCCCTAGCCTTAGGATAGCCTTAGACAGCTTCCCAAACCTTAGCCATATTAGGCCACCATAGACTAAAACACCTCAAAACCCACATTCCAGCCCACCTGTGGAGATCCAGGTAGGATGCTTGATGTTAACACCATCATGAGCCATAACTAGCTTTAATTAATCACTATCAAATGACAAATGCTCCTACATAATTGCCTAAGGGACATAAATCCATGCATATCCATTCTGAGAGAAGAACATAAATCAGGGTTACTTCTGTAATTTTAACATCATATCATAAACATAGAATAACCACGGGGTTTGCCAGGGTTTAACCTAAGGACAAATAACCATTAAAGTCAAATAAGTGGGTCCACAATGACAGATACAGGGTTTCACGCATTTCGAGAATCAAATCAGCACCTAAAACCCTAATTTCAAACTCGCTTGATTTATAGAGGTTTCTGTCATGATAAAATTCATCTAAACCACCTAAAATTCATAAAAAAATATTCCTTGAAGTTTGGTATTATTGACAGAGCCAGATAAGAGTTTTTAAAATCATTTCATTGTAGCAATGCTTCCTAAATAGCTCAATCAACAGATAAAATTTATAAACTCAGAATCTAAATTGATTTCTGAGGTTGAACATAGGGAGCAAATATGGAATTCGCACGTTAATCGGATTCAAAATAAATGAGTACAAGTAAATGAGCATTCAAATAGATATCCAATGAATAATAACCTGTTACATTAGTTATTCAATGAAATCCAATGTATCTAGAGATAAAAAGAATGAAGAGAATCTAAAAAGTGGAGATTTGAATTACCAATTAAATCCTCTAATTAATAAGCATGCATCTCATAATCAATTTAACCATAGTACTTAAATAATGCAACAGTAATTCTCAAACAATGCTCAATCAGATGACAGATTGGTCAATTAGACGACTTAAAGTGCACAAGATTCTCAAAACCTTTCTCTTGCTTTCCTGCTTCAGCTTTTCTTCTCTTCTTTTCAAGTCTTCTCCTTCTTCTTCCTTCCTTCAAGCCTTCTTTTCCTTCAGAGCTCCTTCTCCTCCTCTTCCTTCTCAAATCTAGCGTAACCAGATCAATATTCAAGTTATCAGATTATGCATAGTGTCCATGGCTACCGGTCGTGTGTGGTAGCCGAGGAGTGCACATAGGCGGGCTAACCAATCGTAAGGGGTATGGGGACCCAACCGCCGTGTACTTGGGTGATAAGGATAGATCACAAAATCAGTTTATGGGCGGTCGTGTGGTCTTCCTTCACTGATGTGGGAGTATCCGACTCTTCCATTCTTTGCACAAGACTGTAGTAGCTATAGGTGAAGGCTTCATCTAATTGGTGCAAGCCTGCGGCTAGGATCCTCAATTTAGGGTCTGGAGTGGTGCCTGGAGCGTATCCGAATGGCCTGGAGTCATTGACAGGGCATGCAGTGGCCGGGGAACTGCATTTATTGTCGGAGATGGAGGTGGTGGCATAGCACAATGATTAGACCTGAAATAAGAATACAGACTTGAAAGCCCTCATTCAACGGTTCAACAGTGTCGCTAGAGGACGTGGAGTGTGATGGTGGTGGTTTTGTGGAGTTTGGTGGAGTGTAGAGGTCAAGCGACCTCAGGGAAAGTGGTTACAGGTGGTGGTGTCCAATGGAGGTTGTGAGTGGGCTAAATGTTAAATCGGTTGAGGGGTTTTGTGTGGGGATAAGCGGCGAAGCTTGTGGAGTCGATGGCGAAGCAAACTGTTGATTGTGGTGGTGCGGAGGCCTCGCAAGAGATGTGGTTGGATGTGGGGATGAAGGTGGCGTATGGTGGAGTCGAGGGATCGAAGCAAGGTTTAAAAGAGAGGGAAGGAGAGTAGAGAGGGAGAGAAACCTAACTAACCTAATTCTAATGTACGAAAGGGATAGGATGGCGCCGGTTATGGTATGGCCGGTGCTCGAGACGAGAATACCTCTGGTGGGGGAGAAGTGGTGAGGAAGACGAGGATGAAGACCCTCACTGGTATTGCGAGCGATGGAGGAATGTGGGGAGGAAGATATGGCCGACTATAGTCTATGGCGGCCGACGAAGAAGGTAGGACAAGGAGCTCGCCGGAGTTGGTGGAGATGGCGGTCGGGGAGAAGAGAAGGGGATTTCGACCTCCAAACCAAGCTAAAGATGTAAGGTTGTCCCTGAGGATCTTTTATAGGGCATTGGGCAAGCTTACAAGCTTGGAAACAAGCTTGAAAGCTCAAGAAATCAGTGATTAGGATTCTTGCTTTTAAGGAGTTCACATGGGCTTCCTAGGTGGATATGGGATCTAAATTTAGGTTTAGTTGTTTAGGGATGACCTCATGATCATCCCTTCAATTTTGGAAGGGATTAATTGAGAAATCAGGGAGGTATCCCTGATTGAAGCACGAGACCTTTGGGTTCACACGACCATGGTGGTAGGGACCTAGATGTGAAGGTGATGACAAAGTTAGTTGGGGTCTTTGCAATATATTTTGAAAGTTAAGGACCAGAATAAGATAGAAAGAGTCAGATTAGACTAAAATGCAAACTAGGTCAAGATGAACTCTGATTGGGCCCAAATTTTGGTACAAATCTAATTTGGACCCAAGGAATCTGATGGTGAAATCAAATTTTGGTTTTGACCAAGTTTGACTAGATAATTTATGTAGAAACCCAAATTAGGGCAACTTCCTATCTGAGAGTCTGTTTTAAGTCAAAATGGGTTCCAATGGTTAAATCAAGGATACCAAACCTTATGGAATAGTTTTATATGATTTCTAAATGGTTTAGATGAATTTTATTCTTAGTAAAACCTATGTTAATTAAGCGAGTCTGAAATTAGGGTTTCGGGTGTCCGTTAATTCTCGAAATTCATGAAAACCCATTTCTATCTATACAGACCCTCTTACTAGACATTTATGCTCATTTGACCTTAGCTTAAACCCTGGGAAACTCTGTGGTTATTCTGCATTTAGGATATGATGTTGAAACTGCAAATTTGCCCCTAATTTAATGCATTCTTCTCAAAAAGGATATGCAATTAATTATGACTCTCTGGTGGTTCTGTAGGAGCATTTGTCAATTGATTCTGACTAATTAAGTCTAGTTATGGCTGATGATGATGATATCATTATACCCCCATGGCTATCTTTTGCTACTTCCTTAGCAAAATCTTATGAAAGGAACTGGAGTTCTAGACAATGCATTGAAGTTCAGATGCCTGATTCTTATAACTTTTGAGAAATTAGGTCAAAATGCTAATACTAGGCCTAGAGGTACTCAAGTATCAATCAAGATCCAGACCTAACAAGCTTCAGCCTCAGTCTACCGTGAAGGTTTCTAAGGCCCACAAAAACTACCCAGAGGTTCGTTGATCCTAGTGGTTAAAGTACCCATGCATAAACATAATAGGTCCAGGTTCAATTTTCAAGTGCATTTTTTGTAAGAGAGGGATTGAAGTAGACTTTTCATTTGGAGAGCTTTCTCTCTCTTTTCTTTTTAGATTTCCCTAGATCCAACCTTGAATTGGCCCAAAACACGGTCTATATCGGATTCCTTGTCCCCACCATCAATCCTCGAAGGGTCCCTAGCTTTCGAAGCTTCATGATAGCATCGCCCACGGCAACCCCCAGAACCCTGGCTTTGGACACTTCGAGATAGTGCCACCCATGGCGTTCTGTAGCTAAATTCAGTCCCTAGCAATCGACATTTCAAGATAATCCTGGTCATGGCACTTGAACACGCTCAAGGTGCTTACATGCCCCCAATAGGATATCTAGATATCCTAGGAGACAAGCATTGGGGAGATGATATGTTATTACACATCTTCGTGGGGGATTTCCTACCTCGCTGCATCAGGAACTCATCCAATCAACTTGTGTTGTAGAGCTGCTCCTAAGCTAGATCTTTGAGATGATTTTTTAGAATAGAATACTTTTGGTAGATTTTTCTTTGTTAAGTGCATTAAACCAAACTAAATGTGTGATTTTGGGTGCTTAGGTTACCAACTCCCGCAAAGCAAAGGGTAGGCAATGAGGCCAAATAATCCCTAAGCCTTAGACCTAATACATCAGCCTCGCACTTTCCTCAACCTCTTGAGGACTAATCCAGATGTTAATGGATACATGAATGTTTAAGCCTTAAAACAAACTCAAGAGGCCTAAGATCAGCATTGATACTAATCTCCATGTCTCTATTATTTCAGGAATTAACTTTTTTCTTTCTTTTTGGTTAGGTCTAGAACTTAAGTAATTTCCATTATTAAGTGCTAATGACTATCATTTTTGTTCTTGAATGTTGCTCCTTTTTGACCTTTTGAACTCTCTCCTCTTTTCCTCCACAAGAATGATATGCAATGATCTCTCAAAATTTCCTCCCATTTCTCCATTTTTTTAATTTTATTTATTTAATTTTTTAAATTTTTTGGTTTTTTGGATATGTATGTCTTTGTGAGAACCCCTCAGAAACTTGAATTTTTATGTGTTTGCACTTTAACATCCCCCCATGCCTATGTCGTGCAATGTCCTCATTGTAAACCGAAGGGTATGAAATTAGCTTGGTTAATGGGCTAGAACAGGTTGAAAGGGTGGG
Organism: Thalassia testudinum; assembly: GCA_037157565.1. Taxonomy (NCBI): domain Eukaryota; kingdom Viridiplantae; phylum Streptophyta; class Magnoliopsida; order Alismatales; family Hydrocharitaceae; genus Thalassia; species Thalassia testudinum. The sequence goes on from JAZHRO010000063.1 coordinate 23,342,721, forward strand.
TGAACGGGTTGGGATGACTACTGCGGACAATTTTAAGCTTTGATACAAATGCCAAAGGTGGAGTCAGCTATTCTAAAGTTGAACTCAAAGTGCAGTAGGAGTGTAGCTCAAAAGGATGATTAGAAGGGTCTCGAGTTTTTGGAATGATGGGTTGCCTCCCATTAAGTGCTAAATTCAATGCCTTCAGCCGAGAAGAAGGTGGCCAAGGAGGAGTGGTTAAATCAGATGAGTTTTGTAGAATAAGCACCTCGATCAAAAGCCTGGTTAGTCCAACCAGGTGCTTGTTCAAATCAACAGCCAGATGATGGAGCCCAAACCCAATCAGTCTAGTGGGTTGATGGATGTGAATCAATAAATGTGGAGCCCACCAGATACTTTGAGGCTCAAATGGATATGAAAATGAGAATCTGGGGTTTGGCTGAGTCGATTCAACCTAGTCAAAGTAGGGATCCTCAAAAGAAAATAGATCTGAAAAGGATATAGGAACCCTACTAGTAGGATCAAAAAAGGATGGGAAGTGATTATCGATCTGATCAGAGTCTCAAACCTAATAAAAAGATGGTGAAGAATCATATGCAACCATATCAGAGAGAGGTGAATTATAGTAGAGGTTGATTCTGGTGGTGGGTCGGGGTTGGGAACAAGTTTTGGAAGGCTCTATATGTGGATCAGAAGACGTGGCTTTCAAGAGATCTGTGTGTGTTGAGAGCTCCTCTATAAAGGATTCAAAGGTAGGTTCATCTAGATAATCTTCATGAAGCACATCAAAGTCAAAGGTAAATGGTTAGAGAGTGCTTATAGGATCATGGAAATCTGAGTCAATAAAATATTTGAATTCTGGATTGCAGACACTCTTAGCACTTACAATTTCTAATTCCTGAAGATCAGAAGGGAATGATTCCATCTCAATGGAACCTGATTTTGAATCAATGATCTCAGGATCAGGGAACTCAAAGTCAGAGTCCAAGAACGGATCATCAATACTGAGGTCGCACTTTGGTTCATAATTGTCAGGAAACAAAGGTTCTCTGAAATCAAAGTAAGATTCTAAATTAGGGTTTCTGGTGTCCGTTAATTCTTGAAATTCATGAAAACCAGTTTCTGTCTGTATGACCCTCTTATTAGATATTTATGCTCATTTGACCTTAGTTTATACCCTTGGAAACCCCATGGTTATTCTACATTTAGGATATGATGTTAAAACTATAGATTTGCCCTGATTTAATGCATTCTTCTCGAAAAGGATATGCAATGAATTATGACTCTCTGGTGGTTATGTAGGAGCATTCGTCAATTGATTCTGACTAATTAAAGATAATTATGGCTTATGGTGTTGTTATCATCATGTATCCTTGATTTGACCATTTGAATCAATTCTAACCACGAATAGTCACAGACAGATTTTTGCCCTAATTTAGGTTTCTATGAAAATTGCCCAGTTAAATTTGGGCAAAACTAAAATCTGACTTCACCATCAAATTACTTGGGTTCAAATTAGGTTAGTACCAAAATTTGGACCCATTTAGAGTCCATCTTGACCTAGTTTGCATTTCAGTCCATTAAAACTCTATTTCTTTTAGACAAGCCCCTAACTTTCGAAAATCCTTGCAAATGTTTCCCTAACTTCCTTATCTTCTTTGCAAAAGGGTCCTTTCCACCATTGGAGGTCAATTGACCTCCATGCAGCTTTTGATCACCTTAAATCCTACTCAAATCAACACCAAATCCCACTAAATTTTCTGGAATTGGTGTTCACATTACGAAGAATCTTCTAAAGGTGGTTAGGGATCCTAAATCACACCATTTAGCCCTAGCGAACCCACGAGATTCGTGGGTGTCTTGTGCTTCAACCACAAGCCAATTTGTGCTTGTTTCCTGATCTAAAGCTCGGTCAAGAGCTCTTTAAAAGCTCCTGATCCTCATGCTGCATTCCTTAGCTTGGTTTGGACTTAGCTCTTCACAAAATCCCTCTCTCCGACTACCTCCACCGTAGCTCTGGCGACTCCTCTATCTCTGACTTCCTTGCCCACTGCCACATACCACAGGTAGTGGGAACATCTTCCTCACCTTCTTCCGCTCCTCGCCAACCATAATAAAAGCACCCAGACTCCCTCGTCGTCATCGCTTCTTTCAATGGAGATTTCACCTTCTCCGGCGTCGGCCAATCACAGCCGGTGCCAAGTTTTCATCCCCTTCATCCTTTAGCTAGGTAACCTTCTTCCTCTCCTCTAGATTAGTTTTAACTCCTCCCTCTCCTGTTTCAACTACCGACACGCCCACAATGCCACCTTCTTCCCCACTTTCGGCATACCTCTGGCGTGACCTTCCACGCTCCACACAGCACCAAACCCGATGTGACCACCTCCAAAAGCTCTGCCACTTCACACTCACCAAAACCCCTCAAGAAATTGAGTGGATTATACCTTCAAAACATCCACCAAACAAACCCATCTCTACACCACCTCCTCAACTTTGTCAGGCCACCATACGTCCCCACACACCACAAGGACACTACCACCACCTTCGTCATCCTTCGATGTTCCTCCCGAGCTCTTTAATTGGGGCTTTTGAGCCCGTGTTCATCTTTTCAGGTCACACTGTTCACTCGTTGTCACTGCCATAATCTCTAATGTCGTCTGCCATCCTCCGACTATCACACTACATGCCACCATACTCAATTGTTGCGGCCTCAACTCTTGAAGACGTCTGGGCCTCCAATTAGCCAAGACAATAGTGACAGCATCTTCAATTCTAGCGATCTTAGCTGCTGCTGCACCTGAGATAGAGAGGGTGGGACATAGTACCACCTTAGCAGTGAAAGAACCACTTGTGCAATACAAATGGAATAAGTGATAGCTGCTTACTGCCGAACAACATGGGGGATCGGGCCCTTCCACGCACACGCCCTCGATCACACCTCACTTGCAATCACGCCCACGGGTCTAGCCACTATTCAAGATTCGATTACCCACCTTCTTACCCGAATATATACTCGATTATTTGGGAGTGACAGAGGAGAGATTTTTGAGAGGAGGGGGGAGGGTTTTTCTACATGGTTATTCTGCCTTGTGATGCATGCTGAAGGAAGAGGCTTACACTTAGCCTTTAAGAGAATAGGCTCTTGCCTTGTGCTTGAGAGAAGGAAGCTTTGGCACCCTTGTGTGCCTTCTGTGGGGCTATGGTATGATGAAGTTAAGTTGTTTGGCTCTGATAGGCAATGGTTGATTGAGCCTTTGATTCTAGTTACTGTAGGAACATTTAAGTGCATAAGTTGATGTGGATTAATTGACTGAGGAATACTGTTGATTTATTCGAATGATTTGAATGCTTTGGATATATGCTTAATTAAGAAGAATAATTGGTGATTTAAATCACCATTGTTTTGTCTTTCTAATTCTTTTTATCCCTTGATCTTTTGAGATACATTGAATATCAATCTGACAAGTTTTATTCATTATCTTTTATTGTGCTTAATTTACTATACTCATTAATTTTGAATAAAGATTAGTGTGTGAATTCCATTTGCTCCCTACGAACAGCATTAAAGTCATTTTTTAATCTACGTTTTATAAATTTAAGTGTTTTGTGAGATTTTGTCGACCATACTACGACACATACATATCTTAAATAACGATGACTTGCATTAAACATTTTGGCGTTGTTGTCCGGGAGTAATGCACAATTCATCATCAGTCTTATCTTTCTTGATTGATTTGAGCGCTAACTTGCCCTATTTGCTTTGCTTGTGATTTTGCGAGGTACATCACGAAAAGATCTTTCATGCAATGAACCACTGCTGGGGTAGGTAAACTCTCTCTTCTTCCCTAATCAACCTCCTAATCTTGTGAAAGAGAAATGGAAACAAATCAATTAGGTTTCACCTGCCTTATTTTCTTAGTAATTATCAATCAAAGGCAAAGTTTCCTGATTGAAGTGAGAAGATTTGATTAGAGATCCCAATCCTAATTCCTATACCTACTAGGGATTTGAGCTTAAATTTTAAACATCTTGAACTACTTGCTTTCTTGTTTGAGTCCAAGGTATCACATTTGAGATCAAATTGGACTTGAAATAGAACCAATCAGGGTTTCCACTCTAGGGTTTTTGAAGTGTTAGTACACACTTGCATGTGCAAAATGAAATTGATCTTGCAACATTTGTGTGCCACCAAAGCCCTTGTTTGAATATATCTATTTCATTAAAACCTAAAAGCAATCTTTAAATTCACATGAATCCTAAAACTTTGGACCTAATAACCTGAGAGTCAATTCAGGGTGATTTTGGGTCATGACTCAGATTTTATACAGAATCCTTTAGGGTAGGTCAAGTGAAATTGACCTACTTTGTAGGCCAATCAACCTCCAAATTAGTTTACAAATTGAATCAACTTCTAATCAAGTGAAATCCAATGTATAAATTAGGACTAAAACGTGTAGACTTAAGGTCTCAATTCATACATTCCGGTCTACTTGGAACCGCAATGACAAGGAAGGTCAGGTGGGGAAACCTTGTAACCCATAGGGACACTTTACCGTGTAAGGGTCTTTGCGGGGCTCTCCCTTCATGGCTGCCCAAGTACTTCACAGGTGTGTGGGTTTCCAATTTAGAGGTATCATCCGCCTCGAAACAAGCCTTAGTCATCCAAAAATCTTTGGTTGCCTTGATTGGGTCCAACTCAAATCCAGTCCCTCATCTATTCTTTAGAGCACATACATAGGAAAGGTCCCTAGGTTTCTTACCTAGAGACCTCCATCAGAGTTGATCTTCTGTGGGATTTCTGATATGATCTATTCAATTCAATCTAAACTTGAATTTGATACTATATCTTGATTGACCACCTGATTTGAAATTGCAACCTGATAATTTAGGAGGAATTCTTAGGAAACCTGACTCCCAAATGAGCATGAAAGGAAAGTTGATTGAGGATGCTCTTAAACATCATGATGAATATTACAAAACCTTTGATCTATCTAGGAACAATCAAGTTAATGTTTCAAAAACAACAACCCACATTATGAACCGTGTTGCAATGATTTTGACACAAATGATACATGGTTCAACACAGGATGATATCTTATTAGAATATATTGAATTGGGAAAATTACATAGTAATGAGTATCTACAATGTTGGTCAAATCTCCCATTGAGAGAAAAACACCAAAGTCTCATGGAGAAACATGGAAAATTGATGAATATGGTGTATGAATCTATCAATCAAAAATACCCATACATCCCCTCCAAAATTGATGAGAAACATTCGAGCAACACTAAGACTCAATATGATTTCGCAAATCTCAGATTTGAAAATAGAGTTTGTTGTGGACCCCCAACCCAAATGGATGCCTAATCTTGATGTGGGTTGGGAGGATCCAATTACAGGTGTTCCTGATTCTGAACCAGCTGATGGGAAAACCATCATAGGCCCTAATTGGCCACTTTTCGTCAAGATTGAAAGGTAAATGCTCCTACATAACCATCTGAGGGTTACAACTCCACTTCATTTTATTTTAAGAAGAAAACAAGTAGGGTTCATTCCTTAATTTTAACAGCATATCATGAACACAAAATAGCCACAAAGTTTTCCAAGGGTAAAATGAAGGTCAATTGAGCATTAAAATCCAATGAGTGGGTCCAGACAGACAGAAACGGGGTTTTAAGCATTTTGAGAACTGACACAGCACCCAAAACCCTAATTTCAGACCTGCTTGAATTATAGAGGTTCTGGTCAAGATAAATTTCATATAAATCTTATAAAATTCATATAAAAATATTCCTTGATTTTTTGTATCCTTGATTTGACCTTTGAAACCTATTTTGACCTTAAAAAGAGTCACAGACAGAGTTTTACCCTAATTTGGGTTTCTACATAAATTACCCAGTCAAAATTGGTCAAAATGAAAATATGAATCCACCCTTAGATTCCTTGGGTTCAAATTATATTTTTATCAAAATTTGGGTCCATTCAGTGTCCATCTTGACCTAGTTTGCATTTTAGTCCATTTAAACTCTATTTCTCTCAATCAAGCCCCTAACTTTTGAATTTCTTGCATTTAGCCCCATAAATTTATTATATTCTTTGCAAGTAGGTCCCACCGCCATTTGAGGACATTCGACCTCCAAGAAACCTTGACTGCAACTAAACCTACTCAAATCTTCACCAAATCCCACTTAATTTGGTGAGATTGATATTCACACTATGGGAAATTGATTGGGACTAATCTTGGCTTCCAAATCACAAGAAAAACCTCATGTGAGCACATGATATTTTTGGGTAATTTTCCTTCCATCACAAGCCTTGTATAAGCTTTATCCTTGTCTAGAGCTTGCTCAAAGTTCCATATAAAGCTCCAAAACTCAAAGCCAAGCTCCTTAGCAAAGTTTTAAGCTAGAAAAACCCTCTGTTCCTCAACTCCAGCCATTCACACCTTCGTCTCCGATGAGCCTCTCCGGCCACTTCGTCAATCCAGCCAATGGTCAAATTGATCGGCTTTCCATCTTCCCCTCATCCTCGCAACTGTTGCCAGCCAAAGCAAGGCTGCCATCTCTCTCCCCTTCCTCATCATCGTATTGCTGTCGCCTTCACCTTCTCCGATGCCGACCCAACATAGTCGGTCGCCATCACTGACTCTCTAACACTCTCTTTCTCTTCCTCTCTCCTTTTTGAACCTCCCCAACCCCTTAGATTTTAGGTCTCTCGCAAACCATCACCGTACCAACTTCATCTTCCTCTACTTCGACAATGCTCCGACGAAGCCCTTCGCTTACTCCACTGCACCACATTGCCTGCCACTGGTCCCTATGCCTTCATCATTCCATGCCCACCAAAACCCCTCAAGAAATTGAGGGGATTGGCCACTCAATACCTCCATCGAGCACCACCCTCACCGCACAACCTACTCGACCTCGCCATCACACCACACACACCCTTACTGCATGAAACCACCACCAGTGCACTCGCCATTCACCAGTGATCCTTATGAGCTTCTCTGATGTGGCCACAAGGTCGTGTTCTCTGTTTTATATCTTTCCCATCACTCCACTGCCACCACCATCATCTCTGACCTCGACTACAGATCTCTGGCCATATTCTTCGTGGCTTCGAATCCCAGGTTGTGTGGCCCAATTCTAGGTTCCTTCCCAGACATACAATTGCCACTTCCAAACACTCCTTCGCCTTCAATTAGAGGTGACACCTCTTGCAGCACTTGCGCGAAGAGAGCGTGGTAAGATAATCCCACATCATGAAAGAATGATGACTTGAAAGTGCATATAAACAAAAAGTGACAAGGCCTTATCACCTTCGAGTCACTGGGGTCAGGTCCCTACCACATGCCCCTGCACACGCCGCATGTCACAAACTCGTCCACGCCCTTGCCCGCACTCACACCTTGCAGGTCTGGGTGTTGGATCCAGTTACCTGCTACCTGGGTTTTATTCGATTCTGAGTTTAGGTAGAGAGAAAGGAATCTGAGAGAGAGGGGGTGGGTTTTGTTGCCTCAAGATTTGAGCCTTCCCCACTCTCTATACTTTGTGAGATTTGCGAGGCCCTTGAGCCTCTTTTGTTGCTGTTGTTGTGTTCTTGAGGCTCTTGAAGGAGAAGGGCCCTTGAGCCTCTTTTGTTAAGGCATCTGAAACCTATGGCCTATCTTCTGAGGCCCTTTGCTAGTTACTATTGATATATTTAAAGTGCCTGATTATTAATCATGGTTTACTGTTGAGATATTTAAGTGGTTGTGAGCATAACATTGAGGGGGCTGGGGTTCCTGCTGAAATTTTGAATTCCTTTTGGGCGGGAAAAGCCAGATTGGATGGCCAGCAGCCCGAGGGGGCCCGACGCCGGTGCTGATGATTCTGATGGATGGGCGGTATGGCACCCGCGATATTGGCGTAGGAAGGCGCGTGGAATCCATGTCGCTGATGGAGTTAGGAACCTGGGTAGGAGGGCTTTTCGAGATGGTTGGGGCAGAAGTCGAAGGGAGGTGATTTGCTATAGATGTCGACTTCAGGGGCACCTGGCAGTGACCTACCGTCGTCCATTGCTATGTCTGGCGTGTGGAGGGTCTGGTCACAAACGGGATGCTTGCCTGGCGACCTGTGATGGTTCTAGGGGTAGGGATTGCAATACACCTTTGTGGCCTAGGGGTGAGTTGCAGATGCCCATCCCACCTCCTCCCTCAACGTTCGAGGGATACGATATGGATGTGGAGGTTCCCCTGACTGAGGATGTCAAGGTAGCAGAACTGGCTTTACATAGTGCTTTGATTGGAGAAGTTATGATGGGCACCATATCGATGGATAGAATTCGGCAACTGGTGAGATCTCTTCCTCTATCAACTGATGCTTGGAAGATTGCGATTATTTCTTCATCACGATTTTTGATGTTTGATGTGGGTGCGGTAGATGTTGAAAGATATTATTTTCAGACTAGCATTTTGGGTGGATTATCAGTGATCTGGCGGCTGGTATCCCCTTTTGATGGATCTCTGCCTGAACGTCCCCCTCAAAGAGTAGCCTCTAGGTCTGGTGTTCTTGAGATGAGAGGTCTGCCTTGGCATCTAAGAAACAGCAACATCGTGCCTAGACATCGCCCCCCATCTTATGCTGTGGTGCTGAAAACCAAAATTCCTCCCCTGCAACCAAACTGTGCCAATCAGGATATGGTGGCAGAATGCTCTAAAGATAGGGAATTGGTGGATGAGGTAGGGAGCCTGGGAGTTGTGGAGATGAGGACGGAAGCTCTGGTAGGTGTGGCTGAGGTACCTCTGATCCAAGACCTCCCCTCCTGTGTTGAGGTGCTGAAGACCAAAGCCCATTCCTTGCAACCACACGGTGACTGTCAGGAGGTGGTGGCAGAATGCTCAAAAGGGAGGGAATTGGTAGATGAGGTGGGGATCCTAGGAATTGTGGAGATGAGGTCTGAAGCTCTGGATGATGTAGCTGATGTACCCTTGATCCAAGAGGCAGCTGCAATGGTGGATGCTAATGGGAAGGAAATGATTATGTCTAATGAAGTTTTGCTTGAGGATCTAAAAACCCATCTTTGTGAGCCTGATGAAGGGTTGACTATGAATGTGATTAATGAGCCTGCTGATTCTGCTATGGTGGACCCCTCTATGATTTCCTTGAACTTGCATATTTGTTCTCCTATGGCTGAAGTCGTGCACTCGAAGTCAAAGACTCCTTCTACTGCTAGGAGTGGGAAACCTCCCTATAAGTTGAGGCTAAGAAGGCATCTCCCACACAAAAGTTGATGAATCAGTCGTTGCAGTTGTGATGAAGGTTAGCAGGACTTCTGCAGCTGAGAAGGGGACAGACCTGATTCCCAAATGAAGGTCCTGAGCTAGAATGTGCATGGGCTGCACGATAGAAGCAGGAGGGGCTCTCTACTTAGATATCTGCGTGAATGGGAAATAGACTGTGCCATCCTTCAGGAGACACACATTGATTGAGTCTGATAGGGCATGGGAAGAGATGAGGACAAGATCTGCAAATGACCTTGTGGTGGTCAATTCCAATGGCAGATCTGGGGGAATTGCCATTTGGTGGAAGAAGTAGATGTTGTGCTTGCAGGAGGTGTCTGTGGCTAGGCACCTTCTGACCTGTAGATTCACAAGAGGCCATGGGGACAGTGTCTTCTATGTGATAGGTGTGTATGGGCCAAACGATCCTAACAGGAGGTAGGAACTGTGGGAGGACTGGAATCTGGCTGCAGACTTTGTAGGTGGGGGGCCTTGGCTTGTTGGAGGTGACTTTAATTGTACTTTAGTGTGGAGTGACAGACCTAATGGGGTGGTCGACAGCTCCTCCACTGGATTTCAGTTGGTGGTCTAGGCCTTGGGGATGTGCGAATTTCCCTCATCAGGGGCTGAATTCACTTAGAGGAATGGTAATGGGCTCGTGTCCAAAATTGACAGATTTTTTGGGAATGCTGAGCTATTGGATCTCTTCCAGATGTCATTTGTGTGTGGTCTTGAACGTCCATTTCCTGACCATACACCCTTGGTGTGGGACAATGGTGAGCAGGTGGTGGCTGGATCCTACTTTAAATTTAGGAGATCTTGGCTGAGGGAAACAGGGTTCAGAGACATGTTTGCCAACTGGTGGAGGTCACAGCAGGGTAAAGGCACAGCCACCTCCAGACTGGCTTCTAAGCTTATCGCTTTGAAAGGCATGCTGAAGGAGTATGGAGATATTGTCTCAGTTCTCAGACATCAGAAGCATCATGAGGCCTTGCTGAAAATTCAAGAACTGGATACCAAGGAAGCTGTGGATCATCTATCTAAACTGGATCTTGCTGATAGAAGTAGATGGAAGGGGGTGGTAATTGAAGAAGACCTGAAATTGGAGATGGATTGGAGGGAGAGTTCTAGGTAGCTATGGCTAAGTGATGGGGATGCAAACACCAAATTCTTTCATCTGGCTACTAGCTTTAGGAGGAGAACAAATCTGATCTCGTCAATGGTTATAGAGGGGCAGAGAATTACCTCCATATCTGATATCAGAGCTGAGGCTGTCAGATACTTCAAGGAATCTTCAAAAGCTACAGGTAGGGGCAACTGGAGAATGATAGCAAATGATCTGCCCATGATTAATGAGTCTCAGGGGTCCAGCCTGATTGAACCTATATCTGAAGCTAAAGTACTGAAGGCTATTAAAGACCTCAACTGCAAAGGATCGCCTGGTCCTGATGGAATCCAGGTATTCTTTTACAAAGAACTGTGGGACATTGTGGTCTCAGAGTTTATGGAAGTAGTTAGAGAATTCCAAAGTGGCAATTTTGGCTTTGAAAGAATTAATAGATCTTATCTGTTTCTTTTGACAAAAACCCCGAGTGCTGAATCCTTCCAGGATTTTAGATCCATTGCCCTTTCTAACTCCTTGTATTTGGTGATTGGCAAGGTCCTGGCTAATAGGTTGAGGCTTGTATTACAAGATTTGATCCATCCTGCTCAGTCTACTTTCTCCCAGGTAGATCCCTACAAGAATCTTTTATCTTGGCCCAAGAGATGGTTTGTGGCTGGCATAAGAGAAGATGCAAGGCCTTCCTGTGGAAGGTTGACTTTCGTAAGGCTTATGATTCAATCAATTGGCCTTATCTATGGGATGTGCTTAAAAGAAGGGGCTTTCCCTCTACTTGGATAGTTTGGGTTAAGAGATGTATTACCACTGCCTCCTTTACCCATCTAATAAATAGGAAACCTTGTGGTGCATGGATCCAGCCTCAATGTGGCATTAGGTAAGGATGTCCCCTGGACCCTTTGATCTTTAATTTGGTAGTTGACAGTTTAGCTTGGTTTGCTTGTAAGCTTTCTGAAGCGGGTCTTGTCAGAGGATATTCACTATCTTGTAGGAACAGTCTAGCTCGCATTCTTTAGTATGCAGATGATACTGGCCTTTTTGTTGAAGGATCCATGGATGGAGCGTTGGTTCTGCATCATTTGGTTAATATCTTTGGTGAGCTTTCTAGACTGAGGTTAAATAGGGACATGTCCGGTTTGGTCTACTTTGGTTTATCTGAGGAGGAGCAAGAAGCCTTAGCAGCCATCCTGATGACTCCCCGCATCAATCTTCCTATCAGATATCTTGGGCTACCTTTGAGGTTTTCCAGGTTGAAGAGAGGTGATTGGAACTACCTTTTTGACAAGATCTCTATGAAACTTGATTGTTGGCATAACAGGTTCTTATCCAAAGGTGGAAGGCTTATCTTGCTCAATTCGGTGATCACCTCCATCCCTGTCTTCTACTTTTCCATTTTCAAAGCACCAAGATCCATTTGGAAAAGATTGGATGTGATGAGGAAGAGATTCTTTTGGAAGGGTGCTAGACATAAGGGTAGTTTCTTGCAACCTCTCAAATGGGATCAAATCTGCTATGCTAAGGACTTGGTGGTCTTGGGATCAAGTCCTTGTAGCATTTTAATGATGCCTTGCTGCTCAAATGGGTTGTTAAGCTGCTGCAAGGTGATCTGAAACCATGGTCTGCTTTGATCGGAGATAGCTATGGAGCTTCCAATAGCAAGTTGTCCAGACTTCAACCCAACTATCCATCACCTTTCTGGAAGTCTGTAACTAAGGGTTTGGCTGATCACTTCCATCTACTGCAACCATCACTTGGAGATGGCAGGTTTTTCAGATTCTGGAAGGAGGACTGGTCTGAAATGGGTGTCTTAAAGGAGCTCTATCCGAGAGCTTTTGCTGCAGCAGCTGACAAAGATGCAACGGTCAGCAAGATCTGGTCCTGCAGCAGCAGGAGTTGGAACCTGGATGGTGTGGAGTCCAGCAGAAGAGCTACCAGGTTATGGGAAGAAAAGAGAAGGCTTTTATCTGACCTTGAACGTTTCAGACCTAGGCCTGGAATGGAGGACATATATCTATGGGAGGGGATCTACAGTGTCCAATCTGGCTATAACAGAATGTTAAATTTTCAAGAGGGATGGAGACATGATTCCATTGACAAGAAGATATGGTTATTAAAAATTCCTCTCAAGGTACAAATTTTCCTTTGGCTGTGCAGGAGAGATGGATTAATCACAAGTGATCTACGCCATAGAAGATTGGGTATTGATCATCATGTGTGTTTTTTATGTGAGATGAGCACTGATAATGTAAATCACCTCTTCTCTTCTTGCCTTGTCACTGATGTCATCTGGAGAAAAATTTGTCAGGAGCCATTACCAGAGTGGGATTCTATCTGGCATGGCTTTGAGGTGAGAGGGAAACCACATGTCCACATGGCTGCTACTTTTTGGTGTGTATGGAAGCCATGGAATGAGAGAATTTTTCAGGAGAGGCCGGTATGTTGTGAGAATATTGTAAAAGAGTGCTAGTCCCTCATACATTCATGTGGATCCTTTTTGTAATCTCCCTTGATTTGCACATAATATACTATTTCAGACTGCTATCACAGGACGATAGCTCTCCTTTCTGTTTCAAAGAAAAAAACATTGAGGGTTAATTTAGTGATTCAAATCATCATTTTTACCAATCTTTTTGCACTATTCTTCTAATTTTATTGAAATATCATTTTGAGTATTATTGCTTTCAATTACATATCATTTCTTATATTATGATCAATGGATTGAAATTGCATACTTGCTCCCTACGAATGATCTCGGACTCCTTTCGTAATCTGAATTTATAAATTTAAATGTTTTGAGCGATTTTTCCCCATACCACAACACATTTCCTAAACAATGATGATTTTGCCCGAACACCAGCCTTAGAGAGCCATGAAGCAGGTTCATCATGCCTTGAATTCTCAAACACCTGTAGTAAGCTTGAATCAAAATCTCTCGAGGATGTAATTCCCAAACCTTATCTTGTTATGGTAATCCTCAAGAGTGATTTTGACATCCCAATAGAACCGTGTCCAGATTCTAGTGACTTGATTCCTATCCTTGACCTAGAATCTAGATATAAGCCTATTTGGGATGATCATGAGGCCTACCATGAAGAGAAGTAGATTTTGGATCTAAACTATGATTCGGGGCCTATATTTAATGATTACACCCCTCTAAACTTCTCCAAATTACAAATTAATTTTCAGAAGTTACACCAATTTATGATAAAGAAACAGAGGAGTTGGAAAAGTTGAGATTTGATTGGGTCTACCCTAGGAGCCAAGAACCTGAGCCTATGCCTAATAATGACACCTCTTTGAGCTCAAAATTTGAGATTTGGTTAGATCCAAGTCAAGTTGCTCATTCTACGTGTCATGATTCATTTTGTGGTGGAAATCTCAATCTGGAATCTGGTTAAGAAACTGATTTTCGCAAGTTCTTCGATGATTTCGAATCATACTCTGATTTCGGAGAACCTTTGTTTCCTGATGATTACGAGCCAGTTTATGACCTCAACATCCATGATATGTTCCTTGATTTTGATGATGAGGCCAATGATTTGGACCTCAAAGAAGCCACTCCTTCCGATCCACATACAGAGCCCTCCAAAATCCAATCCCAACCCCGAACTGCCACCAGAATCAATTTCTATTCCGATTCACCTCCATATTTCGATCAAGTATCGAACATCAATCAGACCGTTAATCACTTCTTATCCTTTTCTAATCCTATCGCTAAGGTTCCTACATCCTCCACAAATCCATTTTCTTTTGAGGATCCCTACACTGGTCAGGCTGAACCGATTTAGCCAAAGCTGCGATTCTCATTTCCACATCGTTTTAAGCCTTAATGTAACTGGTGGGCTCCACACTTATTGATTCATATCCATCAACCCACTAAATTGATTGGGTTTAGTCTGCATCATCAGTCTGTTGATCTGAACAAGCACTAGGTTAGACCAACCAGGCTACTTATCAAGGTGCTTGTTCTACAAAATTCATCTAATTTGACCACCTTTTGCTCAGGAAAAGGCATTGAATTTAGCAGTTAATGGGAGAGAACCCATCATTCCAAAAAACTCAAGACCCTTCTGATAATCTTTTGAGCTACACTCCTACTACACTTTTGAGTTCAACTTTAGAACAACTGACCCCACCTTTGGTACTTGTATCAAAGCTTGAAATCATTCGCAATAGTCATCCTGACCGATTCACCCACCCTTTGACCCTATTCTAATCCTTGAACCAAACTTAATTTGTACCCTTCTAGTTTACAATGAGGACATTGCAAAACTTAGGCATAGGGTGTATTAAAGTGCAAACATATGGAAATTCAATTCTCTAAGGGGTTCTCACAAAAAAATACATATTCAAAAATGATAAAAAATAATAACAAATATTAATAAAATAATAGAAAAATGAAAAAGAAAAATAATGGAGAAAGGGGAGGAAATTTTGTGAATTGATTGGAAAATCTTTCTTGAGGAGGAAATCCAAATGTCAAATAGGAGTAAAAATGAAAAAAAAAATGACAGTTAAAGCAATTGATTATGAGATTTGCTTAAGTTCTAGACCTAATCAAAAGAAAGATGAAGTTTTGAAATGATAAAGACAAGGAGATTAGTAATGAGTGTTGATCTTAGGCCTCTTGGGCTTGTTTTAGGGTTTAAATCATTAAGATTTGGATTAACCCACAAGTGGTTGAGGAAAGTACGAGGCTGATGTAGTAGGTCTGAGGCTTAGGGGTTATTCCACCCCATTTCCTGCCCTTTGATTTGCAGGACTTGGTAACCTAAGCACCCAAAATCACACACTAACTCTGGTTGATTGGGCTTTATAAAGAAAATCATGCCAAAGGTGTTCTATTCAAGAAAACCATCTCAATGATCTAGCTTAAGAGCAGCTTGTCAACATAAGTTGATTGGACATGTTCCCGAAGTTGGGAGGTGGGAAATTCCACTCGAAGATACATAATAATATATCGTCTCCTCGGTGCTTGTCTCCTAGGATATCTAAATATCCTACAGAGGGCATGTAAGCACCTTGTTCTAGTTCAGGTGCCACGGGTGAGATTATCCTGAAATGTCGACTACCAGAGCCTAAATTTAGCTACAGAACACCATGGGTGGCACTATCCCGAAGTGTCGAAAGCCAGGGTTCTGGGGATTGCCTTGGGCAATGCTATCCCAAAGCATCAAAAGCTAGGGACCCTTCATGGAATGATGGTGGGGACAAGGAATTCGATACAGACTATTTTTAGGGCTAATTCAAGGTTGGAGTTAGGGAAAAGTAAAAAGAAAAGAGAGAAAACTATCCAAATGAAAAATCCTTCTATCTTTCTCTTATAAAAATGCACTAGACAACTGAACCTGGACATGTTACATCTAAGCACAGGTGCTTTAACAGTTGGGGTCAAAGAACCTCTAGGTAGTTTTTGCAGGCCTTAGAAACCTTTGCTGTAGACTCAGGCTGAAGCTGGTCAGGTCTGGATCTTAGTTGATACTTGAGTACCTCTAGGCCTATTGTTGGCATTCAGATTTAATTTCTAGAGAGTGAAATAAATCAGGCATCCAAACATCAATGCATGGTCTAGAGATCTAGTCCTTTCCATAAGATTTTGCTAGGGACTAACAAAAGTTAGGCATGGGGGTATGATGGCAACATCATCATGAGCCATAACTAGCTTTAATTAGTCATAATCAAATGACCAATGCACCTACATAATCGCTTGAGAGCCATAATTACATGCATATCCATTCTAAGAGAAGAATATTAAATTAGGGTAAATTCTACAATTTTAACATCATATCATCAACATAGAATAACCACAGGGTTTTCCAGGGGTTAATATAAGGCCAAATGAGCATTAAAGTCTAATAAGTCTATCCACATAGACATAAACAGGGTTTCACACGTTTCGAGAATCAAATCAGCACCTAAAACCCTAATTTTAGACCTGGTTGAATTAAAGATGTTCCAAATAGAATAAAATTATCTAAACCTCATAAAATTCATAGACAAAAATTCCTTGAGGTTTGGTACCTTTGATTTGACCATTTGGACCTATTTTGACCTTGAACAGAGTCATAAACAGATTTCTACCCTAATTTAGATCTCGATGCAAATTACCCAATTAAACTTGGTCAAAATTGAAATCTTACTTCACCATCAAATTCCTTGGGTCCAAATTAAGTTGGTACCAAAATTTGGGCCCAATCAGAGTCCATCTTGACCTAGTTCGCATTTCTATTCATTAAAACTCTATTTCTTTCAGACAAGCCCTAACTTTCAAAAATCCTTACAAATGAGTCCCTAACTTCTTGTCTTATTTGCAAATGGGTCCTCACCACCATTAGAGGTCAATCGACCTCCAAGCAACTTTCTACCACCTCAAATCCTACTCAAATCAATACCAAATCCCACCAAATTTGGTGGGAATGGTGTTAACATTACGAAGAATCCTTTAAAGGTGGTTAAGGATCCCAGATCACACCATTTAGTCCTAGAGAACCCACGGGATTTGTTGGTGTCTTGTGCTTCATTTGGAAACCAATTTGGGCTTGTTTTCTGATCTAGGGCTCAGTTAGCAGCTCTATAAAAGCTCCTGAACCTTGTGCCACATTCCTTAGCTCGATTTGGCCTCAACTCTTCCCAAAGTCCCTCTCTCCGACCACCTCCACCGTAGCTTTAGTGACTCCTCTCACTCTATCTTCTTGGCCCGCTACCACATACAATAAGCAGTGGGATCATCTTCCTTATCTTCCTCCACTCCTCGCCAGCCACAGCAGGATCTCCTAGACTCCCTTGTCATCGCCGCTTCCTTCAATGGAGATTTCACCTTCTCCGGCATCGACCAATCACAGCCGACACAAAGTTCTCCTCCCCTTCGTCCTTTTGCTAGGTAACCTTCTTCCTCTTCCTCTCTAAATTAGGTTCAACTTCTCCCTCTCCAATTTCAACCACCAACATGCCCGCAATGCCACCGTCTTCCCCACATGTAGTGTACCTCCAGCATGACCTTCCACGCTTCACATTGCACCAAAACCCATGTGATCACCTCCAAAAGCTCCACCACTTCATGTTCACCAAAACCCTCAAGAAATTGAGGGGATTACACCTTTAAAACCTCCACCGAACAAACCCATCTCCGCACCACCTCCTTGATTCCATCAGGCCACCTTATGCTCCCACAAGCCACAAGCACATCGCCACCACCTTCGCCATCCTTCAGCGACCCCCCTAAGAAGTTTAATTGGGCCTTTTGAGCTCATGTTCATCTTTTTAGGTCTCACCGTTTGCTCGCTGTTGCTGCCATCATCTCCAATGTCGTCCACCATCCTCCGGCTATCACACAACATGCTGCTACACTCAATCGCTGCGGCCTCATCTCTTGAAAATGTTTGGGCCTCC
Source organism: Thalassia testudinum (assembly GCA_037157565.1). Taxonomy (NCBI): domain Eukaryota; kingdom Viridiplantae; phylum Streptophyta; class Magnoliopsida; order Alismatales; family Hydrocharitaceae; genus Thalassia; species Thalassia testudinum. The sequence goes on from JAZHRO010000063.1 coordinate 23,360,469, forward strand.
AATCAGCCAAGACAGCTATGGCAGCATCTCAATTCCAACAATCTTAACTGGTGCTGTGCGTGAGAGAAAGAGGGTGAGACATAGTCCCACCTCAGTAATGAAAGAAGCACTTGTGTGGTACAAAAGGAAAAAGTGATAGCTACTTACCGCCTAAGAACACGAAGGGTCAAGTCCCTCCATATGCATGCCCTCGATAACGCCTCGCCTATGATCATGCTTGCAGGTCTAGCCACTATTCAAGATCCTATTACCCGCCTTCTTACCAGAATATATACTCGGTTATCTGAGAGTGAGAGAGGAGAGACTTGTGAGAGTGGGGAGGGTTTTGCTATGTAGTTAATCTACCTTGTGATGCATGCTGAAGGAAGAGGCTTACACTTAGCCTCTAAGAGAATAGGCTCTTGCCTTGTACTTGAGAGAAGGAAGGTTTGGCACCCTTGTGTGCCTTCTGTGGGGTTGTGCTATGATGAAGTTAAGTCATCTGGCTTTGATAAGTGACGTCTGATTGAGCCTTTGATTTTGGTTACTGTAGGAACATTAAGTACCTAAGTTGATGTGGATTAATTGATTGAGGAATACTACTGATTTAATTGAATGATTTGAATGCTTGGGATATATGCTTAATTAAGAAGAATAATTGGTGATTTAAATCACCATTGTTTTGTCTTTATAATTCTTTTTATCCCATGATCATTTGAGATACATTCAATATCAATCTGACAAGTTTTATTCGTTATCTTTTGTTGCTCTTAATTTACTGTGCTCATTAATTCTGAATCAAGATTGGTATTGAATTCCATTTTCTCCATGCGAACAACCTTGGACTCCTTTTTTAATATGAGTTTTATAAATTTAATTGTTTTGTGTGATTTTGTCGACTATACTAAGACACGTGCATATCTTAAACAATAATAATTTTGCACTAAACAATGCTGGACATCCAAGCTCCTTAAATTCCACTCACAGGACTTAAAACCCAATCTGATGCAAAATTGAATGTCCAGACAATGAGTTAGATGGCCAATTTCTGCAGAAACCCAAGATAGAACCTAAACTCCATACTAATTCAGTTTTGGATGTCCAGACTAAGTACTTAGGCTTTTGATTTTGAAGTATAAGTCATCTGATCTTAAAATTAGATGTTTGGAACCCTTCTCATGTTGTTCTGAGAATCAAGCCTAGATCTTGATTCCTAAGACCTATAAACGCAATGCTGCACCCTAGGAAATATAAATTAAGGTATCATAAGCCTAGTACACTACCCTAAGACTCTCCTAAGAACCTAATTAGGTTCTCACTAAGCCCAATTGACTTGGATCTAAGTCAATTACACTTTACCTAGTCAATTGGATTCGTAGAGTCCAATTGAGCCCAACTCTCAACCAACACAAGTCTAATTGGACTAGGTGAGAGTCCAATTGACTCAAGCCTAATCTAATTGGGAACTCTCTCTCCTAATTACACACACATTGACCCAATTAAATTTGGTTAAGTTTAATTGGCTCAATCACTTTAGCCACAGGTTGTATAAACCTATTTTTAGAAACCTAATTAGACCTACCACTTACACTAACTTAGACCTAATTAGAAGTGGACCAAGTGGTCCACTTGACCACCGCACACACACACACACACCACATCCACTTGGCCGTCCACTCTATAGTATTCTAGAGTGGTCTCCAAGTGGCGTCACCTTGAAGACTAAAAATTGTCTTCAAGGAGTCCACAACCTCTCTCCTTAGAAAGTGGATCTAAGAAGACCCACTCTCTACCACTCTAGCCGCCAGCTAACCCCATTCTTGAGAATTCTATAATTCTCTAGATGGTCCTCCCCCTTAGTCTATTTGTGGACCTAAGTATGTGGCCATGCACCCCCATCTTGTACTCCATACACTTCCATTCACGAGCACCTTCACCAGATCCACTCTCCACGTCCAAGAGCAAGTGCACTCCTCCACCACCTTCATCAAGAGGTCGGCCAGACCACCTTGGTTGTCCCTTTATTCCCTCCTACCACCTTAAGCCCACACGGCAATTGGAGACCACCTATGGTGCTCGATTTCCTGTAGATTTAGTGTTCTTTGTAGTTTAATTCTTGCATTATTTTCCTACTTAGTAGTGTAGTATTACTACCTTCCAGAGTGCACACATAAACTCTTCATGGGTTCCATGCATGCATCTCTCTTCTATTAGCATAGATCTTGTCATTTTAAAATTCATTATACAAGCATTCCTCTAGAATCGATTGTAATGACATCAAACCTTTTGAGGAAATATGAGTAAAGTTGCTTGTTTCTCATTCCCATTTTATTGCAATAAAAAGATGTCAATTCCAGAAGAAATTAATGATTTTGCAATCGATGCATTTTTTGTTAATAGCAATCGCGAAGTGAGAATTGTGCGAACCAATACTCACACTTTCACGTTCATCATTTTCTTGACACATGCACATGCTGTAAGAGTTAATAACTTGAAGGAAAATCCTACATTTGCAAAATTGAAACTGGCATCCAATTCTAAGTAAGCAAAAGAAGAGAATAAATAAATTAAGAATCAATTTTGCCATCTTACACCTCCCTGAGATCGACCGGGACACTTACCGTCTAGTTATAAATGTTTTGTTTGAATCGTAATTCATGCTATACTATGACTATTTCCTAAAAAAATCTACATTTTAGAAACTCAACAAGTACCCTCAAAAATAAAAGAAAGGTCAGTGATGATTCTATGATAGAGCAAGCAAAGGTGGGAGAGGAGATTGGGGATAGTGGGATAATGAAATGTGGGGATGAGAGAGCTATTATGATTCATAGGGAAGTGGTGAATCTGGCCTCGAAAAATTATGAAGAACCCCAGCCTCCTGATGAGAGCCTCATCATGAGCCATAACTAGCTCATTTTGACCTAATAAAGAGAGTAAAAGCTCCTACATAACCTAGAAGAAGGCCTAATTGAAGGAATAAGTGTTTTGAGAAGAAAACATGAAATAAAGGTTAAAAATGTAATTTTACCATTGTAGTATATAAATGGGATTTCTCAGAGGAAAAACATAGGTCAAATAGTCTAAATAAGATAAAAAGTGGGTTAAGTATATCAGAAATGGGTTTATGTGCAATCCAGGAATTAAATGACATTTGGTAACCCTAAAACAGACCCGCTTAAAGCAACAAGGTTCTGGTCAGGATAAAAATCAAGTAAACCCTCTAAAAATCATGTAAAAATATCCTCTAGGGTTTAGAACATTCAAATTATCCTTTGGAACCTAGTTTGACCTAGATTAGGGTCTTAGCTCATTAGTTGACCTAATTTGGGTTTTTACGCAAAATATCTAGTTAAACGGGGTCAAACCTAAAATAAAACTTCACTATTCGATTCCTTAGGTCCAAATTAGGTTTGTATCAAAATTTGGACCTAAAGGGAGGTCATCTTGACCTACTTTGCAATTTAGTACACTCAAATCACATTTTGGTCCCTAACTTGTGAAAATCATCGCAGAGAGCCCCCTAACTTCCTCGCCACCTTTGCAATCAAGTCCTTCCACCATTATTGGGGCAGAATCCTTCTCCGGCAAGGATTAGAGAGGGAATACTCTCTGATTCCTCAGAGATCCCCTCCCAGAAATGGAAGGGAGATTCTCTGAGGAATTCCCTTCCATCTGAGGCCAGTCATGATCCTTGATTTGATCCCAATCTCTCGTGCGAACGCACGAGGGATTTGGGTATCCACCCACTTTCCTTCCCTGGCGAGCCGTTGGAGACAAAGGCCTTTCCCTCGAAGCTCTGAACACATGGCCTGTGCCTATAAAAGAACCCCCAAACCCGGCCGCTTAATTTCAGCTCGACCTGGCCGGGGTTTCACCTTAGATTCATCTCTTCCTTCCCGGCCAGGGTACCCAGCGAGCTCCGGCGAGCTTTCTTCCCTTTCCTCTTCGCTCTGCCACAAAACCAGTCGCAAAGACTTCTTCCTGATTCTCCTCCGAATCGAGCAATACTCGCACACGCTGCCTTAGACCCGTCGTCGCCGCCGTCCTCCCCCACTGGGTATCTTCTTCTCCGGCGACAGTAGGTACAGCCGTCCGCCTCTCTGCCCCCTTCGTCCCTACAATTTGGTTAGAACTACTCCACAACTTCCCCTCTTTCTTTTCCCCATTCTATTTCAATTGATTGCCCCTCGACAACGCCTGCCCACCTTCATCTTCCATCCCTCCAGCAACCCTCTGGCGAGTTGCCCCCGTCAATCCGCCGCTCCACACAACTTGCCAACCGACCCAGAGGCTCCGCCTCATCACGCTTAACATCCTCTTCCCACCCACTGCCGCTCTACACTCACTCAACTCACCCCCGATCACACCCACCACTCCGGTCACAGGTCGACCTAGGCATGCACGCCTAGGCCGTCCCACGACCTGCTGCACCTCGCACCACCTTCGCCGTGCCATGGTGAAGGTCTCCCGGTAGTTTGATTAGGCCGAGAGGCCGTATTCATGTCTGACAGGTTTTGAGCCCAGCCGCCATTGACGACGGGTGAAGCAGCTTCCAAACAGGCTCCAGGCTCTAGGGCTCCAGGACTTCAGCTGTTGCGGATTGGGGCTAGTTGCGTGAAGACAGCCAGCTAGCAAGCGAAGGGAGTCGAGGATGCAGTTGAGGAGATTGCGAAGAGTCTTCCTGCGGGCGCGCGAGAGAAGGCCGGGACTAATAGTCCCACATCGGTAACCTACAAGGCACTAGCGTGGTTTAAATTGATTTTGTCATATCTTTTCTTCGCCTCCGAAAGCACTTGGGGTGAGTGATGAGTGTCTACTCATCATGGCTAAAAGGCTGAAATTAAGCTAGACACTAAGCAAAACAATATCAAATTAACATATAAAAAGGGTTAAGTGTGGGAATTAAAGAAAAGACCTAAAACTTTTAACGTGTGTTAAAACTTCATAATTAGGTCACAAAAGTGAGATACTCTTAAAATAAAAGAATAAATGATGATCCATGCATAAATTGAACACATAAACAAGTTTGAAAAGCCAAATCAGAAGTAAAATCAATGTCGTAAATGTTCAATTAAGCACATGTAAAAATTTGAAAGCAATTGGACATCATTTAGGCTTAGAAATAAATAGATTACAATTAGGTCCTTCATGCATTACATTTCTACCCTTCAAAACTCCTTTTTGGACCTATTTGCAAGCCGCAGGGACCCTTTTGTAAGACTGCAGGGCCCTTCCAGCTGCTATTCTTCTCGCTTATGGGCCTGCATGCAAATGTTCTACCCCTTCTTCTAAGGGTCCGTCTGCAAATTTCCCCTTTATTTCAACGAGAAGCTGAGTTCTTCACGCGCACTGTAGCGCGCGAAGAACACAGCCATTCTCGACCGTCCATCGCACTTTTGATCTCGATCTGCGGCTGGATTCAAATGGAACCTTCGCGCGATTCGGTGCATGCGTTCACCTCTCTTCCCAGATCTCATCTGACGGTCAGATTTCTCTCTTGACTCGCCGCGTGCTCTACCCATCTCATCCTCACCACCGGCCTAATTCTGATTAACCTCACCCTTGCGGTGATCTCAGTCACTGAGCTGCTATTTAAGCACCTCAGTGGTGTCGCGCGCAAGGGATCGCTCCCTCCTACATCTCTTAGCGATCAATTCTTCCACTCCAGTCTCGCCTCCTCACCTAGACCCTGATTTCACAGCCACCGGCTGTGGAATCATCGCCTGCTCTCGACCCTCCTCGTCGCTAAGGACCTCGTAGCACCTGAGGACGACCCTGGAGTCTCACTAGCAGACTCTTCCCTCCGCTGGAGTCACCCTCCTCCTTTCTTCCTCCTTAGCCGCCGGCTAAGGACCCATAGGTCCCATTCTTCCTTTTAGTTTAGTTTTTAATTCTGCACAAGTAGTGTTAGATTTAGTTTGCAGTAGTTTAGAATAGATTTAGTTTTAATTGTTAGTGTTTAATGTTAGCTGTAGTTAGATTAGTCTTAGGAGTAGAATTAGTATTAGATCCCCTCCCTCACCTCCTCTGATCAGTCCAGATCAGAGGGGAAGAATCATCTGTTCACTATTCAATTTATCTCCCTCTTCATGTTTTGTTTTTCCCATCATCCAGATTCTGATTCTTGTTTTTTTTCCTTTTAACGACGAATTTTTCACCAATCACCCACACATCCGGACCCAATTCCAGATCTGATGGTGTACTGCCTCAGATCTGAAATTGGCGTCACAAGCACCATTTGGGGCTTCTCACTCACCCCATTTGTGTTCACAAAAGCCCCTTTTATTTTAGATTGATTGCCTCAGTTTGTCAGATTCACTTTAACATGGGTTTTGAAGAGATTTTGCTTTCTGAAATGTCTTGACAGATCTGACAAATTGAAGGGATTTTGGTTTTCCTTGAGGGCAAGGATTCTGAGAAGTTCTCTGGTGACAGAGAACAAATCAGAAGAGCCTTTCATGAATTTGCTTCTGCCTTGATCTGAATGCATTCGCTAGCTTTTATAAATTCCTTTAATGCATTCTTTTTCTGATTTGTCATTTCAGAACTGCCATACACCACCTGTTTGATAATTATTTTTGTATGGTGATTCTCTAACCTAAGGAGTTTTCCATACTCCTTAAGGTTGCAAGAAACTGGGATTGTATGTTTTTGGTTTTAATTGATTGAGTTAAGTCTTCCTTCATGCTGTCTATGGCATTAGGAAGACTAACTCAATGCCATTTGTGTTTTGATCTGAAATGATGCTTTTGATAAGGGCTTTTCCTTGTGGGTATTTGAACTGAATTCTTATGTGATTTTCGTGAGATTTATACCCTTATCAGATTTGGATTTCAACTCTTTAATTTTTAGTTTGTTCTGAATTTTCTCTTATTCCCAGTTATACAGTAAAATGCTGCAAATTGCAGCTACATTCCCCTCTTCTCTAAATTCTCCTCTCATCTGTGAATACTTTCCCCCTCTTCAAATGGACTAACTGCAGCAGCAGTTAGCCCATTTGACAGTGGCTTAAGCCACTGACACTGCTAAAACACCCTGAACAGCACATTCTCTTCCCTCTCCATCTTCTCTGACAGTAGCTTAGCTGCTGTTTAAAATGAAATAAAAACTTAATTAACCCTCATTCCCTAAATTCCTACTAAAACCTAATTATACATACTTAATTTCACACTGTAAATATACATATCCATACTATTATAACTATAATATACAGCCTGATTATGTACGTAGACATACATAGATATACTGTAAATACTGTATAAACTTGTACATAAATCTATATACATATGTAATCTATGTAAATATATGTATAAATACTGAACTATTATGTATGTATTTACTGATTTATGTATATGTATATATACAGATTCATATTTACATATTTAGTAGCTATATTATAGAATAAATTAGCTAAATTAATAATTTAGAGCTATAATTAAGTAAATAAATCTATAGACTTAGGTTAACATATATAGTAAGTAATTTAAGTTAGTTAAAGTACAATTATACCTAGTATAGCTTACTGTAACTTAGTTTTATTTAAAACACCCAGAACAGCTAGTTTAACTTAAATAAAAATAGAAATAAATTCGTAAATATACAATAAAAATATGTATAAAATACTTAAGTATGTAAATTAAATCTGTATAAGGTCAATTAGACCATTTACTAACTATTTTATAAGTAATTAACTATTTAATCACCTAAATCAACCTGTACAATCAGCCTAGTTTAGCGAATTTATTTGTATAGTAAACATATTTAAAATTCAAAATTAATTAATCAATTATGTAGTATTATGTAAATACTTTATTAACCATATTTTATTTTATTTTATTTAATAATTTATGGCCCCCAAATCAAGGGCCAAAAGCACGAACAGACACAGCTGCACCTGATTTCCAGCGCACGATGTGGCGCTGGAATAGCACCACATCGTGTGCTGCAAGTCAAGCGCAGCCACATAAATATAATTTGTGTTACTGTTAGGCCAGTCGTCACGGGCGCCGGGCGCCCGAAGCACTGCCTTTGAACATATGACCCGATTACCCATTGAGCTCTGGTCTGAGTACTCTGTCTGATTTGCGATAAATATGTGACGTGTGTGTGTGGCCGGGGCCCCGAGCGTGTGCGAGCATATGGCGTTGGGCTGAGGCCTGGCGTTGAGATTAAAGACATAATTACGCCACCTAATCTGAGATTAGGGCGCGCTTAGTAGAGGTCTGGTCCCACCCTTAGGGTGCTGTGTATCCCTCGAAAAGCGTGCCCGCAAACTAAACACGTTTTAAACTAATGATATTAGCCTAATCCCCTCCCCACCGCAGCCTCTGAAATATGCTAAGACAGAAGAGTTAACAAAGAGTTAACACGAGAGAAAAAAGAAAAGAGTACAAGAACAACAGAGAAAAGAACAAGAGTAATAACAAGAGAAAGAAGAAGATGAATACTTAGAAGAAAACAGAAATATGAACACAAGAAGAACAGGAGTTAAGAATACAAAGAACAGAGACTTAATGAAGAAAGAAAGAGAAACAAAGAAAAAGAATAAGTAGTATACATACGTATAAGTAAATCTATATAATTACTAACAGAATAAAGTGACACTATAAACATCGCTAAAGATCTTAGTTTTGCCTCTTTAGGTTGTATATAGTGTTTTCTGAGATTTAGCGACGCTTATATCTGTCACTGAAACTGCTGTATATGTTACTATACATAACAGACTAATAAGTTAAATTTCTACACCATTGCATTCTAATGTATTATATACTATTATGATAGTACTAATAGGATAACTTGTAAATACATAGTTTAGAGTATAATAATAGATTGTTTGATGCTTGTTCATAGTTAGTATTTTTGCAAGCATTTCTTAGTAATTAGGTAAATAAAACACACATTCATTCATTCTTTAATAAAATGTAAAGTTTCTTTTTTGAATAAGAAGACAATTTTGAGATAATCAAAGAGTGACCGAATTAAATTCAATAAATTGCCTCCCAGTGAACGACCTGGAACAGAACCAGTAAAAATTAGATAAATAAGCAAATGATAATAATGGTTGTAATGACTGGAACTCACCCATACTCACCACTATACGACATCCTTAATGTTATATTATACACCCTATACTACAACAACATAATCAACAATTATTACCAACAAACATTTACAACAACAACCATTTTCACCATCAGTGAGGTCCCTCACCTATTTCACGACGCCTCATCTGTGATTTCACTACGCGGATCTGGCACGATCCAACCTAACCCTGAGCACACCTCGCGCATCACCCACGCACCGGTGCTCCTGGTCACGGGCACGCGATCCGACCTGTTAACCCGACTCTGGGGGAGCTTGCTGAGGGAGGTTCTCAGAGAGAGAGAGAAGCGCAGGTGTGGGTAGAGGGGTTAGGTTTGGTTGTACCTTGCTTTGGTTGTGCAGGGAAGGAAGGAGTGAAGGAAACACTTAGTCGCTACTAGCAAAGGGAAGAAGAGAAGGAAGTAGAAGGCAAAAATGAAGAAGGAAGGAAGCCAGTGAAAAGAGCAGGAAGAGGCGAAGGAAAAAGAGAAGTATAGCAGAGCCAAGGAAGAAGAAGCCTTTGTAGAAGAGATAAGAGAGGCCAAGACAGAAACCAAAGAAGAAGACCAAGGAAAAGGAAGACCTGTTGATACAAAGAAGAAGGCAGAAGAGAGACTGCAGAGAAAGAGAAAATATCAGAATCAGAAGAGAGAAGAAGAATAATCAAAGGAGGAAATTTTACTCTTTTGCCTGGATTACTTTTTAAATGCATTTGAATTAAACTTTTGAGTAAATTAGAGTGTTCAATTACATTTGAGATTAGTAGTAAATTCCAATTGCTCCCTGTGTTTGACCTCGGATACTTCGATTTTCGAGTAATAAAAACTTTTATTTGTTGATGACGCTTGATTACCTACACTACGATGTAAATAACTGTTAAAACACGATCGAGTTTCGAATGTCATCACCTCCTATTCAGCATAATGTTAAAGACAGTGATAGCACCTTTGTTTTTTCAACCTTAGTGGGGGCTATGTATAATGCAAGCTCCAATGTGCCACCTAGAGGAGGATCCTCAAGTAGGGAAGATATAATCTCCATAGTCGTGGGACCTTGCAGGTTGATGTGAACCAGGTTGTAGTATCCTAAATGGGTCATTCATGGGAGAGTCAAAGGGGCATATGCAGGTATCCTTATGTTAAGAGTATTGACGTGGAATGTTCATAGTTTGAGGGACCACACAAGAAGTATTCTGGCTAGATATCTCAAGGAGTGGATGGTAGATTATGCACTTTTATAGGAGACTCATATTAAAGGGGATGATTGATGAGGTATAGCTCATCATAGCTAAAATGGCCAAGTTAAGCCAGAAGCTAGGCAAACACTATACAATTAACATAAGAAATGGGTTAAGTGTCGGAAATAATAGAAATGACCTAAAACAACAAATTTGTGCTAAAAACATGAAATTAAGACATAAAATGAGATATTCTATTCATCGGTGATGCGTGAGAATTGTTATTTTAAGAAATATGCATCGTAGTATACGACGAAAGTCGCAACAACACTTAAAATTTGTAAGAGTGCTTGAAAACAAAGAATTGAGTCCGAGGTCGTTTGCAGGGAGCAAATTAGTAATTTTAATCACTACTCACATTATGAGAGAAGATATGCAAATATATTTAAAATGATTCTCAATGTATATATCAGAATAATATAGCAATAAACTAGAAATGAAAGTGCAAAAAGATGTGGTTAAAATGGTAGTTTTAACCACTAAACTAACCCTAATGTTTAAGCTCTATAATCACTTAAACACTTAAATAGCAACCGCAAGCAAATATCTCAACAATATCAGAACATAGCAAAGGAGAAATGTAGCCAATCAATCGACAAAACCAAGGTACAGACACCTTAAACCTTCATGCCTCAGAGGAGCCAAGGCACAGCAATAGCAAAGGAGCACAAGGCTCTCACAAGAGCAAGGCACAAGGGCCTCACTAAGCCTTCAGAGGCTAAGTGTTGAGCATTGGGGAGGGTATAAATCTTGAGGCAGTGATTGCGCATCAATTCACGTCTCTAACTTGGCCATCTTATGCTAGTTTCTAACATTAGGAAATTAGATTAGATAGATTTACATGCATCTTGTAAATATTTACATTTGCGTATTTTACGAAGAGGAAGATAGAGATAGATTGAGCCTCCATTTTTACCTCATTCCCATTTCATTTCCACCACATTTCAACCTAACACAAAACTGCATACTTCACCTACAATAATTTGACGTCACTTCAAGTGCATCCATGCAAAAACCCCACACGCAAGTCCCACACCTCAACGTTCTCCCCTTGTCATCTTTTGTCTCCCCTCATACTATCGCCCCTCATCTATATAAACTCCTTCACCTCACTCCACAAAAGTCGTCGGCACCACCACACCTTCACCCATTCCCTCCAGCTCGACATCCCTGAGATGCACACACACCATTACACATAGTCGGCCACTCATCCCAAGCTCTCCTCTCTCCCTCTCTTCCCCTCCTCACACTCAGCACCCTCTCACAAGTTGAGAGGGATGTTGAGAACAGAGGAGTTCTCTCCTGTGGCTGCATCCACCACAGTAAGAGAGCGCCACCACCAACTCCATCACGAGCAGGTGGGCATGGTGAATTCTCCCTTTTATTTATTTTTGGCTAGTTTTATTTTGTTTTCATTTTGGTTCTCTATTTTTTTTCCTATCATCGCCATTTTCATAATGTGAAGCTTTGAAGCTTCTCCACCGTTCTCTCACTCCAGCCCTACCGCATCCCTCACACGCTTCCTCGTGCCTCTGCTAGCCACTTAGTGTGCCACCATGCACTTTCTTGGCATTTTGCACTCTCCCTCAATGCCTTCCTTACACGTGCACCAACCGATCTTACCGCGATAGACACGGTTGCATTTTTGCCCCTGCACTATAGCTGTGACCTCATGCGGCTACAGTGCACAATTGGGTCGCTTCTCACTTATCCAGTCACCACGGCACTCTATCTCCTCCCCGTGACTTGCTCCAGCCTGTTGCAAGACCCCCCACATGGCACTTGAGATCACGCCACACCTCGCCTGCACACTGTGCGCTGGTCCGCATGCCTTTCCCAGTGCCTTAGTGCACTGTACGCCCCTACCCTTATGTGCCTACGTGTGGTGCGACATCTCCTCCCAGCTCCTGTGTGTGGTGCACTCCAGACACACACACACACACACACCCTCTCTCTCACAAACACAAACATACACACACATCTAGACACTCACTCACACACATACATATTCATGTACACACACATACATACATATATAAATATGTATATCTATGCATATATATATTTACCTATATACATATATATATACAGATGTATACATGTATATAGATGTACATATACATATATATACATACTTATAAATAGATATTTATACAAATATAGTATACATATATATATATATAAATATATATATACTTATACAGATATATATAGATATATATACTTATGTATATATATACTTATATAGCTACCATATATATACATATATACATACACAGGTATATTTCACTTCCTCCTTTACACACACATATCTCTCACTCATAATACCGTGCACATATCCATTCACTGCGCATCATATCGGGAATATATTCACACCAGTTTTGTATATTTTCTGATATTCGCGCATATCAAGCCTTCCAACCACACTTCCACATGTCTACTCCACACTTGCATGCGGCAGATAGCTTGGTTAATCCCATCATTCTAAATGACGGATAACTTAGCATTGTGCTATATTTCTACTGAATCCTAGATTCAATATCACTATCCTATTATCTAGTTATATACACTTATACCTATATATTTATATCTATATCTATTCCTATTTATATATGTATATAGATTCTACATATATATAAGCTAAGTATTTCCATTTCATATTTTCTTTTCAACTTTTCCTTGTCTTTTATTTTTTTGATAAAGAAAGGACAAAAAAAACCTAAAATAGAAAAGGTAACTCTTCTCTTTACAGCTACACAATCTTGCATGTAGCAGGATGAATTTTGAACTTGATTTTTGGTGAATTGCCAAGGACCAACTTTTGGTGATAGCCAAGAACAAATTTTTGAGGGTGTGCCTCAAGGAAAAGACTATCCAAACATATTATAAAATCAAGAAAAACCCAAAAATATAATAAGTGAATGGAATTGATGCGAGTCATAGGAATCGCATAGAAACGGATTAACCCCAAACCTGCCTCTTTGACTTTGACCTTGGCGTAGAAGTGAATCTTAAAATCTGATCTAGCTAGGATAATAAATTTTTGATAAACCAGTGTAGCTTCACTTGTAGGTTAACCACTTCCACTATACACAATTTGACGCTAATTTCACCTAACTAAATAACCCCACTCACGATCTAACATGAGTTGTCTGGTGCCATTGCCGGGGAGGCACCATCTGGAGTGAGTTTCTATTCTCTTCCTTTGATTTTCTCTTCTTCCACCCATTCTTTACAGGTGTTCTTGTTTGTTTTTGTGTTGGTGTACTTGTTACGAGGATGAGGCACATAGAGGAGGTTGAAGACATGGGCAAATCCAAGGTAGGCACAAGAGCGTGAAGTCACCAGTGCTGCATTAGAGCTTTGTACATGTTACTGAGGAGGTAGGTACCTTACTCAGAAATTTAGGTCATTCTTTCACATTGGAAAAAAATAAATAGTTTAAAAAAATTTTAAAAACACCAAAAACCATAAAAAAATTAAAAAACTTTTCTTGGGATTTCTCGGGCAAGTGGATTAAAATCCATTGTTTTAATCGTTTCATCACCACCACCGCCCTTGATTTTCCCACTTTTTATGCATGAAAAATTCAAGAATCTCGATTCTTGGTTATTTCGTGACATGAAATACCCTTGAGGTGAATTTGAAACCAATTGTTTGCTACACATTTTTCACCTCATTATTTCACATTCGAGATCCAAACTTTGGTTGGGGAGTCTTGGAGTTGATTTGACTCCAACCCCACCACGACCCTAAAACTTGCCTTGATTTGATCACAAATCTCAACCCCAATATATTCATTTTTCATTTTTTTTATACTTTGGTGGTTGAGCCTTGTGTGGAATCTCATTTTGGTGATTGGGAGCACTTGAATTGAAGTGCTTGGCTCTCTTTCAGATTGAATTAAAACTAATTCGTGCATCCACACTTAGAAACTTCCAATTAGGAGCCCATTTGCATAATAGCATGCATTCACTAAACTAAAATTGAACGAGGGTTGTTTGGGCTTAAAGAACTTGTATTTCTTGAAAACCTGGAGATTGGTTGAATTGGTAACTAAGTGAAATCATAAAATCCATACGATCTAAGGTTGAAATCGTAAAAGCCATTCACAATTTAAAACTTCAATTTGGGGAGATTTTCCCATTGCATACTTACTTTACACACTCAAAAAATTAACGCACTTGGGCATTACCCGTATACAATGCCCTTCACATTCCCAAGCACTTGTATCCTAAGCCTCTTAATTAAAAGTGGTAGTAACTTGACCCCATTAAGGTTTGGAGGTCTAACTACTTGCGTGTAGTGCTTACGTGCTAGTGCTGGTTCCCACATGCTATCGAGAGTCTAAGACTAGGGAAACGACCTTTCAATTTGGCTCGGCGGTTCTGCGGTGCTCATATTTGGTTCCATAGGTTGCGATAGTTGGTAACTTAGATCTTTAGGTCTTAGGTCACCTTTTGAGGTTAGGACCTTGAATATTTGATTTGTCATCAAGTGCACCTATTCGGCATCCTTTCTCTTATCCCCTTGTCTCTTCTCATCACCCTAATTCTCTTGTCAGCAGTGCATGTTTGGGAGGAGGTCACAAAACCCTGAACTTTTTGAATTGTCTAATAACTATAGAATGATAGAAGCTGGTGAATCATCCTCCTCTGTAAACATGGCTGCTCGCCCACCCCCAAATCCCAGGGGAGGAAATCGCCCCCTCCAAATCCACCAGGTGGTGGAGCCGTTGACCCATTAGCCAGCCTGCAAGCCCAAATGGCATTGTATATTGAGCAAATTGAAGCCATTAGGGAAACATTGGAGGAAATGCAGAACCCTCCCGAATGGGAGGAGCCCAGGTCTCCTAGGTCTTATCAGATTCCCGCTACTACAGAGACCCGTGGGCAGATTAGTGTCCCCGAGGGCGGGGAGGATTTTGAATTAAAACCTATTGTAATCAACCTAACTAGTTTCCATTACCATAGATTGCCCAATGAAGTTCCTTTTCTTCACTTGGAAGACTTAACCCGTTTAGCAGAAACAATTAAACCAAGAAACATTGTGTTGCATATCGTCCTCATGAAAATGTTATCCTTTTCATTGTGAGACAAAGCCGCGTAACGGTTGCACACCATTGGAAAACCCCTCCACTCTTGGCAAAAGATGCATACAATGTTTGTCAAGAAATTCTTCCCAATCGGGCAAACCAATGCACTTCACCGTGGTATTACTTCTTTCACACAACGAAATCGTGAGCAGTTTCATGAGGCCTGGGAAAGGTATAATGACCTCCTCAGGAAATGTCTACACCATGGTCTGCCTAAGTGACATGTAGCCTAGATTTTCTATTATGGGCTAAATGAAACTTTGAGGTAGATTGCGGATGCTTTCCGTGGAGGGAATTTCATGAATAAGGACTAGGATGGAGCATTTGAACTTTTTGAAAACATTAGTAAGAATTCTATGAACAACGCCTCCATTGTCGCATTTAATCGGACTAGCACACCTCATAGAGGAGCACACAAGGTTTACACAGGATCTTCCAAATCATCCACTAATTTAAATTTAATTGCACAAAAATTGGATGAAGCTTCCCTCATTCATAAGAAGCTAGATGAATTCCTAGCCAACCACACCTATCCAGTGGCTCACACTTTGCCTCCTCAACCATGTCACAAACCCAATCCTTCCCAAGTCAGGCTTATATCTAAGAATCCCGCAAGACCTACACCATCCTTACGAAGTGTTGCTCCAAGTGACTCGATGATATACACATAAGAATTCTTGATAAATGCTTATTTATGATAGTTCCTAGGTTTAGCATTGCATATCAAGGTATAAATATTGCATAAACAACCACTGCATTGCATTTAGGATAATTGTCTATTATGTACAGTAACTCTTTCATCTTACATGGCTAGGAGGCAGTGCGACATCTTTATGAGTGTCAGATGAAGAATTCGACTGTACGGGTGGATTCAGAGCAATGATCGCAGTCCGTCAATGCAAAAAACACCCTCTACAAGAAGATGGATGGTCCAGATGGATCCACATGGTGCCATCCAGACCACCTGACATGAGCCACAACTACCTCAGCCTCACACATGTAGAGATCTCAGCCGTTCGATCCAACGACTGAGGGGTGCTCTACACTGCTCGAACACATTACCCTCCGCACGACAATCCATGATCTTGGCGCAACGGTGAAGCGCCCTCTCCTTAAAAGAGAGGTGCGGGTTCGATCCCCACAACCTCCCTAATTCTCTAATTAACGAATGAGTGTGTGCACAAGGGCGCTGCGCATAGCTAACCACACCGTAGCGCCAGCAAGCAGATGCATGCGCAATAAGGGTTGTGTGATGCGTGGACCAGCTAGAGAGGTGGGGGCGTTGATCTTCAACGACAGCCTAGGCAGACCTTTAGTGATGCTTACAACCATCACTAATTGCCTGTAGCTGCAAGGCCAGTTGCGAGCTTGAACAGTGAGGGTGTGATCTCTAGCGATAGCGACATGGGGTCTTTAATGATGCTTGCAACTGTCACTACAACCCTCTACACGAATTTCTTCTTCCCTCCACTATATGAACACCCCTACACCCCCCATTCCTCTTCATCTCTACCTACTCTACTCCCACCTACTCCTAAGCTCTAGTAGCCTACCAAAGCTCCATTAGAGCTTACTCCCAAGCTCCAAAGGTCTCCTATTAGTGTAATGATCCTACTTCCCACCAAATATTCATCCTTCATCCCACTACCTTCATAGGTTGCCTTGTCCTCCCACCTCCATTTCGGTAGAAGATCGCCTCTGTCTCCTCACCTCCATTCCAGAGCCTCGGCGAAGCATTCTTCTACCCGGCATCCTCCTGCATCTCACCTCCTTCATCCAAGCTTTCGCTAAGTGCCATCGTCTCGTTGAACAACCAATTAGAGAGATTTCCTCTCACCCCTATCTCTTTTATGCTTTCATAGATTATTGTAACAAACATTTGCATAATATAGATGTGTTCCATCTCAATTTTGTGAACTTGTCTTGCTTGTTTTTTAATTGCAAAAAAATAAAAAAATAATGAAACCCGAAAACACCAAATAGAAATAAAATGAAGCACGATTTTCAACCAAAGTAAATGTCGCCTCCCTATGTTTGACCCAGGACTCTCTTGGAGTTTTGGTTATAAATTTTACTTTATAGATGCGTTTTGCAAGCTACGACGATAGATTCTCCGAACCTTAATTTTAATTCACAAAACATGACTCATCATTTTGGAGTCTTTACCAGGGAGGCAACAGAATTTACTTTCTTGTTTTCTGCACTTCTTTGCATTTACATATTATTAACCCCGTTTATCTCTGATCTACTGTCTTGAAGGTACCCTGGCATGGAGATCCAAGTGTGATAGACTGGAGTAAGGTGCGGGAAAAGTAATTTGTAAGTGTCCTTTACATTCCCCCTACTAGTTTCATTTTGCCATATTCGTAACCAAGACCTAAAATACATAGTTGTTTGCATAAACCCTAGGATAGAATTTGTTTGTCTTGTTTGTCACCTCCACTCATCTCACCCTTGCATATTATAAAAAAAAAAAATAAAAAGATACTTTTTGTGGGACGAATCAACATACACTTTATACACCCACATTTGAGGCATGTAACCTAACTTGATTTTTATCTACTCAACCAGGATTTTGACCTGTGGAACCGGTACATACAAATCAACACATAAAGGAGTAGAAATTAGTCTAGGTTAATCATCTCTACGTGCCTAATTGGTGGTGCATTTAGGTCACTTGATTGAATTGTTTGGATTGCACCACTCGATTTAAAACTAATTCATTTTCTAGCTGCCCCATAGGATTCAATATTTAGGTCAAGCCAGGCACTCCATATTTTTTTTCTTGATTTATAAAAGAAAAAAACACTTGAACTCGTGATTTCAAATTTAGTTTGCCTCCTGAAAACTTGGTTGAATATACTTAATATTTGAATCCTAAAAGCTACTAAGCAAGATTTGAATCTTAAAACTTTCTTCATCCTCAATAATCTTGCTTGGAAACTTTTTGGTTGTGCACATACACACATTCTCAGACAAATCATTAAGGGTACAACCCATTAAGGGCCCATCACATTCTAGAAGCACCAATATCCCAAGCCTAACTAAAATTGATTTAATGTTTGCCCTAAGGATCGGTTCGTTCGTCGGGAACCAAATTGAGATTATTCATGATTAACCTACTTATACTAGTCAATTTGATGTCTAGCTACGATAGTAGCATCAAACGACCACAACTGGGGGGTACACTAGGAACCGGAGGCACAAGCCAAAGGAAGAACCTTCTCCCTAGTCCCTCCTTCTAGCTAGTAAGATTGACTGGATACAAGTAGTGTAAATAGTCTATAATCTTAAGATGGATTTTGAGAGTCTATAAACCTTTAGGCTACCCAACCTATGGACAACCTTGTATTTTTTATGCTACAAGGTCCCTTCTCTTCCCCGTCCTTCCAACTTCCTTCTAGTGTATGCTTGGAAGGAGGTCATTGAACCCTCATTTGGAAGGACCTATTGACCATTCTTGGAGGCGGAGGTTGAGTTATAGCCAAGTAGATCCCATGGCTGATCAACAACCACCTCCCCCACCCCCGAACCAGCAAGAGCTAATTCAGAGACAGTTGGAAGAATTGCAGCAGATGCAGCAATGGTTCCAATGAATGAATGGTCCGGGCGCTCGACCCATGAAGGATTTTTATGATCCTTCAAATTTTGAGGATCATCCTGGAGTTGTGATCCCTGCCGGTGATGTTGAGATCAAGCCCTAGGTTTTGAGCCTAATTAAACATTTTCACAGGCTTGTCTCAGAGGACCCATTCCAACATTTGGAGGACCTGATCACTCTCATTCAAAACACCAAATCGCAGAATGTGGATGAAGAACAGATGCTCATGTGGCTTTTCCCCCATTCACTCAAGGATAAGGCCGCACATTAGTATCGTACCATTGGAAGACCAATTGCTACCTGGAAACCTTTAAAATCGACCTTCCTAAAGAAAATTTTCCCAATTGGGTGAACTAATGCATTGCGACAGGAAATTACCACTTTTTCCCAATGGCAAAAGGAACCATTTCATGGGGCTTGGGAGTGATTCTAGGATCTGTTGCGGAAGTGTCTACACCATGAGGTTCCTAAATGGCAACTTGTGTGGATTTTTTATCACCGGTTGAATGATCAACTCCATAATCATGTGGATGCTTCTTGCGGAGGCAATTTCCTCAACAAAGACATATATAGTGCGAATGATTTGTTTGAGGAAATGAGTGAAAACTCTTTAAACCACACCTCCATGGAAACCTTTGGCCGATCCCAACAAACTAGATCAAATGCCAATGAGGTCTAAGATTCTCATGCATTTGATATGGAATTGATCAGCAATAAATTAAATAAGATGGATCTGGTTGTTAAACGAATGGAAGAGTGGATGTCCGGAAACTATAATTTTTTTGGATCCACTCAATCCCAGGGCTTAGGATTCCATTCTTCGCAAGCTCCTACAGGATGGGAGTTTGTGAACTAGCTAGAGTCGGCTCAACCTTCGGACTAGCTCTTCCCGGAACCTTATGGGTTCCAAATAGGGCCTTTGATCCCAGTTTTTCTGATCGTTCTTCATCCTCATCTTATGAGGATGTTCATGCTATGCAAGAGAATGTTAGGTCAAACCTTTACTCAAATTCCTACAATCCTAGTTGGAAAAATCACCTTAACTTCTCTTGGAAAGATCAGGAGCAACAGACCCAATATCGACCTAACAACTATGTACTACAAAAACCAATGGGTCAGGATCATGTATATACTTAGTTGCCCATGAATTAGGTTAATCAGTCCATGTGGAATGCTCAACATCCCGCCGAGCAGACTGATTTAAACCTGAAGATGGTAGAAATGCAAGGGTCAATGCTCTAGCTCATGCAACAAATGAAAGTTCGCTGGATACCTTGCAATCTAGACTTGGTGCAAACAATTGACAGCCCAGATCTCTACCATCACAACCTATACCAAACCCAAGGAATGTACAGAACCGAGGAGCTGGGCCTCAAGGGTTTGGTAATGATGGGGAGTCGCATGCTCAAGCTCATGCTATCTATCAGGCTACCCCAACCCCTCCCGGAGCGAACCAAGTTCCTACCAAAATCAACCGGGAGCCTCCAGTTTTGCCCAACCCTCCCCAAGGCACTAGCCAACAGCATTTTGCCATAGCAAACACCATCACCTTAAGGAGTGGTAGTAGGCACAAGGGACCTACCAAACCCCATGTCAACACCATTAGGCCTCGTAGTAAGAATTCCAGACTCCCAACTAAGAATGTGATCAACAAAACATCCGTGTCTGATTGGGAGTATGGTGTTGTTTTATGGGAAAACATAAAAAGTTAGAGGAGAAATTGGAAGAAAGGATGTCCTCAATTCAGTGACAATCATTTTACTCCTTGCAGCTTTCGGATCAATCCCTGCCTATGCCATAGGTTTACTGAATTCATATAAAGCAAAGCATAGAGCGAAATCTGAAAACATTAGGAGAGTAGTCTTGTCTGATAACACAAATTACACTGATCTTAAACAAGCTACCTCCTAAGAAGCAGGACTCGGGAGCCCCACTGATTTCCTACACAATGGGAAACATCACTTCTGATCGAGCCCTTCTCAACTTGGATGCTTCCATTAATGTGATCCCCACCTCACTGCACATGGAATTGGGTCTAGGCTACTTGAAACACACTGACATAACCTTGCAGTTAGCCGATAGATCCATTACAAAACCAACGTTATTTTGGAGGATGTTTTAGTCAAGGTTAATGATTTGCATTACCTTGCTGATTTCATGGTCCTAGACATGGAAGCACCAAAACAGCTCAACCACACCCTGATTATTTTGGGAAGACCTTTCTTGGCAACTGCCAAGGCAAGGATTGATTATGAATTGGGAAAAATAGAAATGGCCTCTGGGAATAAAATAAATCAGTTTAATATTATTGTGGTCTCAAAGAAGGATAAAATTAAGTGTGGTTTGATGGAGGAGCTTGGCAGAATAGAGGTAATGGCCATACATACTTTACACAAACTTTTTAGGTCCAATTCAACCCAAACTCTGGAAGAAAATCACATGGTTGCCAGTACAATTAAGGACAGTGAAAACATGCAACCAACTATAGCAACACAGGATGAAGAAGATATTCATGAAATCAGAAATTTGTTGGATGATTCACACGATCAAGTTACAACACAACAGTGTCATCTTGAATTTTTACAGTTTGAGGTTCAACGTTTGGGTGAGAATCATGAAGATCTAGATGGTTGGATTAAGCACCCAAATTATGAGGATGAAATTGAGCTTTTGGGAGAAACTATTGAAATGTTAGATATTCTAAATTACCCACAAACCCCCAACTCATTGCCAAACCGTCATCATCCTTTTTCACCCAACCATTCCACAAATTCTATATCCACCCACACCTCCTCTATGCTAAATCAAGAAAACTCTTATTGGAGACCATTTGGGCTCTCCCTGCACCACCAGCTTGCCACTTTCATTGATCATCTCATTGGCAAACCCATTTTTAATTTCGAGGACCCAAATCTTGGGGCCCGGAAACTGTTTTATTGCAGCCTCAATTTTAGTTATTTTTTTGACCTCACCTAGCTGAAGACACTAAACTCAACACGTGTAAAGACTGTTCCAAGCTGACCAAAATCTTATAGAAACTAGGTTCTATTCTTTCATTTCTACTCTCCTGCATGCTTTCATTTTTATCAATGAGGACATTGCATTAGCTAAGCAAAGGGGGTGGATATATATTTTATGAAATGATCTTTTTGTCAGCCATAACAGTAATTTCCTATTATTTAAAATAAGGAAAAAGAAGAATTAAGAGATGAGAACTTTGGCATTAAGAGTTGCAAACTTTACGAATTGATACTTTGGGACATGAATACTTAGATTTTTTGGTCTTCGGGCATAATTAACCCGGGTGTCCACTCGAATGTGGACTTAGTCTCGAGTCCTCACCAAATAATTCTATTTTAATTTGGTCAGTAAATTGGGGTGATAAGTATACGACTTATCAACTCTCCCTCTGATTTGAGGGGATTTTAAGTCTAAGAACCTACAAACTACTAGCATTGACTCACTTTTTGATGATTTTTATGGAAATTGGGTAGCTAATGAACTATCTAAGGTGGCATGGTTGGCAATCTTGGGTAATAGCCCATTGGCCTGTTGTCCAGAGCCCAGCCACAGGACCATTATTTTCATACTACCTTTAGCTAAATCTTAGATTAGGGAAGCCACCTACTTAGGAAAAAGAAAAAAGAAGGAAAAGGAGAAAATAAAAAATAAACAAATAAAACCACACTTCACCGCACGAGTATGGCTGGCAAGTTACCATAGGTAATAGTCCATTGGCCGGTTGTCCGAAGCCTAGCTCACAAAAATGCATAATAATTCCCAAAATAGTTAGGGAAGAAGAGGGGAAGTAGAATAAACCTGGGAGATATACACTGGGTTCGCCCTTTCATTGACCCCATAAATAAAAGTAGGGAGAAAGCTATCGTTCGAAAAGATAAACCCTTAGGCAAGGTCACCTCAGATCGTAGAAACCCAAAGTTTGTTTTAAAAGCCGCCTAGTGACTCTTTCACTCTTTTCACTAGATGCTTAGCACTTAAGAGTCCTTTTTCAGTCGTGGGTGGGTCGGGTAGCTGTAAAAAGTTATCCCAAAACTTTCAAACTCCAAAAGTATAAAAAATTTTGAAAAGAAGAAAAACAAAAAAATTGTGTATCTTCCCTTTTCAAATAAGGTGAGGGCTTGGGCAGTCTGCATTTTGGCAGACACCCGTGCACTATCGAGTTTCTGTAATTAGGTCTTGGGGTTGAGATTTTCTAAAGCAATCGAAAAATTTTGCCTAAGTAATCAAATCTTAATTCTACTTTTATACATAGTATTTAGGTTAATTTTGCTAGGGACTAGCAAAAAGTAAGCATGGGGGTATGATAAACACACAAGAATTCTTCATAAAATGCTTATTTATGATAGTTCCTAGGCTTAACATTGCATATCATGGTAAAAATATTGCATAAACATCCATTGCATTACATTTAGGATAATTGTATATTATGTACATTAACACTTTCATCTTACATTGCCAGGAGCCAGTGTGACATCTTTATAGGCGTCGAATGAAGAATCCGATCGTACGGATGGATTCGAAGCAACTATCGGAGTCTGCCAACATGAAAATCCCCCTGATCTGAGCTCTATAGCACCCTCTACATCAAGAAGAAGATGGATGGTCTAGATGGCACCACATGGTCTCATCCAGACCGCCCGACATGAACCATGGTCACCCCAACCTCACGCATGTAGACATCTCAGCCGTTGGATCTCAATCAACAGCTAAGGGATGGTCTACATCGCGTGACAACATCACCCTACACACGACAATCCATGGTCTTGGCATAATGGTGAAGCGCCCGCTCCTTAAATGAGAGGCATCGGTTTGATCCCTGCAACCTCCCCAATTCGCCAATTAACGCACGGGCGGGCAGGCGGATAAGGGCACAGCTCATAGCTGCATGCGCACACAATGGCGCAGTGCACAGCCAACCTCACTGCAGTGTCAGTGCACGAGTGCGAGCGTGACAAGAGCACGTGATGCGTAGGCCAGTAGAAGAGGTGGGGGCATTGATCTTCAGCGACAGCCTGGGAGGACCTTTAGTGACACTTACAGCTGTCACTAATTTCTTGTAGGCACAAGGCCAGTTGCGACCGTGAGTGGTGGGGGCGTGATCTTCAACGACAGCTACATGGGGTCTCTAGTGATGCTTGCAGTTGTCACTACAACCCTCTACACGAATTTCTTCTTCCCTCCATTATATAAACACCCCTACACCCCCCATTCCTCTTCATCTCTACCAACTCCTAAGCTCTAGCATCCTACCAAAGCTGCATTAGAGCTTACTCCCAAGCTCCAAAGGCCTCCTATTAGTGTAGTGATCCTACTTTCCACAAACAATTCATCCTTCATCCCACCACCTTTGTAGGTTGCCTTGTCCTCTGACCTCCATTCCGGTAGAAGATCACCTCCGTCTCCTCACCTCCATTCCAGAGCCTTGGCGAAGCATTCTTCTACCTGGCATCCTCTTGCATCTCACCTCCTTCATCCAAGCTTCAGCCAGGTGCCATCGTCTCGCCGAGTAGCCGATTGGGGAGATTTCCTCTCACCCCTATCTCTTTTATGTTTTCATAGATTATTGTAACAAACATTTGCGTAATATATCATAATTGTTTCCCATCTCAATTTTGTGAACTTGTCTTTCTTTTCCTTTTATTTCAGAAAAATAAAAAAATAACAAAACCCCAAAACACCAAAAAGAAACAAAACGAAGTGCGATTTTCAACCAAAGTAAACGTCGCCTCCTTGTGTTCGACCTGGGACTCCCCTAAGAAAATATAAAAATACCAGAGCACCAAAACACCAAAAAGAAACAAAACGAAGCACAGTTTTCAAACAAAGCAAATGTCGCCTCCCTATGTTCGACCCAAGACTCCCATGGAGTTTCGATTATAAATTTTTTTTGATAGACATGTTTTGCGAGCTACGATGATGGGTTCTCGGAACCCTAATTTTAATTCATGAAACATGACTCATCACTCAATAAGTAATGTGGATCTGGCTTCTACTAGCCAGCACTATGACATGGAGGACCAAGACTCCACGTATTCATATGCAGCACCGTATGTGGACTCATCTTCTGAATTTGAAGACGTGTGTGCCCTGGGGAATAACCCATATTCTGCTAGTTATAACCCAGGGTGGCGCAACCATCCAAATTTCGCATGGTCCAACAATCCTCAATGCCAAAACCCTGTTGTGGACAAATGCAACCGTTTGCTCCCGTCATCCCAAGGGCCTAATATAATCCTTTAGCAAATCCATCGCAGGGCCCATGCGTACCTCAAACGAATCATGCATCAGGTCCTCTTGATAATTTGATGTGAATGATGGAAAGAATGTCCAAGCTCCATGAAGAAAACATGACCTCTCTTCAACAGCAATTGGTGTAGTAGAATGCTGAGATCAGTCAAGTACACATGATGACTCAATCTCAGGGCACTCTTCCTGGCCAACCTATCCTAGACCTGCGAAATTTTGTACCTCATGGTCCGCAACCACAGGTACGACCTTTTCAAGGGTAGGTTCATCAAATTTTGTAAGCTCTGAGTACTCCATTGAGATTTTAGGCTAATTTCACATCAACACATCAACCATATGTCCTTATTGAGAACGCTCCTCCGCCTTATGATCTGACTGGACTTGCGATGTCCAATGCAATTGCTACGAGGAGTGGTAAACATACCATCAATCCACGTCAACCTGATCGTGGCCCATCTTCTTCATCATCCTCTCATTTGGGTTGCGCACCACATTCTCGTGAGGATGATACACCCAAACTGATGCCAAAGTCGGTCCCATTCCCTGAGGCTCTACTGAGGGAGCCAAAAAGCAAGAAAAAGAACATGCAGACCTTTGATAATCTATATGATTTATTAAGGATGTCGAAATCAAGGTTCCCTTGTTAGAGGCGATTGACCACATCCCTACCATCGCCTGTTTCTTTTAAGACTACACTACACCTAGGCAACAGTAAAGGAAAACTAAGAATCTAGTGGTTCTCTCAACTCATGCGAGTTGTTCTATACTATCAAAACTACCACTGAAGCAGAACGATCTAGGCACCCCTCTAATTTCATGTAGCATCAAAGGCTGCAATTTTTATTGTGCCTTACTAGATTTAGGATCTTCCATTAACCACATACCGACCATCATGTTTCAAAAATTTGCATTGGAAAATCTGAAACCCACCCCTATTACACTTCAATTGGTAGATCGCTCTATCAAAATCCTGTGGAATGTGTGGTGGAAGATATGGTGGTAAGGGTCAACAATGTCTGTTTTCCTGTTGACTTTCTTGTATTTGAAATGGAAGTTCCTGATTCACTTTCTAATTATCCGATAATCCTCGATAGACCTTTCTTGGCCACAGCCTACGCCCATATCGATTGTGAATCAGGTAGTATTGAGATTGCCATGGGCTCTAAAAAGCTCACACTAAACATTTTAAAGGCTGTGAAGAATTTTGATTTAGATTTTATCAAGGATGACACGTCTAATGATGACATCGCTATCAGTGTGTGTATTGGATTGGTTTGGACCTATTCAACTTGCTGTGGAACAACCCTAGAAAATAAAAACCTGACTGACCTATACTGCGACATTTCCCCATCCCTTCCCTTACCGTTATCTCCTCCTGACCAGACCCTTGATGAGGTCCACTCCGCCTCTTACGCCCCGTGGTCTAAGTCATATCTAGGCTGCTCACCTCTAAATTAGGAGGAAGTGACATTCCACATTGGGACCTTGTTCCCAAATGGTGATCTCTGGGGCACTCCTTTCTTAGACCCATCAATCCAAGATGCCCCTCTCCTTGGCCAAGCTGAGGGCCAATTTTCTTTTCCCCTTATTCTTTCTCCTAATCCTTTTAGCACACTCTAATCCCAAGATTTGCCAGATCTTTCACCATCCACTCCTGAGCTTAAAGAACTGCATGACACTTTAAAATATTTTTTCCTGGGACCAAATGAAACGCTTCTTGTAATCATCAATTCAAAATTGTCTAGGGAGCAAGAGTGCAAACTATTGAAGGTCCTAATTGAACATAATGTAGCCATTGGATGGTCTCTGTCTAATCTGACTGGCATTAGCCCCTCCTACTGTACTCACCATATATATAGGGAGGAGGAGGCTCGACCTTCCCCCGAGATGCAACGACATCTTAATCCTAATATGTGGGGTGTTGCTAGCTTGAAATTAGGTTATTAATAATTACGTTGTAGTATAGTTGAAATCTCGCGAGAAACAGATAAAATTTATACTCGAAAAATTTCGAGGTCGTTCACTTCAAGAAAATAGGAATTCAGTTCTCAAAATTGCAATTTAAAACAATAGATACGAAATTGTAATTAGAAATTGATTCAAGTAATGTAGCAATAACATCAAGTATCAGACCGCAAAAAGAATGGAGTAAAATGGTGATTTGAATCACCAATTACTCCTTACAATAACGGCAAATAGAACTCAATACTTATATATGAAATGATCTCAAGTCAGCCATCTGAATATTCAATCAGACATCTTAAATGTCTGATGAATAGTGCTTTTTCTCTGATTTCTTCTTGCTTTCCTTCTTTTTCTTTCTTCTACTTTCTTTCTTCATCTTTTGTTGCTCCTTTTCTTCTATCTTTCTCTTCCCTTCTGTTCTTCTGCTCTTCTTCTTCATGCAGACGGGGAAGGATCCTCAATTTTGGCTAAGTGTCAGCCAATCCTTATCAGAGCAAAACCCCCTACTCCCGTGCACTATCCTCTCTTTCTCTCCTTGGGTCACCTCTCTGAGAGCCTCCAACAGTACCAGGTTAGCAGGTTTTCGGACCTAGAGCGCACCAAGGTCCAAGGCTGTGGGTGTGGGTCGCAGTCGAGGAGTGTAAGGCATAGGCAGGTTATTAGGTCACGGCCAGATCCGTGGGGTCAGAGTTACGGATGAGGCTGAGTGAGGGTGCGGGGGACCTCTGCCACCAAGTGATTTGAGGTGATAAGCCTCTATCACTTTTTCCTCTTATGCAGCCACAAGCACTTGTGAACTTCCGAGGTGGGACTAAAGTCCCACCCTTCTTCATGTGACCAACAGTAGGTGGAAGTCTCCTTAATTGAAGCTGAAGCTGATGATGTGGTGCCCAAATGACCACCTAGGCGTGTGCTTGGAAGCCTTCCGCACAACCTAGGGAAGTCACCTGGGCCTCGCGATGCATGGAGGAAGGCTTCGATCTTCACTTGAAGCTTCGCCAATGGCATCAATGACCTTACGGCTACGTCAGATGGTTTAACAGGATCACCGTGACACAACGAGTTTGACGGTGGCAATGGCATGTCGTGAGAGGGTGTATGGTGGTGTGTGGAGGTCAAAGATGCTGATGCAACCATGGGTAGGTCATCGGGGTGTTAGGATGGGTAATAAGAGTGGAGGTGTTTGGGGTTTTGAGCGGTGAAGCATGGTGGAGCTAATGAGGGTGGTAGAGGCATGTTTCGAGTAGTGTGGCGGTGAGTAGGTGTTGCTGAAGCATCGTCGGAGGTGGAGAAGATGAAGTGTGTTGAGGGAGAAGCGGTGGTCATGCGTATGTGTAGAGAATGGAAAAGTGAAATAGAAAGTGAGAGAGAGCAACAGCGAGGCTTAGCGAGGTGATAGGGTGGTGGAGGGCTTCGGTGCTGATCGACCGGAGCCAGAGAAGGAGGAAGATGCAACGGAGCGGCAATGGCGATGCAAACAGAGGAACACCCTCCCTTTGGCTGAGGAGGGTTGCAATGAAGAGAGGGAGAGCTTAAGCCATCCAATTTGATGGTTGGACGGCTGGAGGAGGGAGATCCAGAGAGGTCACCAGAGCAGGGTTTTTTGGTGGCTAGAGGAGAGAGATTAAGGTGATTTGGCTCCCAAAATCTTGTTGAAGAATACAACCATGCTTGAGGCTCCTTTTATAGGGTTAAAGGGGTCGGTTTAAGCTTGGAAGCCAAGCTTCCAAGCTTAGGAAATGTCACCAGAGAGGAAAGTTTTGAGATACCCAAATCTCTCATGCGTTCACAAGAGAGATTGGGAAAGTTTTAGGGCACATGGACGGATTCAATGGAAAGAGGACTCCTCAAGGAATCTCCCTTCCAATTTTGGAAGGGATTAATTGAGCAGAGAAGTTCTCTGAAATCAAAGGTCATCGGAGAAGGATTCCTCTGTGATAATGGCAGAGGGACCTATTTGCAAAGAGTGAA
Organism: Thalassia testudinum; assembly: GCA_037157565.1. Taxonomy (NCBI): domain Eukaryota; kingdom Viridiplantae; phylum Streptophyta; class Magnoliopsida; order Alismatales; family Hydrocharitaceae; genus Thalassia; species Thalassia testudinum. The sequence continues at coordinate 23,389,668 of JAZHRO010000063.1, forward strand.
GACAAAGATAGGGGCCTTTTTGTAAAGAATTCAAAAGTTAGGAGCATGTGTGTGAGAGAAAAGACTCAGAGTAGACCAAATTTCAAACTTGGTCAAGATGATCTCAGATTGGATTCAAATTTTGGTACAATCCTAATTTAGACCTAAGGAATCCAATGGTGATGTTGGATTTTGGTTTTGACCATGTTTGACTTGGTAATTTATACAAAAACCAAAATAAGGGCAAATGTCAGTCTAGGACTCTGATTTGGGTCTAGACAAGTTCTGATAGTCAAATTGAAGGTACTAAACCCTGGGGAATATTTTTCTATGAATTTTAGAGGGTTTAGGTGAATTTAATCCTGACCAAAACCTTAAATAATTAAGCAGGTCGATTTTTATGGTTTCAAAAGTCATTTAACACTCAAAACATGCGAAAGCCCATTTCTGTCTATTCTAACCCACTTGTTAGCCTTTTAGGACTTTTTGACCCTTAATTAACCCCTGAGAAAATGCATGGTTGTATTGCACTAAAGATATGATGGTAAAAATGCAGTTTTAACCCTATTTTCTTATCTTTCCCTCAGAATGAATTTGCATTGAAATATGGCTCTCTGACAGTTATGTAGGAGCATTTACTGACTTAATTTGATCAAAATGAGCCAGTTTATGGCTCATGATGGTGTTCCCATCATACCCCCATGCCTAGCTTTTGCTAGTCCCTTAGCAAAATCTCAAGGAATTAACTTTAATTCTAGACCATGTGCCTTTTTATGCTCAAAATTCTGATGTTTACTTTCTTTAGTAGATTAGGTCAGAATGCTGATAGCAGGCCTAGAGGTACTCAAGTACCAACCAAGATCTGGACCTGACTAGCTCTAGCCTCAGTCCGCAGCAAAGGTTTCTAAGGTCCATAGGAACTAAACTAAGGTTTGTTGAACTCCGCAGTTAAGGCACCCGTGCTTGTAACATGTTTTAGCCCAAGTTCAGTTTGTAGTGCATTTTTGTATGAGAGAGACAGAAGGATTTTTCTTTATTTTTGGAGACTTTTTTCTCTCTTTTCTTTTTATTTCTAGCATTGGATTAGCTTTACAATATGGTCTGTATCGGATTCCCAGTTCCCTCCATCAATCCTGGCATTTGAGATTTCGAGATAATCCCACCCATGCCATTTTGTAGCTAAATTCAAACCCTGGTAATCGAAATTTCATGATAATGTTGCCCATGGCATCTGAACCAGCACAAGGTGTTTACATGCCACTAGTAGGTGTTGATTGACGGAAGACTACGCTATCGGAGTTGGTTTAGAAAACATGTCATTGTAGTTCTAGTAGCGAAGAAATCCGTTCAACAAATAAAATTTATACCGAAAAATCTATAAAGAAATCCTGGGTCGAACACAGGGAGGCTACGTCGATCAAAATTCGCAATTATATTTTTGTGTTTTTGCTTAAAGGGCAGAATAATCACAATGGAATCAATATACACAATAAGAGAGAGAGAGAGAACATTCACTTAATATTGCAAAATGTTTTTACAACTAAGAAAGTGAGAAATGATAAGACTAGAAAGCAAGAAATTATTACAACTAGAAAGTGGGAAAATTCTACTCTAGAAAGCAGTAAAAAAAATGGGAGAGAGAAGTTATCCTCCTTAATGATCGCTTGGAGGACGAGCCAAACGGGACAATGCCTGGAAGATGAGGAATGGAGTGGGAAGGAGGACAAAGTAGGAGGAACGGGAATGAGGCAGCACGTCATCGTCATCATGGGATCCACTTCCGTAATGGGGTCGAAAACTTGGTTTTAGCACTTAAGGAGCATCCCAGGTGTGGGACAAGCTTCTCTTGAGCTTTGGAGAGGAAAAGAAGAGAAGGAAGGGATGAGAAATCAATATGATAGGGGTCTCCTTTTATAGTTTAAAAGAGTTGGGGAATTTTTGACATTACAACATGAAAAACAATAATTCAGGAACTTTACTGACGGATTTATCCGTCATTAAAGTCCTGAATGTGGCTGACGTGCACGCCACTCGCGCGCCCCTTGCCTCTACACTCTTCAACGTTCATGCACATTTGCGCATGCTCAGCTGTCCGATCAAGATGTCGGATAGCTTAAATTGCCTACGCCCGCCCCGCGCACCTACGTGCGATCGCGCATTTGCACCGCATGTCTGATCGCGTGTGGGCGCTACCAGTCGATGACCGTCGTTCGATGCACATCTTGCGGCTCCAATTGCATGCCTACTCATAGCGGATGCGGGCTCGAATGCACGCCATCCACCTCCATAATGCCTTAACCGCTGTGCTACACGTGCGTTTGAGGCACGTTGAGGAATTCACGCACGGCCGATCTCAGCTGTTGGATCTTCATCCGATGGTCAAGATCAAGCATTGCTTGTGCCTTCAGATGAGAAGTGCGCTAGATGGGTGGTGGCATGGCACGTTCTTGGCCATTGGATGGGCATCCAATGGCTGAGATTTGACGAGCAGGTGAAGAAGAAGAGCTACAGCCGGTGCTGGGTGGCTATGATGGCACCACATGGTGCCATTTAGGCCATCCATCTTCTGAGTGTTGTAGATGGTGCCACAGGTGTTGGATTGGACCAATTTTTGAGCCGTTTGGCTACGATCGTTGATCCGAACCCATCCGTGCATTCATATTTGTAGTCTGAGGTGAGGATTAACACCATCTTGGCCCTTGCTCTTTAGGGTTCCTCGATCTCTATCTGGTGCTATGGATGTTCAATTAGGGCGATCTTAGAGTTGTTGAACTCCAATCGTCGCCCTGATTAGATCCATACGGTTGGATCTTAGATTTGAGGCCCTGATAAAATAGTTTTCTTGTCCCTTACCATAAAAGGGAGGCAATTATTATACAATTTATACAACTTGATATAAATGCATGATTATGCATGTTATGCACTATTTACAATGTATAATGCTAATGTGACACTAAGAACATGCATTAATAGACATTTTAGGTTAATCAGATGTATGCACATCACACCCCCATGCCTATCTTTTTATAATCCCTTGCAAAAACTACATGCTATTTATAAAAGAATTAGGTTGGATTACTCAGGCACCAATCATTTTCAACATTAAGAAATTTTTTACTTAGGACCTGAACTTTCAAAGACACAACAGTGCCCGAGTATCTGCCAAAATACAAACCACCTCAAGCCCTCGCCTTACTCAAAGAAAAATCTCTTTTCTTTTTTTCTTGTTTTTTAATTTTTTTGGATTTTTTAGTGTAGGGTTACAGAGTGGCTTTCTATGGCCACTCAACCCACACAAGATATGATGTGAACCCTCAGTTCTAAGCATCTTTTTGTGAATGTGATAGGCTCATTATTCGGCAATTAGAACGGACTTCGGGTTTCTACACTTTAGGTGACCTTCAAAAGAGAGTTCTGCCTAATGGTGTATCTTTACGACTGGTAGCTTTCTAACTACTTTTATTTTTATGGGGTCAACACAAGGGTGGGTCCAGTGTATATCTCTCCAGCTTATTCTACTTCTCCGCTTCCTAAGTGTTTTGGGAATTTTTAGTGCATTTCTTATGCTGGGTTCTGGATAACAGGTTGATGAGCTATTACCACTGATAACTTGCCAGCCATACTAGTGAGGCAAAGTGTGGCTTATTTCTTTTGTTTCTTTTTCTTTCATTTCTCCTTTTTCTTTTTCTTTTTCTTTTCTTTTTGACTTTCTTTTTCTTTTTAAGTAGGTGGCTTCCCTCGTCTAAGATTTACCTAAAGACAACAAGAAGAGAGTGGTCCAGTGATTGGGTTCTAGACAATCTACCTATGGGTTGTTATCCACGATAACTTGCTAGCCATATCACATTAAAAGGTTCATTAGCTACCCAATTTCCGTAAAAACCAACGAATAACAAGTCAGTGACAAGATAGTGTGTAGATGCTTAGACTTAAAGTTCCCTCAAATCAGAGGGCAGGTTGATAAGTCGTGTACTTATCACCCAAACTTATTTAATCAAATTAAAATAGAATTCAAGATGGCGAGGACTCGATAACAAATCCACATTTTAGTGGATACCCGAGTTGATTAAGCCCAAAGACCTGAAGGGTCGTAGTGTTCAGATCCTATTGTAATATTTCCTAAGATTGAAAGGTCCTAATTTCCAAGTATTCCTTCCTAATTCAATTTTTCTTTTATGTATATATAAGAAGAGAAATAGAATTTACAAGAATTTCACAAAGCTGACAAAATGATTTAGAAATGAATCCACCCCCACATGCCTAGCTGATGCAATGTCCGCAATGAGAATAAAAGACATGAAAGGAAGGGTAGAGTGCGGAAGATATCAGCTGAATATGAAGCTCGGGTTAACTCTGAGTCAAACTATACAATTGCTGAGTTTAATGCCGTCAACTAGGCAAAGTCCAACCAAAGAAATCACAACATGGCTAGAGCAACCATGTCTGGATGGGTTCTGGAATGGTATGATCAATAACGGGCTTCAGACGTTGACCGTTGACTTTGAATGAATTACCCATCTTCGGGTCAGAGATCTGAACAACTCCGTTTGGAAATATTTAGTCAATAATGAATGGGTCGTTCCATTTCGACCTAAGTTTGTCCGGAAAGAGCTTAAGTCGAGAATCGAATAGCTAGATTTTCTGGTTCGGCTCAAAGCTCTTGCGGGAAATCAATTGGTCATGTAGAGCTTTTGTCCAAGCCTTGTAGATCTTGGCATTCTCATATACATCATTTCTAAGCTTTTCCAACTCAGATAGTTGGAGTTTCTTGGTCTTCCCGGCTAAACTCAGATCTAGATTACATTGCTCGATTGCCCAGAATGCCATATGTTCAATTTCTATGGGTAAATGGCACGTATTTCCATCCACCAGCTGAAATAGAGACATGTCGATGGGCATTTTATACGTCGTACGGTAGGCCCAAAGAGTGTCCTCAAGCTTTTGAGTACAGTCATTGCGATCAGGCCTAACCATTTTCTGTAGAATATTCTTGATTTCCTGATTGGAGATCTCAGCCTGTCCATTCGTCTGGGGATGGTAAGGTGTGGAGATTCGGTGATTAACCATATATTTTGCTAGCAAATGACGGAACTAGGCATTAGTGAAATGAGTGGCACCATCGCTGATGATGGCCCTCAGAATCCCAAACCTACTGAAGATGTTCTTCTTGACAAAATTGATGACCACCTTGTGGTCATTGGTTCGAGTGGGAATTGACTCTATCCATTTGGACACATAATCAACAGTGACGAGAATGTACTAATGTCAAAATGAAGGGAGGAAGGGTCCCATGAAGTTGATGCCCCAAACGTCGAAGATTTCGATAGGAAGAATCGAGTTTAGGTGCATCATATCTCTCTTAGTTATGCTCACGAGTGCCTGACATCGGGAGCAGACCTTGAGAATTCCTGGGCATCCTTGAATAAAGACAGCCAATAGAATCCAGATTGAAAAACATTTGTAGCCGTCTTTTTGCCAGAGAAGTGTCCACCACACGCAGATGCATGGCAGAACTCGAGTATACCCTTGAATTCATTCTTCGGAATGCATCGGTGAATAATTTGATTAGAGTCGATGCAGTACAGTTCATGGTCCTCCCAGAAGTAATATTTGGCCTCAGATTTGAGTCTATCCCATTGTTGCTTTGTCCAATCTTGGGGAATTTGACCAACAGCCAAATAATTAACAATGTCAGCAAACCATGGGGTTTGGACACCTGAAACTGTAAGGATGGTTTTGTCTGGAAAAGTATTAGCAATCGGAATGTCTGGATGAGAAGAATCACTCAGAAGTCTCGACAAATGATCCGCCACCACATTCTGTACCTCGGATTTATCCTTGATTTCCAGATCAAATTCTTGAAGCAGAAGAATCCAACGAATAAGCCAGGGTTTGGCATCCTTTTTCACCAAGAGAGGTCTCAAGGCCGAGTAGTCAATATATATGATGATGTGAGACTCTAAGAGATAAGCCCTGAATTTCTCCAAAGCAAATACTATGGCTAGTAATTCCTTCTTAGTAACAATGTAATTCCTCTGGGCCTCATCTAGAGTTTTACTAGCATAGTAGATGATAGAGGGCTTCCTATCAACTTTCTGACCCAAAATAGCCCCGACCGCATAATTAGAAGCATCGGTCATGATCTCAAAAGGGGCTATCCAAACCGATGGCTTCAACACCAGAGCACAAGTGACTGTCTTTTTAAGAAAAGCAAATGTCTTACGGCATGATTCGTTGAAATCAAACAGCATTTCTTTGGCAAGAATATTACTCAAGGGATGAGCAACCTTTGAAAAGTCCTTGATGAATCTCCTGTAGAATCCTACATGACCAAGAAATGATCGAATTTGTTTGACAGATGTGGGAGGAGGAAGTTTAGCAGTAGCATCAACATTAGCTTTATCCACTTTGATTCCCCGTTCAGAGATTACATGACCTAAGATGATGCCTTCTTGTGTTATGAAATGACTCTTTTCCCAGCTAAGGACCAGTCGTGTTTTGATGCATCATTTAAGAATCATTTCAAGATTAGCTAGACAAGAGTCAAATGATTCTCTAAAAATAGAGAAATCGTCCATGAAGACTTCCATAAACTCTCCCACCATGTCAAAGAATATGGCTAGCATACACTTTTGAAAAGTCGCAGGTGCATTGCATAAGCCGAATGGCATCCTACGGAAAGCAAAGGCTCTGTAGGGATAGGTGAAAGTCATTTTTTCATGATCCTCGGGATGGATAGAAACTTGGTTGTATCCCGAGTAACCATCAAGGAAACAAAAGTACCTTTGCCCGGCTAATCTTTCCAAGATTTGATCAATGAAAGGTAGAGGGAAATGATCCATTTCGTGACTGTGTTCAGCTTTTTGTAAGCAATGCAAACCCTCCAAGAGGAAGCTGAACGAGTTGTGACAGATTCTCCTTTCTCATTAGTCACAATAGTAATCCCGACTTTCTTGGGAACAATCTGCATGGGACTTACCCGAGGACTATCAGAGATCGGATAAATGATTCCTGCATCGAGCCACTTAATAATCTCCTTCTTGACCACTTCTCGCATATTTAGATTTAATCTTCTCTGCATCTAGCAGGAAGGGTGGGATCCATCTTCCAAAAATATTCTGTGATTGCAATAAGATGGCTCGATCCCCCTAAGGTCATGAATGGTCCAACCAATTGCCTCCTTGTGCTCCTTTATGACCTTAATTAGTTCAATCTCCTACTCCTTTGTTAATTTAGCACAGATTATCACAGGGAGCTTCTTATGTGGTCCTAAAAACTAATATTTCAGATTCTCAGGCAATGGCTTCAGTCAAGCTGGGGCGGGTTGATGACTAAAGGTAAGGAAGATGCTGATGAAGACTCGTCAAGAGGAAGAGGTTGAGAGTGAACAAAATCAATAACCTCTTCAGAAGATGGCAGGTCTGCCACAGAGGGTTGCAGGTCCAATTCATCATCAGAGGAGGAACATTCAAATGCAGAAACCATCATACAAGTCTCAATATTCTTATTATTGTCCTCAAGTTCCTCAATAAATCCATAATCCTTGAATTTATTAATCTCCTTAAAAATAACCAATTTCAATCTTTGATCCCCAAAGGCGATTTCCATGCTACCACTTACATAGTTAATATTTGCCTTGGCGGTAGCCAGGAACGGATGCCCCAGAATGATGGGTGTGTTCCTCAGATTTTCAGGTACATCCATCTCAAGGATAAGGAAATCTAAAAGAAAATAAAAATCCTTAACCTTAACAATAATATCATCAATAAGGCCTTACGGATTTGTGACCAAACAGTCTGCTAACTGCAGCGTTACTAAAGTCGGCTGAAGTTCACCTAATCCGAACTTCTCATAAAGAGAAGTCAAAATTAGGTTGATGGATGCATCCAGATCTAGCAGTGTTCTATCAAAAGTGTAATCTCCGATGACACAAGAAATCAAAGGAGCACCAAGATCTCTCTTTTTCTGAGGGAGGTGGTGCAGGATAATAGAACTAGCCTGCTCGGAGAGTACCACCTTCCTCGGAATAGATTCTCATGACTTACTCTTCTATGTACATAAATCCTTTAAAATTTTCACATAAGCCGGTATATGCTCAATAGCATCGAGGAGCGGGATATAGATCTCGACATTCTTGAAAATATTCAGAAGCTCCTCATTACTATCAACAGACTTCTTCTTCCTTGATCTGATCAAGGCCTCAGGAAAAGGAACATGAGTCAGATCTTCGGAATCAGGTTCTTGAGCCTTGATTTCTTCTCAAAAGTTCTCCTTTCTTACCTTAGGTTCTTCAAGATTTGGTAAATCAGAACAGTGTGGTCGTGGATCCTGAGTTTGTTTACCACTCCTCAAGGGAACAGAATTTGTAGATGCGTACGAGTTTGGGTCTTGGGGAGGGTTAGGAAAGATTGGAGGGGCTTCATTAGCCAAGAATTGTTCATTTACAGAAGAAGAAGAGGAAGGACCCTGCTCAACCACTTGAGCATGTGCGTGTGGATCCCTCTGATTCTCGTACCCATGGGCTTGATTGCCCAGATTCAGGATATTTTGTCGGTTGGGTACGGGTTGAGATGGTAGAGATCCGAGTTGACAAGAATTAGCTATGAGCCTAGTTTGCAAGTTGTCCAGCGAGGTTCTCATTTGCTGCATGAGCTGGAGCATAGATCCTTGCATCTCCACCATTTGTCAATTCAAATCAACCTACCCTATGGGTTGATGGCCATTCCAAGATGGCTAATTGACCTGATTCGGGGGCAACTGAGTATAAACATGACCCTGACCCATTGGCCATTGTGGAGCATAGTTGCTGGGTCAGAATTGGGTCTGCTGCCTTAGGTTTTTCCAGGAGAAGTTAGGGTAGTTTCTCCAGCTCGGATTATAAGCATTGGAGTAGGTGTTGGATCTAACATTCTCCTCTACAACACAAACATCCTCATATGGTGTGGATGGAGAGAACGAAAGGGAAGGATCAGAAAAACTGGGATTAAAGGCCCTAGTTTAGAACCCTTGGGGTTCCGAATAATACTAGCTCACCGGTTGAGCCGCATCAAGTTGATTCACGAACTCTCATCCAGAAGGAGCTCGCGATGAATGGAATCCAGAATTCTGGGATTGAGTGGATCGAGAGTTGTTCATTGAGTTTCCAGCCATCCACTCCTCCATTCTCTTAGCAACCAAGTCCACCTTATCAAGTTTATTACAAATCAATTCCATATCAAATGAATGAGAATCGTGGACTTCATTAACATTCGATCTGGGCTGCTGGGACAGGTTAAAAGTATCCATGGAGGCATGATTGATTGAATTCTTGCTCATCTCCTCAAACAAATCATGTGTGCTATCTGCATCTTTGTTGAGGAAATTGCCTCCACAACAAGCGTCCACGTGATTTCTGAGTTGCTTAGTGAACCCGTGGTAGAAAATCTGTATGAGTTGCCATTTTGACACCTTGTGGTGTGGAAACCTCCACAATAGGTCCTGGAATCACTCCCAAGCAACATGAAACTGCTCCCCTAGCTGCTGGGTAAAGGTAGTAATTACCTGTCTCAAAGCATTAGTACATCTAATGGGGAAGAATTTCTTTAGAAAGGCCGATTTCAACTCATTCCAAGTTGCAATTGGTCATGTACCAATGAGAGACTTTATTCCTAAGAGAGTGGGGGAAAAGCCTCATGACCATTTGCTCCTCATTCACATTTCGCTCCTTGGTGGTCAGGACCAAAGTGGTCAAGTCCTCCAAGTGCTGAAATAGGTCTTCAGAGCCAAGCCCATGGAAATGTTTGATCAGGCTTAACACCTGGGGCTTGATTTTTACATCTCTGGTAAGAATCTAGATGTTGGGATGTTCTTTGTAATTTGAAGGATCATAAAAATCCTTCAAGGGCTGAGAGCCCTACATTCTCTGCATTTGCTCTAGCTGCCTTCAAAATACCTCCTGTGGATCCTGCGGCAGAGGAGGCTGTTGATCGGCCATGGGATTAATTTGGCCAAAATCAAATCTACGCCTCCTACAATACTCTAGTGGTCATTCCAATCGGGGATTCAATGACCTTCTTCTGAGCATAAACTAGGGAAAGGTAGGAAAAACTGGGGATAAGAACCCTGCAATACAACAAAACAAGCCTGTGCTTAAGTGGGGTAGCCTAAGGATCTATAGACTCTCAAAACCTGCCTTAAGATTATAAACAATTTACTCTACTTGTGTTTGCTTAATCAAACCAATTAGATGGAGGGATTGGAGAGAAGGTTCTTCCTTCGACTTGCACCTCTGGTCCCTAGTATACCCCCCAGCCGTGGTCGTTTGACGCTACTCTCCTAGCTAGACATCAGATTGATTAGTACAAGCAAGCTAATCGTAAACAATCTTAGACTGGACCCCGAAGAGCGAATCAGTCCTTAAGGCCAACATCTACTTGATTTTATTTAGGCTTAGGATTGTAGTGCTTATGGAATGTGGTGGGCCCTTGAAATGGGTTATGCCCTTAATGATCAAGGGAGTATGTGTAAGTGCATACACAACCAAGGTTTTCAAGCAAGATTATTTGTGATGAGTAAATTTTAATGTTAAAATCTTACTTAAGTAGTTTTTAGGGTTTGGAATTAGGTTGATTTCAATCAAGTTTGAGGCAAACTAGGTTTGAAAGCATAGGTGAAGATTGCTTTCCTTTTAAAATCAGAAACAAACTGGACTTCCTGGTATGAACCTAGATTTAAAACCCTAAGAGGAAGCTACTTGGTGAGTTGATTTTATGTTGAGTGGTACTGCCAAAACAACTCAAACAATTGGCCATAATTGCACCACTGAATTAGGCACACAAAAATGACTAACCTAGAATGATTTCTACTCTTTTATGTGTTGATTTGGGTGTACCAATTCCACAGATCAGAATTCAGTTGAGTAGAAGAAAATCAATTAGGTTAAGTGCCTTGAATGTGGGTGTATGTTGTGTGTATGTTGAATTACCCCACAAAAATATCTTTTTGTCTTTTTTATATGCAAGGGTGAAATGAATGTGGGTGGAAATTCAAACAACCAAACTAATCCTGCGATTTACGCAAAAACCTAGGTTTATTGGAATTTGAATTTAATGTGATGAAATGAAATCTATGGAGGGAGAAGATTGGGGAGCACTTACAGTTGTCTTGAACTGCACTTTACTCTGATCTACTACTTGACGATTCCATGATAGAGGTATCTACAAAACAATAGACATGAGAGAGTAAGTTTGGAGACAGTAAAGTGCGTGAAATGCACAAAGATCGGAAAATCGCTGCCTCCCCGACAACGGTGCCAAAATGTTGATTGACCGAAGGCTACGCTATCGGAGTTGGTTTAGAAAACTTGTCATTGTAGTTCGAGTAGCGAAGAAATCCGTTCAAGAAATAAAATTTATACCGAAAAATCTATAAAGAAATCCTGAGTCGAACACAGGGAGGCTACGTCAATCAAAATTCACAATTATACTTTTGTGTTTTTGTTTAAATGGTGGAATAATCACAATGGAATCAATATAGACAATAAGAGAGAGAGAGAGAGAACATTCACTTGATATTGCAAAATATTTTTACAACTAAGGAAGTGAGAAATGATTACACTAGAAAGCAAGAAATTGTTACAACTAGAAAGTAGGAAAATTCTACTTTAGAAAGCAATAAAAAGAAATGCAGAGAGAAGTTATCCTCCTCGACGATCGCTTGTAGGACGAGCTAGATGGGATAATGCCTGGAAGACAAGGAATGGAGCAGGAAGGAGGATGAAGGAAGAGGAACGGGAATGAGGCAGCACATCGTCACCATCATGGGATCTGCTTCTGGAATGGGGGCGAAAACTTGATTTTAGCTCTTGAGGGGCATCCCGGGTGTGGGACAAGCTTCTCTTGAGCTTTGGAGAGGGAGAGAAGAGAAGGAAGGGATGAGAAATCTGTATGGTAGGTGTCTCTTTTTATAGTTGCAAGGAGTGGGGGCATTTTGGACATTACAACATGAAAAACATTAATACAAGACCTTTAGTGATGGATTTATCCGTCACTAAAGGCCTAAACGTGGTCGAGGTGCACGCTGCTAACGTACCCCCTCGCCTCCATGCTCTTCAACACTCACACATGTTCACGTGCACTTAGCCATCTGATCTCTTCATCCGATCAAGAGATCAGATGACTTAAACTTCCTACACCCGCACTGCGTGCCCACATGCGATCGCACGTTTGCACCGCTCATCTGATCATGTGTGGGCACTATCGGTCAATCAGCGTCGTTCGATGCACATCGCACGGCTCCTATCATGCACCCACTAGTAGCAGATGAGGGCTCGAATGCACGCCATCCACCTCAGTAACGCCTTAACCGCTACGCTACGCATGCGATTGAGGCGCGTTGAGGAATTCTCTCAAGGCTGATCTCGATCGTTGGAAATTCATCCGATGGTCGAGATCAAGCATTTCTTGTGCCTTCAAATGAGGAGAGTGCTGGATGAGCGGTGGCGTGGTGCATTCTCGGCCATTGGATGGGCATCCAACGGCTGAGATTTGTTGAGTTGGTGAAGAAGAAGAGCTCCGGCCACTGCTAGGTGATTGCACAGCAATCATGGGTCCTAATCAACTTAAATAATGTCTGAACCTAGCTTAAATTGTTAATATTTCATTCATATCTTGAATATCATGCATTGCATCAGTCTATTTAGAATAAGATGAGATATCCTACAAGTTAATGGTTTTCATTGCTATTTGCAGATAATAAAGTGATCCAAGATGGAGATAGTGGAATAAAGCAATAAAGGGAGAAGAAGACAGATCCAGATAAGAGGAGTAAGGAGGATAGCCTTATCCCTACCTTTAGAAACCTAGGACAGCCTTCCCAAACCCAAAACAACCTCCACTAGGGCACCTTAGCCTCAAAACCCAAACATGGATAGCATTATCCGTGTTCTTATCCACCCTATCCCTCTCCCAAACACTTAGGAACCAAAACCCACTCTCCAGCACCTTTTAGGATGTCCAAACATCTGTCTGGACGTCTAATTTCCGTAGAATAACAATCTAGGAAGCCAAAACTCATACTGAGATAGAATTGGACGTCTAATTTAATGTCTTGACGTCCAATTTTGTAGTATAAGATGTTTGACCACTATCCTGGACGTCTGATACTCCTGTTTGGCTCCTAATTTTGGTGTTGGAAGCCCTAGCTTGCTTATTTTGACCTAGGAGCCCCACCAGACACCCTAGGAAACCTAATTAGAGACCTCTTAAGCCTAGTCCACTATCCATATCCCAACTTATCCTATCCCTAACCTAATTGAACCATTGCATACCTAATTAGGTGCATCTATAGTTGATTGGGTGCACCTGAGCCCAATTGGATTCACCCAGGATCTAATTGACTCATACCTACTAGGGTTACCTTAAACTAATCACATGCACACATCCAATTAGACTTCACCTAGACCTAATTAGGTTCACTCCTATCCAATTAGACTTTCCTAAGAATAATTAGGTCCAAACCCACTTAATCAAGATTGACCCAACCTATTTAGCACCTAATCCTACCAAAACCTGCAACCTAGTCCTACAAAAAACACACACCCACACGCGCACACACACACACCCCTTCCCATTCTACCCCTACCAAACCCATGCACACTCTCTTGGAAACCCTAAAAACTTGTGTCAAACCTAGATCCTAAAAATGTGGCATTAGTCAATTTTGGGGCCACCAAAAGTGGCAACCAAATGGAGCCTTCCATAAGGGCAAAGAAAGAGCCACAAAATTGCGCCATCTCCACCACTCTCTTCCTCTCAACTTGCGACCACACCTCCTCCTCTTCCTCTGAAAGCCATCCTCTTCCTCCAAGACTCCCTCCATGGACAACTAAAGAAGAAGCTTCTCCAAGGCATCTTCATGAGGGTGGCAAGAAGAAGAAGAGCATAAGGATGCAACACCTTCACCTTTCTTCTTGTGGGTGTGCCCTCTTCTTCCACCATATAGGATCGACGTCCCCATTTTCGTTATCTTCTTAGACGAACATAGAGAAGACCCCCCTCAAGGTCTTCTCAAGGATGGCCATTGGTAGAGAAAAGGTGCAACACCCTCCTCTCTCCACTTGGGTGCACACACCCATCCTCCTCTCTTTAGTGGATGGCCAAGAAGGCTTCTCCTTAGCCTCTCTTGGTTGATCCATTTCTTTAGTTTAGCTTTATTTCCATGTATCCATATTTTATAGTGACTTAATTTTTGATGCATGATACTCTTGTCTAATGGTTTGTATGCATGCTATTATCTTCATGCCTTACAACTTTGATGTATGCTTTCATTTCATGTTTCAAACTAAAGATCAAAAACAAAAAAAGACAAAAATATTAGGCTAGATTAGATTCAGGTTAGATTAAGCCGATCCAAATCTTGACTTGTTTTCATGCCTCCTAAAGATGAACAACCAGGACTCAAGTTTTCAAAAGAATAAAATCAATCGTATTTCATTATTACAAATATTTTTGTCAAGGTGATTTTGCAACTATACTACGACGTTGTTTTCCGAAAATGTGTGATTTCTACGCTTGTTAAATGGTGCCATTGCCAGGGAGGCAACATGCGAGTTTAGATTTGGATTTGCTTAACTTTTTATTGTTTTGATTGTAGGGTGTCAAGATGAGGATCTACGCACACATCGACTCGTGGTAAAGACCGTAGGTATTTCCTCATCCTCTAGTTTGTTGCTTTCTTAGGTTAGGAAAAAAAATAGAAATATATATATATAAATTCAAATTCCAATTTTTGGAGTCGAATTAAAAAAAAAATCTTTGGTGTGTGTTTTAACTTGAAAACTATTTAAACACACCAAAGTCAGATTTGGAAATTTGACCAGCAAATATTGATGATATTCAAAAATTTATTTCCCACTAATTTGGAGTCTAAAAAGCTTGGGATTCAGTCTAATATTGGGATTTCAAACTAGTTTTCCAGTGCCACCTTTTATTTGGAGAAATTCGCACTCCACAAATTTTAAAAATTCGTACAGTGAAAGGTGGTCAGAATAGTCTGCACTCTGATGTTGTATAAATTTAAATGTTAGTTCTAACCCCTACATAAATCAGATCTCTTTGGAATTTGTGGGATTGGAAAGGCACTAAAAGTAGTTGTTTCTATAAATTTTCAAGAATTTTTGGATTTCTTTTGATACTGTTTCAAACTGCAGTTCTCACAGGGGGTCCATTTGGTCTGTTTGACCCCCTAGAACATAAAAATTCATGAAAAATTGCATGAAATAGTAAAAATCTTCAAAAAATATTCCCTGAAAAACTTAATGAAAAAGGAAGATCTCTACCAAATTTCATATTATTTGTCTTCAATTACTGATTTGGGGAGTGATTTCAACTTAGACTAAGGTTTGACTGCAGATTTTAGAAGAAGCACAAACCCTAGGTAATTCACAATAGGGTTTAAATTTAGAGACCCAAAACAAACTTGTTTGAGCCTGATCTAGGTGTGATTGCATGAGAACGGATTTGCTGTGATTGGTTGTCTTCTCCTCACCCACTTGAATTGAAATTGATCGACATTTCAACTTAGGCAAAGAAATTATGTCGATTTTACTTTGTAGTGGTGCATTAGGACCATTGTTTTCCTTGACTGGGTCGCACCACTTCCACCTTATTGGACTTAAAAGCATCATATATAACTATCTGATATTAGGGTTTCCACACTAGGGTAGAGCACATTTGCATGCCATACTTAAAGGAAATTCATATAACAATTGGGATTTGCAAAACCTGTTGCATGCTTCACTACAACCTTGTTTGAATTAACCTAAACAAGGAAACCCTAAAAGAAAAAGAATTAATACAAGCACTTAAACCATAAAATCTACTACACCAACTAAAGCTTGTATTGAAAATCCTTTGCCTGTGCACTTCACACTCTAAATCCAATTTTAAGGGCAACACCCCCAATCGCCTAATCACATTCCAAGAGCACTCTAAGCCCAAGCCTAAGACTAAGTAGATGTGCCCTAGGCAGGACTAAATTACTTGGTAACTGAAATTTAATTGGGTAAAAATCAAGGCCTTATCTATTTGGACCAACTGGTGACAAGAAAGGTTAGTACGGTAACCGCGTTAACCTTTAGTGGTGTCCCGCTGTGTGGGGTGTCCTAGGGCTTCCCGCCAATCTGGTCAACCAAGTAATTCAACAGTTGGTTTAACCCAGTTCCATCTTAGGATACCAGGTTTAGATCCAATTAGGGTATAGAATTTAAGGCTAGCTTGTTTGCTTGATTTGGGGCTCTATCATCTTTCTTCCTAGGCCTTTGCCTTAATTCCACCAGCCCCTTATGGCTGGTTGTGTCTTCCTAACGAAGACTATCTCTTCTTTCTATCCGTGTCTTTTCTCAAATATCCATGAACCCATATCATTCTTTTGACCCTCAGGGTCCTTCATCTTTCATCCCAACCATGATTTTGACTCCTCCTGGTTGGGAGACTCATCCTAACCAGCTGGGATATGATCATCCTTATGCCCTATCTTATTTAGAACCTGAACCTCATGGATCTGACCCTTATTTAGATTAGAACCAATTGAAATCCATAGTTGCTGAATTCCGGGAATATAACAAGGACTATACAAATCAATGTGCCAAGTTCCTGGAGCAAATTAGGCAATCCCAGGCACAATCTCAATCTTATCACTCCTCCCAAGAACAAGAGACTTGGAACAGCCAACCTAGTGGGTCTAATGATGCATATTTTGGATCTACTAGCTACTCTACTGATTTTTGCTACCATGGGGACGCATCCTGGACTCAGCCAACCCAAAAGTCACCTCTAGACCTAATCCATGATTTGGGTAGATTATTTGAGCAATGCACCATTTCTGATACACCTATACCTGATGATATATCACTAAGGAATTGGAATAATGGATCACAAGTACAGGACCACATAACAGGTTCTCAATCAACTCCCTCTATAGTCAGCCCCACTCAGGGTGATACACCTATTGATTCATATCTAGATTCGCATAACCGTGAGTGGAGACAATTCTGATCTTTCATGGCCACCACAAAGACTGACTCAGACTGAACATCAATCTAGGCCAGCCCAATATTCCACTCAAACCACTTTAGGGCAACCATCTAGTCCAGCCCAACCCCCAACCACCCTTGAGGACATCATGAACATTTTTTTGGACTTTGACAAGAAAAATGAAGAAAGGCTGACTAAGTTAGAAAATCAAGTGAAATCTCAAGGGGATCAAATCAAGAGACTTCAAGAATCACTTTATCCCTAGATGCAAATGCCTTTTCACTCCTATTCTCCACCTATTCTTCTTACCCCTCCTCCAATCTATCATACATGCCATTGTGCAGGGGCCAAATCTATGGCCTCTAAAAGGAAGAGAAAAGCTAAGAGCCCACCCAAATGATCTGATTTGGGCTCCACCAAAAATCATAAGACCAAACCCACATCCAGCTCTAACTCAGACTCTAGGGAAAAAGAGAAGAAAAAGGCTTCTGAAGTTTATTTGACCTATTTACCCTTTCCTGAGGCCTTAAAGAAAGAGTCACAAAAGAAGAAAAAGACTTGCACACCTAAAGAGGTGGTTTATCAGCTAACGTAAGTGCATTTGTTTCTGGCACTCTACCACCCAAAATGACTGACCTTGGAAAACCCTTCATATCATGTGCCATCAAGGGATTCACATTCAACAAAGCCCTTATGGATCTAGGGTCTTCCATTAGCATGATTCCTACCAACCTTTTTGACTGCACCAGACTTGGAGATCTGCACCACACACCTGTCACCATTAGAATGGCAGATGGCTCCATCAAAATACCTAAGGGGGTAGTTCAAGATGTGATTATTAAAGTGCAAGGTCTTAGCTTTGTGGTCGATTTTATTGTTTTGGACATGGATATACCGGAAAAGCTAAGTAATTCACCCATCATTCTGGGTCGACCTTTCTTTGCTACAACCAATGCACAGATTGACTGTTACTCATGATGTATGGAGATGAGTAGCGGTAATGAGAAGATTCACTTTGATATTTATGCAACCACTAAGAAAACAAAGTCAGGGTATTTTCTGGATGATATAGAAAGTGATTTGGAGGGTAATTCGGAAGAAACTATGGCAATTGACACCTTGGTAGAACCACATGACCCAAATCAACAATCCACTAGATCACATAAGTCACCCTCAATACCAGATCAAATCGTTGATAGTATGGTTGACTATCTTGATCGACCTAGCCCAATTCAAACCCCTGCCCCTTGCAATGAATCCCAGATTCCTCAATTGATCAAAATGATTCATGAAATAAAAGAAGCTAGTGCAAGAGAATATGATGATATAAGGAAAGAGCTTCGTAGAATCTGGGACGAGCAACAAAAATCAGAAATGTTTGAATTTGGGTCAGGTGTGTCACAATCGATTTGTGATTCGATGGTGGAAATGCAGGATTCTATTGATCAAACACCCGAGGTGGATGATATTGATAATCCTATTGAAGTTGAGAATGGAGATTTATTCGAGAATCTTGATCTTGATTTATTGCTTGAGTACTAATCATTTCATTTTGAGGAATCAAGTATTATGTGACCTGAATATGATTTTGTTGTATCTGAGAATACCCAAGGAGACATTGTTGAATTAATTCAAATGATCTCATACACGAAGCAACAAAATCAAAAGGACTGTAACAACTCCTCAATCAATGATTCAGCCCATTCCACTTTCATGGAGGGACTCACTGCTAAATCTATTGACCAATTTCATCTAAGTGAGAAGGAACTATCCCCTTATGATAAGGACATTCAAGAAATTGAAAGATTATTGGGGATAACATATGATGAGTTATCGGAGGAAGCTAAAAATTTTGGGAAATCATGTGATAATTGGGAATTAGAATTGAAAATTTTTGAAGAGATAAAAGAATATGATACCCAAACATCTTTGGTAGAGATAGAGACTGATCACTGGACCTTGATTTCTAGATCTGACCACATCACTTGGGTCATGCCTTCCATTCATCACCATTATCAGGACCCATATGGTTTCACCCCACACGACTCCACCCATACCCCAACCACCCACATTCTCCATCACCTCTTCAGGATGCCTTCACCTTCATTTCTTCGAGACACCTGTAATTATCCACCTTTCTTCTATAGCATATGGCTGCAGATAATCCCAAGCCCCATCTACATATTTTTCCGATTATTTGGGCTTGGAATTCATGGACAACTGGTCTGCATTTGTGGCTCACTGTTGGCGAATGAGACTAAAATTCTTATCATTTTACTCGCCATTCTCAATACTGCATTGGTATATTCTTTTTGTGCGTCCGCCCAGCTGGAGGCGTTAATCTCAGCACTTCTATATAGCATATTTTATTTGGCATATTTTCCTGCATATTCAATTTCAAGTGTTGGAATAAGTGGAACATCAAAATTCAGGAGCCATTCCAGGTGAATTCTACCCATTTACTCCCTATCTTAATTTATTTCTCATTGTATTCATGCATGAGGACATGCAAGAAAGTATTCATGGGGCGGTAGTAATTGTAAACTGAAAATTTTTCTGCCAACACCTAGGAAAAACCATTCGTACATCATTCTAATGGCACTTTAGGGTCCTTACATTGAGAACAACCGACTTCACCTCCAATGTTCACACTGGAGCTAAAAATCATTCGCAACAACAACTTTCAACTCATCCATTCGCCTTTTTGTTCTAATTTTAGGGCCAAGCTGGATGTAACCTGAATTAGGAAAATCTTCGAAGTCTAACTTTTGAAAGGTTATACATAGCATGTATATATATTGCATTCATGAATAAGATTTTTATCAAGAGAATGTATTAAGAATTTTATCCTCTAGCTGATTCCAGTAATTTGGAATCCAATGCAATTTTCACACACATGTAGATTTTGCAATGGATTCACGGTGAAGATTGATGAACGTTTTCAGTTTGTCAAGAAGTAGTGCTTCTTCCTTTAAACCCCAGGACAATATTTTGGGAGTCAGCAGATTTTCACTCAAAAATCCACCAAATAGTGTGAGATGAGAGTAGAGTGTACTGGTGCTCTAAGATTAGTGCAAGGAATCTGGAATCCTAGATAATTAGGAGATGATACTCAAAGATTAGGCATACTTTCCACTCTCAGTTCCTGCATATACATTTTTGCATGAAATTTTGAGAGCCACTAAATATGGCAAATACGCGGAGAGCGAGTTTTCATAAAACTATGGCTAAGGGGATGGTTACAGCCATTCTCTACAGAATCCTTGGTTGAAGGAGGGTATTAATGTCAAGGTCAGAAATACACCACCCTATCCGTCTCTCCCGAAGCCGTGAGTAGGCACTTCCACAAAATAAGTCACCTAAAGTCTCTTGAGTACCACCAATCCCTAATAATGCCTCCTTAATAAAGTTCATGGATGTGTGCTAGTTGCATTGTGTTGAAAAAAAAAGAAAGAAAAAAAAAGTTTTACATAGAAAAAAAAATTTTAAAAAAATGATGAACAGAAAGAAAGATTGAAAAAATTAGAAAAAGAAGAAAACACAGAAAAAAAAGAGTGGATATTTAGTGTTTATTTCAGTTGCATTGAGGCAATACCATCAAATAAATTTGAGATCCACCAAATATGGCCTTAACCCACCTTTCTTGTGTTTCTGACTGCCCGAATACTAGCTGAGGAATTCTGACTTAGTGTTAGAGTTATGGGAACTCAATTAAAGTGTTAATGCCAAGTGAGACCTCCAAATATAGGTCATATGTGTGAATCTGGTGAGATTGTGAGCTCTAAGAAAAAGAAAGAAAAGAAAAGAAAAAGAAAAAATAATAAATAGAGTAAGAGAGAATGAATACAAAGGAACCAAAAGAGAGCATAGTTTTCTCGTCTTTCTCTGAGTTGAGTTACTTCATAATTTGAGAATCCAGATTCTATAGTACTAATTTCTATGTAGCACCAAGCAAGAGTAAGCAACAAATAAATACATCCATTTCCCTTTGACATTCTCTACCTAAGCTTAATACTGGTGTGGAACTAAAAAAAATATCTTGGATATCCCAAGGGAAGAAGTCCACCAATCCCACTAGAATTTTACTAGGGGTTAAGTACAGACTCTAGAGGTGAATCAGGCCTTTCACTCAATTCCATTGCAAAAGCTACATAGCTACACTTTCACATATCTGGATTTGTACATTTCTGGATGAAACAAAAGGAGAAAAATCTTTAGTAAAGCTCTTTGGTAAAAAGAATAAGCGGCCCTTTAGGGATTAAATTTGTAAATAACTTAGTCATGCATTTAGTCTTGCATTTGCTACGGACTAGCAAAGTTTAGGCATTGGGGTATGATTACACAGCAATCATGGGTCCTAATCAACCTAAATAATGTCTGAACCAAGCTTAAATTGTTGATATTGCACTCATATCTCACATATCATGCATTGCATCAGTCTATTTAGAATAAGATGAGATATCCTACTAGTTAATGGTTTTTATTGCTATTTGTAGATAATAAAGTGATCCAGGATGGAGATAGTGGAATAAAGCAATAAAGGAAGAAGAAGATTGATCCAGATAAGAGCAATGAGGAGGATAGCCTTATCCCTACCTTTAGAAACCCTAGGATAGCCTTCCCAAACTCAAAATGACCTCTATTAGGGCACCTTAGCGTTAAAACCCAAACATGGATAGCACTATCCATGTCCTATCCATGTTCTTATCCGCCCTATCCCTCTCCCAAACACTTAGGAACCAAAACCCACCTTAGAAAACCTAAAACCCACTCTCCAACACCTTTTAAGACGTCTAGACATTTGGTTGGATGTATGATTTCCGTAGAATAACAATCTAGGAAGCCAAAACTCATACTGACATAGAATTGGACATCTAATTTAATGTCCAGACGTCCAATTTTGTAGTAAAAGATGCTTGATGATGAACACACATAAATTCAAGATAAATTGCTTATTTTTGATAGTTCTTAGACTTAGCATTGCATATCATGTTATAAATATTGCATAACATCCATAGTATGGCATTTAGGATAGTAGTATATTTTATATATTAATTCCTTCATTTTATATGGCCAGGGGGCAATGCGACATCCATACAGGTTTCAGATGGAAAATCCAACCGTACGGATGGATCCGGAGCGACGATCGCAGTTCGTTATCGCAAAAATCATCCCGATCTGAGCACTGTGGCACCCTCTGCAAGAAGAAGAAGATGGACAGTCCAGATGGCACCATGTGGCGCCATCCAGGCCGCCCAAACCCGACCAACAGCCACTGCCCACTCTCCCTCATCATCTGCACCGTTAATCCTAGCCGTTGATCAAGATCCAACGGCTGGGAAGCGTCTGCACCGATTTCCTCCTCGCGACACAAAGGGTGACGTGGTGCACTGGTTGACGTAGTGGCTTGCAAAGGAGAGGCGCGGGTTCGATTCCCCGCAGCTGCTCCAATTTGCAATTGGACGGGCATTTGGAGTGAAGCGCAGCGGTAGCGGCAGAGCGCGCGCATGCGCGGGCTGGCGCATTGCAAGCGTGCATGCCAACGCACAGCACACGCGCACACAATTGGGTGCGCGGTCAGCGAGCGTGAAGAGCGGGGCAGGTGGCGCGGGTACAAGGGGCAGTTGGCGCCAGCTTTGAGCGACAGCTGGACTGACCTACAGCGACGCTTACAGCCGTCGCTGTTTCATTGCAAGCCAGCAGAGCCAACTATGGGCGTGGGTGGAGGTGAGCCGTCTACAGCAACGTTTCCAGCAAAGGTCTGGAGGTCGCTAGAGGTCCATTATCCATTTTTAGCCTCTTCTCCACCACTATAAAAGGGCCTTCACCCCTTCCCTTCCAAGCCATCTCTACCTACTCTACTCCCACCTACTCCCAAGCTCTAGCAAGCCTACCAACGCTCCATTAGAGCTTGTTCTTAAGCTCCCAAGGTGCCTATTAGTGCAGCGAACCTCTACCCCACCAAATATTCCTCCAACCTCCCATCTCCCTTCATAGGTCACCTCAGAGCTGTCCTCCCACCTCCATTCCGGTAGCAGATCACCTTCGTCTTCTCACCTCCATTCCGGAGCCACGTCGAAGCTTTCCTCAACACGACGTCCTCCAGCATCTCACCTCCGTCATCCCGCTCCTCACCTCCTTCCTCCGAGCTTCCGCCAGGCACCGTCGTCTCGCCGAATAGCCGATTCGGGAGATTTCCTCTCACCTCCCTCTCTTTTTTATGCTTTCATAGTAGATTGTAATAAACATTGGATTGATATATAAATCATTTTCATTCCTCATCTCTATCTTGTGCTTCATTTGCTTGTCTTTTATTTCAAAAACACAAAAAAATAACAAAACCTGAAAATACCAAGTAGAAACAAAACGAAATGCGATTTTGGAGTAAAGTAAACGTCGCCTCCCTGTGTTCGACCCAGGACTCCCTTGGAGTTTCGGTATAAATTTTATCTGATCGACGTGTTTTGCAACTACGACGATGGGTTACTTGTAACCCCGATTTCTAAACACACGAAGCACGCCCGACCATTTTGGCGCCGTTGCCGGGGAGGCAACGGAATTTACTTTATTGTTTATTGCGTTTCTTTGCATTTACACAGCACTAATCCTACTTGTCTTTGATCTACTGTCTTGCAGGTACCCTAGCATGGAGATCCAAGTGTGGTAGATCGAAGTAAAGTGCAGGTAGAGTACTCTGTAAGTGTCCCCCATTTCCCCCCTAGTTCATTTCGCCACAATCATAACCAAGACTTAATCTATTTAGGTGTTTGCATAAACCCTAGGATAGACTCTGTCTGTCTTGTTTGCCACCTTCACCCATCTCACCCACATCTTATAAAAAAACAAAAAGATATTTCTGTGGGACAAATCAATTTACACACTCTATACACCCACATTTAAGGCACATAATAGGACCTGATTTTTCATCTACTCAACTGGGCTTCCGACCTGTGGACCCGATACATGAATTCAACACATAAAAGAGTAGAAATCATATTAGGTTAACCATCTTTTTGTGTTCCTTAAACGGTGGTGCATTTGAGCCAATTGAGTGAATTGCTTGGGCCGCACCACCTAATCTAAAAGAGGTTCATTTTCTAGCTGCCCCATAGGATTCAATAATTAGGTCAAGCCAGACACTCCATATTTTTCTTGATTTCTAAAGGAAAATACTTGAACATGTGCTTTCAATAACAAACTTGGTTTGCCTCACAAAACTTGGTTGAAAACACCTAATATTTGAATCTTAAAAGCTATTAAGTAAGATTCGAATCCTAAAACTCACCTCATCATTAATAATCTTGCTTGAAAACCTCTTGGTTGTGCACATTCACACATTCTCAAACAAATCATTAAGGGCACAACCCATTAATAGGCTAATTGATTGAACTGTTTGGGCCGCACCACTTAAGATAAAAGCGATTCATCAAGTAGCTTGCCACTTAGGGTTGATTCTTAGGGCTAAACCAGGCACTCCACATTTTTTTTTGATTTCTAAAGGAATATATCATCAACAGTGCTTGCAAAACTTGGAGTGTTTTCCTAAACTTGATTGAATAAACCTAAGATTAAACCCTAAAAGCTACTAAACAAGGTTGAACTATAAAAGACACATCATTGAATAACCTTGCTTGAAAACCTCTTGGTTGTGCACATTCACACATTCTCAAACAAATCATTAAGGGCACAACCCATTAAGGGCCCATCACATTCCAGAGCACCAATTTCCCAAACCTAACTAAAAATCAATTAGACGTTGGCTTAAGGACTCATTCGCTCATCAGGATCCAGATTGAGATTATTCACGATTAACCTACTTATACTAGTTAATCTGATGTCCAGCTTGGGGAGTAGCGTCAAACGACCGCGGCTGGGGGGTACACTAGGAACCGGAGGTGCAAGCCAAAGGAAGAACCTTCTCCCCAGTCCCTCCTTCTAATTGGTTGGATTGCCTAGACATAAGTAGAGTAAATCGTCCATAATCTTAGGATGGATTTTGAGAGTCAGTAGGCCTTAGTCTACCCCATCTAAGGACAGGCTTGTATTCTTGTGCTGCAGGGTTTCCTTTCCCCCGTCCTTCCGACTTCCTTCTAGTTATGCTTGGGAGGTCATTGAACCCTAGATTGGAAGGACCTTTAGACCATTCTAGGAGGCAGAGGTTGAGCTATAGCCAAGTAGATCCCATGGCTGATCAACCACTACCTCCCCCGCCTCCGAACCAGCAGGAGCTGATTCATAGGCAGTTGGAAGAATTGCAGCAGATGCAGCAATGGTTCCAACGCAAGCATGGTCAGGGCGCTCGGCCCTTGAAGGATTTTTACGATCCTTCAAACTATGGGGAACGTCCCGGCGTCATGATTCCTGCCGGAGACATTGAAATCAAGCCCCAAGTCTTAAGTTTGATTAAGCATTTTCATGGGCTTGGCTCAGAGGACCCATTCCAGCACCTGGAAGATCTAACCAAATTGGTTCAGACCACCAGAGCAAGGAATGTGAACGAAGAGCAAATGATCATGAGGCTTTTCCCCCACTCTCTCAGGGATAAGGCCGCACATTGGTACCGGACTATAGGAAGGCCGATTGAAACTTGGGCTACTCTTAAGTCGGCATTCTTGAAGAAATTCTTCCCTATTGGAAGGACAAAGGCTTTGCGACGGGAGATTACCACTTTCGCCCAGCGGCCAGGGGAACCGTTTCATGGTGCCTGGGAGCGACTCCAGGAACTTTTGAGGAAGTGTCCACACCACGAGGTGCCGAAATGGCAACTCATGCAGATTTTCTATCACGGATTGGTTGAGCAACTCTGTAATCATGTGGATGCCTCCTGCAGAGGCAATTTTCTCAACAGGGATGCAGATAGTGCATACGACTTGTTTGAGGAAATAAGCGAGAACTCAATTAATCATGCCTCCATGGATGCTTTCAACCGGTCCCAACAACCTAGGTCAAGTGCTAATGAGATCGAGGACTCTCATTCATTTTACATGGAATTAATTTGTAATAAACTGGATAAAATGGACTTGGTTGCTAAGAAAATGGAAGAATGGATGTCTGGGAATTCAGGAAACACTTCTTTACAAACTCAATCCCAGAATTCGGGATTCCATTCCTCACGAGCTCCCATGGGGCGGGAATTCGTGAATCAACTCAAGTCGGCTCAACTTGTGAGCCAGGATTTCTCGGAACCATATGGGTTCCAAACTAGGGCCTTTGATCCCAGTCTCTCTGATCCTTCCTTCCCTTCATCCTCATTTTATGAGGATGCATATGCAATGCAGGAGAATGTTAGGTCCAACCCGTATTCCAACACTTTCAACTCGGGATGGAGGAACCACCCTAACTTCTCTTGGAAAAATCAGGGGCAACAAACCCAATCTTGACCCAGCAACTATGCATCTCAAAAACCCATGGGTCAGCGTCAAGTATACACCCAGTTGCCCCTGAGACTGGTTAATCAGCCATCTTGGAATGCCCAACAATCCGCGGGGCAGGCTGATTTGAACCGGCAGATGGTGGAAATGCAAGGGTCCATGCTTCAGCCTATGCAACAAATGAAGACATCCTTGGATAACTTACAATCCGGGTTAATTGCAAACATAGGACAACCCGGATCCCTACCATCTCAACTCGTACCAAACCCTCATAATGTGCAAAATCAGGGCAATAGAGCCCAAGGGTATGGAAATCAAAGGGACCCACATGCGCATGCTCAGGTGGTTGAGCAGGGTCCCTCTTCTTCCTCTTCTGGTTACATGACCAACCAAGGCCCTCCAATCTTCACTAATCCACCTCAAGATCCAAACCCTTATGCCTCTGCAAACTCTGTCACCTTGAGAAGTGGGAAGCAGACCCAGAACCTAGAATTACCTTCTAGAAGTCAAAATCCTAGGGAGCTTGAGAAAGAGAAGGAGGAGGCTGAAGAAGACAATAAGGCCCAGGGACCAGAAATTGAAAATTCCACCCATATTCCCTTCCCTGAGGCCCTATTGAAAACCAAAGAGAAGAAAACCCTAGACAGCAACGAGGAACTCTTGAATTTATTCAAGAGCGTAGAGATCAATATTCCACTCCTCGATGCTATTAAGCACATCCCGGCTTACGCTAAATTCTTGAAAGAACTGTGTACCGAAAAGCGTAAGCCGAGAGAACCCACTCCAAGGAAGGTGATTCTCTCTGAGCAGGCAAGTTCTGTAATCCTGCATCACCTTCCTCAAAAGAAGAAACATCCAGGTGCCCCCTTGATCTCATGCATTATTGGGGAATACACTTTTGATAGGGCACTATTGGACCTAGGTGCATCCATCAACCTAATCCCCACTTCTATTTATGAGAAGTTTGGATTATGTGAACTCAGGCCAACCTCAGTAACGCTACAATTAGCGGACCGATCGGTCACCACACCGAGAGGCGTTATTGAGGATGTGATTGTCAAGGTCAAGGATTTCTATTTTCCTGTAGATTTCCTTGTCCTATACATGGATGCACCTAATGATTTGAGGAACACGCCCATCATTCTAGGGCGTCCATTCCTAGCTACCGCCAAGGCCAACATAAATTGTTAAAGCGGTAGTATGGAGATTGCCTTTGGGGATAAGAAATTAACTCTAGATATTTTTAAGGCGATAAGAGGATTTGAGGATTATGGATTCATTGAGGAACTCGAGGATCAGGATCTTGAGCCGTGTATGACAATCACTGCACTCGAGGACCCCATTAGCTTTAGCGAACCCAACCCACAACCCTCCTCCATGGTGGACCTGTCACATCCTAAAGAGGTTGCTGATTTTGTTCATTCCCAGCCTCTTCCATTGGATCGTCCTGATGAATCTTCATCAGTATCCTTCCTTCCTTCGATTCTAAACCCACCCCAGTTGGAATTAAAACCATTGCCCAAAAATTTGAAATATGAGTTCTTAGGACCTGAAAACACGCTCCCTGTGATTATTAGTGCTGATTTGACTAAGGAGCAAGAATTGAGGTTAATTAAGGTCCTTTAGAACAACAAGTGGCAATTGGTTGGACCATCCACGACCTTAGGGGGATCGAGCCATCTTATTGTAATCATCGTATTTTCATGGAAGATGGATCCCGCCCTTCTCGCGAAATGCAAGGGAGACTAAACCCGAATATGCGAGAAGTGGTCAAGAAGGAGATAATTAAGTGGCTCGATGCTAGGATTATTTACCCAATCTCAGATAGTCCATGGGTTAGTCCCGTTCAGATTGTACCCAAGAAGGCGGGAATAACCGTTACGACTAATGAGAAAGGGGAAACCTTCACCACTCGTTCAGCTTCTGCTTGGAGAGTCTGTATTGACTATAGGAAGTTGAACACTACCACTAGAAAGGATCACCTCCCCTTGCCATTCATCGATCAAATCCTCGAAAGGTTAGCCGGGCAAAAATATTTTTGCTTCTTGGACGGTTATTCGGGATATAACCAAGTCCCTATCCATCCCGAAGACCAGGAAAAGACAACTTTCACATGTCCCTACGGAACCTTTGCATTTCGTAGAATGCTGTTCGGGCTTTGCAATGCGCCTACGACTTTTCAAAGGTGCATGATGGCCATCTTTTCTAACATGGTGGGAGATTGTCTTGAGGTATTCATGGATGATTTCTCCATTTTCGGAGATTCTTTTGAGTCTTGCCTAGCTAACCTGGAATTGATCCTTCAGAGATGCATCAAGACACGGTTGGTCCTTAGCTGGGAAAAGAGCCACTTTATGACTCAGGAGGGCATCGTCCTGGGTCACGTGGTTTCTAATCGAGGAATTGAAGTTGATAGAGCTAAGGTGGATGCTATCTCTAGACTTCCTCCACCCACATCCATAAAACAGATTCGTTCTTTTCTTAGGCATGTGGGTTTTTATAGAAGATTTATTAAGGACTTCTCGAAGGTTGCTCGGCCCTTGAGTAACCTTTTGGCCAAAGACGTGCCGTTCGAGTTTGATGAATCATGTCGTAAGGCATTTGATTTATTAAAAACAGCCGTCACCTGTGCCCCAGTATTGCAACTACCGGTCTGGACAGCCCCATTTGAGATTATGGCTGACGCATCTGATTATGCCATCGGGGCTGTCTTGGGTCAAAAGATTGAGAAAAAGCCCTCTGTGATTTACTACGCTAGCAAAACTCTGGACGAGGCCCAGAGGAATTATACCATTACTGAAAAAGAATTGCTAGCTGTAGTTTTTGCTCTGGAAAAATTCAGGGCTTATCTATTAGGTTCTCGCGTAATCATCTATACCGACCACTCGGCCTTAAAACATCTCTTGGCCAAAAAGGATGCCAAACCCCAGCTTATTCGCTGGATTCTATTGCTTCAAGAGTTCGATCTTGAAATCAAGGATAAAGCCGGGGCACAAAATGTAGTGGCGGATCACCTGGATCACCTTTCAAGAATCCTAATTGATTCCCCTCATCTGGATGCTCCGATCTCTGATACTTTTTCGGATGAAACTATCCTCACAATCTCAGGAATCCGAACCACCTGGTTTGCGGATATTGTCAATTATTTGGCCATTGGTCAAATCCCCCAGGATTGGACCAAACAACAATGGGATAGACTTATATCTGAGACTAAATATTATTTTTGGGATGATCCTAAGTTGTACCGCATTGGCGCTGATCAGATTATTCGCCGATGCATCCCGGAAGTCGAGTTCCATAGCATACTTGAGTTCTGTCACACATCCGCTTGTGGTGTACACTTTTCTAGGAAAAAGACAGCCGCAAAAATTTTGCAATCTGGATTCTATTGGCCGTCATTATTTAGGGATGCCCAGGATTTCTCTAGGTCATGCACCCGATGCCAGACACTTGGGAACATGGCTAACAGAGATATGATGCCCTTGAACCCAATTCTTTCTGTCGAAATTTTTGACATTTGGGGCATCGACTTTATGGGACCCTTCCCTCGTTCATTTGGACACCAGTATATTCTAGTTGCTGTTGATTACGTGTCCAAGTGGATTATGGCAATTCCCACCTGGACCAATGACCACACGGTGGTCGTCGATTTTGTGAAGAGAAATATCTTCAGTCGGTTCGGGGTTCCTAGGGCAATTATCAGTGATGGTGGCACACATTTCACTCATGCCCAGTTTCGATATTTACTGGGGAAATATGGGGTGAGCCATCGGATTTCCACACCTTACCACCCTCAGACGAACGGACAGGCCGAGGTCTCCAATCGGGAGACCAAGAACATTTTGCAGAAAATCGTTAGGCCTGATAGGAAGGATTGGACCCAAAAGCTAGATGATGCTCTTTGGGCTTACCGTACGACGTACAAAATGCCTATCAGTATGTCTCCGTTCCATCTAGTGTTTGCGAAGGCATGTCACTTGCCCGTAGAACTTGAACACCGGGCATTTTGGGCCATCAAGAAATGTAATGTGGACCTTGAGTTGGCCGGGAAAACCAGGAAACTCCAACTATCTGAGTTGGAGGAGCTTCGAAATGATGCTTATGAAAATGCCAGAATCTATAAGGCAAGGACCAAAGCTCTCCATGACCAGATGATTTCACGTAAGAGCTTTGAGCCAAACCAGAAGGTCTGGCTTTTCGATTCTCGATTGAAGCTTTTCCCTGGTAAACTCAGGTCTAAGTGGGGCAGGCCATTCGTTATTGAGCGAATTTTTCCTAATGGGGCTGTTAAAATCTCTGACCCAAAGACGGGTAATATTTTCAAGGTCAATGGGCAGCATCTCAAACCCTTTATTGACCATGTGCTCCTTGAACCCGTCTCGGACAAGGTTGCTCTTACCTTGCCATAACCACTATGGGGTGATCATCGCCCAGCTAAAGGCACTAAACTCAGCACATGTAAAGACTGTTCCAAGTTGACCTGAGTCTCACGGAAACCAGGTGCTATTCTTCCACTTCTACTCTCTTGCATGCTTTCATTTTTTTTACAATGAGGACATTGCAATAGCTAAGCATGTGGGGGTGGACATAGTTTGTAACCATTGTGTCAGCTGTAACAGTGATTTTCTGTTATTTGATTCTGCTGTTATTTGATTCTTGTTTTAAAAAAAAAATAAGAAGAAAAAAAAAGAAAAAAATAATACAATAATAAAAAACTAATAAATTATTAAAAAAAAAAAAGAATCAGGAGACAAGAACTTAGGCACTAGGAGTTGTAAACTTTAGGGATTGATTCTTTGAGACCTGAACACTTAGACTCTTCAGGTCTTCGGGCTTAATTAGCTTGGGTGCCCACTCGAATGTAGATTTAGTATCGAGTCCTCGCCATTTAAAATTTATTTTAATTTGTTAAATAATTTGGGATGATAAGTATGCGACTTATCAACCCACCCTCTGATTTGGGGGGACTTTAAGCCTAAGTATCTATACACACTATTTTGCACTGACTCACTTTCTGGCGGTTTTTACGGAAATTGGGTAGCTAATGGACCGACTTGGGTGGTATGGCTGGCACGTTGTCTGTGGTAATAGCTCATTGGCCGGTTGTCCAGAGGCCAGCCACAAGACCGTTTTCGTTGTACTGCCTTTAGGTAAATCTTAGATCAGGGAAGCCACCTACTTATAAAAAAAAAAAAAAAGGAAAAGAAGAAGAGAAAAAAAAAAGAAGAAAAAAAAAAATAAAACCACACTTCACCGCATGAGTATGGTTGGCAAGTTGTTGGTGGCAACAGCTCATCGACCGGTTGTCCAGAACCCAGCTCACAAACAAATAAATGCATAATAATTCCCAAAACACTTAGGGAAGAAGCGAGGAAGTAGAATAAACCAAGGATATACACTGGACTCACCCTTGTGTTGACCCCAGAAATAAAAGAAGTAGGGAGAAAGCTACCAATCGTAAAGATAAACATTTAGGCAAGGTCACCTAGGGTCGTAGAAACCCGAAGTCCGTCTTAACGGCCATTTTGTGAGTCTATTACTTTTTTTCACAAAGATGCTTAGCACTTAGAGTCCTTTTCGAGTCTTGGGCGGGTCGGGTAGCCATAAAAAGTTATCCCGTAACTCTCAAACTCCAAAAGTACAAAAAAAAAAGTAAAAAAAAATATAATAAAAAAAAAATTTCTCAAATAAGGCAAGGGCTCGAACGGTCGGTATTCTGGTAGGCACCTAGGCACTGTTGAGTTTTTGTAATTAGGTCTTGGGGATGAGATTTTCTAAAGTAATCAATGAATCTTGCCTAATTACTCGAACCCTGATTCTACTTTTATATAGAATTTAGGTTGATTTTGCTAGGGACTAGCAAAAAGTAAGCATGGGGGTATCATGAACACACATAAATTCAAGATAAATTGCTTATTTTTTATAGTTTTTAGACTTAGCATTGCATATCAATGTATAAATATTGCATAACATCCATAGTATGGCATTTAGGATAGTAGTATATTTTATATATTAATTCCTTCATTTTATATGGCCAGGGGGGCAATGTGACATCCATACAGGTTGCGGATGGAAAATCCGACCGTACGGATGGATCCGGAGCGATGATCGCAGCCCGACATCGCAAAAATCATCTCGATCTGAGCACTGTGGCACCCTCTTCAAGAAGAAGAAGACGGAAGGTCCAGATGGCACCACGTGGTGCCATCCAGGCCGCCCAAACCCAGCCAGCAGCCACCGTCCACTCTCCCTCATCATTTGCACCGTTAATCCTAGCCGTTGGATCAAGATCCAATGGCTGGGAAGCGTCTGCACCGATTTCCTCCTCACGACACAAAGGGCGACGTGGCGCACTGGTTGACGCAGCGGCTTGCAAACGAGAGGCGTGGGTTCGATTCCCCGCAGCCGCTCCAATTTGCAATTGGACGGGCATTTGGAGCGAAGTGCAGCGGCAGCGCGAGCGCACGCATAGGCCAACGCATTGCAAGCATGCATGCCAGCGCACAGCACACGCGCACACAGTCGAGCGCGTGGTCAGCGTGCGTGAAGAGCAGGGCAAGCGGTGTGAGCGCAAGGGGCAGTTGGCGCCAGCTTTCAGCGACAGCTGGACTGACCTACAGCGACGCTTAGAGCCGTCGTTGTTTCATTGCAAGCCATCAGAGCCAACTATGGGCGTGGGTGGAGGTGAGCCGTCTACAGCAACGTTTTCAACAATGGTCTGGAGGTCGCTAGAGGTCCATTATCCATTTTTAGCCTCTTCTCCACCACTATAAAAGGGCCTTCACCCCCTCCCTTCCAAGCCATCTCTACCTACTCTACTCCCACCTACTCCCAAGCTCTAGCAAGCCTACCAACGCTCCATTAGAGCTTGTTCTTAAGCTCCCAAGGTGCCTATTAGTGCAGCGAACCTCTGCCCCACCAAATATTCCTCCAACCTCCCATCTCCCTTCATAGGTCACCTCAGAGCTGTCCTCCCACCTCCATTCCGGTAGCAGATCACCTTCATCTTCTCACCTCCATTCCGGAGCCACGTCGAAGCTTTCCTCAACACGACGTCCTTCAGCATCTCACCTCCATCATCCCGCTCCTCAGCTCCTTCCTCCGAGCTTCCGCCAGGCACCGTCGTCTCGCCGAACAGCTGATTCGGGAGATTTCCTCTCACCTCCCTCTCTTTTTTATGCTTTCATAGTAGATTGTAATAAACATTGGATTGATATATAAATCATTTTCGTTCCTCATCTCTATCTTGTGCTTCATTTGCTTGTCTTTTATTTCAAAAACACAAAAAAATAACAAAACTTGAAAATACCAAGCAGAAACAAAACGAAATGCGATTTTGGAGTAAAGTAAACGTCGCCTCCCTGTGTTCGACCCAGGACTCCCTTGGAGTTTCGGTATAAATTTTATCTGATCGACGTGTTTTGCAACTACGACGATGGGTTACTTCTAACCCCGATTTCTAAACACGTGAAGCACGCCCGACCACTTGACCACTATCCTGGATGTCTGATAATGCTGTCTGGTTCTTGATTTTGGTGTTGGAAGCTCTAGCTTCCCTATTTTGACCTAGGAACCCCACCAGACACCCTAGCAAACCTAATTGGAGACCTCCTAAGCCTAGTCCACTATCCATATCCCTACTTATCCTATCCCTAACCCAATTGAACCATCCCATACCTAATTGGGTTCATCTACAGTTGATTGGGTGCACCTGAGCCCAATTGGATCCACCAAGGATCTAATTGACTCATGCCTACTAGGGTTACCCTAGCCTAATCACATGCACACATCCAATTAGACTTAACCTAGACCTATTTAGGTTCACTCCTATCCAATTAGGCTTTCCTAAGCCTAATTAGGTCCAAACCCACTTAATCTAGATTGACCCAACCTATTTAGCACCTAATCCTATCAAAACCCACAACCTAGTTCTATGAAAAATACACACCCACACACACACACACCCCTTCCCATTCTGCCCCAGCCAAACCCATGCACACTCTCTTGGAAAACCTAAAAACTTGTGTCAAACCAAGATCCTAAAAGTGTGGCATTAGCTAATTTTGGAGCCACCAAAAGTGGCAACCAAAAGGAGTCTTCCATAAGGGCAAAGAAAGAGCCACGAAATTGCACCATCTCCACCACTCTCTTCCTCTCAACTTGCGACCACACCTTCTCCTCTCCCTCTCAAGGCTGTCCTCTTCCTCCATTACTCCCTCCATGGATGGCTAAAGAAGAAGCTCCTCCAAGGCATCTTCATGAGGGTGCCAAGAAGAAGAAGAGCATAAGGATGCAACACCTTCTCCTTTCTTCTTGTGGGCATGCCCTCTTCTTCCACCATAGAGGATCCATGTCCCAATTTTCTTTTTCTTCTTAGGTGGCCATAGAGAAGAACCCCCTCAAGGTCTTCTCAAGGATGGCCATTAGTAGAGAAAGGGTGCAACACCTCCTCTCTCCACTTGGGTGCACAAACCCATGCTCCTTGACAAGCGTGGAAATTGCATATTTTGAAATCGTTGGAAAGCGTAGTATAGTCACAAAAACCACTCATTAAAGGTATTTGTGATAACGAAACTCGCATAGATCTTTATTCTTTTTAGAACTTGAGTCCCAGTCATTCGTCTCTAGGAGGTGTGAAAACGAATCGAGATTTCGATCGGCTTTTATAACCTAAATCTTACTTAATCTAGTATTTTTGTCTTTTTGTATTTTTGATTTTTTATTTTGGAAAGTGAATTGAAACCTAGATCTAGATAAACTAGCAAATAGCTAAGTGACTATGTGCATCTAAATGAGGCCATGGTGGCCGTGCATGGTGTGAACAAACCAAAGTGTCATATAGGCAAGCAACATGAGGACAATCAATCACAGAAACATCATGAAATTATTTATGCATAAAATATTAGCACACATCATCTACACTAGAAAGCATATAAATAGAAGAGAATCCCTCACGCCGGAAAGTTGCCACTAGGGCCATCGGCCTTGTGTGAGGGTGTAGGCTAGACCTTGGGTATGCAAACCTGTCTACACGCCTACCAAAAGAGATGGCCGGCCACAAGAGGCTATGGGTGAGCCTTCATGGCCATCCAAGAAGAAGAAGATGGGGGAGAGTGCACCCAAGCGTAGAGAGGAGGGTGTTGCACCCTTTCTCTACCAATGGCAGTCCTTGAAGCCTTGGAGAGAAGCTTCTCTAGCTAGTCGTCCATGGAGACTTGGAGGAGGATGAGGAGGATGGCCTTAAGGTTTTGGAGGGTGGAAGCAAGTTTAGAGTGGAGAGTATGAATTGGGAGAGTGTATGGAGATGGTCCAATTTCGTAGCTCTCTCTTTGCCCTTATGGAAGGCTCCATTTGGTTGCCACTTTTGGTGGCTCCAAAAATAGCCAATGCCACAATTTTTGGATCTAGGTTTGACACATGTTTTTAGGGTTTCCAAGAGAGTGTCCATGGGTTTGGTGGGAGTAAAATGGGAAGGTGTGCGTGTGTGTGTGGGTGTGTGTTTTTCGTAGGGCTAGGTTGTGGGTTTTGGTAGGATTAGGTGCTAAATAGGTTGGGTAAATCTAGATTAAGTGGGTGTGGACCTAATTAGGCTTAGGAAAGTCTAATTAGGTAGGAGTGAACCTAATTAGGTCTAGATCAAGTCTAATTAGATGTGTGCATGTGATTAGGCTAGGGTAACCCTAGTAGGTATGAGTTAATTGGATCTTGGGCGGATCTAATTGGGCTCAGGTGCACCCAATCAACTGTAGATGCACCCAATTAGGTATGCGATGGTTCAATTGTGTTAGGGATAGGAAAAGTAGGGCTATGGATAGTGGAATAGGCTTAAGAGGTCTCTACTTAGGTTTCCTAGGGTGTCTGGTGGGGTTCCTAGGTCAAAATAGGCAAGCTAGGGCTTCCAACACCAAAATCAGGAACCAGACAGCAGTATTAGACATCAGGATAGTGGTCAGACATCTTATAATACAAAATTGGACGTCTATACACTAAATTAGATGTCCAATTCTATGTCGGTATGAGTTTTAGCTTCCTAGATTATTATTCTATAGAAATCAGACGTCCAACCAGATGTCTGGACGTCCTAAAAGGTGCTGGAGAGTGAGTTTTAGGTTTTCTAAGGTTGGTTTTGGTTCCTAAGTGTTTAGGAGAGGGATAGGGTGGATAAGAACATGGATAATGCTATCCATGTTTGGGTTTTGAGGCCAAGGTGCCCTAATGGAGGTTGTTTTGGGTTTGGGAAGGCTGTCCTAGTGTTTCTAAGGGTAGGGATAAGGCTATCCTCCTCACTACTCTTATCTAGATCAGCCTTCTTCCTTTATTACTTTATTCCACTATCTCCATCCTAGATCACTTTATTATCTATAAATAGCAATAAAAACCATTAAATAACAGGATCTCTCATCTTATTCTAAATAGATTGATGCAATGCATGATATGCAAGATATGAGTGCAATATCCACAATTTAAGCTAGGTTCAGACGTTAATTAGGTTGATTAGGAACCGTGATTGCTGTGCAATCACTCCTCTCTTTAGTAGACGGCCAAGAAGGCTTCTCCTTAGCCTCTCTTGGTTGATCCCTTTCCTTAGTTTAGCATTATTTAAATGTATCCGTATTTTATAGCGACTTAATTTTTAATGCATGATACTCTTGTCTAGTGGTTTTGTATGCATGTTATTATCTTCATGGTTTACAACTTTGATGCATGCTTTCATTTCGTGTTTCAAAACAAAGATCAAAAACACAAAAAGACAAATATATTAGGTTAGATTAAGCCAATCCAAATCTCGACTTATTTTCACGCCTCCTTGAGACGAACGACCAGCACTCAAGTTTTCAAAAGAATAAAATCAATCGAGTTTCGCTATTACAAATATTTTTGTCAAGGGGATTTCACAACTATACTACGATGTTATTTTCAAAAAATGTGTGATTTCTATGCTTGTCATTGGGTGGCTATGATGGCGCCACGTGGCGCCATCTAGGTCGTCCATCATCAGAGTGTTGTAAATGGTGCCACGGGTGTTGGATTGGATCGATTTTTGCATCATTAGGCTACGATCGTCGATCTGAACCTATCCATGCAGTCGGATTTGTCGTCTGAGGTACAAATTAACACCATCTTAGCCGTTGCTCTTTAGGGTTCCTCGGTCTCTATCTTGTGCTACGGATGTCCGATTAGGGCGATCTTGGAGTCGTTGAACTCCAATCATCACCCTGATTAGATCCGTATGGTTGGATCTTCGATCTATGGCCCCGATAAAAATGTTTCCCTATCCCTGACCATAAAAAGGAGACAATTGCTATATAATTTATACAACTTGATCTCAATGTATGATTCTGCATGTTATGCACTATTTACAATGTATAATGCTAATGTGACACTAAGAACATGCATTAATAGATATTTTAGGTTAATCTGATGTATGCACATCAGTGGGATATTTAGATATCCTAAGAGACAAGTACCACGGAGACGATATGTGTGCGCATCTTCGAGGGGAATTTTCTGCCACTCCACACTGAGAACTCGTCCAAATCAACTTGTGTTGATCAGCCGCTCCTAATCTAGTTAACTTTTTCAGAATAGATTTAACACATTTGCGTGGTTTTGATAATTAAACGCACTGAACTAGATTGTGTGTGGATTGGGGTGTTTAGGTTATCGAGTCCTGCAAACCAAAGGTCAGTTAATGAGGCCAAATAATCCCTAAGCCTTAGGCAGAATACTTAAGCTTAGCATTCTCCCCAACCTCTTGTGGACTATCCAGATCTTAATGAATACATGAATGTTGGAACCATGTTCTACATCTTGTTTTGGTATTAACAAAATTATTATGGATTAACGTTTGCAATTAAGTGCTTTTCAGATTAGGTGAAGATCAAGGCAAGCAAGAAGTGATGGAGGCATGATGATGAGAAAGAGAAGATGATGACAACATTGAGGCAAGATGACAAGGATGAGTCGAAGTGAAGAAGATCATCTTCGACCTTTAGTTTCTTTGTTTAAACTTTTTATTTATAAAATGTATGCCTCTTAACAAAAGAATATAAGTTAGATCGTAAAAATAATTACAGATAAATTAAGATTAATTTTGCGATCATTTTCAAAGAACATAATTGATTAAATCACTTAAAAAAGGTACTTGTTACCCACAAGTGCCGGTACATGTGAGTTACAGGTTTGGGTTTTCTCAAGAAACAAACCTGTAGCCAGTGAGTACCGGTACTCATGATCAGTACTGGTATTGGAGGTAACGAGTACCAGTACTAATGATCAGTAACTGTATAAGTGGGTTACAGATATGTGTTATGAGTTTGAAACCCAAATCTGGAAGCAACGAGTATCGATACCCATACTTTAGTACCAGTACCAGGTAGCCATTGGCTCGAAATTGAACGGCTAGAAAATTAATTTTGGCTATATGAACATTGGGATTTAAACCCCAACGTCTAGTAGACATCCCAACTAGGTCCTAACTCTATAAATAAACCCTTGGACTTGTAGTTTGCACATAAGAAAAGAGAAGAAAAATTCTTATAGCTATATTTCAAATTTCCACCATATTTTCAAGAGATAAAGAAGCTTGCCATTCACTTTCTCTACATTCTTGCAAGCTCAACAATGTGCTTTTCTCACGCATCTACGAAGCAATTCACATCCATCCTAGGCTCTCAAATTGGTATTCATTTTAATTATTGTTGGGAGGCATAGGAATTCTTGTTGTAAGAGTTCCCTTTCTTACACTAGTTCTTATTTGTATTTTGAGCATTTGCTCGTTGGTTGTAACAAACCCGTTTTTGTACTTGGGTTGAGGTAACCCATTAATTACCTCAGTTAGTAAATTGAGTCTCTCGGGATTGAGAGAATTGGGTTAAAAATCCTAAGCTGGGGGGCTTAGGTAGTGGAGTCTCCAAGGGAGGAGAACCACTATACATATTGTGCCAATTTCTATGATTGTATTTTGTGTAAATCTTTTTATTATTACTAACATTGTGCTTAAGTATTTGTGTGCACGTAGATGGCCATATTACATATTTTAGATCCTACAATAAATTTTTAAGATAAAAATTATAGCCCAAGAGGCCTAAGATCAGCATTCATACTAATCTCTTTTTGTCTCTTAGCACATTTTGTCTTTCATTTTCTTTCTTTTTGATTTGGTCTAGAACTAAGTCGATTCCTTAATCTTTTACTAATGACTATCACTTTTTCTTTTTCTTTTTTTTTCAAATTGTGCTCCTTTTGACACTTTTATTTCCTCCCCTTTTTCTTCTCAAAAATGATATTCAATCAATTCACTCAAAATTTCCTCCCTTCTCCAATTTTTGTTCTATTTTCCTTTTTTTTTTGGGTTTTTGGATTATGTGTATTTTTTTTGTGAAACCCTTTCTTGTGAAGTGATTCTCACAATGTTTTGCAATTTAATACCCCCCCATGCCTACGATTTGTAATGTCCTTATTGTAAATTAGGTGGGTAGGTGTGTTTAAATTCAGCTTAGATCCTACTTTAGAACATGCTTTGGGTGTGTGGATGGGTCGAGGTGACTGTTGCGGATGATTTCAAGCTCGGGTACGAGTACTAGAGGTGGAGTTTGCTATTCTAATGGATGAACCCTAAAGTGCAATATGAGTTCAGCATATGATGTGTCAAGAAGGGCTTCGGGTTTTTCAAAAAGATGACGGGTTGCCTCTCAATAAGCGTTGAGTTTAATGCCATCGATTGGGCACAATGTGCTCAGGGAGAATGGAGGAAAAAGGATACCTCAGGCAAGTTTGAGTCAATGAATTCGATGAATGGTTTAAGTCTCTGACCGTTCACGATAAAAGGTTTCAAATCAAAGCTGGGTTGGTTGATTTCAATAGCTCCATTTCCAAAGATTCGTCTCACCAAGAATGGTCTAATCCATTTTGAACTGAGTTTTCCTAGGAAAAGTTTGAGTTTGGCATCAAAGAGTAGAAGTTTTTGACCAGGATGGAAATACTTTTGTATAATGTGCCTGTCATGGAAGTCTTTAACCTACTCTTTGTTGATACGCGAGTTCTTATACACATCATTACATAGTTCCTCGATCTCGCTTAATTGCATCCGGTGGTGTATTCCAGCCTTCACTAGATCCAGATTGCATTTCCGTACTGCCAATAAAGCTTTGTACTCTATCTTGACAGGAAGGTGGCATGCCTTACCATACACTAATCTGAAGGGAGACATGCTTAATTTGGTCTTGTGGGCAGTCCTATAGGCCCACAAGGCTTCCGGAAGGCGAGTAGACCAATCTTTTCTATCAGGCTGAACAGTGACCTGAAGGATCTTTTTGATCTCTCGATTTAACAGTTCTGCCAGTCCATTAGTCTAGGGGTGGTAAGGAGTCGAGATACGATGGGACACCTCGTACTTTTTCATTAGGGACTAGAAGTGCACATTAGTAAAATGAGACCTGCCATCGCTGATGATGGCCTTAGGAACCCCAAATCTGGTAAAGATGTTCTCCTGGATAAATTGGAGGATAACTTTATGATCACTAGTTCTTATGGGGATGGCTTTGATCCATTTAGAGACATAATCAACAGCAAGTAGAATGTATTCAAAGGCATTAGTTCTGGGAAAGGGTCCCATGAAATCAATTCCCCATATGTCAAAGACTTTGCACATAATAATCAGGTTCAAGGGCATCCTATCCTGCGGGCCCATGTTGTCAAGGGTCTGACAACGAGCTCATGCCCTACAATAGGTTTGTGCATGTTTGAATAAAGTGGGCCAAAAGAACCCACATTGGAGAATTTTCACTGCAGTTTTACACATAAGGAAATGTCCACAGCAGGCTTGGTCGTGACATAATGACATTACATCATTGATGTCATCATCAGGATTGCATCTTCGGATCACCTGATCATTGCCAATGAGGAAAAGGTATGGTTCCACCCAAATATGGAACTTGGCCTTTGTAATCAATTTGTCCTACCTAGAAGTCGCCCAATCTAGCGGAACCTTCCCCATAACCAAGTAGTTTATAATATCAACAAACCATTGGAGATTGTGAATGGCTAGTAGGTGCTCGTACGAAAAATGCTTGGTGATTGGACCAAATGGGTCGATGACAGAAGAAGGAAGATAGGACAAGTGGTCAGCTGCCACATTCTCTTTTCCCACTTTATCGCGAATCTCGAGATTAAATTATTTCAATAGTAAGATCTAGCAGATTAGTCGAGGCTTCGCATCCTTCCTAACAAGGAGGTGCCTCACTGTAGTGTGATCTGAGTATATGATAACATGGGAACCCAAAAGGTAAGATATGAATTTTTCCAGGGCAAATACTACAGCTAACAGCTCTTTCTCAGTAACTGTATAGTTACGCTGAGCCTCGTCAAGTGTCTTGCTAGCATAGTAGATGACCATGGGTTTTCCATCTATTTTCTGCCCAAGCACTACCTGATAAGTCAATTTTCGCTTTCGAAAATGATGATTAAGAAGATTTGTCATTGTATTTCTAAGTGGTGGAAAAATCGACAAACCAAAACAATTAAAAAAAATTAACCATTCAAAAGAGCAGGTTGTATCCACAGGGAGACACTAGCCCTTCTAAACTCGCAAAAGTCACAAACAATTGTTCACCAAAAATTTCCCCCAAACACTGAGTCGAAATCCCCTTTGGATTATGCTAACAATTGCTAGATATGTTGAATGAGCATTTTATGTAAAATATGAGGGTTGTACCATAAAAAATCCATAATTAAATATTAATTAACCAAAAATTAGAATGGTGGCAATGGCATTGCATGTAATAACTAATTAGGAGAAAACAGAGCATTCCCTTCGAGCTTGGCATGCGCAAAAGACAGGCCACGGCTGGAGATGAGACTTGGCGTAGGAGATGAGGCGAGGGCTTCGCGATGGTGGTTGCAGCAAAGTGCGGGGTGGCCCAAGGTGGTTGGACGGAACAGAGAGGCGCGGTGGTGATGGGTTGGTTGTTGTTGCTGTGAAGCAGCTCAACGCACAGACTGGAGGCGAGGAGGTGCAGGGGGATGCACACACGCGGTGCTGAAGGCCGCTAGAGGTGTTGTTCGCTGGAGGCGCAGCGAGCGGACGTCCCAGCATGCTAGAGGTGCGCGGGCAGAGCTACTGGACGACGTACGACCACGCACGTGGTGCTGCAGCTGCAGCTGCTGCGTGGACCAATAGTACCTGCACTCAGCGCAGAAGGCGCAGGCGATGGTGCAGCATGCTCTGCGCGTGGGCAAAGCTAGTGCTGGTGATGTGCATGCTTTGCGCGTGGGTGAAGCTTCTGCTGGTGATGCATATGCTTTGCGTGCATGGGCTAGAGGCGATTGGGTGCTCTATTCCTGCTAGAGTAGTAACTTGGAGTGGCTGCGGGCGATGCTGAGCGTGCGGCAACGACGTGCTGCAGGGGGTGCTGGTGGGCATGCGCTAGGGGCTATAGCATGGAGGTGCTGTGCTGAGATGTGTGGTGCGCACGAGGTGGTCGGGCAAGTGTGGATGGCAATGGCTGCGGTGGTGTACAGGGAAAGGCAAGTCATGCATCAGTAGATGCACTCACGGTAGGCAAGCTTGAAGGAGCTCGTGCATGGTGGCAACCAAGTCCATCCTCTTAGCACGGCAGTCTGTCACCCCACCAGCCCACGGTATGATGGAGCTTGGCCGTGGAGGCCCACAGTGGTGGAATGTTGCATGGTGGTGAAATGGGATGATGCCCTCCTCGAGCACAGTAGTAGCTACCCCTCTCTTATAGTCATGTGCAAGGATTTGAATGGAGAGGCGGATGCAGATCCGCTTCTCATGGCCATTAAGGAGGTATAGCTGCCATAGGAGTGGCAGAGTCATTCCTGCAAAAGGTGAAAAAAAGAAGAATAATAGATAATTAGGATTATTTATACGTAACTCCTTAACTTCTATGTTAATTAAAACGATGTATGTATTGCTCCTAATTAATTAACTAATTAAATGCATGCAATTCTAGGTTAATTCTAAATGCGTTTAGATATGGATGCCACAAATGAATTATGGACTTAAGATAAAAATATGAATTAATTTATTTACATCCTAATGTATGCTATCTAAATGTTAAAATTAACTTAATGTCTAGGCACTTAAATACTTAAATAGCCCACAAATATAGGCTAATCAAATACCCCCATGCCTAGCTTCTGCTAGTCCCTAGTAAATCTTAGAAATAACCTAGCACTCCAAGTATACTAGCCAACCCAATCGGTCTTCCTTTAGAAACATATTAGGTTCAGACTTTAGACCTATGGTTCCCAAGTAGTTGCTAAGTTACAGACTAGTTCAGCTAAAGACTAGTTGCAGGCACAAGTTTCCCTGATTTCTAACTCTACCCTAGGGTTTTCTTGTCCCAGAGATTAAAGCATCCGTGCATGTGCATTGGTCTGAGTTATTTGAGGTTGATATGATTGCCAACCTAGAAAGAGAGTAACAATGATTTGTTTTTTGTAACATATATATTTTTGTTTGATTCCTGTAAGTCTAACCTTGGATCAGCTATCAACACGGTTTGTGTCGGATTCATTGTCCCCACCACCGAACATTGAAGGGTGCCTGGCTTGCGATGCTTCGAGATAGCATAGGCCATAATGTCCCCAAGAACTCCTGGAAATCGATACTTCGAGATAGTATCGCCCATGGATTTCTTAAGCAAATTCAGGTCTGTGGCAATCGGCACTTCAAGATAGGGCCACCCATGGTACCTGAACCGCACAATGCGCTTACATGCTCCCACTAGGATGGATATCCTAAGAGACAAGCATCGAGAAGGTGACATGTTATCATCACATCCTCAAGGTGAGTATATATTCCACCTCTCCTGTGGCAAGAACTCTTCCAATCAAATTGTATTTTCAAGCTTTTCCTAAGTCAAAACTAAGAGCACCAACTTTTCTTTAAGAAATGAATTAGGGTGATCACTATTTACACAAGACCAAGTGTGTGTGAAATGTGGATGCTTAGGTTATGAGGACCCGTAAACCAAAAGATAGAAAAAGACTCTAGGTACTACCCAGCCTTTAACTCAATTCCTAACTTTCCTTCCTCAACGTCTTGGGGAATGGTCTGCAACTTAAGTCCTACTTAAGTTTTCAATTTCAAAAAGGACCCTAAAGGTCTAAAGCTAGTAGCTCACTTAGCTTCTAAAGTTCGACACCTACAATCAACTTAGCCTAGCCTAAAGTTCTGGTCTGCTTAAGAATGCAGGGCCCAGCCAGTTAAGCTCAATGCAAAATTTTTTTTTTTTTTTTTTGAATGCAAATGTATGCAATGCACAATGCTTTAACTAAATGCATGAATGCAATATGTATAAATGCTATGTATATCCCCAAGTACACTCCCCCATACCTAAAATCAACAATGTCCCCATTGCATGAAGGATATTACCTGGCTCAGAGATGGGCTGCTGTTATTTTGCTAGTAGTCGAGTAGCCAAAGAATCTGCAAATCAGGTTTAAGGATCTTAGAAATAGGCCCT
This sequence comes from Thalassia testudinum, assembly GCA_037157565.1. Classification (NCBI taxonomy): domain Eukaryota; kingdom Viridiplantae; phylum Streptophyta; class Magnoliopsida; order Alismatales; family Hydrocharitaceae; genus Thalassia; species Thalassia testudinum. The sequence goes on from JAZHRO010000063.1 coordinate 23,434,524, forward strand.
AAAAGTGAGCAATGTAATGCTGGCCTAGAAAACAGGTAACTTAAAATGTTGACGAGTTGATGATGAATCCCAATAGCAAAGGCTCGCCCAACCAAGATGGGAATGAAATCTCCCAGGTCACCAAAGGAGTTTCTAAAGTATAAACTAGCATAACAACCTCCAAAGGGGTAAGGGGAGGATGACAAGGATCCTCCAAAAGGAATAGGGAAGGAATGGTGCAGAGATAAACCCCCAGGGTGATGGACTGACCATAGAAAGCAACAATCCATACCCAGCACTCCACTACAAGAGATATTGGTTTGTTAAGCCCCCTGGTCAAAATAGTAGTGAGCATGTCTTTAAGCCAAGGATCGTCTAGGGTATCCAAGTTTCGAGGTTGCGGGATGGTCATAAGATCTAAGTTGGGTTTAGTTGGCTCTATGTCCATCCCTTACAATCTTTCCAATTCCTCAATTGCATCCCTAACATTCCTTGCTCTATCAGAAGTATCTGCATGCACTTCACCAATGATCATTTTAGCGTATGGAGTCAACATTTCGCCTTTAGGCATAGGTGAATCAAAGGATGACTCTGAATTAAATGAAGGCAGGTTGGAAGCAACAAATCTAGGGATTATCCTATCAATGTCATCCCTAGGTTGAACCCTAAGTGATGAAACCATCTTAACTCCTCTTGGTTTGATCATTCTCAAAGACCATGGGGATTGAATTTACTTGTGGAAGGGAGGATCGGCATGTTTCAAGTGGGGAGAGGGTGAGTGGAGGGCGATCGGTGATGGGCGGAGCGTGGTAGTGGGGCGGAGCCATCCAGGGTGGGCGCAGAAGATGAATCGAGGACGTGGAGATCAAGGGCCTGGAGGAGAAGAGAGCGGATGTGGCAGGAGAGGTTTTTTAGGTCGTCTGAACATACTCAAAGATGTCCTTGGAGGAGGAAGAATGGTGATGTTCTTTGCTTCAGATGCAGACAAAGGGGGCATGTGGCTACAATATGTAAAAATGCCTAGATCTGCTTGGAGTGCAGGGGTGAAGGACAGAAGCGCGAGTTATGCCCTAGGAGGATCCCTTTGCGACAACGTCGGGCAGTCTCTCATCCTGTTTGGAGGGTCAAGAATGAACCTCAGCCGCCACCACCACCGATCTTGGGCAGGCATACAATTGAAGTTGAGATCCCATCTATGAAAGAGATCTCGGCTGCAGAGATCACACTGAGAGGTGCTTTGATTGGGGAGATCGTGTCAGGTAGGCCATCGATCGAAATGCTTCAGAATCTGGTACATTCCTTAGATCTTTTGTCTGCGGGCTGGAAAGTTGCTATGTTATCCCACTCTCGATTCTTGGTGTATGGTTTAGGCATGCTGGATGTAGAGCGATTGAGATTTCATTCAAGTATCTTCAAACATTTCATTGTGATCTGGAGAATGGTCTCTCCTTTTGATGGGGCACTATCTGAACGGCCTCCACAAAGAGTGTCCTCCAGGAGGGTCCTCCTTGAGATCTCTGGACTGCCACTGCACCTGCGGGTAAAGGGAGTTGTCTCCAAGATGCTAGCAGGCTTTGCATCAATCTGTGATGGTTCTGATGTTCTGATTGGAGGAGACATTAGGTCTCTAAGAATTGAGGTGGAAGTTGGTAATGCTGGTTCAATTCCAGATTCGATCACTATCAGATGTGGCGGCACCTCTTGGCTTGTTAGGTTAGCTATTCTTGGGCAGGTTGAATGTTGTCAAGATAATTCTCCTAAGGAGAAACCAATGTCTGGAATCAAAAATGAGGTGAGCAAACAATGTGACAGCTGTGGATGCAACCCTGCAGTTGAGGCTCCTGATCTCAAAAAGAGGAAGGATTGCCACTGTGCTATGGCTGAGAAGGATCAGATGGATGATGTTGCAACACCTGCTAAAAATAGATCAGTTTTGATAGGTAAAGAGGGTGACTGTCTGGAGGTTGCTGAGACTGAAGTGGCAAATTCTGAGATGATCTGCAGTATGGAGTTGGGCAGTACAGGAAGGGAGTTGAGGCTTAAAGAGCCTAGCCAGATGCAGCACCTGAGTCCTCCTGCAGTTGAGGTTCCTGAGCCCAAAAAGAGGAAGGATTGCCACTGTGTTATGGCTGAGAAGGATCAGATGGAAGATGTTGCAACACCTGCTGAAAATAGATTAGCCCTGATAGTCAAAGAGGGTGATTGTCTAGAGGTTACTGAGACTGATTTGGCAGATTTTGAGATGAAATGCAGTGTGGAATTGGGCAGTATAGAAAGGGAGTTGAGGCTTAAAGAGCCAAGCCAGATACAGCTTGCTGTTCAAACTGATTTGTAGTATGGCTGTGTTTCCAAACAAAAGAGAGGCGTGGGCAGATCTCCATATGTGCTGAGAAGGAGAAGGAAGGAGCCTCCTATTGTGGAGCAAGATATTGCTAAATCCATTATGGTAGAATATGTGGGCTGCAAGGTCTATGGGGATCTTTCAAGTGAGAAATGAGAGTTTTGTCGTGGAATGTGTGTGGGCTACGCAACAAGCAAAGAAGGGCTTCTCTTTGTAGATATCTCTCTGAGTGGGAGATAGACTGTGCCCTTTTACAAGAGACTCACTTGGAGAGGGAGAATGGTCAAGAATGGGACTATTTTAAGCAGTCTGGCCATAGTGATATTGTGGCTAAGGGTGCTGTTGGTCGGTATGGTGGTTTGGCTTTTTGGTGGAGAAAGTCTACCATCTCTGTAACTGAGATTTTTTGTGATAGGTTCTTAATTTCCTGTAGGTGTCACTCTCCCCAAGGTGATATGGAATGGTTTATATCATGTATTTATGGTCCTTGTGTGGCAGCAGAGAGGGTTGGCTTGTGGGAGGAACTTCATGCAATGCATCAAAGAGTGCAAGAGACTCCATGGCTGTTAGGGGGTGATTTCAATTGCTATCTTTCTGGTGATGACAATCCAGATGGGAGAGTGGACAGTTCTTCAGCAGGCTTCCAATTGGCTGTGCAGAACAAGGGCTTGACTGAATTTCCCATCAGTGGTGTGGAATATACTTGGAGGAATGGAAGTGGACAGATTTCCAAATTGGACAGGTTCTTTGGTAGTCCTAGTTTGTTAGAGAGATTTCAGCTATCAGCTGTTTTGAGCCTTGATAGGCCGTTCTCTGACCACACGCCTTTGGTTTGGGACAGTGGGGTGAATGCAGACACGGGGTCATATTTCAAACTCAAGAGATCTTGGTTTTGGGAAGAAGGCTTTGTGCAAATGGTGTCTCAGTGGTGGCAAAGCAAGGATGTTCAAGGCACTGCCACACAGCAGTTGGCTGCAAAATTGGTTGGTCTACGTGAAATGTTGAAAGAATATGGGCAGGCTGTGAATCTGATTAGAGACCAGAAGAGGAAGGAAGCCTTGACAGTCATCAGGGATTTAGATATGAAAGAGTGCAGGCTGAATTTGGACCAACAGGAGCAGCAATTGAGGCAGCAGATGCAAGCAATTGTGGGGGATGAAGACCTGAAAATTGAAATGGATTGGCGTGAAAAATCCAGACAGCTTTGGCTTAAAGAGGGTGATGCGAACACAAAATTTTTCCATCTTGCGGCCAGTGCTAGAAGGAGATTCAACCTTATTTCATCTATTAAAGTTGAAGAAAGAAATATTACCTCGGTTAAGGAGATCAGATCTGAAGCACCAAAATTTTTTAAAGAAGCTTCCAAGGCAACTCCAAGAGGTTCATGGAGGATGGCAGCAATGGATTTCCCTTGTGTAACTAATGAACAGAGTGGCATGCTTGTGACCCCTATTTCTGAACAGGAAGTGCTAAAGGCCATTAAAGATTTAAATAATGAAGGGGCTCCAGGTCCAGATGGTGTTCAGGTGTTTTACTACAGAGAGTTATGGAATGTTGTTAAGGTGGATGTGATGAAGGTTAGCCATGAGTTTGAATTGGGTAACTCTGGATTTGAGAGGCTGAACAAATCCTATCTGTTTTTGCTGCCCAAGAAAGCAAGTGCAGAAAGTTTTTTTGATTACAGACCCATTGCGTTATCAAATTCCATCTACCTTATTATTAGTAAGGTTATTGCTAATAAATTGCGGGAGGTTCTACAGGATTTGATTATGCCTGTTCAATCGGCTTTTCTTCCTGGGAGATCGTTATAAGAGTCATTCATTGTGGCACAGGAAATTGTTATGGGGTGGCAAAGGAGAAAATCAAAGGCTTTCTTATGGAAAGTAGACTTTTCAAAAGCCTATGATTCTATCTCCTGGTCATACTTGTGGGAGATCTTTAGAAGGAGGAAATTTCCACCCTTATTGATTCAATGGGTGAAGAGATGCATTACGACAGCCTCTTTTTCCCCATTGATAAATGGTAAACCGTGTCGTTCTTGGATTCAACCCCAATCTGGAGTAAGGCAAGGTTGTCCTATTGCCCCTTTGATTTTTAATCTTGCGGTGGATACTTTGGCTAGGTTTGCCTGCAAATTGGCTGTGGATGGTTTTATAAGGGGGTATTCAATGTCTAATCATAGGGCTCTAGCTCCTATACTTCAGTATGCTGATGATACTATTTTTCTTGTAGAAGGGGGGAAGAGAGAAGCGCAGGCTTTGTTACATATGGTTAAATTGTTTGGAGAGGTTTCTGGGCTCAGATTGAATGGAAGTAAATCTTCCCTGGTCTGTTTTGGGATGAATGATGGTTTACAGAATGAGATCTTTGCCATTCTTGGTACACCTATGGTGCCACTACCGATTAAATATCTAGGTCTGCCTTTGAAATGTTCTAAGTTAAAGAAAGCAGATTGGTCTTTCCTCTTTGAAAAGGTAGCTACAAAATTGGAGGGCTGGAGCGGTAGATACCTATCTAAAGGGGGGAGGTATATTTTACTGAATTTTGTTATCACATCGATTCCTGTTTTCTTCTTCTCTGTCCTGAGAGCTCCAAATTCGATTTGGAAAAAGCTGGAGGTGATGCGGAAAAGATTCTTTTGGAAAGGGGCCTCCCATCAAGGGGCTTTCTTTCAACCCTTAAAATGCGAGGCAATTTGCAAACCAAAGAAGCTGGGAGGCATGGGTGTCAGATCCCTTAAGGAATTCAATGAAGCTTTACTTTTGAAATGGGCTGTTCGGTTACTGCAGGGGAAAAAAAAAATTTGGACAGAAATTATTCAGGACAGTTATGGGAGTACCAATGATGAGAAAAATCGTCTTAACCCACGTAAACCATCCCCTTTTTGGCTTTCTGTGGTGCGAGCCTTGAAGGAAAATTGGAATTTTTTCAAATCTGTTTTAGGTGATGGAAAAAGCTTTAAGTTTTGGCTGGAGAATTGGGTACACGGAGGGATGCTTAAAGATAGGTTCCCCCTTGCTTATGCTGCGGCAGCAAATAAAAATGCAGTGGTAGCTGATTATTGGGATGCAGATTCGGAGCAGTGGCTGTTAAATATTGGTGGGAGGAATAATCATGAAACAAGAACCCGCGCAGAGAATGAATGTCTCATGCAAGAGCTTGCTGCTTTCAAACCCAAGCCTCATGAATATGACACATACAAATGGGAAGGTATTTTTTCTACTGCGGCTGCCTATGACAAATTGATAATGTCCTCCAGGATGGCGGCAGATGAAGAAATGGGGAAAAAGCTATGGAAGTTGAAAATACCACTAAAGTTATAAATTTTCTTATGGGAGGGATGGTTTGATTATTGGAGATCTGAGGCACAGAAGGATGGGGACCCCAACCCAGTTTTATTATTTGTGTGGGTTGCATAATGATTCTACAGATCATATCTTCTCTTCATGTGCTATCACTGATTATGTTTGGAGGAGAGTATGCAATGAGTCCTTACCCACCTGGGGAAATTTGTGGAGCTGTCTGGTAGATGGGAATAAGCCTTATATACATATGGTGGCTGTTCTGTGGGCGGTATGGAGGGCTAGAAATGAGTGTGTTTTTCAGGAGACCCCAGCTCATGTGGAAAATATTGTAAATTTTTGCTGGAGGCTCATACAGTACTGGGAGTCGAACTTGTAAATTATTTTTTTATTATCAATAATAGCTCTCCTGGTTTGCTATCGGTGATTCGATAGCATTCCTTTCTTCCTCAAAAAAAAAAAAAAATGTCATCCCTGGGTTCTTGTTCTTGACTGAAATCCTCCCCAGAGTCTATATGTGAATCCACATTTATCTCAGAAGTTGCTTCCAAATTTTCCATTATTTCATCATAAGGAGAGATATCATCAATGGATGTGCTAAGGAAACCTAATTTGGTCAATTTTATGACATCCTCGGGGGCTAATTCTTCAAATAAGACATAATCACCCTTAGTGTCACTCCAAATCTTGAATGTAGGTTCCTCATATAATTCATCCCTTTCCTCATCATACAATTCATCATATACCCGAGATCTAGAATCATCTAAAATCTCAGTAGATCCCCTAGGGCACTCCATCTGGGGTAAATGGTTTACAATGGTAACCTCAGACTCCACAGATAGGTGAATTTCTTCAAGGTTAGGTTCCCTAAGGGTGGGCTTGAGTTCCATCTCGTGATCAGAAGGGAGGGCAGGATTAACAACTTCACCTCGACCTACTTCATCAAATGTGACGAAAATACTATCATCTTGGTCGAGGTCTTCCAATGGTACCATCATTCCCTTCTTTTGACTCCATTATAATTCAGGTGGATACTCAACCTGTTCGTCATCTTCCTTGGGTTGCCACCTTTCTACATCCAATATATAGCTAGTTTCATACATATCCTCCTCCCACTTAAGGCGTAGACCTCTCAAGGAAGTGTCATCTAGTGGGGAGGTTTCAAAATCAATCCTCGAAAAGTAGCTATTCTCTCTTACATAATCCCCAAAATTTCCCTCCAACTTAGGTTGTGGCTCTCCCACGGGAGATGCATCTAGCGTAGAGGGGTGCATTTCATCCTCAATGGGGTAGATTGGGTGGCTAATTTCTTCTTTTTCTTGTTGGCCTGCTCTCGAAGATTCTCCTAACAATTCAATCATTTCATCTTGCATTTTCTGTATTTCCAACTTCAAGGAGGAGAGGTCATCATTACTATCAGGAGTTAAGTTAGGCTCAGGGTTATAGTTCCTACGAGTTTCTGTCCAACCATTATAATCAATTAGGGAGGGTGGGTTAGGTGTTCCTATGGTGTGTGGGATATTAGGCAAGGCAAATCTCGCTCCTATGTTCTGCTCACTGATTTAGGGCTTAACAAGGCCAATACACCTATAATAGGAGTAAAATGGATCCCAATGACTGTCATAGTGTCCATCAAAGGATGGACCATCATGACATATGGGATCGAAGATCGCAGAGTGTGGTTAAGGGTATGGGCAAGATGTGAAAGGATGAAAGTCAACGTGGTCCATTCTAACTCACACCACAATCAGATTCCCCAAGCAAACACAAATCAAAGGACTTTTTAGGCCTTTAATCAGTTAGGCTTTTGAGATTTTAAGTCCACTTGTAGGTGACAAATCAAGTTATCAAAACAGTTACGTGACTACTTGTTGACCTACCGTATGCCTAAAAGGACCTAGTTGGAGCTTAGGTGCTCTTCCCTAAAGCTCAAATGGTAGAGTAACTCCAAAGATGGAAGATCGGGGGATGCAAGTAGGCCTAAGCCTTCCTTTGAAGCTATGCTTTCACGGTGCTTCTTAACTACCCTCAAAAATCCGTGACAGGGTATCTCCTTCTTTGGAGTTACAAAACCTTTAATCTCAAGTTCTAAACACTTCAGAATCCAAAGGTAGGAGGGCTCTTGTCCTAGTAGTTCGAAACCTAAGGAGTGTCTAAACGCGTGCCGTGGTGCAAGAGATATAAGTGTGCATACACCGTAAAAGATTTTGAATTTTAAATCGCACGCCAAGTTTGAAATTTAGGTCCTTGGTTTTTAAATGTCCTTCCTTTAATTAGTCCTTTTTCAAAAATTAAATATGACCACTTGTTAGATCTATTCAAATCAAACTTGGTGGTCTTTGAAATTAAGGTCCACAAGCAATGCGTGAGCAAATATGGATGTAAAGTCCAGAAAACGTACCTTGCCTCCTGCAATCAACGATGTTAGAATGCACGCAATGTAGAATATCAAGTCTAGATGCCGCTTATTCACACCTAAATTATCGTCCTAGGGGCAGGTAGCTTCTAGCAACTTTCTCATGACTTTTTATATATATACATCTACTTAAGTGCAAACAAAGAAAATGATAAACAATCACAAAATAAAATAGAAACCTAGATCTAAAGAAAAGGGAACATGCACCCGAAAATTATTACCCAACACGGGCCTAAAACAAAATCGGGGAACAAAACCTTAAAAATCTACCAGAGAACAAGGGTCTCAAACCAAATGTGCAATGAAAATTAAGTTATAAAACCTAAATTCTATCTACTAAAAAAAAATCGACGAAGATGAAGATGATCACTCCAGATGTCCTCCTTCGATGGTGGAGACAAGGTCCACCATAGTGCGTCGAGCTCCTACCTTCAGAAATGTAGCTCCCAAGGTCCATCTTGATGTAGTTGAGGCTAGTGCAACAACTCGTCAAGCAGATATGAATACCTCGCACCAAAAAGATCGAAGCTAAATACACCTCAAAAGTAATGTGTTAACCAATAGATTAATGAATGCAAGTTTAATAGGCTCGTTGCCTCCCCTGCAATGATGCCATTGATAAGTTGATTTTCACTTTCAAAAATGATGATTAAGAAGATTTGACATTGTATTTCTAACTGGTGGAAAAATCGACAAATCAAAACAATTAAAAAAAATTAACCACTCTAAAGAGTGGGTCATATCCATAGGGAGACACTAGCCCATCTAAACTCGCAAAAGTCACAAACAATTGTTCACCAAAAATTTCCCTCAAACACTGAGTTGAAATCCCCTCTGGAATATGATAACAATTGCTACATATGTTGAATGAGCATTTTATGTAAAACATGAGGGTTGTGCCAAAAAACATCCATAATTAAATATTAATTAAGTAAAATTAGAATGGTGGCAATGGCACTGCATGTAATAACTAATTGAGGAGAAAACAGAGCATTCCCTTCAAGCTTGGCAGGAGCAAAAGACAAGCCACGGTTGGAGGTGGGACTTGGCGTAGGAGATGAGTGAGGCGAAAGCTTCACGATGGTGGTCACAGCGAAGTGCAGGGTGGCTTGAGGCAGTCGGATGGAACAAAGAGGGGCAGCAGCGATGGGTTTGTTGCTGCTGCTGCGAAGCAGCTCAATGACCGGGCTGGAGGCGAGGAGGCGCAAGGGGAAACGCGTGCACAGTGCAGGAGGCTGCTGGAGTTGCTGCTTGCTAGAAGCGTAACAAGTGGACGTCCCTGTGTGCTGGAGGTGAACGGGTGGAGTTGCTGGAGGACATGTAGTCACACGCGTGGTGCTGCAGCAGTAGCTGTTGCGTGGACTGCTAGTGCCTGCACGTAGGGCTGAAGGCGCAGGCAGAGGCGGAGGCATAGCATACTCTGCTAGCGAGCGAAGCTGCTGCTGGTGATGCACGTGGGCTGCTGGAGATTAGGTGCTTTGTTGCTGCTAGAGTAGCGACCTGGAGTGGCTATGAGCGGCGTTGAGTGTGTGGTGATGGTGCGCTACGGGGGGTGCTGGCGTGTGGTCTGGAGTCGAGTGTGTGCGCCGAAGGGGTACTGGTGGGCGTGCACTAGGGGCTGGACCATGGAGGTGCTGTGCGGAGATGTGTGATACGTGCGGGGTGGTCGAGAAGGCGCGGATGGCAATGGCTGTGGTAGTGTACAGGGGAAGGCAAGTTGTGCATCAGTAGATGCAGTCACTGTAGGAGAGCTTCATGGAGCTTATGCATGGTGGAGGCCAACTCCATCCTATTAGCACGGCGGTCTGTCAACCCACTGGCCCACAGTATGATGGATCTTGGCCATGGAGGCCCATTGTGGTGGAATGTGCACGATGGTGAAATGGGATGATGGCCTCCTTGAGCATGGTAGCAGTTGCCCCTCTCTTGTGGCCGTGTGTGAGGATTTGAAATGGAGAGGCAGAAGTAGATCTGCTTCTCACGGCTATTATGGAGGTATAGCTGCCGCAGGAGAGGCGGAGCTGTTCCTGCAGAGGGAGAAAAGAAGAAGAATAATAAAATAATTAAGATTATTTATACATAACTACTTAACTTTTATGTTAATTAAAATAATGTATGTAATGTACCTAATTAATTAACTAATCAAATGCATGCAATTCTAGGTTAATTCTAAATGCATTTAGATAGGATGCCACACATGAATTCTGTACTTCAGCTAAAAATATGAATTAATTTATTTACATCCTAATGTATGCTATCTAAATTTTAAAATTAACTTAATGTCTAGGCACTTAAATACTTAAATAGCCCACAAATATAGGCTAATCACCGTCCCTACAGCATAATCAGATGCATCGCACATGATCTCAAAGGGTTGAGACCAATCAGTGGACTGCAGGATAGGTGCTTGGGTAACTCGATCATGCAGGATCTCAAATGCTTGAGCGCACTCCTTGGAGATTTCAAAGGGGACATCCTTAGATAGAAGATTAGTCAGAGGTCGCGTGATTTTCAAAAAATCGGGAATGAATAGATGGTAAAAATCGACGTGTCCCAGAAAGGATCTGATGTCTTTGACTGAGCTATGCATAGGGAGTTTGGAAAATAGATTCACCTTGGCTAGATCAACCTGGATGCCTTTTTCTGAGATGAGATGTCCCAGGACAATTCCCTCAGGCACCATGAAGTGTCTCCTTTCCCAGGAAAGAACCAAGTTCACGTCGATGCATCGCCTGAGGATTTGAACAATGCAGGAGGCAATCATCAAATGATTCACCAAATGCCAAGAAGTCATCCATGAAGGCTTCAAGGTATTCACCTACCATATCTAATAATATGGTAAGCATGCACCGTTGAAAAGTAGCAGGTGCATTGTAGAGACCGTACGACATCCTTCGGAATGCGTATATTCCAAAGGGGTAGGTGAAGGTGGTCTTCTCTTGGTGCTCGAGATGGATTGTGACCTGATTATAACTGGAGTACTTGTCCATAAAGTAAAAGAATTGACTTCCCGCTAGTTTCTCGAGAATGTGATCAATGAACAGTAGTGGGAAATGATCCTCCTTCGTGGAGGAATTGAGTCTTCTATAATCAATGCAAACTCTCCAGGAGTTCGCTATATGGGTTGGTATGGTTTCTTTGATTCCAGTCATGATGATGATGATCCCTACCTTCTTAGGGATAACTTGCATTAGACTCACCCACCGACTATCAGAGATCGGGCAGATGATCCCTACATCTAACCACTTAATGATCTTTTTCAAGACATCATGCAGATTTGGATTTAGGCATCTCTTCATTTCACGGGATGGTCGTGAGCCCTCTTCAGTGTAGGTGTGATGTGTGCAGTATAAAGGGCTGATACCTTTCTGATCATCGAGGGTCCATCCAATGGCTCTCTGATGCTGTTGGAGAACAAAAATTAGGCATGTTTCCTGATCAAGTATGAGTCAGAAGTTGATAATCACAGGAAATGTCTGATTGGAACCAAAAAATACATATTTGAGATGACCGAGAAGAGGCTTTAATTCCATAACCAGGCTGTCAATAGCAGTAGGTGGTTCAGGGTGGGTGTCGGGGGCAAAGGAAGGACCTATGCGTGTGTCTAGGTTGGCTTCAGACTCCTCTAATTGAGGGTTTTGATATTCTTGTGGTTGATAAAAAATAGTCAGGTTTTCCTCGATACATAAGTCGTCAACCATAGCCTCGATATTAAGAATCTGTTCTATAACTCTGTAATAAATTCATTATTGGGCCTTAAAGATGTCGATCTTTAGTGTCGTGCTCCCAAATTTCAATTCAATTTGGCCCTCCTCACAATTGATATTGGCCCTAGTAGTGGCCAGAAAGGGTCTCCCTAGTATGATCGGTGTATTCTTCACATTCTTAGGAGCATCCATGTCTAGGACAATGAAATCCATTGGAAAATGGAAATCATGTACCCTAACTATGACATCCTCGAGAATTCCTTTTGGTGAATTAATAGATCGGTCGGCTAGCTGCAAAGTCATTTCTGTCGATTTAATCTCAGATTCCTCGAAGTAGTATAGTAGCAAGGTAGGTATCAAATTTGTGGAGGCTGCTAAGTCCAATAAAGCTTGGTCAAATTGTATATCACCTATTGCACAGGAGATTAGAGGGATGCCTGGGTCTTTTCCATTAGGCAGGAGTTTGCTCAAAATGACAGAGCTGGCTTGTTCCGACAATACGATTGGGTTCTTGCCTTTGGTTCGCGGCTTACGCTTAGGTTTACACACGTCCTTTAGAAATCGTGCATAAGCCAGTACGTGGCGTATTGCATCCATCAAGAGGATGTTTATATGGACCTACTCAAAGAGCTTAACCAGGTCCTCCTCAGGTGCCATGGGCTTGGCTATCGTTTTTCCCTTAGTCAAGGCCTTGGGAAATGGAACCTTAGATGGTTTCTCTAGAATTGGCTTAGGCTCTTTATCTGGGATGGGTGTTTCCTAGATGACCAATCTAGGGTTAGGGCTTGTATTACCAGGCTGGGAGTGGCATGGATAAGGTGGGTCCTGTGTTGTTTTGCCACTACGGGTAGTAAGAGAATTCAATCCTGCTTTGTTCTGGTTTGGTGTGGGCAAAAGAGGTGCTTGCTACTGGTAACCTGTATATGATGTCAAAGCCTCCATCCTATCGAATGATGGAGTAGAAGGGGCTTGATAAACAAAGTGAGTTTGGCCTTGATTTGGGTTCATAACGTGCCTCTAGTTCTGCACGTCATTCAGATTAGGCAGAGGTGTAAAGGAAGTGCACCAGGTTCGTGGGGATTTGCCATCTGGGCAAGTTGATTACGAACCTTTGTGAACTCATCTTTGTGCTGTTTTTGCATAGCCTCATTCGTCTTCTGAATGTCAGCCAGAGTCTAAAGGATAAGAGTCATTTGATCTGCATGAGTCAGCCTGGATTGATAAGTTGGGTTAGGCCGACGCTGAGATAGCTGATATAGCTGAGGAGCTTGTGGTCGGGGCTGATATTGAGGTCTCTAATTTTGATTATTCTCTAACAATGTGAAATTAGGATGATTACGCCATCCAGGGTTGTAGGTGTTTGAGAATGGATTATTTTGAATGGCTTTGAGGTCCTCGCAGGTTTGAGGAGCCTCAGAAAAGTTAGAATATGAGGGTTCAGAGTTCCCCCAACAAGAATAGGTGGGTCTAGAGTTTCCTCTGAAACCAAAATCAGACGAGGGTGGATACTAGTCCATCCCCTAAGAAGATCGATTTTAGATGTTATGCACAGCCTCCCTGCCAGAGGGCGGTTGCACGAACGAGTTATTCATAAAGGTGGCCCCTTGGAAGTGTTGAGTTAGCTCATCCACCTTCTTCACAATAATAGAGACCATGTCCAAATGACTGGCCATCAGTTCCAAGTCGACGGAGGAAGATAGGCCCTACATCTCATGTGCTCCCTTTGGATTCATCAATGCATGGGCATTCATCCGGTCGAACATGCCCATGGATTCATTATTGATGGAGTTCTCACATATATTCTTGAGAATCTCCCACACGGTGTCTTCGTGTTGACCCATGATGTTTCCTCCACAGGTCACATTGACGAATAATCGAATATCCTCATGGAGTCCCTAGTAAAAAGACTAGACTTGTTCCCATTTAGGAACTCCATGGTGGGGGCACTTTCGCATGAGATCTAGAAAATGATCCCATGCCTTGTGAAGCAGTTCTCCTACTTGTTGTGTGAAATGCGTGATCTGGTGTCGTAATGCATTTGTTCGACCAATAGGGAAGAACTTTCTCAAAAACTCAGATTGAAGTTCCACCCAGTTGTTGATTGGATGCATTTGGGTTTGGTACCAGTGAGTAGCTTTATCCATGAGAGAGAAGGAGAACATTTTCATGAGTAGGACATCCTGATTTTGAGCTTCTGACTTGATGGTCTGGGCCAGATGCTTGAGTTGCTTGATATGCTGGAAAGGATCTTCGAAATTACGCCCATGGAATTTGGGAATGGCATGAATCATGTTGGGCTTAAGTTCAGTATCAGGACCTCCAGCAAGGATTTGTACTTGAGGTTCAATTGCCACCATAGCGGGATTGTAGTGATCTCACATCATAGGACGCTGCGGTGGGTTCACAAAGGCTTGGAATAGATCATTGAAGTACTGAAGTTGATTCTCAAGATTGTTTTCTTCTGCTAGTTGTGCAATGATGATGGATGAAGAAGAATTAGGTTCAGATGAATCAAAAGAGATATCGATCAGATTGGTTTGTTGCACAAACAAGGAGGTCGAAGCTTGGCCTCGATGAGAATGAGTAGCTAATGGAGGCCTCAAGGATGGTCTTAAGGACCTCCTTCGGAACATGCACCGATGGAGTAGATGAGAGGTAGAATGTGATGGACCCAATCAAGACACCCAAAAAAAATTTTGGATAACTATAGAGGTTCAGGGCGGATGATAACCCTTAGTCAGAAAGTCGTCCACCTGAGAATTACCTGGGCAGCCAAAGAGGGAGAGTCCCGCAAAGACCCTACACGGTAGAGTGCCCCCATGAGTTACAGGGTTTCCCCCACCCGACCTCTCTTGTCACTGATGATCCAGGTAGACCAGAATGGGGACTTAACCTCTTCAGTCCACCAGTTTTCATTAAGAGTAAGGGTGCCCATGATTTCACTTGAACTTTTAAGGTGCTTTTGTGCAAAGTGACCTAATTTGAAGATTGGTTAACCCAAACAAGGTGGTTCAACTTCACTTGTACTGTCCTTTTGAGAAATTTAGGCCCTTCTTTTAGTGTTCACTGAATTTAAGAGCCTGATTTTAGGATTTTTCTTGAATAGATAATTCAATCAAGGTTTAGGCACACATTGTTTGGAAAGATTAATTCTTGATTAAGCAAGTGTGTCTCTAAAACCCAAAACTGGAATCCTTAATTGGCTCTAATTTGGCCCAATTTAATTTGTCAAAATGTGGTACCTAGGGCTCAAACAAGAATGTGATAGCCCTAGATACCTTAAGATCTTAAGTAGGTGCACAAATCAAGGTTTGAGTGTTGTTTTAAATAGAATGCATCAAATCAGGAAACTTGATGTTTAGCCTAAGAATATAGTGCAAGTAGCCCTAATTAATTTTTTTTTTTTTAGTTTTTCAGAATCAGGGGCTTAAAAAAAGGTAGATGGAGTTTACCTGCCTCTGGAGTGGTTGATGTAAGGCTGATCTTCCTTTAACGAGTCCCTGAAATAGATCACAATCAAAAGAGATGTAGCAAGTTAGAATCCAACCTGATATTGCAATCAAGAGATCTAAATTGTGCGTTGCTCCCCGACAACGATGCCAAAATGTTGCTCGCTTGAAATTAGGTTTTAAATCGTTACGTCGTAGTATAGTTGAAATCTCACAAAAAATAGATAAAATTTATACTCGAAAAAGTCTGAGGTCATTCGCTAGGAGCAAATAGGAATTTAGTTCTCAAAATTGCAATTTAAAATAATAGAGATACAAAATTGTAATCAGAAATTGATTCATAGTAATGTAGCAATAAGATCAAGATCAGGCTACAAAAAGAATGGAGTAAAATGGTGATTTGAATCACCAATTACTCCCTACAATAATGGCAAATAGAACTCAATAGTTATATATGAAATGAAATGATCTTAAGTCAATCGTCTGAATATTCAATCAGATGTCTTAAACATCTGATGAATAGTGCTTTTTCTCTAATTTCTTCTTCTTGTTTTCCTTCTTCTTCTTTCTTCTTCTGCTTTATTTCTTCTTCTTTTGCTGCTCCTCTTCTTCTTTCTTTCTCTACTCTTCTATTCTTCTGCTCTTCTTCACACAAAGGGGGAAGGATCCTCAATTTTGGCTAAGTGTCAGCCAATCCTTCTCAGAGCAAAACCCCTTACCCCTACGCACTATCCTCTCTTTCACTCATTGGGTCACGCTCTCCCTGAGCCTCCAACAGTACTGGGTTATCAGGTTTTCAAACCTAGAGCGGACCTGGGTCAAGGGCTACGGCTGTGGGTTGCAGTTGAGGAGTGTAAGGTGCAGGCGGGTTATCAGGTCATGGCCATACCTTCAAGGTCAGAGTTGTGGACGAGGCCGAGTGAGGGTGCGGGGGACCTCACCCCCCAATTGATTTGAGGCAATAAGCCTCTATCACTTTTTCCTCTTATGCAACCACAAGCACTTGTGAACTTCCAAGGTGGGACTAAATTCCCACCCTCCTTCGCGTGACTGGCAACAGGTGGAAGTCTCCTTAATTGAAGCTGAAACTGATGATGTGGTACTCAGTTGACCACCTGGGCATGTGCTTGGAAGCCTTCTGCACATCCTGGGGAAGTCACCTAAGGTTCGTGATGCCTGGAGCAAGGCTTTGAGCTTCGCTTAAAGCTTCTCCAATGGTGTCAATGACCTGTTATCTGAAACTCAAGAAAAAGAGCCTTATGGCCGCGTCAGATGGTTCAGCAAGATCACTGTGGCACGGCAAGGGTGACGGTGGTAGTGGCATGTCGTGAGAGGGTGTATGGTGGTGTGTGGAGTTCAAAGATGGTAATGCGGCAGTGGGTTGGTTGTCGGGGTGTTAGGATGGGTAATAGGGGTGGAGGTGTTAGGGCTTTTGTGTGGTGGAGCATGGTGGAGCTAATGAGGGTTGAAGCGGCGTGTTTTGAGCAATGTGGCGGTGAATAGGCATCACCGGAGCGTCGTTGGAGGCAGAGAAGATGAAGTGCATTGAGGGAGAAGCGGTGCTCGTACGTATGTGAAGAGAGTGGAAAAGTGAAATAGAAAGAGAGAGAAAGCAATAGAGGGACTTAGCGAGGTGATAGGGAGGTAGAGGGCTCCGGTGTTGATCAACCAGAGTCGGAGGAGGAGGAAGAAGCGGCGGAGCGATAATGGCAATGCAGAGAGAGGAATGCGCTCCCTTCGGCTAGGGTGGATCGCAATGAATAGAGGGAAAGCTTAGGCCGTCCAATTTGATGGTTGGACAGCCAGAGGATGGAGATCCGAAGAGGTCATCGGAGCAGGGTTTTTTGGTGGCCGGAGGAGAAAGATTAAGGTTATTTGGCTCCCAAACACTTGTTGAAGAATACAGCCATGCCATGAGGCTCCTTTTATAGGGTTCATGAGGTCGGTTTGAACTTGGAAGCCAAGCTTCCAAGTTTAGAAAAAGTTGCTAGAGAGGAAAGTTTTAAGATACCCAAATTTCTCATGCGTTCGCATGAGAGATTGGGAAAGTTTTAGGGCACATGGAAAGATTCAATGGAAAGAGGACTCCTCAAGGAATCTCCCTTTGAATTTTGGAAGGAATTGATTGAGCAAAGGAGTTCTCTTTAATCAAAGGTCACCGGAGAAGAATTCCTCTACGAAAATGGTGGACCTACTTGCAAAGAGTGACGACAAAGATAGGGGCCTTTTTGTGAAGAATTCAATAGTTAGGGGCATGTATGCAAGAGAAAAGACTAAAATTGGACCAAATTACAAACTAGGTCAAGATAATCTCAGATTGGGTTCAAACTTTGGTACAAACCTAATTTGGACCTAAGGAATCCAATGGTGAAGTTGGGTTTTGGTTTTCAACATGTTTGATTGGGTAATTTATACAAAAATATAAATTAGGGCAAATGTCAGTCTAAGACTTTATTTTGGGTCATGGTGGGTTCTAATGGTCAAATTGAAGGTACTAAACCCTAAAGAATATTTTTCTATGAATTTTAGATGGTTTTAGTGAATTTTATCCTGACCATAACCTTAGTTAATTAAGCGAGTCTATTTTTAGGATTTCAAAAGTCATTTAATTCGTAAAACATGCGAAACCCTTTTCTGTCTATTTTAACCCACTTGTTAGCCTTTCTGGACTATTTGACCTTGAATTAACCCCTAAAAAAATAAGTGGTTGTACTATGTTCAAGATATGACGGTAAAATTGCAGTGTTAAACCTATTTTCTTGTCTTTCCCTCAGACTAAATTTGCAGTGAAATATGGCTCTCTGGCAATTATGTAGGAGCATTTACTGACTTAATTAGATCAAAATGAGCTAGTTTATGGTTCATGATGGTGTTCCCACCAGGGAGTTTTTAAGAATGAAATTATCAAGTGGCTTGATGCGGGCATCATTTACCCGATTAGTGATAGCCCTTGGGTGAGCCCGATTCATGTTATGCCCAAAAAGTTAGGACTAACCATCCGTGTCAATGACAGGGGTGAATCCATCCCAACATGCACTCCTACATCTTCGAGAATGCGTGTAGATTATACCAAACTCAATACTGCTACCAGGAAAGACCATTTTCTGATACCTTTTATCGATCGAATCTTAGAGCAATTTAAGGGAAATAAGTTCTTTTATTTCCTGGATGGATTCTCAGGTTATAAGTTGGTGGCTATTGACCTTCGAGACCAAGAGAAAGCTACCTTCACCTACCCCTTTGGCACCTTAGCTTTCAGAAGAATTCCATGTGGACTCTATAACCAGCTAGCTACTTTCCAAAGATGCATGCTGGAGATATTCCAGGATTTGGTGGCTGATTTTCTCGAAGCCTTTATGGGCCACTTTTCCATCCTCAGACCAACTTTTGATGATTTCCTAGTGATGTACATACATTTGATTAACCTAAAATGTCTATTAATGCATGTTCTTAGTGTCACATTAACATCATACATTGTAAATAGTACATAACATGCATAATCATGCATTTAGATCAAGTTTGTATAAATTGTATAGTAATTGTCCTCTTTTTATGGTCAGGATAGGGCAACTTTTTATTTGGGCCTCGGATCGAAGATCCAACTGTACGGATCTGATCAGGGCAACGATTGGAGTTCAACGACTCCAAGATCACTCTAATTGGATATTCATAGCACCAGATAGAGATCGAGGAACGTTAAAGAGCAAGGGCCAAGATGGTGTTAGTGAACACCTCAGACGACAAATCCGACCACATGGATGGGTTCAGATCGACGATCGTAGCTTAATGACGTGAAAATCGATCCAATCCGACACCCGTGGCACCATCTACATCACTCTGAAGATGGACAACCTAGATGGCACCACGTGGCGCATCATAGCCACCTAGCACCGGTCGGAGCCTTCCTTCTTCACCCGCTCACTTGATCTCGACCGTTGGATGCTCATCCAACGGCTGCGGAGCCGCACGCACAAAAGCGTCCACTTGCCTTAAGAGTAGGCGTAGTGCAGCGGTCGAGCGCCACTTCGAGAGAGAAGGGCGCACATTCAAGCCACACTGTGCCTCAAATCAAAGAGCAGGAGAGAGGGCAAAGGCACACGATGAAGACTAAGCAACGAGTGAGAGAGTGCCCACGTGCAATCAGATGTGTGGCACTTACTCGTGATCGCAGACGAACATGCGGTGCGGGCATAGCTACTCTCAGCCATCCAATCTCTTGATCGAATGACTGTGAGTGTGCGAACATGCGCATGTGTTTTCGGCAGAGAAGAAGAGCAGGCGCGCGCAGCACGTGCACACGTCGCCCACGATAGTCCTTTAGTGACGTTTAAGTCCGTCACTAAAGGTCTCATATTAATGTTTTTGAAACTAAATTGTCCAAAATGTCCCCACTCCTTGCAACTATAGAAGGAGACCCCCTCCTTATAGATTTCTCATCCCTTCTCTTCTCTCCCTCTACAAAGCTGAAGAGAAGCTTGTCCCACACCCGGGATGCTCCTCAAGAGCTAAAATCAAGTTTTCACCACCATTACGGAACTGGATCCCGTGACGACAATGAGGTGCTGCCTCTTTCCCATTCCTCCTACTTCGACCTCCTTCTTCCCACTCCATTCCTCATCTTCCAGGTGTTGTCTCATCCAGCTCGTCTTCAAAGCGATCATCGAGGAGGATAACTTCTCTCTCCCATTCCTTTTTCCTGCTTTCTAATGTAATTTCTCGCTTTCCTAGTTGTAAAAACATTTTGCAACATCAAGTGAATGTTTTCTCTCTCACTCTCTTATTGTCTATATTTATTTCATTTCATTGTGATTATTTCACTCTTTAAACAAAAACACAAAAAAAATATAATTGCAAATTTTGATCGACGTAGCCTCCTTATGTTCAACTCGAGATTTCTTTTCCAGTATAAATTTTATTTGTTGAACCCTAATTCTTTGCTACTCGAACTACAATGACAGGTTTTCAAAACCAACTACATTAGCGTAGTCTTCCGATGTTCAACATTTTGGTATCGTTGCTGGGGAGGCAACGATTTTTCTATTCTTCTTTTTGCATTTCATGCACTTTACTTTCTTCTAACTTGTTTTCTCGTGTGTCTATTATTTTTTAGATACCTCTATCAGGGAATCGTCAAGCGGTAGATCGGAGTAAAGTGCAGTTGAAGATGACTGTAAGTGCTCCCCATTCTTCCCCCTTCATAGATTTCATTTCAACACATTACATTCAAATTCCAATTAACTTAGGTGTTTGAATAAATCCTAGGATTAGTTTGGCTGCTTGAATTTCCACTCACACTCACATTTCACCCTCGCATATAAAAAAAAATAAAAAGATAATTTTGTGGGGTAATTCAACATATACACAACATACACCCACATTCAAGGCACTTAACCTAATTGATTTTCTTCTACTCAACCGGATTCTGATCTGTGGAACCGGTACACACAAATCAACACATAAAAGAGTAGAAATCATTCTAGGTTAATCATTTCTGTGTGCCTAACCCGGTGGTGAAATTGTGGCCTATTGTTTGAGTTGTTTGGGCCGCACCACTCAACCTAAAATCAACTCACCAAGTAGCTTCCTCCTAGGGTTTTCAATCTAGGTTCTTACCATGCACTCCACTTTATTTCTAATTTTAAAAGCAAAGCAATCTTCACCCGTGCTTGAAAACCTGGTTTGCCTCAAACTTCATTGAAATCAACCTAATTCTAAACCCTAAAAGCTACTTAAGCAAGATTTGAACATTAGAATCTACTCATCACAGATAATCTTGCTTGAAAACCCTGGTTATGCATGCACTTACACATACTCAATTGATCATTAAGGTCACAACCCATTTTAAGGGCCCACCACATTCCATAAGCACTACAATCTCATGCCTCAATAAAATCGAGTAGACGTTGGCCTTAAGGACTGATTCGCTCTTCGAGGTCTAGTCTGAGATTATTTACGATTAACCCACTTGTATTGATCAATCTGATATCTTGGTAGGGGAGTAGTGTCAAACGACCGCGGCTAGGGGGTACCCTATAAATTAGAGGCCCAAGCCGAAGAAAGAACCTTCTCCCCAGTCCCTCATTCTAACTGGTTGGATTGAGCAGACACAAGTAGAGTAAATCGTTTATAATCTTAAGGCGGGTTCTGGGAGTCTGTAGATCCTTAGGCTACCCCACATAAGGATAGGCTTGTTTTGTTGCGCTACAGGGTTCTTATCCCCAATCCCTCCAACCTTTTCCTAGTTTTTGCTGGGAAGAAGGTCATTGAATCCCTGATTAGAAGGACCACTAGAGTATTCTAAGAGGCGTAGATCGGATTTTGACCAAATTGATCCCATGGCCGATCAACAGCCTCCTCTGCCTTAGGATCCACAGAAGGTATTTCGAAGGTAGCTGGAACAAATGCAGAGAATGCAAGAATGGTTCCAGAGAATGTAGGGCACTCAGCCATTGAAGGATTTTTATGATCCTTTAAATTACGGGAAACGTCCTGATGTTCAGATCCCTGCTGGAGACATAGAAATCAAGCCCTAGGTGTTAAGCCTGATCAAACATTTCCGTGGGCTTGGCTCTGAAGACCCGTTTCAGCACTTGGAGGACTTGACCACTTTGGTCTAGACCACCAAGGTGCGAAACGTGAATGAGGAGCAAATGATCATGAGGCTCTTCCCCCACTCTCTTAGGGATAAAGCCGCTCATTGGTATAGGACTATAGGAAGACCAATTGTGACTTCGAATGAGTTGAAATCGACCTTTTTAAAGAAATTCTTCCCTGTCAGACGTACCAATGCTTTGAGACGGGCAATCACTACCTTTACCTAGCAGCCGAGGAAGTAGTTTCATGTGCTGTGGGAGTGATTCTAGGACCTATTGCGGAGGTGTCCACGCCATGAGGTGCCGAAATGGCAACTTGCGCAGATCTTCTACCACGGGTTGACTGAGCAACTCAGAAATCACATGGACGGTTCTTGTGGTGGCAATTTCCTCAACAAAGATGCAAATAGTGTGCATTATTTGTTTGAGGAGATGAGCGACAATTCGATCAATCATGCCTCCATGGATACTTTTAACTGGTTCCAGCAGCCCAGATCGAATGTTAATGAAGTCCATGACTCTCATTCATTCGATATGGAATTAATTTGTAATAAACATGATAAGGTGGACTTGGTTGCTAAGAGAATGGAGGAGTGGATGGATGTAAATTCAATGAATTACTCTCGATCCACTCAATCCCAGAATTCAGGATTCCATTCGTTGTGAGTGGCTTCTAGATGGGAGTTCGTGAATCAACTTGATGCGGCTCAACCTGCGAGCCAGCATTATTCAGAACCCCACGAGTTCCAAACTGGGGCCTTTGATCCCAGTTTCTCTGATCCTTCCCTTTCTTTCTCTCCATCCTCACCCTGTAAGGATGTTTGTGTTGTACAGGAGAATGTTAGATCCAACCCCTACTCTAATGCTTATAATTCAGGTTGGAGAAACCACCCTAACTTCTCGAAAAGCCTAGGGCAGCAGACCCAATTCTGACTCAACAACTATGCTCCACAATGACCAATGGGTCAGGGTCATGTTTATACTCAGTTGCCCCCGAATCAGGTCAATTAGCCAGCTTGGAATGCCCGTCAACCCGTAGGGTAGGCTGAATTGAATCGACAAATGGTAGAGATGTAAGGATCCATGCTCCAGCTCATGCAACAAATGAAAACCTTGCTGGACAACTTGCAAACTGGGCTCATAGCTAATTCTTGTCAACCCGGATCTCTACCATCACAACTCGTACCCAACCAATGAAATATTCTGAATCCAGGCAATCAAGCCCATGGGTACGAAAATCAGAGGGACCCACACACACATGCTCAGGTGGTAGAGCAAGGTCCTTCTTCTTCTTCTTCTTCTTCTGCAAATCAACGATTCTTGGCTAATGGAGCCCCTCCAATCTTTCCTAACCCTACCCATGACCCAAACTCGTATGCATCCGCAAATTCTGTTATCTTAAGGAGTGGTAAACAAACTCAAGATCTACAACCACACTATTTTGATTTACCGAATCCTGAAGAACCTGAGGAGAGAAAGAACTCTAGAGAAGAAATCAAGGCTCAGGAACCTGATTCCAAAGATTCGACTCATGTTCCTTTTCCTGAAGCCTTGATCAGATCAAGGAAGAAGTCTATTGATAGTAATGACGAGCTTCTAAACATTTTCAAGAATGTCGAGATCAATATCCCGCTCCTCGACGCTATCAAACATATATTGGCTGACACGAGATTTTTAAAGGATTTATGTACATAGAAGCGTAAGTCGAGATAATCTATTCCGAGGAAGGTGGTACTCTCCGAGCAGGCTAGTTCAGTTATCTTGCACCACCTCGCTCATAAAAAGAGTGATCCAAGTGATCCTTTGATTTCTTGTGTCATCAGAGATTATAGTTTTGATAGAGAACTGCTGGATCTGGGTGCATCCATCAACCTAATTCCGACTTCTCTTTACGAGAAGCTTGGATTAGGTGAACTTCGATCAACTTCAGTAATGTTGCAGTTAGTAGACCGTTTGGTCACAAATCCACGAGATGTTATTGAAGATGTTATTGTTAAGGTTAAGGATTTCTATTTTCCTGTAGATTTTCTTGTCCTTGATATGGATGTACCTGAAAATTTGAGGAACATGCCCATCATTCTCGGGCATCCATTCCTAACTACCGCTAAGGCCAACATTAACTGTGAAAGCGGTAGCATGGAAATCACCTTTGGGGATCAAAGAATGAAATTGGATATTTTTAAGGTGATTAATAAATTCAAGGATTGTGGATTTATTGAGGAACTTGAGGATGATATTGTGAATATTGAAACTTGTATGATGGTTTCTACATTTGAAAGTTCCTCCTCTAAAGATGAATTCGACCTGTAACCCTCTATGGCAGACCCACCATCTTCTGAAAAGGTTACTAATTTTGTTCACTCTCAACCTCTTCCTCTTGATGAATCTTCATCAGCATCTTCCTTACCTTCAATCATTAACCTGCCCCAGCTTGAACTGAGACCATTGCTTGAGAATCTGAAATATCAATTTTTAGGACCTCGTAAGATGCTCCCTGTGATTATCAGTGATAAATTAACAAAGGAGTAGGAGATTAAACTAATTAGGGTCATGAAGGAACACAAGGAGGAAATTGGTTGGACTATTCATGACCTTAGGGGGATCGAGCCGTCTTATTGCAATCATAGAATATTTTTGGAAGATGGATCCCGCCCTTCCAGCTAGATGCAGACGAGATTAAATCCGAAATGTGAGAAGTGGTCAAGAAAGAGATTATTAAGTGGCTTGATGTAAGAACCATTTATCCGATCTCTAACAGTCCTTGGGTAAGTCCCATGCAGATTGTTCCCAAGAAAGCTGGGATTACTGTCATGACTAATGAGAAAGGAGAATCTGTCACAACTCGTTTAGCTTCCTCTTGGAGGGTTTGTATTGATTACAGGAAGCTGAACATGGCCACGAAAAAGGATCATTTCCTCTGCCTTTAATTGATTAAATCTTGGAAAGATTAGCCAGGTAGAAGTACTTCTATTTTCTTGATGGCTACTTGAGATACAACCAAGTTCCTATCCATCCCGAGGATCAAGAAAAAACTACTGTCACCTGTCCCTATGGAACCTTTGCTTTCCGTAGGATGCCATTCGGCTTATGCAATGCACCTGCGACTTTTCAAAGGTGTATGCTGGCTATATTCTCTGACATGGTGGGAGAGTTAATGGAAGTCTTCATGGATGATTTCTTTATTTTTGGAGAATTGTTTGACTCTTGTCCAGCTAATTTTGAAATGATTCCTAAACGATGCATCAAAACAGGATTGGTCCTTAAATAGGAAAAGAGTCATTTCATGACACAGAAGGCATCGTCTTAGGTCATGTAATCTCTGAACGGGGAATTGAAGTGGATAGAGCTAAGGTTGATGCTATCGCTAAACTTCCTCGTCCCACATCTATTAAACAAATTCGATCATTTCTTTGTCATGTGGGATTCTACAAGAGATTCATCAAGGACTTTTCGAAGGTTGCTTGTCCGCTGAGCAATCTTCTCGCCAAAGAAGCACCGTTGGATTTCGATGAATCATGTCGTAAGGCATTTGATTTTCTTAAAATGGCAGTCACTTGTGCTCTGGTGTTGCAACCATCAGTTTGGACAGCCCCTTTTGAGATCATGACCTACGCTTCTGATTATGCGGTCAGGGTTGTTTTTGGTCAGAAAGTTGATAGGAAGCCCTCTGTCATCTACTACGCTAGTAAAACTCTGGACGAGGCCCAGAGGAATTACACTATTGCTAAGAAGGAATTACTAGCATAGTATTTGCCTTGGAGAAAATCAGGGCTTATCTCTTAGGGTGTTACGTCATTATATATACTGACCACTTGACCTTGAGACATCTCTTGGCCAAAAAGGATGCCAAACCCTAGCTTATTCGTTGGATTCTTCTGCTTCAAGAATTTGATGTTGAAATCAAGGATAAATCCAGGGTACAAAATGTGGTGGCGGATCATCTGTCGAGACTTCTGAGTAATTCTTCTCATCTGGACATCCCGATTGCTAATACTTTTCCAGACGAAACTATCCTTACAGTTTGAGGCATCCAAACCCCGTGGTTTGCTGACATTGTTACTTATTTGGCTGTTGGTCAAATCCCCTAGGATTGGACCAACCAACAATGGGATAGACTCAAATCTGAGGCCAAATATTACTTCTAGGAGGACCTTGAACTGTAACGCATCGACTCTGATCAGATTATTCATCGATGTGTTCCAGAGAATGAATTCAACAACATACTCAAGTTCTGCCATGCATCTGCGTATGGTGGACACTTCTTCGGGAGAAAGATGGCTGGAAAAATTTTGCAATCTGGATTCTATTGGTCGTCTTTATTCAAGGATGCCCAAGAATTCTCAAGTTCATGTTCCTGATGCCAAGCACTCAGGAGTATAACTAAGAGGGATATGATGCCCTTAAAGCCAATTCTTCCTGTCAAAAATCTTCGACGTTTGGGGCATTGATTTTATGGGACCCTTCCTCCCTTCATTTGTACATTAGTACATTCTCATCGTTGTTGATTACGTGTCCAAATGGATCAAGGTGATTCCCACCCAAACCAATGACCACAAGGTGGTCATCAATTTTGTCAAGAAGAATATCTTCAGCAGGCTCGGGATTCCGAGGGCCATCATCAGTGATGGTGGCACTCATTTCATTAATGGCCAATTTCGTAATTTGCTGGCTAAATATAGGGTTAATAACCAAATCACCACACCTTATCATCCCCAGATGAATGGATAGGCCGAGATCTCCAATCAGGAGATCAAGAATATTCTACAGAAAATAGTTGGGCCTGATCACAAAGACTGGACTCAAAAGCTTGAGGATGCCCTTTGGGCCTATCGTACAATGTATAAAACGGCCATTGGCATGTCTCCATTTCGTCTGGTGTATAAAAAGGTGTGCCATTTACCTGTAGAAATTGAACATAGGGCATTCTGGGCAATCAAGCAGTGCAATCTAGATCGGAGTTTAGCCGGGAAGACCAGGAAACTCCAACTATCTAAGTTGGAGTAGCTTAGAAATGATGCGTATGAGAATGCTAAGATCTAAAATGCTTGGACCAAAGCTCTACATGACCAATTGATTTCTCACAAGAGCTTTGAGCCAAACCAGAAGGTCTGGCTATTCGATTCTCGACTTAAGCTCTTTCCCGACAAACTTAGGTCGAAATGGAATGGCCCATTCATTATCGACCATATTTCTTCAAACAGAGCTATTCTGATCTCTAACCCAAAGATGGTTAATTCATTCAAAGTCAATGATCAACATTTGAAGCCTATTATTGACCATACTCTTCCATAACCCATCTCAGACACAGTTGCTCTAGCCATGTTGTGACTTCTTTGGCTGGACTTCGCCTAGCTGACAGCATTAAACTCAACAGTTGTATAGTCTAACTCAGAGCTGACCCGAGCTTCATATTTAGGTGATATCTTTCATACTCAACCCTTCCTTTCATGTCTCTTTTTCTCAATGTGGACATTGCATCAGCTAGGCATGGGGGGTAGATTCATTTTTGAATCATTTTGTCAGCTCTATGAAATTCTTGTAAATTCTATTTCTCTTCCTATATATACATAAAAAAAAAAGAATTAGGAAGGAATACATGGACATTAGGACTTTTCAATCTTAGGAAATATTACATTAGGATCTGAACACTAAGACCCTTCAGGTCTTTGGGCTTAATCAGCCCAGGTATCCACTAAAATGTGGATTTGTTTTTCAAGTCCTCACCATCCTAAATTCTATTGTAATTTGATTAAATAAGTTTGGGTGATAAGTACACGACTTTTCAACCCACCCTCTAATTTAAGGAAACTTTAAGTCTAAGCATCTACACACTATCTTGTCACTAACTTGTTATTCGGCGATGTTAATGGAAATTGGGTAGCTAATGAACCTTCTAGGAAGATATGGCTAGCAAGTTATCATGTGTAACAGCCCATAGGTAGGTTGCCCAGAGCCCAGTCACTGGACCTGGTCGTGAGTGTTCACGTTTTAGAAATCGTGGTTACAAGTAACCTGTCGTCGTAGTTGCAAAACATGTCGATTAGATAAAATTTATACCAAAACTCCAATGTAGTCCCGGGTCGAACACAGGGAGGTGATGTTTACTTTACATGAAAATCGTGCTTCGTTTCATTTCTTTTTGGTATTTTAGGGTTTTGATATTTTTTTATATTTTTGAAATAAAAGAAATCAAGCAAACGTATCACAAGATAGAGATCTGGAACAAATATGATATATATATCAATTCAATGTCGATTACATTGAACTACAAAAGCATAAAAAGAGAGGGAGGTGAGAGGAAATCTCCTGAATCTACTGTTCGGCGAGATGTGGCACTTGGCAGAAGCTCGGACGAAGGAGGTGAGGAGTGAGATGATGGAGGTGAGATGCTAGAGGATGTCGGGTTGAGGAAAGCATCAGCGTATCTTCGGAATGGAGGTGAGAAGATGTGTTGATCTGCTACTGGAATGGAGGTGGGAGGACGCTTCCAAGGCAACCTATGAAGGGAGATGGGAAGTTGGAGGAATATTTAGTGGGGCAGAGGTTCGTTACACTAATAGGCACCTTGGGAGCTTGAGAACAAGCTCTAATGGAGCATTGGTAGGCTTGCTAAAGCTTGGGAGTAGGTAGGAGTAGAGTAGGTAGAGATGGCTTGGAAGGGAGGGGGTGTAGGTCCTTTTATAGTGGTGGAGAAGAGGCAAAAATCGGTATGGGACCATTAGTGACATCCAGGACGTCGCTGGAAGCATCGCTGTAGGCAGCTCATGCCCGCTAGCACCCACAGCTAGCTTTGCTGGCAGGCGATGAATTACTGACAGCTGTATGCATCGCTGTAAGTCCTGCTCATGCATCGCGGTAGTCCACCTCACGTTGAGATGGCACTGCTCCTGCCTTGTCGCGCCCACGTGCTGGCACTGCGTGCATGCGCGCCTACACGCCAACGTGTGCACCCGCGCTGCTGCGTGCGTGCGATGCTGCATGCTTGTGCTGGCGGCTTGGGCTGTGCCACATGGCGTAGTCTGGGTCGTCCATCTTCTTCTTGTTGTAGGGGCTACTGCAAAGGTCGGATTGAGTCGATTTTCATGCCGTTAGGCTACGATCGTCGACCCGAATCCATCCACGTGGTCGGATTTATCATTTGAAGCTCCAATTTATGTCTCCTAGTCCCTTGGCCATTGATCTTCTTCGGACTACATATGGTGCTACGGGACTCCAATCGAGACGATTTCAGAGGCATTGGGCTCTGATCGTCATCTTGATCAGATCTGTATGATCAGATCATCAATTCGATGCTCTGAAATAAATATCCTTCTCTCCTAAACACAAAAGGATGCAATTAACTTAAATTATATACAGCTAATCTAAATGTAGAATGATGCATGCTATGCAATATTTATAACATGAAATGCAAATCTAATCCTAGGAACATGCATGAATAGGCATTTTACCCTCAATAAATGTGCTTGCATCATACCCCCATGCCTATCTTTTGCTAGTCCCTAGCAAAATTAAACTATATGCTTTATATAACTGTAGAATTAGGATTAGATCACTTAGGCCTAAGTCGTTTATTAATAATAGAAAATTTCAACTAGGGTCCTAAACTACGAAAACTCAACAATACCTGGATGTCTACCAGAATGCAGACTGCCTAAGTTCTCGCCTTATTTGAGAAGGGAAGATACATATTTTTTTATTTTTCTTCTTTTCTAATTTTTTTGTACTTTTGTAGTTTGAGAGTTCCGGGATAACTTTTTATGGCTACCCGACCCGCCCAAGACTCAAAAAGGACTCTAAGTACTAAGCATCTTTGTGAAAAAGTGATAAACTCACAAAACGGCCGTTAAGATGGACTTCAGGTTTCTACGACCCTAGGTGACCTTGCCTAAAGGTTTATCTTTACGATCTGTAGCTTTCTCCCTACTTCATTTATTTATGGGGTCAACATAAGGGCGAACCCAGTGTATATCTCCTCGATTTATTCTACTTCCTCACTTCTTCCCAAAGTGTTTTGGGAATTATTATGCTTTTTTTTTTGTGACCTGGGTTCTGGACAACTGGCCGATGAGCTGTTACCACTGACAACTTGCCAGCCATACTCGTGCAGTGAAGTGTGGTTTTATTTGTTTTTTTATTTTCTCCTTTTTCTTTCTTTCTTTTTTTTTTTTAGTGTTTCTTCTTTTTTTTTCTAAGTAGGTGGCTTCCCTGATCTAAGCTTTACCTAAAGGCAGTACAACGAAAATGGTCTTCTGGCTGGGCTCTGGACAACCAGCCGATGAGCTGTTATCACCGACAACTTGCCAGCCATACCACCCAAGTCGGTCCATTAGCTACCCAATTTCCGTAAGAACCATCGGAAAGTGAGTCAGTGCAAAAAAATTTGTACAGATGCTCAGGCTTAAAGTCCCCACAAATCATATGGCAGGTTGATATGTCGCATACTTATCATCCCAAATTATTTCCCAAATTAAAATAAAGTTTAATTGGCGAGGACTCGAGACTAAATCCACATTCGAGTGGACACTCGGGCTAATTAAGCCTAAAGACCTGAAGAATCTAAGTTTTTAGGTCCTCTCGTATCATTTCCTAAAATTAATACCTTCCAAATGCCTATGTTTTCTTTTCCTAATTTTTTTATTTTTTTTATTTTCTTTAAATTTTTAATTTTTTTTTAATTTTATAGGAAACTAAAAGAAATTCTACGGAGTTAACATAATGATTTCAAGAATTGATTATCCATGCCCCCATGCCTAAATGATGCAATGTCTTCATTGTAAAAATAAAGACATGAAAAGGGCAGAGTAAACAAAACATCAACTGAGTGTCGTGAAAATCCGGTCAGCTCTGCAGAGAGAAGAGTTTATACACACTTGCTAAGTTAAATGCATTCAGCTAGGCATAACATACATACAAAGAAGAAATTGAGAATTCACAAGTGCGGGTCAGAATCAAAATAAATAGGTTGATCCTGAAACCCATCTGCAGATGTCCACAGACGTGGATGAGATTATGGTGCAGACCCATGCACAAAGGTCGAGTGGTTCTCAGGTTCTGGATGAAAATCACCCAGAACCGAAGGTTGTGTTTCCGGGGCTGGGCCTGCGGTTTAGTGGTCTTCAACCCAAAACCAAAGTGTTGGACAACAGATAAAGATGGTTCAATAGGTGAGGTTGTCCACTTAACATCTAGCTCAGAAAAATAATCAGTTATTTCAAGCTTGGGTCGCACGTGAAAGATATCATAAGGGTCCTGGTAGAAAGTAGGTGGTTTTAGATCAATAGGTATTCTTATATCCAAAATCAAACTTCCCTCAGAATTAGCCTCCCAAATTTCATTTCCAACTTCCTATCCTCTGAAATCAAGGTTTCCGGGACCTCCAAATCATTGTACACCCCATCTAAAGTACCCAAGTCCAACAATTGTGGCAGAATCTGGATTGACTTGGGCACAATGATCTCAAAAGTATGTTCATTCAGCTCTTCGGGGTGTGGTTGAGGAATGGGGCTACTAATTGAGTCGTCGGGTATCGGATCCTCCAAGTTTACCCCAACCAAATCCAAATCTTCAATGAACGGGCTATCAAATAGTTCATCAGATTCCTTACGCCCGTTTGTCTCACTAAAATCATTTTCCTTATGTTCAAGTGAGACTTCACCAAAAGATTCTTCAACCTCAGTGTCAAAGAATCCTTGATCCTCATTTATATATGTCTCAAAATCATATATCATTTCATGGTCCGTGGAGACATATTTTTCCTCACTCCCTGGCTCGGGGATCTCGGGTGAATCAATCGGTTCATCCTCAAATGGTCGCTCTAGCCCATCCTGGTCATCCTCAGTCTCAAAAAATGTATCCCCCCCAATAGGCGCCTGAGCAGGTTCAGACATTGGCTCTCCCGAAAGGGGTTCATCTTGAGAATCATCGTAAGAATTGACTAGTGCAACCACAAATTTCAACCTCGACAATTTCCCAAGAAGAAACTCACCCAAGTCCCTATCCCTAACACTTTGGAGCAAATCCAGTAGAGAACTATTAAGTTCATCAATCATTTTGATCATAAGCTCTAGTGCTTTAGTGCATGGTGTTGGTTAAGCTTATAAAGATTGTATAGTGTTCCTCAAATTAGCCAACACCCTATCCTGGATCTGGTTCCCCTAAACTGACTAGTTCGGTTCAGGTTTGAGTGGGTTCAGGTTAAATCTAGGGGAGTCAAGATGTCAAGGTTCTTGGGTCCCTTCCTGAAAGTAGGTCATTCTAGGTTGTTCAAAGGATGGTGGCGACCTATATTCAGTGGAATACTGGGGAGGGTAGGTGTTATAATCATGATATCCTTCCTGATTGTAGATCGGGTTGGTTTGGTCATCAAAGGATGGAGATCCGTAATCATTATTGCTCTAGGAAGGATAATAATCATAGTCTTGTTGTCCAAGGTTAGGCCCTAGACACTGAGGTCCGGATTCATATCCCCAATCAAAGTCATCCCGGCTAGTGGATGGATAATTGCAAGTCAAGTCGGGATAGTAAACATCTTCGGGATAAGTGGT
Source organism: Thalassia testudinum (assembly GCA_037157565.1). Lineage (NCBI taxonomy): Eukaryota > Viridiplantae > Streptophyta > Magnoliopsida > Alismatales > Hydrocharitaceae > Thalassia > Thalassia testudinum. The sequence continues at coordinate 23,466,855 of JAZHRO010000063.1, forward strand.
GGTACGAGGATAGGATGTGAAATGTGTGTGGGATGTGGAAGGGTACATGGTGAAGTAAGGAGGGAAATCAGAAGAGAAAGGAGCCCTGCAATACAAAAATACAAGCTTGTCCTTAGTATGGGCAGCCTAAAGGTCTACAGACTCTCAAAATCCATCCTAAGATTATAGACGATTTACTCTACCTATGTCTAGGCAATCGAACCAGTTAGGAGGGACTGGGGAGAAGGTTCTTCCTTTGGCTTGCGCCTCCGGTTCCTAGTGTACCCCCTAGCCACAGTCATTTGGTGCAACTCCCCTAGCTAGACATCAGATTGACTAGTATAAGCAGGTTAATCGTGAACAATCTCAATTTGGATCCTGACGAGAGAACCAGTCCTTAGGGCTAACATCTAATCAATTTTAGTTAGGCTTAGGACAATGGTGCTTCAGGAATGTGATGGGCCCTTTAGATGGGTTGTGCCCTTAATGATCTGTTAAAATGTGTGTGCATGCACAACTAGGGTTTTCAAACAAGGTTATTTGATGATGTGTCTTTTAGGATTTAACCCTGTTTAGTAGCTTTTAGGGTTTAATTCTTAGGTTGGTTCAATCAAGGTTTAGTAGAACATTCAAAGTTTTGAAAGCACGGGTGATGATATGTTCCTTTAAAATAAAAAATAATGTGGAGTGCCTGGTTTAGCCCTAAGAGTCAACCCTAAGTGGCAAGCTACTTCATGGATTTGTTTTCGATTGAGTGGTGCGGCCCAAATAGCTCAATCAATTGGCCTATTGCACCACTTAGTTAAGGCACACAAGAATGCTTAAAATATTCAGATTTCTACTCACTTATGTGTATTTTGTTGAAGTGTATCGGGTCCACAGGACAGATCCCGATTAAGTGGTAGAATCAAAGTGATTGTGCGCCTTAGGATAAGAAGTTGTGGGTGTTAAGTGTGTAGCTTTTAGAAAATCCGACAATCAGATAACACTTTTTTTATTTTTTTATTTTTATTAATGTAGATGGCGAGGTGACTGAATGTGGCAGACAAACAACCAAATCTATCCTAGGGTTTATAAAAAGTACCTAAGTTAATTTGGGTTTGAGTTATTAGGTTATGGAATGAAAACTAAGGTAGGGGTGGTGTGGGGGACACCTACAAAACACTCTACCTGCACTTTACTCTAGTCTACCGCACTTGGATCTCCATGCGAGGGTACCTACAAGACAATAGATCAAAGACAAGTAGGGTTGGTGCTATGTAAATGCAAAGAAATGCAATAAACAATAAAGTAAATTCCGTTGCCTCCTCGGCAACGACGCCAAAATGGTCGTGAGTGTTTTGCGTGTTAGAAATCGAGGTTACAAGTAACCTGTAGTCGTAGTTGTAAAACACGTTGATCAAATAAAATTTATACTGAAACTCCAAGGGAGTCCCGGGTCAAACACAAGGAGGCGACGTTTACTTTAGGTGAAATCGCACTTCGTTTCATTTCTTTTTGGTATTTTAGGGTTTTGATATTTTTTTGTATTTTTGAAATAAAAGAAATCAAGCAAACGTATCATAAGATAGAGATTTGGAATAAATATGATATATATATCAATTCAATATCGATTACAATGAACTACAAAAGCATAAAAGGAGAGGGAGGTGAGAGGAAATCTCCCGAATCAGTTGTTCGGCGAGACGATGGCACCTGGCGGAAGCTCGGAGGAAGGAGGTGAATAGCGAGACGACGAAGGTGAGATGCTAGAGGAAGTCGGGTTGAGGAAAGCTTCGGCGTAGCTCCAGAATGGAGGTGAGAAGACGGAGTTGATCTGCTACCGGAATGGAGGTGGGAAGATGGCTCCAAGGTGACTTATGAAGGGAGATGGGAAGTTGGAGGAATATTTGGTGGGGCAGAGGTTCGCTACACTAATAGGCACCTTGGGAGCTTGAGAACAAGCTCTAATGGAGCATTGGTAGGTTTGCTAGAGCTTGGGAGTAGGTGGGAGTAGAGTAGGTAGGGATGGCTTGGAAAGGAGGGGGTGTAGGTCCTTTTATAGTGGTGGAGACGAGGCAAAAATTGGTATGGGACCATTAGTGACATTCAGGCCGCCGCTGGAAACAGCGCTGTAGGTAGCTAATGCCCACTGGCACCCACAACTGGCTTTGTTGGCATGTGATGAATTACCGACGACTGTAAGCGTCACTATAAGTCTAGCTCATGCATCGCTGCAGTCCACCACACGGTGCGCTGGCGCCGCTCCTGCCTTGTCGCGCGCACGCATGCGCCCACGCGCTGGCGCTGCGTGCCCTCACGCACGTGTGCTGTCAGCCTGGGCTACGCCACGTGGCGCAGTCTGGGCCATCCATCTTCTTCTTGTTGTAAGGGCTACTACAAAGGTCGGATTTAGTCAATTTTCATGTCGTTAGGTTGCGATCGTCGACCCGAATCCATCCATGCAGTTGGATTTATCATTTGATGCTCCAAATTATGTCTCCTAGTCCCTTAGCCATTGATCTTCCTTGGACTGCATATGGTGCTACGGGACTCCGATTGAGGCAATTTCAGAGGCATTGGACTCCGATCGTCATCTTGATCAGATCCGTATGGTCTGATCGTCAATACGCGGCTCCAAAATAAATATCCTTCTCTCCTAACCACAAAAGGATGCAATTAACCTAAATTATATACAACTAATCTAAATGCAGAATGATGCATGCTATGCAATATTTATAACATGAAATGCAAATCTAAGCCTAGGAACATGCATGAATAGGTATTTTACCCTCAATAAATGTGTTTGCATCAGGACCATTCTCTTCTTGCTGCCTTTAGGTAAATCTTAGACCAGGGAAGCCACCTACTTAAAAAAAAAAAGTCAAAAAGAAAAGGAAAAGAAAAAGAAAATGAAGAAAAGAAAGAAAATAAAAGAAATAAGCCACACTTTGCCACACCAGTATGGCTGGAAAGTCGTCGGTGGTAATAGCTTATCGATCGGTTGTCCAGAACCCAGCTGAAGAAATGCACTAGAAATTCTCAAAACACTTAGGAAGAAGCAGAGAAGTAGAATAAGTTGGGGAGATATTGATGGCTGTGGTTGTTGAAATGTTTGTTGGTAATAATTGTTGATTATGTCGTTGTAGTACAGGGTGTACAATATAACATTAAGGATGTCGTATAGTGGTGAGTATGGGTGAGTTCCAGTCATTACAACCATTATTATCATTTGCTTATTTATCTAATTTTTACTGGTTTTGTTCCAGGTCGTTCACTGGGAGGCAATTTATTGAATTTAATTCGGTCACTCTTTGATTATCTCAAAATTGTCTTCTTATTCAAAAAAAAAAGAAACTTTACATTTTTTTAAAGAATGAATGAATGTGTTTTATTTACCTAATTACTAAGAAATGCTTGCAAAAATACTAACTATGAACAAGCATCAAACAATCTATTATTATACTCTAAACTATGTATTTACAAGTTATCCTATTAGTACTATCATAATAGTATATAATACATTAGAATGCAATGGTGTAGAAATTTAACTTATTAGTCTGTTATGTACAGTAACATATACAGCAGTTTCAGTGACAGATATAAGCGTCGCTAAATCTTAGAAAACACTATATACAACCTAAAGAGGCAAAACTGAGATCTTTAGCGACGTTTATAGTGTCGCTTTATTCTGTTAGTAATTATATAGATTTACTTATACGTATGTATACTACTTATTCTTTGTTTCTCTTTCTTTCTTCATTAAGTCTCTGTTCTTTGTATTCTTAACTCCTGTTCTTCTTGTGTTCATATTTCTGTTTTAAGTATTCATCTTCTTCTTTCTCTTTTTATTACTCTTGTTCTTTTCTCTGTTGTTCTTGTACTCTTTTCTCTTTTTTTTTTTTTTCGTGTTAACTCTTTGTTCTTCTCTTTGTTAACTCTTCTGTCTTAGCATATTTCAGAGGCTGCGGTGGGGAGGGGATTAGGCTAATATCATTAGTTTAAAACGTGTTTAGTTTGCGGGCACGCTTTTCGAGGGATACACAGCACCCTACGGGTGGGACCAGACCTCTACTAAGCGCGCGCTAATCTCAGATTAGGTGGCTTAATTATGTCTTTAATCTCAGCACCAGGCCTCAGCCCAACGCCATATGCTCGCACACGCTCGGGCCCCCGGCCACACACACGCGTCACATACTAATCGCAAATCAGACAGAGTACTCAGACCAGCGCTCAACGGATAATCGGGTAAAGGCAGTGTTTCGGGCGCCCGGCGCCCGTGACGACTGGCCTATAGGAAACACGAATTACATTTATGTGGCTGCGCTTGACTTGCAGCACACGATGTGGCGCTATTCCAGCGCCACATCGTGCGCTAGAAATCAGGCGCAGCTGCATCTGATCGGGCTTTTGGCCCTCGATTTGGGGGCCATAAATTATTAAATAAAATAAAATAAAATATGGTTAATAAAGTATTTACATAATACTACATAATTGATTAATTAATTTTGAATTTTAAATATGTTTACTATACAAATAAATTCGCTAAACTAGGCTGATTGTACAGGTTGATTTAGGTGATTAAATAGTTAATTACTTATAAAATAGTTAGTAAATGGTCTAATTGACCTTATACAGATTTAATTTACATACTTAAGTATTTTATACATATTTTTATTGTATATTTACGAATTTATTTCTATTTTATTTAAGTTAAACTAGCTGTTCTGGGTGTTTTAAATAAAACTAAATTACAGTAAGCTATACTAGGTATAATTGTACTTTAACTAACTTAAATTACTTACTATATATGTTAACCTAAGTCTATAGATTTATTTACTTAATTATAGCTCTAAATTATTAATTTAGCTAATTTATTCTACAATATAGCTACTGAATATGTACATATGAATCTGTATATATACATATACATAAATCAGTAAATACATACATAATAGTTCAGTATTTATACATATATTTACATAGATTACATATGTATATAGATTTATGTACAAGTTTATACAGTATTTACAGTATATCTATGTATGTCTACGTACATAATCAGGCTGTATATTATAGTTATAATAGTATGGATATGTATATTTACAGTGTGAAATTAAGTATGTATAATTAGGTTTTAGTAGGAATTTAGGGAATGAGGGTTAATTAAGTTTTTATTTCATTTTAAACAGCAGCTAAGCTACTGTCAGAGAAGATGGAGAGGGAAGAGAATGTGCTGTTCAGGGTGTTTTAGCAGTGTCAGTGGCCTAAGCCACTGTCAAATGGGCTAACTGCTGCTGCAGTTAGTCCATTTGAAGAGGGGGAAAGTATTCACAGATGAGAGGGGAATTTAGAGAAGAGGAGAATTTAGAGAAGAGGGGAATGTAGCTGCAGTTTGCAGCATTTTACTGTATAACTGGGAATAAGAGAAAATTCAGAACAAACTAAAAATTAAAGAGTTGAAATCCAAATCTGATGAGGGTATAAATCTCACGAAAATCACATAAGAATTCAGTTCAAATACCCACAAGGAAAAGCCCTTATCAAAAGCATCATTTCAGATCAAAACACAAATGGCATTGAGTTAGTCTTCCTAATGCCATAGACAGCATGAAGGAAGACTTAACTCAATCAATTAAAACCAAAAACATACAATCCCAGTTTCTTGCAACCTTAAGGAGTATGGAAAACTCCTTAGGTTAGAGAATCACCATACAAAAATAATTATCAAACAGGTGGTGTATGGCAGTTCTGAAATGACAAATCAGAAAAAGAATGCATTAAAGGAATTTATAAAAGCTAGCGAATGCATTCAGATCAAGGCAGAAGCAAATTCATGAAAGGCTCTTCTGATTTGTTCTCTGTCACCAGAGAACTTCTCAGAATCCTTGCCCTCAAGGAAAACCAAAATCCCTTCAATTTGTCAGATCTGTCAAGACATTTCAGAAAGCAAAATCTCTTCAAAACCCATGTTAAAGTGAATCTGACAAACTGAGGCAATCAATCTAAAATAAAAGGGGCTTTTGTGAACACAAATGGGGTGAGTGAGAAGCCCCAAATGGTGCTTGTGACGCCAATTTCAGATCTGAGGCAGTACACCATCAGATCTGGAATTGGGTCCAGATGTGTGGGTGACAGATGAAAGATTCGTCGTTAAAAGGAACATAAATCAGAATTGGATGGTGGAAAAACAAAACATGAAGAGGGAGATAAATTGATTAATGAACAGATGATTCTTCCCCTCTGATCTGGACTGATCAGAGGAGGTGAGGGAGGGGATCTAATACTAATTCTACTCCTAAGACTAATCTAACTACAGCTAACATTAAACACTAACAATTAAAACTAAATCTATTCTAAACTACTGCAAACTAAATCTAACACTACTTGTGCAGAATTAAAAACTAAACTAAAAGGAAGAATGGGACCTATGGGTCCTTAGCCGGCGGCTAAGGAGGAAGAAAGGAGGAGGGTGACTCCAGCGGAGGGAAGAGTCTGCTAGTGAGACTCCAGGGTCGTCCTCAGGTGCTACGAGGTCCTTAGCGACGAGGAGGGTCGAGAGCAGGCGATGATTCCACAGCCGGTGGCTGTGAAATCAGGGTCTAGGTGAGGAGGAGAGACTAGAGTGGAAGAATTGATCGCTAAGAGATGTAGGAGGGAGCGATCCTTCGTGCGCGACACCACTGAGGTGCTTAAATAGCAGCTCAGTGACTGAGATCACCGCAAGGGTGAGGTTAATCAGAATCAGGCCGGCGGTGAGGATGAGATGGGTAGAGCGCGCGGCGAGTCAAGAGAGAGATCTGACCGTCAGATGAGATCTGGGAAGAGAGGTGAACGCACGCACCGAATCGCGCGAAGGTTCCATTTGAATCCAGCCGCAGATCGAGATCAAAAGTGCGATGGACGGTCGAGAATGGCTGTGTTCTTCGCGCGCTACAGTGCGCGTGAAGAACTCAGCTTCTCGCTGAAATAAAGGGGAAATTTGCAGACGGACCCTTAGAAGAAGGGGTAGAAGAATAGCGTGCAGGTCCAAAAGTGAGAAGAATAGCAGCTGGAAGGGCCCTGCAGTCTTACAAAAGGGTCCCTGCGGCTTGCAAATAGGTCCAAAAAGGAGTTTTGAAGGGTAGACATGTAATGCATGAAGGACCTAATTGTAATCTATTTATTTCTAAGCCTAAATGATGTCCAATTGCTTTCAAATTTTTACATGTGCTTAATTGAACATTTACGACATTGATTTTACTTCTGATTTGGCTTTTCAAACTTGTTTATGTGTTCAATTGATGCATGGATCATCATTTGTTTTTTAGTTTTCAGAATATCTCATTTTTGTGACCTAATTAGGAGATTTTAACACATATTAAAAGTTTTAGGTCTTTTCTTTAATTCCCACACTTAACCCTTTTTATATGTTAATTTGATATTGTTTTGCTTAGTGTCTAGCTTAATTTCAGCCTTTTAGCCATGATGAGTAGCCACTCATCAGATATACAATGGATTCACCCTTGTGTTGACCCCATAAAAATAAAAGTAGGGAGAAAGCTATCGGTCATAAAGATACACCTTTAGGCAAAACTCTCTTTTTAAGGTCACCTAGAGGAGTAGAAACCCGAAGTCCATTCTAATTAATGATCAACGAGTCTATCACATTCACAATAAGTTGCTTTGAACATAGGGTTCTCATCAAATCTTGGGTAGGCTTAGTGGTCGTAGAAAGCCACTCTTTAACCCTAAACTCAAAAATCCAAAAAAAAAAAAACTAGAGAAGAAGAAAAAGAGAAAAAGAGATTTTTCTTTGTATATGGTGAGGGCTTGAGGCAGTCTACATTTTGGCAGATACTCGGGCGCTATTGTGTCTTTGAAAGTTCAGATCCAGAGTAAAAAAATTTTTTAATGTTGAAAATAACTTATGCCCAAGTAATCCAACCTAATTCTTTTATAAATAGCATGTAGTTTCTGCTAGGGACTAGCAAAAGATAGGCATGGAGGTGTGATGTGCATACATCTGATTAACCTAAAATGTCTATTAATGCAGGTTCTTAGTGTCACATTATCATCATACATTGTAAATAGTGCATAACATGCATAATCATGCATTTAGATCAAGTTTGTATAAATTGTATAGCAATTGTCTCCTTTTTATGGTCAGGGATAGGACAACTTTTTATCAGGGCCTCAGATCAAAGATCCAACTATACGGATCTGATCAAGGTGACGATTGGAGTTCAACGACTCCAAGATTGCCCAAATCGGATATCCATAGCACCAGATAGAGATCGAGGAACCTTAAAGAGCAAGGGCCAATAATGGTGTTAATCCACACCTCAGACAACAAATCTGACTGCACGAATGGGTTCGGATTGACGATCGCGGACTAACAACGCAAAAATTGATCCAATCCGACACTCGTGGGACCATCTACATCACTCAGAAGATGGATAGCCTAGATGGCACCATGTGGCACCATCATAGCCACCCAGCACTAGTCGCAACCTTCCTTCTTCACTCACTCGCTTGATCTCAACTATTGGATGCTCATCCAGCAGCTACGAAGCTGCAAGCACAACAGCGTCCACTTGCCTAAAGAGGAGTAGCACAGCAGTCGAGCACCCCTTTGCAAGCGAAGGGCGTGCATTTGAGCCGCACTGCACCTCAAATCAAAGAGTGGGTGTGGAGTAGGCGAGCGAGCAGATCCACGTGATAGTGCCCACACACGATCAGACATGCGGTGCTTACGCGTGATTGCACGCAGGCACACAGAGCCGGCATAGCTGCCCTCAGCCATCCGATCTCTTGATCGAATGGCTGTGAGCATGCAAACGTGTGCATGCATTTTGGGAGGAGAAGAAGAGCGGGCGCACGTAGCGCGCGCACACGTCGCCCACGACAGACCTTTAGTGAGGTTTAAGTCCGTCACTAAAGGTCCCATATTAATGTTTTTGAAATTAAAATGTCCAAAATGCCCCCACTCCTTTCAACTATAAATGGAGACCCCTTCCATACGGATTTCTCATCCCTTCCTTCTCTTCTCTCCCTCTACAAAGCTCAAGAGAAGCTTGTCCCACACTCGGGATGGTCCTCAAGAGCTAAAATCAATTTTTCGCCCCCATTCCGGAAGCGGATCCCGTGACGACGACGACGTGCTGCCTCGTTCCCATTCCTCCTGCTTTGACCTCCTTCTTCCTGCTCCGTTCCTCATCTTCTAGGTGTTGTCTCGTCTGGCTCATCCTCCAAGTGATCATCTAGGAGGATAACTTCTCTCTTCTATTCCTTTTTCCTGCTTTCTAGAGTAGAATTTTCCTACTTTCTAGTTGTAATAATTTTCCTGCTTTTTAGTGTAATTTCTTGCTTTCTTAGTTGTAAAAATATTTTGCAACATCAAGTGAATGTTTTCTCTCTCTCTCTTATTGTCTATATTTATTCCATTTCATTGTAATTATTCCACTCTTTAAACAAAAACACAAAAAAAAAATATAATTGTGAATTTTGATCGACGTAGCCTCCCTGAGTTCGACCTAGGATTTATTTTCCAGTATAAATTTTATTTGTTAAACCTGAGTTCTTCGCTACTCGAACTACAACGACGAGTTTTCAAAACTAACTCCGATAGCGTAGTCTTCCGATGTTCAACACCTGGCCAACTTGATCCGTATCCTTCAGAGATGTATTAATGTTAACCTCGTCCTTTCCTAAGAGAAAAGTCATTTCATGGTGCACAAAGGTATTGTTCTTGGACATATTATCTCTGAAAGGGGTATTGAGGTGGACAAAGCTAAGCTTGATGTGATTTCTGATTTACCCATTCCTAGCTCTGTCTAGCAAATCCACTCCTTTCTAGATCACGTCAACTTTTATAGAAGATTTATCAAGGATTTCTCCAAGATTTCTTGACCTTTGACACATCTCTTATCCACTAATGTACCTTTCAACAAAGGCTCGATTATATTCGAGCATTTACGTAGTTGTGTAAGGCTATCACTAAGGCCCCTGTTCTCCAGCTGCCTGATTGGTCCCACGACTTTGAGCTGAATGTGATGCTTTTGACCTAACTGTCAGAGCCATCTTGGGACAAAGATGTGATAAACACCCCTTCGTGGTGTATTACGCTAGTAAGATGCTAGATGAGGCCCAGCGTAATTGCACGACCACTGAAAAAGAGCTACTAGCAGTCATCTTCGAGCTAGAAAAATTTCATTCATATCTTCTGGGCTCTCATGTAACCATTTTCATAGACCATGCAACCATTCGTCATCTCATGCATAAGAAGGATGCAAAGCCTTGATTGATATGTTGGATCCATCTCCTTCAAGAATTTGATCTTGAGATACGAGATAAGGCCAGAGCCCAAAATATTGTCGCAGACCACCTGTCGAGACCAGACCCAGAACATATTGGACTTACACTGCTTTTAAATGAATCTTTCCCTGATGAGCACCTTCTAGCAATAGATGTGGCAAGTGGACCTTGGTATGCTGATATTGCTAATTACCTTGGTTCTGGATGTCTTCCACCAAGTTGGCCTAAAAACCAGTGTGAGCATCTCATTGCAGAGGCAAAGTATTATTTCTAGGATAATCCACTACTTTTTAGAGTAGGAGCTGATCAGATAATTCATCGCTATGTTCCTGACAGCGAATTCCACAATGTGTTATCCTTTTGCCACAATCAGGCTTGTGGAGGACATCTTTCTGGGAGGAAAACTGTAGCCAAAGTATTGCAATGCTGATTCTTTTGGCCCTCCCTTCATCAGGATGCACACAATTATGCTAAGCGTTGCACTAGGCTAGTCGCTAAGGTCATTATCACAACGTGACATGATGCCCTTGGAACCCATCCTAGCTGTGGAGATTTTCGACATTTAGGGAATCTATTTTATGGGTCCCTTTCCTCCATCCAACGATTTTGAGTACATCCTTGCTTCTGTTGATTATGTCTCTAAATGGATAGAGGCCATTCCAACGCACCGTACTGACCATGTCATTGCAACCAAGTTCGTCAGAGATCTCATCTTTATGTGCTTTGGGATCCCTTGAGCCATCATTTCAGATGGAGGAAGCCATTTCACTCACGTATCATTTCAAGCACTTTTGGGGAAGTACAGAGTCCACCACCGCATCGCTTCTCCATATCATCCTCAAACGGATGGTCATGCTGAAGTATTGAACCAGCAAATCAAGCAAATCCTCGAGAAAATGATTCGACCTTACCGTAAGGATTGGTCTGACAAGCTGATTGATGCTTTATGGGTGTATCGGACCGCCTTCAAGGCTCCCTTTGGTATGGCTCCCTACAGGATTATTTTTGGGAAGCCTTGTCACATGCTTGTGTAGTTGGAGCATCGTGCTTATTGGGTGGTTCGCCAATGTAACCTCGACCAAGACCTATGTGGTCGAGAAAGGAAACTCCAACTCCAAGAAATAGAAGAACTATGTCGTGAAGCTTATGACTCTACCCTGACCTTTAAACAATGTACCAAGGCCTTTCACGATAGTCACATTAGCTGGAAGGAATTTGAGCCATCACAGCAAGTTTGGCTTTATAATGCCTGGCTCAAATTCTTTCCTGGAAAACTGAAGTCCAAATGGACTGGAACTTTTCTGGTCTCATGACCTTTTCCCAACGAAGCTATCAAATTAAAGATCACAAATCTGAGCAAAACTTTATGGTTAATGGCAGCGGTTGAAACCATATCATACTCATGAGCCTGCCCCCATTGGTGAGACAGTTCCCTTGATGGAGGGTAACTAACCTAAGCCTCACTTGGAGTCCAGCTGGGGACGTTAAATCCAGTGCTCATTGGGAGGCACCCCAACACCTTTTCACTATTCACCCAACATCACATTTCACTCACTTCACTCACTTCACATCAATTCGTTTCACCCCACTTTTAACCACCCACCATCCGCGCACCCATCCACCTTGCTTTATAACCTATACAAACCCTTGAGCCTAAACCTTTACCCCTATCTAACCACTTTTGCAAGCATATGAGGACATAGCATGATTTGGCATGGGGGGTGGATAGGCATCCATAGGATCTGGGTATTATATGGGTATTTTGCATATTCCTGACCATTATGCATATCCATCTATAGTATGTATATATATAGCCTAATTGAAAAATCCCTAAAAATTGAAAATCCAAAAAAATAAAAAAAAATACAAAACACCAAATGTTCAAAAGAAAAAAAAGGAAAATTCAAAAATGTTTCCAAAAGTGTTTAGCTGTGATCTGAAAGCTGAAGCAGAAATAAAATAAGTGTTTATGTATATTCAACCTTTTCTTGGAACACTTTCAAAGAAAAAAAAGGAAAATTCAAAAATGTTTTCAAAAGTGTTTAGCTGTGACCTGAAAGCTGAAGCAAAAATAAAATAAGTGTTTATGGATATTCAACCTTTTCTTGGAACACTTTCCTAGCCACAGAGTTTTGATTCACTCACGCTTGGGCTTAATACACTCAAGCATTGACAAGATAGGCCAAGATCTCAACTAACTTAGGATATATTCTTGTTCCTGAGTTGCTAGTATGAGATTCATTGGTTTTCTTTTGCTTGGGAGTCTAAGTAACCATGGTTCACACTACACAGAGTCGGGAAAGACCAAATGAACATGAGATCCAACCCTAGTGTTCATTAGAAAGGGTGGAGTCTTTACCTATGAGTGTAGGTAGACTCTTTATCCTAGTTTTTGGTCTTGTGTGCTCTACCAAATAAAGTTGTCGTAGACGTACTGACATTTATTTGTAAAAAAAAAGAAAAAAGAATTAACAAGTCAAAAAGAATTCATAGAAAAAGAAATTCTTTTGAATAAGTCAGTATGTTCTCCTGCGTTCTGTAAATTCCTCCTCCAAAAGTTTTTCAGGGTGCATTACAAATACCCTATTTCTACCAAATATTCTTTGAGCCACAATGCAAAAGGAGCTGGGTTGAGTCTTTTCTCATTTTGGAGAGTTAATTCGAAGACATGAGCTGAAGATGGGACAAACCTGGACTTAAAAGGACGTGAAACCCCGAGATTGAATCTTAATGTTATATGGTTAGTCCTGATCAATCACTAAGCTCAAATCATAACCTCTTAGCTTTGGAGTTTTGCAAAACCCTTTGAGTCCTAGAAATCTCACTTAAGGTTTAAATATCAAGAGTCCTTGTTAGTTGAGAGATGGTTTATGTTATGTTGTAAGACACATTAATGCATTACTGTTGTTATGTCCAACTGATAAACACATTAATGTTGCTTCAGAAAAATCTTCAGCTTAAGATCACTTCTAGACATTACTGTCTTGTTAAATAAGTATTTTGCTAGGGACTAGCAAAAGATAGGCATAGGGGTGTGATTGCACTGCAATTCACGTCTTTAATTTGGACATCTTATGCTAGTTTCTAACATTAGGCAATTAGAATAGATAGGTTTACCTGCATCTTGTAAATATTTTCATTTGTGTATTTTACGGAGAGGGAGATAGAGGGAGATTGAGCCTCCATTTTTACCTCATTCGCATTTCATTTCCACCACATTTCTACCTAACACAACACCACATACTTCACCTACAATAATTTGATGACACTTCAAGTGCGTACATGCAAAAACCCCACACACAATTCTCACACCTCAACTACCTCCCCTTGTCAACTTCTATCTCCCCTCATCTACATAAACTCCTTCACCTCTCTCCACATAATTCATTGGCACCCATAACTCCCCACACCTTCACCTATTCCCTCCACCTCCATATCCCTGAGATGCACACACACCATCACACACACAGCCGGCCACTCTGCTTAAACTCTCCTCTCTCCCTCTCTTCCCCTCCTCACAAGTTGAGAGGGTCATTGAGAATAAAGGAGTTCTCTCCTGTGGCTGCATCCACCACAGTGAGAGAGCACCACCACCCAGCTCCATCGCGAGCAGGTGGGAGTGGTGAATTCTCCTTTTTATTTATTTTTTGCTAGTTTTATTTTGTTCTCATTTTGATTCCCTATTTTTGCTTGTTTGTTTTCATTTTTCCTATCATTGCCATTTTCAGAGCATGACCGTCCCCTCTCTCCAACCCTACAGCATCCCTTGCACGCCATCGCATGCAGCTGCCAGCCACTTAGCACACCACCACGTGCTTTCTAGGTGTTTCACACTCTCCCTTAGTGCCTTCACCACCTTCCCTATGCGCACACCTATGGGTCTCACTATGATAGAGCCGGTTGCATTTTTTCCTCCGCACTATAGCCGTGACCTCACGCGGCTACAGTATGCAACCGACTCACTTCTCACTTATCCGGTCACTGTGGCCCTCTCTCTCCTCCTCGCAACCTGCTTCAGTCGATTGCAAGACCCTCACACGGCACTTAAGTGCACCACACCTCGCCTGCGCACTGTACGTTGGTCCGCGTATCCTTCCCAGCGCCATAGTGTGCTGCATGCCCATACCCTTATGCGCATGCACATGGTACGACATCTCCTCCCAGCTATTGCAAGTGGTGAACTATAGACACAGACATACACACCCTCTCCCTCACAAACATAGACATACACACACCCAGACACTCACTCACACACATACATATTCACATACACAAGCATATATGCATATATATACATATATATACATTGATAGATATATATATCTATACATATATATATATACATATGTATACATGTATATAGATGTACATATACATATATATACAACTTATATGTAGATACTTATACAAATATACTTATACAGATATATATAGATATATATACTTATGTATATATACTTATATAGCTACCATATATATACATATATACATACACACATATATTTCACTTCCTCATTCGCACAGTTACACATATCTCTCACTCAAAATACTGTGCACGTATCTGTTCACTGCGCATCATATCGCTGATATATTCGCACCAATTGCATATATTCCCCGAAATTCAGACATGTCAAGCCTTCCACCCACACTTCCATACATCCGCTCCACACCCGCACGCGGCATGTAACTAGGTTAATCCTGTCTTCTAGGCGATGGATAACCTAGCATTGTATTACATTTCTATTGAATCCTAGACTCAATATTCACAATCAATTATCTAGTTATATATACTTATATCTATATATATATATCTATATCCTATATATATATGTGTGTATATCGATTCTAAATATATATAAGCTAAGTATTTCCATTCCTTTCCATTTCGTATTTTCTTTTCGCATTTCTTTTCCTTGTTTTTTATTTTGTTGGTAAAGAAATGACCAAAAGAAACCGAAAATAGAAAAGAAAACTCTTGTCTTTACAGGTACACGATCTTGCACGTTACAACATCCATTTTGAACTTGATTTTTGGCAAATCGCCAAGGACCAACTTTTGGCGATAGCTAAGAATAAATTTTTGAGGGTGTGCCTTAAGGAGAAGACTATCCAAATAATTATAAAACCAAGAAAAACCCAAAAATATGATAAGTGAATGGAATTGATGCGAGTCATAGGAATTGCGTAGAAACAAATTAACCCCAAACCCACCTCCCTGAGTTTGACCTTGGCCTAAAAGTGACAATCTTAAAATTTGATCTAGCCAGGATAATGAATTTTTGATAAACAAGTGTAGATTTGCTTGTAGGTTAACCATTTCCACTACATCCAATTTGATGCTAATTTCACCTAATTAGATAACCCTACTTGTGATCTAACAGGCAGCAAAACGCTCCCCTCTCATCCTAAGATTTCTCTAAGAACTCAGTCGGACCTGGTTATCTAGGTAAACAAATCCAATGCCCAGACCCATGGATGTGATCGTGGGCAAGGGTATGTGGGTGTGCGTGTGTATGGCATGTGTAGTGGGGTGTGCGAGGGGGACCTCACCCCACGTGCGTTCGTGGCAGTAGGCCTTAGGCACAAAAGCAACTTATGTGCCTTCATGCTTTTGTCCCACACGATGTGGGACTATCCTCCAGGTTGTCTTCTTCACGTCAGTGAGCGTGAGCTATAGTTGAATTGAGTGTGAGATTGAGCCAATAGCTGCTGCCTCTTTGCAAGATTGAGCCTACAGACACCTACTGTAATTGAAGCTGCTTTGAGCGAGGGTTGTCACAGGTTGCATGAGGGCTGGAGAGATGCTGTCGAAGTCATAGAAGATAGTGGCAGCGACGGCACTCCGGCAAAACCTAGAAAAGCATGAATACAGCCTCATGGCTAATTCAAATTGGTTCAAGAGCTTCACCGGATGATGGCGAGGGCAGTGGTGATTGTGAGGTGGTGGTTGGAGGTGTAGCGTGACCGGTCTGAGTCGGAGAAGGTGGCGTGATGGTGGGTTGTTCGGTGGTGGTTGGAGTAGCTGAAAACCTCAATAAGTTGAGGGGTTTTGATGGAGATGATGTGGCAGATCTTTTGGAAGTGGCAGTGGGTGGTATTTTGGTCTGTGGCACCAGTGCAAGCTCACTGGAGCTCATATCAGACGTGGAGAAGTCGACGAGCGAGAAGGAGGTGTTGTGGTTGAACCTAAAGTCTAAGGGGTTTGAGAGGATTAGGAGGGAGAGTGGAAGAGAAAAGGGACATTTAGAGAGAGAGAGAGAGAGTAAGTGATGGCATCCGATTATGATGGGTTGGAGTTGGAGAACGTAAAGGTGACGGTGACATGGAGATGAGGAAGGAGAGGTGGAAAGCGATTGCATTTTGGCCAGCAACGACAGTGGCGAAGAGGGGAGGACGTTGGGCCGATCAATTTGACCATTGGCCAGCCGGACAAAGGTGTTGGAGGAGCTTGAGGAAGCATTGACCAGAGGAAAGAAGGGGAGGTATCTCTGTTTCTAAGCTAAGAACAACAAAGGCATAAGGGTCTCTTACAGGTAGAGCTTCAAATCGAGCTCCAAATTAGGTAAAGACCTTGATTGTGTCGAGATTTTAGAGAAGAAAGATTGCCTATTATCTTGAGCTTTCTTGTGCTCTACAGATCTTTGTAGGGTTTCCTAGTTGGTCTAAACGATCAGGAAGGTTCTTACGAACAATCCCTCTAATTTTAGAGGGGTTTCGATCTGATTTGAGGGTGGAATCCTCTCTCGATTCTTGCCTATAGAGCTTTCACACTAACAATGGCAGCAGGGATAGGAATGAAGTAAATGATGAAAATTTAGGGACCCATTGGCAAATAATTCAAAATCTGAGGGTCTAAATATTGGAAATATTATTTTAAAGGGATAAATTGCAAACTAGGTCAAGATGGACTCTGATTGGGCCCAAATTTTGGCCTTAACATCATTTGAACCCAAGGAATCTAATGGTGAAGTTAGATTTGAGTTTTGACCACGTTTGACTGGGAAATTTGCACAAAAGCCCAAATTAGGGTACAATTCTGTCTAAGACACTATTCTCGATCAAAATGAGTTCAGATGGTCAAACCAAGGGTACCAAACCTCTTAGAATATTTTTATATGCCTTTTAGAAGGTTTATATGAACTTTATCTGACCAGAACCTCTTTAATTTGAGCGGGTATGAAATTAGGGTTTTATGGAATGTCTAAAACTCTATTTCTTTTTGTGTAGACACACTCTTTAAGCTTTAATGCTCACTAGACCTTCAATTAGCCCCTGGGAAATCATGTGGTTACTTTGCATTTAAGATGTGATGTTAAAACTGTAGATTTAACCCTTTTTAATGTTTTCTTCTCAAAATGGATTTGCATGGAATTACAATCCTCAAGCGATCATTCAGGAGCATTTTTCACTTGATTTTCACTAATTTAAGTTAGTTATGACTAATGATGATGTTACCATCATACCCCCATGCCCAACTTTCGCTAGTCCCTAGCAAAGTCCTATGGATTAAACCAAATCACTAAGCTGGATGAAACCGGTAGGATGCCCTACTAAGCCACACTCTAGAAATCAGATCAAAATACCAACAATAGGCCTAGAGGTACTCAGGTACCAGCAAAGATCTAGACCTGACCAGCATTCAGCCTTGATTTGCCACAAAAGTTTCTAAGGCCTGCAAATACTATCCAGAGTTTCATTGACCCCAGTAGTTAAAGCACCTGTGCGTAGACGTATCAAGTCTAGGTTTTGTTTGATAATGCATTTTTATAAGAGAAAGATGAAGAAAGATATTTCATTTTGGGAGTTTTCTCTCTTTCCTTTTTATATTTCCCTAAATCCCACCTTTGATTGGCCCTAAACATGGCTTGTATCGGATTCCTTGTCCCCACCATCAATCCTCGAAGGGTCCTTGGCAATCGATGCTTTGGGATAGCACTACCCATGGTAACCCCCAAAACCCGAGCTTTCAACACTTTGGGATAGTACCTCCCATGGCATTCTGTAGCTAAATTCAAGTCCTAGCAATTGACATTTTGGGATAATCTTGCCCATGGCACCTGAACCAGCACAAGGTGCTTACATGCCCCTATAGGATATTTAGATATCGTAGGAGACAAGCATCGAGGAGACAATATGTTATTTTGCATCTTCGAGGGGAATTTTTCACCTCTTTGCACCGGGAACTCATCAAATCAACTTGTGTCTTTGAGCCACTCCTAAGCTAGATTTTCAAGATGATTTTTTAGAACAGAACACTTTTCGCATGATTTCTTTATTAAGCGCACTGAACCATACTAGTGTGTGGATTTGAGTGCTTAGGTTACCAAGTCCCGCAAACTAAAGGGCAAGCAATGTTGCCGAATACTCCCTAAGCCTTAGACTTAATACATCAGCCTCACACTTTCCTCAACCTCTTGACGACTAAATTGGATCTTAACCAATACTTGAGTGTTTAAAACCTGAAAATAGGTCCAAGAGACCCAAGGTCGGTACTCATCACAAATCTCCTAAGTTTTATCCTTCTAGGTCTTAATTCATCATCCGATCTAGCCTAAAAGTTAGGTAAATTCCATACTCAATTACAATGGACTATCTCTTTTCTTTATTTTTGATTATTCCTTTTTTTGTCTTTTCTTTTCTTTTCTCAATTGTTTTTAATTCAGCTCACTTTGGTCTCTCCTTTCCTCTTTTCTCCATTTTTTTTTTTGGATGAAACCCCTCCATGAATTAATTCTCACAGCGATTTTGCACTTTAATACCCCCCCATGCCTAAGATTTGAAATGCCCTCATTGTAAATTAGGTGGGCTCGAGTTCAATTCAGATCGTACATTAGAACAGGTGAGTCGGTGAATGGTCGAAATGACTATTGCAGACGATTTCAAGTTTTAATACATGTATCAAAGGTGGAGTCTACTGTTCTAATGGATGGACCCTAAGGTTCAATATAATTTTAGCAAAAAGATAGGTCAGAAGGGTCTCGGGTTTTTGAAATGATGGGTTGCCTCTCGATGCGCGCAAAATTTAATGCCATTTGCTGGGCATAATGAGCTTAAAAGGATATGCCATCTACCGCATTATGATGAGTGATAGAAGAAAATATGTGATCGGGGTGTATGAGAATCAGATGGCCACAAATGAGTATCAAATCATGACGATGAGTCATTCCAGAAGGTCTATGATATGGGTCAAGTAGATTCATTTCTGGGTGGCTCTTTTGGAGTTTTTGCAAAGGAATCACTTGAAAGATGAAGTGACCATGGGATTTTGAAGTAAAATTATTGTGAGTCCAGTACCCAACAGAGGTGATTCTAGTCAGTATACCCCAGATGTGTGGTTCCTCTTGTGTAATGTGACCTAATGGGTCATTATCCAATGAGTCATCTTGATTCATCTCAAATGGGTGCAAGATCAATTCCTCAAGAAATGACTCGAAGATTGGGTCTTCTAATGAATCTTCTCTATAGTTTTCATCCCAATCAAAAGTGAATGTTCGGAGAGTGCCTTTTGGATCATCTAACTCCAAATCTATAAAGGATTCATACTCTCGGTTGTGGTCACTTTCGGTATACACCATGCCTGATTCCTGGATATCCTCAAAACAATCATTAGAATAAAATGTCTTCATATCCACGGAATAGAAATTCGAATCGCATCGAATGTCAACCTATTCCGCAAAATTCATGTGTATGTCATCAAGATCAAAGGTAAAAGCCTCCAATACTCTCAATTCATTGGATCATGCTTGGCTAAATTGAGATCCTCCATCATGCAGAATGATTAACCCATATTTGTGGGCAATTTAAATATTTAAGTGCCTACACATTAAGTTAATTTTAACATTTAGATAGCGTACATTAGGATGTGAATAAATTAATTCATATTTTTAGCTTAAGTGCATAATTCATGCATTTAGAATTAACCTAGGATTGCATACATTTGATTAGTTAATTAATTAAGTGCATTACATACACTATTTTAATTAACATAGAAGTTAAGGAGTTATGTATAAATAATCCTAATTATTTTATTATTCTTTTTTTTGTTTTCTTCTCCTTTGCAGGCAACTGCTCTGTCTCCACCTCCTCGTCTTGTGCACAGCATTGACTCAACAGTGGCCTTTTGAATTTCAAATCTTTGTAGCTGTGGCTACAAAGGAGGAAGGGCTGTCGTTCAGGAGGAGGCCACCACCCCTTTCCTCATTGCTTAGAGAACTACGTTTCTCATCCACTCCCCACCACCGGCCTCAACCACGACAGTGCGACTCCACCACCGTGGCCGTGTGGTGTGACAGCCCACACCGCCAAGAGTCCCTACTTCACCATGCTTCATCTTCCCTTCAGTCGAACATCTCAGCTTCTGCATGCCCCACGCCCATTGCAGCACATAAGGCTACAACCGCCTCCCCATACCTTAGCCCTACCGAGCTCGCCACCATGCATGCCTCCCCTTGGCGCACTTCATCTTTTGTAGCAGACCACATGCACGCGCTGCACCTCCACCGTAGCAGGCATGCATACACCCACCTCAACTGCTGCCTGCACCTCTAGCCAGCACCCCACCACACGCACAGCAGTTAGCCCGTGCACCTTCACCTCTAGTGCCCTTGACTCAACACCAGCACACTCGTGCACCTCCACCTCCAGCACCCTTACCTCAACACCTGCACACCCCCACTCCATCACCTGTAGTGTCCTTGCCTTATGATGAGAACCTCATCATGAGCCGTAACTAGCTCATTTTGACCTAATACAAAGGATAAAAGCTCCTACATAACTCAAGGAAAGGCTTAACTCAGAGAATTCTGAGTTTAAGGAGAAAACAAGTCATAAGGGGTAAAAATGTAATTTTACTAGTATAATCTGCATACAGGGTAATTCAGGGTCCAAACATAGGTCAAAGCAACTTAATAAGAATAAAAGTGGGATGAGATGATCTAGAAAGGGCTACAGCAATTCCAAGGAACTAAATGATAATCTGTAACCCTAAAACAACCCACTTCAATTAACGAGGTTCAAGGCAAAGTAAAAATAGAATAAACCCTCTAAAATTCATAGAAAAATAATCTCTAGGGTTTAGAACCTTCAATTTGGCCTTCAGAACCCATTTTGACCTACATTGAGAACCATGCCCAATTAATAACTTAATTTGGGTTTTCGCATAAATTGACCGGTCAAATAAGGTTTAATATAGAAATGAAATTCACCATCAGATTCCTTAGGTCCTAATTAGTCATGTATAAAAACTTGAGCCTAAGAAGAAACCTCCTTGACCAACTTTACACTTTGGTCCTCATATATTTACTTTTTGGCCCTCAACTTTTGAACCCTGGCATTTTAGCCCCTAACTCTCCTTCGTTCTTTGCGTTCAGGTCCCCCCTGCAAAACCTGCCAGCACCATGCTCCGGCGACCTTGCGCGGAGCATGGCGCCGCGCAGGGTGAGGGGGAGAGCCTGGCAAGTAAACCGGGGGTGCCCTGCGTCGTCAGCCGTCGCAGGGACACCCCCTGGTCGCTGTAACCCGCCATACCGGCCGTGCGAACGCACGGACGGTATGGGTTTCCATCTCCGGCGTCCTCCGGCGAGGGAGACACGTCGTCTCCCTCCGCCTTCCTCCCTGATTCGGTCCCTATAAATACCCCCGTCGCTCCACCATTCTTCTGAGCTCGGATCTGACGGAGAAAACCCCCAACTTTCCTCTCCTCTCACTCCGGCAGACGCCCACCAGCTCCGGCGGTTCCTCCTCCTCCTCCTCTTCGCTCTGCCGCAATACCAGCAGTAGAGACTTCTTCCCCTGCTCTTCCCGCGCCACGCCGTACCCAGCTGGCGCATCTCCGGCCCTCTGCTCGCCGCCGCCCCTTCCCCTGGGCATCTTCTTCTCCGGCGACAGTCGATACGACTGTCGCCCTGCCCCGGCCCCTTTCGTCTCCGTAGCTAGGTCAGAACACCTCCCCATCTCCCCCTCTTTCTTTTCCTCACTGTCTTTTATTTGATTAAACCCTCGACCGCTCCTGTCCACCGTCACCCCCTTCGTCTCCGGCCATCCTCCGGCGAGCCGCTCCCATCACCCCAGCATCCCACACGACTCGCCGACCACCGCAGCACCTCCGCCTCCTCACCCTGATCAACCCCCGCCCTTCCACTTCCCCCACATCACCCTCTGCAACCCCACCGAACAAACCCATCCTCCGACCCACAGTCTGACCTAGGGCAGCCCTTGCACACCGCCCCACGCCTCGCCACCACCCACACGAGCTTCGCCGCACTCTGGCGAAGCTCCCGGCACCTTCTGATTAGGCCGAGAGGCCGTTTTGCTGTGAACAGGCCACCCGACCTCCACCGCCATTGCCGTGCAGAAGGAGCTGCTTCCGCCTGCAGCTGCAGGCGCGCCACGCCCAGATTCGACTCCCAGGCCTTGCGAGGCATTTCGACAAAGCATCAGGCTCGCAGCTGGGGAGAAGGCTTCGCGTGAAGCCGCGATCGCCCGCTGCTTTCTCCGCTGCGGGCGCTCAATTGAGGTGGGACATTTAGTCCCACCTTGGAAAAGTCTGAAGAGGCGCAGCGGTTTAAAGCGAAAAAGTGCTGGAGGCTTACTGCCTCAGCACACGGGGTGAGGTCCCCTTCACCCGCCTGGTTACCCGGTCTCGTCCGTGCTCACGCCCCGCGGATCTGACCCGACCCGACTTAGACTGACCTGCACTCCTCGCCCACCACGCACGTCGGTGGGCCTGGACCCGGGCGCGACCCGTACCCGGCAACCCGGCAGCTCTGGGAGAGCTATCCTATGAGAGGATTCTGTGAGAGGGAGACAGAGGGGTGGGGGGTAGAGTAGTTTTTGTCCTCTGACGTAAACTCTGAAGTGTGCAGGCACAGGTGAAGAAGAAGGACCGCGGAAGAAGAAGGAAGCTGAGGGAGACACTGTAGCAACAAGCAGTTTAAGTCGTCTGATTGGAAAATCAGACGACGTCCTGACAGGAAAAAGAAAAGAAGAAAGAAGGAGATCTGAAGAACAACAGAAGAAGGCGAGGCAGAAGAGAACACAAAAGAACAAGGGAAGAACTGAAAGAAGAAGAGCACGAGAAGAAGATCTGAAGAAAGGAAAAGAAGAAAGAAAGGAAAAAGAAGAAGAACAGGACCGCTCTGCAGAAGAAAAAGGAAGAGCAGGAACAACTGAAAGAAGAACATCACCACTGCAGATAAAGAAGAAGAAGATAACAGAAGATCTGAGACGAGGAGAAGCAAAGAGAAAAGAAGAAAAGACAACAAATTCTTTCTCTCTCTTTCTTTATTTTTGTAAAAGAAACATGTATATCTCTAGAATACAACTTGCTCCCTGAGTTCGACCTCAGGAACTCTCTTATTTTCCGAGTAAAAAATTTATATATTTGAAATGATGGCAATAACTGGCTATACTACAACGCTATAACAATAAAACCCGGTTATCTCTGTAGCCGCAACGTTTCATTTTTGGCACCGTTGCCGGGGAGCAACGGCTATTCTAGAGGTAAACATCCCTGTTTCTTTTTAATTTCTGATAGTCTCCTCTCTTTTGTGCAGAAAACTACAGGAAATCAAGAAGACAAGCAACTGCACGACAACCACTCTGAGGACAGGTAAATTTTTTCCTCTCGCTATTAACCCCTAAACCCTAAAGAGGAAGAAAAGAAAAGAACAAGCAATATAGGGCTAACCTGTCTTCCATACTTAGTAACCATAAAGAGTTGCATGTTTTCAACTAATCACTCCTGCACACTATTAAGGGTATTTAAGGGATAACACATTCTTGCTTGAGCCCTAATTACCCAACAAAGAGTTAAATGGACCAAGTAGAGCCAACATAAGGTCAAACATTAGGATTTCAGTAGAAACACACCCCTTAATCAAGAATTGAGGAAATCCAAAAGAGGTGTGCCCAAGCCATTGATTGAAAAGAAAAATCCTAAACAATTGGCTCTCTCTAAACACTTGAACCCTAAAACAAGGCCTGACTTCTCAAGGAAACCAGTAGGTGAAGTTGACCCCTGGGGTCAACCAACCTTCAAACTAGGCCACTTTGTTCACAAAAACACCTAAAGTTCAAGTGAAAACCTAAGCACCTTGATCTTAACATAAAAAAAGGTAGACTTAAGAGGTCAAGATCCCCATTCTGGTCTACCTGGAACCGCAGTGACAAGAGAGGTCGGGTGGGGGAAACCCTGTAACCCGTGGGGACGCTCTACCGTGTAGGGGTCTTTTCGGGACTCTCCCTCTCTGGCTGCCCAGGTAATTCTCAGGTGGACGATCTTTCTGATCAAGGGGTCCATCTGCCCCGCACCTCTATACTCACCCAACAAATTTTTGGGTGTCTTGATTGGGTCCAGCACCTGCTTATCTCATCCAGTCCTTCAGTATTTTTCAGGAGGTCCTTGAAACCTCCTATAGAAATTCACTCTCCCCGAGGCTAAGCCTCGGCTCCTTTGTTTTTGCAAAAATCATTCACACAGCCCTTCTTTCCTCTGATTCTGAACAAAATCCCCTTCTTCCATCTTGATTCAAACTTTGATTCTATATCTTGATTCCACCACCTGATCCAATTATGCAGCCTAATTACCTAGCAAGACTACCATTCAAAAAACCTGAATATATGAGATCCATGAAAGATAAGATGATTGAGGATGCCCTTGAAATCTATGAAATCAAACCCTCAACACCAGTAGAAAACATTCAGGTTGACGTCCCAACAACCACAGCTTTCATCATGAACTGTGCCCAAATCCTATTGACTGAAATTTCAAAAGGATCAACCCGAGATATGCTCATGACAGGATACATTGAGATAGACAAGTTACACAAATCTGAATACCTTCAATGTTTGACAAATCCTGTACTTTGGGAACAAAACCAAGATGCTCTTGAAAAACGGGTAGAGATGATGAGACTTTTAGAAAAAACTATCAACCAAAAATACCCGTATACACCAGAAATAGAGGATGAGTCATCTTGGAACAGTACTAAAAATCAATCCAGTTTCCCAGACCTCGGGACTGAGGCACAAGGTGGTTGTCGACTCCCAACCCAAATAGAAGATAGCATTAAAATAGGTTGGGAAGTTGCAGGAGAACACAATGCTGAGCCAACCCTAGGCCATAAATCACCAAGCTTAGAACTCCAAGACTCCTGCAATAACAAGATTAGAATTGAACCTCTGGAGGGTATAAATTCTGCCCCTTGTTTTGATAAGGTAACCCTCGAAGGTTATTCGGACTTAGGTTCTAATAATTCTACCCACATCCTAAGCCTAGAACCTAGATCTGAAACTTATTGGGAAGATTATGAGGCCCCTTATGAGAAAGATCAAATTTTTACAGAATATGATTCCGGGCCTCTATTTGATGAATATCCCTCTCCAACATCCTCAGGAAATCTGATCGATTTTTCAAAAAACATGCCAATTTATGATACAGAAACTGAGGAGTTGGATGAGCAAGGTTTTAATGAGGTCTATCCTACCAGCTTAGAGCTTGAACAGAACATCTTTTTGAGCCCAGAAGTGACATATAGGCTAGAACCCAGTCAGGCTGCCGATTCCACGTCTGATGATTTTTGCTGTGGTGGAATTCATGGTCATTTTCGCCAACTCTCCGACAATTTCAGATCTGACTATAATTGCGGAGAGATTCCCCTTCCTGAACACGGCAGGCATATCTACGACCTCAGTTCACAAGACTCTGACTCTGACTCTGAGGTCCTGATTCCCGAGATCACTAATAACACAGAATCATTCCTTTTCGATCCTCAGGAACCAAAAATAGAAAATGCCAAGAGTGATTACAACCAAGAATCCAAATTTTTTCTCGAATCCGATTCCTTTCATCCTACAGACACTCTTCCGGCATTTGATAGTTACCCAGAGGACTCTCTACAGAAAACCACCTATCATCTATTTCTAGAAGAGCCCTCGTACACAATGGCCACCTCGTCCGCACACAGAGAACGGATCAAAACCTCTCCCAAACCCCGACCCGCAACCGAACTCAATTTCTATTCAGATTCACCTCTCACCGAGCCGATTGCATTTCCACATCGGGTTTCGAACATTGATCAGACTACATACCATGCTCCATCATTCTCTGATCACCCCTATAGGGTTTCCGCGTCATTCATTGATTATTCTACGGATCCCTACTCTGACCAGGCTGATTCGACTCAGCCAAACCCTGCGTTTACACTCCCACATCCATCTGAGCTTCATAGTTTATGGTGGGTTCCACACCTTTTTATCCACATCTATCAACCCACCAGATTGATTGGGTTTGGGCTGCATCATCAGCCTGTTGATCTGAACAAGCACCTGGTTGGACCAACCAGGCTCTTAATCAAGGTGCTTGTCTTACAAAACTCTGCTGATTTGACCATCCCCTCTCCATCGCATTTCCCGCTTGGCTGAAGGCATCAAATTTAGCGCTCAACGGGAGGCAGCCCGTCATTCTCTTTGAAAACCTGAAACTTGTTCTGACAGCTTTTTGCACTTGAAGTTCACACTTTAGGACAGCCGACTCCACCTCAGGTGCTTGCATCTGAGATTCATCAAAACAGCTATCCTAATGTATGAACTTAGTTGAATAAAAACCCCTCGGTTACAATGAGGACATTGCAAATCTTAGGCATGGGGGGGTAGGAAAGTACAAAAACTTGTAAGAAAAGGTTTCAAACAAAAAAATTCACATATGCCAAAAACACCATAAAAATTAAAAATTTTTTCGAAAAAGAATAAGAGGAAAAGAGGAGAAGGAAATTTTGTGAAGAAGAAGGAGAAAAGAAACAAAATGAAAAAGGAGCACAAAATTATAAGAAAAGGTGATAGTCATTAGTAAGGAACTAAGGAATTAACCTAAGTTCTAGACCTCATTCAAGAAAATAACTGAAAAGTGCACAATGAGATTAGTAAGAATGCAAACCTTAGGCATTCTTGAATAGACTCTTAGTACCCATTAAGATCTGGACACTCCTCAAGAGGTTGAGGAAAATGAAAAGCTGAAGTATTAGGTCTAAGACTTAGGGAGTATTTGGCCTCGTTAACTAATTTTTGGTTTACAGGACTCAGTAACCTAAGCACCCTAACCTCACACACAGCCTGGTTCAGTAAGCGTAAAAATCAGAATCACGCAGAAGCGTCGCAAAATTCTGAAAAGAACACCTAGAATAGGAGCGGCCGATCAACACAAGTTGATTTGGATGAGTTCCCAGCGTGGAGAGGCGGGAAATCCCCTCGAAGATGCATAATAAAATATCATCTCCTCGGTGCTTGTCTCTTAGGATATTTACATATCCTACTGGGGGCATGTAAGCACTCTGCTGGTTCAGATTCCATGGATGGCATTATCTCGAAGTGTCAATTGCCAGGGTCTGGATTCGGCCACGGAACACCATGGATGGGATTATCTCGAAATCTCAATAGCCAGGGTTCCGGGGGTTGCCATGGGCGGTGCTATCTCGAAGCATCGATCGCCAGGAACCCTTGAGGATTGATGATGGGAGCAAGGAATCTGATACAGACCGTGTTGAAAAGCCAATCCTAGGCTAGAACTAAAAAGAAAAAGAGAAAGAAAACTCTCCAAACAGAAAAACTTTCTATCTCTCTCTTACAAAACGAACTGCGAACTGAGCCAGGGCTAAAATCATTTCAAGCACGGGTGCTTTAACCACAAAGTCCAATAAACCTTAGGTTAGTTCTTGTGGACCTTAAAAACCTTTGCTAAAGACTGAGGCTAAGGCTAGACAGATTTGGATCTTGATTGGTACTAGAGTACCTTTTAAGCCTATGGTCAGCATTCTAACCTAATTTATGCTCAAATAAAAAGCACTTATCTAAAACTATTAAAAACTTCATGGTCTAGAACAAGGGTTGAAACCTTAAGTTTTTGCTAAGGGACTAGCAAAAGCTAGGCATGGGGGTATGATGAGAACCTCATCATGAGCCATAACTAGCTCATTTTGACCTAATGCAAAGGATAAAAGCTCCTACATAACTCAAGGAAAGGCTTAACTCAGAGAATTCTGAGTTTAAGGAGAAAACAAGTCATAAGGGGTAAAAATGCAATTTTACCAGTATAATCTGCATACAGGGTAATTCAGGGTCCAAACATAGGTCAAAGCAACTTAATAAGAATAAAAGTGGGATGAGATGATCTAGAAAGGGCTACAGTAATTCCAAGGAACTAAATGATAATCTGTAACCCTAAAACAACCCACTTCAATTCACGAGGTTCAAGGAAAAGTAAAAATAGAATAAACCCTCTAAAATTCATAGAAAAATAATCTCTAGGGTTTAGAACTTTCAATTTGGCCTTCAGAACCCATTTTGACCTACATTGAGAACCATGCCCAATTAATAATTTAATTTGGGTTTTCGCATAAATTGACCGGTCAAACAAGGTTTAATATAGAAATGAAATTCACCATCAGATTCCTTAGGTCCTAATTAGTCATGTATAAAAACTTGAGCCTATGAAGAAACCTCCTTGACCAACTTTACACTTTGGTCCTCATATATTTACTTTTTGGCCCTCAACTTTTGAACCCTCGCATTTTGGCCCCTAACTCTCCTTCGTTCTTTGCGTTCAGGTCCCCCTGCAAAACCTGCCATCACCATGCTCCGGCGACCTTGCGCGGAGCATGGCGCCGCGCCGGGTGAGGGGGAGAGCCTGGCAAGTAAACCGGGGGTGCCCTGCGTCGTCAGCCGTCGTAGGGACACCCCCCTGGTCGCTGTAACCTGCCATACCGGCCGTGCGAACGCACGGACGGTATGGGTTTCCATCTCCGGCGTCCTCCGGTGAGGGAGACACGTCGTCTCCCTCCGCCTTCCTCCCTGATTCGGTCCCTATAAATACCCCCGTCGCTCCATCGTTCTTCCGAGCTCGGATCTGACGGAGAAAACCCCCAACTTTC
The DNA here is from genome assembly GCA_037157565.1 of Thalassia testudinum. Taxonomy (NCBI): domain Eukaryota; kingdom Viridiplantae; phylum Streptophyta; class Magnoliopsida; order Alismatales; family Hydrocharitaceae; genus Thalassia; species Thalassia testudinum. Next base: position 23,496,032 of record JAZHRO010000063.1, read on the forward strand.
CTCTCCTCTCACTCCGGCAGATGCCCACCAGCTCCGGCGGTTCCTCCTCCTCCTCCTCTTCGCTCTGCCGCAATACCAGCAGCAGAGACTTCTTCCCCTGCTCTTCCCGCGCCACGCTGTACCCAGCTGGCGCATCTCCGGCCCTCTGCTCGCTGCCGCCCCTTCCCCTAGGGATCTTCTTCTCCGGCGACAGTTGATACGACTGTCGCCCTGCCCCGGCCCCTTTCATCTCCGTAGCTAGGTCAGAACTCCTCCCCATCTCCCCCACTTTCTTTTCCTCACTGTCTTTTATTTGATTAAACCCTCGATCGCTCCTGTCCACCGTCACCCCCTTCGTCTCCGGCCATCCTCCGGCGAGCCGCTCCCATCACCCCAGCATCCCACACGACTCGCCGACCACCGCAGAACCTCCGCCTCCTCACCCTGATCAACCCCCGCCCTTCCACTTCCCCCACATCACCCTCTGCAACCCCACCGAACATACCCATCCTCCGACCCACAGTCCGACCTAGGGCAGCCCTTGCACGCCGCCCCACGCCTCGCCACCACCCACACGAGCTTCGCCGCACTCTGGCGAAGCTCCCGGCACCTTCTGATTAGGCTGAGAGGCCGTTTTGCTGTGAACAGGCCACCCGACCTCCGCCGCCATTGCCGTGCAGAAGGAGCTGCTTCCGCCTGCAGCTGCTGGCGCGCCACGCCCAGCGCCACGCCCAGATTCGACTCCCAGGCCTTGCGAGGCATTTCGACAAAGCATCAGGCTCGCAGCGGGGGAGAAGGCTTCGCGTGAAGCCGCGATCGCCCGCTGCTTTCTCCACTGCGGGCGCTCAATTGTGGTGGGACATTTAGTCCCACCTCGGAAAAGTCTGAAGAGGTGCAGCGGTTTAAAGCGAAAAAGTGCTGGAGGCTTACTGCCTCAGCACACGGGGTGAGGTCCCCTTCACCCGCCCAGTTACCCGGTCTCGTCCGCGCTCACGCCCCGCGGATCTGACCCGACCCGACTTAGACTGACCTGCACTCCTCGCCCACCACGCACGCCGGTGGGCCTGGACCCGGGCGCGACCCGTACCCGACTACCCGGCAGCTCTGGGAGAGCTATCCTATGAGAGGATTCTGTGAGAGAGAGACGGAGGGGCGGGGGGTAGAGTAGGTTTTGTCCTCTGACGTAAACTCTGAAGTGTGCAGGCACAGGTGAAGAAGAAGGACCGAGGAAGAAGAAGGAAGCTGAGGGAGACACTGTAGCAACAAGCAGTTTAGGTCGTCTGATTGGAAAATCAGACGACGTCCTGACAGGAAAAAGGAAAGAAGAAAGAAGGAGATCTGAAGAACAACAGAAGAAGGCGAGGCAGAAGAGAACACAAAAGAACAAGGGAAGAACTGAAAGAAGAAGAGCACGAGAAGAAGATCTGAAGAAAGGAAAAGAAGAAAGAAAGGAAAAAGAAGAAGAACAGGACCGCTCTGCAGAAGAAAAAGGAAGAGCAGGAACAGCTGAAAGAAGAAGAAGAACATCACCACTGCAGATAAAGAAGAAGATAACAGAAGATCTGAGACGAGGAGAAGCAAAGAGAAAAGAAGAAAAGACAAAAAATTATTTCTCTCTCTTTCTTTATTTTTGTAAAAGAAACATGTATATCTCTAGAATACAACTTCCTCCCTGAGTTCGACCTCGGGAACTCTTTTATTTTCCGAGTAAAAAATTTATATATTTGAAATGATGGCAATAACTGGCTATACTACAACGCTATAACAATAAAACCCGGTTGCCACAACGTTTCACCTTAGCGCCTGCAGCACCTGCAGCCGTGCGAGCTCCAGATCCTATGCACGTACATGCTGCCTACAGCACTCGCCCCCTCAGCACACGTCGCTTCAGTGCTTGCAACACCCGTGCTCACCTCCACACTCCCTCCTGCAAGCATAGCAAGTAGCAAGAGCGCCAGAAACCACCCTTCGCTAGAGCTCCGTCCGGCCGACTCTGACTGTCTCGCAACCTGCCGCTACCACCGTTGCGAAGCCCTCACTCCGGCCAACCTATTCCTAGAAGAATTCCTCGAACAAACCTCTCTCCCGTGCACGCGGAGGAGAGAGGTTGAATCCTCTGTTTTTACTCTCATTAATATTTACATTTCATGCCATTGCCATAAAAATGATTTTTGATTTATCATTATTTTATTGGGGTGAATTTATGCCTTCATGCTTGTGCTTCTAGAGAATTGTTAAACCTTAATATTCATCTCTGTGCGCATTATATTTAATTTTGAATTACATTTTAGTATGCATGCAAGTGAAAAGTACATGACATACCCTTGCACATGGATAATTTTCTTACGTGAAAATTACATTAACACCCCTTGACTTCTCCGTAAATTTGAGGTTTACTTTCAGAGCTACATAAGCATTGTTTGATTTGACGAATATTTCAGCGAACTTGATTTCTACCTAATTGTGAGTTTAAATAAGTCATTGCCTCCCTATGGACACGACCTGCTCTCCTGTGAGTGGTTTAATTTTAACTTTAATTATTTTGTTAAGTAGTTTTCCACCACTTTAATCCTACAACAACAAATCATCTTAATAACATTATTTGAAAGCGAAAACCATCTTATCAAATGGCGCCATTGCCGGGGAGGCAACAAGCTTAATTAAATCACATTCATTCATTCATCCGTTCACATTGATTTAAATTTTGAATCATATTTAACTATAGATTTTTTTTCTAATGCGAGTGCAACGATTTGCGACACACATTCTACGACTCGCAATCACACCAGCCATCGTGAGAGGTGATCCTTGACGTCGCTAGAGGAGAAATTGTTCGAGACATCTTGCAAGGAAGCAGATCGCTAGGAGGGGAAGGATGAGGACGCAATGATCATCTCTGCTTATTTAGTCGCTGATTTGATTAGAGTAGGATTAAGACTTTAGACTTAATTTTTCATTGCACATTTGGTTTGTGACTCTTGTTCTGGGGCATATTTTCAGGGGTTTGTTCCCTGACTTTCTTTTAGGCCATGCATGGGTAATTTTCGTGAGTTTGTTCCCATTTCTTTAGATCTAGGTTTTCTTTGTGGTTGTTTATCATTTTCTTTGTTTGTGCATATATAGATTTTTTATTTTCTTTTCTGGATTGATTTTTTGTGCATAGGTAGGTAAAAATAAAAATAAAAAAATATAAACACGAGCTACCTACTAGAAGTTGCCTACCCATAAGTCAAATCATTTAAGATTGAATGAGAAGCATCTAGATCTAATTTCCTATCTTGAATATTGCATGAAGAATGCTGGCATCTGGTATGCACTTCTGACTTTGCATTTCTACCTATCACGCAAATGCATTTGGATTAATTTCAAGACCAACTAATCTATATTGAATAGATCTAACAAGTGGTCACATTTAATTTTTGAAAAAAAAAATAAATAAATAAAAGGGACTAATTAAAGGAGGGACATTTAAAAACCAAGGATTTGATTTTCAAACTTGGCAAGCGATTCAAAATTCAAAATCTTTATGGTGTATGCATAATTATATCTCTTGCACCACGGCACATGTTTATAAACTCCCTAGGCTTTGAAATACTAGGACAAGAGCCCTCCTACCATTGGATTCTGAAGTGTTTAGAACTTGAGATCAAAGGTTTTGTAACTCCAAAGAGGGGGATACCCTATCACGGATTTTTGGGGGTAGTTAAGAAGCACCATGAAAGCACAGCTTCAAAGGAATGCTTAGGCCTACTTGCATCCCTTGATCTTCCATCTTTAGAGTTGCTCTACCATTTGAGCTTTAAGGAAGAGCACCTAAGCTCCAACTAGGTCTTTCTAGGTGTATCGTAGGTCAACAAGTAGGCGCATAACTATTTTGATAACTTGATTTGTCACCTACAACTGGACTTATAATCTCAAAAGCCTAACTGATAAAAGGCTAAAAAGTCCTTTTTGAATTGTGTTTTGCTTGGGGAATTCTAATTGAGGTGTGAGTTAGAATGGACCACATTGATTTTCATCCTTTCACATCTTACCCCCACCCTTACCCCCACTCTGCACTCTTCGATCCCATACGCCAAGATAGTCCATCCTTTGATGGACATAATGACAATCATTGGGATCCGTTTTACTCCTATTATAGGAGTATTGGCCTGGTTAAGCCCCAAATCAATGAGCAGAACCTAGGAGCAGGATTTACTTTGCCAAATATCCCACACACCATAGAAATACCCAACCCACCCTCCATGAATAATTATAATGGTTGGACAGACACTCGTGCGTACTATAAGCTTGAGCCTAACTTCTTTCCTAATAGAAATGATGACCTTTCCTCCTTGAAGATGGAAATACAGAAAATGCAAGACGAATTGATTGAATTGTTAGGAGAATCTTCGAGGGCAGGCCAACAAGAAAGAGATGAAATTAGCCACCCAATCTACCCCATTGAGGATGACATGCACCCCTCTACGCTAGATGCATCTCCCGTGGGAGAGCCACACTTTAGGTTGGAGGGAAATTTTTGGGATTATGTAAGGGATAATAACTACTTTTCGAGGATCGATTTTGAAACCTCCCCTTTAGATGACACTTCCTTGAGAGGTCCACGCCTTAAGTGGGAGGAAGATACATATGAAAGTAGCTACCCATTGGATGAAGAAAGGTGGCAACCTGAGGAAGATGATGATAAGGTTGAGTATCCACCTAAATTATATTGGAGTCAAAAGAAGGGAATGATGGTACCATTGGAAGACCTCGACCTAGATGATAGTATTTTTGTGACATTTGATGAAGTGGGTCGAAGTCAAGTTGTTAATTCTACCCTCCCTTCTGATCACAAGATGGAACTCAAGCCCACCCTTAGGGTACCTAACCCTCAAGAAATTCACCTATCTGAGGAGTCCGTTGTTACCAGTGTAAATCATTTACCCCAGATAGAGTACCCTAGGAGATCTGTTGAGATTTTAGATGATTCTATACCTCAGGTATATGATGAATTGTATGATGAGGAGAAGGATAAATTATATGAGGAACCTACATTCAAGATTTGGAGTGACAGTAAGGGTGATTATGTCTTATTTGAAGAGTTAGCCCCTGAGGATGCCAAAAATTTGACTAAATTAGGTTTCCTTAGTACACCCATCGATGTTATTTCTCATGATGAAATAATGGAAAATTTGGAAGCAAATTCTAAGATTTATGTGGATTCACATATAGAGTTCGAGGAGGATTTCAGTAAAGAACAAGGAATGCTAGGGATGCAATTGAGGATGGACACCGAGCTGATTAAATGCAACCTAGATCTTATGGCCATTTGCAACCTCGAAACTTGGACACCCTAGACGATCCTTGGCTTAGAGATATGCTCACTTTTGTTCTGACTGGGGGGTGTAACAAACCAATATCTCCTATAATGGAGTATCAGGTATGGATTGATGATTTCTTTAGTTAGTCCATTACCCTGGGGGTTTATCTCTGCACCATTCCTTCCTCATTCCTTTTGGAGGATCCTTGTCATCCTCCCCCTACCTCGTTAGAGGTTGTTATTCCAGCTTATCCTTTAGAACCTCCTCTGGTGACCTGGGAAGATTTCATTCCCATGTTAGTTGGGCGAGCATTTGCTATTGGGATTCATCATTAGCTCGCCAACATCCTAGGTTACCTGTTTTCTAGGCCAGCATTACTTTACTCATTTTTAGGGCATATTTCTGCGATCCTTGAACCAGATTTGCAGGTTCTTTGGCTACTCGACTGCTACCAAATTAACGGCAGCTCATCTCTGACCTAGGTAATATCCTTCTATGCAATGGAGACATTGCAGATTTTAGGCATGGGGGAGTGTACTTGGGGATATGCATAGCATTTATACATAGTGCATTCATGCATTTAGTTAAAGCATTCCACATTGCATACATTTGCATCAAAAAAAAAAAAGGGAGAGAGTAAAGAGAAAAATATTTTGTAATTATTGAGCTTAACTGGTTGGGCCATGCATTCTTAAGCAAACCAGAACTTTAGGTTAGACTAAGTTGACTGTAGGTTCTGACTTTAAAAACTAAGTTGAGCTATTAACTTTAGACCTTTACGGTCCTTTGTGGACTTAAAAGCTTAAGTAGGAGTTAAGTTGCGGACCTTTCCTCAAGAGGTTGAGTTAAAAGGCTAAGTAGTACATAGAGTCTTGTTCTACCTTTTTGTTTATGGGTCCTTGTAAATCAAGCATCCAAATTTCACACACACTTGGTCTTGTGTAAGTGATCACCTTAATTCCTCTCTTAAAAGAAAATTTTGTTCTCTTGGTTTTGACTGAGGAGAAGCTTGAAAAGACAATTTGAGTGGAAGACTTCCTACAACAGGAGAGGTGGAGTATATACTCACCTTGAGGATGCGGTGATAACATGTTACCTCCTTGATGCTTGTCTCTTAGGATATACATCCTATTGGGGGCATGTAAGCGCATTGTACAGTTCAGGTACCATGGGCGGCCTTATCTCGAAGTGCTGATTGCCACAGACCTGAATTCGCTTAAGAAATCCATGGGTGATACTATCTTGAAGTGTCGATTGCTAGGAGTTCCTGGGGTCTCTATGGGTGGTGCTATCTTGAAGCATCGAAAGCCAGGCACCCTTCGAGGTACGATGATGGGGACAATGAATCCGACACAAACCGTGTTGATAGCTGATCCAAGGTTAGACTTAGAGGAATCAAACAAAAAATATATATATATATAATAAAAAAAAAGTTCCTTTTTCCCTTCTAGGTTGGCAATCATACCAACTTCAAATAACTCAGACCAATGCACATGCACGGATGCTTTAATCTCAGGGATAAATGAACCTTAGGGTAGAGTCAGAAATCAGGGAAACTTGTGCCTGCAACTCGTCATTAGCCGACTACTTGGGAACCTTGGCCTAAAGTCTGAACTTAACATGTTTCTAAAGGAAGACCATTTGGGTTGGTTAGTCTACTCAGAGTGCTAGGTTTTTGCTTGGATTTGCTAAGGACTAGCAAAAACTAGGCATGGGGGTATTTGATTAGCCCATATTTGTGGGCTATTTAAATATTTAAGTGTCCAGACGTTAAGTTAATTTTAACATTTAGATAGCATACATTAAGATGTAAATAAATTAATTCATATTTTTAGCTTAAGTGCATAATTTATGCATTTAGAATTAACTTAGGATTGCATACATTTGATTAGTTAATGAATTAGGTGCATTACATACACTATTTTAATTAACATAGAAGTTAATGAGTTATGTATAAATAATCTTAATTATTTTATTATTCTTCTTTTTATTTTCCTCTACTTTGTAGGTAATCGCTCCATCTCTACCTCCGCCTCTTGCGCATCAGCATTGAGTCGACGGTGGCGTTTTGAATTTCAAATCTTTGTAGCTGTGGCTACAAAGGAGGAGGAAGGGCTGCCATTTAGGAGAAGGCCACCACCCCTTTCCTTACTGCATAGAGAACTACGTTTCTCATCCACTCCCCACCACCGGCCTCAACGGCGATAGTGTGACTCCACCATTGTGGGCGTGCGATGTAACAACCCACACCGCCAAGAGTCCCTGCATCACAGTACTTCATCTTCCCTTCACGTGCATATCTCAACGTGTTCACGCCCCACACAACCTTGCCACGCCTACTATAGTGCATAGGGCTCCAACCGCCTCCCCATGCCTTAGCCCTGCCGAGCGAGCCACCGCGCATGGCTCCCCTTGGTGCACTTCATTGTCTGCAGTTGACCACGTGCACACGCTGCACCTCCAACGCAACAGGCGTGTGTGCACCCACCTCAACTGCCACCCGCACCTCCAGCCAGCACCCCACTGCGTGCACAGCGATTAGCCCGTGTGCCTTCACCTCTAGTGCCCTCGCCACAGCGCCAGCACACCCGCGTGCCTTCACCTCAAGCGCCCTCACCTCAGGCCAACACACCCGCATGCCTCCACCTCCAGCGCCCTCGCCTCAGTGCCTGCATGCCCCCGCACCTATGCTTGCAGCACCCTCACCTTTGCACCTTTGCACCTGTAGCCGTGCGAGCTCCAGAGCCCACGTGTGTGTGTGTTGCCTGCAGTGCCCGCCCCCTCAATGGGCGTTGCTTTAGCACTTGTAGCGCCCGCGCCCACCACCACACTCCCTCCAACAAGCGCAACCAGCAACAAGAGCGTCGGAAACAACCCTTCGCCAGAGCTCCGTCCAGCCTACTCCAGCGATCTCGCAACCTACCGCCGCCACCGTTTGGAAGCCCTTGCTCCGGCCAACCTATTCTCAGAAGAGTTCCTCGAACGAACCTCTCTCCCGTCCATGTGGAGGAGAGAGGCAGAATCCTCTGTTTTTAGTCTCACTAATATTTACATGTCATGCCATTGCCACAAAAATGATTTTTGATTTATCATTATTTTATTAGGGTGAATTTATGCCTTCATGCTTATGCTTCTAGAGAATTGTTAAACCTTATTATTCATCTCTATGCTCATTGTATTTAATTTTGAATTACATTTTAGTATGCATGCAAGGGAAAAGTACATGGCATACCCTTGCACATGGAAAATTTTCTTACGTAAAATTACATTAACACCCTTTGGATTCTCCATAAATTTAAGGTTTACTTTCAGAGCTACATAGGCATTGTTTGATTTGACGAATATTTCAGCGAACTTGATTTCTACCTAATTGCGAGTTTAAATAAGTCACTGCCTCCCTGCGGACATGGCCTACTCTCCTGTGAGTGGTTTAATTTTAATTATTTTGTCAAGCGATTTTCCACCACTTTAATCCTACAACGACAAATCATCTTAATAACATTATTCGAAAGCGAAAACCGACTTATCATGAAAAACTTCCTGTTCTGGTTCTAGGTTTTCTACTATCGAAATGGTCATGAGATTCTGAATCAAACCTAGCTGTTCTGCTGAGCACCTTTCTTTTCCTTTAGAAGATGCCTCAAAAATATTGATCTTAGTTCTCTTATCTCCAAAGGCAACTATCATGTGCCCTGATTCATAGTTGATTATGGCTCCTATAGTAGCCAAGAAAGGTCTCTCCAAAATCAAGGGCATATCTTGTATTTGTTGTGGCGCATCCATGTCAACAACTAAGAAATCAGCTAGGTAGCTGACATCCTTAACTCTAATTACCACATCCTCTACTACACTAATTGGGGTGATAACAATTCGGTCAGCTAATTGTAGAGTAACATCAATGGGTTTTAGCTCTCCTATCCGTAGTTTCTCAAATAGGGCGGTTGGGATTAGGTTGACTGAAGTGCCAAGATTCAGTACAGCCCACTTGAAATTTGTACCACTGATCTTGTAGGGGATTAGCAGGGTACCTGGATTAGATTTCTTAGGAGGTGTTTTGGTTTATGGCACTCACATTTTCAGATAGTACTACCTTCCCTTGTGAGGGTTCCTTCAACTCTTTTTTTGATAAGTCAGATGAGGTGGAGTTGTGAGTGAGAATATCTAGTAACGGGATAGTGACTTGTGCATTCCTCAATGGTCTCCTTATGTCAGATGCTGACAGTCTCTAGTGTGGAGGTGGGATAAGATTTGGGATAGGGGAATGGATTGGCTATCTTGGGGAACAGGTTTCTGTTTCCACCTCTTTGTTTTGTCCTTGGCCTTGTTATGTTGATCATGGGTTGGTTGAGATTTGGGAGATGGGCCTCGGGGCCTGGTCTTGTGATCTTTTCTCATGCCCAAAACATCGATCATAGCACTATCATGATGCGGAGGTGGAGGGGAGAGAATTGGACCTTGTTGCCAAACAGTAGGATAAGTCATGGAGGCCTAATTCAGATCAACTGAGGTGGATACTCCAAACACGTAGGTGTGAGTCGATGGGCCTAGATGAGTATAGCATGATTGACCCTGGATTTCGTTCACCGCGTGTTTTTAGGTTGACACGTTGTTTGGATTTGGTAGAGGTTGGGAAGGAACTGCACCAGGTTGGTGAGTCCATGCCATTTGTGGGAGTTGATTTTGAACCTTTGTGATCTCGTCGTTGTGCTACTTCTGCATAGCTGTGTTGGTCTTTTGGATGTTAGCCAGGGCTTGCAGAATCAAAGTCATGTGCCCTTCCTTGCTATGCCTAGATTGGTAATTGGGTTTGGGCCTAGGCTGATTGGGTTGATATGGGTGCAGAGCCTATGGTCGAGGCTAGAATTGAGATCTCAGGTTATGATTATTTCCCAACCACTCAAAATTGGGTTGATTGCACCATCCAGGGTTATAGGTATTGGAGAATTGATCATTCTGGATGGCGTGGAGGTCCTCACAAGTCTGAGGAACTCCAAAAAAGTCAGAATACGAGGGTTCAAAGTTCCCCCAACTAGAGTAGGTGGGTTTGGAGTTTCCTCAGAAACCAGGATCAGACGGGGGTGGATACGGGTCCATCCCCTAGTGAGAGTGGTGGTAAATGTTATGCATAGCCTCCCTACCTAAGGACGGTTGCGCATATGTGTTCTGTTGTGCGACAGTGTCTCTCTACAGATGTTGAGTCAATTCATCCACCTTTTTCTCGATCATTGTGACCTTATCTAAGTGACTGGCCACCAACTTCAGATCGAAGGATGCGGATAGGCCTTGAGTATTCTGTGCCCCTCATGTGTTTGTCAATACACGGGTGGTCGTCTGGTTGAACACACCCAGTGATTCATTGTTTATGGAGTTCTTGTATATGTTCTCAAGAATCACCCAAATTGTATCTTAATGTTGACCCATGATGTTGCCACCACAGGTTGCATTGGCAAAGAGCCTGATATCCTCAAGGAGTCCCAGGTAAAAAGACTGGACTTGTTCCCATTTAGGAACCTCGTGATAGGGGCATTTCCACATGAGATCTAAATAGCGGTCCCATGTCTCATGAAGTGGTTCTCCCACATTCTGTGTGAAGTGCGTGATCTGGTACCTCAAAGCATTAGTCTGACCAACTAGGAAGAACTTCTTCAGGACTTCAGTTTGGAGGTTCCCCATGTGTTGATTGGACATGTCAGAGTCTGATACTAGTCAACAGCTTTATCCATGAGAGAGAAGGAGAGCATCTTCATGAGTAGGATGTCCTAATTCTGAACTGGTGGCCCAAAGGTCTGGGCGAAATGTTTTAGCTGCTTGATGTGCTGGAAGGGATCTTCCGAGTTCAAGCCATGGAATTTTGGGATAGCATGAATAAGATACGGCTTAAGTTCGATATCAGGTCCTCCATTCGGGATTCGCACCCTGGGTTCGATCTCCACTGCAGTGAGATTGTAGTGATCTTGCATCTGAGGATGTTACGGCAGATTCATGTATGCCTAGACTAGATCATTGAGGTGTTGTAGCTGATTATGGATATTGAGTTCTTCTTGCTTCTCCATGGATGTAAATGATGGAGATCTGGGTTCAGAAGTAGATGAGTCAGAAGAGATGTCAGTTTGGTCATGTGGTAGTACAAACAAATCAGTCAAGGCTTGGCCTCAATGAGAGTGGATTGCTAATGGAGGCCTCAAGGACGGTCTTAAGGACCTCCTCCTAAACATGCACTATGAAACCAGATGAGGGACAAAATGTGTGATGGACCCAATCAAGGCATCCAAAAATCTTTGGATGACTAAGGAGGTTCAAGGTGGATGATATGTCTAGATCAAAAAGTCACTCACCCGAGAATTACTTGGGCAGCTAGGAAGGGAGAGCTCCATAAAGACCCCTACACGATAAAGTGTCCCTATGGGTTATAGGGCTTCCCCCACCCGACCTTCCTTGTCAGTGAGAATCCAAGTAGACCAAAATAAGCAATCTTAACCCCTAAGTCTACCAATTTTATTCCTAAATATGTGCCTTTTTTCTCACTTGAATTTTATAATTGATTGTGATTCGTCACGTAATTTGAAGGTCGATTAACCCATAAGGTGGGTCAACTTCACCTAACCTATCCTAAAGTTTAGGATGAGTTGGGTAAAGAACCCAAACTCACCCTGAGTGGTTTGCAAACAAGTTATTAAATCCCAAATTTCAGTGATTCAAGTGATTGTTACAGCCTTCTTTTAGAGTTTGCTTGGTTAGATCAATTCAATCAAGGCTTAGGTGACACACCATGTGGGAAATCAACTCTCTTTAAATCAGGCAAGTGTGTTTTCCTGAAACCCTAAAATGGAAACCCTAATTTGGCTCTGTTTTCTAGATCCACTTCTTTCCAAAATTGCCACTTATGTCTCAATCAAGAAGGTGAATAGCCTTAGGCACTTTAAGTCCCTAATAAGTGTAGATATCTAGATGGGGATTTCTAATCAAATCAGCCAAATCAGGTAACTCAGGTGATTAAATCTATGAAAAATGCGAGTTGATCATAATTGATTGTTCTTTCTAATTCCTTCCAGAAATGAGGGGCTTAAGAAGAAGGGAACGAAGTTACCTACCCCCAGAGTGCCTGTTGGGTGACTGATTCTCTCCTGTTAACAAATTTGATAAAGTACGTTACTATCAAATCAGGATTGTAATCAGTGAATGAAATGAGTGTTGCTCCCTGGCAACGGTGCCAAAATGTTGATGCACTAGAATCGTCATTTTAAGACATATGCATCGTTGTATAGGATGAAAGTCGCAACAACACTTAAAATTTATAAGAGTGCTAGAAAATAAAGAATTGAGTCTGAGGTCGTTCGTAGGGAGCAAATTAGCAATTTTAATCACTAATAACAATTATGAGAGAAGATATGCAAATATATTCAAAATGATGCTCAATGTATATATCAAAATAATATTGCAACAAACTAGAAATGAGAGTGCAAAAAAGTGGGGTTAAAATGGTGGTTTGAACCACCAAATTAACCCTACTGTTTAAGCTCTATAATCACTTAAATATTTGAATAGTAACCACAATCAAATATCTCAATAATATCAGAACCAAGCATAGGAGCAATGTAGCCAATCAGTCAACAAAACCAAGGCACAGATGCCTTAAACCTTCATGCCTCAGAGGTGCCAAGGCATAGCAATAGTAGAGGAGCACAAGACTCTCACAGGAGCAAGCCACAAGGGCCTCACTAAGCCTTCAGAGACTAAGTGTCGAGCACTAAGGAGGGCATAAATCCTAAGGCAGCAAAACCCTCCCCTCTCAGATTTCTCTCGGAACTTAGACGAACCCAGTTATACAGGTAAACGGATCCAATGGCCAGACCCACGAGTGTGATCGCAGGTGATGGTGCATTGGTGAGCATGGTATAGCGAATGCAGTGGGGCATGCAAGGGGGCCTCACCCCTCATTCGTTCGAGGTGATAAGCCTCAGGCACGAAGATAATTTATGCACCTTCACACTTTTGTCCCACATGATGTGGGACTATTCGCTAGGTCGTCTTCTTTGTGTCAATGAGCATGAGCTGTTGCTGAATCGGGTGAGAGATTGAAGCAGTAGCTGCTGCCTCTTCGTGAGATTGAGCCTACAGACACGTGTTGTAGTTGAAGCTACTTCAAGCGAGGGTTGTCGTAGGTTGAATGTGGTTGGAGAGATGCTATCGAAGTCGAAGAAGATGGTGGTGGCGACAGTGCCCTAGAGAAACTTGAAAAAGCACGAATACAGCCTCATGGCTTAATCAAATTGGTTTAAGAGCTTCATCGGACGATGGCGAGGGTAGTGGTGATCATGAGGTGGCAGCTGCAGGTGTAGCTTGACTGATCTGAGTTAGAGAAGGTGGCTTTATGGTGGGTTGTCCGGTGGTAGGCTAGAGTAGCTGAAAGCCTCAATAAGTTGAGGAGTTTTGATGGAGGAGATATGGTGAATCTTCTGGAAGTGGCAGTGGGTGGTTTGGTACTCTATGGTGCTGGCGTGAGCTCGTCGAAGCTCGTGCCAGACCTGGGGAAGACGACGAGAGAGAAGGTGGTGTTGTGCTTGAACCTAAAGTTTAAGTGGCTAGAGAGAATCAGGTGGGTGAGAGGAGGAGAAAAGGGAGATTTAGAGAGAGAGAGTGAGTGATGGCGTTCAGTTGTGATGGGTCGAAGCTGGAGAAGGCGAAGGCGATGGTGACACGGCGGCAGGAGGGAGAGGTGGAGAGCAACTACGCTTTGGCTGACGACGGCCATGAGGAAGAGGGGAGGACGTTAGGTTGGTCAATTTGACCATTGGCCAGCTAGAGAAAGGTGTTGGAGAAGCTTACCAGAGCTGGAAGAAGCATTGACCAGAGGAGAGAGGAAGAGGAGATATCTTCGTCTTTTTTGTGCAAGGAAGAATGACCAAGTCATGAGTGCCTTTTATAGAGTTTCAAATCGAGCTCCAAATCAGGTGAAGACCTTGATTGAGTTAAGATTTCAGGGAAACAAGATCCCCTGCAATCTCGAGCTCGCTTGAGTTCTATAGATCTTTATAGGGTTTCCTAGTTGGTCCAAATGATCGAGAAGGTTCTTGCGAATAATCCCTCCAATTTTGGAAAGATTTGGATCCGATTGGAGAGATGAATCCTCCCTCGAATCACGGATATAGAGATTTCACACTAACAATGATAATAGGGACCGGAATGAATAAAATGATGAAAAGTTAGGGATCCATTTGCAAATAATTCAAAACCTAATGGGAAAAATGTTAGAAATAGAGTTTTAAAGGGCTAAATTTCAAACTAAGTCAAGATGGACTCTAATTGGGCACAAATTTTGGCCTGAACCTAATTTTGACCCAAGCAATCTAATGGAGAAGTTGGATTTGAGTTTTGACCATGTTTGACTAGGAAATTTGCACAGAAGCCCAAATTAAGGTAGAATTTCATCTGAGACTCTATTTTATGTCAAAATGGCTTCAAATGGCCAAACCAAGGGTACCAAAACTATTAGAATATTTTTATGAAATTTTTAGGAGGTTTAGATGAATTTTATCTTGACCAAAACATCTTTAATTTAAGTAGGTCTTAAATTAGAATTTTATGCATTGTTTTGGTTCTCGAAAAGTGTGAAACCCTATTTCTACCTATGTAGAGCCACTCTTTGGACTATAATGCTTACTAGACCTTCAATTAAACCCTAGGAAACCTCGTGGTTACTCTGCATTTAAGATGTGATGCTAAAGCTATAGATTTAACCCTTTTTAATGTTTTCTTCTCAAAATGTATTTGCATGGAATTACAATCCTCAGGAGATCATTTAGGAGTATTTGTCACCTGATTTCATTAATTTAAGTTATGGCTTATGATTGCATTACCATCATTAATTAATTCAAATTGATGATCCAATTACAAATTGAACACACATTCGGATTCAAAAGTTCAAATCAATGGTGAAATTAACTTCCTAGATGTTCAATTAGGCTTCAAGAAAAACTTGGTTGCATTTGGACATCATTAGGGCCTTGTTTTTAGAGTTTTACACGTAGGTCCTCAGGTCATATACAATTTGTTCACATAAAAACCATTCAGGGACCATTCTGAAAGCTGTCGAGGACCTAGTTGTAAGATCTGAGGATTGCTCTATCACCTTTCTTCACCATTAATGGGCCTAAGTACAATGTTTTGACCATTTCAATCCAAGGGCCTCCTCACAATTACACCAACACACCTGAGCCGATGCCTTACTCGTGTGTCCACTGTAGCAACTAATGAACTTAGCAAATCGTGGTCGTTCTTTTGATCCCATCATCCAACGGCCGATCCAAATCCAATCTTGGCTTACCTTTGCGTGTGTAATCACCTCCCATCCTAGATCTAATCCTACAACCAGATTTCATCCATTTGCTTCTCACGCATCATCCTTCCCATCACCACCGCCTAAGCACTATGTGCTTAATCACACCATGGTGATGATCTGATTCACTCCAAAGCTTACTTAAGCTGCTCACCAGCTCGCACGCACGACATCGGATCCCCTCCTACATCCATGAGCCAATCCTTTCTTCCCTCTCTAGCAACTTCTAATCCCTTTGAAGGGAATACCATCATGAGCCCTAACTAGCTCATTTTGACCCAGAAAAGAAAACAAAAGCTCCTACATAACCAATTGGAGGTCTTAACTCAAGGAATAACCCTTCCGAAAGAAAAGTAAGAAACAAGGGGTAAAACTGTAATATTACCATGCAGCGCAACAATAGGATTTTTCATGGGCTAAACATAGGTTAAATGGTCTTAACAAAATAAAAAGTGGGTTGTTCAAACAGAAAAGGGTTCATGTGAAATCTAGGAATTAAATGACTTCTTGTAACCCTAAAACAGACCCACTTAATTTAACATGGTTTTGGTCAATATAAAATGCACCTAAACCCTCTAAAATTCATGGAAAAATATCATCTAGGGTTTAGAACCTTCAATTTGGCCCTTAGAACCTATTTTAACCTAAATTGGGGTCCTAATCAAATGTTTGCCCTAAATTGGGTTTTTATGTAAATTACCCAGTCAAACGTGGTCAAAAGTAAAATGCAACTTCACCATTTGATTCCTTAAGTCCAAATTATGTTTTTACCGAAACTTGGACCTAAGGGGAATTCACCTTGACTTACTTTGCAAACAGGTCCAGCCTAATTATATTTCTACACCTAACTTTTGAAAACTCCTTTAGACACCCCCCTAGCTTCCTCTTCGTTCTTTGCAATTAGGTCCCTCCACCATTACAGCGGAGGAAATCCTACTCCGACAAGGATTCGAGGGAAAGAACTCCCAGATTCCTCAGAGAATCCCTTTCAAATTTGAAAGGGAGATTCTCTGAGAAATCTCCTCTCATGTGAACCTAATTTGAAGCCCTAATTTGTACCCAATCACTCATGTGAACGCATGAGAGATTTGGGTACAAATTAGGGCCTCAAATTAGGTTCACATGAGAGGATATTTCTCAGAGAAGAATGAGATATTTGGGTCTTTTTGACCTTCCATCTCCGGTGACATGCCCGTGCTTGGAAGCTTAGCTTCCAAGCACAAGACCTCCTACTAGGGCTTATAAAAGCCGCCCCAGATCATTCCATAGAGGCTAAGCTTGAAATTGGCCTAAGATATCCCCAAATTCCTCTCTTCCCCTCCAGTCAACCACCCAGCAAGCTCCGGCAACTCTTATCTCTCTCGTCGCTCTGCCACAATACCAGTGGCAAAGTTCCTTTTATCCCTTTCGTCCGCGTCACGCCAGACCTATCGATGCTCCTACCACCCTCTCATCGTTGCCGTCCTCCTCCCACTAGGTTCATCATCTCCGGCGATGGCAGTATGAGCCAGCCACCTCCTCCGCATCCCCCTTCATCTAACCACCCTCAGATAAGTTCTCTCTCTATTCTCATCCCTTTTCTTGCATTTATTTCTACAAATCCACCTCGATGTTCGCAAACCACCACCACCTTCTCCACCTCCGGCCAGAGCACCGGCAAGGTGTTCCCGCCGCTCCATGCCTCCATCCACCTCGCCAACCACCTCTCGAGCTCCGCCACACCTCACTGACACAAACCCCTCATTCCATCCACCGCGCCAAGTCCCCAGAATGCCCCCCGAACACACCCACCTTTACACGCATAGGATGACCTAGGAACACACACTTAGGCCACCCCACGCCACTCTGACCACTGTACCACCTTCGTCCTGTTCAGGCGAAGCTCCTTGCATGTTTTCACGAGGCCACAAGGCTGTTTTCTTGTTGACAGGGTTCAGGTCCGCACCACCATTGAAGCAGGCACGAAGCTTACTTTCAAGCTTGTTCCAGGTAGTCTCGCTCCACATTCAAGGTCCCAAGGTGTGCAAATTATCCTCACGCACAACTTCAACCTAGCTATTGGTAGCAAACGACCACGTAGCTGCTGTAATCGGTGAAGTCATCTGCTGCGGGTGTGCGCAATAGCAAGGTGGGACATTTAGTCCCACCTCGGAAGTGTAGGAGTGGGAGTAGCCGAATAAAGTGAAAAAGTCACATAAGCTCGTTGCCTCCTGACCATAGGGTGAGGTCCCACTCGCCCATCGCCTCGTTTGTGACCCCACTGCTCGCAGACCTGACTCTAGCCCATATACTCGACTAGCCTATGCACTCCTCACCCACCACAACGCCGGTGGGCCTGGTCCCAGGCATGCATACTCGACCTGATAACCCGAGCAGGCTCTGGGAGAGTGAGCCTAAGAGAGAAGGAAGAGGAGAGATCGCAGGGAGGGTAGGGGTAGGTTTTGCTCTCATGGGAAAAAGATGAAGCCAAAGAAAGAAGAAGAAGAGGGAGCCAAGGAAGAAGAGGCAACCAGAGAAGCTAAGGAAGGAGAAGGCACTGCTGAAGAGGAGCAAGGCTGAAAAGGAGTTGAAGTCAGAGACAAAAGGAGAAAAGAAAGAAGTGGAAGAACACAAGGGCTAGAGAAATCAAAGGAAGAAATCACAAAAGAAAGAAGAAGCCAAGAAGAAGATAAGGACTGAGAGCAGAAGAAAGGAAAGAAAGGAGAAGGAAATCAGAGACACTGTAGAAATTTCACATTTAAGACGTCTGATTTTCACATTAGACGTCCATATTTTTTATGCTTCTATATACAGTGATATCTTGTGGATCTATTTACATTTCTTGCATTATAACTCTGATTTTTCATTGCATATTATTTCCAATTTGAAAGTTGTGCTCTTGATTTTTAAACCCCAATTTGCTCCCTGTGTTTGACCTCGGATTTAAAACTTCGAGTAATAAAATTCATTTTTTTTCAAAAGATTCCAACTATACTATGACACATTTATTTTACATTGATCTCGACTCGCTTAAACATTTTGTCGCCATTGTCATGGAGCAACGGGCGATTTAAAAATCTTGATCACAACTTCTGATTCAATACTAACTTGATCTATCTCTTTTATTGTGATTGTTTCAGGGGAGAAGATTTAAAAGAAGACAGCGGGACAACAACCACATCCGGGGCTGGTAATCTCTGATTAGCCCTTTCTCTTAAGCCCCTCATTCCGAAAAGGAAAAACAAAGAAAAATCAATTTAGGGATACCTACTTTCCATATTTAGCTAATTCACCAAAGTTGCCTGATTTTGATTTCAACAAATATTGAATTGTGCATCCATTTAAGGTAACTAGGGCTACCGCCTTCTTGATTGAGCCCTAGATACCATATCTGCGGCAACTAAATTTGACCAAAACTAGAGCCAACGTAAGGATTACAATCTAGGGTTTTAGTGACACATCTTTTCTAAGCAAAAATCAGCTATACCAAAAAGAGGTGTGCCTAAGCCTTGATTAAAAAGACTTATTCAAGAGAAACCCTAAAACTCAAGCTCTTAATTTCACTTGAACCCTAGAAGGAAAGGACCTAAAGCTCTCAAAGGATAAATAGGTGAAGTTGACCTCTTGTTGGGTCAACCAACCATGAAATTAGGTTACTTTTGCACTCAAAACATCTAAACTTCAAGTGAAACCCTAAGCACCTTTGATCTTAAATAAAAGTGGTACACTTAAGAGGTCAAGGTCCCCATTCTGGCCTACCTGAAATCTCAGTGACAAGAGAGGTCAGGTGGGGGAAACCTTGTAACTCGTGGGGATGCTCTACCGTATAGAGGTTTTTACAGGACCCTCCGTCTCTGGCTGCCGAGGTATTTCTTAGGTGGACGACTTTTCTGATTAAGAGGTATCATCCGCCCCGAACCACTATAGTCATCCAAATTTTTTGGGTGTCTTGATTGGGTCCAGCACATTCTAATCTCATCTAAACCATCAGTGCATGTTTAGTAGGAGGTCCTTGAGACCATCCTTAAGACCTCCGTTAGCAATCCACTCCCGCTGAGGCTAAGCCTCGACTTCCGTGTTTGTGCAACAACCCCACCACATAGACCTCTCCTCTGATTCATCAGAACCAAATTCTCCTTCTTCCATCATCATGGCACAACCAGTTGAAGAAGAGAACAATCTTGAATAAAAACTTCAGTGCCAAAATGATCTATTTTAGAACTTTGTAAACCCGCCACAGCGTCCTATGATGTGAGATCACTATAATCCTGCTACGGTGGCAATCAAACCTCTAGCCCAAATCCTGGCTAGAGGTCCTGATTCTGAACTCAAGCCCAACATGATTCATGCTATCCCAAAATTTCACGGGCTTAACTCCGAGGATCCCTTCCAGTACATCAAACAACTCAAACATCTGGCCCAGAACTTTGGGTAAGATGTACAAAATTGGGATATTCTTCTTATGAAGATGTTTTCCTTCTCTCTCATGGACAAGGCAGCTCATTGGTATAAAACTCAGATGCATCCAATCAACATGTGGGTTGAACTACAATCCGAATTTTTGAAAAAGTTCTTCCTAGTTTGTCAAACGAATGCTTTGTGCCACCAGATCACACACTTCACTCAGCAATCTGGAGAACCTCTTCATGAGGCATGGGTCCATTTCTTAGATCTCATGCGAAAGTGTCCCCATCACGGAGTTCCTAAATGGGAATAAGTCTAATCTTTTTACCAGGGACTCCGTGAAGACATTTGCTTATTCGTCAATGCAACTTGCAGAGGAAATATCATGGGTCAACACGAAGACACTGTATGGGAGATTCTTGAGAATATGTGTGAGAACTCCATCAATAATGACTCCATGGGCTTATTCGACTGGACGAATGCCTGCGCATCGACGAATCCATGGGGAGCACATGAGATGCAGGGCCTATTCGCATCCGTCGACTTGGAACTAATGGCCAGTCGATTGGACAAGGTCTCTATCATAGAGAAGAAGGTGGATGAGCTGACTCGACATCTGCAGCGAGCCACCTCTACGCAAAACCTGTTTGCACAGCCACCTCTTGGGAGGGAAACTGTGTAGAACATCTATCACCGATCTTCTCAGGGGATGGACCTGTATCCACTCCTGTCTGACTCTAGGATCGAAGTAAACTCCGATCTGACCTACACTAGTTAGGGGAACTCTGAACCCTCATACTCGGATTTTCTTGAGGTTCCTCCAACCTGTGAGAACCTCAACGCCATCCAGAATGACCCATTCTCTAATACCTATAACCCTGGATGGTAGAATCAACCCAACTTCCTGTGGACGGGAAATACTCAGAATCAAAGACCACCTTATCAACCCCGTCCACAAGCTCCTCATCCATATCAGCTGCCTCAACCTCTGCGCAACCCCACCTATCAATCTGGGCCAACCCAAGTAGATCAAATGACTCTTATCCTTCAGACTCTGGCTGACATTCAGAAGACGAATGCGGCAATACAAAGACAGCACAAGGATGAGATCACAGAGGTTCGCAATCAACTCGCCCAGGTGGCGAATTCCCGCCAACCTGGCACACTCCCTTCGTAACCTCTGCCAAATCTAAATAACATGCCGAACAAAAGGCGCATTTTGAACCCAAATTTGGGCCAAGCCCACATGATTTATCAAGCCCCTTCTTTTCCATCACCCAACAAGATGAAAGCTTCGACATCTTATGCAGGATTTCAACAGCAGCCACATATTTTACCAACTCCAAACCAAAACCAGGCAGGACTGAATTCTATAACAACTCGTAGTGGTAAAACAACTCAAGACCCACCTTATCCAAGCCACTCTAAGCCTAGTAGTAACCCAAGCCCTAGGATAGTTATCTAGGACACCCCTATCCCTGATCAAGAACCTGGACCTATTCTAGAGGAACCAACCAAGGTTCAATTTCCCAAGGCCTTCACCAAGGGAAAGAGGATAACCAAACCCGTGGCTCCTGAGGGGGATCTGGTCGAGCTCTTTGACAAGGTCCATATAAACATCCCCGTGATGGATGAAATCTGCCACATACTGGCTTATGCACGATTTCTGAAGGATGTGTGTACACCCAAGCATAAGCCGTAAACCAAAAGTGGGAGTCCAATCATACTGTCAGAGCAAGTCAACTCTATAATTTTGAGCAAACTCCCACCTATGGCCAAAGACCCTGGTACTCCCCTGATTTCATGTACCATTGGTGATACCCAATCCAATAGAGCCTTAATAGATTTAGGTGCCTCCATAAACCTAATACCTACATCCCTCCTTGACTACCTTCAAGAATCTGAGCTTAAACCGACAGAGGTGACATTGCAGTTAGCTGACTGATCCATTAAGTCACCTAAAGGAGTACTCCAGGATGTCATCACTAGGGTATGGGATTTCTATTTCCCGGTGGATTTTATAGTCATGGATATGGATGCACCTGAAAACCCAAGGGATATACCAATTATACTAGGGAGACCCTTTCTAGCCACTGCTATGGCTAATATAAACTGTGAGGAGGGCCAAATAGAACTGAAATTCGGGAACCAAACATTGAAAATTGATATCTTTAAGGCCCAACAAGGGATTAATTACGGTGTTATAGAATAAATATGTGATATCAAGGCTGTGGTTGATGAACTGTATATCGAGGACAACTTGGTTAGTCCCAATCAACCACAAGAAGATCAAAACCAGCAATCAAAGGAGTCTGACCCTAATCTAGATACACCCATAACTCCTTCCCATGCTCCTGACACACACCTTGAACTACCCGCTACTGCTGATAACCCTGTTCTGGAACTCAAGCCTCTTCCCGACCATCTGAAGTATGTCTTTTTGGGTTCCAATCAGACGTTTCCTATGATTATCAACTCTAGACTCACACCTGACTAGGAATCCCGTCTGATTACTGTTCTCCAGCAACATCGTAGAGCCATTGGATGGACTCTTGATGATTTGACTGGTATTAGTCCCTCTTACTACGCACACCGTATCTACACCGAAGAGGGCACATGACCTTCCCGTGAAATGCAGAGATGTTTAAATCCTAATCTACAGGTGGTCGTGAAAAAGGAGATCATTAAATGGTTAGATGCAGGGATCATCTACCCGATCTTTGATAGTCGGTGGGTGAGTCCAATCTAGGTTGTGCCTAAGAAGGCAGGACTCACCGTTATCACGACTGAAATCGGAGAAGTCATACCGACCCGTGTGGCGAACTCGTGGAGAGTCTGCATTGATTACAGAAGACTCAATTCCTCCATGAAGAAGGATCATTCTCCATCGCCATTTATTGATCAGATCCTTGAGAAACTAGAAGGAAATAGGTTCTTCTGCTTTTTGGACGGGTACTCCGGTTATAACCAGGTGGCAATCCATCCTGAGGACCAAGAAAAGACCACTTTCACCTGCCCCTTCGAGACATACGCATTCCAAAGGATGTCGTTCAGTCTTTGCAATGCACCTGCTACTTTTCAGCGGTGCATGCTTGCCATATTCTCATATACGGTAGGTGATTATCTAGAAGTCTTCATGGATGACTTTTCAATTTTTAGAGAATCATTTAACGATTATCTCCTACACTTGGTCCAAATCCTCAGGTGGTGCATTGACGTGAATTTGGTTCTTTCCTGGGAAAACAATCATTTCATGGTGCCTGAAGGAATTGTCTTGGGACATCTTATTTCAGAAAATGGCATCCAAGTCGATCGAGCCAAGGTGAACTTGATTTCCAAACCCCACATGCCTAGTTCGATCAAGGGCATCCAATCTTTTCTAGGGCATGTCGATTTTTACTATTGATTTATTCCTGATTTCTTGAAAATCGCATGCCCCCTGACCTCTCTACTCTCTAAGGAATGCACTCAAGCATTTGAAATCCTCCGTGACCGAGTTACCCAAGCCCCAATTCTACAGTCCCCTAATTGGTCTCAACCCTTTGAGATCATGTACGATGCATCTAATTTCATTGTAGGAGCGGTACTGGGGTAGAAAATTGACGGGAAACCCGTGGTCTTCTACTATGCTAGAAAGATATTTAACGAGGCTCAGCGTAACTACACAGTTATTGAGAAAGAACTGCTAGCCGTAGTATTTGCCCTAGAAAAATTTAGATCTTATCTCCTGGGTTCCCATGTTATCATCTACTCGGACCACACAACTATGAGGCATCTCCTTACGAAGAAGGATGCAAAACCTGAATTAATCCACTGGATCTTGCTGCTACAAGAATTTGACCTCGAGATTCACAACAAAGTAGGAAAATAGAACGTGGTAGCTGATCACTTTTCCCTCCTTCCTTCTAAGATCATCGACCCTTCCGAATCCATCACAGAACATTTTCCTGATGAGCACCTTCTAACTATCATTACAGGGCTTCCATGGTTTGCTGATATAGTAAACTACCTAGCATCACATCAGATCCCATCCGAATGGCCGAAGGCCAAAAAGGACAAATTACTTTCCGATGCCAAGTATTACTTCTGGGAAGACCCATATCTTTTCCACATCGGTGCTGATCAAATTATTCAATGATGTGTCACGAAAGTGGAAATGCAAGACATATTGTCTTTCTGCAATGACCAGGCATGCGATGGACATTTTTCAGGTCATAAAATCGCAGCGAAAGTCCTCCAGTGTAGCTTTTATTGACCTACAATTTTCAAAGAAGCGTACAATCATTGTAAGATATGTACTCATTGCCAGACCTTGAGCAACATGAGCCAACGTGATATGATGCCTTTACAGCCGATTCCGGTACATTTATATGTAAAACTAACTAAAACATGCATTTAAATCTATATAAATTAAAATAAAGTTAATCAAATATAATAAAAATATGTAATAAATAATTTATTGTGTATATTAACTCTTTATAAAGTCAATTTTGTAATTAACTCACTAATTTGTACATTAATTAATAAATTAACATATAATTTATCATCTATAAACAGTCAACTTTACCAAACTTTTATTATATACTTAAATAACTTATTTTTGCAAGGTAATTATACAATTATGTATACCTATATAAGGGTTTTGTAACCATATAATTTAGTTTTAAATTAGATTAATTTATGGCCGTCAAAACGAGGGCCAAAACTTTGAAATTTGCATGCAATCGCATGCATAGCAGCTGCAATTTAGGCGCTCAGTTTAGTGCCACATCATGGCCTGCAAATGCACATAGGGGTATAAATTGTTTTTGTCCCTTCATGCACTCAATTGTCACGACACCGGGCACCCTTACCCATATACCCATTACCTCTCTGATATTCTCAAGCATATATGATACGTTTGCAAAGTGGTGGGCTGGGGGCCATGCATTGTGCTGGGCTTATATGGGCCCAATATTAGACCTGAAACCAAATAAAATGGACAATAAATAAATAAGAACTGGGTTTAGTAGTGGTCTAGTCCCACCGATGTGGTGCTATGTATCCCACGAAAGGCTGGTTTGTCAACTTAAAACCAACTTTTTGGTTAATGAATAATGAAAATCAACCGGTTGTGTGTTAAGAGCCCTAATTCGCCTAAGTGTTGAGGACGAGGAAAAGTGAGAGTTGTGAGCCGTGAAATTTGGCTAAGTGTTGGAGCTCAGTGCTTGAATGAGGTTTGCAGGCCACATTGTGGCCATACACAGAGCGCCCAAATTGGCACTGCAAACCACACACAGTGGTATAAATTATTTTTGCCCCTTCAGCCACTCAGTCGTCACGACGTTGGGCACCCTTACCCATATACCCATTTCCTCTTTGATACTCTCGAGCATATATGATACGTTTGCACAATGGTGGGCCAGAGGCCACACATAGTTCTTGGCTTATATGAGCCCAATATTGGGCCTGAAATTGGATTAAATGCATAATAAAAGAATAAGAATCGGATTTAGTAGTGGTCTGGTGCCACCCATATGGGTACTGTGTATCTCACGAAAGGTCAGTTCGCTAACTAAAAAGGCCCAAAATTTTGTTTAAGTGGACCGAACTGTGTTTGTGTGTTGAGAGACCCTAAAAATATTCTAATTGTTGAGAGGAGAAGAGATGGCTGCTGAGTGGCTAATTGTTGAAGTCCTGTGTGTGCATGTATCCTATGTGTGTGCATATGTACATATGTGTACATGTAAAATATAATATGTGTAGTATATGAATAAATAGCATATGTATAGCATATATAGTACATATGTGTCCTTTACAGTTGATTCTGGAAGTGGTTTTGGGTTTAGGAAGGCTATCCTAGGGCTTTTAAGGGTAGGGATAAGGCTATCCTCCTTATTCTTCATATCTAGATCAATCTTCTCTTTATTTCCATATTCCACTCTATCTTGCATCCTGGATCACTTTATTACCTGCAAATATCAACAAAAACATTAAACGGAAAGATTATCTTATCTTATTCTATATAAAATGATGCAATGCATGATATACATGATATGAATGCAATATTTACAAATTAAGCTAGGTTTAAACATTTTTTAGGTTGATTAGAACCTATGATTGCTGCGCAATTATACCCCCATGCCTAAACTTTGCTAGTCCCTAGCAAATGTAAGACTAAATGCATGGCTAAGTTATTTACAAGTTCGGTCGACTGCTTATTCTCGTTATCAAAAGTTTGACTAAAGATTTTTCTCCTTTTGTTTCATTTAGAAATCTAGAAATCTAGACAATCGTGAATGTGTAGTGATGGTAGCTTAGGCAATGGACCCAAGTGAAAAGCCAATTCACACTTAAAGTTCATACTTGACCCTTAGTAAAAATTTTATCAGGATAGGAAAACTATTCCCTCAGGGATACGTAACAAATGATCTATAATTTTGCCCCAGCTTTTAGTTTAGGTGGAAATGTCTGAGTCAAGGGGTTTTATATTTTGCAGCTCACACTCATCTGATGCTACATATAATCTACTAGTATAGATTCTAAATTTCCAGACTATCAAACAAATCATCATAAAGAGTGGCTAAAAACTATTCTCTCTTTAGTTCATACTCTCTCTCTTTTTCTTCTCTTTTTCTTTTTGAGCTCACAATCTCACCATATTTTGTCAATGTGCTCAATATTTGGTGGCCCCACATAGCATTAACACTTTGATTAAAATTATGATAACCCCACAACTAAGTCAGAATTCCTCAGCCCATATTCAAGAGGTCAAAAATACAGAAAGGTAGGTATGGGTCATATTTGGTGGATCACAATAGTAGTGGGTTTTGTTGCCCCAATGTAAATGACTAAAAAATGAAATAAATAGATAAACACAATATGAGCTCAACACTTTTTTTTTCAGACTTTTTTTTCATTCCTTTTTTTCTTCTTCTTTCTTTTTCGTATATATATTTCTTTTTTCTTATGACTATCTATGAACACAATACAATACAACACACTAAAATTTTATTCAAGAGGCATTATTAGGGATTGGTGTTGTTCAAAAGGATATCGGGTGGCTTATTTGATGGAAGTGCCTACTCTCGGCATTGGGAAGGGAATGGATAGGATAGTGTACTTTCTAACCTTTGAGACTATTACCCTCCTTCACCTGAGGATTCCGTAGAGGAAGGTCGTGACCATCCACCTTAGTCATAGTTTTATTAGAACTCGATCTCTATGTATCTGCCTTATTTGGTGGCTCTCAAGGATTCTCACAAGATTCGTATGTAGGAACTTGAGAGCAAAAACTATGCCTAACTTCAAGTATCATTATCTAATTATCTAGAGACTAAGAATCCTTGCACTTGACTTAGAGCACCAGTAGACATTCTACTATCACCTCTCAACTGTTTGGTGGATTTACTGGAAGATGATTTTCCTGACTCCCTAACCACTATCCAACGGTTTATGAAAAGAAGCAATGCTTCTACTCGACAAACTAAAAATGTCTATTGATTTTCAGAGCGAATCTATTGCAAAATCTACGTGCAAGTGTAAACATTGTACTGGATTCTAGATTTAGAATCTTTAGAATCAACTCAAGAATAAAATCCCTAATAAAACTTCCTTGATAAAAATTAATGCATGAATATATATATGCTATGTATAACCTTTCAAAGTTGCACTTTGAAGATTTCCCTAATTCAAGTTACATTCTGCTCGGCCTAAATTTAGAACAAAAAGGTGACCGAATGAGTTAGAAGTGGCCATTGCATATGATTTCTCACTCCAATACGAACATTAGAGGTGGAGTCGATTGTTCTTAATTTAAGGACCCTAAAGTGCAATTAGTATGATGTACAAAAGATTTTTCTTAGGTGTTGTTAGAAAAATTTTCAGTTTACGTGTACTACGACCCCAATGCCTACTTTCTTGCATGTCCTCATGCATGAATATAATGAAAAATAAATTAAGATAGGGAGTAAATGTGTAGAAATCACCTGGAATTGCTCTTGAATTTTTCGTTCTGCTTATTCCAACACCTAAGAAGTAAAATAAATATTTAGGAAAATATGCTAAAAATGCTATATTTAAGTGCTGAGTTTAACCCCTCCAACTAGGTGTAAACTCAAAAAGGATATGCCAAAACTATATTAAGAATGGCAAGTAAAATGACAAGAATTTTAATCTTGTTCGCCAATAGCAGGCTGCAATTGTGGACTAGCTGTCCATGAATTCCAAGCCCAAAGAGTCGGTAAAATATTATAATGGGGCTTGGGATTATCTACACCATAGCAGAAAGATGGATAAATACAGGTGCCTTGAAGAAATGAAGATGAAGGCATCCCAAAGAGGTGATGGAAAATGTGGGTGGTTAGGGTATGAGTGGAGTCGTGTGGTGTAAAATCATATGGGTCATAATAATGGTGTTAGATGGAAGGCAAGACCTAAGTGATGTGGTCAGATCTGGAGGTCAAGATCCAGTGATCAGTCTCTATCTCTACCAAACATGTTTGAGTATCATCTTTATCTTTCTCCTCTTCCAACTTATTCAATTCCAATTCCCAATTATCACATGATTGAGCAAAAATTTTAGCTTCCTCCAATAACTCATCATTTGTAATCCCCAATAATCTTTTAATCTCCTGAATATCTTTTACATAGGGGGATATTTCCTCCTCACTTAGATGGAATTGGGCATTAGATTCAGTAGTGAGTCCCTCCATGAAAGTGGAATGGGCTGAATAATTGATTGAGGAGTCATTAAAGTCTTTTTGATTTTGTTGTTTAGTGTATGTAATCATCTGAATCAATTCATCAATGTCTCCATGGGTATCCTCAAATACAAAAAAAATCATATTTAGGCCCATTAATGCTTGGTTCTTCATAATGAAATGATTGATATTGAAGCCCTGAATCAAGATCAAGATAGTCAAATGAATCCCCTCCTCAACTTCAATAGGAACATCAATATCATCCACCTTAGGTGCTGATCTACAGAATCCTCAATGACCACCTTAGAAGCACAAATCTATTGTGGCACACCTGACCCAAACTCAAACATTTTTTATTTTTGTTGCTCGTCCCAGATTCTATGAAGATCTTTTCCTATATCATCATATTCTCTCACACTAGCTTCCTTTATTTCATGAACCATTTTGATCAATTGAGTAATCTGGTATTCATTGCAAGGGGTAGGGTTTTGAATTGGGCTAGGTCGGTCAAGATAGTCAACCATGCTATCAAAGATTTGATCCTTTATTGAGGGTGATTCTTGTGATTTAGTAGATTCTTGATTTTGGTCATGTGGTCCTACCCAGGTGTCAATTGCCATGGTTTCTTCCGAATTACCCTCTAAATCACTTTCCGTATCATCCAAAAAATACCCTGACTTTATTTTCTTTGCGATTGCATAAATATCAAAGTGAATCTTCTCATTGCCGCTACTCATTTTCATACATCCTGAGTAACAGTCAATCCGTGCATTGGCCGTAGCCAAGAAAGGGCAACCTAGAATGATGGGTGAATCACTTAGCTTCTTCGGTATATCCATGTCCAGAATAATAAAATCAACCGGAAAGGTAAGACCTTGCACCTTAATGATCACATCATGAACTATCGCCTTAGGTTTATTGACGGAGCCATCTGCCATTTTAATGGTGATAGGTGTGAGGTGTTAATCTCCAAGTCTAGTGTGGTCAAAAAGAGTGGTAGGAATCAAGCTGATGGAAGACCCTAGATCAACAAGGGCTCTCTTAAAGGTGAATCCCTTGATGGCACAAGATATGAATGATTTTCCAAGGTTGGTCCTTTTAGGTGGTAGAGTACCAGAAACAAAAGCACTTATGTTAGCAGATAAAACTACCTCATTAGGTGTGCAAGTCTTTTTCTTTTCTTGCTACTCTTTCTTAAGGCCCCAAGAAAGGGTAAATACATCAAATCAACTTCAGGAGCCTTTTTCTTCTTTTTGTCCTTAAAGTCTGAGTCAAAGCTGGATGCAGGTTTGGTCCTAAGATTTTTGGTTGAGCCCAAATCAGATCATTTGGGTGGTTTCCTAGCTTTTCTCTTTCTTTTAGAGGCCAAAGAATTGGCACCTATACAATGGCACATGTGATAAATTGTAGGGGTCAGAAGAATAGGTGGAGAACAAAAGTAGGGAGTTTTTTGCATATGGGTATAGAAGGATTCTTGAAGTCTTTTGATTTGATCCCCTTGAGATTTCACTTGATTTTCCAAATTAGTCACCTATCTTCATTTTTCTTATCAAAGTCCAGTAGAAGTTTCATGATATCCTCAAGGGTGGTTATGGGTTGGGTTGGACTAGATGGTTGGCCTAAAGTGGTTTGAGTGGAATACTGAGCTAGCCTAGATTGATATTCAGTCTGAGTCGGTCTCTGTGGTGGCCATGAAAGATCAGTAGTGTCTCTCCACTAAGGGTTATACAAATCAGGATATGAATCAAAGTGTGTATCACCCAGGGTGGGGCTGACATAGAGAGAGTTGTTTGAGAACCTGATGTGTGGTCCTGTACTTGTGATCCATTGTTCCAATTCTTAAGTGATATATCATGAAGTACAGGAGTATTAGAAATGGTGCATTCCTCAAATGATTTACCCAAATCATGAATTAAGTCCAAAGGTGCCTTCTGGGTTAGCTGAGTTCAGGATGCCTCCCCAAGGTAGCAAGTGTTAGTAGAGTAGTTATTGGATCCAAAATATGGGTCATGTTCATCGAAAGCAAAATCGATTTTGTAATTATTGTGTCACAATATAGTTGAAATCGCTTCAAAAAACAAATGAAAGTTTACTACTCAAAAAACTATGAATCTAAGGTCGAACACAGGGAGTAAATAGGGATTTGAAAACTAACACAATTGTCAACTTGATGAAAATGTAATGATCAATCAAATTATGAAGCAATAAAAAGGGTTTCAATGTATATAGAAGCTTAAAAATATGAAGATGAATGTAAAAATCAGATAATTTTCTTTCTTTGCTTTTGGCTGGAGCTTTCTCTTTCTCTTCTTCTTTTTTTTTCTTTCTTTGATTCTTCTGCTTTGTCTCTCCTTCTATCTCTCTGATTACTAGCCTTGATTTCTTCTTCTCTTCTTCTTCTTCCTTTCCTCTACTTGCTGGCCTTGACTTCTCTTCCTTTCTGATTTCTCTTTCTCTACTTCGAGCCTTCTTCTTCCTTAGCTTTTCTTGCTGAAGCTTCCCTCTCCTTCCTTCTTCCTTGGCGACTTCACCCTTAGCCGCTGCTTCCTCCTCCTCCTTGACTTCCTTCTTTAGCTTCCTCCTTCAGTCCTTGCTGTGCCTTCTACCTTTAGCTTCCTCCTTCCTCTTTAGCTCTCTTCTTCCTTTCCCTGCAAGTGCAAAACCTACCCCTACCCTCCCCCGTGAACTCTCTCTCTCTTTTCTCTCTTAGGCTCGCTCTCCCAGAGCCATCTTGGGTAAACAGGTTGGGTTAGTGCCCTTGAGACCAAGCGCACCGGCGTGCGTGGTGCGTGAGGAGTGCATGGGTTATCAGGTCAGGCTACTAGGTCCGTGGAGTAGTGTATCGCGGATGAGGTGTGGGGAGGCGAGTGGGACATCACCCCATGTCAGGAGGCGATATGCCCCTGACAATTTTACATTTTATGCCACTCCACTCACTCTAAACTTACCAAGGTGGGACTAAAACTCCCACCCACCTCGTGTGCGCCCACAGGGAGTGTCATGCTTAATTACTGATGCTGCACAGTGCTGGGACTTCAATTACTAGGTGTGAGGGGTTCTCGAAAGGAGCCCACGCACCTGGGACCCTGCTTCCTGAAGCCTCGGGCAGTAGGTGAATGTTGCGAGCTGCTTCAAGCCTGCTCTAATGGCTGTTGAGGTCTGATCCTATTCTCAAGTAAAATGGCCTTGCGGCCTTGTTAAATCACACAAGGGGCTTCGCCGTGGCACGACGAAGGTGTCTCAGTGGATGGCATGGCGAGAGGCGGCCTGGGAGTGCATGCCTTGGTCATTCTGTGGCTGTGGAGATGGGTTTGTTCGGGGGAAGAGTGTGGAACATGTGCCAGTCGATGGAGATGGGGAAAATGATCAGTGGAAGGTAGCAGAGCTTCTGAGGTGTTTGGCGAGGTGGATGGGTGTGTGGAAGGATGGAAGCACCTCGCCGTTGGTCTGCTGGAGTTAGAGAAGATGGCGGTGGTCTGTGAGCGTTGAGGGGTGAAAATAGAAATAGCAAGGGGAAAAGAAAGAGTAGGGGAAGAAGACTTATCTATGAGTGGCTGGATGAAGGGGGAGCAGAGGGCCAGGCGGTACGTATATGTCATCACCGAAGACGAAGACCCTGAGATAGAGAGGCAACGACGACGAGAGGGAGATAGGCATGGGCGCAGGTGTGGTGCGACGCGGAAGAAGGCAGAAGTAACCCTATCACTAGTATGGTGGCAGAGCGACAGAAAGGAGGAGTCACCAGAGGTTGTCAGGTTTTTTGGTTGGAGGAGGAAAAGAGGAATTTTAGGGAATCTCAGGCCAAAACAAGCTTGAATTCACCGAGGAGATCTGGGGCCTCTTTTATAGTTGCGAGCAGAGGGCCTTGTGCTTGGAAGGCAAGCTTCCAAGCATAGTAACCTCGCCGGACTTGGAAGGTCGAGAGATATCCAAAATCTCTCATGCGTTCTCAAGAGAAATTGGGTGGCAATCATAGCTTGAGATTTAGTTTACACGATCAGGAATACCTCAGAGAATCTCCCTTTCAAATTTGAGAGGGATTCTCAGAGGAATCAAGGAGATATCCTTCCTGAATCCTCGCTGGAGTAGGACTCCACTGTAATGGCGGAGGGACCTGATTACAAAGAATGACAAGGAAGTTAGGGGGTATTTACAATGGTTTTCAAAAGCTAGGGGTCTAAATATAATTGGGTTGGAATGCTTTGCATAGTAGATCAAGGTGAACTCCCCTTAGGTCCAAATTTTGGTATAAACCTAATTTAGATCAAAGGAATCCAATGGTGAAGTTGGATTTTAGGTTTGACTAAACAGTTATTGTGCAAACCTAAATAGGGGTCTTAATCAAACATTTGCCCTAAATTGGGTTTTTGTGCAAATTGGATTTTAGGTCAAAATAGGTTCTAAAGGCCAAATTGAAGGTTCTAAACCCTAGGAGATATTTTTCCATGATTTTTAGAGGGTTTAGTTGAATTTTATCCTGACCAGAAGCTTGCTAAAATAAGTGGGTCTGTTTTAGGATTACAAGAAGTCATTTAATTCCCAGATTTCACATTAACCTTTTTCTGACTAGACCAACCCACTTTTTATCTTGTTAAGACTATTTGACCTATGTTTATCCCCTGAGAAATCCTCTTGTTGCACTGCAATGGTAAAATTGTTATTTTACCCTTTGTTTCTTGCTTTTCTCTCAAAACAGTTATTCCTTGAATTAGGCCCTTCACTTGGTTATGCAGGAGCTTTTGTTCTCTTTTCTAGGTCAAAATGTGGTAGTTAGGGCACATGATGGTGTTCCCATCATACCCTCATGCCTAGCTTTTGCTAGTCTCTTAGCAAAATTTCAAGATTTTAACTTTTATTCCAGACAATGAGTTCCTTTCATAATTTATGATGAGTGCTTTTTCTTTTCCTTTTGATTAGGCTAGAATACCGACAGTAGGCCTAGAGGTACTCAAGTACCAACCAAGATTCAAACCTGACCAGCTCTAGCCTCGGTCTTCCGCAAAGGTTTTAAGGCCCGTAGGAACTATCCTAAGGTTCGTTGGACTTTGCGGTTAAAGCACCCATGCTTGAGACATATTTTAGCCTCGGTTCAGTTTGCAGTGCATTTTTTGTAAGAGAGAGACAGAGGATTTATTTGTTTCGAGAGTTTTCTCTCTCTTTTCATTTTATTTCTAGCTTTGGATTGGCTTCTCAACATGATCTATATCGGATTCTTCATCCCAATCATCAATCCTCAAAGGTCCCTTGCAATTGATGCTTCGTGATAGCACCACCCATGGCAACCCCCAGAACCTTGGCTTTCAAGATTTCGAGATAATCCTGCCCATGGCATTCTATAGCCAAATCCAGACCCTGACAATCGACGTTTCGTGATAATGCCGCCGATGGCATCTGAACTAGTAGGGTGCTTATGTGCCCACAGTAGGATATGTAAATATCCTAGGAGACAAGTACCGAGGAGATGATATGTTGTTACGCATCTTCGAGGGAAATTTCCCACCTCTCCGCATCGGGAACTCATCCAAATCAACTTGTGTTGATCGGCTGCTCCTAATCTAGGTAACTTCTTTCAGAACATTTAAATGCTTTTGCATGATTTTGATAGTTATGCTCACTGAACCAGACTATGTGTGGATTGGGGTGCTTAGGTTACCAAGTCTCGCAAACCAAAGGTCAGTTAATGAGGCCGAATACTCCCTAAGCCTTATTAGACCTAATACTTAAGCTTCACATTTTCCCCAACCTCTTGAGGATTATCCAGATCTTAGTGGGCACTTGAATTTTTAAGCCTAAGAGTCTCGCCTAAAAGGCCTAAGATCAGCATCCTACTAATCTCTTTTGCATCTCATTAGCACTTTTTCCTATATTTTTCCTTAATGTGGTCTACAACTTCGGTTAATCCCTTAATCTCTTACTAATGACTTATTCTTTTTCTTTTTCATTTTGTGCTCCTTTTTTATCATTTTTCTCTTTTCCCCTTTATGGTTTGTATGGCCTCAAAAATTTTCTCTCCCCTCAATGTTTTCATTTTTTTGGTGTTTTTTGTGATATGTGATTTTTTTGTTGAAACCTTTTCTTATGAGATGAGTTTTGATGAAGTTTTACACTTTCATACCCCTCCATGCCTAAGATTTGCAATGTCCCCATTGTAAATTAGCTGGGTTCAAATTTAGCTTAGTTTATTCATTAGGATAGGTTTTGGGTGGGCAATTGGATCAACGTGACTGTTGCGAATGATTTCTTGACTTGGGTACGGGCACCTAAGGTGGAGTCAGCTGTTCTAATGGATGAACCCTAAAGTGCAATATGAATTCAGCATAGGAATGTCAAGAAAGGTTTCATGTTTTTCAAAAATGATGGGTTGCCTCCCGTTAAGCGGTAAGTTTCATGCCATCGGCTAGGCACAATGAGCTCAGGGAGAATGGAAGGTAAAGGATATCTCAGCCAAATTTATATCGGTCACATCAATGAACAGTTTGAGTCTCTGACTGTTCATGATGAAGGGTTCGAAATCATGGCTGAGTGGATTGATTTCAATGGCTCCATTTCTAAAGATTCGTCGGACCAGGTACGGTTCGATCCATTTTTATCGCAGTTTTCCTGGGAACAATTTGAGTCTGGAATCAAAGAGTAGGACCTTTTGACCAGAATGAAAGATTTTTCTAGATATGTGTTTGCCGTGAAAGGCTTTAACCCACTCTTTGTAAATTCGTGAGTTCTCATACGTGTCGTGGTGTAATTCATCGATCTCGCTCATTTGAAGCTTTCTATGGGTTCTAGCCTTAGAAAGATCTAGGTTACAGTTCCGTACTACCCAATAGGCTTTATGCTCCAATTTGACGGGGAGGTGACATGCCTTCCTATACACCAATCTGAAGGGAGACATACCTAATTGGGTCTTGTGGGCGATCATACATGCCCACAAAGCTTCCAGAAGCCAGGATGACCAATCCTTCTTGTCAGGTCGAACAGTAACCTAGAGGATTTTCTCGATCTCCAAGCTTGATAGTTCAACTAGACCATTAGTTTGGGGGTGGTAAGGAGTAGAGATTCGGTGTGACACCCCATATTTGGTCATTAGTGACCTAAACTGAGCATTTATGAAATGGGTCCCTCTGTCAAAAATTATCGCACGTGGAATCTCGAACCGTGAGAAGATGTTCTGGTGAATGAATTTGATAACTTTATGATCATTGGTTCAGGTCGGAATGCCTTTGATCGTTTTGGACACATAGTCAACTACGAGTAAAATGTATTCGAAGTCGTCTGAGATAGGGAAGGGTCCCATAAAATCAATCCCCCAAATGTCAAAAATTTCGTATACCATAATCTGCTGTAAAGGCATCATATCTCGATGGCTCATGTTGCCCAAGGTCTAGTAATGGGTACATGGCTTACATTGATTGTATGAGTCCTTGAAAATTGTGGGCTAGTAGAAGCCACACTGGAGGACTTTTGCTGTTGTTTTATGTCCTGAAAAGTGTCCACTGCATGCCTGGTCATGGCAGAAAGTGAGTATGTCATGGATTTCCGCTTTCACAACACATTGTCAAATAATTTGATCAGCACCGATGCAAAAAAGATACGGGTCTTCCCAAAAGTAATACTTGGCATTGGAAACCAATTTGTTCTTTGCTTTTGGCCAATTGGACAGGATCTGATATGATGCCAAGTAGTTTACTATATCAGCAAACCATGGAAGCCCGATATTGATAATCAGAAGGTGCTCATCAGGAAAATGCTCCATGATGGGTCCGGAAGGGTCGATGATCTCAGAAGGAAGGCAGGACAAGTGATCAGCTACCACATTCTGTTTTACCTCTTTATCATGAATCTTGAGGTAAAATTCTTGCAACAGCAAGATCCAGTAGATTAATCGAGGTTTCATGTCCTTCTTTGCAAGGAGATGCCTCAGAGCTGTGTGATTAGAGTAGATGATAACTTGGGAACCCAGGAGATAAGATCTGAATTTTTCTAGGGAAAATACTTTGGCTAGCAGCTCTTTCTCAATAACCGTGTAGTTACGCTGAGCCTCGTCAAGTTTTTTGCTAGCATAGTAAATGACCATGAGTTTCCCGTCAATTTTCTGCCCAGTACCGCTCCTACAGCAAAATTAGATGCGTTGCACATGATCTCAAAGGGTTGAGACCAATCAGGGGATTGTAGGACCAGGGCTTGGGTAACTCGGTCATGGAGGATCTCAAATGCTTGAGTGCATTCCTTGGAGATTTCGAAAGGTACATCCTTGGAGAGAAGAGTGGTTAGGGGGCACGCGATTTTTGAAAAATCAGGGATAAATCGATGCTAAAAATCGACATGCCCCAGAAAAGATCGGATGTCCCTGATCGAGCTAGGCATAGGGAATTTGGAAATTTAGTTCACCTTGGCTTGATTGACTTGGATGCCTTTCTCAGAAATCAAATGTCCCAGGACAATTCCTTCAGTTACCATGAAATGGCTCTTTTCCTCAAAAAGAAACAGATCCGCTTCAGTGCACCACCTGAGGATTTGGACCAAGTGCAGGAGGCAATCATCAAATGATGCTCCGAATACTGAAAAGTCATCCATGAAGACTTCTAGATAATCACCTACCATATCTAAGAATATGGCAAGCATGCACTGTCGAAAAGTCGTGGGTGCATTGCACAGATCAAACGGCATCTTCGGAATACGTACGTCCCGAAGGAGCAGGTGAAAGTGGTCTTTTCTTGGTCCTCACGATGGATTGCCAGTTGGTTATAACCAGAGTACTCGTCAAGAAAGCAGAAGAACCTATTTCCCGCCAGTTTCTCGAGGATCTGATCAATAAACGGTAGTGGGAAATGATCGATCTTCATGGAGGAATTGAGTCTTCTGCAATCAATGCAGACTCTCCATGAGTTAGCCACATGGGTCAATATGACCTCTTTGGTTTCAGTCATAATGACAGTGAGTCCTACCTTCTTAGGCACAACCAGGATTGGACTCACCCACCGACTATCGAAGATCGGATAGATGATCCCTACATCTAACCACTTAATGATCTCCTTTTTCATGACCTCCTGCAGATTATGATTCAAATGTCTCTACATTTCTCACGAAGGTCATGTGCCCTCTTCGGTGTAGATTCAGTGTGTGCAATAAGAGGGACTAATGACAGTCAAATCATCGAGAGTCCATCCAATGGCTCTATGATGTTGCTAGAGCACAGTAATCAGATGGGATTCCTGGTCAGGTGTGAGTCTGGAGTTGATAATCATAGGAAACGTCTGATTGGAACCTAAAAAGACGTATTTTAGATGGTCGGGAAGAGGCTTGAGTTCTGGGATGGGGTTATCAGCAGCAGTGGGCGGTTTTGGGTGTGCGTCAGGAGCAAGGGAAGGAGTTATGGGTGCATCTAGATCAGGGTCTGACTCCTCTGTTTGCGAGTTTTGATCTTTTGGTGGTTGTTCGGGAATAATCAGGTTATCCTTGATATACGGTTCATCAACCACGGCTTTGATATCACATATTTATTCCATAACACCACAATTAATCCCTTGTTAGGCCTTGAAGATGTCAATCTTCAATGTTTGGTTTCCGAACTTTAGTTCTATTTGGCCCTCCTCACAGTTTATATTGGCCCTAGCAGTGGCCAGAAAAGGTCTCCCTAGTATAATCAGTCTATCCCTTGGGTTTTTAGGTGCATCCATATCCAAGACTATACAATCCATCGGGAAGTAGAAATCCCGTACCCTGACAATGACATCCTTGAGTACTCCTTTAGGTGACTTGATGGATCGATTGGCTAACTGCAATGTCACCTCTGTTGGTTTAAGCTTAGATTCTTCAAGGTGGTTAAGAAGCGATGTAGGTATTATGTTTATGGAGGCACCTAGATCAAATAAGGCTCTGTCGAATTGGGTATCACCAATAGTACATGAAATCAAGGGAGTACCTAGGTCTCTACCCATAGGTGGGAGTTTGCTCAAGATTACAGAGTTGGCTTGCTTTGACAGTACGATTAGACTCCCACTTTTGGTTCGCGGCTTATGCTTAGGTGTACACACGTATTTTAGAAATCAAGCGTAAGCCAGTTCGTGGTGGATTGCATCCATCAAGGGGATGCTTATATGGACCTGTTCAAAGAGCTTGACTAGATCCTCCTCAGGAGCCACGGGTTTGGTTATCCTCTTTCCCATGATCAAGGCCTCAGGAAATGGAACCTTGGTTGGTTCCTCTAGAATAGGTCCAGGTTCTTTATTTGGGACATGGGTATCATGGATAACTATCCTAGTGCTTGGGTTACTACTAGGCTTGGTGTGGTTTGGATAAGGTGGGTCTTGAGTTGCTTTACCACTACGGGTTGTTATGGAGTTTAGTCCTGCCTGGTTCTAGTCTGGGGTTAGTAAAATACGTGGCTACTGTCGAAATCTAGCATAAGATGTCGAAGCTTCCATCCCGTCGGGTGATGGAACAGAAGGGGCCTGATAAATCATGTGTGCGTGGCCTGGATTTGGGTTCATAACGTGCCTCTGGGTCGGAAAGTTATTTGGATTTGGCAGAGGTTGCGAAGGGAGTGTTCCAGGTTGGCAGGAATTCACCATCTAGGTGAGTTGATTGCGAACCTCTCTGATCTCATCCTTGTACTATTTTTGTATTGCTGCATTTATTTTTTGAATGTCAGCCCGAGTTTGAAGGATAAGAGTCATTTGATCTGCTTGGCTTGGCCCAGATTGATTAGTGGGGTTGGGCCGAGGCTGAGGCAGCTGATATGGATGAGGAGCTTGTGGATGGGGTTGATAAGGTGGTCTTTGATTTTGAGAATTTCCCTCCCACAGGAAGTTGGGATGATTCCGCCATCCAGGGTTATAGGTAATGGAGAATGGGTCATTCTGGATGGCAATGAGGTCCTCGCAGGTCTGAGGAGCCTCAGGAAAATCAGAGTATGAGGGTTCAGAGCTCCCCCAACTAGAATAGATTGGATCGGAGGTCCCTCCGGTCCTAGAGTCAGACGGGGGTGGATACGGGTCCATCCCCTGAAAAGATCAGTGATAGATATTCTACATAGTTTCCCACATGAGAGGAGGCTGTGCAAACGAATTTTGCATAGAGGTGGCTCGCTGCAGATGTCGAGTCAGCTCGTCCACCTTCTTCTCTATGATAGAGACCTTGTCCAACCAGCTAGCCATTAGTTCGAAATTGATGAATGAGGACAGGCCCTGCGTCTCATATGCTCCCCTAGGATTCGTCCATGCACACGCATTCATCCAGTCGAATAAGCCCATAGAGACATTATTGATGGAGTTCTTGCACATATTCTCAAGAATCTTCCACACCGTGTCCTCGTGCTGACCCATGCTGTTTCCTCCACAGGTTGCATTGATGAACAATCGAATGTCTTCACGGAGTCCCTGGTAAAAAGACTGGACTTGTTCCCATTTAGGAACTCTATGATGGGGGCACTTTCGCATGAGATCCAAGAATTGGTCCCATGCCTCATGAAGAGGTTCTCCTGATTGTTGAGTTAAGTGAGTGATCTGGTGGAGTAAGGCATTCGTTCGGCCAATGGGGAAGAACTTTTTCAAAAATTCGGACTGGAGTTCAACCCATGTGTTGATTGGACATGTTTGAGTCTGATACCAGTGAGCAGCCTTGTCCATGAGGGAGAAGGAAAACATCTTCATAAGCAAAATATCTTGATTTTGTACATCTGACCCGAAGGTCTGGGCTAGATGTTTGAGTTGTTTGATGTGCTAGAAGGGATCCTCGTAGTTAATCCCATGGAATTTTGGTATGGCATGAATCATGTTGGGCTTGAGTTCAGAATCAGGACCTCCAGCTAAGATTTGGACTCGAGGCTCGATTGCCACTACAGTGGGATTATAGTGATCTCGAATCATAGGACGCTACGGCGGGTTTACAAAGTTTTGGAATAGATCATTCAAGTGCTGAAGTTGGTGTTCAAGGTTGTTCTCTTCAATTGATTGTGCCATGATGGAAGAAGGAGAACTTGGTTCCAATGAATTAGAGGAGAGATCTATGTGGTGCGGTTGCTATACAAACATGGGCGTCGAGGCTTGGCCTTGGCGAGAGTGGATTTCTAAAGGAGGTCTTAAGGATGGTCTTAAGGACCTCCTAACAAATTTGCGCTGAAGGATTAGATGAGATTAGAATGTGTTGGACCCAACCGAGACACCAAAAAAAAAAAATTGGATGACAATAAAGGTTCGTGGCCGATGATACCCCTTAGTCAGAAAATGCCATCCACCTGAGTAGTACCTGAGCAGCCAGAGAGAGAGTCTCGCAAAGACCCCTACTTAGTAGAGCATCCCCACGAGTTACAGGGTTTCCCCCACTCGACCTCTCTTGTTACTGAGATTCTAGGTAGACCAGAATGGGGACCTTGACCTCTTAAGTCTTCCACTTTTAATTAAGATCAAGGTGCTTAGGGTTCCACTTGAACTTTAGATATTTTGAGTGCAAAAAGTGACCTAATTTCAAGGTTGGTTGACCGAAGGGGTCAACTTCACCTCTTTGTCCTTTGAGAGCTTTTAGGTCCTTTCTTTTAGGGTTCAA
This sequence comes from Thalassia testudinum, assembly GCA_037157565.1. Lineage (NCBI taxonomy): Eukaryota > Viridiplantae > Streptophyta > Magnoliopsida > Alismatales > Hydrocharitaceae > Thalassia > Thalassia testudinum. The sequence goes on from JAZHRO010000063.1 coordinate 23,537,251, forward strand.
GTTACTTAAGAGCTTGATTTTCATAGGATTTCTCTTGGGTAAATCTCTTCAATCATGGCTTAGGCACACCTCTTTCTGAAAATTTGATTCTTCGCTTAGAGAAAATGTGTCTCTAAAAACCCTAGATTGTAATCATTAAGTTGGCTCTACTTGGTCCAATTTAGTTGCCACAAAAATGGTATCTAGGGCTCAATCAAGAAGGTGCTAGCCCTAGTTACCTTAAATGGATGCACAATTCAAAATGTGTTGAAGTTAAAATTAGGCAACTTTGGTGAATTACTAGATATGGAAAGCAGGTAGCCCTAAATTGATTTTCTCCTTGTCTTCCTTTTCAGAATTGAGGGGACTAAGAAAGAGGGCTTCTGAGAAATTACCTGCCCTTAGTGTGGTTATTGTGCAGCTATCTTCTTTTCTTCCCCTGAAACAATCAAAACAGAAGAAATAGATCAAGTTAGTACTGAATCAGAAGTTGTGATCAACGTTTCTAAATTGCCCATTACTCCCTGACAACGGTGCCAAAATGTTCGTCGAAAGAGAAATCGATTTTGTAATTATTGCATAGCAGTATAGTTGAAATCGCTTCGAAAAACAAATGAAAGTTTATTACTTGAAAAACTATGAATCCGAGGATGAACACGGGGAGCAAATAGGGATTTGAAAACTAAGAACACAACTGTCAACTTGATTAAAATGTAATGATCAATCAAATTATGAAGCAATAAAAAGGGTTTCAATGTATATAGAAGCTCAAAAATATGAAGATGAATGTAAAAATCAGATAATTTTCTTTGCTCTTCTTCTAGCTTGAGCTTTCTCTTTCTCTTCTTTCTCCTTCTTTCTCTGATTCTTCTGCTTTGTCTCTCCTATTTCTCATATTACTGGCTTTGACTTCTTCTCTTCTTCTTCCTTTCCTCTACTAGCTGGCCTTGGCTTCTCTTTCTTTCTAATTTCTCTTTCTCTGCTTCGAGCCTTCTTCTTAGCTTTTCTTGCTGAAGCTTCCCTCTCCTTCCTTCTTCCTTGGCGACTTCACCCTTAGCCGCTGCTTCCTCTTCCTCCTTGTCTTCCTTCTTCTACTTCCTCCTTCAATCCTTATCGTGCTTCTGCCTTCAGCTTCCTCCTTCCTCTTTAGCTCTCTTCTTCCTTTCCCTACAAGTGCAAAACCTAACCCTACCCTCCCTTGCAAACTCTCTCTCTCTTTTCTCTCTTAGGCTCGCTCTCCCAGAGCCATCTCGGGTAAACAGGTCAGGTTAGCATGCCTGGGACCAGGTGCATCGACTATGTGGTGCGCGAGGGGTGCACTGGTTATCGAGTTAGGCTACCAGGTCCGCAGAGTAGTGTTTCGTGGATGAGGCATGGGGAGGCGAGTGGAACCTCACCCCGTGTCAGGAGGCAATAAGCCCCTGACACTTTTACAATTTATACCACTCCACTCACTCTAAACTTACTGAGGTGGGACTAAAAGTCCTACCCGCCTCGCGTGCGCCCGCAGGGAGTGTCGCGCTCAATTGTTGATGCTGCAGAGTGATGGGACTTCAATTGCTAAGCATGAGGGGTTTGCGAAGGGAGCCCATGCACCTGGGACCCTACTTCCTGAAGCCTGGGGTAGTAGGTGAAGGTTGCGAGCTGCTTAAAGCCGGTTCCAATGGTCGCAGAGGTCTGATCCTATTCTTAAGTAAAATGGCCTTGCGACGTCATTAAATCAAACAGGGGGCTTCACCGTGGCATGACGAAGGTGTCTCAGTGGTTGGCGTGGCACGGGGTGGCCTGGGCGTGTGTGCCTAGGTCATTCTGTGGCCATGGAGATGGGCTTGTTCGGGGGAAGAGTGTGGAACGTGTGGCAGTCGATGGAGATGGGGAAAGTGATCAGTTGAAGGTGGAGGAGCTTCTAAGGTGTTTGGCGAGGTGGATGGGTGAGTGGAATGACGGAAGCACCTCGCCGGTGGTTTGCCGGAGGTGGAGAAGACGGTGGTGGTCTATGAGCATCGAGGGGTGAAAATAGAAATAGAGAGGGGAAAAGAAAGAGTAGGGGAAGAAGACTTATCTGTGAGTGGCTGGACGAAGGGGGAGCGGAGGGGCAGACGGTGCGTATATGCTATCGTCGGAGACGAAGACCCTGAGATAGAGAGGCGGCGACGATGAGAGGAAGATTGGCACGGGCGTAGGTGTGGCGCGACATGGAACAAGGAGGTGGAGGTAACTCTGCCATTGGTATTGTGGTAGAACGACGAAAAGGAGGAGTCATCGGAGCTTGTTGAGTTTTTTGGCTGGAGGAGGAAAAGAGGAATTTGAGCGAATCTCAGGACAAAACAAGCTTGAATTCGCGGGGGGGATCTGGGGCCTCTTTTATAGTCGTGGGCAGAAGGCCTTGTGCTTGGAAGGCAAGCTTCCAAGCACGGCAATCTCGCCAAACTTGGAAGGTTGAGAGATACCCAAATCTCTCATGCATTCGCATGAGAGATTGGGTGGCAATCAGAGCTTGAGATTTGGTTCACACGATCGGGAATTCCTCAGAGAATCTCCCTTTCAAATTTGAGAGGGATTCTCTAAGGAATTAAGGAGATATCCTGCTTGAATCCTTGCCGAAGTAGGACTCATCTGCTGTAATGGCAGAGGGATCTAATTGCAAAGAACGATGGGGAAGCTAGGGGGTATTTGCAATGGTTTTCAAAAGCTAGGGGTCTAAATGTAATTGGGTTGGACTATTTTGCAAAGTAGGTAAAGGTGAACTCCCTTTAGGTCCAAATTTTGGTATAAACCTAATTTGAACCTAAGGAATCCAATGGTGAAGTTCGATTTTAGGTTTGACCATGTTTAGCTAGACATTTTGCACAAAAACCTAATTTACGGCAAATGTTTGATTAGGACGCCTATTTAGGTCAAAATAGGTTCTAAAGGAAAAATTGAAAGTTCTAAACCCTAGGGGATATTTTTCCATGATTTTTAGAGGGTTTAGTTGAATTTTATCTTGACCAGAACCTTGCTAAATTAAATGGGTTTGTTTTAAGGTTATAAGAAATCATTTAATTCCCAGATTTCACATTAACCCTTTTTTGATTGGACCAACTCACTTTTTATCTTTTTAAGACCTTTTGACTTATGTTTATCCCCTGAGAAATCCTCTTGTTGCACTGCAATGGTAAAATTGCAGTTTTACCCTTTGTTTCTTACTTTGATCTCAAAATAGTTATTCCTTGAATTAGGCCCTTCACTTGATTATGTATGAGCTTTTGTCTTCTTTTCTAGGTCAAAATGAGCTAGTTAGGGCTCGTGATGGTATTCCCATCAAGTCACCTGACCCATTAGGCTAAGTATTCTACGTCTCTTGTTCCTGGCAGGAGTGATAAGATTGAGATTATGCATGGCATTATCTAATTTTCCCCAGGAGCTTGGCACATTAAACTGTATAATTCCTATTATACTTCTGGAATTTAGTAACTATGGACTTTACTTGGTTCCGATCTAGATAAGGGTCGGATTCATGAGATTTAGGTTCTAAATAAGCTGGGGGATAAGGAGCATGAGAATAATCATATCCCAGCTGCTGAGGATGAGTCTCCCAAACAGGAGGAGTCAGAATCATGGTTAGGTTCAGAGATGGAGGACACTGAGGGTCAAAAGGATGATATGGGTTCATGGATATTCGAGAAAAGAAGAGGATAGAGATAAGAGAAGGTCTTCCTTAGGAAGACACAACCAGGAAAAGGCCAAGAATGAGAGAAAGCCCTAAATCAAGCAAACAAGCTAAACCTAAATTGTATACCCTAAATGGACCTAAACCTAGCACCCTCAAATGGACTTGGGTTAAACCAACCCTTGAATTACTTGGCTAGCTAGAAGAGTGGGACCCCCTAGGACACCTTGCATGGTGGGACACCACCAGAAGTGAATGTAGTTATCGCACTGACCTTTCTTGTCACCAATTGGTCCAAATAGACAAGGCCTTGATTTTCACCCAATTAAACTTTGGTTAACAAGTAAGTTAATCTTGCCTAGGGCACTTCTACTTAGTTTTAGGCTTGGGCTCAAAGTGCTCTTGGAATGTGATCGGGCGTTATGGGGGTATTGTCCTTAAAATTACAGTGCGAAGTGCACAAACAAAGGATTTGCAATACAAGCTTTAATTAGTGCACTGGTTTTTAAGGTTCAAGTGCTTGTATTAATTTCTTTTATGAATTCCTTGTTTAAGTTAATTCAAACAAGTTTGTAGTGAAGCACACTACAGGTTTTGCAAGTCCCAATTTATTTTATGAATTTCCTTTAAGTATCGAATGCAAATGTGCTCTACCTTAATGTGGAAACCCTAATATCAGATAGGTCTAGATGACTATTTTAAGTCCAACAAGGTAGAAGTGTTGCGACCCAATTAGAGAAAACAATGGTCCTAAGGCACCACTACTAAGTGAAATAGACCTAAATGGTTGCCTTAGTTGAAATGTAAATTAGTTTAATTCAGGTAGGTGAGGGGGTCAATCAAGAAATCAACCTCACCTACTAGGAAACTAAGTTGATTCAAGTCAATTTAGGTCTCTAGAAAATAATTAAACCCAAAAGTTGTATGTCCTAGGATTTATGTGCTTCTAAAAACCTACAGTCAAACCCTGTTCTTGCTTGAAATCACTCCCAGATTAGTAAAGGAAAACAAATAAGATGAAATTTGACAGAGACCTTCATTTTTCAATAGGTCTTTCAGGGAGTATTTTTTTAAAATTTTTACTATTTCATAAAATTTTTCACAAATTTTAAGGTGTTAAGGGGTCAAACAGGCCAGATGGACCCCCAGGGAGTAATTCAGTTTGAAATAGTATCAAAAGAAATCCAAAAATTCTTGAAAACATATATAAAAAACTAGGTCTCAGTGGCTTTCCAACCCAGTAAATTTCAAATCAATTTGATATATATAGAGATCAAACTTAATGTTTAAAATTTAGATAAAATCAATGTGCCGACTGTTCTAACCCCGTTCCACTATATGAAGTTTTAAAATTCATACATTGTGAATATTTCCTCATAAAAGGTGGTGTTGGAAAGCTGGTTTGAAACCCTAATATCAGATCGAATCTAAATATTTTTGGGTTCTTAGTTTGACAGCAATTAATTTTTGAAAATTGCAATCAATTTCTGGTCGAGTTTCCTATTTTAAGTAATTTCCAAGCCAAGCATACACCAAACAGAGAGAGTTTTTTTTTTTTTAATTCAAATCCAAAAATTTGAATTTGATTTACATATATATATATATTTTTTCTTTTTTTTTTAAACCTAAGAATGCAACAACAAAGTGGATTAAGAACAAATACCTGTGGTCTTCACCATGGGTTGATGCATACGCAGATCCTTATCTTAACCTAAAATCCAAACACAAAGATGATAAGCAAATCGAAATCTAAAAGCTCGCCCATTGTCTCCCAGGCAACGGTGTCATTTGACAAGTGATTTTCACGTGTGTTTTGAAATACATCGGATTTGTAGTATAGTTGCACTAAACCCTCGATCAAAAATACCTGTTTTAACAAAACTTGCACAATGATTTTTTTTTCCTTTATAACTTGAGTCTCGATTGTTCATCTCTGGGAGCTATAAGAAACAAGTTCTAGATTTGTTATTCGCTTATTATCAACCTAGATCTAACCTAATATATATATATATGTTTTGGTCTTTTTGCTTTTGCGATTTTTTTATGCTTTTGATTTTTGAAAAGCAAACACGAAACCTAGATCTAAATATGCTAGCGAAAACCTAATCTTAACCTAATTAATGGTCATGCATTAATAATGATAATAGAAGCATATCACTACTTATTCAAAGAGAAACTAATCATGCATTAACTAATTATACGAAGTTGCAAAAGTACATAAAAAGAAACTAGAACCAAGAAAATTATAGGATCATAGGATCAACCAAGAGAGCCAATGAAGAAGCCTTCTTGGCCATCCAAGAAGAGAAAGAGAGGGAGGGTGTGGGCCCTTCTTCCAAGGAGAAAGAGAACAAGGCAAGCCCATGAAGAAGAAGAGGAGAAGATGGTGGTGGACCCTTCCTCTTCTAGCTATCCTTGAAGCCTTGGAGGAGAGCACCTTGGAGCTTCACTTGGTTGTCCATGGAGGAGCACCTTGGAGGACCTTCTTTAGGCATCCATGGAGGAAGTCTTGGAGAGGAGGAGGAGGGAGATGGTGGTTGCAAGTTGAAGTGGAAGGGGAGAGAATGATGTGCAACACTTCTTCCTTTTGCTTAAGTGGGAAGTGGCTTCCTAAAATAGGTAGTCGCCACGTATTTAGGATCTAGGTTTGACACATAGGTTTTAGGGTTTGTTTTTGGTAGGAATAGAATAGGAAGTTGTGTGTGTGTATAGTTCAAAATTCGTAGAGCTATGTTGTGGGATTTTGGTAAATCTAGGTTGGGTCAACCTAGATTAAGTGGGTGTGGACCAAATTAGGCTTAGGTGAGTCTAATTGGAGATGAGTAAACCTAATTCGGTCTAGGTTAGATCTAATTGGATGTGTGTGTGATTAGGGTAAGGTAATCCTAATAGGTATGAGTTAATTAGATCTTGGGTAGATATAATTGGGTTCAGGTGCACCCAATCAACTATAGATGCACCAATTAGGTATGGGCTATTTAAATTATGTTGGGGATAGGATAACTAAGGGTATGGATAGTGGGATAGCCTTAGGAGGTCTCTAATTAGGTTTCCTAAGGTGTTTGGTGGGGTTTCTAGGTCAAAAGAGGCAGGCTCAGGCTACTAGCACCCAAAATAGGAACCTGAGAGGACCTTCAGACATCCAAACAAGTGATTAGATGTCTTATACTCCAAAATTGGACTTCTGGAGGTCAGGTTGGATGTATAATTCTGTGCCAATTCGAGTTTTGGCTTCTTAGATTGAGTTTCTGCAGAAATCAGACATCCAACCTAATATTTAGACATCTAGAAAGGTGCTGGAGAGTGGGTTTTGGGTTTTCTAATGTAGGTTTTGGCTCCTAAGTGTTTGGGAGAGGGATAATGTGGATAAGAACATGGATAGTGCTATCCATGTTTTGGGTTTTAAGGCTAAGATGTCCTAATGGAAGTGGTTTTGGGTTTAGGAAGGCTATCCTAAGGTTTCTAAGGGTAGGGATAAGGCTATCCTCCTCACTCCTCATCTCTTTATCAATCTTCTTCTCTCTTTGTTGCCTTATTCCACTTTATCTTGCATCTTGGATCACTTTATTACCTACAAATAGCAACAAAATCATTAAATAGTAGGATGATCTTATCTTTTTCTATCTAAAATGATGCAATGCATGATATGCATGCTATGAATGCAATATTTACAAATTAAGTTAGGTTCAAACATTATTTAGGTTTACTGGAACCTATGGTTTCTGTGCAATCAGTCTATAGCAACTTAAATGAACAGGTACCCTAAAGAAGTGATAAATGGTCCCATGAAATCAATGCCCCACACATCAAATATCTCAACTTCTAGAATTAGGTTGAGGGGCATCATATCCTTAGAGTTCATGTTGCTGATGCTCTAGCATTGCACAAAGGACTATGAATACTCATAAGCACCTTTGTGTATACTAGGCTAATGAAATCCAGCATTTAAAACCTTGGCAGCCATTTTCTTCCCTGAAAAATGTCCACCGCACGCCATTGAATGGTAGTTGTTCAGAAAATCATGTGTTTTTGAATTAGGAACTGATGGCAAACCCATCTTTACCCATAACTATCTTGAATTAGTCAGAATCAAGAGACAAATGTTCCTTAACAATCTCCTGAAGATCGTAATTCCACTCAGATCCATTTTGAGAAGAAAATAATAAAAAGGGTAAATTCTACAGTTTTAACATCACATCATAAATGCAAATTACCCATGGGGTCACCCAGGGGTTAATTGAAGCTCAAATTTACTTTAAAGTTTGAAGAGTGGGTCCACACTGATAGAAATGGGATTTCATGCATTTTGAGAACCGCAACAGCACATAAAACACTAATTTTAGACCCGCTTAAATTTAAGAGATTTTGGTCAGGTTAAAATTCATTTAAACATTATAAAATTCATATAAAAATATTTTGAGAGTTTTGGCACCCTTGGTTTGACAATCTGAACCTATTTAGACCTAGAATAGAGTTTCAAATCAGATTTTACCCTAATTTGGGCTTCTATGTAATTTGCCTAGTCGAATGTGGTCAAAACTCAAATCCCGCTTCACCATTAGATTTCTTGGGTCAAAATTATGTTAGTACCAAAATTTGAGCCCAATCAGAGTCCATCTTGACTTAGTTTACATTCTAGTTCCTAAAATCTCTATTTCTCACAACTAGCCCCTCAACTTTTAGTTTTTGCCACAAATGACCCACCAGCTTTCTTTTCTCCTTCACAAATTAGTCCTTCCCTCCATTGCTATGTGAATAGCATCTCAAACCAAACATCGACCAACTTCAAAGGAGATCTCCTCCAATCAGCATCTGATCTCCTTCAAAATTAGTGGAAACAATTGCTATGAGATCTCTTATCATTTAAACGTAATCTTGAGCCTTAATTTGAGGCCAAGAGCTCAGGCGAGCTAAAAGAATATGTGAAAGAAATCCTACCCTCATTGCAATGGATTTGTAATGAATTTTCTAATTAGAGTTTAGTCTAAGATCTATAAGAACTCCCTTAGCTTCAACTATCCTCCTTAGCTCAGTTCCAGGCTAAAAACACTCTTCCCTTCTTCCCCGACTGCCTCCGACTGTAGCTTCGGTGAGCTCCTCGATCTCCCTTCATCACCCTCTACCATGTATAATAGGTAGAGGGAACACCTTCCTTACCTTCATCCACGCTTGATGGGCGAAAGCTAAGGCTGCCTGACTCCTTCCTCGCTATCCTCATCACCAGAGTGTTCACCTTCTCCGACACTGGCCAATCACAACCAATGCTAACTTCCCTCCCTTTTCTCTGCTAGTTAGGTCAAAATATCCCTCTCTCTTTCTAGACTCCATTCAACTCCTTCTCATCCTATTTTAATTGTCATTCACCTCTCTTCCCCTCCATCTTCTCCGCCTCCGACGTAGCTTCGACGAGCTCGCCATGCCACACCACAACACCAAACAACCCCGCATCACTTCCAAAAGCATCACCTTACCTCCCTCATCAAAACCCCTCAACCAATTTCACCATTCTCTTGCTCCTTCACCGCATCGAACAAACCCACCGTCCGGTCACCACAATCATCCACTCACCAAATCACTCCCACCACTACCTTTGCCACTCCACGGTGAAGGTCGCTGGCTATTTGATTGGGCTGCAAGGCCATCTTTTCATTTCAGATACTGTTGTCGGAGCTCGCCCATCGCCGTTACATTCTCCAATGGCATCCGCCACTTTCTGCCACACTCCAAGGCTGTTTCTAGCTCCAGGCATTGCAGACTTCATCCATGAACACAGATGCAACCTTAATTGACGAACAAACAACTACAATAAGATCAATCAGAGGTGGGCTTAGCATTGGGGCTCTGGCGATAGGGGGGAGAACGAGGGCTGGGAGGTATGGAGATCGAAGAGGTGGAGGCGCAAGCTAGATCGTAGAGAAGGAGGAACACCGTGGAGACTAGGTGGTTGGTGAAGGCGAGGGAGGTCCTTTGCTTTCCATGTAGGTCAAGAGGACATATGGTGGCGATGTGTAGGGGGCCTCTAATCTGTGTAGCCTGCAATGAAGAAGGCCATAAATGTGATACATGTAAGAGAGGAGGGATATAGCACGAGGAGGAAAGGTTCCACACCATCACCCTCCATCAAGGCAGAGGGGACCGAGGGCTTCGCCGCCTCCACCTCCAACTTTGGTTGGACACTTCCTTAATGTGGAGGTCCCATACTCAGAAGACATTCATGTGGTAGATTTGGTTCTAAGGGGTGTACTGATTGGGGAGGTGATGACAAGGGCTCTGTCTTTGGATCGACTTCAACAGTTGGCAAGATCCCTAATCCTAAGCTCACCAAATTGGAAGGTTGCAACCTTGGGTCCTTCTCTCTTCCCTTATATGGCTTGGGTATGATGGACGTCAAGTCGCTCCGATTTCAGTTGAGCAAGTTCGAGAACATCAATGTGATGTGGAGGTATGTTTTGTCATTTGATGGGGCTCCTGGTGGTGGGTGTGTGGTGGTGTGTGGTGGTGGTGGTGGATACCTATATGGGAGGACATGTGGGGAGATTTTATTACAAGTGGGAGGCCCCATTGTTCCATGGCAGTTGTTCTGTGGTGTGTTTGGCGTGCACGTATTAAGTGTCATTTTTAGGGGCGACCTGTCAATTCAGCACAAATTATACATGAGTGTCATGCTCTCATACGTCATTGGTGGAGTTGATGTAATAATTTTTATCATTGATTCTATTAATAAAATCCCTAGATGGCTATCTTCTTAGATAGCATTCCTTATTTTCTCAAAAAAAAAAAAACATCAATTAGAGGAGTCTCTCCCACCTACTGCAATGCGAAGCAAACATGCACTCTTAGTGACACAACATGGACAATAGTGAAGACAACCCCAGATAAGTTGAATCGCTCATGTAGACTGTATGCCTCATGTCACAGGGGTTGAGGTCCCTGTATTTCTCATCTCTCCACTTCTCGCTCACCAATACGCTCAGTGAGCCTAGACTCAATCCGATTACCCAATTAGAACTCCAAGTAGGTAGAGAATTTGAGGAGGAAATGGGAGATTTTTGCACTGTGCACATGCCTTTGGATGCATGCCATACACCTAACACCTAGTGAACGGGAGATTTCTCTTTGAAGATGATGAGTTAGAAAAATATGTCATCGTAGTAATGGAAATCGTGGTGGAAAATCCTAAACAAAAATATATATCAATGAAAACTAACCACGAATAGTTAGGATGTCGTATCCATAGGGAGAAATAAATGCAATAAATTCACTAATATTTTCAGTGCATTATTTGGACACTTTGTACACATCTAATATGATGCAAAATCAATTTGTTAATATGCTATCGCATCAAATGAGAGAAAGAGAGACTTAAATGAGCATTCAAGAGAAATAGAGAGGAATAGAAGGGCATACATGCAACTTCACTCAATATATCAAATATAAAAATCAAAATGAATGTTTTGGAAATGGCATTCAAATGTAAATACTAATTCGACCCAAAATAGAGGATTCTCTCCTTTGCTCGCGCAAGAAGAGGAGGTCGCAGTCGGCCACTAGAACTTTGGTGGCGGTTAACCACAATGAGAGGGTATCGATGGTGGCAGCTACTTGACGAATGGTGGACGGCGGTGGTCGCCAGAGAGGAGGATGTCGTCAGTGATGGGGGCAGATTCGGACTTGCGCGGGCCTGCAGATGGTGCATTCGAGGGTATGGTTGGTTCTGTGGAGTCGAGGTGAGCTTGGTAGAGGTGATGGCATTGAATGGTGGCCAGTGTTGGCGGCTGCGAGGAGGTGGTTGAACGCTAATGATGGGTTCTTCTTCGTTGACAGAGGTTGAAGAAGAAGAGGAGGAGGACGCTGGTTGCCATGGTTGTGGGTGCGAGTGTGCATGCACATGTAAGGAGGGCACGTTGAGGCTGCACGTGAGTGCATACACAGGGATACTATTGCGTGGATTGTGCTGCGCACGAGGGTACGCACGCAAGGGTCACGCATGGCCATAGGAGCACAAGGGGCTGCTGCAGCTGGTGCGTGCAAGGGCACGCAATTACTTTGAAGAAGAAGAGGCTGGTGACCTTGCTGTTGTTGCATTGTTGTTGAGGCCGTTGGTGGAGGATGAAGATGAAGACGGCAGAGCACAGTAATGGATGTCGAGGCAAAGCACAGTTGTGAGGATCACGATAGTGACGAGGTGTAGTAGCGAGTTCAACATAGTAGCGGACACGGTGGTGGTGTGGAGGTCGTCATGGTGAACACAGTTGATGACAAGGAGTCGCGGTTGCAGATGTCAATGCTCTCACCACCTACTGTGGTGATGGATTTGTCGTAGGTGAGACGTGGTGACGATCGTGGGCATCTGTGGCGGAGCACGGTGGCGGAAGGCTGACTTCACGGTGGATGGGCGGAGCATGATTGGGAGTTGGTGGTGGCACATGGTGGAGAGGTTGCCTCTCTGTTGGTTGCCCATGGGGAGGAGATGTGGAAAGGGGGGCTTCCTCCCCATGGAGGAGAGATAGTTCCCCCCTGTCCTTTCGCTTTCCTCTTATATAGAGAGGAGAACGAGAATGGGCATTCATTATTTCCAAAATAGAAAAGAGAGATTTGAGGGAGAGAGAGATTCATGAGGGAGAGAGAGAGAATGAGGAAGGTGTGCTTGCTTAATTGAGAGGCATATGTGGATACCTCTAAATTTGATCCCCTTGCTCTTTCTGCTAAAGCAAAATCCCACATTACTATGATATCTCAAATTGAGATTTGATGAGATGTCTTTTAAGGTGAATAATTAATCCTTCCACATAAAGATTAATGTAATTAATGTATGAAATGATAAATCAAAAGCTCACATCATTTTGTCAATGCCAAGCATGCTTTTGATTAAATTCTCATCCACATAATTATGACTTCAGCAACAAATTAGTCCACTAAAGTTGACCTAATACTTAGCATCTGAGGTAGACTTCTCTGTCTTCGCACTCTGGGGCCTTGTGGCTTGATACTTAAGGCGTTTGGTCCTTGTGGCTGACGTCTAATTTGGTACCGTGGAGTTATTTGAGGTTGAATTTGACGTGGATATTTTCATAGGTGGTTCTAACCACTATTGAGATATTGATTGGTTGATTTCCTTGGGATATGTGCTTAATTTGGGAAATTAATTGGTAATCGAAACCATTTCTATAGTTCTTTATTCTTTTTATCCCTTTCTTTCCTGAGATATAATTTGGGCTACTACTTAAAATATTTTTGTTTACTGATTTTCATTGTTGAAGTATATACATCCATTTAGGTTAAAATGCCTATTTATGCATGTTCCTAGGCTTAGAACATAATTGTATATTATAAATATTGCATAACATGCATCATTCTACATTTAGACTAGTTTGTATAAAGTTTAGGTTAATTCATGTATGTTTGCAGGAAAAATTCATGTTTTAAAGGATGTAATCATCGTAGCAAGTCGTAATCGCTTGATCAACATATAAAATTTATAACTTAGAATCTACAATGGAGTCCATGGTCGAACACAAGGAGCAAACATGGAATTCACAACATTAATCGCATTCAGAATAAATAAGCACAATCAATTGAGCATTCAAATAGATATTCAATGAATAATAACCAATGAAATCCAAGGTATCTAGAGATGAAAAGAATGGAGAGAATCTAAAAAGTGATGATTTGAATCATTAATTAGATCCCCTAATTAAGCATGCATTCAATATTTCAATTCAACTTTAACCATAGTACTTAGATAATGCAATAGTTTCGGAAATAATGCTCAATCAGGTTTATCAATCAGACGACTTAAGTGATCATTAGTAAGCACAGGCACAAAGCTTTCAAAGCCTTTCTCTTCTTCTTCTCTTCTCTCCTCTTCTTCTTTCCTTCTTCAGCTTCCTTCCTTCTACACGAGCTTTCCTTTCCTCCCTTCTTCGTTTAAGTGTCACACATGGGCACAGAGGCTGTTAGCAAGAACCCCTGTGATCTCCCCCTCTTTCCTTCCTCTTCTTTCTCTTAGATAACCGAGCAGCTAATCATGTAATCAAGGATCCGGGTGAACAGGGCTATCGGGTGTGGAGGTAACTGAGGTGTGCGAGGGTTGTGGTGAGAGGGACCTTACCCTTGTCTTCTTAAGGTAGTGAGTCAATAGGACTAGTTCAATATATCTTGCATAAGTGCTTCAGTTGTTCACGATGTAGGATTGTTCCCACTAACGTCTTTGCGTGCTGCTGCTAAGAAGGTCTTCGCTAATTGGAGTAGTAGCTGAGGTTGAGGCTTTAATTGAGGACCTGGGAAGGGTCCTAGAACTTATCCACGTTACCTAAGGGTGAATTTGATGAAGAACACAGCTGCAGCTCGATGAATAATGTCAGAGAAGATCGTGCGATGACAGGGCTCTGGTAGGGGACCTGAAACATGAAATATGGGCTCTAAGCCCTTGTTAAAATGCTCAGAAGGATTGCCATAGGGCGTGGAAGGTGATGGTAGCGTTGATGGGGTGTTTCGTGCGTGGATGAGGTTAGGCAAAGTTGGAAATGAATCATGGCGGAGGTGGTGTTCGGTGGGTCATGTGGATGGACAATCCCCTCAATTTCTCAAGGGGCTTCGTTTGCTAGGGTAAGGTGGAGCTTGTGGAGGTGGTAGCAAGTCGTTTGGTGGCTTGTGGCATCAGGGAAGCCTCGCCGAAGCTCGATTGGAGCGGAAGACGAAGGTGTGGTCAAGGGTGATTTGTTGGTTGAATTGATAGATTAAAGGGAGGAAAAGGAAGTAGAGGGAGGAAGGAACCTAACTAACCTAAACTAATGGTCAAAAGGGGTAGGATGGTGCTGGTTATGGTATGGCTAATGCTGGAGAAGGGAATACCTCTGGTGGGAGAGAATGGCTAGGAAGATGGAGGAATAGGGTGCCTGCTGGTATCGCAAGGTGTGAAAGAAGGTGAGGAAGAAGAACCAACCGACTATGGTTTATGGTGGCCAGTGAAGATGGCAGATCAGAGGGCTTGTCGAGGCTGGTGAAGGAGGTCAGAGGGAGAGGGTGTTTGATGAAGAAATGCGACCAAAACAAAGCTAAGGAGGTGAGGTTTGTAATCAGGGTCTTTTTATAGAGCTTTAGACGAGCTTCTGATGTAGACACATCTATTTAGGTTAAAATGACTATTCATGCATGTTCCTAGGCTTAGGTTTGCATTTCATGTTATAAATATTGCACAGCATGGATCACTCTGCATTTAGAGTAGTTGTATGTATTTTAGGTTAATTAGGTCTTTCTTATGCTCAAGAGAGAAGAAGACTTATTTCAGGGCCTCGGATGGATGATCAGACCATATGGATCTGATCGGGATGACAATTAGAGTCTAATGCCTCCAAAATTGTCTAGATCGGAGTTCCGTAGCATCATATGAAGTCCGAGGAAGATCAACGGCCAAGGGCCATGTGACATCAATACGGGCTTTAGATGAAAAATCTGACCATATGGAAGGATCTAAAGCAATGATCGCAGCCCGGCAACGTGGGAATCATCTCAATCTTAGCACCATGGCACCCCCTGCAATAGAAAGAAGAATGGACAGCCCAGATGGCACCACGTGGCGGCATCCAGGTCGCCCAATATCAGCTAGCAATGCCCGCTCCCATCTCTCCATCATCCATGACCTTCATTCCCAGCCATTGGATCTTGATCCAATGGCTGAGAAGCTTCCTCCACGTGGCGGCATAAGATGTCTGCTCAACGCATTCGACGACTTGGCGCATTAGTTGGGCGCTACACTCCCACAGGAGGGGCACAGGTTCGAATCCTTGCAGTCCCCCAATTAGCAATTGAGGGTGCATGACTCTTGCGCATGAAGGGCGTCAGCGCATCGGCCAGTGCATGCACGTGCACCAGCCTGAACACCCGCATGCAGCAACAGCATAGTGTAAGCACCAGTGCGTGCACCCGCGCGACACGGCGCATGATAGGCACTTGAGCACAGCACCAGTGGAGCGCATGGCAGCGAGGGATGGGAGATCTTCAGCACGGCAGGCCTTTTGTGACGCTTGCAACTGTCAGTAATGGCCCATGCTTGCCAGCAAAGGAATTGAAGGCATAGATCTTCAGTGACAGAAAGGGCAGATCTATAGCAACGTTGACAAACGTTAGTAATGACCCAAATGCAAATTTCATCTTCCTCATCCACTATAAAAGGGACCTACCCACTACCATTCCAAATGATCTCTTCCTTTCTTCCTCTCACCACCTCCAAGGCACTAGAGAGAGCTTGTCCCAAGCCCGGGATGCTCCTCTAGAGTAGAAAACCAAATAGTTTTCCCTCCCCACAGCCCCATTCGTGGAGCATCTTGTGGCCATCCTCTCACTGCCCTTCGAGAAGAAGATCCTCGCCTTGATGTCATCTTGCCCCATCCTCCGTCCTCTGGCTCCATCCCCATTCATCCTGCTCCTCACCACCTTCTTCCAAGCGACGTTAAAGCAAGTCATCCTCCAAGGAACCGTCAAGGGGGATTTCTCTCACCTCTTTCTATCTTTCTTTTTCCTTCGTAGTGTAGATTTTCCACTTTCATAGTTGAAACAAACAATTCTTTATAAATAGATGATTGTTTCTCTCTCGCTCTCTATCTCCTTCTCTCTCTTAAATTTTGCAAGTAGATTAGCAAGAATTCATTGACCTCATCTCTTGCTTTTTAAAAATATCAAAAAAATTAGAAAAACAAAAACAAAATAAACAAATAAAAGAAAAATGTGGATACTTCAAAACCAAACGTTCGCCTCCCCGTGTTTGACCTGGGACTCACTTTTCGAGTTTCAGTTATAAATTTTATCTAATAGACGAGTTTTGCGAGTATAATGACATGTTACTCTTAACCCCGATTTCGAACACGCGAAACACACTCTCATCTGCTTCCAAGCTTGGAAACAAGCTTGAAAGCTTCAAAAATAAGGGATTTGGACTTGCCTGTTTCCAAGAGTTCACATGAACTCTAGGGCAAGATTCAGACATTAAGGTTGGGTACAGATTGAAGGGAATCTCTTAAGGAGTCTCCCTTCCAATTTTTGAAGGATTTGGGCATGAAATCAAAGAGAAATCCTAAATGCAAACTTGGTTGCAGGTGTGTTCACATTGCAATGGTGGCAGGGGCCTCTTAGTGAAGGTGATGACAAAGTTGGGGAACTCTTTGCGAATATTTCAAAAGTTGAGGGGTTATTTGAGAGAAAAATAATCAGACTGGACTAAAATTCAAACTAGGTCAAGATAATCTTTGATTGGACCCAAATTTTGGTACAATCCTAATTTGGACCCAAGGAATCTGATGGTGAAGTTTGATTTTGGTTTTGACCAACTTTGACTAGGGAATTTATGCAGAAACCCATATCAGGGCAACTTCTTATCTGAGACTCTATTTTAGGTCAACATAGGTTCAAATGGTCAAATCAAGGATGCCAACTCTTATGGAATATTTTTCTATGATTATTAGAAGGTTTAGATGGAATTTATCCTGATAAGAACCTCTGTGAATTAAGTGGTTTCGAAATTAGGGCTTCGGGTGCTTTTTTAACTCTCGAAATGCGTGAAAACCCGTTTCTGTCCATACAAACCATCTTATTAGTCATTAATGAACATTTAACCTTAGTTGAACCGGTGGGAAACCTCGTGATTATTTTGCATTTATAATCTTTTGTTAAAATTGGAGATTTAACCTTGTTTTAATGAATTCTTCTCAGAAAGGATAATCAGTGAATTATGACTCTTCGGTGATTATGTAGGAGCAGTTGTTAATTGATTCTGACTAATTAATGCTAATTATGGCTCATGATGATGTTATCATGATACCCCCATGCATAACTTTTGCTAGTCCCATAGTAAAATCTTATGAAAAGAACAGGAGTTCTAGACCATGCTCTGAAATTTAGACTCCTGATTTTGTTTTACTCTTTCAGAAATAAGGTCAAAATGCTAATAGTAGGCCTAGAGGTACTCAAGTATCATCAAGATCCAGACCTGACCATCTTCAACCTAAGCTTGCCTCGAAGGTTTCTAAGGCCTGCAAAGACTACCTAGAGGTTCGTTGAACCTAGAGGTTAAAGTACTTGTGCCTAAATGTAGCAAGTCCAAGTTCAGTTTCCCCGTGCTTTTTTTTTTGTAAGATAGAGAGATACAAAGATTTTCATTGGGAGAGTTTTCTCTCTTTTCTTTTTACTTTTCCCTAGATTTAGCCTCGAATTGGCCCAAAACAAGGTCTGTATCGGATTCCTTGTCCCCACCATCAATCCTCGAAGGGTCCTTGGCTTTCAATGCTTCGAGATACCACCACCAATGGCAACCCCCAGAACCCTGGCTTTTGACACTTCAGGATAGTGTCTCCCATGGCATTCTGTAGCTAAATTCAGGCCCTAGCAATTGACATTGCGGGATTATCCTACCCACAGCACCTAAACCAGCACAAGGTGCTTACATGCCCCAGTAAGATATTTAGATAACCTAGGAGACAAGCACCGAGGAGACGATATGTTATTTCACATCTTCGAGGAAATTTCCTACCTCTCAACACTAGTAACTTGTCTAATCAACTTGTGTTGTCAAGCTGCTCCTAAGCTAGATCTTTGAGATGATTTTTCAGAACAGAATACTTTTGGTTGATTTTTGTTTATTAAGCGCACTGAACCAGACTAAGTGTGTGATTTTGGGTGCTTAGGTTACCAAGTCCCGCAAACCAAAGGGCAGGCAACAGAGCCAAATACTCCCTAAGCCTTAAACCTAATACATCAACTTCGCACTTTCCCTCAACCTCTTGAGGACTAATCCAGATCTTAATGGATACGTGAATGTTTAAGCCCTAAAACAAGCCCAAGAGGCCTAAGATCAACACTCATACTAATCACTTTGTCTCTTTGTCATTTCAGGACTTAGTTTTTTTCTTTTAATTAGGTCTAGAACTTAAGTAATCTCCATGATCAAGTGCCAATGACTATCAATTTTGTTCTTGAATGTTGCTCCTTTTTTGATATTTAAACTCTCTCCTCTTTTCCTCTTCGTGAATGATAAGCACTCAATTCTCAAAATTTTCCTCCCCTTTCTTAATTTTTTTGTTCTTTTTCAATTTTATAACTTTTATCAATTTTTTGAATATGTATTTTTTGTGAGAACCCCTTGATAAACATGATAAATTCATTGTAAAATGCTTATTTACGATAGTTCCTTGGCCTAGCATTGCATATCATGATATAAATATTGCACAAACATCCATTGCATTGCATTTAGGATAGTTGTATATTATGTACATTAATTTCATCATTTTACATGACCAGGAGGTAGTGCAACATCTTTACGGGCTTCGGATGAAGAATCTGACTGTACGGATGGATTCAGAGCGACGATCGCAGTCCGTCAATGTGAGAATTACCCCAATCAGAGCTTAGTAGTACCCTCCACAAGAAGAAGATGGACAGCCTAGATGGCACCACGTGGCGCCATCTAGGCTACCCAACCTAATCCAATACATCCCCAAGCCCACCGCAAGATGAGATCCCAACCATTGGATCTCAATCCAGCGGCTGAGATGTACACTCCATTGCTGAAGAAGCATCTCTCCTTACCCGGCCTCTGGCAACTCAAGGAAGGCCTCATCTTGACCGTTGGATCTTCATCCAATGGTCGGGACGTGTGACCGCATCGCCCTCCACCCGACAATCCATTTGCATGGCAAAACGGTGGAGTGGCTACTTTGCAAAGCAAGGGCACAGGTTCGACTCTCCCAAGTGCCACCAATTAGTCACAGAAGAGAAGCACCTCAAATTCGACCGCCTGGTCGTGCATGAGCAATTGGGATGAGGCTACGTGGATGCACAACTGAGTGTGGATACTGCACGCGACCGTCGACACTCCTCAAGAATGTGCCATCTCACGCACGCTCAAGAGGTGTGATCTCTGCGTCATCTCAGTCATTCACCTCAGAATGCAACGGCCACGGCGCATCCAACCTCAACGACAACTGCGGGCATGAGAGGTGGGTGAGGGATTTGCAACGACCGAAGAGCGGGCCTTTAGTGACACTTGTAGCTACCACTAAATGGCCTACGTAGTGCGTGCGACAGCCAAGGCAATGAAGAGGTACGGATCTTCAGTGACAGCTTGAGCGGCATTTAGTGATGCTTGTAGCTGTCGCTGAATGTCTTTGCGCGATATGCTCTTCCTCCCATCACTATATGAACATCCCTACACCCGCCATTCCTCTTCATCTCTACCTACTCTACTCCCACCTACTCCTAAGCTCTAGTAAGCCTACCAACACTCCATTAGAGCTTACTCTCAAGCTCCCAAGGCACCTATTAGTGTAACGAACCTCTGCACCACCAAATATTCCTCCTTCCCACCACCATTCATAGGTCACCTTGGAGTTGTCCTCCCACCTCCATTCTAGTAGTAGATCATCTCTGCCTCATTACCTGCATTTCGGTGCCACGTTGAAGCTTTCCTGTACCCAATGTCCTCCCGCATATCACCTCCGTCGTCCTACTTCTCAACTCCTTTGTCCAAGCTTCCACCAAGCGCTGTCATCGCGCTGAACAGTCAATTCAGGAGATTCCTTCTTACCTCTTTCTCTTTTATACTTTCATAGATCATTACAATTGGCATTGGAGTGATATATATCATATTTGTTCCATCTCTCCTATGAATTTATTCTGCTTGTCTTCTTATTTCAAAAACACAAAAAAATAACAAAAACTAAAACACCAAAAACAAATAAAATGAAGCGCGATTTTCAAGCTAAGTAAACGTCACCTCCCTATGTTTGACCCGAGACTCCCTTGGAGTTTCAGTAAAATTTAATTTGATAAAGAGTTTTGCGACTACAATGATGAGTTACTCTTAACCCCGATTTCAAACACACGAAACGTCGTACATCATTTTGGCGCCGTTGCCGAGGAGGCAACGAAATTTACTTTATATTTTCTATGCTTCTTTGCATTTACATAGCACTAACCCTGCTTATCTCTAATCTTTTGTCTTGCAGGTACCCTAGCATGGAGATCCAAATATGGTAGACCGGTGTAAACTACGGGTAGAGTACTTTGTAAGTGTCCCCCACATCCCCTTACTTGTTTCATTTCACCTTACCCATAAGCAAGACTTAATCTACCTAGGTGTTTGCATAAACCCTAGGATAGACTTTGTGTGTCTTGTTTGCCACCTTTACCCATCTCACCCCTGCATTTTATAAAAAATAAAAATAAAAGATACTTTCTGTGGGACAAATCAATTTACACACTTTATACACCCTCATCGGAGGCACATAACCTGACTTGATTTTCATTTACTTAATCACGATTCTGACCTGTGGACCCAGTACACCAATTCAACACATAAAATGGTATAAATCATATTAGGTTTACCAGCTTTCTATGTGCCTTAATCGGTAGTGCATTTGATCTAATTAATTGAATTATTTAGGCTGCACCACCTAATTTAAAAGAAACTCATTTGTAGTTGCCCCATAGGATTCAATATTTAGGTCAAGCCAAGCACTCCATATTTTCTCGATTTATAAAGGAAAATACTTGAACATATGCTTTCAAAACTTGGTTTGCCTCACAAAACATTGTTGAATACACCTAACATTTGAATCCTAAAAGCTACTAAGCAAGATTCGAACCCTAAAACTCACCTCATCATTAACAATCTTGCTTGAAAACTTCGTGGTTGTACACATTCACACATTATCAAACAAATCATTAAGGGCACAACCCATTAATGACCCATCACATTCCAGAAGCACCAATTTTCCAAGCATAACTACAATTGATTAGACATTGGCCCTAAGGACTCATTCGGTCAGTAGGATCCAGATTAAGATTATTCATGATTAACCTGCTTATACTGGTCAATCAAATGTCTAGCTAGGGGAGTAGCATCAAATGACCACGATTGGGGGGTACACTAGGAACTGGAGGTGCAAGCCAAAGGAAGAACCTTCTCTCCAGTCCCTCCTCCTAACTGGTCGGATTGCCTGGATATAAGTTGAGTAAATAGTACAAAATCTTAGGATGGATTCTGAGAGTCAGTTGACCTTTAGGCTACCCCACCTAAGGACAAGCTTGCATTTTTGTGCTGCAAGGTTCCCTCTCTTCACCATCCTTTTGACTTCCTTCCAATGTATGCTTGGAAGGAGGTCATTGAACCCTAGATTGGAAGGACCTTTGCACCATTCTCAGAGGCGGAGGTTGAGCTATAGCCAAGCAGATCCCATGACTAATCAACAACCACCTTCCCTGCCCCCGAACTAGCAGGTGCTAATTCAGAGGTAGTTGGAAGAATTGCAACAGATGCAGCAATGGTTCCAACGTATGCATTGTCAGGGTGCTCAACCCTTGAAGGATTTGTATGATCCTTCAAACTATGGGGAACATCTCGGCGGTATGAATCCCACTGAAGACATAGAAATCAAGCCCCAAGTCTTACGTCTGATTAAGCATTTCCATGGGCTTGTCTCAGAGGATCCATTCTAGCACCTGGAGGATCTGACCACTTTTGTTTAGATCACCAGTGCAAGGAATGTGAATGAAGAGAAAATGATCATGAGGCTCTTCCCCCACTCTCTAAGGGATAAGGCCTCACATTGGTATCGGACCATAGGAAGACTGATAGAAACTTGGGTTGCTCTTAACTCAACTTTCTTGAAGAAATTCTTCCCTATTGGAAGGACCAATGCCTTGCGATGGGTGATTACCACTTTCTCCCAATGGTCGGGGGAACCGTTTCATGGTGCCTGGGAGCGATTCCAAGAACTTTTGAGGAAGTGTCCATGAGGTGCCGAAATGGCAACTCGTGCAGATTTTCTATCATGGGTTGGTTGAACAACTCCGTAATCACATGGATGCCTCCTGTGGAAGCAATTTCCTCAACAGGGATGTAGATAGTGCAAACAACCTATTTGAGGAAATTAGCAAGAACTCAATTATCACACCTCCATGGGTGCATTCAACTGGTCCTAGCAACCCAGGTCAAGTGCTAATGAGATCTAGGATTCTCATTCATTTGACATGGAATTGATTTGTAATAAACTGGATAAAATAGACTTGGTTGCTAAGAGAATGGAAGAATGGATGTCTAGGAATTCAAGAAACACTTCTACACCTACTCAATCCTAGAATTCAGGATTCCATTCCTCATTAGCTGCAACGGGGCGAGAGTTTGTGAACCAACTTGAATCGGCTCAACCTATGAGCCAGGATTTCTTGGAACCTTATGGGTTCCAAACTGGGGCCTTTGATCCCAGATTTTCTCATTCTTCTCTCCATCCTTGTTCTATGAGGATGTGTGTGCAATGCAGGAGAATGCTAAGTCCAACCCGTATTCCGACACTTATAAGTTGGGTTGGAGGAACCACCCTAACTTCTCTTGGAAAAGTCATGGGCAATAGACCCAAACTCGACCCAACAACTATGCATCTCAAAGACCTGTGGGTCAGGGTCAGGTATACACCTAGTGCCCCCAAGACCAGTTACTCAGCCATCTTGGAATGCCCAACAATCTGTAGGGTAGGATGATTTAAATTGGCAAATGGTGGAAATGTAAGGGTCCATGCTTCAGCTGATGCAACAAATGAGGACATCATTGGATAACTTGCAATTCGAGTTAATTGCTAACACCCGACAACCTGGATCTCTACCATCCCAACCCATACCCAACCCACACAATGTGCAAAATCAGGGCAATAGAACCCAAGGGTACAGGAATCAAAGGGACCAACATGCACATGCTCAGGTGGTTGAGCAGGGTCCCTCCTCCTCCTCCTTTTCTTCTTCTTCTAGTTACATGACTAATCAAGGACCTCCAATCTTCACTAACCCACCTCAAGACCTGAACCCATATGCCTCTACAAATTCCGTCACCTTAAGAAGTGGAAAGCAGACCCAGAATCCTGAAATACCTTCTAGATACCAAAACCTTTGCGAGCTTTAGAGAGAGGAGGAGATCAAAGAAGACAATAAGGCCCAGGGACAGAAAATTGAAAATACCACCCATACCCCGTTCCTTAAAGCCCTATTGAAAACCAAGAAGAAGAAAACCCTAGATAGCAATGAGGAGCTCCTAAATTTATTCAAGAGAGTAGAGATCAATATTTCGCTCCTCGATGCTATCAGGCACATCCTGGCTTACACTAAATTATTGAATGAACTATGTACCCAAAAGCATACGCTGAGAGAACCCACTCCGAGGAAGGTGATTCTCTTTAAGCAGGTAAGTTCTGTTATCCTGCATCACCTTCCTCAAAAGAAGAAAGATCCAGGTGCCCCCTTGATCTCATGCGTTATTAGGGAATACACTTTTGATAGCGCACTATTGGACCAAGGTGCATCCATCAACCTAATCCCGACTTCTATTTATGAGAGGTTTGGGTTAGGTGAACTCAGGCCAACCTCAGTAACACTATAATTAGCGGACCGTTCGATCACCACATCAAGGTGCGTTATTGAGGATGTAATCGTCAAGGTCAAGGATTTCTATTTTCCCATAGATTTCCTTGTCCTTGACATGGTAACGATCTGAGGAACACGCCCATCATTCTGTGGCGTCTGTTTCTAGCTACCGCCAAGGCCAACATGAACTATGAAAGTAGTAGTATGGAGATCGCCTTTGGGGATAAGAAGCTAACTCTGGATATTTTTAAGGCAATAAGAGGATTTAAGGATTGTGGAGTCATTGAGGAGCTCGAGGATCAAGATCTTAAGACTTGTATGACAATCAGTGCACTCGAGGACTCCACCAACTTTAGCAAACCCAACCCAAAACCCTCCGTGGTAGTCCTGCCACATCCAGAAGAGGTTGTTGATTTTGTTCATTCCCAGCCTCCTCCACTAGATCGTCCTGGTGAATCTTCATCAGCATCCTCCCTAACTTCTATATTGAACCCACCTTAGATTGATTTGAAACCATTGCCTAAAAATTTGAAATATGAGTTCTTTGGACCTGAAAACATGCTTCTTGTGATTATTAGTCCTGATTTGACTAAGGAGCAAGAATCAAAGTTAATTAAGGTCCTTAAGAACAACAAGGAAGCAATTGGTTGGACCATCCATGACCTTAGGGGGATCGAGCCATCTTATTGTAATCATCGTACTTTCATGGAAGATGGATCCTGCCATTCTTGCGAGATGCAAAGGAGACTAAACCCAAACATGTGAGAAGTGGTCAAGAAGGAAATAATTAAGTGGCTCGATGCTAGGATTATATACCCAATCTCTGATAGTCCGTGGGTTAGCCCCATTCAGATTGTACCCAAGAAGATGGGAATAACCATTTCGACTAACGAGAAAGGAGAAACCTTGACCACTCGTTCAGCTTCTACTTGGAGAGTCTCTATTGTATTGACTATAGGAAGCTGAACACAACCATTAAAAAGTATCACTTTCCCTTCCCATTCATCGATCAAATCCTTGAAAGGTTAGCTGGGTAAAAATACTTTTGCTTCCTAGATGGTTATTCGGGATATAACCAAGTCCCTACCCATCCCGAAGACTAGAAAAAGGCAACCTTCACATGTCCCTACGGAACCTTTGCATTCCGTAGAATGCCATTCGAGCTTTGCAATGCGCTTGCGACTTTCCAAAGGTGCATGCTAGCCATCTTTTCTGACATGGTGGGAGATTGTCTTGAGGTGTTCATGGATGATTTCTCCATTTCGGAGATTCTTTTGAGTCTTACATAGCTAACTTGGAATTGATCCTCCAGAGATGCATTAAAACACGACTGGTCCTTAGCTAGGAAAAGAGCCACTTTATGACTGAGGAAGGCAATGTCCTGGGTCATGTGGTCTCTACTCAAGGTATTGAGGTTGATAAAGCTAAGGTAGATGCTATCTCTAGACTTCCTCCACTCACATCCATAAAATAGATCCGCTCTTTCCTTGGGCATGTGGATTTTTACAGAAGATTCATTAAGGACTTCTTGAAGGTTGCTCAGCCCTTGAGTAACCTTCTGCCCGATAACATGCTGTTTGAGTTTGATGAATCATGCCGTAAGGCATTGATTATTAAAAATGGCAGTCACCTATGCCCCAGTGTTGCAACCACTAGTAGGGATAGCCCCATTTGAGATTATGGGTGATGCATCTGATTATGCCATCGAGGTTGTCTTGGGTTAGAAGATTGAGGAAAAGCCCTCTGTAATTTACTACGCTAGCAAGACTTTGGAGGAGGCCCAGAGGAACTACAACATTACTGCAAAAGAATTGCTAGCTGTAGTTTTTGCTTTAGAAAAATTCAGGGCTTATCTTTTAGCTTCTTGTGTCATCATTTATACTGACCACTTGGCCGTAAAACATCTCTTGGCCAAAAAGGATGCCAAACCTCAGCTTATTCGCTAGATTCTATTGCTTCAAGAATTTAAACTTGAAATCAGGGATTAAGTTGAAGCACAAAATGTAGTGGTGGATCACCTCTCGAGAATCCTAATTGATTCTCCTCATTCGGATATCCTTATTTCAGACACTTTTCCAAATGAGACTATCCTTATAGTCTTGGGTATCTGAGCACCCTGGTTTGCTGATATCATCAATTATTTGGTCGTTGGTCAAATCCCCCAGGATTGAACCAAACAACAACGGGACAGACTTGTGTCTGAGGTCAAATATTATTTTTAGGATGATCTTGAGTTGTACCGCATCTTCGCAGACCAGATTATTCTTCGATACGTCCTGGAAATTGAGTTCCATAGTAAACTTGAGTTCTGCCATACATCAGCGTGTGGTGAACACTTCTCCAGGAAAAAGATGGCAGCAAAAATCTTGCAATCTGGATTCTACTGGCCGTCATTATTTAACGATGCCTAGGAATTCTTAAAGTCGTACACCTGATGCCAGACACTCAAGAACATGGCTAAGAGAGTTATGAAGCGCCTTAACCCAATAGCTTTCATTGAAAGTTTTGACATTTGGGGCATCGACTTCATGGGAACTTTTCCTCCTTCATTTGGACACCAGTATATTTTGGTCACTATTGATTATGTGTCCAAATGGATTGAGGAAATCCCCACCTAGACCAATGACCACAAGGTGGTCATCGATTTTATGAAGAAGAATATCTTCAGTCGGTTTGGGATTCCTAAGGCAATCATCAGTGATGGTGGCACACATTTCACTCATGCCCAGTTTTAAAATTTACTGCGGAAATACGGGGTGAATCATCGGATTTCCACACCTTACCACCCTCAGACAAATGGACAGGCTGAGGTCTCCAATTGGAAAATCAAAAACATTTTGAAAAAAATTGTTAGGCCTAATAGGAAGGATTGGACCCAAAAGGTAGATGATGCTCTTTGGGCCTATCGTACGACATACAAAAACCCTATCAGTATTTCTCCGTTCTGTCTGGTGTTTGGTAAGGCGTGTCACTTACCCGTAGAACTTGAACATCAAGTATTTTGAGCCATTATGAAATGTAATTTTGACCTAGTGTTAGATGGGAGAACTAGGAAACTCCAACTATCTGAGTTGGAGGAGCTTCGAAATGATGCTTATGAAAATGCCAGAATCTATAAGGCAAGGACCAAAGCTCTCCATGACCAGATGATTTCACGTAAGAGCTTTTAGCTGAACCAGAAGGTCTGGCTTTTCGATTCTCGATTGAAGCTTTTCCCTGGCAAACTCAAGTCTAAGTGGGACGACCCATTGATTATTGAGCGTATTTTCCTAATGGGGCTGCCGAAATCTCTGACCCAAAGACAGGTAATATCTTCAAGGTCAACGGATAGCATCTCAAACCCTTTGTTGACCATATGCTCCCTAAACACGTCTCGAACAAGGTTGCTCTTACCTTGCCTTAACCACCATGGGCCGATCATTGCCTAGCTAAAGGCACTAAACTCAGCTCGTATAAAGGCTGCTCCAAGCTGACCAAAATCCCACGAAAACTAGGTGCTATTCTTTCACTTCTACTCCCCTGCATGCCTGCACTTTTAATAATGAGGACATTACAATAGCCAATCATGGGGGGATGGATATATCTTATAATCTTTTTGTCAGCTGCAACAGTAATTTCCTATTATTTTAGTTTAAAAACATTAGAATTAGGAGAAGAGAACTTAGGCATTGGAAGTTGCAAACATTAGGCATTGATACTTTGAGACTTAAATACTTAGACTCTTTAGGTCTTCAAGCTTAATTAGCCCAGGTGTCCACTCGAATGTGCACTTAGTCTCAAGTCCTCACTAGGTAATTCTATTTTAATTGGTCAAAAAATTGGGGTGATAAGTATAGGACATATCAACCTACCCTCTAATTTAAGGGGACTTTAAGCCTAAGCATCTACACACTTTTTGCACTGACTCACTTTTTGAAGGTTTCTTCAGAAATTGGGTAGCTAATGAACTATCTATGGTGGTATGGATGGCAAATTGTTGGTGGTAACAGGTCATCGGCTGGTTGTCCAGAACCCAGCCACAAGACCATTTTCATCATACTGCATTTAGGTAAATCTTAGATGAGGGAAGCCACCTTCCTAAAAGAAAAAAATAGAGAAAAGGAAATAATAAAAAAAAAAACACTTCACCGCACGAGTATGGTTGGCAAGTTGCCATGGGTAATAGCCCGTTGGTCGGTTGTCTAGAGCCCAACTCACAAAAATGCATAATAATTCCCAAAACACTTAGGGAAGAAGTGGGGAAGTAGGATAAACCAGGGAGATATACACTGGATTCGCCCTTGTGTTGACCCCATAAATAAAAGTAGGGAGAAAGCTACCATTCAAAAAGATAAACCTCTAGGCAAGGTCACCTAAGGTCGTAGAAACTCGAAGTCTGTTTTAACGGCCGCCTAGTAAGTCTTCACTCTTTTCACTAGATGCTTAGCACTTACAGTCCTTTTCAAGTCTTGGGCTGGTAGGTAGTCATAGAAAGTTATCCCTAAACTCTCAAACTCCAAAAGTACAAAAGAAGTTAGAAAAGAAGAAAAATAAGAAAAAGAAAATTGTGTATCTTCTCTTTTCAAATAAGTCGAGGGCTTGGACTGGACGGTCTGCATTCTGGTAGACATTTGGGCACTGTTGAATTTTTGTAATTAGGTCTTGGGGTTGAGATGTTATAAAGCAATCGACGAATTTTTCCTAAATAATCGAATATTGACTCTACTTTTATACATAGAATCTAGGTTAATTTTGCTAGGGACTAGTAAAAAGTAAGCATGGGGGTATGATAAACATGCATAAATTCATCGTAAAATGCTTGTTTACGATAGTTCCTAGGCCTAGCATTCCATATCATGATAAATATTACACAAACATCCATTGCATTGCATTTAGGATAGTTGCATATTATGTACATTAACTCCCTCATTTTACATGGCCAGGAGGTAGTGCGACATCTTTATGGGCTTCAAATGAAGAATCAGACCATACGGAAGGATTCAGAGCGACGATTGCAGTTCGTCGACGTGAGAATCATCCTGATCAAAGCTCTGTAGTACCCTCCACAAGAAGAAGATGGATGACCCAGACGGCCCCACATGGTGCCATCCAGGCTGCCCCACCTGAGCCAATACGACCCCAACCCCACCGCAAGATGAGATCCCAGCCGTTGGATCTCAATCAATGGCTGAGATGTGTGCTTCATGGCTGGAGAAGCGTCTCTCCTCACCGAGCCTCAGGCAGCTCAAGGAAGGCCTCATCTTGACCATTGGATCTTCATCCAACAGTTGAGATGCGCGACCTCATCGCCCTCCACATGACAATCTATCTCCTTGCCAAACGGTGGAGCGGCTACTTCGTAAAGCAATGGTGCGGGTTTGACTCTCCTAAGTGCCACCAATTAGCCGCAAAAGAGAAGCGCCTCAAATTTGATCGGCCGATCGCGCATGAGTAGTTGAGATGAGGCTACGTGGATGCATAGTTGAATGCGGATGGTGCACACGATCGTCGACACTCCTCGAGAATGCGCCATCTCATGCGTAATCAAGAGGTGCAATCTCCCTACAACCTCAGCCGTTCACCTCCAAATCCAACGGCCACGGTGCATCCAACCTTAGCGACATCTGTGAGCATAAGCAGTGGGCGCAGGATTTGTAGCAATAGAAGAGTGGGCCTTTAGTGACACTTGCAGCTATCACTAAATGGCCTACGCAGTGCGTGCGCCAGCCGAGGCAATGAAGAGATGCGGATCTTCAGTGAAAGCTTGAGTGGCCTTTAGTGATGCCTGTAGCTATCGCTGAATGTCTACGCGTGGGATGCTTTTTATCCTATCACTATATAAACACCCCTACACCCCCCATTCCTCTTCATCTCTACCTACTCTACTCCCACCTACTCCTATGCTCTAGTAAGCCTACCAACGCTCCATTAGAGCTTACTCTCAAGCTCTCAAGGTTCCTATTAGTGTAACGAACATCTGCCCCACCAAATATTCCTCCCTCTTCCCATCACCATTCATAGGTCACCTTGGAGCCATCCTCCCACCTCCATTCCGGTAGAAAATCATCTCTGCCTCCTCACCTCCATTTTGGAGCCACGCTGAAGCTTTCCTCTACCTGACGTCCTCTTGAATCTCACCTCCATCGTCCTGCTTCTCAGCTCCTTTGTCCAAGCTTCTGCCAGGTGCCGTCATCTCACCAAACAGCCGATTCGGGAGATTCCTTCTCACCTCTTTCTCGTTTATGCTTTCATAGATCATTGTAATTGACATTGGAGTGATATATATCATATTTGTTCCATCTCCCTTGTGAATTTATTCTACTTGTCTTCTTATTTCAAAAACACAAACAAATAACAAAAACTAAAACACCAAAAATAAACAAAACAAAGCATGGTTTTCAAGCTAAGTAAACGTTGCCTCCCTGTGTTCGACCCGGGACTCTCTTGGAGTTTTGGTAAAATTTTATTTGATAACAAGTCTTGCGACTATAACGATGGGTTACTCTTAGCCCTGATTTCAAACACGCGAAACACTGTACAACACCCTTCAGAAACTTTAATTTCCATGTGTTTGCACTTTAACACCCCCCCATGCCTATGTTTTGCAATGTCCTCATTGTAAATCGGTGGGTATGATATCAACTTGGTTTAAGGATTAGAACATGATTAAAGGTTGGGTGAATGGGTTGGGATGAATGCTGCGGACAATTTCAAGCTTTGATATGAATATCAAAGGTGGAGTCAGCTGTTCTAACTCTGAACTCAAAAGTGCAATAAGAGTGTAGCTCAAAAAATGATCGAAGGGTCTCAGGATTTTTTGAATGATGGGTTGCCTCCCGTTAAGCACTAAATTCAATGCCTTCAACCAAGCAGAAGGTGATCAAGGGGAAGGGGTGGTCAAATTGGAGGACTGTTGTCAAACAAGCACCTTGATGAATAGCCTAGTTGGTCTAACCAGGTGCTTGTTCAGATATACAAATTGATGATGCAGCCCAAACCCAATCAGTTTAGTGGGTTGATGGATGTGAATCAGAAGATGTGGAGCCCACCAGATACTTTGAGGCCTAAGTGGATATGGAAATGAAAATTCAAGGTTTGGCTGAGTCGATTCAGCCTGGTCAGAGTAGGGATCCTCAAAAGAAAGTGGAGCTGTAAAGGATGTAGGAGACCAACTGATAGGATCAAAAAAGGATGAGAAGTGATTATCGATCTGATCACTATCCAAAACCTAATCAAAGAATGGAAGAGAATCGTATGCAACTGGATTAGTGAGAGGTGAATTGGAGTACATGTTGATTCTGGTGGTAGGTAGAGGTTGGGAACAGGATTTGGAAGGCTCTGTATGTGGATCGGAAGATGTGATTTTTATGAGATATGTGTGTGTTGAGGGTTCCTCTAGAAAAGATTCAAAGGTAGGTTCATCAAGAGGGTCCTCATGATACTCCTCAAAATCAAAGGTAAATGCCTGGAGAGTGCTTATAGGATCATGGAAATCTGAGTCAATAAAAGATTTGAATTCTGGATTGCAGATACTCTTGACACTTACTATTTCTGATTCCTACATAAAGGAATGATTCCATCTCAATGGAAACTAATTTTGAATCAGTGATCTCGAGATTAGGGACCTCAAAGTCAAAGCCAGAATGGATTTTGGATATTGAGGTCGTAAATTGTTTTATAATTTTCAGGAAACAAAGGCTCTCCGAAATTATAGTAAGATTCAAAATCATCGAAGAATTTACAAAGATTAGTTTTTGAACCTAATTCCAGATCAGGATTTTCGTCATTGAATGAATCAAGATGTGTAAAATCAGCAACCTAACTTGGATCTAACCTAATTTTAAGTTTTGAGCTCAAAGAGGTGTCCTTATTAGGAATGGGCTAAGGTTCTTGGTTCCTAGGATAGACCCAATTGAGTCCCAGCTCTTCCAACCCCTCGATTTCTGTATCATAAATTGGTTTGACTTCAAAGAAATCAATCTATATCTCTGAGGAGGTTGGAGAGATGTAAGCATCAAATATAGGCCCACAATCATAATCTAGATTCAAAATCTAATTCTCATCACATTGGGCCTCATGATTATCCCAAATAGGCTCGAATCCAGATTCTAGGTTAAGGGTAAGGATTGGATCACTAGAATCAAGGCTAGGCTCTATTAGGATGTCAAAATTATTCTTATGAATCACCTTATCTAAATAAGGAGCTGAATTTACATTCTCAAGAGGTTCTGACTCAATCTAATCAACACAGGTGTCAGGGAAATCTAAGCTTGATGGATCAGCTTCATGATTTTCTAAGGCTGGTTCGGAATTGAGAACACCTGCAATTGGCTCCTCCCAACCCATCTTAAGATCAGGCTTGTCATTCTGTATATAGTTTGTATCTAATTCCATTTAGGTTAGGGGTCCACAACAATTCTGAGTGTCTAACCCAGGCTCTGGAAAAGCTCTAGAATCATTCCAAGATGTCTCATTAATGGCTTGTCACAATAGATTTAGAATATCAACACGTTGCCCAATGATATATTGGTGTATCTCCCAAAGTGATGGATTTGCAAAGCAATGTAAACCCTCCATGCTATGTAATTCCCAAACTTCATTGAATCTTAGTATGAGGGTTTCCTAGGTTCGACCATTTTTTAATTTAGTAAGTAGTAGACAAGCACGGTTCAAAATGAATTTTGTTGTTTCTGGGACATTAACCTGAATCATGCTGGCTAGATAATCTTCAAAATATTTAAGGGTATCCTCGATCACTTTGTCTTTTATGATCACTGGGATTCAGGTTTCCTAATTGGTTTTCCTAAATTGCCAGGTTGCATTTTCAAATCAGGTGGTAGATTAGATCAGAAATCCCTGTAAAAGATCTAATGAGATCTCTTAGGTTAAAAACCTAATGACCTTTCCTGTGTATGTGGTCTAAAGAAAGGATGAGGGACTAGATGTGAATTGGACCCAATCAAGGCACCCAAAGATTTTTGGATGACTGAGGCTTGTTTTGAGGTAGATGATATCTCTGAAAGAAAAATCTACACACCTGAGAATTACCTGGGCAGCCAGGAAGGGAGAACCCTGCAAAGACCCCTACACGGTAGAGCGTCCCCATGGCTTATAGGGTTTCCCCCACCTGACCTTCCTTATCACTGTGGTTCCAAGTAGACTGGTATGTGCGAATCAAGGCCTTAAGTCTACCAATTTTATTCCTAACTTATGCCTTGGTTTCACTTGATTAGATGTTAATTCAATTTGAGACCAAATTTGGATGTTGGTTGGCCTACAAAGTAGTCCAGCTGCACCTAACCTGCCCTAAAAGATGTAGAATGAAATCCAAGTCAAGACCCATAGATCACCGTAAATTGACTCTCAGTTTATTAGGTCTAAAATTTTAGGACTCAAGTGAGATTTAGAGCCTGATTTTATGGTTCTTCTTGATTAGATCATTTCAATCAAGGGTTTGGATAGCACACAAATGCGGGAGGGTTAATTTCCTTTAATTAAGGCAAGTGTGAACTAATATTTCAAAACCCTAAAGTAGACACCCTAATTGGCTCTATTTCTGGTCCAATTTGATCTCAAAAATGTTCTCCTTGGACTTCAAACAAGAAGTGCGTAGTTTAAGAATATCAAAAATTAAGCGTAAATCCTTAGTAGGTATAGGAAATTAGGGTAGGAACCTCTAAATAGAAATGTCTTAACTTTTTAGCAAAGCAGGAAACTTGCCTTTTGAATGAAAATTACTATGAAAATAAGGTAGGTGACTCCAAACTGATTTGTTTCCTCTTTCTCTCCTTCAAAGTTTAAGGGAATGATTATGGAAGAAGAGAGATTACCTACCCTAAGAGTGGCTGATTTGCATAAGATCTCCTCGTGAAATCACAATCAAATCAAACAGGGCAAGTTAGTGCTTAGATAATTAATCGAGAAAGATAAGATCAATGTGTGAATTACGCGTTGCTCCCCGGCAATGGTGGCAAAATGTTCACGGGAAAAATCAATGTTTTAAAGGATGTGATCGTCGTAGCAAGTCAAAATCGCTCAATCAAAAGATAAAATTTATAACTCAAAATCTACAATGGAGTCCGAGGTCGAACATAGGGAGCAAATATGGAATTCACAACACTAATCGCATTCATAATAAATAAGCATACAATTGGGCATTCAAATAGATATTCAACGAATAATAACCTATCACATTAGTTATTCAATGAAATCCAAGGTATCAAGAGACAAAAAGAATGGAGAGAATCTAGAAAGTGATGATTTGAATCACCAATTAGATCCTCAAATTAAGCATGCATTCAATATTTCAACTAAGCCTTAACCATAGTACTTAACTATTGCAACAGTATCTCAAATAATGCTTAATTAGACGACAGGTTCATTAATCTGACGACTTAAGTGATCATTAGTAAGAATGGGCACAAGGATTTCAAAACATTTCACTTCTTCTTCTTTTCTCTCCTCTTCTTCTTTCTTTCTTCAGCTTTCTTCCTTCTGCACAAGCCTTCCTTTCTTCCCTTCTTCGTCTAAGTGTCGCACAGGGGCACAAAGCCAGAGAGCAAAATCCCACTCGATCTCCCTCTCCTTCCTTCCTCTTCTTTCTCTCAGATAATCGAGTAGCTAATCGGGTAATCGAGGATCCACATGACCAGGGCTGCTGGGTGTGGAGGTAGTTGAGGTGTGCGAGGGCTGTGGTGAGAGGGACCTCACCCCTGTATTCTTGAGGTAGTAAGCCAATAGTGCTAGTTCAATATATCTTGCACAAGTGTTTCAGCTATTCACAATGTGGGATTATTCCCGCTAGCATCTTCTCATGTAGCTGTTGAAGAAGGTCTTTTGTAATTTGAGCAACAGTTGAGGTCGAAGCCTTTAATTGAGGACTTGGGAAGGGTCCTGGAACTTATCCACACAACCTAAGGGTGAATTTGATGAAGAACATGGCTACAACTTGATGAACAAGGTTGAATAAGATGGCGCAATGATGGGGCTTCGGCAAGGGACCTGAAACATGAAATATAGGCTATAAGCCCTCTCTAAAATTCTCAGGATGATCGCCATAGGGAGTGGAATGTGATGGCGGCGTCTGTGGGGTGTTTCGTGCGTGGATGATGTTGGGAAAAGTTGGAAATGAAGCGTGGCAGAGGTGGTGTTTGGTGGGTTGTGTGGATGGACAATCCCTTCAATTTCTTGAGGGGTTTTGTTTGCGAGGGTGTGGCAGAGCTTGTGGAGGTGGTAGCAAGTCGTTTGGTGGCTTATGGTGTCGAGGAAGCCTCGTCGGAGCTTGGCCAGAGCGGAAGACGAAGGTGTGGTTGAGGGCAATTTATTGGTTGAATTGAGAGATTAAAGGGAGGAAAAGGAAGTAGAGGATGGAAGGAACCTAACTAACCTAAACTAACTGATGAAAGGGGTAGGATTGCACCAGTTATGGTATGGCCAGTGCCGGAGATGGGAATACCTCTGGTGGGAGATAACTGCGAGGAAAATGGGGGAATAGGGTGCCTACTAGTATCGCAAGGCATGGAAGAAGGTGAGGAAGAAGAACTGGTCGACTATGGTCTATGGTGGCCAGTAAAGATAGCAGATCAAAGGACTCACCAGAGTTGGTCGAGAATGTTGTTGGGAGAGGATGTTTGATGAACAAATGTAGCCAAAACCAAGCTAAGAAGGTGAGGTTTGCAATCAGGGTCTTTTTATAGGGCTTTAGATGAGCTTCCAAGCTTTAAAACAAGCTTGAAGGCTTCAAAAATCAGGGATTGGGACTTGGCAATTTCCAAGAGTTTGCATGAACTCTAGGGCAAGATTCAAACATCAAGATTGGGTTCAGACTAAAGGGAATCACTTGAGTCTCCCTTCCAATTTTGGAATGGTTTGGGCATGAAATCAGGGAGAAATCCCAAATAGAAACTCAGCTACAGGAGTGTTCACAATGCAATGGCAGCAGGGGCCTCTTGGTGAAGGTGATGACAAAGTTGGGGCCCTTATTGTGAATATTTCAAAAGTAGAGGGGTTATTTGAGATAAAAGGAATCGGACTGGATTAAAATGCAAACTAGGCCAAGATAATCTGTGATTGTGCCCAAATTTTGCTACAAACCTAATTTGAGCCTAAGGAATTTGATGGTGAAGTTGGATTTTGGTTTTGATTAAGTTTGATTGGGCAATTTACGTAGAAACTGAAATTAGGGCAACTTCCTGTCTGATACTCTATTTTTGGTCAAAATATATTCAGATGGTCAAATCAAGGATACCAAATCTTATGGAATATTTTTCTATGATTTTTAGGAGGTTTAGATG
The DNA here is from genome assembly GCA_037157565.1 of Thalassia testudinum. Taxonomy (NCBI): domain Eukaryota; kingdom Viridiplantae; phylum Streptophyta; class Magnoliopsida; order Alismatales; family Hydrocharitaceae; genus Thalassia; species Thalassia testudinum. The sequence goes on from JAZHRO010000063.1 coordinate 23,573,557, forward strand.
GAATTTATGCCGACCAAAACCTATATTAATTAAGTAGGTCTGAAATTAGGGTTTTAGGTGTTATTTTGACTCTCGAAATGCATGAAAGCCCATTTCTGTCTGTATGAACACTCTTATTAGTCATTTATCAACATTTGACCTTAGTTTAACCCCTTGGAAACCCTGTGACTATTCTCCATTTATGATCTTTTGTTAAAACTACATATTTAACCCTGTTTTAATGCTTTCTTCTCAGAAAGGATAATTAGTGAATTACGACTCTTCGATGATTATGTAGGAGCAATTATCAATTGATTTTGACTAATTAAAGCTAATTATGGCTCATGATGACATTATCGTCAATGTCCTTTTGTGGCTAGGAAAGAAGAAGATTTATTTCAAGGCCTTGAATTGATGATCCGACTGTACGGATTTGATTAGGATGACGAACGGAGTCCAACACCCTTGAAATCGTCTTGATCGAAGTCCTGTAGCACACTGTGCAATTTGAGGAAAATCAATGACCAAGGGACTAGGTGATGCAATTTAGAGCTTCAAATGACAAATTCAACGAAATGGATGGATCTAGATCGACGAATGCAGCCCAACAGCACAAAAATCAACCCAATCCGACATCGATGGCACCACTTAGAAAGTGAAGAAAATAGATGGCCATGATGGCGCCATGTGGGGCCATCATAGCTGCCTAAATCCATCCAAGCTCCTCTGCTCCATCTTGCAAGTAGCTCCATTACACAATCCCAGCTATTGGATCGTGATCCAGTTGCAAAGAAAAGCCCAAAAATGCCTTCTCACAACACAAGGGCAGATCAAGATTCAATGTGGACCGTTGGATCTTCATCCAATGGTCCACAATCGCCTTTTGATGCTACTAGCCAATGCTCTTTTGGACCAAGGAGAGCATGTAGCGCAATGGTCGCGAAGAGCTTCCCTAAAGCCACGACATGGGTTCGACTCCTCCAACCCCTCCAATCAACCACAGTGGTGAGGAGCACCCAAATTCGATCGCTCAATCATGATCCAGCGGTCGAGATGAAGCCACGCAACATAATGGATGAGCGTGGATACACCTGTGCACACACGTGTGATCGCACGCTCAAATCGACATGCCATCTGACGTGATCTAACGGGCGCGATCAATGCGCAATCGTGGCCACTCATCGCCGATCCAACGGCTGTTCATTGATAGCGATTTTACGCAATTTGTTAATTAGGCAATTTAGTGTCGTTGCAACGCGTAAATCCGCTTTCGCTTTAAAATTTATATCCTAGATAGGGGAGTATCTAGGGTCGTCCAAGGAGGCAAAAATTGCAAAATTAATCCTCTTGCTTACAGATAGATCTCAACTTTCTTTTTGATATTTTTCAATATGTAATTTGTTTTGTATTTTGAAAAGATGAGGGCAAACTGCAAATTGTAGCTAAAAGAACTAACACCTACAAATGATTAACTAAAATCTAAAAGATAAAAATATTTTATTCCTAAGCTCACTCTAGGCAAGTGGAGGCCTAGGGTAATTAGGAAGAAGAGGTGAAACAAGTGCTAGAACCAAAACAAACAACTGCAATAAAAAGCTAAAAGAAGGCAATTTTGATTGAGTAGAATGAGTGTTCTTTTCAAGGACAAGTAGAGGAATGCTTCTACTAGAATTAAACAATCTAAAAGGAAGAAAAGAAACACAAATCCTCTTGTAACAATGGTGAAGAAGGTTGTCTTCTTGCTCCAAGCCTAGCTGCTCCTTGGCTTGAAAAGAGGGCTTCCTTCTCCTCCTTCCTTGAGAGCTCCTCCAAGGTGGAAGCTACCACCTTTAATGCTCTCTCCAAAAGGGTGGGCGTGCACCACCCTCAAAAACTCCTCCAAGGTGGCATGGACCACCTTCAAGATCTCCTCCAAGATCTTCCTTGCCTGGCTTCTCCTTTGGCTGGCGTGACCCAAGAGAGAAGGGAAGAGGGGAAGGCACCAAGGGGACAGAATATCCCCTTAATCTTCTTCTTCTTCTTCTCTCTTGGACGTGGGCTTCTTGGTGGAATATGAGAGTGAAATTGCTAGCCAAGGATTATTTGAATAGTGGTGGGTAGTGGTCTTTTTATAGGGTAGGATGGGGGGTTAAGGTGCCCCTTGAAATGGAGGGCTAGGATGGAAGGATGAGGGTGGTTGGTGATCCTATGGCTAGGGTGAGTTGGTGCCAACCCAAGGGGTGTTAAAGGGGGTGGTTATGGTGGTGTTGGTGTCTTTTGGTGGTGGAGAGACACCTCCATGTTGGCGCCAACATGGGGTCTTCTAGAAGGGGGGTTAGGTGGATGGTGGAGATGGGTTCAAGGGAGATTGTGTGGTGGAGATGAGGGGAGATTTTGGAGGGAAAAAGTGTCGCCATTAAGGGGTGGTTATGGGTAGTTTTTGGCACCACTTTTAGGTGTCTTTTGGAGGTGGTGGGTAGGTTAGGTTGGTGCCAAGTAGGTTAGCTTATGTGGAGCTTAGGTGGATCTAGTTGGGTGGAGTTGGTAGGTGGGTTTTTGGGGTGGCACAAGCCAAGGAAGTTGGAGCATAGCTAAGCTAATTTAAGCTAAGCTAAGCTAAGCTAGCTTAGCTAATGGAGGAGTAGAGGAGAAGGTGTTGGAGCTAGGGTTTGGAGGGAAGAGCTGAGGAGGAGAAGTCTGGAGCTGAAATTGGAGCTGGCTGCTGCTGAAGAGGCTGGCATGGAGCTACTCTAGCTGGCTTAGCTTGCTAGTTCTTTGCTAGCTACTAAGCCAAGCTAAAGTAAGCTAGCTTCTACCAAAATGAGCTGAGGAGAGCTAGGTCTGGTGCTCCCGGGGAGAATCAAGTTGGTTGAGGCAGCTAAGGTAGCTTAGCTCAACTGAGTTGAGCTAAGCTGAGTCCCCGGGAGCTGGACTTGAGCTTCCTGAGCTGGGATGAGTTCTTCTTTAGCTGGCTGGAGCTGGGTGGAGCTGGATGTAGCTGGATCTGAGCTGGGGTGAACTCCTGCCAACTTAGCTAAGCTAGCTAGAGCTCCTTGTGGACTAGTGGGAACTGAGATGAGTTAGACTCAGCTAAGTTGAGCTGGATCTGAGCTGACTTGAGCTAGGGTGAGCTAAGGTGAGCTCTCTTGAGCTGCCATCCAGCTGAGATTAGCTGAATGGAGCTGGGATGAGCTAACCCTAGTTCAAGTAAGCTAGGTTCCTGCTACGGTGAGCTGGATCAAGCTGAGGTGAGCTGGATCAGGCTGAGTTCCAGCTAGTCTGGGCTTTTCCTTTACCATTTGCCTTCTTGAGTGCTAGGGTTTTAGGGATCTATATATCTGTACATCCCTAACACTCACAAAAACATATTAAAAAGACAATAAAAAATGTAATGCATGCCTAACCTATTTTATGCCTAAATGCAGCCCAAAAACCCATTTGCGGAGTAAAATCCTAAGAGCTAGGTTTGTTTTAATGCATAAAAATGATGATAAACTCGCGTTTATCATTCATCGACCACGCCTCTGCAGTTGTGAGCGTGTGGGCGTGTGCGTTGGCTGAGGACCTTCAGCGACATTTCAGGTGGAATTTTAGTGACGTCTTTGATGTCGTTGTTGACCCATGAATGACCAAGCCTCTTCTCTTCCACTATAAAAGGACCCCTACCCCTCCCATTCTTCTTCATCCCTTCCTATTCTCTCCTCACCTACTCTAGAACTCCAAACACACCTTGAGCTTGTGTTCTAAGTCTATGGGATGCTCCACTAAAGAAAATTATTTTCCACCATCTCACCATCATTTGTGGAGCCTTCATCGACTGTCTTCTCAACCCCATTCCAGGAAGCGGATCACGCCGTGATGCCACCCGTCCTCCCCTCCTCTTTCAACGTCATTCTTCTTCCAACTCCTCATCCCCATCATCTAGGTCCCGTCAATGCAACTTCGTCCTCCAATTTGTCAACAAAGAGGATTTTTCTCTCCCCCTTTTCCTTTTACTACATTCATAGTGTAGAAGCATTTGTAATAAACATTTGTCAAGCATTTATCTAGAAGTAATTCTCTATTATTTGCAAGTAGAATAACTCTTTCCTGCTTTCTAGAGTAGCTTAGTGCAAATATGATTCTTGCTTGTTTCCTCGCTATCACAAAATACAAAAAAAATATCAAATGCAAAATATGAAAAAGAAGCAAAGTAAAGTGTGATTTTCAAAGAATCAAACGTCGTCTCCCTATGTTAGACTTGGGACTCACCTCGAGCTTTGGTAAATTTATTTGGTAGCAATTTTCTTGTGACTACAACGATGGGTTCTCCAAAACCCTAACTTTTCTCGCAAAATTTATGCCAACTATTTTAGCACCATTACTGGGGAGGCAATGTTCTTTGGTCTTTCTTGCATTTTTCGCCTTACCTAACTTTTATCTCACTTTTCCTTTGATCTTACTATGATTGCTGATACTCTTCCGAGGATAGCCAAAGTGATTTGATAAGAAAAAGGTGCAAATGAAGATTCTGTAAGTGTATCCCCACCACCACCACCCTAGATTTCCATTCCATCACCTAATTACTCAAACTCAAATCAACTTACGTGCTTGCATAAACCCTAGGTTAGATCTTGATTGTTTGATTGTCACTCCACCCACCTCATCCACGCATATATATTTGTTTTAAAAAAAAGGCTATTTGATTGTGGGATTTATTGAAAGTTACACACATTAACACCCACAACTCTCGACTTAAGATGCACCACTTTACATTGATTCTAACCTGTGGATCTGATACATGTTAACTCAACACACAAATAAGTGAGTAGAAAATTTCTATAGCTTAAACATTTTTGTGTGCCATAACTAAGTGGTGCAACAGGTCAATTGATTGAGCTGTTTAGGTCGCACCACTTAAGATAAAACTGATTCACCAAGTAGCTTGCCAGTTATGATTCAATTTTTTGGAACTAACTAGGCACTCCACAGTCTTTTTGAAATTTAAAGGAATATATCATGATAGTGCTTGTCAAAACTTAGAGTGTTCTACTAAACCTGATTGAATGAACCTAAAGATTAAACCTTAAAAGCTATTAAACAAGGTTAAATTCTAAAAGACGCATCGTAAAATAACCTTGTTTGAAAACCTTGGTTGTGCACATGCACACATTTTAATTAATCATTAAGGACACAACCCATCTAAAGGACCCATCACATTCCAAGAGCACAATCATCCCAAGCCTAATTAATGCAGAGTAGACATTGACTTTAAGGATTAACACTCTATTAGGGATTCCAACAGAGATTTTTTTTTATTCATCTGCTTCTACTGGTCCATCTGGTGTCAGCTAGGGGTGTAGCATCAAATGACCGTGGTTGGGGGGTATCAAAGGAACTGGAGGCGCAAGCCAAAGGAAGAACCTTCTCCCCAACCCCTCTCTTTAACTGGTTGGATTGACCAAATAGAAGTAGACCAAATCGTTTCTTTCACCTCAAGATGAGTTCTCAGAGTCTGTAGGTCTTTAGGCTACCCACCTAAGGATAGGTTTGGTTGATTGTATTACAGGGCACCTTCCTCTATTCTATTTTCCCTCCAGTTTCACCATGTATTCTTCCACACCACATACAAATTTCCAATCCTACCCTCCTACCACCACTTATCCCCAAGATGATTACTATCCCGACCCAACTTATGACTACCCATCCCCTAGTTGGGATAACTTTGATTTTGGATATGATTCTGGATCTCAATATCTAGGACCTAACCCTAGACATCATGATCATAATTACTATCCTTCCCAGAGCTACACTGATTATAGATCACCACCCTCTTATGAACAAACCAACCCGATCTGCAATCAGGAAGGATATAATGATTATAACACTTACCCTCCCTTGGATTATGTTGAACATAGGTCACCACCATTCTTTGAACAACTCGAAATGACCTACTATCTAGGAGGACTCCTAGAACCTCAATATCTTGACTCCCCTAGATTGAACCCAAACCCACTTAACCTTGAACCGAACCATTTGGTTTAGGAGAGCTAGATCCAGGATAGGGTGTTGGCCAATTTGAGGAACACTATACGATCTTTAGAAACTTAGCCAACACCGTACACTGAAGCATTGGTGTCTATGATCAAAATGATTGATGTGCTTAAGAGTACTTTATTGGGTTGGCTCCATGATGTTAAGGATAGGGGCCAAAGTGAGTTTCTACTTGGGAAATTGTCAAGATTGAGGATGAAATTTGCGGTTGCCCTATTCCAATCTTGGGATGAGTCTCAAGATGAACCCCCTTCAATAGAGCCAATGTCAGAAACCGCTCAGGCACCTATAGGTGAGGACAATTTTTATGAGACCGTGGATGACTAGGTTGGTCTAGAGCAACTGATTGAGGATGAACTAATTTTCTCACCTAAGATCCCTAAGCCAAGGAGCGATATGTCTCCATGGACCAAGAAATGACAAACGATTTTGAGACATATATTAATGAGGATTAAGAATTCTTTGATTCTGAGGGTGAAGAATCTTTTAGTGAAGTCTCACTTGAGCTTAAGGAAGATGATTTTAGTGAGACAAATGGGCCAAAGGAATTTGATCAAACATTTTATGGACCTATAATTGAGGAATTTGATTCGATTGGTGTCGACATGGAGGATTCCGATCTTTAATTATTAGATGATTCAATCAATAGCCCCACTCCTCAATCACAACCCAAAGAATTGAATGATGTTATTCTTGAGATCACCTGACCCAAGTCAATTCTGATTTAGCCATAATTATTGGACTTGGATAATTTAGATGGGATGAATAATCTGCAGGAGGTCCTAGAAACCCTAATTTTGTAGGGTAGAAATTTGGAAATAAAAATCTAGGAGGCTAATTCTAAGGGAAACACAATTTTGGATCTAAGGATTCATATTGACCTAAAACCACCAACCTTTTACCAGGACCCTTATGATATCTCTAACGTGCAACCCAAGTACAGAACAATTGACTATCTTTCTAAGCCGAACTCTAAGCAGACATTTGAACCTATTGAGCTAGCTCTACCTATTGTCTGCCATTTTAGACTTGGGTTGCACACCACAAAATTGTAGGCTAGGCCCCGCAAGCACATCTTTAGTTAAGGGTGATTTTCATCCAGAACCTTAGAACCACTCGACCCTGGGGCATCGGTCTACATCACAATTTGGTCCACATCTATGGACACCTGGTAGTGGGCCCTGAGATAAATATTTTTATTTTGATTTTGACCTGCACTTGTGAATTCTTAACCTTCTCTTTGTTTGTATAATATGCCTAGCTACAGGCAATAAACTTAGCACATGTGTATATTCCACGTTATCTACAGAGCTAATTAGATTTTCACGAAATTCAAGTGATATTTTGTTTATTCCACTCTTTTAATGTCTTTATTTTTTCAATGAGGACATTGCATCATTTAGGCTTGTGGGGTGATACTTAATTCTGAAATTATTTTGTTAGCTCTGTGGAATTTCTTTTATTTTATTAAAAAAAATTGAAAAATTCAAAAAGACAAAAAATTTAGAATTAGGTGAAGAGAACATAGGCATTTGGAGTTATTAACTTTAGGAAATGATACTTTAGGACCTAAAAACTTAGGGCTTAATGAACTCGGGTTTCCACTAAAATGTGGACTTGTTCTCGCATCCTTGCCACGTTAATTCTACTTTAAGTTGCTTAACAAGTTGGGGTGATACGTACATGACTTATCAACCTGTCCTCTGATTTGAGGGTACTTTAAGTCTAAAGCATCTACACACTCTTTCATTGACTCACTTTTCAGCGATTTTTTTGGAAATTAGGTAGCTAATGAACTTTCTAGGATAGTATGGCTAGCAAGTTGTCGTGGGTGGGTAATAGCTTATTGGTCTACTGTCTAGAGCCTAGCTACATGACCATACTCATTCAACTGCCTTTAGGTAAATCTTAGACCAGGGAAGCTACCTAATTAGAAGAAGAAAAAATATATACTCAAAAAGGAAGAAATAGAAAAATAAAAGAAAAGGAAAAAGGAGAAATAAATAAATAAGGCCACACTTCACTGCACAAGTATGGGTGGCAAGTTGTTATGGGTAACAGCCCAATGGTCGATTGTCCAAAGCCCAGCCCACAAAATGCAGAAATAATTCCCAAAACACTAAAGGAAGAAGTGGGGAAGTAGAATAAATTAGAGAGATATATACTGGGTTCACCCTTGTGTTGACCCCATAAAAAAATAAAACAAGTAGGGAGAAAGCTACCAGTTGAATAGATAACCTTTAGGCAGAAACTCTTTAGGTCACATACAGTCATAGAAACCTAAAGTCTGTTTTAAACGGCCGCTTAGTGAGTCTATCACTTTTCACAAGATGCTTAGAACTTAAAGTACTTTTTGAGTCTTAGCTGGGTTGGGTAGCCATAGAAAGTTACCCGAAACTCTAAACTCAAAAATCCAAAAAAATTAGGAAAGAAAAAAAATAAAAAAATTGTATCCTCCCTTTTCAAAATAAGGCGAGGACTTGGGTGGTCAACATTTTGGCAAGCAACTAGACACTGTTGAGTCTTCATTGTTTAGGACCTTAGTTGAAATTTCCTTTCGTTAATAAACAACTAATGCCTTAAGCGATCGAGTCCTAATTCTATTTTTATGCATAGCATATAGGTTAATTTTTCTTGGGACTAGCAAAAGACAGGCATGGGCTATGATGTATACACATCCATTTAGGTTAAAATGCTTATTTATGCATGTTCCTAGGCTTAGATATGCAATCCATATTGTAAATATTTCATAGCACGTATCATTCTGCATTTAGAATAGTTTGTATAAAGTTTAGGCTAATTCCTATCCTTTTCTAGCTAGGAGAGGAGATTTATTTTGAGGCCTCGGATTGATGATCCGACTCTACGGATCTAATTAGGACGATGAACGGAGTCCAATGCCCCTGAAAATATCTTGGTCGAAGTCCTGTATCACACTATGCAGTCCGAGGAAGACCAACAGCGAAGGAACTAGGTGATGTAATTTGGAGCTTCAAATGACAAATCCAACCACATGGATGGATCCGGATCTACGATCGCAGCCCAACAGTACGAAAATCGACCCAATCCGACATTCGTGACGCCACCTACAAAGTGAAGAAAATTGACGGCCATGATAGCACCACATGGTGCCATCACAGCTACCTAAATCCATCCGTGCCCCTCTGCTCCATCTTGCAGGCAGCGTCATCACCCAATCCTAGTTGTTGGATCATGATACATCGGTTGAGAAAAGGCCAATAATGCCTTCTCACAACTTAAGGGGAAGATCAAGAGTCAACGTGGACAATTGGATCTTGATCCAACAATCCACAATCGCCTCTCGCCGTTGCCAACCGATGTTCTTTTAGACCAAAGAGAGAACATAGCGCAGCAGTTGTGCAGAGCTCTCCCAAACCCGCAGCATGGGTTCGACTCCTCCAACACCTCCAATCAACCACAATGGTGTGGCGCGCCCAAATTCAACTGCTCGATCATGATCGAGTGATCGAGAAGTAGCCACACCACATAATGGATGAGTGCAGATACACTCGCATGCACACGCACGATCACACACTCAAATTGACATGCCATCTGATGAGATTTGAAGGGCACGATCATCGCACAATCGTGGCCCCTCATTATCGATCCAATAGCTATTTGTTGACCATGCCTCTGCAACTATGAGAGCACAGGCACGTGCATTGCCTGCGGACCTCCAACGACATTTGTGGTGAAGTTTTAGCGACGTTTTTGATGTCGCTATTGACCCATGAACGACCAAGCCTCTTCTCTTCCACTATAAAAGGACCCGTACCCCTCCCATTCTTCTACATCCCTTGCTATGCTCTCCTCAACTACTCTAGAGCTCAAAACACACCTCGAGCTTGTGTTTCAAGTCTTAGGGATGCTCCACTAGAGAAAAGAAAATTATTTTCCACCATCTCACCACCATTTATGGAGCTCTCATCGGCTGTCTTCTCAACCCGATTCCGAGAAGAAGATCACGCCACGACACTGCCTGTCCTCCCCTCCTCTTCCAACGTCGTTCTTCCTACTCCTAATCCCCATCATCTGGGCCCCGGCAATGTAGGTTCGTCCTCCAAGTAGTCAACAAAGAGGATTTTTCTCTCCCCCTTTGCAAGTAGAATAGCTCTCCCCCTACTGCTTTCACAGTGTAGAAGTGTTTGTAATAAACATTTGTCAAGCATTTTATCTATAAGTAATTTTCTATCATTTGCAAGTAGAATAGCTCTTTCCTACTTTCTAGAGCAGCTTAGTGCAGATAATATTCTTACTTGTTTTCTTGCTATCACAAAATACAAAAAAAATGGCAAAAACAAAATATGAAAAAGAAACAAAGTAAAATGTGATTTTCAAAAAATCAAACGTTGCCTTCCTATGTTCAACTTGGGGCTCACCTCGAGCTTCGGTAAATTTATTTGGTAGCAGTTTTTTTGCGACTACGACAATGGGTTATCCAATACCCTAACTTTTCTCACGAAATTATGCCAACCAATTGCATATTTTTATCTTCATGTTCATTATTTATATAGTGTGATTAGTGTGTGAATTCCATATTTGCACCATGCAAACGACCTCGGGCTCAATTTTTGCTTTCGAGCACTTTAGAAATTTAAATGTTGTAGCGATTTTTGCCATTATACTATGACGCGATACATTAAAGCATGACTCTCACTCCTTAAACATTTTGGCACTGTTGCTGAGGAGCAACATGCAATTCACCACTACTCTTATCTTTCTTGATTGAACTGATTTCTAATTGGCCCTATCTACTTTGCTTTGATTTTGCGAGGTACAAGACGAAGAGATCTTCCGCGCAATCAACCACTCTAGGGGTAGGTAAAATTTCTCTTCTTCCCTAATCATCTCGTAATCTTGGGAAAGAGAAAAGGAAGCAAAAATCAATTAGGATCCACTTGCCATATTTTCCTAGTAAGATTTGTGAGATTGATTTGATATCTGATTGAAGTGAGACGATTTGATTAGAAATCCCCATCCTGATTTCTTGTACCTATTAGGGATTTGTGCTAAAATTTCTAAACATCTTGAACTACTCACTTTCTTATTTGAGTCCAAGGTGTACGATTTAAGAATAAATTGGACTTAAGAATAGAGCTAAGTAGGGTTTCTACATTAGGGTTCTGAAGTGTTAATACAGACTTGCATGCAATAAAGGAAATTGACCCTCCCACATTTGTGTGCTACCCAAGCCCTTGATTGAACTGATCTATTCAAGTAAACCCTAAAATCAAGACTCTAAATTCACTTGAACACTAAAATTTGAACCTAATATTCTGAGAGTCAATTTAGGGTGATATTTTAGGTCTTAACCCAAACTTCATCCTCAACTTTAGGCCAGGTCAGGTGAAGTTGGTCTACTTTGTGGGTCAACCAACCTACAAATTAGGTCACAAATTGAATCAACTACTAATCAAGTGAAATTCAAGGCACTAATTAGGGCTAAAATTTGTAGACTTAGGTCTCAATTTGAACATTCTGGCATACTTGAAACTACGGTGATAAGGAAGGTCAGGTGGGGGAAACCATGTAACCCGTATGGATGTTCTACAGTGTAGGGATCTTTGCAGGACTCTCCCTTCCTGGCTGCCCAAGTAATTCTCAGGTGTGTGGATTTCTAATTTAGAGGTATCATCTACCTTGAAATAGCCTTAGTCATCCAAAATTTTTGGGTGGCTTGATTAGACTCAATTCACATCCAGTCCCTCATCTATTCTCTAGTGCACGCACAGAGGAAAGGACCCTAGGTCTAACCTAGAGGCCTCCATTAGAGTTGAACTTCTGGGGGAAATCTGATCTGATCTGATCAATTCAATCTGGACCTGAATTTGATTTTACTTCCTGATCCACCACTTGATTTGAAAATGCAACCTGACAACATAGGAAGACTACTTAGGAAACCAAAATACCACTTGAGCATCAAGGAAAAAAATGATCGAGGCTGCTTTTAGACATAGGGAAGAGTATTACAAAGCCTCTGATCCCTCTAGAAGTATTCAAGTTAATGTGTTAGAGAAAACAAACCTCATTTTGAACTGTGCCCATCAAATGTTGACCCAAATAATAAATGGTTCAACCTGGGATGCCCTCATAATAGAATTCAGTAAATTATGGCAATTTCATAGCATAGAGGGCTTACAATGTATTACAAATCCACCACTCTGGGAGATACACAAAGATGACATTGAGAAATGTGGAAATATGTTAAATCTATTACAACAAGTTATTGAACAAAAATACCCATATACCCACTAAGAAACTAATGATGAATCAAGGAGCAATGTTGAGGATCAATGTGATTTCCCAGAGCCTAGGTTTGAAAGTAGAGGTTGTTGTGCACCCCCAAACCAAATAAAATTAGATTCGAACTTTGTGCAGAATGACTCACATGATCAAAATGTTGTTTGGGTCGATCTAGTTGCACGTGTTCTCAATTATGAACTAGCCATAGAGAGCCAAGAAGTTTGTCCATCATACCTTGATTTACCAAGCACCAGTGATGAGCTTGAGTTAGAACCTCTCGAAGATGTAATTCCTACACCTTATCCTGTTAAGGTAATCCTCGAGAGTGATTATGACATCCCAATAGAACCATGTCCAAATTCTAGTGACCCAGTTCCCACCCCTAAACTAGAATCTAGATCTAATCCTATTTGGGATGATCATGAGGCCCAATATGACGAGAATTAGATTTCATATTTGAACTGTAATTTTGGGCCTATGTTTGATGATTATACCTCTCCAGACTTCTTAGAGGAACAAATTGATTTTTCGCAAGTCACACCGATTTATGATACAAAAATTGAGGTATTAGAAGAGTTGGGATTGGATGGGATCTACCCTAGGAGCCAAGAACCAGAGCCTTTGCCTAACAAAAACAACTCTTTGAGCTCAAAATTTGAGACTAGGTTAGATCAAAGTCAAGTTGTTGATTCCATGCATCATGATTTGTCTTGTGGTGGAAATCTTAATATTGAATTAGGTTAAAAAACTGATTGTCACAAATTCTCTGATAATTTCGAATCATACTTTGAGTTCGGAGAACCATTGTTTCCAGATGATTATGATCCAGTTTACGACCTCAGTATCTATGACCCATTCTTTGATTCTGACTCTAAGGTCCCTGATCCTGAGATCATTGATTTAAAATCATATTCCATTGATTTTGGAATCATTCTATTATGATCTACAAGAATTAGAAATAATAAGTGCCAAGAGTGTCAACAATCCATAGTTCGAATCTTTCACTGACTCAAATTTACATGATCCTATAAGTACTCTCTAGGCATTTACATTTGATTGGGATGAGCATCATGAAAAAGACTCTCTAGACAAACCAATCTTTGAAATCATTTCTAGAGGAGCCCATACCGCACTTAGATTTTGAAGTAGACACACCTCATATAGAGCCTTTCAAAGCCCGATCCCAACCACGACCTGCCACTGGAATAAATTTCTACTATACCTCACTTGTCTCTAATTCGATCGCATATGATTCACCTCCATTTTTCGATTGAAAATCAGACATTGATTAGACCAATAATCACATCTTATCCTTCTCTAATCCCACTAGTAAGGTTCCTGCATTTTCCACAGATCCATTTTCATTTGAGGACCCCTACTAGGATCTGGTTGAACCGACCAGCCAAACCCTAGATTCATATTTCCACATATTTTTGAGCCACAAAGTATCTGGTGGGCTCTATAACTATTGATTCACAATCATCAATCTTCTAGACTGATTGGGTTTGGTCTACATCATCAGCCTGTTGACCTGAATAAGCACTTGGCTGGAGCAACCAGCTTACTCATCAAGGTACTTGTTCTACAAAATTCCTCCAATTTGACCACACTTCTCCCTTACCATCTTCTGCTCAGCTGAAGGAATTGAATTTAGTGCTTAATGTGAGGCAACCTGTCATTCCAAAACCTGAGACCCTTTTGACCATCTTTTTGAGCTACACCCCTATTGCACTTTAGGGTTCAAGTTTAGAACAGTCGACTCCACCTTTGATACCTATATCAAAGCTTGAAATTGTCCGCAACAGTCATCCCAACCTATTCACCCATCCTTTGACCCTGTTCTAAACTGTAAACCAAGCTGAATTTGTACCCACCTAGTTATAATGACAGCATTGCAAAACTTAGGCATAGGGGATGTTAAACTACAAAATAAATGGAAATTCAATTTTCTAAGGGATTCTCACAAAAAAAATACATATTAAAAAAAAAGGATAAAGGAAAGCAAATATCATGAAATGATTGAGAATCTTTCTTGTGGAGGAAATACAAAAAGTCAAAAGGAGCAAAATCAATAAAAGAATTGATAGTCATAGCAATTGATTGTGGGATCTTCTTAAGTTTTAGACCAAATCAAAACAAGGATTAAGTCTTGAAGTGCTAGAGACAAGGAGATTAGTATGAGTGCTGAACGTAGGCCTCTTGGGCTTATTTTAGGACTAAACCACTCACATATTCATTAAGATCTGGATTAGTCCTCAAAAGGTTGAGGAAAGTGTGAAGCTAATGTAGTAGGTCTAAAGGCTTAGGGATTATTCAACCCTATTGCCTACCCGTTGGTTTGTAGGACTTGGTAACTTGAGCACCCAAAATCCACACACCAGTCTAGTTCAGTGCACTTAACAAAGAAATAATGCCAAAAGTGTTCTGTTATGAAAAGTCATCTCGAAGATCTAGCTTAGGAGCAGCTCGAAAACACAAGATGATTAGACGAGTTACCAACACACAGAGGTGGAACAAAAAACACTCCCCTTGAAGATGCATATTAACATATCATCTCCTTGATGATTGTCTCCTAGGATATCTAAATATCCTACCGAGGGCATTTAAGCACTTTGTGCTGGTTTAAGTGCCATGGGTGGGATTATCTTGAAATGTCGATTGCCAGGAACTAAATTTAGCTACAGAATGCCATGGGCGGCACTATCCCAAAGTGTCGAAAGCCAGGAGTTATGGGAGTTGCCATGGGCAATGCTATCTCCAACCATCAAAAGCCAGGAACCCTTCGAGGATTGATGGTGGGGACAAAGAATTTGATACAGACCATGTTTAGGGCCAATCTGAGGTTGGATTTAGGGAAATATAAAAAGAAAAAGAGAGAAAACACTCCAAATGAAAAATCCTCTACCTCTCTCTTATAAAAAATGCACTGGCAAACTAAACCTGGACTTGATACGTCTAACACATGGGTGCTTTAACCGCTGGGGTCATCGAACCTCTAGGCAGATTTTGTAGCCCTTAGAAACCTTCGCGGTAGATTGAGGCTGAAGTTGGTCGAGTCTGGATCTTGGCTGGTACTTGAGTACCTCTAAGCCGATTGTTGGCATTTTATTCTAATTTCTAGAGAGGCACAAATCAGTCATTTGAACATCAAAGTATGGTATAGAAATCCAGTTCTTTCCAAGAGATTTTGCTATGGACTAGAAAAAATTAGCCATGGGGGTGTGATGGTAACACCATCATTAGCCATAACTAGCTTGAATTAGTTAGAATCAAGAGACAAATGCTCCTGAATAATCTCATGAAGACCGTAATTCCACTTAAATCCATTTTTGTGAAGAAAATAATAAAAAGGGCTAATTCTATAGTTTTAACCTATCATAAATGCAGAGTAACCACTGGGCCACCCAAGGGTTAATTGAAGGTCAAATGAGCATTAAAATCCAAGGAGTGGGTGCACATTGATAGAAATGGGGTTTCACGCATTTTGAGAACAGTAGTAGCACACAGAACCTTAATTTTAGACCTACTTAAATTGAAGAGGTATTGGTTAGCATAAAATTCGTATAAATCATCTAAAATTCAGAGAAAAATATTTGAGAGGTTTGGTACCCTTGGTTTGACCATCTGAACCTATTTTGACTTAAAATAGAGTTTTAGATGGGATTTTACCCTAATTTAGGCTTCTATGTAATTTTTCCAGTCAAACGTTGTCAAAACTCAAATAAAAATTCACCATTAGATTCCTTGGGTCAAAATTAGGTTAATACCAAAATTTAGGCTCAATCAGAGTTCATCTTCACCTAGTTTGCATTCTAGTCCCTAAAATTTCTATTTCTCACAACCAACCCCTCAACTTTCAACTTTTCTTTCGAATGACCCACTAGCTTTATCTTCTCCTTCACAAATCAGTCCTTGCCGCCATTGTTGTGTTAACAACATCTCGAATGAAACACTAGCCAACTTCAAAGGAGACGTTCTCCTCCAAAATTAAAGGAAACAATTGCCATGAGATCTATTATTTAAATGTAATCTTGAGGGCTAATTTGAAGCCAAGAGCTTAGGCGAGCTCGAAGAATCTGGGAAAGAATACCTATCCAAATCACGAAGGATTCACGATGAATTTCCTAATTAGAGTTTGGTCTGAGCTCTATGAGAACCACCCTAGCTTCCACCATCCTCCTTAGCTCGGTTCAAGTCCAAAAACACTCTTCCCCTTCTTCCCCGACCGCCTCCGACCATAGCTCCGACGAGCTCCTCGATCACCCTTCGTCACCTGCTGCCACATACAATAGGCAGAGGGAACAGCTTCCTCACCTTCATCCACACCTGGTGCGCCAACCCTAGGGCTCCCTAACCCCTTCTTCCTCACCGTCCTCATCACCAGAGTGTTAACCTTCTCCAGCGCCAGCCAATCACAGCTGGTGCTAACTTCCCTCCCTCTCATCCGTTAGTTAGGTCAATCTCTCCCTCCCTCTTTCTAGACTCCATTCAACTCCACATCCTATTTTGACCATCGTTCGCTTCTCTTCCCCTCTGTCTTCTCTACCTTTGACGTAGCTCCGACAACCTCGCTATGCCATACCACACCACCAAACAACCCCACATCACTTCCAAAAGCATCACCTCACCTCCCTCATTAAAACCCCTCAACCAATTTCACCATTTGCTCGCTCCTTCACCCCACTGGATAAAACTACCATCTGCCAACCTGACAGCCATATTCCAACCACCATAATCACCCACTCACCAAATCACGCCCACCACAACCTTCACCACTCCATGACGTACATCTCTAGCAATTTACTTGGGCTGCAAGGCCATCTTTTAATTTTAGGTATCCTACTTGGAACTCTGTGATAGCGATTTTACGCGGTTTGTTAATTAGGTCGTTGTAACGCGTAAATCCGCTTTTGCTCTCAAATTTATAATCCTAGATAGGGAAGTATCTAGGGTCGTCCAAGGAGGCACTATGGTTGCAAAATTGATTCTCTTGCTAGGAATATAAATCTCAACTTTCTTTTTGGTATTTTTTTCAATATATCATTTTTTTATTTTTAAGCTAAGGCAACATGCGAATTGATGGCGGGAAAAGTGATTTACACTTCAATTTAAATACTGCTTCTATGTGGCAAGTAGAGCCTCTCCCTAAGCTCACTCTAGGCAAGTGGAGGTCTAGAATAATTAGGGAGAGGGAGTGAAGAATGCTGAAAATAAGCTAATAGAAATGAAAACAAGAAATGCAAAGAAGGCAACTAGATAATTGATAAAGTGTTTTACAAAAGGCCTAGTAGAGAAAAGCTTGTACTACTAGACAAATGCAAATAAGAAAAGAAAACACAAATCCTCTAGATAGATGGTGAAGAAGAGGGCTTCTTGCCCCAAGGTTGGTGGCTCCCAATCTTGAAAAGAGTCCTTCAACTCCTTCCTTGCAGTGCTCCGCCAAGGTGATGTCCTCCAAGGCAAGCCCTAGGGGGGCGTGCCCTAAGTTTCTCTCCAAGGATGGATGTCCACCCTAACTCCTTCTCCTTTGCCTGGCCGTCCTCCTTGAAGTGGAAGAGTACTCCTCCTTGGCGTGGATCAAGTTGAAGAGAGTGGGGAGAAGAAGGCACCAAAGGGGCTGGTAATGTGCCCCTTTAATCTCCTTCTCTACTCCTTCTTGGCCATAGGTATAGGTGGTTTAGGTAGAAAAATATACTAAGGGAGGATGCCCCAAAATGGTGGTAGGTGGTTGCTTTTTATAGAATAGGAAGGGGGCTATGGTGACCTTTGAATTGGATGGCCAAGATGAGTTGATGGAGGTGGTTGGAGATCCCATGGCCAAGGAGAGTTGGAGCCACCTTAAGGGACACCAAGGGGGTAGTTATGGGTGTTGACACCCCTTAGTGTTGGCACCAAAATGGGCTTTCTAGAAGGCTATTAGGTGGTGCCACCTTAAGGTTTTAGAAGGGGGGTATGTGGATGGCTAGGATGTGTTATATGGGTAGGTGTAGGGTGGATGAAGAGGCTGAAAGTTGGAGCGAAAATGCGGGTGGCTAGGGGTGGTTTTTGGCGCCAACTTGAAGTGTCTTTTGGTGGAGATAATGGGGTGAAGGGGTGGCTAGGTGGTGGCGCCAACTTAAGTAGGGTAGCTAGCTTAGGTAGGCTTGAGTTGGTGGAGCTAGCTAGGGTTGATTTTTAAGGTAATGGATGGCCAAGGAGCTGGTTGTTAGCTAAGCTAAGCTAAGATAAGATAAGCTAAGCTAGCTTAGCTAAAGGTGGAGTGGAGGAGAAGGTGTTGGAGCTAGGGTTTGGAGGAAGGAGCTGAGGAGAAGTCTGGAGCTGGAGCTGGAGTTGGCTGCTGCTGAAGAGGCTGGCATGGGGCTACTCTAGCTGGCTTAGCTTGCTAGTTCTTTGCTAGTTGGTAAGCCAAGATAAAGTGAGCTAGCTTCTAACAAAATGAGCTGAGGTGAGCTTGGTCTGGTGCTCCTGGGGAGAATCAAGCTGGTTGAGGTAGCTAAGGTAGCTTAGCTCAACTGAGATGAGCTAAGCTGAGTCCCCGAGAGCTGGACTTGAGCTTCCTGACCTGAGATGAATTCTTCTTCAGCTGGCTGGAGTTGAGTGGAGCTGGATGTAGCTGGATATGAGCTGGGGTGAACTCCTGTCAACTCAGCTGAGCTAGCTAGAGCTCCCTGTGAACTAGTGGGAGCTGAGATGAGCTAGACTCAGCTAAGTTGAGTTGGATCTGAGCTGACTTGAGCTAGGGTGAGCTAAGGTGAACTCTCTTGAGCTGCCATCCAACTGAGATTAGCTGAATGGAGCTGGGATGAGCTAACCCTAGTTCAAGTAAGCTAAGTTTCAGCTGTGGTGAGTTGGATCAAGCTGGGTTCCAGCTAGTCTGGGCTTCTCCTTCACCATTTGCCTTCTTGAGTGCTAGGGTTTTAGGGATCTGTGCATCAGTACATCCTTAACACTCACAAAAACACATTAAAATGACAATGAAAATGCAATGCATGCCTATCCTAATTTATGCCTAAATGCAGCCCAAAAACCCGTTTGCGGAGTAAAATCCTAAGAGCTAGGTTAGTTTTAAAGCATAAGAATGATGATAAACTGGCATTTATCACACCCCCATGCTTATCTTTTGCTAGTCTCTTAGCAAAACTTTAATTTTTTTTTTTTTGGAAAACAGAATTTTTGGGAAATCTAATTTTTTGACTTTTGAGGAGGAAAAGAGATTAAGGGACCTTGGTAGATTAAAATACAGGAGGTACAAGATTTGTTGAAGATAAACATCCGGATTTATTTTTGGATCTAACCATTAGACAGAACGGGATCAATATATCCTCCATAAAATTCACAAATTAACCCCTTATTAATTCAGATGACTTGAAATGTTTGTTTTTAGGAATTTTCTGGCTCGTGAATCTGATTCACAACTTGCAAATTCCTTTAAAACCTTGTGTCTGTGCTTGTTAAAAGCCAACATTTATAAGGACGTGTTATTATTATTATTATTTTTTTTTTCTCCCCCAAGCTTATTTTTAGCTTAGTCTTACAACAGATGTGTCGGGATCATCATTCCCATTACAATTCCTCGAGGGGGCTCTGGCGCCAGTACTTCGGGATAGCACTGTCCATGACACCACCCAGGAGCTCACAACCCCAAAACATGATGCGGTGAAAAGGGGCACTCCAAGCAAACTCAAGCTCTTACTCTGACGCTATAGGTAGAGCACCGTCCAAGACACTTGAGTTCCTCAAATGCACTTTAATGCTCCGTCTAAAGATATGTAATATAAATATAGAGCAGTGCCGAGGCGGTAACATGTTGACATCGCATCCTCAAAGAAGGTATTTTCCTTCTTCTCAGCAGTGGGAGCTCAAACCAATGATCTGCTTCAGACTTTTACTAAATCCAAACAAGGGAGTTTTTCAAATTTTTAGTTGCTTTTAAGTGTTGGCTTGTGTGTGAAAATTGACACAAGAAGTTTCTTGAGACCCGCAAGTTTTTGAATCAGAAACTAAGTCAAATACTTTCCATATTACAAAATAGGATCAAGTCACCTGAACTATCATGAGTTCAGGTGGGATTTTAGAGAAGGATATCTGATCTAGTCTAAAATAGACCCTGAAATTCTAATGATCAGATCCATATCCTCATCCTTAGTTTGTTAAAGATTAAATCCCATTGTACCAGAGGTGAATTTTTTGACCTTAGTCCTGATTTCAAAAATTTTTTTCTCAAAAAGTTTTCAACATTTTTTTTGGGTATGCAAGCAGGAAATAAATTAAAGAAAATTGCATGTTTTTAGGTTTTGAACGTCCTAAATTGATCGTAAAAATTTAAAAACACCCCCTCATGCTTAAGATATGCCATGTCCTCATGCATTAGGAGGGAAAAGGGATCACCTTAGTGAAGAACGATCGGGTTTAGGATGAACAAAACCTGGACAGAGAGGAAAAATGGAAAGAAAGAAAAAATGATGGGTTACCTCCCATCCAGTGCTATCTTTTACGCCATTCAGCCGGGCGTGAAGGTATGCACAGAAGACGGAAAATCATGTAAATAATTGGACACTTGGATGCCCGCAAAAAAGGTGTCTTCGTCTAGATCCCTAGAAAATTGATTAGAAATAATATTGGGATCAAAGTGAGATGGAAATTGATAGGTGTGGCCCGGGTCTGGCCATGGTTTTAATTCAGGTTGGGTGCCAAACTTGGGCGGGGTTGGTGGCAGGTCCGTAAGAAAGGGGTCGGGGAAGGAATGGTGAGTTAGTGTGGAAAAATTAGGTGCGTGAATAGTGGGTGGGTTAAGGGGGTTATCAGGAATAAATTTGGAGTCAACAAAAGTTTCCGGATCACAGATTTCACCGACCACTGAGTCTGAATCAGAGTCCTCAAAAAAATTATGGTCGATAAGGGTATATATTAACATTGTCTCCACCATATTGGAAATTTCAGTATCTGAGTCATAAAAGAAGTTATCATCATGGAATCTCTTGGAGGATTTAAAAATATCTAAAGTGATAGTTTGGCCTGCACAGGTGATATCCATTTTGCCTGTGTGGCAATTGATATTTGCCTTTGCAGTGGCGAAAAAGGGGCTTCCAAGGATTATCGGGGAGTCCAATAATGATTCGGGTGCCTCAATGTCAAGAACCAGAAAGTCTGCACGGAAGACACAATTCTGGACCTTGACTAATACATCCTCGATAATCCCACGAGTTTTGATTCTAGATCGGTCGGCTAATTGCAGGGTAACCTCGACGGGTTTTAATTCACCGATATGAAATTCTTCGAATAAACTCGTGGGAATAATATGTACTGAGGCACCAAGATCAAGGAGGGCACGATTAAATGTAGTGTCATCAATAATTACAGAAATTAAAGGCGCCCCCGGATCTTTCATCTTAGGAGGCAGCTTACTCTGTATGACAGAGCTTACTGTCTCTGAAAGATGCACCTGTCCTAGATTTTTGGCCTGCCTTTTAGGAGTACAAATCTCCTTTAAAAATTTAGCATAGATAGGTATATATTTAATGGCTTCTAGGAGAGGGATATTGATATGAACTTGCCCAAATAGCTCCATGAGTTCTTCTATAGTGGGCTCAGATTTCTTTTTTTTGTTGGTGGTGGGGTAGAGAGCTTGTGGGAAAGGGATCTTGTCTTGAGATTTTGGTTTTTCTTTTTCTTCCTGATGGGGAGGTGGGGAGTCAATTTGCACATGTATCTTACCAGGTTCGTGTGAACGCCCGGGGTCAGTGGTGGTTTTCCCACTCCTCAAAGTAACTGCATGTGCAGTCGGATTATTATTTGGAGGAGGTGAGGGGGCCTGTGATTGCAGAAACCTGGGCGGCTGCTGAGGTGGTGGATTAGGAGGAGGCTGATTTGGATTGTGTGGATTTCTGCCCATATAATGGTTCCCTTGGTGATTGGGATTGGGTATGGGTTGGGACGGAAGATGTCCTACAGGTCTTTGCATGGGAGCAACCCCAATCTGATTGTTCAGATTTGTGATGTTGTGGGTTACTTCCGTCATTTTTGTTTGCATATCCTGTAGGGTTCGCAGCATCTGGGCATTGATATCTTGTTGGGATGGCCCAAGATGGAAGTTTGGATTCGATCCATACCCATTAAAATGATGTGGTTGGGAGGAAACTTGATTATTCCAGGAGTAGTTCGGGTAATTTTTCCAATTGGAAGAATTTTTAAAGGGTTCCTGGATGGTGGAAATATTTTGGTTGGGGTTAAGATCTGGATAATTATAATTCCCCAGTGAATCATGGGAAACCTCAGAATAATCAGCAGGAGTAGTGTTGAGATTGTGCAAATTTTCTCTTCGTGGAAAGTTAGGTTGGGTTAGATGTTGGTGTGGAGCTTGAGTTGATGTGGCGAGTCTTTCCTCAACTTTTTTCTGATTAATATTCATCTGGTTGAGTTTCTGAGCGATCAATTGAAGATCGTCTTGGGTGACCGGGATAGATTGAGTGCCTATTTCATGAACACCAAACTGCAGGTTTTGGGTTCTGCAAAATGTGTTCATGGAAGCTTGATTAAATGAGCTTTCACTCATTTCTTCAAACAGATCATAGGCACTTTCAGCATCTTTATTTAAGAAGTTGCTGCCACACGAGGCATCAACAAAATGTCGGATTTGATCTTCTAATCCTTGATAGAAGATTTGCACGAGCTGCCATAAAGGAATCTCGTGGTGCGGGCAACTTCCTAAAAGGTCTTGAAATCTTTCCCAAGCATCATGGAAAGTTTCACTAGATTTTTGGTGAAAGGTCGTAATAGATCTTCATAAAGAATTGGTACGACCTATGGGAAAGAATTTCTTGAGGAAGGCGCTTTTGAGTTGAGGCCATGCTATGATGGGTCGGCCAATGGTCCTGAACCAATAAGCGGCCTTACTTTAAGAGATAATGGAAAAATCCGCATCAGCCATATGTCTTCTTGCACATTTCGGGAACGGGTTGTCTGTGCAAGAAGACTTAGTTCTTCAAGGTGGCTGAAAGGGTCTTCCCTAGGAAGGCCATGAAAGTGTTTAATCAGGTTCAGGACGGCAGGCTTGATCTCAAAGTCCCCCTCCGGTATGACCACCCCTGGTCGTTCCTCATAATAAGACGGACCATAGAAATTTTTTGAGGAACAACAGGCTGCTGACGGGGTGGTGGGTTTGGCCTTGGATTGGCTAGGTTTTGGATGTTCCTAGTCAATGTTTGTTGATTGAAATTTAATTTATTAATCTGATCTACCATCAATTTTAAAAGATCAGGTAGGGGGTCTTGATGTTGTGTGTGGGGCAACTCAAGATTAGGGAGCTCCAAGTGTGGGAAGTTACTGGTGGTTGGGTTTTGGGTGGAAGGGTTAGAATTAGGGTTAGTGGTGGTGTTAGAGGTGGACGTGGAAGGGTCAGTGGACCTATTTTGTTGTGTTTCCATTCTTTCAGGAGAAGAAGACAGAAAAAGTGGTCTTTTTACGTGGGGGGCGAAATCAAATGGTCCTTCCAAGTGCGGATTTTGAGACCATCGCCTGCGCATAAAATGGAAGAATGGGAGGGGAGGAGAAGAGAAAGAGATGAGAGAAAGTGTGCTATTCAAACAAATAAAACTAGACCTAACTTAAATGTGACTCCCTAATAATAACCTAAGACTTGGTCTATATAGGAAATAAGTAGTCAATAGTGAATACCCATTCTATCAACAAATCTAGCCAAGTTGCTTAAGGGGAGGTTTGGGCCCAAACATTTCCCAGGGAAAACCCCGGGTGCTTGTACAAACCCGCGCCTAGTCGTTTGACACGGCCCCTCAGCCTGAACACCAGATATAGATGACAGAATTGGTACTAACTAAGGAAAACTTAAGACTTAAATAGCAAGCCTAAGTTGATAAAGCCTTAGGGGTCAAGTTGCTAAAAGTTTTAATTAGGTCTAGGATGCTATAGTGCACACAGAATGTGGAGGGCGTTTATTAGGTTGTTGCCCTATTATTTGATTTTTTTGTGTGTGCAGGAATTGGAGAGTGGCTCCAATGAAAATCAAGTTGTCACACAATTTTTTTGTATTTTTGTCTTTTAGGATTTGATTTAATTAAATGAGTTTTAGGGTTTTTCTCTTTAAGTTTTCAAACAAGTTTGAAAGTTCACAATCAAAGGAAAGACAAGTTATATGTGTGATTGTATATTTCCTTTTAATTGAGTCTCTAAAGAGAAAGAAAGAAACCCTAAGTCAATTATCCCTAAGATGGAAATTTACTACTAATGAATTAATTTTAGGCTTTCAGAATAGATAGTGGTCCAATCAATGTAACCAACACCACTACCTTGAGTGAAATCAAACAAGGATTCCAGAAAAGATTTTTGTAAGATTTTAAGAATTTGTTTGGTAATTGTTTTCAATTTTTAATTATACTGGTGTCAAAGTCCAGAAATGATACCTATGGGTATTTGGGACTTTTCAGTATTACCACCGACCTCAGAAAATTTTTATGATTTTATATAATGTGTAAAATTTCACTAGGATTACAGAAAGCTAAATTTCACAAAAATTGGATGAGTATAAAAATTTTAAAAATTTATGGATAGTAACAAAATAGGAAGATTAGAGGGTGTGACGCTTCTGTAGTCCACGAATTTTTACAAATTACACACAAATCTAATTATTCTGAAATTTGGAACAGATGTTCCAAACTTAATTGGGAATCACTGTATGAAATTTTATGATTTTAGGAGACCTGTGGTGTGATGAATCGATTTTTCAAGTCCGAATAGAAATCTGGACTCGAAAAATAGAACACCAATACTTGTAATGGAGTGGTGCTAAAGAAGCATACAAGCAAACAATGGATTTTATAATGCACCACTCCACTTAATTAAAATGTTAATGTCCTGAAAGCCAAGTTTAGTGTATTTTGGTGGTTTTTTTTAGCCTAAATGTGACACGAAAGGGGAACCAACCTGAATTTCACAGGAAGAAAAGGAACTTTTAGGCTTTCGCTTCCGAATTCCCGCTTTCCCGCTGTAATTCCTGCACACACAAAAGAGAGAAAGAGAAGGGGATGAGATCCACTTCAAGCAAGAGAAAATTAGTTAATGCAAAGCCGTGCCTCCCCGGCAACGGCACCAAAATGTGATAGCGATTTTACGCGGTTTGTTAATTAGGTCGTTGTAACGCATAAATCCGCTTTCACTCTTAAATTTATAATCCTAGATAGGGAAGTATCTAGGGTCATCCAAGGAGGAAATATGGTTGCAAAATTAATTCTCTTGCTAGGAATATAAATCTCAACTTTCTTTTTGGTATTTTTTCAATATATCATTTTTTTGTTTTTAAGCTAAGGCAACATGCGAACTGATGGCGGGAAAAGTGATTTACACTTCAATTTAAATACTACTTCTATGTGGCAAGTAGAGCCTCTCCCTAAGCTCACTCTAGGCAAGTGGAGGCCTAAAATAATTAGGGAGAGGGAGTGAAGAATGCTGAAAATAAGCTAATAGAAATGCAAACAAGAAATGCAAAGAAGGCAACTAGATAATTGATAAAGTGTTTTACAAAAGGCCTAGTAGAGAAAAGCTTGTACTACTAGAAAAATGTAAATAAGAAAAGAAAACACAAATCCTCTAGATAGATGGTGAAGAAGAGGGCTTCTTGCCCCAAGGTTGGTGGCTCCCAATCTTGAAAAGAGTCCTTCAACTCCTTCCTTGCAGTGCTCCGCCAAGGTGATGTCCTCCAAGGCAAGCCCTAGGGGGGCGTGCCCTAAGTTTCTCTCCAAGGGTGGATGTCCACCATAACTCCTTCTCCTTTGCCTGGCCATCCTCCTTGAAGTGGAAGAGTCCTCCTCCTTGGCGTGGATCAAGTTGAAGAGAGTGGGGAGAAGAAGGCACCAAAGGGGCTGGTAATGTGCCCCTTTAATCTCCTTCTCTACTCCTTCTTGGCCATAGGTATAGGTGGTTTAGGTAGAAAAATATACTAAGGGAGGATGCCCCAAAATGGTGGTAGGTGGTTGCTTGTTATAGAATAGGAAGGGGGCTATGGTGACCTTTGAATTGGATGGCCAAGATGAGTTGATGGAGGTGGTTGGAGATCCCATGGCCAAGGAGAGTTGGAGCCACCTTAAGGGACACCAAGGGGGTAGTTATGGGTGTTGACACCCCTTAGTGTTGGCACCAAAATGGGCTTTCTAGAAGGCTATTAGGTGGTGCCACCTTAAGGTTTTAGAAGGGGGGTATGTGGATGGCTAGGATGTGTTATATGGGTAGGTGTAGGGTGGATGAAGAGGCTGAAAGTTGGAGCGAAAATGCGGGTGGTTAGGGGTGGTTTTTGGCGCCAACTTGAAGTGTCTTTTGGTGGAGATAATGGGGTGAAGGGGTGGCTAGGTGGTGGCGCCAACTTAAGTAGGGTAGCAAGCTTAGGTAGGCTTGAGTTGGTGGAGCTAGCTATGGTTGATTTTTAAGGTAATGGATGGCCAAGGAGCTGGTTGTTAGCTAAGCTAAGCTAAGATAAGATAAGCTAAGCTAGCTTAGCTAAAGGTGGAGTAGAGAAGGTGTTGGAGCTGGGGTTTGGAGGAAGGAGCTGAGGTGGAGAAGTCTGGAGCTGGAGCTGGATTTGGCTGCTGCTGAAGAGGCTGGCATGGGGCTACTCTAGCTGGCTTAGCTTGCTAGTTCTTTGCTAGTTGGTAAGCCAAGCTAAAGTGAGCTAGCTTCTAACAAAATGAGCTGAGGTGAGCTAGGTCTGGTGCTCCTCGGGAGAATCAAGCTGGTTGAGGCAGCTAAGGTAGCTTAGCTCAACTGAGATGAGCTAAGCTGAGTCCTCGGGAGCTGGACTTGAGCTTCCTGAGCTGAGATGAATTCTTCTTCAGCTGGCTGGAGTTGAGTGGAGCTGGATGTAGCTGGATCTGGGCTGGGGTGAACTCCTGTCAACTCAGCTGAGCTAGCTAGAGCTCCCTGTGAACTAGTGGGAGCTGAGATGAGCTAGACTCAGCTAAGTTGAGCTGGATCTGAGCTGACTTGAGCTAGGGTGAGCTAAGGTGAACTCTCTTGAGCTGCCATCCAGCTGAGATTAGCTGAATGGAGCTGGGATGAGCTAACCCTAGTTCAAGTAAGCTAAGTTTCAGCTGTGGTGAGCTGGATCAAGCTGGGTTCCAGCTAGTCTGGGCTTCTCGTTCACCATTTGCCTTCTTGAGTGCTAGGGTTTTAGGGATCTGTGCATCAGTACATCCCTAACACTCACAAAAACACATTAAAATGACAATAAAAATGCAATGCATGCCTATCCTAATTTATGCCTAAATGCAGCCCAGAAACCCTTTTGCGGAGTAAAATCCTAAGAGATAGGTTAGTTTTAAAGCATAAGAATGATGATAAACTGGCGTTTATCACTCTGCCATTACCAGTACCTTCTCCGACGATGTCCGCCACTTTCCGCCACTCTCCAAGCCTGGTTCTAGCTCCAGGTGCTACGAACTTCATCCATAAACCTAGCTGCAGCCCTAATCGAGGAACAAACTGCTGTAATAGTATTAATTAGAGGAGTCTCTCCCACCTGCTACAACACGAAGCAAACAAGCACTCTTAGTGCCACATCATGGATAGCAGTGAAGACAACAACAGATACGTTGAATCGCTCATGTAGGTTGTGTGCCTCAAGTCATAGGGGGTGAGGTACCCATACCCCTCACCTCTCTCCACTCTTTGCTCACTAATGCACTCGGTGAGCTTGGACCCAATCCGATTACTTGATTAGAGCTCCGAGTTGGTAGAGAATTTGAGGAGGAAAGGGGAGGGTTTTGCATTGTGCACATGCCTTGGGATGCATGCCATATGCCTAACACTTAGCATCTAAGGTAGGCTTCTCTTTGTTCGCACTCTGGTGCCTTGTGGTTTGATACTTAAGGAGTCCTATCCTTGTGGTCGACGTTCGATTTGGTACTGTGGAGTTATTTGAGGCTAAATCTGACATGGATATTTGCATAAGTGGTTCTCACCACTACTAAGATATTGATTGGCTAGTTTCCCTGGGATATGTGCTTAAAGTGGGTAATTAATTGGTGATCTATGATAGCGATTTCACGCGGTTTGTTAAAATGCGTCGTTGTAACGCGTAAAATCGATCAACTCTTAAATTTATATTCCTAGATAGGGGAGTATCTAGGGTCGTCCATGGAGGCCAAATGTTTGCAATAGTGATTCTCTTGCTTGGAATACAATCTCAACTTTCTTTTTGGTATTTTTCAATATATCATTTTTTTGTTTTAAATTAAGACAACATGCGGAATGGTGACGGGAAGGTGATTTACACTTCAATTTAAAATACTACTTCTAAGTGGCAAGTAGAGCCTCTCCCTAAGCTCACTCTAGGCAAGTGGAGGCCTAGAATAATTAGGGAGAGGGAGTGAGGAATGCTAAAAACAAGCAAATAGAAATGCAAACAAGAAATTGCAAAGAAGGCAACTAGATAATTAAAAAAAAAAGTGTTTAACAAAAATGCCAAGTAGAGGAATGTTCTACTACTAGAAAATTGACATAAAGAAAGGAAAACACAAATCCTCTAGATAGATGGTGAAGAAGAGGGCTTCTTGCTCCAAGGTTGGTGGCTCCCAATCTTGAAAAGAGTCCTTCAACTCCTTCCTTGCAGTGCTCCGCCAAGGTGATGTCCTTCAAGGCAAGCCCTAGGGGGGCGTGCCCTAAGTTCTCTCCAAGGGTGGGCGTCCACCCTAAGTCCTTCTCCTTTGCCTGGCCATCCTCCTTGAAGTGGAAGAGTCCTCCTCCTTGGCGTGGCTCAAGTTGAAGAGGGTGGGGAGAAGAAGGCACCAAAGGGGCTGGTGATGTGCCCCTTTAATTTCCTTCTCTACTCCTTCTTCTTAGCCGTAGGTATAGGTGGTTTAGGTAGAAAAATATACTAAGGGAGGATGCCCAAAAAATGGTGGTAGGTGGTGGCTTTTTGTAGAATAGGAGGGGGGCTATGGCGACCTTTGAAATGGATGGCCAAGATGAGTTGATGGATGTGGTTGGAGATCCCATGGCCAAGGAGAGTTGGCACCACCTTAAAGGGCACCAAGGGATAGTTATGGGTGTTGACACCCTTTGGTGTTGGCGCCAAAATGGGCATTCTAGAAGGTCATTAGGTGGCGCCACCTTAAGGTTCTAGAAGGGCGGGTATGTGGATGGCTAGGATGGCTTATGTGGGTAGGTGTAGGGTGGATTAAGGGGCTGAAAGTGGTGCCAATATAGAGGTTGTTAGGGGTGGTTTTTTGGCGCCAACTTGAAATGTCTTTTGGTGGACATAATGGGGTGAAGGGATGGCTAGGAGGTGGCACCAACTTAAGTAGGGTAGCTATCTCAGGTAGGCTTGAGTTGATGGAGCTAGCTAGGGTTGATTTTTAAGGTAATGGATGGCCAAGGAGCTGGTTGTTGGCTAAGCTAAGCTAAGCTAGCTTAGCTAATGGAGGAGTAGAGGAGAAGGTGTTGGAGCTAGGGTTTAGAGGGAGGAGCTGTGGAGGAGAAGTCTGGAGCTGGAGCTGGCTGCTGTTGAAGAGGCTGGCATGGGCTACTCTAGCTGGCTTAGCTTGCTAGTTCTTTGCTAGTTGCTAAGCCAAGCTAAAGTGAGCTAGCTTCTACCAAAATAAGCTGAGGTGAGCTAGGACTGGTGCTCCCGGGGAGAATCAAGCTGGTTGAGGCAGCTAAGGTAGCTTAGCTTAACTGAGTTGAGCTAAGCTAAGTCCCTGGGAGCTGGACTTGAGCTTCCTGAGCTGGGATGAGTTCTTCTTCAGCTGGCTGGAGCTGAGTGGAGCTGGATGTAGCTGGATCTGAGCTGGGGTGAACTCCTGTCAACTTAGCTGAGCTAGCTAGAGCTCCCTGTGGACTAGTGGGAGCTGAGATGAGCTAGGCTCAGCTAAGTTGAGCTGGATCTGAGCTGACTTGAGCTAGGGTAAGCTAAGGTGAACTCTCTTGAGTTGCCATCCAGCTGAGATTAGCTGAATGGAGCTGGGATGAGCTAACCCTAGTTCAAGTAAGCTAGGTTCCAGCTGCGGTGAGCTGGATCAAGCTGAGGTGAGCTGGATCAAGCTGAGGTGAGCTGGATTAGGCTGAGTTCCAGCTAGTCTGGGCTTCTCCTTCACCATTTGCCTTCTTGAGTGCTAGGGTTTTAGGGATCTATATATCTGTACGTCCCTAACACTCACAAAAACATATTAAAAAGACAATAAAAAATGCAATGCATGCCTAACCTATTTAATGCCTAAATGCAGCCCAAAAACCCATTTGCGGCGTAAAATCCTAAGAGCTAGGTTTGTTTTAATGCATAAGAATGATGATAAACTAGCGTTTATCACACCCCCATGCTTATCTTTTGTTTGTCTCTTAGCAAAACTTAAAACGGAATTTTTTTTGGGAAATCTAATTTTTTCGACTTTGGAGGAGAAAAAGAGATCAATGGACCTTGGTAGATTAAAAACACTGGCGGTACGGGATTTGTTAAAGATAAACATCGGGATTTGTTTTTGGATTCAACCATTAGATAGAACGGGATCAATATATCTTCCAAAAAATTCTCAAATTAACCCCTTGTTAATTCAGATGACTTGAAATTTTTGTTTTTAGGAATTTTTTTGGCTCATGAATCTGATTCTCAACTTGCAAAATCCTTTAAAACCTTGTGGCTGTGCTTGTGAAAAGCCGACATTTATAAGGGCGTGTTCATTTATTTATTTATTCATATATATATATATATTGTTTTTTTTTCTCCCCCATGCTTATTTTTAGCTTAGTCTTACAACAGATGTGTCGGGATCATCATTCCCGTTACCATTCCTCGAGGGAGTTCTGGCACCAGTACTTTGAGATAGCACTGTCCATGACACCACTCAGGAGCTCACAACCCCAGAACACGATGCGGTGAAAAGGGGCGCTCCAAACAAACTCAAGCTCTTGCTCCGACACTATAGGTAGAGCACCGTCCAAGACACTTGAGCTGCTAAAATGCGCTTTAATGCTCCGTCTAAAGATATGAAATATAGATATGGAGCAATGCCGAGGCGGTAACATGTTGACATCGCGTCCTTAAAGGAGGCATTTTCCTCCTTCTCGGCGGTGGGAACTCAAACCAATGATCTGCTTCAGACTTTCACTAAGTCCAAACAAGGGAGTTTTTCAAATTTTTAGTTATTTTTAAGTGTTGGCTTGTGTGTGAAGAGTGACACAAGAAGTTTCTCAAAACATGCAAGTTTTTGAATCAGAAGCTAAGTCAAATAATTTCCATATTGCAAAATAGGATCAAGTCACCTGAACTATCATGAGTCCTAGTGGAATTTTATAGAAGGTTATCTGATCTTGTCTAAAATAGACCCTGGAATTCTAATGATCAGATCCATATCCTCATCCTTAGTTTGTTAAAGATTAAATCCCATTGTACCAAAAGTGAATTTTTCGACCTTAGTCCGGATTTCAAAATTTTTCCTCAAAAAGTTTTGAACATTTTTATTTTATTTTATTTTATTTATTTATTTATTTTTTTGGGCATGCAAGCAGGAAATAAATTAAACAAAAATCCATGTTTTTAGGTTTTGAAAATCCTAAATCAATCGTAAAATTTAAAAACACCCCCCCATGCTTAGGATATGCCATGTCCTCATGCATTAGGAGGGAAAAGTGATCACCTTAGTGAAGAACGGTCGGGTTTAGGAGGAACAAAACCTGGAAAAAGAAGAAAAAAGGGAAAGCAAGAAAAAATGATGGGTTACCTCCCATCCAGTGCTATCTTTTACGCCATTCAGCCGGGCGTGAAGGTATGCACGGAAGACGTAAGATCATGTAAATAATTGGACACTTGGATGCCCGCAAAAAAGGTGTCTTCTTTTAGATCCCTAGAAAATTGATTAGAAATAATATTGGGATCAAAGTTGGATGGAAAATAATAAGTGTAGCCCGAGTCTGGCCATGGGTTTAAATTGGGTTGGGTGCCAAACTCAGGCTGGGTTGGTGGCAGGTCCATAAGAAAGGGGTCGGGGAAGGAATGTGAGGATTGGGTGAAGTTACTGTGGAAAAGTTAGGTGCGTGAATAGTGGGTGGGTTAGGGGGATATCAGGAATAAATTTGGGGTCAAGACAAGTTTCCGGATCATAGATTTCGCCGACCACTGATTCAGAGTCCTCAAAAAAATTATGGTCGGTAAGGGTATCTATTAACATTGTCTCCTCCACCATATTGGAAATTTTAGTATCTGAGTCCTCAAAGAAGTTATCATGGAATCTCCTGGAGGATTTGAAAATATCTAAAGTGAGAGTTTGGCCTGCACAAGTGATATCCATTTTTCCTGTGTGGCAATTGATATTTGCCTTTGCAGTGGCCAAAAAAGGGCATCCAAGGATTATTGGGGAGTCCAGTAATGATTTAGGTGCCTCAATGTCAAGAACCAGAAATTCTGCAGGGAAGACACAATTCTGGACCTTGACTAAAACAT
Organism: Thalassia testudinum; assembly: GCA_037157565.1. Classification (NCBI taxonomy): domain Eukaryota; kingdom Viridiplantae; phylum Streptophyta; class Magnoliopsida; order Alismatales; family Hydrocharitaceae; genus Thalassia; species Thalassia testudinum. Next base: position 23,606,246 of record JAZHRO010000063.1, read on the forward strand.
CCTCGATAATCCCACGAGGTTTGATTGTAGATCGGTCGACTAATTGCAGGGTAACCTCAACGGGTTTTAATTCACCGATCTGAAATTTTTCGAATAAACTCGTGGGAATAATATTAACTGAGGCACCAAGATCAAGGAGGGCGCGATTAAATGTAGTGTCATCAATAATTACATAAATTAAAGGCGCCCCCGGATCTTTCATCTTAGGAGGCAGCTTGCTCTGTATGACAGAGCTTACTGTCTCTGAAAGATGCACCTGTCCTAGATTTTTAGCCTGCCTTTTAGGAGTACAAATCTCCTTCAAAAATTTAGCATAGGCAGGTATATATTTGATGGCATCTAGGAGAGGAATATTGATATGAACTTGCCCAAATAGCTCCATGAGTTCTTCTGTAGTGGGCTCAGATTTCTTTTTTTTGTTGGTGGTGGGATAGAGAGCTTGTGGGAAAGGAACAGGAATCTTGTCTTGAGATTTTTGTTTTTCTTTTTCTTCCTGATGGGGAGGTGGGGAGTCAATTTGCACAGGTATCTTACCAGGTTCGTGTGAAGGCCCGAGGTCAGTGGTGGTTTTCCCACTCCTCAAAGTAACTACATGTGCAGTCGGATTATTATTTAGAGGAGGTGGGGGGGCCTGTGATTGCAGAAACCTGGGTGGATGCTGAGGTAGTGGATTAGGAGGAGGCTGATTTGGATATTGTGGATTTCTGCCCATATAATGGTTTCCTTGGTGATTAGGGTTGGGTATGGGTTGGGACGGAAGATGTCCTGCAGGTCTTTGCGTGGGAGTAACCCCAATCTGATTGTTCAGATTTGTGATGTTGCGGGTTACTTTCGTCATTTTTGTTTGCATATCCTGCAGGGTTCGCAGCATCTGGGCATTGATATCTTGTTGGGATGGCCCAGGATGGAAGTTTGGATTCGTCCCATACCCATTAAAATGATATGGTTGGGAGGAAACTTGATTATTCCAGGAGTAGTTTGGGTAATTCTTCCAATTGGAAAATTTTTTAAAGGGCTCCTGGATGGCAGAAATGTTTTGGGTGGGGTTAAGATCTGGATAGTTGTAATTCCCCAGTGAATCATGGGCAACCTCAGAATAATCAGCAAGAGTAGTGTTGAGATTGTGCAAATTTTCTCTTCGTGGAAAGTTAGGTTGGGTTAGATGTGGGTGTGGAGCTTGAGTTGATGTGGCGAGTCTTTCCTCAATTTTCTTATGATTAATATGCATCTGGTCGAGTTTCTAAGCGATCAATTGAAGATCGTCTTGGGTGACTGGGATAGATTGAGTGCCTATTTCATGAACACCGAACTGTGAGTTTTGGGTTCTGCAAAATGTGTTCATGGAAGCTTGATTAAATGAGTTTTCACTCATTTCTTCAAGCAGGTCATAGGTACTTTCAGCATCTTTATTTAAGAAGTTGCCGCCACACGAGGCGTCGACAAACTGTCGGATTTGATCTTCTAATCCATGATAGAAGATTTGCACGAGCTACCATAAAGGAATCTCGTGGTGTGGGCAACTTCTTAAAAGGTCTTGAAATCTTTCCCAAGAATCATGGAAAGTTTCACCAGATTTTTGGTGAAAGGTCATAATAGATCTTCGTAAGGAATTGGTACGACCTATGGGAAAGAATTTCTTGAGGAAGGCACTCTTGAGTTGAGGCCATGTTGTAATGGGTCGGCCAATGGTCCTGAACCGATAAGCGGCCATATCTTTAAGAGATAATGGAAAAAGCCACATCAGCCATATGTCTTCTTGCACATTTCGGAAACGGGTTGTCTGTGCAAGAAGAGTTAGCTCTTCAAGGTGGCTGAAAGGGTCTTCCCTAGGAAGGCCATGAAAGTATTTAATTAGGTTCAGGACCGCAGGCTTGATCTCAAAGTCCCCCTCCGGTATGACCACCCCTGGTCGTTCCTCATAATAAGACGGATCATAGAAATCTTTTAGAGGAACAACAGGCTGCTGACGGGGTGGTGGGTTTGGCCTTGGATTGGCTAGGTTTTGGATGTTCCTAGTCAATGTTTGTTGATTGGAATTTAATTTATTAATCTGATCGGCCATTAATTTTAAAAGATCAGGCAGGGGGTCTTGATGTTGTGTGTGGGGCAACTCAAGATTAGGGAGCTCCAAGTGTGGGAAGTTACTGGTGGTTGGGTTTTGGGTGGAAGGGTTAGAATTAGGGTTAGTGGTGGGGTTAGAGGTGGACGTGGAAGGGTCAGTGGACCTATTTTGTTGTGTTTCCATTTTTTCAGGAGAAGAAGACAGAAAAAGTGGTCTTTTTGCTTGGGGGGCGAAATCAAATGGTCCTTCCAAGTGCAGATTTTGAGACCGTCGCCCGTGCATAAAATGGAAGAACGGGAGGGGAGGAGAAGAGAAAGAGATGAGAGAAAGTGTGCAATTCAAACAAACAAAAACTAGACCTAACTTAATTGTGACTCCCTAATAATAACCTAAGACTTGGTTTATATAGAAAATAAGTAATCAATAGTGAATACCCGTTCTATCAACAAATCTAGCCAAGTTGCTTAAGGGGAGGTTTGGGCCCAAACGTTTCCCAGGGAAAACCGCAGGTGCTTGTACAAACCCACGCCTGGTCGTTTAACACGGCCCCTCAGCCTGAACACCAGATATAGATGACAGAATTGGTACTAACTAAAGAAAACTTAAGACCTAAATAGCAAGCCTAAGTTGATAAAGCCTTAGGGGTCAAGTTGCTACAAATTTTAATTAGGTCTAGGATTCTATAGTGCACACGGAATGTGGAGGGCGTTTATTGGGTTGTTGCCCTGTTATTTAATTTTTTTGTGTGTGTGTAGGAATTGGAGAGTGGTTCCAATGAAAATCAAGTTGTCACACAATTTTTTTGTATTTATGTCTTTTAGGATTCAATTTAATTAAATGAGTTTTAGGGTTTTTCTCTTTAAGCTTTCAAACAAGTTTGAAAGTTCACAATCAAAGGAAAGACAAGTTGTATGTGTGATTGTATATTTCCTTTTAATTGAGTCTCTAAAGAGAAAGAAGAAACCCTAAGCCAATTATCCTTAAGACAGAAATTTAACTACCAATGAAATAATTTTAGCTTTCTGAATTAAGTAGTGGTCCAAATAAGTCAAACAACACCACTACTTTGAATAAAATCAAACAAGGATTCCAGAAAAGATTTTTGTAAGATTTTAGAAATTTGTTTGATAATTTTTTTGAATTTTTAATTGTACTGGTGTCAAAGTCCAGAAATAATACCCGTGGGTATTATGGACTTTTCAGTATTACCACCGAACTCAGAAAATTTTTATAATTTTATATGATGTGTAAAATTTCGCAAGGATTCCAGTAAACTAAATTTCTCATAAATTGGATGAGTATAAAAATTCTGAAAATTTGCGGACCGTAGCAAAATAGGAAGATTAGAGGGTGTGACCCCTCTCCTATCCACGAATTTTTAAAAATTAAATACAAATCCAATTGTTTTTAAATTTGGAAAAGGTGTTTCTAACTTAATTGGGAATCATTATATGAAATTTTGTAATTTTAGGAGGCCTGGGGTTTTAGGAATCGATTTTTCAAGTCCAGACAGAAATCTAGACCCGAAAAATAGAACACCAATGCTTGCAATGGAATGGTGCTAAAGAAGCATACAAGCAAACAATGGATTTTATAATGCACCACTCCACTTAATTAAAGTGTTTAGGGTCATGAACGCCAAGTTTAGTGTATTTTGGTAGTTTTTTTTTTTTTTTTAACCTAAATGTGACAAGAAAGGGGAACCAACCTGAATTTCATGGGAAGAAAAGGATCTTTGAGCTCTCGCTTCCAGATTCCCGCCTTCCCGCTGTAGTTCCTGCACACACAAAAGAAAGAAAGAGAAGGGGATGATATCCACTTCAAGCAAGAGAAAATTAATTAATGCAAAGCCGTGCCTCCCCGGCAACGGCGCTAAAAAGTGATAGCGATTTCACGCGGTTTGTTAAAATACATCGTTGTAATGCGTAAAACCGATCAACTCTTAAATTTATATTCCTAGATAGGGGAGTATCTAGGGTCGTCCATGGAGGCCAAATGTTTGCAATAGTGATTCTCTTGCTTGGAATACAATCTCAACTTTCTTTCTGGTATTTTTCAATATATCATTTTTTTGTTTTAAATTAAGACAACATGCGGAATGGTGACGAGAAGGTGATTTACACTTCAATTTAAAATACTACTTCTAAGTGGCAAGTAGAGCCTCTCCATAAGCTCACTCTAGGCAAGTGGAGGCCTAGAATAATTAGGGAGAGGGAGTGAGGAATGCTAAAAACAAGCAAATAGAAATGCAAACAAGAAATTGCAAAGAAGGCAACTAGATAATTAAAAAAAAAAAGTGTAACAAAAATGCCTAGTAGAGGAATGCTTCTACTACTAGAAAATTGACATAAAGAAAGGAAAACACAAATCCTCTAGATAGATGGTGAAGAAGAGGGCTTCTTGCTCCAAGGTTGGTGGCTCCCAATCTTGAAAAGAGTCCTTCAACTCCTTCCTTGCAGTGCTCCGCCAAGGTGATGTCCTTCAAGGCAAGCCCTAGGGGGGCGTGCCCTAAGTTCTCTCCAAGGGTGGACATCCACCCTAAGTCCTTCTCCTTTGCCTGGCCGTCCTCCTTGAAGTGGAAGAGTCCTCCTCCTTGGCGTGGCTCAAGTTGAAGAGAGTGGGGAGAAGAAGGCACCAAAGGGGCTGGTGATGTGCCCCTTTAATCTCCTTCTCTACTCCTTCTTCTTAGCCCTAGGTATAGGTGGTTTAGGTAGAAAAATATACTAAGGGAGGATGCCCAAAAAATGGTGGTAGGTGGTGGCTTTTTGTAGAATAGGAGGGGGGCTATGGTGACCTTTGAAATGGATGGCCAAGATGAGTTGATGGAGGTGGTTGGAGATCCCATGGCCAAGGAGAGTTGGCACCACCTTAAAGGGCACCAATGGGTAGTTATGGGTGTTGACACCCTTTGGTGTTGGCGCCAAAATGGGCATTCTAGAAGGTCATTAGGTGGCGCCACCTTAAGGTTCTAGAAGGGCGGGTATGTGGATGGCTAGGATGGCATATGTGGGTAGGTGTAGGGTGGATTAAGGGGCTGAAAGTGGTGCCAATATAGAGGTTTTTAGGGGTGGCTTTTTGGCGCCAACTTGAAGTGTCTTTTGGTGGAGATAATGGGGTGAAGGGATGGCTAGGAGGTGGCGCCAACTTAAGTAGGGTAGCTAGCTCAGGTAGGCTTGAGTTGATGGAGCTAGCTAGGGTTGATTTTTAAGGTAATGGATGGCCAAGGAGCTGGTTGTTGGCTAAGCTAAGCTAAGCTAGCTTAGCTAATGGAGGAGTAGAGGAGAAGGTGTTGGAGCTAGGGTTTGGAGGGAGGAGCTGAGGAGGAGAAGTCTGGAGCTGGAGCTGGCTGCTGCTGAAGAGGCTGGCATGGGCTACTCTAGCTGGCTTAGCTTGCTAGTTCTTTGCTAGTTGCTAAGCCAAGCTAAAGTGAGCTAGCTTCTACCAAAATAAGCTGAGGTGAGCTAGGACTGGTGCTCCCGGGGAGAATCAAGCTGGTTGAGGCAGCTAAGGTAGCTTAGCTTAATTGAGTTGAGCTAAGCTAAGTCCCTGGGAGCTGGACTTGAGCTTCCTGAGCTGGGATGAGTTCTTCTTCAGCTGGCTGGAGCTGAGTGGAGCTGGATGTAGCTGGATCTGAGCTGGGGTGAACTCCTGTCAACTTAGCTGAGCTAGCTAGAGCTCCCTGTGGACTAGTGGGAGCTGAGATGAGCTAGGCTCACCTAAGTTGAGCTGGATCTGAGCTGACTTGAGCTAGGGTGAGCTAAGGTGAACTCTCTTGAGTTGCCATCCAGCTGAGATTAGCTGAATGGAGCTGGGATGAGCTAACCCTAGTTCAAGTAAGCTAGGTTCCAGCTGCGGTGAGCTGGATCAAGCTGAGGTGAGCTGGATCAAGCTGAGGTGAGCTGGATTAGGCTGAGTTCCAGCTAGTCTGGGCTTCTCCTTCACCATTTGCCTTCTTGAGTGCTAGGGTTTTAGGGATCTATATATCTGTACATCCCTAACACTCACAAAAACATATTAAAAAGACAATAAAAAATGCAATGCATGCCTAACCTATTTAATGCCTAAATACAGCCCAAAAACCCATTTGCGGAGTAAAATCCTAAGAGCTAGGTTTGTTTTAATGCATAAGAATGATGATAAACTGGCGTTTATCAATCTAAATCACCATTTTTATAATCCTTTATATTCCTTTTATCCCTTTCTTTCTTGAGATACAATTTGGGCTATTGTTAAATAAATTTTTTATTAGAGATATTCATTGCTTATTTTTATCTTTGTACTCATTATCTCTATATTGTTATTAATGTGTGAATTTTATATTTGCTCCTTGCGAATGACCTCCTACTCAAATTCTATTTTCGAGTACTTTACAAATTTAAATGTTGCAGTGATTTTCATCACTATACTATGACATGGTACATTAAATGATGACTCTTGCTCCTTCAACATACATCATCCAATAATTTGGTCTGCACAGATGTAGAATAGATCCGAATCCTCCCAAAAGTAATATTTGATCTCGGCAGAAAACTTATCCCTCTTTTGTTTAAGCCAGGCAGAATGCAATCAGCTAGTGGAGAGATAATTTGGATAATCAACATACCAATGGAGGGATTTCAGTGTATGGAGCATTACATCTAAAAAAATAGCTATTTGGGTCAATACATCACCAGTCTCAAGTCTTGAAAGGTGATCGGCCATGACATTATGCGAACCTGCTTTATCCTTGATATCTAAATCAATTTCTTGTAATAATAAAATCCATCGAATTCAGTGGGGTTTCGCATCTTTCTTGATAAGCTAATATTTCAAGGCCAAGTGATCAGCGTAGATGGTGATGTGTGACCCTAACAGATATAAACAAAAATTTTCAACAGCAAAAACAATCGTAGGAAGTTCTTTTCCGGTAATAGTATCTTCCATTGTGCTTCATTATGTGTTTTACTAGTGTAATAAATCACAACGGATTTCTTGTTGATATGTTGCCCTAGGATGGCTCCTACTGCGTAATCTAAGGCATTTATCATAGGCTCAAAAGGATGAGCCCAATGAGGTGCTTGCAAAATGGGTGCCTCATAAACTCTCCAAGCAATCTTTATCAAAGTCAAATGGTTTGTCTTTAGTCAAAAGGTGGCTTAATGGTTGGGAGATTGTGGAGAAATCTTTAATGAATCATCAATAGAATCTCACATACCTCAGAAAAGATCGTATTTGTTTCACCGAACTAGGTGGGGGAAGTTTTAAGATTGTATAGACTTTAGCTTTATCTACTGAGATTCCTTTTCTAGAAATAACATGGCCTAGGACAATGACCTCCTGAACCATGACATGACTCTTTTCCCAACTAAGAACCAGGTTAACCCCAATACATTTTTGGAGAGTTCTTTCTAAATTCCAAAGACAATGATCAAAAGAATCTCCAAAAATGGAAAAATCATCCATAAATACCTCTAGGCAATCACCTACCAAATCAGAGAAGATTGCTACACCGTTGAAAGGTCATGGGTGCATTACACAATCTAAAGGACATTCTTTGAAAAGCAAAGGTTCCGAAGGGGCATGTGAAAGTGGTCTTTTCCTACTACTCAGGGTGGACTACCACTTGATTGTTGATGGAGTATCCATCAAGAGGGCAATAATACTTTTTTTTGGTTAGCCACTCTAAAATTTGATCAATAAAGGGGAGCAGAAAATGATCCTTCCTTGTGGCGGTATTTAATTTTCAGTAATCAATACAAACATGCCACCAAGAGGTAGTCCTAGTGGGGATTTCTTCATTCCTATCATTTGTAGCATCAGTGAGGCCAGCTTTCTTAGGTACAAATTGTGTTGGGCTAAACCACTAGCTATCAAAGATAGGGTAAATAATGCCCACATCGAGCCTTTTAATGATTTCCCATTTTATGACCTCCTGAATATTAGAGTTTAAGCGACATTGGGGTTGGCAGGAGGGTCTAATAGAGTTGCCAATAGAGTATGTTATAAACAATAATAATATATTTTTTATTATGATAATATATTAGTATGATTTCTAGGCCCCAATCAGTATGCTCAATAGAGTCGCCATGAGGCGAGGAAGATGATGGTGGTGTCGGAGTGCTGGTTGGAGGTTAGTGGTGACCGGATGACATCGGAGAAGATGGCGGAGGGATGGGTTGTCCAGTGGGGTGTTTGAAGAAGCAAAGTGATGTGCCCATATTTGTGGACTAATTAGTTACTTAATTGCCTAGGAATTACAATAATATTGGCATATAAATTGCACACAATAAGATGTAAATAGATTAGTCTAGGTATTGATTTATATACATATTTCATGCATTGCATTCATACTTAGAATTCATTTAGAATAGTATGCATTAGAATAGTTAATCTTTTATGTCGCATTCCATGCATTATTTTATTTCACATTTCTTTTAAGGGTTTGCACATAAATAACCCTTTATTCCATTTCTTTATTTTATTTGTTTCTTCTCCAATGGCTGCATGTAGGAGAGTGCGTGAGCTAAATGCACAGTGACAATTATGGATCCCTGCACCCCACGATATCATCACTTCACCAACGTCCGCCTGTGTGCTTCCTCCTGCAGCATAAAAGGAGATAGCTGCATCATCAGAAGGCAGGCCACCACCATTCCGACCCACCACTGCGCAGAGCCTAGAGCTTCTTCATTCCACACCACCGGCCTCCCACCGCGAGCACAAGACCACTCCACCACGGGCAGGCCGGGTGACAGACCGCCATGCCATCTGTGGCTTGTGCATCACTACGAGCGTGCGCCTGAAGGCCATGCAACCATTGCCCGCAACCATCGCCAGCAACCACCTTCAGTTCCTCACCCCCGCACCAATTAAGGCATCTGGGTATGATCCTAGACATCTAACCTCCCGTATCTTCTTTCGTTTTCTTCTGTTTTCTCCTTGCTCTGTTTCCCCTCCACTTCAACAAAACCCATCACCCGCACATCCCGCATGCAAGAGTGCACCACGCTACACGCATATCCCTCCACACTCCACCCCCTATGCACAGCAGCTTCCCCACGCCATTCTTCCGCCAGTGTGCAGCAGTAGTAGCTGCGCTCTCCACACACGCCTCTCTCCACGTGCATAGTAGTAGCACGCATGGCCCTCCAACTCCACCACGTGTAGGCACGCATCACCTCCAGCAGTTGCACCTTCTCCTCCACGTGCGTGCAACCTGCACAAGTTCTGCAAACAATCCCATGCCCCCTTCAACGCACCTCCAGGCGCAGCAGCTCTGTGATTATGCAACAATCATAGGTCTTAATTGGCCTAGATTAAGCTAGGACTTAGCATAAGTTAGGGTTATTCATGCATGCATACGCATTATCTGCATCTTTATTGCTTTCCTTTAGCTATGCATAAAATAATGTTATAATGCGCTAATTAAGTGCATTATGTCGATTGTAGGGAATAAGCTGATTAGGAGCTGGATCTGAAGCTGGATTAGGAATAACAGGAGTTGTAGCAAAGCTGGAGCAAAAGGCTTAGATTAGATGTAGGAATAATGATGTAATGGAGTTAAAGGTTTGCTATTCTATTAAGTAGGAATAAAGCAATAAAATGTGAAGAGCTTAGGTCCATCCTAGCCCTAGGATAGCCTAGAGACTTCCCCAAGCCTTAGCCACCCTTAGATTAGGTCACAACACCCTAGGATTCTCTGGAAGTCCAAGACCCTTAGCCAACTCCCGCACACTTCAAACACACTTCTGTAGTGTTATTGGACGTCCAGACACTTTGTCAGACGTCTAATTTCTGTAGAATACCCAAAACAGAACTCGAAATCCTTCCTAACTCTAATTGGACATCCATACAACAAGTCTGGACTTTTGATTTTTGAGTATAAGACGTCTGATTCTATTATTAGATGTCTGATACTGCTCTCCAATTCCTGTTTTGAGATTTAAGCCTTGATCTTTGATCTCTTGGTCCCTAAACCCAATTCCAACCCCATAGGAACCTAAATTAAGGTGCCATAACCCTAGTACACCACCTTTAGACCTCCCTAAGGACCTAATTAGGTCCTCACTAAACCTAATTGACTTGGATCTTAGTCAATTCCATCAGCCTATTCAATTGGACTCATTGAGTCCAATTGAGCCCTGATCTCAGCACACACTATCCAATTGGACTCAGTGAGAGTCCAATTGACCTAGACCTGACTTAATTGTGTTGTTTTACTCTCAATTAAGTTTTCACACACCCAATTAAACTTGTATTGAGTTTAATTGCACTTTACCTTAGTGAATTAGGGTTTATAACCCTAATTTGAGACATACCTTGACCTATACCCACTAGAACCTAACCTAATCAACCTAGCCACCTAAGCTTCGACCCACACACACCCACACACACCATCCACATGAAAATACCTAGCCTAGAGTTCTCTAGAACTCTTTACCATGTGTGGTTGCCTTGGTTGCCAAAAATAGCAACTAAGAGCCATTCAATTTTTAGATCCACATTTGGTGGATCTAAAAACCACCATCCACCCTCTCTCCCTCACTCTCCCACGAGCTCCCGCCGTAGGCCTCTCTAGAGAATTCCATAATTCTCTAGAGAGCTTCCCTTAGGTCTATAAAAACACCCCTTGGGTGGCCATTTGCACAGATTCACTTTCTTGGCATCCATTCCACTTAGGCTAGCCACTTCCATCTCCACTCCACCTCCACGAGTTGAGCACCACCATGGAGGCCACCATCTCCACGCCAGGAAGCTAGATCAGCTCCCCAACCTCTCTCCAAGGGCCGGCCTAAGTTCCATTGGCCACCCCTCCTTCTCTCAACCACTCAAAGGCCATCGGGGACCACCCCTGAATGCCCTTCCATTCTGCTATATTTAGATTATGCTCTTCGTAAATTTACTGCTTTTATTTACTACTTAGTAGTGTAGTCTTATTTCTTCCCCAATGATGCATGCGAAATCCCCCCATCGATTCTTGTATGCGATCATTTTCTGGTAGCTAGATTTAATTTTCAAGCATTTATGTACAAGCTTCCCTCTACGTTTTATGTTGCAAACGACTCTCCCTCTGAATGAATGAAAAATGCTTATATATATATATATTTGTCTCTATATGTTGAAATCACCATGAGCTTAATAATTGTCATTCTTTTTGTGTGATTTAAGTTGCCTGTTTCCGATTCCTAATATTCTTGCAACTAAGCATGTTATACCTAAATATGTAATAATCACGAAATGGAATGCGATTCTAAACAATGTAGAGTAAGATCGATTTCAAAAGTAAAAGCAACGCCTGCCAGAGACGAACTACCGGGACTCAAGTCTCGTTATCTTTAGAAATCAATTTTTGACGAACGTTTTTGCGTGACTATACTACGATTTCTGACGACTTTCAAATGCACGAAAATGGCTTTCTGTCACTCTACCCACGCGTGTCCTCATCGCACAACCTGCGTGCCTCAGTAGCTGCGCTCCTCCAGCAGTACTTGCGGCCAGTAGCCTGCGAGTTCCCACACTAGTAGCTACAGCAAAACTCGCCCAACGTACTCACTGCCGTCTCCTCCTCGCCACCGCCGTTTGCCAAGCTGCCACCACCATCAAGTAGCCCTCATCCTACTCGACCTCTGGTGAGATTCACGCTTCCAGCCGAGGTCTCCTCCATGCGCAACGAAGTGAGAGAATTAATCCTCTGTTTTCATCTCTATTAATAATTACATGTGAATGCCATTATGGGAGTTGATTTTTAATTTATTGGATTTACTATTGTGGCACATTTATGAGCATCTTCCTCTTGTTCTGCATAATTACAATATCAGCATGATAATGTCTTACTATCTCAATTGAAAAGCGATTTTGGCTTGATTTCTTGACGAAATTAATAGTGAACATTGGTTTTTGACCTTGGCAAGTTTAAATAGGCCATTGCCTCCCTATGGATATGACCCACTCCTAATTGAGTGGTTATTTTAATTATTGATTAGTCGATTTTTCCACCACTTACATACTACAACAACATGTTATTTCATTTGCGAAACTTAATTGAAAGTTAAAAATCATCTCGTCAAATGGTGTCGTTGCTGGGGATGCACCATTCTTGTTAAACTCTCATTTATCTATTTATTTGTTCACATTTAGTTGAGGCATATTTAACCTGTTTTATTTGATTTGATGCGAGGTATGCATGTTACACACGGGTCGTCGCATGGGCCTCAACAACACCGTAGTGGACCTTATTTCCACCACTTCGAGGAGGGATCGAGTTTTGCATATACGAGGAAGAGCTTGAACATTTGTGAACTTTGTTGTCACCAACTAGGAGGACATCTGGAGTGATCATCTTCATCTCCGTCAATTTGTCAAGTAGATAGAATTTAGGTTTTAGAACTTTACTTTTCTTTATTTTCTTGCACTTTCATTTGGTTTGAGACCCTTGTTCTGGGGTATATTTTTAGGGTTTGTTCCCTGATTTTGTTTTTGGCCTGTGTTGGGTAGTTTTTGGGAGTCTGCTCCCTCTTTTCATTAGATCTAGGTTTTCTCTTGTGGGTTGTTTAGCCTCTACTTGTTTGTGCACAAGTAGGTAAAAGAAGAAAAAAAAAATGAACTGCTTGCCCTTAGGACAAACCATTCAGGCTTGTATGAGCAGCCTCTAGATTTACTTCTCTGCATTGCATGCATTCTCGCATTGTTGATTGCTGGAAGCAAGGTACACATTCTCTTACTTTGCATCCTATTCTTGATCACGCATTGCATTTAGACTTAATTCGAAGACCACATAATTTGTTTTGAAAAGAATTATCAAGTGGTCACATTTTCTGAAAAAAGGATTAATCAAAGGAGGAACATATAAAACCCAAGGAGTTGATTTGAGACATTGTACTGCGGTTCAAAAATTCAAACTTTTATGGTGTATGCACACTTCTTTGCACCAAAGCATGCATTTAGACACTCCGAGGTTTTTGAGCTGCAAGGAAAGAACTCTCCTATCATTGGATACCAAAGTGCTTGAAAGTTAAGCTCAAAGGTTTTGTAACTCCAAGGAGGTGGATACCCTGTCACAGATTTTTGAGGGTAGTTAAGAAGCACCGCAAAAGCACAGCTTCAAAGGAAGGCTTAAACCTACTTGCATCCCTTGATCTTCCGTCCTTGGAGTACTTTACCATTTGAACTTTAGGGCAGAGTACCTAAGTTCCAATTTGGTCTTCAATAAGGCATTTCGTAGGTTGATAATAGGCACATAATTGTTTGGGCAATTTGTATTGTCATCTACAACTGAACTTAAATCTCAAAGGCCTTAATAGATTAAAGACATAAAAGTCCTTTGGAATTGTGTTTGTTTGTGTATGCTTGGTAGGCAACTTTTGAGGAGACAACTTGTGTTTAATTCAGAACCTCAAAGGATCCTTAGGAGAGCCAACCAAGAGAGAAAAGAGATGGCTGAGGAAAGAGAGAATAGAATTGTGGAAAGCCAACGATCTTTGAGAGATTATTTTATCCCTATCAATCAACCAGGCCGTACACTAAGAAGACCTGGAAGGATAATCCATATGAAATCAAGAGTAGTACCATATCTTTGTTGCCCTCGTTCTATGGTACTTCTAGGGAGGACCCCTACAGGCATCTGGAGGAATTCATCGAGGTCTGTTCCACTGTGAGATTGCAAGGTGTTACTGATGATGCCCAAATGAGAACCCTCTTTCCTTTCTCCCTCAAAGATAAGGCGAAGCATTGGTATCACACTCTAGATGGTAGAGTGGATCTTGGGAAGCCTTGAAGGGAGAATTTTTGAAAAAATACTTCCCCATGAGCAAGACTAATCACTATAGGAGGGAAATCATAGGTTTTGCTCAACAAGATGGAGAACAATTTCATGATGCATGGGAGTGCTTCAAAGATTTGTTACGCTTATGTCTCCATCATCAAGTGCCAAGATGGCAGCTTGTAGAAAGGTTCTACACTGGATTAAATGACAAGCACAGGCAAACAGTGGATGGTGCTTGTGTAGGAACCTTTCTCACAAAAACTGAAGATGAGGCTTGGGATCCTTTTGAGACTTTGAGCGAGAATTCTATCCATCTTAATTCTTCCTATTTGGATAGAAAACATACTCTTATGCAGTGAAAGATGGAGGCAAATGAGGCTAGGGACACCCAGAATTTGGCCTTTCATATTCAATTGTTGATCCAAAACATTGAAAGGCTTATGACAAACCCTAGCCAACTCATGCCAAATGCCTCTACTTCCGAAGCTTCTGAATGCTCCATTTGTAATGGCAATACGCACGCTACTATGGATTGTCATTTGGCCTCCCAATTCCCTGACCTTGTATAGGCGAACTTGAATGCTACCCAAGGGTTACGACCCAGACCTCGTAATGACCCATTTTCAAACACTTATAATGTGGGATGGAGGAACCACCCCAATTTTTCATGGATACAGGGGAATGTCTCTAATTCAGGGAATTACAGACCCCAACCCTTTCAGACTCAATAGTATAATCAACCTCTTATGACTTCCCAACCATCGAAGACTTCTGATATGGATGAGCTTAAAGCTATACTTAAAGCCATGCAGGAGAATCAAAGTATGATCATCCAATCTCATGATAAGGCAATCAATGAGATGGAATCACAAATTTGACACCTTAACGAGGCCATGAGTAAAAGAGAGACTGGGAAGCTTCCCAGTTCATCTGAGGAGAACCCTAAAGGGAAAGGGGTTATGTTTAGGGAGCAAGCCCAGGTGGTGACTATTCTGAGGAGTGGGAAAGAAATTTCCAAACCTGATGCTCTTATAGTCCTACCTTCTAAAAAACCATCCACTCCGACTTTCGACCTCATTGGAGAAGAGCAACCCAACTCTTCTCCACTTGAAATCACCACACCGGAAAAGGTTGTCCCCGTTCCCCCTTTTACCCAACCTGACAACCCTTCTACCTAGAGACCAAGAGTGCCCTTTTCAGAGCGCTTATCTGACTTTGGGCAGACTTCTGCTGGCTCATCTGGAGCCAAAGATAGGGTGGATGAAATAATGGAGACTTTCAAACAAGTACAGATTAATCTACCCTTGCTTGAAGCTATCCGGTAGATTCCATCTTATGCCTGCTTTCTTAAGGACCTATGCACGAAAAAATGGCAACCAAGGAAATAGGTCCAATCAAAGGTTGTCCTACCTGATTCTATTAGCTCAATTATACAACATGGGACACCCCAGAAACTTAATGACCCAGGAGCCCCATACATCTCAGTGGTCATTGGCGACCTACAAATAGACGAGGCTTTGCTTGATCTGGGTGCGGGGGTGAACATTCTTCTGAGCTATGTATATGAACAACTTGAAGGAGGCAATCTGAAGCCTTCCCCTGTAATCCTCCAAGTTGCAGACCGTTCCTTGAAGACACCACGGGGCCTGTTGGAAGATGTCCTCATGAGAGTGGAGGATCTCTTTTTCCCCATTGACTTTCTAGTTCTGGACACTGACCCTACCAACAAACCAACCAAGCCCTCCATCATCTTGGGCCACCCTTTTCTTGTGACTTCTAATGCTTCAATTAATTGTCACATTAGGGTGTTAAAAATGGGCTTTGGGAATAGGAAAATTCGGCTAAATGTGTTCGATGCTTATAAACAAGCTGGATTTGAGGATTGTTCCCAAGTTGAGGTGGTAGATGATCTAATTGAAGTGGCAACTCCTGTAATTTTATGTGATGACCCCCTTCAGCATGTCATGTTAAATGAGCATTCCCATCTCTTGGAGGAATGTTGTGCTAGAACTTGAGGAATTGCTTGGAGTTTCTACTGAGTCTCTTTCTCCATCATGTCTGCCTAAGGTAGATCTGCTACCTGAGATGGGGATTTCTATTATGAAACCCTCAACCATACAAGACCCTTCCAAGGTGGTCATTTTCACTGATCATGCGACAGTGAAACATCTCATTGCCAAGAAAGATTCTAAACCACGTTTAATTAGATGGATTCTACTCCTTCAAGAGTTTGACTTGGAGATTCATGAAAAGAAAGGTGTGGAAAATGTAGTGGCTGACCACCTATCTCACCTTCCCATTGATGACTCTCAATCTGGAGACATCCGCAAGAATTTCCCGATGAAACCCTTATGGCAGTAACACTAACTTCACCCTGGTATGCGGATACAGTTAACTACTTGGTCACTGGAGAAACCCCTGGCTCTTGGGATGCGCAAAAATAGAAGCGATTCATTTCCCATGCTAGATTCTTTCATTGGGAAGAGCCAGAATTATTTCATATTGGACAAGACCAAGTTTGGAGGCGATGTGTGCCTGAAGAAGAGCAACAGAGTGTGTTGAGATTTTGTCATGAGCTTCATTATGGAGGACACTTTGGTGCTAAGAAAATAGCTTTTAAGGTTCTCCAGTCCTGTTTTTGGTAGCCTTCTTTATTTAATGATTCCCATTACTTTGTTAAAGCCTGTCTCAGATGTCAATGAACTGGAATGATTGGGAAGCGAAATGAGATGCCCCAACACCCTATCCAACCTATGGAAATTTTTGATGTTTGGGGGATAGACATCATGGGTGCCTTCCCTTCATCCCATAGATTTGAATATATCTTGGTGGCAGTGGATAGAAGCCATTCTAATGCACACAAATGACCACTCTGTGGTCTTGAAATTTGTGAAGGCCAATATCATATCTCACTTTGGCTGCCCCAAGATGATTATAAGTGATGGGGACCTCATTTCCGAAGCCATCATTTCAATCGACTACTCAGGAGTCTGGGAGTAACTCACAAGATTGCTACCCCTTATCACCCTCAGACAAGTGGCTAGGTTAAAGTCTCAAATAGGGAGCTCAAGAACATTTTAGAAAAGACTGTTAGGCCAGATAGGAAGGACTAGTCCCAAAAGCTTGATGATGCTTTATGGGCTTATCGAACAACCTACAAAACCCCTTTGGGTATGTCTCCCATCTGGATTGTGTAGGGGAAAGCATGCCACTTACCCGTTGAACTTCAACATAGGGCACCTTGGGCTATCCGAAGTGTTAACATGGATTTAGAGCAAGCTGGTAAAGCACGTTTACTGGAGTTGACTGAGCTTGAGGAGCTGAGGAATGATGCTTATGACACCTCCCAAGCTTATAAAGAGAGAACTAAGGTCTTGCATGACAAGTACATCCTTAGAAAGACCTTTGAGCCCAACCAACAAGTTTGGCTTTTCAATTCCAGACTTAAGTCGTTTCCCGGAAAATTGAAATCACATTGGGATGGGCCTTACATTGTCACCAAAGTATTTCCACATGGGGCTGTGGAGATCAAAAATCCTTCCTTTTCAGCACCTCCCTTCACTGTCAACGGCCAATGATTAAAACCTTATGTAACTTTGGATGGCCAGCTGGTTGATGAGCTCACTCTTGAGGAGCCTTAGCTCCTTTCTTTTCCGCCTCGGGCAATATCTTCCCTTGGTCTTTCTACTTTCAATGAGGACATTGTTTGAACAAGGCATGAGGGGATAGGACCTGAGGCATCTGTACATAGCATTTATACATAGTGCATTCGTGCATTTAATTTAAATATTCTGCATTGCATACATTTGATCGTAAAAAAAAAAAAAAACATTTTACATCATTGAGCTTAACTGGCTAAGTCCTGCATTCTTAGGCAGACCAGAACTTTAGGTTAGACTATGTTGACTCTAGGTGTCTGACTTTAGAAGCTAAGTTGAAGTACTAGCTCTGGACCTTTAGGGTTCTTTGTGGACTTAAAAACTCAAGTAGGAGTTAAGTTGCAGACCATTCCTTTAAAGGTTGAGGAAGGAAAGCTAGGGATTGAGTTAATGGCTGGGTAGTATCTGGTGTCTTTTTCTACCTTTTGGTTTACGGGTCCTCATAACCAAAGCATCCACAATTCACACACACTTGGTCTTGTGTAAATAGTGATCACCTAAATTTCTTTCTTGGAAAAAATAAAAATTTGGTTCTCTTAGTTCTGACTTAATAGAAGTTTGAAAGCACAAGTTGATTGGAAGAGTTCCTGCCATAGGAGAGGTGGAGTACATACTCACCTTGAGGATGCGATGATAACATGTCACCTCCTTGGCGCTTGTCTCTTAGGATATCTGTCCTACTGGGGGCATGTAAGCGCATTGTGAGGTTCAGGTACCATGGGCAGGACTATCTCGAAGAGCCGATTACCACAGGCCTGAATTCACTTTAGAAATCCATGGGCGATACTATCTCAAAGTGTCAATTGCCAGGAGTTCTTGGAGTTGCTATGGGCGGTGCTATCTCGAAGCATCGAAAGCCAGGCACCCTTCGAGGTTTGGTGATGGGGATAATGAATCCGACACAGACCGTGCTGATAGCTTATCCAAGGTTAAACTTAGAGGAATCAAACAAAAAAGTTAATTAAAAAAAAAAGTCTCTTTCTTACCCTCTTTCCTGGTTGGCAATCAAACTAACCTTAAATAACTCAGACCAATGCACATGCATGGATGCTTTAATCTCTAAGACCAATAAACCCTAGGGTAGAGTTGGAAATCAGAGAAACCTGTGCCTGCAACTCATCTTTAGCTGACCTAGTCTGTAACTTAGCAATTACTTGGGAACCTTAAGTCTAAAGTCTGAACTTAACATGTTCTAAAGGAAGACCGTTGGGTTAGCTAGTCCACGTGAAGAGTTGGGATGTTGCTTGAATTTGCTAGGGACTAGCAAAAACTAGGCATGGGGGCATTTGATGAGCCCATAGTTGTGGACCAATCAGTTACTTAAATGCCTAGGAATTAGATTAATACTGGCATATAAATTGCATACAATAAGATGTAAATAGATTAGTCTAGGTATTCATTTATTTACATATTTCATGCATTGCATTCATAATTAGAATTCATTTACAATAGTTAATCTTTTAAGTTGCATTACATGCATTATTTTATTTCACATTACTTTTAAGGGTTTGCACATAAATAACCCCCTATTTCTTTTCTTTATTTTATTTATTTCTTCTCCAACGGCTGCATGCAGGAGAGTGCACGAGCTAAATGCACAGCAACAATTGCGGATCCCAGCACCCCACGATATCGTCACTTCACCAACGTCCGCCTGTGTGCCTCCTCCTGCAGCATAAAAGAAGATAGCCGCATCGTCAGAAGGCAGGCCACCACCATTCCGACCCACCACTGCAGAAAGCCAAGAGCTTCTTCATTCCACACCACCGACCTCCCACCGTAAGAACAAGATCACTCCACCACAGGCAGACGGGGTGACAGACCGCCGTGCCATCTGTGGCTTGTGCATCACTGCGAGCGTGTGCCTGAAGGCCACGCAACCACTATCTGCAACCACCGCCAGCAACCATCTTCATTTCCTCAACCCCTCACCAGTTAGGACATCTGGGTATGATCCCAGACGTCTGACCTCCCATATCTTGTTCTGGCTTCTTTTGTTTTCTCCTTGCTCTGTTTCCCCTCCACTTCAACAAAACCCATCACCCGCACATCCCACGTGCAGCAACGCACCACGCTACCCGTGTAGCCAAGCGTGCAACCCTCCACGCTGCACCCCCTACGTGCAGCAGCTTCCCTACGCCATTCCTCCACCAGCGTGCAGCAGTAGCAGTTGCGCTCTACACACACGCCACCCTCCACGCGCATAGCAGCAGCACGCATTGCCCTCCAACTCCACCACGTGCAAGCATGCATCACCTCCAGCAGTTGCGCCTTCTCCTCCGCACGGGCGCGACCTGCACGGCTTCGCCAACAATCCCCCGGCCCATTCAATGCACCTCCAGGTGAACCACCCACGTAGCAGCTCTGCCCGCGCGTGTCCGCACAGCCCGTGCACCTCAACAACTGCATGCCTCCAGCAACACTTGCGGCCTACAACCTGCGAGTTCCCATACTGGCAACAGCAGCAAGAGTTGGCCAACATACTCACCGTCGTCTCCTCATCGCCGCCGCCATCTCCGGCCACTGTTCGCCAAGCTACCACCACCACTGAGTAGCCCTCAACCCACTTGACCTCTGGTGAGATTCACGGTTCCAGCCAAGGTCACCTCCATGCATGACAAAGTGAGAGAATTAATCCTTTGTTTTCATCTCTATTAATAATTACATGTGAATGCCATTGTGGGAGTTGATTTTTAATTTATTGGATATTCTATTATGGCACATTTATGAGCATCTTCCTCTTGTTCTGCATAATTACAATATCAGCATGATAATGTCTTACTATCTCAATTGAAAAGCGATTTTGGCTTGATTTCCTGATGAAATTAATGGTGAACATTGGTTTTTGACCTTGGCGAGTTTAAATAGGCCATTGCCTCCCTATGGGTACGACCCGCTCCTAATTTAGTGGTTAATTTAATTATTGATTAGTCAATTTTTCCACCACTTACATACTACGACAACGCGTTATTTCATTTGCGGAACTTAATCGAAAGCAAAAAATCGTCTCGTCACAAAGCTCCTAGTTAGGTTAGGGTTTTTCCATGTGGAGTCACGGTGAAGGTTTTGGAAGTAGTAGTGTGGTGTTTAGATGTGAGTGGTGGTCAGAAGACCATGTCGGTGGCGTGGCTGAAGGCAAAGAAGATGGTGAGAAAGGATGTGATTTGTTCATGGAATTGGGGTGTTAAGGAGTTGAATGGGGTCTAGAGAGAGAGAGGAAAACTTTACCCTATCTAGTAGATGAAAGAGATGAGGAATTGTCGTCAGGTTTGATTGGTCGACATCGGAGATGAAAGGAACTCCATTGAGGGGAAGTGATGACGACAAAGGGGTAGATGGCCTCCGCTTTGGTTGGCTAGAGGCAGAGCAAGGGGAGGAAGGTTGTGGCTTGGTCAATTTGGTCATTGGCCGACTTGAGGAAGCTGTCGAGGAGGGTCACTAGAGTTGAGCTGGAGGGCGGTCGAAGAAGGGAAGAATTGGAGGTTTCTCAACCTAAACTTGACTAAGGAGCATGGTGGAAGCTAGGGGAGTTCTTATAGAGGTGCCTTGGCCTCTAATCTACATGAAATCAGTGTGATTCCCTTGTGAAATTTGCAAGGAAATCACACTGAAAATTGTGGGTTCACTAGGGTTTTAGGAGGTGAATTAGGGTTTGGGATTAGGTCCATTAGATTTGGAAACTCCTCAAGAGCAATCCCTTTAAATTTAGAGGCATTTGGTTGAGTAATCAAGGAGAGATCTTTGATTGGAGGTTTGCAGGCATGGGTTGACACTTGCCATGGTGGCAGGGACCTGAGTACAAAAGTGATGAAAAATTTACGGACCTATGTGTAAGAGATTTCGAAAGCTGGGAGTCTGATTGAGAGAAATAGAGATTTAAGAGACTGAGATGCAAAATAGGTTAGGATGGACTCTGATTGGGCCCAAATGTTTTCCTTGACCTAATTTTGGACCCAAGGAATCTAATGGTTAAGTAAAATTTGAGTTTTAGCCACAGTTGATTAAGTAATTTGCATAGAAGCCCAAATTAGGGAAAAACCTAATCTGGGACTCTATCCAAGGTAAAAATGGGTTCAGATTGTAAAACCAAGGGTATCAAACATCTTAGAATATTTTTATATGAATTTTTGAAGTTTTAGATGAATTTTATCATGGCCATAACCTCTTCAATTCAAGCAGGTATGAAATTGGGGTTTTGCATGCTATTTTGGTTCTCAGAGTGCGTGAAACCCTATTTATGTATGTGTAGACCCACTCTTTAAACTTCAATGCCCATTTGACCTTCAATTAACCCCTGACAAACCTCATAATTACTCAACATTTATGATGTGATGCTAAAACAGCAAAATTAGCCCTTTTTATTATTTTCTTCTCAGAATGGATTTGTATGGAATAACGGCTCTCAGACGATCATTTAGGAGCATTTGTCACTTGATTTCAATTAATTCATGTTATTTATGGCTAATGATGGTGTTACCATCATACCCCATTGCTAACCTTTTCTAGTCCCTAGGAAATTCTTATGGAAAGAACAAGATCTCTAGACCATGCTGATGAACATTATTTCTTCGCTAAAAGTTTTGAGTTGAAAACCTTGTCATTGCAGTTGCGAAAAAATCCATTTATTAGATAAATTTACCAAAACTCTGGTGAGTCCTAGGTCGAACACACGTAGGCGAACATTTAATTAAAAATCATGCTGGAATTATTGTCACAAAAGAAGATTAACTGGTTGAAATTAATCTACACTAGCTTTTCTGCTTAAAGAATAATTAAAAGAAGAGAGAGAATAATACAAATAAAGAGAAATTGGGAGAGAATAAACAAATGTTTCATAATGATAGCATCATGTTCATTACATCTACTTGCTATACTAGAAAGTTGTAAATCTACACTAGAAAGCGATAAAAAGAGAAGAGGGTGAAAAGTTATCCTCCTCGATGGCTACTACGAATGATGGGGATGAGATGCTGGACAAGGGAGAATGAAGCTAGAGAATGGAGGATGAAATATGGTGACATCGCAGTGGGATCTACTTCCCAAACAGCGGTGAGAGTACAACCACAGGATGCTCCACGAAGGGGGAAAGAAGATGGAAAATTATTTTACTCTATCTCTAATGGAGCATCCTGAGTATGGGACCAGCTCGTAGAGCTTTGGAGGGGGTGAGAGAAGAAGAGAAGGGATTAATGAAAGGTGAAGGGCATAGGTGCCTTAT
The DNA here is from genome assembly GCA_037157565.1 of Thalassia testudinum. NCBI lineage: Eukaryota > Viridiplantae > Streptophyta > Magnoliopsida > Alismatales > Hydrocharitaceae > Thalassia > Thalassia testudinum. The sequence continues at coordinate 23,628,925 of JAZHRO010000063.1, forward strand.
ATAGGTGAGTTTTGAAGGCAAATAGGCCCTTTCACTTGCTTAATCATGAATGCAAGGTCTTTAGTGACAGATGTGCGCTTCGCTAAAGCCCCCACATTGCTAAAGCCGCTCCTTGATCTCTGCCATTCACCTCTGATTCGAGTGCCCACACTACACCACGTCGCCTGACTCTTCCCCTCCAGCTGTTATGTGTGAGATCGTACCCGATCATCCACAGTCGTCCGATCAAGTGATCGGATGGCTTAGAAAGCCACTCGATCGCTTCCTCTTCAGTTGTTATGCGTGCATGCATGCATGGTATCATGCATGTGTTCGCATGTCATCACGCGTGTATGAGATCCACACTTCTCTACATGTTGCGTTGTCGCTTCATCAACCATCTGCATAGCATCTAGTGGCCGTATTTACCACACATGTTGCTCCTTCACCTGATTTGAGGTGAGGTAGGGCTTGAACCCTTCGCCCTCTCTTGAATGTTGGAGTGTGCAACCGCTGCGGCATGCCTTGCTTTGTGTCATGTTTTTGTTTAAGGTGCAAATGCTCACAACCATTGGATCTCGATCTAACGGTCAGGAATAAGTACCCTTAGCCTTCAGGAAATGAGAGCATCGACTTGGATTGATGTGGTGCCATCTAGGCTGTTGGATGGCTATCCAACGGCTGAGATCAATAGTTGCAATGCTTTAAGAAGTTGGGCCAGGTGTAGCAGGTAGTCTGGATGGCACCGTCTAGACCATCCATCTTCTTTTGCTTGTAAATGGTGCAAAGGATGCTAGATTGAATCGATCTTAGTACTGTTGGGCTACGATCGTCGACTCAAACGCATTTGTGTGGTTGGATTTGACATCAGATGTTCAGATTTTATACCACCTTGCCCCTACACCTCTGATCTTCCTCGGACTACATCTGATACTACCAAAGTTCGATCGAGGCGATCTCAGAGTCATTATACTTCGATCATCGCCCTGTTCAGATCCTTACAGTTGGATCTTCAATCCAAGGCCCTAGAATGATATCACCCTATTCCCTAACAAAAAAAAGGGAAAATTAACCTAAAATTTTTACATTCTAATCTAAATGCAGAATGATCTTGCTATGTAATATTTATAATGCTGAATGCTTCTATGACACTAGAAACATGCATAAATAGACATATTAGGCCAATTAGATGTGTGCATATCACACCCCCATGCCTATCTTTTGCTAGTCCCTACCAAAACTATATGATATTTATAAAAGAATTAGGATCAAATGACCTGGACAATAATTACTTCTCAACACTTAGAAATTTCAACTAGCACATGAACTACCTAGACTCAATAGTGCCCGGCTATCTGCTAAAATGTAGGCCACCCCAAGCCCTCACCTTATTCAAATGCAACTATATTTTTTTCCTTTTCTTCTTTTCTAATTTTTTTGGATTTTTTAGTTTAGAGTTTTGAGGTAGCTTTCTATGATTACCCAACCCACCCAAAACTCGACAAGAACTCTAAGTGCTAAGCATCTTTTTATGTGAAGTGGTAGACTCACTGATTGGCAATCAGAAAAGACTTTGGATTTCTACACCCCTAGGTGACCTTGAAAAGGAGTTTTGCTTAAAGGTGTATTTATTCGACCGGTATCTTTCTCCCTACCTTTTATTTTTATGGGGTCAACACAAGGGAAAACCCAGTGTATATCTCCCTGACTTATTCTACTTCTTCGCTTCTTCCTATGTGTTTGGAAATATACATGCATTTCGTGAGCTGGGTTCTGGAAAATAGGCCAATGGGTTGTTACCCACAGCAACTTGCTAACCATACTCGTATTGTGTAGTGTGGCTTATTTCTTTTCTTCTTATTTTCTATTTCTATTTTTTTTCTTGGATATTTTTCTATTTTTTATTAAGTAGGTGGCTTCCCGGATCTTAGATTTACCTAAAGGCAACAGAAAGAGAATGGCTATGTGGCTGGGCTCTGGACAACCAACCAATGAGTTATTACCACCGACAACTTGTCAGCTATACCACCCTAGAAGGTTCATTAGCTACCCAATTTTTGCTAAAATTTCTAAAAAGTGAGTTAGTACAAAGTGTGTGTAGATGCTTAGGCTTAAAGTCCCCTTAAATCAGATGGTAGGTTGATAAGTCATGTATTTATAATCCCAACTTATTAACCAATTAGAAATAAATTCAGAATGGCGAGGATTCAAGAAACAAATCCACATTTTAGTGGACACCTAGGCTAGTTAAGCTCGAAGACCTGAAGGATCTAAGTGTTTAGGTCCTATCGTATTATTTCCTATGGTTGACAAATTTCTAAAGCCCAAGTTCTCTTTTCCTAATTGAAAACTTTTTTTTCAAAAATAAAGAGAAAATAAAAGGAATCTATAGAGCTAACAGGATGATTCAAAGATGAATATCCACTCCCCATGCCTATCTAATGCAATGTCTCATTGTATTAAATGACATGGAAAAGAGCAGAATGGAGAAGAAAGCAACTGAATTTTGTGATTATCTATATGCCTTCAAGATGAAAACAAACTATATATGTGCTGAATTTAGTGCCTTTAGCTAGGAAAACTATACAAAAGAAAAAATCAAGAATTCACAGGTGCCGGTCATGATCAGAATAAAAGGATCAATTTTTAGACCTACAAGGAGAAGATGTCCACAGATGTAGATCAAGTTATGATGCAGACCCATGCCCAAGGTCTAGTGTATCTAAGGTTCTGTTTAAAATTACCCAAAATCGGATATCAGTATGCAAGCGAGGTTAGACCTACGATTTGTGAGGATGCAACCCAAGTCTAAAAAGTCAGGCAATAGGAAAATTTATATTAATGGGCTCGTTTGTCCAGTTGTTGATTTGCTCAAAAAGATAATCCATTAATCTACACTTAGGTTGCACATCCTCGGAGTTACAAATATCATAAGGGTCCAGGTAAAAGGTTGGTGGTTTTAAACATAAAGGAACCCTTAGATCCATGTGTCTATCTCTCCCAGAATTAGCTTCCCAAATTGTCATTTCCCAGTTCCTATCCTCTAGAGTCATAATTTCAGATTCCAAGACCTCCTGCATGTTTTGCACCCCATCTAAATTGTCCAAGTCAAGATTTGCTGCTGAAATAGAATTGAATTGGGTCTAGTGGTCTCAAAAACAAAATCATCATTATGCTCTACAGGGTGTGTGTGAGAAATGGGGCTACTGATTATATCATCCATTAACACAAGATCATAATTCTCCTTATCCACCCCAGCAAGATCACAATCCTTAATTATTGGGCTATGAAATGATTCATCATACTCCTTAAGGCCGTGTGTCTCACTAAAATCCTTTTCCTCAAACTCAGGTGAGACTTCACAATGATTCTTCACCTTCAAAATCAAAAAATTCTTTATTCGCATTTATATATGTCTAAAAATTATTTATCATTTCCTGGCCCATAGAGACATACTTTTCCACGTACCTTGGTTCAGAGATCTCGGGTGAAGAAATCAATTCATCCTCAACTGGTTGCTCTAGACCAACTTGGTCATCCCTGGTGTCATAAAATGTGTCCTTCCTATAGGTGCTTGAGTGGGTTCTGACATTGGCTCTCCTGATGGGGGTTCATCCTAGGAATCATCCCAAGATTGGACTAGAGCAATCACAAATCTCGTCCTCAATTTTGATAATTTCCCAAGTAAAAACTCACCCGGGTCCTTATCTTTAACATCTTTGAGCCAATCCAACAAATATTTGTTAAGATCATCAATCATTTGAATTAGAGGCTCCAATCCTTCAATGTAGGGTGTTGGCTGAGCTTCTAAAGATTTTATGGTATTCCTTAAGTTAACCAATGAGAGTAGGAGGATATCCTACGGATTGCAACATAAACTAAAGACTAGGGGTGAATAGTATCACCTTAAAAAATATATACACAGATCAAAAATAAACCATAGGAGATTCAAGCCCAGAGTACACCTGATTTATCGTAGAAACCCAAATGGGGTGAAAACCACTACCTAAGCCTCCCAGCTAAGGATTTTTTCGACTAGTCCATGCTAGTCAATCCACTATCCATACCACATGAACGAGGGTGGCACAACCTCTTACAACCACTTCTCTTTTTACCCTGAAGAGAAGCAAAAACAACAACCACGGATCTTCCCAATAATCTTGGGATCCGTAAATCAAAGCAACAAGATACAATAATAGAAATAACTTCTATGGAGCCTCAATAAAAGATCAAACCAAATTTTTCGTAGAGGTTCGAGGCATCATGCTGTTGAAGAACTTGAAAAACAGGGCACGGATGCCTTTGGAATAAGCACGAGAATCTCTACTTTTTGAAAGGTATTTCTCCTGAAAGTTGTGTGTAGATGGACAACGTACGACCTCTATTTATATTAAAAGTTTTGCGTGAATAGGAAGTTAAATTGGTCGATCAATTAAGGGTAATTGGTAGATCAAAAGGTGATTTGGTTGATCAATTAAGATGGTTGGTCGATCACTAATTGATCAATCAATTTACTTGGTTGGTCGATCAAAAGGATATTTATCAACTTCCTAAAATGGGCTAACTTGATCGGTTAATGAAGTTGGTTGAAGATCAAAGTATTTTGGTCGATCAATATCACTAAAAGTTGGTTTTGAAAAGATATGCAAAAATCCATTTTTGAGTTTTATTTGAGGTTCCTTACAATAATATCCTAGACTCAAGTAAAGATACAAAGACACACATTAGCAACTATCTGCACTTGTCTTGAAAGATGCTTTAATCCAAGATAGTCCAAAAATGTTAGTCTAGCAATAAGCATAATTTTGGTGCATCAAAACAGAGGTGCTTACATTCTCCCCCTTTTTGATGACAACAAAATTATAATTATGAAATTGAAAATAGTTTTGCATAATATCTCACTCTTTTTGTTTCAATAAAAAGTAAAACATGCTACTATTGAATTTACATTTAACTCCCCCTTAAACATGTAATTTAAGCATCAGAAATATCATGTAGTATAAGAGAGCTAAAGGGGAATATAGAACTGAAGGAGATAATCTTTATGCATTTTCATAATGAAAAGAGTCTCGATAAGCAGTGTAAAAATATAATTATTCTGAGAAAAATTAAGTTATACATGCCAACAACAAGAACTAAGTAAAGATAATCTAATCATCTAATGATGCCATGAAGGCATCCATTGTGCTGCAAAGATCAGTGTCCAACTCGAGGTTCAGCGAATCTGATCTTTCAGAAGATGCAGGCTGACCAAGACAAAGGCGGCGCTGAGTTGATGGCCTGGATGTCGGCTGCCTAGAAGTCCTACGAGTGGTGTAACCCACTGATCTACTGAAGTAGTAGGTAAAGGAGGTATTGCAGAGGATGGAGGCATGGTAGTAGATTGGTGAGGTCGAGGAGGTTGATGAAGCTGCTGTTGAATGTCATGAACAGACTCTGAGCATTCAGGTAGTCTGATACCTGATGCCCATGGAGCATCATCATCACATTTGTCTCCCTCTACCGATGCATCATCAATGAGATACCATTTGTCACATCCTGAATACTCACAAAGTCCTTGCCTGAGAGCTGTCAATCCAAGAGGCTCCAATACTGGTCGTAGAAGGATGGAGATGGTCGCACTGGAGGAGGACATGTCACCGTAAAGTGCTCATAAGGCAGGAAAAGAGGAGGAACTGCTGACGGTTCCAGCTGCTACTACTACTCCTGGGCTGCTTCCTCACCAAGGGCTCCCTGTGCTTGCTCTAACTTCAGAAAAGTGAGTTTATCAAACATGGAGACTCTAGTGATGAATTGTTTATGGTTTATATCCATGGGAACATTGAAGTGTAGGAAGATATGGGAGAGAAGTGTCCCGAACTGAAAGGAGTTGGTGGGAAGCTTGCTCATGAGATACAAAATCAAGTGCTTCTAGTTGAACCACTTGTTCTTAAGGAATGAAAAAAGAGTGATAAGCATAATACCAGGGCAGTTGTCAAATGACGTAGATTTAGACATAAAATTCCATAGAAAAGCTCAATTAAGAAATCATGGAAGACGACGAAAATAAGGTGACTTGGCCGAATGACCCAATTCAAAATGATTGAGCAAGAATGGTCGATCAAACATTTTGATTGATCAATCAAAAGTCAAAACTTTCTAGGGAGATTTCCCACTAAAGATTTTGGTCGATCAAATAGTCCATTTTGATTGATCAAAGGGTTTTGGTTGATCAATTTGCAAAATTGATCGATCAGATAGTGAAAAATGCATTCATCAGGAAAATTAATTAACGTCTTTTAATCTTGATAAACCTAGTGAATGACAAATTTGATTAAACCTCTCTTTTGGTAATGGTTTTGTGAATATATCAGCTGGTTGATTTTCTGTGTTAACAAATTCTAGATTGATATCTTCTTTTAAGACATAATCTCTAAGAAAATGATGTCTAGCATCTATATGTTTAGTCCTAGAATGTTGTACTAGATTCTTACATAAGTTGATTGCACTAGTGTTGTCAAATAGTATTTTTCTGTTATTGTAGGATAGACCAATATCTTGTAAGGTTTGTTTCATACACAATAGTTGTAAACAAGCTAGAGATCTAGCTATGTATTCTACTTCTGTTGTGGAGAATAAAATGGTATTTTGTTTTCTAGAGAACCAAGAGACTAGGGAATTTTTGAGAAATTGAAAAGTTCCACTAGTACTCTTTCTATCTGTAAAGCTACCTGCATAATCAGCATCACAGAAGGTATATAATTCCAATGTGTCTAACTTTGGATAGAAAAAAGTCTTAGCTCTTATGTGTTGTTCAAGTATCTAAGCATTCTTTTAACATTATCTAAGTGTATTTCTTTAGGGTTTACATGAAAGTGAAAACACAAACAGGTACAAAGTAGAATATCAGGTCTACTAGCAGTCAAGTATAGCAATGATCCTATCATACTTCTATATAATTTTTGATCTACAAACTTACTTGTTTCATCAATTTCTAATTGAGTAGAGGCTGGCATTGGAGTGTATTTTCCCTTCACTTTGTCCATCGAGAATTTCTTCAAGATCTCCATTGTGTATTTGGTTTGAGATATGAAGATTCTAGAGGACAGCTGATCAATTTGAAGTCCGAGAAAGAACCAAAGTTCTCCCATCATGCTCATCTCAAACTGATCCTACATTACTTTTGCAAATTTTAGAAAAACAAATCATTATTAGCATCGAAAATAATATCGTCAATATATATTTATATTATTAGGAGATTATCTTCTTTTCTTTTAGTAAATAAAGTTGGATCTATATTAGCAATTTTAAATATATTTTCAATTAGAATGGATTTTAATCTGTCGTACCAAGCTCGTGGAGTTTGTTTAACTCCATATAAATCTTTGTTTAGTTTATAGACCTAGTCTGGATATTTAGTGTCATCAAAACTTGGAGGTTGTTTAACATAGACTTCCTCCTTGATGAATCCGTTTAGGAAGGCACTTTTGACGTCCATTGGAAAAGGTTTGAATTTCATACGGGCAACAAAGGCTAGCAGCATCCTAATGGATTCTAGGCAAGCTTCGAGAGCATATGTTTCATCAAAATCAATTCTTTTTTCTTGATTATACCCTTGGTATTGAGTATAAAACATCGACAACCAAATATCTTGAAGTAGGAAATTCTAGGTGTCCTTCCATGATAGAGTTCAAAAGGTGTTTTGTTTAGGATAGATCTAATTAGTGATCTATTTTTGATATAACAAGTAGTGTTTATAGCCTCTACCCAAAAATATGGAGGTAGCTTTGACTCGCACAGCATTGTGCAGGCACACTCTCACAAGGTTCTATTTTTCCTTTCTACTACATCATTTTGCAGTGTGGCTCTAGGGAATACAAACTCATGTTTTATCCTATATTGATCACAGAAATTGCTAAAGGATTCATTCTCAAATTCTCCACTGTGATCACTCCTAATCCTAATTACTTCAAACCCTTTTTCATTTTGTAGTCTTCTAACTAATTTGCTAAAAGCATCAAAGGTTAAGTCTTTACTTTTTAAGAAAGATACCCAAGTAAATCTTGAAAAGTCATCAATTATGACTAGACAATATCTGCACCCTCGTAGGCTTTCGGATTTGGTTGGTCTGAATAAGTCCAAGTGAAGTAGCTCTAAAGCTTGTGAAGTGCTAACCATTCTTTTTGGTTTGAAGGGATTTTTAGTTTGCTTACCAACTCGACAAGTATTGCAGACTATGCTTCTCTTGAAGTTGATATTTGGCAGTCCTTTGACAAGTTCGTATTTCATGAGTTAATGTTTCTCATGTGAACATGACCTAGCCGCCTCTGCCAAAGTTTTACTTCTTCATCAGATATGTCAAGACATTTAAGATTGTCACATTCGTTAAAGTTTACAGTATAAATGTCTTTATGTCATTTCCTTTAAGAATAGATAATTTGTTTTGTTTCTTTATTACAAATTTTAAAACCTTTTGAACTGAAAGTAATTTTATAACCTTTATCACATATTTGACTTGCACTTAGTAGATTATGTTTTAAGTCGCTAAGTGTACATTATCAAAAGAAGTAGAAGAGTTACCAATTTTGCCAGGACCAATAATATAGCGCTTGTGGTTGTTCCCAAATGTGACCATACCACCATCCTAACAATTGAGCTGTAGATCTTCCTCGCTAGTCATGTGCTTGGAACAGTCGCTGTCCATTATCCATCTTCTTTCTTCTCTTTCATGTCATTGGTTTGTGTTTGTGAGCCTTTATTTGATAGAGTGGCTTCAATGTTCCATTTGTTTGTTGGAAAGTCCACTTCTTATAATCTATAGAACCTAGAAAACAAGATCGCAATATACTTTATGGAAGCCATTTTTGTTTGGGTCCACGATGATTAGCTTGTGTTGCCTATTTTTGCAAGCTACCTTTCCCTTTGCTAGAACTAGATGCTTCATGATCATTTTTAGGTATATAACCTAACCCAAATTTTGCGGTGGTTTGGGTTTGTGTTCCTAACAATTTATGCGGGTTTCTACTTCCATTTGTGAACTTAGTGATAACACTGCATCTTGGGGTGATATTCTGTCAATTGGGGTTTATCTTAAGAAAAAATGCACAGATAACACATCATAAATAGGAATGGGAGCATTGCATGCATCACACATCAAGATTTCTTATAGAATAGTATTAATGGCCATTTGTATAAGTACTTGTCAAAACAGACCTCACATGAGTGATCGGACCACACGGATGGATTCAGAATGACGAACGGAGTCCAATGGACTTAAAATTAGCTAAATCCGACATCCGGAGCTCCCATTATTGGCCCAAGAAGTTCTGACCGCTGATTTGATGATCAACGGCCATGGGGACACCGCATGATAGCCATGCCACGCCCGCATTCACCTTCATCATGCGGCATCATTTTAAGCCATCCGATAACGCATCGAATGACTGGGAACCACTCATCCGCGTGTGTTAAGACCTCGGCATCAAACATCATTTAAGACATCTGGGAGTTGGTCCAAACGTCTAGTCAGACGTCTGGGAGCCTTCCCAAACATCTAGAAATTAATTTTTTTGGCATACGATTTTGCATCTGCGTGCATGCGCGTGCAAACTGAACCGCCGCCCTCTTTTCTTCTCTTTCTTTCCTCCCCGTCCTGCAGGTGTAGCCTTCTTCTCTATCTCTCCCCATGGTGCCTTCAAATACCTCCCCCTCTCCTCTCCCTCACCATCACTCCACCATCTTCTTCTTCTTCCTGTTAGTGTGAGAGTGAGAGGGTGAGGGAAACAACTGTTGCCATGTGTGCGCGGGGAGGAGTTGCAGCGAGAGGGAGAAGGGTTAGAGCGTGAGAGTACGAGCTCGCCGGAGCAGCAAGGGCCGGTCGGCGGGTGCGCAGCGGGAGCGTGGCACTAGGGAGGTGCTATTGCAGCTCAGGCAGTAGGCGAGTGCAGTGCGGCACGACTGTGCACAGCAGGTGGAGGGCGAGGAGGTCCTGATTCTAGGAAAATTTCCTAGAATCAGACGTCTGGACCTATGTCCAGACGACGCGGGAGACGTCTGGAGGAAGATCCAGACGTTTGAAAGGTACAATATTTCCATTTCTTCTTCCTTTCGCGTGTACAGCCATGCAGCCATTTCGCCGAAGAGTTCTGCCTCATTTTCATGTTGGGGCGGTTGCATACGCATGCAAGTTTCATTCGGGAAGGCGCAAGGGCATGCCCTCCCACACAGATCGGTTGTCTGGGCACAGCACCAGACGGTGGAGAGGGTCTCCAGACATCCGAAGTAACAGTCGGACATCTAGAACTAAGTCCAGACGGTTCAGTGGGATTCTGGACGTCTGAAGAACCGCACAGAAATAAGGTATGACCTAAGCCATCGTTTAAGACGTCTGGAATATGTTCTAGACGTCTGATTTTCGGCAGACTTGTCATTTTTGACCTGTTTAGGGTCCGTTCGAAGTCCGTTTTCCACGTTTCAAGTTTCGTTCTTCTCAGAATTAGTTCCTCTACTTGTTTACAGCATTTGTATCCTATTCTAAGTAGTTCCTTGTGTTTAATCCTTGTGTTAGGACCCCATTCCGTTGCAACTCTAGGGGTTACAGAGGCACGCGGACCTGCCGATCACGCCTCCAGTACTCTCGATTTTGCAGGTAAAGTGGCTCCCTCTAAATGTTTATCAATAATTATGCACTTGTGAGATAATTAATAGATTCTAAGGTATGGCATGAATCCTAGGACTAGAAAACTAGATTGAATAATAGATCCTACGGTATGACATGAATCATAGGATTGGAAAACTAGATTGAATGATAGATCCTAGGGTATGGCATGAATCCTAGGAGTGGAAAACTAGATTGAATGATAGATCCTAGGGTGTGGCATGAATCCTTGGAACAGAAACACCAAAATGAATGCCGTGAAGATATAAATTGCAGTCTTGGAAAAGTAGAAATAAAAATGATAATTGCCTGTAATTGGATAACAGTTGCTTGTTTATGAATGGATAATTACTGTTGAGAACATGGGCTATAAGAATATATAGCTGAAATGATGAAACCCAAATTGGCTGAGTTAAAGAAAAATGATCATGAACCCTACGGGGAATTAGGAGAAGAGCTCCTGAGAAGTGAATGGAATGGAATTGGGGAAGTGAGCTGGCCCTTGAGTACAGAGTACCAAGGAGAGCGACTGTCTCACTATTTAGTGCAGAGCGGAGCTAGCTACCCCAGGGACCTGGGGTTAGGTCTAGCCACTTTGTAATGACTTTTGCCCCATGCGTACATAGTACTGGGGAGAGCTACTAGTGTAGGGAAAGCACTAGCCACCCCACGGGCGCCGGGGTTTTGCTAGCCTTCATACACCGACTTGTTAGGCCCACTAGGCAAACCAAGGTAGTCAGGCGAGGGTGCGCTGACTGTGGAGGGGCTAGACCCCTGTTACTGAGAGGGCTCTGCCCTATACTGGTTCCGTGCTGTGCTTTGGGGTGCATCCGTTAACAGAAACAACTGACCACGTGCCTGTGTAGGGTAGCTACCCATGCATTTATCGCACGTGCCGTAGTCACCGTTACGTCTGTCAGTGACCTTGGGTGGTTGACTGAGGGTAGGACCACCACGGGGGACTCTCCCGGTCAGGAGAGCACCATGTGCTACTTCTACTTTTCGGAAAAGATTGCAATCAAGATCGTTCCCACGAGGAACATTCGAGATCAAGAGAAAGATCTGAGGAATAATTCAAGAATGAGTAAATGGAAGAATAAAGAAAGAGATTAAAAATAACAGCAACTTGTCCACCATACTATTTTTCTTAGCTTTTGGTTGCCACTCTACTCAGCATTTCGCTGACGTGTCACCTTTGTCACCTTTCCAGGACCAGGTGTTGAGTAGCCAGAGTCGGCGGCTGCAGAGGGTGCTGGGCCTAGTAGAGCCCAGTAGTTTTACTTGTGTAGTACCTACTATACCTTTTCTTCTACTATAGTGAGTATTTGCTGTTACCACTGTACTCTTTTATTGTAAGCATTATTTTTATGTACCTATTTAATTCTCTACTGTTGTGGTGGTGTGTACTGTAGTAGTTCTTTTCTTTACTACTGTACTTTTGTTACTGCTAGTTATATAAAGGGTAAATGTGGTTTATTTTACTGCTCTTTTGGTTACTTACTCATTGGACGACTGGGTCTTGGGATCAGTCGAGTCGGTCCGATTCTCATGTCTCGTAGGGATTCGGGAATCGGGTCATAACAGCGTGCCTCTCAACGCAGTAGCAGCAGCCCCTGACCGTTAGATCTTCATCCAACAACCATCCGTGCAGCAACTGCGCCTCGTCTCCACAACAAAGCAGTAGGTGTGGCGGAGTGGTCCGCGCCTCACCCCCACACAGTGAGACGCGGGTTCGAGGCACCGACCGCAGCGCAAATTCGAGCAAGAACGCGCGCGCATGATTTTAGCCACTGATGTGTGATCGAACGGCAGGCAACGAGCAATGCGGCACAATCGTGCACGTCCATAGCCGACGCCCGCGATGACGTAGGGGGCGTGGGTGCGATCTATGCACGCGCCCCACAAGCGACATCAACCGTCCGATCCATGATCGAACCGCTCTCAGGCCACGCACATGGATTGTGCGTGAGGAAGCACGCACGTGCGCTGGTGACCGGTAGGCAGGAGGCTACACCGACAGATTTAGTATGGGTTTAGCGACGTTCTGGACATCGCTAAAGCCCATACTTGAATTAGAAAACCCTTTTTCCTATATAAACTCCATCCAACCACCCATTCAAGGCATTCATTCCACTTGCAAGTGCTCTACCCCACTCTTAGCTACCATTAAGCCCTCTTTGTAGTCATCGGAGCCGACGAGCCGCCGACGGAGCCCCTCTCTACCATCGTGGCTGCCTCACCGTCTTCCTTTTCTCATTCCCTCTATATCTTAAGCTTTACTTTACTTATGTTCAAGCATTTATCTAGTGTTGTAATTATAAACTAAAGTTGCATGTCAAATGAAGTTGTTTCCTATCTGTTACTTGCCCTCTTTTATGTTGAAAGTTGCATGTGTGAATGAAGAAATTCTAATCCTATTCTCTCTCTCTCCCTCTCTCTTTCTCTCTCTCTCACTCGCTTTTCACCCACGACTTTTCACAAGCAAAGACTCGTTATTTCCATGACATTAAGTGACAAGAAAAAATATGGTTCTCACATCTCTCTGAGATCGATACTCGGACTCACTTCCATTTCTTCATTTAAAACCGACATTGTGAGCACAAGCTATAATGACTCTTTTAAACACACACACCCCACGACATGTCAGTTTTTGGTGCTGTTGCCGGGGATGCAATGGATTTATTTTGTCACTTCCATTTTACATCCATGCTCACATCGTCTAACACCTTGTCTCCTTCTACTTGATGGTTGCAAGAATTCAGTGCTTGGACAGCAAAGCAGCGCAGCTCGTGACGGTAGAGATGGAGTAAGCGTAGCAAGGACCAATTGTGAGTACTTCTTCTCCCATGGTAGATTGCTTGCTTAAAAATCTAAAAAAAAAGAAATTGTAAAACTAAAAAAAATTGGCGTGGTGCATGATTGCCTGATCCACATCCTTAACACATCACCCAACAAAAAAAATACACTCTAACATTCTGAATAATCTAAGATTCTTGGAGTGTTCTTTCTTTTTGAGTGGTGTTTGCGAAACCACCTTGAATTGACATGAGCCGCGCCACTCAACCCTAAAATCGACTCATCTAATAGAAGCTGCATGATCACTAGGATGAGTACATTAGGGTTTTAGAGCCTCTACACAACAAAAGGAAATGTACTTTCACCAAATCGTGTGCAAAACTTGACGTGCCCACTGAAACTTGAATGAAAACATTAAGACATGTCAATCCTCAAAGACACAAAAGTAAGGATGAAACATTAAAAAACACCACATCTTAAAAAAATCCTTGCTTAAAAATCATGTTTTGATAGGAGCACACACACTGAAAGTGGAAAACTAAGAGGCACTACCCCAATCAACACCTCATCACATAACTCTAGCACAAGCACTATCCTAGCCCTTTTAAAATAGAGTAGACGTGCCCTAGGCAGGACTGGGTTAAGTCTCGAGAGGTGTGGTTCTATTCGTTGGGCACTTGCCTTTCATTCCCTTAGTAGAATCTGATGACTAGGCTGCGGGGAAGTGCCAAACGACCGCGGTTGTAGGGTCTATGGAACCAGTGACACAAGCCAGAGGAAGAACCTTCCCTACAATCCCCTCGTAATCAACCTGGCCAAATTAGCTTTTGGAAGGGGAGTCCAGTGCTTACGGACTTGATCACCCTTTTGGAGATTTCTAGGTCCCCTAAGGAATACACCAAAAGGAATAGGCTTGTTTGCTTGATTGAACACACACAACTCTCTCTCATCTGTTCTTCCCTCATCCCTCCATTTCTTCCAAACCATGGGTTTCAATGCCTATCCATCTTACCCAAACTGCCCCCAACATGATTTGTATGCTAACCCAAGTAGACCATATCCACAGCCTACTTGGGCTAACCAACCACCAAGTTGGGGGTACGACTTAGAATATCCCTCTTGGCCCAACTATCCTAGTTATGACCAAACCGCACCAAACTCTTATTGGGATACACCAACATATCCACCCAAGGGTATGATTCAAATCGTGGGACTCCATATCTCGATTCTCCTTACGACGCCTCATCATTTAGGTCCCACCCTCTCTCTAACCACTTTGATGGGACCTACACTCTAGGAGAACACCAAGAACCCTACCCTTCTAAGGACAATAACCAAGAAAGGTCGTCTGAATTCAACAACCTTTCCTACTTGACCTTTGGATTAGAAGGAATTCTAAACAAATGGAAATCAGAGAATGATCAGAAATCTAGGCAAGCCCAGGATCATCAACCTTTACTTTGGTCCCCTGATTAAGAATCGGACTGGGAGGAGGACTTAGAACCTCAACTATTCTGGAGTAGGACCAAATAGAGAATGGTTCCTTTTGATGAACTAGACCCTGAACATGATAGAATAGAGGACCCACCCAAGAACCTAAACCCCAGTATGGATTCTAATCCACAACCTCAACCACACCCTCTTAACCTAGAGTTCAAGGAGGAAATCCAAAGGACACCAAATGACACCCTGTCAATTATTGATAACCTCCAGTTAGAGTTACACAGCCAGAATCAAGAATTGGTTAAAGGACAACAGGCCATGTTGGATATGTTCCAACAATTAGGGGAAGAAGGCCAAAGAAAGCTGTTGCACACAATGCCATTCATGGAATTCGTGAAGCAAGGACCTACCATGATCAATTGGACTACACCCAGTCACCCTAATTTGGTTCAATCCACCACTGATACCCCCCAGGAGTTGGACAACTCAGTGGATAAGGTCATTGAGGATTCCTCGGAACACAATATGGGGAGCATTGAGGACATACATCAAGAGGAAACTGAGAATGAGAGGGGAGATGCCTTGGAATATGAATCTAATCGGCCCGAGAGAAGTGATCCTGTGGGAACAACAACCAGCATAGGAAATGGGGAATGGAGTTACAATTTCAAAGAAATCAATTATGAATCGGTTGGAATCCCCATCACAAATTTGGAGGGGGCCGAGAGAAAGAATATGAACAAGAGAATGAAATTGGCCCTACCTCTAATGCAACCTTAAATAGTGAATCTGATACAAAAGAGGTTGAAGAGAATATTCTTGAGGTCAAGGCCTTGGAGGGAATGAGCAATGAAACCGTAATTGTGGAAGAGATGGATTCGTCTTGGGAGAGAGACCTCGTGCTTGATTGTAGGGATCATTATGAAACTGTTGATTTTGTTGTCTACCCTACCAGAATAAAGATCCTACAACTCGAATGCACTAGAATTGATACACCTTTGTTGGATTACAATTTTATGGGGACACAAGCTGAGTATAAAACCTTCATCTTTGGTGTCTAGCAAGTCATATTCGGGGTGCACTTATCCACATCAACTTCTTTGCATGCCTGCAAACTAAGAGAGGATCTGACACAGGCATGCAAGATACATCTGCTGCAGAATTCCCACCCCTTAGGAATGGGACTCCATTACAACCTTGTTCGCATCTGTGGGGTTCTGATTTTGGGTCTAGCTGATTTTGTACATGCCTCCTTGACCCAAACCATTCCTGTTTGTGCACTATGCCCAGCCGAATGTGTTAAACTCAACGCTTCCTGGAGGCAACCCAGAAGATTCAGACTAATCAAGTATTCTACGTCACTCAGGTAATATCTTCTTAAACCCCTGTTGCATCTATGCATTTGTCAATGAGGACATTGTCCAACTTAAAGCATGGAGGGGTGGTAAATTGCATGATCCTGAGAATATTTAATCAGTCTGAATAGAATAAAATTAAAATTAAAAAAAAAAAGAATTTAGGAAGAAAAACTTAGGCATTAGAAATTTGTAAATAATGGGAAATAATACGGAAAGAACTTGAACACTTAGACTTTTCAGGCCTTTAGGCTTAATCAGCCTTAGTGACCATTAAAATATGGATTTAGCTTCAAATCCTTGCAACCTTAATCTACTCTAATCCACTAACTAAATAAGGTGATAAGTATACGACTTATCAACTCACCCTCTAACTCAGGACAACTTTTAGTCTAAGCATCTGCACACATTTTTGCACAGACTCACTCCTCGAAAATTCTAGCAAAAATTGAGTAGCTAGTGAACTCTCTAGGGTAGTATAGCTGGCAAGTTCTCATGGGTAACAGCCCATTGGCAGGTTGTCTAGAGCCCAGCCACGGGACCACCTCCTCTTTATTGCCTCTAGGTAAATTTGAGACTAGGGAGCCACCTACCAAATAAAAAAAGAGAGAAGAAGAAAAAAAAAGAGAACAAAATAAACCACACTTCACCGCACGAGTATTGCTGGCAAGTGATCGTGGGTAACAGCCCATTGGTCGGTTGTCTAGAGCCCAGCTCAGTAAATGCACAAAAAGAACCAAAACACTTAAGGAAGAAGTGGGGAAGCAGAGCAAGTCGGGGAGATATACACTGGAAAAATCCTTGTGTTGACCCCAAGTAAAACAAATATAGGGAGAAAGCTACTGATCGAACAAATACACCTTCAGGCAAAACACTTCCTCTTCCGGTCACCTAGGGGCGTAGAAACTTGGAGTCTGTCTAAATTACCGTTGAGTGAGTCTATCATGATCTTCACACCAAGATACTTAGCACTTAGAGTTTTGTCTGAGTTTTCGGTTGGTTGGGTAGCCGTAAAAAGTTACCAACACACTCTTAACTCCAAAAAAATCTAAAAATAAAAAAATATATATATACATACATTAAAGCAAGGATTCAGGCGATTCATATTTTGGTAAACACCTGGGTGCTAGTCAGTCTTTGTAGATTAAGATCTTAGTATATTCCCTCCTATTGACAAGTGATGAAGTGTCCAAGTAATTACTTCTTAAATTCTGACTGGAAATAAAGGCTAGAATAAACCTTGCTAGGGACTAGCAAGGAGCAAACATGGGGGTATGATAACATTGCATCTTGGGGAGATAATTTTGTCAATTAGGATTTATCTTAAGAACAAAATGCATAGATAACACATCATAAATAAGAATGGGAGCATTGCATGCATCACACATCAAGATTGCTTATAGAACAGTATTAATGGCCATTTGTATGAGTACTTGCCAAAATAGGCGTCAGATGAGCGATCGGACTACATGGATGGATTCAGAACGACGAACGGAGTCCAACGGACTTGAAATCAACTAAATCCGCCATCCGGAGCTCCCATTATTGGCCCAAGAAGTTTTGACTGTTGATCTGATGATCAACGGCCATGGGGCCGCCACGTGTCAGCCATGTCACACCCACAATCGCCTTCATCACGCGGCATCATTTTAAGCCGTCCGATCGTGCATTGGATGGCTAGGAACCACACATCCACACGCCTCTCAGTGCAGCAGTAGTAGCAGCCCCTGACCGTTGGATCTTCATCCAACGGCATCCGCGCAGCGACCGCACCTCGTCTCCGCAACAAAGCGGTAGGCATGGTGCAGTGGTCCATGCCTCACCCCCGCACAGTGAGATGCGGGTTCGAGGCGCCGACCGCAGCACAAATTCGAGTGACAACGTGCGTGTGTGATTTCAACCGCTGATGTGTGATCGAACAGCAGGCAGCGAGCGATGCAGCGCAATCCCGCACATCCATAGTCGACACCCACGATGACACGGGGGGCATGGGCACGATCCAGGCACACGCCCCACAAGTGACATCAACTGTCCAATCCATGATCGGACGGCTCTCAAGTCGCGCACACGGATTGAGCGCGAGGAAGCACGTGTGCGCGCTGGCGACTGGTGGGCAGGAGGCTACACCAACAGATTTAGTATGGGTTTAGCGAAGTCCTGGATGTCGCTAAAGCCCATACTTGAATTAGAAAACCCTTTTTCCTATATAAACTCCATCCAACCACACATTCAAGGCATTCATTCCACTTGCAAGTGCTCTACCCCACTCCTAGCTACCATTAAGTCCTCTTTGTAGTCGCTAGAGCCGACGAGCCACCAACAGAGCCCCTCTCCACCACCGTGGCTACCTCGCCATCTTCCTTTTCTCTTTCCCTCTTTATCTTAAGCTTTACTTTACTTATGTTCAAGCATTTATCTAGTGTTGTAATTATAAACTAAAGTTGCATGTCAAATGAAGTTGTTTCCTATCTAGTTAGTTGCCCTCTTTTATGTTTAAAGTTGCATGTGTGAATGAAGAAATTCTAACCCTATTCTCTCTCTCTTTCTCTTTCTCTCTCTCTCACTCACTTTTCACCCATGACTTTTTGTAAGCAAAAACCCATTATTTCTGTGACATTAAGTGACAAGAAAAAATCCAGTTCTCACGCCTCCTTGAGATCGACACTCGGACTCACGTCCATTTCTTCATTTAAAATCGATGTTGCGAGCGCAAGCTATAACGACTCTTTTAAATAGACGCACCGCACGACACGTCAGTTAGCTAGATCATTTCATAGAATAGCAGAGTTTTCTTTTTGTTTGTCTATATCTACCTTTAAGTTGTTTATCTTCGATTTTAATGTAGTGATCTCAACAGATAACTCTTTGTTTTGATTATCAACTATGTTTTTTTGTGTTTTTTCTCCACCTAATGCTTTTTCTAGGTTTTTATTTTCTAGTTTTAATGATTTTGCTATATCATGCATCTCAAAGAGGGCTTCTAATAATTCATCTTGAGTAAAGGAGGTTACCTCATCTTCTTGAGCCATAAAATCGAGATGAGCTCCTTCTCCTGAGGTTTTTTCTTCCTCTTAACTTGAGTCTGACTCATCCAAAGCTACCGTGAAAGCTTTCTTCTTTTCGTATTTTCTGAAGGGATTATTATTCTTATCTGACTCCTTTCTGAGAAGCAGATGACTGGTAATCTTTCGCTTTTAAGTCATTTGTAGTTTAATGTGGTGGAAAAATCGACTAATCAATTTTTAACAAGAAATAACCACTCGCAGAGGAGCGGGTCGTATCCACAGGGAGACAATAATGTATTAAAATTCATGCCACTTAAAAATGTTTGTTCGTAGTCAATTTGGACAAGAACCAAGCCAAGATTGCCTTTAGATTAAGGTTTAAGCAAGAAACAATGCTGAAATGGCAATTATGAGAAACTATAGGATATTTTTCGCAATGCAGAGTTAATAAAATATGATTAAAATTTGGCAATGGTAGAAAATGTAAATTTTAATTGAAGGTTTCCTATAGCAAAATAGGGGAATTTTTCCCCGTTGGCTTGCGCGACGAGGAGCCGATGACCGGGCGCGGAAGCTCGGAGGGGGTCCCTTGGACCAAGAGCTTCGAATCGGTGGTGGCGGCGAGTCGCGTGGCGGCCGAAAGTGGCCGGACGAGCTCCGGCGGAGGTGCTGCAGCCGGTGAGCTCGCGCGGCTGTTGGCGTGAGATCTGCTCGCGTGCTGCTGCGACGGCTCCGCAGGCGCGGGAGGACGGGTCTGCAGGCGGTTGAGCGGGTGCGGCTGCAGCTGGCGGGGGTGCGCTGCTGGCGGTTCTGCAGGTGCGGGGGTGAACGGCGTGGATTGCAGGCGCTGTTGGAGTTCTACAGGTGCGGTTGCTGCTGCAGGCGCGGGAGGTGGGTGCTGCAGGCTGAGGAGTGCGTGCGCGGTCTAGAGGGCGTGGAGATGGCGAAGGCTGATGGTGGGCGCGGTTGCGCTGGAGGCTGGTGGGTGATGCTGCAGGCGTGGGCGCACACGGATGAAGGCGTGGGCGCGGGGGTGGTGGTGCGGGCGTTGTTGAACTTAATTTACGAAGCTACGCTAACGTGTTTGGTTTTGGAAAACCCGTCGTTGTAGTTCGAAAGCGAAGGATTCGTGTTCAACAAATAAAATTTATACCGAAATCAAAATTCCGGGTCGAACACAGGGAGGCGAACGTTTGATTTAAAAACTTTGCGTTTCTTTTTATTTTGTCACAAAGAAATTCAATTTAAACTATCTAAGTATCTACAACAAATAAAAGAGAGAGAGGGAGTAAGAGAGAGAGAAGGAATACTATACATGGAAATCAAAATGAGATGTAGAATAGACAAGGAATTTATCATAAAAGAGTTCTTTCGTTACAACTAGAAAACATAAAACAATTACTCTAGAAAGCATTAAAAGAATGGAGGGAGAAATGTCCTCCTCGACGATTGCTCGGAGGACGAATAGACTACTCTAGAAAGCAGTAAATCTATACTAGAAAGCAGTAAAAAGAATAGGGAGAGAGAAATCCTCCTCGACGGTCGCTTGGAGGACGAGCCGGACGGGACGACGCCTGGACGAAGGAGAATGAAGCGGGACGAAGGAGGACGAAGCAGAAGAACGGGAGCGAAGCAGCACGCCGTCGTCGTCGCGGGATCCACTTCCGAAGGGGGACAAAAATTTGGACTTTATCTCGCGAGAAGCATCCCGGGTGTGGGACAAGCTTCTCTTGAGCTTTGGAGAGGTAGAGAGGAGAAGGAAGGGATACAAATTTCGTATGGAGGGGGTCTCCTTTTATAGTTGCAAGGAGTGGGGGCAAAATGGACATTACATCTTCAAAATAATAAATAAGGTGTCTTTAGTGACGGATAAAACCGTCCCTAAAGCCCCGCCGTCGCCGTCGCCGCCGCGCCCACGCACGCCCGCTCGGCTGGCCTGCGCGCGTAACCCATACGCACGTCCGCGTCGTCTCAGCCGTCCGATCGCGAGATCGGACGGCTTAGATCGCGTCCGCGCCCGCTGCGTAGCGCGCCCGCCCGCGTGCGATCGAGCGTCCACCAGAGCGTCCAATTACGCGTCGGCGCTATCGGGCGTGCGCGGCCGTTGGATCTTCATCTGACGCTCGTGCGCGCCCGCTCGCCCGCGCCTTCCACCCCCTCACCGCGGCTCGAACCCGCGACCTCCGCTTCGCCCGCAGCTGCGTCGCCGCTGCGCTACGCGGGCGAAATGGTCGCGTGGACGTTTTTAAACGTGAGCAACCGCAGCCGTTGGATCGAGATCCAACGGCGGAGAGGAGACGGTGCGCGGCCTTCACCAGATGCATGCAGCCGATTGGGCGGCTGAGATGGCGCCACGTGGCGCCATCTTAGCCGTCCATCTTCTGGAAGTTGTAGATGGTGCTACGGATGTCGGATTGACTCGATTTTTGTGTCGTTGGGCTGCGATCGTCGATCCGAATTCATCCGTGTGGTCGGATTTGCCATCTGAAGTGCGGATTTACACCATCCTGGCCCTTGATCTTCTAGGGTTCCCCGGTCTCTAACTGATGCTACGGATGCCTGATTAGGGCGATCTTGGAGTCGTTGGACTCCAATCGTCGCCCTGATCATATCCATACAGTTGGATCTTTGATCCGAGGCCCCGATAAAATATTTGCCCTGTCCAAGCACACAAAAGGAGACAATTAACCTCCATTTTATTCAAACTACTCTAAATGCAAGATGATGCATGTAATGCAATATTTATATCATGAAATGCAATCCTATGCTTAAGAACATGCATAAATAGACATTTTAAGTAGTGTAAATGTGTTTACATTAGGCGTGAACGGTGAGATGGGCGGATGTGGCTGTGCCGGTGCGGGTGGAGTTCAGACGGGTACGCAAGCGGGTGGTCGCAGGTGAGCGGGTAGCTTCAGACGTCTGGGAAATTCCCCAGACGTCTTAAGTTACTGAGAGGGTGGCTGAATTAGTAGCTCGGTGATGGTGGTCGGCGATGACGGCGAGGAGGATGCACGCTAAGGTGCTCACGGTGATGCGGCGAGCTCCGGATGGCGGTGTGACCTATCACACCACACACCCACGGTGATGGAGACTCGTCGCCACAGTAGAGGTCGGCAGTGTGGAGTGGAAGAGAGAGGTTCTCTCTGCACAGTGGTGGGTCGGTGGTGGAGGCCTGCCTCGCTCAGCATCCTCTCTCCTCCTTTTGTAGCGACCTGCACAAATTTGAATGGAGAGGCGGGAGAAGATCCACCTTCTCCGCCGATCTATGAATGCGCTTTTAGTGAGGCCGGAGGCGTTGCAGCGGCAGCCGAGCCGTTGCTGAGAAGAAGAATAAAGAATATTATTAAAATATTATGGTTATTTATATACAAACCCTCAAGTTTTATGTTAACTAAAACAATGTACTTAATTAGTTAACTAATTAGATGAATGGCATTCTAAGCTAATTCTAAATGCACTTAAAATATGAATGCAGTGCATGGATTATGTAATTAAATTAAAAATATGAATTAATCTATTTACATCCTAATTTATGCTAAATAAATGTTAGAATTATCCTAATGTTTAGGCATTTAAATACTTAAATAGCCCACAACTATGGGCTAATCAAATACCCCCATGCCTAGTTTTTGCTAGTCCCTAGAAAAATTAAGCGAAACCTAGCACTCTAAGTAGACTAGTCAACTCACTTAGTCTTCCTTCAAAAGCATATTAAGTTCAGGCTCTACACCCAAGGTTCCTAAGTAGTTGCTAAGTTACAGACTAGGTTGGCTAAAGACGAGTTGCAGGCACAAGTTTCCCTGATTTCTAACTCTACCCTAAAGTTTAATGATCCCTGAAATTAAAGCATCCGTGCTTGTGTATTGGTCTGAGTTATTTGAGTTAAAGGTTTTATATATATATAAATATATATATATATACCCCTTTTTTTTTTGTTTGATTCTTCTAAGTCTAACCTCAGATCAGCTATCAACACGGTCTGTGTCGGATTCATTGTCCCCATTACCATACCTCGAAGGTTGCCTGGCTTTCGATGCTTCGAGATAGCACCGCCCATAACGACCCCAAGAACTCCTGGCAATCGACACTTCGAGATAGTATCGCCCATGGATTTCTTAAGCGAATTCAGGCCTATGGCAATCGGCACTTCGAGATAGGGCCGCCCATGGTACCTGAACCGCGCAATGCACTTACATGCCCCCAGTAGGATGGATATCCTAAGAGACAAGCACCGAGGAGGTAATATGGTATCATCGCATCCTCAAGGTGAGTATATGCTCGACCTCTCCTGCGGCAGGAACTCTTCCAATCAAAATGTGTTTTCAAGCCTCTCTTAAGTCAAAATTAAGAGAACCAAATCTCTTTTCAGAAAGACGAAAATTAAGTTGATTACCAGACCAAGTGTGTGAAATTTGGATGCTTGGGTTACAAGGACTCGTAAACCAAAAGGTAGAATAAGACTCCAGGTACTACCCCACCTTTTAACTCAAACCCTAGCTTCCATTTCTCAACCTCTTGAGGAATGGTCCGCAACTTAACTCCTACTTAAGTTTTTAAGTCCACAAAGGACCCTAAAGGTCTAAAGCTAGTAGCTCATTTAGCTTCTAAAGTTTGACCCTAGAATTAACTTAGTCTACCCTAGAGTTCTGATTTGCTTAAGACTGCAAGATCTAGCCAGTTAAGCTCAAAACCTTTTATATATATATATATATATATTTTTTTTTTTTTTTTTTTTTTGTTCCCTTTTTTTTTTCTTTGCTTTTTTTTTTTTTTTTTTTATAAATGCATGCTATAAACAAAATGCCTCAGGTCCTCTCCCCCATGCCTGGTTCAAACAATGTCCTCATTGAAAATCAAAAATAGCTAAAGGAAGATATTACCTGAGGTGGAGAATAGTAGGAGCTAAGGCTCCTCAAGAGTGACTTCGTCAACTAGATGGCCATCTAAAGTTATGTACGGTTTTAACCGTTGACCGTTAATGATAAAGGGAGTTGCTGAAGAGGACGGATTTTTGATCTCCACAGCTCCATGGGGGAATACTTTGGTGATTATGTAAGGCCCATCCCAAGGAGATTTTAATTTCCCAGGAAAAAGCTTAAGTCTGGAATTGAAAAGCCAGACTTGTTGGTTGGGTTCAAAGGTCTTTCGAAGAATAAACTTGTCATGCAAGACCTTAGTTCTTTCTTTATAAGCTTGAGAGGTGTCATAAGCATCATTCCTCAGCTCCTCAAGCTCACTTAATTCTAGAAATCATGCCTTACCTGCCTTCTCTAAATCCATCTTAACACTTCGAATAGCCCAAAGTGCTTTATGTTCCAACTCAACAGGTAAATGGCACGCTTTTCCATACACAATCCGAAAGGGAGAAGTACCCAAAGGGGTCTTATAGGCCATTCGATAAGCCCACAAAGCATCATCGAGCTTTTGGGACCAATCTTTCCTATCAGGTCTAACGGTCTTTTCCAAAATATTTTTTATCTCCTTATTTGATACTTCAACCTGGCCACTTGTCTAAGGGTGGTAAGGGGTAGCAACCTTGTGAGTCACTCCCAAACTCTTAATTAACCGATTGAAGTGGTGGTTTCGGAAATGAGGTCCCCCATCACTTATAATAGTCTTGGGGCAGCCAAAACGGGATATGATATTGGCCTTCACAAATTTCAAAACCACAGAGTGGTCATTTGTGCGCGTAGGAATGGCCTTTATCCATTTAGAGACATAATCAACTGCCACCAAGATATATTCAAAACCATGGGACAACGGGAAGGGGCCCATAAAGTCAATTCCCCACACATCAAAAATTTCAACAGATTGAATAGGATGTTGAGGCATTTCATTCTTCTTCCCAATCGTTCCAGTCCGTTGACATCTAATACAAGCCTTAACAAAATTATGAGAATCCTTAAATACGGAAGGCCACCAAAAATCGGACTGAAGAACCTTAAAAGCAGTTTTCTTAGCACCAAAGTGTCCTCCACAATGAAGTTCATGGAAAAATGTCAGCACACCTTGCTGTTCCTCTTCAGGCACACAACGTCTCAATACTTGGTCTTGTCCAATTCTAAATAATTCTGGCTCTTCCCAATGAAAATATCTCTCTTGAGAAATGAATCTCTTTCTTTTCTGCTTATCCCAAGAGCCAGGAGTTTGTCCAGTGACCAAGTAATTTACAATGTCTGCATACCAAGGTAAAGTTGGTGTTACCGCCATCAGAGTTTCATCGGGAAATGTCTTGTGAATGTCTTCAGAAATAGAGTCATTAAGAGGAAGGCGAGACAGGTGGTCAGCCACAACATTTTCTACTCCTTTCTTTTCACGTATTTCCAAGTCAAATTCTTGAAGGAGTAAGATCCACCTAATCAGACGTGGCTTAGAATCTTTCTTAACAATGAGATGTTTCACTGCTGCATGATCAATAAAAATAACCACCTTAGACCCAAGTAAATAAGACCTAAACTTCTCCAGAGCAAAAACTGCAGCAAGTAATTCTTTTTTAGTGACAGTGTAGTTTTGCTGAGGTTCAGTTAAAGTCTTTCTTGCATAATGCAGCACATGAGGTCTTCCCTCAACCCTTTGTCCAAGGACTGCTCCCACTGCATAATCCGAAGCATCACACATAAGCTCAAAGGGGAGTGTCCAATCAGGAGCTTGGAGAACAGGCGCAGAGATCAAAGCCTCCTTTAGAGTTTGAAAGGCCTCGGCACAGTTTGAATCAAAACTGAAGGAAGATTCCTTCGCCAATAAGTCACAAAGTGGCCTAGAAATCTTACTAAAATTTTTAATAAAGCGCCTGTAAAAGCCAGCATGACCCAGAAAGGATCTAATCTGTTTGACATTCGTAGGCAATGGAAGTTTGGAAATAGAATCAATCTTGGCTTTATCTACTTCCAAACCTTGCTCGGATACAACATGCCCAAGTACAATTCCTTTCTGTACCATGAAGTGACTTTTCTCCCAGCTGAGGACTAAACCAGTCTCCTTACATCATTTCAACACATTCTCCAGGTGCAGGAGACACTGGTCGAAAGACGAGCCATAAATAGAGAAGTCATCCATAAATACTTCGACACACTCGTCAATCATGTCCGAAAAGATAGACATCATACACCACTGGAAAGTTGCAGGGGCATTACATAATCCAAACGGCATACGCCTGAATGCAAAAGTACCGTAAGGACTCGTGAATGTCATCTTTCCCTGGTCATCAGGAAAGACTGCCACCTGATTGTACCCAGAATATCCATCGAGAAAGCAATAATACTTATTCCCTGCCAATTTTTTGAGAATTTGATCAATAAAAGGCAAAGGAAAGTGATCCTTCTGGGTAGCAGTGTTCAGCTTGCGGTAATCAATACAGACCCTCCATCCAGTTGAGGGTCTAGTGACAACTTGTTCACCTTAGTCGCTGAGTTCCACAGTAAAGCGTACCTTCTTTGGCACCACATGAATGGGACTGACCCATTTACTATCAGCAATGGGATATATGATCCCAGCGTCCAACCACTTTAGGATTTCCTTTTTTACAACCTCCCTCATATTAGGGTTCAGACATCTCTGCATGTCCCTAAAAGGCTTGATGGAATCATCAGTATAAATGTGGTGCATGTAGAGTGTAGAGTCTATACCCTTAATGTCAGCAATGCTCCAAGCAATAGCTTTCTTGTGCCTAGACAGGCATTCAATCAAGGCTCCCTCCTGTGCCTCAGACAGCACAGCCGAAATGATAACTAGGAGCGTATCATTGGCACCTAGGAAAACATACTTGAGAGTGTCAGGGAGGGGTTTCAACTCAAGGTTGGGGGCTTGTATGGTTGAGGGTTTCATAATAGATGTCCCCATCTCAGGTAGCAAATCTGCCTTCGGCGGAAATGATGGGGGAAGAGACTCAGCAGAAACTCCTAGCAATTCCTCTAGTTCTAGTATATCCCCTTCACATTCCTCCAAGAGATGGGAATGCTCATTTAGCATGACATGCTGAAGGGGGTCATCACATAACATTGCAGGAGTTGCCTCTTCAATCAGGTCATCTATCACCTCAACTTGAGAACAATCCTCAAGTCCAGCTTGTTTGTAAGAATCAAACACATTAAGCCGGATTTTCCTATTCCCAAAGCCCATTTTCAATGCCCCAGTATTGCAATTAATTGAAGCATGGGAAGTTGCAAGGAAGGGGCGGCCCAAAATGATGGAGGGTTTGGTTGGCTTGTTGGTAGGGTCAGTGTCCAAAACTAAGAAGTCAACGGGAAAGAAGAAATCCTCCACTCTTACGAGGACATCTTACAAAATTCCCCGTGGTGTCTTAAGTGATCGATCAGCAACTTGAAGGATTACAGGGCTAGGCTTCAGATTGCCTCCCCCAAGTTGTTCATACACGTAGCTCGGAAGGATGTTCACCCCCGCACCCAGATCAAGCAGAGCCTCATCAATTTGTAAGTCACCAATAACTACAGAGATATATGGGGCTCTTGGGTCCTTAAGCTTCGGGGGTGTGCCATGTTGAACAATTGAGCTAACAGAATCAGGCAGGACAACTTTAGATTGGACCTATTTTCTAGATTGCCGCTTTTTCGTGCACAAGTCCTTTAAGAAGCAGGCATAAGACGGAATCTGCATGATAGCTTCAAGCAAAGGCAGGTTAATCTGCACTTGCTTGAAAGTTTCCATAATCTCATCCGCCTTATCTTTGGCTCCAGATGAGCCAGCAGAAGTCTGCCCAGAGGTGGATAAGCGCTCTGGAAATGGCACTCTCGATCTCTGGGTGGAAGGGTTGTCATGTCGAGTAAGGGGTGGAACGGGGGCAACTTCTTCCGGTGAGGTGATTTCAAGCGGAGAAGATTTGGGCAAATCTTCTTCGGTGTGGGTGAAAGTCGGGGTGGATGTTTTTTTAGGGGGTGAGACTATAGGAGCATTGGGTTTGGAAATTTCTTTCCCACTCCTCAGAATAGTCACCGCCTGAGCATGCTCCCTAAAGACAATCCCTTTTCCTTTAGGATTTTCCTCAGCAGCACTTGGAAACTTCCCAGTCTCCCTCTATCTAACGGCCTCAACAAGGTGTTCAATTTGTGATTTCATCTCATGTATAGCCTTGTCATGAGATTGGATGATGACACTTTGACTTTCTTGCATAGTTTTCAACATCGCCTTCAATTCATCCATCTCAGAGGTTTTAGGTTGGGCAAAGGTCTGAGGTTGGTTCAATTGATGCTTTTGAAAGGATTGCGGTTTGTAATTCCATGACTTTGAGACATTTCCTTGTCTCCATGAAAAGTTTGGGTGGTTCCTCCATCCCTCATTATAAGTGTTGGAGAAAGGATCATTACAAGGTCTTAGACGGAACCCTTGAGCGGCATTCAAATCCGCTTGTACAAGCTCAGGGAATTGGGAGGCTAAGTGGCAATCCACAGTGGTGTGTGTATTGCCTTGACAAATTACGCATTCGGAAGCTTGGGATGTGGAGGTGTTAGGTGTGAATGAACTCGGGTTCGACATAAGCCTTTCCATGTTTTGATTCAGTAATTGAATTTGATAGGCTAAATTCTGGGTGTCCCTTACTTCATTCGCCTCCAACTTTCTTTGCATGAGAGTGGGCTTTCCATCCATGTAGGCAGAATTCAAGTGAATAGAATTCTCACTCAAAGTATCAAATAAGTTCCAAGCTTCATCCTCAGTCTTAGATAGAAAGGTTCCTGCACAGGCACCATCCACAGTTTGCCTATGCGAATCATTAAGTCCGGTGTAGAACCTTTCAACCAGTTGACATTTAGGCACCTGGTGATGTGGGCAAAGTCTCAGCAAATCGTTAAAGCACTCCCACGCATCATGGAAATCTTCCCCATCCTTTTGAGCAAAACTCATGATTTCCCTCCTAAAGTGATTTGTTTTGCTCATGGGGAAGTACTTCAAAAACTCCTTTTTCAGGGCATCCCAAGTATTTATATTATCAAGGGTGTGATACCAATACTTGGCTTTGTCCTTTAGGGAGAAGGGAAAGAGGGTCCGCATTTGAGCGTCATCAGTAACGCCCTGCAGCTTCACCGTGGAACAGACCTCGGTGAATTCCTCAATATGCCTGTAAGGGTCTTCCCTAGTAGTACCATAAAAAGAGGGTAGCAAGGATATGGTACTACTTTTGATCTCATATGGATTGTCCCCTCCAGGTCTACGTAGTGCTGGGCCAGCTTGGTTGGATGGGATGAAATATTCCTTAAGGCTCCTTTGACCTGCCATTTCCACCCTTGGGAGGTCTTTTCTTAGGATTCTTTCCGGTTCAGGATCAAATACAAGTTGTCTCCTAAGAGAACGCCTACCAAGCATGCACTACAAACACAATTCAAACGGACTTGTTTGGTCTTTACAGATTTAGGCTTTTGAATTTAATTCAAATTGCAGGTGACAAAACAAGTTGCCCAATCAATTATGCGCCTATTGTCAACCTTCGAAATGCCTAAAAAGACCTAGTTGGAACTTAGGTATTCTTCCCTAAATCTCAACTGGTCAAGTAAATCCAAAGACGGAAGATCGAGGGATGCAAGTAGGCCTAAGCCTTCCTTTGAAGCTGTGCTTTCGCGGTGCTCCTTAACTACCCCCAAAAAATCCGTGACAGGGTGTCCCCTCTTTGGATTTACAAAACCTTTGATTTCCAATTCCGAACACTTCAGAATCCAACGAAAGGAGGGCTCTTGTCCTAGTATTTCCAAACCTAAGGAGTGTCTAGAAGCGTGCTGTGGTGCAAGTGAAATAAGTGTGCATACACCGTCAAAGATTTTGAACTTTGAATCACACGTCAAGTTTGAAAATCAAATCCTTGGTTTTTAAAATGTCCTTCCTTTAATTAGTCCTTTTTCTAAAAAAAATGTGACCACTTGTTAGATCGCTTCAAGACAAACTTTGTGGTCTTTGCATTAAATCCTAAATGCAATGCGTGATCAAAAATAGGATGCAAAGTAAGAGAATACGTACCTTGCCTCCAGCGATCTTCAATGCAAAAATGCACGCAATGTAGAAAAGAAAATCTAGAGGCTGCTCATACAGACCTAAATGGTTCGTCCTAGGGCAGGCAGCTTCTAGCAGGCAGCTCATTTTTTTTCTTTTTCTATTTTTTTTTTAGAACTACTTATGCACAAGCAAATAAAAGAAATAATAAAAAAAATAAACCTAAATCTAAAGAAAAGGGAACAGGCTCCCAAAAATTACCCAACACGGGTCCAAAACAAAATCGGGGAACAAACCCCTCAAAATATGCCCCAGAACAAGGGTTTCAAACTAACTGTAATGAAAAATTAAGTCTACAATCTTAATTCTATTCTAATTAAACTAATGACTAAATGGTGTCCGTCGCGTCCTCGTCCTTCTCCTCCATTTAAAAATGGCTCGCCCAATTCTCATCTGGCGATGTCAAGGGTCGCCTCTCACACTGGTTGATTCTTGCACAAAAAAGAAAATAAAGAATGGTCAAATCTCTATGCAATTGACAAATAATCAAAATAAAATTAGGCGAAATTATTGCATCTATTGCCTCCCTGGCAACGGCGCCATTTGACTGGTCGATCTTTCACTTTTAAGTCGTTTGTAGTTTAATGTGGTGGAAAAATCGACTAATCAATTTTTAACAAGAAATAACCACTCACAGAGGAGCGGGTCGTATCCACAGGGAGGCAATAACGTATTAAAATTCGTGCCACTTAAAAATGTTTGTTCGTAGTTAATTTGGACAAGAACCAAGCCAAGATTGCCTTTAGATTAAGGTTTAAGCAAGAAACAATGCTGAAATGGCAATTATGAGAAACTATAGGATATTTTCCGCAATGCAGAGTTAATAAAATATGATTAAAATTTGGCAATGGCAGAAAATGTAAATTT